>CM057449.1:1695005000-1700005000 GCA_016271365.2 Neoceratodus forsteri | reverse complement strand
CCACCAATAGCTTAATCTGGTTCAATTTCAGTTGCTTAGCATCTGTTTTTTTTTTTTTTTAACCTTTGTTTTACCAGGTGAGACACAATAAGCTGAAAGCTTGTTTACAGGTGCAACCTGGGAGCACAGGGAAGTTAAGTGACTTTCTCAGGGTCACACAGTATGCAAGTAGGGGCTGTGGGATTCAAACCCAGGTCTTCAGATTTGCAGCTCAGAGCTTTAAACCACTGCGCTATACTGCCTCCACTGTATCTGTATCTCCCCTTAGCCCCGGTCACCCCTAAAAAAGGGACTTCTAGGCCCAGTGGGCTTACCGGGTCAACAAAATTCAAACAACAAACATATGACACAGGGTTGGCGTTACCCTAACACTGTATTTGCAAATTAAATGACACAAAAACACTTGCATAAAGAGCTTTGAGGTCATTTTTTTCCCTGCAGCCAGGGCTGTGGTGCAAGAGATATGCAGAGCTGTTCAGGCATACTGGGGTAAATGACTTGGGATACCCAATGACTCAGACAAGTGAGATAGGGTCTTGGCAGAAGAAGGGCCGCATTCACCACTATGTGTGGTATTTTGGTGTTGGTCTGCCACTAGGACCCTTGCCATCTGTTCTTCAAGTCTGCTGTGACCATCTCTCATTTGTCTGATGGATGCCTTACTGGACTGTGTGAAAAACAGTTGTTCGACGCATAAAGTAAATGTGGAAATATTGAGTTTATTCTTAGACCATGGAGATATCAGCACACTAAAAGGGTCTAACTTGGACAGCAGACCCACTGAGAATTCAAGGGATTCCAAAGAAGCCCCTCCTAACACAGTAAAACAGTGATAACACAGCAATAAAACTCCACATCTGTTCAGTGCTCTTAAAGGGGCGGCAGCTGGCCTGAAGCCCACACGTTTAAATGTACTCCACACTTTTATTAAATCTTTTTATTTTCTTACTTTGTACACTTTGCTTTTCAACCCTAATAAATACATTAACATAATTTTAAAGCTGTTGTTCAAATCAATATTGTGTTTACTATAAAGATTATACCCCATTTTTTGTTCTGCATGTTACAGGATTTGAGATTCTGTTTCTCTTGTTAATCTGACCTCACTATATGATCACATATTAATTTTTGTTATACTGTATCTCTGCAATAAGTTTGTAGTTATTTTTTTTTTTACTGGTATACATCAATTATAACAGTAACATAGCTGTTAAAGTTCACGTGCTGTGTGGGCTGCTTCAGTATAATGAAGTAATACTATTGGTATCTCTAGCACATTTGTGTTGTATACTAATGTATACTAATGTATTTGTTTAATCTTCCAAAATAAATACCTATTTAGTGCAAACCCCTTTTTAGTGCAAACCCTTTGTCCCTACTGTAGGTATGTTTACTTGGGAAGTGAAATGTTTTGAGTAGCAGCAAAGGAAAAGTTTCTGACAAATGGATAAGAGAAACAGAACCAACAGCAGGAAAAAAGACATCAGTAGAAAAAAATATCTAAGGAAAGACAGCTATCAGTTTCTTACATTTTAAGGGATTGAGCGTCTATATGTAGATACAAACCAACAGACCTGCCACCATTTGCTTACTTATTTTTAGTTATATAAAATGCACTTTTCCTGGAGAGAATGGCATCTTTAAATATTTTCCCAACATTGCAAATGCATTTATTAAATTACAAGTAAAGTATAACATCATTTCTATAATTGTAGGCAACATGCTGTTTGGGTTTACAGTTACAGCACTATTAATTTGTGGTTATTATAAGAGTGCATATTACAATAATTTAGTACGTTAGTTGCATGTTCTAATTAATTTTAAAAGATGCAGCAAGAAGTTTGGAGGCAGTATAGCGTAGTGGTTTAAGGCTCTAAGCTGTAAATCTGGAGAACTGGGTTTGAATGCCACAGCCCCCACTTGCATACTGTGTGACCCTAAGCAAGTCACTTAATTTCCCTGGGCTCCCAGGCTGCACCTGTAAACAAGCTTTCAGCTTAGTGTGTCTCACCTGGTTAAACAACTGGAAAAAAAGTTAAAAAGAACTAACACTTGTTTGTTGCTCAACAATTATTTGTGACAGGTTTAGGAGAAGACTGATACGCTGTGAACTGTTCAATTAGATGATACAGCTATCATGATTTCAGACTAAGCCTGCTTCATAAAGCTTAATACAAATGATTTGGTCACAATTAAAAGCTACCTAGCAGCCTGTTTTTTTTTTAATTAGTCCCACTTCAAAGACATATCACTTATGTCCACTGAAGCAATGAGAATTGTGTTGAAAGCCACACATACACCATTCAGTGACGTGCTGTGTAGAATTCACAAGATGAAGACTGTTACTGTGCTTTAATGCAGAGTGATAAGCTCACCAAGTAGACTAAAGAAGCAACAGAATGGGGACATCAAGGCTAACTGATAACACAGAGATCTAAAAAGTCCTGAAACATGTTGGGTGATGTTTTTTTTTAGAATTACTACTAATAAACAATAGCATCACTAAAAGAAGACTCAGACAGCAGACAAACATTGCTCTTTCTGAATAGTGTCTCTTCCCATTTGATGAAAAGCCATTTCTGAAAAAACTCTGGTCAGAGCCACAATGGCTCCTAATGTAAATAGTATTGGTATACTGTAATGTGACATATAACTAGGCTTGGCAGTTTGAGATTAATATCGATATCCGTCGATTTACATCGAGAAGCGCTATTTTGTTAATTTCATTTTCGTCGATTTTAATCGAAATGGTATTACTTCATGTAACACTTGAAAACATTCTGTTTAAAGTTATAAAGCCTGGTGATTTCGATCGTAAACTGCCATGCCTCTCATAACTTTACTTTACTTTAGCTTGTGCTTCCCTATTCTGAATCACAAGCTAAAGTAAAGTAAAGTTATGAGAGGCAGGGCAGTTTACGATCGAAATCACCAGGCTTTAAAATTTAATCAGAACGTTTTCACTTGCTGAATCCCCATCTAAAGCACCAGGCAATTAAAACTTTAATCAGAAACATTTTCACTTGCTGAATCCCCATCTAAAGCACCAGGCAATTAAAACTTTAATCAGAAACATTTTCACTTGCTGAATCCCCATCTAAAGCACCAGGCAATGATGTATTGAATTCCATTAACACCTAATTACTAGTTGCTGCATAGTTCTGTGGTTTCCCGTGCCCTCTGAGCTGATAATAAAATAAAAAAGAAGTGTTTTAAATAGACCTCAGATTTCAGATCAAGCAACACATCCAAACAGCATGGGTCGAAAAAGAAAATGTGCAGACGAGTATTGCTCTGAATTCCCTGAACTGGAATTAAAAACTGTCAAAAAGACTGGTGATGGGGACAGTATTGACATTTTACGATGCAAGATTTGTAAAACCGAAGTATCTGGTCAGGCAAATCGCATTTCTGAGCATTTTAACAGCAAGACACACCTGAGTCTAAAGCAAAGTCTGGACATTATCTCACAGCCCTCAATGGAATCGTTTATGGGGCGCATGAAGCAGAAAAAAAGAAGAAGCTGCTGATTTCCCACATGATCTTGTTAGGGCTTTGTGTTTTGAAGCAATTCCGATGAACGCAGCCCGGGGCTCCAGCTATCTGGTGTGTGTTCTAAGAAAATATGCACCAGCTGGGAGAACATGTCCAAAAAGACGTCAGCTGGAGGAGAAATATATTCCAGAGGTATTCATGCATCACAAAGCAAGAATAAATGAGCTGCTATCTGGTGAGCAATTATCTATTGTTGTTGATGAAACACCTGAGTTGGCAGGTCTACCTGCTATTAATGTTCTGGGAGTTTTTTACTCGTCTAAAAATAGATCCATAAACTGTCTGCTACTGAAATCAACAGTTGTTATGCAGTGCAATGCTGGTGTAATCTCTAACTTACTCCATGACATGATGAGAGACTATTGGTTGTCCTGGTCTGTTTGTGTCTCAATAAACACTGATTCAGCAATGTACATGCAGAGAATGATTAAAGACCTTAGAGACATTTACCCACATTTGCTTCACATACCCTGCATCGCACATTTATTGCACGTAGCTATTGACCATGTTATTAAAACGGAAGAATTTTGTGATGTAAATGAAATTGTGGTACATTTTCCAGCTCTATTTAAGAGTGCTAATAAACTGAGGAGAGCGTTTTTTAAAGTGTGTTCAAACAATGGTGTTCCACTAACCAGCACGAAACTCCCCACCCCCCCAGAGTTGTCCCTTGTCGTTGGTTTTCCTGGTTAGAAGCTGCACAATACATTCATGCACATTGGGATAGTGTGTGTGACTTTTTAATTAATGAGGAGGTAGAGCATCAGTCTAAAAAAGCCTCCAAATTACGGAGACTAGTAACGGATGATTCCAGTCAAAGAGATCTTTACTGCAAGCTTACATTTCTGTGCAGTTTTCTAGGAAAAATCCATGTTATACATGTACAGATGGAAACCAAAGCACCACTAATTCACAAAATTGACAGACTACTAAACTTCGATCTGAGTGTGGCAAGCGATGTCAAAAGTTCACTAAAAGATGTTGATTTAAAGTCAATGGGATCCAAACAACAGTCCCTGTCTGCAGCAATGCATTCTTTCTCAAGAAATTTTCATTCAAAGCTAAGCGCAACACTTGCACGAAATATGCCTGTAGGACTTTATGGTTCTGGGTCATTGTTTGACAATTGCAGGATGTTTGATCCCTTTATAAAGAAACAGCTCTCTGCTGATATCTCTAAATATGTTTCCATAAGCAACAGCTTCCACTGCAAAAAAGAAGACTTTGAGCGGGACTTTAGTTTGTATATGAAACTTGAGGTTCCTTCAGACCGCATGATCTCTCCGATGGAGTACTGGGAGAGTGAGATGCTAAACCTACCTGTACTTTCCAATGTTGCGTTGCGGGCACTGGCTATGCCAGTTACATCTACTGCTGTAGAGCGTTCCTTTAGTCTGTACAGAAAAGTTCAAGATAAACTCCGAATGCGCCTTTCAGAGGAGAGACTGGGGATGCTAAACATTTTGTACCACAACAAGGATATAACAGGAAGTTTTGATGCATTTAGCGAGACAGATATAAAAAAATTCCACAACTAAATCCAGCACAGATTTGCACTGGGGGCATGTGGTATTGTCTTTGTATAACTCTGTGTGTCTCCATATGTTGTAGTGTCTCTGTGTATGTTGTAGTGTCTTTGTATAACTCTGTGTGTCTCCGTATGTTTTTTTACTATAAAGATCGATTTTAATCGAAATAAAGACCTTAAAATAAACATTGATTTTAGCCGTCGAAATTTGTTAAAAATAAAAATCGAAAACTGCCAAGTATACATATAACATGGGCAGGGAGTTAACTGTGATCAGATATGCAGAAGGCCACCACCTGACCATTCATTAATCTCTGTTACTCACACAGCAAGTGGTGAAGGGGCCCCAGGGAACAGATCAAAAAGCGGCCCGATCTTGTTATTGTGCTCAAAACACAGTTTGCAAGGCAGCCATTAATCCCCCACTAAGCGAGAGAGATGTCCTCAGCTATACACAATGGATGTGACTTTCTCTGTCTCTGCGGAAAGTGCAAATCAGATTACAGATAGGTCCCTGCCCATGTTGGTCTGTTCCCTGGGTCCCCTTCACCCACTTCCTGTATGGGTAAAAGAGATTAATGAATGGTTAGGTGGAGGTCATCTGCAAATCAAATCACAGATAGATCCCTGCCCATGTTATAAAAGTCAATAAATGTGTCCAGCACCTCAACTACAGTACCCATCATCGCTGTCTGTCTCCCCACCCACCCACCCCGTGGACCTCATAAGACCCAGTGAAAGTGTCATCTTGCCATTTGCAGGCACAGGGTGCAGAGAGATATAGTGAACCCTTTGCCTTTACAGACCCCCCCACCCCCAAGACAGCAAGCCCTGTCCCACATGCAGGATGTAGGTGTGGAGTTCTATACAGTGACAGAAATGTACATCTGAAGTATCGCATCCATATTTTTTGCTTTTCTCTGCTGGTTGTTTCCGGGAGTTTCAGAGAGCAAGAGAACCAGTGGCAGTAACAGCAGCTAGCAGGGTGGTCATCTTTGTCACAGCATTGTACAGTATAGAGCAAGTGAGAAAGAGAAAAGTCCTGTCCACAGTTACATCTCCGTGTGTGTGTCTCTCTCTCTCTCTCTTGGTGTGACTTTATATACACTGTACTGGATAGAGACAGAGACAGTGACAGACTGAGAGTGAGACAGTGGGACCGGGACAGGTAATTGATTTGTGCAATGTCCTATATGTCTCAGGCTCCCAGCAGTTCACCACCCAATTCTCCAATCCCCATGAGATCCGTGCCCCTTTCTGTGCCACCCATGTACTTCTGTATGCTATTGGTGAGTTGATGGCAGTGCCCCCCCTCCATTACAGCAGTAGCAAGAAAGGTAGTGGCACAGTTCCTGACCCAATTCCCCTGTGTCCCCATGGCATCTATTCCCCTTCCTTTCCCACCCATGTCCAGCAGTATGCTTTGAGTGAGTTGATGGCACCCCCCCACCCAGTTAAGTAGTAGCGAGAGAGGGAGTGGCACAGATTCCAACCCAATTTTCCTGTCCCCATGGCATCCATGCCCCTTCCTGTCCCACTCATGTCCAGCTGTATGCATTGAGTCAGTTGACAGTGGCACCCCCCCAATACAGCAGAAGTGAGACAGGGAGGGGCAAGAGAGAGTATCCAACTGCTGCTTGTGGCTCCGGCCACTGTACTGTCTATCTTCCTCTGGTGGAAACACCGATAATGACAGTTGTACTGCAGACTCTCTCCCTAATTACAGTCACACTGCTATGCTGAAGTGCTGGTGCACATCTGAGAGTGAGAGAGGGCGAGGCAGAGAGAGAGTGGTAGTGGGTGCAGCACTGCGAGGACAAATGCAGTCAGCTAACACAGCAATGCAGCATGTCATCCTATGTGCCTATGTTACATGATAGTATGATTATTCTTGCTGCACCATTGTTGCCACACCACAAAGTACCATTTGTTTCAGTGCATCATGCATCAGGGTAACATAGCAGCGTTCAGTGTTCCTCTGCATTCTGAAACATAAAAACATAAACTCTGACAGCAGATAAAGACCTCTTGGCCCACCCAGTCTGCCCATTTCCCTTCCTATTGGATAAGCTGCAGATTCTAGTTAACCAACAGCCTACTTCCTGCAACCCCCCACTACAATTGCCTTATGTCTGTCCCATGCATGTTTGAATTCCCCCACTGTTTTAGACCCAACAACCTCCCCAGGAAGGTGGTTCCATGCATCCACCACTCTCTCTGAAAAACATTTCCTCACATTACCCCTGAGCCGTCCCCCCTCTATCTTTAAATTGTGCCCCCTTGTTCTTACACATCTCTTTTTCTGAAAGATGCTACCTTCCTGGACTTTGTTGATTCCCTTGAGGTACTTGAAAGTTTCTATCATGTCCCCTGTCCCTCCTTTTATCAAGGGTATACATATTAAGCTCTCTCAGTCTCTCTTCATATGGTTTCTGATGCAGACCCTGCACCATTTTAGTTGCCCTCCTCTGGACTGCTTCCATCCTGTCTATGTCCTTGTGTAGATGGGGTCTCCAAAACTGCACACAGTATTCCAGATGGGGTCTCACCAACTGTCTGTACAGAGGGATAACCACTTCCATTTTTCTACTTGTGATGCCCCTTCCTATGCATCCCAGTATCCACTGGCTCTCCTTACTGGCTTCTCACATTGCTTACCCACCTTTAAGTCATTTGATATGACTACCCCCAGTCCCTTTCCATTTCTGTTATTGTTAGTACCTCCCCTGCTATTGTGTACTCTTCTCCTGGGTTTTTGTTTCCCAGGTGCATTACTTTGCACTTTTTTGCATTGAATCTAAGTTGCCATATGTCTGACCATTCCTCCAACCTTGACAAGTCCCTTCTCATCCTTTCTACCCACCCCCGTGTATCAACTCTGTTACAGATCTTTGTGTCATCTGCAAAGAGGCATACCTTTTCCTCCAGACCCTCTGCAATGTCACCTATAAAGATGTTAAAGAGGACTGGACCCAGTACTGAGCCCTGAGGTACTCCACTAGTAACCCCTTTCTTTGGAATGTGTTCCATTCACTATTACCTTCTGTGTCCTGTTGTGCAGCCAGTTTGCTACCCAGACTACCACCCTGGAACCCACTCCCAGGCTGGCTAACTTGATTATTAGTCTTTTGTGCGGGACTGTGTCAAATGCCTTGCTAAAGTCTAGGTAGGCCATATCCACAGCCCCTCCCTGTGTTCCTTAATGCATGTTGCCATTCCTTAATGTTCTTCTGCATAGTTGTGTGACAGCATCAGTGTGAGTGCCACACTGTCCATAATAGAACTGTATGCATACCAGCGGGTGTCTGTGTGCCCCAGACTTCAACTACAGAAAGGTATGCCATGTGTACAACAGTGTTCCTGTAGTCTGTGCACACATGCACCCTGTGGGAGAGAGACTCAGACAGAAAGGCAGCCCCGTAGTCGACCAGTGTTAGTATGTTTTGTGTGTTCTACTGAAGAGCAGTTCTCTCAGACAGGATATTACGCACAACAAATGCCAGAAATCATATCACCACAGTATTTCTGACACTTGTATGTGAATTACAGCAGTCATATTGCCATTATTTGTTGGGGACTATTTTTCCAAGTGGCAGGATACAGTAATTTTGTTTTGCTTTGAAACAAAGAAAAAACACATTTATATTGCTTTCTCTTTGCTTTGACTGTAGCCCATGTTATAAGCACAATAATCCACTCCAGGGTGTGCGGTTATTGATGAATAATAACTGGGTCTCCCCTTTTTATCATAGGGAGACTATGACATAATTTGCCATTATAAAGAAGCGTTTATAATGTCAAACATGCACACAGGTCTCCTCCCTCTGCGCATGTGCCCGCTGCAGTGTCTCCCTTCCTGGCTCACCGCTTCCTTCTCACCCACAACCCAGCTGCCAAAGAAATATGGCAGTAAGTAGAGTTACATCAAAAACAAAACAAAAAAAATCCTGCTATTTTCTACAGATTGGGGGATAGCAAAATATTAAAAAAAAAACTGTGAAACTTCCAAAAACAAAAATCTGCAATCCAGACGAAAACTGAACTAGAGTGCGGCTGCACTGGAACTGCTGCTATTTTATATAATTGATGTGGCCAAGAAGGGGAGACTCAGCAATTATATAAAATAAAATATGGGGTAGTGTGTGTAAACTTGAAGTTTACATACACATTCGGGGTTAGATGCTTTGCACAAACCTCTTGAGCTTCGTTCTCGTGGTTTATGTAGCATTTAACCCCTTAGATATGTGTAAACTTCTTGTTAAACACAGCACCCCATACTTTATTCTGTATTTAATCAACACCCCAGGTGCTGTTAGGACACTCGACCTGTGACCTCGTGCCTCGCAATGCACCCAGGGTGTTGATTAATCCAACTGCACACCTTGTCGTGGGTTATTGCATACTAATGTTAACAGCATTTAGCATTTATATGGGGGGAAAACACTGTATTACATTGCAACAGCAGGTGAGCTACCTTTTCAGCTGAAGTAGGAACAGTTACTGAAGATGTAATCTTTATTTACACTTTGAAAAGCAAATCCCAGCTTAATAAAATATTGAAACAGTGGGGAAGGTAGCTATTCCAATGTGAAGGTTGCCACCTCAAAAAAGCATAAAGAAAATGTGCTCGTGACGGATAGTGAACTACAAATAGTACCAGTAGACAGCTTTAACACGTTTCTGCCCTGGTAGCTTGTGATCCTGCAGGGCATCCGGCATGTGCATGTCATGCCCTTTTGCAGGTTCATCGAGGTGTGCAATGACAAGATGCTCATCATCATGGAGATGGTCAGCACTGACCTGCTGCAGCCTGATCAGAAGAGTGAGTGCATTCTCTTTGCCAAGGGCTGGGAGATGTCTGTGCAGGTTGGCCACAGTCTGCTACCTGTGAAACTACAACATTAGGCACTAGACCTCAAATGTGAGAACATCCTGCTCACTGACAAGAAGCAAGAGAAGATTAAAGACTCTCTTTCAGTCTCTCTCTCTTGCTCTCTCAGTACTAGCAATGGGCTCACATCACAAAGACTGAGCGGCATCGGGCGGGGGGGTGGAGAGAAAGCGAGAAAGCACAGTAATCTGCAGCATACTAATTTTGGTGATGCAATTCCACTCCAGTGGAATCGAGGGGGCCAAAGGTAGTATGCATCACTGCCACCTTCTCATTTTCTGTTCTTACTGCATTGCATCATGTATAGCTATGCTATGTATACAGTCGTAAATATAAGAAAGCACAGGCTGAACTGTTGCATACTACTTTTGGCATCTGCAAGTAGAATCCATCACAAAGATCACTAAGCAGGAGATTGCTGGAAAATCATCCCCTACTCCCCATCCCACCCCATAGATACTGTACACTGAGTACTGGCTAGTGGCTAGCAAGAAGAGCCATGTGAAAACCCACAGAAGAGGAGGATGGTTGAATGAGGTAGAGTGAAGTTGAGGGGTCTTTCCATGTATTCTCTAGAGATCATGTGAAAGTGCCTGTTTCTAAGCAATATACAAAGAATGGCCGCAATTCTCAAATGCCTATATGCTGCGCAAGGATGGCGCACAGGCATTCCAGTGACCGAATGCTACACAGTGGTGCCCCGTGTACCCCTCCCGCAGCATTCACCAATGGTCACACCAGTGTTCTGCACACTGGATCCCCAGTGGGGTGCATGCCTGGGGTGGGATGGGGCAAGTTGGGGGGTGCTTGCACCCTGCGCCAGTCACAAAGGCATGGAGTGCCTGGCACCAGGAGGTGCAACATACACAGGGGAGACCAAGGAATATCCATTGCGTGCCCCACACAGATGGCAGCTGCTGGCCAGGGCAGGACTAGGGGGTCACCTCCAGTTGGAGCACCAACCCACTGGGCTGATGGGGGGGCTGGGGGCAGCCAGTTGGTCATGTGCCCTGCTGTGCCTGACAGTCAGATCCATGCCTACCCATACACCCCTCCTCCTGCAGTGCAGGGGATCTTGTCAGGGACCCAGGAGGGGCATCCCATTGGATGCCTTCCCATGTCCACAGGTCTGCACCTTTCTTCCCCCCCCCATGAACCTGCATTCCAGAGGTGGTGGGGCTTGGAACAGGTGGCCAATGATAGTGAATTCCGGCCGGCGTGTACCTGTCTGTGGGAGTGGAGCTGTGAGAGCAGGGTACGCATGTTTCGTGTGTGAAAACCACCCCTTAGACAATTATGGCCAATATCATATTTATGTATTTATTTTATTTATTTATTTGATAACCAGGTAGGTACTCTGGTTCCAGGGGCCATTTTCAGACACAACCCGGGCTATCAAGATAGCACACATCAACATAAGAACAACATTATACATATTTGAAGAGTAAAGTCAATACAAATACATGGCAAGTTGCATAGATCAGAGAAATTACAGCAATATTGGACAATATAGCCTCTTTCCTCTCTAAATTAGACACTCTCCTGAACTCCTTCTGCTGCTTTGCCACTGCCTCCCCTCCTCTAACCCATCACTCTCTCCTTTATGCTCCACTCTCCCTCATGCCGCTATCTCACAGGAGAACTGTCCACTGTGCCTTCCACATTACTAAATATCTGTTTGGCTCCCTTCCCCCCTACCTCTCATCCCGCCTTACACCAGCCAAATCCACAACCTACTCTCTACGTCACAGAGACTCACATACTTTCTCCATCCCTCGTCCTCACTCCGCTGCAGGCTAGTCTGCCTTCTCGTACCATCTCCCTCTCCTCTGGAACAACCTACCCTCTGACCTTTGCCTTGCCTCCCCTTTCTCATCCCTCAAAAGACTCCTCTGACTCCTCCCTTCCCCTCATACCCCCAGTGCTCCTAACCCCACCCCATCTCTTCCCGACCTTGTGCGCCTACCCCCTTTATCTCTACTGTCTTTCCTTCATGAGCCTCTCACTCTGATTATAGGTCTATGCTGGCTGGAGCTGGTTACCCTCCTGATTTCAGACTCAGACCCTGCTTGCTCCAAATCCCCTCACAAGGGACTTCTAAGTGTCTTAGGATTTAACTGTTAGTTATGTCTATGTATTCTCACCTTATTCAATTTGTGTTGTTACCTTTGTATACATTGTGCCTATACCATATTACAACTCTTGTAAATTGCTGTAAATTACTTATACTGTAAACTGTTGCAAATTACTTATACTGTAACAATGCTCTACTGTTCTGCATTCTTTGTACTTGGGTTGCACCTGGAAATGAGCCTTGGCTTAGTGTGCCTTTCCCGGTAACCAATTTTAAATAAATAAATAATATAGCAATACTGTGATACAAGATGAGACAATACAGTTTGGACACCTTGTCAGATGTACAGTACGTACTAGGCACATGAATAAATTACAGAAGTATCATCCCATGAATAATATGAATATGACTGGCTAGGAAGGGGACTACTGACAATAGGTGGCAGCTATATACTCATAAGATGCCCAGGCCATTATGTGATCACAGCACAGAAAATAAAACAGTGAGTCCAGCTGTGCAGGCAGAGGTCAGACTTAATAAGTTTTGCAACCCATTCTCAGTTGGATTGCCTGCAGTAAGAGGTGGATAAGAAGGCACTTTTAAAGCATGATGAAAAGAGGGAAGTAAAGTCTAGGTAGCAGGGTGGGGGCTGGCAATCCATTCCAGAGACTAGGTGAAACTTTGGAGAAGGCTTTTTCATCCACACAGGTGACAGTCTGGGGATGATCAAAGAGAAGGTGCAAAGAGGATCCAAGATTACAGGGTCATATTTGGGATTCAGAAGTGCTGATAGTGGTAAGTTTTTCCTGGAGAAACATTTCAACCAGGGAACCCAGAAGGTTCTCGCACAGGCCTGAGGGGAGTGCCAGCCCAGTGTCTGAGCGAGAAAGCAATGATGGGTGTGTAAGGGGCCAAAGAGGCAAACCTACAGATCCTTTTGTAGGTTGCGTTGAGTCTAGAAAGGTTGCAGTTACAGGTTTGGGTGTAGATAGGGGGAAGTAGTCCAGGAAGGGGAGAAGTGTCCCCTTGGCTATGGCTGACCACACATTAGGGGTCATGAGACTCTTTAGCATGAAGCAGATGTCCAGTTGCTGATTAACCCATTTTACTATTAACCCCATGTGATCTAAGAAGGTTAGGGAGAGGTCCAGTGTGACCCCTAGGTATTTAAACTGAGATACTTGCTCAAGGGAGGTTCTGTCCGGTGTTGGGAATGTTCAAGGGCTAGAGATGCTAGTGCCTACTGTCTAGCTGGTGAACCTGGGTGTGGACTTGAAGAGCATCACTTTTGTTTTCTTGGCATTGGCAAGCAGTCTGTTTGAGGGGAACCACCTCTGGGTGGCACTAAACTCCCTGGATGGAAGGAGGAGCTGTTCATTCCGATTTTTACACTGTAGTATAGAATCAAGTCATCTTCATACATGAGCATGTGTCAGCACTTGCTTTAATCAGAAATAAATACTCAGCACTCCAGGCATAGTGAGAAATAGAACCACTTCATTTTACTGATTCAAATATTGTTGTGAACACTTTCAAATTAGTGTAATAATTACAGATGGAATCCACATACCTACAAGGACCTCTTCATCAGGGATCACTTGCTTTCCCTGGGTAGGTGGTTCTCAAAGAGGGAGAACAGAAATGGTCTGAGTACAGATCCCTGAGGGACCACACTACTGACCTCAAGATAGTTGGAGGTGGCCCTCCCTATGCAAACCACTTGGGATCTCACCTACATGTAGTTGCCAAACCAGCTTGTGGTTGTGTCTGAGAACCCATAGCAATGCAATTTTTCTATGAGGATGCCATGGTTCACAAGATCAAAGGCCTTTGACAGGTCCACAAAAATGGCATCAGCTAGTTTACCCTCATCCATACCCTTAAAAACATGGTCAGTGAAACACGCCAAGCTGGTGGTGATACTGTAGCCCTTTCTAAAATCATGCTGGTAGGGGGAAGAACAGATTATATTTTGACACATGTTCTGACATTTGCTGAAAGAAAATGTTCTTGATTATTTTGCTTAATTAAAGAGGATGGAAACTGGCTGATAGTTGTCCAGTAGGTCAGGGTCACCTGATTTAAATAGAGGAACAGCTCTGCAGAGGAATAACTCTGGACTGTTTCCATAGTAATGGAACAGTTGAGAGGTCAGTGACAGGTTAAAAATGGTGGCTACGGATTTGACTATGAAGTGGGCTGTTAGCATAAGAAACCTCAGGCAGAGATCATCACTGCTGGCATTACTATAGTTGGGGAGGACTATAAGGGAACAACTGATCTCACTGGGTGA
Source organism: Neoceratodus forsteri (assembly GCA_016271365.2). NCBI lineage: Eukaryota > Metazoa > Chordata > Ceratodontiformes > Ceratodontidae > Neoceratodus > Neoceratodus forsteri. Next base: position 1,699,990,659 of record CM057449.1, on the reverse strand, counting down.
TGTGGCCTTGAAATGGATGGGAGGGATTCCAGAATCATCTGAACTCTGGCTGTTTTGAGCCAGTGCAGGGACTGTAGGTGGAAGCTTGCCCAGGTACTCAGCCAGGTTTGTAAATTTAATGTTTAGGGCCTCTGTGACCTCTTGGGGGGCAGACAGGGTCCTGACTTTGGTACACAGGTTGAAGGTGCCTTGTTCTGTGCCTGGCTTGTTTGGGATGTTCACCAATGCCCAGAACTTTTTGGGGTTACCCAAGTTGCTAAACTGAAGGTTTTTAAGTTAGGCAGCTTTGAAGGATTTAATTTATGTTCCCAGAGGTTATGGAGTCTCTCGTACTTGTTCCAAGTGATAGAAAGGATTTGTAAGTCACCCACAGGATGCCCTCTGTTTCATTTTACCTAAGAGCTCTTCAGTATCCATCTTGAGCTCCCAACTGATACTCTCCAGGTAGTGACAGGGACATGCTTGTCCTGGATGGAGGAAAGTGCAACTGTGAGGAACCCCAGGGCAGAGTTTACATCAGGTAGGGTGTGGAGGACTAACAAGTCCATGGCTCTATTATCTGAGTGTAGCTGTGCTAAATCGCATTTGGAGAAATTTCTAAAGAAAAGGATTTTGGCTGTGGGATGGTGAAGCTTACAGGGCCAGACACAAAATGTCAGGGGGTGATCATGGATGGAATCTGACAAAACTCCCACCTTAAGGATCCTGTCTTCCTGGTTTCTAAGTATCCAATCCAGGAGGGAGTGGTATAAGCACTTATGGTTCAGGTAAGTGGGAGAGGAAATTAGTTCAGAGAGATTAAGTTGCTTCAAGAATTCAGCACACTCAAGCTGGGAGCCCTGCAACCAGTTAATGTTGAAGTACCCTAACATTATGAGCTCTCTCATGGGAGAGCAGTGGCCGATGTTTTCAGTCAGCCACGCAAGATAATTTAAACCACCTTTGGGTGGGTTTCAGTGCAGCTAATATTTAATTTCTTGAGTGAAACTAGGATAAATTCAGTAATTAGCCATTCACAGATAATGTCATCAGTGGCACTACTCGAAATTAAGGAGATACTTAAGTGTTTCCCTGGAAATATAAAAAGGACTCCACCCCCCTTTTTGCTGTCTCACCTGTCCTGTCTTAATATGATAAAGCCCCTTATGTGGCAGCAGGGGTCTGGGATGGAGGGCTTTTTTTTTTAACTTTATTTTTCATGTTTCAGATCATAGTACATTGCCTAACATAGAAGTTGCACAGAAGGATAGCAAAAGAGGTAAACATACAATTAGTCCACTTAATAAGGAGAATAAAGACTCCTTCCCACTAGGTACCCATAAGGGGAATTAGTTACTGGTGAAAATACCCAAACAATTGATTACAATCGGCATGCAACATGAGAGCTTTACTGAGAAAGAATTAACATCAAAAGGTGGTGCAAATTCCTTTTCCATCCAAGCCAAGGCCTCACCACATCCCCCATAAAACTTACACACTGCATGGAAACAGCAAACACACTTCCCAAGAGAAATTCAACATACTGGGAATGCAGGATAACAAGCAATGTTTTACTACTCACATCTGAACATATATTCTTACACAAACATAATGTGTGAGAGAAAAACACCCCCCCAACCGAAAACACAGGATTGTGACATATAAAGGTAGTGCCTGGATGGAACCACAATGGGATATTATCATTTCTACTGACAGATCTAGAAGCATTAACACCCTGTCACACATTCCCACCGTGGCCATTACATAGATCACAAGAGGGGGTGGTGATGGTGGGAATCACCATTATCGAAGTCCAGTGTGACACAGTCCCACATAGGAATAAAATGAAATGGCAGGCACTCGCAAACCGACTCACTTTTCCCTAAAGCCAAGTATCCCAAAACAGATCTATGTAACATGAAACATCACCGCCCCCCCAAGGCAGTATTAAACAGTACTACAGAATATAATGAATAGTAATGAGACAGGCTTACATACAGATATACACAATAAGTCCATAGTAGAACTGGCTATCACAAACAGATCTCAGTTCATTCCATCAGATTCCTCACTGCCTTCAGGGGCAAGCTCACATTCAATTTTTTCAGCATGTTTATAAGCACCTTTTCAGATCATTATGAAGACAAATGTGTCCCTGCCAGATCACACAAAGTTTTGCTGGCAGTAAAAGTTCTTGCTGCACTCTGCACTGACGAAATAAGCCTCTTACTTTGTCGAATACTTTTTGGCAAATCCTGGTGCTATATGTAAGATCGGGGAATATAGACAAAGTCGCCTCTCCATATCTTAAGGATCGCTGCCTTCTGGCAAGGTTAACATGTGGTCCCGGTCCCCTACCATGGGATGGAGGGCTTTAGCCATGTTTCCATGACTCCTATTACATCTGGATTGTATAGGGAGATCCTGGCTTCCAGCTCAGAGATCATGGGCAGGAGACTACATACATTATGGTTCATGATCCTTAGCCCATTGCAGTTAGTCCAGAGGGGGTCTTTATGATGCAGTTGGGGGGGTGGGCCTGGATTAGTCTCAATGTTCCCACCCAACATTACTAGCTATGGGGGAACCAGGGCATTCATGACACCCCATGAGGGTGTAGGGCACCCACGAATCTCTTGTAGTAAATGTAAGCACCTAGGAGACAGACATGTCTCTTATCCAGAAGTGCTAAATGGAGTAGGGGATGTGCTTGGGAGTCCTGAGGGGATGAATGGGCCAGAGGCACAACAGGATTATTTGGAAAGTGCAAAAGTGCAGCTTGATCAACCGACAGAACACAGGCGCATGACTCAAACAGCATAAATAGTCCTATTAGGAGGGAGCTTAACAGAGCTCTGGTAGCTAGTGGGTTCCATGTGAGAAGAGTAGGGTGTTACTAGGGACAGGGGACATAGCCAAAATTTCAGCAGAGTACCAGGAAGAAGAGAGACCACTCCAATAAAGAGACACTAGTGATACAGTGAACCTGGTACTCTTGCTAGTTGGGGACCAGTATAGTGAGACCATCCAGCTATCGTGCCACAGTGGGACACCATGGCCTATGTCAGTACCAATTACTCATGTAGGAGACACATATGAACACAGAGTACCTAGAGCAAATTACTAACTAGAAACAAATGTTGATTTAGTAGTTGCCGTATTGGTCCTTGCAAGAATAGACCCAGAAGCAAATGATTTGATATTTTTGATCAGACATAGATAAGGTCAAGAAAGTGTTTGCTGGACAATAGTCCTTTCTTTGAAGTCATGGCCTGAGCCATGCCATGAGCTTCTGAAGAAGGACTGGTTGGTCCGAAAGCTAGAGCACTTTGTTCTTGTTGTTACATCTATGTTGGTCCATTAAAAGGTATCAAATCATTTGCTTCTGGATCTAACTAGAAACAAAAATACCAGGTCCACCCAGATAGGAATCCAGTGTGCTTAGAACAAATTAGGAACAGAAATATTTGAACTAGCCAGATGGGAACTAATTAGGGATCACAAATAACCACCACCTTCAAGACAGGGTCAAATAGCTGTCCAGATAAGGTACTGAAGCAATTGGAGACTCTGAATGAGCCCATAGGATGATGGTCAATAGAGGTTACCTTGTATTATATCTTAGCACATAATGACCCATCAGTACCCACCCTAAGAACAGCATCATTTAAAGCAGATGTTCGTACAGTGGTTATACTTGATTACTGTGAGTCAGCTCAGTAACTATAAGCACTTACACTGCCTAACCCAGTAAACACATAAACTGTAGTTATATTAAGAGAACTCCATCCTAAAATTAACAACCACCTTTAGGTACAGAGTAATAATTCAGTCCAACCGGTACTTACAGTTTCTGCAAGGGACTGTCCACATAAATGTGGCCCAGCTGTGGACAACAGAGTGTCTTGCCAGTTGTTGCCCTATGCTGATGTCCAGAGAATGATGCCCTTTGCACTGCGGCCCTTCACATTCCGGACTGCCACAGGGATGATTGCTAGAAAGGATGAGACTAAGGGGTCACTGAAATTCTGCCTCCTCATATTCAGACACTGTGGACTGGTGGAGCTGTGGTGGCTCTGTTAGTCAGGGCTCCAGCTTGTTTTGAGCACCTCATAGCAGTGATCACTTGAGAGAGGGAGATGGAAGGGCACACTTGACTGTTGGCTCTCTTACAATCCCTCTGACTACTCCTGGCAAGGTCCCAATGGCTGGTGTGGTGTAGGGGAGCAACAGGTAAGGTTAAATGTCCCTGTTCAGCCTGAAAGCCTGCTTCCTCTTGTTCAAACACTGTGGATTGGTGGAGGCACAGCTGTACTGATCTGGGCCCCAATTTGTCTTGAGCACCTCATGGCAGCAATCACTTAGGGGAGGGAGGTGGAAGGGCACACTGAATAGCTGGCTCCCTCATGGCCCCTCCTACTGATTCTGGCACAGTCCCAATTGCTGCTGTGATGTGGGGGAGCAATAAATAAATTAAATGTCCTGGTTCAGGCTGCAAGCTCACCTCTTCATGCTCAGATGCTATGGACTGGTGGATGCATGGCTGTGCTGGTCAGGGCTCACATTTGTGTTGAGCACCTTGTGGCAGTGATCACTTGTGGGAAGAAGGTGGAAGGGCACACTGGACTGCTAGCTCCCTCATGACCCCTCTGACTGCTCCTAGCATGATCCCAATGGCTAGTATCTTGTACAGTATGGCCCGGATATTCAAACTGCACCAGGCTGTGGCACAAGCCTGGGCGCAGCTCAACTTTGTTGCGCAGGGGTGTGGCCCGGGCGATATTCAACGGAGCTGCGCCATGGCACAGCAGCTTTGAATATCACACCCTGGCCACCCCCACTGTGCATGGCGCAGTGGTACTGCGCCAGCGCAAGTGGCCAGAGTGGAGCATGGAGATGCGGTGGTGCAAGTGCCATTGCGCCATGCACAGCACCTGCGATATTCAAATGGGGACATGCAAATGGGGCCATAAGTTATGCAAGGCACACAGGGGGCCATTTGCATCTCATTATGACCCCATTTGCATGCCATTAGCATGCAGGTGCGCCGATCCCCGATGACTTGCGCCTGGCACCCTGCCAGGCAGCAGCTGTCAGGGACCAAAGCCCCCTGCAGCCCGATTGCAGGAATTCCTGTAAGAGAAAAAAACTGTCTGATATCTCTGGTGGTCCAGTGGACCTCTATGTGCCCCGATTATGGGATCATTAGAGTCATCTCTCAAGTCCAATATCCCAGGTGGTCCAGTGATCGCACTGGAGCCCCATCGCTGGCATCACATCACACCCTAAGTCCACAGATCTCGTGAGTCTAGGTGACCCCCACCCCGCCTCGCCATCGGGAGCTCCACCGCCCGCCTCCTCGGCCAGCCAGCGGGCGGCAGCACTCACCCGCCTGCCACCCACTGACTGACAGCTCAGTAGGGCTGCACGCCCATTGGTTCACAGCACGAGCCAATGGGCGGAAATTATCGAGATTAGTCCAGATATGTGAATGAATTCATCTACTATCTGACTGAGTAGTAGGTATGGCTGCACGCCCATTGGCTCATGCTGTGAACCAATGAGCGCAGCCCTACTGAGCTGTCAGGTCGGGCGGTGGCGGGCTGCAGACAGGTGGGTGCTGCCACCCACCGCTAACGGGGAGCGGGCGGTGGGGCTCAGTGGGCAGGTGGGGGGGGTCCACTAGACCACCAGGGATATTGACTTGGGGTGTGTTTAATGATGCCCGCAATCGGGCTCAGTGCGGTCCACTGGACCACCAGGGATATTGAACTTGGGGGTGTGTGCTTAATCATGCCTACAATCGGGCTCAGTGCGGTCCACTGGACCACCAGGGATATTGAACTTGAGGGGGATACAGTGATGCCCGTGATCGGGGCACATAGAGGTCCACTGGACCACCAGGGGTATTGGACTTAGGGGGCCATTATAGATGCCCACGATCGGGGCATGGGGGGCACCGCCAGGTGTGGCAGGAACTCGGGTGGCCACCCACAGGTGGCAGCTGCTGTGTTGCACCCTGCAATGCGGCAGCTCACCTGTGGGTGGCCATCACTTGTTCCTTTTTGGTGTTGCACTAGGTAGTGTTATGCAGTAGGGGGTTGCGATGAGTGACTCTGCACAGCCCGGCTGAATATCGGGCTGTGAGGTTATGGTGGGCACGCCTCTACCTGTGCCTGCATACATTACTGATGCACTCCAGCGCATTGGGATTTCAGCGGGCGACTTTTCCTTTAAATATCACACCGGGGCGCATCAGTGGGTTGTGCATGGCGCAACACTGTTGCGCCATGCGCAACCCTTTTGAATATCTGGGCCGATGTGTGCATTTTCAGTCATAGTATGTAATTTGTATGAAATATTACATTAAATCTAATTCCGTTTTTCCTGTCAGCCCCAGCCATTGGGCATCCTACTAGGTTAGACTCTAGGTCATTATTGTTGAAGCTGATTGAAGTGAACTCCTATTTTCTACTGTGTTGTTTCTGAAGTGCTACCTTGTCTCTCTGGGATAAGAAGCAACTGCACCATGCAGCTATTTATGGGACTGGATGAGGCCATAAAGGTCCAGATGGCTGATATATTTATTTTAAATTCTGATCTCTGTTCTTTTTAATTAGTTCCTTAGAGTTTTAATAGCTTTTTTTTCTTACACTGCTGGCTGTAAGACGAGCCCTGATCCTGTTAGTCTTTATCCTTCAGATGCACAAAATAGGTGATTTGATAACCTTTTATTGGACCAACAAAGATTTCCAGTAAAAACTGTAAAGCTTTTGACCCTACAGGTTCTTCTTAGGAAAGAAAATTGCAAGTTGCTTAAAAAGAGCTAGCATTAAAAATACCAGAGCTTACATATTTAATACATAAAAGTGTTCCAGTGTTTCATGTATACAATATATAAGCTCTAGTGATTTTTAATGCTAGCACTTTTTTAGCAACCTGACATTTTCTTTCTGAGGAAGGACCTGTAGGTTCAAAAGCTTAAAAGTTTCTTCTGGAAATATTTGTAGATCCAATAAAAGGTATCAAATCACCAATTTTGTGCATCTTAGTGTATAAGGACCAATACGGCTACAGGAAATTCTTTAGCCTTCAGAAATTGTTTGCTGCTTCCATAACTGCTGACAGACTATTAAATCCCCTGTAGCCTGATAAGTGTACTAAACTGATACTAAAAAAATAATGCACGCAAAGTAATGCTCATATTTTATTTTTAGCGTGAATTTTTGTCTTTTGACTTTGATGTCTGATGTGGACTGAGGAGGTGATTGTGCAGATCAGAACTCCAAGTATAACTTACTCTACAGCTTCTTTCAGCAGGGAACAGCTGTAACTATAGATATTGCATTATTTGTTTAGGTTGTTATTTCTCAACATTACAAAGTAATAACTTCCAGTCAGGAAAAGGGTTGAGGGTGAGACAGCAGCATTATCGGGATACAATCAGGAATAGGGACATCAGCATCATCAAGGGACAGTATTCTCACCTCTCTCTCTCTCTCTCTCTCTTTCTCTTTCTCTTTCTAGTTGCTGCCAGAGTCACCACCTTCATGGGCCATGGGTCACTTGGGCGCCACTCTAGATTTACTCATGATTGTGCAGCAGCTGCTGCACCTCACAGCTTTAAATGTGAGACATTTTGGGGGTCCAGAGCTATGGGTGTGTGTAAAGTGTGGTTATGTTGAAACTTTACTAGAAACAAACAAAATAAGACTCTCCTAAAGCAGGAAAGAAGATTTGCAACACAATTGCCATATTGTACTCACCACTGTGATTTACATAAACAGGCAGGATGGGATGGCTTCTGTTAGAACAGAGATATTTATTACAAATAAGCACCCTTGCAAAAAAGGTGATCATTGATTCTGTTCTTTTATTCCATCTTTAAAAGAAAACACCTCAGTACCATTCCTATCCAGTCTTCCCTGCATTTTCAATTTTTTTCTGCCAGGATGAGGACCTCCACTGGTCAAAATAACATGTTTTATAATTTGCCATCCTTTTTTAATTCATTACCTGTATCTTTATTTGGTGCCAACAACTCTGTAACCTCTTTCAGACATGCAGTAAAAAGCTACCTTTTTACCAACAGCCAATGTAAATGTTTCCCTGTATAGATATGCTTGTTTGTGTAACTGTATATTTATATTGTTTTATTATTTGTCCATTTACGTTTTGTATATTTGTTAACTGTTCTGGTAGCCCTTGAAAATGGGCCTTTGTCCAAGGTCTTACCAAATTTTAAATAAACAAAATAGAAAAATCAAAACAAACGTGCGGCTGCACTAAGAAAAACACTTGATCGTATTTAAGATGCAAGTAAAACATTTATTTTGGTGTAAAGTACTCATGCAAGAAAAATGACAAGCATACAGTCTACACAGTTCCTAGTGCTTTTGCCAAACCAGTTGGCCTTCCTCATGTTGAAACATTAGTTGTTGGCTCACCGGTTGGATGGACTGACTGACTGATGACTCATCAGTTACTTGCTTACAAGCTCTGTAGCTCCCCTCTAGGTATTCATGACGAGAACTCTAAGACACACCAAGCCAGGACTCTCCAAATTACCCTGCCCAGCTGCTGGTACCGTCCTTGGCTGCTTCTTCCCATGTGTCCCAGGGTGGTTTTTCAGGCTCTCTGCTTCCAGCTTGCCATCCCAGATCCCTGCTGCCTTGCTGCTTACTGCTTCAATTTTCTATTTTGCTCCCCAGTTCTCAGCTCCTCTTTCTCTCCCAGCTTCCCACTGCCATGAGAGTCACCTCTTTTATCTCCTGCTGCTGGCTCAGTTCCACTGGCTGACTGGTTTCATTCCAACAGTTCCTAACTCAGTTTTCCTATATCCCTGGCTCGATCCTTTGATCACCAGCTCCATCCTCTTCTTCAGCCTTAATTACTTGAGAATTGATAGTGGTTTGTTACTTTATAAAAAAGCACTGAGACTGTGGCATGTCAGAGCCAGGCTGAGATAGAAAGAGAGAGAAAGAAAGAGAGAGAGAGAGAGAGAAAGAAAGAGAAAAAGAGAGAACGAGAGAGAGAGAGAGCTAGGGACCAGATAGAAGAAGAGACAGGAACTGGGACTCCACAGTTGTGGACCAGGGAGAAGGGAGATAATGTGGAAATTAAACTGTGGGGGAGAAATATTTCATGCCACTAGGGAAGCATGCATAAAAGGGCAGAGAGGAGGAAAAAAAATGTAGCAGTGGAGAGAAGGAAAGAAGCATGGACCAAGCAGCGATCAGGAGACAGGTGATATCAATGGCAGGAAGCAAGACTATTTTGAATGTGGAGGGAGCAGCAAAGTATAAATGTAGAAGGCAGCTGGACATTGGCGCAGCAGTTGGATTTCCGCTCACGACACTGGTGACCCAGGTTCAGGAATGGACCTGGGTTGTCAGTGGGCCGGCCGGGGGAGAAGGATGGATCGTCCAGTGGACTGCCTCCTTCTATGGGAGGAGGGTGGGAGTATGCCCAGTGCATGACGGACCACTGGCGGAGGCCAGAGGTACCACAGCAACTGGCATCATGTGTTCTGGGAGGTGGGGCAGACACCAGATGTCATTGCACATCCCCACCTCACAGAAAAATGTAGAAAAACCCTCTCTGGTCACTCTGGATGATTCCGCCCCGGCACCTGGTCTCCATAGCTCCTCGCTGCTCTGCCACCTACTAAATACCAGCTCCACAAGCATCACTACAGGCCCTAAACCCCGCCCTGGGGGAGAAGCCAGGGAGGAGGCAATCTCGGCTTGCTGACACCTTACCCATTGCAAATGGGCAGGTCATGATGCTGTGGCCCCACCCTGGGGGGGTAAGCCTGGGAGTATCGGTGGCAGAAGGCAGTCATTGGGGAAGTGAGGCAGGTGCAGGAGTGGGGCAGATGGGAGAGTGACCGAGGAACAAAAAAGTATACTAAGTAAAAAAAAAATGTAGAAGGCAGTACTTTGATGTATATGAACAGAGGGAGACAGCACAGTGATCTGATGCATACTAACAAGGTACTCTAATTCCACTGCCGTAAGCGGTATGCATCAGTTCTTCCTTTTCATTTTCTCTTCTACCCACATTACATCATGCGTAACTATGCTGTGTAGCCATAAAAGGCACCTGTTATCACCGATAGTTTGTCTTCAGATCCTTGAGGATTGCAAATTGATTTTTGTTCGCAGTTTCCTAATTTATTCCAACTGGAGAGCAGTCAGAGGAGGAGGAGAAGAATGTCCATCTAAAATGAATATTGCTTGAAGAACTTCAGACAGCTACACGGTGCAAAAAGAAGATGAAAAGTTGGCTTTATCAAGATTAATTGATACTTGATGTCCTCAATTTGAAAAAGGCAAGCTGTTATAGAAACATAGAAACATAGAAGTTGACAGCAGATAAGGACCGCAAGGCCCATCCAGTCTGCCCATTGCTTTTTCTACCTTATGAATGTGCCATAGGCCTTTGCTCTGTCAATGGCCTACATATTCATACTCATCTGTATTGCTCCCTTATGCCTATCCCATGCCTGTTTGAAGCCCTGCACTGTATTCTATCCACCACTTCCTGAGGTAGGCCATTCCATGCATCCACCACCCTTTCTGTGAAAAAGAACTTTATCACATTACCCCTTAATTGGCCTCCCTCTGATCTCATGCTGTGTCCTCTTGTCCTGCTATTCTGCTTATATTGAAACATGTTAGACTCTTTCACCTTGTTAATGCCCTTAAGGTGTTTGAATGTTTCAATCATATCACCTCTCTCCCTCCTTTGCTCTAGGTTATACATGTTGAGTTCAGTTAATCTGTCCTCATATGTTTTCTGATGCAGTCCCTGCACCATTTTGGTTGCCCTTCTCTGGACTGCCTCAATTTGGTTAATGTCCTTGTGAAGGTGTGGCCTCCAGTACTGCATGCAGTACTCCAGATGGGGCCTAACCAGTGTCTTGTAAAGAGGAATTATTACCTCCCTCTTCCGACTCGTGATACCATTACTAATATACTCCAACATCCCTCTAGCCTTACCTACTGCTTTAGAGGTCTGCTTGGATGATTTCAGGTAATAAGTGATGATGACGCCCAAGTCTCTTTCTTCCCTTGTGACTGCCAGCAACTCCCCTCCCAGCCTATGGTATAGTAAGAATATAAGTAATTCTAGTATTTAAACATTTCCACTTATATAATGCTTCCTGACTTAACATGCCCACTCACAGGAGACCGAGGAGCTAGCAATTTCACCATGGCTACAAGCCAACTAAGCTGATGATTGAGAAGCCACTGACAGTGACCTGGCTGCAAGTCCACTAAGCCGGGTAATCACAGAGCTGCCACTGGTTGCATATCTGTAAGTCCACTTGGTGGGCAATCACAGACCCACCAATGGAAACACGGCTGCAAGTCCACTCAGTAAGTGACTGTGGAGCTGCCATTGGTGGCATGGCTGTAAGCCCATTTGGTGGGGAATCTTGATGTGAAGCCACCAATGGTGGCAAGCTTGATCGATGGGCAATTGTGATATGGCATTGCCAATGATGGTATGGCTGCAAGCCTGTTCACTTGGTGATCATGATATGTAGCCACCAATGATGGCATGACTGCAAGCCCACATAAGGGCGTGATAGAGGTGTACAGCTGCCAACAGTAGCATGGTAGCAAGCCCAGGCAACAGACGATCATGTATTCACAAAAGGCAGCATTGCTGCAAGCCTGCTTTGCAGGGAATCATGATGTAGAGTCACCAATGACTGTATGACAGCAAGCCAGCTCAGTAGGCTAGAGTGATGTGGAGCAGCCAATGGTGGCATGGCTGTGAACCCACTCAGCCAATGATCAAGGAGTCACTGTGATGGTGACAATCCCACTCCAGAAGTTGTCGAGGAGCCATGACTGTGTCACAATTGAGGAGGGGGGGGCACAGGAGAGCAGCCAGTAGAGAAGGGGGATATCCTTGTAAAAAAATGCTCAAAGGAATTCAGACAGCTTATCAGTGCAAAGAGGAACCAGATGTTTTTGTCTTTATCAAGAGTGATTGATACTTAACAGCCCCAGTTTAAAAAAGGTGAGCTTGAAGCACATGCTGTGTATGGCTTAGAATTCTGTTATATGTAAATCTAGTACATGATTGTTTCACTTTACATACTGCTGCATGACATACAGAGGGTGTGATAACAGATCAGCTGTTTTACTATGCAAGCAAGCACGGGAGTGCTTTCATTAACAAGACAGCTGGCCAGGGAAGAGGGTGGGTTGTGTCGGTCACCTTTCTGTGCCTTGAGGGGCTTCCAAATAAGGAAATGACTGTGGGTGCTGGGTGGGAGGAGGTTGATAGTTGGGTTCTGCTGCCGGGGTTGGGGAATTATTTGTTTCCTAAGACCACCTTCATAAACAAAAGCACAAATGTGCTACAAGAGATGGCAGCTGGCCATGGGGGTGGGCAGGTTGTGCCAGCTGCATATCATGGGATTGTTTTTTAAACATTAAATTGTGGTTGCTAGGGGTGAGAAGGGTGGGTGGGAGAATGGAGGGTTGTGGCTCTTTAAACAGTTGTGCTGGGAAGGAGGGTGGGGACTGATTTTTACTCCCCCCCGGAACACAAATAATGAATACTGACTTCCCAATATTTTGGGATACGAATACAAATATTTGCTGAATATTTGAAAGAAAGTATTAACCCACCCCTTATGACTTAATAAGCCCACTCAATGGATGATCCTGGAGCTGTCAATGGAGGTATGGCTGCAAACCAGCTTAGCAGGAGATTGTGGATCTGCCAATGGTGGCATTGCTGCAAGCTCACTTACTGAGTGATCATGGAGTTGCCGACACTGGCATGGATGCAAGCCCACACAGTGGATTATTGAGCTGCTGCTGACAGTAACAAGGCTGCATACTTAACACAAATGGGGGGTGGTCACAGGACAAAGATGAATGGGTATGGCACCATTGTCTCACAGAACACATGTGTAACCCCCTCTTTGGGAGGGGGCTTATTTGGACGGCTTGTTGCCACCCTCCCAAGGCCTGGCAGACCTGCTGCTGATGCTGCCAGCACCCTCCTGCTTTACCATGTGTACTGCAGTGGGGAACAGAGTCCAGCAGCATGTACATCATCATTACCTTCTGCACTTTTTGCTCAGCAGCTGCAGCCACACACCTCTGTCCTGGTCCCACTATCTTGGCAATGGGGAGCAGGAACAACAGAAGCACTGCTCCTCTTCAGCACCCCAGCACACCATGCAAATCCAGCCACCAGTCTGAGTGGTAGCACATGCTGCAGGAGCTCCTTCCCAGTGATTCCCAGTCATGCTACCATGCTAGCATGCCTGACTGCGAGCCCGACTATCACATAACCCTACCAGCTCAACCAGACAACTGTTCACTTGGCCTATTACTAAAAAAGGGGATCCAAACAGGTGGTAGTACGCACTCAAGAAAAAAGGTAAAAGAAGCAAAGTTGTACAAGTTATTTTTACTTAAAGGGGCACTGTAAGCCTTGTCCCTCATTTTATTGGCATAAAACATCAGTGTGCCTCTGTGGACACAGTGATCACATATGATCCACAAAATACCCCTATATATAACATAATCAAGAATTCTTACCAATTTTCTTAGTTTTCACGATATTTAACTTTCTCTCGGGTTCCCCATAAGCACACTGTGCGCCGGAAGCAGAAGCAAGATGACAGCACGCATTGGACACTGTGCGCTGGCACAAACATCGATTTTACACATGGCCATAATAAAAAGTTAAATGCAGCATGTATTATCAAATGATGTACTAGAGTTGCCGTTTTTTAACTGAAGCCGAGCGCTGGGAAAGACGACAAATGCATTTAAAAGGAGTCGCCGAAATCTCACACATGCGTGAAAGTGGAACGCTACTGCGCATACGTGTGATTTGTGTGTAACCCCCCTGCAAATGGGGGTTCCCAAAAGACTTCCAGGAGCTTGCTTGAATGCTCCAAGCCTGAATGGTGTTTGGCGTTTAAGCCATTTATCAGTGAGTGTTTTTAGAACCTCTGGTACTGTCTCTTTAAGAGCTGTCTGCTTGCAGACATAATTAGTTTGTATGGGGACTGTGTTTCTTTGATTGAGTACCACTCAAGCTGCTGCCAATTCACCCCATTTTGCAGTCACTAGGAGTGCAAAGGGAACCTGTCTGAAAGATGTAACTGATTGCCAGAAATCATTTACAGTAATAATAAAATTACAGTTTGTCTAACCTGCTTTCTTTGCAGTCAGAACTGTCTGCCTAGTTCCCCATTCTGGTTTTGAACTGCTGAACTGGACCAATCAGTGTGGGGTAAACTAGCTCTAAAATGATGCCTTGACGAATCAGAACTTGGGACTCATAATCTGAGCCAGCCACAAGAGGATTGTATGGGCAGTGACTCTGGGAGATGTAGTTTAGACTTGTGCCTTTTGGACCAACAGCAGCAGTCTATTGTGAGTGACAGCCAATCCAGTCAAGAACTGGGAGGAACTCAAAGGAAGTGCCGGTTTTTGTCTGTTGGGAGTTTCAGTTTGAGATCTGAAAGTGAAGGGAAAGAAACCCTGTGCTCCTTCAGTGCACAGTTTCAGTCAAAAACGTGTGCAAGGCCCAGAGTTCCGTCTACAACTTGTGTAACTGCTTGTTAGGACTGAACTGGCCTGTGAAAAGAATCAAAGGATCTCTGAAGAGTAGAAACCAGGCTCACCCTGTAGAAGACTGAAGAAATTGTTGAATTACACTCGGGTCTGTCAGGAACTGAATCTGCTGTGTGTTCTCCTGGTTATTGTGCAGTAATTATGGATTGGGATACAGATGCAGCCTGCCTGGTATAGTGCTTTCTTTTTTACCATATAAATGTGTGAGGAGTCTCTGGAGATCAAAAGTAGCCCTGCTGACATTGAAGGACCATATCTTCTTTGAGGTCGTGAGTACTAATTCAGGGTCGCTCCTGTTGAATTGCCACATTAAATCCAAATGGAATTACTGTACTGTTGACTGTTTAATTCTCCTTTTCTCTGTGTGAAATGGCCCTACCAGCTGCCACGGTTTGGACTAGCCACTAGGGCTTGGGTACCCAGGGACAGTAACTGATAGGGATAGCCTGTGCACAGAGCCATAGGTAGATTATTAGAGTGATAAGCTAATTAACCTGATTTCCCTGTCCTTGTTATATCCCTAAATAAATCAGAGCTGCTTGTTTCAGCAAAGTTATACTGCCTGAGGTATTTGTCTATGTTAAAGTACTGTACTGTGACTGTTGCACTGTATCTCATTTCACAGGAGGTCCCAGTGCCGGAACTAGACCTGGGGGTAAGTGTATACTGTGAAGGTAATTCTGATATATTGTGTGGGCCACTACTGGGAAGAAAGGTTGCAGTGTCCCAGAGGGCTGTGACCAAGTTAGTTTAACTATTGCAAACCCTGACCTCTGGGTGGAGGCACCCGCCATTGGATCCAGGCCCTCAACCTGTTAGTGGCAAATCAGGCAGGGGTAGTAGCCCCTGGGATAGCGCCATCTAGGGGTTACATCTTGGAGGCTCACCGCTGGGATTGTGTGTCCTCTAGTGGCCATATTTACGAACCACTGTTAAGAAAAAATGGGCACCCGACAGAAGTGGCTGTGCACCGGCTGGTGGAGGGTGTACTGGGAGGAGATCGACCCCAAAATGCTATGCTTATCCTGGACATCCTGGGTATCAATACGGACACTGTGCAGGGAGTACTTCAAGGTGGAAGGTTTAAAAACCCTGTGGTGGTGGGTCGGCATGCTAATCTGCTCACCCACACTTTCCTGGCCCTAGTGGGTTTAAGGATCCCATAGATAGCTCCAAAGTGCCACAGACCATTACCCCAGAGGGACCCTCACTGCTTGAGAGTGATAACTAAGGACAGTAAGACCGGGGGAATCAGCCCCACCACTATCTGAAACTTTGAGGAGAATTTGCTGAATGGTTGCTGGGAGAGGGAAAACTGTGGAGGACTTGAAGAAACTATTCTGCCACCTGGGGTGTTCCTCCCCAACACCCTCTCCTGCTCCAGTGCCAGAATGGTGGCTGAACCAATGCAGACTCCTATTTCTGCACCTGCCATTAGTCACGACTCTACCGAAGGTTGAGGATCTTCTCTGGCACCCTCCCACCCCCAAGGGAGGATGACTGGGGAGACCTGGATAGACTATGTTGCCCCCAAGTGCTAGAATGGCAATGCTCGAAGGCAGGAGCTTAAAGAGGGTTAGTGAGAGCTCCGAGGTCCTGCCCCTGGCTACCATCCGTACAAACGGGCCAGTAACCCTGAAGCGACTGCACAGGCCTATCTTGAGGCCTTGGAGAATGTGTATGGGAGCCAGATTCTGATGAGGACCTATGGTGGAGAGTAAGAAATGCACAACAGTACCAAGGGGAGTTGTTGTCTGTGTATGTCTCTCGGCTGGAAAAATTGTTGCAAGAATGCTCTCAGAAAGGGTAGTTTGCCAGCGATTGAACTGGACAGAACCAGACCGGACAGAATCCTTAAGTCTGCCCCCTTCTCAGAACTGCTGTTGCTTCAGTTACACCTGGCAAATCGACTGAATCCCACCCTCCTATGATGAGTTAATGAGAGAAATTCGAGGAGTTGAGAAAGGCGACCTCGGGAGGTACCTGCACCAACAGCTGTGGCTACGACCTCGAGTGACTGAGGGTGACCCATCAAGTGAAGTTCAGGGGCAGGGGTTGACAGTCAATGAGTGCTCTGACAAGAAAAGATATGCCACAATGGGAGAACTGTTGAGAGAGATCCGAGATTCAAAAACAGTCCCTTTATGAAGGCCACGCCTGCAATCGGGCCCTGACCTATATCCGACTGCATCTGCTATGGGGTGGGGTACCCACCCATGTATCTCCTGCTGATAACAGCTCCAAACTCAATTCCTTGACCATGGAAGTGGAGAAACTGACGAGATGTCTCCAAATGCTTATCACGCCGCAGACAGAGATGGCACCCAGGTTTCCAGTTAGTAATACCCCGCCCTGGCTCCCAGTGTGGCGCCTCGGCCAGCTCAAACTCCAGAAAGTATGTTTTGCTATAATTGTGGAAAGATGGGCACATGAAAGGGAATGCCAGTCCCCAAAAGACACTGACAAAGTTGCATATAGGCTACAAGGAGAGCTTCGGAGAAGAAATCAGTGGTTAAGAGGTGCGACATGATCCCAGTGAGGGCACCAAAATGCTAATTCACGCCTTCTGTGGCAAGTTCAGTTGCCCAGGCCCCCACTACACCTCTCCAGACTGGTCCAGAATAGTGGGTCCCTCCATGGAGACCACTGTAAAGGTGAATGGAGTGTCTACAAGAGCTGTATTAGACAGTGGCTCCCAAGTGACAATTATGTTCCAGATTGGTATCAGAAGCATTTGTCAGACGTACCCTTACAACCATTAGAAGGACTGCATGTATGGGGGTTAAGTGGAAGGCCTACCCCTATTCCGGGTATATCCGAATTTGGCTGTCTTTCCCACCTCCGTGGCTGGAGTGGCTGAACAAGTAGAGACCCTAGCCTTAGTGTGTCCCCCACTGGACTGTATGATGGTGTCCCTTTGTTGATTGGAACAAATGCTCATATGTTCGGAAGGCTGGCACAGTTGTGTTATGAAAAACAGGGGTCAAAAGACTAGTAGAGCTTTAAGAGTTCGGCTTTAATTAAGAAGGCCTATGAGGCACAGAGATGCTGAAAATATAGAACCAGAGGAACCGGTCGGAATTGTATGGAAGAAGGATCCTGAGTCTCTGATCCTGGCACCAAATGCCCAGTGTACCTTACAGGAGAGGTCCGTATCAGAAAGGATGTTAAGAATAAAATATTAATGTTGGATGCACCAGGCGATGGAAAATTGCCAGAGGGACTGCTGGTCAAGCTCTAGTATTTTGCCCGCTAGAGCCCATGCTTATGCCAGAAGGGTAATGGTCCAAGTTCATAATGTGTCTGAAAGAGACATTCGAGTAAATAGAGGTTGCATCCTGGCTAATGTGCATTGTGCAGACACTGCAGTGCTACCCAGCAGCAAGAGTTCAAGGAAGAATGACAGAGTAACGCCTGACTTGTTTGATTTCGCAACTCCCCGCTGCCAGCTGAATGGAAAGTGAGGATCAGTGAGAAGCTTGCCCAGAGAGACCAGGTGTTTTCTTTAAAGGAATGGGACTGAGGATGCGTGCAAGGAGCTGAGCACAATATCCGACTGCATGACGAAAGACCATTTCGTGAGAGGTCTCGACGCCTGGCACCTGCTGATATAGATGATGTGAGGCGGCATCTGCAAGAAGATGTTAGCGGCTGGTGTAATACAAGAATCCAGAAGCCTTATGCTTCCCCATTGTGGTAGTGAGGAAAAGAATGGGACAGTAAGGATGTGCGTGATTATCGCACCTTAAACGGCGGACTATCCCTGATCAGTACACAATGCCCGCATTCAGGATGCTTTGGACTGCCTAAACGGAGAACAGTGGTTCTCTGTGCTGGATCTCCGCAGTGGGTACTACCAGATCCCGATGGCCCCAGAGGACCGTGAGAAGACAGCCTTTATCTGTCCGCTTGGCTTCTATGAATTCATGAGGATGCTCAAGGATTTCAGGTGCCCCAGCCACTTTTCAACGATTGATGGAGGCGTGCAGTGGGGGACATGAACTACTAGAGTGCCTGGTATACCTAGATGATGTTATGTGTTTGGCAGCTCACTGGAGGAACATGAGAGCAGATTATTTAAGGTATTGGATCGACTGGAGGACTTTGGCCTTAAACTGTCCATTGATAAGTGTCAATTCTTTCAAACATCAGTAAAGTATGTGGGACACATAGTATCCACCGAGGAATAGAGACCGACCCAAGTAAAGTTGAGGCCTTGACCACCTGGCCACAGCCCAAAAATCTAAAAAGAACTGCAAAGATTCCTGGGATTCTGTGGTTATTATCGGCGCTTCATCAAGGACTATTCAAGAGTGATCCGCCCTTTACTTAACCTTACTCAAGGGTATCCCCCAACCCACAAAAAATACCAAAAGTCAGCGTCCCTCAAGACTGAAAGAGTGTATTTTCATCCGAGTGAAGTATTTGGGGCCCGCTGGACTCCTGATTGTGAGACTGCTTTCATGAGATCATATATCAACTTACCCATGCTCCAGTGCTGGCCTATGCCGATCCAAGAAAACCTTACGTCCCTGCACACTGATGCTAGCTTGCAAGGGTTGGGGGCTGTGTTGTACCAAGAGCACGAGAATGGCCTGAGACCAGTGGCCTTTGCCAGTAGAAGCCTGACCCCATCCGAAAAGAACTATCCTGTACATAAGTTAGAGTTCCTAGCTTTGAAGTGGGCTATTGTTGACCAATTCCATGAGTACTTGTATGGGGCTAAAATACTAGTAAAACTGACAATAATCCTTTGACCTATGTGCAGACCTCAGCTAAGTTGGATGCCACTGGCCACAGGTGGCTTTCTGCATTATCTACATATGACTATGCTCTCGAATACCGAGCAGGTCTGAACCACATAGATGCTGATGCTCTCCCGGAGGCCTGTTCCCCAGAATGATTGGGTCCGATTGGCAGAACCTGACATTCGGGCACTCTGCCGAGAAGTTTGACAGGGAGGAACAAATGTCCCACGGACGCAGTGGACTGCATGGTGGATTGCTTGGGACCCTCTGAGAATTGCATACCTGCTGCTTATTGCCACTTTTCTGCAATAGACATTGGTTACTGCCTCAGCTGGACAATGACAGTATTGACGGCTCAATCCCGATCCTATGATCAAATCAGCTTTAGAAGCCTCTATGCAGGAAAAGATGTGTCCAAATTACGCTCCACTGATTTGAGAACTGCACTGTTATACAAAGAAGGTCCTAAGTTGAAACTGATCAATAAACTGTTATATGAGAAACAGTAGACAGAGGGGACAAGTAGACAAACAACAACTGGTGCTGCCCACTGCCTTCGAGACTCAGTATTGAGGTCCTTGCACAACCACATGGGGCACCTTGGTATAGACAGAACACTTGACTTGGTGAGATCCAGATTCTATTGGCCTAAGATGGGGGCTGATGTGGAGCAACACATACGAACTTGTAGTCGCTGCTTACAGAGGAAAGCTTTGCCCCAGAGGGCTGCCCCCCTTGTTAACATAACCACCAGTGCACCCATGGAGCTGGTCTGTATTGATTTTCTGAGTTTGGAGTCAGATCAAAGAAATATCAGTAATGTGCTGGTGGTCACTGACCATTTCACGAGATATGCCCAAGCTTTCCCCACCAAAGACCAG
The DNA here is from genome assembly GCA_016271365.2 of Neoceratodus forsteri. Lineage (NCBI taxonomy): Eukaryota > Metazoa > Chordata > Ceratodontiformes > Ceratodontidae > Neoceratodus > Neoceratodus forsteri. Next base: position 1,699,970,427 of record CM057449.1, on the reverse strand, counting down.
AAAGCATCCACTGTAGCCAAAGTACTCGAGAAAACCTTTTGTTCACTATGGGGCTCCACAAAGAATCCATTCTGATCAAGGGAGAGACTTTGAGAGTCGTCTGATCAAAGAGATGCTTTCTCTGTGGGGAGTGAGAAAGTCCAGAACCACTCCTTACCACCCCCAGGGGGACCCACAGCCTGAACGTTTCAACCGCACTTTGCTAGATATGCTAGGCACCCTGCACCCAAAGGACAAGCCTAGATGGAGCCAACAAATTAGCACCCTGGTACATGCTTATAACTGCACCAAAAGTGATGCCACTGGGTTCTCCCCTACCGCCTGATGTTTGGAAGAGAAGCTCGACTACCGGTAGATGTGTGTTTTGGGGTCTCTCCTGATGGGGTTCAAGCTGACAACTATTTACAGTATGTGCAAAAGTTAAAGGCCCAGCTAACTCATGCGTACCAACTGGCTCAAACCATGGCTGCCAAAAGAAATCTGGCCAACAAAGAAAGGTATGATAAAAGGTGAAGCACAGGAACTCCAGGAGGGAGATCGGTATTGCTAAGAAATCTGGGACTGCATGGCAAACACAAGATTGCTGACAGATGGCACCATCTCCCTCACATTGTAGTGGGCAAACTAGATGATCTGCCAGTGTACAAAGTAAGGCCTGAGAACAATTCAAAAGATGTAAAAACAATGCATAGAAATCATTTACTACCCATTGGACAAATCCTGATTGAGTCTGAGCCCCCAGAAGATGCCCCCTCTGGACCAGTGACTAGAGCTGCTGCTAAGAAAAGATCAAGAAGTCTGCACCTACAGAAGCAGAGTTAAAGTGTTCCCCTGCACAAGTCCCAGTTGAGCATGACTGTCAGTCCATATCAGAAGAAAGTGAGAGTGACTTTGAATACTATCCTTCTACGAACTGAGTCAATTGTTTGGGGCAATCCCTAGTCAATACTGGAGACAAAGCTGGGCCTTCTGGACTGTCTATGCCCCAGCTTCATCCCTGAGCCAATGCTCCCAGAAAGTGAAGTGCAAAGCATCAGATCAGATGAAATGGAATCATTGTGCATGGTTGAACTGTTTGAGCTTTCAGGGAGAAAAATGATAGATTGGGGCAGACTGGTGATACACCCGAACAAGAAGAGTATTTTGAGTGCCCTGACAGTCCACTGCCAGTGTCCGAAAGCTCTCCATGCGAGCCAAATGTTGTGGACTCAGAAACTGTAACTCCTGGAGCTGAAAGTGCCCCAAGTTCTACCTCTCTACCCCCATGGAGACTCCCCTGACAAGTGAGGACAATGCTGAAAATGAGGCTCAGAGTGCAGAGACTGTAACAGTTCCCCTAGAAAGACTGGTCGAGCTGTAAAGCCTGTGGTGCACCTCAGTTATGATTCCCTTGGGAGGCCTGTGGATTTGCCTCTCAATGTTGTCCATAAAGGAGTGTATGTGTCCCGAGCTCATTGCCCAAACTGGCGTTAGTGCTAACTCAAGTTACTTGTGTTGCCTCTAAGTATGGTGCCCTTGCCCGTCCAGCCCCAAGGTAACTGATAGGGAAGGGTCCCTCTCTTCAGGTTTCATGTACAAGAGGTAATAACTTGAGTTATGGTACAATGTGTGTGTTATACTGTGTAAAGAGTGACGTACTGCAATGTTTCAGAAATGGTTCTGGTAAAATGATGTATTGACTGATGATTACATGTGTGAGCCTAATGCAAATGTATATGGTTGCAGTTGAAACTTGTAGGGGTACTTGCTTGGCAGCGGACGTCAAGCTTTCCAAACCAGGAAAGGTGTAACCCCTGCAAATGGGGTTCCCAAAGACTTCAGGAGCTTGCTTGAATGCTCCAAGCCTGAATGGTGTTTGGCGTTTAAGCCATTTATCAGTGAGTGTTTTTAGAACCTCTGGTACTGTCTCTTTAAGAGCTGTCTGCTTGCAGACATAATTAGTTTGTATGGGGACTGTGTGTTTCTTTGATTGAGTACCACTCAAGCTGCTGCCAATTCACCCCATTTTTGCAGTCACTAGTGCAAAGGGAACCTGTCTGAAAGATGTAACTGATTGCCAGAAATCATTTACAGTAATAATAAAATTACAGTTTGTCTAACCTGCTTTCTTTGCAGTCAGAACTGTCTGCCTAGTTCCCCATTCTGGTTTTGAACTGCTGAACTGGACCAATCAGTGTGGGGTAAACTAGCTCTAAAATGATGCCTTGGACGAATCAGAACTTGGGACTCATAATCTGAGCCAGCCACAAGAGGATTGTATGGGCAGTGACTCTGGGAGATGTAGTTTAGACTTGGTGCCTTTTGGACCAACAGCAGCAGTCTATTGTGAGTGACAGCCAATCCAGTCAAGAACTGGGAGGAACTCAAAGGAAGTGCCGGTTTTTGTCTGTTGGGAGTTTCAGTTTGAGATCTGAGAAGTGAAGGGGAAAGAAACCCTGTGCTCCTTCAGTGCACAGTTTCAGTCAAAAAACGGGTGCAAGGCCCAGAGTTCCGGTCTACAACTTGTGTAACTGCTTGTTAGGACTGAATCCGTCCTGTGAAAAGAATCAAAGGATCTCTGAAGAGTAGAAACCAGGCTCACCCTGTAGAAGACTGAAGAAATTGTTGAATTACACTCGGTCTGTCAGGAACTGAATCTGCTGTGTGTTCTCCTGGTTATTGTGCAGTAATTGCGATTGGGATACAGATGCAGCCTGCCTGGTATAGTGCTTTCTTTTTTTACCATATAAATGTGTGAGGTCTCTTGGAGATCAAAAGTAGCCCTGCTGACATTGAAGGACCATATCTTCTTTGGAGGTCGTGAGTACTAATTCAGGGTCGCTCCCTGTTGAATTGCCACATTAAATCCAAATGGAATTACTGTACTGCTGACTGTTTAATTCTCCTTTTCTCTGTGTGAAATGGCCCCTACCAGCTGCCACGGTTTGGACTAGCCACTAGGGCTTGGGTACCCAGGGACAGTAACTGATAGGGATAGGCCTGTGCACAGAGCCATAGGTAGATTATTAGAGTGATAAGCTAATTAACCTGATTTCCCCCTGTCCTTGTTATATCCCCCTAAATAAATCAGAGCTGCTTGTTTCAGCAAAGTTATACTGCCTGAGGTAGTTGTCTATGTTAAAGTACTGTACTGTGACTGTTGCACTGTATCTCATTTCACAGGAGGTCCCAGTGCCGGAACTAGACCTGGGGGTAAGTGTATACTGTGAAGGTAATTCTGATATATTGTGTGGGCCACTACTGGAAGAAAGAAGGTTGCAGTGTCCCAGAGGGCTGTGACCAAGTTAGTTTAACTATTGCAAACCCTGACCTCTGGGTGGAGGCACCCGCCATTGGATCCAGGCCCCTCAACCTGTTAGTGGCAAATCAGGCAGGGGTAGTAGCCCCTGGGATAGCGCCATCTAGGGGTTACATGTGCATCGTCCCGCTTTCGTGCATGTGCGAGATTTCGGCAACTCCTTTCAAATGCATTTGTCGTCTTTTCCAGTGCTCGGTTTCAGTTAAAAAAAACGCAACTCAAATACAGCATTTGAAAATACATGCTGCGTTTAACTTTTCATTATGACCATGTGCAAAACTGATGTTTGTGCCGGCGCACAGTGTCCAATGCATGCTCTCATCTTGCTTCTGCTTCCGGTGCACAGCGTACTTATGGGGAACCCGAGGGAAAGTAAAATATCATGAAAACTACAAAAATTGGTAAGAATTCTCGATTATGCTATATATAGGGGTATTCTGTGGACCATATGTGATCACTGTGTCCACAGAGGCACACTGATGTTTTGTGGCAATAAAACGAGGGACAAGGCTGACAGTGCCCCTTTAATGCTTCTTGAAAATCACAGCAAACATGCAGTTGTGCACCACTTCCTGGTTTAAGACTTTCCCCTAGCACCTCGACTCTCACGAGTCTTCAATATGAGTGAGGCTTAGACAGCAGACACCATCAATAATACCTAAGCTCATTACATAAATTCATGACATCACAGTGGAAAACACTTCCTTACTTTTAAATCAATTTTGATCTTATTAAAGCACTTATTTAAAGGAACAGTACTCACTAACATATATGAGAAGTCATAATCTTGTGTAGACGAAATGGTGAAGATAGTTTTTATATAAGCTTCTGCAAGTGCCAGAGATGCAATATTTGTAAATATGCATCAGCTAATTAAATTTTCCAGCATCCCAAAAATCAGGATTGTAAGGTCAGCATAAATGAATAAATAACATGATACTTGCTATGTGATGTATGCCCTGTGGTGTCGTTGCAATCTGGTATATGTTGGTAAAACAGTAAGGCCTTTGAAACAACATGTGCAAGAACATGTTATGACTATTATTAATGGTAGACAAGATACACCTGTAGGCACTGACTTTCACAATGCCACGATTCATTGCCAAATTACTTTAAGTTTATAAGGATTGAGTTGGTCCCCCCATCAAAATTAGGAGGGGATAGACCAAATACATTTTTTGATAAAGAAAGTATGTGGATTTTCAAATTGGATAGTGTAAAGCCAAACGGGCTAAATGAAAAATGGGATATTAAACCATTTTTAAAGAAAAAATAAGAATAAGGAGACAGTCTCAATAATATGTGATATTTAATTTGGAAATCTAGAAATGAGTATATGAAATCTAATTTTCCATAATATTTGACTTGTATTGTTTGTTTTGATTTCCTCTCTTACTTTATAGGAATGTTTCCAGCTTCATCTTCAGAGTACCTGGGAATTACTCTGGCCTACCAGGAGATATTTAAATTAGGAGCTATGACTGCATTTGCCATGGAAACAATCATTCCAGGTCACTGTGTTCTTATAAGTGTACTTTTTAGTCATTTCACTTTTCTATCCTTTGATATTTTTTCAATATAAGTATTGCGTTTTTATGTATATGAAAAACTGACTGCAAAAATTGTCTACACAAGATTATGAATTCTCATGTATGTTAGAGAGTACTGGTTCTTTAAATAAGAGCTTTAATAAGCTCAAAATTGATTTAAAAGTAAGGAAGTGTTTTCCACTGTGATGTCATGGATTTATATTATGAGCTTAGGTATAATTGACGGTGTCTCCTGTCTAAGCCTCACCGCCAGTGAAGACTTGCAAGAGTCGAGGCACTAGGAGAAAGACTTAAACCAGGAAGTGGTGCACAACTGCATGTTTGATGTGATTTTGAAGAAGCATTACGTAAAAATAACTTTGGTACAGCTCTGCTTCTTTTACCTTTTTTCTTGAGTGCGCACTACCACCTGTTTGGATCTTGCTTTTGTAGAGGTAAGCCACCTCCATTCTGTAGTGCGCACCTGCCGATCCTCTGCTGTATCATGGTGCCTTTTTGGAACTCCTAAAAAAGGGGACAGCACTTAATTAGGAGCACAGTAAAGAAAGAAAATAAAGTTGTTTAGAACCAAGACTTGATGTTTCAGGCTATTTACAAACACAAAGAAAAGCAGAACACCTTCTAGAGCACAGGCATTTTACGCTGCTTCTCAGTCTCATGTTCTGCAAGTCAGATAAATGGTTAACTGAAACTGAAATCAGTTAAGTGGTCATTTTAAGGTTACCTCCAAAGCTTGTAAAAGTTAATACCTGTTCTGATGGAAAGGTTTTAACATCTCTAACAAAAAGTTTAAATTAAGTCATGTTCAGCTAACCAAATCTATTATATACAATAAACAACAGAAATGTGATGTGTACTTGTGAAATGATGCTATCCTTGGGAGCTAAAGAATTCACAAATCCACAAGAGATGTTTTAAAGTAAAATTCTGCTAACAAAGTCAGTGAAAATGGCCCACTATTGACAAAGTGACAGTTTACATAGTTCTGCCAGCCAGTGGCAATTTCACTGGGGACATTTAAAAGACAACCTAACTCCCATTTTCCACCCTTGAAGCACCCATACCCCTCCTCCAAGTCCCCACGCATGGTAAGTCAACTGAAATGTGTAAATCCTTTCCCCACCCTCCTCCTCTAGCCTGATCCAGTAAGAAATGAACATTCCTCTGTCCCCCTTCCAGAGGCACTCATCCTATGCTCCCCCCAATCCCTGGCACAAAAAAGGATTATACAGGTCCCACAGGGAAAACCACCACAGCCATCCCTTCACATTAGCTGGCCACTGTCTAATGAATGAAACTGCTCTTAAATGCCATCTGTTGAAATTAGATTTAGATTTAGATTTAGATTTATTGAGATGGAAAATACCTTTGAGCCCAAGCTCATTTACAAAGGTTCCACGTCAGTGACAAGACAAGGTACAAAGTAATTATTGTAAGAAAGAAAACATAAGGTAAGACAATACAACAATTTAACATAAGAGCAAAAGACATTGTGGATTACAGGTTAGAATGGTAGGATACGATAGCAGTTATAAACCAGAGACTAGTGCAGCCCCATGAAGCGTTGTCATGGGGGGGGGTGAGGATGTCCTTAGGGGTCAGAAGAAGTTGTAAAGCAGTGGAGTTTAGCATAGGCCATGGGTGGCCTTGCCTTGGTAGAGAGCAGCCAGGAGGGCATGGTACGAGGCGGAGCACACGCTGTGTCAATCATAAACTGACAGTGGATTGTGAGGCCGGGAATTAGTTGCAGAAGCATTTAGAGGTTGTGATAAGATGTTGTTTGAGGTTAGTTTTGAAATTGGATAGACTATTGGTGGCAAGGAGGCGATCGGGTAATTCATTAAGCCACATAGGGGCAGGTAGGCAAATGCCCGTTGCCCGAGCGAGGTGGATACTTTGCTCAACTCCCTCTGCTGCTTTATCTCCACCACTCTCACTAGACCTACCACTGCACTCTACAAAACCACAAATGGTCTTTACACTGCTGCAGGCACTTGCAGCATCCTGTCCTCTGTGTGTTGAAATACTGGCTCAAACAACTTTCCAGCTATCTTGGCAACCTGCTAACCCCTGCTCCTAAATCTGATTACAATCTCCATTCCAGCTGTACAAATGGGTTCCTCATTCCCCAGTGCAAACTGAAGTCCAGTCTGTTGGCTACCATAACAGACTCCTTCAGCTATGGAACAATCTAGGTTTAGGTGCTGCCCACCTACCAATGTTTCGTCTATAAAACAGTCCTTTAGCTTTCTGCCTGTATCCCACTGTAATTGAACCTGACTGTTTTTGTGATCATCCTTGCATTGCTTTGCACATTTCATATACATCTACACCCTACTGCCAGTTTTGTACCTACAGTATTATTGTACAAGTTGTAAAACTATCATTGTAAATATAGTGTACCTTTTTTTACTTTCAGTATCTTATTGTGTAAATTTATATCATATTTTAAATAAATTATATTCTCCACTACTCAATTGCTTCTTTGTTCCAACCTTGTACTTCCAACACCCTAGCCCTAGGTCACATCTGTAAACAAAATTTTTGCTGTATCTCTGCATGTTTACCTGATGAAACAATTTCAATAATTTAAGAAATAAACCACTTGTGCACCTTATAGTAATTTCCTGATCAGCTAGGGCTTGAGGAAGAGGGTGAAAGTGTAAATTATACACACAAAAGGGAGACTAGTGATAGCTGAGAGAAAAACACTGGACATATAATATGACTTTTGCTGAGAAAGTTCACTATACTGGAGTGAAAAAAAACAGAACAGCTTCAAAACAGTGCTGAATGTAACCATAGCAACTGTGGATAAAAGTAAAACTTGCATAAACAGAAGGAAAGATATATGCTGTTCCTGTGACACCTCTCCCAAGAAATAATTTGAATGTGGGTTCTCCTCCTACAAATGTTTTCATTACACATCCATTTATAAGAGTTAAAATATGTATAAATTAAAACAGTAAACTGGCTAACTACAATGCAGTCCATTTAAAAAAGTCAAACTCAAACCTACTGTGCTCTACGCTAGGAGTTGCTTTCTTCCTTTTTATAGTATACAGGAAGACTCTATTTCATATGGATTTCAATACTATACACTCAATTTTGTTGTTTTAGGACAATTCAAAGACCAAGAAAATTGCTGAAATATTGTTCTGATATCACAATGATACTACAACTTTTCAGCCTTTAAACAGGTACCTATACTGTCCCATGCTCCATTAGTACTGCTTACTATCTATGTCATGTGAGACAGCCACAGTGAAAAACACAAAATTAATGATGCAGCAGTGTATTTTCTATGAGAGTGTATTTTTCTAATCCTATGTCACACAGACAAAACTTCATATAAGTTTACCATTCTGGTTTCTTTATGGCCTCTTGTCTGAGAAAGTCTTCACAGAGTGCCCTTTGGTGTGATGTCTAATTGCCCCTGCAGGAGACAAGTGTCTTGTTACAGGGCCTGTCACAGCTCAGCCACAGAGAGAATACTTTTTCCAGAGAAGTCACACTGCTAGATTTTGGGTGAGTGTAATCATTATTATTTTTTGATATTGGTACCTTGTCCTTCTATGTTACGACCTATAAGGTGATGTTCAATTTTTGCTGCTTAGTACTGGTACAAAAACTGAAAGGGACTGAGAGGAATAGCCAGATGAGTTCAGACACAACCACTGTAAACAGTGACATGATTAAAACACACACACACACCAGGACAAGGTACCAATATCACAAAATAATAATGAGTACACTCATCCAAAATCTAGCAGTGTGACTTCTCTGGAAGAAATATTCTCTCTGTGGCTGAGCTGTGACAGACCCTGTAACAAGACACTGGTCTGCTGCAGGGGCAATTAGACATCACACCAAAGGGCACTCTGGGAAGACTTTCTGGGACAAGAGGTCATAAAAGAAACCAGAATGGCAACCTCCAAGGGCAATAAAACAGACAGGGAAAGTTAGAAAAAATAACTCTCACAGCCAGAGTTAAAAAGAAAAACACTGGGAAGTGGTTAAAACACAGAAAAAAAGAATGCTGCGTATCTTTTTTGATTTTAACATAGAGTTTTCCTTTAAATATGCCTCACAATAATATGCTGACTCTTGAATCACCTTTAATTTAGCTCAAAGCTGAACCATATGCCATGTGTGTCCCTATGGTTTCATAGCACATCTGTGGAGGTGAACAAAATCAGGAAGATAATAAGAAGCATGAAAATTGCTGCAGGACTACCTGATACCAAAAACATTATGACTCACTCAACTTGCAAATCTTCCATCCAGACTTTAGTAGACATTAACATACCTCTAACTGAAGTTGCCCAAGTGTCTGGCCACAGAAATCTGCAAAGCATCAATTCTTAACCAGTCAGAGCTGAAGACAAGCAACAGCATAACTCAAGCATTTTCTCCAGTTTGACCGTAGGAAAGAAAGCAGCTCTGCTCACGTCCAGCTGACCCTCGAGTTGCAACTGACCACAAAACCAAGAAACATCGTCTCCTGTCCTTCCCTTCAGAAGTCCCCTGACAGGCATCACCACTCTACATATCTTCATCACCAAATGAATTTTACAGCAGAGATTGATGGTCAGCATAAAGCACTATGCTGCTCAGCAGACGTTCCCAAGAATAGCAGTGATAGAGGACTCAAGCAACATTAAAAAGGTAGGTCACACAGTTAAAAAGGTAACATTTTCTAGTGCAGTTATACAGTGCTTGTTCAGGTGATGGAATACTCATTAATCTCGACTGTTCATATAATCTGGCTGGTACTGTAGTTGGGCAGACAGAGATCATGCATCAGTGAAAGATCCTTGGTGTAAACTGCTCTACTCTTGCCTCACAGATGTGCCGAGAGTCAAGAGAATCAATCAACATTCTAGAATCCTTTTCAAAGACCATCTGACTGCCAAGTGACTATATATATATTTTTTTTTCTTTAAAGGCACTCGTGTTCTGCTTGTTTCTGCAGTTGTTTCTGAGGAGTATTTCATATGTTTCTGAATTTATTTCACATTTTTGAATGGATTTTAATGTATTCTATATGCACAATCTCAGAAAAGAATCAATCTGTGCATCTTTGTTTCTTATTCACAACCTATATAAAGCAGTATATGAGAACCCATACACAACAAGGAAAGAGTAAAAACAAAACCAGCACTCACCACACCTTTCAGGAACTGTCTTTTTGATCTGTTGCTAAGAAAGTTCCACACTGCCAAACGGAATCCTGTGAGTTCGGCAACCACAATAGGGCGCCTACCAAAACAGCAACTCAATTGCAGCTCCTCACATCATAGCAATGAGGAAGGGAGAGTGACCGGATGGGAGGGTGCATGAATATAGTGACATCCTGTTGCTACGCGTATATGCGGGGTGGGAGCAAGCACACTGAGTGTGGGGTGGGAGGGAGGAAGGAGGGATTGTGAGGGGTAGTGCTGTGGTGAGCTGCTGAACTGCCAAGCTGCTCCCATGGCATGATGGGTGGGTTCAGGGCTGGGGTTTGGGTCTGGGTGCAGGTTCGTTTTGTTGCACTGGGCTCCAATATTTTTTTGGGGGGTTTACACCCCCCTGACATGCACCCCCTTGTAGTTGAGAATCCTTATGTAAGGGGGTGTGGGGAGTGAAGACCCCACATTTACACACTAAGTCCATGGTGCCCTTTTGCTGTGCACCCAGGGACTACATCATCCAAAAAAATTTTCCGGCAATTTCCATTTGCCCTAACAGCAATCGCTATTCTACAATTGCCGTTATCACATAGACCCCTGCCAAACTTAAGGTAAACCTTTCAAACATTTGATAAAGCATAGGTTACTACATGAAATAATATGTGGCAACCTGATGTGGTACCCACTGGCACCTCCTGTTTTCTGTCCTACCAATATCGGAATGAGATAAAGTTGCTGTTTTCCATGACTCAAGTTTGGCAGTGTGGACCTTTCTTAACAAAAGTTCAAAAAGACAGTTCCTGAAAGGTGTGGTGAGTGCAGGATTTTTTTTTCTCTTTCCTTGTTGCATATGGTTGCCCATATACTCCTTCATATGAACAAGAAAAAAATACACACAGATAGATTCTCTTCAGAGATTATGAATTTAGAGTACATTAAAATCCACTCAAAAAGACTGTTTCTGAAAGGAGAGGGGAGTGCTTGATTTATTTACTCTTGGATTGTTGTTTTTTCATCGGAGCACCCATTCCCAAGTGAAACTGTTCTTGTTTTTTTATGTCGTACACAACAAGGCCAGTGTTTCCCATCTCTGGGTTGAGATGACATCAGGACTTCTAGATTTTCACTCCTGAGGTCACTATAATGTCATCTCAACTCCTCATTGTGTATGGTTGCCCATACACTATTCAATATACTGTATCTTCCAACTGCCATGTGAGCCCACTCCCATGTTCATAATCACAGGAATTTAAAAATGATATTTACATCTGCAGCTAACTCCAATCTATAGAATGATTGTTCAGACAACTTTGGGATGCTACTTCTTTTGTTGTTTTTTGGCTGCTGACAGAATTAGAATGTATAGAAATTCTGGACTGATATATCACCCTTTATGTAAATACAGTTAAACTTTGTACAGTTATTCTACTGATGCATATATCTGTAATTTTTATTTTTGTTGTACTTTGTTGATGTATATTGCTATGCTTTTTTGATGTGTTGATGAAGACGGGTGGGGAGGTTGGGGCAGCTGAAAGTTGAGGGGCTAGCTGCACAATTGGGCAGACTCAACAGACCATGAGGCCGGTTTCTGCTGGTGTTTTCATATGTTCGTATGTTCCCTCCTGCAATTGTATAGTTCCCATGGGTCACAGCTGGAAACCAGCTTTGGCTTAATGGTGCCTTTCCCAGTTATCAACTTTTAAATAAATAAATAAACAAACATCAGTCCGTGGCAGAGCAAGGGTTAAGGACTGGCTTATATATGACAGTTTACAGTTCCAAGCAAAGTGCAATCTACTTCAGATTTTTGTTTTTTACTCATTTCAAGAATGTAGTGCTTCAGATAGATGAAAGACTGCCAGCATTAGCTGTGGAATCATACTTGATTAGCTTTGGCAGCTGTGGGGCCCTTAAAAAGAACCTGCCCCAAGCCATTACTAGCAAACGGCAGCACTGCATGAGTTACAAATGCTAATTGCAGAACTATAGGATTTAGCTGTTGTAGACTCCCCACATACAAAATTCTAACACACTGGAAATCATTAAAAGCCACAGCCCTCTCTTTTTCCACGGATCCAGTACAGTGTGAGTATACTGAAATTATGCCCATCCTTCCACACCAATGTACTAACCTGAAAGAAAAATACTCTGTGGTATTACTGGGGGAAGGGGGATTCACTCACCATACTAAACTGACTGAGAATTGGGATTTTATGTTGTGAAATTTTGATGGTATGATAATTACAAAGCATTGTACTTATTGTTCTTCTGTTTGTATATAGTGCATATCATTCTTATTAACTGTGTATAAGTTCACCACTTGCCAATTACTTTGTTCAATTTATGTATTTTACATTGCATTTCTTTCTCCCTTGTCCCCTACCACCCCATCCCTCCCAGACATATCTGGAAATGAGCTGCTAGTCCAGCTTAGTATGTCTTTCCTGGTAAAACATTTCAAACAAAATAATAAACTATTAACTACCATGGTATTCATAATACTTCAGTTTTACAGAAGAAGTCATTTCGGTAAAAAAAAGAAGCCTTCTCAAACCTGTGTCACAGAGAATTGGTGCAAATGGGGGAACCCCTAAAAACACTGAAATAATTAGTGGAAAGGCCTGAGAACTGCGGTATACCATGAACCATGGTTACTGCAGTATCTGAACCTGAAATAAAGCCAAGGATTGAAGGAGCATGGAGAATGCTATCCAGGGGCTGAATTTACATTTTGCAGCCACTGTCTAGCTAGGCTACTGACTGGGGAAAATCCCCTTGCCCCTTAGTTATTCCACTGCAACAATTGATGTACTTACTGAAATGTGATCTGGTAAAAGCTAGCCGGGCTAGTTAACTTTTATTGGCCCAATACAAAATATGCCAGGATTTGGTCAGATGTGTGGTGCCAATTTCAAACAATTTTATTCATTCATGTTGACAAATGGTACAAAACTCACTCATAGTTTTGTAGCACAGACCATAGTCCAGTCAGAACTGAACCAAGCAGCTCCCTCCAGTTCCTTACATAACTTTATAGGGATGCTAGGAGAGCTTATTATGGATATAGGATTGCTCCCCCCACACACGTGTTATTAGGGCTAGAGAACTACAAAATGAAAGTGAGTAGTTCTGGACTCCTAAGGACACAAGAGCAGAAACTTGTATATCCATATCAGGCCCTCCTAGTTTCTCTATAAAATTATTGTAGGTTGCACAAAAAATTTTCTTTTGTTGTTGGGGAAGGGGGACATCTAGGCTCATTCTGTGTTATGGCATGAATTCAAAGAGAAAAATGTGCTGTTTACATTCATGTTCTTAGAACACATACATTGATCCAGGAACCCTTAACATTAATGTTAAACTATTATTTACAAGACACAAGCACTATCTTATCCTAGCAATATCACAACAGTCTTTAGCTAGACCTACTGTATGATTCTTGGCCAGTACTGAGACAGGAATGAGCCAATTAAGGAATACAGTGGATGGGGAGGGGGAGGGGTTTCTGTAAACAGACTCGGAACCCTCTGTAGCAGCTGCTAGGACAGTGGGTGATAAAAATCACAAAGCATCAAGTCCATATAAGGTCATTCTTTTACTGGACATGCTACTTATTTATTCAAGGAAATGGCTGCACTCTGAAAATCTGCTGTCAGCATTCAACCTAAAATGTTCAAGTATATCATAGGTATTTATATACACATCTTACAACGTAGCAGCTGTGGAACGAAGTACAGAGTGTAAACTATTGGTTTAGAGAATTACTGTATTTAAGAAAAACTGAAACTCTAATTTGAACAGTTACTAACTGATGGGAGTTCTTTTTACCAGAATACCCTCTATAATACTGTCAGCAGAAATACTCTTGTGTCAGTCCCACCAAAAACTGATGAGATTAATGTGCCACTTGGCTAAATGTAGCAAGTTTAGAATTTTCTAGTTATGCCACACAAAAAAAAAAAATGATTGCACTCTGTTGTTATTGGCACACTGTCCTAGGTGTACTTGTAAGACGCATGTGCTAATTTGGTTAAGATTCTTCTCATAATGATATTTTGTTTACGCGAGGTCAGAAAGGACAGCAATGTACACACACAGACACACACACACACACCCACACACACACACACACACACACACTACAATACTTACAGTATTCTCTAATGGGCAACAATCAAAGAAATATTCGTTGTACTAATGAACATTACCTCCAGTGGTTACACTACTTCACTTTTCTTTTAGCTAACCTGATTCAGCTATCTCCAGTGTTGTTTAGTAGCATATTGCTGAATCAGGTTAGTTAGGCAAGCAACATTTCATGACAGGGCATGTGTTTCTAAAGAATTAAGGCACATCCTGGGTAAACTGGAAAGCACAAGGCCAATGGGTGAGTGCCTTTTAATGCACCTTGGAAATACATTAATTTTCCAGAAATGTATGCCCTGGAGTGGTTTACTGCACTTAAACAATTTGTTTTATTTTTTTTTTATGAAAAATGTTTTATTTTCATGTAGTTTGACTGTTCCAAAGTAGAATATGTAGGTATGGTAATGAATATAGAGTGCATTTGTATGGGCCTGGGAAGTGCAGTCATCTTGAAGAAACTGGTAGTTTACTCACCTGGTAAAGGTGATTATAAGGGTACCTTTTTACAGCACTCCGAGTCTCAACACATAGTTAATCTCTGGCTCTTCTCTCAGGCTGATGCACCGGAGATCACGAGAGCCAGCCCTGAAGCCCTCCCTGCCCACAAAAAGCCCCGAACCCAAGCCACAACGGGTAATTTTACCTTGCACCAGACTGCAGTCATGACCGTTGGGCATCTGGCACCTTTTACAGCAACGGCTGCAAGCTCCCCTTCTCACCGCATGAATCACAGCCGAAAATCACCTCGAGTTGCTGCTCAGGCTTAGCCCCACCAAACGCTACGCATTCAGCTCCCCACCGCCCCCACCACCCTTGGTCAACACTCGAATTTATAGCTAGGTTTAGTCAGGTGACCTGCCGAAATAACCTATCAGCCCACTTTTCCAGCTGCAGGTTATACTAACCGAACACTAGTGGCCACTGTAACAAACCTCTCACTTTCTACATATACAATGTTATCCTTACTATTAGCAGCCCTCCTGACTTCCGGGATCATACAACTTGCTCTACAACCCCCCCAGAGGCTCCAAAACCACACCACTATGACTATTACACTAATCCTTCAGCTATCAATGATAACTGCAGACCCAGTACCTCCAACATCTCCCACACAAGCCAAATTGATCCCAATGGCCTATACTCACACACGCTCATGTTAACCCTCACTTTCACACATGGTAAGCATTGTACCTCAGCTCTCCCCCTTCCAGACCTCAACCCCCCACCACCCACATAAGCCCACCATCGTCCCCCTCACTTCCCTAACCCTTCTTTCCAGTGTCATTCCTAGTCTCCCAGTCCCCACCTCCAACACAAAAAGCCCTACACCCTACCAGTCCCAGCATCACTCATCCAAACTCTGCAGGCTGGCCCTCCTGTGGCACACCTTTCTACTTCTCTTATTATCTGGCCATATCCACCCCAACCCAGGACCACCCTGCACTAAGGCCTCTCCAAAAAACCCACAGGGGAGTCTGCTGCTAGCTACCCTAAATATATGCAGCCTACATGAAAAACACACCCCTCTCCAATGCTGGATTGCCCAGCATGCACCAGACATACTAGCCCTCTCTGAGACCTGGCTCTCTGAAAAAATTCCCAATGATGCTGTTTCCCTCTGGAATTATGCCATCTTCCAGGCAGATAGGACCAGCAAGAGGGGCAGTGGCTGTGCAATTTATGTTAAATCCTCACTCAATGCCACAGAAGTTCATACCCCCGCACCACAATATGATGCCCAGACACTAACAGTCAAACTCAGTCTGGGTACCAAAACTCTCCACATCATTTCGGCCTATATCCCCCCCAGAAACCAAAAACTCACATTTGACTCTATCCTCCACATTATCTCCCACCTACCTAACGCTAGTGAAATCATCTTAATGGGTGACTTCACCGTCAACTGGCTATCCCCAGCCTCATTCAGCTTTTTATTTTATTTAGTTTTTATTGACCGGGTATGTGCACTAGACAAATCCTGCCTATTTTCAGGCACAACCCGGGGGAGGGGGATACAGATGAATGTCAACTGACCTTGAACCAGATTAAGCTGTTGGGGGTATTTTTAGTGAATGAAGGAAATTTGGCTAGGACACCGGGGAAATTCCCCTACTCTTTTCGATAAGTGCCATGGGATCTTTAACATCCACCTGAACTACCACCAATCCAGGCAGATGGGACCTCGGTTTAACGTCTCATCCGAAAGACGGATCAAAGACACTGCCCTGGCATTTGATCTTACCCAACTAGTCACCTCCCCTACCAGAAGGGACAATAGATCCGGGACCTCCATCCTTTTAGAACTCATTTTCACCAATAGGCCATGTAACCTCTCCCATGCAACTGTGCTACCTGACTCTATCAGTGACCACTCCCTGGTAACATGCTGGTGGTCGGGTAAATTGTCCCCTGCCCCTCCAAAAATCTCCTGGCAGCGAAGGCTTAAAAAAGGAGGCCTAGAGAACCTCAAAGCCCATGTAACTAATAGCAACTGGCTCCCCATTTACACCGCACAGTCAGTTGACCTTGCACTCGCCCGTTTTATAACCACCTTCAACAAAGCCTGTGATATATTCGCTCCCCTCTCAAAGCAAGTTGTGAAAACCAGAACCACCCCCTGGATCACACCCTCACTACTAAACCTGCTCCAACAATAGGACAACTTTTGGCACAAGGCCCTTGACTCCCAACGCACTCAGGATAGACAGATTTACCGGGAGGCACACAATAAATGTACATGGGCCTTGCGGCAGGCGAAAGCTAATTACTACCGACAAACCCTTACCTCTTCCTGGGGAGATGGAAAAAAATTCTGGAAAACATAAAAGAACTCAGTGGAAAATCCTGCTCCCCCATCCCTACCCAACTCAATCTAAATGGGGATGTCACACAGGATCCCTTCACTATCGCAGAAGCCCCTAACTCTGCCTTCTCGACCTCTCCCATATCCTCCCTCCTAATTTCTTTCACCCTCCCCCCGAAAGCCAGTGTAATGTTAACTCGCCTCCCTTCCGGCTTCGAGTCATCCCCTGCAGTGAGGCAAAACACTATATTACCAAAGCTATCACCAATACTCGTTACAGCAATGACTCCCTTGATCTTAAACTCATTCGGCTTACCCTGGATGTCACATTACCCCACCTTACAAAAATTCTCAACCTCTTGTTATGCCTTGGTCAGTTCCCCTCAACCTGGAAGAGATCCATAATCACTCCCATTCTGAAGAATGGCGACCCCACTAACACCAGCAATTATAGACCTATCTCAATACTTGCACCTGTCTCCAAAGCATTGGAAAAAATAGTCTTGTACCAGGTAACAGAAGATCTAACTAAACAAAACCTTCTCAGCCAGGAACAGCATGGTTTTTGGACTGGCCATAGTACCGTCACTGCACTTTCTGAGCTCACCTCATTAATCCACGAGGCCCTTGACCAAGGCTCAACTGCAGGGGCGATCTATGTGGATCTGACCAAGGCATTTGACACAGTCAGTCACGAGCTACTGCTTTGTGTCCTTCCACAACTAAATGTGGTCCCAGAGGCAACTACCTGGTTCAAGGATTACGTCTCAGGCCGGTCACAGCAAGTCAGGATAAACACCACCATCTCCACCTCCAAAACAGTTTTCTCTGGGGTCCCCCAGGGGTCTATACTTGGCCCACTGCTTTTCACTCTCTTCCTAAGGTGTGCAGCGGCCACCTTCTAATCTATGCTGATGATGTGGTACTGTTTTGGAAACACTCTCAAACGAGTGCCCTCCAACTGGCCCATCAGTTTTTTTCTGGGAGCTAGAGAACTGGTTCACTGAACACCGCCTGTTCATCAACTATAAAAAAACTAAGTCCATGATCTTTGCGCATCACCATAACCCACATAGTCAGTTGGCACTCCTAATTAGGAACACACTAGGTGCCCCACTGGAACACGTTACAAACTTTAAATACCTGGGTATCACATTAGACACCTCCCTCTCCTACCATAGTCACATCCAACTTCTCTCCTCCTCTGTCAACACTAGAGTGGGCATCCTCTACAGACTCAAGCACTGCCTACCCACACAGGCCTTGCAACTTGCAGTCACCTCCTCCATCCTCTCCCTAGTTGACTGTGGGATAGTTATATACGGCTCAGCAGAACCCACCATACTAAGCAGTACAAACACTGCCTTGAATAAAGCCTGCTGCCTAGTCACAGGCAGTGACAGACTAACTCACACCTGCGATCTTTATACTTTGGCTGGTTGACTAAACTTCCAACAAAGACTAAAGTACCACACCTGCATTCTCACAAAAAAGATACACCTACAGCTAGCCCCCATCGGCCTACTCCCCATAATCAGTGCAGCATTCTTCAGGCGCAGTACAAGACTCACAGCAAACTCTCTGGCTCAATACGTTACCACCCCCACTCTCCCAGACCCATAGCATCTCACTATTCAAAACAGGCCTCAAAGCTCAACTACTTGAGAGTGCTAAATGTGACTGTGGCTAACGTTGCCCACCCTATTTGCTCCCAAACCCTCCACATTTCCTGACACAGGGTCTGTCTAGACCCCATGAATCAGCATCCTACAAGTCTCTGTCAAGAGATTCCAAGAATACTGCCTAATACCTTCACCGGTTAAATAAGTTCAAGCCTGGACTGCTCTGTCAGTACTGATATTGTAAATACTGCCTGTTTATGTATGTCTTTGACTGTATTTGTTTACCCTCCACACCTTGTAACTGACGTGGAGCCTTTGCCAAAGAGTCTGTGACTCAAAGGATTGTAATTCTGATTGTATTCAATTAATAAAATAAATAAATAAACATTTCAGAATTTAAATTCTGATCCTTCTCCTCCCCTGGGTCCGTCTACTCCCCTGTAGCTCCCAGACTCCTCAGTACGAGATCTTTCAGAGCTTATGGAACTTCTGAAAATTATATATAAACTGGCAGTAAAGATGATTGGTGGCCTCCATGAGGAGGGCCACCTTGTAGGAAAAACACATCACACAGTTTTATGTTAGCTAAAGAAACCATCATTTACTCTTTCTGTGGAAACCTTCGTATGTACAACCTTACATCTATACTGTCTCTGTATTCAACATCTGAGTCCTAGTATACAGCCTTGAATTACAGTATTGTTTCTAAACATCATTCATGACCTTGTTAAAGTGTGTTCCTCTGCAATGGGTGGGATATGGAGTGCTGTAAAAAGGTGCTCTTATAATCACCTTTACCAGGTGAGTAAACTACCGTTATGTATCATACCTTTTTACAGCACTCTGAGTCTCAACACATGGGTGATTATACAGCAGTACTGGACTAGTTGCGGGCGGGAGGAGGAACCTGACTTAATGCTGTTTGAATAACTTGCGACCAAACTCTATTACCTGTCAACCCGGTATCCAACTGGTAGACTCTGGTGAAAGTGTGAGGAGATGACCAAGTAGCTGTCTGGCAGATTTCCTTCACAGAGGCTAAGTTTCTTTCTGCCCAAGAAGTAGTTACTGCTCTAGTGGAGTGGGCCTTGATATTGGGTGGGGGTTCAATACTCCCTGCCTTGTATGTTTGTGAAATGGTATCTCTCAACCATCTGGCGACAATGGCCCTTGAAGCCGCTAGGTCCCACTTGTGTCCTTGATGAAGGATAAATAGTCTATCTGACTTTCTGAATGGGCCTGTCTTCGCTAGGTAGGTGTGGAGGGCTCTAGCTGGGTCCAGGTAGGTGAGAGTGTCCCTGTTAGGGTGCCCCAAGTTGGACACATGGTTGGTACTGTGATTTCCTGATCTGTGTGGAAAGCTGTTGCTACCTTTGGTATGAAGGATGGTACGGGTTGTAAGGACGGGTGGGAAGAACTTAAGAAATGGTTCTCTCTACATGAGAGGGCCTGCATCTCGCTGGTTCTCTTCGCTGAGGATATGGTCACCAGAAACACTGTTTTTATAGTCAAAACTGGTAAGGTGATCAAGTCTAGAGGCTCGAAGGGGTCCACGATCAGGGCATCTAACACTAAGTTAAGTTGCCAAGGGGCTGTAATTGGCCTTGGGGAATGTGTGATATTGGTGGCCGCCTTAAGGAAAGACTGCACTAGAAGGTGTGCCCCAGGCAGATGTCCATCTATTTGTCCCCTTATTGCCCTGATTGTGGCTGTTTGTATCCTTAAAGATGCCGCTGTCAACCCTTTGTCCAAACCATCCTGCAGGAACTCTAAGACATGTAAAATACTGCAATCTGAAGCCTTAAGGTGCCTAGAGTCACACCAAAAAACAAATACTCTCCAGTGTCTGTTATAAGTCTTATTAGTGGATTCCCTTCTGGCCTGTAGTAGTGTGTTCACTACCTTATTTGATACCCCTAGGTTCAAAAGGCTAACCCTCTGAGTGGCCATGCCATTAGCCTTAGTGGTCGTGGATCCTCGTGCCAGATTGGGCCTTGTCTGAGCAAAGTCTGGTATGGGGTGAGTGTCATAGGACTGTCCATCAACATTTTTCTGATGAGCGCATACCATGTTCGTCTGGACCAGTCTGGAGTGATTAGGACCACCATGGTGCCTGTGTCCCTGATGTTTTGCAGTATCGCCAGTATCATGGGTATTGGAGAAAATACGTATGCATCCTGGAAGTTCCATGGGGTTGAGAGTACATCCACCCCTGCCACTTTCTTGTCCTTGTATCTGGAGATATACACTGGTAGCTGAGTGTTTGCTGCTGATGCCATGAGGTCGACCTGAAAATGACCCCATCTCCTTTGAATTTTGTTGAATATGACTGGGTTGAGTTGCCACTCTCCCTGTTGTAGGGACTGCCTGCTCAATCAGTCTGCCCTGGTATTTTGGACGCCTGCCAGATGTACTGCTGTGAGGCTGAGAAGGTGCCTTTCTGCCCACAGCATTAGGGTTTATGTTTCCCAAGCTATGGCTCTGCTTTGTGTGCCTCCCTGCTTGTTTATATATGACATTGCCACCCTGCTGTCTATGCACACCTTTACGTGGTGCCTTGATACTTGTGATTTGAAGTGTTGGAGAGCTAGCCGATTCACTCTGGTCTCCAGAATGTTGATTGGTACTTTTGTTTCTGGCTCTGTCCACTTTTCTTGGACTGATCGCCTGTCCAGCACAGCACCCCAGCCTAGCAGGCTTGTATCTGTTTCTAGGGTTCTTGTTGAACCTTTTTCCAATCTCACCCATTGATTCAGATTGTGTGGGTCTGACCACCATCTCAATGACCTTTGCACTTTCACCGGTATGGTCACCCTTTGGTTGTAGTTCTGCAGATTGTAGTTCCAGTTGTTGAGAAGTAGGCATTGCAACTGTCTCATGTGTGATCTGGCCCAGTTATGTAGGTCTATGCATGCAGCCATTAGCCTCAATAATTGCATTAGGTGCCACAGCGTCATTGTTTTGCGCGTAGTATTCACCCGCAGTGTGTCAGTGGCATGGTGATGCAGATTTCCGATGGTTTGACTGTTCCTGTGGCTGTGCTGAACACCTCCCCCAGGTGTTCTATTGTTGTCATGGGTGACAGGTGGCTTTTGGCTTTGTTGATAATCCACCCGTGTTGGGTGAGCAACTGTTGAGCTCTGAGGGTTGCCACTTGTGACTCCTCCTGAGATCTTTCCCGTATTAGCCTGTCATCTAGGTAAGGGATTACATGGTCTCCCTCCATGTGGAGTGTCACTGCTAGTGGTGCCATTACTTTGGTGAAAACTCGAGGTGCTGATGCCAGGCCGAAGGGCAGGCACTGGTACTGGAAGTGGTACCCCAGAATGCTGAACCAGAGAAATTTCTGGTGGAATGGTCTGATTGGTATGTGGAGTTAGGCGTCCTTCAGGTCTATAGAGGTCAGTAGGTTCCCCTTGTGGACTGCGGCAATGGTGGACCATAATGTTTCCATTTTGAACTTCTGATACCACATAAAATTGTTCAAAACTTGAGATCCAGGATTGTGCGTAGGTCTCCTGTCTTTTTTGGTACCAGAAAGAATACCGAGTAGATGCCTAAGTGTCACTCTTGACTTGGAACTGGCTTTATGGCCTTGCTGTTCAGTAGCAGGTTCAGAATTGATCTGACCTGTTGTGAGCCCATCTTGTCTTGTGTGATGTGTGACTTTATGTTCCTGCCCCATCTTGGCATGGAATTGAATTCGATGGCATAACCTGTGTTTGATTATTTCTTTGACACATCTGTCCTTGACTGACTCAGTCCAGGTTGCAGTCAAGTGTTGAAGTCTTCCCCCACTGCGTCTGCACTGTCCTGGACCTGGAAATTCTCATTGCCAGAATCCACTGTTCTGCCTGTTGGGTTTGTACACTGCCTGTGGTTGAAGCGGGTGCCACGGTCATGACTGGTTTGGAATTGCGATTTGTGACCAAAGAAGTTTGGTTTGAAACCAAATGAGTGCCTGTCTTGGCCTTGGTATCACTGTCCCCTCTTGTCTCTGTTGGAATAGGGGTGAAATCTATTGCTCCAAAATGACAGTAAGGCAGCCTGACCCTCTTGGTTGTCCTTGTCATCCCCCTTCTTAACCGTAAACTCCTCTATTCCTGGGCCGAATACTTTGTCCCCTGAGAAGTGAAGTTTCATCACCCTGGATTATGACTCTTGATCAGCATTTCAGAGTTTAAGCCAAATGAGTCTTCTGGCTCTGTTAACAGATGCTGCTAATCTGGATGCCATCTTGAAGGTGTCAATGGTGGCATATGCCACGTATTTTATCGCTTGTATCGCATAGTCCATGGTGGATCCATGGGTGCTGGTTTCGGGGACATCTTGGCATGCTGCTTCCAGCCATCTGAGGACCGCTCTAGATGAGTAAGTGGCAGCCATGGATAATCTCATATTTATGACTAACATGTCGTGAAGCTTCCGAACTATATTGCCCACCTTTCTATCCATGGGGTCTCTTAAAGCGGATGCTGACTCGGAGGGTATCCCCATCTTGTTGCTCAGAGAGGAGACCTCTGAGTCAACCTTTGGGTCTGTTGACCAAACCATCCCCTTTTCCTGAGCTAGTGGGTACCTCTTCTCGAATGTACCCTTCTCCCTTGTTCTGATAGGGTCTGGTGCCTCCCATTCTATTGTCAAGATACTTTCTAAGGTCTTACACATTGGAAAGTATGTAGTAGATCACTTTCTATCACGTACTAGGGGGTCCAACCTGCTTTCCAGTTCTTGTATTGGCTCATTAATTCTGAGCATTTCACAGACCACCCTGATGATCTCCAGGATTGTGTCAAAGGGGCATAGCCTGGCGGCCATGTCCTCTTCACCCTCTTATTCCTCCTGGTCTTCATCCCCTGAGTGAGGAGATTCTCACATGTCATCTGGGGTTGGACGAGTAGCACCCCTTGTTTTTTTGTGGGGGTGGGTTCTCAGGGGTGCGTGGCCAATTATCCAAGCCCAGGGCATCCATTCTCTCCAACAACATTTGGAACAGTTGTACCACCACACTCTGGGATGAGGTAGATGCACTGTCTTGTAAGAGATCCTCTTCCAGGGACCCCGAATTTGAGGTAAAAATATTTGGTTCCGGGTCTACCATGCATAGGGAGCAGAGGCCCCCTATATCCGCAGTCAATAGAATATTAGGGCATTTCCTGCAAATTCATCTAGCAGCCATCGATTTTTCTGAAAGACATAATCAGCAGTGGACACTTAATTTAGGCTGTATTGGCTGGAGCTAGCCTATTAATTAAAACTCTAAATCCTTTTAGCTTGTAATTATAAAGGTAAAATCCTTATTATGCCAGTCAGAGACCTGGAGAAGAAAAACTCAGGCCTCTGCACTATATACAACCAAAAAGGTCTGTCAGAGCTCACAAATGCCTGAGCCTACTGAGCTAGATTGAGTTTTGTGCCTCTTTTAATATTCTCTCCATTTTCCTTTTAAGTGCTAAGGGAGGATTTTTTCCCCCTCCCCCGCCGCCATGTTGGGAAAGGGGAAGCCTCGTGGGTGCCACCATCTTAGGAGAGAGAACTGCTCAGGTATTAACAGAGCTGGCTGAGGCATTGGGGGCTCGTAAGAAAGGTGTGGAGTCTCCTAAAATGGTCGCCAGTTCTCGAGGGGAAAACCTCTGCTCACGGTGCGAATATTTGAAAAGCAGGTGGCTGAGGAGCAAGAAGCTGCAGACAAAAGGCTGGGAATGTGTGTCCAGCAAGATGGCAGTCACAAGGTGTGCTTTTCCCTGCATGAGCGGCAAATGAAGTCAGCGGGGACACTGGAATCTGCAAGATGCAGGTAAAGGGATCTTTCATTCCCCCAGAGCACTTCATTGCAATATGCAGGCATTTCTGTTATTAGTCTCACCCTCGCGGTTGAACACGGTAAACTGTGAGGTGAGTAAAACCAGCATTACCCTTCTGCTGTGCATAGCGCTTCTACCCCCGGCTGAACAAGGTAAACTGGGGGATAAGCTAGGTGCTGGAGCAGCATAGGAAGGAGGATTCTTCGTCAAAAATTCAGCGCCTGTTCCCTTCCCTCAGCAGAACAAGGTAAACTGAGGGGGGGTTACTAACAGCAGGGGGAGGCTTGAAAGTAACTTACTAAAAGTGCCATAGAAAAAAGACATTTAAACTAACTGGCGCTGACGCCCGTTGACTCGCTATCTGAAGGTATATATAGACATTTACTGCACTGGGCTATGAACCCATTATGACACTGAATAAAAAGTGGCTATATCTTGTG
Source organism: Neoceratodus forsteri (assembly GCA_016271365.2). Taxonomy (NCBI): domain Eukaryota; kingdom Metazoa; phylum Chordata; order Ceratodontiformes; family Ceratodontidae; genus Neoceratodus; species Neoceratodus forsteri. Next base: position 1,699,945,587 of record CM057449.1, on the reverse strand, counting down.
GAGAATTGCTTTCTTTTTCTTAGGAAAACAAAATTAAGGTTCTTACCTTGGGATCTGGCACAGAGTCAACAATCTGTGACTAGCCTGTATGAGATGCACAAAAGAGCTAAGGAGTCTTGGAGCTACAGGGGAAGAGATGGACCCAGGGGAGGAGAAGGATCGGATTTCAATTCTGAAATTTTATTGTGCATCAACCTGAGAGGAGAGCCAGAGATTACCCTTGTGTTGAGACTCAAAGTGCTGCAAAAAGGTGCGATAGATAATTACACCCTGTCAAGCGTTATGGTGTTTAAAAAAAAATTTGCAAAAAGCTTTCATTTTAATGAAATTCTATTTTATTTTATTTTCATTTAGTTAGGCTGTTGATAGGCAGATTAGTATAGGTTGGTAATGAAGTGTGCATATTTATTCAATTATTTACTCATTTATGTAAAAATTGGTTACCAGGAGAGGCACACTGATCTAATGCTCATTTTCAGAAGTGACCTGGGGGAGAGGGAAAGGGAGAATCCAATTACAAAGATTACAGCAAGTCAGTTGATGCAGATACAATGAAGTTCAATAGTAGAGTGCAGAACAAACAGGAAAGCAAGACCGTTGCATGTAACAGAGGACAAGTAAATTAGCATATAAATAGGCTGTGCAACTGGACACTATCAAAATGTGCTTAGTGCTTGAATGAGTGGAGACTGACCTAGTCTTGAGGGGAGTAGTGAAACAGGCTGATTGAACTACATACAAATTAGCCGAAACCATGAGGATGGGGAGGAGGGAAGGGAAGAACTGCAGGAAAAGCATTAGGAAGGTTTCAAGTAGAGGGCTGGCAGGAGCAGTGGGGAGTGAGGAGAAGTTTAAGCTGGTGTCTGATGAAGGGAAGGGAGGTAGAGAGATGAATGGAAGATGGCAGCTGGCTACAGAGGGAGACGAGGTGATAGGAGAGTGCAAATTTCTCAGCTCAGGAGTGAGAGTGGTGGAAGGTGAAGGTGCAAGGGTCCCCAGAGTGTAGGTAGTAGTAGAAGGAGAAAGGTATGGAGGACAGGAGTGAGGATAGGTATGAGGGCAGGGAACCAAACCAGAATTTAGAAATTATGGAAGGACAGTGGGACTGGTGACATGAGGGGAGAGGGAAGCTGCATAATGGGGAGCATATGGAACAGTGGTGGGTACGAGATGGTGAGCTGGTAGCAAAGCAGCAGAAAGTACTGCAGAGGGTGTCCTGTCTGGCAAGGGAAGTGGAGGGGGGTTGTACCATGAACCACATCTGCATATTCAAAAAACAGAAGAACCATTTTGGTGACCAGCTCGCTGCAGGCAAGAAAGACGGCCCTTATTGTGGTACAGGGGCACTGATTCTGGGGTGGAGTTCATTAATGTGAACAGAGATGTCAAGCCTGCTATCTAACCAAACAATGAGGCATTTGAAAATTGGGACTACTTCAAGAGGGATGCCATCCATCATGGAGAAAATGGAGAGGTGGGAAGAGCTTGGCCAGCTTCTGCTTGGTACTAAAGGTCATTGACTGTTTTTTTGTTTTTTTTAATGTTGACCTAAAGTTAGTTGGACAGAAACCAGCACAGAACATTGTGAAAGCCCTGCTGGAGCGAAACGTGCACAGCTGCAGTTGAGGGACCAGAAGCGTTAAGAACTGTGTCATCTGCATATACATGTAAATATGAGAGTTGCTACAGGCAAAAGGGAGGTCATTTAGGAAGATGGAAAATAGGACTGGACCCAGAATGGAGCCCTGTGGAATCCTGTCCTGGATAGGGAGGGACAGGGACAGAGCACCTCCTACTTGCACTGACTACTGACAACCCAAGCAATATGAATGGAACCAGTTGACAGTGGGGGCTGAAAGGCCAGCAGAGCTCAGCATGTCCAGAAGGAGTGAATGGGGCACTGCATCAAAGGCTTTGGCCAGAACAATGAAAATGGCTGCTGTAATATGCCCATGACCAATCCCAGAGAGGAAGGAGTCAGTAACCAGAAGCAGGGAAGAGATGGTGAAGTAGTACTTCCTCCAACCAGACTGGAAGGGGGAGAGGAATTTGGAGGAGTGGAGGGAGTATGCAAGCCATGCACAGACCAGTTTCTCTTGCAGCTTTTGCAACAGAAGGGAGGAGGGATCACCCCCTTTGTGGAATGTGAGAACCTTGGCAATCTTCCAAGATGGAGGTACACTGCAAATGGTGAAGGAAACTTTAGGAGATGAGTAAGTGGGGAGGCTATAGTAGGAGCAGACAGATGGAAAAGTAAGGGGGTCCAACCCATCTGAACTAGATTTGGATGGGCTGAGTGAGGAAAGGACAAGCAGCATTTCCTTGGAAGTTACAGGTGGAAAATCACACCTCAGGGGGATGTAAGGCAAGAGGGAGGGAAGAGATGAGGGTGTGGAGATGAGCTAGGAGGTGGGGGGGAGTACAAGTGCTTAAAAACTCATTGAAGTGAGCAGCAACAGAGGGAGGGCCAGACAGTGGTGAGCCTTTAACCATAAGGACCGGGGAACAGGACTGGGCTGCTGGGTTAAAAAGGAAATGAATCAGCTGGTTCAGTGGTGCTGAGGGTGGAGGTGCTGGACAGCTTACCTCATGCTACACCAGCAATTCAGGTTCACGAATGAGCCTAGACAGTTGGGGGTCAGCAGGGGCAAGAGAGGATCAAGTGTCCGAAGGACTGTTCTCCTCTCTCAGGGAAGGAAGGGATCATCATCTCACTTGTTGATCACCATCTAGTGAGGTCTGAAGGGGTGATGCAGTCTGGGAGACAAGCAGCCAGTGGACATGGCATGTGTGTGCCCCCACACTCGTGTGCTACACCTTTCGCCAGTGGAAGGGACACTGGAAAAGCGTAAAATGGAGGCTGGGGGCTCCATGAGGTCCTATCCCCATTCTGCCAGTCCACTGTTACAGCCTCCCCAGATATGGATTGTGCTCCAGAGAGGGAGGTAGCTCCCTTCCAGGCCCTGCCATGAAAGTAATCCATGGAAAATCTTGGGGGTGGTCGGGCTGGTGGATGGGTGGTGCGGGATGGAGCTCCTGCCCCCAGCATGCCCAGGAAGCATAAACAATTGAATTAAAAAAAATATGGAAGTGAATCACTTACATAATTTGGCTGGGAAGTTAAGATTATTCTGCAGGTTGGCCTTAAAATAGAAGGACCTGGCAGTATGAACAACTTGGCACGAGAGTTCCTAAGCACCTTGTAAGAAAGGAGGTCCAACAGGGAGCAGAATAATTTGCACTTGGCCCAGGCATGATCAGGGGGCTTGCACATGTCTACGAGATGATAGAAGATCAACGTGTGGTGAGACATTTAACCCTAGATTTCCAGATGGGGCACGCTTGTCCCAGACAGAGATAAAAGCAGAGTGGAAAAGGAAGAGGGCCATATCAGAGTCTGGGGCAGACAGCATGGGAGACCAGCCAACTGCAGCCTAGTTGCTCAGTACAGCTTCTTTGTTCAGTAACTGGAGGGACTTGAACCAGATGTACTTGGAGAAGAAGGAAGGAAGCTGGATTTTCCTGACACAAAACATCATGCAGTGGTCACTGAAGGCATGCAGCAATTTACCTGCTGCAATGAAGCAGTGGGGATGTGAGGCGAGAATCCAGTACAGGAGGGTATGGTTTGATGAAAGAGGACTGAGTCACATGGGTTCAGTGATAAGCTGTGAGAGGTTAAGGGACTCGATCCTGTGGGAGGTCAGCCTGGAGGCCAGGGAAACCCTATTAATGTTAAAGTCCTCCAGGAGGAAGAGCTCACCAGCAGAGGAGTGTAAGGTGAGGAAAGAGAATGAGTCCACCAGAGAGGTGGGAGAAATTCTGGGAGTGGCATAGAAAACACCAATATGCTTTTTAACCAATGAAGTTTATAGAATATGTTCTGTGATTGAAAACCATTTAATATTTCTATAGAGGTTTCCTGTCCCATGGAGGCAGACTGGCTTTTCAACCTTTACCCAACCACTGACCGACTGCCACCTCCCCTCTGACATACCAGTCGATGATTCCACCACAGTTTGCACATCATGGCAGAGCCAGAAGAGCGAGAGTCATTCTCCCACTGAAGTCCACATCCAGGATTTGGCCAAGTCCCAGGTGACGGTGAGGGCCAGAGAGGGCAGGTAGGGCTTCATTGTGTTGTGCCCCTGTATTTCCCTGGTTTTCTTCCTGCCCATCTCCCCGATATGAAGCATTTCCTGTGCAGGCCTCAACACATCACTGGCATACGCTGCAGAGCAACAAGTTCCCTGGCCCACTGGAGGGGTCACTAGTACAGCAGTATCCTGCACCATTCCACTGGGAGCACAGCCAAGCAGCAGTACCTTCCTGGCCCCTAGGTCACCCAGCAGACTCCCCAAGTTCATTCCCGAACTCAGGTCACCTGCACGGGACTAAGACACGCTACCCACTGGACCATCGGAGAACTTATTGAAAGCCATTTTATAAGGCAAAGTACAGTGGTGCTAACAATGGATTAGAGATGCTGTGAAGTTTTAATTTGGCAGTAAAGTTTGCACAAAGTCAGGAAATTTGCAATTCACGAAGCTTTGTGAATTTCCTATCATACGCAGCCACTTTGCTGGTGAATTTTTTTATGTTTTATTTAAAAAAAACTCTGCAACTTCATAAATTCCCTCCTTCCACCTGCTGTGGCATAATTCGCCCCCTCCCAAACAATTTTATGTCTCATAACCCCACTACCATCCCCCTGCTAGCACCTCCTGCCTAATTCCCCATCAGCCTCAGCAAATTTATGTACATAACATATTTACCCTTCCCCCACTCATGCACCAAGTAAGCAATAAGACCCGACGAGAGGGGAGGTGGTATTGGACTATACCGGACCACCCAGGGGCATAATGAGGCCAGATGCTGCAGACAGAGGGCCTTATAGCCCCTGGAAGGCCTGGTATAGCCCAATACCGCCCGCCCTGGAGGATATTGTTACATTTAGAAAATGGGTTCTGTATAACATTTTTAAATAGGAGTTAAAAAAATAAAATAGAAAAATAACAACATGAGTCAAAAATCAATGTCAAGTTAGTTTTTCTATAAAGTAGTCCCTCTACTGGTATACCTGCCATTAGAGGGCAGAGGGTACTGCAGTATTTTCTTTTTTTTTTTCTTAGTTATCTCACTGCTTCTGTTAAAAAAAAAAAAAAAAGGTTTGCATGGTTTGTTAGCAATAGTGGTATTTGTGTTGCGATTGGGACCAGGAGACTAGCGTGGTTAGCATAAGGATGGATAAGTGACCGCAGTTACCACCAAGTTTAGAAGAGGTCTGACAGCATGGTCACCTTCATTTACTGTAATTTAAAATTTAAAGCTGCAAACCGCAGTCGGCTGGTGGGTTAGGTGACAACAGGGAAAATGTGTGGTATTGAGTCTGAAGTTCAGGGAGGGGGACACTTGCTAAGTTGCCGATCAGGACTAGGAGACTAGCGCAGTTAGCATAAAGATGACTGAGTGACCGTGGATACCAAAGAGTTGAGAAAAGGTCCGACAGCATGGTTCACTTTCAATTTACCATAATTTAAAATTCAAACTGTAGTCCACAGCCAGCTGGTGGTTTAGGGGACAACAGGGGAAACGTGGTATTTTTTTTTAAATATGTTTAACATGCCATGAGCAGGGAAGTGTATGATGTGTGAAAGAAATGAAGTAGGAGCTGAGAGTGCATAAAGGCCGCTTCAGTGCTGAGGTAAGTATGCCACTCACCCGACTGCTGCCTGTAGCTTGCTTGTTTCAAATTTAAATAAACAGAACAACAAGAAAAAAAAATGTATACATGGAGAGTGGCATTGTTTTCCCTGTGCAGGTAGTGGCCCCGTTTCCATGTGCAACTTTTTAAACTGCAGCCAGACACATACCATGGTCAACAGTAGCTTTAAATTGGAGTGAGAGTGTCTCTAAGGAAGCAATCATTAGTGCAGGACATAAAGCAATGACCCAGAGGCAGCCCTTTCTTATTGAAGACATTATTTTTTTAGGGATGCACAACCACCATGAAACTGGCACTGTGTGTGTGTGTGTGTGTGTGTGTGTGTGTGTGTGTGTGTGTGTGTGTGTGTGTGTGGACTCTGGACATCACTTGCTATGTCGCTCACAAAGTGACCAATAAAATGGCACCTAATTCAAACATGAACATTCCAACACCAAAAGATTTTGGTGAAAAGGCAGGAAAACCCATGGACTAGTTATTTACTGGTCACTATTGCCTGATACCCGGGTAGAGGGTGCTCTGAACTAATCAGAGAGCAGGGTTTCTACAATCCATTATCTAAACACACTTCCCCCACACACCCCTAACCTAATCAGACCCCAATTTATAAACAGACCCCCACTTGACCCCCTACCCCATCACCCTCCTACCCAACAGTACCCAGAAAAGATTGTTTACTGCTCCTTACCCGGTTAGCAAAGAATTACATAAAAAAAAAACATAATGCCCTTTAATAAAGAAAATAGTTCTCTGGTGCAGAGCATGCAGAGTATCTGCTCTGTTCAGTGTTGCTCTCAGTAATGGTGCTGCTGCACGGCATGAATGAATGGTAACATCTTTCTTACTAGTAAAACCTGACTGACTGCATTTTCAGCCAATCAGCTTTTACTAGGATCAAAAAAACACAACCATTCACCATTCCTATATGTAACAGCACCATTAGTTACTTGTACACTGAAAAGAGCTGAAACTCTGCACTTGGGGACTGTTTTGTGGATTAAGTACAAGATATTTTCTGGGTGTCACTGGAGCAGAGGGTGGTGGGAGCCAGAGGTGGGTTGGGTGGAGGGTCTACTTGTAAAATAGGGTCTGGGTGGTTTGGGGGACCAAGTGTCCGGCATATGAGTGGGGGGTGGTACAGACTGTCTAGTGTGCTTACTTAGTCAATAAAAGCTAAATAAAAATAAAAGAAGATATTATGTACTATACATTAATTTGCCAGGGCAGGAGGAAGGAGGTAGGAGGGTACTGGGGGGTTGGGATGAGGTTTATAAGATTTAGAAGTGTTTGGAAGGTGGGAAGGCTGGAATTACACCACAGTGTGTGGGGGGAGGGTTTCAATGTAATTTAAAGACTGCAGTTCACTTATTTTTTGCCAGTGAGATACACATATCTGCATGGCAGAACTATGAGAATTGCCCAGTTTGCCCAGGAATTGGCAATTCATATAGCTTCCCTGCGCGAATTTGGACAATTCACTGAGTGAATAAATATGCAAACTGCGGTCAGGTCAAAATGAATCTTCTGAAAGTCACAAATATTTTCTCAAAGTGAATTTCAGCAACTTCTCTCACTTATAAACTGGATGCAGTGTTTGGGAATGATACCCAAAACATTGCCATAACAAAATACACGGACAACAGTGACTTAAACAGGTACTGTAAGCCACAAAGACTGAGACTGGGAGTATTCAGATGATCTTAAGCCATAAGGCACCACATCACTGCATTAATTTGACATGCACTGTTCATGTCTGGGAGGCATAATTACATATATAATAACCTTATGACTAAAAAACAGGGTTGTTAGGATGCAGAGCAGTACTTCAGACATCACAGAACTACAAGAGCGAAGCTCGAGTGGTAATATGATGTAACTAGAATATAAGGTATCCTAGCAACTTTGTTCTTCTCAGTTTGAGATTTTTTTAATAATACATGATTTACCAATTTTTTAATAATCCATGATTTACCAATTTTGCAAGCATATACTTAATTTAAGTTCCTGCAAAAAATGGGCATATAGACTCACACTCAGGGACTTACGCTGGTGCACCCTGAAGCTTGTGCTCCTCTTCCTGCTGCTGTCAGGAAACATCCGTCCTAACCCTGACCCAATCACCTCCAGCTCTATCTGTCAGGAAGAACCCTCAGGAGCACTCCCCATAGCATCTCTCAACATCTGTAGTCTACTCCCCAAGCTGGATGCCCTATAAATCTTTACCAATCAGCACAACCAAGATATCCTGGCAGTCATAGAAACCTGGCTTACACCCAAAATCCCCGAACTGGCTATCGCTCTTCCAGGCTACAATGTTTTCAGGCTGGACCAGAAGTCCAAAAGAGGTGGTGGATGTGCAATTTACCTTAAAGATTAGCTACTGGGACACCCCCATCACTATCCCCCTCCCAGCCACTGCAGCGCAGAGTCTTCCTATCAGAATCTTATTAGGTGCCCAACCTCTGACCGACTGAACATCATAGACTTTGTTTTCCTATTATTGAGGACCAGATTGTGATAGGCGGTGATGGACAGTGTCGACACTGTCCATCACCGCCTACTGATTGTGCAACTTCTGAAAGCTGGACTCTCTGCTGACTCCACTGCCTGGTTCAAAAGTTACTTGGAGAACCAGTCTCAAACAGTAAAAATTGCAGATGTCCTCTCTGATAGCAGGCCTGGTCATTCAGGTGTCCCACAGGGATCCATTCTGGGTCCCCTACTATTCAGCTTGTTCCTTAACTCCCTTCCAAATTCTTGCTCTGAAACAATCATCTTCTATGCAGATGATGCTGTAATTCTTGCCTCCCACAAGGATCCTAACCCTCTACAAGACAACCTTCAGCTTGGCTTCACATCTGTTGAAAATTGATTCTCCAATCACAATCTGGTCCTCAATAATAGGAAAACAAAGTCTATGATGTTCAGTAGCTCTCATAACAAGCATAATCTGTACCTCCTATCCATCAAAACCAGTCATGGAGTCACCCTGGAACAGGTTCAAGCCTTTAAGTACCTTGGGATCACTCTAGACCCTCATCTAACTTACAGTGCCCACATTGACTCTGTAGCCAAAGCAGCAAATACTCACCTTGGCCTTCTCTTCCAGCACAGGCAACATCTTACCCCAGAAGCCCTGACTGTTGCCGTTCAGAGCTCTGTTGTCTCCATTATTGACTATGGGCTTATCATCTATGGCTCTGCCACCGCTACCACTCTTAGACGCATATCCATCTCCCTCAATAAGGCATGCTGACCTCTCACTGGATCCCACCACCTCACACATATGTGCAACCTCTATGCACAAACTAGATGGCTGCAACTCACCAATCGGATAAAGTACCTAACCTGCACCATGGCGAAGAAAATAACTATGGGCCTTATGCCCCCTGGAGTGTTTGCACTCCTGTACCCTAGCAATAACCCCCACTCAACCAGGAGGTCTGAATCACAGCTCCTGCAGGTTCCACATTGTTATACCTCACAAGGTCAAAGATCTTTTGCCTACAGGGCACCCAGCTGGCTAAATGGCCTAAACAGTTACATCTCCTCCACTCCTACCCCTGGTGCATTTAAATCAAGGCTACACCTCTCTCTCACTGCCTCTAGCTCCTGTGACTGCCTCCACTAGCTGACCCCATGAATATTTCCCTAACCTATGCAGTTCTCTCTCCTACTAGCACTTGGTTACCCCTTAGCACGCACTTCCCCATGTTATGTCTATGACAATGCCTCTGGCTGTGCTCCTCCTCATTAGCTCTCTGCCCCCCTCTACTCTTCCTCTCTCTTGTTCTCCACTCTCTGCCCCCTCTACTCTTCCTCTCTCTTGTCCTCCATCCTCTCTGCACCTCATCTGTTATCTCCTTGTAACCTAGCCTCCAAAATGTGTTTTGTTTCTCAGATGCTTTGTAACTCTGTTTAGCTTACACTTTTGTAACCTTGTCCTATGTATTGAATTTATAATCTGACTTACATGTCTTATGTTTTGAATTGTAACCTGATGTGGAATCTTAGTAAAACAGCCTTGGCTCAAAAGTATTGTAATCCTAGACCTAATAAATAAAATAAAATAAAAATAAAATAAATTTATTTAAACATCAAACCTCTTAAAAGTCCTTAAGAGCATGGAGGAGGGGTCGCTAAGAAAATGCTTTCCTGGACTCCAATTAAACTTAATCTGCATATTTCAAGTCATTCTGCACACAGTTCTAATTTCTGAGAAAGTCATTCTGCATAGTTCCCTGTGAAGAATGGGTTTCAGAAACCATCAGTGAAGTCGATTAGTCATCTAATCTAGTCTCCTGGTATGCCTTACTGCAGTTATAAAACTGGGTAAGGCACTACATAAAATAATGATATTGTAATAATACAAAACCCTCAAAAACTATGTTTAAAGAGCTAGTGGAGCCAAAATAGGCAGACAGAAAAATACTACAAGTTTTAAGAAGTAGTCAGTTGTAACTTTTTATTTCTGAAGTAATTTTCTTTTTCATTTTACTCATCAAAAAGTCTTCTATGTGATAATATTGTGCTGCATATGGGAATAACTCAGCCTAGCAGCTGTCATATCTATCTCTGCCCCCAATCAGCACTGTGGTATCAATGACTGTGATATCACAGGTGACTGATGTAAGCAGTAATGATGTTATAGTGAGGTCACACTGTTGATGATGTGGAGTATGTGTGTGTGTTTGCAGGGGGGGGTAATAGAGATAGAAATGTCAGGTTCAAAGCAAGGTGCTGTCCCACACGGCACACCTACTAACACCAGGTAAACAATCTTCTAAGTAATCAAAGGGAAAATAAACAGTATCTCAGGTATAAAAAGTAATGGTTAACTGCTTTTAAAAACTAATATTAGTTTTAGGCAGTACACTGGCTCTTTAACAGCACACACCCCATGCTTCTTCCAACAACATAATAGTGCTCACAACTCATATGGTGTCTACAACTGTTCTACCTGAAGGCTGGAGCTCCATTTACAATTTTATTAAAAAAGAGTAATAAATCAAGATAAACATATTGGGTTAAATAATGAAAAGGTCTGTGGACTACTACTGCACACGTATACATATATTGTATTGCTGTACATTGTGATGTATCTCATGAGGTATTTTTACTCATGGGTTGCTTGCTGTTGACAAATTTTGCAATCACTTTGGTCACCAAAAACTCACTGTGGTTGCAAAGTCTGCCACCTCTCTGGCACCACTCTAGCTGGCTGGCTTTGTGCCCTGATCCCAGGATGTGGTGAACAGAGGCTGGCAAGGGAGCAGTGAATGTGCAGTTGAATACTCTCATTCCCAGGGGTAGGATATGCGTTCTCTGCTACATGGCTGCCTCCACACACCAGGCAAAGGCAGCATGTGTGGATGCTGTAGCAAGGGATGGTTAGATGCAGGGGACAGCTGATGCTCAAAGGACAGTGATAACATTCTGGCCCCACACCCAAGGGAATGAGAAAGACAACAGCTGATAAAACATGTTTTTCTGCTTTTCATGATGGCCAATCACATATTTTTCTCCTTCTCCATATGTACCTTGCCAATATTGGAGAAGTCCCTCACTCACTCTTGACAGAAATAAATCTTGGGGACAGAGAAGGTCTCACAGAGATACCAGAAGGAGGCAAACTAGATGTAGTACCACATAGGAAGTTGGGAACTTGACAATGCAAGGAGAGCTGCAGGGAGGCAAGAATCAAACAAGTAAATATTCAAAAAAGTATACACATACCACTAAAACAGCACAAACACAACAGATAGTTGTATCATATTGCCAGCTGCTTCAGTTGCAGTAAACCACACTTACACTGTGCAGGATTTCCTGTGTCTTTATCTAGTTTTCAAATAATCTATTACCAAGTCAGCATAGCTGCTCATCACATAGATATTACTTTCTAATTCAGGAAGAGTGCAAGAACTGCAAGAAGCTCTACTAAACTGAACAGGGAAACAGAAGGATGAGGCATTTGCATGGATTAGGATATTTCCTGGCACTCTACAGTGTCCTGATGGGACCCAAGTAAGAGAGGTCACATAGGTCCCATAGATTACTTGGGCCAGCACTGCACATAACTGGCTTACTCTGTGAACTGGACACAAACACAATTTTTTTTACGGACTGCAGTGTTAAATTACAATATAATTATTAGGGTGAAAGTAGTTTCCCATCTTGATGTCATTTTACAAAGTGCATTTAGCAATCTTTGTGAAATAAAAAAATATTAGGAAGAGTACAAGAACTGTAAGCAACTCTATTAAACTGAACAAAATAACAGGAAGATGAAGCATCTGCAGGGATTAGGATGTTTTCTGGCACTCGTCAGTCTCCTACTGGGACCCCAGTATAGAGAATACTGGATGGGCAACTATGCACAACCAGTGTATTCTGCCACAGAGGGGTTCTGATTCCCTCTGACCTTGAGAACAAAGCTCGAGAGGTCCATGGGAATCAGAACCCTGAGGCAGCAAAACACACAGGTTGTGCATAGAGTTGCTCATCCTATATTTTTTATAGGGTATAGTACTGTGTGAAATATGTGTGTGTGAGTTCTTTTGCTTTCAAAATGAAACTGAGTCATGCAGTCTCTAGAAGTTCTAGAATGCTGTTTTACCACAGTAGGGTAGAATCACATTTCATGACCTTTGAACTGTAGTACAACTGCATTTTGACACAGTCCCACACAAAAGATTAATAAACAATTTGACACAGTCCCACACAAAAGATTAATAAACAAATTAACCATCCTAGGAGTGGGTCCTAGGGTCATAGCCTGGGTAAAACATTGGGACAACAGGACACAGAAGGTAGTTGTAAACAGAGTCCACGCTGAAGAAAGGGGGGTTACTAGTGGGGTACCACAGGATTCAGTACTGGGTCAAGTCCTTTTTACTATCTTTATAAGTAGCATTGCAGAGGGACTGGAAGGAAAAGTATGCCTCCTTGCAGATGACACAAAGATCTGCAACAGGGTTGATACACAGGGAGGTTTGGAAAGGATGAGAAGGGACTTGGCAAGGTTGGAGGAATGGTCAGAAGTATGGCAGCTTGGATTCAATGCAAGGAAGTGCAAAATAATGTGCCTGGGAAACAAAAACCCAGGGAAGGATTACACAGTGGGGGGGTAGTAACAACAACAAAAATGGAAAGGGACCTGGGGGTAATCATATCAGATGACCTTAAGGTTGGCAAGCAATGTGAGAAGGCAGTAGGGAGGGCTGGGGTGACACTGGGATGTATAGGGAGAGGCATCACCAATAGAAAGCAGGATGTTGTTACCCCTCTGTACAGACAGCTGGTGAGACCCCATCTGGAGTACTGCATCCAATTCTGGAGACCCCATATCTGCAAGGACATAGACAGGATCGAGGCAGTCCAGAGGAGGGTAGCTAAAATGGTGCAGGGTCTGCAAGAGAAACCATATGAGGAGAGACTAAAGGAGCTTAATAAGTATATCCTTGAGGAAAGGAGGGAGAGGGGAACATGATAGAAACTTTTAAGTACCTCAGTTGAATCAACAAAGTCCAAGAGGGTAGCATCTTTCAGAAAAAGAGATGTGCAAGAACAAGGGGACACAATTTGAAGATAGAGGGGGGGATGGCTCAGGGGCCATGTAAGGAAGTATTTTTTCTCAGAGAGGGTGGTGGACACATGGAACAACCTTCCTGAGGAGATTGTAAGGTCTAAAACTGAGGGAGAATTCAAGAATGCATGGGACAGACATAAGGCAATTCTTGTGGGGGGTAGGAAGAAATAGGCTGTTGGTTAACTAGGATCTGCAGCTTATCCTGTAGATAGGGAAATGGGCAGACTAGGTGGACCAAGCGGTCCTCATCTACTATCAATGTCTATGTTTCTATACTGAAAGGAATGGAATTCTATACAGAAAAACACTCCACTGTACACTATATGAAGGTTCACATAGGGCACACAGATCACTAGGGCAGTACTAATTTCCATGCTCAGGGGACTGCACACAGACACATACACCCACACCCGTACAGAGTTGGGCACATCAAGTCTCTGTGGCGGTAATAACCTCTGTAGATAATAAAGTAGAATATGGCAGCCATAAAAACAGTTTAGATCTGAGTGTCTGCCACCTTCAAAGCAGACTTTTAACAAATTTATTCTGACAGGTGAACAACAATTTCAGGTAGTGACACCACTGACTATCCTCTTTAACAAATCATAGGAGGATGGGGTGGTACCTGAGGACTGGAAGAGGGCAGATGTTATTCCACATCACAAAAGTCAGAGCAGGGCAGAAGCAGGAAACTACAGACCTGTTAGTTTAACCTCAGTGATAGGGAAAATGATGGAATCACTTCTGAAGGAAAGAATTGTTGAGTACCTAGAGGCCAGAGGGGGCACAGGACCCAAGGCAGCATGGATTCACAGTGGGACAGTCATGTCAGATGAATCTAATAGATTTCTTTGACTGGGTGACCAAAGTAGTAGATCAGGGAGGGGCTGTGGACATGGCCTACCTAGACTTTAGCAAGGCATTTGACACAGTCCCACACAAAAGATTAATATACAAGTTAGCCAGCCTTGGAGTGGGTCCCAAGATGGTAGCCTGGGTAAAGAATTGGCTGAAGAGCAGGACACAGAGGATAATAGTAAATGGAGTCCACTCTGAAGAAATGGGGGTTACTAGTGGGGTACGCAGGGTTCAGTACTAGGACTGGTCCTCTTCAATGTCTTTATAAGTGACATTGCAGAGAGACTGGAAGGAAAAGTATGTCTCTTTGCAGACGACACAAGATCTGCAACAGAGTTGATACACAAGGTGGGGTGGAAAGGATGAGAAGGGACTTGGCAAGGTTGGAGGAATGGTCAAATGTATGGCAGCTTAGATTCAATGCTAAGAAATGCAAAGTAATGTACCTGGGAATCAAAAACCCAGGGGAAGAGTACACAATGGGGGGGTGAGATACTAACAACAAAAATGGAAAGGGACCCGGGGGTAGTCATATCAGATGACCTAAAGGTGGGCAAGCAATGTGAGATGGCAACAAGGAGGGCTGGGGGATACTGGGATGTTTAAGGAGATGCATCACCTGTAGAAAACAGGAAATTGTTACCCCTCTGTACAGACAGCTGGTGAGACCCCATCTGGAGTACTGTGTGCAGTTCTGGAAACCTAATCTCTGCAAAGACATAGACAGGATGGAGGCAGTCCAGAGAAGGGCAATTAAAAGGGTGCAGGGTCTGCACCAGAAGAGATATGAAGAAAGACTTAAGGAGCATAATATGTATAGCCTTGAGGAAAGGGGGGGGGAGGACATGATAGAAACCTTCAAGTACCTCCAGGGAATCAACAAAGTCCAAGAGGGTAGCATCTTTCAGAAAAAGAGGTGTACAAGAACAAGGGGGAACAATCTGAAGATGGATGTGGGGGTGACTCAGAGGTAATGCAAGGAAGTAATTTTTCATAGATGCAGGTGGATGCATGGAACGGCCTTCCTGAGGAGGTTGTGGAGTCAACAACAGTGGTGGAATTCAAGAATGCAAGGGACAGTCATAAGGCAATTCTAGGGGGTGGGGTAGGAGGAAGTAGGCTGTTGGTTAACTAGGCTTTGCAGCTTATCCATTAGGTAGAGAAATGGCCAGACTGGGTGGGCCAAGCGGTCCTCATCTGTTGTCAAATTCAATGTTTCTATGTTTCTAGTCCATTTACTCTGCCATCATGTAACAGAACATGATAAATTATAGTTTACATCTTGTAGGCTCAGTTGGTTGCTAGTAATCGTTTCCTTGCATGTCTAATGGTCATACAGTTGTAATAACTAACAGCAAAACATTTTGAAAAGAAAACCTTCAAATTGTGCTCTGTCCTGTATACAGTAGGCGCAATGACCATGCAAAAGCACATTACAACTATATGCAGCTGTGATCCACATCTGCTGTAGCTTTTCTTCTTCTTAAAAAAGTAAATAAAAGCAGCGTTATTCCTTCACTACTCCTTTTATTCCATCTACTTATAAACTTTATCTCAATGCCCAGCTCCCATTTTTCATGCTAAGATTTTTTTTTTCAGCTGAGCCTTTTTTTACTCCATAAAAATGAAGACGAATTGCTCCTAATCTGATCATGGAGTCTTCGCGCAACTCGATCAGATTCTAAACCACTGACAAGAAATTCTGTGTTCAGTATTGCGATCGGATTTACTTTGTCATTTAAGGAAGTCACTCCACACGACAGAAAATAGTTTGCTATTTGCTGCAGCTGATAAGGGCTTTTGTAATTTAAAAACACCTGCATTAACAGGTTTTCTAAATAAAATCTCAATGCGTTGTTTTTAAATAACAAAATGAAAATACAGCGATTGACTCATGTTCAATGTTTCTTATTTTTTTTTTTTTTAACTAATGACTACATTTTTCTCACTATATTTGCTTACCGGTCACCACCACCTCGCAGTAAATAAGCTTTATTTTTTAATGGGAACAAGTGATCTTGCTGCAGGATACAAGTAATTTGTCATGGACAGTGTGGGTTAATTTGCTGCGATTCACTCTTGAACTCAGTGGACCTTTCCGTTGTGGCCACTTCTACTATTTTAATTCCAGCTGCAAAAAAAATGTAAGCAGAGAGTATTATCCCCCCGCCCCCACATTGCCTCTCAACAGATGTGCACAACTTCCTGTGCAATGTACACAGAGAAAGCCCTCAGCTACCAGCGCAAAGCAATGGTTATTAGTTGGGGGAAAACGGATACTGAATTCTACAGTACACAACATCAGCGTAGCAAGTGAAGCGATTCCCCCCGCATTTATAATCATACCTGAATAACTCGAAAGAATTCCATTCACCGCGTGACTTATATTCTCAGCATTAAATCCTGACTGGAAACTTAAGCTCAGACTCGTAGGTCAGGAAGACAGCCAGCTGTCGGATACACGAAAAACCCTTGACACCCGTTGCTAATGAGGCCAACGCTTGTCAAATATCACTTGACCTTACAAGTAGCTCGAGCCCCCTCACCTGGGCTGCGCTCAGCTCATCTTTAGGAGCACACGGAAAGAAATATAGACAGCCACAGGGCTGGCTGTTGCGACTGACTCCTCTCCAGTCATCAGTTTCTGTGGAAATGACATTTATGACGTGCTTATGTCATTTGTCTGATCTCCCCCTCTTTGGAATCCGTCCCTGTGGGAATTAGCTGTAGTTTCCATGGCGGTGGGAGTTTGGACATTTTTCAGAGTCTAGCTCAACTGGCTTCCTGTCTTTCCTTACGTCTGTGTCATACGTTTGCACGAAACAGGGCAGTGGTAAATAAATGTTATATTGGCAATGAATGAGCCAGTATAGCGCGGATGCCGTTCTCTCTTATTGTTCTTGTGCCGATTCAGTTCAGAAGGACTTCCTTAGAATACTGTCAGTCAGCCGAAAAAGCCTGTCGAGAAAGAGAAAAAAAAAAAAACAAGAAAAGTTCAAAGACCATTATCTGCAGCACAAGGAATGCGCACAGAACGTATGCATATGTTTTATCTCCTGGCACTACAAATATTCATTCAGCTTTATATGGAGGAATATAGTAATCCCGGCACTGATTTTCGATTCAGACATGAACTGAGATTTTTTTTTTTTTTTGCAACTAACTTTTCAAGCAGTTTCAGTAGTAATAATCTCGTAACGGCTTACATTTTGAGGCGACTTTCTCCTGCGTTGGTCTCATTTGCTTTTCTCGCTCCCTCTCCCCTTTATGTTGCTGCCTGCGGCGCCTTTAAGTCTGTGTAGAAGTTGCTTCTGCCGTCACCTTCGAGGCCACCACTGTTAGCCTGCGCTCACCGAGAAAGCAGTCTCCGATTGCGGAGTTGTGTGAACACGGGGAACAGGAGGTGCGCGGCCGCCTCCCCCGCCCACCAACCCCACGTGATATTTTCCTCCCAAGTGGCCGGCTGACGCACTTGGAGATATCCATAGATGATACTGGGAGGGATGAAGAGACTGCAGTCCGCAGAATAATACCGCTCAGCTGCCCCTGATTTTTTACCTCAAAAATATCCCCATTTTCCTCGTAAATTTGACATTTCTGACACTGGAGATTGAGGATTTGAAGAATAAAATAGTGTAAGACATCTGTGTTTTAGTCCGGTTGTAGTCTAGTTCTTCTTCCAGAAAATGCTTTTCAGAACAAGCCACACAATGTACAATAGCAGGCTTCTTGGGCTGACCTTTAAAGTAACAACGTAGAGAAGCTGGTCATTTTGGAGGGATTAAGTACTGGTTAGGGGAGATGGGTGGCCCAAGGTGGCATAATTCCAGCTGGCTGTTAATCATAGAAACATAGAACATGACAGAAGGAGCGGGCTGGACTGGGAATAGTAAGTGGGAGGCTCACAAACAGAAAATAAAAAAAAACCTTTATTTATTTGTACACCTTGTATTGTCCCTTAATTGAGATCTAGCTCTGTCCCACCCATGCTTGAAACTCCTCACAGTCCTTGCTCCAATCACCTCTGCTGGCAGACTGTTCAATGGCTCCACCACATTTCAATGAAGTAGTAGTGTTTCCTTACATCCCAACTGAAATTCCTCCCTCTCGGTTTCCATTCTTGTCCCCTTGTCGGTGAGCTGGGGATCCTATTGAATAACTCTTCTGTTTGTGGCACTTTGTTTATGTCTTTTAGGAACTTAAATATTTATCATGTCTCCTCTTGCTCTCCTTGTTTCCAGTGAGTACAGTCAATGATGCCAGACGATCCTCACAGGAGAGTCACTGTAGATCTTTCATCATCTTTGTTGCTGTCCTCTACACTGTCTCTAGTCTATCCCTATCTTTCTTTAGATGCAGCCTCCAAAAGTGGACACAGTACTCCAGATGCTGCTTTAACCGAGATCTATAGAGGGAAATTACCACTTCCCCATTTCTGCTATCGATCCCTTTGCCTGTGTATCCCAACACTGTTTGCCTTGCTATATGCATTGTAGCACTGGCTTCCCTGTTTCATAATGTTAGTGATGATGACCCCCAGGTCCCTCTCTTTCTGTGAGATGCTCAGTCTAGCCCCATTTAGCTAATATTCTGTCCTAGGGTTCGCTTTTCCCAGGTGCATAACTTTGCACTTTTTTTCACTGAATTCTAGCTGCCACAGATTAGACCACCTTTCCAATTTTTGGAGGTCCTTTTGCAGGTCCCTGACCCCTTCCTGACTGTCCACCCACCATCCTAGCTTTGTGTCTTCTGCGAACAGGGTAAGCTTGCTCTGGATACTGTCACTGATGTCACCTGTGAATATGTCAAAGAGGACTGGGCCCAACATCGATCCCTGTGGGACTCCACTCATAATCTCACCTTTGCTTGATCTCACCCCATTAGTCACACCCTTTGCTTCCTATCCGTGAGCCAGTTATCCACCCATCCGACTATGTCCTTCATGGCCCCAGTGTTCTCTAGCTTCTTCAGCAAGTGCCTATGTGGTGCAGAGTCAAATGCCTTCCTGAAATTGAAGTACAGAAGGTACACTGCATCACCCCTATCCATTTCCTGTGTCACCCAATCAAAAAAATGGATGATTCGTCTAGTACAACATTTTAACCACGAATCCATGTTGCTTTTTGTCCTGGAGCCCATTTTCCTGTAGGTATTGCACTAGGTCTTGTTTGATTAAGAAGGTCTCCATTAGTTTTTCCACAACAGAAGTGAGACTAACTGGTCTGTAATTCCCCACCCCCTCTCTACCCCTTCCTTTGTGGAGTGGAGCTAGGTCTACCCTCCTTCAGTCTCCCGGCACCACTCTTGTTCTCAGTGAACTATTGAATAGGTGTGCTAGGGGTCCAGCTAACTCTTCAGCCAATTCCTTTAGTACTCTTGGATGCATTTCATCTGGTCTCTGTGCTTTGTCTGGCCTGAGGGCAATCAGCACCTCCCTGACCCTATCTTTGATAAAATAATGGTGCTTCCATTATCTGGATCCCTCTATTGGCCACCATTATTCCACTGCTTGGCATTGGTCTGGTATCCTCCTTGGTGAATACTGAGCAGAGAAATTTCTTTAGGACATTAGCCTTCTGATCATCTTCTACCAATCTGTCCCCATCCAACAAGTTTGCAGTCCCTCCCTCTTTCTTCCTTTTATCTTGAATGTATCAAAAAAAGTGTTTTTCCCGATTTTATCCCTTCTGCAATCCGAAGCTCGGTTACTGCTTTCGCTTCCCTTATTGTCTTATTTGCTTCTTTATTCTTTGTGGTGTAATCTTCCCATTTGCCTACCACTTGTTTCCTTTTGAACCTGTGGAATGCCTCCCTTTTGTTCCTGATTGCTGTTTGGACCTGGTCTTTGAACCAACACTTTCTGATGCAGAGATTTGTTGCTACCACGACTGATTTTTTTATTGCCCCCCCCCCCCAGATGTCTTCAACTTCTGTCCTTTCTATGATACTTGACAGTTTATTGCTTACTATCTGCCTTAATCTTTCAAAGTTTACTCCCTTTAAGTTCAGGATCTCTGTCTGGAATTTAGGTTTTTTAGTCCCCAAGGAAATCTCAAGCCATATGGTGTTAAGGTCATTATTGTCTAGTGGTTCCTTGACCCTAACTGTCCCCACTGCCTCAGTGTTAGTGAGAACTACATCCAGGATTGCTTCCTGCCTGGGTGGGACTTTCACCAACTGCGTGAGCATGTCGTCCTGCAGGGAGTCCAAGATGGCCTGACTCCTGGTGGATTTTGCCACTGGAATATTCCAGTCTGTGTCAGGTAAGTTCTGGTCTATGACAACCACTGTATTTCCCATTGGAGTGGGGTTTTTGATTTCAGGACACAATAACCAGGAAGACAACAGCTATAGTGCATAAAAAATGCCAGGTGGCATTTATCATTTTATTTTGCAATGCTAAAATGATTAGCAGATGAACAGAATTTAAGAAAATAATGGTTAGTACAACAAATTCCAACAAAGAACACTGCTGTGCCCATCAGCACACATGCAGCTCAGTCTGTTGTGTAGGCACTCATGCTTGCATCTGAGGTCTTATACCTCTCTCTGTCAACTCTCCACTGACACCCTATCTAACGTTCTTCCTCTAGTGGTAGGCTTTTATATCTATTTGTTGATGACATCACAGTCATGTGACATTAATTTATTTTATACTTAATACATTCATAGGTTTCCAAGGCTCACAACCCACACCTATACGAAACAAAAAGGTTGCTTCTAAGCCTTGTTATTAGTATGAGCATTCTGCTTCAACAGTAGCATCCTTCCCTATACTCCTGATCAGAAAAATGCCTTTTCATACTTAATTAGCTTCAATTATGTTAGACTCCTCCCTCTGTAATAATTAGAAGGCATCCAGGGTAGTATAAATATATGCCATTAGGGGCCACTGCTTCTCTATAGTTTTTAGTCATTCTGAATGAGTCTTCCTGCAAACAAGTCAGTACATAGTACAATGCTAGACATTTTCATAATTAATGAATAACCCTGTATTTTATTCCTCACAGGGTTCTATACGGGGGGGGGGGCATACCATCAAAACACACTCAATGTCCCCAAACCCTTTTATTTAAAGCAGGCTGTATTGTTTCATATTTCCATTTTATTTCCACTGCCTTCCCCAGTAATAATAAGTTACCTGTACTTTATTTTCTTGTGCTTCCAGCACATTATGTGTTTTCACATTATGAATGATCCCTTTAGGCATTTAATACCTCCTTTTATTGCATTTGGAGGCTCCTAAGTTTTAAGCAGCATTTTCTTAATTCTCCCAATGGCTAAAATTGCAGCCTGTCGGCTTTACTTTTCAAATGGGCCCTCCTGGCTTATACAGCTGACAGTCACTTTCATCTATTTCCATTTCACGTATTACCATTATATTATTAATACAGCTCAGTCTGTGCACATTATTATTTTCTAATTTCAGCCCTACCCTTGTTTACTTTCGTGCCGCACTGTGCTGCAGTCTGGGAGGCTGAAGAGCATGCCATGGCTCCGTAAGTTCTGCTTTCTGTTTTCTTTGCAAACCACAAACTGTGGTATATCCTAGTGGTTTGGAGCATGATTATGCTCTGAAGTGGTCATGGAGCCATTCCTACTTCAAACAGGGAAGAGATGCCGCATTGTGCACAATATGCACCTCTCAGGGCACAATTTACTTTCTTAAATTATCTAATTTTTTTTTGTGCGGCTATGTCCCTGGCATCCTGCCAGCCACCTGCTCTGCTTCAAGTACTGCAGTGAAACAGAGAGTGAGAGAGAGAGAGAGAGCTCAAGGAGTGAGCGCGCTCCTAATTTAAAACTAGTCCCCTCTCTCTCCCTTAAACAGTTGGGGCACCAGTAGTATTATTACTAAAGTGCAACCTGCACTTTCCGTTCATGCTCCTGCTCAGGAGTTCTTGCATTCAGTGCAACATGCCCTTTTTCTCATAAATAGGGACATTTTGCAAAACAACCACTGAATACATTTTCTAGTGGCCTTCCTTTTGGCTGCAGAGCCACTGGACAGAATAGGATGTGCAGGAAAAGGGGCACAGAAGCAAAGAAGGGATTGCTGCTCCTGTCCTGCATTCCTTAACTAAACATAGCAGCCTCTTTTCTAAGCATCTTTTCTAAGTATTGGGGGGAGGCAGAAAAACATCAGGGCACCCTTCCTTGACAGGGGCCACACTGTCACACCCCTACATGAAGCTCTTTTAATTTCATTCATGAGCTCCCTTTCCCTCTCTTCTCCCTGAACTGGAGGTCTGTATATCATCCCCAAGTGAAGCCTCTTACCTGATGAAGAATTTAGTTGAACCCACAAGGATTCGACATCCATGTGACTGTCATTTTCATTGACTGTGGCCTCTATGCCATCCAGAATATTGAGTGCTACCCCCTCCTACCTTGGCTCTCTTTCTATCCTTTCTGTAGAATGCATATCCTGGGACCAAAAAAATCACACTCATTGCACTCTTTGCTCCAGGTCTCAGTGACGGTAATGAGGTCATCTTTGGTGTCTGCAATCAATGCTTGCAGTTTGCTTATCTTGTTCCCCAGGCTCCCGACATTGAGACAAGCTGCCTTCCATGAACCTGACTGGACCCTATCTACCCTGTCATTCTTACCTGCAGGTTGCTCAACAACTGACTTCCTTCCCATATTGCCCCTGGCTTTCCCCTGTTGGTTAATGTGGTCAGTCTGAGTTTCCTCTACCATGATCATTATTTGTTGGGGGAGAAGTCAGCTTGAATACCATCCATTTTGCCGATAGGCTACCAAGTCTCCTGCTCCCACTTGCTTAGCTTAAATGACCAATATGGATGTCAAACTTTTGTCCCAGCACCCTCACTCCTTCCTTTGTTAGGTGCAGTCCACCGTATCTAAAAAGCCTATCATCTCAGAAGTCCCACAATCCCCTACATAAAGAGATCAGTTTTCTTTGCGCCATTGCTTTAACCAGCTGTTGAACTCTTTGATCTCTTTCTGTCTTAATTTTTTGTGCATCTCCCTTTTCCCCAAACCAGGAGAAACTCGGAGAAGGCCAAGGATGTTGATCTAGCAGTCAGTCTTTCACCTAACTTTTCTAGATTCTGTTTCATTGCCTGCACTGACTTGTTTGCCTGGTCATTTGTACCTAGGTGTACCAGAACTCCAAGACCTTCTGTCGCTTGGTCCACTATCCTACCAATATGCTCTCCATTAGTGGTGGGCAAAGTGGGCTCAATCCGCTCCACAAAGTGATACGCGGAGCAAAGGCGGATTCGCAGAGTGCTCCGCAATGCGAAGCGGAGTAATTCGTATTATAATGGGGAATGCAACCCATTGAAAACACTGACTTCGCATTACTCCACCTGTCTAGATCACCACTCCACCAAAATCTTAAGCGAAGTGCATTGGGATCAACACACTTTGCCTCACATCACCTTGTTTTTGAGCTCCGAAGGTGAATTTTGCAGTGATTCATGGGATTTCAGGTCACATGGACTCTATATTGATCTGCACAGCCTCAGTTCGGGGTAGTGTGTGTAGGAAGCAGTAGGAGACAGTGTGCTCTGAGAGCTGTCTGTGACTGAAACCTTCTAAAAGCTGTTAGAAAAGCATTTTTGCTTTTTTGGGGGGGCTCCACCTTTAGTTCATCGATTGCAGGAAAGCCTCCTGTGCTCATATCATTGAGTGTTTTTGTTTTTGTGTGGATTTTGAATGTTAATGTACAACATTGAGTGTGTGTAGCGAAAGACAGTGAAAGTGTGCTTTGGGGGAGGGGCGTATCTGTGGTGTAGGTAGATTTAAGTTGGAGAAATAGTGATTTCTTTGGTTTTAGGTTATATTTTTGTTATATAAGTGACTGCGTTAATG
Organism: Neoceratodus forsteri; assembly: GCA_016271365.2. NCBI lineage: Eukaryota > Metazoa > Chordata > Ceratodontiformes > Ceratodontidae > Neoceratodus > Neoceratodus forsteri. Next base: position 1,699,921,573 of record CM057449.1, on the reverse strand, counting down.
TACACACATTAATATTGTCAGTAATTGTTGACATTTTCTTGTTGATTGTGTGCTGTATGGATCTGGTGCAGCAGTTCATAATTTCCGGTTGTTTACGTTACAATACGTGTCATATTACTGAACTTTTCAATTTGGTTCGCATTACTCGTTCACCATTGTAGAGAAACTGTTCTGTGTGTGTGTGAGTGGTGTTGCATGACATCAAATAATACACCTTTTATTGTGCCACAGACTAGTGTAAGTGCAGGGCAGGGCAGCAGTGTGAACCTGCTAGCCACTGCAGCAGCCTGATTTTGTACTGCGATCATGGTATCTGTTCTTTGTTTTGCTGCTTGTACTGCCATAAAATCTGCAGTCAGTGCCCCCCCCCCCCACCGCACAAGGAATTTTTACCAGATTGGATTGTTTTGTGACCTCATCAGCACCACTGGTTACTGAAGTTATTTTTATTGCATGACAGTCTCTATCTGTTGCCAATTTTACAGTTGTTTTTTTGCTTCACATCCAGCGTCCCCCCAATCAGAGAGTGAACATATCAAAATCTAAATTTGGTTATAATATTGTTGTTGATCCCCCAAAATTCCTGCAAAGAGATGTGCAAGCAAAGCTGGTTCTTGCCATGGCAATGCTGGCAGTAAGATAGTCTGTGGGCGTGGTAGTATGCATAAGTAGAAGTGCATTGCTGATGTGAGGAAAGGTATTTCTCCTGCAATATTTTTTACAGCCCAATCAGTAGCTTCACTCATAGCTGGAGGAGATGATGTTTTCCCAGCCAGTGGTGTTAGTGTTACTGGTGTTAGTGGCGGTGGTAGTAGTAGTATTGGTGTGTCAAGTTAGAATTCTGACCAGCGTACCGTATCCAAAAATATTGAGTGTGAAGCAATGCAAGCGAGTGGCAGCGTAGATGATGTTATACCTCCCAGTAACATCCCAGTAACTGAACCTGAGGATTCTGATAATCATGTCAACGATAGCATACAATGTGATATTCCGTTCACCGTGGCGGTTAATGTCACGCATTTTCCATGCAGTGATTCACAGTGTGGTGAAAAAGTATCAGGTGATCATGGTGCAGATGCTGATGATGAAAGTGATGATGATGATGTTGCTGTTGTTGCAACATGCAGTCCACATGCTAGCATTCAAGTAGAAGATGTGGATTTGTGTGACATTGCTGAATATAATGATGTAATTGACCCCAGTTGGGAACCAGAGAAAAATAAATTAAAAGTGGCTGTGTCTGAGTCTGTTTGCAGGAATCCCCCCCCATAAAAACGTGTGATCTACTGGTTTTAGTTGATGATGATGATGACCCAGTAATCAATATGATAGGTAGTCATGGTGGTCAGTTGCAGTCCAGGTGTGCAGTGCCCGAAACATCACGTGCCCCCCCCACTTCAGTGCTTAAAATAATGGACTTAAATAAGCAGCATCATGGACATGTTAAAAGCAGAGCATCACAATCCCTTGTTTGGGATTTTTTTGTTCAAGATGCAAATAATGAGTTAGTTGCAATCTGCCAGGTTTGCTATGTGCGTGTGAGTTGAGGCAAAAAGGGGAGTCATCTGGGCACAGGAGGACAGCATACACATCTTTAGAATAGGCACATGGCATTGTGGACCCAGCACAAGCTAGCAGCTAATACCACAGTGGGGCATTCACCCTCGTCACCGGCAACCATAGCAAGCATGTGACCCCTTCCATGACTGTTAAGTCCAGTAGTAAATTAAACATGTGCAGTAGTGAGGTAATAAGAGCAGAGGATTACTACAGGCATGATGAGGTGGAGGACCATAAAGACTTTGAAATGTTGTCCAGTGCTGGTGAGAGTAGCAGTTTTGGTAGTGGAGGTAGTGGTGGTGAATGCAGTATGTCTAGTGCAAGTGGTACATTGACCCCGGTTGGCAAATCTGGCAAAATAACTGCATTTCTGGGTTTGTCATCATCACCTGTGCAACTGTCTTCATCAAACGTCCACACTCCACCCCCTGCCAATGCCATTCATCACAGAGCACAACCATTTGTGATCACACCCCATGTAAAATGTTTGTCAGCCCACGTTACAGAGTGTTTTTGCACATAAGCTGGAGTACCCCCCTAATCATACAGTGTCACGTGAACTTAATGCTGCTGTAGCGGAAATGTTGGCAATTGATCTTTTGCCCTTCTCCTTTGTGGAGAATTCTGGGTTCCGGCGGTTTGCTGCATGTGCCTGTCCAAAATGGAAAGTCCCATCCAGGAAATACTTTTCTACCTGTGCTGTCCCCAAGCTGTTCTGCACTGTGTCTGACTCAGTAAGACATGCCCTTCAATGTACCTCCTCTCCATTCATCCATTTAAGTATGGATATGTGGACAAGTGGCAAAACAGCGGGGAGTTCATATTTGTGTATAACTGTACACTGGGCGCAGGTGCCAGGGGTTGTTTGTGATGTTGGTATTGTGAATAATCAGTGCAGTAAGGTGGATTGTCGCAGTAGCAATCTTCCAGGAATTCGACAGCATGCAACGATTGCTATGCGCAATGTGACCTGTTCACACATTGGTGAGAACATGTTGGATGTGGTACTGACTGAAATTGACAAATGACTAAATCCCCTGTCCCTGAGAGCTGGGTTCATAGCAAGTGACAATGGGTCAAATGTGGTGAAATGCATCATAAATGGTGTTTTTTTTCGTGTTCTATGCATGGCCCATTGTTTAAATATTATGGTGCAGAAGTTTCTGTAGCACCCTGATGTAAAGGAAATGCTGACCATTGCACGACGTATCTGCTCTCACTTTTCAAGATCTAGAAAGGCCCGTGACCAACTGCGGCAGTTGCAGATACAAAACAACCTGCCTCAGCACCGCTTGAAGCTGGAAGTTGTCACCCAATGGAACTCCACTTTATACATGGCAGAGAGGTTGTATGAACAATACAAAGCCATCTCAGAATATCTTGTAATGCACACTAGCCGTGACAGTTCCGGGGCCTCAGTGTCTATGCTAACTGAACAGTGGCGCCTCATGGACTCTGTAATAACAATTTTGCAGCCTTTTGAACATGCCACACAGGCAGTGAGTGGCGAGTCTGCCTCCATTAGCCAATCAATTCCACTGCTGTGGGTGCTGAGGCAGACATTGGTGAATGTACAGCATGGCCTTGATGTTGCCGGAGACAGTGGTAGCAGTATGTTGCTGCAACACATGCTGACAATATTTGACCAGAATCGTCACATTGTGAGCATTCAGCGTAGTGACAACTCTGCCATAGCAACAATGCTGGACCAACGATACAAATGTGCAATTGCATCAGTACTGGAGGGAGGGCCTGAACAGGTAAAAAATATCAGTGGTCAACTGGTACACGTGGTTCATGGGGCACAGAAGTCACGTGCCAAGGTCAGCAAACCTCAGCAGCATAATCATGCTGAAGGTGTACCTGTAGGACTATCAAGCATATCCTGCAAGGGGAAGGGGACAGCAGTTCCAGGTGGTCTGTCATCCAAATTGGCTGGCGTCAACCCACTTTGGGAGGCTTTGTCCCAAGTGGGTATTTGTGAGATAAAATGATTCGGGAGAACAGGATGATGCATCAACAACTGGACTTAGTGCGGCTCAGAGAATGGTTAAGTCATATTTGTCTGAAAACAGGCATCTGACAATAACTGAAGATCCTTTTTTGTACTGGAGTGGAAAGGTCAGTGAATGGGTACAGCTGACTGCAGTGGCACTGAAGTACCTCACATGCCCACCCTCCAGTGTAAGTGCTAAAAGGGTATTCAGCTCAGAAGGTGCAATAGTCAGGGATAGTTGGACAAACCTGTCTTCTGCAAATGTTAGTTTGCTAACATTCATTAAAATGAATGAGAGGCACATACCAGCACAGACTGCAACATCAGTATTCGTACCCCAGCCTAGTCATGGTGGTTTTGCTGATGTGGAAATGGACCATCCCGGTGGCACTGGCAGTGTCTGCCTGAAGCAGCCCACCACTGATGTAGATAATGGCACAATGGAGAAAGAATTTCCCAGTGGTCAGACTTCAGACATAGATGACTGTGAGGAAAGCTTTCTTTATGAGGATGATGATGATGTGGTTAATGTTGGCAGGTTTTAACTGAAGTTGTTAAAAGGCGGTGTGCCCCCCCAGACCACCGCCACCAGGACTGATGTTAGCCACTGCCACCACTGAGCATGAGTCTGTCCGCCGCCCTGGACCACCACCACCAGGACTGATGTTAGCCACTGCCACCACTGAGCATGAGTCTGTCCACCCCCCCGGACCACCACCACTGGGACTGATGTTAGCCACTGCCACCAATGAACATGAGTCTGTCTGCCCCCCGGACCACCACCACCACCACCACCACTGATGTTAGCCACTACCACCACTGAGCATGAGTCTGTTAACTCCCCCAGACCACCACCACCGGGACTGATGTTAGCCACTACCATCACTGAGCATGAGTCTGTCTGCCCCCCAGGACCACCACCACCACCACCACTGATGTTAGCCACTGCCACCACTGAGCATGAGTCTGTCTGCCCCCCTAGATCACCACCACCACTGATGTTAGCCACTGCCACAACTGAGCACGAGTCTGTCTGCCCCCACGAACCACCACTGGGACTGATGTTAGCCACTGCTACCACTGAGCATGAGTCTGTCCACCCCGGACCACCACCACTGGGACTGATGTTAGCCACTGCCACCACTGAGCATGAGTCTGTCTGCACCCCTGGACCACCACCACCACTGATGTTAGCCACTGCCACCACTGAGCATGAGTCTGTGCACCCCCCCAGACCACTACCACCGGGACTGATGTTAGCCAGTGCCACCACTGAGCATAAGTCTGTCTCCCTCCCCGGACCACCACCACCACTACTACTGATGTTAGCCACTGCCACCATTGAGCATGAGTCTGTCCGCCCCCAGACCACCACCACACCACCATCTGGACTGATGTTAGCCACTGCCACCACTGAGCATGAGTCTGTTTGCCCCCCCGGACTACCACCACCACTGATGTTAGCCACTGCCACCACTGAGCATGAGTCTGTCTGTCCCCCCAGACCACCACCACCACTGATGTTAGCCACTGCCACCACTGAGCATGAGTCTGTCCACCTCCCAGACCACCACCACACCACCATCTGTACTGATGTTAGCCATAGTCACCACTGAGCATGAGTCTGTCTGCCACACTGGACCACCACCACTGGGACTGATGTTAGCCAGTGCCACTACTCAGCAAGAGTCTGTCTGCCCCTCCCAGACCACCACCAGTGATGTTAGCCACTGCCACCACTGAGCATGAGTCTTTCCACCCCAGACCACCACCACAACCACTGATGTTAACCGCTGCCACCACTGAGCATGAGTCTGTCTGGACCACCACATCCATCAGCCACATACACAAAGCTTCTTAATATTTAAACCATAAAGTGAGTATGTGTACTCATCTTTGTTATGCTGTTTCAATTCCTTTAGTTGTATGTTTTTTTTCTGTAGCTTTTCAGAGCCGCAACGGTCAAACACATACGGTACACTTATTTTGTTTTTTTACAGGTTAACAAAAAAAGTCTACATCGCTAAAACTCAGTGGGAATGGTACTGTAGCTGTACTGTACAGAGAGGAACCTATGGAATATCCACGTGAAATCCATTCTGGTAAGTATGAAGATTTTATTTCATCCATTTCATTGTTTTGGAAAGACTGCATCAAATGCGACTGACTATAATCAAGGCCCCTAGAATTCTGCAGCCGCAGAATTTTGCGCAGAACTTGCAATCTACCGCAGAACTTCTACGGTGCCGCAGAATTCACTCTTCTTGGTGATTTTTTATTAATATTTCTGTTTATACATAGAATCTGGTTCCCTTCCCCTCTTTTTATATCCAAAACCCCCTATATGTTCGGAATGTGATGTTATCATTGCTATAACATCATACATTAGCTAATGAAATGGCTGTATTCTGCAACAGAAATGAACAGTCACTTATCTACCACAGCTCCCACTGACAGAGATGGTGGCACAGCACATCATGCATGGTGATATTGCTCAACCTGCACTACAGCCTAATACAATTTTCAGTCTTACATTATTGCACTAGGGCCAACTTAAACAAAACCTTGTCAATAGCACAGACCTGTTAAGTCCATACCTCACTTTTTACAAATCTATTTGTGCTTTTAAGGTATAGAGATGCTATCTGAAATGAATAACTGGTAAAATTAATTTAACTGTCTAAATTTTTAAGAAAAATAAAGTAATTATGCCCAGAAAAGTGAAATATAATAATGTGTAGACCTGTTGAAAGAATAGACTTGTTAAATAAATAATTGCACTGTACGCATTTTTGCTAGGGTTATTGATTACATATTGTCATTGGTTGATAGAATCACCTAAAAGTTATTGAGAAATGTTGTGTGCAGGGACAGCTGTTGTGCCCGAGGGTAGCATACTGTGTTTCCATGCCGGCAACCCAGGTTCAGAGATTAGCTCTGGGAGCTCTCTGGGCAGCACAAGGATTGGTGGAACACATCACTGCTCGGAGTCTGGGAAAGTATGGTGCAGTGTTCTGTCACATGGTGGACACATTGTGATGGGCCGGAGAGCTGTATCTCACAATTGGTTTACATGCATGTCATGGCTGATGGTGTTACGCAGTGTGTCATGGAAAGCAGGTTGACATGAAAAAGGAGTTTTGCAATAACTCCTCTATTCCATTTCCAATGGGACCTGTATGAATAAGGATGCAAGTTCATGGAAATTTAAAAAAAAAAATATATATATATATATATATATATATATAATACACACACACACACACACACACACACACACACACACATACAGTATCTCTCTCTCTCTCTCTCTCTCTCTCTCTCACCACACACACTCATATTTGTATGTATGTTACAGATTGCATATGAATATACAAGTGATGCACAGTGGGAACCTCATGAGTGGTGTAGAAAGCATATACAAATATAAAAGTGATAAACAGTGGAAACCTCATTAGTGGGATAGATAGCATGCATACAGAAATACCTTATTTATAACATAAGATCCGCTCTGCATATGTCATTTATGCAACAGGCTAGGACCTTAAGGGAGAGACATTTGTTTTGCTTTTTTAGGCATAAAATTATTTTTATAAGTCTGTTATTTTACGAACTAGTGTTACTGTGCTTTCCACCATCCCGATTGCTATAACCACTGCCATGAAAGTGAAGTCAGGATGACAAGCTGACACTGTGATGTGGTAGTTTGTTAGTGCCGCAGAACTCCAGCAGAAATTACAAACCACCGCCACAGAAGTTCTGCGGCAAATGGTAGTCTTGCCGCAGAACTTGGTCCCACTGCGCCACAGAAAAGTAGGGGGGTCTGACTATAATTCATTAACTAAGTGATGTGTACGTTACCAAAATTATTTCTGTAAGATATCATTCATGCACTGTATTCTGAACTTGCAGCTGTGCAGCCCTGGCCATGACAGTGTTGAAAAAGTTGCACACAGGTTGTGTTACTTGACAAGATGTGGGTTTGAAATGTAACTTGGCTTGAGATTGAGAACCTGGGAGGGACAAATTACAATTAAGTTGTAAGAAGTCATTCATTTGTTTTTTTAGGAAACTTCCAGATGCTTTGCTGTTCTGTCAAAGTGGCCTTATCCAAAAAAGTTCTTCAACATCAGGCACCCCCCTCCCCCGGGCTTGGGCACACATGCAACACACAGAAGTCATTTCAGTAGATGACCATGACCGTCATTAACAACTGGACTCCAGAAGAATGCAGATGAAGTCTGTGAAGAAGTAACAAAATAAGAAACTTTTACAGACAAACCTGCAAATATGCTTCCCCCCAACCCCTCCCAAAAAATACTTACCTTCATGCGCTTGAGAGTTATCCATTTCCAATTTCAAAGCAAAAAATTCTCATTGAGCACTGGAATGTGCACACCAACAGTTTCTGTGACCTGTGATACAGAACAATGCCATGAGTACATGTCCACGTCAACCCCCATTCTCACTTACAAAATACACAAATGTATATCTATGTCTATATATATATATATATATATATATATATATATATCAACTCACCAAGGCTACTATTAGTGTACAGACAAAGGGCACCCTTCCATCCAGTTGAGATGATCACATTGCATTTGCTCGAATTGCCTCGCAGTACACATTGGACCAGCAACAGTATGCTCACGGTTATCATTTTATTCTGGGGGACTTTGTATGTGCTGAAACACTCCCATTTCACCGTGTTGCCACTTGTCAATTTTCTGGACACAAAGCAGATGCATTTTGGGCATGCAGAAAAAATCTGGGGACTCTGTGCCACCACTGCATGCATGACTGAGTGTGCCATCCATTCTGGGGGACTTTGCATATGCTGAAACACTCCCATTTCACTGTGTTACCACTTGTCAATTTTCTGCACACAAGGCGGATGCATTTTGGGCATGCAGAAAAAATCTGGGGACTCTATGCCACCACTGCGCGCATGACTGAGAGCTCCATTAATTCTGGGGATGCATTTTCTGTGTTGTGTGATTGTGAGCTCATGATGTCATACTGACATTATCAATTAAAGCAGCATTGCAAGAATGTCGTGACAATTTTGAACTGTACTTTTTTATGCTACTTTACATTGCCATAGCCACTAGTTACCTCCGAGTCATGACTTGAATTATATGCTTCTTTTCATAATTTCTGTCTGCTTTACTTAGTTGAGTACTTTTTTTCATGTATGAAAAAAAAAGAACACATCTTTAAATATTGCTCTGACCAGGTTTGTATTTATTTGCAGCTGCTTTTCAATAAATACTGTTCTGTGGTGTCATAAAACACTGCCTGCTGCATAACTGTTAATTTACAACAGAAGTAATATATAACAACTAACTGATGTGATGGAGAAAAGCAGAGGAAAACAATGACAAAGACCTGGTCAGCACCAATTTAAAAGGAATGCTCCTTTCATTATTTCACACATGAAAAAAGGTAGTACAGCAGACTCAGCTGCTGGGAATTCTCGTATCATTCCAGTCAGGATGTAAGTAAAGGAAGTTATAACATAGCATTAAAAAACATAGGTCAGAGTTCTCAACAGATTGTTGTGCTACTGCTTTACAGAGATTCACCACATTTCATAGTTATGGTGATGCACATAACCTAATATGTGGGTGCCTTATTTCCAGGGGAATCTTTCTTGCTCCACATAGTGCATACATTTCTGTGAAAACCGCCCGTAATTTCATTACAGTGTGTCACGTGACAGAGGAATTCCCATTCAGAAAAGCCGCCCGCATTCTGCCCCTCTTTTTCAGCAACGTTAGGATGTGATGCCAGGGGGAGCGCAGGTGCGTGCTCCACTAGAGTGAATGCCCGGCAGCTATCCCAATGTTTTGTTATGTTATAAGGTTCACTTTGTGGTGAAATGTGGGAACGTTTCCACTAACAAGGCTCTTCTTACAGGAAACGTGCCCACACGTTTCACCACAACCTGACCATTATAACATAAAGAAACATTCGGAAAGCTGCCGGACAATCGGACATTCACTATAATGGAGCACGCACCCATGCTCTCCCTGGCATCACGTCCTAACATTGCTGAGATAGGGGGACAGAATGTGGGTGGCTTTTCTGAGTGAATCCTCCATCACATGACACACTGTAATGAAATTAGGACAGGTTTTCACAGAAATGTAATATGTGGACAAGACAGATTCCCCTGGAAATAAGGTGCCCATATATTGGGTGCAATGCTGTAACTCAGTGAACCTCTTTCATGTCTGTTTCACAAGCAAAATAGTTATAGAGTCTCAGTAATGTTTACTTTGTGTTGGGACTCATGATCGGATTTTAAGTGTTTTGTAAACAGCATGAAGACTGAGCAATGTGAGTATGTTGTGCTAAACTGCATGTGTGCCGTCACTGTTCTTTCCTGTGTGTGCATACATTGTAATGCTTCATGCAAACATATATACTGTATAATAAGACTTATTGCATTATCAAGAATAAAGATTACAAAGAATACCCAATGTATATTTCATTGGTACCATCAGTGCCAGCGGACTAAGTGGTAAGATATTTTTTCAGAGGTATCAGTCACTGTGCACCTCAGTCACTCACAGTGCACACATGACTTTGCGGAGATCATAGCACAAAAAACACATGCTTTCCTAAAAGTTATGTGTGCAGTATAGTATATAATGGGACTAAGGTGCACTTTGGCCAGACACCTCTGAAAAAGTATTGTATCACTTAGTCCACTGATGACGATGGTGACAATAAAATATACAGTATTCTGCTAGCTATTCTTTATAGCATAAACACTGCCTGCAACAAGTCAGCAACAGCAATATATGTTTGCAACACACTGCACAATGTCTGATGTCACACACACACACACACACACACAGGAAACAACACTGACTGTACGCATGCAGTTTTACACATCATACTAGCACTGCTCACAACATCTTGTCCACAAGCACTCCAAAACAAAAAGTAAACATTACTGAGGCACTGCAACTGCAGAAGGGAAAATGCGTATTAAACAACAACAACAAAAAACACCCACAAAAACAGTACAGCACAGTGGTGGGGTGGGGGGATCCATAAAACAATCCCTTAATGTAGCCGTGGAATGTCGTGGTGGTCCAGCAGCAGGTGCAGCATTGTGAGTATTTGCTGCTGCTGTTGTTGGATTGTATCAACCTGCTGCTGCCCAGTACCTACCCTCTCATTATTCTCCTCCAGGGCCGCCTACACCAGGGCAATGTCGGCCTCTGTTGCAGGGACTGTGGTGGGGTCCATGCAGGTGGAAACCCAGGTAGTGTGGTGGTGGAGAGGGTGGTGCTGGTGGCTGTGGTGGCGGTGGTGGTGGTGGTGCAGCTGCTGCATTGGCCCTCCTCCTGCTGCAGTGGCGAGGCACAACTTCAACCCCAGCAGCACCCTCGGCCACTGCTACAGAAGGGTCAGCAGGTGGACACCTAGCCCCTTCCATGGCAGCCTGCCACTCTGCCTTGTGGTGGTTCAACATGTGGGTGCACTGGCCACCGGTCCCCAAATGTGTCCCCCGGGGGCCATAGCACACCAGCACACCACACACATGGCACACCACAACTGTGCTGTCTCCCCCCACAAAGTTAAAAAAACTCCCACAGTGAGGAGATGCTGAGAGACCAGATACAGTCCTAGCACCACCTATGTTTTCCTGGGGCACCTCCTGTGGCTGTGGAGGTGGTGGAGGGGGTGCTGCTGGAGCCCCTACAGCTGTTACCGGTGGTGGTGGTAGTGGCGGAGTAGGTGGATGCACAGCAGCCACTGATGGCTCTGGTGCTACTGCTGCTGCTGCTGTTGATTCCACAGGGGGAGAAGCAACACCCAAGAGTCAGGACAGTCCAGCAACACACGACTGCCCCAATGTGTGCGCACTCCCTTCCTCTGACTGAGCCCACAGGCCAGCGACTCTCCTTCTCCAGGGTCCATCTTTCCCACACAAGTCCCCAACCCTGACTATAAACAAGTCCAACCACAGTCGACGCCTAATCTTCACCCAGTGGCCGCACTCACTCTGACTCTCCCAGACACACACACACACTGACACATACAGTCACACACACACAAAACAAAACAAAACTTACAAAAAAAATTCACTACCAAAAAAAAATCACAAACACAATACAAAAACTAAATAAAGATATAGCTTTTAAAAAAAGCTGTTGTTTTCAGGCACAAAGGCAATAAAGCACTTTCTAACAGTGACACAAAACTGCTGTCTTCTCCACAAAGCCTTCTCCCTCTATGACTGCAAAGGAGAAAGTGATACTGCTTCTCTGACTCACTTCCTTCCTGCCTGGCTAAAGCATGTGGCTTACAGTACTGTAAGCCATGTGATGTGTGGGTGGGGGGGCTGCTTATTTACTTGTCACTTCACCTTACTTCGCGTTAAGGCATAATGACAGTGCAAAGTAATAACTAGAACGTGAAGTGAGCACTTTGCAGTGCCCACTTCGCGTTGTGCTCCGCCAACACGGAGTGGCCACTTAGCGTTCACTTCGCCAGCGGATTTAAAATTCGCTGCATCTCTACTCTCCATCTCTCTTAGCTAAGGCCCCTGGAAGGCACCTGACCTCCACTTCTGTCTGCCTAGCTCTGCATAGCTGAGGCTCAATTACCCTTATCCTTGAGTCTCCAATGATAAGAAATTGTTTGCACTATTTTTTTTCTGGTTCTTATTTTACTCCCACTTGATGCCAATGCATTGTTCTGTTCGTGCCTCTCGACTGACCCATTGTCCCCCATATAAGAATTGGATTCCTGTAATTCTGCTAGTGGTGCAAAGCAGATTGCAGTCAGAGTGGGTACCACCCTGAACAGTTCCTTTATGGGCATTCTTTGTTATTCTACCCCCCTCCCCACACCTGCCATCCTTCTGGGCCGGCGGGCCTCTGAGGAAGTGGGAGATGGGGGTGGGAACTCCAGACCAGCTGGAAAGGAAATCACCGGCTTCAAGGCTGTTATTGCAATTATGATACTAATGCTGCAATAACCACTTTTTATTTTTACCATTTTATTTACATATGTTTAGGTTTTGAATGGAGTGGCGTGAGCCATACATGCCGCACAGCATCAGTTGGCAATTGGATCAGTCATTTCTAGAATGTCAATGACCACTCTAGTAGCATAAGAGTGTGCCAGAAGATAAAGGCCTTACAGCCTATCAAGTCTGCTCAACTTTTGAGTGTACAGCTCCCACTGTGTTTATGGAGGGAACTGCCTCCTCCTCATATCCCCTTTGATACCTCTCAAATATCCTCTCTCCATCCTCTACCTGCAGCTTTTCCCCTCACCCTGTCCCAACTTCTGCTGAAGTTGTGCACTGTTTTTAGGGATGCCACCTCCTCCGGCAAATCTTTCCACTTAGCCACCACCCTCTTGGTGTAAAAGTGCCTCATTATTCCATCTTGAACCTTCCCCCCCAGCTTTAGGCTGTTTCCCCTAGTGGTTTTGTTTCCACTAAACCTGAAGAGGCCCTCAGTACTCAGCATCTTTATACCTTTAAGGTAATTGAAGGTCTTGATCATGTCTCCTCTCTTCCTTCTGTCCTCAAGTGAGTAGATGTTGAGCCCCCTGAGCCTCTCTTCATAGATGTTACCTTGCTGGCCCTGGATCATCCTGGTTGTCCTTCTCTGGACAGTTTCCAGTCTGGCTGGAGACCTGTACAGTGGCAGAATGATGTCACTAGTAATTAATTCCCCTGGCTTTGCAGCCCAGCATCCAATTTGCTTTAGCTACATCTTTCCTACAGTGTGCCAACTGTTTCAGGTCACTCATGATAATTCCATCCCGGTCCTTTTCTTTCTCTGACATGGTCACCTGCACAGCACTGAACCAGTATTTTGTCACTGGGTTTTTTGGCCCCAAGTGCCTAACTTTACACTTTTTAGCATTGTATCTCAGTTGCCAGATGCCAGACCACTTCTCTTGCCTTGCCTGTTCTTCCTTGAGTTCCTGTCTCACCTCCTCTGTGTCCACCCTCCCACAGAGCTTTGTGTCATCCATGAGCAGGCAGATCTTATGCTTGACCTCATCTGTGATGCCACTTATGAATGTGTTAAACAACACCAGCCCAAGCACAGAGCTCTGTGGTACCCCATTGGTCACAGTCATAGCTTCTGAGAATTCCAACCCGCCCACTACCACCATTTGGCCTCTGTCCTGCAGCCAACTACTGAGCCACCCAACCAGCTTGACTACTGTCCACAGGTCACCTAGTTTGCTAACCAGTCTCATGTGAAGTATGAAGTCAAAGGCCTTGCTGAAATCCAAATGCAGTATATCAAATGCTTGGCCCTTTTCCACTGTCTTGGTGACCTAGTTGAAGAAGTCAATTAGGTTGGTCGGGCAGGACCTCTCTGATACAAACCCATGCTGTTTCACATCCTGGATCCTCTTTTCCTCCAGAAAGCTCATCAGTCTCTCTTTCAGAATTATCTCCATCAGCTTGTCCTCTACTGAGTTCAGGCTGACCAACCTGCAGTTTCCTGCTTCATTCCTTGTGCCACTTTTAGAAGAGGCACCACATGTGCAGGTCTCTAATCCCCAGGGCACAGTCCTCAACTCCAAAAAGGAGTTAAAACGAGTCTGCCAAGGGACCCACCACAGTCTCTATGAATTCCCTTAGGATACTTGGGTGCATGCCACTTGGCCCTGTGGTTTTATCCACCTTCAGGGCACTTGCCTTTAAGTACCCTGTCAGCTTGAATGACACCATCCTTGACTTCCCCCTTCCCAGTCCCTACCCCCTGTTCCATTGTGGCACTGGTCTATATTTCTGTCTAGTGAAGATTGAACAGAAGTACTTGTTGAGTATCTTCTTTTGCTTCACTACCTTCTGCCAAACATCCCTCATTTTTATGGCTGCAGGAGTGGAGCCCTGCAGACATCTTTCTATCACTTGGGAAAAAGGGCACTTCGGTCTCCTTCCGAAGCACAGTTCTGGAGTTGAACCACGATCCTTCCACTACCTGAAATCACTACACTGAAGGGGTGGGTGTGTGGAGAGAAAGAGTTCCCTTCTTACATGTAGCATTCTCCTGCCTGCTCAAATTACAGTCAGTGGAGTGTAAACAGCACAGTCAGTTTGTTTTTGTCTGAAAGAACACCTAAACCTTCCTTTTATACATTTTTATCCAAACAATGCCATTTTGGCAGGGATGTAGTGCTCCCATACTTCTTAAAGTCTTCAATGATTTTTTTATGTAGTTCTTCAAGTAGCAGTCTTAAATCAGCAACTGTACAGTAAGGAAACTTTGTTTTATCTCTGTGCTGAATTCCTTCATAGAGGAGCCTGAGGTGATTTAAGACCAGGTTTTGGCTTGTGGCAGTGGGGTCACTGGGTTGGGACAGGCAGACAGTCATTGTGATAAGCCTCTAATTGAGTAAAACAGGCAGTCTCATTTTTTAGTAAACCTGTTTGTTTGCTAAGTTAAAGTTACTTCCCCTGGTGGTTATGTGATGCTGTTGCCAGAGTAGCACCTCAACTCCTGCTCTCCTGTTCTCCTGCATACTCCACTAATTTTATATCTTTTTCTAACCACAATCTCATTTTTTTTTACTTTTCTAATTAAGGAGAAGTATTCATATAAAGCACCGAACATCTGCTACTGTGGGTTTTGAAAGTCTAACTGTAACCATGTCGGAGGTGAAGATGAATCAAGTTCCTCAATGGCACACCCCTCAACCAACACTGGACAAGCAGATGAAAAGACCGAAGGCCCAAGGTGCAGGTTCCAGCTGCTCTACAACTTCTACTGCGGCACCCCTCCTGCTGTCAGAAGAGCACTTTCTAGCTGAGTTTCAGCCATTTTTGGGCTCATTCAAGGAACTCACCGAGGAGCTGAAATCCTTATGATCTGACTTGGGTGATCTTGATAAGTGTGTGGGAGACGTTGGAGCCTGAACCACTTCAGTACCACGATGGAAAGATTGGTTGGAAACAGATACTGTCAGTCTGCAGCAAAGAATGACTAAAATGGAGCTAAAAACAGAAGATTTGGAAGGAAGAAGCTGCAGAAATAATCTTGTTATTTTTGGCCTTCCTGAGGGGGCATAAGGGACCACTCCTGTTCTTTTTATACAGAAACTTCTGGAATGGTTGGCCGGTCCTTCCCCAAACAATCCACCGTATATAGTGGAGCAGGCGCATCATTTCTTCTGCCTGAAACCACCTGCCAGCTCCCTGCCAAGACCATTATTCTTAAGTTGGTCAACTTTTTGAATCTCCAGCATGTGTTGCAGAAAACTAGAGATTTAAAAGAAATCTTATGGGAGGGTTGGATCCATCCACATTATTAAGGTTAAAATTGGCTTGGTTGCCAAAAGAACTAAAATCAACACTGATAGCGGTTTCATTGCAGGTTCACTCCCAGTTATCCTCATTCTTAAAATACAAACAATATACTGATCCTTCCCAATTAGTATGGCACAATCCAGCCTTCCTTATTAACAACAAGCGACTAGCATCGAACTGGTTACCACAGTTGGGTGAGGGTGGGATATCCCAATTGGGGGCTGAGAATGGTACATGGCTGTCAACTGAGGAAATTGTCACTAAATTTAAGATTCCAAAGCACTGCTACTTTAAGGTTCTCCAACTGTGGCATCTCATTACCAAGGTACTGGGAAAAATCCTCCCACCAGAACCCAAATATAACTTTCAAGAAATGTTGATGCCATTAACAAATTCTAACAGGGCGGTATCCAAATTATATTCTGCCTTATTTGACTGGAGATTTGAAATCTGCTTTGGTCCATCAGAATATTGGTCTCAGTTGTTCCCCCAATATATAATCTCATGGTCTACCCTATGGATGGGTTGTCACAAGTGTGTAACACAAGATAGGCTATGCTTTATGCAATTTCACATTTTGCATAACTTGTATTATTCTCCCCAAAAACTTGTTAAGTGGGACTTGCTTTCTTCCAATCAGTGTTCCTGATGTTCCTTAGATGAAGGTAACCTTCTTCATATTTTCTGGGATTGTCCCAAAATAGCCTCTTTATGGACCACAATTCAAGCCAAAGTAGACCCTCTGTTGGGGATTTCAGATTATTTCAAACCTGAAATCTGTATACTAGGGGATTTTGCACAAATAGATGTACGTAACCAGAACTGTTATATGTCAATGATCTCGTTGTCTCTCAAAAAACTTGTATTAAAGCATTGGAAAGATGATACAGTGATTACATATATGGAATGGCTAAATGAGTTACTGTTAAATCTCAGAACAGAAAAAATGATTACAAGTTTGTATAATAGAATGTACAAGTACAGGAAGATCTGGACCCCCTTTCAAACCTTGTATTCCCTTTAAGCTGAATTCTTGATGTCAATAACGAATATTATAACTCATAAGTAATTGGACAGTGGGGAGTGGGGAGGGGGAAGGGAAGGGAGTGGGGGGGACAGTGCCATTGTATCCATTCATCTGTATCGATATAAAGACTCATTGTGTATGGTTCTGTTCCAATAATGTATAAAAACTTGTAATAAACTTTAAATTTGAAAAAAAAAAATTTTATGTGAGGGTAATAAACTTCGACTTACACAAGAGCTTCCCACTCCCACTTGGCAAAAGCATGCCACCTTCCATCTGATTGTGACACGGTTGATTGTGGCTCGGATTAAATTCCAAATGAACTATCCTGTCAGACTCTAAGTCTCCCTACAAGGTACTTGGCATTTATATGACACAGTGAATCAATCTTCTCGAGACCTTAAGCATCTACTCCCTGACCTCTTCAAAGATCGTTGAAAGGTCCTTATTTTGCTTATGTTTATGCAGGCTTTTACACAGTATGTTGTCCAAATCTGCAGTTTTTTTCTTCCTTGTGCTGCACGTGTTGAATAGAGCAATTTCTAAGTTTTACAAATGATATATATGACTTGCTATTGGATTTTGCATATTAGTCCTTCTGACTATCTTAGCCGGCATAGTGTTACCATGTAAGTGATTCTCCCCTACCTGTGTAACCTACCAGCCATAGCAATATATGGACAATTTGTCATCCTGCCCAGCTACAAAGGCAGACCCTCTGTATCTCTACTTACACTCCAGTCTATGCTGTATCCATCTGTCCCCTTCTGTCAACCACCTTTTAATACGTAACTCAAGATCTGCTCCGATGTAGAATTCTGCATTGAATTAGGATCACATTTTGTATCACAATCCTGCTGCAATCCTACAATGTTAGTGGGGGATGGAATGTGAATACTGGAGTGGACACAGCAGTTAATGGACAGGATGTTTTCTCATCAGTGATGGACAAGGGATTTTTTCTTTCCCGTCATTTAAACCAGCTGGCTTGTCATATTGACCTAGGCTTTTGGGTCGCATTATCTCGGCAGGTATACTATGCCAGGGTGAAATTCGGAGCAGAATTCTTTCTCACGCCTGGAAGGATATATGTTGTATTACTCTATATGGACATGATATGAATATTATAGTCCTCTAATAATCAGTGTCTCTCAAATGATCTTTACACCAGCAGTGCCCTTAATCATCAGGACCTACAACTACACAGCTACAAGATCTCTACCTGAAGCTGTGACAGCTCTCTGTGGCCCTGGTTCTGTTCTCTCCCTATGTGTTAAATAACCTGGCAAGACTTTGGGGGAGCATTGTAGTCACTTCTTCCTCTTTTTTTGGGTTTTACCATGCTGCAGCGACACCACCCACAGAGACATCCCCGACAGCGACAGCCGCAGTGCTGAGTGTCTCGACAATGCGGTGTCAGGGATGTCCCTGAACCCCCGTGGGGGCTCTGGCCCCCTCCTGATCTCTAGGATTCTAACTCTGAGTCAGAGTTGGACCGGGGGGGGCAGTACACCCTGTGAGGCAGTCTCGGTGTCTGTCAGAGACCATCACAGTGACATGCAGATTTTGCATAAATCCTGTTACTGTGATGGTCTTTGCAGTTGGAGCATTGCTGCGGCATTGGTATACCCTTTTTCTGGGGGTCTCCTCATCTCAGTTGAAAAGGTGCTCTGATGTGGGATCCTATTTCACACTGGCACATAGTTTCCCATGACAATCCTGGTGCAGTGCTACCTCTGCTAACATAAAGAGAAGACTTTGGCTGCTAAAGGGTAATCCGGAGTTATATGTGTGACTTTCGAGGCATGGGTGGATTTCTCCCTCTTCTCTTAATGATATCTCCTGTTCTTTGTGGTTCTTGTTGGCACCTGAACCTAGTTCAGTTTGTGATGCAAATGGGGATCCTGGGCTACCTCATTCTGTGGTTGTTTGACACCCTGTTGAGAATCGATTCAGGATCCTGGCTCGACTTTGTACAAGTTATTGGGTGCATGGTATTGTCTTCGGCATGCTGATGGGGGAGAGAGGTGCAGCTAACTCAATGGTGATATACAGCGGCTGGTGCATCTTTATTTTCAAATTTTACAGTCTCCCTACACTGATTGTACAGCTCAACTCACTAAACCAATTATGTTTTAGCTGAGTCTATTTGTAAAGTATTATACCTATCAAGGTTAAATATTTCCCTAAAGTTTGCTGCTGTTATTAAGATTTACACTTACAAATATGATTGGTAAAACAATGGTTGTTGCTTGATTATCTAACAGATTACTACTTAATTGCTGGGCTCAGCCTATTAGTAGTGTTCTTTGACCTAATATTTGGAATAATTTATGGGGGACATTTATAAGTTTTTGGATAGTTTAGTTTTTTTATATAGTGACTGGGTTGATCTGGATACTTTGGAGACTGTGGTTACTCCTTTTGGTTAGTGGCATTCAGTAGGGATGGGAGTTTCTTCATATGTTTGTATGTTTATTCAGTACTTCAACTTCAGCTTGTTTTATTCAGTAAATAGGACATGCTAGGATTGATAGGTGTTATACAATTAGTGTTGTTGGACTATGGAGACATAAGAATTTTTCAGGGGGGGCAAGGAGATATGGAGAAAGAGGCTATGATGGATAGGAGCTTCATGCACCTGATTAACGGGGGGAGGGCAGATGGGGGGTTTAGGACTAGGAGATGGGCTTATTTTAATATTGTGCTATGCTTAGTATAATTCTGTCTTATACTGTTTTGGGGTGGGTGGGTGTATTGGAGGGTTATGGTTTGGGGGTTCTTCATTATTCAGCTCTGGTCTGGGGTCATTATAGTTCTGGGCTATTACTATCTTTTTAGGGTGGGTGAAGCATGTGGGGGTTGGGAAGGTCCTTTCCAGAGACTAGGGGGCAATTCTAAAGTCTTTGATGCAACATACATGGGCGTCTTTTTACCCTATTTATGTACCCATTGGGACATAAGTGGTCATGGCCTGTAATTATGAGTATCGTTCATGGAATATTAAAGGGGCTCAATCCCCGATGAAGTGCTCTAAAATATTGTTACACTTACGAAAATTGCAGGTGGATGTAGTGACCTCCAGGAAACTCATCACTGCCCCAGCCCATGTTCTGTCCCTTAGAAGTTTCTGGGTCGGGCAGGTTTTCAGCTCTGGAGTGGACTCTCAAAAAAGGGGAGGTGGTAATTCTGGTAGCCAGAACAGTCCCCTTCCATCTACTGCAAGAGATTATAGACCTTCAGGGGAGATATATATTCATAAGGTCCCTGCTTGGTCATGTAGAAGTGGTGTTGGGATCAGTTTATGGGCCTACTATTGAAGAGCCCTCTTTTTTTCCCCAGCTGATACCACTACTATCCCCATGGGCCTCTCTCCCTACGATTCTGGCTGGGGACTGGAATATTGTATTTGACAATGAGCGGGGCCGCTCTAATAGGCAAGGTCAAGCCCTATCACCTAGTCAGTTAGCTTTGCAGGATCTGATGTATACACTCAGCCTAGTTGATCCCTGGAGGGCGCTGCATCTGACTGTGAGCGAATACTCATTTCATTCTGTCCCTCACCACTCTTTTTCTCGAAAAGATTTTTTTTTGCGGTGATGAGAACAGTTAGCTGGTACACTATTATGTCATTATGGAGCAAAGGTGGTCTCAGATCATTACCCAGTTATTTTATAGATTAATCTGGTTTCTTCCACCACGTGAGATGAAACATGATGTTTCAATAACCACCTACTGAAAATCCCTGTTATGGTGGTGCGTATACAACAACTTATTAAGTCCTTTCTCGATCTTAATGTACCCACTATGCCTAAAAAAGGCATTCTTTGGGGTGCATTAAAAATGTGCCCTCAGAGGAGAAATCATCAGACTGGCTTCTAGATGCAAGAAGGAATCATCGCAAGTAATTTTCCTACTGTTGGATCAGGTTAGAGCCTCAGAAAAACAAATTTCTGCCAATTCCCCACAGTCTGATTGGGTTTGGTTGGAATCCCTCAGTGTGCAATACAACACCTGGCTCAGGGAGAGGGCAGAGCATTTATTACTACACTCTAGGGTGAAATATTTTGATCAGGAGGAGAAGGCAGGGAAACTCTTGGCATTGTGTTTACATTCCCAAGCTGCTGATAGAATTGTTCCATCACTGTGTTCGAACTCCAGACAGATTGTCACATCCCCGCGAGAAATCGTGGGCCAGTTCCAGGATTACTTTACTTCCCTGTATGCCTCACCCTAGGCTCCTATTGACAAATCAGTGTTCGAGGCTTTTTTCCAGGACTTAGATCTGCCTACCTTAAAGAAGATCAGGTAGCATTTCTGCAGGCCTTGTTGACCTTACAGGAAGTTATCAGTGCAATTGAGTCCCTGACCCCAGATAAATCTCCCAGCACTGATGGGTATACCCCACATTTCTATAAAAAATTTCAAGATGTAGTCTCCCCAATACTTTTAGATACATTTAATTATATTTTTTCTCATGGAATATTAGATTCTTTCCTTACTGTAGCCATCATAGTTTTGTTGCCCGAAGCCTGGGAGAGATCCACTAATGTATCTAACTACAGACCTATTTCATTTATTAACATGGATCTCAAAATCCTAGCCAAAATCTTAGCTATGAGGTTGCAGTCAGTCTGGGAACAGCTTATTAGTAGGGAACAAGTGGAGTTTGTGTCGGGCAGGCTTTCAATGAACCATCTCAGGAAAATATCACATCTTATCTCCGCGTCCAGGGACTCCTTCACTCCCATGGTGTTGGCCTCTCTAGATGAGAAGAAAGCATTCAACAGGGTATTATGGGAGTACCTGTTTCATTTACTACCTAGGTTTTGGATTCCCTCTGGCTTCACTCATTGGATAAAGGTGCTCTATACCTGCCCATGAGTGCATGTTCTCTGTAATGGTGTGTTGTTGGATAGCTTCCCATTGCAACAAGGCATGGGACAGAGATGCCCTCTCTCTCCCCTTTTATTTAACCTTTTTTTGGAACCCTTAACAAGGAAAATTACTATTTCACCATAAATTCAAGGTATTGTCCTTGGTCCATGTCAGTATAAACTGTTAATTTATGCTGATGATATTCTTCTACATGTTCAGTTCCCTGCTGTTTCAGTACTGCCTGCATTGGATATTATCACTCAGTTTGGTCTTATCTCAAATTATGAATGAAATCGCTCCAAAACAGAAGTTATGCCCCTGAATTCTGCTGTTAAAAGGATGAATGCAGAGCATCTTGGGCTTCTCTGGATTAAGGATAAGCTGAAATATCTCAGCATTTACCTGAGCACAGCCTTGTACAAATTAAAACAATATAATGTAGATAAAGTAGTCTCACAACTTCAGACAGATCTTGACCATTGGTTTCTCTTGCCACTGTCTCTGTGGGGTAACCTAAGCATAATAAGAATGAATATACTGCGCATTTTGTATACCCTCTTATCATGCTCAACCTGACCATGCCTAATGCTTGGTTTACTCAGATAAATAGGATCCTTTCAAGATTCTTATGGTGAGGGAAGCCCCCTCAATGATCCCTAGTGAAATTCATGTGACCCAGGGAGAAATGGGGCTTAAAGGTCCCAACTATTTGTTTGTACCTTTTGGCAATACATTGCTCTCACTTCTATTGCTGGGTCTGTTCAAGGCCAGATATGCAGGGTTCTACTTATGTGTCTCAGTGGTTGGATATGGAAAATGCTTTATCTTCTCAACTGGGAATAGATCTCCACTCCATGTTGTATATTTCTCTGAAAAAGCTCCCCAGAACGTTAATAGATGCCCCTATAAGTCATTCCCTGCAGGAGCATACACAACTTTGTTCTATGCTTAAGCTTGATCCTTAAAAAGATGTTACAGAGCTTCTATTCAGAAACCCCAACTTAAAAACTGCAGGCCAAGTATTGACTAAGAGGGTCTGGCCCTTTTGGGACATGTAGTCGGTGGAACATCTGATGAAAAATGGTAAGATATCATCCTTTTTGGAGGCTCGGCAGAAATTTGGCTGGTCCCCCTCAACATGCTTCCAATATCTTCAAATATCACACGTTATTTCAACACTTCGGCTCTGGCGTTTGGTATAAGCCATATGGGGACCTAGTATCTGACTGGGTTTCATCTGTTCCCATGTCTTGCATTATCTCTTAGTATTATATGAAGCTGCAGGACACACTTCATGCTAGAGAGCCTGAATTATTTTATTCCTGAGATTAGATAATCCCTTCTTCATAAAGCATTCACAACTGGAGTCATATTTGGAAGGATACCTATAAATATATTAAGTGGGACAGATATAGCTTTATGCAATTTCGGTTTTTGCATAATCTATTCTACACTCCAATCAAACTATATAAAATGGGCAAACTTGTTTTGGACTTATGCACCACATGCCAGAAGGAGACTGAAACATTATTTCATATTTTGTAGTCCTGTGAAAAGGTGAAGCCTTTTTGGGAAACCATTTGGCAACATCTAGATCCCTTGCTGGGTCTTGATAGTGCGTTCACACTGGAAATTTTTCTGTTGGGAGACTTTGCCGAAGGTGAGTTGGGCAACCAAAAACCCCACATATCGCTTATTTCAGCATGTGCCAAAAACATCATTGTCAGACACTGGTGTGAGCAAACTATCCCCAGTTATACTGAATGGTACAGAGAGATTCTTTTCGCTTTGCACGCAGAAAAGACTGTTGGGCTATAACCAGGTATGGGTGCCTCTACACACCCTGCTGCTTTTATAATATTGGGTGTTGATTTGCAGCTGACAGGCTGATGTATTGTTACATAATATAGCTTCTTACCTGTTGCATTGCAATAGATTACATATTGATTATTTTTCATTTTCCCCCTGTAATGCGATGTCAGCACCTGGATGAATGAACTGTCCCCTTTCTTATTGTATGGATTTGTAGCAGTATTCAATGTTCTCCGGAGTTGGGAGGGAGGAGTTAGCTGGTTTACCTGGGGAGGGGATGGGAGGGTGTTGCAATGGCAAGTAGATAAAGATAGGTGGTATATAGATGAACTTGTTATATTTGGCTTTGCCTTTTTTCTGCCTTGCTCACTGACTGCCAACTTTATTATGCCTTTGTTAATTCTTGTCTCATTTTGGCTCATTTATGGTTTTGTATACTGTCATCCTTGCCTACTAATTTTCAATAAAGTTTGCTTAATATGAAAAAAATACTTTCTATACCAAGGTAAATAAAGATCATGTAACCTCTTTCCAGGTTTTGTATTGACAGTCCTGTGGAAGAATTGGGTTGTTACACTTTATTTGTATTTGTAAGATTGATTGATAATAAAGTGACATTTTTATTGGTGCCTGTGTCTAATTGCTATCTTCCCTCTGCGACTTGCAAGGTACTGTAAGCAAGAGTCTCCTCTATTTAGTGCTGTAATCAAACATGTAAATAATAAAATAGAGTATTATATTAAACTGGGATTACACTTAGCTGATACCTTCCCTATTGTGATGCCTAATTATGGACTTGTGATAGCACGGACCCTGGAGCTGAATGCACTCTTCTGTTTGACTTGTCATGTTGTTTCCTGCGTATTTACTTATGTGACATTTTTCTGCTTGTATTAAATGAAGCATTTGGCTGATGTGGTAATGCTATGTTTTTTCTGTCCAGACAAACATAAGTCAGTGCCAAACATGTTTGCTTTCATGCTGTTGTAAGCTAGAACAACAGTATGTTGAGGCTATAGGCAGGCCTTTCTTACCCCTATAAGCCATTGTTTCATGGACTTTGGGTTCCACTGAGCTTAGGAGCATAGGCCCCCATATTCAGCGCTGGCCATGTGCAGTCTGTGGCAGTTTGTGCACAGCCTGCCTGGGGGACAATATTCAGACAATTAGCTCACTGCAACTGGAGCATGCAAACTTTCTAGATATGGGCCATGTCGGTACAGTGTATAGTGACTTTGCGCTATGCTGACACAGGCCCAGACTGAATATGGCTGACAGGAGCACAATGGCGGTAACGCGGATCAAATGGGATCACGGCCAGACTCCTATGGGCCAATTTAGACCTAACATGCTAATAACCCCTTTGGGCATGGAAGGTGCTATGGCCCATTTGCATGCCCATTAAGGGCCCATTATCATGTGTGCATGGCCCCCCATTCTGTAGCTGTCTTATATATTCCTTGTGGTCTAGTGGTACCCCCACCCCCTATTCACCTGTCCTGTATCTGTCTCAAATATTCCTGGTGGTGCAGTGGTTCCTGTACCCCTGATCATCTGTCCTGTAGATGTCTCGAATATTCCTGGTTGTGTAGTCATTTCTGCACCCCCAATTGACCATCCTGTAGCTGTCTTGAATATTCTTGGTAGTCTAGTGACCCCCCAAATAAGGGCATCTGATCTTCTGTCAACCTGCCTGCTCAGGATCCTTCTCCCCCCCCCCGCTAAGGTCACCTAAGCCAAAGTAGGGCAACAGTGACAGCGACCTACACAGCCCTCTCACTACCTTCACCTGACACTATCTGATTGCCAGTGAGCAATCATGAGTACAGTAGACACAGGTGTTTGTACAATACTTGGGATTGCTCAGAGATTGTCAGACTGAAACCAGTTCAGGTGGTGAGCAGAGGGCCATTCTAGTCATCACTATTGCTGCAGTTTGCATTATGTGACCAGGGTTGGGAGTGTGCCTGAGAGAGTGAGTCAGGAGGGGGCCAGATGCCCTTATGAGGGGACCACTTGACCACCAGGAATATACCAGATAGCTAATAGATGGGTGATCTGGATGCTTTTACAATGTATATTCCCAGGACAGATCAACTTACGTGCAACATCTGCTTTTCAGTGGGGTTCTGCTGTAGGATCCTGCTTTTACAGTTTTACAGTATATTTACTCAGGATAGCCCAGATGATTTGTGGTACTTTGTTTGCAGTGGGGTTCTGTTTGATCCAGTTTTTACACTGTATTTGCCCAGGATAGTACATTGGAGATGCAAGATCTTTTTTTTTCAGTGGGGTACTCCTTTTACCCATTTTTATAATGCATTTACCCAGGATAGCCCAGGTGAAAGACAATTTCTCATTTTCAGTCGGGTCCAGCTTTTACTATGTATTTTTCCAGGATAGCGCATTATAGTGAGGCAGTATAGTGCAGTGGTTTAGGGCTCTGAGCTGAAAACCTGGAGACCTGGGTTTGAATCCCACATCCCCCACTTGCATACTGTGTGACCCTGAGCAAGTCACTTAACTTCCTTGTGCTCCCAGGTTGCACCTGTAAACAAGCTTCAGCTTAGTGGATCTCTCCTGGTTAAAAATAAACTTATTTAATGTGGCAAAGCAATAGTAAATGTTTAAATGTCTTCTCCATGAAGGATTAGTAACTTAATAACATGGCAGTGATAACTTTGTTCTCGTCTTGAACTTGGTACTTTTTGTTCATGTGAAAGATAGATCTGCAATCTGGGGAATGTCTTGCAGAAATACTCTAACCCAGCGAGCAGCTAGCAGTACCTGTTTGACTGGAGGTGCGGCTGGTACTATGCGGAGTACAAATGGGGAGCAGCTGACTAGTTGTGCCATATGAGCCTGTGAGGGATTAATTCTCACTAATTGGGTGTCAAAACTTTGCTGGAATTGAATGAGTTAGACGGTCGGTGCCAACAAAACAATATGAATTAATAATCATCCTGGCTTTATCATAAAAGGAGCAGCGAGGTAAGTGTATTGTTTTGTATTAATTTTGTTTGTATTGAATGGCCTTATCTGACAGTGAGGGTCTGGGTTACATCCAGTGACTAGAGTGATCTCTCTCCCCCCAAGCTTGCCCTTTGCTGCCAGTCTCCCATCTGTTACAAGCAAGCATGGAACCCATGAAGTGAAGTCCACGTGCATCTGATGGTGGATGGCAATTCTTCAGCATTAAAGCCTGTGCTGCATTTGGATGAGGCATTAGGTCATGTGCGTTTTTTGGATCTGGGATGACTTCTGAGTGGGTGATTAGGGTGGGATGAGCCTACAGTACCTCTGGCATTGCCCCTGTCCTTTCCATGTGAGTGGGCTGTGTACATGCCACGGGATGTGCTTGGCATTAGGTCATCGTCTGTTACAGTTGGCTGTGCACCCCTGCAGGTTGGTTGTCATGTGTGGGTTATGCTGGAGTGCTTGTTGGTGTTGTGGTTCCAACGTATGAGATATGGTGATTTGCGGGTTGGCTGGCATGTACTGGATGTGAATGGGAAACAGCATCTTGCTGTAGAGCAGTGATAATTATGGTCATGCCATTATCTCAGGTCTCACACAGGTTGCAGAACCCTTGCTGCATGTCAAGTCTGTGGGCTGTG
Organism: Neoceratodus forsteri; assembly: GCA_016271365.2. Classification (NCBI taxonomy): domain Eukaryota; kingdom Metazoa; phylum Chordata; order Ceratodontiformes; family Ceratodontidae; genus Neoceratodus; species Neoceratodus forsteri. The sequence continues at coordinate 1,699,894,373 of CM057449.1, read as the reverse complement.
ATGTCACTGTATATGCCCTGCATTTCATGCAGCTGTCCCTTCTGAGCCTTACCCTCCCTGCTTCAATAGTCTCAGTTCAGGAGACATGCAGATAAAGCATTCATGAACTAGTATTCATTCTGTGTCAATGTCGGGCCTTGAGGGACCCTCCAGTGGGTCCTGTGTATCAGTTCCATTCTCTAGCATGGATGGTCTGTGCACATTTCTGCTGTATGACAGTCACATGCAACTCCAGGCTGGTGTTTTGTGTGGCCTTCTCACTGCCTTGTATGTCTGACTGTGTGCTGCACTGTTGAGGTTCCGAGTCTTCTGTTCAGGTTGCAAGGTAACAAGTGCAATGCCTGCTGCAATGATTGCTGACTGTGCTCAAGAGAAGTGATATATAGTTGGATGTTTGAAGGGTGACTGGAGTGGGATTTTTTTGCTTTAGTTATGACAATTCTTTTAAAGAAAATAAAAAGTAGCTATTTTGATAGTGATATTGGTTGTTTGTAACAAGTCAAAGAAAGCTTTAAAAGTAGTCAAATAGTCTCAAAATAACCCTCAAAATGCACCAGAATGCATCTAAAACCTGATAACTTCTGGGGCTGCCTAGGCCCCTAGACTCCCAGGTTGTGGGGGTTGGGGACATCGTAGTTCACAGAGACCCCACACCTCTCTCTGTCTAGGAACCAGTCTTATACAGGGAAATGCTGAAAGGTGAAGCTAATCAAACGTGATAACTTATTTGACTTTTCAGTCAACTTAAACTTTTACATTATTTCCCAGCCTTTTACAAATAAAGTCTACTATGTGCACTGAATGGAGGCAGATGGCTTGGATAAAAAAAATTATGTATTCTGAAATCACTGACTGTAACCTACATCATATGTATAGTATGTAATGTAATGTTCATCACTGCTGGGCTTGATGAAGTGCATAGTACTATACGGCACAGGTATTTAATTTGTTTTGTTTTAATTTCGTCTAATCCTCATGCCCATATCTCTTTACCCTTCCCCCAAACAACCACCAGACACATTTGTATCTAAACTTACTCTGTAAACCAACTGCGTGAGTGCAAAACTGTAACAGCTGTGTGCCTTATCCATTTGAATCACATAACCTGTCACACACAGAAATGTAGCCCTCTCTCTCAGTATCTAGGGGTATGGATGGAATATGTCCATGGGAAGGGGGCACCCAGAGCAGCAGAAACACATCCAGTGGGCACGTTACCCAGACCCAGATGTCACACACAGGGTCCCTTTTCCTCACTGGTGCTGGATAAAAACAACAGATTAATTCATATTAAACAGTTCCTTTCAGTAACAGAATGTCCACACAGAACTTAAAGAAACAACAGGGATCCCAAATCCATTAAACATATTCACACATAGCTCCGGGTAGCATCATTTAGTTTGTGGGGAACACATTCAACTTTCACATGGCCGGTATGGCCATAATAGCAGCTTTTACCTGGACCAGGGGAGGTGACACAGTCTTTAGGGCAGCATTAACTCAGGACCACTGTGGTCACAAATGTTTGAAGGCAGCACAAGTCCCAAAACAGTTCACAGTGCCTAACAGCCCATTATTCTTCACAGGCACTCAAACTCCTGATACCCATCTCTCTTTCTCCGCACTGGCTCAGCTGGTCCCCCTCAGAACATGCAATCTTTGCTGGTTGGGGATTTTGGGGTTCCATCATGACCCATGCATCCTTTTCTAGAATTGGCAGCAACTGTTCCTGAACTGGGAAGGGGGACACGCCCTGTGGATCTCCAAGGTAACTCACTGTCTGGACACTACACTCCCTGCCACATTCTTGCACACTGCATCGCTACATGAATTGGTGCAGGCTGCTAGGACACTCTGCGACTTGTGGCTGCTGGCTCCTCTCTTGACTTCAGCTGCCCTTCAAGACATTGTACAGCTTGTGGCTACTGACTCCCACTTCTTCCTCTGTGTCCCCTCAAGTGCCACCGGCCAGGGGCCAGAGCAAGCAATCACCCCCACCAGCCCCAACTCACTCTCACTCCATCGCCACTCAATCCTCCAACTGGAACTCCCCCTCCCACCTAAACAGCTGGGCTTTATCCCCTCACGCACCCGTGTTAATATCACAACACGCAGGCTCCACCTGAGTGCTGAGAAGAATTAACCTTTTCACATACTGGGCAAAATTAGGCCTCAAAATCCCGGGGGGGGGGCGAAAAGACTGGTAATCTCCCAAAGGGGAGGGGGTTACATAAAAATAGAAACTGATGGCAGATAATGATCACTGGGCCCATCAAGTCTTTCCAGTTACTTTTGCTGCAGGTCAAACTTGCCTTACAGCACTATCTCTTCCACCTTTCACCCCTTCCTTTCTCGTAGGATTCCTTTGTGTCTGTCACAGGCATTCTTGAAATCCACCACTTGTTTCACCCCCACTACCTCCCATGGAAGAATGTTCCAGGAATCTACCATCCTTTCTGTGAAGAACTACTTCCTCGTATCTCTCCTGAATCTACCTCATTCTAGCTTCATATCATGACCCCTGGTTCTATAGCCCCTTTTTCTCTGAAACATATCTCCCTCCTGTACCTTATTAATCCCCAAGAAGTATCTAAAGGTCTCCATAACATTCCCACTCTCCCTCCTCTCCTGCAGGGTGTACATACCTGTATTGAACTCTTTCAGTCTCTCTTCATAGGGCTTCTGATGCAGACCTTGCACCATTTTGACAGCTCTTACCTATCTTCTTGCTGTTTTTCCCTTTTTCCATTTGTTCCCCCTTCGACACCTTTTTCCTTTGACTGCTCATTTTCCTCCTTCTTTCTTTGCTAACCCCTTTGCTTCCTTGAATAACTTTCATCCTGGTTGGACTCTCTCACCTTGGGATCTCCCTACTGTCTATATCAGCTTGTAGTGGCCCACTTTCTGCCTCTCCCATTTCTTCTGTCACCCCCTCCCCAGCTACTTTAAATGTCTAAGTAAAATTTGAATTGTCCACTGAGGAATGTGGTTTCCTCCTGGATGAAAGCAGGCCATCACCTCAGTGTATGTTCTTACCCTTCTAGCTTGACCCACAGTCCCCAGTGTAGACATATCTTTCCTTCCTGCACCATTCCTTCTACTATTATTTGAATGGATTGGTGCAGAGCTCCTTCTCCTTCCACATATAGTACAACATGCACTCGCCACTCACAGTTAAACACATGGGAAACACAGGATTAACCAGGTAAATGATCTATCTTTACCAAAAATGAAATTTACACACAGAGCTGACTACAGCAATTCATCTTTATGTTTAAGGCCATGAAACACCATTATCTAGTTAATGTATTAGCAGCCGTAGTGGCTCTAACCAGAGTTTGTTTAATCTAACTATCTCATACTTTTATGTTCTTTTTCTCACTTATATGTTGGAAGAAGACCTTCTGCCCTGTTTTTATCCCCTGTGCTAGTTGTGCTTCCCTTGTTGCCTTTGCCACCCTAACTGCTGTGTTCACTTCACTTGATTTAGTGGAGTAATCCACCTTATCCTCCTCCTTCTGAGTTCATTTGTACTTCTGGAAGGCTGACCTCTTTTAACCTATCACTTTTACCACCTTCTTGCCAAACCAGCTGAGCTTTTTGGCCTTAGTTTTTATACTTTTTATTTGGCTCACTCACTACTAGCCTGCATAAGTCCTTCCTTTATTATCGACCATATCTGTTCCACATCCATCTTCCTTCTTACCCCAGGAAGGTACCTTACTAGAATTTCTCCCATCCTATCCAAGTCATCCCACTTAAAGCCCAAAACCCTTGTGCTGGTCCTGACTATCCCCATACCCATGTCCAGGTGGAACCACACCATGAAGTGAACACTACTTGCAAGTGGCTTTTCCACTTTCACATACTGAACATGCTCACAGTTGGACGGGACCAGGTCCAGTACAGCCCTCTCCCTAGTGGGTTTGATGACACTTTAGGCCTGGAAATCACCCTAAAATGCATCTAGCTGTACTTGCTCCCAGTGCAGGATGTAGTCAGGATTTTCCAGTTCACTACAGTAAGTAAGTAAAACTTTATTTATTGAGTGCCTTTCCAAAATCAAGGTGCTTTACAATCATAAAATCACTTAATTTTAAAACAGTTTAAAAATCATAACATCCATAAACCGCAGCAGATCTTTAAAACTATCAGAGAATGCTAAACGAAAAAGGTGGGTTTTAAACTCAGATCTGAAACTTGAGACAGTCAGGCATTCCCTTAACCAATGAGGTAGAGGATTCCACAGAGTAGGGGCAGCAAACAAGAAAGCATGTGCACCTGATGTTTTTAACCAAACCCTGGGAATCTCTAGCAATCCTTCATCGGTGGATTGGAGTGGATGGGAGGGGCAGTAGGGAGTCAAAAGATCTTGCAGGTAATGGGGTCCATGTTCATGTAGTGCTTTATAGTTCAGTAAACCCACCTTAAAAGTGATCCACCACTGTACCGGCAGCCAGTGCAGTTCACGCAGGACAGATGTAATTGACTAGTCCTGGATTTACCAGTCAGAAGCCTGGCTGCCGCATTCTGCACTAGCTGCAAGTGATGGATATCAACCTCCGAAGCCCTAGGTAGAGGGCATTGCAGTAATCAAGGTGGGTGGTCATGAAGGCGTGGACCAATGTAGAAAGGTCACCCGGAGGAATCAAGTGTTTCACACAGGCAATATTACTCAGATGATAAAATGAGGATTTGACAACAGCAGACACCTGATATTTCAAGGTCAAACCACTATCAAAAATTATGTCCAGGTTACGCACCCGGTCTGAGGTAATGAGCTGGACGCCATCAAGCCATAAGCCTGAGGCCTGTCCAGTTCCCATATCCACCTCCAGGTGGCCCGGGTCCGCAACCAACACCTCAGTCTTATTGGGATTCAACCTCAGCCAGCTGGTGCTCATCCAGTCTTTGACCTCAGCTAGACAATTGTTAAGCACAGAGACCGCATCATCCCATCCAGCCATAAAGGACATATACAGTTAAACATCATCTGCATAGCAGTGAAAACTCAAACTGTATCACCTAATGATATCTCCTAATGGCAGCACATACACTGCGAACAACATGGGTGACAATATGGAGCCCTGCAGCACCCCGCAGGGCAGAGGGAAGGCATCAGAGGAATACTTTTCAGTGACAACCCTCTGAGACCTGTCATCAAGGAATGATCAAAACCAACTTAAGACTGTCCCAGATAGTTCACAGAGGAGCCACAGGCACTCCAAAAGCACACCATGGTCCACAGTGTCAAATGCCACTAAGGGATCAAGAAGGACTAAGACAGTATGAGCCATTCAATCTCTCACAATTAGGAGATCATTTAAAACCTGGACAAGGGCAGGGTCAGTGTTATGTCTCTTCCTAAACCCAGACTGGAGAGCATCATAAACATTGTGGGTAACAAGGTGGTCATCCAGCTGCAACGCAACCACCTTCTCAATAACCTTACTCACAAAGGGTAGGTTAGAGACAGGCCTATAGTTAGCCAGATAGTCTGGATCCAAGGAGGGTTTTCTAAGGAGTAGTCATATGACCGCCTCCTTGAGGGTATTAGGAAAGATCTCCTTCTCCAAGGAAATCCAAACAATTTCATCAAGGATTGAGCAGATGACCACTACACAGTCTACCAAGACGTGTGTAGGGTCCAGATCCAAATTACAGCTAGTTGGGTGCAAAGTCTGGACAATCCTCACAATGTCCATGAATTGGCTGGCTAAAGCTAGGCCAGAAAGAGAGGATGTTCATCACCTCCTGCCAATCTCCACAGTCCCTCTTAGGGAGTGTTGGACTGATACCCAACCTGATGTTGACAACCTTATCTGCAAAGAATCGAGCAAGCTCTTCACACTTCATCTGTGAAAAACCTCCTTCAGACCAGAGACAGATAGGATTGCACAATCTGTCTACAGTTCAGAAGAGCTGAGCTGGTCATTTCTGCATAGCAGCAGTCTCTCTGGAAAGGAATTCTGCCTTCTTATGGGTGACTGCTGATAGATAGCCCTTATAATGTTCTGTCACTCTAAGTCTGTCAACCTCCAGGCCGGACTTCCACCAGGCTCTCTCTAGCCTTCGACCAACTCTTCTCAACTCCTTCAAGGACCCATCAAACCGAGGAGTCCTTCGGTGAAGTGTGAGTGGTCGAACACAGACAGGAGCAATTTGGTCCAGGGCATCTCCCACTGCCTTATTACTGTATAGGCAAATACCAGATCCCCTAGACTCATGCAGTCATTCAACAAACCTGATAGGTCCAGAACCACTGATAGATCTTCTGGGGTAACTCCCCTTAGAGGGCGGAATTGGACCATCTCTGTAGGAGCAGACCCATTGGGAGGAGTCCTGAAACTAAGCCTTATGGTGTGATGATCTGACCAACTGACTGGTTCCACCCCTAAGTCCATGATCTCCATCTCCAGGGAGAACACGAGATCCAGTGAGTGACCACCTATGTGGGTAGCGGAAATAACCACCTGTGTAAGGCCCAGCATAGTCATAAGCTAGAGGAGAGTTCATCATCGACCCAGGCACTGAAGTCCCCTAGAATTAACTGCCTGGGGGACGCCAGTGCCACGTCAACAATGAAGTCTGCAAGCTCCCTCAGGAATTCTCCACCACCACCAGGTGGATAGTAGATGAGGAGTATCCTGACCCTACACCCACTCTCAGGATACACTCAAAAGATCTGGTGAATCCCACCAGCACATTTACAAGGCCCAGATCATCTTAAAAATAATGACTACTCCCCTGCCCCAATGATTCAGCTTCGGGCAGTGTATCACTAAGAACCCAGCTGGAACAGCAGAAGCCAATATGGGACCTGCATTCTCATCCAGCCAGGTTTCTGTGATGCATGCCAGATCTGATGTCCCAACAAGATTAGCAATAATAGCTGTCTTAGTCTTAATCAATCTGGCATTGCACAACCCCCCAGGTCGGATGGGTTGTCAAGGAATATCCCGAAGCCTGTCCACTTATTGTGGGGCCCTTGGGTATGGGAACCAGATCGGGAACACCCCTTTCCCAGCCCCATTTTGTCCCAGGGTGTCTCCTGGTCCTCACCACTCCTATCCATCCACCCCTCTCCCCACTCCCACCAGGCCTAGATCTCCCCTTTCTCCCTCAACTCCTGACTATCCCCAAAGTTTGACACATCTTATACATCTCTGATGACAGGGGACAGTCAAAGGGGCATAAATCTCTAAGCCTGGTGGGGGAATAGTGCTTGACTGTCTTTAAACCCGCTCAACACATTCCGACTTCACAGGTGAATTCTAATAAAACCCCAAAATTCCACAATTCACACACAATCACTACAGGTAGATTGAAATTTATCATTGTTACTTCTTCCCTCTTACAGGCCATTTCCATGATTTCAGACCCTCATTTATATACTTAGGAGTCACCATTGATGACGCTGTCTCCTTTGCACCTCATGTTGACATTATTACCAGTTCTATCAATAAAAAACTAAGAGCCCTGTTCAGACAAAGGCACAGTCTCACCCCTTAAGCTAATCACATTGCTGGAGCCAGTACTATCCTCCTCATGCTTGACTACGGTCTCACAGTATATGGTGTGGCCTCTGACGCTATATTCATTAAGGTTAGGCTGGTTCTGGAAAAGGCCTGTCACTTCGTTCTTGGTGCCATTAGACTCGGCCATACCTGCTTGCTTTATTACCAAACTAATTGACTCCCCCTTTAGGACAGAATTAAATTCCAGTCGTGCCTGCTTGGGAAAAAAACCTGTACTGGGCCTCACACCTTCTGCAGTGCATAACCTTTTGCATCCTGTCCAAAACCACTATTCAACCAGGAATATAACCAGGAATGCTCTTGCTGTACCTTTCCATGGAACCAGTTTGTCTATGTGCTCCTTCACCATCAGGGCTCCTCAGTGGCTGAATGAACTGCTGGAATCCCTAATGGGTCTCCCCAAAAGTGCCCAGTTCAAGAGAGAATTAAAGCCTCTCACTCCTGGTGCCAACTGTGATACTTAGGTAACCTTCTTAACGTTTTTGAACTTTTAATAAGGACTATTTGTAGGCCTGCTTTAGGAATGCACTATATAGCGTCCTGCTAGATTTTCTGCCATTTTTCAGCAATGCTTAAAAATAAAGCAGAAAAGTAAATCTTGAAATGCAGTAGATTTATTGTTGTTGCTGAAACAAACACACAAAGCAGTAAATCACGTAGCTGAGTAACCACACAAACCCCTCCGCTTCTACCAGAAGTCTTCCTGAGGGGGTACTGTTCACGTGACATGGGGAAACCCTTTTTATACACATTCACTAGCACAATACTGCCATCTTGAGTCAAACTATGGTAACTGTCATACAATAAAAATAGGTCAGTGGTGTTAAGGGGATTGAAATCTGTGGATCTGAATAACCTACTAACACAAAATTAAACTATAAAACTTAAATAATATGTAGTTAATGGAAAAGTACATATCAAATGTAATATTCAATGGATAGTAAACACATCTGAGTGGATTTAAATTTGATTAACAAAGTTGTAGTACATTATATCCAAGTTATGTGTGTCATATTATTGCATGGTTTTACTAATCCTGATAGTTGCGAAGCTGGAAGTGTAAGATTCCAAAAGTAGGATAAAAGGAGAAAAAAGGAGAAAAATATGGTGCAATTAATCTGGAAACTTGATCATCCACTGCTACACATCAGCTTGGGAATTCCAAGGGGATACACAGGTATCGAAACATCATTGATCCACATATGAGGACACCTAGAGAAGACAGAATAGGAGAGGAACAGTCAAAATGGTGATGGGATGTAAATTTGAAAAATCATTTTTTCAAGAATGTTTTCAGATCCCATTCAACACTAAGACCTTTGGGCTGCAGACATCCCAAATGGAAAATCTAGAAGCTTTCCCTCTGTAGCAGTTTGTTAGCTCTGTCACTACCCCTTGGGTTTCTAGTCACAAATTCCAGAGCCGTAAATTTTGTGCCCTCTGGATTATTTCTTTGCATCTCTGTATAATGTCTTACCATTGGTTTATGAAACAGTCCTGCTCTAATGTTTCAGATATGTTTTTGAATCCTTTGTTTCAGTGGTCTAATGGTTTTTCCTGCATATAAGAGATTGCATGGACACCAGATAGCATAAACAACATATGAACTGTTGCAGTTCAGAAAGCTGCTGATTTCCACCACCCTGTCATAGTTATTCGGATTTAGTTTGTCACCCTGAAAACACAGGTTACAGACATTACTGTACATCTCCCACACTTGAATGTTCCTTTAGGAGGTGGGGGTAACCATTGTCTGAATGAAGGTTCAGGTTGGGTGTTGGTGAACCTGCTGTGCACTAGTTTTTCTCTCAAGTTTTCTGCCATAGAAAAAGTAATTCTAGGGTTGCCATTTAGTTCTGTAACCAGTTTAGATTAATTTAAAAGGATAGGCCAGCATTTCCTTACAATATTTCCAGTCTGGCACGCAGTCTTATTAAATTTAGTTACAAAAAAAACAGTTGTTGGTCCTTAATAACCTTTTTTCTGGGTTTCAGTAGATTGGCCATATCCACACTAGTAGCCCCCTGTAGTGCTAAATCCAAAACTACCAAATCATACCCCCTATGGGTAAACTTCTGATATAGTTCTTTAGATTCTATGACAGAATTCTCTTCTCTAGAGCACTTTTTCTAATTCTAATGAGCTGACTATATAGTATGGACCAAAATAAGGTATATTGGATGGGAACTATCTGCTCTAAATAGGCTGTTTGTAGCAGTGGGTTTCCTAAAGTTTCTAGTTTGAACTCTGTTATGTTCATCTATAAAGAGTGTTACACCTGAAAAATCCATTTGTTCCTTGTCTGTTTTATAAGTAAAACAGAGATTTTGGTCATTTTTATTAATCCAGTCTGCACATTCAACAATTTTTTTCTTCCGGGCCATCCCAAACACAAATGGCATCATCAATAAAACGGTGCCATTTGATTATGTGTTTGGAAAGTGGCTTCACCATTTCATTCAGCATACCAGTCTGTTCCACTAGTCCCAAACATATATTAGTATAACTAAGGGCCATCACTGCCCCCATTGTTGTCCTTTGTAACTGTAAATAGTATTTGTTGTCAAATTCAAAATAGTTATTTGTGAGAACAAATTGTATTGCCTCCAAAATGAATGGTACTAGGATGTTTTGCTCACTTAACTTATCAAGGAAATGTTTCTAAGCCCTGATTCCTAGATCATGAGCAATGCAGGTATAAATTAACTCTATATCAATGCTCAGCCAAATGCATTGAGGGTTCCAAGTGAATTCACATAATTTATCAAGTTCATCCATTGTGTCCCTTAAATATGAATCTAGACCATTCAAGCACTTTTCAAAAAATGGTCCAGAAACCGATTGAGATTATCTGTCAGGGACCGAATGCCAGAGACTATTGATCATCTTGATGGCCTATCTAGTCTCTTATGGATTTTAGGAAGCACATAGAAAGTTGGAATAGTGGGGCAGTTATTCCAAAGGAAATTAAATTCATGGTCTAAAGTAAACCCACTGGTTCTGCCCCACTCTAACATTCCTAATAATTCTGTTTTAAAAGTATCTGTGGTATTGCCTGTCAGTTTTTGTTATAGCTGACCTCATTATTTACTAATGATTGGACACTTTCCATATAGTCACTCACATTCATTATTACCACATTGACCCCCTTGTCTGCAGATTTTATCACAATTTCTTTAATTTCAATTCAATGTCCTGTACAGCCAGTATAATGTTATGATTTTGAAACTATGTTAGTTTGGTTTTGGCCATTTGCACTCTCTATTCCAGAGGAATTACCACCCTGTAGGGGTACGAAAGGCAAGGAACCCTTGGAGAGGATTCCAACCCTAGAGGTGCCATGGGATGATTCCCATGGCTAAAGGTACCTTAGGACTCCCCCTAAGGAGAGAAGTGCTGCTGCTGGAGGATGAGGGGAGGATGATGGGGCAAAGAAAAAAGTGCTTTACAATGAGGTTGAGAGGAACTGCTTATATAGCTCAGGAAGTGGGAGTGGCTGTCTGCTTGTTCATTGAACTACAGGCCTAGACTTCCAATTCAATGTCCTGCGCAGCCAGTATAGTGATATGCTTGTGCGACTGTGTTAGTTTTGTTTTGGCCATTCACACTCTCTATTCCAGAGGAATTACCACCCTGTAGGGGTACGAAAGGCAAGGAACCCTAGGAGAGGATTCCACTCCTAGAGGTGCCACGGGTTGATTTCCATGGCTAAAGGTACCTTAGGAATCCCCAAAAGAAATGTAGAGCAAACATACCCCAAAAGAATCAGGCAACACAAAGCATATGAGCGAGCAGTAACTGTGATGTAGTAGCAGTAACTGTGACACTGTAGTAAAGCATAGACAGTTTGATAATGTAATGAGATGCTCAGTTTGATAACGTAATAAAATGCCGAGGTTTGCATAGCATGATACTAATGATTTGCATTGAGAATTAGGAAATTCTCTAAGGAGAGAGGGAATGGCAGGACATTCTCCACCTCCATCCAACAGCGGAACCTACTTAAAGAACTAGGGGACAGTAATATGCTAACTAACAGTTATGACCTGAGGCAACAGAGGAGAGAGGAAAAAAAACCCTATGAGGAGGATATCTCAGTGGAATCCAAGGCCTAGGTCGCCTTCCCTCCAGGCTTGGGATAGTTTATTTAGTGATGGCTCTGCAGCTGCAATTTGGAAAACCCACTTAAAGGGAGGTGGAAATATTCCAATCTGGAGGAAGGCTCTCACTCAAACCCTCTAGCGGGAACGCTGTGGAAGGTTGTGAGAAAATTCTACAACAATACATGCATCCAAGGCACAGGAGGAGAACAATTGCTGAGGCACTCACCTGGCCTATCAGCCCTAAACTCAAACCAGGTGAACCAGAGGCAGTCGTAGGGAGAATGCGGTGAAGGTGCCTTGCTAGAGAAACCACTAAAGTCAATGGTTAACCATTATAGTGGAACACTAGAGCCACAGGAGGTAATTTTTTTCCACCCTTCACCACTAGTCTTAAATTCTACACCAGGAGCTGCTGTTGCATAGCAGGCAGCTAAAGCCAAGGCTGGGGCAAGGACATTCCCAGCTATGGGCCAGGTGATAAGGATCCCACCCCAAGTTGGACACGCTCAAGATGCAGACTAAATGCAGAGTGAGACCGCCAGCTGCAGGAACCCTGCACCAGAATAGAATGGCTGGCATGCCCCAAAATTGTCTGAGAGCTGAAAAGCTGGTGAGCTGAATGAGCACAGCATGCTGAGATCGAAATGAGCGGTGAGTGTTGAGACCTTGCAAGGTCGAATGCAGAATTGAGTGCAGCAGAATCTCAGAGGCTGAAGCCAAGGGGATGGCAGTAGGCATGAAGCAATGATCTCCGTAAGCAATGAGCAATGATAGCGTAAGCAGGCGTGGACCTGTACGTAGGTCAATGAGCAGTAGTAGTGATAGGTGGACCTGCACGAAGATCTGCATAACATACTGTATAGCAATGAAACAGCACTGAATTGGGGCAAGCAAGCCAGACATGGATAGCCGAATCAAACATAGAAACATAGACTTTGACGGCAGATAAGGACCGCTTGGCCAATCTAGTCTGCCCATTTCCCTATCTACAGGATAGGCCGCAGATCCTAGTTAACCAACAGCCTATTTCTTCCTACCCCCCACAAGAATTGCCTTATGTCTGTCCCATGCATTCGTGAATTCTCCCACAGTTTTAGACACCACAACCTCCTCAGGAAGGCTGTTCCATGCATCCACTACCCTCTCTGTGAAAAAATACTTCCTCACATTGCCCCTTGAACCGCCCCCCCTCTATCTTTAAATTGTGTCCCCTTGTTCTTGCACGTCTCTTTTTCTGAAAGATGCTACCATCTTGGACTTTGTTGATTCCACTGAGGTACTTAAAAGTTTCTATCATGTTCCCCCCTCCCTTCTTTCCTCAAGGGTATACATATTAAGCACCTTTAGTCTGTCCTCGTACGGCTTCTCTTGCAGACCCTGCACCATTTTAGTTGCCCTCCTCTGGACTGCCTCTATCCTGTCTATGTCCTTGTGGAGATGGGGTCTCCAGAACTAGATGCAGTACTCCAGATGGGCTCTCACCAACTGTCTGTACAGAGGGATAACAACTTCCTGTTTTCTGCTGGTGATGCATCTCCCTATGCATCCTAGTATACCCCCGGCCCTCCCTACTGCCTTCTCACATTGCTTGCTAACCTTAAGGTCATCTGACCACTCTCAAATCCTATGCCTAAGTATCTCATCCACCCCACATTCCTAACAACAGAAACCTAGGACCTACAAGCCTAGTTCCCTTAATCCAAGATGACCCTGCCTATTCTCCACCTTTTACCTATTCTGGCCTCCCTTTTGGCTGCCTACTCTTTCACCCCAGTTTCTACCCTATTCCTTAATACCTCCTTATTTTTTATCATTTAGGTATGAGCTCTTACTCAGCAGCGACTATATGGGTTTGTTGTCTCTTCTCATTTCAGTAAAGCTTATCATTATGTACCTTTGCATGTTAATTATGTTGACCGGTATGTATAGGCCCATATTGACCGGCACCTTCACGAATGTTTTTTCTTTTTTTTTTTTTTGCACCGTTGTCCACCGTAATTGTAATCTTATGAAGTATACTGTATTGTATTTATGCTCAGGACCACCTTGAAAATGAGCTTGCCCAATGGTGTTTATGCATGGTTAAATAAAGGGATTGATTGATTGATTGATTGATTGATATGATTACCCCCAGGTCCCTTTCCTTTTTTGTTGTTGTTACTACCCCCCCCATTGTGTAATCTTCCCCTGGGTTCTTGTTTCCCAGGTGCATTATTTTGCACTTCTTTGGATTGAATCCTAGCTGTCATACTTCTGACCATTCCTCCAACCTTGCCAAGTCCCTTCTCATCCTTTCCACGCCTTCTTGTGTAGCAACCTTGTTGCAGATCTTTGTGTCATCTGCAAAGAGGCATACTTTTCCCTCCAGTCTCTCTGCAATATCACTTATAAAGACATTAAAAAGGACTGGACCCAGTACTGAACCCTGCGGTACCCCACTAGTAACCCCTCTTTCTTCAGAGTGGACTCCATTTACAATTACCTTCTGTGTCTTGTTGTCCAGCCAATGTTTTACCCAGGCTATCACCCTGGGACCCACTCCCAGGCTGGTTAATTTGATGATTAATCTTTTGTGTGGGGCTGTGTCAGATGCCTTGCTAAAGTCTAGGTAGGCCATGTCCACAGCCCCTCCCTGGTCTACTACTTTGGTCACCCAGTCAAAGAAATCTATTAGATTAGTCTGACATGACCTTCCCGCTGTGAACCCATGTTGCCTTGGTCCTGTGCCCCACTGGCCTCTAGGTAGTCAACAGTTCTTTCCTTCAGAAGTGACTCCATCACTTTCCCTACCACAGAGGTCAAACTGACAGGTTTGTAGTTTCCTGCCTCTGTCTTGGTCCCACTTTTGTGAAGGGGAATCACATCTGCCTTCCTCCAGTCCTCGGTACCACACCATCCTCCATGATTTATTAAAAGAGTAGCCAGTGGTTTCACTAGTTCCCCTTAATTCTTTTAGAATTCTGGGGTGAATTCCATCAGGCCCCATTGCTTTGTCCACCTTCAGTTTTAGGAGTTCTTGCAGAACCCTTTCTTCTGTGAAAGGACTGGGATCGACCCCCCTATCAACAGTGCTTCTGTTATTTGGATTAGGCACTTCCCCCTCCTCTTTTGTGAATACTGAGCAGAAATATTCATTCAGTATCCTTGCTTTTTCACTGTCCCCCTCTGCCCACCCACCGTTCATTCTATTCAGCCTCACTATCCCTCCATCTGTCTTTCTACGCTCTCTGATGTACCTATAAAAGGCTTTATCCCCCTTCTTAACCGAGTTGGCTATCTTTTCCTCAGTTTGGGCCTTTGCTATTCTGACTTCCCTCCCTGCTTCCTTCTGCCTTAACTGGTACAGCGCTCTGTCCTGCTCCTTCTGTGTTTCCTTATACTTCCGGAATGCTATCTTTTTCTCCCTGACTTTCCCAGCCACCTCTTTTGAGAACCATAGTGGCTTTTTCTTTCATTTTGATTTGTTTATTTGCTTCACACAAAGCTGGTTGCCTCTGTGATGGCAGTTTTGATGATTCCCCATTGTTGCTCCACCCCTCCTTCTAGCCTGTTTGCTAGTGCTTTTCTGAGGCACTCTCCCATCTTGCCAAAGTCAGCCCTCCTGAAGTCCAGTACCCTCACTTTTGTATGACTTGACTCTGTAGCTGAGTTTAACATGAACCACACTGTTTGATGGTCACTTGTTCCCAGATGGCAACCCACTTCAAGATCTGAGATCCTCTCACTGCCCTCATGTGAGAGTATGAGGTCTAAGATTGCTCCCTCATGAGTAGGTTCTGAAACTTGCTATCTAAGGCCTGCCACCTGTAGGGCATTGAGAATGGCCCTGCTCTTGGATGTGGCTGCAGCAAATGTGCTCCAGTTAACATCTGGCATATTCAGATCTCCCATCAACAGTATCTCCCCTTTCTCTGCCATCCTAAGAATGCCTTCCATCATATTCTTGTCCATTCCTTCCCCCTGACATGGGGGTCTGTACACAACCCCTGTGCAGATTGTGGTGCCCTTTACAGTCTCTAAGGTGACCCACAGCACCTTCTCTCCTCCCTGTTTACTCTTTTGTTCAGTTGCTTTTTTCCCTTCCTTTACATAGAGAGCTACTCCTCCCACTCTTCTCCCCTGCCTGTCTCTCCTGTAGGTTATGTACCCTGGTATGTTAACATCCCAGTCATGGTTCTCCGTGTACCATGTTTCTGTGACTGCTACGATATCCAGGCATCCCTCTTCCATCAAGGCCACCAGCTCGGGGACCTTGTTGCCCAGACTACGGGCATTGGTACTCATTACCTTCCACTTCCTGATGGCCTTACTCCTTTTTTCCCCATCCCTGTCCTTCTTGCCTTTGTCACTTTCCACATTTACCCCTGCCCTTCTCCATATCGACACCTCTATGTTGGTGTTTACCACACTTACTGCCATGATTTTTTTGGGGGGGGCTAGGATTTCCCTGCTTCTTTCCAGTGCCTCCCCCCTTGGCTAATTTAAGTGCTTGCCAATGAAGCATTTAAACCTATCACCTAGGATCCTGGTTCCCCTCCTGGACAGATGCAGCCCATCATGCCAGTATAGGCTTGCATCACTCCAGGTGGACCCCCAGTCCCCAATGAAGCCAAATCCCTGAGCTCCACACCAGTTTTCAACCACTGATTGAATCCCATGGTGCGGAACACCTAGCCTCTCTCTCGCCATAGATGGGCAGCACCTCCGAGAAGGTTACCGTGCGTGCTACTTGTCTAAGGTCCCTCCCCAATTCCACAAACTCTTCCTGCACTTCTCTAATCCCTTTCTTAGCCAGGTCATTTGTCCCTAGGTGGACAATAACATCCAGCTCCCTCTCCTGTGCAGCTGCTCTGGCAATCCTGAGGATTCGCTCCCTGTCCTTCCAAGCCATGGTGCCAGGCAGGCACCTCACCTCCCTCCCCTTCCTCCCCAGTTCTACCTTCCTGACAATGGAGTCCCCTACCAGGAGTTGTTTCCTTCCTGTGAGGTCCCCTGCCACCCTCCTGTGGGTCTCCTTTTTGGAGGTTCCCAGCATCCTCCTTGGTCTCCACTGCGGGTACCTCCATAGAGGAACCACACTTTGCCAGAATGGCATAGGAATTGTGGAGAGCTACAGCTGGAGGGATGTGCCTCTGTTCCACTACCCTCACCCTCCCTGAGCCCACTGTGGTCCAACCGCTCCTCTTTCTTGGCAACCTCTGAGGCAATGGCAGTGGCACTGGTGTTCCCTGGTTGGAAGAGGAGGTCCCACAAATCCTGGCCAACTCAGCCTGGAGATGAGCAACCTCCTCCCTGAGCCCAGAGAGGTGCCTGCAGATGGGACGACACTGCATCCTCCAGAATGTCTCCCGGAAGACAGCTGCTCCACAGCCACTGCACTGCACCACTCCCATCATGTCTTATTTCTGGCCCCTTAACAGTTTGGAATCCTTACTCTTTCCTCCCAATCAAGGTGACAAACACTCTGAGGATTTTTCGGCAGTGAGGCAAGATTTAATAATAAAGCTATATTAACAGCCTCAGCAGGAGCTTAGTTGGCTGACCTCAGAGTTGTAACTGCAATAACACATGGAGACAATGCTCTGAAAGCAGGTGTAGCCAGGTAGTGCAATGACTCTGCAAGTAGAATGAGAGCAGGAATGAGCAGCACAGCTAGGGTCAGAGTAAACTGTGTCAGGTGAAAAGAATTGAGTATGCAACATGGAGCAGCTATGGTTGAGCTGAAACACACATATAATGATTGCAGTTGCATTGCAGTAGTTTGAGCATGGTGAGCACAGTGTAAAAACACAAGCACTGGGTGCAATAATAATTGGAGTAAACAGTAGCAGTGGCTGCAGTTGTAGGTAACTGAAAGCAGTAGCATGAGCTCTGAGTAGCAGTGTGCTAGGAGCTTAGAAACAAAGCCCCCATAAAAGACAAAACCAAAACACAGCAAAACAGAAAACAGGGAATAAGGCCCAAAAACAAGAGACACAAAACACAGGGAAGCACACAGCCAAAGGAAAGATACAAACCAGAAGCAGGAAAACAAACACCGAAGTCCAGCAGAGATGCACAGAAACAGCAGGCGGGGGAGGTAGGCCCCAGCCAGTTCAGAGGACAAACCAACAGAACCTCTGGATGCAAAGAAAAAGTGCTTCAAAATGGGGCCGAGAGGAACTGCTTATATAGCACAGGAAGTGGGAGTGGCTGGCTGCTTGTTCATGGAACTACAGGCATAGCCTTCCAAATAGCTCTTTCAATGCTTGTTTTTCTTGAGGGGCCAAGTTACTGCAGTTAAAGGAGGGCAGGTCTTTTAAAAGGGTGTTGATTTCATTTAACACCACATTTTCATAAGTCTTGATGAACTGATTGGATGTTTTGGGACAAAATAAGGACTGCTGTTTAAACACCTCTCCATCTCCCCACATGGTGTCAGTAATGTTATGATTTAAACCCTCATCAGTAGAAAGTCCCTCTAAAGTATCTAAATTCCCTTCATTTTCAAAAACGAAATCCTCCAGTGCATACAAATTTCTAAGATCTAACTCAGTGAGTTCATCACCATCACTTATAAAAATGGAGCTGGGGATGATGCAGGGGAAGGGGAACAGTGGGAACTGATTCATCAAGTTCTGCTAACATATTAACCAAGTTTGCAGTTTCATTAATAATGGGATGCCTGCCCGCCTCACTACCCAAAATGCTACAGAACCCCATTGTTGCTTCTTACCAAAGTATTACCTTAGACGGATTTTTCTAAAGAATTTGAAAAGGTAAAAATGTTTATCAGATCTGTTGAAGTCACTTGTTGGAGCATAGTTAAGTTCTTTTCAAGCAGTTTAGTTTGTGCCCTTGTGAGTTCTACCTGAGAACTGTTCACAGCTACCCAGGTCTATTTGTCTGCTGTGGGATCATAATATTTGTCTATTGACATATTCTAACCCCAAATCCTTCACACGTTCCTTGCCCCTAAGAACCGTGTGTAGCTGTAATAGGTCTCCTCTATGTCTTCTCTCCTCCAGAACAAACATGTTTCATCCCCCAATTCTTTCCTCATATGGCATATTCATTAATCTATTAGTTTGGTAGTCCTCCTCTGTATGCCTTCAATATCCGTCCTGAGGTGAGAGCTTCATAATAGTGTACCGTTATCCAAATATAGTCTAATGTATGTTTTGTATAGTGGCAAAATGAATTGTTTTGTCTTAGAAATAATTTTGTTTTAATGTAACCAATAAGTTTGTTAGCTGTCTGGGTTACTTTTTTTCCAGTGATTCTCATGTGTCAAGTTGTTACTAATAATGATCCCCAGATATCTCTCTGTCTCTGCTTGTCATAGAATGGTGTCATTTCATTTATAATATTCTTTGTATTTTGATGGCCCAAATGAAGCACAACGCATTTCTCAATGTTGAAAAACATCTTATTAGTATGTGACCATAATTCTGTCTCCTTTAAAAAGCAACTGTCCTACTCTTTTTTTCAAATTGCCCCCGAGAACCAGGAAGAACCTTTACCTGCCTCAAATTCATATGCTGCCAGTATCTCAATTTGTATTTGCCCCTGGTTTAGAAAGGAACAGATCGCATTTTGGCTCCATGGATCCAAGCCGCGATAATCCCTTTCTCTTCCTGGCACCTCCTGATACTGTGATCTACCCCTGTGCTAGCATGTTTTGTGATATCACTATATGGGGAGGGTCGGGTACACTCCATAGACTTGAATGGGCCTGTTTTTTTAAACTCCATTTTTCATATTTCAGATGGCCATTGTGAACAAATCAAGGGCACTACTCAACTAACAGGTCCTTATTAGTTAAGCATTGCCATTGATTTGTTTGCAATGGCCATCTAAATTTTTAAAAATGGAGTTTAAAAAAACATCCCCATTCAAGTTTATGGAGCATGCCCCCTGCCCTACACATATAGTGACAACACAAAATGTGCTAGTCACCGGTTCCAGCAACAAAATGTGTTTTCAGTCAGAGAGTGGATCTATGCCATGGGACATGCTAGGACAGTGAGGATGTGTGGGGACTGTGTGTGTGTGTGTGTGTGTGTGTGTGTGTGTGTGCGCGGGGGGGATTTGGGATGGTGGATGCTGAGTAGGATGTTGGATGGGGTGTGTGTACAGGGGTCAGGCTGATGAGGGACTGTTTTCTTTTTTACAGGTTAAAAAAATTAAATGAAGGGCAATTTTCTTTATTTTAGGGGACATTCACAACAATAGGGATTGGACACCCCAATGTCGGGCTACTGGTTGGTGGCACCAGGTACATTATTGGAACGGGGCGGGCAACCTAGAGGGGAGGGGACCAAGAGAAGTGGTACCAGGGGTGGACACCCCAGTCTGCTTATATTATAAATAAAACAGTTAACATTGGAGGGAAGGGGGAAGAAAGAAGTGGTTCTGGGGGTGGGCATCCCGGTCTGCTTAAGATATATTTAAATAGAAACACAGACTTTCATGGTAGATAAGGACTGCTTGGCCCACCTAGTCTGCCCATTTTCCTACCTATTAGATAAGCTGCAGATCCTAGTTAACCAACAGCCTACTTCTTCCTACCCCCCACCAGAATTGCCTTATGTCTGTCCCATGCATTCTTGACTTCCTCCACTGTTTTTGACCCCATGACCTCCTCAGGAAGGCTGTTCCATGAGACCACCACCATCTCTGTGAAAAAACACTTCCTCACATTGCCACTGAGCCGTTCCCTCTATCTTCAGATTGTGTCCCCTTATTCTTGCACATCTCTTTTTCTGAAAGATGCTACCCTGTTGCACTTTGTTGATTCCCTTGAGGTACTTCGAAGTTTCTATCATGTTTCCCATCTCCCTCCTTTCCTCAAGGGTATACATATTAAGCTCCTTTAGTCTTTCTTCGTATGGCTTCTGTTGCAGACCCTGCACCATTTTAGTTGCCCTTCTCTGGACTACCTCCATCTTGTCTATGTCCTTGCGGAGATGGAGTCTCCAGAACTGCATGCTGTATTCTGGATGGGGTCTCACCAACTGTCTGTACAGAGGGAAAACAACTTCCTGTTTTCTACTGATGATGCCTCTCCCTATACATCCCAGTATCCCTCCAGCTGTCCTTACTGCTTTCTCACATTGCTTGCTTACCTTTAGGTCATCTGATATGAGTAACCTCAGGTCCCTTTCCATTTTTGCTGTTGTTAATACCCCCCCATTTTGTACTCTTTCCCTGGGTTTTTGTTTCCTAGGTGCATTACTTTGCACTTCTTTGCATTGAATCTAAGCTGCAATACTTTTGACCATTCCTCCAACCTTTCCAAGTCCCTTCTCATCTTTTCCAGCCCCCTTGTTTATCAACCCTGTTTCAGATCTTTGTGTTGGCTGTAAAGAGGCATACTTTTCCTTCCAGTCCCTCTGCAGTGTCACTTATAAAGACATTAACAAGGACTGTACTCAGTACTGAACCCTGTGGTACACCACTAGTAACCCCCCTTTCTTTGGAGTGGACTCCGTTTACTGTTACCCTCTGTGTCCTGTTGTCCAGCCAATTTTATACCCAGGCTATCACCCTGGGACCCACTCTCAGGCTGGCTAATTTGTTTATTAATCTTTTTTGTGGGACTGTGTCAAATGCCTTGCTAAAGTCTGGGTAGGCCATGTTCATAGCCCCTTCCTGGTCTACTACTTTGGTCACCTAGTCAAAGAAATCTAGTAGATTTATCTGACATGATCTTCCCACTGTGAATCCATGTTGCCTTGGGTCCTGTGCCCTGCTGACCTCTAGATACTCAACAGTTCTTTCTTTCAGAAGTGATTCCATCATTTTCCCTACCACTGAGGTCAAGCTAGCAGGTCTGTAGTTTCCTGCCTCTGCTTTGCTCCCACTTTTGTGAAGGGGAATCACATCCACCCTCCTCCAGTCCTTAGGTACCACACCATCCTCCCATGATTTGTTAAAATGGGTAGCCAGTGGTATCACTAGTTCTCCCCTTAGTTCTTTTAGAATGCTGAGGTGAATCACATCAGGCCCCATTGCTTTGCCCACCTTCAGTTTTAGGAGTTCTTTCAGAACCCTTTCTTCTGTGAAAGGACTTCTATTGACCTCCTATCCAGAGTGCTTCTATTGATTGGATTAGGTATCTCCCCCCTCCTGTTTTGTGATTACTGAGCAAAAGTATTCATTCAGTATCCCTGCTGTTTCACTGTCCCTCTCTGCCCACCCACCTTCCCCTTTATTAAGCCTCACTATACCTCCCTTGGTCTTTCTTCGCTCCCTAATGTACCTATAAAGGTTTTTTTCCCCCTTCTTAACTGAGTTGGCTATCTTTTCCTCGGTTTGGGCCTTTGCTATTCTGACTGTCTTCCCCGCTTCCTTCTGCTTTAACTGGTACAGTTCTCTGACCTGCCCCGACTGTGTTTTATTATACTTCCTGAATGCTGTCTTTTTCTCCCTAACCTTCCTCACCACCTCTTTTGAGAACCATGGTGTTTTTTTCTTTCATTTTGATTTATTTACTTCAAACAAAGGCTGGTTGCCTCTGTGATGGCAGTTTTGATATTTCCCCATTGCTCCTCCACCCCTCCTTCTTGCCTGCTTGCTAGTATTTTCTGAGGCACTCTCCCATTTTGACAAAGTCAGCCCTCCTAAAGTCCAGTACCCTCACTTTTGTATGGCTTGACTCTGCGGCTGTGTTTATCATGAACCACACTGTTTGGTGGTCAGTTGTTCCCAGATTTCTACCCACTTCTAGATCTGAGATCCTTTCTCTGTCCCCGTTTGAAAGTACCAGGTCTAATATTGCTCCCTCCTGAGTGGGCTCGAACACTAGCTGCTTGAGGCATGCCCCCTGTAGGGCATCAAGAAAGATCCTGCTCTTGGCTGTGGCTGCAGCAAAGGTGCTCCATTTAACATCTGGCATATTCAGGTCCCCCATCAACAATATCTCCCCTTTTTCTCCCATCCTAAAGATGCCTTCTATCATTTCCTTGTCCATTTCCTCCCCCTGAGACTGGGGTCTATATACAGCCCCATGCAGATTGTGGTGCCATTTCCAGTCTCTAGGGTGACCCACAGTGCCTCCTGTCCTCCCTGTTTACCCTTTAGTTTTATTGCTTTGATCCCCTTCCCTTACACAGAGAGCTACTCCTCCTCCTCCTCCTCTTCTATCCTCCCTGTCCCTCCTCTAGATTGTGTACCCTGGTATGTTGACATCCCAGTCATGGTTCTCTGTGTACTATGTTTCTGTGACTGCCATGATATCCAGGCATCCCTCTTCCATCAAGGCCACAAGTTCAGGGAGCTTGTTTCCTAGACTATGGGCACTGGTACTCATTATCTGCCATTTTTTTATGACCTTACCCCTTTTTGCCCTATCCCTGTCCTTACTGCCTTTGCCTTTTTCTCCATTTACCCTGTCCTTCTCCCTATCGACTTCTTTATTTTGGTGTTTGCCTCACTAACTTCTCTGATTTTGGGGGGGGGGTTAGGATTTACCTGCTCCTTTTCAGTTCCTACCCCCTTGGCTAGTTTAAATACTTGCCAATGAAGCATTTAAACCTATCACCTAGGATCCTGGTTCCCCTCCTGCACAGATGCAGACCATCATGCCAGTATTGGCCTGCATCCCTCCAGGTGGACCCCCAGTCTCAAATGAAGCCAAAACTCTGAGCTCTGTGCCAGTTTTTCAACCATTGATTGAATCCTGTGGTGCGGAGCATCCTAGCCTCACCCATGCCATAGACAGGCAGCACCTCTGAGAAGGTTACCGTGGTGTGTTACTTGTCTAAGACCCCTACCCAGCTCAACAAACTCCTTCTGCACTGCTCTGATCTCTTTCCCAGCCAGGTCATTTGTCCCTAGGTGGACATTGACATCCAGCTCCCTCCCCCTTGCAGATGCTCCCGCAATCCTGAGGATTCACTCCCTGTCCCTCCAAGCCATGGCACCAGGCAGGCCCCTTACCTCCCTCTCCCCTCTCCCTCAGTTCTACCCTCCTAACAATGCCGCCCCCACCAGGAGTTGTTTTCTTCACCTGTGGGGTCCCAAGCCACCCTCCTGTGGGTCTCCTTTGTGGAGGTTCCCAGCATCCCCCTTGGTCTCCACTGTGGGTGCCTCCATAGAGGAACCACACTCTGCCAGAATGGTGTATGAATTGTGTAGAGGTACAACTGGAGGGATCTGCCTCTGATCTATCACCCTCACCCTCCCTGAGCCCACTGTAGTCCATTCACTCCTCTTTCTTGGCAACCTCTGAGGCAGCAGTGGTGGCTCTGGTGGTCCCTGGGTGGAAGAGGAGTTCCCCGGAATCCTGGCCAACTCAGCCTGGAGATGAGCAACCTCCTCCCTCAGCCCAGAAAGGTGTCTGCAGATGGGACAACACCGCATCCTCCAAAATGTTTCCCAGAAGACTACTGCTCCATAGCCACTGCATTGCATCACTCCCATCATGTCTTATTTGTGGCTCCTCAACTGTTGTTTTGTATGCTTACTCTTTCATCTCTCTGTTTATTTTTTTTTTTTATGTATTCTTTTTTCTCCGTGCTTTCCTACTACCTCCATGCCCTTAAAGCTCCTGCTCTTCCCGTTCTGGGAAAGGAAGTTCCTGTATTCCTCAGTAGTCTCCTTCTTACTTGCTCAGTGTCAGACCTCCAGCAGCTATGGGGGGATAGAGAGCTACTCTTTTCCTTCTAGGTTGGTGAGTCTTTTATGCCTCTGTGATCACTCTCTTCCTGCTCCTGCTCCCAAACAAGAAGTTCCTGTTGTCAATCAAATACTGTACCTATAAAAGTAGAACTGGCTAAGGGTGTAGGGTGTGGGTGGAGGGCTGGGGGGAGGGCTATATAGTGCTAATAGAGTAGTAAAGTTCTTATAGTACCTACTTCCTCTTGCTGTTCTCTGCCAAAAGCTATAGCATCTAGGGCAGATTTAAATGCAAACACCTGGCTTCCTGCTGCCTAAGCCACTCCCCCTAATTTACAGTTCCCTTCTTCACCTAGCTAACTGCACATATAACAATTCATTTCACCCAACTCAGACAAACGCACTAACTCTCGTCTTTTTTTTGTTTGTTTTTACCCTAAATTGAAGGTCCCAGTAGTAGAGTTCTAGTTCTTACATCCCAGTAGAGTAGTAAAGTTTTTACAGCACCTCCTTCCTCTTGTTTTTCTCAAGATGGAATGAGATGCAAAATAGATAGATAGATAGATAGATAGATAGATAGATAGATAGATAGACAGACAGACAGATAGACAGAGACACAGGGAACAGGGGATTGCCAGCTCACTGCTTCAATTGAAACTGATAAAACTAATCCAGCTGTGACTTCAGAATTCAAGAGAACATGGGTAAACATGTTCAGGTGAGTGAGGGTGCATGTAGGGTGGAGGTGAGGTGATGAGTGATGGGTGCTGAGTGAGAGGGATAGGGTGGGGGGTTCATATCAGTGAGGGACCATTCTCTTTTTCATAGGTTAAAAAGAATTCAATGAGGGACAATTTTCTTTATTTCAGGGGACATTCTTGACATGGGGATTGGGCACCCTAGCGTCGGGCTAATGTTCAGTGGCCCCAGAGATGAGCACCCCGGTGCCACCTGGTAAATTATTGGAACAGGTGCAGGCAACCTGGAAGGAAGGGGAGTCAAGAGAAGCAGTACTGGGGCTGGGCACACTAATCCACTTATATGATAAATAAATAGGTAACATTGTGAAAGAGGGGTGGATGACCTGGAAGAGGGAAGGGGGAGACAGAAGCATTACTGGTGATGGGCACCCTGGTCTGCTTAAGATATAGCTAAATTAGATAGATAGATAGATAGATAGATAGATAGATAGATAGATAGATAGATAGATAGATAGATAGAAAGAACAGGGAACTGCAGGCAACATGACTCCACCTATGGCTTCAGCATTCAATAAAGTCCTGCTGTTATCATTCGGAGAATGTGGGTGAACATCTCCTCTCACTAATCTGGGCACCATGGATATTGAGAGGCCCAGAAAAGTTATTTCTAGCAATTTGAAAAAATTAAAAAAAAATCTAGCTAAACAGGTGTTGTTAAGCTTGGTTCATTTTTTGATTCTAAGAGTATACCATTTATGTGTATTTTCCATGATTTTGTAATTCGGGGGGGGTGGGTACCTTCCTGTATCAGTTCAGTTGTTTAACAGAGCTAGAGTGAAGACCACATCCACCATCTGCAACTGCATGTCAGCACTGCACAGAGACTTTGGAGGGAAGAGTGTGCTTTTACAGCCACGAAGGAGGAGGCTGCTGCTTGCAGCACAGGGGTGCAAGAGACAGAGAGGTACAAACTGAAGGCTGCAGCAGAAGCTCAGCCTGCACCCTGTAGTTGAGTCTTTGCCTGAGTGATATTTTTCCCCCTGATCAGATCTGAAGGATGTGCAACAGTTACCAATCCAGTGAGGGCTAGAAGCATTGTGCTAGGCACCACTGCCTGGTGAAAGCCTGCAAAGAGAGTTGCCTTGGGATTTACAGAGGTGAGCAGACAGAGGTCTGGGATCATTGTGAACAACCTAAGAGACAGAGAGCCCTGCTGATCCTATGTAAGGTGCCAGAGAAAGCAACCAGCAAAGGAGAGCTGAGCAAGCCGTCAGAGGTGCAACACAGGTTTTCAGAAAGGAGCAGTTGTAGCCAATCAAGACTGCAGCTAGAATCAGAAGCCTACCAGCCTCAAGGTATGCGTAAGTAACTAAATAGGGCCTGTTGGTCTTGCAACACCCTTTATTTGTTTAGATAGGGCAACAGTTTTGAGGGCCACTAATGTTAATGGACTAGTCCACTAGTCCTTCCATCCAGCATTTACAGTTTTTGGACTGTACCATTTGGGAATTATGTAAGCATGCCACTACTAGCCAGTCACATGCAACATTATTGGGCCTGCCATGATCCAACATGTGGGTACCCAGACTTCCCCTTAAGCTCCCCTTTGAGTGTATTGTGGGTGCAGGTGCAGGTTTCAGGATCCTTCTCATTTATCATCCACCAGGTGATGGGAGGGAATTCCTGAGGGAGGTCGCAGACTTCATCACCCAGATGGTACTGGAGTCCCCCCGATGGTTAATTCTGGGGGTCTTCAGTGCCTGGGTCAACGATGAACTCGTGCACTTTGGACAAAACCTCATCCAATTGATGGATTCATTGGGCCTGACACAGGTTATTACCTCTGCAACTCACGAGGAGGGACACTCATTGGACTTGATATTCAATCTGGGGATGGAAGTCTCCAATGTGGAGGTGGAGCCTATTGGTTGGTCTGACCATCATGCCCTAAGGTTTAGTTTCGCAGCCCCCCAAAAGAGGATTGCCCCAAAGGAGATAGTACAGTTCTGTCCTTTAGGAGGAGTTACCTCAGAAGGCCTAATGATGGAGCTGGACTTCTAGGGATTGCCAATGGATAGCACTGACCCAGGGCCCCTAGTGCTAGCCTATAATAGGGCAGTTGTGTGAGCTCTGGATGCCATTGCTCCATCCTGTGTTCGTCCCTGTACCCTTCATCCAGGGGCTTCATGGTTTACCAGGGAGATCCGTGGGTTGAAGAGACAGGGTCGAAGATTGGAGAGACGCTGGTGGAAAACTCACCTGAAGATGGACAAGCTTAGACTGCTGGATCATTATAAGATCTATCAGTTAGCAATTTCGCATAAGAAGGCAGAGTTCCTGTCCAGGGAAATTGCTACAGTGAGGAATAGACTGGCCCAGCTCTTCCAGACTGTGGACAGACTGTGCAATCCAGCCTGTCTTCAAGCCGGTCGAGCTTTGTCACAGTTACAGTGTGAGGAGTTTGCGAAGTTCTTCACTGATAAGGTGTCCACCATCAGGGATGAGATCAGACAACACCTCCCCATTGGTTCTTGCACTGCTCAACCGAGTGGCACTATTGCCCAATTAACTTGGTTCACCTTCAGTCAGCCAGCAGTCATGGATATAGTGAGGATCATCCAGACTTTGCATCCAACTTACTGTAGTTTGGATCCAGGCCCTACTCACCTGTTGGTGGGGTGTGTAGAAGTTATCGGTCCAATCCTTACTGGGATAGTGGTGGCATCATTGGAGAGAGGGATCTTTCCAGATCACTTAAAGGAGGCAGTGGTGCACTCCCTTTTGAAAAAGCCCTCCCTTGATCCTGACTGCCCAGAAAACTACAGACTGGTCTCAAATCTCCTCTTTTTGGGGAAGGTTATTGAGAAGGTGGTCACTTTGCAACTGGAGGATCATTTAACCAGCCATAGTATCTATGACCCTCTCCAGTCTGGATTCAGGAAGCGGCATAGCACTGAGATGGCTCTTGTACGGGTACTGAATGATCTCCTGATGGTGAGAGATCAGAGAGCTCGTTCTATCTTGGTTCTCCTTGATCTCTCAGCAGCATTTGACACCGTAGATCATGGGGTATTGCTCGAACACCTGTGGTTTTTCTGTGGATTAAGGGGGGTGGTCCACAGTTGGTTTCAATCTTTCCTGCAGGGTAGGACTCAGAGAGTAGTGTCGGGGATTTATTCCTCGGCCTCTCACTGCCTGCACTGTGGGGTGCCACAGGGTTTGGTGTTGTCCCCCATGTTATTTGTAGTGTATATGCTCCCATTGGGGGACATTAGAAGGCAGTATGGATTGAGTTTTCATTGCTATGCTGATGACTCTCAACTCTACATGTCTTTTGTGCCCGAGCAGGAGTCTGATTCAAGTGCAGTGTTTAACAACTGCCTCCTGGAGATACAGAACTGGATGAGTACCAGCTGGCTGAAGTTGAACCCAGGAAAAACAGAGGTATTGGTTGTGGAGCCAGGGGTAAGGATGTCAAGCTCATGGGTGGGAAAACCCTCAGGTTTATTTCTGGGGGGAGGGACCCCACTTATAGCATCCAGCCAGATGCATAACCTTGGTGTTGTGTTTGATGAGGGCCTGACCCTGAGGGCACAGGTGTTGGCTGTAGACAAATCATCCTTTTTCCATCTAAGGAACATAGCACGGGTGAAACACTTAGTTCCATCAGAGGATCTTCCTACCCTGGTCCACGCCTTAGTTGCCAGTCATCTTGATTATTGCAATGCCCTTTATCTAGGGCTGCCGGGAACGGATATCTGCCACTTGCAGCTGGTGCAAAATGCGGCAGCTAGGTTGTTGACTGGAAGCCCGAGATCCAGCCATATAACACCTGTGTTGCGCAAATTGCACTGGCTGCCTGTACAGTGGCAGATCACTTTCAAGGTCACATTGATGACCTATAAGGCCCTACATGGTTTGGGACCCCACTACCTGAAAGAGCTCCTGATTCCCTACTGCCCCTCCCACTCCCTCCGATCCTCTGGTGAGGGATTGCTAGAGATTCCCAGGGTAACCTTGAAAACATCTAGTTTAAAAACTTTTGTCTTTATGGCACCTACCCTGTGGAATTCTTTACCTTGCCAGATACGTAATAGCCTGACTGTAGAAGGGTTTAAAAAAGTTCTTAAGACCTTTTTATTCAAGCAAGCATTTTCTGAAGTGTAAATTGTGTTTTAAATTGCTGTGGATTTTAATTTGTATGTGAAATTTTGTAAAGGCATCCTGAGCTTTGGAAGGGCGCCTTGTATAAATAATTTTTTATTTACTTACTCACCAAAACCAGGGGTATTAATTGGTACCAGGGTGGTTTAGGGTAGTGGCCCAACAGTACAGTTGGGTCAAACATTGTGTTAGTGGGAGGAGGGTTATGCTAGAACACAGAATGCCCATCAAACAGTTTTTTTTGGGGAGAAAATCTATTAATTACACTGTATTACACTTTCAACATATAGATTCTACAGTTATAGTTTATACACATACAGTAAGTCAGATATATAGTATTACACATTGGAGACATGGTCACCATATCACATTCAGTTTAGGTGTATATATGCATAGACACAGAGAGAGATAACATCCCTACTGAGTGCTTGTAATCTTACTGGCAAGGCAAGGCAAGGCAATTTTATTTATATGGTGCCCAATCCCTGGGGCTCTGGGTGCCTTACATAAAAACAGATAAAGTCAAAAACACAAACACTCTATAAATAACATATATTAAAAAACAACAAGAAATTTAAAACAATAAATCTCAGAATAATTGGAATAGACTCGTATAATTAGTGCAGATTAATCGCCTTCGTCGGGGAAAGCCAGACAAAACAAGTAAGCCTTTAGCCCCTTTTTAAAAGACTCAACTGATGGGGCCTCCCTGACCACAGCTGGAAAAGAGTTCCACAGGGCCAGCCCGGCAACACTAAAAGTGCGGTCACCAGATGTTGTTTGTCTGACCCTGGGAACAGCAAGGAGGCCCCTAGTCAAGGAAGAGAGGGAATGGACTGAGGTGCAGGTGTAAGGAGATCAGCCAGATAGCCAGGACCCAGCCCATATAAGGCCTTGTAGATGAGCAAGCCCACCTTGAAGATGATCCTCCACCTGACAGGTAGCCAGTGAAGAGCCTGCAGAACTGGAATCACATGACTGGACCTAACCAGGCCTGTCAGCAACCAAGCCACCGCATTCTGCACCAGCTGCAGTTGGCAGAGGGTCCTTCCAGTGACCCTAAAGTATAGAGCATTGCCATAATCGAGCCTTGATGTAATGAAGGCATGCACTAGTGGCGGAAGATCTTTGGGCAGAACTAGGGGCTTAATTCTGGCAATATTCCTCAAGTGGTAAAAACCACTTTTGATCACAGATGACACCTGAGCTTCAAGTGTCAATCTGCTATCCAGGATAATGCCAAGATCCCACACCCTAGGGGAAGCCATCAATGGGGTGGATCCCAGGAACAATCCTGTGCCCACTCTGGAGGAACTCCCATCACGCTTGTGACCTGGCTTACTCACCAGTACCTCCATCTTGTCCAAGTTCAGTTGCAACCAGCTGTAGGACATCCAGTCATTGATCTCGGCCAGGCAGTTGTTATTCACTTCCACAGCAGTGTGTGTTCCAGGGCAAAAGACAAATACAGTTGAGTATCATCTGTATAGCAGTGAAAACCCACACTGCAATGCCGAATGAGCTCTCCCAGGGGCAGCATGTGCACCGCAAATAACATCAACAACAAGATCGAACACTGAGGTACTTCCCTTAACAGGGGCTTCAGGGAGGAGGAGCAGAAATTCCCCATCACCACCTGCTGCAGCCTGCCAGAGAGATAGGACTCAAACCTGTTGATGACAGTATCAGTGAGTTCATAATAATCTTGAAGGCAATCAAGAAGCACAATGTGATCCATGGTATCAAAGGCTGATGAGAGATCAAGGAGAACAAGAATTGACCTGTCTCCTTTACCTCTAGCCCTTAGGAGGTCATTATGCACCCTAAATAATGCTGTTTCAGTGCTGTGCCTGGCCCTGAAACCCAACAGGAATGGCTTATAGATATCAAAGGACATGAGGTGTTTTTGGAGCTGTTGTGCCACTATTTTCTCAACAACCTTGCCCAGAAATGGCAGGTTGTAGAATGGACAGTAATTTGCCAGGACATCAGGATGGAGAGATGGCTTCTTCAAGAGAGGTCTCTCCACAGCCTCTTTCAAAGCATCCGGAAAGACTCCCTCCGACATTGAGCACCAGACAATTCCAGCGAATGAGTCGGGGCCAGGTCCAGTTCACAATAAATGTGCCTGAGCTTCAAGATCACCTCAATGACCTCAGACACCTCCACTGGTTTAAACTCCTCCCAGACAGATGGAATGCCTCTGCTCATCCCAGGCCGATCACTGTGAGGCAAAACTTGCCTCACTAATGGGATCCCCGAACAGATGGAGGATACCCTGTCAGAGAAAAACAGAGCAAACTCCTCACACAAAGTGATTGGAAAGGTTTTTTTTGTGGCTGTAAACAGACAGGATGCAAAAGTCTGTCCACAGTCCAAAATAGCTGAGATGGTCTATTTTTCCCTGCTGCAATCTCCCTGGACAGGAACTCTGCCTCCTCACAGTTGATTGCCCCTTGGTACACATGATAATGAGCACACAAGGCCAGTTTGTCCTCCTCCAACTGGGTCCTCTGTCAGCAATGCTCCAACTTCCAACCCTGATCTTCATCACCCTGAGATCCCCATCAAACCCAGGGGATCTCATGTGAGAAGATCTGGGTTATATACGCACCAGTGCAGTGGCACTGAGTGCTTTAGAAACCACCCTATTATAGGTGGCCACTGCCCTGTCCCGTGTCAACCACATATGCAGCATCTAATCTTGATAAGTCAGCTACTGCCAGCAGTCCTTTTGGGGACAATCCCGTCAAAGGGCAATAGCTAACCATCTCAACAGGGGAGGTACTTTCTGGGGGGCCCCAAACAAGAACTTCACCATACAATGATCAGACCAAATGACCTGATCAGTCTTGAGGTTTGCTACTTCAAGCCCCTGTGAGAACACCAGGTCAAGCATGTGGCCATAGTGATGGGTGGCAGAAGTAACTACTCGTGTCAGGCCCAGTGATGACATCAACTGGAGGAGGGCGTAACCAAACTGCTAGGATTCATCATTGACCCAGGCAGTGAAGTCTCCTAGAATTAAACATCTGGGGGACTCCAACACATCGTCAATGATGAAGTATACAACCTCCTGCAGGAAATTTTCTCCCAGTCCTGGAGGGTGGTGAATGAGGAGAATTCTGCACCTGGACCCACATGCAATGCCACACACTCAAAAAACCTGGCTGATCCCACCGGGTGCATGGTGAAGCCCAAGCTGGATCTAAAGCAGAGGGCCACACCCCCACCCCTGCATTCCCTCCTCAGGCAGTGCACTATGGAATATCCAGAGGGAATGTCCACCTCAAAAACTGTCCCCGTGTCATCACCAAACCAGGTCTCTGTAATGCAAACCAAGTCAACCAAGGAAATCAAGTCCACCATAATTGCAATCTTATTCCTCATTGACCTGGCATTGCACAGCACAGTCCAAAGGGGATTGGTAGGTGCTGCCAGCCCCCTGGCTACCTGACCACTCAGTCTTGTGGGAACCCTGGGGATGGAGACCAAACACGTCTGGCCTCTCACTGGGCTCCGCCTAATCCCAGGGCATCTCCTACTCCTAACCACCCCAATAACAGTCACCTCCACCAAGCCCGCTGCACCCTGCAGCTGCCAACCTGCACATACCCTTGTAATGTTGACCTCCCTGTAGCACCTTGCTGCAGTAACCAACACCAGGGGGTTCAGAGAAGGGACGGAGGCCATGCAGCTGGGATGCCCATAAGCTAAATGCAAGGGGCCAAAGCTCTGGCACATCCCGACACAGAACAGTGCACCATAAAAATTATTATGACAGCCCAACTATCCTTGACCTAGCAGGGATAGTTATATTTTACTGGGCTTTCACCAGACTGCAAGACAATCCCACACAGGAACTGTGCTCTCACCATTAAAGTTCCATAAAGATAGTATTTAAAGCAGGGACTGCACTGCTGCTGCAGGAATTGTTTTAAACAGGAGGAAGGCTTTCAGAAGGAGGCAATCCACAACACAATACCTACCCCAGGGCTACTCACACCTGCCCCAGGAACAGAATCATCTGGGATACAGAACAAAAGGAATAAGCCAGAAAGGAAAGAACTCACCGAGGCCAAGTCCCAAAGTACACCACTCAGTACCACTCTCACTGGCCTTCAGCGAGGTCCAATAGACTACATTTCACAACAGGAAAGACACTCCTCACACCAGGACTGGCAGATATTAATGTCCAAAAAAGGAATAGTCAGGAGTTCCGAAATGGGGGACGCTCAGACTAGTTCTCAACCGCGGCTCTCCCACTAGGACATTCAATGGAGCGGCACAGCAGACAGACCGGGGAAGACAAAAACCCCATCCAGGCTTCAGGTAGGCAACATGCAGTGAAATCTTAGTGATCTCCCAGTCCACAGTCAGCCTCCCGGTGGTGGCAGATTCAACATGTTGGAGGGGAATCCTTTCAGGGGCAAACCTCCATGAACAGATCCTCCAGACAGACACTTAATTTCAGACCACAGTAAGTCACTCCTCCAGTTTTAATCCCCTAGAAATACCTCCAACAAAATGTAGCCCTGGAAAAGACCTATCTGAAAACAAAAAAAACTAGATCTTCACACAAAACTCACTCACCCAACCCTACCTAACACTTTGTCCTGATCCTAGTGTCTAACTAAACCCAAAAACAGATTAAAGTTTAGGACATTTAGCCATGATAGTGACCAGAAAATGTTGCGACGTCAATAATTTTTTTTATTTATTTAGTTTTTGTTGCCCAGGTAAGTGCACTAGACAAATTCTGCCTATTTTCAGGCATGACCTGGGGGAGGAGGATACAGATAAATGCCAACTGACAATGAACCAGATTAAGCTGCTGATGGTATTTTTAGTGAATAAATTGCTAGGTCTCTCCTAAAAAACAAATAAATGTTAATACAAGGAGGATTTTTTTAGCTGCATTCAAAGCTCTTGCAGACAGCAGCCCAGAGTGGCTGCCATCTTGCTCCTCCCCTCCCTAGAACTATAAACCCCTCCCTGCTGACCCAACACAAGGGATTGCCGAGAGCATACTGGGTAGAACTAGGAATGTTTCTCAAGACCCCCATGATAGACTGCATATATTAGATTTCTAAGTTCTGCAATTCTAGTTCCAGTACACTACCAGGGGTTTATAGATTTACTATACTTTCTTCCAGTGCTCTCTCCAAGGGGGCCACATAACTCTCAATAGTAGACAACTGGTGAGAAATCTTATACTGGGCTCTTTCTATAAGCATACATTTCAAGAGATTGTTCCCACACTCAGCAATTTTTGGGGCACCCTTACTCATCCAGTGCTGCACCAGAACATGCTTGCCTACTGCCACTGTTATGAGCAACAGTGGGTGAGCAATGACCATCCTTGTACCCCCAGGATGTGAAGCCCAATAACATTGTACCCTAGTCCACAACTATTATGGTCTGTGAGATTGAAGACTCTGTGTTGGCTATACCCCACCAGAAAGACTGAATTTAAGGGCATGCTCTGCTAAGAGGAAAAAAGGATCCCACAACAGTTTTACATTTTAAGCAAAGATCTAAATTCTGGGTGTCAATTCCATGAGCCCTTTCGGGGTGAAATAGGTGCTTATAGTGAATTAGTCAAACCCTGTTGTTTTTAGAACATATGGAAATTGCCTGCACCACTGAGAACCAGTCTTCAGTCCTGAAGAAGTTTAAGTCCAAGTCCACAGCACATTTTTGCTGTGTAGCAAGTTTGGCATCACTACTGGAATTATTCAGTTGTTTGTAAAATAGAGGCAAGGGTTTCACCCTTGGTGTGGACAGACAGCAGCCTCTTTTATTGGAATCTCTCAGACATAGTCTCTAAGGGCCCTTGAAGGATTTCTAAGCTTTGCTTAATCTGAAGGTAAGCAAAGAAATGTGAGATGGGTAATTTAAACCATGCCTTTAAACCCTGGAAGGTAAGGAGTCCCACCCCTTGTATTGTTGGCAGATGCTTCTAAGGCCCATAACATTCTATTCCTGCAGTGTTCCCCAAAGGGGGAGAGATAGCAGTCCACCACTCCATAGACCAGGAAGAATGAAAGATCTGCAACAGGGATGATACACAACGGTGGTGGAAAGGATGAGAAGGGACTTGGCAAGTTTGGAGGAATGATCAAAAGTATGGCAGCTTAGATTCGATGCAAAGAAGTGCAAAGTAATGCATCTGGGAAACAAAAACCCAGGGGAAGAATACACAATGGGGGGGGGTTACTAACAACAACAAAAATGGAAAGGGAACTGGGAGTAGTCATATCAGATGACCTAAAGTTAAGCAAGCAATGTGAGAAGGCAGTAAGGTGGGCTGTGGGGGATACTGGGATACACAGGGAGAAGCATCATCAATAGAAAACAGGAAGCTGTTATCCCTTTGTACAGACAGTTGATGAGACCCTATCTGGAGTACAGCATGCAGTTCTGGAGATCCCATCTCCACAGGGACATAGACAGGATGGAGGCAGTCCAGAGGAGGGCAACTAAAATGATTCAGAATCTGCACCAGAAAAGATGCGAAGAGAGACTAAAGGAGCTTAATATGTATACCCTCAAGGAAAGGAGGGAGGGGGGGACATGACAGAAACTTTTAAGTACCTCAAGGGACTCAACAAAGTCCAACAGGGTAGCATCTTTCAGAAAAGTGATGTGCAAGAACAAGGGGGCACAATTTGAAGATAGAGGCAGAATGTGAGGAAGCGTTTTTTCACAGAGAGGGTGGTGGTCACATGGAATGGCCTTCCTGAGGAGGTCGTGGAGTCAAAAAACAGTAGGGGAATTCAGGAATGCATGACACAGACATAAGGCAATTATAGTTGTGGGGGTAGGAGGAAGTAGGCTGTTGGTTAACTAGCATTTTATAGCCACCCAGAATTCAAGGCACTCTCCACCACATATGATACTGCCACCACCATGGAGTAAAAAAAGGAAATTTTGTTGTCAGAATAACATGGTAAAAAGGTAAAACTCCCGCCTAGGATCTGCAGCTTATCCAGTAGGTAGGGAGATGGGCAGACTGGGTGGGCCAAACAGTCCTTATCTGCCATCAAAGTCTATGTTTCTATGTAATTCCACCTCTGATGAAACACTTAGAGAATGGTATATCAGCCTGTGACTCCAAAGCCATGCATGGGCTGTTGCCTCATGAAGAGGATGGGGAGGAATTTAATCATTTTCTACAGGAGGGAGGGAGATAAGACCATAGGGAACAGGGCTCCTTCCATGCAATCTCCTTTCAGTTGTATCCATGCTGGGGGGAGGGGGTGCCTGCCCCTGCTCCCCTGTGCCTGCCCTCCCAATGGTTGCCCAGAAAAGCAAGTTGTGCAACTACTGTATATAGTAAATGATAAAATCAGGCAGGCCCCGCCTCCCTTACTGACATGTTAGAAAAAGAGCTCTCCTCTGATAGAATCTCTTTCATTTTTCCATAGGAAAGAAAGAATAACCCATCCAAAGGCTTTTAAAGAGGTGCATGGGAATGTAAACTGTGAGTGCCTAAAATAGATAAAATAATTTTGGTAATATATACCTTTTCATAGTATTAAGTCTGCTAGTTAGGGTCAAAGATAACGGGCACCAGTAGTCACAATCTGGCTTTATTTTACTCAGTAATGATTGGAAGTTAGTCTTCTAGACCATGGATACCCTCTTCATAAGTAGGATCCCTACATATTTAATTTGGGTCTCTAGTTGGAGAGCAACACTCACCACTTTAACTGTACTACCAGACCCTGGGTCATGTGGAGCCACTCACCACATGTATTCCAGCAAATCTGATGACCAGAAATGGGTCCAAGCAAACTGAAACAAGCTGTAAGAGCTTGGATAGCTTCCCAAGAGTCACTGAGGTAAAGTTGTATGTCATCAGAAAAAAGTGAAATCACATGTTGTGTATCTCTCACTTTCAGTACCGCAACGTTGTCATTGTAACCAATCACCATTGCTAATAGCTCCACAATGAGAACATAAGTAAGAGGGGAACGGGAACACCCCTGCTGTGTTCCCTGAGATAGAGGAAAGCTGCTAGAGACCATCTTGTTAGTTAGTACTTGTGACAGTAGGTTAGGTTTTTATACAAAGCAGCAATCCAGGATCACAGACATGGACCATACACCAATTATTGCAGTGTGGCAAACATAATGGGCCACTCAACTTAGTCAAAGGCTTTCTCAGAATTAAGGGCCAGGAGACCAAGGCTTGCCCACTGGCACAGTGGTAGCAATACCGCTTGCAATGCCAATGACCTGAATTTGGTAACAAGCTCAAGGCTTCAGAGG
This sequence comes from Neoceratodus forsteri, assembly GCA_016271365.2. Lineage (NCBI taxonomy): Eukaryota > Metazoa > Chordata > Ceratodontiformes > Ceratodontidae > Neoceratodus > Neoceratodus forsteri. The sequence goes on along the minus strand of CM057449.1, from coordinate 1,699,856,991 downwards.
TTTGGCAGAGGGATGAGGATCGAGGATTGAGGGTCCAAAGGACTGCTGTTCTCCTCAAGGGAGGGAGTGGGGAGGCACACAGAGCAGCACTTCCCCTAGTACAGGCTGGGGACAAATTTACAAGGCAGCAGAAGAGTAAGAGGCATCCAGCATGCCACACACAGGATCATGCTTGCTTTCACCATAGATGCCATTGCACACCCTCTTCCATGCCAGAAGGGGGGAGGTGAGAAAAAAATGGAGTAAAATCAACCTGACTGGCAGATGATCACCACCCTTCATAGGCCTGGCACCTGCTGACTTGGCCACAGCCATTGGATCCTTGACCTGGCGGGTTGAGCACATTCTTCGCCACCCCACCATGGGGGGTAAAGAGCAGTAGCAAAATCCAGTAAGTCCTGAGAGAAGCTGAGAGGATGGGGCTGGGGGGGGGGTCTGCTTGAGGAGAGCCATGCCAGAATGGGAGAAAAAGAACCAACTGGAAAAGAAAAAGTGCCAGGAGATCCAGTGTCCCTCTTCCCAACCCACTGTCACATGATATTTACTAATTTGTGAATGCTGTTGTTAGCCTGCCTTCATGTGACAAAACCTGCCTGATCAGGGTGAATCAGTTTTGTTAACATTTGCACAGACTATGATGTTCATCATCTTCAAAGACTGGGGAAAGGAGCCACTGAGAGCTTCATAGAGCATGTCACAGAGGGACGGCTGCAACACCTTCCTGAAATCATTCATAAAATTCCCCTGGGAGCCCATCAGGTCCTGGAGCTTTGCATGAGGTTAGGGAGAACACAGCCTGTTTTATCTCCATAGAGGTCAGCCTGTATCTAGCTGTTGTGTTTGGGAGGTAGTTAAAGAGGGCATGTTCAGGGTATTAAGTAAAGTGTTAATCTCTGGGGATTCTGAAGTTAACTCAGTAGTAAAGTATATAACAGCTGGTAAAATGTTTAACAGTGAGCCTTACAAATGAACTGGTAACATTTTTAAACAATGGGCCTTATAAATGTCTAGGGACATACAGCAAGACAAGAGTACACCTATTTCACCACCAAGAAAGGTATATCTGCCCACCTTGACTGCATTTTTACCATGACTGAACATTTGGACACAATGCAGAATGTCTTGCATGGGGGAATCTTGCTCTCAGATCATGATCCTTTTACGGTAAAGTTTACTCTGTTCCGTTCAGTTTGAAACACTCATTGGCAGTTCAACTTGGCCTTACTCCATGACCAGGAGCTTCTCACCCTTCTAGAGGAAAGTATACCTATGGTACTTCAGGAGAATGCAGACCCCAAGATCTCCCCTGCTATTCTCTAAGACAGGCTGAAGGCAGTGATCTGTGGAGAACTTGTAGCATACTTTTCTAAAAAATGGAAACAGAGGAACAGTAGGCTTCGAGACCTGCAAAACACAGTACAAACTTTGCAATCCTTCTTCTTGCAAGGGGACACTACCACAATCTCCAAAATTGCAAAAGCTAAACATGATATCCAAAATATTCTGGATACCAGTGTGAAGCAGGCTTTGTAATGTCTCCAACATTGGTATTGGGGGGGGGAGGCTGTGGAGCCCATAACCTGGATAAGAGACTATGAGGCTGTAAAACACAGGCCTAAATTTTTATAACTGTTTGACCCTGTCTCAAAAACTTTTATGCACAGGCCATACTGGAGATTCTTTACTAGGTTCTACCAATATTTACATACCTCTGATTTTGAGACAACCCCAGAAGATATCATGGACTTTCTCCAATCTCTCCCTCTCTTAAAACTGGAAGAAGAGAAGACTCGGCAGCTACCCTCACCAATCTCAGTTGAAGATATTCAGGTCATGCTTTGAGAGTCCAGACTTTTTATTTATTTTTATTTATTTGAAAATCTGTAACCAGGAGAAGCAGATTGAGCCAAGGCTCGCTTCCAGGTGAAAGCTAGCAAATGCCCAGGCCTAGATGGTTGACTGGTTTAATTTTATAAACAGTTCCTGCATCACTTTCTTCCACCCCTGCTTTTGGCTTATCAGGCTGGCTTGTCAGATGGAGTCTCTTCACCTTTGTAGCAATGTCTTTCACCTTTGTAGCAATGTCATGGTTGAATGGGGTTCTTTGGTGTTGCTCCTTGTTCACTGGGTTGTGAAACTCTGGTCTATTTTGTTACATGTTAATGTATTTGTTTTCATCACTGTCTGCTTATTGTATGTACTATGTTGTAACAAGGGGCAAAGAAGTTTGTCCCTACATTGCAGCCTAACCTCATTTTGGTCTGAAAACATTCTGTGCATGTATAACAAATGCTGGCCTATAGAGCTAGGTTATATGAAGCTTATAAAGCCATGAGAAGAGCTGAGCCACAATTGCAATACTAATGTGCCTTCTGACACTGTAACTTTGTAGATGTAAGTAATAGCACATATTTGGCCTACGTGATTGCAAGCAGGGATACAGGGCAGTGTCCAAATTCCCCTTTTAATTAACTTTAGTGCTTGTCTGTGTATGGACAGTCCAGAATGCTTGTTAGCACATTCTTAAGCTAAAGCTTATCTCTTCCTCCTGGGCTTTGGTGACTGGTAGTAACAGTTGTTGCTAGCCATAGGTGATAACGGAATGCACACTATCTGTATTTGTGCTGACCAAGGGTGAGATCATACACATACCAAGAGAAAGTACCTTATTACCTTATAAATTGATGTTTGTGCTGTTTTGAACCAATCATAAAGGTTATAAAAATAGACACACTGTTTTTCTCTATATAAGCAATCCTGCACATCCTGTTATTTTGAAGAATGTACCACTTGTAATTTCTCGCTGTGATTATTATTACAATCATTAAATTCTTCCGCCATCAGTCTCGTCTCCATTCATCTCCTTTCTAAGTATCTGTAATTGATAATTTACTAACTATAGTTTTTTTTCACAACGTTACAATTGGTGCCTTAAGATTCAGATCATTGGTGCTGCATTCTGAGGAGGCTGCCTAACTGCTGGTCGGTTGGTTTGCGAGCCCCATTGCAGGGTGATGATGCTTGGAGACGTGGTGCTGCTGGCTTAAAGTGAGAAGAAAAGGTACACACAGACGGCCACAGCCACTTGACAATCAGGTGATGTATGCTTCAACTTACTTGAAATAAAAGTAATACTTAACTCTGTAGGAACTCATGGGGCAGAGTAGGTAAGTGAAGGTGCTGGGACTTGCAAGCCAGACCACAAGGGAGCCGTAGATGTAGCCAAGCGGACGGGGCACCAGTGCGGGTGAGCCAGCTGTAAAAAGGCAGGCAAATAAGATAAAAATGAGTATGGAAACAATAATAGGTCGTTTTCTAGAAAACACCTAAGGGGGAGATATTAACCAGTGCCTGATGATCAACAGGCACAACTGTATTTTACTCAGCAAGTGTCCCTCCGTAATGAGGAGTAAAAATGAAAAGGAAATTTTGCAAATGCATTGCAAGGGCTGTGGCAGTATAATCAGACTATTGTGTGTCACGAAATAAAGAAGCAGCTCAGTTGAGGGATGAAAGGGATCAAAATGCTAAGTTGCAACAACAACTAGAAGAATTAACATTGAAGTATAAAAATAGCGCCCCAATAGATAAACATCAAGAGTTAGAACAACAGTGTGTTGACTTTAGAACACAGCAAATAAAAGCACAAGGGGGTGATACTTTGTCAGAGTTAGCAGACGGATAAGTATTAAACCGTGGGGATAGTATCCCACAGAATTAATCTGTAAACACAACACAATATAGTTAGCAATAGAGGTAGAGATACACAAGTATCTGGGAAAAGATGTGTTTAGGGCATATGATGCCCTCCAGAGGACAAGTCAGTCCTAGAGTATTTTAATAGGCTAGTGCTGAATTGTAATTCAGCAACCAAAAATGAAAAAGAGAAGCTAGCAAATGCTATACAAGGTCTGTGGCAATACAGCCAGGAGGTAACTCATCAACACATGAGACTTTAAAAAAAAAAGCTGCATGAGCAGCAAGATATAGTAACCCAGCTACAATCTGTCCATCTAGAAAATGAGTCTCTATTTAATGAGAGAAGCAACCATGACCTGCATGCCTTAAGAGATGACGCTAAAAAAGCAAAACTTAAAAAAAAAAATGTTTTTCAAACAAATGGTGTTCTGGCTAGTAACACTGATTCCTTACGTTTTAAAAACAAGAAACTTAGAGATGATAAGTCTAAAGTAATTACTGAAAAAGTTAACAAGCCGGTATTTCAACACCAGACCGTGACGGTACAGCATGATTCAGTATGTTTTAATTACAGCAGACTTGAAATGAAGGTTTTCAATATAAACTATGACACAGCTTCTGTCAATAATAAGCATGTTTTACAAGATGGGAATGTCTTGAAATCTGAAAGCAAGGCACTTAATAGCGTGCTAACTCCTGTATCTAAGTTAAAATGTAGGAGTAAAAAGTCAGATATGGCGAACTTGCACCATCAGCCAGAGGTATTGGCAGGGCATACCAACTTAATGCCCACAGACCTTGCCTCTTTTCATGTTAAAGAGTTTCATTTTGAACACTCACAGTATGCTGTGGGGTGGACTAGAGCAAAGACTAGCCACTTGTTTTTCTGTGATTCACAAAATGGAGAATTGTTAGAGTCTCAAAATGGTGGATACACATGTGATAAGGTTGCATCCCCATACCATCCTCAAGATGGCCACTCATGGTCATGTGATGATGGCCATGACACAGTAACCCATAATGCCTATGAGGTAATCCAAAATGGCTGACCACCATCTCACGGAGGTTCAATCTTGCAGTCACAGTGATCTGTGATTGCTGCCATAACCAAACAAAACAACCCAGAGTTGTTTGGCATGATTAATAATGTTATCAGTAACACTAGTGTTTCTGAGGGACAAAAGATTCTCATTAAAAATGATGTTGATGTACTTTTGAATAAGGTTGATACGCAATCTGTCATAAAGTCAGCGTCTGATGCTAAAGAAACATCTAATGCTATTAATGTTGGCTTTATTTGCATAGCCTTGGATAAAGAACACATTGCAGTTAATTACATGAAAGGTTGTTTTAATTTCCTATGCAATTTAACATCTGCTTCCCCAGAGAAGATTAAACGTACTGCTTTTCCTATGCAGTGCATCAATACCTTAAGCTGTAATGTTAAAAATAACGTTGCTACCATCCAGCGACATTCCAGTGGGAAAACCCACTTTACATTTGATGGGGAAGGGGACAACCCTGATTCTATAAGCCCCGTGGCTGTGATATTTTCATTTTGATTTCTGAACCTGAGCTGACAGCTGTCTCAGCACTACTTTCTCCACCCCTGATGGTCACTGAACCACAATCCATAGCTGGAGAACTACGTGTAGCTTAAGCACTCATAGACACCGGAGCAGCTTTATCAATTATAAATATCAAGATACCCTTAGACCCCAAAAGACCACTAATGTATATAGAGGGATGTACAGAACATACCACAAAAGGGTATTGGTCCCAACCACGACACATAAGGCTGGGAGGTATACCCGATGGCCGCCAAGCCTTCGCAAGGGCGGAGGGGCGGCTCATGGAAGGCAATATTATTGGTAGCGATTGCCTGACAAAACATCAGCTTGTTGTAGATCTTAGTAATCAATGTCTATAAAAAGTAAATGTTAAAAATTTTAAACCAATCACTGTTGTGGAAAGTTATGCTTTAGCCTCTGTAAAATCAAATGCTGCTAAAAAAGAGCGTAGATTAAGTTTTGATAATAATAAGTTACGAGGTGAAGTAGAAGAGTTATCAGAATTGTTAGTAGAGGGTCAGAGTAAGTTAAAAGAGCAAGAGAGGGAGGAGCAACGGAACAAAGAAGGGACCATTGTAAAGATGGCGCCGGTCTCCACGCGGGGCATGGCCGCCACAGGCGGCACAATGTCTCAGGTAACTAGACAAAAACAGAAAGAGTTTTTACTTTTGTTAAAAGGAAAAAGGGACAGATGCAAATTAAGCCGTAAACGTGCTAAAGAAAGAGGTAATGTAAGCAAGGTAGCCAGACTCACACAGTTAGAAGGGAACCTTAAAAAGAAAACAGAACGAATACAAAGACAAAACCATGCAAATGGTCAAATCTAAATGCTGGTGGCCTAATATGGATAACACAATCACAGACAGTTTACATCGCTGTCTTATATGTTTACAACAAGACCCCAAGAGGGGCAAACCAAAATTACAACCATTGCCCTTGGCAGATGGCCCCGGGACGCATTACAAATTAATTATATAGGGCCACTCCCCATGGCAAAGGGGGGATATAAGTGCATGCTGGTTATTATAGACATGTTTTGTAAATGGGTGGAGGCATTCCCCACCAAAAACAACACATCAATAACAACGGCAAAAATCCTATATAACCAGGTGTGCACTAGGTGGGGCTTCCCCAATATTATCGAATCAGACAGAGGCACACATTTTGTAAATCAAGTAATGGCCACAATGTGCCAAATAATTGGGGTCCAGCAGAGATACCACCTACCATACCATCCCCAATCATCAGGACTGGTGGAAAGAATGAACAGAACACTTAAAATGCATTAAAAAAGTGCATTTTAGATGCAGGAAAAGATTGGGTAGATCACTTGCCTGGTATTTTAATGGCAGTCAGAGGAACTGTCCAGGCAAGCACTGGATTATCACCCTACGAATTAATGACGGGGCGGAAAATGAGGTTGACGCACCCGGCAGATGTGCCTTCTCCAAGCTGCCCTATCAGTGATAAGGTAAAACATAAAAAGTTCCTGTCCGGGGTACAATTACAATTGGAACAGTACCAAGGATTTGCCACTCAAAACATGGCCAAGGCACATGAAAAGAATGTTAACTATAGACAGCCCTCTATGGGATGGGCCACCCCAATAAAAGAGAGAGACACGGTCAGGGTCCGAAATTGGGAACAAAAATCATCTTGGAAAGATGCCAATTGGCTAGGACCCTATACCGTGCTAAAGAAATTGGGAGAAACTGCAGTATATGTAAAAAGAATTACTAAAGAAATCAAACCAGTGCCCCAAGCTGTGCAACAACAATATGGGGGACAATACAAAAGACCAGGCCAGAATTTTGGGTACATGTTGATCAGTGTAAAAAAGTGTAAAACAAAGCTGGTTGAAAATTAAAATACTACACTTGATGTTTATAGCCATGAAGAACCAAGGCATCATTATCATCGGCTTGGTGACAGCCATAAGATTTTCTATAATCCTCAGCCTGCACATTAATGTGGAACAAACTAATGTTACGTGTGAGTATGAACAGTCCATTATACTGTTAGTCAGCTGGAACTGGGACCCTGTTGATACAGACATCTACACGACACGAGCATGGGAAGCCACCTGGACCAAAAATAACTGTACTTTTATATCTACAAATTGGTGTGTGGACATTTTTAATAGTTGGTCCAGCTGTGCATCAGAGCTTAAGACTGGATCACAGCAAAGCTACATGGACTGGAAACAGAAAAATGGGTCTCTTGTTATAAACAGGGCCACACCAAAGGACAATGGTGTTTATGTGTTAACTTTATCCTACTGTCTTTGGGGTAACAATAGTGTCTGTAACTATTGTAGTGTAAACAACTCATTGTGTTTTGCAGCCTCAGATGCCATACATTTAACTGTAACACCAACTGAATGCCCAAATGTGATGACAGGGCCAGAGAGTGAGCTTACATCAACACCTATTGATCAAATGCTTGTAAATAATGTGAAGTACAGTAGAGTGCATATAAACTTAGATTTTTCTGGTTGGAATATAAATGTTAACAGTAGTTGTGCTGACACTAGTGTGTCAAAGTTTTATGCTACTATGTTGATTGACATGTTAAGCGCCTTCCATGCTAAAACTGGTAGTATTACGGCCCCTCTTATTAGTAAAGGAAGGGTTAGTAATACTAGAAAAAAACGAGATTTGTGGGGAGACCTGGCTGGACTTTTTGGATCAGGAATGAGCATATGGAATAGGGCAGACCTAGAGGCCATTAAGGGGTACAAAGACCAGTGTAATACTAACACAGGAGAAAGGGTCTTGCTACCACTTACATTAGGCCAGCAAGGTTTGGCAATGGAAGAGCGTTTATCTGTGTACAATATACATGAGGTGAGCCACCTGTTTAAAGAGGTGGAGCACAAAATTAATGAAGTTGTGGCTGAGCATAATGAAGAAGTTTTTAATAATACCATAAATAAAGCTATAGTGTGTAGTGTTTATGGATCTTATGTTTTAACTCAAGTTAGCCAATTGCTACAGGAAATTACTAATAATCAATTTGCCTAATCAAATTTCTGATGCACAGTTAAAATTGTGGTATTGTCCAGATTGCCTTATGCCTTAATGTTAATGATAGTAAGTGTATAACTTTTTGCATTGAAGCTCGAGCCCCACCTATGTGGTGGATTCGCAAGGTAACCAAAGTATATGTTAAACCACAAGTATTTGAACCCAACAGTACACTTGATTGCACCATGAGGGTGTCCCTCATGGTAAGACTACCACAAGTTGAGTATAACAAGGAGGTGTACTCTCAAATAGTTAAAGTACACTCCGTAGGGTACCTACAAGGTCAGTATTATGTATATTGAGTCTCACCCCCAGAGATCCTAGTGCGCAGCAATGATGGGTCATGGGTAGCGCCCAACTTACATTGCTGTGAGGAAATAAACAGTCAATGGATATGCCAGTGTGACTTCATGTCACAAACGCAACCAATCTGTGGGGAAATCCCCATAGGCCAAGCTGAAAATAATACTGCTTGGTGCCCCGTCCAGTTAAGACGGTGGTACACTCCACAAGTCGTTGTAACCTATAATGGCACTAACCAATACTGTGTTGTTACTAATATGCCCATCTTATTTTATGAAGGACAAATGTGTACCATTTACAACCCAAACTCTTTGTATCATTCCCAAACATAATGTATATATTGGTGACAAGGTGTTGCACCTATTACCAACTCTGGAGGATAAGAGTTATAATGTGACATTTGATACCCACACCAGGCGTATGATATTAACAAGTATGCACCATCATTTGGAGCTGTGATACCTTCTCTGTCCCTTAACGTGCAGTCACTTTTAAACCGGAAAGATACTCATTTAATACAAATCAAAATTCAGCCCATAGAGCCCAAGCAGCTGTAAATGAGTTGCTCAGTGAAAGTGATAATGAGCACTTAATTTATAGCTATGCAGGGGGCCCCTTAGGAGTCCTCTCTTTTAAAGCTTTACTTGTATTGTAGGTGGTCTTAGTATTCTTGTTAATTATAGGCCTGTGCCGATTGAGACTGACAATTTGTAATGTACGCAGTGAGATGTACATGCTCCGAGGAGCTGCATTGTTGCACAAATAATAATTGGGCAATATAGGGCCAAGGGGAGCTTGTAACAAGGGGCAAAGAAGTTTATCCCTACATTGCAGCCTAACCTCATTTTGGTCTGAAAACATTCTGTGCATGTATAACAAATGCTGGCCTATAGAGCTAGGTTATATGAAGCTTATAAAGCCATGAGAAGAGTTGAGCCACAATTGCAATACTAATGTGCCTTCTGACATTGTAACTTTGTAGATGTAAGTAATAGCACATATTTGGCCTATGTGATTGCAAGCAGAGATACAGGGCAGTGTCCAAATTCCCCTTTTAATTAACTTTAGTGCTTGTCCATGTATGGACAGTCCAGAATGCTTGTTAGCACATTCTTGCTAAAGCTTATCTCTTCCTCCTGGGCTTTGGTGACTGGTAGTAACAGTTGTTGCTAGCCATAGGTGGTAACAGAATGTACACTATCTGTATTTGTGCTGACCAAGGATGAGATCATACACATACCAAGAGAAAGTACCTTATTACCTTATAAATTGATGTTTGTGCTGTTTTGAACCAATCATAAAGGTTATAAAAATAGACACACTGTTTTTCTCTATATAAGCAAGCCTGCACATCCTGTTATTTTGAAGAATGTACCACTTGTAATTTCTCGCTGTGATTATTATTACAATCATTAAATTCTTCCGCCATCAGTCTCGTGTCCGTTCGTCTCCTAAGTATCTGTAATTGATAATTTACTAACTATAGTTTTTTTTCACAATGTTACATATGTGCTATTTGTAATTTTGTTAAAATCTCTAACTGGTAATTGTATGTACCACTTATTCATTGTTACCTACTTCACTCGTGCCTCATGGCCCTGGTCGTGCCTGAAAACGGTCCCTCAGATCAGTGCACATACTCGGTAAACAAAGTCATAAATAAATAAATATGCTCAATTTTGGCCATCTCTAAACCTGATGAAGATCCCAGATTTGAAGCCTCTTATAAGCCTATTTATATCTTAAATTATGACTACAAAACATTTATGTCTCTTTGGCCCAGGTGGTTAGAGAGCTTGCTTCTGGACCTCATGGACAAATCAGGAATAGGTAGGCCTATCACAACATTCACTTAATGCTTCACTTTTTGGATTATGGCAATACCTGCAAGATTCCCCTGGCATTATCAAGTCTGAACACAGAGAAGGCATTCAGTAGGGTGGCCTGGCTGTTCCTATGGGTTACCCTGTCAACCTTCGGTTTCTCGGGGGGCTGGTGGAGATTCTTCAGAGTCTATATGCATCTCCCAAGGCATACTTTAGAGTCAACAGTTCCATTACTATACCCTTTTCCCTTCAAAGAGGCACAAGGCAGGGGTGCCCCTTTCCTGTCTCCTCTTTGCCTTATTTTTGGAAACCCTGCCAGCAACGATCCTTGCCCATCCCAATGTAATGTAATGTAAAGGAATCCCAGTGGCGGGTAGGGATTTTAAGCTCTCTATTCACAGATGATATTCTTCTTACCCTGATGACCCCAGAGACCTCTCTACCTGCAGTCTGGGAGGTGTTTGAAGAGTTTGGCAAGTTGGCATGGTACAAGCTGAATGCACAAATGATAAAAGTCTTGTTATATAACTATATGCCCTCCACTGAACTTAAAATAAAAAATAATTTCAGATGGCAGAAGCTGGCATCTAAAACACTTAGGAATCAAACTCACTAAATAGTGATCTCACTTGGAGCTTCTGAACTATGAGCCTTTGAACCAACAGCTTATGAAGGACCTCACTCAATGGAACCACCTGCATCTCATCTTCTCCACTGCACGGTGGTTATTGGGCAAAACTTTCTGCCACATAGCCTTTATTTCCTGCAAAACTTGCTGGTTCTGCTGGATACAGTTTACTTTAAATCTTGAGAAATAAATTAATTTACCTCAGGACTCAGGACTGGAGGATTGCACATGTGGTACCCCTCCACAAGAGCAGCCCCAAAGATGAGCTTGGGAAGTACAGACTGGTGAGCCTCACATTCATCGTGGGTAAGCTGATGGAAACAATCCTGAAGGAGAGGCTGGTTTCCCTCCTAGAGGCTAATGGGCTGCAAGACAATAGACAGCATGGGTTTGTCTTGGGCAGATCCTGTCAGACCAACCTGCTGGAGTACTATGACTGGGTAACCAGGCAATTAGACAGGGGTCATGCAGTGGCTATCCCATACCTACATTTTAGTAAGGCATTTGATTCAGTTCCACATGGAAGGTTAGGAAGTAAGCTGGAAGGTATAGGGGCAGGGGTGAAGATGGTGGGATGGGTGGTGAACTGGCTGCAGGGGAGACAGCAGAGGGTGGTGGTGGGAGGGGAGCTCTCGTCTCCAAAGGTGGTGACAAAGTGGGGTACCACAGAGCTCTGTACTGGGGCCAGTGTTGTTCAGGATCTTCATTGCAGACATCTCAACAGCCATCAAGAGCAAGATTAGTCTATTTGCAGATGACATCTAGATGGGAGCACCTGGAGCACTGCATGTAGTTCTGTCAACCATACCTGAAGAAGGACATTAACTTACTGAAGGGGGGTGCAGCATAGGGCAACAAAGATGATCCAGGGGCTAGGGGAAATGTCCTACGAGAGCAGGCTGAGGGAGTTGAACATGTACTCCCTGGAGGAGAGGAGAGGAGAGATAGGGAGACATGATTGAACTCTTCAAGTACATGAGGGGAATAAATAACATGGGCACAGAGGGTCTTTTCAAGTTAAGGCGGGAGGGACACTCGGCATGATCTGAGATTGGAAGGGGGGAGGTTCAAGAGGGAAATGAGGGGACACTTTGGGACAGAGTAAAGGGGAGGGTCATGGGTGGCGGAGGGGGAGGGAGGGGCAGCTGCAGTATAAGGGCTACTCGCTGCATAATCAAGCAGATTTGATAGACCATAGGGACTTTATCTGCTGGCAATTTCATATGTTTGTGTGTTCGTATGTATGTAATTTCCAAGTTTATATGGCAGAGGGCACCACCACATATCAAGTTTACCACACTTCACTAGCCCAGTATTGCAGAGGAGTAAATTTGTCCAGTTTGAAATTATATGAATATGCCTGCCAGCTTCCCACTATCTGCTTTTTTGGCTCTCCCCTAATTTCTCTGCTTAATGGAAACAAGTTGAATTCACTGTTAAGATGCCCCTCGAGGAAGACATAGCAAGCGTCGAGGTGCTGGGGGTTTGTTAACAGCCGATTTGAATATTTGGTGTTACCCGTTACATTTTTTTTACAATTTGCATGTTGATTTTGCCCTGAGCTTGTTTGGAAATCAAACTTTATTAAATTTTTAACTACATACACTACAACCAGTGTACATTCAGGCCCATCATCAAAGCAAACAAGTCAGATACTAACACCCGCAGTTACCATACAAGAGCCAATTACCATAACAAGTTACTGTACACAAGATTAAATAAGACAAAACACCAATGTATTAGAAAAAGAGGAAACAGAGCATCCCAAGAAATAACAACAATGTAACAATGTAAGGGGAAGTCATGGGATAACCCACCAAGGGGTCAAAACCCCATGCCCCAAAACTAAATGCTAAGAGCTAAAGAGCTAAGGAAGTACCAATGCTAGTAACGTCATAACAAACTTAACTATAGCAAGCCAGGCTCTACAGAACATCAAGCCCTTCTTTTTTCACTAATAAATGAAAGAAAGGAAGCCAGCAACCCCTAAACTGCTAGTTCTGTAACCAAAGGGAGGCTGTCACCTGCTCCATAACTAGAATTCTGTGACAATTTCTGAGCCACTGGTCCTCCACTGGGATGGTCAGAGTCAGCCACAACTGTGTGACTGCATTGAGGGTAGCCCCACCAGGATATAAAATAAATATTTGGCCCCTTTGCCCCAAACTCCAGGAGGGGGCAGCACCAGGATCCAAGTCTGAAAATGAAGCAGAATGGTAGTCCCAAATATCTGCCTCATCACCCCAGCTATCCTCTTCCAATAAGGTTGGGGGCATGGGAAAGTCCAAAAAATATGAGTATGAGTCCCCTGTACCCCACAGCCCCTCCATTACAGATCCAACTGATGACACCTGTAGTGTTTGACCATAACAGGAGTATGGAAATACTGTACTACTACATGCCAATGGAATTCTCCTCAAGAGGGGGAGGCCATGGTACAATGAACACCTCATCAAATCTGAGCCCATTCTGCCTCCAAGATGTGGAACCCAGTCTCCACCTCCCATTTATATTTAATGATAGCTAAGGGGTCTGGTTCCAAATCCAGAAATTGTTTATAAAATTTGGAAACAAGGCATGATCTGTTGGGTTGTGTAACCAGAGAGATTAAAAAAGGACACAGAGGGTTGACCTCTGCCTGGAGGGCATCCAGCCACAGTGCCTCTGTTAAATAATGACATATCTGAAAATAATGGAAAAAAATCCTGAGGTAATAGACCAAATTCCTCTTTAAGTTGAGAAAAAGTCTTAAAAACCACCCCATCAAAGAACTGGCCTACTTGACAAAGTCCAGACTTTCCCACTGCTGAAAGCCAGAATCTAGATGGAGGGGAGGGAAATCCAAACAAGAACAAATTTGAGTTTCTCTGCACTCCTCATCATTGAGTCGATACATGGTACAAACCTCTTGCCAAATCTTCACCATAAATGCCACCCACGGATTAGGGACTACTAAAGAACGCAAAGTAATACCATCCATATAAGGAATGTCAAACAACTATATAGAGGACAGGGAGACAGCCTCCAGGGTCACCCTGCTGGGAGGCTCTCAAATTGACAAATAAGTGTGAAAATGGTTAAGTTGGGCCATTCAATAATAGGCCCAGAAATCCAGTACAACCAGTCAACCCTTAGCTTTTGGGGCCAAAAGGGCAGACAATTTAATCTGAGACTTCCTTCCTTCCCCCCTCACGTGAACTTAGATAACAGATGTTTTAGGGAGAGCCAGAAAAAGGCAGGGACTGATAAAGGGGGAGCTGAAAATGAAAAAAAGAAAATGAAGAAAATTTGTACAAACTGTTTCCACCCTACCACCAACCGATAAAGGGAGCTGCTTCCAACAAAGACAGTTCTCTTGAATGTCTGTCAAAAACTTATAATTAGTATGAAACAGTTTGGTGATGTCCCAAGGTATCCAGATTCCCAAATATCTGAATTCTGTAGTAACCTGTTTATACCCGCAACCACTCGGGGGGGGGGGGCTTCAGGCAGGGAACCCCAAAACATAATCTCAGTTTATGACTCATTACTCTTAAACCTGGAGGACTGCCCATACCTAAACAACAGATCCCTAACTATTGGGAGAGGTCAGACTAGTATAATAAACTATTATCCACATACAAGGACACTCTGAACTCCTCCCCCAAAAGATGTATGCCCCGATTTAGTTCCAACTGGCTAAGCATTGCCACCAAGGGCTCCAGGCTTAGGGCAAAGGGTGGGGGGAGAGCATCCTTGCCTAGTGCCATGCTTTATTTGAAACCTGGGAGAGAGCAAACCATTTACCCAATTGCAGGCTTATATTCTGAAGCCGATCACAACATTTTTTACCAAATTGAAATTTGGACTAAGTGCCCACCATAAACATTCAGTCAAGGTGATCGAATGCTTTCTCAGCATCAGTCAACACCATGGCCCCCAAGATATGCCATGACCAGTTCTGGGATGCTGATAAGACATTCAACAACATCCAGATAACATCTTGCAAGTGTCATCCCAGGATAAACTCGGTGTGTTCTGAGTGAATAAGTGAGGGTATCACCTTTTGTAATCTCAGCCTAACAGCTTTAGAAACAATTTTGAAATCATAATTTAAGAGCAAAATAGGGCAAAAATGTGCACATCTAAAAGGCTCCTTCCCAGGTTTAAGTAAAACTGTAATGATAGCCTTGTCCCAAGTATCAGGTAGGGCTCCAGGTTCATGAGTGTAATTACAAAGCTTTGTTAACAGTGGGCATATACCATCAGTACAGCACCGCCTTTAGAGTGCTATGTCAATAGAGCAGCAGAGTTCAGCAAATGTAATTTATGGCGACCTCTCTGTGCCCACTCCCTGAGGTCCACCCCTCTCGGAGCTGGTATATTTAGTAAGGGGGGGTGTGGGGGTGCAGCCCCCCCGCAAACAGAGAGATTGCTGTAAGTGACAGTCACCGAAATCTGGCACTGTCTTGATGTAGCATTCTAAACACTGCACCAAGATGTGGTGGAACCAACAAAGGGACTAGCTCAGGCACAAAGATTTTGTAAAACTCAGGAATAAATCCATCAGGGCCCGAAGCCTCACCCAACTGAAAAGTTTTTATTACTGCCATTAACTCAGACTCCGTAAAAGGCACTTCCATGCTATCCCATTGAGCCTAGGAGAGAGTGGGAAGGTGGATCCCACTTAAAAACTGTCCACTCGAACTTAGTGATCTGACCCCTGTCCTTGAAAAAAAAGACAAACAAGGCCACGTGGGGCAGCGCTCCTATTGGCAGCTTAATCCACAGCTCTCCCCTCTCAACCAGCTAAAACAAATATATACCGACTTCGGGTATACTATTTTCAATGCTTTCTTGCCTACCATAGTTCTCTATAGGCCAGCAACACCTTCTATCAAGCGTTTGAGTGGTTTTCAAATTAAATGCATGAGTACAGCGCGAGATTAATGGAGGCCAAGATGAAGACCGCTAGGGCCAGGCACACGCCACCGAGTACTCCAGAGAAAGCGGCCAAAAAGTCAAGAACCCTGCCTATGGGTTTGGGTGCTAAATCTGGCTCTACTAGTACCTCTTCTAACCCGCTCACAGAGGATCGTTTCCTCCAGGAGCTGATTCCGTTTCGAGAAACTCTGCAAGATATCTCTTCTGAGCTGAAGTCCATGCGCAACGACCTTGCTTCGCTAACTACCTGAGTAGGCGACTCTGAGGCTTGAACCAGCTCCTTGGAGACATGGAAGGCCAAATGTGAACCCGATATTGTTATGCTTAAGCAACAAATCGCTAAACTGAAATTAAAGACAGAAGACCTTGAGGGACGTAGCAGGAGGAACAATATACTGATTCTGGGTCTACCAGAGGCGGAGGAAGGGCCAGATATCCAGTCTTTTGTGCAAAAGCTCCTGACCAAGATTGTTGGTCCCTCGCCTATCAATCCCTTCTACCATATTGAGCGAGATCACAGATCCCTGAAGCCTAAACCTCCGCCCGGTTCCTCTTCCAGACCCATAATAATCAAGCTGCTTAGCTACCTTGAAAGGCAACACATTCTGAGCAAAGTTAAAAGCCTTCAAGCGGTCTTGTGGGAGAATCATACTCTGAGAATCACTCAAGATCTACCATTAGAAACCCGACAGAGGAAATGAGAATTCCACCCGATAGTGACCAAGCTGATAGCTGCCGGGTTTAGATTCCGCATGAACTACCCAGCCAGGCTGCAAGTCCAACTCGACAATGCCTGGCACTGTTTCGAGAATCCAGAACAAGCCAAATGAGAACTTTCCCAGAGACTTCCTGAATTGTATAAATCTGGCTGACTGGTGTATGTTAAAACTAGGTTAAAGTCTGCTTACCTCTGTTGAGCGATTTTGTGCTGTTTGCATGCGTGCAATACTGTTTTTTTGCAAGCTGGGATTGGGTTGGTTGGGTGGCGGGGCTGGCTGGCCCTCCATGGTGGTTGGGGCAGAGATACTCGTCTGGGCCTGGTTGCTGCCTATGTTTTATACGTTTGAGGCCTCTGCCTCATGGCCCGAGGAGGTGGGATAGGACCCCTATTTCTGCTTTTGGTTTCTGGCGGCTAACTTGCCAACGGACCAGTTGGGTCCCTACCAGTTTCCCTTCCCCTTCCTCTTCCTGCTAGGTGAAGGCCTGCTCGTTTGCATGGAGCTTTGTTTTTTTTTGCTCCCGATTCGGACACAAACTGATTGGAGCGACTGCTGCAGTGGTTAGCTGGCATAAACTTTTCCCACCACGGTGATTTGTTCCAAGTTCTGGTAGGACTTTTTAATGTCTTGAAGTCATGAGTTTTGAAGTTTTGAATCTTTGAAGATTGTATACTGAATGTTGGTTAGGGTTTAGTGACTCTGTTTAGTAATTACCTCTTGCTGGGGGGGGAGGACGGGACTGGCGAGCCTCGAGGATGCTGTCTTGTAGCCTGAACTGGGGGGGGCAGCAGTACCCTGGTTCTTGTTTCTTTTCTGCCCTATGATGCCTTTGCCTTGTTTATTGCACTATGTCAATGGGGGCACCAAGCAGGGAATTGCTATAGTTAGAAGTGGGTCTGCTAGTCCCGGAGACCGATCCCTATCCAGGACACATAGATGGTACATCCATGTTTCTCTGATTTTAAAGGGATGGTTTGTAAATAGTTTTTGGGGGATCACAGTGTTATTCAAAGTACTTGACATTTGGGTGGGCAGGAAGGGTACGCTTTAATTTTGGTCTAGTCACCACTAGGAATTTTCTCTAGATTGAGAACTCACATTGCTCAGTCACATCTAAGTCTGTTGGTAACTTGGTCAGTTACTGAGGGTTATTTTATTAGGGGCTTTGGGGACGGAGGGAGCCTCGGAGAGTTTCAATCCCTATGGATTTTATTAACGTTGGGCAAACTTGGTGTAATCCTCATGATACTATCTGCACTGGAGGAACTGAAGTTCCTATGTCCTGCTCAATCTTGTATTACTCAGTATGGCGGAGAGAATGATTAAAATTGCAAGTTGGAATGTTAGAGGCATCAATGATCCTCTTAAAAGACAGCAGGTGTTTCTGAATTGCTCCCTTTTAAATGTGGACATAGTTTTCATGCAGGAAACCCACTTGGCTGCCTCAGAGGCTAGGAGACTACGCAGGCTAGGGTTCACCCAAATTTTCACTGGTTCCGACTCGCAAGCTAGTAGGGGGTAGCAAAATAATTAAACATCACGTCCAGATTTGTAGCAGATGACAGTATCACTGACCAAGAGGTAGATATGTATTGGTCAAGGGCCAGCTAGATAATAGTAGTGATACTAGGGGCGATTCACGCCCAGTAGGTGGTGACCCATCCTTCTTAATGTCCCAAGAGATAACCTGAGCAGATTTCTGCCTTCCTCCTCATCCTTGGGGGCGACTGGAATGTGGCTCCTCCAGTGAGTTAGATAAAACTTATAGACCGATAAAACCGCATGTCCCCTGCCCAACATGCCTTTTCTGATTTCACACTTACTGGGACTGTGACCCCGAGCGCCTCCTTAACCCTGACAACCGACTCTATTCCTTTTACTCCCAGGTACACCAAACTTGGTCAAGAATTGACTATATTTTAATTAGCTCTTCTTTAATGAGCTGTACCCACCAAGTAGGTATAGAACCAATAGTTATCTCGGACCACTCCCTGGTGTGGGTCAAGATTTCCCTTGGTACTCAGGGACAAAGGGACACGTCTTGGAAACTTAATACGCAAATCCTGAAGGATGACCATACAGTTTCCCAAATCAAGGACACAATCCTTTCGTACTTAGACCTGAACCAAGGATCTGTACACTGAGATGATATACTGTGGTGTTCCCTCAAATGTTTCATTAGAGGGGAACTCATCAAGATTGCTGCCACTAGGAAAAAGGTAAGGGAGTCCAAAATTAATTGCTATCTAGTCTGCTGAGGGCAGCCGAAGACAATCTTCTCCTTTCCAACTCCCCAGCAAACCTAACTGCTCTTATTAAACTCAGGAACGAATACAATGACCTGACACGGGAAAAAGCTGAATATGCTTTGTTTAAGACTAGGACTAGATATATTGATCAGGGTGAAAGACCGGTTTGAATGCTAGCTCTTAGGCTGAAAGAGATGGAGAGTTCCCATATAATCCCGGCTCTCAAATCTCAGGACGGCACCACTAAGACGCTACCCAGGGATATTGCCCAAATTTTCGAGTCCTTCTATACTGACATTTATAGTAAGAGCTCTACTCCATCACATTCCCAGCGGATAGAGCACTTCCTAGATGGAATCAAACTCCCTTCCCTCAAGATACACCACTGTGATATTCTGTCAGCTCCCATCACTCTAGGTGAAGTAGAAGAGGCAATCAACGAATTACCATTAGAAAAAGCCCCTGGGCCTGATGGTTTTCCCTCGAATTTTTATAAGGTTTTTTGCAAAGAGCTATCCCCTCTACTTCTTAAGCTATACAATTATTTGTTCTTTGCGGAAGTGATAGACCCCCCTCTCTCTTAGAAGCCACAATAATTTTAATCCCTAAACCTGATAAACCCTTAATAGACCCAGCCAGTTACCGTCCAATATCGCTCTTAAATTATGATATCAAAATCTTATCTAAAATTCTATCGCTCAGAATTAAAAAGATTTGGCAGCACTTGCTGAGCCTGGAACAGGCTGGCTTTGTCCAGGGTAGATCAGCCACCGATCATTTGAGAACCTTAGCTCACGCTCTTCAGCTGCCCACACTTCACTAGATCCCATGGCCCTAGTTGCTCTTGATGCAGAAAAGCATTTGACTGAGTGAATTGGGACCTTTGTGAGGCCACTCTGAAGAGAATGGGCTTCCTGACTCTTTTATTCATAAGATTATGGCAATCTACAAATCCCTTGGCAAAAGTCTACTGTAACGGGTTTTTCTTCCAGATTTCCTTTATGTGCTGGCACACGTCAAGGTTGTCCCCTTCCCCCTACCTCTTCAACCTATACCTAGAACCTCTACTTATTAGTATTAAAAGTTCATCACGAGTCACGGGTTGTACCAACGCTCAATTTCCCCTGACTGTATCGGTTTTTGCAGACGACATTCTGCTACACCTTACCAACCCTGAATCATCCTTAACACAAGTACTAAAAATTATTGACCGTTTTGGCCAGGTTTCTAACTATAGGTTGAATGTTTCTAAATCAATTATTTTTCCATTAAATTCGTTTACCTTTAAATCAGATTTCACACGGTTCGGTATGAAATGGTCCCCGGTCTCATTTAAATACTTGGGTATACATGTGGCCCGGGAGGTGGAAACGGTCAAGAAACTTAATTTGATAACACATTAACGAATTCAGAGGACTTGGACCAATGGCAAAATTGCCACTAATCATATGGGGAATCAGCATCATTAAATGAACATCCTACCCGTTATTTTACCCCTGAATCTCCTTAATATATGGCTACCAAGCAATTCTTCAGTCAAGTAAACTCACTGCTATCAACTTTATTTGGAATGGGAAACAACCTCGTAGAGCCTTTCTTAAACTCAGTGCACCTAGAGACAAGGGTGGCCTTCGTCTACCAAACTTCTTGCTATATTACTGGGCTAGCCACCTAAACAGGGTAGGTAAGTGGTCCACCGCACAGTCTAACATGCCTCAATCAATCTGGCTACAGCTTGAACTAAGTCTATTGGACCAGTTCAACTTACGCCCCCCCTCGCATTTTTTGGCACCCTTTCTCCAAGCTACTCCCAGCCATTCAAGACTCCATTATTGGTATTTCTATAAGAATTCTTTCTCAGTGTTGGAATTTTTTCAACATATCCCTGACCAAGGATTCAGCACAACCTCTCATGCTAAATCCCAATATCAAAATTGGAGGTAGGTGGCTAACCTCTGAGTGGCTCCCACAATTACACAATCTACCAGTGGAGTCTCTGTATGAGCAAGGCTCACTCCTTAAGTCGGACAGAATCTTAACGTCCCTTAACATCCCCCAGAAACATATCTTCAAAGTTTATCAATTGAGACACCTCATACACAAAATTTTTGGGCCTGTTCACTTCCCTTCCAAAATAAGGCCATTCTTAGAGAAAACACAAGATGCGGCCGGTAAGCCTAGAGGTATATCCAACATATACAATAAATTGTTAGATGACCTTTTCCCTGACTCCCTGGAGGGTTCCACAATCTGGTCACTCCCCAACTTGAGCTTCCCCCTATCATGGGATTCAATCTGGAAGGATGTGTACCGTTACTTATCCCAAGATAATCATAGATTAATCCAATATTATATTTTAAATAATCTCTACTATACTCCAGTTAAATTGGTCAAATTTGGCAAGCTTAAGTCGAATATATGTTTGAGATGTGTAGCCGCCGAAGGGAACTTGTTGCATATCCTCTGGGACTGCAATAGAGTGGCACCATTATGGAATATAGTACGAGATAGTTTAGATCCACTTTTGGGGCTCAAAGATCTATTCACCTCAGAAATATGTATCTTGGGTGTTTACTCTAACATTTCGGTGAAGGAACGCAGATACCACATGGCTCTCATCTCAATAGTTATCAAAAAGCTGGTCCTCAGGCACTGGATGGATCAGGATATCATTACCTATCAGGAATGGCTTAAGGAGATGTCCCACTGTTTCAATACCAAGAAACGTATAGCTAGCTCTAGACATAATCTGGCGACTTTTAATCGTAAATGGGGCAAATTAAATGCGCTCTACCTAAATTAACCCTGATATATGTAGTCCCTTAGGTAACTGCTGTTGCATTGCTATATACAGCATAATCAGGTTCCTAATCTTAGTCCTCCTCCTTAGTGGCCCTACATCTCCTTTAGCTATGAAACTCTCCAGCGATGGGGGTGGGCTGGGGGGAGGGGGTGGTGGTGATGTTGTGGTTGTTTTATTGTCCCTGTCTATTTCAGTGTGATTGTACACATTTACATGTGCTATATCCTGGACTTGGGTATTGTATGATCAGACAACCTTCACTTTATGTACCTTCTTTTTTCTTTTTATATATAAAACTCAATAAACTTAAATTTCAAAAAAAAAGAAAAAAAGACAAACATAATACTCATGAACATCTTGAATGATCTGCTGTGGCTCAACATGGGTGTCATGGGGACGGGGTATCGGAAATAATGCGGAGACTTTCCTCTCTGCCTCTTGCTTCTGTAGTTTCATAGCTAAAAGTCTGCTGGCCATATCCCCCTCTTCATAATACTTTGACTTGTAAAGCAAAGAGAATTTGCCACCCTATGCAACGTTAATTTATTTAGTTCTTCCCTAACTTTCTGGAGTTGTGGTAAAAATGAAGGACTCTGTCTGTTTATGGGTATTCTGCAGTTGGGATAATTAAGCTTCTAATTGACAATGGAGTCTTCAATACTCTTTATTCTTAGAAGAAGCATACAAAATCATATGCCCTTGAATCACCACTTTAAGGTTGTCCCCCACATCTTTCAGAGAGGTACCCATCCCCTCATTTTCAGCAAAGTATAGCCAAATTACTTCCTGACTGAAGAAAAAAAAAGCTGTTCATGAAGCAGACCAGCATTCAGAAGCCATAAACCTACCCACCCTATAGACCCCAACTCTGTCCTACCAATTAACAAAGTGTGGTTGGAGAGTGAAATGGTGTGAATATGCATCACCTTAAACCTAGATACCCATTTCTGCTGGGTATAGAACTGATCTAGGCGAGCATAAGAATTCATGACACTGAGCTTGTTTGCTGTGTATATATTTATTTGCCATTTTGTGTCAGCGCAGCTAGCACTTTAATGCCAATAAATAATACATTTCACAACAGTTGGCTTGTTTCAGCTATGATGATCCAGTGAGTCCTCAACTCTGATGGATTCCTTGCTGTTAGCTTTCAGGGACTGACATCCCCATTGTTCTGATCACCAGCACCAGGTATCGCACTTCCCCCCGGATACTTAGTAATTCACTGTTAATGACTTGTTTAATCTAGATTATTATCTGTTTGGTAATCCCTTGGGCTGCTTGCCAGTTTCTAAATTCTCATGGTATACAGTTATTACATTAAAATAATGGGTAGCCATATGGACCAAATTTCTTAAAGCTCCATCTTAATACAGTTTAGGGCATTGCTGTATGACACTGAATTTCCTTCCGATAACATTGATTCAGCAAGGAGGGTGTGGAGTCGTTTAAGAGTTCAATTTGTCTTTCAGCTGTTGGACTCTCATGGAGTGGTTCCATTTGTCACACTACAATCCACTTTCCAGCTGTCATCGACAGACCACTTTCATTGTCTTCAAATGTGGCCCAATATTATGGGATTGGCTCCTGCTGTACCCTCTCTTCTGGAGAAGCCTTCCCCACTTTGTTCTCTTCTGATATGTCAAATTGGAGGGGACAAGTGGCCATGTCTCTTTGGACAGCTTCATAAAGTTTTATTGGATGGCACACCTGATAGCACAGACACTATCTTACAGAAGTGGAACTCTGAAGTAGGAGAGTGCCACTCTTTGCCACTATTGCTAAAGTCTGACTTTTTTTATTTATCATCTCACAGGTAGTGCTTGCTGGAGAGAATTTGCCTGGAAATGTCATTTCTGATCTTTCATTTCCCAGAAATAGTGACAAAATATGCAGGTCAGAAGAATGGGCACTGTTGGAGGAAGTGTGGAGATGGCCAAGCCATTCAGACATATTTGTTTTGGTCCTGTCCCATTCTCAGCCTTACTGTCAGGCAGCCATAGAGGGAACTAGAAGAAATGTGTACCTGCCCTGGAGGGGTAATTCCTTCCTTGACTTTGCTAGCTATTCCTCCTTGTGACAGCTCCAACTGAGGACACACACTTAAATTGCTACTGGTGTTTATTTTAACTGGAAAAAAATGACATGTTTGTGGCATACAAAAAAAACCCTCCCACAGTCCCTCTCTGGCACAGTATCAACATATCAATGGCTTGGAAAAACTAACACTATGTATAATAAGGTGTCTCCATTTGAGGAACACTGGCAAAGGGGGCTTGTCTATCAGTTGGACCATTTCACTCATTTTGAACCATGATGTAGTGCTTCTCTTTTTTTCCTCTCACTTCCCCTTTCCTCTACTCTGTAACTTCCCCTCTTCCCCTCTTCTACATAGTACCCCCAGGCCTTTTAGTAAGCCAAAACAAGCATGGTGAAGAGGTCACTCCCTGTTCACCCCCTTTTTTCCCTTAGTTCTCTTGAGGGGGCCCCCTCCCCTGTATACCTACTAATATATTCCATATTCTCTCTTGATAACCTCAGAACATGGCAACCTAATATTCCTTTTCTTCAGTGTACAAC
This sequence comes from Neoceratodus forsteri, assembly GCA_016271365.2. Lineage (NCBI taxonomy): Eukaryota > Metazoa > Chordata > Ceratodontiformes > Ceratodontidae > Neoceratodus > Neoceratodus forsteri. The sequence continues at coordinate 1,699,832,664 of CM057449.1, read as the reverse complement.
TTGCAGTGTTATGAAAATGAGAAAGATGCAATATTTTGTATAAATTCTTTAGTCAAGTACAGTAAGAGTTCTATACATGATTATTAATTGCTGCAGCTGTACAGTATCCACAAACATTTTTTAACATGAAACATTTTTATTTTCAAAATGAAGACAACAAACACAGATACAAACAAAGCATAGGAAACACAATGTCTGTGAGATGTACAAGAAAGATAATAAAAGTAAACTGGGAAGGGATTGTATTAATGTTTTGACAATAATGTAAAATTAATATACCAAAGTGAGAGAAAAAAAAAACATTAGTTATTGATTTGTCAGCATCTAAAAAGTACCTGACCCCCAAAGGGTGCCACCATCACAGTTATAACCTAGCCCAAAAAAAGAAATAAAAAGAGTGCAAGAGGTTATCATCGAGTGCTAGCTATGAAACACCTAAGGACAGTGTAAAAGAGGGCCACAGTGTTGTAGACCCTGTCCAGGAAGTGGCCTAGTATACTAAAGGAGGTCCAGTCACTAAGCTGGTTCCCTGTAAATTAGGGGGAGGAGCTGTATGAGTGGCTGACAAAGACCTCCTACAGAAGGCAGTGAAGGCCACCCTGCTCCAGGTCAAGCATGCTCTGCCAAGAAAGAACATGTTTGACAGCTCTAGAGCTAAAGGTTGAGGGAGGGGTAGAGGCCAGGCTTGACAAGCCATGCAACCCGCCTGCACTACCCCCTCAGTTGTCAAGTCATTGAGATGAGGGTTCTCAGGAGGGTGTGGCACAGAGCATAGGTGTGAGTTAAGATATTTATTTCACTTTTGATAATAGAGAAGTAGCTTGTGCTGGGCAGCATAAGATAGCCTTTCTTAGACTGCCAGTTTGGCAGTTGTCAAATGCCAGTCCACCAGAGAAAGAGGTGTAGCCTGTCTCAGTATTTGCAAACACTTGAAGTATTCAAAGCAATGTAACATCAAATTTTTCTCCTACACCTCTTGTCTACAATTTACTATGTCTGTCTCCTTTACCTACTGTATAAAGTTGTACAATTCTTAATAATAATTACATTACAAAAAAAAAAATTGTTTAAACAAGTCACCAGTTTGCCCATGGTCCAGTAACGTAACTCCCCTTGGGGTGTGGATAGAGCAAATGGCCTGATTTACATCCCTCTCCTTGAGCTGTCAGGCCAGCAGGTGACCACTCTTATCTCACTCAAAATGGAACTGTGACCTGTTGAGTAAAATATCCTTTTCAAGTTTCACAGGAAATAGGAGGTTTAGTTTTGTTTTGAGTGTGACCAGCTCTTGTTGCTAGTGATGGTGGTTGGGGCAATTTTTCAAATTTGTCATCCCATGTACTGTCCCTTAATCTTTGTTCAACTTCATTGATAATCAGCAACATGAAATCTATATAAATACAAGCAACACATTGCTATTACCTTTCTCCAGTTTATATACACTGCCCTGCTCCTACAAGCAACCAAACACTGCATAACATACAGGAAATATACTGTTAAAAATGTTCATGAATGTACATGCAGTACAAAATGGTATGTTATAGACATGGTGAAACAGAAAATATGGTGAATTCATTTTTCAGATTGGTCAGCCAATTGATTGATCAGTGTAGTAATCAGAAGATGTTACACAATGCCATGCAAGCCTGTTTCTGAACACAAACGTTTTTATTTTTGTTTTTGTGGGGGGGCTGCCTATAACTATTGCGAACACTGACTGGCCAACCGCTATCTGTCCTCTAACTGTCATTTGGTGTTTCACCTCCTCTTTTCTGGGCTGCAGCAAGGTAGAGGTCCAGTAATAGTGCATGCACTCATGGTGTTAGTTGCACATGGATGCATCTGTAAGGAGAAAACCGTGACACACCGAATGTGCCTTTCCATGCACATGCCCTTCAGTGTTGCATGGTGGCTCTTGGCAAGTGGGAGAGAAATCTTGTGGAATATGAAGGGCACATGACTACATGCAGCCCTTTCTTGGGAGACACATCACACCCTAATGTTGTCATGTTGAAAGTCTGTTTTGGAATGCCACATACAGTGACATGTATGCATTCTGTCATTCTTGGTAACATAGCACGACAATTATTGTTTTGTATCGCAGAGTAAAGGGTGTCTTCCACACCAGTGCACAGGAATGAAGCCCCAGGATCATAACACCACAGGACAGCCTGTGAAGACATACTCATGCTCATTCTTGTGGGTGACAATGACCTACGCATGGAAGTCATGGATTTGATGTACATGTCTACCAACTTTTCTTTCTGTACAACTGCTTGTGATACTGAGACATAACAACAGTTATTGTTAGTGCCATAGCAATGTGTTCTGACTTATTACCTGAAAATAAAGGCTTTCCATGATTGATGCATGTTTTTCTTTGCTGACCTATGGTTCACATTCCATATGTTCCTGTTACACCCATTACACAGATTTAGTATAAATAGGACATCAGAATGATGCTAACTGCAACATACCGCCGCACAATATTGAGCTGTGCATGCTTTTTCTACTTCTGTTTGTTACAGGTGCTGTGAAGTCAATCTGTAATGTAGCCTTTATAATCAGCTGGATAAATGTTGCATCGCACTGTAACATTCCTGTCAGAAAGCTATAAAGTTCAGGTGTACAAAATCTGTCCAGCTGATTGTGACAGACTTGATGTTAGTAACCCTGTGAAGAACAAATCAGGCATATCATAGATGAATACAAGAATGGCAGTGTCACAGTTATGCTGCAACACAGATGAGATGTATCATCACTTTTCTGAATAAAATTTGAGACAACACTGGATCATGAACTTAGTCCTGAAACAAAATGTTATGCAAAATAATCCACTGTGTGATGACTTTTCTGTTCGCAGCTTGTGTTCTTGAGGTGAGGTATCACTTCACCACTGAAAAGATGTTGCGGTGGTATTGACGTCATGTTATGTTGATACCACTGCAGGTTGGCATGACATTTTATGTGCAACACAACAGCAGTAATGGTCTATGGGTAAAGAAATCCAAAAAGGGGGAAACATATACCTACAATCCATTGCAGCTGAGTGGAGGACGTTAAACATAAATCATTTTCAGTACATATGAGTTCCTGACAGTGTTTTTAATTCTGATAAAACAGCTTCAATGTAACAGGCAATCTGAATGGTCCAAACTGGTGACATGGCCGTGTGCATTAATTTCAGTTATAACATGGGTTCAAGGATACAGGAATGCTGATTGGCTGAAGGGCAGCAGCTGACTGTGGATTAAACTCACTATTTAATCCACAGGTGCTGTGCCAGATCTAGTTACCACAGTGTGCAAAACTGCATCACAGCATGGATGGATCTAGGGCTCCTCCTTTGCCTGCTTTTAGGAGCTGCCATTGTTATTGTCACAGTTAGCAAACAGTGCAAGGAGTGGGGTCAGCCTGTTGTAATGGAGGTTACTTGTTAACTGTGTGGATCCCTGCTGAATGTCAGTTACTGGCTAAAATGTCAGATCTCCCAATAGTGAAGCCGCTGTCTGACATGTCTGGAAAATTAAGTTATCGGACACTGTGGCCATGGATGAAGAAGCAGGCTATAGTGATCCTGTCTCTCCCTCAACAGCCCCATACTCACGGAGGGCAGATCTCACAGACAGGCACTGACTGTCTGCTCGCAGCATTCCATGGAGAGAGAGAGAGAGAGAGAGAGAGAACAGAGAGAGAGAGAAGACTGAGAGAGACGGAGACAGACAGGCTGACAGTGACTTCAGAAAAGCAACACATTTTCCTTATCGCCAGTCAGTGTCCGACTGGCACATTATCTCCCCCATTTTCCCAGCGGGTGAGACACACAGCTGCAGTGCACTTACACAAGAGATAGACAGACTGACAGTAAGACTGGCACATAGAAGTGCTGCAGTTTATCTTTCGGTGATCAGAAGAACAGTTCAGTGTCATACCTTTTCTTCTACATGTGAATCGCCAATAAGACCACTTCAGCATTAGCCATGTTTCTCCTTGTTGCATTCACCTGTCTCTCTGTCTATGTCTCTAAAGGACCCCTTCCACACTACCCTTTCTAATGCTGCTACTTCCATGATCTGTATGCTTCAGTGCAAGAACAAATCTGCAGACACATCGAGACACCGAAACAGCATGGCAAGCAGCTCGCCCTGATACTCTCACTTGCAGCACTGCAAGCAGCTCAGTAGTGCTGCACTGAGAAGGCAGTCCAAAACAACGGAGTGACATCAGGTGAAGAGCGCTTTCTTTGGTGGCATACTATATGAGGTGGCGACCCTCTCCATCAGAAATAAAACAAGGGCTGTCTTCACAGCTAATGGTAAGCACCTATAGTGCTCCAAGAGTGGATTAAACTGTCAGTTTAACCCACATTCAGCAGGTTACATAAACCAGTCACTGTAGCAGTTCTGCAGCTGACAAAGAATCCAGCTTGTGGACCCAGTCAGTGTAAGTGTTCTCCACTTGTGTTAGTATATGCACATCAGCTTCTCCCTCCAACTGAAAATCATCAGCTCATCTCTGCAGTCATTCTAATAAGAACAGATGACACTGCAACCATGGATTAAACTCACAGTTTAATCCACACTCAGCAGATCCCCAACAGCGAGTCAGTGTGAGTGTTTAACAGATGTAATAATATGTGGGTCACCAACTGTATAGTACCTACACACAACATGGCACATTGTAAAATATTACAAATGAGGAAAGGGTTGTTTACACTGAGATTTCGGCATTTCTATGTACAAAGCACAGAAATTACTGCTTCTGTTTTGAGGAACTACTTTACAGGGTGGAAGGATAAAGCCCCTTTCTGCCATGAAATCATGGGCACATCTACCTTAGGGGTGTTTTACCCTCTGCTTTAGGTCATGCATATTATAAGCACAATAACCCACTCCAGGGTATGGGGTTATAGGCATTTAATCCATGCCTGGGGTGCTGTGAGGACACTCAACCTGCTGCCTCATGCCTCACAATGCACCCCAGGCATGGATTAAAAGCTTATAACCCCACACGCTGTCGTGGGTTACTGCTCACTTACTGTGCAGCTCAAATTTTGCTGTAAATTTTTTTAAACACTTAAAACCTATTGTATAAGTGCAATAACACACTTCTGTGTGTGAAGTGATGCCATAAATGGTTGTACATGCCAGATGGTTGAAGCAATAACACATGATAAGATGCGTGGTTTGTCATGCACAATGCACAGTCGAGTGTCTTCAAATACTTGGAGCATGCTGTAATTTATGGCATTACCTCACACTCTGGGGTGTGTTATTATGCTTACAAAATGATTTTAAAAGTTAAAAGGGCAGGAAAAATTAAAGTTAAGATTTGACCGGTGCAGAAATTGAAATTACCACAGTCATTTGACCAGTTTTGAGCAATTAGATTGCTTGCTCATTCAAGCCATTTTATAATGCTTACTAATTATGCAAGCAATAACACACAAAGCAAGGTGTGGGTTATGTCCTGATGAGAGCATGCCCAGGTGTGTTATAAGGCATGAGGCACTTGTGCCGAGTGCCTTATGCACCTGGGTGTGCTCTTATCAGGACATAACCCACACCTCGGAGTGTGTTATTGTGCTTATAAAATGGGTCCCCAAGTAATTATTAAAAATAAATAACTAAATAAAAAGAAATATAAAATTGGGGCTTCAGTGAGTTAAACAGTAAAAAAAAAAAGTGCCACTACTAAAAGTGATGTTTACTGGCAGCACAAGGCTTCCTACATATTCCTGAGATAGAAAGTATAAAAATAGCAGACAGTGTAAGTAAGGTCCCCTTCCTCCAAAGTGCTAAACATTTAACATTTTTGGGTATTTTTTCCTTCACATTTTTTAGTTTGCTTATGTGTCTGAGGAGCGACTGATATGGACTGCCCACTAATTTTCAGTTAGAGCGAGCAAGAGCGAGTGTTTCTGATTTCGAGTGCATTGTGATGCTTCTTGAGTCTCCTCAGTCCCAGAAAAATACACAAATCATAATTTTTTTTTATTTTTCTTTCTTTGATTTAGTTTTCAAGTCCCACTTCAGAGTCTCTGTTCACTCAGACTGAGCATGTCCTTTTGCAGCTGCGGTACAGAGCAGTTGGGATGCGGAGAATGGAGATCGATCTCAACGTTCTGCCCTAAAATGCAGGTCACATTTTTTTACTTTAAAAGTTTGTTTCATATTTGAGGATGCAAGAGTGCAGAGGATGGGAGAATGAGACAGGAAGTATGCCCATAAAGTCATCTGCATGAGTGCTTCCTGTTTCAGAGGTCGCATGTCACTGAGTCAGGTATTTCTCATTTGCTGAATAAGACAAAATAATTGTACCAAATTTTCAATCGTTTGTCAGGATTTTGAATAAGAGCAGTTTTTCTTGTGAAGGTATAGAAGGGTTGTTAGTGCCAGTGTGGTCATGACAGCAGGGGTGGGGGGAAGCAGGTAGCTGGTAGGAACACAGGGGAAGCTTCACTTGCTTAGTGATGCCAGGTTGCCATGGCTGTAAGGTGGCACACTGATATGTTTTTGTTATGTGGTTGTGCTGGCACAATTAGTGCTGGTTGAAAAGGTTATAACCTGATAAGGCTGTAACCTTTCAAGGCTATATCTAATTTATTCAAGAGTGCTCAACCTACCAAAAACACCAGGAGTGCTGCCAAGGTGGGGTGGGCTCTTGGTGCCCTTTAGATGCACTATGCTTGGCCAATGATCTCTTCCTTACTGGGGACTTAAATGGCTAAATGACCTCCCACCTCCCTTCTTGATTGCAACAAGCTGGGCCAATTCAAAACTAGGCTCCAATCCTCCCTAGCCCATGAAAATGACTGCTGCTGCCCCTTATAAACTAGCACTGCCAAGTACTATCCCTGAGTTCACTCTCTCCTTCCTTTTTATCTACCTTATACCACCTCCCTGACTCACCCCCCACCCCAGACAACCCCTCCTACACTCACCCCTCAAAGCAATCCCCCTCAGGTGTACCCTTGGAGATAACCAACGCTTGCTGCCTATTTCTCTTTTCTCTGCAGCCTGATCCCTCCTTTCCCCTCCTCTCCATCCCTCCTTCTCTCTTCCCTTAACTATTCCTATCTGCTGTTCCCGTGACAAAGCCCCTTCAAGCTGCATCCATTTCAACTCCCTTTAGGCAGATAGCCTAGGAATTTGGCTCATACACAAACTGTGTATTGATTCTCCCTAAACTGTGAACCACATTAATGTTGCACTGTTGTAATCTTCTCATCTATAGCACTTCCGTAACATGAACTTTATAACCTTATCTGTAAATTTTACTGTCTCGTCTGACTGTTATTACCTGTACCCATTGTATTGTCCTGTTTTCCTTTCCAACTTGGAACTTTTGTAATCGAGCCTTTGGGCTCAAAGGTATTAATCCAAAAATTTAGTAACTAAATAAAGGCATGGGTAAACAGGGTTCTCAGCCAATCAGCTGTCTGGAAATGTTTTGCCCATTTTATAAATTGTATTAATAACTTTACAGTGGTGGTGAAATAACATGTTATGGTCATTACCATATGTAGTCTTGGTCTTCACTGGTCTGTCGGTCTCACTTCCCCTTCTTGTACTTGGGCATGTCTATTCTGAAACATGCTTCTCTTATATGATCTATGGCCAGACCTCTTCCAGTGTTTTTATTAAAATGACATGCACTCAGTATGGTCCTTCAAATACATACAGAAACAGAGGTCATTTCTTAGAAATTAGATATATAATTAGATATTGAATAATCCATAAGTGGCTGTGTACTATGATGTGTTTTGCAACCACGTCCTTGTGTTTCCACCAAGAAATTTCAACAGTGTATCTCGAGAACTGTACATAGAAACATAGACTTTGATGGCAGATAAAGACTGCTTGGCCCACTCAGTCTGCTCATTTCCTACCTATTGGATAAGCTGCAGATCCTAGTTAACCAACAGCCTACTTCCTCCTACCCCCCCACTAGGATTGATTTATGTCTGTCCCATGCATTCTTGAATTTCCCCACTGTTTTTGACCCCTCAGCCTCCTCAGGAAGGCCATTCCATGTATCCACCGTCCTCTCCATGAAAAAATACTTCCTCATATTGCCCCTGAACCATCCTCCCTCTATCTTCAAATTGTACCCCTTTGTTCTTGCACATCTCTTTTTCTGAAAGATGCTACCCTCTTGGAGTTTGTTGATTCCCATGAGGTACTTAAATGTTTCTATCATATCTCCCCTCTCCTTCCTTTCAGCAAGGGTATACATATTAAGCTCCTTTGGTTTCTATTCATATGGCTTCTGGTGCAGATCCTGCACCATTTTAATTGCCCTCCTCTGGACTGCCTACATCCTGTCTATCATTCTATGCCCTTGCAGAGATGGGGTCTACAGAACTGCATGCAGTATTCCAGATGGAGTCTCACCAACTATCTGTACAGAGGGATAACAACTTCCTGTTTTCTACTGGTGATGCCTCTCCCTATGCATCCCAGTATCCCCCCCAGCCCTCCTTACTGCCTTCTCACATTGCTTGTCTACCTTTAGGTCATCTGATATGACTACCCCCAGGTCTCTGGGTTTTGAGTTTTTGGTTTCCAGGTGCATTACTTTGCACTTCTTTGCACTAAATCTAAGCTACCATACTTTTGACCATTCCTCCAACCTTGCCAAATCCCATCTTATCCTTTCCACCACCCCCTTGTGTATCATGTTACAGATCTTTGTGTCATCTGCAAAGAGGTATACTTTCCCTTCCAGTTCCTCTGTAATGTCACCTATAAAGACATTAAAGAGGATCAGTCCCAGTACTAAACCCTGTGGTACCCCACTAGTAACCCCCCCTTTCCTCAGAGATGGATTCTGTTTACTATAATCCTCTGTGTCCTGTTGTCCAGCCAATGTTTTACTCAGGCTACCACCCTGGGACCCACTCCCAGGCTGGTTAACTTGTTTATTAATCTTTTGTGTGGAACTGTGTCAAATGCCTTGCTAAAGTCTAGGTTGGCCATGTCCACAGCCCCTCTCTGGTCTACTACTTTGGCCACCCAGTCAAAGAAATAGATTAGATGTGTCTGACATGACCTTCCCACTGTGAATCCATGCTGCCTTGGGTCCTGTGCCCCACTGGCCTCTAGGTAGTCAACAATTCTTTCCTTCAGAAGGGATTCCATCACTTTCCCTTCCACTGAGGTCAGACAAACAGATCTGTAGTTTCCTGCCTCTGTCTTGCTCCCACTTTTGTGAAGGGAAATCACATCTGCCCTCCTCCAGTCCTCAGGTACCACACCATCCTCCCAAGATTTTTTGAAAAGGGTAGTCAGTGGTGTCACTAGTTCTTCCCTTTGTTCTTTTAGAATTCTGGGGTGAATCCCATCGGGCCCTATTGCTTTGTCCACCTTCAGTTTTAGGAGTTCTTTCAGGACCCTTTCTTCTGTGAATGTAATGGTATCGACCCCCCTATCCAGAGTGCTATAATTGTTTGGTTTAGGTACCTCCCCCTCCTCTTCGTTTGTGAATACTGAGTAGAAGTATTTGTTCAGTATCTCTGCTTTTTCACTGTTACCCTCTGCCCACCCCCTTCCCTTTATTGAGCCTCACTGTCCCTCCCTTGGTCTTTCTTCACTCCCTAATATACCTATAAAAGGTTTTATCCCCTTTCTTAACTGAGTTGGCTATCTTTTCCAGGGTGACCCACAGTTGCCTCCTCTCCTCCCTGTTTTCCCTTTAGTTCCATTGCTTTGATCCTTTCCCTTATGTAGAGAGCTATGTCTTCCTCCACTTTTACCCTCCCTGTCCCTCCTGTAGATTGTGTACCCTGGTATGTTGACAACCCAGTCATGGTTCTCTGTGTACCGTGTTTCTGTGACTGCCATGATATCCAGGCATCCCTCTTCCATCAAGGCCACTAGTTCAGGGAGCTTGTTGCCGAGACTATGGGCATTGGTACTCATCACCCTCCATCTTTTGATGGCCTTACCCCTTTTAGCTCCACCCCTGTCCTTACTGCATTTGCCTTTTTCTCCATTTACCCCTGTCCTGCTCCCTATTAACTTATCTACCTTGGTATTTACCTCACTAACTACCCTGTTTTGTGGGGGAGGCTGGGATTTCCTGCTTCTTTTCAGTGCCTCCCTCCTTGGCTAGTTTAAATGCTTGCCAATGAAGCTTTTAAACCTATCACCTAGGATCCTGGTTCCCCTCCTGGACAGATGCAGACCATCGCACCAGTATAGACTTGTATCCCTCCAGGTGGGCCCCAGTCCCCAATGAAGCCAAAACCCTGAGCTCCACAACAGTTTTTCAACCATTTATTGAATCCCATGGTGCAAAGTACCCTAGCCTCACCCATGCCATAGACAGGCAGCACCTCTGAGAAGGTTACCGTATATGCTACTTGTCTAAGGCCCTTCCCCAACTCCACAAACTCCTCTTGCACTGCTCTGATCCCATTCACAGCCAGGTCATTTGTCCCTAGGTAGACAATGACGTCCAGCTCCCTCCCTGTGCAGCTACTCCCACAATCCTGAGGATTTTCTCCCTGTCCCTCCAAGCTATGGTGCCAGGCAGGCATCTTACTACTCTCTCTCTCTCCCTCTATCCCCCAGTTCTAACCCCCTAACAATTGAGTCCACCACAAGTATTTGTTTCCTTCCTCTTTGGGGTCCTGTGCCACCCTCCTGTGGGTCTCCTTTGTGGAGGTTCCCAGCATCCTCCTTGGTCTCCACTGCAGGTGTCTCCATAGAGGAATCACTCTCTGTCAGAATGGTGTATGAATTGTGGAGAGGTACAACTGGAGGGATACACCTGTTACATCACCCTCACCCTCCCTGAGCCCACCTTGGCCCATCCTCTCCTCTTTGTTGGCAACCTTTGAGGCAGAGACAGCAGCCCTGGTGGTCCCTGGGTGGGGGTGCCTTCAAATAGGGCAGCATCGCAGCATCCAGAATGTCTTCCAGAAGACTACCACCCCATAGCCACTGCACTGCACCACTCCCATCATGTCTTATTTTGTGGCCCCTCTCCTGTTACTTTGTATGCTTACTCTCTCATCCCTCTATTTATTTTTCCACCTACATGGTCATCACACACCCATGGTTCCCAAGAAAAAGCTTCCTGTGAAGCCAGTTGGTTCTGATTTAATTTTGTGTGTATAGTAAATACAGGTTAAGCATGTTGCCACCTTTCAACAGTGGTTATCCCCTCTCAGCCATCATCCTCATGTGATGTGCATGGGACTTACCCCCTTGATACAGCTCGAGTACCACAAACAATGATGGGTCATAGGGAAGGTGATATACTTCCCACAGAGACTTCCTAGGTCTTGGTATTTGTTTCATTGTAGCTGAATTCATGGTGCTGTGGTCATCCGAATAGAGTCATGGAGGTTGTCCAGCCAAGTGTGCTACTCTTGGGTTGTGTGATCCACCATCCTTGTTAGCACGGTAGGTGGAGCCATTGACATGTGACGCATGTCACAGCACTTGGAGTCCTCCAGGTGTATGGCAATTCACTTTGAATGCCACAAGTTGTCAACATGGTGGCACCAACAAAGCAGAGTCCTTCTTCTGTCAGTCTGCACTGGGAACACCATGGTGTCATGCAGTACAGTTACCTCCACATTGTTTCTCAACAATGAACGTGTTTCACATAGTTATAACTATGAGATTAAAAAGTTTAAGAAGGTATCTCAGCAACATAATATGCCCTTGAAGCCAAAGGCAGCATTCATTGGAGCATATTGTATAAGCAGGCTGAGGAAACTCTCTAATGACAATGTCTGGTACAAGGATGCGAGTTTCTTGACGTTGCGAAGCACAGTGCTGGTGAAGACAATCTGCTCCGTCTTCACATATGTCTTTTCATCTATGGTAACAAGACAGCATATGTTAAAACCACTTGCAAATGTTTTCACCACCCTGAAGCCAGACCACATGGTATATTTGGTTTTCATACACATTGCTATGTCTGGGGCTTGATGTTTCAGCACCTGTCACCACGTTACTTGGGGTAGCAACCCATATCACCATGGAATGACCTTCAAGGAGATTACAGTACATGGACTGGCTCAAAATGCTGAGTGGAAATATGGAGGACCATCCACATACCCAATGTCCACTTATTGTGATAGCATTAGGATGTTTGCAGTGTGTCAATCTTTGCTCTGCTCCAGATGTTAATGTTTTGATCCAGACAAGTGTGGAGACATTACGCAGGAATGCACTTATGTAGGAATAATCATCCTGCATACCCATACTCCCACCCATGCACACAGTCTCTTGCTTACTGTCAGTACAAAGGTCATCCACTGGGTGATATTCAGAGGTGTAGATGTCTGCACACAAGTCATGGTACATGGAAAACTGTATACTGGGTGAAAAATCCTGTCCTATACAGATAGCAGATGTCCTGTACTTGTCACAGAACATGTGATGATTAGTGTGTTAAGAGGCAACGTGTTAAAGCATTCAACCTCCTACTTAGTGGACTGCACAGGAAACATACTGTACATTGTATCATACTCAGCAACATGTTGCACCATACTGTACTCTTCTGGTATATAGTGTGCACTGTACATATTCTGAAAGGTATAGACATCAAGTGTGTGCAACAACAATGCAAATGAGCACATTACAACCATCAGTATTTTGAGACTGTATGTCAGAGCACTCTACAAAAAAATTAGTAAGACATGAGTGATACAGAAAATATCCCTTGTAATATTTATGTGGTTGTAGCCATTCCCCTTTCAAGTCTACAGCTGCAATGGCCCATGGGTATACTCTGGAAATATCTGTGACTCAAGAACATGTATATCCTGAATATGACTGGTGATTGATTTAAATTTGGCAACCATCATATCAGCAGTCCCATCTGGTATAGACCTGAGAGTCCAATAAATCATGTTGTGGATGCTGATAATCTAGGGTTTGATGTCTTCACATCCAGCCTGTTCAGATGCAGCTTCCAATTTTTTGGTGATGACTGTGATAAAATAGGAAAGTTAGATTCTGGCAGTGTCTTACTTCTTACGTCTTACATTGTTGGTCTGGTTTCTGATATGTACCTTGAAATGCCAGGGTGTAAACAGGCACGGAACATTGAAGAACACTGAAAGGTGTTTTAGGAATACAAAGTAATGTTGATGGTGGTCTGCATGCCTAGCTGTAGTGGTGACGCTGTCAGTGTTGGAAAACCAGGTAATGCAACGATGCTGAGTCACACTTTAGCATGATGGGTGGTGATCATTGCACATCCCCCATCATGGTATCTGACCTGGGTGTGAGGATTGAAACAATAATACCATGCCAATGCTACCTGGGTGAGCATAGCTGTCACTACATCCATCAGTGAGCGAAGGTGCAGGTATGGGACACATTTGCCTCTGATCAGAATTGACATGTAATGTTATGCCGGCATTGCCGTGCACATCAAGTGTGTGTGATACACAGTAGCCAAAAGGACTGGCAGCGATGGTAAGTGACAGCCACATAGAGCTGTCACAGCACACAGTGATGGACACACGTCTGCTACATGCAGATGTACTGGGCTCTCAAAGGGAAATGGTACATAATGAGGACCTGTAGAATTGATAGGATATACCAGAGCTGCAGAGAACATAGAAGATATTCAGGGGAGAAGACGGTGTGATGGGTTGTGGCTCTGTGTGTGCCAAGGAGGGCAGGTATTTTGCTGTATGTGTTTATGAAACAAGACACACTTACCAATGTAGGCGATGTGTGGTACCGGGGGGGTCACTGGAATATGGTAAACCACGAGTAATCACCTTTTACAAAGTACCACACATCATAGAAATGTTTGAATTCGGGATGTTTGTCTCATAAGTACTTCTGAATTTGGGGATGGCGGTCAGTGACCAGACACTGAATGGTGATTCCCTCTTTCTGGATGTCTTCCAATCCCCGCTTCAGACCTTCTATTTCAGTGAGGTATGTGGATATTACCTCATTGCTCTGTGAGTAGTAAATGACACACATGTGAATATTTCTTGAACAAGACAACACATGCCAGCCTATGAGAGAACTTTCCTTTCTGCGGCCTCTTTTCCAAATAAACATTTCTGAGACAAAAAGCACAGATAACACCTCTGTATCATTCATAGTGGTGTTTCTGTGGTGACACTGGTATCCTCATCACCAGTCACAGTGTATATGAGTAAAAAATATTTTTCTGTATCTCTGTTGTTCCAATACCAGCTTTTGTCTTGTCCTTTCCCTACACCTTATGATATGCAGTTAGCACAGTAGTCATGCAAAAGACCTGTAACAGTCAAAATGGCCTTAGGAGTACCAGGTACATGAAGATTGTGATGTTATGACACTGTACTGAGTAGAAACAGTGACATAAACAATAAGACACAATGTATGCAACCCCTCTTTAAATACACAATTTGAAAGTGAATACTCTAAGTTGTTATACATACCTGAACAAGATTTACTGAAATAATTTTTGGCCTCTTTAAGTCCATCAAAGTATATGTCCCATACTTCGCACTGTGGCTGGCTGTGTCACAGCGCCCATCTCCGCCTAGTTGTACAATGTTGTTTTCTGTCTTTATTTTAGTCAATTAGGTTTCTTTTGTGGTTGTTCCAGATTTTGTAAATGGAAGGCTGCAGGAATTTATGACAGTGTTCATGATAGGTTGTCCGTGAGATTGTCTGAATACTAATATTGTGTAGTATAATAATAATTTTACTTGGAAAGTTTCCACTGCAGCCTATTGCCACCGAAAGCAAGACATGTCTAGTGGGGTAACTGAAAATACAAGGCTGGGATCTCCATGTGTATGTTAAGTCACTTTTTTTGCACTGCTGATCAATTATCACAAATGAACCTTTTATGGTGTTAATTATTGGGTGGCATGTTTCTTTACAAATGGGGCAGATGAAAAATAAAGACAGAAGACAGCATTCAAACACAAAGAACTTCCTTTCATCGTGGTATATTGTGACACATCCTGTTTCTGTAGATTACTCCGTGAAGAACAAGGCATAAAACAGAAGACATCTGAATACAGCATTGAAAATGACAGACATGGTAGTAAAAAGGACAGTTTCCAAAAAAGCTGTGAACTATAGGTTATCAGGAGGTTGAAATCGTTTCTTCAGAGGCAGACAAAGTGTGATGTACATGGTGTCAGTCAGGTACTGGGTACAACTTAGTCACTATCAGTGAAAGACTAACTTGGGCTCACACACTTGATGATACCACTTGATGATCATCATTCCCCCCACTCCCCACATAAGGACCGTAATGATGATGAAAGTCAGCAGTGAATGGTCATTCAGTGTACACGGAACACCACCTGACACCATGGCTGTGGTAATTATTCCAGTATGGAAAAGTGAGGTGTTGAGCAATCTACAGCAGGTATATGTATATCCTTAAGGAGGGGGGCTGACTACACAGCAGTATCCAGTCTAATACTGTGGGACATTGGTGAGACACTTAACATCAATGTCCACATCAAGTTGTGTACCACGCAGTAGAGTACAGGTTGCAGTAAGGTGCTGAAGTGGTGCATGGACACAAACACATGATGGCCAAGGAACTGAACCCTTGTCACAATTCTTAACCAGTGGTACCACTGCCGTCTTGTATCTGAGTTTTTTTTTTTGAAAATAAGTATTTCAAGACACATGTCTATGCTGTCCTGCCATCATCTATCCAGTCCCCCCTGTCCCATCACACAACTTTCCAGTGACTTACCTTATCACCTGATATTCTCCTTCTTGCAGTACCTACTGTGGGATGCCCAGTCACCAGTGCATGGCCTGCAGAGGCCTGGACATTATACTACAGCCATAGGGTGTTTTTTATCCATGGCTTATTGCCACAAAGTCATCCACATGCAATGGCATGGCGAAGAACTCAGCATCTGTGGAGACATCCTCAAATGCTTATGACAGGCTGTTGCTAGTGTGGTCTTATTGTGCTACTACCCGGACATCTACAGATGGCAGGGAAGCAGTAGGTAACACAATACCCACTCCCCAAGAGGGGAGAGCTGTCTTAAGGACACTTTATCCTCCATCCCTCTTCCAGCCCTCAAGCGACCCGTGTCCATTCCCAAACTCATGTTGTCAGTGTGGCTGGAGGCAAGGCGCTTGAGTGCCTCAGACATCCATGCCACTGCACACTGAGATACTGTCATAACTCCATGCACAGCACCAATGTTCCCTCTCTGGTGTTCGTAGGGATCTCCATGACAGTCCTTCCCATTTTCACTGCACACAGCAGCAACATGCAGCAATATTCATCCTAATATAGTTTTACGCTATGCAAGACAACATGGAAGTCATGTCAGGAGAACATCAACAACAGGGGAACCACTGGTGCATGGATTGTATTACAGTTTCAGTGATCATCCCCTTGAGTATTATAGGGGTGCCATAGCACCCCTGCAGTTAGGATTGAGTAGCCTATTTAATGTTTAACCCTGTTTTTTGCACCTTAATAACTTTTGCATTCTTTGACTGATTAGCCCAAAGTTTGGCATGCATGGTCAGGTTGCCAGAATCTCAAGACAAGGAAAGTCTTGTGGTGGCAACTTGTACAGTTTTCTAGATACAGTGTGCTAAAAAACAGAAAAAATTTTTGGTTTCCATATACTTAACATTGGGTAGTTTTCCTCTCACAACCTAGACTGTGTAGAATTTTTTCATGAAATGTTTAAGGTTGAAGGGGCCCATGCCAAGGGTATGCCTTTGGAACGTTTGGTGAAAAAATATTATACCATTTTTAAAGTTGTAAAATTTTTTGAATTAGTGTTCTGGTGCAACTGGGAAAAAACTATCATGAAATGTAAAAACCTATTGAGAAAGATAAAAAAAACATATCCCGAGTGGTTATTTGCATAATATACTTGTCATGGGGGAAGAAACAGGCAAGATGGTTGCCATTTTCTTTTTATTGTTTACTCTTACAAACAATAAAAATACATACAAATTATGTATTTAAAAACAACAATGCCCAAACCTAGCTAAAAAGCAACCATTTAGCTAGATTCTGGTGTTTGTTTTTTAAAGTTGGAAGAAATATGGGGTACACAAAATCCAGGGTGACCAGCTTAGTGAGAGAAACCAATTACCCTCATTCTCTGTATGAGAACAGTGGGACTTTCTTACTTCTGCAGCCACAGCTGGAATTCTTGCTGTGATCTGCAGTGACAGCAGTGAGACACCATTTCTCTTATGTCTAGTGGCACACTTCCCACCCTCAGATTGCCATCCCTGTAGTTGTTTGATCTTTCTCTGGTGTCTAGTGGCATCCCACATCCTACAGTCACTACCCCCATAGTTATTTGATCTTCCCCTGGTGTCTAGTGGCCCCCCGTTTGCTGTCCCCATTATTGTTTATATTTTCCCTGGTGTTTAGTGGCACCCCAACCCTCCAATCACCTTCCACATTATTGTTTATATTTTCCCTTGTGTCTAGTGGTACCCTCTGATTGTTGTCCCCATTATTGTTCATATTTTCTCTGGTATCTAGTGGCACCCCCACTCTCCAATCACCATCCCCATTGTTGATTTATGTTTCCCTGGTGTCTAGTGGCATCCCCCCAATCACCATCTCTGTACTTATTTACTCTTTCCGTGGTATCTAGTGCCCCCCTCATGATCACTATCCTTGGTATTGTTTATGTTTTCCCTGGTGTCTAGTGGCACCCCCACCATCCAATTACCATTCTTGTACTGAAACAATGAAAACAGTTCCCAATTTTTTTTCTTTTTTTTAAACCTGCAAAAAAAGACAATGGTCCCTCACCAACCTGATCCCCCACCTCCCATTCAGCAGTCACCACCCCACTCCCCCACAGCCCCCACACATCCTCACTCATGTGAACAGGTCACAGGGCCAAGATTCACTCAATAACTAAAGACACGTCTTGCTCCTGGAACTGCCAACTGCAAGTTGATAAACTACGGTAAGAGTGGTTCAATGTATTTCAATGGGGTTTTCAACTTTGATGCATAACTTTGGAATTTTTTGCATATTTTGAGCCCAGATTTTCAAGATGACCTTTTTTGGGACCCAACTTCATGAACAATGAAGGTGGAATTATGCAAATCCAGCCTGAAAGGTGATTTTGTGACCACTTTGTGAAATCACCCTTTGGGTGGGATTTGAACATTTTCACCACCCTTGTTCACAAGGTAGGATCATAAGAAGGCTATATTGAAAATTTTGGGTCAAAATATGTAAAAAGGTCAAAGTTATGTGCATATGTTTAAATTTTACTCTGCTCACTTGTAACTTAGGTAATTTTAAATATTTTGACCACAAATTTTCAACATTGCCATTTTTTACACCACCTCATGAACATGAGAGCTGTCATTTTTCAAATCCTTGCCAAAATGTGTTTTTGCTCCTGTGTGGTGGAATGATGTTTCAATGCTGTAGAATAACATTTCAGTGGGGATTTGAAAACTTTCACTCCAGGGTTCATGAGGTGGAGTACTAACAAGGCTATGCTGACAATTTGGTTGCTGTCTTGTCAGAAATAAAAATGCAGGGCCCTCTGGGCCCTGCGCTTCCACAGCAACATACATGTACACATCAACACAGGGATGGGAGCAAAGGGCCCTCTGGGCCCTGCTCTCACAAAGACAAATAAAGATTCAATTATACTGCTACAAAAAGTAAGGAAATTGTTGCAAAAAATTGTGTTAATGCACCAGTTATGGTAACTTAATGCCACAAAAGTAGGGAGATGTGGCATTAGGGTTTCCAACCCTAATATGCCGGTATGCCAACCGAACAGTGAAACATTCACGGCGAAATCCTTCACAGTGACAATCTTGACAGGTTTCAAAATTGTCACTGTGAAGCACCCGAGGGTGAAATTTCACCCTTTTGCCATGTTTGACCCCCTCCAAATCAACTCCAACTCGGAGTTGGTAATCTTTAGTAAGGGGGGGGTCAGGGTACAGAGCCCCCTGAGAGAAACACACCAATGTCAGGCAGGCAAAATTTCACCTGTCAAAATTGGGGATCTCGCTATGTCAAATTTCAACAACAGTGTTGTCAATTTGGCATAGGTAAACCAATGCATCACCCCCACCGCCCAAGCAGCAAAAGGAAAAAAAAATTGAGTTTTGGGTCTCTGGAGTCTTGGCAAATCAGTGATGAGTTCTTCCTTGGGGGTTGTCAATGCTAATGCCCACCCTCCCCCACCAGCCCATACCCTGCAATCCAAAGTACAAGGTACAGCTCCAAGTCACTGCCTCATAATGATGCACTCTTCACAGGTAGAGAAGTATGACTCACCATAGGTTTCCATTACAATTTGTTGTACCATCCTTAATGCAGGGTGGTGAACCTGCATGAAGAAAGGAGATCATATGTGATGTTTGCTCACAGAATGGGGTGGGCATTAAGGTTAGCAACCTCAAGGAAGACCCCACCACTGATTCACCAAGACTCCAGAGACCAAAAACCCTAATTTTTTTTCCTTTTGCTGCTTGGGGGGGGTGGTGCATTAGGGTTGGAAAACCTAATGCCACATTTGCTTACTTTTGTGGTGTTAAGTTACCCTAACTGGTGCATTAACATAGTTTCTTACAAAGAATTTAAATATATGCAAAATGATAATCTGTAAAAAAAGAAACTTTTCTTACACAGTGACATCTAAGGTGTTGTCGTCATCATCAGAAGCATCATCATCACTGGACAGTGATGGATGATAAGGTAAATCGTTGCCATCATACATTCCATCTCTTGAGTCCCATTCAGTATCTGATGATGGTATTTGCATGGATGTAACAGCTGGTCTGTACTGTGGTTCTGTCATCAATAGATCAGTTTGTGTACAGGCATTAATTTTCTTGACAGAAGCAATGCAGCCAAAGTGTAATTAATAAAATAATTTGAATGAGACATAAGGAATACCAAGCTTGCTACTGATATTGCCTTTGTGTCACACAGTAGCACTGTAATGTGCATTTGCAGGTCTGTTGCACGAAACACTATCTTAAGTGACCACATCTGTCCTCCTCCTACACTTCCCCTGGGCACAGTACTGTATCCATTGTTGTGTTTCATAACACTTGGAGAGGTTATAACACCACATCATTGAGGTCCCTCTCAAGGCCCTTGGATACACCTCACCTTGCAGAATCACTTTTCCATGTTTCAGTCTAATAATTGCTTTCACAATACTACCCACAACAAAATAAGTAGTGCACACTTCCCTGTCATCAATGTTCTTGCTTCTTTGATGAAATGTATCACCATCACCTACCAAACAGCTACCAAACCTACCTACAACACTGAGCACAAGTATTTTTTCATGAGGTCTGCATTGACAAGATCATAGTCAGTTTGAAAGGAAAAAAACAGTCACGGCACTCACCAGGGCACATAAAAAAGGTCAGGAGTCAGATATTCCTTGGTTAAAAACCATTTCCTCCACTTATTGAGCTACACACATCACGAATAGATCAAAACGTCGAAGGAGAACCACTCAAAAAAAGGTCTGACATTTCAACTTGAGTTGAAATGTCAGACCTTTTTTGTGTGTAATGATGCCACTACTGCAGTACAGCAAGCATATTCCAGACATGGAATTCCATGTGTAACAGGGTTCCACAATACACCATGTAGAGGATAATATATGGGCAGCCATATACAACAAGCTTGTGTCTGCATCGAGAGTTTTCTATGCAAACCAGAAACCTTGCTAGCAAAGCTCAAGAGGTTCCCTAGTTGCCATAGAAAACTCAAGATGTAGACACAGGCTTGTTTGTGTATGAAAAGTTAAAAGTTGTACAGTAGATCATCAGATGTGAAAGGTTATATACTGTTACTTAGACACATTCAGTTACATAATATACCTGACATGGATATTTCTATTATTCAAATGGCCATTATAACCCTGATGAAATCTCAAACAGCATCACATTATGAAGATACTGTAGATGTATTAAGAATACAGTACCAAGGGGTGTAAAAAAACATTGATGAGCATCATCAATGAGAAGCACTACAAAATCAATGCAGTGCCTAGACTGTGGATGACAGTCAGTCACAACATCAAACAATACTTTGACTGTGTTTGCCAGCACAGTGCTGTGTGCTATAGAGGGGTCATTGCCTTACCTCATCACACATCAACAACACAGTCACATCATTAGAATGCTGTTGTCTGATGTCAGATGGTATAGGAGAACATCGAGCTGTGCAGGCGTATTTCACAAGCCTTATAGTTACAACAGGTGGACACCTAGCGGTGGTGCACCTGGGCAAGAAAGAATACTATGGCAATGTGGGAAAAGTCTGGTGGTGGAATCCCCACTTACGACTTTATTTTCCTACTTCAAAATGCCTCTTCCCATTCAGTACAAATCAGAGGTCACCCGGGTGTTGCTACTGGAGCCTAACTATAACAACCACTGTCTCACAATTGCAGACCACATGACGTGAGCCTCTGCTCAACCTCCCTCCAGGCCACCATCAATTGTGCCCTCTACAGGGAAATGAGTTTTCTGATTCACAGTCGATGGCACTACAGCTGCACCAACCATCTGGCCACATGCACTGTGGTTATAGTACAAGTGTTTAAGAGGTGGAACTGTAATACTTACATTTGTAGGATTTGAAACTGTCATCCCTAGGTGGCACAAATCTCTAATGCTATTCATGGCAGAAAGATGTCAGGGCAGCTGTGACACAGTTCCTGTGATTTTCTTCCCAATGCAACCCCTGCACATGCACCAGTGTGCCCCAATGAAAGAGACAAGAACAGGATGTGGATCCAGCCAGCTGGCTCAAGTGGTTGCACTTATGCTTGCCAGAACAACAGCAACAAGTCATGAATGAGCTCTGAGCAGAGAAGAAGCTCGATGTTAGGTGGGAGGGTGGGATCTAGCATCCCCAGGACTGCTTTGCCCCTCTGGGGGTGTAGGAAATGCTCTCCTGCCACACAAAAGATACACAGTGAAGACTGGCTGTCACCAAGACAGGACCATGTCTCAGGGGAAGGCACAATGGCAAATGTCAGTGGAGTACCTATGGTGTGCAGATGATTCTAGCTACTTTTTTTCAATAAGTAGTTTATTGTTTTATGTCAAGATATAACAACATTGTTACATAAGGTATTAGACATAACATTTCCTAAAATAGCACATAAATAAAAATAATTCTCCCCCACAAAAAATGTTGCCATCTAAATCAGAATGGTAATCTCATATATATTCCATATGCAAAATAATATTGAGAGATCATAACTGTAGATCTTATATCCTTATAAGTGAAGGAAACAAATTCATAAATTCTCTCCATGATTCAGCCATAATATCATCTGGGTTTTCTATTCAAAACCATAATTTTTCAAAAATGAGGGTTTCTTTAACTTTGTGCCACCAGATTTGTTTAACAGCTGGGGTGAGGGTTTGTCATTTCCAATGATCTAAAATGATCTTTTTTGTGGCTATTGTTCCCAAACTAATTACTTTTTGTTGGTCTTTTGTTAAATTCAATGTGTCAGATTTATTTAGTACTAATATTAAAGGGGATTTGTTTGATCATATCAGCTGTTTCGATCCATCAATTATAAATTATTTGGCAGGACCAAAAATGATGGCTTAAATCAGCTTCCTTTCCGCATCCATGGCAACATTTGTTCAAAAAATTAGGT
Source organism: Neoceratodus forsteri (assembly GCA_016271365.2). NCBI lineage: Eukaryota > Metazoa > Chordata > Ceratodontiformes > Ceratodontidae > Neoceratodus > Neoceratodus forsteri. Next base: position 1,699,810,037 of record CM057449.1, on the reverse strand, counting down.
ATCATAGTGCTCAACATTTTTGGAGTGATGTAAGCTCTGTTGATTATTTTGACTTGAACTGATTTGTTCTTAGAAGACAAATCATTTTTATTAGCTGCAACTTGAAGCAGTTGCCATTGCTAAGTTGTTAAATATACTGATAGTTCCTTTTGCCATTTCTTGTAAATTTTTTGTCTGCAAATTAATGGCCCATCCATGATATGTTTGTAATTTCTTTTTTTTTAACTTTTTTTATGTTCCTCGGAGCTGTGGGGGAACACTTGACCCCCTATCGGCCTGGATCGTTGACCCCTCAAGCTCCCACTTACCTGGCCTCTGCATTAATGACAGGACAGAGAGGACTTGACTTACCCCTCACAGAGGGGCCCTCCTGGGAGGGGATGGGAGGTGAGAGAGCATCACCCTTGAGTCCCCGCCCACCGCTGGGCTTTATTTGGATCAAGAGAGCATGGGTCAATCATGGTCTCATACTGCTCATTCCAGGGGGGTTTCCATGAAGATCCCCAGGAGGAAGACATGCAATGATGCAAGCACGTCAAGTTGTGCATTCCCGCATGTTCTGCATAGGCCTCTGCCTCCTCTGTGCCCATCCAAGGTGTTCCCAGCTGCAGAGGCACTCAGTCACCCCTGGGTGCCACTTTGACATCGGGAACCACAGGATCCCTCCCCAGGAGAAGAGAACTTCCCAGTGGCTGCTCAATCTTACTCCCTCCTTCCCTCCCCCCTGGCCAACCCCCGATGGCCCAAGCTCATTCCCGAACCTAGTTGCTGATGTGGCATGAGGTGTGGTGTCCAGCACCTCAACCCTCAGCACCACCAGGCCAGCTGTTTGTAAATGTTTGATAGTATTTTATTTCTATAGTTAATTATCACGTTTGTTTCAAAACTTAAATGTAATTTAATTTGAGATGCTGTCAGGCCTATTCAATTTATTAATTTTTGAAATATGCTAGATAGAAAAATATAGTGTATAAAATTCTTAAGATGAACAGTCTTGATTTTTAGACTATGTTGCTTATAGGTCATACAACTGTTATCATATATTAAGTCTGCCCATATATTATTTTCTTTCTACAACCTATGACTATTACTTTAATACATTGGGTTATTTTCTTCATGGAAAATTATTAAGTTGTTATGGAGCCAGTGAACCGATTCTACTTTCCAGAATTTCAGGGCTTGTTTGCCATAGATATAGAAGTTTCTCAAAATGGGAATCCTTTTAAATTGTTTGAAAGATTTTTGATATAACATATGGTTTATTGGATTCCTATATAACAGTTTCTTAGTTAGTTCCCTGAATCACCATACCATCTTGTTCAGGATAAAAGCCTACTCCCATGCAATTGATATTAAATGAGATAGCGCATCTTTATAAGGGTCTGGACATCCAAGCCCCCCCCACCACTCTATTCCCTACAACACAGCTCCATGCTATTCTGGGTTTCCCCCCTCTCCAGAGAAAATTGGAACAATTTATCTTATTGAGAGAACCACTTATTATCTGGCAAACCCCATATAGGTTGCAAAATTAATATAAAATGAGGCAAGGCCATCATTTTGATGATCTCCACTCTTCTCCATAAAAATATGGAAAGATTTTGCCAAAGAAGTAAATTTTTTTGAATTTTTTCTTTTGCCAAATTAAAATGTAACTGAATATTGTCTTCTAAATTTGAGATTAGAATTAACCCAAGGTATTTTATTGTGCTCTCTTTTATAAAGAGGGTTAGGTTCTGGAATTCTACCTCATACCCTTTATATAAAAGCATAATTACCAATTTGGATGTATTCAACTTATAACCTGCAAATTTTGAGAACTCTTCTATTAAGTCCATTAGTATTGTCTATCTCCCTACAAATACCTCAATCCTTTAACTCTTAGCAAGTTCCTTTCAGTTTCTTTGTTAATCTGCTGTTGTCTATCAAGGCTATATGAAATCCATTCATTGTAATATTTATTCTAATCTTTTATAACCTAGGCATCTAGTTCTTTTAGTCTGAGACCTTTATTCCTGTTCTTTAGTTTTTTTGGTGTATCAGGCTTGATAGGAAATTATGGCCCCCAGCAGCACCATCTTCAAGGGGTCCCATAACAACAGTACATTGTCTTCACCTGAATAGTTATCATATCAGTATTCAGTAATTACCTCTTTTATTTTTCTTATAAAATCTGGTATGTTTAGTAGTTCATTACTGAATGACCAATTTTTCTTCTTGAAGGAATCCTGTTGGTTTAATAGGACAATCTCTACAATCGCATGGTCGGAGATAAGGATGGATCTAACAGTTACTGAAAAATGTTACTATATAATTTTTGGGATATCAAATGTAATTTATTCTTGAGAAGCCCTGCAATTTATGATCAAAGTGCGTGTATTCTTTTGCAGTTGGATTTTGAGTATACCAGGCATCTATTAATTGATATTCCTCTATAAAGTATTTAATTTGAAAATATGTTTATTTTGGGTAGAGGGAGAAGTTTTATTCAGTACCTCATCAATTAATGCTTTCATATCTCCCACTAATATTAAGTTTTCAGCTTCTATTTCTGACAGTACTTTTGTTATATTTGCAAGGAAAGAATCATAACTGTCAAACAGGGCGTAAATAGAACTGAAAGTATAAATAATGCCCAGTAATTCAGCCTTAACTAAAATAATCCTACCCTCATTTTCAGACCATTTTTTGTGAAGTCTGAAACGTAAATTATTTCTAAAAATTAATGAGATCCCTGCTTTTCTTCCTGGTGCCTGTTGAGAACACTTTTTTTCTATTCAATTCATATTTAATTTTTTTTGCTTCATTTTCTTCCAAGTGTGTTTCCTGTAATGCTAGGACATCCACTTTTATTTTATTTATATATGTCAAAATTCTATTTCTTTTGATAGGTATGTTGATACTGTTAACATTGAAGGTGATGCAATTTATCATTTTCCTACTATACATAACATTTTTCTAATGAAAAGGCTTTTTCAATATGGCTGCATACTATAAACAATGTAGAATAAAACATTACAGTCTCCTCCTTCAATAATAATGTAGATATTGAGTGACCTCCTAAGAAAAATCTTATGGATACCTCCTTGATTTCTGCTAACCCCCCCATAAAGTATCAATATCCTCAAAATAGCATCTACCATTACATCTTCCCCTTAACATTCGACCCCCTGCCACCCAGTACACAAGAACTATAATCCCTATATTGTAGTTTCAGGTTATCCCATCCCCCTCTCCCTTCTCTCCAAGCCTTTAACAAGTAATTAACTAAGAGAAGAGATCTGGTAATTTTTTAGACAATATGCCCAATGCTTCCTTTGGAGTTGCAAACACAATAAAAATTTCATTTTGGATGAAGACACAAAGTTTGGCTGGAAAAACCATTGACGATTTATATCCCTTGGACCAAAGTTTAGTTTTAATGAAATTATATTTTTTTCTCTTATTGATAATATCTGGAGGTAAGTTGTAAAAAAATTGAATATTGGCACCCATTAGGCTGATAATTTTTTTCTATAGACCTGTGTCATCAGTTTTTCTTTGTCCTCAGGATACATAAATTTAGCTATTATTGGTCTTGGAGGAGCTGGATCAAAGGTTTAGATCTTAATGACCAGTGAATTTGATCTAAATCCAATGACATATCTTCCTCAGAAGTATCCAAACAGGCATCAGCTACTTTCTTGAAGGTTTGTCTCAGTGTGGCATCATTGTCCCAAGCTTCAGGTACACCTACTATACGAATGTTCTTTCTTCTGGCCCTAGATTTGAAATCGGTTATTTTACTTCGCAGTTCTTTCCGTATAGTTTCAATTGATTTTATTTGTCTCTGCATGGCAGTCTGCTGATCTTCCAACTCTGATACTCTTTGTTGAACCTGTGTTAGGTCTTTCTTAGTTTGCAAGTTGGATTACAGAATTTCCATAATCATTGTAGAAATGTTATCAACGTTTTGTTCCAGAGTCGCTACAATAGCAAGTTTTTCATTATGTTTTTCAAGCTGACCAAGTATTGTTCTGGCCCATCCTGGGATTTCTTCTTCCTGATCATCTTCTAAAGATTTGTCTAATGAAACTGAAATTTCCTGGGAACTATGCTCCTCAATTGGATCATCTTGTATATTTTCTTAGTCATTGAAAACTCGGTTGCTTTTTCGAATATCTACTGTGGTAGTCATAGAAAAGTTTCTCAGTACTGAGGTATACCTGGGTATACTGAGGCAGAATGAGGCAGGATCACATTACAGTCAATGCAAACTATCTCAGTGGCACCTCGAGGTACCTTGAAGTAGGAAACATTTAGACAACTACCACTGTACATACTGGGATATGACAAAAGAAATGTATTGGCGATTATTGAGGGAACTAGAATGATCAAGTAATAACCCCGCTTTCCTTTATCAGGCATTTGTTGTACAGTAGATTTTTCAAGTGTCTTAATTACAGCATTGTCTTGCACCAATATTAAAGACTCATCATAGGATGTTTCCTTCGTAAATGAGAGTTGCTTGATTTAACCGCTGTACTGCATCTGTTGATTCTCTTATTCCACTGTCTTTTTCATGCATAAAGCCCTACTTCTTGGAGTCCATGGAAGGAACAATCTCTGTATCTTTATTTCTGGCCTTTCCATGGAAAATATCTTCTCCTTCATTAATAACCTCATCTCTTATGCACTCCGCACTTTTTGTCTGTGGAGGATGTTGGGTTTGGGATAGTGCCTCCAAGTCTACCTTACCTGGAGCTTGATAAATACAATTTGTTTCTGAACTCAGCCCGGGGCATTCACATGGTTTCTCATCAGGCCTCCACAGACTTGCCTCAATGGTCACCACCTGCACTTCCCCTTCAGCCTCTCCCCCCACAAACCAGGCTCAGGTGTGGATCCAATTCCTGGAATAGACTCCAAATCCATAGTTGCCCCCCTCTGCAATCACTTTCCTTAACAGTGATAACTAACACTTGCCTTTCATCTAAAACCGACAGTGCCACTGCCACTGATTCCAGAGTTTATTCAAAAATAGACTTCAGCTGAACTGACTCAAGGTGGGTTTTAATTTGCAGTACCTGTAATTTATTAATAATTTTTTCCAGGCATAACAGCATGCTGTAAGGCATTGTTTTTTAAAACTGAGGCAGGTCTGAATATTTTTTCCCCCTTATTGTCAGACTTTAAGTTTGGTAAAGTGTCTTTGGAAAGAAATGTAATGATACCTTTTGATTCCAGGGATGACTCTGGCATTTCTTTAACCTCCCTCCTTACAATGGGAGGTTCTGACTGTGAGCAAACAGGGAGAGAGTTCCCTTTGTCAGTTTTCTGATTTTTTCAGTGTGGCGGCTGCTTCAAACATTGTCAGGAGGCTAGATTTTGAAATCATATCAGTTACCTGCACTTTGGCAATATTTCATTGTTTTTCATTGTTTAACCAGGTATAGCACACTAAGCTGAAAGCTTTTTTACAGGAGCAACCTGGGAGCACAAGGAGGTTAAGTGACTTGCTCAGGGTCACGCAGTATGCAAGTATCTGTGCAGTAAGCAAAAATCAACCTTTAGTGCAGGGTTGGCGCCCAAAGTCTCACTTTCTGAGGATGAATCTTCTTTATTAAGTTTCCGTGCCAGATGCAGTTGTATATGAATAATCAGTTCAGCCATCTTCTTTGCCTTTTTGCTTGTAGATTTTATAACTAGTGAATGCTTACTTCTTAGCAGCATCGGATCCTTCTTGGGCACCATACTCTTTTTTCGAATAATAAGATAAAAGTTTATCTGTTTCCCCAAGCACCTTCAATCATTTAGAATTTTCTATTTAAGGAAGCTGCATATTCATCAAAGCAGGAAAGGCATGTGACAGTCAATCAAATATTGGGAGTGGATCCAGGACGGTGTGTAGCCATAACTCAAGCCATCACCATCTTACGCATCTCAGTTTACAACAATTGTTGTCTCATGATTATAGCCACTGTGATATAATGTCTGTGACCACAGGGGATTAAAAGCAGGAATAATTCTTGGGACAGCCCCATGTTGATACCCCGGGATCCACCTTCCTCCAAAAATTAACAGTCCAGGTGCAACCTGCACACAGAAAGAGGAAGACATTATATCAGACAATGTAGTGTGTGAAATAGGGGGGGTATTCCTGAACATATAATGCACACATAGGAGATATACATGAGAGCTTACCACTGCAATTTGCCTTTTTTGGAATGCTCCACTAGATTTATGCTTCTTAACAGATATGTCAAACACAAAGTCCTCTTCATCTTAAGTCACAGTGGTGCCATTAAAGTCAGGCTTAGAATTATGGATGGTTGGTACTGCATCCTTTACCAAGCACAAACCACGAGCTAGATTAAACTTGTATCTGGCAAAGATGGATTGGTCAAAGCATACATCAGTGAAGTGTGCAGAACACAGAACACTGGTATCATTAGCATCACACCAGTCAGCCTGCCTTATTTTGACAAAATGATTTCACAAGGCTCTAAAGTGCATATTTTGGGAAAAGTAAACAATGAAAATCCCATTGTTGTGGTATTTCTGCAATTCGCAGCAACACAACGAGCAGGCATCCTCAAAATATTCACAGCAAAATCTGTATTTAGAGACAAGCTGTTATACAATAGGTGTGACACAATCAATGAAACATGTCCTGTAAAATGCAGTACAAAGTGTAGCACATTTAGTAAGACAACAGTAAATGTGGTCAGTTATGTCAGCATTTTTGTACAAGGCACACCTGCTTATAATGAGAAAGTTATTATGACTTAATATATAGAATAGTGGATGGTTGACCATCCACAACAAGGCTGTGTTTCCATCGAGGGAGTCAATGGCATCATAGAAACCTTGAGAGTGAAACTCGAGAGGTTTCTGTGATGCCATCGACTCCTGAGATGGAAACACGGCTTTAGTTGCAGATAGTTAACCATCCACTATTTTATATAGTATATGGTTGCCCAAAATGTAACAAGGTTCATGCCTTGTGTTCACATTTCTGTTTTTTTTGCCATCCTCTTTCTCCACTCCCATACCTGAAGATTCCAATCCTCGATGCAGTCCTGCACCAAAAGTTACCAGTTTGCCCAACTCTTCACTACAATCCCACTCTGCCCGACACCCGTAAACTGCGGCAGTAAATAAAAAAAAAAGAAACACTGAAAACAGACAGTTTGGACACACAGAGCTGATCATACAGTCCGTGTCCAAACTGTATAGTACTTATAAACTGCTCGTCTGACCGCTCGCTAAATGATGACCCCATTTTCTCCTATGTTTTTTGAATCCCCGCTAGGAATCAGCCAATCAGGTGGTAGGGCAAGTCAAAAAAGTTGTATTATAGATGTGACGTCAGAACGATAGTACAATAACTTTTTTGACCTTTGAACTGTCCTACAACAAGATTTTGAAAGCCATGGTTTTCTATTCATAATAAGCCCTAACCATATACTATAAGGTAGTTGTTAATGCACTCAGCAGTGTAATATAACAAACAAAAGGGAAAATTAATCAATTTAAGTATAACTATTGAAAACAAATAGAGCACATCAGACAATACTATGGGGGAGGATGACAGCATGGTGACAAACATGGTAAGCTCAGCAAGAGGACTGATGAGACAACCAATGATCTGTAATATGGCTATTCAGTGCACCAAAAAAACAACAACAACATTAGAACAGGTTAAAAATGCAGGACACAAAAACAGTAGCATCTAAAACAAAGACTATGAGGCAGGCACATCCATATACTGTACAGAATCACAGTATCCCCAGAGTAAGGAGAGAATTGTGGATCAAGGGGCAAGGCAACAGAGCAACAGATATCAAAGATGCCCTTCCAATCAGGAGAAGACCTTTACAGAAACCATTTCAAGGGACAGCTCTAACTTTGTCTATGAAACCGTGGTTCATGGTCCAGCAAAATATAAAAACAACAGTGAGAGGTGTTCTAGCTGAAAAGATGATGACTTTATAATGATGTATCATGAATAAGGGATATGCAGCGGTTCAGTGTGTGATAATGCATTTATCTTGTACAGTTTCCAGTGGCCTCAAGTAACCTCACGAGTGCCGAAGGCACGAGTGAGAGTTACGAGAGGTCACTGGAAACTGTACAAGATAAATGCATTGTCACACACTGAACCACTGCATATTCCATTTATGCAACAGGTTTAGATGTTGTATGAACATTTTGATTTTGGTAGGTGTAAATAATTTGTCAAAAAAGGGAAAAGAAAATAGAATTTTATGCTGTTTTTTGCTAATTATAAAAAAACAAAATGGTATCTATATATGAAACACCACTCATTTTGAAGATATTTTGAGCTGAACATTTTCGTGCTCACAGTACCATGCTATCATTTTTGTTTTAAAGTTATTTATATTTGTTTGTCAAAAAGTGAACAAAAATTACATTTTCTTCTGTTTTCTTTCATAACCATATACAATATACAGGGTTTATATAAATGAAACATTATTCATTTTGTAGATAATTTTGTGCTGAACAATTTTCGTGCTCACAGTACCATGTTATCTTTTTCGTTTTAAGTTATTGACATTTAAATATGGTTAGTACTGGTTCTGAGGCCGAACATTCTAAAAGAATTCTGAAGAGAACTGTGTAGATAAATGAGCTAGTGATGTAGTTACTGTGTGGATAAATGGGTGATGATGTAGTTACTATGTGGATAAATAAATTTATTACCATAGTAGCGAAGATAAATGGTTTTATTCTACAGTTTTTATCCTGACCCCTGTTGCATAAATAATTATTATCAGTTACAGTGGTAGTCAAATAAAAGTTGACCGGTACCCCTGGCATGACGCTTATCATAGAGGCAGCTACCTAAATGCACTTCCTAAGTTATCCACAGGATGGCAATCACCTCTCGTCGCAGAATGATTGCTTTCCTGTGGTGCAATTATGTCTGTTTTTTTAATTGCATGCTTTATTCACTGCCAGATGTCACTGTTTCAAACTGTCAAAATTCCCTGCATATTTTAACAGATTCAAAACTACTGTGCATATCACTAAAGCCATTTCTAACTCATTTCAGAATAGAAACTAGCAAATCTTGCATCTTTTAATCCAAGGGTATCTCACAGCACAATTTTCAGTATCTGGAATATTTATAGCTGTGTGGCCATATAATATAGAACTATTTTCTGTGGTTACATTATTCAGTAGCCCAGTGGCTGTGTCAGGTACTTGTTCTGAGTTAATTCCACATAGAACCTTAGTTGTCTGATTCAAAGTTTTACTGTCAGAGTGTTTAGTTTCTAGATTTTGTATTGTGTCATGAAATTCATCAGAGTCATCTGCTAACTCAGCCTCTGACTGAGAATAGAGCTGCATCACCTGCATCACTTAATTTGTGTTTCTGAGAATCATTTAGATCTAAGGAACTCAAAACTGCCCCGGTTGTATCACTGCCCCCAGCAGAGTTATCAGCAGCCAAATCTTTGTTTGTAGTTCAGCTTTTTTGTCAGTGTTTTAGTCTACTGTATATTTTCCCATTTCTTATGCCACGTCTGAGCTCTATTATTGGCACATGTCATTAGGTGTAAGAGAACTGAGGGGGTCACCATCTGGAACTGACTGCTCATTTTATGGTTCCAAAAACAAATAAGCACATGCGAGGTCCCTTCGTCTTATAAAAGCACACATTTGTCCTGAAAAACATAGGAAGCTTATTCTGTGTTAGGAGATCCTTTTCTCAACCAACAACTGCTCATGCCAACAAACCGATCTAGGGGAAAACAGAGTTCCAAGACAACCAATGTTTACATGTTTGAAAGGAAAAGGACCTGTCTGTGAATTTACTAATCAAATGTTTTATCATGAAATCCATGATGCTCTCTAGCTTTTAAAGTGATGAATGAGCTATAGGTGACAAAAAGATACCATAATCCTACATTCCCAGGTGTTTTCAGCTGTACAGTACATTTTGACTTACTGTTTCTGGTGGCAATTACAGGGACTGAAAACGTAATTAATGAGTCTAACAAATGCCTTTGAATGATATGGCTAAAAGGAGTAAGCAATGAGTTGTATTTATGAACTCTATCAATACAGTAGTTATATAGCAGGTCAGGTTGGCTTTGTTATACATAATAACTGGAGCATGCACTGGGAGCTACACTGGTAGTTCAAAGGATGATTATACCAGAATTTCTGTAACATTTTGTAATGTTCAATACACAGTTCATTTCGGGGGAATTTTCCCAAATGAATTATGTATAAAATATTACAAAATTCACCATCATGGAGTTTTATTTGTTAAACTCCACAGTGGTTGAATTTTCAGAGGCTTTGCACAGAATTCATTAGAAGTCCCCTCAAACAGAATTCTGTACTGAATGGTTGAGATGCTTACAGAAATTTTGTCCTTTGACCTCCAAAAACTTTGCAAGTCTTGAGAGGTAGATGATGCAATGCTAGACTGCTTCTTATCAGGCGCGACTTTTGCAGTAGCTTGTGCACTTTCATATTACTAGTCAGCTCTGTCAATTTTTCTATACCTTATGGGTATACAGTATGTACTCACAATTACAAAATCACAAATGTGGAAAGCAGGGGCCAAGGCTATTTTACAACAGTGAGTTCAGTGTATATATGCTTAACAGTCATATGGTACAGTAAACGGACTACTGAAAATTATGCCATAAGTACTAAACCATGATATTGCTTAATGGATTTATTACAGTTTTGGTAAAACAAAACAACAGTAAGAAAGATTTTCAGCAAATAAAATGCAGTTTTAAATGTAGTATACAAAGAGCTTGCTGTTGTTTGATCACCCAGTGTATGCCTTAATCATTACATCTGCATGATGTACTTTTCTGTATGCATTCTATCTTACAGTATATTCTGTTCAAGGTAAAAATGCCATGCTTGCTTATCAATGTTTGGCTCGGAGGTACTGCCTCAGTGTAATGTTAACTCTGCATATGGGCAACAGACATTCAAGTATTGTTATGTTTCCAGCATGCTGATGTCAGAGCTGTCAAGATCTACAGTACTCCAGAACATACTGTACCAGGGCTGCTACAGCTCCCAGAGGTCAGCAGACTCCTCTCCAGCCGCTGACCAAGACCAGGACCCCAGAAAAAAACAGGCTCAAGCTGCTTCCCCTCTGACCAGGGCTGCTACAGCTCCCAGTGGTTGGCAGGCTCCTCTCCAGCCGCCGACTGAGACCAGGACCCCAGAAAAAAACAGGCTCAAGCTGCTTGCCCTCTGACCAGGGCTGCTACAGCTCTCAATGGTCGGCAGGCTCTTCTCTAGCTGCTGACCGAGACCAGGACCCCTGACAAAATCAGGCTCAAGGTACAGTAAAAGTGCACCCTATTGGATTGCAGGCACCACCTGGCAGTCGCAGCTGATTGTGTCACCTATCTCTCTCTGCCAACAGGGCTCCCTCCGGCTGTGAAATTACATTGATTTTTACTGTTTAAATTGAAACCTGCCTGTGTAAAGTAAGGAAAAAAATATAAATCTGTGTTTGAAGTTAGAGTGCTAAGTGTTTGCAGCTTCTTTCTGAATCTGTGAAACCCCCTCACTGAGCCAGCCGACTGGGTTCGACTGTAAAATTACATTGATTTCTACTGTTTAAATTGAAACTTGCCTGTATAAAGTAAGGAAAAAATATAAATCTGTGTTCGAAGTTAGAGTGCTAAGTGTTTGCAGCTCGTTTCTGAATCTGTGAAACCCCATGCCTCCCCCCCAACTAAGTCAGCTCTCTTTGGTGCCCAATTTCTCCAGGGCGATTGTTCTGCTACATCTCCCCAAACCCCACGCCTCTTACTGTCTTCTAAATTTTCAGCCCCCAACCCCCTCCATGATTAAATACTCTCTCTGCCCACCCTCTTCCTCGACCCCACACCCCACCAGCCTCCTGCAGCCTTCCATTGGCTCCCCTCTACTCTAAAATTCCCATTCTCTCTGTTTCACCTAATAGGCCTATTGACCATTCATACTCCTAGGGGCCAACCAACACATTCATCTCAGCCAAACTCAGGCTCCTTTTTCCTCATAATTACTTCCTTGTCTAAGAAGCTGCTACAAAATCCCAGCACCATGTCCACCGTGGATAGCGTTTTACCTATACTCAGTCGTCTGTTCTCCTGCCTCCCACCCCTCCTCTCCACCATGCCCATGCCCCACAACTCTGCTCATATTGTAACTCCTCCTTGCCCCTCCAACCCCGTTCTCTCTCTCCTACCCACTCCTACCTGGGCACACTCTACTATACGTCCCCCCCTTTCCTAATCAGGCCCTCCCCCTCCTGGACTGTCCTGCACCTACTTGCTGTTCTCGCCCCACACCTGTTACCCACACAAATGTCCATCCTTGCCCCCTTTCGCGGTGGAGCTCTTCCATTCCAAGCTACCTCAATATACTAGCTCAGCACCTATCCTTCACCCTCTTCCTTCTTGTAGCAGGAGACATACACCCAAATCTGGGACCCTCGACCACCACATCCTCACCAACCTCAGCCAGCACCCCCACCCCACATCCCATCCCCTCCCAACTGCCAGGTTACCCCCTCCACAAAGGCCTCCGTCTTCTTCACCTAAATATTCATAGCCTGCCACTTAAAATTGACCAGCTACAAGTTCTTGCTGCCCTACATGACCCTGATGTCATCCTCTCTGAAACTTGGCTTAACAAAAACATTCCTGACTCCTCAGTTGCAATCCTGATTACACGATGGCCCACCAGGACAGGGCCATGAGAGGTGGCAGTGTAGCCATTTTCATAAGTTCAGACATATGCTATGAAATAATCTTCTCTAAAACTGAACCTGAAAGAGTATGAGCTCTTGCTGCTCCAGCTCACACTACCTTTCTTGCTGCCTATATTCTTTGTCGGAATCTACTGCCATCCTGGCACCCCTGCCACAACTGTTTCTGACCTTCTTACACAAATCAGTTCACGAGCACCCACAGGGGAATTATATGCTATGGGTGACCTTAATCTAAACTGGTTAACCCCAGCCCTCAACAAAACCCGGATCAATGTCACTGCCCTCAATCAAACCCAACTCATCACTAAGCCCACCTGCCTAAACCTTAAATCAGGTAATCCTTATCGACTGGGCTCTGACCTCCCATCCTCACAGAGTCATCCAAACAGGCCTACTCCCTGACTGTATGAGTGATCACCATGTCATCTACCTTGATCGCAAAATCCACCATCTCAAATTCCCCCCAAGTTCTTAGTCCAATGGTCGTTCAAATCCCTAAACCTTGCTCACCTCCTAAATGACCTTGGCCTAGCTAACTGGCTCCCCTCCTCCTCTCCAACCCGATAGATGACACCCTACTTCACTTCAAAAACACGTTCCTTAAGATATGGGATCTCCACACCCCACCATGACAAGCTCTTGCCTCTCCTTAGTGTAAACAACTCCACACTCTCGGATCCTATCTCAATCGCTGCTGAGTTTAACTTATATTTCTCCACCTGTGCTTCCTTGCTCCTTTCCTCCTTACCCCCATGTCACCATCTCCACCACCTACAGGGCAAAAACTACCTCAAAATACAGGTATTTTCTCCTTCAGGGAAATCTCTCTGGATAAAGCTCTAGATGTCCTGCTAACATTAAGCCCTTCAAATGGGAATTCCCCGGATGGACTAGACCCCAAACTTCTGTTCCTCTTGGCCTCTGCCATAGCCATCCCTATTGCCAACCTCCTAAATCTATCTTTTGCCACTGCATCTGTCCTTCTGTCCTGGAAGCATGCCATTGTCATCTCTCTCTAGAAAGGGTGTGCCTCCTCCTCCACCTCAAACTATTGGCCAGTCTCCCTCCTCCCTGCTCTGGTGAAGCTGCAAGAACACTTAGTGCTTAGCCAGGTAACCTCCAATCTCACCGACTCAAATTTCTTCACACACTACCAGTCCGGATTCAGAAAAGATCACTCCACTGCCTCCTCTTTACTGAGGCTCACTGACACCATCCAATCTGGAATGGATAGAGGTCTCATCACCTCTGCCATTTTCATCCATCTGGCCAAGGCCTTCGATGCAGTCTCCCACACTCTGTTACTGTCTAGCCTCTCTCTGACTCTGGCCTCTCCACATCTGCTACTGCCTGGTTCAGTGCCTATCTTACAGACCACACTCAATCTGTCAGGATTGAAGATGCCATATCCCCTCCCCTCCCCATGTCCACTGGTGTCCCCCAAGGATCGGTGCATGGGCCTATCCTATTCTCTATTTTTTCTAAACAACCTGCCCCAAACTTGTTCTGCCTCCTTGATCCACATGTATGTTGATGATACTGTCCTATTTTCTTCTGGCTCCTCCCCAGCCTCAGTTGCCTCTACCATCCAGGTGGACTTTAACAGAGTCCAGTTCTGGTTCAACTCTCACCAGCTCTCTAAATGCTAAAAAACTGTAACTACAACTTTTGGTACAACCCAATGACTAGCCGGCTCCCTCCCTCCCACTTTTCCACACCCTTGATGGGTCAGAGCTGGAGGATGTCACCTCCTTCCGGTATCTTGGAGTTTGGCTTGAGCGCCACCTCACCTTCGCAGTCCATGCTGACTCTATACTAACAAAACTCTGCCCCAAGCTCGGAGCTTTATATCGGAACCGTTCTAGCCTCCCTTATCCAGTCTATCGTGAGGTTATCCAGAAGATGATACTTCCCTCCTTTGATTATTGTGATATTGTTTACAGTGCCTCCCACAAGTCAGTTTTATCCAAACTGGATACCCTTTTTAATGCTTTCTGCTGGTTCACTTTGGACACTTCTCCTCACACCCACTGATGTGAGCTATACCACTCCCTTGCTCTCTCTTCCCTTGAGAACCACCGCCTAATACACTGTGCCCAGTTTATCTCAAAGAACTGGTTTGGTACCCTCCAGTGTATCTGACCTCTGTAGTATCACCCCCTCTGGCACCTACTTATGCTCTGAGGTCCCTAGACTTCCAGCTCCGTTAGCCCCCAGACCTCGGACCCAAGCTGGCCAGGCTGCCTTCTCTCACTGCTTCTCTCAGCTCTGGAACTCTTTCCCCTCTGAAATTCACCAGTCTTTCTCTATCCGCTACCTATTCTATGCCCTTGCCAACCACTGCTCATTAAACTACTCCTGCAGCTAACTCTCCCAATCCATTCTACCTCAGACACTCCTATATTTCTTCTCACAGTAGGCCCAATGGTGCTACTTCACTAACCACATCCAACTACTACACTTGATCCCAACTTTTGAGTTAGCTAGCTTGCACTTACCCCTATCTCATTATATACCACAACCCAATACCTTAGCAGGATTTCCTCATTGCAGCTATTATTCTCGACTATTAGGGTATATGTATTAATCCACACTCACCTATTCCTGTCAAACATACTCAGCTGTATTATCTAATTATATGTTTTCAAGGTATAAAGCGTGACTTCCCCATGTAATTGCTACTATACTATAAGTAACGGTAAATTGTCATCTACTCCCAACTATTTCTGTCAAATGTTTTCAACTGTATTGTAATTGTATGTATGTATGTCAGGACCCGGACTACCCTTGTCCTCTTCCTCACTGTACCCTTCCCCCAAGGTTGCACCGGGAGACGAGCAGTTCTTGCTCATTGTGCTTTTCCTGGTGAAACAATTTCAATAAATAAATAAACAAATACTGTATACAGTGCTGTGCAAAAAACAAGTTCTGTATCAGGAGTGTGCAGTTTTTTTTTATATTCCATTTTCCATATTGACATTAAACATGTAGTGTATGATAAGTGTGTATTGTATATACTGAACCACATCAAGTTTGCCTTACTCCCTCTCTTCTTAAAGCAGAATACCATTACTGTTAACTTAATGTGTTCCAGTCACAAAACCAGCATCACTGAAGCAGACTTGACATATTATTAACACAAAATTGCACTGGAAATAAACCCATCCCATCATTCTGGTATGCAAAACCAAGGGGCATGGAAAGGTACATGCAAAAAGTGTGAGGAACAGTGTGAACAGCTGTGTGTAGAAGGTATGGGCAGGTGCTATCTGGCATACAGTAAATATGTACAGTGATTCCTGCCCAGATGATGTGCATTAGTGGGTATACTGTACTGTGCTGTACACTGAAACAGGAAGAATTTCAGATATTAAGTTCCCCTGTTGATTATCAGTTTTTCTCTCTTTTTGTTGCTTTTTCAATTATCTAACATTATATACATTACAAATGACAAATTATTTGTTTGATTTTTGTCTTTTTGTAAAAGATGAGTTTGTAAATATGTATTGTTTTGTGTGCATGTGTTTTCCTTTAGAAAAGCAACTCTCCTACTCTTCATCAATAAGTGCCATGGTATCTGTAATTTCCACCTGAACAGTGACCCGAGAAGAGCAGAAGGGACCTTGGTTTAATGACTCTTCCTAAGAATTTCACCAAAGCAGTGCAGCACCCTCATTGTACTACATTGCAGCATCAGTTATGGGTAGTAACCGAAATACCTGGTGTGGGGCTGGAACCCAAAACCTTCTGATCTTCTGGTCCCAGAGGAGAGAGTGCAACCTATTGATCCGCTGACACTGAGGGAGGCTTACACAAAGTCTTTGTATCTGAGCCAGACCGCAAAATGCATTGAATTTCAAATCTTTGGGTTATGTAAAATTCCTTCACTGTAACATATGCTTATTTGCACAGTAGGGGGAGAGAGGTTTAAACCTTGAAATACAATTACTGTATGGAAGTACAGATTAAATAGCTCATTAATTGCAGTGGCATTTTTTAAGTTTGTGCTGCCTGGTGCTCCTGCCCTAATGTTTACGTGGGCAGGCCCACCAGGCAACTGAAGGTTAGAACTATTAGATAAGACACTGCTATAAATATGTCTCAAAAACTTTTATTAAAACATCTTTTTATGTCAAAAAGTTAAAATACAGACTGGATTAGCAAAATAATAAAACAACGTTTTATATCACATCTAGAGATTCGTGAAATTACAAAATTTCATTACGCGAAATGTTTAGAGAAATTCACACATTTTGTGAAATATTTTGCAGCTGCAAAATGTGAAATTTCACCAGTGAAACATGAAACTTCACCCTTGAAATGTGAAATTTCACTTGCGAGCAGGTTAAGTTTAGACATTACGGGTGAAATTGTGCATTTCGTGAAGAAATTCCATATTCTGCGGGTGAAATTTCACAACATTGCACCCAGCAAAAATTTTGTGGAACAGCGAAATTTCACAAATTGTTTCATGTGGAGAAATTGTTGATTTCGAGTCAGTTTCACCAGCAAAATTTAATTTTGCAACATCTCTAATCACATCAAACCACTTTTTCAAGACTGAACGTAAACAGTGAAAAAGTACATTTGTATACATAACATCCCATGTAAAAACACATTTCATCCAATGGTTGCCACTACATCAGATAATTTAATCAAGTTTATTATGCAGCCACTTCTATACATGTCATCCGGATATGACCTTGTAATGCAGATTTTTTTTCCTTCCTTATGCTTCCATGTTCTGTTTCAATTACTGTACACTGACAGCTTTCCTGATGTCCATCATTATACATCTTCCAGGTATAAACCCGGTTTGGTGGATGAATGATAGAGTGAATATGTTCAGCCACTCTGTTAGCCCAAATTTTCATTATTATTTTATCATCAATATTCATCAGTGCTATTGGTCTGTATGACCCAAAGTTTAAAGGATCTTTATCACCTTTTAATATTAGCATAATTATGGAGTCATTTAGTGATTCCAAAAGTGCCTCCCCATTCTCCATATACCAATAAACTTGAAGTAACAATGGAGAAAGTATACTGGCAAATTCTTTGTAGAACTCTATTGTGTAGCCATCTGGGCCTGGTGCTTTCCTATTTTGGAAGTGCTGGATTACCAATTTTATTTATTCCATAGTAAAAGGTTTATCTATTGTGTGCTTTGATACTCCCTATAATGGAATACTAGTTATATTATAAAAAAAAAACATTAATTTCCTGTTGTGAAGGGTTGATATCCGGAGTATATACATTTTGATAGTGTTCCTGAAAGCCTTTATTTATTTCTAACAAGGAAGTTGATATCCTACTTGATTTTAGTTGGATTTTGAATATTGTGTTCTGATTATGCTCACATTGTAACTGAAAAACCAGTAACCTATCCGGTTTCTGAGAAAAAAAAATTATCTGGAGTTCTGAAATACTATTTCTGCTTCGTAAGACATTCATTTAGGCAGTTCCTCTCTTATCTGTAATACTAATCTTAAATCTTGTTCTAGTCCAGATGTGTTATAAGCCACTTCTGCCATTAAGAGCTGGCGTTCTATTAATTCCATTTTTCTTATGATATGCATAAGATATGATCCAACCTCTAATATACATTCTCAAAGATTCCCAAATAATAACCAAAGAAAATTCCTCTTTTTAATTGTTGATTAAAAAAAATATTTCTCCTCTTAAAGTTTCTGTTTGAAAATGGCATCCTTCAATAATGAGTTATCGAATTTTCAGCTATATACCCTATGATTATTATAATCATTTAAATAGTTTACCACTAAGGATACAGGAGAGTGGTCAGAGATTTTAATAGCCCTATAATTAATTTTAACAATATTGTTCAATATGTCCTGAGAAAGAAGATAGTACTCTATCCTGAAGGCTGTTTTGTGTGCATTAGAAAAGAAAGAGAATTTCTTCCAAGCCGGATATACTTCTCTAAAGACATCAATAAGCTTAAAGTCTGACATAAAACCTTTTATTGTTTTCAGGGCCCATTTTTTTGTGTCTTTCTTTCCCTCAGATCTGTCTAATGCCAATAAGGATAAATTAAAATCACCACCTATAACAAACAGCCCTGTGTATTTAGATAGAGTTATGAAAACGTTTACATAAAAGTCCGGATCATCTTCACCTGGGCCATATAGTGAACTAACTGTTATAGATTTGTTGCCTCTTTGAATCGTGGCTATAGCATATCTGCCGAATCCATCAACAGTGTTATCTTTAATAATAATATTTAGATTGTTTTTAAATATAAGTGCAACACCCCTGGAGCTACTTGAAAAGCCAGAATGAATCCAATGGCCCCTATATAAGTTGCAAATACATCAGAAATCATTGTTAGCAGAGTGAGTATCTTGTAGTAACAAACACATGGCCTGTATTTGGTTAGCATATTGAATTATTTTACACATTTTACCCTATCTCTGTCTCCTTTTAAGTTCTAATGCAAGCATTTTAGATTCTCTGTCATTACTTTTTTTTATATTTTTCCATAATATTATGGGTAAATTGCCTCCTTAAATAAGTAACTGTGATGACATTCATTTTCCTGTAACCTGTCTCTTGTTTTAAAAAAGTGCTGCTAGCCTGAATTTTCTTCCTATAATCAATCTCCCCTTCCCCACTTAATTTACCTACTACTAGAATCCCCTTACAGAGACTGTGTGTTAGGTGTCCCCCGTTAGACAGTCTGCAAAGATGGTCATTGGTTAAGATGAGTGTATCATGAGACGAACTCTGAGACCAACCACCTAGAAAATCTAACTACATATTTATACTGCTTTCCCCAAAATTATGTGAAGTGAAGATTCTAATTTATTTATTAATTTAGTTTAAGGATGGTCTTTTTTTATTTTTAACTGAGATTAAGGGAATGCCATATTCAGCCATTACGCTCAGTGTGGAAGAAATATGTTTTCAGGTATTGCTCTACCTCAGATGGGATATCAAAAATATGCTGCCTTCCATTAAGAAATACTTTTAAGCTATCTGAATGCATTAAGTTATGCAGGATGCCTTTTTCTCTTAATATCCTGCTTATTCCAATAAAAGTTTTCCATTTCACCATGACTGAGGGTGGAAAGTCTGGGTAGACTTGCAAATGAAGTCCCCTAACGTGCAAGCCTTTTTCTGTTCTTGCCTTTTTAAGTATTTCTTCTTTCACTGGAAATGGTATGGAATGCTTTTTTCTCTTAATATCTTGCTTATTCCAACAAAAGTTTTTCCTTTCACCATGACTGAGGGTGGATGATCTGGGTAGACTTGCAAATGAAGTCCCCTACTGTGCAAGCCTTCTTCTGTTCTTGCCTTTTTAAGTATTTCTTCTTTCACCTAGAAATAGTGTGGCATAATAAAAACAAATCTTGGAAAGCTTCATCTTGTAGAAAAAGCTCTATTATGCATGATCAAGTTCTATTTTCTCTTTAGGCAGTTTTTTCACCAGTGCTTCAGTTAAAAAAACAAAAACCATGTTCTTCACTCATCCCCAAAACAAGTCCTGCAACTTCAAACTCCTCAGTCACTCTGGGTCCTCTTTCCCACTCGAACAAGTTTGCTCCTATAAATACCTAGGGATCCATTTTGACACCTCCCTCTCCTTCCATGGACACATCGCTGCCCTAGCCACTGCCACTAATATCCGATTGGGCATCTTACACTGGTATAAACACTGCCTCCCCCCGGAGGCTCTTCGACTCACAGTCACCTCCTCTATCCTATCCCTAGTGGACTATGGACTGCCGGTGTATGGGCTGCTGATCAGACCGCACTTCATAAAATTCACATTACTCTGAATAAGGCCTGCAGGTTAATTACTGGAGCACCTAGGCTGACACGCACCTGTCTACTGTACGCTAAAGCACTGGTAATTGATCTTGACGAGCGCCTCAAATATCTGACCTGTACCCTTACAAAAAAGACCCTTCTTGGGCTATCCCCATCAGGATTGACCACCACCATACGCCGCTCTGTCCTACTAGTTCATACTCGGACCTCTGGGAAAACCTCTCTTGTTATCCCTAGAGCTAGGACCTCTCACGGCCAAAGAGCTTCAGCTTTAGGGCCCTCCTGGTTCAACACACTGCCCCCTCCATCTCCAAAGCTCCAACTATATCGCGCTTCAAAACTTCATTGGATGAACCAATTTTATTAACACCCGCCGCTGTAATTGCACCAGTCAAAGTCAGCACTAATACTTATGACAAAGCTTATTACTAAGCTGCTAAGGACAACATAACTCTGGTATTGTTTGCATCAATCCTACCTGTACCAGCTTGTTTGTATCTATGTCTTAAGTTACTGTTATACTTATGTGTTGTACTGTTATACTGTGTATTTTCGTTTGTCTTACTGTGACAAGGTACCTTTGTAAATGAGCCTATGGCTCAAAAGGTTTTCCAAACTGCTGTTTAAATAAAATAAAATAAAATAAAAATAAAATAATATTTCTTCCATATATTGGAGTAGATTCAAGCCTTCTGAGCCCTCAGGTAACCATGCTATTCTAAGATGATCTCTTCAGGAGTGAGACTCTAAGTCCTGTATATTATATTATAAGTGTTGCAATTCTTTTTGATATTGTGTTACCCTGTTTTGTAATGGGGCAAGCTGATCTTCCATGGTTCCTACTCTGGACTCTAATTCTGAGACTCCTTTAGGTAAGGGTTCCATCTTAATGTCTAATGATGTTATTAATCCTTTTATGGCATCGAACGTCAGAGTAATACTTTGAAATCCTGCGCACATTTCTTCAAGCATTGATTCTTGTGCTAGTTGAATTTTCAAGAAAGCATTTGAGTCTCTGTCATTTTGTGAACTTTGCAAATTAGAGTTTAATGTATCTTAACTAGAGATGTGAAATTTTATTTAACCAGCGAAATTGCTGTGAAATTGGCAATTTCGCTGTGTGGAATATTTTGCAAAATTGTGTTGAAATTGCAAAATTTCACCCATAATTTCACCTGTATTCATCCTTATATGCCCATTCTGATATCCCATGTTCCTGGTGTCTAGTGCCCCCCCAGGCTGATCACCGACCAAGTTCAAATCAAGAACCCTCCCTCCCCCCAAGTCACTTTGAGCCCCAGCCCCCAATCTTTGCAAAATAAAACAATACCCTCCCATTTCCCTGGTGTCTAGTGGACCCACCCAGGTTGATCACCAGCAAAATTCAAATCAAAAACCCTCCCTCACTCCCAGTCACCCTTAGCCCCAGCCCCCAATCACTGTAAAAAATATCCCCTTCCTTGTCCCTGGTATCTAGTGGAATGCCCACCCCCACCCTGTCTTAAATCAGAGTCCACCCCGCTTCCCCCCAAGTATTCCAATCAGTCAACTGGCACAGCCCTCAACTCACCTCCATGGCTAGCAGCCTGTCTGAGTGCTCAGTGAATGAGCATGTGTGTATCACACTCATTCGTTGAGTGCTCAGATGGTCTGCTGGCCATGGAGGTGGGTGGGCTCTGACTTAAGACAGGGTGGGGGGTTCACTAAACACTAGGGACATGTTTTTTTTTTTTTTTACAAAGATTGAGTGCTGGAGCTCAGGGTGAGTGGGGAGAGGGAGGGTTCTTGATTTGACTTTGGCCAGTGATTGACTGGTGGGGGGACCACTAGACAACAGGGATATAGGAGAGGATTGTTTTATTTTTCAAAGATTGAGGGCCGGGGCTCAAGGTGATAAGGTGGAGGGAGGGTTCTTGATTTGAATTCAGCCATGCTCAGCTGGAGGGGGCACTAGACACCAGGGACATGGGAGGGGATTATTTTTCTTTTCCTGCAAGATTGGGGGCATGGTGGCAAAATTGAGAAATTTCACCCACAGGTAGTGAAATTTTGCCCACTAGTGGAAAATTTTGCCGGTTCAAGAGCAAAAGTTCGCTCTCCCAATGGGAGACATTTCACATTTCACCTGGTGAAATATTTCATGAGGTGCACAAATTCCTCTAAATATTTCATCAGGTGAAATTTTCCAATTTCACACAACACTAATCTTTACTGGTGGTGTTGTTTATTGAGGAGTTACTTTCAGAAATCTTTCTGTTCGTTTCAGTATTGAACAGGGCAACTGATACACAAGTTTGTGGGGCCACTATGGAAGTCCTTGTTTGTTTAGGA
This sequence comes from Neoceratodus forsteri, assembly GCA_016271365.2. NCBI lineage: Eukaryota > Metazoa > Chordata > Ceratodontiformes > Ceratodontidae > Neoceratodus > Neoceratodus forsteri. Next base: position 1,699,787,167 of record CM057449.1, on the reverse strand, counting down.
GCAGTTTCGCTGCACATGGCAGCAGGTTTCAAACTATTTGGCTCCTTGTCCTGCAGATCTTGTGAGATAGCAGCTTCATCTTCCGATGCTTTCTGTACCATAATCATATCAGCTTGGGCTACTTTTACATGTTCAGGCCCAGCGCTTATTAAACAATCTTCTCTTGAACCAATAGTGTCTTCATTTATGTCATTTTTATCATTAGACGCCACCATCATAGTAATGAGAAATTGGTCCATAGGGCTGTCAGCTACTAACTTTTGTGGCTTTAGAGTTCCTATTGCTGGGTTCGCTCCCTTGTCACTTAACTGAGTTTTGTTTTCAGTTTTGGGAGCATTCTGCTCCATGGAAGAAGTGCCCAGTACTGAGTTACCTGGATTCATTACTCCTAGTAAGCTTATTGATTTCATAGAAGGTGGGCCTGCTCACCATTGGATCAGTCTAGTTGGCTGTTCAGGTTCTTTTTCTACCTCTTTTAAACATCTGAATTGTTTAGACATGAGGGCTGAAAAAGAAAGAGAGAAAAGGCAAAATAGCCTTGCCCAGTATAACACCACTACAAACTGAGCTTTGGTGACTTTTCTTTGCTGATTAATTCTTTAAATGAGCAGAGAAATCAAAAAAGGAAGAGCAAGTCTGATGCTCCATGGCCAGAGAGACTGAACACAGCACCATTCAGCTTTTAGGGGAACATAGAAACATAGAATTTGACAGCAGATAAGGACCGCTTGGCCCACCCATTCTGCCCATTTCCCTACCTAGTGGATAAGCTGCAGATCCTAGTTAACCAGCAGCCTACTTCTTCCTACCCCCACCCCCAGAATTGCCTTATGACTGTCCCATGCATGCTTGAATTCCACCACTGTTTTTGACTCCACAACCTCCTCTGGAAGGCCGCTCCATGCATCTGCAACCCTCTCTGTGAAAAAATACTTCCTTAAATTACCTCTGAGCCAACCCCCCATCTTCAAATTGTGCCCCCTTGTTCTAGCATACCTCTTTTTTTGAAAGATGCTACCCTCTTGGACTTTATTGATTCCCTTGAGGTACTTGAAAGTTTCTATCATGTCCCCCTTCTCCCTTCTTTCCTCGAGGCTATACATATTAAGCTCATTAAGTCTCTCTCTCATATGTCTCCTCCGTGCAGACCCTGCACCATTTTAGTTGCCTCTGGACAGCTTCCATCCTGTCTATGTCTTTGCGGAGATTGGGTGTCCAGAACTGCACGCGGTACTCCAGATGGGGTCTCACCAGCTGTCTGTACAGAGGGATAATAACTTCCTGTTTTCTACGGGTGATGCCTCTCTCTATGCATCCCAGTATCCCCCAGCCCTCCTTGCTACCCTCTCACATTGCTTGCCCACCTTTAGGTCATCTGATATGACTACCCCCAGGTCCCTTTCCATTTTTGTTGTTGTTAGTATCTCACCCCCCACTGTGTACTCTTCCCCTGGGTTTTTGTTTCCCAGGTGCATTACCTTGCACTTCTTAGAATTGAATCTAAGCTGCCATACATTTGACCATTCCTCTAACCTTGCCAAGTCCCTTCTCATCCTTTCCACCCCACTTGTGCATCAACTCTGTTGCAGATTTTGTGTCATCTGCAAAGAGACATACTTTTCTTCCAGTCCCTCTGCAATGTCACTTAAAAGACATTGAAGAGGACCGGTCCTAATACTGAACCTCATGTGTACCCCACTAGTAACCCCCTTCTTCAGAGTGGACTCCATTTACTATTACTCTTGTGTCCTATTCTCCAGCCACTTCTTTACCCATGCTGTCATCTTGGGACCCACTCCCAGGCTGGCTAACTTGTATATTAATCTTTTGTGTGGGACTGTGTCAAATGCCTTGCTAAAGTCTAGGTAGGCCATGTCCACAGCCCTCCCTGATCTACTACTTTGGTCACCCAGTCAAAGAAATCTATCAGATTTGTCTGGCATGACCTTCCACTGTGAATCCATGCTGCCTTGGGTCCTGTGCCCTCTGGCCTCTAGATACTGACAATTCTTTCCTTCAGAAGTGATTCCATCATTTTCCTACCACTGAGGTTAAACTAACAGGTCTGTAGTTTCCTGCTTCTGCCTTGCTCCCACTTTTGTGAAGGGGAATCACATCTGTCCTTCTCCAGTCCTCTGGTACCACCCCATCCTCTAATGATTTGTTAAAGAGGGTAGTAAGTGGTGTCACTAGTTCTACCCTTAGTTCTTTTAGAATTCTGGGATGAATCCCATCAGGCCCCATTGCTTTGTCCACCTTCAGTTTTAAGAGTTCTTTCAGAACCCTTTCTTCTGTAAATGGGCTGGTATCAACTTTGTATCCAGAGTGTTTCTACTGTTTGTTTTAGGTACCTCCCTCTTCCTTTGTAAATACTGAGCAAAATATTTGTTTTGTATCTCTGCCTTTTCACAGTCACCCTCTGCCAACCCTCCTCCCTTTATTTAGCCTCACTATCCTCTCTTGGTCTTCCTTCGCTCCCTGACGTACCTATAAAGGTTTTATCTCCCTTCTTAACTGAGTTGGCTATCTTTTCCTCGGTTTGGGCCTTTGCTGTTCTGACTGCCTTCCCAGCTTCCTTTTGCTTTAACTGATACAGTTCTCTGTACTGCTCCTTCTGTGATTCCTTGTACTTCCTGAATGCTTTCTTTTTCTCTTGAACCTTCACTGCCACTTCCTTTGAGAACCATAGTGGTTTCTTACATCGTTTCATTTTATTTGCTTCACACACAGGCTTGTTACCTCTGTGATGGCAGTTGTTATTATTCCCCATTGTTCTTCCACCCTCCTTCCTGCTCATTTGCTAGTGCATTCCTTGGCACTCACCCATTTTGGCAAAGTCAGCCCTCCTAAAGTCCAGTACTTTTGCCTTGTATGGCTTGACTTCATTGCTGTGTTTATTGTGAACCATACTGTTCGATGGTCGCTAGTTCCCAGATGGCTACCCACTTCTACATCTGTGATCCTCTCTTTATCTCCATTTGAGAGAACCATGTCTAAGATTGCTCACTCTCAAGTGGGCTCCAATTCTAGTTGTCTAAGGCATGCCCCCTGTAGGGCATCTAGAATAACCCCACTCTTCAAAGTGGCTGCTGCAACTGCACTCCAGTTAACATCTGGCATATTCGGATCACTCATCAGCAATATATCCCCTTTTTCTGCCATTCTAAGTATACTTTCTATCATTTCCTTGTCCATTTCCTCCCCCTGAGAAGGGGGTCTGTATACAACCCCTGTGCGAATTGTGATGCCATTGCTGGTTTCCAAATTTACCCACAGTGCTTCTTCTCCTCCCTGTTTTCCCTTTTGTTCTGTTGCTTTGATTTCTTCCCTTATGTAAAGAGCTACTCCTCCTCCTCTTTTACCCTCCCTGTCCCTCAAGTAGATAGTGTATCCTGGTATGTTTATGTCCCAGTCATGGTTTTGTGAGTACCATGTTTCTGTGACTGCCACGATATCCAGATGTTCCTCCTCCATCAAGGCCACTAATTCAGGAAGCTTGTTACTCAGACTACGGGCATTGGTACTCATTGCTCTCCATTTTTTTATGACTTTACCTTCTTTTGCAGCATCCCCCACTGACCTTTCTACCTCGGTCTTTTTCTCATTTAGTACCCTGTTTTGTAGGGAGAGGCTGGGATTTTCCTGCAGCTTATCAGTGCCTCCCCCTTGACTAGTTTAAAAGCTTGCCAATGAAGCATTTAAACTGATTGCTCAAAAGACTTGTTCCCTTCCTGGACAGATGCAGACCATCCTGCCAGTATAGGCTGGTGTCCCTCCAGGTGGAACCCCAGTCCCCAATGAAGCCAAACCCCTGTGCTCCACACCATTTTTTCAACCGTTCATTAAACTGCATGGTGCAAAGTACCCGCCTCATGTCACATTGACAGGCAGCACCTCAGAGAAGGATACTGTGTGTGCTACTTGTCTCAGGCCCCTCCCCAAATCTACAAAGTCCTTCTGCACTGCTCTAATCTCATGATGAGCCAAGTCATTTGTCCCTAGGTGGACAATGACATCCAGCTCAGACTCCCGTGCAGCTGTTCTCATGATCCTGAGAATGCGCTTCCTGTCCTTCCAAGCCATGGCACCAGGCAGGCACCTTACTTCAGTTTTCCATGCTCCCCCGAGTTCTATCCCCCTAATAACTGAGTCCCCCACCAGGAGCTGCTTCCTTTCCTTGTGGTGTCCTCTACCTCCTTCCTGTGGGCCTCCCTTGTGACAGTTGTCCTCAGCCTCCTTAGTCTCCTCTGCGGGTGATCCATAGGGGAGCTATGCTCCCAGAATGGTGTATGGATTGTGGAGTGGAACAACTGACTGGGTGTGCCTCTGTTCCACCATCCTCACCCTCCCTGAGCCCACTGTGGTCCAACTGCTGTGCTTTCTTCGCAACCTCTTAGGTAGTGGTGGTGGCTCTGGTACTCCCTGGATGGGGGAGGTTCCCTTCCTACCATCCAGTGTGGCCTGGGGAAAGATTCCCTTACTACTGTGCAGTGTGGCCTGAAGACTGGCAACTTCTTCCCTCAGGGCAGAGAGTTGTCTGCAAATAGGGCAGCATCTCAGCCTCCATAAAGACTCCTGGAAGACTGCTGCCCCACAGCCATTACATTGCACTACTCCCCACATGTTTATCTACTTTTTTTATGTGTGTGTTTGTGTGTGTGATTGGTTTGTTATATAGAAATACATATATTATACAATGTGTATGCTTAAATTGTCAGTGTAGTGTGCTAGAGAGGATATGACAGTGATATGCACCTTGCACCTTGAGGAAATAATGTCAGAACCCCAGGTATAAAGGAACTATTCCAGGGTGGGTGGGGTATGGGTGGGAAGGGTTGGGCCTAAACTGTGCCCTCACAAAACAATCAGCTAAAAGCTCTGACCCACCGTTGCGATGAGTGCCTTCCTGTCAGCAAGATGCCCTACACAACAATTTGACAGAGAAAATACCCTTCTAATCAAACAGAAAAACATCCAGACATCCAAGTCAGACACAACTAAACCTCCCCAGCCCCAAAACAGCCTGGTGGTTTGTGCTCTGAAAGCAGTCAGCCCCAAAATAAGTCAGCTGTGCTTTAAACTCTTCCTGCACTGAAAATCTTAATAATTGTAACAAACATAAAGCTAGATCCACCTCCCTCAGTTGCTTGAAAGACTGTCTTTTCCTGACAATTCTAAGTTCCTTATTTCACCTTTCAGTTAGAAGTAGCCTCCACCTGCAGAATATCTGCTACAAACCAAAGACAATTGTATGATTCACCTTCCTCTGTTGTGAGCACAAAGTGAAATATAGAATTTGCAAGTGCAATATAGAATTTCTCACACAGCTCACAGCTCGAATAAAGAAGTAGTGTCCTTTCAGTTCAAGAAGATGGAACTGATGCCACAGAGAAACACCCTGTTGCAACCACCAATGCTGTGTGATGGAGTTGTGCACAAATGTGTAAGTCTATTAAATCTGCAATAACATCATGCCTAATAGTGCAGAGAATGGAAAAAATCTGAACAATGAGGAGGACAAAATCAAAATGTTATTGCCATTTAAACCAAGATCTACATTCCAGCCACCAATGAAAAGTATGGTCCAGACTTTTATGCATTTATTTATTTTTGGGGGAGGGTATGTTCCAACATGCCCAGGCTTACCCTCTGGCAGTACCGCTGTGCAGGCACACCCCTGATAGACACTGATAGCTTGCCCTGGCTTACCCCCCAGGGTGGGGCCATGGGAGGAGGATCCCCCCTGATGGGAACAGGTTGCAGTGGGAATGGCGGTGGAGCTGGGCATCATTCCCAGGGGACTGGAGTTTTTCTGATGCTATGATCCCCTGGTAGGAGGGGCATTCAATGACACCAGCATCTGTCTTGCCTCCCATGCAACTAGGCACTGGCCATTCCCTGTGATTTTCCCAGCCTCTGTCAGAGGTTGCCAACCAGCTAGACACTCCCTTCCCCCCCAAGAGAAGGACAACCTCCCCTTTGATGCTCTATCCTTCTCCACCTGTCCAGACCTCTGACTCCCTTGTCTGTTCCTGAATCCAGGGTGTCAGTGCCACAAGCAGTAACTTTGCTGCTGCCCGTGTGGCTGGCCCTTTTATGCATTTATGTGAACAGGATTTGGAACACTATTTGAAAAAATAAAGGCCAAATTATGTAAATTGTACTAAAGGAGAAAGGGTAGTCATTGCATCACATATTATATATACAGTATTACTTCCATTAATTAATGGTGCCATTCTTCCTTTGCGTAGCTAACATGGATATCTCTTTGGTGCTTGTGCAGAAACTACATTATTCCACTATTTGCAAAGTCCTACTGAAACATTAAGAAACTCTAAAGAACCTAGTTGCCAAAGATTTTTGAACAGTGATTGAATGTAACATACAGTAAGGATTTAGGCTGGATTTGTAAAAAAAAAAACCTCAAGTGCTTCTGGGGGCATCTGCGTCCAAAATACAGATGCTGCAGGAGTTCTAACAACATCCAAGACATGATACAGCTGTGAACATTTGTGGCACAAATCTACAAGCTTGCAGATTTTTTTGGATGCAAACTGAGGAAAATTGCCGAAACTATAACAAAAATTGGAAGCCATTGAATAATAGGGCTCCCAGATTTTGGCACAACCTTATGAACACTAACAGAGGTAACACTCATCTTTGCATCATTGTCTGAGCCCTTTGAAAATCCTGTTCATCATCCATTACACTTCTGTCACCAGCTATTGTACATTTGTGGGCAACCTGCTATATGCTAATAAGATAATTTTGTTGTACAAGCTCAAATTATTCAGTTTTTTTATACAGTATATGCACACTACTGTTAACTTAAAGAGCCACTGATATCAAAAGTGCTACATTGCACAGTTCAGATAAGCATACCACCAGTAAAACTCATACCAAAAACTAAATTTTTACGTTATTTCATTTTAAAGTTATTAGCCATTTTGTAACCTTGATTGCGTTACTGGTGCAATAAAAGCAGGTGTCAGTGAAGAGCTGCTGCTGATGCCATCTAGGGACCTCAAAATCTAGTATTGCCTGTCAACAAGCTTATAGAAACTGTTTCTCCAAAGTTTTAAAGATCAAGTGCAATAGTTGTCAGAAGTAAACCAGGCAGCACCATTCAAAAACATTGCTATAAAAACTATATGTGTTTCAGGTTTTGTAACAAAGTTGACAAAATTGTATTATTTAATGCCATTTTGGCGTGGTCCATTTCTCCAGGGTTGCTGGATGCTGAGTCAGCATGCCTCCGGTCTGCTGAAGCCATTTGGAATGTTACTCTACATTGCCTGTTAGGAGGTTGTATTGCTGCTAGTATTGTATTGTTGGTAACTTCACTGCTATTTGTCAGTGTCTGCTTTACAATATGTTTTAATGGGGCCTTATATGTGTTAATTTCTATTAGGGGTAAAAGTGTTAGCTCTGGTAAAATGATCATTTTAATTTAGAGTAGAACATAGATGAGTCTGCCCCACCCCCGTTGACAAGGAGATGTAATAATTGTTTTAAAGTCCATTCTTAGAAATCATCACAATTGAATGATAGGTGTGAATGATCTCTGCCTTTCACCATATAAGAAACATATTCAGTCTGCAAACCTCACAACAGTGTGCTATGACCCAGCAACCCAGGAAAAAAGGACCACAACAAAAAGGCACCCAGCCATAATATTGTCAGTTTTGTTACTAAACCTGAAGCACACAAACATTTTTAAAGCAATGTTTGCTGACTTGTGCTGCCTGTTTTACTTGTGAAAACCATTGCACATGATATTTACAACTTTAGAGAAACAGGTCCTATAAGCTTGCTGACAGGGAATACTAGACTGTGAGATCACTAGATGACATCAGCAGCAGCTCTTCACTGAAACATGCTTTTTTTGAACAGGTAGTGAAATCAGGGTTACAAAATGGCTAATAACTTTAAAATGAAGTAACACAGAAATCTACTTTTTGGTATGAGATTTACTGGGGATATGCCCATTCTAATTCTGCAAAGTAGCACTTTTGGCCAGATGATGTCAGTTGCTCTTTAATGTGTTCTGTTCACAAAATCAGCACCTCTGAACAATACTGACATAATAGTAACATGTAATGTAAAGCTCTGTAACAGAGTAGACACACCAGAGGGTGTAGACAGAATGAGAAGGGACCTGCAGAAACTTGAAGAATGGTCAGGGGTTTGGCAGTTGAAATTCAATGCAAGGAAGTGCAAGATAATGCATATGGGGCACAAAAACCCTGGCACAATATATCAGTTGGGGGGTGAGGATATAGCTTGCACCAAGCAGGAAAGGGATCTTGGAGTTATCATCTCTGATGACCTCAAGGCAGGGAAACAGTGTGACAAGGCAGCAGGTAAAGCAAATAGGATGCTGGGATGCAAGCAGAGGCATCACCAGCAGAAAAGGAGGTCATAATTCCACTATACAAGACACTAGTGAGGCTGCACCTGGAGTACACTGTGCAGTTCTGGAGACCTTACCTAGGTAAGGACATAGACAGGGTAGAGAAGGTTCAGAGGAGGGCAACAAAGATGGTGCATGGATTGCATCACAAGTCCTATGAGGACAGGTTGAAGGCACTGAACATGTACTCCCTGGAGGAGAGGAGGGAGAGAGGGGATATGACAGAGACATACAAGTATCTTACAGGGAGTAACAGGGTGCAGGAATGCACTATTTTTAAGCGAAAAAGATGTTCCAGGACTAGAGGGCATGGGATGAAGTTGGAGGGAGGACAATTCAGAGGAAACTTGAGGAAGAATTTCTTCACAGAACGGGTGGTGGACAAGTGGAACACCCTGCCAGAGGAAGTGGTGGGGGCTGAAACAATCACGGGATTTAAGAATGCATGGGATAGACATAAAGGAATTCTGGAGGTCAGGGGTAAGGGGCAACAGACTTCCTGGAAAACATAAACTGAACTTACAAACTTAAATGGGCAGACTGGGTGGGCCATAGGCCCTTATCTGCTGACACTGTCTATGTATCTATGTAATTGCACTGGAAGTAAACTCACTCCCATCATTCTAGTATGCAAAACCAAGAGGCATGGACAGGTACATGCAAAAAGTGTGTGAAACAGTGTAAACAGCTGTGTGTAGAATGTATGGGCAGGTGCTAGCTGGAATACAGTACATATATACAGTGACGCCTGCCCAGATGAAGTGCATTAGCAGGTGTACTGTACTGTATATTGCATGGCAGAAAAGAAAAATGGCTTGCAATATTGGAAAGTTTCACGCATACCATATAAAAATGCAATCTGCTATCTTCAATAATGTTCATGTTTACTTTTAATATTTTATCAGTAACAAGTTTTAAAAGCTTAGTAGAAAAAATTCTAAGATGTGTGATAGTTGGTTTGGCTGCTGGATCCTGGGTGTCTTTTTTAGTTAATCTTTCTTCTTGGACTAAGGTTGGGTAGGGGGTTTCATGCTGGTGAGGGTGGAGTGGGAAGGGAGGGTATTTATTAACATTCATAAAACATGGCCAGACAGAGTCGGATACTAATATTAACAAGCATTTGTCAATGCTGAATGTTTGCTTGCTGGTATTGGCATTGGTACTGTAGGAGTTAGAGAGATGCATAATAGGAATGGCAGTGAAGTATTGAACCAAAGCCAATCCACACCTCCACCCTGCAGAGACCGACAGGTGTTAGGGTATGCCTTTGGGTCATCAGCCATAATGCTCACACCATTCCACCTCACCCCACCCTGCAGACACTGACAGGTGTCATGGTGTGCCTTGAGATCTTTGGGCCTTATGCTCACCTGATTCCATAAGGAAATAAGCTGAGATGGGTGCAATATAGGAGAATGGGTGAATGTTAGGGCCAAAGACCACAAGGCACACCTCAGTGCTGGTCAGTGGCTGCAGGGTGGGGGTAAAGGTGGAATGGTGTGAGCATTATGGCCAATGACCCCAAGCCACCCCCCCACACATGTCAGTCTGTACAGGGTGGGGCATTATGGTTGGAAACCCTAATACCCAGGGTGTTTGTTTGTATTTTCACTCCAAATTTTCAACATGGGCTTTATGGGACCCCACCTCATGAACAGTGGCACTATCATTTTGTTACTTGATCCCAAAATGTGATTTTGCTCAGTGAATGTGCCATTAGGCATAACAGGTGTGAAAAGACATTTTGGGAAGGATGTGAAAAATGACATATATACTGTTCATGAGGAGGTGTGAAAAAATGGCACTGTTGAAAATCTAGAGTGAAAAAATGAAAAATTGGTGAAGTTACGAGCATGCATAGAAATTGTATAATGCACACTTGTATAACAGTCATTTTCTGGAATTTTTTCATGAGATTTTCAAAATGGCCTTCTTTGGACCTCCCCTCATGAACAGTGGCACCGTGAATTCATTAATCTATCCCAAAAGTTGATTTCACACAGTGACTGTGCCATTCTGCTCCACAGGTGTGAAAACATGTTTTGGGTCGAATGCAAAACATGACATCTGTACTGTTCATAAGGAGGTGTGGAAAAATGGCAATGTTGGAAATTTGGAGTGAAAATATTAAAAATTGGTGAAGTTACGAGCATGCATTCAAACTGAAAAACACACAACTCAAAAAGCAGTCATTTTTTTGATTTTTTTCTCCAAACTTGCAACATGGGCTTTTTGGGACCCTACCTCACGAACAGTGGCACTGTCATTTCATTAATCAGTCCTGAAAGGTGATTCCATGCAGCAACTGTGAAATTACATTTCAGGACTGAAAAATGAAATGACAGTGCCAGTGTTCATGAGGTGGGGTCCCAAGAACTCCATGTTGAATATTTGGGACCAAAACTCCCAAAAATGGCTGAGATATCAACCTAAGTTGAACCCCTTTGATTGCCATTATAGGGCTTACCGTGATTTTCTTCAGTTTGCAGTCAGCTTTTGAAGAGTGCAGATGTGTTCCCGGTCCACAGAAGATTGCAGCACCAGACCTCCGCAGGTGAGTATGAGTGTGGGGGTGTGGGGAGGTGGGGTGTGCAGAGGAAGAGTTGGGTTGGGGGAGGGGGCAGCGAGGACGAGGGACTGTTTTCTTTTTCTTTAGGTTCAAAAGAAAAGTCCTAGGGGAGTTTTTCTTTTTTACAGGTGAAATAGTATGAAAAATAAATTTCAGCACACTAGGGTGGGCTCCCAGTGTGCCAGACTAGTGAAGGGGAGGAATCAATGCTGACCCCAGGATTGGGCACCCAGAGGTCGGCCAAAGAAAGAGTGTGTGGGGGCACATCTGACACTGAGAGTGGGCATCCTGGTGTCAGAAAAAGATAAATAATTACTTTGGCACACTGGGTGGGCTCCCAGTGTGCCACAATAGTGGGGGTGGGGGGCATGCTGACATGGGGATTGGGCACCCCATTGTCGGCAAAAGATAAGTTTGGATTGGGGGGGAAGTCATCCAGCACCAGGAGCGGGCATCCCAGTTTCAGAAATGTAATTAGTTTGGCAGGCTGGGGTGGGCTCCCAGTGTGCCACATTAATGGGGGATACATGCCAACACTGGGATTGGGCACCCAGATGTCAGCTTTTGGGGGGGAATGTGTGGTGGGCAGCAGGAGCCGCCAATTATGCAAAGCCACAACGGGGCTCATTTATTATGTTTGATTGTTTATTTATTAATATGTTTCACTGGGAAAGGCACACTGAGCAAACAAGTTGCTTGTAACCCTAGCCATGCACATTACTGTGCACTGTAATGCACATGGCTGGAATGTGCCTGGTTGCCGGGAAGGGCGGGGAGGAGGAAACATCCGTCACTGCAATGACAAAACTGTCCCTGACTGGAGCAGCAGATTTTTTTCAAGTGCGGCACTCACTCTGAAACTGCCATCATCAGCAGCTTCCCTGTTGATTGGTGGCTGAGGGATGCACCCATTAAAGCATCCCCTGCATTGGCCACACACTGTCACACCTCTGCAAAGCTCTACTAACCTGAATATGTTTCTTGTGTGCTGCGTGGGCAAGCAAACATAAAAATTGGGCCAGACAGGGTAAAGAGGTTGGATACTGGCAGAAGGTGAAACAGGAGGGCTGAGTATTTATTTATTTCTGATCTCAGATTAACCATATGAGCTCAGAGCTCTTTACATAGATTTTGCTTTAGTACATTTAGAACAAGTAGGTGATTATACAGAGGATTGAGACAAACAAGGCAATAGGATTAGAATGAGAACATTTAGGAACATTTGGTCTTTAAACAAAGGAATGCAAAAAAATACAGCAAAAACTAAAACTGCAATATGTAAACACAGTCAGATACATACAGGAACAGACTAAATAACTGTGCCCAATGGGAAGCCTATTAGTTGTCAGCAACACGAGTGGGTCAGTGCATAGAAGTGCTGGAGAGACGGGGTGAGGGGATTGAGCCCCAAGTGCAGGGTGTCCGAGAGAGAGAGAGAGAGATCTGATTGGCAGAAGGGCAGATGTTAGGAGATGCCTTTGCTAGGTGCTAGCGATGGCACACACATTGAGATTTATTAACATTAATAAAAAAAAAAAATTCTTGCAGTTGCTCTTTGAACAGCCAAAGCTGTTTCTCCCTCCCGTGTCACCCTCTGGCAGAATCAAAGTACTGTTTGGCAAAGGGCAGGAACTGACAGTGTGAGCAAGGCAGTTGTGCCAAGATAGTCACCAACTTAACAGCCAGGTAGTGTTTTTTATTTATTTTCTCCTAAAGACAACCATTCCTCTGATGTTAGATGCAGTGATAGAAACATAGAGAAACATACAGTATAGTTATAAGAAAAAAGACCTTGCCCAATGCCCCTCTTGGATACACACTGCAAACATATCTTGTTTGTTGTATCAAAAATTATTTATTTATAACAGTGACACATCATCTTAAGAACAGGTACACAGTGCTCAAAGTGAAAGAAAACAGAGAACTACCGTCGATCATTTCATACCTGTGCAGGTGCTTCTTCAAGGGTTATGTCCTCACATACTACAGCAGCTATTTATACATCTGCAACATTCACAATAAAACACGTGAACATTTAACCACATAAACATGTTAATGGTATAAAGCTTAGTATGGCAATTTATTATTACTCCAAAAACACATAGTCTCTCTAAGAGATAGTAATAGATTTCCCCTAATTTTCTAAATACATTTCATTCCAATTATCCAGCCATTATTTGGAGCCATCATATTCCACTTATCTAAATGAAAAGGACCAACAGTATTAAATATGCATACAGTAACAGATGCAATATGTAAGCAATAACCTACAACAGGGTATGGTGCTATTGGGGATTAATTAATACTCTAGGTGTGTTGTGAGGCATGAGGCCACAGGCCAAGTGACCTCACAGCACCTGGAGTGTTGATTACTCCCCAATAACACCATACCCTGAAGTTGGTTATTGCACTTATAACATGGGTTATGTTTAAACAAGGGAAAAAACACAGAAAGGGTTTTCTCCCATTTAAACACCAAAAAGGTACTGTATTCTGCTACCTTGCAAAATAGTCCTCAAGAAATTATGGATATCTTATTGCTGTTATGCACATAGAAATGTCAGACATATTGTACTGAGATGATTTCTGACATTTGTTGTGCATAATATTGACTCCTACACTTCCTACAGTGTTCAGTCCCCCCATACACACAGAGACACACATGCAGCTTGGATCTCCAAGGCAGATGGAGATTTGAGGTATTGCATGGAAACAAAACTGTCAGAAAATGGTAACATAATTTCTGACAGTTGATTTCCATAAACGTTTTCAGTCCTCACTGCACTGGTGTCCTTCTCATGTTTGCAGCACCTTGTTCTCTGTGTCTGTGTTTCTGCAGCATGCTGTGCTGCTTCCTTGATCAGTCTCTCTCACTCTCTCTCTCTCATGTCTTCTTGCCCCCCTCCAAAATACTCCTGAGTACCTTTTGCAACACCTGCCTGTTTGGCACAGAAAAGCAAGACACGCAGAGACAGACAGGACACTGCAGTAATTTTGCATCGCTGGCTGAGCAGGTTGATGGCAGCAAGGGGGTTAACTGTGCTGTAACGGGACTGCACCACCGATTACTGGGATATTGCCCATGCTGGCAAGTGCCACTGATTCATTCCCAGACACGCCAATATTTCAGAGGCAAACATAGTACAAGAGAAACAGAGGAGAGGGCACAACTTCTGATTTACACCTTGCTCCTTCTGTCCCAGTCAGTGTTGCAGGATCTTGTTCTCACTGTGTCTGTCTGTCTCTAGCCTGGAATTGGGGGGGGGGGGCAGGAGAAGGTGTCTGGGGTATTTGTCTGCAGACACAGTGTGGATCTGAAGTCCACTGCAGTCTGCCTCACTAGCTGCCAACTTCACATGGCAGACACACTTTGACAATGATTCCCAGCACAGGACACAGGAGAAATTCTGTACTCTCACTTGTTGACTCGCCACTTTACATGGCTGCCACTCAACTTTCCTTTATCGGCACATAACAAGACCCAGCGACAGCTCTCCAGAGTTGCTCCATGGAACCGTGGATTAAATAGGCTATTTAATCCATGGGCATGCAGAGCCACTCCACCCATAGAGTTGTGTGTTTTTGCCAACCCATGTTATACACTTTATTATAAACTATTTCATTGGAATGGCTTTATTTCTGGATTTGCATTTAATGGCTGGAAAAATGGAAATTAGTTTCTATGGAAATGCCATGAAAGAAGTACAAAACAATGGAGGAGAATCCTGATTATGTTCAGGGAGACATTTAGGAACTTTGCACTTAAGCTGATTTTATCCTATCTTTATATTCATCATGCTTGTTACTATTTCAGTTTGCTAGTACTGCTTTATAATGAAGTCTTATTAATTGTTATAGAAACTAATCAAGGGGTTAGTGAAATGTATTTTTAGCATTAGGGGAATCAATTACTATCTATTAGAGACATGTGTCATTACAGTAATTATAAATCGCCATACTAAGCTTTATACAATTAACTTGTTTATGTGGTTAAATGTTCACATGTTTTATTGTGAATGTCACAGATGAATAAATATCTGTTGTAGAATGTGAGGATATAACCCTTATAAAAAAGCACCTGCACAAGTGCAAACTGATTGTTGGGAGTTCTCTGTTTTATCATTTTTGGGGGCTGTGTTTTCCTGTTTTTAAAATGGGGTACCCTATGACTTTGGTGACCACGATTGGGCACCTACCGAAAGGGTAACTCAATCGTGGCACCTGTCATCTGGGTGACTGAGGAAGGTGGGCGACCAGATGGGGGGGTGCATGATATAGCGACATCTTGTCACTACATGCCTATGCATATGGGGGGGCACTTCAAGTGTGGGATGGGAGGGGATGGAGGGGTTGTAGGGGGTGGTGCTGCAGTGAGCTGCTGAGCTGCTTCTGTGGTGTGGTGGGTGGGTAGAGGGCTGTGGCTGGAATGGTGTTGGGTTTGGGTCCAGGTGCAGGTACTTTTTGTTGCATCTGGCCCAAATTTGTATTTGTTCCACATTTGCACCCCCCAACATTCACCCCCCCGGAGTTGAGAATCTTTAAGTAGGTGGATGTAGTGGGTGAAGCACCCCATGGGGGGTGCGGTGGGTGCAGCCCCCTGCATAAAATGAAAAAATCCAACTCTCCAGTGCTGTTTTGCTGTACGCTAGGGATTACATCTCTGAAATATTTTTTCTGCAATGTGCCGTCACCCTAACGGTGATCACCCATCGGTGATCACCATTATCTCATAGATCCTTAAAATGGTGTGTCCCCTGTTGTAAATAAACAATTTGTTGATACAACAAACACGGTATGTTTGCAGCAGGTATTCAAGAGGCACATTGACCAAGGTCTTTTTTCTTATAACTATTTGGACTCTTTTAGATCATACGCACTGACTGTTTTTGGGAGCGACTCTGCTTTCTGTTTGCTGCAAACATACAGAATTTCTCAGTTGTTGGAATCAATGTTAATATTTCTGTTTTCTTTTCCAATGAGTTCATCAAATCAGCATTGGTTACATGCACAGTAAACAGAATCACTTACTGTACTTATTTGAAATTAGTGACATAAATATTGAAATCCCTACAGTTTAAAATGCAGGGTACAGGACACAGAAAACATCGTTCTGGTGGGATTTAAACCTGGTTACATAGTTTAGTGTCACAAATCTGCCACAGTAATGTTACACTATCTTGTGCTACTTGTTATTCACATGCTCTGAATTTATTTTAAACATAAACACCATCTTCAATTCAAAGTTTAGGGGCTCAGCAAAGTGTTGTGTTTGTTGAAAATGGAAGCGAGTGGTGGGGGCTAGACAGAATAAGTGACTAGACAGTGGCAGGACATATTTTAATGAATGTTTATCATTTGTCATATTTGTGTCACAACACTTTATAATTAGGTTCAAATCCTCCCAGATCATGATTTTTGAAGCAGCATTTTTCAATGTATGGGTTACACTGAAATCTTCAACCACTTTAAAATAATGCCAGTTATTTTTATTTCCTTACTGTATATCATTTTTTAATATGGGTGAATAAGTGGTGATCAGATTTGGTTTGGTAGCTTCTGGTATGTAAAATGTGTGAGGAGCGGAGTAATATTTGCTTTTCAATGTATTTCCCGGTCTGACGTGCTCCTGGTTGAAATATATGGGGATAATGCTGCAAGAGCTTCTTAATAGGTGCCAAACCCAAGGTTCATATTTTTTAACCTTTACATTTATAAAAAAATTAAAAATGTACCATAAAACTGTGACTGCAGGCTTCCTCTCAACCCAATCAACAACTTAACCCCCAGTCCCTGCAGCTCTGCAGTATTCAGGTATAACTAAAAATAAATAAATAAATCATGTAATGGTATGAAAGAAAGTTCTACTTCATCAGAAGCTTCCTTACAAGGGTGTAGGCACTAATACACCAAGTACACCGTGGCGTACTAACTTAGTAGCACGGAGTAGCAAACAAGCTGACCAGCATGACCTTCTAGTGTCTCTGATTTAGGTTTAACTTCCTTTGTTTTGCTTTTGCAGGCTTTCCCTTACAGCTCTGTTATGGTGGGGAGGGGAGCTCAGCTGTGGATGTACTTGAAGTTCTTAATCAGGTCCACACCATCGGCTTCGTTACTGCAGATTGTGATTGACTTTGGCGTCAGGTAGGTGGTGTGGCTTGTGAGGGGCAGCATGATTAAATGTCCCAATAAATTTAGGAGCCAGGTACTTTCGCTTTGGAATCTTGGAGCCGAGCCGAAGAAGAAGAATGGAAGGAGAATGGAGCCAAGAAGACTTTAAGGATCATCTATGGTGTGTTGAACAGAGTCACTAAGCTAGCAAGTGAGCCTGCCTGTGGAGAAGAAGAAATTTTGACTGTGGGCATGGTGGTGGCATTTGACATTGGTGGCAATGGGAGCACAGCATTTCTGCTGGAGTGAGACTGGAGCCTCTGACTAGTCAGGACTCGGAATGGAAAAGCACTGGAGCAGTCAGAGACCGAAGTGCAACAGCAGAATCAGACAGGGTTGCACAGTACTGACTAGCTCACTTCAGACTGAATCAGATTTGACTTTCCTCCTGGATTGGACTGCTGTTTACCTGCTGACTTCTTAATCTTTAAGGTGTTTTACCACCAACCAGCACTTTCTGCAATCAGTCTTCACTCTTCACAGTCAGGTATTTGCACTGCAAAATAGTTTCCTTTCCATTTCCCTTGTCTTAATGTCTTTCTCTGTCTCAAATCTGTCATCAAATGTATGTGGGGAGGGTGTGGGAGTCTGTGTCAGAATGCTGCTCAGGATGGGTGTGTGATGTGTAGTTAGGTGATTACAAAAAAAAAATAGAAATGGCTGGCTTGTTGCACAGATCTCTCATAGGATACAGTTAAAGAGATAATGGAGGGGTGGACTGCATGTACTATTATTATGTACTATTTGCTGATATTACCGATTTTTGCTTGCTTGTTTTTTCCCCCTTTGTATAGCACTTTGGATAAAGAAATATACTTTTACCAAAAAAGTATCTATTTTACACTAAAGTCACTTTTTATCTGCACAGTGGGGATAAGTCACATGATAGAAAGTTTAAAAATTGTATGCCATGTGTTGGTTTTCAGCATTTTATAATCTGGGTCCAAGAGGTACAGTGGGTTTCAGATATAGCAGAGCATATATGAATCATTACTATTTTATATTTATCAAACATTGCACATTATACAATATCAAAAATGGATGGTAAGGATAGAAATTAGTTTATGTGTGTGCAATGGCAATTGTAATGACTGTTTTTAACTGTAGAACAATAAACAGTTCTAAGTCATTCCTATTTTGTGCTGCTCAGGAATGACTGAATTGTGCCAGTGTCGCATAGACATCTATTATAGGATACAGTATTTGTCCACAAACTGTTAACTAACAAGAGAACATGAGGCCCTTTATGCTGTGTAAAAGGTTCAGTTAGAATGGATCTAAAGCTTCACACTGGGGATCTGACTGCCCTTTTGCCCAAAAGGACACTCTTGTAAATGGAATGCCATGTACAGGGAGTTATATAACACAGATAAAACTTACGACTCCAAGTATTTTGTTGAATGAAAGATGTGGAATATGGCTTGATTAGTGGATTGAAAATTATGTATTTAGGGGGTAAAGATTTTTGAAAGAAAATGAGTTAGGGTGTTACTTATAGTGGGTGGGAAAAACACCGATACCCTGATCTGTGCTGACCCCAACATCATCCTGATTCACAACTACAGAGAAGCTGCTCCCCCAGGTTATCACCCTAAACTAAAGTGGAGGATAGAAGAGCTAAGTGATAGAAATACAAACTTTTTAAAAAGTGCTCCACTTAAATTTTATTCTCCCAGCAACTCTGTGTTGTGCGCTACTCAACCTGGTGTTTCTAGGTCACGGGGTCAATTGGGTACCCTTTTAGCTGTGATTGGATCACAGGGGTGTGTGGTTAGGAGTCAATGCTCAAGCTGAGTCTGTTAGTCTGACACTGTTTGGTGATTGAATAGCTAGTGTTATGAATGGATATCTGTGGGACTAGCTACCTTGATGTGGTATGGAGACGATGTCACAATGCAACAGTTCACATTTAGAGTATACACCACAGACTAAATGACGCTTGTGTCGGGTGGGAGGGCATGGACTATTGGGGCAGGGTAGCAGTATGGCAGTCTGGTGTACAAATGTGAAATCCCAGGCTACACCACTGCTTTCCTCAACCAGGGATTTCTCTTAACAACCCATGGAAGTGGTGTTATATTGCATACCATCAGCCCCCCTGCCCCATGTGGCCTAGGCTATCACAAGGAGAGGGTTTGGGCATCTAACATAATAACAACAACAAAAAAACTCTACAAATACAGCAAAACAAGGAGAAGAGAATACATTGAGAAATGAAACCACCTGGTTGAAGAGCCTGGAACAGCATTGGTGATGAATACCAATTTTTGTCAGACAGCATGTTAGAGGGCTGTTTCAAAGCTCAGTTGAGCCATAATCAACAGGATACATATCTCTTTCACTGCTTTGGCCCTTCCTATGAAGCTATTTACTGCTGCAGCATGTAGCCCACTAGAAATCTGGTTAAGGAAGGACCAGCATTTATTACCTCTGCTGTATATAAAAGCACTTCCAAGTTACTGATGGTATGGTGTACCTTTCTATGTGTAATGCTGTTGGAGCTTCAGTCATTTGCTGAGTTGCCCTTAGACATACTCTCATTCAATGTTTGTGCAATAATAATGCTAGAATCATTGCAATTTTTTTTGCTCCTCTGCACCTCCTGGCCAGCACCTCCTTCAGGCCCCCAAGGTCCTGTTCTCATCTGTCCGCCATCTCCACCACCTACCCTACCTCAAATCGCAGCCCCCTGGAGGTAGCCCGGCATTACCTTTCACCGGGTGGGTCCCCCTCCTCCGAGAGGGAAGGTACCGGTGGGGGTCGTTCAGCACACTGCGGCATCGGCTCCAGGTGTTGCTGAGGCGGGAGGTCATGAAGCCTTGGTGGCAGCAAAGGGGCCGGAGAGCCATCATCTGGCATAGCCAGGGCACTGTTTTAACTCTGTTTTCTCCCCTTGGAGAGTGACGTGTCACCTGACATCAAGGCGAATGCCAACGTCCGTCACTCCCCCAGAAATTAGAGCCCTGGCACCCTGCTATGCTCCCGGCCTCCGCCAGGGACCAGCAGGTGCCTGGCTGGCATCCACCCTCCCCCCAGGAGAAGGCGAGCTGTCTACAGATGCTCCAACCTTCTCCTCCGGCCGGCTCTCTGATGACCCAAGTCTGTTACCAAAGCCGGGTCACCAGCGTCGCAAGTGGAAATCCAACCGCTGCACCGATGAGCCGGCTCATCATTGCAATTGTAGTGAAAGGGGAGGTTACCCAATGTGTGGAAGAATGGACCTCATTTTCCAGCAGACTGCATGACCTGAATAGTAGCAGCAGGTGTTAATGAATGAGGTCATCTTATCCCAACCCCTCTCCCAACTGACATGAATCATACATACCAGTAGTGCCTGTTGTCATGTTGACAGATCATTCTTTCTCACTGCTCTTCAGAATAGTAGATGTGAAGGGATTAGTCCACTCCTCCACACTGACTTTGTTTCTTAGACAAGTGAGTTTGAAGTAGTTCTTCTACATACTGTTTCTAAATAGCATGACATGACTTACTAAACAGTATTTTTTCCCAAACAGGATGTCACTGTTACAACTCTCAAATAGAACATGTTAGCTATAATGTACTACATAAGATTTGCAACATGCTTTCCAAACTTCAAAGAGATCACTTTGCAACTTACTATGTATTTTATACTTGTTGCAACTTTTTGAGAGACTTTTTTCATTGTAAATTATTTCTATTGATTTGATAAACATAAACTACATACATAAAGTCATATGCGGACAGATCAGTATATAACAGTAATACACCTGCTTCTTTGTGGTACAGCAATACATCTTAGAGTGCAATGATATATGTGAATTGCGGAGTTTGTACCTCAACTCATTGTTTTACCTGAGACACTGTTCTACATGCAAGGTTTGTCTTAGTGGTGTTGCCTTTAATGGAATAAAGTACTTAAAAAAGGTACTTACTGAGATATCCAGGCCAGTGGGGATGGAGGAAGGGGTATCTGTATGAGTCTTCCTAAGTGTACCTTCAAGGCATCCTGATGTGTCCTATGGGCTGGGAAGGGGTCTATGTGTGGATTGTCTTATGGCAGTTTGCACCGTAGAACTGAACAGAGTACCCACAAAGTATACCAGTACATGGAAATATCATTTATCCTATTTATAAAAAAGATGATCCAAGCAATCCAAAAACGTATAGACCAATTAGCTTGTTGGACATTTCCCAAAAAATATTCACTACCATACTTCTAGACTGACTTACTGAATGGCTAGATGAAAATCTTATTTTACATTAGGAAAAACATATCTATGATTCAGCACTGTTATGTGCTTAAGTATCTGTTATGGAAATAATTAAAATTTGGGAAGGTAAACTCTTTTGCTGTTTCATCGATTTCACCTCTGCTTTTGATAGTATTAGGGTAATATTATGGAATAAACTCAAAAACCTAGGACTACCTATAGAATTATTAGATGTATTGATTAGATTACATAACAATACTTGGGCTCAGGTCCAATATAATCAATATAGCCACACTGCAACTTAATTTCGTACTAATCTCGGAATCTGGCAAGGTTGTATATTAGCACCAACTCTTTTCAACATCTATATTAATGAAATATTGATAAAAATACAGAACACTAATTTTCATGCGCCTAAAGTAGGTAGTCATAAAATAGACTGTCTGGCTTATGCATAAGACCTCATATTAATTTCCACCACAAAACTAGGACTTCAGAGGAAATTAGATTATTTTGCTGGTCTGTGCAAAGAACATAAATTAAAAATTAATTAGTCCAAAACAAAGATTCTTATTTTTGGAAATCATAGCAGAAAGACCATCCCATTCTGGATTAATAAAGTGAATGCTGAACAGGTTACTTACTATGATTTTCTTGGGTAATGATTTTGTCAGAATCTTTCCTGGAAACATCATATAGAAAATCTAAATATAAATTTAAAATTATCTTTTAATGCGCTGAGAATATTTAGTTCTAAAATGGGGCATACTTCAGTGAAAGGCATATTGCAAGTATTAACTACTAAAATCAAACCTAACCTTCTTTATGTCTTAAAAATTTGGAGAAATACAGACTATAGAAAATTGGAGATTATTATAAATGAATTCAACAGATTCATATTGATGGTTCCACAATCTATTCTTTCAGATATTCTAAATTTGGAAACAGGTCAACATTCTACTGTATCTCTATGATGATTATCGAAAGGCAAATTTTATCAATATTGAAATTATTTCTTTTACCCGAAGGGCATCTCCCTAGTGCAATGTCTAAAGAAGGAAATTATATATATCTTGCTTGGCTTTGAATCTGAAACCATTAAAAACATTAGGAAACATCTCTTTCCTAATGGCTTAGGGAATACACTATGGGAAATTTATATATGCCCCTGGGAAGAAATTTTACTTACTATTAAGATTAGACTAAGAGATATTGACAAGACAAACATGCTAGAGAAGATCAAACAATATAAAATGTTTAGGTGGTATAAACACTTGAAAGAAGAACGTAGTCTTAAACCTTATCTCTTAAAGATAGGGTTCCCCAAGAAACTGAGATTGTACACTAAATATCAGCATGATTCTCCAAATTCTAAATGTGGATTGTCACTGGAAGATGACCTCAAGCATATTTTGTTGATCAGTCCCTTCTATAAACAACAACATTTAAAATATCTGAGTGACATCATGACTGGCCTCAAGCTCCTTCCAGATAAACTGTTATCTCATTTAATAAATTCAAGTGACATATATATATTCTAGAGTGAGTTACTTGTTTTTTGCAAACATTGTATTTATGAAACATTAAATGTTGAGTCTGCTTTTTATCAAAATTTAAATTGTTTATCAAAATATGATATTGTTCATTTGTATATTTTATTGATTGTATGATCCATTTTATGTCATCTAAATTGTGATAACCTACAGCTGATCAATAAATTTTCTATACCAGCACAAAGAAAAAAACAAAGAACTTATAACTTCAAAGAAATCATAATATTATCTTTTGTATGGTACAGCACATTGTGGGTGATCTATATGTTGATCACACTCTTATATACTGTATACGTTTGTGAACAGGTGGTTTAGGACTGTTTTATCTGCCTCTACTTAGGTGGGGGTAGGGAAGGAGGTAAAGGATCTGTCAGGTGGATGAGGCAGTCTTGGTGAGACTAATGTCATTACCTACTTTGCCTATACCTGTAGGGAGATGGGTCTATGAGATGTGTGGGGCCCAACACTGATGAAACTTTTGCAGCTGGTTAGACTTGATGCAGAACAGTCTGTCCAATTCAGCCACCTCAGTGAGGAAAGCCATTATCACAGTCATATTGGGAATCAAGGTGCTGTGGTGCTATACCAGTTACAGAGGATCATTCTCTTTGCCTGCATGGCTAGCAAGAATAACCATCGCCTTTCACTAAGAGACAGGTGTACATCTGCTGACTTGATGCCCAGAAGTAAATACAGTGCATTTACTGGTATCTGCTTCCTTAGTACTTTACTGGCTGTTTGGTACACCTGTTTCCAGAAGGGGTTATTTTAGGGCAAGTCCAGAGTATATGGTTAAGATCACACCTTGCAGAATGACACTTCCAGCACTGCTCATTATCTAATAGCTTTTCTTGATGCAGCACCACTGGGGTATGATACCATAAATGTAGGATTTTATTTGTGTGGTGGACTGCTGCCAGAGATACCTTGTGGTGTGTGGTGGACTGCTGCTGAGATACCTCATTGGGACCATTCTGGGATTTTACAGGCTCGGCTGGGACTTCCACAGGATTGGCTTTGCAGTTACTTCTGCAACTCCAAACCACCTGAGGAACCATGAGTAAGATCTGTGGGCTCCCTCTGAGAGGTGTGCAGGTGTTGTTCTGTGTACTGAGGCCAGCTGGATATTAATATCAGAAGGGCAGCATGGTCTGGAAGCTGTGTTTGGGTGGTGGGGGCCTCTCCCTTGTGCCTAGGGCCAGCTGCCTTCTGAGCTTCCCACGGCCGAGCAGGAGTTTTCCCTTGTATTCTCGAGGGAATCAAAGTAAAGGCTGGGACTGTTCTAAATCTCCTGGGGGACAGTCCTTGAGGCCTGGCTCATAGTGATTATAGCTGCGGGTCATGGCTGGCCGGGTGGGGGCATGTGAAATTGATGCTTTTGGGGGGGTCCTCTTGGGATCTAGTTGTACGCCCCAGCCCACTGTCATGTTGGTGGTCTCCTGGGCTGTGCCCTGAATGCCTCTTGACTGCTGTTTGGACTGAGGCCAGCTATTTCTAGGCTGTCTTGGCTGTTTTTTCTGTGGAAACCTGGCTGGACTTTTTCAGTTCATTTCTTTATGACTCTGAACTTGGGCTAGTCTTTGTACTTGAGCTCGCCCTTCTTTCCTTAATAGAGGGGAGTGTTTTATCTCCTTTTAGATGTAAGGAGTTTTGTGACTCTTAAAATACTGTGGATTTCCCTGGTATCTTCTTTATTCTTCCTTATCCTTGAGAGGCACGATTTAATTTGACTGAAGTTCTATGATCCAGTACTGTTACTTATTTTAAATTGATTTTTTAGTTATTTTTTAGTTATTTAGTTCATCAGTTCAATTTGCCTTCTCCTCTGTTGGATTGTCCCCCACTACGTGAGAGGTAGTGGAAGGTGATCTATTCCAGACAAAGTTAACCAAAGTGGTGAGAGTATTCTGGTCCATTAGAACTTGAATTTTGTTTTTTTGTTTTGGTTTGTTTTTATTTGAACTTATTTTTTATATTATTCATTGTATTGTACTCCTTCTCAGAGTGGGAGATATTTATAGGGCTGTTTTGTGAGGGTTGTACTGCAGCTTAGGTCTATTTCATTGTTAGTATTATAAGCCTTTTAGGGGATGGGAGGAATACAGGTGTGTTGTTACTGTTGCTTCTGGGCAAATTAGGGGGTGAAGATGTATTGGCCTGCTGCTCTCCCAGTCAGGCACTAGTCCCCCTCTGAACTCCCAGGACCTTTGACCCTTTCACTGTCCTCCCCTTTCTGCAGTGGTTTATAGCCACAGCAGGACATAGGGTATTGTCAGCAGGAGGCAGAGGTGGGTTGGGGGTCCCGAACTGCCTGGGGAGGAGCTGGGCAGCTGTATTAGGGTTGTACAGACCAGGAAATGCCCTGGGGCAAAATGGTCTCTAGAACGTGATGCCCCATATCTAGCTTCAATACACAAGGGCTCCAGTATTTCTGGGCTGATAGCTCGGTTGGTCCCGGATTCCTATCCGACTCGAGTGGTGTTATGCAATTAGGAATGAGACGGCAATTATCGCTGATCTTGTTGGGACAGTGGACCTGGCTTGCATCACCGAGACCTGGCTTGAAGACAATGCTGGACCCATTTTAGAGGCGGCAGTCCCAGATGGGTCCTCAGTGATACACCGCTCAAGATCACACTGCAGGGCTGGAGGTGTAGTCATTTGTTTTAGATCAGAATTGGGCCTTACTGGTGTGCCACTTTAAGAAATCAGATCATTTGAGTTTACCATAGTAGCAGGTGTGGGCTGCAGGATCATTCTCATTTACCATCCACCCAGAGGTGAGAAATTATTCCTGCAGGAAGTAGCAGACTTCATCGTCGATATGGCATTTGAGTAACCCAGGTCGATGGTCCTGGGTGACTTTAACGTCTGGGTCAATGATGAACTCTCGCAGTTTGGGCAAGATTTCCTCCAACTTATGAATTTGTTGTGGTTCACACAGGTAGTTGCCTCTGCTACTCAGCGTCACAGTCACTGACTTGATCTGATCTTCCTCCTGGGGAGGGAGACCTTCGACTTGGTGGTGTAACCAGTCATATGGTCTGATCACCACACAATATGGTTCATTCTCCAGGCCCCACCCTTATAGATCTGCCCCTGTGGAGATGGTTAGATACCACCTATTGAGGGATGTGACCCCAGAAGGCCTACTGGTGGTATTAGACCTATCGAGATTCTTTGGGGTGGGCAAGGATCCAGAGAGTTTAGTTCAAGCCTATAATAAGGCTGTTACTGAAGCTCTGAACTCTGTCACCCCAGTCCATGTTCACTCTCTCTCTCTCTCTAGCTCCTCCCTTGGTCCCCTTGGTTTGATGGGACATTGAGGGAGTTGACATGAGTTGGACAAAGGCTAGAGCATTATTGGTGGAAATTGGCTCTTGAAGTTGACCACCTTAGACTGATGAATCATTATCAAAGCTATCAATCAACAATCACATGGAAGAAGGCAGAGTTCCTGTCCAGTGAGACTGCTGCTGCTCAGAATCGACCAGCTTAGCTCTTTCAAACTGTGGACAGGTTGTGCAACCGAACCTGTCTACAGGTTCGAGATGCTTTTTCACAAGTTAAGTGTAAATGAGTTTGCTTAATTCTTAGCAGATAAGGTGGCCAACATCAGGGTCAGGATCCCCCCAATGCTCTATATGGGGGTTGAAGGTGGTCGGTGTGTGGTCACTCCTCCTCAGTTTTCTTGGATATCTTTCGATCGGCCAGAGATCACAGACATTGTGTGGGATGTCCAGAATTTGTGGCCTACATACTGTAGTTTGGCCCGACATGCCTTTTACTGGGGGTGTATTAAGTCCATCAGCCCAGTCCTTGCAAAGATTGTGTGGTGGTCCTTAGAGTCGGGTGAGTTTCCGAGCTCCCTGAAGGAGGCAGTGGTGACACCGCTTCTTAAGAAAGCTGCTTTGGACTGGAACTGCTTTGCTAACTACAGACCTATCTCTAACCTTCCCTTTGTTGGGAAGGTGATTGAGAAAGTAGTTGCACTGCAACTGGAGAACCATCTTACCATCCATGATGTCTACGATCCTCTCCAGTCTGGTTTCTGGAAAAGGCATATTACCAAGATCGCTTTGGTTTGGGTGCTCAATGATCTCCTGATGGTGAGAGATCAGAAGCACTGTTCCATCTTGGTACTTCTTGATCTCCCCTCAACATTTGACACTGTGGACCATGGGGTGCTGCTCGAGAGCCTGAGGGTTATCTGTGGCCTGGCTGGTCCAGTTCTCAGTGGGTTTCAATCTTTCCTTGCCAGCAGATTTCAGAGGTGGTGTCATGGTTTTTTCCTCTGATCCAGTCTCTCTGCCATGTGGGGTCCCTCAGGGCTCAGTGCTGTTCCCCCATGTTGTGTGCAGACAACATGCTCCTTAGAGACATTGTAAGATGATATGGGCTGAGGTTTCACTGCTACGCTGATGATACACAGCTCTATCTGTCTTTTGTGCCTGATCAGGATGGTGTGATCTCAATGTTTAATAGCTGCCTAGTAGAAATCCATGACTGGATGAAATCCAGCTGGCTGAAATTGAATTCCAGGAAGACTGAGGTGTTGGTGGTGGATCCAGGTCACCGGATATAGAGGTCGGTAGTGGGTTTACCCTCTGGTCTTTGGCTTGAAGGTGCACAGCTGTCTTCCTCTGAATGGGTGTGTGATCATGGAGGTGGTTCTTGATGATGGGCTGACACTGCATTTGCAGTTGTTGGCAGTCATCAAGTCTTCCTTTTACCATCTTAGGAACATCGCCAGAATTAGGCACCTTGTTCCATCCAGTGGTGTGCCTACACTGATCCATGCCTTTGTGACCTCACGCCTGGACTACTGCAATTCCCTCTACTCGGGGCTTCAGGGGGTTGATATCCATCACTTGCAGCTGGTGCAGAATGCTGCAGCATGGCTGTTGACTGGGACTTCTCATTTGAGTCATATTACTCCCATGCTGCACAAACTGCACTGGCTGCCTATACAGTTTGGATCAACTTCAAGGTTGGACTTCTGACCTACAAAGCCCTGCATGGACTGGATCTGAGCTATCTGCAAGAGCTCCTGACTCCCTACAGCCCTGGCCATCCTCTCCACTCAACTGACGAGGGGTTGTTAGAGGTTCCCAGGGTTCGGCTCAAAACATCTGGGGCCGGGGCTTTTATGCTTGGTGCCCTGTCCCTGTGGAACACTCTACCTCATCAGATTAGAGAGTGCAGGACTGTGGAGAGCTTTAAAGCAGGCCTGAAAACTTATCTGTTCAAGTAAGCATTCAGTATTTAATCTCTAGTATTTTGTGATAATTTTAACTGATTTATTTAAATTATGTTGTAAATAATTTTAGATTGCGTTGTTCTGTTTTATGATTCTTTTAATTATGTACAATGCTTTGATTCTTAGAATTGAGCTTAATAAATAAAGCATTATTATTATTATTTATTATTATTCAGAATGAGGTGGTTGCAAGCATCCTGAAGTTGTGTGTGTGCATGGTGCCAGGCTTGGGATCATTGCCCCTCAGTTACTAGGGCACCTATATATAGTACCTTTTCCATCTTGCTTTCGATTTCCCTGTTTGGTCGGGCATAGTCTCCAATAGCCTAGAGTAAATCTTGCCAGCCAGCCCTCTGGAAAACTTTAGCCACTCTTTTAATGTGTTGTTGTTAACCTGTGAGGGTTTGGGGTCCAGCTTCAGAGACTTGACTGCATCCCCGAGTTGTAGGTATCATCAGTGATCCTGGTTCTGTAGGCCCCATCTGTATTTCAGCATCTGAAAGGTGTGGACTCTTTCTTAATTTGGATCCATAATATCTGATATGTAGTGGATGACACTTCTATTCCAGTGTGCCCAAGACCTGGTGGTTTGCTATCTAGATGTGTGGATTGTGCCACAATGGGGTATGGGATAGTGGAATTTGTGGGGGCTAGCTTCCAGTGGATCCATGCCCATCCCTTAATGGAGGGGGTAATAGTGGCGTGATATGGGTGTTGGTTACCCGCTGGCTGATAGAAGAGGGCAAAGAGGGTGATGACTTCTCCCATTGTTGTCTAAATGTTAACCCATTGGGGTGTTTGCTCAGTGATCGGCTTAAACCATTGCAGTGTCTGGACTGCTTGAAATATATACTTATAATCCTCCATCCATAGGAGGTTCCACCCTGCTTTCTGTGGGAGCACAGCTTACTCCAGCTATACCGGGGTTTGTGGCCTTCCCAGAGGAAGTCTTCTATTAACCTTGGAACCAGCTTTGTGGGATGGTTAATGGGATGTGAGTTAACAGATAGAAGATTTTGGGGCCGTGACTATCTCGATGGCTGCTATCTTCCCCGCTAATGTGAGTCTTAGCTGTTTCCACCTGTCAAATTCTGCTTTACATTTATGAAATAGTGATTGAGGTTCAACTCCCAGATTTTCCCTAACTGTGGGACTATTGTGATCCCTAGGTATGTAATACCTTCTTTTGTTCATCTTAGGCCTGTGCCTGCTGCTATATTAGGCTGACACAGTTGTGATAGGGTTAGGATCTCTGTTTTCTCCTGGTTCATCTTAAGGCCACAGAGTTCAGCAAATGAAGTCAGTAGGAAGAGCAGGAGTTCCTTTGATTTCTGGAGGTTGAGGATTGGAATTAGCAAATCATCTGCATACATTAGGGTGGAGTAGCTATGGTATTCTATTTGTATGCCTTGTATTAGAGGATGTTGCCTTATGACTGCAGCTAGTGGCTATACTGCAAGTATAAAGAGCAAGGGTGAGAGGGGGCAGCCCTGCCTCATACCCCCAGCTGAAGGGGGGTAGAGAGTGTATATTTGGTAAAGATTCTTGCTGAGGGACCCACATACAGGACTTGTACCATTGCCTCAAAAGTGGCACAAAACCCCATCTGAGACAATACTATGTTCAGGTAATCCCATTCCAGGGAGTCAAACACCTTTGCAAAGTCTACTGCAATGGCAGCTGCTGGGAACTTGAGTGTTTGGGCAACATGAATCAGGTTTATCAGGGTTCTAATATGGTCAGTGCTATATCTCCCTGGAATGAAGCTCACCTAAGAGGGATGTATCAGGGTAGGAAGTAGGGGGGACTAACCTATTTGCTAGTATTTTGGCATATATTTTACTGTCCTCATTAATTATTGAGACTGGCCTATAACTAGCAGCCAGGGTGGGGTGTTTACCTCTCTTGGGCAGGACCATGATTATAGCTTCCCTTAGAGTGGGAGGCAAGGTACCATTGTCCTTGGCATCAGCAAATACCTGAGAAAGAATGGAAGCAACTTGAGGAACCAGTGCCTGAAAGAAGTCCACTGGGAATCCATCACCCCCAGAATTTCCCAGCTTGCAGGGACATTAGAGCCTCTCTCACATCTTCCTCTTTATTTGGGGCATCTAGCAGTGCTGCTTGTTGAGGAGACAGTTTAGGGAGAGACAATTGGCCAGAAAGTGGTGTATGCCTTCTGAGGCTTTACTATGTGTGGCGGTGTATTAAGTGGAATAAAAGGTTTTCATAACTTGGTTACTTTCCTGGTTGTCAACCACCACATCCCCCTGTTGATTCAAAAGCCCAGCTATGTATCAGTCTACCTGTTGCTTGCAGAGCTAATATGCAAGCACTTTACCCCCCTTGTCCCCTCCCTCCTAGTACTTGTGACGTAATCTCAGAATAGCTATCTCAACTTTTCTACTCAGTAGGGTATTAATCTCAAGATGTAGGCCCCAAAATGGTACAGCTTATGGGGAATTTGTCCCAGGGGGGTGCACCTTTCTGCCTGTTTTAGTTCTGTTTCTAGGGTATGGAGGTGTTGTTCCCTTTCTCTTCTCCTCCTCCTACCTGCATGGACCATAATATTGCCACTTATTGTGGCTTTATATGCCTCTCAGGTAATTCCAGCTGATGTGTCAGTTATGGTGTTCTCTTGTAAGAACAGGGAGGATTCCTCCTTTCCCAATGAATAAACTCTGGTTCCCTCAAGAGTAGCAGATCAAGCCTCCAGTTTGTTGAAGCTGGAGCTGTGGGACCACCTTAAAATGTAAATGTAAATGTACTGGGGCATGGTCTGAAATGACCATAGTGAAAATGGAAGATTTTAAGGCCACTTGTGCCAGATGGGGGGAGGTAAACTAGAAGTCCAACCTGCTGAAGACCCATGTACTTCCAAGTGGTGTGTATAGTCCTTTTCCCTGGGGTTGAACAGCCTCCGAATATCTGTAAGGACAAGATCTGACATTAGCTGCTTGAGGGCTAGCTGGCTCCTTGTATATGTTTCCTTCCCCTTTACACTTCTGTCCATTAGAGGGTCTCTGGTTAGATTAAAGTTGCCTCCTACAAACAGGGAACATGGGGTGGCAATGGAGGTTATTGTGTTTGCTATCTCAAGGAAGAAATGCAGGTCATCTTGGTTAGAGGTCATATAGGTTGCCTAGTAGAATGGGTCCTGTGGGGGTAGAGTATACTGCCAGTATCCATCGCCCAGCCTGGTCAACCCATGAGGTAACAAGGGACCACTTGAGACTTTTGTGTAAAAGTATAGCTACTCCACATTTCCTTGAGGGGGAACATGAGTGCGCCTCCTGCCTAACCCAATCCCTGATTAGGTAAGTGTGGTCATTTTTGAGCAGCTTAGTTTCTTGAAGGAAAGTTACTTGTGATCTCATTGTTTTCAAGTGTGACAATATCTTTTTATGTTTGCTTGCATGCATGTGCAAGAAACATAGTGCCACCGTACAAGTTTTCATAGGTGCAGCACCCCGCTTCCAATGCCCTGCTCCTTTTTGCAGGTGCTGCCCCACTGCACCAATGACTGTCTGAGCTGTCTATGACAGTAGTTCAGATGCAGTGGCATATAGTTGAAATCAAATGACTTCTACAATCAGTGGTGGTAACGTGTAGGCAATTTGCATACTGCCCTCCGTCAGCAGTATGCAATAGCCTACATGTCACCACCTTAGCTGTCGAACTGTACGCCACTGCATCTGTAAGATGCAACCTCCTCCATTTGTTGTGTGTTGAGGGGGTGCCAAATTCCCCTCAGCACATGTACCCCCCCAGCACACTGTATGTCTGATGGGGTGCCCAATCCCCGTCGGCTCCAGTGCCCACTCAAAAAACAAACTTCACGCTGCCAAGCTGGGAGCCCACCCCAACGAGGCAAAAGTACCGCTTTCTCATGTGCTCCCTACAAGCTGTGTGGCCAATGGGGGTGCCCAATCCCCCTTTGGCTCCACTGCCCCCAAACTTCCAGGTGCCATGCTGAGAGCTCATCCCAGCATGGCAAAAGTCCTGAGTCGTCTTTTTAAAAAATAAACCTGTGAAAAAAGAAAACAGTCCCTCGTTGCTTCTTGTGAACCCCTCACCCAACCCGTGTCCACACTCTGTGCACCCCACCTCCCAACCTCCCCACCCCATACTTACCTTTGGAGCCTGGAATGTTGATCTTCAGTGGACTGGGAACATGTCTGCACTCTTCAAAGCCGACTGCGAACTGAAGAAATGAAAATGACATAAATAGGGTGTTTTCAACTTGGGTTCATATCTTGGTAATTTTTTTTAATTTTTGCACCAAATTTTCAACACAGGGTTCTTGGGACCCCATCTCATGAATTCAGTCACTGTCATCTTGTTATTCAGTCCTGAAAGGTGATTTCACGGTCACTGTGTGGAATCATCTTTTGGGACCAATTAATGAAATGACAGTGTCACTGTCCATGAGGTGGGCTCTCAACAGCCTATGTTGCAAATTTGGTGAAAACATTCTCAAAAATGACAGTGTTACAAGCATGTGTTGCGCAGTTTCCATGCACATGTGCAAGTTCACGAATTTGTAATATTTTCACTCCAGATTTTCAACATTGGCATTTTTTCACACCTCTTTATGAATAGTACAGCTGCCATTTTTCACATCCTGGCCAAAATGTGTTTTCGCATTTCCGGCACATAATGGCACAGTCGCTGTGGGAAATCACTGTTCGGGACAGATTAAGAAAATAATAATGACACTGTTCATGAGCAGAGGTCCTAAAATGCCTATGTTGAAAATTTGGTGACAAAAGTCCATAAAATGACTGTGTTATGAGGGGGGGCATTGCACAGTTTCTAAGCACCCGCATAACTTCACAAATTTATACTATTTTCACTCCAGATTCTCAACATAGACATTTTTCCACACATCCTTATGAAAATTACAGCTGTCATTTTTCACAACCTGGCTGAAATGTGTTTTCACACTTCTGGCACAGAATAGTGCGCTCGCTGTGGGAAATCATTGTTCGGGTCAGATTAAGAAAATCACAGTAACACTGTTCATGAGCGGAGGTCCCAAAATGCCTATATTGAAAATCTGGTACAAAAAATCCCGACAAGAATTAATGCTCACGCCATTCCACCCCAACCCCACCCCCACCCTGCAGCCAGTGATAGCCATCGAGGTGCATCTTGGACTCGTTGTCCCCAGAGTTCACACCATTCCCTATACTGCACCCATTTCACATATTTCCTTATGAAATGAGGTGAGTGTAAAGCCTGAACACCTCAAGGCACACCTCGACACTTGTCAGTGTCTGCAGGGTTTGGGGAGGTGAAATGGCATGACCCTTATTGGCGATGACCCAAAGGCACACCCCAATACCTATCCACCACTGCACGGTGGGGGGTGGAGTCGGCGTCAGTTCAATACATCACTGCCATTTCTGTACTGCATCTGTCTAACTCCTACACTTCCAGTGCTAATGATAGCAAGCAAACATTCGGCATTGACAAATGCTTGTTCCTTTTGACAGAGGTATTTAGACCCCTGATATTCCATGTGTGAGAGATTATTTCAGCTATGGTCATTTGCTATAATGCTAATGGGGACCTGTGTGAGGTAATAAAAGTGGTAAAATGAGATCTCATGAGCCTCCTGTAATGCACCCCTCCTATCTCGAGTTGTTAATAGCCCCACTACTTCCAGTAAACCATTCCCAAAACACATTCTTAGACCTTGAGTATATAGGCCTGTGTGCTGTCTGGTAATTCTGACTTCAACATTAGAAAAGACAGTAGAGGATAAAACAGTATCATAGTGTAAACTCCAAGAATTAAACTATTTACATTAAGAACAGAACGTCTTTTCTGAGTCTTACCCTGTCCTTTTACCTCTAGCTTTTTGAGCCATGAGGAGGACTTGACTACCCATGGAGACATGGGGCACTAGTAGCCCAGCTGAACTGGGATACCTAGAAATAGCTGGCATCCCTAACCAGCAACTGGAGTCTACTCGCTAGCCAAAAACCTGTCAACTGGGGATGGTAAAAAATACCCTGGGGTTTACAGGTAGCTGAATGAAAAGACCTCCCCCCTCCACTGGGGGGATCCAACGATCCGGTAGCTGATGTTTCGTCTGGTTCTGAGAGGAGCTCTGTGCAACTTGTTTTAAGGGAGCAGTCCACAAGGGATCATTTCTGCTACAATCGCACTTTACCTGTCATCCCCCCCAGGTACTGTTTGGGATGCTTTGCTGATTACTGGAGTTGTGAGTTGGGGAAGTGACTGCACCTGTTGCTGTTTACTGGGAGGTGGGCTCTCCTGCCTTTGAAAAGCTCACACTGCTATTATCTCCACAGTAGCTGCTGTTTTGTCTGGTTCTGAGAGGAGCTCTGTGCAACTTGTTTCAAGGGAGCAGTCCACATGGGATCATTTCTGCTGCAATCGCACTTTACCTGTCATCCCCCCCCCGGTATTATTTGGGACACTTTGCTGATTACTGGGGTTGTGAGTTGGGGAAGTGACTGCACCTGTTGCTGTTTACTGGGAGGTGGGCTCTCCTGCCTTTGAAAAGCTCGCACTGCTATTATCTCCACAGTAGCTGCTGTTTTGTCTGGTGCTGAGAGGAGCTCTGTGCAACTTGTTTCAAGTGAGCAGTCCACATGGGATCATTTCTGCTGCAATCGCACTTTACCTGTCATCCCCCCCGGTACTATTTGGGACACTTTGCTGATTACTGGGGTTGTGAGTAGGCGAAGTGACTGCACCTGTTGCTGTTTACTGGGAGGTGGGCTCTCCTGCCTTTGAAAAGCTCGCTCTGCTTTTATCTCCACAGTAGCTGCTGTTTTGTCTGGTTCTGAGAGGAGCTCCGTGCAACTTGTTTCAAGGGAGCAGTCCACAAGGGATCATTTCTGCTGCAATCGCACTTTACCTGTCATCCCCCCCAAGATACTGTTTGGAACGCTTTGCTGATTACTGGGGTTGTGAGTTGAGGAAGTGACTGCACTTGTTGCTGCTTACTGGGAGGTGGGCTCTCCTGCCTTTTAAAAACTTGTGCTGCTAGCAAGTACGAGCAATTGCGAGTGGCACGAGCGCCACTCCATAGAAGAAAATCTGTTAGCAACTAATCCTGCTCTCTCTCTCTCAGAAGGCAAATTTTATCTTGATTTGTTAAGTATTTTAAAGCCTTGTTTCAATTTGTTACGCTCTTTTTGTTTTGCAATTTTATTTTTTCGTTTTTAGTTTGTTTGTTTTAAGTTTTGTTTTTTCCTTATTTTCTTTTTTATCATGTTTTTCATTTATACAATATTGATGTTATTAATGTTTTGCTCATTTTCAATTAATGTTTCACATGTTGAAAAAGTAGAGTGTTTATTGCACTATTCTTGTCCATTCAGTACAGATCAGGGCAATGGGTTTACAGGGATGTATTTGTTAGAATCTCATGTTTCACTTCTGTCTTTTTCTTATGGAAGTTCATATGTTTCATAATTTTCAAAATAGTGAGTGCACATGTAGATTGGTCACTACCTCATCCACTAAAAATGATAGACAGTTAGAGAAAAGGAATAATTTAAAAAGATTAATTATGTTATTGTTACTTATGTCTGGATCAGTGCATCCATGTCCTGGGCCTAATTTTTCTTCTGAGATAGACTGTGAGTCAGCCACAGTTAGTATTAACAAGGGTTCTGTCTCTCCTAATCTTAAAATTGTTCATTTGAACATACAGAGTTTATTATCTAAATGGTCTCAATTTGTGGCCTTGTCCCAATATCATTCTTTTGATATTATTACTTTATCTGAGACATGGTTGCATAATGGTATTAAGGACTCTGAGATTTATCTCCCCTAATTATAATCTCATTAGACAAGACAGAGGAGGTGGAGTTGTAATGTATATTCTTTGTAAATTTGATTACACTATTTTTGATTTTTCTGTGACAAATTCTGGATGTAATATGATTTCTATTGATTAGATTTTTGGACAAAGTAAACATTTGACTCTTAGTACTGTTTATTTTCCCCCTGGTAAAATTTTAAATGGTTTAGATTTATTGAGCCTTTTTCATGAAGTTTTTCCCCCTAATAGAGAAAGGATTACTCTTGGTGACTTTAATTGCAGTTGGGATAAAAGTTTGAAGGGTGGAATCAGAGAGACTTTGGTTAATCTGGATCTAACACAATTAATTAAGGAAACTACCAGAATCAACTATAAAACAGCTGTAGGGACTATCCTTTATTGGACTGTCACTCATGTTGATAGAATTTTTAAATCTGAGGTTATGGCCGACACCATGAGTGACCATTGTCCTGTCAAATGTGAGTGGTCCATAAAATTATTAAAAAGTCCT
The DNA here is from genome assembly GCA_016271365.2 of Neoceratodus forsteri. Lineage (NCBI taxonomy): Eukaryota > Metazoa > Chordata > Ceratodontiformes > Ceratodontidae > Neoceratodus > Neoceratodus forsteri. Next base: position 1,699,750,693 of record CM057449.1, on the reverse strand, counting down.
TCCAGATTTGTTGAATGTCGAAATTTGGCTAAGTTTACCCCCCAGGGAATCCAAGATTTATGTAATAAAATTGACTGGTCCCCTTTGGTAATTAGCACTAACATTGATGAAATGTGAGGTTTTTTTTGCATAACTTATCATGCAATTGCAAATATAATCTCTCCCTTAAAGAAAATAAGAATTAGATCATCCAAACAAGAATGGGTTACAAGGGACCTCATTCACTTACTGAGAAAACATGACAAGTGTTGGAAATCTTATACTCTTTCTAGAACCCTGATTGCTCTTCAAGAGTGTAAGACACTTAGAAATAAGTGTAAATCTGAAATTAGGAAAGCTAGGGTTGCCTATTGTTTAAATGAACAAAGGAATTCCAGGGCCAATCCTAAAAAGACTTGGAGTTCCTTAAATAAAATTTTGGGACAGGGTAAAGTAGATTGCGTTCCTATTCTTTACAATAATGGACAAAGTATAACTGATCATCTTAGGGTATCTAATATTTTCAATAGTCATTTTGGGAACTTAGGACCCTATAGAACTCCAATAGATTTGGATGATGTATCTGATAATAATGATATTCATAATGACACTAATCCAAAGTTTTATTTTAAGTCTCTTTCCCCCTCCTCAGTAAAAAAATATTTTTGAAAAATAATCCAATACCTTTTCAGGGCCAGTATGGTGCTGATGTTAGGATAATTAGAATGGGTATTGATTGTTTTGTTTATCCATTAGTTCATATCTTTAACTTTTCCTTATATCATAATGTTTTTCCCGAGTAGCTGAAAATGAGCAGTTATAAAACCCATCCTAAAGAATGGAAATCCTTCTTTAGTTATTAATTATCACCCTATTTCCCTTTTATCGCCTATTTCAAAAATTCTGGAAAGGATTGTCATGGACCAAACCTTGGATTTTCTTGGGAGGTATTCTTTGTTATCAGAGAACCAACATGGCTTTAAGCCAGGATATAACACTGAAACAGCCTTGGTGGGGTTCACAGGCAGTGTCCATGGAGCACTTGATAGTGGACTTTCATGTGCGGCACTGTTATGGACCTCACCAAGCTTTATTGGTTGAATTTGATCTTCTTTCTGGTGTGCTTCAAGGTCTTAATTTTTCTGATGAAGTAAATATGTGGTATCAAATCTTTTTGTCTGAAAGATCATTTAGAACTATTATTGGTTCATCTTTAGCCCATTCTCTTCCCTTAGTTTGTGGTGTGCCCCAGGGTTCAATTCTGGGACCACTTATTTTTTCCTTATTTATGAACTCTGTATCTGATATATGTACAAAAACTAAAATGATTCTTTACGCAGATGACGCTGTTCTTTTTTGTTCAGATCCCAGACCCAATATCGCCCTTTCCTATCGTCAAACTGATTTTAATTTCCTGCAGGATTGGTTATCTTAAAGTTACCTGGTTTTGAATTCCCAGAAAACCAAAGTAATGATGTTTTCTAAGAAGAAAAATGTACCAATTGATTTGCTCCCAATTTCTGATAGGACAGGAAACATAATTGAAAATGTATCTGTTTTTAAATTCTTGGGTATTATGTTGGACACACATTTTTCTTTTGAACCTCACATTCAGAATCTTAGGAAAATCATTCATCAGAAGCTGGGTATGCTTTATCTTTTTTGACTTTGGAATCCAGAAAGCTCTTAGTTCATAGCTTTCTGTTCTCCATACTCGATTATGGCATACTGATTTATTCATCCTCATGTACTAATGTTTGAGTCCTCTTAAAGTAATTTACCATTCAGCTCTGAAGTTTTGGCAAAATTTACCCTTTCGAACCCATTGCTCTGATCTGTACAATCAGTCATCTTCCTTATCTTTTGAAAATCGAGTACTTTATAAGATGGGCATTTTCTTATTTAAAGTTAAATGTAATTTTTCTCCTTATTCCATTTCTTTAATATTTCCTAGATTAATGTGTTGTTTACTAGGTCCCAGCACAATTATAAGTTTAAAATACCATTTTTTAAGACTACTTTTGGGCAAAGATCCTTATTATTTAGAGCACCTAGTTTTTTTAATAGAATTCCGTCAGAAATTGTTCAGAATAGTTCTTGTCAGGTTCATATGAAATCTTCAGAAGTTGTTAATAATAACTCCTGTCAGGGTTTTAAGACACTGTTAAAACAGTGGCTATCTTTGGAAACATGATGTATTTTTATGTATTGTATTTTATTGATTGAATGTTTTGTTTTGTATTATGTTTGTTAATATTTTGTGTGTTTTTTAGTTTTAAACTTGTCTCCAATTAAAATGGGCAGTTTGCTCATTTGGATTTACAAGTATAAAAATTAAAAATGAAAAATGAAATGAAATAGTACTCTCCTTAGCGATCTTTCTGGGTACAACACAGTAGCAGGGAGGGTATGGCAGTGTTGGTTCCTGGTTAGGGGGGCAGCTCCTTTTAGTATGGAAGGGCCTGCACAGTATGGGGGGGATATAGTCACCCCCTGCACAAGTACTGGACTGACTGAAAGTTCCTAAGATGTGCCCTCTTTTCAGTTATATGTGCCCTTCCACCGAGTTGCAATGGGGGGGGGGCTGCCCACTTCCATAATCCCCCTTCACTTCTTTGAACAACCTCCCTACCACACTATTGCACTACATTTTGGTGTTCTCTGTTATTTACTCTGAGTGCTGATTTATTGGTGTAATGCTTAGTCAGACACCAGTTTAGACCCTGAAGAGCAATTTGAGTTAGCGTGAAACTTCTGTGTGTGCTGGAACCCACACTGCTATGCACTATAGCTGAGATCATTATAATCTTGAAGGAGCATAATTAAACCGGTGAACAGCTTATTCCAGTACATGCTGTCACTAATGAATTAAAGGGGGTACCTTCCTGTGCATCTGAATTAGTGGATTAAGGGGGCCCCAAAAATAAAACCGCTAACCAGTTGGATTTACCAAACTGTAATGTGGGATATTTTCCTTTCTTTAACTCTGGGGGTGCTGATGGAGAGGTGGGTACCCGACTAGATTCACAAGCCTTAGTGGAGAGAGGCAGGGAGGAATGACATCACTAGGGCCCTGCTTTCCCTTGCAGCTTGCAGGCTCTTTAACTAGCCAACACACTTAGAACCCACATCCACCAGATCCTCTCCATTTTACAGCCCCCAAAACAGAAAAGAATTTCCAGTTATCTGACAAGCACAGGCTGGTGCATATTCTGGAGTACCAGGAGAAAATGTGGCCATCTCAAGAAGTCTCTGTTCAGTAGGTGTCTCTTCTCTGGCCTGCAGGATCACCTTTGTGTTGCCACTGGTAGATACTTCAGGATGCGTTGTAAGGCCTTTCTTCCACCACAGAGGCCCATGACTCAACAATCACCACTCCGTAGTCCAGGCCCTCTGGCACATCATAGTTGGTATCCTTCTCAGCAGTATGTTCCAGGGACGGGGTAGCCATGGGAGAGTATCTGTTTTTGGAAAAGTAGGGGCTTACCACCGTCATCTCTGCCTCCTCCTCATAGTCTCTGTGGTTCTGGTTTTCCCTTCTGTCTTTTTCAAGGGGGTGGGACCTCTGATTGTGTCTAGATGGCTGTTGCCTTTTTTATTATGAACAGGGAGGGCCCAGACATCTTGATGGTGGTCTTTGCTTGGTGTGGCTCCATCTCCCCCTCTGATCTGCTAGACCCAGGGCCCCTCACTTGATTACCCTCTGTTGACTCTCTTGCTTTGTTCCTTGTGTCCACTATCTGAAAATCTCTTGCTGCATGAGGCCAGGTGTGGAGAATAAAATCCATCATGGCCTCTGGGGAGTTGAAATTCAGAGGGCTGCCATTGAACATCACTCTCATTGCCACAAGATATCTGAGGTAGAAATTCACCCCCAGGCTGTGCAGCATGTTTCTAACTTCTGTGAATTCCCTTCTACAGTCATATAACTCTGGAATAATCCTGAAAAATTTGTAGTTTGTGAGAGTCCAAGGTGCCTGTTCTATTTCTCTTATTTGTATCTGCTCTATCTGGGCAAAGTTCAGGAACTGGGCCAATATCAGCCACAGCTTCTCTCCCTGCTTGGGCCTGGGCTGCAGAGATCAATGGGCCCTTTAAATTACAAAGTGGGTGTCCTGTGGGAGTTTCAGTATCCTAAGGAGTTCCTTCTGCAGGAAACCAATTGTGTTGCCATGTTCTGCCCCTTCTGGCACTCTGAGGAGTCACACGTTGTTGTAGTGGCTCCTGTTCCCTTGATCATCAACTTTACACTGTAGCATTAGGAGGGTCTGTTTCTACTGCTGTACAGTGCTCATGTCTGTACCATGCCCCGCTAGCTTTCTATTGGATTGAAATATGCAGACATCTAGTTGATGCAAAGCTAGTGTGGTGTTGTTGGAAGTGAAGGTTGTGATGTAGACAGCCAGAGCTGAGTGCTGTATCAATTTTTTTATTACATATAAAATATGTAATGGGAAGGTCAGCTTGAGGAAACTACTATCTTACTGGAATTGTCACATCAAGACCCCCAGGGATAAGTTCAAAGGACAGAACATAGCTAAACTGAAGATATCTGGGGTGCAGTTACCATGTCAATTTGCTTTCATCCCAGGAAATAAGATTAGCCAGTCAAAAGTCCCTTGGGGAAAATCCTTTGATTTACAATAGTTGTCAGGGAGAACTTGAGAGGGAGGGAGGGGTGTCAGAGAGAAACCAGAATGGACATTGAAGAGAGGTTGATGTCTGGGCCAGGGAGGACCCAGATGAATTTGGAAGGTCCAATATACTTCCCCGGAGAACCCTTGAATTATGTCAGAGAGAACATTGAGGTGTAGATTCCAAGGCCCAGATGGGATTAAAGAGGCAAATACACTTTTGCTTGAATACAGTGACTTAGATAAAGAAACTTTTGAGATGTATGTGCAGCAGAGCACAAACCAGTTTGGTCTGGTTAACCTGAGGGAGGAAAGGCAGTGAGGTCACCTATTATGTTTTTTTAAATATTTTATTTGGACATCCTGTGAGATAAAATATAGATGTTGTTACACCAAGGCAGAGTTATGTGACCTCAGAAAGGGTCAGCTCAGAACTGTGTTTAATTGCTGAAAGAACCTTGACAGAGACACACATGACAATTTTCTGACTGAGAGAAGAGAGACCCTCAAAGCACTGACAGAAAGTAAGCATTAGATTAGACCAGTCTGAATGTATGTATAGTTGGAACTGAACTTTTACCTGTTTGTTTTAAGGTTGTATGTGTTGGGATATATTTTGTTCTGTAATTATTGTTCTGTTTTGATATTTTAAAGTAAAGATATATTTTTTACAATGGAAACTGTCTGGATTCTCCATCGCACTGGCGGCCAGTGCAGTTTGCACAGCACGGGTGTGATATGGCAAGTTCTTTGTAATCCAGTCAACAACCTGGCTGCAGCATTCTGCACCAGCTGCAGGTGATGGAGATCCACCCCTGGCAACCCTAGACATAGAGCATTACAGTAATCAAGACGCGAAGAAACAAAGGCGTGAACCAACACAGGTAGGTCATCGTGTGGAACATGGTGTTTTATCCAGGCTATATTCTTCAGATGGTAAAAGGAAGACTTGACAACGGCTGACACCTGTGTCTTCAGTGTCAGCTCGCTGTCAAGAATTCCGCCCAGATTCTGCAACTGTTCAGAAGGTCTCAACTGGTTACCCCCTAACACAAGGCCAGAGGGAAACCCAGGAGTCAACTTCTCTGCAGGGTGATCCTGGTCCACCACCAACACCTCAGTCTTGTCTGGATTCATTTTTAACCAGTTAGCACTCAGCCAGTCCTGAATCTCAGTGAGGCAGTTGTTAAAGACTGATAATGCTTGGCTTGGGATAATTCTGTTTGGGTACAAAGGACATATAGAGCTGAGTATCATCTGCATAGCAGTGAAAACTCAGCCCATAATGCCTTATAATGTCTCCCAATGGTGGCATGTATTCTGTGAACAACATGGTCGAAAGCACAGAACCCTGCGGCACCCCACAGGGCAGAGCAAAAGGGAGCAGAGGAAGAAATTCCTGATACTATCATACTAACATACTATTTGCCAGCAGATTAGGCCTTACAGACTATCGAGTATGCTTGAACCTCAGATCCCTAGTTGGGTGCTGAGGCCCTCCCCTCCCTTGTGTTCCAGAAACCCCTATCATCCATCCCCACCCCCCCGAGACAGACCATCATCTGATACATCCACTTTCTGTGTCTGTCCCACCCTCTCTTGAAGCCCTCCACTGTGGATCTCTGAACCAGCTCGCCAAGCAGTGCATTCCAAGGGTCCACCACCCTCTCAGTGAAAAACCTCCTCCTCTTTTCCCCCGTCCCTCCACCTTCCAACTTCAAACCATGCCCTCTGGTGATACCTCCCTGCTTTAGTCTAAAGATCCCATCCATGTTTACCTATTTATTCCCTTGAGGTACTTGAAGACCTCAGTCATGTCCCCCCTGTCTCTCCTCTCCTCCAATGAAAACAGGCAGAGCTCCTCAAGCCTGTCCTCATACATCAAATCCCCTAGCCCTTGTATCATCTTAGTTGCCCTCCTCTGTACCCTCTCCAGGAGCTGTATGTCCCTCTTCAAGTGTGGTCTCCAGTACTATATACAGTACTCAAGGTGTGGTCTAACCAGTCCATTGTACAGCAGCAGAATCACTTCCTTGCTCCTAGAGGTGATCCCCCTTATGATGCATCCCAACATCCTGTTTGCCTTGCTAGCCGTTCTCCTGCACTGCTCAGAGTTATTCATACATGCATCCACCATGACCCCTAGGTCTTTTTCCCCAATTGAGGCCTCCAGTGCCTCCCCTCCCAGGGTGTACCTGTGTTTAGGGTTTCCCCGCCCAAGATGCAACACCTTGCACTTGGTGATATTGAAATTTAATTTCCATGTGTGAGCCCAGCTTTCCAGGGTGTCCAGGTCCCTTGCAGGCCAACCTCCCTCTTCTCCCTCAACTACTGCTCCCATCTTGGAGTCATCCATGAAGAGACTCATTTCACACCCTGTACCCTCCTGATGTCCAATATGTATGCATTAAACAGGATCGGACCCAGGACCGAGCCCTACAGTACCCCACTACCAACCTCTCTAGGGTTCGAGAGCTCCCCACAGACCACTACTCTCTGGGTACATCCAGCTAGCCAGTTTTCAATCCATCTGACCATCAAAGGGCCTACTCCCAACCCCATCAGTTTCTCCACCAGACCATTGTGGGGGACAGAGTCAAACGCCTTGCGGAAAGAATGGAACCATCTGAGGACTGTCCGTGACAGTCCACGGAGCAGCCACATTCACTCTAGCAACATCCCATGGTCCACGGTGTCAAATACTGCAGAGAGATCAAGGAGAACCAAGATCAAACGACTCCTCCGATCTCTCGCTATTAGGAGATCATTCAGTACCCAAACCAATGGCATCTCAGTACTATGCCTCTCCTGAAACTGGACTGAAGAGGACCATAGAGTTCATGGGTGGTAAGACAGTAATCGAGCTGCAACGCGACTACTGTCTCAATAACCTTGCCCAAAAAGGGCAGGTTAGAGATCGGTCTGTAGTTAGTGAGACAGTCTGAGTCAAGGGAAGGTTTCTTCAAAAGGGGTGTCATGATAGCCTCTTTTAGAGACTCCAGAAACATCCCTTGGTCCAAAGAGCACCAGACTATCTCAGCACGGACTGGTCCGATCGCATCCATGCACCTCACAAGGAGGCGCGTAGGACCAGGATCCAAACTACAGCAAGTCGGTCTCAAGCCCTGGACAATCTTCATGATATCCATGATCACTGGCTGGTCAAAATCTGTCCAGACAGACTGACAGCCTGTAACCTCACATTGATGGACTGCCATGCTCATTAGAATGTGTACTGCGGCTCTCCGACCTGATCGATTACACCTTATCATCAAAAAACCGAGCAAACTCATCACACTTTATTTGTGAAAAAGCTCTCCGACCCCACAGACAGGCTGGATTGCATAGTCTGTCCATGGTCCAGAAGAGACGAGCCGGTCGATTTCTTGATGCAGCTGTCTCCCTGGACAGGAACTCTGCTTTCTTATGGGTGAGTTCTGATTGATAGTCTGTATAATGGGCCATCAATCTAAGTCTGTCACCTTCCAGACTGGATTTCTGCCAGCAGCATTCCAATCTTCAGCCTACTGTCCTCAGCTCCCTCAATGTCCCATCAAACTAAGGGGACTGAGAGCAGAGGGAGAGCGGGTGAACACGGACAGGAGCTATGGAAACCAGAGCCTTCAGCACCATATTATTATAGTGCACTACGACGACATCTGGTTCCATGCACTCCATAGGCCAACTTGATAGGTCCAGCACTTCCATCAGACCGTCAGGGGTAACTCCCCTCAAAGAGCAGTACTGAACCATCTCCAAAGGGGTTGGTCTCATGGGGGGGCTGCAAAATTAAACCTTATAGAGTGATGGTCAGACCACCCAACTGGTTCCACCACCAGTTCCGTGATCTCCATCCTCAGGGTGAACACCAGATCCAGAGAGTGACTCTGAATATGGGTAGCAGCAGTAACAACCTGTGTAAAGCCCAACAAAATCATCAATTGGAGGAAGTTTTGACCAAAATGCGAGAGTTCATCATTGACCCAAGCATTGAAGTCCCCCAGGAACAACCACCTGGAGGGTTCGAACACCAGGTCGACAATGAAGTCTGCAACTTCCTGCAGAAAAACTTTCTCGTTACCAGGTGGACGGTAAACGAGTAAGATTCTGCTGCCTACACCTGCTCCCATGATACACTTTAAGGATCTAGGGGTCACCACTGGAACCTCTACAAGGCCCAATTCCGATTTAAAACAAATAGCGACCCCCCCTTCGATCCAATCTCAGGCGATGTATCACTGATTATCTGGCTGGAATAGCTGACTCCAAAATGGGACCAGCATTCTCATCCAGCCAGGTCTCAGTGATGCAGGCCAGGTCAGATGACTCGACAAGATCAGCAATAATTGCTGTCTTGTTCTTTATAGACCTGCCATTACATAACATTGCCTGGGTTGGATGAGAGGCCTTGGAGGAGGGGTCCACTTGCCCTCTATCAGAGGAACCCTTGGGTATGGGAACCAGGCATCGCAGACCCTATCCTGAACCCATTTTGCCCCAGGGCGTCTCCCTGACCTCACCACCCTTATCCGCCCACTCCGCTCCCCCCCAGCCTCCTCCGTGCAATCCCCAAGGCAAGACAATGCCTATATACCTCGGGTTGCAACAGGGGGCTGTCAAAGGGGCGCAGGTCCCTCAGCCTAGAGGGGGAGTAGCGACTGCCCACAGACACTCAGTCCCAACACATGCTGCCAAAAATTTAAAAACTACTCTTAATCAGCCACTAGCTTTTTAAAATAACTTATATAACAAATATCAAACAAGAAAACAATAATTAAACTATTTTAAAACTAAATTAAGCCCCCCCAAAAAAACTCCCACCTCTCATGTAGCAAGGGAGAGCACTTAACAAAAAAACAAAATAAAACTACTGTCCATTCCCCTTCAAGCAGATTTTGGATCCTCAAGAGGAGTTCAAACCATCTGGGCACAGAGCCCCAGTCACTTTTCCGCCTATATGCCACTGAAAAACTTAGGATAGTAAAAATCCTCAGAGCTCTCACCCCTGAGGAGTTAGTTCCCAAACCTATCTCTCACATAGGCAGGGTAATAATTAAACAGTCACACACATTGTTTTTGGTAGAAATAATAATGATAATATATCAGTTTATGTACAGTACTTGTAGTTTACCCTTTTATAAATAGGTAGGCTAAGACTAAGATTGTGATTATGTGTGCAATTGTGTTAAACAGAACTTCATGGGTTCGATTCCCACTGCATGACTGGGTGCATGATGTGAATGTGGGCTAAACTTATTATAATTGTGACCAGCATATTTAAAATTCATTTAATTTCTACTAAAAAAAATAGCAATATGTAAATAAGTTTATTATTTGACAGAGCACAACTAGTACAATCTTTATGACAGAGGAACAGCATAGTTGTCTTGTCTGGACAGAATGTAAAGCATGACAGATACCTGTAACTGTACTTGTATATAGACGTTGACATTAAGGGTGGGGACACTAAAGTCACATGAAGTGTAGCAAACAGAATAAAAAAAAATGACGTGATCAAAAAGTATATCACCTAAACAATAACTGCGTGTGCAGGAAATCCTGCAAACACACCCCTCATAATAATATACCTAGCCATTCTGTATATACTGTATACGCTATCAGAGACTGTAATAACCATTAGCCAGAGATGACTCCAGTATCTGCAATGCCAAGATACTGTTTATGTTATACTGTACACTGAACAGCAAAAGAAAACTCAACACTTAACAAAACAGGGATTCCCTTACAAACTGCAGAGTATGATAGCATACAGTATAAAGGAGTTAAGTCAGTTTCACAACCTAGCTACCCTATCATGAAAGCCATGTTTTATTTGTGTCCACATTTACAAAAACAAAAAATGAAAAACCAAAACAAAAAACTATTTGTAACAATTAACAATTTATTTTCTAACAGCTTATATGCTGTGAACCATTTCATTCAGTTTTTGGAACAATTTGGACTCCACTTAAAACTGGAGTCCCACTGAGGATTAGCAATCAGTCACCATGACAACAGACAGTCCTGCAGGTAGACTAATGTTTCTTCCAAAAGGCAGCGTGACACCTTAGGCCTGGACCATAAATCTATATGCTGGTTTGCAGACTATCTTGGAGAACAGAAACAACAAGTTAAAGCTGAAGGTGATCTTTCTCCATTAAAACCTGTGCTAAGGGGTGTGCCCCAGGGCTCTGTCCTTGGTCCCTTCCTTTTTGCAGTCTACATTAACAACATCAATGATCCCATCAAAAAAGCCAGCATCCACTTATTCGCGGATGACATTGTACTGTACTTGAGTCATCCCACACCGGAAGCAGCCAGTGAAGACCTCCAAGCTGAATTTAACCTTCTACAATACCAGCTCTTAAACAAGAAGCTTTTGCTCCATGCAAAAAAGACAAAAGCCATGCTCTTCTCCTCCCCTTGCATGTGGCAATTCCTGCTGGAAGGGGGGCTATCCCAAAATTACCATTGTTCTTGGAGAAACACTAGAGTATGTAGCTAAATTCAAATATCTAGGAGTTTGGCTCAGTCATAAACTTTCCTTCACCAACCATCTCGAAGAACTACAGAAGAAATTAAGGCAAAGATTAGGACTATTCTACAGAATTAACCACCTGCTCACAAAGGAGGCCAAGATTCAACTGGCTCAAGCTACCTTTCTATCTTTAATAGATTACGCAGACCTGCTCTACAGCCACCGCACTGCCTCTGCACTGGCTAAGTTGGAGACCCTCTACCACACAGCTATCAGGTTCATTACTGGCCTTCCACTTTCCACACACCACTGCTCCCTGTACTCATCGTTAGGCTGGACTTCCCTTCACTATAGAAGGAACAGAAACGTCATCCTATGGGCCTTCAGAGTGGTGACCAACCAGCTCCCCTCATATGTCTCAGATTGTATTCCCCAGAGTGTGTTAGGCACCTACGCTCTAAGGAGCTATTCCCTAATTGCTCTCCAAGCTCCAAGGGTCAACACTCATTTTGGCAAAGCTGCTCTAAGCTTCTCTTTACCCACATTGTGGAATGGTTTACAAAGGAATTTGAAGCTGAGCTGCCCTGTTAGCCTGAATATCTTCAGGCACTCTGATTGCTACATGGCTTGCCTTGAAAATGTTTTTTCCACTCTGATAGCCCACCTAATTCCGTACTCCCCCTTTCCATCCTGATGCTCACCATGTTTCTACCCCTGGCTCTCACTCTTTTCCTATTAACTCTTCCTGCTGTAGCCACCCTTCCCTGTCTGCTCCAGCCTGGCTAAAGTGCCACCCCATCCATAGTGGTGTCCCAATTATCTATCCCTCCTCCATCATTATCATAATAAACAAGTACATGACAGCCATCATCACTTTCTGTGGTTTTAGCCCAATTTTCCCCCCCAGTCATTGGTAATATATCCCTCCTCTTCTTTACCTCTCTAACCTGCCACCCCATACACTGCCTCTATTCCCTATATGTGTAGTTGCCAGCTGCAGCACCCAAAAGATCTCTGCTTATAACCCCTGTATGCCTATGGTTGATTGTACATCTGCTGACTTCTTCAATTGTAAAATCATGTTTTTTTTTTATTATTTATTTCAACCTTGTACTGTACTGTATACACTGTATATACTTTTTCTTCCTTGTATATTATTGCTTTTTGTATACCTGCTTCTGTACTGTACTTTGATGTATTCATGACCAGGTCCACCTTGCAAATGAGCCTTGCTCAATGGTGCCCGCCTGGATAAATAAAGATTTTGATTGATTGATTGATTGACAGCGAAGGTAATTGGGGAGGGGTTGAAGTCTTAAAGAGACATACCCATGAAATATACAGTGCTTGGCATTTGAATTAGCAGTTTTACAAGATATATCGCTCAGATGAACAGGCCTGTGCTAATGTGCTTTTCCATGCCCCTTCTTTACTAATCTTTAAAGTTCATGATATTTCAGTGATTGCATTTTAGTCCTTAGACTCCTAATTATTCCTACCCCACCCCTTAATAAAGTTTAAAAACAAGTAATACTACATATTTATACATACAGGATTACTGAGAGGTTCAATATTCTTATTAAAAGGAAGACAGCTGTGCTGAGCCACAATAACATAATACAGTTCCCCATTGTTTATTGTGACTCTAAACTCTGGGGGCAGAGGGAGCAGTAACAAAACAGCAATGCAATGGTATCTTACAACATTATTTTTCTAAATAAAAGGTCATTTCGGGAAATAGCTGGCAATGTCTATGGTTACTAGTGTATTTTGTTACAAGAGGCCTCGGCGATAAAAAAAAACACAAAGTGCATTTTATATTTCCACTAGGCTATTGTTGTGCATATACAGTAGTGTGAGGTCCTCCTTGATACAAATCAACATGCTCTCACTAAATTTTGAAAACTTATCACTGGTTTGTAATCTTTATTACTGAAAGCAAGCTTAAAGTCTTTTATCCAGTGGTTGATTTTACCCCTCTAATTACCGTAGATCCATTTTAAATAAAGGCAACATCGCAAGTAGACTAAGTGTTACAATTCATAGGACCAAGCTCAAAAACAAATCTTTCAAGTGCTAAAGATACAACATTTAATGTAGCTCGCTTATGAATCCAGGATACTAAAACTTTTGTAATTATAGTATGGCCTAAAACCACTTCAACAATAGTTCAGAGTTAACAACTAAAATTCAAATAATCATTTAGTCCTTTTGGAACCACTGGGTTAAGTCTATGGATCAAATATGCTTCCCTCTGTAAGAGTTTCTTTATCAGATCAACCCTACTTTCAGGCAGGGAAATGTTTTTTGATTCCCACAAGATAAATACTTGCACAAGAGCTATGGCCAACTGCATTGTAATGTTTGGACATTGCAAAAGTAAGATTTTCTTGGCAGATTGCAGCTTTATGTTCTGCCACCCTCAATTTGAGGGGTGCCTCATTTTTCATACATATGCAAGTCTGTAGGGACACACAAGCATATACATATCCCCAGCTGTATTACAATTAATAAAGGCATTTATTTTGAATATTGTAAACATTCTTGGATGTCTAAAGCTAGTGGTATTTACAATGGGCCCTGTGCATAAATGGTGCAGAGTGGCTATGCGTGCGTATCTGGGGCACATAGCCACTCTGCACCCTACACCCCCCCCATGATGGATGTACCAAGGGGGGCATGCAGAAGCTACTCGCCTGATCCCCTGACTGCGTGAAGAGCAATGTGCCGGGGGTGGGTGAGAAGCAGACCAGCACTATGTGCCATGCACTTCAGCATGCAATGCTGGCCACCACAGGGTGTGGAGGAGGGTGCAGTCTATGGCATTGGAGACCCTGCTGTATAGCATTACGTTTCCCTGGAACATGCCTCTCCTGATGCTGTGGACCCAGGAAACCAACATTGGAGCCATCCCAGCCCACAAGGATGATGGTGAGGGCTGGGGCCACTGGCCATGGCACCATCTTTGCTGGTGTGTAGTGGGGTGTTCAGTGTGGGGGGGTTTCCACATCCTACTGCTGTGGGTGGGGGTGCTGGACCTGGTGTTGGATGTGTGGGTCCGGGCCATGATGGGGGGTTGGGGGGCCTGCTGCCCCTGTGTGTTGGCCAGGAGGTGTGGCAGTGCAGCGGGTGGCATCCATTCTCCAGGGCTTTGCAATGTGGGATGCCACCAGACAGGGCAGGGCATGTTAGTCTGTGTGGCCACAGTTGCTGTTCATGCACCCAGACCCACACCCTGCCATGCAAGGGATTCACTCTGTGACCTGGTCCAGGTATCCAGTTGGATAATTGGCCAGGTCCATGACCCTGCCCTTAGCCACCCTGTGGAGTCCTGCATGCTGGGGTGGTGTGGTCGCAGACAGGTGTCTGGCAGTCGTGAATGCCACTGGTGCACACCTGTCTGCGGGTGCACTGCTACACAGGCAGGGTATGCATGGATTCTGTGTACCCCTATCCCAATAGTGCATAGGGGCCATTGATTGCACAGTTCATGCAGTTTCCACAATGGCAATTGCCCCTTGGTGCCAGGTGGAGCAAAGTCATATGATGCGTGGAACTTTCATAAAAATTGTGTACTACAGAATCCTTGATGTTCTTGCCCATCTAAAACTAATTTGTGGTGATGTCCCACATGCATCCCTTAGTTTCTCATCTGCTGTTAGTAGATACAAATATTTCACATCTGCTGTTAGTAGATACACATATTTTTACATCTGCTGTTAGTAGATACAAATATTTTTTATGACATGTGCCACCTCACTGGATGTATAGTCATAATAGACAATAGAGTCTCTCTTTGAGTGTCCACTGCCCTCCAGTACGATTTCACTACCGACTCCTGTGGATATTTTTTTTTTTTGGCAGGAATTGGTTTGCCGTTTAATTTGCCTGGTTTGTAAACTCCTGATCTTTGCTACAATTGTGTCTAACTCTTATCATTTGTCTGACAGGTAAATTATGTATCTATTGTTTGGGATGACAACTTACAGCTTCCAGTAAAGTATTTCTGGCCATTTGTTTTCTGAAGACTGTGGTATTTAGTTCATTTCTGATTTGTTAATCATCAGATCAGAAATGTCTATAGAGTCCATAGTAAAAGTGCTAGTAAATTTCAAGTTGTGGTCACACTGATTAATATATTTGTGGAAAAGATCTAGTTCTGCATTTGTGCCCCATTCCCATCCCAGAAGTAGCACATCATCTACAGCATTGCTCTTACTTTGTGCAGCTCTTTCCACACCATCCCCAGCATTTTAGAACCTCCTAGCTATAGAATTGTGCAAAAGAAACCAGACCCACTGAAAAAAAGTGAATCTAGTGCTTGTTTATAAACAAAAGACCAATAGCTGGATTTTTCCCATTTAATTTTTTTTTTTTTCCCCATTTGACTTTTTAAAACTCTGATTATTTGCTTGAGCCTACTCTGTCATGGTTTTTTACTGGATTTTGTTTTATAGATAAATGTATGTAGTCTGTGTACTGGTATCTGTTCATTCTGAGTGTCAGCAATTTGTGTGTATGTGTGTGTGTGTGTGTGTGTGTGTGTGTGTGTGTGCATGTGCCATGTCAAAATGATGTACAGCATGGTATATGAATGTAGCAATATCATATGCATCATTGTAGTTTTACATTTTTTTCTGTACAAAGAAACAATCACAAAGAAATGGATTTAATTTGTAAATGAAAAAGAGGTACCATTTACTTGTATAACTTACAGTGCGCATTTTAAATATGAGCATTAGCTAAGGTCAACAGTTTATTTCTTATCTTTTTACATTGCAATTCAGCTGCAAAGCAGCCCAGTATGCATGCCTATATTTACATAAGTAACTACACGAAGATACAACTCATTTACTAATGTAAAAAATGATTGATAAATGAGTTTACTAGAAGTTTATACTAGAAGTACTTAAGAAGTGCAGAAGGCTGTGGACCCATAGAGCACTTCTCCCATATCTGGGTCAATGATCCCAGTGAAATAGATCATTGATCAAATACTTACCTCGTTTGTGTTTAAAAGAACTGAAAGTACCCACATCCACTACTGTGCTAGGTAAAGTATTCCAGTGAGGAATAATATGTTGAGTAAAGAAACTGCGTCAGGGAAGACCTTTTGGATTGGTCAGCATAAGCTGAGACTGATGGCTTCTAAGGTTTGCTTCTAGAAACATAGAAACATAGAAACATAGACTTTGATGGCAGATAAGGACCACTTGGCCCCTCTAGTCTGCCCATTTCCCTACCTACAGGATAGGCTGCAGATCCTAGTTAACCAACAGCCTATTTCTTCCTACCCCCCACAAGAATTGCCTTATGTCTGTCCCATGCATTCTAGAATTCTCCCACAGTTTTAGACCCCACAACCTCCTCAGGAAGGCTGTTCCATGCATCCACTACCCTCTCTGTGAAATAATACTTCCTCACATTGCCCCTGAACTGCCCCCTCTATCTTTAAATTGTGTTCTCTATGATTAATAACCAATCCTAACTCATTTAATAGAGACTTAGCTTCCATAATATTAAACATTAACAGGAGGTCCTCTCTAAGTCTTCTGAGCTCTAGAGAATAGAGTGCCAAAGCTCTCAATCTGTCCTCATAACACATTTGCTGAATGCCATCCACTAGTTTAGTGAGTCTCCATTGCACACTCTCCACTCGATCTATATCCCTACACAAGTAGGGTCTCTGTAATGGTGAACAATAGTCCAGAATTGGATGTACATACGCCTGGTATAGTGGGATAATACATGCTCTGTTTCTACTAGAGATGGACATCTTTATGCAGTTTATGATTTTTGAGGATTCATTGACTAATTCAGTACAATGACTGCTAAACTTGAGGTCATTGCTGACAAGGACACCAAGATATTTTTCATTAGAAACAGATTTTAAGCATTTGCTATCCAGGAGATAAGTGGTGCAAATATTTTTTTTATTTACCCAGGTGCATAACAACACATTTTTTATGGTTAAATGACATTCCATGTATTCTTGCCCAACCTTCCAATTTAAGTAAATCCTCATTAAGTTTCAGTGAACCCTCCAAGCTACTAACATCAGTCACCAATATGATGTCATCAGCAAATTTGATGGCGAAGCTGTTTAGGTTTGAACTGAGGTCAGAGATGAGGATGGAAAACAAAGATAGACCCAAAACAGAGCCTTGAGGGACTCTGCTGGTAACCTCTCTGCTATCAGAGTAATAGCCTCAAACTCTAACTACCTGTTTCCTATTATTCAGCCATGCTTTAATCCATTTAATAAGCAGACAGTCAAGGCCTATCTTAACAAAAGTTTCCATCAAAACTTCACGAGGGACCTTATCAAAAGCCTTACAAAGGTCCAAATATACAACATCAACTGATTTATGGTTTTCCAACAGGGCACTAACCCTCTCATAGAATACCAAATTTGCAGTTAGACATGACTTATGAGCTTTGAATCCATGTTAGGATACATCCACCAGGCATTTGGTGTTAATTTCTACTTCCAGATGATCTTTAATTATGCCCTCCAAAACTTACCCCAGAATACAGGTCAGACTTATTGGCCGATAATTTGAAATGTTGCCATAGTCACCCTTTTTGTGAATCGGGACCACAATGGCCTGAAGCCAGTCCATGGGCACCTCCTGTTTTTGTAATAAAGAATTGAAAAGTACAAACAGTGGTTCAATCAACCATTGTTCAATTACTTTTAATATTTTAGGAAATGAATAGCATCCAGACCTAAAGAGGTGCTAGTTTTTAATTTTTTCAATTTTAATGTGATTTCCTCCCTAGTAATCTTGAGGATTGGTTGGGCATTAGAGAGATCATTTGCTGGTTCATAATGACTGGATCTTATGTTGTTGGACTGTTTAGGGTTGAAGACAGAACAAAAATATTTATTAAATGAATTAATTTCCTTGGAGTCAGTTGTAATTTCATCATCCCTCTTAATTGGGCCTATTTTCACTGTTGAAGATGTTTTAGTATTTATGGAATAAAAACTTTTGCCACTATCTTTAATATGGGCAAGTCTAAACTCAATTTTACACTTATTTTTTGATACATGACATACACCTCCTAACTGCTTCCCTATACTTGGTTTTATTATAATCATTATTATCCCTTCTAAATGCTCTGTAGTACCTTCCTTTTTGAGAAATTAATTTTCTAATGAGTTAGTACAGATGTGACACAAACTACAGCACTTTTATCTTGCAGGGACTTGACTATCCCCTGATATGAATGGAAAACTGGTAAAAGACAGCAGAGTATACAATGGCATTTTTTGTTACAAAGACCTCGAGCCCAGTCTCAATTATTTGATTTTCTGCTTTGCTGGTTTAAAAATGGGACTGCTCACAGGTAAAAGAAAAAATTGCCACACCATGCTAGACTTCATGTAGCACACAGTTCAAGTCAAATATCCTTAAAAGCAGCTAACAGACCAGTAAAAGATGTGTTTATTTCTGTGGTACTGCAGACTCCAGGTCTGATAAGCCAAATTTCCTCCTGAATTTTATTCACTGCAGATACATTGCCTTCTCACTCCCTATGGAGTTTGAACTCTGTTTATCATAGGTCGGGCACACATATCAAAAAAGACAATTGTTGATACTGGATGGAGAAATCAGCTACTATCCCTATCATGCTAACAATACAATTAGAAGATAATAGCAGTGCTATATCCAACTAGCCAACAGAATGCAATATTATTACAACTATCTAGTCACTTATTTTTTTAGTTAATATGGTAAAACACTGAGCCATTTTCATTAAAATCTGACAGATTTTCTCGATCTCTTTGCTGTACTTGTAAAGAAGCTAAAACAAATTAAAATAAAAGATAAATCATTAGGTTACAAAATGGATTCTGACATCAATAAATAACCTGTAAACCCAGCACAAGAAAAAGAAAAAGGAACATGAACTATGGTGCAATTGGGTACTACAGTACTCTTGATGTGTCAAAAAAGGCTTGGTAAACTAGCTCTTTAAACAGTGCCTTGCATGTTTAGACACAACAGTACTGTTAGTCAGTCAATAAGCTAAATTAAAAGGACACCCAACACAAAAGTTTAATAAATGAGCCACTGGAGGTAACGGGGAGGGCAATAAGAATAGATTCATACAACAGTGACAACCACAACTCACTTTGCTTTTGCGTTTATTGTCCATCATTTACAACAAGTGTGAAACAATTGTCTGGTTACATTTATTGTGTAGATGTGACCACTATGTGAATCCAATTGAACTCTATATTTGGCAGTGAAGGTGCCAACCCTGTTCTGTCAGTATAGGGGCAAGACCGAGACTGACTCACATATTAAGCTCGCATAATCTGTATCAGGCTAGTATTTCTAATTCTGCATGTACTGTAAACCCACAAGCTCACATACAGTATGTTTACAGACATGATATTGTGGCTAAGTCATTGAGAGTAAAAAGGGTCTGCAACTTCATCTGTTTTATTCGGAATTCACTGTGTGTTTTGGCTTAAAATAAAGTATGCACTTGATAACAGAACAATTCCCAGTTTGTAGTGGGATAGAAGGTTTAGTGGAGAATTTTAGGCATGAAAAAAGACTAACAGGTGGAAAATAACTCAGATGGAAACCGGAATTTTAAAAAAGATTTCTGATTCTCAGAGCTTTCCTCTGATCACAGTTTCTTCTTTCATTTGTTGGATGGGGATTTGAAGAGCTTTTTTGGGTCAGAGAATTTTGCGGGGGGGGGTCCTCGTTAATTCTGAGTCAGCAGTCAGAAAAAACATAGGCAGAGGAACAGAACATGATACTGCAGTGACATTATGAACATTAGTAACATAGGCAGATGAAACAAAATTACCACAAACTGTTCTGATTGGATACTTGAATACATGATTCCTTGATCAGTTTACACTGTCCATTAAAACCACTTACAGAAGGAGAGAATGGGGAAGATATGGACTGTGGGGACACCTGCTGGAAACTTACAACATACAAAGGCAAAGGTAATTGGAAACAGCGCCACCTGGTGCATTTTGGTTGCTGACAATGGGGAATCAATGAATGCAGAACTGTCGTGATAACATGGCATTGCTTGGTACCACCCTTAGTACCGCACCTACTTAGGTATACCTCATTGCCAGTCAACTTTTATATGACTACTGCTGTATGTTCAAAGATCATGTTCAAACTTCAAAAGCAATCACTGTGACCATAATTAACAATAATTAAACATCAACATTAAATGGCCGCCAGTCAAAAACCATGACGTTATGGAAATGTTAGTTGTGATTAATGATGATTTCATATCACCATAATTTTTCATGATTGTCCATAGTCAAGATTACAGTAATAAATTAAGAAAATCATCTCTTTACAGTATCTTATCTATATACTTTTGGAATTTATTTTATTTGTAGGCATTTTTACTGGAATGATCAGTTATGAGAACTCTGATCCAAAAGCCCACTGCTTTCAGTTACACTTACTCTGATAACTCACATCTTACTGGAGTTGAAAAGGCTCATATTGGTTTATATAGCTCCATTAAGGGGTTCCTTTTATGGTTGTCATGAGATCCTAAAAGTACCTGCTTAGCCCTCAAAAATCTTTCCTAATAGTCTGCAAACAAATACTGTCAATTTAAAATTAATTTATAAATAGAAATTACTATTGTCTTGATCCTTAAACTGTGTGCTTTTGAAATATGCAAATCAGATATGCAAATGTATATTCTATACCAGACATTACATATACTGTACTCTTCCTAATGGGATTAAATTTGACTTCACATGATTTATATTATAACTGATAATTAATTTGTCTTTGCTGACATGTGACATTCATATTTTCAAAAATGTAACAAATAAAACTTTAAATATTACTTCAGTGACTTGCAGTCTTATAATACTGAACTAATATAATCATCAGTGATCATGACTTGATCATCCACAGATCGACAACTACCATCCTAACTTAAGCTTACAAAAATAATCAATAATCATCAGTTGGTGATTTGAACATTCATGTTTGATGATCAAATCATGATCTAGATGATGATCTTAGATCATGATTTCCATTGATAATCTTAGGGTATCATTTGATGATTAATGATGACCAGTCATGACTGACCTTCAAAAACCATGACTGATGATTTGCCAACCTCCACCACACCAGAAGCTCGCTTAGCCAGGTTTTCAAAATTCCCCACTGCCTTACCTCCCAAGGTCAAAGATCCTTCACCCACTGGGCCCCACTTTGGTAATTCACTTCATGTTGACATCTCCTCGGCACCCATGTTGGGCTCTTTTAAATGACTGCTCCGACAGCATCTTGTTGCTTCAGCCAGCTATGACTGCTTCCACTAGAAGGTACTAGCCCTTTGATCCACTGTCCCTGAGCCCATTGCCTCCCTTGCCCCTACTCCTCCCTTGCATTCCTCACCCCTTCCCCCCATTTCAATACCCTTCTTCACCTCTCCCCTCACCTTGACTAGGCCCTCTGGGCAGAATTCTCCCCCAGGCCCTCCATGCCTCCTGCACCCTACTATCCTCACCTCTCATCCCCTTAGACATGGCCCTCTAGGCTGCTGCCCTGGCTTTACCCTCTGTTACCTGACTTGCTAATCTCTGCCTGTCACAAACCCCACTCAGCAGGTCAGGCCCTCTACTCCCAAAGTGCCAACCTCCAAGTATAGTCTTGTAAACTGTTAACAGAAAAAGTTAACCCTCTTGTCTGTTTTTGTGGGTTTGAACCAACCTTTGGTCTCAAGTTCTGTAGGGGTTCAAACTGTGAACCACTTGCTAGCGTTCCCAATGCACAAGCTCAGATATTTCTGTCTTCAGGGAGCCAAAATAACATTGCCTATGGACACCTAACCATGTGTACAAAATGAACCCTTAAACCTTAAATAAAGACCTCAGATTATTCTTACCTTTTTCCAGTTTGGTATCACCAGTCAAGCTTATGCACAGTGTCTGCTGTAACCATATATACTCTACTTGCACAGGAAAGAAATCAAAGACAGACCAAGTAAGCTCTAAAATTAGAATATTTTTACTAAAATAGATAAAAATATATGTAACACATAAAATACAGAACTATTATATCACAAGACATACAAATCTATTAAACAAAACAGGTTTTAACAGTGCAATTCCTACTACAGTAATTAAATTTGTCTCTCTCTCTCCAAATACCTGCTTAAAGTGCTCACAGATGTTTCTTGGTCAGAGTCTAGATAAAAGTCTCTGAAGGAAAACAGAATATTCCTTAAAGCAAACTGTATTTGCCAGCCCCTTTGTGAGAGGTTACCTAGCGCCTCTTCTGTCAGAATATATATATATAAAAAATCTATATAAAAACAGGGGGCCAGATATTCAAAACTGTGCTCCGGAGCAAAAGTAGCACTGCCCAGCAGGCAAACATAGCCTGGAGCAAAAAGCAAGCTATATTCAAAAGGAATAGCCTGGAGCAAAACTTGCTGACTAAAGCAAACAGAGGAAGTCGGGCAAACAGGGCAAGGAGTGCAGGGCAAAAATAGCCCAGGAATAAGATTGCACTGAATATAGCAACAGGGAAGTGCACATTGCCACTGCAGCCCATTAGATACTGAAGAAAGCTAGTGTTGCAGGTGGAGAACATTGTGTGCAATTGCACAGAGATGTCTCACATCCACTGCAAACAACAATGTAAGCCACACACTGCAGAACTGTGCTATGCTGACGTGAGGTTTGCCCATGCTAACCTGAGTACACAGTGCTAATGCATTAGCCCAGTGCAAGCTGAATAGCCCGGGGCAAATGGGAGCTATATTCAAAGCTCCTATGCAAATGAGCCTACTTAGGTAATCTGTGGGCAAACAGGTACATTTGCATCTCATTATCTGCTGCTTAGCAGTAAGTACCACGCAGTTTGCCCAGTGCTACTGCATGGAGCACACAGTGCCACCTATTGGTCATAATGGTAGTGCAAGCTGGATGCAGCAGGCCAAGGTATGCCCACAGCATCCCCTGTTGGTCAGCAGGGAAGTACAGGCTGGAAGCAGCAGGAACTGTGTGCTGGCAGGCACAAACAGAGCAGACATCCTTCCCATGCAGCACTGCAAGCTGTACAACACAAGGTATGAATATAGGGAGAGAGAAACATGGAGAGAGTGATACCTATGTGTCACATAGCTAGATATACAACTGATATACACACACACATGCATATATATATCTATATAGATATAGATATAGATAGATATATAGATATATATGTATATTTAGAGAGAGGGAGATAGAGGGGGGGATAGTCACACACATGTCCACTGGCCATATGTGCCCTTGTAGATGCCACCCCCAACAACATAGGCACCCTACGGCAGGTGTTGGTGGAACACAGTGAGGGGACCCACGAATGCATAGGACAAGCATAAGGCATGCCTGGTGGGGTGGATGGACATATGCTGTAGACTACTAGGGTGTGCAGCATATCCATACAGTAGGGACCAGGGCAGACTGGCTGGGCCAGGTTGTCTGCCCTGTCATCATGGTCCCACTCCCTGTTGCCATGTGTGCCTGTTGCACACCCTGGTAGTCTAGTGGTACCCTCCACCCCCCAGCATGTTTCCCGACCCCCATTCCTTGTAGAAGTGTATAACTACCCTGGTAGTCTAGTGGTGCCCCCACCCCAGCACGTTTCCTGACCCCTGTTCCTCGTAGAGTTTATAACTACCCTGGTAGTCTAGTGGTGCCCCACCCCCAGAATGTTTCCAGACCCCATTCCTCGTAGAGTTTATAACTACCCTAGTAGTCTAGTGGTGCCCCCCACCCTCCAGCACGTTTCCCATTCCCCGTAGAATTTAAAAATTACCCTGGTAGTTTAGTGATGCCCCCCAGCATGTTTCCCAACCCTGATCCCCATAATATCACATATATCCCTGGTAGTCTAGTGGCCCCCAGCAGCGCCACCTCACACATCCCCCATCAGCCACAAATGGAGCAGCGACTGGCTCAGCCCTCCTCACACCACCACGGCTGACGCCAACTGAGGATGATTCTCAGTCGGTGGCGGGCGGTGAACGTGAAAACTGGTATAGTCTTTTGTGTTCAGTGGTTTTCAGCAGAGCTTCCTTTCATTATCTTCTACTCATCAGCCACAAATGAAAGCGAAGTATTGTTTAGCCTTCACACCACACGCTGGCCGCCAACCGAGGGATGATTCCTCAGTCGGTGGCCGGACGTGGTGGTGTGAGGAGGGCTGGAGCTAGTCACCAGCTCTATTCATGGCTGATGAATGGATGTGTGAGGACGGCGCTGGCTGGGCCACTAGACTACCAGGGATATATGTGATATTACAGGATCGGGTTGGGAAACATGCTGGGGGCATCACTTAACTACCAGGGTAATCTTTCAATTCTACGGGAATGGGAAACATGCTGAGGGTGGGGGCAATACTAGACTACCAGGGTATGATGTATTGCTGTGGGGAATGGGGGTCAGGATAGGTGCTGAGGGTACTCCACTATTAGCATTGCCTTTAGAGCAGCTTTTCTTTGGCAGTACCTGAGGTAGCACTACAGGTTGCGCTATGCTTGTAGCGTGGCGCTCTGCTTTTGAATATGCCAGTGCACTGGCATTCAGGGCCCTCCCTCTGTCCCACCCCTGCTTTCATTTTGGTTTAGCATCAGCGCTAACACCTAGCACTGGTGCTAAGGGTGCATTCAGTATTGCAGTCGAGCGTAAGGTCGGCGCTAGTCCCTGACAGCGGCTTTGCGCCCGTGCTGAGCTCTGAATATCTGGCCCAGGATGTCTTTTCCAAGTATTAAATTCTGCAACCTCAGCATAACTCATGTTCTTCAAATGACTCTCTTGATCTTATGCTGCATCCTTTCTCACACAGGCTTCAAAGGAACATTTACAACTTTGCACCCATGTGTAATAACCTGGGTTTCCCTCAAGCATCATAAAATGGATATGATCGTCCCT
This sequence comes from Neoceratodus forsteri, assembly GCA_016271365.2. Lineage (NCBI taxonomy): Eukaryota > Metazoa > Chordata > Ceratodontiformes > Ceratodontidae > Neoceratodus > Neoceratodus forsteri. The sequence continues at coordinate 1,699,725,657 of CM057449.1, read as the reverse complement.
CTTGGCAACTACAGCTATAATTAACTCAGACAAACAGGAGATCCTTGATTAAGGCCTGGTCTGTAATTAGCTCATGGCTTTCATCTTTTGGCAGAGACCTGGGGGTGAGTGAGGTCATTCCAAGAGCACCAGATTTCTCAGCAGAGACAAATCAGTAATACATTTTATATTTAAAAAAATGATACAGCACTCAGAAATGGCTGTCCACTTCACACTACCTACCACCCATGCTATATGGGTCTTCCCCCATCCTCCACCCCAAGAAACTCACACTCAACTTGGTCTTCTGGGCTGTAACCTCTAATGCTATCTGACCTCAGATCCTACCCTCAGGATCCACCTCTGTTCCACAGAATCTCACCTCAACTTGGCCTTCTGGGCTGCAACTCTCAAATGCTATCTGACTCAGATCCTACCATCAGGGTCTACCGCTCCCTCTCTCCTGCTGTGCCTCTGTCCTGCACCTATGTTTCCCAATGATTTTATTTTTATTTTTGTGAACCATGGCACACATTGTACAGGGCCACAGGTGGATAGATTTGCATGCCCTGTGTGCCTTCTGTTAACCACCTCTGATACACCTGTACCCGGTACAGTTTCATGCACCATAAGGATTTTTGTTTTATGTTCTTAGTAGTCTGTCAGAATTAGCCTCCAACCAGGATTGTCTTTATGTATCTGTAGATTGCAATTTCTAGCATCTTACTTGTATTGTTTGCCCTTCTGTACAAAAATTCCTCTGATGTGGAACCTATGTAAAGACCCTTTAGCTCAAAGGTGTTAATCCAAGATATTAATAGATAAAAAATAAAATGATTTAAGTACATATATAATAACTGAGGATCTGCCCTTAGAAGCAGAAACACAGCATGCCACCAAAGTTTCAATTGACAGCTTGTGACAGATTTGGCAGATGAAACTGAGCAATATAATGATGCGCTGCTGTGCCAACACACCAACAGACTGTGAGATGGGTTCACAGCTTCGATACCCTTTAACACAAACATTTTCTGACAGCATACAGCACTAAAATGAATTTACTATGGGTAGTTTGCCTTCACTGATCATGTCAGGTTTGACAGCTTGAAATGTAATGTGGTTCCCACCCTATCAAGGACACACACTGATGTGTGTTCTGGAGCCAATGTCATTTGTGGTACAGCACACTCAGTTCCATGTTTCAAACCAGTAAATGGGGCGCATTTCAAAAAGCTAAGAAAATGCATTTCAGAATGAAACAAAAGGGCTCTTGCTGCAGTTCCGCTAGTTAGACCATCAGGGACACAACAGTAAGTGTCTTTATTCATGTGCTACTCACGGATTCCATCTTTAAGAAACATTATAAGGAGGTGGTGGTGGCTTAAAGTTTTAAAACAGAAAAATATAATTAATAACCATCATTTAAAGTATTTTGTTACTGCTGTTGAACCGTAGCATTGTAACACCCTGACAGTGTGTTAAATTTGCATATTCACTGGAGACTACAGGTACAAAGCACACTCCCATAAGGTAATATTTTACATGGTAGAGGATATCAGTTATTAACTTGCAAGACTAATTGCATGAAATGATCAAAAAGCATAGATACTAAAATTACAATCGGAATATAGCAAGCGTGTGGGTGTCTCAATAGCACTGCATAGCAGGTGTCTGCAGTAGTGGGTTAGAAGTGAAACAGCAGTATGCACATGCTGAACTCAAGCAGGCTATATTTGTGTGCAAGTGAAGGCAATATGCAAGCAATAATACCCGACAGGGTGGGCAGTATTAGGCAATACGGACCACAGGGGCGTAATGGCGCCCGATGCGCGGGCAGAGGGCCTTATAGCCCCTGGAAGGTCCGGTATTGCCCATACCACCCACCCTGGAGGGTATTATTGTGCTTAGAAAATGGGCATCTTTAAAAAAATTGTTTAGTCAAAAATGTTATTTCAAAACTAGTTAAAATGAGTTTTGTAACAAAATAGTTCCTCCACCTGTTTTTCATGGTCAAACACAGCCTAAATGCCTGCTTTTTCATGGTCACACACACACACACACACACACACACACACACACTGCCTAAATGCCTGCCCTTCCCCCCACACACACATACACACACAAACACACACAAAGCGGAAGGTCGGGAGCTGCTAACAGGAAGTTAACGAGGTGGCAGCAAACAAAAATGTTTGCGAGACAGGCGGGGGCGTGAGCGATCTGTCACATACAGCGGAGTTTTATTTATTTTTGTTCTGTCTCTTGCTATGGAGTTACTGAACAAGATCGCCACAACCAGGAGGATCATGAAGATGACCGTCAGGACCCTGTGGATGGCGGTGCAGCAGCAGACGGTCTGGTTGGAGCCCTCGTTCATCGCTGCGTGGTATGTCTCAAATCAATGCCTCTCTCGGAAGTTCAAGACTGCTGAGGAAAGTGAGTAATGATGGCAGATTGGCGAATGAACTAGACTAGGCTTGCTTGCAAGTCTAAGTAGGTAAGGGAAGTAGTAGTAACTGTGGGTCTCCGCTTATCATCTCATGTCCTCTTGCACGACCAGCAAATGCCACAGCCACTCTGCTGTCTCCCTGCAGTTAGTAGCAGACTGATCATTACGAGGAGGTCTTGTTGCTAGTGGCTTGACTAACATTCGAGTTTTGAAAATTTGTACTCTACTGGTCTATCAGCCCCGAGTCCCGTTTTGGCAGTTATTTGAAAATGCTGCCAGCCCCGCTGTTTAATATGGAAGCTTTCATGAGTCAAAGTCTGTTTTTAGGAGGTTATCATATAGGGTTCGTAATCTTAGTTCACGTAAAAACAAGTAAGATCTGAAGCACCGTATTTTTAGGGAATGCTGTGGAGGCGGGAGGAGCGAGATTATGGCCGGCTCTCTCAGAGTAAAGGTGTAGAGATTTGCATGATATGGCACAAGAGTACTTTAGAAAAAAATAATGAAAATAGCTAATGCAGTGAGAGGTTCTGTGCGGTTTCCTTAGGCAGCAGGCTCTGAAGGATGGGGAGCTCTATCTCTCACTAAATGAGAAACAAAAATGGCAGTGATTTCATTTTCTAATTAGGTGATTAGAGACAATTAGGAAGCAGGGTGGGCTCTAAGATATTTCTGTGGGTGAAGGGGCACTATAGGCTGGTACTTTTTTTTTCCTGGGCATCTATATAAAATATAATTATGGTCTTTGGTTAAGAACCGCTTTGAAAACACTTCTCGAGGTTGCCATGACATCTGTAAACCTCTTGAGCTGCACTCACGAGGTTTACAATGATGTCATGGCAACCTCTTGAAGTGTTTACAGCATGGTCATTAGCCAAAGACCAAACAGTACTATATCCTCTATGTTATGAGGAAATATTTTAATGTTCACTCATAATTTTCTACTAATTTTCAATATTTTTAGTTCAAATTTTCAACATAGCCACTTTTCACACACGTCATAAACATGAAAGGTGTAATTTTTCAAATCCTGAATGAGATGTCTTTTCAGACATGTGAAGCAAAATGACATATTGACAGTACTCTATAAATGTCACATGCCATGTTTATAAGCACTGGTACAAAATAACTATCTACTGTACAATGTTTAGAGTCAAAATGAAAGAAACAGCTAAGAAACATTGTGTATAGTACCAACCTTTACACCAGCAGGTAGTGCTTTGTGATCCCATGCCAGTGAGCTGAGTTTGGGGTTTAGCTAAGTGAGACCAAGAGACCAGATTTTGGGTAGGTTCCCATTCTTCTATATTATGACATACTTAATTTGGGGCTGGAAAAGTGATATAATGAAAACCCAAAAATCCAGGTCCAGTCACATCATCCACTGTATTAGTCTTTAATTTATTTATTTGTGATTTAGTAACAATGATCCCATAACTAGTGCCTGATGTTTTGCCCTATCAGGAGCTTCATTACAGAAGGATTGGCACAGAAATCAAACAAAAATATATTTTTAAAACATTGTATACATAAAATTTAATGTTATGGTAGTAATCAATTCTGAATGCCAAATGTTCACAGGTCACATGCATTATCCCATCACCATTTATCTAATTACTTTGTTGTATTCGAGCAGTAGGATCACTTGTCAATTTTTCATAATTCTCTGACATCTAGCAAATATGTACACATCCTAGTATATGATGCATCCATGATTACAATACCCCCACCTTTATGAGCAGGTTTGATTACAATAATTTGGTCATTCTGCAAATCCTTTAATGCTCTAGTTTCTGCTAAAGATAGATTTTGAGAAGTTGGAGGTTCCTCTGAATGTTTAAAGAGTTTCTCCACATTATGTAGTACTGACGTAATAAATGCCTCAACATTATGGTTTTTACCCTTTGGAGGAGTGTATCTGGATTTGTAATTACCTGCTTATCTCATTTGTTTAATCACTGGGTCCTGGACTGGTACTCCAAAACTGCTCTTTAATCTAATTGATCTAAACAATCTATGCAACTCTACCATTAGTTCACATTTGTTTTATGGTTTAGAAGGTGAGAATGATAGACCCTTACTTAAAACAGCTATCTCATTTACACTGAGGTCTCTACTATTAAGGTTAAGTAGTGACCTCACTAACTTTTGAATATGGGGCCTTTATCTTTAAAGCAAGTCAAATTATCTGCCAATAGTGCAAAATAATTAAGTAGTAAGGTAGGACTATGACTACGGATTATGTTAATGTCTTTTAAATCACTCCCAGGGTGTAATGTGGCATGAGGTGTTGCAGTCTGCCATAAACCCCCAAAGGGTGATCAGCTTAATATTAACAAACCAGCTGGGAGTACCTTATTGCTATTATAAAAACATGCTCAAAATAACTGTGTTCAAAATTATTTTTTTATTTATTTCAATCCAAAGAGAGATTTTTTTACTTAAATAGTCCACTTGCAAAGATGTGTTGTACATTGCCAAGATGTGTCAGTGTAAGCTCACTCATGAGTTTACCAGAGTGCTTGAATTTGTCTCCATGGTAACCAGCCTCAGACATTTTACTGAATGTTTTTTTTCCAAGCCAGTACAGGATTCCAAGAGGAGCAGTGAAGCTGCTTAATGTATATTAAAGTTTTAAAACATACATGCCAATTTTGTATCAGGACATCAGAATCATTGCCAGCAGAACTGAAGTGCCAGCATTTAAAATGACTGGTTTGACGCAGCATGGTCATGCAGTATGTGGACATGGTAATACACAGGGCTTCAGTCTGCTCGTAATCAGTTCAAATACCAGTAAGTCCCCAGGCTGTGAAAACGTTTGTGCCTCTGTTCTGCTGGTGGAAAAGAAATGTGGGCTATCATGCAAACAGACAGACCATCAAGGGCAGGTGCATTATCAACCTGAAGGACTTGTGAACTATCAGGTTGGCAAGTAGACTATCATTCCTGCTTGTAGACTATTTCTGAAAAGGGAGCAGGTTATGGTAGGTAAACTTTTGAATCTGAATAAATTTGCATTGATTTCTTTGCTGATGCTCACTCTCTCATTCACTCCCCCCACACACACACGTGACACACTCTCCTGCTGTTACAGCACATTTGAAGATCTGAAAAGCATGCTTGGCAATCACTGCACAGAGTTGAAAAGAGCACTGTACATTTAAAAATTACAGTTTTTGTTAACCAAGCAGTTTTACTAGTAGTTTTATTGCTTAAGTGTTAGTTTGTCTTTGCTTGTTTTAATGCTATACAAATAACCAACATTCCAGAAAATGTTACCTTTATGTAATTTTGAAATGTATCAAGTCTTCTTTTATGATTCTGTTTAGGTGGAGAAAGACTGTGACTGATCACTGAAGGACAAACAATTGGGAACCACACAGGGATACAACAAAGGGAGATCATATTGGAAGATTGCTTATTTAATAACTATGTAATAACAAAACTGCAGAAATGTCCTTATATGGATGGCTATGTTTGTTTCTGAGGAGATTCCCAATGTTAATGGTGGCTCTAATAGTAGATTAAAGTTCTAAGGAAAATTCAAGTGTAACCCCCGTTATCTGGGATTACTAGAACCCTAATTAGCTCTAGTGGCAGGCAGGGACAGGCAGCTAGTGAAACTCCAGTTAAATGTATTTCACTATGTCTTGCTCTGTTTTCAGTCTCTGCTGAGCTGGGACTATGACATCATTTAGAATTCTGCAGCAGCATAGCCACAATGGAATGTTGCAGTTGGGAGTTAGGTAGAACGTTGGGGAATTTCAAAGTCAATTCTGAAGTAGGCTCAAGAGAGGGAAGGATGTAGATCCTGCAGTGCAGTGAGGAGGGTGCCCTGCAGGGCAGCCCCCACCTTCAGCTCTGACACAGAGCTACCTTAGGGTGTGTGCTACCACCATAAGAGAGGCACAAGGAACCAACTTCCAGGGGCAACCCCTGGCCTGGGAAAAGGAAGAAGCTGCCTGATGAAGAGTGCTGGGGCACTACAGTTTTTGTGGAATAGAGATTCCTTCAGAGTTTTTGCACATCTGCAACAATGAGGGTGATGAAGTTTTGACAAAAGGCCAGTATCATTCACCAAAACAGTGAGATGTAATGACTGCTGTATGTGAGGGTCTTCAAGGAAAGAAAGTTTCTGCTTTACAAAGCCATGTACAGTCTGCACTATTGTAGCCAAGACAGAGGCTTATGGAACAGTGAGATGTAATGACTGATGTATGTGGGGGGTCTTCAGAGAAAGACAGTTACTGCATTACAAAGCCATGTACAGTCTGCACTACAGTAGCCAAGGATGTGTGTGTAAACAAAGGAATGGCCAGGTATGGGTCTATGGAACAAAAGGTGGAAGATCCTCCACCTGGCGTAACAGGGCTCACCTCTACGGATTCGCTTGGAAACACCAGTCACCTTTCTGGCAGGTATTGGCCAGTGCCTGAAGAGAGTGCCCAGATGTTGGGATGGAGTAGAGGTGGTAGTGGCCACTAGTTAAAGAGTCCATGACATATGGAAGTTTAGGATCCAAGAATGGATTGTGTCTGTGTCATCACCTTATCTGCATTTCAAGGAGTATAGCCCTGGGGTCCGCTATGCTTTTCATTCAGTGTTGTTGAATAAAGCCACACTTTAGAAGCCCATCTCCTGGTATTGGACATTATGTTATTGCTTCTAGTCTCTGGATTACTTTGGGTTCCCCTGTGCAGAGTAATCAAACCTAACCAACATGCCGATGACACCTTTCTCCCAAATTTTCAGCTTATAAAATGGAGGCACCACTTCATAGGACCCAGGCCCTTCAACCTGTTCACTAGCCATACAGGCAGGGATAGTAGCCTCTCAGTTTAGGTGCAGCTGGGGTTACATCTTGAGGCTACCGCTGGGATTCTGTTGAAATTTGGGAGAAGGAACAAGAAAGGTTGCTCGGGTGATGGCTAGCATTTTGGCTATCTGGCAGTGGGTAGCCCAAAAATGTGAAGCAACGTTGAACTAATGTGCCGCTGTATGCTGTTATCCATGTGCTGCTATTAAATGCCAACTGTTTACCAAGGTGCAGGAAAGCCTGAGTGGGTATGCCCTTGTCCTGCATCAAAAAATACAGTGTTTGCCGCTTTTGAATTTATTGTGGAAAAGAAGTGGAAAACTGTGGGTAACAAAGGAGACTTGTGCCCTAGAAGTATGAAGTGCTTGCTTTATGAACTGGGGAGTCACTACAAAGTGCCATGATAAATGGCTAAAATGGGCTCCCGCAGAGGAGTCATTGAAGAAAAAAAGTGTGGTTTTGCAGTTAAAATTTTGCCTACCAACGATCGCCGTGAGGAGAAGAGCACGAGAGGAAAGAGGCTCATTTGCATGCGTCGGTGATTGGTGACACTGCAATCAGTCCTCCAAGCCAGCTCTAGAGTGACTGCACAGCATTCGAGAGGGAGAGAGTGGAGTGTGTGAACTGGCTTACCAGGAGGAGCGCCACGGTGATGAAAACACTGTTGAACTTTTAAAACTGACTTTACTGTTCAAGTTTGGGCTCAACCCGCATCTCGATTGACTGAACTGTGAGTGTGGAGTTCAGAGGGACAATCGGCAGGACTGCCAACCTGCTTCCTTCCAGAGGCCTCCAAGACTGGCTGCAGGCCGTTTTTTCCATCACAGCAAACAGTTACTGCTAACAGTGAGTACCAACCAAAATATTGCTCAAACTGGTGTGATTTACAACAAAAGCCAGCTAAATCTGTCTGTAGCAGTGTAATGCTTTGCAAAGAAGGACTGTGTTAGTTTAACCAGCTAAAAGCAAGAATTCTAAGCAACAGACTGTGAGCATAATGATAGGTTCAGCATCAATATAATTTTCAAAGCCAAGTGAGAAACTGTTAGTTGTATGAGAGATGCAACATAAATGCAGGCTATCCTGTGCTTGAAATACTGAGGCTTTAAGGGACTGTAAGCTAGAGCAATGTCTTCAGCGAGTGAAAGGTCCAATGTAAATCATATAAATGTGCTAAGAAAGAGAACAGTGCAAGTTTGTGCAGTTTGAGCAGAAGTTATCAGTAGTGTGTGTAAATAGGATGCGAGTGGCTTGACCCAATCACAGAGAGTTGATGCATCAGGAATGTTGCCGCCATGACAGGGTGGGGCAGGCATGTAAACACAGCAGCAAAGAAGCTATTTTATAGAAACTTTCTGATCAATGTTGGGAATTGAAATAACCAGGCGATTGTTTGTTTTCTCTGCAGTCATGGCTTCAGGACCAGCCTGCTACCCAGATAATGCCCGGCTATGTAGTTGAAGAAGTAAACAAACTGAGAAACATTGAGAAGTACCACTATGGGAGAAGACTGCCTCCTCTTGAGGCGATTCCTGGTTATCCAGTCAGAGGTGTGTAATGTGCTTAAGGGCTGGAAGAGATGTCTTTGTGGTTCCTCACTGCCTCGGTGCCTGGAAAAGTATGGATTGATAGCAGCCCCAAGATCTGCTTGGCTCCTACATGGACAAAATTATAAGAACCTGCAATTGGCAGTATGCAGCACCAGGGAGAGCCTGAAATGGGAGGTTCAGAGAAGTGTGGCAAAAGCTAGAGGGTGCAGATATACAGGCAGCACAGACAACTGATTACTCCGTGTCTGAGCCACTAAGAGACAGTGGAGAGGGAGCATCAGCTGACCCATGGAAAGAGGGCCTAGTCCAAGTCTCGTGGGAGAGGACGAAGTGAGAGAGGCCTTGAGTGGGAGGTCCTGACCTCCGCGCCTAGTGAGGGTGGACAGTCTCAGGAGTGAGGATGACTGCTCACTCCTTGGCACAGATTCTCAGCGAAGACGATGGGGGAACCCATTTGGCCTGAAGAAGAAGTCGTGGGTTCACAGCCTCAAGTTCCTGGTTTAGAGGGATGCATGGAAGATAGTGGTGTTTCCACAGCCCTGCCTGAGCAAGAAAGAGCCAGGGATCCATTTTGTGTATCACTAAGTATGAGAAGCTGGCAGAACTAGGACTGACCGCCCTCTAAGCCAGGCCAGAGGTCTCAAGTTGACCAAATCTAACAGAGAGGAAAGACTGGTTCATAGGAAAGCAAATGAGCTCTTGAATTTCGTTTCCTACCTTTCCTAAAAGTCTGGGAAGAAATAGAGAGGTGCAGGAACTCCTGGATATTGGAAGAGGCCATGAAACATGTGCACCCTGGGGCAAGTAAATTTGTCAGATCGGATGTTGCAAGAAAAGTTCAAGCAATGGAAGGTGGGCAGGACTCTGTTTTTGACACTGTTCGATTGTGGACAGCAAGGGACATGAATCCTTTCACAATGTGAATTATGAGCGCCCAGATGGGGTAAAAATTCATGCACCTGACCCATTGTGCTATTTTCCACAATGCAAAGACCTTCATGTGAATGTGCCCATGCCTACCAAATGGAGAGCAGAGCAGTGTTGGCTAGTGCTGCCATTCCAGCAGTTGCCGTGCCTATGTTGTTCTGCCAGTCTGGGCGTCCAGGACCAAGGTGCCTCAATTCTTCAGTAATTGCAATAAACTCCCACGTCCATAAAGTTATGAACTGGCTATTCCAGAAGACGCCAACTCCAGAGAGGACGCCAGCCCAGCTGTTGCCGGATTGGATGACTTCAGTCCAGCTGTGTGTTTCTTCTTCTTTTCCTGCCCAAAGGTACCATCTCTAGATGACATCATCCCAGCTGTTTCCTAGAGGTGTCATCCTGTCGAGTTTCGAAGATGTCCGCCCAGCTGTATCAGAAGAATGCTGCCAGGAGAGTCTTCATCGGGGACACAGGTGTCGTATGTTTTCCATTCTACAAGGGACTGGTGAGTCTAGACTTTTTCAATTTTTCTGATGTTTGCAGTACACATCCTACACCAGCAGACATTCATTGTGACTGTCCTCAAAGACTCTCCCCTATGGGACATTTGCCTGCAGAACTTTGTTTCACGGGCTCCGCCCAGGAGAGACTCTTTATTGGATTTGCCTTTGGGCCTGTATTTAGTCAGTAGTTGGGACTTTGTAGGGCCTTCCATCCCCAAAGAACTGCTAAATGTGTGTTGTAAATATTCTGTATATACTGTTTCTATTTTCTACCTTTTCTAAAAAAATTGCTTTGTGGGATTCTCAGTGTTAGATGGAAGGGGCTTGCTGGTTTGTTTGTGTCTTAGTTAGACAGGATTGTAATTGCAGATTAGGGAGGATGTTTTTTTTTGTCTTGCAGGCATTCCTGGAGAAGCAACGAGACAAGACAAGAAGTGGATTGGAACTCATCGGAGCTCAGTTTTGCTTTAGTTTATAGTAATTAAAGTACTGTTGAAAGAAGTTAACGGAGTTTTAACTTGTTTTCTTCCACAGGTGTGTGGTTGCAGGTGTCCAGGGCTGGGAAGGTCCCTTTAGTGTTTTTGTTTGGGTAAAAGGCAGATAGGATTTCCCTAGAGGGCTGGGGGATAGACAGGCTGTGGTCCTGACCTTCAGTAGGGGCTGCAGTACTGATCTATTAGGGCTATGCTCTGGACAATTCTACCAGAGCCACTAGGTACCCATAGTCAGCGGGAAGAGTAGAGGCTGATGCGTCGGCCCGATGGCCTCTGGGCCGTTAGTGTTACCTGCCTGTGCCTGGCACATGGTAGGAGAGGGCCTGATCACTCCTTTCCATAGGTAGCACAAAGGGTAGGATGGCCCAAGCCGGGTGTTAATGACTGGGGACAGTCATTTTCCTGGCTCAGGGTGAGTGTAACCCCTGTTACCCGGGGTTACTAGAACCCTAGTTAGATCTAGTAGCAGGCAGGGACAGGCAGCTAGTGAAACTCCAGTTAACTGGATTTCACTATGTCTTGCTCTGTTTTCAGTCTCTGCTGAGCTGGGGCTATGACATCATTTAGAATTCTGCAGCAGCATAAGCCACAATGGAATGTTGCAGTTGGGAGTTAGGTAGAACATTGTGGAATTTCAAAGTCAGTTCTGAAGTAGGCTCAAGAGAGGGAAGGATGTAGATCCAGCAGTGCAGTGGAGGAGGGTGCCCTGCAGGCTGGCCCCTGCCCTCAGCTCTGACACAGAGCTACCTTAGAGTGTATGCTTCCACCATAAGAGAGGCACAGGAACCAACTCCAGGGGCAACCCCTGGCCTGGGAAAAGGAAGAAGCTGCCTGATGAAGAGTGCTGGGGCACTACAGTTTTGTGGAACAGAGATTCCTTCAGAGTTTTGCACATCTGCAACAATGAGGGTGATGAAGTTTTGACAAAGGCCAGTATCATTCACCAAAACAGTGAGATGTAATGATTGTTGTCTGTGGGGGGTCTTCAAGGAAAGACAGTTTATGCTTTACAAAGCCATGTACAGTCTGCACTATAGTAGCCAAGGAAGAGGCTTATGGAACAGTGAGTTGTAAAGACTGATGTATGTGGGGGTCTTCAGAGAAAGACAATTACTGCATTACAAAGCCATGTACAGTCTGCACTATAGTAGCCAAGGATGTGTGTGTGTAAACAAAGGAATGGCCGGTATGGGTCTATGGAACAAAGGTGAGAGACCCCCACCTGGCATAACAGGGCTCACCTCTACGGATTCGCTTTGAAACACCAGTCACCTTTCTGTCAGGTATTGGCCAGTGCCTGAAGAGGGTGCCCAGACATTGGGATGGAGTAGAGGTGGTAGTGTGCCACTAGTTAAAGAGTCCATGACATATGGAAGTTTAGGATCCAAAATGGATTGTGCCTGTGTCATCACCTTATCTGCATTTCAAGGAGTGTAGCCCCATAGGGGTCCGATTATGCTTTTCATTCAGTGTTGTTGAATAAAGCCACACTTTAGAAGCCCATCTCCTGGTATTGGACATTATGTTATTGCTTCTAGTCTCTGGATTACTTTGGGTGCCCTGTGCAGAGTAGTCAAACCTAGCCAACATGCCGAGTGACACCTTTCTCCCCAAATTTTCAGCTTATAAAATGGAGGCACTGCGTCATAGGACCCAGGCCCCTCAACCTGTTCGCTAGCCATACAGGCAGGGATAGTAGCCCTCTCAGTTTAGGCGCAGCTGGGGGTTACAAAAGTAAAGTGGGAAACTCATTTTATAAAATCAGTGCACATGTGAATCTGCTCTACAAGAATATTAAAGATTAACATAGGGCTAACAGACTTGTACCAGCCAATTACAACCGTTTAATTTTCAGTCCCTTTTTATGTTTGCTTGCATGCAAGAAACATAGTGCCATGAGCGAGATTTGAGGTGTCACCTCCTCCTCCAATTCAGGCACTGTGCTGGCAGGCGCGACCTGTAAGTAATGCATTTGGAGCTGTCTATGACACGCTCCAAAATGCAGTACACAGTTGAAAGGGGGAGCTACGCTTTCAGTGAGCAGAGATAAGAAGCTGCTCACGTGCAGCTCCCTCGCCGTAAGCACCCCCACACGCACGAGAAGCCGACGGGTGCCCCATCCCCGCCGGCTGAACTATTTGTCTCCCTCCCTCCCATTAGTTGCTGCCATGCTGGGGCCCACCCCAGCGTGGCAATCCATTATGTTGCCAGCGGGGTGCCCAATCCCCATCGGCTGAGCAGCCCCCTCCCCAAAGTCATTGTGCCAGCTGGGAGCCCACCCCAGTGGCAAACGGTCCTGCATTTTTTTTTTTCGCTTTTTTTGCCGACGGGGTGCCTAATCCTCGCTGGCCGGAACGCCTCCAAAGTCCTTGTGCCATGCTGGAGCCCACCCCAGCGTGGCAAGTGGTCCACGACATCTTTTTGTTTTTTACCCTGTAAAACAAAAACTGTCCCACGGCGCTCTCAACCCCTCCCACAAACCGCACTCCACCCATCTGCGCACCCAGCCTCCCCACACCCCCACCCCATACTTACCTCCAGACTCCGGGCGTGATGATCTTCAGTGGACGGGAACACGTCTGCACTCTTCAAAGCCGACCCGTAACTGAGGAAATGCCGTAAGCTGTATAATGGGCTAGATAGGAGGGTTCAACTTTATTGCATATCTCTGGCATTTTGGGAATTTTGCACAAATTTTCAACATGGAGTTTTGGGACCCTTCTCATGAATGATGTCACTGTCATGGCGTTATTTGGGCTCGAAGGGTGATTTCGCGCAGTGACTGTGCAGTGACTGCGAAATCACCCTTCAGGACTGAATACCACCATGACAGTGACATCATTCATGAGAAGGGGCCCAAAACCCCATGTTGAAAATTTGGTGCCAAAATTCCAAAAATGACTGTTTAACAAGTGTTGCTATGCAGTTCCTACGCAGCTCGTAAGTTCGTGGAAATTTCAATATTTTACCCAGATTTCAACATTGCCATTTTTCCACACCTCCTTATGAGCAGTACAGCTGTCATTTTTCACATCCTGCCCAAAATGTGTTTCCGCCCATGTAGCATAATGGCGTCAGTCAGTGCAACCTCAATGTATGGGACACATTAACAAAACCACAGTGACACTGTTCATGAGCAGAGGTCTTAAAATGACTATGTTGAAAACTTGGTGAAAAATGCCTAAAATGACTTTTACGAGCGTATGCTGACAGTTCCTATGCATGCTCGTTAGTTTGCAAATTTAATATTTTCACTCTAGATTTTCAACATGTCCATTTTATTAAACTTCCTTATGAACAGTACAGCTGCAATTTTTCATATGTCACCCAAAATGTGTTATCGCACATGTAGCTTACAATGGTGCTGTTGGTGTCGGAAAGCAATGTTTAGGACAGATTAAGAAAATCACAGTTACACTGTTCATGAGCAGAGGTCTTAAACTGGCTATGTTGAAAATTTAGTGACAAAAGTCCATAAAATGACTGTGTTACAAGTGAGCATTGTGCAGTTTCCACGCATCCTCGTTAGTTCAGGACTGTAATATTTCCAGTCCAGATTTTCACTAGTGGCATTTTTCAACACTTCCTTATGAACAGTACAGCTGCCATTTTTCACAACATGGCCAAAGTGTGTTTTCACACTTTCAGTGCAGAGATGCGTGGTCGTTATGGGGAAATCATTGTTCGCACAGATAAAGAAAATCACAGTGACACTGTTCATGATCGGAGGCACCAAAATGCCTGAGTTGACAATCTGCTATAAAATATCCCCAACCTACTTATATAACGGTGTGCGTTGCACAGTTTCTATGTACGCTTGTGACTTCACCATTTTTTAAATATTTTTACTACACATTTGCAACATAGCCATTTTACACCTCCCCATGAAAGAGTACAGCTGCCATTTTTTACAGCCTGTTCGGAATATGTTTGCATCTGTGGTGCTAAATCCCTAGTCACTGTGCATAAGCAGCTTTCGGCTACCACACTGATATTCCCCTGTTCGTGAGGTGGGGTCACAAAACAAACATGTTGAAGATTTGGAGTTAAAATACCAATGAATGCCTGAGGTATTAGACTTTTCAACTAAATCGCCCAACCCTATATAGAATGACAGGAATCAGGGTGTGACTTGGGATTCTTGCCTGTGATGCTCATACCATTCCACACCCTGCAGTCACTGAGAGGCATCGAGGTATGCCTTGGACTCTTAGTCCCCAAACTTCACCCCATTCTCCTATATCGCACCCATCTCACCATATTTCCTAATGAAATGGGGGGTGCGCATAAGGACCAAAGACCCCAAGGAACCGCGTGACACTTGTCAGTTTCTGCAGAGTGGGGTGTGGTGAAATGGCGTGGCCGTTATGCCTGACAACGCAAATGCACACCCCAATGCCTGTCACTCTCTGCAGGGTGGTGGTGGGGTTGGCTTCAGTTCAACTTCACTGCCATTCCTATTACGCAGCTCTGTAACTTCTACACTACCACTGCCAATGCCAGTAAGCAAACATTCGGCATTGACAAATGCTTGTTATAATTATCTTAATAAGATTTTTTTTAGAATTTGAGTATCTTACGAAAAGGCAATAAACGTTAAAATATTAGTACTGTTTTGCAAGATATTAAATCTTATTCCTTGATACTGGTCCTGATATTTAGACCTGGTTGTTTGTGTTGTGCAGCCAGCAGTACTGTGTGGCAAATAGCACATGGGCAGCCCTGAGCAATATGCAACCATTCTTCAATATCTTTCATGATGACTATTCACCAGGGAAATAGATGACTACAGCTGTTTCTTGAGTACTCCCAATTGTGATTGCACACACTGACAGACAGTGTCCAGCCTAGGAGATGAGACAGAGGGCTGTTCGGTCTGATCACTATCAGTGCCTATGGCCTGATGTCCAGGGTGGGGGTATGGAGTACTGTGGGCCAGTTAGGATTTGGGAGGGGGATTAGCTACTGTTGGGGAGTGGAGGGACCACTAGACACCAGGAGAAAAGAATGACATTTCCAGCATAGGAGATCGGAGACTGGGGTATCAATAGACACCAGCGATAAGGATGACTATTAACATCATGGGAGATTTGAGGGTGGGGTGCCACTAGACACATGGGACAAGGATGACTATTATCAGCATGGGAGATTGGGAGTGGAGGGCCACTAGACACCAGGGAAAAGGGTGACTGTTACCAGCATGTGAGATTGGAGGTTGAATTGCAACTAGACACCAGGTACAAGGATGACTAATATCAGCACGGGAGATCTGGGGTGGGGGACCACTAGACACCAGGTACAAGGATGACTGATATCAGCGTGGGAGATCTGGGGTGGGGACCACTAGGCACCAGATACAAGGATGACTATTATCAGCATGGAAGATCTGGGGTGGGGACCACTAGGCACCAGGTCCAGAGATGACTATTATCTGCATGGGAGATCTGGGGTGGAGGACCACTAGGCACTAGAGACAAGGATGACTATTAACAGCATGGAAAATAGGGGCCTGGGGAACCATTAGATGCCAAGGATGATAGCATACACCTACATGGGTGATCGGATGGTGGGAAAACCACTGAACACCAGGAGATTACAGACTGCTACCAGTGTGGGAGCTCAGGGGCATAGTTTTTGTGCCCAGTTAAGGGCAGGGTAGGGCACTGGGGCCTTTGAATATGACCCTGGTCTGACCTCTGGCATATATTACAGTTAGCATGGTGCTAACCTGGTTATCTCCATTCTAACAGTTTGACTATGGGGACCATTATGTCTTTCAAAATTTTAAATAAATATTTTATTATTTTAAGAGCTAATTTATACAAAAGTTCATAACATAGTCTTATCATACAATGGAATTCCTACTATTTTAATAACACATTTTATCTGCAATTGCTTTCAAATTCACAGTCATTATAATATTTTTCATTAAGTTTGGGTTAGTCGGTGCTCATCAATATGGAGAATTCCTTCCTTTTCTCTTTATGTACAGAGTGGCCAAATGCTAAACAACTACAGCCGAGATGGCAGTAGCTGCAGATAGCAGACCAGCCTCTCCCAAACACTTTACCTGACACTATGCTCTTCTGGACTGTTGGATGTATGGTTCGAACACACTCACCCACATATTACCATGCCATCTCTTGTACCATAAGTTTGGCTGCCATTACTATTCTGTTTGAGTTATAAACTGTGCAGACATTGTGCTGTTGGTAACTAACAGTGCTGTCCTCCATTGTACTGTATGTGATTTCAGGGCAAGAGTCTAGGACTAGTGCTGGCTTACAGAGTGGTGCAGAGTGGGAGCCAGGCCATACCAGGTCACAATCATCTGGTCTTTAAGTTCAGCAAACTCATCCATCCCTGCTCACCCTGGAAAATGATATTGAGAGGTACACTGATGTGAACAATGGCATGTGGCCCATTGTTGACTATTTTGTGTGTATCCTGATCATCAATACTGTACATGTTCTCCGTGTGTAATAAATAATGTGTCACTATTATGAGTTACATGCATCATCTTACTGGACATTGCTACTTATTGTTTTCAAGATGAACAAAAATAAACACTATGTGTGGACCCTGACCCTACAGGCTTCAGATAACTAAGTAATGATTCAACAGTGTGTTCTGCATGTTGCTTCCTTACTATCATCCCATTCTCATATGTGTGCTTCCATTTTCCATGTCATATGTCTATACAATGTACGGTGCCATGAAGGCCCAATGTCTGCTTTTCTGTGGGTCCCAATGATATTGCTAGATGTGTTTGGGAGGAAGGCTTATGTGCTTGTGGCTGTAAGATATACATGTCAGTGGCATAGATGTATAGTTGTTGTACTGGTATGGGGTGTCCACTATGGTAGCCTTTGTGTCACTGGGTCACCAGAAACATCAATGGGAGGTCACAAAAGTCACCAGTGCATATAATCAACAGGACTCCAACTACTCGATAACTAGGAATTCATGGACCACTTTCTTTAACTGCTGCACAGTGCATTCCTGTCACTCCTGAACCCATGCATTTGTCAAAGGTGACACTTCTGCCTTGCACGTATGAGTGGCAACTGGTAGTGAAAGAAGTAGAACCGTTCCAGTGTGCCAAATACTGCCAGCTGTAATGTTTCCCCACTCTTTGCCATAATGGCCACATTGCCCACAGGTAAAATCTGATGCCCTTATGGTGGATCATTGGAGATATTCTAGTATGCTGCATGAGATTACAGAATGTGCTGGAACATTCCACCTGCCAGTATGGCTGCCGTCTATTGCACTACAGCATATGCCTAGTTCAACATGCAGTCCAGATTCAGATCCATTATGGTTGGTGCCATAGGCAGGTGCATTTCTCACATGCTATTCCCAATGGTAGTGTCCATTTAGCTCCTCAAAATACATCCATCTCCATTTATACTGAGGTTAAGGAGTGTTTTTTTTTTTTTGTAGATTCTTTGTATCTCCCAGATGACCGGCGGGGATATACCTCTTGATTCAGCACCTGGACACACAACCCTAGCTTCCCCACTCCAAGCCTCACAGACTGGGTGGCCCGTAGCATGGCCCCTACACCAAGGCTCCCACAGGCGGTGGAGAGAGAGATCAAACTCCACCAGAGGCCCCAGCTGAGGCTTATGCCTGAGGCATCATTCGCAAGGTGGTCCAGGGGCTTCTTGGTGCTCCGTGACCAGGGGTTTTCCTGCTTGGTTTCCCAGGAGTTGTAGAAATGCAGTGACACAGTGCAGGATGGGTGCAGTCCTACAGCCATCGCACAGATATCTGCCAACTCCACATGCCAGGAAGTCCTGGCTGCTGGACACCAGTCTCCACTGGGTGTCACTAGTATGTTTGCAAGCAACAATCCTCCCCAAGTAGGTGGAGAGCTGTCCATGTGGCGCTGATCCAACCTCCCCAGCTGATCATCGGATGCTCACTTCCAAACATGAGTCATAAGTGTGGCTGCAAATCATGGGTCATCGGTGCCACAGACAGTAGTTCTACTGCTGTACCAGTGGGCTGGCTAGGTGAAGGAATGTTCTATGGGAATGGACATGCTTTTGCAGAGCCAATACCAGCTCAATATGCAAATTATGAATACCTTTGCAAATTTATCGGTCCAGCCCATGGGCACTGAAAATCACAAATTGTGCATAGAATTTATCTTGTATGGAGATCTGCATCAAATTTATGCATCTTGCGTGTGGAACTCTGGACCTTTGTTTATTGGACCCTTAGACACCTCTTATATGACATCACAAGTTCTTCCCACATAAATTATTTTAATGTAAGAAGCAGAAGAGTATGACCTTAAGACAGGAAAAGCAACAGAAAGATGACGTCTAATGGGCAAGGAATCTTTTCATGAAAGTGTATTTAGCATTATAAAATGGCAAGAAAAATCTAGAAATCTCATTGGCTAAGAGAGATCAGCTGACTGTACATTAAATCTCTGTATGCGCACAGTCATCCTGGTCCTAAACCACATCACACAATGAGCAAATCAGTCCTCCTACAACTAGAACTATCTTCCATCAATCTCCCTACAGCCAGAACTGATCTTCCACCACAAACATTCCTGCTACCTTACACTGTAGAAATCTTCAACTGGGCCCTAAAATAGAACTACCTTAAATATAAAATAAAACAAATTAATTAAATCTTGTTTACCAGATTATCACACTCTCTTTACACATAAATAAATTAGAAATATTAAATATTGTTTCTAGTTTTCATTACAACTGTTTCTTTGCTAACAGTGAAAAATCCCCCTTCTGTCTTTACCTGCTTATCAGGAAATCTCTTCCACTGCCTGGCAGTTAGACAATGTAGTCACTTGCTCTAAAACAGGCCTTTGTTGTGTGTGTACAGTATGTTAGTAGAAGAACATCCTGCTAGTAGAACAGAGCAGAATTTTTAATCCCTGTATTCCATGGTAAACATTCCATTTCTTGAATGTGGGGAAACACAGTGATAAAAACAGAATGAAGAAAGAAAGCAATAATACTACATAAATAAAGAGAAAAGGTGGTAAATAACTCACCCTGCTGTTTATCTTTTAGGACAGAGTGAGCAGTTCATGATGCTGTCAGTGAGTGTGGCAATTTTGAACCACGGTCATGTTTGCAGCATCAGGAACTGAGAAGCCTTTGTTATGGTTTCCTTTTAGTTTTGTCTACAGAGTGAGGAGAATGAAATTATGTAAGAGGGCTATGTGTCATACTTAGAATGAGGAAAACAACATTTGTGAATTGTTGTGGCTGGCAGGGACTATGCAGCTTAAGTGGGCAGGGAGGCACACCCTGTATAACACCATTTTAATCTAGCACCAATAGGTGGAAGGACTATTTTATGATGAAAGCACAGATTTACTTACCTTTTACTTATTTAAAAATGTGTTTCTAAATAAAAAGAAACTGTTTCTAAAATAAAGGGTATTTAATAAGCACAATAAGACACTCCAGGGTTGTGCATTCGGTGATAATAACCACACTCCTAGGGATGACCGACACTGCCTTCAGCCTCGTGCCTAACTACGCCCCTAGGAGTGCAGTTGTCACACCGTAATGCACACCCCATTGTGTCTTATTGCTTACATAAAGAATCTACATGTTCTAAAATTGGAATTTGGGGGATTTTATGAGATTTGATTCCTGATGATGACAGTTATCATTGTTTTGCATAATCCTTGAAAATCACTTTAATTGTGTCCCCTTTTTCAGTAAAAATAACTCCGATTTCTAAAAATATGACCTATTATGTGGGCTACTATTGCTGGATATTCTGGTGTATGGACTATACATATGTCAGTGCATACTGTATGTGGATCATGTGCACATTCGTTTACTTTAAATTGGTAGTGCCAAGGGGTGTCAGGGAGTATTTTAGTAAGGCTTTCATGCTGAGCATAACATTTGTGCTGCAACACATCCCTAAATTTTAATTAGGTGTGTTCTGCTGTAAGCGGCTGTCCTTACCTGCAGACCCAAACAGCTTTATGTGTTGTGAGGCATTGAGTAGTAACTGCTGTTCAATCTGGAGCTGTTTGAGTCTTGTAGACCAGCAACTTCAAGGAGGCATTCGGAGTTGTTAGTGGAGGGGTGAGAGAGGTTCCAGTTTGCTGTTGGTGCTCTGAAACTGATTCTCTGTGCTGTATCTTTGGCATCTAAAGATCCTGGGAAAGCTTCTGCAGACTGTTGTGTGTGTGTGCGCTCCTTTGGACTATCAAGGTAAGGAGAGCTGGAATTACCGTGACCTCAGTGCCGACCTATCCTGGTTGTGTGTGCGCTCCCTGGACTATCGAGGTAAGGGATAGCTTGAGTTACCGTGGACCTCGGTGTCTACCCTGTCCTGGGAGTGGGATTGTTCTGGAAGTGGGTCGGACTTGCTGTGTAGCATATTTAGGGAACAGGACTTAAGAGCTGAATCAGGAGTTAGCATAATGCTGTGAGAGGGCCTATGCTAATACCTGGGACTGAAGTTTATCCAGTCATTGTGTCCTGTTCAGGAGATCTTTTAATGTGAAACTGAGCAAATTAGAGCACTGTCCGAGACTCTGAGGTGGGTCCTGAAGGAATCTTGAGACTGTGAGAGGGCCTGAGTTTGCCCTATATTCTGGACTTTATTTGTCTTTCACCTTTTTGTCTGAGAAGTTTGGTGTCTGTATTATTGACCTTGTTTCCTTGACCTGAACCTGGGGGTGCTGCTGGTGGGATTGATGGTGTGGAGGACCGGCCCACGGTAGTCGGAGGATGAACGGCTGGTGCGTGATCTTTTTGGTCTGGAGGCGCTGAAGAGCCTGTCCCTCACCTGAATCTATTACACTTAGATCCCTATCGGTGTTCCTCTCAGGGATGGTTTGCTGGTTGGCGGTTTGGAGAAGATCAGAAGACCAGAAGAGGAGCAAAGAAGCAGAGTTTAGCTTGAAGGATCACTGATTTTGGGGCCTAAAATCGGTGTGAGAGACTGATTTGCTAAGAAGTGATTGATGCCCAGGAGACTGTTTCAGTGTATGAAGACCTTCTTTCTCTCTTTCCTGGTGGACAGTGAGAGTGTTTTGCTCTCTTGCAGACAGTTTAAGGACATATTGTGGACAGTGAGAGTGTCCTGTTTTCTTAAAGACTGTTTGAGTGATATATTGTACCCCAAACCAAGTGAGAGTTTGGTGGGGGGTATTCTTTTCTGGTGAGGTGAGAGCTCCAGAAGCTATAAACTGTTTACTGGAGAAAAACTGTGGCAACTTTTTCCCTAAATCTATGCTGTAATTTATAATTTGTTCCGATTTTAATTTGTGTTTTTGTTTGGTGTGGTGTATGATTGAAAGTTGAGTGATTGGGTGTGTAGTGTTGTGTTGTTAGTGTGAATTTATTG
The DNA here is from genome assembly GCA_016271365.2 of Neoceratodus forsteri. NCBI lineage: Eukaryota > Metazoa > Chordata > Ceratodontiformes > Ceratodontidae > Neoceratodus > Neoceratodus forsteri. The sequence continues at coordinate 1,699,703,575 of CM057449.1, read as the reverse complement.
TGTGTATTTTGTGTGAAGATGTGTTGGGGAGCTGTTCAGACGGTCAGGCATTATTCTCCTTCCTGGCTTAAGGACCTCCACCCTTTAGGTGTCTCCCACTATCCCCAGAGGTATATGGATGGTGTAGAGCTCTGGGGATTGTGGAGGAGGAGGAGGCGGTGGAGGAGCCTGGAGGGGAAATGGAAAGGAGCAGACAGATTTGGATAGTGGGATGAGAAGATGCCCAGGGCAAATGGGTTCAGAAGAGAGGTCCCTCTGCCTGATTCCCATACCTAAGAGCTCTGCCTGCGGCAGGCAGGTGGCTCGGTCTTCACTGGCAACTCATCCTACTGGACGGTGTTATGTAATGCCAGGTCCATTAAAAACAAGACTGCTATAATAGCTGATCTTGTAGGGTCATCGGACCTGGCATGCATCACCGAGACCTGGCTGGATGATAATGCTGGCCCTGTTTTGGCTTCAGCTGTACCAGCTGGGTACTGGTGATACACTCGTCCGAGGTTGGATTGCAGGGGTGGGGAGTGGCAATCTGTTTTAGAATGGAACTGAACCTGATCGAGGTACCAATAGGAATTACCAACCCTTTGAATGTATCCTGGGTGAGGTGTGGGTACAGGATTCTTCTCATTTACCATCCACCAGGTAATGGGAATGTTTTCCTGTGGGAAGTTGCAGACTTCATTGTCGACATGACATTGGGATCCTCCAGATGGCTGATCCTGGGGATTTCAATGCCTGGGTCAATGATGAACTCTATCATTTTGGTCATGACTTCCTCCAGCTGATGAATTCGCTGGGCTTCACACAGTTATTTCCTCCTCGACCCATATAGATGGTCATTCATTGGACTTGGTATTTCTCCTGGGATGGAGATATCTGACTTGGTGGTGGAGCCAGTCTGATGGTCTGACCATCACACCATTGGGTTCAATCTTGGCCTCTCGTAGGTAGGCCCCTATGGAAATGGTCCAGTATGCCTTTTGAGGGGTGTTACCCCAGAGGGCCTGATGGCGGTACTGGATCTATTGAGTTTGTCGAGTGAATGCATGGATCCAGGGGACCTAGTTCTTGCCTATAGCGCAGTGGTAGGGACCCTGGATTCCATTGCTCCTGTTCGTGTTCGACCTCACCCTTTTCCCCAAGTCTCCTGGTTTGATGAGACTTTGAGGGAGTTGAGAAGAGTGGAAAGAAGGTTTGAGAGATGTTGGCGGAAGTCGGGTCTGGAGTGTGACAGGCTTAGTTTGATGGACCATTATCGGGTCTATCAATTAGCAATTACCCGTAAGAAGGCAGAATTCTTGTCCAGGGAAATTGCTGCTGTGCAGAATTGACCAGCCCATCTCTTTTGGACTGTGGACAGATTGTGCAATCCAAACTGTCTTCAGCCCAAGAGAGCGCTTTCACAGGAACAGTGTGAGGAGTTTGTTTGATTCTTCGAGGATAAGGTTGCCACAATCGGGTCCAATCTCCTCCTAACTCTCTCAAACAGGAGTAGTAGTGGTCAACAGGAGATGTCGGACACCCAGTTTGTGTGGTCTGACTTTGACTGGCCCACAATCAATGACATAGTGATGATCGTCCAGTTGCTGCGACCGACCAACTGTAGTTTGTACCGGCCCCACTCGCCTTTTAGTAGGATGTGGATAAAATCTGCCCAGTCCTCGAAAGATAGTCTGGTTGTCATTGGAGAAAGGGATCTTTCCTGATCCCCTGAAGGAAGCTGTGATTTGGCCCTCCTTAAAAAGCCCTCCTTGGACCCGGACTGTCTAGCTAACTACAGGCCTGTCTCTAACCTGCCTTTTGTAGGTAAGGTTATTGAGAAGGTGGTCGCTGTGCAGCTGGATGGTCATTTGACCAGCTACAATGTCTATGATCCTCTCCGCTCAGATTTAGGAAGAGACATAGTACCAAGACAGCCCTTGTTCGGTACCAAATGACCTCCTAGTAGCGAGAGATCGAAAGACCCTTCCATCTTGGTCCTTCTTGATCTCTCTCGGCATTTGATACCGTCGACCATGGAGTGCTTTTGAAGTGCCTGTGGTTTATCTGTGGACTATCAGGCCCGGTCCTCAGTTGGTTTCGATCATTCCTTGAGGGTAGGACTCAGAGGGTGGTGTCCGGATTTTTTCCTTGGCATCACTCCTTATCCTCTGGGGTGCCGCAGGGCTCCATTTTGGCACCCAGGTTGTTTGCGTATATATGCTGCCGCTGGGAGCGATTATTAGGTGGTACAGCTTGAGTTTTCACTACTATGCAGATGATACTCAGCTGTACACGCCCTTGTGCCCAACCAGGGTGCTGCTGTATCAGTCTTTAACAACTGTCTCACCAAGATTCAGGACTGGATGACTGTGAGCTGGTTGTGGTTAAACCCTGAAAACTGAGATATTGGTTGTGGACCCAGGTTGTCGGGGATGGGTTTGCTGATGGGGTCACCTTGGGTCTTTGGCTTGTGGGGACCCAGTTAGCTACCTCAGACCAGGTGCGGAACCTGGGTGTTATATTTGATGATTGCCTGACTCTTAAACATCAGGTGTCGGCTGTTGTCAAAATCTCTTTTATCATCTGAGGAATATAGCCTGGGTGAAGCATATGGTTCCCGCTGACGCACTCTTCAACGTTGGTCCACGCCTTTGTTACCTCCTGCCTGGACTACTGCAATGTCCTGTACCTAGAGCTACTGGGGTGGATATCTGCCACTTGCAGTTAGTGCAGAATGCGGCAGCCAGGCTTTTGACTGGTATGTCTGGACCAGTCATATAACGCTTGTCCTCAGCAGACTGCACTGGCTGCCAGTACAGTGGTGGATTACCTTCAAGGTCAGTATGCTGACCTATAAGCTCTACATGATCAGGGACCTAGCTACCTACAAGATCTTCTTCGTCCCTACTGTCCCTCTCGTCCCACCCAATCCACCGATGAAGGATTGCTGGAGATTCCCTGAGTTTGTTTAAAGACATCTGGGTCCAGATTATTTAGTTTTATGGCCCCAACTCAGTGGAATTCTCTACCTCATTGGGTGAGAGATAGCCTGACCGTCCAAAGTTTTAAATTTGCTTTAAAAACACATTTATTTAGTTTGGCATGTCTGGATTTTTAAATATATTTTAATGATTAATTTTAGGATGTTGTTTAATTTATGTATTTGATTTACTTATTGTAAAAGCGCTTTGTTTTGGAAAGGCGCTTTTAAAATAAAGCTTTGATTGACTGATTGGTTGATTGATAAACCCATGTCAGCAAGAGATGCAACACCTCCAAAATGCAAACAGCAGTACTTATAGAAACACAGAAACATAGAAACATAGACTTTGACGGCAGATAATGACCACTTGGCCCACCCAGTTTGCTCATTTCCTACCTACTGATAAGCTGCAGATTTAGTTAACCAACAGCCTACTTCCTGCCAACCCCCACTATAATTGCCTTATGTCTGTCCCATGCATGTTTGAATTCCTCCACTGTTTTAGACCCCACAGCCTCTCCAGGAAGGCGGTTCCATGCTTCCACCACTCTCTCCGTGAAAAAAAAATTTATAGCTCTAGACAACTCATTGCTACTAAATATGAACGTAGAACTGGTGCCAAATACCAGGGTACAGTATAACTTAGTGAAGTGGGTGAGAAACATTCTATCAACACACAGTAAAATGAAAATACAGGAGGCGTACTTTTGTCCAACCTGTAGTTTTATTTCAAGTTGTGACAGTCTCATACAAGCAGAAAAACTTATGGCTTAATGATTCATGGCTGTTTGCTAAGTCCATAACCAAGCAACATTCCCATACTAAAATACAGAGTCCCTGACATTCAGGCCTGTTGTACAAGGGTACCATAGTGGGCATGTATAAACCATGCAAACACCAGCTGATGTTTCAGGCAGGTCACACCTTCCTTACAGCTGAGATGCAATACCTCTCAGAATACACATGGGATCCTTGCAGTCATGGACTGCACACTTATCAACTTCATCCATGTTTTCTCCACATTTCTCCCTTCCTTTCAGAATGGCGCCCTATGTCTTTAGGTGACATCTCCACGGCATGTAGAGGAACATGGACTCTACATAACTGGGATCAGAACTGTCTTTCTGGGCATGTTCATGCTGTGTGGTCTCACTACAGAAAGAGGGCTGAGCCCAGTATAATGTAATGAGAGTTAGTTAATGGCTACATCATTGTACATTTCTGTAAATCTTGTACACAAAGAATATTAAGGAGATATTCCATAGGATATCTAGGAATACAGTTTTTTTGAGTTTGGAATGTTGTCTACAATGCTGCCTAGCAATGAGTGGCTGAACAAAGTGAAGCCAGGACTGCTAGGGTACAGTGTTGGCAACATTCCAGAAGGAGAAAACCATGCAAACACCAGCTGATGTTTCAGGCAGGTCACACCTTCCTTACAGCTGAGATGCAATACCTCTCAGAATACACATGGGGATCCTTGCAGTCATGGACTGCACACTTATCAACTTCATCCATGTTTCTCCACATTTCTCCCTTCCTTTCAGAATGGCCCCATGTCTTTAGGTGACATCTCCACGTGTATGTAGAGGAACATGGACTCCTACATAACTGGGATCAGAACTGTCTTTCTGGGCATGTTCATGCTGTGTGGTCTCACTACAGAAAGAGGCTGGGCCCAGTATAATGTAATGAGAGTTAGTTAATAGCTACATCATTGTACATTTCTGTAAATCTTGTACACAAAGAATATTAAGGAGATATTCCATAGGATATCTAGGAATACAGTTTTTATTGAGTTTGGAATGTTGTCTACAATGCTGCTAGCAATGAGTGGCTGAACAAAGTGAAGCCAGGACTGCTAGGGTACAGTGTTGGCAACATTCCAGAAGGAGAAACAATATTATTTTCTGATGCTGTAAGGAATGCCCTAGTTATACCATGGTGTTTGTCATACTGTTGTGACAAGGCTGTAGTGGAAATATAGTAATATGAACTGCAGTGGAAATAATGTTATTTCCTCTGCAGTTGAATAACAGTCAAAATAACACTTTTATTCTGCACTGTTGCTATATGTATATGGGATATGATATGGTGAATGTAGAGGAGATAGTAGAAACATTCTTCACAAGCTTTACATGACCTCCTGGCCTCATGAGCGGCAAAGCCACGAGTGTGGTAAAAAGAAGTCAAGTATAACGAGTTAAGGTATTTTACTATCTCATTCTCATCTGTCTCATATTTGATTTGTACAACTGGTGTTTATGTGGTTTTGTGATACTAACATACAAATTTACCAGCAGATAGCCCTTATGGTCTATGAAGCCTGCTTGAGTGTGCAGCTAGCAACCCTTATATTGCAGCTACCCTCCCGACCCTCTCTCTACCCCATCCCATCCCCTTTAAAGCAGTCCACTGTTCTATAGGATACCACGTCTGCAGGCAAAGTGTTCCACCCAGACACCACTCTCTCTGTAAAAAGTATCTTCTCATTTCCCTCCTGAATCTTCCCTCTCCAATCTAAAATTGTGATCTTGAGTGTTTCTACCACCCCTTAACTTGAATAGTCCCTCCATGCCTGTCTTGTTTATTCCCTTCATGTACTTGAAGGTTTCAGTCATATCCCCTGGACTTTCCCTGTCCTCCAGTGAGTACATGTTCAACTCCCTCAACCTGCTCATGTAGGGTATGTCCCTAGTCCCGGATCATCTTTGTTGCCCTGCACTGCACCCTCCAGTAACCTAATGTCCCTCTTCAGGTAGGCACCAGTACTGCACACAGTACTCCAGGTGTGGCCGAACCAGTGACGTATACAATGGCAGGATCACCTTCCCTCTCCTTGAAGATATACCCGGCAATACAACCCAGCATTTTGTTGGTTTTGCAGCTGCCTTCCTGCATTGTGCTGAGTTGTTCATTAAACCTGTTATAATCACCCCCAGGTCCTTCTCCTCTTTGTCACAGCTAACTGAACCCCTTCCCAGCTGGTAGCTCCTTCTCTCCCCCGCCAAAATGTAGCATCTTATACTTTTGCCATTGAACCCTAAAATGCCAGGTGTCCAACCAGGTCTCCAGTTTTGACAGATCATCCTGCAACCCATGCCACCCTCCTAGGTCATTCAGTACTGCTCTCATCTTGGTGTCATCTACAAACAAACTGATCTTGCTCTTGATACCCATTGAGATGTCTGATATGAACCCAAACAACACCGGTCCCAGCACTGAGCTCCCGCGGTACTCCACTTGTCACTGCTGTTGGAGATGAGAGCTCCCTCCCACCACCATCCTCTGCTGCTTCCCTGTAACCAGTTTACTACCCATCCCACCGTTTTCACCCTGCACCTGTATCTGCCAGCTTACTACCCAGCCTCTCACGTGGCACCAAGTCAAATGCCTTACTGAAGTCCAGAACCAGGACATCCACTGCATGTCCCTTGTCCAACTGTCTAGTTACCTCAGTCATAGTTTTCTACCAGGTAGGTCTGACAAGATCTACCTATGACAAACCCATGCTGCCTATACTGTCCTGTAGCCCACTGGTCTCCAGAAGGGACACCAGCCTTCCTCAGGATTGTCTCCATCAGTTTTCCCACGATTAATGTGGAGGCTTACTGGCCTGTAGTTTCTGTTCGCCTTTTGGGCAATACTAATACCCTCACCCTGTCAGTGGGTGGATTTGGAGATATTGGGCTATACCCACATGCCCAGAGGGTGTAATGAGGCCTGATACTGCAGGCAGAGGGTTTTATAGCCCCAGGAAGAGTGGGTATAACCCCTAACCTGGAGGGCATTATTGCACTTAGAAAATTATGTGGTGGTATTTTAGTAACACATGTAAAGAAAAAAAGAGAGAAAAAATGAAATGAGAGAAATATGAGGGAAAAGCATTTAATTGGAAGTAGTCCTCTACTGATATACTTGTCAGTAGAGAGTGCTGCTGTTATTTCAGAGTTTTTTTTAAACATTGTTTTTGTTTGTTTTTGCACACGTACACCTGCCAGTAGAAAATGAATCCTCCTGAGAAGATCCTGTTTTGGTTTTGTGACCGCACACAGGAGTAGCTGGTCTTTTTTATATATAGTGGAGTTGTTCCAGTCTCAATCATGATTGCAGCTAAGAGTGGTAGAAAGTAAACAGGCTGAGCTAAGAATAGGATGAGTGACCACAGTCTTGAACGAGGAATACTAGAACTGAATAATGTACTGTGTTATTTGAAGACACCAACTTGTACTGGAGGTGCAGTCTGAAAGCTACACTGGCATCAGGGGAAAACTGCTAGCCACTGTAAATGTGTAGTGCTAGTGAGGTACGCACACAACCCTCACCTGAGCGCTATTGGTACTGTTTATATTTTCGGGGTGGGGGAGCAGAAACATTGTTTTGTATTTTTGTGTGTTCCAGTCTTACCAGGAAAATACAAAATTAACATTTGTTTTGCAGTTTGGGGGCTTCAGTCACTAACTGAGTAAAAAATGACTGTCGCTCCGCTTTTTAAAGTTTGAGTGGGGACACCATAATTTGTGCATTGCACTGAGGCCGGTAGGCATGGTCTGGGACTTGTTTCCAAGTTTCTGTTGGAAAATAATACACCCCTTGGCAAGGCTTTTAGCCAATTAGTGACCAGGAAATTTCAACCCATTTTCTAAAGGTGCAATAATTCACTTTAGGGTGTGCAGACACACTCTGATATATGCATTTTTGGAGTAGGTGAAGGCACTCAGCTTTGTACTATGCCTCATAATGTACCCAAGACACGCAGACATCAGAATGCTACTGCACACTCTGTTTTGTGGTATTGCTTCTTATGCTGCTATTCTACATATATGCTAGTCTGTGACATGGAGTCTTGCCTTGCAGTAAATATTTCCTAACAGACATGAGAACAATCCTGGCATACCTTTTATGTTGCAAAGCCAGTTATTCTGTCAACTCTGTGTATGTCTCAAGCACACTGAAACATGACATTTTAGGTGCATATAATCAATACAATGTTTTGTTTAAAATACATTTCACTTTCTTAGGCATTTACTGTCCAAACCTAAACCTATTGCATATAGACATTTGTAAGCTTCTGGTCCCTTCCATCTCTATTGATCTGTCAACACCAATGTACTGTTTGTTGCCTTATCTTTCTAAATACATGGGAATGCTTTATACGCCCATGCATAAACAAAGACATCTGTTCATCCTAGTATTTACAGCTGGATTGTGTTACTCAGGAGTGATAAACACAGGACGTTCAAGGTTACTGCTGCTATATGGTTTACTACAGTAGCTCTTGATTTTTGTTAATAATTTACCTTAAATTTGACTAATTCTATTTCTGTGTTTCTTCTGCTTTATTAAAAGAGGAGTTTGTTTTATTTTGTTTTGTTTTGTGCAAAAGGATCAGCTAAGTCATAAAATGTTGCTATTTAAGAAAAATCAAATTACAGCAGTCATGCAAACTATAGGAACCCTCAAATATGCAAAGACAGGATCTGACCTGTCATTCCCTGCTCTGGACAAAGAGCTACAATGCAGTGCCATGCTGCCTATAAAGAAGAGGGAACACAGCTGGATGAATACTTTGCTACCAGTTATGGAGTTGTAAACAAAACATAAGGGAAACAGCAAAAAGATGAGAGATATTGTCTATAGCAAGGAATAAACACAATTTGTTTTTGTTTTTGCTGTAATGGCTTTTAACAGAGATATTTAGATTCTTTTAACAAGGAACCACATGTACTCTCAACTTGATCTTTGCTTGAATTACTGCCAGCAGATATGTTTCCTGTTACTTTGAACTCAGTGGAGCATAGTGCAAAACAGGCTTCCTCTGTATACATAACATCTCTGACTCATCGTTTGTCTGCACAGGAGGCTATTTTGATACTGCATGAGGAAAACAGCTACATCCTGAAGAACATGCTACCTAAGCATGCAATTGACAAGCTGCTTCTGATGTCTATGTACATTCAGTAGGAAAGCCAGAGCAGAGAATCAACCTTGCTTTAGCACTGTGAACATTAAAGATGAGCCAATGCTGAATTTGCATTCAGTAAATGTGCAGTAATCTGGCATTTTGGACTTTGATGAAGCAGATCCAAAGGAACTTGAGTTCCCTTTGGCACTGCAATGTCATCGCACAGTGCTTTTTATAAGGTGTGCACTGAGCTGGTTCAAGTTGTTGCAAGCAGCAGGCAATCAGTAATGCTGGAGATCAAGAACTCATGTTGTACACATCCTGATGCCAATTCCAACTCACTCTCTCCTCCTCAGGAACAACATAGCTACTAAAGGAGCTACTTTTATGAGAAGTTAAAAGGACTTTTATAAAAAGTTAGAAATACTCGTGGCATTATTTCAGTTGCCCTATTCACTACATTTAAGTATAGTTTCAGTAGGAGGCTTGTGAAACTGTGCTGTAGAGGAGAGAGTATATAGTGCAAGCCTGCACTGGCAGCTGCAGGCCCATCAGCAGAAGAGCATAGTGAATTTAGTAGATTGGGAAAAGGAGCCAGGGAGATTTGAATTATATATTTGGCTATTTTTTTACTGAGTGCTGGTGGTGTAGGAAAGAAATACGTGTTTATTTTCTATGTATTTTATTGCTTCCTGCAGCATGAATAGTGAATTTAGATGACTGGGAAAGGTACAGGAGATTTTAAATGATTTATTTGATATCTAGTTTTATTTTCGCTTGCAAAAGCATGCAAACATATAGTAGTGGTCCTGAACTGCGAGAGGGTTTTTGAGTGCATGCTCATCCTCTACCAGTCATAACTTCAGAATACCAAATTTCTCCCTAATTCTTCGCGCCTCTCTCACTCTCTTGCTTTTCCTTTTGCTTTTGAAGTTCTTGAACAATCACAAGTCTATAAAATGCTAGCTGCAATGTTTAAGTGTGTAACTCCTTATTCCTGTGCTTAAAGCCTGTCTTACAGGGTAGCAGACAGTTTAATAGGGAACACTCACAAGGAGAGTAATCTGGACACCAGCCTAAATTTAATGATAACTGGTTTACTTATAGTAACATAACAAAAAAACAAAGTGCTGGTGTTTAGTGTTACATAAACGTTATTGCAGTTCTGTTCTGGTAGTCTCCCATAACAGAAAAGGAAGCCTTATTTTCCCCATTGTTCACCCTCCCTTTTATTGGGCACAAGATTACTTGAAAACCATTCTCCAACAGGTACACAAGTACTGTAGAGCATGTAGTGAAAATGAGGTCTTGAATGTCCAGCTTTAAATCAAGAGGGTTTGGCACAAATCCCCCAACAGCTGCTATCTAAGGCTGTGTTGCAGGGCTGTGAAGAGGTTGATGGCTGAAAGAACTATGATGGACATACACTCTGTCATAGGCATAGTCAGCTTTTAGTATTTATTTTGATTCTATGTGATTAGCGTGGCTGTTAAAGACATGCTTGCTGACTTTATCTAGCCTTCTTTATTTTGCCATATTCAATAGTTTGTTATTGTTTTTCAACCAGCATGTGATTTTATGCATCCTGTGTTTCTTGCCTCATAGTTTGTCTGAAGTTTCATCACCCAATGCCTCTGCACACTCCTGAGGACAAAAGAATGCATGTCTGAGCAAGGTAGCACTCGACTGAAGTGAACTAGGGCAGCACAACTTATCAAGTTTAAGTTTCAAGTTTGTTTATTTGGGATAAATTCATTGAGCAAGCTCATTTACAATGGTGTCCCATCATAAAGTACAAGTTGTGAATAAAATACATAAATATGCAGTTTAAGAATACTTTAAATACACTAACAATAACAACCTAGCAACGACAGTATATTACACATAGTATCCTGTTTTCACATCCCTAGGTGACCACTACTGTGAAATGACGACATCTCTCACAGTGAGCAGTGACAGACAAGAGCCAAGCCTTTATAACCATAGGGGATGGGGTTTTCTATCTTTCAAGCAAAATCTAGCTGACAAGGAATTCCATTCATAATGCATGATATGACTATAAAAAAGTAGACACTGTCACAAAAGGGTTCATACTGGGTCAGTGGTGCTTCATGACAACTAGTAAACTGTAAGCAAACAAGAAGATTTAACTCACCACCAAAAGTTATAAATACACGCTGTTCCAATTAAAAGACAAATAATGTTATTTATTGACAAGCATTAAAACAACTCAGGTAGTACCTGCCTGATGCATTTGAACAAGTAGTCCCTTTATCAAAGGAAACAAGAAAACATTTAACCAGGAAAGGCACACTAAACCAGAGCGTGTTTCCAGGTGTGACCAGGAGCACAGGAAATTAAGTGACTTGCTCAGGGTCACACATTATGCAAATGGGGTTGATGGGTTTAAACTCAGGTCTCAAGGTTTGCAGCTCATTGCTCTTAACCACTATGCTATACTGCTCTCCCAAAGTCTTTATCAAAGACCTTTGATAAAGGGACTACTCATTCTGAAATGCATTAGGCGGATACTGCCTGAGTTGTTTTTATGCCTGTCAACAAATGACAAAATCATGCTATCCTTTTTATGTAGTACATCCTATTTTGTAAGCTTATCCTTCATACAGTACTTATACACAATATCTGCATAATCTAGAATTGGGAACATTTTAGACTGCACTATCTTTAATCTAGTCTCTCAAGCAAAACATCCCTTGTGTTGAGAAAGTGCTCCTAGACATTTCCAACTTTATTTATCAATTTGTCATTATGTAGGTTTCTGATCCTATTGAATTAATAACAACAACAAAAACAAGAATGTTTATGTTTACTTGAGTGCATGCTCAAAATGTGCTGGAATTTCTCTCTTCTAAAGAGGAAGTGGAGAAGTAAATTGCTAGAGGACTTTGCAAACTTCTCCTTCTTAAAATAATTTTGTTTGCACAAATTACAGTTCCACTTGAGAAAGCAAGTTTTACAGGCTTGCCTGTTGTCTGTACCATTTTCTGTTTGTAATATGTAATGCTAAACAGTAACGTAGTTTATGAAAAGTTACAGAACTTGCTGTTGATATCCCGCCAGACCAGTAGCTTTGTGCTCTCCTTCCATCCTTCAGGAATGCATTCTTATGTATATGAAAACTAAGTGCAAGTGTCAGAATGCATCCAGACACACTGCAGCAATCTTTCCTTCTAAGATGACTTCAGTGTCCTGCCTGTTCCTCCTACATTCCTTCCGCTTCTTCTCGAGCCTCCTGCTTGTTCAGCCTCCTGCCTGTTCCTCCTACATTCCTTCTGTTTTTCCAGTGACATGATTAGTTATCTTAACTTCATATCTAATGTTGATTTAGTTTTGGATTTTTCCCTAATCAACTTTTCCCCATTCAGGAAAAATGTTCGCCAAGGAGAGTCAGGGTTCCCTAATAAACTGATTTCTGAGAATATAAAGAAAATGATAAAACAAAGGAAATTGGCTTGGATAGCTTTTTATGTCCTCTCATTCTGTTAATCAGTTTTCCCAGAATAGACAAATCAGAAATAGAGTTACATTCATGATTAGATCATGATTAGATCTGCCAAAGCCAAGTATTACAGAAAGAAGTTGGAAATTAATTGGTCTGATTCCCGTCATTTTGGGACAATGCCAATTCCTTGATTAGCAATAAAGACAAAGGAGCAATTTGATTTCTAAGGTTAATGATAAAGAGACTAGAACCCCTTGAAATTACCAGTTCCCTTAATTCAAAATTTTCTGATTGTAGTTAATTCTCCCTTCCTGTAAACATATTTTCTTCTTTTGAAGTAAACTTTTTCATACTTAGATTTTTACTTCAGACAAGTTACTACAACTGAGGTCCTTAAACTACTTTCTTCTATTTCTGGTAACAGTTAAGATTGTGGGTAGGGTTGGACAATCATTTTTAAAACTAGCTGCTCCATATATTGCCTCTCCCTTGTATGCAATATTTAATTTATCATTTATTTCTCAGCAATTCCCTAGTGCTTGGAAGTGTACAAGATCATACTCAAGATTGTGCTGGTGCTTAAGAAAAACTATGCTGTCCCTGTTAAATATTTTCATCCTATTCCAATCTTGAACTTATTAGTAAACTTTTAGAAAATATTGTAGCCAAATAAATTAATGACTATTTGGAAAATACAATATTCTCTGTCCACAGCAGCTTAGATTTTGAAAGAGTTTTGATACTGGGAACTGGCTTGGTCAGGTTCATGAATTCAGTCCTGAGTGATATGGATAATGGTTTCCTTATTGGGGCCATGTTCATGGACCAAACTAAGACCTTTGAGCTTACTGATCACAAATTGTTTTGTTTGAAGTTAAAATCCTTAGGTTTTGCCTCTAACATTGTTTCTTGGGTTGAGGATTATTTAATGGGTCTTTTCAGTTTGCTAGGGTTTCCTCTGTGTTGTCAAGTATTAATAAAATCGATAGGAGGTACCTCAGGGATTGATTTTAGGGTCACTTATCTTTACTATTTTTGCTGACTCTTCCATCTGCAATTAAACATTTTCATTCATTACCTTATGCTGATGATCTTAATCTTTTTTCTTGAGCTAAGGAATTTTCCAAGTTGGATAAAGATCTCCAGACTTACCTTTTTCTGATCATAATGGGTTTTCTGATCATTTACTTATTCGCAACTCAAAGAAATCCAAATCTATTATTTTTGGGCCATGTTTCATGCTAAAAAACAGCCTGCTCTTGAGTTTTATAACAATCAAGGTAATTTAATTGAGCAAGAATCCCAGTTTAAATACTATAAAATTATGTTGGACCCTTGTTTACCTTATTTCACATTATTAAGCTTTTATCATAATATTGATCAAACAATTGGATCCTTATACAAGTAGAAAAGTTTTTTTCATTTGAATCTCGTAAAGCCATTGCCATTGGTACCTCATTTTGATTATGTATCAAGCCTTTTTATTTACATTCTAAGAGGTACAAAGTCTTTCTGTTGTTTACAATAACATTTGTTATTTTTTATTAAGCTATCATATACTCATCGTTATTTATACTCGCGCTTGTTTGGTTATTCCAGGTGCAACATATACAACATTATTTTTTTGTTTTTAGTTTTTAAAAATGTTTTTATCTAACCCTCTCCCTGCTCTCTGATCTTCATTCAATCAGGGATATGTTACCTAGTCTGCGGTCAGCCAGTGGGGTTGTTCTTCATGTTGGATCCTGTATAACTAGCACTGGTTGATGTGCTTTTCTGCAGCTGCTCACTCATTTTGGAGAAACTTACCTAAAATCTTTACATGTTAACTGTTCTAGTCAAGTTTTATAAGTAGCTAAGCAACTGTATTTGTTAGAATTATGTATGTGTAACTGTAAATGAATGTTACTGTTAAATGTTGTATATTTTTTGTATTGTATACTTTGCTTGGGTCGAGCCTGAAAAAGGCCCCTTGGTCCAGTGCTCTTTCTCAGTTAACAAATTAAAATAAGTAAAATAAATGATGCTGAGACCCAGCTTCACCTACAAGAAACATATGAACAAAAGGAAAATTTGCTAGCAGAAGCAGGCCACAACAGTCAGTCTAGTCAGCTTAAGTGCACAGCCTGATCTATTTTACTGGAGCTGCCCCTCCCCTGCAGAAAGCAGATGAAAAAGAAAACACATATACACCAAAATCTTCAAAAATAATTTCTCATTATTGTTTTTTCAGTATAACAATGATTATGTAACTAAGTGAACAAGGAAGTCCATTACTTTTCAGAATCCATGGAGAGCAACAACTCACTTCAGTACAAATCTCCCTGAAAGATCAGTACGTACTTTTCAATTAAGTTTACTAAGAGGTAGTTTATAGTGACCTTCTGCTGCATTGTCCTTTTATTGGCACACCAGGCAAGCCAAAGCCCCACATAACTAAAGGCCATACACAATTCCGTTTGGAGTAGCAGACTTCTTTCTCCCTCTTTTGTTTTGGAAAGAAGACACTACAAAGTGGACTTTTTGAATGTTGCAAGAATAGTGTTCTTTGGGCAGTAGCCAGTGCCACTCCAACATTGGCTGACATGTTGATACACAGTTCAGTGTTTTTCTTTCACAAAAGCCCATTTTTTATCCGTAATGAAGTGGGTTGGACTTCTGACATATTTCTCCATCAGGTCTGACTACCCAGACAAAGTAGCCAATTTCCTGATCATCCATATCACTATAAATCATTTGTGGATGTGGATAGATAGATAGATATTTTATTTATATAGCACCCATCTCCAAAGGCTCTGGGTGCTGTACAATATAACATGATTAACACATACCATACAATAATACAATTCTAAAACTAACTACAACAGTATGCAAAGTATAACTAAAAACAGCAGCATAACTAACCATCATGAAATATACTATGAATGCTCCTGCTAGTGTCCTAAGTGGAAACTGGCTTTAGTATGTAGTCAATTTGTTATTTATGTTGAAGATAATACATATTATCTCCTGTAGCAATGCTTTTTATGGTTGTCAGTAGGATTTGGTTTCAGTGAGCTTCTGCAATCTTACAGACCCAGGCAGGCATGTAGGAAAGCAAAATCCATACTTGGTTTCAACCCCTTCACTTGATGGCTCTGTCAGATTGACATATTTTCCTAGCTTTCTCAAATTTCCTTGGCCTGGTAACCAAGGTCCACATAACCATTTTTTCATTTCTTTCTCTATTGCCAGCTTCTACCTGGGGCTCTGAGGTCACACATTTTGGGACAACCATAGGCAAGATTATGGAGCCTCTGGTGAACTTGGTACAGGGAAGGAGAGGACATAGGTGCTCTTAAAGGAGGATTACTGCTGAGTTGTTTGTGTTCTCTTTGTTCCTTGGCTCCACCACACTATCTGGTTCCTTGATAACAGCCTGGCTGCTGCCCTTTTCTCTGCTCCAGCAGGGTTGAATGGGACAATCTCTCAACCAGTCACAGGAATGTTAGCTGCACCTGAAGGTGAAGTCATGAAATCAGAGGGTGTCAACAGGCACAGTGTACAGCTACGACACTTTGGATTGCCAGTCAGACTCATCTGTGATCATGACCCACTTATACCAGTGAAATCACTACCATATACTTCCAATGCAGAATCAGCAAGGGAGGCAACCTAAGCCATCTCCTAAGACTGTGCCAGATCACGAGTGATCTGTTCAAGTTTCATTCCCTGCATCCCAATAGTTGCCTTCCTCACCCTGGGTGATTCAGCTAGATGCATATCTATTCCTCAGTGCTGGTTTTGGCTAAGGCACTTTCTGCTTTTTTTAGGCACTAGTGTCTGCTAGTGTGTACCTAGTGGCTACTATGGTCTGAGTGGCTACATGGCTCAATCATGATATCCATCTTCCCAGAGTCTAGACATTTCCCTAGGGAACAAGGTGCAGTAGTAACATCTGCTCCAAGGATGGTGTAGTCACTGCAAATGTCCACATGTTTACTGTCCATAACCTCATGCATGACCAAAGCAGATGGCATAGTACCCGGGGGCAGTGCATTTTCTAGTGCCCCCCAAGAATAGTAGTCTGTTTATCCAAAAGTGTTCCAAAGCTTCCCTCACTCTACAGGTGGAGGGCTCTCATATGCTGGTGGTGCAGCTACTTGTCCATGCCATCATTCAGTCCTGCTGGCTCTCTGAGGTGGTCCTCACTCTCTGACATACTGACTTTTCCATGTTGCAAAGTTCAGTAAAATTTGGTATATAGTTTTACCACACAAACACCAGAAACTTGACACAGTTACTTATAAAATTACTGTTACTGTTTACCAGCCAATGTCCTTGCTCTGTCTCCCTTTAATATTTGTTAGAATATACCTTGTTCAAACAGCCAGAGGGCAGCTTCAGTGTGGATGTCATTTGTTGTGGTTGCACTGCAGTGGTGGCAGGGGTCCTTGATAGACATTCCTCTTCTGGAGAAGTGGTAGCAAGGATAAAGAGCAATCCTGGAGGCTGATGACTCCTGGGTGCAATCACTGCAGCAGTAGCTGTTGGTGGATTCTCACTGTCCTTAAGGGTCAGTTGGAAGGGTTGGAGGGTGTATTGCTTGCTTCTTGATCCTGCTGCTCTCTCTGATCTGCAAGGCCCATCCTTCTTGATCTCTGTTTTGCTGCCAGATTTGTTGTGCTGCATCCCTGTTATGTGAGCTGCTCCTCACTGCGCATTATGATGCAGGCCATCTTCTAGCCCTGCTCATTTGCATATCAGGAGGGCCTTCAGACTTAAGTGACAATCACTCAATGCCATGCAAACATGTTTGCAGGCACCAACTGCTCCTGTCTTCAGACGGGACATATGCAGGCAATCAGTCAAAATAAACTGAAAACAGTGACACTTTTTTTCCCAAAGGCAGCAAATTTTCAGGCCATTAACTCAACAGTTTCTGAATTGATTTTCACCAAGTAAACTACAACAGGTGTGAGAGGTTTCTTGAGTACCCAGGGCACACTGCACCTATTTACTTTGTTGCCCAAATCCTGGCAGATGAGCTACCACAGGTAAGGGCCAAGGAGCTTCCTTTCTTCAACTAGGGGTATATGATGGCAGCTCAACCCAGAAAGAGTGGTTGCTAATGCCATGAACACCACTGCTGCACCACTGCCAATTACCTTGCCATCTTGGGTCAGGAGTGATGTGGACTATGGGCACCTTAAAGTGATTTCTGCAAGTTTGCTATCAACAAATGGGAGTAGTAAACTGTAGGAGTTAGAATCGGTCTTCCTACCATTCAAACTGCCAAAAGTGATGTTTTTCATGACAAAATAATTTTAGTTCTGTGCTCTGCTTCATTTGCATAACCCTACCCCTTTTTTTCTCAGTGCTACAACCTCAACCATGACATCATGCAAGGGAAACAAAGTTTTGAAAGGGACACTGTCAGTTTTATCTGACTTTTACATTGTGGGCAAGTAGCTGCATCTAGCATTATAACATGTGAAAACATCTAGTGATTTAATTGATTGAAAACAGCTCAGAGCCATGTAATTATTGACTCATAATTACACTCGAATTACTACAGCCATTCAAGCCCTATAACATAAACTTAGAAAGGTAGCATCACACTCCCACATTTTGACAGAAGCTATCATTTCAGACCTGTCACTTCACCAGCAGGCAGTAAAAGTAAAACAACATCTACACAGAATGGAAAATTAACTTGCTTGGCCTACCGCATCACAAAACACTTTTTCCAGAAGCTTTTCTACAGATTGTACTGTAGTAAACACTACCAAAAGAAGGAGACTGTACTTGATTAGGAGATAGAAAAATCAGTTATTTACTGTACCCACAATGCCTCATCACTATGTAAATTTGTATACAGGATATTATAGTGCTGTGCTCACTACAGAAATAGGATACTATATTTCTCAGTAAAGAAATCTTGTCAGCTAGATACTGTATGCACAATGCCTTGTTTTTTAAAAAACATTAGAGCTTATATTGTTGAATCCTCTATAGAAATAGGAGACTGCACTTCACAGTAAGAAAACCAGAAAACAGCTTTTTTGTACATAGAAACATAGAAGTTAACAGCAGATAAGGACCAGAGGCCCATCCAGTCTGCCCATTTCTTTTCTGCCTTATAAATGTGCCATCAGCCTTTGCTCTGTCAATGGCCTATCTATTCATACTCATCTGTATTGCTCCCTTATGCCTATCCATGCCTGTTTGAAGGCCTGCACTGTATTCCTATCCACCACTTCTTGAGGTAGGCCGTTCCATGCATCCACCACCCTTTCTGTGAAAAGAACTTCCCTCACATTACCCCTTAATTGGCTCTCTCTAATCTCATGCTGTGTCCTCTTGTCCTGCTATTTTTCTTATATTGAAACATGTTAGACTCTTTCATCTTGTTAATGCCCTTAAGGTGTTTGAATGTTTTCGATCATATCACCTCTCCCTCCTTTGCTCTAGGGTACATATATTGAGCTCCATTAATCTGTCCTCATATGTTTTCTGATGCAGTCCCTGCACCATTTTGTTTGCCCTTCTCTGGACTGCCTCAATTTAGTTAATGTCCTTGTGAAGGTGTGGCCTCCAGTACTGCATGTAGTACTCCAGATGGGGCCTAACCAGTGTCTTATAAAGAGGATTATTACCTTCCTCTTCTGACTTGTGATACCCCTACTAATACACCCCAGCATCCCCTAGCCTTATCTACTGCTTTAGTGGTGTGCTCGGATGATTTCAAGTCATCGGTGATGATGATGCCCAAGTCTCTTTCTTCCCTTGTGACTGCCAGCAACTCCCTCCCAGCCTATAGGTGGCTTCAGGGTTTCTCTTCCTATGTGCATGATCTTGCACTTCTTTGCATTAAAACCCAGTTGCCACTCTTCCTACAATTTTTCCAGTTTATCCAGATCTCTTCTTATTCTGCCCACCCCATCTGGAACATCTACTCTGTTGCAGATCTTTCTGTGTCATCTGCAAACAGACAAGTTTACCTCCAATCCATCTGCAATGTCAGAACCTCCCTTTAGCTGTCATGTTTTGTATATCTTCTAACAGTAATGTGTTTATGTCCTCCCTGGTCTGGTGGATCTCAGAG
This sequence comes from Neoceratodus forsteri, assembly GCA_016271365.2. Classification (NCBI taxonomy): domain Eukaryota; kingdom Metazoa; phylum Chordata; order Ceratodontiformes; family Ceratodontidae; genus Neoceratodus; species Neoceratodus forsteri. Next base: position 1,699,684,155 of record CM057449.1, on the reverse strand, counting down.
AAAGAGATGCTGGACAAAATGGATGATAGTTTGTCACCCAGCCGGGTCAGGTGTTCCTTTGGTCTCCACAACTGACTGGCTGGCGAGATCATAAGTCCTATGTGCACCAGGACATCAATGTTTTCTCCTGCTTTCTGAACAATTTTAGCAATGCGGTCAGTGTCTCTCCATGCTGATGTACCTGGGAGACATCTGACCATTACCTGGCTGGAGATAGGTATCAGCTCCCTGAATCATGGAGTCTCCTGTGATCAGAAATTTTGGATTTCCTTTTGCTTTTTGTTTTGGTTCCTGTTTTGGGTGAGTTTTATTGTGCTAACTCCTGTGCTGCAGTGTCCTGCTCTGCAGTGACCTCTGCCCTTTGTTTGATTTCTGAGATAGAAGCAGATACCTGTTTGTAATTTTTATATGGTTTGTGGAGGTAATATGTTGGAGAGCACCAAGTGATGGGGCACCAGAATTGCCCCTCCTGACCACCTGCCAGCCTCCTGGACCAACTACCCTCTGTGGTCGAGGTGCTTCTGTTGGATGTTGGGGAAATGGTGGGTGGTTCTTATAATATATTTCCTCTTGAATATGCAATTTGAGGCACACAATCTCTGCCCATGCTGCCTGGAGTTGAGCCCTTAGCTCTCAGTGGTCCATCATGTAGCACAGTGTACTAAATCTGAAACTGCCCTTCTGTAAAGTGTTCTGCAGTATCTGCAGTTAATTATATCCATTCCAGATAAGTTGCTGAGTAGAAAGAAGAAAATGAAAGCAAAAGTTTGATTTTGTGTTTTGTTTGTTTTGTATAACTTGTTATAACAAGTTAAACTATTGCTCCTGTAAATGAGGTCACCGTGTGGATACCCCACTGATCTGCCTCATCCTGCTTTACCACAGGAAATGTTACAACTGTGTTACCCTATAAAAGGAGTGTAGTGTGGGTGGATGGGGATGGGGGTGGGTGGCTGTGCCCTTCTCTGCTGAAAAGAACCATGGATGAAAGAAACAAGGAGATAAGAGCAGAAACAAGCAGCCAGCAACAAATGCAATAGCCTTGAAAGCTTATCCTAATGATAGATAAAACTGTAAAACCTGTAAAGCACCACCTGTAATAATTTCACAGAAGATATACCCTGTAAGAAACACTTTGCTACAGAGAAAAATAAAGCAGTAACAGAAGATATACCTTGGAAAAGACAATTTGAATCAGAAGATTACAGCAGTAATCTGTTAGCACACACCTGTAGGCACGCCCTGTAATAATGCAGCAAAGTTATACCCAGCAACAACAATTTGTATCAAAGAAAATAAAGCAATAAAATGTTAGCAACAAACAGTAACAAGCCCTGTGAGTACAAAATAAAAATAACACACAATAAATCTGCCTAGCCAAAAGAAGCCTTAATATTTTCCCTTGCTCTGGTAAGGTTCTTTGCTCTGTCCTTTCAAGCAACCTAGAAGGAAAGAAGCTCAGGTGAGATTAGGTGCCTTGGCCAACAACCCTAGTCTTCCCAGTCTTGTACCCACAATGCCTTGCTATGTACATCTATATATTAGGTGCCACACTGCAGTCAACACTATCAAAATAAGAAAATGCACCTCTGAATAGAGAAAAATTAAGTCAACTTTATAATTTACCCAGAATTCCTTGTTGCTGCATATAAAACATTGACAGCTCCCATGCATGACATCATTCTGGGGTGTGGCCAGACAGAGAAAACTGGAGGGCAGCCAGAAACAAAGTTCTGATAACCCCAAAAATGGTTATGACATTTTTTACAAAACAAATTGCAGCTTCAGCATCTGAAGCTAGGCTGGCAATGGCATACTATGTGAAAACATTTAACCTTTTTTCCTCAGTACAGTACTGCTTCTGATTTCTGGTTTGTTTTAATACTCAGTGCTGAATTTCTTCAGTTTAAAGTGTTTTTTGTTTTGTTTTTTACTCTCTACTTTTCCATTTGCAGATTATACTGTAAAGGCACTAGAGGGCAACAAGACATGAAGGCTGCAATCCTCTTGCCACTACTCCCCCCACACTTTGGTCCTGTGTAATTTGTACCTAAATTATCTGCCTTTTGCCCCTCTCTGTAGTGTCCTTGCACCGTCTCCTAAGCTATCACTAGTCATACAATGTGGCATCCAAACCAGGGTTTGTACCAGGTACCTTTACTCCAAAGGCAGCAACCCTGCCACTGCAGCACTGTGTTACCACAATGTTAGGTGTCAGCAAGACTCACTCATACCTGCCCATGTTCACATGTACCACCACTGTACTCCCTCACAAGACCCACCCACACAAACTAACCATATTACTGTTGCTAACCACATTTACCCTGCTCAGCAACAAACCCCAAGTTGCCTCTGGTAGGTACACACCTTTGCTGCTGGGGAGCATGTCACCCCTCATAGCCTTTCCATCACCTGTCTCTCCCATAGCTCCCGCATCCCTCCCCCTACCCCATCACCTACCACTCTGTGCCTTGAGCCCTCCTTTTCTGTTCCTCCACCTGGCCATACCAGCCCTCACACAACTGCCCATTCCCTGCTCATCACTTTCTAAGCTTGCCAGCCACGCTCTGGCAAAGCACCATCAATTCATAGCCCTTATCAGGATCTTCCACTTGCTTCCACTTGTTTCTTCTACTATCTGGCAATGTTCACCCCAATCCTGGCCCAGCAGCACTCCAACTGTGGTCACCCATGAGGCTTCAAATAGTCAGCTATGAATATCTGCAGCCTGCCTAAAAATGGCACCCTGCAATGCTGGACAGCACAGCACCAACCAGACATTCTGGCTTTAACAGAAACCAAGACCCCAGACTCATTATTCTCTATTCCTGGCTACTCTCTCTTAGGCTTGATCATAATGGCAAGAGAGGCGGTGGCTGTGCTTCTTATGTAAATGACTCATTGCATTACCAAGCCCTTCCTGCACCTCCCTAGATCATGGTGCCCAAGCCCTCTCAATAAAACTCTCCCCAACCCAAACCATGCTCTTCTTACTCTCACCATTGCCTACATCCCACTCCGCAGCCAATCCCCTGCCTGTAAAGCACTCTCTGACTAACTAGCCAGCCACCCTCACAAAATGGAAGAAATCTTAGATGGGGATCTCAACATAAACTGGCTGGCGAGCTCATCAACACATGCCAAAGATACCTTTGCTGCATTAGATATGACCCAACTGGTATCCTAGCCTACCAGGCCAACCCCACTAATGGAACCCACAGCCTACTAGATATCCTGCTCACTAATCATCCCAACTATGTTACTGACCTGGGTGTCCTACCCAGTGCCTGAAGCTTACCACTCCCAATCATTTTCAGCTGGTCATGTCAGCTACCTAAACCACCACCAAATATCGCTTTTGTCATTGACTACACCCAGGAGGCATAGCTAAACTCAAACAATATCTAATTAACTGGGCCTGGTCCCCTGTTTTCAAGCCCAGCACATAGATGATGCATTGTACTACTTCACCACCACCTTTAATACCGCCTGTGATGCTTTTGCACTGACCATCAAAGTGACCACTAAGAAACATAGTGCCCCTGGATCACCCCAGAACTCCTACAACAGTTCAAAATGCGTGACAACCTCTGGCATCGTACACTGCCTCAGTTTGCTAAGTGATAGGCAGGCCTATAATGCTGCCTACAATAAGTGTATTGGGCAATCCACAATGCCAAAGTGGAGCACTACAGAACCATCCTAGCCACCTCCGGGGTAGCACAAGAAACTTCTAGGATAACATCAAGGAGCTTAATGGTAAATCCCGCTCTCCCTCCTCACAACTTAGTGTTAATGGTACTACCACCACAGACACACTTCACATAGCTAACTGCCTCAACTCCACCTTCTCAGACCTCAGCTCAGTCATCCCTAGCAACTTTTTGATCCAATTCAGCCTACCCCACCTCCTGAGCTCCTCCACCCTTCAAACTCAGTCATTACCCCTACAGAAGTGAAAGCCTACCTGTCCAAAGCCCTCCAGAGCTCCAATTACTGCAAAGACACCTTCGATATGCATATATTATACCTTGCACTAGACTCAGTTATCTTTCCACTCACGACATTATAAATCTGTCCCTGTACCTGGGCCAGTTCCCAACCTCATGGAAAACAGCAGTGATAAGACCAGTATTGAAATGTGGTGACAGCTCCTTCCCAAACAACTACTGGCCTATCTTGATTCTTCCCCCACCTCTAAAGCCCTTGAAAGATCATGGTCAATCAGCCCACTGACTACCTCCTCGCACACAACCTCTTATGTAGGGAGCAGCATGGTTTCAGAGCTGGTCATAGCAATCGACCACCCTCACAGAATTTGCTAACTCCCTGCACTCCACACTTGACAAAGAGGCACCTCACAGGGGCTGTGTTTATAGACCTCTCAAAGGCCTTCAACACGGTTTCTCATTCCCTCCTTCTTAACACATAACAACAAATTGTGGTCTCTCATTGTCCATGCTCATGGTTCTCCAGCTATTTTCATCTAGAACCCAATGTGTTAAAATTAATAATACCATATCTACTATGCTGCTTGTAGACTCAGGAGTTCCCAAAGGATCAATCCTGGGTCCCCTGCTATTCAGCATCTACCTCAACGCCCTGCCAAAACCTGCCCCAGCAACCTTCTCCTCTACATGGACGATGCTATTCTTTATGCTGCACATCCTGATCCTCTCTCTCTCTCTCTCTCCAACGTACCTTACAAAACTCCTTCTCTCAGATTGAACACTAGTTTGCTGAACAAAGATTGGTGGTCAACATTAAAAAAAACTAAGATGATGCTCTATGCCCACTGCCAAACAGGTCAAAGGATTTCCCCTGGAAATATTATCTACCTTTCTCATCCCACTGAACAGGTCCAAAAGTATAAGTATCTAGGTATTACATTTGACCCTTCCTCTCATTCCACAAACATATAAAATCCTCACCTCCACCACCAACACCCACATTGGTCTCCTTTACAGACATAAAGACTGCCTGCCACCTGAAGCACTTCACCAAGCCATTACCTCCTAAGTCTTATTGCTGGTGAACTATGGACACACAATCTATGCTGCCACTGACCCTACTCATTGAATACAAGAAGTCATCAATAAGGCCTGCCAGCTCCTCTCTGGTGCTGACAGAAATACACATACCTGCACCCTATAAGTGCTCACCAATATCCTGTCCCTTGAGGAACAACTAGTATACCAGACCTGTCTCTTCACCAAAAATCCACCTGGGTTTTAACCCCAATAGTTGTCATGGCTTCTCTTCAGGCAGACCACCCTTGGCCCAGTGATCCTTCCCCTTAGAGCTCCATCCTGGTACAATGCCCTCCCACTGGCTGTCACATCAGTCACCAATCTAGGTCCTTTTAAAGCTGCCTTAGGGCCCATATCCTGTCCACATGTCAATGCCAGTGTAACCCGTGACCTGTGGATCATGCACCATGCCGCTAGGCCATGCACTCACCCTTGGCCAGGCAGTGGAAAGCCCTCACTATTTCTAGCCTACAGGCTCCCCTACCTCGGTTACCATATAGTTGCACTGGACTATGAATGCATTGTATTATGTATAAGACAAGGCCTCCTGAGGTGGCTTACTACCATCATGCATTGCTTTAGCTACCAACTGTATAGGTCTCAACTGCTCATTAGGTAAATATGTCGATAGCTCTGCCCTGTTTTAGCTACCAAATGTATAGGCATTAACCCATGCTCACTGTATTTATACTCTGTATGATTGCTCACCCACATTTATTCTAAGTATGTACTGTATGAATGTATATGTTTTATTCTGATGTGGAGCCTTTGGAAACGAGTCTATGACTCAAAGGGTTGTAATTCAATTTCCTAAATAAATAAATACATAAATAAATAAAAGGCATTTGGGGAATCTGCATAAATCACTTTAAACAATACTCTGGTGAACCAATTACATGAGACCACACACAAACTATAATGTCAATACAGGAGCTGGGATCAAATATGGTGGTTTTATTAGCTTCTAAGGTGGTACACAGCTCTCCAGGCATTCCCAAGCCACATTTCTTCAGGATGGTATCTGCTCACACTACATTTCAATATTCCATGGACCATGCCCTGCACAAATGTTCCTACAAATATTTCCCAGGGTAAATATCTCCTGGGGCTTCTACCTAAACCCCATTCTCTAGTGTGGTATGCATTATGACTGCTGTCACCAACACTGGTCTGATGGTACCTAGTACACTGATGGGGCCTGCTGCCCACCCCACTTTCATAATATTTTTAAGTCCACCCCCGAACCAAAGGGGCACAATTACATTTTTTGAACGCTGGGTCTCTTTTAACCCTAAGGATTTCTAACCTCACTTTTAAGGCCCTTGAAGCCCTGGTGCTCCAAAGATGGGCTGTGCAGTAACACTCTACTAGGGCGGGCAAACACTACCTTGGAGAAAACTGCTGGTATGTGTTTCAATATGTCCAGAAGGACAGTAAGTGATGAAGGCATATCAGCCTATGATACTGCTACTAAATGCCTAAAAGCTATAATTGGTCTGGTCATGCATGTCTCCTTTCAACATCACATTGACAGCCCTAGTGGCACAAAAGATCAGGCTCCCGTGCTTGACCCTATTCCTGGGGACTTACCGACTAACAATCCTTGCTGGGCCCCATCCTACCTGACTCCCAGACTTTCAGCTACACTGCTTGGGGTTCCCATTTGAGCTGCCTAGGACTTATAACAGACAAAAGATAGAGCATTTCATGTAGCAAGGCTAACATGTAGTTTGCTCTGAATACCCTATGCAAAATAATTGGCTGGACAACAGGACACAGAGGGTAATAGTAAACAGAGTCCACTCTGAAGAAAGGAGGGTTACTAATGGGTACCGCAGGGTTCAGTACTGGAACTGCTTCTCTTTAATGTCTTTATAGGTGACATTGTGGAAGGACTGGAAGGAAAAGTATGCCTCTTTGCAGATGACACATAAATCTGCAACAGGGTTGATACACAAGGGGTGGAAGGGACAAGAAGGAACTTGCAAGGTTGGAGGAATGGTCCAAAGTATGGCAGCTTAGATTCAGTGCAAAGAAGTGCAAAGTAATGCACCTGGGAAACAAAACCCAAGGGAAGAGTACACAATGAGGGTGAGGTGGTATTGACGACAAAACAAATGGAAAGGGACCTGGGAGTAGTCATATCAGATGACTTAAAGGTAGGCAAGCAATGTGAGAAGGCAGTAAGGAGGGCTGGGGAATACTGGGATGCATAGGGAGAAACATCACCAGTAAAAACAGGAAGTTGTTATCACTCTGTACAGACAGTTGGTGAGACCCCATCTGGAGTGCTGTGTGCAGTTCTGGAGACCCCATCTCTGCAAGGACATAGACAGTATGGAGGCAGTCCAGAGGAGGGAAAATAAAATGGTGCAGGATCTGCACCAGAAGCCACTATGAAGAGAGGCTAAAAGAGTTTAATATGTATACCCTCGAGGAAATGAGGAAGAGGGGGACATGATAGAAACTTTCAAGTACCTCAAGGGAATCAACAAAGTCCAAAAGGGTAGCATCTTTCAGAAAAGAGATGTGCAAGAACAAGGGGCACAATCTAAAGATGGGGGATGACTTAGGGCAACGTGAGAAGGTATTTTTTCATGGAGAGGGTGGTGGATGCATGAAACGCCTTCCTGCATGGAGGTTGTGGGGTCAAAAACAGGGCAGGAATTTAAGAATGCATTGAACAGACTTAAGGAATTCTAGTGGGAGATGCAAACAAAGACTGTTGCACTCCCAAGAAAAAACTTATGTGGATACTACAATTTATTTGAGCAACATGCTCTAAAGTAAAGTCCACAGCCAAAGAACTCCAGCTTTATCCCAGCACTTTGCCCTATCTATAGGGCTTCATGAGAGGATAATATACAATGGAGGCTCACATCTTGTTATACTGACCCTTGTATGACATCACAATGATACAACTTAATTAGTACTTTCTTTTGAAAATTTAAAGTGATATATCCAAATACATTTTTAAAATATTTTTAAACAACAGTGAAATATAAAAAGCAACAACATCACAGTGTGGGTGATCTAATGAAATAAAGAACTAGACATATCAGAAACTCTATGATACTGCATCTAAAGTGACGCATACATATAAAATTTACATTATTTGTAAGAAAGGCATTACTAATACTTTGTTGGCTATCTGAAAGATGCACTAGGTAAAACAAAAATACAAAAACAGGTCTCAGGGGCTAGGTGAAAACAAAAGCCACTTTATATGCAGTATCATAGGGTTTCTGGGATAGAGTCTGAGTTCTTTGGCTATGGACTTTATTTTAGAGCATGTTGTTCAAATAAATTTATTTTGATGCAAATTGTATCCATGTACATTTTTTCCTGGGAGTGCAACAGTATTTTGTTTGTGCTGTGACTTGGGGTAGCTACCTGTTCCCTCGTTGTACTCACCTTGACCTGTGTTAGCACAGGAGCAGTTTCCTTTTGAACAATTCTAGTGGGAGATAGGAGGAAGTAGGCTGTTGGTAAAACTAGGATCTGCAGCTTATCCAATAGGTAGGGAAATGAACAGATTGTGTGGGCCAAGTGGTTCTTATCTGCTGTCAAAGTCTATATTTCCTTTTGTATCCAACCTGATTGCTCTTCATAGGTGCACAAGGCAAGGTTGGTCTCTCTCCTTACTCTTATTTGCACTGTATACGGAACCCTGGCTTAGTAGATCAGACAGAGTCTGGAGATTTCAGAGGTTATATCAGGAGAGAGAAACTACTAAGAGGTATTCTAACTTGATGTTGTGCTGCTTTATTTGACTAACCCTGAAGGTGCACTCAGCAGTCTGGAGAGGCCTTGAAAATGTGGGTATCATGTAAGTTATACACTGAGCATCAAAAGTGGAGGTTCATACCTTCCATCGTAAGGTATTTCAGGCTCTGCAGTAAGAATTCCTACTACATTGGGGATGAAATCTATAAAGCACTCGGAGTGCACTTAAGAAGTGCAACATGAGATATATTTAAATTAAAAAGTCAAAACATCAGTGGTCACACAGGTTATGCAGTGCCCAGTTGAATAACAAGTAATGCATAAAGGAAAAGTTTTGCCAGGACCTGCTTGTACTATAGTGCCTCACTAGCTCCCAAGACAACTTGTCAAACATTAGCAAAAATAGAATAATTTGAGGAAGACTTCCAATAAGGTGCTTAAATAAAGTGCTTAATTTAATTCTGTGATTTACACAAAAATACTTCCCTCCTGCTTACCCCCTCCTCCTGTAATGTGTCTCCTGACGCGTTTAGCATCTAGACTGCCAAAGGAACTGCAAAAGAGAGGATGCTGCTATCTTAAATACTAATTTCCTTAATGAAACAGTACAACAATAGTGAAAAGTGTTGACGGCATAAGACATTAAATATTAAAATTTCATCAAATCCATAAGACACCTATTATCACTAAGTACTTATAATCAACAGACACATATTTGAGAGGATAACAACACCATATAACATGTACATAAATAATTAAAACATTTTTTATATTTTTTTAAATAGAATTTGACACCAGAAGGGACAAAGGTTATCACTTGATTTGTCATGTGTCCACTAGTAGTGGGTAGGGGTATCCAGTGGGAGGGACAGGGGGTGGATCGATAGCCAGGTGAAGGTAGTGAGTATCTCTGGGCTGACAGTGCACAGAGCAAAGTTCATGGTGTATGAACTGGTTAGGATTGTGGAGGAAACCAGATTTCCTGGTGCATTTGGGAACTAACGATCTAGAGGGAAATAGCATTTGGAAATCCAAGCAAGGTTCCAAGATCTTGCCAGAGTCTGTCAGGATAATGGATGTAACATTTCCTTTTCAGAGATATTGCCAGTACCAAAGGCCTCAGTGGAGAAAAAAATGAAGATCACAGAGGTTAATGACTGGCCTAGGAAGTGGGATGAAGAGAGTGGTTTGGGAGTGTTAAGGAACTGGAAAGTAGTTTGGGAGGATAAGGACTGTATGCCAAGGACAAGCTTCATCTTGCCCCATTAGGGAAGGAAGTCCTTAAACAGGGGATGGCTGACTACATTCCAAGAAGGTGGGGTTCAAGCTGTGAGGGGGAAGGGATAAGGAGGGGCTGACCAGAAGCCTCTCCTCCAGATGAGGAGTAGCCTTCAAACCCAAAGGGGAGGGAAACAGACTGGGGGTGGAGGTTTGGAGGAGCATAGGGAGGATGGAAGTATAAGGAATCTGGGTGGGTTCAACCAAGGGATCAGGGATAAGGGTGGGAGTTGGTGTTAGTAAATTCCAGGAGCTTAGGAAATAAGTTGCCAGAGTTCCAGGCCATGCTGTTGGGGGGTGGATGTGGCAGTGGTCCATGAGGCGGGGACAACAAAAACCATGACTGGGACCTAAACGTGCAGGGTACACTATGCTTAGGAAGGATAGAAAGGAGGGCAGAGGGATGGAGTGGCTAAGTTCATTAGAGATGACATAGAAATTGCTAGGGTAGAAGAGGCAGAGGAAACGTGGAGGCCTTATGGGTCACCCAGATCCCCAGCAGGAGATAAGGTCAAGCTGGGTGTAGTATATAGACCCCAGGGATGAGTGATGTTCTGGAGGATGGTTTGCTGGACAACATCATTGCCCAGTGTAGACCAAAAGGGAAGGAGTGGTGTTGATGGGGGACCTTAATATGCCAGGTACAAACTGGGAACCATGTCCTCTAAGGTGGCCAAGGAGCAGAGGCTGCTGGATGGCTTCCAGGATGTGTTCTTAACACAGCATGTGATGGAGCCCACAAGGGATGTGGTTCTGGCAGATGGGGATCTGGTAAGGGACCTGGCGCAGAGGATCCCCTCACTGGGGCGACCACAATACTGTCTGGTTTCAAATAAGCATGGGGGAGGGAGATCTAGGACACTGGCAGTGGACTTCAGGGGGCGGACTTTGTGGGCATGGGAAATATTCTCAAGGATCACTTGAAGGGATTACATCAATGACAAATGTGGAAAGGAGATGGGAGGTCATAAACGGGACTTCATGAGGCAGTCAGGACCTGTGCTAAGGTGAAACATAAGGGAGCAAGGTCACATAAACCATGCTGGTGGTCCAGTGAGGTTCAGGTAGCGGTCAGAGAAAAGAAGGCGGCCTGCAAAAATATAAAACAACAAGAGGGATAGGGATAAAAATGTACCATCTTGCATCTAGAAAGTCACCCGGATGGTGAGGGAGCAAAGTCCAGTAAAGAGCAGCGGCTGGCACAGGGATACATGGAGGGAAAAGGGTTCTTCTGGTACATTGAGGAGTGGAGAAAACTAAGGGCCATCTCTGCAGACTGACATCAGAAGGAGGGTGGGTGGAAGAGGCGAGGGACCAGGCAGAGGTATTTAATGAGTACTTTGCCTCTGTGTTCACTAGGGAGGGGATGGGATATCTACAAAGCAAGGCATGATGGGGATAGAAGGCGGCAGTGAGTGGGATCAGGAGCAACAGAAATGGAGCAAGAGGGAGGAGAGGTACCCCAGGGGTGTCACATCTGGATAAGGATATAAAGGCCAGTAAGGTGGAGGATGGATGATGTTATCTCCACCAAAAGTGTGTGGTTAGCCCTCAAGGCCCTAAAGAAAGACAAATCTCTTGGGCCGGATGGCATTCATCCGAGAGTACTATGGGAATTGGCGGACATACAGGCTGCACCCTGGCAGAGCTCTTCAACAGGTCACTTGAGAGAGGGAGGGTACCTAGAGATTGGTGAAAGGCACATGTGGTACCAATCCATAAAGGGGTCGAGGAAGTACCAGGTAACTATAGACCCATCAGTTTGACCTTGTGGTGGGAAAATTAATGAAGAGTATACTAAAGGAACGATTGGGGTGTACTTGGAGGAGGTGGGAGGTGTGGATAGTTGGCAACATGGGTTTGTGCCAGGTAGATCATGTCAAACCAATCTTGTGGAGTTCTACGAATGGGTAACATCAGAAGTGGACAGGGAAAGCCTGTGGATGTATTATTCTTGGACTTCAGCAAGGCATTTGACTCTGTCCCCACAATGGTCTGGTGGAGAAACTGATGGGGTTGGGAGTAGGCCCTTTGATGGTCAGATGGATTGAAAACTGGCTAGCTGGATGCACCCAGAGAGTAGTGGTCTGTGGGAGCTCTCAAACCCTAGAGGTTGGTAGTGGGGTACTGCAGGGCTATGTCCTGGGTCCGATCCTGTTTAATGCATACATATCGGACATCAAGGAGGGTATAGGGTGTGAAATAAGTCTCTCGCTGATGACTCCAAGATGGGAGCTGTAGTTGAGGAAAAGAGGGAGGTTGGCCTGCAAGGGACCTGGACACCCTGGAAAGCTGGGCTCACACATGGAAATTAAATTTCAGTATCACCAAGTGCAAGGCGTTACATCTTGAGTGGAAACCCTAAACACAGGTACACCCTTGGGAGGGGAGGCGCTGGAGGCCTCAATAGGGGAAAAAGACCTAGGGGTCATGGTGGGTGCATGCATGTATGAATAACTCTGAGCAGTGCAGGAGAGCGGCTAGCAAGGCAAACAGGATGTTGGGATGCATCGAAGGGGGATCACCTCTGGGAGCAAGGAAGTGATTCTGCCACTGTACAATGGACTGGTTAGACACACCTTGAGTACTGTGTACAGTACTGGGCACCACACTTGAAGAGGACATACAGCTCCTGGAGAGGGTACAGAGGAGGGCAACTAAGATGATACAAGGGCTAGGGGATTTGATGTATGAGGACAGACTTGAGGAGCTCTGCCTGTTTTCACTGGAGGAGAGGAGAGACAGGGGACATGATTGAGGTCTTCAAGTACCTCAAGAGAATAAATAGGGTAAACATGGAGGGATCTTCAGACTAAAGCAGGGAGGTATCATCAAGGGCATGGTTTGAAGTTGGAAGGTGGAAGGTGAGGGGGAAAGAGGAGGAGATTTTCACTGAGAGGGTGGTGGACCTTGGAATGCACTTCCTGGCGAGCTGGTTCAGAGATCCACAGGGAGGGCTTCAAGAGAGGGTGAGACAGACACAGAAAGTGTATGTATCAGATGATGGCCTGTCCCATGGGGTGGGGATGGATGATAGGGTTTCTGGAACACAAGGGGGGCCTCGCCACCAACTAGGGATCTGAGGTTCAAGCAGACCTGATAGACCGGAAGGCCTAATCTGCCAGCAAATAGTATGTTAGTATGTAGTGTGCTTGTTTCTTCCTATGGTATCCTACAAGGCTATCACTACTGCTCCTTCTTTGTCTCCTAATCACACTCTCATGTTACCTAAGAATGAAAACAGAGATATTAGGCCAACTGTAATATGGATATTGTTTCTATCAGTAGCAAAGCAAACATTCCTACAACGATACCACACAGATTTCTATACCATCTTACACTTCAGTATTATTTTGATGTAAACTCACTAAATACAGTATACTGAGGCTCTGTTCTTAGCTGTGTACTTCTGGGGTGTGTGGGGGAGGGATGGGTTAGAAATTCACTACTTTGAAAATGGTCCTAGTTGTATTCTATCATTCAAACCCAGTTTTGCTGACCCTTCCAATAATTAGCTCCAGTACAGTTCTCTTTTCTAAAGAATAGTATTATAATTTCCACCCTGGGACTCTTTATGCATTTCTCAATGCCCACAAAAGAAACCTTATGTTTTGTTCTGTCCCTTGCTTTTAACATGTGAACAGCTAATGCATTTCTGGAGTCATTGTTTTCCACGGCCCTCATCTGTTCACCAATTCTCAATTTAAATTGTCTTTTAGTTTTGCCAAAATAATAACTGCCACACGAACACATGGTCATATAAATAACACCCTCAGTTGCACATGTTATGAAACCCCTCACTTTTACATTCTATCCAGTTTTCAGATTTTTGAAGGACATACCATTCACTACATGAGTACATAACTTACAATTACTACATTTGTGGCACCCAACTGGCCCTTTTCAGTAGTTGCATTCTAGGGGCTCTCTGAGGGGCTGAGCTGAGTATGCCAATATGTCTTTTAGACTTTTTCCTCTTCAGTGTACCATCCTTGGTTCAATTCCACCAAATCCTTCAACCTATGTTCCAAACAGATCATGTGCCAATGCTTTTTATGATGTCACTGATTTGTCTGGATTGGTTATTGTAAGGACTAACAAAATTTATTCTGAGGTCACCTTTTCTTTTGCCCCTGTTTTAGGAATCGTCACAGAATTTCAGTCCAATTTCTACCTCTTCCTTGCTCTATGAATAATTTCATCTGGTAACCTCTCGCCAATAGTCTGTTCTTTAACTCAGCTGCTTCTTCTCATAAGTTTCTCGCTGGCTGCAATTTCTCTTGATTCACATAAATTGTCCCTTCAGGATGCCTGAGATTGTATGATATGGGCGACTACTTTTTGCCTGTAATAAGAAGTTTAATCAGTCTTTTTTCTGAACAGGTTTGTTTTCACACCACATTTACCATCCTTAATGATCACCAAATCCAAAATGTTAATTCTCTGTAGCTAAAGGATATAGAGAACCGCAAGTTTTCATTGCTTCTTTTAAGACATTTCACAAAATCAAACAATTCACTTTCATTTCCTGTCCACACTATCAGTATATCATCTATAAAATGACAATACAGATTTATTTTCTCATAGACAGGATTGACCTGTTGGTTTCTGATAACCTCCAGTTCCCATTTTCCAAGGTAGAGGTTAAGAAAGTTGGGGCAAACTTGCCCCCATTGCTAGTCCCTTCTTTTGTCTATGAAACCCTTCCTGGTAAAAAAAAAATGTGTTATATTTTAGTACAAATTCCACTAGATTTGCAAACATCTCTGTAGGGGATTTTTTTTTTCTTTGTCCAAATAATTACACATAGAGTCAATACCTTCCTGATGTGGAATATTTGAATATAGTGATTCTATATCCAATGTCACCAGAATGCTGTTTTCTGCTATGGCTAAGTTGTCAAGTACCTGCAAAATGTCACCAGTATCCTTATATATGAAGGAACAGCCTGAACTAGGTCCTTAATAGTGTGATCTATTATAAATTTACAAGGGGTTCAGTCAAAGATTCATTCCCTGAAACAATGGCTCACCTGGGGTATCAAGCATTTGTATATTTTGGGTAAACAGTAGAAACATGCTCTTACTGGATTTCCCACTATTAGGCAAACAACTACTTCATGGGGGATCCAATTTAATTTCTAATTTTCAACAAGTAAGAATTTATTTCTTTTTAAAATAACTTTTGGTATCTAGATAGTTTCTCATAGAATAATTGATTTCCCAACTGCTTGAGGACTTCATATCTTATTTCATTGTGTCCATTTTAACTATGGACCCCCTTGTCAGCTGATTTTATTGTAATATTCTTGTTTTACCCAAATTAATCATAGCTGATTTTTCTATTTGACAAGTTCTGATAGCCATCAAAGTTTTGCACATTCCTATTTAGCGCCTGTAAGTCCTTCTTGCAGCTTTTCACAAAGGTCTGAAGTGCATGGGAAGGGTGGAAAAAGGTTGATTTATTTTTAAATTTGCCTTCATGTCATTCTGCATAGTCCTGAACATTGTCAGTGTTTTGACTTACCCCTGATTCCTCTTCTCCCTCTTCTTCTGCATCCTTTTGGCAAAGAAGGATCTTAATCCAAGATTTCTAAAAACTTGTTGCATTCCACAATGGTATCAAATGGGTCAAATCACTGAGATGGTACAAAGAAAGTCCTTGTTCAAAATCATTAGTTTCACTTTGGATAAGGTATATTCCGATATAATAATCACATTATTCACTGTGATACTGTCCTCTGATAGCCCCTCTGGTTCCAACCCCATCATCCTCTGCCTTTGCTCTCAACCTCTGCCTCCTCCTCTTCCTGCCCCTCCCTCCTGGTCTGTTTTGGAGCCTGATAATAATGTATTCTCTGGCTTCTCCTTGGGCCTATAAGGGGTTGTTGGGGCAACTGTTGTGGGGAGTCATCTGTGTCTCATAATCATTATATGTTTTCTCCAAGGTATCCATCTATATCATCAGAACTTAATTCAATGTTGGATTCCCTTGTCTCTTCTGTTCCTGCTGGCATCCTTAAAATAGATTTTAATGGTGTGTTGTTATCAGTGGGCCTGCTGCCCCTGCCCCATCCAAAACAGTTCTATTTTTGTAGTTGTTGGCATCTCTTACAAATGTAGTCTGTTTAACTTTGAATTTTTTTATCATATTTTATTAAATTAGTTTTCAATTTATCTCTTAGTTCTTCATACTGTGGGTGTATTGCAAAGTTTGTTAATGCTTCCTCTCTTTTTTCATTTCCTCCTCAGTCTCTTTTGAATTAATTCATTTTCACTGAGGATGAATTAGATATATTCTTTACTTGTATTGTGGCTTATTCTGTGCCACTTCTCCAGGAATCCAGTTCTTTGTTGCCCAAAAGTTGGATTGTTTAAAACTCATAAACCTCGAGGTACTCTTTCTACCTCAAGGTAAGCTCTCAGTGACACCTGTTCCCAATACAAGCATTTAGCTTGCTTGTCTAATATTAAATGGTCTTGCGCTTAGATTTGTCTCCTTGTTTAAAAGTTCTGTAAAACTTTCACTTGCCTGTATTGAATTGTGCATCACAAAGTCCATGAGGGAGGGTAGCATGCTTGCGTCCTTATTGGCATTCTCAGACATTGTGCTGGTGCTTCCGGTTCTTCATTTTTCTTCTGGAGATGTGTAAAGAGTATAAGTGCTGTCTAACTGCAAACAAATATTTGTTTGCTGATGGTCACTTATGTGAGTAAAAACTTTACCTCTTCTATTAATACTGTGTAGGTTTTTCACACCTCTTCAAAACAAGTATTACACAGTCAAGACATCAGCAGTTACATCAGGGTTACACAGTGCCAGGCTGAATAACAAGTAATGTATAAAGGAAAAGTTTTGCCAGCACCCGCTTGCTCCACGGTGCTCACTAGCTCCCAAGACAACTTGCCAAACATCAGCAAAAATAGAATAATTGAGGAAGACTTCCAATAAGGTGCTTAAAGTGATTAATTTTATTCTGTAATTTATACTGAAAATACTTCTCCTGCATACCCACTCCTCACTCGCAGCATCTCTCTTGATGCTTTGTGCACTCTGGCACTTTGTCAAAGGAATTACAAGTGAGAGGATGCTGATATCTTAAATTCAGTGAAAAGTGCTGAAGTGCATAATATATTAAATATTAAAATGTCATCACATCTATAAGACAGCCTATTATCACTAAGAACTTATAATCAACAGACACATACTTGGAGAGGATGACAACACTGTATAGCATGTACAGTACATAAATAATTAAAACGTTATTATATTTTTAAAAATAGCATTTGTCACCAGAAGGGACAAAGGTTATCACTTGATTTGTTATGTGTCCACTAGTAGTGTACTTGTTCCTCTCAAGGTATCCCACAAGGCTATCACTACAGTGCCCTTCTTTGTCTCTTAATCACATTCTCATGTTTCCTAAGAATGAAAACAGAGATATTAGGCCAACCGTAATGTGAATATTGTTTCTATCAGTAGCAAAGCTAACATTCCCACAAACAATACAAACAGATCTCTATACCATCTTACACTTCAGAATTATTTTGATGTAAACTCACTAAATACAGTATACTGAGGTTTTATTCTTAGCTGTGCACTCCTATAAGGGTGTGTGTGTGTGGGGTGTTAAGAAATTCACTTTTTAAAAATTGTCCTAGTTGTATTCTATCATTCAAACCCAGTTTTTCTGACCCTCCCAAGAGAAGCTCCAGTACAGTTCTCTTTCAAAAGAATATTGCTACAATTTCCACTCTTGGGACTCTATGGGTTTCTAGTGCCCACAAAAGAAACCTTATGTTTTGTTCTATCCATTGCTTTTAACATGTGAACAGCTAATGCATTTTAGGGTTATTGTTTTCCATGGCCTCATCTGTTCACCAATTCTCAATTTAAATTGTCTTTTAGTTTTGCTAATATAATAACTGCCACACAAACACATGGCCAAATAAATAACACCCTCAGCTGTACAAGTTATGAAACCTAAAAAGTAAGATTAGAGATTGGTTTTAGTTAGCCAGAGAGTCAGGGACCAAAGAAGCTTTCTTCAGGAGGGTGTTACCACCGCCACCTTCAGGGAGCTTGGGAACTCACCCAAATCAAGGGAGCACTGGACAATCTGAACCAGTATCAGCATCCCATAATCAGGGAGGTTGGACCCAGATCCAAACTACAGCATGGTAGGGTGCATTCTCTGGACAATCTGCATGACATCCATAAACTCCGCAGGTCAAAGGAACTTCAGGAAACACAAGGTGAAGTGACTGAGCATTGATCAATGGCATCCCCACAGAGCAAACCATGAGGATCTCCAACTTGAAGTCGGTCATCTTATTCTCAAAGAATTGAGCAAGCTCATCGCGCTCCTCTTGCAAAGGTCTTCAGAACTGTAGACAGGTTAGGTTGCACAACCTGTACACAGTCCAGAAGAGCTGAGCTGGTCGGTTCTGTGCAGCCACAATCTTCCCAGACAGGAATGCTGACTTCTTATGGAGATCACTGATTGGTAGGTCTGATAGTGCTCTACCATCTAAGGTGATCGACCTCCAGGCCAGATTTCCTCCAACATCGCTCTAACCTCGTCCAAGTCACTCACAACTCCCTCAAGGACCCATCAAACCATGGGGCCCGAGGGCAAGGGGAGAGGACAAACATGGATAGGAGCAATGAGATCCAGGACATTGGAAATGGCCTTATTATAGGCCAACACCAAGGCCTCAGGACTCATGCTAGCCACAGGAAACTCCGAGAGGTCAAAACATAAGGTTTCTTTTGTGGGCATTCAGAAACTCATAAAGAGTCCCAGGGTGGAAATTATAATAATATTCTTTTGAAACCCGACTTAAAAATGCTCATTAATGAGTACAATGGCAGGATGGTGAAGCCTGGAAAAATTCTACAAAACTTGCTTAAAATACATCCATGTAACTAGTCAAAAATTAGTGTTGTGATTCATGGTGTGATCATGAATCGTGATTTGAGACTGCATTTGTGACTGTGATGATGAAGAATGTGATTCAGTGTCGATGGTGTGAGATAAACAATATGGAACTGTATTGGGAACACAAATGACTACGGCTGCACTTCCCCGATGAGCTGTAGCACAAACTTCCTGACTTAAAACGCTCATTAATGAGTACAATGGTGGGGTGGTGAGCCATGGGCTAATCAATCAATCAATCAATCAATCACTTTATTTAACTAGGCATAAACACCATTGAGCAAGCTCATTTTCAAGGTGGTCCTGGTCACTAAAGTTGCCCACATGAATATCTGGAACTATTCATCAAAGTTCCATGAGCTTGAGGTATGGGTATCTCTCACAAGCCACATGCACTAGGTCTCACTGAGACCTGGTTGAAACCCCACCACCCTGACCCCTCATTCAACCCAGATGGTTATTCACTCCTATAACTGGACAGATGAGGACAAAAGAAGGAAGGGTGTGGCACTGTATGTGCAAGACCACATTACTGCTACTATCATCAGCCTGCTCCACTCCCACCTCTTAGAGTAAGTGGCTTCTCACGGAGGTAATCCTAGGTGCATTCAAGAAACTTTACCTGGGTTACTGCTACAAAACCCCACAGGAGGTATCCCAGGTCTATCAAATTTCCTAAATGGCATAGGGAGTACAACACCCCTAAGAGACACAATTGTGTTTGAGATTTCAATCTCAACTGGCTGGATGACAAATCACTGGACTATTCTAGTGCACTGAAAGAACACAATCTGCAGCAAATTATCTCCTCCCCAGACATAACGCTTGTACATAATCACTCCCTGAATGACTGAGTCATCACAAACTGGGTTGACTCAGTCCCCAAGCAGGCACTATGTCTGACTCCATAAGTGACCACACCTATACCTATGCTATACTGTCTACCAAATCCATCCGCTCCCCCTTACAGACTCTTGACTTTAACTGCTCGGACCCTAGCCCTGTCCTCAGTGATGTAAGGGCAATAGAGTTTAGCAGTATATCTGATGCGGCCACTTATCTTACATCCAGACTCTCTCACCTACAGGACATCCATTTCCCATCACAACCAGAAGAGTAAGAGTGGCTGTACCCACTGCTGGCGCCTGTAAGCTCAGGATAACAAGTGGAAAGCCTTCAAGACATCACCCTCTCCCCACCTCTGGAATGCTTACAGACAGCTCACAACACCTGTAAACAGACTGCAAAATCACTCAAGCACAAATTCTACATTAATCAACAGAAAGAAAACCTTGGCAATCCATGCAATCTGGGCCTCTATTGAGTCTATCCTTAACCCCAAGTCCAGTAGACAATTAATGCTGCTTACATCCTCATCTGGTTCTATCTCAGACCCTACTGAGATTGCAAATATCTTCAACACAAAGTTCATGGATTTATCCCCTACCTAAGCAAGCTTCCACCACAGGCATCCTCAGCCCTGAAGCACCCACCTCCCACCCCACCTACTCAGCTACTATCCTGCCCCACCTTTTCATTTCAATGTCATTGGACATGTAGACATTATTAAGCTCCTGAAGTCTCTCTCTGCCAAAGGCAGCCCTGGCATTGATGGACTATACCCTGCATTACTTAAACTCATCTGTCCCTCATTGATTAAACCCCTCACCTTCCCTTCAACCTCACCCTACATCTTCTATGGCTCCTGACTCTGGAAACATGCAAAGTCATACCCATCTTCAAAAGCGGTGACCCTCCAACCCCTGATAATTATAGGCCCAACTCCCTACTCCCTCACCTGAGCAAATTGCTTGAAAAAGTTGTGCACCTCCAGTTCTCAGAGCATCTTGAAAAGTATCCTCTTATGTCCTCTCCAGCATGGTTTCCGCAAGCACCACAGTACCTCCTCTGCTTTGGCCCTTTTCTCTCATCATGTGCTGAGAAATATGGACCAAGGCACAGCCACAGGAGCTGTCTTCATAGATCTATCAAAGACTTTTGACCTTGTTGACCACCACCTCCTCCACTCAACCCTGTCTCTCTCTTTGGCTGCTCTGGTGGAACTGCAGCCTGGTTCCACAGCTATCAATCCAATTGGCCTCAGTCTATTATCATCAAGAGTGCCTCCTCTGCTGCCCTCTCTGTATGCACTGGAGTCCCTCAAAGTTCCATAATCAGACCCCTGCTCTTCTCCACTTTCATTAATGCACTCCCAAGGGCTAGCCTCAGCTGTCAGGTGCTCCTTTATGCTGACAATCTGGTTCTCTACCATAGCAATAAATCCATCTATCCCATCTTCTCATCCTCACACACAACTATGGCTCTGCTCATAAATGGTTCCTCTCCAACAGGCTTCTAGTCAATGAAAAGAAGACTAAGTCCATGCTTTTGGTTCCAATCCTTTCCTCACCAAAGCCACCAAATCTGACTCCTCCTTCCTAGTATGCACCCCAGCAGGCCCCTCTTAAAACGTTCCATCTTTTAAATACCTAGGTGTCACTCTTGACCCTCCTCTCTTTCACTGAGCATGTCAACAACATTATGGGGAAAATTCACAAAACATGGCGCTGCTTACAGACTCAAATACTTTCTATCAGTTGAGGTACTGTATGCCTTGCCATTGCCCAGGGCAACTTACTGCCTGTACTTGACTACTGCTCCCCATCTACACCCTCATATACCTCACCTTGAAATCAAGACTAAACACTACCTATAACTCCATCTGTCATTTCATCCTTCAAGCTCCCCACCAGACCCATCACTACACTCTTTACCAATCTCTGGGCTGGCTCCCTGTGCAAGGTCATTTGACTATGCTATGGGCTGCCTAGTGGCTAATGCACTAAGATACCAACACCTATTCCCCTACTCTGACCTCTTGACAGACAGAGTGGCTTCTAGGACACTTAAGGGCATCCTCATTCCCCCACTGGAGGCACTCCACATCAATGGGAGGTAGAGCTTTTCATCTCTGCACCCTCCCTATGGAACAAGCTCCCACAGTCTAACCGCTTGTCCCCACACACCTGGCCTTCAAACAGGCAATGAAAACTGGCTCCTAGCTGCTGCTGACTGTCACTGCTCCCAGTAATTAACATTAGGGCACCCTAATGCCCATGTCTCCATTACACTTCCCATGCCCTCCAATTATCTCCTCTCTCATTTCTGTATTTGTCTAAAACCCTCCTTCCTCATAACCTCTAATCCCTGAAATTGATGTGAGTATCTGACTATATGAACCTGCACAGCTTTTGTGATGACCCTGTGTTAAACTGGTTTCATGTCATATTTATAATGCTACATATGTTCTTCTGTACCATGTAACATGGCTCCTGTATTGTGTTATCTCTATTGCTATGTATGGCTCACTTTCACATTGTGTGTGTGTCTGGCCCTACCCTGCTTCCATTGAACTATTACTTTATTTTTCCACACCACCCATGCCTGAGGTGTGAATTTAAGGTTTTAATTGTATTTACTTGTATGTGTTGCTGTGTTCTCTGTGTTGTTTGCCACCCTGTGGCCCAGGTTATGACTGAAAACAGTCCTCTGGATTAGTGCACTTACCCGGTAAACAAAGACATTAATAAATAAATAAAATTGCCAGGGCTTGCCCCCCAGCTCTGAATTGAGCCCCAGTAGCTCACACATCACTGCCACTGACTTATAATGGGAAGGAGGCCAATTTAAAACAGCACCTTATGGGCCCCTAGCTCCCAAAGCTCATAATGTTTAATTATAACACTTCCTACAACAACTCCAGCAGGCAGGACCCAGGCACAGAAAACGCAGCACAGACAGCCACCAAAGCATTTTCAAAGTGCTTTGTGTAGAAGTAATGATTTATTTGTTCAATCATAAAAGATCATTACAAAATTGAAAATTTAACAGTTAAAAATTAAAAACATACATTCATACACAGAAATCCAGTACATTATGCCAATAAATATGTAGCATTCAATATCCCACAGTAATTTTCATTGCAGATCTAGCAGCACATAATTTATATGATCACATACATTCACTATGACATATCCATACATCATTAATTAGCCCTATTATCTCATCTTGTTATTGTCTTTGTAATCTTTTTCTCATTTTTGTATGGTGAGTATAAAATTGGCCATTCTACTGACCATGTACTCATCTTCTGTGGTTTATAATATATTCAGAACCAAGTGTATGTTGCAGTTCTGAAGCACAATTAACATATAGCACCCAGTCATTTCTTCTCTAATTGTCATACCAGGGCATCTAAGTATTACGTGAGAAAGCTCTTCCTCTCACTTCCTGTGCAATAACAGAATGTATACTCTGGTTCACTAATTTATTAAATTTGGTGTATAGTATGTTTGACTCATAAAACACTATCCTATATCTGGTGTATACTTTCCTCAGCTGTATGTCTTCAAAACATAAAGATAATATCTATATTTATGTTGTAAATCATTCTCACTATACCAAATTGACCTTGAGATATTGATTTTCTCCAAATCAGTGCCTTTGTATTTCCCTATGATGAGATTTTGAATGCACCTTTATACTGGTTTGCTATCAGGATGCTCTTCTGAGTCAATGAGGAAAGGTAATCCAGGCCCACTTTGTCAGCATCTTCTCAACTTTGAGCAAAGAGGGAGATTTTCAGCATGCACTTTGCTGCTAATAGTTTTTTATCTAAGCATTTTCTGACCATTCTGTCTTTTTGTAGTCTACTAACTCTTACCTAACACTTCATTATTCGTGACTCAGCCAATGCCATCAAATTAGGTAACCCAAGTTCAGCCCTTACAAAGGAGACTGGTATTGATTTAGAAAACCCAATGTTGATCTAAAGAGATGCATAATTGTTTTTTCCAAAATGTCAATATACTTTAGATCCTATAACTCCACACATACAAAGTGTGTGCATTGTATTTAGCTTCCACTACCCATAATAAAGGTCTAATAGATGATCCCCACAGCAAAAGTCAAATCTTCTTAAGGCAGACTCTTTTTGACACCTTTTCAATAACATATCAGCATGTTCTTTCTATAAAATATTCTGGCAAAATAAGGCCCAAATATGCATAGTTTTGAGTTATCTGCATCTGGACCATTAAGAGACCATTTGGTTATTTTTTCTACCACCAAAAGTCATTATTTTCGATTTATCATGATTATTTTTAATAACATATTTTCTGTGAATGTCTTTAGGACATTCAGTTTTTTCTGTAAACCAGACACAGTCAAAAATAAAATCACGACATTGTCTGCATATGCCAATGTTGGACAATGGTCCACACCTATTTTTGGTGAATCTGAATCTGGTATATTAAGTTCAAGCAGTAGCTTATTAAAATAAATCACAAACAAGGTAGAGGCAATGATACACCTCTGCCTTACTCCAGATTTGTCATAAATTTTTGAGAACAAGTCCCTACCAGATCTGTTCTTACTTGAGCCCATGTATTTGAGTTAAGTAGTCTTATTACACTTATAGTTATATTTGAAGTACCCATTCTGACATTGTTTCCCACAGTTTACTCCTATTTATCTTGTCAAACACAGCAGTGAAGTCTATTAATACCACGTACATTTTCTGATGACGAGCTTTAAATATCTATCACATAAATGGTGAAGGACAAAACAATTATCTGTCATTGAACATTCTTGATGAAAACTCACTTGGAGGTAGGAAAGACCTCCAGCTCCATTCATTTCTACCATTAGCCTTGCTAACAATACTCCAGCAAATATTTTACCTACTATATCAAATTAGGCTGATGGTCTATAATTGCTTGGGTCCTTCTTGTCTTCCTTCTTAAGGATGGGGACAATCACTGCTCCTCTTCAAGATCCTGGGATATATTTTTCCTTTAAACACTTAATAAAAAAGATGGCAAGAACTTTGGCCCAGCTATGGCCTACATTTGAACAGTTCACCAGCAATCATGTCTGATCCTGGTGGTTTATTGGCCTTTAATCTCAGTATTGCAGCCAGACTTCTCTTGTGTTATTAACTGAAAATAATTTTAATTATACTAGGTTCCAGTGATGGCCAGGACCTTGCCTTGGAATTGTCTAGCATTACCAGAGAAAAATAATTTTCCATACTTACGGGTTACATAATTTTCAATTTCCTATTTGACATGTACATCCCTTTAGCTACTAGTGACCAAAAGCCTTTGCAGTCATTATTGTCAATTACTTTATCTCTGTCAGACCATTGTGCTGTATATAACAATTTATTTTTGCCTAATATTTGAGGTTTATAGTCTTTCAATTTTTTCAAGTTTTCCTTTGCACATATTGTTAGACAATCTTTATAATATCTGATGGCCTTTCTTTTTTTTTTTCTATAGCACTTACAGTCATTATCATACCAGTTAACCTTTCTACTTGTTTTATTCCTCTGCATCCCTACTTTATATAAGTTTGGTTATAGGTCTTTGAATAATTGGCCTAACAGACTATAAAATTCACAAGTCTCCAGATTATTTACCTCTGAAATTGCATTATTCAAATAAACTTCCACTACATCCCTTAATTGCATTTCCAAAGATTCTCTGTGTTATTCTTTTCTATTCCTAATCTCAAATGCATGTAGAGATGGTATATTATTAGTCATTCAACTGATATGAAATAAATTTGTATGAAGTACCACTGGAAAGTGGTCCTTGAGATCCAATTGGTACATGTCAGAAACTTCAAAATTCAATTGACCCTCCAACAAGCCAAATCTAAAACAAAGCTCCTTTAGCTGATAAGAATGTAAAATCCATCTCTGTCTCCCATGATTCATTCATTTAGGAGAAAAATAAAATTTTCTTGAATATCTTAAGTAAATGTTGCCCATTTAAGTGCATTGTGATGTCGTTAGAGGAACGCCTGTCCTGTTCTGCATTTGAATATATCCACTGCATTATTGCATCATCTGTGAGACCATCATAAGTGCCCACCCTGGCATTAAAGTCTCCCATTAACAGTATAAAGTCACCTGAATAATCTAAGGAGATGTTATAGATTAACTTATCTAGGGTTTCCCAGGTATGTGTCTTATAACATTTTGATTTCACAGGAGGAATATAGCACAAAATTAATATCTTCCTAACCACACAAGTGGCTAGTCTAACTCCTTGCTATTACCACCGGACTGATACAGTATATCAGTCCAGATTTCCAATGTGTTCTAATTCTGTCAGAAGCCTAAGGGCTCATTTATGTGACATTCATCTTGGATAAGTTGTTCTATTTTATCAAATACCCCAACTTTGATATATGTTATCAATCCTCCAGCCCTTCTGCCAGCTTTTGAGGCTTTTGGCTTCTTTAAATACCACATATCCATTAATATTAATGTCATCTGTTTTGTTATGCCAGGTTTCCAGGGATATACCACAGTACTCTTTTAATGAGGGCTGACAATTCTTCATCCTTTTTCTTTGCTTTGAACCCCACTATATTCCTTGTTAGAAAGTAACTTCCCAATTCTTTATCACCAATTATGTCACATCCTCATTTTGTCCATCCTGATTCCTAGAAACAGAAAAGTTACACTACGGAACCAACTGATCTATCGAGTCAGTTCATTTCCTCTAGCATCTGATATCTATTTCTAGTGACAGTACATCCTGATTGTGATTCACCTGTACCTGCTTATCTTTCTTACAGTCAATTACCCTTGTGTTGTTATTTGGGCTGTGTGTTTGTTGCTGATACAAAATCTCATACATATTGATCATGTGCAAGCCTTTTGATCTAATTTATCTGCTACTTTTAATATATGTTGTGCTATTTATTAATTCTTACATAAAATATTTATCTGATTGTCATTCTCAGACTCTCATGTCTACATGTATCCATTATGCTCATTCTACCAAGTGTAATATTTAACACATTACTGAAGAAATTACAAATTGCACCTGACAGTTTTTCTGTGTCACATTATATATTTTGAAACTCAAATAATGCCAGTACTGCTGTTTTTTCCTTAAATTTTCCATACTAGCAGTGGATTGAGCTTTGTTTATCACTCCACTCAAGGTGCAAATTCCATTTTTCTGTGGGTGTCCATTGCATCTTATGTAATTCAAGACTCTCATGTACACAACAAATCAATATGCATTCTGCATAACCATCATAATTTGACCTAGCAACTTTACAATATCTTGTTCTTCCAACTGAAGTTCCAAATTTTCTTTAAGAAGTCTGAGTACTGTACCAATATACAGTATATCTTGTTTCATTCTTATCCCTTTTAAAACCATATAGTTTAAGGTATATGTCATTTGCTAAACTTATTATGTCTTTGTCCAATTTTTCCTATTCCTTCCATTACCATTTCCTATTGGTTCCTGGAGTATATGATCCTGACTTTGGTTTATCTCTTTTGTTTCTTATGTGCATTACCCAGTTTTTCCAGCTTTTTCATCTTGTTCCCAGTCTGTGGTTCCTGCCTATAAGACACTACTGACCTTCCTACATCCTGATTTCTCCATTTATTTCTGGATTGGCATTCTTACTTATTAAACCTCTCTTCGTATAATACTCTGTTTTCTCACCTTTCCCAGATGGGATTTTCGCCACTGTTTTACTTAGTATGTTTACTAACAAGATTTCCCTTTTTTTCCTTTTATTGTTGCTAACCTTAGTTTTTTTGTCTTTTCATCTTTGTTTTTATTTTTGTATTCTTCCCAGTGAGTTCTTCCTTTGTCCTTTTATCTATTGATGTTTCAGGAATTATAATAGTTAGAATCTGGCCTTTCTTCCACATGCTCCAGATCATCTTCCTGTTATTTTATGTATGGTATGGAAGATGACCTTAGGTGGATGTATCAAATTTAGAATTCTTAGTGCATCATCCATACATGCTCCATTAATAGCAATATTTAATTTTAATGTGAATTTCATCTCTAATCACTATCATCTGCTGCATTAGGATCAGATTTGCTGCATGCTGATTTTTCATGATTGCCACAATATCATTGCTTAAAGTTGTGGGATAATACATTGCTGATCCTTTGTTGCTACCTTCCTTGTATTTTCCACATTGTCTACCCCATTATGGTTATTTAAGTTTATCACTTATACTTTCTCTAAGTTTCTAATGTTTACTTTTTGCTCTTCATCCAATTTTTTAGTCCTTGTATTGTGGTTTATAACTCAGACAACAGCTCTCTCATTTCTTTCTGAGCTTTATTCCCAATTACATTTTTAGTTTGGCTTGCACTAAGTCCCTTAATGTTTTAGGTAAGGAGTGTGAATTATGTATGGTTGCATTCCTCTCACTGTTCTCTATTGAGGCCCCACTGACAAAATCTAGGGTAATTTCTTGTTTATCACTTATCCTACCATTAGTAAGATTATTGATGTGCTCAATCTCCTGATGTTCCCCTGATCTTGTGGGACTAGCAGATGTGTCCATGAAGCAAAAAATAGGAGTAAGTACACTAGGGGTGGAAGTAGCAAAACTTCCCATCTTAGATGGTACTATTGTGTTACCATCAATTACTAATGCTAATTTTTCATCAGCTTTTCCCAAGTCTTCCTGCTCTTTCCTCCATATCAATAATGATGACATTTTTGTTTGTTTCTTATCTATAACTCTTGTTTTTCACTCTTTTCATTTTTCCCTTTTTTCCTGGTTGTTAATTCTTTTCGATTTTTGCCATCTCTACCTTTGTCTGATCTTAGCTTTCATTCTCCTTTTTCCCCATTGTTTGTCAATACATCCTCATTTAATCCCTTTCTCCTTTATCACAATGCACTCTTTTCTCAGACAAGTCTCAGTTTTTAACTTCTCTTCTTAAATCCCTAGATTCAAAAATGGTCAGACTTGCCTGTTCTGCAGTTGATGTACTTCCTGCAGCCACTTTCACTCTTGTTACAATCATTATTACCCACAGTTAATATATAGAGGATAATGTCTGAGTAACAGTGGTTAACCATGATGTAGTCACCTCAAGCAGTTGCCAGGACAACCAAGTAAACCTTGAGAGCACAGCTCAAGAGGTTTATAGTTGTCATGGCAACTACAACAGGTGATTACATCTGTGGTTGACCACTGTTACTAGGCATTGTATTTTATAGTGCATGGAAAAACTAGTCACTGTGATAAAAACAAATTTTTTTCAATGTACATTTGTTCTCCAGCTTGGCTATGAATGTCTCCTGCTTTGTATATTGAGATACTGAGGTGCTGAAATTAGCCATTGAGATCTATACTGCAGTGGGTCTGCAACTGTCTGAATGGAATGTGTGTGTTTTGAATGACTCTCAAGCAGCAGATCACCTTTCCTTTCAAGAAGTGTGACACGTGGTGACATTCTATCCTGTAATCTCATCATTATGACATAGTTAAGCAAGGTTTACAGCATACTGATGTCATAACGATGGGATTATCAGGTTATAGACTGATTGAAAACAGGAATTAATAGACACTTTCCACAAATTATAATAATATAATTAATACTCTATAAATAATCTCTGATTGCCCCAGCAAGGCAGGATAATACAACAAATACCAAAAAATAAAAGGAAACAAAGGAGTTCAATAAAGATCAAGTGATGCCCACCTATGTCCAGAAAAGCCAAGTAAGTCCAGGAAAAACAGGCAAAATATGATCTAATTTGCTTCTACCCTTATTAACTTTGTATCTGCATGAGATAGTCAATTGAGATCTCCAGTATTTTAATAAAGGCAATACATTTATAAGTTCAAATGGCTTTCACCATCCCTTGCTTCATTGTTCAAGCCAAAAAAACAACTCAAGTAGTACACATGCTCAGATTTACATGATTTTCCCTTAAGCAACTTACCCTGAGCAGACACTCTTGATAGGATTTCCTATGATTTATTTTCTTTGATATTTTCCAAACAATGTCCCAGTTAATTCAGAAATGTCAGAATATGCCAATAGTCAATTCAATAATTGACAGTAGTCTCCTACAGATCCTCTTTCCACCTTTCATTTCTTTTTATGGATCTAGTTAGTTAAGCTTCACAGGTGTTGTACGAACTAACCCTTCCCAAAAGACAAAACATAAAAATATAATTAATTTTTACTCCTCCCAATTCCTTCTAGCTGTCTAAAGTTAAATACAGACAAAGATAGCACTTAATGATAACCCTCCTTAGCCTATAGTAGGATTTCACTTTAGGAAAGTAATCACCAATAACTTAATCTGAATAAAGCATAACAATCAAGAATGATGTTCACTGTGCAACTATGTATAGCTATTACACTATTGATGAGGAAGGATTACTTACAAATAATTTCCCATCTTAACATTTTAAGACTGCATCTTCTGTCTGGTACCTCCAAAGTTTGCTTTTAGTGCAATTAGGCCACCTGCATTTTTAAGCACCCACACCAAGTAGTACCGCAGAAATAAATGCAAGCACGGATACTACGTTAACCCCAAACCCTTTACACCACTTCTGGTATCGAGGAGTGGGTTTCTACTTATTCTCCACTTATTGCTTGTTTTCTTTTCAAAATCAGTCAGAGTTTTATTCAAATCCATGGCAATTCATCTGAGTCTACTGAATACCACTCCTTTGGAAATGGCCACTGTCTGCCTAGGACACCAGTGCCTGCACACTTAAGCCAAAGGTCTCCCTGATCCACGTTATCTCACCCAATGTAATTTCTGTGCTATCCATGAACAAGCAGCAGTATTTACTTATTGGGGTTAATTAGAAATCAATTAGGACCCTCAGTAAGACCCAGGGATCTCTATCAGTCAATTTGCCCTGCAAAGTTCTCAAAGCCAGTAAACCTGATTCAGAATAAATCTTTCTACTGACTACTATGAGTTAGAACAGGGTAATCAATTTTGATTTAATAGATTTAGTGATTAACACCAAACATCTGTTCCAAAATGTTGGGCTTTTAAATGAGTTATTTAGCAATATCTGGGGACTAAGGTCTGAATACACAATGTTAATTTTCAGCTGTAAAAATGCAGTATATAAAGAATACAATTTATACAGTTTATCAAAATTGACACTTAAATGAAAGAGATTTTAAATCCTTAGCAGAGCAGTATGCACTGCACTGAAAAGATTACAATATAATACACTATAAAACACCATTATAAAATATGCTAAAAAGTCATGAAAAGGCACACTTTCCTTTTATCTATGTTCCACATATTAATATTTTAAAGTTCTCAGATAAAATTGAGCCAAGTCAGTATCAATGTCTGGTGTCTCTACTCTATTTCACAGTACAGGTTCAGTCTTCACCTGGTTACCAGACACCTTTGTATATGCGCAAGCACCATCCTTCTTGACCAGTTTGGTCTGACTCTTCAGTTAAAGCTCCTTTTCCCTGGTTAAAAGCTCTCCACAGAGTTTTCTGTCTGCCTGCCACAGAGCGGGCTCCTATGGCCACCTCAGGACTCCAGTTCCTTCAGAAGAAAAGCAGCACACAGGGAAAGGAATAATACTGCCACAGACAAAGCTGGTCTGGAAAGGCAGCTAGATTTTTATCAAAGTTGGACAAGCATTAAATAACAATACTTTGTTCTAAGACAATGGTGGCATACCTTATATAAAATCAAATACAGTCTTCTAGCTGCTCTGCTTCTCTCACTTCTCCACAGTGAACAAGCACAGTGTGGCCTTCTGGGAACTTCTACTTCTCTTCTACTGATATTCCTCTGTTCGGATGATGTCATAACCATAGTGCTTATGGTAGAGTTATTGCACAGATAAAGGAGATTCAGTCACCCTTGATAAGATGACACATATTACAAGATCTTCCATTCACAGACGTTAATAGTTTTGTAAACTTGTGAAAACAATCAGTGCTGATTTAACTTCACAAAAGTGCACAGTGCAAGCAGCTAAGTATATTACCAGTGTATGATCAGAGGAGTATCTGCACCCAAGGTGATCAGAATCAGAGCAGCCCAGTGCTTTGCCTTGCCAGTGAGA
This sequence comes from Neoceratodus forsteri, assembly GCA_016271365.2. Taxonomy (NCBI): domain Eukaryota; kingdom Metazoa; phylum Chordata; order Ceratodontiformes; family Ceratodontidae; genus Neoceratodus; species Neoceratodus forsteri. The sequence goes on along the minus strand of CM057449.1, from coordinate 1,699,652,258 downwards.
CTTTATCAGAGACTATTGCTCTTTGTATGAGCACTGCTATGAATACTTTTGCCAGCATTTTATGCATGAAAAATACAGTATATGCTTTTCTGCCATTAATAAACTGGTTCCCTAATTTACCTTTAATAGACTCCCCACTGTTTTTATGGGAGCAGGATGGGATATACCAATTAATTACAACACCGATTAACTGAAAGCTGATATTAGAGTGTGTTCATCACCTGAGAAGTGCTCAATAGTGATTATGTGATTAAAATGTATTTCTGCAAAACTGAACATACTACCAAGCTTATTCAATGACTAACATTCAGTTTTACTTTCTACAAAACTTTACATACATACAGTTTAACAAGATGAGCTAGTTATTTTAGCCTAATCCATCAGTCATTTATGTTATGCAGACAAATACAGTATTGAGAAATAATTAAGTATGCCTCTGTAACATCTGTTTAAATCAGAATAATAATCAATGGAATAGCAACTTCAAAGGAATTAATGCTACAAACTGTACATTAAATGATTTAAAAATAACAAGCAAAAGACTACATACAATAAATATCTGTCAGATATCAATGTCAGACTAGTTATAAACTATGACATCTAATATACTATTGCATGCCATTTCAACTGAGTGAGGTAAGCACTTTTCCTTGCCATAAATTGTTAGTCTTCATAACATCACATCCAGGGGTTGTTTTTCCATCATACATATTGGGGTGCCATGGAATTTTACATTCAGTTAAGTGTTCTCAAATATTTAGATTAACACCTCTAGGACCATGCAGATGTAAAATTATGTACGCAAACAATGACAGATTTAATACTTTATTTAACACTGTCAGTGCACATTTTCTTAACCAAAGATCCATTCTGTTTCTTATTGTTCCACTAGCAAATCCTATCATCCCTCTTAGTAGCACAGGAATATGATTAGTAACTCTGAATCCAAAATACCTTAAGTCCCCATAATAACTATCTTTAAAAAGCTTTCTGACTGAGCTACAATATCTCTCTTTTGTTAAATACTGCTCTGAAATGGTCTTGTATCCTTGCTTCACTGCACAAATTATTTTTTCCCACATATTGTACATTGCAACTGCTCCAGGATACATAAATTATGTAACTGCTGGAGCATGTTAAAACATGTTGTATGTCATACACTTTTAGGAGCTGAGAAAGTGGTTACTGGATCAGACTCCTAGCTCTACAAAGGAGGCAGCTGAAAGGGCTGATAAGTTTGAATCTAGCTGATCATACACTCAGGGCAAAAACAGTGGGGAGGGACATGAAGTGATTTTAAGGGAACCCCACAGGAGGCAACCTAAGGGACGTCAGCCTGTGTCAGAACAAAAGGAGAGCCAAATGGTTTCAAAAGCCAGGAGTCATAGGAACGCAGGTGCTATATCTACAAAAATGGGACACCTGTCATATGAATCTCCAGAAAAGATAGCAAAAAGGATGAGTGCAGCTGGAGGTGGTAGCTCTGGGAGCTCTCAGCAGCTAGTGGCCTGTACCCAGAGTGCATTTCCCACTAACTCCACTGCACACGCGTACTTCGATTAGTAAATGGGATAGTATGCCAGTGATTGAAGGATACTGGGGCCTCTATTTCAATGGAAAAACAGGATTTTCTTTCATAAGGAACAGATGACGCTGGGCATACAGAAATTAAAACAGTTTGCATCCCACTTGGAAGGTGACTTTCAGGGTTCAGAGAAAAGTGAGATGTACTGTGAAAATGAGATCCTATACTGAGAGTGTATTCCAAAAGGAGAAACAGAGGAAGGTACTCCATCAGATAATAATTCCTTTAGAGTACAGGAAGCAGCTTCTAGCTTTGGCCCATGATACACCTTCTTCTGGACACTTAGAAGTAAGCCATACAAAAGGTGGTTGACCAATAATTTTTCTGGTCAGTATCTTTAAGGAGGAGGCAAACTACTCCTGGATGTGTCAACAGTGCCAGAGGGTTGGGAAGTTTAGGAACAAGGCTAAAGGGACTTTGATTCCCTGCCTATAATTAAAGAGCCATTTCAGTGAGTTGCTGTGGACTGTGGGCCATCAGCACCCAAAATTGCACAGGCAAAAGGTACTCTTTGGGTGGGCGTGGATTATGCCATGAGGTGGTGTATGGAGGCTGTGTCCTGTCCTCCACTGAGGTGGAAAAAGTTGCCGACAAACTGTTGGGGATATTCAGCCAGATGGGGTTTCCCAGGTGACCCTGATGGACCAGGGCACCAATTTTACAGTACGTCCACTACAGTGGCCAGTCTTTGGGAGACTTGTGGGGAGCAGCAGCTCAGGGCCTCCCATACCACCCGAGACTAACATTCTGATGAAGCAATTTAATAAATTGCTAAAATCTTTGTTAAGGGCATTCATTGACCAGCATATGAGAAACTAAGATGAGTACTTCCCATCTCTTATTTGCATATAGGAAGTTCTCCAGGAGTCCTCAGGGTTCTCAGCATTCAAACTCCTGTTTTGCCATAGGATAAGGGCCCCTCAATTTGACAAGGGATTAATGAGAGTGTGAGCTTGCTCCTGAAGAAGAATCTGTTATGGAGTACATCCTGAATTTCATGTCACAGCTTATGGAGCTCATGGGGTTCACCCAGGAGCACCTAGCCACTTAACAACAGAGACAGAAGACATGGTACAATCACAGGGCCAGAGCCCAGAAGTATGGAACTGGGCAGTGGGTAATGGTACTTATCCCTGTCTGACAGAATAAATTGCAGGCAGAGTGGGAGAGTCCTAACTCAGAGGTCAGTAGGGTGAATGATGTTAATTATATGGTGGAGCTACCCGACAGGAGATGCAAGCAGTGAATCTACTACATAAACATGATGAAACCCTACCATGACTGGAACAAGATGGTCCTGGAAGTGTGCAGCTGTCTGGAGGAGGAGGCAGAAGCAGATCCGCTGGTGGATGTCCTGGGAGAGGTTAAGGGAGAATCTTCAGTGGATGCTGTCACCCTCTTGGAGCAGCTGACACTGGCCCCAGCTGCCAAAATACAATTGTGCTGCATACATTTGAGGAAATGTTCAAGGGGAAACTGGGTATAGAAACATAGAATTTAACGGCAAATAAAGACTGCTTGGCCCACCTAATCTATCCATTTTCCTATGTACTATAATACTACAGACCCTACTTGATCTCTGGCTTTACCCTCCCTCCCTTTCCTATCTATTAAAGTTTCCTTATGCCTATTTCATACATTCCTGAAACCCGTAACAGTTTTTCCCCACCACCTCTGCTGGGAGGCTGTTTCAGGCATCCACCACTCTTTCTGTGAAGAAATACTTCCTCACGTCCCTTGAGTCTCCCCCTCAGCTTCATAGCATGACCCCTTGTTCTTTAGGTTTTTTAATGTTTCCCTTTTATACCTTATTTATACCTGTGAGGTATTTGAGAGTCTGTCATATCCCCATCTCCTCCTTCTCTCCAGGGTGTACTTATTAAAGTCCTTTAGTCTCTCATCATATGGCATGTAATGCAGACCCTGCACCATTTTAGTTGCTCTCCTCTGAACCACCTGTACTCTGTCTATGTTCTTCCTGAGATGTAGTCTGCAGAACTGGACACAGTACTCTAGGTGAGGCCTCACCTAAGATTTATGCAGCAGTATTAACACAACTTTTATTCTGCTGGTGTTACCCCTCCCTATGTACCCTAGCATCCCACTTGCTCTCCACACTGTATTATCACACTGTTTTATCACTTTTAGAGAATCAGATATGATTACCCCAGGTCTCTTTCCTGTCTGGTGGTCATCAGTACCACTCCTATCTTGTCCTCAGCCCTGGGTTTCTGAGCCCCAAGTGCATGATTCTGTACTTTCTTTGCATTGAAACTTAGTTGTCACACTCTTAACCACCCCTCAAGCTTCCATAGGTCTCTATTCATTTTCTACCCCTTGGAGTGTCTACCATACTGCAGATATTTGTGTCTTCTACAAAAGGCATACATTCCTTTCTAGCCCTTCTGCATTGTTGTTAAAGACATTAAAGAGGACCAGTCCCAGAACTGATCCTTTTGGCATTCAGCTGGTCACTCACCACCCTCTGTCTCCCATCCCCAATTAATTCTCCTCCTGTGGAGCCACTCCCAGGCTGCATAGCTTGTTTACAAATTTCCTATGTGAGATAATTGTTGAAGCCAGGCCTAAGTGAAATCTAGGTAGGCCACATCCGGTGCTCCACTCTGATATAATTTCCTGGTAACCCAGTCAAAGAAATCTATCAGGTTTGTTTGGCATGACCTCCTGCTGTGAATCCATGCCTCAGATCCTGTAAGTCTTTTTTTTTACTTTTGGGACTACATCGCCATCTTCCAGTTTTCTGGAACCACCCCCATCTCTAGTAAGTGGTCTAACAGGTCTATCAGAGGTGCTGTCAGCACCTCTCTGAGCTCCTTCAATAGTCTTGGATGTATCCCATCTGGCCTCATTGCCTTGTCCACTTTTAGCTTCATGGGTTCCTTCTGGACTCTTTTCTCTGTAAATGGACTTGTGTCCACTTCCTTCCTGCAATGCTTCTATCACTTATCTATGGTTCCTTACCTTCCCTTCCTCAGTGATCACTGAACAAAAGTATTTGTTCAGGATGTCTTCTTTCCCTGGTCCCCCTCTTCACACTCCCCTCTTCCCTCCTCAGCCTTACAACCCTCCACGGATTTTTCTCCTTTCACTTACATACCTGAAAAAATGTCTTGTCTCCTTTCTTTACTGCCTGGGCTATTTTCTCCTCCATTTGTGCCTTTGCACTCCTGACTGCTTTCCTGCCTCCTCTGCTTCTTCTGACACACTGAAAACTGTACTGTATACCATTGCAACAGTGACTATTTCCGTGATGACCATTACAGTGATGACAGCAGTTTACTGTAATGGTCACGTGAGACCCTGGTACAGCTTCTCCAGGTCTTGTGCCCCTCTCGAAACAATTCTGACCTAGAGTTGATCATAATAAAATCCTGGGTGTGCAGGAGGTGCAATCCCCGGTAGAAACACAGTTTGTGTAATGGCACAATGCCAACTACGATCGCTGTCAACATAGTGTTGTCACTGTAATGATGGTTGACAGATTTTCTGTCACACACGACATGGTGGAACTACTGAGAACTGGGGGTGTAGAAGATAGAGCAAACTTTCTAACACGGAAAACATCATTTAGGCTTGCTAGAAGACTTTTGTTTTCATGTTTCCAAGGACTGGAGCTGTAACAACTATGCAATGTATTTTTAATTATCATTTATGCCTCGATAAAGTATTTGGGCTGAGGTGGGAGGGCTGGTGGAAACTGAAAATTACATTCTTCAGTGTCCCAGCTTCAGGACACTCAATGAGAGTTGCTTTTGTGTAAGAAGTCCTTTGTATTCAGAGAACTAACAGTTTGGGTAGAGGACAAACTGTTCATGTCCTGTAAAGCCATTTGTTTTGGGGTACAGTAGTAGCCACAGACATTGCCAACTATTTCCAGATATTTCACAAATTTCTGAAGAGTTTCTCTGCTGCCCCTACTGTGGAAATGCAGAAAGCAGGAGATATTTCTGGAAATATCACAGAAAATAGCTGGCAGTGTCTGTGGCTGATACTGTAAATTTCAAAGCACTGATCCCTTTTATTCTAAAAGGCTATGCTTTGCCCACAAACACAAGGCTGGTCCAGCAAGATGGTTCACTGCCAATGAATCAGCTACTATAACAAAAGGGACAACGCTTCAATACATAAATCCAGTTTGGACCAGTTTGAGAAGAAAGTGGTCCTCAGAGATGAAAGGAAGATACCCTCTATTTTTTTTTTTCATTTTGCATTTCCTGAGCATATTCTATGCATATCTACATAAGTGCTATGTTACATTAGTTTTGACAACATGTTAACGTAGCAGTCAATCCTTGCTGGATGTGCATTTACAATGTACCTACCATGTATAGAACTTGCATATATTTGTATTCTGTACTCTGTCCGTCAATTTATTGCATCTGAATTATATGCCATCCTTTATATTTATATTCCTTTACCTAGGTGAGACTGATATGCTACTTGTGTACCACCTGCATATTATCTGTCAATGTATTTGTATCTGTGACTGTATCTTTTGCTGATGTATATCTTCTCCAGGTCCATCTTGTAAATGAGTTTTATTCAATGGTGTTTCACCTGGTTAAATAAAGATTTTTGTTTGATTGATTGATTGATTGATTGATTGATTGATTGATTGGGGTGATGTCAGAAAGGCATTTCCAGTGATGCAGGTGTTGTGGGCCAGCTAGCTGAGGTTTTAGCTGTTATATGTTTGCAAAGAGAATTTAGTTGTATCTGGGATTTTGGACTTTTTACCTTGTGCGCTCAAATCTGCCATAATTCACCAGTTACCAGTTGGGGTAGGCTTACCTTACTCTACTTAGAAATTTTGTTAGCCTTGTGTTAGGTTTTTCTGTGACATCTTATCTTTCAAACACATGACTTTTTATCTCTGTCGAATACTGTGTTCCCCATAGTCTTTAGTGCACACAGTTTTAAATGTTACTTTATATGCTTTCTGTGACTGAACTATTTAAGTATAGATAACAAGAAAAAGTGGAAAATCTGTGATCCATTATGAAAGCAACAGGCTATAAAACTGCTAAATCTAAAGCAAAAGTGTTCTCAATTGTGACAAAGGTGGTTTATATGCCTTTTGGGAAAGAACACTGTACTGGATAATCAGTAGCTATAGTGTGATATGAATCTAGAGATACCACAAAAGAGACAGTTCAGCTGAGTGGTGGTGGCATACCAGTGTGACCATTCAGGTGTCTGAAAGATTGCAAAACTGGTAGCAATGCAGACTGAGCTCTGGGAGAGGACCAGTCTGTGGCAATCTCCTTTATATTTTAGGGTGCTATTGTGCATGGCTTATATCAGTACTCAGATAAATCCACTGTCCCCTTATTTGTAATCCTTTCAAATGCATGTTCATGCTAATTTTTTTCTTTTCTTATGATTTTCAAAACAGTGTACTTTTTATCTGATTTCAGCAGAGAAATTAATTAAACCCAACCACTGCAGTACAAGTCACATTAAACTGCTCCATCAATGAGTTGGTTTAGCATTTTTGAGTTGGCAATGCATTGCCAACTCATACTGCATTATTTTTCAATGCTTAACCAGCTGAAGAGTAATGTTTGTAGAATGTTTTGCAACTCAGTTGGACTGCATCTGCAGTCCAGTCACAATGCAATGTAAAGTTGCATTTCAGCTCTTAAGAAACACTTTGTGCAAGGCTTTGTGCTGGATCCAGCAACGCTTATGCAACTCAGTCAGAAGTGCTACAGCAACTCATTGGAGGAACAGTTAAACTGACTTGTACTGTAGATAACAAGATGAACCCCATTGTTTGATTCCTACTCTAACATTTTAAAACGTTACCTTGCCTTTAGTGGCTTCTTTTTCACTTTTAAAACAGTGCCACTACCTTAAAATTTAAAGTGATAAGTTGAATCTAACTACTGGAGATAGTCAAACATCTTCCAGTCTTTATACAAATCAAGATATACTGTAGCAGGTTGCACCCTTACTTAGTCATAAAGTTTTACTCACATGTTTTACACATTCCCTTATTTTCGTAGGGTTCTACTGGTGCATGGCACACATCACTAATCAAATAGAATCCAATGTCCACCATTGGCAATCCTTCAAATGTCTTTTACTCAACTTTCTTTTCTCCTTCTGATTTTCAAAGGGTTTACTTTTCAGATGTCAGATGAGATGTGAATTAAGCCCAATCATCATATGATAAAGTGAACCCTATGGTGGGTTACCTACTTTAAAACTTTAACTTTCCTGAATTCCTTCTGGTTCACTTTAAATAAAATGCAACCACCTAAAATTGTCCAAATAAGGGACCTTTTTTATTTAGTATGCTTTTGGCAGCGGACAGCTGCAGGCTCATACCTGCACCACTCTGAACTCCACTTCACCCCAAGGATTTAATTCTCAAAATCCTCCTGGCTTGCCCCCAAGATAGGATTGCTGTATGGAAGCAGACCTCACAATGCCAGTACAAGGTCACCCTCCAGCATTGCCTCCTGGCTTGCCCCTGAGGATGGAGCATGGAGGTAATTTCTGATGGTGGATGCAGTACCAGGTCATGAAGATAGCTTTAGTGGGTGATCAAGGCTGGAGGAACAGGGTGTCATTCATGGTGGCCACTAGTATTTTTAAACAGATACCATTGGGGGCTGGCATGCTTTGACATAGGGTGCCAAGGCATTGACATCTGGCATGCCCCTCCATACCATTTAGGCATCAGCAGGTGCTGGCCCACAGCCTCTGCCAGGGATCAGTCATGTACCAAATGCTTAGCCACCTTCTCCCCTCGGAGGAGGAAAGCAGTCCAAGGAATTCTTAATCCTCCTCCCCCTGGCTGGCCCTCCAACTCTCAGGTTTGTTCCTGAACCCAGGAGGTCAGCATCACGAGTGGAAGACTTACTACTGTGCAGCAGGCTGGCCCCAAATAAGGGAACTTACAAGAAATGTAATAATTGACCAACATATGGCTTGTACAAAGATGATATAGTACACAAGCTTTCAGGGCCCCCAGGTCCTTTCTTCAGGTGAATAGCAAATTGAGAAAAATAAGCAGCATTTATATAGACTGTGATGCATCATATTAAAATAATTATGATAGGATTGGTGAGAAGAATGTAACAGGAAGAGTGGGTGGCAAATGAATAGGAACAGGTCTATAGCTGTGAAGGGATGATTAGCAGGTAGTGCCAAGATATTCATAAAAGAGGCTGAACTGATACCTTGAAGTATTCATTTGAAAGGTAACTTTACAGGAACACAGAATAATAGATACCAGAGATACACAGAGTGCGGGGGGGGTTACAGAACGAAAAAAATGTAAAAAGTAACATGCAGTATTAAAGTTTTCCATAGTGCGTCATAAATTTAGTGTCCCAAATGAGTCTGTTAAAGTTTTAATTAACTAGTTTGATATACTTTAGTTCCCTCTCCTGTGTGTTTCTGAGTTGCTGCTTAGTATTACGACAGGCAGCTCTAAGCGGAAATGGTCTGGTTGGGAAAAATGTTGTCCTACTGGTGTGCTGATGATCTCATTTACTTTTGTATGTTGGTGGTGGTTCATCCTGGTTTGCAGTGGTTTCTTGTTTCTATATAGCATTCATTTGTGCACTTTTGTAGTAAATTAGGTAAACCACATTGTTTTATTGACATATGCTTGATCTATTAATTTTTATTGTGCTGTTGTGGCCTGATTTGATGGTGCTCTGTGTGCAGATGTGGGTGCAGGTCTTACATCTTGCATTTTGCATGGTGTTTTTCCTCCCATTCCACAGCTCTTTTGATCTGCTGGGAGTTTGCTGTAAATTATTATGTTAGAAAGCTTAGGGATGCTTGCAGGCAATGACAGGTGGTTCAGAGAAGATGTCGCTAAGTCTTGTATCTTCACTCAGCATGGGTTGTAGTTCTTGAATAATTTTCTGAAGGGTGTTAGCATGGGGCTATATATAACAACTAGGTGTATGTGATCAGCTTGATTGTTATGCTTGTATTCCAGTAGGTTTTCTTGTGGAATTTGTATGGCGTGTTCCATTTCTCTGTCAGTTTGACTTGGTGAGTGGCCCTGCTGGAGAGCTGCCTGTTTCTTTTATCTCATCTGAGCAGATCTGATGGTATCAAATTGCTTGACTGCAGATCATAGAGAGGTGTGTGTGTGTGTGTGTGTGTGTGTGTGTGTGTGTGTACGTGCCTTTGTGTGGAAGCTGGAATTATAATGGGTATCAGAGTCTGTCAGTGGGTTTTCTCTAAACAGTAGTTTGTATATGTCCATAATTAACGATACTTACTTCAGTATTCATACATTTTCTGCTAGTGGTGGATTAATCAATGGTGAGTTTTATAGAGGGATGAAACGTGTTGAAATTATGATGTAACTTTTATGGGAGTGTTCACCTTCTGTCCAAGTGAGGAATATGTCATTTATATATTGGAGGTAGACTATTGGTTTATTTGGACAGTGTTTAAAAATCATCTAGACAGGCTATGAACAGATGACATGTTGTGGTGGCATTTTTACGTCCATTGCTGTCCCTATGATCTGTAAAAAATGCCTGCCATTAAATATGAAGTTGTGTGTCAGAATAAATTTTGTTATGGCACTGATTGTGATTTCTGGAATGCCTCTTGCGGATGTGTTGTCCTGTAAAGTCTCTGACATGCTGCTATGCCATCTTCATGTGGGATTTAGGTGTAGAGGGCACGAAAACATCCATTGTTGCTAAGATAGTGCTAGGTGATAGTTTTTTCAGTTTGCTTCAGGCTTTCTGAGAAAATCTGTGTTGTAACGAATGAAACTACTGGTAGCTTTCACTAGTGGTTTTAAAATGGATTCAATGAGTTCTGAAGTATTCTCAGTCAGTTTGCCAGTTCCAGAGATGATGGGTCAACCTTATTTTCCACGTTTTGTGTATTTTAGGCAGCATGTAGAATGTTCCTGGAGTTGGTTTGTTCAGAATTAGTTTAAACGATTTTGGATGTTGTTTAGTAGAGATTTATTGATTTAATTTCTTCTGTATATTGCATGTTGAATCTGTAATCTACAGTCAGGTGATTAGGTATCGTCAGATCTACTCGGATGAGATAACAAGAAACAGACAGCTATCCTCGCTTTCCAATACCTTCATCCAGGAGGGCCACTCCCAAGACAAGTTGACAGAGAAATGGAATGTGCTATGCAAATACAATGGGAAAATCTACTGGAGTACAGGTAAAAAATCAAACTGATCATTCCCTCCTAGGTGTAACATACAGCCCATACTAATACCCCTCAGCAAATGATTACAGAACAACAGTGCTGAGTGATGATAACAGACTTACAGCCATCTTCTCTTGAACCACCTATCATTGCCTCAATAGCCCTAACCTTTCTAACACAATCTGTAGAAAGCTGCCAGCAGATCAAAACAACAGTGGAATGAGAGGAACAGCACTATTCAACAATGCAAGATGTAAAGCCTACACCCACATATGCACACAGATCACCATCAAACTGGCTATAACAGCACAATAACAACAAATAGATCCTACTTGTCAATAAAGCAATGTGGTTTATCTAATTCAGTGCAAATAGTGCACAAATGAATGCTATATAGGAAAAGAAGGCAATCACTGCAAACTAGGATCAACCACCACTGACACACAATAGTAAACCAGACTAACACACCACTAGGACAACATTTATTTTCAACCAGACATTCCCTCCTGGGCCTGTCTGTCCTAATATAAATCCATCTAAAAATTTAATTTGAACTTTAACATACTTATTCAGGACATTATATATATACACACTATGGAAAACCTTCACACTGCACGTTAGGTATTATGGATGTTTTTTTTCCTTCCTGTGACCCCTCCTCACCACATTCTATGTATCTCAAGTCTTTATCATTCTGTGTTCCTGTGAGGATATCTTTCAAATTAACACTTCAAGGCATCCATTCAGCCTTAGTTATGAATATCTTAACACTTCCTTATAATTATCCCCTCACAGCTACAGACCTGTTCCTATTCATTGCCCAGCCATCCTTCCTGTTAAGTTCTTTTCACTTATCCTATCATAATTATTGTGAAAAATGCATCACAGAGTATATAAATGTTGTTTATTTTGTCAGTTTGCTATTTACATGAAGAATGGACCTGTGGACCCATGGGTCCCCAAAAGCTTGTGTACTATACCATCTTTGTACAAAACATGTGTTGGTCCAATAAAGAAACATAGAAACACAGAATTTGGACGGCAGATAAGGACCGCTGGCCCACCCAGTTTGTCCATTTTCCTACCTACTGGATAAGCTGCAGATCCTAGTTAACCAGCAGCCTACTTCTTCCTACCCCACCCCTAGTATTGCCTTATGACTGTCTCATGCATGCTTGAATTCCACCACTGATTTTGACTCCACAACCTCCTCCGGAAGGCCGTTCCATGCATCCACAACCCTCTCTGTGAAAAAATATCTTAAATTACCTCTGAGCCAACCCTCTATCTTCAAATTGTGCCTCTTGTTCTTGCACACCTCTTTTTTGAAAGATGCTACCCTCTTGGACTTTGTTGATTCTCTTGAGGTACTTGAATGTTTCTATCATGTCCCCCTCCCTCCTTTCCTCGAGGCTAACATATTAAGCCTACTGCCTCTCTTCATATGTCTTCCGCAGACCCTGCACCATTTTAGTTGCCCTCCTCTGGACAGCTTCCATCCTGTCTATGTCTTTGTGGAGATTGGGTCTCCAGAACTGCACACAGTACTCAGATGGGGTCTCACCAGCTGTCTGTACAGAGGGATAATAACTTCCTGTTTTCTATGGGTGATGCTCTCCCTATGCATCCCAGTATCCCCCAGCCTCCTTGCTGCCCTCTCACATTGCTTGCCCACCTTTAGGTCATCTGATATGACTACCCCAGGTCCATTTTTGTTGTTTAGTATCTCACCCCCATTGTGTACTCTTCCCTGGGTTTTTGTTTCCAGGTGCATTACTTGCACTTCTTAGCATTGAATCTAAGCTGCCATACATTTGACCATTCCTCTAACCTTGCCAAGTCCTTCTCATCCTTTCCACCCCACCCTGTGTATCCACTCTATTGCAGATCTTTGTGTCATCTGCAAAGAGACATACTTTTCCTTCCAGTCCTTCTGCAATGTCACTTATAAAGACATTGAAGAGGACCGTCCTAATACTGAACCCTGTGGTACCCCACTAGTAACCCTCCTTTCTTCTGAGTGGACTCCATTTACTATTACCTCTGTGTCCTATTCTCCAGCCAATTCTTTACCCAGGCTGTCATCTTGGGACCCACTCCCAGGCTGGCTAACTTGTATATTAATCTTTTGTGGGACTAGCGCCAAATGCCTTGCTAAAGTCTAGGTAGGCCTGTCCACAGCCCTCCCTGATCTACTACTTTGGTCAGCCAGTCAAAGAAATCTATCAGATCTGTCTGGCATGAGGTATCAAACTATCCAGCGACTCCTGTTTTCCAAGGATCACTATGGCTAAAATCTCTTTTACTAAGAAGTGTAGTTCAGACTGTGTGGCTGAGCAAGGGTGGAGCTTGCATTCTCTAGATTTGTTTACTGATTGGGAGATGTGCTGCTATCTCCATTAGAAAGCTTCCCACTGACCACTTGTACTTTTTAGTAGGTTGTATTTTATTTGAAAGCAAACAAGAAGCCAATACAGATGTTAAAGTTTTGAATATTACTGTAGGTACCCAAACAGGAGGTTCAAGTAATCCAGGCACCATGGTGAAAACAGCCTGTGCCCTTGGTACAGACTAGTACTGCATAGCAGAGGGTTCAACAACCAAATACCAGAAGCAGGCCCAGCATATACACCCCAGCTGAATTTGTTGTTAAAATAAAGTACACTACCTGAATCATTGCATGTCCACACTAAACTGTCAAGCTTTCCTTTTGCTTCTTCAATGTGCTGACAGTTTAGACACCTCTTGTTTCAAGTCTTGCTTCCACAAACAACATATTATTTTTCACCATCTGCTTGAATCATTACATGTGCACCTAAACTGCCAAGCTTTCCTTATGCTTCTTCAAGTGCTGACATTTCCAGAGACTACTTGTCTCAAGTTTTTCTTCTACAAACAATGCATTCATTTAATATTCTCTCTCCTCCTCCCTCCATCATGAATCATGGTTTCTCAGCATATAAATGAAGCCTAATTAAACAATAATAATTAATGATAATACTGTAATTACATAAACATGAAAACCATGAAAGTTGACTGGTTCTGAAAACAACACATCCTCCTTATCACCCTCAGCCTCTCTCCATCATCAATCATGTTTTTCATGGCATATAAATAAAGTCAACTTTATGAATAATAATAATTTGTAATATAATTAGTAATACCAGGTGAATACCAGGCAAAACACCATTGAATAAAACTTAGTAATACCAATTACATTAAAATATCATTAGAAGTCAACTGGTTCTAAAACAACACATCCTCTTCATCATCATTCATCTCCTCCATCAGAAATCACATTTTATTACCGTGTAAATAAAGCCACATTTATGAAAAATATAACTAATAAGAATTCCATTATAAATTTATATATATATATATATATATATTGCAAAAACGTTGTTAATGCATCAGTTAGGGGTTAATAGTACACCGACAAAGTTTGGGAATTCAGTGTTAGGTTACCAACCCTACCACCCCATCCCCACCCACCCCAACCCTCCACACATCAATAGGCATCGGGTGTGCATTGGGGTTGTCGGCCTGGTACTTTACAAAACTAGTGGTAGTGTCACAATACCATTGGTACTTTTGTAAACTAAAGGTAGTGTCACAACACTACTGGTACTTTTATGAAACTAAAGGTAGGGTTGCAACACTGCTGGTACTTTCACAAACTAAAGGTAGTGTTGCAATACTACTGGTACTTTTGAAACTAAAGGTGGTGTCACAACACTACCTGTACTTTGCAAAACTAAAGGTAGTTTCACAACACAACTGATACTTTCGCAAAACTAATGGTAGCATTGCAACACTACTGGTACTTTTGCAAAACTAAAAGGTAGTAGTGCAACACTACTGGCACTTTCCTGATCCACTTCTGAGATATGAGTGCTGAATGGTGCTATCTCAGCAATGTGTTTCATAGATGTGTTTTGCAGTTTTACTGGAAAATGTACACCAGTTCCATTGTAAATGTAGTTTAATGTAACTGGTATGTGGTTATGAGATGTGGGCCCTCTGGGACCTGCACTCCCTAATGCTGAAAATGTTTGCATAATGGTATGCAAATGTGTGAGTGCAAACCCTCTGGGACCTGCACTGCCACTTACACATAAATACGGGGACATAACGTGGGACTACAGACATGAAAATGAACCCTTGGAACACTAATTTGTGAATATCTCAGTATCTGTAGCAGCAATGAAATAAATTCCACTTTGGTGGTATTCATGACTTTGAAACCTCCACCTTTACTAAAGGTGGACTAAGCTCTAGTATCGTTTTGAGATATGGGTGTCCAAAGGCACCATGGAGTTGCAGTGTTATCCTTGGGGATTTTGCAAGAAAATTGCACAACGGACAATTATAATACAGTAAATTTTGTTAATTTTGAACCAGATTTCCAACACTGGCACTGTGATTTCATTAATCAGTACCAAAAGTTAATTTTGCACAGTGATTGCACCATTCCTAAGGCACAGGTGAGAAAACATGTTTTGGGAAGGATGTAAAAATGGCAGCTGTACTGTTCATAAGGAGGTGTGAAAAAATGGCAATGTTGACAATCTGGAGTGAAAATATTAAAATTGGTGACGTTACAAGCATGCATAGAAACAGTGAAATGCATACTTGTAACATAGTCATTTTGGAATTATTTTACCAAATTTTCAACATGGGCTTCTTGGGACCTCCACTCATGAATGGTAGTACTGTGATTTTGTTAATCCATCCCAAAGTTGCTTACGACAGTGATTGTGCCATTCGCACCACAGTGTGAAAACACATTTCAGGCAGGCTGTAAAAATGACACCTGTACTGTTCATAAGGCAATGTGAAAATGGCAATGCTGAAAATCTGGAGTGAAAATTTTAACAGTTGGCAAAGTTACAAGTGTGCATAGAAACTGCAAACACATGTTCTTAATGCAGTCATTTTGGAAATTTTGCACCAAATTGTGAGCATGGGCTTTTGGGACCCCCTCCTCATGAACACTGTCACTGTCATTTCATTAATCAATCCCAAAAGGGATTCCATGCAGCAACTGCAAAATCACCTTTTGGGACTGAATATGAAATGACAGTGACTGTGTTCATGAGTAGGTCCAAGAACCCCATGTTGAAAATCTAGGTCCAAATTCCAAAATTGGCCATGATATCAACATAAGTTGACCCCCCATTGACTCCCATTATAATGCTTACCTTGATTCCTCAGATTGCAGTTCAGTTTTGAAGAGTGCAGATGTGTCAGCGGTCCAGAGATGATCATTGCTTCTGAGCTCCAAAGGTAAGTATCAGTAAGGGTGTGGAGAGGTGGGTGCTCAGTGGGAGGGTGGGAGGGGGACTGGGAAGATGGTGAGGACCATTTCTTCTTTACAGGGAAAAAATATATTGTGGGATGGTTCTCTTTATTTACAGATTATTTTATTTAAAAAATTTGGCACACTGGGATGAGGCTCAAGTGTGCCACAGTAATGAGAGGCACAACCTGACTCAGGAATTGGGCACCCCAATGTTGGGATAAAAAATGGGCTTTGGTGGGAGGGCACCCAACACCGTTAGGGGAACATCCTGGTGTCAGAAACATATGATAATAACCTGGCACACTGGAGGAGGCTCCCAGTGTGCCACATGAGTTTTAGTGGGAATACATGCTGCTGACAGGGGATTGGGAACCCTATTGGCAAAGAAAGTGGGCTGGGGGCATCCGACACCAAGAGGTGGCATCCTGGTGCCAGAAAAGAAAAAATAGCTTAAAAATCTAGACAGACTGGGGTGGGCTCCCAGTGTGCCACATAAGTGTGTGGGTTGGGGGCATACCAACATGGGATTGGGCACCCATTGTCACTGACTGTCACAGAACTTTGATGCAGGATCCTGCATCACAAATGTGGATGAAGGATTCTTCATTGAAGCTAAAGACGTGGGGGATGGTTTTCTTTATTTATTTCCCTAGGTAAACACTGTCAGTTGTGTTTACCTAATCGAGAACTATGAAACACACTGGGAACTTCAGATATATATATATATATATATATATATATATATATATATATGATATATTAGCCTGACTGAAGATATCATATTTCTCTTCAGAGAGCCAATGATATCATGATATCTCATGAGTGACAAAGCCACGAGTGAGATACCATGATATGATATAGATTGGCCTCAATGAAGATAATAGCTTCAGTCAGGCCATGTCATATTCTGTTTATACTATGTATGTTTTGGGCCGCATTCAACAAAGCTCCAAATGTGCACTAATACATCTCCACTACATAGAGATGTTGGCTGTTTCAACACAAATCTGCAGTATGTCTACCAGCACAACAGATGCATATATTCGTTTAAAAAAAATATATAGAGTTGATCCTGCTACTTTAAAATTATTATGCCAAAATGTGTCTGGATTCAGGCTAACCTTGTGACCACCCCAATACAACTCTCCATAGTCCGTCCCTCAAAGAGCAGATTACATATATTCTTAAATAAATTGTCTCATGTGCTGCAGTAAACTCATTGAATAATACATATCTGGTTGATCCTGCTTGCATCTTTAAACACATATGTTTAAAAAAAAAAGATACATTATCTGGTTGATCCTGTGATTTTGTTTTATCAGGTCAGGTAATGCGCCATGACAACCGATCAATGCATGATCAAATGTAAGCGTGACCAGCGCCAGCAATAATCAAATCTAGTACTATCATAATTATAGAGCCTGTGCTGTGAATTATTTGAAAACTATGTGACCCTTTCCTAATATTGAAGCTATATTTTAAGGAAGAGAAGCTGCCGACAATACTGAGAGAAGAGCAAGCGAGTCGGCAGCTTCAGAACAACAGGTAAGCGTGAGCATGTGTTTGCTGGCGATGACACTCGCGCTTGTCTGCTGTTCGCAAAACTGCTGGCTAACATCTCTCCAGTATTGTTAACGCTTTCTTCTTTAAAATATAGCCAATAATAGAAAGAATCACAATTTCAACAATTCACAACACAAGCAGTACCTGAACAGTGTGACAGTACAAGTCCTTACATTAACTTGCGTACTGATCATGCTTGCAATGAGATGAACATGGGTGAAACGAAGTCGCAGGATCAACCAGATATGTTTAAAATTAATTATTTGTGTTAAGATGTAGGCAGGATCAACCAGATGCAAGAGATGTGTGTTTTTTGGGGGAGTTACTTGTACAGGGACAGAGGAAAGAGACAGGTGTGTGATGAAAAGTGAAACACTTTCACTTTCATAAGGATGACGATAGGAATGTGTAAATAAATGTATGACGATAGGAACATGAAGATAACAATGTTATCTTCACTGGGCAGCCTAGATATCATTTTTATACTGTATTTATCCCAAAACATACGTTGTATAAATATCTATATATATCTATAGATATATACAGTTATATATAGATATATCTAGATATATCTATATATCTATCTCTCTCTCGATATAGATATATCTGGAAGGGCAGGTATAGTTGAGTTGCAGCCACTTCTATGTTAAACCCCAAATATTGTACTTTAATAACTCTGCAACAGTTTGTCTGAACTAAACTTTTGTGCAATCACCACTGCATATATATGCACTTTAGTAACTTTGAAACTGTACTACAGATTTTCCTTAAATTTTGCTTGCATGGTGTGGCGCCATAGATCTCTGGATCTGGCAAGTTGTGTAAAGGTCAGATGAGGCGGTTGCAGAGCTGTGGAATTGCATAAAATGGGCAAAACTGGGTTTTTGTGAGTTTCTTTGCTTAGGCTACAGCCCAAACTATTTGCCAGTCTGGTCAGAATTCTTTGGGAAGATGCAGTGTGGGTCATTGATGTGCCTTTTGAAGATTGCGTGAAAGAATATTAATCCATTCAAAAGTTATTCACATTTTAACTTTCCTTTTATAGTCAATGGTAAAAATATATCTGCCTCACAAAGCTGCCACCAGTACATTTTACTGTTGCAGATGACCCTTTACTGTCATGCTGCAGCCATCTTGTTTCAGTTAGTGGTGAAGAAAAATGTCTGTAATTCAAATTCTACTGCCACTAACCTAACATGGAATTTCTACACTTTTGTCACTGTGCTATCAACTCTAACTGATGCATTAATGGAGATTTTGCAATTCATTTTCATTCTTTTGAGAAAGTATAATGTAACTGGTAATTGGTATGTGCTTGTAGAGATGCGGGCCCTCCAGGCCCTGTGCTCCCTTCACATTGCCCATTTTTTCATCTGACGACTGAACAGTGGCGCCTCTCATGGACTCCATAATAAATTTTGTGGCCTTTTGAACATGCCACATAGGCAGTGAGTGGTGAGTTGCCTCCATTAGCCAATCAATTCCACTGCTATGGATGCTGAGGCAGACATTGGTGAATGTAAAGCATGGCCTTGATGTTGCTGGAGACAGTGCTATAGTATGTTGCTGAAACATGTTGACAGTATTCACCAGAATCGTCACATTTTAGCATTCAGTGTAGTGACAACTTTGCCATAGCAACAATGCTGGACCCACGATACAAACATGGAATTGCCTCAGTACTGGATGGAGGGCCTGAACAGGTAAAACTATCAGTGGGCAACTGGCACTTGGTTCATGGGCACAGAAGTCACGTGACAAGGTTAGCAAACCTCAGCAGCATAATCTGGCTGAAGGCGCACCTGGAGAAGCATCAAGCATATCCTGAAGGGAAGGGAACTGCAGTTCCAGGTGGTCTGTCATCCAAAGTGGTTGGCGCCAACCCACTTTGGGAGGCTTTGTCCCAAGTTGGGATTTATCAAAAAATGATTCGGAGAACAGGATGATGCATCAACCACTAGACTTAGTGTGGCACAGAGAATGGTTGAGTCATATTTGTCTGAAAACAGGTATCTGTCAACAACTGATGATCCTCTTTGTACTGAAGCAGAAAGGTCAGTGAATGGTCAGAGCTGACTGCAGTGGCACTGAAGTACTCACTATTCACTCTCCAGTATAAGTGTCGAGAGGTATTCACTTCAACAGGTGCAATAGTCAGGATGCCGGACAAACCTTTCTTCTGCAAATGTTAGTTGCTAACATTCATAAAAATGAATGAGAGGCACATAACAGCACAGACTGCAACCTCGGTATTCATACCCGGTCAGTCATTGGTGGTTTTGGTGATGTAGAAATGGAACATCCTGGTGGCACTGGCAGTGGCAGCATGAAACGGCCCATCACTGATGTAGATGATGACACAATGGAGAAAGAATTTCCCAGTGGTCAGACTTCAGACATAGATGACTTGAGGGCAGCTTTCTATGAGGATGATGATGTGGTTAATGTTGGCAGGTTTTAACTGAAGTTTTTAAGGCAGTGTGCCCCTTGGAGTCAGACCACCACCAGCAGGACTGATGGCAGCCACTTCCACCGCATAGAATGACTTTGTCTGCCCCCTGACCACCACCACCACCAGGACCGATGTTAGCCACTGCCACCACAGAGAATGACTTTTTCTGCCCCTGGACCACCACCACCAGGACCGATATTAGCCACTGCCACCACAGAGAATGACTTTGTCCCCCCCAGGCCACCACCACCAGGACCGATGTTAGCCACTGCCACCACAGAGAATGACTTTGTCTGCTCCCGGACCACCACCATCATCATCGCTGTTAGCCACCGCCACCACCAGATGCAGGAAGATGTCACAGGAATGTCATGTGCCGCAGCTGTGACAACAGCACTCACCACTAGTGTCATTCAGACAAGGTTTACCCATTACATTGACCATGCCAAGGTAGAGGAAGTCGAACTGGAGACCACATCCATCCAAGGCTTCTTAATATTAAAACTATAAAGTGAGTATAGTGTACTAATGTTTTTTATGCTATTTAACTTCCTTTAGCTTTATGTTTTGTTTTCTGTTGCTTTTCTGAGCTGCAATGGTCAAACACATCTGATAAACTTATTTCGTTTTTACACATTAACAAAAAACTCTCCTTCACTGAAAGTCAGTATGAAAGGAGCAGCAGCAGTACTGTACACAGGAACCTATGGAATATCCATTTCAAATCCACACTGGTAAGTATCAAGATTTTATTTCACCTGTTCAATTTTTTTTCAAAGAGTGCAGCAATGCGACTGAGTAGGATTCATAAACTAGGTGACATGTGTATGTTGCCAAACTATTTCTGCAAGATACCATGCACTGTATTCTGAACTTGCAGCTGTGCAGCCATGACAGTGTTGAAAAGTTGCACACAGGTTGTGTTACTTGACAAGATGTGGTTTTGAAATGTAACTTGACTTGAGATTGAGAACCAGGACACTGGCACAGTGTATGTGTTACACAGCCTGGTACTAAATTAACTTGTGATTGATCTGCTGATTGCACTGTGACAGCTCACTATCTGTGTTAATAATCCAGATACCTGTGGAACAGCCACACCTTAAACACAATATATTACTGCTGCAATCAAGTTGTAAGAAGTCCTTCATTTCTTTTTTAGAAAACTTCCAGATGCTTTGTTGTGTCATAGTTGCCTTATCCAAATAAGTTCTTTAACATCAGCTCCCCCACCCCAGGCTGGGGCAGACATGCAACATGCAGAAGTCGTTTCAATCGATGACCATGACCACCATTAACAACCAGACTCAGAAGGATGCAGATGAAATCTGTGAAGAAGTAACCAGCTAAGAAACCATTAATGAGACAAACCTGAAAATATGCTCACCCCACAAAAAAAACTTACCTTCACTGGCTTGAGAGTTGTCCATTTCAAATTAAATGCAAAAGTTCTCATCAAGCACTGGAATGTGCAAACCAACAGTATCTGTGACCTGTGATACAAAACAATACAATGAGTACATATATATATATAGAGGCAAAAACTCTGTTTAATGCATGAGTTAGGGTTGTTCCACAGCGACAAAAGCGAGGAAATTCAATGTTAGGGTTGAAACCCCTTTGCACACCTCCAGCCCACCCCCAACTGGAATCAGAGTGTGCATTGGGGTCATCAGCCCTAACTCTCACCCCATCACATCACATATATATAGAGGCAAAAACTCTGTTTAATGCATCAGTTAGGGTTGTTCCACAGCGACAAAAGCGAGGAAATTCAATGTTAGGGTTGAAACCCCTTTGCACACCTCAGCCCACCCCAACTGGAATCGGGAGTGCGCATTGGGAGTCATCAGCCCTAACTCTCACCCCATCACATGTGGAAAGAAGCTGAGGAATAGGAGAGTGGGGTGAGAGTTAGGCCGATGATCCCAACGCCGCACCCTGATTCCAGTTGTGAGGTGGGCTGAGGTCAAAGGGGTTTCAACCCCAACATTGAATTTCCTTTGCTTTTGTCACTGTGGAACAACCCTAACTGATGCATTAAATGAGTTTTTGCCTCTAATTCCCCCTTCTTTTGAGAATGATAACAAGAAATAGTGAATGTAATGTGGTGGCAGGAATCGCGGGGCATGCAGGGCGGCCAGCGGGGCCTAGTAACATTAAGCCCATGAATGCAAATCATAATGCGTATGGTGACGCAAAGTGAAACAGAAAGAGAAACAGTACTGTAGACAGAAATATTAAAAACAACGCAAAACACAACAGCAAATGAAAATGCAAAATGCGCACATGGTGGCGTAAACGTGGAACGGTAAGTGAAACGGGCACGAACCACAAGCAGAAACGGTAATGGTAATATAATGTAAGTGCAATAGCTGGTTTTCCCAAAAAGCTGTACAGAGAAAGACAGTGAGTACAAAGAATGTATGCAAAATAATGACTCTCGGAACAGAAAATGAGTACTTGGAATAGTAAATTGCTTATAACTCAGGAACTGTATGACATAGAAAACAATTTAAAAGTCATATGAATTATCATTTTCCTGCTAGTTTTGTACTTAGCCCCCATTGTGGGGCTAAAGCATTTTCGATGAAAAGTCCGTATCTACGTACCGTTCTGAGATCGGGCCCTGAAAGGCAGCACAAGCGCCATAGTGTTATCCTATGGAAAAACAAAGTTCAGAGTGCCATAACTTTGCCTCCCTGTAATATTTTTCACCAAACCACTGAAAGGCACATTTGTGGGATGTTGGCTGTGTTCCTGTAAATTTCAGCCCAAAAGACTAAATTGTTATTTTGCTGCAATGCGTCGTATGCCGTAATGTTATCCTATGGGAAAAAGTGTCAACTTTGAGTACCATAACTTGCCGCCATGTAATATTTTGTCAACAAAACACTGAAAGGCACATCTGTGAGATGTCGGCTCGTTTCCTCAAATTTCAGCCAAAACTCCAAACTGTTCTTTTGCAGTGGGGTGCCAAAGAATTGCTGTCATTTTCCCACAGCCTAGAAAAGTACTGTCGCATTTACAAAGCTTTCTAAAATATGCGACACTACCGTGAGTGCGACACTACTTTGTGAAAGTACTTTTCCAGAAATCTGAAAACATATTTCTGGGGTGTTTACCCCAAAATGAAGACATGGCTATCATCCTCAGAGTCCGACTAGGTGAATACAAAAAGAATTAGGTTGCTAGAGGGTCCCAAATTTAAATGCCAAGCATTTTTCTGATCACCAACTGAAAACAAAATGGCGGATTTACGACAGTAAAAGACCATTTGTGAAAGTAAAAACTGCATTCTGAAAAGTGTTGAACTTTTTGTTAATTTTTCCCATTGACTTATAATGGGAACTTGTTTTGAATAACTTTTGAACCGTTGAATATTTTTCACAGAAATCTTTGAAAGGCACATTGGGGACCCTGGCTGCATGTTCCCTGAAGAGGTAGGACCAGTCGTGCAAACCATGCAACCTGTAGGCATGACCATAGAATTCAAAAAAGCGTAAATGCACGCAAGAATCATGTAATAACTCCACATACATATATCTGACCAGTATGAAACTTGGCAGATCCCAAGGTGTATGGGTCTTGATTCTGTATTCCAAATTTCAGGCAAGTCCGTTGAATGGTTGCAAAGGTTAAGGTGCAAAATTTTGGGTTTAACATGTAAATGGCTCCTCAACTCCTAACTATGGTAGCACTACTGTGCTACCATATATATATATATATATATATATATATATATATATATATATATATATATATATATCAACCCCACCTACAAAATATAAAATATATATCAACTCACCAAGGCTGCTATTAGCGTACAGACAAAGGGATCCCTTCCATCCGGTTGAGATGATTACATTGCATTTGCAGAATTGCAGCACACATTGGACCAGCAACAGTTCGCTCACAGTCATAATTTCTGATGGGACTTTGCATGTGGTGTAACGTTCCCATTTCACTTCATTTCTACACACAAGACAGATGCATTTTGGGCATGCAGAAAAAAATCTGTGGACTCTGTAAGTACTGCACACATGACTGAGTGTGCCATTAATTCTGGGGACTTTGCATGTGGTGTAACACTCCCATTTCACTTTGTTACCACTTGTCAATTTTCTACACAACACAAGTGTATTTTGGGCATGCAGAAAAAATCTGGGACTCTGTGTGAGTACTGCATGCATGCATGACTGAGTCGCCCTTAATTCTGGGGACTTGCATGTGGTGTAACGCTCCCATTTCACTTTGTTACCACTTATCATTTTAGCACACAAGACAGATGCATTTTTGTGTGTTGTGACTGTGAGCACATGATGTCATATTTAAATTATAAATTAAAGCAGCATTGCAAGAATGTTGTGACAATTTTGACCTGTACTTTTTATGCTATTTACATTGCCAGCTGCTAGTTCCTTTGAGTCCTGACTTGAATGATACCCTTCTTTTCACAATTTGTGTCTGCTTTACTACTTTTCTCATGTCTGAAAAAAAGGACCATGCTTTTCAATATTGTTTCTGACAAGGTTTTATCACTATTTGCAGCAGTTTTCAATAAATAGTGTTCTGTGAGGTCATAAAACACTGCCTGCTGCATAACTGTTAATTTTACAACAGAAGTGATATACAACTGATGGAGAAAAGCAGCAGAAAATACAGACAAAGACCTGGTCTGCACCATATTAAAAGAAATGCTCCTTTTATTATTTCAGACATGAAAAAAGTAGTAAAGCAGACTCAAATACTGGAAATTATAGTATACAAGTCAGGATGTAAGTAAAGTGGCAATGTAAAATAGCCTTAAAAAGTATAGGTCAACATTTTCAACAGATTGTTGCACTGCTGCTTTAAAGAGATTCACCAAGTTACATAGTTATGGTGTTGCACCAATATGGGTGCCTTACCTCAAGGGAATCTTTCTTGCTCCACATGTCCTTACATAGTTCAATACATTTCAAATTTCATTAAAGTGTGTCACAGATGAAGACCCATTCTGAAAAGGTGCCCAAATTCTGCCCCGCTCTCAGTAGCGTTATGATGTGATGCCAGGGAAGTTAAGGGGCGTGCTCAATATAGAAATGTCAGACAGCTTTCCAAATGTTTCTTTATGTTATAATGGTCAGCTTGTGGTGAAACATGGGCATGTTTCCACAAACAAGGCTCTTGTTACTGGAAGCGTGCCCGTGTTTCACACAAACTAACCATTATAACATAAAGAAACATTGAAAAGCTAATGACATTCACTATAATGGAGCATCATCGCTCCCTGGCATCATGTCATTATGTTGCTGAGAGTGGGGGCAGAATTTGGGTGACTTTCAGAATGGGAATTCCTCCATGACAGGGGTAATGTGGGGAAATCTTTTTCATGGAGAGGTGGTGGTTAGTGGAACTGCCTTCCCTGGGGAGGTTGTTGGGGCTAAAACAGTGGGGAATTCAAACATGCATGGGACAGACACAAGACAATTGTAGTGGGGGTGGCAGGAAGTAGGCTGTTGGTTAACTAGAATCTGCAGCTTATCCAGTAGGTAGGAAATGGGCAGACTGGGTGGGCCAAGTGGTCCTTATCTGCTGTCAAAGTCTATGCTTCTATGTTTCTATGTTACACACTTTAATGAAATTACAGGCGTTTTTGACAGAAATGTATTGCACTATGTAAGGATATGTGGAGAAAGAAAGATTCCCTGGAAGTAAAGTGCTTATTTATTGGGTGCAATGCTGTAAGTTGGTGAATCTCTTTAATGTCTATTTAACAAACTAAATATTTATGGAGCCTCAGTAATGTTAACTTTGTGTCCGGACTCATGATTTAAAGTGTTTCACAAAAGCATGACTGAGCAGTGCAAGTATTTTGTGCTAAACTGCATGTGTGCTGTCAGTGTTCTTTCCTGTGTGTGCATTTGTCCAGCTTCATGCAAACATATATATGGTGTGACTTGTTGCAGTACCTCAAGAATAAAGATAACAAAGAATACATGACGTATATTTATTTGTATCATCAGCACCAGCGGAGTAAGTGATATGATATTTTTCACAGAGTATGGGTCACTGCACCTCAGTCACTCACAATGCACACAAGACTTACGGAGATCATAGCACAAAAAGCACATGCTCTCCTAAAAGTCATGTGTGCAGTATGTGACAAAGGTGCACTCTGGCCAGACACCTTTGAAAAGATTCATTACTTAGTCCACTGATGATGATGGTGACAATAAAATATACGTTATTCTGCTAGCTATTCCTTATACCATAAACACTACAAGTCAGCAATATATGTTTGCAAGAAGTTGCACAATGTCTGATGTCACACACACACACACACACACACACGCACACACACAAAGAAAAGAACACTGACTGCACATATGCAATTTAGCACATCATACTTGCACTGCTCTCACCAGCTTTTCCACAAGCACTCTACAACAGAAAGTAAACATTACTGAGGCACTGCATTATAAAAAGGGCAAGTGTCTATTATTAAACATAAACAAAAAAAATAATCACAAAACACTACAACACAGCAGTGGTGGGGAGGGAGGTGTCCAGAAAAAATACCTTAATGAGGGATTCCATGGTGTTCACAGCAGCAGGTGGAGCATTGACAGTATCTGCAGCTGCTGTTGCTGAATCTGATCCACCTGCTGCTGCACAGCACCCACCCTGTCGTTGCTTTTCTCAAGGGTTGCCCACACCAGTGCAATGTCTGCCTGCATTGCAGGCACTGTGACAGGGTCCACTGCAGTAGGAAAACCAGGTACTGGTGGTGGTGCTGGTGGTAGTGGTGGTGGTGGAGCAGCTGCCCCTGCTGCTGCCCTCCTAATGCTGCAGCGACAAGGCACAACACCCCATCACCTTCTGCCACTGCCACAAAAGGGCCAGCACGTGGATGCCTGGCCCCTTCGGTGGCAACCTGCCACTCCACCTTGTGGTGGCTTTTGCCATGTGTCGCTGGCCACGGTCCCCAAATGTGTCCCCAGGGGCTACGGCACACCTGCACACCACACAAACGGCAAACCACAATGGTGCTGTTTCCCCAACACAGTTAAAAACTGCCATACTGGGGAGCTGTGGGGGGACCAGGTACAGATGGGCAGATGTACTGCCGGCAGCACATAATTCACCTGGGGCTCCACCTGCGGCTGTGGAGGTGGTGGGAGGTCCTGCTGGAGCCCCTGCAGCTGCTACTGGTGGTGGTGGTGGACTTGGTGGATGTGCCACCACTGGTGGCACTTGTGCTGCTGCTGCTGCTTCCAGAGGAGACACACACACCAAACAGTGGGAGCGGTCCAATGACACCCGACCACCCCCATGTGTGTGCACTCCTCCCCTCTGCCCACACCCATGGCCCACAGACTATAATCCCGGGTCCAGGGCTCACAACTGTCTAAGTCCCTCAGACTGTGACCGACGCTCACAAGACTCCTTCACACTGACTCACAGTCTCACATACACACACACACACACACACACACACACACACACACACACACACACACACAAACAAAAGTTATAAAAGAAAATCAATAGCAAAAAGAACTGAAAAAACACACTAAAAAAACTAAAGATTTAGCTTTTAAAAAGCTGTTTTTTAGTCAAAGTATAAAGATACCAACAAACACTCCTATCTACACCCAAAATAATTCTGCCTTCTACCACTGCAAAGGAGAAAGTAGAAACTAACTGCTTGTCTGACTCACTTCCTTCCTGCCTGGCTAAAGCATGGACCTACAGTACTGTAAGCCATGTGATGTATGGGGCTGCAAAATTGTTGTCACTTACGCTTACTTCACAATAAGGTGGAATGGCAATGCGAAATCAGAATGGAAAGCTGAAATGAGCACTTTGCAATGCTCACTCCATGAAAAGATGGTGTAAAGTGGCCACTTTGCATCCACTTCACTGGTGGATTTTAAATTCGCTGCATCTCTAATGCCATGGACCATTTTCAGGCACAAACCGGGCAACATAAGGCAGCTGAGTAGAAACATCAAAATAATAAGAACTGAACAAGAGCAGGTAATACATAATGAAAGGTTACAGTTGTTACATTTGGCAATACATGGTGGCAGTAGTTGAGGGACAACAAATAGCAAAGCAAAAGTAAGGCTCATGGTGGTACAGTTTCAGTAAATAAGAGAACCTATTTGGCCCTACCCTGGAACCTATAAGGGGTGGGGCTAGTCACACCACCGCTTCACTCTTCTCAGTATTGTTGGCAGCTTTTTCTTAAATATAGCCAATATTAGAAAGGGTCACAGTTTCAACAACTTCACAGCACAGGCTCTATAATTGTGACAGTACCTGAGATTTGAATATTGTTGTGCTCGGTCACGCTACATTTGACCGCGTACTGATCGGTCATGGCGCATTGCATGGTTGAACATGGGTGAAACAACGGTCGAGGATCAACCAGATATGTTTAAAATTAATTATTTGTGTTAAGATGTAGGCAGGATCAACCAGATGCAAGAGATGTGTGTTTTTTTGGGGAGTATACTTGTACAGGGACAGAGGAAAGAGAGACAGTGTGATGAAAAGTGAAACACTTTCACTTTCATAAGGATGACGTATAGGAATGTGTAAATAAATGTATGACGTATAGGAACATGAAGATAACAATGTTATCTTCACTGGGCAGCCTAGATATCATTTTTTATACTCGTATTTATCCCAAAACATACGTTGTATAAATATCTATATATATCTATAGATATATACAGTTATATATAGATATATCTAGATATATCTATATATCTATCTCTCTCTCTCTCGATATAGATATATCTGGAAGGGCAGGTATAGTTGGAGTTGCGCAGCCACTTCTATGTTAAACCCCAAATATTGTACTTTAATAACTCTGCAACAGTTTGTCTGAACTAAACTTTGTGCAATCACCACTGCATATATATGCACTTTAGTAACTTTGAAACTGTACTACAGATTTTCCTTAAATTTTGCTTGCATGGTGTGGCGCCATAGATCTCTGGATCTGGCAAGTTGTGTAAGGGCAGATGAGCGGGTTGCAGAGCTGTGGAATTGCATAAAATGGGCAAAACTGGGTTTTTGTGAGTTTCTTTGCTTAGGCTACAGCCCAAACTATTTGCCAGTCTGGTCAGAATTTTTGGGAAGATCGGTGTGGGTCATTGATGTGCCTTTTGAAGATTGCGTGAAAGAATATTAATCCATTCAAAGTTATTCACATTTTAACTTTCCTTTTATAGTCAATGGTAAAAATATATCTGCCTCACAAAGCTGCCACCAGTACATTTTACTGTTGCAGATGACCTTTACTGTCATGCTGCAGCCATCTTGTTTCAGTTAGTGGTGAAGAAAAATGTCTGTAATTCAAATTCTACTGCCACTAACCCTAACATGGAATTTCTACACTTTTGTCACTGTGCTATCAACTCTAACTGATGCATTAATGGAGATTTTGCAATTCATTTTTCATTCTTTTTGAGAAAGTATAATGTAACTGGTAATTGGTATGTGCTTGTGAGAGTGCGGGCCCTCCAGGCCCTGTGCTCCCTTCACATTGCCCATTTTTTCATACGACGACTGAACAGTGGCGCCTCATGGACTCCATAATAATTTTGTGGCCTTTGAACATGCCACATAGGCAGTGAGGTGAGTTGCCTCCATTAGCCAATCAATTCCACTGCTATGGATGCTGAGGCAGACATTGGTGAATGTAAAGCATGGCCTTGATGTTGCTGGAGACAGTGCTATCAGTATGTTGCTGAAACACATGTTGACAGTATTCGACCAGAATCGTCACATTTTTAGCATTCAGTGTAGTGACAACTTTGCCATAGCAACAATGCTGGACCCACGATACAAACATGGAATTGCCTCAGTACTGGATGGAGGGCCTGAACAGGTAAAAACTATCAGTGGGCAACTGGTGCACTTGGTTCATGGGGCACAGAAGTCACGTGCCAAGGTTAGCAAACCTCAGCAGCATAATCTGGCTGAAGGCGCACCTGGAGAAGCATCAAGCATATCCTGAAAGGGGAAGGGAACTGCAGTTCCAGGTGGTCTGTCATCCAAAGTGGTTGGCGTCAACCCACTTTGGGAGGCTTTGTCCCAAGTTGGGATTTATCAAAAAAATGATTCCGGAGAACAGGATGATGCATCAACCACTAGACTTAGTGTGGCACAGAGAATGGTTGAGTCATATTTGTCTGAAAAACAGGTATCTGTCAATAACTGATGATCCTCTTTTGTACTGAAGCAGAAAGGTCAGTGAATGGTCAGAGCTGACTGCAGTGGCACTGAAGTACCTCACATGCCCACTCTCCAGTATAAGTGTCGAGAGGGTATTCACTTCAACAGGTGCAATAGTCAGGGATCGTCGGACAAACCTTTCTTCTGCAAATGTTAGTTTGCTAACATTCATAAAAATGAATGAGAGGCACATAACAGCACAGACTGCAACCTCGGTATTCATACCCCGGTCTAGTCATGGTGGTTTTGGTGATGTAGAAATGGAACATCCTGGTGGCACTGGCAGTGGCAGCATGAAACGGCCCATCACTGATGTAGATGATGACACAATGGAGAAAGAATTTCCCAGTGGTCAGACTTCAGACATAGATGACTGTGAGGGCAGCTTTCTTTATGAGGATGATGATGTGGTTAATGTTGGCAGGTTTTAACTGAAGTTTTTAAAAGGCAGTGTGCCCCCTTGGAGTCAGACCACCACCAGCAGGACTGATGGCAGCCACTTCCACCGCATAGAATGACTTTGTCTGCCCCTTTGGACCACCACCACCACCAGGACCGATGTTAGCCACTGCCACCACAGAGAATGACTTTTCTGCCCCTGGACCACCACCACCAGGACCGATATTAGCCACTGCCACCACAGAGAATGACTTTGTCGCCCCCCAGGCCACCACCACCAGGACCGATGTTAGCCACTGCCACCACAGAGAATGACTTTGTCTGCTCCCGGACCACCACCATCATCATCGCTGTTAGCCACCGCCACCACCAGATGCAGGAAGATGTCACAGGAATGTCATGTGCCGCAGCTGTGACACCAGCACTCACCACTAGTGTCATTCAGAAGGTTTACCCATTACATTGACCATGCCAAGGTAGAGGAAGTCGAACTGGAGACCACATCCATCCAAGGCTTCTTAATATTAAAACTATAAAGTGAGTATGTACTAATGTTTTTATGCTATTTAACTTCCTTTAGCTTTATGTTTTGTTTTCTGTTGCTTTTCTGAGCTGCAATGGTCAAACACATACGGTAAACTTATTTCGTTTTTTTACACATTAACAAAAAAACTCTCCTTCACTGAAAGTCAGTATGAAAGGAGCAGCAGCAGTACTGTACACAGGAACCTATGGAATATCCATTTCAAATCCACACTGGTAAGTATCAAGATTTTATTTCACCTGTTCAATTTTTTTTTCAAAGAGTGCAGCAAATGCGACTGAGTAGGATTCATAAACTAGGTGACATGTGTATGTTGCCAAAACTATTTCTGCAAGATACCATGCACTGTATTCTGAACTTGCAGCTGTGCAGCCATGACAGTGTTGAAAAAGTTGCACACAGGTTGTGTTACTTGACAAGATGTGGTTTTGAAATGTAACTTGATTCTGAGATTGAGAACCAGGACACTGGCACAGTGTATGTGTTACACAGCCTGGTACTAAATTAACTTGTGATTGATCTGCTGATTGCACTGTGACAGCTCACTATCTGTGTTAATAATCCAGATACCTGTGGAACAGCCACACCTTAAACACAATATATTACTGCTGCAATCAAGTTGTAAGAAGTCCTTCATTTCTTTTTAGAAAACTTCCAGATGCTTTGTTGTGTCATAGTTGCCTTATCCAAATAAGTTCTTTAACATCAGCTCCCCACCCCAGGCTGGGGCAGACATGCAACATGCAGAAGTCGTTTCAATCGATGACCATGACCACCATTAACAACCAGACTCAGAAGGATGCAGATGAAATCTGTGAAGAAGTAACCAGCTAAGAAACCATTAATGAGACAAACCTGAAAATATGCTCACCCCCACAAAAAAATCTACTCACTGGCTTGAGAGTTGTCCATTTCAAATTAAATGCAAAAGTTCTCATCAAGCACTGAATGTGCAAACCAACAGTATCTGTGACCTGTGATACAAAACAATACAATGAGTACATATATATATATATAGAGGCAAAAAACTCTGTTTAATGCATGAGTTAGGGTTGTTCCACAGCGACAAAAGCGAGGAAATTCAATGTTAGGGTTGAAACCCCCTTTGCACACCTCCAGCCCACCCCCCCAACTGGAATCGGGGTGTGCATTGGGGTCATCAGCCCTAACTCTCACCCCATCACATCACATATATATAGAGGCAAAAAACTCTGTTTAATGCATCAGTTAGGGTTGTTCCACAGCGACAAAAGCGAGGAAATTCAATGTTAGGGTTGAAACCCCCTTTGCACACCTCCAGCCCACCCCCCCAACTGGAATCGGGGTGCGCATTGGGGTCATCAGCCCTAACTCTCACCCCATCACATGTGGAAAGAAGCTGAGGAATAGGAGAGTGGGGTGAGAGTTAGGACCGATGATCCCAACGCGCACCCTGATTCCAGTTGTGAGGTGGGCTGGAGGGGTGCAAAGGGGGTTTCAACCCTAACATTGAATTTCCTTTCTTTTGTCACTGTGGAACAACCCTAACTGATGCATTAAATGGAGTTTTTTGCCTCTAATTCCCCTTCTTTTTGAGAATGATAACAAGAAATAGTGAATGTAATGTGGTGGCAGGAATGCGGGGCATGCAGCGGCGGGAGCGCGGGGCCTAGTAACATTACGCCCATGAATGCAAATCATAATGCGTATGGTGACGCAAAGTGAAACAGAAAGAGAAACAGTACTGTAGACAGAAATATTAAAAACAACGCAAACACAACCACAAATGAAAATGCAAAGAGTAACGCACATGGTGGCGTAAACGTGAACGGTAAGTGAAACGGGTACGGAACCACAAGCAGAAACGGTAATGGTAACAGTAATGTAAGTGCACAGGCTGGTTTTCCCCAAAAGCTGTACAGAGAAAGACAGTGAGTACAAAGAATGTATGCAAAATAATGACTCTCGGAACAGAAAAATGAGTACTTGGAATAGTAAATTGCTTATAACTCAGGAACTGTATGACATAGAAAACAATTTAAAAGTCATATGAATTATCATTTTCCTGGCTAGTTTTGTACTTAGCCCCCATTGTGGGGCTAAGCATTTTTTCGATGAAAAGTCCGTATCTCGCACCGTTTCTGAGATACGGGCCCTGAAAGGCGCGGCAAGCGCCATAGTGTTATCCTATGGGAAAAACCAAAAGTTCAGAGTGCCATAACTTTGCCTCCCTGTAATATTTTTTCACCAAACCACTGAAAGGCACATTTGTGGGATGTTGGCTGTGTTCCCTGTAAATTTCAGCCCAAAAGACTAAATTGTTATTTTGCTGCAATGCGTCATATGCCGTAATGTTATCCTATGGGAAAAAGTGTCAACTTTGGAGTACCATAACTTTGCCGCCATGTAATATTTTGTCAACAAAACACTGAAAGGCACATCTGTGAGATGTCGGCTGCGTTTCCTCCAAATTTCAGCCCAAAACTCCAAACTGTTCTTTTGCAGTGGGGTGCCAAAGAATTGCTGTCATTTTCCCACAGCCTAGAAAAGTACTGTCGCAATTTTCGAAAGCTTTCACAAATATTTACGACACTACCGTGAGTGCGACACTACTTTGTGAAAGTACTTTTTCCAGAAATCTGAAAAACATATTTCTGGGGTGTTTTACCCCAAAATGAAGACATGGCTATCATCCTCAGAGTCCGACTAGGTGAATACAAAAAGAATTAGGTTGCTAGAGGGTCCCAAATTTAAATGCCAAGCATTTTTCTGATCACCAACTGAAAACAAAATGGCGGATTTGCGACAGTAAAAGGGCCATTTGTGAAAGTAAAAACTGCATTTGAGAAAGTGTTGAACTTTTTGTTAATTTTTCCCATTGACTTATAATGGGAACTTGTTTTTTGAATAACTTTTGAACCGTTGAATATTTTTTCACGAAATCTTTGAAAGGCACATTGGGGACCCTGGCTGCATGTTCCCTGAAGAGGTAGGACCAGTCGTGCAAACCATGCAACCTGTAGGCATGACCATAGAATTCCAAAAAAAGCGTAAATGCACGCGCAGATCATGCTTAATAACTCCACATACATATATCTGACCAGTATGAAACTTGGCAGATCCCAAGGTGTATGGGTCTTGATTCTGTATTCCAAATTTCAGGCAAGTCCGTTGAATGGTTGCAAAGTTATTAAGGTGCAAAATTTTGGGTTTAACATGTAAATGGCTCCTCAACCCTAACTATGGTAGCACTACTGTGCTACCATTATATATATATATATATATATATATATATATATATATATATATATATATGTCAACCCACCTACAAAATATAAAATATATATCAACTCACCAAGGCTGCTATTAGCGTACAGACAAAGGGATCCCTTCCATCCGGTTGAGATGATTACATTGCATTTCATGGAATTGCAGCACACATTGGACCAGCAACAGTTCGCTCACAGTCATAATTTCTGATGGGACTTTGCATGTGGTGTAACGTTCCCATTTCACTTCATTTTCTACACACAAGACAGATGCATTTTGGGCATGCAGAAAAAAATCTGTGGACTCTGTGTAAGTACTGCACACATGACTGAGTGTGCCATTAATTCTGGGGGACTTTGCATGTGGTGTAACACTCCCATTTCACTTTGTTACCACTTGTCAATTTTCTGCACACAACACAAGTGTATTTTGGGCATGCAGAAAAAATCTGGGGACTCTGTGTGAGTACTGCATGCATGCATGACTGAGTGCGCCCTTAATTTTGGGGGACTTGCATGTGGTGTAACGCTCCCATTTCACTTTGTTACCACTTATCATTTTTATGCACACAAGACAGATGCATTTTGTGTGTTGTGACTGTGAGCACATGATGTCATATTTAAATTATAAATTAAAGCAGCATTGCAAGAATGTTGTGACAATTTTGACCTGTACTTTTTTATGCTATTTTACATTGCCAGCTGCTAGTTCCCTTTGAGTCCTGACTTGAATGATACCCTTCTTTTCACAATTTGTGTCTGCTTTACTACTTTTTCTCATGTCTGAAAAAAAAGGACCATGCTTTTCAATATTGTTCTGACAAGGTTTTTATCACTATTTGCAGCAGTTTTTCAATAAATAGTGTTCTGTGAGGTCATAAAACACTGCCTGCTGCATAACTGTTAATTTTACAACAGAAGTGATATATAACAACTGATGGAGAAAAGCAGCAGAAAATACAGACAAAGACCTGGTCTGCACCATATTAAAAGAAATGCTCCTTTTATTATTTCAGACATGAAAAAAGTAGTAAAGCAGACTCAAATACTGGAAATTATAGTATACAAGTCAGGATGTAAGTAAAGTGGCAATGTAAAATAGCCTTAAAAAGTATAGGTCAACATTTTCAACAGATTGTTGCACTGCTGCTTTAAAGAGATTCACCAAGTTACATAGTTATGGTGTTGCACCCAATATATGGGTGCCTTACCTCAAGGGGAATCTTTCTTGCTCCACATGTCCTTACATAGTTCAATACATTTCAAATTTCATTAAAGTGTGTCACAGATGAAGACCCATTCTGAAAAGGTGCCCAAATTCTGCCCCCCGCTCTCAGTAACGTTATGATGTGATGCCAGGGAGATTGCGGGGGCGTGCTCCATTATAGAGAATGTCCGACAGCTTTCCAAATGTTTCTTTATGTTATAATGGTCAGCTTGTGGTGAAACATGGGCATGTTTCCACAAACAAGGCTCTTGTTACTGGAAACGTGCCCACGTGTTTCACCACAAACTAACCATTATAACATAAAGAAACATTTGGAAAGCTGACGGACATTCACTATAATGGAGCACGCCATCGCTCTCTCCCTGGCATCATGTCATTATGTTGCTGAGAGTGGGGGGCAGAATTTGGGTGACTTTTCAGAATGGGAATTCCTCCATGACAGGGGTAATGTGAGGAAATCTTTTTTCATGGAGAGAGTGGTGGTTGCGTGGAACTGCCTTCCTGGGGAGGTTGTTGGGGCTAAAACAGTGGGGGAATTCAAACATGCATGGGACAGACACAAGACAATTGTAGTGGGGGGTGGCAGGAAGTAGGCTGTTGGTTAACTAGAATCTGCAGCTTATCCAGTAGGTAGGAAATGGGCAGACTGGGTGGGCCTAGTGGTCCTTATCTGCTGTCAAAGTCTATGCTTCTATGTTTCTATGTTACACACTTAATGAAATTACGGGCGCTTTTGACAGAAATGTATTGCACTATGTAAGGATATGTGGAGAAAGAAAGATTCCCTGGAAGTAAAGTGCTTATTTATTGGGTGCAATGCTGTAAGTTGGTGAATCTCTTTAATGTCTATTTAACAAACTAAATATTTATGGAGCCTCAGTAATGTTAACTTTGTGTCCGGACTCATGATTTAAAGTGTTTCACAAAAAGCATGACTGAGCAGTGCAAGTATTTTGTGCTAAACTGCATGTGTGCTGTCAGTGTTCTTTCCTGTGTGTGCATACATTGTCCAGCTTCATGCAAACATATATATGGTGTGACTTGTTGCAGTACCTCAAGAATAAAGATAACAAAGAATACATGACGTATATTTTATTTGTATCATCAGCACCAGCGGAGTAAGTGATATGATATTTTTTCACAGGTATCGGGTCACTGCGCACCTCAGTCACTCACAATGCACACAAGACTTACCGGAGATCATAGCACAAAAAGCACATGCTCTCCTAAAAGTCATGTGTGCAGTATGTGACAAAGGTGCACTCTGGCCAGACACCTTTGAAAAAGATTCATATTACTTAGTCCACTGATGATGATGGTGACAATAAAATATACGTTATTCTGCTAGCTATTCCTTATACCATAAACACTACAAGTCAGCAATATATGTTTGCAAGAAGTTGCACAATGTCTGATGTCACACACACACACACACACACACACACGCACACACACAAAGAAAAGAACACTGACTGCACATATGCAATTTAGCACATCATACTTGCACTGCTCTCACCAGCTTTTCCACAAGCACTCTACAACAGAAAGTAAACATTACTGAGGCACTGCATTATAACAAAAGGGCAAGTGTCTATTATTAAACATAAACAAAAAATAATCACAAAACACTACAACACAGCAGTGGTGGGAGGAGGTGTCCCAAAAAATACCTTAATGAGGGATTCCATGGTGTTCCAGCAGCAGGTGGAGCATTGACAGTATCTGCAGCTGCTGTTGCTGAATCTGATCCACCTGCTGCTGCACAGCACCCACCCTGTCGCTGTTTTCTCAAGGGTTGCCCACACCAGTGCAATGTCTGCCTGCATTGCAGGCACTGTGACGGGGTCCACTGCAGGGAAACCAGGTACTGGTGGTGGTGCTGGTGGTAGTGGTGGTGGGAGCAGCTGCTGCTGCTGCTGCCCTCCTAATGCTGCAGCGACAAGGCACAACACCCCATCACCTTCTGCCACTGCCACAAAAGGGCCAGCACGTGGATGCCTGGCCCCTTCGGTGGCAGCCTCGCCACCCACCTTGTGGTGGTTTGCCATGTGCGCTGGCCACCGTCCCCAAATGTGTCCCCCAGGGGCTACGGCACACCTGCACACCACACAAACGGCAAACCACATGAAGTGCTGTTTCCCAACACAGTTAAAAACTGCCATACTGGGGAGCTGTGGGGGACCAGGTACAGATGGGCAGATGTACTGCCGGCAGCACCTAATTCACCTGGGGCTCCACCCGCGGCTGTGGAGGTGGTGGGAGGTCCTGCTGGAGCCCTGCAGCTGCTACTGGTGGTGGTGGTGGATTCAGGATGTGCCACCACTGGTGGCACTTGTGCTGCTGCTGCTGCTTCCAGAGGGGAGACACAACACCAAACAGTCGGGAGCGGTCCAATGACACCCGACCACCCCCATGTGTGTGCACTCCTCCCCTCTGCCCACACCCATGGGCCACAGACTATAATCCCGGGTCCAGGGCTCACAACTGTCTAAGTCCCTCAGACTGTGACCGACGGCTCACAAGACTCCTTCACACTGACTCACAGTCTCACATACACACACACACACACACACACACACACACACACTCACACACACACACACACACAAAACAAAAGTTATAAAAGAAAAATCAGTAGCAAAAAAGAACTGAAAAAACACACTACAAAAAAAACTAAAGATTTAGCTTTTAAAAAAAGCTGTTTTTTTTGGTCAAGTCGCAAGATACCAACAAACACTCCTATCTACACCCAAAATAATTCTGCCTTCTACCACTGCAAAGGAGAAAGTGAAACTAACTGCTTGTCTGACTCACTTCCTTCCTGCCTGGCTAAAGCATGTGACCTACAGTACTGTAAGCCATGTGATGTATGGGGGGCTGCCAAAATTGTTGTCACTTCGCCTTACTTCACAATAAGGTGGAATGGCAATGCGAAGTCAGAATGGAAAGGCGAAATGAGCACTTTGCAATGCTCACTTCGCGTAGCGTTATGGTGAAGTGAAGTGGCCACTTTGCATCCACTTCGCTGGTGGATTTTAAATTCGCTGCATCTCTAATGCCATGGACCATTTTCAGGCACAAACCGGGCAACATAAGGCAGCTCAGAGTAGAAACATCAAAATAATAAGAACTGAACAAGAGCAGGTAATACATAATGAAAGGTTACAGTTGTTACATTTGGCAATACATGGTGGCAGTAGTTGAGGGACAACAAATAGCAAAGCAAAGTAAGGCTCATGGTGGTACAGTTTCAGTAAATAAGAGAACCTATTTGGCCCTACCCTGGAACCTATAAGGGGTTGGGGGCTAGTCCTTAAAGCAATGGCAAGTGGATGCCAACAGGAACCAATCTTTGAGGCAAGTCTTGAACTGGTGGCAAGTGTATATGGTGCACAGTTCGGTGGGCAGCTTGTTCCATAGTGTGGGGGCTGCTACAGACAGGGCTCTTGCATCCATGTTCATGGCTACCCTGGGGATTTTCAGGGAGGGGATACTGGAGGAGCGTAGGCTGTGGTGTGAGGTTTGGATGGTGAGAAGGGGAGCAAGAGGGGATTTCTGGCCAATACAGATGGCAGAATCAATAAAACTGTACAGTGCAAGGTCAAAGTGGGCTTGTAGTGGGAGTCACCCCAGTGTAATGTAGAGTGTACAGTGGTGCGTGGAGAAAGGGTCCAGTAGGAAGAAGCGGCAGGCACAAGCGGCAGTATGCTACATATAGTTTTGCCATGATGGAAGCGGCGGTCCTGGAGTAGATGGGAGAGCAGTAGTCCAGGATAGGTAGTAGGTTTCCCTTGGATGATGGCATGACGGGCATCAGGGGTGAGATACTGCCGGTATCTGTAGGCAGCCCCTAGTTTTTGGTGAAATTTTAGAACCAGGAAGTGCATGTGCTTTGTAAAGAAAAGGGAGGCGTCAAGCACAACTCCTAGATATTTGAAGTATTTGACGTCTTCTAGGGCATGGTCATCAGGGGACGTTATGATTAGGGGTGGGTTAGATTTGCATTTAATTAGGAAGGGCTTAGATCTGTACAACATTGTTTTTGTTTTTTTGGCATTGACCAGAAGGAGGTTGTCAGAAAAGCAGTTGTGGGCTGCACTGTAGTTTTGTGAGACGGCTGCAGAGATGAGGGTAGGAGACTTTCCGCTGGAGAAGAGCATAAAGGATTGTGTGACAGTTGAGACTATCCACTGGAAGGGAGTTAATGAATAAGGAGAAAAGGAAGGGTCCCAGGATAAAACCTTGGGGGTACTCAGTAGAGACAGGCAGGGTGGGCGAGCAGGCTGGGCCAATGCACACAAACTGGAAGCACCCTGTAAGACAGTTTCCATACCAGGTGGTGACCTCCGGAGAGCAGCCATGGTGATGCCATTTGGAGAGGAGGAGTGAGTGATTGACCAGGTCAAAGACTTTGGAGAGGTCAATGAAGACGGTGTCAGTTGGATTTCCACAGTCCATGATTGTGAGGATGTGGTCAGTTAGGAGTGTGAGGGCAGTGGTGATGGAGTGATTCTTGCAGAAGCCGTGTTGTTGGCTACATATTAGGTCATATTTACCTACTGTATGTAGTCAGCAAGTTGGTGGTGGACAGCTTTTTCAAGTAGCTTGCTTAGGTAAGGAAGGATGGAGATCAGACAATAGTTGTCCGTGGATTGTGGGTCCCTGGCTTTATGAATGGGAATGACCTTCACAGTTTTCTATGTATCGGGCATGGAGGAAGTGGTCAGGGTGAGGTTGAAAATGAACGTTGGGGGGGTGACGATGGCAGGGAAGATAAGTCTAAGGAACACGGGGTAATCTGTCTGCTCCAGGGGAGCTGTGGTTTGGGAGACTCTTTAGGAGTTTAGCTATGTCAACTTGTGAGACTATTTTGAAGAAAAAGTGGGGACAGGGAGGTTGAGAGGTAGGCCCAGTGGGTAATGTGGTGGGTGTGTGCAGGGGGACAGGGTTTTTTTGCATGCCATTTGGGAGTTTGCTGAGGTACATAGTGAGGTCAGAGAATTTGTCGTTGCTTGCCTTGGCCACTTCTTTGGGATCGGTAATGATCCCAGCAGTAGTGTGTAGCTGTGGGACAGGCTTACTGGACAGGGGGTTTAGTAGTGAGCCAATGGATGCCCAGAATTGTTTAGGGTCCCTGAGGTTAGTTTGCTGGAGATTGCAAAAATGTGTCTGTTTGAGAGCTTTGGCCAGGTATTTGCAAAGGTTCCTCTGTTGCCTGTAATCATCCCATAAGATCAGGGATGGGGATGCTTTATAGGTTGATTAGGCACAGTCCCTGTCTTTCATGTGGGTAAGGAGGTCTTTCATGACCCATCGTGAGTAGCCATCCCTCACCCTTCTGGTGGTGACTGGAAAATGCTTGTCTTGTAGAGTCAGGAGAGCTTGAGTGAACATGGATGCTGCCTGGGATGCATTTGATTCTGAGAAAACAGCAGACCAGTCCAATGCCAGTGCCTCTGAGAGAATGACGGGGGTGTTTGGGCATCTGAGGTTATAGAAAGACAGGTATTTGGGCGGGGGTCATTTAAGTTTGGATGACCAGAGAAGGTATTTAGGGGAGTGATCACTAATGGAGTCAGTCATGGTACCAGCATTCAGGACACAGTCCTTCTGGTTAGTTACAATCCAATCCAGGAGTGTGTGTGCCCTTGCGAGGGTTCTGCCTTGGGGAAGGTTAATAGTTTGGGCCAGGTTGTATTGTTTTAGGAGGGAGGTATAGTCAGGCTGGTGGGAACTGAGCCAATTTAGATTGAGATCACCCAAGATAATTGAGTCTCTGTGTGGGGCTATGGAGCCCAGGCCAGAGAGGAAGCTGTTTAGTCCCTCAGTTCCAGCTCTAGGGGGATTGTATCAGCAACCAATGTAGAGTTTTTTGCTAGTTTCCAGGGTGAGTTTGGTAAGGAGCCATTCACTGGGAGAAAGTAGGCTGGAGCGGAGAACTATGTTGGCTGATAGGGGTTCCTTGATGAACAGAGCTACCACACCCCCCTTTTTTATGCCAGGTCTATCCAGGTGGTGGGAGGAGTACCCAGGTAGTTGGTAGGAGGCATCAATAATGTGAGGTTTTAGCCATGTCGCAGAGAGTCCCAGGATGTTGGGTTTGTATAGCTCAACCCATGCTTCCAGGTCCTGGTATTTGGAGGGAAGACTGCATACGTTTATATAGGTGATTTTTAGCCCTGGGGCATTTGTCCAGGTGCTGTTGGAGGGGGCTATGTAGGAATTAGGGGGGCCAGAGTTGCTCTCAATGTCTTCTGCATGGAGTAGAAGTGATAGGAATGGGATGCAGGTGCAGGAGGGAATGGTAATAGAGCAGGATATGGAGGCCAGGTTGTGACCAAGTAAGTGACGCTCCATGTTTAAGAGGAAGGAGAGGGTGACATGACCTGGGCAGGAGAGTTCCCATGAGGGGAGGAGTGTAGAGAGTGGAAGCACCAAGTTTGGATGACAGTAAATCTGTCGACCGCCCGCACAGCAACGGCACAATACGCTTCAGGTATTGTGCTGCCCAAGCCCCATTGTTTCTATGGGCCAGCCACACTCTCTAAGGGGCTCTGCCCCTGTGACCCGGACTTTAGGATTCACAATTCCAGGTCGAGTTGGTCTGGGGAGGAGGGCAAGACACTGGAGGAAAGCAAAACACGGAAACGGACCATTAAAGAGACCGTCGCTGTAGTGGTCATTTTCTGTAAGCTTGCTGTTGGGGTGTCAGCCAAAAGGGGACCACCCATAGAGAGTACTGGGGGGAGCAGGATTCTGAGAGGTAGACAAGGTACATTTGGTCCTGGGCCAGTGCTGAGGCACATACGTCCCCACGAGTTCCCACGAGGGGAGGAGTGTAGGGTGTACCGTGGGGGGGCAGGATTCTGAGAGGTAGGCAAGGTACATTTGGTCCTAGGCCAGTGCTGAGGCACATACATCCATCAGCACCAAGGCAGATGCTAGAGAGATCACAAATAGTGTGAGCTGGGGCAGGTTCATGGTGTCAGTGGACATTGGTAGAGAGGAGTTGAAAAGTTTGGAGACAAAATGCAGGTCTAGGACACATTTGCATGAGCAGTGCTTGGTGAGAACAGAAGAACAGTGAGGAAGCTTTAAGAGAGAGAGGGAGATCAACAAAGGGGGTGGGGAGACAGACAGCTTTAAGCTCCAGAGTTCTAGTACTGGTAGCCAATGGGGGCAGGACAGGGTAGAGGAGGAAGGTGCTTAAGTGTATTGAAAAGTGGCCTGGGAGGGAGAGGGGTGGGCAAAAAATTTGGCAGCAGAAGCAGCAGCCATGGGGGCCGGGACTGTGTGTAGGCCGTACCTGATGCTTGTTTCCAGGAGGCTGGTGGCAGCAGGCTTCTTGGCACTCAGAGAGGTACAGAATGATGTCCAGGTATGCAGGAGGTGAACCGTGGATGGCGGTAGGTAGTCCAGTGGGCTACAAGGATGCCTATTGAAAGAGGGACAGAACAGGGATTACTAGCACTCTGAAGTG
Source organism: Neoceratodus forsteri (assembly GCA_016271365.2). Classification (NCBI taxonomy): domain Eukaryota; kingdom Metazoa; phylum Chordata; order Ceratodontiformes; family Ceratodontidae; genus Neoceratodus; species Neoceratodus forsteri. The sequence goes on along the minus strand of CM057449.1, from coordinate 1,699,609,040 downwards.
GTGGGAGTGAAAATAAAATTAGCACACAGACAAAATAGCTGCAATTTACTAAAAGAGGTCCAAATCAGTGGGTAGGAAGCAGGCAGCTTAGCTAGGCACCAGCTCTGTAACTGAGATTTGTAAAACAAGGGCATCACAGTCGGGAGGTGAAACAAAGGGAGAAATTAAATTGGTAGCTGCACAGGATTAAAATACAACAAATCAACAGGCTATGGAGACTTTCAGCAAAGAAATCCTGAACTCTAAATCCTGTACTATAAATAACTTAGACACAGCAACTGAGGTAGAAGGTTTAACACAATACAAAAAATGAATGTAAGCAGTAGCACAGGGAAAAATCTGCAGAGGGGAAGCTGTGTGGAACAACTTGACACACTGAAACTGAAAATCGGTGCTTGCAGGGAGACAGGATCCCTGTAAGTGCATAGTTTCAATTGCGCTGTAGGAAGGAGAATAAAACCAAATGTATTTCTTTGCCAGTTCCAGATTGTTTGAATGCAGGCAGCCCAAATTAATTCACTGGCTTAATATCTAAGAGCTGAGTCCAGTATTGGGAGAGCAAAATGTCAGTCCATTAGGCAGCCAATCAGGACGCTCCAACTCAGGAGTAAAAAGTGAGTACTTTTCCAGGGAAAGGTGGCGATTTTCAAAAAATTCAGCAGCAGAAGTAGCAGCCGTGGAGGCTGGGGCTGTGTGTAGGCTGTTCCTGATGCTTGTTTCCAGGAGGCCTGTGGCAGCAGGCTCCTTGGCGCCGAGAAAGGTGCAGAGTGGTGTGCAGGAGGCGAACCAGGGATGGCGGTCGGTAGCCCAGTGGGCTACAAGGACGCCTGATGCTTGTTTCCATGGGGCTGGCAGTGGCAGAATTGTTTCTGATATGGCTTGCAAACAGGTTTGACAGTTTTAGATGGGACATGCAATTTGGCATTGCAATACTGCTGGATCACATGTATAAAGATGTGTTAATTCTTAATGTAAGCACTGACAAAGAAGATGCAGAAATATTCCCCCAAAAAATAACAACATAGCAGACTGGACAGGTGCAAGAAATTGAGATTTAAGATAGAAAAATGCAAGATAATGCATTTGTTACAAAAAAAAAAAATAAAACATCCTATTATCTACAAGGAATGAACTGATTACTGAATTAGAAATGAATTTGTGAGTATTGGTATCAAACAAAATATCCTTTGAAGAGTAGAGTAAGAGTGCTGTAAACAGGAGAAATAGAATGCTGGGTTGTATAAGGAGACACATCAGAAGTAAGTGGAGATAGGTAGTGATTCCATTGTACACGTTGGTGTGACTAGGTGGTGATTCCATTGTACACATTGTTGGTGAGGTCACACATGGACTATTGTGTCCAGTTTTGGGCTCCATACAAGAGGGGAGAGATGGGTAAGCTGGAGGGGGTGCAGAGGAGGGTAACGAAACTGGTAGCTAATATCAGGCACATGACATATGGAGAGAGGCTAAGGGACTTGAATCTGTTCTCATTGGAATACATAAGAATTAGATAAACAGATTAGTTGCCATATTGGTCCTTGTGAGAACAGATCCAGAAGCAAATGGTTTGATACCTTTTATTGGCTCAACATAGATCTTGGAAAAAGAAAACCAACTAGTATCAATATCGACCAAATTAGTATGAATATCAACCAAAATTTGATTGAGCTGAGACATTGTTTTTGTTTTTTTTGTAACATCTATGGTGGTCCAATGAAAGGTATTAAACAATTTGCTTCTGGATAAGAATTAGAGGTGATCTTTGCTTGCTATAAAAAGCATACAATACTGGAGATGTGTGGGAATGTGTGGGTCTACAAACAAGAGAACAGTGTATAACCATTGGAACACATGATATGAGTTTAAAAGAAGAACATTATAGGAGAAATGCACACATAGGTCACAGGTTAATCATAGAGTGGTCTATACATGGAATCAACTACATAAGGAAGTTGTATAAAGCCAAAATATAAAGCAATTTAAGAATTTGTTGGGAACATTCTTAAACAGTCAGGGTTTGATGGGACAGGTTTAGTGGTATCAAGTCACAATGGCTAACACTGTCTGACTTGTAATCTTCTATGATCCTATGAAGGCTTTTTTTAAGCCCCCCCCCCCCCAGTTATAGTCAGAGTTACTCTATGCCAATTACTACATTGGTAGTTGAAAGGCTTGGGTTGGATTCTCAAAGCCAAACTGAATTTATCGGCCCCAACTCAAAATCAAACAAAAGTTGTCAATGACCCATTTCTCTCACCCATCTTGTGCATGTACAGTAGTGTAAATGAAAAGAAGAGCTCAATTATGAATATTATACAATGGCAAGAAAGAATGCTAACCTCTGATTGGTCAATCTGTGGGTGGATCTGTGATGTTATCCCACTACAATATCATGGGTCTAGTCCCAGCACACAAAAGACTGCATCAAATGTAAAAAAAAAAGGAAAATCACTCCATGTCCATGAATGGCTGCCCCACTATCCTCCTTGCTGACACCACAAACACCTTCACTTCCTGGTCTGCCCCTACACAAACGACACAGTAAAACAACACTGCAATTTCTTTTACTGAAAACAGATTTAAATTATACTGTGCTGCTAATTTCTATCTAAAAAAAGAAACACTAAAACATCCCGATCCTTCTCAGTTCAGACAGCTGCACTGAGCAAGCAAGCGCATCTTTTGGTCACTGCGTGCCACTTTTCATAACACTCGGTCATCCAGTAAATTTCCTGTTTTGTTTTTATTTTCAAACCCCACCATGAAACTCTGCCACCTACCTAATATGGAAACAGTCAAACATCAAGATCCCTCTTCATTCCAGACCAAGCAAGTGAATGAGCAAGCATGTCTTTTAAATAGTCACCACACAGCTCTTAACACTTGCTCAGTCGTCAAGTTAGTTTCTTTTCTTTTTTTTTTAAACCCACGATGAAAAACTAATCAAACTGTCTAAACCACTATCCTACCTCCATCCTCACTAATAGTGATAGCAGACAGTCAGGAACCACAATCTCCGATTCCAAATCAACACCAGCATGAAGACTGAGACAAATACAGGGAAACAGAAAAGCAAAAAAAAACATAAACACCCAGGTAACACTAGGATAGATTAATAAAGAGTATTAACAGTACAAGCATTCTTCTATGGGGAGAACAAAGCCGAACTCCTGCTGATTTTACAGGCATCTAGTATCCAAGGAGGCCATGAGGGCCTCACTTGTCCTGCCCTCCCCAGGCCTAACCCTCGCTGATTCTATGGGCGCCCAGTGTCCGAGGAGGTCGAGGGGGCCTCACTCGTCTTGCCCTCCCCCAGGCCAAACCCCCACTGATTCTACAGGCACACAGGTATGCCAGACCACACTGCTGCAGCTCAGAACGCCTGATTTTCATTCAGCTGAGAACAATAGACTTTTGAATCTTGGTGCCATTTTAAGGGCCCAGAAAATTCCATCGGCAGAGCTATGCTGATAGTTTACTGGCTCCTTATTTTGGTCTCAAATGTTGTGTATTGCTTACTCTCTACAGGGAGCTTTAATTCAGTTGCAGTTTCCCTAAGTTCTAACCTTATTTCTGCAAGGAGCTTTAATTTAGTTTACTTGCTTCATAATTTGTGGTCTCATATGATGTGTATTGCTCGCTCTGTATAGGGAGCTTTAGTTCAGTTGCAGTTTCCCTGAGTTTAACCTTATTCTGCAAGGAGCTTTAATCTAGTGTTGTGCTTTAAAATTGTCTGCTTGCCTTAGATTCTGTAGCCATTTCTCACTGTGTTAACTCTACTGCACACACTCTACAGGGAGCTTTAATTTTCAAGTTGCAGTTTCCCTGCATTTTAACACTGCTGCAGGTTACATAATTTGCCATCTCTAACCCTGTGTAGCTACAGGCTTCTCATATAGCTGTGAACTAATTTTATTTAACTGTCTGCTCCACTATTCACCCTATCTGCATGAAAAAGCAGCAAAGATTTACTAGTAATCCCTAAACATCATAGTAGAGCAGAGGAAATAACACCGTGAGCCGAAGTACAAATTAATGTTACCAGCCAAGCTGCAGTGTTTCATACCTTAGTGCCTACTGTTACAAGCTGCAGAGTCATAGCATTAATTCAGTTTAGTCATAGCCATCATTAATTCGATTTCAACCAACTGCACATAAACTGGAATTTTAAACTGCGTCTGGGATTGAAACTTGAGCAGACAAACACTGGAATTGTGAGCCACTCCTCCTGCCTACCTGTTAAATAATTCCTCTCTTTTCCTTTCCTCTTTTCCCCAGTGTCCGAGGAGGTCATGAGGGCCTTGTGTGACCTGCCCTCCCCCAGGCTGAACCCCTGCTGATTCTATGGGCACCCAGGTACGCCAGGCCATGCTGCTGCAGCTCACAGCACCAGATTTCCATTCAGCTAACTGAGGCCCCACCACCTCTGCCACCACCCTAGGTGAGCTCAGCCTTATATAGGCTCATAGCATCACATGATTTATTCAATCAGCCCACTTTCCCTTTAGCAGATTATCTGCTTTCACCACTAGTGCCCACTCTGAAACTTCTGAGCTGCCTAAACAAAGTATCAATTTCATAATGCTCCTACTGTATGTTACCATGCAGTGCATGCTCACACCCCAGCATCCCTCCCACTTTCCTCCTACCCACAGCCAAACACCAGTTTATTAGGCAGTAGGGCAGCTCCTCCTCCCTCCCATGCCACCTCCACCACAGGGTCGCTGCCTGAACATCTCCTGGTCAACTGGGATCCTGGTTCTTCCATCTTGCCACCCTCCTTCCACGCTGGGCCGACTGCACTATGTTTCTCTTATACAAATAGTTCTCGCAAACCCTTTCAGAGACTGTGTGCCCTCCACAAGACACAAGGATTTATGTTGAAAACTAAACAGCTACTCACACTGCTGCTGCTTCTAGCAGGTGATGTTGAGCGTAACCCTGGTCCAACCCACCCCCAACCCCTCTCCTACTCTCAAACTACCAAGAGATCTTAAATTAATGCATCTAAACATATGCAGTATATTGAACAAGCTCACCATCCTACAACCAAATGTCCTTACACTGCGTCCAGATATTCTGATTATAACCGAAACTTAGTTGAAGCCACACAGTTTGGATGCTGAATTGTCAGTTCCTGGTTACACCCTAATTCGGCATGACCACCAGGGCAATAAAAGAGGTGGAGGCATTGCCATGTTCATCTCTGCTCACCTCCAGTTCACCCCTGTCAAGCTGTCCATGCCCACGCTGTCCATTGACTCCTTGCCAAATAAGCTCTCACTCCCACACTCACTCCCATTATATGCAGCTGGGTCCTACTGCAACCTCGACACCCCTATGCCTCTCATAATGGACCACCTGAGCACCCTTAAACTGCTCGAATCAGGGGTGAGCTGCTTATCTTTGGAGACTTCAACTCTAACTGGCTGTCCAGCGCAAGCTTCAAGCTAGGGAGCCATGTAGTTGCACTAAAATTGTCCCAGCAAATATCTGAACCCACACGATTGAATTATAAGTTCCAGAACTACTCCCTACTAGATTGGGCCCTTACCTCACACCCGCACTGAATTCTCAAGTCAGGACTTCTTCCGGACTCGCTAAGCGACCGCCACATGATCTACGTGGTAAGGAGAATATTCAGACCCAAAGCTCCTCACCCACATATACTGCTCACTAGGTCCTACAAATCCCTAGACTTCTCAGTGCTCCTACATGATCTGTCCAACATGGATTGGTCCTTCATCCCTCGGGTATCCTCCATCAACACTGCCCTTGACCTTTTCAAGTCTAAATTCCTCACCGCATGGAACTACCATGCGTCACTGAGAAGGACCCGTGTAAGGGGTGCCCACCTGTCCTGGGTCACTGCCAATATTATCGATCAACTCCATGCCAGGGATAAGACATGGAAAGCCTATAAGGCATCCAATACCCAGGAGGCACTCTAGCTCTACCATGCACTCCACAACTCCTGCACTAGGCTCCTACGGCAGGCCAAAGCAAACTATTTCAAGGCCTCTTTCCACTCTAACCTAAACCACCCTGTGAAATTCTGGAAATCAAACAAATCACTTCTTACCCCGCCCAGCCTTCCACCCCAGCTCTAAATGTTGATGGCTTCATCATCACAGAACCAGGCGATGTTTCCTCGGTCTTTAACACCTTTTTCACCAGCTGCGCTGCTTCTTTTCTATCCTCACTCCCCCAAACCCACTCCAGCCCATCCATTCCCACTCCACCCACCTCCCCGTCCTTCGCCTTTTGCATGGTCACCCCAACCGAAGTGCTAAAAGCCCTGCGGGCACTAAACCCCACCAAAGGTAAATGTCCCTCGGGTCTGGAGTCCAAAATTCTTTACCTATCTGCCCCTGCCATCACAACCCCACTGGCCGCTCTCTTCAATCTCTTGTTCTCGCTTGCTTCAGTCCCATCCAACTGGAAAAGTGCCACTGTTATCCCCCTTCTGAAAGGGGGCGACCCCGCCACACCGGGTAGCTACCGCCCTATCTCCTTACTCCCCATCCTAGCCAAAATTCAAGAGTGATTTGTGCTCACCCAACTATCCTCCTTTCTTGACTCCTCCTCCTTCTTCACATCCTACCAATCGGGATCCAGGAAGTCGCATTCCACTGTCACCTCCCTCCTAAGGCTCACCTACACTGTCCTCATGGGTATGAATCATGGTCACATCACCTCAGCTATCTTTGTTGACCTTGCCAAGGTGTTCAACACTGTCTCCCATGCCCTTCTACTATCCAAACTCACCCATACAGGACTCTCGGGAACTTGCACCAACTGGTTCCAATCCTACCTAGCAGGCAGGTCCCAATTTGTAAGAATCGGTCATCATACTTCTGTCCCCCTCCCTGTATCCACTGGGGTTCTCCAAGGCTCAGTTCTTGGCCTGATCCTCTTGTCCATTTTCCTGAACAACCTGCCTTCGGCATGTCTACACACATCCATTCACATGTACGCCGATGACATGGCACTGTACGTGTCAGGTCCCTCCCCCACAGAAGTGGCCTCTAGACTTCAGGAGGACTTCAATGCTGTTCAGCTTTGGTTTCACTCTAACCAGCTGTTTCTAAATCCCAAGAAAACTATCTCCCTAACCTTCAGTACTAGACAGAGGCTCTTCCGGCTCCTTGCTACTCCCACTTTCCATACCATCAATGGGACTCTGTTGGAGGCCTGTACCTTCTTCCGTTACCTTGGGGTCTGGCTCAACCAGCACCTTGACTTCTCAGCTCATATAGACTCAATCCACAAGAAACTACACCCAAGTTGGGCACTGTATATCAAAACAGGGGCTGCATCCCTCTGGAAACCTGCAAGGCAATCCTACAGAAAATAATTCTCCCTATAGTTGACTATGGCGAAGTAGTATACAGCACCGCCCCCAAGTCCACCCTAGCAAGACTCGACCCCCTCTTCCATTCTTTCTGCCATTTTGTCCTGGACTGCCCCCCCAATGCCCACTGTGTTGTCTACAAGTCCCTAGACCTTCCTTCGCTACAGGATCAGAGACTTCACCACTATGCAAGGACAACTGCAAAATTCCATGCACAGTCCCTCCCCCCACCTAGAGTCCACCCTCACAGTTCAACCTCCCTCTGCATACTCTCTCAGGAACACTGACTCCCGGTTTCTGCATGTCCCACATATTTCCACAGTCAAAGGCCAGGCTGCCTTCAGCTACTGCATGCCTAAAATATGGAACTCCTTGCTGGCTGACATTAGGTACACAGACAACCCTCAGTGGCTCAACCAGCTCCTCAAGTCATTTCCCCCCTCCTTCTCATGCAGTCTGCTCCACCATAATGCCATATATCCCACCTCTCACCCTTAACCTATACCACACTATGACACATCTCTATGTGCCAAGACCCAGGCACCCAATCTAGTGCCTGGGAATAAACTGGCCTGCAGCACACTCCAAAATCATATTTGACCTGCCAGTGTTTATGTATTTCACCTTATTTGCATATTTGGACTGCTGGTCCACTGGACTTGTTAGTAGTTTTCTTTTGCACTCTGTGTACCCACTGCTTTTCTCAGCATTTAAGTTACATGCTTTGTTTATTGTACTTCATGATCCTTGTTTTTGATGCTGTATACATACTGTAAATGCTTGTGTTTCGATGCTGTATATATATCCTTCCCCCCTCCCCCCAGGACTCATCTGGAATTGAGCGGTACTCCGCTCAGTATGCCTTCCTAGTGAAACTTTTAAATAAATAAATAAATATAAACATGAAAAACACAGCAGCTTCGCCCACTGGCTGAAACAATAAATAGGCTCTATTTTTTTATAATGTATTCCTACCCACTTAAAGAATGAATGACAAAAAAAAACTTTAAATGTACTTCTTCATCCTTTTTTCTGTTTTTTTTACAAATGAGCCATTGTATAATAGTATTAATGCCTTCCAGGGTGTGTGTTGTGCTGGAATAACATTACACCTGGGGTATGGATGCACTCAGCCTGCAGTCTCATGCCCAACCAGCCCAGGCATGACGTTATCCCAGCATAACACACACCCTGTCATGCATTATTGTTTAATCATGAAAAATATGCCTGATCAGTAAACAGATGTAATTAGCACTTGCCTGCCACATGCAGATAAAAATCAGATATGCAGTAATTGGGAAGTGTGGCCTGTTATCCACTGTATGCCAGAGTTGACATATTTAAAGATTAATGTACACCAGAAGAGAAAGGGGCTTCCCATCTAATGTGTGTTCTAGCAGGGGAAAGTCATCCAGATTTGTCTGTGCACAACTGACATTCTGTGCAACCATAGCCCTTGCCAAAAATGTGACAGCCCATAGATTTCAACAGAAGAAAGTAAAACAAGTCACACTCAATACTCAGTTGGAAATGAGACCAAAAACTGTAATAGTTGTGCATGTGCATGTGCAAATTTATTTACCAGAATGAACCAACATAAGAACTTATCCACAACACAGTCCACTGCTATTTTGCACCGAGTTCAATAATTGGGGGTGGGAGAGGCAGAGAATTAAGTACCAGGGGCCTCTCATAAAATATGATAATTTAATTAAGGGTGACAATACACATTTTCTGTCCAGGGCTAGTGTAATCAGGTTTCACCATATTGTGGCAACACAGAATTTGTCAACCATCAGCACAGCGATGGCACATAACACCACCAATTGGTGTTGTGCCATTGCTGCTTCGAACCCCACACTCCCCCCATGTGGGGGCTCTGCCCCCCATACCCTCTCACTTAAATTAACCAACTTTGAGTCAGAGTTGGTTCAGGGAGGGGGCAAATACTCTGGAGGCAACAGTGTTGGGAACCCAGCAGACCATCACAGCAAACTGCCAAAAATGTTGCTGTGATGGTCTTCACTGTATTCCTGTCACTGTTGTGACGTGATACCATGTAATCACACAACCAAACACTAAGTAATGTGAATGTCCTTAATCCTTCCCCACTAATTTCAATACATTAAATTTCATTTAATTTCATTTGTTTTACCAGGAAAAGTTCCATTGAGTAAAGCTCATTTGTAAGGAGTTCCTTGGTAGGACAGTCCAGACTGAAAAAAACAGAGTGGTACTAGGTGTACAGACTGAGGAATAATACAGATTACAATAGTATATCATCTACAAGGTCATAGCAAAAGTAACAGCACAGCATAGAGGTGAAAACAGAGGCAAAGCATAATCTCCATCATAATAAACAAAAACAAAGCAGTATACCAGAAGTAAATCATTAGCAATAGCAACATACTAGGATCAGATACAATTATCAGAGCAGCAGAGACTGATCAGAGATTTGAAGATACTTAAACTCACAACTGAGTTCAGTTTGACGCAGGCTGAAGTTTATTCCAATAAGTTGGGGCAAGCCACCTGAAAGCCATTTTCCTATATTTAGAAACGATTCTTGGTATTTCAAGCAAAATATAGTTTATTTATTTAGTATTTGTTTACTGGGTGAGGGCACAAGACACTGAGTGACTATTTTCAGGTGTGACCTGGAAGGTTACATGGTACAGACAGTTAGGAAACAAATGCCCATGAATAGCAGACAACATGCAAGGTTATAGCAGTAGTTGCAAGCTTTCAGGTTAGAAATGCTAGAGACTTTACAGAGCATGTCCAAGATATATTGGGGTATGTCACAGAGTGGCTCTGTGAGATTTAATTTATGAAAAGATAATAATATATGGGGATAGAGATTTGTTTTTCTTTTTCTGGTATATTTGGGAGTTTCCCCTTTAAGTGAGGAAGTTAGATAAATTTGGAGCTGGTGATAATACTTTTGAGATTTTTAGGATATGATTCCTTGGCGTGGACCTTGGGGTAAGTGCTTGTAAAGGGTCTTTGTTGTTTGGACCCTGTGATTTGATGGTCACGGTTTGAACAATCGGTAAAATGGCACGAAGTAAGTGATTAAAGATGTCAGTAAGTCTACAAAATAATATTCCAGTTTTAGATCTATTAGTAGTAGCTTTTCCTTGGGTTTTGGGGATGGATTCTTTCCTGGAATCGTGGACTTAAGTGATTGGAGTATTTTGTATGGGGCCAGGCATGGGGTGCTGTTAGTAGGAGCCTAGTAATATAATAAATACAGAAGAAAGCACCTTTTTGGATACATTGAAAGCATGTAAGTAGCCTTGTAATCTTAGGTAGGATTGCTGTTGGGAGTTTTGAGGACATCATGGATAGCTGACGAAATGCTGGTATTGGTGTTCACCTTAGTGTGGGCACTTTTCCTTTTCGGGTTGTATTGATTTTGGTTGGAGAGAAGAAGGGAGTCCCCCCCCCTTTCCTCAATGAATGGTGTATGGCTTTCCGACTTGAATTGTTTGCTACAGATTCTGGTAGTGTGGTAGAGCCTCATATGGGATGTTTTGTTTGGGGCTGTGTGGCTGTAAGAGCTGTTTTTCAGGCTAGGAAGGTGTTTTAGCGGCTGTCTTTGCTGTTGTTTTGGGCTGCCTCTGACGGAGAGTGCATCGCAACTGTGCGCATAGCTGTGGAGACATTTAGCCTTCTAGTGCTGTTTAGATTCAATGGTTCCCTTTGAAAATTAATAGGGACAGCTTTGCATACCCTCCGGAATTGAGGTTGTTTAATTTTTGAGCAGTTTCTGAGGTTTTTTTTAGGGCGAGAGAATTTCAGCATTTGCAGGCATTTCGGAGCCCTGGAGTCTATTTACTTTTGGCTTTAGCTCACTCTTAAGTGAAGGCTGGCCACAATCTGTATTTCTTGTTATCACTGCGGGAAGTGGGTGGTTCTTTACACTGTGCGTTAGTGCGTACTATTGTGAGGACATTTATCTCACTAGTTCTTTGAGACTTTAATCTTTTATAATTTGAAATAGCGAGGATTGCTTTTGCTTACCCTCAGAAGACGAATTCCTTAATTTGGTGTTGGTCTTGAAACATGGGGTTTTGGGCGTTTGTGGAGCTCTGGGGTACTTGCACTTTCAGCTGCCGGCGTCTTTGTTTGTTCTAGGAGCCGGCCGGCCATTCTCTCCTTTCTTAAGTATTGTGAGGAAGGGGTGGTGCTTCCTTGTCTTTAGAAATGGAGTTTAAAACGTTTAGAAAAGAAATAAATTGTTTCTGAGTGAGGGAATATGTTATTATATGAATTTAAAAAGACATAATGTCTTTAAAATAAAATAAAGAATTAAAATATAAAGCAACGTAATTAAAAATTGTAAGTAGGGGTGGAGTTTAAGGTCATCTGACCCTGTCTGGGTATAAAAGGGTGAACATTTGATTCAGTTAGGGAGATTAACATCCAGGTGGAGATTCAGATCCTGTTGTGCTGTGGGCCTGGAGGTGTGCTCTAGATACTGCTGAAAAGTGCTCTTTGGAGTTCTTTGAAAAACTGTGCTATTGCATGTTCTGCATGGAAGATTTAGAACTGCTAGAATATCCTGTTTGATTTTGATGTTTACGCCTGTTTATTGCCTCATCTAGAAGATTTATAAACGTGAGATGATGCCATCTGTTCTAATGTCTGCTGTCGAAATGGAAGTGTAAGATGAGAACAATACTATGCTATTCTGGTGTTATCTTGTTGTGAGTGATGTCTGAAAGGGGAACTCATTAAAACTGAAGAAAATCGCAAGATGTGGTGAGACATTTTTTTCTTTTGACTGCCCACATATACCTTCACCCTACCACATATGGTGGCAGTGGTGGGATATTCGTGATCTGCATAAGGTCTGGTGGGCAGTAAACCTAGCAAGATGGTACTTTGAACTAGTTCCCTTTTACTGGTTATTGGTGAGAGAACTTTTTCCAGTGGATAAAACCACTTGAGTGATGATTCTGGGATGGTGGCAGCACCTTGTCTAAACAAGCTATATGAAGATGAGGAGCCACTGTGAAATTTTGAGTGACCAGAAGAGTGACCAGAGTGATCGCATGGAGATGATACAATGGTTAATTAATCGCTGGATGGAGGCGGAGAGTCGGTGTAAAGAAGCAGAACAAAGGTACCATGAGGTGCTAAGCCAATTGACGGTAATGAGGGACAGTTTGGTCTCTCAAAGGTCTATGATGAGGGCTGAAAAGATGTCCTGTGTGGACTGTGTGGACTGTGTTGAGGACCAGCTTCCTGTTCTACCTATGTTCCAGGGAATGTATTGGGTTGGAGATGATGAAGATGATGGAAGAACGACATCAGACAAGTCCCCAGGTGAGACTGTTTTGGTATCTGGGGTGAAGGATGCAAGCAAGATAGAAGAGGCAGTAGGTGCCGAAGGGACTTGTTCATTGACTTCTAATAATGTTGATAACAAAAATGTTATTAATTTTTCTGCTGTGAGCTGGAAAATTGTGCAGGCAGAGGATCTGGAAATTCAGCAGATAAGTAGCCATGTTATTTTGAATAAAGATAGAACGGGTATGGATGGGGGCAAGGGACAGTTATGGTGGTATGAAATGAGAGATGAGGTATTATATCACATGAGACCAAACCCCCGTACAAAGCAGATAGATTCTAGGGTGGTGGTACGTCGTAGATATAGAAAGAATGTTTTAGATGCCTTATGTATCAACACTAAACACATGAGTCAAGAGGAAATGTTGAGGCATCTCATTCCTTCTTTTCATTGGCCTGGGATGTACAGTCAAGTGGCTCTATATTTAAGGAAGTTGGTAGCCACTCAAGGGAAGGGAAAAAACTGTAATAATTGGCTCTCTTGGAAAAAGGGGAAGGTGATTCACAGGAATATGAGTAGTAGATGGTAGAAGTTTATAGTACTAGACTACTCATGTAGTGAGTGAAGAGATTAGAGGAATAGCCCATATAGGTAGTGCACACAAGTGGCTTTCTGTCAAAAGCTCCAATCCTAGTATGTTTTAGGTATAGAGAGTAAGAAAAAGGGTACTAGATAAAAGGAGTATTAGATGGAAGGTTTCAAAATAAAGTATTTAGATAAATTGTTTGAAGAAATTATGAAAGTACACATATTTACATCATGGAATAATTCTCTGAAGGAAAAGTGAGACCGATGGGAAGGAAAACATTTAATGGAAATAATTTGATGCAGTTAAATAAAGAGTACGAGTAAAATGGGGTTTTCATTATCCTGGGTTCAGGGTGAATGTTTGGGAGAAGTAAAGTAAAGGGTATAGATTTGAGTTTAGTTCATGTGAAGGAATACATCATAAAGCAACAAGCTTAAAAGCTAGGCTCTATCTCTATTATTTTTTTTTTAAGACGGGAGGGTTGGCCACCTGCAGTTGAAGTTATTCTTTATTTTTTTTTTTTCTTCTCAGTCTTTTCTTGTATTTGTTTTAGTTTGTTTATTTTTTTAAATAAAATATAGCTAAAGTAATAGCATGTTTGCTTAGGGGAGGATATTCAATGAATGTTATTTGAATTACTATTCGATTCTTGTTGATAGTGAAATTGAAATTAATGATGTGAGACAGGATAAAATCATGTGTTCCAGAATATGAAGGAGGTACAGGCCATAATAACAGTTCCGAAAATGAAACTGTTGGCTTGGAAAATACTTTTTATATGTATGAAAATTATATTTCTCAAACAAAATCTTAATATTTTATTTATGTATGGTACATAGAGCTTAGTGGATATTGCCATGTGGAAAAAAATCAAATTCATGTAAAATGATTTAGACATGATATCTTATGGTGTTATAGATTATTCAAACACTGACCAAATTCGACAATATTTAGAAATTTAATATGGTTCATAGTTCGGGATATAGAATATGGACATGGAAATATTTAATATAAGACACAGTATACAATAGTTCTGAGTAATTTTGAGGTGATATAATTGATATGTTAAGGGACTCTTGGGTTAGAGCTCCAAGATGTGGGTGGACCAGGGCTCTGGTAGGTTAACCTCCCTTTTTAATTTTTTTCTTGAGCTAATGAGCTTTGATGAAGTTGGTCAACCAAAAGATTTGGTTGCCCTCTTGGGTGGGGAGGAATGTCACAGAGTGGCTCTGTGAGATTTAATTTATGAAAAGATAATAATATATGGGGATAGAGATTTGTTTTCCTTTTTCTGGTATATTTGGGAGTTTCCCTTTTAAGTGAGGAAGTTAGATAAATTTGGAGCTGGTGATAGTACTTTTGAGATTTTTAGGATATGATTCCTTGGCGTGGACCTTGGGGTAAGTGCTTGTAAAGGGTCTTTGTTGTTTGGACCCTGTGATTTGGATGCTTATGGTCGCGGTTTGAACAATCGGTAAAATGGCACATAAGTGCGATTGTGCGTACGTTCGTGCAGTCTAAAATAATATTCCGGTTTTTGGATCTATTAGTAGTAGCTTTTCCTTTGGGTTTTGGGGATGGATTCTTTCCTGGAATCGTGGACTTAAGTGATTGGAGTATTTTGTATGGGGCCAGGCACGGGGTGCTGTGAGTAGGAGCCTAGTAATATAATAAATACAGAAGAAAGCACCTTTTTGGATACATTGAAAGCATGTAAGTAGCCTTGTAATCTTAGGTGGAGTGCTGTTGGGGTTTTGAGGACATCATGGATAGCTGACGGCGCCGTATTGGTGTTCACCTTGGTGTGGCACTTTTCCTTTCGGTTGTATTGATTTTGGTTGAGAGAAGAAGGAGTTCCCCTTTCCTCAATGAATGGTGTATGGCTTTCTGACTTGAATTGTTTGCTACAGATTCTGGTAGTGTGGTAGAGCCTCATATGGGATGTTTTGTTTGGGGCTGTGTGGCTGTAAGAGCTGTTTTTCAGGCTAGGAAGGTGTTTTAGCGGCTGTCTTTGCTGTTGTTTTGGGCTGCCTCGACGGAGAGTGCATCGCCATCAGCATAGCTGAGGAGACATTTAGCCTCTAGTGCTGTTTAGATTCAATGGTTCCTTTGAAAATTAATAGGGACAGCTTTGCATACCCTCTGGAATTGAGGTTGTTTAATTTTGAACAGTTTCTGAGATTTTTTGGGGCAGAGAATTTCGCTTTATGGCATTTCAGAGCCCTGGAGTCTATTTACTTTTGGCTTTAGCTCACTCTTAGTGAAGGCTGGCCACAATCTGTATTTTTGTTATCACTATGGAAGTGGGTGGTTCTTTACACTGTGCGTTAGTGTGCATTTATTGTGAGGACATTTATCTCACTAGTTCTTGAGACTTTAATCTTTTATAATTTGAAATAGCAAGGATTGCTTTTGCTTACCCTCAGAAGATGAATTCCTTAGTTTGGTGTTGGTCTTGAAATGTATGGTTTTGGGCGTTTGTGGAGCTCTGGGGTACTTGCACTTTCAGCTGCCGGCGTCTTTGTTTGTTCTAGGAGCGGCTGGCCATTCTCTCCTTTCTTAAGTATTGTGAGGAAGGGGTGCTTCCTTGTCTTTAGAAATGGAGTTTAAAACATTTAGAAAGAAATAAATTATTTCTGAGTGAGGGAATATGTTATTATATGAATTTAAAAAGACATAATGTCTTTAAAATAAAATAAAGAATTAAAATATAAAGCAACGAATTAAAAATTGTAAGTAGGGGTGAGTTTTAAGGTCACCTGACCCTGTCTGGGTATAAAAGGGTGAACATTTGATTCAGTTAGGAGATTAACATCCAGGTGAAGATTCAGATCCTGTTGTGCTGTGGGCCTGAGGTGTGCTCTAGATACTGCTGAAAAGTGCTCTTTGGAGTTCTTTGAAAAACTGTGCTATTGCATGTTCTGCATGGAAGATTTAGAACTGCCAGAATATCCTGTTTGATGTTTACACCTGTTTATTGCCTCATCTAGAAGATTTATAAACATGAGATGATGCCATCTGTTCTAATGTCTGCTGTCGAAATGGAAGTGTAAGATGAGAACAATACTATGCCATTCTGGTGTTATCTTGTTGTGAGTGATGTCTGAAAGAGGAACTCATTAAAACTGAAGAAAATCACAAGATGTGGCGAGACATTTTTTTCTTTTGACTGCCCACATATACCTTCGCCCTACCACAGGGTACATCATGACTGTGGGATTTGTAGGTACACAGGTAAAGGTTTTTGAAGTGCGTAGTGGAGCGGGAAGGCCAGCCAACAGCTGCATAGAGAGTGCAGTGATGGGTTCTTGGGAGCAGCCCTATAATTTTCATGTTCAAGTTCAAGTTTATTTCATCAGGAAAGCTCCATTGAGCAAGCTCATTCATAATGAGGTCTTGCCACAGGCATAACACAAACAGCAAGTCCATAGTAAAATAGTAAAAACACACAGTAATATAGGACTGGTGCAGGAAGGTAAACAATACAAAATCAACATTTATAGGATCTAAGTGCTTTATGGGACAGGACATCCAATTTGGCAAGCTGACCAGCAGTAGCACCCCTCTATATTAAATCCCCATAGTCAAGCAGGGGTAAGAAAGTAGCCATGGCTAGGGTTCTGTGAGCATCTAAGGGTAAACTGATTTTGTTTCTGTAGTAGAAACCCAGCCTAGGCTTATGCTTCTTACATAAATTATCTGTACGGGTGCTGACAGAAAGTTTGTTATCTAACCATATTCTTAGGTATTTGAAAATCTCTACCAGCTTCAGCCTATCACCTAGTAGGGCAAGAATGCCAGGGGAGGGGGTCATATAACTGATTGTTACTGCAGGCAAATACTATATATTTTGCTTTTGTAGCATTGAGGAGGAGCTTGGATGCACACATCTTTAGCTGGAGAATGCTGACGGTGGATTAGAGGGAATGTAAAGCTTCTAACAAGCTATGTTTGGTTGTATATACTGTAGTGCTGTATCATCTGCGTAGTTGTGCAGTTTAACATATTCTATATCAACTCCCAGATCACGTGTATGTATAGTGAAGAAAAGTGGCCCCAGGAACAATCCTTGTGGTAGGCTTTAGAAATTTGTGAGCAGGAGGGTAGCAGTCCCTCAGACTTCACTTGTTGCTGTCTATCCATTAGGTAGTTTTTGAACCAGGGTGTACTGACCAGTACCAATATCTAATAGCTTATATAGCAATATTAATGGTCCACTGTATCAAAGGCCTTGCTAAGGTCTATGTAAATGACTGCTGCTACATGTTTTTGATCTAGGGAAGTGAGCCAATCATCAGTTACTTTGATGAGTGCAGTAGTGGTGCTGTGTAGTGGCCTGAAACCAGATTGGGAAGGAGTGAGTAGATTATGATTGGATAGATAATCCTGAACTTGTTCATTAATTAACTTTTCCCAGGACCTTAGCTAGTACAGTATTAATTTTTAAAATAATAAAAGAATTGCCACAGACTCAATGGTTGAATAACATGCATAACAATCATAACGTTTTGCTCAATCCAAAAATCATGTGAAAACACCTATGATGATCTATGATGAACATATAAAACCAAACAAGGCAGCAGCTTGTACAGTTTTTCATAAAGAATCTACTACGCAATAAACATATTATAACTATCGTGTATATTATGTATGACACAACTTATATAAGCTGGTCAAATAAATATATCAGTATGTAATCAGGAGCAATTACTGGTCAGTTAGTGACTTTGGAAACTGCTCTGGATGTGCTTAAAGTGAATGACACATTAACAGGCAGAATCAGCCCTGCACACTTCAGCTGCAGTTACGAAGGAATCACAGTCACAGCACTTGAGGAAGGAACTCCTTAAAAACCAAATGTGCAGTCCTAATATTCTACATCCTGGAAATACTGGAGGGTGCAGAAGGTGACAATCCGTGTTTCTTTGAGATCTGCCAACAGAAACTACAGAAATTGTGAGGAAAGAAGATCAATATTTGCGATTGGCAGTCAATTGGCAGTCTTTCTGCTGTACATTCATAATTGGACTAATCCTGAAATGAATCACCTTGATAAATGAACCTGAAAAAAATACAGATAAAATAAACAAATTTGTACCAAATATGTTATTGTTAAAAAAATCCTTTTGACAGTAATTCCCAAATCACTAGAAACACTTAAAAAAGAAACATATAATGTATCTCCATGCAAACAGATTTTTAGAAGCAGTTAGAGCCATAAAAAAGGATAAGATGTCCTTCCTTTAAACCAAAGTGACTCTCAAATGAGAATTATGATCACTAAGACACAGAAAGAAAACACACAGAACAAGTTCTTCTTACATCTTGTTACAGTTACATCTTGTTACAGTTGATCAACACGTGATCTATTTTTGCATATGTAATGCTTCATGTGAGCGGATATTTCTGTTATAAAGAACATTGGAAATCTGTTCCATGTCCCTCTGGAAGCTTTTGTGTGACGCAGGGCACTAGTGGTTTGTTGGTCCATTCTGGTGAATAAGTTTGCACATGCATATGTATCTGTATCATAATTTTTGGTCTCAGTTAATACTGAGTGCAACATTTTGCTTTCTTCAGTTTTTATGTTTTTATTTTAGTCTTTTGGTAACTGGGTAAGGCCCACTAGGCACAAGTGCCTGTTTTCAGGGGTGACCTGGGAGAACTGGGTGGTTAAGTGACTTGCTATGAGTCACACAGTATGCAAGTGGAGGTTGTACGAATCAAACTCGGGTCTTGTCTGCTGGATGTATCATGCTCATTCATACCTCTGTCCTCTAACCTCTAGGCTATACTGCCAGTTTAAACAGAAGCTAACTGCTCCAAGCTGACATAATGGTAATTCCCAGCTTGGTCTGTTTGTTCTGTCATAGATTTTTACAGAGAGAGTCCAGGCACTTTTTCAAGCATTAATAAATGCAGACTGTCAATCAGCATATTTCCAATCAGCATTATGTCAACGATGAGGTCTCTCAGTTACTCTGTTTAAAAAGATACAAGTCATTTTGTAACCCTAATTTCACTGCCTCTTCAGAAAAGCCAGTTTCAGTGAAGAGTTACTGATGATGTCATAACTGGAACTCACAGTCTAGAACCTATTTCCTCCACGTTATGTCAAACTGCAGTTGTAGTAAACGTTGGAAAAAGGAAGGCTGACAAGGGTGAGGGGCATGTATTTCCATAATGTGCAGATGCATGGTACTTAAGAATGCGACTGAGGGTGGGGCTGGAATGCAGTGGAATCATAGCTTTAGAATGCCAAAGTTGTGTGCAATTTTTAGAATGCTGCAGAGACGAGATTTCAGAATGCCACCAATTTGCAATTTTTGGAATGCAGCAATGATGCAATTTCAGAAATAATTTTGGAATGTGAGAGGGACACTGAAATTCAGAAGGCCATGATGTCGTACATTTTTAGAATGTGGCAAAGATGCACAATTTCAAAATGCATGAAACAGTTGTGGAATGTGGCAGGGATATGTAGTTTTGTAATGTGTGATGCTTGCGTAATTTTGGCATGTGGTGGTGATGCACAATTTCAGAATGTTGTAATAATGTTTAATTTCAGGTTGTGGTGGCGACATGCAATTTCACAATATAGTGTGAAGCACACATTAAGCTTGGGGCTTAATGTTAAGCTACCACCCCTTTAAGAGCACTTAGAACCTGCATGTATCTATTTGTTGCACTGCCTGGCAGTGCCATGTATGCCTGTCAGTCAGATAATTAGTCAGTCTGGGGCTTCTCCTCATGAAGAGAACATCTGCTGTACAGAATAAACCTGCATTATTATATTTTATGCACCCATCTAGTTACTCGCATGGTCCAAATGGGGTCTTCACAAGCAGCAACCGAAGGATTTGGCAGACCACAGAGAATGTAAGGGGTCCTTTAGTGGCAGCCCAAATAACCAAAACGCCACAATAGCATGGACATGGAATCTAAGAATGTTGTGGGGAGGCACCGTTTCAGAATGTGGTGATCACATGCCATTTCACAATGTGGCAGGGATGCACATTTTTGGAATGTGGCAGGTATGTGTAGTTTTAGAATGTGACTTGGAAATATAAGTTCAGAATGTGCCCATAACACTAATTTTCAGAATGTTGTGGAGATGCATAATTTTTGGAATATGGTGTGGATGCACTTTATCAGAATGTGACGAAGATGGGCAATTTTGGAATGTGGTAAAAGCAATTTGGGAATGTGGCAGGAAAGTACAATTTTCAAAGGTAGCTGGGACACAACATTTTAGAGTGTTGTGAAGATGCCCAGTTTTGAAAAGTGTCTAGGAAATGCAGTTTCAGAATGTGGTGGGAACGCATAATTTCAGAATGTGATGAGGATGAGCATTTTCAGAATGTAATGGGGATGTGCAATTTTGGAATGTAATGGTGACACAATTTCAGAATGTGTCAGGGATGCACAATTTTGGAATGTGTTAGGGCCACACAATTTCATAATGAGGCAGGGACATGAAATTTCAGAATGTGGCAGTGATGTACAATTTTGGAATATGGAAGTGACATTATATTGAAATGTGGTGGTGACACAGATCAGAATGTGGCATTGTCAAATAACTGAAATCTGGTGTGGACATGCAATTTTGAAATGCTGAAGGGATGTGCACTTTTGGAATGTGACAGGAACACACAATGTCAGAATGTGGCAGTGATCCACAATGTCAGAAAGTGGTGGGGATGTGATACTTATTTTTGAAACATGATGGGTGCATGCAATTCTGGAATGTGGCAGGTACAAGCAATTTCAGAATAAAAGGGTTTGTCGTGTCACATTCTAACAGTGTGGAAAGTGTGCATGCCCACTATATTCTGAAATTGTCAGTTCCATATAGGGTTGTGCTGTGCAGAATCGATAAGATCCTGACCCTTATTATTAGAATCGGGATCCAGACCAATGTCCCGAGAAGTTTTGATTTGTTCTGATTCAGTTTGGAACCTTTTGCAAAATGTGAATAAATTTAAAATCTGCCATGTAATTACATAAAACAACAGTAAGATCTATGACACACAAGCCTTTCAGGAAATGAAAACTAATAGCTTATTGGCGCAGATGTACTGGTCAATTGTATACATAACAGCATGCAGTTATCCTGGTTCCCTGCATCCTGCCTGACTGTAACAGTGTAAACTGATCTGTCTGACAAGAGGGGAGGATTCCCGTTTAGTATGCAATGGACACATCAGTTTGTTGTTACACTAGATGCTTGTCTGCTGCACTGAGATTCGTGCAGTTATTTTATTATTATTATTAGTTAGGAAGGGGGGGCCTGGTCAAGTCAGACTTAATCCAGCATGGAGCACACATAAATGGTATAAGACATAGGTCATGAAATATATTCACAACAGTAGATAAACTCACAGGCAACTGAGAAACATATGGGCGTACGTGACAGTATATGAAGAATTTTTTTTTTTATTAATGCCTTCAAGGCAAGAAAAACCACTGCAGATGCAGCAGAGTAGAGTCTCATAGCATGTGTAGCCTATTACTACCTCCCTTGTATACTGAATGAGGGATATATTATGATATCTCGTAATTCGGTCTCCCGACCTACACTATTCCGAGGTCAGGAGACCGAATTTCAAAATCCAGATGGGGACTTATGTTATGCAGGGAGCTTTGCTAACCCCCCTAACTAAAATAGCCAACTCCAGGGGGGAGTTGGTAGTAAAGTTGAGGGGGTGCAAAAATTTAATTTGCAGAACCCAGTCCCCGAAAGCCTGCTGTACTAGTTGCAGGAGCATTAGTGCTCCACACCATGGAGCAGCTGAGCCAGCACCCCGCTCCACTGCCCTCAAAAAAGGTTACACTAGGTGGAACCATGTTCCCTGGGTGTAACTTAGCATTTTGCTTTCGGGCAGAAATGTTGGGCACCCCTCTTTTTGGGATACCGGAGCTGGGTCCATAACGTCCAGGCCCTCAGCTTTGGTACCCTGATAGGATACCTGAATGAGAGCCCCATTGCCAGGATAGGCAGTGTTAGAGTACCACAGTCAGGACAGAAGGAGGAGGTGCCCAGGAAAAGTCAGTTTTTGTTTAGCAGGAAGAAAGCAGTAATGATCGGAGAAGTAGGCCTCTATCCAGGCCAGCAGCAGTTTTTTTTTATTTAACAGGACTATTATTAGTAGATACAGAATAGATACTGTATATTTCAAAGAAAATGCCCGATGACTTTCCACTTATCTTTCTCTTCCCTTCCCCCTTCTAGGCTCCAGAATGTATAAAGTCCCTTTCTGCTCCTTAACACGTCACACAGTTTTTTTAAAGAAGTTAGTCGAGTCATGCACCACTCAACTGCACTTATTTAATTTTTTTGCTTAATTTTCAAGGCATGCAGTGCAATTACCTTGTCTGTGGCTGTCAGTCACTGCATAGTTCTTGTGTGCCACACCGTGCTGTAACTGTCCCTGGCCTTGTGCCAGCCTGCCTGAAGTGTTGGAGGGCTTACTCACGCTGCTCAGTGCCCACACAACTTTCAGAAGCAGTAAAATGAATCAGATTTAAATATTGTATTTATTTTGCAGTGCTAGTTTTCATTCTTTTGTTCTCATGAGACAGGAGGATATCCATTCCATTACAACCAACTCCCATTGAGTGTCCCCACTCCCCTTTCCTCCCCAAATCTGTCCGACAGTCAGCTATGGAGCTACTTGGTGCATTGTGAAAGTCCTTTTACCCCACACTTGCTCAGAACAGCCACACATACATAAGAGTAGAAAACGTTTTTTTTTCTTTTCTGTGTGTAATTGTGCACTTTGTACACAGTACACAAAATTAGAGTGATGCTAGTCTGCACCTTCCAATCTCCCGCCAACAGTCACCCTCTCTCCTGACTCTGGCTCCTCTCACACACAGCTACAGTGCAGTGCAGTATTGTGCTTTGCTTTTTGCTTTTTTAGCCTGGTTGCATAGGGCATTGGGGTTATGTTAGGTCAGGTGATGCCGCAGAGTGCAAAGTGTGCTTCTTGTAACAGATGCTGGCAGTGTGTGTTGGCGCTAAGCAGATGGGAAAAAATAGAAGGAGGGGACAGACCATGGAGGCACAGAGAGAGAGAGAGAGGGAGAGATAATGTCAGAGTGGCATGTGGAGGAGTGACAAGGGCCAAACGGTTAATCAAATGTGGCCAATGTGGCTGGTTGTTATTGTGGTGTATGGGGCAGAGAGGAGAGTCAGAGAGCAGGAGTCCAGTCTAGGGAAAAAAAGTAATTTTTTTTCTCACTCGATCTCAGAGTTTGGCTACAGTTTGATGTAATGGACCTAGACACAGTACACATGGATGTGTGGTCCTTACCTGTCTGAGTCCAAAAGATAGTACTGGATCGGGGGGGGGGGCGGCTTGATTTTTGATGGACCGGTTCAGGCCTGAGACATGAAGTTCCTTAGTATGTACCCCCACTGGATTCCAAGAGTAAGTGTCCCCATCAAAAATGTGAAATTGCACATCCCTGCCACATTCCAGATTACATGTCACCCTAACATTTTGAAACCGGGCGCCACCTTGACATTCCATAGCTCTGTACAGCGCTGCATTCCCAAATCACCTCCTGCCACATTCTAAAGTACAGTACCATTCATCTGAACATTATGGAAACACACGCAGTACACCCAACCCAGTGACTGTTTTTTTTTTTTTCAAATGATTACTACAATTGCAGTTTCTTAAACACTGGAAAATACTGTAACTCCTATAAGGTTGCTGACATGGAGGAATAGGGTGGGAGTTCTGGTTATGACATCATTATTAACTTTTCACTAAAAATTGCTTTTTTGAACAGGGTGAGAAATCAGGGTTTTGAAATGGTTCATAACTTTTAAATAAAGTAACTTAGAGTCCTAATTTTGGTATGAGTATTAATGGGGATATGCTGATTCTAATTCAGCAATGTAGCATTTTTGGCTAGACTACCGCTATGAAAGTTACAAGACTTTTTTTATCTAAAGTGTTTTATTTTTCTTATAGCAATGCAGTTTACATTCCGGCAATTTGATTGGTCAATAGCAGTAGACAGAGGTAACATTAATCTTTAATTAATAGCTGTGTACAGCCTCATAACCAGCAGCAAGATCCCCTACATTAAGTCTGTTCTGAAATTTTAGACTAAAGAACAGTTCCATACAGTTTTCACTGACTGCCATTACTCTACCCACTCTGCTAGATCTGTAGTCAGGCCAATTTTAGAACTGCAGGACTTGGTACTCGAGATTATTCAAACGCACTCACAAAATAAATGGAGAAGCACATAAAAACTCCATATATCCAGCCCCTATCCTTTACAGCACATTTTTACAAAAAAAAAGTCCATGTTAACCTAGCTAGAATACCCAGGATCCCCATTTTTTTTCTCCTGACAGTAGCAGTGTTGTCATACCTAAACGGTATTTTCCTCAGTGCAGACAGCCAGTGCCATGACAACTGCTTGGGAAATTACATCAAAGGCACACCAAAAAGTGGAATAGCAGCTGTGGAAGCCAACAAAAACTACCATATGCTCTTTACCTATATGTCATTCATTGATCTGAAAGACCAGTGATTTAATGGTCCATCAAAAACACTGGTGGCGACGTCACTCAAACTTTGCTGCTCCATGTTGGTGTTTCTGAATATTGGCGTACAGGACATGGGTACATAGGAACAGTTTTGCCAGTCTCATCATCACAGTCACACTGTTCTTATTGGAAGTTTTGTTTTTCAGAAAAAGTCAGAACACTTCCACTCTTACTAGCATTCACGAACACCGACATGGAGCAGCCCTAAGTAGAGTATGTGGTTTTAATATCCACACAGTGTCTCTCCTTGCCTGAAAACAATAAAACCCAGGGCTGCCGGCAGCATTGACAAGAGCAGCACTGGGGGGACATGTGGGTTTCTATCTCATCCTGCTTTGTGTCGGCATTTGAATGGCAAGCTGTTTTTTGTTCTTAATTTTAAAATTATGGGAAACATGGAACCTGGTGAACAAAGTAAGCAGCAAACCAGGCAGTGGTTAGGCACAGTGGCTAGAGGTAAGCACAGAGTGCAAATGCTGGCATTTAACATGGAATCGGTGTTAATCTGTGACTGAATGGACAGAATGGTGTGTCTGTTTAGTGGGTAATTAGTCAAAAAATAAATATCTTTAACTAAACAATGTTCAACCTAATTGAGAGTTATCGGCATACAGTATAGTACGATAAGTAAAGTCACCAACCACCATTCAAAACACAGAAGAGAATTTAGGAGCTGCTACGATCAGGGCATAGAATATCAGAACACTACTGTTGCAACATATAAATGGCAAATGGACTATTTTGCAGGAAAAAAATGTAATTTTATAACAAAATTAATAAAATTAAGGATCCCTTTTTATGTCATTTCTGTGTCACAGCTGCAGAGAATGGAGGTTGGGATCAGACCTCAGAGCGGCTAAGTGTTTTCTTATTCTTACTTACTGGCTACATTGAGGAGGGTGTGAACACTGATGTAGGGTTAAAAACTGTTTTGGGGAGATTTTCAGGGACTGGGAGGTGGGAAGAAGCCAAGAGATGGAGGGTGAGGGAGGGACGTGCACCAGGAGGAAGACAGAGGTCACATGATCCAACAGAGCCTATCAGGTGGCTGGAGTTAGACCTCTTATAAGGGGTGCCATTTTGGTAGTTCTTTTGAACTGTGTCACAGCTGCAGAGAATGAAGGTCAGGAATCAGAACTCGGAACAGCTGAGTTTTTTTTTATTCTTTCTTACTGGTTACATTGGTGGGACACTGAAGTGGGGCAAAAAACTGTTTGGGGGAGATTTTCAGGGAGTGTGGGAGGTGGGAGGAAGTTGAGAGAGGGAGGGTGATGGAGGGACTTGCACTGGGAGAAAGACGGAGGTCACGTGACCTGGCAGGGCCTATTGTGTAGCCAGAGTCACTATATAGTTCTCAGGGAGCTGAGCAACCCCAAAGTGTGAGTGCCATGAAGCAGGATTGTGGCATCTGACTAGCTGGCATCTGCAGGGTGTCCGCAGGGAGGACCACAGGCTGCAAGCCATGCTGGAGAGGGGGAGAGAAAGAGTCAGAGGAGTAGATTATTTAAGGGGGTGGCAGAGAGGTGCAGAGAAGTAGTAACACATGATGGGGAGAACAGGAGGATGGGGGTTCTAAGGATTGGGGCAGTAAGCAGTCATGGGGAGGGTCATGGGGAGGGAGGGTGTTTGTGGGCAGTCAAGTGGTAGGGAGGCGGGATGGGTGGTAAGTTGTAATGGTTGTGGGGCAGCTGTATTCTTGGGGATTGCATGGAGGGCAGGGGGTGCATGGTGAGTAGGCAGATGGGGCAACTTAGTGAGGAGCTTGGATTGTTGAGAAGGGAGCTGAGAAGAAGGGTGTGTGTGGTTGGGAGGACACTAAGGGACAAGGAACCTGAGGATGGCTTCCCCAGATGTCACAGCAGGGGAGCAAAAGGGTAAACAGAGTGGGAGAACAAATGGAGCAGATATGCAGGAGCAGGTGAGAGCAAGATCCAATGACTGGCGGGTGGTCAAGTACTGGGGAAGACAGGAACGGGGCAGATTAAGGACACAAAGTAAGTCACAGGGCATGGGTAGCTGGTGAGGCTCAGAAAGCAAAGAATGACTATAGGACCAGTTTCACAGTGTTGACTAGCCTGTGGGAGCAGGAGGGGTGGAGGGAAATCACAAGGAAGGTAAGGGAGCAGGGAAATAGGATGGGATGGGCAGAGGTTACAACAGAGAGGTAGGAGACACAATTTGTAGTCCAGATGGCAGCAGTAGCAATGGAGGAGGGCAGGTAAGTGGAGGTGCAGTAGGTACTAGAGGGGTGAGGGAGAAGCAGGTAGAGAATGGGCAGGGCGGTGCAGCAGACAGCCCAGGCAAGGAAAGTACAGGGGGGAAGGGGGGCGCAAGAAAGGGGAAAAGTACGGATCAGAGGGGACATGGATAGTCACTGGCAATGGAGGTGTTATGGCAGAGGGAGGGGTAGCAGATAGAGATGCAGCAAATTTTAAATCCACCTGCAAAGTGAATGTGAAGTGGCCACTTCGCATTGGCACTTTGTTGTGCATAGTTCCCCATAGAAAACGCTCACTTCGCCTTGTTATTATTACTTTGCATTGTCATTCCACTTTAAATGTGAAGTAAGGTGGATTGACAGCAATATTGGCAGCACCCCACCCACACAGTCACCAGAATTAATGTGCATCCCCAAAGTGCTACTGTCTTGTGTCCAGAAAACTCCCCAGTGCTGATGAAGTGAAATGAGAGCATAACAAGAAATGCAAAGTCTCCCAGAATTAATGGCGTACTCAGTCATGCACGCAGTGGTCACACAGAGAGTCACCAGAATTAATGTGCATCCTCGAAATGTTACTGTCTTGTGTCCAGAAAATTCCCCAGTGCTGATGAAGTGAAATGAGAGCATAACAAGAAATGCAGTCTCCCAGAATTAATGGTGCACTGCAAATGCACAGACAGATTAAGATTGCACTGCGCACTCAAGGGATGCATACGAAAAGGCACAACACCACCTAATAGTACACACAAGTCACAAATCCAAATCTGGAAAGGAATACATTTTGCTATTTGAGGGATTAGTGCATGGCAGAAACAATCCACTACCAGTAAAGATACCACAAAGCAGTATAAAAATTCATTCAGGTGCGGTGGATAGCAGGTTCACATTGCTACAATTACTCTGTGGCACAATAAAAGGTGTCTGATTTAATGGCACGCATCACACACACATTCACACACACACACACACTGCAAGTAATGTGTAGCAAATTGAAAACCTTTAGTAATATAACCAAATGTTTTAAACAGACAAATTATACACTGTTAAGAATTACTGAAAATATTACTGTGTGTACATTAACATAGAGGATAATGGCTGGGTTTACACTGTTTACCGGGTTGTAATCAGCTTGAGCAGTTGCCATGCCGTGTTTGTAAAGCTTGAGAGTGTAGCTCGAGAGGCTTACTGCTGGCATGGCAACCACGAGAGGTGATTTCAATCTGGTAAACAGCATAAACCCAGCCATTGTCTTTTATAGTGTATGGGTTTTTTGCAGCTGAAGTAAGTGACAAAAAGCCTTTTCACTTTTGACCCAGTTGAAATCCCATTGTTGAATGCGGTTGGACAGCAGTCATCATGAGGTTACACGTCAAGTACGTGGGACAGAGGGGTTGTGGAAAACATTTGTCAGCTAAGACTCAGGCAATTCAGGATCACCAGAGGCTGCCTGTAGATATGGGTGGGGAGGTAAGAGACAAAAGAACAAGAGTACATTGCGATGTTTCTGTTTGTGTGGTATGCAGCCATGTTTAAACTGCTGCTACCGATGCTCAGTTCAAACTGCTCACATGACACGTTCTAGGGTTGGAATGCTGTCAGGTGCCACTGATTTCATCTTGTAATCTCACTGATCTGACATAGACAGGCAAGGTTTACAGCTCTTACATCAGAACAATGAGATTACCAGAAAATTAAAAGATACCAGGCAATGTATTATAAGGACTCACCATACATTATACAGTTATACAAGAAAAATATAACCAAAACAAAAAAACTGCCTTTTTCTCCAAGTTAATGTACCTACACCACAACTACGCCCCTCCCCCAAAGCACACTTCACAGTACATAGACTGACTGTTCTAAATTAACATTCAAAATCCACACACAATAATAAACACTCAATGATATGAGCACAGAAGGGTTTCCTACAATCGATGTACTAAATTTTGATCTGAAAAATGACTCAAAAAGGCAGTTTTAAACAGCTTTTAGCGGTTTTGCATCGCAGAGCTCTGAAAGCAAACTGTCTCCAGCTATCACTACACACACACACACACACTACCCAGGCCAAAACTGAGGCTGTGCAGAACAATCTAGAGCCCATGTGACCTGAAATCCCATGAATCACTGCAGAATTTCATTTGGAGCTCAATTACAAGGCGAAGTGAGGTGAATTACATTGATTTCAATGTACTTCACCTAAAAATTGGTGGAGAAGTGGTTTGGGGAAGGCGGAATAATGCAAAGTCATTGGTTTCAATGGACTTCGCGTTCCTCATTATGAAGCGAAGTACTCAGCTTCATATTGTGGAGTTCTCCATGAATCACCTTGAGGAGCAAATTGGGGTCACTTAGCCCACCACTACTTACAGTACTGTAATTCACATACTGTACAGGAAGGAATGTGAAAGCCTATGGCTGTACTTCCCTGTTGAGCTGTAGCACAAAACTCCCTGACTTAAAAACACATATTAATGAGTACGATGGTGGGGTGGTGAAGTCTGGAGAGATACTACAAAACAGGCTTACAATACTTCCAAGTAATTAGTAAAAAAATTAATGTTGTGATTCGTGACGTGATCATGAATCATGAAATGTGACTGCATTTGTGACCATGATGATGAAGAACATGATTCGGTGTCGACGGTGTGAGATAACCAATATGGAACTGTATTGGGAACTCGAATGCCTACGGCTGTACTTTCTTGATGAGCTGTAGCACAAAACACCCCGACTTAAAAACATGTATTAATGAGTACAATGGTGGGGTGGTGAAGCCTGGAGACATGCTACAAAACAGGTTTACAATACTTCCAAGTAACTAGTAAAAAAATTTATGTCGTGACATGATCGTGAATCGTGATTTGTGACTGCATTTGTGACTGTGATGATGAAGAATGTGATTTGTATCACGAGTGACTCGTGATGATGGTCCTGACTTAAAAATGCATATTAATGAGTATAATGTTCATGCAGAATTATGCACCACACCTGTCCAGTACTCTGAAGGGAAGCCAAAGAAACAACTGTGACTTGAGTTACAGATGGAGATTGGGCCCTAAAGAGATGCAAATGCACAGACGGATTAAGATTACGCTGCGCACTGAAGAGATGCAGACACAAAGGCACAATGCCTAACCAGTGCTCACCATTAGAAATTCAAATCTGGAAAAGAATACCTTTGCCGGTTGGGGCGGGCCATGGGGGGTTGGGGGGCAGTATACTGCACTGCTGCAGTAACAGTCACTAGTACTAGTACCAGTAAAGATACCACAAAGAAGTACAAAAATCACATAGCTGCAGTGGATAGCAGGTTCACATTGCTGAAATTACTATGTGGCACAATAAAAGGTGTCTGATTTGATAACACAAGTCACAAACATACTTACACACACACTAAGTAATGCGTAGCAAATTGAAAACTTCAGTAATATAACCACATATTTAAAAAAAACTAAAATTATGCACTGCTGCACCACAACAATCAGCAAAAAAAGGCAAGAATTATTGAAAATATTACTGTATGTATATTAACACAGTTATACAAGAAAAATATCACCAAAATAGAAAGAACTGTCTTTTTCTCCAAGTTAATCTACCTACACCACAGATACACCCTTCCCCAATGCACACTTCCACTGTCTCTCAGTACACAGACTGAATGTTGTACATTAACATTCAAAATCTACACATAAACAATAAACGCTTGATGATATGAGCTCAGGAGGGTTTCCTACAATTGATGAACTAAAGTTTCAGCAAGAAAAAAAAGACTCAAAAAGGCTTTTTTAACAGCTTTTAGAAGATTTGAATTGCAGGGAGCTCTCGGAGCAGACTGTCTCCTACAGCTTCCTACACACACTACCCTGAACTGAGGCTGTGAAGAACAATCTAAAGCCTATGTGACCTAAAATCTCATGAATCACAGCAAAATTCGCCTTTGGAGCTTAAAAACAGGGTGAAGTGAGGCGAAGTCCATTGTTTTCAATGTACTTCGCCTTAAGAATTGGTAGGGTACTGGTTTGGGAAGGTGGAGTAACACAAAGTCATTGTTTTCAATGGACTTTACGTCTACCTCATTATAACATGAAGTACTCTCTCGCTGCCAGGGAGCACTGACCTTCCACTCCGTGAATCACTTCATGGAGCAAATTAGCTACTTCTGCCATATCTCTTGTGTAGTAGATACAGGAAGGGGAGAGGAAGAGCTGATGGGGAATGGTAAGAGGGAGGAATCAGTCAGAGAGGGCGAGGGTGTTAATGGGGAGAGGATGGGGCAAAGAATAGGGGACAAGCAAGGTTTGGGGAAGGCACAGGGGTTCAAAGGCAAGGAGGAAGGAGGAATGAGAGCGGGATCGAGTCGGGGGACATAGGAATAGTAGGCAACAGGAGGGTGAAAAGGATAAAGGAGGGAAGGTCCTCATTCTGGAGGACTCACTACTTAAGAGTGTACAATGGGGGAGCAGGGGCACCAGGAAAAGCAGCATTTGGGTGGAGTGCATGACAGGAATGACAGCAGGTAGAGTGGGAGAGTATATTAACAGGTGTTTGGGGAAGGTAGGGGAGAAACCACACATTGTGGTGCACCTGGGCACAAATGATCTAGTGGGGATTAGGGTAGAAGAGGTGAAGGATAGTTTCAAGGAAGTGAGGAGACTATGCAGTAAAGGGGGAAGGTCAGTAGCCTTCTCTGAAATTCTCACAGTACCAAGAGTGACTACAGCCAGGAAGCAAAGAATCACAGACATCAACAAATAGCTGGGGGAATAGTGTGGGTCCATGGGGTATGGATTGATGGGGGAGTGGAGCAACAACTGGGAGAACAAGGACTTGTATGCACCATATAAGTTGCACCTTAGCAAGTAAGGCTCGCAGGTACTGAACCAGAAATTGGGGGAGTTTATTCAAGCTAATTATAATTAAAACTAGGTAAGGAGGGGGTGCGAAGGGATGGGCAGTCACTAGGAGAGGGAGTCCTTGGCCCCCCCCCACAGCAAGGCAGGAGCAATTTTGAATAGGAGAAGGGACGGGGGTAAAGGAGCAGAGGGCATAAGATCATATTGGTGGGTGGTATCATTGAATGCTAGGAGCCTGGGCAACAAGACAAAAGAGTTGCAGGCAATGATGGCAGAAGGGAAGATGGACATAGCCACCATCACCAAGACATGGGCAACCCAATACCATGACTGGGACCTAGCTATCGCAGGATTCAATCTATACTTATGGGACAGAAAAAAAGGAAAGGGGGGGTGGCCATCTATGTTGGGGAAGGGATTATGTGTAACAGGGAGGAGGTGGGGGAAGGCAGGGCGGAAGCCTTATGGGTGCAACTACACAACTCAAGGGGTAGAAATGTAAGACTGGGGGTTGTATGTAGGCCTCCAACACAGAAAGAGGATATTGATAGGGAGTTGGGAGAACAGTTAAGGAGGCTTAGTGGCAAAGGCAGCACTGTGGTGGTAGGAGACTTTAACCTGCCAGGGGTGGATTGGAACGTCCCAGCTACCTCATGTGACAGGGAGCAGATCCTCCTGGAAGCCTTCTAGGTAATGGAGCCTACTAGGGAGGGGACATTCTGGACCTGGTGATGATGGACGGTGAACAAGTCAAAGACATTGAGGTGGAAGACCCCTTGGCGGGAAGCGACCAATGCACATTGTGGTTCTCACTCAATCTAGGAAAGGAGGTAGCCCCAACAAAGATTAAGGTCCTGGACTTCAAAAGGGAAGACTTTGGCAGGATAGTAATATACTGGAAGGGCACATAGCTAAAATGAGCCCACACATGGACACTGAGCAAAAATGGGAAATCATCAAGCTGGGCCTGGCT
Source organism: Neoceratodus forsteri (assembly GCA_016271365.2). Taxonomy (NCBI): domain Eukaryota; kingdom Metazoa; phylum Chordata; order Ceratodontiformes; family Ceratodontidae; genus Neoceratodus; species Neoceratodus forsteri. Next base: position 1,699,576,173 of record CM057449.1, on the reverse strand, counting down.
GAGGCCACTAGCGCATGTGTAAAGAGATAGAGCAAGAAAACCAGGACCAAGAAGCTGAGCTGGAAGAAAAGGGAGGTTGAAGAGAGGGTGAGGGAAAAGAGGGCTGCCTTTAGGAGCTATAAAAGATCCAACAGATGGGAGGACAGGGACGAAAGCATGAGGAAATCCAGGGAGGTGAGTAGAATAGTAAGGGCAGCCAAGGTGTTCAGAGAGCTGAGGCCAGCACAGGGGATCAGAGAAGGTTAAAAAGATTTCTTTAGGTACATACATGAAATGAGAAAGAGTAAGGATTGGATTGTTAGGATCAAGAATGGCAGTGGATGGGTGGAAAAGGGGGCAGAGTAGGCAGCAGTACTTAATGGCTACTTCTGTTCAGTATTCACCAGGAAGAAGGAAGGTCCCATACCTAAGGGGAGGGGTGGGGTTGGAATGGAGGGGAGGTTACAGATGGGGAGATCACAGTGGGTAGGGTGATGGATAGCCTTAAATCCCTGATGGTAGATAAGATGCCTAGGCCAGATAGAGTTCATCCTCGATTCCTGAGAGAGTTGGCAGAAGTCCTGGAGTGGCCTTTGGCGGACCTGTTCAACGCCTCCTTGTATATGGGGTGCATGCCCAGGAACTGGAGTGTGGTGCATGTGGTGCCCCTCCATAAGAGTGGGCCCAGGGATGAACCAGGGCACTAAACACCAGTGAGCCTTACCACAATTGTGGGAAAACTAAAAGAGACTATCCTGAAGGAACGGCTGGTACAATTTCTGGAGGAGAATGGTCTCCAGGATGGCAAACAGAATGGGTTTGTCTAAGGCAGATCCTGCTAGATGAACCTGGTGGACTTTTCTGATTGGGTGAGGAGGGCACTGGATAAAGATCATGTGGTGGAAATCCATTACCTGGACTACAGCAAGGCCTTTGACTCGGTGCCACATGGAAGGCTGACCAGCAAGTTGAGTAACCTAGGAGTGGGGAGGAAACTGGTTAGTTAGATCAAGAGGTGGTTACAGGATAGGCAGCAGAAGGTAGTCGTAGGGGGTGAACTATCAGAGCCCAGAGCAATAACAAGTGGGGTCCCACAGGGCTCGCTGCTAAGACCAGTGCTGTTTAACATTTTCATTGCTGACATAGCAGATGAGATAAAAAGAAAGATCAGCCTCTTTGCAGATGACAGTAAGATATGTGCAGGAGTGGATGGTGGGGAAGGTGATAAAGTACTCCAGGAGGATTTAGCAAGACTGGACAGTTGGTTGGACACATGGCAGCTTGGGTTCAATGCCAAGAAGTGTAAAGTCATGGAATTGGGAGTCAGAAACCCCGTAAATAATTATTGGTTGGGAAGAGTGCAATTGTCCACATCAACAGAGGAGAAGGATCTGGGTGTACTAGTAATAGGGGAAATGAGCTACTCAGCCCAGTGCCGGAAGGCAGCAGCAAAGTCCAACAAAATGCTGGGGTGAATAGCAAGGGGAATCATTTCTAGAAAAGGGGAAGTCGCCCTGCCCCTCTGCAGGTCCCTGATGAGGCCACACTTGGGAGTACTGTGTGCAGTACTAGTGCCTCGACTTGAAAAAGGATATCAAGCTACTGGAAGGGGTACAGTGTGTAGCAACAAAAATGTTCCAGGGATTGTGAGATAAATCTTATGAGGAGAGACTGAGAGAGCTCAATATGTATTCCCTGTAGGATAGAAGGGAGAGAGGGGATATGATTGAGACCTTCAAGTACCTGAAAGACATGAACAGAGTAAACACAGAGAGTATTTTCAGATTAAAAGGAGGGAGGGAAACCAGGGGGACAGTCTGAAAGTGGAAGGAAGATGATTCAGGAGGGAAATGAGGAGGCACTATTTCACCAAAAGGGTGGTTACAGCATGGAATGCACTGCCGGAGGAGGTAGTATCATTAAGGTCAGTGAGCAGCTTTAAGAGGAGATAGAACAGGATCAAACGGAGGCTCCAAACTGAAGGTGGACGGGGGGGTATGCGAAGGAAGCAGAAGGAAAAACAGAGGGGGAGGAGGCAAGGGGAGGAGGGGCAGCTGCAGTTTAAAAAGCTGAAGTGATGCAGACTTGAGCAGGCTAGATAGACCATAAGGCTTGTATCTGCTGGCAGTTCTGTATGTTTGTATAAAAGCAATAAGACACTCTCAGGGGTTACATTAACTGTATGTTTGTCACCCCCTAGGGGCATGTGGCACTTGGCTTTGAACTTGTGCCAGATAACACCTCTAGGGGTTGAATAACATATGGTTAATGTAACCCCTGGTCATACCTTATTGCTTAATTATAGCAGTGCAGTTTACATTCCTGCAATTTGAGTGGAGGATCACAGTAGACAGAGGTAACATTAATCTTTAATAAATAGCAATGTACAGCCTTGTCACCAGCAGTGTGATCCCCTACATCTAGTCTGTCCTAGAATTTTAGACTAAATGACAGTTCCATACAATTTTCATTGATTACCATTGCTCTACCTGCTTTGCTAAATCTGTAGTCAGGCCAGTTTTGGAACTGCAGGATGCAGTACTTGTGATTATTCAAACACACAAAAAAATGGAGTAGTGCAGCCACACTCCAAATATCCAGCCCCTACCCTTTACAGCACATGTTAGCAAAACCAAAAAAAAGTCCATGTCAACCTCGATAGAATACCCAGTATCTCCCATTTTTTTCTCATGACAGTAGCAATGCTGTCATGGTTAAAGGGCATTTTCCTCAGTGCACACTGCCACTGCCATGAGAACCGCTAGGGAAATTACATGTAATGCACGCCAGAAAGTGTAATATCAGCTGTCCAAACTTAAAAAACTACAATATGCTATTTACCTAGATGTCATTCATTGACGTAAAAGGCCAGTGATTTATTGGTCCATTAAAAACACCAGTAGTGACATGACTCAAACTTTGCTGCTCTGTATTGGTGTTCCTGAATATCGGCGTACATGACACGGATACACAGGAACAGTTTTGCCAGTCTTATTACTTCAGGCATGCCATCCTTATTGGAAGTTTTGTTTTTTAGAGCAAGTCAGAACACTTCCACTCTTACCAACATTGAGGACAACCAACACGGAGCAGCAGTCAGTACAGCATGTGGTTTTAATATCCACATGGTGTCTCTCCATGCCTGAAAACAACAAAACCCAGGGTGCCAGCAGCATTGACAAGATCAGCATTCAGGGGACATGCAGGTTTCTGTCTCACCCTGCCTCATGTTGATGTTTGAATGCCAAGCTGTTTTTTGTTCCTAATTTTAAAATTATGGGAAGCATGGAACCTGGTGAACAAAGTAAGCAGCAAACCAGGGAATGGTTAGGCACAGTTCCTAGAGATAAGCACAAAGTGCAAATGCTGACATTTAACATCTAATCAGTGTTAATCTGTGATTGAATAGACTCAATGGTCTGTCTGTTTAGTGGATGATTAGTCATAAAAATAAATACCTTTAACTAAACAATGTTCAACCAGATAGAGAGTTATCGGCATATAGCAAAGTATAAAAAGTAAAGTTGCCAACCACCATTCAAAACACAGAAGAGAATCTAGGAGCTGCTACAATCAGGGCATAGAATGTCAGAACACTACTGTTCCATCATACAAATGGCAGATGGACTATTCTGAAGAATAACAATGTAATTTTATAACAAAAGTAATAAAATTAAGAACCCTCTTTTTTTGTTTGACATTGCTATAAAAGCAATATGGTACTCCCAGGGGTTACATTAACCATATGTTAAACACCCCTATGGGTGATTAAATAAAAGATAAAGGATGGGGTGCAGCGCGTTACAAGAATTTAATACACACCCAAGTTGTTGGATGGCATATTAACCCTGAGGGCAAAGCCTGAGGGGTTTATGGCAGCCTTCCAACAACGAGGGTGTGTGTTACATTTTCTTAACACACTGCACCCCATATTTTGTTTTACATAATTACTGCATTGTATTTTTTTTCACAGAGGAAGTGCAATCGCTTATGTATGGAGCCTAGAATAGTCTGGATTGCCGGATATAACATTAGAGATGATTTATAGGTACTCAATGCCGCAATACCTACTCAGGTATTATGATATTTAATACATGGCTTTTTCAATGGAAAAAAACACAACCCAGTAATTATCATACAGTATGGTTAATGTAACCTCTGGTCTTACCATATTGCTTAATAAACTTGTTTTTTTTTTATTTTGCAGATGACAAATCATACAAATATCCTGCAATCTAGATGACAGTACATGTATTGTTTTAAATCTGCTACAAGTTAGTTGCTGCCATTGAAGCCAGAGTTGGCACGCTTGAGGGGCAGCTAGTAGTGTTTCAGGATGCAGGGTGGAAGTGTAATTTTGTACTCTTTTTATGAACTGTGTATGGTTATTGCCCACCTGTTAATCATTGTTGTTCCCATTACATGTTACCAGTGTACATCTGCATCATTTGTTTAGGCAGCTTGTTTAACTGGATCAGCCTCCTTGGTGAACAATTTATGTTGTGGATCTTTTTGTAAATTTCGATCACATTTCTTAAGTCTTTCATTTTCAGGTAGCCTTAACTTACTTTTATGTTTTCAAATCTTTATTTATTTATAAAATATTTTTATAGAATAGCTTCTACCTATGGCATGTCACCTTGACATCATTTGTGATGTCAAGGATCTTGTATGCCCCATTAGAGGCCTTATGCTATTTAAAACAACTGTTGGAAGGATAACCCAGCCCACTGAAGGAGAGGCATTGTGTCCATAAAGCGCCAGGTAGTTTTTCATGTCACTGCTCACTGTAGGTAAATGTAATCATTATTTAATTGTATGTTCTTACTGCTACTTTTTTTATTTTTGCTTGTGGAATTGTCATAACTTGGGATATAGGTGAGGGGACTGGAAAGATATGGGAAAATGTTAGAGACAAGGTTGTTTTTTTAATTTTCTTTTTATTTTTAGACTCTGTTTTTCTCTGGCTGCAGATGGGCTACTTATCCCATCTCTGTCCACTCACATTTCTTGCCAGCACCCCCACTCAGCTGCCCAGGTTGGAGGTTCTGTAGCTTATCCCTTGTGGCAGGGCTCCCGATGGAGAGACCTTGATCTACCAGTGGTTCTACTGACACTTGCATTTCACGGTGTCATTTGGCAGAGGTCGAGGGCCATCATGAAGCACTGCTGCACAGGGTTTTACCTTGTGTCACTTCCATCTCAGCAGGGATGCGCAATGACATCAGTGCACAGGCATGCACACTCCCACACATGCCCTGCAGATAAGCACCACTGCCATCACCTTGACATGTGTGGTCCTGGCAATGTGTACACCCAGCCTCCACTGGGTGTCACTGAAGTGCTGGGTGCCACCAACCCTTCCCCCCCAGAGGTGAAGAGCAGTCCATGGGATGCTCTCTCGTCCTCCCCCCTAGCTGACTCTCTGACAGCCCAGCCTCATTCCTGAACCTGGATCATCAGCATTGCAAGTGGTAGCGCTACTGCTGCACTGGTGGGCCAGCGAGACAAGGCTGGTTAATTTATGCTGAGCTGGTGAGGTCAGAGACAGGATCATGAGTTCAGGCAGCGGCCACTATTTGTGAGCATGCAAAACCAGTACCAGCCACTGGTGGGAAGGTAGAGAAAGACACAGAGTGGCAGGGGTTACTGCTAGGGGCTTGAGCACAGGGGCTTGCTGGGACACTGGATCTCTGTGGACTGCCTGAGTAAACAGCAGGCACATATGTGTAGAGGTGTGTGTAAAATGTCAATAAGGATATACAACAAAATTAACAACAATGTGGACACAACTAAGTTGTCCAACATAGTAGTAGGATGCTAGGTATTGGCTGGAGGAAGGGGGCAATGATGGTAGGATAAAAGAGTTCTGCAGAACTCCTTAAAGGGAAACTACAGTCAAAATGTACAAGATATGCTGTGCAGAGCATTTTGATTTGTGAGTGTATTCCTAGTGTGTCATTCTCTTTATTTTCTGTTCGAAGTTTTTTTTCTAAATTTGCCTACTAGTTTTATGATCCTTAGGGATCTCCGTGTTTGAATTTGTTATTGCACTTTTTCCTACAAAGCCTACTTTCTCATGTGACAGTGATGTGTTCATGATCATTGATTCACCAGGTGTTGGTTTCATGTCAAGTTAATGGCAGTACAGCTGTGATTTTAAGTAACTCATTCAGTGAGCATAAATAAAGGCTATATTCATATCAAACACCAGAGGGAAAATTGAATGGATTATTCTGTAAGGGAACAGCTAGATGGTTAACTAGTTGATTGAACTTGGTGGTATTAGGAGCCTGAGGTGATTTGTGTGTTCTTATGGCTGTACGTCATTTGATGAAATGAAAAGCTTTAAAGACAAAACATTTATTCCTGTTGGCTAGACCTAGACACATGCCTTGAAAAAGAATGAATTAGAAAGCTTTTTATTTCTTTGAAGCCAGAATATCAGGCTTCTATCAGCAGATTGGTGCCATAGCAGCTATCACTTACTGAATCTATGGTCATAAACACATCACTGTCACATGGGACAGGAGGCATTGTAGGAGCTAGAACAGCAATAAGACTTCAGACATGGAGATCTGCAGGGGCCATAAAACTAGTATGCAAAAAATCATTACAGCAAACAAAGGGATGGGTACACTAGGACTACACATGTAACACAAATTAGAACTGTATAATACACACTCTGAAGTATCATATTGCACATATAAAATGGAACTCTGTATTTTTTATTACTGTTGCAATTAAAACTAAGAGGTATAAATATTAAAAAAGTTATATTTTAAATGTATTTTTACCAAAAATAGATCCCTGATCTGTATGAGCCTGATGCATTTTTGTTTTGTTCTAAGTATGCTTCCATAGTTGTAGTTTTTGTGTGGGCAGTTCCTTCAGAGATGAGAGACTGACAGAGAGAGAGAGAGTGTTGACTTCACATGTGCAGCAGAAATGAGCGAGCTGGTGTTTTTTTTATTTATTTTTTCAGGATGACTCAGACATGGAAGAGGGACAATTAATACTGCAAGGCTGTGGAGCAGAACTGGGAGCTATACCATGAGCAAAAGTTTGGCAATAGAGAACTGAAATGAAGAGTGCTAGCAAGTGCTTTTAACAAAAAAAAACTTTATACAAGCTGCTCAGCTAGTGCTTCTGTTCCTCTCTGTTGGTCAATGAGCTGCTGATTGAATTGCGATGGAGGGCAGTGTGTGAGAAATGCTGGGGGGGGGCAGAGAATCAGGATGTTGAGCAGGAACTCAAATACATTGTTACTGTTTTAAAACAAAAAGGTTTCAGAGAATAAGGTACAGATAAAATGGAATGAGTACTGTTCATGCTGTATCCCTTACAGCTGTATTTGTTTGATCAGGATCCCGGTTTGGTGACGATAGTGTAGGTGGGATGAATGGCTACTTTAGTCCACTGAGTTCCACAATAAGCAAGCAGGCAGAAATGAAGTTGGTATTACAATTGTACAATTGAAGTAATGGCATTGTTTATGAGAAAAAAATTGACAACCATTACATGTGGAACATTTTTTATTATGAGGAACTTTTAAAATTACTTTTTTCACTATTAGTCTTTATTAGGGAAAAAACGGTGGCTGTTTCAGTTATGAAAATTTTAATGTTGATACAAAGATTTTGAATATGTACTGCGTTCAAGTTTGCAGGACTAGATTTTAGCCATGCATTGGATATTCTAATGCATGACTGTCAACCAATCAGATTCCTCAGAACCCTTTCCTGTTTTTATACGCATCTATCATCCACACAGTCAATAGATAATAGAATGTTTGTTTATCACAGAATGCAGAACTTTAAACTTCTGCAGAATACTACTGCCTTAATGTTTACCTCTCCCCACACAAACAGCCACAACAGAAGGCCCCAGTAAAGCCAGTAATTCAATGTTATCTGTAGGAGGGAATGCAGAAAAGATTTCATGGTAAGCAGGTTAGGGTGAGGAAGGGGGTCCAGAGTCAGAAAAGAAGCACCAAACAATAAAACTATGAGTAGTTCTTCAATATTTTTAATTTGTGTATGTGTGTAAGGAGGAGACTACAGTATAAAGGAAAAGAAAACTTCATCAAATTGTTCTTTTTATTTTGAGTGAGTTTTATTTCTTGGGGCCTGGATGAAACCTTAGTAAGTAAAGCAGTTATGCTTGAAATGGCATTCAGGAGTTTTTGAAAAAGGGATTCATTTTGCAGTTGCTCTGTATCCTGATTGTCAGCACTTTTTTTCACCTGTGCATCAGACAGATGTAAGACATAGGTTCTGACCAATCAGAATACAGGATTTTCATATACATTATATAGAGAATAATATATGGGGTGGTGTGTGTAACGAGATTTTACACACACCCGAGTTGTGAGATGCTACATAAACCCCAAGGCGAAGCCCGAGGGGTTTATGAAATGCATCCTATTGGTCCAGGGTGTGTGTAAAATCGAGTTTTACACACCACCCCATATTTTGTTTTTTATAATTGCTGGCTTGCGCTTTTTCGCCTCAGCAATTGTAAAAAATCAGGCAGTAGACTGGCAGTCAGGCAGTGACAGACTACTCAGGAGTCTGTGCTGTTGTGGTCCATGGTCTGACAATTTACAGTGAATAGCTAATTTTTTAAGTCACAAGAAGTATGCAATTTTTTTTTAAGCTTACCGGCGAACAGGAGTTGCTGAGCTGTGGAATGCTTCCGGTACAAAGAGGTGGAGAGATCTGCTGGCTCTCGCGTGCTGGCAGGGAAACCAGATGTATGTTTAAATATTTTCTGTTTGGTTTTCCCTGCCAGTGAGTAGAGGAAGAGATTTTTGTTTCTAATTAAAAAAAAAAAAAAAAAAACATTCAGCGCGAGTGCGATGGGGCGATTTCAACCGTCGCGCAGACTGAAGAGGACGGATAAGTGGCGCATAAGTGCTCAAGGGAAACCTAGCGTGCGTTTGCCGTTATAACCAGGGCAGCTGGTTATAACGGCAAATTATAACTGGGTTTCCTATGGTGCCATTGTAATTATATAGAGAATAATGCCTGTGCAATGGACGAGGATTTTCACACAACTGAGGTGTGTGATAATTAATAAATTCCAAAAGCAAAGCTCAAGGAGTTAATGAAATTATCACACACTAAAGGTGTGTGAAAAATCCTCATGAGACAAATGTTGTACAGGCAATTTTTTACAATAACTGGTGCAAGGTTTACAGAGACAATAACTGTAATATGTATTTGCCTGAGCAAGCATGTCTCAGAGCAGATGCCGTAGTCACACAAATACAGTGTGCTTTCCTTCATGCTTCAGTGAAGTGACAGCGTGAGTAAGAAAATGCCATACTAACCCGTTATCGCATTATAATAACTGGTTACCATTTTTTCCCATAGGAAAACCGGGTTATAATTCTAGCGTTATAACCAGCTGGTTATAACAACATTCATGTGTCCAGTTTCCATTCTACTGGGCATGTGCCAGCTCACGCTCTTCCTTTCCTTCCTGCGGCTACCACTCTGCTCATGCTGGACTGTCCACCCTCCGCAACTTGGCATAGCATGTGGGCTAATTAATATATTGTTTAGTTTTATACAGGTCTGCTTCCCAAACCAAAAAAAAGTTACATGTTTTTACGAATTACTATTTTAGCCGTGCACTTCCTCTTCTCTCCTCTCCTCTCCTCTCCCCTCCCCTTCAGTCATAGTCCTCAGTGCTCTACACTTCACCAAACGACTGAAGTAGGAGTACGTTTTTTTTCTGTTAACAAAAATGTCTGGCTACAAATCTTTGGTTTTGCTTCGAAATTTGTAAAAATAAGACATAAACCCTGCTTTGTCAGGAGTCAAGCCACCACAGAACACTTTGAAACCCCAACTGCGGCTCATCTCCATGGCTACATTTATTTTGTATAATTGCTTCAGTGAAAAAACAATCCCCAGCAATTATACAAAATAAAAGATGGGTAGCTAATTAAAACTCGGATTTTACACACACCCTCATGGTGGGATGCCTTCATAAACCCCTCGAGCTTTGATCTCGGGGTTTATGTGGCATCCCACCCCTCGGGGGTGTACAAAACCCTCGTTATATCTAGCTACCCATCCATTATTCTCTATATTATGGAATTCAATGGGTTATTACAGCACTTTATCAGGACTGGATATCCAGTCATTATGGGGGTCACCAGTTATTATAAGGTCATAACAAAGAAGACTTGCCAGTCAGGGACAGATGAGTTCATGAAACAGAAAAAGAATGGAATATTCCCTGGTTATGTATACTGTCATAGACTCAAAGGAAACAGTCAGTACATATCAGCCTCATTATCATCCCTTTTCAATAAACAGGGAAATCACTTCCTGGTCAAGGCCACTTTTCTGGCAGTTTTTTTTGTGCAGTGTTCTCCGTGCTTTCACTGTCACTTTAGCATGGGCCAATCTATTCTCCTACCATGATCAGTGTGGGCATAGACTCTCCAAAGGTGCAGACTCTTTGCTGGATACTGTAGACCTGCCTGCCCTACAGTCCCTAATGTGGACTACCATGTTTTATGATACAGCATAAAGCATATTGATATTTATTCATGCTTGTTATGATGTACTTCCAAACTGTTATCCAGTATAGTTATTCTTGTGGTGTTAGCACACCACCTACAGGTATTAGCCATGATGCTATGATCAGCATATTTTATGAATCATTGTATTGTAACCCAAAAGTAGCCTTAGTCAGCATAATGCTTATCACTGTGTACGTGCAAAACTTGACAACCTTGGGTGCAAGCTGCCTACCACTATTTACCAATAGAATTGCTTTGTTTAGTTCTTCAGCTACGCAGATGAGTCCATTACCAGGTAACGGACTTTCTTATCTCTGACTATAATAGTTCATGTAAGCCTGTATTTTACCGAGTTTTTCTATGATGACATTGCAGTGTTCGGAGGTTCTGAACTCCCAGCAGGTACGCTGTCCTTTTAACATGTATTTGAGGAATAAACCTTTATTCTGTGACACCTGTCTTCTGTATCATGTTTTGCCATCAGGTTTAGAATCCTGCCAAAACCAGCAAATGGAGACCATGGCAAGGAACTTATTGGACAGAACCAAACCAGTACACAAAAAGGTGTACAGACAAATGGGCATGGGGAATCACAAAGGTGTTTCAACCTACATCTTCTCATTCAACCAATATGGATGATCTTACAGGCCCACTGCACCATGAATGAGACTGGTAATTGTAAAGGTACTCAAACCTGTGCCCCCTCATTCATCTAATGGCATTTGTCTATGGGATTCCGTACCCAAATGTATAACTGTTTATCTGTTGAGGACAAGGTGGATTGATATGCCATGGACTCCCGGCTAGTGCAGGAAAAAGGGAACCTTCCAAAATGGGCCATTAGCACAGAGCTCAAACTAGATGTCTCAAACTTTCTGACATACCATGGAGGCTGGTGCAATTTTGCGTGAGATGCAAAATCACAAGCCCATCTGATACAGTACATTTGCAAACTGTATTCAGAGACAAAACCTACAGTTATGAAACATGACCAAAAATGTGTAATGGTTGCCACCCTGTATTCTGCATTACAAGCAGTGGAAGTGGAGGTCCTAGTGCTGAAAAAGGAACTGGGTTCCAAATCCCAAGAGGTGGGTGAGCAACGGAGGGAACCTGGAACAAGAAATTGAAAAGCTTAGAAACAAGACCCAGAATGAACTTGAGAGTTTTTGTTTATTTGTATTTATTGAAGTCTTGGATGATGTCTTTGAGCGGATGCTCGTTAAGAGGTTGCACATCAGATACATTAACATAAGAAGATATGATATAGTTACAGAAAATTGTACAAACAGAGTACAAAAAATTCAACAGTACATGGGTTGCAATGACAAGCAGTTCTCAAATTGTGCTAAGGCATTGTACATGGTATGCAAGAGTCCTGCAGGAGAGAGGGGGCAGAGGCAGACTGCTAGGGTGAGGTAGGGAGGGGTAGTGGGAGCTGGGCTAGAGAAAGCAGAGGGAAAGAAAATAGCCAAGGGGTAGGGGGTAGGAGACCAGCTGCTTGGGCAAAGACTTAACCTGGTGGGTCAGGAGTTGGAAGTGCTGAGGCAGACTAAAGCTGCAAGTGCAGACTAGCAGGGGCACCTACAGGTACTATTGTTGGTGAGGTGCTGACGGAGTTTATGCTTAAAGGAATCAAGGGTTGTGGCTCCGGTGATGTCAGGTGGTAGGTCAGGTGGAGTACTGTACAGGAAAAAGACAAAGAGATTGTTAGGTTGAGTGAGGATTGTGAAAGGTTACAGCAGGATAAGAAGCATACGTTACAGTTAGATGACTTACTTACAGGTATGAATGATACATTGTGGAGTGAGTATGATGAGTTGGAAGAGGAGTTTGAAAAATGTCAGGATGTATGGGACAGGAAGATTAAGGAAAATCATGATGTGAACACTGCATACAGAGTTTTACAGGATCACATCAGTAAGGGACAGTACAAAGGCAGAGTGGATCATTTGAGGTGCAGAATCAAGATAACAAAATTGCATCAGCAGTTGGTAATCCTGATGGCTCATGTGAAAGCTATGCTGTATGCTTCACCTATTGTCCTGTCCTCATTAGAGGGTGATGACAGCGATGATGGAGGAATTCAAGATGGCCATCCCTGGGACGCCGGAGAGTTGAGGTCTCACCCACTGGTAGCCACACTGAATAAGAAGGACAAGGAAGAGATACAGGACCTGTTCCAGAAGACAATCTCAAAACCTGGGATCTCTGAGTCTCAGGCCACGGTGTTGAGACAAACAGTCTTCGACATGCTGAAAAAGGAGGTGGAAGAACAAACCATCCTTTAGTGCATGGCTACCACCACAGCCGAGGTAATCATCAAGTCCATGGCAGGGCAGCAAGGGCCTACCCTGAATGTTCTGCAGTCCACACAAGCCATCCAGAACATTGTGGACAAAATAGACCATATTGCCTCAGGTGACAATCTCAGTTGCCATTTGGAAAAAGGGCAGAATCACTGTGAAATGCTCAGCCTTGCAGCCGAGCACAGGGTACATGTTTTTCAAACAGACCACAGGCCTGATGTTGTGGGCCAAGTTGCCAAAAAGCATACATAATGATGTCACAGCCCAATTCGAAGCTGTTGCAACCCACCTCTTAGTGGTGCACTACCATGGTCGGTATGGTGCTAGCCCATCTGGTAAAGCAGCACACCAAAAGAGACCCCGGTGCAGTACGAGGGTCACTTATGGCTCACATATGGAGCAGACAAGGATCTGGATGGTGAACATTCAGACACGGAATCAATTGAGTATAAATGCCTGTTTTTAAAAAATCTACAGCCCGCTCTTCATGAGAAGGTAGAGGCAGTGGTATTCCCGACATGGGACCACTTCTGAAAGATCATGTAAAAAGTGGAACACACATACCAGATTTACACGTGGGACCTGGGCTCATGTTCCAATGCCAAAGTGGCTGTGGTGCAAAACAGCACGGATTCATCCACCCAGTATGTGGCAGAAGGGAAATCAACAAATTCCCAACAGGAGAAGCCCTCCAGCCAAAACCAAGTAGGATCTAACAGGAACCAACAAAGGTATCGGCAGAGGTCAAATCAGCAGAATACAAAGGCAAACCATTGACAAAACCAGTGGTCTGGCCCTTCATATAAGGAGCTGGTTGAGGAAAATGCATGGCTTCAGGAGTTTATGACCAAGGTCCAGTCACTTACAGCATCCATACAGACCAAAGTTGTGGTGACCATTCCATCTGCTCCTCCATTTGACAAATCCGATGGGGGTGGATGGGCAAAGTCTTCATACTCTGAAGTGGTACAAATGCTTCAAGAGATGGACCTCACACTCAATGACCTCAAGCAGAAACAAAGTGATTCGGACTGATGGTGTCAGGCTCCGGTTCACATCATAACCACATTGGTAACTGATTATTCCAGATGCCCATGTGTAGAAGCATTGGTTGGAGGCCGAAAGCTCAATTTACTGCTTGATACGGGTGCCACTGTGTCAGTGCTGCATCAGGATGATCTGCAGCTATCTTGCTGGTCAGTGGGGAAGGCCACTTCCTTCTAGATCTTTGAGGAGACCATGATTACAATGTACCAGTCCAAACCAATAAAGGTTATCATTGGTACTTTAGAAGTGACACACCATTTTGACTTCATGGTATTATGTCATCACTGGAGTATCTTGGAAATAGGTTTTCACTCATGCTGTGGCTGCGTAGTGGACTTAGCCAATCAGCTATCACTTCAGATACCTGGCCTATGTCATGTACTCCTCATTTCTGACTCGCTTGTGGTAGCAGCACTAAAGGCCAATGATGCAGAGTATGACACCACCTTCATGCTCCAGCACCATGAGCTACTCCCTCAACTGAAACCAATTTTAGGAAGGAATCAAGATGCCTTTGCCAAACATGAACATGACTATGGGAGAATGGACACTCTCATACAAGTCACTGGTGATGAACCACCATGTCAAAAACAATACCCTTTTCCTGCAAAGGCAATACCCTCTTTGAGGGCTACAACTGATTCACTTTTGAAGCAAAGGGTCATTAGTAGGGATGTAAGTTTGTCATGGATAAGGTTTTAATGACTCATTGTTTGTTCATGAAATCATTAGTAAACAGTAGTAAATGTTGTGGCACTGTCATCATTGCTACATTCTGATGACACTATTGAAAGTCATGGAAGTCCTGAATAAAGATCAAACGTCATGGAATCAATGACGTGTATGACTGCCATGACAAACTTACATCCCTAGTCATTAGACACTGTGTCTCCACAGTCAACTCCCCTATCTGGCCGGTGAAGAAGCACAATAATAGTTGGAGGCTTACCGTTGATTGCTGAAGACTCAACCAAGTCACCCCCAGTTGTGCACCCACCGTGGCATGTGCTGAAACTTCTGAAACCAGAACACAAGTGGTTCAGTACTCTGGACATCTCCAGTGGTTTCTGTTCACTCCCACTGGCCCCTGAGATCCAGTACAAGTTTGCCTTCACTTTTGAAGGATGTCAGTACACATGGAAGTTCCTCCCACAAGGATTCCATAACAGCCCTTGCATTTTTCCACATCCACATGAGGGATGCCATACGAGGCTTCTCCACACCAGACTGCCTCCTGCAGTATGTGGATGATCTTCTCTTGGCCACAGCAGGCCTGGAGAGACACTGAGAGCTCTCAAATGAGCTATTGACACTTCTACAGAGAGTAGACCTCAAGTGCTACCCTGCAAAGGTACAGTTGTGCCTCTCTGCAGTCTCCTTTTTGGCCCTGCACATCACTGCTGAGGGCAGGAGCCCCACCTTGGACAATGTCCAAGGCATTCAGGACTTGCCACTACCTACTAGTGTGGCTACTCTGAGATGTTTAATGGGTATGGTAAACTATGGTGTACCAATGCAAGGGTGAAACCCTGTTGTCAAAATCCCCCACAGCGACAGTTTCGACAAGTTTCAAAAATGTCGTTGTGGGGGACGCGCTGGTGAAATTTCATCCTTTCACTGTGTGTTGCCCGCCTTCATGTTAACTCCACTCAGAGTTAGCAATCTTTAGAAGGGGGGGTGTGGGGTTGCAGCCCCCCTATAGAAAAACAGACTGATGTCTGACAAGCAAAATTTCACCTGTCAACATCAGGGATGTCTGTATGCCGAACCTCAACAACAATGTTGTTGCGTTGGCATAGGTAAACTGTAAACTATTCCAGAGGCTTCATTTGCAATTTTGCACAAAAGGCCACACCCCTGTATGAGTTACTGAAGAGAGATGTCCCCTGGCAGTGGAGACCAGAACATACAACTGCTGTCACTGCTTTGAAAAGGGTCTTGGCCTCCACTCCAGCTTTGATCAACCCTAACCCAGAATTGCCATTTCATATAGAAACTGCCACTTCTGATGTGGGTATGTCAGCAGTGCAGGGACAAAAGACAAATGGCACCTTTAGGCCTATCACCTATGCCTCACAGATGCTCTCCTTTGTGGAACAGAAGTACTGTCTGTCTGACAGGAATCTCCTGGTGACCTTCTGGGCCATCAGACACTTCACCTATATCATAGGGTTCTCCCGTATTCTGCCGCACACCAACCACACCCCCACCAATTTCTTACTGGCAGACAGGATCAAAGATGACAATGTTTCTAACACCAGACTCATTCTCTGGTCTCTCCTCCTACAAGATCTAGACATAAGTGTACTTCCTGCCAAAATGACCTCTATCTTGGCACATGGACTCCAATACCAAGGAGATCCCCATGTGTGTGGCCTAAAGACACCCACCCTGCCAGATCAAGGCCTCTTCCTTCCCATTGCCAAATGCACCCTGAAAGATCCTGCACTTCACAGCATCTTTACAGATGGATCCTCCTCCTATCATGAAGGAGAACAAATTGCAAGCTTTGGGGTCCTGGTCCTCTACCCAGCAGATGATGCCTTTGAGGTGTGCAGGAAGTACACCATTAAATCTTCCCAGTACGCAGAACTTGCTGCAGTTGCCTATGCCCTGGAGATCATTCACGGTAAAGGAGAGGAGGACACCATCATCTTCTTTGATTCTTCCTGGGTGTGCAATTCATTGACATAATTTCTTCCTTTCTGGAAGACCCATGATTTTGCCTCTTCAGAAGGCACCCCGTGAAATACAGGGACTTGTTCATACATATTGTCAGCCTAGCTGAGCAATTTGTTTTTAGGCTATACATACACAAGGTTAAGGTCCACACCAAGTCTGAGTCTTACCAGGAGCACAATGATCAAGCAGACACCTTGGCAAAGGATGATGTGCTCAAGGAGGGGAGGTAAGGAATATGCAGCCCCTCACTGAGGCCTACACAGTGGCAGCACACAACCAGGCCAAAGTGGTCCCTCTGGATCTAACTGTGGTACAAATGGCAGATCCAGAAACAAAAGAGGTATATGAATTCCTCTCAAAGGAAACAGAAAAGGAATTGTCTTTGAATAACCCATTCAAAAGACATTCTGACAACCTCTCTACAGACCAGACATTGGTCCTGCATCATTCAGATGATCAAAAACTGTGGGTGGTTCTCAAACTGCTCCAAGCAGAATTCATCCACCAGGTTCATGACACCCCTACAGATGGACACCAAGGGGCAGACAAGACCTTGCAGAGACTGAGAACTATGGGCTGGTGGCCCGGTATGACAACTGATGTCCAACATATGTGGATAATTGCATTCCTCTGTGCTCAGAACAACCCTATCCCTAGAAAGAAAAAAGCCAAACTACTTCTGCAAAGGCAATCAGGCCCCTGGAATGCAATTCAAATTGATTTCACTGGGCCCTTGCCCAGCACTAGCAGAAACAAGTAAGCACTTGTGATCACTGACCTTTTCTCAAAATAGGTGGAAGCCTTCCCATGTAGCTCAAACATGGCAAAAGCCACTGCCAAAATCCTGGTAGATCAAGTGTTTATCAGGTAGGGCCTACCCCTCAAGGTAGACTCTGGCAAAGGGACAAGCTTCATGGGAGAACTGATGCAAGAATGTTTGGTGTTATTGGGAGTTAGCCAGAAGTTCTACATTGCATTCCACCCTCAGTTCTCTGGACACGTAGAGAGAGCTAACAGACACATCAAACTCATGTTGTGTAAATTTGCAAATAAGAACGCTAAAAGTTAGGATACTCTATTGCCCTTACTCCTAATGGCAATCAGGGCTACCCCGGCTGCAGCAACCTGGTGCACACCCTCAAGGTGATGACCAGCAGACATATAAGACTACCAGAACATTTGTGGATCGATCTGATCCTCCCTGCAGAGAGAATGTCGGCAGACGCTTATGTCACACAACTGAATGATAACATTGTTTAGACTCCTTTTTGCTTCCAAGAACTTGGGCCAGGCCCAACAGCAATTCAAAATGTACTTTCAAAAGAACATCAAAGAAGTCAATTGGCAGGTGGGAGACCCAGTCATGGTACTCAAATTTTCCACACCAGCCCACCTGTTTGCCAAGAAGTGGGCAGGTCCCAAGACATCATCAACACATTGAGCCCTGCTGTCCACCAAGTGTGGGTAACAGACCACAAGAAACCCATAGACAAATGGTATCATGCCAATCAACTTGAAACTGTACAAAGGTGATTGATGCTCCTTCCCACAGATGGGGGGGGGAACTTATCCTCTAACCTGTTATTTCTTTGTCTTTCAGAAATGAAGCTAATTTTGATAATCCCTTTCCTCATCCTGTGCATCAGAAAGGCACTATCACAACTAGATCCAGACAAAACCATAAGGAATCTCCAAATAGCTCTCAGACTGTTAAGCTATGTATACAGGGTTCCACGCCTATTTCCACCCCTACCCCCTGAAACAAAGGTGGCCATTCAACTCTTATCTACCCATGTGACTGAGAAGGAAGAGATAGATGCATATCTCAGCACCATGGTGGTTTCTCCAAACAACCCAACCTTGCAAATTGAATGGACAACTGGTAATGCCACTGGACAAGAAATTCCAGTAGCCCACCTTGCAAAAGGAACTTTTCAAGGCTGGCTCAACACCTGTATTTGCCCTAATGGAACTTTGTGCATACGCCAAGTTAATCAATGCCATACAGGCTTTTACTACATCACTGCAATGATGAGCCCAGACTTTGTTGGCAGTTTCCCAATACCACCATGTGCTAAAACTGTGTCAACCAATCCATTGCAATGGCTGCTCTTTTCCTTACCGTCATCCTACCATCCACAGATGAACCCTTGCAATGCCCTATTATGGATCCAGGTCTGCCAGTGGGCTGGTCACAACCTCTTTCCCCAGGACACTTATTAACAATGTTCAGTTTATGCATGTTCCTGTTATTTCAAACCTTACCTACCGAAACATGGCTGAGTTTGGCCATTGTTCCACCACTAATGTAACTAAATTTCATACTGTGATGTTATTTTATTTAATGGCAGCCTACCAGGCACATGCACAAGACCCTGTAGCTGGGCACCATACCAAGGAGCACAGAGGAGTGTTCCACCCCAAATGCCCTAAGATGAGTTTGGGATTTTCAGGTGTTACAGGCAAAGCCAGTACTGTTACAGGTATGTTTGGATCTGGTATTTCAATTTGGAACAGAGCTGATTTGGTTAAATTTGTAAACATGCTAAATTATTTAAGGGTAAGTTATCACAAAATGTCATACAGCCCATGCCACATGGTATAGCTAGTATATGACAAGAGGAAAGATTCACAGTGTATAACATATGCGATATAGCACGTTTATTCAACAAGATCAGAAACAAAATCAATGAATTGATCTTTTGCAATAACAAAGACGCTAAAGAGCAACACATAGGCAGGGAAATCCTTTGTTCAGTTTATGGTACACATGACATAAATACTATCACAAATCTCTTCCAGGATCTGGAGTCAGGAAGTATTCCAGATTTAATCCATGATAGTCGTATGTTAAATGGCATTGCTCTATTGTAAAACCCTGCCATGCATTACCAGGTGCATTGTTAAGACTGTGTCCTTTTCAATGGCCACAGCTCGGAACTTGGGCTATGTCACACCACACCCGAATCAAGGGTCCTGCTACATGTCAGGTGAATGCGCCATGAGGGACACCCTGTACATCACATTCACCGTGTCCCTCCTGATCTTCGACATGAGCACTTCAGTCTTCGACAAGCTGGTGTAACTCCACTCCATGGGTCATCTAGAGGGCAGCATCTGCCTATAACAGACCAACTTGCCTCCTTTGCTGGTGTTTCATCCTCACCTGGACGCCTGGATAGCCCTGCATACTGACTGTTGCTCCATAAAGGGTTACCACTGTTTGTGCAGATGTGATGTTTTTGATATAACCATGCTGGTGTGTGGTTATTCTGCAAACTGTATGGACTGGTCATATACATTTGATAATGACCTCTTTGACAATGTTTCTGCTTCTGTTAATGTCACATCATCTCCTTTGATGCTGAATGCAACTAACTTTCAGCTACAGACTACACAACTCACCAGCCAGATCACGAACACTTCAATTACCTGCCCAGTACAACTTATGAAGTGACGCCTTCCTGAAGTCCATGCAACCTACAACAGTGACAGCCAATACTGTGTCATAACCAACTATGAGCTATTAGCCATAATGCTATGATCAGCATATTTTATGAATCATTGTATTGTAACCCAAAAGTAGCCTTAGTCAGCATAAAGGATATCACTGCATACGTGCAAAACCTAACAGCCTTGGGTGCAAGCTGCCCACCGGTATCTACCAACAGATTTGCTTTGTTTAGTTTCTCTGCTATGCAGATGAGTTTGTTACCAGGTAATGGAATTTTTATCTCTGTCTATAATAGTCCATATAAGCCTGTTTTTCTATGATGATATAGCGGTGTTCGGAGGTTTCAAACTCCAGCAGGTACACTGACCTTTTTACATGTATTTGGGGAATAAACCTTTATTCTGTGACATATGTTGACTCAGATGGGGGATTGGACTGGAGTGACTGCAGCGGGACTGCTTTTGCTTTCTATACCTCAGGGTTTACTGAGTTTTGATCCCATGGCCCTTGAACACTGATTATTCCCCTGAGATGCTCTAGAACCATAGTTTGTTGCAGGCACCTTTTCCAAAACTGTACTAAAGAATGCAGTTATATATCTTTTCATATGTATATTTGCCTGCTTGTTATTTCCTATTGTTAAGGGACAACTCATAGCGTTGCTGTGCTGTGGTGTACCACTCAGTTCATGGACTTCGGTATGTACCTGGATATTGGTCTGCCCCCTGCATGCTCCCTTGAAGATGTTTTAAGGTGCAGGGTTTCATCTTCACTTAACTCAGCTCGGACATTCTACAATTAGTTTTTATGTTCCTAGGGCAAGTGTTTACCCCCGCAATTTTGTTTAGTTCTGCTGGAGAGAGAAGAACTTGTTGTACAGATTATGAGTTATAAATCCTGTGCTGAGAGTGTCATGCTCTATGTTTTTATTCTCTCTGAACCTTTTTCTCCTGTTTGAATTCTCTGAGGGGGTTGGTATTATACTGAAAGAATGTGATATGTAAAAATGGACTTGAGCAGAATTATCTGAACAGTTATTACCTTCAAACTATTGTTTGCATATGTACGGATATTTTTGTACATGTTGCTCTTGTATTATGAAAATTTATAAATAAAAAGTAAATAAAGTTAGATCCTGCATAACCAAATGTCCCAAGCCTGAAGACACCAGCTGACACATTAAGACAGCATGATCCTTCCTTTATCAAGTCTTATTCCTTGTATAGTTTTCCCTTTCTAAAAGATGTTCCCAAAATCGAATCCCTTTATCCACCTATGTTAACATTTTCTGTTTTAGTCTACCAGCATAACAATATTATTACTACAAATGGATTCTGTAATGGAGCATTATACCATGGGTAAAATGTGTATACAATTAGATTATTTTTATATATTGTGAGCCAATATTGTTGTCATGTTTTATAAATCAAATCAAATCATCTTTATTTTTATAGCGCCTTTCAAAACCAAGGTGCTGTACACAGAGATCATACATAAATATAAAATTTTTAAAACAGACAAATAGATCAACCGTAGCTAGGATAAGCTAAACTAAATAAATACGTCTTAAGCTCCATTTTGAATCT
Source organism: Neoceratodus forsteri (assembly GCA_016271365.2). Taxonomy (NCBI): domain Eukaryota; kingdom Metazoa; phylum Chordata; order Ceratodontiformes; family Ceratodontidae; genus Neoceratodus; species Neoceratodus forsteri. Next base: position 1,699,554,576 of record CM057449.1, on the reverse strand, counting down.
CTCGACAGTTGGACATTCTCTCAACCAGCGTGGTAGAGAATTCCACAGGGCTGGTGCTGAAAAAGCAAAAGCAAGAGATCCTGATGTCTTTAATTGAACCCTTGGAATCTCCAGCAATCCTTCATTGGGGGAGCGGAGAGGACGGACGGGGCAATAGAGTACAAAGAGATCTTTCAGGTAGCCGGGTCTCTGATCATGTAGGGCTTTAAATGTGAATAAACCAACCTTGTAGGTGATCCACCACCTAACAGGCAGCCAGTGCAGTTTGCGAAGCACAGGTGTAATATGACTGGTTCTAGAAGTCCCGATCAAAAGCCTGGCCACCGCATTCTGCACCAGCTGAAGGCAGCGGATATCAACCCCAGATAGACCTAGGTAGAGGGAATTGCAGTAATCAAGATGGGTAGTGATAAAGGCATGGACCAATGTTGGAAGATTACCCGGTGGAACCAGGTGTTTCACCCTGGCGATATTCCTCAGATGGTAAAAAGAGGATTTGACGACAGCTGGTATCTGAGATTTTAAGGTCAAACCATCATCAAAAATAATGCCCAGGTTACGTACCTGATCAGAGGTAGCGAGCGACATACCACCCAGCAATAAGCCTGATGGTTGTCCAGCCCCCAAACCCACCTCCGGACGACCTGGGTCCACTACCACCACCTCAGCCTTATCCAGATTCAGTCTCAGCCAGCTGGAACTCATCCAAGATCTGATTTCAGTAAGGCAGTTATTTAGCACGAAGAGAGCATCATCTTGCCCAGGCAGAAAAGACAAATACAGCTGAGTATCATCTGCATAGCAGTGAAAACCCAGACTGTATCGCCTGATAATATCTCCCAATGGCAGCATATACACTGCAAACAACATGAGAGCTAAAATGGAACCCTGTGGCACCCCACAAGGCAGGGAGTGAGTGCCAGAGGAATACATTCCAGTGGCAACTCTCTGAGACCTGTCCATGAGGTAAGACTGGAACCATTTGAGGACTGTACCAGACAGCCCGCAAAAGAACTGCAGGTGCTCCAACAGTACACCATGGTCTACAGTGTCAAATGCAGCAGAGAGATTGAGAAGGACCAGAATGGTACGTGCCTTTCAATCTCTAGCCATTAGGAGATCATTCAACACCCGGACAAGGGCAGTCTCTATGCTATGCTTCTTCCTAAAACCAGACTGGAGAGTATCATAGACATTGTGAGTTGTAAAATGATCATCCAATTTCAACTCAACCACCTTTTCGATAACCTTACCAACAAAAGGCAGGTTAGAGATAGGCCAGTAGTTAACTAGACAGTCTGGGTCCAAGGAGGGTTTTTTAAGGAGTGATAGAACTACCGCCTACTTGAGGAGGTCAGGAAAGAACCCCATCTCCAAGGACTTCCAAACAATGTCAGCAAGGATCGGGCAAATAACTTCTACACATCCCACTAAAAGGGGTGTAGGACCCGGATCCAAACTACAACTGGTTGGTCGCAGTGTTTGAATGATCTTCACAATGTCAGTGAACTCCAGCTGGTGAAAATCTGGCCAGACAGACCGAGTGCATAACACTTCCTGTCGACTATTGCAATCCCTCTTAGGAGAAGTCAGACCGATGCCAGACCTGATGCTGGCAACCTTATCTGCAAAAAAACGAACGAACTCCTCGCATCTTAGCTGAGAAAAAGCTTATCTGGGCTGGAGACAGATTGGCTTGCACAATCTGTCAATGGTCCGGAAAAGCTGAGCCGGTCGATTCTGTGCAGCAGAAATCTCCCTGGACAGGAATTCTGTCTTCTTACGGGTGATCTCTGATTGATAGCCATCATAATGTGCCATCAACCTAAGCCTGTCAGCATCACTGCCGGACTTCCGCCAGGCTCTCTCCAGCCTTCGGCCAACTCTCCTTAACTCCTTCAAGGAGCCATCAAACCAAGGGCTCCTTGAACGAAGGGTGAGAGGCCGAACACGAACAGGAGCCATCTTGTCCAGAGCATCTCCCACAGCCTTATTATAGGCTAGCACGAGATCATCTGGACTCATGCATTCACCAGACAAGCTCGATAGATCCAGCACCGCCATTAGGTTGCTGAGATTAATACCCCTTAAAGGGTGGTACTGAACCATCTCTGTAGGGGCAGACCTATTAGGGGGAGCCTTGAAGCTGAACCTTATGGTGTGATGGTCAGACCAGCTGACTAGTTCCACCCCCAAATCAGCAATCTCCATACCCAGAAGAAAGATCAGATCCAATGAATGACCCTTTATATGGGTTGAGGAGGTAACCACCTGTGTTAGGCCCAGTGACATCATCAACTGGAGGAGATTTTGACCAAAATGCGAGAGTTCATCGTCGACTCAGGCATTGAAGTCCCCCAGAATTATCAATCTGCGGGACTGCAACACCATGTTGATGATGAAGTCTGCTATCTCCTGCAGGAATTCTCCACCATCTCCTGGTGGGCGGTAGATGAGGAGAATCCTGCAACCTACACCCTCTCCCAGGATATATTCAAAGGATCTGGTACTTCCCAATGGCACATCCACAAGGCCCAGCTCAGTCTTAAACATAATGGCTACACCCCCAGCCCTACGATCCAACCTTGGATGGTATATCACCAAGAACGTGGCTGGTGTTGCCGAAGCCAATATAGGGCCTGGATTTTCATCCAGCCAGGTCTCGGTGATGCAAGCCAGATCAGTTGACACAGCAAGATCAGCTATAATAGCTGTCTTGTTTTTAATAGATCTGGCATTGCATAACACCGTCAAGGTGGGATGAGCTGTTGGGGAAGACCTCGGCACCTATAGAAGTAATTATGATACTGGTACCCCTAAGAAAAATGTAAATGATCTGAGTTTTTCCCCTAAGTAAGATTATAAAGTTTAATTTCCTATTTTGCAGGTGGCATGCCTCTAAATATAGCCATTAGTTTAGGGAACATATTTATCTTTGTAACATAACTTCTTCCTCTTATATTTATTAGATTATTCCATCTTTTAAATTCATTTTTATCTTTGTCCCAGATTGGAGTCATATTAAGGTATAATAAGTCAGTTAGTCTCAGTGTTATAAGGATCCCTAAATACCTAATATATTTCTCACAGTTTTAAAAGAAATATATTTTAATTATGATTCTAAATTTCTTGCACTTTTTTAATATACTAATTTCTGATTTTTTTCCAGATTAATGTTGTAACATGCTATTACATGGAAACTTGCTAATGCTTCTGTTAATGCTTTTACATAGTCAAAAGGGTTTGTAATTGTGAGCAAGATGTCATCAGTACATGCAGATAATTTATGATCAGTTTTACTTTTTTGACTCACTCCTAATAGTTGCTAAGAGTGGTTCCAGGACATTATGAATAGGAATTGTGGCAGAGTACACCACTGATGTATAACCCTTTCTAATTTGATAGGTGATGACTCTTTTATTAAAGGAGAACTGCATTTATCTGTAAGTCTGTATTTTCTGTTGAAGCTGATGTTCAGATGCTGGTTCACATTCTGTTATTGTGCTATATTTTCTGGTCTTTTAGTAAATTCTGTGGAGTGTTTATGATTGATGCATTGGTGTTGATGTACTGCCCCAGAGTACATTCCCTAGGATCCTCAAGAAGATGGGGTCACCTGTGTGCTGAAAGGGACCACAGTGGGATTTTTTTTGTTTGTTCTCCATCCCTGTTACCTAAGACAGGAGCTTAAAAAACAAAGAACTCCATTTTGCCTGTGGTTCCCCACAGCATGAACACAATATTATGGAGCAATTTTCTAGGCTTATGGTGATTCTGCTTTAGAATCCAGGCCCTATTTGAATTATTAAGACAGTTGGGAGCTAGTAGAGATGGAGAGAATGGAAGCAAGACTTTAAGAAGCTAGTGGCCATTGGGGATGGAGGTAGGGACTCATCTGCAGCCGTACTATACAATGCCCTGACAAGTCCTATTAGCTGAAGTGACAACTTCTCTTTAGCTTCCCTGTCAGTGGAGTTGGCGGGGTGGTGCACCCCAATCTGTAAGAAAAATATGCCTCTTTGCAGACAAGACCAAGGTCTCTGAAAGAGTGAGCACTGAGGAGGGGACAATGACCAGAAAGAATTATGTAGAAACTTTGGGGAAGTGGCTGGTATGTGGCAGCTGAAATTGTTTGTGAAAAAGTGCAAGGTATTGTACATATGGATCAATAACCCAAGAAGGAAGCATAGACCAGATGAAGTTGTAGTAGAGCATATCAGAGAAAAGGGACCTGGGGGTGTTAATAAAGAATAACATGAAGGTTGTGGCACACAGTAGTAGGGCTGTGGGCAAGGCAAATCAGATGCTGGGATGTATTGGGGAGAGGGATCACTAGCAGAAACAAAGAGGTAATACAGCTCCTGTATAGATCCCTGGTTCTTACTCAGTTGGAAGATTATGTGTAATTTTGGAGCCCATACTTAAGGAAGAACAGGGATAGCTTAGAGGTGGTGCAGAGACAATCCACCAAAGTGATACAGAGGCAACAGAGTTGGAAGATCTAAACATGGACATTGTGGAGGATAGGAGAAAACAGGACAACATGATGAAGACATTCAAGTACCTCCATGGGCTAAACAAGGTGGACATCAGTAAACTGATTACAGTTAGAGGTAACATGGACATTGGGGGTATCTCCCTGAAACTGGCAGGGGGTGGTTCCAAGAAGGATGTCAGAAAGTACTTTTTTACAAAAAAGAGTGTGAAAGGAATATAACATGCTTCTGGAGGAGATCACTGGGGCTGAAACAGTGGGAGGGTTCAAAAGGGGATGGGACAAGCACATAGGAATAGTGCAAAAGGGTGCAGACTTGGGGGGGTAGTGAGGACTGACAGGAGCACAGTCCCAAAATTAGACGGGCTTGGACACATTGGATGGGCCACTAGGCTTTTATGTGTCATTTTCTGTTCCTTTGTAACCCCAGGGAGAAGGGGTGGGTTTGGTGGGGACAGCTCAGACAACACAGTCCATTGGATTTTAAGTAACAATCTTCCCAAAGACAGAAACACCAAATGAGTTTGCCTAAAAGGCTAATAAACATGGAAAAATAATTGGAACCATTATTAAAAATATAGCTTCGACAGGAAAGAACGTTTCTTACAGGTTCAAAGCTGTGTTCCTATTTATGTTTGCTGTAGTAGATGAATATAACTTTTGAATCCTGTAAACTGTTATATGTGTATAAGCAATTTTCTTTAGTACCATATACAAATACTTCTATGTGACACAGTCAACGACTTTTAGAATGTAGTCAACAAAATTGTGGCAGTTGAGCTGTTCTTGATTTTTGTATAACACAGTACTGAGTACAGTTCATAGAATATTCTGGGCTGTTCTACATTAAAGAGCTAGTGAACTAACTGGAATTAATAGTAATATTCAGAGGTAGCCTGCTATCACTTCTTATATATGACGTATTTTTTTTTTATCTTCTGTTTGTTAATTAGAAGATTTTTCACCTGGCAGTACTGGGCTGATGTGTGGCGCAGTACCCTATTTGGAGGCCAAAAAAAAGTAAGTTCTGTTCCTCCACCTACATAATCAGAAATGTGATCAAACACAATGAGACTCCACAACCTTTGCAGCCTGAGCAATGACTTTTCCCAAATTACCAATCAAAATGCAGGAAATTGTGACATCAGTAATAACCAAGAAGATTCAGTCCCTGCTGATTCAGGTGAGAGAGAACAATCTGACAGTGAGAAATGGTTCTCTTTGGTTACTAGTGGTGTCACAGTCAGTGTGATCTTAGTGTTGATGATGTAGATGGAGGAACAGAACTGACTTTTTTAGCCTCTAGACAGAGTACTGCTCGACACATCACCCCAGTACTGCCAGGTAGAAAATCTTCTAATTAGCAAATAGAAAATAAAAAAAAAATACTTCACATAAAACGTGATTGCTGACTACATCTGAAAGATACTATTAATTCCAAGCAGTTCACTAGCTTTTTAAATTAAACTGTTCTGACCTGGATCATGGCATTATTATGTCTAATAAGCGGGCTATTATTCAATCTTAGACCTCGTACTTTCAAATGGGGACAGTGAGAGGATCTCAGATCTAGAAGTGGGTAGCCATCTGGGAACAAGTGACCACCAAACAGTGTGGTTCATGATAAACTCAGATACAGAGTCAAGCCATACAAAAGTGAGGGTACTGGACTTCAGGAGGGTTGACTTTGGCAAGATGGGAGAGTGCCTTAGAAAAGCACTAGCAAACAGGCTAGAAGGAGGGTGGAGCAACAATGGAGAAACATCAAAACTGCCATCACAGAGGCAACAAGCCTATGTGTGAAGCAAATAAACAAATCAAATCGAAAGAAAAGGTCACTATGGTTCTCAAAAGAGGTGGTGGGGAAGGTTAGGGAGAAAAAGATAGCATTTAGGAAGTATAAGGAAACACAGAAGGAGCAGGATAGAGAACTGTACCAGTTAAGGCAGAAAAAAGCAGGGAGGGAAGTCAGAATAGCAAAGGCCCACACTGAGGAAAAGATAGCCAACTTGGTTAAGAAGGGGGATAAAACCTTTTATAGGTACATCGGGGAGTGTAGAAAGACAAAGGGAGGGATAGTGAGGCTGAATAGAATGGACGGTGGGTGGGCAGAGAGGGACAGTGAAAAAGCAGGGATACTGAATGAATACTTCTGCTCAGTATTCACAAAAGAGGAGACGGGAGGTGCCTGATCCAATTAACAGAAGCACTCTGGATGGAGGGGTCAATCCCAGTCCTTTCACAGAAGAAAATGTTCTGAAAGAACTCCTAAAACTGAAGGTGGACAAAGCTATGGGGCCTGATGGAATTCACCCCAGAATTCTAAAAGAGTTAAGGGGGAGAACTAGTGACATCATTGACTACCCTTTTTAACAAATCATGGGAGGATGGTGTGGTACCTGAGGACTGGAGGAATGTGGATGTGATTCCCCTTCACAAAATTGGGAGCAAGAGAGAGGCAGGAAACTACAGACCTGTCAGTTTGACCTCTGTGGTAGGGAAAGTGATGGAATCACTTCTGAAGGAAAGAGCTGTTGAATACCTAGAGGCCAGGGGGGCACAGGACCCAAGGCAGCATGGGTTCACAGTGGTGGGAAGGTCATGTCAGATGAATCTAATTGATTCCTTTAACTGGGTGACCAAACTAGTAGAACAGGGAGGGGCTGTGGACATGGCCTACCTAGACTTTAGCAAGGCATTTGACACAGTCCCACACAAAAGATTAATAATCAAAATAACCAGCCTGAGAGTGGGTCCCAGGGTGGTAGCCTGGGTAAAACATTGGCTGGACAACAGGACACAGAAGTTAATTGTAAATGGAGTCCACTCTGAAGAAAGAGGGGTTACTAGTTGGGTACTGCAGGGTTCAGTACTGGGTCCAGTCCTTTTTTAATGTCTTTATAAGTTACATTGCAGAGGGACTGGAAAGAAAAGTATACCTCTTTGCAGATGACACAAAGATCTGCAAAAAGGGTTGATACACAAGGAGGTTTGGAAAGGATGAGAAGGGACTTGGCAAGGTTGGAGGAATGGTCAGAGGTATTGCAGCTTGGATTCAATGCAAAGAAGGGCAAATAATGCACCTGGGAAACAAAAACCCAGGGGGAAGATTACACAATGGGGGTCATAGCAACAAAAATGGAAAGGGACCTGGGGGTAATCATATCAGATGACCTTAAGGTTAGCAAGCAATGTGAGAAGGCAATAGGGAGGGCTGGGGGGATACTGGGACATATATGGAGAGGCATCACCAGCAGAAAACAAGAAGTTGTTATCCCTCTGTACAGACAGTTGGTGAGACCTCTATCTGGAGTACTGTGTCCAGTTCTGGAGACCCCATCTCCACAAGGACATAGACAGGATGGAGGCAGTCCAGAAGAGGGCAAACAATATGGTGCAGGGTCTGCAAGAGAAGCCATACGAGGAGAAACTAAAGGAGCTTAATATGTATGCCCTTGAGGAAAGGAGGGAGATGGGGGACATGATAGAAACTTTTAAGTACCTCAGTGGAATCAACAAAGTCCAAAAGGGTAACATCTTTCAGAAAAAGAGATTTGCACGAACAAGGGGACTCAATTTGAAGATAGAGTGGGAACGGCTCAGAGGCAATGTGAGGAAGTATTTTTTCACAGAAAGGGTGGTGGGCCCATGGAACAGCCTTCCTGAGGAGGTTGTGGGGTCTAAAACTGTGGGAGAATTCAAGAATGCATGGGACAGACATAAGACAATTCTTGTGGGGGGTAGGACGAAATAAGCTGTTGGCTAACTAGGATCTGCAGCTTATCCTGTAGGTAGGGAAATGAGCAGACTAGATGGGCCAAGCGGTCCTTATCTGCTGTCACAGTCTATTTTTCTGTGTTTCTATGTTAAGCTATTTTTTTTCCTGTGCATTTTGATAAGTGACATTGATCTATATGATTCTATCCATAGCTGGTCATTCCTTTGTTTAGGTATAATTTTTGTCATAGCCATGGTTAGAGTAAAAAAATTGCACCTTAGGCAGCATAACAAAATCACCCCTTCCCCCACACTGAGCAGAGATGTACTGTAAACTTCAGCAGCTCAACACCGCCCCCCACCCCCGTAAAATATAGGAAAACAGCTGCTACAACTAAATGCTTCTCAGGTGATCTTGCAGTAAGCCCAATAATTGTGATGTGTGTCTTAATAAATGTTACCTATCTCCACGGAGCTCTGTCTTCCAGTTATGACTGCCAATTTTTGTACTGAAGCATGCTCATCCAAAAAATCTAACCTGTGTCACAGTTCAGAAATAGTCACTCAATATGATGTGTGAAACCTTTGGATCCCCTGGGTAACTACTTGAGAAACAGGAATCCAGGTTACCCCAGTGTGGAGCATCTGGTATTAATTGTAACTTCTCTAACCAAAATATGTAAACTCCAGTGGTATCAAGAACCTCACAAAAGTGTCCTAGTAACAATAGTTACAAAATTTAAACATAAAAACCAGGAAAGAAAACAATGTTTATCAGATGTCGAGTATCAGCTAGACAACCCCCTTGGAGGGAATATTCAATGGAATGGATGGATTCTAAAAGTTGTAACACAGCAAGAATCTGGAAGCACTGATCACTCAATTTCCAGAGTCTGCATGGGGCTGCAGTCTGTGTCATGTCATGCCTTTGGAGGCAGAATTGAACTTGAGAAGTGCAAAGGCGGAGCTTGTTAAATGAATAGATAGTGTGAAGCTCAATCCAGTTGTGGAAATAGTCTGTGAGGGTAAGCTATCCTATCACTTTGCTCTTCAGACTGGACTGAGAGTCATTTGCCTAAAACAGACCCTAGGGTCTACAACCTGTGTTTGAATGAAACTAATCTGTGGTTTACGTAAACCACAGAACATAGATCCACAGTTCATGTAAACCCCAAATTACTAATCCATGGTTTAAATAAAATACCTACAAGCTGGCCCGGTGGTGCTGAGGGTTAAGGCACTGGACGCCACACCTCGCACCACGCTGGCGACCCGGGTTCGGAAGCGAGCTCAGATCAACAGGGGTTGGCCTGGAGGAGACAGACTGGAGCATCCTGGGACAGCTAGCCTTCTCCAGGGGGAGAGGGGACTTCCATACCGGCAAGCGGCGACCCCTGGTGGAGGCTGGGGAAATGACGGCAAGCTGGAGTCTCAAGGGCATGAATGATTGCAGGTGTAGGCCGGCAGCCAATCAGCCGTGGAGGCTGCTTCTTCATGGAAGGAGGGGGGGATGTTCCGGATGCCAGCAGATGCCCAGATGCCTTGATGCTCAGGCACGTAGTGTCCCATGAGGAACATGGGAAAAACCCCCACGGAGCCAGAATGATGGCGTGCCGAGCTGGGTCCCAGTGTGCCAGTGCCTGCCTGCAACCCTGGACCCTGACAAGAGTTCAAGATTCGGGGGTTGCCCGACCCCAGCCCCGCCTGGGGGGTTTCCATGGCTTTGATGGAGGGACCAGAGGGTGCAGGTAGGTGCTGGCAGGGGCAGGCTTCATGGGTGCTCCAGATGGAATGGCTCTGTGGGGCAGTGGAAGGAAAAAATAGAAATGTAAAAAAAAAAAAAAAAATACCTACAAATCACTTTCAGAATTTTGGATCTCTACTTCCAGCTGAATTTTGTGGAATTAGGCAGAATTTCCAAAATGCTGTGATCTTCTGTCAGAAATGGAATTTCCAAATTTTGCAGAACTCTACTTAGGGGTCTTGATAACTTGAAGTATGAAGTGGAACTGAGCCACCTGGAGAAAAGGAGCTTGAGTAGGGACATGAATGAGGTATTATGAAATGGGTAGATAGAATGCTGGCTCCTGACTGGCCAAGAGGTACTTTCAGCTGGGTCATTATCCCAGCACAACAGCCCAGCTAAAAGCAGACCAACAATATTTTAAAAAAAATACATTCATTTTATTTAAAAGGACCCATTTCATAATCACAATAAGGCACTCAAGGGGGTGCATTATGGTGGTCTGATGGCCGTTCTCAAGTGGTGAAGGTACTCGGCTTCACCTCACACTTCAACCCATCCAAGGTGGGCCATTATTCCACCACAAAATACCCTCTGCTATGCCTTCTTGCTTAATTTAAACACATGAATGGTTATGCAAAAATAGACCATGACAGACTGTTGAGCAATATCAGAGATAGCAGTGCCACAGGGGGAGCAGGAGTACCAGCTAAGGGGGGAAAGACAGTCAGGAAGGACTCAAGGAAACGTATGCAAACCCAACGAGTTTGTTATATGGTTGTGGAACAGATTAGCAGAAAAAGTGATAAGGGCTAACATTGTATCAAGCTTCAAAACTACAGTGAAGCCTGCCAGGATGAAGTGCAATGTGACAGGTTTACTGTATGACAAAAGGGATAAACTCCCATTGAAATTGCATTGTTTGCTGCAGAAACTCTACTGCAGAATTCTGCAGTGCTGCACTTCATCCTGGTGAGCTTCACTGTAGGTTTGATAGATCCCTAAAGCAAAAGGCATTTCAGGTAATTGCTGTTCGGATAACAAGGAGGCAAATCTGATGGTTCTCACATCCTTATTTCATCTCGTTACGCTTACAGTGGTACTCAGTGTCAGGTTCCTTCTTGTCTTTTCATACCAGTCAATACCTTTGGCCACAAACCAGCAGAAATGGACAGTGCTATCACTTCTGATTTGTAAATTGCTATGTGTTTCCAGTCATTATCTCTAGTCATCACCAAAGACATCATGACAATGGTGTTGCAATATGACTAGACAAGGAGACTGACGCTGAGCACCACTGTATGTGTCATTGAAATTGCATCCTCCGCCATTCACACAGATCACTGAAGTTTGTTAGTTGTTAAATATGAACATCATTAGGGGGTTCATAAAACAGAAACCAGAGCTTTGAAATGTCTCTTTGCTATGAGCTGTGAATTCTGTCAGTTTCCAGTGAAGCCATATCATTTTTGGGTTTAAGGAATTCCCTGCAATGACTTTGTTGAGATACATGGGAAAATGTTGTAGCAATTAAATTCTGAGCTCATCTGCTGCTCAAAAACTGAAATTCACAGGCTTTAGTAATTCTTAGTCTCTTGGCTTCCTGAGATTGTTAGTCACTGAACATAGGTTAGGAGGTCACATTAAATCCCCAGATGATTACCAAACTCTTAAATGACATAGCTTTTTCCACTTCAAGAGCAAACACATAGTTCTGAGTTATTAATATAGCACACAGGGTGAACATTTACTATGGTACATTTAAAGGGTTTGCCCTGTAAAAGCTTTTTTTTCCACTAATGATTGTTAGTGGCATGTCTCAATTACTAGCTGCAGTATTTACAGTTATACACACTGTCTTAACTCATTTTCCATTTCCTATATACTCATTTCAAACAAAAAGTCTCACTGCCCCCACCAGGGATTATTAGGACTTTTAACTCTGTGTTTCTACTGGTGTTTTCTGCAGCTCTGCATTGCTCCTGAGACATGCAGCTTTTTTTTTTGTTTGTTTTGTTATTACTGTTTAAACCATGACTATCATATTATTTTATGGATTGTATTGTTTGTTTCATATACCACTGGTGAGTCAATTTATTTTATTTGTATGGGTAGCTACAGTTACATGGAATACATTATGCATGTGCTGTACACCATTTGGTCTCTGTGTCCCAGTCCCAATCACATGCATACACTCTAAAACCTCAACCTCAAGGGAAAATATCGGTATATCAGTATACAAACCCTTATGTAGAACTGACTGGGAATGCTTAACTAGACCAAAAGTTGCCAAAAAGCAGGTATAGTAACACAATCAACAGCATGCACAAGCATTGTAGCATATGAAGCATTGCCTGTGGCCCCTCCTCCACAGCCTGGCCTCCAGGTAGGCAGGTAGTGTTCTACTTATTGGAGTGAGAGGTGCCCTGGCACTGCCACTATGGGAGGAACCACTTGGGCTGCCCACAGGGTGGGGGCATCCGGCTGGGGGAGAATAATGAAGCATTAAAAAGAGCTACAAGTGAGGTATACCTCTCATTCTCTCTCCAACAGAAGATTTTCCTCTCCAGCCAGAATTGCTCCTTTTTCTTCTCCATTTCAGTCAGAATTGAATATCTAGCAGCAGCTCAGTTTTACTTCATATACAGTATTTCCAGAAGGATTTTGCTTCTGTTAGACTGGGGGGGAGGGTCCCATAGTACATTTTTACAAATCATTAATTTAATTAGTGCCAATTTGGTTGCCATTATCAGCTTGTTAAAGTTTTTTTTCGGGCTTATTGTGGTTGTTGAGCACATCCCCCTCCCCCACTTAGTAAGCCATAAAACTGCTTTTGTTCGTAACTCAAGCTGATTTTTTCTGGCCATGTGCTCCCTCAGTTCTTGCAAGATTATGTGTAGGCTATTTGGTTAGAGGTATATCTAGTAATATAGGAGATGTAACTGGAAACAGTTTGTGCATGCCTTGGTATTAGAGGACTAAACCAGAAATACAGGATCTGTAACTCAAAAATGTTAGCTTTTTCCTTTGTAAAGAGGGTTAAGCTTAAAACATAGGATGTGTAACTGGCAAAATGTTGCTTTTGGTTTAGTTCTCAACTCTGCAGGCTATTGTATAGAGGGCTAAGATCTAGGATCTAATAAAAAAAGTGCACATAAGACTGTTGGGGGCATTTTAGTGAATGTTTAGAAAATATCCAGTACTGGCTTGCATGTTGGGGAATATACAAGCTGAACTACAAAGTTCTATGGGTAGTCATACATGAAATCCTGCACTCACCACCAGAAACACTCAAAAAGCTGCTCGCAGTCCAAAATGCCTAAAACCGTTATTCAAGTGCCAGTGTGGCACGTCTTAACATGTTTCAGAAACAAACTTTCTTTATCAAAAGACATGCCAAAGTCGAGTGGATTGTGTCTTATATATTCATGGGTGACATTATCCAACTGTGACTGAAAGTGAATAAAACAGTGCAGTGAAGAAATAAAATAAAAGAATTAAAAAAAAAGACAATCCTGTCAAATACACAAACTCCAATTACACATATTAAAAACATTTTGTTTCTACATCATATAAAAAGACACAAATTAGCATAGGTAAAGAAATATATATTTTTTAAGTCTCTTTGGAGTCCCAGTATCAGGCATATCCATTTTGTTTTGAAGTAGCTTATTGATGTGCAAAAGAGAGGGGTAACTCCATATGCTTAAATCAATTTGTATCCAGAACAAAATAGCAATAGCATCACAGAAAAATATTTATAAATATAAATATCAGTGCACAAAATTGCATTAAGTACACTAAATTGATGTGCAATAACAGTTTCTAACCCCTATCTGAACTGTATAGACTCTAATACATTAAGCTCTATATTTCTGGGACACATAGAATACAATGAACTGCACAAGATAAGATTAGTTCTTGTATTTAATATAGGGAGTAATATCCAGTCTATCATTCAGCCCTGGTAACTGACATGCACCAAGGGTGTATATGCAGCAACCCTCTCTTTGCAGAACAAGGTTGCTGAAATCACCACCCCTTGGTTTGGGGATTATCTTCTCAATGGCAGTAAACATAAATTTATGATATTCTGGATGTGTTGTATGTTTAATATGCAGAGCTGTAGCATATGTTAAGTCTTGATTCCTCACAGCTCTGCAATGCTGTCCTACTCTCTGTTTAAAGGCTCTCTTTGTTTTGCCTGTATAAAATGCACCACAGTTAAAGTGAGCCATATAGATCACACCAGATGTATCACAAGTAACAAGCTGTTGTATCTTAAAAGCTTTACCACCATGTGGAAAAGTAAATTCTTTGCTGATAGTCACAAAAGGGCATTACATACACTTGTGACAGAGAAAACATCCCAAATATTTTTGCGATAACCATGTGTGTAGCAATGGTTTGTCCTGTCTATTGTGAACTAACTGATCTCTTAAGGTCACAGCCCTCCTGTATGATAACCTGGGGACCTGGTCATGATATTCCCTCAAAAAACTGTCACCTTTTAAAATGTTACAGTTTTTACAAATTATTTCACCTATTTTAGGGGCATGAATTGAATACATTGTCACAAAATTAAATTTTTTGTCTGTCTGTTCCCTTTCTTGTCTTGTAGGAAAAGTTTCATGTCTACGTGTATTTCTAACTAACACATTCGGATCATGTACTGCTCTGGCTGAATAGCCCCTTTCTACAAATCTTTCTTGAAGGTAGGTCGCTGCCATGTCACATGTTTCTAAGGTACTGCAGTTGTGCTGTAGGCACAGAAATTGTCCTTTAGGTTTGTTACTAACTACATGATGTAGATGGCAGCTAGAATTATGCAGGAAAGTTTTTCTGTCACGTTTTTCTAAAAATATCAGTAGTGATATTTCCTGCTGAATCCTTCTCAATGAGTAAGTTTTAAAAACAAATCCTTTATTTACTAGCACTATAAGTAAATCTTAGATTGGGATTAGTATGATGTAGGAAAGTTAAAAAATCATCCCAGTCTAATAGATTACCATTCCAGATCATGAATATATTGTCAATAAAATGATGATATAAACTGATAAGTGCAAAGAAAGGGTTATGATCACAGCCCTCACAAACTTGTTTTCCCATTCCCCCACATACAAATTAGCTGTGCTGGGGGCAAAAGTTGCCCCCATAGCAGTGCCTTTTGTCTGTAAAAAGAATATGTCTTGAAAAGTAAAAGTGTTAAATTTCAGAACAAATTCTGAATGTTTGAGCAAAATATCTATTTGGGGGTTCTATGTTAGTGTTTCTAGTGTTAAGAAAGTGGGCTATACTATAGTGATATACTATACTGTGTGAGGGACTCTGATCATAACCCTTTCTTTGCACTTATCAGTTTATATCGTCATTTTATCGATGATATATTCATGATCTGGAATGTAATCTGCAAGACTTGGATGATTTTTTTACTTTTCTACGTCATACTAAACCCAAACTAAGATTTTCTAATAGTGCTAGTAAATTTATTTGCTTTTGTTAACCAGGTAAGTCACACTAGACAGCCAAGTGCCTATTTTCAGGTGAGACCTGGAAGGGTTACAAGTTAGATCACAGAAGAACAGTGAGGAAGTCAAGTTTACATATAATGAGATATCAGGCAATATCAGAGATTGACATCCAGAAAAATGACAAGCTTAACAGGGCTAGAGTAGGTAGCTAACAACAATAGAAATGATTTAGCGTAAGATAAGTACAGTGCACAAGATTATACAACAGGTTCAGTCAATGCAAACAGAAGTAAGTGTCAGCAGGTAGGATGAACCAACTGGGGGGGGGGACCAAGAGCCTGGTGAACTAATCAGGGAGGAGGAGAGGGGGGTAGGACTGGTGTAAGGGTGACATTTAACAGTTACTTGACCAGTTGCCAGGATGATAAGTGCAGTGGTCCCTGTGGGCACAGAGACTGCCCCAGCATACCTGGGCTTGTGTACTATGAGGTACATGGACAAGTGGAGGATCTGTTTTTTAGACTTATTCAGGAGGATTCAGTAGGAAATATCACTACTGAAATATCACTACTGATATTCTTCAAAAAACATGTAAGAGAAATACTTTACTGCACAAATCTAGTTCCCATCCACATCTTGTAGTTAGTAACATACCTAAAGGATGACTTTTACGCCTGTGGTGCAACTGCAGTATCTCAGAGATATATGACATGGCAGTGACCAACCTTCAGGAAAGATTTATAGAAAAGGGCTATTCAGCCAGAGCAGTGCATGATACAAATGTGTTAGTTAGAAATACACCTAGACATGAGAGTTTTCCTAGAAGACAAGAAAGGGAACAGACAGACAAAAAATGTAATTTTGTGACAACATATTCAATTCAAGCCCCTAAAATAGGTAAAATAATTTGTAAAATCTAGAACATTTTAAAAGATGACAGTTTTTTGAGGGAATATCATGATCAGCTCCCCAGGTTATTATACAGGAGGGCTGTGACCTTGAGAGATCAGTTAGTTCACAGTAGACAGGACAAACCATTGGTACACACATGGTTATCGCAAAAATATTTGGGATGTTTTCCCAGCCACATGTGTATGTAATGCTCTTTTGTGACTACCAGCAAAGAATTTACCTCTCCACGTGGTGGTAAAACTTTTAAGATACAATACCATGTTACTTGTGATACATCTGGTGTGATCTATATGGCTCACTTTAACTGTGGTGCATTTTATATAGACAAAACAGAGAGAGCCTTTAAACGGAGAATAGGACAGCATTGCAGAGTTGTGAGGAATCAAGACTTAACACATGCTTCAGCTCTGCATACTAAACATGTAGCACATCCAGAAAATCACAAATGTATGTTTATTGCCATCGAGAAGATAATCCCCAAACCAAGGGGTGGTGATTTCAGCAACCTTGCTCTGCAAAGAGAGGGTTACTGGATACACACCCTTGGTGCATGTCAGTTACAAGGGCTGAATGACAGACTGAATATTACTCCTTATATTAAATACCAGAATTAATCTTATTTTGTGCATTTCATTGTATTCTATATATCCCAGAAATATAGAGCTTAATATATTAGAGTCTATACAGTGCAGACAGGGGTTAGAAACTGTTATTATGCATCAATTTAGTGTACTTAATGCAATTTTGTACACTGATATTTATATTTATACTTTTTTTTCTGTGATGCTATAGATATTTTGTTCTGGATACAAATTGATTCAAACATATGGAGTTACCCCTCTCTTTTGCACATCAGTGAGCTACTCCAAGACAAAATGGATATGCCTGATACTGGGACTCCATAGAGACTTTAAATATATATTTATATATATATCTATGTATTTACCTGTACTAATTTGTGTCTTTTTATATGAAGTAGAAACAAAATGTTTTTAATATGTGTAATTGGTGTTTGTGTATTTGACAGGATCATCTGTTTTTTTTTTTTTTAATCTTTTATTTTATTTCTTCACTGCACTGTTTTGTTCACTTTCAGTCACAGTCTGATGTCACCCATGTATATATAAGATGCCATCCACTCGACTTTGGCATGTCTTTTGATAAAGGAAGTTCATTTCTGAAACATGTTAAGATATGCCACACTGTCACTTGAATAAAGGTTTTTGGCATTTTGGACCTTCGAGCAGCTTTTTGAGTGTTTCTGGTGGTGGTCAGTGCGGGATTTCACTTATAGTTGCCTTTGACTTCCTATCCCTGCACTGCCAACCTAGTGCGCACATCTGTTTTTGTACTGGAATGTCCTATGGGTACTGACTTTGTCTGATTAGGGCTGCTTGAACTATGAGCTATTATTTACTAAATGTGGCTACTAGGCCTCAAGTCTTCCTCCCTAACTTGTCTTGTTTCTTTTGTTTCTGGAGCCATGAAGTATTACACTGATAATCTTTGTTGTTGGTGGTGTGTGTGTGTGTGTGGGGGGGGGTAGGGCAGAAAAACAGGTTTTTCACAAAAATGTATACAAGGGGTGGGATATGCAGACTGCGCCAAGCTGTGGCACAAGCCTGGGTGCAGTGCAACTGGGATGTGCCAGGGCACTGACAGGGTGATACTCAACTGTGCATGGTGCAGTGGCACTGCACCAGCACAAGTGGCCAGAGAGGGGCAGGGGGATGTGCTAGTGCAAGTGCCATTGCACAAGGCACATCAACCATGATATTCAAAAGTGCACATGCAAATGGGGCCATAATGCATGCAAGGCACAAATGGGGCTATTTGCATGCCATTATGGCCCCATTTGTATGCAGGTGCACCGATCCCTGGCGACTTGCACCTGGCGCCCTGCCAGGCTGCAGCCATCAGGGACCAACAACCCCTGCACAACCAGCAAAGTGCCCAACTGCCTGATCGCAGGCATATGTATTAAAACAATACAGTCCTATATCCCTGGTGGTCCAGTGGACTGCTTCCAGCCTGATTGCAGGCATAAGTATTAAAATAACATGTCCTATATCCCTGGGGTTCCAGTGGACCGCATCCAGCCCGATCGCGGGCATAAGTTTTGAAATATAATACCATTCCATCTCTAGTGGTCCAGCATTACCCCCCTTCTTACCCGCACTGGAGCCCCACCACCCTGCTGTCCCCATCAGCGGCGGTCGGAAGCTCCCACCCTCAAGCTGCCCCACCACCCGCTGACTGACTGCGATAGTGAGCTGTATGCCCATTGGTCCAAAGCGTATTGAATGGGTGTGCAGATCAGTCAGGTACTACATAGTCCAGATATGTGAATGGATCCATTCACATATCTGGACTGTGTAGTATGGTATGGTCTGCACACCCATTGGCCCATGCTGTGGACCTGTGGGCATACAGCCCTACTGTATGCAGTCAGTCGGCGGGTGGCAGGGAGGCTTGAGGGTGGGGAGCTGCCACCAGCCACTGACAGGAGGAACAGGGTAGTGGGGCTCAGTGGGCAGGTGGGGAGGGGGGTACCGCTGGACCACCAGGGATGGAATGGTATTTAATATTTTAAAACGTACGCCCGTGATGGGGCTGAATGTGGTCCACTGAACCACCAGGGATATAGGACATTTTATTTTAATACTTATGCCCGTGATTGGGCTGGACGCGGTCCACTGGACCACCAGGGATATAGGACAATTTATGTTAATACTTGTGCCCATGATTGGGCTGGACACGGTCCCCTGGACCATCAGGGATATAGGACAATTTATGTTAATACTTATGCCCGCGATCGGGCTGGAAGCGGTCCACTGGACCACCAGGGATATAGGACCTTTTATTTTAATACTTATGCCCGTGATCACACTGGAAGCGGTCCACTGGACCACCAGGGATGTAGTAGTGTTATTTTAATACTAATGCCCGTGGTCAGGCATGGAGGGGGTGCTACCACAATGGACAGTGCTGCCGGAGCTCAGGTGGCCACCCACAGTTGGCAGCTGCCGTGTTGCGCCCTGCAATATGGCAGCTCACCTGTGGGTGGCCAGCTGTCTGCTCTTTTCCTTGCTCATCTGTAGTGCAGCGCAGCAGCAGGTTGCACTCGTGGCTTAGCGGCCTGGCCGAATATCGGATGTGCTAAGCATGCATACACGCTTCACCTACTTGCCGTGATACATTATTGATGCATGCCGGCACATCAGGATTTGTGCCAGGCACTTTCCCCTTTTGAATATCACACCGGGGCACATCAGTGGGTTGCACATGGCGCACCTGTGTTGCGCCATGTGCAACCCTTCTGAATATCCCACCCCATGTGTACTGGTAGCCAGTAAGTCCCTTAGGGGAGCAACAACATGTGCCCTACAGGTTAGGAGTGTCAGTGTGCCAATGTTGCAATAAAGACACAAAATAAAATAAAAAGGTTGACAAAACAATTTCTAATTAACTAGTAACATTTATCTAGGACTTTAAAAATTGTGGCCCTTTGTATAATGCCTGTATAAAGTTATTCCAGGCTTTTGTACGCTGGCTGATTTTTACCAAATTCTAGGCTTGTGGGCAGACACCAACAATTTTGCTAATGCAGTGTAAATCAACAAACAGTCATTAAACAGCCTGTGGCCATTCAGGCTTGCTTACAAAAAGACTAGGCAGACTAGGTGGTTGAAGCAGTCCTTATCTGCTGACAAATTTTATTTCTCTATGTTTCTATTACTGTACCTCTGTGTGGGTGGGGTATGGAAAATTATTACTAAAGTACAGCAGAAGTCCTGCTATTACATGGAATAAAAAATAATTTGCACAGGGGTAATTCATTTTGTTTCTTAAAGAAAAACATTAAAATACAGGAAAACTGTGTGTAGATATGCAGATCTGGAGGAGTCATAGGCATAAAAAAATTAAATAAGAAACATGATTTTAAGACTTGTGTAAGGCCTGCCTTCTCTGTTTCAGATGCTTTCAGAAGAGGTGTTTCCTTGGAGTCCAACATGGGAATTACTGTTCACTGACCTATGCAGCCAATATGGTGTTATGCTTGTGCAACTGATTGTAACTGTGTATGATGTAGAAGATGGCGGTCACGCTAGACTTGTCTCTGTAAACTTACCCTGAAGCCACTTTTCCGTTAGTGACATTTTATTGCTTGGATTTTGTTTAATTTTATGTTTTTAGAGGTCTGAATGCGTTGTTGCACCTCTTTGCTGTCGACTGTTTTTTCGGCGTTTTTTGGTGGGCTGTGTGCAGTATACAGCTGAGCTTTACTGCGGGCTTGGCCCCGATTCGTTTCTCCACGTTTTTGTATACTGGTGCTGGCTGTGAGTTGAGGGGGCTTAGTGTCCCGCTGCCTGGATCGGGGCTCTTTGGATTTCATTAGTTTGGGGCCTTTTTGATTTTCTCCTTGATGTTTGGACCTTTCGCTGCACTGGATTTGTAGGAAGAAGTGCAGGATTGAAAGTACTGACAGCGTTGCTTTGAAGTTCCGAATGGAAGATAGTCTTGGAGAGCTAACTGAAAGAACCGGTGGTGTTGTCCTGGAGTGCCGTGAGTGGTGGGACCTGATTTGCTGATTGGTGTCCTTCTCCTTTTTTGAATTTGATCCAGATCGTCCTGATGGTTTGCTGCAGTTCCACTATCGGGACTATATTGGAGCAAGTAGTATTGTATTTTGGGTAGCAGTGCCAGTGTGCTGGGTGAGGGAGGCTTCTTTTACCCCCCCCCTTTTTTGCCTGGGTGATTTTGGTCTCGCTGCCCAGGACCGAGCAGGATTTGCTTCACTTGCCCTGGGAAGCTGGAGGCACTTTGTGGGGCACTCCTAAGGGATCCAGGGGTCGGTCTTATTGGTCTGGCCTCGGGGTACCTGTAGTTGCGGGTCTTGGGTGGTGTGTGTAAAGCCTGTTTAGGCAGGTTGGAGGTGGGGGGGAGTCTTCACTCTTTTTGCTGGTATTTGCACACTTTTGGCCTTTGTCTAGAGTGCCCTTGCTCCTTTTATTAATTTCATATCGAGACTGTATATATTATTGGATTTTCTGAAGTCGGTTGGAGCAGTTATTGACCTTTTCTGGATTGTTGGTGCATCATTCGATTCCTCACTGGATTTTTTATTATTGACTTTGTGAAGGAGAATGTGGGCAGTGAGAGCGCCTTATCATTCCCATGTGCTTGGATTCTGTTTATCTTCTTCTTATCATCGTTGGCAGTGACAGTGCCAAAAAACTGGATGAAAGACTATTTAATTCCTGCTTTTGAGTACTTTTACAGTCCTGCTGGTAGTGAGAGTACCATTGGGACTTGGATTATTTTCTTTATATGTATTTTTGATTGTATTATTTTGTTTTATTTTAAATATCATGTTTATGTTCGTTTAGTTTAATTTTCTCCTCCTCAGAGCCGTGAGAGGGTTTTGGTGTGGGGAGGTTTTTTATTTTTGTTTAGGGGTAGTGAGAGTTTTTGATTAGATTAGTTTTTTGATTATTTTTGATGTATATTGTTTAGTTTTAGCAATAACATGTGTTGGCCTGCAGGCTCCATGGCAGTGAGCTATTCATCCTCCTCTCTTCGTGCCCTCCACCCTTTTTATACTCCTCCCTTGCAATTTGAGACCTACCAGTGCTGTAGAGTGCTGGGGATTGTTCGTAGGAGAGTGAGGAGAGCGGGGGTCAGTGAACAGGAGAGGATGAATGAGGGGGGCCACCCTATCAGGGTTACTAAGTCCAGAAGGTGCCCTGGGGTGAAATGGAATCCAGACTGGGATCTCCCGTGTCTGGTGCCCATACCCAAGGGTACTGCTGATTTTGGTGGGCAGAAAGGCTGGACAGCCTCCGAGGTTTGTCCAACTCAGGTGGTGTGATGCAATGCCAGGTCTGTTACGAATAAGACTGCCATTATAGCTGATCTTATTAGTTCAGTCGACCTGGCTTGCATCACCGGGACCTGGCTGGATGAAAATTCAGGCCTCATATTGGAGGCCATGATTGTGGCCGGGTACTCGGTGATACACTGCCCGAGATTGGACTGCAGGGGAGGGGGGGGTTGCAGTCTGTTTTAAGAGTAAATTGGGCCTCATGAATGTGGTGGTAGGTGAGGCTGAATCCTTTGAGTGTACAGTTGTAGCAGGTGTAGGTGTTCGAATCATTCTCATCTACCGTCCACCCAGAGATGGGAAACGTTTCTTACAGGAAGTAGCAGACTTCCTCGTTGATATGTCGTTTGAGTCACCCAGATTGATGGTTCTGAGTGTCTTTGACGCCTGGGTCGACAATGAACTCTCACAATTTGGTAATCACTTCCTCCAACTTATGTCTTCTTTGGGCCTTACACAGGTAGTTTCCATTGCTACACATAAATCTGGGCACTCTCTGGATTTAGTTTTCCTCTTAGGGATTGATTCATCTGATGTAGGGGTGGAACCAGTTGCTTGGTCTGATCACCACACTGTGAGGTTCAATTTTTGCACCCCCCTGAGAAGGCCTTCCCCTGTGGAGATGGTCAGGTACTGCCCATTATGGAATATTACTTCCCAGGGCTTTGCAGCAGTCCTTGACCTCTCATCCCTTGTGTTGGCTAGCAGTAACCCAGAGGTACTGGTGTCAGCTTATAATACGGCTGTTACGGTGGCCCTGGATCTTATTGCTCCTGTTCATGAGTGCCCCCTATCCCTTCACCCCAGGTCCCCTTGGTTTGATGAGACACTGAGGGAGTTGCGGAGACAGGGGCGAAGGCTAGAGTATTGCTGACGCAAGTCCGCCCTTGATGCTGACCACCTTAGATTCATAGAACATTATTCTATCTATCAATCTGCAATCACCTGTAAGAAGGCAGAATTCCTGTCCAGGGGAGATTGCAGTTGCACAGAATTGACTGGCTCAGTTGTTTCAGACTGTAGACAGACTGTGCAACCCAGCCTGTCAGCAAGTCCGAAAAGCTTTTTCACAATTGGAGTGCGAGGAGCTCGCTTGGTTCTTTGCAACTAAGATGGCTGACATCAGGGCGGAATTGCATCCGGCAATCTCTAAGGGTGTTGTTGTGGATCAGTGCGAGTTCACAATACCTCAATTTTCTTGGAGTACCTTTTGCCAACTGGAGGTCATGGATATTATGAGGATCATCCATAGCATGCGGCCCACGAGCTGTAGTTTGGACCCTGGACCAACTCCCCCTAATTTTGGGTTGTTCTGAGATCATTGGTCCAGTTATGGTGCAAATAGTCTGGTGCTCCTTAGAGTCAGGTGAGTTTCCTAACTCCCTGAAAGAGGCAGTGGTTACACCCCTGCTGAAGAAAGCTACTTTGGACCCAGACTGTTTCTCAAACTACAGACCTATCTCCAACCTTCCCTTTATTGGGAAAGTTATTGAGAAGGTAGTGGCAGCCCAATTGGAAGACCATTTAACCATCCATAATGTCTATGAATCCTTCCAATCTGGTTTTCATAAAAAGACACAGCACCGAGACTGCGCTGGTTCGGGTGCTTAATGATCTTCTGAGGGCGAGGGATCAGAAGAGACGTTCCATTCTAGTTCTTCTTGATCTCTCATCAGCTTTTGACACTGTGGATCACTTGGTGTTGTTAGCACACCTGAGGCTAATTTGTGGAATGTCGGGAACTGTTTTAAAATGGTTCACTTCATTCCTTTCTGGGAGATCACAAAGAGTTGTGTCAGGGCTTTATTCCTCTGGCCCAACTTCTTTGTTGTGTGGGGTGCCTCAGGGTTTAGTGCTGTTGCCCATGTTATTCGCCAGTGTATATGCTGCCCCTCGGAGACATTATAAGATGGTATGGGCTGAGGTTTCACTGCTATGAGGATGATACCCAGCTATACCTGTCTTTTGCGCCTGACCAGGATGGAGCTCTCTCGGTGTTTAATAACTGTCTGGAAGAAATCCAAGGGTGGATGAATTCTAGTTGGTTAAAGTTGAACTCAGAGAAGACAGAGGTGTTAGTGGTGGACCCGGGTGGTCAGATAGTGAGGTCACATGATGACACACCCTCTGGAATTTTTCTTGATGGCGTGTCACTTCCGACCTCTGAATGGGTGCGCAACCTTGGGATTGTCCTTGATGACAGGCTGACCCTTCAATCTCAAGTGTCGGCCATTGTCAGGACTTCCTTTTACCATCTTAGGGAATATTGCCAGGGTGCGTCACCTTGTTCTGTCTGAATCTTTGCCAACGTTGGTCCACGCTTTTGTGTCCTCGCATCTGGACCACTGCAACGCCCTTTACTTTGGGCTTTCTGGGGTTGAAATCCATCACCTACAGCTGGTGCAGAAAGCTGCAGCCAGGGTGTTGACTGGAACAAGGAGATCCAATCATATTACCCCGGTACTGAGTGAACTGCACTGGCTTCCTATATGGTGGCGGATCACCTTTAAAGTCATTTTATTGACTTTCAAAGCCCTTCATGATCAGGGTCCGACCTATCTGAAAGAACTTCTGTGCCTTACTGCCCCAGCCGATCACTCCGCTCGGCCGACAAGGGGTTGTTAGTGATTCCAAGAGTGAGTTTAAAATCTTCTGGCAGTACAGCATTCTCTTATGCTGCATCCACTCTTTGGAATTCTCTACCTCGCCGGTTAAGGGAGTGCACCTCTGTGTAGGTATTTAAGAAAAACTTGAAGACTTACCTGTGGAATATGGCCTATTTGGAAGATTGATGAAATCTGAGTGCAAATATTATGTTTTGATTGTATGGATGATTTTATTGTTTGTTTTTTAACATATGATGTTGTTATGTATTTATCTTATTTATATGTTCTTAATTGGCATTGTATATTGTGGCTTTTGATATGTAAAGTGCCTTGATATTTTGAAAGGCGCTTTAAAAATAAAGTTATTATTATTATTATTAACTGTGTTAGTTTGGTTTTGGGCATTCGCACTCTCTATTCCAGAAGAATTACCACCCTGTTGGGATACAAAGACAAGGAACTCTCAGAGAAGGTTCCACTCGTAGAGGGGCCATGGGATGATTCCCATGGCTAAAGACACCTTAGGAATTCCCCTAAGGAGAGAGTGCTGCCACTGGAGGAGGAAGGGAGGATGGTAGGGCAAAGAAAAAAATGCTTCACAGTGAGGCTGAGAGGAACTGCTTATATAACTCAGGAAGTGGAAGTGGCTGGCTGCTTGGCCACTGAACTCCAGGCAAAGCTTTACCAATTCACTGACCTATGCAGCCAGTATGGTGTTATGCTCGTGCAACTGTGTTAGTTTGGTTTTGGCTGTTCGCACTCTCTATTCCAGAGGAATTACCACCCTGTAGGGGTACGAAGGCAAGAAACTCTTGGAGAGAGTTCCACCCCTAGAGGTGCCACAGGACAATTCCTGTGGCTAAAGGTACCTTACAAATCCCCAAAAGAAATGTAGTATCATCCCCAAAAAGGAGGCAACACAAAGCTTATGAGCAAGCAGTAACTGTGACATAGAAGCAGTAACTGTAACATAGTAGCGGAGAAACATAGGCAGTTTGATAATGCATGAGATGCTCAGTTGGATAACATAACGAATACCCAGGCTTGCATAGCATGATACTGATGGATTGCATTGAGATTAGGGTATCCCCTAAGGAGAGAGGGAACGGCAGGACATCCTCCACCTCCATCCAACAGCAGAACCTACCTAAAGAAGCTAGGGGAAACAACTATGTTAACTAAATGATATGACCTGAAGCAACAGAGGAGAGAGAAAAAAAAACCCTATGAGGTGGAAATCTCTGGGGATCCAAGGTCTCGGTCACCTTCCCTCCAGGCTTGGGATAGTTTAGTTAGTGATGGCTCTGCAGCTGTAATTTGGAAAACCCAATTAAAGTGAGGTGGGAAATATTCCAATTTGGACAAAGGCTCTCACTCAAACCCTCTAGCAGGGATGCCGTGGAAGGTTGCGAGAAAACTCTGCAACAATATGTGCATCCAAGGCACAGGAGGAGAGTAATAACTGCTGAGGCACTCACCTGACCTACCCACCCTAAATCAAACTAGGTGAACCAGAGGCAGTCGTAGAGAGAATGCCGTGAAGGTGCCTCACTAGGGAAACCATTAAAGTCAATGGCTAACCGTTATAGTGGAACACTAGAACCAAAGGAGGTAACTTTTTCCACCCTTCACTGCTTGTCTTAAATTCTACACCTGGAGCTGCTGTCACATAGTAGGCAGCTAAAGCCAAATCTGGGGTGAGAACATTCCCAGCTATGGGCCAGGTGAGAAGGATCCCGCCCCAAGTTGGACACGCTCAAGATGCAGACTAAATGCAGAGCGAGATCATCGGCTGAAGGAACCCTGCACCAGAATAGAATGGCTGGCATGCCCCAGAAATGATTGAGAGCTGAAAAGCTGGTGAGCTGTTGAGCACGGCATCCTGAGATTCTAATGAGCATTGAGTGCTGAGACCTTGCAAGGTCAAATGCAGATTCAGTGCAGCAGAATCCCAGAGGCTGAAGCCGAGGGGATGGCAGTAGGCATGAAGCAATGGTTTGCGTAAGCAAGGAGCAATGGTTATGTAAGCAAGCGTGGACCTGCATGTAGGTCAATAAGCAGTAGTAGTGATAGGTGGACCTACATAATATACTGTATAGCAATTAAACAGCATTGAATTGGGGGCAAGTCAGACAGACATGAATAGCCAAATCATCATCATCATCATCAAATCTTTATTTATTCAGGTGAACATCATTGAGCAAGGCTCATTTACAAGATGGACCTGATAAGGTCAAGGTTCAATAGTTGATACACAACAGATACATCATACACTTATATAAGACAGTTATACATACAGGGGAAAATAACATTTATAAACACAGTGATGTACAGTAAATTCACAAATCAAGGTGACAAACACTCTGAGGATTTTCAGTGGCGAGGTAAGATTTAATAACAAGCTATATTAACAGCCTCAGCAGGAACTTAATTGACTGACCTCAGAGTTGTATCTGCAATGAAACATGGAGAGAAATGCTTTGAAAGCAGGCATAGCCAGGCAGTGCAATGAAACTGCAAGTAGAATGACAGCAGGAATGAGCAGCACAGCTAGGGTCAGAGTAAACTGTGTCAGGTGAAAAGAATTGAGTATGCAACATGGAGCAGCTATGGTTGAGCTGAAACACACACATAATGATTGCAGTTGCATTGCAGTAGTTTGAGCATGGTGAGCACAGTGTAAAAACACAAGCACTGGGTACAATAATAATTAAAGCAAACAGCAGCAGTGGCTGCAGCTGTAGGTAACTGCAAGTAGTAGCATGAGCTCTGAGTAGCAGTATGCTAGGAGCTTAGAAACAAAGCCCCTCAAAAAAGACAAAACCATAACACAGCAAAACAGAAAACAGGGAAAGGCCCAAAAAGAAGAAACACAAAACACAGGGAAGCACACAGCTGGAGGAAAGATACAAACCAGAAGCAGGAAAACGAACACCAAAGTCCAGCAGAGACACACAGAAACAGCAGGCGGGGGGGTAGGCACCAGCCAGCTCAGAGGACAAACCAACATAGCCTCCGGCTGCAAAGAAAAAATGCTTCACACTGAGGCTGAGAGGATCTGCTTATATAGTTCAGGAAGTGGGAGTGGCTGGCTGTTTGGCCACTGAACTCCAGGCAAAGCCTTACCAATTATATGGTGTGATTTGGATAATCGGTAGGATGGGGAAGTGTGGAAAAGAGCCGAGTTGCCATGGCAAGGCCCTCCCCCCAGCAAGACTGGGTTCAATGAACAGCTGGCCAAGTTGGGCATGTTTACTTCTTATAGCCTCTCAAATAAATAAAAAAAGAGTAGGGGGATGGGGTGGGGTGAGAGCAAGGTAGGGAAAAACATGGTGGTCCATTCTTTATATAAAAGATAGAGAGAGAGTGATTTATTTTACAACCCTGAGGCATGGTAGAAAGTGGAGGTGGATACTGCAGGCAGAGGTTTTGATGTTCTGTGTACTTGTGTTTTCACAGATTATAGAGAGGCCAGAAAAGGGGAAGGCAGCAGTGGCAGACTTTGAGAGGCAGCTGGCTGCCTTTGCCCAGGGAAGAAGGAAGGTATGTTAGGACACCTGCTTTCAGAATCTGGAAGACCCCAGCTCATCAGGCAAATCTTCCATAAAGTAGGCCAAATGTTGAGAATTAGAGTGTTGATGATTTTAAGGCACTGTTAATTTAGATTTGTAATGGTCCCAGCCAGAGAGAAACAGCACACTTCCCTAGTGTTTCCACGGTTGCTGCTTCTGTATAGGCTGTGCAATAGGTGTCTTGCAAATATCTGAAAATTCTTTTACTGTGCTATTCAATCTCTAGACATTTCCACAGATGCATAGAATAGTTAGTTAAGATCAACAGTAGTGTGCCAGCCTGGTGGCGCTGCGGGTTAAGGCACTGGATGCCACACCTAGCGTCATCCGATGACCCGAGTTTGGGAGTGTGCTCAGGGGGTCAGGGGTCGGCAGGGAGGGAGATGGATTGAGCACCCACTTGGCTGCTCTCCCTTCCCGGGGAGAGCATGGGACTACTTCCGGCACTTGCCTGGTGGAGACCGGGGGCACCACAGACCATAGAGTCGCACATAAGGGAGCGTGGCTGATGCAGGCAGGGTTGCCATGCACCAAAATCAGACGTGCACCATGCACAGGGAAGGGAGGGACTTCAGACACCTAGAAAGGAGGAGAAACACCCCTCCGGCATGGATAGGTAATGGCCCTGCCAGGGCCACCGGCTCACGCCCAATGCTGGTTCCCCATCACTGCCCCCTGCAGTCTCCCCAGGTTGTCATCCCCTGACCTAGGGAAGCATGAAGAAATTGAAGATGTAGGGGAACACAGCGGGCAGTAGAGCGAATCGGCGAGTGCAGTGGCCCGAGAGAGTTCCGAACTGGAGGTCCAGAAAGATAGTTGAAAAAAAAAAGATCCAGAGCAGTAATCTGGGTTCAATAATAAGAAACAATCTAAGTTCTAATTGAGGGTGTTCTCTCTTTCCTATGTTGTCTGGTCTAAAGGCACTGTGTCAAATTTTCCAGGTGAACATACTACTTTTTAAAAATTTTATAAGTGAGGAGTTTTGTCACCTGTAAAAATGCAACTGTGTTCATGTGGTGATTATTCATAAAAAATAGGTAAAAAAGAAAACCTTAACTCTATGTAGTTTATTCCCAGCAGCAAGAATAGTACACCTTGCTTTTCTAATAGAAGTCTGTAATAAGTAATGACCTAAAGGTTAGTAAACACCATCAGGCAATGGCTAGGAGGGCAAGAGGAGTGCTTGACTGTATTGAAAGGCACATTGAGAGCAGACGTATGGAGGTGCTGATGCCACTATATACCTCATTGGTGAGGTCACACTTAGAATATTGCTTGCAGTTTAAGTCACCCAGAGCCAAAACTGGTATTTGACTTCTGGACAGGGTCCAACGAAGGGCCACTGAGATGGTTAAAACAGTGAAAAACTTAAGCTACAGAGAAAGATTGGAATCACTGGATTTGTACTCTCCGGAGTACAGGCAGTTGAGATGGGATATGTGCTTGGTATTTGGAGACTTCAGGAATAATGACTTGTCGGATTGCCTTGGACTTGAGTTTAAGAACAACAGCCATAATGCAAGATTACATATACTCCAGCTTAAAGGGAAAACATGGTACACCCAAAAAAGAGCATCATGGTTTAACCAAAGAGTGGTGGATATGCGTAATTGACTTCCCTTGGATGTTGTGGGCAGTTCAAACATGAATGAGGTCAAGAACAAGTTAGATGATTATTGTAAGATAAACAATGTAAATGGATATGCCCTTTGAGTAAAGGATGAGCTGTATATGGGCACATGCCTTACTTAGCTTGTCAAATCTTCCGAATCCTATGAATCTAATGAAAGGCAACAATGTAAGGATGTCTTCAGTGTTGTAAGATGGCCAGAATTTTGAAGTAGCCATAAAGCCTCTATAATCATAGTTAATATTTAAATGACACATGGCAACATAGCCTGACTCTAAAATGTGAGACTTCAGCTCTGCATCAAAAATGATTTCCCTAGCAATTCCATAATCTTTTCATAATAACCCCTTTTATTTTCAAAATCTGCAAAACAATCAGACAGTAGCAGAGAGGATACTAGCAACCTGTTAGCAAGTACATATTTGTTTTACATTTTATGACAAGGTAATTATGGAGAGCATCTAATGACAGACAAGTATGTGCTGTCACACTGGTCTACAAGACAGGGACATTTTAACTAGAAATGAAGTACAGAACAGTATATGGTTTTTATCTCAGTTTGCTGTTACTGAAACTCTATGCCAAAGCACTATAGGAAGCATTAGGAATTTGCAAATTAATGAAGGCTTACTGACTTCTGCATCAATGTCTCACATTAGCATGGGATTGGAGCAATAGGATCAAATCAACTCCCAATAGTCAAAACCACTCATTGCACTTTCAGAGTGATTGCTATCAAAACAAGGTAATAAAAGAACACATGTTGTACGTCAAAATGAAAACTGTATAGAAATGGGCTGTAAGAAAAATTTGCAGGCAAAATTCCTGTGAAATCAACAGTTTTGCCATGCAAAAAAAATTAACGAAATTTGAGCATTCTGCTAAACATTTTGTGTGGCAAAATTGCTGATTTCCCAGCAGTTTCACCCACAAACTTTTCCTCAGTCTCATGGAGTGCTGAATAATCCCTTGTTGGTTGGGTCCCCTGATTTTATCAATAAAGAAGCCCTTATGGGCTAGCAGATCCCCCCACAGACCCAATCCCCAATAATAAATCTGGAAAAGCCCCATGGGGCAATTGGACTCCCCCCAAGCCCCTATCCCCAATAATAAATCTGGAAAAGCCCCGCAGGGATATTGGACACCCTCCCCAAGTCCCAATCCCCAATAATAATTCTGGAAAAGCTCCACAAGGCTATCACCCCCAAAACCCTGATCCTCAATAATAAATCTTGAACAGCCCCACAGGGCTATCGTCCCTCCCCAGCCCCGATACCTGATTTCTGAATTTGTTTGATTTCATAAGAAAAACACTTTTATTTTATCTGTGTTAATTACTGTACTCTGGTGGTCTAGTGGCCCACCTCCACCCTACAGTGCTCGACCACCCCCTCCTCGCCCATTACCACCAACGACTGGCATAGTTTACCTCTTACCACTTGCCAGTTACTGTCAACTGAGCTCAGTATATGTGTATATTGTAAATAGTATGTGCTCAGTGAATGACAGCTTCTATCATTCATTGAGCCCATACTATTTACAATATTCACACATACTGAACTCAGTCTGTGGTTGGCCATGGTGGTGAGAGGTGGGCTGTGCCAGTCTCCGGCTGGGTACAGGTGGGGAGGAGTGGGATGGTCTGTCTGTGACACTGCAGAGTGGGGGACAACTAGAAAATAATGAGAATTTATTGTGTTTTTTATACTGAATTTTGTTGTTTGTGTTGTTCTATTTTGTACAGCGCCTTGATAACTGAAAGGCGCTTTATAAATAAATTTATTATTATTATTATTATTAGACCACCAGGAGTACAGAACTTAACACAGATAAAAGGTTTTTTTGAAGAAATGTAATCAAACAAATTCAGGAATTGGGAATGCTGGCTGGGGGCTTGGGGGGATTTGATAGCCCTGCAGGACTGTTCCAGATTTATTATTGGGGCTTGGGGTGGTCGATAGGCCAGTGAGGCATTCCCAGATTTATTATTGAGGATCGGGTGGGAGGAGGCGATAGCCCTGCGGGGCTTTTCAAGATTTATTATTGGAAGGGGGATTTCTTATCTGATTGCTTGGTGAAGGTCCCTTGGCTCAGCTGCTGATGAACTGAATGGTGAGATGGATTGGAAACCTCTCATATCAGGCCAGGGAATGCCATATTACATTACAGGTGCACAGCTGTCATGAACAGCCTCGCAATGTGAATGGTATGGGTATAGGGAAAGTGACGGGGGGTCCGCTAGACCACTAGGGATGTGGTATTTCACCAGAAATGGTGGAATGTTACTCATGAGGGGTGAAATTCCACATTTCTTGGATGAAATTCCAACATTTTCAGGTGGAATTTTCTCATTTTGCTCCTGCAAAGAATTTTGCAAAATGTACGAATTTAGCAAAATTTTTCACGTGACGAAATATGCCAGATTTGCTCATCTCTAATACTGTATTCATGGGTTTAGTGGGTCTTCTCACTGGCTACTAGATGGATGATTAATGTCTTGGAAATGACCAATTCAGCTGCCAACTGATGCTGTGCAGCACACACCATCTTCAATGTAAGACGTATTCATGTCACACTGCTCATTTCACACTGCTCTATGATAAAAATTATTTAAAAAAAACCTCCAAAATATAGCTTATTACTGTAATTAAATGTTTAACAGCAGTAACAACCACTGTGACAAAAACTCCTTTGGGCTGACCAGCTTCTAAGAAGTTTTGTCTGCATCACTTCTTCTGCTGCCACCACCTGGTCATACCAGGAAAATATCTCTGTCCAGCTAAGGAACTTGGAAGGTCAAGCACAGTAATATTTGGTAGGGTGCACTTTGAATGGTGGACTTTAAAAAGAGAATTTTCACTTTGCCCAATAGAAATACTAAAATTAGGATGCACAGCCATTGGTACTATAAAAATATATTTTTACTAATAAATGCTACAACGTATTACAAACAGGATATGTACAGCAAACAAAAAGATATACTCATTTACAGGAAACAAAAATAAAACAGTGTGAACAGATAGTTTACTTATAGAAGAAACTCATAATCTAGTCTCATACCAGGATCTATATTTACCTGCCAGCTAACTTAAAAGAAACATTCATTAAGACTGTTTTCTCACTCAGATAAACTAGCTATGAGAACAGGGCTCTCTACCGAGAAACAGACTCCAGGTCCTCTTAAAAGGATGCTGGAAGTCAGAGAGAGCAAGTAATGGTCATTCACTTTTATTTATGTACTAAGGGAAGCAGGATGGGACCTCACTTTAGAGCGGTAGCCTTCTTCAGTAATCCACACCCACGTGAGTTTGTGTGTGTCTGTGATCGCCTCTGCCAGGCTGAATTGACCTATAATGTATGGTAGAACGCTGTTAACCTTAGGAAATCATAATTTCATAAGGTTGTTATGCCATCGATGTGACATAGTAATGTTGTTAACCTATCGATGCTACGTCCACATCGACAGGTTAACAACGAGATCGATCTGCGCGTATGCGCACCTTTTTACACTCGGGAACCGACGGATGCATGCAGTGGTAAGGGAAGTACTGAACAGCTACGCCGGTGACTCTATTCCATAAAGTAAGGAGCCGTGTTCCCTTTTTCTTGGGACCATACACTATAAAAAACAATGTATGGTCCTTCTATCGGCAACCGGTTAATGTTAACCATCTCGAGGTTACCAATGGTGACGTAACCTCTCGAGCTTCGCTCTCGAGGTTTACAAGGTCGCCCTGACAACCTCTCCATGGTTAACAGACCGGTTACTGATAGAGAACCATACATTATCCTCTATTTCCCACATAGCAATATCCTCACTGCATGATTACACCTTTGAAAACTATCCCTAACGTTTTATGACATCCTCTTGTCTTATTGTTTGAATGTGGGAATCCTGTCCTTGCAAGCTCCCTCATAGTCTTTTATTACTTTGTTTACTTCCTAGCTGCTCAGATGCCACTGTGTCGAAAATAAGATCATGACACCTGGCCCACTGTTTTCACTAAAGGCTTCCCAGTATAGCTGCTGGGACATGTGACCTGAACTCCATTTTGTCTCACCCCAAGCCATTCGAATCATAGAAAGAACTTACATGCGAATAAGTAGAAAAGAAAATAATTCAATAAGAAAAAGAGATTACATTCACATGGTCACATTCCTGTCACAACCATGAATTAATGAATGTCAGGAGGCAGGTGGCCCTCAGCTTCACCTTGGGCCACTGATCCCACAACCTGGTTGGTCATACCTCTGCTTTTAAGTCATCACTGTTTAGGTACTGCCGTTCTGTATGATTAATCGATGGCAATCACATAAACTTGCTTTGAACTGCTTTTAATCACAAAAAGCAAACTAAAGGTGCAACATCTCTTGACATTTACTTGCATGATTTCAAGTTCAGATATGAACCATTTTTACACTAACTGTGTTATGCTACTTTTCCTTTTGTCAGCTTTCCAGCCTTATTTTCAAATCAATAATGCTAGCACATC
This sequence comes from Neoceratodus forsteri, assembly GCA_016271365.2. Classification (NCBI taxonomy): domain Eukaryota; kingdom Metazoa; phylum Chordata; order Ceratodontiformes; family Ceratodontidae; genus Neoceratodus; species Neoceratodus forsteri. The sequence continues at coordinate 1,699,520,052 of CM057449.1, read as the reverse complement.
AGTGCTGATTTAGTGTACAGCGTCATGAGATACTTAAGTACTGGTGTGTAAAGCAAAGTTTTATTTTTACATACAGTACAGTACATAGTTATTGATTCCACTAAAACTAAAAATGTTACCTTTCCTGGAACCCATGGGCACTCCCACATTGCATTAATAATATGGAAACAGGTGTGCCTGAAGAGGCTGTATAGGTAGTGTGGACCTGCATAGGTAGTGTGCACCATGGATAGGACTGTTGGGTGTAATGGTTGTGGGGCAGCTATGCAGATGAATATACTGTGGAGGTTGGGAGGGTGCCCAATATGCCACAGGCTAAGGAGGCTTGAGGATGAGGTTCAGTGGCTGTGCAGGGAGCTGGGGAGGTTGAAGGATGAGGGGAGGATTTCATCGGTAGGAGGGCTGACATCTGAGAGTATTGTGGGGGCACCACAGAGAAGGAACAGTGGGTCAAGGGAGGGGGGAGGTGGCAAACTAGATAGGAAGCCAGCTGATGGAAGGTGGACTCTAATAGAACCTAGAAAAAGAGGAGGAGCAGCAGTAGGCAGCAGAGAGGAGAAAGCACATAGTAAGGCATAGGGGAAAGGGAACATGTTAACTTTGCTAGAAAAACATGGAAAAGAGGATGCAGGAGGTGATTGCACAAGGGATAGCACTCACAAAGAAGAGAGAGTGAGGGGCATTACTAGTGGAGAGATTGAGCATGGTGTGGCAGGGGGAGGGATAATACTAGGAGAGGTGAGGAGGGAGAGGGAGGTTGGCAGTCAAACAGGAGGAGGGGGAGATGTCTTAATTGGAAGGAACGGAGGGGAAGACACTGGGACACATGGTAAAAACACAGTCTTGAGTGGCTCCAAAAATAAGAAACTGAATGGGGGGGTGGCGACGGCCACAAGGAAAGAGGAGGGGGGTGTACTGGTGTTGGGGGACTCCATACTCAAGGGGATCAGATGGGGCAGAAAGGGAGAGAGGCACAGTCAGATATGGGTGGAGTCCATACCAGGATTAAAGGCAGACATGGCAGGACAGGCAATCCTAAGGTGCATAAAGAGGGGTAGGAGGAAACCACACATTGTGGTACATGTGGGGACAAATGACCTAGCGGGGGCAATGGTGGAGGTAACAAGGGAGAAGACTGAGGATGTTGGAAGGTTGTGCAAGGAGACTGGGGAGTCTGTAACCTTCTCTGAAGTGCTCCCAGTACCCTGTGCATGCACAGTGAGAAAGGAGAGGATCAGAGAGTTGAACACATGGTTGGTAGAATGGTTTTGAACTGAGGGGTATGGTTGTGGGCGGCTGGGGCAGCACCTGGGATAATAACAACCTGTTTGCAAGGGATAGGCTGCACCTGAGTGGGAAGGGGAAGGAGGTATTAAAGCAAGGACTGGGAAGGTATTGCAACAAGGGTGGATTTAAACTAGATGGGGGTGGCAAGTGGACAGCAGGTAGGCAGGTATCCGATAGAGTGGAGTCACAGTCTACCTCCCAGGCTAGCAGGGAAGGACTTGGGGTGGCCAAAAAAGGAGGAAGTAGAAGGGAGGAGATGGAGGATAGGGAAGGGGGCATTATGGAGGGTGGTCTTAATGAATGCAAGAAGCCTAGGAAACAAATCCACTGAGCTACAGGCACACTTAGCAGTGTGGAGGGTGGATATTGCAGCTGTCACAGAAACGTGGGCAACTGAGCACCAGGACTGGGATCTGGCAATACCAGGATACAAATTATACAGGAAGGACCGTAAGGAGGGGTGGGGTGGGGTGGCAGTCTATGTGAGGGACGGATCAAATGCACAAGGTACGAGAGAGAAGAAAGGAGAACAGAGACAATCTGGCTGCAGCTCCTAGACTCAAGGGTAGGAAATTGAGGTTTGGGGTGGTATATAGGCCACCGTCCCAGTCTGAGGAGCTTGACAGGGAGTAAGCAGGACAAATCAAAATGGTATGTAGAAAAGGGAAGGTGATCACCATGGGGGATTTCAACTTGCCGGGGGTTGACTGGAGCATTCCGGTCACCTCCAGTGCTAGGGAGCAAGTGCTCCTGATGCGATCCAGGAGGGTGTCCTGACACAGTTGGTTACTGTACCTACTAGGCTAAAGAACACTTTAGATCTGGTATTGTTGAATGGGGAGGCAGTGAGGGAAATAAAGGTAGAGGACTCAATAGCCGACAGCGATCACCAAACGGTGTGGTTTAATATCACGATGTGCGGGGAGCCAGAGAAATCAGTTACTCGGGTGGTAAACTTCAGGGGGGTGGACTTTGGGAGGATGCAGGAAGTACTGAAAGGAAAACTGGAGGGCATAAAGCAGGAGATGGACGTGGAGCAGAAATGGGATATTATTAAATGGGGAGTTACAGAGTCAACAGAAGCCTGCACCAAGGCACAAAGTAAAAGGAGCAGAGCAAGAAAACCATGCTGGTTTAACAGCAAGGTTGTGGGGGTGGTGAGGGCAAAACGAGTTACGCACCAGAGGTTTAGGAGGACAGGGAAAGAAGTGGACAGGGAGAAATATGCAAGATGGTCCAGGGAGGTGACCAGAAAAGTGAGAGAAGCCAAGGCCCAGAGGGAGCTGAGATTAGCACAGGGAATTAATGGGGGGAGAGAAAGACATTTTCAGATACATCAGGGAGAAAAGGAAGTTCAAAGAGACAACAGTGAGGATAAAAAGGGGTGGGGAGTGGACAGAAAAGGGGGAGGAGCAGGCAGAAGCACTGAATGAATACCTTGCTCAGTGTTTATGGAAGAGGGGACTGCAACCAGCATGGGCTGGGAGGGTGGGGACAGGGGAGAGGAGAGGAGACAGATGGAAGAATTGAGGCAGTAGAGTCCTAGAGGGACTGAGGGCACTGAAGGTAGACAAGGCACCAGGGCCAGATGGTATCCACCCCAGGGTGCTGAGGAAGATGGCGGAGGTGTTCGCGAAGCCAGTGGCGGATCTGTACAGCACCTCACTGGAGTCAGGATGTGTGCCACTGGACTGGAATATGGCACATGCAGTACCATTACACAAGAGCAGGCCAAGGGATGAACCAGGTAATTATCATCTGGTAAGTCTCATCTCCACAGTGTGCAAATTCATGGAAATGATACTAAAGGAAAGACTGGTGTCATACCTGGAGGACAATGGCCTCCAGGATGTAAGGCATCATGAATTTTGTTTCAGGGAAGTCTTGTCAAACCAACCTCATACAATATTATGACTGGGTGACAGGTGAGCTGGATAAAGGTCATGCGGTGAATGTTCTTTACTTGGACTTCAGCAGGGCCTTCGATTCAGTGCCTCATGGGTGGCTTGGGGAGAAACTAACTGGTGTAGGGGTAGGGGCAAAAATGATGAACTGGATTACAAGCTGGCTGAGTGGCAGGCTGCAACAGGTGGTGGAGAGAGGGGAGCTCTCAGCTCCAAGGCCAGTGACGAGTGGGGTGCCACAGGGCTCTGTGTTGGGGCCTGTATTGTTTGGGCTCTTCATATCAGACATTGCACACAAGGTGGTGAGCAAGGTAAGTCTGTTTGCTGATGATGCTAAAATCGGAGCAGTGGTGGATGGAGAAAAGGGATGGAAGCAGCTGCAGGGGGACCTACGCAAGCTAAAGAAGAGTTCAGAGAAGTGGTAGCTGGGGTTCAGTGCAAAAAAGTGTAAGGTTATGCACTTTGGGTTGAATAACCCAAGGAGAGAATACTACTGGGGGGGGGGTTAAGCTGGGGATCACTGGAGGAGAAGGACCATGGGGTAATGATAACAGGGACCATGAACAACACTGCCCAGTGCAGGAGAGCAGCTGCAAAAGCGAACAAAATGCTGGGGTGCATAGCGAGGGGGTTTCATCCAGGCGAAGAGAGGTGATTTTGCCCTTCTACAGGTCACTGGTAAGGCCGCACTTAGGGTATCGTGTGCAGTTTCGGAGGCCATACCTAAAGTGTGATATCAGGCTACTGGAGGGGGTGCAGAGGAGGGCAACAAAGATGATATGTGGAATGGAGGGAAGAGACTATGACAGCAGGCTGGGAGACCTGAATATCTACACCCTGGAGGATAGAAGGGACAGAGGGGACATGATAGAGACATTCAAGTATCTCAGGGGAATGAAAAAGGATGGGGCATATGGGGTCTTTAAGTTAAGGAGGAGAGGGTCACCAGGGGACATGGGCTAAGAATAGAGTGGGGAAGATTTAGGAAGGAAATGAGGAGACACAATTTCACAGAGAGGGTGGTAGCAAAATGGAACACCCTACCAGAATGGGTGGTATTATGTAAATCTGTGAATAGCTTCAAAAGGGCATGGGACAGGGAACAGGGGAGAGTGAGGATGGGAGAGGTGGGGGTGACAGTGGAATGGCAAAGGGGAGGGTGGGACAGCTGCAAACTAAGGGTGTTGGCTGCACACTCAAGCAGACTTAGATAGACCAGGTGGTCTGTTTCCGCTGGCACATTCATATGTTCGTATGTTCGTAAAATGTATTACAGCATCAGCACGCACTATACTGGTTAAATGTTCTCACCATAATGTGGAAGACAACCCCTTGAAATGTAAGAAAAGTTAGACATAATGTGAGAGACTTCAACTAATCTTGACAGAAAACTGGGAAACTGAAAATCAGAGTTTCAATGCACAGAAAGTCTGTTGCCAATGTAATCATGAATTAATTTCTTAGCACTGCAGTGTCGGTGCAGCGTGACAGATAGTGCACATTACATGTAGGACAGAGGGAATGGAGAATGGTAAATACCTCAGGTCACAGTATATAGCTGAGAGATATGGTAGGTGTGAGAATTTGACAAATTTATTTATTGAATTTTGTTGACCCGGTAGGCCCACTGGAACTAGAAGTCCCTTTTTCAGGGGTGACTGGGGGGAGGGAGGATACAGATGATAAGCAACTGAAATTGAACCAGATTAAGCTGTTGGTGGTATTTTTTTATTTATTTATTTTTTTTTAGAGAATGGGGGAAATTTGCCAGGACACCGGGGAAATCCTCTACTCTTTTCGATAAGTGCCATGGAATCTTTAACATCCACCTGAACTACCACCAATCCAGGCAGATGGGACCTCGGTTTAACATCTCATCTGAAAGACGGAATACACTTTGTATTGCTAAATTATTTTTGATCTAATAAACAGAAGCTGATATAAGAGGTTTGTCACGAGAACCACAAGAAAGCAGACATAAAAGGAAGCCAAGTATGTTATCATTTATTTAAAATGATTTATTTTAGAATTATTTATATTGGAGAAGTTCACTGAGTGACTTCATTTACATGGGTACTTACTGACAGCATCAAGTTATAATAACTTATTATTAGAATTTGTCCACCAGGATAGACCTATGAAACCTGTTGTTTTCAGAGGGGTCCCAGGGTGAAAGGAGATTAAGACAATGCATACTGTTCTGATACATAGGTAATGTTTAGACACTGTGCAATATGTTAGTCTTCCTGTTACAGCTGTCATACCAAGGAACAACGTACCAAAGCAGCTGATATGTATCTGGTCACCCCCATGCAATCACAGTGTTGTTTAGAGAGCTGCACACAATCCTGCATACCATGGGTCTAGAAATGGCTTGGGAAGGCCTGTCCAGAATAGGTGTGGGAAGCCAGCTCCTGGCGAGCCTAACTATGCCAGTAGGGGTGAGCTTGCCTAGTTTGAACTTCTGGGCATGGCCTGGGCTGGGGTAGCCTTAGACTATCAGGGCCATCGGGCAGTTCAAGGCTGATGGGGAACCCTTCCATAGGAGTTGGTTCTGTGGTTCTACTGTGTTATGAGTTATGATGTGGGCTTACATTGTCCTTGGTTTCTTTCAGGTACCCCTAATGGAGCAAGAGCAGAGGATCAGAATGGATGATGGGGAACACTTCTTCAGGAACTGGACAACCAGGTTGCCTAGGTTATGGGCTGTTCTGGTTTTTACTTTGTTCTTGCACTTTTCAGGTCTCCATGGCAGAGCCAGAGCAAAGATTTGGTTGGCATTCCTTGTCATAGGGTAAAAGGGGAGTATCAAAAATATGGCACACTGTGGGCCCATTCAGTCAAGGCCTATGACAAACCACAGGGACTTCTTGGCAGGCAAATGCACACCCTGGGCAGTGGCAGAGCCAGTGGGTTGTGTCTTGGACCACATATCTTTAACTGTGTCCTTTGTGTCTTTTCCAGGTGTCCCAGGTGGTTCAAGATGATGGTGTGGTGGAGACTCCTTCATACATTGAATGATGGGGAATGGGGAGATGGCCTGAGGGGTTGTCTAGCAAACAAGTACAGCCATGCTGGTTGGGTCTGTGAAGCACATTCTGGGGTTAACTGATTCCCAGACAGGAGAAGGAGGCCATTGAAGAAGTCCCCAGGAGTCACATGGAGCATCACAGCAGAATATCCAAGGATTCAGAAAGGCTTTGACTCACTGCTTGGAAGCAAAGTAGGGCCATGACTCCTCCATGGGTTGTGGCCAGAGGTTACCATGGAGGTTTCCTGTGTGGTGTTCATCTGGAATCCTCAATAATACACAACATCAGCAGCATGGCATGACTTGGGTGGGTCATTTTGGCCACAGTGCAATTGGTTGATAAGAGTTGGGACTTATTTTGAACACAATATGCTATGTTGTAGAGTCAACACACTATGTCTTGGAGGTATCTAGTGTGAGCTGTTTGGGGCTCAGACTGCCTCTATCCTGTGGTGGTTTTGGAATCTCTCACAAAGATGATACAAAGGGAAAAAGGAAAGAGTTAAATTCTTCTGAAGGACACCTCTCTCCAGTCAGCATGATGTGGGGAGGCCACAGAACCTGGTTCACAATTTGGGGGGGTCACGTCCAACCTGATTAGGGTTGCACCACCATATGGGAGTAGCTCACTTGCCAACTTGCCAATTGGCCAACTGACTCCCCTACTCTGATGTTTGGGTTCCAATTCAAAGAGGTACATCATTTCCTCGGTCAGCACAAGGTTATGGCCCATCGTGGGAAGGGGTGCTGAGGTTGCTGGGTTGACTTAGCAAGACTCCTAGTGGCATGTTTCACTCTGATAAGTATTGTATTGGAAATGTAATAAATACAAGACTGTGGCCATTTCCTCCAGGAATGGTGAGGTGTGTGGTTTCTCCAGGGTAGCAGTTGTAGGGGCCCATCAATACAGTCTGCACAAGCACTGCAGCAAATGAAGCACTGTCTGTTGCCCTTCCCCTGAAACCTGGCCTCCAGGGAGGCAGGTAGGGTTTCATCCATGGGAATGGGAGGCGCCTTGGCACCACACCCTTGGGAGGAACCACTTGAGTTGCCCATTGGGTGGGGGCATCCAGTTGTGGGAGGAGAGTGAGGGGTTACAAAAAAGCTACAACTGAGGGCTCCCTCTCACTGCCTCTCCAGCTGAAGATTTACCAGCCACCCTCATAAAAGCAGGGTTCTGGGATGGCCAGAGATAGAATAGGGAACCTTTTGCACCCACATGGTTGACCGCTCTGGGGGCTGGGGAGGAATTTTCCAGTTTTACCCTCAGAGGGTTTTATCCCAGGTTTTTCAACTCCTCCAAATGGTTATTTGAGAGTAAGGTAGTTCTATTTTAGTGCAGTCATTAGCAGCTTTAAAGTCTCTCAGGAAGATGGTATAGGTGCAAAAGGGAGACAGTCAAATTCTACTGAAAGATTCCTCTCCCCATTCAGCCTGAGGTGGGGAGGCTCAGGATCTGGTTCTTGGCTCAGGGGATCACAGCCAACCTCATCAGGCTTGCCGGTGGGGGCAGTGCCACCAGATGGGGGGAGGTCACTTGTCATCCAACCAATTGACCCTCCTACTCTCTGAGGTTTGGGTTCCAACTCAGAGATGTACATCATTCCCTCGGGCCACGCAAGATTTTATGGCCCTTTGCGGGAAGGGGTGTGGAGGTTCAGGTGTTGACATGGCAAGACTCATAGCTGTGCATGTCACTCAGATAAGTATTATGTTGGTAGCTTAATAACTACATGGCTGCAGCCATTTCCTTCAAGAGTTGTGTGGTGTGTGGTTTGTAAAAGGTTGGGGTCGTAACAGCCTACCAAGACAATACCAACACATATTCTTACGGACTCCTCAGTAAAGTGCAGTAGTTATATCAGCAGAGTACTAGGTCAGCTCCAGAGGAAAACAATGAGTATACTGCACAAATTAGCTGTTTTATGCATATAATTTTTTTCAGGGTATTGACAACAGTTTTTTATTTATTTATTAAATTCTCGGATTACAAATACCTTTGAGCAGAAACTGCTTGTTTACAAAGGTTCCACGTCAAAGGATGAGGGTCAACATACATACAGAGGTAGTAAAAGAATGCACAATAAACAACCAAAACAACTAAAAGAAAAAAATTAAGATATTCAGTTATAACATACTTTGAGATGATATTCATACAACGAGCAGCTTGAGTAGGCAGCTGGCTGCAGTAACAATAAGAGACAGAGGGCACAAGAGGCAGTTAGTATTGTAGGCATGCGACCGGGACAGGAAGTAGGCAGGCTAATGGGCCACTGCCAGAAGGTGGTGGAAAATGTCTTGTACCAGTGGAAATGCAAAGCAAGATAGGAGTCACAAGGAAGGCCCAGTGCCAGAGGGAATGAGACTGGGAAAGGGCGGGCTGTGAGACATGAGTGAGCTGGGAGGTGTTTAGAGAGATCTCTATTCAGAGAAGCAGTCACATTGAGTGGTAGAGGTGAGGTAAAGTTTGAGGTTCCTTTTGAAGGGTCCAAGTGTAGTAGAGGAAAGTGCTTCTTTATTGAGGGAATTGAACCACTGAACGGCTCTATAGATAAAGGACCGCTGACCCATGGAGATACGACATCTGGGAACCTGAAAGGTTAGAGATTGGGCACCATGTGTTTGTTGAGTGCCACTGTAGGTAGTAAGGAGTGAGCTAACACCAGGTGGCATGAGACCGAGGAGAATCTTTTTGGTAAGTAAGCAGGTCTGGTATTGTATTCTGCTGAGTAGGGGTAGCCAGCTGGCCTGTGCATAGAGGTCACAGTGTGAGTTTGTCGGGCTGCACCGTTAGTAGTCTACAGGCTTTGTTGAGAGAAACTGAGATCCTCGGAGGGCACTTGTTGAGGCAGAGCCATAGATGGCAAGGCCGTAGTCAATGATAGATGTGACAGAGCTGTAGATGGCTAGTTTAAGGGCATCCTGAGCATACAGTGCTTGTGTTTGTGTAGCAGTCCAATCCGTATATTGGTGGTCTTGGCAACAGTGTCAATATGCCGAGTGTAGGACAGGGTACTATCCAGGGTAATACTAAGGTACTTGAACTCCTTGACATGTTTGAGTGGGTTCCCAGCGTGGTTCTTGATGGTGAGGGACAGAGAGTTGTGCCTGCTCCGTCGGTTACAGAAGGACATGGCTTTGGTCTTGCTGTGGTTCAGGACAAGTTTATGAAATTGAACCAGTCTTGATGCGCTTAAGTCGAGCTGCAGCTGGATTCAAGGACTGTAATGTCATGGTGGCTGGAAAACAGGACTACATCATCTGCGTATAGTAATATTTTTTGGTGGCAGGCACTGGGGAGATTGTTGATGAAGAGGGAGAAGAGTAGAGGGCCCAGAATAGACCCCTGGGGGACTCTGGAGCAGACCGGTTTCTCATCTGAAGAGATTCCTGCAATCCTTACATGTTGGTTCCGATTATCAAGGTAGCTGGTGAACCATGGAAGGGCATAGCTGGAGATCCCAATGGAGGACAGTTGCCTGAGCAGTAGGGGGTGGTTAACTGTGTCGAATGCCTTGGTCAGGTCTATAAATACTGTCCCCCCACAATTCTCTTTGTCAAGCTTGGCATGGATGAAGGTTGTAAATTCCAGTAGTGCAGTGGTGGTGCTGTGCCCTTTTCTGAAGCTATGCTGCTCTGGGCACTGTACATTTTACTTATCCAGGAATTCAACTAGTTGGTCTGACACTATTCGCTCCAGCGCTTTAGATAGTGGGGGGAGGAGTGAGATAGGTCTGTAATTGGTGTGGAGCATCCTATCTCCACTTCTGTGAACCGGTGTGACAGTGGCTTTCTTCCAGAGAGAGAGGGGAAATGGCTCAATCTAAGAGAGAGATTGAAGATCTTTGTAAGTGGTTCTAAGATTTCATTGAGGACTTGTGTCAGCAGTTTCAGGTCAAGGGAGTTACCACTGTACCCTTGTTTGCCGATGGCCTTTTGAATGTATTTTCTAGCTACTTGTGGTGGGACCTCCTTAAAAAAAAATACTTTGCAGTTGTACGTTCTAGTTGGGGTCACATGGGAGGAGCTGAGGGAGGTCGTCAGAAAAAATTAGGTGGAAGGACACTGTCCAGGTTTGTAAATGCATTATTAAAAGTGCTGGTGATGGTACCTAGGTCGAGTGTAGGAGTGCCATGAAGGTTGAGCATAGTGGGTGGTGCTTTAGGATCCTTGCCTGTGAGTTCTTTCAGGTTGTTCCAGAATTTTTTTCCCTGGCCCCAAGAGTTGGTCAGAGCCTCTTTGTAATAGCTGCATTTAGCATTCCGTATTTTTCGAGTGCAATCATTTCTGGCTGCTTTGTATAATTGTATGTTTACGTGTGTTGGAGTTGCACGAGCACAATGCCAGAGGTGGTCTCTGTGCTTGAATTGAGTTAAAAGGTCAGTAGTAACCCAGGGGTTGGTCTTTCCTTTGACCTTCATCTTTTTCACTGGTTCATAGATGTCACAAGCTTCGTTGAAACGTTTGATAAATAGGTCCAAGGCTTTGTTGGTGTCACTGAGGGAGTCAAGCACTGCCCAGTTCAGCCTGGTTAGATTTTAACTGCTGGAGGTGCCCTTGTTTGATAACCCTGGCATAGATAAGCTTGGGAGGGGGCTTGTGGAATTTGTTTGAACAGGAGCAGATGACAGGCAAGTGGTCACTTATTGTATCCCGAAGTACAGAAACATTGGAGATGCGTTCAGGGCAGTTAGATAGAATCCAGTCTGGAAGCGTAAGGGAGCCTGTCCTATAGTTACACCTAGTGGGGGCATTGACCAGTTGAGTGAGGTGATGCACCACGGCTGCATCCTTATAGGTAGCAGCCTCAGCGGAGAGCCAGTTAATGTTAAAATCACCCATGATTAGGGTTTCAGAATTATGTTGCTGGACCCTTAGATATTCCATGATGCTATGGAAGCCAGCGGCCTGGTCTCTTGGGGGTAGGTAAACGGAGATGGCAGTGAGTTCCTTGTTATGTGTACCAAGGAGGATTTTGATTGTGAGGACCTGAGAGGAGTTGCTCAGGCTACGGGATGGGATGATGTGACCTGTAAGAGTATCCTTGAGATAGCTGGTGCAGCGCCCGCCACGTTTAGCAATTCCTGTCTTTCCTGAAAATGCAGTAGCCAGGGATAGAGACTGAGGTATCAGGGATTTTAGGGTTTAGCCATGTTTCCACAGCTGAGAGGACATCAGGGTTGTGCTGCAGGATTCATGTTTGGAAGGAATCAAGTTTGTTGAGGATGCTGCAGGCGTTGATGGATGCCATGGTGAGTGTCCCTGTCCTTCTGCTTGGTGCCTCTGCTGGCTGCCCAGGTGGTCCTGGGTTGGGGTGAATATTTCCTGAGAGCAGGAGCAGCATAAGGAGAATTTGTAGGAGAAAGGATTTCAGCATCTTGTAGATTTGCCTGTTTGTTTTGCTCCTATGCCTTCCGTCGATACAGTGCCACCACTGTTTGGATAGGTTGTAGTGTATTAACTTGGTCAGGGGGATAATCAGTGAGCAGTGTGCAGTTAATATCAGAGGGTAGCCAAAGTGCCATAAAGGGGAGCAGAGGTTGGAACTGTCTATGATATAAATCCCTGTGGTCATGCCAAGGTTATTATGCAGTGCAAAGAGGGGCGCTTGATGAGGATGAGATTGTTTTGGGTTGCTCCCCATGTAAATGTAACAGGGGGTAAAGCACATAGCCAGTAAAAACACCTGGAAGAGCATTATTCAGTCAGAGGACGAATCAGGGTCAAAGGGAGATAAAGGATGGGAGAGGGTATTTGCTTAATAAGGGTTGGATATGGAGAGGAAGTATCAGATAGTCAGGACACGGTGTGACGTTCAGCTGAGGAGGATAAGTGGCAAGGGACAGGGATAGTTAATCCAATGGGAGGGCAGCACTCAGGGATAGCTAATCCAATGGGAGGGCAGCACACAGGGATGGCTAATCCAATGGGAGGGCAGCACCCAGAGTGGGAGGGGTGACAAGCCTATTTAAAGGAGGCCTGAGAGGGGGTGGTGGGGGTGGTACAATATACAACCCAAATTACAAAGCCAAGGACAAGGCAGCAGGTCAGCAGAGTAGAGCAAAAAAGCACTCCAATGGTCATGCTGCCAGGTTCCATAGCACCCAATCGCAGGCCGCTAGGATTTGCGGCGACCTATCAGGAGGCAGTGAGAGGAGAACTAGGCTCAGCGGCAAGCAAGCGGTTGTACCTGGTGCAGGGATCCAGTGTAGGGCTCCAGGAGGGCGGCCTTGGCTGTCTTAAGTTTAGCTTGAGTCTATTGAAAGAAAAACATGCCAGCCCACTGGCAGATAAAGTATGAAATAGTCAGGCACAGTAAGTTCAGCTTTTCTTTACACTGGATCTCTAAAAACAGTGATCATATGATGCAATCTGCATGAAAGTTGTGCAGACATCTGAGAGATTAAGCAAACAACTAATTCATAAATAAAGATGAGGTCCAATGAAAAAAAGATGTACTGTATAACCTGTAATTTGATACTGTTTATGTTAGACTGGAATAGGACTGCTGGTTCAACTGGACTGCACTGCATGCATTAGAGGTCTGGAATTGACTTGCAGAGATTAGTATGTCAAACTGGTTTCCCATTATAGGGAAATATTTGTTCTTATCAACCATATGGCAGTTTACCCCCCTTATCCACCCACTGTCATTACTAGAAAGCAGAGTCACCTATTACAAATAGGACAGGAAAGTGTCAAACTTAGTTATTTGTAATAAATCAGTGCTTTCTACTGAGACATGACCCTCCCTGGGGAAGAAATGGTATGACAGCTTCATTCATTCAGGACTGCCTTTAAGCTGGAGGGTAACTGAGTGTAAGATGGTGCTATATTAAAGAGGTTATATAGACTTAGAATGAGATCTCAGTACAAAATGAAATAAGAACTAATGAACTGAGCTGGGGCAGAATTGTGTTTTGTATTCAGGAGCTGGCATGTAAAAAGTGTAAACTGATTAAGATCAATGTAAATAAAAATAACATCTTATTAGACATGCCTTTCCAGAACATTAGTGATTTAAAAAAAAGTATAACATGCAGTTTGAGAGTACCTGTATTGGATACAGTCAGATTTTCTAAAGGAAAATAAGGGTCCTTTATTCACTTGTGACATTAGGGGAAAAAGATATTAAAAAAATGTTAAAAAAAAGATGTTAGAAAAAGAATTAACTAAATTAACTAATTAATTAAATTAATTAATTAACTAAATTAGATGCTAACAAGCATTTGTCAATGCCGAACGTTCTCTTGCAGGTATTTGCAGTGGTGTTTAGCATGTATGGTGCTTTACCCTAATGCCCTGTGCGATTGCTGGTATTTGCACAATAAATTTTCAGCATGACCTTTTTGTTACCCCCATTGTACGCTACATAGGCGGAAACATGTTTTGGGCAGGATGTGAAAAATGACAGCTGTACTGCTCATAAGGAAGTGTGGTAAAATGGCAATGTTGAAAATCTGGAGTGGAAATATTGAAAATTCGCAAACCTATGAGCGTGCGTGGGAACTGTGCAATGCACACTCGTAAAACAGTCATTGTCAGGAATCTTTTCACCAAATTGTCAACACTGGTATTTTAAAACCTCTGCTAATGAACAGCGTCACTGTGATTGTCTTACTGTGTGCCATACGTTGATTTTGCACACCGACTGCGCCATTGTGCACTACATGGGTGGAAACATGTTTTGGGCAGGATGTGAAAAATGACAACTGTACTGCTCATAAGGAGGTGTGGTAAAATGGCAATGTTGAAAATCTGGAGTGAAAATATTGAAAATTCGCAAACTTACGAGCGTGCATAGGAACTGCACAATGCACGCTCATAAAACAGTTATTTTTAGGAATTTGTTCATCAGATTTTCAACATAGCCATTTTAAGATCTCTGCTCATGAACAGTGACACTGTGATTTTCTTAATGTGTCCCATACACTGAGTTCACACAGCGACTGTGCCATTGTGCGCTACATGGGCGGAAACACATTTTGGGTGAGATGTGAAACATGACAGCTGTACTGCTCATGAGGAGGTGTGGTAAAATCGCAATGTTGAAAATCTGGAGTGAAAATATTGAAAATTCGCCAAACTTACAGGCGTGCATAGGAACTGCATAGCCAGACTCGTAAAGCAATGTTTAGGAATTTTTCACCAAATTTTCAAAACCATTTAAGACCTCTGTTCATGATCAGTGTCACTGTGATTTTCTTAATGTGTCCCATACATTGATTTACATACACGACTCGCCATTATGTTATACATAGTGAAACACATTTTGGGTGAGATGAAAATGACAGCTATACTACTCATAAGAAGGTGTGGTAAAATGGCAATGTTGAAAATCTGGAGTGGAAATATTGAAAATTCGCAAACCTACGAGTGTGCGTAGGAACTGCGCAACGCACGCTCGTAAAACAATCATTTTAAGGAATTTTTTCACCAAATTTTCAACATAGCCATTTCAAGACCTCGGCTAATAAACAGTGTCACTGTAATTTTCTTAATGCATCCCATACATTGATTTCGCACACTGACTGCGCCATTGTGAGCTACATGGGCGGAAACACGTTTTGGGCAGGATGTGAAAAATGACAGCTGTACTGCTCATAAGGAGGTGTGGTAAAATGGCAATGTTGAAAATCTGGAGTGAAAATATTGAAAATTCGCGAACTTACGAGCCTGCGTAGAAACTGCACAACGCACACTCGTAAAACAGTCATTTTTTGGAATCTTTGGACCAAATTTTCAACATGGGGTTTTTGGGACCCCTTCATGGCGTTATTCAGGACCAAAAGGTGATTTCGCACAGTGATTGCGCAGTGACTGCGAAATCACCCTTCGAGCCCGAATAACGCCATGACAGTGACATCATTCATGAGAAGGGGTCCCAAAACCCATGTTGAAAATTGGTGCAAAATTCCAAAAATGCCTGAGATATGTAATAAAGTTGAACCCCCCATCTAGCCCATTATACAGCTTACCAGCATTTCCTCAGTTCGCGGTTGGCTTTGAAGAGTGCAGATGTGTTCCCGGTCCACGAAGATCATCGCGCCTGAGCTCGGAGGTAAGTATGGGGTGGGGGTGTGTGGGGAGGGCTGGGTGTGCAGTGGGTGGAGTGCGGGTTGTGGGAGGGGACTGGGAGACTACGTGGGTTGTTTTTCTTTACAGGTTTAAAAAAAAAAACAGGACTATGTGGGACGTTTGCCATTCTGGGGTGGGCTCCCAGCATGGCAGAAAGATAGCTGAGAGACCAAGGAGCCAACAGGAGTTGGGCACCCCATGTTAAACTATGGGGGGCCGAGGCTGACGGGATTGGCACCTTCGTCCAGCAAAAAAATACGGGATGTATGCCACGCTGGGGTGGGCTCCCAGCATGGCAGAAGGATGGCTTGGGGAGGGCTGTTGAGCCGATGGAGGATTGGGTACCCCATCAGCAAACAATGTTTGCCATGCTGGGTGGGCTCCCAGCATGGCACCAAAGCTTTGGGGGCGCATGACAGGAGCGCGTGACTTTAGGGGCGGTGGACGCCGGTGTTTCGCACATGACAGCGTGGTTTTCTTGAAGCAGAAGATCACCACTGCCAGGACCCTACCCAGTAAAGACTCGGGTGCAAGGTCCCTGGTGCACTGGCAACCAGTGCAAGCCAATTTGGCATGGCTTGTGCTGGGTTTTAAGAGTCTGGCCCAAGATCTTAGTCCAGGGTAAGAATGCTTTATTGTGGCTTTCTTCCTATCTGTTTTCAAGACAGCAGTGTGTTAGGGAAGGAGAATATTGTTCATATTTGGTTAATGTCAAAAGGAAGTCCCACAGGGATCAGTATTAGGACCCCTTCTGTTCTTGGTTTATATAAATGATTTACCAAAATGTAGTTTTTGCACTACCAATGTTTTTTTGTACACAGATGATAAAATTTTGTATACACAATACAAAGAAGCTACTGTACCAGTTAACACAATTCAAAAAGATTTTATTAAGACAGAGAACGCACTCACGGAACTGATGCTGTTGCTCAGTGTGAAAAAAACAGCGGATCTTATTTAACAACAAGAAGAGTGCAGATACTGCTAAATTACTTATAAAATCAATAGATGGTACTGAAATAAACAGAGTTGACACATATTCATGCTTGGGAATATAATTCCCCACATCCAATATTTATCAAATAAATGAAAAAGATTACTAGCATTTTTTATAGAAATAAGGCAAGCTTTAGTCTGACAATTCGAAGACATCTGGTGAATTCATTATACATGTCTCAACTAGACTACAAGGACTGCATCAAATCAAATCAGCTTTATTTATAAAAAGCGCCTTTCAAAAACCAAGGTGCTTGTACAAGGTTCATTAAAAAAATCGAAACAATTAATAAAAAACGTACTAAACATGGTAAAACCCATGGCTGCAACATTAAAAGTCAGCATATGCCAGACTAAAAAGAAATGTCTTCAATGCTGTTTTAAAACTTTGGATGGTCGGGCAATCTCGCACATGTCGAGGTAGAGAATTCCACAGGGTTGGTGCCACAAAACTAAAAGACCTGGACCCAGATGTCGTTAAACGGACCCTGGGAATCTCTAGCAATCCCTTGTCAGTGGATTGGAGAGAGCGGGAGGGACAGTAGGGATGAAGAAGATCTTGCAGGTAACCAGGTCTCTGGTCGTGTAGGGCCCTATAGGTCAGCAAACCAACCTTGAAGGTGATCCACCACTGTACTGGCAGCCAGTGCAGTCCACGAAGCACTGGCGTTATATGACTGGTCCTAGATGAACCAGTCAATAGTATGGCTGCCACATTCTGCACGAGCTGCAGGCAGTGGGTATCAACCCCCGGTAACCCAAGGTAAAGGGAGTTGCAATAGTCAAGATGGGAGGTAACAAAGGCATGGACCAGAGTTGGAAGATCGTCAGAAGGAACCAGGTGCTTCACCCAGATGATATTCCTCAGATGGTAAAAAGAGGTTTTGACAACTGCCGATACCTGCGATTTAAGTGTCAAACAGTCATCAAACGTAACGCCCAGGTTCCGCACCCGATCTCAGGTAGTTAGCTGTACACCCCCAAGCCATAAACCTGAAGGTGATCCCGCCAACAAACCCACTTCCTGACAACCTGGGTCCACAACCAACATCTAATTTTTTTCTGGGTTTAACTGCAGCCAACTCCCATTCATCCAATCCTGGATTTCGGTGAGACAGTTGTTAAAAACTGAAACAGCAGCATCCTGGCCAGGCACAAAGGACATGTATAGCTGAGTGTCATCTGCATAGCAGTGAAAACTCAAGCCATACCACCTAATAATCGCTCCCAATGGCAGCATATACACCTCAAACAACATGGGCGCCAAAATGGAACCTTGCGGCACCCCACAGGATGAGGGAGTGATGCCGAGGAAAAAATCCCAGACACCACCCTCTGGGTCCTACCATCTAGGAAAGATTGAAACCTTCTGAGGACTGAACCAGACAGTCCATAGATGAACCACAGGCGCCTCAATAGCACACCATGGTCTATGGTGTCAAATGCCTCAGTGAGATAAAAAAGGACCAAGATGGAGCTGGTCCTTCGATCTCTTGCTATTAGGAGGTCATTAAGTACCCGGACAAGAGCTGTCTCAGTACTATGCTTTTTCCTAAATCTGGACTGGAGAGAATCATAGACATTGTGGCTGGTCAAATGATCATCCAGCTGCGATGCAACCACCTTCTCAATAACCTTACCCACAAAGGGCAGATTAGAGACAGGCATGTAGTTAGCCAGACAATCTGGGTCCAAGGAGGATTTTTTAAGAAGTGGCTGAACCACAGCCTCCTTTAGAGGATCAGGGAAGATCCCCTTCTCCAAGGACATCCTGACTATTTCAGCAAGGACTGGACCGATTTTATCCACACAGCCCACTAGGAGACATGTGGGGCCCGGGTCCAAACTACAGTTGGTCGGACGCAATGACTGAAGGATCATCACAATGTCACTGATCATGGGGAGGCTGAAGTCACACCACACAAACTGGGTGTCCGACATCTCCTGCTGACCATCACAGCCCCCATTAGGGAGGGTCAAGCAGATACCCGACCTGACTGCGGCAACCTTATCTGAAAAGAATCAAGCAAACTCCTCACATCGTTCTTGAGAAAAGGCACTTCCAGGCTGAAGACAGGTTGGATTGCACAATCTGTCCACAGTCCAGAAAATTCTGTGCAGCAGCAATCTCCCTGGACAGGAATATTGCCTTCTTACGGGTAATTGCTGATTGATAGACCACATAATGGTCCATCAAACTAAGTCTGTCACACTCCAGGCTGGACCTCCACCAGCACCTCTCTAGCCTTCGTCCAACTCTCCTCGACTCCCTCAAAGTCTCATCAAACCAAGGAGACTTGGGGCAAAGAGTGAGAGGACAAACACGAACAGGAGAAATGGAATCCAGGGTCTCTACCACCACCTTATTATAGGCAAGTACCAGGTCCCCTGGATTCGTGCATTCACTTGGTAAACACGATAGGTCCAGTACTGCCATTAGGCCATCTGGTGACCCACCCCTCAAAGGGTGGTACCGGACCATCTCTGTAGGGGCTGGCCAACTGGGAATGGCCTCAAAACTGAACCCAATGGTGTGATGGTCAGACCACCCGACTGGTTCCACCACCAAATCGGATGTCTCCATTCCCAGGAGAAACACCAAGTCCAATGAATGACCACAAATATGGGTTGGGGAGGAAATAACCTGCGTGAAGTCCAGTGAAATCATTAGCTGGAGGAAGTCCTGACCAAACTGCGAGAGTTCATCATCGATCCAGGCATTGAAATCCCCCAGAACCAACCATCTGGGGGATCCCAATGTCAGGTCGACAATGAAGTCCACAACTTCTCGTAGGAAAACATTCTCATCTCCTGGTGGACGGTAGACAAGAAGTATCCTGCACCCCACACCCTCACCCATGATATATTCAAAGGAGTTGGTAGTTTCTCACTGGTACTTCCACTAGGCTCAGATCAGATCTAAAACAGATGGCAACACCCCCGCCCCTACAATCCATCCTCGGGCGGTGTATCACCGAGTACCCGGCTGGAATTGCTAAAGCCAAAACTGGACCAGCATTCTCATCCAGCCAGGTCTCAGTGATGCAAGCCAGGTCAGATGACCCAACAAGATCCACTATTACAGTGGTCTTGATCTTAATAGACCTGGCATTGCTTAACACCACCTGAGTAGGATTGAAACCCGAGGAAGACCGAGTTACCTGCCTGCTATAAGCAGAGCCCTTGGGTATGGGAAACAGACAGGGAGAACCCCTTTTCTGGACCCATTTCACCCCAGGGCGTCCCCTTGTCCCCACTATTCCTATCCGCCCACTCCTTTCCATTCCCTTTCCAGGCCAGGCCTTTATCCTCCTCCCTCTAACAATTGCAAAGGCTCTACACCATCTATATACCTCTGGCGATAGTGGAGGACAGAAAAAAGGATGGAGATCCCTGAGCCTGGAGGGGGAATAATACCCTACCATCCTTATGCCTTCGCAACACATCTTCACAAATCCGACAGATGCCAAACCTAATAAAAATAAAATAACAATGTTAAATTATAAAGCATTCAGTCACATTTAGTCAGGTCTTTATGAACCCACTGCCAGTACATCCACAGCTTTTAGATATACCTCTCAACTAAAAGAGGACAGGTTGTGATATAAGGTCAAACCAAGTTCGATCTCAGTGAACAATCCCAAGTTGGTCAAGTTCAAATGTCACAAAGACAAAGCCTTGGTGGCCAGGAAAAAACAGGCCACAGGCCAAACTATAGTCACACAAGCCTTCAGGATATAGCCCAGGAAATCCATGACATATGAGTGGGCTGGGGCATGCAAACCAGATCCCAAGGGGGGGCCTCCCTTCCAAGTGTACCAAGCTCACTGGCCCCAACACCCTGCCACCTGCGACCCGCAGCTACAATCCCTTGGGGGGCATGCCACAAGGAATGACCCACAAGAGATCTAGAAGAAGCTACATCATCACTGTTAGGAATACTAGATCCAGTTTACCATAGTGCTTTAAGATTCAGAAGAGATCTGCCATGGAGCACCTACCACTACAGCTTATATGCTGTGGTTAGTCGGTTCTCTTTGTCAGCCCAGAGGCAAATGCACTGGTATATAGGGTATATGTGTTGAGCTGTGGTGAGATATAGGATTTATCTGCATGAGTGCACACTGACCTTGGGTAACTTCACTAGTGATGGAGCATAGCGGAGTCACGATTGATGTTCCCCGAGGTCAGTGTGCACTCTTGCAGCTAAATCCCATATTACACAATGCGATAAAAAATACTGGCTTGTGATTGGCTGGCTGGCATGATTTACAATGTGTGATTCCTGCCATCACCCCACAGAAAGAAGTGCCAGCCAGCCAATCCCTTCCCCCTTTTCACTCTGGTACTAAACTTCAAAGCCGCTGGCCACCATGTTGTTTTCTCTCAGTAACTGAAACACACAAAACTCCAAAACTTCTCTCTGTTATTTCCCTACATTGTATGATCACAATATACTATGAGAGGAGTGTGGGTGATGACAGGATTTTTCCACACCTGGTGTGGTTTCCTCACTCGGCTAATGGCCTCGTTAGCAAACCACCACACCAGGCATGGGTAAATCCTGTCATCACCCACACCCTCTCATAGTATATTACTTAATACAATCACAGACCAGCACATATTTGGTTTATACAATAGGGGTGAAAGGATATGGCATTGAAATGTGTTGTGTTGTTTTTTGCGGTGTGTGTTTGGTGTGTTTAATCTTTACTTTCCCGTGTGTCATATTTTTTTAGAGGCTTTCAAATGTTTTTTTTTCTATGGTAGTTCAATGTTCTGCATTTTTTTTTCATGATACTTCTCTTTCTGCTGTTGGTCTCTGCTTTGGTTTTGCTTTCAGTTTCTAATGTGCTTTCTGTGCTATTCTGTGCAGGTGTGTTGCATTTGGTTTCGGCTGGGGGTTCAGGTGTTTTGAGATTTGTTGCTTTCTGTGACATAGCTACTATGTAGATAAATGTAGCTACAGTAAAGATAGAGAATACTGGATGGGCAACCATGCAGAACGAGTGTGTTCTGCCACAGAGAGGTATGTTTCCCTCTGACCTCGAGAGTGAAACTCGAGAGGTCCTTGGGAATCATACCCTGAGGTGGTAGAACACACTGGTTCTGCATTGGGTGGCCCATCCTGTGTCTTATATAGTGTATGGTGCCCCTTTAATCAATTTAATAATATTTAATTCCATCCAAAACTCTTTTTTTATGGTAAAATAAATTACCATCTCCTATTTCACACTTTGGCAACTACAGCTTGTTCCTATGGTGAGTTGTGTGGTTACTAGGGACTGAGCCTCCCTACGTTAGCAACGCACACTACCATTGGTTGGTGTTCTTCTGTGGGAGGGATTTAAAGAAAAAAAAAAGAAATGGCGACCGGATGCCTCGCTTACTGACTTAACTAACAAATTGGAGGGATAAGACTTTTTGTAAGTACTCCAATTATATCTGGTTGATCCTGAATAAAGAATTGCGCTCTTGTGAAAAAAACAAAAAAATGCCGCGGCCATCCTCAGTGGGGTTTCCAATAACAGTACCACGTCACTGTTTGATTTTGAAACACTGCTCGCTCTTTTCATTCTGAAATGAATGGTTCTGCATGTATGGTCAGCACAGCATTCCGTTCATTGTTTTCTCTGTGGCTGAACAGCATTTTAGAATGGTAGAATTTCTAGTGGAACTATGTTCCACCATACACTATAAATGTCATTTATTCCACTGTAGTTACATTTATCACATCATAGCTAAGCTTGCAGTGTAACAGTGCCTTTTCTCTTCTTGTAGTTGGTGATGTGGTCTTTTATCTGATACCATATCTGGTCACCCCTATTGTATAAATTTTTGTATATAGATTCATAACAGGTGTGCTTCCGTTTTATCTTCTAAATTTTCTGCAACTTAAATATAATAATGATTACAGGCTCAGATCAGCAAAATTATCTCAGTACTCAGTACCAATATATCGAACTAAATTTAGGGAATTTACTTTTGCAGTGTCTGTACCATGTACATGGGATGAAATTCAGAAAAAGTTAAAATTAATACTTTTTTGTCTAGTTCACATTTTAAAACTAGTATTAATAGATTGTTGTACACTAGGTGTGACTGCTACAGGTGAATTATGCCATTCTTAGAGTATTATGTCAAGTGCAAAAATAAGTCTTGTAGTTGTGTGTTATGTCTAATATGTGTTTTTTATGTTAGACACAATTGTAAAAGACAGTTTACTCTCAATTTGCTTTCCAATAAAGTATTTATTGCTGATTACCTATATGGGAGCAGAAATATTTTACGATCATATTATGTTGTTTATATATTCTGTTGATTTTGCTGTTGTGACATTTTGTGATTTTGTGATTTAAACTTGTTAGGCACCTTAGTTTTTGAAAGGCACCATACAAATAAAGTTTATTATTATTATTACTATTAGTTTTGTAAGCAGCTCATTTAAACATTGGGGCCGCCAGCACAGTGTGAAGCCTATTAACAATGAGGCACATTGAACATTTAACAAGGAGGTTGAGTCGTGGGAACAAGTCTGTAAATACAACATCTGCAAGGTGAATTTGGACGAGCCAAGAGAGTCTACAGTTAAGGACCATTACTAGAGAGCTCTGAATTGCTCTGAGACTGGGGGAGAGTAGGTGAAAATCATCTTTATTCCATATATGCTATTGGGTGAATAAGATACAAATTGAGGGTTGGGCAGAGGAGTGCCATTTTAGGTACACTGGTACAGGAGGGAAAGAGAGGAGCACTTCCAGGTTATAAAGCACCTATAGTCCGATATTTAAAAGTTTGCATGGGCACTAATAAGTCTTTGACCATGCAAACTGGGGTTTGCACTAGCTCTCAATATTCAAAATGGGCTGTTACATGGGCAAAGAGAGTTAACACCCATGCAAAACATAATGTATGCAGGTGAACAAGGGGAGGGGCATGTCTATGAATAGCTGTGCTACCCCATATTCAAAAAAGATTTTAGCATGGTCCTTTTGCAAAACGCAAATACTGACTAACAAAACCCTGACTTAATCCGGACAACCCTAGTGGCTGCTGGAGATAATGTACCAACTAACCAATTGTCCACAGGGGGAGCCCACGCACCCTCTGTTGTCCCTGGCACTGCCCTTCTGATCACCAGCCCTTACCATGAAAATACACTCCCTAGTGCTAGTGGTCCCCCTCCCTCCAATCACCTGCCACGTATTAAAATAAATGTCCCTGGTTCTAGTGGAGCCCCCCTCCAATCACCAGCCCCGTAGTAGATATATACACCCCTGGTGGCAGTGTCCCTCCTTCCAGTCACCAGACCCATAATAAAAATACATAACCCTGGTGGCAGTGTTTCCCCCCAGTCACCAGCCCCATAGTAAAAATAAACATCCATGGTGCCAGTGGTCCCTTCTTCCTCCGATTGCCATCCCATATGTCTCAAACATAGTTCCTGGTGCTAGTGGTCCCCACTCCTTCTGATTGCCAGCCTCATAGTAAAAATAAACATCACTGGTGCTAGTGGTACCCCCTCCCTCCGATCGTCAGCCCTTATGTCCCAAACATAATCCCTAGAGCTAGTTGTTCACCTCTCCCTCTGATCACCAGCCTGTATGTCACAAACACAATCCCTGGTGCTAGTGGTCCCCCCACCAATTGCCAGCCCATATGTCCCAAACACAATTCCTGGTGCTAGTGGTTCTCCCACCCCAATCGCCAGCCACCTAGTAAAAATAAATATCCCTGGTACTAATGGTCCCTTCTCTCCCTCCGCTCGCCAGCCCCATGGTAAAAATAAACATCCCTGATGCTAGTGGTTCCGCCCTCCCTCTGATCACCAGCCCATATGCCAGAAACACAATCCCTGGTGCCAGTTGTCCCCTTCCCTCTGATTGCCAGCCCTGTAGTAAAAAATAAACAACCCTGTTGCTAGTGGTCTCTCCCTCTGATCACCAGCCTGTATGTCCCAAACACAATCCCTGGTGCTTGTGGTTCCCCTTTCTATCTGATTGCCAGTATGTATGTCCCAAACACAACCTCTGATGCTAGTGGTACCCCCTCCCTCCGATCACCAATCCGTATGTCCCAAACACAATCCCTGGTGCTAGTGGCCCCCCCCAATCACCAGCCCATAGTAAAACTTGCAACACTCCTTAGGGTCTAGTGGTTCCCCCCCCCAGCACTGATCCATGGTACTTGCTGTTACTACTCCCCACTCTGTGGCATTCCTTTGCCCCACCCCCACCATGATACCAAGCACCGTCTTCACCTTATCAGTATCATCAGTGCTAAGGGTGCACAGTGACTGGTGCAGCCCTCCACACACCTCCACAGCTGGTTGCAATATGGACAGGTCAAGGTGGCGTGCAGAGGGCTGTGACAGTAGCCATGTGCACTCGCGGCACTGAAGCTACTGGTATGGTGATGAGGAGGTGCTCAGTGCCATGGGGGGGGCTGCTAGACACCAGGAAGTTGGGAGTTGCAACAGGTGGTACCATGGATCAGTGCCGGTGGGGGGGGGCACTGGACCCCAGGAATGTTGCAACTTTTACTACAGGTTGGTGATCAGAAGGGTAGACCACTAACACCAGGAATTGTGTTCAGGATATATGGGCTGGTGATTAGAGGGAGGGGGGACCACTAGCACCAGGGATGTTTATTTTTATTACAGGACTGGTGACTGGAGAGAGGGGGGACCACTAACATCAGTGATGGTGTTTGAGGCATATGGGCTGGTGATTAGAAAAGGGGGGCCACTAGCACCAGGGATAACTACACCATTGTGGGACCAGGAAATTGGGAGGCTAGTGTTGCACCAACCTGACTCATTACCCATGCAAATGAGCCCATAATGGGCATGTAAATGGTTCATTAGCACCTTGCATGCCCAATGGACTCATTTGCATGGGTCTCTTTCAATATTGCAAATCGTGCTCATGCGCTATCCATTCTGGAGGCACACCTTGGGAGCCCTATAAGAGCAGTGCTAAGTGGCTTAGCACTGTGCTGACATGGCCTTATATTCAGTTGAATAGTTTCAGTGCTCTATTCAGCTGGTTATAGCGTCTTCAGGCACCTGGGCAATCACAAGGCACAACACAAATTTTTGCGCTCTGCTTTGGATAAATTTGAATCTCAAGCCCCTGGTAATTTACAAGGAAACTTCCTGAGTAAAGACAAGTTATACCACTCCTTGAAGTTTCACAAATTTAAGTGTCTTGACTTATGGTAAAGAGGAACTTGAGGAAGAAGAGGGGCTGGAAACACTGCAGAACTTACTGTACTTCATTCACACTAACATTCTTTCTAAACATACACTCAAACATGAAGTTATGCATGTATGCAGCACAGGGAGGAGGTTGGGGGCAGTTGATCAGTTGTAGGGGTTGTGACTCAACCACTTTATAGTGGGAGGTCTGGGGGGGTGATGTGTACCAAGTTTGTAGTTGATTTTTGGCCCTCAGCACTGAGTTAGCTGCCCTCAGGGATGAAGTCTAGTACCTAAGAAGCAACTCGGTATGAAGACCACTGGGTGTTGAGAGCACATTGCTGTAATGTGTACTGCATGTCTGTGACTGACGATGGACTGAAGTAGGGTGCCGGGGAGTAGAACCAGCATGGATGACCTTTGGGGTACAAACCAAGGATGAATTCACACCACTGGCAGAATCCGTTCAGGAGTACTCCACATTGCAAGCAGAAGTTATTACCCCAGAGGGTGTGCCTCCATCCAGCAAGGATGCAGCAGAGGGAAGGGTCAGGCAGTGAGAGGAGGAGCAAGAGATACATCACAACAGTAGGAGGCTCTATAGTTAGTTGAACAGGGAGGCTGGTATGCCAGTCTGGACAGGTGAAGAGATTAAGTCTGTGTCTCTCAGGGCAACTGAAGAAAGGATAAGTCCTCAGGTTGGGATCAACAGAGAGGGGGGAAGTCAAGGCATTGTGCTGTACCTAGTTAGTGTATCAGTGACCTAGCCAGCTGTTGTATAGGGGATGTAAAGTTCAGCTCCAGGAACCTAGGCAGTTAGTTAAGGTTGACAGCATACATGGTTGCCTCTTTAGAGGTACTACCAGTGACACATGCAGGACAGAGTAAAAGGAATAAAATTAAAAACGTTAACATGTAGCTAAAACATTGGTGTAAAAGTGAGGAGTTCTACTTTTAAGGGGACTAGGGATCCTTCTGGAAAGGTAGTTTGCAAAGACACCAGGTCAATACCACACAAGAAAGGCAGCGTGGTATTGACTGTGCCGTGTAGAGAGCGCATGACTTTATAGCAACAGGGGTAGAACAGTGGTAGGGAATTACCCGCTACTCCGTCCTTGTATGCTTTTCTGGAAAGGAATCACATTACCGTGTGCTGGGTGCCTGGTCAAGCTGCTTCTGTGGTGGAGTGGCTGAGGCACCAGCAATTCGTGTAATGGGAGACCTAGGACCATGGTTCTCTTCCCCCAGGTCTCCCTGTGCTGCAATGTTTTGCAGCTTTTTGTTTTAAAAAAAAACAAACTTTTCCCCTGTTAGTCCCCATTCCCAAAGTCCACACCCCACTGGGGTTTATTATATTAGTTCTGGGGTAGCGGGGGGGGGGGCTAAGCTCCCCACAAAAAAAAAAACAAGGAAGTCCTTTATTTTAAAGGACGTGCGCTGTTTGTATCGGGTCGGTGTTTTACCCAAAGATATTGCAGCACATGCCCTTTTGCTTGAGGCATTGCTTATCGCTCAGTTTTTGTTTTAGGTGGAATGACCCCATGCCAATGCCACTCAGTTTTTGTTTTAGGTGGAATGACCCTGTTCCAATGACGCTTGTTTTTTGTTTTAGGTGGAATGACCCCGTGCCAATGCTGCTTGTTTTTTGTTTTAGATGGAATGACCCCGTGCCAATGACGCTTGGTTTTTGTTTTAGGTGGAATGACCCCATGCCAATGACGCTCGGTTTTTGTTTTAGGTGGAATGACCCCTTGCCAATGACGCTTGTTTTTTGTTTTAGGTGGAATGACCCCATGCCAATGCTGCTCAGTTTTTGTTTTGGTTGGAATGACCCTGTGCCAGTGCCACTCGGTTTTTTTTTTAGGTGGAATGACCCTGTGCCATTTGCAAAGGATGGCCTGAATCTAAATAGGTGGGGACCAGTGCATTAGGAAAACAGCACAATGTAACAGTCCGTAAAGTTTTATAGGCAAGGGGGAGAGTAGTGTAACAGATGGAACACAGGAGGGAACTTACAAGAACACACAAAAGGAGTGAGGCTGGCTCCTGCCCAGTACGCATAGAACATCACAACATAGGGAAGACAGGTAAAGTACATTGTGGCATCAGTAAGAAAAAAACTCAACATGGTTAAGAGGACAAGAGGCTGAAGCAAGGGAACATGGAGAATGGTACACAAATGCAAGAACACCCCCCCCCAAAAAAAAAACAACTTCTCAAAGGAGCCTGCAAATTATTTTATTCAGTTTTCTTACACACTTTTTTTCATTCCATGTTTTAAAAGGGGTTCCTAACCACAGGTGGAGAGACATGTACTGGAACTTGCAGGCCCCCCGCCCGATCCTCCTTTATTTACCCTTCCACAGGATATCAGAATTCCCCTGCGATTTGTATTTTTATGTGGTTGTCGTCTGCCAACTATTGCATCTTGCATCTATTCTGTGTAGTCATTGTTTATATTTCAATGGGTCAAAATGTACACTTTACTTTTGCACTCTGTATTTTGATTTTTTGTGTATTTAATACCCTTTGTTATTGTCTGCCCCCCAATTTTTCAACAGGTCGCACCTGGAAACGAGCTTTGGCTCAGTGTGCCTTTACCAGTAACCAATCTTTATATCAATAAATAAATAAATAAATCATTAAACGATTTGCAACCTTCCACCACTGTCTCTGTACAGACCAACTTTATTTATTTATTTTTTTATTTATTTATTAGTTTCTGGTAACTAGGTAAGATAACACTAGGCATAAGTACACCTATTTTAAGGTACGACCTGGGAGAGTTACAGTCTAGAATGGTCTGATATAAGGTATCAATCACCTAAGAAAAGTACCAGTTGTAGCATACATAATTGGAAAGCAAACGTCAATAGCACACAAGTTGATTGCAGATTCTGTTTTGGTTAACAAAAGCAGAAGGCATCCTAATGAGCAAGAATGGACAATCGAAAGAGCAACAAGAGGGTAGCAAAAAAGTAAGGGTCTCCAATAACTGACTAAGGAGCGTAATACAATTGCTTAAGTGCAGATATCACATAGGTAGTACACAAAATCAGGGGTTGGGGTACTGCTTAGTGTTGGGCAGAATGTCCTAGAGCTACGAGCAAGAGCAGGGACCAGGGAGACAGAGGGAGTCTTTCAGGGCCTTGCAGAAACTACAGTGGCTGGGAGACAGGCATATGTTTCAGGGAAGGGAGTTCCAAAAGGTGGACCCACCATACTACACAAGAGCTGAAGGACTTCTTTGCCTTTGTAACCGTACCATGACTAACTGATCAGGCTACATTAATAGTAGATGTCCCAGTCTCTGAGGAGAAGGTAACTGCTGCCACTCTACATTTAAAACAACTGTAAATCCCTGGGCTCAGATTCACAGGAGAATTCTGTAAATCTTAACATCACTCACAAGGGCCATTAGTTAGGACATGGATAATAAAGCATTCCCAGATGAACGGAGAGTCAGTCATTACCACAACAGCAAAACAGGGCAAAGATTCCAAGCAGTGTGAGGCATGCAGGCCGATCTCACTTATAAATGTAGATCAGAAATGAATGACTGCCATATTTGTGTAGACTCCAAACCGTGATCCAAAAACACGTTCATTGGAACCAGACAAGCTTTATCCCAAAGCGCCAGTCATTTGACCATGTACGCTGACTACTGAATGTCACTCAAGCAGTCAAACACTCCAATATAATTAACCTTCACATTTCTCTCAATGCAGAAAAGGTGTTTGACTACCTCAGTTGGAAATCTCTACTATTTACTTTACATAAGCTTGTATTCAACAACAAATTTCTGTCCTGGATAAATGCCCTTTATATAAAACCAAAAGCCAGACTGAGAGTAGATGGTATACTGTCTCCCTCCTTTGAGCTCCAACGGGGCACCTGACAAGGATGCCCACTTTCTCCTCTTCTTTTTGCCCTGGGGATTGAATCCTTGGCAATTGCCATATGGACCAATCTAGAAATAAAAGGTGCCTGTTGTGACCCCTGGGGTAACAACATCTCCCTAAAAGCAGATAATACTCTACTCTTCATTAGTAACTCAGACAGCTCCATGCCACCCTGCTTTGCAAAAGAAGAAGCTCTGCACTCATGAACCCAGAATGAAAGACTGTCCTGCCGAAATGATAAACTGAATACTATTTAAAGAACTGAAGTGACTTAAAGGAGCAGTGTTTGAAAGCTCTTATAAGGAGGCTAATATTGTCCTGATTTATGAAACTGATTACAATAGAAAGGTAATAGACCTTTTATCAGTTGAAGAAAATTACATGAGACTGACCAGTGACCCCACCACCAGTTTTCAGGAGGAATTTTTTGAATTCATAGATCTGTCACTGAAATGTGGCTGGGTTACAAAAAGAGAAGCTGCCTGACTGAAAATGAATCACTCCTCAATATCTATTTTTTATATTTTACCCCAAACCCACAAAAAATCTAATGAATCCATTGGGTTGCCCCATAGTTTTGGGGGTGGTGTCACTTATGCAAAATCTATCTACCTTCATAGATAGCATTCTCCAACCAGAGGTATTAAAGTTAAAATTGCATTTGAGAGACAGTATGAATTTGATGAACAAACTTAGAAACTTTGGGATGTGAACTACCACTGGGTTACAACTGATGTATCTAGTTTATACACATCAATCTGTCATGCGAATGACCTGGAAGCAGTTGAGTACTACTTCAATGACAGTTTGGATGTTTCAAAACATTTTCTTCTCAGTTCTCTTGAATTTTGTTTGACCCATAATTATTTCTTGTTTGAAAAGGAATTTTTCCTGTAAAAGTGTGACACCACTGTGGGAGTCTCATTTTCCCCTTCATTTGCAAAACTTTTTTAGGGTCACTGTGAAGAAAAGCACATATACAGTGAGATTAACACACATTTCTGAACTACATTTTTTGTGGTTCAGATTTATTGCTGTATGGGCTGGAGAAGTGGAGACCATTGAGGCATTCATAGCATACATTAACAGCAGTAATTCCATCTTGCAATCTATGGCATCAGCGCTACCCCAGAAATGCACCCTGGGGTAATATTCAAATGAGGGACTTGCACAGCTGAAGTCTTGATGCCCGGGGTGCAAAGATAATGTATGTGGAGCATCTCAAGGGGCCATGCTCATGCATATGCCGCACATCCCGATATTCAACCCAGAATGTGCGGCACATATGCCTGCACAACCTTGAGATGCACCACATACCTGGGCTCGAAGTTGAGCCATAACAAATGGCTCAAGTGCCATCCACCCATAGGTGTGCTGCTGTACTGCAATGCACAACACAGCAGCCACCAGCCGTTGGTGGCAACCCCCCCCCCCCGAACACCGTGCACAAACACCCACATATGTCCCTGGTGGTCCAGTGGTACCCCCCCTCCCTCCGTAGCCCAATCACCAAAAATGAATGTTACCAACTGCCCTGGTAGTCAAGTGATCCCCCACCCCTCCTGTAGCTGCAAGCCCCATAGAATATAATTGTAATCATTCCCTGGTAGTCTAGTGGCACCCCCAACCCTTCCCATAGCTCTGAATGCCCATAGAATAAAATCCTAATCATTCCCTGGTAGTCTAGTGGCACCCCAACCCTACCTGTTTCCCTGATCACCCGTAAATGCACTGTATAGTATTTCCTGGTGGTCCAGTGACACCCCCCACCCACACAGGACCCCTTGCCCACCCAGCTCACCCCCATCATTGGTAGGCAGCAGCAAGCCCACCCACATACCTCCGCAGCTGCCCACCGAATGACAGTTTACAGTATCAGCTGTAAGCCCATTGGTCCACACTGTGGACCGATGATCTTGCAGTGCATACTGTAACTGTCATTCACAAATATGTGACTGGACTTCAGTCACATATTTGTGAATGACTATTACAGTATGCACTGCAAGCCCATTGGTCCACAGTGTGGACCAATGAGCTTATAGCTGATACTGCAAGCTGTCATTTGGCAGGCAGCCACGGAGGTATCCGGGTGGGTTTGCTGCTGCTCGCTGATGATGGGGGGAGGAGCTGAGTCAGCTAGGGGTCCTGTGTGGGAGGGAGGTATTGGGTGCCACTGGACCACCAAGGAACACCTTATAGTGCATTTACGGGTGATCAGGGGGTACAGGCGGGGTGAGGGGTGCCACTAGACTGCCAGAGAATGATTAGGATTTTATTCTATGGGTGATCAGAGTTATGGGAGGGGTGGGGGAACCACTAGACTGCCAGGACAGTTGTCAACATGTATTTCTCGGGGATTGGGGCTACAGGGAGGGAGGGGGTGCTGCTAGAACCCTCTGGCAGCACCACATGCTGTGCAGGGTGCCATGTGCATGTCACTGGCCTGCCCTGCTCAACTCATGCAAATGGGGCCATAATGACATGCAAATGGCACAATTTTCACCTTGCGTGCATTATGGCTCATTTGCATACTGCCAGCTCAATATCTGGAATGTGCGCACAGCATAACTCAGTTGCACTGGCGCAGTTCCCATTCCTGGTATTCAGCCTGTCTGAGAGGGGGCTGCACCAGCGCGCATCATATTTGTGCAGTGAGCATTACCTGATATATTCAGAGAAGATGCACCATTGCTCATCTCTTTTGAATATATCCCGGATTTCACCGGTGCACAACACAGTTGCGCTGCGCCACCACTTGTGCCATTGCCAGGTGCAACTCTGAATATCGGGGCCTACATGTGAATTTAATGGCCACAAAATATAATTCATGGATCTCTAGCTGGTAGACATATCAAGAAAAAGACCAAACTGCAGGTTATCGAAAAGAAACAGCAGCCAATTCAGTTTTACATGCCGGGAGTACACACACAAAATGTTTAATCTCCTCTATCCCCTATGAAGAAATGTTGAGAGTGAGACTCACTTGCTCAGAAACTGAAACTTTTTTAAAAAAAAAATTCAGAAATGATGGACAGATTTCTACTCAGGGGCTACAGAGAACAGGATCTCAAAGTGGCATATGATAAAATCTTGAATCTGAATAGCGAGGAGTTGTTAATCCCCACAAAGGTAAGAAACACTAAGAGAGGAGCTATGGTCACCAAATACCCCAACACACAGCCTATGGTCACCTTTGTCACTAAATGCAATCCATTAGCAGGATGATGGGTTGGTTTGGTTTATAAATTGTGGCCAGTAGTACTTACTGACTCAGTTTTGAAGAATTATATTGCTTCCTGACCCAGGGAGACTTTTAGTAAGGGTAAAAGTGTTGGGGACAGACTGACAGACAGCCATTTTGTAGCTGCAGACACAACCAGAGATGTATCAAAATGGCTAACTAAAAAAAAAAAAAAAAAACACTTTCTTTTAAAGTATGGGAGATGCAATACTTGCAAACACACCAACATGCGGAAGTGGTACACTACAGATAAACTAGTAGACATTAAACAATTTAGAACTGTACAACACCATTTGTAGTGTACATTTTTTTGTGCTCCTGTAACATGCAGTACACTGGAAGAACCATAAGACCAGTTAAGATCAGAATACAGGAGCATCTCAGGGCAATAGTTAAGGCTCTGAGCTGCAGATCGGGAGACCTGGGTTTGAATCCCACAGCTGCCTAGGTGCATATTGTGTGATCCTGAGCAAGTCACTTAACTTCCTTGTGCTCCCAGATCACATCTGGAAACAAGTTTCGGCTTAGTGTGCTACTCCTGGTTAAAAAATGTTCCCTTTCCCTAATAGTGAATGGCAACCAAAGTAATGTCTTGGGTGCACATTATCTGGAGAAACACAATTCCAAACACAATTGTCTTAGATACAGGGCTCTGGAGTATGTACCCAGGCATTCACAGGGGGGGAGGGGGCAGGTTGCATACTCTCCTCCAGAAAGAAACCAAATAGACTGTCACACTTAACACTGCTTCTCACTCAGGCCTAAATCAGGAAGTGGATTTTACACTGCATATCTGTTCAACATGACAGAGGAAGTACCAATTATTTTGCTTCCTTTGTTCCTCTCACCCACTTTTTGCCCATGTAACTGATTCATACAGCTTCATGCCATTAAATGCCTGATTGTTATTTTTTAGTTTTGATATTGCAATCTAATTCTATTTGTTTCTTATCTTTCTAGTTCTTTTAAAGAAAACTCCAATTTGGAATCTGGCCTAAAGAATATGTCTGCCAGAAACCACCATGGCCCCTTTCTCTGCTGCACCAATGCTTGTACTTTCACCCAAAAGGAGACCCAGAGTGCATCCCATTTGTGATCTTTATTTAACTCAGTTTAAGGGGTCCACTATATATATATATATATATATATATATATATATATATATAGACAATATATTTATATATATATATATATATACATACAGTATATCTCTAGTGCCCAGTTCTCAAAGGTGTCGGAATGCTACAAGCCCCAAATGCACTGAACAGATAGCACATGGGACTCGCAGCATTCCCTGGCTGGCATTCGGGATTCCAAATCCAATGCACCACATGCTGTGGAGTTAGATCAGCTTTTGCTGGTCTAACTTTGCACCACTCATGACACCTTTTTAAGAGGTTTGCACCAAATATTTGGTTCAGGCCAGCTTAAATGGGATACAGTGTCACAAATGCGTGCAACCTATGAGAATCAGACACAAGGTGTGACAATGTGTTGGGCACAGACCTGGGTTCAGCACAGGTCCTGACGCAAGCCTGTGTTACCCATTGAGAACTGGGTTCCTAGTCTTATAATTCCTTTGTTCCTCTATGTCCCCTTTTCTCCTGCCTTTACCTCCTGGATTTCGAATTTGGTCCATTTGTTGAAAAACCCTCTCCCTCCTTCTTCTGCCACTCTGCTTTACAGCTTGTGTTTTCATAATTTTGTTCGCTAATAGATGGCTTCTGCTTCCCTTTTGTCTTTCGCTTTCCATCAAAACCTGCTTTTTCGCCTATTTATTTCTGTCACTAATTTAACATCTGGATTTAGTCTTAGCATTGTGTAACTTATTAGCCACAATTGAGACATTATTGCCTAGAGTTTTTTGTGCAACTGTCTATTACTCAGAAGAATTTTATTTTATTCTATTTTTTTTTTTTTTTTTTGCTATTTGATACTATTGCAGTTATAGAAAAGCAATTGCATTTAGGTAATCTAATAAGCTTCATCTTACTACCAATATTATGAGTCATACATTTATAGTTAATTTGTTACTATTTTTTTACTTCCACCAAATGTTTTTTGATTGTATAATATGCTAGCTGGATACGTGTATTTGGAAGATGAAGTTACTTGTATAAATGTTAATAAATGTTATTATGTCTATGTCACTTTAAATGTACCACATAATGGTGGATTCTCTTGATGTGCACTAGTCCTGCACCCTGACAAAGGTCCAGATAGGGTTGAAGTGCCAGGACTTAGGGTCCTAGTTGGACTGTTCTTCAACTTGATGCCCCAACAATAAATAATATTTAACATATCATTTCTTCTGGACATTCTTTCATTCTGGGTCCACAAGTGTAGAGCTTCTTCTTTTGACTTTTCTAGTAGGCTGGCTGCCTACTCAACACTGTCTCCATTTTCTGAGTGTAACATTTGCCTGAACTGTTGTAATACACCCTTGCTCACCACCCTGGACATATACAGCTCCATCTTTAGGTTCAAGGTCAATCATGAAAAGTTAGAAGCCTTTAAGTTAAATGGGGTGATTTCTGCACAGATCATACAAACCATACCTTTCAAGTGGACCACTAAGAGATTCCAATACTTGGGTATACAAATCTAGAAAGGTATTCCAAACCTTTAAAGGGCAAGCTATGAACCCCTACTGAGGAAGAGCTAGACAGATTACTGCAGATGGGCCTCTCTCCCTTTATCAGTGGGGGACTGAGTACAAATGTTTAGAATAAATGTTTTGCCACACCTACTCTAATGTTTATGAATGCTTTCTGTGGCACTACCGCTGACTGTGTGGAAGTATCTTGAGAAAGCTACATAAAGGTTTATCTGAGGAAGTGGTTGCCTGAAGTTTCATCTGGCCCAACTTAGGCAACACAAGGACGGGGTGTCTAGGGTTACACACTGTTAAATACTATTACTGGGCTGCACAGGCTACATCAGTACTACAGTGGCTAATCCTGCAAAAAGAGACAGGATGGTTGGGACTGGAAGCTTGTAGCCTTCTGGCAGGATGGCATGCCTCCCTACCCCTCTCCCACTTCACAGAAGCCAACGTCAGACATCTAGCAATCCCATGGGTGAACTACACACTCAAAACATGGGATGTCTCCTTGGGGTGCCAACATGATCAGCCCCCTATAGGGCCTCACTCACATCCCAGATGGGGCAACCCAGCCCTCTGATCTAAGACTCACATGCTAAAAGTGTAGAGGTATCCTGACACTACAACATTTAAAAATCCAAGGCATGACATCCCTCAAAACCTTCACACAGCTACAAGCAGAGTTTAGCCTGGGCAGAGTAGAATTTTACAGATATTTAAAACTGAAACACTTTATCATGCAGCCACACATAATGACACATACATTGCAACCCTTGATGCCTCTAGAAGAATTAACTGATTCTACAAGAGGGATGCTCTTAAAATCAGTTACTGGTCTTAATGCATTGCTACAAAACTCTGAGCCTTGGGCATCACACACTGCCAATGAGGCCTGGCAGTGGGAGGCTGGTGTTCCTTTTGATGACAAACTGTGGGGAAAAGCAATCAGGATGGGCAACAAAACCATTACCTCACTGGGTAACAGGGAGTTCAAATGGAAAGTCCTGTTACTATTTTTCTTCACACATTTATGCACCAAGCACTAAGCTAGAAACAATTTTGAAATGTACTAGAGGAGCTGCAACCAGGGGGGCACACCATACCATATTTTCTAGGCTTGTCCCACTATGAAGAGGTTTTGGAAGATGTACATTCCCTGTTGACTCAGGTTCTTCTGGCGGCCATCCTGAAAACCTTTTTGGTCCTGATCCTGGAGACACATACCCACAAGGAAATACAGAAAAGAGAAACCTACAGTACATATATAGGGTCATCACAGGTGTAGCCCTCAAGGCTATTACCAGCAAATTGTTTAACCCTCTGCCGCCCACTCTGGACAATGTGATAAATAGATTAAAAGATGTTTGACATTTGGAATTTCTTGTGGGCACCTTTAAGTTGCAGGAGGACATAACCAGAAGCAGATGGCTTTCCATGGATGAAATTCTATAAGATATGGACTTGCACTTACCTAATGGTCCTGTATCTCCCATTTAATCAGTTGGACTTTGAAATCTGGCATAACTGCCTATTGACTGGCATATGCCTGATTATTTCTAATATGTGTTTTTTAGCACAGACAATGGTATTTCTTTATTCTTGCATGCAGTTCTGGAGGCCACACCTTTGTAAGGGCATTGACAGGGAGGAAGCAGTCAAGAGGAGGGTGACAAAGATGATACAGGGCTTCCATCAGAAAACATATGAAGAGAGATTAAAGGACCTCAAAAGGTACTCACTGGAGGAGAGGAGAGAGATTGGGGGGACATGTTAGAAACTTTCAAGTATCTCAAGGGCATAAACAAGGTGCAGAGGGTAGACATCTCCCAATATAAAAGGTGTACAAGAACAAGGGGGCATAATATGAAATTGGAAGGTTGCAGGTTATGGGGAAATCTGAGGAAGGTTTTTTTCATGGAGACCGTGGTGGACGCATGGAATAGTCTGCTACAGGAGGTGGTGGGAGCAAGCACAGTGGAGGAATTTAAACATGCCTCGGACAGGCATAAGGGAACCTTAGAGGTGGAAAAGAGGAGTGAAAAGCCATTGACTAGTTAAGGTCAGAGGCTATAAACTAGTGTAGGGCTTACAGGCAGACTGGATGGGCCTAGTGGTCCTTATCTGCCAATGACTTCTATCTTTCTATGTATGGTTTTTCCTTGTATTGATAAAGTTCAATAAAAAGAAAGCAAAAAAGGGGGTTCTTGGTCTCAGGATTCGACTAATTCTGACCACTGATGGCAAGGTAACTCCCTCATAGGTCAGGTACCTATTGTTTCAGTTTTACATGTCAGTATGAGCTGTGATGGTATCCACTAATAATATCATTTCAGTTTGATCACTGCAACAATATCACGGCTCTGTACATTGTAGCACATTACATCAACAGGGGTAGTATATCATGATGAAGTTCCACCTACCCCAGTCAATGTATTTGAGGGTGGGGAGGAAAAGAAGTAGTGGGGGAGGGATAAAGGAGCAGGAGTTGCAGTGCCAGGCCAAGCCATTCCTGTGGCAGAGTGGCAAGGCATCTGGCTCCTGCAGTGAAGAAAACGGGTGTGGTTCCCCACCATCCAAAGTTAAGTGTAGTTTTTTTTCTTAATTTTTCTTTTCGGACAATTCCCCATTTCCCATCCCCAAGGTCTATATCCACCCCCAGCGACTTTCTTCCTTTCTCCAAGGTCCACACCCTTGCAGAGTTGATTATAAAAGTTCTGGAGCATGTGGATGGCGAAGCCCCCCATGTTAGGTGGTGTGGCAGCGCGCCCCCCCAAAAAATTGTGGCTTGGTTTCTATTTCATCAGTGGTGCAATGTTAGTGAAGTCGGTGTTTTATCTGACTTTAATATCGCCCGCCGATTAAATGGTCGTGATGTAATGTGCTGCGATATTTTTGTTTTCAATATTAACAGGTAGAACTGCTGTGATACCACTAATTTCTCCATATATCTTATGTGAAAACCACTCTCTACTGAATTATGAAACCAATAACCCATTTTAAAATCATGGAATGAAGGAAAGAGATAAAAAGAAAACAAAATAATTGAAATTATAAAATTGGTTTAAAAGATCCTGGTCTCTGATTGGCTGTGCCCTGACTTAGGGGTACATTTAGAGATGCAGTGAATTTTAATTTGCATGCAAAGTTCTTGCAAAAACCTATGCAAAGTGGATTCACTTGTGAAGTTTGATGAACCGCATGGGGAACCGAATGCAGCATAGCAGCAATGAATGATGGAGGAAGAGAAGGACTCTTAAGTCATGTGAACACCGTAGGAGAGTTGTAAGACAATAAGCTCAGGGGTGCTACTGTATCTGATGCAATATGAGGCGACTCACTGGTGTACTGTGTGTGGCAGGCAAAGCCTACTAAAATTCCTCATAAAATTATCCACTTTTGAGACTTCTCGTACCTTGAGCCTGTCGTCTTCTGGCATGAAGTATCTTGCCTTGACTGGTCATAGCTATAGGACACTACAGAAATTAACTCAGAAGTAACTCATTTTAACTCTTTATTTACTGGTCTCCAAGATACATTTACTCCTCTTACCATGGGAAGCGTCTGAGGCCCCATTACTAAATGGCTGGATTGATACCTGCTATCCTTGCCCAATATACATATAATATAAAGACTGCACCAGTAAAGTCACCCTTCTCCACTGTGGTGGCAATTTTAG
The DNA here is from genome assembly GCA_016271365.2 of Neoceratodus forsteri. Lineage (NCBI taxonomy): Eukaryota > Metazoa > Chordata > Ceratodontiformes > Ceratodontidae > Neoceratodus > Neoceratodus forsteri. The sequence goes on along the minus strand of CM057449.1, from coordinate 1,699,481,133 downwards.
TAGTGAGTGTTAGGAGGGCAGCTGGGGTACTATGATCCTTTCTAAACCCATGCTGTGCTGGGGAAAGGATAACTGGTAAGCTAGGAGGCAACATTTTTTCAAGAATTTTATTTAGGTTGGGTAAGATGACTAGAGATGCAGCAAAGTTTAAATTCACTGGCATAGTGAGCAGGAAGTGGCCAACTTCGAGTTTGCATATCACCACGCGAAATTCCCATGAAGAAGTCAAAATTCACTTCAATGTACTTTGTGTACCCCACTTTGCATTCACTTTGAGCTGTAGTTGGAGAAGGTGAAGTTGGTAATATACAGGACACTGGTCACATGCCTGACCGTCTCTGCAGGTCTGCAGGTCGCATGATTCAGGGAGAAACTTAAATAGGCAGGAAGTGAGTGTTTTACTTTCACTTTCTTTTGTAGAAGGAATTGTGCACATCACTGATCTCTTTAGAGCAGTTTGTGTGGGTGGGTTGTTGGTGATTACAGAGTGCAAAACTTGCTTGATTTTGATTCTTCCAGTTTAAACCTTTTTAGATTTAGTTTGTTAATTAGTGTAGGAAATTTAAGGTAACCAGTGATGATAGCGATTATAAATGAGCGACTGTAGACACAACGACTCATTTATAGCGCTATCATTATCAGCTACCCTGCAAGAATAGCGATGCTATAGTGTAAATAACAACAGGAAGGGGAAGGGATAGGGAGGTGTAGGGGAGGGATAGGAGGGAGGGTTTGCATGGGTAGGGGATCCTGCTGCAGCTAAAACAGCCCTGTGATGGGGTGGTGAGGGTGGTTGGCTCTGGTGCAGTAGGCACTGGGTTCAGGACCTGCTGGGGTGACTGTTTTGCTGCTGCATGCTGCTCTCTGTTTAGTTTTTTTTTCAGCCATGTTTTGCCCCCAACTAGACATGCACCCCCTGGAGTTAATAATCCTTAGTCAGGAGGGTGCGGGGGGCTGCAGCCATCCCACCCCACTAAATCACTTAAAATAGCCAGAACTCAGATGACTTGGTTTGTATATCGCCAAAATGCTTTTCAGCGATATACATTTGCTATGGTAGCGATCACTGTATTGTGATCACAATCATGACATGGAACCAAAGTTTAAGTTAATTTTACAGTCTTGTTTTGGTTTAAAAAGGTTTTTTTTTTTGTGAGTACTTTGTTTTTGGTACATAGAACATAGAAACATAGAATTTGATGGCAGATAAGGGCCACTTAGCCCACTCAGTCTGATCATTTCCCTACCTGATGGATAAGCTGCAGATTCTGGTTAATCAACAACTTATTTCCTCCTACCCCCACTAGAACTGCCTTATGTCTGTCCCATGCATTCTTGAAGTCTCCCACTATTCCTGACTCCACAACCTCCTCAGGAAGGCTGTTCCATGCATCGACAACCCTCTCTATGAAAAAATACTTTCTAACATTACCTCTGAGCCATCCCCCCTCTATCTTCAAATTGTGCCCCCTTGTTCTTGCACATCTCTTTTTCTGAAAGATACTACCCTCTTGTACTTTGCTAACCCCCTTGAGACACTTGAAAGTTTCTTTTACGTCCCCCCTCTCCCTCCTTTCCTCAAGGGTATACATATTAAACTGATTTAGTCTCTCCTCGTATGTCTTCTGGTGCAGACCCTGCACCATTTTGGTTGTCCTCCTCTGAACAGCCTCCACTCTGTCTATGTCTTTGCGGAGATGGGGTCTCCAGAATTGCACGCAGTACTCTAGATGGCGTCTCACCAATTGTCTGTACAGAGGGATAACAACTTCCTGCTTTCTACTGTTGATGCCTCTCCCTATGCATCCCAGTATCCTCCCAACCCTCCTTACTGCCTTCTCACACTGCTTGCCCACCTTTAGGTCATCTGATATAATTACTCCTAGGTCTTTTACGATTTTTGTTGTTGTTATTATCTCACCCACCCACCCCCATTGTGTACTCTTCCCCCAGGTTTTTGTTTCCCAGATGTATTACCTTGCATTTCTTTGCATTAAATCTGAGCTGCCATATATTTGATCATTCCTCCAACCTTGCCAAGTCCCTTTTCATCCTTTCCACTCCACCTTGTGTATCAACTCTGTTGCAGATCTTTGTGTCATCTGCAAAGAGACATACTTTTCCTTCCAGGTGCTCTCCAATGTCACCTATAAAGACTTTAAAGAGGACCGGTCCCAGTACCGAACCCTGCATTACCCCACTAGTTACCCTCCTTTCTTCACTGTGGATTCCGTTTACTATTACCCTTTGCGTCCTATTGTCCAGCCAGTTTTTTATCCAGGCTACCACCTTGGGACCCAGTTCAAGGCTGGCTAACTTGTATATTAATCTTTTATGTGAGACTGTGTCAAATGCATTGCTATAATCTAGGTAGGATGTATCTACGGCCCCTCCCTGGTCTACTACTTTGGTCACCCAGTCAAAGAAATGTATTAGGTTCGTCTGACATGACCTTCCTGCTGTGAAACCATGCTGCCTTGGGTTCTGTGCCCCACTGGCCTCTAAGTACTCAATAATTCTTCCCTTCAGAAGTGATTCCATCATTTTCCCAACCACTGAGGTCAAACTAACTGGTCTGTAGTTTCCTGCCTCTGTCCTGCTCCCACTTTTTTGAAGTGGAATCACATGTGCCCTCCTTCAGTCCTCAGGTACCACCCCATCCTCCCATGATTTGTTAAAGAGAGTAGTCAGTGGCATTACTAGTTCTACCCTTAGTTCTTTTAGAATTCTGGGATGAATCCCATCAGGTCCCATTGCTTTGTCCACCCTCAGTTTCAAGAGTTCTTTCAAAACCCTTTCTTCTGTGAATGGACTGGTATCGATCCCCCTATTCATAGTGTTTCTCTTGTTTGGTTCAGGTACCTACCCCTTCTCTTCCGTTGTGAATACTGAGCAGAAATATTCATTCAGTATACCTGCTTTTTCACTCTCACCCTCTGCCCACATTCCCTCCCCTTTATTAAGTCTCTGTATCCCTCCCCTGGTCTTTCTTCACTCCCTAATGTACCTATAAAAGGTTTTATCCACCCTCTTAACAGAGTTGGCTATCTTTTCCTCAGTTTGTGCATGTGCTATTCTGACTGCCTTCCCTGCCTCCTTCTGCTTTAACTGATACAGTTCTCTTTCCTGCTCCTTCTGTGTTTCCTTATATTTCCTGAATGCTATCCTTAACCTTTCTTCCACCTCTTTTGAGAACCATAATGTTTTTTTCCCTTCATTTTGTTTTGTTGATTTGCTTCACACAAAGGCTTGTTGCCTCTGTGATGGCTGTTTTGATTATTCCCCATTGTTCCTCCACCTCTCCTTCTTGCCTGTTTGCTAGTGCCTTTCTGATGCACTCTCTCATTTTCCCAAAGTCAGCCCTCCTAAAGTCCAATACTCTTGTTTTTGTATGGCTTGACACTATGGCTGTGTTTATTGTGAACCACACTGTTTGGTGGTCACTTGTTCCCAGATGGCTACTCACTTCTAAATCTGAGATCCTTTCTCCTTCCCCATTTGAGAGTACTGGGTCTAAGATTGTTCCCTCCCGAGTGGGTTCCAACACTAGCTGTCTGAGACATGACACCTGTAGGGCATCAAGAATGGCCCTGCTCTTGGATGTGGCTGCAGCAGAGGTACTACAGTTAACATCTGGCATATTCAGGTCCCCCATCAGCAATATCTTCCCTTTCTCTGCCATCCTAAGGATGCCTTCTATCATTTCCTCGTCCATTTCCTCCCACTGAGATGGGGGTCTGTATACAACTCCTGTGCGGATTGTGGTGCCATTTCCAGTCTCCAGGGTGACCCACAGTGCCTCCTCTCCTCCCTGTTTATCCTTTAGTTTCATTGCTTTGATCCCTTCCCTTATGTAGAGAGCTACTCTTCCTCTTCCTCTTCTTCTACCCTCCCTGTCGCTCCTGTAGATTGTGTACCATGGTATGTTGACATCCCAGTCATGGTTTTCTGTGTACCATGTAGGAGGTCAGATCACCACCATATCAATGATTCAGCTAACTGACATCAAATACACTATGGACAATGGCTCTCTGACTGAAGCCATATTTACTGACCTCTCAAAAGCCTTTGACTCAGTTAACCACTTCCTGCTGCACTCCAAGTTAATTTCTATTGGCCTGTTTCACTATGCTGCCTCCTGGTTTCAGGTCATCTTAAGAATAAACAGCAGTATGTTAACTTTAACAATGCTGTCTACTCCCTAGCCCATACCTAACTTGGTGTCCCACAAGGCTCCATACTCAGCCCCCTGCTTTTCTTCACCTTTGTCAATGACCTACCCTCTGCCCCAGTTTTCTGATCCTCCATCACGTACATTGATGACACTAACCTATACTGTATTTCTTCCTTCATTTCCCAGGTCAGCACTTAGTAACAGCAGGATTTTTCCCAGATCCAGACATTGCTCAGTAAACACAAGCTCATTCACAACTCCTGTAAGATTCAAGCCATGTTGTTTGGTTCCCAGAATCGACTCATGTCCTGTAATGAACCCTTTTCCATTCACTGTCTAGATGGATCCCACCTCTCCACCATGGCAGATTTTAAATATCTGGGCATCATCCTAGATCCCATCCCAGACTACTCACTCCATATTTCCCTGACCTATAAAGCAGTCAGTGCCAGACTTGGGGTGTGTACCATGCAAAATGCTCTCTAATATCCAAGCTCAGGCCCACCATCTGCCAGGGTGTCCTCCTCCCTCATCTCCAATATAGCAACTTGTCTTGTCTCATGCTCCCAGAGCTGCCCTTCACAAGTGAGAGGCGACCTATAATAACATCTATTACTTCATCTTGGCAACCCCCATCAAACCCACCCTTTATGCCTCCCTAGACTGGCTCTCTCCCTCTGCTGTCCAGTACTGTTCACTAGGATGTTTTATTGTCAATATTGTAAGATCCACATCCCCTACCCCTCTCTTAATCTTCCCCTATGCTTCTCACCAACCCTGCTTACTCAGATCTTAAAAAAAGGCACTACACCTTCATGTTCCCAAATGCTCCCCCAAAATGGGTAAACAGGCATTTTCCATCTTTGCCCTGAAATTCTGAAACTCTCTTCCACTAGACATCTGGAGTCTTCACTCCCATGGGCACTTCAGAGGTTCTCTCAGGAGACACTTCAGGAGTCATCTACTTTTTCTTGCTCAAGTTAATATCCTGACATCCCTCTTGCACCTTACACTGAAAATCATCTCTTTTATGTACTCTGTGTATTGATTGCTAACCTGATTAGAGGTGGGAAACCTGCATGTATGTTAGCTTTATAGTGCATGATTAGTCCTTGTAGTGTATGAAGTTCCATACAGAGCATTTTCTTGTTGTAGGACAGTTCAGAGTTTACAAAAAGTTGTTGTAGTATTGTTTTGATGTACAATGATGCTACAATTTTTTGTGACTTTTGAACTGCCTATGTTACTCACAAGCTCCTGTAAAAGCATCTGTAGGAGCAGATTAGAGATAATTTTGAGCTGCACAAGGGTAGGATAAGAGCACCTTCCGCTCCTGCAAGTAAATGCCATGAGAGGTAGTTCCTGGATTTTTTGCATGTCTCGATGTGGGTTGTCCAGTAGTAGGTTTCACGTGCGGCAATACTGACCTGCTATGGAAAGCCGCACCGATGCTAACAGAAAAGAGTCAACAGTGCATCTTTCACTGGTGTTCATCCCTTCCTAACATTCATGAAGCAGTTAGCTGTCAGCTGAGAATGTTACTGAGAGTTGTGGCACTCATGGCTAACAGCAGCAGAAGCTTAACTGTGAAGTGGGAGGTGAGGAAGAAAAACAGGAAGCCTGACAGAGGTTCAGGGAAGAGTAATGCAGGGATTCTCAGCAGCACAAGGCAAGAACTTTTTAAACATATTTTTTACCATATACTATAAAAGTGTATGAACAACCATACAAAATAAGACTTATGCTTCCAGCTTGGGTTTTGAGATTACATCATAATATAATAATAATAATAAAACTTTATTTATTTAGCGCCTTTCAAGTGCCAAGGCGCTGTACAAATGAATCATAAAATCAAAATATACATATAAAAACGACAATTAATAACATCAGTCCACAAAAGCCTTGTTCCATAACAAAGTCTTAAAATCCCGCTTAAAGGCCTCCACTGTCGTGCATTCTCTAAGCCGGCAAGGCAGAGAGTTCCAGAGGGTTGGGGCCACGAACCCAAAGGCCCTAGCCCCAGAAGACTTCAATATAACCCTCGGAACCTCTAGCAACCCCTCTTTGGCTGAACGGAGCTGTCACATGGGGTGGTAAGGGATCAGAAGCTCTTTCAAGTAGTCAGGACTGAGTCCGTGCAGGGCTTCGAAGGTCAAAAGATCTACTTTAAAGGTGATCCGCCACTGTATAGGCAGCCAGTGCAGATCGCGCAGCACAGGGGTAATATGTGTCCTTCTAGTCACCCCTGTCATTAATCTTGCTGCAGCGTTCTGCACTAGCTGCAAGCAGTGGACATCAACCCCAGGAAGCTCCAAGTAAAGGGAGTTGCAATAGTCAAGGCGAGATGTCACGAAGGCATGACCAACATGGGTAAATCGCTGGACGGAACAAGGTGTTTCACCCTGGCGATGTTCCTAAGATGATAGAATGCGGACTTAACGACTGCTGACACCTGATGACGAAGAGTCAGCCCGTCATCAAGTACCACTCCAAGGTTACGCACCCGTTCAGAGGCAGGGATCAGATCCCCCCCCCAGCAATATGCCAGAGGGCTGACCAGACCCCAACCCCCCTGACCCACGACCTGGGTCCACGACCAAAACTTCAGTCTTACCGGCATTCAACTTTAACCAGCTCAAATTCATCCAGTCCTGGATTTCAGCGAGGCAGCTGTTAAGTACCTAGAGAGCACTAACCTGGTTGGTGGCAAAAAGAAAGGTAGAGCTGGGTATCATCTGCATAGCAGTGAAACTTCAGCCCATACCTTCTTACAGTGTCTCCGAGGGGCAGCATATACACTGCAAACAACATGGGGGAAGCACCGAACCCTGGGAGCCACCACATTGCAGAGGGAAAGAATCGGAGGAAAAAATCCCCGACACCACTCTCTGCGTTCTCCCAGATAGAAAAGATGAAAACCATCTGAGCACTGTACAGGACAGTCCACAGATGGACTCCAGACATTCGAGTAAAACCCCATGGTCTACAGTGTCAAAGGCTGAAGAGAGATCAAGAAGGACCAAGATAGAACGGTTCCTCTGATCTCTCTCCATCAAGAGATCATTGAGCACCCCGAACCAGAGCAGTCTCGGTACTATGCCTCTTACGAAAACCAGACTGGAGAGGTTCATAGATATTATGGATGGTCAGGTGGTCCTCCAGCTGGTTTGCCACTACCTTCTTGATAACCTTCCTGATAAAGGGAAGGTTAGAGATCGGTCTGTAGTTGGAAAAAAACATCTGGGTCCAAAGAAGCCTTCTTCAAAAGGGGAGTCACCGCAGCTTCCTTTAGGGAGCTCGGAAACTCACCCAATTCAAGGGAGCACCAGATTATTTGAACCAGAAATGGGCCGATGATCTCAACACAACCCAGAATTAGGGAGGTAGGGCCCGGATCTAAACTACAACACATAGGGTGCATCCCCTGGACGATCCGCATAATATCATTGAAAGTCAGCAGGTCAAAGGAACACCAGGAGACAGAGGATTCCATGACCAAACGCCGACCAGAAGCTTCCCCCTTAGAGTGTGCTGGATGGATCTCGGATCTGATGTCGGCAACCTTACTCGCAAAGAATTGAGCGATCTCATCACACTCTTTTTGTGAAAAGGCTCGACAGAGCTGGAGACAGGCTGGGTTGCACAGCCTGTCCACAGTTCTGAAGAGCTGAGCCGGTCAATTCTGAGTGACAGAGATCTCCCTGGACAGGAATTCTGCCTTCTTATGGGAGATCTCTGATTGGTAGGACGATAATGCTCCTCCAAACTAAGGTGGTCGGCATCCAGAGCAGATTTCTCACAACGATGCTCAACCGGCCGCCCCACACGCCGCAATCCCTCAAGGACCCATCAAAACCATGGGGCCCGAGGGCAAAAGAGGGGACGAACACAGACAGGAGCAATTGAGTCCAGGGCCGAGGAAATGGCTTTGTATAGGCCAAAACCATAGCCTCTGGACCCAAGCTGGCAATCGGAAACTCTGAGAGGTTCAACACCGCCATCGGGTCTTCAGGGCACACATCCCGTAAAGGGCGGTATCGAACCATCTCTACAGGGGTAGACCTACGAAGGGGAGCACGAAAATTGAAGCTCACGGTGTAGTGATCGGACCAACTGACAGGTTCCACCACCAAATCAGAGGCCTCAATCCCCAGGAGAAAAACTAAATCCAAGGAGTGACCGTGATTACGTGTGGCCGAGGAAACAATCTGTGTAAGGCCCAGTGATGTCATCAACTGGAGAAAGTGCTGACCAAAGGCAGAAAGTTCATCATCGACCCAAGCATTGAAGTGGCCCAGAACCATCGGGTCTGGGCGTACCTCATGCCATCGGCATTTAATCTGCCACTTCCTTATGGAATGCCTCGCTCCTGGTGGACGGTAGACGAGAGTTATCTCTGTAACCCACACCGGCCACAACAGTACACTCAAAGGATTCAGCCTCCTCAACTGGTGCACTCGTGAGCCCCAAACTGGTCTTAAAACAGACCGCTACTCCTCCCCCTGCGATCCAATCTCGGGCGGTGAATCACCGAGTACCCAGCTGGAACAGTCGCCTCTAAAATAGGGCCGGCATTTCCATCCAGCCAGGTCTCGGTGATGCAAGCCAGATCTGCTGTCTCAACAAAATCAGAAATAATAGCTGATTTGTTTTTAACAGATCTGGTATTGCACAACACCACCCGAGTTGGACAGGGATCCGAGGCCGTCCCGACAACTTGCCCATCCAAATAGGAGGAGCCCTTGGGTATGGAGACTAGGCATGGAAAACCACGTTCCAGGCTCCATTTCACCCCAGGGCGTCTTCTGGGCTTAACCACCCCTATGTGAGAGGTCCGTTCATTCGTCCTACCATGTCCACGACCTTCACCACACCCATCCCCCCTCCTACGGACAATACCAAGCGCCTGACAGTGCTGGTAGATGGAAAATGGGAGGGGAGGAGGGCAAAAAGGGCGGAGGGCTCTCAAGGTCCATATGATGTCATCTCAACACCACATTGGAAACACAACCTGTTTGTGTATCGTTGCTTATACAATATTTTTTTATGTGTTCACTCTTGTTTTCGGTATGGTTATTTGAATTGTGCTCCAGTGGGAGCATTATCCTTTTAACTACTATTGACTTCATTATGCTGTGTTTCTCACATTTTCATGCTTTATAGCCCACCAGCTCTGCTGGCTCGCATTTGTCCTGTTCATCTTAAGTGCCTGATAGTTTTTATTTTAACCTTTGTACTCTCCTGGGTCATATTCCTGTAAATAGGCATTTATTTGCTTAATGTACCCTTCCAGATAAACAAAAAATAAATAAATAAATAAATCAAATAAATAAGACTTTCAGCCTTGTGGATCACTCTTTGCTCTTCTCCAATCTTTCTAGCCTGGGAATCTCCACTATATTGCTTCCTTTGTTTAGTAACTATTTTGCCAACAGGTTCCATTGGGTCAAGTTTGGATCTTCTCTCTCTCTGAGTCTGCCCCTACATCATCTGGGATTCCTCAAGGGTCAATTTTAGGGCATCTCCTCTTCTACTTGCACATAAATTCAATCCAGCAGTGTCTCTCAAATTGTACACCCATCCTATATGTGAATGATCTTGTTCTATTTGCTAGCTCCAGCAATATTGGCAGCATTAATATGGTTACGTCCTCTGACCTCTAGTCTATACAAAGCTGCTTCAATGTGAACAGGTTCCTTCTGAATACCTATAAAATTCAGTCTGTGCTTTTTGGAGCACCTCCTAGGGTAACACACTGTCTAACCCAATCTCAGTATCCAATAGTAATGGAGACCTTGTTGACGCTATTTCTTCATTCAGTTACTTTGGAATCACCCTGGACCCTTCCCTTGATTTTTCACTGCATATGACAGGCATCTGTAAAACTGTTAACTCCAGACTGGGTATCTCTTATAAAGTCAGTCATAGCCTTTCCCCCATGCCCATTTACCCATAACCTCCGGGCTACTTCTCCCAAAGGCTTCCTTATGGAGTCCCTTTTTTTTCTGCTTCAGTTAAATCTACCCTCCATAAGTGGGATGTGATTTATAATAATATCAGCTGGTTTGTCTTGGCCTCCAACTGACTCACCCATCATTTTATCCTTTGTATCAAGTTTGGATGTCTACCTACATCATCCCTATGTGACTTCATGTCAAGTAATGTGATCTATATTATAATGAGCAATCAATAGCCTTGGCCTCTTACATCACTCCTTCAGCCTGTTCAAAGTGCCCACCCTTTGAGATGTAGCCAGCACACTCCCTTAACTGTCACAAAGATGTGCACAAAAATAGGTGAAACAACATTTTCAACTTTGTGCAAAGGTTATGGAACTCAATTTCTCTTGAGCTTCACCTATGCCCATCTATACAGACATTTCGTAGCAGATGCAGTGATTATTTATTCAGTGTGTTTAGTTGTTCTTGTTCCTAGCTTGCAATGTCTAGCCTGTATGACTCCTTCACACGTTCTTGACTCTGTTACCTATTATATAAATCATATGTAATTTTCTTGTTTCTTATTTGCCATTTTGCATGTATTTACTACAAATCTATGTATTGCCTGTATTTCTGTATTTTTTGCCTTGTCCCACATGTACTCACTGTTGTCATGACCTACTGTATTGTTATTTTAGCTATAGTCTCCCAGGTTACATCTGAAAATAGGCATTTGATTGCGGAGTGCACTTACCTGGCAAATGAAAATGAAATAAATAAATATCAGACTCATCTTTTTTCTGTTGAGTGGTATCAATGACAGCAGAGGATGTGGGGGAGGAGAATGCAGGCAGCATTAATGTAGGAAAAGGACCATAGGTTTCCATAAATGCAGTTGTTAAGTTGTATCTGCTAGGGAGTTGCACCCGTGGTGAAGCCTGAGGAGGAGGTGGAAGCAGCAGCAATGGAGGAGGAGGTCAACAGGTATGTGTGAATGAAGTGTTAGAGTTATATCATCTTTTTTTCTGGGCAGCTACACCCACTGAGGAGGCAAAGGAGAAAGACACTGGGGTGGGCAATACCGTATTTTGAATATTTGACCAAGTATTTATATGCAGAGTCCCAAATATCTGGTATTTGTGTATTTGATATGGGGTGTGGAAAAAAAAGGGTACCCAGTTAGATTAGCGTTACCAGAATAGTGCTGCACTATACGGTGCCAATCTGCTAAGTGCTCAAAAGCATGGCAGCCAAGGATTTACAGCACTTGCTATAAGTGCTCCCCTGGTCACTGTTCATAGTCCTGAAAAAAGACAAGGGCACCACTGATCCAGTAGCTGACCAAGCTGCTCCCATGGTGTGGAGTGCTGAAGCATGGAGCAGCTCAGTTGGCAGCAATGGAGACCAGGGTTCTAATCCTGGTCTCCAGCATTTTGGCAGCATCGGGACTTTGTTTTTTTTTTCTGAGCCACAGAAACACATTTTAACTTTCCCCATGATCCACTCTTCCCCCCGGAGTGAGAATCTATAAGTCCAGGGGTGCAAGGGCAAAGCCCCCAACAAAAAGGAATCGCCACTTTTTTGCTGCACGACCTTATGCAAGTACTATTTTGACTGGCACTGTTTGGACCCAGTGCTGAAAAAAAGGATCCCCTCTCTCTCCAGATGGCCAGGGCTAGTTTCCTGGCCACCCTCCCTTCCAAGCTTGACTCACTCACTCAACTACTTCTTCCCTAGAGTCCCACGCAGTTAGGAAAAGTGAGTGCTGACTCCTGGAACCTTACCAGGAGCTGAATGCATCTTTCTGTCACCCACTTGCCCCCTTTCTAGCTCAGCAACCTTACCCCAATTGATAAGAATTTCCTAAGCTGTTGACTGCTATACTCTATCCACTCCAGTCCTTGCTTCTCATGGTCTCCCCCAAGCCAAATCATTGATGGGGGATGGGCTAGTGCCAAATATCAAGGGTAGTCAGTTGCCCCCTTCCCTGCTCCCACTGCACTCTCCAGCCTGCTCTGCTCACCAATCAGTTTATCAGTATGTACTAAGTAGAGAAAGTGCGAATGGGGCTAGGTGTGAATGATCGTGAGGGATGGGACAGGGCAGTTGTGTCTTTAGTAGTGACATTAGGCAGTCTAACTGGTATGAAGCTATTGCCCTGCCCCCTGCCTCATGATCATTTGCTCCCAGTCCCATTCATACTTGCTCATTGAAGTACAAACTGATGAACTGATTTGGTGAACAGTGAGGGCTGTGGAGCACAGTGGAAGGAAGATGGGGGACTGACTGCCTATCCAGGATATTTGGCACTAGCTAATCCCCCAATCAATGATTGTTAGAGGGTGGACTGAGGAGGAGCATGGAGTGGACAGAATATAATAGTCAACAACTAAGATAATCAATTTGGGTAGGGTGGTCAGGGTAGGGAGGGGCCAGGGGTGACATAAAGACACCGTTGGCTCCTTGTAAGGTGTTAGGAGCCACCTCTCTCTGGATGACTCTGCTGTTTTTATTAAGTTTCACAGAACTTTGCCAGTGAAGTTTTAACTTTACAAGTTTACAAAGTTGCCAATCTGCAAAGTTTAACTTCATGACGTGCCAAGAACTTTACAAAGTTGCAGAACATCGCAAGGTTAATACAAAGTGAAGTTTATTTTTACTTCACACATCTCTAGATAAATTTGTATGCCAGCAGAGACAGGATAAAAACAAGTTCCATGCCAACCCACCAAACTACACACTAATACCACTGAGCCCACTTTCAGTTTTTCACAGACTGACAGGTAGCTTTTTTTTGGGGTGGGGGGAGACCACAAAAAACATCCAATTAACTACCACTGAATTTCAAGCTGGAACCTGAAGAAACCATATAGAATCTTTTCCCTGAAGAGAGCCAAGTAGCCCAACAGCCACAACCTACAAAAAGAGACAAGGAAGTAAAAAAATATCACTGAAAGCTTCATTTCTGTTGGTACCACTAATGTAAACAAAACAGAGAGTGACAGAGAACTGAATATCAAAACAGATACTCAATGGGCAGTGATAAATTTCTGCAACTGGACTTCAGCTAAAAAAACTAGACAACAGACTGGAAAACAGACACTTTTGAAGCAATTAATAGCCTACTTAGGCAGTTCTATGCTGAGATTAGAATCATGGCCAAAGAGCAGTTCTCAGTGTCTGGATACTGTACTGTCCATGCTGGAATCAATCGCCACCTCAACATCACCAGTATAGGCAGCAAAACAAGCATAATCATCAAACCTGCTTTTCACTACTCCAACAACGTACTGGTCTGAGTATTAAAAAAGCAACAACACAAAGATCAAATTGCCCACCACCTGCTAATAACTCCAACAGTCTTGGAAAAAATTTCTGCCCCAGTACCATGCCTGGCCTTATTCAAAAAGTATGGTTTGACATACAATTGTATATGACCCAGTTTGTTTGGGAAGGCCTATGATACCACCATCCAGATTCTTTTGCAATAAAAATGGAGGACACGGCACTGATATGTGACATTGTCACACAATACAGAAACCAAATAAACACAAGAATCCTCTCAAAGTAAACAGTCAGCGTGTGAGAGGACTTTGTATGAGATGTGGTAAATCTGCTGTGCCTGGTGTGAAAGTTTAAATAATATATTAAAAAAAAACACACCAAATTCTCCAGTATTCTATCTGCATCTCCATCAAAACCCACAGACATACTTGGATTCCGAAGACTGCTGGTACACCTGAAAGGCCATGGGGAAAAATAATTTTGGCAATCGCATATATAAGTTAAGCTAATAGAAAAAGGGGGAGTAGCACTTCAGTAAAAGGTAGAATTAACACACCAGAATCTTCATTAATTATCAAAGAAACACTTTTAAATTAAGCTCTGATGGAAACCTGTACCTGTGGCACACCAATCACAGCATCACATCAACAGCATTCCAACTGTTCTCAAGTGCTGGTATGTCTAGTTACGAGAATCACAGGACATATGTCTAAATCAGCCATTGTAAAACCTAGAGCTCAAACCTTGGTGGGCAGCAGCTAACCAATGACATCAACCCTGAACAGAAGCCCAAAATCACAGAACAAACTCTTGCAGGTAGCTGTACTAAATGCAGTTTCTATCAGCATAGCACAAGCAGCAACTAACACAGCTAACAACTTCAATCCTGTGAACTGCACATTTTAACCTCCAATTATCTTCATTACTTACACTAAATAATGATCCCTTAGTAGGGCTAGTCTGCATAGCAGACCCATTCCTAGTGGGATCAAAGTCAGGAAGTATTTTGCAGCTGTCTCATTTAAATACATTGGGAGACTGGAATGCAATTTTTTTATAGCTGTCAGTGAGTGAGTGCTGTGCCTTGCTATTGCTCCTTGCAGTATTCCGTGAAATGATTGAGCACAAAATGGTGAATGTGAAAACGGCAATGGGAAAACAGCACAACACAAAGAGTGACCAGGAAAAACAGTGATCACTGAAACGGCATCCTACGGCTATCTTCCCCTCCGGAAGTTGCGTCCCTTGGGAGTTGTATATCAATAGTAAGGGGGTATGGGGGCAAAGAACCCCTTCTGAAACTCACTGTGGCAGTGTTGTCACCATTTCAGTGATCACTGTTATTTCCCGGTAGTTCTTTGTGTCTGCACTGTTTTGCTGTCAACTTTTTCTTTTTGCCCTTTTGCATTTGCCCTTTTCACATGGAACCCTCCCTGCAGCTGTCTGTAACACTTTGTAAACTTTCTGTTGGCTACATGAGAACCTGTTGGGCAAGTGGGCTACTCACATAAACATGCAGCTGACATAGATGATACAATGATGCAGTCCTCAGCTTGTTTAGTCTAGCCCCCGCCCCTGGACAAGAATGAGAATGAATGAGCTCAGAGAGGAAGTACTAATAAACTCTGTCTTAACAACTTTGTGAACGGAAACTAACCTTTATTTTTTCTAAAAGGAAAAAAATGAAGTTGGCTATATAAACCACAGAGTTTTCACGCTACTAAATTATTGCAATGCAAGAAGACAATGAATAGCATAGCTGGGATACCACTTTTATGTTTCCTTGCACTTGTGCAAGAAACATCTTGCAGTTGCTTCAGAATGATATTTGAGAGATGTGTCAGTGGTGGTGGCTCTGGTGCTCCCTGGATGGGGGACATTCCCTTTCTACTGTCCAGTGTGGCCTGAGGGAAGGTTCCCTTACTACTGTCCAGTGTGACCTGAAGATGGGCAACTTCCTCCCTCAGGGCAGAGAGTTGTCTGCAAATAGGGCAGCATCTCAGCCTCCAGAAAGACTCCCGTAAGACTGCTGCCCCACAGCTATTGCATTGCACTACTCCCCACATGTTTATCTATTTTTTTTGTTTTTTTATTTTTTGTTGTGTGTGTGTAATTGGTTTGCTATATAAAAATATATGTATTATACAATGTGTATGCTTATATTGTCAATGCAGTGTGCTAGAGAGGATATGACAGTGATATGCACCTTGCACTCTTGAGGAAATGATGTCAGAACCCCAGGTATAAAGGAAATATTTCCAGGTGGGTGGGGTGAGGGTGGGCAGGGTTGGGCTAAACTGTGCCCTCATGAAATAATCAGCTAAAAGCTCTGACCCACCGCTGCGATGAGTGCCTTCCTGTCAGTAAGATGCCCTACACAACAATTTGACAGAGAAAATACCCTGCTAATCAAACAGAGAAAAATCCAGACATCCAAGTCAGACACAGGTAAACTTCCCCAGCCCCAAAACAGCCTGGTGATTTGTGCTCTGAAAGCAGTCAGCCCCAAAATAAGTCAGCTGTGCACCAGGACAGACACAGTAAACAGTATTCTGTCCCTCAGGGTTTAAACTGTTCCTTCACTGAAAATCTTAACAATTGTAACAAAAGTAAAGCAAGATCAGTTAGAAGTAGCCTCCACCTGCAGAATATCTGCTACAAACCAAAGACAATTGTAAGGTTCACCTCCCTCTGTTGTGAGCACAACTCACTTTCTTGAAAATCCTATGTTCAGTATTGCAGCTTCCAGCCAGAGGTAGCTTCACCTGAAGAATATTAGCTGTTCTGATGAGTTTGCTATAAAACACTTGCTTATAATACTGTTATTCTCAGGTCTGTAAGACTCTTCCAAAGCTATTGGCTGATAAGTAGCTATGATGTAAGCACTTCCTGACACAGTCTGGCCTGGCCTTTTAAGGCACACACAGATAAACACAAAAAACAGGTTCCACCCCCTGGGGCACTGCCTGGGTCAAATACACAGCCTGTACCTGCACTTACTTCAGGACTTATGACAAATTCTTAGCCCAGGGTTTAAACTCTTCCTGCACTGAAAATCTTAACAATTGTAACAAAAGCAAAGCAAGACCCACCTCCCTCTGTTGCTTGAAAGACTGTCTTTCCTGATAATTCTAAGTTCCTTATTTCACCTTTCAGTTAGAAGTAGCCTCCACCAGCAGAATATCTGCTACAAACCAATGTTTATGTTTCCTTGCGCTTGTGCAAGAAACATCTTGCGGTTGCTTCAGAACGATATTTGAGAGATGTGTCAGGGATAAGTCGAATGCAAAGCACTCTACAGTGGGCTCATCCCTGACAGACCAATGAGCAGGCAACCAGACTGTGATACTAGTCAGAGTTTCACAGCTGGAAGCTGTTCTCTAGTTGAAAGAAATGAAGCACTGCAATGAGAGTGCTTCACTATTTTCATTTGCATACCAGCAAGTAATGGAGGTTTTGATCACCAGACATGTTTTCTCCCCTGTCATCCTCATACAAATATAGGACATTCTACAAACCTCAGTCTACACCACCCTAGTAGTGCCAATTCTCCTATCCTACCACATGCAACGTCACCCTCCCAGTTACAGTATCTAGCAGATGGTTTAATTATACAGAGAGCCAGTTGTAAGCACCATCCCATGCCCTCCTGCAGTCCCCTCTCCTTCCTATTGCATACAACCAGGCAGCCTGCCTGCTTCAAAGACAGGGATTAATGGAGAGAGTGGGAGCGAGTACAGTTCTATCAAATCCCCCCCAACACAATGCCATTTCCACACATCATTCCCAGTACACTGCTCACCACTGAGGTCCGAGAGAACACACTTCATCTCCCGGCAGTAATACAGGGAAGGGCGGCTGCCCGCCCCAGATCTCATGCTGCCACCATTCAGTGTAATCCTCAGGTTCCCACAGAAATTGCCAGTCTTGTCCATTGCCTTTCCCTTTATTCAGCAGCCATGACGGCCTAGCCACTAAGAGGTTAACAGACACAACTTTTATAACCAGAGGAAGAGCTTTCTGGAAAAAATGCATGGTGACTGGTAACCCCTAGCTGATTCCTTCAATCTCCCCCATTCCTTCCTCTGCAAAGCGGAATACCCAAAAGATAATATCGATTCCTGACATTCCTTCTGTTTATGGACATCTGCAGTGCAGAGACAGCAAAATCGCCAGTCTGCTGTTTTTTTCCCTTATGATCATGTACGAAGCTGATGTAATAGTGTATCTGCTGCCTCTTCTGACATCAGACAGCAGACTGTGGACTCAGCACTAGAAAACAAATCCTAACACTATGAGCACTCCTCAGAGGATTTTTTTTCAAGTTTTGTTTAGTTTCTTACTCCTTTGTCCAGCGTCCTGTTTTGGGTAATCGCGAACACATGGCATCTGCCAGGGTACTGAGCACATAGCATTTGTGCTCACCTACTATGGCCACTGGTTTTGGTATCAACAGAAAACAGCAAATTTCTCCCTTGCTCTGTTTCTGCCCTGCTGTTGATGCTTATTATGATGGCTGGTCTCAAATGAACAGGATTCAATAATAACATTGTTGTCTCCTTTCATGTGTTAAGTATCCTGGCAGCTGTCATACAATCACTATCACTCCAAACAGGAGGCTGGATAAGGGAGTAAGATATTAAACAATACTTGAAAAAAAGCAATTCCCTGATCTTCAGCTACAGTATGTGTTAAGGTAACCTCGTCTGTAACTTTTACTGAAAGCAGACAATAAGCAGAATTTGTTTGCAGCGGAGCACATACTGTAGGAGAGTGAGGTGCAACAGCAGTTATACAGTAAAGCAGCATGCTGAAATCAAATATGCTGCATTTTGTGCAAATATGTACTGGTAGGTCTCAAAATCTGCAGTGCAGAGTTCAGAAGGGGAAAAAATGTGTATACTGCATGTCACAAACAGGTTTTATGTTTATGGGGTAGAACCTTCACATACTTGAAAGGAGACACATGCTCCGTTCACAGAAAAGCTGTATCCTTTGTTTTGCATGAACGCTCCCATTTGAACTTTTCCCTGAGTAGCCCTCCAGTTTTCTCCCTCTTACCATTGAGGACAATATAGGAGCCTGGTGAAACATTTCAGGCTGTTCCCACACCTAGCATGAGACTGAGGCCCAACCTCCAAACTCTATCAGGTCTGACAAAGAACTACAGTGAAGGAAACGAAACAAACAGCTACTTAAGATTCTTCTGGCACCCTCCTCTCCCTAGCATTTCACTCTGCTGTCTAACTCTGTATGCTCATTGTGGCCTAGTCATCTTTCTGCATTTTGGAGGTTGCCACTGGGAACCTTGCTGATAACTTCTCAGGTCATTCTTCTCACCCAGCATTTTTGTATAACCCCTATCTATAAACACAGTGACTGAACAAAAACCAAGGAAACAAACAGAATGAGAGCATTACTGAAGATTTTCAGGCTGATCACCCACCATCCTGTATTTCATCCAGGTCTGCCGCTCTGTAACCCAATTCTGGCCCATATCCTTCTGCATTGTAATGTGTTGTAAAAACACAAAAGAAAAATTAAATTTTCACCATGGCTTTGCTCTCAGTCATGTGAGTTCTGGACACTGCCCTCACCCCCCACCCCAGCTAGCTGTCCGTCAAGACATTAAAGACTTTTCACCTTGAGAGGGTGGGAAAGTTTCCATTACTGTTCTGTCTCTGTTTGATAACTGGTCTTCATTATATATATATATATATATATATATATATATATATACACACACACATATATATATATATATATATATTTATATTCACAACCAAGAAAGGACAGTCATTAAAAAACAGTTTTCACCCTGACTGTAATGTCAGTCACTGCCTGTTGAGGCTGTAGCTGGGTTTGAAAATGGGAAAGTGGTGCATTCTAAAGTTGTAAATGCACTTGGTGGAATTATAGCTTTTTCTTAGTTATATTGTTATACTGTTTAACATCAAAAACACATTGCTTTTGAATCAGGACACATTATTATGATGAGTATTGTAAAATGCACTTTCTGGAACTATTTATACTGTTTCTCTTGTAAAACACATAGTGCTTTTGAATCAGGACAGGGTTGTTATGATGAGTATTGTAAAATGGACTTTCTGGAATTATATGTTATTTATAGTGTTGCACTTCAATAATGCGCTGTTTTTCAATCAGGACTGCCCGGTTATGATAACTGTCAGGGTACCCATCATAAGAATGCCCTTCTGATTCAGAAGAACGTTTTCGAAAAAAGTCATCCCAATAACGGTGTGCAAGTGAAAAAGCACTGTGTTTTCCAAGTGAAACAGTATAAATAATAAGGCATAATTCCAGCAAGTGCATTCTACAATAATGTACGTTTTGTTTTTCAAAACCAGCGACTAATGGTGGGCGAAATGGGCTCAATCCACTCCATGAAGTGATTTGCAGAGCAAAGGCGGATTTGTGGCATGCTCCACAATGTGAAGCGGAGTACTTCGAATTATTATGAGGAACGTGAAGTCCATTAGAAGCAATGACTGCTTTACTCTGCCTCCCCAGGCCACTACTCTGCCAAATTTAAGGCAAAGTGCATTGCGGGCAGTGCACTTCGCCTTGTTTTTGAGCTCCAAAGGTGAATTTTGCAGTGATTCATGGAATTTCAGGTTGCATGGGCTCTATATTGATCTGCACAGCCTCAGTTTGGGGGTAGTATGAGTAGGAAGGAGTAGGAGACAGTGTGCTCTAACAGCTGTCTATGATAGAAATCTTGTAAAAGCTGTTCAGAAAAGCATTTTTGCTTTTTTGGGGGGGATCCAACTTTGGTTCATCGATTGTAGGAAACCCTCCTGTGCTCATATCATCGAGCATTTTTGTTTTTGTGTGGATTTTGAATGTTAATTTACAACATTGAGTGTGTGGTGAAAGACAGTGAAAGTGTGCTTTGGGGGAGGGGCGTATCTGTGGTGTAGGTAGATATAAGTTGGAGAAATAGTGATTTCTTTGTTTTTTGGTTTTATTTTTGTTATATAACTGACTGTGTTAATCTACACACAGTAATATTGTCAGTAATAGTAGAAATGTTCTTGCTGTTTGTTGTGAGGATATGGTGCAGCAGTTCATAGGTTCAGGTTGTTCACATTACAAATGTACAATACGTCACGTGGCATAGTACTGAACTTTTGCATTTGCGAAGCAGTCCTCATTCAGCATTATACACAAACTGTTCTTTGTGTGAGTGTGCATGCAGTGTTGCATGCATCAAATAATACACCTTTTATTGTGCAACAGACTACTGTAATTGCAGGCGCAGCAGTGTGAACCTGCTATCCACTGCAGCTGCCTGATTTTGTACTGCGATCATGGTATCTGTTCTTAGTTTTGTTACTTGTAGTGCCATATAAATCTGCACTGTCTGCATTCAGTGCTCCCCCCACCTCCACATTCAAAAGGTATTTTTTACCAGATTGGATTGTTTTTGTGACCTCATCAGCACCACTGGTCACTGAAGTTGTTTTAATTCCATGACAATCTCAGAGTAGTCTTTTATCTGCTGCTGAAGCCACAGTTATTTATTTGGCTTCACATCCAGCATCCCTCCAATCAGAGAGTGAATGCATCAAAATCTGAATTTGGTTATAACATCTGTGGTTGATCCCCCAAAATGCCTGCAAAGAGACATGCAAGCAAAGCTGTTTCTCGCCATGGAAATGTTGGCAGTAAGATGGTCTGCAGTGCCCGAAACATCACGAGCCCCCCCACTTCAGTTCTTAAAATAACAGACTTAAGTAAGCCACAACATGGACATGTTAAAAGCAGAGCATCACAATCCCTTTTTCGGGAATTTTTTTGTTCAAGATGCAAATGATGATTCAGTTGCAATCTGTCAGGTTAGCCACGTGCGTGTGAATCGAGGTAAAAAGGGAGACATCTGGGCACAGGAGGACAGCATACGCATCTTAAGAATAGGCACTTGGCACTGTGGACACAGCACAAGCTAGCAGCTAATACCACAGTGGGGTATTCACCCGCATCACTGGCAACCATAGCAGCATGTTATCCCCTTCCATGACTGTTAAGCCCAGTAGGAAATTAAACATGTGCAGTAGTGTGGTAATAAGAGCAGAGGATTACTACAGGCATGATGAGGTGGAGGACAATAATGACTTTGAAATGTTGTCCAGTGTTGCTGAGAGTAGCAGTTTTTGTGGTGATGGTGGTGGTGAATGCAGCATGTCTAGTGCAAGTGGTACATCAGCCCCGGTTGGCAAATCTGGCAAAATAACAACATTTCTGGGATTGTCATCATCACCTGTGCAACCGTCTTCATCAAATGTCCACACTTCACTCCCTGACAATGCCATTTATCACAGAGCACAACCATTTGTGATCAACATACCCCATGTAAAACGTTTAAGTCAGCCCACAATACAGAGTGTTTTTACGCATAAGCTGAAGTCCCCCAGAATTATACAGTGTCACGTGAACTCAATGCTGCTGTAGCGGAAATGCTGGCAATTGATCTTTTGCCCTTCTCCTTTGTGGAGAATTTTGGGTTCTGGCGGTTTGCTGCACATGCCTGTCCAAAATGGAAAGTCCCATCCAGGACATACTTTTCGACCCGTGCTGTCCCTGAGTTGTTCCGCACTGTGTCCGACTCAGTAAGAAATGTCCTTCAACATTCCTCCTCTCTATTCATCCATTTAAGTATGGATATGTGGACAAGTGGCAAAACAGCAGGGAGTTCATATTTGTGTATAACTGCACACTGGGCACAGGTGCCAGGGGTTGTTTGTGATGTTGGTAGTGTGAATAATCAGTGCAGTAAGGTGGATTGTCGTGGTAGCAATCTACCAGGAATTCAACAACATGCAACGATTTCTATGTGCAGTGTGACCTATTCACACACTGGTGAGAACATTCTGGACATGGTACTGACTGGAATTGACAGATGGCTAAACCCTCTGTCTCTGAGAGCTGGGTTCATAGCAAGTGACAATGGGTCAAATGTGGTGAAATGCATCACGAATGGTGTTTTTTTTTGTGTTCCATGTATGGCCCACTGTTTAAATCTTGTGGTTCAGGAGTTTCTGCAGCACCCTGATATAAAGGAAATGCTGACCATTGCATGATGTATCTGCTCTCACTTTTCAAGATCTGGAAAGGCCCGTGACCAACTGCGGCAGCTGCAGCTACAAAACAGCCTGCCTCAGCACCGCTTGAAGCTGGAAGTTGTCACCCAATGGAACACCACCTTATACATGGCAGAGAGGTTGTATGAACAATACAAAGCCATCTTAGAATACCTTGTTGTGCACACTAGCCGTAACAGTTCCGGGGCCTCCATGTCTATGACGACAGAACAGTGCCGCCTCATGGACTCTGTAATAACAATTTTGTGGCCTTTTGAACATGCCACACAGGCAGTGAGTGGTGAGTCTGCCTCCATTAGCCAATCAATTCCACTGCTGTGTGTGCTGAGGCAGACACTGGTGAATGTACAGTTGCTGCAACACATGCTGACAGTATTCTTCCAGAATCATCACGTTGTGAGCAAACAGCATAGTGACAACTTTGCCATAGCAACAATGCTGGACCCACGATACAAATGTGGAATTGCATCAGTAGTGGAGGGAGGGCCTGAACAGGTAAAAAATATCAGTGGGCAACTGGTGCACTTGGTTCATGGGGCACAGAAGTCATGTGCCAAGGTCAGAAAACCTCAGCAGCATAATCCAGCTGAAGGTGTACCTGGAGGTCCATCAAGCATATCCTGCAAGGGGAAGGGGACTGCAGTTCCAGGTGGTCTGTCATCCAAAGTGGCTGGTGTCAACCTGCTTTGGGAGGCTTTGTCCCAAGTGGGTATTTGTGAAATAAATAATTCGGGAGAACAGGATGATGCATCAACAACTGAACTTAGTGCGGCACAGAGAATGGTTGAGTCATATTTGTCTGAAAGCAGACATCTGACAAAAACTGAAGATCCTCTTTTGTACTGGAGTGAGAAGGTCAGTGAATGGCTAGAGCTGACTGCAGTGGCACTGAAGTACCTCACATGCCCACCTTCCAGTGTAACTGTTGAGAGGGTATTCAGCTCAGCAGGTGCAATAGTCAGGGATCGTCGGACAAACCTGTCTCCTACAAAAGTTAGTTTGCTAACATTCATTAAAATGAATGAGAGGCACATACCAGCACAGACTGCAACATCAGTATTCATACCCCAGCCTAGTCATGGTGGTCTTGCTGATGTGGAAATGGAGCATCCTGGTGGCACTGGCAGTGGCTGCCTGAAACGGCCCACCACTGACGTAGTTGATGACACAATGGAGAAAGAATTTCCCAGTGGTCAGGCTTCAGACATTGATGACTGTGAGGGCAGCTTTCTTTATGAGGATGATGATGTGGTTAATGTTGGCAGGTCTTAACTGAAGTTTTTAAAAGGTGCTGTGCCCCCTCCCGGACCACCACCACCATGAGTCTGTCTGCTCCCCGGACCTCCGCCACCGGGAATGATGTTAGCCACTGCCACTAGGTGTCTGTCTGCCCCCTGGACCACCACTACTAGGACTGATGTTAGCCACTGCCACCATGAGTCTGTCTGCCTCCCGGACCTCTGTCACCTAGAATGATGTTAGCCACTGCCACTATGTGTCTGTCTGCCCCCCTGGACCACCATGACCACCGGGACTGATGTTAGCCACTGCCGTCTGCCACCATGAGTCTGTCTGCCTCCCAGAGCACCACCACCGGGACTGATGTTAGCCACTGCCACCATGAGTCTGTCTGCCCCACAGACCACCACCAATGGACTAATATTAGCCACTGCCACCATGAGTCTGTCTGCCCCCGGACCACCACCACCACTGGAACTGAACTTAGCCACTGCCGTCTGCCACAATGAGTCTGTCTGCCCCTCGGACCACCACCACCTGGACTGATGTTAGCTACTGCCACCATGAGTCTGTCTGCCCCCCCGGACCACCACCACCACTGGGACTGATGTTAGCCACTGCCACCATAAGTCTGTCTGCCCCTGGACCACCACCGGGACTGATGATAGCCACTGCCACCACTGCGCCTGAGTCTGTCCAGACCACCACATCCATCAGCCAGAGACTCGAAGCTTCTTAATATCTAAAACATAAAGTGAGTATGTGTACTCATGTTTGTTATGCTGCTTCACTTCTTTTAGTTGTATGTTTTGTTTTCTGTAGCTTTTCACAGCAGCAATGGTAAGACACATACGGAACACTTATTTTGTTTCTTTTACAAGGTAACAAAAAAAGGCTCCATTGCTAAAACTCATTGGGAATAATACTGTAGCTGTACTGTACAGAGAGGAAGCAATGTAATATCCATGTGAAATCCATTCTAGTAAGTATGAAGATTTTATTTCATCCATTTCATTGTTTTGTAAGGACTGCAGCAAATACTGCACACAGGTTGTGTTAGTTGACAAGATGTAGGTTTGAAATGTAACTTGACTTTAGATTGAGATTTGAGAACCAGGGAGGGACACATAACAATTAAGTTGTAAGAAGTCATTCATTTCTTTTTTAGGAAACTTCCAGATGCTTTGTTGTTCTGTCAAAGTGGCCTTATCCCAAAAAGTTCTTCAACATCAGGCGCCCCCTCCCCAGAGCTTAGGCACACATGCAACACGCAGAAGTCGTTTCTTTAGATGACCATGACCATCCTAACAACCGGACTCCAGAAGGATGCTGACGAAATCTGTGAAGAAGTAACAAAATAAGAAACCAATAGAGACAAACCTGCAAATATGATTCCCCCCCCAAAAAAATACTTACTTTCATGGGCTTGAGAGTTATTCATTTCCAATTTCATCGCAAAAAATTCTTATTGAGCACTGGAATGTGCACACCAACAGTTTCTTTGTGACCTGTGATGCAGAACAATACCATGAGTACATGTCCATGTCAACCCCCCTCCTCACCTACAAAATACACAACACAACCATATCTCTCCTCTCTCTCTATCGATATATATATATATATATATATTAGAGGCAAAACTCCATTTAATATTATTGGTTAGTTCACTCAATTACAAAATTGAGGAAATTCGATAGTTAGAGTTGAAACCTCTTGGACCCCTGCTCACCCCCAACCGGCATTGGGGTACTTTGGGGTCATCAGCCCCAACTCTCACCCCATCAGATGTGTAAAGCAGCAGAAGTATAGGAGAATGGGGTGACAGCTAGGACCGATGACCCTAATGCGCACCCAATGCCAGTTGGGGTGGGCAGGGGGTCCAAGGGGGGTTTTCAACTCTAACACCGCATTTCCTCAATTTTGTAGTTGTGGAACAACCCTAACTAATGCATTAAACAGAGTTTTTTGCCTCTAATTTCTCTTCTTTTTGAGAATGATAATGAGAAATAGTGAATGTAATGCAGTGGCGGGAGCGCGGGGCCCTGTGGCATAGTAACAGGAACAGCAATGCAAACAGAAGTGATAACAGTGGCGCAGATGGTAATGCAAGCACGAATGAGAACAGAAAGGGTAACACATACAGTGGCATAGACGGGAACGGTCTGCCACATGATGTGTTGTCACATAGTAACATGATGCCTGCAAACGGAAATGTCAATGGGCATGGTGACACAAAGTGAAACAGAATGAGAAACAGTACTGTAGACACAAATGGCAAAAAATAACACAAACACAGGCGCTAATGAAAATGCAAAGGATAACGCACATGGTGGCGTAGACGTCAACGGTAAGTGAAACGGGTACGGAACCGCAAGCGGAAAGGGCAACGGTAACAGTAATGTAAGCACGCAGGCTGGTTTTCCCAAAAACCTGCATAGAGAAAGACAGCGAGTACAAAGAATGTATGCATAATAATGGGTATCGGAGCAGGAAATGAGGACTTGGAATACTAAATAGGTTATATCTCAGGAGCCGTACGACGTAGAAAAAAAATGTAAAAGTTATATGATTTACGCCTGTCCTGGCTAGTTTCTCACTTAGGCCCCATTAGAGGGCTAAGCATTTTTCTGACGAAAAGTCCATATCTTGCACTGTTTCCGAGATACGGGTCCTGAAAGGTGCAGCGAATGCCGTAATGTTATCCTATGAGAAAAAAAGAAAAGTTTGGAGTGCCATAACTTTGCCTCCCTGTAATATATTTTCATCAGACCACTGAAAGGCACATCTGTAGGCTGTTGGCTGTCTTCCCTCCAAATTTCAGGAAAAAAGACCAAACTGTTATTTTGCAGCAGGGTGCCAAAGGATTCCTGTAATGCGTCGGGCGCCATAATGTTATCCTATGGGAAAAAATGTCAACTTTGGAGTGCCGTAACTTTGCCGCCATGTAATATTTTTTGAAAGCAACACTGAAAGGCAGATCTGTGAAATGTCGGCTGCGTTCCCTCCAAATTTCAGCCCCAAACTCCCAACCGTTCTTTTGCAGCGCAGTGCCAAAGAATTGCTGTCATTTTCCCACAGACTAGAAAACTACTGTCGTAATTTGCGAAAGCTTTCGCAAAAATTTGTGACACTTTCATGAGCACTAAAGTACTTTGTGTAAGTACTTTTCCAGAAATTTGAAAAACATATTTCTGGGGTGTTTTACCCCAAAATAAAGACATGGCTAGCATCCTCAGGGTCCAACTAGGTGAATACAAAAAGAATTAAGTTGCTAGATGGTACCAAATTTAAATGGCAAGCATTTTTCTGATCACTAACTTAAAACAAAATGGCGGATTTGCAAAAGTAACAGGGCCATTTGAGAAAAGTAAAAATGCATTTGCGACAGTGTCGAACTTTTTGTTAACTTTTCCCATTGACTTATCATGGGAAATTGTTTTTTGAATAACTTTTGAACCATTTAATATTTTTTCACCAAATCTTCAAGAGGCACATCGGGGACCCCGGCCACACGTTCCCTGAAGATTTTGGGCCGGTCATGCAAACCGTGCGACCTGTACGCGCAACCGTAGAATTCCAGAAAAAGCGTAAACACACGCGCAGATCATGCTTAATAACTCTGCAGCCGTGTATCTGACTGGTACAAAACTTGGCATATCCCAAGGCATATGGTTCTTGATCATGTATTCCAAATTTCAGGCAAATCCTTCAAACTGTTGCAAAGTTACTAAGGTGCAAAATTTGGGGTTTAACATAGAAATGGCTCCTCAACCCTAACTATGGTAGCACTACCGTGCTACCATAATATATATATATATATATATATATATATACTCACCAAGGCTACTATTAGTGTACAGCCAAAGGGCACCCTTCAATCCAGTTGAGATGATCACACTGCATTTGCTGGAATTGTGTCGTAGAACACATTGGACCAGCAACACAATGCTCACAGTTATTATTTTATACTGAGGGATGTGCTGAAACAGTCTCATTTCACTGTGTAACCACTTGTCAATTTTCTGCACACAAGCAGGATGCATTTTGGGCCTGCAGAAAAAATCTGGGACTGTGTGCCACCACTGCACACATGACTGAGTGCGCCATTAATTCTAGGGGACTTTGTATGTGCTAAAACACTCTAATTCCACTGTGTAACCACTTGTCAATTTTCTGCACACAAGTAGGATGCATTTTGGGGCTGCAGAAAAAAATCTGTGACTCTGTACCACTTGTGTGTGTTCTGTGATCGTTGCTGTGAGCTCATGATGTCATACTGACATTTTTACAATTAAAGCAGCACTGCAAGAATGCCCTCACTGTTCTGAACTGTACTTTTTATGCTACTTTACATTGCCACAGCCACCACTAGTTATCTCCAATCTGTGACTTGAATGATATGAATCTTTTCACAATTTACATCTGCTTTACTTACTTGACAACTTTTTTTCAGATATGAAAATAAAATGAGCATGCCTTCCAATATTGTTCGGACCAGGTTTGTATTTATTTGCAGCTGCTTTTCAATAACTATTGTTCTGTGGTGTCAAAAAACTCTGCCTGATGCATAACTGTTAATTAACAACAGAAGTGTTATATAACAACTACTTGATGTGATGGAGAAAGGCAGAGGAAAACAATGACAAAGACCTGGTCAACACCAGTTTAAAAGGAATGCTTCTTTCAGTATTTCATACATGAAAAAAGGTAGTACTGCATACTCAACTACTGTAAATTCTCGTATCATTCCAGTCAGTCAGGATGTAAGTAAAGGAAATTGTAACATAGCATTAAAAAATATAGGTCAGAGTTATCAACAGACTGTTGTGCTGCTGCTGCTTTACAGAGATTCACCACATTACATAGTGATGGTGATGTACATAAACTAATATGTGGGGGCATTACTCCCACTGGAATATTTCTTGCTACGCAGAGTGCAATATATTTCAGTGAAAACCACCCATAATTTCATTACAGTGAGTCACGTGACAGAGGAATTACCGATCAGAAAAGCCACCCACATTCTGCCACCCCTTCTCTGCAAAGTTAGGATGTGATGCCAGGGGGAGCGCAGGTGCATGCGCCACTATACTGAATGTCCGTTGGCTATCCCAATGTTTCCTTATGTTATAAGGTTGACTTTGTGGTGAAATGTGGGAATGTTTCCACTAACAAGGCTCTTCTTACTGGAAACATAGCCACACATTTCACCACAAACTGACCATTATAACAAAGAAATATTCGGAAACCTGCCCGGACAATCGGATATTCACTGTAAGGAGCATGCCCATGCACTCTCCCTGCCATCACGTCCTCACGTTGCTGAGAAGGGAGGCAGAATGTGGGCAGATTTTCAGAACGGGAATTCCTCTATCACATGACGCACTGTAATGAAATTACGGGTGGTTTTCACAAAAATGTATTGCACTATGTGGTAGAAGAAAGATTCCCCTGAGAGGGAAAATGTGTATGATTAAACAATAACAAAGAAAAAACACACAAAAACAGTACAACACAGTAGTGAGGTGGGGTTGGGGTGGGGGGCAGAAAACAATCCCCTCACTTACTATGGCTGTGGGATGCCATGGTGGTCCATCAGCAGGTGCAGCATTGAAAGTATTTGCTGCTACTGTGCTTCTACTCTGTTCACCTGCAGCTCTAAAGCACTGAACCACTCATTATTTTCTTCAAGCACTGCCGACATCAGGCCGATTTCAGACTGTGTTGCAGGGACTGTGGCAGGGTCTACTGCAGTGGGGAATCCAGGTAGTGGGGCTGGTGGTGGACAGGATGGTGCTAGTGGCTGTGGTGGCAGTAGTAGAGGTGGTGGTGGTGGAGCAGCTGCTATAGTAGCCCTCCTCATGCTGCGGCGGTGACTGCGAGGCAGAACTCCCACCCCAGTAGCACCGTCAGCCACTGCCATGGAAAGGCCAGCAGGTGGACACCTGGTCCCTTCTGTGGCAGCCTGCCACTCTGTCCTGTGGTGTTTCAGCATGTGGGTGTGCTGGCCACCGGTCCCCAAATGTGTCTCATGGGGGCCATGGCGCACCAGCACACCACACACATGGCACTTCACCACTGTGCTGTCTCCCCCCACACAGTTAAAAAAACTCCCACACTGGGGACCTGCAGGGGGGACCAGACACAGTCCTCGCACATCGGGCATGAGTCCCACCATCACCTACAATTTCCGGGGCCACCTCCTGTGGCTGTGGAGGTGGTGGAGGGGATGCTACTGGAGCCCCAACAGCTGCTGCTACCGGTGGTGGTGGTAGTGGTAGTGGTGGAGAAGGTGGACACGCAGCAGCCACCGATGGCACTGCTGCTGCTGCTGCTCCTGTTGCTTCAACGGGGGAAGCAACACTGGCCAGGACTCGGGAGCAGTCCAACATGACACGACCGCCTCGCCCCCCCCCCCACGGGTCTGCACACCTCTCCTACCGCGCCCACAGGCCAGCGACTCGCCTTCTGCTAGGTTCATCCTCCTGAAGTCCACAGGCTGACACACACACATAGACAGTGGAAACACACACACACATGCACACACACAGTCAGTCATACACAGAAAACAAAACAAAACTTATACAAAAAAATTCACTAACAAAAAAAAAACACAAATACAGTACAAAAACTAAATAAAGATATAGCTTTTAAAAAAGCTGTTTGTTTTGTTCTGGAACTGAAATGCAATGAAGTGCCAATGAGGCAATCAAGCAGTAACTCCTCTCCTCTCACAAATGCTTTCTCCCTCTACAAATGCAAAGGAGAAAGTGAAACTGCTTCTGTGACTCACTTCCTTTCTGCCTGGCTAAAGCATGTGACTTACAGTACTGCAAGCCTTGTAATGTGCCTATTTTCTTCTCACTTTGCCTTACTTCACATTAAGGCGCAATGGCAATGCCAAGTGGTAACAATAATAATAATAAAACGAAGTGAGCACTTTGCAATGTCCACTCCACGGATGCAAAATGCCCACTTCGCGTCCATTTCATGGGCAGATTAAAAATTTGCTGCATCTCTATGAGTGACAGCAGTCAAGAGGCATTGACTGATACTAAAGCCAGGGTGAAATCTTTTGTCTGTTGCCAGATTGCTGGCTGGAAGGGGGGTGCAATATCAGACATGAGTGAGCGACAAGAAAGAGTGAAAAGGTGTAACAGGTTTTGTTACTGCAAAGAAGGTTAAGTAGGTGGGGTGAGGTGGTGACTGTGATGCTACACTGGGATAGTATTACCTAGTTATTTCTTGCCACCATAATCAGTCATTGGGGGTGAGGATGATACCAGACCAGAGAGGTGGTCAGATGCCAAGCGTGACACTACACAATGAGAAGATGCAGATAGGCTAATGAGTCATGGGGGTAGATTGGTGGCTTCTCTCTCTCTCTCTCTCTCTGTAGACTGTGGAATGCATTCGGTTCTTCCAGTAAGGCATTGGTGGATCAGTTGATTGAAACAGAACTTCATTGAAGTGGACATGCTATGTGTGGACATGGGTGTAGGAAGAAGAAGAAGAATCAGCATTTATATAGCGCTTTTCAGACACTGTGTATCCCAAAGTGCTTTACAAGCAATTCTAGACTACTAGTGAAGTGAGAAGTGAATGAATGTGTAGTGACAGCCATACCGCACATCAACACCCACACAGTCTGGACAATTGCATGAACCAGTTTTATGGGAAAGGGGAATGTTGGCTAGGACATGGGGTATGTCCTCTACTCTTTGCGAAGGATGCCCCGGATTCTTCTACTTCCACCTGGACACCCACCAGGACAGCACTAGGATGGGAAGAAGGGACATCGGTTTAACATCTCTTCCAAAGGATGGCACACCCCAACAGTACAGCACTACCCAATACTGTTCTTGGGTTAATGGACTAAAAACAGAGTACCCACACTAGGTTGGGGTGCTTAGGATAAAAAGAATAATATAATACTGAACAATCAAGCACTCACCACCTTTGTAAATAAAGGACACTGCTCTCCAAAAATTGTGAAAAAATGCCCAAATTTATTGAAGTGCCACAAATAGCGCCTTGACACGCTTCAGATATGATTCATCCTTTCTCAAAAGGCCTTTTGAGAAAGAATAAATCAATATCCAAAATGTGTCAAGGCATTATTTGTGGCACTTCAATAAATTTAGGCATTTTTTTCACAATTTTTGGGGAGCAGCGTCCTTTATTTACTAAGGTGGTGAGCTCTGGATTGTTCAGTATTATACTGTACTTGGGTGCCCATGCTTTAGGAACATGTACAGTCCTGGTGTGGGACAAGAACTCACAACCTTCTGGTCTAGAGGCAGCTGTGCTACTAATTGAGCTGTGAGACATACTCTATGTACTCCGTGGTGTACAATTGTATGGGGGGTGGCAACAACAGGGCTCTGCACTGCTGTCAGTGTTCTATGGAACTTTCATGGAACAATGGTAGCAGTATTATGTCTTGTTGTTGCTCCCTAAAATAAAACACAACACAAAACCAGATGATCCTTTCTGTAATGTCATTCCTGGGACCCAAAACTAGAAGGGTTGTCCACTGAGACTATCTTGCTTCCCATGTACTATATAACATTACAGGCTCTAGGGTGATATATGGGTGTCTGAGGGAGCAATGCATGGCAACTGTATTTACCACTGCATGAGTGGGAGCAACAATCAGTGCCAAGCTGTATAAAAGGTGTGTTTATTCTGCCAAAAAGAAGCATGGCCCTGGTCTACACATTTTTATTGTCTGGCTTCACCCCTGTGTGTGAACAGAACAGCTGATCAGAGTGGAGGAGCAGCCTTTAGATGTCTCAGTCCAAGGAGTAGTAGACAGTGAGTGTGTCTTTTCCACTGGCTCTGTCCCATACCCTCCTGCCTGCCACAACCATTCTATCCACCCCCGCATGTTAAGGGGCTCCATGGCACCCTAATAATACATATTGTTTTTGTTTAATTTGCAGGGGAGGCAGCAGTAGAAACAAGCCATACAGAAAGCCCCTAGCAGGGTTTTGTCCCATACCCTCCTAGCTGCTATAATCAAGGCATCCCCCCATTTATTTTTCATATGTAAACTAATGAAATCCTTTGCTTCAGATCATGCAAATTTTTTCAAGTGGTCTTTTTAGCTTTCAAATTTGTTATTTCAACCAAGTAGTGGATCATATGGTATACCTCATACAATGTAAGAAAAGAAGCACACATTTGCTAATCGTTTATAAAATGCCATAACCATCTGCAGTTTGAACAAAGGTATTATGCACTGCTTTGCAGTTTGTTTTCTTGACTTCACTGCAGGTTGCAAGTCAAGTAAAGTGATTCTATGAGTGGCGTTGTTCCCCACCGCTATCTCAAGATGGTAGCCAGTGATGATAGCGATATTAAATGAGCGACGTAGAAACAGTGACTCATTTATATTGCTATCATGAACAGCTACCCTGCTAGAGCAGCAATGCTGTGGCAACTAGAGCGACTGGAAGGGGCGGGGTAGGGAGGTGGAGGGGAGGGATAGGAGGGAGGGTTTGTATAGGTTGGGGATCCTGCTGCAACTGAGTCAGCCCTGTGGTGTGGTGGTGAGGGTGGCTGGCTACGATGCAGCAGGAACTTGTTTCAGGACCTGCTGGTGGTGATTTTTTTGCTGCTGCTTGCAACTCACTGTATTTTTTTTTCAGTCTGTGTTTCGTTCCCCTCGACATGCACCCTCCTGGAGTTAACAATTCTAAGTAAGGGTGGTGTCGGGGGTGAGGGGGGCACAGCCCCCCAACAAAAGCACTTGTAAGTTGCCAGAAGTCAGGTCGCTTGTGTCTCTCCTATGTGCATGGGCTGACAATGCACCAACACTGCCACATACACCATGCAAGGAAACATTCTGCATTGACAAATGCTTGTTTGCTATAGGAACTAGGAATTTTCTCTCTAAACCTCTTTATATAATGAAAAAACAGCTGAGTTTTCAATCAGTCTCAGTAGACTGGGCTTGGACTGGGAAAACTAAGGGAGGCAGATCAGTTGCTGGAGCTGGGGGGGGCAGGGTGATGCAATTTGCAAAGCAACACTTAATCAACATGATTTTCATACTCAGGGTATCCCAAAGGTTTACAAAGCACAGGAGTTCCATTCTGTAGCATGGGAACTGTAGAATAGAATAGAATAGGATTTCTGGTGCCTAACCTGGCTTGATGGGGAGACAAAATCTGGCCTACTCACCCAACTACCTGATGGGTCTGGTGAGCAGCCTGGTCCATCCGGGAATTAAACAAAAAACTCCTCCAACTACCTAATGGATACAGTACCTAACCCAGCCCATCAGGGAATAAACGAAATCTGCTCCCCCCCACTACCAACAACCTGACAGATCCATTGCCGAACCTGACCCAACAGATACTAAAAAAAACAAACCTGGCCCTTTCTCCCCTCCACCTACCTGACTGGCCCACTATCCAATCCAGCTGATCACAAAATAAAAAAAAGATCCCTCTTTCGAGAACTATCTCATGGGGCTGGTATGCAACCCAGCCTGTTAAGGAATAAAAAAAAGTCTCCCTCCCACCAACAACCTGATGGATCAAGTGTCCAATGTGGCCCATCGTGGAATAAAAACATCTGTCCCATTCTTCCAAATCACCTAACAGGTCCAGTTCCCAACCTGGTCCATCAGGGAATAAAAAAACAACTGTCCCCTCAACAACGTGAGAGGTCCGATGCCCAACCTGGTCCATCAGTAAATAAAAAAAAAAAACCTGTCCCCCTCCCTTAACAATCTGAGTGGTCCGATGCCAAACTTGGCTTGACAGGGAATGAAAAAAATTATATCCTTCCCCCAGCAACCTGACAGATCCAGTGTTCAACCAGGTCTGTCATGAAATAAAAAAAGACCCTCCCCACAACAACATGACAGATCCAGTGCCCAATCCCACCTGGCAGGGAATTAAAAAAAATACGGTCATCTTTCCCCCAAAACATCTTGCCAGGGCAGTGCCCTACCTGGCATATAAGGGAATTAAAAAAATATACCCCCCCCCCCCAACTACCTGATGCATCCCGTGCCCTACCTAGCCCTTGTATTTCGCCAAATGGAAATAGGAGGAACAACAACAAGCAGTGAGTGGAAGGTGGAATAGGCAGTGTAGTATAACACTGTTTTTCCCATGCCCATCCACTCAGGTCATGATGAGGGGCTCAAACACTGCATGGGAGGCTCGGGACTGCTACCGCAGTACTGCAGCTACCAGTCTTACCAGGTTTCTCCACCTTCTCTGGCCTGCGACATGCTAGCATAAGAGACTGGACCAAGGGGGACTGATGACACACACTTCCGAGGCTGTAACGCCGAGTGCCAGTGATCACGGCTCCACTGCCTGACTCTCCCTCACTCACTCATTCCTTATCTCAGATCTCAATCTCAGCTCTGCACTCTTCCCAGTATGCACATAGGGATCACACTGCCATGCACACTCTGACCCAACCTGCTGCACAGCAGAATGCTTCAGTGCCCAACCTGGTCCAACAGGGAATAAAACAAAATCCGTTCCCTCCCACAAACTACTTGACAAGTTCAGTGCCCAACCCATCAGGTAATAAAAAAATCTGGCCCTCTTTCCAAACTACCTAATGGGTTCTGTGCCCAACACAATCTGTTAAAGGATAAAAAAATCTGCCTTTCCTCCTCCTCCACCCAACTACCTGATGAGTCCTGGGAAAAACCAGAACCATCCAGGAATAATAAAAAAACAAGCTATCCCTTCTCCTCAACAACCTGATGAATCCCAGCCTTAACTAGCCTGTCAGGGAATTAAAAAAAAAATGTCTCCCTCCCTCAAAGCACCTAATGGGCCTCATAACCACCCTGGCCCTTCAGAGAATAAAAAATATCTGTCCATCTCCCCCAGCTACTTGACAGGTCCGAGCCCAAGCTAGTCTATCAGGGAATTAAAAAAATATCTGGCACTCTCCCCCCAACTATCGATGGGTCCTGTGTCCGACCCAGACTATCAGAGAATTAAAAAAATGGAGCTATGAAGGGGGGCTATAACTGACTTTGGTGCTAGGGGATGAAACTAATTGCTTGGTGTTGGGTGGATTTGAACCTCTATGTGCAGTGTAGGGAACATTACTAAAAAAGCACTGCCACTATGACAAAGCCCTCTCTGTGGGCACTGCATACAAAGAAGTGTAAAACTGACATTGTACGTGGTTCTCATATAACTGCAAAAGACTGATGAGGCAGTAAGGTCTGCTACAAAATTAAACACAAATAACATAAAAAAGCAAGACTGCAAGGTTTTACTTTTTGTGTTTCTTTCTTAGCCCACCCCTCCTGAAGAGGAACTATTTTTTCTCTAATAGTTAAAAACTATTATAATTTAACTTCTTTGATTGCAGACTTTACATCCTGTGTCTCATTCTTTTTTTCATTTTCTAAGCACATTAATACCCTCCAGGGTGGGCAGTATGAGTTATACCCGCCCTTCTAGGGGCTGTGAGGCCCCTGCCTGTGGTATTGGGCCTCATTATTCCCCTGGAGGACATAACCCAGTACCACCTATGCATGCCCAGAGTAACAGCTCAATTTATGTGTACAAAATGAAATGGGTTACAGCACTAGGTTTTGAGGCAATCTCTTTCTACGAATCTGTGCCACCAATGGTAAAAGATAAACCTTTTTTCTAGTATTGGACCAAAATAACGAACTTGTTCATGAATGTGTTTCCCTTCGACTCTGTGCCTTTTTAGATTATGGATGCATGCTACTGACATTTTGGTCAGGATGGAAGAAATACCGTTTTATTTTTTATCATGGCACATTTTTCTCCCCTGTCAGTCGGTCCCCATCCGACTGACCCCCCCAGCCCCATTCTCCGGAATCACTGGCTCTTACCTGCCTGGCCTAGGAGCAGCGCCTGCGGGGGGGGGGGTTGGTCTTCACCCTGTCAACCAGCATTTTTTCCTCGGTTTTCTCCCAGAGACCCTAGGAGTCAGCACACATGCGTGTGGAGACACACAAGAGCCAAACAGCCACGGTAATGGCCTCCTTCCCCCACCCCCTGGCCTACTGTCTTGGCCCCCTCTGGCCCGAGGTTCCTCGAGCCTCCACTGGGGGGCACCCATCAGCCGAGGGATGCCACACTTCCTCCCCGGAGAAGAAAGCCTGACTGTTGGCAGCTCCATCCAGCTCTGCCTTCCCCCCGTGCTGACCTCCAATGCCCCAGGCTTGTTCTTGAACCAGGGTTGCCAGCATGGGTCTGGGTAAGGCACCAGTGAGCATTCTGCCCAGCAACACCAACAAGAAGCAGAAAAAGCAAGCAGACACCACCACTGCGTAATCCTGCACAGCCAGCACAATCACAGGGAAGCATTGCCCTCTAGACAGGAGGACTGTTTCTGAGTGTGTTGTGGAGGATAGTTTGAGTGCCAAATAAATGGTTTGCAACAGTACATTAAGTGTCTTCACTTTCTCTGTTTGGCAGCAAATAGTGGAGTGTTTCTGTACCGGACACCCCAAGAGCTTATTACAGCCTGAAACTTTGAGCTATATTTTCCTGGAAGAGGATGTGCTGAATTGGATTGTTTTGAACACCTTTGGGGTTTGCTAGCCCTCCCAACAGCACCAATCACATACCACTGAGCACAGCCCCAAC
Source organism: Neoceratodus forsteri (assembly GCA_016271365.2). Classification (NCBI taxonomy): domain Eukaryota; kingdom Metazoa; phylum Chordata; order Ceratodontiformes; family Ceratodontidae; genus Neoceratodus; species Neoceratodus forsteri. The sequence continues at coordinate 1,699,443,755 of CM057449.1, read as the reverse complement.
CCCCCAGCTCTGCAGCCCTCTAGACAGGAGGACTGTATTGCAGGCATCAAGCAGCAAAATAAACACAGCATCAGCACCTTGTGGCCAGAATTGGAAACTGCAATCAAGTAAGTGCAGGGAGCACAAAATACACAGGTAAAAAAAACAATTTCTGGACTATAGAGCAATATGACCAGTAGTGTGACATGGACAACCACATGTCACAAGCCTTGGGTGCAGGGCTGGGCAAAATGTATCTTCTGCCAATTAAATTCTGGCAAAATTAGTTTTTATGAAATTATGCAAAATTTCCAAGAAAATGTTGCAAAATTTCACCAAAATTTGTGATTTCATCTATTTCTGTCTTATTTAAAAAGTACGTGACCAAACTGCACCACATTTGGTTTGATGAGTTCGCTACGCTCCATACAGAAGCGTAAAAAAAAGTTACAGATCTTTATATTTCTCATGTTACCATCAAGGAAGGAACAGACAATTTCTTCTGATTTAAGGAGTCTGTCTCCAAGTGAAAGAAATACTCAGATCCAAAAGAAAGCCTTGAGTGTAATCTTTGGGGTCAAGAAGTTTCATGAGTAATGGTATGGATGGAAATTCAGTCTGCTAATTGATCACCAGCCTCTACTTGCCATTCTGGGGCCAAAGGTAGTGATACCAACCCTTTCAGCACTAAGGATGCAGAGATGGGCACTGTCTCTGCTGGCTTACCACTATGACATTTGAATATAGATATTCTCAGGCTTACACAAATGTGAATGCTTTATCAAGATAACCATGAAAGATGTGGCAGAGAGGGAAGACCATGAGGCAGTATTCCAACTTCCACATGTCAAGGAGTTACCTATTGCTTAAATGGATTAAGGTCCTAGATTTCACCGTAAGTGGTTGACCCAACTTCATGAGAGACCAAACTCTTTAACCTTTCTTATACAAGAAGGACCAGTTGTCCATGGATCAAGCCTGTGCTCTGTGGGGCACTTGAAACATGATGCCTCCAAAGTTCCAAAAGAAGTTATTTTCATGCTTACAAAAAGACCTCTTGGAATCTCTCAGATGAAGGCATTGGCCTGGGAATATCTCTGGTGGGTGGGTGGGTGGGACTTGATCAAAATAGCCAGCATCTTGCAAGCCTATGTGCACCTTGTGTGGCTGTCTGAAACAAACCTGCAACTGCACCTCTGCATCCCTGGTCCTGGGCCACCACACCTTGGGAGCGCATCCATGTGGAGTATGCAGAAGTGGGCAAACAGCATTTCTTAGTGGTAATTAACATCCACTCCAAATGGATCAAAGTATTTCCCACATGCAGTCCATCATGTTGCAGACTCATTTTGGTCACTGCAATTATGGCGCCACAACAAGGGCGACAGTAAAAGGGTGATCTTGATTTTAGATTGCCCCTCACTCATATTGCCCTTTGCACCCACACAGTTTCTACTCCATCTGGGGCACACCCACCCTGGAGGAGGTTATATTTAGTTTGGGGGGGGTGGGGGTTAGGCCCCCCCTGCAAAAGTGACTATTTACCAGGAGGGCACTTTGCCTGGCACTGTAATGCCAGGTGGCATTTTGCTTTCACTATAATCGGTGTTGGCAAAATGTATGTTGCTGCAGCATGGGTGAACTTTTCCCACACAAGTAACAACTACTGAAAAGACTGTAAGTCTTCTGAGACAATTGTTAGCATCATATGGACTGCCATGGGAGCTAGCATTATACAATAGTCCCCATTTTTCTTCACAAGAGTTAAAACTGATCTTACAGCTGAATGGGGTCTGGCATGCTTTGTCTACACCTCGCCATCCAGCATCTAACGTTGCAGTCGAATGAACTGTATAGCATTCAAGAAAGCCTGGTCCAAACAAGATTTTCTTTCAGTAGCTACCGCCCATTGATTGGCTCATTTTTCATTCACTCACAGAAACATTCCTCACACCATCACAGAACAAACACTCGCTAACCTGTTCTTCAGACATCAGATACGTACCTATCTGGCATTGCTCAAGCCAGATTGTCCAATACAATAGCAAAACCCTACTTGTAACAGCAGAGGGATCATGACAAGTAGACCAAGCCAGTTTGGATTTTGCATCCTGTAGAGGGGGTGATGTTTGGGACTTCAGTCATCCCAAGTGCCTTTGGATTCTTGGGGTGGAGACTGAAAAATGTGGGCCTCTGACATATGGAGTTTGTGTCGGACATCACCTTGTTCATGTGCGTGGAGATCACCTGTTACCATCAAGGGTTCCTGCTCATGCAGCAGAAGACGTAATTGCAGAAGAGGAGAGTGATACTGGGAACTTTGCTCCTGCCCACGAAATCCCACAGGGAACTGTGCTGACTATTTCTGGAAGTCATGCTTCAACAGCAGCAGTTGCTCCAGCCCAGAGAGACTGTGCAGCAGTGGAGAACATCACAGAGACTTGACCTTTAAGACATGAGCCAAACCTGTATCTCTGTACAACTGGATTTTTCACTTGTTGTGTTAGTTAGTAACAAGTTCTTCCAGCAGGTCAGAATCATCCCCCAAACTTATTCCTGGATACCGAATAGTGTACTGCAGCCCAGAAGCAAGGAAATATTAATGATGGATATTTTTACATTACATTTTATCTAAGGAAGAGGTGTGTAGTATATATGGACTGGTGTCCCATGATTTGAGTGAGTACATTTGAGCGAGTACATTTCAGAGAGGTCAAAACAGTGAGTGTAAAATGGGCTACAGTGTTTTATGCGCCCATGTTAGGTTTAATGCTTTTCTGTAAGCAGGGAGCAGTAGAGCATAGTTTGCGTACAAGGATATAGGTTGTTTTTTTGGAAGGTCCGCTATGAGCTGGCTTGGTATTGTAGTGGGTGCAGTCTTTGCATGTGGGACTGTTAAACCTGGGTTCAATACTGGTGGGAGGATTTTTTTGCATGTAATTTCTATTCAGCCTTCCCTCCCTCCCTCCCAACTTTGTCCCCTTTGCCTGCAGTATGAGGATGCAACTGCCTCCCAACATTCTCCCTCCTGACACAGTATCTCCTCCCAAGTTTTCCCTGTCCCTCAAGTTCATCCCCTCAGTGTTGGTATATTTAATTATGGGGGGGATGTGGGGGGCAAAGCTCCCCTTAACAGATAGTCCGGGGGCTGAGCCCCCCCTACAAAAAGTCAAGACAGCATGGTTTTTGGCATTAACAATGATCGCTGTGATTTGTGGTCACTGTCAATGGTCTCACTATTACTGACTCGCTGTTTTTACGCTCACTGAAATTTTTTCGCTCTTATCACATGGAATCTATGGACATATCCTTCAGGAAGTACTGGGGTGCCATGTTGGCTGTAGTACACGGCTGCATAATTGTAGTCCTTGGTAGTTCCTGTCATGTCCAGTGGGCATCTGAGTCAGTTATCACTCTCTAAGAATAAAGATGGTTGTGAGTCAATTCCTTTGTGTCTGAGGCCATCTGTTCCCAAACCCTAAGTTATTAGATTTGGTTGCCCAAATTTCATTTTATATTTTATTCTTATTTTTTTAATAGTATATAGTTTTAATTAGTTATGGCCCTGTCTCCCTCTTCACACATACCCTACCTGTCACACAAACACTTCTGTACCCTTTTTTATGTTTATAACACCCACCCTACATCCACCTGATAGCTACCCACCAACCTGCCACCCCACTGTGGCTCAAAATAAAGATACAGCACGTTCATTTAGTTTATTTGTTAAAGCCATTCATTGGTGACTGCTGATTTGTCAGTACTTTCTGTTTTATTTCTGAAACATGAGTTGCCAGCACTCTAGTGGAAACCGGCAAGGCACATTTGAAAAAGAAATAGTAAATAGTGAGCAGCTGGCAATCAACAATGGATGCGTTTAAAAAAACAAAACAAAGGAATACTTACTTTTAGCCATAGTAGTGTGGTGACTGGGAGGCAGGTTCTGAGCTGGGTGTTGGGTTGGTTTTCTAAGCACAAAAACAAGGCACAGAAATGTTTGTGTGGTGGGCAGGTGGTTGGCACAAGTTTTCCAAATTAGAAATGCTGTTGTATAATAGTGGTGACATACAGTAGCTGCTGTGGTACTATGACTTTCAGATGTTACTACTATGGTATAACAGACTTTTTAACTGCATAGATTCCCATAGGGAGCAGCTGAGCCAAGGAAATTGGAAGCAGGACAAAACTGCGCTTAAACTTTGTTTTACTTTTCCAGACCTCCCTCTGCACCAGAGACAGAAAGTTAGCTCACAGCTCTAAGCAGAGGACTTTGGTTGCAGCTCTAACAGAGGATTTTGCTTGCTGCTTGCTGCTGAGTAGATGTTTTTTTTTTTTGCCCATCAACAGAGGATTTGAGTTTTGGGCCAGTCAGGGAGCAGCTGAGCTAAGGAAACTGCTGGGGAGAAGTTGCTGCTGCTGGGACCCACCTACCGGCCCCCGCTCCACACATTATTAAATGCTCAGTTAGTTTTTGGGAGGAGCAAATATGCTCTGCCCAGGGGCAGTTTGATAGCTAAAGAGCAAATAAAATCAAAAAGAAGTTGATGAGAATATCACGGATGTGGATACTTGTACTTTTAAACTGTTTGATCGTGGCAATTTCACTCTGTTAGAAATTAGGTAAGTCATTGATGCTGTGCAATATAATTAAACAGTTAGGGCTTGGCAGATCTTAAGGTCATTTTGGTAGATCTTTGAAAGTTACTGTTGCTGGGGCTCTCAGGTTTAAGCTGATGGGTCTTAGCTGGCCCTAGGAAACTTAAATTGTTAGGTCTTGGAGAGATATGACAAAAGGGTCACTGCTGATGTTACCATGGTACAAATGCAGGGAAGTTATTATGTCCTGTTTTTGCTAACAAACTGTTAGGTCTTGGAGAGCAATAGCATAGAGGTCACTGTTGATGTTACCATTGTACTAAAGCAGGGGGTGACTATGTCCTATTTGTGATGACAAAGGAGCAAGAAATGAAAGCTAAGTAAACCAATTAACTTCCCCAACACTGGTCCCACCCAAACCCTTTTCCTAAACTAATCCAAAGAGAATCATAGAATCTTAACAGCAGAAAAGGACCCCATCGGCCCATCTGGTCAGTTCTTGCCCCCTTACTCATCCCTCCTCCCACTACCCCTCCACTACTCAGCCCCATATGCCTGTCCCATGCCCTCTTGAATCACTCCATTGTTGCAGCCTCCACCACCTCCTCTAGTAGTCTGTTTCAGACCTCCATCACCCTCTCCCCCTGAAGAATCACCCCCTCACATTGCCTCTGTATCTTCATCCCTGCAGTCTTAGGCTATGCCCTCTAGTTATAGCCCCCTCCTTCATTTTTAGTAAACAACCCTCCTTCACTTTGTTGATCCCCTTCACATACTTAAAAGTTTCAATCATGTCCCCTCTCTCCCTTCTAGTCTCCAACATGTACAGATCTAATTCCTTACACCTCTGCTCATATGTCTTCCCTTGCATACCCTGCACCATCCCAGTTGCCCTTCTCTGAACCCTCTCTATCCCGTCTATGTCCTTTCACAGGTGTGGTCTCCAGAACTGGACTCCGTACTCCTGGTGCAGCCTCACCATGGCTTTGTAGAGGGGCATCAGTACTTCCCTCCTTCCACTAGTAATGCCCCTGCTGATGCATGCCAATATTCCATTGGCCTTCCCCACCTTCCTCCTACATCAGTTACCTACCTTAAGGTTACCTGATACTATAATACTCAGATCCCTGTCCTGCTCCATTATTTTAATGACCTCCCCTCCTAGGGTGTATCCTGCTCATGGGTTTCTGTGCCCCAAGTGCATCACAGTACATTTTTTGGCATTGAATTTCAGTTGCCAAGTTTCTGACCATCCCTCAAGAATCTTCAGGTCCTGCCTCATGACCTCCCCCCCCCCCCCAGGGTTTCCACTGTATTGCAGATTTTTGTATCATCAGCAAATAGGTACACCCTCCCCCTTAGCCCCTCTGCTATATTATTGATGTAAATATTAAAAAGGAGGTGTCCCAGTACTACCCCCTGGGGCACCCCACTCATCAACACCCCCATCCTGGAGTACACCCCATTTACCATCACTCTCTGGCTTCTGCCTGCAAACCAGTTCTCCACCCACCTGATTATTTTCCCACCCACCCTAATACTTTCCAGCTTACTTACCAACCTTCTGTGAGGAACAGTGTTGAAGGCCTTGCTGAAGTCCAGATAGGCTACTTCCACTGCCCCCATTGATCAACCACCTGCGTCACCCAATCGAAGAACTCAATCAAGTTCATCTGGAATGACTTCCCTATTGTGAAGACATGCTGCCTGTTGTCCTGCAATCCACTATCCTCCAGGTAGTTCACCACCCTCTCCTTCATTAGTGCCTCAATGGCCTTTCCCACCACTGAGGTGAGGCTGACCAGGCAATAGTTCTCTGTCACCCGACTGGTACCCCCCTTGTGCAACGACACCATGTCTGCCCTCTTCCAGTTCCCTGGCACCCTCCCCAAGAGCAGAGACAAGTTGAATAGCCTTGTCAGTGGGGCAGCCAGCTCCTCCTTCAGTTCCCGGATCACCCTCTGGTGCAAACCGTCCAGCCCCATTGCCTTGCCCACTTTCAACCTGCCTAGTTCCTCCCTAATACTTTCTATGGTGAATGGGTTCAGGTCCACCCTTTTGTCCTTACGGCCCCTTCCCCTGAGCCTAGGTCCCCTGCCTCTACTTCCTCCATAAATACTGAGCAAAGTACTTATTAAGTTCCTCTGCTTTTTCCCAGTCCCCATCCAGTGGTATCCCTCTCTCCCTCCATCAGCCTTGAAGTCCCCTGCCTTGTCTTCCTTCTTTCCCTAACATATCTAAAAAATGTTTTGTCTCCCCTTCTCAAATTTTGCTCAAATTCCTCCACCCACTCTGCGACACTAGCTCATCTTTTCCCTATCCCTCCCAAATTCCTTGCTCACCTCTCCTCTATTTCCTACCTCTGGTCTCCCCTCTGGGTACTTCTCTGTCTGCTTTCTGCCACTATGTGGACCATGTGGGCCACCAAGCTCATCCCCTTCACTATTGGAGGGGCATCTTTACTTCTTGCTCTCCTTCTCTCAACAGACTTACCATCTTCTTGGATGCAAATATCTTTCACAACAGCTCAGATGACTTGGGCTTCACTTTCTCAAACCTTCTAGTCCAGGGGGATTCATCCTACTCTGACACCTGGCTCCTAAAACTTGTCCCTTGTACCAAAATAGCTCATTACGTATCCTACTCCTCCTTTTATTGGCCACTGAAGAGCCATCTCCTTACCCCCTTCTCTGAAACGTGAGTACTTCTATGCCTGCTTACTCTCTTTGGTGACATCAAATTAAACCCTGGTCCCCTAGCTGGGGTGGTTCCAACCAACCCCTCCATTTGGTTCTCTAGCAAGTGCCTAAGGCTTGCCCACATAAATATCAGAAGCCTTACTGCCAACTTTGTAAAAAAGGAAGCCTGGATGTCACATTACTCCCCTGACATACTTGGTCTGTCAGAAACTTGGCTGAAACCCCACGCACCTGACTGTAGTTGTGCAATCAAGGGCATAACGCTTTTCCAGTGTGATCATCCCAATGCAAAGAGGGGTGGAGGGGGGATCTTGTTCTACACTAGATATAACCTTGACATATCTATTCAGCAGGTTAGCACAAGCTGTCTGTGTGAAGTTAAAAATAGTTGTAGCCCTGGGCCACACTAAAAAGTTAAATGTATTGTGCACTTATAACCCTCCTAAAAATGGTATATCTGGTCTAACAAATGTTCTCAACTATCTTTCCATGTTTAAAGGTAAACATGAACTGGTTCTCAGGGGGGACCTAAACCTTGACTGGCTGGGCAAGTGCTCCAGCACATATGCTGCTGAGCTGGAAGACTCCATCTGCCCAGTTGGTCTCCTCCCCGACTAGACTGTCCCCTGGTGTTGGACACCAGTCTCTTCTAGAATGGATTATCTCCAATAGCCCTGATAGGATCAGTGCCGTGGGAATCTTGCCAGACTCCATCAGTGACCATTCTGTGGTCTACTGTGTTTGGAAGGCCTGTGTCCCTAAGCCCTCACCCTGAGAAATACAGTTTCAGGACTTTGCAAAGCTGGATAAGAGGGCTTTTATCTCTGATCTTCACAGAGCTGACCAGGCACCCATGTACCAGACATTGGACGCTAAGCTTGCTGCACTGAACTTCCTCTCCATGCTACAGGCTCCACAGGAAAAGCATGTTCCAATCAAAAAGCACAGAATACAAGGAACTGCCACTCAATGGCTAAGTAGTGAGCTGCTGGCCACTATCAAACTGAAAGACAAAACCTGGAACCGAGCAAAACAGACTAAGTCCCCTGCAGACTGGACAGAGTACAAAAGGCTCAGAAACTTATGTAAAGCATCCATCAGAACTGCCAAGCTTGTCTACTACTGTCAGCTGCTCAAATCCTCTTTAAGTGATTACCATGGTTTCTGGAGTCACATAAACTCCATTTTGCGGAGGGGCAACAATGAACCCATTATTGAAATGATTCTGGATGTGAAAACTGTAAAAATCTCTTACCATAGCTGAGGCTTTTAACTCTCGTTTCCATGACCTCCCTGGTATGCAACTCCACCTGGACCAATGTCGGGCCACCTCAGGTCACCAAGGATCCAACCAATCCTCTTTAAAACCTCCATCGTGTCACTGTTTTGGAAGTCATGTGTTTCCTATGCCCCATTCCTCCCTATGGATCAACTGGAGCTGACTGGCTGCTACCTAAATTCTTGAGAACTATTGCCTCCCACATTGCTACCCCAGCTACACGTCTATTTAACCTGTCTTTGGCTACTGGCCTGGTTCCTACCCCATGGAAGACTGCCCGGTGGTCCCCGTCCACAAAAAGGGCAACATCTCAAATATAGACAACTACCACCCTATTGCCATCTTATCGATGCTGTCCAAAATTCTTGATAAAATTGTAGCCACCCAGGTCTCAGGCCACCTGCACCTCCACAATCTTCTTTCCTCAGATCAGCACAGTTAATGGCAGGGGTACTGTACTTCCACTGCCCTCATCCAGCTCACCACCAACATCCGGGTGACTATGGACAAAGGCCTTCTCACAGGGGCTATTTTTGTGACTCTCACAATGTCCTTTGATCTGGTGGCCCACACTCTGTTCCTTTCCAAACTCCATCCTTGGTTTCTCTCCCACGTCAACCACTTGGTTCTCCAGTTATTTCTCAGATCATCAGCAATTTGTGTAGATTAACAATGACAAGTCCACTCTCTCTCACACCTGGATTGGTTTTCTGCAAGGATCCATTTTGGGTCTGCTACTTTTTTCAATTTTTGTCAGTGATCTCCTTCCCAACTTCAGGCTCAAATTCCACCCTTCTATATGTAAGTGACATGGTCCTATACTCCAGCTCCTCTGACCTATCTGGTATCAGCTTGAACCTGAACCTCAGCTTCAGAACCATCTAGTTGTGGCTGAAGCAAAACAACCTCATCCTCAACAAGAAAAAGACAGTTTCCATGCTCTTTGGAGCCGGGCCCAAAATCAGGACCTGTCCCCTAACCCTAAACTTTAGAAAATCTGATGACTCCTCACTCAACACTGTTTCCTTATTTAAATACCTAGCAGTCACCCCGGAACCGGCCCTGGACTTCAACCTGCATCTCTCTCTACCACAGTCAAAGCTGTCAATATAAAGCTGGGGTTGGCGTACAAAGTTAGACACAATCTGACAGCAGCAGCTATGCTGGCAATCACTCAAGGAGTCCTGAGACTTAAACTTGCCCATGGTATGATTGCCCTTCCTGTATCCTCTAAAGGTGTTCTCCATAAGTGGGACATCTGCTTTGCCTTGTCTGTACCCAAGCTCACTCACCGCTGCTCCCCTACTCCAGTCTCGGCTGGCTGTCCCACTAAGCGTTCCATCAATTCACCACTTGTTGCTTTGTTAACAACATCATCAAAGGCCAGAAACCTGACAAGCTGAATCTCCTGCTAAATGTGTCTTACCTTGCCTTACCCAAGTGTAACACCAAAATGGGTGAAAATGCCTTCTCTGTTTTCACTCCAAACTTATAAACTCCTTACCACTGGAGCTCAGACACTCCCATACACACTGGATTTTTAAACTGGAACTCTGCAAGTTACTTGATAGCTCAGACCACTGCGCCTGTGGGGTGAGCTGACATTTCCTTGCCTGCCCCACTTAGATCTGCCCTGGCACTTGTTCCTATCACTGAGTAAGGCTCTTCCCGAGCTCTTCTCAAACCAAGTTACCCCTGGTACTTAGTACTCTTTATAATGTATGGTAGAACGTTGTTATCTACCAAAATCTATCTTTTACCAGCATTGTTATATCATCAATGTGACATCACTTTGTTGTTAACATACCAATGATACGTCACATCAGTGGTGTAATAAACTTGCACACGTACACACACGTGCTGCTGTTACCATGACTCCCACCCCAAAGAACGTCCACAGACTTTCAAACCGCAGTCCAAACTGACAGTTTTACCATTTAACAGAACAATCAACAAAATAAATCTAAACACAGAATCGCATAATGGCAGAATCAATTTTCTTGAAAACAGAGTGTACTGACTGCATGACTTTCCTACAGCAACAGCACCCCCCCCGTCCATCACAAACAAGGCTGCACTCACTCCCCCTCGATATCCCACTGCTGTTTGCAAAGTAGTTTAAAAAGTAAGCAGTGTAACGTAGCTATTAAAAACAGTTTTGTTTTCTCCTGTTTTGTGCCATTGTGGACCTATGGTGAACTTGGACAGAGTTTGCAGCCTATTTCAACACATCACGGCACTTCTGATTGGACCATCAACCCACGTGATCCAAATCAAATGACAGCTGGGATGCAACTGTTTTGTTTATGACTTCATGTTGTAGTAAATAGTGCTTGCTGCTTAAAATTTTAAAGCAAGGGTCTTTTTTTTTTTTTGTTTGTTTTCTCAGCTGTTTTTGTCATTTAAAATGTCCATTTTCACAGCTTCACAATGCCGCTTCTCCTGTGTGGAAGGTAATGAGCTAAAGCTTTTTTGTTGTGGCTATAAATGGCACAGGGTAGTAATGTGTTGCAGTGTTAATGTAAAGCAGCTTAGGCACTTCACCGATGACCATACACTATAAAAGACAATGTACGGCCATTGATGAACCACCACACTAAGCTTACTTCTCATGGTTCCCATGGCAACATTGGTAAACCTCATGAGCTGCTCTCTCAAGGTTTACCTTGGTTGCTATGGGACCCACTCGAAGCAAGCATAGCATGGTTGTTCATCGATGGCCATACATTATCCTCTATGTTATTGTATTTAAGCAATAAGGCATGATCAGGGGTTAGAGTAACAGTCTGTTAATCACCGCCTGGGGTGTAATGTGGCATGAGGTGCATATTGTCCCTAGTGGTGATTAATTGACTGTTAGTCTAACTCCTGGGATTGGCTCATAGCCTTTATAAAATAATTATTCCAAAAGAAAAGTGTTAAAAGTATACTTTTTGAATGTTTTCCTCATTTAGAGGGAGATTTTTAATGCAATAGTTCTTCCACAAACAGTTTAAGAATGCTGGCTCAAAATCTGAATGCATCATTCCAGTCATTCAGCAGTGCTAGACAATGGAATGCTGACAGAAATAATCCATGTGCCATGCTGATCAGGCTGTACATGACAGTGTGACAGGGATTAATGTAAGGCTGATGGAATCCTAACAGTCAATCAGATTGCAGCATTTCTGAGAGCCTTTTTATGTTTGCTTGCACGTATCTGTAAGAAACATAGTGCCACCATATGAGTTTTCGTAGGTGTGCCTCCCCCTCTTCCAATGCCCTGTTTCTTTTAGCAGGTGCAGCTGCACCGCACCAATGAATGTCTGAGCTGTCTATGACAGCCGTTCAGATGCAGCGGTGTACAGTTCTGGGAAAAAAAGCGGTGGTAACGTATGGGCAGTTTGCATACTGCCATCAGCAGTATGCAAATTGCCTACACATTAGCACTGCATCTGAACTGTCATAGGCAGTTCATCCCCCTCCCATGAACACCTACGTAGAATGCTAGGAGCCCACCCCAGCATGCTCATGCACTCCCCTCCACCCCTGCACACTGTATGACCGAAGGGGGTGTCCAACTCTCGGCCGGCTCCACTACCCCCCCAAAAGCAAACTTCCTGGTGCCATGCTGGAAGCCTTCCCCAGCGTGGCAAAAGTCCCATGTCCTGTACACACTGGAAGCCCACCCCAGCATGCTCATGTGCTCCCGTCCAGCCCTGCACACTGTGTGACCGGGGGTGCCTAATCCCCTGTCAGCTCCACTGCCCCCCCAGAAGCAAACTTCCCTGTGCCATGCTGGTAGCCCACTCCAGCATGGCCAAAGTCTGTGGCCCACAGGGTACCCAATCCTCCATCGGCTCCACTGTCCCCGCCCCAACAAACTTGCAGGTGCTATACTGGGAGCCCACCCCAGCATGGCAAAAGTCCCATGTCGTCTTAAAAAAAAAAAATAATTACCTAGAACAAAAGAAAACAGTCCCTCTTTGACTCTCTTGCCCCCTCAACCCAACCCGCACCCACCCTCTGCTTACCCCACCTCCCCCCTCACCCCATACTTACCTCTGGAGGCCAGCATGACGATCTTCAGTAGACTGGGAACAAATCTGCACTCTCCAAAGCCGACCATGAACTGAAGAAATGCCAGTAAGCTGTATAATGACATAAATGTTGTTTTTCTCAACTTTGGTGCATATCTCAGCCATTTTGTGGAATTTTTCCCCCAAATTTTCAACATGGGATTCTTGGGACCCCACCTCATGAACATTTTGTTATTCGGTCCTGAAAGGTGATTTTGTGGTCACTGTGTGGAACCACCTTTTGGGACGAAGTAACAAAATGACAGTGTCACAGTTCATGAGGTAGCTCCCCAAAACTCTATGTTGAAAATTTTGTGAAAAAATTCCCAATAATGACTGTTTTATGAGCGTGTATTACGCAGTTCCTACACATGCTCGTAACTTCAAGAATTTTTACTATTTTCACTCCAGATTTACAACATTGCCATTTTACTGCACCTCCTTATGAGCAGTACAGCTGTAATTTTTCATATCTTGCCCAAAATGTGTTTTCACAAATGTAGAGCACAATGGCACAGTCGGTGTGGAAAAATCAATGTTTGGGACAGATTAAGAAAATCACAGTGACACTGTTCATGAGCAAAGGTCTTAAAATGGCTATGTTGAAAATTTGGTGACAAAAGTCCATAAAATGACTGTGCTACGAGCGTGCATTGCACAGTTTCCATGCACCCTTGTAAGTTCATGAAAGTGTAATCTTTTCAGTCCAGATTTTCAACACTGGCATTTTTCCACACCTCCTTATGAACAATACAGATGTCATTTTTCACACCCTGGCCAAAATGTGTTTTCACACTTCCAGCACAGAAAAGCATGGTTGCTGTGGGAATTCAGTGTTTGGGACAGATTGAGAAAATCACAGTGACACTGTTCATGAGTGGAGGTCCCAAAATGCAAGTGTTGACAATCTGCTGTAAAAAATCCCCAGACTAATTGCTTTACTGGTGTGCATTGTGCAGTTTCTATGCATACTTGTAACTTCACCAGGTTTTTTATATTTTCACTCCAGATTTTTCAACATTACCATTTTTTACACCCAGGGCCGGTTCTAGGATTTACTGGGCCCTGGTGCAAGACTGTGTAGTGGGCCCCCCCCCCAAGTGCAAGACCGTAGTGCCCCCACTTTTCTTGATTTCACAAAAAAAAAAAATAATTATACTTAACTATATCTCCTCCTCTCAGGCTCAAACTCAATACACAGACACACAAAACACCCCCGAGGCCTTGGGCAAGTCAGCTGACTGGATCTCTTCCTGTCCCAGCTGGGGCTTGGCTCTATATGTATACTTGCAAGCAACATAGCCCTTCATCACGAGGAAATGAGCGTCAGCATTTTCTTTTAATTATGAGCCTGCATTATTCATTTGTTGTTTAAATGTAACCATGATATTTCTGCCTGTACTCAAATATAAATATCCCTAGTCTATTCTCCGCCAGACTTGTTAAACAGTAAACACCACACATGCGATCCTATATGATGGGTCCGGGAATGTGTATGTATGTTGCATCATCCTTGCTAGATGATTTGCTGTCTTGCAATGAAACTGGTTTTTTTGCATTTATTGCATTTGTTTTCACTACACTTTGTACTCACTGGCATTCTTTCCCATCAGACTTCCATTGTCAGCGGCGTTCTGTTAGGTCACCTCAAACCCCTCCATCGATACGACTCACAAGAAGACTACTTTGGAACAGCTCTTTTCACTCAGTAGTGGGCCCTGAGCATGGCTGATGATTGACAGCTCGCCCAGCCAATATTGACTGCAGTCGATCAATGATGGCACTAAACGCTGCTCAAAAGCGGGACTCGAATGGACTCTTCCCTATGGCATGCTCCTCCCAGAAGCGGGCTTGCAGCCAGTGTCACCTACTGGACTCGACTCACACAAGTACAATTTCATCTGTTTCTGCTCGTACTCACGCACTGTGGTTGGTTTAAATAGCAGGGATGAGCTGAATGCAGAGCGGAGGAGGGCTGCGGTGGGTGCCGGCGGGCGGTGAAGCGGTTATATTACTATAGTTGCTGTGATGCTTGAGAGTCAGAGGTAGGTGAGAGCACAGCAAAGCACTAGCATTTTGCCAACCGGGCCAGCATTAAAAGTAATATTAATTTACTATTTTGACTTCTGGGGACCTGGGCCCCCCCCCGCACTCTGGGCCCTGGTGCAGTGGCATCCCTTGCACCCCCCCGACGCCGGCCCTGTTTACACCTCCCCAAGTACAGTGCAGCTGTCATTTTTCACATCCTATTTGAAATGTGTTTTCACACCTGTGGTGCCAAATGGCATAGTTGCTGTGCAAAATCAGCTTTCAGCTAATGAACTGATATTGCCACTGTTCATGAGGTGGGAGTCACAAAAAAACCATGTTAAAAATTTGGAGTGAAAATACTAACGAATGCCTTGGGTGTTAGGGTTTCAAAACATAATGCCCCACCCTGTAGAGACTGACAGGCATCAGGGGTGTGACTTGGGATTGTCACCTGTAATGCTCATGCCATTCCACCCACACCCTGCAGCCAGTGACAGGCATCAAGATGTGCCTTGGACTCTTTGACTCCAAAGTTCACCCCATTCTCCTATACTGCACCCATCTCTCAATATTTCCTTATGGAATGAGGTGAGCATAAGGCCCAAAGACCCCAAGGCACACTATGACACTTGTCGGTGTCTACAGGGTAGGGTGTAGTGAAATGACATGGGCGTTATGCCTGACAACACAAAGGCACACCCCAGTACCTGTCAATCTCTGCAGGGTGGTGTTGGGGTTGGCTTCAGTTCAGTACTTCACTGCCATTCCTATTATGCATCTCTCTAACTCCTACACTACCAATTCCAATGCCAGCAAGCAAACATTCGGCATTGACAAATTCTTGTTATAATTGTTGTTTTGTATGATGCCACAGTTCTGCCAATTTCTTATGTCTTCTGCCACTGTGAGGTGTACATTGTATATCAGTGATTATCAGGTAAATGCATGGCTGGTGTTCACCTGTCTTATCAATGTATTTTACTACTGCTTTTTACCCTATGTAACCTCCTGGGTCGTGCCTGAAAATAGGCAGCTCTGCTGTCTAGAGCACCCATCAGGTCAACAAAAACTAACTAAATAAATACAATTAACCATATGGATATACTAGCAATGATGAAAATGGGTAAATCAAAACACTAGCCAGGACTTAAATGTCTGTGGCTATACTCTATATAGAACAGGTGGGGAAGGTGCCAATGGGTGCCAATGGCAGTGTATTTAAAAAAGGAAATAAAGCTATCAGAAGATGTCCTGTATCTGTAGCTGGGATGGGGTTAATGATGCCAAATAACAGATAACAGTGCAGAGGGGTGGAAATATAGGATAAGAGTAATCTATAGGACAATGAACCAGAGGACAGTCAAAAACAAGGACCTTGAAAGGGAAACTAAGAAGGCAGCTAGTCAGGGTAAACCTATACTTATAAGATACTTCAATCTCCCAGATATAGACTGTGACATTCCAACAGCAGCAAGTCCAAAAAGTCAGATGTTACCAGCCCTGTTGGTGCAGCTGTAGTGCTACTGTTTGCAATGCCATCAACCTAAGTTCAGGAATAAACTTTGGTCATCATGAGCCAGGAGGAGAAGGACTGAGCATCACAGAGGACACTTTCCTCCCCCAGGAAGGGAGGAAAGCCAGCTCCACTGCTCTACTACCACCTGGGTGACCCTAGGAGGCAGTGCAGCAGGA
The DNA here is from genome assembly GCA_016271365.2 of Neoceratodus forsteri. Taxonomy (NCBI): domain Eukaryota; kingdom Metazoa; phylum Chordata; order Ceratodontiformes; family Ceratodontidae; genus Neoceratodus; species Neoceratodus forsteri. The sequence continues at coordinate 1,699,427,421 of CM057449.1, read as the reverse complement.
GCAGCTTGTGGGTGGCAGGATGTCGACAGGCACCTCACCATATACACTTGCACACATGCATGCCTGGCAGCCCTCGAAGTCAGTGTCCTGAGGGAACACAGGGAAGAAAAATGAAAAAATACACCCTGGTCAGTTAAATGACACTAACCAACCCACAGGCTCTGCACCTGGCTATCTGGCCTCTCCCTCCCACAACCAGATCCATCTGTAGTGGAGGTAAGGGAGCCCTGCCACCACTGTCAAGAGGGAGAAAGCTCTGGGGAAACTTTGGGAGGCACAAAGGTAAGATCCAGGGATACCAGGGTGACAGGGCTGGGGCTTGGTCAATAACATGGGGGCCAACCAGAGAGCAGGTGGCATGAAGAAATTAATAAAAATAAAGTCAGATGTTTACAGAGCTGACAGAGGACTGCTTTCTTCCTCAACGGGAGACAGATGCAATTAAGAGGGAAGCAATTTTGGACCTGGTAATTAACAACCAGGACATCATCAGCGATATCTCGATCAAGAATCCAACTGGACCAGGGATAAAAGCATGCAGAAAAATTGCCAGGTCTGTAGGGGTCACAATTGTAGGAAGATGGATGGACTTCTGTTGTGAAAGTGCATTTTTCTTCATAGTGCAGCACAGTGCAGAATTTTCTTTTTCAACCTTAATACATTTTCACAAAGCTCCTGCACAAAGATACAGTAGGACACTGAAGGACAAAGGAATAGCCATGTGGAGAAAGAACAGATATTTTTGAAAGTACATAAATGAAACTGTCAGTATTTGATACCTCTGCCTACTGCCTTTGCCCTCTTGAAATCATTGTAAGGGGAACAAACATGGAATGAGGACCCTGTCATGAGACCCTGTGAGACCACCCTCAAAATCACTCAGTTTTTTTGCCTGGTCTGAGACCCTGTCAGACCTGAGACACTTCAGGCCCTGAACTGAACAGAAAAATCACAACTGCATTAAACTGAATATTATGATAGAATCTTAGCAGCTAAAATCTGGCAGTATGGTCACAGTCATTCAGAAGGCTGACTTTGACAAAGTAAAAGAAAAAAATCAAAGATCATCTGAAGGACATGCCAAACATATTATGGATGTGGTGGAGAATTTGTGGGTAGCAACTTATGGGGAAATACTGGGAGCCACCCAAAGCTGCATAAACTTTGTTAAGAAAGCCAAGAAACAAATGAAGCCACTTTGGCAAGACAAGCAACTGAGGAAGACAATTCAGTACAAAGGAAAGCATTCAGAGTACACTAGGGTGAGCAGAGCAAGACTAGGAGGACTAGATAGAAAGACAAGCTGGAGAAAAAGAAAAGGAAGGAGCTCATAAGGGTGCGAAAGCAGATACATGACTAAGCTAAGTGGAGGGGGCCAGAAATTATGATAAAACTTCTTCAGATGTACAAGGAAGAAATATCAGGCAATGGATGACATAGAAAGAAAAGGAAAGACGGAGTGAGCATTAAGGAAGACAAAGGAGAGGAAAACATACTGAGTTCTTCAGCTTTGTATTCACTGTGATGGCTTCAGACTCCCTTCCTGACAAGAACAGATTCAGGGTTAACAATAGTCACAGAATAGAGATAGGTTATATACTGTAACTAGAGAGAGAGTTATAAAGGGTCTGCTGGACCTGAATGAAAACAAGTCCCCAGGGCTATATGGCCTACACCTGAAGGCTCTGAAGGAGACAAGACAGGCTGAGGTAGTCCCATTAGCAGACCAAGTTAAGCGTAACTGGCAACAGGCAAAGTGCCAGTGAACTGGAGGGTAGCAAATGTTGTCCTGCTGCTTAAGAGTGAAGATAGGAAAACTGGGATAATTACAGGGCAGTTAGTCTGACATCAGCAGTGGACAAGCAGCCAAAGTCAATACTAAAGGAACAGAGAGGTTTTCACAGAGGAAAATAACTGCTTTTTTTAATTTACATTTTTGCGTTTTCTCCCCAATTCTGGGACCCCAACAGACAAGCTGTGCATGTGCTTGGAGACACACATGTACGCTGGGTACTGGCTCTGCACCTTCGGCCCACCCCATGGCTGTCATCGGTCTCCCCATTGCCCAAACTGCCACCCACCAGGTGGCATCCAAGGGCCAGGGAAACCCCTCATGCCTCCCTGGGAGAAGACAGCCGCCTTGCGGCAGCTCAATCCTGCTCCTCAACCCCCCCCCCGACCCTCGACAACCCAAGTTCATTCCCACACTTGGGTCGCCGACATAGCACGAGGTGTGGCATCCAGCACTTCAATCCTCAGTGCTACTAGGCCATCTGAAAACAACTTTATGGGCAGGAATCAACATGGGTTCACAATGGAAAAGTTGTGCAAAAATAACTTTTTTCTATGCAGATTTTTGTTACTCCTTGTCAGGCTGGGTGGCTGTATCTGCCTTGCCCCATAGTACATGGCCATTCTGAGTGTCTGTCAATCCCCTGAAACTGAGTGGGCCACTGATGCCAGTGAGGAGGGCTTCATTAAGCCAATCCTTGATTGTTTCCTCCTGATTTTCTCCTCAGGCTCAGCTGAATGCGCAGCATCCACGGAGGCACCCTAAGCACTCTATACTCTGGCCCTTCCACAAACTGCAAGACTACACATGTGCTGCCATCTGGATTCCTTCAGGTGCCAGTTAACAGCAAAGTCTCTATCTAACATTGTGATTTACATACAGGTGATAGTAAGAAAAGGACGTGATATGGCTTTGTTTTGCTTTTTTATTTGTCAACAGTATAATTTGGTTAGTAAATTATTCATAATATAGAGAATAATATATGGGGTGGTGTGTGTAACAAGATTTTACACACACCCGAGTTGTGGGATGCTACATAAACCCCAAGGACGAAGCTCAAGGAGTTTATGAAATGCATCCCACAACAAGAGTGCATGTAAAATTGAGTTTTACATACCACCTGATATTTTATTTTTTATAATTACTGACGTGCACTTTTGCGCCTCAGCAATTGTAAACAATCAGGCAGTAGATTGGTGGTCAGGCAGCCACAGACTAGTCAAGGATTCTGTGCTGTCCTGGTCCGTGGTCTGCCAGCTTACAGTGAGCAGCTAATTTGCCAAGTCAGAACAAGTATGCTATTTTTCTTTTCTTTTTTGAAACTTACCGGCGAATGGCATTTGCTGAGCTGTGGAGTGCTTCTGGTAGAAAGAGGTGAACAGATCCACTGGCTCTCGCATGCTGGCAGGGAAACCAAAACTAGACGTATATTTAAATATTTTCTGTTTGGGTTTCCCTGCCAGTGACTAGAGGAAGAGACTTTTTTTTTAATTAAAAAAACATTCCATGCCGAATGCGATGGGGCAATGTTCCAACCCTCACGCACACGAAGGAAGACCGCACGAGTGGCACATGCGTGATCCAAGGGAAACCCAGTTATAATTTGGCATTACAATCAGTTATAATAGCAAATTTTAACCGGGTTTCCCTATGGGAAAAAGCACTACCCAGTAATTAAAATATAAATAATGGTGAAGCATATTCTTAGAATAACATATTCATAATTTATTAATTAGATTAACTGTAAATAAGTTACATCAAATTCATACTTGCCATTCAGTATTTAAATTGCACCTACCCAGAATGAAGAACAACTGCAGTGATTGAATGCAATGTCAGGTATTACTGTCCTACTCCCTGTATATTCACTTCCTCAACCCCCCACCCCCTTTCCCACAAGCCATTTCCATAAACTGAATTACTCTGTGATAAATTTACATCATGGGCAATATACATCTGTTGTTTTTGGGGGGACAGGCATACACATATTACATATAAAAATATGCATCACAAATTGATTCGATTAACTGTAACTTGGTTACAAGGTATTTATGCTTGCTGTGCTTTAGCCATAATTTACACATGCATTAAGGTGTACAGTGCAGTTAGCTCCAATGAAGACTGTTGCTGAGATCCTCAACCAATCTGCATATTATTTTTATTATTAGGTTTTCTCATGGTTACTACATAATTTGCTAAAATAATGCATTAGATTTTATTGATATGAGCCAAACTGATTCAGAGCTCAGACTGACCAACATTGTTTGTGGAAAAGAAGAATCTCCATGGAGCTAACCCTTGAAAATAATCACAATGGAAGAGAGATGTCAAATTGCACAAGAACCCACCTCTGTGAAATAATGTTCAGAATGGTTTGCACTACTATGCTACACATCCTATTTACCCATCATGTGGAAAAAGCTGAAATTCACTTCTTCTCAGAAATGTGTGAGAGTTACGTCTAGTACCCTATTAGAGTGACGTCATTTAAGCAAGGGCCATTAATGCATACATGTCCATTGTGGTATCAGAGTTGTTTGATCATTTGTGGTACATACTACTAATATCAAAGATAGATAGATAGATAGATAGATAGATAGATAGATAGATAGATAGATAGATAGATAGATAGATAGATAGAAAGAAAGAAAGGTAGGAAGACAGACAGACAGACAAATAATTTATTAAGCGTTCATTTCCACAGACTCTGGGCGCTGTACAAACAACAATAAAAGAAACACATTAATAAAACCAAAATTCTATCACAGTAATTCCAGTTCCGTTCAGCAATTAATCATAAAAGGGCAGCTGGAATAAGTATGTTTTTAAGCCCTTCTTTAAAGCTTCCACCGAGGGAGCCCTCCTCAAATTTTCAAGCAAAGAGTTCTACAGGGTGGCTGCGGCAACCGAAAACACCCTATCTCCTGAGCGCCGCAGCCTCACCCTGGGAACCTCAAGGAGGGCTCCCCCAGCAGAATGAAGTGTCCAGAAGGGGCGATAGGGGACAAGAAGATCTTGCAGATAGACAGGCTTCCCCTTGTGTAGGGTTTTGTAGGTCAGGAGCCCTACCTTAAAGACAATCCTCCACCTGACTGGCAGCCAGTGCAGTTCGTGGAGGACAAGAGTAATATGTTCAGATCTTCTTGCTCCTGCCAATAATCTTGCCGCTGCATTCTGCACCAGCTGCAGTCTGCGGAGGTTGCCTCCAGATAATCCTTTGTACAGGGCATTACAGTAGTCCAATCTGGAGGCGACAAAGGCATGTACTAGTGTGGGCAGGTCATCAGGGGGCATCAGGGATTGGATTCAGGCAATATTCCATAGATGATAAAAACCACTCCTGACAATGGCCGACATCTGGACATCCATGGTCAGTCCATCATCCAGGATCACACCCAAATCCCTCACCTGTCTGGAGGGGACAAGAGGAACACTCTGAACGTTAGGTCAGAGAGTGTCCCCACACCCCATCTTCTCCCTGATGACCCAGATCCTCTACCAGCACCTCAGTCTTGTCTGGGTTTAGTCTGAGCCAGTTCTGAGCCATCCACGACTGGTTCTCTTTGAGGCAGTTGTTAAACATGGCAACCGAAACCTGACTATCGGGTTCACAAGACAGATACAACTGGGTATCATCTGTGTAACAGTGAAAACCCAGTCCGTATCGCCGGATGATGTCCCCCAGTTGCAGCATATGTGCCATGAACAACAAGGGTGACAAGACCAAACCTTGAGGAACTCCACAGCACAGATGCTTCGGGGCAGATGAGGCAAGCCCCATTATTACCCTTTGCACTCTGCATGTTATGTATGACCTGAACCAGCAGATGACCTTGCCAGACAGGCCACACCAGTACCACAAGCGGTCAAGCAGCACCTTGTGATCCACAGTATCAAATGCCTCAGAGAGGTCTAGGAGGACTAAGATTGTACGATCTCTCCTATCCCTCGCCATCAGGAGGTCATTCAACTCCCTTACCAGGGTGGTCTCCGTGCTATGCCTCGCCTGGAAACCAGACTGAAAAGGCTCATAGAAATAGGAAGAGGTGAGATATTTCTGAAGCTTAACAGCCTCCACTTTTTCAATAACCTTCCCTAAAAATGGGAGGTTCGACACCAGCCTGTAGTTGCTGAGACAGTCTAGGTCCAGGGAAGGCTTTTTCAAAAGGGGTTTAATAAAGGCTTCCTTCAAAGCCTGTGGAAAGATCCCACTGCTTAAGGAACTCCAGATGATCTCAGCAATCACAGGTCCCAATAGATTCAAACATCTGACCAAAAGCCGGACTGATCCTGGGTCGAGATGGGTAGGTCACAGCTTAGAGAGTATCCGCAGCACCTACTCCACCCCAATTAGCCTAATCTCCTCCCAGATAGGAGGAGTGTCTCTGCACCTCTCAGACAGACCACCAATATCCTTTTGAGAGACACTTGAGGAGACCTCAACCCTGATGGAGGACACCTTGTTGGTGAAGAACAGAACCAGCTCCTCGCACCTAGCAACTGAACCTGCTCCCCCCTCATGTAGATAGTCAGGGTCTAACAATCTGTCCACCATGTGGAAGAGCTAAGCTGGTCTATTCCTCACCACAGCAATCTCTCTTGACAGAAATTCACCTTCTTCCAAACGATTGCCCCCAGATAGTCAACATAATGTGACCTTGGGCCAATCTGTCCCCCCTAGTCGAGATCTCCTCCAGCGCCTCTCTAACCTCTGCCCCTTTGTCTTTAAACCATGCAGATCTTCATCAGGCCACAAGGGTCTGCAACATGTAGACAGAGAGCAGACATGAACTGGGTGCGATGGAGTCGAAGGCAGCAGATAAGGTGCTATTATAGGCTGTCACCTCCTTCTCCATCCCCACAGCACAAGCCCCTCTCACACTCGATCGGTCCAGCACCACCGCCATTCCTATTGAGGAAACACCTCTCAAAGGGCAATACCGGACCATCTCCACAGGGGCAGGTCCTTCTAGCAGTGGGGCTGCTAGTGTGAACCCCACAGCACCATGATCCAACCAACTTACCAGATCAACCCTTAGAAAGCCTATTTCAAGATTCAAAGAAAAGACCAAATCCAGTGTGTGACCACCCGAGTGAGTGAGAGATAACACGTTTTGCACCAGACCCAGGACCCCCATGCTCTGCAGGAGATCATGGCCTAACCCTGGCACCCCACCATCTACCCAGACATTGAAGTCCTCCATGAACCATGTGCCATGATCAACCACCTGAGCGACTCCATCACCAGGACACGGACCAGCTCCTCGATCTCCTGCATAAATTCCCTCACTAAACTAGGGGGTCGATAAATCACGAGGACCCCAAAGCCCGCAACCCCGTCCCGTCAGGCAGCCACACACTCAAAGATCTTATTTTGATCAACAGGGAGGAAATAATAGACTGTTAGATCAAAACTCAAACAATGCTTCACACGGGAAACAGTTCAAGTACAAGTATCTGATCCAGTTCAATCTATTTTGCCATTTCTTATGTGTGCATGCATTTTATGGCTATGTGACATGAGAATTTGTCAAAATTAACATCGCTACCTTCTGCTACTCTTACTAGCTTATGAGAGATTGTATTAGCTATTTAAGGTATAACATATACATTCATATGCTGGTCAGTATAAGTAAATAACTTGTGTGAACAGACACTCACTCTGGCTGCCTGACAGACATTGTGGAACATAGTTAAAAATTATATCCCAGGTAACTACTGCCATCCCCTAAGTCTGTGACACAAAATTCTGAATACTAGAAACATAAAAAGAAAATGTGTTAACTGATTACTGTACTGAGGTGCAAATCAATGGGGTGTTAATGAAAACTGTTTAAATGAGGTGAGAAACTACATCAAGAATAGAGTGCAGCTTGAGTGACAGTTCCTAGACCATGAGTCTGTCTGACAGCTCAGTTCAGACAGCTTTGCACGAGTACAGTAGTGGCACCACAGCACAAATGAGAATGTCACCTCAGAATTGGCTCGCACTTCTTGCCATTGTGAAATCCTGAAAACTGCTTAGTGTCTACATAAACTGCCGTATTGTCCAGATATATTAAACAAGCATTTGTCAAAGCCGAATGTTGATTGCGTTGGTCTGATGAGCTCGCTCACTGCCCCTCTGTCACTCGTTGAGTCTGTTTCTCTCGGTGCTGCAGGCAGCTCTTTTGTACTGGGCTCCTGCCTGCATTGGCACCTTGCTCTGCCCACTAAGAAATCTGCAGCTGTCCCGACAGAGCTCCATTGAGGTTGCTCACTCCTCCTCTCTCACTCACTCATTCTGTTTCTCCTTGCGTTGCAAGCTGCCCATTTGTACTGGGCTCCTGACTCTGTTGGTGGCTTTTTCTGCCCCCAAAGAAATATGCAGCAGTCCCGACACAGGTCTGTTGAGCCTGCTGACTCCCCCTCTCTCACTCACTTGTTCCGTTTCTGCCAGCGGTGCAGGCTGGTCTTTTGTAGTGGGCTCCTGCCTGCATTGCCGCCTTTTTCTGCCAACAAAGAAATCCACAGCAGTCACAATAGAGCTCCACTGAGCTCGCTCACTCCCCCTCTCTCACTCGCTCATTGTGTTTCTCCCTGTGCTGCAGGGCTGCCCTTTCATACTGGGCTCCTGCCTGCGTTGGCACCTTTCTCTGCCCACAAAGAAATCCACAGCTGTCCCGACAGAGCTCCTTTGAGGTCGCTCACTCTCCCCTCACACAAACCACACTCACTGCCTATGGAAGATTTAGCCACTCACTCATTCTCTTTCTCCTGGCACTATAGGCTACCCTTTTGTACTGGGCTCCTGCCTCTGTTGGCACCTTTTTCAGCCCACAAAGAAATCTGCAGCAGTCCTGACACAGCTCCGTTGAGCTCGCTCACTCCTCTTCTCTCACTCCCTCATTCCATTTCTGCTGGCGCTGCAGACTGTCATTTTCTACTGGGCTCCTGCCTGCATTGCCACCTTCTTCTGGCCACAAAGACATTTGCAGCAGTTACAATAGAGCTCCATTGAGCTTGCTCACTCCTCCTCTCTCATTCACTCATTCTGGTTTTCTCGCCACTGCAGGCTGCCCTTTTGTTCTAGGCCCCTGCGTGCATTGCTGCCTTTTTCTGCCCACAAACAAATCTGCAGCAGTCCCAACAGAGCTCCGTTAAGCTCACTCCCATTCTCTCACTTGCTCATTCCGTTTCTGCCGGCGCTGCAGGCTGCCATTTTCTACTGGGCTTCTGCCTGCGTTGCCACCTTCTTCTGACCACAAAGACATTTGCAGCAGTTACAATAGAGCTCCGTTGAGCTTGCTCACTCCCCCTCTCTCATTCACTCATTCTGGTTTTCTCACCACTGCAGGCTGCCCTTTTGTTCTGGGTCCCTGCGTGCATTGCTGCCTTTTTCTGCCCACAAACAAATCTGCAGCAGTCCCAACAAAGTTCCGTTGAGCTCACTCACTCCCCCTCCCTCACTCGCTCATTCTGTGTCTGCTGCCATTGCAGGCTGGCCTTTTGTACTGGGCTACTGCCTGCATTGGTGGCTTATTCTGGACAGAAAGGAATCTGAAGCAGTCCTGACACAGCTCCATTGAGCTCGCTCACTCCCTCCTCTCTCACTCACTCATTTCGTTTCTGCCAGTGCTGCAGGCTGGCCTTTTCTATTGGGCTCTTGCCTGCGTTGCCACATTTTCTGCCCACAAAGAAATCCACAGCAGTCACAGTAGAGCTCCACTGAGCTCGCTCAGTACTGCTCTGTCACTCGCTCTTTCAGTTTCTCTTGGCGCTGCAGGCAATGCTTTTGTACGGGACTCCTGGCTGCATAGGCACCTTTGTCTGTCCACAAAGAAATCTGCAGCTGTCTTGACAGAGCTCCATTGAGGTCGCTCAGTCTCCCTCTCTCACGCACTCATTCTGTTTGTCCTGGTGCTGCAAGCTGCCCTTTTGTATGGAGCTCCTGCTTGCATTGGCACCTTTTTCTGCCCACAAAGAAATCCACAGCAGTCCTGATAGAGCTCCGTTGAGCTCACTCAGCCCCCCTGTCTTACTTGCTTGTATTGTTTCTCCCACCACTGCAAGTTGGCCTTTAGTACTGGGCCCCTGCTTGTATTGATGCCTTTTTCTGCCCACAAAGAAATCCGTAGCAGTCCAGACAGCGCTCCGGTGAGTTTGCTTACTCCCCCTCCCTCACTTGTTATTTCGTTCTGTGTCTCCCAGTGCTGCAGGCTGCCCTTTTGTACTAGGCTCTTGCGTTGGGGCTTTTTTTCTGCCCACAGACAAATCCACAGCAGTCCCAACAGAGCTCATTTGAGCTCGGTCACCCCCTCCTCACTTGTTCAGTCTTAATATGTCCCAAACACTGATTTCCCACAGCGACCGTGCTATTCTCTGGCAGGAGTGCAAAAACATATTTTAGCCAGGATGAGAAAAATGACAGCTGTACTGTTCATAAGGAGGTGTGAAAAAATGCCACTGTTGAAAATGTGGCATGAAAACATTACAAATTTATGAAGTTACAAGGGTGCATGGAAATAGGTCAACTCACGCTTGTAACACAGTCATGTTATGGAGTTTCGTCACCAAATTTTCAACATAGGGAGTTTAGGACCTCTGCTCATGAACACTGCCACTGTCATTTTCTTAATCTGTCCCAAACACTAATTTCCCACATTGACTGCGTTATTTTGCACCGCAACTGTGAAAACACATTTTGGTCAGGATGTGGAAAATGACAGCTACACTGCTCATAAGGAGGTGTGAAAAAATGCCACTGTTGAAAATCTGATGTGACAATATTACAAATCTCCGAAGTTACAAGGGTGCATGGAAAGCACACAATGCACACTTGTAACACAGTCATTTGTTGGGCTATCATCACCAAACTTTCAACATAGGCATTTTAGGACCTCTGCTCATGAACAATATCACTGTCATTTTCTTAATCTGTCCCGGACAGGTGATTTCCTACAGCGATTGCTCTATTCTGCCCCGGAAGTAAAACACATTTCGCCAGGATAAGAAAAATGACAGCTGCACTGTTGATAAGTAGGTGGGAAATGGCAACGTCTGAAAATGTGGAGGAAAATATTATAATTCGCAAAGTTACGAGCATGCGTGCAAACTGCGCAATGCACGCTCGTAACACAGTCATTTTATGTAGTATCACTACCAAATTTTCAACATAGGCATTTTAGGACCTCTACTCATGAACAGTGTCACTGTCATTTTCTGAATCTGTCCCAAACACTGATTTCCCACAGCGACTGCGCTATTCTGCGCCGGAAGTGCGAAAACACATTTCCACCGGGATGTGAACAATGACAGATGTATTGTTCACAAGAAGGTGGGAAAAATGCCAGTGTTGAAAATCTGGCGTGAAAATATTGCAAATTTGCTAAGTTACGAGCATGCATAGTAACTGCACAACGCACGCTCGTAAAACATTCATATTTTTGATTTTTTTCCACCAAATTTGCAACATAGGCTTTTTGACAGCCCACCTCATGAACACTCACACTTTCATTTCGATAATCGGCCCCGAAAGGTGATTTTGCACAATGACCTTGAAATCACCTTTCGGCCTGATTAAAGCCATGACAGTTCAAGAATTCATGAGGAGGGGTCCCAAAAACCCCATGTTGAAAATTAAATTAAAATTAAAATAGGTAAGTATGGAGTGGGAGGATGTGGGGAGGCAGGGTGTGCAGTGGGTGGGAGCAGGTTGTGGGTGGGGGGCAGGAGATCGCTAAGGGACAGTTTCCTTTACAGGTTAAAAACAAATGACACCGAGGGACCTTTTTTACTTTACAGGGGCATGTGGCACACTGGGTGAGCTCAGCATGCCACCGTGCTCTCTTCTTTGGGGGTAGCTGGCCGACAGGGGATTGGGGCATCCTGGTTGGCACTCAACACAATGGGGATCACCTTATGCCAGCGAGGATTGGGCTCTCCGTCGGCAGACAATGAAAGAGGGGTTTGACATCATGCCAATAGGGAGTGGCTCCCCAGGCAAAATCAATAGTGTCATTTAACGAACATTGGGAACTATATCATGGATCTGTAACGGGTGTCACAGAGCACGAATATGGCGACAAGCACCCGCCATGTTCAAACAATGTCAGGCTTTCTACATCCCGCCCTGCAATGACGGGTCATTCCTCATTGCAGCGGATGGCTTGACGCTGCAGACGAGGGTGGCCCCCTGATTGCAGCGAAGCAAATTGTTAAGTTGGTGGGTATGCTGGCTGAACTAGTGTCAGCAGCAGCGTGCCATGCATTGGGGGATGCTGGACAGGCCTTTGCAGGCTGTGGGGGCATTGGCCACACAACAGTGCCACTCCTCCACAACCTGCTTGTGGAGAAAGCTGCTGTAATATGTTTCTTGTGCATGCACGCAATCAACATAAATATGAATAAAGAATATAAGATAACATGGCTATGTAAACTGCCATATTATCCCGCTATATTAACAAATAAAAAAAGAATATTGTATAAAGATCCCCTATTGTTTTATCATTAACAATCTAACATGGATTTTGAAAACAAATGGCAGAAAACACTGAAACATAGAAACATAAAAACATAGAATTTGACGGCAGATAAGGACCACTTGGCCCACCTAGTCTGCCCATTTTCCTACCTAACAGATAAGCTGCAGATCCTAGTCAACCAACAGCTTACTTCCTCCTACCCCCACTAGGACTGCCTTATGTCTGTCCCATGCATTCTTGAACTCCTCCACTGTTCTTGACTCCACGATCTCCTCAGGGAGCCTGTTCCATGCAGCCACAACCCTCTCTGTGAAAAAATACTTCCTCACATTACCTCTGAGCCATCCCCACTCTATCTTAAAATTGTGTCCCCTTGTTCTTGCACATCTCTTTTTCTGAAAGATGCTACCCTCTTGGACTTTGTTGATTCCCTTGAGATACTTGACAGTTTCTATCATGTCCCCTCTCTCCCTTCTTTCTTCAAGGGTATACATATTAAGCTCTTTTAGTCTTTCTTCATATGTCTTCTGGTGCAGACCCAGACCATTTTGGTTGCCCTCCTCTGGATAGCCTCCATTCTGTCTATGTCTTTTCGGAGATAGGGTCTCCAGAACTGCACACAGTACTCCAGATGGGGTCTCACCAACTGTCTGTACAGATGGATAAATACTTCCTGTTTTCTACTATTGATGACTCTTCCTATGCATCCCAGTATCCCCCCAGCCTTCCTTACTGCTTTCCCACATTGCTTGCCCACCTTTAGGTCATCTGATATAATTACCCCCAGGTCCCTTTCCATTTTTACTTTTGTCAGTATCTCACTCCCCATTGTGTACACTTCCCCTGGGGTTTTGTTTCCCATGTGCATTACCTTGCACTTCTTTGCATTGAATCTGAGCTGCCATACATTTGATCATTCCTCCAACCTTGCCAAGTCCCTTCTCATCCTTTCCACTCCATCTTATGTATCAACCCTGTTGCAGATCTTTGTGTCGTCTGCAAAGAGACATACTTTTCCTTCCAGTTCCTCTGCAATGTCACTTATAAAGACACTAAAAAGGACCGGTCCCAGTACTGAACCCTGCGGTACCCCACTAGTAACCCTCCTTTCTTCACTGTGTACTCCATTTGCTACTACCTTTAGTGTCCTGTTGTCTAGCCAATTTTTTATCCATGCTACAACCTTGGGACCCACTCCAAGACTGGCTAACTTGTGTATTAATTTTTTGTGTGGGACTCTATCAAATGCCTTGCTAAAATCTAGGTAGAACATGTCCACAGCCCCTCCCTGGTCTACTACTTTGGTCACCCAGTCAAAGAAATCTATTAGATTCATCTGACATGACCTTCCCATCATGAATCCATGCTGCCTTGGGTCCTCTGCCCCACTGGCCTCTAGGTACTCAACAATTCTTTCCTTCAGAAGTGATTCTATCATTTGCCCTACCACTGAGGTCAAACTAACTGGTCTGTAGTTTCCTGCCTCTGTCCTGCTTCCACTTTTGTGAAGAGTAATCACATATGCCCTCCTCCAGTCCTCGGGTACCACCCCATCCTCCCATGATTTGTTAAAAAGAGTAGTTAGCAGTGTCACTAGTTCTACCCTTTGTTCTTTTAGAATTCTTGGGTGAATCCCACCAGGCCACATTGCTTTGTCCACCTTCAATTTTATTAGTTCTTTCAGAACCCTTTCTTCTGTAAATGGACTGATATCGACCCCCATCTTCAGAGTGTTTCTCTTGTTTGGTTTAGGTACCTCCCCCCTCCTCTTCCTTTGTGAACACTGAGCAAAATTATTCATTGAGTATCTCTGCTTTTTCACTGTCACCCTCTACCCACATTCCCTCCCCTTTATTAAGCCTCAGTATCCCTCCTTTGGTCTTTCTTCGCTCCCTAATGTACCTATAAAAGATCTTATCCCCCTTCTTAACAAAATTGACTATCCTTTCCTCAGTTTGGGCCTTTGCTATTCTGACTGCCTTCCCAGCCTCTTTCTGCTTTAACTGATAAAGTTCTCTGTCCTGCTCCTTCGGTGTTTCCTTATATTTCCTGAATGCTATCCCTTTCTCCTTAACCTTCTCTGCCACCTCTTTTGAGAACCATAGCGTTTTTTTCCTTTGTTGTGTTTTATTGATTTGCTTTACACAAAGGCTTGTTGCCTCAGTGATGGCTGTTTTGATTAATCCCCATTGTTCCTCCACCCCTCCTTCTTGCCTGTTTGCTAGTGCTTTTCTGAGGCACTCTCTCATTTTCCCAAAGTCAGTCCTCCTAAAGTCCAATACTCTTGCTTTTGTGTGGCTTGATTGTATGGCTGTGTTTATCGTGAACCACACTGTTTGGTGGTCGCTTGTTCCCAGATGGCTACACACTTCTAAATCTGAGATTCTTTCTCTGTCCCAATTTGAGAGTACCAGGTCTAAGATTGCTCCCTCCTGAGTGGGTTCCAATAGTAGCTGTCTGAGGCATGCCCCTGGTAGGGCATCAAGAATGACCCTGCTCTTGGATGTGCCTGCAGCAAAGGTGCTCCAGTTAACATCTGGCATATTCAGGTCCCTCATCAACAATATCTCCCCTTTTTCTGCCATTCTAAGGAAGCCTTCTATCATTTCCTTGTCCATTCCCTACCCCTGAGGTGGGGGTCTATATACAACCCCCATGCAGATTGTGGTGCCATTTCCTATCTCCAGGGTGACCCAGAGTGCCTCATCTGCTCCATTTATTCTTTAGTTCTGTTGCTTTGATCCCTTCCTTTACATAGAGAGCTACTCCTCCTCCTCCTCTTTTACCCTCCCTGTCCCTCCTGTAGATTGTGTATCCTGGTATGTTGACATCCCAGTCATGGTTTTCTGTGTACCATGTTTCTGTGACTGTCACAATATCTAGGCAACCCTCTTCCATCAAGGCCACTAGTTCAGGAAGCTTGTTACATAGACTATGGGCATTGGTACTCATCACCCTCCACTTTTTGATAGCCTTACCATTTTAGCTCCATTCCTGTCCTTACTGCCTTTGGCTTTTTTTACATTTACCTCTGTTCTGCTCCCTAATAACTTCTCTACCTTGGTGTTTACCTCACTAATTACCATGTTTTGTGGGGGAGGCTGGGATTTCCTTGCTCCTTTTCAGTGCCTCCCCCTTGGCTAGCTTAATGCTTGCCAATGAAGTATTTAAACCTCTCACCTAGGATCCTGGCTCCCCCCTCTGGACAGATGCAGACCATCACACCAGTATAGGTCTACATCCCTCCAGGTGGCTCCCCAGTCCCCAATGAAGCCAAAACCCTGAGCTGCACACCAGTTTTTCATTCACGTATTGAATTCCCTGGTGAGGAGTGCCCTAGCATCATCCTTGCCATAGACAGGCAGCACCTCTGAGAAGGTTACCATATGTGCTACTTGTCTAAGGCCCTCCCAACTCTACAAACTCCTCTTGCACTACTCTGATCCCATTCCTAGCCAGGTCATTTGTCCCTAGGTGGACAATGACATCCAGCTCCCTTCCTTGTGCAGCTCCTCCCATGATCCTGAGGATTCGCTTCCTGTCCCTCCAAACTATGGCACCAGGAAGGCACCTTACCTCCCTCTCCCCTTCCTCCTCCATTTCTACCCCACTAATGATTGAGTCCCCAACCAGGAGTTGTTTCCTTCCCCTGTGGGGTCCCATGCCACCCTCCTGTGGGTCTCCTTTGTGAAGGTTCCCAGCATCCTCCTTGGTCTCCACTGCAGGTGCCTCCATAGGGGAACCACTATCCCCCAGAAGAGCGAATGAATTGTGGAGAGGTACAGCTGGAGGGATTCAACTCTGTTCCACCACTCTCTCCCTCTCTGAGTCCATCTGGTCCAGCCTCTCCTCTTTCTTGGCAACCTCTGAGGCAGTGGCATTGGCCCTGGTGGTCCCTGGGTGGGAGAGGAGGTTTCACGAATCCTAGCCAGGTCATCCTGGAGATGGGCAACCTCCTCTCTCAGACCAGAGAGGTGCCTGCAAAGAGGGCAGCATTGCAGCCTCCATAATGTCTCCCAGAATACTGCCGCCCCACAGCGATTGCACTGCACCACTCCTATCACGTCTTATTTTGTGTCCCCTCTCTTGTTTCTCTGTATGCTTACTCTCTCCTCTCCTTACAACTCTCACCCTTCCTGTTCTGGGACAGCAACTTTCTATCTTCCTCAGTAGCCTCCTTCTTCCTTGCTCAATGTCAGACCACCAGCAGCTGGGAGGGGGAGAGTGAGCTACTTTTTTCCTTTAGGGTTGACAAAACCAGTGTTTCTCTATGATCCTTCCCTTCCTAATGCCAAACAGGAAGTTCCTGTTGACAGTCAAATCCAGTGGCTATAAAAGTAGAACTGGCTTAGGGTGGGATGGAGGGCAATTAGTAAGAAAAAAGGCTAGCAACAGGAAGTTGTAATTTGAGTCACCTGCTTTTATAGTGTCTAAGCCACACCCCCAATTAAGCTCTCTTTTCTCCTACTGGTTTATCAAAGTCACCTGATACAGTACCCTTCCCAGCACAGAACACACACCGAATTTCTTTCTTTTCTTTCTTTTTTAACCCTAAATAAGACCCCTTCTACTTCTAATAAAGTATCTGTCTACTTAATCTCAACAGACACTGACTCCTGCTGAGATATAAGTTTTAAATTAATAAGAAAATGTAGCTTCTTTTAGTTAGCTGCTTTCTGCTCTACAAGCAAGGCTAGCAACAGCAATTAGTTAAAACTTTTATTTCCTGTCCTCTTTAAGACCTTCTCTAATTCTTTCTATTACTGCCACAAGAGATGTGTGTATTTGGCAAGGAAATATATTATTACTGTAGCCCACCCCCTTCTCGATGTCTAGGGGTATGATGTGATTGTCCATGTGGAGGAGGACCACAGCAAATACTACTCCAGAAATGGTTTGCATTAGCAGGTCTTACTGTCACACTGGGGTGCAAGACTCTTCGGGTGCTGGCTGAAAGGCAATCAAGATAGCCACAACAACACTGGATGAAATAACTGGAGATCACAACTTTATAGAATAAGTCATGGGGATCCCATTTTATAACAAAATGAATGAACACTCCAAGGAGCAAAAAATACTTGAGTTCAGGTAGGCAGTACATATCTTGGACTGCAGTGATCCCATATTTCACATTGCAAGCAGTTCACCTGAGCAAGCAGTTCACATGAGCAAACAGTTCACAGATTTCCCAGAGGGCGTGAATTGGACATCCCCAGATTCAAGCAATTTTTATCCCCAGATACACCTTGGGCTGATGTGACCCCACTTTTCCTCTTTTCCCTTTATTCACTGCCATCTCTTCCCATGGAACAGGTTGGCCTTTCACCACGGGGCAACCATCTCCATACTAAGCCGCATTTCCATTGACTCACTGAGACTTCTTTGCCTGGAACAAGTTGGCCTCTCAAATTGAGCCACTAGCTCCCTTTTAACTCCCATGTCAGCTTTGTGTAGCTTCCCTTGGGCGATAGTCCCCATGATTTATGAGAACACATCCGCAAACTGTGACAAGCAGTGCTTCATCTCTGCTTGATCATCTCTCATTTTCTATGGGGCTTCAGAGTTGGAAGCTCCCAGCGAAACCCTTCTCAAGGCCTCTCAACTTGGCTGAACTTCATGCCTCACATTCAGGCAGCAGTCCCAATGGGGCATATTGCTCCAATCCCAGAGGGGTGGCATATCTTGGGATCTCACATGGGGCTCGAAACATTGGTCTCTGCCATGTTCTCCCTAAGGCTTCCTCACTCTCTCTCTCTCTCTCTCTCTCTCTCTCTCACTCTCTCTCTCTTTCTTTCTCCATCCCTTGGCCTAGAAATTCTATGACTTGCCAGAGTGGGCAATTACCCCCACTCCAGCACTCCTCCTCTCCCAGTCTCTCTCAGTCTCTCTGTCTATCTCCTAGGTGCCCACGCTTATATCCTGCTGGCCATGATAACCTCTAACAAGCAGCAGGTCTCCAAAGAGCAGCACAGGATTAACTCTTTACTTACTGGGCTTCCCATTTCCTGCTAATTACCAAGGGGGATGAACTGTGCCCACTAATCACCTACAGACACGAACTGTACCCTGCCTTACTCTGTAACCCCACCAAAGGGGGGTTACAACTCTCCCCCACTTTAAATGCTCACTGTTCTCAGCAAGCACCTAAGGTCCAAACAGCCACTCCGCTGAGCCCCCATTTGAAGGGTAAGTGCACTTCCTTCCACCAAAAAGCTGAGGAGCTACAGGCTGCACCACCCATGGTGATCTATCCTCCTATCAGGTAAAAATCAAAGACCAGAGCCCCTTGTAGCTTGACTCATAAGAGCTGCTCAAGCTCCCACTTGGCCACCCACCACCAGGAGCCTTGGGTCAGTTTGCCCAAGAACCCAAGCGGCAGTGTCCCAAGCCCAAACTGTTCTGTAACACTACTGCCACTGCCCAATCAAACTGCCTGCCTGATATAGCTGTTAATCATTCTGCTACTCAACCCATTAGCCAAACTAACCCCATGCTCACCCTACAGTGCAGTGGCCCACCTGGTACTGTAACAGTACATGAATGCTGCTTGAAATATAACACTAAAGTCTAGTAGGCTTAGAATGGAGGCACTTTTTATAACTATATGATACACAAAACAAGATATCACATGGCATGCAAAATTGCGTTATCATGCAGTCACTTTCACAACTCATCCCCATCACCCTAAAAGCAATAAGATTCTAAAAACTTAAATGATAAATAATTGTTACAATAAGTCCCAATGTGAGTCCTTGAACACTCATTGCCAGGTGCTCTGGGTGGGGGGGACACTCCAATCCAATGGCCAAGGTTGTCGGTTGCCTCCACAGCATACTTGGCACGCCCTCCATCCATGTCCTGCAGAATGGCACAGTTCTTGGTGATGGTCAGGCCCTTCTATGCACTATGAGAACAGATCTAGCAGGCAAGTTGCTGGCCTCTTGCTCTCACTGGTGCTGCTAAAACTGTCAAGTCCATGCCTCCAATAGAATTTGAACAAAATGTTAGGAAACACCCAGTCTCTTCTTCTCCTGTCTATTTTGTCCCACACCCACTCTGGAAGTTAGGGGTGCTCGTACTCTGGGTACTCTTCTTGGACATGACATCAAATAATTCATTCAGCCTGTGACCACTCAGGCATACTCTTAATGGTGATTCTGGGTGCCTGCCCCTCTGGTAGCCATGTCCCTTCTCGGTATTCTTTCCTGTCATGCTCCTGTGCCAGTATCTGACAAAGGGTCTCCATGGGACCTGACAAAGGAGCAATCTATGGTAGGGAATGGGGTGATTTCTCAGTGGACCAACCCACTGAGGCATTGCTGTCTGAGAGATATGCATCCACATCTTCATCCGAAGCATCCACTACCACAAGGCTGCTCTGGTCTGGTTGCTGTCCACCATGTTTCTCTCTGAGAGGGTCTCTCCATGGTGTACTCTGTCTCTAAATGTGGGCCTGGGTCAGGTCTTACAGATGGCACTTTCTTTTTGAGCAAATGGGCCTCAGCCACCTCTGATGTCCCTGGCTACTCCTCATAAGCAAGTTTCAAGGGAGTAGAAAAGTCCTTTGGGGTCATAAGCTGTGCTTGCTCTGGTGGCTTGGCAGTGGCGTTATTAAGCTGAGAAGGTACCAAAAGTCTCTCTGATGGGGCACTTGATACGGTGACTCTCACTTCTTCTTTCTGGCTTGCAACCATCATAAAATTCTCCCATCCATCAGACTCCAGAGAGGTAGCAGACATGCTGGTCCAATGGCGGATTGGTGATGGGAACTGTTACCCACGACCCCTAGAATGATCTCCATAACATTGATAACAGACTGGGCACAGTTAAGCTTCACAGCTTTTGTTCTGACACAAACCACACTCACTGCCCATGGAAGATTTAGCCACTATCTCACAATTCAACAAAACATTTGTGCTGTCACAGGAATGTCTGATGCTGCTGGTGCCTGAGTCATTTTCCTTTGTTTAATCACTCACCAAATGGTATTAGAAGCCACAGCTACACAGACCACTGTTATCTCTCCTCAGCTCCAAACAGTTCTGTTCTGCAGCAGCAAAGACACATGCATGGGGGGGGAAATGTCTCTCCGCCCCAACAGTCCAGGTGATCAAATC
Source organism: Neoceratodus forsteri (assembly GCA_016271365.2). Lineage (NCBI taxonomy): Eukaryota > Metazoa > Chordata > Ceratodontiformes > Ceratodontidae > Neoceratodus > Neoceratodus forsteri. The sequence continues at coordinate 1,699,407,049 of CM057449.1, read as the reverse complement.
ATCCAGTTCTGATACCAGTCCATTTACAAATACTTCACATGCACCAGACATGAGGGTCCCATTTTTCAAACATCCAGGTGCCCACACATTATCCTGAGGCATGACTTTTCATGGCCCTTCAGCACCATACTGTACTGTTTCAAAGTGCAGTTTGAAAAGTCAGTGTAAGAAACTTCTTTTCCCAGCACTGATAGAATGTCACAAATGTTGCCCATGCAGCCCAAAAAACATCCTGGATGAGCCCCCACTTGTAGCCCACCCCCTCCACAATGTCTAGGGATATGATGCTGACTGTCCATGGGGAGAGAGGACCACAGCACATACTACTCCAGAAATGTCTTGTGTTAGCAGGTCTTACTGTCACACCAGGGTGCAAGCCTCTCTGGTCGCTAGGCTGAAAAGCAACCAAAGTTGGCCACAACAACACTGAATGAAATAACTGGAGACCACAACTTTACAGAACAGGCCATGGGAATCCCATTTAATAAAAAAATTAATGAACACTCTGAGGAGCAAAAAATACATGGGTTGAGGTAGGTAGCACATATCTTGGACCTCTATGATCCCATATTTCACATTGCAAACAGTTCACTTGAGCAGGCAGTTCACATGAGCAAACAGTTCATAAATTTCCCACTGTGCCTGAATGAGACATCACCAAATTCAGGCAGCTGTTATTCCCAGATACGCCATGGGCCGTTATGGCCTCACTTTTTCTCTTCTCCCTTTACTTACTGCCATCTCTTCCCACAGAACAGGCTGGCCTTTCACTATGGGGCCACCACATTTGTCCTAAGTCCCATCTCGACAGGCTCACTGCAACTTCTCCAACTGGAACAGGCTGGCCTCTCAAATCGGGGCCACGAGCTTCCTTCCAACTCTCATTTCTGCTTCTTGTAGCTACCCTTGTGTGACTGTCCCCACAACTTATGCCAACACTTCACTGAATTGTGGCAAGCAGCGCTTCATCCCTGCTTGTTCATCTCTCATTCTCCATGGGGCTTCAGAGCTGGAAGCTCCCAGCGAAACCCTCCTTGAGCCCTCTCTACTTTGCTCAACCTCACGCCTTGCATTCAGGCAGCAGTCCCAAAGGGACACCTTCCTTTAATCCTACCGGAGTGGCATATCTTGGGGTCCCACATGGGGCTTGAAACCATGCCCTCCCACAGGCACTCTTTCTCCACAACTTAGTCTAGAAATTCTATGACTGTCCAGAGTGCCAGTCACCCCCACTCCAGCCCTCTTTTTCTCCCAGTCTCTCTCAATCTCTCTGTATATCCTATGTACCCATGCATATATCCTGCTGGCCCATTGTGACCTCCTACCAGCAGCAGGTCCCCAAAAAGTGGCACAGGATTAACCCTTTACTTACCTTGCTGCCTATTTACCACAAATTACATATGGGCATGAACTGTACTCACTAATTACCTACAGGCACAAACTGTACCCTGCCTTGGGCTCTAACCCCACCATGGTGGTGGGTATATTACTAAACTGGTGAATGTAATGGCAGTTAAAGAGCTAGTGTACTCAGAGCTGTTTATGCTGCCTGTAATAGTGGAGCAGTGTTTTGGTGATATCTATCATGTTTTAATAAAGATCCATGAAGTAAATTTTCTGCCCTATAATTGTTTTGCAAGCACTAGTAGCTGTCCATTTGCCAGATTCTATCTTGAACTGGGGAGCATGTGGAGCTGTGAGCCAGGATGGAAACTTATGTTTTGAGAGGAGAGCGAGCCACTGCCGATTTGACAGTGTAAGTTTATTATGCCTTGAACTTGCCCATGCTCACAAGAGTACTTTCTTTTTATCTGTGAAACTCACTTTTTTCCTCCTTTTCCAATACAATTCCAGTACCTTACAGTGATGAAGATTCATATCTAATCTGAGATTGAAACGCATGGTACCTTGCAAACATACCAGTGGAGTTTCTGTTGTGTGAAGCACCTTATGAAAGGGGGAATTTTAATAGAGTCTTAGAAAGACTGTTTGGTCCAGACAAAAATGATTTACATGATGTGTGTGCTGAAGTTTGGGTATTTTTTTTCTGTGGGGCAGGCAAGATGACAAGTTCATAATTTGGAAATGTAGTTGCAGTATGTGATTCAACCGGGTGCATTTCAATTAGGGACAGTAATTCTAATTCTCTCTGACTACTCAGTTGTAATGATATCGATATACCCATGGGCATTCAAAATGAATTGGCTTATTCAATGCAGTGTAGTCCATGACTTGCTCTGACCTGTTTTCCATCCCTCTGTCACAGCCTCCATGCGTTAACAGACACACACACACACACACACACACACACACAATTTCTCGCTGCTGTAGGAACTGCCGAGTTAATAACTGTGCTTAGTACTGTTTCTTATGCTGCTATGTTCCTTGCAAAGAGTGATGTTTTTTTCAGGTTTCAGATTTTATTTTGTGAATTGCACCACTTGTAGTACTTAACAGCTGAGCTTAGCTGAGAGGGAGACTCAGAGTGACACTGAATCAATCAGCTGAGCTGATCACGTTGGATGGGGCAGGGGCAGGGCTTGCTCAGTGCTTGGGGTCTGTAAAATGACTACTGCTCTGAAGCAAAACAGTAAAATAAAAAAAAAGAAACAGAAAATTATGCTCACATTGAGGGAGCGAGACACAGAGAGAGAGAGAGAGAGAGAGAGAGAGAGAGAGACAGCAGTGCTGGTGATCAGGTCTGTTCAATCCTGGTTTTTCCTCCTTCTTCTCGGTTACTGGTGCAGCTTTTCTCCCCACTGTTGCAGACAGTGTTGGAGGGGTAGAGGCAGGGCTTGCTCAGTGGTCAGGCTCCGCAAAATTGCTCTCAGAGCAAGGGAGCACACAAAAGAAAGAGCAGTGCAGCAATCATATCAGTTAGGGAAGACAAACACAAAACTCCAAATAAAGCACAAAAAGAGCTGTATCGAGAAAAGCTGCTTTCCTTCTGCCCTACCGGTCATGCACATAGCTGATGAGTTCAAGCTTATTTTCTCCTACTCCTTCCCATGGAGTGCGTGGAGCAGTGGGGGAGGAGGGAGATTAAATAGTGAAGTGGGGGAGGGGGAGAAGAAGAAAATACTTTGTAGTGAATGGGAGGACACGGAGCAATTTTCCACTCCCTCATGACAACACAAGCTGAGCTGTGTTAGGATTTCTGGTCACAGACCTCTTCTTTACATTTTGAGAGGAGAGCTGCTTCGGATTTGACAGTTTAAGTTTAATATGCCTTGAACTTGCTCATTGTCAAAGTACTGCTGAAGCTTGGTCATCAAGTCTGTAGGGGAGTGGCTAGATGCAAATAGGACTGTGTCATCAGTGTACATATGAATGGACGTTCAGGTACATGCAGCAGGAAGGTTATTTAGAAAGACTGAGAATAAAATAGGGCCTTTGACAGAGCCCTGGGGGGACACCAGTGCAGATTAGGAGGGGAGAAGAAAGGAAGTCACCAGTTCAAACTGATTGGGACCTGTCTTCAAGGTAGGAGCAGAACCAGCTAGTGGCTGAGGTACAGAGTCCTGCTGCAGAGAGCGTAGAAAGGAGGAGGTTGTGCACTACAGTGTCGAAGGCTCTGGCCAAATCTACAAAGATGGCTGATGTGATTTGGCCCTGATCTAGTCCTGTGAGAATTGAATCAGTTAGGGAGAAGAGGGAGGAGGAGGTGGAGTGGTTTTTATGGAATCCCAACTGGTAAGGAGTGAAGAAGGAGGAATAGTCAAGGAAAGGTGACTGTTGGGATAGCAACGAGTGTTCATGGAGTTTGGCAAAGGGTAGGGTGAAGATAAAAGGGATGATAGTTGCCAGCAATTGAAGGATCACCACCTTTAGGGGATAACTGTAGCATGCTTCTAGGTACTGGGGAAGGAGACTTTAGAGAAGGAGAGATTTAGAAGGGCAGAAATAGGGAGACCAATGGCAGGGGCAGCAAGATGTAGAGGTTTGGGGTCAAGACCATTAGGGCTTTTACTCTTAAACTGGTTGAGGTCAAGAAATGCACTGATGGCAATGGCAGGTGAGATGGGAGTGAAGGAGAATTGTGTGGTTAGGGGGAAGGGGAGGGGAATGGGGGAGGTGTTGACACTGGTGGGAAGGCTGAGAGGAGGGACGAGGCACATGAGGTGAAGAAGGTGTTGAATTCTTTGACCACTGATAGTGGGTCAGTAATGGTGGAGTTGTTCACCTTAAGAACAGGGATAGTGGGCTGAGCCTTGGGAGAGAATAGGGCATGGACACTTTTCCAGAAATTTGAGGGATGGTTGATATTGTTCTGAAAGGCGGAGGAAAAATACTCCACTTTGACTAGCCTGGTGGCTCTGGTGCAGGCACTGTGAAGGACACGATATTTATGAAAGTCCAGAGGGGACCTGAGGACTTGTGTACCTTCCATGCTAGGTTCCTAGCCCATAGACAGGCTAGGAGTTCAGCAGAGATCTATGGGAGGTGGTAGCCTCTGACCCTGGTTTTCCTTAGGGGGCGTGTTGGTCCCAGATGGAGAGGAATTTGGATTTGAAGTAATCAAGGGCATTGTCGACAGTGCTGGAGGCTGATACAGGTGACGCTGTGATCAGATCCTCGTGAAAGGCAGACAGAACAATGGACCTGAAGGAGAGGATCAGAAGAAGTTTGGGAGGGGTTTGGGGGCAGTAGATTTTGCGAACACAATGGACCATATGGTGGTTGCTGAGGGTGTCTGTAGAATGCCAGTGGCAGTAATGTGGCGGGGGGGGGGGAAGGCACAATCTAACAGGGTATGCTTGAGCACTTTGTGGTTAAGGCAGGTGGGTTCGGCTGAGTATGGTTTAGAGATGTGGTGTCATGATGGATCCTGGATTAGGGAGTGGAAAGCCAATTTAAATTGCAGTCCCCTAGTATGAGTAATTCACCTGGAGAGGAGTGGGAGGAGATGGTGGTAAGGAAAGGCCAGAGCAACAGTAGGCACCTGCTAAGAAGATGGGAAGGGAGAAAGGGAGGGTACGTTTTAGGAGTTCAAGTTCATAGGCAGATGGGAGAGAGACAGAGAGGATAGTGGTGAATTGGATTTAGTAGGAGATATAGATGATGATACTCCCTCCCCTTCAGAGTCTGTCCTGCCGAATAAGGCAGTACCCAAGGATGGATACGGCATTATCTGGGATTTTAGTGGATAGTCATGATTCTTAGATGACACATATGTCGAGCTGGAGGTTTGCCATGACCAGCTGTAGGAGTTCAGTCTTAGGGAGATAACTCCTGATATTAAGGTGGACAATGCACAAACCATTAGGCAGGTACAGGGGAGAAGGGAGGGAGGTGCTTGTGGGGGGGAGGGGAATAGGGCCAGGGTTGGGCTTAATATCCCCTGCCCTCAGAAGCAGAAGCAATATAAGAAGGTGAAATATGACAGGGATCTGCCTACATGAAGAGTAGGAGTGAAGGTAGCCAGTGGCCAATGGGGGGGTTGGTGGTGTGGAACAAGGTTCTGCATGAAGCTAGATGGAGGCAGGGAGGAGGCAAGAGAGGGACCAGGAACCCATGGGGAGTGGGAGAGATTGTGGTGCTATGGGGATGGAGAGGTGGGGAAGGGAGCGGAGGGATGAGATAGGTGGGGGTATGGAGGGGAGTGTGGTAGAGGGGATGGAGGTGAGGGTGAAAAGAAGGAAGAAGAGGGGGAGGGGAATAGGGAGCATGGCTACTGATTGTTTTTTTATTATACTAAATCGTGTACTGTCCTAGAGTTTTGCTATTTTCACAGGGGTACTTTAAGGAATTCAGCAACATGCAGCACAATATCAGTGTGTTCTCCGGGGACTTTAAAGATTCTGTGGTGTAATCTGCATTTAACTGTGCTTACGTTCTCCCCCGTGACTTCAGGTAGCTCTGCCCAGCTTTAAATGTGCTGATTTTACCTGTATGCCAATTCGGAACAATAGGAACTGCAAGGGCTTCGGCCTGCCACAGGGACTTCTAAGCTTCTCTGTGCTTCTGTCGGCAGACGGCTACTGATTGTTTTTTTATTATACTAAATCGTGTACTGCCCTAGAGTTTTGCTGTATTCACAGGAGTACTTTAAGGAATTTAGCAACACGCAGCACAATATCAGTGTATTCCCCGGGGACTTTAAAGATTCTGTGGTGTAATCTGCATTTAACTGTGCTTATGTTCTCCCCTGTGACTTCAAGTAGCTCTGCCCAGCTTTAAATGTGCTGATTTTACCTGTATGCCTACAGCACACTGTATTCCATAGAGTTTTAACAAATGTGTGCTGCAATGTGCTTTAAGTAATTAATTCTCACCCAAGCCAGCAAATGCACTGCTGAGTCAGATGCGCTGTTAGTAGTACCCCCAGCTCCCCTCAGCATTTCCAGCAGTGTCAGGGTCCCTGAACTGAACTCCACACTGCAAACTGCATTCACTGTAATTCAAATCCCCCCAAGCCTGCAGCTGCTGTGCCACTCAAATAGCTTTGTTTAAAATTTACCTAAGCTGCTGTGTCACTCAAATAGCTTGTTTAAAATTTACCTAGGTGCTCAAGGTTGCTCATCCCTCTGTGCTACTCCATAAAATCTTCTCCTTCTCTCCACAGTTCGGGAAACGGGTCGCGAGGGCTCCCAGTCCAGAAGTCCAGCCCTCCCCAGCCAGCAACCAAAACAAGGACCCCCACCCCTCGAAGCTTCCAGGTACGACCACCCACCGAGGAAACCAGAGCACAGTTTTGGTGCCTTTTCTGATCTGACTTTAGAACGATAGGAACTGCAAGGGCTTCGGCCTGCCACAGGGACTTCTAAGCTTCTCTGTGCTTCTGGCTCCGCCATCCCCACCACCGCCCTTGGTGAGCTCCTAGCTTTATAGCCTGTCCCACGTGATCTCAAAAACCTATCAGCCAACTCTCCCATTTGCAGCTTATCAGCTGCTTCCACCAGAGGTCGCTCCACCAGGACATTGCACTTCCACTTTCCCTCTGACCAAGATGCTGCCCTTTCCACCCCTGCTACTCCTCTCACTGGCCACTCTGTCATCCCTGCCCTCAGCAGACCTCCCAATCAGAGAACCACCCCTGCAGTTGCCCCCCTGTCTCACCCCCCCAGCCCTACTATGCTGCCTCTCACCTCCTGCATGCCCATGCCCAGGCACATATCCACCACTGGCCCATTATCACCACCATCCCGCCCCCTTCCTTTCTCCTGGGTCTTTCTGTTCTCCACACCCTAGCCCTCAGCTACCCACCGATTACTACCACAGTTCACACTCCTACCACCTGCCCAAAATACCTCTGGCTAAAAACCAAACAACTTATCACTCTGCTACTGCTCCTGGCCGGGGACATAGAGGCAAACCCTGGTCCCAACACCACAAACACCCACACCCCATTCTCTTTCCCCAAAGGACTCAGGCTCCTGCACCTCAACACCTGCAGCTCACTAACTAAAATCTCTCTGCTGCAACCAGTTGCCCTAACCCAGTGCCCTGACATTCTGATAATTTCCGAAACCTGGCTAAAACTCCAGCATACTGATGCTGAAGTATCCATACCAGGCTACACAGTCATCAGACATAACCGACTAGGGAAAAAGAGAGGCGGAGGAACTGCCATGTACATCGCCACTAGTCTGCAGTTCACAATAGTGCAAATTCCCTCACTCCCAGCCCACATCGACTCCCTCCTAATCAAACTTTTACTCCCATGCTCCACCCCAGTGTCTGTTGCAGGCACCTACTGCCCCCCTGGTACACCCCCAACAGACATCACTGCTCACCTGGACACCCTACATTCCATAGCTGCAGGTAGCGAGCTTCACGCCATCAGTGACTATAACCACAACTGGCTAGCCAATGATAAAGCTCACCTTAAGACCAAGTTTAAGGCCCCGAACCTCACTCAACTGATTGCAGACCCCACCAGGCTCAACCACAAGTCACAAAACCACTCACTGCAGGTCTGGGCTCTCTCCTCCCACCCACACAGGGCCATACGCGGGGGCCTGCTCCCTGACTCCCTAAGTGACCACCACATGATTTTCCTGATCAGAAAAGTGCACCGACCCACAGCTCCCCCCCCCAAAGATGCTGCGCACTAGGTCATATGATTCTCTGGACCTAGCATTGCTCCTGTTAGACCTAGGACAAGTAGACTGGTCCTTGATCTCTGTGGCTACATCTATTGGCGTCGCACTCAATGCATTCAAGGCCAAATTTCTTAAAGTCTGGGCATTCTGGGACAAACATGCCCACCTGCACACAAAAAAAGTCAGAGGTGCCCACCTTCCTTGGATCACCGCTGATATAATCAGCAAATGTCACTCCAGGGACCACACATGGAAAGCCCACAAGAAATTGGGCACCCAGGCTTCCCTCCATACCTACAGAGCCTTGCGCAACTCCTGCACAAACGTCACCCGCTAGGCAAAAAATAATTATTTTCTATCGGCCTTTAGCACAAACATAAACCACCCGACAAACTTCTGGAAATCGCCAAACTGTTCTCCCCCACCCAACCCCCACCCCAACACTGTCAGTTCAGGGCACCTTCATCACCGATCCTGCAGGTAGCCGAGACCTTCAATACCTACTTCTTCAGCTGTACTGATTCGCTCCTATTGACCCTCCAGTGTCCACCCACCCGGTCCCCCACCAAACCAGTGCACTCCCACCAGTCCTACAGTTCTCCTTCTGCCCTGTATCCCAAGCCGAAGTCCTCAAATCCCTATGCTTCCTGAACCCGAACAAAGGCAAATGCCCTATGTCCCTGGATGCCAAGTTGTTATACTTGTCCACCCCAGCCATTGCCACCCCTCTTGCCTCACTTTTCAACCTCTTCTTGTTGCTGGGTAAGTTACCCGCAGAATGGAAAAAGTCAGCTGTCATACCCCTACCTAAAGGGGGTGACCCCTCCTCCTCCCCAGGCAGCAATCACCCCATCTCCCTACTCCCGATTCTGACCAAATTACAGGAATGTCTTGTCCTCGCCCAACTCTCACCCTATCTGGACACCTCCTCCTCCTTCTTCACTCCTTTCCAATCGGGCTTTCGGAAGTCTCACTCAACCATCTCCTCCCTTCTATGAGTCACTGGCGACATACTCACCTGAATGGACAATGGACACATCACCTCTGCCACCTTTATTGACCTAGCCAAGGCTTTTGATACCATCTCCCACTCCTTGCTCCTCTCCAAACTAACTGAAGCCGGGCTCTCCGAACCAGCCACCACATGGTTCCATGACTACCTGGTGGGCAGACAACAAGCTGTTAAAGTCACCTTGCACACCTCTAACCCTCTGCCCGTTACCGCCGGCGTCCCCTAAGGATCAGTCCTGGGCCCACTGCTCTTCTCCATATTCCTAAATGACCTCCCATCAGCATGTTGCCACTCCTCCATTCAAATGTATGTGGGCAACACAGTACTGTATGCCTCAGGCCCTACCACAAGCAGAGTGCCAGCTATCCTGCAGGAGGATTTCAGCGCTATCCAGGAATGGTTCCGGTCAAAGTAGCTATTCCTAAACCCTAAAAAAAACATGTCACTAACCTTCATCTCACAGCAAAGACTCTCCCTCCAAGCCCCCTATCCCCCTTTCAAAACCCTGGATGGGACCCTTCTGGAGCAATGCACCAGCTTCAGATACTTAGTCGTCTGGCTTGACCAGCACCTTGATTTTGCCACTCATATCAACTCCATACATACCTGTAAGAGGCTTCTCCCTAAACTTGGCACCCTATACAGGAACAAAAGCTGCATCCCCTTTCCCATCAGGAACACTATTGTCCAAAAGATGATACTACCAGTTCTCGACTATGGTGATATAGTGTACACTATCACTCCCTCCTCCACCTTGGCCAGCCTTGACACCCTGTTCCACTCATTTTGTCGATTTATCCTCGACTGCCCACAAACCACCCACCATTGCACCTTATATAGCTCCCTAGCCCTGCCATCCCTCCACGATCGTAGACTAAACCATAGTGCTAGGTTCGCAGCCAAATTTTGGTCCCTTTCCCTACCTCCATACCTGGCCTCTACCCTCTCCCAACAACCCCCCCTGCTTACTCCCTCAGACGCACTGACCCCAGGCTCCTCCACGTCCCCTTTATGTGCACAACCAAAGGTCAGGCCACTTTCAATTACCGAATCCCACAGATATGGAATGCCCTGCCAGCTGCTATAAGACACTCACTGAATCACAGCCATTGCAGCCAACTACTCAGCACACATTTCTCCTCCAGCTGCTCTTGCTTTAGCTAACAACGTATTATGTACAGTATTAAAACTGTGTACCTGAGCTCAGATGAATCTTCTAAAAATGTATCATAAATTCAATCATCCTACTGTCTATATCTATCTGCCTGTCTGTAGCTATCTGCTGATTGTCTGTAAGGCGGATGGCCATTTCTCGGTTGTATTGTCTCTGTAACTAGTACTGTTCTACTGTCTTGGGTCTTGACCCCCAGGTCGCATCTGGAATCGAGCAGCACTGCTAAGTATGCCTTCCTGGTAAAACTCATAAATAAATAAATAAATGTTTGAGAGGATAGAGCAAGTTAAATATGATGGAATTTGTAGATGACAGACAGAGAGAGAAAACACTAGAAGGAATTAACATGTGAAGGAGAAGAAATTGTTTAGCAGCCTAAACAAGCAAGTACAGTTATATATCCTTACAACATGAGCACTATTGGATAAAAGATATAAAAAGCAGATAATGTGGAAAACAGGAGTAGTAACTGTTTGATATGCAAATATTCAACCAAGAACATTAGTACCAAGTAATATGGTAACCATCCTACAGCTGAATAGGAAGGAGTGCTAGAGCAGGTCTCATGGGAGCTAGCTCACTCTGTGCTGTTGCTAGAAGCTGACAATTGGTGGTGTGTAGAGTGAAGTGGGGAGGTGGGGAGAGAGAGAGAAAGAGAGAGAGAGAGAGAGAGAGAGAGAGAGAGAGAGAGAATGAGAATAAACAAGGGCAGTACCAATGGAGGCAAGGCTGGGGGGAGATGAGCGAGGCCAACTCCCAGGAGGGGAAGGGGACAGAAGTGAGCTGCTTGTTTTCAAACGTTACAAAGTCCACACCACCTTAGTGTGGGGCGAGGTGGCTGTGGAGGGAGGAAGGCAAGAGATACTATGGTGCCATGTGAAGCGTAGCACCATAAATCGCTGAGTTGCTCTCTTTGATCTGCAGAGCAGTGGCTGTTAGTGCTGGAGAACTGGAGCTAAAAAGGTATCGAATGCCATTCAGGAGGCAGCTGTACTTGTTCAGTGGTTGGCGGTCCAGGGGCGGAGGGGTGAGCCCATTTGCCACCCACACAGCTCTCAAGGACTGGAGCAGACTGAGGAGTGAGGAGAAAAAAAAACACAGTGCTAAGTAGCTGGGAAGACAGAAGGAATGGGATTGGGGGTAGCATGGAGACTGTGAACTGCTCCACGTATTTTGCAGGGGCTAGGACACCTATGGCCAGCTGGGCAGAATTAGAATTACAAAGCCCACATCTCAGTCAATGGGGCGCCAATTGCTGACACCATGTAACAATTGCTGGCTGAATGGAGGTTCAGAGACCAAGCAGGGAGACTCAAAATATGGAATTGCTACAGCGCCTGAGGCAAGTCTAGCATGTGGGACATAGGAAAGGTGAAGGACAATCCCTTACTGCAAACAGTAGCAAAGTATAGGCTGTGTAAGACAGCACAACACAAGTACAGGTCTAAGGCTAGTTGTAAATTCTGGCAACTGTAAGATCTGCTAGTAAAACACTAACATCATATGCAGCAGGCTGGAACACTGTACAGGCTGATAAATATTAAATAAAACACATGCAGAAGCCTTGAACACTGTTAAGGCTGAGACCAATTATCAAATAAAACACACGCAGACAGCTAGAACACTGTCAAGGCTAAGAGCAAATATCAAATACAACACATGCAGACGGCTGGAACACAGGTGAGGCTAATAGCAAATATCAATCAGTAGAGCTATGACAACAGTATACTGTGATGTGCATGGCCACGATTAAGAGATCCCTGTAAGGGTGACTCATTTGTACCACATGGCACAGCGACTACTGGGCAGCTACAGCGACCAGATGAGGTGGGTTGGTGACCACAGCGACAGGAAGTCGCTACAGGTAAACATGCAGGGGGTGGTGGGAGCGAGCACACTACAGGTACAAGCACGGGAGGAGCGAACATGCTCAGTGAGGGTTAAGAGGGGATTTTAGGGTTGGTGCTGCAGTAGGCTGCCAAGCTGGACCTGTGGTGTAGCAGGTCAGCTCGCAGCTTTGGTGGCTAGGGTGCTGGGTGCAGGTTCGTTTTTATTGTGCCCGCCCGGAATTTTATTTTTACATTTTGCCCCTCATCTTGCACCCCCAGAGTTGAGAACTGGCAGTGATGAAGCGGGTAACCCCTCATAAATGTAAAAAATGTAAGTCCCTGGTGCTGTTTGTTGTGTTATGGAGTCAGAGCACTGGAAATTGATTTCTGCACCTGACTTCGCCTCGTAACGATGATTGCCCTTGGCAGTCGCCGTTATCACATAGAACCATGCCAACACAAAGTCCAGGCCCTATAAGGTGCCTTTAAGTCACTGAGTTGCTCTGTTTGGTGCAGTGCAGTGGCTGCTAGTGCTGTAGAAGTGGATCTAAAAAGGTGAGAATGCCGTTCGGGAGGCAGCCATACCCTTGTGGTGGTCAGTGGTCCAGGGACAAAGAGGCAAGCCCATTTGCTTCCTGCACAGCTCTCAGGGAGTGGAGCAGACTCTGCGGTGTTCAGTGGTCCCAGGTGGAGAGGCGAGCCCATTTGCTGCCCACACAGCTCTTGGAAACTGGAGTAGACTGTGCAGTGGTCCAGGGGCAGAGGGGTGAGCCCATTTGCCACCCCCAGAGGTCTTGGGAACTGGAGCAGACTATGTGGTGGTCAGTGGTCCAGGGTGGAGGGGCAAGCCCATTTGCTGCTCACACAGCTCTCAGGGACTGGAGCAGACTGTGCAGTGGTCTGTGGTCCGGGGTATGAGGGGCAAGCCAATTTGCCACCCGCACAGCTCTCAGGGACTGGAGAATACTGTGCAGTGGTCGTTGGTCCAGGAGCGATGGGAGGGGGGAGCCTGTTTGCTGCCCGCACAGCTGTTGGGGACTGGAGCAGACTGTGCAGTGGTTGGTGGTCCAGGGGCAGAGGGGCAAGCCTGTTTGCCACCCGCATAGCTCTTGGGGACTGGAGCAGACTATACGGTGGCCAGTGGGCCATGGGCTGAGGGGCGAGCCTGTTTGCCACCTGCACAGCTCTCAGAGACTGGAGCAGACTGAGGAGAATGCCTTATCTATGAGTCCCCATCAAATACCCACTCATTCACAGCCTTTTATGGTCTGTTACTTGTCAGTTGTCCCCCTACCACTATGGATATGCAGCTGAACTGGGGTAAGAACCTGGCCACAGATCTCTACCAGGAGGAATGGAAAGCTGCAGTTGCCTATCTCCCAAACTGTGCTAAATATTTTGTACCATACAGTACATGCCTCATGCCTGCTACAAGGCACCAGTATGATAATATCAAATTCCCCACATGTCTGAAATGTGAGGTAGAAGAGAACTTTATTCATATGACACTGACATGTTCAAAAATCTGTGCTTTTGGGTGAAAATACATAATGTAATGGAGGTTGTTATGCAGTTCCACTTGTCAAGAAGCCCACCTGAGCTATTGTTGGGTGCTGACACCTCTGTTGTCCTCCATAGAACTAGCAGGCAGTTACGGGACCTAGCTTTAATTAATGCATGCATAACCATTACACAGTTCTGGCTAAGCAAGGACCCCCCCAAGTATAGCCCAGTGGAGCAGATATTTATAAAACTGCCTAAAATTGGAACATGTACAACACAAGGCAAATGGAACATGTGCAGCCTTTGACCATATATGGTCTCCCTTGGTGAAGTCTATTGAGGAAGGTATTTTTCCAGTATAGCATATGGGGTTAGGGGAGCTGCCTCTACATGAGATTATACCTATAGAATAATCCCCCTCCTCTTCTATGTGAAAACTGTTACATTCCAGCTACTATTCACAATTCACCATGTTCAAGTATGCAGATCATCTCAAAACTAAGTGCCTGTATTGCCCTGTGGCATGTTAATGCTTTAGCTATTGTTAACCCAACTATGAAGAAACAATGTATGCTGTATTTAGTATAATGGATCAAATTTTCCTATATATTTCATAGACATTCTTTAATATAAATATTTTACCAAAAAAACAGAGAATGCACAGAAAAGTACCCCTCTGGCTCTCTGAGACTCGTCAATAACCCACCTTCCCGTTCTACAGCAAACAACTTCCTAAAAGTACCTCATATACATTTGGGCATGGGACAGAGTTCTTTCAATTACCGGGCAGCTTCCTTTTGGAATACCAATGGAATGCCATCCCTTTTTTTATCAAAGTGTCCTCAACACTTACAGTCTTTATGCTAAACTGAAAGTTCTTCTGCAAAAATTAAATATGTGTTCATGTTTTATGTAACTCTTATCCCATCTTGTATACCTTTCTCAGTAATAAGTATGGATTCATATAGTTGTATGCATGTTTTGGCTTTCTGTTTTGTACTTTCAGTACCCAGACTGTGCTTGAAAAGGGTGCCTGATACCAGTGGAAGGAAGGAAAGAAGGAAAGAAAGAAAGAAAGAAAGAAAGAAAGAAAGAAAGAAAGAAAGAAAGAAAGAAAGAAAGAAACAAACAAACCATACACTGGTCAGAAAATGGGGGGGGGGGTGTCTTTTTTGAACAAAGTGGAACTGCTGGCACCGGGCAGCATAAGCCATGCTGACATGCGAGGCTATCACTATGAATAAGAGGCAGACTCAGGGTTTCCATTACAGCCCTCTGGCAATGCATTGAGAACCAAAGACAAGAAGACCGGTCACCAGCCGTGGTCTTACAGGTTGGAATCCCATGTAGGGCACAAGAGCCAGTGCACTGGCTGCCAGTGGAGGACTGACTGGAGTAGGACATGCTCCTCCTCCGGGGAGGGAGAGACAGTACCTGTGCTGCAGCAGTGCCACAGGGTCCATGGGTAGCAGTCACAACAGCTGAGTGGAGGATGTCAGCATGAGTTCAAGCCAGTATCCTGAGGGAAGAAACAGGAAAATGGCCACAGGAGACATGAGCCATCTAAGACCTAATACATGACTGTCCTTTTCACCACTGTATATCCCAAAGGGGGACACTGAAACATAAGGGCCCTGAGGGACAAGCCATGGGCAGGGGTATGTGAGAACCTGAATACCACACATGTAACTCAAACATAAAAACAAAACCCAAATTACTCAGAAGTCAGAAACTGTCATTGCCAGTAGCCACACTGTACTCGGGGCAGACACACACACAGCCAATTAATTCCAGAAAACAAAATTGAGAATTCATTAATGCTGGGTGGCAAAAGGTATCTAGAAGAACCATACTAACAATTGACCAGACCAGACAAGTCACCAGGTAGCCATCGGGATCTATTCACACAAAAAAAACTGACACCCCCCTAACAAAAGGTCCTGCTGCACAACTGTCCCACTGATGCTGATTTGCATGTGGAGTATTCACATTGTCAAATCAACTACATCCTTGCCACGGTCCCACACAGAAGTGCCCCTTAAGTAGCACACAGGTCATGTATTAAGTCCTTTGCATTGAACACTGGGAATGGCTGCTAGAGTGCTTACTGGGAGTGGGGAAAGTGGGTGGGGTGATTTATTTGTGTTATAAGTGTCCAGTGTTCAGGAAACCAGCCAGTTGATAAGGATGCCATGGGGAGGAGGAGGATGGTTGCTTTTGAACTCGTTGCCAAAACTGGAGGGCATTAGGTGTGGGTTAGTGTGTGCGGGACAGCCTTGGTCCCCTAAACCACCAAACTGCAAGTAATACAGTATTGTCAACCCTAGTGGCTCTAGTGGGACTGCAGTGTGTGGGAGTCCCCTCTGAGACACTGTGGAGACAAATGTTTCTGTGCCTGTGCCTCCACATCTGAGTGCCTGCACCAGTAATAAAAAAAAAGTAAAAAGCAAACAGAGTGGAACTCGATCTGTCTTGCTGGGGGTTCTTCAGAACACCCCCAACATACAGGAAGGAAGGAAGGATGGAAAGAAAGAAAGAAAGAAAGAAAGAAAGAAAAGAAAGAAAGAAAGAAAGAAAGAAAGAAAGAAAGAAAGACTGATTCTGTCTTGGGAGGCCCAGTGGTTGTACAAAGATTTCTTTTAACATCTCTTTAAGGGATGCATATTGTTTTATGAATCCATTGGAAACACCAACAATTCAAAGGTTATAATTCAGTTTTTAAAACAGAACAGCTCAGGGGGCAACATGTGTTTAGAGGTTATTACTGATTTTGTAGGGGGCAGTCACAGGAGGGTTTTCCTAAACTGTTTTAAACCAATCATTATGTAGGGGGCAGTGTAAACCTGTTTTTAATTTTTGCCATGTGTGCATGCACATGCAAGCATATTGCAATAGTATTGCTTTTGATGGGTGTGACACTGTTTGTCTAATGCAGAGCAGTGTGTTTTAGGTCCAAGTCCATGCCACACCAATCATCAGACAGGTTGATCATGAAGGAGTGTTGGCATGCTGGATGGAGACTTCACGTACATAAAAAGAAAGAGTCAACCCAATCATGGGTCAGCTCTTCCCTTTCATGTACACTGCCCAGCAAGCCAAGCTGTTCCATCTTGGTCAGCCTGGAAAGTCTGCCAGCTATGAGAGGAAACTGCACAATTCCCCCACCATACATACATTACAACTTCCCGGTTCCAATTTTTTTTCATCATTTATTTTTCCCTCACCCACCTGACCCTCCCTCTCAGCGCCCACCTCCCACACCCCCCACAAACATAACACTGACACTGGGTGTGCCCAATACCCCAGTGTCAACACCTTGTAAATGACCCTTCTGAGGACTACAGACATGTCTTCAAAGCCGGACTGTGAACTGAAGAAACAGGTGTGCAGTTCATTTAATTTCAATGGGGTTTTGAACTTAAGGGCATAGCTTGGCCATTTTTGCATATTTTTGGCCTAAATTTTCAACATGCCTTTTCTGGGGCTCCACCACATGAACAATTGCATTGACATTAGGAAAATCCATCCTGAGAGGTGATTTCATGGTGCCTGCACGAAATCACCTTTTGGGCAGGAGTTCAGCATTTTCTCTGCCCTTATTCATGAGGTGAGGTCATAAGAAGGCTATGTTTAAAATTCCATGTAAAAATATTAAAAAACAACATACTTCTGAGCCTATGTTAAATTTTGTGAATGCAGGCTCATAACTTTGGCAATTTTAAACATTTTTACCACAAATTTACAACATACTAGTGGTCATTTCTTTATAGCATCTCATAAATGTGACAGCTGTCATTTTTCAAATCCTGCCCAAAATGTGCTTTTGTGTCTCAAAAGGTGATTTTGCAGTCCCTGCATGAAATCACCTTTTGGCCAGGAGTTGAAAATTTTCTCTGCCCCTGTTCATGAGGTGGGGTCATAAGAAGGCTATGATGAAAATTTGATAAACTAATTTATGAGCCTACATTGAATTTGTGAATGCAGGCTCATAACTTTGGTAATTTTCAATATTTTTACCCCAAATTTACAACATAGCTCTTTCTTTACAGCACCTCATGAATGTGACAGCTGTAATGTTTCAAATCCTGGCCAAAATGTGTTTTTATATCCTGAAAGGTGATTTTGTGGTCCCTGCGTGAAATCATCTTTTGGGCAGGAGTTCAAAAATTTTGGTTCCCTTCTTCATGATGCGGGCTGATAAGAAGGTTATGTTTAAAATTTGGTGTAACAAATATTACCAGTGGCAAACATCCAGCATTGATAAATGCTTGTTTACACTTCCTTGGCTTGTGATGACCTTGGAAACCATTCATTCTTTGCTCCTGTGATTTACTGTATAAGGTCACCACAAGACAAAGGTGATTGCAAAATAATTCACTATACATGCCCCTTTCAGAATCATTCTCTATATCTTTGAAATTGTGTGATAGCCAATACTTTGTGACCCCCTTTCAGTTTAAGCAAAAAAAAAAAAAGTGCAGAGAAATATGTGATGAGAACCATAGTTTGCAAAATGGTGATTATCTTTCCTTCTCTACCTCTTCAGCACAGAGCCCATGTTCCGTATAAGATCTTGAGGTACCTAGCTGCACAGCAGCTAGCTTCCCTCAAATGAATGTCGTAATGACAGCTATTATTATCAGCTGTATGAGGTATGTAAGGCCCTCAGAGGGGATCTAGAGATCAGTATTACAAAGCAGGAAACACTGATGCAGAGTTCACACTGGAGAATGCTGTAAATAGGGAAATTAACACTCTCTCTCTCTTGTGCTTTTGATGTCATGGAGAAATTTCCCATACAGCTCAGAATAGTTATCTGTAATTAACTACACACGTAGTTAAATAACCTAACATAATTTTTCTGTACGTAATCCAGATATTTTTATCTTATTAACGTGGCAGGAGGGATACCTCAGGAGGTTAGGTCTGCAGTTTACAGTTAAGCACGTACAGTAATTGCAATTTTTTGTTGTTGTACAGTTACTTGCAGTTATGTGGGTGAAGCACACCCATTCTTCCTTACTGTGACAAGCCTTTAGAATCCTGGGGCCCAGAGTAAGTGGTGTTCAGGCTCAATGCCAGGGATATTGTTTGGCAAGGTAACAGTGAGTGGAAAGTTTGAAAGGACTTAATAAACAAAAAGGTGGAAAGCTATGCCAGTCACCCAGTGATATAACAGAGGATGCCATATAAAGAACAGGCAAAAAGGAATGCAAGCTACAGTAAACAGAACTCATATGGCCAGGTCCCAACTGGGAACAGTTAAAGGGGCAAACTGAGAGGATAAATTGCATTGATAGTATTACACTATATTGCAGCAATTTTGGGCTTTTCTAAACAGGCATATTAACCAGAAATTAGTTAGTTAGTTATTTAAAACTTAATTTTTTGACAGAATAAAGCTGTAGGCCCTAGGACCTATTTACAAAGCTGTTGTGTTAGAAGGTTCACACATTGCAATACAAGTTACATTTGGAATGAACATCCTTACAAAAATATACAGATTCCTTTACACTGAATTTACATTACAATATTCAAACAAACAACAGACAATATCAATGTAACAACAAACTAGCTACAAGTACAAGTATTAACATAAAATTTTTTAATGGCTGTCTAATGAATACACTTACTGAATGTGGCTACAAGTTTGCAGTGACAGGAAGTTCGCATTCTAGTGGGAGGGGTTTAACTTTGCAATGGCAGTCATCTGTTTCGTGATGTGTTGCTGAGATTATGAAATGAAATGGAGGGTCAACATGGCAAAGATAATTAGCAAGCTAAATAAATTGAAAATGCCATTTCTCTGCATTAGCCGATTTGTTTTCAGGATGCTATTCTGGAGCCCCAACTTATCTTATTTTAGGATAATTTTGAAATGTTTCTCTCCTCCCATGTCTCCTGCTTCATTCCTCTCACTGTACATGGAATAACCCTCCCAGCCACCCCCACCCTCCCACCCAAGTGTAGTCTATATATATATATATATATATATATATATATATATATAGGGCACTACAGTTAATTGAAAGATGGGACTTCCTGCTGGAACAGGAAGGGCAGGAACTTCAAGGGCTTACCTATATTAAGTGGAATAGCCCTCCTATATGCTTCCACCCATCCACTGGGCCTATAGTCCCTGCTTCTTTTTAGTTTTGTCCTAGTTGAAGCTGACTGCTCTGCTTTCTCCTGCTGCAGCTAAGGAGCACAAAGTAATAAATAATAATAAAAAAATTAATAGATATTGTAAATTGCCATGGGTGCAGAGCACTCATCTCCAGAGGGCTTCTCTGAAGGGTGTGTCACTGGTCCCTATGCAGATCTCTGAATGAACTAAAGGCACAGCTGAACACAGCATGTAAGGAAATATCAAGGCTACAGCATTAGCTGTACTGGAATACACTCCCCCCCACATCCACTCCCGCAAAGGCACACTGGTCCAGGGGGATGGAAGGTGGTGGGAAGGGGCGGGGGTAAAATTGTTAGGATAGACCAGGCAAATCCTGTTCATGCTAAAGCCATCTCAACTGCAAACTGCTTTGCTTCACTAGCAAAGGTACATGAAGCCAGAAAGGCTAGGGGAGACAGCATGTTGTGGAGGGGCCAAGGCAGAACATGGAAATGACAGCCAGCGGTGACAAAGTAAAACAAAAAATAAGTAAAAGTGAACAAGTACTCACTGTGGGAGACTCCATTACAGGAGGAGTTGAAACTCAACTGAGTGAAGGTGCACCTACAAATGTTTCAGTCAAATGCCTCCCCAGGGCCTCATCAAAACACGACTCTGAATGCATCAGGAGAATGATGGACAGAGCAGCATATGGTCTTGGAGTTGTGGTCCACTTTGGAACAAATTACCTGGCAAATCAGACAGTGAAGGAGGCCAAACAAAACTTGGTAAAACTGGGCAAACGGTTGGTAACTGGCCTTCTCTACGGTTCTCCTGGTGTGGTGCATAGGTGGGAGTATTGACAAGGTCAGAAGCAAAGAGATTAAAGAATTTAACACGTTGTTGCAAAGCTGGTGTCTAGAAAGTGGTTACCACTGCGTAAGTGTCTGGAGCAACTTCTGGGAGAGGAAATTCTTCAGATATGATGGACTTCACCTAACCAAGGAAGGGGTAAGAGCACTTGAGCAAAAGTTTGATGTCAATATCAGACGTTTAATCTAGGTGGGTGGGAGTATTAGGCTAAGGAACCCATCAATAGTAGCATAAATTATGGGAGCTTTGCCAGCACTCCCTCACAAGTAGAAGATGAACACAGGGATTGCAAGAGGATTCACAAGGGCAGGAAAAGAGATAAGACAATTGTTAGAAAGGAACCACAGGGAAGGAAGGAAGGAAGGTACTCCATCTGGTTCATGGAGAGGAGTGTGGCTAAATGCCAGCAGCCTGGGAAACAAAATGGGTGCTCTTCAGGCAATAATGGTAGATACCAAGGTGGACCCAGTGGCCATCACAGAGATATGGGCCACGGGAAACAATGAGTAGGGCCTTTCGGTCCCAGGCTACTTACTGTTTAGGATGGATAGGAAGGCAGCAGGGGGGGAGGGGGACCATTCTATGTTCAAGAAAGCATAAAAGCCATTTTGTATGAAAATAACAGAAAAGAGGATGTTGAATCCCTTTGGGTACACCTTAGCACTGTATCAGGCAAGAAGAACCATATTGGAGTGATGTAAAGGCCACCAGAACAGACAGAGGAGAGGGACTGGGAAGTATTAGAAGAAATCAAAGGCATAACAAAGAATGTGGTGACAGTGGTGGTCAGCAATCTAAACATGCCTAATGTTGACTGGAGTATTTGAGCAGCTATAACCTCAAGAAGCCTGGCTGTGCTGGAGGCCTTACAAGACTGCCTACTTACAGAACTGGTTGACATTCTGACCAGGCAGGAGCCAACCTGGATGTAGTCCTATCAGTCTCTAAGGTAGATGGGGTGTTACGGTTGGGGAACCATTGGCAAATAATGACCACAACTCCATCTGGTTTGAGTTATCCCTCGGGGATGTAAAATCTCATTCTCGGGCAGAGGTCCTAACCTTTAAGGGAGCAAACGTTGACAAGACAAAGACTTCACCTAACCAAGGAAGGGGTAAGAGCACTTGGGCAAAAGTTTGATGTCAGTTTCAGACATTTAAACTAGGTAGGAGGGAGCCCCCCCCCCGGCTTTCTTCCTATCCATCCTGACCAGTAAGTAGCCTGGGACCGAGAGGCCCCAATCATTGTTCTCCATGGCCCATGTCTCTGTGAAAGTGGCTGCTCCCTCACTTTGGAATGGCCTCCCCTCATCCCTTCATTCACATGACCCACTGCTCAATTTAAATGCTGTGATAAGAGCTCACTTCCCATCCTCCTCTGTCTGTGACTGTCCTTTGGTATCTACTCCTTCTGTTTCCTTATCTGTTGCCTGCACCTCCTCCCCCCTTTGACCCTCTACCAGTTTTGCCCAGTGTTTTCCCCCACAGTGCCTCACTTGTACCTGCAGTCCTTTCTCCTACAAACATGTGCCTCTGTCTCATGTCTCTGCTGTGGTCTTAATGACTTAGTTTTTTGATTGCCTATATACACATTTCAGTTGCCCTTTTGATGTATGTTATGCTGTCTACAATGTATATACTGTATCAATGATAACCACTACACTCCACCACACTACTGTATTATACCTTTTTAACTGAACCCCCAGTTCATTGTTCGTATATGCTCTGTACATGATGGTACTATGTTTATTTTGCTTTGTATTGTTGCTTTGTAATTGTTGGTACCTATGTTGTTTACCAGCATCTGTCCCGGCCAGACCAGAAAAAGGTCTTCGGATCAGTGCCCCAACCGAGCTATCAAATGAATAAATAAATAAAATAAATAAATAAATAAGATGAAACAAATAGTCAGAGACAAATTGTCCAAGATCCAGGAAAAGACTGGGATAGAAGACATCTGAGGGCTGACTAAGCAATCCATTTTGGAGCCCACAAAACTATGCTTTAGATCAGTGTCAAAGAGAAACAAACACAAAAGTCTCATTTGGTTAACAGCACAAGTCAAAGAAGCAATCAGGAGAAAGAGGAAAGCTTTCCACAAATTTAAAAGGGATCAGAGGGATAGCGACTGGGATGAATAAACTAAGAAAAATAAGGAAGCGAATACTTTGGTAAAGCAAGCGAAGGTGGCAGCCGAGCTCCAGACTGCTGAGTGGTTGAAAACTGGGAATAAACAATTTTTCTTTTACATTCAGTAAAAAAAAAAGAAAAAAAAAAGAAAAGATGAAGGATAGTTAGGCTAGTAGAAGATAGGATCATCGTGGACAACAGCCTGAAAGCTGCTGTTCTAAACAGCTGCTTCTGCTCAGTATTCACAAAGGATAATATTAGACCAATGCCTCGTAGTAGCCTCAAAACAACTGGGATGGGGGGTCCCACTAATGGAATCTCCAATAAATGCCACTGGCAGGGTCAATGAGGCACTGATGCACCTAAAGGTGGGCAAGGCACCAGGGCCTGATGGGCTGCACCCAAGGGTGCTGAGGGAGCTGGCTGAGGAACTAGCTGACCCCTTAACACATTAGTTTAACCAATCTCTACAAACAGATGATGTGCCAGGTGACTGGAGAAGAGCAGATGTGGTGCCACTCCACAGGGAGCAGAGAGGAAGCTGGTCATTACAGACCAGTTAGTCTCACATCTATTGTAGGGAAACTAATGGAGACCCTAATCAAGCAGGACCTTCTGGAATACCTAGAAGGAAATGGTCTTCAAGATGGCAGACAGCATGGATTTGTAGCAGGTAGATTGTGCCAGATAAACCTTATTGCATTCTTTGATTGGATAACAAAAGAACTGGATAAGGGCCATCCAGTGGACCTCCTCTACTTTGATTTCAGCAAGGTCTTTGACTCGGTGCCACATGAGCTCCTGTTAAAGAAGCTGGAGGACCTAAGCACTGCTAGAAACATCATCAGGTGGGTAGGAAATTGACTCAAGGATAGAAGGCAGAGAGTGGTAGCAAATGGGGTTAAATCTAATAAGAGAGAGGTTACAAGCAGAGTGCCACAGGGATCAGTCTTGGGCCAGAACTATTCAATATGTTCATTAGCAATATCAGTGACAGAATCCATGGCAAGCTTGTCCTCTTTGTAGATGACATGAAACTTGGAAGGAGGGTTGATAGTACAGAATCTGTTAGAGACCTACAGAAAGACCTCCACAAACTAGAAAGATGGTCTAATGTCTGGCATCTGAGGTTGAATGTGAAAAAGTGCAAAGTGACACAGCTGGGAAAGGGAAACCCTAAGCAGAGTACTGGATCAGTGGAGTCAGGTTCATTACCTCACTGGAAGAGAGAGACTTAGGGGTCATCATATGTGACACTCTTAAACATTCAAGTCAAGGTAACAAAGCATATAGTCAGGCAATTTGAATGCTGGGGTGCATAGGGAGGGAAATAGACAGCAGGAGAAAAGAGATAATTCTCCCCCTTTATAGGTCTCTAATGAGACCACACCTGGAGTACTGTGTCCAGTTTTGGAGTCCCAACCTGAGAAAGGACAAAGATAGGCTGGATACAGTTCAGAGAAGGGTGACAAAAATCATACAAGGACTCCAAGACTCTCGTACAATGAGCGTCTAAATGAATATGTACTTGCACAAGATGAGGAGGGAGATGGGGGATATGATTGAGAGGTTCAAGTTCATTAAAGTTTATATAGGATATCCTACACAGAGCTATTCAACAGGGTAGAAGGTTCAAATGCTGGGGGTCATGAATGGAAATTATGGGGAGGGAACTTCAGGAGGGAGCTGAGGAAACATTACTTTACTGAAAGAGTTGTAGATGCATGGAACGGCCTGCCTGAAGAGGTAGTGGGAGCTAAGACTATATCAGCATTCAAAACTCAGTGGGACAGAGCAAGGGAAAGCTCTGAAGCATGGATGGACCAATTCCATAAGGGAGGGCTAGGTCCTGGGACCAGTAGAAGGTCTCATGAAACTCACTAGATGGATCCTTGGTCTCCTTCTGCCATCATTTTCTATGTTCCTATGTTTCATCCAAAATACTCAGCTGTTGGCAGGGTGCTGCTTTCCATTATGGTGACTGCGGTTCACAACCAAACCTGCAGTCTGGTGTTACGCTAGCAGAGGAGCTCCCTAAGAGATTATGTCCTCTTCTGGGGTAAAGAGAAAGCCTTACACTGCTCTACATCTGTCCCCTGGTGCTTCAGGGAATTATCTCGAAGGCTGTGATTGACCATGGCAATGGTGTAGTGATATAATATCTAGGTTATGGAATAAGTTAACACCAGGCAGGACCAGGAAGTTGAAGATAAATTGGGACTCCAGAATAGCAGTTGAAGCAGCAGGGAAAGCCAGGCAATCTGGTGTCTTTGCATGATAATAGTTAGGACAGATTAGTTTGGTTCAGATTCAGTCATTTGCCTTCGGCCAAACCACTTTGACTCCTAATGCAGTAACTGAAATACGACAAAGTAGACAATGAATAGATGGCAAAAAGCCTTGTGGTCAGAAATCAATATTAATAAGTGCAGGTTACCTTTGGCAGGTGATGTTCAGTTTTAGCTTGACGTAAGAGCCATCTAACTAGTTAGCTTTGTTTTAAATAATTTAGTAAAAAAAAGTATTTTAATTAGCCACTGTTGGCTTGTGTTTTTTATGCCAAGATAGCAGGTGTTCGTTTGGAAAAAAATAACGGCCAATAAGTACTTATTTTTGATGTCTAGAGTCAACACTGGTGGTGATGGCAGGCCACTGCTGAGGAATGGAGTGTTTGTGGGAATGTGAGAGTCTGCAACACAATAAAGTCCACTGTGGCTCAGTGCTGATCTACACTAAAAGTTAAAATCCATTGCTGAGTTCAAAGCTTATACCCCCATAGACTCTGCTTTACCTTCATGCTAATTACTATGTAGTCCCTGCCCCCACAGTTTTTCAAACTACACAGTAAATGCAACAAAAAAATCACATTATGCATCAAAAAACGTGGAAACAAATGAAAATAAGTTAAATTTAGGGCATTGCATTGCCCTTCACAATATTTTACCATCCGCTTTTGAAACTAGCATTCAAATGTTTGGACACAATAAGCACGACACATGCTGCATTTGAAATCAGACATTGCACCCATGTCTGAAAATCCTGACCCATATTTTGTGACACAGTAGCCTCCTTCACTTTTCATTCAATGACTGGCTGGCAGGCTTACAGCGCATACACCAAAAAAAAAGATGGACTTCTGTGCCCAAGAACACCATCAGTCAATGAGAAGTATTTGTCAAATAAATCCTTTAAAAAATCCATCCTGCATCTTTCCCAGTCTGCTAGATTCACTCTGCCCTACTCCTGCAGCTGGAGATGCAGATGCACACTCCTTTGTTCTGCAGCAACACAGAATTCCACCAGCCAGTCTGTCTGAAACTACAATACACTGTGGAATCAGAATCATATATACTGATTATGTGAAAGTGCTTGTGCGACATTGTGATTTTTTTGGTGGCAGTTCTCTATGCTTATAGGGTTCTTACTTGAGATGTGAAATAATTTGTAAAGTTCACCAGATTCTTGAAGTACAAAGTGCTAACTTTGCAAAGCTTTTGGCAGGCAAAGTAACACTACTTTTTCAGGAGAAGATAGGTAAACTCACTGGCGCAGTTGTAACTTCATCCCAAACTTCACCTGAAAAAGTGTTGTTTTTTCAGAAAAACTCAATGCGAAGTGGGCAATTTGCGAAGTTATTTGTTAAGATGAATTTCACAGCTTTGCAACATCTCTAATTTTTACCCCAAGTAGAGGGAGCCAGAGGGACATGGCCCTATGCTAAGGAAACTAGAAGTCCTAGAAGGGCAAGAGAGCACCAGGAAAGGAGAAGAAGGAAGTCATGAGAGCAAGGACAGCCCCAAAGGCTTGGCAGCCAGCATTTAAATAAGGGAAGTAGATGGAGCCTGATTCCACTCCCTACTGAATCTCATGCATAGCCTTTCCAATTCACCAGAGAATCAGAATCAGACATACTGATGGCACAGTAGTGCTTGTGGAACATTGTAATGCATTTGCCGGTTTCTCTTCATGCTGATGGGGTTTCCACCCCCAGCACAGGGAGATATACAGTAGGAACAGAGTCCTAGGCTGAGGAAAGCAGAAGGCCAAAAAGAAACATAGAATTATACAAACTTCTTGCTCTCCTACTCATGGAGTGAGGACTGTTTGCACGGAGGAGAGAAAAGAAAACCCCTCTTGAGTAAACCTCTGGAGATCTAAGGCATCATATCACCTACCCTCAAAGGTCCCAGGTTACTATTGAAATGATCCCCGACTCTGTTTGCTTACCTGGCACATTTTTTCAAGTTAAATTTAATGGAGATTAGATTTGGGCTTGGCAGAGTGCAGCATAAAGAACCGATGGATATGTGACTACAGTTGAGGAAAAATATGGACTGCAATAGGTAGCAATGGGGTCTAGCTGAACGTTTCCTTGACCAGTGGCTCCCTTGGCAAGTGAAATTTAAAACTGTTTAGGCAGCTTTGCTGGCAAGCTGAAATATGAACCACAAGAAATAAACTAAAGTAGCAGTAACATGGGACTGCCAGATCATGGCTCTTCTGGCCAGTGGAAATATGGATCATAGTAGGCTGTCCGTGATAGGGTTGCATCTGGTAGTGACTGTGCTGGAGAGCAGAAATATAAACCACATAAAACAATAGGACTGGAGGAAAGAGGAGAGGAACAGAATACTACTGCACTTTGTCTCTGCCATTGTAGCTTTCCTGGTGGGTTGTAATGCAGGGTGCAATAAAGATAGGCATGAAGTAGATTTCTGTGTTGAAGTAGGCCAACAGAGGGGATATCTCACATGGGAGGCTCTTCTGAGCTGAGATCTCTTAATGCCTAGGAGTTGAAGCTTACATTATGGTCAGCAGAACAATCCATGAACAGAGTTTGTCCATAAGGTCTTGATTTACAAATAGCAGGCTGGCTGGAGTCTTTCTGAAGAATCGAACAGATTGGCGGGAGTCGGTGCTCGTGACTTGTGGTCAACACTTGTGACTTGTGGCAGGTGCAAGAGTGAGGGAGTGAGATACTGAGTGTCTGCACTAGAACTGTAAGTTATGTAGTGACTGGGATCCTGATCACTGCAAGTATTTATGTGGAAGAAGCCAAACAAGTTGGGAGAATACCACAGGAAGCCCCCAGTCAAAGCATCTTGGGAGGTAACATCTAGGGGTTATCTGCTCTGTTCCAGTAGTGGTCTCTCCTGCCTTTCATGTAAACTACTGTTCTTAAGTGTACCTCATTTTGCACTTTAAATGCTTTTTTTAATGGTGTTTATGTCAATTTAATAAAACTTTTAAAAAGTTTTCATGAGCATCCTGTATATTTTGTGTGCCACTCTTTCTTCATTATGTAAAAGTCTTGAGAGGGAGTAAGTCTTCAGAGAGAGTGTGAGAAGTGAGCACAAAGCTAAAACTAGTGATGGAGGGGGAGATCTGTACCCTATAAGGGTAGCAGCAGTGCTGTAGCCAGAACATTGGCAGAAAATGTAAGTCAAGACCATTAGAATGAATAAAGAAGTAGCAGCAAAACAAGAGTAGAAGGGGCCAAAAACACATGAAGGAAAATGGCTAAGCAGCAGGTAGAAACACAGAGCAAAGTGGAATGTGATCAAAGAAAACATGGAAGGCTAGGAGAGCCAACATTTAAACCGATGAAGTGTGTGAAGTCTGATTCCAATCTCCCACTGATCCCCAGACATAACCTTCCCCATTGAAAATGAAGAATGAAGTGCACATTGACCTCCTCAAATGTACCCCAGCAGGGCAGGTAAACCAAACCAAAACAAGCATTTGTCAATGCTGAATGTTTGCTTGCTGGCATTGGCATTGGTAGTGTAGGAGTTAGAGAGCTGCATAATAGGAAAGGCAGTAAAGTATTGAGCTGAAGCCAATCCCACCACCACCCTGCAGAGACTGACAGGCATTGGGGTGTGCCTTTGGGTCATCAGGCATAACGGCCATGCCATTTCACCACACCCTACCCTGCAGACACCGACAAGTGTCACGGTGTGCCTTGGGGTCTTTGGCCTTTATGCTCACCCCATTCCATCAGGAAATATGGTGAGATGGGTGCAGTATAGGAGAATGGAGTGAACTTTTGGGGGCCGAAGAGTCCAAGGCACACCTCGATGCCTCTCACTGGCTGCAGGCTGTGGAATGGTATGAGCATTACAGGCGAGAATCCCAAATCACACCTCTGATGCCTGTCAATCTCTACAGGGTGGGGCATTATGGTCAGAAACCCTAACATCTCAGGTATTCGTTGGCATTTTCACTCCAAATTTTCAACATGGGTTTTTTGTGACCCCCACCTTATGAACTGTGGCAATATCAGTTCATTAGCCAAAAGCTGATTTTGCACAGTGACTATAACATTTGGCACCACAGATGCGAAAACACATTTCAAAGAGGATGTGAAAAATGACAGCTGTACTGTTCGTGAGGAGGTGGAAAAAATGGCAATGTTGAAAATCTGCAGTGAAAATATTAACAAAACTGGTGAAGTCACAAGCGTGTGTAGAAACTGCGCAACGCAAACCCATAATGCAATTAGTTTGGGGATTTTTTTACAGCAGATTGTCAACACAGGTATTTTGGAACCCTGTCATGAACAGTGTCACTGTGATTTTCTTAATCTGTCCTGAACAGCGATTTCCCGCAGCGACCACGTATTTCTGCACTGGAAGTGCGAAACTACATTTCAGCCACGGTGTGAGAAATGACAGCTGTACTGTTCATAAGGAAGTGTGGAAAAATGCCAGTGGTGAAAATCTGGACTGAAAACATTAGAAATCTATGAATTTACGAGAGTGTGTGGAAAATGCGCAATGGTCGCTCGTAACACAGTCATTTATGAACTTTTGTCACCAAATTTTTAACATAGCCATTGTAACACCTCTGCTCATGAACAGTGTCACTGTGATTTTCTTAATCTGTCCCGAACATTGATTTCGCCCACCGACTGTGCCATTGCTCACTACATGCACGGAACCACATTTTCGGTGATATATGAAAAATGACAGCTGTACTGCTCACAAGGAGGTGTGCTAAAATGGCAATGTTGAAAATCTGGAGTGAAAATAGTGAAAATGCACAAACTTATGAGCGTGCGTAGGAACAGCGCAACGCATGCTCATAAAACAGTAATTTTGGGGAATTTTTTCACCAAATTCTTAACATAGTCATTTTAACACTTCTGCTCATGAACAGTGTCACTGTGATTTTCTTAATCTGTCCTGAACATTGATTTCGCACATCGACTGCGCCATTGTGCACTACATGCGCGGAAACACATTTTGGGGCAAAATGTGAAAAATGACAGCTGTACTGCTCATAAGGAGGTGTGGTAAAATGGCAATGATGAAAATCTGGAGTGAAAATATTGAAAATTCGTGAACTTACAAGCGTGAGGAACAGCACAATGCATGCTTAAGAAACAAACATTTGGGAGCACCACCACTAGGTTTTGGGGGCTTACCTCATGAACTGTGATGCTGTCATTTTGTAAAGCAGTCCTGAAAGGTGGTTCCACACAGTGACCATGAAATCACCTTATGGGGCCGATTAACAAAATGACAGTGACAGAATTCATGAGGTGACGTCCCAAAAACCCATGTTGAAAATTTGGTGAAACAAATTCCAAATGCCTGAGATATGCATCAAAGTTGAAAAAACCCTATTTATTACATTATACAGCTTACCGGCATCTCCTCAGTTCGCAGTCGGCTTTGAAGAGTGCAGACGTGTTCCCAGACCCCCGAAGATCATCGCACCAGACTCCAGAGGTAAGTATGGGGTAGGGGGTGTGGGGAGGCAGGGTGAGCAGAGGGTGGGTGCAGGTGGGGGGAGCAGGGGTCAGGACAGTCAGTGAGGGAAGGTTTTCTCTTTCAGGTTTCTTTTTTTTTTTCTTGGGCGACATGGGACTTTGCCATGCTGGAGTGGGCTCCCAACATGGCTGCTGGAAGGCTGTTTGGGGTGGGGGCAGTGGAGCCGCGGCGAGTTGGGCACCCCCGTCGGGCATACAGTGTGTGTGGGGGGGTGCATTAGCACGCAATATGCATGCGTCCGTGTGGGGGGGCACATCTGGGCACAGCTATTTTCTTTCAGGTTGGTGGCAACGTTCCAGTGTCACCGGCTCTGTCCCCCATTATTGGTAGACATCACACACACACACACAAAATGCCATGCTAGTATTGGCCACAACAGTGCCACAACTCTAGAACCTGCTTCGGCACCAAGCTGCCACAATATGTTTCTTGCATTGCGTGCAAGCACACATAAAAATGGAGCTGAGCACACATCAAATAAGTTAGAAAAATTACTTTATTAGAAACAAATTCAAAAGTGCAATCATGGCTAAAAAAAATTGTCTAACACCCTTATGTATCGACTCAGCTAGTGAGTCTTCCTCAGGGGGTGAAGTTAGCTGACAAACCTAATGCCCATAAAGTATTTGTAGCCAGGCTTGCACAGTGTGACGAATTCTCAATCTCCAGGATGACTGCTTCACTGATTCATGTCATGTGGCTAGCCCAAATCAAGTCTAGTATTCCACTCAACAAACTGCAGTGGGTCCTGTTGAAAGCAGCCATGAACAAAACAACTGACTGTGATGCAGAAAAGGACAGGCAGAAAAAAGAAGAGTGATAACAAACTTGGTTAAAGTAGCAAAACATTTTACTGGAAGCAGCAGGTTGCAGCATAAAACCCCTGTGCTTCTCCTCTGAACCATAAGGCATCATCAGGGGGCAAGGAAATCCAACACAAACTCTGCATTTAAAGCGGCCTTATAGACATTGACCTAGGTATTCAAAAGGTTAGTACCCCACTAAGAAGATTTGTGTCACACTAAGTTCGAACAGCATGGCTGACAGCCTGTTAGCAATGTCACTGCTATATTCAAGCACACACTTAGCACAGTGCTATTTTTTATAGCATGGTAGTGTTACCATTTACTATACACCTACGCAAATGAATGAATAAAATATAAAATGATACAATCCATGGGCTTTGGCAGCATTAGTAGGCTGCGTACTCAGCACTAACCCTAGCTTTACAAATGTGCACAGTGGTACACAACCCCTGAGCATCTGCGGTGCCATGTGTACAACAAAAAACACAGTGCTTGTCCCCTCCTGCCCAATTCCCCTCAAAATAATAATATATATTTAAAACTTTTATGGATGTCTAGTGGCCAACCTTCCACCTAATTTTCATGGTAATAATTATATAGATTTAACACTACCTTGGTAGTCTACTGGGCCTCTCCCTCACCAATCCTCATTATATTTATATATACAGTGTATTTTAACCTTCCTACTTGGTCTAGTTGCCCCTCTCATCTGATTCCTGTTGTAATAATTAACACTGCCTTGGTAGTCTAGAGGATCCACCTTTCAGACCTTGTATTCAATACCCACCTCTTTTGGCCCCCCTCCCCAGGTGGCTGTGACCAGCACAGATCCACCTTTTCCCCTCTGTGTCTTGCAGACATCTGTCACAAACAAGTCCTGTGTTAATACAGCACTCTGTATAGTGATATAGTGCTTGTGGGATGTCAATTGGAAAGTTAAATTGATTCATGGGAGTGGGCATAATTAGGGTTCACAAATCCCTAAAATCCAGTTTCATTATGTTTGTGGATTATAAGGAATCCCTAACTTGTGTATTAAAGGGGCACTGCCAACCTGTTTTCCATCATATTATTTCTAGTTAAAACCCCACATTTTATGATTGGTTACTTTCTCTAAAATTCATTCATGTTGCTGTTTGTTTTGTCTCTCTTCTTGTTTAGTAGAACTGAAATGCATGCTAATGTATAGTTATAAACATCCTTGTTTTGTTTACAATCCTGGATCTGTTCTTACTGCATAACTTCCTGAGCATTAGAAACACCTCTAAATAGTGCAGTCACTCATGATGCAACACCCTCCTAAACTCCCACTGCATTATGAGTGGTTAGACTGCATTGTGGGTGTTCCCAAATCCCGGAAAGATGCAGCTGGAGCTGATCAAGAAATGTAAACAAACCTGTTTTAGTGTGATAACACCAGTATGTTTGGCAGTCTGTTTTTCACTTTTCTAAAGAAAAAAAGAATGAGAATCAAACTACCAACTATATCAGCAATCTTTACAGAATGTTGACAATCATAAAATATGTTTTTTAAACTAGGGACACTTTGAGATCTAAGGGGGTTGACAGTGTCCCTGTAATGCAATATTTTTAAATTAATGTTCTTTGTTTTAGAGATAGATTACATCAGGTGCTTACTTTACGTATGACTCTGTGGACCACTCACAGCTGCATCATCACACACATTGCCCCAAGCCTGTCATGGACATTGCAAATGACCCGTGGGCCACTCATGAAGCAGCTTCATCATTACACATATTGTGCCAGACCTGTAACACATATCACAAGTGGACGTGAAGTAGATCCCTGTTCATATTCTTGTTTTGAGAGTGTCAAAAAGTGATGTTGTATATCATGAAAGTGGATTTGTGAGTTAAGAAAGCAGATTCAGGGGTGATGGCCTGTTTCAGTGACATGCTTCACCAAACAGCCAGCTGGGAACTGCTTGGCCAAACATTTTCCTTTATCTTCATTCACTACAGCTCCCTATCAGAGTCGCTGTATTTTTCCTGTTGCAGGTTTCTTTTTTTTAACATGAAAGAATTTATTAAGTTTTCCAGTTTTATATGAGTACACTGTCAAACAGCCAGTACAGGCTCCCATGATTATTTTAGAAAATAATTTATTTTAACAAAAAGACACTTGAATCATGCTAACCCTCTATATGGTCAAGACCCAGGTTCCAACAGCTTTTATTTTCTTGTTTTTAATGTGCAAAGATTTCTCTCATTTTACTGACTTTTGCAATCTACAAAGCCATCAACAGTTTTCTCATTTTGCAACTTAGGACAGGAAACGTAAAAGACAAAAAATGGGCACAGCTCCCAGTTTTGTTCATGCCAGGAACTGACCTGGTATGTGCAGACCATGTTTTATGTTATTGCAGCTTTCTCCAAGGTTGCATTTACTGAACTTACAGCATTTCAAACTGTGTTATGGTACTTCGCATATAAATTTGGATAAAATGGCTAGACACAGACGTCAATGACTGATCAGGTTATACTAGGTCTGACAGTTGTTGCCATGCACTGCTGTATCTGAACTTTGCAAACTGGACATGGTTCCATGTCATATGAGCGCCACTAAAACAGTGACTGTAGCATCAGTGAGTGCACATCACTGAAAACAACAATGGTGATGTGCACAACACCAACACCATAAACGGCGATGCTCTGTAACAGTCTCTCTGGGGATGTTATTTACTAAATTTTTATATGGGGGGGCTATGCCTGCTGCACTCCCCATTATTGTTATGATCAACTCTGTGGTGGGGGCTGACACTGGGGTACAGGGGAAATTTTGGAGGATGCTATTGGGAGGAGGATTAAGTCATCAAGTTCGAGAATGTTGGGGGGAGCAGCCTATGGATGGGGGGACCAGATTCAGGAGCATGAGGGACCGAAGAGCCGGAATTTTGGGAGGTCAGATAATGGGAATAAAAAAAAAAAGTAAGAATCAAAACATTATTCCCACCTACCTAGCCCTGAACCCAGGTCCACCCACACCAGAATCATACACTACTTCCTCAACACCAAACAGCCGGCTGGGAACTGCTTGGCCAAACATCTTCCTTTATCTTCATTCACTACAGCTCCCTATCAGAGTCGCTGTATTTTTCCTGTTGCAGGTTTCTTTTTTTTAACATGAAAGAATTTATTAAGTTTTCCAGTTTTATATGAGTACACTGTCAAACAGCCAGAACAGGCTCCCAACAAGGGAGATGACAAAGCTTTGAAACAACAGGAAAAACATACAGGCAATGTCATAACAGGATATATCATACAAGCCCAATGGGTTCGTATATAGCAATATTGTAAGTATATAGAACCACAATAAGCTAGAAACAGAGGAGAACAGATATTGAAAAACATCATGACTTAGGTTGGCTGATGTCATTTGTCTAAGATGAGACTATCTAAAATCTATTAATCTTTTCAGAAAAGGGAATAACAAAACAGGGTTGAGGTATCCTAGACAGACCTGCAGCATCCGAAAATGATGTGGGGGGGGGGGACTTTGTCATATCGAGTTAACATGGTGAACTAGGCTCCATTTGTATTTCTGCTGCTGGGGAAGGGGTTACATGGAGGGGAGGTGATGGGACTGAGCACAGATGGGAAGACAGATAGGCATCCCACTTCTTGTGGAACTTGGCCTTTTGGTTTAAGCTGTAGTAGGACAGTCTTTCAAAGCAGGCCAGTTTAGCTAGGGTTGAGTGCCAGCTCAAGGGGGAAGGGGGAGAGGGTTGCTTCCTTTTCATCAGAACAAGTCTTTTAGTTTTGAGCAAGTTGTTGCAGGTTTACACCCAAACTCTTGCTGTTACCACCCCTCTCTATGATTTCATACTCCCTCTTATTACAGGTGATTAAACTGAGTCGCTCAAATTGAATCACTCAATTTTGACTCACCCATATCATGGGATGCCACTGGGGATCATGGGGCAGGATTTGCAACAGTTATTGAATGGACACAACTTCTACTTGGAGGACAGCAGATGTAGTCTCTTATACAAAGTGGGAACAAAGAGGAAGCGGGGAACTACAGACCAGTCAGCCTGACCTCATTAGTGGAGAAGATCATGGAAGCACTACTGAAGGAGAGATTGGTGGAACATCTGGTTGCCAATGGATTACAGGACCCAAGGCAGCATAGTTTCGCGGAAGGGAGGTCATGCCAGACCATCCTCATTGAATTTTT
The DNA here is from genome assembly GCA_016271365.2 of Neoceratodus forsteri. NCBI lineage: Eukaryota > Metazoa > Chordata > Ceratodontiformes > Ceratodontidae > Neoceratodus > Neoceratodus forsteri. The sequence goes on along the minus strand of CM057449.1, from coordinate 1,699,371,594 downwards.
CAACTGGGTGGCAAGGGAGGTGGATCAGGGGAGGGCAGTGGATGTGGCCTCTTTGGATTTCAGCAATGCCTTTGACACTGTGCCACACAGAAGGCTATTAAACAAACTGGGGAATATGGGAGAGGGTAGGACAATAGTGCAGTGGGTAGGTAATTGGCTGGATGGCAGGACACAGAGGGTGGTGGTAAATGACTATCACTCTACAGAGGGAAGAGTGACCAGTGGGGTACCACAGGGATCAGTGCTGGGACAAGTCCTATTCAATGACTCCATCAGCGACATTGCACAGGATCCAGAAGGCAGAATTTCCTTGTTTGCTGATGAAGCTCTGTAGCAGAGTGGACATACCGGGGGTGTGTAGACAGAATGAGGATGGACCTGCAGAAGCTTGAAGAATGCTCAATGGTTTGGCAGTTGAAATTAAATGCAAGGAAGTGCAAGATAATGCATATGGGGCACAAAACACTGGAACAACATATCAGTTGGGGGGGGGTGAGGATATAGTATGCACCAGCAGGAAAAGGACCTTGAGGTTATAATCTCTGATGACCTTAATGTAGGGAAACAGTGCGACAAGACAGTAAGTAAAGCAAATAGGATGCTGGGATGCATAGGCAGGGCATCACCAGCAGGAAAAGGAGGTCATAATTGCACTAGACAAGACAATAGTGAGGTCCCACCTGGTGTACAATGAACAGTTATGTAGACCTTACCTATGTAAGGACATAGACAGGGTAGAGAAGGTTCAGAGGAGGACAACAAAGATGGTACAGGGATTGCATCACAAGTCCTATGAGGACATGCTGAAGGACTTGAGTATGTACTCCCTGGAGGAGAGGAGGGAGAAAGGGGATATGATAGAGACATACAAGTACCTTACAGGGAGGAACAGGGTTCAGGAATATGCTATTTTCCAGTGAAAAAGATGTTTCAGGACTAGAGGGCATGGGATGAAGTTGGAGGGAAGGCAATTCAGAGGAAACATGAGGAAGAATTTCTTCACAGAAAGGGTGGTGGACAAGTGAAACACCCTGAAAGAGGAAGTGGTGAGGTTGAAACAATCAAAGGATTTAAGAATGTATGGGATAGACATAAGGGAAGTCTGGAGGTCAGGGGTAAGGGGCAACAGACTTCCAGAAAAACAAAAAGTGAACTTACAAGGTTAAATGAGCAGACTGGGTGGGCCATATGCCCTTATCTGCCGACAGTGTCTATGTGTCTATGTATCTATCTATGTCAAGGTCAGGAACTGCTGAGGCATGCCTATACCACATTCTAGTTAAGTTGGTGCCATTTTCAAAGGCTGGACTGATCTGCAGCATTCCAAGCTGTTTTTTGGGACTTTACCTTCAATCTTGGATAAAGAATGGCTAGACATAGACGTAAATGATGTAAATGACAGACCAGGTTACAACTCATCAAACAATTTTGTCCAGGCACAACTATATCTGTGGTCAGATTTTCAGCTGTCCTGGACTAAGTCCCACTCATGAGCTAACAGTACAGAAACAAATCTCCACACCTGTGGATGGCCCCATTTTCAGCCCATGCTCCACACGGGCTGCAGGCACAGCTACAGGAGATGTTACACCTGGTCCAAAATCTAGTCCCTGAATGTTGCAAACTAGTGGCAATATTTTAAAAATCCTTAAATTGCTACAAGCCTAGGTGCACCGACAATATGTCACATGGGGCTTGCAGAGATCTAACAGGATTTTCTATCCTGTGTGGCAATTGCAGCAAGTTAGACTAACTTTATTTGGTCTAATGTGTGGCAATCCTGGGTGCCATTTTTACGCACCTTGCATCAGATATTTGGCACAAGCTGCTGTAATTCACAGAAACTGCTGGAACTGTGCCTGAAATTGTTAAATCAGGCACTGTTGTGGTGAAGGGTTTGGTGCACCACAAAAACCTAATTGCTATGAAAATCCTGCCCTAAGTCTATAACTAAGTCAGTGTTTTGAAAACTGGACTTAACTATGTCCTATCTTTTTTAAAATTGGATACAGGTGCAATTTGACCTTATGTCCAGATTTGTGCACAATAGAAAATTGCATCAAGACATAGACTTTGAAAATCCCCCTATGTGTCACAAAAGTGGTGGGTGTGGGCAGGAATTTCAGTAGTCATAAAATGGACACAAATCCTAGTTGGTAGTGCTGTGTGGAATTTTTAAATTCTGGCAGAATGACAGTCCACAGAATTTTCAAAATTCCACTGAAATTCCACCAAATTTTGCCACAAAAGGAATGATGAAATTTCACAGTAGAAAGTAGTTGTGGAATGATTTTCCACGGGAAAAAATTACTGTTCTGCAGAATATTATTTCGCAGAGCTTGATATTTTCTGCGGAAATTGTTGCAGAATAATATTCTGGGGAAAAATAGTTTTTCCACAGAATAGTATTCCGCAGATCACAGTAGGTGGAATTCCACTGAAGAACCAATGAGATTCTGGAGCAAATTCCGCTGGCAGAATAGCCTTTCCGTGCTAATTCTGTGGGCAGAATTCTGCATTCCGCACAGCACTACTAGTTAGGTAAATGTTAGGAACTGCTCCGGTATGTCATCTTCTTGGAGGTATTTTCAGAAGAAGGATGTATCTGCAACATTGAAGACTGTTTTACTGTACTTTACATCCAATGTTAAATAAAAAATTCTAGACACATGTAGATGCTTCAATGTTCTGGTGAATTGAGTAGTGCTTGTGTATACATATAGGTCTGAACTTTGGCCTTTCTCTATTCCCACCCTTGGTAGATAAGCCAGGTAGTGAGTAGGGAATAGAAGGCCTAGCACCAAGGGTGAGCAGAGTGCTGGAAGGCAGAGGAGGCAGGGGAGAATGGTGGGTGCTTTACAATGTGCTAAGCGGGGAACTGCAGAGGGAGGCTGGTTTTTATTTGGGATGTGGTAGAAGCTATTCCCCCACATTGAACCTCAGGCTTTAGCCCTCCCAAAATGATAGAACAAGTTACTCTCAGGGACACAGTTGTGTTCAGTCACATTTGCTGCATATCTGAACATTGCAAACTAGACATTACTATGTAAGACTTTTGAAACTTGTGCTTAACTATTTCCTAGCTTTGAAAATTGGACATGGGACGATTTAATGCCATGTTCAAATCTGTACACAATAGAAAATGGCATCTGGACATAGGCTCTGGATATCCTACTCTCTCACAGAAGTGTGCTTATGAGTTATGAAAGCAATGGCAATTCTTGATGCACACAACATTTTAATTTAATTAATATTTAAAAAAAATTTTTTGCAAACAAACCAACTTGAAGAATTAGCTTTACACCTTATATAATATCAACCCCAGAAGTTTCAGATTTAATTTTCAATAGATTTGTTTATTCTTAATGCACAAGGTGTTTTCTTGGTTTCACTGCCTTCATGATTGCAAAGGCTCACAAAACTCACAAATATGAGTCTTATAAAAGTGGATTGTGAGTCACGAGAATGACATGTGCCAGTTATACGAAAATCCAGTTATAAAATGTTTTGAAAAAATGAACTGTGCATGTGAGAAAATGTCATTTTTTTTTTGCAGCTACTGCTGCTTATGCCCCCAGTCTCTGATCAGCCCTGTTCTGCTCAGCTGCCACAGTCCCACCATGGCATCCCCTACAACTTACCTTCACCTCCTATTAGTTCCCCCAGATCCATCCGTGAGTGCTCCTAACTGCACTGCCACCTGTAGTCACACAGGTAGCAGTATAGCAGTGGAGCTTGCTGCTCTCCCTCCATGGAAGAGAGTGTCCCCAGGGATGCTCGATCCTCCTTCCCACGGCCAGCCTTCCGATGACCCAAGCTTGTTCCAGAACCCGGGTCACTGGTGTCACAAGCAGTAGTGCTGCTGCTGTGCCGATAGGCTGTCTTGCATTTTATTCTCCTAATAATTTAAAATCCACAAGTGTTTCAGGAAAGTCAGCTATCAAAGTTTCATTCTTTGGCCAATCTCTAACAAATGTGAAAATGTCATGTTTTGACGAGCAGCCATTTTATGCTATTGGTAAGCAAAAAAAAAAAAAAATATATTAAACATAGTGTTATGTATTTGCAGCCTTCTAGAACTTTCAAATTGCCCAGCCAGTTTACAAGATCCAGAGATGCTGGCATTGACTATGCACGCGTTGAATCTTTTTATTTTTCTATCCTAAGATGGCTGTGGTATTAAGATGCAAAACCCAGGATTTAACATAAAAGTGCTGTCTCAACCCTAACAATAATGGTGCTACCATGCCACTTTAATTAGTATGGGGTGCAGGGAGGGAGGGAGGCCATTAGACTAATGGGGAAGGTTAGCACTTTTAGAGAAATCAATTGCAAAAAACTACGGTGATGCACCTGTTAGAGGTGAAGTATGGAACATATTGTAGAAAGTAAGGAATCCCAGTGTTTGGAAGAAAAGCCTCAGGAGTCTTGTTGAATATGTGGTGTGCTCTTCCTAGGGGTGACGCATCATCACATGGCGTAGCTTTGGCATTACCCTAACTTCACCACCCTATTGAAGCATTACTGTATCAGTATTTACTTTGTGTAACAAGACTGTGCTGAAATCAGGACAATGCCAATATTGCATAGCATGATCATTCTAACCTTGAGAAACAACATACCATAGATTCAAGGCTCCACAGATTTTCCCCCCTAACTTTGTATTTCCCTTCCTTTAATATTTTGTACTTTAACTCTAACAGGTGCAAGAACATAGTATTTTTTGTTAATTTATGTCCTTACTTTTTGAGAAAGACATGTAATAACTGACACCTTTAGTTTTCTTTGCAGAAAGCCTGAGAAGCAGACCCATTTGGGCCTGGTACTTGTCCTGTAGCTTACTTCACGCAGGGCCCAGAACAATGTATGACTTAACAGTGTTTGATACCACTGAATGATTTCACAAAGGATTTTTTTTAAATAATTAAAATATTAACAATGCTTTAATAATAAAAATATTAACACTAAATACATATTTTGTAATAAACCCCAAACTTGGGAGAAGTATGGTTAAATCCTTTTGTGATGATTAAATAATTATGTTTTAGTACTATTTGTGATTCTTAGTGTACAACATTGACCAGATAAATCAACATGTTTTGCTTTTTTCCATGCACTTGATGCATATTAGTTCTTGCCAAATGATTCACAGCGGTTAGAAAAAGATGTATGGTTTTATTTTATGTCACCTGCTTAGTGTTTTTAGTATTGCTAAAAGATTTGTGTTTTTTTTTAATAAATTAAAATAATTATCAGAAGAAAGCAAGTCCTACCCCTGCTCAGTCACCAAATGTAAATGACACTTCTATAAATTATTGCATTTTCTGCTTAATTTTCAACAGATTTGTTTATTATTAATGAACAAGGTGTTTTCTTGGTTTCATGTGTAAGATGTGTGACAGCTAGCTAAACATTATCAGCATCCAGTGCACCCTCTCCATCCAAATAGCTGCTCAGAAGAGTCTACAGTTCACAAAAGATTTTTAGTTTCTTACCTAAATATATGTCACTCCATGACAGCATACACCTTGAGGCTTCTAACTGGAATGTGGAGAGATACATATGTGGATTAGAACATCTGTGTTTCTTCTGAGAACCCCAAACCATTATTTCTATTATGTCTGTATTCAACATCAGATTATTTTGGACAAAGCAGGATTGGATCTTGCTCTGGGGAGATGGGATAATAATTACCAGTTAAGTTATTTGCACTACTTTTCTGCATTGTGTTGGTCACAGCCCGTTTCCATTTGGTGAGAAGTACCCCTTGAGTTAAGACATACTGCATAAGTTTTGGGAAACAGAACAGGTCTTTTATGGTTCCTTACTTTTTCTTTTCACTTCACTCCATGCTGCGTCTAACAGATACAGTATATGGCAAATAGTATTCCAGGAGACATTTGGTTACAATTTGGGCCTGTAAGTCAAAGGTTCCTAGGGAGGAACAGCTGTAAAAAAAATCTTAAATAATGGTCAAATGATATGCCATTTTGAAGACAGAAACACAGATTTTACAGCAGATAAGAATGGATTGGCCCATCCAGTCTGCCCATCTTCCTTACCTACATTATCACTGCAGACCCTAATCGATCTCCTGCTCTTTCTCCCTCCCCCTTTCCTTTCCACTAAGATTTACTTATGTCTATCCCATGCATTCTTAAACCCCAACACTGTTTTAACCCCCACCACTTCTGCTGGAAGTCTGTTCCATGAATCCCCACTCTTTTTGCGAAGAAGTACTTCCTCATATCTCTCCTGAATAAATCCTCCTTCGGCTTTGTAGCATATCCCCTTGTTCTTCTGCTCCTTTTTTCTGAAAAATACTTCTCTCTTGTCCTTATTTTCCCCCATAAGGTATTTATAGATCTCTATCATATCCCCCTCTCCCTTCTCTCTTCTATAGTGTACATATTGAGTTCATTTAGACCCATTCTAGGGCTTTTGGTGCAGACCCTACAACATTTTAGTTGTCCTCCTATGGACTGCCTCCACTCTGTCTATGTATCTTTCTAAATACTCCCCTGTGCTGGCCTTCCCTTCTTCCAACCAGTCCTCCCAGCCACATCACCCCTGCTTCTCCCAGGGCTTACCTCTCCCATAACCCCCATGGCTTGCCCTCCATGGCAGGGTGGCAGGGAGTCACCCCAACCAACCAGGATCAGATCCAGATTCCGGAAGGAGCCGGAGTGGCTGGGTATGGGGCCTGTGGAGGCCAGCTATCATCCTGCATGATCGTGAGTTTTTTCTTATTTTCTCCCCGTGGGAGACACGGCATACACTGACATCAAGGCACTCATGCTAATGACTGCCATGCCTCCCCCACCTTTTCAGCTTGGGTTGCTTCTCCCCTGGCTTCCACCAGGGGCCAGTCATGCACCAAGCTCTTTGTCCTCCTCCCTCTGGAGGAGGAGGAGAATGGTCCTGCAGTCCTGCGGACTCTCTATCCTCCCCACCCCAAGCTGGCCTTCTGACACCTCAGGCTCACTTCCAAACCAGGTTGTCAGCATCACAAGTGGTGGTGCTACTGCTGTGCTGGTGGGACAGCTTTACTCTATGTCTTTTCTGAAATGAGGTTTCCAGAACTGGACACAGTACTCAAAATGGGGTCTTATCAGTAATCTATGTGGTGGCAAAACCACCTCCCTTTTTTCTAATGGTGATACCCCTTTCTATGCAACATAGCATCCCACTAGCCCTCCTGACTGCCTTGTTACCAGAAGCGGGTGATGTAGGCAAAATCTGCTATGTGGAGCAATTTGCATATTAAAACTTAATTCATGGAGTAATATACAATGCGAAGCAGAGTACTTTGTGTTATAATTAGTAACGCGTACCACTTTAAATGGTATATGGAGGTAATCATTCGGTACAACTGGGAGGCTTCCCTACCCTGTGATATTATCTGGAGCAGCCTCAAAGCCAGTTTGAGAGGAGAACTTATAAGACTAGCCTCAATTAGGAAGAAAAAACATATGCCCAGTCCACAAATCTACTTAAACAGATACTCTTGATAGAGAATACTCTCTCTAACTCCACCATAGATGCCACATGGGAGAAACTGGCAGAGTTGAGGGCCCAATATGCTGAGCACCTTATGAACAAGGTAGACAGGGCCACAGCTAAAATGAAGGCCACTTATATTGGGCAAGGTGATAAGGCAGGCAAAATATTAGCTCTTAGAATTAAGAAGCAAGCAAGCTCAAAATGGATTCCATCATTAAATGACCCAGAGTCCGGCCTCCTTGTTACTAACTTTAAAAAGATGGTTTCCATTTTTTCTAAATTTTATCAGTCACTCTATATATCTTCCACATTCGATGATGCTATTAGAGATGCTTTTCTATCAGCATCCCAACTACCATCTCTTAATGTAACTCAGGCACAATCCTTACTGGGTCTCATCACAGAAGTAGAAGTATCTTCTGCTATTGATTCATTACCTTTGGATAAAGCTCCAGGCTCAGATGGATTCACTTCACTTTCCTACAAAACCTACTTACCCCTCTCCTTACCATGCTTTATAACTATTGCAGTTCCCATCCCCCCCTCAGATAAGTCCATATTAGAAGCCCGAATAGTACTTCTTCCTAAGCCAGGGAAAGACTCTTCTAAACTTGAGAATTATCATCCCCTTTCACTAATCAATAATGACAACAAATTATATGCTAAAATACTGGCAACACGGTTATCAGCCATTTGGGATTCCCTTCTTGGAACTGAACAAGCTGGGTTTGTAGCAGGCAGGAACTCGAGTGAACACTTTTGGAAGCTGTTCCACCTTATTTCTGCATCTGGGGATCCCACTAACAAAGCAGTGTTGGTCTCCCTAGATGCAGAAAAAGCTTTCAATTTTGTCTTCTGGTCCTAACTTTTTAAGGCCCTGGAACACTACTCTTTTCCGGAAGAATTTATATGCAGGATAAAAGTCCTATACATATTTCTGTCAGCTCGTATCCTATGTAATAATTTGCTATCTCAGGTGATCCAGTTGTCCAGAGGTATGCGCCAGTGTTGCCCTCTATCTCTTTACCTTTTTAACCTATATCTTGAACCACTGATCAGAATGATAAATCTTTCCCCATGGGTTAGAGGTATAGTAGTGGGTAACATTTCATACAAACTCTTGGCCTTTACAGATTATATTCTGCTTCATCTGGAAGACTGGACAAAGTCATTACCAAAGACCCTCGGCATTATCTCTAAATTTAGTGTTTTTTTCAGGATACAAATAGAATGCAGCAAAAACAGTGGTCTGTCCTCTATCTCCCTCTGTTCCAACTTCTTCTGTACACAACTAGGTTTCCAATGGGACTCCACAACCATAACCTATCTAGGTATTCAATTATCTAGAGATACCTATAAACTGAAGACACTTAATTTAGATCCTGTAGTTCACCATCTGGAGAAAGATCTCACCAGATGGTGACATCTTCCTTTATCAATTTGGGCTAGGGCAAACCTCATTAAAATGTGCATTCTCCCCAAACTTATTTACCCCTTAGGTATGCTAAATTTATATTTACCAAGGCAGTGGTTTGTTAAAATTTCATCTCTATGCTCTAAGTTCCTGTGGGCAGACAAACTTCCTCACAAATCATATACAAAACTTTGTTGACCCTATAAATATGGAGGGTTACAGCTACCTGACTTTTTCAAATACTATTTGGCATTATATGGTACCAAGTACTTTAGGTGCAGAGTGGAGGAGACAAAGTTTACTTTTGTTCCTAACTGGCTTGATATTGAATGATCACTGTTCAAGAAACACAGGTGGGGTGTGGCCTAGCAGTGGAGAGGAATGGACGCGTAGCTCAGGAGCTCCACAATTCATCCCCTGCAAACCCCTAATATGTCCTGCTAAGTTGTGATTTAATACATAATTCTGGACAGTATCAACTACCTCTATGTCTGAATCTGCGAAATCGGGCAAGAAACAAGGCAAAATATCTTTTAAATCTGCTCAAAGTGGAGATACGGATGCAGGCCTACTCAAATAGGGCGATCCACCACATCCCTCTACCAGTAGCTCAACAGTGGAGAATTCGCAGGCCCTATCTAACTTGTCAAAGGCTCTTCATAATATCAGTAAAATGACTATGGCAGAACCTTACCAAACTCTGGAGTGCTTGATAAGGACTTGAAATATGACTTGGAAACTCATGTGGAGGCAGGATGCAATAATGTTATGACCCAGATTCAACATCTTCAACAGGTCATTAACAATGTGTCAGAAAAGGTGTACAGTCATGAGACATGGCTGCGAGAAGTGTAGACTAGGGTGGGGGACCAGGAGGACAGGCAGAGGCAGTGTAGCGATGACCTAACTAGAGCCCTCCGAGAGATTGAGGTCCTAAAGCAGAACATTGAAGACCACGAAAATCATGAGCGTCGCTGCAACCTGTGAATTATTGGCTTGCCTGAGGGTTTGGAAGGCAGAGACTGCCCCAAGTTTCTTCGATCCTGGCTAAAGACAATGCTCGATTTGCCTATGACCGCTACACTTGAGATCCAAAGAGTGCATCTATCCCCTGGCCCTAGACTGTCTCAAGATCAAAAGCCCAGACACATGATTATCAAATTTCTACGATATAAGGACTGTCAGTTGATTTTGGAAGCTGCCCGCAAGAAGGGAACCATTCTGATCCAATAGGCAAGAGTCAACGTTTTTTCTGATTACTCTCAATTGCTACAAATTCAAAGGCAGTCTTTTGCCGAGGTGAAGAAGCTTCTTCATTCTATCAACTGTCCCTTCACCCTGGCTTATCCGGCCAGACTGATTATTCGGCCTTCGGGAGGGAGTCAGAAAGCATTTACCTGCCCTACAGTGGCTCTTGAATTTGCCCATGAATTGGAGTGCAAGAGACGTGGAGATCCTCCCGAACATCAACACGGCTGAAATTATTTTAGGCTAAAGGTACTGTGTATTTTATTAATGAAGAAGACTCAAGAAGGCTGATTACAGTTTCCTCCACTTTTCATTGGTGACTTTCATTGGAGGAGAGGTAGTCTCTCTCACTCATTTGTCTTTACTTTTGGAGTGAAGTGGCCTAGGCATACCGTGTCCTTGCTGCATGTGAGTAGTTTTGTCCGTTACAGGAGCAGTTAGTTCCTAAATTAAGTCTCTGGCTTTGGCATCACTACATCTAATTTATTTTTATTTCTCCTTCTAGGTGAAGCCATGGGACACTATATATTTTTTTTGGACTTGAGTCGGACTTGTAGCCAGTTTTGACAATGTTAGTTGATACCTGCTTTTAAAGTACCACTGATGTCTATATGTACAAGATACATTTCTTTGTTTACTTTTATTTTAATTTCTGGGTACTAACGAATACTTTTAGACTTGATAGTTCTTCTCAAATTCCTTTGGTTAAACTGCAGAGAATAACTAAATATGTATCTACAAATTAATGATCACTTTTTTTTTATTTTATTGATTATTCCAGAATACAATGGGAAGGGGGGGGGAGTTTGAGGGGTGCTGGAGAGGTTGGCTAGGGCCTCCAGGCGGAATGCTCCCTTAAGTTAGGTACCTGGACATGAGAGCAATATTTGATAAAACTGGTTATCCCATTTTAGCTGGGGAGAGGCCTTGTCTCACCACCTCAGAAAGAGACTGGTTTTTCCCTAGGGAGGGGGCCTCAGCAGGGGTGTACTGCCCGGCTGGGCCATTCTTTGCCCTTTGGCGAGCCTCAATATTTTGGGGTTCTCTCTCCCGTTATACAACATGTTGAGGGAGATGAAGGGGGGAAATGAATATATTAGGTAAGATTAGTAAATCTAGTTCTCCATTATTGCAGGAGTTGAACACTAACTCAACGACAAGTAGAGGATGGAGTTTTCTTTTAGTTGGGGGATAAGAGGGTAGGAGGTCTATGCTGACTTGCTGTTTCTTTTTCTTTTTATCATGATTACTATTGAGCTGAGTAGAAAACCTGTTTGGAGTCAGCTTAGAGGGGATAGACTTAATGTTAGAATTGTTAAATTATGTTTATGTTTATTCGAGTTTAAAAGGAGGGGAAGGGGGGATCCCAGTTGAGTCTTACAAAACTTCTGCAGAGTGGTTAGTTTTACCAGATATAATGTATTGTTGATTATGACAAGAGGATTCTCTTTACATGACAGTAATGGAAAAGCTCACTGTTATTTCTTGGAATACCAAGGGTCTCTGTAACGTGGTCAAATGTAAGTGGATATGGTCTCAAATAAAAAAAATGAAAGGGGATATTGCCCTACTACAGGAAATCCACTCCACGAGAGAGGGAGCTGATTGACTGGGTCAGTCTTGGGGGGGTAACATAGAAACATAGAATTTGAAGGCAGATAAGGACCGCTTGGCCCACCTAGTCTGCCCATTTTTCTGCCTAACAGTTAAGCTGCAGATCCTAGTTAACCAACAGCTTACTTCCTTCTCCCCCCCACTAGGACTGCCTTATGTCTGTCCCATGCATTCTTTAATTCCCCTACTGTTCTTGACTCCACGACCTCCTCAGGCAGGCTGTTCCATGCATCCACAACCCTCTCTGTGAAAAAATACTTCCTCACATTACCTCTGAGCCGTCCCCCCTCTATCTTCAAATTGTGCCCCCTTGTTCTTGCACATCTCTTTTTCTGAAAGATGCCACCCTCTTGGACTTTGTTGATTCCCTTGAGGTACTTGAAAGTTTCTATCATGTCCCCTCTCTCCCTCCTTTCCTCAAGGGTATACATATTAAGCTCCATTAGTCTTTCTTTGTATGTCTTCTGGTGCAGAACCTGCATCATTTTGGTTGCCCTCCTCTGGACAGCCTCCACTCTGTCTATGTCTTTGCGGAGATGGGGTCTCCAGAACTGCACACAGTACTCCAGATGGGGTCTCACCAACTGTCTGTACAGAGAGATAACAACTTCCTGTTTTCTACTATTGATGCCTCTCCCTATGCATCCCAGTATCCCCCAGCCTTCCTTACTGCCTTCTCACATTGCTTACCTTAGGTCATCTGATATAATTACCCCCAGGTCCCTTTCCATTTTTACTATTGTCAGTATCTCACCCCCCATTGTGTACTCTTCCCCTGGGTTTTTGTTTCCCAGGTGCATTGCCTTGCACTTCTTTGCACTGAATCTGAGCTGCCATACATTTGACCATTCCTCCAACCTTGCCAAGTCCCTTCTCATCCTTTCCACTCCATCTGGTGTATCAACCCTGTTGCAGATCTTTGTGTCGTCTGCAAAGAGACATACTTTTCTTTCCAGTTCCTCTGCAATGCCACTTATAAAGACATTAAAAGGGACCGGTCCCAGTACTGAACACTGTGGTACACCGTTAGTAACCCTCCTTTCTTCACTGTGGACTCCATTTACTACTACCCTTTGCATCCTGTTGTCTAGCCAATTTTTTATCCAGGCTATCACCTTGGGACCCACTCCAAGGCTAGCTAACTTGTGTATTAATCTTTTGTGTGAGACTGTATAAAATGCCTTGCTAAAATCTAGGTAAGCCATGTCCACAGCCCCTCCCTGGTCTACTACTTTGGTCACCCAGTCAAAGAAATCTATTAGATTCGTCTGACATGACCTTCCCATCGTGAATCCATGCTGCCTTGGGTCCTGTGCCCCACTGGCCTCTAGGTACTCAACAATTCTTTCCTTCAGAAGTGATTCCATCATTTTCCTACCACCGAGGTCAAACTAACTGGTCTGTAGTTTCCTGCCTCTGTCCTGCTCCCACTTTTGTGAAGAGAATCACATCTGCCCTCCTCCAGTCCTCAGGTACCACCCCTTCCTCCATGATTTGTTAAAGAGTAGTCAGCGGTGTCACTAGTTCTATCCTTAGTTCTTTTAGAATTCTTGGGTGAATCCCATAAGGCCCCATTGCTTTGTCCACCTTCAATTTTAATAGTTCTTTCAGAACCCTTTCTTCTGTAAATGGACTGGTATCGACCCCCGTCTTCAGAGTGTTTATCTTGTTTGGTTTAGGTACCTCCTCCTCCTCTTCCTTTGTGAATACTGAGCAGAAATATTCATTCAGTATCCCTGCTTTTTCACTGTCACCCTCTACCCACATTCCTTCCCCTTTATTAAGCCTCAGTATCACTCCTTTGGTCTTTCTTCACTCCCTAATGTACCTATAAAAGGTCTCATCCCCCTTCTTAACAGAGTTGGCCATCCTTTCCTCGGTTTGGGCCTTTGCTATTCTGACTGCCTTCCCAGCCTCTTTCTGCTTTAACTGATAAAATTCTCTGTCCTGCTCCTTCTGTGTTTCCTTATATTTCCTGAATGCTATCTTTTTCTCTTTAACCTTCCCTGTCACCTCTTTTGAGAACCATAGCTTTTTTTTCCTTCGTTGTGTTTTGTCGATTTGCTTTACACAAAGGCTTGTTGCCTCTGTGATGGCTGTTTTGATTACTCCCCATTGTTCCTCCAGCCCTCCTTCTTGCCTGCTTGCTAGTGCTTTTCTGAGGCACTCTCTCATTTTCCCAAAGTCAGCCCTCCTAAAGTCCAATACTCTTGCTTTTGTATGGCTTGATTGTATGGCTGTGTTTATTGTGAACCACACTGTTTGGTGGTCGCTTGTTCCCAGATGGCTACTCACTTCTAAATCTGAGATTCTTTCTCTGTCCCCATTTGAGAATACCAGGTCTAAGATTGCTCCCTCCTGAGTGGGTTCCAATACTAGCTGTCTGAGGCATGCCACCTGTAGGACATCAGGAATGACCCAGCTCTTGGATGTGCCTGCAGCAAAGGTCCTCCAGTTAACATCTGGCATGGTCAGGTCCCCCATTAACAATATCTCCCCTTTTTCTGCCATTCTAAGGAAGCCTTCTATCATTTCCTTGTCCATTTCCTCCCCCTGAGATGGGGGTCTGTATACAACCCCCATGCAGATTGTGGTGCCATTTCCTGTCTCCAGGGTGACCCAGAGTGTCTCATCTGCTCCCTGTTTACTCTTTAGTTCTGTTGTTTTGATCTCTTCCTTTACAAAGAGAGCTACTCCCCCTCCTCTTTTACCCTCCCTGTCCCTCCTGTAGGTTGTGTATCCTGATATGTTGACATCCTAGTCATGGTTGTCTGTGTACCATGTTTCTGTGACTGTCACAATACCCAGGCAACCCTCTTCCATCAAGGCCACTAGTTCAGGAAGTTTGTTACACAGACTATGGGCATTGATACTCATCACCCTCCACTTTTTGATGGCCTTACCCCTTTTAGCCCCATTCCTGTCCTTACTGCCTTTGCCTTTTTTTACATTTACCTCTGTCCTGCTCCCTAATGACTTCTCTACCTTGGTGTGTACCTCACTAATTACCGTGTTTTGTGGGGGGAGGCTGGGATTTCCCTGCTTCTTTTCAGTGCCTCCCCCCTTGGCTAGTTTAAATGCTTGCCAATGAAGCATTTAAACCTCTCACCTATGATCCTGGTTCCCCCGGACAGATGCAGACCATCGCACCAGTATAGGTCTGCATCCCTCCAGGTGGCTCCCCAGTCCCCAATGAAGCCAAAACCATGAGCTCCACACCTGTTTTTCAACCATTCATTGAATTCCCTGGTGAGATGTACCCTAGCATCACCCTTGCCATAGACAGGCAGCACCTCCAAGAAAGTTACTGAATGCACTACTTGTCTAAGGCCCATCCCCAACTCTACAAACTCCTCTTGCACTGCTCTGATTCCATTCCTAGCCAGGTCATTTGTCCCTAGGTGGACAATGACATCCAGCTCCCTCCCTTGTGCAGCTGCTCCCACGATTCCTGAGGATTCGCTTCCTGTCCTCAAGCTGTGGCGCCAGGCAGGCACCCACCTCCTTTTCCCCTTCCTCCCCCATTTCTACCCCCCTAATGATTGAGTCCCCCAGGAGTTGTTTCCTTCCCCTGTGGGGCCTCATGCCACCCTCCTGTGGGTCTCCTTTGTGAAGGTCCCAGCATCCTCCTTGGTCTCCACTGCAGGTGCCGCCGTAGAAGAACCACTATCCACCAGAAGAGTGAATGAATTGTGGAGAGGTACAGCTGGAGGGATGCCATTCTGTTCCACTACCCTCTCCCTCCCTGAGCACACCCTGGTCCAGTCTCTCCTCTTTATTGGCAACATCTGAGGTACTGGCATTGGCCCTGGTGGTCCCTGGGTGGGGGAGGAGGTTTCTCAAATCCTAGCCAGGTCAGCCTGGAGACAGGCAACCTCCTCCCTCAGACCAGAGAGGTGCCTGCAAATAGGGCAGCATCGCAGCCTCCAGAATGTCTCCCGGAACACTGCCACCCCACAGCCATTGCACTGTACCACTCCTATCATGTCTTATTGTGTGTCCCCACTCCTGTTTCTCTGTATGCTTACTATCTCTCCTCTCCTTACAACTCTCACCCTTCCTGTTCTGGGACTGCAACTTCCTATATTCTTCAGTAGCCTCCTTCTTCCTTGCTCAGTGTATGACCACCAGCAGCTAGTGGGGGAGAGTGAGCTACTTTTTTCCTTTAGGGTTGACAAAACCAATGTTTCTCTATGATCCTTCCCTTCCTACTGCCAAACAGGAAGTTCCTGTTGACAGTCAAATCCAGTGGCTATAAAAGTAGAACTGGCTTACGGTGGGTGGGTGGAGGGGTGGGATGGAGGGCAATTAATAAGAAAAAAGGCTAGCAACAGGAAGTTGTAATTTGAGTCACCTGCTTTTATAGTGTCTCAGCCATACCCCCAATTAAGCTCTCTCTCCTCCTACTGGTTTAGCAAAGTAAACTGAAACAGTACCCTTCCCAGCACAGAACACACACTGACTTTCTTTCTTTTCTTTCTTTTTTATGAACTCTAAATAAGACCCCTTCTACTTCTAATAAAGTATCTGTCTACTTAATCTCAACAGACACTGACTCCTGCTGAGATATAAGTTTTAAATTAATAAGAAAATGTAGCTTTTTATTTTTATTTTCCCACTTTACCTCTAAAGCAAGAGGGGTTGCCATTGGATAAGGACTGGCCTGCCGCATAAGGTTTTGTCCTCTGTGGCTGACCTGCAGGGTAGATTCATTATTGCAGTGATAGCTGTTGGTGATCTGAAATTTACCTGTGTGTCTGTATATGGTCCTAATTATGACTCCCCAGATTTTTTTATTCACTTAGCCACAACCCTAGCTCCTTTCTCGGATGATTTAATTATTGGAGGAGATACGAACACCTACTGGGACTCTAGTTTGGACCATTCTGGCCCGAAGTGTGCCCCCCCATGCGTAGCATCATAGCATTGCACCATCCAGTGGAGGGAAGGGCACTTGGATGCAATCCAACAGCAAGAGAATATTCTTTTTTTTCCCATGCCCATTATTTATACACCAGGTTGGATTATGTTTTTGTGTCCTCATCCATGGTGGGGAGTCTGAAGGAAGCTGAATATGGGCCCTTGATTGTTTTAGACCACACCCATCTCAGAGTAGTTGTGGGCCTAGGAGCGAGGTCTCCTACCCTCCCCTGTT
This sequence comes from Neoceratodus forsteri, assembly GCA_016271365.2. NCBI lineage: Eukaryota > Metazoa > Chordata > Ceratodontiformes > Ceratodontidae > Neoceratodus > Neoceratodus forsteri. Next base: position 1,699,354,660 of record CM057449.1, on the reverse strand, counting down.
GGAGAATGGACTCCTCTTTACTTTTGGATTCACAATTCATTCAACAGCTTAAAAAGCACCACCAGGAATTTATTGAATTAAATACTAAGGAGGCCACTAACATTGATATAATGTGGGACACTTTGAAGGCCTTTGTGCGAGGGGAGGCGATTTCCTATTCATCCTTTGTAAAAAAAATAATTTGCAAGAGGAACAGCTTGAACAAACAATCAAAAACCTTGAAGGGACCAATATGGGTTCTCTGTCAGCCAAAAATGCTGCTGAGCTTAAATCCCTAAAGAATAAATTAAATCAGATCTCAAATAGGAAATTGGGATGGGATTCGATTATAACTAAGTCCATTACATTTTTTTAAGGTGACAGAGTGGGTAAATGGTTGGTGGGGTTGGTTAAAAAGAAAAAATCTGAACACACCATTATAGGGGTGGAGGACCCGGCAGGTTCCGTCGTTTATGATCAAGTCCAAATTAACGATTCCTTCAAAACCTATTATTCTTGAGTTATATACCTCTGAGTTTCCTGTAGGTGCAGACCCTATGTCATATCTAGACACTATTGAATTGCCCCTCTTGTCGACCCAATATAGGAGCAGCCTGGATTCCCCATTGACAATGGAGGAGTTAAAAGAGGCAGTCTGGGGGGCTAAGAAGGCAAAGGCCCCTGGTCTGGATGGGATCCCAGCAGAATTATACAAAGAACTATGGGATACCCTGGGTCCTCTGTTGATTAGAGTGGTAACTGCAGCTTAAGAGAAAGGTATTTTACCAACCTCCCAATATTTGGCTACTATAATAGTTCTTCCCAAGCAAGGTAAGGATCCCTTTAAGTGCTCTTCTTATAGACCGATTTCACTTTTAAATTCTGATTATAAAATTATAGCTAAGATAATTGCATCCAGATTGGAAAAACTACTCCCCTGATTGATACATATCAACCAGTGCAGTTTTGTGCAAGGAAGGCAGGCTAAATTTCATATCAGACGAACCCTCAATGTTATCCATAAATAGCCTAAGGGCAAAACAAGAGGCTTATTAGCCCTTGACACTGAAAAGGGATTCAATTGGGTTGAATGGCCTTTTATGCTGGCAGTTTTGGAGAAATTTGGTTTTGGGCCCCAAATAAAGCTCAAATATTAACAAACGATTGTACCTCTCCTCCCTTTCCACTGACCAGGGGCACCAGACAAGGCTGCCCCTTGTCACCCCCACTATACTGTATGTTCTGACCATTGAGGCACTGGCACAGAGCATTAGAACACAAAGTGATATTAGAGGATTTTCCTGGAAAGGAAAAGAACATCATATCTCCCTGTTCGCAGACAATATTTTGTTATATTTGCAAACACCACAATCATCTTTGCCCCATTTGTCTAAAATACTTGAACTCTACGGCCCCTTATCTGGCCACAAAATTAATTGGGGGAAAAGTGAATGGCTCCTGTTGGGGACAGAGATGTGTCCAATTTCGGTTGCTGGCACCACGATAAATCCCTCTAAACAGATTAAATACTTAGGTATTCTTATTCCTGCCAGGCCGTCCAATTTAGTTAAAATTAATATGAAGGGTATAGTGAAAAAAAATCAAGGATGATTGTCTTGTCTGAAGAGCATTACCTTTAACCTTAATTGGAAGGGTCAATTTGGTCAAAATGTCTGTGGTCCCTCAATTCCTTTATTTCTTTCAGACTGTCCCACTTTGGATCCCAAACAGGTATATAAGGGCGTTGAAGGGTACCATTACTCAGCTTCTTTGGCACAATAAAAGACCTTTGATTAAAAAATAAATTTTAACACTGCCTCTCAGGAAAGGTGGATTGGGCCTACCTAGTGCAAAATACTATTATATTTCAGCTCAGCTTTCCTACGTGCAAGACTTGTGGAGGGAGGGAAGGAGTGGATAGACCAGCCTGGGTGGAAATGGAGTCTCTTTCCTTTCTACCCTTGTACTACCATTTATTAATAGGCCAGGGAATTCAATCATCTCCCTTGAAAATAGAGAACCTTTGTACAAAAACAATGTGGAGATTGTTGGAAATGGCTCATAATTTGATCGGGTGTAATGGAAAGATTTCCCCAGATACCCCACTATTGGTACTCCTTGGAAACCACGGCAGGCTTCGACCAGGGGATGAAAAGATATTAAGTACATGGTTTCATAAAGGGTTATTTTTACTAGCCCATTCTTTGAGAGATGGAATGATCCTTCCATTTAGTTCATTGATTCGAATGTATAATATAAACGCCTCTCACTTTTTCTTATACCTACGTCTAAAGGAGGCTATCTCACGATTACGTGACTCAGGGGCTGAGGGCTACTATGACCAACATTCCCCTTTGGAAGAACTTTTTGTGGGTCAATCATTAGATAAATCTTTTAAACCACTCAGAAAGTGCTATGCATTGCTTTTGGGTTCAGTGTCTGATCCTTTGGATAAAATGAAAGCTCACTGGGAATCAGACATACTGCTGGATGGTTTGACGGGGGGGGGACTGGTTGAATATTTTAAAAAACTTTATTAAATGCTCAGTAAACAATAGGTTGCACACCATACAGTATAAAATCCTTTGTAGGACTTACTTTACACCGGTTTTGGCCCACAGAATAGACCCTACGTCATCTTCTTTATGTCCCAAGTGTAAAATTCATGACAGCACTTTTTTCCATATGATTTTGGAGTGCCTGCAAGTGCAAACATTTTGGGGTGGAACTCAAAATATTTTAACTCATTCTTTGCATATCCCTCTTAAGTTGGATCCCTCTGAGATCCTATTGGGGCTTCTGCCAGGAGGACAGGAAGGGGTGCCTGGACACACGAAGGATCTGTGGAGGCTGGGTAATGTATTGGCTTTGAGAGCCCTGGCTATGTACTGGAGACTTCCAGAGAAGTTCCGTCCACTGCAGTATGGATTAAATCCCTCATGGAGTGTATGAAAATTGAGAGAACGCAATATCTTGTTAGAGGGCAAATAAATAAATATCAGACTCTGTGGGCCCTTATTGAACAGGCGATACAGCAAAATTGGTTTCCGCTGTTTTAAATTCATATGTAATATTAAACATATAGTATTCCTTATATAAAGTTTTATTTATATTTTAATAAGTTGTTACCATGAAGCAATGGAATGGTGTATGATACAGACAAAAACTATATGTGTCTTAAAACTGTCACAATCTGTATGTAACTCTGATCTGCACCACTTTGTAAATAAAGTTTATAAAAAAAAAAGAAACACAGGCTCTCACTAGTATCCCTGTTATATGTTCCCTACTCTAAACTTCCAGAAGATCTATATGCTACCCCTGTAGGCTGGAGTGTGTGAGCCCATTCACAACTTCACCAACTACTGAATTTGGTCAATGTCAGGATACTGGACCAACCAGCATTTAATAATTTAAACTTGTGCATTGCTGGCAAACCAATCCCAGCCTCCTTCTGGACACAGTTATCGCACCTCAAGGTGCAGGATATCATAATGGACAATAAAATAATGTCCTGCCAGCACATAATGACTCATTTTAAAACCCCACCTTCTCATTTTTATGTTTGCTTACATGTATGTGCAAGAAACATAGTGCAATGATCCAAAATGCAGTGCCATATAGTTAAAAGGGAGTGCTCCACTTCAGTGAGCAGCGCTCCCCCATGCACGCAAGCAAGCATGCATATTGCGTGCTCATATGCTCCTACCCCCCCCCATGCACACACTGTATGGCTGACGGGGTGCCCAATCCCTCGTCGGCTTCACACCCCCCCCAAAAATGTCTTGCAGGTGCCACACTGGGAGCCCACCCCAGCGTGGCAAAAATTGCTATGGCCAACGGGGGTGCCCAATCTCCATCGGCTTCATAGCTCCAAGCCCCCCCAAAAGCTTTCCAGGTGCCATGCTGCGATCCCACCCCAGCATGGCAAAGCTTGTTGTGGATGACGGGGGTGCCCAATCTCCAGTCGGCTCCAGGCCCCCCCTCAAACAGCCTTTCCAGCTGCCACACTGGGAGCCCACCCCAGTGTGGCAAAAATTGCTATGGCCAATGGGGGTGCCCAATCTCCATCGGCTTCATAGCTCCAAGCCCCCCCAAAAGCTTTCCAGGTGCCATGCTGCGATCCCACCCCAGCATGGCAAAGCTTGTTGTGGATGACGGGGGTGCCCAATCTCCAGTTGGCTCCAGGCCCCCCCTCAAACAGCCTTTCCAGCTGCCACACTGGGAGCCCACCCCAGTGTGGCAAATGTCTTGTGTTGTCTTAGTAACAAAAAAAACCTGTAAACAAGAAAACATTCCCTCGGCAGTCTCCTTGTCCACTCGCACTGATCCTCTGCGCACCCTGCCTCCCCACACCCCCACCTCACCTCATACTTACCTCTGGAGCTCGTCGCAACGATCTTCAGTGGACTGAGAACACGTCTGCACTCTTCAAAGCCAACCGCAAACTGAGGAAATGCCGGTAAGTTGCATACTGTAATAAATAGGGTTTTTTCAACTTTGCTACATATCTCAGGCATTTTTTGGAATTTTGGCACCAAATTTTCAACATGGGGTTTTTGGGACCCCTCCTCATGAATTGTGTCACTGTCATGGCATTAATCGGGCCCGAAGAGTATTTCGTGGTCACTGCGTGAAATCACCTTTCGGGACAGATTATCGAAATGACAGTGCCAGTGTTCATAAGGTGGGCTCTCAAAAAACCTATGTTGCAAATTTGGTGAAAAAATTCCTAAAAATGACTGTTTTACAAACGTGTATTGTGTGGTTCCTACGCATGCTCGTAAGTTAGCAAATCTGTAATATTTGCACTCAGGATTTTCAACATTGTCATTTTATCACACCTCCTTATGAGCAGTACAGTTGTCATTTTTCACATCTCACCGAATATGTGTTTCCGTGCATGTAGTGCACAATGGCACAATTGGTGTGCGAAATCAATGTATGGGACACATTAAGAAAATCACAGTGACACTGTTCAAGAGCAGAGGCCTTAAAATAGATATGTTGAAAATTTGGTGAACAAATTCCCAAAAATTACTGTTTTAGGAGCGCACATTGCGCAGTTCCTACGCATGCTCGCAAGTTTGTGAATTTTTACTATTTGCACGCCAAATTTTCAACATTACCATTTTACCACACTTCATTATGAGCAGTACAGCTACCATTTTTCACATCTCACCCAAAATGTGTTTCCGTACATGTAGCACACAATGGTGCAGTTGGTGTGCGAAAGCAATGTTTGGGACAGATTAAGAAAATCACAGTGACACTGTCCATGAGCAGAGGTCTTAAAATGGCTTAATCGAAAATTTAGTGACAAAAGTCCATAAAATTACTGTGTTACGAGTGAGCATTGCGCAGTTTCTTAGTACCCTATTAAGTTCATGAATTTGTAATATTTTCAGTCCAGATTTTCACAAGTGGCATTTTTCTACACCTCCTCATGAACAGTACAGTTGTCATTTTTCACAACATGGCCTAAATGTGTTTTCACACTTTCAGCACAGAAATGCATGGTCGCTGTGGGAAATCATTGTTCGGGACAGATAAAGAAAATCACAGTGACACTGTTCGTGATCGGGGGTTCCAAAATGCCTGTGTTGACAATCTGCTGTACAAATCCCCAACCAATTACATTATGGGTGTGCGTTGCACAGTTTCTACACATGCTCATGACTTCACCAGTTTTTTTAATATTTTCACTGCAGATTTTCAACATTGTCATTTTTTATACTTCCCCATGAACAGTACAGCTGTCATTTTTTACATCTTGTTCGGAATGTGTTTTGCACCTGTGGTGGCAAATGCCATAGTTGCTGTGCAAAAGCAGCTTTCGGCTAACAAACTGATATTGCCACTGTTCATGAGGTAGGGGTCACAAAAAAACCATGTTGAAAATTTGGAGTGAAAATACCAACGAATGCCTGAGGCGTTAGGGTTTCTGACCATAATGCCCCACCCTGTAGAGAATGACAGGCATCAGGGCTGTGACTTGGGATTGTCACCTGCAATGCTCATACCATTCCACCCCCATCCACACCCTGCAGCCACTGAGAGGCATTGAGGTGTGCCTTGGACTCTTCGGTCCCAAAGTTCACCCCATTCTCCTATACCACACCCATCTCACCATATTTCCTGATGTAATGGGGTGCGCATAAGAGCCAAAGACCCCAAGGCACACTGTGACACTTGTCGGTGTCTGCAGGGTAGGATGTGGTGAAATGGCGTGGCCATTATGCCTGACGACCCAAAGGCACACCCCAATGCCTGTCTGTCTCTGCAGGGTGCTGGTGGGGTTGGCTTCAGTTCAATACTTCACTGCCATTCCTATTATGCAGCTCTGTAACTCCTACACTACCAATGCCAATGCCAGTATTGACAAATGCTTGTTTTAAATATATGTAACTTAGTAATTGTGTTAAAAAAAATTCTAGGGTCCCCCCAAGGTAGACCATATCTCACTCCCCTTTCGTGGAGTATTTAGAATGTGTAAGTAGAAGGAAAGCAATCTCCTGCATATACAAGGCCATGTTACACCATGACTGTGCTCTGGTCTCTCCTGCTGCCTTTTATTGGCAAAACCATTTAGGCGTTAACTGCTGCCCAGCACACTGACATTCCATTTGGAATTCCATTTATAGCATTTTATCAAACAAGATCAGCTACACCTGATACAATGTAATGTCCTACATAATCTTTATTTTACTCCCAGTACCTTATTTTGAATTAAAAAGTTGTCCTCACCAGTATGTCCTACCTGCCAATCGGCCAATGGCACTTTGAGCCATAAAATGTGAGATTGGCAACCATCCAAAAGGCTACGGTCTCTAATCAGTAGCAAAGTGTTCCCTCTGTTGGGTCATAACAATTATTTCATCCCACAAATATGCCTTTTGAGAGATTACTCCAATATTAAGTGTGAATCTCATAAATATTATATGGCACTGTTCTCTTCAGTAGTCAAACTACTAATTGCAAGACACTGGTTGGGAGCTTGGTCCTCCTTCTCCCTCGCTCAAAGGGTACAGGAGTGTTTGACCGCTATCTCTGCAGAAAAGGTGATAGGACACTACAACTTTTCCCAGACCACGGTACAGTCATGCTGGGCAGAGCTATACTCATACCTAAATTAGTAAACCTTTAACTTGTAGATCCTTTTCTTCTTTCCCTTATTTTCTTTCAACCTGGGGAGCTGCTGGGGGGGGGGTGCACCTTGGGTGGGAAGAGGGGGATGGTGGGGAGGGTAATGATAAGGCAGGTTCTTTTTCATGTCTTACTTTTTTCCATCTCTCATCTCTGTTTAAAGTTTCTTGTTGTTAACAGGGTTTTTTTGTGTCTGTTTTGTTAATATATTTTGTGTATCTATTGGAAAAATCTTAATAAAATATACTAGTTTGTAAAAAAAAAAAAAGCTAGTAACACAAAGTCCATTAGAAGCACTGACTTCACATTACTCCGCCTTCCCCAACCACTACTGCACCAATTTTAATGTGAAGAACATTGATTTTAATGTACTTCACGTTACTTCACCTTGTTTGTGAGCTCTAAGGCAAATTTTGCAGTGATTAATGGGATTGCAGGTCACATGAGCTCTAGATTGTTCTGCACAGCCTCAGTTCTGCATAGTGTGTGTGTGTAGTGGTAGCTGGAGACAGTTTGCTCTCAGAACTTTGAGATTCAAACCCTCTAAAAACTGTTCTAAAAGCCTTTTTGAGCCATTTTCTTGCTCGAAATTTATTATATCGATTGCAGAAAATCCTCCTGTGCTCATATCTTCGAGTGTTTATTGTTTTTGTGTGGATTTTGAACATTAATTTAGAACATTCAGTTTGTGTACTGACAGACACAGTTGCAGTGTGCTCAGGGGAGGGGTGTATCTGTGGTGGAGTTAGATTAACTGGAAAAAAGGCAGTCTTTTGAACTGTTTTGGTTATGTTTTTCTTGTATAACTGTGTTCATGTACACGCAGTAATATTTTAAGTAATTTTTGACATTTTTTGCTGATTTTTGTGGTGCAGTGCATAATTTCAGTTTGTTTAAAAGATTTGGTTATATAGTGAAGTTTTCAATTTGCTGTGCATTACCTGTAGAATGTGTATGAGCCTGTGTGCGACTCATGCCATCAAATCAGACACATTTTATTGTGCCAAACAGTAATTGCAGCACTGTGAACCTGTTATCCGTCTGCGTTGTTTTGTAGTGCTTTGTGATATATTGGTGGTGGACTGTTACTGCAGTGTACTGAACCCCCCCCCCCACACAACCAACCGGCAAAAGGTATTCTTTTCCAGTTTTTCAATTTTGAGCACTGGTTAAGTTGTTGTGACTTTGCATGTGCATCTCTTGAGTGTGCAGCACAATTTTAATCTGTCTGTGTGTTTGCATTTGTTTAGTGCCCAGTCTCCACCTGCAAACCACAGTTGTTTTATGGCTTCCCATCCACCCCAAACTGAAAGTTCATAAATCTAAATTTGTTTAGAATGTTCTTGGTGATCCCCAAAAATACCTGCAAAGAGACATGCAAGCAAAGCTGTTTCTGGCCATGGCACTGCTGCCAGTGGCAAGATTGGCCGTGGGTGTGGTAGTACGCAGAAGTGCATAGCTGATGTCAGTAAAGGGATTTTTCCATCAATGTTTTTTCTAGCACAATCTGTTGCTTCACTGATAGTTGGAGGAGATGATGCTGACCCTGCTGGTGGTGTTAGTGCAGTTGCTGCTGGCATGAATATTGCTGCCCCAAGTTCCACTTCTGACCAGTTAACTGTTTCACAAAATATAGTTGAATCTAAAGCTATGACTGACAGTGCAGATGATGTCATACTCCCCAACATCCCCAGGTAGTTGCACATGATTCTGATCCTGACAATGATGACTCACAATGTCACATTTCCAGCGCTGTTGAGGTCATGCCTTTGTCATTCAATAATTCAAAGTGTGGCAAAAAAATATCTGGTGATGATAATGATGCTGCTGTGGTTGGAACATGTTCTCCACAGGACAGCATCCAAGCTGAAATTGTGGATGTGGATGATGAATATGATGATGATATTAATGATCCCTATTGGGAATCGGAGAAAAAGAAAGTCAAGGTGGCTATATCTGGGTCTGTTGGTGTTAAATCACTCCCTCCTCAAAAAAGTTGTGATGTAGCGGTTAATATTGATGATGATGATGATGATGATGCTGATGCTGATGCTGATGACCTAGTAATAATCATAGGTAGTCGTGGTGGTCAGTCGGAGTCCAAGTGTGTCCAGCAAGAGAAATCATGTAGTACACCCCCATTTCAGTGGTGAAAAAAACAGAGTCCAATATGCAGCATCAGGGACATGTTAAAAGTAGGGGATCAAAATCCCTTGTTTGGGATTTTTTTGTCCAAGATGCAAATGATGACTCAGTTGTAATCTGCCAGGTTTGCCATGTGTGTGTGAGTCAAGGTAAAAAGGGGAGTCATCTGGGCACAGGGGGACAGCATACACATCTTAAGAACAAGCACATGGCACTGTGGACTCGGCACCAGAGGGCAGCTAATGCCATAGTGGGTCGTTCACCCTCATCATCAACCTTATTAAGCACGTTATCCCATTCCATGAGTGTAAGACCAAGTAGGAATGTCTGTAGTAGCATTGAAACAACACCAGAGGGTTACTACAGGCATGATGGGGGGAGGATTATGATTCAGAAATCTTGTCAAGTGGTGGTCAGAGTAGCAGCAGTGGTGGTGGTGGTGTATGCAGTATGTCTAGTACAAGTGGTACATCAACCCTGTACTTAAAACAGGGAAAATAACTTCATTTGTGGACTTGTGGCCCATTTTTCACACACTTCACCTTATTTTACCGCAATGCGGAATAAGGCAAAGAGCCACAACACGAAGTGCATTCAAAAGATTAAATTCTGCCTTTTGGAATACACTTCACGTAACTGTTTGAGCTACGAAGTGGGGAACTTCGTTTCCACTTCGCAGGTGGAATAATACTTTGCTGCATCTCTGCTTGTTACATTGCCTGGCCACCTTCAGGTAATCCAATATGATTACCCCCCCCGGTCTCTTTCCTGCATGGTGGTCATCAATACTACTCCACCCATTTTGTATTCTGTCCCCAGATTTTTTCCCTAAATGCATTGTTTTGCACTTTTTCACTTTGAAATACAGCTGCCATATACTTGACCACTTCTCAAGTATTCTCAGACCTTTGCTCATCCTTTCCACACACTCCCAGACTGTCCACCCTATTCCAGATTTTGGTGTTATCTGCAAAGAGGTAGACCTTCCCTTGCAGCTCCTCTGCTATGTCAGTTTTAAAGAAACTGAAGAGGACCAGTCCAAGCACTGGTCCCTGAGGCATTCTGCTGGTCACCTTCCCTTCCTTGGACTGAAATTAATTTACCACCGCCAGCTATCACTTATCCCCTAACCAATTTCTGACCTGGTTAATCATGTTTGGACCCATTCCTAAGCTACCCAGCTTGATAACTAGTCTCTTATGTGGAACGGTGTCAAAAGCCTTACTGAAATATAGGTAGGCCATGTTCCCTTCTCCACCCTGATCCAATTCCTTTGTCACCCAAAGAAATTTATCAGATTTGTTTGACATGACCTCCAGTTAAGTATTGTGTACATCTCACAGTGATTTGTATAACATCTGCTTAAGCTAGCAAATCTTGTGGGCTTGGTGAATGTGTAATCAATTGTTTGTTGAATTCCTAGTGTATATAACAAGCTACTGTACTCCAGAACAGGAATTAACAGTTGTCTGAGAGCTTTGGATTTTGATTCTTTTGACAAACAAAGGGACATTCTCTGGGGGGCCCCAAGTTGTTGATTTTTTTAACCAGTATGTTAGTGTGCTCAACAAAAGATAATGTTTCATCAGCCTGGACTCCTAGATATTTATAGCTGTTATTATTAATTACTTTTGCTCATTCTTAATCTCCAAATCTAGATCCCAGTCTTTGTGTCTGTCCCTGAAGAAAAGTAAATACACTGATTTTTTTTTTTTTTGCATTAAGCAAAAGGCCTGCTCTTACAAAGCACCTATCCACTGTCTGAGGGTCAGATTGGAGTTTAAGTTCCAGCTTGGTCTGGATGCATGCAGATGCCATCAATACTGTGTCATCTGCATACAGCCAGACCTTTCAATCACTCAGTATAGTGTCCTGAATATGCACTATCTATGTTCAGGAGAGGATTAACCAAGTTTGTGTGGGACTCTATTTTTCACTGTCTGAGTTTGTGGGAGTGTGTCACAGTTTGTTGTTTCATTTGAGACACTTTTCAGCAGCATCCAGTATGGTCTGCTACATGCATTACTATAGTTGCTTTGACCTCCACGGTGTTCTAACTAGTGATTTTAGTTACACATCTCCAACACCCCATGGTGGTGAGTTTTACAATCCAGAAGTAATTTGACATTTGTATCTCAAATTTAGGAGCACTTTAAATCAAGCACACTTGTGGGAAATGGGAACAGAGTTCAGATTACTCACATTTGACTCAAGCAACTTCAAATAGGAGCAGTGAAGGTATCGATGAATCAACTATTACTTGTAGGTACCATAAAACAACTCAGATAAAATCATACAGAATTTTTTTTTTTACTTTCTTCTCTTAATTAAGTTTAGTAAAGATATACAAAAATATAACACTACAAAACATACAGATAAACATCATCACAACATCTAAAAAATCAGAAACCACAACCCATATACAAAAAAAAATAGTCATTATAACCCTACCCCCAACAGTTTTAAAACCACTGAGATCCCAATACATCTAAATATATACAACATTCAATACTGATCTTAATAAATACAGATTTACATCATCAAAAGGAAAAAAGAAAAAATGTATGCCTTATGTCTAACCTTTAAGGCTACAGGAGGGAAACCCTGAGTAGTATTATCCTGTACTATTATAATGAGGTACAAAAGTAAGGTATAACAATTTATACAGGTCAAATACCTGAATTGAACTTAACAACTACACTTCATAGGAAAAAGAGATAAGATAAAAATAAAGAAACAAAGTCCATTTTACATGAAAATCATATTACAAAGATTTATAAACTCCTAATAGGACTGCACTCCCCACAAGCAGGTCTACATAAAAAGGGGAAGGATCAAACTTTAGAAATAAGAGAATGGCGTTCTCCCCGAAACCTGAAAAAAAGGTTCTGTTTGTTATAAAAACGGTTACTCAAATATGCAATTTGTATGTTATGCCTAATATTAATGACCCATTCCTTAAAATATGGAGTACCCTTATCCACCAAATCTGAAGCTGAAATGTTATTATTGAAATTTCCTAAAATACAACTGTTTATATCAAGAAGGAAATCAGATGTAATTTACAGAGGATTTTATTTTATTTTTTTCCTCCCAAAATTTCTGAACTTCAGTGCATGACCAAAGGAAGTGAGAAAGGAAGCCAGGTCCAGAGCTACATCTTTCACATTTATCTGAGTCCATTAACCCAAATTTATATAACTTATCAGAGGTCCATTATGTGTTGTGCAGAATTTTAAATTAAATTAACCTAAGATTATCTAGTGGTATATAATCATAAATGTTCCTCCAATGATTAGACCAGTTCAGTAATGTCTACTCAAATTATTTTTGCCATAGTTTGACTCTAAATGATGATCGGTAAATTTAATAGTTAACAAAGTTAAATATACATTGGCAATAGGGTGCTTTTTATTACTAGCTATTTTGTGTTGTTTTAATATATATTAGAAATCTGACTTCCAAGGGAAAGTGCCTAAATGGGCCTTTAAAATAATTTTAATAAGCAGTAAGTTATTAATATATTTATTATTCAGATCAAATTCATTGAGAATTATACTTAATGAACTGAATTGACCCTGTCTTAGAAAGGAGGCCACAGTAAGATTACCTCTGCCAGGTAACCAATATGGAGAAAGAATTTTACCATCTATGGTAAAATTAGGATTACAAAACTAGGTTGATTAATATCCTGATGCCACTCAATACCTAAAAAATTATAAATCTGATTATGTACTCTCAGAGACGTACCAACTACTGAATTTTTCAGTACTTTAGGTATGTTTTTTAACTTAAATCATACTGAAATTTAAATCTCCAAGCTTTGCAACCCCATGGACATAATAATATCCTGGACGTAATGCCATTTCTTTAATTTTGCCCAACATTAGCCCATTTAATACTCTTCCATCACACCTTCTTTTCAACTCCCATATTTCCCACCTTCCTCTTTTCTTGCCTCCCCTCCCTGCCTTATCCTTCCCCATTCTTTTCCTTCCCCCTCCTCATCCCTCTCCCTTTTTCCCCTCTTCCCCTTCCTTTGACCTACAACAGGAGTGGTACACATTGCACCATTCCTGTGTGCTTTAGCTGGAAGCATCTGATTGAAAGACCCATCCTGCTTTATATGTTATAATATCTTTGATAAGGAATTTTCTTTTCAAGTGTTCCAGTATTTCCTTCCCCTGGCACCCTTTCACCTTTGATGGGATTCATCTACAATGTTAAATTGTTACTGTCATATTTGTAATTTTTGTGTGTTAATATGTACCCTGGAGCACTTGCTGCAGTACTCCATTGTGTTTGTTTATATATATTCGGGTCCATATACTCAGATTTTAGGGGTGATAGGAGGTGGAAGGCCCATGTCAGTCGCCTCCCCACCCCACACTTCTCAGTTGTCTTGGCTGAGCATACAACCATTCACTATAAGATCATCTATTTTATTCTTAAAACTCACAAGACAATTAGAAGTTGCAATCTCTTCCAGTAACTTATTCCATGGTCTAACTTTCCTTGGAATGTAAGCATACTTTCTGTTATCTCTGTTTGATTTTATTTCTTTTATTTATAACTGATGCCCACGTAAATAGTATGACTGCTTCTTGAACTCTAATCCCAGTTTAACAAACAACTGTTTGTCTTTAATTATATTAAAAAGCAAGAGTAAATCGCCCCTCACCCTCCTATCCTTTAAGGTGAATAGACCCAAACTCTTTTGTCTATCATCATAGGTCTTATTTCTATGGCCACTGATAAGCTTTAATAACTACTGGTGACCCCCTTTAGCAACCGGATTTCAGATACTCTTCAAACGCCATAATAACCAAAATCAGGTTATTACGGCATTTGACTAGCTCTGAGTCACTTCTCCCTTACACTATCCGATGATCACTTTCACTTTTTTCTGTCCTGGCAGCGTGGCCGAGTGGTGTTCGTTTCAGTAAATTATATGCCCCAAAATACACACACAGAGAAGTGCTTTGTATAAAAAAATTGTCACCTGTCAGTGCTGCACTAATTTTTTATTAGTTTTGAAATACAGAAGCCGCCGAGTGTAGACTGATGAAAGCGAGTGATTCGGCAGTTTCAGAAGGCAAGATTGAAGTGTGAATGAGTGTTACTATAGCAACACTCATTCCCGCTTGAATCTCGCCTTCTGAAACTGCCGAGTCTCCATCTCATCGATCTACACTCAGCGGCTCTGTATTCAAAACTAATAAAAATTAGCTAGCACTGACAGGTGACAATTTTATACAAAACACTTCTGTGTGTGTTGGGGCATATATTACTAAACAACACCCTTCTCCCAGGCCTCTCTCTCTCTCTCACCCAAGTTGTTTTACATACGAAGTCCATGCCCAGTAATTATAAAAAATAACAGATAGGCAAGTGTGTACCTATGGATTTTTTTTCACACCCTCGGTGCGTGATGCCCACATAAACCTCTCGAGCTTCACTCTCGAGGTTTGTGGGCCATCACACACCTTGGGTGTGAAAAAAATATTCATAACACACACTTGCCTATCCATTATTCTCTATTTATCCTTATTGGGGGTATCTCCCCAGATCGATGTCTTTGGGCTCCAAATCCGTAAGAAATAATTTAAGTGTGGGTGAATATATGCCCTATAAATGGGCATCAGAACTGCCTCAGACCTATTTTTAAAACTCCTTTTAACACAGTTTATTAGATGGTTAGCTCTAGTGATGACCTATTTGTAGTGAAGATGTGATTTTAAAGTATTAGTGAAAAGGATCCTCATGTCAGTTACTTTATTCACAGGTTTAATCATGATACCATTAATGAATTAGTTCTGACATATGTTTTTTTTTCTGGAAAGTGCAGCACAGCACATTTGTCAATATTAAACTGGAGGTTATTAACCCATGCCCACATTTATATGGAGTACAGATCATTTTGCATTTGTATCTTCTCCTACATATCAGATACCAGTCCTCCCACTTTGGTGTCATCCACAAATTTTACCAGGTGGTTGCCACTTCATATTTGCAGATCAGAGATATACAGTAGATATTAAAAAGAAGATGCCCCAGTACTGACCCCTGGGAGCACTCCACTTGTTACAGCTCTCACACGTGAGACAAAACCATTTACTCTGACCACCTGTGTCCTGTCTCTCAGCTAGGCCTGGACCCACCCAGTCAAGTATGGATTTATACCTAGTTTGATCAAATAGATACCAAAATACTATGAGAGACAGTGTCAAATGCTCTCCTAAAGTTGAAGTATATCATGTGCATGTTGGTGCCCTTGTCCAAGTACCTGCTAATCCACTCATAGAATACTGTTATATTTGTGGTGCATGACCTTCCTTTAGTAAACCCATGCTGAGTTTGGTCTTGCAGGCCCAATTCTACCATGGTTTTTGTAACTGAGATTTTAAATATTCCCTCCATGATTTTACTGATTACCAAGGTCAGGCTAATGGGTCTATAGTTATTTAGTTGTGATCTACTACCTTTTTTGAAGATGGGGGTTACCATAGCTGATCTCCACTCTGCTGGGACCCTACTTTCTCTTAAGCATTTTGTAAATATTTTGGCCATCACAGGTGCCAATTCTTGTCTTAATTCTCTCAGAAAGTTTTGGTGTAGGGCATCGCGTTATTTGGATTTATTTAGTTTGAGTTCTGTTAATTTGGTCAACACCATATCTGTGTCAATAACAATGCTAGTAGGCTGAGTAGATACTCCCTCCCAGATTAGCAAATCAGAACAGAAGAACTCATTAAATAAGTTTGCCATATCTTGTGGCTCTTTCACTACCTCATTATCTATTAACAATTGCCCTAACACTCTAGCTGTACCTTTTACCTTTCTTGGTGTTAATGTAGGAATAGAAAAGTTTGTTAAGTAATCATTGGTATGGGCAAGCTTTACTTCTAAGTTCCTCTTGGCTAGTCTAATTTCTTCTTTTATGGCCTTAGTGGCACTCTTATAATGAAGCATATTGGAATTAGATGGATTGGATTTGTAAGTGGAGTAGAATTAATTTTTCCAATTTAGTAATCTGCTAATCTTTCCATTAAACTGGGGGGGGGGGAGGCATTTGCCTCTTTGATTATACAATTTCTTTACAGGGACAAATTTATCAATAACTTCATTTATTATGTTCTTGAAGCATGTCCAGGAATTGTTTGTGTTTAAGTGGTCAGTAATAAAATCCCCAACCAATTTTGTTCAGTGAACATCTAATAGCATTATAATTAATTTTACTATAGTTCCTAATATAAGTTTTTCCTTTCATAACCACTATAATCCTACTAATATTAAATGTGATGGTGAAATGATCACTTGTGCCAAGTGAGTGGGTGGAGGGGGGGAGACAGTCACAACATTCTTAATGTCTTCTTCAATATTTGTCAGAATCAAATCCAAGGTATTACTTCCTCTGGTTGGACAAGTAACCAACTGTGACAGGTTAAGGGCAATGGTAGTATCTATGAAATTGTTACTTAAATTTGTCATGGCTGACAACTCCACCAGGGTTAACATGGGGGCATATTTAGGCCCCCAAGATGACCACATCACCCTTCTCAGAAAAGTGGGATATCTGTTCTAATAACCCTTCTGTTATGTCAATTGGATCACTTGTGGTCAATAGAAAACCTCTGCAATCACATTTCTGCCAAATTTGTCAGAAACAGAAGTCCATACAGACTCACAGCTAGTCCCTATATCATGCTGTGGTTCTAAGAGTTATGAACATATGAAGATTGCCAGCAGAAAAAGGCCTTACAGTCTACCAAGTCTATCTGATTGTGCATGGCATTCAGTTCCCTCCTTAACATAGAGGGCAACCCCCCCACCTCCTCTCCCCATCCTGTCTCTACTAAAGAGCTGAAAACAAGTGATATTTTTATTCCAGTTGCTTATATCCCTTCACCAATTTCCAGTGACTTGTTGTGGTAGTAGTATTTATTTGTACAATCTTTTAAAAATGATTATCACAAAGTACAAAAAAGATGAACAATGACACATATACTTGACAAACAGTGATAAAATATGAGGAGACAGTTTAAAAATTACACATGCTGTAGTATGAGAGATACAATATACAGTAATACTGCCTAGTCTTAATACAATTTCACATAAGGGTTAATTTAGAAATTAGATTTCTGGCTGAACTCTAGATGCTTCTTTTTCTTTTTTTTCTGATTTTCCTGGTAAGCAGTAAATATTTCCCAAATCCATGTATTATGAATTGGTCCTCAGTAGTTAGTAAAACTGTAACTATCTCAGTCAAATTGCTAAATACTATAGAGTCTATAATAGGTTGCAGCCATCTTTTCCTAATTTTGCTATACCAAGGGCACCTTATTAAGACATGAACTAGATCTTCTTTTTCATTTAAATTACAGTTATATAAGGTGTTGGCCAAAGCATAACTTTTCTTATACAACGCATTTCTGGGTCTAGATTTGAAAAGTTCCAGTCTGAACCTATTGAAAAGTTTCTGAACATTTGGATCATCCAAAATATCAAGATAGTATCTGAATCCATGTTTGTTATCATTTTGTGCATACCATTTAGCATACTTGGAGGCACCAATGCAAGCCAAATCAATATCGCTATAGTATAGAACAATTTTGTTTTTAATATAAGATCTATAATGAGGACCAATGCCTATATCTTTCTGCTTGTATTCCTTGAGATACGTCCGACAGTGTTTATCCAGGAGTCTGTTTAAGTGTGAGAACCAAATGCCGTTATTTATGTTCCTTAAATTCCAAGACTCCTTTTCTATGTAGCATTGTTTGGTATCTCTCTAGCTGGGGAGGCTCAATAATCTGATCCAATAGTTAATGAATCTAGTGTCAGCCTAAGCTTGGAGTCTTGTTATTCCTAGTTCTGCTCTTATGAAATATGCTGGGGTTGACATTTGGCAACCCAAAGCTTTTCTTAACAATATTATTGCAGGCTTTTCCAAATGATCGATTTGGAACAGCCCCCATATTTCCACGCCAAATAAAGACTGGGCATTAAATTTGGCTTGGAGTGAATAAAGAAGTGGCCCAATAGAATGGCCACCATAAAGATAAATAAACCTAGCTAGGGCACCTACTTTTATTTTTGTTTTAAAAAGTGTATGGTCAAAATCTGATTTCCAAGAACTATTACTGGAATAAATAATGCCCAGGTATGTGTATTTTACCGACCACTTCCAATCAATTTTTTGTTTTATTTCCCATACATATTTAGAATTCCTGGCTCCTATAATCAGAATTTTAGACTTTTCAAAATGTATTCTTAAGGATAAAGACTCAGAGGTTTTAGATAATAAATTCACTTTCTTCTGAAGACCTGAAACAGTCAGAGCACATAAAACCAGGTTATCGGCATATGCGAGTGAAGAGCAACTATTGAGACCAATTTTGGGAGAGTCAGAGTTTGTTTGCTGTAATTCTTTGAGAAGGTTATCTAAATATATACAAAATAGCAAAGGCGCTAAGATGCAACCTTGTCTTATCCCTTTGTTAGTACAGATACAGTCTGATAAGTTAGTTCCTGAATGAATGTGGGCCCAAGTATCAGTGTATAACATTCTTATGCTGTTAACAAGAATCGGAGAAATACCCCGTTCCAGCATGATACTCCATAACATAGTTCTGTTTATTGTGTCGAAGGTGGATAAATGCTAAATATAGTTCCTGTTTTCTAATTTTAACATATTTCTCAGTTAAGTGAGATAATATGTAGCAATTGTCTATGGTGGAGTAGTCCTCTCAAAACCTTGCCTGGGCTGGAGCCAGGCCACCAAGCACATTAATTCCTTTAACTAATCTGCCCAATAGAATTTTGGCATAGACTTTACCAAGAGTAGCTAGTAAACTAATGGGTCTGTACATAGAGGGATCCTCCTTTGGGCCTTTTTTATAAATTGGAACAATTATTGAGCCTGACCAGGAATGCGGAACATAGTTATTTAACATACATTTGTTAAAAAATGTTACCAAGACATCTGCCCATTCCTCAACTAAGCATAGATAAACCTCTCCTGGAATCTTGTCTGGGCCAGGTACCTTATTTCTTTTCAAGTTTTTTACTGCAAATATTACTTCATGTTTCATTATAGGGCTGAAGTTAGAATTTGTCATTAATCCCCAGGTTTTCCAAAGAGGAAACCTGACTTGGATCACACAGGATATTGTTATAATAATTTGTCAATGTTTTCAAAATCAATGTGGTGCTCCAAGTCATTTGACCATCCTTTGCAGCCTCTGGCTACCAAAATCCAAAAGGCCTTGGAATCATTCTTGACTTGTTGTGTATAATAAAAGCAGAGTGAGACTGAGCTGCTTTGGCAAGCAATAAACATATGTGAAACTACTCTTATCCTGCAAAAAGGGGTGATGGGGGACATAGCAATTCATTATAGACTGGGATTTTTTTTTAAAAGTGGACCAGATTGTCTTCCAGGCTTTCTGTGGTGCTGTGCACGAGACACACTTACCAAAATAATCATGTCTCACACACAAAGGAAAGGAGTGCTGTGATTGACTGAGAGCATCACATGCCCTCACCTTGATCTATAATGATCTTTATGTAACTATTTATTCTTTCTACATGTTTTTTGC
This sequence comes from Neoceratodus forsteri, assembly GCA_016271365.2. Classification (NCBI taxonomy): domain Eukaryota; kingdom Metazoa; phylum Chordata; order Ceratodontiformes; family Ceratodontidae; genus Neoceratodus; species Neoceratodus forsteri. The sequence continues at coordinate 1,699,334,789 of CM057449.1, read as the reverse complement.
TTGTGTTTTCATTTATTGCCCTCTCTAAGTCTGATTTTTCTAGTTCATCAACTTGTGGACTACCCCACTGTAGTTGCCCTTGTTGGACACATACTTTTCTGCTGTGTTTTGCTCAGTTAATTTCTAACAGAGAAGCAGAAATAGCTGCTGCCTTGAGACCCCCGATGCCGCTGGTAAATACCACATAGCAAAGCAACAAACCATGCACACAAGAAAGATGCCATCACCGCACAAAGGATAAGTGCTGTAAAATGTTACTAATGTGCCATTGCAGGTGTGTAAACAATCACCGTTTCTATAAGAAGTGCCCTTTTAAAAGTGTGAGTAGGTACAATCTCCTTGCTGATTAAATAGGGAAACAATTAAAGGCACAGCTCCCAACAGTAACAGTTGTAATGAAAGTGACTGTGTTCATTGATGTAAAAAAATCACAATTGGCATTACAAAACTTGCAACACATAAAAGTTAGATCATTTTAAACATAGTACTTTCAGATAAATGCTGCTTTTTCAAATGATCAGCAGTGTTGCATACCTTTCAGTCCAAGTTATATCTGAATGACATAAGAACACTTAGATTAGTGTGCTTTTAAGCTTAAGATGATCACTCAAAATAACTACTGACACTGCTCATAAAAATGGTAATAACTTCAAGTTGAGTCTATCATTTAATCATGGAAAGACTTTGGTCTGCAACTTAAGGATCTAAAAATGTTCTCTGTTTGCCACCAGTAAGTCCAAATCCCCAACTCTTTTGCCTAACACAACATTTTTGAAGCCAGTGAAGGACAGTTTGTGGAAAGTGGGATCAGCTGCTTCCAGAACATAGCAAGCTGGGACTTGCTCCTTTTTGTAGTTGTTGATCACCCTCATGTGACCCTCAGCTCTGTGCTTTAGCATCCTTTTAATATGGCCGATGTAGAATACCCCACAAATACAGCTTGCAAGGCATACTACATTTTGTAAATATTCATCAATTTGCCATTTGAGGGGTTGAGAAAGGTATTAGAAACTTAGAATTTGTCAGCAGAAAAGAACGTCTTGGCCCATCCTGTCTGCCCAGATGGTCCCTGCAAAGTCTGTCTCTGAAAACCCTAACTGGCCTCCAGCAACTCTCCCTCCACCCTGCCCATTTCCAAATATTCATCTATGTCTACCCCATGTGTGCTTGAAGCCCTCTGCTGTTTTCACCTCCACAATTTCTACTGGCAGTCTATTCCAGGTGTCCATCACTCTTTCAGTGAAGCAGTACTTTCTTGCACCCCTCCCAAACTTCCCCCTTCCAGATTCAAAGCATGTCCTCTGGTTCTGGTTCCCTTCCTCATCTGAAAGAATCCTGCCCTCTCTACACCCAGTGCACCCCGGTAAGTTACTTGTAGGTCTCTATTATATCTCTTCTCACTGTCCTGTCTTCCAGTGTGTATATATAAGTTGAGATCCTTTAATCTCACCATGTAGGGCTCTTGATGCAATCCTTGCACTATTTTAGTTGCCCTCCTGTGATGTACCTCCACTCTGTCTAGGTCCTTTATGAGGTGCTGCCTCCAGAACCAGACACAGTACTCCAGGTGGGGTCTTACCAGCGAACGATATAGTGGCAAAATCACCTCCATCTTCCTACTGAAGATACCTCTTCCTATGCATCCCAGCATCCCACTGGCCCCACCCACGGCTTTGTCATTCTACCCTGTCACTTTCAGGTCATTGGATATAATGACCCCAAGGTCCATTTCCTGCTTAGCAACTGACAGTTCCTCCTCCCATCCTATACTCAGTTCTTGGGCCCTTTTGCCGTAGCTACATGATTTTGCACTTTTTGGCATTGAACCCCAACTGCCATGCTCTTGACCACTCTTCAAGTTCTCAAGATCCCAATGCATTCTTTTCTCCCCTTCCTTATTGTCCACCCTATTACAGATATTGGTATCATCTGCAAAATGGCATACCTTCCCTTCCAGTTCATCTGCAATGTCACTTATGAAGACATTGAATAGGACTGGTCCCAGTTCTGAGCCCTGTGGCATCCCACTGGTCACCCTCCCATCATTAGAGTGAGTGCCATTAATCACCACCTTCTGTAATTTATCCATTAACCAGTTTCTAACCCAATTCGCCACTCTGGATCCCATCCATAGGCTGTTCAATTTGTTAATCAGTCTTCTATGTGGCACAGTGTCAGATGCCTTACTAAAGCCTAGATAGGCCACATCCACTGCCTTCCCCTGATCTATTTCCCTAGTCATGTTAATGGTTTAGCAGGCACAACCATAGTTAATACACATAGATTTTATTGTCATTCTTTTATTTATTTAGTTTGTGTTAACCAATTAAGCACATTATGCTTTTGTTTAACCAATTAAGCACACTAGGCTTTAGCCTTTTGTTTAGCTGGGAACACTCCAGGGCTCACAGCTCATCCGCCGCAGGACAAGTGGCCACCGGGCGGTCGGCGCTTCCTCAGCCGTTGCCTGAGACCACTTTCCCAGACTCTTTCAGCTGCAGAGCCGGGAATCTTCCAGGGCTCACAACTCATCCACAGCAGGACAAGCAGCCACTGAGCAGTCGGAGCTTCCTCAGCCGCTGCCCGAGACCACTTCCCCAGACACTTTCAGCTGCAGAGGTATGGCAAAGCTGCAGCCTATCGGATTGCGAGCGTCTTTTTTCAGGCAGGCTCCGATTGGCTCGCCTTCCACTTCTCCTTTAATTCAAAAACTGGGCATAAAAAGACCTGGTTCCTTCAGAACAGATTGCAAAAATAGTTATTTACAACTGTTTGTACCACTTGTAAGCTTTTTGAATAATGTTTAGAGCCATTGCCTGATTGTTTAGAGTTTGAAACTTAAGTGTTCACAGCCCCTCTTTGTTTTAGTGCAGACATAAGCTAGACCTCGGGGCGCCAAGGAAATCACTCCTTTGTCTTGCTAATTTGGCTGCTTTCACTGGATTGCTCGGCCCCTGCCAGAGACCAGTACTAATAGTGTCCTTTTCTGTCTCCTTCCTTAGCTGGGAACTCTCCAGGGCTCACAGCTCATCTGCCGCAGGACAAGTGGCCACTGGGCGGTTGGTGCTTCCTCAACCTCTGCCCGAGACCACTTCTCCAGACTTTTTCAGTGCAGAGGTACGGCAAAGCCACAACCTATCTGATTGTGAGTGCCTTTTTTCAGGTAGGCTCCAATTGGCTCGCCTTCCACTTCTTTAATTCAAAAACTGGGCAAAAAAAGAGCTGTTTCCCTCAGAACAGATTGCAAAAATAGTTATTTACAACTGCTTGTACCACTTGTAAGCTTTTTGAATAATGTTTAGAGCCATTGCCTGATTGTTTAGAGTTTGAAACACAAGTGCTCACAGTCCCTCTTTGTTTTAGTGCAGACATAAGCTAGACCTCGGGGTGCCAAGGAAATCGCTCCTTTGTCTTGCTAATTTGGCTGCTTTCACTGGATTGCTCAGCCCCTGACCGAGACCAGTACTAATAGTATCCCTTTCTGTCTTAGCTGGGAACCTTCCAGGGCTCACAGCTCATCCGCCTCAGGACAAACAGCCACTGGGCAGTCAGTGCTTCCTCAGCTGCTGCCCGAGACCACTTCCCCAGACTCTTTCAGCTGCAGAGGTACAGCAAAGCTACAGCCTATCGGAATGTGAGTGCCTTTTTTCAGGCAGGCTCTGATTGGCTTGCCTTCCACTTCTCCTTTAATTCAAAAACTGGGCAAAAAAAGAGCTGTTTCCTCCGGAACAGATTGCAAACATAGTTATTTACATAGTTATTTTGTTTTAGTGCAGACATAAGCTAGACATCGGGGCACCAAGAAAATTGCTCCTTTGTCTTGCTAATTTGGCTGCTTTCACTGGATTGCTCAGCCCCTGCCAGAGACCAGCACTAATAGTGTCCCTTTCTGTCTCCTTCCTTAGCCGGGAACCCTCCAGGGCTCACAATTCATCCACCGTAGGACAAGCGGCCACCAGGCGATCGGGCGCCTCAGCTGCCACCCAAGACCACTTTCCGACTCTTTCAGCTGCAGAGGTATGCAAAGCTGCAATTTTTCGCCCACCCGCCCATCCTCCTGGGTGTTATTATATAGCCCTTCTTGCCCCTCCCTACCCCATAGGTCCACCTTCTGTTTATACTCTATTCTCCACACTCGGATGGTCTTTTCTGCTAACTTTTGTATAACACACCCCAGTGGTGAGGTATTGTAAACCTTCATAATACAGGTAATCCCCCCTTTCTACACAAAGTGTCCCCGATAGAACACCCTTGCCTGATAAAGATAACTACTCAAGATGTCTTTGCCGCCAGGGCTGCATACAATTATCTTGCATAACACTGATTCTTAACCTCCTCAAATAGTCGTATAAGGAGCAGCGACCCCTGGGACTTACAGAACCTGGCTAGCAGGTTTCATTGCAGCATGCCCCCTTGTTACGCAAAGGGCAACAATGAGAGGCCTTATTTGGCTCCGTTTATTCATCAGCCTTTGCATAGTATCCTATGTGGCAAAGCAACCAAACAGAATTGATCCCAACAGAGTCATGCCCTACACTGCTAGACTCCCCATATATTAACACTATGAATAAATTGTGCTGCCACTGTATGCCTCTGATCCCCTTTCAGTTTGTGGAATCTCCTTAAAGTGGGACCACTATCCAATATCCTTTACATGGCCCCATACCCTATCCATCCAAAACCTGTACGGCTTGGTGTTATTCTGGATGGATTTTAGGCTATGCGTCCTTAGGGCAGCACAAGGGGAAGATTCAGTCCCCGGACCCCTGTATTCAAACTTATATTAGTCGCAGAAAGTTTTGTGCCTTTAAACTTCTCCTTGCTGCCCTGAGGAAAATTGTGCTCCTTCTGCTTTTGTGTTCAGGCAATGTCAAACTTAACCCTGGCCCCACAAAAGTGCTTTCATCTCCATCTGAACTTACAACACTGAAAGGAATCAGCTTTTTGCATGCAAACGTTTGTAGTCTTTTAAAAAAGTTTGACTCTGTCCAGGCTTGGATTATTCATACTGCACCAGATGTACTCGTGCTCTCGGAATCCTGGCTTTGGGCATCCACCCCAGACAGAGAGGTTAACATCCCTAACTACCTCCTCTTCAGAGCTGACAGGCAGACCAGGGGTGGTGGAGTAGCCATTTATGTTAAAAACAAATTCACAGTGTCCATATTAGATGCTACCTCCATTGCTGGTGGATTTGAATGCCTGTCTCTTAAAGTCAAACTTTCCCCATCAGTGGCATTCCGCATCATAAGACGTTATAGACCTCCAGCAGCAGGACCGCAACTCCTGTCATATCTGTCATCCCACCTGGATTCTACCCCACTGGAAACAATTATACTAGGTGACCTTAACTACGATTGGCTGACTAAAGCCTCGTTACCCCTGAAGCACTTCTGTGACTCTCATGGGTTCACTCATCTTATTGGTGAGCCAACTCTCATTAATAAGAAAAACCCAATGAGAAGCACCCTCCTGGATGTCCTCCTCATTAGCAAACCTCACTCCTTTTTCCATGCTGGAATCCTCTCAGCAGATGTTAGTGACCACTGCTTTATTGTTGGTATAAGAGCTGTTACCAAACCCCCTATCAACATCAAAATTTTCCACTAAAAGATTCAGACAGAACTTCGATCCTTTTGCATACTTCAATGATCTAAAAAACTCTTTGCTATGGCAGAGCTTCTACCTGGCTAAATCAGTGAGCGATGCCTATGATGTTTTCCATGAAATCGTAACCAGTGCCCTAAACAACCATGCTCCCCTGGTTAAAGCACGAATAAAAACCAGAACCTGTCATTGGTTTTCAGCGGATCTGAAGGCAGCCTTACTTGAAAGAGATTATCTCTCGAAAAAGGCCCGCAAATCACATGCTGATGTAGACTGGTGTCTCTTCAGGAAAGCTAGAAATGCCTGCACTAAGTTGGTCAGAGAGGCCAAGGCCAACTTTTATCAATCTGAGCTACTCTCTGCGTCAAATTGCCCTACCAAGTTCTGGCCCACCATAAAAGAACTGTCTGGTCACTTCCCAGGAAATGTGCTTCCTTTTAAAATCACCACTGATAATGTTACCATCAACGATAAAATCGAGATACTGCAGGCTTTCAACAATCATTTTGCCACTGCAGGCCTGGCATTCGATAATGCACCAGTAAGCAGTCTCCTTCCACAAATCAACACCCAGCCTCCAGAACCAAGTATCAATAATGTGGTCTTCTCCTTTTTACCTACCACCATAAAAGAAGTTGAAAATCTTCTTCTACGATTGGATACTAAAAAAAGTGCTGGGGCCGACTCCTTCGACCCATATTTCTTGAAAATAGCATACCACATTCTTGCCACATCTATATCACACCTATTCAACCTGTCTCTAGCACAAGGTTCCCTCCCCCAGGTATGGAAAACTGCTCACGTCATCCCCCTGTTTAAATCAGGGAATCCCTGTGACCTAAATAACTATAGGTCAATCTCCCTCCTACCCATACTTTCCAAGCTACTGTAAAAAATCGTGGATACACAGCTGAGATCTTTCTTAGACAAGTCAAACTTGCGTAACCCAATGCAGTCTGGCTTTAGAGCAAAGCATAGTACAATTACGGCTCTGGCAAAAGTAGCTAATGACTGGCAATGGGACTTACATAATAAAAAATTAGTTTGTGCCATTTTCCTAGACCTCAGTAAGGCATTCAACACCATCAACCACTGCCTGCTCCTCTCCACCTTAAAAACTATAAGCCTTGACTCAACCCCATTGGGATGGTTCCAAGACTACCTCTCTGGCAGGCAGCAACAAATCAAGGCTGAAGGAGAGCTCTCTCCACTTAAACTGATAAAAAGAGGTGTCCCTCAGGGCTCCATACTGGGCCCAATATTGTTTGCCATCTATATCAACAGCCTGGACGTAGGCATCAAGGAAGCCAGTATCCACTTGTTTGCTGACGATACGGTGCTCTACTTAAGCCGTGACTCTCTTGAAGCTACCTGCATTGACTTACAAACTGACTTTAATACTCTGCAGCACCAGCTCCTTAGCAAAAGGCTACTACTAAATGAAAAAAAAAAACAAGGCCACGCTTTTCTCACTAGCAGGCCTAGGGGCTTACTCTGCTGTCACTGGTCCATTACCCTCCATCTCCACTTTGTTAGGTGAAAATCTTGAATTTGTGCCTAAATTCAAATATCTGGGTATCTGGCTAGACAATAAACTCTCCTTTGAGGAACATACAGAAGAACTGCTGAAAAAGCTGAGGCAGAGACTTGGTCTTTTCTTCAGAATTAATCACCTCTTGACCACAGATGCAAAAAGACAGCTTGTCCAATCTATGTTCCTCTCAATATTTGACTACACTGACTTCATTTATGGCCAGTGCCCTGCCTCACACCTTGCAAAACTGGATGTACTGTATCATAGAGTGCTGAGATTTATAACTGGCCTCCTGTTTTCCATCCATCACTGCTCTTTATATGCAGCCATAGGGTGGCCCTCCCTTCAATACAGATGGTGTAGAAATGCAGCTCTATGGACACTCCGAGCCCTTACCAACAAACTCCCACAATACATTGTTGACTGTCTCCCCTTCAGTTCGATCGGGAACTATGCCTTGAGAAGTCTCTCGCAGGTTTCCCTGAAAGTCCCAAGGGTCAACACTCGCTTTGGAAGGGCTGCCATAAGCTTTGTCTTGCCCATGTTCTGGAATACGATACAAAAATCATTGAGACTTAGCTCCCCTGTCAGTCTTGCTTTGTTTAAGACCCTCTATGACAAAACGTTTGCAGAGAACTGTAACTGCTTCCATCGCTCCTAGCAGCCTGACTATCGCTTTTCTCCACACCCATTCTAGTCCCTGCTGCTCATCTAAGTCCTCCTCTGCCACTATTACCCCCTCCCTCATCCCACCTGTACCTAGCACCCTCTGCACCCCCCTTACACACCGCCCCCTTCCTGTCACATAATCCTAAGCCCTAGACACCGTCATGCACACCTCCATAGCTCAGAGACTTCCATTCAAGCCATTAACATGTTCCTGATGGACAGGAATATAAATGATTTTCTTTTTTTTTCTTTGGTTTATATATGACAACCATACACATCCTGCTCCTGTGGGTATTGTATATATCATGTTACTGTTGTGTTATGTATATCTTACTTGTACATGTGCCTTTGGAATGTATATATACTGCTCCTATCATTATTGTAAACATCTTGTTCCTTTTGTCTTATGTACATTTATCTGTACCTGTACATTTGTCCCTGCCAACAGCAGGTCCACCTTGTAAATGAGCTTGCTCAATGGTGATCGCCTGAATAAATAAATAAATAAAGATTTGACTAGGCAATCAATGTCTATTTTCAGGTACAACCCAGGAGATTACATCCAAACTTACATCTAGCAGAATACATCATAAAACCAATATATAGTGAAGGTAAAAGACATGAAACAAGGCATTGCATAATGGAAGGTGAATACACATCAGGCTAGTTTTACATTGTTAATAAATGTTGCAGGGGTTCTTCTAGTGTATGGCCAAAATCAGAATCAAACAGTTATAATACCAGTGCACCCCCACAAAATAAAATCGGCTGGAATGCCTGTAGTACATTTAATTCCATTTTCTTATTTTGCCTTCATTCAGTCATTTTAAAGGTGTTCTTGGTCTCATACTTCAGCTGAACCACAATAAGCTTGACCATCATCGACAATGTGACCTCCTTGGTAAGCTCCTCAGTTGTCACCTGTGAGCCACTTATGGGCCAGAGTGCACTATATAAAAAATGATGCCAGAGAGTGGTTTGCATATAAGAATGAGAAAAAGTGGTGGGACCTCAGCTCATATTGGCAAGTTAAAATATAAAGTGTAGTTACCTGAACAATCAGTAGCTTGTTTTGCCCTGATCCTTGCAGTTAAAGGCTGTGTTATAATACATACAGACCTCCCTCATAAGGGATTTTTATGAAGTGATTCAACATCAAGAGTGACCAGGGTATGGTCTAGTATTGGATATCATCTAGTAAATCCAGTACCTGGAGTCTCTGAATAAATGAAAACTTGAAAAATTGGCTACGCACCACCTTGATATTGCTTGAAAGCACCACTCAGAGTACAGAATAAAGATAATATTTTATTTAGCACCATGTATGCCTGAATAAAAGGTCTGAGGTGCCCATCCACAAACTGGGAGAGTGTCTGGGTGATGGAACTGATCCACGATACGATGGGTCTACCAGGTGTGAGGACAAGGTTTTATGTATCTTGGGGAGAATGTAGATTGTGGGTGTAACAGGGTGAGTACCATTAAAAAGGATAGGGCACTTCACCAATAATGTTATCCTTTACTGCATCAGCCAAATATAAATCAACTGCCTTTATAAATTGCACTGTGAGGTCACTGGAAACAGGTCGGTAAAACGTGTGATTACTGAGTTGCCTGATAACTTCTTTGTTATAATCTTCTGTGTCCAGTACCACCACACTGCCACCTTTATTGGCTGGCTTGATTGTGATAGATTAAGTAGACTCTAAAGATTTTAATGCTTGAAACTCAGCTGTATTGATGTTCACATATGTTGGAAGAAATGGAGTATATCTTTGATTTGTATATGAAAGCTTTGCCAAACCCCTTCCATAGGCCTTAAAGAAGAACCCCACTGCAGCATTACCCAGAGGTATGAATTGTGATTTTCTCTGACACTGTGCTGCATTCTACTGGTTACTGTCCATATTTTTCATGTGCATTGACTGATTTGCTGCAGCCTGTAGTTCCCAGGATGTGATAGTTCATATGGTACATATTGTATAGCTGGTGGTGACCTACACAGATTGGAAGAAAAAAACGAAACGTTTAAAAGTATACCAAATTTTGGAAGTCCACAAAGGCCTCAAGGAAGAGCAAAAAGCTCAGCGCACACTGAACTGTTGTACTTCACCCCTTGAGGAAGAGATAGCAAGCCCCAAAGCACCAGTGATTTTCTGGCTGGTTCAAATGAATCTGTATACTGTGTGTGAATAAAACATTTGTAGTAGTACAGTGTGTGCTGAGTTTTTTACTTTTCCATGTGTATTGATATTTTTTGTGCTGCACACTGATCAGCCCAGTGAGCACTTTGCTCTTTTTCTTTCTTATCCCCAAAGGCCTCAAAGTGGATGAAATTAGCAGTTGAAATGAATTTTAAGCCAGGGGTTAGAACCAGCAGTTCAAAGTCTGAAAGATGGCACCTTGAAAGATTGATCACACTGCAACTGTCCACTAACTGTTGGTGTTGTCCCTTTGTTGTTTGTAGAATCTGTTGTGTGGTTTCCTCCTCAGCTGTTGCTGTCTGCCCTGTTGCTAGTGTTGACCTCCCTTCTTGCCATGCCTCACACGCCTTGTCCCCCTGCCTGTTTGGTGAACTGTACCAATCTTCAGCTGCAGTGCAGTAGTTATTGATTGCATGGGCCAAGTGAAATTGTGTCACCCAATAAAACAGATGAATCAGAGTGACATTCTGTGAGCTCTGAGTTGGACACTCCATGCTTACAAAATGGATCATGGTTTACCCTGATGCTGAGTTTGTGTTGTTTTAGCTTCCAGGAGAAAACACAGTTATTAAGGTAATCCTGCTAATCTCCAATGATTTTTTTTTATACGTGCAAGCTTGGGTCTTCTTGTCAAATTTGGTAACATTTGCATTCACGTTGGATTTCAATGCTTGATACTTGGTAGGTTTTGGGAACTCCACAATAGCACTCTCTTATTTTTAATTCATTCATTATTTGTGCTTGAACTATAACAGAATCAACAGTAATGAGAGTAATCAAACAGAGGGAGGAACTGTGGAGTTCCTCCTTCTGTGGGTCAAAAAGTTGATAAGTTCACAGTCAAAAGCAGGGAATTTTAGGATTTGGAGCCCTATGAAACTCTGAAAAAGAGTTCTGAAAATTGAACCTAACTATGTTCTAGTTTTGAAAACTGGACATAGAGGCAGTTTGCTCTTTCATCAAAATTTGTACACAATAGAAAACTGCATTTAGACATAGGCTTTGAAAATGCCCACACCAACAGTGTATATTGGAAAGAATATGCAAATACATTTTTCTTCCATAATTTAAAGTATTCATACAGTAAGATATTATTGCTTTTTTTTGTTGATGTGTTTTCCCCCCTCAGCTGGTCGACCCCAGTCCCCCAATCTCCCCAGCACCATCACTTCAGCATACTCTGGGATTTACCTGTCTGTCTCTTTAACCCAGGGCTTACCCCCCCATTAGGGTTGGTGGGCCCCCCATAGCCCCACCAAGACAGGATCCAGATGGCTCAGATGTGTCCAAGTAGCCAGATGCAGGCCCTCCAAGAGATTGGTGTTATCCTTCCAGAGGCCCTGTACTTTCATTTTGCTCCCCAGCATGGAGGAAGTGGCATGCAATGAAACCAGTGGATGTGCAGTGCATGCTTCCACATGCAGTACACTTAGTGTCTGCCCTGCCTTCACCTCCCTATTGTGTCTATTACAGTGTTGGTGTGCTGACCCCCAGACACCTCTACATGCCAAGCCAACACTGGCCACTGGTCCCAACCCTCCCCCAAGGAAGAATGCAGTTGTTGGGATGCTCAGTTCTCCTCTTCCCAGCTGACCCTTGACTCCCGAGGTCACTCCCAACCTTGATCATTGGCACCAGCCAGTATGATATTATAGTTATTCAGCTTGTGGTGTTACTCAGTAATGCAATCAAGTAAATGGATACTAGGGGTGTGCAAATACATTAATTATGTATTCATTGAATATTTATCAAATTAAGCCCAGGCATTTGAATATTTAACTGTATGAGGGTTAGAGATGTTATGAATTTTTACTTTGCCTGTGATGTTCAGATGAACTTGCATAATTGGCCTTCATGAACTGCTCACTTTGCATTGCATTTTCCTTGGGGAATGGCACTTTTTGAGGCAAAGTTATGGTGAAGTGGAAACTTTGCCTGAACTTCACCTTAACTTTGCCTTTAAAAGTGCCACTTTGGCAGCCAAAACTTTGTGAAGTCAGCACTTGTGAGTGTGGCAAACTTCACAAATTTTTTCATGGGTTAAGTTTGCCAGCTTTGCACATCTTTGATTCAGGGTATTTCAGTATTTGGGTAGTCAACCATAATGTAGTTCCTTTATAAAAAATGTACATTAGTAAGCTTTGGAAACTGGGTATATTGAAGAAGAGTTGCCCAACAGAGTAAGTATTAGAGGACTACTATGGACTTTTTGTCACTGTTCAGTCTGATAAACCTACTAAAAACAAAATGATGAGAACTTTTATTTAAGAGACAGTATGGATGCAGTGAAGTAAACACATGTAGTGGAGCTAATGACACTGGCAGAAGCAGATGCTTGGGGCAACAAACACTTGCAGTGGTTGTTGTGGTACTGGCAGTACTATCCACAGTACTAATAATAGAAGACTGTGCAACCATAATACAGTACTTGTGGTGGCAGCAGCAGCAGCAACAGTGGTCATTACAGCAACAGTAGTGGAGGTGGTGATGGTGGCAGTTCATGTGGCAATTACAGCATCTGATACAAAGACTGACATTTGAGCAGAAACAGTGATGGCAATGGAACTAGTAGTCCTATAGCTAGCAGTAACAGGTCTACTGGAAGTGTAGGGGAAATCAGGATGATACGCATCTTTCAAATGGAGAAAATGGTCTGCATAACTTTTGGTTGGGCTCAACTACAGACATTTTTGGAGTTGCCTGACATTTTCACTCATCAGATGAATTGCTGATTGCCAAAACTGATATTTTTTTTTATTCTAGCTTTTAAAGCATGCATACTGTATTTTACTCCTGCATGAACACGTGCTTACTCTGCAAAAGGGTCTGTATCTTCAAGCTTATTTATAACCCAGTGTTTCAGAGACTGCCTTTTTTTGTCCATGCAAACATTCACTTATATATAGTTCCGATCTTTGCTATGATACGTCTGCATCTACCAAAACTGTCACACTTGCCTGAATGTTTCCTTACATCTGAAAAGCTTAAATTTAATATTCTAATTAGCATTGAGCTTTCTGAATAATGTCCTGTTCATGTAATTGTTTTATCACAGTGCCTGATGAAGACGCCTATGTGGAGTTAAAACCTTGTATAAATATCTGTTAAGTCAGATGAAAAGTAATATGGCATACTTGTTTTCTTCTTTTTGAATCAGTTCTAGCTTACAGGAAGCAACATCTTATAACTGGACAGTCAATGAGCTGTAAAAAAAACGTATTTAGTCGCTGGTGGGACATTCAAAGAACCCTGTTTGTACTTGCAAACTGTTTGCTCTCCCCAGATTGTCTATCCCTATGGTTGAACAGAGTCCAGGCTAGTCTATTACATCACAGTATCAGTGATTGAGGGGGGACCACTAGACTATCTGGTAATCTGGTTAACCACAGGGATGGGCTGTCGGGGGATGAGAAGAACCCTAATCTACCAATGAATCATTTTAATCATACAGATGGGCATTCAGGGAGGACCATTAGACTGCCTGGGAATCATTTTTATTATATGAATGTATATTTGGAGGAGGCAGAGCACAGCAGCACTAAAACCAGATTAAGAGGAGGCATTTGATAGTGCTGCACTAATGGTTATTTATTTAATGCCTCCATAAACCTTTGGATATGCCAGTGCATCTATATGTAGGCTCAGTCAACTGATTTGCATAAGAATACAGGCATCAGTTGTGCCACTTGCAAACTGGTTCATGCCTTGCAAACTGTGCCTTCTGACATCCTAGGCAAATCAATAAATCATCAGTCATGTTTTCTGAAGGTCAGTCATGACTGATAATTATTAATCATCAAATGTCACTATGTGAGCGTCAAGAGAGCTCATGATTTAATCTCACCAAACATGAAACTTTCAATTTCCCAGCTGATAATTGGTGATTGTAATATAAATCATGTTAAGCCAATTGTTTATCCCTTTAGGAAGAGTACATGTGAAATTTGTTATAGTATATATATCAATCAATCAATCAATCAATCAAATCTTTATTTATCCAGGCGATCACCATTGAGCAAGCTCATTTACAAGGTGGACCTGCTGTTGGCAGAGAAAATTGTACAGAAAACTGGAAACTTGGAAAACATATACATTTGCTTAACTAATTTGAGTGTTCCAAAAGCACAGATTTTTGATCAGAGAATGGTACGTTCTCTTTTTAAAATAATTTTGACATAGCAGTATTCATTTGTAGACTGTAAAGAAAGGTTCTGAGTACACATCAACTACTTGTAGAAATTCACCACAACCAAAACAAGAACTACTTTATGGAGTTATATAAACCAATCTGAGTCTTTACAGTAAGGTTATGAAGTGATGCATAAGTATAAATATGGATACAGTCGGTGGGTCAGATTCACAAAAGGTGATGTAAGGCTTGTGTCAAGCTTTGCATCAAAACCAATGGTTGGAGTAGCTTCACCAAAAAAGTTTGCCAGAGAATGCTCCTGATTCAAAAAGATCAGATGCATTTATGACACTTTTCATTCTGGTTGAATGTAATGATACCCTGATTGGCAACCTGAGGTTACATATGGCCTTAATTTTGACATGTGCGTTAAAGGTTATTCTTCAGCACTGGCTTTACCAGTGCTCATCTCAATCCCTTGAATGGTATAGGGAGATACAGTGTGCCTTGCAAGCTGAGCGCCCTTATAGCTAGTATCTCTAGCAAGATATATAGGTATAATCATATCTGGGAACCACCATATGTTTTATTAACAGTATGAGTGCATCTTCTAGCATTCCCAGTAGTACTTTCTTAGCTGTACATAAAATCAGGTGTTCTGACATGTGCTCTGTGACATGTTATTTTTGTCAGTCTCTGGTGGCACGGTGGGTGGGTGATATGGGAGGGGGATGGGGTGGATTTAAGGGGTGGGTTGTGTTTACTGTGTAATTTGTATGTTTCTTGGACCTGGTTATGACCTCTTTTTCTTCCATTGTACTTCCAGGATTTGTTATGGTTTCTGTATGTCGTTATTTCTTCTTGGCATCAATAAAGTTTATTCAATTTGAAAAAACATTTATGACACTTTTCCCAACTTTCTGCAGCTTGCGTCACTATGGTGCAAGCCCTGTAAAATGGGTAACTGACATTGTCTTAAGCTAGCCCAGAAAAAAATTGGTCTAACTTGCAACAATCAGCACATGGGATCAATATCCTGATTGCTGGCCGGAGAATGCCACAAGCCCCATGCACCACATGTTCAGCACATCCGAGGCTTGCGGCTTTCTCATGACTTTTGAGAATTAGGGCCAGTATGTTTAGATGGAAAATGCATAAGTCTTCATCTTCATAAAGATGTCCAAATAGAAGATAATGTTCAAAACTGCAAAAATAAAATATTAAAATGTATTTTTAATGTATTACAGTTATCTTGACCATGAGCAATAATGAAAAATCATAATGACTTGAGATCATCATCATCATCATCAGTTATAATCATCGGTTCAATAACATCATGTTCTTTGATTTGTGGCCATATCGCACTCATGTTTAATTATTGTTAGTCATGATCACAGTGATGGTTTTTGAAGACTGAATGTGATCTTTACACATAACTGATAATGAGTATTTGTGATATATCATGACAGAATCATCATCTTTTCAACTGGAGAGGCACATATAGTGACTCCTCTACTTTTGGGGTACTAACCACTATTAGCAAAGTGATAACTCATTTTGTACTCTCTAACTAGATTCCGATATGCTGGCCACAGCATGCCTAGATGAGAGTACTATACAGACTGCAGGATTAAGGAGAATGAACATACCTCAAGATTTATGTTTTAATTTTATATACCAGCTATTGAATAAGTGGTACTGAAATAAAGCTGACTGAAAGCTGTTCTTACAGATGTCCTCAGCAAAAGCCTACCTTATTTTAGACACATAGACTAACTCTTACAAGAAAAAAGTCTACTTCTTATTTATTTTTCTAGTCCAGCTTATATTTTGTATGAGTAAACCTTTTACTACTACTAGCAGACACCAGTAGGTAGGTCCTACTGTGGCTACTAGTTTCATGCAGCAATAGTTGCAGTGAAGGCATACAATATAGCTAAAACATTATCTTTTCAAGATTTTGTGATGGAGCCATAAAACAGTCTGCCAGTGGAGGTGGTGGGTGCCTAGACCACGTATGGTTTCAAGCATGGGTGAGACAGAGTGAAGGGTTTGGTGACTGCTCAAGTCAGTAGCAGTAGGAAGAGAAGCAGGGGAAGACTGGGAGGGATAAGATCCTACATGGACAATAGATCCTGGAGCAGATGGGGAATTCAAGCAGGACAGGGGTCAATGGAGAAAAAGGCAAAGGCAGTAAGGGCAGGAATGAGGCTAACAGGGGTAAAGCCATCAAAAAATGGAGGGTGATGAATAGCAATGCCCGTAGACTGGGTAACAAACTTCCTGAACTAGTGGCCTTGATGAAAGAGGAACAGCTGGATATTGTGGCAGTCACAGAAACATGGTATACAGAGAACGATGTCTGGGATGTCAACATACCAGGGTACACAATCTACAGGAGGTACAGGGAGGGTAAAAGAGGAGGAGTAACTCTCTACATAACAGAAGGGATCAAAGCAACAGAACTAAAGGGTAAACAGGAGGGGGGGGGGAGGAGAGGAGGCACTGTGGGTCACCTTGGAGACAGGAAATGGCACCACAGTCTGCACGGGTGTTGTTTACAGACCCCTGTCTCAGGGGGAGGAAAGTGACAAGGCAATAATAGAAGGCATCCTTAGAATGGCAGATAAAGGTGAGATATTATTGATGGGGGACCTAAATATGCCAGATGTTAACTGGAGCACATTTGCTGCAGCCACATCCAAGAACAGGATCCTTCTTAATGTCCAACAGGGGGCATGCCTCAGACAGCTAGTATTGGAAGTGACTCAGGAGGGAGACCTGGTACTCTCAAATGGGGACAAAAAGAGGATCTCAGATTTAGAAGTGGGTAGCCATTTGGGAACAAGCAACCACCAAACTGTGGGTCATGATAAACACAGCCGTAGAGTCAAGCCATACGAAAGCAGGGGTACTGGACTTTAGGAAGACTGACTTTGTCAAAATGGGAGAGTGCATAAGGAATGCACTAGCAAATGGCCAGGAAGAAGGGGTGGAGGAACAATAGGGAAAAATCAAAACTGCCATCACAGAGGCAACATGCCTTTGTGTGAAACAAATAAACAAAACAAAATGAAGGAAAAAAAACACTATGGTTCTTGAAAGAGGTGGCGGGGAAGGTAAGGAAGAAAAAGATCGCATTCAGGAAGCCTAAGGAATCACAGAGGGAGCTGGACAGGGAACTGTATCAGTTAAAGCAGAAGGCAGCAGGGAAGGCTGTCAGAATTCCAAAGGCCCAAACAGAGGGAAATATAGCCAACTTGGTTAAAAAGGGGGATAAAACCTTTTACAGGTACATTAGGGAGCAAAAAAATATCAAGAGAGGGAAAGTGAGGTTCAATAAAAGGGGAGAGGAGGTGGGCAGAGGATAACAACGAAAAGGCAGAGATTCTGAATGAATATTTTTGCTCAGTATTCACAAAAGAATAGGAGGGGGAGGTACCTAAATCAAACAACAGAAGCACTCTGGATAGGGGAGTCTACACCAATCCATTCACAGAAGAAAGGGTCCTGAAAGAGCTCCTAAAACTCAAGATGGACAAAGCAATGGTGCCTGATGGGACTCACCCCAGAATTTTTTTTCTTTTTATTTACCCTTTTTCCTGGCAGGACCACCGCCTACATCCTCCACCCTGGTCATGGCTCCCGGAGACCTCTACCACTGCCTATAGCTGCAGAGGACCCTCGGTCACCCCCGGCTTGCCCCCCAGAAGGTGGAGCCACGGGCCACCTTCGTGACTCCAGAACTGTGACTGGTTGGGGTCCCGCAGCAGCGGTGGTGATACAAGGCTCTCCAGGGAGGGCTTCATCCATCGGTGGTCCTGCCCTGCCATCTTTTTCCTCCTTATTTTCTCCCCAGAGGAGGCTGGGGCGTGCAATGATGGCAGCGTCTGCCCCGCCTCCTCCCCCCCACGTCAAGCGTTGGCTACGTGAGAGCTCCCGGTCTCCGCCAGGAGTCCCCAGCGCACCGAGTGCTACCCACACCTCCCCAGAGAAAGAGAGCTGTCCAGCAGACGCCGATCTATTTCCCCAGCCGGCCCTCCGATGACCCGGATCCGTTCCTGAACCCGGTCACCGCGCCGTAAGCGGAAATCCCACCGCTGCGCCGACGGGCCGGCTCACCCCAGAATTTTAAAAGAACTAAGGGGAGAACTAGTGACACCACTTACTACCATTTTTAACAAATCATGGGAGGATGGTGTGGTACCTGAGGACTGGAGGAAGGTGAATTATCCCCCCCCCCATAAAAGTGGGAGCAAGGCAGATGCAGGAAACTACAGACCTGTTAGTTTGACCTCAGTGATAGGGAAAATTATGGAATCACTTTTGAAAGAAAGAATTGTTGAGTACCTAGAGGTCAGCGGGGCACAGGACCCAAGGCAGCATAGATTCACAGCGGGAAGGTCATGTCAGATGAATCTAATAGATTTCTTTGACTGGGTGACCAAAGTAGTAGACCAGGGAGGGGCTGTGAATGTGGCCTACCTAGACTTTACAAAGCATTTGACACAGTCCTACATAAAAGATTAATAACTAAGTTAGCCAGCCTGAGAGGGGGTCCCAGGGTGGTAACTTGGGTAAACAATTGGCTGGACAACAGGACACAGAGGGTAATAGTAAACTGAGTCCACTCTGAGGAAAGGGGGTTACTTGCGGGATACCGCAGGGTTCAGTACTGGGACCAATCCTCATTAATATTTTTATAGATGACATTGCGGAGGGGCTAGAAGGAAAAGTATGCCTCTTTGCAGATGACGCAAGATCTGCAACAGGGTTGATACACAAGAGGGGTGGAAAGGATGAAAAGGTACTTGGCAAGCTAGGAGGAATGGTCAAAAGTATGGCAGTGTAGATTCAGTGCAAGGTAATGCACCTAGGAAACAAAAAACCAGAGGAAGAGTACACAATGGGGGATACTAACAACAACAAAAATGGAACAGGACCTGGGGGTAGTCATATCAGATGACCTAAAGGTAGGCAAGCAATGTGAGAAGGCAGTAAGGAGGGCTGGGGGGATACTGGGATGCATAGGGGGAGGCATCCCCAATAGAAGACAGAAAGCTGTTACACTCTGTACAGACAGTTGGCGAGACCCTATCTGGAGTAATGCATGCAGTTCTGGAGACCCCCTCTCTCCACAAGGACATAGACAGGATATAGGCAGTCCAGAGGAGGGAAACTAAAATGGTGCAGGGTCTGCACCAGAAGCCATTTGACGAGAGACTAAAGGAGCTTAATATGTATACCCTTGAGGAAAGGAGGGAGAGAGGGGACATGATAGCCATTAGCAGAACTGTTTAGTGAGTCTCTGAGCATGGGAGAGGTCCCAGAAGACTGGAGAAGGACTCATGTGATCCCGCTCCACAAGAGTGGTAGCAGGGAGGAGGCAGGGAACTACAGACCAGTCAGTCTTACCTTAGTAGTGGGCAAGATTATGGAGGCACTCCTTAAGGAAAGGATAGTGCAACACCTGGAATCCATAGTGGCACAAGATCCAAGACAGCATGGGTTTACAAAAAAGGAAGGTCCTGTCAAACTAATCTCCTAGATTTCTTTGACTGGGTAACCAGAGTGGTGGACCAAGGAGGAGCAGTTGATGTCGCCTACCTTGACTTCAGCAAAGCTTTCAACACTGTTCCACATAGAAGATTGATAAACAAGCTGGGTAGGCTGGGGTGCGTCAGAAGTTGGTCTACTGGGTGGCAAACTGGTTGATGGGCAGAAAACAGAATGGTGGTAAATGGTATGCAGTCAGAAGAGATGCAAGTCACAAGTGGAGTACCTCAGGGATCAGTCCTGGGGCCAGTCCTCTTCAACATCTTTATCAGTGACATTGCAGATTTACTAGAGGGTAAAGCTTGTCTGTTTGCAGATGACACCAAGATCTGCAACAGAGTAGATGATCCAGATGGGGTGGGCAGAATGAGAAGAGATCTGGATAAACTAGCAAAATGGTCAGAAGAGTGGTAACTGGGATTTAATGCAAAGAAGTGCAAGATCATGCATGTAGGGAAGAGAAACCCTGAAGCCACCTATAGGCTGGAAGGGGAGTTGCTGGCAGTCACAAAGGATGAAAGAGACTTGGGCATCATCATCACCAATGACCTGAAATCATCCAGGCAGACCTCTAAAGCAGTAGGTAAGGCTAGGGGGATGTTAGGGTGTATTAGTAGGGGTATCACAAATCGTAAGAGGGAGGTAATAATCCCTCTTTACAAGACACTGGTTAGGCTCCCATCTGAGTACTGCATGCAGTACTGGAGGCCACCCACAAGGCGCGATTATTAACCAAATTGAGGCAGTCCAGAGAAGGCAACCAAATGGTGCAGGGACTGCATCAGAAGACATATGAGAACAGATTAATGGAGCTCAATATGTATACCCTAGAGCAAAGGAGGAGAAAGGTGATATGATTGAAACATTCAAACACCTTAAGGGCATTAATAAGGTGAAAGAGTCTAACATGTTTCAATATAAGAAAATAGCAGGACAAGAGGACACAGCATGAGATTAGAGGGAGGCCAATTAAGGGGTAATGCGAGGAAGTTCGTTTTCACAGAAAGGGTGGTGGATGCATGGAACTGCCTACCTCAGGAAGTGGTGGCTATGAATACAGTGCAGGGCTTCAAACAGGCATGGGATAGGCATAAGGGAGCAAAACAGATGAGTATGAATAGATAGGCCACAGACAGCAAAGGACGATGGCAAATTTATAAGGTAGAAAAAGAAATGGGCAGACTGGATGGGCCTTGCGGTCCTTATCTGCCATCAACTTCTATGTTTCTATGATTCTATGACAGAAACATTCAAGTCCTCAAGGGACTCAACAAAGTCCAAGAGGGTAGCATTTTTCAGAAAAAAGAGGTGTGCAAGGACATGGGGGCACAATGAGGAAGTATTTTTTCACAGAAAGGGTGGTGGAGGCATCATCAGCCTTCCAGAGGAGGTAGTGGGGTCACAAACATTGGGCAATTCAAGAATGCATGGGACAGACATAAGGCAATTCTAGTGGTGGGGTAGGAGGAAGTAGGCTGTTAGTTAACTAGGATCTGCAGCTTATCCAATAGGTAGGGAAATGGGCAGACTGGGTGGGCCAAGCGGTCCTTATCTGCCATCAAAGTCTATGTTTCTATGTTTATGTTAGACTAGATGGGCCTTTGGTCTTTTTTTCTACTGTCATTGTCTATGTTTCTATGTTTCTACTACAGTCAGCCAACTTGTAAAAAATCTATCATTCAAGTGTGCTGAGACAAGAGTACTATAGGCTGCTGCAGTCATGAGAAAATAAAATCTTGGAAAGACAATGTTATATATATTTTCTTCAGGTTAAAAAAAATCTACAGAATGGGTACTACTATGGGTACCTCTTATTAGTAGAGCAGAACTGTATACAGCAGCAGATGACATACAAAGTCAACAACTGCCTTACACAGACAGTCTACTAATCTCCAGAAAATAACTTTTATTTTTTTTTTCAGAAGGAACCAGTAGTAAAGGTTTTATGGAGTAGGCAGCAGCTGCAGCAAAATCTTGCAACACAGTTGACGGACTTGTTGCAAAGACAATCAAGTGTCGCAGTCAGTATCAGTAATACATACACACTGCCATGGCCAAAAAGTTTTAAAAAATGTTATATTTTGAGGCTGCCCCAATAGCCCAGCAGCAGTGTGACCACTGCCAAGCAGGCAACTGTTGTTTGGAAGTGGGCATTGCTCATTGCATTGCTTCAGGGGCAGGCTGGGCTATAGGCAGCCACCAAAAAGGTAGCGTGCCTGGACAGAGAGAGCTGGTGGTGGGTTCTGGCACACTAGTGACTCCTGTAGGTTGGCCAGGGAGCTTTCTCTTCCTGCAGGGGTTTTCTAGGTGTATGAGCCATCATAGCATTGCTCATGCCACTGGGAGGAGGGAGAAAAAAACAAATACAAAACTCCTTGCCATCTTCATTATGGTTCACTGGGTATTTCCCTAGTTAGATGGCAGGGCAAGGGGAAAAATCTTGATTGAAAGAAGACTATATTTTCAGCAAGAAACAGCTTTATTAATGCATAGGTTTGCAAGCAGCAGCAAAGCACAACCTCTCAGCTCATGTATCTCCCTCCGGAGTGGTACTGTGAGTGCAGTTAGGTCACATGGTGAACCTCTGGAAACCTCTTTGAGCAGGCTGCGGATTGACTGGAGGGATCCCTTGAGATCTGAAAGTCTTGCTTAACACCATCTGTCAGGTTCATTGAATACACTCTAGTATTTATGTATTCAGGACAGTATTCCTTGAAAATACCTGATATTTGAGGTATTCGATGGTTGATTTGAATTTAATGCACACCACTAAGACACTATTACTGAACAATTAAAGAGGAGAGAAAATAAAATTGAACATGTACACCCTCTAGACAAAATGGGGTCTACCTGGGGGTACAAGAGAGTGGTTGAATATGTGAGTGTGGGGGGATTAAGATGAGAGCACATAAAACATAGAATTTTAGGTTCAATTCCATCATGACATGGACTGGTGTTGAGGCACAGTGAGTTTAGAAGGCTAAAAACTTCCTTTCCAGTGAAAATGTTCAGCAAACACTGGGAGAGAGATTGGGGTAGCAGTATAGTAGCTGTAGTGTCATGGGCTGTGGTTCATCATGGGGAGTAGGCAGATAGGTCAGTAAAGTGGGCATTGAAGGCATTGGCAATGGTGACATGGTTATTACAGTGGGCACCATTGCCAATCATATTCCCTTGGGCTGACTTTTTGGAGTCTCCCAAAATACCTTTGTATCGTCCCCAAAAGTTCCAATAGTTCCATGCAAAAGGCAGTAATTGTTCTTTGCAAAAGATGCCTTTGGCAGAGTAGACAGTCTATTTGTATTGGTTCAGAAGATTCCGGTAGGTGAGCCAGTCCTGATGGTTGGAGGAAGCCTTTAATTTTGCCCAACATCTCTCTTTATTTTCTAGAAGGGTTCAGAGGTCACTGTGCAACCAATGGGTGGCAATACCTTTAATCCTCCTCTTTGTGCTGGGAATGAGTCAGTCCTGCAGGCTGGTGATTCAGGACTGAAAGAGGTCAACAGCAGTATTAACATCAGTGGACAAGAAGATAGAGGACGAATCAATCAGTCAATCAGTCAAGGATAACCCAGTAATAAGGTAGGCTGACTCAATGCAAGAGAGATCCCTCAGGGTAATGACTTTATGATGGGCTTTTGGGACCAGGATTTTCCAAAGGCCAGAAGACAGGGAGTGGTAACTAATGGAGTCAAGTAAGACTCCATCAATTTGCAGCTTGTCATGGTGGTTGGAAAGTATCCAGTCCAGTAAGGAATATTGCATACCATTCCTAGATATACATGTAGGATCAGATATAATTTGGGTGAGTCTAGTCTTGCTGATGATATATATTTCAAGTTAGGACCAAGTCAGTCGAGAATAAAGTTACCCATAATTATAACCTCATTACTTCTTAGCTTGGGCAAGATTGTGTCCAGCAGGGTGGGAAGACCAGTAGGGCCCCCTTTAGGAGGATTATAAACACAGACTATATTGAGTTTTTTAGGGCGACCTAAAAGAAGGGTGCTGTGTAGAAGTTCAGAGTGGAAACCAGTACAAGCACTGTGCGGAATTAGGGTGATGCTAAGGTGGGACCGATACCGTAAAGGTAGGCCACCACCCCTTTTAAAGAAACAGTGGTTGGCATGGATGAAATTGTAGTTAGGGATTCTGCAGAAGCAGTGTGGTGTGTTAGATTTCAGCCAGGATTCTTAGGATGCTACAGCATCTGGGGAATAATGATCCATCCATGCCCGAAGGTCCATCTTGATTGCTGGTAGGCCTGCAAATGTTTAAATGGGCAATGTATAAATCATTGTGGCCCACCCAGGTGCTGAGGAAAGTGGGGTGAGGGCTGTGGGACCTAGGTTCAGCTCTATATCACCTGCTAGGCAGAGACAGATTAAGAGGCTCAGAGGATTGTAAGCTTTGAGAAACTCTTTACAGAGGAGGTAAAATAAGTTGGTCTCTTCAGTAAATAATGTGCTAAGAGAAGCAAAATCTTATGACTCAGGAGCCCAGTTGTATTAGGGAGAATTAATTTGGATTAGAGGGATTGTGACATGCTGCAATCTGGGTGAGGACTGGGTGGGTGGAAAGGTTGTCAGATCCAGTGTGGGAAGGGATGGAGAGCCAGTAAGCCAGTAAGCATGGTGAGGCTACAAAGGGTTGATTTGGGATAATGACTGTACATGGATGGGGGAAGGGGGTTACCTGCCTACATTAATTTAATGTTTAGAGTATCCTACAGAATCAACCCAGGTGAGGGGGCCCACAAGAACACAATAAGGTCTAAACCCAGATAAGGTAG
This sequence comes from Neoceratodus forsteri, assembly GCA_016271365.2. Lineage (NCBI taxonomy): Eukaryota > Metazoa > Chordata > Ceratodontiformes > Ceratodontidae > Neoceratodus > Neoceratodus forsteri. The sequence continues at coordinate 1,699,310,298 of CM057449.1, read as the reverse complement.
TGCTTCCTGACTACAAATAATATAATATAAAAATTACCCTGCAGAGCCAGCACATAGAAACATAGATGTTGTCGGCAGATAAGGACCAATTGGCCCACCTAGTCTGCCCTAAATTCCCTACCTATAGTGCCACCGGAGACCCTACTTGGACTCTGGCTTACACCCACCTTTTGCTTCTAAGATTCCCTTGTGTCTATCCCATGCATTCTTAAATCCTATGACTATTCTAGCCCCCACCACTTCCTATGGGAGGCTATTCCAAGGGTCCACCATGCTGTCTGAGAAGTACTTCCTCATGTTTCCTCTCAGCCTCCCCCCTCCAGCTTCATATTGTGACCCCCTTGTTCTTGAGTATCTTTTGCTTTGGAAAATGCTCCCTTCCTGTAACTTGTTTAGTCCTGTGAGGTACTTGAATGTCTCTATCATATCCCCTCATTCCCTCTTGTTTTCTAGGGAGTACATATTTAAATCCATAAACCTTTCTTCATAGGGCTTCTGATGCAGGCCCTGCATGACTTTGGTCACCCTCCTTTAAACCTCCTCCACTCTATCTATGTCCTTTTGGAGAAGGGGCCTCAAGAACTGCATACAGTACTCAAGGTGGGGTCTCACCAGCGATCTATACAGGGGTATTTTTACCTTCTTCTTTCTGCTGGGAATACTCATATGAGTGGGACCACCATAACACAATATAGTCTAAACCAGATAAGAAAGGTGCCTATCTACAATAAGCCTGATGTCTGGTCTACCATATGGAGTTAGTCTATCAGAGGAAGGGAAGAGCTCCAGAAACACAATATTGGCAGTACCCAGACAGGGAGAGCAACCAATCTACAATAAATCTAATACCTAGCATACCCTACTGAGTGAGTCCAGTAGAGGGGGACCACCAGAACACAAATATTGGCAGAATCGTGGTGGGGAGGGCAGGCTTCTTTCAGTAACTATTACTGTAAACTGTTATTTTATGTCATGGGCACTAGGAGGATTGTGCCGGTGGGGACCACTGTGGGTTGGTATTGTTCCAGGGGGCAGCACTAGCAAACTATCTAGCCTGCTTTATCTTTCCCTGTATGTAGATACTGCACAACATGACATCTGAACTTAAATTCATATCTTTGGGTACAAATCCCCATGGGAGTTATCAACCCAGACAACTGAACCTTATTTGAGCCTATAAATCAGGACTGTGTATTGACATCAAATGTGGCCTGGTTCAATTGCCTATTCAAAGTATTCATCATATAGTACAATTGGTAGCAAATGGATTTAAATGTTTGAGCACTATACATTTTGTGCAGTTATGCATGGTGTTTTCTTTGCTTCTGCTACTGTTCCATTTTGTGAGCTGCACCTCAGTTTGTATTTTCTGGTTTGTTTTCAGGAAGTATAGTAGCTATTTGTAGAGCTATTTTTACATTTATATTGACGTGGTGGAGAAGAGCAGGCTATTACTCTTTTATGATGTACTGTAGGTCGCCTAAGAAACCAGCACGTGTTTTAGGGAGAACATTTCTGTTTAACTTAGATATGTTTAACTGCACAGTACTCACAGCAATGATGTATTTGATGAATCACAGTTCAGGCTTTTGCTTTTCTAAATTGCTATGTTATTTGTAAGATTTATTTACCAGGGTAGCTGGAATGAGATACAGCATCTTGTTTACATTAGGTTCCTGTTTCTACCCAAATGTACCATTGGGAGGGCTGAAGTAAATGGACTGCAAGTGACTTCCTCAATAGTCACTCTGTGAGCCAGTAAGTGGTGAGATTCAAACCTGTGACTTTTTTTCACAGTGGAGTCTTTAACCTTCATACCACAAAACTTCCTTTAAAGGACACTATCAACCATTACTACATGATTCTCATACATGAAAACAGGCATTCAAATTGTGTTTTAAAAAAAGAATTGTATAATGAATAGTCCTTATGTGTTCAGAAACTGTATTGTTATTCTTTTGGAGACACCAAGGTTCTTGTCATGTTTTGGAAAATCTGCACTCAGCTGATCTATTCCTACACTCCGGAATAAGCTGCAGCACACCTGTAATTTTATGTTTTATATAACACTACTGCCTTTAAAGGGGACAGGAATTGATTTCTAATTAGCAGCTGTTTATTAAACTCCTATTTTCAGAAACAATATTCATACCTCTAAATGATCCATTTGTAACTGTACATGAATGAAAAGCAATGTGAAAAACTTTATTTTGCATGGTTTTCTTTTTATGGACATGTAGGCCCCCAACCCAGGTTGGGTTTACCTTTTGGGACTGCGGCCCACGGAAGTTCTCAGCAGGGGCCTCTGGTTGGATTCGGGCCCATGTGCCCATTTGTCTTCGCGGGTGCAGTCGCTGATATTTTGTGTCCTCTACCCTATCAGAGATAGGAGGCCGAGGTCGAGTCAATTGCTTTTGCCTCCAAGCACTTCAGGTAGCAGGTTGGCGGTCCCGGTAGCAAGGGAAAAGCCGGGCCGCCCCATGTAAATAAAAAAGATGGCCACGCAGTGACTTGTGAGCATCCGTGGCTGGAAAAGGAAAAATATAAAGGAGCCTTGGCTCTATTAGTTGTGCATGCCAAGAAAAGAGCACAAATGTGGGGATAAATGTTTTGGGAGCCCCAGGGTCATATAGGGGCTCCCTCAAAAAAATTAAGAGGTGTCCTGTCTCCCAGTAGCCAGAGATGCTAGGATAAGTTACTTTCAGCCCCTGAATGAGCTTTAAAATAAAAAATATTGGCACTGCATTAATTAGGTGCATAAAATAAATAAATATGGTGGCCCCATAGGACTCTGGCAGAATGGGGGGCTGCTGGGAAATAGTCATAGGGCATCAGAAGTGCCTGGGAAGCCTGCAGCCAATCAGTAGGGGATTCTTGAAAACTTCTAAAAGTCTGTATTTGCCCACCAAAGGGGTGATTCTGCTGGAGCCAGGAGTAGAGGTTGGAGTGCAGAATTTAGACTGCTGTGGATTCCTAGCCCAAAGGCTTGTACCTAGCACCCTATGGCCTGTTTGGCCATAGCAGAAAGGGATCTGCAGAGTGCCTCTTGCAGCAGTAAAAAACAAGCATTTGTCAATGCCAAATGTTTGCTTGCTGGCATTGGCATTGGTAGTATAGAAGTTACAGAGCTGCATAACAAAAATGGCAGTGAAGTACTGAACTGAAGCCAACCCCACCACCACCCTGCAGAGAGTGACAGGCATTGGGGTGTGCCTTTGGGTCGTCAGGCATAACGGCCATGCAATTTCACCACACCCTACCCTGCAGACACTGACAAGTGTCACAGTGTGCCTTGGGGTCTTTGGCCCTTATGCGCACCTCATTCCATCAGGAAATACAGTGAGATGGGTGCGGTATAGGAGAATGGGGTGAACTATGGGGCTGAAGGGTCCAAGGCATACCTCGATGCCTCTCACTGGCTGCAGGGTATGGAATGGTATGAGCATTACAGGCAAGAATCCCAAGTCACACCCCTGATGCCTGTCATTCTCTACAGGGTGGGGTGTTATGGTTGGAAACCCTAACACCTCAGGCATTTGTTGGTATTTTCTCTCCAAATTTTGAACATGATTTTTTTGTGACCCCTACCTCATGAACAGTGGCAATATCAGTTTGTTAGCCGAAAGCTGCTTATGCACAGCGACTACGGCATTTAGCACCACAGGTCAAAACACATTCCGAACAGGATGTGAAAAATGACAGCTATACTGTTCATGGGGAGGTGTAAAAAAAATGGCAATGTTGCAAATCTGCAGTAAAAATATTAAAAAAACTGGTGAAGTCACGAGCGTGCATAGAAACTGTGCAACGTACACCTGTAATGTAATTAGTTTGGGGATTTTTTACAGCAGATTGTCAACACAGACATTTTGGGACCTCCGATCATGAACAGTGTCACTGTGATTTTCTTTATCTGTCCCGAACAATGATTTCCCACAGCGACCACGCATCTCTGCGCTGAAAGTGTGAAAACACATTTTGGCCATGTTGTGAAAAATGACAGCTGTACTGTTCATAAGGAAGTGTGGAAAAAATGCCACTGGTGAAAATCTGGACTGAAAATATTATAAAGTCATGAACTTACGATGGTGCATGGAAACTGCGCAATGCTCACTTGTAACACAGTCATTTTATGGACTTTGTAACCAAATTTTCAAAATAGCCATTTTAAGACCTCTGCTCAAGAACAGTGTAACTGTGATTTTCTTAATCTGTCCCAAACATTGCTTTCGCACACCGACTGCACCATTGTGCGCTACATGTGCGGAACCATATTTTGGGCGACATGTGAAAAATGGCAGCTGTACTGTTCATAAAGAAGTGTAACAAAATGGCAATGTGGACAATCTGGAGTGAAAATATAGAAAATTCGCAAACTTATGAGTGTGCGTAGGAACTGCGCAACGCACGCTCGTAAAACAGTCATTTCTAGGAATTTTTTCACCAAATTTTCAACATAGCCATTTAAAGGCCTCTGCTTATGAACAGTGTCACTGTGGTTTTCTTAATGTGTCCCATACATTGATTTTGCACACCGACTGCGCCATTGTGAGCTACATGGGCAGAAACACGTTTTGGGCAAGATGTGAAAAATGACAGCTGCACTGCTCATAAGGAAGTGTAATAAAATGGCAATGTTGAAAATCTGGAGTGAAAATATTGAAAATTCGCAAACTTACAAGTGTGCATAAGAACTACGCAACGCGCGCTCGTAAAACAGTCATTTTAAGGAATTTTTTCACCAAATTTTCAACATAGCCATTTTAAGACCTCTGCTCATTAACAGTGTCATTGTGATTTTCTTAACATGTCCCATACATTGATTTCACACACCGACTGCGCCATTGTGTGCTACCTGGGCGGAAATACATTTTGGGCAAGATGTGAAAAATAACAGCTGTACTGCTCATAAGGAGGTGTGGCAAAATGGCAGTGTTGAAAATCTGGAGTGACAATATTGAAAATTCGCGAACTTACGAGCATGCGTAGGAACTGCGCAACACACGCTTGTAAAACAGTCATTTTTAGGAATTTTTCCACCAAATTTTCAACATAGGCTTTTTGAGAGCCCACCTTATGAATAGTGGCAGTGTCGTTTCATTACTCAGTCCCAAAACGTGATTTAGCGCAGTGACTGCGAAATCACCCTTTGGGGCCGATTAACGCCATGACAGTGAGATCATTCATGAGAAGAATGTCCCAAAAACCCCATGCTGAAAATTTGGTGCAAAAATTCCAAAAAATGCCTGAGATATGCAGCAAAGTTGAAAAACCCCTATCTATCCCATTATACAGCTTACCGGCATTTCCTCAGTTAGTGGTCAGCTTTGAAGAGTGCAGACATGTTCCCGGTCCACTGAAGATCGCCGGCCGGAGTCCGGATGTGGCATGGGGGGTGGGGAGGCAGGGTGCGAGTGGGTGGGGCGGGTGGGGACAGAGACACCGAGGGACCGCTTTTGAGTTTCAGGTGTTTTTTTTTTAAATGACGACGATACGGGACGTTTGCCACGCTGGGGTGGGCTCCCAGCATGACAAAAGGATGGCTGGTGGGGGGGCGTGGAGCCATCGGCGATAGCATGTGTTGCCATGCTGTGTTGGGCTCCCAGCGTGGCATCCTGTACTTTGGGGAGGCGGGAACCAGTGGAGCCGACGGGGGATTGGGCACCCCGGTCGGCTATACTGATGTATAGCCACGCTGGGGTGGGCACCCAGCGTGGTATATAGAACTCTGTTTTTGGGGTGCAGCACAGCTGATGGGATTGGGCACCCCCATCGGCTCACAGTGTGTGGGGGAGCACGAGTCGGCATGTGTGTGTGTGTGTGTGTGTGTGTGTGTGTAGGTGAGAGCGCGCATGAGCAGGCGTATATCTTATCGCTGCTCACTGAAGCATTGCTCCCCCTTTCAACTGTACGCCACTGTATTTTGGACTGGTCATAGACAGCTCAAGCAGGCATTGGAGAACTGCGGCCGCGCCTGCAAACACACTGCCTGAATTGGAAGAGGGCTGCGACACCTCTGAAAACTCAGATGATGGCACTATGTTTCTTGCACATGCGTGCAAGCAAACATAAAAAAAGATTCTGTCCATTTGCTGCAGGAGAGGAAAATGAAACTTTGCATTAGAAGGAGAAGTTTGAAAGTGCTGCAGGGAGAGGCTTTTTGAAATCGCTGCTGAGAGAAAGAGAGGGAATCTGAGATTTGCAGCTGGAGGAAGAAAGCTTGGAGCTACATTATGAGAGGAGAGGCTGTAAATTGTACAGCCCTAATTGAAAAGTGCAGCAGTTGTGTGAGAAAAGCCTGAGCAACCCATGTTTCCCCTTGGAGGGGCAACTGTGAAAGCCAGCAGTGTGCTGCAAGCTGAATGCCTGCCTGTGCTGGGGTCAGAGACTGAGCCAAAGCCCAGTTGCATTACTGTTTCAGGAAAAGTTGCGTGCTAAGCTACAAGTCTAGAGGACCCAGTCTGCCCTGTTCTCAGACCAATGGTGAAGAAGACCCGGCCAGCGGCCTGCCTGATGAATACTGGCAACAAAGGCCTCAGAGGCGAAGTTGGCAAGGCCAGGCAGGTGAAGACCTGTACCGTTCAACTATTCAAGCTACTCCTTGCTGCTTTGATGCACCACCAATGAGAGAAAATTGCAGAATTTCATGAAAAATTCCATAAAACTGTTTCTACCACCTCCTTTGAACTTGTGAACTGTAAGTACCCCCGATCTGCAGCTTTGGGGGAGTCTTTATTTATCTGGCTAACTAGGTTAAAATCAAGGATTATGTCCTGGGCAGGACTCTGTTAGAAACTGTGCCCAAACCTGAAGTTTCACTGTTTCCACTGTCTAATGTTATTGGGCCCAAACTAAAGGTCTCCAGTGGCATCTCCACTGCAGCATGGTACCCACCAAAGAAACATTAGAGAAATTTTGGGCAGCTACCATTGGGAAGCTGGGTGCACCTGTAGGTAGGAAGTGTGGAATATGTGGGATGAAATTGTTTCAGCAGTTGTTAATGTTGTGCTGTTTTCTTCCTTTTTTCTCCCCTTCCCCCAATTAATTTTAGGGACAGCTGTTGTATATTTCTGGGGGAGTGGTAACCTACAATCTGTTCACGGGTATTCCCTGCCATTGCCTCAGGTGGAGGCATCTCGCCATTACTTCTGTCCACTGACCAGGCAGGCCCCCTCAGAGGCATGTGCAGAAATACCTGAAGGTCCCAGAAACAGCTGAGGTGAGTCAGAGAGTCTGTTGCAAGTGGAGGCACTGCTGCTGCGATTTGCTTCCCCTTAGTGGCCATCCCCATAATTGCATTTCAGAAAAGAGAAAGTTTGGCACCCCTCTCATCTATAAAAATTCACTATGGCACTACAGGACTTGGAAGATTGGCATTGAAGAGAGAAACTGTACTGAAAAAAAGGCCCTCTTAGTGACTGGTATTTCAGAAAGGTTTACTAGATCAAAAATTGTTGATGAACTGTTGGCAATGGATTGTTTTGATCATTTAAAGGTACAAGGACTATGGTACAACCATAGCAGTAAAGGTGTGCTTGCTTTTATAAAGAGTGATACTGAGACTGATGTTTCCAAGCTTTCTAGTACTATCTCCCTGTGGGGGGACAGGTCCCCCTGGAACCTAGTGACATATAACAGTGATAAGAAAATGCCTAAGTCTTCTTCAGATGAAGCTGATTTTAAAGTGAAGTTTGAGTTGTGGTTGAAATAAGAGGGGAAGACTCCCCAGGATGTGCACTAACAGCACAAAGTAGACAGTGGCACTCCGCCTGACCAACCCCAGGCTTGGTTAGCTGCATGGGCACCAGGGAGAGGGACAGGATCCTACAAGAAATGAAGACCCTTCTCTGAGAGAAAACCACTGCCTTGTGGAGAAAATTACTTTGAAACTTAGATTGGTCAGGCTACTCCTATGGTGCAAGATCCCCAGCGCCTGAAGATGAGAAGAGACATCAGCTGTGGGAGAGTTTGAAACACTGGCCATGGATGGTATTGGAGCTTTGTAAGCTACCTGACCTGATGCTACTGCTCAGATGTACCTCAAGACCCTAGAAAGCATGTTCGGGAGTACCGACAGTGGAACCCACATCATGAGAAATTTACAAGGAACAGTACAATGAGAAGGTGAAAAGCTTTTCAAATACTTGATCCATCTCAAGCAGTTAATACAGAGAGCCTACAATAAGAGAGCAGTAACTGCCTAAGATATGAATAATCTGCAGTTGGAGCAAGTCATAGCAGGAGCTGGGCACTCTGAAAAGCTGTTGATGAAGTTGCGACTGGAGAAATGGTTGAGTAATCCCCCTTCCTATGGAGAATTGATGCATGAGGTCTGAGAAAAGCAGACTAGAGCTGCCCAACAAGGCTCAATGGTGGCACCTCTGAGAAAAACAGAGACTCCTGTAAGTCAAGATTCGCCCAGGCAAGACAACAGTGAAACTGAGGACTTGAAGAGACAAATAAAAGGGCTGACTGAACAGGTTGCTGCACTACAGACTACTAGTGAACAAAGTTTGAGAGAGACAACTCCTTCCCCAAGGGATCAAAGATATTACACTGGTTGGAAGTCCACCCCGCCAGAGTAGGGGAAGGTAAATGCAGCCAGTAGTGATGAATTGTTCTGTTACTGATACAGTGAAGATGGGCTCCGAAGAAGATATTGTAAAAGGCGTGAAAATTCTGAGCTGGTAGTGCAGAAGTTATTGAAAGAGAAGCATATGTCAGAGAAACGCCAGTGGGAGCCAGTGAAGGAGTGAACTGGGGTCCTGGACCAAAACTGTTCTATGAAACTGATACAACTTGTTAATGTTGAAGGTCCTAAGATTCTCCCAGGATTAATACAACCATCTGCTAAGGTCCCAGCCAAGACTGAAGGAGTGGATTGAATGGTGTTACTTGATAGTGGTGCCGAAGTGACTGTCATGTTTGAAGATTGGTACCAGAAGCATTTGAGTCACGTGCCCTTGCAGCCACTAGAAGGACTAGATATCTGGGGGGGTAAGCGAACAGCCTTAGCCAAATTGGGGCTGCATTGTTGTACACATAGAATTCCCACAAAGTGTGGCTGGAGTACAAGCCCCCATAAAAGTGCTTGCCTTGGTATGCCCTAATACTGGGATAGAAGGAAAGACCCCAGTATTGACTGGGACCACTGCCAACATGTTTCAGAGACTGGCTCAGCTATGCCAAGAGATGAACTATCCACAATCCATCCATAGCTGAGGGATACACCCCCTGACTCAAAATGTCTATTTGAAGAGGCCCTCTTGTGGTAAGCCAGACACTGAAGATGATCGAGTGGGTGTGGTTCACAGACAAGATGCCCGACCTTTGGTTTTACCCCCGGGGCTGAGTGCCAAGTGATGGCAGAGATAGAGTTTTAGTCACCCGCCAGAAGCCATGCTTACATTGTGGACACACCCACAGATGGAGAGCAACCTAATAGCCTGCTAGCACAGAGATGGGTGATGTGGACCCCCAGTATCCCCATAGGAACGAACAAGATTAATGTCCTGGTGAGAAATGAAACTGACAAAGAAGTGACTATTCGGAAAGGATGGACCTTAGCACATGTCTACTGAGCAGAGAAGGTACATCTTAAGTTCCGAACCAAGCTACAGGTAAAAGGCTTGATCCTAACCTGTTCCACTCTGGACATGCGCCAATACCTGAGTCATACAAGTGTAAATTGTGACAGAAGCTAGCCAAGCAGACTGTTTTTTCTACAAGTGTGTTTGATGTTGGATGCACCCGTGGTGAAAAGCATCACATACGCCTGAGTGATAACGACCCTTTCACGAGAGGTCCAGAGGACTAGCCCCAGCTGATGTGGAAGATGTTTGCAAACTCTTGCAAGAACTGCTTGCTGCTGATATCATTACCAAATCCAGAAGCCCTTATACAGTACAACCCCCATAGTGGTAGCCCACAAGAAGAATGGGTATGTATGCTTCTGTATTGACTACAGAACTTTAAACACGTGTACCATAATGGAACAATACACAGTACCGTGTGTGGAGGAAGCTCTGGCCTGCCTCACTGGCAGTAGATGGTTTTCAGTCTCGGATTTATGGAGCAGATACTACCAGACACCCATGGCCAAAGAAGACAAGGAAAAAACATCTTTCATTTGCCCCCTTGGATTTCATCAGTTTAAACAGATGCCACAAGGTATCTTGGGGGCACCAGCCACTTTCCAGCAGCTGATGGAAAAAGCCATGGGAGACATGAATCTGCTGCAAGTAATAGTCTATTTGGATGATCTGATTGTTTTTGGACATACCCTGGAAGGGTACCGGGTCAATATACCTAAAACAAATACCATGAGAACAAAGAATGCTAACAAAATAGAGCACTAGCAAACACAGCTACCTGCTATACTGACATGTCAAAACCATGCAAACCACCCCAAAAAAAGATAAACAAAACAGAAACCCAAACTACTCCATGGAAACAACTTTATTATCACAATCCAAACCACAGAACAATGACTAAATCACACCTGCAATGATGAATTACAACAATCACACACACAGGCTAACCTCACAAACCACTAATCAGCAACTGAAAACAACAAAACAAATGGGAAAATGAAATACAGAAGCCCAACCAGAACCCACACACTACACACATACCACACACCACTACAAACCCTACAACACCAGGTAATCCAGACAAACAACACAAGACTCGAACCACCAACCCCTACACTGACACACCAATATACCCTAGCCCACAACATGCCCTACTCACTATGTAATGAAGCCAGCACAAATCCTGAGCAAGCAAACTACAAACCACACCAAATACAACAAACTTTACACCCAAAACATACCAATACCCTCACATCCTCATGAGGGGGGCTTCGCCCCCCCCCCACACCCCCAATGTGTGGGCTCCTTCTCCTCACCCCGTACTATAAATGCATTAACTCCAGACTGCACTACAGCTAGCTATGTCAAAAACACCAACATGGCAATAACAACATGCAGCATTTTTCAATGCACTATTTTTTACGTACTATTATGCAGTCACACACATTCTTTCGACATCTTGACTAGGTACCCTCTGGAAGAACATGAAGAATGACTGATGAAGGTCCTACAAAAACTCTTAACAATTTGTACTCAAAATGCCAGTCGACATATGTCAATTCTGTCAACCCTCTGTTAAATACGTTGGGTACATTGTTTCAGCTGAAGGAGTCCAAAACGATCCTGACAAGATAAAGGCCCTCGCTACCTGGCCTAAGCCCCCTTAACCTGAAGACTTTACAATCTTTTCTTGGTTTCTGTGGTTATTGCCAGAGATTCATCCAGGATTTCTCCAAGGTGGTCCAACCAGCTATGAACTTACTGCAAGGGTACTCCACTACCAAATACAAGAAGCAGAAAAGAAAACACCCCAACAGATGTACTACAAAGTTAACAAACCATCTGGAGACAGGTGGAATTAAGAATGTGAAAATGATTTCAGAGGAATAAGTAAGAGACTTACTGAAGTTCCTGTGTTGGCATTTGCTGATCCCACCAAGCACTATTTCTTGCACACTGATGTCAGCATGGAAAAGTACCCTGAGGGTTTGAAACCCATTACATTCACAAGATGCCCAGTGAAAAGAATTACCCTGTGCACAAGCTAGAGTTTTTAGCTTTAAAATGGGTCAACACCAAGCAGCTCCATGACAGTAAGAACTGACAAGAATCCACTTACTTATGTCAACACCACTACTAAGTTAGATGCCACCGGTCACTGCTGGCTGTCTGCTCTTTCTACTTATGACTTTACCCTCTAGTATTGGAAGGGCATGAACAATACAGATGCTGATGCCTTATCTCACAGACCTCACCCTCCAGAGGGGAACCAGTGGACCTGTATGGCTCCTGCAACTGTAAAAGCTTTATGTATGAAATTTGTGGATACAGAAAGTGAGAAATCTGACTGCCACCCCAGGGCAATTGATGCAATGGGAGCCCACCCTGACACCATACCAGAAGCCTATTGCAACTTGGAGAGTTTTTACATTAAGTATCTGCCCAGGCGGAAGCTGAGAAAACAAAGATAGTTGCAGTGGCAAGTATACGGACTAAAAAGAGAAACTTCAGCTTTGGAAAAAGGAGAGGGTACAGACAAGATGCTGAATGATCATCCAAATGTCCCAATTTTGTTGCGAGAGTGGAGCAAGTTGTCCTTGAAAGATGGACTGTTTTTCAGAACTGTACAAGACCCCAAAACAATGATCACCTGTAATCAGTTGGTGCTGCCATGGAAATACCAAAAGGTTGTCCTCAAAGCACTTCTCGATGATATGAGACACCTAGGGTTCAAGCGTCTTATGCAAAGCTGATTTTATTGGCCTAGAATGGTATCTAATGTGGAGAAGCATTTCAAGAACTCTGCCAGGTGTGTTCAGAGAAAGACTTTGCCAGGAAAGCAGCACCACTTGTAAACATTAAAACTACTGAACTGTTAGCCGACCCAGTGGTGCTGAGGACTGAGGTGCTGGACACCTTAGCTTGCGCTATGCCAGCGACCTGTGTTTGGAAATGAGCACTGGCCAGTGGGGTTGGCAGGGGGAGTAGAAGGATCGAGTGTCCAAGGAACTGTTCTCCTTCTCCGGGGAGGGGGGGATCACCAGTTGTCGGTGTTTGACTGGCCCTAGCGGAGGCTGAGGGGCAGTGCACCTATGCTGCAGAAAGGGGTGGAGATGGGGCAGATGTCTGTAGGAGCATGTGCGGATGCATGCATGCTCCCTCTGTCAGGTGTCATGCACGCCTCATCTTCGTGAAGAAAAACCGGAGGAGAAAATGTTGCCACGGCACATGACTGAGGGTGCTCACAGACCCCACTCCCAGCTAGCTATGGCACTGGCCACACTGGATCTAGTCTCCAGAGGGGGTTAGGGAACCCCGACAGCCCCGCCGGGGGGGGGTAAGCCATGGAGGTAAGGGTCAGCACTGGCTGGTAGATGCGGGGGGATGGGACTGGGGGCTCCCTCCTGAGACATGGACCATGGCAACAAGGAGCAGAAACGTAATAACTAAAAAAAACCTACTAAACTGTTAGAACTAGTATGTATGGACTTTTTGTCACTGGAACAGGACAGCAAAGGGTATAGCCACATTTTCGTCATCACTGAAAATTGTACCAGGTATGCACAAGCCTACTCAACTAAAAGTCAGACTGCCTGGACTGTTCAGAAAATCAAAGAGTTTATGACTCATTATGGTATACCTCAGTGCATTCACTCCGACCAAGGGTGTGACTTTCAGAACCACCTAGTAAAAGAGTTTCTTTCTGCTCATGGTGTTCAGCAGTTCTGCATCACACCCTACATCCACAAGGGGACCAATAACCTGAAAGATTTAATCGTACCTTGTTAGACATGTTAGGTACGTTGGACCCTGACCCTAAAAGAAACTGGAGCCAGCATGTCCCCAAATTGGTGCATGCCTACAATTGTACTCAAAACAGTGCTACAAATTCTTCACCTTACATGTTAGTGTTCGGTTGAGAAGCCCATTTTCCAATTGACTTAGCTTTCTAAGTCTCTGCTGATTGAACTTTCAAAGATTCTTACCTTGAATACACCAAATGTCTGAAAAACAGCTGAAAGATGCCCTCAAATTTGCTGCAGAAGCCACCAGAAAAGTAAGTAAACTACAATATGACCAGAAAGTGCGAAACCAAGTGTTACAAGTTGGAGATAGAGTTCTCCTCGGGAATCTTGGACTTCGAGAAAAGCATAAAATAGCTGATGGCTGGTCTTCAGAACCTTACGTTATGGTTGAAAAGTTTACTGATTTGCCAGTGTACTGCATTCAACAAGAACTAGGCCATGGAATTATTAAGACTGTTCACCAAAACCGCCTTTTGCTCATTGGTCAGCTCTAGCCCATACCAGAGACTGTACCAAAGCCTGGGCCAAGACCTGCCAGAACTAGAAACCATACACAGACTAGAAAAAAGATGTCGGTGACCATTCCTGATCCAGTGGAGGACAATGAACCATATATGCAGCCTGAATCAACAGACAATACAGATATTGAGGAGGAAGAGGAAATGTATTGGTATCAACCTCCCGCAGAAGTATCCTGAGAAAAGGTGACTCCTGTGGACTGGCCACAAACAAATAGTGAAGAGATAGACTTCTTGTATTGTATAGACCCAAATGGAAAACCACTAGTGACAAGTGACAGCCCAGTTGGAAATCAAGAGTCACCATTTGCAGACATGGATGTAGAGGTTTATTGGACAACTGGTCAACAAAGACTGATAGGACCCCCATTATTCATGACCAGGCCCCTGTGCTGGATACAGTGCTGGAAGAGGGCAGAGTGCACCCTAATACTATGGAACAAGCAGTTGTCCCCCACTGTCCCCCACAAGTCTAGTAGAGTGATAAAGCCTCCTCTAAAATAAATGTATGACCGCCTAGGTGCCTCTACTGATATCCCCCTGCAAGTGGTTCACAAGCATATTGTTCCATTAATATATCCCCCCATCTTCTGTAAAATGGATATGGTGAGGATGTGCATGTGCCTACCAATGTGTATTGTTGTCTAGATAGCTACTTAATGAAACATAGAAATTGCTGGTAGATAAGGACAGCTAGGCCAATCCAGTCTGCCAGAAGGCCCTATACTGTCAATTGTATGTGGCCACTGACCCTATGTGATCAATGGCTTTTCATCACTCCCTCTCCTCTCAAGGTTCCTTTGTTCCTGTCCCAGGCATGTTTAAACCCCTCCACTGTGTTTTCCTCCACCACCTCCTGTGGCAGACTATTCCAAGCATCAACTACCCTCTTTGTATAGAAAAACATCCTCACATTACCCCTTAATCTACGCCCCTCCAATTTCATATCATGTCCCCTTGTTCTAGTACTTTTTCTCCCTTGGAAAAGGTCCCCCATCTGCACCCTGTTGATGCCCTTGAGGTACTTGAAAGTTTCTATCATGTCCCCCCATTCTCCCCTCTCTTTTAGCGAGTACATATTGATGTCCCCTAGTCTCTCCTCATATGTAGTCTTCACCTTGTCGATGTCCTTGCACAGGTGTGGCCTCCAGAACTGAACGCAGTACTCCAGGTGAGACCCCACCAATGTTTTATACAATTGCATCACCACCTCCCATCCCCTGCTAGTGATACCACTGCATATACACCCCAGCATGCCATTGGCCCTCTCTGCAGCCTTTAGGCATTGCCTTGATACTTTAAAGTCATCAGTAATGATAACTCCTAGTCCCCTTTCCTCTTTAGTGACAGACAACACCCCCCCCCTTCCCGTAGGTCTCCCCAGGGTTCCCTCTACCCATGTACATTATTTTGCACTTTTTGCATTGAACCTCAGTTGCTATGTTTCTGACCATCTTTCAAGTTTCTCCAGATTCCTCCTCATTCTCTGCACCCCGTATGGAGTATCCACCCTGTTGCAGATCTCGGTGTCATCTGCAAATAGGCAAACCTTCCCTTCCAGTCCCTCTGCAATGTCACTAATGAAGACACTGAACAGGACTGGTCCCAGTACTGAACCTTGTGGTACTCTGCTGGTCACCCCTTCCTCCCCGGATTGGATCCCATTTACCACCATCCTCTGCCTCCTGTCTGTCAGCCAGCTTTCCACCCATTGTATCACCTTTTGTTCCATACCTAGACTTCCCATCTTGTTAACCAGCCTTCTATGTGGGACGATGTTGAAGGCTTTGCTGAAATCTAGGTAGGCGATTAACCTCCCTAGTTACCCAGTCAAAACAAGCTATCAGATTTGTTTGACATGACCTTCCTGCTGTGAAACCGTGTTACCTCAGATCCATGGCTCCACTGTATTCCAGGTGTCCACTATCCTTCCTGTCAGCAGTGTCTGCATGATCTTCCCCACCACTGAGATGAGGCTGACTGTCCTGTAGTTCTCTGGGTCCTCCCTACTGCCACTTTTATGCAATGGTACTACATGTGCCCATCTCCAGTCCTCTGTAACCACTCCCATGTTAAGAGACTGTGTGAACAGGGCTGCCAGAGGCACTGCTAATTCACTTCGCAGCTCCCTTAATATCCTCAGGTGTACACCATCTGTCCCCATGGCTTTATCCACCCTCAGCTCTGTGAGTTCTTCCAGGACTCTCCACTGTGAAAGGACTGATATCCTCTTCTTTCCCTCCATAGCTTCTGCCAACCATCTGTGGTCCTTGACCCACCCCCTCCTTAGTGAATACTGAGCAGAAGTTTTTGTTCATTATTTCTGCCTGTCCAGATCCCCCTTCTTACACTCTCCCTCCTCACATTTTAGCCTCACTATCCCTCCACCCCGGTTTTTCTTCTGTCATTGATGTACCTATAGAATGTCTTGTCTCCTTTTTTCGCAGTCTGTGCTAAACCCTCCTTCGTCTGCATCTTAGTTCTCCTTACAGCTTTCACTGCCTCCCTTAGACATTCAAGGTACACCTCCCTGTCCTCTTCCCTTTGGGTCCTCTTTTATTTTCTGAAACTCAGTTTTTCAGCTCTTATTTTGTCCCTACCTCTTTAGAGAACCATAGTGGTTTCCTTCTTCTTTTTCCTTTGGCCACTATCCTAGTGCATTGGTTTGTTACCTCCACTATAGCTTTCTTTAGTTTCCCCCATTGCTCTTCCACCCCCACTATTGCTCCTCCCTTCCCCAGGGTTGCTCTTATTCACCTACTCATTTCTGTGAATTTCACTCTTCTAAAATCTAGTACTTTTCCCCTTGTGTGGCTTGAGTCCCCGTCAACATGCTAAACCATACCGTGTGGTGGTCTCTGGGCCCCAGCTGCCCTTCCACCTTACTCTCTTGATTCTGTTTCCATTGGTCCATACCAAGTCCAGAATCGACTTGTCCCTGGTTGGTTCATGCACCAGCTGCCTGAGTCCAACCCACTGCAGGGATTCTAGGATGGCTGTGCTTCTGGCTGAAGCAGCTGCCTAGGAGGTCCAATCCACGTCTGGTATATGTAAATCCCCTAGTAGCAGGATTTCACCTTTAATTGCCATTTCATGTATGTACTCCACTAGTTCCCTGTCTACCTCCTCCCTCTGTGCCAGAGGTCTGTAGATCACCCCTGTTTATACTGCTGTGCCATTACCTGGTTCAAGGGCGACCCACGTGGCTTTGGCATCCCTGTCTTCCTTGAACTTCTGTAGCCTTTATACCATCTCTAAGCCTTTATACCATCTCTAATGTACACTGCCACCCCCCCCACCCTTCCAGCCCTCCTTTTCACTCCTGAGCAGTGTATAACCTGGTACATTGATGTTCCAGCCGTGATTAGCAGTGTACCATGTCTCTGTTGTTGCTGCTATGTCAAGGTCTGCATCTGCCATCAAGGTCTCCAGATCTGGAACCTTATTTCCCAGGCTACGGGCATTTGTTAACATGACCTTGCATTGTTTAAAGTCTGCCATCCCTCTGTTCCTGTTATCGCTGTTTTGCCTCTTCCCCTCACCCTGGTTCCCCTGCTATGTGTACCTCCCCTTATACACTCTTTGCCTACCTTTCCCTCTCTGCCTAATTCTGCTGTTGCTGTTGTCCACTTAAGTACCTGCCTGTTCCCTTGGGAGGTGTTCCTAAGCCCCCGATCATCCTGACTCACCCCCCCCTTGGCCAGTTTAAATGCTCTCTGCTGAAGCATTTAAACTTCTCACTAAGAACCAAGGTCCCCTTCTCAGACAGATGCAGGCCATCCTCATATAAGTTTGCATCTGCACAGTTCGCACCCCAGTCCGCCATGATGCCAAACCCCTCCCGCCCACAGCAACCCTTCAACCATAAGTTGAAGGTCTAGATGTGATGTTCCCAAGCCTCCCCTGTGCCCTGGACAGGTAACACCTCTGAGAATGTGATGGAGTGTACTATCCATGTAAGGCCTCCCCCCAGCTTCCTGAAGTCTTCCTGGAACCTATCTAACTCCACCCTTCTTCCCACCAGGTCGTTGGTCCCCAGGTGGACAATGACATCCAGCTCCTACCTCCTAGCTATAACCCTATCAATCCTATGGATCTGCTTCCCATCCCTCCATGCAGTACTTCCTGGGAGGTACTTTACCTCCCTCTCCCCACTGCTAGGTATTCCTAACTCCACTCCCCAGACAATGGAATCCCCCACTAGGAGAAACTTCCCTCTCTTCTGGGGTCACCTGCCCCTTTTCCCTGGGTCTCCTTCTTGGAGGACCTGCCCATTCTCCCTGGTCCCAGCTGCAGGTGCCTGTGTGTGTTTAAAGAAGCACTTAAATTAACAATTGATGTTCTTTGTTATAACTTTTTTTTCCTCTTTCCGTCCCCGTTTATTTATTTATTTATCGGTTAAATGGTTGAAGAAAAATATCTGAAATCAAAAAGTAGAATAAATAAAAAGGTGAATATTGAGAACTTAAACTATAAATGATAAAGTAGCATTGTTTGTTGCAATTTGGAATATGTAGTACTTGACCTAAGTGTTTTATTTATTTTTAAAGTGAACATATACAGGAGGCAATTCTTGAGGAGACTTGGAAGATGTTTGGCTTTTGCTGACATTGTTAAAAAGTAAGGCAATGAATTTTTCATGTATTTATATTGGTGGCATCTAGTTAGGCAAAATGTATAAGAATTTTATGACTGTTAATGAATGTAAAGGATAACCAGGTGGTTAAAATATAATTTTGATTTTAATATTGCTTTAATAACTACAATTGAAAGTTGGTACATCCAGTCATTTATGACTAGCATGGTCTAATATGGAAATATATTAAAAATTGAAAATTAAAAAATTAAATATTATTTTCAAATGTGAAATATAGTAAATATTTGTTTATAAATCTTTTTAGAGTCCCCCAGAAGAAGCCTAATACTAGGTGAAATGTTGGGACTTTATAAAATAAAAATAACGAACTTTAAAAAGACTTTGTGTGTAGTAGCATTCATTGCTCGAGCAGGCCAGAACTTTGTTGTTGGATCTGAATGTACCAGAAACTTGGCAAGCTCCACCAGATACCTTACTGAATCATTTGTACAAGACTGGTGATTTCCCTGGGCACACAAACTTTTTGCTCATGTCTCAGGCCACCTGTGCCTGCTCCCTTGGAAACACCCTCACCAGAAATCCACCTTAGGGGCCCAGTGTACATCTGCCTTACAAGTACTGGCTACTACATATACAATTGACACGTTTTTGACTCCATTGTGAAAATGTTGATTACTATAGTGTACTCCCTTATGCACTTTATTTGTAAACCTTGGACTGGCTGAATAATGTCTTGATTTGCTGTAAGTGTATGTCCTGGTTCTCTGCAAGCAGAAAAGTGTTGCTTTATTTGTCATAAATTAGTTTTTTATGTCCTTAACCCCTATTTTTAAGATATGATGTTTATGTATCACTGTTTCTGATAGCACTCTATTCACTGTATTATATGTCCCTACTGTATTATAACTTGTACCTATTGTCTGTGCCACAGTATGACCCGGGTCGCAACTGAAAATGGTCCTTTGGATCAGTTTGCTCACCTGGTTATCAAAAACACAAATAAATAAATAATTACCCCAGATCAAAATAGCACTGTGTTTAAAACCTGTACTTTACTTTAAAATGCAGCCCCGACCCAGTGGAATCCTTTAGTATTTTGAAGAACCCCAACCCTCTGTCAATTCCTGAAAATCAAATGCAGCCCCACATACGTATTTGTCCTACCCCGGGGCCAGTCAAAACCCGCATTATTTATACTTTAACAATCCAGCACTCAGTCAGAACCTGCTAAATAAATACAGCCTCTCAGACAAAGTCTGTTTAAGCAATATTCCTGCAAAGCATCCTGTAGTAAATTAAAAACTTAGCCCTCAGTCAAAACCTGCAAGAAAAATACAACACTCCATCAAAAACCTGGCTCAGGACACAATACAAAAAGAATGACTAACCACCCCAGTTTAGCCTGAGAATGAAGTCAATCATTACAAAGGTCCCCTGTATACTAGTACCCATTCTTTCAGCCTGCTCTGCCCACACCACTCCATTCAGGTAAGCCACCCGAGATCAGCACCTCCTCCTTCTCTGACCTCTTCTAATGGCCCCCACCACCCCTCTCAGCATCTTCTGCTGCTCTGTACATTCGATCAAGGAGCCTTCACGCAGTGTCTCCTCACTCCTCTCCCCACGCTCATCTGGGTGTGATGCAGGCTACTCCCTCTCTGCCTGCCTGCTTCCCACTAATGTTTAGGTAGGACTTACTATTGTGACTGTATTGGTTGATCATGCAACACATCTTGATAGACAAGAACCAGGTGTCTAGTAAGAAAATGTGTTGAAGTGATGTTATGTTTGAAATGTCTGAACAGTGAGGAACTGAATTGTCTAGTTAGAGATTATTCCTAAAGAAAAAATATGAAATCTTAATGTCTTGTCAAGAATGCCAAGATTTAAGGGGGGGGAGCATGTAAGCCCCCCAACCCAGGTTGGGTTTACCTTTTGGGACTGGTTGGATTCGCGCCCGTGTGCCCATTTGTCTTCACGGGTGAGGCCACTGATATTTTGTGTCCTCGACCCCATCAGAGATGAGAGGCCAAGGTCCAGTCAATTGATTTTGCCTCCAGGCACTTTAGGAAGTGGGTTGGCAGTCCCGGTAGCAATGGAAAAGCCGGGCCACCCCATATAAATAAAAAGGATTGTCATGCAGAACTTTCTGAGCATGTGCGGCTGGGGGAAGAAAAAATTAAAAGAAGCCCAGCTCCATTATTTGGGTGAACCAAGTAATGGGTATGAATAGGGAGGTAAATGTTTCAGGAGCCCCAGTGGGCATACTGTATATGGCCTCTCTCAAATAAATTAGGAGGTGTCCTGGCACCCACTAGCCAGTGGAGCCAGGACAAGTTACTTTCAGCCCCTGAATGGGCATTAAAACAAAAATATTGGGACAGCATTAATTAGGGGCACAAAATAAATAAATACGGTGGCCCCATAGGACTCTGGCAGAACGGGGGCATCAGAAGTGTCTGGGAAGCCTGCAGAAAATCAGAAGGGGATTCTTGAAAGCTTATAAAAGGCTGTGTTTGCCCGCCAAAGAGGGAATTCTGCAAGAGCCAGGAGTAAAGACTGGAGTGCAAGATATAGACTGCTGTGAGCTCCTAGCCCAAAGGCCTGCACTTAGCACCCTACGACCTGTCTGGTCCTAGCAGAAATGGATCTGCAGAGTGCCTCCTGCAGCAGTGAAAAAAAAGACTCTGCCCATTTTGCGGCAGTAGAGGAAAGTGGAACTGTGCTGCAGAAGGAGAAGTTCGAAAGTGCTGCAGGGAGATACTTTTTGAAATTGCTGCTGAGAGAAAGAGAGAGAATCTGAGGTTTGCAGCTGAAAGAAAAAAGCTCGGAGCTACATTGTGAGAGCAGAGCCTGTAAATTGTACAGCCCAAATTGAAAAGTGCTTCAGCTGTGTGAGAAAAGCCTGAGCAACCTCTGTTCCCCCTTAGTGGTGCAAGTGTGAAAGCCTGCAGTGTGCTGCAAGCTAAATGCCTGCCTGTGCTGGGGTCAGAGACTGAGCCAAAGCCCAGCTGCATTGCTGTTTCAGAAAAAGTTGTGTGCCAAGCTACAAATCTAGAGGACCTGTCCTCAGACCAATGTCGAAGAAGACCCAGTGGAGAAGATGTCGAGAGGCCTGCCTGGTGAACTCTGTCTACAAATGCCTCAGAGGCAAAGTTGACAAGACCAGACAGGTGAAGACCTGCACCCTTCAACTATTCAAGCTGCTCCTTGCTGCTGTAGTGCTCCACCAAAGAGATACCTCTACAGTACCATGAACCAAGTTTCTGCCACCCCCTTTGAACTTCTGAACTGTAAGTACCCATGAGCTGCAGCTTTGCGGGGAGTTTTTATTTAGCAAGACTCTGTTAGAAAACTGTGTTCAAACCTTGACATTTTAGTGTTTCCACTGTCTAAGTTATTTGGCCCCAACAAAAGATCCCCAGTAACATCCTGACCATGGTTCAGTACCCACCAAAGGGACATTAGAGATATTTTGGGCAGCTGCCACTGGGAAGCCAGGGGCACTCTTAGGTGGGAGGTGGGGATTGTGTAGGGTGAAATTGTTTCAGTGGTTGTTAATGTTGTTGTGCTATTTCTTCCCTTTTTCTCCCATTCCCCCAAAATAAATACTGCTAATTGTTAATGTTATATTCTGGTACTGTGGATCATTGCAAGAAGGGGAATTTTTATTTTGTGGGGGAGGGTTTTGGGGGGGCAGCTAATTAAGCAATAATGCATGACAGGGTGTGTGTAGTGCTGGGATCATACCACACCTCGGGTGGTTGGGCACGGGGCCGAAGGCTGAGTGCATCCAATGCCCAATAATTGACATTATCCCAGCACGACACACACTCTGGAGTGCATTATTGCTATTATGCAATGCCTCCCTTGTAAAAAAAAAAAGAAATATAGGAAAATATATATTTTTTTACATTTTCAGTTGATTTGCTTTGTATGTGGAGGTGTATTACTTTAAAAAAAAAGTCATCAATTACATTGTGACCAGAAGGTGGTGCTGTTGCTACACATTGTTCCCCTGTTCAGACACTGTTCTTCTTTTACTGTGTTATTGTCAAACCACCCTCCGCCCCCAGCAGTGGGCATCTGTCTGTTGTCCAGTATTACTGTAATTATTTGTGCATTTGTGAGAGTCAGATATCATCTGGAGGAAATGATGTGGGCAAGTGCAGTGAACCGCTGCAGTTTTGAACTGTATCAAGCAATAAGCATGGGCAGACACTTCCGGTTCTCCAGAGGAATCGGTTGACTTGTTTGCTTCAGTGCATGCTCGTTGGGGAAGAAGTAGTGAGCTAAAATTGTGTTTTGGGATTCAGGGAGAAATGACCATGCAAGATTGAGCATCTCTCAACAATGTGGTGACAACAAGAGAGCGGTACAGCTGCAGCGTCAGTGAACCACGCAACTTGCAGTTATGGACTGTGCGGTTCACTCAAGTCGCTCTGTTGGGGGGAGGAAAGTTTTTTTTTTTTTTTTACACATAACGGACCATGGAAATGTAATGTTTTGTGTTACCTGTGAGTGGCGGAGTAAGGGACTGAATTACTGTAGGGGGTGATGTGAAGGCTTCAGTGGCTGCTACTGTATGGGCTGTGTGTGGACAGGCAGTGTCAGCTTTGTGGTGCCTTGCCTGGGGAGGGAGGGATTTGTTTCACTGCTGTGCAGTTACCTGTCTGCTTGATCTTGATACAGTGATGTTATGCTGGGATAACATCACTGTTCAAGATGGCAACTGGCCAATTAGAACTCAGCATTTTTTCTTGCCATTGTATAATGTGTATTTCCTGGTGGTAATCTACAATCTGTTTGCAGGTATTTCTTGCCATTGCCCCTTGTGGAAGCACCTCACCATTACTTCTGTCTGCTTTTGAATCCAGCTGGCCCCTCGGAGGCGTGTGCAGAGATACCCAAGGGTCCAAGAAACAGCTGAGGTGAGTCATAGGGGCTGTTACAGACGGTATTTACAGTATTCTGTTATAATTCTCTTTACAGAACTGATGATCTGGAGTTATAACTATGTCAGTTTTTGTACCAAACTCTTAGCATGGTTTTGATAGGTCAACAGCCTATTCTGTACACAAACCGTGACATAGTTAAAAATTCCAAATTATTGGTTCCATGAAGAGAACCATAACAGAACTCTGCCCATAAAAAGAAAACATTAAAAACACAGTTTTTCACATTGTTTATTCAGTTACAGTTAAATATGGATTGTTTGGTGGTCTGAATTTTATTTCTCTAAATAGGAAAATTACTAACTGCTGCCAATTAGCCAAAATGTCCTGTCCTTTCTAAAACTCTCTTGGATACGCATTGTGCCAATTTGTGCAATTGCTAATATCACCCTGATCTTATTAAGACTGAATTTCTTTTGTAAATTTTGTATGTACTACCTCACTGTGGTTTAAGCATTATGGGCCCTGTGCACCAATGGGCAGGTTATACGCGCCTAAGACACATACCACTCCAGTGTACCTATGTGGCCCCGGACAGGCACAGGGTGAGCAGCATGTATGACCACATGCACTCATGGGACACCTGTCCATGGCCATGACCCTCTCAGCATGCAGGGTCGTGCGGGCAGTAGGGGCGGAGCCGCTGACCCAGGCAGGCATCCAATCAGATGCCCATACCACATCCCTCAGTGGATCCCTTGCACCCCATGCAGCAGGGACACAGAATCGGAGCCAGCCGTGTAAAGTGGCACCATATGGACTACCACCAGAAACTCACCCAGGACACTGCCCCAGCCCTCCCCTGCAGCCTAGTGGGCTGGGGCAGCAGGGAGGTCAGTAGCATTGGTCCGCCACGCCCAGTGGCTGTAGAACATGGGGGCATGTACCGAGTTATGTTTGGTCCCAGCTGTTGTACTCAGCACCACCCTCTGCATACATGTGGCAAGCAGTACATGGGTAAGTGAATACTGCGTAGTGATGGCACACCCCCAGAATGCCCCCAGCACATTGCAGTCCACGCGGCAGGGGAAGCAGCCACATTCCTGTCTTGCACCCCATTTCGTGAATGCTACACAGGGTCCTTGGGACCCCACTCTACGGCATTCAAGTGTAGTGATGCCAATGCGCCCAGTTTATGCAGCAAATTGGCATTGTGCATAGGGCCCATTGATTGTATATGATTGTATTATTTTCTTTAATATGCTGAACGTCTCGCTCAAGACCCATGTCAATAATTTTAGTGTACTTCGTATGTTCTCCTTTGAATTTTATGATTTTCCTACTTCCTATAATGTATCTGTATATATATCTTTTCTGTGCTTTATGATGTTTTGTTGTCCTAACTAGGACCTCCTTGTAAATGAGCATCGTTCAACTGAGCACAGACAAATACAATACAAAAATGTAGTTTTTAAATTACTGTTTGTTTGTCTCTGTTTATTTATTTTTTGTTAACGAGGAAAGGAGGGTTGGATAATACTGCCTGTTTTCAGCCTCGTCCCAGGGAGGGGGCATACAGATGCCAAACAACTAAAATGTAACTAGGGTACACTGTTGGTATTTAAAAATTGGGGGAATTTGACCAGAGCACCAGAGAAAGACCCCTTTTCTTCATGAGACATGCCATGGGATCCTAAACATACACCTGGTCAACTACCAGAAAAGGCAGATGGGACCTCGGTTTAACATATGCTTTGCTTACACTCTGATATAATTTTGTATTATCATTGGGGCTTTGTGAACCTCCCAAAGTATGACCATGCAAACTTCTAATGCTGAGGCAGGTAATGTTTGCCAAAGTTATCTTACTGCTGGCAAACTTCTTCATGCTGGTTTGCCCTTTAAAAAACATGAAGCAGTGGGGCATAATGAAATAAGATACTGTACTAAGTCGATAAAGCACCCTGAAAAGTAGGATGATTTAATGAGCCACACTGAAGGCAACTGGTTCCAAAGAGTATGCCTGTTCAGTCAGTACCAAACATTGACGTGGCTAGTACGCAGATTACTTCTGTCAAAAATGCTTCAAATAAAATGGTTTGGACAGGGCTTGCATAGGCCACAAAACATCAGTAAAGCATCCTGTAATGTAGGCTACTGGTTACAAAAAACGTGTCCTTTGGGATAGTGCCACACATGGACAAAGCTTCTCATATACCACAGATAAGTGTTGTACACGCTGATTATATTACCAGCTTTGCCCAGTAAATTATTTTTATAGCCTACTGTATGTAGGTCCTCACATTTTTAAGACATTGTAATGTGAAGATGACTAGAGACAGAAGTGCAGCATACCACAGTGCAGGCTCCTGGTTCCAAACACTGTGTCCATTGTGGCAATGCCACACATGGACAGGTTTCCTGTTGTGCCATGGACAAGCATCAGACTCACTTGTTACATGGCCAGTATGATCCAAAAAATATTTTGTTAGTCTATGTAGGCCCTTAAATTAGCAAAACACTGTAATCTGAAGGAGACTGAGGACAGCAGTGCAGAATCCTTCACACTAGGATACTGGTTCCAAAAATGTTGTCCATTGGCACACTGCCATTCATAGAGAAGGCTTCCCATTATGCCATGAATAAGTTTTTTACACACTGATAGTGGTTAAATGGCTGAAGTTGTCCAAACAGTTAGGAGGGGGTAAAGGCCAAATCAGTGGTCAATTTCAAGATGGGCTGGGACAGTCACATGGCCTTTGTAAGAGGAAAGGGGGCAGGGACAAGTGGTGGGATAGCCACTAGGGCCAGAGCAGAGTAGTTAGGCAGGACAAGCAGACTGGGTGGTTCTGGGAGGCCATTATCTGCAATCAATTTCTATATTTCTATTCTTCTGTGGACAAGGCTTCTCATTATGCCATGGATAAGTGTTTTACCCACTGGTTACCTGGCCAACATTGCCAAAAAAATATTTACTCAGTTTATGTAAACCCTCAGACCTGTAAAGTGTTGTAATCTAAAGACTGAAGACAGTAGTAAATCATTCCACAGTGCTACTGGTTACAAAAATTGTATCCATTGTGACAGTGACAGATTGGACCAGGCTTCCTGTTATGCCATGAATAAGTATTGTACATACTGGTTGTATGGCCAAAATTGTCTGCAAATTCATTTATTCAGATATTCAGCATATGTAGGCCCACATGTTCAGAAAGCACTGTAATCTGAAGAAGGCTGAATGACGACAACAGTGGAGCACCCCACAGTGTGTGTGTGTGTAGGCTACTGGTTCGGTGAAAGACTAATGGACACAGTAGTGCTACCCATCCACTTCATCATCCTCTGTTTTTAGCCTAGTTGGAAGTCTAGGGGATTCATCATCCATGAACCATGGCAAATATGGCTTTTGAAAAAGGGGAAGGTTCATTTGTTTAAAAAGTGAGTATCTCTACTAATTGGGTCAAAAGGCACATCCTCCTGTTAGTGGCAATATTGCCTGCCGCACTGAAAATTCTTTTTGAGTACGTCCTTGCAGGTAAGCACCTGAGGTGCTCAACAGTTACCTGTGTCAAAGAGACAAATTGTCCTTTATTGCGTACCAGTGCAATAGAGGCTTGTCTCCTTATACAGGAGGCACATTCTCATCTAGATAATCCTGCATTGTTTTGGTTGCCAGTGTAATAGTCAAAGCACCCTACAATCCCAGTGGGCCTCTTTCTCTCTCTCTCTCTCTGGCCTTGATCACTGAGACTGTATGGACCAGTGTCACCACCATCAAGCCCCCCCCTTGGCAAGAGCTCAGACCCAGGGGCTCTAATAACCCTTTTCCACCACATTGTACCCTTAAGACTCCCAGTAGTGAGGTTCTTTGCTCTGAGTAGGACACACTTTGCTCTCTTGGAGACCATTTACAATATACCCCTTATCCAGGTAACTTTTCTTTAAAGATGCAGTCACAAACAACCAGTTACACCAATCCTGAGGGGAAAAAAATGATTACTAAACACTGGTTGTCCAAACACAGCAGTAATATTTAGGTATAAACACTATTTACACATAGTCAAACACATACAGGAATTAACAAATAAAGCTTGCAATCCAGTGCAAGTAAACCCTTCTAGCTTCCCTACAAGGAGTTACAAAGCTCCCTCTAGGCTCTCTATTACAGTATGTGCTAAACTTGATCACCTTCGGATTATAGACCTGGCTGTCTCCTTGAACGTTCACTCAGCATTCCCCAGAGACAAAAGAGACAGAGAAGAACTGAACTAGTGGATAGCGAGCAGAAAGGATGGGATGCCAAGTTTGTAAACACTTAAAACAATTGTCGATTTTCAAGGGGTTCTCTAGACACAGTTGCCTGGAGTCCCCGTTAGATTTTAAATTCTGAACTAGGAAGCAAGATTCTTTCACACAAGCTACTGATATGCTGTGCATGAATGTTCTATAAAACATTTCTATATCAGATTAAGGAGCAATGTAAGTAATATTTATTGACTGAAGCTCGTCTCTGCTGTTTTTAGTATCTCTGTATAATATTGTACACTTGTAAATTCTTATGTACTCTACATTGAGGTTACATGTGTTAATGTTGAGGTTTTTTATATTATTTTATTTTTTCTCAGTGATTGTTGTAAAAATGTTTGCATTTTACCTATGTGTCAGGGTCAAGCCTGTAAAATGGCCATGCAGTCCAGCACTTTTAACCAGTTAGCACATTTTAAAATAAAAAAAAATAAAGGAGATATGAAGGTTAGAAAATTTGAGCAAGCAAAACCTATATAAGACAAAAGTGGAAAAGGATAAGTGAAATTCTAAAGAAACCAAAGGGTCATTGACCCAACAAAGCCACATTCGCTAGTACATCATGGTCTAGCAGTGGGTAGGGACAGGGAAATTTGCTTTTCGTAGCACTTCACAAATGTCACCTGATTTCCCCTCACCAGCAGCCACAATACCCATAATTTTTACCTAACTTCACATGGTGAAACTACATGAATTTGTTGCTTTGCTGATAATTCACCAGTGATATTGGCACTTAGAGAAGTTTTGGCTGGATGAAGAGAGCACTGCACCAGCAAAAGCTATGGAATATTTTCATTTTTAATTAAAAAGCAGCCCAAAAGGACTAAAATTTCAACCCACATCCATTGTGCATTAAGTTCCCACACCCTTCTTACAATCCATATATCCTACATAGTACCCCCTCCCTCCCTCCCACACACCCCACTGCCTTGGTGATGTTTTATTATATGAGTTGAAGGAGTGGTGTAGAAGATCCACCTGACTTTCACTTAAAACAGTCATCCTTCCCCCATCCACACAGCATCATTCACATACACTTCCCCACCACATTCTTGTGCTCCCCTAAGTACAAATACCCCTGGACTATCCCACCCTAGTACCTACCCTCCATCAGTAGCCACCTCCCTCGTCCCCCTTGTACCCCAAGAATTAAATATTAAACTGTAAAAAAAAGTGGAAAACAGCCCTTCCTTGGAGAACCATAGAAACAGAGAAACAGAATTTGTCAGCAGAAAAGGATTGCTTGTCCCATCCAGTCTGTCCAAATGTTCCCTGCCTAGTCTGTCTCGGCAGACTCTAACTGATGTCAGCTGAACCTCTCTCCTCCCTGCCTATTTATTAATATTCCTCTGTGCCTATCCTTGAAGCCCCCTTGCCACTGTTTTTGCCTCCAACACTTCCTGTGGTAGTCCATTTCAGGCCTCTACCACCCTTTCAGTGAAGTAGTACTTCCTCATACCCATCACATGCCCCTGGTCCTGGTGCTCTTTCTCCTTTGACAGAGGCTCCCCTCTTGTATCCTGTTTACCTCTGAGGTACTAGCAGGTGACTTTCATGGCCCCTCTCACTCTCCTCCCTTCCAGGGTGTACATGTTGAGATTCTGCAGTCTCTCCTCATAGGGCTTATGACGTATCTCTTGCACCTTTTTAGTTGCCTTCCTCAGAATTGCCTCTACCCTGTCTATGTCCTTTCATTTTTATCAGTCATCTTTTTATCCTCCTGGGTGCAACAGGAGGCTGATCAGCCCTATCCCAAGGTGTCTTCATTGGCCTGCTGCCTCTCTCCTTCCTGGGGGACATTCCCCAACAGAGTTCCCCTACAGTGGGGCCAGAGGAAGGTCTGCCTTCCCCCAGCCCCACAAACTTACAACCAGATTCCCCATTACCCCTTCTGGAGCACCAGAACTGGCTGTAACACCTTAGACAGGGCTTCTTTAAGCGTGTTCACCCTCCATTTTCCACCTTTGTTTTTTTTTCAAAGGCTATAGCAAACTCAGATGACGCATGCACATAGGGGCATGCATGCTCTCAGAAACCACCAGCCCCTTTCATCCACATGCTTTACATCATCATCCCTCATGTTGGTGCTACCAACAGGCCTCCACCTGTTGGGAGCCAGGTGTAAATTTTTGGTGCAGTATTTCTTTTTTTTTACACTACAATTTTTACTTATTCCATACTTTGGAAAATAACCTTTGAGCAAAATGGTCTTTTTTCAAGGGTTCCACGTCAAGAGAAAGTACATGAACAATACAACAGTAACACCACAAATATGACCAGTTCATAGTTAACATAGTATGAAGGTACAATAAGGACAGCATAATAAAACTATACATGTGGTGATAAAGTTCAAGTGCAGGATTAACATGTTAGTTGGAGATAAAAGAATTGGCAGGAGGATACAGTACAACTGAGAAACATTGATAGTCATGTTCTTCCATGGGGCCCAGAAGGCATTTATTGAACTTACTAATCCGCAGAGGTAGGGCAGCCAGAGACAGGCATTGTCATGAAATATGGGGGGAGAGAGGTAAGGAGAAATAAGCGTAGGAGGTGTATGCCAGTAAGAGATGTGGGCAAAAGCACACAATAAATATCCCCAAAAGACCCAGCAACCCCACAGAGAGGCTAGGTGCAAAGTACAGTGAAGTGGAGATAGTTCGGATGGGGTGGGGGACAGCCTCCTGAACCACTTTGCCCTTGAAAAGAGCAGTCTACCCAGACTACCTACAGACACAAGTGCAAGCTTCAGTGAGGTGCTGCATCAGTAATGGTTTAAATGCAGTAAGACTGGTGTTGCTAGTTATGTGAGTGGGGATCTCATTCAGCCATAGGGGTGCTCTGTAAGCAAAGGTCCTTTGAGCTAGTGAGGTTTTTCTGAACAGGATGGCTAAGGAGTTTCTGGTTGTGCCCCTGGTGTGGTAAGAAGAGTGACTAGCCTGCAGCAGGAGATTGAGATGGGAGGAGCTTTCCCTAATAGGATTTTCGTGCCCAGAAGGCATGCCTGGTACTTTATTCTGTTGTTGAGGTTCAGCCAGTTGGTTTGTTCATAGAGAGAGAACAGGTGTGTCACCTGTTGTCAGCTCCCAAGGTTAGTCTACAGGCCTTATTGAGGGTTACCATGATTCACCTAAGTGCAGTGTCCACTGCAGATCCATAGACTAACAGGCCATAGTCGATTATAGACAGGATGGAGCTGGAGACTGAAAGGCAGAGGGCAGAGGGTGTGAGTTATTGTTTGTGCCTGTGTAAAACACTCAGTTTGACATTGACTGCTTTGACAACGTGATCAATATGCTGAACATATGAAAGGGTGTCTTCGATGTGAACCTCTAGGTACTTGAAAGCGCGTACCTTGAAAGCATGTACAATTTGTGATTTAATTGCTAGGCAGTGGCTAATACTGCACCAGAAATATCTAATTGTCATCTTAATTGTTCCTATTTGCAGGATTTGCTATACCAGAAATGGAAGTGTGTCTGGGAACCCCAGGTCCAACCATGTGAGCCTGTAGCTCAGTGGTTACAGCACAGATGGTATTCTGGGGTCTAGATTCAATTTCTAGAAGGACATACATCCTTCTCTCTACAATTTGTGGGCAAAAGGTATTCATTTAAATACTTAAAAATTCAGGGGTGCAGAGAAAATAATGCAGCATGTAAATAGAAAACACAAGGACATTGATCCCTTTGAAGCAAATGAAGGAGTTGGACAGAGGTCATTCGGACAACACCAGAGCAAATTAGAAACAGGAGGACAAGTATACAACAAACTGTGGAAAAATGGGATAAAAAGGAAAAAAGGAACACTTTTAAGGTATGTAAAGCCACTCAAACAAAGGCCCTGAAAAATCATGTCCCCGGTAACAACTTAATGAACGTTAAAAATAAAGATAGATAACCAACTGTTTATTTGAAGGATGTGCTGCAAACAAATACAGAGAACAAGGGGCTCAATTTTATAAAGGCAAACTATGGAACAAGGTACCTTGCATCAAAGTTTGCAGCAATCCCAATTTTTGAACACAGGCTACATTGAAATCAGGATGTCTTGTGCCCAAGCTGCCCTGCACCACCCTTGTGGCAGAAGCACCCTTCAGTAAGGTCACAAGGGGGCTTCTGCCATGGCGGGGCTGCACCATACCTTTCTTTGGAATTTTAGAAGCTTACCAATGGATTCAAAAGGGGGCCCAGGTTAGACCAGCTAGGAGGCGGTCTAAGGACCATGTACCACTGCCAGATGCTGTGGTGATTGGGGGAGACCTGCAATTAGTGAGTTTGGAGCAGGAGGAGCACAGGGGTACCCTAGAGGCCTCAGGAATACAGCGGCACTGTCAAGTTGGTGAGGTAGCACATGGTGGGGGTGTCATTCGTAATGGCAGACAGCTGATTGGGCCCCTTAATGGGGGTTGGCAGGGATGGAACATGACCAGGCCCCAGGTGGGCACAGCCCTGGTACATGCCCCATAGGTAAAAAAATCCACAACCCTGTAGGCGGGTAGTGGTGGCTGCAGATTGAAGGTTGCCAGTGGTGGAGAGGAATGTTGTCCGGGCACCGCAACAGTCCCCTGGTACCCAGCCCCCTCCCCCAGCATTGTGGCAGGTTGCCTTCCATCTACAGGGTTGGGGATTTTGGCACCTATGAGGCAGGTGCTAGGGCTATGCCCACCTGGGGCCAGGTTACGGTCTGTTCATGCCAACCCCCCCAAGTGGTCCTATCTGCTGTCTGCCATTGCGAATGGCACCTCCACTGGGTGTCACCACACCAGTCTGACAGTCCCACCATATCCTCAATGCCACTAGGGCACCCTACATGCTCCTTCTGCTCCCCAAGCCCCCTCCTGGCAGGCATATTCAGTCCCCCAAACCTTCATGGCCCCACTAATGTTATGCCAGGTGGGGGGCAGATTTCTGCATCAAACCCTGCAGGTATGCCAAATGTTTGGCACAAGCCTGTGGCTGTGGCAACTCCTGGGTCTTTAGTGCAGGGACATCCTGTTTTATAAAATCATGTGCAGGGTCTCTAATGCACCTGGAGTTTGCCACAGTCCTAGAGTGATGCAATTTGCATTTTTCTAAGGGTGCTTTTAAAATCAGGGCCAAGGATTCACTTAAGGGGCTTGATTTTTAAAGGTCAGAGAATGATGCAAGGTACTTGTGCTATAAAGGAAGGATGCAAGGTGCAAGCTGTGTCAAAACCTGAGTCAATTCCAATTTTCTAACACTGCTTGTGTCAAAAGCAGAACTGTCTGTGCCAACATGCCTTGCATCAGGTTTGCACAAAAAAGAATGGGTGCACCATGTTGCAACAGGGCTGGCATCAAAAAAAGATGCACCATCTTCTTTATTTTATTTTTTCAGTTGGAAACTGTCGACACTACATCAAAGATGTATGCCACTGTTAGACCAGCCAGAGCTATTCTAACTGACACCAGAGCATATACAGAGGTCCACAGCGGATGGGCAGACCAAGACCTGACTATGATACTATGCATGGCATTCTTTTTTTTTTTTATTTGCTATACTTTTTGCACCTTGGAACCAGCCCACATCGGCCTTACCCTGCATCCAGCTCTGTTATCCATGTACCCGGGACTTACCTCATCCGGAGTTATGCTCTGGGTTGCCCCCAGAGTGGGGCCTTCAAGAGGTGGTCCCAACTCCTTTTTGGACAACAGGATATGACCCTGGGACATTCCCAACCTGGAGTTTTGTCCTGGATTTCCCCCTCAGGGTGGGGCCTCTGGGAAAGGGTCCTTCTTCCATCGGAAGATGGGCTATGACTGTAGGGTGCCACGGGTCAGTAGTGCAGAACCTGTGGTACAGGGCGGTGGCATTCTACATGCCCCAGGGTAGTTTTCCTAATTGTACCCCAGGAGGCAGGATGTGCAAGGATGTCAAGGGCATGTACTCCAACATCTGCCCCACCTCCCTGCCTCCAGCAACACAATGTAGGCTTCGGCTGCTGCTCTCCTCCAGCCTCCACCAGAGGTCAGTCATGCACAGCACACACAACCACCCTCCCTTGGAAAAGGAGAGCGGTCCCTAGGATGCTTAATTCTCCTCCAGCCACCTGTCCTTCCCCCCAACTCCCTGGTTCATTCCCGAACTTGGGATGTTAGTGTTGCAAGTGGAAGCCCTACCACTTCTGCTGGGCACAGGGACCCTCATTTTTTCAAATACTGTGCAGGGTCCCTGAACACAGCAGTATTTTTCACAAGCCCTAAATCCCTTTCAAAGGTAGTGGCAGTTTCTCATGTAGCAGCACTACAGAAAATGTGTGTCTCTTTAAACAGCAGAGTCACAGTGAGCCTTTTATGATGAGTACTTCACAGAAAAGCAGCATTCATTCAGAAAATGTAACTTTGATAGCAGCATGCAGCATTTTAAAATGAACTGTCCACTTTGAGCATTTTAACAGTTGTACTACACAGCAGCATTAATTCTGAAAATGTAACTGCCGCCAGCAGCAGCCTTTTGGAAATGAATTCCCACTTTGAGCACTTAAGCACTTTAACAGATTGTTCTTTAAAACACAGCCCTTAAAATGTTGTTTCCTCTTAAAATAGCAGTGTGAGGCCATATATTTAAAATGCAGCATTCATTCATTCATTCATTCATTCATTCATTCATTCATTCATTCATTCAGAGCATCCAGTAGATTGAACATTGATCAATTTAAGCAAAAGCTGTGTGACTGTGAGCCCATATATATGCAGCTTTCATTCATTCAAAAAAAGATGCCAGTAGCAAACTGATCATTTTAAATAGATTACCACCAGCAGGACACAGCATTATTTCTGTTTCAGGCAGCAACGTTCTTATTCAGTGACCGTCTCTAGTGCTGGCATTCCTAGCTCTTTTGGCTGTTGCTTTTATCCCCGCCGCAGAGAGATACTGTGCACTCCCAATTTGCAGCTCGCAGAAGGCAAAGGTAGGTAAAGGCAAAATAAATGCGGATACAAGCAGACACTAGCTAGAGGGTGAGAAAACTTATGCAGCAGCAGCTTCCCAATGGTAACAGCTGATGTGGAATTAACGTGACTGGCAGCCCGTGACTCAAAAGCAGTAGTCCATTACTCTAGTAACCCAACACACTTGCTTTAAAGTATGAGGGCTACCACATCACTAAAACATCACACAGGGCTGTAGGCATGCAAAGCATGCATAGTATTTAAGGACTGAGAATACCACAAAGTAAAAAGGGATTTGGAGCACAAAAACAAGTCACTAAAGGCTACTGTCCGACCTGGTTTTTGGAAAGATATCCGGCCGGGCCGGATATCACAAAAATGACAGCTATCTGGCTAGAGCTGAATATCGGGTCTGATATCCATGCATCTCTAGATGCAACCCAAGATTGCTACATCCATAGATCACTGCAACTTGTGGCAGTCTAAGAGCTGTTTGAAAATCGATCCCCATACTTTTGCTTCAGCTTGCACCATTTTTTCTCCATCTCAGGTATGCATCTTTTTTTACTCAAGTTGCGTCATTTTTCTCCACCCAGGCATGCATCCTATCTTTGACTCAGCTTGTACCATTTTTGCTCCATCTCACTCCATGCATTGTATTTTTGACTCAGCTTGCACCATTTTTGCTCCATCTCACTCCTTGCATTGTATTTTTGACTCAATTTTTGCTCCATCTCACTCCATGCATTGCATTTTTGACTCCATTTCTGATCCATCTCACTCCATGCATTGTATTTTTGACTCCATTTTTGCTCCATCTCACTCCATGCATTGTATTTTTGACTTAGCTTGCACCATGTTTGCGCCATCTCACTCCATGCATTGTATTTTTGACTCAATTTTTGATCCATCTCACTCCATGCATTGTATTTTTGACTCCATTTTTGCTCCATCTTACTCCATGCATTCTATTTTTGACTCAGCTGGCATTATTTTTGTTCCATCTCACTCCATGCATTGCATTTTTGACTCCATTTTTGATCCATCTCACTCCATGCATTGTATGTTTGACTCAGCTTGCACCATTTGTGCTCCATTTCACTCCATGCATTGTATTTTTGACTGAGCTTGCACCTTTTTTGCTCCATCTCACTTTATGCATTGTATTTTTGACTCAGCTTGCACCTTTTTTGCTCCATCTCACTCCATGGATCATATTTTTTTACTCAACGTGCACCATTCTCAGCTTGCATCATTCTCACCCCATGTGTCATATTTTTTGATGCAGTGATCCTCTTGCATCATTTTAGGGGACTTTGCTTTTCTTGCAATCTATGCACACAGTATTTGGTGCACCCAGATCTGAAGTAAGGTGGTCATTTGACACACCCTGCATTGGTCTAAGGGCTCTTTGAAAATCCAGCCTAAGGTGTTGTTATGTAATATTTTGTAAGGGAACGCTAAATTATAAGATGCAATGGAATGATTTAATTTCAACTTGTAGATACAAAATTAGGCCCAATAGATGTTGGATATGGTCAGTAACCAGAACAAAAGAGTTGTAATATATGGGGCCTATGCACCACGGGTGAGAATTACATGCCCGAGGTGCGTATTCCACACTCGTAGCTCCGCACCTACAGACAGGTGCGCACTGGCCATATTCAACAATGGCTGCCACCTGTCCATGGCTCAGCCCTCCCAGCATGCAGAACTACACAGGGTTGCCATGAGTGGAGTCACGGACCCAGCCGGGCATCCAAGTGGATGTCCACCTGGGTCCTGAGTAGATCCCTTGCATGGCAGGGAATGGGTCTGGATGTGTGAATAGCCCCAGTGGACACCTGGACCCATGCAGCCATGCCCCATCAGGTAGTGCAACCCTGGCCAAACCACTTGAGTACAGAGAGGCCACCCCCTGCACCTCCCCCACCAACACAAGGCTGTCCCAACACCCGAGTATCATGGCCACACACACACACACACACACACACACGGCACCCCATCCCACATGGCAGAAGCAAACCCCCCCCATCCCCACCCAAACATGCCAGACAGTCCTGGGTGCTATGCATGACACTTCCCCCTTACTGCTTATTGTTGCCACGGTCCCAGTGTCCAACAAGCACCCCCCTCACAGGTGCCAGACTGCACACCCTGACCCTCAATCCTGATCCCAGAACCCCAGTCCCATCATTGGTGATCAGTGGCTCTCTCTCCCCCCAGCACTGCCCCCACCCTTACCCCCATGCCTGCATCCAGCATGGCACCAGATGGCCTGTGGCACAACCTCTGCACACCTCCTCAGCCACTGTCCATCCAACCAATGCCAGGAGTGAGCCACTATATAATGTGGCCAACTCCTGGTATCAGTTGGATGGCCAGCGGCCAAGGAGGTGTGCAGAGGGCTGTTCTGCTGGCCATCCGGTGCCTCACCAGTTGCAGGCATGGAGTGCGGGTGTGTGGGGGGATCAGTGCAGCAGGGGATGGATGGAAGCCACTGACCACCAATGATGGTACCAGGGTACTGGGTGGGGGTCACCGCAATGTGTGCCAGGGAACCACTGTGCGTGGATGGAGGGTATACATCATAGCAATGTTACGGTGGTACAGGACCCTCCTGGTCCATTGTGTCTACCTCATTGTGTTGCCACATGTCCACCATGCATACAGGTGACACTGCCCTAGTACGGAAAGGGGGCGTGATGGGGGGGTCTTGCACACATGCAATCAGGGCTGTATTTTGTTGTGTGGTGGGGGCTTGTATTGCACACAGGGGGTTGGGCAGCCTTGTAGGGGGGTAATGTGCACCTATGGGCACTGGGGCACCTGGGTTGGCATGTGTTCCAAGGGAACCAGGGCTGCACTGTGTCTGGGGGTGGAGTATGGTGCCTTTGACATGGGGGACAGAGGCGGCTATGTGTCTGGGGCAGGGTGTGCTGTACTGCATCGGGGTTGGGTTGGCCATGTACGTGGGGCAGGGAACATACAGCCATTATAGCAGGGTCCCCCTGGCATAGCCAGGTCCCTCCTATGCCCCCCAGTGCATGGCACTATGGGCCATAGTGCATGCTTCATAGTGCCAGCATGCCCCCTACCTGCCCTCCTGGTGCATTACTGTCCATGAGGCCAGGGGATTGGGTGCGTTGGGGCTGTGTGCCCCATTTAGTGCATCCGCATGGGTGGTGCAATGGGTGCGGAGTGGCTATGCACCATGGATCTGCGGTGTGCAGCCACTTCACCCATTCATGCATAGGTCCCTATAATAGTAAACAAAAACAAAAATACAATAGTAAGATAAAC
This sequence comes from Neoceratodus forsteri, assembly GCA_016271365.2. Classification (NCBI taxonomy): domain Eukaryota; kingdom Metazoa; phylum Chordata; order Ceratodontiformes; family Ceratodontidae; genus Neoceratodus; species Neoceratodus forsteri. The sequence goes on along the minus strand of CM057449.1, from coordinate 1,699,272,368 downwards.
CTAAATATAACTGTCTCTGGTGATATTAAGAAATGATAACTCCTAAAGAGAAAGATCAACCAATGCAAGGAAAAAAAGAGGCCAATGAGTAATTGCTAAAATTTGATCCCAAGACAACAAAAAAGAACAGAATTTATAACTATAGAACCACTAGTTAAGGTCATGTCATGAAAGGATGATGAGTCACCTTCAGTTGGATTCATGGGAAAAAGAAAGCAGAGTTAGAATAAATTAAGCATTATGATGGACCTAACACAGAATAGTGATCTATATATAGTCCTGGCTGACAGTCAACCAGATGTTCATGTTTTTGAAAACTCAGTTCGATGGGTCCTATGCACTATGCCTACGCATGTGGAAACCGGGTGCATAGGCATACATACGCGTGAATGCAGCACAGCTGGGGTCCCATGGACCCTGCATGGCATTTACAAATGGGGTACAGAAGTGGTAATATGCTAGATCCCCCAGCCATGCTGACAGCAATGCACCGGGGGCGTTCTGGGGGTGTGCACAATGCGGCATGCACAAAGCAATGTAGTGCAGCACACAGGGGTGCATAGGAGGGTGGCCATTATACCCTGCCCCTGCGCACACCAGTCGAGTGAATGTCCCCGCTGCAAGTGGGCATCCCTAACAGAGTGGGCCAGCTCAATCCCCGTACCCCAGAGGCAGACCCCCCACACACACACGGTGCAGCCCCAGCCCCCCCAATGTAGCACCCCCCACCCCAGGGCGGCACCACAGTGCCCATGCTGCCTACAGCTTGACACGGCACTGGCATGGCATCCAGAAGGGCACAGCATGCCCCCACATGGCTGCACCCATCCTGGAGAGTGATACCCCCACAAACACACCTGCGACACTGACACCCCCGCATGGTCCATCAGTGCCACGTCTCAGGATGGTCAGTGGCACTGCCCAATACACACCTCCATGGCCACCGGCTGCCTGGCATCTGCAGGGGCGAGCAGCCAACAGCATGCCTGGCCACATAAGAGATCCACTGTAGGACCTGGGCTGGGCATCAGATTGGATGCCCGCCTGGGTCCATGGCTCCACCCCCAGCCTCCCCACATGTCCCTGCACACCAGGGGTGTGTGGTCACGGACAGGCACCCCACGGATACATGCAGTCATGCATACCTCACACCCTGCACCTGTCCGGGACCATGTAGGTACATGAGTGGGTAAATGCGTCAGGCACATACTTCCCACCCATTAGTGCATAGCCCCCAATATGAATTACTAGAAACTAGCACTGAATTAGACTGACTGACAGAATGTAGGAATGGAGAAGGAACAGCCTACAACTTAATATCTTTTCTTGTAATATCTCTAGTTTTACCACAAACATTAATGATCAGAGCTGGTGTTTGTGCATATCTCAGTGTGTTATAGTTCTCCTGCAAGAGAGTCGATTCTGGAAAGATATAAATAGACACAACTGAGTAGCACCAAGGCAGCATGATGCAAAACTTGAATTGCATCAAGAAATGCATCAAGTGGAATTCTGGAAAGCAGGCTGTGACAAGGGCTGACGCAGCTGCACCAATGGAAGATGTGCCGCAAGATGCGCTGTGGTGCAGGTGCGACATGAAGCAACTGCGAGATGTGGCATGCCTAGCTGGAACATCCCTGTAAATGGGATTCTAGAAGCACTCCTCAGAACAGATGTGGCCTAGCAATGATGCAACTGTTAGACCAGGGTGGGGCTGGTCTAACCAGCAACATATAAATAGGGTAGGCCTCAGACCAGCAACAGACACGCTACTCTGCAGCCTGTGTTGCAGGAGAAGCACCAGAGTGGTGAAGCAAGAGAATGCCTAGCTAGTGGTCCTTGTAGTCATGTGGCTGGTATTACGCAGTCAGCGTAGGTGTGCCCAACGTCATGCCCAATGACATGCCCAATGTGTACAGCATCTGGTCCCCATGTGGAGACAAGGCAGACTTAAGAGAATGTTCCGCATAAGGGTATTCAGGTGGCATGGGTCCTACCAAGAACTCTCAGAGCAGCAGTGTCTGGCTCGGTACCATCTGCCTCGTGGTGCCATAGATGAGCTGTGTGACAAGCTCTGTGTGGATCTGCAGAGTCAAACCCATGGGGGGGGGGGTTGCCATTCCAGTGGATGTGAAGGTGACAGTGGCACTATGCTTCCTGGCAACAGGCACATTTCAGACACCCACAGTGACACAGTGGGCATATTGCAGTCTTCCATTTCCAAATGCCTAAAGCAGTTCCTCAGTGCAGTGCTGCGGAGAATACAGCAGTATATAAAATTCCCAATAGGTGCAGAGCAGCAGGCTGCTGTGAGGCAGGGCTTCTATGGCACTGAGCAGTTACCCCATGTGCTGGGCACCATGGACTGTACGCATCTGACCATACGTGCCCCATCCTCTGATGCAGACATATACGCAAATCAAAAAGGCTACCACTCTATGAATATACAGGTTGTCTGTGACAGCCAGTGCTGTATACTTGATGTGGTGGCCAGGTACCCCGGATCATGTCATGATGTGTACATCATGATGCAGAATGGGCTGCATGAGGCATTTAGCAGAGGACACATCCATAGCAGATGGCTGCTTGTTAAGTGAAAGATCATGTAGACCAGGTACTGCTGTCGAGATGTACTACAATGGCAATGTGCATGCCAGGGTAACTGCCAGACCATAGAGATTGGTCAGGTGGTGGCAGGGGCTGTGGAGTGGCACCATGATGTGTGTCGCAGGTGTCGGTGACAGACATGTCACAACTACTGTACCTGGTAGCACAGCCCACCAATGTGAATGTCTGCAGCACGGTATACAATGAGGGGGTGGTTCCCAGGGAATGGGGGATTGAGACAGGTGGGGAGAGGTGTGTATGCAAAGGGGCTATTAAAGTACTGTTGGACTGTTTGTAACAGTGGATCCATCTCACCTGCAGGTGACAGTGGCTACCCACAGCTGCCATGGCTGATGATGCCAGTAAGGCACCCTCTCAGTGAACCACAGAACAGGTACAACGAGTCCCATGCCACCACCAGGGCCATGATTGAAAATACATTTGAAATACTGAAGTCACACTTCCGCTGCCTTAATTAATCTGGAGGGGCCTTACAGCACACACCAGAGATGACATGCAAGATTGTGGTGGCCTGCTGCATCCTCCATAACATCACCCTGTCACACCATGCACTGGATACTGAAGACAGACAATATGATGAGGAGGAGCAGGATGAGAGTGAACAGCAGGATGACCACAGTGGAGGCCACGCTGGTGGACATTGGCAGCAGGCCAACATGTGCAACAGCAATTGACTGACAGCCACTTCATGTGACTGTACTCACTGGGCTGGAGAGACACACAACACAACAGATAATGTGTGCCCAAGCGTGCATCCAGTGAACATCCCGTCTCTTGGGGCAGTCACCTGGTAGTGTGGTGCATAGCAATGACCTGTGTCCACCACTGTGTGACTGCCCCTGTCTGTGGTTGCACAACAACAGGCCCCATGGGGTGATGGGCACCCTGAGAAACCAGTGGATGAAATGACCTGACAGGCATATACAAAGGTATGTACCTGAGGACAGACGTACATGTGTAGTAAGTGCTCGATGTGGGCCTGAGTGTGGTCACCTGCCACACAACTGCTGCCATGTCATAGGTATGACCAGGCAGCAGTGTGACCCGCAGCATGTGTGGGGAACCACTGCTGGGTGGAATAGGGACCACACGTGCAGGCAGGATGGACCGTGGGTGGCCTGGGAGGTGTATGTGTGACATATGGGAATGATGCCATACAGTTGCGACATGTCCCATGGAGGACAGCCTGTGCCCATGTTGGTGACAGCATGCAATGTCCCTAGGTCACACATACCCAGACAATGTGGGGATGAGGGTGGGTCACACTGTCATTGCACAGTGGGTGGTATGGGCACTGCATGCCTGGAATTTGCTGCTGTGTAGGGGAGATGTGTGCAACTGTGTATATATCATGGCAATGTGGGCTGTGTTAGCGAACCATGCGTATGATGTTGGTGGCACTGGAAGGACATGTTGTGTCCACACCGCAGTGCCAGCCATGCCAGGGCTGTCAGGTGCAAATGTCCTGTGGCCATGATGGTCTTGAACGACATGAATTATGACATGTGCAGCTGAAGCCAGCATGACGGCAGGCCAGCCATGTACCTGCAAGACAGCGGGACCAAAGGCAGCCATGACAAACCATGTGGCACATGCCAAGGCTATGAAGTGTGCCCAAACAGTGGGCCAGTAATGCAGGTCCATAGACAGTGGAACACAAGTGTCTGTGCAGTGGAATGTGACTGGTGGTGTTGCTGGTGTGAAGGACCCAACCCTGCCCCTGTTGAGTGGGAATATCAATGTACAGTCAGTGCTAGGGCCAGACAATACAATTGTATTGTACAGTTGCACCTTGTGTTTTACATTTTTCAGACAATACAATGTTGCACACCTGGGACATGAGTCTAGACCCAGCTGGCACAGTACACATACATGTCATACAACACGGCACTGTGTGCTGCTCCCCCCACTCTCGCACACCGGTGATGACAATCACTCTGGATTGCCCCCCCAGAACCCACATATGTACTAATTGTATATAGGTGTAGTGCTGAGCTAATGCCACCACAATATCCACAGTACGAGTGATGGAATAACACCCAGAGCCTATAATGCCATATGTCTCCTGTGATGCAAAAACAGGCTCAGTTGACAACCCACTAGATGCGGGTCATAGGAATCACATGACAGAAAAGACAGATATGTTCTGTGTTGGGTTCCACAGAACAGGGCCAGCACTGCAGAGCCAAGATGCCCCCCCCCCCCAATATGAGGTCAGTATTAGGAACACCAACATGGATGTTACAGTCCTGTACAGTGTGCATACTTGTGACATTGAGGCTGTCAGAAGTGGCAGCAGTTGGGGTCTGTGTGTCAGCTCACACCCCCATGTCATAACTGGGAGTAGAGGACAGAATCTAGATGCAACAGGGCCCAGTAGACAGCATATCCGAACATGTAGCAGTGTACTCAGGAGGGTAGGGGCACATTCAGTCATGCAGTGCCATGACCATGAGACCAGCAAGGGAGATGTGCCAACTCGGACCCGCTGTGGATGGGAAGCTGCACTGCTACAAAGGAACTGATGCTGGACATGTTGTGCATATGCTAATGTCTATCCTGCTTGTAGTGGTGAGTGGCTAGTGCCCCAAGAATACGTATTACAGGGGTACCCTCACCATTGGTGGCACAGCCCTGAGCATGCAGCATCATACCTCAGATGTGCCCCACAGTATAAGGGACATCCCACCATTGCAACCCACAGAATTGCTCTTCCCCCTCATGTGTGTCCCTCATGGAAAAGGTAGTGCACATATAGAGACTGTGCTGTACATGCAGACAGTGCAGCAGTAATTTGTAATAGTAACAGATGCGCCATCTAATAGCAACTGTGCCCTACATGAGCTGATGGCTCCCACAGTGGTCTGAGCATGTACAGGCATGTGTGTAACTGTTTCCTGCAGCATGCTAGTTAGTGTCCCACAATGTCTAGCATTTTGAGTGTCCATGACCATCATGTCATTGACAAAAGGTTACGAGGTCTGCACAGCAGTCCAGATGTTTCAAAATGAAAGCAGCTTGTGTCATGCATGCGTAAGGCATGTGCTTCATTTTGTGCTATGAATGCAAACTGCGGAGTGTAATGCCACATAGTGAATCAATGTCTGCCGAGCATGCTGCAAGTTGTTGAATGGCATGACGCACATGCAGAACAAGGAAGTACAGCTTCCAACAGTGGCAACACATGCGGTGCATGGGATGGCAACCTGTGGAGTGCGATGGCAGTGGTGTCAAAACACACACCAGCTGTATGTCAACCACACCAGGGTCCCCAACAGGCATTCATAGTAAGTGAGTAAGGGAACATGAGTGGCAGAACTGCCAGACATGGGGAACGGCCCCTAACTTCACTGAGGAGGAGGCAGCCCTCCTGGTGAGCTCTGTAGCCCAATGGGCTAGGATAATCATGCCCCCTGGTCACAGATGCCACACCCGGGGGAAGGGATTGTGTGTTGGGTATAATTGTGGGGAGGCTAAGGCAGGTGTCTGGCATGTGCCATACACCACTTCAGCTAAAATACTGCCTAAATAATCTCTCACTAAGGGACCCAGAAACCCTGCGCAGACTACAGGAAATCGTCAGGGAATCCAACATCAGCATTCGTGGTGGACTCAGATGTGCCAACGGTAGAGAAACTGCCCAGCATAACATAGTCACATCAGACACAGGCACAGATATCCAGGTGGACACATGTACTAACACATGATCCTCTGTTTTGTATCCACACAGACACACCACAGCACCAGGGCAGCCAGGAGTCCAGGGGCAGTACACAGACCAATGGAACAGGTGGCAGTGGCAGTGCAGGACACAGTGCAGGTAAGTGTGTGGAACGTGTGGGGGGGGCCTTGTCTAGTGTGGCACAGCCATGGGCACAGTCCTGTGGACAGCATGCAGAACACCATTGTGCACAGCTGTGTGAAGATCCCCACCCAGCTAGGATGGGCACATTCATACTGGGCATGTGCCCCTAGGTGGCACACAGGGTGCATGTGCCACATGAGGGTCACACAAGCCCCAAAAGGGTGCACAGGCCAACACCACATGGGTCCACTGGACACATGCATGGCATTCAATATGTGGCACATGTGTACCACATGCCTGTGACGGTCACCTACCACATACCGGTTCAACACAGTGGCAGCAACAGGAGCACACAACGCATGGGACAGGGGACACAGGGCAGAGCTGTTTGGAGAAGCACCACATGTGTCAGTCAGTGTCATGCCATTGCACAAACTGCACAGGGCACCAAGACACACAACACACCCAGCCATGATGCTGTCTGGAGCCAGCAGCACGTGCACATGTTGAGATGTATGGCCACCACCAATGAGATGCAGTAGGTGGCCCATGTTACACTGCAGATGAATGTTGTGACCCCCTTGATGCCACACTGGGGCCATGCACTGTATGTATTTCATCATGTTGCACTGTTCAGCACCAGGGCATCACAACCATGCAGATGATGGACCAATGTAGAGCAACATGCAGCACATCACATAGGCTACATTGGGTGCCCAGGTCCAGGATGTGCCCCCTCACATTCGTGCCATGACAGCAGGACATTACATATGACTGTGGCAACATGGTGTGGTGAACAATCCCCAGCATACTGTACAGTGCCATGTAGTGGGCTGTACTGTGTACCCTTAGGACCCCTGAGGGAAGGGTTGTGTGGACCCATGAACAGGATACAGTACAAGAGTGGATCAGTCATGTTGCAACAAGGGATACGGGGCCACGGATGGGGTGGACACAGTATGGTGCAAGGCCATGTGAGGGAGGAATTTGCAACATGCAGCACATACACCGTGGGACCTAAATATGTGCAAACCCCACATGAGCAGCATGCTATGTGTCCCCCTGTTGTACAGGTCAGTGTATGACACTATCCAGTGCACAGGGCGGCAGCACACACCCTGCTGTGGGCCATGTGTTTGAGTTGCATATTTGGACCCAGGCCTTGGCTGCAGCACTGGGGATGGGGACACCTGTTGGCAGTGTACACCATGCAAGACTGCAGTATGGCATGTTGTGCATGTTGCACCCTGGCACCATCCGCAAAACAGTCATGTGTGGTGCTGTACATGTACACATGGTGTAAGGAGGCAATGCATGTACAGACAGCAGCCCACAGGGTGTTGCCATGTGAGGCACCACATGGCCTGTTGGAAGCCCCTAGAGGTGTGCAATGTGCAAGGGCATCATGTGCCCCTCATGGGATGGGCGTGGTACTGGACATCATCCAGCAACAGTTGTGCATGTGGTGCACTGCCCATTGGGCATGCAGGAAAGATGCTGTCTGGGTGGCCTGGCCACAATAGTACCCTCAAGTAGGCAGGACACAGTGCAGTGCACATCTGTGTGCACCCAGAAGGCAGCTACGTGCAGTGTAACCCTTCATGATGGCCTCTCGCTGGCCAACAGGGTTATGGGGGATTACCACGATTGGACGCAAGGCATGTGTGTGTGGCAGGCATCCACACACACCACCCATGGGTGTACCTCTGCCATCCTGATGGCCACCTGTGCATGACAGAGTGGACTGTGCTGCCATGCAGTGGTACTGGTCCCCGACGCACACAGACATCAGGGGGCTGAAAGGTTTTGTATGTGTCTATCAGGCTGGAATGGTGAATACATATGGTAGCAGACGTGTGTAACTAAGGTGCCCATGGCTGTGTTGAGTTGTTGTGGGAGGCATTTCCCACTGTAGAGGTGCAATTCAACCATGGCTTTGCATGTCACATGCAAATGAGGTGTGCCACATTGCCTGTGGCTTGCTTGTGAGGGACACACACAATGGAGGGTTGTGGTGTCAGGATTTGCTGACTGGGAGGGTCACACCACTGCTGCACAACTAGTGCAATGTGTGCCATACACAGGGGAGGATGCTGTCTGTGTGTGCCAACTGGGGACAATATTGATGCGGTGGTGGGACCTTGATGGTGCCTGGATATGCCTACCACTGTGCCACCTGTATGGGCCCCACGTGGTCCCTGACACACATACAGGTACACGACAAGCATGCCTGGACATTACAGGCATGTGGATGGGCCTCGCGAACAACCTGTAGGGCGGTTCATTTCACTCATGGGTGTCTGGACACTGTGCTGCATGGGGGTGCTGCTGCACGGCCACGAGTGGTGCGCCCCTCTGGGGCATATGTACCACCCCTGTGGGCTGGACATGGACATTTGGACAGTGTTACAGTAGCAGACCACACACACACACACACACACACACACACACACACACACACACACACACACACACACACACACACTACCTGTGTCAGGTACCCCCCAAAACTATAACACACAGGGTGTACTTGGCAGTGTGACACAGCATAGGCTGCATAAGTTGGGCACTCAAGGGTCATCGTGACTGTGGCACAATCAGGAAGTCCCATATGCACAGTGTGTTATGGCCCACTGCCAGGTGTGCAACAATCTGATGTGTTCAACTACTGGGCCTGTGGTATTATTGGGATGTCACGGTGGGCCACTGCTTGACCATGGTTGGGATGTGTGGGCCTGTGCTGTGGGTCTGGGTCACTGAGAGATATGTGCTGTCATTGTACAGGGTACCTGTCATGCAAACACTGTGTTCCTTCCAGCAGGTGAAGGACCCAGCACAGGGAGGAGGTGGGTCACACCAACATCACAGCAGCAGGCGCTGGAGCGAGCAATGACAAGACTAAAGCAGAGGGAGGTACTTTGATACGTGGAGAGAACATGATGCAGACTGACATCAGTGAGTGCAGCAGCAGGCCAACCACAGCCTGGAGCACATGGTTCAAAGGACCAAGGCAACATGGGGAACAATGCAGAAACAGCGCATGCATCACAGCACGAAGGGAATGTCCAGGGGGAGGACAACAGTGCCCAGGTACAGGTGAAGGATGCCACTGGAGGTGACATGCATGGCAGCCAAGGGTCCAAATGGGTATTGGCAAGGGAATGGATGTTGTGGACAATGGTTCCCTGGACATGGAGGGTGCACAGCAGGGTGAGGCTGCAGCTGTGGTGCAGGACAGTCGCCAGGAGGGGGGTGGTGGGCATGTTGTGGCACATAACCACGACCGTGTGGATGCCCTGTGCCATATACTGGAGTAGTATCTTGCAGATATGGCCACTGCAGTGGCTGATGTGGCCCATGCCCTTGACAGCATCCAGGACAACATTCTGCACATGCTGGATGCTGTTCATGCCTGGAAGCAGTGAGCAGACACCTGTGGCACTGGTGTCGCAGGTGATTGTGCCTTGTGTTAGCTATATTGGGTTTTGGCACAGGTTCCCCATACCCATTTTTCTCCCTTGTTGTGTTACAGGTCTGGGGGCTCAGCCCTGATTGCCACCTGTTGTGGCCACCCTCCCCCCTCCTTGTTGTGTTGAACTGCATACCAATATGTTAACTGTACTGTGTTCATACTTGTTGTTTTTCCACTGTTTCCCTTGGTGATGCTGTTGTTTGTTAACCTGTTGTGCAATAATGACTGTGTGGTTTGACAAGTCGACTGTGTTTCATCACAGATTTTGTGGCTGTGGTGGGGACAGGTCCAGGTGGGGCTGTGGGACAACATGTGGTCTGTACAGTGGCAGTGCATGTTGTGTACTGCTTGATGTACCATCCAGAGCACCCATCTTGTTGTGCTGTCACCCAGTCCGTTGACCACAGCAATACATCTGCATGTCATGGATACATGTGGCTGGCCCCTGTGCTGTGCATCCCTGCAGTGTGTATACTGTGCCATGCAGACACTGGTCCTGCAGTTTGCAGTGCATGGTGCCTGTTTGGTGCCCATGGGGGTGCACCATGTGACCATCTGTGTGTCAGGGTGACATCTACTGGGTTACAGGGGCACCACTGGATGGGGTGCTTGTGTGATGGCCGTGTGTAGGCCTGGGAGGCTTGGTGGCAGTTGTTCGGGTGCATGTCAGCAGGGATGGACAGCTCCAACATCACTGTGTAGGGCCTGACTGGCTTGCTGTTGAGTGGAAAACCTGTGACGTGAGTATGTGTTGCCGACACTCCACAGTGTCCAGGCCATGGCTGTGGGCAGGAGAGTGTGTGAGGTGAGGGGTAATTATCTGCTAGGTTTGCATATGTGTCCACACAGCTTCTTTGTTTGGTGTGGGAATGCCACTGCCAGGTGGCATGGTGGTATCACACCAACAGTGCCCAGGGCAATGTTGGCCAATGGGGTATGGGAAGGTGTGTGGTGTATGTAGGCCATGCAATGCACACTGCATTCAGGGTTTGGTGGCCTGATGTTGTGCCCCTGGGTGGGTGTCAGTTCCTGCATAAGGTAGGCATACTGCATCACTGTCATGGTGCAGTAGGTCTGTATGGTGCACACCATGTGGCACCTTTGTGTAGGCCAGGTCAGTGTGTCCGGGCAGGTGAGTGGTTGTCAACATGCCCAGTGCTGCAGGTGGTTGTCCACTGCACAACACGATAGGGTCTGTAAATGTGGTTGAAGGGTAACATGGGCCAGTTCGGTCCAGGGGGGTGCTGTGTCCACAGGCAGCAGGAATACATGTCTGTTTGTCATCTGGTGGGTGGCTAGGCACTGTATGCTGCACATGTCCTGGGATTATGTCCTGATGGTGTCACCCAGATCATCAGCCATGTTTGCACGCCATCCACAATGGGGTGTGTATTGCGGACAGTTCATGCACGTCCCATGTGTGGATTGTCCAAACCCCCTATACCCACACCTGACACCCATGCTTCCACTCCCCCAGTCACACCATGGCCTACACCTTGTATTGTGCTTTCATGTACCCATGTTGGCTTGGAGATGCCTGTGGGCATCTTGTATGCACTGACACGGTGCTGTGTTACCGGTTCCTCCTGTTGTATGCTGTCAGTCTGGCACATGCCTGACACTATCACTTGCTGCCTGATGCGCTGGGTACTGCCCCACTAGCACCTCAGTGTGTGGGACATCCCCATGTACCACACTCCTTGGCCTGCCATTGTGTGTACCTCTTGTGTTCCTGTGGTCACTGGGCCGGGGGGGGGGTGCCAGCATATTCTGCCACCCAACAACCTGGGTATGCTGTCCGGACCATGTCTGTGTCTTGTAGTGCCCTTGAATTTCTGTCAATGGCCCTGTTGGCCTGCAGTGTGGCTGCACAGCAGGGGCACTGTATCATGTTCCTGGGTCCACTCAATGTGTGGCAGGCTCACAGCTATGGTCCTGACAGCATTTGCACATTGTCAGTAGTACACTGGTGCGGGCCACCATAGCGAGACCTAGCTGGCCGATGAGGCACATTGCTCTACACTGTTTGACATGAGATGTCACATGCACATGTGCCACTTGGTCCATGGCCATGACATGCACAGCACTGACTAGCTGCTTATGGTCTGCATACATGCAGCAGATTGCATGCACCTGCTGAAACCCACCTCAAGGGTCCGGGGCAGCACCATACCTGTGTATTGTGTGTGTTCTTCCAGTTTGCAACCAAACCACTGTTGGTGCCATGTCCACACATACCCATCAATGTGCAAAGTCCACAAGTGACATTCACCTGTACCACCCCCTCTCCCAGATATGTCCCCAGTGTGAGACACACGGAGGTCTGTGGATGTGCTTAAGCATGTCAGTTTATTGGTGACACATCACGTGTTCAAAAGGTGTCACTGTACATCACTCTACATACAACGAACCACAATCCCCCCCCACCACCATTGATGGTAACAACCACAGTTAACCCACATGAACATGTGCACACATCATGCTCCAACCCACCTTGATTGTGCTTATCTTCCTCCCCTCCCCCCACCAGAACAGTACCACAACCATATCATTGTGTAGTTTGTGCTGTGTGCAATGTGCTCCCTGGGGCAACAGTGACCTGGTTGGAGTGCCCAGTGACTGTGGCAGTCATGTTTACCTGCCACGACACATCAGGGCCCTCACACAGCAACATGACATTTCTGTGTGCCCTTCCCCTATGTCCCACCTGCAGGACTGTCGCAACATTGGCCTGCACCACCACCACGGGCTGCCATGCTGCTCTCCTCTCAGAGTAATGGGGCACTGCCGATGGTGTGGGTTGGTTTTGCTGTCTGTGGCCCATGTGCAGTGGACCACAGCTGGGCCTTCACCCCTGTTGCCACAGTGGGCCACCTACAGTGCATGGGGGAGCCATTGCCATCTGCCCATCCCTTGTCACCCCCAACATGGCAGCTGCAGTGTCATTCTGTGAGGCACGCATGTTCTGGGGTTGCACTGCAGCACTGGCACTGTTGACTGGCACAGCGGGTGCCAGCTGTGTGCCTGCAGCCTGTCCAGTGCTGGTGGCTCATGCCTGCTGCATGGGGGTGGAAAATTGGGGGTTGCATTGCTGTCCACAGTGCGGCATGGCAGTTGGTTATTTTGTAGTGGTGGAACATTGTTTGGCACTGGCCACCCATACGGCCATCTGGTTGAGGGCCCTTCTATGGGATCCCCTGGGTCACAGTACTGTGTTTGTGCCGCATTGGATGCCTGAGGGACTTGTATCACGAATATCATTCCAGTGCTATGTGATGGTCCTGGTTCAGTGGGCATGGGCACAGGGCCTGTGTGCCCCATTGCTCAGCCTGTTGGTATTCTTACATTGCTGTCTTGGGGTGGCACAACACTATGGGTGCTATGCAGGGTCTGTTGTGAACTGTCTGTCCCTGTACTGTGGGCCACATCCCTTCCCCTGGGCTGCTGACACCTGCCCCCCTTTACCCCCTGGTTCAGTGTCCTGTCTAGATACAATACTGCCTGTCCAGCAGCTTGCAGTGGTTTGCCCTCCACCCTGGCCCTGGACACCATGCACAGCTGTACCCCCCCTGTGTTACAGGTCCCCGCAAGGCATTCTGCACAATGAGCACTGTGTCTGTGGTGTTGTGTTGTTGTGACAGCTCACTACCCACATCCCTGTCCATGGTGGCCCCCTCACCGACTGCACTATCCACCATACATGGCAGTCCCATATGCATAGGGGCCACAGTGACAGCTGTGAGTGCACTCTTCATGTGTACTACCCGTGGTCCAGCATTGTCCCACATTCCCACCTGGGCACTTTTCTATTCCCATGTTCCCCATGTCTTGATGACCTGTTGTAGATTGCAGCAGGTCAGTAATGCACTGCAGTATCACAGCCTACCGCTCTTCAGTGGCTGCAATGGCCTTCATTACCACTGTGCTGTGCTCAGCATGTGCAGTCAGGTGCTACACTGCCTGTTTTATGGCCCCAGACACCCTGGTCAGTTCACCCTCCACCCATGTGTGGTGGTGCACTGCATCACGGTGGATGGCCTGCAGGGTTATCCGTATAGCATGCACTTCACGGCTGACCTGTACTTCAGACTCGAGCATCTGATGGCACAGGCAATCAACATCGTCCAGCTCCATGGTGTGTCCCACATCCTGTTGATCATCCACTTGCCCACCACACTCGCCCTGCATGGATGCATCTGGGGAGAGGTCCTGGGCCACATTGTCCAGGACATTGTCCGCATCACTACAGTGTCATCCTGTTCCAGGCCTTCATCTGCAGGTACCAGGTCATTCAGTTCATGATCACCCTGTTGCTCTGAGTCATTGTGATCCTCCTCATCTTCCTCTTCTTCACCACTGTCAGAGGATTCACTGTGTGTGATGGTTGATTCCTCTCCTGACTGGCTTCTGCTGTCACCATTGCCATCACTGTCCAAGGAATCTTCCGTGTCCACTCTATGGGGCCCTTTGCCCCCTGTGGCTCTCAACCTGCTGCTGCCTGTACCTGAAATGGAAATAGCACACCGTTACATGTATACATGCAGCAGTGTGTCCTACATGTGCAGAGCTGGACTGGTGGCTGTTGCAGCATTGCCACTCTGACATCCAGTCCACCAGTCCCACTCAACCACTACAGGGCATCTCCTCTGAGCACTGTGCTATGTCTACCTCACCATGACCCATGGCCACACATGGGCTGCATATCCTGTCAAACAGTGTGTGGCTCTATGAAGCCCTGAGGGGGGGACATGCCTGACATGTGCACCCCCGGTATGTCTGTGAGTGTCCTTGCTTCCATGTACTGTTGTTCCACCCACACCACCCCTGCTTGTGGTGCATTATCCTGCTGATGCCCCACCCACTGGACACTTCCACCTGGTGGGTGTGCCAGGCAGTCCAACATATAGACCCAGACAATACCATTGCCAGCTTTCATGGGATGCAATGCACACCTGCAGAATACAGTGCCCTTGTTGTGCACCATGCTGTGGCCTGGTGCTAAGAGGCCCCTGCACCTCGCCCCATTGCCCACACACATGGCAGTATCACACAGCCCGCCCAACATCCACCGCCTGTGGTACATATGTTGGCATGACAATGTGGCCACCAGGCTTACACTTCCATTTGCATGCCATCAGACTGCATGTCTGCCCACTCCCCTCCCTACCTACCTCCTTACTGTGGTCCACCCACTCGGACAACCCCTGACATGTATGTCACCTGCAGTGTGGTTCATGTTGGCACCAACCGGTAACGTGGATGGCCCATGTGACATGGCATGACACGTAGCACGTGCCCTGCACCACCTCTGTGCACCTTATGCCTCCCCCCACACACACTGCATCAGAGGCATCATATGCATGTACTATTAATTGGGCGTATCTGTGACAACACCGGGCCATGTGGGTTGGGGGGCCAGTGGCACCCATTCCACACATCACAAGCCATTGCATCTCCCATGAACATCACTGCTATATGCACTGCATGCATACCCAGTGCTGGGGGACTCTACAGTCCCATGACACTCTCCGCTGGTACACCTGTGTCATGCCAGCATAGAGGTGTGAGGTGCCACATGGTACACATCCTCTTGTGGTCCATGGCACAGTTGGGTGCCAGTCCTGCACTATCCGGGGTGAGCCAGCCCTGCATTCAATCACACAGGTATCTTGCACTGCTGCACAGCACAGTCCAGTTGTTGCACTTGTGCTGCCCTGTCCACACACCTCACACACAACACCATTCCCCCTCACCCCCATGTGGGATGCATGGGACACCTGCAGTCCACATATTGGCCACTGCCAGGGTTCACATGGACATGCCCTCACACATACCCATCATGGCCATGGTGTGGCCACAGGCATCTATGCAGCTTCTTGTTTCCAGCCTGTGGGAGGTGGCCCCTTACATGTCACACTTGCTGTTTGTCCCACACTCCACTGGATCCCTGCTGCCCTCCTGGCTGGTCTACAATGTTTCCTTGTGCCCCAACCCGGTGGGTCCTCCTGCTGCCCCGGCCTCACTGCCACTTGCAATGGCACAATGCAGCCATGGAGGACTGACATAAAGTGCTGCTCTGGCTCGCTTTTGCATCTCTGCTGGCCACAGCAGTCATTGCCACTGCTGGTTATGGGGGGGGGGTTGTATGCTCATAGGATGTACTGCCACCCTCCGATGGCATCCTTCACCCTGTTGGGTTGAGGGGGGCTACTGCCCTGTTATCAGCCCTACTCCAGCCCAAACACACTATAGCCACTTGTACTGCATGGCATGACAGTTGCTGCAAAATGGTGCCATGCTTTCTGCTGGATTGCTGAGTCTGAAGACATCGAGACTGCTGTTGCCCTTCACACTCCTGCTACTTATTTGGCTGGTGACATGCTCCTCCTGGCTCTTCAGGGTGAGATCCTCCCTAGGTCCTCCTCCTGTGGCCTGTGTGCTTCTTCTTATCTGTGCAAGCTTCTCCTTGCACCTACGTTTAAGATCATTATAATGTTTTTGGAGTTCTTGGACTGACCTCCTCGCAGTGCACACTACATTGACACATTTGGCTACTTTCTCCCAGGCCTGTCGCCATTTGTCCCTGAGCATCCTGTCTCTACCTCTGCTAAAGAGGAGTTCCAGTTGTTGCTCAACAGTGTCCAGCAATTCACTTCTCTCCTCTGTGGAGAAGTTCTTTTTTCGAGGTGCGGGCCTTGGCCGCTCATTTGCTCCCTGTGGCTGCTTTCTGTGACATGTTGTCTATTTGCATCACTCGGATGTGCCAGCCATGGGATTTGCACTGCCTTTTATGGCACAGTCGCTACAGCTGCAGTGATTGGATGCAAATAGCGGTTTTCTGAAATACCGCTATTTGCATCCAGCGCAACTGCATCTGGTGCATCCACTGCTGTTAGTAAAAAATGTGTCTGGCGCAAATCCCTCCCAGAATTGGTCCCAAGGTGCCTGCTTTAAAGATGTATAATGGAAGCTGCACCTTGTGTCAAAGTTTGTGGCCAATCTGATTTTCAAACGCCAGCTGTGTTGAAATCAGGATGCCATGCATTAAAGCCACTCTATGCCACCCTTGTGCCACAAGAGCCCGTTCACCAGATTGCAAGGGTGGTTGCACCACAGTGGGGCAGCACCATCCTTTTTTTGCAATTATAGTAGCTGCACCATGGTCACAACAGGGTGATGACATTAGACCAGCCACAAGTTGGTCTAAGGGCCCTGTGCCACTGCCTGGCAGAGCAGAAATTCAGGAGGGGGCATGGAAGGTGGGGACTGGGGGCTGATGGAGCCCTGGTGGTGCCATGGGGGGTGAACATCCAGGGAAGAAGCCATGAGCCTTGCCAGACCCCAGTGGACAGCAGACCTGGCACCTGCCCCACAGTCCCTGGCATTGTAATCGGGCATCCACCAGCCACCACAAGGGGGGCGCTAGATGAGGATAATGTTGCAGTGCCCAGGGTACATCCCTGGCAACCACATGCACCCTGCAACTTTCACCCACTGTCACTCGCTACCTTTAGGGGACTGTGGGTCCTGTGGGGCAGGTGCCAAAGCTGCTGTCCACTGGGGTCTGGAATACACTGGTCTGGCTGTGCCCTCCCCACCTGACATGATCGACTGTGTGGTAAGGCACTATGCATCTCCACTGGGTGCCTCCACATGTTTCTCCCATTGCCACTGTGCCCAGCTCACATTCCATGGCACCATCAGGGCTCCATCAGCCCCCAATCCCCCCCTCCTGGGAATTGCAATCCTCCAACCTCCACTGGTCGGTTAGGGTGACATATCCATCTGTCAAACTCCACAAGTACACCACATGTTTGGCACAACCCTGCAGCTATAGCAATTCCCTGGTCTGTGGTGCAAGGACCCCCATTTTTACCAAATAGAGTGCAGGGTCCCTGATGCACCCAGAGTTTGCCGTAGCCACAGATTGCAGCAAATTGCAGTGATCTCATGGCTCTTTGAAAATCGAACCCAGTGAGTTAAGATAGTAAGTTACATGGTCAAAATGGTTACGCCCAATTTTTAATTTCTCTAGCAACCCCTCATCAGCTGAGCAGAGCGGTTGCTCGGGGCAGTAGGGAGACAGGAGCTCTTGCAGATAATCCAGGCCCTGTCTGTGTAAGGCCTTATAGGTCAGAAGCCCGATCTTGAAGGTGATCCACCACTGAATAGGCAGCCAATGTAGTTTGCACAGAACTGGTGTGATGTGACTAGCACATGGGGTTCCCATCAAAAACTGGGCCACAGTGTTCTGCACTAGCTGCAAGCAGCAGACATCAACCCCTGGAAGCCCTAGATAAAGGGAGTTGCAGTAGTCAAGGTGCAAGGTCACAAATGTGTGGATAAGCATAGGAAGGTCATTGGATGGAACAAGGTGCTTGATCCTGGCGATGTTCTTTAGATGGTAAAAGGAGGACTTGATGACTGCCGACACCTGAGAATGCAGTGTCAGCCCATCATCAAGAATCTCCCCCAGGTCCTGCACCCATTCAGAGGAAAGAAGATGGGTACCTCCCAGACAGAGTCCAGAAGGTTGGCCAGCCCCCAACCCGTATGTCTGGTGACCCAGGTCCACAACCATCACCTCAGTCTTTCCAGAGTTCAACTTCAACCAGCTGGAGCTCATCCAATCCTGGATTTTAGTGAGGCAGTTGTTAAATATGAAGCATGCACTAACTTGGTAGGGTGCAAAAGACAGGTAGAGCTGGGTATCGTCAGTATAGCAGTGAAACCTTAGTCCTTACAATGTCTCTGAGGGGCAGCATATATACCGCAAACAACATAGGGGACAACACCGAGCCCTGAGGGACCCCACATGGCAGAGAGAATGGGTCAGAGGAAAAAATCCCCAGCACCACCCTCTGAGTTCTGCCAGTGAGGAAGGACTTAAACCATCTGAGACCTGTACCAGACAGGCCCCAGATGAACCTCAGGTGCTCGAGAAGCACTCCATGGTCCATGGTGTCAAAAGCTGAAGAGAGATCAAGAAGTACCAAGATAGAATGGTGCTTCTGATCTCTTGCCATCAAGAGATCATTGAGCACCTGAACCAGAGCAGTTTCAGTACTATGCCTTTTGCGAAAACTGAATTGGAGAGGTTTATAGATGTCGTGGATGGTCAAGCGGTTCTCCAGTTGCAGCACCACAATTTTCTCAATCACCTTCCTAACAAAGGGAAGGTTAGAAATCGGTCTATAGTTTGCAAGGCAGCCTGGGTCCAGAGTAGCTTTTTTCAGGAGAAGTGTCACTACTGCCTCCTTCAGGGAGCTAGGAAACTCACTGGACTCTAAGGAGCACCAAGCTATTCTTGCAAGGACCAGGTCAATGATGTCACAACAACCCATAATCAGGGAAGTTGGGCCCAGATCCAAACTATAGCATGTTGGGTGCACACCCTGGGCAATCAGCACAACAACCCCAATTTCTAGCCTGTCAAAGGAACTCCAGACAAACCAAGGAGCAGTGATCATACACTGACCACTAACAGCTCCCATAGAGTGTGCCGGTTGGATCTCCGCCCTGATGCTGGCCACCTTATCCACGAAAAACCAAGCGAACTCATCACACTCAATCTGTGAAAAGGCTCTTCAAACCTGATGACAGATTGGGTTGCACAACCTGTCCGTGATTTGAAAGAGCTGAGCCAGTCAGTTCTGAGCAGCAGCAATCTCCCCGGACAGGAACTCTGCCTTCTTACCGGTGATTGCTGATTAATAGACTTGATAATGTTCCATCAATCTAAGGCGTTCAGCCTCCAGGGCAGATTTCCACCAGCAGCACTCTAACCTTCGTCCAAGTTGCCTCAGCTCCCTCAAGGTCCCATCAAACCATGGGGACTGAGGGCGAAGGGAGAGAGGATGAACTTGGACAGGAGCAATAGAGTCCAGGGCCATAGTAACAGCCTTGTTATAGGCCTGAACCAGGCTCTCTGGACTCCCACTTGCCTCTGGAATTACCAATAGGTCAAATACCGCTGGTAGACCATCGGGACTCACATCCCATAAAGGGTGGTATCTGACCATCTCCACAGGAGCTGACCTATGCGGGAGGGCATGAAAACTGAACCACACAGTGTGATGATCCGACCATCTGACTGGTTCCATCACCAAGTCAGAGGTTTCAATCCCCAGGAAGAAGACCAAGTCAAGGGAGTGACCGTACTTATGGGTAGCAGAGACAACCGCCTGTGTAAAGCCCAGTGATGTCATCAACTGTAGGAAGTCCTGTCCAAATTGCGAGAGTTCATCATCAACCCAGGTGTTAAAGCCACCCAGGACCATCAACCTTGACAACTCAAACACCATGTCGACCATGAAGTCCACTACTTCCTGAAGGATTCGCTTCTTATCCCCAGGTGGACAGTAGATGAGAGCAGTCCTACAGCCTACACCTGCCACCACAGTACACTTGAATGAGTTGATCTCCTTAACTGGCACATTCTGAGGTCCAGTTCAGTCTTAAAACAGATTTCTACCCCCCACCCCCACCCGCAGTCTGATCTCGAGCGGTGTATCACCGAGTACCCGGCCGGAACAGCAGCCTGCAGAATGGGGCCAGCATTATCATCCAGCCAGGTCTCAGTGATGCAAGCCAGATCTGCTGTCCCAAAAAGATCTGCAATTATTGCAGCCTTGTTCTTAATAGATCTGGCGTTGCATAACACTGCTCGAGTCGGACAGGATTTCGAGGCCGCCTGAGCTACCTGCCCACCGATAGTGGAGCCCTTGGGTATGAAGACCAGATATGGAGGACCACATTCCAGAATCCATTTCACCCCAGGGTATCTCCTGGACCTCACTACCCAAAGCGAGAACTCCACTCATTCACCATCTGACGTTTGCAACCCCCTGCCCATTCCCTCCCCCGACGAGCAATTTCCAACACTCTGTAGTGTTGATATACTGTAAACTGTAACTGTAAAGTGGGGCAGTAAATGGGCAGAGGTCACGAAGTTCAGAGGATGAATAGTGCACACCGGTGGGGGGCAGTCCACCAACATATATTGATGCCCCAAAATCTCCTGTCATATACCCAAAACACAAACACTCCAAAGCACAGCTGCCACAGATGACCAAAATAAATCAAATTCCCCAAAAATATTTAATACAAACCTCCACTCTCTCTCACAGAGTAGGGGCCAACTTAGAAATGAACAAACACCCCAAAAATAAAATACCTCCCCACCTAAACAACCAAAAACAGAATCCAAAAATGCAATGCAATCCTCCACTCTCTCTCTCTCTCACTGGGTGGAGGATAAAATAAAAATAAAATAAATAAAATAACAGCATAAAAACCTACCCCTTCTAATATCTAATAATTACTCCTCCTCTCTCTCTCTCTCTCTCTCACTCACAGAGAGGATGGAGATTTAAACAAAACAGAATAAAATAAAAATAAATGAAATATAATATAAACAAATTAACATCTCACTCCCTCCCAACCCTTACATCACCACTCACAGTACAACAGTAGTTCCCCCATAACCAATATTACCTAATATACAGATGAAAATTATTAAAGCAGTAGGCAAATTAGTATTTTTAACTGTAAGCTATAAAGACAGTCACCAAATGTTTCTCAAATAGAATGTTTAGTTCAAGGAGCTCACACCTCCACAAGTACAATGTCCAGTATAATTTCTATCTGCACTACCTCTCACGTAGGCAAGACAGAACCACAGAATTATTATATACAGTGAATTTATCCAGGCACTCTCACTGCCTATAAAATTAAAGTTTGGACGTAAAGGAGGTAGAAAAAAGAAAAAGAGGTCTGACTGTGTCCAGGATAAGGCCCCGCACAAGGCTTCCAGTACCTCCCAAGGAACAGTACATGTCTTCTTCCAGAATTAGGGTCTACTAAAAACTGTTGGGGGGCCCAAATAACTCTGCCCCAAGAGACCGCCACCAGAAATCTCCATCACCGTGACTTCAGCCCACAGTTAGTGTCAGCCCATCAGCCTACCCCCCTGATGGCCTAAGAATAATCAGTGCTCATCAGCCGGCTCTCCAGCTGGACCTCACCCCCCCTCCACAGCAGCAGTAAACCCCACAGATGACCAGTCCCGGACCAGCAGCACTTCCCGTTTCTCGTGAAGGAATAGCAATAGATTTTCTGGCAACAGTCTGGCAAAGAATCCAACCCTTCAGTGATCCGACTCCCAGACACTACACAACGCTTGTGCTTCAGGCAAGGAAAATCCTCCTGGGGGTTCCTCTCCCTGGGTCGCCAGGTCACCAACAGAACTTCCTCCACTTCGTCTCCACCGCTCCACAGCCACCAATAATCTGGTGAGTGATATGCCACTGAATTTAAACTCAGATGGGCTAATTTATGACCCGACTCAAATTGTGGAAAAAATAATCTAAGAATGCTACGCGACTCAAATAATGGAGTTGTTCAGTTAAAAGATAGAAGCGTTAATAGTGAGCTGTATCAGTGACTCCAAAAACGCTCAGAGTGAAATTTAACTTTCTTTCTTTCCACTTGCACTTATCTTTCCACCCGAAAAAGCTCACCTAACCTTGTTGCTTCACTGAGGGGGGCCCCTATCTAACTACACTAATAATTCTACTGTTTCTACTGTTTATAAAACCGATTAGTATCAAATACAAAGGTAAAAGTAAATAAATAAAATAAATTAAATGCAGCTCTGCTCAGGAACTCCTCAGCAGCTAGTCCAGCATGGCTGCTGCCATTTTGCCTCTGATATTTCTTATGGAAGGGTTGGTGGTGCTATGTAATAGATTAAAGCCCATAATTAGTGTTATAATATGCACAGTCCCCCAACCGATAATGGTTCTAGGTTATTATCAATTTGTGATATACTTCGATAACTTCTTAACTACATCTCAAGGAGAGATGGGGCGAAGTTTCATTTCACTGGAGAAGTTCTGGCAAAGTTGCCAAATTTGCCTCTGCAGAGCAATCTGTGAACTTTTCACATATGCTTGGAAATTCACCTAGGCAATTTCGCCGGTAACTTTGCCAATCAGTGAACTTCACTGCTAACTTCTTCTTAGTCCCTCCTGCCCAAAAATGTCTCCTTACTCCATCCTACCCATAACTTCTCCTTATACCCTCTTGCCCATAACTTCCCCTTACGCCTTCCTGACCATAACTTCTCCTCACTCCATCATTCCAATAACTTCTCCTTACTCGCTTCTTCCCATAACTTCTCCTTACTCTGTCCTGCCCACATAGTCTCTTTACACTTCTCTCCTGCCATAACTTCTATTTACACCCTCTTGCTGATAACTTTTCCTTACTGTCTCCTGCCCATACCATCTCCTTACATATATCTCTTGTCATAACTTCTCATTATGCCTTCTTGCCCATAACTTCTCCTTACTCCCTCCTGCCCATATCTTCTCCTTACATATCTCTCCTGCCCTAACTTCTCATTATGCCCTGCTGCCCATAATTCTCCTTACATATCTCTCCTACCATAACTTCTCTGTATACCCTCTTGCCCATAACTACTCCTGATGCCCTTCTGCCATTAATTTCTCCTTACTCTCTCCTGCCCATAAATATCTTCTTACCCTGTCCTGCCCATAGACTTCTCCTTACTCCTTCCTGCACAAAAGTTCTCCTTACATATCTCTCCTGCCCATAACTTTTTAAACCCTCCAGCCCATAACTTCTCCTTACTCTCTCCTGCCCACACCTTCTCTTTACACACCCTCTCCTGCCATAATTTCTACTTATGCCCTCTTGCCCATAACTTCTCCTTACACCCTCTTCCCCATAACTTCTCCTTACTCCCTACTGCCCGCAACTTCTTACGTACCTCTCCTGCCCATAATTTCTCCAATACCCTGCTGAGCATAATTCTCCTTATATATCTCTCCTGCCATAACTTCTCCTTACACCCTCCTGCCCATAACTTCTACTTAATCCCTCCTGCCAATAACTTCTTACACATCTCCCCTGACCATAATTTCTTCTTGCATCCTCCAGCCCATATCTTCTTCTTACTCTATCCTGCCCATAACATCTCCTTACACATATCTGTCCTGCCATAACATCTCCTTCCCCCTCTTTCCCATAACTTCTCCTTACTCTCTCCTTCCTATACTCTTCCCCTTACACCCTCCTGTCCATAACTTCTCCTTACTCCCTCCTGCCCATAAATTTCTCCTTTATCTCTTCTGCCCATAACTTCTTCTTATGCCCTTTTGGCCATAACTTCTCCTTATGCCCTCCTGCTCATAACTTCTTACTCCATCATACCCATAACTTCTCCTCACGTATCTCTCCTATCCATAACTTTTCCTTACACCCTACAGTCCATAACTTCTCCTTACTCTCTCCTGCCCACACCTTCTCTTTACGCATCTCTCCTGCCATAACTTCTACTAATGCCCCTTGCCCAGAACTTCTCCTTACATCCTCCTGCCCATACCTTCTCCTTATACCATGCTGCCCATACCTTCTCCTTACATATCTCTCCTGCCATAACTTCTTCTTACATCCATTTGCCCATAATTTCTCCTTACACCCTGCTGCCCATAACTTCTCCTTACACCCTACTTATGGGCAGGAAGGAGTAAGGAGAAGTTTATGGGCAGAAGGAAGTAAGGAGAAGTTCTAGGCAGGCAGGCACAAGGAAAAGTTGTGGGCAAGAGTGTGTAAGGAGAAGTTATGGGCAGGATGGTGTAAGGAGAAGTTTATGGGCAGGAGGGAATAAGAAGAAGTTATGGTAAGGAGGATGAAAGGAGAGGTTTTGGGCAAGAGTATGTAATGAGAAGTTATGGGCAGGATGGCATAAAGAGAAGTTTATGGGCAGGAGAGAGTAAGTACAAGTTATGGGCAGTAGGGAGTAATGAGAAGTTATGTGCAGGACAGATATGTAAGAAAAAGTTATGGCAGGAAGGATTAAGGAGAAGTCTTGGGCAGCAGAGACTAAGGAGATGTTAAAAGCAGCAGTGTGTTATGAGAAGGTATGAGCAGGGGGCATGAGGAGACATTATGGGCAAGGGAAATAGGAGAAGATATGGGCAGTAGGTGTAAGGAGGAAGTTATAGGTAGAGAGAGGAAGATGTAGGAGGAGCAGTGAGAAGAGGGTAGGAGGGACTACAAGATGTTTATGGGCATGAAGGAGTAAGAAGAAGTTATGAGCAGGAGGGCATAAGGAGAAGTTGTGGGCAGTAGGGCGTAAGGAGAAGTTATGGGTAGGATAGAGTATGAAAAAAGGGCATAAAGAGAAGTTATTGCACGAGAGATATGTAAGGAGAAGTTATGGGCAGGAGAAAATAAGGAGAAGTTATGGACTGGAGGGCATAAGGAGAAACTATGGGCTGTAGGGATACGTAAAGAAAAGTTATGAGAAGGAAGGAGTAAGGACAAGTTTTTTCATAGGAGAGATACGTAAGATGAAGTTATGGGCAGCCATGAGTGAGGATAAATTATGGGCAGGAGGGCATAAGGAGAAGTTATGGGCAAGAGGGCATAAAGAGAAGTTTAGAGATGGGGAAAAGTTTTAACTTGCTGGCAAAGTTTTAATTAGTTGGCAAAGTTGCTAACTTCATACTCTGATAAATTACCAGATTAAGGCAAAGTGCGGACTTCGCCTGGTGGATTAACTTTGTAGATCATGACAAATTTGCTAATTAATTCACAGAGTGAAGTTTGTAACTTCACCCATCTCTAATCTCAAGTGAATATCCAGATATATTGTCAGTTTTGGGGGGAGAGAACAATGCAAGTACAGAAAGTTTAAATGAACTTGTCACCCACAATTGGAATCTTGATGACTACCTAGGCATACCTATTATGTCCTCACAAGATATTAAAGTAAATGAAATGGGCCAAGTTATCCTTTGTTTTGCAGAAAATTATAATCTGAGGTGCCAGAATGGGAGGGTCATTGGGGACCATAAGGGTGGAATAACTGTCCCAAACAATAGAGGGCCAACGGCCATAGACCTGTACTTTATAGCTGAGTTCCAGTCTTATAAATTGTTGAAGTCTGAGTTTGATGTTGAACTTGAGAGTGACCACAAGCCTTCAAAATGTACTATAGATTTAAAAGATCACCAAGTTGAAAGTTGCTCACTAAATAATGTGGAAAAATAGAAGTCAATAATTTCCTGTCCATCCGTAAAGATAAAAGAATTAGATAATGTGCATTTATAGAACAAAAACTTAAAATTGCTTATAAATGAAGATGTGTCTCAGGTTTTTAGTTGCATTTTGGACAACTTTAAGGAGAATATAAGTATTTATGCTTCTGTGCAGACTATTCTAAAATTTGCTGGTCTAATAGAGGCTACCATAATAAATCTAGTTAGAGAAAGATGAGACATAAGGGGCCCAATTCACAAGGCTACCAGTGCAGCTCAAGGGGCATGTGCCACAATGAATAGCACAAAGTGTCCCTTGCACCAAAAGATGCACTGGGAGCGGGGACCTAAGGCAGCCTCGTCAACCATGAGCTGCCTGCATTAAACAGTGCTTGCGCTGCCTGTGCACCATAAAATGGGCTGCGGCATGGCACAAGGGGGCATGAGGCATATGCAAGCTGTCACATCCCTGAAAGTTGGATTCTCACAATTTTTCCAGGTGGTGAAATTGTATGTACCTTTACACCACCCAGGGCTGGTCTAAGGGTACTTAAAAATATCCCTCTGGAAGAGCCTAGCACATTCTGGCAATGTGCAGCAGTCTCCCCTCCCAGGCCCTGATCCCCCATTAATATATTAAAATGTCCCTGGTGGTCTAGCAGACCCCACCAGTGTGCCCAAACAATAGATTTATGGTACTTCCCTGATGGTCAAGCGGACCCCCCTCCCTGATCCCCAATATGCCCAAATATAGTATTATTGTAAGTCCCTGGTGGTCTAGTGGACCCCCACCCCAGCAGACGGTGTCCCTCCACCCCACTCCCCCAACCCAAAACAGAGATGGCAACTGGCACAGCCCTCCTCACACCACCACATCCAGCCACTGACAGAGCTGTCAATAAGGGAGGTGCACACTGTACCAGTACATACTCCCTTATTGACAGCTCAGTTAATGACCAGATATGAGGGTGTAAGAAGAACTGTGCTAGCTGTAACTGGCTGTTTTGGATTGGGTGAGTAGGTTGGTTGGACACTGTCTACCGGGGTGGGTGGTGGGAGTCCACTAGACCACTACAGACTTACAATAATTCTATATTGGGGCACATCGGGGATTGGGGAGGGGTGTCCACTAGACCACCAGGGATAGTTACATATATGGATGGGGGATCAGGGCTGGGGTGGTCTGTTGGACCACCAGGGATATATTTACACAACAGGGGATCAGTGCTTGGGGGGGCTGTCCTGGATTGGTGCACGGCCATTCCATAACTTGTGGCAACCCTCCGGATGTGTTGCACGTTTGGTGCATTGCCAGGGTTGCCGCAAGCTGAGGAACTTTACTGCCAGGACCCTGCCCGATACAGAATCAGGCATAACATCCCTAGAGCACCAGACATTGCCATAAGCTACCATTTGCCACAGCTGGCATCAGTCTAAGGCCCCTTTGAGAATCGGGCCCAAGGACTGCTAACAAAAAATGGTTTGATAGAGAACGCAAAGCAGAAAAACTGACACAGGACCACTAAGTGTGTGAGTACTATTTTATTGAAGAAAGAGCAGTAGTGCCAATGTTAAAAATAGAAAAGCACACCATTTACATAGCAGTAAGTAAATGAGTTGACAGATAGCAAGAACAACCAGCCTGACTGGTTTCTCACTAAGGTTCTTGAAGGAGCATGTAGAGCTATGAAAAAGTCCTTATCTAAGCTTGCCACATTTGCCTGTAATAATTATAATCCAGATAGCCAGTGGACATTATGTCATGCTAGAAGACAATACAAAAGTTTTTTACAGAAAGAAAAAAAACAGAAACCGGTTCAGAAAGGTTTATGAAGCAGTTACAAGAAACCATGTTTGATATGGCTAGAAATGCCTTCAGAAATGTTGTAGCCTATGGTAGCATGGAAGAGAACCAAATATTTTTTATATGATCATTGGAGATACAAGAGTTTATATTTTAAAAATATTTGATGAGATAGCTCTAGAAAAATGTGTGTGGTTAAACAATGTTTGGAAGCCGGCAAATTAGAAGATTGGGTATGGATTTCTCATAAAGAGATTATTTATTTGTTACCACCTAAGATGCACTAGGCATACATATGCCTATTTTCAGGCACAAACTGGGATTAGTCAGTATATTATACAGTAGAGGAGGGATGATATGATTTCCCAGC
Organism: Neoceratodus forsteri; assembly: GCA_016271365.2. Classification (NCBI taxonomy): domain Eukaryota; kingdom Metazoa; phylum Chordata; order Ceratodontiformes; family Ceratodontidae; genus Neoceratodus; species Neoceratodus forsteri. The sequence continues at coordinate 1,699,244,219 of CM057449.1, read as the reverse complement.
TTTATCTGAGCAGTTATGTCAGACTTTTATTAGCAATTATATACTTCAGTCACCTCTCCTATAGCACAACAGCTTTCTAATTTTCCTGACAGTGTGCAACTCCCTAAACTCCCCACCCAATCAACATCTCTAGATCAACCTATTACCCTCCAAGAAATTGAAGCAGTTGTCAGAGACCTTGACCTTAGAATGTCCCCAGGTGGTGATTGTTTCCCTATTGAAATGTATCAAATTATATCCCCTAAAATCTGCCCCATATTACATCTCAATACAGAAATTGCATTTTCAGAACAGTTCCCACCCTCCATGTCTTTAAATACTTTCACTGCTCCTCCCAAACCCAGTAGAGACCCCTCTCTTCCCTCTAGCTATAGGCCCATCTCTTTAATTATGGCAGATAGCAAAATATATGCAAACATTTTGGCCAATCATTTAGGATCATATCTGCCACATGTAAGACACCCATTCCAAGTGAGCTTTGTGCAAGGTAGGCTCAGTTCAGATCATGTAACAAGAATTTGTCAATGCCGAATGTTTGCTTGCTGGCATTGGCCTTGGTAGTGTAGGAGTTATAGAGCTGCATAATAGGAAAGGCAGTGAAGTACTGAACTGAAGCCAACCCCACCACCACCCTGCAGAGACTGACAGGCATTGGGGTGTGCCTTTGGGTCGTCAGGCATAACAGCCATGCCATTTCACCACACCCTTCCCAGCAGACACCGACAAGTGTCACAGTGTGCCTTCGGGTTTTTGGCTCATATGCGCACCCCATTCCATCAGGAAATATGGTGAGATGGGTGCGTTATAGGAGAATGGGGTGCGCTTTGGGGCCGAAGAGTCCAAGGCATACCTCAATGCCTCTCACTGGCTGCAGGGTGTGGAATGGTATGAGCATTACAGGCGAGAATCCCACGTCACACCCCTGATGCCTGTCATTCTCTACAGGGTGGGGCGTTATGGTCGGAAACCCTAACGCCTCAGGCATTGTTGGTATTTTCACTCCAAATTTTCAACATGGTTTTTTTGTGACCCCCACCTCCTGAACAATGGCAATATCAGTTTCTTAGCCGAAAGCTGCTTTTGCACAGCAACTACGGCATTTAGCACCACAGGTGCAAAAACACATTCCAAACAGGATGTGAAAAATGACAGCTGTACTGTTCATGGGGAGGTGTAAAAAATGGCAATATTGAAAATCTGCAGTGAAAATATTAGAAAAACTGGTGGAGAAACTGTGCAATGCACACCCGTAATGTAATTAGTTTGGCGATTTTTTACAGCAGATTGTCAACACAGGCATTTTGGGACCTCCGATCATGAACAGTGTCACTGTGATTTTCTTTATCTGTCCTGAACAATGATTTCTCACAGTGACCACGCATTTCTGCCCTGAAAGTGTGAAAACACATTTCGACCATGTTGTGAAAAATGACAGCTGTACTGTTCATAAGGAAGTGTGGAAAAATGCCACTGGTGAAAATCTGGACTGAAAATATTACAAAGTCATGAACTTACGAGGGTGCATGGAAACTGCGCAATGCTCACTCATAACACAATCATTTTATGGTCTTTTGTCACCAAATTTTCAACATAGCCATTTTAAGACCTCTGCTCATTAACAGTGTAACTGTGATTTTCTTAATCTGTCCCAAACATTGCTTTCACACACTGACTGCAACACTGTGCGCTACATGTGCAGAAACACATTTTGGGTGAGATGTGAAAAATGGCAGCTATACTGCTCATAAGGAAGTGTAATAAAATGGCAATGTTTAAAATCCGGAGTGCAAATATTAAAAATTCAAAAACTTGCGAGTGTGCGTAGGAACTGTGCAACATGTGCTCCTAAAACAGTCATTTTAAGGAATTTTTTCACCAAATTTGCAACATAGGCTTTTTGAGAGCCCACCTTATGAACACTGGCACTGTTGTTTCATTAATCAGTCCCAAAAGGTGATTTCGCGCAGTGACTGCGAAATCACCCTTTGGGCCCGATTAATGCCATGACAGTTCAAGAATTCATGAGGAGGCGTCCCAAAAACCCCATGTTGAAAATTTGGTGCTAAAGTTCCCAAAAATGCATGATATATGCATTAAAGCTGAAAAAGCCCTATTTATTGCATTATTCAGCTTACCAGCATTTCCTCAGTTTGTGGTCGGCTTTGAAGAGTGCAGACGTGTTCCTGGTCCCACCGAAGATTGTTGCGTCAAGCTCCGGAGGTAAGTATGGGGTGAGGGTGTGTGGGGAGGCAGGGCGCAAGGTGGGTGGGTGTGGGTGGGCTGGGAGACTGCCGAGGGAACATTTTCTTGTTGACAGGTTTTTTTTTAAAGGAAGATAAGATGGGACATTTGCCATGCTGGGGTGGGCTCCCAGTGTGGCAACTGGAAGGTTGTTTGGGGGGGCCTGGAGCCGATGGGGGATTGGAAACCCCCCTTTGGCCATACGGACATGTGCCACGCTGTGGTGGGCTTCCAGCGTGGCACCTGGAAAGCCTTTTTTGGGGGGGTGTAGCCAATGAGGGATTGGGCACCCCTGTCAGCCATACAGTATGTGCATGGGGGGGCAAGTGCATGAGCACGCAATATGCGTGAGTGCGTGCGTGCATGTGGAGGGGGGATCGCTGCTCACTGAAGTGGAGCTCTCCCTTTCAACTGTATGGCACTGCATTTTCAACTGCTGTCATAGACAGCTGCAGTGTTGATTGGAGAACTGCGACCGTGCCTGCAAACACACTGACTGAATTGGAAGATGGCTGCCACACCTCCGAAAACTCGGATGATGGCACTATGTTTCTTGTACAAACATAATGATTTTGTTAAATTTAAAGGGACACTGTCAACCTGTTTTCATCATATTATTTCTAGCCAAAACCCCACGTTTAAAATTCACTGATGTTGCTGTTTGTTTTGTCTGTTTCCTTGCTTAGTAGAACTGAAATGCATGGCAATGTATATTAACTGTGGTTCAGAGCTTAGTGCTTATGTTACATACTGTAGCTGGATGCTGTAGGTTGTGCTTGGATACAGATGCCAGACCAGCAAGTAGGATAATGCTTGCAAGGTACTAGTAGTGTGAAATGATTTGAGCTTAGGTACTTTAGCATAGACATGAGCAAGTCAGTAATTATAGTATGTATGAACTGGATAGTATATGCAAGGTGCTTAGATGCTTGAACTGAAGAGTCACTTGTTTATGATTTGATAGTTTTGGCCTTTCTCTGTATCCCACCGTAGGAAGGATACTTAGTCCAGTATTATGAGACCCCTCCCCAGTGGGATAAGAGTGCCGCAGAGGGAGGAGGTGTCAGGGAAGTATGGTGGATGAGTGCGACTCGCTCTAAGCAGGGTAGTGTGCAGCCTGCTGGTTTAAACAGGATGTGGGGGAGGAGCTCTTCCCCCACTTAACTACAGGCATGGCTCTACATTTAACTGTGGTTCAGAGCTCAGTGCTTATGTTACATACTGTAGCTGGATGCTGTAGGTTGTGCTTGGATACAGATGCCAGACTAGTAAGTGGGATAATGCTTGCAAGGTACTAGTAGTATGAAATGATTTGTGCTTAGGTACTTTAGCATAGACATGAGCAAGTCAGTGATTATAGTACGTATGAACTGGATAGTATATGCAAGGGGCTTAGATGCTTGAACTGAAGAGTCACTTGTTATGATATGATAGTTTTGCCTTTCTCTGTTTCCCACCGTAGGAAGGATGCTTAGTCCCAGTATTATGAGTATAACTCTGTAATTTCAAAAACTGTATTATTCTGTACTTGTGACGTGGAACTTATGTAAAAGAGCCCCGGCTCAAAGATATTATGTAATCCTAGACTTAAATAAATAAATACAAATAAATAAATGACACCCCCCCCCAAAAATAATGATAACAATTATTCTGTATCCGACTGTTGAAGGAGTCGAGTAGGATGAGACTCCCAAGAAAATGAGTAGCAGTATGATCACCTCCTCCAACTCTGGAGAGTGGAACCAGTAGCACGCAGGAGAGGAAAACCCCCCTTTGGGGGAAACCTCTGAGAACCCATGGCTACTGACCTTCCCGTTCCTCTGGGCATACTAAAGGAGAGTAATCATAAATAAAATTTAATTTAATTGGTTAATCTGAACCCCAAAGTTGTAGAACCTGATCCAGAGAAATGGAGAACTGAAGAGTAATGAATCATGACATGTCAGGTGAACAGAGCAAGCATCCACTTAATAAACACCAAGTTCGAGAATCCATGTGCAGACTGGAATGATAGTAGAGTGGAATCCATGGGTGATATGACTTTGAAGGCAATGAGTTGCAGTGATGAAACACTCCAACAGAGCAAGCATCCACTTAATAAACACCAAGTTCGAGAATCCATGTGCAGGCTGGAATGATAGAGTGGAATCCATGGGCGATATTAATTTGAAGGTAATGAGTTGCAGTGGTGAAGCACTCCAACAGAGCAAGCATCCACTTAATAAACACCAAGTTCGAGAATCCATGTGCAGACTAGAATGATAGTAGAGTGGAATCCATGGGTAATATGAATTTGAAGGCAATGAGTTGCAGTGGTGAAGCACTCCAGCAGGTGAGGACTTCTCAGAGGAGAACCAGGAATCAAAGGCCAAGCATCCATGTCCAGAGAATGAGGACAGTTGGGTTGTGTTCCGCTTTGCAAAAGAAGGCCTTGGCGATGAAGCACTGGAACTGGCGTATGGTGCATGATCGGGAAGGACAGAGCAGTGGGAATGTCCAATCCAGAGAGGGGAGCAAGTAAGTGAAGCAGGTAGATATCTTAGTGAGAATAGGTAGACAAAGTCAGATGTCCTTCCAGCTGGAAGAGCGAAGTAGGTTGTAAAATCAGTGAGTTAGTCATGATGACCTTTAGGCCCTGGAAGGGCGAAGCAGGTAATAAGAGCGGTAGTGTAAGAAGTGGACCTGTACATAGGTCAGTGGTAGTAGTAGTAGTAATGAATCTGCAAGATGTAGACGTAGTACCAGAGGAGTAGTATATCATAATATATGCACAGTATGCAGCGAGGAGCATGAGGAATTGGAAACAGCACAAAATGAAGTATTGTCTGTGATCTGAATAGTTGCACAGTGATGAATGCGTCCTCATTTTGAAGTCAGAATGGTAACAGTAGCTAGAACTGACTTGGTGAGAATAGTCTGACGAGTCCTGAATAGTCGAACGTATGAGTCATATACGGTGATAGCTGAAGAGGCTGAGTCAAATGGAGTAGAGTTGCCACAGTCTAAGAAGCCTTGGTGCACAAATCAAGAGTTTTAAGTCTTCTGAATAAGCTCAACAATGTCTTAGTAGGAGTGTAGCAGCACTAATTCATGTGACTGAAGCAGCAAGACAGAAGCAATCTGAGAATAGATGATGAATGGCTAAACAAATCCAGATGTGAGTCCATAGTAAACAGGAGCTCCTAAGGCTGGCAGACATGCTGCAGATAGATGTATAGTGGAATATGCGAACCTCCAGGCCCAGAGCTGGGAGTGGCAAGTGTAGAGCAGAAGCAGGTAAAACCCTCAGCTCGATGGGTGAAGCAGGTCATAGAAGCAAGCGAATACAGTGCAGTAATATAAGATCAAGGGACCTCTAGCACATAGAGGTGCAGGTCTTTAGAAGTGCGATGTGTGAACCTCGGCTTGCAGGATGAGGCAGGTTGTAGAGCTGTGGTAGATAGAGTAATAGTAATGCTGAACTGCATGCAATGCAGAATTAGTATCGAGTAGTAAGGAATAGATTGTAATTAATGTTATAAATGGTAGCATACTCCTGAGCCAATTCTGTGCAGCATAGAAATATTCTGAGGCATATATGAGAGCAGTAGAAGGGAGCTGTAAACTGTCATTTCCTGATGATCGAGGATGGTAAGGCATGAGAAGAGACTTGGATGGATGAGTTGGCACCTCGACCTGAAGTAAAGCATCCAGACTGTAGTAGATTTATGTCTTAAGCTTAAACTGTGAATGGGAAGGCATTATGACACAGCAATACATCCAAAGGAGGTAAATCAGTTTGACAAGAAGCATCTTAGAGAATTGAGTGAATATTCGATGTAATCCAAAATTAGAACCAATGGAAGGAAGAAGCGTATCATGAAAATAGAAGTAAGTGAGGACAGCAAGTGAGGGTTGCAAGGTCCAAGATTTGAGTAGTATGACTGGAGGTGAGGAATAACTGGTGATGCAACCAATCCTGAGAAGTAAAGTGAATGAAGGGTGGCAGCTAAGCAACGAAGGCTAGCATGGCGGCTAGACCACATGTAGGTCAGCCGGTAAAACAAGTAGTAAATGGCAGTTAAACACCACGAAGGTTAGCATGCACAGCTAGACCATGTAGGTCAGCTGATGAGGTAAGTAAAGAGGCAATGAAGCACCATAAAGGTAAGCCAGTACGGCTGGACCACACGTAGGTCAGCCAGAAAGTAAGGAAGGAGCAAACAAAGTGAAGCATCAAGGCAAGCATCCGGGGGTAGAGATGTAAAATCCTAAAACATAATCCAAGAGGAAATCCAAAAATGGAGCACAGATGATCCTGGATGGATGGAAAAGTGCAAATAGGCAAGGTGAGCTGCAGCGTCCAAAACTCAAGTAGCAGGAGTGAAGACAAAACATCCTGGAGTGTGTCCAGTCTTGACAGAGAAGCCCAGATGGTCCGCCAGAAGAGTCGTGAGCAGCCCAGAGAGCAATGATAGGATGCATGGCTGAAGTACGTGGCCAGAGGCCAGAAGTCGAAGGCAAGGAAGTAGCTTAGGTTCAAATGCAGGTAGGATGAGCAGCTGAAACCCCATGTAGGTCAGCAGGTAGAATAAGTAAATAGAGGCAACCAAGCCCACAAAGGTTAGCTAGTGCAGATGGGCCACACGGAGGTCAGTATGAAGTGAAGAAAGCAAATGAAATGAGAACTGGATGTAAGCATCCAGGGATAGTGATGTAATATTCAAAGTCATGGACTGGCAGGTAATCCACAATTGGAGTACATATGGTTCTGGACAGAAAGTAAGGAGAGAGGCAAAGTGAGCAGCGATATCCAGTGTATAGTGATGAAATCCAGTAGTTAGTATCTAACATGAGGGAACTGGAAGTATAAATAACGTCAAGCAGTAAGAGGCAGATAAGCTGGTGAATTAGAAGAACAGTGCTGCCTATAAGCACTTGATTGTGGCTGCAGGGGGAGACATGAATTAGCAGCAGATGTTGATGTCTGTTACAGATGGATATGAATCCTGATAAAATTAGTATGGTACAGCTCATTGGAAACCTTAGTCGAAGAAGAATGCAGTTGTTAACAATTCAACAGGTCCTGTGCAAAGGACGATGGTTTGCACTATAAGTATAGTGAGCTGTAGCATTTAGGGTATGTGCAAGATATACATGAATCACTAGCGTATTGTAGCTTCCTAAATAGGTATCCAGATTGGAGGTATGCTACAGTGACAGCATACTCGGTAGAATCAGTAAATGCAGAAGGGCATCATAGCTTAGGGTTGTTATCTGTTTAATTACAGTACAAGGATAGGAGGCTGAGGCGCCTCTAGTGGGCGTAGTCGGGTGCTGCAGGACATCCCCTCATAGAGCATCAGGCATGGAAGCGGTGCAACGTGGCTGGAAGGTAGGACACTTGGCCCGGAATGGCAGTCGGAGGAAACTGAACTACGTGTTCCAAGGACACCCAAGTTATACGGGCAGACAGCAACAAGCAATGGCAGCCGGCATGTAAGCCGAGTCAGACAAAGTGCAAGGGTAGAGCACACTTTAACAGATCAGCATGAGATGCCTCACGGAGCCTGGGAGGTGTGGAATGGAAAGGCGTACAGGAACTGAGTGAGTGCTAGTAGCTCCGAATCCAAGCTATCCTCAGTGCAATGGAGCGAGCGAGTAGAGGAGAGCCACTGAAGAGCTGAAGGAGCGAAGAACGACACTAACTGTGGAGCTGCAGCTGGAGGCAGGTAGAACCCCCCCACAAAAATAAAACAAAATGAACAAAAGCACGGGAGGGAGGACGGGCAGGGAAGAGAAAACAGGCAGAATGAAACAAGGAGAGGAGTGGAGCAGGGCAGGGAAGGGGGGTGATCAAGCCCCAGCACACAGCACAGAGTGAGCGCAGTGAGTGCGACTCACTCTAAGCAGGGTGGTGTATAGCCTGCTGGTTTAAATAGGATGTGGGGGAGGAGCTCTTCCCCCACTTAACTATGGGCATGGCCCTACATTTATAAACAACTTTATTTTTGTTTATAATCCTGGTTCTGTTCTTACTGCATACTTCCTGAGCATTAGAAACACACCCAGCCAGTGCAGTCACTCATAAGACAGTAGCCTCCTGAACTCCCACCACATCATGAGGGGCTACACTGTTTTGTGTGTGTTCCCAAGTCCAGGAAAAATGCATTTGGAGTTGATCAAGGAATGTAAACAAACCTATTTTGGTGTGATAACACCAGTATGTTGGGCAGTCTTTTTTTTTTTACTTTTTTAAAGAAAATAAGAGTCCTAATCAAACTACCAGCTACATCAACAATATTTCCAGAATTTTGGCAATCATAAAATATGTTTTTTAAGCTAGGGACGCTTTGAGATCTAAAGGGGTTGAAAGTGTCTCTTTAATACATATTGCCTGTATAATAAATCCCCTTACCTTCAGCAACAGTTGGCACTTACTTTCAAAAAGACTTCGATTCTATTAAACGGATTTTTTTATATGCAGTTTTAGCCCATCATGGAATAGGTTCTAATTTCACCTCTGCAATTAAAGCCATGAATTCGACCCCCAAAGCTCAGGTTCTAACAGACTGTACACTGTCTTCCTCTTTCCCTTTTGCTAGAGGCACTAGACAGATGCCCCCTTTCTCTCCTTTTGTTCATACTAGCCATAGAGCCTCTTGCAGCTGCTATAGGACAGTATACTAATATTATAGATATTATGGCTGGTGAGCGTATGTACAGAACTTTAATCTATGCTGATGACCTCCTAGTGCTTCTGGACAAAGCGGATTACTCGATTGCCTTCTTAATGAATATACTACAAAAATTCACGTCTCTTCTGGACTGAAAAGAAATCAAACTAAGACTGAAGTTTCACCATTAAATCAATATTGTCTCACTTTATGATTTACAAACTTGCAACTCAGTAGGGCCCCAGATTCCCTGACTTATTTAGGAATTAAGATAACATCCCAGTTGCACCAATTGTGTGATTTGAACTTTAATTGCCTGCTCCTCAAAATCAAGACTGAGCTGGACCAATGAAAAACATTACAACTATCCATGATGAGAAACACTGAAGAAAAATGATAACTGCTCCCAAACTGTTCCACCTGATCTGTCACTTATTAGTACTGATCCCTAATAAATGGTTTGAGCGAATAGATAAAATGATATGCCAATTCTTATGGGAAGGACAAAAACCCTGTTACAGTAGGACTAAACTATATTCTTATTAGTGGGGCCGGGGGGGAGTGAAACCTTCCCTGGTTTAAAGGATACTACTGGGCCTTCAGAGTTGCTCAAAGCATTAAATGGCTTAATGCAGCAGGACTTTCCTCTCCTCTATAGACCTTTATTGAAACCAGTCTAATAGAAATGACAAATCCCTCTGCTTCCCTCTTTACAGATGTACCCCCCCACACACTTATTTACTTCCCACCCTTAAATCTTCCTTCCAATCTTGCTAGAAGTCTAATAAATGGCTGAGACTTAACCTGGCTCACCCAGCCCTCACTTGCCCTCCCCAGGAATAATACTGATATCTGAGTTGCAGAAACTCCTGTACAATGGAAAGAATGGAAAAGGAAGGGGCTCCACAACCTTGTTGACCAGCTCTTATCACAATCTGCAACTCCTGATTATTTTCAAGGAATGTAATCCCGATGCAACTTACCCAGCACAGACTTCTGGAGATATCTTCAGATTCATAGTGCCTTGACCCATCTCCTCAAAAAACTCAAGGATCTCCCTATTCCCCCTCCAAAATGATCCCCTCTTTCAAAGGATCACTGCAAAATCTGGCAAAGCTGGCCTAATCTATGCACAGATCAGGAATAAACTGCCAGAGCAAATGGTCCAGGCCAGACAGTATTGGTTCAATGTTTTAGGCATATATATTACCAAAGAAAAATGGCTACAGTGTTGGAAAACTGCTCATCATCCAGTTAAGGATCCTAAGAGCTAGTTTAACCAAAATAAAGTTCTGCACCAATGGTACCATACACCGGTAGCTCTCTATGCTGCTCAGGTTATACCTTCTCACCATTGTTGGAGGTGTGCTTAACCTATTGGAGAGCTTTACCTTCTATTATGGAGTTGTCCATCCATCAAACAATATTTGTCTGACATACTATAAGTTTTACTCAACTTATTGAAAAATGCAATCCCTCCTCTCCAGGACTTTTTCTTATTGGTTTAGACTTGTGCACTGCTTCTCTCAACAAGAAACAATACAACCTAATAATGCAGGCCAGTACCGTGGCAAAAAGACTACTTCTATGCAACTGGCGTACACAAACTATACTCTCAAAAGCTAAATTTCTAACAGAATTTACCCAGCTCATGACCTATGATGGTCTTTCACATCTAACTAGCAATACTATGCACCGACACACCACTACTCGTGACCCTTTTTACTCATATTTACACAACTTGTCCTCTGGAATTCATACTCATATACTGCATTCCTTGTCTTTTGCTAGACAGGGTATTGGTTAGGATACTTTCTGTGATACCACCACCCGATCCATGATGTCACCCACTGATTATCCTTCATTGGTTGCTCTGATACCACCTCTTTAATCTACCTTCTTTAGATTTAATGTGTCTCTCACTATACATTGTACCACTCAAATGATTTTCAGTATATAGTTATGAATAATCAGCCTACTACTGTGCATAAATCCAGTAGCAAACTCTCAAAAGATGTATCTCTTACAGGTCTTTAAATTTCCTTTAGCTAATGTATCAGTACTACGTTTATGTACACCCTTATGCTTTTTGTACTGATACTGTATATATGAATATTAAGAATTACAGGTATTTGTCACAAAAGTGTGTGATTATATGTACCTGTATTTTGCTTTATCTGATGACACAGTGGAAAAATGCATATCTTTGTACCTGATGTAGTTTATGTATTAACTGAACAATCTCAATAAAAAGTTTAACTGTAAAAATACATGGGCAGGGTGGGGAGTGGCAGCCGGCATGGGGGTTTAGGCACCCCATGCCAGAATTTTAACATGGAGGGTGTGGGAGAGATTGGGGGGTCATTGCATTTGATGGCACTGGGGATGGGCTCCCCAGTCTGCATAATGAAAATAGGCATGGTGGGGGGGATGCTAGAACAACTTGTGGTTGTAGCTGGTATTGCGGATGAGTGTGGGGAGTTGCCACAGAAGGCTGATCGTGACAGATCAGCTGTTCTTGCTGGGTGGTGTTATATAGATCAAATGAAAGAGTCACCCTATCATTGGATCGACTCTTTCCTTTGAACTACATAAAGTTTCCACATAGCAAGACAGAACAGTGTCATAATCAGCCTGGCTGATGATTGGTGTGGCACTGATGAGCCCCTTGCAGACCGCTCTGTATTAGTCCAGCAGTGTCAAAACCCACTCTCATAGCAAAATGTTTGCTGCAAGTGCACACATGGTGAACATAAAAATGAAGGCTTTGCAGCTTGGGATAAAGACTGAAAAATCTAACCCTCTGATTTTTGGGGAAACTATAACTATAAGGTTATTAAAGATACTTGGTTTTTGGTGTCCAAGAATTAGAAATGATTAAGAATTATAAATACATACAGTACTTGTTGAATTTGCTTTAAATTTTCAACGGGTTTCTCACTGAAAGAGTAGGAAAACATGATAAAGCAAGAAATTCAGGGCATACTTAGTTTTATTATAGAGATGGTGGGCACGCCTTAGCAATAAAAAATGGTATTTGAGGCTAATGTTAAAGCAAACTTCCTATATGGAGTGGATGTGTGGGATACTAATAATAAATGTAAGACTTCAGAGTGCATCAAAACCAATTTAAGGACAATGCTTGGCCACTAGAATTGTGTACCTGGGGTTCACTTTGGTGCAGAAATTGGCATGTGGTCAATCAAATCTTTGGCATTTATCAGGGACATGAGATTTTTGGCTCTGTGTTGTAAAAATGTCTGGTGAAAGGATAATCAAAATGATTTCACTGGAGGCATATGTCCACATAATGATAATGAAGACAATGATTTTCAAGTAAATTGGTTAGTCAAATTGAACAGTAAGCTTCAGAGGATAGGCCTGAATTCTATTTTTATGTTTGCTTGTGCATGTACAAGAAATGTTTTGTTACATGAACTACATTTCAGAGGTGTGTCACTGCTGATCCCATTGTAGCTCAAGCTGTAATGGGCTCGGCAGTGCAGTCCAATGACCAGGCACATCTATTATGACACTGGTCAGTGTTTGCTGGGTGTAAATTTTCTGTAATTGAAAGGGCCCAAGTGCTCCTATGAGAGAGCACCTGGGTCTTTTCATCTGCATGAAGCTAGCTGGCAAGCATCTGAATGGGTTCAAAATATTCTATTCTCATGCTGTGCCTGTTTTAGGTCATGTACACACACTCATGCCTCCCTAATCCACTGCAGCAGATATCAGTTGATTTCCAGGGAAAAAAAACATGTGTACCATAACTTTTACCTTTGCATGTACAGCAGGTTTAAAATGTTCTAGTATCATGCTGTGCCTGTTTTGGATCATGCAGAGACATGCATGCCTCCCTAACCCACTGTAGAAGATATTGATCAATTCCCCCAGGGGGCCAATAAACACATGTACCATGACATTTACCTTTGCATGTACAATGGGTTTAAAATGTTCTATTATCATGCTGTGCCTGTTTTGGATCATGCACACACACATACCTCCCTAACCCACTGCAGCAAATCCCAATCGATTCCCTGAGGAACAAAAAATGTGTATCATGATATTTACCTTTGCCTGTACAGCTGTGGGTTATCCAGTAGTATACAGGTTGCAGGGAAGCACATGAATGAATGAAAAGCCCTGGAGTCCCATTGTGACTGTCTTTACATGTTGTTATTCTACTGTCAGCAAATGGTATCCAGTGGTGGAGTAGAAAGGTCTGAGACAGCTATGGGCTGTCATTAAAGCAGGAGCCTCTGCACCTCCCCCTGCAGCTGATACTTTGGTACTTTTAACTACAACCCTAGATTTATGCTACCCTCTCTGCCACACCTTCAAGAAGTGGCAAGCTGGTTGTTTCACTCACCATGATGGGATGGTGTTATAAAACTACAGACATTGCACATCCCAGAACAGGCACTAAGATAAACTCAGATTGTGACTGAAAGTGATGGCAAATAGATTTAGCCTCAGCATTAAATTTAAGATGTAGAAGGGTGGGGGAGGTTCCTGGGATTCCATACAATCCCTGTTGTCATCTGCCATGGTACTCACTAGAGCTGTGTGGAACATACAATTCCACCTGCAGTATGCCCATGGAATGACTATTCCCATTCTGTGGAATTCTGCAGAATTTTCATGAAAATTTAGCAGAATTTCACTTTTAAAAGTACATGTCCAAATAACACTAAATTTGGAACATGAGCAGTACCTCATAGCATACAAATGTATACACAAATGTTAGAGTTGTAGACTGAAAGGGGGCAGAGTTATGACTGGCCAAACGTTGAATCAAAATTTAATTTTCAGTTATTTTGAGATCATTTTAAAATTTCTTAACCAAATTTCTCCACAATATCAGGATTTAGAGAAGCATTGTAGAATGCATATATGTACCATGTTTTAAGTCTCAAGCTTTAATGGAATCTGAGTTATAGGTAGCCAAATATTTTGCCAAAATTTGGATTTCTATAATTTTAGTATAATTTTCATACTGTAGTATTCATTGAAATATTTTAAAAAATGCCAGGTATACATGTTATCACTACATTTGTATATGCACATAGTTTCAGATTTCTAGCTTTAAATGGGACTGCATTATAGCCTGCCAAACATGTTGCCAAAATTTAAATTTTACTTAGTTCCGTCTAATTTTAAAACTACATATCCAAATTTAAACAGAGTTGAAACATTTAAACTACTATACCACATAGTAATTTCTGAAAAAGTTCATATTTTCAGTTTTAATGGGACTGAATTAAAAGTAGTAAAACTTTCACAACATTTAAAAATGTTATTCTGCAAGAATGTAAACTACAAATTTATAAACTCCTGAAACTTTAAAATTAGAGAATGCAATACCATTAAGTCTGGCAGGTTCTTAGACTTACAAGAAGACTGTGTGTGCCAATTTTATCAATTGCTTGCTATGAGAAATTGCAAAATAACATCTGTACTTAAAGTCAAATTCTATGAGTCTTTGCGAAAATTGCAGAATTTCATGAAAACTTCCATAAAACTGGAATGTTCTAATTTCACTCAGCCGTAACTGGGAGGGTTCTAATTAAAAAAGAGGGGTATAAGAGGCAGGTAGCACAGGGGGTCACCAGGTTCTGGAGTTAGATGCACAGTTTCCCCAAGAAATGGACAGTTGAGCAGGGTAGCACAACAGTGGTAGACCCCCCAGATTGGAGCAAGAAATCACAGAATGTCAAGAATTCCAACCTGAATGCAGGATATTTAACTATCACATCCAGTAAATTTATGATCCAGAAAGCCTGGTGTACATGCAAGTCTAGGACTTGGAGGTACTCAAAAAGAAACAGAGGGAGCAGACAATGTCTTGGGCAGCAGGAAGAAATAATTCTGGCTATTCCAACAGAGTAGGTCAATAGGAAAAGGAGTAGATGACTCATGTTTTAAGGGAGTTTGTCACTCTAAAGAACAAAGAGGATATCAGTGGGATCAGTAGCTCTACTGAGTCAATCTGGCTATGCCAAAAAAGAAGGGGGGGGGAATAGTCAACTAGTGAGGAACAGCAGGACTGCAAAAAGCTCAGCCCAGCTTATCAAATAAAGTAATGATATGGGCATTGTTAATGTTAAATTCCACAAAAAAAAAAAATTCTGGATGCTTCATCTACAGAATATGCTATCATAAATATGTGAGAAAATGTTACTAATCATGTTTTTTTCTTCTGCAAAATTAAAACTGTTTAACCAATTTATCAAGTTGTGTTAGACACCAGGATACACTGACTATGGATATGCATGTCAAATGTTAACTCTATGCATGCAAGAGCAGAGCAAATAAGTTACAAACATCCACATTTTTGATAGTTTTCACAAAGTTTTGCAAATATATACATAGTAAAGTTGTGAACCCCTGTAACTTAAAGATCTCTTATCTAATTCTCTCCATATTTAGATAATTCTATACGCATTACAAAATGGTTATCCATACTAATTTACAGATGTCTAGCTCCAAAGCTGCCTGAGTTATATGCAGATGAAATTTATTTTATGAAATTTCCTGAAAAAAATAAGATGAGAGATGTTGAGCACATATCATTTTGAGATGATGCATCACATTGTCATGAAATCTGGCACATTGCTAGAACACCTATCCTCAAAAAATAATGCCAGATTTAAGATCCCTGATCCAATAGACGGTTAAGGTATATGCAGATAAAAACGTTCATGAAATTTCACACAAACAGTAAAATGACAACATTTGAGCACCTATAATTTTGAAACTGTTGCACTGAATTATATGATGTTTGGCAAGTTTGTGGACATCAACCCAAAGAGTACATGTTCCATATTTCAGAGCTAAAGCTAGAATAGTTGTTGAGTTATAACCAAATTGCTAAACTTTTAAAATTCCCCAAAATTTCACAGAATGTTGCAGAATTCCATAGAAATTCCACTGATTTGGAATTTTCCCATTCCACTCAGCTCTAGTACTCACATTGTCCTCCTGAGTTAAAACAAACCGAAGTGGATGAAATACAGAAACATCACAAGAAAGTTAACTTCTGGTTAGTTGATGCAGCCTCATGTAGCATGAACGGGCTTGCCATAGATCAGACAGAGCTGCAGGCTGCTGCTGCCACAGACAGTTCCTGAAAACTTTGTGCTGAAGGAGACAGAGGATGCAGGTCCGAGGATCACAGGTGATACCAGGACAGGGAAGGCTCAGGCTGGTTGTGCAGTCTGGTTCTGATCTGTACCCTCCATGTGGACATACGGAATGGAGCTGGCAAGGGGAACTGAGCTGGCAAGGGGGACTGAACTGGTCCTTCATGCCACGGGAACAGCTGGATAGAGTTCAGATGGATGTCAGCCAGGGGTGCACTGATCTGCAGCCCCAAACTTGGACAGCAGGGCAAGCCTGTCCTCTTTGCTACAAATACTACTGATAACCCTTCATCTTAGCAGGTGCCGTTTGTAGATTACGCTTTGAGATGAAAGAACAGCTTTAGGATTGTTGTATTTTGTCTTGTAGACTATGTGGGCTTTTCCCAGAATAGAAAGCCCAGAAGGGATTCAGTGCACTAGAATGGTAGGGTATCAGAGGCCCAAACATGTTAGGGACTTCAAAGGGCCAGTAAAATCTGTTACATACCTCCTCCCTCAGAGAATAGCCAAGAGTAGGCTCACAGCTACTCAAAAGCAACATCTCTTTTAGCTGGCCCAGTGGCGTGGAGGGCTGAGGCACTGGCACCTTACCTCCAGAAACACCGGCGACCCATGTTCAGTGATGAGCACTGGTTGTTGGGGGTTAGCCAGGGAGGGAAAGAATTGAGTGCCTGACAGCTGCTCTTCTTCCTTGGGGGAGGGACCTGCACAATCCCTGAATGACTGCCACCCGCTGGAGGCCAGGTGGTAGTGTGTATCTAGGAGGACATTAGAAGGGAAGACTGTGGGACTCTGGGGTGTGCACATGCCTCAATAAGCATGCATCTACATGCATGCCACAGCATGGGGAATGGGGAGAAAATCAGGGGAAAAAGCCCATGTCTCCCCACCGCCATACGTGATGACCCTCAGGAGAGTCCTGACAGACCTGAAGACAGAAGGTGATGGAGGACGGGCAAAAAGCTATGTTAAAAAAGTAACACCTCTTTGAACTAAAACTTTCATTCGGGCCCTTAGTTTTGACCAGTGTTCATGAATCAGCATTTTTGTTCTGGTGAAGTCAAGCAAGGGATACACAGAGTATTTCTGTTTGGCACAAACATCACATGAGATACTGCAAGCCTCAAAATAGACTCCCACTGTATTTCTCTGTTTTCCTACAGTGTCATTAGGGACACATAGTACTGTATATACCTGCACTGTAGGTTAGGGTCTGTCTGAGTGGAGTACTTTATAACCCATATCCACAGTTTTTCTTATGAACTCATAGTGTCCCTGCAATTTAGATACCCACCTGTTCTGCTTACGAGGGAGGAACAGTAAAGACATTGGGCTCGATTCACAAAACTCTGATTTTTGATGCAAGGTGCCTGCATCAAACAGAATTGATCAAGGGGCACTTTCCATCAAAACTTGTGGAGTTTCTGATTCTTGACAGCCAGCTGTGGCAAACTGGGGACCTACCATGCATAAGGTGTGTGTCATGGTCGGAGGTGTGCTAAAGGGCTTGCGGTGGACACTGGCTGAAATGGGATTCTGACAGCCAGCAGGACCCACCAGGACTTAGACTACCCAACAGATGGTCTAACTGGCCTTCTACCACCCCCACAGACAGTGCGAGGTGGGAGCAGGAGCTGGTCCAGTGCCAGAAGATGTGGGCAGCTGTGTGATCAGCACTGCCAAGGACCACAGCCATTCAGCTGGGTGCAGACTACACCAGGAACAATGCCACCCACACCCCTGACATGTTCCCAGTCTGCCTACTTGACCTGCAGCAGCCACACTTGTTGGCAGCACTATGCAGTTCCTGGCCACGGCCCCATTCCCCTCACTGCCTATCCCTCCTCCAGCACTGTGGCCGCTGTCAGCTGTCTGAGACTTTAGCATGTCCCTGTGTTGTGCAGCGGGGTTTGTAGTCCATGCCACCCTGCCACACGCCCTGCCAAACTCCATCCATGTGCCAAATGTGTGCAGCACAAGAGCAGCTGCCACAACCAGTGGGTGATTGGTGCTGGAACCCCTCCTGTACATGAATTGGGTGCAGGGTCCCAGGTTCAGTGAGGACTGGCACAAGCTGCCATAGGCACAGCTTGCACCGATCTTTGAAAATCGAGCCACTGTCCACAGACTGAAACCCTTACAGAAATATAGGTGTGATGTGTACATGCAGAATGCATGCCACATGTTTAATTGTGTAATGTTTGCATGCGATATGCATGCACTAAGTGAACATATGAAAACCAGGTCTAAAAGGTAAATCAGGTTTCCCATGCTGCAAGCTTGACATGTACATAGCAGGTAAACTGGTGTGAACATCTTCGAAAAATTTCAGCAGGATCGCATGTTGCACACTTGACATGAGTGCAGCAGTTAAGTTAGTGTGAAGATCATTTAAAAATCACATCAGGTTCACATGCCGCATGCTTGCCATGTGTGCAGCAACTAAGCTGGTGCAAATCTCATCTAAAAACACATCAGTTTCTATGTCTTATACTACTGCTAGCAATTAGTCATTAAAATACATTTTTATTTGAATTCCCATACAAAAAAGGTAAACTCATTAATTCTGATCCTTTTGCAAGTTGTTTAATGGCTTTTAATTTTTGTCATTAAATCACCATTAATCTGTAAAGTATAGTTTGCTTATTGCATTAAATGCCTAGGATATAGCCAATCAACATCCCCCATTCCAGGTGCATGAAGAGGGGCCTCTGTGTTGTGAAGCCTACCCTTTTTGTTTTGGACCATGCAAATCCCTTATGCATATTTAGTGCTACAAATGTGTTTCTCCATGACTGTTTCATCTCACTTACTTTCCCTTTGTCATTCTGTATTGCGCACATACACTATGGCCATGCCCAGCACTCTTTGTGCTGAGTAGGGACTTGGAAACATGCACCATACCTCACATTTTGTCACTGAAATGAGGGACATGGACACTCAAAATGAGGGACAATGAGGGACATTAACCCACATGATGATCAGAGCACATCATGAAACATGGAGATACGGTACCTCAGAACACAGTGGAAACCATTGTATTAGCACCTGAGAATGAATTTCTACCATTAAGCAGGGGTGCCATTTAGGTAGGGCAGAGGGGTGCAGTTGCCCCCCCCCCCATATTTGTGCCTAGGTTGTTCTTATGGTGTGGCAGTAATGACTTTAAATTTGGATTTAATCTTTTGTACAGTAAGTGCCCTCGTGGCCTGTGTGTGCTCACGCTGCAGGTATTCTCCAGACTTGACTGTGTCTGTACTACATTGTCCACCCTCTCCACCTATCAGTGGAGGCACAATCACATGTGATGTGGATGAACTCCAACCAAAAAAGAGTGCATGAGCCTTGCAAGTGTGACATTGTCTTTCCAACCACAGAGTAGACAGGCTGAACACTACAGCTTGGAGGAGTCAGTGAGCACTGAACTCGCAATTGCAGTTTTGAGGCAGCATATTTTTGTTGTTCTACTCTTAGTGAGTTTCCATATCCCCTGGTGGCTGAAGGGGCAGAGGGTGAGCTAGAAGCTAACTCAAGACTAGGCTACCTACTTACAATACTAGGCTCACTTTACAAAAAAAAAACAGCACAGACCCCCACAGCAGCAAGCTAGGCTTAGCAGCAGTGGTGACAGCAGTGTGGGTGGCCTTCATAGGCCTTGATCAGTGTAGTGTGGCAGGAGCCACAGCAGCAACCAAGCAAGAAAGAAAAACCCAGGTTGGGTGCATTTATGATGAGGCGACTTGGTTGCGGATCATGCTGGGTACCTGTGATGGTCGGTTCTAGCATCCAGCTTCTGGTGAAGGAGAGAGGGGAAGTGGACTAAAAACTGGGCTGGTGGCACACTATGCCAGCTGCAGGTTCTGGCAATATGGCTGGCTAAGTAAAAGTAAATACTGTTTTTTACAAGAGGACTGGGGAAGGAGGAAGGACTAAAATATTGATGTGTTTTTCATGTTTCTTCACCATTGGGTGGCTTCATGACCCATAGGTGATGGGTACAGAATGGAATGGAGTTAAGGAGAAAAATTGGGACATAGTTCTTTTTTTGGGGGGGAGGGGGCTGAACTTCAGCCAGGAAAATAAATAGTAACTGGGTGGGTTTAAACCCAAACGTGATGCACTGCTCTTCGGTATATACAGATGAATCATATACATTTGAATTTTTCATGATTTGCACATCACATTTCAGTCAAACCAAATAAGTCATACCTTTTAGAGATGTTACAGACATTCTAGAGCTGTCCCTTGCATTCACGGACAGTTAAGTGGTATGGAATGCACAGACTATTGGAGCCCCCCCTATAGTCAGGCTGATGCCCCTCCATCTGAACCTGACCTCCACATCCCCAGTCCTGGATTGTCACGATGCAGAACATGGCTTCAAAAAAGGTAGAAGTTGTCTGACAAATTTAATATGTTTCTATGAACATATCAGCTTATTATTAGACAGAAATGTTCCATGCAATATTATTTATATTGATTTCAGTAAGGCTTTTGACATCATGCCACATTGGCCTTAATTACTAAACTTCACAAGCTCAATATAAACAAGTTTCTAGTCAATTGGATAATTAGCTGGCTTTATAATTGCTCTCAGCAAATGACCATTAATGGAAGCATTTCAGCTAGGGGTAGTGTGACTAGTGGGGTGCCACAGGGTTCAGTCTTGGGCCCTCGTCTATTCTAGGCATTTATTGCTGACCTTACTTCTGGCTGTTCCTCATTTACTATTAAATATGCTGATGGCGCAAAAATAGGTGGCCCTTGTGCCTCTGATCATCAGGTTGTTGCCATTCAAAAGGACCTAGACCATATCACAACATGGGTTAAGAAATGGGGTATGAATTTGAACATCTCCAAATGCAAAGTATGCATTTGGGTTCTAGTAATTTACAAAGTCCCTATTATTTGGATGACACATTACTTGAGACCACATCTGATGAAAGGGATTTGGGTGTCAATATTTCAGATAACTTTAATTACAATAATCATATACACAATATTAACAAATCTAATAAAGTGATATGGTCTATATTACGTAATATTAAATCTAGAAAACAGAAAGTATTGCTGCCCTTGTTTCGTGCATACGTTAGACCACATTTAGAATATGCCTCACAGCTTTGGAATCCTTATAAAAAATCTGAATGCCTGTTACTGGAAAGAGTTCAAAGAAAATATACAAAAAAAGTTTCTGGGCTATTCGCAGTTCCTTATGAGAACAGATTAGACATTTTAAAATTCATGCCCTTATCTACACGTCGACTTCATGCTGATCTTATGTTACTGTATGATATTATTCAAGACCCTTATTTATTGTGTGAACTGAGTCTAGAATTTAAAAACTGTGGTCATAACATCAGCAGCCATCCCTTACAATTGGTAAGAAAACCATTTGTCAAGTCTAGCCGTAAATATTTTTTTACTGTCAGAGTTGTTGGCCCTTGGAACAGGCTACCACTAAATGTTGTTATCAGTGAAACTAAAAGTATTTTTAAAAATAGATTGGATAGTCTTATATGTAATGGGTATGACCTCTCCTATTATGTATTGGATTAGTATAAGAGCTTCATGGGCTTCTGCCTTTTTGCTTTAGCACCTAACCTTAGTATGAACCTTAGTATCCCCATGCTCAGGCACATTATCACAAAGGGCAAAGGAGACTTCATGGGTGTGCACCATTGAAATGAATGGGGAATTTTTTAATTACTATTTTATACATTATTGATGGAGAGTTGAAGATGAATGAAGGCCACTGCTCAACTAACAAGGGCCTTGTTAGTCGAACAGTGGCCTTCATTATTCTCCAACTCACTGTCATATTGTATAAAATAGTAATAGAAAATAACTCCATTCATTTCAAGGTGATACACCCCAGCACTCTGACCTAAGGACATCATCTCTTAAAGACTCCTGCCTCTGGCTCCCAAGTACTCAAGTAAGAGACTTTTTACTTATATCTATACTTGGGTTGTATGCAGCAGTATGGCCATACTCACTACAGTGTGTGTGCATGGGGGGACTCTCCATGTGTGTGTGTGTGTGTGTGTGTGTGTGTGTGTGTGTCTGTGTGTCTGTGTGTATGTATGTATATGAAGTTATTGCTACATTTGTGTTTGCACCTTAAGGTCTGTTTGTGTGTAAGCATTCAAAACTATGGAGAAAAAATAGTAGGAGTACAGGCCAGACAGAAGTAATTAAGTGGTTTTGTGGGTAAGTTTGAGTATTGGGGTGGGAAAAACATGTGTTTCCATTGGTATGTGTGCTACAATTCAACTGTGGAAATGAGATGAGGGCGAGAAGAAAACTGAAGGCATACACTGGCTACAAATATGCCACATGAATGCAGATGTATTCAGATACAGTATGTATTGAAGTACAAGCAAGACATATGCGTGCAGGTGATATGGCTTAGTGGTTAAAGGCACTGAACTGCAAGTGAGGAGACTTGGAGGCTTGAAGACCTGGGTTTGAATCTCATTAACTCCCACTTGTGTATGGTGTGATCCTGAGCAAGTCACTTAACTTTTACATGTGTAGTTATCAGTGACCACTTGCTTTTTTGCACACATACCACATGCATGCAGTAAGAAATCCTCTGTTTTTGAAGAAAGTTAAAGATGAATTAATTAGATAAACTATAGAGGAATCAAGAGGTGAATAAAACACTTCTTTATTACAGTTGTAAGAAAATCTTATTAACGGAACATAAAAGGAGAATAGAACACCAGCACCGAGAAAGATCGGTGAGTGAATGTAGAAGTGGAAGCAGGAAAAAAAAAAAACAATGCTTATGTTTTTGTTGAGTCAAAGGAGCATTTTTACAATTTGAATTTTTCATAACTTACAGCTGGATCATAGAAACAAAAAAGTACCCTTTCAAGAAAATAAAGGGGAATAAGGAACTAGGAAATACGGTATAAGAAAAGCTGAAAGTTTTCTTTGAAACATGTTAACTTCTGTCTGTCAAGATTTAAAGGATAATGATGGGATTAATATGGCAACATAAAAGAAGGGATAGTGAATAAATAAAACTGTGGGGTGTGAGCAGTCTTTTTCAGTATACATGTTTTAGAATTAGTTTATGTTTCCAGTGGAAGATATAGCCACAGTGTGAAATTCTAGGAGAAACCTTTCGGTGCAGGGGAACATGAGTCTGATGCTACAGCATAAGTATAAGAATTTGGACAAAACAGTTGACCTACTTTGGCTTTATGTATTTTTAATAGAAAAACACACTGTTGGGCCTGAGGATGTGATGATGCCACAAAACTATCACCCAAGAATTGATGTGTGGAGTCACTAAATAAAAGGAAAAAAAAGTTTTTTGGACATACTTTGATGTTTATCCAGTTATTTTCAATTTTTGAGACCTCTGAAAATTTTGAATGACCTAAATCAATGAGAACTGAATATTGACACTTTGTGCAACCTAAACAAATTTCTTTGCACAAACAGAAAACCAAGTTGCTGAGAAGACACATGACTCCCCTTAAAAAAATAATTATATGAAATTATTTCATGCTGCACACATAAAACTACCTAAGTGATATGCATGCAGCAAGTATGATTTAAATGTTAAATTGGAATCGATTGCATGCATATGTCACATGTGCAGCAAGCAAGTGTGGAAACCATGATTTTTATGTTAAATTGGGAAAGACTGCAGGCATGTGGCATGTGAGCAAAAAAAGCAAGTGGTCACTGATAACTGCACATGTGAAAGTTAAGTGACTTGCTCAGGCTCACACCACACACATGTGGGGGTTGATGAGATTCAGACCCAGGTCTTTATGCCTCCTAATCTCCTGGCTTGCAGTTCAGTGCCTTTAACCACTAAGCCATACTGTCTGTACGCATATGGCTTGCTTGTACTTCAATACATACTGTATCTGAATACATCTGCACACATGTGGCATGCTTGTAGCCACTGTTATGCTTTTCAGTTTTCTTCTCTCCCTCATCTCATTTGGTGGAAGCTATGAGCTCCCAGTTGTGGTTTTGTGTGGCTCACATCTCTCTGATGGGCATTATGTCCACCTATCCCCTCAGCCATCAGTAACTGCAATTCTACTGTCTTGTTTCACTGGCTTCTAATATTCAGAGACTTCACCTTCAAGTGTGATTAGGGACCACTCTTTATTCTGACTTGCCCCAACCCCTCCCCCCTCAGTCACCTCTCTCTACCTTCAGCCTTCAAATATGGCTCCTCCCCACACTGTCCTGATTCGGGATAGGCCTATCAGCCAGGAGTGTAGCCAGGAATTTCAGATCTGCACACCAAGTGGACTCACTGCTACCACTCCCGGGGTGAAGCCAGACAATATACAAATGTACACCAGTACCGTGTTTGTTGCCTCATTTGGCACAATAAATACAACTTTTGTACTCCATGACAATGGTTGGTGCCATGCATGGATAAATACAAATGCCATGCATTGCTCCCTAAGACACCCACATACCAGCCCAGAGCCTGTAAAGTTGTATTGTCCTTGGGATGCAAAGACAGTATTAGTGACCAGTCCTTCTAGTTTCAATTCCTATGAATGAAATTACAGAAAGGTTCAGCATTTTCTTTGTTAGTTTTCATGGAAAAAGGAAGCAGTTCAGAGCCTATTTGCTACCCCCCTTAAATAAAATTGCACACCATGGAGTACTTGGAGTATGCCTGGCTACACCCATGCTATCAGCCTCCACCACCAGGTGACTAAGGGTGCTGTGCACCATGCTGCCTCCCCACATCAGTTTAAATTGATTTTTTTGCCCCATGAATTACTGCAGCTTGCCCTTCAGGACCCTTATACCCTTCTACTCAGATGCAACCTCTCTGGTTATTCAGGTGCTTGTTATCCCAGGTCCCTCCCCAGCCACCAATAGGCCTGTACCCCTCCTTTTCTCACCACCCCTAAGTCATCTATTAAATTCCAGGAGTCTTACCTTCCTTGCTGTTCTAGCCCTCAGGACTGGAAGCACCTCCAAGAAGGCTATCATCCTCCCTGCCTCACTGCAAATTCTCCCCACTTCCTGAACCTCTCTTACATGTCACCCTCCTCACATACTGCAAGGTCTAGATGAAGCAGTGCTGTGTGGGGGGGAGAGAAGGTGTTTCAGCCAGCAAGCAAGGTAGCCCTGTGAGCACTAGTCTGATTTGTTTTCCTCATTCTTTCTTCTTAATTATTTTTGTCTGTAGTCTGTGATTTGTCATTTTATTTCTGTAGTACAATTATGTGTGGGTAAATTAATTATTTTTATCAGTCTGTTTCTATATTGACTGTAGTTGTTTTGTTGAGTTATTAAAGTGATTGTGTTACTTACAGTAACTTGTTTTGAATTACCCCTCTTGTGTGTCTTGTTAGTCCTCAACATATTAAAACAAATACAAAACAAAATCTTTTTTGTGGTTTTACTATTGTAGCTACTGTTAGCTCAGTAAACTGTTCAGGTCAGATTCATATTACACTGCTAATCCCTCAGATGAGGTGCTGACTGTTGCTGCTGATATTTAGTTTTACTGCAGTGTCTGTTTCACTTGTTTCCTTGCAGTATTAAAAATCTAGATTCGTAAAATGACTTTAAAGTGATTTTGTGAACTTTGCCATAGAAAATGGGATTAATAATCTGTAGGAGTTGTGATTCAATCTGTTACCATTCAAACTGCCAAAAAGAGCTGTTTTCCATTAAATGGATTATTTTATTTTGTGCTCTGCTTCATTTGCATAGCTTGCCCCTTTTTTTTCTCAGTGCTGCAACCATCATGCATGACATCATGCAAGGGAAACAAAGTTTATAATCACTGTTTTGAAATAGAGACCTCTGTTGGTCAGTCTTGATATTGTAGACATTTACACTACCGACATAGGAGACTACATCTCTCAGTATAGAAATCCTGTCAGCTAGATACTATATGCACAATGCCTTGTTTGGAAAATAAACATATGCAAGCTTTTATTGTTGAAGCCACTACAGAGATTTGAGACTGCACCTTACAGTAAGGGAAATGGAAAACAATGTCTGACTGTACCCACAATTCCTTGCTATAGATATCTACATATTATGTGCAGTCACCACCACCAAAATAAGTGACTATGCCTTAGAGTAACTAACATTTATATCAACATGATAATTTACCCAGAATTCCTTGGTGCTGTATGTAAAACATTGACAGTTCCCTTGCATGACATCATTCTGGGGGTGTGACTGCACACAGAAAACTGGAGAACATAGTGCTGATAAAACATAAATAAAAATGTCAATAACATTTTTTTTATAAAACAAATTGCAGCTTCGTGGCAATGAGATACTATGTGAAAAAGGCATCTGTAAAAGATCACAAAATCACTTTAAAGAGATGCTTGAGTAAAGGGAGAGGTGCTGGTGAGGCAGCCAAAAAGTCATTGGGCACTGGTACCTGGGGTAGTATTCAACCCTGGCCAGGTGAAAATTATATTTAGCCCAATTGCTGTGGTAGCAACCCTCCTGGTATTTAACAGTGTGCCATGCTAGCAATGAAGAATGTAACTGGATCACATGGGTCAGCAGCTAATATAATTGCTCCTGACTGAGACTGATGAGTGGATGCAGCCTGCTGGTGGTGGTATCATGGGGAGGGCAGAGGGGCTTCAGGATGCTGTGGAGTTTGGGGTATGGGGGCTGCTGCACAGAGGACAGTCTGGAGGGTGAACTTGGGGAGCTTAAGACTGCTGCAGCAGTTGGGGTTACTTTGGAGGGGCTGTTGGAGGATCTCCAAAAGAGGTATGTTGAAGGCAGATGGCACCACACCCACAAGTCCTTACTCACGCAACATGACTCCTAGGAGACTCCATAGCACAGAAGGAAAAGGAAAAGGAAAGAGGGATACAGAAAGACAGAAAAGAGTTAAATGGAAAAAAAGAGAGATAGTGAATTATAATTAAAAAAATTGGAAAATAGATCAAAAACTGAAACTAATTTGCTACTAACAAGACAAAGACTGGATTGAGAATGAGAAAAAGATAAAAAAGCTTAGGAAGTCTAAAACAATCTAGTTTTTTTAACAGTTAATTTGCTCTGATAGTAGTCACATTCCTATCTAATCCACTGACTAACAATGCAAAGTAAACCAAAAGTGAAGCTGTCTTAAAGCTAGTTTTCATGGCTGCTTTTGCACTGTACTCCGGACCTGGACACTCACACAATGGTGCCAAAGTTGGTGTCCTGGCAAGCCTGCCCTGACCCTCCCACAATGTTCCCAGCTGCCCTTTTCCCCCTCCCAGAACACCCCACAGCTTAATTGGTGTTTGACCCAACCAGACCATCAATCGGGCAGTGGCATAGGTGGATTTAGAGGGGGGGCTAAGGGTGCTGTAGCTCCTCCATCATGGAGCTCCTCTATTAGTAGCACACTGTGCTGCATTCTTAATCAGGAAAGCTGCCTGAGCCACACAGGTCTCATCTGTCCTCCAGCAGAGCTGGCCTTAGCTAGGTGCAAACTCTGCCCCTGCACCTTGGGGGCCCATGCTTTTTTTTTGAAGGAAAAAAATAATTTAAAACATTTAAAAATGCCTAAATGTAGTTAGAGATGAAAATGTTTACCAGCAAATGAAAGTGGAAGACAACTGGCTCTGTTACTGTTACAAAAGGTGGGGACAGCCTTGCTGCAGTGGAAGAGATTAGGTTAAGTAAGTGCTAAAAGTGTTAATGGCCATACTCTACACCTCCCAGGTTGACTACTTTCACAAACAAAGGGCTATATTGACAAAAGAACTTGTTTGTAACCTGGACATGTAGGTGAAACAATGACTGATATAAGATTATATGTTTCAAAAGTACGTGAGCACTCAAAATGGCTCAAAAACCTGACCAGCACAGAACAAAACTGGATTTCCTGATAGGAACCCTGAAAACCTGATCACCAGGTAAAAAAAAACTGACAGGTGGCAACCTTACAGGTGTCCCATGGTAATCTTCTCTATTCTGTCTCACTCACACCTCCAGAAAAGTTTAGTTGTTTAACTTGTTTGCAAATCAGAGTATCTGAGGTGCGAGTGTTCAGTGATGATGTCCCTGTCTTTACAGAAATTAATACTGTAGTAGTACCATACTTACTTAAGTTCTTGCTCCAGGGTCAGTCAGATTCATTAAGGATACAATACTTGAAGCAATATCCCATTGTGTCAGGAGAAAAGGAAGTGCAAAAGAAGAAGGAAATCACTTTGGTCCTCAAAAACAGTAGCAGAAAAGGTCAGAGCCAAAAGGCTGGCCTTCAGGAATATAAGGAAATGCAGCAGGATGAAGATAGGAAGGCATACCAAACTTCCCTAAGGGAAGCAGGGAAGGAAGTAAGGCAGGCAAAGGCCCAAACCAAGGAAACACTAGCACAGACAGTAAAAGGAGGTGACAATACTTTCTATAGATACATTAGTGAAAGGAGAAAGTCCAGAGGGGTATTGCTAAGATCAAAGGAGATAAGGAGGCATGTGAGGAGGAGGACCATGTAAAAGCATCTGTCCTAAATAGATACTTCTGCTCAGTATTTACTGAAGAGAAGGTAGGGCAGGGCCCACAGCTCAGCGCCATGAACGCGGGGAGAGGGGGTGAAACACTAGTCCCCCACAAAGAAAGGGTTCAAGCAAGAGCTTGATAAGCTCAGGGTGGACAAGGCAATGAGACCTGATGGCATACATTCCAGGGATAGAAAGAAGCTAAGGTGGAACTAGCAGAGCCATTATCAGAACTGTTTAGTGAGTCTCTGAACACAGGAGAGGTCCCAGAAGACTGGAGAAGAGTTATGTGATCCCGCCCCACAAGAGTGGTAGCAGGAACTATTGACCAGTCAGTCTTACCTCAGTAGTGGGCAAGATTATGAAGACACTTTAGGAAAGGATAGTGCAACACCTGGAATCCATAGGAGCACAGATCCAAGACAGCATGGGTTTACAAAGGAA
Organism: Neoceratodus forsteri; assembly: GCA_016271365.2. Lineage (NCBI taxonomy): Eukaryota > Metazoa > Chordata > Ceratodontiformes > Ceratodontidae > Neoceratodus > Neoceratodus forsteri. The sequence goes on along the minus strand of CM057449.1, from coordinate 1,699,215,254 downwards.
TATCCTGTCAAACTAATCTCATAGATTTCTTTGACTGGTAACCAGAGTGATGGACCAAGGGGGAGCAGTTGATGTCACTCTACCTTGACTTCAGCAAAGCTTTATACTGTTCCACATAGAAGATTGATTAATAAGCTGGTAGGCTGGGTGGTCAGAAGTTGGTCAACTGGATGGCAAACTGGTTGTCGGGAAGAAAACAGAGAGTGGTGGTAAATGATATACAGTCAGAAGAGATGCAAGTCACCAGTGGCGGCTCTACACCAGGGCCCGCTAGGGCACGTGCCCTGGTAAAAAAATGCTGTGCCCCAGTTGGTGCCCCATATGGTGCATCGCTTCCCCCATAGTAACAATATATCAGTGCCCTGGTTGCCATCTGTTGTGTCCCAGCTGTGCCCTAGTAACCATTTGTGGCTAGAGCCGCTACTGCAAGTCACAAGTGGAGTACATCAGGGATCAGTCCTGGGGCCAGTCCTCTTCAATATCTTCATCAGTGACATTGCAGATGGACTGGAGGGTAAGGTTTGTCTGTTTGCAGATTACACCAAGATCTGCAACAGAGTAGATGATCCAGATGGGGTGGGCAGAATGAGAAGAGATCTGGATAAATTGGCAAAATGATCAGAAGAGTAGCAACTGGGTTTAATCAAAGAAGCGCAAGATCATGCGATAGGGAAGAAAACCCTTGAAGCCACCTATAGGCTGGGAGGGGAGTTGCTGGCAGTCACAAGGAAAGAAAGAGACTTGGGCATCATCATCACCGATGACCTGAAATCATCCAAGCAGTCCACTAAAGCAGTAGGTAAGGCTAGGGAGATGTTAGAGTGTATTAGTAGGGGTATCACAAGTTGGAAGAGGGAGGAAATAATCCCTCTTTACAAGACACTGGTTGAGCCCCATCTGGAGTACTGTGTGCAGTACTGGAGGCTACACCTTTACAAGGACATTAACCAATTTGAGGCAGTCCAGAGAAGAGCAACCAAAATGGTGCAGGGACTGCATCAGAAAACATATGAGGACAGATTAATGGAGGTCAATATGTATACCCTAGAGCAAAGGAGGGAGAGAGGTGATATGATCGAAACATTCAAACACCTTAAGGGTACTAACAAGGTGAAAGAGTCTAACATGTTTCAATATAAGAAAAATAGCAGGACAAGAGAACACAGCTTGAGATTAGAGGGAGGCTGATTAAGGGGTAATATGAGGAAGTTCTTTTTCACAGAAAGGGTGGTGGATGCATGGAACAGCCTACCTCAGGAAGTGGTAGATATGAATACAGTGCATCACTTCAAACAGGCAGGGGATAGGCAAAAGGGAGCAATACATATGACTATGAATAGATAGGCCATTGACAGAGCAAAGGCCAATGGCACATTTATAAGGTAGAAAAAGAAATGGGCAGACTGGATGGGCCTTGCGGTGTTTATCTGCCATCAACTTCTATGTTTCTGTGTTTCTGTGTTTCCAATGGTGAAGTCAAATAATTCAATGTAGTCAATGGCACTAATTAAAAGATGCTGGTTAAATTAGTAGACCTGGTACTGCTTTAGTAATTCAGGACAGGAGGGTTAGTGAAGTGCAAATGTTTGATGTGGGGGACCCACAGGGAATGGAGTGGTGGGGCCCGGCAGGAGCTGCACAGGGCCCCAGAATGGTTAAGGCTGGCCCTGCCCTCCAGTGTCCCGGTAGTGCGGTAAACAACTGCCTCCACCCACATTACATAATTGATTCCCCCCATCCCCGAAAAACCAGTCTCCAGCTGAGATGCCTCATACCATGGGGTTATCCCAGTAAAGGACATTTTAAAACAATAAAAACTATTTTATTTATTTAAAAATGTATTTTCTTTGGAATAAATTGTTCTATAGTATAAAATATGTTTTGCAAACATAGCAAGCAGACTTGAAATTATATTTTCAGAAACTAGATAGCAAAGTGACTTTGTTCCCATATTTCTATAGTTATTGTATTTATTTTTTTACTGAGATAAGGTTGGGGGATATGTTAATCTGTACTGCAGGACAAACTGGGATGGGTTGGCTTTATGGTAATGTCATAATGTGCTTGAGTCAGTGACATTTGTGAACTTGTTTACTTGGATTGTCATTTAATTTGTCTACAATTTGTCTTTATCACCAAGTCTCTTTCAATGTTTCTCACTTTTATCTATTTCAGATGTGCTGCTGCCCAGCTGCACTCTTTTGGTATTTTGTTTTATTTTTGGGGTGGGAGGGTATTTTGGGCAACATACTGTCATATGGACTGTGGGGACTCTGGGGATTGTACTAGGGTGCAACTAACAAAGCATGGGGAGGGAGGAAATGAGTAGTAATTGCATTAGAAATACCCTCCAAAATGCACCAGAATGCACCAAAATGTAAAACAATTTCTGGGAACCTAGGCGGACCACCAGACCCACAGCCTATTATTTTTACTTTTTCTCTCACTTGAGCTCCCCATCTATAGAACTCCTGGATCCACCCCTGATTATGGATTCAAGATTACTCAGAATCCTGCAGCAGCAAGATCCTCCTACTTTCTTTGACAGTTAATTTACATGGAAATATATTACAATATAATTGAATATATGTCTGTCAAAACTAAAATAAAATTTGCATGGGCCATAATGCAGAGTTAACAGGCTTGATTCTTAAAGGATGACATGGAGCTTTCACAAGCCCTACGTCAAACCCTGCCATGTCCCTAACACAGTGCTGCACTGTTCCTCCAGTTCTCATAGGACACATACATTTGTGACACTTTACCCTTTTTATGGTGGCTAGCACCAAATATTTGGTTCAAACGCTATAAAAAGGTCCTAACTCAGAACATGTGGTGCATGGGATTGAGAATCCTGATTGCTGGCCATGGAATGCCACAAGAATCATGCGCTATGTGTTCAGTGCATCAGGGGCTTGCAGCATTCAAACACATTTGAGAATCGAGCCCATCATGTTTAGTGCAAAATAACTGATACAGAAGGGTCAGTGGCAGCAGCTGACAGTGGCTTAACCCACCCGACTCCTGGTGCTGCTGTGCTGCTGTGGTGAGCAGCTACAGTTTCCTGGGACCAGACAGGTTCTCTCTTGCTTTGCAGACTCAGCCAGCACTGATTTTTGTCATCAGTAGTTGGAGCCCAAGCAACATAGCTGTCAGATCCTAATTGTGCTGTTGTAGCCTGGCTGAAGGCAGTGCTGGGCTATGACAAAGCTGACACCATTTTGTTTGAGCCCCTGCTGGGCTCCCCTCTGGTGTTGTGGCCCTGGACAGTTGCCCGGGTTGCCCGGGTGCTGACACTGGCCCTGCCCAGAAGGAACAGGTGCTGTCCCATACACACTTGAGGCTCACTGGCAGTTTTCCATACAACAAACTCTGCTTGAAAATTGTCCACAGCATGCCAGTTATAGGGCAGGAATTTGGGATGATTCATTTCAGCATCCACTAAACCATGTGTTATGAAAGCATTAGAAAATGCAAAGGTTTTATAGCGCATGGTTTAGCTACTGCTGAAATAAATAATCTGAATTCATTTCTGAAGAAATGAGTTGCTTAGGGAGTTGCTGCTTGTAGGGGCCTCTTCTTTCTGTGATGTCGGCAGGTCCATGTGTCACCCACATGTCACCACTGGCATTACCTGGTAGTCGACTGCCCTTCTGGACTACCGGTCCCTCTGAAGTGCATCTTGCATCACTGCTGAGAGAGGCCATGTAGACATGAAACACAATTGGCTCAGGAGGTTAGGGCAGTATGGAAGCAGACTGCAATGTAGAGTGGATCCATCATGTAAATACTGCTTTACCGTCTGGAGATGTAACATGTGACATGCAGAAGCTCTTCCATGTGACCCTGAGACACTTGTTTAACAGTAGCTTTATTATGACCAAAATTCACCTTGGTGTACTCCGAGGGTGAAGTTACAGATGAAGTTGCCGGTTGAAGTTGCCAAAAGTGAGCTTCCCATTAAATAGAAAAAAAATCAATGAATGTATCTATGAAGGTGAATTTGGCAAATTTGACTTAACATTGCCTGTGAAGTAAAACTTCATAACATCTCTAACTCTGAGTAATAGCTCCATGCAAAATAAAAAAAAGAACTTCTTACTTCAAAAATTGAACTTTGTTTGGTAAAACCAACCCTCTGTTTAAACTTTCAACTATCTTAAAATCAAGCAGATGGTTTCCCTTTCCCTCCACCCATTCTGTGAAGAAGTACTTCCCTATGTCCCTGATTAATTTCCTCCTGCTAGCTTAAAGTTGCTACTCCTTGTGATGGATCCCTCAGTAAGCTAAAAAATGTTGCAGACCATTCCCGTTGTTTATATCCTTGAGATGCTTAAAGCATTCAATCATGTTCCCCCTCTCTTTCTTGGCCACTTGGATGTACATATTGAGGTCAGCCAGCCTCTCCTCAAAGGTCCTCCCCATTGCCCATGAATAATTTTGGTATCTCTCCTTTGAACTGCCTCTAGATGGTCCATGTCCTTTTTTAGGTGAGGGTTCCAGAACTGTGCACAGTAGTTTCGGTGCAGCCTCATTATGGACCCATACAGAGGTAGAATCACATCTTTCCTTCTATTGGAAAAAGCTCTACCTATGCACCCCAGCATTCTGCTTGCTTTCTGATATGTCTTGCTACATTGGGCCGAGGTCATGATGCTGCTTCTTGCTATAACTCCCAGATCTCTCTCCTTTGGGGTCTGCTCATGTCGTACCATCCTTCATCAAATTTTCAGTCCTCGGATTCCCCCTCCCCAAGTGTATACCCTTGTGCTTTTTGCCATTAAATTTCACTTTCCAGATTTTGGATCACCTTTACATTTTCTCTAGATCTCTTTTCATTTCTGTTATACTCTCCTCACTATCCACCTTGGTACATATTTTAGTGTCATCTGCAATAAGCATATCTTACTCTGGATGTTCTTGCTAATGTTGCAGATGAATGCATTGAAGAGGACCAGGCCCAGGACTGACCCCTGTGGCAACCCCTTCATTACCATCTGACCTCAAAGTACAAACCGTTTAGTACCACCCTTTGGGTTCTCCTGCTAGCCAGCCAGTTCTCTACCCATCTCGTGATTTTCTTCCCATATCCAAGTCCCCCAATTTCTTCATAAGCTTTTTGCAGCACACAGAGCCAAAGACCTTGCTGACATCCAAATACAAACTCTCCAGCATGTGGCCTTTGTCCATTGCTTAGCACGCAGCATTAAAGAATTCTATGAGGTTTGTCTGACAGAACCTTTCCTTCAAAAGGCCATGCTGTTTGCTGTAACTTTAGCTTGCTGTATGACTCTTATATGCTGGTCAAAAATGTTAAGTGCATGTTAGAAGATGAACTACTACGAAATACTGTGCACCAAATAAATACACAGGATAAACTTTGCACAGGTTGATTATTGTATGCATGCACTGTTGGGTGGGAATAGTATTTTAACAGTATGTGGAATAAGAAAAGAATGCTACAGTGCATTTTACTCACAATGTATTTATATGTATGCGTAATGCAACAATTTTCCAGTGAAAACATATGGCAGCTTAAATTACAGTACAGCACACTGATGTATCCTCTAAATCTGTTTTACAGTGGATCTGTAACAGTAGATCATCTGGTGTTTTCTCACAATAACAAGCAATGGCTGTGGAGGAGGGAGGCTATCAATTTTCATTAATTATTTATTACATGTGCCTACTTGTTTGTGGGAGGAGATTATGACCAAATGCAGAACATAGAAACATAGAATTTGATGGCAGATAAGGACCGCTTGGCCCACCTAGTCTGCCCATTTCCCTACCTAACGGATAAGCTGCAGATCCTAGTTAATCAACAGCCTACTTCCTCCTACCCCCCCCACTAGAATTGCCTTATGTCTGTCTCATGCATTCTTGAATTCCCCCACTGTTTTTGACTCTATGACCTTCTCAGGAAGGCTGTTCCTTGTATCCACAACCTCTCTGTGAAGAAATACTTCCTCACATGAGTTCTGAGCCATCCCCCTCTATCTTCAAATTGTGCCCCTTGTTTTTGCACATCTTTTCTGAAAGATGCTACTCTTGGACTTTGTTGATTCCTTGAGGTATTTGAAAGTTTATATCCTGTCCCCCCATTTCCTCGAGGCTATAGATCTTAAGCTCCTTTATTCTTTCTTCATATGTCTTCTGATGCAGACCCTGCACCATTTTGGTTGCCCTCCTCTGGACAGTCTCCACCTGTCTATGTCTTTACTGGAGATGAGGTCTCCAGAATCTAGCACAGTACTCCAGATGTGGTCTTACCAATTGTCTGTACAGAGGCCAACAACTTCCTGTTTTCTACTGGTGATGCCTCTCCCTGTGCATCCCAGTATCCCCCCAGCCCTCCTTACTGCCTTCTCACATTGCTGGCCCACCTTTAGGTCATCTGATATGACTACCCCCAGGTCCCTTTCCATTTCTGTTGTTGTCAGTATCTCACCCCCCCCATTGTGTACTCTTCCCCTGGGTTTTTGTTTCCCAGGTGCATTACTTTGCACTTCTTTGCATTGAACGTCCTTGTCTAATTCATGCTTTTCTTTTGCTATGCTGTTTGCACTACTGTGTGAGTGCTGGACTCCATTTCCCATCATCCTCTATATTGCACATGCTCAGTTTTAAACAAGCACCTATTTGTGCCCCAGTATCTGCTGCGATGTTTATATACAACAGATATTACACATGTAAGCATATTTTCTATAATTTTAGACATAAATGATCCTTATATGCTTAACATGATGTCATGATTTATGTTCCCCAAACCCCTAGTTTTGTGCATGCTCATTTTAAAAATGTTAAACATGCACTTGATTTATTACCCTTATGTTATTATTGATACCACCTTTACCAATTGTGTCACAAATAGTCATACTGTGGGTGGCTATGTCATGCCAGAATCATGGGAAAGTGCAAAATGTCCAGATTTGGGCATCTTATAAGGTGGTATCCCTACTGTATATGCATACTGCATATGTAATGATCTTTATTTTGGTTCTACAGTACCTTTCTGTGCCATTATTACCACTCTACACTATATGTGTTGCCCCAAACCAGTACAACTGCTGTAGTAATTCACTATAAGACCTGTATTCAGTTATGGTACTGGTACTGAACGATGCTTCCTATAATCCCCAGCTGGCATATTTTTTCAACACAGGTAGGAAGGCTATAGAAAACTCCTTAAGGATGTGTTAAGGTGGACCTATTTGATTGAGGGTGGGGAGTGCGGCCAAAGTCAGGACTCTCTTTTTTGAATCATGTCTCTTTCTTGTGTGCTGATCCTCAGCATTGCACATGCTCAATTTTTGGAAACACGAGGGTATTTTTTCAACATGGGTGAGGGAGTACATTTCCATGCAAATGTCTTGATATTGGCTTCTTTAAAAGATGGTAACTCTACTGAGTCTATATGCAATGTTAATTTGTGGTACTCTACAGTACCTTTTCCTGCACCACCTCCTTTTCACACTAAAGTTTCAGCCCCTAAAGGACAAACTGCACTAATTCTCTTTAAGAGCTACATTCAGGTTCCCCATTTTATGGGCAGTGATTTCTAGTGTATGGTGGTAGTTGGGGAGGTTGGACAATCAGTGCAGTATGGTAATTATATTCAAGAACAGAGAAGAGGGAAGAAACATCTTTGATGGAACCTCTAGGAACCTAAGGATCTAGAGGTACCTGTTCCTCCCAGGTGTACTTAATATACTTATTGTGTGCTGTGTATGTGACTTGTGTAGAGTAACCACCTTCCCTGAATCTCTAGACCTGTTTACATGGTCACATTTGAACAGCAACAACTTCAGCGCTAAAGTTGTTATGGTGCAAATGTGGTCATGTGTAAGTAAGTAAGTGAACATTTATTTATATATGACGCCCAATCCCAGATGCTCTGGGTGCCTTACAAAATAGTGCAGCAACATACAATAACAATACAGATTGCACTTATGTAGCAGGATCAATAAATCAGCAGTTAAAACCAATAAATAAATGACAATAAAACCAGTAAAACAAACTAATTCAAAAATGCTTGATTAAAAAGGTGCATCTTAAGATCCATTTTTAAAACCTCGACTGACGGGCCTCCCTCAGTGGTCTGAGAAGTGAAATCCAGAGGGGTGGGTTGGCCCCTTCAAATGTTCAATTTCCTGAGGTTTTCAGCCTGGCCCTCAGAACCACTAGGAGGCCCTCAGTGGAGGAGTGGAGCTAGTGCACTGGAGCATCAGGGGTTAGGAGATCATTCAGGAACTGCAGCCAGAGCCACCTCCATATAGGGCCTTATCGGTGATCAAGGACACCTAGAAAAGGATCCTCCATCTGACAGGCAGCCAGCTCAGATCACGCAGGACCGAGGCCACATGACTTGATCTTGAAAGACCCATCAGCAACCTGGCCACTGCATTCTGCACCAGCTGCAGCTGATGGAGGATCCCTCCACTGACCCTGAAGTAAAGAGCATTGCAGTAGTCCAGCCTTAACAAGACAAAAGCATGCACCAGTGCTGGCAGGTCACCAGGCAGAACTAGGGGTTTAATCTGGATGATGTTCTTTAAGTGGTAAAAACCACTTTGGATGACGGCTGACACCTGAAATTCAAGTGTCAAACTGTTGTCATGGACAATGCCCAGACTTCTCACACTAGAAGCAGCCACTAATGGAATAGGACCAAGAGACAACCCTGTTCCCAAACCTGTGGCAGCCACATCATGCCAGCTGGTGACTAGGCTCAGTCACCAGTTCCTCTGTCTTGTTGGGTTTAGTCACAGCCAGTTAGAGGACATCCAGTCTTGGATCTCAGCCAGGCACTTATTTAGCACTTCTGTGGTGCTATTTGTCCCAGGTGCAAAAGACATATACAGCTGGGTATCATCTGCATAGCAATGAAAACCCAGACTGTAACATCTAATGAACTCACCCAGGAGCAGCATGTACACTGTGGACAACATCGGCGACAAGGTTGTACCTTGAGGAACAGCTCATGGATGTCAAACGCCATGAGGTGAGCCTCAAGCTACAGAGCCACAACTTTCTCAACAACCTTTTCTAAGAATGGGAGGTTGGAGATTGGTTGATAATTCACCAATACATCAGGGTTGAGAGATGGTTTCTTCAGAAGTGGCCTTACCAATGACTCCTTCAAGGTGTCGAGAAAAGACTTCTTTGCGAGCGAACACTGGACCCACAGATTCAGAACATGCCACTAGGAGATGTGCCAGGTCCATGCCCAATTCACAGAAGGTGGGCCGCAGCTTCCAGATTACCTCAATGACCTCCGCCACCTCCACTGTCTGAAACACCCCTCAAACAATAGGCATGCCTCTGCCCACACAAAGCCAACCACTGTGAGGCTGATCTGACCAAATGGAGGACAAAACAAGCAAACTCCTCACACAGAGTGACTGAAAATGCCAATTTTGGCAGCAGACAGGCAGGATGAAGTAACCTGCCCACAGTCCAAAAGAGCGGGGTTGGTCAGTTTGTCCCTGCAGCAGTCTCCCTGGACAGGAATTCTGCTTTCTTATAGTTGAGTGCCCTTTGACATTCACCATAGTGAACTCTCAAAGCCAGTCTGTCCTCCTCGGACTGGGTCTTCCACCAGCTTTGCTCCAACTTCCAACCCTGGGTCTTCATCACCTTGAGAGCCCCATCAGGACACTATCCTGATTACATTAAGTTGATCATTGCTCCTCTCCTGGAGCTACTGAAGAGCTGGGGATACATTCTGAAGCAAGTGATGGTAAGCAGCTGTATGGACAGGCTGCACTGCTCACTCTGACACACCATGCTGGCACCATCACATAGTCTACCATGCCCTCCACACGTATGGCCCCTCTCTAGCATAACTTGCATCAATGCTGAGGGAGGCCCTCTAAACACAAATTGATTGACACGGGAAGTCTGTGCAGCACTGGTGCTTGTGTTGGGGGATGGTTGTGTAAACTGATCTTTTTTTTGAAAATGTAATGTAATGCAAATCCTGAATTTTGTGTTGTTTCCAAGATACATTTCAGGATGTACTCAGGTGTGGTAACTACACACAACTTGTGATAGGCTGTTTGTTGTTGTGGTTATGGGACTTAAAGGGGTAGCTTTATAAGTTTAAGACAGGGCCAGGACCTCTCGCTGCCAAAGGTCCTTCCATCACTTGGCCCCGCATTGGTTCAACTCCCTTCCTGAATCTATCTCCAAGATCCCGGGGATTGGCCGCTTCAAAACCACCCTCCGTAAGCATATTATTGACAGCCGATGCTGTAAATGCCTGTAGCTACCTAAACCGGTCCCTTACTACATAATTTGTCTAAGACTAGCTGTTAGTGTGTGATGTATCTATTGCTTTGTTACAATGCGTAACTCTACACATGTTTGTACCAGTATAGCTGCTGCCTGTAATTTCCAAGTGTGTTTATGTATCTTCACCCGTATGTTCACCCCTGTCTCAAACTCACTTATTGTTGTCTCCCCCCCCCCATATGACGAGGTACCTTTGTAAACGAGTCCATGACTCAAAGGTTGTAAAACTGATTTCTCCAATAAATAAATAAAATAAAAAAATACAGTACAAAATCATACAATGCATACAATAAAATGTTTTGTATAATACTGTATATACAATATCAATTTCTACAGTAAATACAGTAATATCTGTCATACTCCAGTTGTGTGCCTGTCCTTGTCAATCAGAATTGGCAACACCTTTTCTGAAGGTCTGTGTCACCTGCACTGAACTGGTATTGTAATTCTCCAGAAATCTTTTATTCCATCAGTCCTGTTTCTTTCTGAGCGTGGTTTTCCTGTGCATGTTTACTCCAATGTATACAAAGCTATCTGTATTGGGTTATCATTTGAAGACCTATTTTAAGAGCAGATAACAAACTGTGATAAAAAAAAATAGGATCAGCTTGTGTCATGTAAATGTAATATAACTAAATTACGTTGTATTCCAGCACAGATATTTATAAATTATTCTACTGGGGTGGTGTTCTGACATAGTTAACTCCATGCTGAGAAATAAACGGTGTTGAGGGAGCATGTCATTGTCGTGATAATTATACTGTCCATTGGGAAATACTGTCTAGACAAGCTTTACAACAGCTTTCCTTATAGCCTCCTTTCTAAAAAAATGAGACCATCCATGTTTCCTACAGTATGAAAAAAAATAACATTAAATAAATGATTTTGTGTGACATTATCTCTCTTTTTACATTGCAGAGAGAATAATGACTGTGCAGGTGTGTATTATGAGGATTTTTCTCACACCAAGGTATGTGATGATCCATAAACCCCGAGAACGAAGCTCAGGAAGTTTATGACAGTATCATACACTGAGGGTGTGTCAGAATCCTCATAACTGAAAAAACTGGTAGCAACTGAGCCCACTCACTCTGTAATTTATATGCATATTTTATTGTCTTCATATAAGATATTTGATCAGTATACAATATGCTTATTCCAGTCATACGTTTCAGAACAATATCCTTCATCAGTGAGAATATTTGTATCTTAAAAAATGTACAAATTTTTTTTTCAATAAAGTATCAATCCCATCTGAAATTCAGTCATTTTCAGTTCTATACAAAGATGGTTTCTCACCCCCAAACAATTCTGTTATATCTTAAATTGTCAAGCTTGCATCTGAATATTTTTCTTATGTAATCTTGTGAGTGATACCGACAGACTCATAACCATAAATATTTCTAAATGAAACATAATTTCCTTCCCTACTTCATTTCATTGCACTAGTCTCTACAACACCAATTTCTCTTCTCTCCATCATCACCTCCAAGCAAAAAAAAAAATCAGGAAAATCTTGATGTACCTGTATTTTTATTCCTTCTCAGTCCACTGTTGAGCATCCTGTTTAAAATAACAAACAATATATATGCATACATTCCTGTATCTCCACATCCTAAAACCTAGTTGTCGGTTTGTTACCAAATCTGAAATTCACTACATTTCCAAAAGAAGTATTCTTTCATATCTGCTTTCTCTAATTTCTTTTGTACTTTTCGGCCACCATTCTGCAAAAACAAAGTACCACTTGTTCAGTTATTTGTACTAATCAGGCTTGCTCAGAACACCAGACACAACAACTGTGTTAATTTATTTCAAAGTGCATATGTTTGAAATGCTTTTTAAGTAGTTATAAGTTAGTTGAGCTTGAATTCAGGTAGTGTTTCATATATTTACTTACTTAAGGTTGCTATTTCAATGTTCGTCACACATTCTCCTGACCCCCTGCTCTCTCTTTCACAGAGGTTTTAAGTTACTGAGCACATGCATTTAAAAACCTGTCTGTTTGGGAATCAGGCCTGGGGGATGTACACATAGTCACCTGACCCCTGTGTTAACTCCCTGTGTGCTGAACTGCATTGCAGCACCCAGCAGCTGAGAAAGCAGAATCTGCTGGGCATCCCAAACACTCTCATTTTACAATATTTATTGAATCTGGTTGTATACGCTCCAGTTCTTCTAATATATGTCATTACACCTTTACAGCATTGCTTTGTTTTTTATCTGAAAAACTCTTGTTTCTGACCAGTGTCAGTGGCAGGTCAAGTGGGGTCAAGGGCGCATATTGGATAGTGAAAAGGGGCTACCTGGAAGAAAGGGCACAAGTCTATGTCATTTGTAAGGGCAATTCTATCATATGATCTTATAACATTTCAATCTATAACTTTAATCCCTAAAGGTGCACTCTAGTTGATCATTAGTCATATTTCTGTAATATTTAGATGAGAAATAAATCTCTGTCCCTTTCCTACTTTATTCATTGTTAGGTTTATAAAAATTGTACCCTTGTTATTTAACATTAGTCCCATATTATTTATTCTTCAGTACAGATCTACCCACATCATATTGGAGGTCAGCTGGGATCACAAGCATACTTCAGAGGTGAATTGTGCAAATGAGTAACGCTGCATTCAGGGCGGTGATGCAGCTTAAGACACCATAAAAATCTCTTATCTGAGGTGTTTCAAAACCCACATTTTTGGACAAACAAAGGTTATTTTGATTTTTCATGCTGTTTATTTTTCTTAAATGAGCCATAACACCCTGACCTATGCAGACACTAATATGCATTTTTAAAATTGGTTGTGAATCAATGCAGTCATTAAGATCAAACCTAGCACAAAGCAATGCTGTAAAGATGTAATGACATGTATTAGAAGAACTGTGGAGTATACAGCCAGATTCAATAAATATTGTAAAATGAGAGTGTTTGGGGCACCCATCAGATTCTGCTCTCTCAGCTGCTGGGTGCTGCAATGCAGGTTGGGCATACTGGGAGTCAACACAGGGGTCAGGTGACCATGTGTACCTCCCCCATGCCCGATTCCCAAACAGACAGGTTTTTAACTGCATGTGCTCAGTAACTCCAAACCTCTGTGAAAGAGAGAGCAGGGGGTCAAGAGAGTGTGTGACGAACATTGAAATAGCAACCTTAAGTAAGTAAATATATGAAGCACTACTTGAATTCAAGTTCAACAGACCTATAACCACTTTATTTATTTATTTTATTTATTTAGTTTTTGTTGACCGGGTAAGTGCACTAGACAAATCCTGCCTATTTTCAGGCACGACCCGGGGGGATACAGATGAAAGCCAACTGACCTTGAACCAGATTAAGCTGTTGGTGGTATTTTTAGTGAATGAGGGAAATTTGGCCAGGACACCGGGGAAATTCCCCTACTCTTTTCGATAAGTGCCATGGGATCTTTAACATCCACCTGAACTACCACCAATCCAGGCAGATGGGACCTTGGTTTAACGCCTCATCCGAAAGACAGCACCTCAGAAGTGCAGCACCCCTCCCATGCTGCACTACAGTGTCAGTATTGAAATATTAACCCAAGTGCCAGATGTGGGAACTGAACCCACTGCCCTCTGATCTCCCGGCCTCAGAGGCGAGTGTTCTACCTACTCACTTAAAAAGAATTTCAAACATATGCAACTTTGAAATAAATTAACACGGGTGTTGTGCCTGGTGTTCTGAGCAAGCCTGATTAGTACAAATAATTGAACAAGTGGTACTTTGTTTTTGTAGACTGGAGGCTGAAAATTACAAAAGAAATTAAAGAAAGCAGGTATGAAAGAATACTTCTTTTGGAAATGTAGTGAAATTTAGATTTGGTAACAAATTGAGAACTAGGTTTTAGGTTGCGGGGATACAGGAATGTATGCATATATATTGTTTATGTTATTTTAAACAGGACTCTCTACAGTGGACTGGGAAGGAATAAAAACCCCAGGTACATCAAGATTTTCTTTTTTTTGTTTGGACATGATGATAGAGAGAACTGAAATTGGTGTTGTAGAGACTAGTGCATTGAAATGAAGTAGGAAAGGAAATTATATTTTATTTAGAAATATTTATGGTTATGAGTCTCTTGTATCACTCACAGGATTACATGAGAAAAATATTCAGTTGCAAGCTTGAAGATTTAAGATATAACATAATTGTTTGGGGTGAGAAACCATCTTTGTATAGAATTAAAATGACTGAATTTCAGATGGAATTGATTCTTTAGTGAAAAAAATGTTTTTGTAAATTTTTTAAGATACAAATATGCTCACTGATGAAGGATATTGTTCTGAAATGTTTGAATGGAATAAGCATACTGTGTACTGACCAAATCTTATATGAAGACAATAAAATATGCATATAAATTACATGGTGAGTGGGCTCAGTTGCTACCATTTTGTTTCAGTAAGATTGTGCCTTAATTGGTAGTGGGCTGCTCCCTTAATTGATATTTTTGCTTTAACTGAGGTGGCTGGACTGGATCCTACACTCTCTTAAAATCCTCATAAAACAAACGTTGCACAGGCTTTCTTTTTTTATAACTGGTGCAAGGTTTCAACAGAAGGCAAATTGTAAGATGTCTTAGTGTGAATGAGTGTGTCTCTGAGCAGCCACCGTACTTGCACAAATATAGTGAAGTGAGAACACGTGGAGGAAAATGCTGAAACAACCTGCTATCAAGTTATTATGGAATTTAGTGGGTTATTACAGCATTTTATCAGGAACAGAAATACAGTAATTATATGGGGTCACCATCTATTATAGATGTGTAATTAATGGGTCTCCCCTTTTGCCCTTAAGACTCTGTGGCATAATTTGCCATTATAAAGGAGCATTTATAATGGCAAACATGCTCACAGTTCTCCTCCCTCTGCGCATGCGCCTACAGCAGCGTCTCCCTTCCCTGGCTCCAGCGCTATCTTTACTCACACAACGGAGCACCAAAGAAACACGGCGGTGAATAAATTTAATAAAAAAATCAAAATGAGAACTAGTGCTACAGATGGGGGACTATGGAATTTTTTTTTAAAAAACACGTGAAGCAGCAGAAAATGAAAATCCGACTGGACGTAAAATAAAATGGAGCGTATTCGTAGCCACACCGAAAATGCTGATATTTTATATAATTGCTGTGGCCAAAAAGGGGAGCCCCAGCAATTATATAAAATAAAATATGGGTAGTATATTTAAACCTATTTACATTATTTCTCAGGGTTAGATGCTTTGCACAAACCCTCGAGCTTTGCTCTCGGGGTTTATGTAGCATCTAACCCCTCGAGTGTGTGTAGACTCTCGATAAACACACCACCCTGTACTTTATTCTATATATTATACATACAGTATTATAGTACTTTCATCCTTAAAACTGCAGGCTAGACCATGACCCACTATTGTAATTATTACACAGTCATGAATCTTCAGATGATGCTTTGGTAATGGTTTCACTGAATCCCATCCCTTTTTCTTAAATGCCATGGAAGTCAATTATTTTAATGAAACTGTCTTCTTAGTCATAAATGTATGCTATAAAATAGGTAGGGAATTTGCAGCATCCTGACTGGCCAAGAGAGATTGGAACCCAGTGCCTTATGGATTGACAATCACCAGGTTGGGAACCCTTCCAGCAACAAGGATGCAGCATACCTAGATATTCATGCCCGCCAGAAAGTTTGTGAAAATAATTTCTGGAAGCCATGTTTGTAAGGTAAAAGACCTTAACACATCTACTTTGGTATAAGTTAAGAAGTACATCTTACCATATTTTTTAAAAAAAGACACCACACAGCAAAACGTTACCTAAGCTAAACATGTAAAAACAAAATATTAATCCCACCTTCTTAATTTTGTTTGTGTCTTGTCTCACTTTTTATTTATTAGGACTGTGATCCTCGCTATCGATTACAGACTGAAAGGCTTAACTTCCCCTGCCACATATCTACTTTTATAAAATGGGCATCCAAAATGAAGAAGTCTCATTGGTCAAAATATATCATATGACCGTTCATGAAATCTGTTTCATGCACAGTCATCCTGGTCCTAAACCACATCACACAATGAACAAATCAGTCCTTCTATAGCCAGAACTATCTTCCATCAGTCCTCCTACAACCAGAATTGATCTTCCATCACAAACATGGCTGCTACCATTACATTGTAAAAAACCTTCAGCTGGGCCCTAAAAATAAAACTACCTTAAATAAAAAATAAAACTAATTAAATGTTGTTTCCCTGATCACTACACTTTTCTTACATTAAACAAATTAGAAACCTTAAGTACTGTTTATAGTTTTCATTACAACTGGTTCTTTGTTGACAATGAAAAATCACCCTTCTGTCTTTACCTGCTCATCAGGGAACTCTCTTAGTCTTGCCCTGACAGTGACATAATTGGGTCTCTGGCTGTAAGAAGAGGCCTTTGTTTTGGGTGTGTGTGTGTGTGTGTGTGTGCGTTTGTGTATTTGTGTGTGTGTGTACATTATATTAGGAGAGGAACATTCTGCCAGTGGAACCAAGCAGAATTTTGAATCCATGTATTCAATGGTAAATATTCCATGATAAACATTCCATATCTTGAATCTTGATGCTAGCAAACAACAAATTTTGTCCAGCAGTAATACAATGGCATCATCAATGACATCATTTGCAGTGGGCAAAAGGACTATTTTATCATAAATGCACACAAGTAAATCTATTGTTTCTACATATAAATATGCTGTTCCCCAACTGTAAAAAGTTAAAAAAGGAGCCAATTTTATAAGCATAAGACACTCTGGGGTTTGCATGGAATTGATTTTACTGTACTTCCAGGGGATGCAGGCACTCAGCCTGTGGCCTCATGCCTCATTATGCCCCAGGGCGTGTGGTAAAATCTGTTCCATGCACACCCCATCATGTCTTTTTGCTTGCATCAACCTCTGCCCACTGATGGACCCACCCTCCTGCTAAGCATGCCACCTGTTAAGTAATTATTCTTTTAGTAAAGGGAGTCAAAACAGACCTGATGCTCTGTCTCTGAACACAGAAAATGGCTGTACAGCACTCGCTATCCAGTCTCTCTCTCTCTCTCTCTCTCTCTCTCTCTCTCTCTGACACAATGTAGTACCCACTTATATCTGGCAAACTCATCACATTTCTGTACCTGTAGTTATTGTTCTTTACTAACTGGTTTGTATAGCCTTTTATGTTTTCCTTAGGCACATAGTTCTTTTAAGACTTGGTTAGGTGTTGACAACATCAACTGAAATACACAGCACTTTGTCTGTCTCTTGATGACTGGCCACACAGTGCCAAGTTTTCTGCCATAATAGCTGGCTGTACAGAACCCTGTCTCCCTCTTTCTCACACCCAGAACCAAAATTCAAATAAATAAAATCTAAATACTGTTCACTGTCATACTGGCCAGCCACACAGAGCTCTGCCATCCTTGTTCTCTCACCCATAACCAAAATCCACATAAATAAATATTTAATAGTGTTTCAATTTAAAGAAAAGTCTGCATTTAAAGTGTGAAATCACATCAGCAATGGTGCTCTCTCTGCAGCTCTTGCTCATGAT
Organism: Neoceratodus forsteri; assembly: GCA_016271365.2. Classification (NCBI taxonomy): domain Eukaryota; kingdom Metazoa; phylum Chordata; order Ceratodontiformes; family Ceratodontidae; genus Neoceratodus; species Neoceratodus forsteri. Next base: position 1,699,197,391 of record CM057449.1, on the reverse strand, counting down.
ATACCTCACTGGCAGAACACAATCTATAAGAATCTCCAATGCTATATTTGCCCCCCTTCCCATAACTACTGGCGTCCCTCAGGGGCAGTGCTAGGACCCATTCTCTTCTCCATTTTTCTAAATGACTTGCCACTCATCTGCTCTACTTCTTCAATCCACATGTAGGCAGATGACACCATACTTTTCTCCTTAGGCACCTCCCCCAGAAGCGGTAGCTGCTAATCTCCAAGCTGATTTCATCAAAATTCAACACTGGTTAAGCACACATCAGCTCTCCCTCAATGCTAAAAAAACTGTTATCATAAACTTTAGCACATGACGACGCCTGTCCAGGATCCCCTCCGTCCCCATCTTCCGCACCCTGGATGGGCAAATACTTGAGGATGTCACCTCATTCCAATACTTAGGGGTTTGGCTCAACCGGCATCTATCCTTTGCTGACCACATCGATGCTATCATAAAAAAACTGCAACCCAAGCTAGGTGCCCTGTACAGAAACTGTAGTAGCCTCCCTCTAACCGTGCACCGTGAACTAGTCTAGAAGATACTTCCCTCCTTCAGCTACTGCGACATCATCTACAGTGCCACCCCAAAGTCCACCTTAACTAAACTAGATACCCTTTTCAATGCCTTCTGCTGCTTTGCTCTTGATGCCCTTCCCCTCACCCATCACTGTGATATCTACCGGTCCCTGGCATTTCCATCCCTCAAAAACCAAAACATTATGCACTGTGCTAAATTTGTCTATAAGTTCTAGCTAGGAGTCCTCCCATCTTACCTTTCCACCATGCTCTCATCTGCCCTCACCCCCACTCATGCCCTTAGATCCCTCGAATCCTGCCAATTAGTAATCCCTCGGTGGAGGACCACTGTTGGCCAGGCAGCCTTCTCTCGCCGATTCCCTAAGCTCTGGAATGAGCTGCCTTTGCAAATTCACCACTCCTCCTCTGCCAGCTCTCTCTTTCCACCGCCCGGGCAAATTACTTCATGGTAAATTGCTCCTGCACCTGACTGTCAAGCCTGCCCCACTCCCCCTGCTTGCCTAACCAGCGGCACATAGCAAATGCTATGAAGCTGGCCTATTTGGCCCAACTGATGCACTTTTGAACCTACACACTTAATGTTATTGTTAGTTGCTTCCTGTGAGTCTACGTCTGCAATTGTTCAACCCGTGTAATTTCTACTACGGTATATTCATATATGTGTGTACTAAGTGTATTATGTGCCTATCTGTAACCTGGTTGTTCCATGTTCTCATCTGTAACTCACACAAAGTGTAGACAAGTGTATCTTACTGTTTAAATGTTACTATTGATAACCTGCATGTTATCCATCCTCTGTTTCCCCTCCCCCCCAGGTCGCACCGGGAGATGAGCAGCTTGTTGCTCAGTGTGCCTTTCCTGGTGAAATAATTTCAATAAATAAGCAACTGGTGCTGCACAGCGCTCGACTCATTTTCCTGATGAACAGCTGTACAGAGCTCTGTCTTTGTCTTTCTCTCTGTCTGTCCACTACCTAAACATACATAAATAAGCTATCAATAATCAATCAACATTTATTTATAAAATAGCACTATTCCAAAACCATAGCACTAGTACATAACCATAAAATCCATAGAAACAATTACACATATGAAAACAGCTGTAGCAGATCAAATAAAATCAGGGAACGCCAAAATAAATAAGTGAGTTTTTAACGCAGATTTAAAGCTGTCCACTGTCAGGCACTGTTGATGAGGTAGAGAATTCCACAGGGATGGGGTGACAAATTCAAATGCATGGGCCCCCAGATTACTTTAAATGACCCTGGGAATCTCTAGCAATTACCTGTCAGTAGAGTGAAGTGGCCAGGAGGGGCAATAGGGATGAAGAAGATCTTGCAGATAACTCGGACCCTGAACGTGTAGGGCCTTATATGTCAGTAAACTGACCTTAAAGGTGATCCGTCACTGAATAGGCAGCCAGTGCAGATTGCACAGCAACAGCGTGACGTGACAGCTATGAGGTAGCCCAGTCAACAGCCTAGCTGCTGTGCTGAGTTCTGCACCAGCTGCAAGTGGCAGATATCAACCCCTGGTAGCCCTAGGTACAGGGCATTACAGTAATCAAGGTGTGAGGTTACAAAGGTGTGAACCAAAACTGGTAGGTCATCGGACGGAACAAGGTGCTTGATCCGGGCTACATTCCTTAGATGGTAAAAGGCAGTCATGACAACGGATAACCTCTGATGTTTAAGCGTCAGTCCATCATCAAGAATCACACCCAGATCCTGCACCCATTCAGAGGTCGTCAGCTGGCGACCACTGAGCCAAAGCCCTGAGGCTCACCCCTCTGACAGCCCCTCTACCCGATGGCCTGGGCCCACCACCAAAACCTCAGTCTTGTCCAGATTCAACCTCAGCCAACTGGCACTCATCCAATCCTCAATCTCGGAAAGGCAATCGTTAAAACCCGAGACAGCTCCCTCTTGATCGGGCACAAAGGACAGGTAGAGTTGAGTATCATCTGCATAGCAGTGAAAACTCAGCCCATACCACCTTACAATGTTTCCCAATGGCAGCATGTACACTGCGAATAACATGGGGAACAGTACAGAGCCCTGTGGAACCCCACATGGCAGGGAGACCTTGTCAGAGGAGTAAACCCCACAGACAACTTTCTGAAACCTGCCAGTGAGGAAAGAATGAAATCATTTGAGGACTGGTCCAGATAGTCCACAGACCGACCACAGGCACCCGACCAACACCCCATGGTCCACAGTGTCAAATGCTGCAGAGAGATCAAGAAGAACCAAGATGGAATAGCTCCTCCGATCTCTTGTTGTTAGGAGATCATTGAGAACCCAAACAAGGGCCATCTCAGTAATATGCAGTTTCCAGAAACCGGACTGGAGAGGATCATAGATGTCGTGAACGGTCAAATGATCCTCCAGCTGCAGCATGAAAGCCCTCTCAATAACCTTACCCACAAAGGGAAGGTTAGAGACAGGTCTGTAGTTAGCAAGACAGTCTGGGTCAAGAGATGGTTTCTTAAGAAGGGGTACCACTACTGCCTCTTCAGGGTGTCCGGAAACACCCTGGAGTCTAGCGAACACCAGACTATCTCAGCAAGGACCGAGCCGATGGTCTCAAGACACCCCACAAGGAAGCGCTTTAGGCCAGGGTCCAAACCACAGCATGTCAGCCTCAAAGACTGAATAATCTTCACGACATCCCCAATTGCCGGCTGGCTGAAGTCAGAGCAGACAGACCGAGGAACTGACACCTCCCACCAATCATCATCTGCCCCATTGGGGCGTCCTGTGCAGATCTCAGACCTGATGTTGGCAACCTTATCGACAAAAAAGCGAGCAAATTTGTTGCACTTCCTTTATGACAGTGCTCTCCGAGACTGCAGACAGACTGGATTTCACTGTCTGTCTACAGTTCAGAAGAGCTGAGCTGGTCGATTTTGTGTCACTCTAGTAATTGTAAATAATACTGTACTGTGTAATGTGCATTAATGGTGTGTAATCACACAACAGTGCCACACAGTGGCACACTTAAACAACAGCACCAGTCAACTAAACCAGGCCCTATTTTTCCCTTTTGTGTTGACTTTTTTAAAATGTTTTTTTCCCTTTTTTATACTTTTTTTCTTCTTAATTCTTTTTTCGTTTGTTTTTTTGGCAAGGGGAACTATTTTATAAGTGTAATAAGGCATTCCAGGTTGGTGGGTGTCATGGGTTAGTGTACTTCCAGGTGCTGAAGGCACTTGGCACAAGTGCCTTGTTCCTCACTACGCACCACAGCGTGCATTAACCCATGACAACCACACCCCGTTGTTTCTCATTGCTTACTTATGAAACATCTCTCATGATGCTTTCCAATTCCTTGCCTGCTGCATTCACTGTGCCTTGTTCACAACACAGATCATGTCTGTGAACAAAGAAAATAATTAAGTCATGTATGCAACACCTGAGAACAAGATGCCAGGAAACTACTGTCCAGAATTGTAGTAAATTTACCATGTTCTTCCATATCTTCAGCCAATGCACTGGTGCATTTTCCTTGAGGCCACATGCTTTTGCTTAGCAAATCCATGACATCTTTGGCCATATGCTCATCGTCTTCACATACTATATGGTCCACAAGAGCCCTGTTTGCACAAATAATACAGATTTAAATTCCAAATTACAAAGCTTTACATGTCAAATCAGAGTAACTGGATGAATACAGTAATGTTCAGTATTTGCACATTTGCTCACACACATGGCTGAGGCGTGGTGGCAGATTTAAGGTGTTCCCACAGCCCACTGTCTTTTTATGCTTATACCACTGCTCTAAAGAAATGTATGGAACTTTTTCACACTGGTACACATTCTCTGTATTGCCAGGCTTATCTTGGAATTTATTTTCTTCACCATTCTGCTTGAAAAGATAAATATTAGAAGCACAAAGTACAGTGCTGCACAGTGAACTGTGAAACTCTAACAATGCAGCAGTAAGGTGAGGTGAGATCAGAAAATGCAGCTTTTGCCACTTTGCCCTAGTAAATGGTTCACATGGAGGTCAAACTGTAATGGGGAGGGGTGACAGCACAAACTGCAGTATTTAGCAATGAACTTCAGAGGTCAACCTCACTATTGTTCCTGTCCAGTCATATTGCAATCCTCTCCTTACATGGGCATCATTCACTTCTATAGCATCTCTTATAGTAGCTATTAAAAAATACAGTTTTTCTTAAAGCTCATTTATTGTGTTTCATTTTTTACCTTCTGACAAATGGCGAAGTATCTGATCACAATGGATAAGGTAAAGTTCTAAAGGAACCAGTTAGCACTCTGAACTTTGGTTCAACAGAAGAGAACAGTTTTTTGGTTGCATAAGACAACATCTGTGAAAACAACATGCACATCAAGAGCTGGAAAAGAGAATAAAGGGTGAGAAGATGGCTTGTGTCACCAAAAATGAAGCTTCACAAAGTTTCTAGCGCACCAAAACCAAAAGTAAATAGCTTTTATATGGTATAATGTAATTCAGCAGTGGGGAGGTGTTGAGCTTCAAAAATGTTCTGTACTTTAGGGAAGGATTAACTCACGACAAAGTGTGGGTTTACTGAGAATTAATCCATGCCGGGGGGGGGGGGCACAAGTGCCTCCAACCACTCATGCATAGATTAATTCTCAAGTTAACCCACGCTCTGGAGTGGGTTAATTCACTTGTAACATGGCTAACAAAAAGGGTTTGGCAGTGCGGTAAAAGTGCGTGAAGGTCCAACGAGGGACATGCAACTCTGTTTTCTTAGCCATGTTACAAAGCCAATTCAGGAGAGATGCACACCATCACCAGATACAGTGCTGACAGCTGCTAAGAGGAACCTGCACTGGTTTCTGTCACGGATGTTAGCAAACACTGTTCTGAACACTGGCACATTACATGATATACACTGTATATACATAGTACGAGGAATGGGGATTAATGGGGAGTGAAAAATGCTCTCTGAGGCATAAACAAATACTGCTGTTTACAGCACTATATATACAGAAATAACAGGGTGCAGGCTAAGTAACAGATTGCAGGATAGGAATACATCAACAAATATTGATGTTCACAGTGAACAAGGTTATAAGTCCAAATGGGATGTTTCCCCTGCTTCAAAGTTCTGGCAAGTGACATTTCACATGGCTAACTGGATGGAGTGATTTAACAAGCCCTGCCTGATGATTCCTCTTTCATACTATGTGCGACTGTGTCCGATGCTATCTGTCTTCAAGAATGCTGTGTGCAAGGTCAGTCACACATTCAGATACTCTTGGTGAGGCTTACACTAGGTTTCCAGGACAAGGGCCTTACACTTGTCTCAGTGTACATGCCCCCAGGGAGAAAGCTGGGGGCTTTACAGTTCTTCACGAACACCTTGCCTACCTTCAGTCCAATAGTGAAGTCATTGTTCTGGGGGACTTCAACATCAATTGGTTATCACCTGACTCTTCCACCTTCAAGGATGAGACCTCCTCTATCAACTTCCATCAACTAGTCGACCAACCCACTTGAGCAAACTGTAGAACTGAAACCAGCACCCTAATAGACTGGGTATTTACAAATCACCCAGATCAGATCTCAGGCCTAAAAGTGCTCCCGGACTCCCTCAGTGACCACTCGCCCATTACCTTGCATTGGCCAAATAAGGCCCCTAAACCACCAGCGAAGGTAATAATATCCCACATGCTAAAAAAGGGCCAGCAAAGTCCCTTTAAGCAATACCTTCAACAGCAGAGATGGGCCCCTGTCCTAACCTCTAACAACGTTGACACGGCGCTGGACAAATTCAACATTTTCAACGCTGCCTGTGATATCTTTACCCCATTACTAAAAGAAAAGTCAGTGATTCTCATAAAACGTGGGTTACTCCTCACCTCCTTGCTCTGATGCGCACCAGATACCTGGTATGGTATAAGTATAAAAGTACTCATACAGCCAATGACTTGCAGAGCTATAAGGCAGCACAAAATAACTGTATCCTTGCTATCCACCAGGCTAAAGCCAATTGCTTCAAGTCCAAGCTAAACTCCTCCTGGGGTGATGGATGTAGATTCTGGAAAAACATCAATGAGATCACTGGGGAACACGATACACCTGAACCCTCAATGCTGAATTTTGAAGGGTCCATTACACAAGACCCCAAAACTATTGCTGACATCCTTAACAAAGCTTTCACTGACCTTACTGCAGTGCTCCCCTCCAACTTCCATAACCCTGCAAGTGAGACTCTACAAAATCCACCTCAAACACATCCAATGAAGCACGCTCCCCCCCTTTCTACCTCAGAGTAATATCCAAAGTTGAGGCAAAAAAAATACCTCTCCAAAGTCCTGGGGAAAACCAGGCATAGTACCGAGGGCCTGGACCTAAAACTAATCTCCCTAACGCTAGATGAATTGCTAACACCCCTAACCAGAATCATCAACCTATCCCTCACCTCTGGTAAATTCCCTAAATTATGGAAAGCCGCAGTTGCAAACCTGTCTTCAAACCAGGGTGTAAGACAAGTCATACCATCTACCATCCTATCTCAATTCTTCCGCTGATCTCAAAAGCCCTAGAGCGTATTGTCTACAATCAGCTGGTAGAACACCTTGATAAATATCAGCTACAATGCCAACAGCAACATGGCTTCCGTAAACTCCACAGTACTACAACAGCCCTACTGGAGTTCACAGGGTTTTTTCACGATGCCTTTGATCACAGGTACTTGGTGGGGGCAACCTTTATTGACCTCACCAAGGCCTTTGACACTGTCAACCATGACCTCCTCCTGGCCCAACTAGATGCAACAGGGCTATCCCCTGATTCACTATGCTATTTCTGGAGTTACCTCACAGGGCATGTGCAATGGGTAAAAATGTCTGGTACCCTCTCAGACTCACAGCAAGTGTCCACCGGGGTTCCCCAAGGACCCATATTGGGCCCCCTGCTGTTTAGCCTTTTTCTAAACAACCTCCCACTAGCCTGTCAACACAAAATCCTTCTCTACGCAGATGATGCAGTTATTTACTCCAGCCACAGTGACCCTGCCATCCTAGAACAACGTCTTCAACTGGACTTTAACAATGTGGAGGACTGGTTTGGTCATGCTAAGTTGCTTGCGGACCATAAAAAAAACAAGACATGCTTTTTGCCCCTGCCCATAACCTCCGCAAGATATCCACCATTAACAGTCTAAGCAAACAAAATGTAGCCTTAGAAATGGTCCAAAACTTCAAATACCTGGGGCTCACTCTAGACCGCTCCCTTACATTCTCTACCCATGTAGACAGTGTTGCCTTATCTTCAAACAGGAAGCTCGGTCTTCTATATAAACACCGTAACTGCCTTACTGATAAAGCCCTCCAGCTGACCATCACCAGCTCAGTCTTCTCAACTACTGGCTATGGTTTTGCCATTTACATTGCGGCACCTGACAGCACCCTCAAATGGCTTGCCATTACATTGAATAAAGCCTGCAGGCTTGCACTTGGGGCTCCATGCCTAACCCATACCTGTAATTTCTACCAGCAAATGGGATGGCTAAATCTGGTTGAGAGGACCAGCTACCCAGTCTGTCTTCTAGCCAAAAAATCAATCCTAGGCCTGTTACCACTAGGAAGCAGTTCTCTCTTTCACCAGATTGAGCCTGCTAGGAATACCAGGGCATCAAACAATCTCTCCATCAAGGTCGCCTTCCGACGCACCTCTCAAGGACAGAGATCCTTTGATTACAGAGCCCCACTCTGGCTTAGCTTGTTCCCACCTGAGCTAACCACTCTCAGTAAAATCAGCCCCTTTAAATCATCGCTCAAATCTCACCTGTCTAGCCAACAGGTATGCTCCTGCTTCCCCTAAGCTCCACTCCCTGTTGCTGATACTGAATACCCCAAACCCTAGCACTTCTTTACTGCCTACATGTAACTCACATGCCCTTTTCCCATCCCCCAGCTCCCCTTCCCACATCTGCCCCCTTTCCATTTCACATGTTTCCCAACCCACCCAACTAACTCCTCCTCACTTTCTGCCTCATCTCCCCATCCCCCTCTAACCCTCCATTTGACAAAGTGACCCCTAGCCTGAGGTTACCACCACCCCACTCCACTACCTCTACCGATTCCCCTCTCCTTCTATTCAAGGTCTACTGTGCTGCCTAATTAACCTTCCTTTTTTCCTCTAATATAAATTATTGTATCTTTTCGATTTTAGTACAGCAGCTGAAACAATTGATCAAGTCTATGTAATTATTTCCCTACAGCTTTCTCTGAGTTTCGCATCTGTAATTTGTGCTATGTATATTGATTTCCTGTATGCCTGACATGGAACCTTTGTAAATGAGCGTGTAGCTCAAAGGTTGTAATCCTAAGATTTCAATAAATAAATAAATAAATAAAAATAAAACTCTGTGGGGCCCTGGATAGGAACCATGGATTAACAGAGAATTAATCCATGGTCAACTGCTGTGTTTGCATCAATCAGGTGCAACCCTTTTTGTTAGTCACATTACAAATGTGTATTATACAAACATTAGTCTATACATCTGGCACCAAATAAGGGTGGGCAGAATTTTCTGTAGTCATTTAATATTTCATATTACTCTACTATCCTAAAAAAGGAGAGACTAGATCTGGATGCAAATTTAATAATCCAAATGGGGGTGGTTTTGTTGGAGGCAGAATCACAGTATAATAAATTGTTTTTGGAGGGATGTGGATTAGATACGAAAGGCCACAGAACTGCTTAAGGTATAATGGTGGACATAATATTCTGTAGGTGTTTATTATTTATGCATTGCTACCATACATTAATCTAGAGACAAATACAATAATCCAAATAGACATGGTTTGGTTGGGAACAGAAATATACAGGCATCACTAAAAACTCATTTGGCTTATTTATTTTACTTTGCAGTGTAAGCTGGTTGAAACTGATAATTCATACCTCTGTGAGCTACATGGGTTACATGAACATGATGAAGATAAGGAGATAGCTGAGTCAACAAAAGAGCCTGCCACTTCAACAAGCTCACCTACCAATGAATCCCCAAACACTGCGGCAATCAACAAGCACTAACCACCAAATGCACGACCCCAACCACTGGTTATCAAGAACATGAGTAGCATAAGGCTTCAAATTCTGATTTGCTCACTTCATATGATGTGTCCACTATGGCAGGAGATCAGGGAGGTTTGTGCAAAAATCTTCCAGTATGAGCAAAAGGTGGATACAAAGTTGGATATGTGGTGCTGCAGCTGTATCGTACTTTAAAAGGAACAGAACTGAGACCTTCTTCACCCATTTCTTACACACAGCTGTTGTTATTTGATAAGAAGATGTAGTGCCACCTACCAGGTAGACAGTGACACTGTAGAACTCAACATTCAACTTGATCCCCCTGTCCTGACCAAGCCAGTGACAACTATACAACACCTGTACTGCCACCACAGTATTTGTAATGTCTTTGCACCCTATAGTTCCCATGGTACTCCTGCCCTGCAACCTCTAAGACTAATACAGGTACTTGTACTAAGCTTCATACAAACAATTTTAAGAGTTGAGAAGGTGTTAAGGCTGTGCATGGACTGAATAGTATTTCCTGAATGCCATGAATAGTGGGCTTCCTCAATATTCAGATGCCATTCCCTAATAGTTCACTATTCAGCCAGTATTCAGGAAAACTATTCGATAATTGGCCAGTCAAAGATAATATCTGGAGCTTTATTATTTAAGATAATATAGAAATTACAACCCTTTGAGTCATAGACTCGTTTCCAAAGGCTTCACGTCAAATACAAAGAAAATACAGTGTCAACAACAGGTTATTACAAGACAGCATTTGTGACGGTTGATTACAGGAATATGTCATACAAGTGAGTATACAGAAGACCAATAAAAATACTTGTCCTATGTAAGTGGTATCTAAGTATAGTGGCTGAAGCACATAGTTACAGTCCTATAATGGAGTGCTGCCTCAGGGGAGGCATTGTCAGAAAACAATCCTAACACTAGTGCGAGCTAGGATACAAATTGGTTAAGCATATAGGCCAGTAGGCTACAGAGGTGGTACATTGAGTGCTGCCTCAGGAGAGACATTGTCATTGACAAGCCAGGTACAACCTCTAATGCAAAGGCAGTGCTTGGGACTATGTTTAGCGAGCACACTGACAGTTGTGAGAGGACAGAATTTGATTCTTTAGAGCTGCCTTAAAGAAACCTAATTTGGGTATGGAGGTGATAGCAGGGGGGAGGGCATTGTACCAGGAGGGGGCTCTGAAGGGGAAGTATCTTTGACCTAAAGTGGTGCTAACCCTGGGTACCTTCCAAACATTCCTGGTGGCAGTGTGAGTAGCAACAGAGGAGGTGGCTGAGTGAAGCGATGCGGTAACCCCTGGGGTCATCCCCAGGTGGATTTTTTGACAAGGAGGCATGACTGGTATTGGAGTCTTTCCTCTAGCATGAGAACATTGATTAGGGAGTAGAGTGTGCAGGTATGCATTTGTTTGTCTGCACCGGACAGGAGCCGACATGCTTTGCTGATTGCTAGTTGGATTTTGTTCAGCACTGTGGGGTCAGAAGCTGCTTAAATAGTGAGCCCATAGTCAACAAGTGACAAGACAGAGGATGTGACTGCTAGACAGAGGGCTTCCAGTGACAGGCAGTTCTTGTGTCAGTACAAGAGGCCGATGCAGGCATTCATGGCACAGGATAGTGGAATGAGAGGGTGGTGTCAAAGGTGATGCTCAGGTATTTGTAGGTATGAGGTATGAACCTGGTCCAGAGGAAGGAGTGAGCTGGAGAGGATCTTTAGGTGGGTGTCCTTGGCCTTGTTTTGACAATCTGCGAAGAGCATGGACTTTGTTTTTTTGATGTTAGCAACTAGTCTGTGGTCAGTAAACCAGTTTTCAATTTGATTGAATGAGTCTAGAAGGAAGGACTGGAGTGCAGAGGGATCAGAATGGAGGAGTAGAGAACTGCGTCATCTGCATAAAGAAGTACACTGCCAGAGCAGAAGTGGGGCAGGGTATTTAGATAAATGCTGAAGAGCAGTGGACCCAGGATGGCGCCCTGTGGAATTCCAGCGTGCACCGGCAGGGTGGTAGGAGGGTGTTGTTAATTTTAACACATTGGGATCTAGAAGTGAGATAGCTGGAGAACTAGGAGAGGGGACCTTGTGATACACTGATGTGCTGGAGTGTGTTTAAAAGGAGGGGGGTGGTAGACTGTGTCAAAGGCCTTAGAGAGGTCAATGAAAATGATTCCAGCAAGGTGTCTTTTATCCAGTGCAGAGTGAAGGAAATTAGAAAATTCTGTAAGGGCGGTGATTGTGCTGTGACCAGATCTGAATCCATATTGCTTCCTGCATTATAGGTTGTGTGTGAGCAGGTACTCAGTGAGTTGATCTGACAGGATTTTTTCAAAGGCTTTTGAGAGTGGTGGGAGGATGGAGATGGGTCGTTAGTTGTTAGGAGGGGTGCAGTCACCACATTTTAGGATTGGGGTTATGACTGCTGTTTTCCAAGTGGTTCAGAACTGTCCCAGGTACAGGGAATGATTGAGGAGGTCTGTGAGTGGGGAGAGGACGGTGCCAAGAACCAGGTGAAGGATTCTCATGTCAAAGGAGTCTTTACAGTAACTGGAGCCGCTGAGTGCTTTGGTCAGGTAAGGTTTGGCTTCCATTGGGGTAATGGCCCTTAGGTGGAAAGGAGGGCATTGGAGATTAGACGCTGGGGTAGGTGGTACAGGGTCGAAGAAGTTATTTGGGAGGACTGCACTAAGGTCAGAGAATGAGGATTTGAGGCAGTCAGCAATGGATTGAGGATCAGTGGAGGTGATATTATTGATGTTGAGTTGGGATGGGGGGAATGGGATTTCCCATTATGTTCTTTAATGTTGTCCCCAAATTTTTGTGCACTCCCCGAGGAGGAAGCCAGGGTGGTTCCATAGAATTCTGCCTTGGCTTTGTATATGGCCCATGTACATTTGTTGCATGCAGCATTGTACAACTGCCTGTCTGCCTATGAGCCAGAGGCAATGCCTCTGTGCCAGAGGCTGTCCCTTTGTTTCAGCTGCTGCAGCAGTGCAGGGGTGACCCAAGGTGCATTACGCTTCTTGGTAAGCATTTTGGTAAGTGGAGCAAAGATATCACAGGCTCTGTTGAAGGAGCAGGTGAAATACTTCAGGGCATCATCTATGTTCTGATCCTGTGATATAGCAGACCAGTCCCAGTGTACCAGTTATTGTGTGAGTTTGGTGAGGCTGCCAGGCCATAAACAGTGATGGGAGGTAAAGTTAGGTTGAGGTTTGGGTAGTTGACAAGACCAGGAGAAGAAGATAGGGGAGTGGTCACTCAGGGAGTCAGGAAGGACCATGAGATCTGAGATTCTATGAGGATGGTTAGTTAGCAGAATATCTAGTAGGGTGTGTTTGCCATTAGATGGGTTTGTCCTAGTGGGTTGGGAAACCAATTGGGTTACGTCAAGTGCCACAGAGGTATCTTTGACATGGGCTGCTGAGCTGGTTAGCCAGTTTATGTTAAGGTCCCAAACTAGTACCTGCTCCACTTTGTAGGGAAGGCTAGTGAGGTAGTCTGAGAGTGATAGAATAGCAACTGCTTGGTTTCTTGGAGGGACATAGGCAATGGTGATAATAAGTGAGGCTTTGGAGGGGTCAGGAGTGAGTTTTAGTGAGAGGGCTTGGGCCCCCTGGTCCAGAGTAGGTGCAGGTAGGGTTTGGTACAGCAGTGAGACATACATAGAAGGCACACCCATCACCTCTTTTTCCCATTCTATCTTCCCTGTGGAGAGAGAAGCCAGGGAAATTGATGAAAAAGTCAGGGTTCTTTTTGGAAAGCCAGGTTTCCGTTTGTGCCAGGATGTCAGGTTGGTGCTGTGCTGGCCAGCATTGAAGGGAGGTGTTTTTTTTAGGTAGACTACAGATATTCATTGAGGCTATGCATAGCTCTTGGGGTGACTTTAGCTGGTTGTGTGTTACATGACCGGGGTTGGGGTGGATGTTGCCTGACATTAATAGTAATAGAGAGATTATCCTATGGAGGGTAATAAGACACTTGCTATTGCTGGGTGAAGGTGATAAGAGGACTTGGTGGGGAGTGAGCAGGGGATGGGCATGGGGAGGAGGGCTGGGATGGCTAAATGGAGATGAGGGTTGGGTGGCTGAAGAGAATATAGTGCAAAAGGGAGATTAGTGGGGGAGTGGGGGGCAGAAGGAGTTGACAAAGTCTATGAGAGATGGTGGGGGCAGGGTGGGTTTTTGGCAAAGGGAGTGGGTGGGTGGAGGGAGGCCAGTGGGTCCATGGTAGTGAAGGTTAAGTGTCAACAGTAGTAGTGTGGCAACTTTGTGAGGGCTTGAGCTGCCAGCCATCATATTGAGAAGGGAGCTGACCCAGTGTGGGTATAAAGGGAACATACTGACACCCTTCAATGTAGTGGTCTCCGTGGCGCAGTAGTAGGATGAGAGACTTTGGTGCAGGAGGTTCTAGGTTCGGACTTCGAACCCACATGGGGACACCTTGCAAGTTGCTTGGTGGGACCTAGGGATATAATATGAGGTGCCACCTAGGAGGTGGGCAACAGGCTGTAGAAGAGGGGTTCAGTAGTGACTCCTAGTGGTGGCAATGATAGGAAAGCACATCATGTGACTTCCTCACTCTGAGTTTGTAGAGGACAGGAGACAGACATTTCTAGGAAGTAGCTCTGCAGTACTTCTGAGACCTTAAAGAGCACCTTTCGTGATAGTCCAAAAAGTTACATCTTGTATCATTATATGCAGTACTAGACCTGAAAGGGTGAGTGCATTTGTTATTTCTGGTCAAGGTTTACTCTGCTTCCATAATTTGGATTTTTTTTTTAGCCCTGCTTTAACCCTGCCTCACTTGCCTTTGCTGTTCAGTTGCTGGGCTGCTAGCTCTTCATGACATCACCATAAAGCAGAGGAGTGACTCACACTGAGCAGTACAGTGCAGTCACGGCAGTTTTGCAAGAGAAAACTACAAGTACTTACTATACATACTGTGTTCCCCTTCCCCAAGACACCCTGTTAGCAATGCATTATGCCAAAATCCAACTGCCTTGTCAGTATCATTTTTGTAAAATTGATTTACTTCTGCAACAACACATGGGGATTGAGAGAAGATAAGAGTTGCTGTCTGCACCCTTCCCAGTCCTTTTGACTGTCATGCATAAATTACCCCATTTTGTGAAAGACAGGACATGAAACTTACAAGAACAGGAAGCACAGTTTCAACTGCTAGGAAAAGAAAATGTATAAAAGAGAGCAATATTTTGTTGAGAGATAGAAACTGAGATTTAAAGAGCATCTTTCCCTGTCAGTTTGACTTTCATGCATAAATTACCCCTTCTTGCACTGATTCTGGAATTTCATTTCATTACTGTTCTCCACAATTAGTTCTTGCATTCTGAGCTGCTGAAAACTGCAGGGTGTACCAGAGCTCCTGTAGTAAGCGTGGTGTTTCTGTGGACCCAGGGCTGTACTACTTACATTACTATATAGCAGAGGAATCACTCACACACAAGTCAGTTTTACAGAAATCATACTGATAAGGCATTTGGAGTTTGACATAATGCATTGCGAACACGATGTCTTGGGGAAGAGGGAACTCAGTATGTACATTGAGTACTGGTAGTTTTCCCTTGCGAAACTGCTGTGACTGCACTGTACTGCACAGTGTGAGTCACTCCTCTGCCCTATAGTGATGTCAGCAGTACAGTCCTGGGTGTAGAGCAACACCAGGCTTGGTATAGAAGCTCTGGTACACCCTGTAGGTTTAGCAGCTCAGAATGCAAAAACTAACTGCAGAAGACAGTAATGAAATATAATTCCAGAATCAATGCAAGAACAGGTAATTTACGCATGATAGTCAAAAGGACTGGGAAAGGTACTCTTTAAACTTACCAAGAAAGAAATCGTTTTTTGCTCCAGAGACTTGTTTTGGGTCAGTATTAATTTGTTTGATCAGTAGCTAGGCTTCTCTTTCTGACTGGGTATTTTTATCCTTGCTGCTGTGCTCAGTAACAGGAACCAGGAGGGCTGTCTGCTGGCATCCCTCCCCCGTTGCTGTCTGACACAGCTCCAGGGTGAGTTTCTGTTGAAGCACATTTTACTTTTGTGTTTTGTTTTTGCTGTTGTCTGGTTCCAGGCTTGGTTCCCTCCACAATGGAGAAAGTGTCTGCTAATCCCCCCTCTTGTAGCTCCCTGCACATGACTTACCTGTATGTGCATACTATTTGAGTTTGAGAGGCTGCCCCCTGCATGTGCATGGTTGTGAGCAGGTATTTCCTGAATTAACCTGCTGCTGTTCTCAGTGGGTCAGCCATGATTCACTGAATTGTTGTTGTTAATCACCTGGTTCCAAGCTTGGATCCCTGTACAGCTGAGGCGTGTGTTGACTGACTCCCCCCTTTTATGGCTCACTCTGCCCAAGTTGCCTGCACATCCATAATATATTTTTTCCATGAGGCTGGGCCCCATGCATGCTGCACAGCTGTGTGCATATAGTTTTTGAATTAAACTTCTGCAGTTCTCAGCTGGTCACACATGACTCACTGAATTATTGTTGTTAGTCATCTGGTTGCGGGGTTTGGATCCCTGTACTATTTATTTATTTATTTATTAGAATTTCAGATGAATACCTTTCAGCAATGGCTCTTTTACAAAGGTTCCACGTCAGAATACAAAGAATAGAAGTACAGTTTGTGTGAGATTAGCAGGCCAGCAGTCTGAATACTAAATTCAGTACAGGGTATACATGGTCTAAAAGCTACAGGTAATATAAATAACAGAACACAATCAGGCACACATTTAAGAATGATGAGTCACAACAAATAATATTTGCATGAATTAAAGCTGCCAGAAAGGCATTGTCAAAGGGAAAGGTAGAGTGGAAAAACTGAGTTGCTGCCAGCAGGAAGGTCATGTCAGACAAATCTAATTGATTTCTTTGACTGGGTGACCAAAGTAATAGACCAGGGAGGGGCTATGGATATGGCCTACCTAGATTTTAGCAAGGCATTTGACACAGTCCCGCACAAAAGATTAATAATCAAGTTAGCCAGCCTGGGAGTGGGTCCCAGGGTGGCAGCCTGGGTAACAAACTGGCTGCACAACAGGACACAGAAGGTAATAGTAAATGGAACACATTTCGAAGAAAGGGGGGTTACTAGTGGAATACCTCAGGGCTCAGTACTGGGTCCAGTCCTCTTTAACATCTTTGTAGGTGACATTGCAGAGGGTCTGGAGGGAAAGATATGCCTCTTTGCAGATGACACAAAGATCTGTAACAGAGTTGATACACAAGAGGGGGTAGAAAAGATGAGAAGGGACTTGGCAAAGTTGGAGGAATGGTCAGACATATGGCAACTTAGATTCAATGCAAAGAAGTGCAAGTAATGCACCTGGGAAACAAAAACCCAGGAGAAGAGTACACAATAGCAGGGGAGGTACTAACAACAACAAAATGGAAAGGGACCTGGGGGTAGTCATATCAGATGACCTAAAGGTGCGAAGCAATGTGAGAAGTCAGTAAGAAGAGCCAGGGGATACTGGAATGCATTGGAGGCATCACAAGTAGAAAAAGAGAAGTGGTTATCCCTCTATACAGACAGTTGGTGAGACCCCATCTGAGTACTGTGTGCAGTTTTGGAGACCTCATCTACACAAGGACATAGACAGGATGGAAGCAGTCTAGAGGAGGGCAACTAAAATGGTGCAGGGTCTGCATCAGAAACCATATGAAGAGAGATTGAGAGAGCTTAATATGTATACTCTAGATGAAAGGAGGGACAGGGGGACATGGTAGAAACTTTCAAGTACCTCAAGGGAATCAACAAAGTCCAGGAGGGTAGCATCTTTCAGAAAAAGAGATGTGTAAGAACAAGGGGGCACAATTTAAAGATAGAGGGGGGACGGCTCAGGGGTAATGTGAGGAATTTTTTTTTCACGGAGAGAGTGGTGGATACATGGAACCGTCTTCCTGAGGAGGTTGTTGGGTCTAAAACAGTGGGGGAATTCAAACATGCATGGGACAGACATAAGGCAATTATAGTGGGGGGCTGCAGGAAGTAGGCTGTTGGTTAACTAGAATCTGCAGCTTATCCAGTAGGTAGGGAAATGGTATCCAGTAGGTAGGGAAATGGACAGAATGGGTGGGCCAAGTGGTCCTTATCTGCCGTCAAAGTCTATGTTTCTAAAGTGGAAGAGAGAGTGGCTATAGTGGGGTAACTGGGAGGGAGGTAGAAGGAGAGGAGGGTGGGAGGCAAGGATCGGGGAGCAAGTGCAACAGTGGGTGAGGTGAGCAGATTAAAAAGGGGAGAGAGGAAGGGAGTTGAAGGAGGGTATGAGAGGAAGGTGGTGGAGCAGGGGTAGATATGGGGAGTGGGGAGGGTGGTGGCAGGCAGAGGTGTGAAGAACAGAAGTGACAACCAGGGAGGTTAGGAGAAACAGTCACAGGTGGCTCTGGACACAAGCATTTGATGTAGCTTGTGTTTGAATGAGCAGAGGGTGCCTAAGTTGGTGAGTTCGCTGCCCAGGGAGTTAAACATCTTAGGGGCTCTGCCTGCAAAAGACCACTGGCTTTGGGCAATGCGACAGCGGGGAACAGACAGAGAATAGTTGTCAGAACTTCTTGTGTATTGGGGATGTTTGGCTGGGCTTAAGAGAGGCTGAACCCCAGGGGGCATGAGTCCCATCAATGACTTTTTTGCTAGTAGGCAGGTTTGGAAAGTAATCCTTCCCTGAAATTGTAGCCAGTTTGACTGTTCGTAGAGGTCGCAGGTATGTGTGCTGTAGACAGCACCAGTAAGGAGTCTGCAGGCCCTATTCAGCACTGTAATGATTCACTGTAGCTGTGGCTGCTCCATAGATAACAAGCCCATAATCAATGATGGAGACAATAGAGCTGTGCATTGCTAGCTTAAGGGCGTCAGGTGTCAGGCAGTGTCTATGTTTATAGAGAAGGCCTATATGGATATTTACGGATTTTGCAACTGAATCAATATGGCTGGAGGAGGAGGACAGAGTAGGGTCCAGGGTTATACCAAGGAATTTGAAAGTCTGCATCTGGTCCAGAATAACACCTGAGATGTTTTTGATAGCCAACTGTTGGTGTTTATGTTTGTTATGTGTGCCATGGAACAGCATAGTCTTTGTTTTTTTGTAATTTAGCACTAATTTCTGTGAGACGAGCCAGGCCTCAACTTGCGTGAAACCTTCCTGCAGCTGTTTCTCCAAGAGGGAGTGGTCAGAATTCTTAGAAAAAAATCACTGAGTCATCTGCATATAGAACAATGTTTTCATCACAGGCAGAAAGGAGATTGTTCAGGAAGATGCTGAAAAGAAGGGGTCCCAATATTGACCCTTGGAGAACACCAGCCTGGACAGGTAGTTTGAAGGAGAGGGAGTCACCAATCTTAACTTCTTGTGACTGGTTGGAGAGATAACTGTTGAACCATTGCAAAGTATCATAAGAGAGCCCTAAGTTGCCAAGCTGTTCCAGTAGTAATGGATGGTTGACTGTATCGAAGGCCTTCGAGTGGTCTATAAAGGTGGCACCGGCGAGTTGTCTTTGGTTTAATGCTAGATGAATGTGGCCTGTAAATTCATGGAAGGCAGAGGTGGTGCTATGTCCTTGGTGAAAGCCGTGTTGCTGTGGGCATTGCAAGCTGTATTTCTCCAAGTACTCCATCAATTGGTCTGCGACGATTTTTTCAAGCTTTGGATAAATGGGGTAGGATGGAGATGGGCCTGTAGTTACAGTGTAATGTCCTATCCCCAGACTTGTGTATTGGGATCACCAGGGCAGACTTCCACTTGAGCGGGAACTGGCAGAGCATGAGGGACCAGTTAATAATCTTGGTAAGAGGGTGCAGGACATCGTCAAGGGTGAGGGTGAGGAGCTTCAAGTCAAGTGTGTCCCCACTTGATCTGGATTTTCCGAACACCTTGAGAAAGTATTTTTTGGCATCCCTTTCAGTAACTGCCTTGAAATAGAAATGTGGATGATTTGTATCCTGAGTCTGCTGATATTGGGAGGCCGTGGTTTGGTTGGTGTCAAAGAAGTTAGAGGGAAGCACATGGCTGAGGTCAGTGAATGCCAGATTGAAAGTATTGGCAATTGAGGTGGAGTCCTGGGTGTTGCTGCCATCAACTTTTAGCATACTAGGAGTTGCTTTGGACTTTTTCCCTATAACTTCAGAGAGACTTTGCCAGAATTTCCTTCTATCCGACCATGAGTTTGATAGGGTGCTCAGCAGTAGCTGGCTTTTTCAGTGCAGATAGCTTTGGTACAGGCATTCCTGGTGGCCCTGTATGCCTGAAAGTCTGCTTGGTTGCCAGAGGCTGTAGCACAAGCCCATAGCAGGTCCCAAGCTTTTAGTTGGTCTAGGAGTTTGCCTGTGATCCAAGGGTTTTCAAGGCCTTTAATTTTGCATTTCTTGAAGCGGGCATGGATATCATATGCTGCATTGAACTTTGAGATGAAGTGTTGAAGTGCAGCATCAACATCCATAGTTGTGTCAGTCGGGAACCAGTCTTGTTGTCGCAGGAGTGTCTTAAGTGGTGCAAGATGACCCTTGATTAGCATACGACTGTTGATAGTTTTCGTGGGGGGTTTATTGGGAGCATGTTGCTTGACTCCCCCTTTCTGCAGCTCACTGTGCACGAGTTGCCTGTGCGTGGGAAATATATTTTTTGAGTCTGCACCCTGTGTGTGCATGGCTGTGTGCATACATTTTTTTATTATACTACTGCAATTCTCAGTGGGTCAGACTTGATTCAGTGAGTTGTGGGTGTGTCATAGAAACATAGAATTTATTTGATGGCAGATAAGGACCACTTGGTCCACCTAGTCTACCCATTTCCCTACCTAATGGATAAGCTGCAAATCCTAGTTAACCAACAGCCTACTTCCTCCTACCCCCCCACTAGAATTGCCTTATGTCTGTCCCATGCATTCTTAAATTCCCCCACTGTTTCTGACTCTACAACCTGCTCAGGAAGGCCATTCCATGCATCTATAACCCTCTCTGTGAAGAAATACTTCCTCACATTACCTCTGAGCCGTCACCCCTCTATCTTCAAATTGTGCCCCCTTGTTCTTGCACATCTCTTTTTCTGAAAGATGCTACCCTCTTGGACTTTGTTGATTCCCTTGAGGTATTTGAAAGTTTTTATCATGTCCCCCCTCTCCCTCCACTCCTTGAGGCTATACATCTTAAGCTCCTTTAGTCTTTCTTCATATGTCTTCTGGTGCAGACCCTGCACCATTTTGGTTGCCCTCCTCTGGACAGCCTCCACCCTGTCTATGTCTTTGCAGAGATGGGGTCTTCAAAACTGTACACAGTACTCCAGATGTGGTCTTACCAACTGTCTGTACAGAGGGCCAACAACTTCCTGTTTTCTGCTAGTGATGCCTCTCCCTGTGCATCCCAGTATCCCCCCAGCCCTCCTTACTGCCTTCTCACATTGCTGGCCCACCTTTTGGTCTTCTGATATGACTACCCCCAGGTCCCTTTCCATTTTTGTTGTTGTCAGTAACTCACTCCCCACTATGTACTCTTCCCCTGGGTTTTTGTTTAACAGGCGCATTACTTTGCACTTCTTTGCATTGAATCTAAGCTGCCATACATTTTACCATTCCTCCAACCTTGCCAAGTCCCTTTTCGTCCTTTCCACCCCAAGTTGCGTATCAACCCTGTTATAGATCTTTGTGTCATCTGCAAAAAGACATACTTTCCCTTCCAGTCTCTCTGCAATGTCACTTATAAAGACATTAAAAAGGACCGCCCTAGTACTGAACCTGTGGTACCCCACTAGTAATCCCCTTTCTTCACTGTGGACTCCATTTACTATTACCTGCTGTGTCCTGTTGTCCAGCCAGTGTTTTAATATATACCACCCTGGGACCCACTCCAGGCTGGCTAATTGTTTATTAATCTTTTGTGCGGGACTGTGTCAAATGCCTTGCTAAAGTCTAGGTAGGCAATGTTCACAGCCCCTCCCTGGTCTACTACTTTGGTCACCCAGTCATAGAAATCAATTAGATTTGTCTGACATGACCTTCCTGCTATGAATCCATGCTGCCTTGTTGTGTCATGTGCCCCACTGCCTCTAGGTACTCAACAATTCTTTCCTTCCCTAGCACTGAGGTCAAACTGACAGGTCTGTAGTTTCCTGCCTCTGTCTTTCTCCCACTTTTGTGAAGGGGAATCACATCTGCCCTGCTTCAGTCCTCAGGTACCACACCATCCTCCCATGATTTATTAAAATGGGTAGTCAGTGGTTTTACCAGTTCTTCCATTAGTTCTTTTAGAATTCTGGGTTGAATCCCATCAGGCCCCATTGCTTTATCCACCTTTAGTTTTAAGAGTTCTTTCAGAACCCTTTCTTCTGTGAAAGGACTAATATCAACCCCCTATCCAGAGTGCTTCTATTGACTGGATTAGGTATCTCCTCCTGCTTTTTCATTGTGAATACTGAGCAGAAGTATTCATTCAGTATCTCTGCTTTTTCATTGTCGCTCTCTGCCCAACCACCTTCCTCTTTATTCAGCCTCAGTATCCCTGCCTTAGTCTTTCTTTGCTCCCTAATGTACCTATAAAAGGTTTTATCCCCCTTCTTAACCGAGTTGGCTATCTTTTCCTCAGTTTGGGCCTTTGCTATTTTGACTGCCTTCCCAGCTTCCTTCTACTTTAACTGGTACAGTTCTCTGTCCTGCTTCTACTGTGTTTCCTTACACTTCCTGGATGCTGTCTTTTTCTCCCTTACCTTCCCCGCCACTTCTTTTGAGAACCATAGTGTTTTTTTTCTTTCATTTTGATTTGTTTGCTTCAGACAAAGGCTTGTTGCCTCTGTGATGGCAGTTTTGATGTTTCCCCATTGTTGCTCCACCCCACCTTCTTGCCTGTTTGCTAGTGCTTTTCTAAGGCACTCTCCCATTTTGACAAAATCAGCCCTCCTGAAGTCCAGTACCTTAACTTTTGTATGGCTTGACTCTACAGCTAAGTTTATCATGAACTACACTGTTTGGTGGTCACTTGTTCCCTGATGGCTACCCACTTCATTTGAGAATACCAGGTCTAAGATTGCTCCCTCCTGAGTGGGTTCCAAAACTAGCTGTCTGAGGCATGCCCCCTGTAGGGCATCGAGAATGACCCTGCTCTTGGATGTGGCTGCAGCAAAGGTGCTTCAGTTAACATCTGGCATATTCAGGTCCCCCATCAGCAATATCTCCCCTTTCTCTGCCATCCCAAGGATGCCTTCTATCATTTTCTTGTCCATTTCTTCCCCCTGAGACGTGGGTCTGTATACAACCCCTGTGCAGATTGTGGTGCCATTTCCAGTCTCCAAGGTGACCCACAGTGCCTCCTCTCCTCCCTGTTTACCCTTTAGTTCTGTTGCTTTGATCCCTTCCCTTACATAGAGAGCTACTCCTCCTCCTCTTCTTCCCTCCCTGTCCTTCCTGTAGATTGTGTGCCTTGGTATATTGACATCCCAGTCATGGTTCTCTGTGTACCATGTTTCTGTGACTGCCATGATATCCAGGCATCCCTCTTCCATCAAGGCCACCATTTTGGGGAGCTTTTTACCTAGACTATGGGCATTGGTACTCATTACCCACCATTTTCTTATGGCTTTATTTCTTTTTGCCCCATCCCTGTCCTTACTGCCTTTGTCTTTTTTTTCCAATTTACCCCTGCCATTCTCCCTATCAACTGTTCTATCTTGGTATTTACCTCACTAACTACCCTGAGTTTTGGGGGGGCTAGGATTTCCCTTCTGCTTTTCAGTGCCTCCCCCCTTGGCTAGTTTAAATGCTTCCCAATGAAGCATTTAAACCTCTCACTTAGGATCCTGGTTCCCCTCCTGGATAGATGCAGACCATTGCACCAGTACAAACCTGCATCTCTCCAGGTGGAGCTCCAGTCCACAATAAAGCCAAATCCCTGAGCTCTGCACCAGTTTTTCAACCAGTCATCGAATCCCATGGTGCAGAGTACCCTAGCTTCATCCATGCCATAGACAAGTAGCACTTCTGAGAAAGTTACAGTGTGTGCTACTTGTTTAAGGCCCCTCCCCAACTCTACAAACTCCTGCTGCACTGCTCTGATCCCATTCTCAGTGAGATCATTTGTCCCTAGGTGGTTAATGATATCCAGCTCACTCCCCCTTGCAGCTGCTCCCACAATCCTGAGGATTAATTTCCTGTCCCTCCAAGCCATGGTGCCAGGCAGGCACCTTACCTCCCTTTCCCCTACCTCCCCCAGTTCTACCTCCCTAACAACTGAGTCCCCCACCAGAGTTGTTTCCTTCCCCTGCAGGGGCCTGTACCACCCTCCTGTGGGTCTCGATTGTGGAGGTTCCCAGCATCCTTCTTGGTCTCCACTGCAGGTGCCTCCATAGGGGAACCATGCTGCACCAGAGTGGCGAATGAATTGTGGAGAGGCACAACTGGAAATATGTGCCTCTGTACCATCACCCTCACCCTCCCTGAGCCCACCATGGTCTGACCACTCCTCTATCTTGGCAACTTCTGAAGTAGTGGTGGTGACCTGGGTGGTCCCTGGGTGGGGGAGCAGGCTTCCCGAATCCTTGCCAGGTCAGCAAGGAGACGGACAACCTCCTCCTTCAGACCAGAGAGGTGCCTGCAAATAGGGCAGCAACAGAGTCTCCAGAATGTCTCCTGGAAGACTGCTGCTCCACAGCCAATGCATTGCATCACTCCCCACATGTCGATGTCCCTTTATGTTACAGATGCTTTTCCTTTTTTTTTTGTTCTTATTTTAGTGTGTGCAAGCTTGTGAGTGTCTCTACCCCCTATTCAGTGTGCTGTGCCTTTAAAGTTATGAACAGGTGTATGTTGTTAGCAGTTTTGGGGAAGTGATGTCAGAACCCCTGCTATAAAGGAAGTTATGTGCTTGGGACCGGTGGGGTGAGTGGCAGGGTGGGTGGGAGTAAACCTATGCCCTCCAGAAACAATCAACTACAACTCTGACTCTCCACCCTGGGGAGTGCCTTCCTTCCTTTCAGACACCTATTTCACAGAGGTTAAGTAACAGGTCTAGTCACAAATGACTGCAAATATCTCCCAGCTACAGTTCCTCCCTGGCAAATTAAAGTTAAACTAAGAAAAGCCAACCCCAAAACAGAATCAATTCTAATTACTTACACAGGTCCAAAAAGTAATAATTCTATAGTTCTAAGTTGGTTGTTGAAATATCATTCAGGTGTGTATGGTACACCATATTTGATGGGGGTTAATGATGTTGTTTCAGTGCAAGCCATCCTTAAAAAAAAAAAAAAAACTTTCCTGGTTGAATACTGAATACCCGAATACCTGGGACCCGAATACCAAATATTTGGTCAAATGTTCAGGAAAATGTATTTGCACAGCCTTAGAAGGCATGAGCCCATAGATAGCGCCATACTGGCTAAGGGAAGTAGATTAATAATTTCCCACTGTTTATGTAATCATCAAGTTTGGTTCTGAATTCCACTTTTTTGTGCTAATTATGATTTCCAAAGGTAGTGAGTTTCAAGGATTTCTTATTCTCTGGGTGTAAAAGTATTTTTCCCCCATAATTTTTAATGAGTGTTCCTGGATGCCAATATTAGCTGGTTTGTAATCAGTGTTTAATTCACACATTAACTGTGGGTTGTTAATGATACTGAACCCTTGAAGCAAGTCCCTTCTCATTCACCTTATGTTAAGGGATGTGAGATTTAATTCTGAAAGTCTGTTATATGTTTTGTCTATGTAGCCTCTAATTAATTTGATTGCCTTTCCCTGGACTTTTATAAATGTTATTTATATCATACTTTTTGTATGGGCACCAAAACTGGAATGCGAAGGTCGCACATGCGTAGACATATGTCCTACAGAGGGGAAATATTATGGGCTAGATTTTAAAAATGTTCAGGGGCTGAGTCCTACTCTGCAGCCACTGCTGCAGGATCAAATCTCCACACCTACTGAAAATTCATATTCTCAGCTGGCACAGCAGGGTGGGTGTTATGCCTGGTCTAATCAGGTGTAATATTTTGGTACAGCTGTGCCAAAAAAAATTATCTGCAAGCAGCTGTAAATCATGGAGCTGGTTGTAAACTGGCTCCATCTTAGAAAATATTGCGACTGTGGGAAAAACTGCAGCTCTGGAAGTGGTGGCCCACTTTAGTCATTTTTTTTCCCACAGCTGTGCGGATTTTGGGGGCACTGAAAATCCTGCCAAATGTCATTATTTTGGGAGTGTATATTTCTTCAGATTCACCAGAACACTCTGTTTGTTCTTGATATTACTTCATTACATTGTTTGCCTTGTTCCAAGTTGTTTGTTATGATAACCCCAATGTTCCTCTCCATTGAAGTTGGAATCAATGGATTGTTACACAGTGTGTATTGATAGTTTTTCTGACCCAGATGAATTACATGGCATTTATCTAGGTTAATGTTCATTTCCCAGAAATTTGCCCATTCAGTGATTTTGTCTAAGTCTGATTGTATGTCTGCTATTTGTTCATCTGATGCGCAGATTCGTCTGACCACTTGATAATGCTTTTTTGGTCATATCAGAAACAAAAATATGGAAAACTAATGGATTGAGAGCAGAGCCTTGTAGAACACTACTGGTGATATTACATAATGTTGAATTGTACCAATTTATGATTACTCACTGAGTTCAGTTGATTAACCAATTATGTATCCATTTAATTAGTAGGGGGGTTATTGCAAAACTGTGCATTTCTTCAGTAATTGCATAGTGAGGAACTAGATCAAAAGCCTTGCAGAAATCTAAGAAAATGATGTATACTGGAGCTTTACTGTTTAATACATTTGCATGTTTTTTCATAAAAACATATTACATTTGTAGTGCATGATCTCCCTGTTGTGAAACCATGTGGATCACTGTCTATATTGTTCAGTTTTATTGAGATTTTGTCTTCTATTAAACATTCTAGAACTTTTACCTGGAATAAGGTCAGCAATGGCAGTATAGCCCGGAGGTTAGAGTAACAAGCTCAGGATGAGCGTAGTACATCAAGCAGGCCTGGGTTTAATTCCCACAACTTCCACTTGCATATTGTGTAACTGTGAACAAGTCACTTAACCTTTCCAGTGCCCCAGATTGCTTGCTTACCAAAGAATAAAAACCAAAATGTCAAACTGATGGGTCTATTATTATGGATGTCCTGTTTATTACCTTTTTACAGCTGTGGGCAGAGCCTACAGCTGTTTTGAGATCTGTTGCCTTTAAACAGCCCATCATGGCACCTTCCATTGGACTTTTGGAAGTATTCTTCCAAAAGTCCAACGGAACTTGTAAAACTCCTCCACGGTCGGCTACTACGGAGTAAGAGCCGCACTATTTTGGCTGTTATTTCCACATTCCAGGGCAAGAACTGCACATGCATGCATGCAGAGTTCCATTGGCACCACCATCTTGTGAATGGCAGAATGCCATTCACCACAACGGCACATGCACAAATGCCACACATGCACAGTTGCGTCACTGCCGGTCTGTGGCACTCACTCTTCATAACTCTGCAAGCTCACCACAGTTGTATTAGCTCTGGCTAGACCTTGTTTATGAATTGGTACAATGTGTGTAGTTTTCCAGACTTTTGGCACCCCCCCCCGTCCCTTACTAGCAGCTTCCAAAGTAATTTTTAGTGGGTCCGTAATGTGATCTTTCATATTCTTTAGTATTTTACAAGAAACTGCATCTAATGTTGGAGAGGAGTGATTTTTTTTTAGTGTGGTTATTCTTTCTTTGATTTCATCAGTACTTATTTCAATTGGTTTAATGTCATGCATATTGTTTATAATAGGAGTTTTATCCCATTAGGTGAAGACTGAGTAGAAATAGATGTTAAACACATCGCTAAAGGGTGGGTAAAAGTCTTATCAGACATGGGTATGGGGCCAACCTTACAATTTGTTTTAAAGTGTTGCTGTAGCTAAAGAAACATTTGCTGTTACTTTTAATAGCATGCTTTTCCAGTGAGTATTCCATTGCATTTTTTGATTTCTTGATGGCATTTTTACATTTGCAGAGGTTTGCTTTGTAATTGTTCCAGAATTCTTCATTCTTTAAACTTTAGCATGATTTGTATGATTTATGCTTTTTCTTGATTAATGTTTTAATTTGATTGTTACGCCATTTTGGTTTGATACACGTAGTATTATATTTTTTTAACTTTTGGAATATTTTTATTAGTCACTACCAGGATAATTTGTTTGAAATTTTGCCAAATGTTTTTAACTGATTTATTGGCCAGTAATATGTTCTAGTTCAATTACTTAATTGTGTTAATGATATTAGGTATGTTAGCCTTTTTGTGTAAACATATCTATGTTGTTTCTCCTTTAGATTAATAGCCAGTATAGATTTCAAAACTCATATTATGGTCCCTGTTATTTAATGGAGCTGTAATTTCACAGTTACTAATCTGAGTATCTATGTAAGCTCGAGACTGTACCTTTACTTAGTTATTTTAGAAAGAAGTCACTGAGAGGAGAGCGAGCAGAGCGAATCAGTAGGTGGCTTCACACAAGTGTTATGCTAACACTTTTGTGTTGCGTCTTCTGAACCCACTGACTGACTCACTCTGCTTGCTCTCCTCTTGACAGCTTTTTTCTAAAAGAAATGAAAGTAAAGGTACAGTCTTGAGCAAGCTTAATTCTATTTTATAGTAAACAGTGCTGTTTCTTCTAAATTTATACAGTTTGGGGTATAATAGGGACACCGCTTGGTCACGCTACAGTGAGCGGGAAAGTGCAGGCAAGGAAAAAAACAAATCGGCACCATCAATTATAAAAAAATAAAGGATAAGCAAATGCTAAATTGTGAATTTGTTTGCACACCCTCAGTGTGTTATGACCACATAAACCTCTCGAGTTTTGCTCTCAAGGTTGCTGGGTCATCACTAGGGATGTAAGTTTGTCATGGCAGTCATACACGTCATTGATTCCATGATGTTTGATCTTTATGCAGGACTTCCATGACTTTCACTAGTGTCATCAGAATGTAGCAATGATGACAGTGCCACTACATTTACTACTGTTTACTAATGATTTCATGAACAAACAATGAGTCATTAAAACCTCATCCATGACAAACTTACAACCCTAGTCATCACACACCTCGGGTGTGCAAAAAAATCCATAATGCACACTTGCCTGTCCATTATTCTCTAATTAACACAACAAAAAGGAATAATTGTTAATTTAATTGATCATGATGTCTATTTAATTTAATGCATTAACTGCGCACTTTAATTTACCCAACCCTGATCTCATCATGGTCACAAGCTGTTTCTATTTCATTTAGAATTTACTTTGCCTGCAATCACTGCTGCCAGCAACTTGGTTTGAGATGGTGTTGACCCCTTGTTTGATATCAAATTTGAGACTGATTGACAGCAAAGAGCTTGAGATTGTCAACTTGGCATGCGGCATGGCAGATTGCATAGTTACTTTAGTTTTCAGGCACTTGACACCATTGGTGCTTACAATGGTGTATGGGCCATGCTGAATGAGCTTATGTGAGCTTGAGACACTAAGAGCTCAATTTTTTGTTTCAATGATCCTTTTTAGGCATTTTATTATTGTTTAGGGAAAGCAAAATTTCATGTTCTTAAAACTGTTTCAGTTAGTGAATTAGTAGTAGTTTTTTTCTCAACAGCAGACTGATGCTTGAGTCTCAGGTGCCCTCCATTGTTCATACCAGTTTTTATTATCTGAAGAATATTGCCAGGATAAAGCCCCTAGTTCTTCCACTGGACCTCCCCACCTCAGTTCACTCCTTTGTGACATCTAGGCTTGACTATTGTAATGCACTCTATCTCGGGGTCTCTTGAGGTACCCAGCGCTGGCTGCAGCTGGTGCAGAACGTAGCTGCCAGATTGCTGATGGGACAGTCTAAGTACTGTCACATCATCCCAGTGCTGTATGAACTGCACTGGCTACTGGTCAGATGGAGGGTCCTCTTTAAGGTGGGCTTGCTCACCTTTAAGGCCCTACATGGCCTGGGCCCTGGTTACCTTAAGGACTTTCTTACACCTGCTATCTCAGTTCACTCCCTCCACTCCTCATCTAGAAGCCTCCTTGTGATTCCCAGGATGAGGCTCAAAACAACAGGCAACAGATCATTTAGTGTCACCACCCCCATCCTGTGGAATTCGCTGTCTCCAGCTGTAAGAGAGGCCCCTTCTGTTGAGGTCTTCAAAGCCTGGCTCAATGTCTTCCTGTATAATCAGGCCTTCCCAGGTTTTGATTTATAATTTCTTCTGATCCCTGACTTTTGCGTTTTTAATTCTGTC
The DNA here is from genome assembly GCA_016271365.2 of Neoceratodus forsteri. Lineage (NCBI taxonomy): Eukaryota > Metazoa > Chordata > Ceratodontiformes > Ceratodontidae > Neoceratodus > Neoceratodus forsteri. The sequence continues at coordinate 1,699,167,537 of CM057449.1, read as the reverse complement.
CCTGGCTATATATTTAGCTTTGTATTTATTGTTGATCATATTATGAATACATTTGATAATAGCGAGTTATAGTGTAGAATATTTATTATTAGGTTTCATATTGTGGTGTTATTTTGTATATATATAATTATACTGTTGGTGTTATTTGTATGTGATTTTAACTTGTTCAGCACCCAGAGCCTCCAGGATGGGTGTCTTTTTAAATAAAATTTGCCTTGCTTGCCTTTTTTGTGTAGTTAGTCTTTTAGGGAGTTAGAACTAGGAGGTAGCGTTTTTTGTTTTTAGCTAGTGAAGTGGTGGTGTGAGCCACTTGTGTAAGTGTCCAGGTAACATGGTTGCTAGTTTCTGTGTTCTTTGTTTAATGAAGAACATTGGCAGCTGTAGTGAATTTCTCACATGGCTTCTAGTTTTTGGTTAGGACAGCTTTTCGGAGCCAAGTTTGGACCTTTTCCACCCCTTTTTCTGCTATCTCAATTTTTAAGGGAGTCAGACTGGAACAGCTGAGCTGGTGTTTCCTGCGATCCAGTTTGAATGGTGGCGTGCATCCCAGGAACTGAGTCCAGGGTTGAGAGCTGAAATGAGATGGTGTTAAGTGGTTTGAGTTACAATCTATATGTGTTGAAATTCTTGAGTCGGGAACTGAGGGATCATTTCGTACTGGTGGAAATGCAGTCATTGGACTGTGGCTGGTGACAGAGGCCTGGTCAGCTTGCAGGGAGTGTGGATGCCAGAGAAGAGGTTTCCCTAGGTCTGGTGGAGTTGGAGGATACACATCAGCTTAGTCTGGGAAGGAAAGGTTGTGAGCTGTGGACTCCTTTTGACTGTTAGTATTGCTGTCTGTTATAAACTGCATGCTTTGATCTAACTCTACGGCAGGTAGAGGGATCAATAAATTAAACTGTGCAATGTCTCCTGTGTGAGAGCTAGGAGATGACATGTCTGTTATATATATTAATATGTATAGTGAGGTATGTCAAGTACAAGTACAAAAAGTTTATTGATCGGCAACATTGCCATTAGAGTTGGTCAGTACATACACAAAGTAGGTTTACCTATTAAAACATATCTTATAAAAATATAACATTTACATTTCATTTGACAAAGTCACAAAGTGCATAAACAGTCCTTCAATGTTCTTAACTTATACATATAATTTGTATAAAACTTGAACAACATTTAAAGAGGCACAGCTGATAAAAATCTGACTAGCTTATCCAGTATTCTCACATCTTTCGTGAAAAACAAAAAGATCACAGTCTGGGAGCAAGACCAAGACCACACAGTATCCCACCATCCCACCTAGCCATTTGATCCTATTTTCCTTATACAGAAGGTATATCAGTATGATATGTTTTAAATTGTTCACAGTTTTATTTCCACATTTACAAAATGGAGAGATAATCCCTTCATGCTTTTGTCTAAAAAACATGTAATTAGAAGTAAATAATTCCAATCTAAACCTTGTTAGCAGTCTCCTAGCTATCGGGCAGGTCATGTATTTCAAATAAAATTCCAAAGCCTGTCCTTTCCTAATTTGTCTATAATAATCAAATAGTTTAAGTTTGCTTATAGAGCTATTATGTTTGGCTATTTCTATATCTCTAAGCCTGGCTTTGACCTGGAAGACTATTTTTTCCCATGGTTGTAGGTATATTTCCCAATTCAAATGCCCTAACCCGTAAGGTAAATATATTTCTTAATAAACTGTATGCTAGGGGATGCAAACCCATTTGTTGAATATACTATTTCTTCTACTTCTAGACACCTTCTAGGGAGTCTGTGGTCTTGTAATAAGAATAATTTCAGAATGAACAGTATCCTTCTGTCCACAGCCATTGTAGAAATTGCCATCTGTCCCAGTTCAATCTTTAAAACAACTGACAGATTTAACTGGGGGACCATTACTATGTATCTGTACATTTTATTCATGATCAATTCCAGTTCATTTATTTCAGAGGAACACCAGATTTACAGCACATACAAAGCACTTGTTTTAATTTTTGCATTTAAAACTTGAAGGACTCTCAGTACAGAACTTTTCCCCATGTGAGGTGTGTCTCTTACTGGATAAAAATGTTATCTTGTGCGGTTTTGGGTGAGAGGACCAAGAAGCAATGTAACTGCCTTCAGACAAAAAGAAAACCTGTATGGCACAATTTTTACTGAACATCTTCAATTTATTCATTGTGTTAGTGCTGTTTCCCCCTGCTGTTTACATCTGGTTGTGGTACATTACATCAGTGGACATTACATAGTGACACTGATTATGCAGCATGTAATGGCTGTGGTGGGAACTGAACTGTAGCTGCATTGCTGTTCTTATCTTTTAAACAAATGGAATTGCAAGGTAAATTAGAAAATGTCTTAACAGACTAAATTCAGAAGCAATGAAACTTATTATGGTTTCAAATGGAAAGGAAGTTCGCAACATGTGAAACTTTTTAAAATGTTAACTTTGCATTACTGTACAGTTCTATGAATACTTTCACTTATTTTGGAAACAACTGAATATTGCAGTTAACTGGTGAAGAACTTATAACTACTTTTTAATGCACATGTAAATGAACCTTTTTTTGGGGGGGAGCAGCTTTTATCACTGCTCAAACATCCAATAAACAAGAGGTCAACAATTACAGTGTCTTTACTTGTTATTGAAAATGAAGTTGCACAAACAAAGCAAATAACCATGGGCCAAGCACCCCCTCCCAGAGTCCAAACTCTCCTTTGCCCCAGTAGTAACCCTCGCCACACTAGGGGATCCGAATCTCAAGTCCTGCAGGTCCCTCATTGCCGGACCACCCAGGGACAAAGATCCTTTGCTCATAGGGCCCATAGCTGGTTGAATGGACTCAGCAGTGACATCTCCTCTGTACCTAAGCTTGGCCCATTCAAATCCAGACTCTGCCTACTCCACTCTGCCTCTAGCACCTGCAATGCTCTCCTTTTATCAGCCCTCCTTACCATTACCCAATCCTTGTCTCAGCTGTTTCTACATAGCCCTTCTATTATCTACCCCTAATTTCCTACAACCCCCCCACCCTCTCTCCCACCTACCCCTGCACCCCCTCCACCGCCTGTTGTTCTCTCTGTGATGTGACAATGCCTCTGGCTGCTCTAACCTTTTGTGTCCTTGCTATGTCTTGTAACACTATTTACCCCATCAATGCCTCTGGCTTTAGTTTAACCCAAATGTATGCATTCATATCCATGTAACTGATTGTTAACCTGTTATCCTGCCTTTGCTACTTAATTGCCTTGGTTTTTTTTTTGTTATTGTACTGCAACTGATGTGGAACCTTTGTAAAAGAGCCTTGGCTCAAATGTACTTGCAGTCCTAGATTCAAATAAATAAAAATTAATAAAAAAACAAACTGAAGCCTGAATCTGCAGCATTGCTGTACCCAGTGCTGTCAGTGAATGCTTTACAGGTTATGGTGCTGGAAAATACAGGCATATGTTGGGATGCTTTCTGGTGTTCTGGTGGCCAGTTAGAAGGACAACTTAAATTGCTGGATGTTCCATGGTGCTCAGATCTTACAGGTTTCTCTTGTAGCTTTGAATTGTCAGGCTGCTTTGAAGGATGCCATTGAAGTGTCGTTTTTGGGTGTCATTCAGATTTATATCTGGAAATTGCTATTGTGAGGCATGCTTCTACTCCTGTGTCACTCAGTATTTGGCAGCAAGTAGCTCTGATGCAGTGTTTTGTATACATCCTGGAAAGCCCTGCTGTTGCACTGATATTTTTCATGAGGCCATAAATGTATCATTCTCCCAGAGGGTTCTTTCTGTACCAGATGCCCACTGGCTCCTGCATTTTCTTTGGCAGTTGGAAAAATCTGGGCGGTTCTGGGTACAATTTGTTGGTGTAGAGGAGGGAGCTGTATACAGGGCAGTTCTCATAGCCAGGCTGCTCATAAGTGTGAACATTTGTCATTGTTGAGCTATTATGCATTCCCCCTTGGTGATTTTTGGTCTGCAATGCTGTGGTCAGAGTGATGTATTTTTCGTTACTGCTGTCTGTCATGAGGGCAAAGCCACTTTTTAGTAAGTTCATGATGTTTTCATTCCCTATTCTGCAGAAAAAAAAGCACTGTATTTCGAACCAAACTTTATATAGTATGGTTAGGGCATTTGCACAGCTTACAGTGCTGTACAGTTTTTTGAGGTTGTCTCTGGATATTGGCTCTTTATGAGCTACATGGTTCAGTCCATGGCATGCTGCATTTTTGGCTTAAAGATGTGAATATTTGTTTGCTTGGTAAAACTGGCATGGCTGCTGCTGCAGATATTTGTTTATGCCACTTCTAATATTTATTAAGCTTCCCTTTTTATGGCTGCAGTGAGCGTAGCCCTGCAGATGTTTTTCTTTGAGAAAGGGACTCCCTCCATAAATTACCTTCCAAAAACATGATAGAGTGTTAAAAATAGTGTCCTCTGCTGAAGCCTCTTTACTACGCTGCCTATGTGTGTATGGGTGATTGTGAACACTACTTTTCCTCTGGCTTAAGAAGTTTATTGAGCCCTCCCCAGTACTGCCTTTTTTTGCAAGTTGAAACCTCCTACAACAATTGAGCCCTCCCCAGTACTGCCTTTTTTTGCAAGCTGAAACCTCCTCCAAAGTGTTTCATGGGCCTGTTCTTTCTTTGTTAAGTTTCAATGCTTAATTTACAACCTTCCTTTTGCAAACTGAGAAACTCCTGCTTTGCTGGTATCTCCCCTCCACACCACTCATCCAGAGGTGTGAATTCCTTTGTTAGCCATTGGATGACCACAGGTGCAAAATTATTAAATTTGTTTACAGGCACTGTCTTCTATGCAAGACACAAGCAACTGAATCAACACACACACACTACCCTTAGCAGAACACAGCTGGATAAGGTACCGATATTTAGGAAACTTATTACAGTTAACCAAAGATTAGCAGTGTGACTCCTGGCTGCTGTGTTCTCTCTGTTGTGGCTGAGCAGTAATAAAGACCCTGTAACAAGAGACTGGCCTCCTGCAGGGGCTATTAGACATCAGAGCAAAGGGCACTCTGGGAAGACTCTCTGGGAAAAGATGCAATAAAAGAAATCTGAATGGCAGCCCACAGGGGCCATAAAACAGCCAGGGAAAGTTAGAAAAAAAACTCTTCTCACAGCTTGAGCAGAAAAAAAAGCACTGGGATGAAGTAAGAACACAAAACATGTAATAATACATATATTTTCCTGATTGTAACATGCAGTTTTCCTTTAATAATCCATAATAAGGTGTGGATTGGGCTGGAATTTACCCACACCTGGCAAGTGACCAACAACGCCAGGCATGCATAAGTCTCAGTGCACTCCATACTGTGCAGTGGATTACTGTGATTGTACAATTGGTAGGAAGTAAATAATTCAAAATGTTAATAAACTGATCAATTTCTTGAGTGGAGTATAGGTGCAAAGGGGATGAGATATTGGGCTTACCTTTAGATGTCAGCTGTCCAGGCATATCCCTGTCTAAATCAGTCTTATCTTAATTTAAGGCAATAGCCATTTCATAGAACCATGCCACTAAAACTGGTTCTGCAATTGATAAAGCTGTGCTGGGCAGCATATAGCTAGCTAAACTCTGACATCAATTTCTGTCTTATGGTTTTGTGAACTGTCTTCTGCCTTTCTTTCTTGCTTTCTTGCAGAGATGTCAAAACTGATATAGCTGGCAGCTGACACACCTACATAGAAAAACATTTATAAGACATTACCTCCTGACTTATAGGGTTGTTACTCCTTTGGTTTCTTCCAAAAGCTTTGCTCATCATCTTAACAAATTTGAATTGAATAGACCAGGATCTTGGTCTAATTTAAAGCAATTCTATGACACAGGTTTATTACTTAGAAATCCTCAATGCAGCACTAAATATAGAGAATACTGGATGGGCAACTATGCACAACCAGTGTCTTCTTCCACAGAGGGATTCTGATTACCTCTGACCAGGAAAGTGACGCTTGAGAGGTCCATGGGAATCAGAACCCAAGGTGACAGAATGCATTGGTTATGCATAAAGTTGCTCATCCTATATTTTTATAGTGTATAGTAGTATTATGTGAAATGCATCAGTTGTGTTTTTGTTCTCTCTTTCATAATGAAACTGACTTGTGAAGTCTCTAGAGGGTCCAGCACCCTTTCTGTGAAGAAATACTTTCACATGGTACACCTTAGTCTACCCGCTTCCAACCTCATGTCATGCCCCCTCATTCTTGGTCACCTCCTTTTCTGAAAGATGTTACCCTCCAGCACCCTATTATGCCTTTTATATATTTGAAGGTTTCTATCATATCACTTCTGTCTCTTCTCTTCTCAAGGGTATATATATTAAGGCCTCACAGTCTCTCTTCATATGACTTTTAGTGCAGGCCCGGCACCATCTTTGTTGCCCTTCTTTACTGCCTGCACTCTGTCTACATCCTTACGGAGATGTGGCCTCCAGAACTGGTCACCGTATTCCAAATGAGGCCTCACCAGTGATCTGCACAGTGGCATCACCACCTTCTTCCTTCTGCTGGTGATACCTCTCTCTATGCACCCCAGCAACCCACTGGCTCTCCCCATAGCCTTGGTACATTGTTTATTCAATTTAGGTCATCCAGTATGATTACCCCCAAATCCCTTTCCTGTTTGGTGACCATCAATTTCTCTACCCCACCCCCCAGTAATCCTTTCCTTGGTTCCTGCAACCCAAATGCATGATTTTGCACTTTTTTGCATTAAATCTCAGCTGCCACACTTCGGACCATTCCTCCAGTTTACCTTGGTCCCTCCTCAGTTTTTCCACCCTTCCTGGAGTGTCCACCCTTTTGTAGATCTTAGTGTCCTTTACAAAGAGGCACACTTCCCCTCCAGTCTCTCTACAATTTCACTTATGAAGACATTAAACAGGACTGGGCCCAGAACTGATCCATGTGGCACCCTGCTGGTCACACTCCATTCCTTGCGTTGAGCACCATTTATCATGACGCTCTATCTTCTATCATTCAACCAGTCCCTAACCCAGTTTACCATCTTGTGACCCACTCTTAGGCTGCCCAGCTCGTTCATAAGTCATATGTGGAACGGTATCATAGGCCTTACTAAATGCAATTCATGTTTATGTTTAAGCCCATGAAACACCCTTATCTAGTTAATGCATTTGCAGCTGTAGTGGCTCTGCCAGAACTTGTTATACAGGCTCCTGTCATGCTGTCTGACTGGGAGGAAGAAGGATTTTAATAGATCTGCTAATTCACTTACAGGCAGCAGCTCGAAGTCTGGTGACATGCCTTTTTCAACACAAAAATCATTTAAAATTTTGGCTGTCCAATTCTCTTGGCACTTAGTGTTAATTTTTACTTGTCTGACCTTCTAACATTGCTGTATCTTCCTTGGTCATTGTTGGGTATTTACCTTGCTCAGTGTGCACTACTTGAAAAGCTTGTGCCTCTATTCATGTAATTTCTTCAAGATTCTATTGTGTGAGGGGGGACAAAGTCATCAATTTCCAAGGAAATGTTGAAATTTACTGGCTCCATATTTATGGGTCACCACTGCTTTTATGGAATGTGATGATAATTTGCTGTTCACTTTCCTGGCTCATAGCTCATTCCACTGTAGCGATTCTGACAGGATGAGTGTGACAAGGCAGGATCATCGCCGTGGGAATCAAGTGTAGAGCAGCATGAGGCATCAACCGTATGCTGAATAAGAGGTACAGTAGTGCTGCCATTTGATTGGTGGAGGCAGTTACACTGCTTTATAATTATCAGAATAAACTGTGTTGGGACTGTTCTTAGTCTCCAGGGAGGATTTGAGGCTGCTCTAAGTGAAGAGATTGTAGCTGTACTTGTAGCACTTAATTAGCCATCAGTATGGATGCTATGCTGGGGTTTTTCCTTAGTGGAGGACTTGAAATGTAAATTAATTAAATGTTGCTGCTTGCACCACAACTTGTTGCATTATTAATGTAACCAGCCAGTTCCTGGGGTTACTAGGATCCCATCAGTTTTAGATCAAGCAGGGAGCCTAGGAAGTTCCAGAGGGAGTAAAACTCTCTGTAAACACATTACATCATCACCTGCTTAGCTCTGCTGAGGAAGGAGATGATGTAATGGAATTTCAAACTCTTGCAGCAGCATACGACTCAGTACCTTACTGCTTCTGGACTTCTGTGAGTCAGTCTGGAGATGGAGTTTGGAGTTGAGAGTTCTACAGGCAAGTGGTGCGATGTCAAGGCCACTTGTCAGAGGGATGGACCCTCAGTTTGTTGTTTTATGCCCTAGTATAGTAACCAACAGCCAGTTTTGTGGAACGTGGTGGCTACAAGATCCTGTGAAGCCCCAAGGTGGTGACAATTTTCTCAGGAAGGAGAAATTGGACTGAAAGTGCAGTGAGTAGTTTGGGGCAACCCCCAAAAGACTGTGAGAACTGACAGAACTGCTCAGAATGTAGACTCTGTGTTTTTGTAAACCAAAAAGCTATGGTTTTTAAATGAGAACTGTGGAATTTCAAGTGTTTTTAACAAATGTCTTTGAGCAGAACATGCTGTATGTACAAGATTCATTTGTTGTTTAGCTGTGGTTTGGTGGGTGCCTTGCTAGGAGCCCAACAAGGTTAAGATGCAGGTACTCAGAACCCTTGCACAAAGAATGTGCTGTAAGGATGTCTCTTGTGGCCCCTGTGTGGCTGGAAAATCTGGTTTCCCTAAAATATAATGGCAGAGACAGAACTTAGCATTGGCCGGAGTGGCACTGACCACTCACTCCAGGTTTCAAGAGACTTAACTGGTTACAAGGAAAAGGTCAGAAGTGTTTACTTAGTTCACCTAGTGGTGCTTGAATTTAGTGCTGTGGCAACAACCACTTTAAATGCACTGGTAAAGTCCAGAGATCCCTAAACAAAGGGGCGGAGGTCCATGGGAAGTGTTCTTGTGAGAAATCTCAGTACTGCCAGAAGGAGTTGTGAAATGTTTTTGCCTGCTACAAGTGTGCCATCTATTCAGATAGCTACAAGCCCTGGGGGAACCATCGCTTTTCTGTTAACACTCCATCAGGAATAAAGTCATACAGCAAAATCCCAAATTTCTGGTTGTAGACATTCCATCTCTGAGTGACCTGTGTGAGTTTTTGGAGCCCCCACAGATAGGAGACACACCATTGACCTTGCACATCTCCACTAGACCTGGGTAAAAATAGAAATGTTGTTTTGTACCACTTTCCCACCTCCTAGATGCCCAGGCCAGGGGTTGCCCTAATGCCAGGGGCAAACCTATTGTTGTTGTGGTGGTTGCCTTGCTGACACGCTGCCTGAAAACGGGGGGGGGGTGTGGGTTACATTAATCTTGTAATTGATTTTGTTAATTTGTTTATTATTTGAGTGAATCAGGGAGTGAATAGTGAATAGAATTTGATGTACAGAATGTGACTGGTGTATGCTGGTGTAATTACTGGGGAGGAAGGTTGATTATAACAAACAAGTGGAAGTAGGGTGAAATGAGTGGCTTGTGGGGGGTTTTGGGGTAGGGCTGAATTGTACTGGTAATGTGTCATCCTATGCAGACCCCTAGGCTGAGTTACTCCCCATCTCTGCTCTGGGACCTGTACCCCTTTTATGATCCTCCCCTGCCTGATGCAGCATTTTTTTTTATTTAGTTGTTTAACCAGTAGTGGCACACTAAGCTGAAAGCTTTTTTACAGGAGCGACCTGGGAGCACAGGGAAGTTAAGTGACTTTCTCAGGGTCACACATTATGCAAGTGGAAGCTGTGGGATTCAAACCCAGGTCTGGGTCCATATTGCCACTGCAAGGAGATGGTAATTTCTAGGAGGCGGTGGGGGAATGGAGAGATTGGAGCAGTGCTGGTGGGGGGGTGCAATTAGGACTATGAGGATCAGTAGACACCCTGGGACAAAATGAGGATTTGGGAGAGGCCAGATGTGTTTAATCCCCATACTTTGTGATCCCACCAGACCGAGTGGGTAGGTAGCTCATGGGTAGGCTTCCACTATGAGTCCTCTCCAGGCAAAACTATGCAATGCCAGACTGATGAGGAATAAGAACATTATTAAAGTGGATATTTATGTCTCATTCCTTGGTTGATCTGGCTTGCTTAATGGAAACCTTGTTTGGTGATGATGCTGGTCTGATTTTAAAGGTAGCCATTACAGCTGGATTCTCTGTGGTGCACTGCCTGAGGAAGCATCACAGTAGGGGGTCCATCTGCTTTAGATCTGAATTTAACTTGATAGTGCACCCAGTGGGGGATACTTTGTTATCTGAATGTGTGACTGTGTGTGGGGGTCCAGGTGCAGGTTGCAGGATCCTCCTCATTTACTGGCCTCTAGGATATGATGGGGATTTTCAGTTGGAAATAGTGGACATCGTCACTGACAGGGTGTTGGTATTACTAAAATGGATTATTCTGGGTGACTTCAATGCCTGGATCAATGATAAACTCTTGCATTTTGGACAACATTTCCTCCAGGGAATGAAATCCCTGGGCCTTGTGCAAGCAGTTGCTGCTGCAACTCACCAACATGGGTACACCTTGGACTTGGTGTTCTTCTTTGGGCTTGAGGTGAAAATCTCCAAATTGACTGATTAGCTGATTGGATCATTGTGCCATTAGGTTTGATTTCAGGGTACTCTTCTGTAGTTCACCTGCTCTGGAGATGGTCTGGTACTGACCTTTATGAGGGTTAGGCCAGATGGACTTATGGCAGTGCTGGACACCTCGGTTATGTTGGCAGCATGTGCTGGAGTTCGGAGGTGGCAGTGGTGACTTATAATAGAGCCATTGGTGTTGCCTTTGACCTCATAGCACCTGTTCATGTTTGCCCATTGATTTCATGCCTTGGCTCGCCATGGTTTGGTGGCAGGCCAATGGAGGTAAAAGCAAGGGGGCAGAGGTTAGAGCATTGTTGAAGGATATTCACTACAATGAATATCAAAGAGCAATCTACCATAAGAAGGCAGAGTCCCTTATAGGGAGACTGCAGCTGGAAGGAATTGACCAGCTCAGCTTTTTCAGAGGGTAGAAAGGTTTCTTCATCCAGCCAGTTTTGAGTCCATGAATGTTGCTTCATTTGCTAAGTGGGAGGAGTTTGCTGGGTTCTTTTTGGACAAAGTGTCCTCTATTTGGGCTAGGATCTCACCAACTGAGCCGTTACAGCCCAACAGTGTCAACCAGTGAGACTCATTGGCAGTCAGTAGTCCTGGGGAGAGTTTCTGCCAGTGACGATGGATAAAGTTGGGGTGGTAATCTCGTAGTTGTGATCAACATATTTTGCAAACTAGACCCAGGCCTGACTCAGCTACTAGTGAGCTGTATCTGGCAGATGAGCCTGGTGTTCTATGAGATTACTCAGTGGTCCCTGTCAGAGAGGATTTTTCCATCTGCGTTGAAAAATATATTGGTGAAGCCCCTCTTGAAAATGCCATCACTGGACCAAACATCTTAGCAAATTACTGACCTGTCTAACCTGCCTTTCTTTGGCAATGTTATTGAAAAGGTTGTTGTGTTGCAGCTTGAGGCACACCATATGACCTTTGACATCTATGAGCCACTCCAGTCTGGTTTTACGATGCATCTCCTCCAGGTCTGCTGAGCCTTACCCCAAAAAGGCCATAAGCCACTCCCAATACAGTAGTGACTCCTTAGGCCTGAGACTGCTCTGACTCACTCTACACGAGGTGCTAACCCCTCTGACCCACATTATAAACCAGTCTTTATGTCATGGGAAATTCCCCTTACACTGGAACTCTGCCTCTATTACCCCGATATTTAAAAGCGGGGACCCTACCTCTACCAACAACTACCACCCCATCTCAATTCTCCCTCCCCTACCTAAGGCACTGGAGTATATCATTGCTGATCAGCTCACTGACCACCTCAACAAACACAATATACTTTGCAGCCAGCAACACAGCTTCTGCAAAGGACATAGTACCACTACCACCCACCTTGAATTCACCACCCACCTACACACCGCCCTCAACAGTGGTCATCTCTCTGTTGTGGTCTTCATCGATCTCACTAAAGCGTTTGACACTGTCAACCACCTCCTCCTTTTAGCTACACTATCCAAACTAGGTCTCTCTCAAGATGCTCTCAGCTGGTTCACTGACTACCTGGCTGATCGCTTTCTGCAAGTCAAAATTGATACTAACTTTTCCAGTAGGCTGCCTGTCCACTCTGGTGTCCCACAGGGCTGCATTCTTGGACCTTTATTATTCAGTCTCTTCCTTAATTCCCTCCCCCATCCTGCACAGGCAATTTCCTACTCTATACGGACGACGCTGTCCTGTTCTCCAATCCTGACCCCACCCAGCTTCACCTCTCCCTCCAATCTGCCTTCACTGAGGCTGAAAAATGGTTCACCACACAGCGCCTCATCCTAAACTATCAAAAATACTAAAGTCATGTACTTCTGGCACCCAGTAAACCCTAGGAAGGACCACTGCCCACCAGTCCTAACTACCAACCAGACCCCTCTCAAACAAGTAGACTCTTTTAGTACCTGGGCATCACGCTTGACCCGGGTCTTACCTTCCACCAATACATTCACCAACTGTTCACAGCCCTCAACATCCAGATTAGCATCCTCTACCAGGTCAAACACTGTCTTACTCCTGATGCCCTTTGTCTAGCAGTCTCTTCCTCGGTCCTCTCCCTCCTAGACTGTGGCATGCTAATCTATAGTGCTGCCAGCTCCTCAGCCTTATCCAGGCTCTGGCTCTCCCTCAACAAAGCCTGTCACCTCATCCTGGGCTGTGATCGTCTAACCCACACATGCTCTCTCTACAATGCCACAAACTGGCTTAACCTTGATAACAGAATCAAGCTTCATACCTGCCTCATGGCCAAAAAGATTACCCTTGGTCTCACCCCCACTAGTCTCTCACCTCTAATACAATGGGCCCCATCATGGCAGTACACCTGTAGCTCTCACAGGCAACTCCTCTTGGTCCCTCGCTGCCGCACCTCCCAGTTCCAAAGGTCCATTAGCTACCGAGCCCCTTCCTGGCTAAATAACCTGCCTAATGATCTCACCAACATGAATAGAATCGGCCTCTACAAAACCTACCTTAGGAACCACCTACAGTTCTCTAATCCCTGTGACTGCCACTGACCCTTGACCTGCCCCTTGATCCTTTGACTAAGGCCTCTGGCTGGCTACCCCCCCAACCTGAAAATCTCAGAACTAGCTCCTTTGGAGCTTTTGTATGTATTCTGTTCTTTAGTCTCATACATGAATCTGTTAAGTATCTAAATGTTAATCAATTTACCATATTTCTTGTATCATGAATGTACGCTTCTGTTCTATCTCTGCATTGCTCTGTACCATGTTTTACCTGTACTGATGTGGCACCTTTGAAAAGGAGTATTTGACTCAAAGGTACTTTCTGAATCCTCAATAAATAACATAAAATAAATAAAAAAAAGGTTAAAGCACAGCACAGGCACCACATTGGTCAGGATGTATAATGACCTGCTCATGGCAAGGGGAAAAGGAGAGTGGTCAATTCTTCATCTTCTTGATCTTTCCTTGGCATTTGACATCTAGAACCATGGCCGCTTATTGGACTGATTCAGGGAGTATGTAGGACTCACCAGCAAAGTCATCTGCTGGTTTGAGTTCTACCTCACAGGCAAGATACAGAGGGTAGTTATGGGAAGTTTTTTCCTCATTCCCAGTAGACCTGTATTGTGGTGTACCCCAGGGATTGGTCTTCTCGCCCATGCTGTTTGTGGTATACATGCTGCCCCTGGTTAGGCTCATTAGACAGTATGGAGTTGGGTTTCATTGCTGTGCAGATGATACTCAGCTCTATCTCACTTTCACACCAGAGGCACATGGTGCGGTTCATGTGCTAAATTAGTGCTTGACTGAGATCCAGGACTGGATGTCCTTGAGCTGAGTGAAACTCAGCCTGAATAAAACTGAAATACTGGTGACAGAGCTGGGTTGGATGGGGGAATTGGCAGTCACTGAGAGGGAGACAGGGCTTTGGCTCGACACCTCTAGTCTTTCAGCTGCTGCAAAGGTGAAGAATCTGGGTGTCATTCTGGATGAGGGGCTGACATTTGAGGCTTAGGTATTGGCAGTAGCCCAGAATAGCTTTTACCATCTTAGGAGCATCGGCTGGATTCAATCCTTTATCCCCCCAGAGGACTTGGCCTCATGGGTGTACGGTTGTGTGACCTTGCAGCTAAACTACTGTAACACTCTTTAAATTGGGGTCAGTGGAGGTACTGTACATTGTGGCACCTATAGTTGGTACAGAACGCAGCTGCTAAGTTGTTGACTAGCCTTCCATGGTTGAGTCATATCTTCCCAGCACTGTGTGGACTGCACTGGCTGCTGGTCAAGTGATGTATCTCCTATAAAGTTAGGTTACTAACTTATAAGGTCCTGCATGGATTGGGTTCAGGTTACCTGTGTGAACTCCTTCACTCTTACATGCCTGTATGCCTCCTCCACTGAGGAATGCCTTCTAATTGTTCCCAGGGCTAAGCTCAAAACCTCGGGGAACCATTCCTTCGAGGTCACAGGTTTGGTTCTTTGGAATTCATTCCTGAGGGCTCTAATGGAGGCCTCCTTAGTGAAGACCTTTAAAAGGGGTCTTCAAACATATTTTTGCACAGGCCTATTGGGAGTGAGAATCCCCAATTGGCCACTACAGTATGAATAACTGAAATGTTATGTAGTTCATTTCAGCTATGTGCCGGCAACTTTTATTACTTTACATTGAGATTTTATTGACTGGTATTATTTTAATTGGGATTGTATTTATTTGTTGTGCTTTGTTGTTATATGTATTTTATTAGTACTGGCACACTGAGCCTCCATGAAAGACCAACATAAATAAATATAATCGACTACTACTACTACTGCTACTACTACCACTACTACCACTACTACTACAACTACTACTACTGCTACTACTACAACTACTACTACTGCTGCTGCTACTACTATTACTACTGCTGCTGCTACTGCTACTACTGCTGCTGCTACAACTACTATTATTACTACTGCTGCTGCTACTACTACTACTACTGCTGCTACTACTACTACTACTACTACTACTTCTGCTGCTACTACTACTACTACAACAACACATGAGGCCAACAAGTTAACTGTAACACTGGAAAAGGGAAAAAGGGAATACTGATGAACATTAGGTTTGTGTAGAGATGTTGTAAAGTGTTAGTTTGCTGGTGAAGTTGGCGAGAATTTTACAAATTTGCAATTTGCAAAGCTTTGCAAATTTCCCAGGGGGTCACCAAATTTTTATATATTTAAATAATATCTGTTACTTGAATTTGATGAAATTCAAAAATTATTTTGTGGCACCAATTTGGATAATTTCACACATCACTAGGTGTGAGCTGCATTGTATGGTTAGAAGATATTTTGAGGTGAGACCTGCCAAATAACAAACTTGGGTGGAATGGATGCACCATGGGTCTTTTTCTGCCATCATTGTCTATGTTTCTGTGTTTCTATGACACTGAACAGTGCAGACAATCTGTACCTTGGGACTATTTTCTTTATTATGGAATCACAGTAGCAGATTATTTTCTGGGTGCTGGCAGGGGGAGGAGAGTGTGGGGAAGAGGGGGTTGGGTGGAGGTCTTCTTGTACAATATGGTATGGTTGGGTGGAGAAAGGTGGTAGAAGTGTCTTTGGCATGTGGACAGGGGAAAGGTATATAAATAACTTTCTGGATTTGGGGGACTTGATCTTCACACACATTTCATATATATTCGTCAGGGTAGAGGGTGGGGGAAGAAGGTGGAGGGTCTAGCTAGGGGATGGGAGGGGAGTTATGAGATTTAAAACTGTCTGGGAGGTAGGAGGGGGTTGGCTTCACATCATAGTTTGTATGGGATTTTTCGTAATTTGATGACCATAATTCACAGCGAATAATTACACAAATTTGCTCAGCAGAATTACAAAAATTGGTTAAATTTATCTGTGAATTGGAAATTTCCATAGTTTTACCACATGCATTTGGGCAATTTGCCAGGTGAATAAATATATGGATTGTGATGATCAGCAAACTGAATTTGCTGTAAGTTACAAATTGTTTTGTGGAGCTAATTCGGGTAACTTCATACACTGCTTGATATGAGCTGCTTGGAATGGTTAGAAGACATTTTGATTTGAAAACTGCCAAATAACAAAACATAAGGGGTAGAATAAAAAGAACAGGTTAAGAACTTCTTACAAAAAATCACATTCGGTATTGCGTGATTACATCTACTTATATTTGTACTAAATACTGGTGTACCACAGGGATTGCTTTTAGGCCTGGTTCTATTTAATTTGTTTATAAATGACTTATCACATGTACTTACTAGGACCCATATTCTCTTGTATGCTAATGACATACTTTTATTTGCTAATGATTCTTGTGTCTCTTCTCTAATGGCTCAGGTTGAGTATGATTTCTCTTTGGTACAGAGATGGCTGATTAAAAATAAGTTGATTTTGAATGCCAGTAAGACCAAATGTATGGTACTGGGGCCTATTATTAACTTTTCTAGTTGCTCATCAGCCCTAATAATTCATGATATTTATAACAAGTCAATAGAGAGGGTTGATAAATTCAAATATCTGGGATTCATGCTAGATAGTTCCTTGTCATTTAATCATCACATCAACAAGCTGATTAAGAATGTTCCCATGAGAGTGGGTTTATTGTACAAAATCAGAAATTGCTTAGCCTTTAATACACAGAACATTTTAGGCCAGTTTATATTATTATCTCTCATAGATTTTGACCTTCCAATCTATTCTGTGACTAGTAAAACAATGCTTAGAAGGGTTGAAGTCCTTTATAATCAGGCTTGCTGATCTGCAACTTTAAGCCCACATTACACTCATCACTGTGATTTGTATTCAAAATTAAACTGGCTTACCATTGATGCATGATGTTCCTGTTTTAGTATGCTTACTTTTTGGAGACTTCATAAAGGTCGTGTTATGTTCCATTTTAAGAATCTTTTAACTTCTTATTCTTCAGGTTATGCTACAAGTTTATCCGAAAGTGGGAATATCAGATTCCCTTGTTAGCGAACAGTTGCAGGCCAATGTTGTTTTATGTATAGGTCAGTTGTAGACTGGAATTTTTTACCTGCAGAATTTTATGAAATTGTAACATATCCCAGGTCTAAATCTACTTTGAAAGCACATGTTAGGAATATAACTAAATGCTTGTGTTTTACTTGACTGTATATATTGTGAATTTGTACACTATTTTGTTTTTATTTTATAATAATACTGTACTTTGTACCTGGGTCACCCATGAAAATGGGTATTTGACACTCTTGGGTTCTTACCCTGTTAACAAAGCTACTAAAGAAGTATATAAATAAATATTTTTAATGTGCTCGGTAAAGAAATCTAAGATTGTTATGATGCAAACTGAAATTAAAAAAAATGTCAATGTCTGCAAAGTGAATTGTTCAAAAACATGTTTTGCTGAAATAAAAACTTGTTTTATTTCATTTCAAGGGGAGGATAAATAGGGAGGATGGAAAGTAACTACTGTAATGAGACTTGAGTGTCACTGGGGAGTCTGCAGGGTGTCTTACTGCCTTATTAATATATTGGACTTGCAGTACCTGTAGCAGGTAGCATTGTGGAAATATCCTTTGCTGAGTATGCCCTATAGTTATATAGCATTTCAAGACAAGGGATGTAGGCAGTGGGAGAAGAAAGCAAATATGCATAGCACAGCAGGAGAGAAGCATGCAGCCGAGGTGGTCAGTGTCCACACAGAGCACTTGTTGTTGATCTGTAAGATGTACATTCAACAAGGCATGTCTTAGTATTGTATAACTTGTCAGAGGACATTCTGCACAATAAATTATAGTATACTACTATTTTTGTGATGCGCTTAAAAGTTACTCACTTCACAGCCAACAAGACCCCATTCCCAACCATATGGGTCCTCTTATTGGCCAATAGCTGGCCACAGCAGCAGGACAGGGAGCAAATGCATCCCATCCCTCATAAAGGGCTGACTGGGCACCATGACTGGGCAACCCCTGGCACCTTATGAAAGTGAGCCAATAGGCCTCAAGCTCTGTCCTGCAATGGCATACAGTACAGTGCAGTGTGAGAGTGTTACAGCTGATGATCATGTACTTTATCACATTAACTTACTGTGAAAGGGAATACTGCTGTACTTACAGTACCAAACACTGCCCTCCAATTGGAGGGGAGTGGGGTGTTTGCCAAATACATTCAACCATCTGGACCCAGAAAGACAGCTGTAAAATGGTCAAGCTGGGTGGGTGTTCCTTTTATTGCCATTTTATGTTAGTGTAGTGGGGCAGCAGGCTGGAAAGGCTGCCAGTGAGCAAAATTGAGGGAGCTCACAAATAAAACAAACTACAGGCTGTGTTTTATGTGCTGTTGTTTTTAGCAGCACTGTTGTGTGTGTTGTGGAACCCTGCTACCCGACCAGAAGCAGGAAGAGAAGCTGGGTAGTTCGTTCATGGGAAAGAGCGAACTACCAGCTTATAAAACTGCAGTAATTTTATATTTTAAGAGCACTATTGCTGTTTAGCATGCCATGGCCACGGATGAGTGGTCTTCACCCAACAAAACATAATTTTTAATATTTGGGTGAACCCTGTAGGAGCTATGACCCTTGAGTGACTTCTGGGTCACCAGCTGCATAAATTCAAGCCCTGCTATGAACAGGATGACCTGGGCAGGGTGCACATATCGCCGCGCATGAAGACACATGTAGAAGGCATCAAACATGGACAGAGGGATTATACCTTATCCAAGAAGGTAGGTCTTGCTTCAATATAGTACCCAATAGGAATTTACTGCAATAGAAATGAGGTCATATTGCTGAAAATACTTAAACCACCCTCAAAACCTGTTTACAAGTTGTGCATCATCTATAGATATAGTTAAAATATGGAGGAACAAAGTAAGCCAAAAATATGTGAAATATGTTCTATTGAATTAAGCACAGTGGACACAGTGGAACAAGCTTTTAACCATGATATACTTAATAAACATAATCTTACACTTAGGCAATGTATAGATTGCTTTATATATACAGAGGACAAGCCTATACAAGGCTTTCAATGTGATAAATGCTTGCTTATAATAATCCTGTATAATGAAATAGGAGTGCTGCAAAAAGATTAAGTACACAATCAGAGATTAGCCTGCTGGAAGAATTTATCGATAATGCCACTAGGAATCTGGGTCATACCTCATTAAATGGGAATTTAGACCCTGACATCAAGAAACCTGATAATAAATCAGCAGAGGGGTCCCCAAATATCCACCAAGAACAGGATTTAGAGGACCGGTGTATTGTTCAGGCTGGGCCAAATAAACAGAGGGGAGGACAGATATATAATAGCACCCCAGTGGAATTGCAAAATAGATACTTATTGTTAGATCAGCAGGAGGGAATGCCACAAAGGTCTCCTGACACCATTATTAACTCTTCAGAAGGCCAGCCTATTAATTTACATTTATCGGATAACAAAACCAAGCAGCAAAAAATATACCACACCCCAGCCCTGGAGAGGAAAGAGGTAAATTCTAAGAAAGTAAAGGAGAAAGAAACTGCAGAATTAAGAAAAGATGGGATCAATACACAAACTATAGGGGACCTGTCCTCCCCCGATAACAAACAAAGGAACATTCTTTTAATAGGGATTCAATAACAAAGGGTATAGATTCAATGGTATGTAAAGGAAGGAATGAGAGTACAACAGTCAACACCTTGCCTGGGGCCAAAATGAGTGATATTAGATCTATGTTAAATGATCTAATGTCAAACACCGGGGAACCACTAGTACTGTTACATGCAGGAGTAAATGCTGTAGGAAGAAGAAATATCAAATACATCTATGAAGACTATGAAGTGGTGGCATCAGAAATTGTGGATGGGGAGGAGACATTATAATATTAGGAGTACTGCCGGTTAGTGGCAGACACTATAAAAAGAGTAGGGAGATCCGTATGTTAAATAGTTGGCTGCGGGAATGGGCTCAGCTAAAAGGTTATACATTTATTGATAACTGGGACATTTTCAGAGACGATAGATTAAAAAGTCCAGATGGTCTGTACCTGAATAAAACAGGATCGAGAGTGTTTCATGCAGGTTTAATGAGTACATAAATACCCATTTAAATGCATAACTGGAGGGGGCAGGGCAGTGATAATGAAACCCTCGCAGACCAATCCTAGCACCTTTCAAAACACTAATGAAGCTGGTTGGAAAAGCTTACTGATAAATGCAAGAAGTGTTGCAAACAAGTTCGAAGAACTGAAATATATTATTGAATCCCAGCACATCAAAATCTGTGCAATCACAGAGACATGGTGGGATACAAAGGATATGTGGAAGCAGGACATAAGTGGCTTTAAATTATTTACCAAATCCAGGCAATAAAGAAAAGGGGAAGGGGTAGCAAATATATATATATATATATATATATATATATATATATATATATATATATATATATATCAGAGGATATACAAGTAGACAAGATTGCTGTTTCCACAGACACAGCTGAACAACTGTGGATTAAAATTACCCCTAGTAAATCACCAAAAATCCTGCTAGGTGTGGTATATAGGTCTCCATCTATCAAACAAGAGGACTATATAATTTTACAAACCTATATACAGGACCTAAATCCTGCTGACAGGCTAATATTACTAGAGGATTTTAATCTGCCAGGGATACAGTAGGACACTCTAAAAGGAGCAAGCAAGCTAGAATGCACGTATACGGATATATTCAATCAAGTGGGTCTTGAGTAGTTGGTCACCCAGAACACAAGAAGGGACAATACCCTCGATTTAATACTTACTAACATTAAGGATCATATTCAAGACTGCCAAGTTACTGTACTATTAATACTTACTAACATTAAGGATCATATTCAAGACTGCCAAGTTACTGTACCATTGGGTAATAGCGACCACTGTATGGTAAGGGGTGCTAGCTGCACATTCGAGCAGACTTGATAGACCTCTAGGCCTTTATCTGCTGGCAAATTTCATATGTTCATATGTTCATAACATTCACCATTAAGGAAACCTGTTTAATCTTTTCAGGGGAGACTAGCAGCCTGGATTTCAACAGAGCAAATTTTGTAGCAATTAAACATAATTTAACAAAATGGAAGTGGAGTCAGGAATTTGAGAATAAAAACACTACAGAGATGTGGCATATTTTAAGCAATAAGTTAAACAACTGTATAACGGAGCATATCCTTACAAAAATCAAGTACAAGAAAGGGCATAACACACCTAGCTGGCTAAATAGTAGAATTAAAAAGCTGATTAAAAGGAAACAAAGGCTGTTTAAAACCTTACGAGGTAATAACAAGGAAGCAGGCTGGATAAAGTTTAGAAACCTTCAAAGACAGGTTAAAAAGGAAATCAAAAAAGCAAAAGCAAACTTTGAAATTAAATGAACAGCTACAGCAAAATATAACAAAATCTTTTTATGCTTATATTAATAACAAAAAGAAAATAGAGAATTCAATAGGCACTCTGCTTGGCCCAGATGGCTCAACTGTAGCCACAAATAAAGAAATGGCAGATATACAAAACAACTATTTTGCAACTGTGTTCTGTGGAAAAAAAGACCAGGGAAATTTAGGATATGAGTGTAAGGCTACCAAAAGTCCTATCTGTATAGATCTAGCCAATGTAACAAAAAGGTTGTGTAACTTAAACCCCTATAAATCTCCAGGATCAGATGGCATCCACCCTAGCATATTAAGGGAATTAGCAGGAGAACTTGTATCCCCAATTAGCCACATTTTCCAACACTCCATAGACAGGGGGAAAGTGGTAGACCCCTAAAGAGAGGCACTTGTTATCCCTCTATTTAAAAAAGGTAATAAGGAGAACCCAGCAAACTACAGGCCAATTACATTAACATCTATACTGTGCAAAATTTTGGAAGGGATAATTAAAGATTACATCATGGAGTTCATTAAGGAGAAACAACTCAGGGATAATTTACATCACGGTGTCACAAAGGGCAGGTCTTGTCAGAGCAATATGCTAGAGTTCTATAACAGAGTTAGTAAGGGTCTGGACAGGAACAAATCAATTGAAGCAGTGTTTTTGGACTTTACCAAGGCCTTTGATAAATTGCCTCATTATGAGTTAATTCAAGCTCTGAAGGCCTTGGGCCTCTATGATAACATTGTGACATGGATCAATTCATGGCTGACTGACAGAAAGCAACGAGTAAGCATCAGGGGTGAGTTCTCAGGCTAGATCGAAACAACTAGTAGGGTGCCACAGGGATCAGTTCTTGGTCCGTGTCTTTTCAACATCTATGTGATATCGCTTAAATATGAACGTACTAGCACGTGGATGACTAGATTCACAGATTATTGTCTACTAGAGGCTGAATTAGAGAACACAGGTGATTCTGCTGCACTACAGGAAGCACTGAATCATATATATGATTGGTGCGAGTTTTACAAGCTCCCTCTGAACAGGGAAAAATGTTGAGTCATGCATTTGGGGACTAAAAACCCTAACCATACATATTATATAGGTGATACACTCTTTAGAGCTGTGATTAAACAAAGAGATCTTGGTATTAAAATAACTAACAATCTCCAGTTTAAGTCCCATTGTAAGAAGGTGGTAGGGAAGGCAAATGGGGTACTTAACTGTACATTAAAACATGTAGCCAGTAGACGCAGTGAAGTCTTGATTCCACTGTATGGATCCTTAGTGAGACCAATATTGGAATACAGAGCTCAGTTGTGGTCACCATATCAGAAACAGGAGATACACTTATTGGAGAGGGTGCAAAGGAAAGCAATGCGCTCCATAAAATGGATGGAACATAAAGACTATGACACTAGGCCAAATGATTTGGACATGTTTTACCTTGAGAATAGGAGGCTAAGAAGGGACATGTGCCTGTTGTTCAAGTCCCTAACAGATCAGTATCTTTGGGAAAGCTTGGGGTTAAACTTTAGCGAGACAGTGTACAGCACTAGATCACATCAACTCCAGCTAAGGGGTGAAAACTGCCAAACCTGGCAGTGCAAATACTTGGTAAATCAGAGGGTGATTTCAGTATGGAACTCCCTACCCAAGGAAGTGATGATATGTTCATCAGTAGAGAGCTTTAAACTTAACCTGGATAAACTGCACCAAGTGGGAGGCATTTAGTTTAAACTTGACGAGCACCAATGGACAAAAAGTCTTAAAAAGCTCTGTTCATGCCTATGATACCTATGAAACCTATGATGTTCGTGCAGTCTGTGGGAGTGAGGTCATAGGAGCCCAACAATGCAGATGTCAATATAATATTGAAATGATAATGGAATAAAGTGTACCTCAGTGTTGTAACACATTGCAACGTGTTACAGCATACTACGTACTGGGCTGGATTCAGGATTCCCAGCCTAAGTATCGTCATCACTGGCTAACCTAGCCTTACCATAGTACTGACAGATGCATATGCAGAGCTTCCACAATAGGGTGCAGCACTAGGATGGATGCGAATTGAGCTGTGTGCTGGCTCATGAATATTCATGATCTCATCCACTGTCTTTGTGATGATGCAATTGGCCCAGTGGGTACTCGATTTAGGGCTGTCATTGATACCCCCTGAAGCAGTATAGATGGCGGGCCAGTCCATCCAGTACAATTTCTCTGTCTCATGTCTTCAATGGCAGCAGCTGGATTTTTTAAAGTTTAAATTACCTGCCAGCCCAGCCCTACCACGCAGCATACTTAACGGACTTCACTCACTTTGTTTTTAGTACCACTACTATGACAGAACACGCTACCAACCATAGTTACCGCCACGGCCAGGATGGCGGAAGTTACACACGCCAGCTGGGCTGATACCCGGTCACAACCCTAACTAGCTGAAAATGAAAGTGCATGTGATGTGAGCAGTAGTGGAAAGGCCAGAAGTAAGGAACTTCAAAAGGAGCAAAAGCACAGAACTAGAAGGAAAAAAAAAACTGCCAATGATCAGCAGGGGCGGAGATCCAACTGATGTACTTGATTAGCTGACTGACTCAACAGCAGTCCACCCCCCATCAGTTGCATACCAAACCCAGAAGGATAAGAAAAACACATAGAAAATAATTTTTGTGAAGCGACTGGGGCAAGCTTTTTTTTTTATTGTACGCTGCAAAGCACACTGCATATGCCTGCCGATGCCCATGGGTGGGTCCTAGCTGAACTTATACTGTAAACCTAATAAACCTGTTGATGCCTGTGGTGTTTGGGCCCATACCATAGGCATCACTGTGGTCAGGTATACTGCTGTTTTGCAGGTGGTTTCAGGGCATTCTAGGTGCCAGAAGATATCTAAGAAGCAATTATTTCCTTCTTAGGCACCATCCATATGTACACCCGTTGACCCCATCCAACATATTGCACTACTGTATGGAACATATGCTAATTAGGTCAACTGTCCCAGATTTTGCTCTCACTGCTAGCAAAGCATTTATCATAATTGGCAGCATTTAGCCTAGGACTGTTATGGTACAGTGTCTTTCTGCTTCCAATGGGGAATCACCACTGGCAGTGGGATGAATACACCTGGAAACTCCAGAAGTATTTGTTCCTGAATTCAGTACAATGTGTTGTATATACATGGGCCAACACAAATTCATAGAAATAAATGCATGTATTTTCGATCCTTGGTATCTGCCAAGATCCTTCAATAACAACAACACACGTCTTGGGGGTCAGTGTCCCTGAACTGTGCCCTGGAAACCATGTGAATGATGTCACATCCTGGAGAAAGCACTGTACACTGATGCTGTACTAAAAGACCATGCTGTCAAACTCTCATGATCAGCCATGTATGTGCACTGGTAATATATCAGCAAAGTGAATAGTAGGATACACCTACTGGTGAAGATTGAAATAGCAAGGGGGTTGTGGCACAGATGCAGCTCACATGTAAGCAAACAGCACAGGCTGCTGAAAACGCGCCCCCCCCCCAGCAGTCAAACAGCAAATGGCAGTTTCCAACTTACTGTGGGTCTTCACTGTATCTCACACTTGGATTAGTTTGCTATGGCAGAGTACCCATTTGTTGCATGAATTTTGTCAAATGTTATGTGACTTGAAGACCACTCCAGAAGAAAGTTACACCTACTGTCCACAGTAAAAGAGGTACACTGCAAGCTACATCTGCCTCTTGGTAGGGAAAACACTTTGAGCGCATAGTGTATTTCATTATATGGAAAGAGCTTATATCTTAACTGCTGATCCTGTAAGAGAGTGATGCTTGCTGTTGGTCTACTCACATCTAGGGCCCGATTTTAAAAGCAGTTAGATCAACTCAAGTGGCTTGCATCAAAAGATTTTTTTTTTTGTTTGTTTGCAGCTAAACTGCTTATTAAGCATTTTCATTTTACATAAAATAATCAGCACATGCAAGAATGTAACAAACAGCGCAGGGCAGAAGGCTTATACAGAGTGTCACTGTAATAATATATGCAATGGCAACATTATAAGCAGGTGCACTCACCTAATATCCACATATGATGATAGATAAGGTTAAGGCAGATGTAGTCCAGGCAACCTTCTGTCTGCGTCATCAAAAGAGTTTGATGCAAGAGGTGACTTGCATCACAACTTGCACCAAATGTGATTTTGCAGTTCAGCCAGTGTCAGATCTTGACACTGCTGTGCCAAAGCCCCTTGTGCCAGGGTTGCATCAAACAACCCAGTAAGCCAAGTTGCAAGGGGGCTTGCACTACTGCTAGGCTGCAGCATCCCCTTTTTGGGGATTTTACAATCCCCACCATGGCTGCAGCAAGGGGCATCACTTAGACCAGCCAGGAGGTGGCCTAATTGGCTTGTGTCAGTGGGATGGGGTATTACAGGGGACAGTAGGTGCACACTAGGGGCACAGAAGGTGGTAGTGGGGATGTCGGGGGACAGCTGTGCATCAGCCGCGGTGATGTTGCACCTGGCAAGGTGCATGTCCAGTGTGTAGCAATATGTACAATAAACATAACTTCCTTGGTAGTCTAGTGCCCCCCCAGATCCCCAATCTCCCCAAAGCATACTGATTTAACTTCTCTGGTGGTCTATCAGCCCCCCAGTCCTAACTCTCCCCTAAGTAAAATTATATAATGTCTCTGGTAATCTAGCAAACCCCTGATTTCTCCCAATAGCAATGTGATAACTGTCCCCGGTGGTCTAGTGGCCCCCAACCCTGTCAGGTAGTGTCCCACCACTTTGTTTCCCCAACCCAATTCGGAGCCTGTGACCAGCATAGCCCTCCTCTCACCACCACGGCTGGCTGCTGACTGGGTTCCCAATGAGCATGTACTGCATACAGTGCATGCTCATTGACTGCCAGCTGCTGGGGCAGTGGAACACTGTACATCCTGGCCTTAGGATCAGTGAGCGCAGCTACAATGAATTAGTTTCACAGAACCTCATGGAGTACACTAAGATGTATAGAAAGATTAATAATGCGATGATGTGAGGATTACTGCATTTGAAATGTATTTCTGTTATACATGCATTATTTTTTTTGATTGAAAGATGGATGAAAAGAAAACTTGGGCAATGGATGCTTACTCTAAGTGGGCACTAGGTAATGCCATAGTATAATTTTTGTAATTGTAAATAACAACTTTATTGCAATGTGTAAAAAAATAATAAAATATTCAGTTACTGATATATTAAGCTATCTAGAATAATTTCTTACAATTGTGAGGATGGGTTTGTAGTCCTGAAAATAATGCTTGAGCTATCATTAGAGTAATTTAAGACTGATTATTAGTAAACATTTTTTTTTAACATGGAAAGATTAATATAATTTTTGAAAATAATGTGTTACAAAAATGTTTGACCCTAGATCCACTTCCCTGATGAAGCCGAGTTGGTGAAATGTTGGACTTGAAGGGGATCTTTGTTATGGAAATACAATAAACCGCACTTATAAGTGACTATGTTGTTAAGGAGTGGCCAGTTTTACTCATTTCTTGAATCCTCATCTTAGCAAGATTTATTGCTCTTCTTTTGCCTATAGTGCCTCCTGTCCCATGTTTATTTATTTATTTATCAAATCTAGGATTACAAATACCTTTGAGCCTTGGCTCTTTTACAAAGGTTCCACGTCAGATACAAAGGTTCCACATCAGAAAATGTGACAACGATGCGTCCTGGACAATTGATTCGGTAATTAGTAGAGATAGGAGCTTGATGTTCTGGACTCAACTAAATAGCTCTAATTCAGTATTTTTATTTTCTAATCCAACAGGATTAACTGTTTTGCTCGTAACATTTTCCATTTCATCAGACTACACACTGCCATAAAAAGCACACAAATCACCCTAGATCATTAGTGTTATAATTAGTAAAGACTCAAGCTGTTTTCTTACAGAATGATCCACTCAATTAGCTCTCAAGTATTTGCTAAACTGTAAATGTAGCCATTAGTGCTCACTGGATAAGGAAAGTTACTATCATAGCTCTGCTGTTGTAAATTGACTCTAAACCAGTGCTTGCTGAATCCACAGTCCTTGATTCCTCACTGTCATGTAGGACAAGAGGCATTGCAGGAATAAGAAGCGCAATAAACCATGCTAAGACAGAAAGCCCTGTTGGCCATAAAATAACTATAAGCAGACTAATTCATAAAAGAAACTCCTAATAGCAGACAAAGGAAAGGACACACTAGGACTACACACACAAATCAAAATACTGCACATGTTTTTTCAAATTCTGACTGCACTACTCCGTTAAATGTGATGACCTTTATCTCATGAGGGAGATAACAAGCACACTAGGGCAGAAATTTGACATCTTTGTGGACCATCATTTAAACTGAAGAGGGAGAAACAGAGGTTGGGAATACCCTAGTAGGGAAGGAGGGCAGGGAGTACATAGCTGAGATTCCCTCAGACACAGAAAGGAAATTAGGGAGTGCCAGTGGAGGCAAGGGAAGACACCAAATGAGTTCAGGGAAGGAGGGGGCGGTTGGAAGAGAAAAGCCAGTTGGAAGAGAAAAAGGAAGAATGAGAAGGTTGTAGTGGGCAGGGACCAGAGAACAGATAAGGGGAACAGGAATTAGGGAAGGTTGTAAGGGCATCTGCCTAAATGCCAAGAGCCTGAATAATAAGATAAGTGACCTACAGTACAGGTAATGGTGGCAGACCCTGAGTTAGATTTAGTAGCCATCACGGAGACATGGACCACTGGGAACAATGAATGGGATTTGGCAGTTCCTAGGTACACCCTGTACAGGAGAGGCAGAAGCAAAGGTAAAGGGTGGATTAGCCCTCTATGTTGGTAAAGGAATTAAAGCTACAGAAAATAGGATTATCACAGAGGAAGGATGGCAAATGCAGTCCATTGTAATACAGCTAACTATGGCTGCTGGTAAAAAGGTAAGGATAAGAATAGTCTACAGACCAGCAGAATAAAGGAAGAGGGAGATTAGGAATTATGTGAGGAAATTAGATGTGTGGGCAGCAAAAAGGGACCTGGAGATAGTGAGGGACCTGAACCTGCCTGACATTACCTGGGATACTCCTGTGGCCAGGGGGGCATTAGACAGGTACTGCTGGTTGTAATAGAAGAATGTCTACTGGTGCAGCTGGTTTGGAAACCCACATGTCAGAACATTATCTTGAACTTGGTACTTACCAACTCAGAGGTAGTGGGCGGGGTGGCAGTCAGGGAACTGTTGAGGTCCAGTGACCATAATTCCATGTGGTCTGAACTGGATGTGGAGAACTCAGGTCCCTTGTCGATGGCAGTGGTTCTGGGCCTTAAATGGGTGGATTTTCCATGGATGAGAGAAAGGGTCATGGAAAACTTTGTAAGGATAGACCAAATCAAGGGGGTAGAGGAAAAGTGGGGAATGATAAAGGGGGCAGTTCTGGAGGTACGCAAATCTTGTGCCAAAAGGACACCAAAAGAAACAAGATCAAGAGGCCAATTTGGTTCTCATGGGAAGTAAGGGAGGCTGTGAAGGCAAAAAGGAAGGTCTTCATAAGGTACATGGTGGTCCAAAAGGAGGGGGGACGAGAGGAAAAGCAGGCAAAACTAAAAGAGGCAAAGATGGCTGCAAGGAGGGCAAAGGAATTCATGAAGCTGCAAACTGCTAAAGTAGTGAAGGTAGGGAAACACATTTTTGTAGATGTAGTTGATAGAAAAAGAAGGCTAGGGAAGGGATTGTTAGGCTTGCTTAAGGGGGAGGATAGTGGAAGATGACGAGCTGAAGGCTGATGTCCTAAACAATTACTTCTTCTTAGTGTTCACAGTGGAGGATGATGGACCTCTACTGGAATGCAGGATCAAGGCAGCTATATGGGGAGAGCACAAGAAATGGGGATGGTGGTAATCATGGCTGAACATGTAAGAAAGAGTTAGCAGCCCTTCGCCTAGACAAAGCACCAAGCCCGGATACCCTGTATCCAAGGATACTTAGGGAACTAGCCTCAGAGCTGGCAGAGCCCTTAATTTCTTAATGATTCACTGGAGTCAGGGATAATGCCAAGGGGTTGGAGAACTGGAAAAATAGCCTGACTCCCCAATGGCAGGACTAGGAGGCGCTAGACAACTACAGACTGGTAAGCCTTACTTCCATCAAGAGAAAACTGATAGAGACTATACTGAAGGAAGGCCTAGTGGCCTGCATAAATGATACTGGGCTGCAAGACAGCAAGAAACATGTGTCTGTGGTGGGTAGGTCGTGTCAGAGCAAGCTGATAATTTTTTTCAGCTGGGTCACTTGGGCAGTAGACAGAGGCCAGGCAGTTGATTTTCTGTATTTTGACTTCAGCAAAGCTTTTGCTTCTGTCCGACACAAGAGATTGCTAAAAAAATAAACTGAAGAACTTGGGAGTACAAAAGGAATTAGTCAAATGGGTGGAAAACTGGTTAGGGGGATGACAGCAGAGGGTGGTAGTAAACGGGGTCAAATCTGGAGAGAGGGGGGGTTCAAGGGTGGGATATCACAGTGGTTGGTAATGGGGCATGTCCTGTTTAATATGCTCATAGGTAATATAGGGGAAGGTATCCAGGGAAAGATGGGTTTCTTTGCTGATGACACAAAGCTCTACAGCAGAGTGGACAGTGGGAAAGAGGTAAGAGAACTTTAGAGTGACATTGAAAGTTTTGAAAGATAGTCAAAGGTCTGGCAGTTGAGATCCAATGGCAAGATTAAGAATTTCAAGGAGATGCTTTTACAGAGTAAGAACCCATGCACAGAATACTGGATGTGAGGGGTTATGCTGGCCACTTCAGAAGAGTAGTGGGATTTGGGAGTCTTCTTCAGTAAATCACTCAAGAAAACCAATCAGTACAATAGGGCCTCTTGTAAGGCATCCAGGACACTGGAGTGTATAGGGAAGGGTTTTGACAGTAGGAGGGGGAGGTGATACTGCCCATATACAGATCACTGGTGAGGTCCCACATGGAGTACTGTGCCTAGCTTTGGAGTCTTCATTTGACAAAGGACATCTATAGACAAGAAAAAAACAACAACAGGGAGTTGTGTCAGCTTGTGGGCTGAAAACAAAACAAAAAGGTAGTATTAAATGCACTCTAAAAATAGAAAATTGAGGTAGAACTGACATTTCGACCAGAGGTCTTCTTCAGGAATTATCTAAAAGAGACAAAAATTTAGCTTTTTTCCCTTTAGATAATTCCTGAAGAAAATCTCAAAATGTTGATTCTAATTCTATTTTCTATTTTCAGCATGTATTTAATATTACCTTTTTGTTTTGTTATTAATAATCAATAGTCACTTCAGCGAAGGGTCAAAAAAATGGTTCAGGACCAGCAAGGCAGAGTCTATAAGGAATGGCTGAAAGCCTTCAATATATGCTCACTGGATGCCAGACGAGAGGGGAACATGATAGTGACTTATACATTCCTGAGGGGTATGAATAGGGTAAATTGTGAGCATCTGTTTGTTAGAAAAAGAGATGCAGTCACGGTAGTAGCACAATTGAAGATTGATTGGTGGTAAATTCAGGAAGGTTATGAGAACATTCTTCATCACTGAACAGGTGGTGCAGCCTTGGAATAGATTGCCAACAGAGGTCATGGGACAAGGACTCTAAATGGGTTGAAACATGGGTTGGACAAAGCCAAAGGAGTCACAGTCCCACTTGGGGAACCTGGGAGGGGAGGAAGCAGAAGGGAGGACATGGAGTGAAAAATCCACCATGGCACTAGGTTGGGGGGGTAAGGTAGTAATAAATATGGACAGACTTGATGGACCATCAGTCTCCTTCTGTGGTCAGATTCTATGCTTCTATGTACGTTGCTATTTTGTGGATATTCCCCGTATGTTTTTCATTCAAATAAAGTGTGCAAACTACAGGATGTGATCACATGGGATGTATCTATTTTGAAATACTGCTGCTTGTACCTATTCTACTCATCTTTCTATTGGAGTTTGCCCACTGACCATGGTGTCATTGGAAACCTGAATTCTGCAGTTAAAAGAATAAAGCCTACTGCCTGACCCACCAGTCACACATGGACAGTACTTCATGGACTTCTAGTATTGCTACTAACTACATCTTCCCTAAGGTTCCTATGCTCGTGGTCATAGAGTAAATGACTATCAGAACCCTCGGTGACCCCTTCGCTTAGCAAGAGGGACCTGTGGTATTTGATTGGTTGGCCAGTCAACTGCCCAGTCAAAATGAAGTTCATTAACTCATGAACGTTAATGAAAGGATATGAATGGTTCTGGGCATACATCAAAGATCACTAACTGTTAGTTCACGAACTAAGTCGATGAATTGTTCATCAACACAAAGTTCATGAAGTTCCTGAACCTTTAAAGAACCATAACGAAATGAGACATAAATTCAAACTGCATAACTAGTTTGCATTGTAAGAGTTATACAGCATCATAGAATCAGAACCTTTTCAATTTAGGAGGGGAAATGTGTGTTCTAAAAGACAATTAAATATTTGAGCAAACAAAAAGGATTAATATTTAAACTCACTACATATTAAAAGAGTTTCTAATTCTATTTCTATAACTAGCAGTTGAGCCTTTCTATGTACAAAAGGAAGGTAAGCAGTGATTCCATTTGAAAGAAGAACAATAGATCAAAAATTAAGTGCAAGGCAAGTTACTTATTCTGAAAAGCATGGCACGGTAAAAAGACATTCTTCAGAAAATGTTAAGTTTGTTAAAAAAAATTAAATTGTTATGATACCTGCTTAGGCGGTGTGATAAAATGACTAAGTACTGAATGGGAATACTTCCAATTCATGTATAGGGTAAAAATCATTTGAGAACTGGGCTAAACCAAGATACTCCAACATCCAAAAGAGCCCAAGATCATGCAGGTGCCAGCGATGCAGTCATGGGTACAGCCAGTACCTGTTCATCAAACACACAAAACCAATTACAGACCACTCTAGGATTGAGAAAATAGAGCTGAAAACATGGATATCTCCAAGATTACGTTTTTTATTGTGCAGTCCACATTAAATCCACATCAACAAGGCTGGAAAATACCACAGCACGTCAGTCAAAGGACCTTCATCAGGGGGCAGGGTTAGCCAGTGATTGACAAGTTTAAATACAAAATTCATTGTGGCATCATCCAAACATCACCACCACCTCATGCATTGTGCCTCTAATTACCGTTCATATTGTCACTTGCATTGCTTCTTCAAGCTACATCAAGAAAGTGTAGTTCCTCAGCTTGTATGGTATGCGTGAATTGAACTCTATTTTTCTGATCCTAGAGTGTGCTGTAATTGTTTTTGTGGGCTGAAACAAGATGCCTGGGTCCAGATATTCAAAAATAATGGACGCTAAGGGGCGCTTGCCTGTGCTATCTGGGTTTTGCAGCAGTTCATGGGTGGAGTCTATATTCAGAGACCCTTGTAGCACAGGCAAAACCCACTAGTGCCCGAGCACTAACATAATGCTGCACCCATGCAAATAAGGGGGTTCCCCCTGCATACAGGTGCAGTGGCAATTTCAAAGGTTTGCATCGGTGGAAAATGGCACCCCCACACATTTACCACCTTTTCAAACCTACTCTTAACTGGGCTCAAAGCCCTGATAGCAGGATGGCTGTAGTGCAGCCACTCACCCTCTCCCACCCTCCAAACCCCTGTCCCAGTGAACCAAAGGATGCCCTGCTATCTAATGGCAGCTCCCACACAGACTGATCCTCTGTCCCAGTCCGTGTCAATGTTGTCCTTGTGTCTAGTGGCATCTTCCACCCTCTGATCTCCCACCCCAGTACTGTGCGCATGCTTCCTGGTGTCTAATGGCACCCCCCCACACCCATCCCGGTAGTCTCACTATAGTCCCTGGTGTCCAGTGCCACTCATACCCTTCCCAATGATGGCAAGATGTCTCTAGTGTCTAGTGGCACCCCCTCCATCTCAGCACCCATACTGGTGCATGCATTATAGTCCCAGGTGTGTAACAGCACCTCCCACACATTCTGATTCCCTGACCCATGTACAAATTCATGTCCCTGGTGTCCAGTGGCACCCCCCACCCTCTGATCACCCATTTCAGTACCTGCACTATAGTCCCTGGGGTCTGGTTGCACCCCCACCACCAAACACCTGTCCCCTAAATGCTCATGTATGCCCTACTGTCTAGAGGTAACCCCCACCCACCAAGCACCCATCCCAGTGCTACTGCAGATTTTCTGGTGGCTAGTGGACCCCTCTGGACTGACCACCCAGCTCATATAGTTCTCTGCTCCCCCAGGTGTCCAGTGGCATCCCCCCATCTCCTAGCCCATGTACCCAAGCCCATACCTGACATTCAGTGGTACCCCACCGGAGCATTGTTGACTTATGGACTGATGAACAGTGGCAGTTCTGTGGCCCCCCATCCACTCCACCTGCACCACCCCAACCCCCAAAATGGAAGAATAAACCATGCAGTACATCCCTCTAAGTCAACAGGCACCACCCTTCTCTCACCTCCTTGGTTGGTTACCATATGAGCTGCAATGAATGTATGTACAGTATACTGTACAGGTGTTTACTGCACCTCATATGGCCTCTGGCCGAGGAGGTGAGAGAAGGGCTGCACCAGTCACTGTAGAGGGGTTCTCCACCTGGTCCTGTCCTGCCCAGTAAGTGGGGGGTTGGGGTGGGTACTCTACTGGGTGTTGGTGGATCAAGTGAGGAGCCATGGAACCACTACTGTTCGGCAGTCCATGTGGTGACTGGTGGTCCTGGGGGGGATACAACTGGATGCCAGTTATAGGCTTGGGTACATTGGCTGGGAGATGTGGGGATGCCAAGGGACACCTGGGAGGCAGGGAACTATATGGGCTAGGAGGTAGGAGCTGTGGGGATCCAATAGCCACCAGGGAATCAGAGGTAGCTCTGGGTTGGGTGCATGGTGTATGGGGTACCACTATACACCAGGGCATTGATAAGCATTTAGGGGATGAGTGTTGGAGGTTGGGCGTGCTGCTAGACCCCAAGTACTATAGTGCAGGCACCAGGATGGGTGATCAGAGGGTGGGGGGTGCCAATGGACAACAGGGAAGTGGGATTGTGTATAGGATGTAGAATCAGAGGGTGGGGGTTGCTGCTACACACCAGGGAATATAATGCAGGCACTGGGATGGACTCAGAGAGAAGGGGTGCCACTAGACACCAGGGACATCTTACTGTTATTAGGATGGGTGTGTGGGGGGAGCTCTGGACATTAGGGACTATAGTGCAATCACCGGGATAGGTGTTGGGGGTAGAAGGTGCCACTGGATGCCAGGGCATACATGCACTGTACCAGGCTGCATGATCAGAAGGTGGGGGGTGCCACTAGACACCAGGCACTATTTATGTGGATCAGAACAGGGATTCAGTGGGTGGGGGGTGCCACTGGACACCAAGGCATACATGTGACATACTAGGATTGGTGTTCGGAGGGTGGGGTGTATCTAGACACCAGGGCACAGGCTGCACATTGGTGGAATGGGTGTTTGGGAGGGTTGGGGATGCCACTAACCACCAGGCATGATATCAGATCAGGCACAGCCAGGCTGCCACTTCCAATGCAAATATTGGGTGTGCTAATGGCCCCCTAGCACCTTGCATGCCTAATGGGCACATTAGCATTTTGTGGTTGAATATCACACCATAGCTCCTGTTACAATCTGGTCTGGGGGCACAGTTCCCTATGGGCTGGATACAGCCCAGGTCCATGTTGGTAATGACTGTGCTAACACAGACCAATATTCAGTCAGAGTGCCAGTACACTATCTGAGTGAATATAGAAACCACCAGGTCGGGTGCAAGTACTGTGCAAGCCTTTGGGCTCTGCTTTTGCACCTTTTTGAATATTTAACCCCTGGTGTGGAGTATTTCTGGTAATTAAAAATATTGATGGACTTTGCCCATAAAAGTTCAGAGGAGGAGTTTCAGGAACTTTCGTGGATCTTTATGAACCTTTGTGCCTATGAACATTCATGAACGCAGGAGTGTCATTTAATGTTCATGCACAATTTATGAACATTCATGAACAATTAAGATTCCAACTTGATGAATGTTCATAAGCTGAATTCATGAACTGTTCTCAAATAATTCATGAATGGTCCATAATCATTTAATTTGTGTACACTTGCATGTAAGGTACTATACAAATGCAAATGTTATGGTCTGGTAGCTATGAGATGGCAGACAGCTGTGAGGTCAAAGGTCAACCTTGTCTTTACTACATGCAAAATAAGGTATTAGATCTAGATGCTACTAGTTTAGTTATTTACTAAATTCTACTCCCCAGGATAAACCCCTTACTTCACACTATCTCCTAAAAATAGTGCTGTTTAGCAGGTGGCAATGAAGGGGTCAGGCTGAATTTCATTGCCATCCCAAGAGGCCCCCTTCATTGCACTGGTGCTTTAAATAAGGCTTTTCATAACTTGGTATCACTACACCAAAGGTGCTTCATAACGTAAGGGAACATGTGTTCTAGCCTTCTTCGGGACCCATTTCAAACCACACCCAAAGTGCACACCAGAAACTAAACAGAAAGTGAATGAGGTTATTTACTGTTAACTATAAATTTAGATACCAGGTGTCATAATCCACAGCATCACTCCCCCCCCCAAAAAAAAAAAAAAAAACTATCTCATTTCAGTAGCTTTGTAAGGAAGGAAGGATGGGTGGATTAATGGATTTGTTTCTGTTGCAATAGTTTACTTCATGATAATAAATAGAACTGTTTAAATATGTGCTTTTTGCAACAGACCAAGATTCTTTCTTTGTGTTAATTCACTGCTTTTTTAGTTAATTTTGTGAGTTGCTTGCCTTTTTGTGAATAAAAAAAAATATTCAGATTACCCTGAAAACGAACCATAGCCCTCCACAATCTTAGCAGTTGGACTTTAGCCTCTTAATCAGATATAGCAGTGCTGTTTTCCACTCCATAATATGTTAAAGCTTCTAGGCCAGATGTATATCAGCAGTGGTTCTTCTCAACCTCTGTGATTAATACAGTGATAATGGACAAGAGAAGGCCAGTAAATATAAAACTGTGACATACACTTAGAAGACTCTCCACTGCATAGCAGTGTGTGTGTGTGTGTGTGTGTGTGTGTGTGAAAGTGTGTGTGTGTGTGTGTGATGTCTCTATTCCTTTAAAGAGGCACTGCAGGATTTATTTGAAAAATATATCTGTAAATGAAAACCTAGATATGTAAATGAAAAACTGTGTCTGTAAAAAAAAAAAAAAACTATTTGTAAGTAGAAAAATTCAGCTGATGTCATATAACCTTCTATACACAGTTTTATGTTTAAGTAGAGTGAATAAAGATGTTTAAATGTCAATCTGCCAGTTAGAATCTTGTCAGCCATCTTTGAGTCATCCACTAAAATAAGAGTTTGTTTACAAAAGTAAAAACTGGAAGAACAAGAAAGTGTACTATACATAAATGGGGTGTGGTTACCTGTATCATAGACACTACATCAGCAAAGGCAAAAAAAAAAAATTAGGCTTACTTTTAAAATAAATTTAAATGTGGTAGTGTCGCACTAATCTGCTCTTGAAGGAAATCA
Organism: Neoceratodus forsteri; assembly: GCA_016271365.2. Lineage (NCBI taxonomy): Eukaryota > Metazoa > Chordata > Ceratodontiformes > Ceratodontidae > Neoceratodus > Neoceratodus forsteri. The sequence continues at coordinate 1,699,130,489 of CM057449.1, read as the reverse complement.
TATTCCACGTGTAAATAGGCTGTATCTTTCAGTCATCATAGCAACAGGCCCCAATATTGTAAATGGCTGGAAACCACAGTCATGTGTCACATACACAGCAGTTGTCCAGAGAGTAAATGAACTAGCAGTAAATGTCTGATAAAGTGTCTTGCTTCAGCAAAGCAGAGTTTCATGTGGACTAGAATCCCCCGCAATTATTCTAAAACATTTCTATTGTATACAAACATACGATAGTGTCAGCAGATAAAATCCTTATGGTCTGCCTAGTCTGCTCCATTGTGTAGCTCTCTATGTATTTAAAAAGAAATCTGCTCCCTCTCCATTTCCCTTTTGACCTCCCTCAACTTCCCTTCCCCCAGTTCACGCCCCTTCTACCTGCAACTTCCCCTCACCCTGTCCTACCCCCTCTTGATGCTGTCCACATGTAATCCTTTTTCTCTTTATGTATAACTGGAGCTTCTGTCGCTGCATGAATACAGTAAGCTTTGGGGAGTCACTTTGACCATGGATACAAAGTACGGTTGTGCTGTGTTAGCACACACAAAAGCAAGACAGAAACAAAGAGAATCTTTTTGTTTAGTAAAGATAATACTTAGCCTAATAAAGGTGTTACCTTTACCATGTATACAGTAAGCTTTTACAGGGTCATTTTGACCATATTAGGTTAATAGTTCTCATTTGAACTTACCCAGGGACATAGAAGTACATCAAACAACAAATTACACATCAGGCAATCGCATGTACCTGGGGCTATGAACTGACAAGCAAAACTTCAGACTTAAGGTCAGCTTTGGTCCCACTGCATTTGATTCATGTATTACAAGTACTGGTTTTCAATTTGAAAATAATGAAAGTTTCAGTCCAAGAACTTCCAAAAGAAACACACACACACACACACCCACACACACACATGCACATGCACACACACACACACACACACACACACACACACACACACTGTGACTCACTCACTCACTCACTCACTCACTCACTCACTCACTGTGTTAGATTCAGGATACAAAAATAGAACTCATCAAACTATTCTTTCTCACTTTAGCTCACAGTTCACATTGCTTTTTGAGATGAGTTAGATTAGCTCCCTCTTTGGAAATCTTAAAAAAAATACCAGCTAAAAATATTACTGACTTCACAGGCTTTTACCTAAGAATGATGACCCTTCAGCATGCCCTTCTTTGACCCAACTGTTATTATTATTCTATGTTGCTGTTCTGTTTTACTTGTCTGTTTTCATTTCAGTAATCTTTTTAACACCAGACTGGTCCCAATTTACAGTAAGCCCTAGTCCCTCAACCCCTGGTCTGACACCACCACTTGGTCCTGGATCCTCCTTTAGATGTCACCCTCTTCCAACCTGGCAACTTCCCTGTAGCAGGCGTTACCTTCCCAGAAGCATGGGGGAAACAATGATGTTATCCTGCAAGTTACATTTTTTTCCCCTTATAGATGCACTCATCTCCCTGATGTAGCACTGCCAACGCTACACAGCTTCAAAATTATATACTCTTGAAACCTTAACCATGGAATATCCCATTCTAACTGCTTCACTAGCAATCTTTTTCCTACTGGTAATGGATCAGTAGTGTAAACAGATGTCAGGGATCTGTTCCATACACTCAGCTATTCAACAGCTCTAAAATCAAAACATTGCTTTTTAGCATTATTTTAACTTAAAACTATCACCATGAGGTTTATAATGGCATTAAAGCATTATAGAAATGAATTGACTCAATGTTTTTGTTGTACTAGAGTTCAAGGTTAGAAAAATTTGTTGTAGTGTAGTTGTGATGTCACTACATTTTTTGCATATCATATGTTATTTCATTTAATTTTTACATTATAGCAGGAGGTACTCAACATTTCACAATCTATTTCATATATTTCTACATTATAAAAATGTCTCAAAGATCATAAATATGTGCAACCATTAATCTCACACATTAACTCCTGTACAAATTGCAGTATCTCCATTAATGATCACACCTCATTATCAAACATTTTGGAGTTCCACTGGGCTGTTTCTAGCTATAATAAACTGTATTATGAAGTTGTCTCGTTGAACAAGCCTTCATAATATAAAATATCCAGAAACTGAAATTTCCATTCATAAGTTGGAAATGGTTCATTTGCAGCTGGCTTTTTCCAATGATTTTTCAATTATTCACTTGGTCGCCATACTGACAGGACTTTTAATTTCTTCCCTGTATTTAATTTAGTAAGATCTAAAAAGAAACATCAATCTATCGCAGCAGAGAATTGGATTTTACATATTTTATTGAGAATATTTATAGTCCTTTGCCACCAGTTACTCACAAAATTGCCGTCCTAACACATATGGGCTATGCCAGCCTCAGCACTATTGCAGTGCCAACAATTGCTGTTATTCATTAAATCCAACTTATAAATAGTCTTTGGTGAATAGTAAGCCCTGTTTAATAACTTGTTTTGTATCACTTTATTTTTGGTTGATTTAAGGAAATGTGTCATAGCAATGACAATAGACCACTGTGTATTATTTCAGAGTAAATTAGTATCCTTTTCCCATTTCTTTTTTTACGTCCAATTGTTCTTTTTTTGCCAAACACAGTGGGCACAGTAGCCACTCTAATAACCCTTTCCATACCTTGATTTTATGTTTTAATTCTTTATGAAATGTCATTTTCCATGGTAGTTTACCCGGTCCATTAATATTTTTGTTGAAAATGTGAGATAACTGCAAGTATTTATTAAGATCACAATCTTGGGGGGGGGGGGCGGTTATTAAGCTGCCAAAGAAAATGGCTGCTTAGGTATTTTACTCCATTCTGCCATGGACCAAATTCTGACTAATTTTTGGTGTTTGCCATCTTATACTACTAGATCACGAGAGGCGCTGTGATGGCAATATGCCCCGATGCTGACAAGCTGAAAATCTAATCCTGAAATGGACTAACATGGAAGAACTATTGCCTTGTTCAATGTGTGCACAAGAAACAGAGCTCACTAGCCTCGTACCAAAGTGACCATGTGGAGAGGGATCAACCAGAGCAGGAAAATACCTGTTGGGGATTTTGCTATTGACTTGGCTTCTGGGACTAATACTTTTATGCTGACCTGCTGAAAGGCTTTGCTCATGGGACATATCTTGGCTGATCTGCCCAGAATAAGCACCTATTTCTTCCCTTGGAGTTACAATTCAAACACACATAGAAGTCTCGTATCCCATCATTGCAGCTTCTGGTCCAAGAGCCCCTGTTGGCCCAGTAGCAGATTCTTTGGGGCACATCACCCAAATGTTGGAAACTCTGATCTCGTATGTGGCTGCCATCAAGACTTCTCTGGCAGGGAATACTGAAGATGTCAAAAAACTTCATGATCGGATGAATGTTTTAGAGCAGTGGATGGACAAGTTGGAAAGGCACCAGTACTCCATTATATGGAGAATGGAGGAACATGAGCTGAGATTACAAAACTATGGGACTGAGCAGAGGATCAGGAGAATTGGGGGAGCTACAACAATATCAGGATCTTTGGTGTCCCTGAAGGAATGGAGGGCCCTAGTATAGAAGGATTCCTGAATTGCTTCCTTCCAAGGCTGTTGGGTGAGCAATGGAGAGAGCCCATAGAGGTGGAGCGGGCACACAGAATGAGGGGACAGGCTGCAGCACCTGGGGCTCCCCTGAGACCCATCATTGCATATCTGCTCAGGTATTTGGTTAAAGAGCAGGTATTAAGAGTGGCCAGAGAGTTAGGAGACCTACTGTATATTGGAACAGAGCTCATATATCTTTGTACCGAGACTTTTCACATGAAATTGCCATGAAGAGTAAATCCTTTGTGCCTTTATAATCTAAACTAGGAGACATGGGCTTTACATACCATTTTAAGGGGCTCACTAATACTTGGGTGTTCAAGGACGGTAAAGATTTTTTTGGAGTTTCACTCCAGGAAATAACAAACTGGCTGCATAAAAACTGGCCTAATCCCAGGGCAATGACTACAACCCCCAGAAAGCTATGGGACCCATGTGCCCAACCAGAGAAGCAGCAGAATGAGCAGAATGGTAATCAGAATGTGGGGAAACATAAACAAGCTGACACCAAAACCAACAAAATGGCTGCCCACACTCTTAAAGTGGTGCTCCCCACATAAGACTCCTCAGCAAACCCACAGCAGTGCAATGAAGTGCCAGGACCAGAGGAACAGCGTAACCTAGGCAACTGCAGAAGTCTGTGTTCTCAATGCCCAAGACACAGGTCCCAGAACAGAAATGGATGTGAGAGGAGATAATAAGAATATCCTGCTTCACCACCTGCAAAATACCCAAGAGATGATTTCGACAGCGGCAAGGATCAATGGACACATGGGGTAGGAACCAAAGCTGAAAGCATCACAGTGACATCAACAGACAGCTGGGATGAGGCATCCAGATACATGGACAGTTCTGACACCCAGGTGAGACACATCCATCCTGAGACATTTGCTGAGGTGGCAGCCATAGGCAATGACTGATTGAACTAAAAACTCCTTCCTATGTTTGATCGGAGGGGATGCCTGGATGATGAGTGAGTATGACCCACCTGCAGCACTGCTATGGAACGGTACATTTTCCTGTTGACACGTGTTACTGTTTGAAGAAATTGAAGAGAAGGAGGGTAAAAAGGTAAATGGAGGTTCTCCCCGGCCCATTAAGGAGTGAAGGTGAAAGGAGGGATGCATAGGCCTAGGCAGTTCACCCCTTGCAGAAGCAAGTCAGATGCATGGGGCATCAGCGATTGGGAGCTCCCCTTTGCAGTGTTACTTGCTTCATTCCATGGGATTTAGTATCAGGGGAATATACACACCCTGCAGGCAGTAACCAGATCCTCCCCATGAACGTACCCAACATCCTCTTTGAATTTATACAGTAGAGGGGGAGCCTCGAGCAGCCCACCTAGTGTCTCCTTATATAATTCACTATTAATGCTACGGCAGTAACACCCATGCAGGTGGGTGAGGCTTACAAAATTTTCTCTATTTGGCAAACATTTTATGCAGGTAACATAGCCAGACTAATCTCTAATTAATGGGTGCACAGCTCCCATACAGGTAAATGAGCCATGGGGGAGAAAGGGTGTCGGGAATGACCCTCCCTCAATGGCACCTCCACCTCATAACCTACCCCTAATAGCTACATAGGAATGCGCTCAGCTACTGTACCTATCCCACTTTAGGGCACCCAGGATTTGTTGTATTGTAAGTGGGGGATATAGATCCCCCCCTCCTCATGTGTCTATTGATGGATCCCTCCAGCATAAAGCACAGTATGTCTCCCCACAGCTATTCAGGGGATGACCACAAAGTGTCATAAAGCCCCGGCAGGCCCCCCCAGAAGGGAGGAGTGGAGGTACTAGCAGTAATCCTGGCATCCCTCCAGAGTGAGCAGAACACCTGTAGCAGGCTGCGGGAGACACACCTGTACCCCCAATACATGGTCCCCCTCCTAGGAATGAATATGAGGTTATTTGTTTATGACAGTATGGCAATGAGAGGGGTGAATCACCAGCTGCACAATGTCCAGTTTATACCCCTATGACTCTGTGTTAACAAACAACTAGGATCGCATTAAGGCGGCCCTCGAGCAGCTTTAAATTCGAACGATGCCCTGTAACCCTTGGCGCAGGGTTGGAGGCAGAATGGGTACTTTCTATCAGAAGTACTTAACCTCCCCACTGGGTACTAGGGTGACATAGCTGGGGTGGTTTCTTATTATACCCTCTTTTCTCTCTTACAAAAACACCTTTAGATACCTTAGTGAATTCACAATTTTATGTTGCTATACTACACAGCTAAGGTTCTGTAGTACACAAGGCAGTGGATACACCCAGTTTTGGATCACAAACCACCACCAGAACTGTTGAGTGTTATAAACTGAGTATTGTTGTTGTCAGTACTGACTATTGCTGCTGTTTCCTGTTTACAATTTGTGGTTAAGATAGCTGGCACCACTGTGTTTAGTGTCTGGCTTATTCTGTAAGTTTGTCACTTTGTTCTCTCTCTTTGCCTTCCACATAGAGCTACAGATACTCACCCAGGATATCAGTCCTTACCAAACCTTTCTTAAGAGTCCCCCACTCAGGGGTCCCCAGCATGACCTGTACAGGAGGCAAGTCCAGGTGTAAGTGACCTCAGAAGGTAAGTGGGACTTAGGTGTTATTAGTTGGGGAGTATGTCCAACAACATGAAGCAGGGGTTGAGGTGTGTCTGCTGGAACATGAAGGGTCTCAACCACCCAGTCAAGAGAGCTTAGGTGCTACAACATCTGAAATTTCAGAAGACAGGTATTGCTATGCTCCAGGAGACACACCTCACTACCAGGATGATACAATGGCTATGGAAAAACTGGTTTGGAAGGGTAGTGCATAGCTCTGCCTCATCTAAATTAAGAGGGGTGGCTATCTTAATACATAGGTCATGCTCAAGGGTGGAAGAGTGGGTTAAAACTGACAAGCAGGGTCAATGGGTAGTAGCATTTTTCACATTCCCAGGGGATAAGGCAGTGATGGTGAACCTATATGCACACAACCATGATGAGGATGACTTCTTCCCCCTAGTTAGTCAGGCTCTGTCTGAGGTGAAGGAAGAGGACGAAAACACACCCATAATCTTGGGGGGGATTTCAAGCTAGTGGTGGACATATTTCTAGATAAATCATGTCCCACCCCTGAAACTCACTCTAGGGCTAAAGAAGTCCTGCCAGACCTAAGTGGGGTGTGATAAATCCCTGGCATAGGGATAACCCCACAGGGAGGGCCTATACCTCCTTTTCAGCAGTTCATGGATCCCACAGCCACATTGACTTCTGGCTAGCAGATGGAACAGTGGCTCAGGGCATCTGTGATACTAGCATTGAGCCAATGGTTATTTCAGAAGATGCCTGATAGCCATGTCATACCTTCTGACAGGAAACCAGCCATCCTTCCTGAGATGGAGTTGTAACCCCCTACTCCTGAAAGATAAGGAGTTTTGTGCATGGCTACGGGCAGAGGCTCAGGCTTTTTTCCAGATAAACTCAACAGGGGAAGTCAAAGGAATAGTATGGGAGGCATTTAAGGCTTTTTTAAGGGGCTGCATAATATCATACACTGCCTCTCAAAATTGGAAGAGAAGGGAGGAAATGGGCAAGTTACAACAGGAGCTCTCCACCCTGGAAACCCAATTTAAGCACACCTCATCTCCCCCAGTGACCTGCTCTCCGTGATTACTGACCTGTAATACAGGATAAATATCCCTATGTAACATAATGCAGAGTGGCAACTGCTTAGGGCAAAACACAGATTTTGGGAGTCTGGTAACAAGGGGAACAAACCCCTTGCATACCACCTGGGAAAACAGAAAGCTAGCTCCCATATCCAAACCTTAGATCACCAACAGGAAGGACAATAATGAAACCCCTGGAGGTCAATGAAGTTATATGGCAATTTTAACAGGCCCTTTACACTTCAAGAACCCCCCCCAAGGGTTCCTCACAAGACCCAACACTCTAGCTTTCCTTAGCTGTATCACACTCCTGCACTTGATCCCCGAGGAGGTACAAAAATTGGAGGAACCCATATACCTAGCAGAATTGAAAGGAGTGCTCCATCAGCTATCAAAGGGGAAAGCCCCCGGAGTCAATGGCATGTCGGCTGAGCTATACCAGATGCTTGCAGAAGAGATATCATCTCCCCTGTTAGCTGCACTGAAGGAGGTGAATGAACAGGGAGACCTCCCTCTGACACTGAAAGAGACTATTATCTCCCTGATACCCAAAAATTCCACTGACCCGCTGGACTGCTCTGAGTTTCACCCTGTCTCTCTGATATCAGTAGCTACCAAGGTTATGGCAGAAGTATTAGCTAATAGGCTTGAGATGGTACTCTCATCTCTGATACACCCCTCCCAAGCAGGATTTAGTAAGGGTAAAACAGAGGCAGGCAACATTCGCACTGTCCTCAACCTCAAATGGAATGCCCAGCACTCCACCACACCTATGGCTGCTCTGGCCGTTGACTTCTGTACGGCTTTCAAGTCAGTGGAATGGGAGTTTTTACACTCCACCCTTGGGGCTTACAAGTTTGGCCCTTACTTCCGGAGCTGGATAACCACTCTTTGCAACTCCTCTACAGCCCAAATCCCGTCCAATCGCAACATTTCCTCCTTCTTTATGCTACAAAGGGGGACCTGACAGGTATGTCTGCTTTTACCATTGTTATTTCTGCTTGTGCTTGACCCCTTGACCAGAAAATTGTAGGAAACATAAGAGGTTCAGGGTATAGAGGTAAAAGGGAAACAATACCTGGTTCAGGGATGAGAGGCTCTTTAAGGCAGATGGGCTACATGTAAATAATGTAGGGACCAGAATGCTAGCAAGAAAATACAATGGAGTCATATTGGAACATTTAAACTTGAAAAGGGGGGAAGGGGGGAGAAACCAAAAAGAGGATGACAAAATAAAAATGAAACCTGCAATCATAAACAATACACATACTAAAGGATAGAAGGGATTGCTTATAAGTGCTAGAAGTCTGGTAAACAAATTTGACAAATTAAAATACATATTAATCACACAAAACATACAGATTTGCACAATCACCAAAACTTGGTGGGATATAAATGATAACTGGGATAAGAACATAGAAGGCTATGCCTTGTATAGTAAATCTAGACAATACAGAAAAGGTGGGGGAGTGACAGTATATATTGCTGATTATATTCAATGCGAAAAAATTAGTTTGAGCACAAATGAACTAGAACATATCTAGGTTAAACTACTCCCATACATAGCCCCCCAAATTATTTTAGGGGTAATTTCTAGGCCCCCAGCAATCAGACAAGAAGATGATATAGCCCAACAGAAACCTATCCAGGACCTTAACCCTGCTGATAGATTAATATTAATGGGAGATTTTAACCTGCAAGGTATAGACTGGAAAACCTTAAAGGGTTCTAACAAAACTGAAAAAAATTACCTAGAATTATTTGAACAAACTGGCTTGGAACAGGAAGTCTGTGAAAACACCAGAGGGGAAAATATACTGGACCTTATATTAACAAACATGGGAGACACAGTTAGAAACTGTAAGACTACTGCACCTTTAGGGAATAGTGACCATCTAGCAGTATCATTTAAAGTAAATGAAATCAGTCAGAAGCACACAGGAGAGACCAAAGTGCTAACTTTTGTAAAGGTGGACTTCCACAACATGAGAATTAATATGGCAAACTGGAATTGGCCACAGGAGTTTGAAAATAAGACACTAAAAGCAATGTGAGATCTGATTCATAAAACATTGAAATAGGGGATGAGTATCAACATACTACAAAAAACTAAATACAGTAAGGAGAAGAGGGAACCTAGATGGCTGACCCCTAAGTTAAAAAAATTAATAAATAAAAAGAATAAAATATACAAAAATACAAAAGGTGATAATAATTGTTGGGCAGAGGAACTATAGAGCATTGGTAAGGAAAGGCAAAAAGGAAATTAGGAGGGCAAAATCAGAGTATGAACTGAAATTAGCAATAAAAACAAGACAACTACAAAGCTTTTAACTCACATGCCAATAATAGGAAGGGAGCACAAAACTCAATAGGACCCCTAAAAGACAAGAATGGACAACCCATAGTAGACAAGAAACAAATGGCCGATTTACAGAATACATATTTTTATCTGTATTCAATTATAAAACCACTGCAGTAGTTACAAATACTAATTGTGGAATGAGGGTGGGTCAAATAAAAATAGATCTAAAGGATGCAAGATCAAGACTGGACAAAATAAACAAAAATAAATCCCCGGGACCCGATGGGTTACACCCCAGAGTAATTCTAGAACTGGCAAAAGAAATTGCACCCCCCAACATATATATATTTCAGTTTTCATTGGATAATAGAGAGGTTGTGGCTAGTTGGAGGGAGGCTACAGTAACCCCTCTACATAAAAAGGTTCTAAATCTAACCCAGAAAATTATAGGCCAGTTAGTCTGACCTCTATCTTAGGTAAAATTCTAGAGAGTATCCTGAAGGACCATATTATAAACAACCTTGACCAATAGAACTTAAAAGACAAAACTCAGCATGGATTTACTAATGCCAGATCTTGTTAGACTAACATGCTCAGTTTTCATGAGAAGGCAAGGAATGCATTGGACAAGGGGAGAATCAGTGGACATAAGTTTTTTAGATTTCTCAAAGGTGTTCGACAAGCTTCCTCACCTAGAGTTGATGAGTGTACTCACACAGATGGGCTTGGAAGGGAATATAGTAAATCAGATCCAATCATGGTTAACAAATAGAAAACAAAGGGTATGCATAAATGGGGTGTTTTCAGATTGGGCAGAGGTAACAAGTGGTGTACTGCATAGATCTGTGCTGGGACCATTCTTGTTCAATATATACTGCATGTGGCATCACTACAATATGAACAAGAGAACATTTGGATTACTAAATTCACAGATGATTGCAAACTAGGAGCAATTATAAGGAGTCCAAGGGATGCACAAATGCTCCAGAAAGCATTAAACCACATACAAGATTGGTCCATTACACAGAAATATCTAAATAAAGAAAAGCACCATCATGCATATGGGGAAAAAATCCAGCATATTGTTAAAATCTTAATAACAGTACACTCAAAAGGGTAACTGAGGAGAAGGACCTAAGGATTACAGTAACCCATGATTTACAATTTAAGACTCACTGCGATAACATTGTACAGAGAGCAAATAGAACATTAAATTGTACGATAAGACACATAGGGAGCAGAAGGAGGGAGGTGCTGATACCTGTGTATAGTTCCCTGGTGAGACCCACACTGGAGTATTGTGCTCAGGTCTGGTCACCTTACAAAAAGGGTGAGATAGACAAAATTGAGAGGGTACAAAGAAGAGCAACCAGAACCACTAAGGGTCTAAACAGGATGGATTATGATGCCAGGTTAAGAGAGTTGGACATGTATTCACTTGAATACAGGAGAACTCGAGGGGATATGTGCCTGCTTTATAAGGCATTAACAGATAATGAATTATGGAAGAACTTGGGCCTAGAACAAAAAGATCAGATCTACAACACTTGGGGGCACCCATTGTAGTTAAAGGCAAATAAGAGTAACCTAGTTAGAAGCTATAATTAGTACAGACAGTGGGTTGTGCCTATCTGGAATGAATTATCCTCAGAAGTAATAGGCAGTTCATCAGTGAATATCTTTAAAAAACAATCTGGATAATTTTTTTTAGGGATGGGGCATCTGTAATAAATCGATTGAGCATAATGGACACAAGTCCAAAATCAAACATTGGCCTACTGCAAGAAACCCCTATCCAAGGCCCTTGAGAGGATAGTCTCAGACCAACTAACGGCCCACCTAGACAAACACAACCTGCTTAGCCCGCAACAACATGGCTTCCGGAAGGGCCACAGCACCACCACTGCCCTTCTGGAACTCACCTCGTACCTCCACTCGGCATTAGATAGAGGACATATCGCAGGGGCTGTCTTCATAGATCTTACCAAGGCGTTCGACACCGTCAGTCATCCACTCCTGCTGTCCACTCTGGCTAGTACGGGTTTCTCCCTGGATGCCCTGGGATGGTTCTCCGACTACCTGTCAAACCGCTCTCAGCAGGTAAGGATTGGTGACACTGTCTCCAGTGGCCTACCTGTCCTCTCGGGTGTCCTGCAAGGATCCGCCCTGGGTCCTTTACTCTTCAGCCTCTTTCTAAATTCCCTCCCTAAGACCTACCCCGGGAATCTTCCTCTATATGCAGATGATGCCATCCTCTACACATCCAACACTGACCCGCTACAGCTCCACCTATCCCTCCAGTCCTCCTTCAGCACTGCAGAGCTATGGTTTGTGTCCCATCGCCTTGTCCTGAACTATTCCAAGACTAAGGTTACGAACTTCTCCCATCCATCTAACTCAAAAAAGGCACTATGCCCTCATCTTAGGACTGCCAACCAAACCACCCTTGACCAGGTAGACTCCTTCAAATATCTAGGCCTAACACTTGACACTGCACTTACATTCCAACAGCATATCCACCTCCTCTCGACTTCCCTCAATGTGCGGCTAGGGCTCCTGTATCACCTCAAAAGCACTGCTTTACCACCAATGCCCTAAGGCTAGCTGTCTCCTCCTCAGTCCTCTCCCTACTGGACTATGGCCTAGTCATCTATGGGGCAGCTAACTCCTCGACACTCAACAGACTATGTGTCTCCCTAAATAAAGCTTGCCGCCTCACTTTATGCTGCGACCGGCTAACCCATACATGCACACTGTACAATGCAACCAACTGGCTTAACCTAGACAATAGGCTCAAGTTCCACACTTGCCTCTTGGCAAAAAGATTTGCCCTTGGACCCTGCCCCTCAGGCCTTGCTCCACTAATAAGACCGGCCCAATCGCTAAAGCACACTCAGAGTTATGGAAAACATCTACTGTCTGTCCCCCACTTCCGTACCTCCCTATACCAGAGGTCCTTCAGCGGCAGAGCTCCATCTTGGATGAATAGTCTGCCCCCACCAATTGCAAATGAAAACAGACTAGGATCCTTCAAAACCGCTCTTAGATCCCACCTACAGGCCTCAAACCTTTGTGACTGTCCTTGACTAATACCTCATCCAACAGCAGACCCAGGCTATGGCCGACTCCCCCTCTGCTTAACCCTACCTTGTGCAGTGCCCTTTTGCTTAGCTCTGCTCTGTTATACCGCATTATTTGTTGCCTGTTGCCCTGCACTGCTATGCCTTGTTGCCTGTCTGCCTAAGCCTGACCTATGTCTCCTCTGAGAGCCCCATAAAGGCCTCTGTAACTACTGCTTATGTAATACCTGACTATGTACTACTGTACTGCTATGTAACCTCTCTCCTTGTATGTAATACCTGTGACGTGGAACCTTTGTAAATGAGTCCTTGACTCAAAGGTACATCCAAATCTTCAATAAATAAATAAAGAAAATAAATAAGTCTGAATAAGGTCTGATCATACCTATGAGACCTATACTGCAGCATTAATGTGTCGCATCCTGGTTTGCACTGCTGTATATCAGGCACAATAGAGCCTGACCATGGAGGGGGAAGGGGAGCCACCTTCAGTGGTCTACGGCATATATGTAGCAAGTTTTGCATTTTCCTACTTCCATTCACATGGGGGAATAGGAGAGGGGGATGGGAAGGGAAGGAGGCAGGAATGGTTGGGAGGGAGGAGGGAGGATAAAAGGAAAAGTTCTTGTTGTTGAAATGTTTTGGTCACACATTATTACCAGCATCAGGTTTTATGCTTCATTCTGTGGTTCCAAAATGGTGAGTACACCCATCAAGGTCATTATTGTCCACACTTTTCCACTTCCTTATGGCCAACAGCCTTACTATCATGACTTGGAATGTTAACGGCCTCAAACATGTGGTTGAGAGGAGGAGGAAGATGCAGGGCACGGTTAAAAAAATAAAATCAAACATTGGCCTACTGCAAGAAACCCATGTGAGCAAAATAGAAGAAACTAAAACCAGGGATAACTGGGGAGGTACGTGGGTTTCTTCTTCATATTGCTTCAAGGTGAGAGGGTGCCATTTGGCTGCCATCTGGGTTCACAGAAATAATACAGCATAGTCATGTGGACCTAGGGGGCAGGTATGCCCTTGCCCAAATAACAATGATTACTGGGGAATCCTTTGCTGTGGGATCTGTCTGTGTCACCAATCTAGAGGACCCTGGATTCTTCCAGAAACTGTCCCTGGATATGGCTAAGTTTGCCAGGTCCTGGATACTGGAGTGACTTCAATTATGTTAAAGACATCATTCTGGACAGGTCCAACAGAACCTCAATCCAAGTGTCCAGAATTGCCAAGGCTTTGAAAGCAGTGGAGGATACGCATAATCAGTGTGATACTTGGAGGCACCAGGGTATGTCATTGCTACAGTGATGCTGTTAGACTGAGTCAATTACAATGACTCAAGTGTGGCGACTGTAGTGTGAGCGAGGTGTTTCTTTCACTGGTGTGTGTTGTACATCGATCACTGATGGGCATTGCATTAAATAATATGATGCAGGTGTAATGACAGTGATGGGAGGCTCTGTTGGCTCTTGGTGTGTATGTTAATAAGCGTACTGCTCTGGGTGTTTGTGATGGTGGGGTGTGAAAACAGCTGTTGCTGTCCTGCCTGGGTGTCTGGATGAGTTTGCAATAAACTGTACATGAGCATAGATCTGGTGTCTCATTTTTAGTTCACAATATGTGCACCGTGGAGTATGTTATATTAATTAATGGGGGCTGCAGGGGACAAAGCCCACAACAAGGGCAGTGAGGGGGCAGAGCACCCCACATTTTCACATGCTGTTTCATATGCTATTGGCAGTTGTTTTCACTGTTGTGGTATTTTGCTTGATTCTGGCTGACTACAGCTTGTCACTGCAACGTGTTGAACCAGCTGGAACCAGGCACCAGTACTCTCAGGGCCAGGAATATAGCTTCTATTCCCACACACACATACACCAATCCTACACCAGAAGTGACAAATTCCTAGAGGTCCAACCCATCTTAGCCAAAATGAGCAGTGAACAATACTTCCCTATCCTTGTCTTGGACCATGCCCCAGTGGCACTGAGCATATCCATGGGCCCCAGCACCCCACAGGCCAAACCCTGGAGGCTTGACTCAATCCTACTTGGAGATAAGAAACTCAGGGAATTTATCTCCTGGCCAATGTCAGAATTCCTGGCATCCAACAGGAGGAGACACCTCCCTCTCGATGAAATGGGGGGCCTGAAAGCCTATGTGAGAGAGAAAACTATATAATTTGCCAACCACAAAAGAAGATGTGTAAACCAGGAACTTTATCTCCTAGAGCAAAATATCACAGCCTGTGAGAAAGTTCACATGGCCAGACCCATGTAGCCCCTATATCAAGTGCTGCAAAAACCGGACTGGAGGCTAAACACCTTTAGCAGTGTTAAAATAAAGACAGCCATTCTGCTGTCCCATGCGGGCCAGTATTTTGATGGAGATGGGAGCGGGGTTACCTCATCTGGCAATTGCAACACAATGAAGGAAAAAGGTCTGCAGCCCAAATCACCAACAGTGGAGATGTGCTTACCCCAGACCAACAGAAAAATCAGAGAAACCTTCTTCTCTTCTAATGAAAAACTAAATATATCTGAGATGTCACCCTCTGCTGCCCAGGTCAACACTTTCTTCCAGAAAGCAGATATCACCCCCATAACAGCAGAAACTCTTGGAGGCATTGGCCTTCCCATCAGCAAACCATAAATAATGAAGGCTATTAAGATTCTGGTGGGGGAGGTGGCCAGGGCCAGATGGCCTTCCTACTGATTTTTTCAAACTGTTTGGACACCAGTTACTGGACCTCCTTATGATATGTTGCTGGAGGGTCTGGACAAGGGTATGTTGCACCCTCTCTATGTGGTCCACCGCAATCAAGGTTCTTACTAAACAGAACAAGAACCCTGCACAATGTGCTTCTTACCACCCTATATCATTGCTTACAGCCCATTAAAAAACGTTGGCCATAGTGTTAGCCTCACATAGAAGGGATCCTCCTCGCATGTATTCACCCTGACCAAGCAGACTTTGTAAAAGGTAGGCAAGGAAACACAACATTCAGGGGGCTCTTAATATTATCTGCAACTGGTTCAAATGACCTGATAGAGATTGTACGGCAGTCCTTGCCCTGGGTGCTGAGAAGGCCTTCAAAAATCTGGAGTGGGGGTTGATGTTTCAAACTCTTAGGAGGTTTGGGATTGGGAACAGTTTGATAAGATCAATTAAAACTCTGTATTCCATCCTTATAGCCCAAATAATGATTATTAGAATTCTAACACCTCTCTTCCAACTGATGAGAGAAACCTAAAAGGGGTGCCCCCATCTCCTCTCTTATATGTTCTCTCCTTAGAGCCCCTGGCAGCAGCGGTACACAAAGCTGACTGTATACGAGGTTACTGTGGGGGAAAGAGAGCACAAACTGGCCAATTTTGAGAACAACTTGCTCCTATATTTGCAGGAACCCACTAAGGGCCCTCTGTAATCCAGACTCTCCTAGGCAGACTATGGTGCCCTGTCAGACCACAAAATCAACAGGATCAAAAGTAAGGTCATGACCCTTAGGAAGAAGAGATGGGAGAAGGTTGTCAGCAACACAATGGGCCTGCAGGTGGTGGACATAATTAAATATATGCAGTGTCAGTGGCTCAGCAGGTAGCACACTCGCCTCCGACACCAGACGATCAGAAGGTTGTGGGTTTTAACCCCACATCAGGAATGTGGGATAAATCCCAATACTGACACTATAATGCATCATGACAGGGGTGCTGCACTTCTCAGGTGCAGAGATGGGCAGAATTGACAAACTTCACTCTGAGAACATATTTTATGTACATTCAATACATGAAATCTTATGATTCTCTGAGGTTGTCAATGTGAAGTGCAGAATTTTGCAGGTGAAATTCACACTTACCACACAAACTTTGGCTACAATATTAGAAAATGTATAAATCCCTGGTGTCTAGTGGCCCCTCCCCGCCGGACACAGTTTGAATAATTTAAAACAATCACCCCCAATCACCAGCCAGTTACACATGTAAAATATATTTAAATTTTTTTAATTAAATCTCCCATCCCCTGAATCCTTTGTATCTAGTGGACCCCCTCCACTGATCACCAGACAAAGTTTGAAAAATTTAAAACAATCAGTCCCACACCCCCACACACACCCCTACTGATCACCAGCCAGTCAGCCACATGTAAAAATATGTATAATTTTTTTTAAATTAAATCCCCATTCCCTGGTGTTTAGTGGACCCCCACCAACCCCATCCCATCAGAGAATGCTTCACCAACCCTTTCCCCAAGTCCACCCCAAGCAGGCCACCGGCACAGCCCTTCACTCACTCCCATGGCCGGCAGCCTGACTCAGCTCTTAATGAATGGGCATGCAAGCATGTGCTCATTCATTGATAGCTCACAGTCTTTTGGACAGTTTTTCAGGGGGATAGAGAATGGGAGGGGGCTGCTCCGGTCACCGGAGGTGAGCGGGATGGGGGGAATGGCATTGTGGACCCCCTCCAGTGCTACCAAAAATGACTGGAAGCTGTCAATGAATGAGCACGTGGGGGGACCACTAGACATCAGGGATAGATAGGGGGTGGTTTGGGGGATTCCCCATTTGTAACCTCCATATACATGGAACATCTCTGATCATATTGGAGCTTCCTTATTTGAACCTTGATATTAGTGATCAATCTACTATAGTCACCCTGTCCTATACTGGACAGGGAGATCACCTTTTTCAAATGTGTGTGGCGAGCGAGGTATTCAATATACTCCTGTCTGATTAAATCTAGAAAAGCCAATCAACTTGAATTTAAGGTCCTGCTTTGTGGAATCCCACCATTCTCCAAGATCGTCCGACATGCACGCCAAGGACTGGCGGGCACGGAGGTGGTCAAGTACTTGACCTTGGACATGTATATCAGGAAATAAGGAGTTATTCAGTCTCCAGAAGCCTCTACCCATCTGAGGAGTGGGAGAGTCCCCTAAGGTACCTCTTAAAAGCATGTGGTCTGAGGTTTCTATCAGAACTAATGATAGATGTTGAGAATGTAAGTGTGTGGAAATAAACAGACAGTCTATCCTTGTGGCCAGGGTGTTTGTGTGGTATGTCGTCCCCTCCTCCAAGGTTTGTGACTAGTATACATCAACTAAGGTAGCATCCTTAATGATTTTAGCCAAGGCATTCGAGTCATAGTGCATTTTAGCAGTCATTCGTCTCTTATCCAAACTACAATTAAAATCTCCGCCAAGGATGACGGAGTGGGAGGTATGTAGATAGGGTTGAATGGCCTTGAAAAGGTCTACTGCAACTTTTTAGTTGAAAATTTGGGGTCAAAATATGTAAAAATGACAAAGTTATGAATGCATGTTGAGAATTTTTCTACAGTCACATTTCACCTACTGTGTTCATGAGGTTTGGCAATAAGAAGGCTGTACTGAAAATTTTGTGTACAAATATGGTAAAATGACCAAGTTATGAGTGAACATTGCAATATTACAATGATCACTCATAAGTTCATTAATGTTCAATACTAACTTCAAACTTTCAACATAGCCATTTTTTCCATCACCTCATAAATGTGATAGGTGTCATTTTTTAAATCCTGTGTGAAACATGCTTTTGCACTTGTGGTGCAAAATGACATTTTGGACAATAGACTCTAAATGCCACATGGCATGTTTATAAGGGAAGTTATAAAATGACTATCTTCAAAATCTAGGGTCAAAATTAAAAAAATATATATATACAATTATTAAGGAACTTTGTGTGTAGTGCCAGTCTTCACCCCAGTGGGTATGCTTTGTAATGCAGTGGTGGTGAGCTGACTTCAGGGGTGAGTTTTGACCCAGCTACATGGGCTGAGGGTGCTAGAATGATGCTGTTATGCGACATCCCCCTTCCAGCCTTGGAATGAAAACTGCAGCTTGCCTGCATGGGCCAGGGTACCATATGGTGAAGACAGCTCTCCTCTTGGCATAGAGCCCTGCACCACTTCACCTGTGGGTGGCAGAGGGCCTGTACATTAGCTGATAGATGGACTGTTTACTCTGTGCATCTGTATCTCTGGCTACATGCAAGCACAGGGACCAGAGGGCCCTGTACTTCCGCAGCCCACCAGACAGCCCCATAAATTCTTCACTTCCATAGGTGGATGGAGTCTTCCCTTTGTTTAGGGCTGAAAGGGCCCTCTGAATTTGCATCTGTTCATGCAGGGACCTGCGTAAATCAAGATATGATTCCATTATCTCAAAAAGAAGGAAAATTATTTTCAGAAAACTACATTAATGCACCAGTTAGGGTTCAAATTAACATGAAAAAAGTAGGTAAATGTGGCATTAGTGATTCAAACCCTAACTCCCCACCGCAACCCTCCAAACAGCAACAGGAAAAAACATGAGGGTGTTGGGTTTCTGGAGTCTTGGCGAATCAATGGTGGAGTCTTCCTTGACATTGTCAACCCTAATACCCTCCCAGTTCTCTGCACAATGTCAGACGTGATGTCCTTCCTTCATGCAAGAATGACTCCATCACTGATTCGCCAAGACTACAGAGACCCAAAACCCTAATGTTTTTTCCTTTTGCTGCTTGTGGGTTGGGGGTGGGTGTTAGGGTTGGAACTCCTAACACCACATTTTCCTACTTTTTTGGTGTTATCATGAACCCTAATTGGTAGTTAACATAGCTTTTTTTTTTTATAAAGAACACCTTACTTCTTTGTTGATTTTTTTCAAATGGAATAACTGCTCACCTTTTCATAAATAGAAAGCCCCACTGCTATTTATATCAGTAGAATCTGAAACCTTTTAAAATTTGATGAGTTTAAATGTTAATCATTTTAATTGCTCAAAAAGTTAATTGTCTTGTAGAACATATCCAGTATTTTCCACTCCTAAACTAAAAATGTTCTGATTTTGGAATGCTTTATAACTCTTACAGTAGTAAATCAGATTCAGCAGTTGCCATATTGGTCCTTGCAAGAATAGATCCAGAAGCAAATGATTTGCTTCTGGATCTACTAGTAAACCATGCATTCTGATATACAAATTAGTTATGCAAATAGATTTTTATCTTGGTTCATCACAGTCTTTATGGGTTCAGCAACTTCATGAACATGGTTCCTGAACTGAGTTGAAGAACAGTTGGTGAACTTTTGTGGATGTTCCTGAACCATTTATGTTGCCAGTTACACAACACTTTCTTCATCTTCAAGTACTTGTTTGGCTTCCTGCCATCCTATTTCACCTCACTCCTCCCTCCAGTTTCTGCAGGTCCATGCTCCCTCTGCTAAAGGGATCAGCCAGCAAACCTTCTCCACTCCTCACACCCATTCCGCTGCTGGACTATCTGCCTTCTTCTATTGTTTGCCATTACTCTGGAACAAGCTGCATCATTCAGTTCTTCTTTCCACCTCCCTAAGGTCCCTCAGGTGTCAGCTGAAACACTTTGTCCACCCACCTGCACCTGTTTTGACTGACTCTGTATTGCTTGATGCCAGTCTCAATTTTCAATTTAATATACTTTATTGATTTCAAAAATAGAGAAAAAATCCAATCAATAATAACAAACAACATTAACAACCAATACAGACAAAACTGCACAAACTATTAAACAAACCATGCACCCCCCCCCCAGCTTCCTGGAGCTCATCAACCCAAAGGAAAATAAGAGGAGTCTACAAGGACCACAAATTGTGAGGGAACTCGACCATTAAATTAGTAATTAAGGCCCCACTGAAGTAAGAGATAACAAAGCATAAAGTGATTCCCATGTGTTACAGAAATATTCAGGATGCCTACGTAAAGAAGCAATTTGTTTCTCTACAACCAATGCATGCAGTATCTCTTGGTGCCACTCTCTGTTCAAAGGAATAGCTTCATCCTTCCAATGATGTAAGATAATAAGTTTCACTGTAATCGCAATCAGAGCCATATGGGCCTTATGGATACTAAAGAGCTCGAAAAGATAAAGACCCACCAGGCAAATGTCCAGAGTAAAAAGATCTTCCAGGCCCAAAAGAGGGTCTAGGGAGTCCTTAATAGCACTCCAGAAGGGAATCACCTTAACACTGTCCCAAAGTGCATGTTTAAGATGACCTTCAGCAAAGTGACATTTGGAGCATAGAGGAGAATATAGTTTACCCATTTTATGTACCCTTTGGGGGTATAGTATAAATTATTAATAATTTGATACTGGATCAAATGAAAGCTATAATGTTTAGTGTATTTATACAGATTATGCCTGAGTGACTGCCACAGCTTGGGATCGTTCTAGAGACTCAAAGCCTGTTGCCAGTAAGAACAAGTCGCCAAAGGGCTTGCAGGGTCCAGGGATTGAAAGATACCATAGAGCTTAGATACTGAGTGGGACTGTACTGCTGTGGACAAAAGGACTCTGAAGTTGAAGTCCCCACTAATGTCCAAGGTCTGGGACCGATGTAAGCAGAGATGGCCTGGGTTAATTGAAGATATTTAAAGCCAAAAGACTGGGGAAGTTGAAAACACTCCTGAAAGGAACTAAACATCATAAATGTATTTCCCTCTTATAAGGAAGCAACTGAAACATCACACAGCTGGGGACAAAAAGTGAGTGGAATCAGTCACCAGGCTATCTGAATATTGGGGTTACGTAGGATATGTTGGGCTTGAGTTTTAGTCCAAGTCAGTCCTAAGTAAGAACCAAGCTACAGATATGCTTTTAGGGACCAAGAAATGTGTGTTGACATGGGGGGGGGGTGGCAACTGAGATGCTTTGATGTAAAGTAAACTACTTAGTTGTATACCAACACTGTTACAGACAGATTGCTCAATATCAAGCCAGATCGGTACAAAGGAGGTAGCAGGCCTAGCACTTCCACATTGTCACCATTGAAAGAAATTGCAACCTTAGAGAGTGCAATAGTATAAAAAGAAGTTGGGAAGACATTGCTTCTCATCATTTCGAATTGCCAGTTTAAAATAAGGTAGTAGAACAGCCCTATTTCTCCATAAGAAATCATTAATCAGACATTGTAAATGAGAAAACCAGGATTTGGTGAGAAAAACACACAACATACCCAATAGGTATAATATACGTTGTAGGAGATTCATTTTTATATACTAACACCCCAGAGAGAGAGAGAGAGAGAGAGAGAGAGATAAGGCTGCCCGCCTCTGTAAATCCAATTTTAGAGTGTGTGTGTAAGGGAAAGAAGGTTTTTCTTGACCAAATCAGAGGGAAACTGGAAAGGACATACTCCCAAATAGGTTAGACTCCTAGGTTCCCATGACAAGCCAATGTTAATAATGCCCTGCTTGCTAACCAAGCTATTTAGGGACAAAACCTTGGTTTTGCTTAAATTAAGTTTGTATGCAGAAATTGCAGAAAACCATTGAATCTCTTCCAATTGAAGGATCAAGGGATCGAAGTAAGGTGGTCCTCAATGTGCAACAACAAGTCATTCGTGTAAGTGGACAGTTTATACCTTTGTCCTCCAATCAAGATCCCTTTAATTTCTAGGTCACTTTGAAGGTTATATACTGTATCAAGAACTCTAAATAAAGATTAAAAAGAAATGGGGAAAGGGCCATCCCTGTCTCACTGCACATTACAATGGAAAGGAGTTGAATAAGACCCCTGTACACCAAATGTGGGCAGTGGGGCTGCTATACAGCAACTGAACCCCAGTTAGAAATTTGGAGGAGAAACCAAATTTCTGTAAAACAGCAGAGATATAGCCATGAGACATGACTGAAAGCTTTTTCCATGTCCAAGGAAAGCAGGGCTGAAGGGGTACTGCCCTGCTGGGATGTGGAAATAAGATAATGGAGCTTCCAGAGGTTGTCGCTTGATAAGCGACCTTTCATGAAACCAACCTACATTGGCCCAATCAATGCATCCTAGACCAACACCAGTCTATTAGCCAATATTTTGGCCAAAATGTCTACATCTGAATTAAGTAAAGAAATTGGACGATAACTATTCAGTGACAACTCATCCTTATCTTTCTTTCTTCTTAGAGTTATTCAGGCTTCTGTAAAGGTAGGATCAGAAAAGTCAGATGAGAATAAATAATTATACAATTGGGTCAAAAAGGGGTTACAGTCTGTCGAACATGCCAAATAAAAATTATTAGTAAAACCATCAGACCTGGGAGCCCTGTCAGAAGGAAGTTGTTGTATGGCTTGCTGAACCTCTGAAACCATAATTGGGCCTTTCAGCATCTCTTGCTGTTGTGGGATGAGAACAGGGAGGGGAAGCTGATCAAGATAAGAAGAAATTCATGCTATCAAGGAAGGGTTGGAGGGGTCACTCATATAAAGAGAATGATACTAGGAGCGAAAGACTTCAGCAATAGTCTGACGATAGGTAACTATGGCCTCACTAGGACTGGGTCAGAGACTGGGAATAGCTTTTGAGATCTTCAGCTGATGAAGCCACAAGCCCAACGACTTCCCAGCCTACTCTCCTGACTCTAAATACTGTGTCTTTGTTCATAAAAGGGCAAGTTCAGCTGTTTCCATCATTAAATCTGCATATTCAGCCCTTAGGATATTTAAGTGGGACCAAACAGAAACTGAGGTATCCGTAGTTAAAGAATGCTCCAACTTCCTCCTGTCCCAAAGTAGTTGGTCAAGTTGTGCTTTACGGACCCTGGTACACTTAGGCACAAGCCTAATACATTCCCAGTGCACAGCACGTTTTGCCCCCCCCCCCATAAAACATCAAAAGAAGTTACTGAGCCTTCAGTTTGCAAAAGGAAATCCTTGAGAAAATCCTGTATAACTAGTAAAGTATTGGGATCATGAAGCAGCTGCTAATTAAGATGCCATACTTTGTCCCGTTCCTCCTTCTCATGTACAGAATGGGCTAGGCTTACAGGAGCATGATCTGAAATAACTAATGGGTGGATTTTGCAGGAGAGCAAGCCAGAAAGACTTTCCTGATTAATAAGAAAATAATCAATCCTGGATAACGTACCATGAAGAGAACAGTAAAAGGTATATTATCTGTCCGGGGGGTGGAGGAGATGCCAAGGATCAACCAGACTCATACCGTCCTTCAAGTCCTGCAGGCCCCATTGACCCAGGGAGAGGCCTCGCCTGTACAGACCAGACTTATCCAGCTCAGGTTGGTAGGCAAGATTCCAGTACCCACCAAACAAGATAGGGAACTGGACAAAGGGTGCCAGTACTGGGGCCAGATTTGTAAATAATGTGGAAGAGTCTACAATAGGGCCATAGACTGGCCCCAGTAAAACGTCAGATATGCCCAATTTACCATATAGGAAAGGTAATATCCCTCAGGATCCCAGTACTCCTCAGCTAGTTGAAAAGAGATACCCTTGTCTATTAAGACAGCCACACCACCCTTTTTATTAGTATTGCCCACTCTATAAACTTATCCAACCCATTCCCTCCGAAAAAAGTGTACATCCTCCCTCTTGAGATGAGTTTCTTGCAAGTATGCTATCACCACCTGCAGTTTTTTAGATGTCTTAGCACCATGTAATGCTTATGCTTCTCCTGAGCTCCTTTTATATTCCAAGTTATAAAATTATTGTAACCAACCAAGGTCCCACAACAGAAAGAAAAAGAAACTGACTCCAATTTAAATGTAAAGAACTAGATAACCATAGAGGGAATACTGAGCTCCAGGACCCTCCCCCCAAGCCATCACTATGAACAGTGAATAAACACCATATAGCCCTCAATCACCAACCCACAACTCCCCCCAAAAAAACATGAAACTGGTTACAAGTTAAAGCAAACATCCAATACCCTAAAAGTAATACTAGTGGACCCCAAAGATAACAAAAAGTAAAATAATCCAAAACACCCCTGATCCTAACAACCACAAATCCTGAATACCCCAGTCCATGATGAACTACTCACACCTACCATACGACCTTCCCACCCCCCACCCTCCAAATAATAAGAATACCCAGATGATTAGGAGGAAAACCCCTCTACTGCAAACTTCAGTAAGAGACAACTAGATGTAGACTGATTAAAACAGGAACAAATATAACATCATTCAGCCAAAGTAACCAGAGATTAGCGAAGTAAAATGGTGAAAATATAAAGTTACATTAATAAGCAATAACAAACAGGAATCTTAGTAATAACTATGCCACACCAAAGGATCCTAATTCATGTCAAGAGCATATCCAGCTGTGCTAAAGAAAGGTCACAAGTAGCCTGGGAGGCAAGCAGCAGTCCATACAAGAAAAATATATCGGTCCATACTGTGTCTGACTGTAGATCCAAGTGTAGTGAGTATACAGGCTCTTAAACTTGATGGTGGATGCTCATGTCTCTGCGAGTCCCCAGGAGGAAGCCAAGGCAATGAATCCAATGTGGTGTGGGAAACCAAAAATCAAAGACTGAGGGCATCCATGCTGCAACATAGCATTAATAGCTTTAAGGATGGAACACTGAGACCTGCGGGTAATCCCATTGGGGCTGGCAGTATAGGCTAGAGGTTAGAGTAACAAGCTGTAAATGAGCTTGTTACATTTAGCAGACAAACCTGGGTTTGATTCCCACAACCTCCACTTGCATACTGTGAGACTCTGAGCAAGTCGCTTGACCTCCCAAGTACTCCCAGATCACCCCTGAAAACAGGCACCTGTGCCTAGTGGGCCTTACTGAGTTACCAAAAAAATAAATAAAGTAAAAAAATATATAGTTTATATATATATACATATATATATATATAACTGCAGAAACAAAGGGAAGAAATGCTGCAAAATGACAGCAGACACCAGAACATTACATAATAAACTGAATCAAAAATCAAATGATCCTGGAGTGATCCGCTCCCAGTCGAGGTACAGAAACACACTAAGCAAACCATAATTAATAACTGCTCAACCCCTGTACAATGAAAGAGGGGTCATTGTCAAAGGCTCAACACAGAAGTATGCAGGATAATAGAACAGGCTCAATCTATAAACGCAAGTAACTCTATACAGATGCCATCAATGAAGAAGAACATTAAACTGATACTAGGGCAGACTGTAATAAAGTATCCTGCCTCCCAAAAGTCAGTTTTCCATTTTGAAAAGCTCCAGGAACAGCTTTGGCAGTTCAGTTTTGGCCTGTTCATAAGACTCAAAACCCTTATAGGTCCCATTACAGTTCACCTATAAATGAACAGGATATAACACCTGAAAGCTGATGTGGGCAGCCAATAACTTTGAGATCACTGGACAATAAACCGCACATTTGGTCCAAACCAATAAGGGAAGTTCTTGAACAACATGAATCCGACTGCCCTCCCAAGTAATCTCCTGGATCCCCCAGTCTCAATTTTCAAATTGCACTTCTGTTTGCATAACATCATTTGTACTTTATCCTGTTCTACATTTGTAGTGGTTATGTATTATTGCTGCTAATTGTCTGTACTTCATCTGTATCATGTAAAGTGCTGTACTGTTACATTATTTACTCCTGTAACCCTTTTCCTGGGTCACACCTAGAAACAAGCCTTGGCTCAGTGTGCCTTTCCTGCTTA
Source organism: Neoceratodus forsteri (assembly GCA_016271365.2). Classification (NCBI taxonomy): domain Eukaryota; kingdom Metazoa; phylum Chordata; order Ceratodontiformes; family Ceratodontidae; genus Neoceratodus; species Neoceratodus forsteri. The sequence continues at coordinate 1,699,104,409 of CM057449.1, read as the reverse complement.
CCAATTCTCAAATAAGTAAATATATTATTGGTTTCTCAAATGTATCATTCCAAGAGTATACAAGTTTCATCACTTATGATAACAGTAAGATCTGCGAGTTAAGAAAGGGTCATATTATTTTGGCAGGATACTGTACTTCAACTTTTTAGTTCAACCAGATTTAGGGAAATTGAAAAATGTAACTGGTTGGGAAAACAAACTAAAAGACTGAATATTTTTTTTTAACATGGTAATAATTTGGTCCATATTTGGAGGAAGCCTTACTCTACAGTAAATGATTATACCCATTAATCAAGGCCTAATAACGTATCTATAAGAATTGATTATTTCTAAATTTCAGAATAAACTTTGGTGGAAAACATTTTTTTTCTGTTAGATACTGAACCATGTTACCTTTTTATTATTAACTATAACACAGAATACAGGGAAGACAAAATCCTGGAAATTAAATAGCATGCTTCTGGCAAAGAAATATTTTTGTGAAACAGTTATACAAAGAATTGTGAACTATTGGCAGGATAATGTGAAGGTGGCTATGACTATCTTATAGTGCTGGGCTTCCTATAAAACAGCAATAAGGGCCATTATTATACCACAGGCAGTATGGTAAAATAAAGAATGAAAACAGAAAAGGGAACTGTTAGAAAGTAAATTACAAAGTCTGTAAAAAGAAATTGGACTCAACCCAGTCAACTAGCAATCCATAGAGTATTCAGAGCCCAAAAGAGCATTACAAAATTTAGATTTAAATCAAATGGGAGGAGGATGGTTAAGAATAAAAAAGAATCGTCATAGAAACAAACAAAATAGCTATCATGTTTAATAATAAAGAACAATTACTTACAAACCAAGGGGATATAGAAGAGTGATTCTTTGACTATTATCAAGATCTTTACAAATGTATGGATTTCTCATGTACCCAAGATAGACTACGCTAAATTATTGCCAACAAGTATGCAATCCAGAATTACTCACCTTAGAGGAAAAGGAGCAACTCAATGGTTCAATATTAGATCAATAATTTAAAAAGGCTTTGAAAGAAATAAAAAGCAATAAAACACCTGGGATGGATGGGTTTATTTTAAAATGTTCCCAGCACTCAGACCCTTCTATTTAACCAAATTAACCAAATTCAGCAAACTGGAAAAAGCTCTTTATCTTTCAGGGAGGCTAACATTTCCATAATACCTAACCCCAAGAAGGACAATAAGCAAAACAGAAAATTATAGACAAATCACAATATGAAATTGTGACTATAAGTTTTAGCTGGAATCCTGATTGACAAAACAATACACTAGCTTATAGGAACCAACTAAAGTGAATTTATCACATGGAGGACTATCCCAACAGGGGTTCATAAATTACTATTTGTATGACAATATCTAGAAGATACTAACAAATTGTGGAGTTCTGGTTGCCCTAGATACATACAAGGCTTTTTACATGTTGTAGTAGGATTTTGTTTGCAGCCTTGCGGGAATGGGGCATTCCAGACTCTTTAATTAAAGGGGACAGGAATTTTGTGCTAATTGTTAGCAGCTAATAATGATCCTGTTCACAGAAATGAAACTGGTACCTCCTAGTGATCCATATTTAAAGAGCAGCTGGCACCAACACTATAACTTGGTGTAGACTGACCAGTCGGGGCATAGGATCATTAAGTGTCTGGCTGTGATGAAAAAAGTTTAGTTACATACCATTTTCTACCACTGTTTCCCACAGCAGCTGACAAGCAAGCTCCTGCTCTGAGATACACTACCACTCCCGCTGTAAAGACGCATTGATGTCATGTTAGGAAAGTGCCTGCAGTAAGCAGGATCGGTGTGCAGGTCTCTCTATGGGCTATGCAAAGGGAGCGAACCTTTGTGAAGTCTTAAAATGTTACTATTTCAATAAAAAATAGAAATAACTGCTAATAGCCCTCAGTACAGCATCACAAGTGGCTTTGCTAATGGAGAGGTATGTCCTTGCAGGAGTGTGAAAATGGACAGATTTGGAAGACTAGCCCCCCCCCCAGTCAGAGAGACATGAGTGGACAATATCAGGAGGCATACAAATAATAAATAGATAGCCAGCGCTCCAGAGAAGGCAAGTGATTGTTAGGTTTAGACACCAGGAGTCAGGAAGACAGGTAAGGCAGGGTTGTCCCTCTCCCCTATGCTACTTATTCTTAGCCTTAAGGTCTTTTCATGTTAAATTAGGGAAAATAAAATCCAAAAACTTAGTAGCAAAGTAGGGAAGATTGACTTGAAATTGAACATGTATGCAGATGATCTGCTCATATTGGGGCCGTTGCTCCACCAGGTGGGATTTATGTGCATGATGCACATATTCCACCTGCAGAGCTCCGCACTTGCAGACAGAGGCATGCCACTGGTATTTCTCAATGGCCATGATCTGTCCGCAGGCATGCCCCTCCAGAGTGCAGCACTCCAAGGGGTGGCCAGGGGTGGAGTCGCAGACCTGGGTGGGCATCCAATCAGATGCCCATCCCGGGTCAGATGGTAGATCCCTTGCCTGGGGAGTGCATTGGCAGTGCTCTCCCATGGATGTCTGCATGGCCAGCAGCTGTGTATCTGAGAGGTGGGATATGCCACTGGCCATGTGATGCCCCCATTCAGATGGGGAGGAACGGGGGTCGGGGGAATTGGCATATGGGTGTGTGTTGGGGGGAGGGAAGAGTTCCCACTACACTGCCCACCACACCATTGGGACTGTGATGTGGGGGTGAGGGACCACACAGGCTGGCTTGCAGGGGTTTTTGGGGGCTGCCATCCATGGGCCAGTGCCCCCAAGTGTGTGTGTGTGGAGGCGTTGACATGCACAGGGGAGGTGGGATGCATAGCAGGGTGCAGAGGTGGGTGCCCCTGGGTGGACTGTCATGTGTCCATCTGGGACCTGTAGTTGAGAAATGGACAGAAGTGGAGGTGTGGGGCACATACTGGGTTTATGGCAGGGTTTCCCTGGTGTACTGGCTTCCCCCTATGCACCCTGGTGGGCAGCTCTATGTGGCTATGTTCATGCCTCAGCCCCCCCCCACCTGCCCCCTGCACATTGCAATCCATGTGGGTGTGGGATCGGGTGTGTAGGGGCTGCGCACCTCATTTTGTTAATTCCATGCGGGGGGGGCACAATGAGTGCAGAGTGTCTCCACACCTCACATTCATGGTGCAGGGCTCTCACCCCTTCCAGCATAAGGCCATTGATGTTAAATCCAACAGAAGATAATCTAGATTGAATTAAAGAAATCAATAATTTCTCAGTAGTTTCAGATTATGCTGTAAAACTACAATAAATAAGAAGTGCAAATTCTTAATGGCAGAAAAGAACCTTTGTTGTACTGTACCACAGTTTAGAGTTGCTACAAGCTAAGTTCCAAAAAGAATACATTCATTATCTGGAGCTCAAATTAACTAAGACAATATCCAGGATGTATCACTATAATTATTCAGATATCTACAAAAAGGTTCAAAATAGGAGAAAAGTTATCGTCTAAGATTCCCCTCTCCCTCTGGGGAAAAATGCAATTAATCAGAATGGTGGGGATCCATATGATCTCATATCTGTTACAGATGGCATTATGTGAAGTACCAGAAAAATGGTTTAATAAAGTACATTCCCTAGTGAAGAATTTTATATGGAACTATAAAAAGCTTAGGGCTTGTCCTGAAATTCAGTCCGATTACTTGACATTGTCAGTAAAGCTGGTTCTAAATTGGGCTAGGAGATTATATGAAAATGACTTTTTGGAAGATCCTTTATATAACCTAGGATATGATAAGATCTTATTAGCCCACATTTGGTCAAGACCAGAGGAATATAAGTAAAGGAATAATAAGATTATCATGACCATTAACAAAAATATCTTACCCTATAAGCAGAAGGCCCATTGTTTTGTAAAAAAATGTATTGCGGCTTACAAAACAGTAAATACAGCAGGTAATAACAGACAGCTAAAAAAAACCAGTGACATTATCACTTCAGACATGAACGAGAACAATACACCCTTAAAGGGTGACTACACACAACTGGCAGTAAACAAAACAAAGACAAACAAAACTTGGTCATAACACACTTACAGATCATTAAGGTGTAGTAATTATTTTATATTCCCTTACTTTTCATTTAACTTTTTGGCCCCCCAGCTCCAGACTAAGCAAACTGCACTTTAACTCCACATACAAATCAATATAATGAACACTACCTCCCCACACATACATACACATATACATACACAAACACACCACTAGCAGCAGCAGTCATGACTGCTCTCCATCTTACAGTTAGCATTGGCCATTACAATCCAAAGTGATGTAACACTTTCTTAAGAAGCACAGACCACACTGATTAAAGGGCAATAGAACAGTCCTTTACCAGTTTGAACTCCAGTACCATCTTTATACTGCTTGTCAATCTCCTAGTTTAATACAGTGAATTAATGCCATTCTACTTCTCAATATATTTTGTGCACAACATCTTAAAAATTACAAAATCACACACGTCCCCACAATGCAAAGCATCACGGGCTGCATATGCAAATCACCACAGAATATTATGCTGGTTCAACTTTAAGCAGAAATGCATGGTGCCAAAAGGCCTCTCACATAGTTTGTAAAGGGTGCCAACAGAAGACATAGACACGTGTTTCGTCCTACCAGGACTCATCAGTATGCCTCGTCTGTTTGACACCTCAGTGGAATGAACCAGCTACCCTAAGATGGCTTGCCTGGGTTATGTTGTGGTGAACCCAATTAAAACAAAAAACAGTTTAAAAGACAAAGAACCTCTGTGCACAAGCACTGAGGCAATGATTACCCCAAAGGGCATTTGGCTGGGAAGCCAAGTTTCAAAGAAATACAAAATCACACATCCCCCCACAATGCAAAGCATCATGGGCTGCATATGCAAATCACCACAGAATATTATGCCGGTTCAACTTTAAGCAGAAATGCATGGTGTCGAAAGGCCTCTCACACAGTTTGCAAATGATGCCAACAGAAGACATAGACTAGCACAAATTGGGGAGGAATGAATATCATTCTGAAGAGGCCCACTGTTTAAACTACAAAAGTATGTTAGCCAAGACAGCCTTAGACCACCAAGAAGAGAATGCATATTAAGAGATCCATGATTCCCTCGCCCATGAACTGCATCACCTTTCTTAGCATATACCTGACTTCTTCCTATTATTCTATATTATTTTGAAAAATATCTCTATAATTTTGGCACACGCACTTACAAACCATTATAAGTATAGCTACTACTGACAGCCACATCAAAACACAATCTCCACTTACTTACACCATAATAAAGCTGCAAAACGAAATTTCAACCCCTGTAATTGTTCCTCCTGTTATGGCTCAGCAATTGGTAGCACACCTGCCTCTGGGCCAGGAAGTCAGTGGTTCTAGTCCCCTCCCACTCCAGGATTAGGCTCATTAACATAAATGTTGGCCCCAAAAAGCAGTACTAAGGGGATGCAGTACTGTAGGGGCATGCAATCCTTTGGGTGAAACATGAAAATGAAGGAATTGAAGGACCTGTGTGACATCTCTGGTGGTTGTTCAGGTGGACGGTAAAGATCCCATTGCACTTCTTGAAAAAGATTATGGAAATTTTCCCAGGACGCATTTCCCCCTTTCACCAAAACACCATCGACAGCTTAAACTGGTTACATTTCAATTGGTTCCCCACCCCACCCCCAGGACAAAGCTAAAAGTAGGCCGCAAATATAGTCTAGCCCTCCTGTCCCAGTCAAAACAAAACTACATGTCATATGAAAATTCTATGCTACTTTCCAGGGGTTAGAAAATAGCTTCAATCTTTGCTTTGGCTGCAGAACTCTTTCATGCATAAAATTGTAAAGGCATTCATAATATGTTTCCTTAGAAAAAAGGCTGTTATATATTAGGTAGATAGTTTCTCTTTTGCAATTTAGACCTATATATTACAGGTTGATATTCAGTGCATTGTGGGTTTCATACAAACTAAGTATACTGTATGTGGAAATCTCATAGCAGAACATAACAATAACTGCACTATTAAAAGAATTAAAGATGAAACATAATTTTTAAAGCAGATTTCTGGTGGCATCTGCAGAATGTACTTGACAGACTTCTGTTTTAGTTATTTACTGTATTGCTTGTATTTATGAAATGCCATGGACACATTTCAGTTAAACATTCTTCTAGGGGTCAGAAGATCAGCACCAATCAGTGCTCCTGTTGCTGAACTCTTCAGTCTAAAAATTGAATACATTTCCTTATGAAAAAGGCTGTTAAAACTGGGTAGATACTTTATGTTTTGCAACTCAGAGCTATATATTGCAGCTTGATAATCATTGCATTATAGGTTTTATGGAGTATATGAGGAAGTTCCAACTGCTATTATCGAAGGTGAACAGTATAATTTCCAAGGCACATCTACTGTGACATCTTCAGAAACATACCTGACAGACTTCTATTAGTACTTTTTTTCTTTGCTGGAGTTAATGAAATGCCACTGGCTGGATGATCCGGTTTCCGTCAAGGTAAAACCAGCATGGCAGTTGTTTCTAAGGCTTACTGCTGTGACCGTGTCTCTCTCACATAATCTGGTCTGTGCAACTGAACCTTGAATGTTGTGACTAAGAATTTCAGAGAGCAGACAGGGGGGCTGAGAATCAACCACATGAATCAGCAAAGCATTATGCCGGTCTCTGCAACTGCCATTAAAGTTCTGTGCATTTAATCATACAGAGTATTCTGGACCCAAGTGGTGTTACAGAACAGAGAAGCATGCACGGCAGTATACCATATTACATTATTATATTAAATTATTTTAAGGGAACAGACTGTTCTTATTTTATTTTAAACTATTCTGGGTCAGTATAGCACTTTACAACTGTACACTTAAGCAGACGCGACATACTTGTTGGCTGCTTTTCTGAAGTGAAGAGCAAGAAGCTGCCTACCATTTGTAGATCCTAAAACAAACACCTGAATCATTTTGCTGTATAGGTTCAGTTTTATAATAGGTTATTGGCACTTAATGGTTAAAATCATTTAGGATGCTTCACATGCTGTATTCTTCCATAGAAAACAATACATGTCGAAATAATGACAAGCAACAAAACAATTGTTGCACATGTTCTAAAACATCTATGTGATGAGCTTGTAGCTGCCTCCCTTGAAAGCTACAGTAGCCTAATATTCTGCTTTCGTTGCAGTGCATAAGGTACAGTACCTTGCTAGAATCTCACACTTAGTCCAGGTCCACCCCAACCACATCTTAACTAACAAGCATTTGTCAATGCCGAATGTTTGCTTCCTGGCATTAGCAGTGGAAGTGCAGGAGTTAGAGAGATGCAGAATGGGAATGGCATTGAAGTATTGAACTGATGCCAACTCCACCCTCACCCTGCAGAGATGGACAGGCATTGAGGTGTGCCTTTGGGTTGTCACCCATGATGGTCACAATATTTTACCTCAACCTACCCTTCAGACACTGACAAGTATTGAGGTGTGCCTTGGGGCATTTGGACTTTACATTCACCTCATTCCATAAGGAAATACACTGAAATGGGAGCAGTATAGGAAAATGGAGTGAACTCTGGGGGCAAAGGATCCAAGGTGCACCTCGATGCCTGTCACTGGCTGGAGGGTGGGGGTGGGGGGGTGCAATAGCACGAGCATTACTGTCGACAATCCCAAGTCACACCCCTGACACCTGTCAGTCCCTACAGGGTAGGACGTTATGATGGAAAACCCTAACACCCTGGGTATTTCCTGGTATTTTTACTCCAAGTATTCCACATGGGCTTTTTGTGACCCCACCGCATGAACAGTGACACTATCGGTTCATTAGGGGAAAGGTGATTTTGCACAGAGACTGCACCATTTGGTGCCACAGGTTTGAACACACATTTCAAACAGGATGTGAAAAGTAACAGGTGTACTGTTCATGAGGAAGTGTAAAAAATTGCATTGTTGAAAATCTGGAGTGAAAATATAAAACAACTGGTGAAGTCACGAGTGTGCATAGAAACTGTGCAATGTGCACCCGTAATGTAATTAATTTGAGGATTTTTTACAGCAGATTTTCAACATAGGCATTTTGGGACCTTCGCTCATGAACAGTGTCACTGTAATTTTCTTAATCTATCCCAAACACTAATTTCCCACAGCGACCGCGCTGTTCTCTACTGGAAGTACGAAAACACATTTTGGCCATGGTGTGAAAATGACAGCTGTACTGTTCATAAGCAGGTGTGGAAAAATGTCAATGTTGAAAACCTGGACTGAAAATATTACAAATTAGTGAACTTACGAGAGTGCATGGAAATTTTATTTTTTTTATTTATTTTTATTTCATTTTTGTTGACCGGGTAGATGTACTAGACAAATCCTGCCTATTTTCAGGTACGACCTGGGGGAGGGGGATACAGACGAATGCCAACTGACCTTGAACCAGATTAAGCTGTTGGTGGTATTTTTAGTGAATGAGGAAAATTTGGCCAGGACACCAGGGAAATTACCCTACTCCTTTTCAATAAGTGCCATGGGATCTTTAACATCCACCTGGACTACCACCAATCCAGGCAGATGGGACCTCGGTTTAACATCTCATCCGAAAGACGGCACCTCAGAAGTGCAGCACCCCTCTCATGCTGCACTACAGTGTCAGTACTGGGATACCCAAGTGCCAGATGTAGGAACTGAACCCACAGTCCTCTGATCTCCCGTCCTCAGAGGCGAGTGTGCCACCTACTGAGCCACTGAGACTATATAATTGTGCAATGCTCACTTGTAACACAGTCATTTTATGGACTTTTGTCACCAAATTTTCAACATAGCCATTTTAACACCTCTGCTCATGAACAGTGTCACTGTGATTTTCTTAATGTGTCCCGAACATTGATTTCGCAAACCGACCACGCCAATGTGTGTTACATGTGCGAAAACACATTTTGAGCAAGATGTGAAAAATGCCAGCTGTACTATTCATAAGGAGGTGTGGTAAAATAGCAATGTTGAAAATCTGGAGTGAAAATATTACAAATTCTCAAAGTTACAAGCATGCATAGGAACTGCACAATGCACGCTCATGAAACAGTCATTTTTGGGAACTTTTTTCCAAATTTTCCACATAGGGTTTTTGGGGGCCTACCTCATGAACTGCGACACTGTCATTTCGTAAATTGGTCCCGAAAGGTGGTTCTGCGCAGTGACCACGAAATCACCTTTCAGGACCAAATAACAAAATGACAGTGACTGAGTTCATAAGGTGTGGTCCCAAGAACCCCATGTTGAAAATTTGGTGAAATAATTCCCCAAAATGCCCAAGATATGCACCAAAGTTTTTAAAAAAATATTTATGCCATTATTCAGCTTACCGGCATTTCTTCAGTTTGCGGTTGGCTTTAAAGAGTGCAGATGTGTTCCCTGGTCCACCAAGATTGTCGCCCTGGACCTGGAGGCAAGTAAGGGTGAGGTGGGGGTGGGGGATGGGGTACTCAGAGGGTGGGCATGGGTTGGGGAAGGGGCAAGACAGTCAGCAAGGGACCATTTTTTATTACAGGTGATTTTTTTTTGTTTATTGAAAGACGACGTGGGACTTTTGCCATGCTGGGGTGGGCTCCCAGCATGGCAGCTGGAAGCTTGTTTGGGGGGCAGTGGAGCCAGTGGGGGATTGGGCACCTCCATCAGCCATATGGACTGTTGCCATGCTGGGATGGGCTCCCAGCGTGGCTCCTGGAAGTCTGTTGGGGTTGCAGCGGAGCCGAGGGGGGATTGGGCACCCCCGTCAGCCATACAGTGTGTGTTGGAGGGGGGGAGCACATGAACATGCAGGGGTGGGCTCCCAGCATGCTACTTGGGCATTTGTTTAGGGAGGGGACAGAGCTGTCTATGACAGCTGTTCCAGTGCAGTGCCAACGTGTAGGCACTTTGCATACTGCCGACAGCAGTATGCAGATTGCCTACATGTTACCACCGCTGATTGTAGCAGTGTTTTGCTTGGAACTGTATGCCACTGCATCTGAACTGCTGTCATAGACAGCTTGGACAGTTATTGATGCAGTGAGGCCATGCCTGCAACAAGGAGCAGAGCATTGGAAGCGAGATGGCACACCTATGAAACATTGTATGGTGGCACTATGTTTCTTGCACATGCGTGCAAGCAAACATAAAAACTGTCCGAGGGTCACAGTTGCAGTCTTTCCTAATGTGAAACTATTGATCCTGTCTGTCTGCCAGACAATCTTTGTACCACCCATGAAAATGAGCCCCCCAGACTCCAGTTATTACCCTCTCACTAGCTCAGATTGAAGCATGATCGCAATGCATGATCAGATTAACTAGAGTGTGATCTTTGTTTTGGGGGATGGCATTGTTGTGTCCTCTGCATTGTGGCAGGAGAGGGAGTGCCACCAGGGGTGTTCAAATATGACACTGGGATTCAGCAATGGGGGGTCTAGAGGCACATGCTACCAAGAGCTCTGGTGCCCCTAGGGAAGCAGTGCAAGTGTGGTGTTGTAAAACTGGGAGAGGGAGATCCAACTTACCCACATTGTGCTTCACTGACAGCATACCCAGCAGGAAGGCAAGTTAAACAAGGACAAAAAGCAATACCAGTTGTGCATGTTAGGGACCATAAAATTTACCTCTGAGTGCGGCAGCTTCAAGCTGTAAAACTGTTAAGTAGGACCCCCGCCGAAAACAGAAACCAGAGGTCACATATCACTTGGACTGTCATGGTTAAATAAGCAGTAAAACTAAATCTTAAGTGCTCAGTAAATACATCAGTAAACACCTCAAAGAGTGCAATGCTACAGTAAGTACTTTTTTATGCACATCATCGTTATGGCTATTGCTAAATCACTGTTTCTTAAAAGTGTACCTATTGCAACCTCAGGGAAACAAGTCCATTAAAGAGCTAGTTCAAAGACACAGATCATTTAAGCATTTCTGCAAAATCTGCAGTTTTATGTAAAACACAACTGGTGAACCTGATAAAGGCTGCCATGTAGGAAATCACATGCCCTTTCTTGAACTGTAAGAGGGTAGATTTAGAGCCTTATTTCATGCCTTGTGTAACAGCATTCTACCCATTGTTTTTTTTTTCTTGCTATATCTTCAAAGGCACTTGTTTCAAAGTTTTTTTAGAAAGGATGTCTGCCTTCAGAATTTGAAAAAATTAAATAGCTGCAAACCTTTTTCCGCCAACACACCAATGACTTGCAGGGCAGTGTTGACTACAGCACACATAACAAATTAACAATAACACAAGATGCTGGAAAAAGTAGTTAGGGAATGCTTTTGACAGTTAACTACATACAATGTTAAACTATTCATTTTATGATAGTTCCCTTGCCTTTCCGTACCACAACAAACACCTGCTCAAGTAATCGCAACTTAGATAGTTTTAATCACCTTGCCCTAAAACTTAACTTTCCATTTATAAAAAATAAATAAAAAGTACATGATTTCACTTTATATCCTGCTGACCTGCTCTGCCCTTGTGTTGGATTCTTCAGTCACAGACAGACAGCTGTGGTACATTTATGAAACTTGCTTCCATTGATGGTAGCATGCGGTTGGCAAGACTGCCACGTAGTCATGGTCTTGACATGGGCAACTGAACCAAACACATGCTAATCAATACTATTCTCTGATAGTTTCTCTCTTGCTCAAGCAGTTAGATAGCAATAAGCCTGCCAATGGGCTGGGGGCAGGGTTATCTTTTTTTCTGCTTAAGAAGATTATATCAACAATTCATGGACAGAAATAACACACACTTTGAGGGCTGGGTTTTCAGTGGTGTATAAGATGGGAAAGAAATCCTGCAAGCTGCATACATTTTACACCTGCGTGACTGTGCATCTTGGAAGGGGAGAGTCCTAAAGACCCACAATAAAGAGCAAACAATGGAGACTATAGGTGATGGTGAGTGGTTGTCACTGTTGGGGGGGGGGGGGTGAGGTTCACTGACTACCAGCCTTTGAAGAGATGGTTAATGTGAGAAGAGAGAAGAAAAATCTACACAGAAAACAAAACCAGGATTTGTCAGATGGCTGCAAGCTCAAGCACCTATATCTGTGGACTGCAGTTCCAGGGCTGCACTCCCACCACTTGCTGCTCTACGAATGTAAAGCTGGTAAAATGGAAAAAGATCAGCTCTTCAATAGATTTGGTTCCCTTAAACCAGCTGTAGTTGTACATTGATCACCCCATGGGATTATGGATTGTGGATTAGGATTCTCTTCTAGTCTCTGAGTTTGTTATGTGAATTTACCTGCTACTCCTACCTTGCTGCACACAGACTTATAAAACAAGAAAGCACCAATGATCATGGATGGTCCAGTCAGAAGATTACCTTTTTGGTAAGATGCTCAAGTGAGTCGGGTGAGTCAAGTCTCAGTGTCACTCTCAGCCATACACCGCACAGCACACCACCACCTCTCAATGATGGTCTTCTTCTCCTCTAGCTCCTGACTCCATCGATTCAAAAGAGGAATTAAACAACCCAAAGGAAGGAAGGATTGATTGGGTCAGCAAACTGAACAGTCAGGCACTGCAAAGCAAGGGTGTAAAGCCTTTTGGGGAGCCTTCTGCGAGTGCTCACCACTCCCCCACACACTGCTGACCAATCATCTCAGGGTCAAGACTCTTGACCCTAAGCTAATTGGTACAGACTCATAATCACACCTTTGCTGCATGTCTCTTCAGTCAACAGTCACCTATGGAAGGCACGAGAGGGTCATGATAGTGTTGGTTTGCCATATCTAATTTCAGACAATTTCTTCCTCTCTGTGTAATCCACCTTTTGTTTTATTTATGTTGTTGTTTGTATTAGGAGCATTTGTCTCAATGGCAGTATCAGCACCCCGCAGCAAATAACAAAGGGAGAGGGGGCCCAGCACAACACAGAACACAGTGTGAATCACGTGAATCACTTGATTCACTTGTCCTCCTCCCCCGCTTTTCATTGAATTGCATACTTTTTTTTGTACACAATACTGTACATGGCAGGGGGTCCCACCCAGAAATCTCTAGGTATCTGTCTAGGCCAGTTCGACCCTGTGGTATGATTATCCCCAGGTGTCTTTCCTGCTTCAAGGTCATCAATACCACTCCACCCATCTTGTACTCTGCCCCTGGGTTTCTGTATCCTAAATGCATTATTTTGCACTTTTTTGCATGGAAACCCATCTGCTATATCCTTGACAACTCCTCTAGTTTTCTGGTATCTCAGCTCATCCTTTCCACACCCACAGGAGTGTCCACCCTATTGCAGATTTTGATGTCATCAGCCAAGAGCCAGACCTTCCCTTCCATCTCCTCTGCAATGTCACTTATAAAGACACTAAAGAAGACCTGTCCCAGCACTGGAGCTGGGCAAAAGTTATCTTCTGCAAGCAGAATTCTGGTAAAATGCTGATTTTGTTTCCATGAAATTTCATGACATTTGCATGAAATGTTTGTGAAATTTCACCAGAATTGTGATTTTGTTTATTAGTATATAATTTAAAACATATTTGTCCAAATTGCACCAAATTTGTTATGGTGACTGTGCCACGTTTCAGATCTCTGTCTTTCAAGATCACCGAGTTATAAGCCTCCAGACATTCAGAAATTTTAAAATTACAGTTGACATCTATGTCAACTAAAAATGTCCACATTTCACCAAATTGGGTTTGGGGACTTTACTAAGACACGTACATATGTGTCCCAAGTTTCAGATCTCTGACTTTAAAGGTGACAGTGTTATAAGCCTCCAAATGTTCAGACATTTTAAAATTACATTTCACAATTATGTAAACTGTTGAATTTTAAGCCCCTAAAATTTTAATGCTAGAGAATGAAATATCACTAATATTGTTAGGTTCTCTATTTAGCAGTTCCTATGACTCTTTCAAGAATGTATTCATTTAAGTTTTCAGTTCTCTAGCTCCAAAAGTAGCTAAGCATATAAATATTTCAGAAATTTTCACATGAAAAATAAAATGCCAGACTTTGAGCCCCTATAATATCTACATGCTTCATCCAAATGTTATCAAGCTTGCCACATGTTTAGGTCCTATCTATGCAAGACAACATACCTGCCAAACTGCAGATCTCTAGCTGTAAAATGAACTGAGTTACAGCCTATTAAAGAAATTTGGAAAATTCAAAAAAATTCATGAAATTTCACAGAATTTTGTAAAACTTCATTGAATTTGGAATTTGATAATTTTGCCCAGCTCTACCCAGCACTGATCCCTGAGGCAACCTGCTGGTCCCTGTCCCTTCCTCAGAGTCAACTCCATTTGCCACCACCCTCTGTTGCCTATTTCCTAACCAATTTCTTATCCAGTTTACCACATTTGGACCCATTCCTGAGCTATCCAGCTTGCTTACTAGTTTTCTATGTGGAACAGTGCTGAACACCTTTCTGAAATCTAGGTAGGCCACATCCTCCACTCCATCATGACCTAGTTCTTTGGTCACCCACTTAAAGAAATGTATCAGATTCATTTGACATGACTGCCCCCCTGTAAAACTATGCTACTTCAGGTCTTGTAACCCACTGAATTCAAGATATTCCACAATCCTTTCCTTCATCAGTGATTCCATTAGCTTTCCCACCACCGATGTCAGGCTGCCTGTCCTATAATTGCTAGCCTCCTAGTGATTGTTTCAACTGGTCAGGGAGTGGGACAGGACGAGGTTATAGTGAGTTTTTTATTGAACATACACAGCAAGAGGTATGCGGGGGGGGGGTTACATCCACTAAAGTGCATTGTGTTAAAGGTAGGTTTTCAGTAACATTAATGCCTTCCTATTAGCGCTTCCAGAACATTTTTTTAATACACCAGAGCACCTGTATGCAGTGCCAATTTAGTAATCTGCATGGGTGCTAGGCACTGGTTAGCTCACACATGCAGTCAGCTTTGTGACCCACTAGCTGTACCTTTCAGTATGTCACTTTACTCACTGCCATCGCCAGAGTGTACAAATCACAGATAACATGGCAGGGTGTACCATTCAAACATGCAACCACTTGAATGATAAGCAGAAAGGAAGTGCATTCATTCATTCATTCATTCATTCATTCATACGTTCATTAATTTGACCCATGAACACTACAACTACCAGCACCCCCAGTCCAGCCTAACTTGCTTGTTTTTACAAGATTTCTTTGTTTTGTATACTTTTGAAATGCCGTTCTGAGTTTTAAGGGGTCTGTGATGGGATTTTTCAGCATCCAGAAAAAGTTTTTAAATGAATGATTAACCCCTAACGGCCAGTCAAGTATTAGTATAGGAAGACATCAACATTAATTCATCTTACTCAGGACACTGATTGTGCTGTCTTGCAGCAGTGCTGCAATTTTCATTGTTTTTACAGGGTAGCCTTGATAATTTTGATTTGTTTTCTGTAAATTTATGGTTGAGGGAGTATCGAGGTTTGGTGCAACTGGATTGCCCGGGGGGGGGGGTTGCTCATGGCTTTGGGGATACATGGGAGGTGGTAAGATGTATAAAATTCTACTAGCTGCTGCTTTCATTATAGGAAACTTGGCTAGGACTATGGGTGGAGGAGGAAGGCAGGTGCTAGAGGGTGGTGGGGAACAGCATTTTTAGAGGCTTCTGTGGTGGTGGGGGTAGGAGCCATTTACACAATTGACTGTGTTTTTTTTTAACAAAAAGCGAAAAAACTCTGCATAGTTTTCACCAGTGAAAGGCAAATTCACCTGTTGAAAGTACACAAACACAGAAACATAGAATTTGGCTGCAATTAAGAACCACTTGGCCTACCCTGTCTGCCCAGATGGTCACTGTCTAGTCTGTTCCTGTTAATCCTACCTGGCCTCCAGTGACTCTCCCTCCTCCCTGCCTATTTACTAATATTCCTTTATGTCTATGCCATGCATGCTTGAAGCCCCTCATTGTTTTTGCCTCCACCACTTCACGTGGCAGTCTGGTCCAGGTGTCTACCATTGTTTCAGTGAAGAAATACTTCCTCACATACTTCCTCACATCCCTCTTGATCTTCCTCCCTTCTAGCTTTGACATATGCCCACTGGTCCTGGTGTTCTTTCTCATTTGAAAGAGACTCCCCCCATACCTTATTCACCCCAGTGAGGCACCTGTAGGTCTCTATCATGCCCCTTCTTGCTTTCTACTCATCTAGGTTGTACATGTTGATTTCCCCTAGTCACTCCTCATAGGGCTTTGATGCAACACCTGCACCATTTTAGTTGCCCTTCTATGGATTGCCTCAACCCCAGCTATGTTCTTTCTGAGATGTGGCCTCCAGAACGGGACACAATACTGCAGATGGGGTATCACCAGTGACAATACAGAAATAGCACCATCTCCCTCAACCTGTGGGTGATACTTCTTCCTATGCATCCCAGTAACCCATTGGCACTACCCACTGCTTTGTCACACTGCCCTGCCACTTTGAGGTCAGCAGACATGATTACCCCAAGGTCCCTCTCCTGCTTCGTGACTGTCAGTACCCTTCCATCCTATACTCAGCTTCTGACATTCTAGGCCCTAGATGCATGATTTTGCACCTTTTGGCATTGAACCCCAGCTCCTTTGCCTTTGAGCACTCCTCCAGTTTTCCAAGATCCCTACAGATTCTCTCCATGCCCTCCTGAGTGTATACCCTATTACAGATTTTGGTGTCATCTACAAAAAGGAAACCTTCCCTTCCAGTTCTTCTGCAATGTCACCTATGAAGATATTGAAGAGGACCAGTCCCAGTTCTGAGGCCTGCAACACCCAGCTGGTCACTCTCCCCTACTTAGAGTGGGTGCCATTTACCACCATCCTCTGTCATCTATCTGTCATCAAGGCACAGGTCAGGAAGTATAGGAAAACAAAGCGCTGTTATAAAATTCATAAGTATCATTTTATTATTATTAATGACATATAGAATAATACATGGGATGTTGTGTTAATGAGATTTTGCACACACCCGAGGTGCTGAATGCATATATTTAAGCATCCAATGCCTCAAGTGTGCATAAAATCTTGAGTTAAACACATCACCCCATGTTTTATTTTATATAATTGCTGGGTAGCATTTTGTTTTTCACCACAACAAGTATATGAAATAAACACACATCCCTGTGGAGCCACAGTCTAGTCAGTTTTCATCATGGTCTGTGGTTGTAGGCAGCTGGTAAAACCAAACGTTTCCCTTTTTTTCTCATTTTGTTAACATTTTTCCTCCACAGCAATTATATAAAGCAAACACACATCCCTGTGGAGCAATGGTCTGGTCAGATTTCAGCATGGTCTATGGCTGGTAAAACCAAATATTTCCTTTTTTCCCCCTCATTTATTTTAAAAGCTTAACCATTATAGCAGAAAGAGCCCAGTTAATGATTTTTAAAATTAACTTACCACCGAGTGCAAGTGGTGGTGAAGTCTCCAGCCCGAAGGTATAGTGCAGAGAGGGAAGAGTGGAGACTGGCACATGCGTGGGCTGAAGAAAACCTGGTGCATGTTTGCCATTATAACCTGTGGGTTATAATGGCAAATTATAACTGGGTTTCCCCTATGGGGAAAAAATGCTTGTCAGTTATAATAAAATTAAAACAATTGTTCAGGATAGCAATTTACAAACACAGTACAGACAAAGAAAACAAAGTTCTTCATCTGAGAGTACCTCTAATTCTAAATTTCAATCTCTCTCTCTCTCTCTCTCTCTCAAAAGGTTGCCTTCTTTTTGTAGAAGTCTTTACCTGGCAATTAATTTCTGCATTCTGAGCTCATTGAGAGACATCCTGTTTTCACTCAAAATGTATCAAAGTTCTTGTCAGTTTCTTTCCAGCAGATGTAGAAAATAGAATATGGTGTCTTAAAATAAATCTCCTGTTGGCAACTCTGCAAAAGAGTTTGTGGAGGTCAAACTGCATTTCAAAGTTAAGCCCCTAAGTTCCAAATAGCTTTTTGCTTTCATTTCAACAGTATAACTGTATACATTTTCAAACCAAAGAATCCTCGGTTTCACACACAGATTCACAAAAAAGATTCACATGTTTTTATAACCACAGGTATGCAAGGGGGAAGAAAAGATAGAAAGAGCAAGAAACCGCAAGTAAGGGCAAGGAGATAGCGGGAGGCAGAGAATCACAAGACCATCAGAGTGAGCAGTTCCTAAAGCTTATAAGAAAATTTGATTGAGCCATCAGACAGATGAGACAGAAAAAGAGATGATAGAATAGATCCTTGCTTTTAACTCTTTCTGCATAACAAATGGGATAGGGTCTTATTCAACACTGTCACACTATCCATTATCCAATTACTTACCCAGCTTGCCACTCTGGATCCCACCCCAAGAGTGATTAGTTTTGTTATTAGTCTCCTGTGTGGCACAGTGTCAAAGGTCTTGCTTAGGTCCAAAAAGGCCAAGTCCACTGCCTTCCCTTGATGCATTTCCCTGGTCACCCAGTGACACTTCACTGACTCTTTCACCAGTAAAAGGTTGCTATGAGTAGATTGCTGGGTAAAGGTGGTCACTTTGCCAGGTGAAAACTATGTGAAGTGTGCCCTTCCTGCAACCCATGAAGCAAAGTCAAAGACATTTTGTGACGTACTTAACAAAGTGATTTCCTCAAATTTGCACACCTCTAGTTTGGATGTTTGGATTAACAAGACTCACATCTCTTAGCATCCCAATAAACAATGAACACAAGGACATTCTGTGCATGATATCTAAAGACATTTCCATAAAAAAAGGCTCTTTACCCCTTAGACGTCATCTGTCCCTGTTTCTTATTTATATACATGACCCTCTGTTTGTGTCATGCTTATGCCACAATCAGAGGATTATGACTTTATAGCAAGAATCAGCAATGGGGGCATGTAAAGTTTAACAGAAGAGAACCTGCTTTAATGAAAATGACTTCAGCAAGAAAACTTGAAAAGTCCTGAATTTCAAATTTGGGGGGAATTCTGTGCAACTGAATGCTGCTGATACTAACGATTAATGGAAGTTGGAAATCTTGTCAAGAAACAATATTTATTATTCGCATGACTTTTTTAGCAGATATATCTGTATCTGTCAAAGAATATTCATTTCTATCTACCCAGCTTTCTTTCTGTATCCCTCTACCATAACAATGAGCCACCCAGGCTTGATCAGTACACAGTATACTGATTCCAGGGACACAATGACTTAACCATTGTGGTGCAAAAATTAAAAAAATTCAACAAAGAGTAAAAATAAATGGCATTGAGATATGGAATTTCACACATGAGGGTTGAAAACTGATGACACTACCATTGCACTAGATATGTATATTTGTTACAGGATGACTAAACTAGGACAATGAGGGGCTGGTATTTTAATTTATGTTAAAACACATTTAGTCACTACTGTGGATGATTTCTCTTACTCATATGCTTTTTGTGATTGTTTTGCTGCTAATAAATCTTAGTTGGTGATTCAAAACATTTGTTTATGGGTGCCTTCTACTTGCCCCTTGGTTTTGCAGATGAAGGGGTTTAAATGTTCATTATTGAATGTCAATGGAAAAAAACTAAAACAAATTGATTTTAATAAGAGAAGCTATCATAAACGGGGCTAACAAATCTAGCAATAAAATAAATGATAAACTGCAGTGACCAAATGTTTCCCAGGTTGTAGACTCCCCTTCAATGTCTAACTAAAGACACGAAACAGAACCCCTAATAAATAGGATTTTAGCTCCTTCTCTCTCTGATTCATAAAGCGACCATTGCCCTGAAGTTTGTGCTTTGAGTGCTTGATAGTCCACCCCTAATTTATTTTTCATGCCCCTTACACAATTTTATGTTTAAATTTGTTAACCAGGGAAACAGCACGTTGGGCAATTTGGGCATACCCTTATCCAAATGGAAGGCATTCCCCTAATCTTCAATAGCAGTCGGAC
Organism: Neoceratodus forsteri; assembly: GCA_016271365.2. Classification (NCBI taxonomy): domain Eukaryota; kingdom Metazoa; phylum Chordata; order Ceratodontiformes; family Ceratodontidae; genus Neoceratodus; species Neoceratodus forsteri. The sequence continues at coordinate 1,699,084,516 of CM057449.1, read as the reverse complement.
TGTCTACCTTAGCAGTATATTAGCATGAAATTAGCCTTCAGACTGTTTTGCCATGTTAACAAGAATGTATTAGTTATCCTGATAGCCTTCACAGTCCAAAGCCTTAAGTTAGCCTGCCTATAGTATGAAATATTTAAAGCAGAAGCCTAAGATACCAGTTTTCATAGCAGTCTGGATGATGGTCAAGGACTGCTTTTTAGCAGTATACGTTACTGCTTATGAATGCTTTGTAGCAGTCTGGATGATGGTCAATGACTGCTTTTAATAGTATACTTTACTGTTTAAGCATGATTCATATATATTTAAGGTTAACGTTACTGCTACTGAATGGATATGTAAGGTTAAAAATATTTCTTAGGACTGTGCTTTTACTGTTAAGTGACATTTAACATTACAACTTACTTAACAGTCCCATCCTAGTCAAAAGCAGTATTTTTAACCTTAAATAATCACATCCCAGTCCGATGCAAAATTTCTAACCTTAAATATGTAGAGTCATTTACAGGCTTGAAAAGTATGGAGAACATTTTACCTTCAACTTGTACACAAATAGTGTCCGAAAACCTGTATCATGACACAGCCTTATCTTGTGAAATGTTGTCCAATGTCCATATAAATAATGCATCAATGATAAATAAGTATTTTGCCTGATCTCAGCACCATGATGGCAGATCTTGTGATCCATTATACATGGCTAGAGTGATACCTTTTGCAATTAGAATTCTTTGTTGAGCAAGAAATGCTGTTATCAGACAGTAACCCATACTTCAAAGTGGTTTTGAATCTCCCAAGAAATTATCCAGTATTAAGAAAATAAGATGGTGCTCACCTACTGTGTCCAAAGTCATGGTAAGTCCATGCATAAATCCCATGTTCTCATACCTTTTTCAATGCTCTTGAACAAGACAAGTTTTAACATTCTTCAAGGATGTTATCGCAGCCCTCGATCTGCCAAAATGCAGAAATGTGAATAAGGCAATGGCCAAATATAACACTTAAGAACTATACTGAAAATTACATTATTTGTTCCATCTCAAACTTCTACATCTGCATAGAAATTTCCTGCATGTTATTTAAAATGTAAACAAGTGTACATAGAGCCCATAGTATCCTGCTTATCTGTACATTCTTATTACTGCAAGTAAATGATTACAAAATGTCCATATCTTTGTTCAAGAGCAATGACATTGATGTTCCAGATTTCCCATTGTGTTTGTCATTGCACGTGCATACTGGGCTTCTGCAGTAAAAATAATTTAAAAAAGCATGCAAACAGATTGGTAGTTGAGCATGGTCATCTAGTTTGACAGAATTCCCCGTCAATTCTGGCACATACCGTCTCTCCTGGTTCCTAGCACTTATCATTCTCCACCCTGGTTTGGGGGAGAACAGCACAGCAAGAAAAATGCTGGAAGGACCCCGCTGTGAAAAGTGTGAAAGGATTTACAGCGACAGGGGTATAATAGCGGCTAATTGTTATCACTGCATCACCTGGCATATTTTTCAATGGCTCCACCATCCAAAGCCTGGTTTTGGTGCCCTTGCTTGCATCTCTGTGCTTGGAACTAGTGGTGGGCGAAGTGACAAAACTTCACTACATGGAGTAATCTGCCAATGTCACTCATCTTGCAGGGCAATATGTGAAATTTCACCCATGAAATGATGAAATTTCACCCATGGAACGGCAACATTTTGCCTGCAGAAAGGTGACATTTTGCTTTGGTAAGCAAAATTTTGCTATCCACAGGTGAAATTTTGCCTTGGAAGGTGACATTTTACCAAATTCGGTACATTGTGTGGATTACACTGCATGGCGAAATCACCCAGTTCACCATGAGTTTGCCAAAGTTTAAATTCACTGCCTCTCTACTTGGAATAATTAACTGTTGTAACTGCATCATCTGGCTGATTTTTCAATGGATCCACAATCCAATGCCAGTAAGATTTTTCAATGGATTAACCCCCCTATGTTTAATAAACTTCCTGATGTACCTCTTAAACCTCCTACTTGTGAGTGGCAGATTTTAATGGATCCACACCCCACTTTGTTAAATATATCTCCCAATCTACCTCCAAGTTTCCCCACATGTCCATATTACCTTGATGTACCAATCTGAATAGTTCCCACACTCACCTACCAATTAATCCACTTTATGAAATGGCAGATAATATCATAGCCCCCCCCCCATCCTAGTTTCCAGGGATCATATGGATTGCTTTGAGACTGTCTTTATACTACCTGTTTTGCAAAATGTTCTTCAAGCACAAATCATGATCAAAGTGAATGTTTACATTTTGTCACCTATGCAGACGGTTTGCTTCTGAAATCAATAATGGAGTAAATGTGAAATTCCTTCATGCAATTTTTTGGGCACACTACTCTAAATTCAGATTTCTTGCCATGCAACCATGAAAAACACCCAATACACTATCCCCTTAATCAGTATGAAAATAATGGCACTGTTACATTTTGATCACCCTTTTAATGGCCAGTTTTCTTTTAATGGTATATTTTGTATTTTAATGGCCCATTAATCACACACAATGCCTGCTGACACTGGAATCCATCATGCCGCAAGTATAGTTTGTATTCAGACATACACACCAGTCATATGCCAGGACAGAGAGAGTGTTAAGACTTTTCTCACCTGCTTAATAGAGATTCCTATATGGCACACTCCTCCATGCTAGTCACTGACCATGCTCCCCTGACCCTCACCCTGGGTGGAGGCAAAAGTAGCTCACAGCCTAAACAGTGGTGCTATGTCCCACATTGTTTAAGGACAGTGCCTACAGAGTATTAATTTTACAGGCTATTAAGAGTTTCTGAGCCATAACATCAGGGGAGCCATGCAGCAAGATGTGAGGGTGCTGGGTCAAAACAGCACAGCAAGAAGAATGCTGGAAGCACCCCGCTGTGAAAAGTGTGAAAGGATTTACAGTGACAGGGGTATAATAGAGTCAAACTATAACCGCTACCCTTGTCGCTCTCTGTATCACCTGAAGAGGGCTAATGTTGCCATGTGCTGGGGTGGCTGGCTGAGACACTCCTGTGGTGGAGTGACTAGGGCACCAGCACATGGTGTGCTAGGAGGCTTGGGACCGTTGTTCAATTCCCACCAGGTCCCCTTCCTACTGCAACATTTTTTTTTATTGCGGAACACAATAATTTCCTGCTCCTGACTTTTTTCCATCCCGAAGTCCATGACTCCCTGGAGTTTAGAGATTGAAGGGGGGTAGATTCAGGAGGGAGGTGAGGAGGCATTTCTTTATGGAGATAATGTTGGCAAAGTGGAACACACTACTGGCTGAGGTGGTGGCATGTAGCAATGGAATGCTTCAGGAAGGGGTGGGACAGGGCAAAAGGGGGGCAGCTGCTGAATAGGAAGCTAGCTGCCATCTCGACCAGCCTAGATAGACCAGGATGGTCTTTTGCTGCAGGCAACTTTCATATGACCCATATGTGTTTTAATGGCTCATTAATTGTGTTGAATTCCATCATGACTCATATGCACCAGAAGAGTGCAGATTTCAAAATAACACCCAGTAAAAATAATTATTTTTAAAGTACCAGGCTCTGTTTTGAAATCAGCACTGATGAGGGGGTTTGCCTGTCACCTGTATGTTTTAGAAACAACTCCCATATCATTATATGTAACAAATCCATCATCTTGCTGAATGAATTTGTAACCTCACATCTTGTATGATCAGTGTGAGGTCAACAGCTTGTTCTGCATGGAGTAGTGTTCAATAGTCTCTACCCATGCCTGCAGCCTTACCCCCTTGGAGCCTTCTACTATCAAATCTCATAAGTAAGCAAGGTCTGATTTGGTAAGTGGATACCTCTAACAAACATCAGGTGGGAGCAAGGCTGAAATAGCTCTCCTTTACAGGCCACAAAATACTCAAATCAAGTTGCTACACATTACAATGGAGTGGGTACCTTGTTATATGCCACACACCCAACAGGGCAGTTAGGTAATTAAACTGGATTTACCTACCCCATCAGCCAGGGAATCCAGAGTTGAGGTGTCCTGGGTTTAGGAATTCTGGCATGACCTGAAAGGTAAGAAAAGAGGTGGTTGAGGAAACACAAAGGGTCAGATGTCCTAAAAGAGAGAGAATGGGGGGGGTTAAAGATACTTATCTGATTGGTATACAGTCTGGTCTGGCCTATAGAAATAAAGTGTCAGTGGCTCAGTAGGTAGCACTCTTGCCTCTGAGGCTGGGAGATCAGAGGGCTGTGGGTTCAGTTCCCACATCTGGCACTAGGGTTAATGCCCCAGTACTGACACTGTAGTGTAGCATGAGAGGGGTGCTGCACTTCTGAGGTGCCATCTTTCGGATGAGACGTTAAACCGAGGTCCCATCTGCCTGGATTGGTGGTAGTTCAGGTGGATGTTAAAGATCCCATGGCACTTATCGAAAAGAGTAGGGGAAATTTTTATTCATATTCAAAAACAGTCCAACAAAAATACATATAATGAAATCTCATCACAGGAAAACTATCCACAGATCAAAAAATAGATCTAAACAAAAAGAAATAATAAACAAAGGTAACCACGTAAAAACTGAAAAACAGAATCCTTCACCCTGCTTAGCAAGCTTATCCCACCCAATCAAAATTTTTCCATAATTTTACCACCACATCTGTTTCAAGCATGCGTTTTTCGTATGTATATATGCTATCCAGTTCCCTCTGAATATTAAACAAAACATCTTGTTGCAAAATTACCTTACCTTGCAAAGATCTTTGGCATCTCGCCTGCCATATGGACCATTTAATACATACCAGCATAACATGAATTGTACTGTGTGCCCATTTTGCCCAGGTGGTCGGAATTTGCCCTAAAACCAAGACATTGTAATTTATTAATAAAATTAGTTTTTCACCCCACATTTCTGATAATATTTTCCAAAATCCCTGCATATGAACACATTCAAAAAAAAGGTGCTGCATTGTCTCCACAACCCCAGCACATGATTTTTCCCCACATTCCCTGTCCTGTAATTGCTTATGCTTCTGATTATGTTTCACCTGCAGTTTCTGGTGACCACAAAGCCATGCAAAATCTTGCATTTTCCAAGGTTCCCTGGCCTCCAACATGTTATCCAATAATAGGCTAACATTAATGCTATTGGGCACCTGAAAGACAGGATTTTCATGATACCATGTATCCAAAATTGTTTTATAAAAGACTTTCCTCCTGTTCCCCGCACACCATGCTAAGTCTAATTTCCGAGTCCTAATATATTTAAGTGTACTTTGAACATATCCAGGTAATTTACGCTCTGCTGGAGTCCACTTCCCTTTACCCCATGCTGTAAAAAAAACTTGCCCCATAACTGCATACAGGTCTGCCCGATCCCTGGTGTCAGCTTTATTAAAGGGAGTATAGAGCTAAAGAAAAAAATTACTGAACAAGTATACTATGGGTTGTAACATATTTAAACCTCCGTCCTTTCTTGGTCTATACGTATGAGTCTTTTTGACAGGGTTTAACCTGCTTCCCCATAAGAACCAAAAAAATAAGCCCAGAACTTTAGTGTGCATACAATATGGCAAAGGGAATATATGTGAAATATACAAAAAGATAGGCTCTATATAGGCCCTAAGAAGGTAAACTTTCTTCCTTTTAGACATTTTTCAGGACAACCAAGCTTGAACTTTGCTATGAGCTTTATCATAAACCTCATTCCAGTTTTGAATCTTGGAGTCTTTTGTGCCAAAATACACACCTAGAATTTTAACTTGATCTTTTGTCATCAGGATTGTAAAATTTTCTATGTCCTCACTATCCCCTAAAATTAGGATTTTACTTTTGTTCATATTAATTTTAATGCCTGTGGCCTGATACACATTTTGTATTATACTTAAGACCTTGTGACCCGAAGCTCCATCTGCTACTGTGAAAACACAATCGTCCGCATAAGCTGTGAATTTAGAAAAAACATGCCCATCTTTGTTGCTTATTGCTTCAATTTCAGAACATTGACCTATGTTCCGCAATATAGGATCCAGACCAAAGACATACAATAAAGGGCTCATTGGACAACCTTGTTTGACACCATTCTTTAAAAAAATCAGAATTCCTAAAAAAACATTTACCAAAGGTATGGCTTGGGCCTCTATATATAGAACTTTCACTATATCTATGAACTTTGAAGGAACTCCACAGTAACCTAGAACTTCCCAAAGATATTCTTGGTATACTGAGTCAAAAGCAGTTTCCTGATCCATAGTCATTAAGTATCCTCCTAATTGTTTCCCTAAACTTTGCTCCACAATCTCTCTGATCAATATTAAGTTCTGTATTATATTCCGTCCCGGTATCGCAGAGGTCTGTTCCTGTACAATCACTGTTTGTGCTACCTTTGCTAGTAGTTTCGTGAGAATTTTTGCTAATATTTTATAATCAGAGTTTAATAGTGTTAATGGTCTCCAATTCTTAATCTCAAGGGGATCCCCCTTTTTAAAGAGAAAAAACAGTATGCCTTTCTGCATTGAGGGGGTCAATCTTTCTTCTTCCCAAATAGCATTAAAAAGAACCTCTAGACACGGAACCAAAACTTCACTATACTGTTTGTAAAAATCATTTGGTATCCCGTCTTGCCCTGGTGTTGTTTTATTAGATAACTGCAAAATGGCTTCCAAAATATCTAACTCTGAAATAGGGGCAACTAAACTTTTCTGATGCTGTGTATTTAAAGCTGGTATCTCAAAATCCATTTTCCAGTTTAATGCACCAGCTCTAGTTTTCTGAAAAATCTCTACCATGTATTGTTGTACTATAAGCAGAATGTCTTGGTTCTGGGTTTTTATGCAGCCCTGTTTATCATGAAGACTAACAAAAATTCTCTTTCCCACCCCCTGTAATTCCTCCTCATAGGGATTTACATCTGCTCTAGTATCTTTAGCATTATATTTCTGATGAAATGCCATTTTCTTAACTGATTTTTCTCAGTATTGTTTCATTTGATTCTATATGTGTAACATCCTTTTCCTGCCATCCTCCTTAAGGCCTCCTTTAGCTAAGGAACGTAAATATTGTGCCCGTAGGCCAAGATATTGAATATAGTCATTCCTTGCTTTTGTTTTAGTAAACATCCCATACCAATCCTGCAAATCTCTCTTTAGATCTTCCCACCATTCTATTGGACTAGGATACAGAAAACATAAATCTTTCCCAGCTTGAATAACTCGTTTAACCTCCTTTTCTATAGTAGCATCCTGCAAAAGAGAAATGTTCATTTTCCAGTATCCTCTCCCTATAAGTAGTCGTTGCCTTTCACCTAATGTTAAAATTACTATAAGGTGGTCAGAAGTTTCCAGAGGCCTAACTCCCACTGTCCGACAGGTGAGTCTGGCAGATACTAACCACAAGTCAATCAATATAGATAAGGTCCCTTTAAAGAAAGTATGACTAGGCTCTTTTTGTAAGATGTCATATATGTCTTTTATATCATTCCTTTGCATTATTAATTTTAGTGCATTGGTGTCACTATAAATTTTATTTGTATGTCTCCCCCAATCTCTATGCGACAGTCCACAGTTAAAATCCCCCCCCCCAACAAAACCAACTTTGAGGTGTGTACATAAGGGTCAATACATCTAAACATCTCTGATCATTCTGCCTTAGTTTGTGGTGCATAAATGTTAATAAGCCAGAAAACTTCATATTTCAAGACTACATCCATAATCAATACTCGTCCAGGCACCAAATCATAAACATGTAATATTTGAACTGTGTCTTTAAAATGTATCCCAACTCCTGAACACCGCTCTTCTCCTATTGACCAAAAAGAGATCCCCCACCTCCAATCTTGTTCTGCTGTTTGGATTTCATATAGTGAGTGAAGCCTAGTATCTTGCAATAAGAAGATTGCTTCACTACCTAGACTAAGGCTTAAAAAAGTACTTTACCTTTTTCCATGCGCCTTTATACTATTTACATTAATAGTGCAAATAGAGATAGCCATTACCACAAGGAGTATCATAGAGAGCATGAAGAAAGAAAAACTATTAAAAATCCTATCATCTTTTTTTTTCCCTATTCCTAGTTTTTTGTTTCTCTGGGAAAACAGTTTCAGAGGTACCATCAGCTTGAGAGGAAGTTACAGAGGACATATCAGAATCACCACCCTCCTCTCCCTGGCCTTCTTCAAATAATAGTGCACAAGAATTGTGCACCACCACTTCTTCTGCAGATTTTACTTGTTTTGCTGTAGAATCAGTCAGTTTTCCAGCCTTGGACCTAGTAACTCTTTGGAAAACCATCTTACCTTGGACAGTGGGGGGCATTGAAATTCCTTCATTCCCTTCTGTCCCTACCTGACCTAGCTCTTGAGAGTCATCCATTCCCAATATTCCCTCTTTCTCCATATCATCCACTCCCGCTTTTTGTCTATGTTGCACTACCCCCTCCTGTTCCTGCCCTTCAACATTCTCAAATGCAACAGTTACCCCTACTGCCCTCGAGTCTCCCTGAGGTAATGGAGCAGGTAAGGGCCCTTTCGAAAGTAGTTCCACCAGTCTCATCTTCTCCCTTTGTGCGGAAGCTACATGTAAATCCTGTTCTGCCCTTACTGAAATGTCCACATTATTATGGGAGGCCCAAGAGCAAGTACGGAAAGAGTGACCTTTCTCCTCACAGAAGTTACATCTTAAAGGTTGCCTACAATGAGCCCCATATGTGACCAAAATCCCCACACAAGCCACATTTTTTTTTGTCACATACATTACTTAAGTGACCCATATCTCCACATTTATAACATGCCCTAGGTTGGCCAGGATAGAATACTACCCCCCATCCCTGCCTAAAAAATAATTCGGTAGATGCTTAATTTGGCCATTTACCAATTTCAAAACTATTTGATATTTCCATCCCCCTGTCCACAACTGTTCTTCATCTAGAATTGGTTCAGGAGGACCTTGAACCGTACAGTGCTGTTTTAGCCAGTAAGTAGTGTCAGCTATGTTTACCCCCCTCATTCCTAAATAGCACTGTAATTTTCTTTGTTAGGGGCTTAGTGAGTGGAATGGCCAGAAAAGGTTTCCATAAAGGTGAAAGCTTCATTAAAAGATATTGCTTCCAAAATCATTCAAGACCAGCTGGATGCTTAAAACTAATATCAAAAATGACATCCCCCAGTACATGTATTAAAGCATAAATTTCATAAGCATAACATTTTATGCTATCTTTCAACAGAACCCGCCCCACAAACTTCCTATCTTGAAGGTTCTCCATAGCACCCCTAAATTTTAGACGAACTGCATTTCTTCTTTCTGCCGGTTCTAACAGCCGGCTTTCCTCAGATGGGAATAAATGTTCAGTTACTTTCCCATGCCATGGTTTGTTTGTAGTTCCCTTCCCAGAAGAGTTCGCCTGCAAGTTGTTGGAAACATTAACCTGATGTAAAGTTTCCCTCTTTCTCTCTCCGGATACCAAGTCCATGGAAACATCACCTTCCTGTTCTCTTAAATGTTGTAATAGGGGATGAGAGTCATCATGCTGCAAAATGGCTGTGTCAAATACAGGAGTAATTTGCCCTGGAGGGTAAGGAAGGATCGCATTGCCCCCCCCGGAAATGAAATAGGACTCCCTGATAATGAAACAAGCTTATCTTTACTAACATTAGCATCCCAGCCATGTCCCATAGGATTTTTCACCCATCCTGCAGCTGTTAGTGCCATAGCTACCCAGTCACCTTCAGACATTCCTACTTGCAACTGCATTTGTTGCTGCTTTTGTCCCTCCATAACCTTATCCTGTAAGTCCTTTGGTACCTCTTCAGAAAAAGTTCGGCTACACGGTTTTTCTACAGAAGATTGTAACAAAATGGAGTCTGTAAGTAGCACAACAGTTTGTGGTGCAACAGTACCTGAGTTTGTTAATTCACTCTGATTTTCTTGGGGATGCAAAGCACCAATTCCTGTAACCTCGTTCTGTATATCTGTAGCCTCCTCTTCTTTCCTTGGGAAAAAAACCTCATCAGCATTCACAGCGACTCCTGTTCTCTCCACAATTTCGTGATACTCTCCTTCATTTCTCTCGGCATCTTCCGTCTCCATTTTTTTGTTCTCAAGATGAAAAATCACTTCCGCTTCCTGTACCTACGTAGGAACGGTCCTACTCTCTTGTCCGTCCAGAAAATTCTTCCTCCTCTCCCGCTGTTGACGTTCTGCTTCCTGCAATGAAGATGTTGAAATAAAATCCAAATCTTTCCATTTTCCATCAATATTTGGTCCCACAGCCAGCTCCTGGTGTATCGCGGGTTGCAAGACATTTTCTGTGGTATGTAAAACATTTCCTATCTCCGATACCCATTGTAGCTCCTCTTCCATCGGACCGTCCATTCCAAACGAAACAAAGGGAGCCAAGGAGAAGACTCGCTCCTTAGCATCCCACACAAACTCCATGTTCAGCACTTCACACACTACTGAGCAGGTCCGTCTCACAATAGCACAGCGCCCTTTGCCTCCAACAGAGTAGGGGAATTTCCCCGGTGTCCTGGCCAAATTTCCCTCATTCACTAAAAATACCACTAACAACTTAATCTGGTTCAAGGTCAGTTGGCTTTCATCTGTATTCCCTTCCCCCCGGGTCGTGCCTGAAAATAGGAAGGATGTGTCTAGTGCACTTACCCGGTCAACAAAAACTAACTAAATAAATAAAGCAAAAAAAGAGGTTACTATGGGGAACATATAGCAGTGACAGAGAGAGAGAGAGCACAATAATAAAAAATAAAAGTGTATACAGCACAGGAGTAAATGAAGGGGTGTTTTAGAGGAAAAACTACACTTAATCATAGTAAGGAAAATATAGATAGGAAATAAAAACACAGACAGACAGCTAAGAAAATAATAAAGAGATACTGAGGGCTCAGCAAAACCCGCTTAGCACCACAGGTTGGCCTGCTGTGACCAACAGATTTAAGTAGTAGCCCTAATGGGCTAGTGGGATGCTCTTGAGGTAGTGGTCCCTACATCATTTAAAAAGACACTGGTGGTTCAAGGGTCTTGAGTTGTCCCAGGAGGCCAATGTTTTAAAGATATAGCCTTGGTGGTGTAGTGGCAAATAGTGTTTTTTTTTTGTTATTCCGTTTAACTTCTCTGTGACATGTGGGGGGGGGGGTCCCTAGGCCCCGACTGTATGTACCAGATGGGTAGGCTGGTCAGAAAACTGCCAAACAGAAATGCTGTGGCTGTTGCTATGCAACCATCAGTTTAGCGATACTGCATTAGAGTGACAGCGCTGGCAGGCAGTTTTCAATTACCAGTGCCAGCCTGTATGGAGTTCAGACTTTAACCTACTCCATGTGGATGGGAAAGAAGATGGAGATATTCCTTCCTCTATCAATTAGCCACAAAGCAGCTATGTGAAGAGCCCCTCCCAGGGGCTGGTTAAAAGGGTCTGGAGGAGGGCATGGTTAAGAGGGTCCAGAGGGGTGGGCAGCCAGAAGTAGGTGGTAGGAACTGCCAGTTAAGCCACTTGGTGGCTGAGTGTAAGTGCCCTTAGGGGCCTGGTATGAAGGGACTTGGAGAGCAGACACACGGGATAGGGGCCACAAAGGAAAAGCCAATGGCCAATGCCTGAAGTGGGCTTAAAAGTAGTGATGGGAGGCAGGCATGGAGGAATATATGGGCTCCTTAAGAAGTCATGGAAATGGCAAGAACTGCAGACAACCGAGCTGCAAAGCAGCTAATGCCAGAGTACCAATTGCTACTAAAGGATTGGGGAGGGGAAAAAAAAAAGCATATGGGCCAGGACAGTCTATAATTAAAAATGCAGAGCAGTAAATAGACAGCCCTGATGCAATATAAATATAAGTAAAATTTATGCAATGGGGTGGACATAAATGGAGTGTGATCTGAGTAACTATGTATGTAAATGTAGAATCTTACAGCATGGCCACTCTCTCTCCCCATCCCACGAGCACAGCCACACTCCCCACCCCATCCCACCAGCACACCCACTCTCCCACCCCATCCCACCAGCACACCCACTCTCCCACCCCATCCCACCAGCATGCCCACTATCCCTACCCCATCCCACCAGCACGCCCACTATCCCAACCCCACCCCACCAGCATGCCCACTATCCCCACCCCAGCAGCATAACCAGTGTCCACACCCCACTAGTATGGGTACTCTCCCTACCCTGACTCACCATTACTGCCACTCTCCCCACCACAACAGCACAGTCACTCCCCACTCTGACCCACCAAACATGAACAATCTCACAACCCAGCCAAACACAGACAGTCCTCCTCGCCCCACCAAACCCACAGCAACTGTGTGCCCATACCACCAACACAGACAATCTCCCCTACTGCAGCAAACACACACAGCCACCCATGGACCTGCAGGGTTGGACAAGTCATATGAGCCCTGAAAAACACCTGCAAACTTGTGTTTGGGGTAAACAAATGACTGCATCCCTAGAGCAAGTCTGCATTGGGGGCGGGCTCACATCCTGTATATCCCTGAACAAGCCTGAGGGTTTCTGTTGCTTGCCCCAGAACAAGTTTAGGAAAGTGGCATGGCTGTGTTCCTGATCAAGTCTGAGGGTCTCTGCTTGCTTTCACAGAGCAAGTTTACAGGGATCACATGCTGTGCAGTGTAGACAGTATAGCATGTGACACCACACACCCACAACTTGGTCTGAGGTCCTCAGACTTGCTCAAGGACCAACCCCCTCTCCAACTTGGTTAGTGCAACATGCAACCCCCACCACTCGACTTTCAATTCTCTATGCAAAAACCAAGATACCTTTGGACTTGTTCAAGGACACACTGTCCAAAGCTCCCCCTCCTGCAAAATCTGAGGGCCTGTGTTGTTTTCATTTTCCCCAGACAGAAAATGTGGGGGATGGAGAGAAGTTTGTTTTACTGTACATATTGACCAGGGGCAAGTTAGGAGAAAAGTTTGCATCAGTGTGTCTTTGAACCAAGTTCGAGGGACTGTCTTTATCTGTGAGTCCCAGTGCAGGATGGTGGGTAACATTAACTTCCCCCCAACTTGCTCTGAGGACAGAATCACAGACCCTCAGACATTCTCAGAGACACACCAGCTCCCTTTCTCTGCAACTTGCCCCTGGCTACCCCTTTTACTCAAACTCTAGACACACAAAGCAACAAGAGAGCCTCAGATTTGTTTAGGGTGTAAGCCCCCCTGTCCCGCAAAAGTAGGAAAGTCTGCGTTACATCTCTGACTTTTTCAAATGAAGGCATTTTCCAGACAACGTTCACTATTAATTCATAAAGACACAGCCAGGTTACATTTTTTGTCAGGGACAGCACTGAGGCTAATCTGCTGATGGCAGCTGTGTTTTCTATACTGGTTAGTGATTTTTTGACTGCCTTTTTAAAATGGTTTTATTTAATTCAGCCACTAGTCCTGCTAAATGGCACACCAAGGGCAACACTGGCTGGGCAGAAACTTCCAAAAGGGCATCAGGATACCTGCAGGTTACTTGCCAACCCAAGCATACCATAAGTGAGGGTCAAATGGACAAGGGGCTCTCTAACCATAAGACAGGTAACACTGAAAAGATCTACTAGGAACTGTAAAACCAGTTTCTATTACCTCGACTAGTGGCAGATACCCTTACACTTCAACCACTCACAGCACTGAAGAGGTGTGGCACACATTCGACTTTGGCTTAATAATAAAGAGATAGCACAAGTTCCAAAAGTGAAAAAAATCCAGGGCACTGAAAAAAAAAATGGATCAGATACAGATTACATGCTGCTTAATCAAATCAACACCAAAGACTGACTGTGAATACCACCTCAGATTTCATTCCTATGCCTTAACTTGAGGCAAAATAGAATCAGACTCTAAACTGGAAATTCTGAAAATCTGAGGTACTGACAAAATGGATTCCAAAACATTCAAGCACACCTGCTTGGTAGTAGTGTGGGTACCTGTCTGAGCTCCTGATGCCTGTGACCTCTGCCCACTATGACCTCTTACTGCACCCTCCACTCCTCCTCGAGGGACCTCCTGGGCATCCCCAGGGTTCGGTTCAAGACCTCTGGCGATCAAGCGTTTAGTGTCCCTGTGCTGACCCTGTGGAATGCACTTCCATCTGCAGTCCTGGAGGCCCCCTTGATTAGTTTCTTTAAGCAGAGGCTTAAGACTCACCTCTCCTGCCAGGCTTTCACTGAATAAGCTGTTTTATCTTTATTATATTATAGCTAACTTTATATGTAATTCAATTTGTAGACCACTGGTTTTAACTTTCCTGCTGCTGTTATAATTGTGTTTTGTATTTTATGCATTTTTTCTTATCATGTGCGGTGCCCAGAACCTCCGGGATTGGGTGCCTTAGAAATAAAATTGCCTTGCCTAGGGAAGGCCTCAAAATACACATTTTCACATCATTTTTATTCATCCCAGAAGTGATGGTTACAGGGGCACGATGAACCTAGAATTTCATAGGACCTTAAAAATAAATTACACACACATAACCCAGTGCACCCAAATTAGACTCTACTTACCTAATAAGCAAGACATGTCTGTAAGACTTGTAAAGGGTTACCCTTTGTATAAGAATGGTTTGAGGATCAACAAAGGCAGTATAAGTAGGGCCAGAGGAAGAAATCCCCACAGTACAGTTCACCTCAGTTTAGAAAAGGCAGTAATTAAAGGTGGCGCTTACCTGCTTCTTGGTGAACTTAGGAGAGGGACTCAGGAAACATACTATAGATGGGGCACCTGTAAAATAAGAATAGATCGTGATCAAAAAGGACCCATAGTTCTTGAGAAAGATAAGACTACAAATAGGACAGGTGAAAAAATGTAAATACTACTTATCTGATGGGTTGTAGGGAACTCTGTAGATCTGTTGAAGAAGAAGAAGAAGAAAAAAAAAATAAAAGAGAAATATGTTAGTACAACAATTCCAGAAAGCAAAGAAATTGGATATGAACTGATATCCTAGCACTTAGAATATTTGGGGGTGAGGGTTCAGACTACCATTGTTGGGGGGGTGCACCAGCTATATTCACACCACAGATGGCAATATACCCCGTCACTTGCAAATGATCCCAAATTACCTCAGTCGTATAGCTAAACCTAAGAAGTTGCAAAGTGACTAGGCCAATAAGGTTTTGGGCTGGGGGGAGTTTACAAAGAACGGATTAAAATAAAATCTTTATTTCCTCCTACCGAGTATTATGCATTTTTAAATGTTTTTAGTTTATACTGTAACTCACTTTACCCAGGACAGATTTCATTTCTAGTATGATCTTGCTTCTAAACACTAATTCCTACAGCTGAGTGGACTACAGGTTATTCACAGAGCCACACTTGCTTTAGTTAACAATCAAGCTTACAACTTGCAACATGATACCCACAGCAGCTACAAACACGGCCATTGAATGCAAACCAGCCCCTCCCCCCAAAACACATTGTAGTAAACTGCAGTTGCACATTTCTTAGTCTGAAAGGGCATTTTCTATCAAACAAAATTTAAAAAATGCAGTAAAAACAAAGAATGCACACAGTTCTTAGTCTGAAAGGCCATTTTCTGTTAGACAAAACATTAAAAATGCAAGAGCCTGGATATTCAGACTGCACTTGGCAATGTCGCAAGCATGGGCGCAGCGCAGCTGGAATGCGCCGGGACCAGGACCAGGTAATATTCAAGGGTGATGCACCATGGAACAGCACCGTTGAATATGGCATGGACTGTGATGGCACAAGCCATAGATAGGGAGCATGGGGATGTGCCAGCACAAACGCAATTGCGCTGGGTGCAGCACCTGTGATATTCAAAAGAGGACATGCAAATGGGGCCATCATATATGCAAGGCACAAATGGGGCCATTTGCATGTCATTATGGCCTCATTTGCATGCATTGTGCAGGGCAGCCCGGCTAATTGTGCCTGGCGCTCTGCACAGAATGACGGTGACTAAGGGGTCCCGGGTACCACTCAGCTACTGTAACTGATCGCTGGTAATAGTATATAAGACACAATCCCTGGTAATCTAGTGGTTCCCCCCTCCCTCCCCAGAGCCGTGATCACTGGTAAGTTGAAATAACTACAATCCCTGGTAGTCAAGTGGTTCCCCTTCCTCCCCAGAGCCGCAAATGCCAGTAAATTTAAATAACTACAATCTCTGGTAGTCAAGTGGTTCCCCTACCCTCCCCAGAGCCACAATTGCTGGTAAAATTAAATAATTACACTCCCTGGTGGTCCAGGGTTCCCCCCGCCCCTAGCCCCAATCGCCGGTAAAATGATACATTGCAGTCCCTGGTAGTTTAGTGGCCCTGCACCCTGCCCATAACCCATATCGCAGGTAACCCCTACAGCTCATATCCCTAGTGGTTCAGAGACACCCCCACCCCTCCCACCCACACAGGACCCCTTGCCCACCCAGATCCTCCCCATCATCGGGTGGGGCTGCAACAACCGCATATCGCCCAGCCAGCCTCCGAATGATAGCTTACAGTATGAGCTGTAAGCCCATTGGTCTACACTGTGGACCAATGGGCTTGCAGGGCATACTGTACCAGACGGCCACAAATATGTGAATGACTTCATTCATGAGTTGTGGGGGTTACCTGTGATCAGGGTTATGGGCGGGGTGCAGGGGCCACTAGACTACCAGGGATTGCCACATGTCATTTTACCAGTGATCGGGACTAGGGGCGAGGGGGGAACCACTTGACTATCAGGGATTGTAGTTATTTCATTTCACCAGCGATCATGGCTACAGGAGGGAGGGGGGTACCACTAGACTGCCAGGGACCAAATGGGTGCTTGTGGATGGTGTTCTGGGTGGGCGGGTGACCACCCACGGCTGGCTGCTGCTGTGTTGTGCCCTGCAATACAGCAGCCCACCTGTGGGTGGCCAGGAGTTGTTCTTCCTTTTCATGGGCTCAACTTTGAGCCCCCCTATGCAGCGCAATGCAGGGTTGTGCCAGCATCTGCGCCACACATCCTGGGCTGAATATCAGGATGTGCCGCATATGCATGGGCATGCCCCTTGCATTTGCCCCTCATACATTACCATGGCACCCCAGCGAATCGGGATTTGCACTGCGCCTGGCAGCCTTTTGACTATCTCACCAGGGCGTAGTGCGGGGTTGCACTGACGCAACTCTGTTGTGCCAGGTGCAACCTCTTTGAATATCTGGGCCAGTAAAAACAAAGAATGCAATCTTATTTACAGCAAGGAAGTATACATGAAGTCTGACTCAGAACAGCAGGAAGCTAGCTCCAAAAACACAATGTGTTCAAGCTAAATGACTCTCTCTGCAAATCTTCCTAGAATAATAAGTTATTTTCTGAGTTAAAGTTTTAAAAAAAACATAGAAAAATACCTGAAAATGTTAATTTTTCTAGGCAGGCTTTCTAAGAAGCATCCAGCTCAAATCACAATCCAGTTTTAACTAGTCAAACCTGCTTTGAGAACAACAAAAACTAGAAAGTGAATCACTCTGGCAGCATCATATCCTGCCAAGAAGCCAAAGGGTTATGGGAAATGAAGATTTTCTTTTTTTAGATTTTAAAGCAACAGGCAAATGCTATTAGTTTCTCAAGATGTTCCAAATTATTTATGCAAAAAAATTGGGTCATAAGGATGAATACATGAGGGTGCATCTTAGAAGACTGACTTTATTTAACCATTTACCTACCTAGGGTTGTCAAATTAAGATGAAGGATCTCATTTTTTGTAAAGCCCTGCTTTTCCTGCTCAATTCTTCAGAAGATGAATAGACCCTAGGGAGATCAAATGATTGCAACTGGCTTAGGTGTCAGTCCTCAGTTGTAAATCGTAGTAACTGAGTAAACATGCCATCACTGAGGTGACATTTGTGTTAAGAGCATAAGACAGGTATGACAACATTATTTCTATTATGGTTGTTGTGGCAACAAACCATGGGTCTTAGTGAGTTCATTTTCACTCTGCATGCTCTACTCCCCCCTCCCACAACACCACCCTCCCCTTCGTAGCCAGCTACCATCCATGCAGCTGGTCTAGCCTCCTTACCACCCTCCCTGTAGCTGAACCAGCATTCTACAGATCAACCACCCTCTACTGCCCCAAAACTCCCTGCAACTGGACCAGCCCTATGTCCAGCATCCCTCTAGCTGACCACTCTCTCAGCAGCCAGATTGGTATCACTGGTAGTACAAAGTCGTCAAAATGAAATTCGTTATTTGTTTTCAAATTATTTTTGTACTCTGTTGCACCGAGGCATCTCTCAGAGGTGCCCACTCAACACTTCCCCTGCTACTCTCCACTGTGACACCTCCCAATGATCCCTTCCCACAGATAGATTTCCCAGACCCCCGGATCACCCCCTCAGGGGAGAGCCCATCACTCCTACCTTGGCAGAGTCTATCTGTAATTAGAGGGTCCATCTCTTTATGGGTGGTGCCTGGGGATAGCCGAAGTGGTAGTCCGGTGTTGGGACGTGATGGTTGGTCCCTGAGGCCCTTGTCACCTCCTCAGTACTCCGGGGATTTTTCTTTTTGTTACACCCCCTAGTGCAGCGTGCAATGGCGTCAGTGCAGGACTTCTCACACACAGCCTGCCATCACCAGTCCCCAACTGCTCATTCCTCACTTCTGGACGAATGCCCCCAGCCTCTGCCAGGTGCTGCCACTAAGCGAGGAGTTCCTCTGAACCCACCCCAGGAGAGGGAGAGCAGTCCTCTGGACACTCGATCTTCTCCTCCCCCTGCTGACCTCCAGTGGCCCAGGCTTGTTGCCGAACATGGGTCACCATCATGGTGTGAGGTATAGCGTCCAGCGCCTCAACCCTTAGTGCCACCAGCCCAGCTAAATTAGCTATTTTTGAAGCGCTCTTGTTCCTCGCTGTTTTGCACTCACTCTTTTCATGGGATACCTACACCTATCACTTTTGCAATGCCCCCAAAAGTGTAAATGCTTACTTTGCAGAACCAAGCTGATAATGCATGCTACCTTTTTATTACCCTCTACTGCCCCCCCCCCAGGACTTCTCTGTCATGGGAGAAAAGAAGAATGTTGTTGCCAGATATATGAACCTACTACAACAAAATAAATTATACAAATGGTCTCAGGACCAGTCCACTGGCACAGCAGTAGTGCTACTACTCACAATGCTAGTGACTCAGGTTCAGAAGTGAGTCCTGATCCTTAGGATTCAGCTGGAAGAAGGAGGACTGAGCATGCCAGAGGGTGGGTCACTGTTTCTGCTGCACTACTGCCACCTAAGTGACCACCTAGGTGACCACAGCTGGCAGTGCAATGAAGATGACATCCAGCTTTGCCTTTGTTGTCTGGACCAGCTTTTGTTTTATCCCAGGCCCCAAATCCCTGCCATGGGAGCTTAGTCCCCAGTCTGCACCATCCTGTCATACCCTGGCTTATCCCCCTTGTCAGGATGCCAGGCAGTCGCCACCTCCCAGTGGACAAGAAAGGGCACCCCCCAGTGGGCAAAAAAGGCAGTGGGAATACCAACGAAGCAGGGATGTCTTGCCTGGGGGCCAGATGTTTGCTGCTGTATTATTCCCCTGGATGTGGAATGTGCAAAGACATCCTTGGGACAAGCCCAAAATCTGATCCACCTCCCAGAAATCTAGGCACCAGTTGCAGCAGATCCCTCGGCCTTATTATAATGTTGTGTGTTTGCCTCCGTCTGGGGTCTCTATCATGCCAGAAATTAGCCCCCCCCCTCCCCTGGAGGACAGCAGTCCCTTGGATGCTCAATTCTTTTCACCCAGCCAGCCCTGTGATACCTGAGTCTGTTCCCGTAGCTGGGATTTTGGAATTGCATGCAGATGCCTTTCCTCTGTGCCAGCAGCCCAGCACACTGGACCAGCTGTTTCAGAGCCTGACACTGACCTAAGAAGGTCCCTGATCCATCCTCCATCTGTAGCTGAACTGTCTCCAGTGACAACACCCTGCCTTGAAGGTCCACTACAGTGTTCCCATAATAGTTCTGCAATGGTAAGTTGTAGAGAGTCACTAGTTGGGTATTCAGTACCAGGGGTCAGTGTCTACTGGGTGCCAGTGCCTGCTACATTCCAGAGAAGGAGTGCAGTCTTTGGGATGCTCATCCTTCTCCACGCACCCTCGCCCAGTCCTCCAATGGCCTGAATTCACTACAAAACCCATATCGTCAGTGTTACAAGCGGTTGCTACCACTGCACTGGTGTGTTGGCCCACATTGTTAAACTTTGTGAAGTAGTTCAGTCTTATTATAATGTTGCAGATTTGCCTCTGCCAGGAGTCTCTGTTGTGCTTGACACTAGTCTTCCCTCCCCCTTATGAAGGAGAGCCATCCCTTGGATGCGCAATCCTTTTCCACCTAGCCAGCCCTCTGACACCTTGTCCATTCTAGAAACCAGGACACCTTGCTGCTTTGCTGGCAGGCTGCCCCCTGGATCAGCTTCTTCAGAGCCTGACTGTGACCTAGGAAGTTCCCCAGCACTTCCTCTATCTGCAGCAGAACTGTCTCCAGTGATGTCACCCTGCCCCAAAGCTTGGCCACACTGTTCCAGTATCAGTTCTGTGACAGCTAGTTGTAGAGAGCTGCTAGTCAGGTATCCATTACCAGGGGTCAGTGTCTGTCAGACGCCAGTGCCTGCTTCACTCCAGAGAAAGACAGCAGTTTTTGGGATGCTCATCCTTCTTCACACCCCCTTGCCCAGTCTTCCAATGGCCTGAGTTCACTACCGAACTCATATAGTCAGTGTTGCAGGCAGTCACTACCACTGCGCTGGCATGCTTGCCCGCATTGTTAAAATATGTAAAGTAGTTCAATCTTATAATTTGATTTGGAGGGGTCCTACCTGACCCACGTTAGTTGCCCTGCCACCCTACCACTATCCCACCAAGCATCCCACCAGCTTCCCTTTCCATCTGAGCACCATGGCTCATCCTCCCCCCTGGGGTGGTGCTCCACAGCAGAACTGCTACTATGGTACTGGGCATAGGGGGAGGTTTCCAACACCTCAGCTTACTCTTCCAGGCTGGGCCGCCGGCTTCCTGACAGGTCTTAAGTGGTATTGGAGGTGAGGGTCAGGGGCATGCAGCAAGGTTCAGGCAACTTCATTTAGTTGGTGAACTGTTTTTACTGCTATGCTCCCCAAGGGGGCAAGACGTACAATGAAGTCACAAGCTGACACTGACATCTGTCCTGGCCCTCTGAACTATGTCCGTGCCCACTGCAGCCACCCTCCTGACCTCCGCCAAAGGACAGCAAGTGCAATCACGCTACCTACCCTCATCCCAGAGCAGGAGAGCTGTTCTGAGGATGCTCAATCCTTCTCCCTCGCCAGCCAGCCTTCTGACATCCTGGGTCCGTGCTCCAACCCAGGTCATCAATGATGCAAATGGTCACCATGCCTCTGGACCAATGGTCTGGTGGGTTCAATCTTATTATAATGTTTTCATTTAATCATTTAAAGATTTAAAAAAAAAGCTGTTAATCTGCTCTAAACTGTTCTGAACTATTCTTAAGCATAGCAAAAAAAAGTAATTTGAAAAAATGTTTATAAACTTCTTCACTTAGAGAGTGGTGGAATCCTGGAATAGGCTGCCATAGGAAATGGTGGGGGCCAATACTGTGGCAGGCTTCAAAAAAGCATGGGCCGGCACATGGGGTTACTGGGAGGAACCCTAAGTGGGAGGAGGGTGGACTAAGAGGGAGCAGGAGGGGCAGACATGATGGGCCGAAGGGTCTTTGATTTCAACAACTTTTACTGATTCAGTTGTGTTCTGCCCAGGTGCTCATGGAGTATGCTAGATATTTTCCAGCTCTTTGAAAATCTGTTAACACAGGTATCAATAAATTGTTTGCTTAATGAAAACAAGGTTCTGGCAAAACTATGTGTGTTTTATGGTCCAGCTGAAGATTTTGTGGAGTTATATATCATGATCTTCAGTAATTCTTTGTATTTATTTTAGGTTGCTGTCCATGCTGCACATCTGCTATTGTTCTGTGAAATCTTCATAATGCTTCTGATTGCTAATGACTGTTATTAAACATGCTAGCAGTACTTAACATTAGCATCGGGTCAGAATGACTGCTAAACTGAAGGCTAAACTGACTGGCAAAATACTACTAAGGAATTCTATTTTTGCAGTCAGAAGGTCATCTGAATGCTAATCTACTGTTAATATAGCAATCTTCTTTGGTAAGGGTAGCTCTTTCCAGAGCATAGATCATTTCAATTGATTGATACTGTTTTCACTCCTTTCCTGATATGGATTTCGGCATGGACTTTATTTCTTCTGAATCTGGTAAAATCTGTGGTATCTCAGCTACTGTACGGAAACTGAGAATAACAAGTCAATATCAAGACTCAGTCACACGAATTAATTCGAGTAATGTGAAACCCTGACAGGGCCTGGAAAAAGTTAAAAAAAATTTACAGTATATTTCCTATTCCAGTGTATACTTACAGAGCCCTTCAATATAATTGTTAAAAACTGGTTAGGTTAACTAAATCAGAGTTTTATTTAAATAAACAATTTTTAAAATTTTGTACAATCTGAGGAAAATTTGAAGGAATTGAATGATTTCATTGGCAAGACCAAATCCACAGCAGTTCCTCTTTGAATACTCCTATAGGTGAATTGGTTTCACCACTTGATATTGCCTCTGAACCTAATCTCAGTTTTGTCAGCATTAAGTATGCTCCAAAATTAGGCAAAGATAGTCTAATGAGGGAGCTGTTGAGGATGTTCTCATCTTACCTCATGTTACTGGATTGAAATTTTGTGACATTGCTATTAGCGAAACAGTAGATTATTTAAATAAGATGAATGTGAAGACAATAGATGGTAATGATAATATAGACATAAGCTTATTTTCTTTAGTCAGAGATCTTATGGCATATCAGAAAGTACAGTGTTGGCCATCCTAATCTTGTGCTTTACCACAAAATAGGTTACCACATAAAAAGTATTGCAATACAATACTTTCCTCTTACTTCACTGTTACTCAAGATACTAAATAACATGAAGTATTAACTTATTGTGCTTAGGAAGCACAATAAAGTAATTTCTTATTTATTTGTATTTTAGTCTTTGGTAACTGGGTAAGGCCCACTAGGCACAAGTGCCTGTTTTTAGCGGTGATCTAGGAACACTGGGCAGTTAAGTGACTTGCTTAGAGTCACACAGTATGCAAGTGGAGGTTGTGAGAATCAAACTCAGGATTAGTCTGCTGGATTTACCAAGCTTGTTCACACCGCATTCCTCTAACCTCTAGGCTATACTGCTAGCCCTTGCTTCGGCTAATGCAGTACTTTGAATAATACTGCCAAAAGGGGAAGTGCTGTATTGCAGTATTTTAACATGGTAACCTTTCAGTGGTAAAAATGATGGATTAGGATGGCTACCACTGTATCATATTCACTCTTCCTCTATATACTGGTGCAGTCCCTGAGCTCTGGAAGCAGGTAACTGTGGTTTCCATTTTAAAATCTGGAGATAGATTTATAGTTTGTAACTTTCAACCTATCACCTTGTTATCCCTTTATCTATGGTCTTTGAGAAGGTGGTCTTCAATTGGTTACAAGTATTTCTTGATCAGGAGGATATTTTAACTCCTTTTCAACATGGTTTTAGATGTGAACATAACAGTTTGTCCACTTTGGCTGAATTGACTGACTTGGGACCCTGGGATATAAGTTGCTGCCATTTTTATTGATCTCTCAGAAACATTTCCCTTGGTTCACCACAGCTGCCTGTCTACAAATCTCAGGAATGCAGATTGTCTAGTAAGACTATAACCTGGTTTAGAGACTAATTATGTTATAGAACACAATGACTGTCATTGTGTCCTCCTTTGAGAAAACACTCGTGATCGCTCACTGACAGTAAGACAGTGTCTGGCCAAGGAGGTGAGTGGAGGGCTGTGCTAGTCACCTGCATGGAGAGTGGGCAATTATTCAAGGGAATGGAGGGTCCATTAGACTATGAGGGAAGACTGTCTACATAATAGAATTGGAGACTGGGGCAAGGGGTCCACTAGACTACCAAGGAGAGCTATCGAGATGACAGAACTGGCAATGGAGGGGGATCCACTAGACTACCAGGGAGGGCTGTCTAAATGACTGAATGAGTGATCAGGGGATGGGGGTCCACTGGGCACCATGGATATAACTATACAGAAACCCAGCATGAGTGATCAGGGTGGGGGGTTAACTAGGCACCTGGGATATATCTACACAGAAGCCCAGTATGGGTGACCAAGGGGTAGAGAGCCCACTAGACACCAGGATACTCTAGACAACTAATGACATCATGGGTGCTGGGGGTGCAGTCATTGAGCCCAGTCAAGGGTGGGGCTTTGACAGCATTAAATAGCACTGTGATGGTGCTACACACTTTATGCATGAGAGACCCTCATTTGCATACATG
Organism: Neoceratodus forsteri; assembly: GCA_016271365.2. Taxonomy (NCBI): domain Eukaryota; kingdom Metazoa; phylum Chordata; order Ceratodontiformes; family Ceratodontidae; genus Neoceratodus; species Neoceratodus forsteri. Next base: position 1,699,060,137 of record CM057449.1, on the reverse strand, counting down.
CAACAGTATATTCTGTGTGACCATGCTGTCAGGATAGTATGGTGAACAGTGGTCCTATGAATATGGCCCTGCCCTGACTGCTGCTGCTATTCACTGTGTGGCACTATCCTGGTTAGTGTAGTGTGAACCATTTAATTATGGGGGTCTATAGCCTCTGTAGAAAAAAAGCCAAATAGTAATATGTTCTGCATTGCTTGGCAATACGGATAATGGTTTTAAACATTTCATTTGAGTAGTTACCTGCTCTTTAAGGTAAGTAAAACAACAAAAAAGAACACATTTCTGGGACTGGGAGAGCTGCAACTCCTACAGTACACATCTTTACACCACTACATAGAAACAGAAATGAGTCACTTGTGCTACAGATTGGTGACTTGAAAACATTTAGGGGATAGAAATTAATCTTTATTGATCAGATCTAATTCTTTGCTGCCCAGTTGTTTTTACACCCCACTTTCTGTAATGAATTTGGAAGGGCTAGCAGGATACTGGGGTGCATCAGAAGGGGTATCAGTAGCAGAAAAAGAGAGGTGGTGCTGCCCCAATATAGATCACTGGCAAGATGTCATCTTGAGTACTGTGTCCAGATCTGGAGACCACATCACAGGAAGGACATAGACAGAGTGAAGGGGGTCTTGAGGAGGGCAACCAAAATAGTGCTGGGTCTGCATCAAAAGCCCTTCAAGGAGAGGCTTAAGGAACTAAATATGTACACCCTGGAGGAGAAGAGAGAGAGAGGAGGGATATGACAGAGACCTTTAAATACCTCTTGGAGGTAAATAAGATACAGGAGGGAGGCATTTTCCGGAGAAATAGGTGCTCTTGGACAAGGGGGCGTGCAATGAAATTGGAGACAGTAAATTCAGGAGGGATGTGATGAAGTCCTTTTTCACAGAAAGGGTGGAAGATGCCTGGAACAGCCTTGCAGCAGAGGTAGTAGAGGTAACAACAGTGATGGGGTTCAGAAAATGTCTGGTACAGGCTGGCACAGGGTCATAATGTCATGGACAAAACCACACATACACACAAGGGTGCAGGCACAATGATGTATGCTCTATCAGCATCGGGACAAAATCCTGAATGCCACAACATGAGCACATGCTGTTAAAACAATAGCATCTGTCTTTGTTTTTGCAGGGGGACGTCACCCCCCACAATCTCTGATGTGGGGGGCTTCACCCCTCACACCCCCCAGACTTATTATAATCAACTCTGGGGGATCGTGGACTTTGGGGATGAAGAGGACTTGGAGTGGGGAAATACTACATAAAAAAGAAATCATTCTAGTGGGACCTGGGGAGAACCCAACCACAGCACCAGGTCCCTGACACCACTGGAGGCAGGTTCTCTAGCAGCTCCACCAGGGGAGCAGCTCAGCCAAGCACCACCCCGGCAGCATCCTTCATGTTTCCTCATAGCAGCCTACAGTGACAGAGGTAATGGTTCTTAGCACACGCTGAAAGAACCCCTGCCACTGTAGAGCCATTCATGCTTCCTACAGTGCATTATTGCATGCATGGTTTTGTCCTCGCTATATTCACCTGGTACCATACAGGCACTAGGGAATCATAGGGATAAGGAGGGAGAGAAAGAGATTGCACCATAGATCTAACTGTGTCTGCAGCAATAAATGAAGGTATAAAAAAAATGGGCAGAATGGGTGGGCCCAGCAGCAGTTATCTGCCATCACATTTTATGTTTCTATAATAGCATTTCACTTTTTTAAGTTACATTAAGATCGTTCTTTACTATCCCACCTGAAAAATAGATGTAGCAATGTAAACATCTACTAGCCCTTTAGAACTGTTAATGGGTCCAGTCAAGTTAATGAAATGGGGTCTGCTTGAGTCAGACATATGCACCAGATGTTCCCAGGGGGAAGGGACACCCCTTTACATATTCTGGTTGTGTCCCAAAATAATCTCCTTGTGGGATTCAATTAAAAGCAATCTCGACCCCTTATTGGGTCTGCGGGATTGTTTCACACCTGATATTTGCCTTTTGGGTGACCTGTCCTCCATCAAGGTTAAGGTTCGGAGATTTCATATCTCCATGATTGCATTATCTGTCAAAAAACTTATATTAAGGCATTGGAAAGACAAGGCTAGTCCGACATTTCAGGAATGGGTGAATGAAATCCTCACTAATCATTGCACAGAGAAAGCCATAGCTAGTCTCCATAATAGGTTGACAGCTTATAAACATATCTGGGATCCAATTCACACCTTAATCATGGTTGCATGGATATAAGTGTTGTTATTTGTTAGTTATCCCTGTACACATACGGTTAATGTCATAGGAGTTCATGGTATAATGTGGCATAATACTGCTGTACGGAGGGTGGGGGTGGGCGGGGGCAGTTTAAGTATTGTATTGTGAACAAGCTGTACATGTTATAATTGCTGCCTCCTATTTTGTGAAAATGTGTTAATAAAGTTTGAATTGAAAAAAAAAAGAACTGTTAATGGGTGAAATGGCTTGTTCTTACTTAATGGTGCCATCTCATCAATTATCCTGTTTCTGTCCACTAGCGAATGCTGCTAAGTAGTAAAGTGTGGCCCAGGCCCCAACTTGGATTGCATAGTTTGGCATGCCCAGTTCACTCCTAGTTGGAAGAGTGGCAGGAAGGAAGGCTGTTCCATGCCAAGGTATAAAAAGTGAAGGATCACAGGGAAGGGGGTTCAAAAAGAGAAGGATGCGAGGAGCTAAAGGCTCACCTGAATGGGCCAAGGTGGTTCCATTGGCAGTGAAAAAGTGATTTGGGGAGGGGGGAAGGGAATGGGAACAGACATGGAGTCTGACCAAGGGAGTAAAGCAGGTCAGAATTTTAATACAGGAATTAGGTCTTGTGGGTCTACCGAAGGCATAACTGGGCTGTTTTAGATAGCCTCTTTTGGTTTGGGACACAACAGTTCCAATTGTGTACTGCAGATTGTTGGAAAACTGAATTACAAAGCACAAACTTGGGAATGGAGACTTCTGCCTTTCAACAGAACTCTAAAGAGGTTCTGGAAACAAGATGGCAGTTCGGAACTGAGCTGAGTGCACCTGGCAGGGTACCACTGTTGCAGCTGGTATTAGTCCCTTGGGCAGCTGTACAACGGTTACCAAGGATCATAACCCCTCTTGTCCTGGAGGGGAGAAAAGGATCACTGCTAGACATTCTCTGGCTCAGTGTATGTAAATGGATGCTGTAAACCAGGACCACACCTGGGTCGAATATGAACTGTTGGCTCACTGACTGTTGTTCAGGGCATTAACTGTTGGTAACATAATTGTGTTTATGGGTCTTCTTTAGCGCACAGAAAAAGGTTAAAAGCAAGTGCCCCTCCATTCCAGGTGGGACCAGAATGACATTACTTGAGTTTGAAATAAAGGTGCAGTAAATCTCTTTTCTGTGCAGATGTTTAAAACTCAAAAGGCAAGGAACCTCAACACAAAAGCATTGAGGTAAGGGTTGCCCACCAAGGGTACTGGCAAAAAAGCCAGGTTTCAAAGAAATATTAATTCACACATTGGCCCATAATGAATGGGGATATAGTAGTAAAATCTTTATTTTTGTACAGGAAGATAGTAGCATACACCATTAGATCCAAATGACTTATTTTCAAGGTGATCCTATTGAACATATGTTTCACTTTCAATCATTTCTTAAAATACCAAATCACTCATACAACAATAGGTGTACAATACAAAAAACATTTCCATACAGTTCTTTACATATAACTCTACAAAAATGTACAATTATAACATTTTGGATATATAAGTTTCCCATAAAAATAGTCTTAAAATGGATTTATTTTATATAATACTTTGATTTGCTATCCTAACCTTATTTATACCTAAATTGTGTATTTACCTAATTTCAGGCACTTAGTCCTCATGGTACACACTGGCACCCAGCGTAAGGTACTTTACTCAAGTGGCGATTGAAACGTTTGGGATTTTTAACCAACTCTTTATCTTTTAGATCCAAAGCATCCCACAATTTAGGGACTATATAAGGAAAAGTCATTTCACCACATCTATTAGTCACTTTGGGGAAAACACATTTATTTAAATTTCTATTTCCTATCCCATATGTATCGTCTTTTAATTGCAATTTATTCATTAAATATGTAGGATTATGAAGATAAATGATTTTATATATTTGGCAGGTCCATTTTGTTCTCCTTTTAGTCTCAAGATCCCTTCATCCAAGTCTGTTTAGCATATCACAATGATGTGTGTAAAATCCACACCTTAGTATAAATCTTGCTAATTTATTATTTAACTCTTGCTATGCCAAAGGCTGATATATCAGTCCAGAATTCCAATATGTTCTAATTCTGTTGGCAGTATAAGGGTTAATTTATTTACTTTAGACAGAGAGGTTTTATTCGCTAGTCCATACATATGGGCACTGTAATCAATGATCAGGACAAATAGCTGATTTACTATTGTTTCTCTCATTTTATAGTCCAAGCAATGCTTTGTGCGCTGAAAAGCACCCAATCTTGTATTGACTCTTCCCACCATTTCTCTTATATGAAAATCATAATCCAGGCTTCTATCAAACCATACACCCAGGCACTTATATTCATCTACCTGACCTAAAATCTTAACCTTAATAGTCTTAATACATATTCTATTATCCTTTTTAGATGTTAATTTTGATCCAAATACCATTATCTTAGATTTTTTACCATTTAATACTAGCCTGGATTTTTTTATTTTTTTTTTTAATTTTTATCTTTTTGGAGCCACCCACTGCCAATGCTATCTGCTCAGTCACAGACCCCTTGGCTACGACCCCCACATCAACCGCCCTCCCGATACCCCCAGGCTTGCCCCCAGGGTGGGGTTGCAGCACCCAAACCCCTCTTAGGGTGCCACAATTGGGCATGGGAAGTAGGGGTGCTGGGGGTGCGGCAGCACCCCCTGGAATATTTGAGAGCCAAATAAAACACACAATCACAGCTGCTTCCTGCTTAAAAATGTCTTTTTTTTAATCCAGCAGAGGGCGCCTGCACCTGGCATCCGCGACTGTGCAGAATGGGGGGGAGGTCACATGATGTGCTGGCAGGCTAAGGAGTGAGGTCAGGTGGTAGGCTCGGGGGGAATTAGGTGCTGTTTCCTTTATAGGGCATAGTGTAGTGTGTGATGTGGAGTGAGAGGTTGCTTGTGTTTGTTAGAGCCAGAGAGATAGCCGCGAGTGGAAGCTGGGAGCCGAAGTATAATAAGCAGCACTGAGCAGTTAGGTGGACTGGACTGCCAGGTGGTGGCCAGGTATAAATCCATCTGTCCAGTCGAGATCAAAATTAAAGATTTATTTTAATTTTTTTTACTCATTTGTCATGACATGAAGCTCACTGACTGAGCTGCCTGACACCCAACCACCATGACCAGACTCAACCAATTTGAGATTCAGTGTACTGAGCAGCACTGAGCAATTAGGGCAGGGGTGGACTGTCGGGTGGTGCGGTGGCCAGGTATAAATCCATCCATTCAGGCATCCAGTCTAGATCAAAATATTTATTTATTTATTTTTTTACTCATTCATGACCACACGACGTGAAGCTCACACATTGAGCTGCCTGACTGACACCCAACCACCAGACTCATCCGATCCGAGATTCATATTCCATCCGATGTCATTTATGTCATCGATGATCATCAGTTTGGTTCCCTGTGGTTCAGCAAAGTAGAAATGCAGCAGAGGAGAGCTGCAGAGAACTAAACACATCTATTTGTTTTTAGTCATCAGCTCTGTGCCAGTGAATGTGCTAATGACTGAATCAATTTTCAAATTGTATTATATCATACTCATCCCTACCATTTGTACCTTTGCACATCGTTTTGAGCTAGAAGTACCAGTCATATAACACGTGTTTACTACTCAGAATACACACATGTTGTTCTTGCTATGCAAACAACATTGCACAGCATAGAAATGCCCAAATGTGTTACCTTAGAAAGGCTTAATAGCACCCCCCCCCCCCCCCCTCATAACTTTATATAGAATCACTGAGAAACAATCAGTTATCTGTTGTGGCTCTAATTCAGAAGACTTCTGTACTCAACCATTTCCCTTCAAGTCTGTGAAGTCTATGCTGTAAATGTGACCCTTTCCAAAGTTTGTAGGTCCCCCCACTTCCTCCTCTGGTTTTAATTAACTGATTGCTTGCCATCCCATGGAGGCTACATGTATATTACTTTAAAACTGGGGATCAGGGCCATAATTATCTCATTAGGGTGACCTTGGCCTGTCCCCGGGGTGGTGACACAGATCATGAGATGGAGAAGGCTGTCACCTGTTAAATATTTTCTCAGAGACTTCATTCCTCCCTCTCTTGCTCATTTGCGAGGTCCTGATGTCAGCCAGGGTCAAGTCCCTTTCAAATGGAATATTTGTACAAAGCTGACAAACGGGCTTTTAATCACCCCTCCTGTCGTCCTCGAGCCGGGGGTGGCCAGGCCATGCTGGACTCCACAGTCCACACGTGCACACCACACACACAGCTCCCACCATCTCTCTCTCTCTCTCTCCCTTGTGTTGATAAAAGCACTTAAGCTCACTTTTCAGAAAGAAAAAAAGTTTGGCAAGAAGAGAAAGTTTTGAAACTTTTTCATAGTGCTAGGCCGGGGAGGGGTAAGGGTCTATGATTTCTTGAAGGGGGCGTGTGAAATAGTTTAACACATTGGGGGTGGGGGGGGTTGTTTTATTCCAGATGTCAGCTAGGCAGAACAGAGTTTGTGAAAGACAAGGAGAAACCATTTTTGTGGATGACTGACTGAGCTGACTCCCACATGAGTGCTGAGCTAGGAAGCGAAAGGTCAAAACAACATGATGCACATACTTCAAATCACATGATAAGCACACCATGGCATGTGTAAACAGTATAAATGACATAAATCTCCTGCAATGTAAAGTATTTATGGCATAACAACAATAGTTAGCCACAACTAGCTTTATCAAGGGTTTATGTTTTTGTAAATTATTACAAGTTTAGATTTGTATTAGATGCTGATGTTAACATAATTAATTCCTCTCAACCCACAAACTTAAGGTAAACATGTTCAAAAATCATTTAGTTTCACGCTCACCGTGTAAGATGATAGTTATTACGCTCGCGCCAGCGCATGCGTTAGGACGTTTGGGAGAGTAGCACTTTGGAGGTGTGCCTCCCTTGCAATCCACTGCTCAGTTGAGCAGGTGTGGCAGTCCTGCACCAATGGGTGTGGAGTTGTAGATGGCGACAGCGGTGGTCTTCGCTCAAAGAAAACCACCACTGTCATCACAGAGCACCACGCCACACCACCCCTGCCATGCCGCTCTAAAAGCTTTGGTGCACACACTGGGGAGCCCACCCCAGTGTGGCAACATCCTGGCGAGTCAGCCGACGGGGTGCCCACCCTCTGCCAGCTCCATGGCCCCCAGTTATTCTTTCTCTGCCATGCTGGGAGCCCACCTAGCATGGCAATTGTCCGCATCGCAATTGTAAAAAAAACTGTAAATTAAAAACAAGTCCCACGAGTCTCCCCGCCTCCCACAACCTGCTCCCCACCCACTGCTCACCCTGCCTCCCACACCCCCTGCTTCCCATACTTGGCCTCCGGAGTCCGGCGCCGACGACTGTGGACCGGGAACATGTCTGGCACTTTCAAAGCCGACCGCTAACTGAGGAAATGCCGGAAAGCTGTATAATGGGCTGGATAGGGGATTTCAACTTTATTGCATATCTCAGTCATTTTGGAATTTTGCACCAACATTTTGGGACCCTTCATGAGTGATGTCACTGTTGTGGAATTATTCGCCCAAAGGGTGATTTCACAGTCAGTGCGCAGTCACTGCGCCGAAATCACCCTTTGGGCCCAAAAACACCATGACAGTGAATCATTCATGAGAAGGGGTCCCAAAAACCCCATGTTGAAAATTTGGTGCAAAAACTCCAAAAAATGACTGTTTTACGACCATGCATTGCGCAGTTCCTACGCAGGCTTGTAAGTTCGCAAATTTTCAATATTTTCACTCCAGATTTTCAACATTGCCATTTTACCACACCTCCTTATGAGTAGTACAGCTGTCATTTTTCACATCCTGCCCAAATGTGTTTCCGCCCATGTAGTGCACAATGGCGCAGTCGGTGTGCGAAATCAATGTATGGGACACAGTAAGAAAATCACAGTGACACTGTTCATTAGCAGAGATTTTAAAATGGCAATGTTGAAAATTTAGTGAAAAAATTCCTAAAAATGACTGTTTTATGAGCGTGCATTGCACAGTTCCCACGCACGCTCTTAGGTTTGCGAATTTTCAATATTTCCACTCCAGATTTTCAACATTGGCATTTTACCACAGCTCCTCATGAGCAGTACAGCTGTCATTTTTCACATCCTGCCCAAAATGTGTTTCCACCCATGTAGCGCACAATGGTGCAGTCGGTGTGCGAACATCAATGTATGGGACACATTAAGAAAATCACAGTGACACTGATCATGAGCAGAGGTCTTAAAATGGCTATGTTGAAAGTTTGGTGAAAAAATTCCTAACAATGACTGTTTTACGAGTGTTCATTGCGCAGTTCCTATGCACGCTCATAAGTTTGCGAATTTTCAATATTTTCACTCCAGATTTTCAACATTGCCATTTTACCACACCTCCTTATGAGCAGTGCAGCTGTTATTTTTCACTTCTTGCCCAAAACGTGTTTCCGCCCATGTAGCGCACAATGGCACAGTCACCATGCGAACTTAGTGTATATGACACATTAAGAAAATCACAGTGTCACTGTTCATGAGCAGAGATCTTAAAATGGCTATGTTGAAAATTTGGTGAACAAATTCTTAAAAATAACTGTTTTACAAGCGTGCGTTATGCAGTTCCTACGCACGCTTGTAAGTTTGCGAATTTTCAATATTTTCACTCCAGATTTTCAACATTGCCATTTTACCATGCCTCCTTATGAGCAGTACAGCTGTCAGTTTTCACATCCTGCCCAAAATGTGTTTCCACCCATGTAGTGCACAATGGCGCAGTCGGTGTGCAAAATCAATGTATGGGACACAGTAAGACAATCACAATGACACTGTTCATTAGCAGAGGTTTTAAAATGCCAATGTTGAGAATTTGGTGAAAAAATTCCTAACAATGACTGTTTTATGAGCGTGCATTGCACAGTTCCCATGCACACTCATAGGTTTGCGAATTTTCAATATTTCCACTCCAGATTTTCAACGTTGCCATTTTACCACACTTCCTTATGAGCAGTACAGCTGATATTTTTCACATCCTGCCCAAAACGTGTTTCCGCCTATGTAGCGCACAACGGGGTAACAAAAAGGTCATGCTGAAAATTTATTGTGCAAATACCAGCATTCACACAGGGCATTAGGGTAAAGCACCATACGTGCCAAACACCACTGCAAATACCTGCAAGTGAACGTTCGGCATTGACAAATGCTTGTAGTTTTGTAATCTCTGTCCTGTCTCTGCAGCAAGTTCTAGCAGGGCATCTGACTGCTTGCTGAAACTTCTGTAACAAATGCCATTTAGCACATCTAAATTGGTGATCACCATCCTTTTGCCTTCCTGCACTGCCACAAGGATATGACATGGTGACATCAGATACAAGGCACTGGGATAAATGTCTGATATTGTCCAGGTCCAGGTGGCACCAAGTGCTTTCAGCTGAGTGCTGAGTGCTGTGGGTGGCGATTGTAGTATGCTGCAATCCCCCAGATCATTTTCTAGTTTCTAAAAATAATTAGTATCTTCCAAATCTTCAAAATACGTATAACATTACATTAATAAAAAATCCAAAAGCCACAGTATTCTACATTGCCCTTTGCAATTTACAAAAAGAGCATGGTTTGGAAAAAATGTTTAAACGAAGACCGTAGGGGTGCATGGAGGGCAGCAAAAAGGGATTAAGGTCAGAAAAACCCATTTAGCCAAGTGTGCCATTTTGATAGCTGGCTTGACACAAGTGCACAATTTATCTGTGCTACACATTATTAGTGTTGCAGCATGCCAAATGTAAAATGAAATATATATAATTGTATATTTAAAAGAAAAGCCACCAAATATAATAATAATCATCAGCTATTTAGTATGTCCAGTCTCTCACTACTGCGAGATGCGTCGAGAGTTGAGGAATGGAGGGGGAGGGGACTGGGGTGTGTGCAATTAGGCAGTTCGGGGGTGGTGGGGAGAAAAGGGGTAGTGTGTGGAAAAAGGGAATACAAAGGGAGGGAAGGGAAAATCAAGGCAGCAAACCTTAGGGTGGCTCAGCACCTCCCATCTGATGTCACCGGGCCACATCCTAGTAGAAAACCTTCTCTTACAGTTCTCTTACCCAAAGAACTTGACAATGCACTCATAACCATAGAGGCACAGTAACTGTATATAAAAACATACAGTATAGAAGGGCATGAAGATGGTGAATGCCAGTTCAGATGTGCTGAATGGTGTTGCTACAGGAGCGTTGGCAAGCAGTCAGATGCCCTGCTGTGATTTGCTGCAGAGAAAGTACAGAGATTGAAGAACTGTAACTATCATCGTGCATGGTGAACATGAAACTGAATGACATTCGAAAATGCTTAATTTAAAGGAAAACAGTGGATAAGTGCAGGCCACTCACTGATGTGATCAGTGCCCCATCCGCAGTTTTAGTTGCTGGAATGTGTGTCATTTCTTTCTTTTTTTTTTTTGTATCATTGCATTTGTTTCTGTTTATTTAAGTTGCACTGCCTTTTCCACATTCTCTGTTGCCATGTCTCTCCTTAGCAGTAGCAGTAAAGGTCAGAGCCAAGAGGCTGGCCTTCAGGAAATATAAGGGAAAGCAGCAGGATGAAAATAGGGAGGCATACCAAACTTTCCTAAGGGAAGCAGGGAAGGCAGTAAGGCAGGTAAAGGCCCAAATCAAGGAAACACTAGCACAGACAGTAAAAGAAGGTGACAAGACTTTCTATAGATACATTAGTGAAAGGAAAAAGTCCAGAGGGGGTATTGCTAAGATCAAAGGAGATAAGGGGGCATGTGAGGAGTAGGAGGGCCGTGTAAAAGCATCTATCCTAAATAGATACTTCTGCTTAGTATTTACTGAAGAGAAGGTAGGGCAGGGCCTACTGCTCAGCACCATGGACACAAGGGGGAGGGAGGTGATCACTAGTCCCTTCACAAAAGAAAGGGTCCTACAAGAGCATGATAAGCTCAGGGTGGACAAGGCAATGGGACCTGATGGCATACATCCCAGGGTACTAAAGGAGCTAAGGGTAGAACTAGCAGAGCCATTATCAGAACTGTTTAGTGAGTCTCTGAGCACAGGAGAGGTCCTAGAAGACTGGAGAAGGTCTTGTGTGATCCCACTCCACAAGAGTGGTAGCAGGGAGGAGGCAGGGAACTACAGACCAGTCAGTCTTACCTCAGTAGTGGGCAAGATTATGGAGGCACTCCTTAAGGAAAGGGTAGTGCAACACCTGGAATCCATAGGAGCACAGGATCCAAGACAGCATGGGTTTACAAAAGGAATGTCCTGTCAAACTAATCTCATAGATTTCATTGACTGGATAACCAGTGTGGTGGACCAAGGGGGAGCAGTTGATGTAGCCTACCTTGACTTCAGCAAAGCTTTCGATACTGTTCCACATAGAAGATTGATTAATAAGCTGGATAGGCTTGAAGTAGGTCAGAAGTTGGTCAACTGGGTGGCAAACTGGTTGACAGGCAGAAAACAGAGAATGGTGGTAAACAGTATACAGTCAGAAGAGATGCAAGTCACACGTGGAGTACCTCAGGGATCAGTTCTGGTGCCAGTCCTCTTCAACATCTTCATCAGTGACATTGCAGATGGACTGAAGGGTAAGATTTGTCTGTTTGCAGATGACACCAAGATCTGTAACAGAGTAGATGATCCAGATGGGGTTGGCAGAATGAGAAGAAATCTGGATAAACTAGCAATATGGTCAGAAGAGTGGCAACTGGGGTTTAATGCAAAGAAGTGCAAGATCATGCATATAGGGAAGAGAAAACCTGAAGCCACCTATAGGCTGGGAGAGGACTCAGGCTTTGCTGACAGTCACAAGGGAAGAAAGAGACTTGGGCATCATCATCATCACCGATGACCTGAAATCATCCAAGCAGACCACTAAAGCAGTAGGTAAGGCTAGGGGGATGTTAGGGTGTATTAGTAGGGGTATTACAATTCAGAGGAGGGAGGTAATAATCCTTCTTTTCAAGACACTTGTTAGGCCCCATCTGGAGTACTGCGTGCAGTACTGGAGGCCACACCTTCACAAGGACATTAACCAAACTGAGGCAGTCCTGAGAAGGGCAACCAAAATGGTGCAGGTACTGCATCAGAAAACATATGAGGACAGATTAACTGAGCTCAATATGTATAACCTAGAGCAAAGGAGGGAAGAGACGTGATATGATCGAAACATTCAAACACCTTAAGGGCATTAACAAGGTGAAAGAGTCTATCATGTTTCAATATAAGAAAAATAGCAGGGACAAGAGGACACAGCATGAGGTTAGAGGGAGGCCGACTAAGGGGTAATGTGAGGAAGTTCTTTTTCACAGAAAGGGTGGTAGATGCATGGAATGGCCTACCTCAGGAAGTGGTGGATATGAATACAGTGCAGGGCTTCAGACAGGCATGGGATAGGCACAAGGGAGCAATACAGACGAGTATGAATAGATAAGCCATTGACAGAGCAAAGGCCAATGGCACATTTATAAGGTAGAAAAAGAAATGGGCAGGCTGGATGGGCCTTGTGGTCCTTATCTGCTGTCAACTTCTATGTTTCCTTGCCCAATTTCTATCCCCAAATCCACTGCAGTTTTTGTTCATGAGCAAGTTAAGGACCCGACCAGACCATCACACCACGTGTCTTCATTTTCACAGTAAAATGATCAAGTTCACACACAGACACAGATCATGTCTAGAAATGCAGCAGTCAGTGCAAAATAGAAGAACAGCACCAGGCTTCCTGAGTGAGGCACTGACTGCACTTTACTGTGCTTGTACTTCTTTTCTCCCTCTGTACCCCTCCCCCTGGGTTGCACCAGGCAATGAGCTTTTTGAGCTTTGGTTAAGAGAGTGTCCTTCCCTTCCCAGTAGTAGTTACCAATTTTCAATAAAAATATAATTATTTTTCTAATATATGAGATTTGGGTCATGTCCCTAATAATCCCTATTTCTTCTAAGTTATAGTAGGTGCAAGTCCCTTTATAATGATTTTTGTTGACTGTCAATTTGTGGGGGTAGAACGTAAGAGATGCAACTATCATAGGGTGGGTGTATGGTCTGGACCAGGGAAGGAGGGTTATCCTCCCTCTGTACAAGGCCTGCCCTTGGTTAGCCCAAAGCTGAGAGGTACTGCCTTTTGTTCTGGTCACTGCCACAGAAAAAGGACATCGACAAGAGAAAGTGGGGCTAGCACAGGGACACCAAGCATTACAAGCCGAGATACTAACATACTAACATACTGAAATGCCAGCAGAATAGGCCTAACCGTCTTTCGCGTCTGCTCGTTTGGTCAGCCCCCATCCTGGGAACTGACCTTGCTGCCCCCCTCACCTTCTCTGGCTTCTCCCTTCCCAGTTCCAGATATTCTTGCTGCATTGGATTTTGCTTCCAGAACCCTTCCCCTGTACCTGTTCTACCCCCTCTTGAACCCCTCCACTGTCTCTGCCTCCACCAGACCCCTAGGCAGCGCATTCTATGGCTCCACCATCCTCTCAGTGAAGTAGTACCTCCTCCTTTCTCCCCTGAATCTTCCCCCCTCCAGCTTCCACCCATGCCCTCTAGTGGCCTCCTCCTCCTTCCTTCAAGCACCCTGACTGTTCCTCCCTATTTACCCCTTCATGTACCTGAAGACCTCTATCATGTCCCCCGTCCCTTCTCTCTCCAGTGTGTACATATTTAGCTCTTTGAGCCTCCTCATAGGTCCTGTCCCCAGGTCCCAAATCATTTTGTTGCCCTTCTCTGGACCCGCTCCAGGAGTTTAATGTCCTCTTAAGTGTGGGGCATAAACCGCATTTAGTACTCGAGGTGCGGCCTTACCAAGCAGTTATACAGAGGGTATCACTTCCTCTCTGGAGGTGATCCCCCAGCGATGCATCCCAGCATCTTGTTGGCCTTGGCTGCTGCCCTCCTACAAGTCTCAAGTTGTTCATCTTGACATGCACCACCACCGCCAGGTCCCGCCTCAGCCATCGAGACTTGTAGCATTCCCCCAGGGTGTACACTCATTCGGGTTTCTGGCCCCCAGGTGCAGTACCTGTACTTCCTTGCATTGAACCTCAGCTTCCACTTTCTAGACCATCCTTCCAGACCCTCCAGGTGCCCCTGTAGGGCCACCCCCCTCCTCCCCATCCACCACCGCCCCCAGTTTTGAGTCATCTGCAAAGAGACTCATCTCACTCCTGATACCTGTCCTTATGTCAGAGGCGTGGCGTTGAAGAGGAGGGCCCAGGACTGATTCCTGTGGGACCCACTAATGACCCTCCTTGGTCCCATACAGTGGAAGGTCATGTCAGGCGAACTAATAGATTTCTTTGACTGGGTGACCAAAGTAGTAGACCAGGGAGGGCTGTGGACTGGCCTACCTAGACTTTAGCAAGGCATTTGGCACAGTCCCACACAAAGATTATTAGTCAAATTAACCAGCCTGGGAGTGGGTCCCAGGGTGGTAGCCTGGGTAAAACATTGGCTGACAACAGGACACAGAAGGTAATTGTAAATGGAGTCCACTCTGAAGAAAGGGCGGTTACTAGTGGGTACTGCAGGGTTCAGTATTGGGTCCAGTCCTTTAATGTCTTCATCAGTGACATTGCAGAGGGACTGGAAGGAAAGTATGCCTTTTGCAGATGACACAAAGATCTGCAACAGGGTTGATACACAAGGAGGCGTGGAAAGGATGAAAAGGGACTTGGCAAGGTTGGAGGAATTCAGACGATGGCAGCTAGGATTCAATGCGAAAAGTGCAAAATAATGCACCTGGGGAAACAAGAACCCAGGGTAAGAATACACAATGGGTGGGGAGGTAGTAACAACAAAACAGGAAAGGGACCTGGGGTAATCATATCAGATGACCTTAAGGTTAGCAAGCAATGTGGAAGGCAGTAGGGAGGGCCGGGGTATACTGGGATGTATAGGGAGAGGCATCAGCAGCAGAAAACAGGAAGTTGTTATCCCTCTGTACAGACAGTTGGTGAGACCCCATCTGGAATACTGTGTCCAGTTCTGGAGACCCCATCTCCGCAAGGACATAGACAGGACAGAGGCAGTCCAGAGGAGGGCAACTAAAATGGTGCAGGGTCTGCAAGAGAAGCCATATGAGGAGAGACTAAAGGAGCTTAATATGTATACCCTTGAGGAAAGAAGGGAGAGGGGGGACATGATAGAAACTTTCAAGTACCTCAAGGGAATCAACAAAGTCCAAGAGGGTAGCATCTTTCAGAAAAGAGACTTGCAAGAACAAGGGACACAATTTAAAGATAGAAGGAGGGCGGTTCAGGGCAATGTGAGGAAGTATTATTTCAGAGAGGGTAGTGGATGCATGGAACAGCCTTCCTGAGGAAGTTGTGGGGTCTAAAACTGTGGGAGAATTCAAGAATGCATGGGACAGACATAAGGCAATTCTTGTGGGGGGCAGGAAGATATAGGCTGTTGGTTAACTAGGATCTGTGGCCTATCCTGTTGGTAGGGAAATGGGCAGACTAGATGGGCCTAGCGGTCCTTATCTGCCGTCAAAGTCTATGTTTCTATGTTTCTATGTTTCTTGGGGATGAGACTATCCCACCAACTACGACCCTCTGGGTCCGATCCTGGAGCCAATTGCCTATCCATCTGATCATCTGGTTCCCCACCTCCATTTCTCCCAGCTTATCCAACAGGCCCACGTGAGGAACAGAGTCAAATGCCTTGCTGAAGTCTAGAAAGAGGATGTCCACTGGTCTACCCAGGTCCAAGGCACTTGTCACCCAGTCACAGAACTCCACAAGGTTTGTCTGACATGATTTTCCGGGACGTAATCCATGCTGTCATCGTCCAGGCACCCTGACTTTTCCAGGTCCCCCCAGCCTCTCCTTGACAATGCCCTCCATCACCTTGCCCACCACCAATGTCAGGCTGACAGGCCTGTAGTTCCCTGCCACCTCCCTTGATCCCCCTTGTGGATAGGCACTATATGCGCCAACTTCCAGTCCTGGGGCACCCACCCTGTCCTCACTGAGATGGTGAAAAGCTCCGCCAGGGGTTTTGCCAGGACATCCTCAAGTTCCTTCAGCACTCTGGGATGTAATTTATCTGGCCCCAGTGCTTTCTCTGTCTTAAGGGACCTGAGGGCTTCCCTCACTCTCTCTGCTGTGATTTCCACTTCCACTACCTCTGCACCCAGCTTAGCCTTCCCCCCTCCTGCCAGTGATGCCTCCCCCTTTCCCCAGACCCGCCGATCGGTAAGGGCCCCCCCTCCTCAGTATCACTGTCTCCTCCCAAGTATGATGCAGCACCTACTTTTCCTTGGTGAAAACTGAGGTGAAGTACTCATTTAGTACCTCAGCCTGCTCCTCCGGTCTTGTGCCCATCTCTCCCTGTTTTAATCCTGCTAATCTACCCTTCACCTTTCATTTTTCCCCAATGTATCTAAAGAACCCTTGTTCCTCTCCTAATTTCCCTGGCCAGGTTCTGCTCCTTCCTTGCCTTAGCTGCCCTCACCACCCTAGTGGCTCTTCTAGCCATCAGCTCATACTCCCCTCGATCCCTTTCACTCCTTGAACACTTGAATTGCCTATAGGCTGCCTTCTTTCCCCCAAACACCTCCTGGTCCACCAGCAGGGTTTTTGGGCCCTTCTGCATTTTCGTCTTACTCTTGCACAGGTGCTGGAAGCATCCTGCACCCCTCTCCTGATGGTTTTCCACCTACTATCAGCATCCATGTGTGACCCAATCCCATCCAAATGCTCCTTAAGGATCCTTCCCATTTCTTTAAAATCCACCCCCCTGAAGTCAGTTACCTCCGTCTTTGTGCAGCCTTCTACCCCTCCTAGGTCCAGGCAGAACCAGACCATGGCATGGTCACTCCCCGCCAATGGGTCCCTTACCTCCAGGCCCCCAATCTGGTCACTGTCTGCCAGGACCACATCCAGTACCCGCGCCTCCCTGGTCGGTTCCCCCACCTGCTGAGTTAGGAACGCGTCTTGAAAGACATCCAACAACCTCCGTTCCCTGGTCACCGAGGATGTCATAGTCTCCCAGTCTGTTCCTAGCATGTTTAAGTCCCCCAACACCACCACCCTTCCTCTGCCCAGTCTGCAGTGTCTCCCAACATCTGCCACCAGACTTTCCTCCAGCTCCTCTGCCAGTGCAGGGGGTCTATACACCACTCCTATTTTTACTCTCTTGCCCCCCCTTGTTATCAAGGTGACCCAAATCACCTAAACGGTTCCCTCCGCCTCCCCTACTCCCCCATGCCAATGCAGTTTTTGACCATCATTGCTACCCCTCCTCCCCTTCCCTCCCCCCTGTCCTTCCTGAACATAGTGTAACCCTCCAGGTTCAGGTCCTAGTCGTGTGCTGCGGTGGCCCAGGTCTCAGTGACCACTGCCACATCCACCGCTCCCTCAGTTAGCATCGCCTGGAGTCAGGCATTTTATTGCCCAAGCTCCTTGCATTTAGCAGGACTACCTTCCACCCTTTCCCTATACTTCCATTTCCCCTGCTCGTGTTCCCATGAGGATTCTGTTTTCCCCTGGTCTGCACTTTACCAGTCGGCCTTTTCCCGCAATCCTCCAGCTCCCAAGGGGTGTGGAGACAGAGTCCCTCCTTTATCAGCACCCCCTTGACAGCCTTTTCATAATTTAACCCAGCCAGAGACGAAACTATAGTAGAAGGCAAAGGCCCATACTCAAACTGTGAAACTGGATGAAAAAATCCCTGCTGTGCAGCAGGAGGGCAGAGCCTTCCTATTACTACAATATTGTTACACTTTTATATGCTTCCAAGGAGCTTTAACATAAAGCCCCTTGGACGCATATAAAAGTGTAACTGTGGCAGTATTGCTGCACAGCAGGGATTTGTTTCACCTTATCAGGAATGAAAAGGGAATTTATTGTACTTTATTTTAGTATTTATTCCTTCATCATTCATTCAAGCCCAGCAATATTTTCTGGATAAATGTGTTTGATGCCTGTGTTTCTGACTAATGTTAGCACACAAATCGGTGAGCTTCTCTCTCCAGCTATAGCAATTACATAGAAACATAGAAGCTGATGGCAGATAAGGACCACAAGGCCCATCCAGTCTGCCCATTTCTTTTCCTACCCTATGAATGTGCCATTGGCCTTTGCTCTGTCGATGACCTATCAATTCATACTCATCTGTATTGCTCCCTTATGCCTATCCCATGCCTGTTTGAAGCCCTGCACTGTATTCATATCCTCCACTTCCGGAGGTAGGCCGTTCCATGCATCTACCACCCTTTCTGTGAAAAAGAACTTCCTCACATTACCCCTTAATCGGCCTCCCTCTAATCTCATGCTGTGTCCTCTTGTCCTGCTACTTTTCTTATATTGAAACATGTTAGACTCTTTCACCTTGTTAATGCCCTTAAGGTGCACTTAAGGTGTTTGAATGTTTCAATCATGTCACCTCTCTCCCTCCTTTGCTCTGGGGTATACATATTGAGCTCAGTTAATCTGTCCTCATACGTTTTCTGATGCAGTCCTGCCAGTCCCTGACAGTAAAGTTATTTCAAAGTTTTGAGATTTGTAGTAAATGCCTCATCTGTGGGGATATTCATGGGTGGGGGCAAAAATATACCTAGCAGTGCTTGGCAATTTTATTTCTGCACCCTGCTCATGTGGGATGTACTGTCCAGTTAATTATTTACCTTCTTGGTTCCAGCCTTTGTCCCACATCAGCATATACTGTGATGTGTGCAAAGTGAGGCATTGGACTGCACTGACCATTATAGGTAACATTGCAAGGTTTAGATGCTGATTTACTTGTGTTAATTAACAATTAATGATTGTTAATTGCATTACTTACCAATTTCTAATTAACACAAGAAAATCTGCATTGAGAACTGTCACCGTTGACTATAATAAAGCATGCAGTTCTGTGCCTCGCTTTGCACACATCACAGCATATACAAATGCAGGGTCAGGGCAATGAATGGAAGGGATCAGATGGATGGTCCATTGGGTCTCAAATAATATTCCTTGGGGATCCAGTCGCTCAATGGTAGCACTACGTACTTCAGTATCAGCAACCTAGGAGCACAAGGAAGTTAAGTGACTTGCTGAGGATCACACTGTATGCACCTAGGCAGCTGTAGGATTCAAACTCAGGTCTTCCACTCTGCAGCTCAGAGCCTTATCCCACTGCACTATACTTTGTTTTATGACTTGAGTTATGATTTTAACCATTCTTTTTTTCAGGCAGCAGGCGGTGCTGTGTAACTTCTCAGGAGCAAGTTAACAGCGATATCAACAACCATCGCCAGCTGAACAGAGAGTGAGTGAGTGAAGGACAAGTGGAAGCCAATAACAATGTAAGTACCTTCAGGAGAGGAAATGTCTTAAAACACAGTTGTAATCCATCATGGTAATCACGGTGGGAGGGTCACAAATTGTGATACGTGCTTGAGAAGTAGTACAGCTGTCTTATTTGAGATTTTTGTTTTTATTATACCATATATAATTGCTGTGACCAATTTTTCCATCCATATTCATACTGCTGAATAAGTGACATAAACAAGATGTGCAGTAAACAGCATGCTTTTAATTATATTGCTTGCAATAGTAACATTAACATTTAAAATGTATTGTACATGTTAACATTAATAAATGCAAAAGAAATGGTGTCTGTAGGTAGAAAATCAACGTCAAACAACTGTCATTCATTTCTTTTATCTTTTTCTAATTTACAATAAACTTTGACACAGTTTACCTTCTGACATGAACTTTATTGAATAAAATGCATGCCTGAAGGTAAACAGTATCATTCTTAGTCTCTCTATCATTTTCTGGCCTTAGTTTCAACTGTTTCTTTTGTTGTCTGGTAGTGCCGTGGATTTCGGTACTGCTTTCTGTGCCTGCAGTCAGTTGGATTAATTGTCAGCAGAGTTGTGCAATGTTAACGTTCCTGTTTAACATGTGTTAAAATTGCATGCTTATTGTGTGGGTTGTGTATGAAAGCCAGTGGACTTTTGCAGCACATTAAATCAGAATGTTCTTTTGTTCTGATAGTCTTTTTTTTCCTTTCTAGGTTTTCAGCTGTTTCTTGAGATGAATATTGGATTTGTTCAGGTAAGGTAAACAGTTTTGGGGTCTGATAATGTAGCTGACAGGCAGACTATAATTTGTTGTTGTGTTTTCACATACCAGACAGTTTTTTTATACGTAGAGGTTTGCGATTTAGAAGGTGATTAACATTCCATTACCGTAACACCTGGTCATGCATGACTTACCGCTTCGTTGTGATAGTTCTCCAACATGAAAAGAGTTGCTTAATATACTGTATTTCTTAGCCAGATATGTTTATGTAGCTGCATGATAGGGTAATGATATATTTGGAAATGGAAGCCATCTCTGTAAGTGTGTATGTTTGAGAGGCACACATAGTTTGAGGTTTACATACTCTCTGTGATTTATGGTATGTACACTTAAACAATATACCACGACAGGGTGTGGGTGATCCCATTGTCAGGATTTATCCATGCATGGTGTTTGATCATGAGTCCGAAGACTGACTTACCAAACCATATGTTGCATGGGTAAATCCTGCCATCACCCACACCATGTTGTGGCATATTTGTCAAAATAAAAGAAACCGTAGCTGTCAAACTTTTTATGTTATTTGTCATTATATTTTATGCTGTGGACATGATCCATCCTATACCTGGACTTCAGCAAGGCCCTTGATTCAGTGTTGCATAGTATGCTGACCATCGCACAGAGCTACCTGGGAGCAGGGCACAAACTGGTCATATAAATCAGGAGATGAGCTGCTTGAGTGACAGACAGCAGAAGGTGGTACTGTGGGGGGGTGATGTATCTAAGCCCAGGGCAGTTACAAGTGGGGTCCCACAGGGCTCAGTGCTGGGACCAGTGCTGTGTAACATTTTCTTTGCCAGTACTCAGAGTAAGAAGTCGGCAGCATGAACTCCACTCACTGCAAATTAAGCCTGAATCACCATCATTAGATGCACTGGACAAGAACTGTAGATTCCATCAGGAAGTTCTTTATTAATCCAAAAAGTGAAAGACATCCATGGTAAAAAAAACAGTCACAAGCCACAAAGTGAACTGCTCCCCAAGCAGTCTCGCTCAAAACCAAACATTATCACGCAGCAGTGCTTTCTCAAGGTTGGAGAGACTTGGCATGACAAGATATTTAAAAGTCAAATTTAAAAAGACAGTGCAGGAAAAACACATATATAGATAAACCACTTTTCTGCTCCATATATATAAACATGGTAAATGCACTAAATAAATACTCAGGCTAATATCATACAATACAATATTAAAGTGCCACATACATGCATAATAAAACTATGTGCTCAATAAATGCTAGCAACATAATGCCAAAAAGAAAGGATATCAAAGGACAACATAATCATCCTCCCCACATTTCAGATGCGAAAAACATGATGTTTATAGAATATCAAAAAATCTCTATTGCAATAAACCTTCCAGATTAAAATATATAGTAAACAGTGTGCAATATTTTTGACACACCACAGCCTAAATATTCTCAGATAAAACTTCAGTTATGTAAAAACTATATATAAGGAACATAGCTCCCAATCTGATGGCATTATGTTGCTAGTATTTATTGAGCACATAGTTTTATTATGCATGTGGCACTTCAATATTGTATTCTATGATATTAGCCTGAGTATTTATTTAATGCATTTACCATATTTATATCTATAGAGCAGATAAGTGGTTTATCTATATATGTGTTTTTTCTGCACTGTCTTTTTAAATTTGACCTTTAAATATCTTGTCATACCAAGTCTTGCCAACCTTGAGAAAGCGCTGTTGTGCGAAAACATTTGGTTCTGACTGAGACTGCATGGGGATGGGTACACTTTGTGGCCTGTGACCATTTTTTACCATGGTTGTCTTTCACTTTTTGCATTAATGAAAAACTTCCTGACAGAATATACGGTTCTTGACCAGTGCATCTAATGATGGTGATTTGGTCTTAACTTGTAGTGAGTGGAGTCCGTGCTGCCGACTTCTTACTGTGAGTACTGTTTTGTTCTATTGGTACCGGCCTACTACATTGCAGCTGCCTTGTTTCTGTGCTTTATATTTTCATTGCCAACATCGCAGAAGGGATAAAAAGTTAGATCAGTCTCTTTGCTGACACCAAAATCTGTGTGGAGGTTGATGGAGAGGAAGGTGGTGCAATACTCCAAGAGGATTTGGCAAAATTGGAGTAATGGTCTACCACATGGCAAGTTGCTTTCAATGCCAATAAGTCATGCACGTGGAAGCCTGGAACCCTGTGTCACTGATGGAACAGACAGTGATCAGCTCTAAGTCTTCAATGGATATTTGTTCCTATTAACGGATACATCACCTGCCCAATAGTGCAATGGTTATTTACTAATGTTATTTTATGTACTGTGTTTTATTTTTTTAGAAATAATACAGTTTTGGGGATTAAGCCTTGGCCAGAAGATCTGTAGTTGAACAGGTATTACAAAAATGGCACAAAAAGGAATATCAGATTTCTTTTTACATTCTTCTGTCTCCACACATGCCACACTAAGCACGTCAGGATCACAAATGTTGCCAGCTGTGGGTCCTGTGCATGGCAATACTAACAAGTCACTGAATAGTCAAACTTTCCCAGCTCTTTCTATGGAAGAAGTTCCTACTACTGCTAATAGTTCATCTCAGTCAGTAACTGCAGTCATACAGCCTCAGGAACTGCTGGATCAACCAAAACAGGACTACAGTTTTCCCGGTAGAAACTTTGGGACTGAAGGATTCAAATGAGCATGTCAGGCTGCTTGGTTTGAAAAATGGCTGTGGCTCCACTATGTAAAAGAAAGTGATTGCATTCTTTGCTTAACATGTTTAAAAGCAAAAGAAAAAAATGATAAGTTCAGGTATAAGGCACAAAGCTACTTTTGTAAAGGATGGCTTTGCTAACTGGTGCAAAGCATCTGAAAAGTTCAAGGATCATGAGAGATCACTGTTCCACACAGAAGCTGTGACAAAGATAGCTGGGCTGGGTTGTATACCCATTAATGCGATGCTGTCTGAACATGTTGCCAAAGTACAAAAGACTGCAAGAACAGTGTTACAAATATTGTTTGGATCAATTAAGTTTTCAGTCATGAAGGATTGCCTCTTAGAGGACATCAGAATCATGATGGAGTACTGTGGCAGCTAATGTTAGAGCAAACTGGTAGTGAACCTAGTCTAAGGGAAAGGATGCACAGATGAGACATCTGGATGTCAGACACCATCGAAAATGAGATACTTGAAATCTTTGCTCATGTAATATAGCGAGAGATAGTTTCAAAAGCCATAGACAGTCCATTCAACAGACTGACTGCTGATGGAACTATTGACATAAGTACATGTGAACAGTTTTCATGTAGCCTACAGTTTGTGGACAAAGACCTTAATGTACAAAATTATTATCTGGGATTTTACAATGCATCTGATACTTCTGCAGAAACATTGTTTATCTGTATTAAAGACATCTTTTTGCAATTGAATTTGCCTCTGGAACATCTGCAGGGTTATTGTTTTGATGGTGCTAGCAACGTGTATGGTAAATTCCCAGGTGTGCAAGCTCGACTAAGAGAAATATGTCCAGATTCACTGTTTGTATACGGTAGTAACTATTTGCTGCATCTTGTTCTACAAGAGGTGGCCCGGGAAGTATGTCTTATAGCAGACACATTAAACTTTGTTCAGGAAGTCTGAGTTCTCATTCGAGAATCTGCAAAGTGTAAAAATATATATGAATCTGTATTTGGCTGTGGGGAACCTGTGTGCAACATCTTAAGTCTTTGCCTACAAGATGGTGTGTTGGGACAGTGGCAATCACCCATGTTTGTTCTGCTTATAGTGTACTTCTGGAGACACTGTCAACACTTGAGCATGACAACACTATCAGAGGTGAAACAAGAGCAAAGATACCTAGGCTTTTGAAACGTGTTAAAAGTGCAAGGACTTACTTTAGTTTACTGTGCTGTGAAGCCATATTTGGACCTTGTGAAATGGTAGCAAAAGGCCTCCAGAATGTAAATGCTAGTGCACTTGGAGCAATGGAATCTGTGAAAATAATAACAGAACGAATGACAGTACTAAGTGAGGATGCAACTGTTCAAGAAATAATTAACAAAATGAAAATGTGTGCTGCCAAGAACAGTCTGAAGATTCCACAGACTACCAGGGTAAGCAGAACACCAGCTCACTTCAGACAGACCACAGAGCCAGAAGAAGTAATGTCTGAAACTCATGACGTGATATGGAAGTGGGAATTTTATGAAGCCATAGATCTGGTAAATGCTGAATTACAGCATCGTTTTAATCAGGATGTCATGAAGACTGCTGCACAAAGGGAGAAAATTCTTATTAATTCTGTGTGTGGATGGATACTCACTGCAGATTTGGAAGAACTTCACCTTCCTCCACAATTCGATAAACTCGCACTTTATATGCCGTTAACGATGTTGGGTGGTATAGCAAAAGGAAAACAGTTAAAAAGTATCCCAAAGATTGTGGAATGTTTTGGAACTCTTCAGCCACAAATGAGAGAACTCTTTAAAGAAGTAGAACACGTTATTAAACTTTGCCTGTGTTTACCAGTGTCAGTTGCAGGGTCCGAGCGATCATTCTCTGCCCTCCACCATCTAAAAACCTGGGTGCGTAGCACAATGAGCCAAAGAAGGCTAACACACCTTGCTCTTATGCACGTACACAGTGACATTCTGGACACAATAGATGTCAATTCCTTACTCAAAAAAATTGTCAGCATTACACCTGAGCACAAGTCAACTTTTGGAGCCTTCTAATTGTCTTTCTCTACAAACTAATCAACAACGATATGAAGAGTATAAGTATACATTTTGGTTACTTTCTGAGCTCACTTGCTAGTCTTCTTCAAGGGGTAGGGGGAAATCATAACAAAAGTGAGCTTTTCCTTCAGTAGAAACATCAAAACTCATCATACAGCATCTAAAACACCAGAGCTTCTGGGGGCCTGGAGGCCCCAGACTCCTGGATTTTATATAGTGAAGACCACTTATAAGAACTCTGTATTTGCCCAAAAGATGTGTTCTTATACATGGGCTGTTCTTATACATGGGCTACCAGTTTAAATGACTTGTCTGCCACAATTTCACATTTTTCCACTTGATGGTGGCATGCGAGCATGAAAGGGAGTGATACTGACAAGCAACACAGTGTAAAAAAACGATTTATTTGTATTTCATCAAAGAACACTTATTAAAAAGCATTAAAATCTACAATGAGAACTTCAGAAAATAAAGAATTGAATCAAACATTTGAGGTTGCGAAATAGTCAGTGATTATTTTGTTGCCGGACATTTCTTAGTGAGAGTTCATCGATGTATGCATCTAGTGCATGACAGGTTGTGAGATCGGCGCTTTCTTTGCTTAGAATGTAGTGCCCCTTAGCTTGTGCATGCATTCCTGGACCTTGACTTCACTTGCAGAGGGTGGTTATATGCTGTCAGAGGGGCTACAGTCCTTATCATCTGGTCTTCCGTCAGTGGCCTCCCTCTCTTCTTCTTTCATGGTTACAATGTCCTGAGTGATCTACTCCTCTGTAATTGACCCTGTAGTCTACACCTCAGCATGTATTTCAACATATGATGAAAATTCCTCTGGTGACAGTCCAAGTGCATCTACAGTCTCCTCCACAGCTGGGGTACTTGCAGGTTCGCAGGTGAATCCTGCTTTTACTAAGCAGTTGTGGATAGTCTCTGCTTTAACCTTCGGCCAAGATGCATCTAGCATTTGTATGCAGTCTAAAATGTTTATCTCCCGGACTCCCTCGCTAGATCTGGTGCCTTTGCTGCCCTTCCCATATCGATAGCAAGCTACAGATTCTCCACAAATTTTTTCTGGCAATGCTTGTGATATCGATTCTCTTTACACCTGGATCTCTGAGAGGCTCGATGATGGTGAGCTTCCGCACCAGTGTAAGTGCAGTTCTTTGTTTAACAGGACTATCGATGCTGGTGCTGATTACTGAATGAAACACAGAGTGAAGTAAAGCACCTTTTAACTTCATGTATACAGCTGAGTGAAAATGTTAATTAGTGGCAGTAAACACATAGCCAAATAACAGTAAGGTGCTAATCAAATCACTTCATTCACGTTATGAGTGTAGATGTCAATGTCCCTCACAGCTGATATTATTCTAACAGTACTCTCTCACACACAAACTCATTCATTTGGCACCAGTAGCTTAGAAAAAGTGTTGTTCTATCAGATCTGATAGTGACTGTAAATGGGCTTCAAGCACATAGGAATATATTGTAAAAAAACATGACATGTAAGTCAAGTCCTTATAAATAGAGGCCCGTATAATCAGACTGTGCCAGGCTGTGGTGCAAGCCTGGGCACAGCGCAAATGGGCTGCGCAGGGGCATTGACAGGGTGATATTCAACAGAGCTGTGCCATGGCACAGCATCACTGAATATCGCACCCTGGCCACCCTGCAGTGCGCATGGTGCAGTGGCATTGCACCAGCTCAAGTAGCCAGAGTGGAGCAGGGGGATGCGCTAGCGCAAGTTCCGTTGCACTAGGCGCAGCAACCACGATATTCAAAAGTGCACATGCAAATGGGGCCATAATGCATGCAAGGCACAAATGGGGCCATTTGCATGTAATTATAGCCCTATTTGCATGCAGGTGCGCCAATCCCCGGCGACCTGCACCTGGTGCCCTGCCAGGCTGCAGCCGTCGGGGACTGACACACTCTGCACAGCCCAGAAAAGTGCCCCACTTCCCGATCACAGGCATATGTTGTCAGAAGTACATGTCCAATATCCCTGGTGGTCCAGTGGACCGCTCGCAGCCTGATCGCGGGCTTAAGTATAAACATAATCGTTCTATATCCCTGGTGGTCCAGTGGAATGCTCACAGCCCAATCACGGGCTTAAGTATAAACATAATTGTCCCATATCCCTGGTGGTCCAGTGGCCCGCTTGCAGCCTGATTGCGGGCATATATCATAATTTAAATGTCCAATATCCCTGGTGGTCCAGTGGACTGCTTGCAGCCCAATTGTGGGCATATGTTATCATTTAAATGTCCAAGATTCCTGGTGGTTCAGTGAACCACTCGCAGCCCAATTGCGGGCATCAGTAAAACATTAATGCCACAGCAACCGAACCCTGGTGGTCTAGGGGTACCCCCTCCTACCCACCAACTGAGCCCCACCACCCGGCCCCCCCAGTCAGCGATGGGTGGCAACTCCCCACCCGCTTGCCGCCTCTCCACCCGACGACTGACACCGTATGGTAGGGCTGTATGCCCATTGGTCCACAGCGTGAGCCAATGGGTGTGCAGCTCAATGCCGTACTACACAGTCAGATATGTGGATGGATCCATTCACATATCTGGACTGATAATTGAATACGGCTGCACGCTCATTGGCTCATGCTGTGGACCAATGGGCATACAGCCCACTGTATGGTGTCAGTCGGTGGCGGCAAGCCGGTGGAGCTGCCGCCCACTGCTGACTGGGGGAAGTGGAGCGGTGGGCCTCAGTGGGCAGGTGGGGGGGGTACCGCTAACCACCAGGGTTTGGTTGCTGTGGCGTTAATGTTTTACTGATGCCCGCGATCAGGTTGCGAGTGGTCCACTGGACCACCAGGGATATGGGATGATTATGTTTATACTTAAGCCCATGATCGGGCTGCAAGCAGTCCACTGGACCACCAGGGATATAGGATGAATATTGACATCTACATATGCCTGCAATCGGGCTGCGAGTGGTCCACTGGACCACCAGGGATATTGGACGTTTATATTCATCTATGTATGCCCACAATTGGGCATGGGGGGGCAGCCGGAACTTGGGTGGCCACGCACAGATGGCAGCTGCCATGTTGCGCCCTGCAACATGGCAGCTCACCTGTGGGTGACCAGCCATTGTTGCTTTTTTTTTTTTGGCTCACCTGTGTGCAGCGCAAGTAGGGGTTGCGCATGCATGGGCTCAGCACATCTCTGGCTGAATATTGGGATGTGTGGCGTTATGCATGGGCACGGCCCCCTGCGCACGCATACTTACTGACGTGATCAGGATTTGTGCCAGGCACAATCCCCGTTTGAATATCGTGCCAGGGCACATCAGTGGATTGCACATGGTGCAACAGTGTTGCACCATGCACAACCCTTCTGTATATCCGGGCCAGAACGTTCCCTTATCTGATGTTCTTATAAGTGGGCTCCACTGTATAAAAATCTTTCACAACACATTACAACAGTGCACATGAGGTGGGTGATTGAGTGTCAACCAGCTGCACACCACATTAGCAGCTGCAGACTCAAAAGGCCAGCTACAGTGTCCAACCACCTAGAACACAGGAAAAAATTTTTTTATATTTAAATCAGGGGTAGTGAAGACATAACAAAAGTGAGGTTTTCCTTCAATAAAAGCCCCAAAACTCACCACAGAGCATCTAAAAACCTAGAGCTTCTGGGGGCCTGGTGGTCACCAGTCTCAGACCACCAGACTTTATATAAAAATCTTTCACAGTAAACTACAATAGTGAACATAGGGTGGGTGGTTGATGCTATTCAGTGTCAGCCAGCTGCACACCACATTAGCAGCTGCAGACTCAAACGGCCAGCTACAGTGTCCCACCACGTCATCCTGGTAGTGGGGTGGCCATTTTTCTCCCTGTTTTTGTATGAGGTCGGGAACATGCAATGACTACCAGCATCCACCCCCCCCGAACACACTGGCACCAGTTTAGGCAGTACACCCAGCCTCTGCTGGGTGCCCGTGTAGCACTGGCACACTCCCCACCCTCCCTCCTGAAGAAGGAGAGCAGTCCACAGATGCTTAATCCTTCTCCCCCAGCTGTCTCTCCAATGTCCCAGGTCCGTTCCCAAACCCAGGTCATTGGCGTTGCAGGTCAGTGCCCTGCCCCTGCAACAATGGGCTGGTGCTAGCCTGGATTTTGTAAACAAGCTACAAAGTGCTTGGAAATCATCCCATAGGTTTTTTCCATCTCATTTTTGACTTTCCACTGGCCACAAGTACTGTATGCAAGCAATAATACCCAACAGGGTGGGCAGTATTGGGTAACACAGGACTGCCCAGGGGTAAAATGAGGCCCTATGCCACAGGTAGAGGGCCTTTTAGCCCCTGGAAGGTCTGGTATTGCCCATACTGCCAACCCTGGAGGGTATTATTGTGCTTAGAAAATGGACTACCTAAATACTGAAAGAGACAGGACACATTTTGTTGTTTTTAAAGAAGATGAAATGTCATTTTTATTCACTTTTTTTAACATTGAGAAAAAGTAGCTCCTTTAACTCTGAAACTGTTAGCTGAATGGGGGGGGGTCAAAATAATAAAGTTGAGGCCACTATTTTATTTGCATGGTAGATAAAATTGATTGGGGAATTTAATATGCAGCCTTGTGGGGTGAAAAGTTTGCTTGTCCCTGTTGTTGACGCTGATGAGCTGTATCCTCCTTCTGCTGCTTCATTATTCTGCTCCTGTTCTGATGCTCTTGAGTTCTCAGGTTTGCTCCCTGCTAATATTTGGCTCCAGAGTCTTCTGTCTTCTGTTGATGCAGACCAGTAACTGGAGAGGCTCTGTTCTGAGTGGTGGCCCATTATTGCAGTGATTTCTCTTGGATGAAGGCTAGCATTTGACAGGAGGTCTACCACCATCACCCATATGCTGTGATTGGTGTAGTGATGGGACAGGTCTGCAGCTTCACTAAGATGACTCATCACTGAACCCAGGTAATTTTTACTCATGGGTTCCATGGTGTACCAGCAGTCTTGTGTGTCTAAGTAACTTTGTGGTAGCCTTCTGGGATGGAGGTATAGTGAGGGAGCATTGGCTGGCATTTTGCTGAGATATTTTTTGAACAATCACATGAGGCAGAGGGGGCTGCCAGACTGCTCATAGACAAAGCCGCAGTATTCTTGCATGTTTGGCTCACTTGCATTTTTGTGGCTCTTAATCTCTTTGTTTATTGACATGGTCATGTACCTGGCCCCAGACTTGTCTGTGTCTGTTTTATTTTATTTTTATTTGTTGACTCACTTTATCACCACCCCACCTGGAACTCTCTCAGGCATCCACTCTTGCTCTTGCTGAATACCACCCACCTGAAGCCACCCTGCTGGGAGAGAGGTGGAAGACGCTCCCTTGCCTACCCACCCAGGCGAGAACCCCATTCGTTGGGACTAGGCAGACCAGGGATCGGGAGAGCCAGCTAGGGTAAGCCTGGCATTGGACATGTTGTAATGGGGCACTGGAGATGCCGTCGCCTAACCAGAGGGTGGGTTTTTTCTCCTTAGGTTTCCCCAGGACGTGGCATGCAGTGGTTCCAGCACAGCCATCTTTCCACACCTCTGCTGCAGGAGCCTGCCGACGTCCTTCTCTCTCTCACATCTTGTGTGCTTGTGTTGCCACTGGTCTCCACCAGAGGCCACTGCAGTGCTGGGAAATCCCTGAATCCCTCCCTGGGAGAGGAGAGCAGTCCATCAGATGCTCTATCCCCTCCCTCCCTCCCCTGCCAACCCGAGTCCATTCCCGAACCCGGGTCACCGGCGTGGCAAGAGGTGTGGAGTCCAGCGCCTCATCCCTCAGCATCACCAGGCTGGCCTGTGTCTGTTTTAAAGCAGTCTTTTGTGAGTTCCTGCTGCCTTTCTCTGCCACACCTTGCCATTGACAACTGCAGGTAGACCCAGATCTTTGACACAAGCCCAGGTGTGGTGTCGGGGGATAGAGTCATCGACTTTCTCAGCTTTTCGAGATCTGGCTCTGTGATTGCCAGATGATGTGTTGCTGTGTCCGTGTGTTTTTTTCTTAGCTTTTTGATCATGGCATGCAACACATTATTCAATGGCTTAAAATGAGGTTTGGAAATTATGCTAATATTGTGAGTGATGTCAGGCTATTGATATGCCAGTTCAGTCCCACCCTCAGTGCACAGTACCCTGCTATGGAGCACTGTTCCCCCATATTAGTTCTTACTTCAGTATTAAATTTTCTGAAGCGATTCGATAGCATTTCTAAGCCATCTTCCTTGAAGTTCACTTGTAGGTTGTTGTGAGCCACCCACTGTTAGAACACAGATAGTGCCCATTGAGTATTTTTGTGGCTATTGGGCTCCTTGTTTAGGTTTTCAATGGTGACTAAGTCAGTAGTACTTATTGTGGCAAAACTCTCTATGGTGTTTTTCTCTTTTCTGTAAAATTTTGCTGGTGGCTTCTGGCTTGGTATTTCTTCTAGGAACAATTGTGACAGGTCTGTCAACTGTCATTTCGAATGGACAGTGTCTTCTTCAAACATTTTCCCTGTTTTTTCTGCCAGCTGTTTAAAGTGGTATCAACTGCCAAGATGGCTGCTGTTTGTTGTGAAGGGCACACTTGCAGCAGGATATCAGTTATGAGGCTGGCAGAGTTGGTAGAGCTGGGATTTTTTATTCACAGGGTTCTCACTGTAAGTTGGTGTACCCCTGCCAGCCAATCAGATTACAAGAATTTTGAAGCCCATTTTCTAACATCTGCATAGAGTCATCTATAAGTGTTCTCTATGACTTAGGAATCTGAATTTGCATATATCAAAAATAGATATGTGTGATTATTACTTTTTTTAGCCTGATCGGAGTGTTATATGGGAGTATTACACATTTTTCCAGAAAACATTCTACCCTCAAGACAAAATGATTACCTCTTTAAAAAGTTCTGGATTCAAACCTGATCTCTTGCAGTGTAGCTGAGAATGTAACACCTACATACCATTCCCTGCCCCTATCCCTTGTCATATGGCTTGCTGCCCCCATACATTTCTCAGTTTTTTTATTGTTTTCTTCTTTTCAGCAAAGTTTATGTCACATATTGGTTATTGCTAATTCATCCCACTCACTTGTGCACCTATTCATGTGGAACAATGCACCCTCTGGACTACAGGGCATCTTTACCCAGTTTGTAGTTCCCCCTTTGTCAGCACATGACCCAGGGCCAGGAATACTAGTTTAATTTAAATATCCTGATAATGTTCCCAAATGGAAATAGTCTAAACACTATTTGTTGAATCATGTCTCTGGAGGCAGATAAGGATTGTTTATCAAACTCTTACCTGTTTCACAGAAAAGTGGAGTCACAAATAATTTTTTTATAAATTTTTTTTCCATATTACTTTTTTCTGTTCTTGTTTTCTATTTTCTCCCTGTACACCCCCTCATGGCATGAACATGCATGTGTGGAGGCACACACACATCATGTAACCGCATTTCTGTGTCTTCTGAGCTCCAGCACTGCCCTTTGACGTGCACTAGGGGGCAGACAAGGAGCAGGTCAACAACCCTCCCCTCCCCAGGAGAGAAGAGCAGTCCTTCAGGTGCTGTATCCTCTCCTTGCCCTGCTGACCACCGGCAACCCCAGGTCGCAGCCTACCCTGGGTTGCCGGCATGGCGCGAGGTGTGGCATCCAGCGCCTCAACCCTCAGCACCACCAGGCCGGCTTTTTTATAAATATTTAATTCTATATTATGTTGTATACAAGCATCATAATATCACATAATAAATATCAATATGATACAATTATATGCAAGAATGCAAAATAACCTTTTTATCATTCTATTTATTTCTTTAATGTTCTCCCTTGATATCCTCCTTCCTCCTGCCCCTTACCTACAGCCATTCTGAGGATCTGTACCCACCAAAACCTGTGGCTGGCAGCCCCATATACTCATGAGTGGGGGAAGGTGAATGCCTGGTATTGACATCCCTCCCTACCATCAGCAGGGTGGCACAGGTGGAACTAAGGGGTTTTCTAGTGGAACAGCTCCCTCCCCCTGAACAGTAGGGGGGTAACCATTCCATAGGGAGTGAACGAGACTCTCCCTGGGTTTGACAGTTCATCCAGTGCTATCCATCACACTGCCTTTATGACTCCTGCTGCAGCCAGCATGGACTGCCGTCTCAAGACATGAATCTTAAGTAACACAAATGGTAAGTGAACACCATATATAATAACTATGCTACAAGAAAGGCCTAAAATAACCTTTTTACACTTGAAAAAAATAAATAAAAAGAAACTGAGCAATAGTAAGAAAGAAAAATACACAGTGAAACTGTCTAAATTTCTCACCCCACTAGACTTCCAAATAATCACACACTTTAGTTGGAATGATGAGCTAGAGATGTGTGGTTTTCTCAACTGGCTGCCTTGCCTAATGGATGAAAATTACATTTTCCTGTACTCTGACAGGACTAGATCCTCTCAGCTTCATGTGATATGCCCATGTTTTTCATTAGACTATTTTTCAGGCTGCCAAGTCTACTGGGGCACACCCCTTAACTTTTTACTTGAACCCTGGGCAGGTTCAGCAGAGGAAAGGAGTCTGATACTGCTGTGTGTGCTGAGGGTCAAATGCACAACCTTCCATTGTGACTCTGCAATGGCTCATTACACAACAGGAGGGCCCATTAACACCTTTTGTGAGCAAACCTGACTTTAACAGAAGTCTGATAATTGCCTTGCCCTGTTGTATAAGAAAATACTGTAATTACCTCCCATGGTGCTCCTGTTATTTCATGTCTCCAAGCTAATGACTAGTGATGTTTGATTGCCCCAGCCTTCCTTTTTGTCTTACTTAACTGTTGTCATTATACATGTTGCCACAGGCTGGATAATTTAAAGATCAAGTGTAATGATTTTCAATACTAAAACAGGCAGTATCGCTCAAACATTACTATAAAAACTACTCATGTTTCTGGTTTTGTAACAAAAACCAACACATTTGGGCATTTTAGTACCTTTTTTGTGGTTAATCTGTTTATTGAAGTATAAATACACTTGCAATCATGCACAATAGGTCAACACAACATTTTGCATACATGGAGCCTAAAAGCGTATCACTACGCACTGTATCACAATGTAGTACATAAGCATCAGTGTGTGATTTACCTATTTGTACAACCATATAACAGCATACAGGTGACATTGGTAGGCATACTGGGAATCACAGAAGGTACAAGAGCCTGGCATCATTACATAGAAGAGCAAAACATTAGGACCATAGAGTGATTAAGGCATTAGAAGGGGTGTG
Source organism: Neoceratodus forsteri (assembly GCA_016271365.2). Lineage (NCBI taxonomy): Eukaryota > Metazoa > Chordata > Ceratodontiformes > Ceratodontidae > Neoceratodus > Neoceratodus forsteri. Next base: position 1,699,025,829 of record CM057449.1, on the reverse strand, counting down.
TTCCTTCCTGCAGGATGACAACTGACACACAAGCAAAACCTAATTATATACAGAACTACTTAACAGTTTCTAAACATGTAACAACCTGTCATCAGGTACAGTACTAGGTGGTACCAGGATGTACCACTGATTATTCACACTTAGTCAGTTGGAGCTGCAAGCAACACATGGTGCACTTGAAGTCAGATGGAGGTGGTGTAGTTGCAGTTATGCAGGAGCCTAGTGGGAGAGGAGGGTGGTGTATCCTCAAAAAATTTCAGCTCTGGGCTGTGGCTTGGTTTGTGACTGGAGAGCACTGACTATGCCATAGTGTTGAAGAAAGAGGCTCCAGTAGTCATAGTATCTAGTAAGTGTATTGCTTGCCAGGTGAGATAGCCTTTCATATTTTGCTAGTCGTGCCAAGTTAGCACCTAGCCCTTGTACAGTTGGTATTTCTTTTGTTCACCGGCTTCATAGAAGCAGACAACTAGCTTCTGCTGCCCCTGTAAGAACACAGTGAAGAGCTATGTAAGGGAGATGAGGGGAAACATTACTGGGAGCCCAGGATTAAGATGTTGGGAGTTAGTGGGACAGGCCTGGTGAGCACTTGTGTTAAAACTCATGTCACTTCAGACCAGAATATGCAGCCTGTGACACTGCCAGAGTATGTGAAGCAGATCACCTCCTCTTTCTGCATCTCCAGCAGTTGGTGTTAGGGGAAGCAACATGTAAGGTTGTTGGCTTGCAGTATCAGGGATGCAGCACCTTGTTCTGCATGAGCCATGATCTGGTGTCCATGAGTACAGTGTGGGCCCTTGTCCAGCACTGGGCCCATTCTAGGGTGCTAATATGAGTATTCAACATATCTGCCCACTGCTGGCATGTGGATCTAGTCTGGTCTGGTATGCTGTCCTTTAGGTGGTGGTAGATATTGCCTGCCCTCTCTTTACTGTAGGTTATCCAATATAATAATGGCTGCCCATGTGGGCTGGTGTCCATTCCCTGTGTCTGTTTTAGGATGGGGGTAAGAGAGCTGTGAAGCTGGAGACAGCACCAAAAGTACAACTTGTTCAGGTTGTACTTGGCCCTTAGGTTGTTTTTTTTTTTTATCATATAATATTTTATTAATTTTTTGATTTCCTTTGCAGGTGACAGTACTTATCTCATAAAATAGCAAACGAATATAGAACAAAAAAACATCTTAAAGAAATATATCAAGTGCAAATTAAAAAAGGGGAGGGGGAGAGTATCACATTCATATAAAAAAGAGAAAAGCTACTATGGTGAGCAAGCCCAAGGTAAATACCTCATATGACCATAATATATTCCCCATTATTATTCATAATATAACCCCTATTGACAAATTACAAAATATAACAAATGCCAGTAAGCAAAACTGCGTAACAGAGAACAGACTATTTTATGTTAAATCCCCAAACCCCTCTGCAGCCTCCAAAGCAGCTGACATCTCTAAATCAGAAGTTGTAGGAGACCCAACACCCTCTCCAGACTCTCCTGATTCTCTTGAGTCCTTGTACTGACCTCTCAGGAACTCTGTCAACTGGTCTATTTAAAAAAAAGTATGTCTTTCTTTTAAGTTTAATTCGCATCTTAGCAGGTGTGAGAGCTGAAATTGTGCACCTAGTTCTAAGATTTCTTGTCTGTACACCAGAAACATTTGACACCTCTGCTGGGTGGGATAAGCAAAATCCGGGAAGATGTTAAATTTAAAGGCCTTATGCATAAGAGTTCTCTTCATTCTAGATAATTTCATAATATGGTCTCAATCTGATTCGAACACTAACGAAAAAAATATTGCAGCTTTCTTATCAGTATCCATTTCATCTTTAACTTCTTGATTTTTGAGTACCCTGAATGCCTTGGTTACAAAAGGAAGGTTATCCTTAGGTAAATCGAAAACTTCAACAAATATATCTCTTACCAAGTCTCGGGTACATTCGAATTTGTTATCTAACTTCAATGGCAAACCCAGTATGTGCAAATTATTATATCTCAATAGTGTTTCTAGGCTTTCAATCTTTCTGTTCATATTGTAATTGTCTTTAGCAAGAGCTACACTGGATAATTCATTCACTTTCACAACATCAGTAAGCTTCTGAATATTCTGAGAGTTATCTTGGGTTTGTTTATTTAACTCGACAATACCCTCGCGCAGTTATGCTTAACCTCCATTTGAATAAAATCCACTTTCTGGCTCAAAGCTTCAAACTTATGGTCTAGCCACTCGATTCCTTGCAGGATCTTGTCAACAGAGTCCCCCATTGACTCCATAGTGTGTCTTGATGAGGCTAAACGTTGAGTCAGTAACTCTATATCCACAGTTCTGTCTACCTCATCTGCCTTAGGTGTAATCTTTAGGTGATCCTGGTCCTGGTCTTGGTCTTGACTCGAACGCTGAAAAGCAGCCGAGTTGTCCACTGTAGGAAGTAATAATGCAGTTTGCAGTCCTTGCACAAAGCGCGGTTGATCCACCGTATGACAGCTTTGATCCTGCACTGCTGGAGAGCCTAGCTCGGAACCACCAACAATACCAGGCATCTTCTGGCTTCCTGGGCTGGTTTCAGGTCTGAAAGTTTTCTCCAGTGGCTTAATGTGAGGTGAGCTATATTCTTCAGATGAGCAGCTTTGCCTGTCTTTACATTTAACCGGCATGTTTTAAATTTGGTTCAATGTGCTTACACAACTGGATATGATATGATAATGCTTGTGTAACTAGAGTAACTTGAATTTTATGTTACTTTCTGCCTCTCTATCTGTGGGATATACCTCCTGTAGGGATACAACTCAAGGAACCCCTAGTGAGGGTTCCCCTCCTACAGGTGCCGGAAATGAATGAGTTGGCTAAAGATAAGTTAGGAAGAAGCCCAAAAAGAATACCTTAATTGTCAAGCATCGAAGAGAGAAGTGATTAATGAATTCTGTGAGAAGGGCTAACTTCCTGAGGACAGAGTGGAAAGCTGGCCACCATCTGCCTCCTCCAACAGCGGAACCTAACTAGCTAAGAAGAAAATCACTAATTCTAACTAATATTATGACCACTGGCACGGAGGAGAGGAAAAAAAAACCCTTTGAGGAGGAAACCTCTGGGGATCCAAGGCTTAGGTTGCCTTCCCTCCAGGCTGACAACGTTTGAATTGAATTGAGGATGTATATTTTTTAGAAAGAAAGGTTTCAATAACTAGAGGGATACAAGTAGTGAGGATGATGATGGAATATGGAAGATTCCTAAAAGAAAGTGCAGATCGAAGATGGAACATGAGGCTGCACGCAGGTCGAATGCGAATATGAGGCAAATTAATGCTGATGATGATGATCACTGCAGGAAGTCGGCTGGTCGATGAGGAAGCCTAAGACACATAATAAGTATGATTGGTTGAGTGAGGCGAGGAAGTAGAAATTGAGGTCAATAAGGCATGATTATTCGATGTGAATGATTAGATCCTGTTGTGGTCAATGAGTAGCATCAGAGTCAAAGATGGAATGCTCGAGGGAATGATGGAACTAGATTAATCTTGCTGGAATTAAGGAGGGTATGTTTGAGTAGTCAATGTGAGATAGTAGATCTGGAAGCAAGGATAGGAGTGAGTAAATCCATTCAGGAGTCAGAGCAGCAAGGGGTATCCAGATGTGCTCACGGGGATATTCCAGATGAGTGAGTGAATGAGGAGACCAATAATATTGCAGACTAGCTTGATGGAGCAATGCATTTGATGGAGATGCAAGTGAGCAGACACTGAAGTTTAAGAGGCTTTCTTGATTATACGATGTAAACGATAAGACCCTGAACAATTAGATCCTGAAGTTGTAGTCAATGAGGTAGTACGGTATTGGATGATTGGAATGTTAGCATAAGCGATTTAGATAGATGAGCTTTAAAGTGATGCTGAGTGAAAGATGCCTGGAGTCATGAACTCGATATGACTGGAGTTATGAACTCGATGCATTTGGCAGGATAGCCGCAGCTGATAGGTGGCATAGGAATTATGATAGGTATGCCCAAAAAGAATGTTGAGAGTAGGTCGAAGGCAGAGGGAAGCCTGGACAGCTGGAAGGGAACTGGAAGAGGAGGAGACGGGAAAGAACCGAAAAGAAACTGGCATGAAGAAAGTACACCAACGAGACACCAGGAAAAGAGGTAGAGTCCGAGGCAAATAAGGGAGATCCGGGACCAGAGGCAATTCGGGTGAAGCTAGCGAGGATCGAAACTGGATGAGGTATGATCAAGAGTGAGCAAAATTGGACGAAATATGAGCTCGAGTGTGGAGAAGAGCGGAGGGAAGCTCATGATAGCTGAATCCTGAAGATGAGATATGAAACTGTAAGAAGAGGAGTCTGGAATGAACAGAAACAGAACATGAACGAAGGAATCAGGGAGCAAGATGAACAATGATGCTCCCCAAAAGGAGATGGACACTGAGGCCAGGAAGGTGCATCAGGAACCAGAGGATCTGCGAGCCAGACAGCAAGCACAGGACAGTGATCAAGGGGAGTCGAATCGGGAAATGTATGATGAGGAGGGAAGCCTTGAGTGGAAAGAATCCACGATGGTCAGGACGAGAAGAAGCGCTATGCTGAGGAAGGGAACTGGAATGGATGGGGTAGGATGAGGGACCGACACTAGGAAGGCAGGTATCAGAAAGTGATGTATGAAATGATAAAAGACGGTAGGGTGGTCAACAGGGTAGCATAGGACCCAGCCGATGCAGAAGGAGAACTGTGCTGGGCCGAGTAGAAGTAGGCAGTACATGATCCAGGAGAGGCATGACCAGAAGGAGCAAGGAATGGCACAAACATGGCAGAAAACCATGCAAAGGCATGCCTGTAGAGGTAGTGAACAAGATGAGCATGTTGAGGCCAAGCATCATAAAGCCAAGGTGCTAAAGAAATGAAGGATCATCGACGATGGACAATGTGGAGCGAGTAGACCCCATGAAGGAAAAAGGCTCCTTGAGGGGGCAGGAAGGCAAACTGGATGAGGAAGCACGAAGGTCCAGGTCGATGGAAGGTTGGATGGAGTCAGTCATGGAAGGCCATAGGATAAGAATAGCAAAGCGAATAAATGGAGAAATCATGGCATAATGGGATAGAAGCCATGGCCAGAGTAAAACCAGGACTGCTGAGGTTGCTGAAAGAGCCAAGAAGAAGGAGCAGAATGAGGGCACTCCACATCAGGAGTAGTGGGTGGAGAAAGAGAGGCAGGAAAAGTGAATCTCAGAGTCAGCGGAAGGAGATTAGCACTGGATGACTGAGGCGAATGGACACAGAGGAAATGAGAGCTATGCAAAATATTGGAGATATACAAAGTATCAACCCAGTAGAGAGAGAAGAAACACAGACAAAAAGATCAGAATGCTACAAGGAAAAGATGGGGAAGCATACGGACCTGTTGAAGCTGGTGAATGCAAGCAGAACTACAGGGCACATCCTCAGAGTGGGGGAGGAAGGGAAACATCAGAAAAGCACCAAGATACGCAGAAGACAACAAGCAACATGAAGAGCAGTCTACTAGGTAAGAGACTGGAAACAAAGAAGGGGTTAGACCTGCAGTACAGAAACAGACTCTCTCAAGAGAGAGAGACTAGCACCAAGGATAACGCAGAAGGATGCAGCTGGTAGTGTTCAGTTGCTGGTGATACAGCAAGGTGAGGAAATAGACACTGAGGCCAATAAGGCATAAACGGGTGATATGAACGAGGAGATCAGAGGATTCGATACAGTGTAGCAAGTAGTGAGGCTCCTCGAAAGGAGATCTACTCCGAGGCCAAGAAGGCATGACTGGGACCGCAGGGTAGGCGAACCAAAGCGGTGATACGCTTGACAGAGCAATGCGACCAAGTAGACTCCTCAAAAGGAGGTAGAGCCAGAAAGGATATAGAGCGATGCGATTAAGTAGGCTCCTTGAAATAAGGTAGATTCGGAATAACTGTGAAAGAAACCTGAATGAGAGTGGATAACCCCAGCCAACCTGTAGCAAGGGGTGACGGACAGGAAGGCATGGCCAGGAATGGAGACAGAGAGGAATCAAGGTGACTGATGCTGCATGCTAGAGGGAGGCGGCCTAGTCATATCAATGGAGTGATTGAAGGAGATGAGCAGGTTGAGGCGAGATATGGTGAAATGCGACCAAATTGGATGAGAAGGAGTGAAACCATGACAGGAGTAAATCCGTAACAGCTGATGATGGAACGTATCCAGGAAAGGAGGCTTGATGAGATAAGAAATGGGTAATGAGGACTGGAGTCAGGAACCGGATACATGGGCAGGAGGGCCTCGGAACAATGAGGTGGCATGTGAGGTGTGATCGGTATACCCAAGAAATGTCAAATGCAGGTAGGACGGAGTCTGAGGAAATGAGAAAAGGCACCAAGACGAGGAAGGTAAAAATAGGAAGCACATGAGGTACAGATATGGATTGAAGCCATGGAGGCTGGCAGATAGTACAGGAGAGTGAGGTATGAAGGATAAGAAATGGGGCAGTGTATGACTTAGCCAAGATGAGAACTGTAGCAGAGTGAGGCTGAAGATGGGGCACGGCTCCAAAATGTCATACAGTGACATTGCAGACTTGTGGTAAAGATGCTTCCAGCACTCCACCACTATTGTGTGCTGTATCACACATCTATAGTTTGCAGGAAGACATTGTAATTTGAAGGAAATTAACAACTGCATGGGATAGTAGAGGGCCCGAAGTGTGCTGCTAACACAGCAAGATTTAGTATGACGGTACATGATTCCTTAGTACCTAGGGGTCTGTGTTGTGAGAAAAGATTTGTCACAGTAGAACAGGCTAAAATTATAGATGGCCATCAGGCTTATGCACTGGTGACCTGTGTTAGCAAAGTGACAAACTTAAAGATGTGATGGGAGAAAACTGAACTAATTTTCTGTAGCCTTATTATTCCCTAAAGCATCTAGTATACCTTTATTTCTGTGTTTAAAATTCAGTCTCATAGATCAGTGCTGTAACAATGATTTCAATGGGGAAGGGGAGAGGCAGGGTGCCCGAAGAGGACCATGCACGCAGAAAAGCTGAAGGAAAGAAGCAGCAGGACGAAATGAGCAGTCGAATGAAAAGGAGCTGAACTGCAGCAAGCCGCTTTTTTTTTTTGTGGGGGGGGGGCCTGGACTGCAGCTCTCATGGCCCATTACACTAATCAACTATCTGCTCAAGTTGTAGGCTTCTGGTGGCACTGTAGGTGGTCCGGGATGTGGAGAGCCCTGACTGCAGCTCTCAAGACCTGTTGCACGAATCGACTGCCTGAGAAGTAAAGAGATAACTGAAAAGGTTAACCCTGGGGGAAGTTGGGGGTGGGGTGAGATGACAACTGAATGCGTGGCTGGCCTGGATAGACTTGGCCATGACACTAAATCAAAACACAGTACAAGTCAACAGCAGGACAAAGCAAATAATACAATAATAAAACAGTTTCAACAAGGCTGCAGTTGTATGCACACGCCGGCATAACCGTGCCTTAAAGTGATTCCTGCACACAGTCCAAAGTGGTGTTGATTCAGAGTCGGTCTTAAGGTACAGCTGCAGCATGCCCACAAACGCTGTTCCCTGCTTACGGCCCCTAAAGTAAAAACAATCAACACTCATATGCTGATTAAAAAGACTCCAGGAGACATGTACAATGCAGTTTTCAATACCTGCTCGAGTGTCAGGCTTCCCGCTGCACTGTAAGTGGTCCGGGACAGGGGAGAGCACCGACTGCAGCTAGTTCTCATGGCCCTACACATATCGACTATCTGCTTGAGGCACAGGCTTCTGGTGGCACTGTAGGTGGTCTGGGATAGGGAAAGCTAAAAAAAAACACGGGAGTGGGGGCAGGGTAAGACATGATACATGCTGAGCAAGCGACTGGCAGGCACAGGAGAAATAACAATGGGGAGAGTGAGGGGGCAGGCGGAGGCAAGCAGAGCGCTTGAAAGTGCAGATGGAGAAGGGTCAACAGAACAAAGCGGCAGGAGCTGCAGGAAAAGCGAAGGCATGGGGAAATGCACCGAAGAAGGGGAGGAGGAACAATTGCACAACCGGAGGTGCAGCGGAGACGAGAAGAAAATACAACAGAAGGCTAGACAGGTGGAGGAGTGCAGCACCTCTGGCTGCAACTAAATGAATCCTGAGGGCGTACAGGAAAAGTGACGCATTTGAGCTCAATGGGGAGGAGACGTTGTTGCTCCACCCATTGAACCTCGGGCTTAAAGCCCTCCCATTATTTCAGCTATTTTGGCTATACAAAACTCGTTACAGTGCTCACTAACACTCGCTTACAGCCACAGAACATAGAGCTCCCTCACAGCTTCACCATACATTCCTTAGGTTTTGGAAGGAGTCCATGACCTGTAAGCTTGGAACTAGTAGGTCTCTCACCAGCAGTCTGCCTTTATTCTCTCAATTGCACCACTTAACTGTGGTTCTCCTTGTCTAGATGGTTGGACTGCTCCAGACTGGTGCAAGTGCAAGATCAACTAAGAGTGCCCCTTATTTGTTTTGCACTGCTCTCCAGATACTCAGGAAATTTTTGGGCAGTGGGGATTTGGGTGGCTGTGGCTCCCAAGCAGCTGAAGAGGGAAGCTGCCAAAACCACTCCTCCCATTAAATGCATTTCAATCTGTGACCAGACAGAGGGTGACTGGTCATGGGCAGGGAGGCTGCAGAGTGACTGGGCAATTTGAAAGGCCCAGTAATAGTATTTGAACCATGGGAGTCCTCATCCACCCTTCTTCCAGTGGGCTCTCAGCTTGGCTCGACTGTATCTGGTTTGTTTACCTTCCCAGGGAAAACTACTTATAATTTAATCAATGTGCTCAAACCATGTATTAGGGATATGAAGTGATAGATGAGTTAGAGCATGAAATAGTTTTGGCATAGTTACAATCTTTATCACTTCTATTTTTCCAACCATGGACAGTTGGAGTGGCATCCACCTATCACACTCTGTTCGCCTTTCTTCTAGGAGTGGGGTTAAGTTAAGTCACACAGCTTGGAGGTAGTGCCAGAAATTTTGATTCTTAGATAAGTGGTTTCTTCAGGGGACCATCTTAAGCCTAGTGGTTACGCTGCTGGACTTTGCAGTCTTGATTTAAAGGGAGCATTTCAGTTTTAGTTCTGTTAAGGTGGAAACCAGATATTTGTGCAAAGGCTGTAAGAAGCTTCAGGAGTTGGGCAATAGATTCTGAAGCTTCTTCAATTGTCACTGACAGATATCAATGTACAGCAGAGTTTTGTAGCATTTCTTGCTTACTCCTATCTCTCAGATGTAGGGGCTGTCCCACATTGCCTTTGCTAGTGGCTCTATAATGAGCACACATAATAGAAGAGATGGGGGCATGCCTGACACATATCTTTGGACAGGGGGAAAGGGGTGGATACAGTACAGTTGGGTAGTACTCTTGCTTTAGGTTTTGAGTAGATGGTCTACATGTTGTAAAGGAACTGAGGGCCAAAGTCCATATGATGTAACACCCTATACAAATACCCATACTTTACCAAGTCAAACACCTTCTCAAAATTGATGGTGACTGCTGTGGAAGGGTTGGGGGAGATGCATGCTACTTGCATAAGGTCCAGAAGCACCCAAAGGTGGTTAGAGATAAAGAACCTTTCACAAAACCCACCCAGGATGGATGAGTCGGAGAGAGCAAGAGGGTTTTTAAGCCTGGGTGTCAGTGCTTTGATGAAAGTATTACTGTCCACAATGATAAGAAAGGCCAATAAAGGACTCATTGAGAATAAAAGTGTATGACCACTGTATAGTTGGGGGGATGATGGACTAGAAGCATCTTTTGTGCACATCCACCCTTACCTACGTAAGGACCTAAGTACCTAAATGTGCCTGGACATTGGGATCCTTGCCCTTTTTGTGTAGGACTTTGATTGTTGGCATTCATAGGGTTGGGTAGAGTATCCCATTGTTCATGCATTCCCAATAAAAGGTGCTAGTGTCCTGGACAGACTGTGGACATCATGAGTTGTAGGAGCTCATCCAGAGTCCCTCCCCTCCTGGTGCATTATGGGGTTAAGGGCAGTGAGAGCTACCTCTATTTCTACAAGAGTAAGGGGGTTATCCAGGAAGTGTGCTTGACCAGCTGTTACCCTGGGTAGCTGGAGTAACTCCAAGAAGATGTCTATTTTTTGGATCTCCAGAGGGGTGGGCAAGCTATAGAGGTTGCTGTAGAAATCTCTTATCACTGTACTTATGTGCATTTCTTGACTGCACAGCTCTTCTTGGTTATTCCTGAGGGCTGGGACATGTCTCTCAGCTTTCTGCTTCTGTTAATGATAAGCAAGCACCTTGCCACATCTCTCTTCACCCTCCCAGTGTTTATGTTTAAGATGCAAGAGGGCCAGTATGGCCTTTCTTTTCAGTAATATATCTATGGCTAGTCTAAGGCTGAGGATTTTATCATGTTGGGTGGAAGGTGTCTTACTCCTTTGCTGTGCTTTGAGCTTGTCTTCCTTGGTCTTGAGCTTTGCCTATGGGTGGCAAGTTCATGCTACCTATCCATCCTCCATTTGGCTACATAGCCTATAATAAGGCCTCAAAGGGTAGCCTTAAAGGGGAAGTCCCCTCAACTTTTTTTCTGTATACCTGTGTAGTTTGTTGGTATGGATAGTGATTCCCTTTCTTGCATCCCACTAATTTCATCCTAATCTAAATATAAATGAGGTTACTTCATTCTATTTTACCTTGGTGTGAAAACCTGTTTGTCTCCATTGCAAAGGTCAGAAAACCCATTCACGCAAGGCATTGTGGGAGTTGATGATGCATACCTGCACAAGCCAGCAGAAGTCATGCTTTCATTCAGTTCTGTTACATGTATTGTAAAGTCCCTGTATTCTCTAAAAGTATATTGTTCTAACTCAGATACACTTTACATTACAGAAAACAGCAGGGCACTTACTATGCCTTGAAAAGTTTCATGGTCAGTACAAGACAAGAACATAGGGATTGCAGAGGACAGTATAAACACTGACCAATACAATATAGCTACTGCAGGCTTTAGCACTAAAACAGCATAACATTCCAGGATGCCTTACATGAGTCGAGTCATGACCTTTGCAATGGAGTCGAGCAGGTTTTCACACATGACTTGCGTATCGTCATTTACATTTAGATCTTGATGAAATTACTGTAGTAAAGTACAATAGAGACAATCATTGTTCATTCCTACAGACTACACAGGTAAACAGAATAAAAGGCTGAGAGGACCTTCCCTTTAAAGACCTCCCCTAGAGTGTTAACTGTTGTCACACCTTTGTCATTAATCCAGGAAAAAGGCCTCAGCCTCTGCCTTGATAAATGTCTTGAATTGTGTGTCATGGAGTAAGAGTGGAGCCAGGCACCATGAGGGGGATCTGTGAGAGGCAATGCCCCACATCAGGTCAGGCTGTACTGGGGCATGATCCGAGATCAGCAGGGGTTGTGTGGTAATGGTTATGGTCATAAGAAATATCTGTTGTGACACAAGCCAAAGGTCCAACCTACTGTACGTTTTGCACACCACTGAGTAGCAGGTGTATTCCATGCTGCATGGGTTGTGCACCCTCCATACATCAACCAGCATTTGATCCTACATCCAGAGTTTCACAGCCTGAGAAACTCAGGTTTGGGATTCTGCTATATACTGGCTATGGTTCAGGAGATTATTTAGGGTAAGATTAAAGTCTCCTCCTATAAGCACTGTGACTTGATGTTCATTAAACAGTAAGTTATCTGCTAACATGTGCAAGCATGAGTGAGAGTCCTCATTAGAAGCATATAAATTACAGATAAGAAGTGGATCTGAGTTAGTGTCAAACATAATCATAATCCATCTGCCATCCTGATCTGAGGCCTTCTTTTATAGCTTCCAGTGCAGCAATATGAAAATCCCCTTTTTTTAGCTGTGGCTCAGATGTAGATTTCTAATCCCACCCATCCCTTGTGTAATTTATTTGCATCTGAAGAGAGAAGTTTGGTCTCCTGAATCAAGGCCACTTTGGTGTGGAGACATTTGAGGTGAGTCATCAAGATTTTTCGCTTCACAGGAGAGTTCATCCCTTTCACATTCCAGCTCTTAATCCGAGGTCCACTATAATGACAGAAGACATATCCATAATATGTCGGATGCCTGCCATGTGAAGTGGAAGTAGCAATAGACTTGTACCTATTAAAAATGGGGGGGGGGGCAAGGGGATCCCTCTGTCTGGTCAGCAACAGATCCCTGTGCAGGAGAAGCCTGATTCATAGGACAGACTGTGTGTGAGTGATACATAACTGTGTGACGTCTTGTACCAAATCCTGCATTACAACATAGGAATTCCATACAGATTAAAAAAATGTAACTACAGTAAACAACTACAGTATGTACAATGACAAACTTGTCCAGTGCAGTAGGAATATCACCATGCCACTAAAAGTGGCCACGGCTAACTATTTGCTTCCAGGTACACAAGGTTTACACCAGGTGCAGCAGAAGCTATCCTATTTGGTGTCTTATTTCCATGAGTCAAGGGAGTGTGCAGGTTCCTTGCACATTCATGAGTGGTCTGGGAGAGAGGGAGAGACACCCCATTAGCTTTTGTTGGTCAGCTTATTCCCTGCAGACATGAGGACATAATTGCCCTAGAAGAACAGAAGGCTAGTGGTGCTAAATGATAATATGAAGGGAGAAAAGGGGGTAAATTGGAGGGAGAAGGCATGTGCACATGGGGAATGTGTCTTGGCACTTCAGAGGTATGCTGTTAGCACTCTACTGAAGCTGACCCTTAAGTATCCTAAAATACACTGCTGATCAACCTAACGCCAGATGCTAGATGTCAGTCACAGCAGACTGCCGCCACCCACCCCTGGTGTACTTCCAGGGCGGGGGTATGATGTAGGGCTTGTCCATCTCTTTGTAGCAGTGTGGGTAGTTACATCTGTAAAATATGGCTGGCGAAGCCTCTCGTATTCCCCGGATGTCGACAACAGATGTGTAGTGTCCTTCTGTAAATAAATTAGATAGTACAAAGCAGAGCACAGCCCTACTCCTGCCCTGATGGCATCACAGCTGTCTCCCAAGGAATACTAGGTACTTATGGCTACTGAACTAATAAAGATACACAGACTCAGAAGGAGGGGGGCGTAGCCTGAGAGCTATGCAATTCAGGCACATGAGTGAGGGGGTCACTCACCATCATGGGGTGCGCTTCACAGGCAAGTGTATAATCTCAGACAGCTTGGGGAAGATTTCTGCACTAGAGTCTTTATAACAGCGGTTCCTCCTAGTATTTATTTATTTATTCAAATCTCGGATTACAACCTTTGAGCTAAAGCTCATTTACAAAGGTTCCACATCAGGTGTCAGCGTGGCTCAGTTGGTAGCATATCTGCCTCTGGACCAGAAGGTCATGGGTTCTCGTCCCACACCGGGATTGGACTTGCACCTAAAAATCGCTGGCATCCGAGTGCAGTATTGGGGGGTGCTGTACTGCTGGGGTGTGCCGTTCTTCGGATGAGACGTTAAACCGAGGTCCCTTCTGCCCATCCTGGTGGGTGTCCAGGTGGAAGTAAAAAAAACACAGGGCACTCTTCGCAAAGAGTAGGGAACATTCCCGGTGTCCTGGCCAACATTCCCCTTCCCATAAACCGGTTCATGCAATTATCCAGGCTGTGTGTGGGTGTTGATGTGCAATATGGCCATGACTACACATTCAGTCACTTCACTACCAGTCTAGCATTGCTTTGGGATACACTGTGTATGAAAAGTGTTATATATATGCTGATTCTTCATCTTCTTCTTCTGTTTCCACACATGCTCGTAACATTGTGAATTTGTAATATTTTCACTCCAGATTTTCAAAATTGCATTTTCCCACACCTCCTGATGAACAGCATAGCTGTCATTTTATAAATCCTGCCTGAAATGTGTTTTCACACGTCTGGCGCAGAATAGCGCAGTCGCTGTGCGAAATCAGTTTTCGGGACAGTTTGAGGAAATGACAGTGATACTACATGAGCAGAGGTCCTAAAATGCCTATGTTGAAAATTTGGTGCCAAACGTCCATAAAATGACTGTGTTACAAGTGTGCGTTGCGCAGTTTCCACGCACCCTTGGAACTTCGCAAATTTGCAATATTTCCATGCCAGATTTTCAACACTGGCATTTTTTCACACCTCCTTATCAACAGTTACAGCTCTCATTTTTCACATCCTGCCCAAAATGTGTTTCTGCACCTGTAGTACAAAATGGCGTGGTCGCTATGGGAAATCAACTTTTGGGACAGAGTAACAAAATCACCACACCACTGTTCATGAGAGGATGCCTATGTTAAAAATGTGGCCGACAAATTCCCCCCCAAAAATTGGGTTACGGACATGTGTTGCACAGTTTCTATGCATGCTTACGACTTCACCAATTTTTCATATTTTCACTCCAGAGTTTCAATGTTGCCATTTTGTATGCCTCCTATAAACCGGTTCATGCAATTACCCAGGCTGTGTGTGGGTGATGATGTGCGATATGGCTGCCACCGCACATTCAGTCACTTCACTACCAGTCTAGCATTGCTTGTAAAGCGCTTTGGATGTATGAAAAGCGCTATATGAATGCTGATTCTTCTTCTTCAGGAGGGAGAAAAATACATTAAGGATTGAATTAAGGATTACAAAGGCAAGTAGTCAACAACTTACAGTAGGTAACAATATACAGTAGGTAAATTATAACTCATAACATTAACAGGCTATTAGGGCCCTTTGATAAGATACAGACAAACGGATAGTTATAGGTATCATTTAGAGCAGTGGTAAGTCAATCTTGGGAAGGTTATTGTGGAAGGATGCATAGTACCAGGCAAAAGGATTAGGTAGAACATGAGGAGTAGAGAAGGAGAAGGGTGGGATTCCGTGCCGGGAGCTCAGGTGTGCCAGGCAGCCCTTGGTCATAGGGGGAAAGGTCAAGGCAGGGATCCAGAGGTAGGGTAGAGGTAGGGGGAGGTATGCAAAAATAGGGAGGGCCAGGGTGCAGGGACTAGTATATTCTAGGGGCAAGAGCATATCATGTGGCTCAATAAGTGTGAATGGAGTTTTTTCTTGAACGGTCCAAGCATGGGTTTGAATAGAAGGTCAGCTGATAGTGAGTTTAGCCACTTAGGTGCATGGTACATTAAAGAGCTTTGCCCTTGGGTCATGTGGCGGTAAGAGACTTTGTATTAGGTGTTGAGTGACCCTCTGGTCAGCCTGGGGGGGCCTATTGATGAAGCATAGAGTGGACACCTGCTGGAGTAAGACCAAGTTTGGCTTTCTTGGACAGGAGACAAGCTTGGTATATGATGCGATTGTCAAGGTTCAACCATCCTGTATGTGAGTATAGGTCACATATGTGTTAGCAGTGGGGATCCCAGAACTAGCTGGCAGGACTTATTTAAAGCAGTGGCAACTCTTTTCAGGGTAGAATCCGAAGCAGTGCTGTAGACTACGAGGCCATAATCTATTACAGAAAGCACTGAACTGGCTACTGCTAGTTTAAGTGCTTCGGGAGTGAGGCAATGTCTGTGTTTCTATAATTGTCCAATTTTATTGCATACCATCTTTGTGACATAGTCAATATGCAGTGTGTATGATAAGGTGCTATCCAGTATGACCCCCTAAGTATTTGAAAGTGTGTATCATTTCAAGGGTTTCATTTTTAATGTTTCAAATGGTTAGGTAGGCTGATTTATCTTTGCTGTGTGGGGAGGAGAAAAGCATAGTTTTTGTTTTCTTATAGTTGGGTAGTGAGCGTGCATCGGTAAACCAGTGTTCAACCAGGCTGAAAATGCACTGAAGCCCTTGCTCAAGAGAGATGGGATCAGGGTGGCTGGAATAGATAACTGCGTCATCCGCATACAATATCATTTTGGCATGGCACACTTTTGGGAGACTGTTTAAAAAAAGGCTGAAAAGCAGTGGGCCTAGTATAGACCCTTGGGGGGCACCTGTGCTTACATTAAGCTTGTCAGACAGTATATTGCCAATTCTGGCTTGTTGTACCCAGTCAGTGAGATGGTTTTGGAACCAACTCAGGCAGGTGGTGGACTCGGAGGTCTCTTGCAGTTGGGCTAGCAGGAGATTATGGTTCACTGTGTCGAAGGCCTTAGTGAGGTCAATAAAGGTGGCCCCCACTAAGTGCCCTTGATCCAGTGAGTCATGTATGAATCCGGTAAACTCAACAAGGGCAGACATCGTACTGTGTAGTTTTCAAAATCCATGTTGTTCTTTGTACTGAATTTGGTGTTTATCAAGGTGTTCGATTAGCTGGTCATAGACCACTCGTTCTAGGGCCTTGAAGATTGGGGGTAGAATTGAGATTGGTCAGTAGTTTGTATGAGTGGACTTATCACCACTTTTGAAAACTGGTGTTATGACTGCAGCTTTCCAGATCTTTGGGAACTGTCCAGAGATCAGTGATAGGTTGAGTATTCTTGTTAAAGGGATCAGGACCTCTTCTATTGTGAGTGTCAGAAGTTTCAAGTCTAAGCCATCACTACTTTGCCTGGATTTGTGGAACACCTGCATGAAGTATTTTTTGGCTTCAGTTGGTCTGATGACCCTCAGATAGAATGGTGGGGCAAGGCTCTTATGGTCGGGGTAGAGGCCGCTCCCGTTGGGCTGGGGGTGTTGTTGACAGGGTTGAGGCAGTGGGAGGGAGCACTGTGCTAAGGTCAGTGAAGGCCTTATTAAAGGTGTTAGCTATGGTTTGGGGGTCTTGGATTGTTTTCCCATTCAGGTTCAGTAGGTCTGGTGGAGATCGGTTAGTGATCCCTGTTAGCGTTTTCAAGTTTGCCCAGAATTTGCGGCAGTCACCCCAGGAATTGTCTAGTTCAGAACGGTAGAAGTGTGATTTAGCCAGGTGTATTGCTTGGGTACATTTGTTGAGGGCTGTGTGGTAGATTTGGAGGTTGGGTTGTGCTCCCGTGCTTTTGGCTATATGCCCAGAGGTTGTCCCTGGTATGCATGAGATCAATGAGTGCGGGTGTAATCCATGATTTCTGGGAACCTATGATTCTTTTAGTAGTGAGGGGTGCAAAGATATCACAGGCTGAGTTGAAAGTCTTTATAAAGTACTCTAATGCTTTGTCTACATTTGTAGCGGAGAAGATGGGAGACCAATCAAGTTGGCAGAGTAGCTGTTTTAGGGAGCCTAGTTGTCCTTTTCATAGGATCCTGGTTGTCACTGTTTCTGCAGATGGTTTGGGGGATTTGTTTGACCAGGTGTAGAGGATGGGGGAGTGGTCACTGATAGAGTCTGGGAGGACAATTGTGCCAGTAACTTGCTCAGGGTGCTTAGTCAAGACCAGGTCTAGTAGAGTACTAGTGCCATTGAAGTAGTTAGTGCATGTCGGTGTTTCAACTAGCTGGGAGATGTTTAAGGAGTTGAGGGTATCTCTGTATGGTGCTGCTTCTGGGGACAGCCAGTTTGTATTGAAGTCACCGAGTATGATTACCTCAGAGTTTAGATGGTGACCTGTAAGGTACTCCACTAGTACATTAAATCCAGCTGCTTGCTCTTTTGGTGGGATATAAGTGGAGATTATTGCGATGTTCTTTCCATTAGTTCCAAGGACTAATTTTACTAGTAGAAGTTTAACATTATGGCCCGATTTTATAGGTGGGAGGGCCTGACCCTGCAGGTGCTCCTTGATATAAACTATGCAGCCACCACCACGTTTGCCTACTCTGTCCAGTCTAAGTAGTAGGTGCCACCTGTCTTAAGTCAGCTCTAGATTACATGGGATGGGGAGGGGGGGGGGAACCTTGCACAGAGGAGCAGTCATTAAAAAGACTATCCAGGTGCTTGGATTTTGTTGATGGGTAAACAGGCCATGCATCACACAGATCTGTCTAAGCAACACCATCCAAGTCAGGGTGCACATTGCAATATCCAGTTAGCAAGAGCAAGCATTATTTAGAGGGGGTCCCATCCCTAATGGGCTACAATCAATTTGCGTGTACTACAATTCTATTTTTTTTTTTTTGTATATGGCCCATGTTGGAGAGCCCATTGCCCTCCCCCATATACTAGAGTACCTTTACATTGTTTCCCCTATACGGGAACATCCCAAGCATATGACCTGATAGGCAGCCATTCTTAAACCAGCAGTGTAATTGGGTAATTATAAGAGAAATTAATCAGCATTAAAAGGGTATTTTACTGTTCAATAGGATATCCTTTTGCTATCTGGCCCATAGGAAGACATCAAAGGTTATTTCTACACTGCAAGCTTCCCGAGGAGTTCTACATAGTGAATAGAAAACACAAAATCACACATGCCCCCCACAATGCAAAGCATCATGGGCTGCATATGCAAATAGTGATTGTTTCATATTCAACACAATGTAGATCTATGTAGATTTCACACAATCTACATAGTGATTGTTGAGCTGTCAGTTCTCACTGCTTCAGAGCCTCCATGTGTGTTCTGAAGCAGTTGTTTGTTCTTCAGCAGCCCTGTTACTGCAGCTAGGTGGGAAAGGATAAGCAGCATTAACTTTCTCAGGCAGTAGTTGGACAAGAAAGATTGTTCCATTAACTTTGGTTGATTGTCCTGATCCTGACCAACTGTTGTGCCACTCAGTATTTGTGTCACAAAGCCTTCCATTTTCCAGCTGATTTCATTGCTGGGAAAAATAGGGGAAAGTTCTTTCAGCCTGATGGGATATCTCTGGGTAATTTTCGGCATGGGATCATAATGTTGCAAGACATTATGCCGCATGGAAAAAATCACGCTGCCAATACAGCGTGATTTCTTCCATACAACATGTCTTTTTGCATAGTCTCCACCCCCACACACCTCCATTTCAGGGCTGTGCCTCAAACATCCACCAATAAGGATTCTAAATTTGGGGGTTCAACATGAAACTGCACAAAATTAGGAAAAACTAGAAGTTTCTGGGACCAGGAATCAAACCCAGTCTCAGAAGCAGTGCCTGTGTTCCTTGCTGCAGTGGCTCTTGTTACCAATCGACTGGTGTGCAGACAGTTGTTAGAGGAGTAGGCAGGGAGTCTCTGACAGCCAGCATTATGAGTGCTCCCCTTCTTCTCACAGGACCTTCCATGACAAGGTATTATAGACCTTTCTGTATTTTGTACCTGCTTCATGTTGGGGCAGGATATGGATGCCCAATCTGGGATGGAGGGGCTGCTGCCATTGCAGCCTGTGGGCAGGCTTCTTCTGGACCAGAGGAGCTGGATGGTGGAAGAAAGTATTGTGGCCATGACAACTGTGGCCCAAGAAGCCCTCTGAGACTCTTGTGGTGGAGCTGCCATCTGAAGCTGAGAATCAGGACCTATGCATCGCTCCTCTTGTTAGGGTGAAGTCAGGTCCTGCTTTTCAGCCGGAGTGAGGCAGCAGTCAATTTGATCTGCCAATATAGCACAGGAACAGGATTCCTCTTCTTCAGACTCATTACTGTGGCCATCACTGTTGCCACAGGATTTGACCACACTTGCAGTGCAGTCTGTATAACTCTTATTCTTGTTTCTGTTGGGCCTTTTTGTCCATAGTGATAGTAGCCATGGTTTTTCATCCTGGCCTTGTGAAAGTGCTGCTTGAGGGGCTGGTGTAGTGTCCATGGCTGCTGTCACAATAGTCAGGGCTGGTGGTACAGATGGTGGTGGTGGACAACATGGAGGCACGTGGGGTTGAGGGGGAGTGACAGGATAGATTGTCCATTGCTACATCAGGCAAACTGAATAAGGCCAGGACCCTATTATGTACTATGAGCAAGGTTCCCAGATACCTTAAGATAAATGGGACTCTGAGCTGATGCAACCTGTGTCTCACTACAGTAAATGCCCTTCTCTTGATTGGAAGGTCCCTTGAAAAATCTTGGAAAATCATGATAGGGTGTCCTTGCCAATTCAGGTACCCCAGCTCTCTAGCTTGTTGTAGGATATCTTCTTTTACCTGATATCTGAGGAAACACGTGAGGAGTGGTCAAGGTTTTTCACAATTATTCGGCATGAGGCTAAAGAGTGGTGAGCACGTTCGATGTCAAACTACGGGTCCCCGGGAAACATAAGCACTGCTGGCAGAACATGGAAGAGAAAGCCTATAGGATCATGTAGCTCAGCCTTCTCTGGGAACCCTGTGAAGTGCAGGTTGTAACTTGTTGCACCTCCCATGATCCTCCAGATCATCCACCTTATCTTGGAGCTGTTGGATGATTTTCTTCTGATCCTGTAGCTGCACCTGTAACTCCTGAGTCACAGATTCACTGTTGAGGCTCTGCGTGTCTGTGACTGCCAGCCGGTGGTCAAGGAGGAAGTAGACTGTTGGTTAACTAGAATCTGCAGCTTATTCAATAGGTAGGAAAATGGGCAGACTAAGTGGACCAAGCGGTCCTCATCTCCTGTCAAAGTTTGTTTCTGTGTTTCTTTTAAGGCCCCCTGTTGCTTTGGAGTTTGTTACTGATGTAACTTTAAGCACTTTTATGCCCTGTGTGAGCCATGTGAGCATCGCATGCACTCGGTCCACGTGTAGGGAAGCTGCCCTGTTAATTTATCTCCGGTGACAAGGGCCACGGATGAGGGAAGAAGTTGTCTGCTCTGTATGTCAATGTTTGCCATTGCTGCAAGTGAAGAAAAGTATCATATGAACATAGAAGTTGCCAGCAGAAAAGGACTGCCAGGCCCATCCAGTCTGCCCATTTCCCCTGCTGTTGCCTTTTTTTGGTTTAACTGGAATAGGACTGGCAGATTTGCTCATGCCTTGGTCGCACTTCCCCCACCTTTAGTACCTGTTTGGTGTGGTCCATTTTTCCAAAGTTGTGGGTTGCTAATCCAGTATGCGTCCAGCCTACTGATGTCATTAGGGAGCTATTCTACTGTGCCTGTTAAGATATTGTATTGCTACCGGTATTGTAATGTTGGCAACTTCTTTGCTGTTGGTCAGTACCTGCTTTACAATAAGTTTTGACAGGGGCATTATCTGTGTTAATTCCTACTAGGGATGGATGTGTTGGCCTGGTAAAAAGATCAGTTTAATGTGAAGTAAAGAATAGCTATGCCTGAATTTATGTCAAGTACAACCATCCTAGGGAGAAAACACTGGGATGGCTAGTGCATAGAAACTCTTAGTAAGGTTTCAAAACAGCATGACTTCTTCCATCCCCATTTACAGGGGGATGTGATCATTGTTTTAGAGCCAGCCTGAGAAATCACCTCTACTAAATGTCAAGTGTAAATGAGCACAGTGGTCTTTTACATGACAATGTCTTTCACCACAATAAAAAGTTAGAGTCTGCAAACCAATGTGCTATTCTCCTTGACTTCTGAACAGGCTAACATATCAATTTAAACTTTTTCTGTGCATTACTGGCCTTGCAGAAAAAACACAATTAATCAGATTGTCTTTCAGTTTCTTGCAACAGGCACACAGCAATACAAAAACAAAAAGAATCTTTATAGACCTTAGCCATGTGACAATCTCCCTGGCTTCTCCATTGATGAAAGAGAATAGCACCCCAGAGGATAACACCAGAGTGGAGACATGCTGATTACCATAGGGAACAGAAAGCCTCAGCATGTTTTTATTTTTTTATTTTTATTATTTATTTAGTTTTTGTTGACCGGGTAAGTGCACTAGACAAATTCTGCCAGTTTTCAGGCACAGCCCCAGAGAAGGGAAATACAGATGAATGCCAACTGACCTTGAACCAGATTAAGCTGTTGGTGCTATTTTTAGTGAATAGGGGGACATTTGGCAAGGGCACCGGGGAAATTCTCCTACTCTGCCTGCAGGGGTGCTGTCACCTCCTGTAGGCAGAATGGAGGAGCCCAGTTTGATGGCAGACATGGATTCTGAGGAGGAGAACATGGAGGAGAGTTTTCACCTGGCTGGTGAAAATGTTGTAGAAAGTCTTGAGATTGAAATGGAGACCGATGGAGTTTTACCACACACTGAGAGAAAAGTGTACAGGCAAGTCTGCTCTACTGATGTTGTACCTTTGAGCATTCCTGATGGTATGAATACTGGCTTTATATCTCTACAGACACATGAAGGAGGCTCCCTCACAACAGACAGCAGCTGGAAAGGATGCAATGGCAGATGTGAGCACTGAGGAAGGTGCTCAAGCAGCTCCATTGGAGCATCGACCCGATGTAGAGGATGTAACTAAGTAACATGAGGCAAACAGTCGGTCGAGTGTGCAGGACCAAACTTCATCTATCCAACAGGATGGCAGCAATGCTCTGGTGCAGAGTGGTAGGACACTGGATCTCAGGACTCAGGATCCTTCTCATCTACCGTCCACCTGGAGATGGGAGGGTTTTCCTGAAGGAGGTCACAGACTTCATCGCTGACATGGTATTGGAGCCCCCCTAGGTGGTTAATCTTGGGGGACTTTAATGCCTGGGTTGACAATGAACTCTCACATTTTAGACAGGATCTCCTCCAATTGATGGATTCATTGTGCTTGACATGAGTTCTTACCTCCGCAACTCATGAGAAAGGTCACACATTGGACTTGGTGTTCTACCTGGGGATGGAGATCTCCAACACTGAGATGGATTCAGTCAGATGGTCATACCATCATGCCCTGAGGTTTAGTTTCATGATCCCCCAAAAAAGGTCTTCCCCTAAGGAAATGGTGCAGTACTGACCTTTAAAACAGGTAACACCTGAAGGCCTTATATCAGTGCTGGACTTTTCAGAAATTCCGTTAGATAGTAATGACCCAGGGCCCTTGGTGATGGCTTATAACAGGACAGTAGCAGGGGCCCTGGATGTTATTGCTCCAGTTCATGTTCACCCACTGACCTCTCGCCCTGGTGTCCCATGGTTTGATGGGTCACTACAGGAGCTAAGGAGGCAAGGGCAAAGGTTGGAGAGACACTGGCGGAAAACTCACCTGGAGTTGGACAGGCTTATATTGATGGACCATTATGAGGTCTATCAGTCAGCAATTTCCCATAAGAAGGCAGAGTTCCTGTCCAGTGAAATTGCTGCAGCAAAGAACAGACCAGCTCAGCTCTTCCGGACCACAGACAGACTATGCAATCCAGTCAGTCTGCAAACTGGAGGAGCATTGTCACAGGAAAAGTGTGAAGAGTTTGCTCAGTTCTTTGCTGATAAAGTGTCCTCTCTATCAGGACAGAGATCAGACAGTGCCTCTCAATAGGGCATCAAGTGGCCCTCCGAGTGGTACTAACGCCCGGTTTGTCTGGTCTACCTTTGGCCTGTAGTTATGGATATAGTGAGGATCGTCCAGACTCTGCGACCAACCTGCTGAAATTTAGACCTGGACCCAACTCACCTTTTGGTGGGTTTTGTTGAGATTATTGTCGATGTTCTAGCTCGGATAGTCAGGGCTTCCCTGGAGAGAGGAATTTTTACTGATCCCTTAAAGGTAGCAGTAGTTAGACCACTGCTAAAAAAGCCCTCCCTGGACCCAGACTGCCCTGCCAATTACAGACCAATCTCCATCTTACCTTTTGTGGGGAAGGTAATTTGGAAAGTGGTTGCGTGCAGCTGGATGAACATTTAACTCACCATAATATCCATGACCCTCACCAGTCTGGTTTCTGGAAAAGGCACAGCACAGAGACTATCCTGGTGTGAGTATTTAACGATCTCCTGGTGGCAAGAGATTGGAGAGCCCATTCCATCTTGGTTCTCCTTGATCTCTCAGAAGCATTTCGCACTGTGGACCGTTCGGTATTGCTAGAACACCTGCAGTACTTTTGTGGACTGGAGGGGGCACTCCTTAATTGGTTTCGGACATTCCTAGGGGGAAGATCGCAGAGGGTGATATCGGGAATTTATTCCTCAACTCCTCACAATCTTTCCTGTGGGGTACCACAGGGTTCTGTGCTTTCCCCCATGTTGTTCGCAGTGTACATGTTACCACTGGGGGACATTTTTAGGTGGTACAAGCTGAGTTTTTACTGCTACGCAGATGATACTCAGCTGTACATGTCTGTGCCCACCCAGGAGTGTGATACTGTCTCTGTATTTAATAACAGCCTGCAAGAGATACAGAACTGACTGAGCGCTAGCTGGCTGAGATTAAACCCAGAGAAAACTGAGGTGTTGGTCGTGGACCTGGATCTGAGGACAGTCGGGTCGCGGGCAGCAAAGCCATCTGGCTTACACCTTGGTGGTGACCCACTCAGGGCCTCAAGCCAGGTGCATAATTTAGGGGTGGTATAGGACGAAGGTTTGACTCTGAATACTCAGGTGTCAACCGTAGTCAAGTCCGCCTTCTATCACCTTAGAAACATTGCTAGGGTGAATCATTTGGTTCCGTCCGAGGATCTGCAAACATTGGTCCATGCCTTTGTCATCACTCAGTTGGGCTACTGCAATGCCCTTTACCTGGGGCTACTGGGTGTGGATATTTGCCATTTGCAGCTAGTGCAGAACACAATGGCCAGGTTGTTAACTGGAACCCCTGCATACAATCATATAACACCTGTGCTGTGCAAACTGCACTGGCTGCCTATACAATGGCGTATCCCTTTCAAGGTTGCATTGCTGACATATAAAGCCCTATATGAACTGGGACCCCAGTATCTGAAAGACCTCCTTTCTCTCTATTGCCCATCCCGCTTGCTCTGAGCCTCTGGCAAGAGATTGCTAGAGGTTCCCAGGGTGAATTTAAAGATGTTTGGAGGTAGATCTTTTGCCTTCATGGCACCAACCCTGTGGAACTCTTTACCTCATCAGATACGTGAAAGCCTGACCATGGAGGGATTTAAAAAATCATTAAAAACGCATCTTTTTGCCACAGCTTTTATGGAGACATAAGTGATTTTATAACTATATGTTTTTATGTTATTTATGAATTGTTTCGAATATGCTATGGTGTTTTATTGTACAGGCACTTAGAATGCAGGAAAAGCACCTTTTATACATAAAATTTGCTTGCTTGCTGATGTCAGTAAGGATACCCCCATTGATTTCAACTCCTGGATGTCTGAGGATGCTTTAGCAAATGCAGGATAGAAGCGGACTCCCGGTAGATGGTTACCTGACTCACAATAGGAGGCCTTTGAGAGCCCACAACACACTGAATCCTTGACAACAGCCCATTCCAGCAGAGACATAGGTAACCAAATGGGCCGGGGGCAAGTATGTACAGAAATTTCACAACAGTCTGCACTTTATTAACGAACTGTACTGAGTTTAAAACTGTAGAGAACAATACTACTAATGATAATACCAGCTGTGAAATGGGCCAGCCTGAACAGCCAAAACCCCCATGACCCAAAGAAAGAAGTGCCCATGTCTTAACAATTAATGCAGAAAATACAGAAAATAACGAAAATCATACTGCTTCAAGTTCCTGTCAGACAGAACAGTCTGGAAATTAAAACCTACTTGGTTCTCAGTCCAACAACAATACTAGGGGGCCCAGAGAAGAGGAGTCAGATGAAGATTCTCTCCCCACCTCACCCCAGGATTAAGGAGGGCCTTCAGCCAGATCAAGACATACATTTTTAGAACTTTTAGAAACAGACCTGCATAGGCACCAAGGAAAAATGCAGTTAGACTGAGGTATAGAGGAGGTTTGGAGGAACACCTGGACAGGGTTTACATAGCCCGAAAACTTTTGAAAGAGTCAATGTTGTTTCAGACTTTGGAAATATACACCCTAACACACATTTCGGGCGAAGATGTGTATGCTATCAGCTTTCACCAACACTCAGGGCTTGGACGCTTTTGGACAAAATACAATATGTTGTATTCTACACCGTTATGGGTTAACTTCATGGCTATTCCACTTACAAAACCTCTGTTGAAAACCATTGCAATAATGTTTTGTAGTGAGGGGGCGAACATCAATGACTATTTTCTGGCTGCAAAAGAGATGTACAGTGTAGCCCACATATAGAGGATCCGTTTAGCCCGGAATTTCATTTTTACCAGATCAAGAACTGTTACCAAAACCCATATGCATGTAATGCAATGCAATTCTTTTCATTTATAGTGAACTAAGCAGCCCGTATTTAGCGGTCATCCTTCCCAAGTATTGTAGACCATTAGCACTAATTATCGCCCATTCACACCTTCGGTTTACTTGCAGTTTTGCACCTACAATTAGCAGCTCATTGCTCAGTGGAGATTACATTCTTTCATGGAGTTGCACTTAATAAACAAGCAATTGTTGCTGAAGATCAGATAGTGCTCAGCTCAGCAGATCATGCACAATGGCCCCTAAGCGAACCGCGCTTTCCCTTGCTCGTAAGGTTGAAATCCTTACACAGACAGACTCAATGCTTGGGCATACTCTTCGGGAGCTTTCATTACATTTTGGAATGGCAAAATCTACCCTATCTGACCTACAGAGGGACAGAGAGAAAGTGCTTGCGTTGTGGCATACAAATCAGAATCCTGAGAGGAAATGCAAAAGAACAGGAAAGGACAGTGAGATGATAGAAGCATTGCTTCGCTGGTTTACAAGTGCTCATGGTAGGGATGCCCTGATTAGCGGCCCCCTTCCAATTGAGAAGGCAAGTCAAACTGCTACTGCTCTTGGCAAAAATGACTTTGTGCCTTCTATGGGATGGTTACACAGGTGGAAGGTTAGGAACAACATTGGGTATCGCCGTACTCATGGCGAGAAGCAAACACAGATTTTGCAGGCACTGAGCAGTGGTTAGCTGAAGTGCTTCCTGGCTTGCTAACTGGCTATGACCCCTGTAACATCTACAACTGTGATGAAACAGGCTTCTTCTTCTTCAGATGCATAGGTTCTGGGACCCTAACTTTTAAAAATGAACTGCCTGTAGGTTCTAAAAAGGCAAAGGAGCGCTTAAGTGTGTTGTGCTGCTGTAATATGACTGGAGTTGACAAAACTGATCTGCTTGTGATCAGTAAGTCAGCCCAGCCAAGGTGCTTTAGGGATGTCTGACATCTACTGGTCATCTACCGCTCCAACAGTTCTGCCTGGATGACTGGCTTAATTTTCACTTAGTGGCTAAGGCAGTGGGACAGAAAACTTAGGGGGAGGAAAGTTCTGTTGCTCCTAGACAACTTCTCTGGTCACCCCCCCAGAAAACCTAAGGAACATAAAATGTATGTTTCTGCCAGCAAACATGACTTGCCTCATACAACCCCTTGATCAGGGAATCATTTATTCCTTTAAAAGGCACTATATTCGGGCTATGAGGAGTCGAGTTCTTGAAATGTTAGACACGACATCGACTGACTTGTCTGCCGTGGACTGCATAAAAAAATTAACATTCTTGATGTAGTACGCATGATGAAGATCGCTTGGGATGCAGTGCCCCCGGAGACTATCAAGTGCTGCTTTGTAAAAGGAGGGTTTATTACCCCTTCACCACAAGCTGAAAATATCAAGGAAGAGATTAGTGACATTGAGGAGCCACCCCCGGGACTCACCGTTGATCAGTTTGAAGAAGTCTGCCATCTTGGCGACAATCCAGAGATTCTCACAGAAGAAGATGACATTGCAGCTACAGTCTCGACCTTGTCTATCAAAGCAGTAGCAGAAGACGAAGATGAGGGGGAGGAAGGTGAGCGAGCTGAAGAACCGGCAGTCACAACAAAGGATGTATGGGATGCCTTGATTACCCTACGGAGAGCGATGGAACAGCGAGTGGACTTGCCCCCCAATTGGAATCTCATCCAGAGAATGGAGAGAGAATGGTCACTGTACACACATACCCGATCTCATCAAGCCACAATAAGACTATCTCCAAATAAGTAAATAAATAAATAACCCCAATCCCAGTCTGTGAACAGCACCAAACACAAACACAAGCTCCAATTTACTGTCTCACTGAAGCATTCAAAAATCACACCAAAAAAAGAAACAAAAAAAAAAATGCCTCCAAACTGCAAAAAGGATATATCGGAACTTGGTTTTACCGCATAAAATCCATATGCACGGATGGGTCCGATAAAAGTGGGCTGCAATGTACTGTTTTGATATAGTCTGACCTAATCATTGACTCTGAAGGTATCTGGACTGGGGGATGGTGGTTTAAAGTGAAACTATTTCAGAATAACTCTATTGTTCAACACATACCAAACAGTTTCTTTTTAGGCTGAGACAGGGGTGTGTGATTTTATCCAGGGCAACCGAAGGCCTGCTATAAGTGTGGCTCCCCAACACACTTAAGCAGCACTTGTGTCCATCTGAAATGTGCTCTGTGTGGGGAATTTTGACATGTAAGCATGTCTTGCACGAACATCTTCAAATGTAATCTTTGTGAAGAAATGGGGCATGCATACAATCAGTGCCCCCGGGCTGGCCAAACTAGATCAGATGGCATTAACCAGGAAAACCTGGTTCACACAGCCCAAGATAATGCCATGCCTGAACAAAATCCGGGTCCCTCCAAGTCCCCCCTCCCCATAGAGAACCTGGTTCACAGAACCCTCAGGGTCAACCTAAAGCTCAACCCCAAAGGTCTAGTGATACTAGAAATCTAAGAGAAGGACCTTTGGTCATAACCAATGCTCCTGACTAACCCGTTCCTGGGCAGCCAGAAGTGCCCCCTCCATCAGACTTCCAGCTCCCTAAGGCAAGAAGAGTTACAAGGGCTTCCACAAAAAAAATATGGCCAACCCTCCACTATTCCCCTTCAAAATGTCTTTCAAGCACTACACAGTCAAAAAGAAGGGGAATCTGATTTAGAATCAGATGTTTCTTCAAGGTCTGAACATGTATGTGACATGGAGGAAGAAACAACCCCTGCTCCCTTACAAAAAGGAAAAAGATGGGGAAAAAAAGAAAAACATAAAGGGTGAGGTAAAGCCTTTCTGATTTTCATCACTCCCTATGGCAACCTTACAGGTAGCATCAGTTAATGTGTGCAGCATAAAAACTGTAAAGAAAGATTAACTGCTATTCATTATTTTTTTAATTCTCCCTTTAAGATCATTCTTTTACAGGAGACTAGACTGAACTCCACCTTTTTTACTGAGCAGGTTTGAAAAGTATGGATCTCTGGTCCCTCTTTCTGGTAATTTGGATTGGATGCAGTTGATGGCCTAGGTATTTTATTTAAAGACCAGCATTTTTGGAGGGTCACGTGATGCAGAGTGACTGATAGCAGCTTTCTGCTGTGCTTCCACCCTCCACCTTAAAAATCACTTATATTTGCTGGAATATCAATGCTCCTTCAGTCACATCGCAACCTAAAGGTATTATTGAACGTTCCAGACACCTCTGAGCTGACTTGTGTGGCGATTTGAGTGGTTTCTGGCAGCCTGCAGTGATGGACTTGGAGATGAAGGCAGCTGAGGTGAAGCATACCCCTCCAGCATCGCCAGAGAAAGCACCCAAGAAGGCCAGAAATTCGAACCTGGGGCAGTTAATAAAACAAACGTCTACTGGTACATCAAGCAATTTGTTGACAGAAGATCGTTTCCTCCAGGAATTGATACCTTTCAAGGAAACGCTCCAGGAAATCTCGAGCAAGATCAAATCAATTAGAGGCGATTTCACTGAGCTATCGAGGAAGGTGGGTGATATGGAGGCAAAGACAACCTCTCTTGAACACTGGAGAAATAAAACGGATCCAGAAATTATTAAACTAAGGCAACAAATCCAGAAATTGCAGGCTAAGACCGAAGATCTGGAGGGCAGAAGCAGGAGGAACAACGTTCTAATTTTGGGCTTACCTGAATCAGAAGAAGGCGGAGACACCATAAGATTCGTTCAACAATTTCTCAACAAAGTAGTTGGCCCTTCTCCCATAAATCAACAATATCATATCGAGAGGGCACATAGATCTCTAAGGCCCAAACCTCCGTCGGGAGCTCCCCCCAGACCAATCATCATCAGGTTCCTTAGTTATATTGAAAGGCAACACGTTTTGGCTAAAGTTAAAGAGCTAGAATCTGTCCAGTGGAATCACACCAAACTTAGAATCACCCAGGATCTCCCATATGAGATCAGACAAAAAAGAGTAGCATTCCATCTGATCATCAAGAATCTAATTGCAGCAGATAAAAGATTTAAAATGAACTATCCAGCAAAACTTCTGGTCTACCTAGATGGCACCTGGCATGCTTATGATGATCCTGAGCAAGCTTTATCCGACCTCACCAAAAGGCTTCCAGATCTCTTCAAAGGGGACTGATGCTACTCAGAGACTATCTATTAATTTACGAACTAAGCTGTAATATGTTTAAAGTTTGACTATATTTGGTTTGCATCTTCTTCGTATAGAATATTGCTTGGACGGCTCTGAGTGATGGCTTACCTGGTTCTCGAGGGGATATAGGGTAGTTCCTGGCGGGAGGTACAAGGAGGATGAGTAGGCCGCGAGGCCTATGAGGCCTAATGCTTGAATGGCGCCATATGCGTCCGTCTCCTTCATGACCCGGGTACTAGAGTGTGGGTATAGGTTTCCGGTGGGACCTTTTAGTGGTCGGACCGTTTTGGTCCGTCAGTACTACTTCCGACCTGCACTTCCTCTGGGCTAGGTTTTCCGGTTGAGGACGCCTGGATCCTTCTCACTGCTCTTAATTTTGGGCTGCTTTTACATTCGGGTATGGAGTTATCCAGGTACCTAATCTTCTCCTTTATACCAGGATTTTGTAAGTTTAAAAGTGCAGTATCTGAGAATTAGTTAGGTAGATGTTGCTAAGTTTTTCTTTATATATAGAGTTTTGTGCCGACCTATGCTGTATTGCTCACGAGTCTGCAGATTAATTAACCGGGGTTGGAGGGGTGGGGAATTCGCGGGTAGGAGTGTCGCTCCGGGAAACCTGTTTGTGGCCGTGGTTGGGGTAATGGGGCACCTTGGTCACTCCATGATAAGAGAAGCAGGCCTTTTTCTAATAGGCCCAGTAATGGAATACAATGGGGTCTTTAGATCTGGACATGATCTTACTTCCAAGAGGATATGGGACAGACCATGGTACCCGGGGAGGGTCCCAAGTGTATGGGATAACTGGTCGATCCTTTGGCTAAGTTTGTTGAGGGGTTGCCTTTAAATAGTTTTCGGGGCAGGGAGGGAGGGAGTATGGGAGGTGAGGGAGGGATGTGGGGTTTCACTTTCTTCATACTGGCCATTTCGGGTTGGGGCTCTTTCCGTGAGCTGTTTAGCCTTAATAAAGAGAAGGCTATTTACTTTAGTAATTTCTGGTTTGTTCAAAGGGGTGGCTATAATGGGGTTGGGGGGAGGTTTTTTGGGGGGGTGGAAGGTGTCACCACTAAGGAGATTGGAAGGTAATGCCATGGGGTATACTTCGAACAAGGTCATTCCACTTACTGTTATAAATGACTCTAGGACACATTAAAATTGCCACTTGGAACGTCAGGGGCATGAGGGAGGTAATTAAAAAAGGTCAAATACTTTTAAACTGTTCCTTGGTTGGTGTAGATATTCTCTTTTTGCAAGAAACACATGTTACTGTTATGAAACTAAGTCATTCGGACTAAAGGTTTTTCACAGGTCTTTGTGTCGGGTGGGTCTACAGGTAGTAAGGGTGGCTATCATGATTGCTAAATGTGCCTTTTATACTAGAGAAATGCATTCAAGACCCAGAAGGCAGATTTGTTTTGTGAAGGGCTGCTTTGTAATACAGATGTGGTTCTGGGAGCCATATATGGTCCTGTTGGAGGTAATTCTGACTTCCTTATGCAGTTAGCAGACAGACTGAGTGTATTCTTGCCAGCAGCATTTATTTTAGGAGGAGACTGGAACATTGCACCTCGCAGACCCTAGATAGAACCCTACAGACCCCTGAAACCCTCTTATCTGCTCAATTGGCACTAAAAGATTTATGTAGTTTGCTAGGTTTAGAGGACCCTTGGAGACTACTGAACCCTTCTACTCGAAGCTACACCTACTACTCCCCAATCCATAATTCCTGGTCAAGGCTGGATTACATATTAGTGAGTACCACCCTTCTAGCCAATATTTCCCTTACTGGTATTGAGCCCATTGTTATCTCGGATCACGCAATGGCATGGACCAAACTTTCACCTAGCCCTCCGGGGAAGCTCAATACCCAGATTTTGAAAGATGAACAGATAACTTCTCACTTCAAGTCACTGATCTCGACCTTTATAGAAATCAACCAAGGGTCAATACCCAGATATGATTTAGTTTGGTGCTCACTGAAATGTTTCCTCAGGGGAGAATTCATAAAAGTGGCTTCCAGAAGAAAGAGGTTGAGGGAGGAGAAAATTAGTTCTTTGGCTAACCAAGTTAAAATGGCTGAGAAGGCTCTCTCCTCTACCAACTCCCAAACTGCCCTAGAGAATTTGTATAAACTCAAGGATGAATATGAGGACTTGATCAAGGAAAAAACAGAATTTGCCATCTTGAAATCTAAAACAAAATATCTTGACCAGGGAGAGAAACCCGGGAGACTACTCAGTTCCCATAACCTTAGCTGAGGTTTTTGAAGTTTTTTATCAGGATCTGTACGGGAACAAGGCTCTCTCGACTTCAATTCCAGAGGTAACAGCTTTTCTGGAGAATACCCCCCTCCCTAGACTACAGCCCAGTCAATGTGACTCACTCTGAGTTCCCATAACCTTAGGGGAAGTGGAGGAAGTCATTAAAAGTCTACCCCTGGATAAAGCACCTGGACCTGATGGCCTACCCCCTAATTTTTATAAGACTTTCTGCAAAGAAATCGCGCCTGCCCTCCTCAACTTGTTCAACTACATTCTTACTTCTGAACCACTGGATCCTTCCTTGTTAGAAGTTACTATAATTTTAACCCCTAAGCCAGATAAACCTACTCTAGATCCAGCCAGTTATAGACCAATCTCGCTGCTCAACTACGATATTAAAATTCTGACCAAGATCCTCTCCCTGCAAATTAAGCAGGTCTGGCAATCACTTTTGAGTATGGAGCAGGTAGGTTTTGTCAAGGGGAGGTCAGCAACAGATCATATGTGGGCCCTTTCACACATTTTTCGTGCAGCCCAGGAATCCCAGGTCCCCATGGCTTTAGTTGCCTTAGATGCAGAAAAGGCCTTTGATCGGGTCAGTTGGGAATTCCTGTGGGCTACTTTAAACAAAATGGGTTTCCCAGAGAAATTTATTCATTGGATTAAGACGGTATATGGATCACCTTTGGCCAGAGTCTATTGTAACGGGGTGTTTTCATCCTGATTTCCCTTGTACTCTGGAACTCACCAGGGTTGTCCATTGTCACCGTACTTATTTAATCTCTACCTAGAACCTCTGCTGATGCGCATCAAATCCTCACCCAATATTTCAGGATGTGTTATTACCCAACAAACACTGACCCTATCGGTCTTTGCAGATGACATCCTTCTGCATCTTGCCAACCCGGGTCAGATCTTTACAAGAGGTACTGAAAATAGTGAGCCAGTTTGGTGAAGTTTCCAATTATAGATTGAATTTATCTAAATCTGAGATATTCCCGCTCAATTCACTCCTGTTTCACTCTAGTGTAGCTCAGTTTGGTATGAAATGGGCCCCGAACCACCTTAAGTACCTGGGCATCCATCTGGCCCGGGATGAGGACACGATAAGGAAACTTTATCTGGAAGATTTGGTGGACAAAATTCAAAAAGACCTTAACAGATGGGACAACCTTACCATAGCTATAGGAGGGAGGATCAGCATAATCAAAATGAATGTACTCCCACGCATTTTTTACCCCTTGAGCCTCTTGAACATATGGCTCCCTAAATCCTTTTTCCAAAAGGTCCACTCAATATTATCCAAGTTCATTTGGAGAGGGCAAACAGCCCAGGAGATCCTTCTTTAAGCTTTGTCTGCCTAAAGAAAAGGGAGGCCTCTGCTTGCCCAATTTTGAATTTTATTACTGGGCCAGCCATCTAACTAAAATGGGCAAATGGCTTTGTCCTCCAAATGACTATTATATGCCCAAATGGTTGAAGCTAGAGCTCAACCTTCTGGAGGCTTACAGTATTGATCCTCAGCACATTTTTTATTACAGTTTTTCTGCTTTACCGGAATATATACGTGATTCAGTGTTGGGGTTGTCCGTTAGAATCTCAAACCAGTACTGTACTTCTGTTAAGATTCAGTACTCAAAAGACCTAGGTCAGCCATTAATTCTTAATCCTAATATTAGGATTGGGTCTCAATAGGCTAACACCGATATAGGCTACCTCAGATTCGAGACTGCTCGGTTGAAGATCTTTATATACAGGGTTCCCTTGGCTCCTCTAGGGACCTGATGACAAAACTGAATATTCCCCCCAGAGCATCTTTAAGTTATACCAATTGAGACATCTCATAGGTAAAGAATTTGGATTGGTGAGGCCGACCTCTAACATTAGACCTTTCCTGGAACAACTCAGAAATTGTGTCACAAAGCCCCATAGTATTGCCAACCTATATATGCAGCTTATGCTTACCAAAGTTCCGGAGGCCTTAGCCAGATCCAATGTTTGGGCACCTCTAATTCCTGTGCCTTCCATGTCTTGGAACCAGGTATGGAGAGATATGTATGTGTACCTTACCTTAGATAGAAATAGGCTCATACAGTTTTATATATTAAATAATATGTACTACACGCCGTCGAAATTGGCCAAATTTGATAAGTCTAAATCTGCTAACTGCATAAGATGTGGCATGGGACTGGGAAACATACTACACATGTTTTGGTCATGTGTTAAGGTTGCACCATTATGGAAAGCTATCCGTGACAGCCTGGACCCAATTTTGGGGCTGGAGGAACTATTTACAGCTGAAATCTGTATACTTGGCATCTACTCAAGTATCAAGGTCAGAGAGAGGAAATACCATATGGCCTTAATTTCAATAGCAGTTAAAAGATTAGTTCTCCGGCATTGGTTAGATCAAACAGAGATTTCTTACCAGGATTGGGTGGAGGAAATGTCCCAGTGTTTTAAAGTGGAAAAACTAATAGCTAGTTCCAGGCATGCTATGTTTACTTTCCAAAAAAAATGGGGCAAGCTATATGCCTTGTACCTTCATTGAGCCTTCTATTTGAAACCCTCTGACGTTCCTTCTCTTTTTCTCTTAGTTTGCTTTCCTTTTAATTTACTTTTCCTTTTTGGACTGGGTACAAGAGATAATGGTACCTGTTAAATAATTCCCCATGGTATAGGTTGAAGGTATCTCAAGTTCATTCGCTTTAGTGGTGACGCCTTCCTGGGGGGGTGGGGGGTAGGGGGGTGTGGGATTACAACTGGACTTATGTTTTGTCAACATGTTCGTTCATTGTGGGGTTCTTTTCCTGTTGTGTACTGGTATCTGTATATCATGTTTGTTATTATGTAAAATTAATAAACAGAGAATTTCAAAAAAGACCAGCATTTTTCTGTGCAGAAGTTGACTGATTTAATACCAGGCCAGGTATTAATTTTGGACTGTATGTACAGTATAAACATTTTACTCTATGTATTATTGGCACTTATTCGCCACAAAGTAAGGCTGCAAGGGTTGACCTATTTGAACAGATCAGACCTTATTTGTTCACAGCCAGACACACTATATGGGGAGGGGGCATGAACTGTGGACTAGATTTTAAATTAAAAGAGGAGTTACAGAAACAAATATACTGTGATTTACATTCTTTGCAGTCCGTAGTTAATATGGCTAATCTGTCTGATACTTACAGAAAACTGCATAAGGAACCAGGTTTTCACATTACAGGAACAAGCATGCTAGCAGAATCGATTATATTTTTTCCTCTAGGCTTTTGGTTCCCCAGAAGGCTTCTGTCCTACCATGTGAATTCTCTTACCATCTTATCCTTAACTGTGTTTTATATTTGGGTAATATCCCTCCACACCTTTTTACATCTCCTTAATTACGGAGAATGAACATATCTCTTCTCAAACAAGATCAAATCTGCATGGAGCTTAGACAACTATTCCTTTTTAGACAATCAACTAAATGTCTATATGAAGACATAATGCAATGGTGGTTAGATACTACAATTGATATAAATAATTTATTGATTCACTTAGGGAAAGGTAAGTCCAATACAGAATATTTATTATATTTGGAACATGGGAATAGACTCTACAGATACACATCATTATCACAGGACAATATACCTCAATTTCTAAAACAATTTAATGAATTGAAAAATGAAATGTTGAACTATCAATATAACTGAGCTATTTCTTTGGAAGCTGAAATGAGGTATGGCATGGAAACTCAACCCAGTTCTGATCCCTTTCTGCTTGCAAACAACACTTGGATGCCACATTAATCACTGAACTTCAAGATGAGGAAGGTGAGGTAAAAACAAAAGATATGGATATACTCACTGTTATTCAAAAACTCTTAGGAAAAAAATGTCTTCATCCTATAGAACAGAGGCATCATTTCATATTTTTTTTCTAGACTGCACCAC
This sequence comes from Neoceratodus forsteri, assembly GCA_016271365.2. Taxonomy (NCBI): domain Eukaryota; kingdom Metazoa; phylum Chordata; order Ceratodontiformes; family Ceratodontidae; genus Neoceratodus; species Neoceratodus forsteri. The sequence goes on along the minus strand of CM057449.1, from coordinate 1,698,989,552 downwards.
CTGCTCTGAAAGAAGATCGGAAAATAATGCTAAATGGCCCTATTTTAAAAACAGAAATTGAAGTAGCTATTAACTCCCTTAAAGATGCTTCCTCTGTAGGAATGGATGGAATATCTAGTGCATTTTATAAAAAATTCTTGACAGAACTTCTTTATTCTCTCCATCAATTACATAATGAGTTACTTTCTAATACATCTTCAAACAATGGCTTCGGGGAAGCAATATTAATATTTCTTTATAAAAAAGGAAACAAGAAACTTCTGTCGAATTGGAGACCAATTGGTATTTTAAACACTGATTATAAAATAGTGCCTACAATTTTTTGTAATATGTTGCAACAAGTGTCTAGTACTTTGATACACTTGGCACAAACCTGCTCCATTCCAAAACGAAATAGTTCTCATAATCTTGCTCTTTTAAGATATATTTTTAAATTCAATATGCAAAAGGGGCTTCAGGGATATGTGCTTTCAATTGACCAGGCTAAGGCCTTTGATAAAGTTTCCAATACATATCTTTTTCAGGTTTTAGAAGCTTATGGGACACCAAACAAAATGAATAAGTGGATAAAAATATTGAATACAGGTGTAAGATTAACACCTTATGTCAATGGGATACTGGGAAAATCTGTTACCATGAATGTTGGTGTAAGACAGGGGTGTCCCATAAGTCCCTTACTTTACACTTTTGTTTTAGATACCTTAATTCAGAACATATACCTTAATGATAACATATAGGGTTTGACTGCCTCACCTCAAGTAGAACCATAGAAAATTGCAGCATATGCAGATGATCTCTGTTTTTTTCTGTCAACTCAGGAATCAGGACATGAATTGCAACATGAATTAGTGTAATATGCACATATTTCAGGTGCGGTAATTAATAAAGATAAAAGTAAAGCCCTTAGACTTGGAAGTTTTAATGAACAAGAAAATGTTCACAGCATAGTGGGCATTCCAGCGGTAGGTCTCACTATTTCAATCCTGGGGATTCAGTTTGGAGAAGGAAAGCTTCAGGTGCTAAATTGGGAATGTAAACTCAAGTTATGTGAGGCTAAGGTCCAGGTTTGGAAAAACTGGAAATTTTCCAAAAAGAAAAAGGTACTTGCAATGAAGAAATTTCTCTTACCTATATTTACTTATCTCAGTTTTATTTACTCCCCACCTGTTTTGAGACCCATCTTTTTAGCTGTTTTTTTTTTTTTCAAATGCTCTGGGGGAGCCAGTTAAACCCCATCAAAAAAGATTATACCTATTTGGCATGCAAGTCAGGTGGGTTAGGGATGGTAAACCCCCTGGTGTTTTTTTCTTTTTTTTTTGTGTAAATCAACCCTTCCTTTTTTTTAACCAGGAGAGACACACTAAGCTGGAAGCTTGTTTACAGATGCAACCTGGGAGCACAAGGAAGTTAAGTGACTTGCTCAGGGTCACACAGTATGCAAGTGGGGGCTGTAGGATTCAAACCCAGGTCTCCAGGTTTGCAGCTCAGAGCCTTAAATCACTGCCTTATACTGCCTCGTTGGGGGTGGGATACAGTGGTACACCCATGGCAGCAATGGACATTTCTGTTATTAAAACCTTTTTACAGTAAATGGGATAATTTACCTCCTAAAATTTTAAAAACTGATAGTATACCACAATATGCAAACTCTACGCTCTGAAAAATGAAACAGTGGAAAATAAATAAACAGGCTATTAGGACCTTCTCCAGGAAACAGTTATAGTCCCACATCATGACGTCTCAAGGGGTAACCCAAGTGGAATTTCCAAACTGCATTACTTCTAAAATACCTACAGTACTTAAGGTTCTAAATGATAAAAGAATTTCAACAAAGTTTTGGGATACTATTTGGCTTAGTTGTCATGGTAAATTAGGAGTATGAGGTAACATGAAACATAAAGTTATTGAAGAAAGATACTGTCCTAGATCACAGTATATTCAAACTGAAGAAACACAGACACACTTTTTTTTAGACTGTCCGCATACTCAATATTTATTATCCTTTTTGACCACCAGATGGCAGTGGCCTTACTTGAAATGTCTTACTTACCAGAATTATATATTAGGAAACTACACAGGTTATTTGAAATCATATCACCCAAGCACCCTTAATGTTATATTTGCATCCATCAAATTTTATTTTTGGTAAGCAAGATGCCAGTTTTTGACTCAACAACTGAATATTTTTCCCCTTGCTCTTGCTCAAACAATAGACAATTCTCTAAAGGAGATTAAAAGACAGGAATATAGGACATTACAAAAGTGAGGGCTGATGTTTTGTGGCATAGAATTGCTTGGCTAGATTAGGGTAGATCTTTCAAAAATTGATAAAATAAAAGGAAGAAACCTGGTTCTTCATACAGCTGAACTGGTATGTGGGTTAATTAAAAGGATTTGAGGTAATACCTTGTCCTGAGTTAAGCCTTAGAGATTTTATCACATAAACCTTCTGATTCCTAATATAACTATTTAGTAATTGATTGTAGTTTTTTTTTTTTTTTCTGGATCAAAAAATAATTTTTTGGAGATTTAATTTTTTTTTCTCTTAAAGAGATGTAGATAGAAACATAGAAACATAGACTTTGACGGCAAATAAGGACCGCTTGGCCCATCTAGTCTGCCCATTTCCCTACCTACAGGATAGGCTGCAGATCCTAGTTAACCAACAGCCTATTTCTTCCTACCCCCCACAAGAATTGCCTTATGTCTATCCCATGCATTCTTGAATTCTCCCACAGTTTTAGACCCCACAACCTCCTCAGAAAGGCTGTTCCATGCATCCAATACCCTTACTAAAAATTATTTTTTGATCCGGAAAAAAAAATAAAATAAATTAAACTACAATCAAACAAAAACATGTAGGGGTAACTATGAAGTAATAGTATTTTTCTTATTGGTTTATTTCTCATTTTTAGTTCTTTAAGATTCTTTGTATAATTTGCTGATGTGAAAGAACAATATCAGCCAAAAGTATGTACACTGAAATGTATTGTGTTCCTTTTGTATGTGTTTTGTTTATTTATGTAAATAAAATTCCCCATCTCTTTTCAAGAAGTGCCATGGAATCTTAAGCATCCACCTAAACTACCACCAGAACAGGCAGATGGGACCTCAGTTTAATTTCTCATCTGAAGGATGGCACCTCAGGAGTGCAGCACCACCCCCCCATACTGCACTACAGTGTCAGTATTGGGATATTAATGCAAGTGCCTAGTGTGTGGACAGAACCCACAGCCTTCTGATCTCCTGGCCTCAGAGGCTATCTGCTGAGCCACTGACACTGATGATGTAGAAATGTGACTGAGGCAGTTCATTCAACAAATGGCAAAAAATAATATGAAATGGTGGATTTTTGCAGACACTGGCCTAGATATTCAAATTGCGCCCAAATGTGCGCAATAGCAGGAGCAAGCACAAGTCAATTGCGCACACAAGCCAATGTCTGAAAGTCGCACAACCTGCACCATAGCGCAACCAGGTAGGGGAAGCTGAGCACATATGTTGTGCCATAGCAGGGAGCCCCCCCCCAGCAGCAGAGCAATGGAACTGCACAACCAGGGAGGTATTTATTTACTTATTTTATTTATTTATTTAGTTGTTTAACCAGGTATAGCACACTAAGCTGAAAGCTTTTTTACAGGAGCGACCTGGGAGCACAAGGAGGTTAAGTGACTTGCTCAGGGTCACACAGTATGCAAGTGGAAGCTATGGGATTCAAACCCAGGCCTGGTCTGCTGGATGTCACCAGATTTGCAGTTCAAAGCCTTAGACCACTGCGCTATACTGCCCACCACCCATGCCACAGACGGGCACAGGAACACAGTGTAGAACTAACAACACACCCCCACACCCGAAGCACAGCATCACCGGTGGAGGGATGGAATATCCTCTGGCCCATGGGGACAAGCCTACAAAGCACAGCTGGGCCATGGCATCCCAGCACACCCACTGGCAAGCAAATACTGCCACACAAAGGGGCCGGACAACCCAGGTGTACCACAGCCCCCACTGTACACAGCACACCTTGCTCTGGAACCCCAAGACACCACCCATGAGCAGTGACTGTGACTGGCACTGCTGGAACCACCATGCCCCCCCGCCTGGCACAATGCAACTGTGTGTACCACAGAACCATACAAGCCAGACCCACCAGGAGCCCACAGTTGTGTGTGGCAGCACACGGCCAGACCGGCTGACAGCCACCACCACACCAGGGACACCCCCCCACGCAGACACACACACAATCCCAGGACCACACCACACCAGATGCCATGCACACCACTGCAACTGAGCACCTATAGCCAGCTGCAAATCAGAGACCACCACAGTATTTATAACAAAATAGATATATATATTCAATGAAAAACAGAACAACAACAACAACAACAGGAACAACAATAACACTATTTACAAATATATACAATACAGGGGTGAGAGTACAGGTACAAGGTAGGGGTTGGTGGGGGGGTAGGGGTGAATAACTTGCTGAGGGAAGGCAGGGTGTGAGGGAAGGATAAAGGGTGTAGTTGTGGGGCAGCTACTGCCCCCCCAGGCTGCAGATCTGCAGGCTGGCTCAGACCCTGTGTCCCCCTCCGGCATCGCACACCCCTCTGGTTCATCTCCCTGAGGATGCTGAGTGATTCCTGCAACATCTCCATCAGGCGGTGGATGGCCTGCTCTATCCTGCGCAGGACCCGGACACCTAGGGCAAGGGAACAGAATCAATGGCTAGGACTGTACACAACCCTGAAGCCCACCCAGTATGCATGGCATACAGCCAAGTGCCCCGCCCCTGTGATGGACTGCACACACTCACAGTGACCGTGCACAGGCCAAGCCCAACCAGGCAGCAACAGCCATGTGTGCCACTACACACACACCCCACCCATGCCCAGCACAGCACAACCAAGGCAGTACAGTGACATGGCTACATGGTGGGAAGGTAGTGCCACAGCCATGTGCCCAGTGCATGCATGGACCACCAGTGATGCACTCACAGACATGCAGTGCCACTGGACAGTGCTGACTGTCACATGTCACGTGCATGGCAGTGTTGTCCATGGATGGTAGCCATGCCCTATCCCCCCCATTGCATGCAATAGCATCCATGATGTAATGACACTCACCCTCATCCAGCCGCTGCTGCTGCTGCCACTGTTGTGGGCCCATACTGCCACCTCCTCTGCCGGCCACCTCTGCAGCACCTCTGTGCACCTCAGCCTGGGCCCTCCTCTGCTCCTCCACACCTGTGGGACACAAATGTTGAGAAACACATTAGTGAGATCCAAACACAGACAGCCCCCTGCCCCAATGAGTGTGCCTGCCCACACTGCCAGACCCATGCATCACACACCTGCAAACACTGACACAGCCAACCATGGAACAACCCTCCTCCATGATCTGGCCCCAATACACAGTTATACCCCTGCAGACAATACAGGTGCATAGATGGCTCACCCACCTGGCCTAGGCATAATGCCCCTCCTGGCACGGGATCTGCGGCATGCCAGCAGTGCCTGTTCCCTCCTGTGCAGGTCACTATAGCAGTGCCTGCACTGCTCCACTGTCCTGGCGCCACCCTGTGACCTGCTCCAGTGCAGTGGCCACCTGCTGCTACACTTGGGTGCGGGACATGTCTAGAGGTTCCTCCCCAAACAGTGGCCCATAGTGAGGCTCCACCACAGCCACTAGGTTGGCCACCTCCAAGCCACTCCACTGGGGAGCTCTTCTGCGTGCCATGTCATCAACCTGATAGTAGGCAATATGGTGCTCTGCAGCGCGGCAACCCCACGTGGCAATGTTGCGCAATACAACCCCATCTGTCCCTATCGTGCTGTTACCGAACAGCGTGATAGAGCTGCACACATGCCAGATGTACAGCACCAAGGGGGCAAAGGTTGGGCACAAGGTCATGTCTCTGGCGCAAGGCCATGCACAGCACCATCGGATGGCTACACATCCAGCACGAGCAGTCGCCTGCGTGCCAGTGCCACAGTGGACTATTGCGCAGTTGTGTCACAGTGCCATGTGGTGACCAGCACTGTAGCACCACTGGCACAATGGTGGCCGTGTCCTGAATAGCTGACCGCGCACAGCATGTAATCAGCGTGGCAGACGCCTGCGTAAGGTACCTGGGCATGCATGGTGCGGTGTACTACGCAGTCACAGAACTGTGCCATAGGCTCAGCCGGCTCAACCGTATTGCGCAAAGCGCAACAGCGCGATATTCAGCCGTCCTATGCAAATCAGCTGATCAGCCATTCAAAGGCGCAGTGGCGTGATTTGCATCCCATTAAAGTTGCTCCGCTCCTAGTATGCATGCATTGCGCTATAAATGTGTGACAGTGATCTGCAGTGGCCATATTCAGTTACTGCAGGTGATAGGTGGGTTGCATGCTGTGTGATGTTATGGACTATGGTCATGGGATGAAGCTGTAAACTGCACAGTCACAGGTGTCCACTTCCACCCATACAGACCGTGACATGGCTGAGCAAGGACTGGGTGAGGAGGATGATGGTGGATGGAAGAGGAGGCCCAACTTCACAAAGGCTGAAACAGAGGCACTCTACGAGGCCTACCTGGATGAGGAGCCACTACTCAGTGGACGGCGGGGCACCCCTCAGGCCCGTGCTGCTGCATGGGAGGGGGTAGCTCATGCTGTAAACCTGCACAGAAACCACCAGCGCTCTGTGCAGGAATGTAAGAAGAAGGTGGGGACCGACAGGAGACGGGTTAAGGAGAAGGTGGCAGCACTCAGGGTGGCACGCACTGCCACAAGTGGGAGCCAGCCAGAGGTGGCACAGCTGACCCCGGTGGAGGACCGTCTTGCTGCATCCAAGCAGTGCAGTGCCATCTAGCGTATTCCAGGAGGTGGCTTCCAGACAGGTGGAAGCCCATCACTGCACGGTATGACATGGTGGGGGTTGGGGGGGAAGGTTGATCCCATGCACTAACATGTTCCCACTTTCTGTTACAGATCCTGTGCACCTGCAGGGGACAGTGGTGGTGGGCCCGTGCACTGTGGACATGCAGCCAGAGTTGGAGGAGGGTCCATCCACCTCTGCTGGTAGCCAGTGTGGATTGCACCAGTGTTCACGCCTGGCCGCCATCTCCGATGTCGGTGAGTTAGGTGTGGGGGGTGCCCTTCCTGTGTCCCAGCAGTCTGGCATGCAAGCATGCCAGCACACTGTGGCTGAGGCTGTGGCATGAATCTGCACCATTGATGATGCAATGGCCGCTGTGGGCAGTGACACGTGTGTGTCACATAATGGACACACAGCAGGACAGCCCGTACCCATGGACCTAGATGGTTCCAACGTGTGTGCCAGCATGTCAGCACAGTCCCAGGCTATGCCTGTCAGCACCAGTGGCTGTGCAGGTCCCTGGCACTGTTGCAGACACAGCATTGGAACGACTGGTCCCTTGGGCACAGCAGGTGGAGGGGCAGCAGCGGCAGTCACCCACCAGGTCTAGGGGTACAGGGTTCAGCGGTGGCATATGCACACCACCTGTTGACTTGCCCATACCTGGTCCTGGTGAACAGTGCCCACCCTCAAGGGGTGTTGAGCATCAGGCCCTTCCATACCCTGGGGGACAGGTTGCCGATTTAGCAGATGACCCATTTGACGAGTACACCCGCCTGCTGCGGGCATCAGTACAGCAGCAGATGCGGGTTGCAATGTCCGTGGAGGCACTGTGTGTGGCTGTGGAGTGGCACAGCAAGGACAATGCAATGATCCTGGCAGAGATGGTCGAAATGCGGATGGATGTGACTGCAGCCATTGACAGGCTGACCCAGGCATTGGTCACTGTCGTGGCCACATTGGGCACACAGTCAGGTGCCCCTGTACCACGCACCCCACGCAGTATGCTCTCCACTCCACATTTCCGGCATTGTGCAACACCCAGCCTGTCGATGCCAGGTTCTGCTGTGGGCATCCCGAAGCATCCCTGGTGCAGGTATGTTTGGCATGCTGCAGACCCCTTTTCTGGACAAGGTCACGCTCGCGCAGTGGGACCCCTGGTTATCCATCGGTGCCACCCCATGTGGCCCATGCTCAGCCTGCCAGTGCAGCTGGATCTTGGCGGGGCCACCCACGCATCCATGGTGGCCGTGGCTCAGTGCCACCTGACTGACCTGTCTCCCAGTGCGGGCCCTGTCTGGTGCTGCCCTGTGTGCAATGTGTGTCTTGGTGGGCAGTGCACCGGTGGGTGCCTTGCCCAACACACCAACACACGGACCACCTCCACACACACACCCAACTGCTGTCCACAGATGCATGTGCATGATGATGCCTGCATTGTACTGTACACCAAGGTGCAAGGGTGCCCAGCATCTGACACAGGTACATTGACAGTACAGGTGGTGGGGGTGGTCTGTGGATCTGTGGATCTGTGTGTTTGACATGTCTGTTCCTGCTCTGCTGTGCAACTGCCCCTGTGCACTGTATGCCTGGTGTGTGTGTGTGTGTGTGTGTGTGTCCATGTAGCATGTAACTATTCACCCCTCCCTGGTGGTGTGTTTGTGTGCCTGTACCCTTCCACTACCCTTGCCGTCATGCACCCCTGGTGTGTTACCCTGTGTGTATGTGGGTTGCGCCTAGACAGTGTTGGTTGCACATGGCCCCATGACTTACCTGTGTTGTGTGAAGTGCTCCTCTGTGATGGTGTCCTGGTGCAGCTGGGCCTGCCAGATCAGTCGGAGGTCCCGCCGTCCAAGGGGGGACTGCTCATCCCCATCATCACCGGCGTCACCGGTGACCCCATCGCTGTCCCCCTCCTCGACCTGTACGGCTATCCCACAGTCTTTGGCCATGTTGTGCAGGACACAACAGGCCAGGAATATCCCACAGGCCTTTGAGGAGCTGTACTGTAGGGCATCGGCAGAGGTGTCTAGGCATTGGAAGCGTGCCTTCAGCATCCCAAACACCCGCTCGATGATGTTGCGTGTGGCGGCATGTGCCTCATTGAAGCGTTGCTGCAATGGAGTTGTGGGGTGCCGGTAGGGTGTGAGCAGCCAGGGACGAAGTGGGTATCCACTGTCACCTGTGTGGAGATAGTGGAGGTTAGTGTCATGTTCAGGTCCATATTGTCCCTAGCCCTGTGTGCCGCCCTCATGGCACCTGTGGCTTGCCCACCCATCCCCCAACTTTGCCGCTCCTACATGCTTACTCACCCACTAGGTGTCCTATGGGGATGTCCCCACTCTCGAATCAATGGCACAGTGCAGACTGGTACCATATGAATGAATCACATGCTCCGCCAGGGTGCGTGGCACAGACATTGATGATGCGCCCACTGGCATCACACATCACCTGGCAGTTGACAATGGAGTACCCCTTCCGGTTGTGATATGCGGCCCCATCGGGGCCAGGTGGTGTGCGAATAGTCACATGGGTGCAGTCTATCACCTCTAGCACGCCAGGCATACATGCTACCCTGTGGAACTCCTGTATGTTTGCTGTACACTCTGCCGCGGTGCTGGGGAAATGGATGTACTCCGCAGCATGTGGCAGCAGTGTGCTGAGGAATTGGGTGAGGATGCATGACGTGGCCGACTGTGTTATGCCTGTGGTGTCCCCTGTTGGCCTCTGGAAGGTACCCGTGGTGAGCAAGCACATGCAGGCTGTTACCTTTGTCTCCAATGACAGAGCATGACTCCGTCGTGAAGGTGCCTGCATCACATCACTGCACAGCTCACAGAGCTGCCTCAGTATTGCCCTGTTCCAGTGATACCGTCCCACAATCTCGACATCCAAATACAGCTCAAAGCTGATGCGGGCACGGTACTGCCTGTTGGGGGCATACCGCTGACGGGCCCTTCCACGGCCACGTCCCCCTGCAGCATGCCTTCTCACCCCCCTCACTACAGCTTCCATGTGGAAGGTGGCACTGTCCATCTCCCTGGCTTGTGTCCCCCCCCCAGCTGTTGTTCTTCTGTTCCCCCGCTGTCCTGACTACTACCTCCACTGCACCGGGTACACCTACTGGCCTCCGAACTCTGTGGCCCTAACACGCCTTCGGCTGCCACTATTCTGTCCTGCCTACTCCCTGGCCTGCACTGGTTGCTGCTGTGGCCTGCTCTCTGTTGCTGCCTCATGAGCATTCCCTGTCGGGTTCTTGTGCCTCATCCTTGAGCCTTTTTATTTTGGCTCATTTCTGCCATGGCGCAACTTCCGGCTAATCCACTGTTGCGCATTGCGCAAGCCTTTGAATATCGCATTGCGCTCTTTATGCATGGCTCCACCCCCTTCGGTTGCGCATGCCTTCATTTGCATTGCGCTGTTGCTCAGCATGTTTTCAGTGGTGCAACTGTCTCCCGCTGAATATCGTGGAATGGCGCATTTTCGGACTTGCGCTGGCGCAACCCTATTGCGCATGGCGCAACCCATTTGAATATCCGGGCCACTGTTTTTTATGACAATATTTAATGAATTATGCAGACAGTTTAAATGGTGTAAATGTCATCACACATGCTCTAACTTTCCCTAAGATCCCCTCAATTTGAATTCCAAGCAATCTTAGAAAAAAAAGAATATATAGCATAAGTTTATTTTTGTCTTTGGTAACCATTTAAGGCCCACTAGGCACAAGTGTCTGTTTTCAGGGGCAACCTGGAAGCACTGGGCAATTAAGTGACTTGCTCAGAGTCACACAGTATGCAAGTGGAGGTTGTGAGAATCAAACCCAGGTCTAGTCTGGTGGATGTACTAAGCTTGTTTACAGCTCATTACTCTAACCTCTAGGCTATACTGCCAGCCCTGTGTGCAGTGGCGAAGCCAGGTTTGGGAGCATTTGGGAGCCACAGGGAGCCATTCAGTCAATCATGGGCTCCACAATGGGCACTGCACAATGAATAAAGATAGTGATGGGGCACCGCTACTCACACTGGGGCAGCCAGGAGGGGAGGCTGCCCCCCAGCACCCCCTCTAGCTCTGCCACTGCCTGTGTGCATTTGTCATACACAAACTCTCAATGTATATACATGTGTGAGCCAACCCCTAGGCATTGGTTACTATGGGGCCCTCCATCCTATGGAAGGGCAGGCCAGGGGATAATAAAGGTTGTAGCGGGATCTTGGGGAAAATAATATGCATATGAGCATCAGACAATTTTAACTTCATTAGCACATCTCATTGTCCACACAAAGTTCTTCAAGTCAAGCAGCAGGGGGTTATTTTGTTCTCAGACACTCTCAGAAGGAGTTTACTTAATGCTAACAAAGGCAGCTCCCACTTGGGAGGCTGTTACAAGCTCTTTTGGGGCTTTCAGATTACATTATTTATCTTTTACACAGTCCGAGGCATGACATTAAACATGTGTCGTGATAAGATCCATTACTTGTGTTCTACCTTCAGTCAATGGCTCCCTGGTCAGAGGAGCTGAATGGGCTCTCTCTGGGTAAATGTTACAGTCCTGGTTGGCAGGGTATACCTCCCCGACAGTGACACCATTACAGTGAACAACGTTGATGCCAACAACATTGACAGTTCACTGTAATTTTGCACCTGAGAGCCAGGCACACTGTCTCCCGGTCCTGCACCTCTCCCCAAATCAACTCCAACTCGGAGTTGATTATATTTAGTATGGGGGGTGCAGGGGGCACAGCCCTCCACATGTGTGGTTCAGGGGTGAAGTCCCCAGATAGAAACAAGAACCGGGTTCCCATACTGATTTATGTCAACCGCAACTTGCGGTCAACATAAAATCCGTCGCTCTGATGGCGGTCAACAAAATTGTTGTAGAACTGGCATTGTAGAGCCTTTCCCAGTGTTCTGCATGCATGTGTGACCTGCTATCAGAGATACTCACCAGTTTTAGTGGAGGATGTTCCCCTAACTCCCCTACTGCTGATCGCACTTTGCCCATTCAACACCCACTCCTTCCACTGTGTATGCACTCTGAGTACTCTCTCTCTCTCTCTTTACTTCAGTTTTACACTTGGAGTATTCATTAGGGGGTCCTCACCAGCTTTATCTCATTCTCTGTTGAGTTTCCATGGTATTAGGCTCTGCTAGTTCATTTGCTGATCTTTCTTCCACTCTTCTTCCATTGGTACATGTCTTTGAAAGTGATCCCAGGCTGCAGGTCTCTCATTATGTATTATCTCTCTCTCTCTCTGGCGTTCCCTCTCTCTCAAACATTTTTACCTACAGTGTATCTCTCTGGATGTTTCTCTGCTCTGATCTTAAACCCTCAGAGAGCTTATCTGATCTTGCTCTGCTACTGCTGGCACTCTGGGACTGGGACCTGGCAGGTAACCTGAGCCAAATACCAGTCCTAGAGCCCTCTCACCACTCTAGACCTGGTAGGTAAACTCCAGCCCAGTACACCAGGAGCCATGGATTGATGCAAAATATAAAGGATTTATTGGCACATTGGCAAGTACAATTGGCGATCAGTTTGGCAGGCCACAGAACTTCAAGATTACAAAAACCTCTTCCTCAGGGGCTGAGAAAGACTTTTTTGTAACCTTGAAGCACCAGGGTTTGTCAGACTGAGCACAAATTAACTGGACTTGCCAATGTGCTAATCCGTTTCTACTTTTTTTGCATAAGTCCACAGAAGTGCTTGGCTCTTCAGTGTGTAGTTGCTTCATTTTCCAAGCACCTGCCCTCCTTTGGGATCATGCTCAACTCTGCTGTAAGTGCAGCACAGCCAGAGATCGGAGCCCAGCCTGAGAGCTGGCCTCCCCCACTGGGCTGCACTCCATGCTCCTGGATGCACACTCAGGTCTCTATCTTCTCAGACCCTGTTCTAGGCTCAGATTCACACAGACTGACTGGCATTTTCTACCTGGCTACATGTAGCCCCATTTCCTGTAGCACAAGGTTCTAGCCAGCTATCTGGGACATATCCTTTTACTCCCTTGGACCTTTTAGTATCCCATGATTTGGTAGAGATCTACACAGGGAATGGATAGTATGGTACAGTATTTAAATGCCTGAACATGATTTACACTAAGAAACTTCCAACTACCCATGAACCCAGTTTTTACTGTACTAGTTAAAGAAATTTAAAAGCTACATTTCACTGTTTTCTTCTAGTTCTCATCCCTCAATCATGTTCCTTTTCAGAAATGGAGTCAGACAATACTACTGATTTCAGTGTTGCTTTTGTGTTGATTGCCAATTAATGGCATTACTCTGCTTCATGTCAAAGTGCTGTCCACATGGCAGATTCATGATACTTTCCTGTACTAAATGATGTAAACAAAGCTATTTTTGCAGTTCACTGATCTAATCTGAAGAAATCAACTTTAACACATTTGAAATATAGTGCTGAAATATTGTCCATTGATTTACACTAATTGGCTACAGTTTAAAACTGCACTGCAAGCCTCTTGCTTCAAGTGGGAGAAAATGTTCTCAGCAGCCTTTGCATCTCTCCTGATTTCATGGTTTAGCCCTCTGTCAACTGTCATTATATTTACTGGTTAGGATCAATTAACCACTGCTGGTACAACCTCAAAAATTCTGTAATTCACATGTGTGAATAACAGAAGTCCACAGACCACAGGTCCCAAAACAGCTGCAAGTGTGCCTAAGCACCTGTCCGAGAAACGGTCCTCTCTCTGGCAGTTCACTCATGCTGCTGACAGAAAACAGCCAGCATGAAAGACAGCCTTCTCACACAAGCAACAGAAACATAAAACAGGTGCACTGTTTAAATAAAAGTCTGACAGAAATTCATTTAATTCAGTTAGTGCAGTAGTCAGTAAAACAGTTTGGAAAGTGAAACTAAGAACTTATAGAAACTTGTACGTTTTAAAAAAGCCAACAGTCTCTGTGTAGATAGTTTTCTTCCATTTCTGTGACAGCCATTGAAGTGCATCCAGGTACCTGACAGATGAGATGCCTAAGGGAGAGAAATGAAATTGCATTGTTTAGTACCATGGAATTGAGTGACTCGGAGCTGAAACTTTTAAGCATTTGACTTATCTTACTTAGTCAGACTCTGAATCATACAGGACCCAAGATTTTTTCCTCCATTCCCTTGATGCTTGCTGTACTCTGAGTCACTCACTTCTGCAGTACTAAACTGTTTTACTGACTGCTCTATTAAATAAATGTTCTTGTTACAGATTTCATCTCTACATTTATTCCTTTGCCCAGTAAATATAAAAATAAAACATGGGAAGTCTGGGAACTCATATTTATCATTCCTCGCGTGTGATGCTCATAAACCCCGAGGACAAAGCCTCGGGTTTATGGGGCATCACACCCCTCAGGTGTACATAAAATCCTTGTTAACACACTTTCCTATGCATTATTCTGTATTTTATCCACAGAGTTACCAGTGAGGCCAACAGATTACATATTGACTAAGATCAGTGATTACATTGGAAATGTTTAGGTGGGGGAACTCGTATCTAGATTTCTAGATGGTGGAGCTCTCCTATAGTAGTCAATAGAGAAAGGTGACAGAGGTGGTGGACCTGTCATATAGTTTTTTAAGAGCTGGTGGAATTGAGTTCTTGTGGGCCCCTGCCTAATTTAACCCCTGCCTAAGATACATAACAGTCTCAAACATCCACCAATGAGACCTATCCAATCTGGTATTGGGGCAGTTGCTGAACTGTTGTTTTAGTATATTGACTCTTTCTTGGGACAATATGTACAAGAGGTGCAACCTTATGTAAAGGGCACTGGGGACACACTCAGAGTGATGCAGGATTTATACATCAGTGGTAGTAAATTTTCCCAGGTGAATTTGTTTACCATACCACCTAACCTCAGATAAATGTTAATCTATAGGTTAGACGCATATGCCGCAGTCACTTATCTCAACCTAAGAACCAGTCAGAGTGCAGTTTTCACAATAGTGATAACATCACAATATCTCTGTGCAGCACTGAAGCCACTGGTTTCAAAGAGCAGCAGTGACATTTTCCCCCAAAACAGCAGATGCAAAAGTTACGTATAACTTCCAGATACACTTGTAGGTTCTGATTTAGCCATCATGAGGCTTCTCTGGCACTGAAGGGTTAAATAGTCAGTTCCTTCTGGACGTGTTTTACTGTAATGTGGGAAATGGGAACAGAAGGTGATGCCAGACTGACTATCCATTGATAGAGTGGGTTTAGAGCTGGTAATTTTTGTCAGTCAGAGAATGTACTCTCATAAGTTAATGTTAGAGATAAGCAATTTCCCCCTTGTAACAATCCTATCCAAGTCTCCCTCAGGTTAGAACCTCCAAGTGAAACTCTTGATCTGGATGCATTTCCACATCATCGGGGTGATAAGCAATCTGATACGGGGAAACCAAATACTTCAACCAACCTTATTGATCAAGACCAATCAAAAAATCCACTGGCAAATTTTCACCACTCTGAGAGTCTGAACAATTGCACTGAATTATTAATTGAAGTGTATGGCATAGAGAGACTTTCTCAGGAACCCCCTGTTAAGCTACCCCAATGGGTTCACGATTTACTACATATTCATTGTGATCCTGAAGAATTGCATATAATGAGACCTCCTAACCTTGCTTATCCTGACTGTGTACTTCTGTACCTATTTTCTTATGAACTAGCGACTCAGATTTGGACAATAACCCCATTGCTTCTTAAAAGTAATATTACTGTTCATCCAGCTAAAAGAGTGCCAACATCACAAAGTTAGTCTTATTTATCCGTTAAGCATAGTAATACAAATAGGGCTAAATCAATCAATGCTGGATGCCAGCCCAGCAGCCATAATGCCACCCATGAGTCTTCTTGGGAAACCAGAACCCTTTCATTGTTTGGCTTGAGATTAACTCCCAGAGAACCTATGAGCAGGGTTAAAAAGGAAATTGTAATGCTTTTGAATCATACACTTAAAATAAACCTGGGAAATAATGGGCTGGAATGGATTAACATACTGTACATAATCCTATTTCTGAAAATTCTCAAAAAGATCTTATATTTAGAAGACCTGCTCTTGCAGCCAATACGTTAGCAGCAAGCTTTGTTTTTCATGCCCTGGATCTCTTTATAGTGGATATGAATACTCTTGAAGGTGATTTAAGGTCTAAGAATAGTCAGCCTAGTGATTCTTTTGTTCAGAACCCATATACTAATAGGTGTTCTCCTCTAAGGACAAATATTGGAAACCTTACAAACAATAGGTCCTCAACATTGCAAAATCCTAGCACCATGACCTTTGAAACATAGCTCTGTACCACTTTTAAATAGTGGTAATCACCATAATTTAAACATTTCATCATGGAACATTGAGGGCCTTGATTCTAAACTTGCTGATCCTAATGCACTATAATTTATTTCATCCTTTGATATTTTATTGATGCAAGAAACTTAGTGGAACAACCCTATACCTCCATTATTTCCTGGGTTTACACTGTACATCCTACCCTCACTAGGCCGATCCTCGGCAGGCATAGCTATTTTTATCAAAATGTCACTAAAATTTAATATTGTAAGCATAGAAAGAAATTCTTCACTCTTTCAGATATTCAAAATGCTTTAGGATACAGTTAAAATTATTGTGCTCTCTCTCTCTCTCTCTCTATATATATATATCTATATATATATATATATAGATATATATATAGTATATATATATCTATATATATATATATAGATATCTATATATATATCTCCCTCAAATAGAAAAATGTATAAAGAATTTCAATGTATGAAGTTTCAAAACTTGATAGATGGCCTTCAAGCACTGCAATTGTTTCCTTATAATTATGGGTGACGTTAATGCTCAAATTCCAAAATCCATTGACTTTGAGGAGTTTCGGAAGGATACACACATTAGGCTACACATTCTTAATCCTAGGGTGAACCCTTTAAGGAGTTCTAGGGATCCTAGGAAAAACCCACAAGGTTATATGCTTAGAGACTTAATGTCAAGGCTGGACCTCATTCTGGTTAATGGACAATTCTCTGGTGACCCAGAGGATGGTTTTACATTCCTGTGCCCCAGGGGAGCATCAACAATTGACCTTGCATGGGTCAATCAAGATGTATTCATATATATGTCAGGCATTCATATAATAGAAAGGCCAGAATCTACTTATTTTCTGATTCATATTACATTTAATTTGCCTACGGCCAGCATTGAAACTCCAGATTCACTGATGTTAGCCCCATGGAGATCCTGAATACTAAAAGAATCAAGCGGCATCATGGCTCCATAGAGAAATTTTCTTTAATACTCATGTTTGACTCCATTCTGACTAAAAAAAAAAAACAGAGGTTTGTTGTTATACAGGAACAGACCCTCAAGGACTGGTTACCAACTGGTCTACAATTAATCAGTATCTTAAATCTATGTTTAGAACTGTAAGAATAATAAGACCTAGTACTCCTACTTGGTTTAACAGAGAATGTCAGAATGCAAAACTACAAATGAACAGGATTAGAGGTGGGCAAAAGTTGTGAATTCCACTTTCACAGAATTTCCGCAAAATCTGGGAAATTTCATGAAAATTTTCAGAACTTCTGCCATTGGCGAAATTGGGATCTTCTGCAGATTTTCACCCGGTTCCGAGGACTTTTTCGCTGAACTGCAGAATAATATATATATAAACAGCAGAATTTATTCCATCCACAGTTTAATGTATTATTTAATTTCATAAATCATAATACAGCCCCCCCCCTGCCGGCTCCCTCTCCAATAAAATACCTTGGTGTCAAGTGGTCCCCCTCACCTGCCAATCATGGGGTCCCATGTAAAAATATACCCCTGCTCCACAGGTGCCTAGTGCCCCCCACCTGCCAATTCACAGGCTCCAAGTAAAAACAAAATCTCTGGTGTCTAGTTTCCCCTGCACCCACCGACCGTGAGAGGTCCCATGTAAAAAACCTCCAATCCCTGGTGTCTAGTGGTTCCACCCCACCTACCAAACATGGGTCAAGTGTAAAAAACTGCTCCGATCACTGGTGTTTAGTGCCCCCTCCCGCACCCACCGATCGTGGGTCCCATGTAAAAAAAAAACAGCCCTCTGATCCCTGATGTCTAGTAGTCCCCCCAACATGCCAATTGTGGGTGCCATGTAAAAACAAACCTCCAATCCCTGGTGTCTAATGGTCACCCCACCCACTGATCATGGCCCCCCAAAAAGTTATAATTCCCTGGTGTCTAGCGGACTTCCCTCCCTATCCAGAATCCCCTTAATAAAAAAAGACAGTCCATCGACTCCATCCATTCACATTATTCCCTGGTGTCTAGTGGACCCCTTCCCTATCCCCCATAAAAAAAAGTAATCCCAATTCCCTGGTGTCTAGTGGACCCCCCACCCTGACAGTTAGTCCACAACCACCCCGTTCCCCCCAACTCGACCCCGAGTGGCCACTGGCACAGCCCTCCTCTCTCCTCTATGGTCGGCAGCCCACTGAGCTTTCAGTAAATGAGTGCATGCTTGTACAAGCACATGCTCATTCTTTGACAGCTCAGTGGGCCACCAGCCATGGAGGAGACAGGAGGGCTGCACCAGTGGCCCACTTGGGGTCAGAGTGGGGGGGAGCGGGGTGGTGGTGGTATAACTGTCAGGGTGGGGGGGTCCACTAGACACTAGGGAATAATGTGAATGGATGGGAGTGACAGACTACCTTTTTTTGAGTTTCAATTAAGTTATTTAAGAGCAACTATTTCCAATAGGTC
The DNA here is from genome assembly GCA_016271365.2 of Neoceratodus forsteri. NCBI lineage: Eukaryota > Metazoa > Chordata > Ceratodontiformes > Ceratodontidae > Neoceratodus > Neoceratodus forsteri. The sequence goes on along the minus strand of CM057449.1, from coordinate 1,698,970,937 downwards.
TGGCCCATCTCTTATATGAAATATATATCCATTCTAAAGAAGAAATATCTATTACACTAAAGACTAGAATTTGAGATGTTGCAAGGGCACAAGATAGTGCAAGAATATCAACATTAAAGTGTTTTCTTAGTACAAAATGATTAAAACCCATTGTGGTATGGAACTTTACCTAAAATTATCTGATCCTAATGACTGCAGAGTACTTACCATAAACAGAATGGAACTGTATGAGGCAAACTGTATCTATTTCAAACCACACAGACATGGTTATACCACACCCTATTGTAAAGGTGGTAATGGTCATAAGATGACTTGAAATATGCAACACTTGCATGCCCTTTTTTTCATGCAACAGCGTGGTTACTGGCTAGATTCCATTCTAACAAATATGGAGTCACAAACTGATGATATAATTCTTAGACTACATAATTCACAAGATTCATTAATTTTACATCGACTTTTTCATTTTTTGAGGAAGCTAAAAGTGAGGCCCTCAAGTGCCTAGAATAAATAACTTGATTTTTGAATTTGATGATGGGAGAGCATTTCCTGTATCTCACTTCCGCTATTTTCAATAAATCAAATGTGATTCATTGAAATTCATATATGAACATTTCAACAAGGAGACTAATAAACTGTTATAGAACCATGTCTGAGGAATCCACAGACTATCCTTTTTATGGCCCTTTATGGACCTTCTCTCCAGAACTGGACTAGAGATTGCAGGTTACAATACTCCCTACAGGGGTGTAGGTAGCCAGACCTGAACCCATGGGAGTCTTGTTTAAATTCACACATTCCTGAATTATTTAAAGTGGCTGCCCCTGGATTCTTGTGATACACAACTCAAAATCATCTGATTTAAATATTGAATTTGACTGATTGTTTTGTATAACATGGTGCAATAATTAATAGCTGGAATGTTTAAACAAATTATATATTGTAAATTATGTATTCTCTGTCTGTATTTTTAAATGGTTTTAATATATGTGTAATGACTTTGTAAATCAAACTAATAAACTGAACTAAACTGAATGGGTTTAGAGTCAGTTGACGGAAGTCAAAAGATGGCTCAGGTGGTTACGCTAGTTTGTCTTTTTCATTAACAAAAGAAATAATTTCCCTGTTTCAGCCCAGCTGACTTGGCAGGGACTGTTTTTTATCATGGGCCCAGAAGGGGGTTCTAGGTTGCAATGTGATGCTTGAGGATTTTCTACTATGAACCAATATCTCAAGGCAAAGGAAATAACTGCATGATACTGGTCTAGGCTCCTTATGAAGGTAGTGCTCGGTGGTCTGAATCAGTTGGATATTAGAGTGTCTCCCTATCATTTACCAAGTACACAGCATTAGCTGCTATGCCATATTTTCTGTCATCGATTACCAAATGTCAGGCATTAGCTGTATGGTTGAATTTTCTCTGCTATTGCCTGTTAAAGAGGCACTGTCAGCTTTACCCTTCATTTTTTGCTTATTTTCTATCACTGGGTTGCTATGCATATAACTGCTGAATGGTCACTGTAGAAAGTATCCAAGTAAAGCACACATGGTTCTGCTTACCAGTTTTGGTGAAATCTGTATTATTTGTAACCCTGCTGTCCCGACTGAAAGTCTCCATACACCAGAAGTGAGTTCATGGTGAGAGAGTGCTGAAAACGCACATCTACCTACAGCACAGTCCCGTCATGCATGATATCACATGCCCACTGTAATAAACATAAATTCTGTTAGTGCCAGTTATTCTATATATCTCTTGGTATGTGAAACCCAAAACCGAGAGCTCGTTTTTGCACAAATTAGTTTGGAAAACTGGTGCCCAAATCCAGCACATGCACAACAGTAGCTCATTCTCACACATGCACAGGATCTTTTACCTGAGCGCTACTATGCATGTGCAGGATCAGTTTTTCAAACTATTTTGCCCAAGAATGTGCCCTTGGTATTGGGTTTCACATACCAAGAGATATATAGAATAACTGGCTCTAACAGACTTTATGTTTATTACAGTGGGCATGTGAAATTATGCATGACGGGACCGCGCTATAGGTAGATGCGTGTTCTCGGCGGCTCACCATGAATTACCTGTGTAATGGAGACTTTCAGTCGGGACAGCAGGGTTACAAATAATACAGATTTCACCAAAATTGGTAAGCGGAATCATGTGTGCTTTACTTGGATACTTTCTACAGTGACCATTCAGCAGTTATATGCATAGCAACCCAGTGATAGAAAATAAGCAAAAAATGATGGGTAAAGCTGACATTGCCCTTTAAGTGCCTAGCAATGCTTTAGTTGCAATTTCACTATGCTATCAGCTGTAACGTAGGCATGAGCAGGTACCGAAATACCCAACCCGAAATGGTAGCCAGAGGTACCCATAGACTACTTGAAATCACCCTAAAAATACCTTAATGAAAAACTGGTAGCTAGTTCGGGTTGTGTAGGTTTTACCCATTCTACTACCCTATCACCCTACACTGACCATAACTAAAAATGTGAAAGACTGTTTTTGACTGTAGGCTGTATAGTAATACACTGTTTGTTAGGTGCCCTGAACCCTATTATTTATGTGGCAGGTACAAGAGGTGCAACTACTCTGATTGAGCCTGCTGCTGTTTACAAAAATAATACCCACAGAGGTCACTGCTGAGATAGGTACAAGAGGTGCAGGTGCTCCGAGTGAATCTGCTCCTGTTTCCAAAAAGATATCCCAATGACAGGCATTGCTATGGCAGATACAAGGGGGAAGCTGCTCTTTGTGAGCCTACTACTGTTTTCAAAAATTATACCCATGGTGGGCATTACTGAGGCAGGTAAAAGAGGTGAAGCTACTGTGAGTGAGCCTGCTGCTGTTTCCAAAAATTGTACCCATGTCAAGCATTGATTAGACAGACATGAAAGGTGCAGCTGATCTGAATTACCCTGCTGCTGTTTTCAAAAATTGTTACCCATGGCAGGCATTGATGAGGTAGGTATGAGAGGTGAATCTGCCGTGAGTGAATGCAAATTTAAATAATGGTACCAACATCATCAGAAAAATGACAAACATGCCTATTTGTCCATGAACTATCTGTGACCGTGGCAGGATTTATGTCAGATGTCCTTTCCCTCACTGATGACACTGGTGATAGTGAAGAATTTATAGATGTGCTATTGTCTGCACCAGAGGCACACTCTGATGGTTTGGCAGAGTCTGACTGCTGTACATCACTTAATGGTATTGATCGGGCTATGTTACATTTGGTTAGCAGAAGATCTCTCGAATAGTCAATGTCTTCCCCTGAGGGAAGAATGGCTTCAATGTTCCCCTTAAAGTGGGAACCTAGCAAAGTAGCCAACACACAGGTGTCATTCTTAAACGTTGCATTTATACTCTGATCAGTTGACAGTCTGAGACAAAAGTAATCTACCAGCATAAGAACAGTGGTGTCTTCTTTTGACTAAAAGTATTTCTTTTTCTGTATAGCTTTTTACCGTCGAGGCTCCAGTGCATGCAAACTGCAGTCCTCCCTGGGAGGAAGTCAATCTGCCCTTTCAGGGCTTCATTTAGCCTGCCCCATTGCGCCATTTTCCATTTTCTCTCCCTGTTATCCCAGAACCCCAGAACATGGTTGCGCATGCACGTGGAGGCGTGCATGTGCTCTGTGGCTCCAGTGATGGCCCCTTCCTCCCACCCTTCCTAATGCCAGGCTCCCTTATTGACTTAGCACTGCCATCTAGTCTCCACTGGGTGGCAGCCAAGAGCCAGGGAAGCCCATGTCCCTCCCCAGGAGAGGAGAGCTGCTTTAAGGCAATAATCCAGTTAATCACTCTCCCCCCTCCCCGGCCGACCTCTGGTGATTCAGGCTCATTCCTGAACCTGGGCCATCAGCGTAGGAAGAGCTGAGGCATCCAGGGCCCAGCTCTTCACACCACTGGGCCTTCTTAAAAGTCCTTCTTTATGTCATCAAGGAAAACGAGAAGAAATCTTATTTGAAGAAGAATTTAAAGCACAGTTGCACAGTCCATACTGATATCATGTGTGATAGCCTCAAATGACTCCAATAAGGTGACCAAAGATTCAAGTAGACTCAAACTGCTGGAACCGAGTATGATGTATACTTTAGCAAACAGTGAAACTGATACCAGGGTTCAGTACAAAAAGCAAACACATTTACAATAAATACAAAAGTGGTAACAGTACCTTGGCAGTTACAAAAAATGTAGCTGGACTGCTCTACTTTACCTATGTGGTTCTGCATGGTGTAGTCATATACAGTTTTTTTGTGTTCAAGGAATCTTTTCAACATGTAAAATGTTAAATTCCAGTGAGTTGGAACTTCATGCTTTAATGTATGCAGTGGTAAGCTGTAGGACATTTGAAGCCCCTTCAGGATGTTTTGTGCTTTTACGACATGGCTGAAATGCCACATATTTTCCTAGCAATACCTAAAGAGTTTTCAACATTACTGCTTCCATTTTTGAAATCATGGATGAGAAGATTTAAACAATGTGCAAAACAAGGTATGTATTGGTAGTTGCAATCTCTAACTGCTTTGACTATGTTGGCACAATTATCTGACACTGTGAACCCTGGAGATAAGGAATATGGAGTAAGCCATTTCTGGAATTGTTTTTCCAGCTCCTGCAAAATATTCACTCTTAACAGCAGTGTGGTTTTCCTCAAAAGTGGTGACACATAATACAGCCTGCTTCCTACTGCATATGGTGGAGCAGAGATTACTTTCTGACTGAAAACTTGCCCAATGAGCTGTAACAGTCATGTAGTCAATTGTTGGTTGCTTGTCCATATATCTGTAGTTTTGTGAACCTGCTTCACCTCAGAAAGTTTCAACTGCTTAATGATTTCAGTACACACCAAGCCATACAACTGTCAAACAGACTTTTTCAAGAAATATGTTTGAGAGCACGGATGTGGAGTATCGATCTTTGTGGTTAAACATAGAAATTTCACTTTGTTAGAAGGTGGGCATTCAGCTTGCCAGTCTTCTCTATTCCAAGATCACTAAAGTACCAATTCTGCTGTGTTACCAGCCCCTATTATGGTCCCTCAAGGCCCGTGTACAGATGCAGGTTTTTTTGCACCTTGATTGGTCTAGGATGCTTACACAGCCAATTCTGGCAAACCCTAACATCTGTCTTGGGGGCCGTCCAATCCCAGCTTCCTTCTGCCCTTCTTAAAGTTCTGTGCGGGTAGTCAATCTATTGGAACAGGGGAGGTTTTTCTCTTATGGGCAGCTACAAGACTTTCTCGATATTCCTGCTTTTCATATGTTTAAGTATCTGCAACTAAAGAATGCCCTCCTGTCCCCTTTTGGCCCCACCCCGTAGGACCCAGTCAAAACTGATACTCTAGCTAGGTTCATTGAGTTACGTACTAAGCCCCATCCAGCTGCAAATTTGTATTCTGGTCTACAAATAGCTGACCCTGTGGCATTGGCTGGTGTCTGCTTTTACTGGCAGCAAGCCCTTAATTTGGACATAGATACGAATCGCTGGCAAACTATCTGGCGTAATCTATATAAATTTGTTAAAAGGGATCGCTATCAGTGGACCCAATTTCATCTATTGCATGGTATGTACTATACTCCCTTTAGGCTCCACAGGATGGGCTGGGCTGCTACCCTGGACTGTACCTGCTGTGGTTCCACTGTAGGACATTTCTTGCACATGTTGTGGGAGTGTCCCAAGGTGGCTCCTTTCTGGCAGAAAATTAAGGATTTTATGGACCCACTCCTGGCCCTGGAGGATACCTTCACTCCAGCGATTTGCCTTTTGTGGGACTACCCTGCTTCTTTGTTTGGGATTTGTAGGGTCCATATAGCCCTGATTTTGGCAGTGGCTAATACGATTATCCTCTGTCACTGGAGGGAGGATACTATACCTCACTTCAAGGAGTGATCCCATGAGTTTATGCAGGCTCTCATGGTCGAGAAACAGATGGCAAGACTTCACCATAGGGATGACCTGTATCTTTGGAGTTGGGCTCCCCTACAAACCCTTATCTCTTTTCATTGTTTAGAGGAATGAAGGTGATTGCTAAGTGTGAACCTTCTTTTTCCTGGTATACTAGATATTCCTTTTGATTTACAGTGCTCTGGGTGGGGAGGATAGTTGGATGGGTCTTTTTACTTCTCATTCACTTCAATATTGTAGTTTTGTCATTCTATTTGAGGCAGGGGGTGTGGTGGGGGGTTATGCTTCTTGTATTTCTCATGCATGGATTTGGTGCTTGTTCATCTCATTTTACTACCTTGTTATCCTATTGCTGTAACTGTTTGTTTTTTCAATAAAATGTTGAATTATAAAAAAAAATGAAAGAAATATGTTCGACAGGGAATAGTTAACCATGGTTCAATGTGGCTCATGAACTTGAGAAAAACGTTTTGGGCAACAAAAGCAAAAGGGGTTGACAAACAGCCAACAGCTCTGCAACAGCTCTATTTAACAGGTAAATTTTGATCTCATCACAACACTTTTTTCAACGTTGGTTGACGAGATCTTTTTAATTTTTGGAAAGAAGTATTTTTCAAATCTTTTTCACATGGAGTACTACTCCGGAATTTTCCAGTACTTGATGGTGTCAGAAAACAATCTGTCTGGGAAGATTGCAAGGATATATCATGTGATTCAATGTCAATTCGTGCTTCCAGTTCATTGTCACTATGGTCCCCACCACCTCCACTATTGCCCATACCAACCACACTGCCACTAGCCCTTCCCTGTCAACTGGGTGTTTTGTCTTTGCATGTCACACCATTACTGATGTTCCAAAACTTTCAGTTTGCCACCACGACTGATGCTCTTTTTGCACAACTTTCATACAGCTCAAGAACTGTCTGCAGGGTCAATGTAAAACAAATTTCACACTAAAGATTTACCATTTTTGCTTTGTGCCACAGTGTCTGGCATTATTCCTTGTACAGTCAAGGGACCTACAGGAAACCCGACACTGCCATTTTCTTGTTGAGATGAATTGTCCTCATTCATACTCATCTTCTTATGTTTAGCATATGACTTTTTTTTCTGCACTTGGCTTTCATGCCCTACAGCGGCATCCTCTCCTACCCCCTCATTGAAACTACTGACCTCATCACCACAAGATTCAGAAGAACTTGAAGTGCTGTCATTATTATGTGGGATGTAGCCTGGGCTATCCCATTCCCGACTATCACCACCATCTCTGTCAGCATTCGCTGCCTCAGCATCTGAGCTTATATTTGAAGAGGACACCTCTTGTATGCTGCTTCAGCAGCTGGAAGTATCCTGGCATGTGTCGCAAAATGTTCAGTATCTCTCTGAATAACTCCAGTCATTTTTCTCTGAAACTCTACTATCATTTAATTACTGACATGCTTTTTTGGTTAAGGACATTTAATACCAGTTCTGATGATGTTATTATTATTGTCACTATGTTCTTTATTAGAGGTATGAGCCATATTGTCCATATCATTAACAGTTGCATGTGTAGCAGCACTGTGCTTCCTTTTAGTAAACATAGACTGGAAAGTACGAGGCATAGTAGACATAGCCATGAAAGGATATTGTTTTACTAACTGCTAGACAGACAGTGCAGCTGACTATGTCACGGTAATAAATGACAGGGCTCAGAGGCATCTAACAGTGTAATACAGTCATAAAAGGCTTTTACTATGCTGCAGAGACAGTGTAGCTATGTCACAGTAATAAAATGACAGGGGCTACTAACAAACAGCGTGATGCAGCTGTAAAATGCTTTCACTATGCTGCAGAGATAGTGTATCTATGTTACAGTAATAAAATGACAGGGGCTTAGGGGCATCTAGCAAACAGTATGATACAGCAGTAAAAGGCTTTTACTGTGCTGCACAGACAGTGTAGCTATGTCACAGTAATAAATGGGCTCAGGGGTACCCAACAAACAGTGCGAAACAGCCTTAAAAGGCTCTCACTATGCTGCAGAGACAGACAGTGTAGCTACAGTATGTCACAGTAATAAGTGACAGGGCTTGGGGCACCTCACAAACCATGTAATACAGCCATAAAAGGCTTTGACTATGCTGCAGAGACTGACAGTGCAGGCATGTTATAGTAATAAAATGTCAGGGGCTCAGGGGCACCGAACAAACAGTGTATTACAGCTATAAAAGGCTTTCATTATTTTATTTATTTATTTATGTATTTGCTTTTGATAACCAGATAAGTGCACTAGACAAAATAAAAACTGCCTATTTACAGGCAAGACCCAGGAGAGTACGTTACAGGCTACAAGAACATTACAGTAAACAGATGTTGTGCAAAAGCCGGGAGTTAAAGTGGAAGGGATTAAGTGCATTAGAGCAGCAAACAGCAATTGCAATAGACAGGTTAACACAGCTATAACTTTGGTTGAAATTTACAGTTTCGGTATATAAGATCTGTGCAGGCAGAGATTAGGACAATAGTACAGCAACAATAACAATATAGCAGATAATCAGGCATACTGTAATTAGGAGTATAGTACAATACAGGCAGTTATAGTAATTATAGAGTAGTGGAGGCTAAGATCAGGACATTAGTGTATAAAGTGCATTAGATTACAAACCGCCAACAGGGGCAGGGTTAAAGAAACAGATATGGACTAGATTAAGTTCAAGTGTAGACAGAAATGGCTTGGGACTTGTTGAGAGAAAAGAGAATGTCTATGATGCCTACTACAGAGTAGGATAGAATAAGGAGGTAGAGCAGGTAGAAATGCCACAAGTAACAGCTTTGGGTTAGAACAGAATAGTTACAGGGAAGCGGTGTTTAGCAGCAGGAGGAACATAGTATGGTATGAAGGATAGAATAAAGGTCAGTAGCAAGAGCAAATGTCTGTCTGTCAGGTATGAAAATTGGTCACTCTTGAATAAATTATGGGACTTAGAGACCCTAAGGTGATAAGGTAGGGAATTTCAAGTTTTAGGGGTGAAGTGGGCAAATGCTTCTTCTCCCATCTTAGTTGTACAACTGGGAACTACAAGGAATGCCTGGGTAGAGGACCGAAGTTGGCAAGAATGTTCAGCGAGGCAAGCATTGTGGCAGTGAGGCTGGTTGAGAGGACCTAATAATATTATCAGTTAGGCATCTGAGGATATAAATTCTCCAAGAGGAGGGAGATAGCCAATGCAAAGCTGAGAAAAGGTTGTAGTGGTGCGTGAGATAAGGGTTGGACAAAGCAGACCTACAGACATTGTTGTAAGCAACGTTCAATTTCTGAAGGACACTGGCATTGGCCTGTGCAAAGACAGGGAGTGCATAACATAGCCCCAGAAGTAATACTCCCAGGACCATTGTAACTCTGGTCCTGGTTTGAGGGCATGGCAGACATGATAAGTCATCCTGATTTTGGAATTGATGGATTTGCAGATGCCATTAATGTGGAGGGAGAAATCCAGGGCTAGGTCGAGGGTGACACCAAGGTATTTGAAAGAGAGGGTTACAGACACATGAGAACCACCATGGCATTGGATGTGTAACTCTTGAGATGGGGTGCAAGACTTTGAGGGACCCAAAAATAATTTCTTGGGTCTTGGCAACATTTAAGACCATTTCCTATGCTGCACAGATAGACAGTGTAGCTATGTCACAGTAATAAATGGGCTCAAGGACACCCAAAAAACAGTGTGAAACAGCTGAAAAGGCTCTCACTATGCTGCAGAGACAGACAGTTGTCATTGTGATAAAATGACAGCGACTCTGAGGCACCTAACAAACAGTATATACATTTTATTTCAAACCAGCTACCCTGTGCCTTCTGTTTTTGTCTATGTCTTTGCCCCCACCTGCTTTCTCTGTTCCCTTTTCAGTCCCCAGCACCACATCCATGACTGAGGCTGGCATGACTCCCTTCCCCTGTCTGAGATACTTTCTCATTCCCCCACTATTTCTCCTTGTCCCTTTCCTCTCAGTCCCCCACTATTACTTCATGTCCCTTTGCTCCTTGACAAAGTGTAGGTTAAGTAAAATAAAAAAAAAATGTTCATCTTTTTCGATCAAAACGTCAGTGATTTGTGCTGCAGAGCAAGCACCCACACAGAGCTGCTTCCACACACCACAATGCACACAAACAGACTGCTGCTGACTGGATTCTGTGCAGCAGACAGAGCACAGACACCACTGACAAATCAGTTGTCGGACCGGTGCCATGTGTTCCCATTCTGCTGCAAGTCATGAATGATTCCATAGGCTACCCTTAATTAGTGCTGTGCGAAATGCAAGAACTTTGCTCTGTGAAATATTTCACGTGATTTCTCAGTTTTGTGAAATTTTTTGCCCCGGCCAAATTTGATTTCGCCGGGGTTTCCGATTTTGTGTAATTGCGATATTTCACGTAATGTGGTTTCAAAGAGCAATTTTGCCCATCCATGTTTAAATTTCACCTAGTGGTGAAAATGTCGACAGGGAAGCTTTTGATTTCACTGGCGAAATTATGCTCCAAAGGTGAACTTTGCAATACATTGTGGGTATACTGGTCAAAAATCACATGCAGGCTGTTTTCAGCACAGTCTATTACCTGTTGAGTCGGAGAGCAGTCTGTTATGGTGCATCACAGTCAATAAACCCTTTTAAAACCTATGTAAAGCTAGTTTTTGAGAGCTAATTGCTGCCAAATATACAGTTTATTCCTAGTGAACATTTTCAAATTTTGTGGATTTTTGCATAATATGTAGTTTAATTAGTTATGAATTTTGTCTATCTCTGAAGGAGATGAGTGGGGGAGGGTAGGTGTGTAAAAGTAGTGCAGGTTAGTTTCTAACCCTTTACAAGCACATTTCTCACAAATTGTGAGTAATTTACTGTATTCCTTTTAAGCCTTTATATTTTTGTTGGTGTTCTACTTATTTGTATTATTTTTCTTATATCTTGACATGTGTTTTTTTCACTTTCCTTGAAATGTTACTCCTTCTGAGAGTTCCTGCTCCTGTTACCCTGTGTTATATACCATTCTTCTGATTCTAGTTATGAATTCCAAAGTTTTGAACGCACAGTGCTGATCCTTCATTTTTGGGGGGCTTGTGGTCAGTTCTTTTTGCATTTAACGTGTGCCATGTAAACTGTGAAAAGCAACAGTTCTAAATTTTTCTATTGAAAGTACTTTCAGTTGACCACTTCAACTGTCTATATACAGTTTCACTGCTTTGGTGACTTGCTCCCTTATATTTTATCATTGGAGCCTGCCTCTGCATTGCGGTGTTCCTGTTCCAGTTGAATTTGATTACTCTTTCCCTTTTACAGCATTGTTTACTACCTGATCAGTCCAATCTAAAAAACTACATATTAATGTATTAGTTGTCTGAGGTTGCTGAGCCTGTTCAGATTGTCATAGGTGCCATTGTTGGTGGCCTCTGTTATATGGTGGCCTCTGCACTGTTATATAACAAAAAATTGTAGTAGTAAGAACCGACACATTACAGTACTTCAGTTGTCCAGACACAGCTGATCTGTATTTAAACTAGTTACCTGTGCCCCCCCCCCATGTTACTAAATTCCTGTTTGGTGAAAGAAAAAAGTTACCTATTTGTTTTTACTAGAATAGGCTACCATATACAGTAGGTATTAGTTGTACAGATGCTTTTACCTGTCCTGATTTTTGTGTTTGGACTTGGAAGCCAGTACTGCAGGTGTGTGTGAGGTGTTTATTCACAGTCACTTAGTAATACATCCTTTCTTGATACACTCCCAGAGAAAGGCAAAGCTATAAAGAAGCATATAAAAAAGCCTGCTAAGAGACAGTCCAGTATAGGTCAAAGTGCCAGGGGGACAAGGCAGCTAAGAAGTCTGTTGAGGAGAGTACAACTTCAGTACACTTCCCCAAAGCACACGTATGTCTGCATCACTGTCTTCTGTCACTGTGGGCGCTGGTGGCATGACAGGTACCAGCAAAGGAGTTGTTCGAACTACTAGCATACCTGTGTCTCCGTTTTTTATGCCAGAACTGTTGCATCCATGCTGGTGGGGGATGACAGTGAGAAGAAGGGAGACATTGACACTAGCATAGGAAAAGTGGTCCAGGAGGAGGGTGATGAGTCTGTCGGTGTGACTGTCCCTGTTCCTGCTGGAGTTGGTGGTGGTGACAGTGTTCAGCTGGAGTCTGATAATCCTGGAGATATGGATAGTCAGCCCCCTAAAGAGGTGGTTGTACAGAAAGAAAAAGGTGCCATGCAAGAAGACAGTGACATGGAGGAGGAGGAGGACAAGGATATCAGCATTGGTGCAGATGATGACAACTAGGATGATCCCTCATGGGAGCATGAGTTTAAAATGTTCAGGGGTGATATAGGCCATGTTCATGAATAGCCTGTGGGTCAGGCTGTCACCAAGCTTATCAGCAGCACTCCATCAAGCAGTCAAGTCACCCCCCTCCCAAAAGAAGTAGTCTTATGGAAGTGATGAAAGCAGCCCAAACAGCACAGACTTCAACATCTGTTTCTCAGCTTTCCCATTCCCAGCAGCATGTTAAGTCCAGCGGTCAAAAGTCCCTAGTTTGGGACTTTTACGTGCTTGATCCAGTTGATGAGACCACAGCAATATCTCAACTGTGTCAAGCACACGTTAGTTGGGGGAAAAAAGGGAAGCCACATAGGCACCGGTGGCCAACACACCTACCTGAAAAACAAGCACTGACTGTGCTGGCAGCAACACCAGAAGGATGCCAGAGCTGTTGGTGGGATGTCCCTTGGCAAGTTAAATGTAACTGAGAGCAGTTCAATACAGCATGAGAAGGGATGGCAGAGTGGGTCGGTGGTCCTGGAGAAGGAGGAGGATGAGCAATCCTTTGCTCTCTTGAGTAGAGAGCATAGCATTGCAGGTGCCACTCCCAGTCCCTTGACTCAGAAAAGTACACCACCACACCCAAAACCAACCAAAATAATGGGGGTCTGCACATCTCCAAGAGTCTACTGTTACCCCTAAAAGAACAGCATTGGTGCCTTAAGTACTATGTTCTGGTCAAACAGCCCCAAAGATGTAGCCCACACCGAAGACCATCCTTGAGTAGCACTCAAAGTATCACCCCAGTCATGCTGCTGCACACGAGTTAAATGCTGCCACTGCTGAAATGCTAGCCATTGATCTGTTGCCATTCTCATTCATGGAGAACGCTGGGTTCCACAGATTGATGGCCTATGCCTGTCCCAAATGGCAGGTTTTCTCATGAACCTATTTCCCTAAGCGTGCCATGCCAGAGCTCTACAGTAGAGTTGCTGATTCCATAAGACATGCATTGAAGTATTCTGTGGCAGAATATATCCATCTCAGCATGGATATGTGGACCAGTGGATAAACAGCTGCAAGCTCTTATCTATGCATAATGGCACACTGGGCACAGGTACCTGGGGTGGTAGTTTTTTTATTTTCTTTTTTAACTGTTTCTGCACTGGGGGATCAGGGCATCTCTCAGGAGTGCCCTCTTGACTCCAGCCTCTACTCCCCACCTGAAACTTCCTTATGACCAAGGAGTACAATTGCTGGGCACCCTCTCCCTGAATCCATCTACCTTCCAGCTCCCTGGATCACCCCCTGGGGCAGGGCCTGCCTAACCTACCTGGTGGCCATTCTCTAAGTAGAGGGTCAGTCCATGGGTCAGTTTGAGGGGCCTGGGAGAGCCCAGCTGAAGGATGGTCCAGCATCAGATGTGGGCTGCAGCCACTGGAGCCTCTGTCACCTTCTATGTCCTCTGGTGATTTTCAGTGTGTTTCCCCATGAGTGCAGACATGCAATGACACTCTCGCACTGGCATGCTGGTGTCCACCACTGCTCCCCCCTCTTTACAGCGACACTCTCAAACAGTGCTCCTGATCACCACTGAGGTCACTGGAGAGTAACACAGACCCACAGCTCAACCCAGGGAAGGGAGAACAGTCCTCCAGATGCTCAATCCCCTCCCTCCCCTGCCAACCCCCCAACGGCCTGGGTCCGCTCCCGAACCTGGGTCGCCAGCATGGCATGAGGTGTGGCATCCAGTGTCTCAACCCTCAGCACCACCTGGCCAACCCACCTGGAGTGGTAGTTGTTGCTGGGCCTGGCAAAACCTGCCTGAAGCAAAATTGTGGTGGTAACAACACCCCTGGAATTCTGCAGTATGCAACCCTGAGTATGCAAAGTGTTACAGGTTCTCACATGGGTGAGAAAATGCTTAATTTTCTGCTGGATGAGACTGATGAGTGGCTACACACACAGTCACTCACAGCTGGATTTATCGCAAATGATAATGGCTCCAACGTAGTGAAGTGCATTGGCAATGGTGGTTTTTCAGGGTGTCCTGCCTGGCACACTGCCTTAATCTCATTGCACAAGAGTTTCTAAACCATGCAGACATTAAGGAAACTGTGACTGTCACCCATCACATCTGAGTGCACTTCGCCCATTCTGCAAAGGCCCGTGACCATCTATGTGAGCTGCAGCACAATAACCATCTGCCTCAGCACCCTATGAAGATTGATGTTGTGACCAGGTGGAACTCCACACTGTACATGATTGACGAGCTGTATGAACAGTATAAGGCTGTTTCAAAATACCTGCTGGTGCACATCACCCAGGAGCATGCAGGAGTGTCCTTCACTCTAACAACAGAGCAGTGGCATCAAATGGATGGGCTAATGTGCATTTTCCATCCATTCAAATGTGCTACATGGGCAATGAGTGGGGACCCTGCTTGTATAAGTCAATCCATAACCCTCATACGTGTGCTGAGGCAGACACTGGTGAATGTCCGACACCAGATGGAGGCAAGTGGGGATCACAGAAGTTGAGATCTAATGGATCAAATGCTACATGTGCTGGACAGCAATACACATATTTCTGGCATTTTACAGTCAGATGAATTTGCCATCGCTACCATCTTGATTCATGCTACAAACATGGCCTGCCTTCTATAATTGAAGGAACTCATCAGTGATTGCAAACGTTGACGGAGAACCTCATTAAAAGAGTATCTAGGGCAAGATAAAAAAGGCACATGAGACACACACTGAACAGAAAATGGATGTTGCTACCAGCACCAGCAGCTCACAGGCAACCCAATCAGATAAAATGGGCAAGGTACAGCATAAAACTGCAAGTAATCCCATGTGGGATGTTCTCTATCAGGTGGAAGTGGAAGATATGAAAGAACAGAATGAGGAGACAGATGAGGCATACAGACTCAGGGCAGCAGAATGAATGGTAGAGGCCTACATGGGGTACACAAAGCACTTTGCCATTACTGATGAGCCATTGCAGTACTGGAGCAGCAAAATGGCTGATTGGCCAGCACTAACATCAGTTGCTGTTAAATACCTGAGCTGCCCACCATCCAGTGTCAGTCTGGAATGAGTGTTTAGTTCATCTGGGGCCATTGTGCATGACTGGAGAACCAACTTGTCACCCAAGAATGTGTTCATGCTAACATTCATCGAAATGAATGAAGGGCACATTCCACATAACACAACGATGTCAATGGTGTTGCCACATGAACTGTGTCTCAGTGATGATGATGATGACAATCAAGATGTCACCTCTGCTAAGTCTTCCACCAGCAGCAAGGTGGATGAAGAAGCAATGCTGAGAGAATTTCTACCTAGTGACATCTCCAGTCTTGAAGACTGAGGGCTGCTTCCTGGAGGATGTGACAGTAGAAGTGGAACAAGGCAGAAGTTACTAGTTGGAACCCCCCCACCCCAACCACTGTCAGTGAACTCAGTATAGTGTTATAAACTATTTTTATACATTTATCATTGGATTTGTGATGGTTGTGTTATTATCTGCTGTTAGCTTGTTAATCAGTTTTATTTGATCACCCTTGCCCTAAACTATTGTTTAGTCCCCATCCTATATTAAGGCAGCAGTCAAGTTTGGTCACCTGTGAAGTGGGCGCATGAGGAAGGGCAATGTCCATTACAGCAATACCTTCCTCATGCAATCCACTCATGGCTACCGATGGGTAGGATGACTGGATGAGGGGGTGGGCGAACTAGGCGACAGGATGTCGCTATACGTACGTATGCGGGGGGTGGGAGAAAGCACGGTGAGCGTGGGCTGGGGGGTGGAGAGTCTGTAGTGGGTGGCGCTGCAGTCATCAGTCAAGCTGAGGCATGGCATTGGGGATTGGGCAATGGCTGGGGTGGCTGAGGTACTGGGTTCTAGTCCTGGCGCTGGTGCAATTTTTATTGTGCCCGGCCCGAACCTTTTCATTTTTACTACTTTCACCCCCCCTGACATGCACCCCCCTGGAGTTGAGAATCCTTAATAGGGTAGTGTGGGGGGCAAAGCCCCCCACGAGAGGGGCAGTGTGGGGGGGATACAGAGCTAGGGTTTTAACCCTAACATCCAATTTCCTCACTTTTGTCACTGTGGAACAACCCTAACTGATGCATTAAACAGAGTTGTTTGCCATGAATTTCCTTTCTTTTTGAAAATGTGCACTATTAATAGTGTATGAAATGTGGTGGTGGGAGCACGGGGCCCACCATGTTATTTTGTGTCACTTCGCTGCTCTAAAACTGTATGACTGACTGAAATGAAACTTGGTAAATGAAGACATGTACCATACCACAACATGTATAACAAATGTTATCTGAATCTGTTCAAAAGTTGCATAGTGTCACACCGTGAAAACTGCACAGGAGTGCCGAAAATAACATTTTTGCCACTTTGCTACAATGGAACCAAAAACTGTAAAAAGATGACATGTATCATAGCACACGTGTGTCCATAATTGTGTGTACATCCATTCAACGGTCGCACAGCGCCACAAGCAAACAACATAACATGCACTATTCAGCAACCGTAAGTGCCAGCAACCCAAGAATTGGCACAATGAAGGATGAATTATGAATCTTTATAAATTCCAAATGTCAGACAAATCAGACACACAGTTCAGAAGTTATTGAAGCATAATGAACCACATTTTCATTCGTTGGAGTGGCATAATTCTGCACCTGTTAATGTTTTACACACCAAACCATGGCAAGGCACCTCTGTATCACTAGGGCTACCTATGCTACAAATTTCAAGCCAGTAGCACCATGCAGAATGCTATGCGCAAAACATTAACTGTGCCATGCAGTATCTCTGCAGCAAATTATTTTTTCTACATATAAACAGCAATACTCCCATCCCCAGGACATCGACTCAGCACCCTCCAAATTTCATGTGAAAAGACCAAACCATTCCAGAGATATTCTATTTTTAAATTTCTGCACCTTTAAGAAGTCTTCCACCACAAAATGGCAGAAATCGCAGACAAAAATGCACTAAAACGTTGGACCTGGTGCTGAAAAATCAGTAACTGCAAAGTGGGGCAACTTCAAATGGCAATAGCTCTGGAACGGAAAAACATTTTTGCACCAAACAAAAACTGGCATGTTCCTTGAACAAAGGTCCTTCTATGTGCCAAGCTTCAGCCCTATCAACCACCACACTGGCTGTGCTATGCACCGTGGAAGACTGTGCAGAAAAATTGCAAAAGCATCATGTTTTACACTGCACTACACAAACTCAAAAAACACAAACGGTAATGTTAACACAAACGGTGATGGAAACAATGAGGTAAAAGAAATAGTAATGCTAACAGTAACGCAAATGCAAGCGCAAATGGCAAAGCACGCGGTGAAGCAAACGGAAATGATAATGCAAACAGTAAGAGAAACGCAAGCGCAAACGTAAATAAAAACAGAAATGGTAACGCAAACAGTAACACAAATGCTAATGGCAACAGAAATGCAAATGGTTATGAAAACAGTAATGAAAATGCAAACAGCAACGGAAACACAAATGCAAACGGTAATGAAAGCAGTAACAAAAATGCAAATGCTAACACAAATGTTAACGGTAATGGTGATGCAAAAGGAAACAGTAATGCACTTGACAATGGAAATGTTACCTAAAATGCAATTGCTAAGACCAACAGAAATCCAAACACAGACGGTAACGGACATGCAAACAGTAACAGTAACGCAACTGGAAATGCAAATGGTTACGGTAACACCAATGATGGCACCAAAGGAAACACTAACGCAAATGTAAATGCAAACATAAGCAAGTACGCAAACACAAATGGTAAAGCACACGGTCATGGTAAGGCAATTGGAAATACAAACACTTATTATTTAATCTCCGCGTGGAGAAGACTATCTCGAGCATCAATAATAATAATTCCAAATATGAACGGATCTCATTTCACTCTACATTATACACTATCTAATTTTTAATATTCTTTTCTCTAATCTCTGTTGTCATGGACTGTCAAGTTTTGGGGACTGTGTCCGGGGGTTTGGGGGTGTCCGGGGGAGGGGACAGGGTCAGTAAATCTGTTTTGTCTCAAGTTTTATACTATGGATGTTTTGACCCTGTCCATTGTATATTGTGAAACTTTCAATAAATGTTAAATTATGAAAAAAAAGGAAATACAAACACTTATGGAAACACCAACTATGACGCCAAAGGAAACACAAATGCAAACACTAATGAAAGCGCATACACAAATGCAAATTGTAATGTACACGGTGACACAAAAGTAAATGAAAACAAAAACAGTAACGCAAACACAATCACAAATGCAAACACAAAGGGTAACACACATGGTGACACAAAGTAAACACAAACAAAAATGGTAACGAAATGCAAATGGTAACAGTAATGCAACACAAGAGCAAATGGTAACGCACACAGTGGCATGAACAGAAATGATAACACAAACAGTAAGAAAAATGTAAGCACAAATGTAATTGAAAACAGAAATGGTAACGCAAATGCTAATGGCAACAGAAACACAAACGTTAATGAAAACAGTAATGAAAACAGTAGCAGAAATGCAAACGGTAGAGAAAACGATAACAAAAATGCAAACTATAACAGAAATGCAAACGGTAATGGCAACGGTGATGCAGAAGGAAACAGTAACGCACTCAACAATGGAAACACTACTGAAAAAGCAAACACTAAGGTCAGCGGAAATACAAACGCAAATGATGACGAACACGCAAATGGTAATGGTAGCACAATTGAAAATGCAAATGGTTATGATAACACCAACAATGACGCTAAAGGAAACCGTAACGCAAACGGAAATGCAAGTGTGTATGCAAACACAAATGGTAACGCACATGGTGACGCTAAAGTAAACACAAACAAAAATGGTAACGGAAATGCAAACAGTAACAGTAATGCAAGCGCAAATGCAAATGCAAAGGGTAACACACACAGTGACATAAATGGAAACACCAACGCAAATGGTAACAGAAATGCAGCAACGTTAATGATAACCATATATCCGCAGTAACCAAAAATTGGTAAAAGAAGACCTGTACCATAGCACAGCATGTGTGTCCAGAATTCTGTGAACATCTGTTCAAAGGTCGCACAGCGCCATAAGCAAACAACTTCACATGTGCAGTTCAGCAAGCGTAAGAGCCAGTGACCTGCAAATTGTAACAGTCAAAGATCTGTTATAAATCTTTCTACATTCCAAATGCCAGGCAAATAGGACGCATAGTTCAAAAGTTATTGAAGCAGAATGAACCAAATTTTCATTTGTCGGACAGTCATAATTCTGCACCTGTTAATGTTTTACACAGGAAACCACTGCAAGGCACCTCTGTGCCACTAGGGCTACCTACACTATAAATTTCAAGCCAGTAGCACCATGCAGAGTGCTATGCACAAAATGTTAACTGCATCATGCAGTATTTCTGCAGTAAATTATTTTTTTAAATATGTAACAGCATAATTCACATCTCTAGGACATCCACTCAACACCCTCCAAATTTCATGTGAAAAGACCAAACCATTCCATATATATTTCATTTTTAAGTTTCTACACCTTTAAGAAGTCTTCCACCACAAAATGGTGGAAATTGCAGCCGAAAATGTGCTAAAATGGCAGACATGGTGGCCAGAAAATCAGTAACTGCAAAGTGGGCCAACTTCAAATGGCCATAACTCTGGAATGGAACAATATTTTGTCATCAAACAAAAACTGGCATATGCCTTGAACAAAGGTCATCCTATCTGCCAAGTCTCAGACCAATCAACCACACACTGGCCGTGCTATGTATTGTGGAATACAGTGCAGAAAAATAGCAAGAACATAATGTTTTGCACTGCACTACGCAAACGCAAAAACACAAACGGTAATGTTAATGCAAATGGTGATGGAAACAGTGAGGTAAAATAAAATAGTAATGCTAACGGTAACACAAACGCAAGCACAAATGGTAACGCACATGGTGACATAAATGTAAACACTGCAAACAGTAAGAGAAATGAAAACAGAAATGGTAACACAAACAGTAACACAAAACGCTAACGGCAACAGAAATGCAAAAGTTAATGAAAATAGTAACGTAAATGCTAATGGCAATGGAAATGCAAACAGTAATGAAAATGCAAACGGTAACACAAATGCAAACAGAAACGCAAATGGTAATGGCATCGGCAATGCAGAAGGAAACAGTAATGCAATCGACATAGGGAACGCTACTGGAAATGCAAATGCTAAGGCCAACAGAAACGCAAATGCAAACGGTGACAAGCAGGCAAACAGTAATGGTAATGAAATTGGATATGCAAACAGTTATGGTAACGCCAAATGAAACACTAACACAAATGGAAATGCAAATGCAAGAGCATACACAAATGCAGATGTTAACATGCACGGTCATGGTAACGCAATTGGAAATGCTAACAGTTACGGTAACATGAACGGTGATGCCAAAGGAAACACAAATGCAAATGCAAGGGAATATACAAATGCAAATGGTAATGCACACGGTGACACAAAAGTAAACCGTTTTCGTGATATGGGCCCCGAAAGGTGCAGAGGACGCCGTTATGTTATCCTGTGGGAAAACCCATCAACTTTGGAGTGCTGTAACTTTGCAGTCCTCTAATATTTTGTCACCAGACCACAAAAAAGCACATGTGTGGGATCTTGGTTTTCTTTCCCACCAAATTTCAGCCCAAAAGACCAAACCGTTCTTTTGCAGCAGGGTGGCAAAGATTCCCTATTGTTTTGGGCATAGTGTCGCAAAGTACTTTTGCAGATCACTACACTTTCGCAAATAAAATTATGAAAGTGTCGCATATGCGAAAGTACTTTGCGACACTACTTTTTACAAAAATTTTAAAAACATATTTCTGGGGTGTTTTACGCCCCAAAAAAGACATGGCTAGCATCCTCAGGGCTCAACTATTGTGAACACAACAAGAATGGTGTCCCTAAAGGGCCCCAGATTTAAATGCCAAGCATTTCTGTAACCACCAACTAAAAACAAGTTAGCTCATTTGCGACACTACAAGGGTCATTTGCAGCACTAAAAACTGCATTTGCGACACTTTCACATATTTTAACTTTTCCCATAGACTATAATGGGATTTAGTTTTTTTTAATAACTTTTGAACTGTGCAAAACGTGTGAGCTGTAGGAGTGAGCAAAGAAATGCACAAAAAAACAATTTCTACATTTTGTGGCACTCTGTAGCTCCACAACCGTACATCTGATCGTAACGCAACTTGGCAGGTCCACAGATCTATAGTACCAGACTGTGCACTCCAAATGTCAGTGAAATCTGACATAAGGGGGAATGTTATTAAGCTACCAAATGTGAGATTTAACCATAAATGGGGTACTCAACCCTAACTATAGTGGCACTGTTATGCCACTATAATACATACACACACACACACACACACACACACACACACTTACCTTACCTAGGGAATGTGCACTGCTGAAATTGCCCTCCGAAATGAACATGCAGTGCACATGAACAGGGGTCCACCTTAATATTCATTTACTAGCCCGGGTACTAATGCAGATTGCTGCAGGCTAGTGCAGAATCTCTGTTACTTGCCCGGCTGGGCTAGCGTACTTCCTTCTGTGGAAAGCTGTAGTTCCATTCTCAACCCAGGTAGCAAATAAATAAACAAATAAATACATAAATATAACTGTTATTTAATTTAAAGCCAGGTCCTTTTCATGGAGGTTTAACTATGTGCTGCCATAGCATTAGTGAAATGAAAAAAATAGATGTCTGTGTGTAGTGCATTTACAAACTGTTTCATTTTATACTAACTACTGCTTTTATTTTTTGCTGGTAAAGTTCCTTTCTCCTTTTCCTTTCCTTGTTTAGCTCAGTACTCATGGCAGGCAGATTTGTGACTGTGTCCAGGAGCAGCACAGTTCTAGAGTTGCCACCTGTCCAGTTGTAGATCGGATAATCCAGTTTTCAGGGTCCTTATCTGGTCATCTGGTTTTGATTAAATGTAGTCCCATTTTTGGGCCACTTTGAATACCCAGATAGTAT
Organism: Neoceratodus forsteri; assembly: GCA_016271365.2. Classification (NCBI taxonomy): domain Eukaryota; kingdom Metazoa; phylum Chordata; order Ceratodontiformes; family Ceratodontidae; genus Neoceratodus; species Neoceratodus forsteri. Next base: position 1,698,948,654 of record CM057449.1, on the reverse strand, counting down.
TAAAACTGATTATATCAAATCATTCACTGTTGCATGCATGCCCACGTTACAAAAAAAGTTCTGATGTCACTAGTCACAAGCCTTTGTTTGCAAAACCAGTCTGTCTAGGGGGTGTAAAGTATGGCCATTAAGACCATTAGCAGTGAATCAACCTAAACTTTTCAACTCTGAATTTTAAGTATGGTAATTTACTGCCATGATATGAAACAGTTTTTACACCTTTATATGCTATAATGGGTTCCTTTTTATTTTTCTTATATTCTCATAGGTTTTAGACCTACTTTTTCAGATTAGATTTCACATTTTATTGTCTTTGTCACTGTGTTGATTATTTCTCTCCTAAGTTCTCAGCAGCTACTGTACTACTCTTATTTCTTATACTACCACCTGAATATTCCATTAGCTACACCTTTACAGGCCACTGAAATAAACAGCATGGAATGGCGTGTCTGAAATTGTGGAATGTGGTGTCTTAGACATTTGAATAGAAATAGCAGTAACTGATGAGGTAAAGGGAATACAATGTAGTATTGAGCCAAAAGCACTGATAGTTCAATTATCAAAAAGGCAGTTGAAGCATATCAGAATACATGGCTGTCATGGAAATGAAAACTAGAGAGTGTTTAACTGAGAGAGCATCAGGTTGTGAATGGGCTTTGTACATCCAGTAGATCTGGGTTTAAATTCCCACAGCCTCCACTTACATACTGTGTGACCCTAAGGAAGTCACTAAGGCCTTGTTCACACTAGGGTACTTAAAACATTTTATTTATGGTAAAATGTTTTAAGTACCCTTAAGCACGGTTTGCATTCATATTGAAAACGCTTCCTGAACTGTTTTAAGAAACCGTGTTCAAACCCTGATTCGAGGTAGGCTTGAGTACAGTTTTAAGAACAGTTCAGGATTTAAATCAAACATACAGGCAATCCGAACAGGACAACATGACTTCTCTCAGCTTGTTCCAGGATGCAATGGGGCTCAGTCCCAGCTGCCCCATGAAAGCACGATGGTGAAAAGTCAGAATCCAGGTTGACAATCAACATGCAGTAGCATTGTTCAGTTGAAGGGGACAACACAGTTTAGAACACACTTTTAGCAGTGCGGATGCATTGACATGGTAAGCATTAATCTGTGTTTTAAAATGATTGTTTGAAATGTGTTGCTGTGTCCCACGGTGTGAACAGGGCCTTAACCACCCTGTGTTCCTGGGCCACCCCTATAAATGGGTCTTGTACCCAATGGGAGTTGCATAGTTGCCAAAGAATAAAAATAAATAAACAACAGTATTGGTTGATGCTGTTGAGTTTATCCTCACTTATATTTGGTGATAATTTTTTAATAGAACTGGGATAATCAAGCATTTCTGGAATCTGTAGCCAGGGTGGGGAAAGGAAGGGAAAAAAAAACTCACACACTTTTCATGACACAACTTTATTAACTACAAATCTGTAAATGTGAAAATATATTAAAGAAGTCAGTAACTCAGCTGACATTAATAGAAAGAATGCTGATGAAGACAAATGAAGAGAAGATCATAAGTACGAAAAGACAAAGCAAAGTCGCTGGTTCCAACAATGTTGGCTAGAAAAATATGACTGGTTGGGGTATGATGGTGCAAAAGATCTGATGTTTTGCCATTTGTGTATCAAACATGAAATACAGTTGGGTAAGGTGGGCAACAACAGTAATTTTCATTTTGGTGAAGATAACTTCAGGCTCGACTCTGTCTTGTCCCATAATATCAATGAAGCTCATGCTAGGGCAAAGGAAAAGGAGGATGACAGTACTGCTACTCCAGGGACACTTAATGTGGAGGGAATGCTAAAGAACATCAATGAAGCAATACTTAACCAGCTGGATAAACTGTTTCATACATGACATGCAATTGCTAAGAAATTTATCCTTTCACAGACTTCAGCTGTATTTACACAGCTGCAGCATTTTTTTTTCAATGCTGCTCTTTTCTCGCTCCACTATGTGCTGCTCTGATGCTTTTGGTTTACACTGCCTGCTCTTAAAGCAGTACAGGTCACACTGTGGAGTGGGGCTGGACATTCCATGCGGCGGGTTTGGATGGTGGGGAGACAGCTTTGTAGCAGATTGAGAGCAGAAGAGAGTTAACAGTACAGCTTAACGAGCTTGATCCACTACATGTACCCACTCCTGAGTCGGAGCCAAAAATGGATCTAGAGTGCTCTTAACATGATCTGGTAGGTGTCCACATTATAGTGTTTGCAGCACATCAACCTGTGCGCACGGGTTGATGCTCTGCAAACATGACAGTGTAAATGGTGATTTTGTGTGGATGTGCAGCCTTGATAATATGAAAAGGCTAGATATCAGTTCAGCATATCAGAATGACAAATATGCCTGTAACTTTATCCACTATGTAGCCAAGGTTGAACACATGGCGCTACGAGAAAAAATGATGGGAACAAAGTTCATTTCAGTCATCAGTGACAGAACCACTGACACTTCAGTTACAGAAGCTGAGATAGTGTATGTGCGGTTTCCAGTTAAAGGCACAGTGCAAAATCAGTTGGTAGGTGTCCAGACTGTTGGCAGGACAAATGCAATTTTTTTTGCCTTTCATTTAACAAATCACTGTTAACCATACTGACTGTGGGCTACTGCAAACTTCTGTGGGCTAGTGCAATCTCTGGTTCACTAGCCCAGCTGTCTAGTGCAAAAAAAAATTAAGGTTGACCCCTGCACATGAAGCACAGCAGCAGGCAATGGGCATCCTCATTTCTCTAAAAGCACTGCATACCTGGAATTAAGATAAGAAGAAGAACAAATTTTGATGATTACCCCCCTTCCCCCAAACCCATTAAAATGAAGAAATACTTACCTCAGGGACTGGCTGTGAAACTGGAACTGTTCCACAACTACATGAAGTGCCCATGTCTGATCAGCAGCAGCAGGAGTGAGAGGTAACAAATGCACCAGCACCAGAATTCCTGAATATTGACAAAAGGATATACAACACAATTACTGTCAAAGTCAGACATCTTGACTGCAGTAACCCCACTTCCCCTGCAATGAAAAATGTAATACTTAGCTTCGGTGTTGGGAAATGTGGTGCAATCCAACATCTGAATTCCAGCATAATGAAGCTTCCTTGGCTTGGCATCATGATGTAATCCTCTGCCAACTGGAAAATAATGGAAAAGCAGTACAAACATATTGGACCTCAACAGGCCACAATACAAACCCACCCCCACACTTCTCTTGCACAGAAACAAAATGAAATACATAGAAATACTTACGTGTGAAGCAGCAGCAGTATGTCTGTGAGGATGATCTATCAACATTACAACAGCCAAAACATTACTTGTTGTGGCAAGTTAGAAACATAGAAACATAGAAATTGTCGGCAGATAAGGACTGCTAGGCCCATCCAGTCCACCCATAGGCCCTATGCATTGTATGTGGCCACTGATCCTATGTGATCAATGGCTTGTCATCACTCCCTCCCCACTCAGGCTTACCTTGTGCCTGTCCCAAGCATGCTTAGACCCCTCCACTGTGCTTGCCCCCACTACTTCCTGTGGCAGACTATTCCATGTGTTGACTACCCTTTCTGTGTAGAAAAACTTCCTCACACTACCTCTTAATCTACCCCCTCCAATTTCATATTGTGCCCCCTTGTTCTAGTGCTTTTTCTACATTGGAAAAGCTCTCCCCTGCCTGCACCTTATTTATGCCCTTAAGATACTTGAAAGTTTCAGTCATGTCCCCTGGCTGTCTCCTCTCCTTCAGTGAGTACATATTGAGGTCCCTTAGTCTATCCTCATATGTTTTGTGGTGTAAGCACTGCACCATCTTTGTTGACAACCAGTCAGAGCAGCAGGAAGCAAGCTACAGCACCTCAAAATCTCTTTCCCTCCATGCACTGTGCGAGATGCCAGGCAGCACAGACAAATCATTTAGGTGGCTGTGTAAATTAAATAAATGTACCATATGCTTAGGTACTGATTGGGCTGTACAGGGTATTCTTGGAGACTTGGTTCAATAACCAGAACCAGGAAGGGGATCCTGTAGTTTATGGGTGTTTAACTGAACTACAGGCTTAATATACTGTGTTTTTACTATTTTACTAATTTGTGGCTGCGCTAAGCCAGGGTCCTGTATAGTGGCCTTAGCGGAAATAGCAGCATACTCTGTTTTACATTTTAAACTTGCACAGAGCGAGTGATACTCTGTGACACCAAGGAAGACTTCTGGGGCACCAGGCAGGATAGAAAGAAGCCCTGCGGTGAGCAGGGTGTGAGGTGCAGTGTACAGAGATGCACGCAGAGACACGCGCATTTGTGCATGTCTGCTGTGTCCGCAGAGGTCGCAGGGGACCAGGGCAAAAAGGTTTAGTGATATAAAACAAAACAAAAACAGAGCAAGCATAAGGTATTAGACACGTCTGTGAAACTGACTGCTTAGAGTACTAAATATAGATATGGCACAAGGAAAAGGAAGGAAAAACAAACACATGAAAGCATGTGAGAAATGTAATATGTTTCCTAAAGATGTTATAACTGAAACTTTCACATGTGACAAATGCCTACTTGTAGAGACTTCAAAAGAGGAAATTACCCAGTTGTTGAAAAGCCTAGCGACAAAAAGGGAAACAGGGTGCTGGAAAACTTTATAGACTCTATATCTCAGGACATGGGTGTAGAGGAGCAGAGAGCCAAACAAACATTACAAAATGAGAAACAAAATGGCACAGAGCACAGAAGTGGAAATAGAAGTGGAAGTAGAGGTGGAAGACTGGTCCAAAGTGCAAACCAAGCAGAAAAAATGAGGGGGGGGGGGCAGATGCACAAAAGTGCTCTTATTTTGCTACAAACTAGATATGACAAATTAGATCCACCTGAGAGTAGTCCAGAGATGAAATCGAATGATAGTTTGATAGGGAAAGACAGCCTCACAAATTCAACCACACAAAGGAAAACAGAATGGAAAATATATATAAATAAACATGACAACATCTCTATGGCTCAGAAACAGGAAAATAATAAGGAACTTCCAATTAGGGATATCCTCATAATAGGGGATTCAATTACAAGAGGCATAGATGCATCAGTATGTGACAGCAGGAAATCAAATACCACAGTGAGCACACTACCGGGAGTCATGCTGGCCGATATTGACAACATATTGGAGGGGCTCATGGAAAATACAATAAATCCCCTCATTATATTCCATGTAGGAACTAACTATATAGGAAGAAGAAGAAATGATGTGGATATACAAAAAAATATTGAAAATTTGTTGAGCAGAGTAGAAGAAAAAAGTGGAGAAGTGATCATGTCAGGTATCCTGACAGTTTATGGGCATCACGAATATAAGAATAGGGAGATAAGAAAAATAAATCACTGGACACACTCCTTTTGTTTATCACACAATATAGGTTTTATGGACAAGGATAAAATGTTTCAAAAAAAGCTCTGTTTAAACATGACAGACTTCACAGAAGCCGAATCGGAGGTCGCGAGGGCTACAACGGCGCCTCCCCACCCCACCCCCGAATCCAGAAGTCGAATCAGAGGTCACGAGGACTAGCAACGGCACCTCCCCACCCCATCCCCGAATCCAGGTAACGGAGAATTATCCAGGAATCACCGAGTGTGCTGTAATACCTCCAGCTAAAGATTTTGCTCTGCGTGTGTTGTGCTGCCTCCAGTTTAGACTTTGCTCTTCACCTTGAGACCCAGACCCAGCTCAGACTGATTGTGCTGTGCAGCTTGAACGTTTGAATTTGGTGCCATTTAACAGTCGGCGCAGAAGTGGAGATAGTCTCCTCCAGGGGCTTTTAATCTCGGCTTGTTGTGATAGTACTGTAAACTGTGTGTTACTTTAAGTCCTGCCCTGGCATATTTAGAATTATTTCTTGGGTTTTCTATAGAAACGGAGGGGTACTTTAAGTGCTACGCTATTTAATTATGGAGCACTTGTGAAGCGCCATAGCAGCAGCATCTGTGTTTGAGACCAATTGCTAGTGGCTAACCCAACCATCCTAGATCTGTAAAAACCTCATTTAAAGCTTGCCCAATTGATCGCTCCCCTGCTGTACCCCTCCCTTTTTGGGCTTCCCATCAGACGAGCACATATAACCCCTACCTGTCTTGCTTTCTCCACAGAAGCCGAATCGGAGGTCGCGAGGGCTACAACGGCACCCTCCCCCACCCCCACCCCCCAAATCCAGGTACGGAGAATTATCTCAGGAATCACCGAGTGTGCTGTAATACCTCCAGCTAAAGATTTTTGCTCTCGTGTGCTGTGCTGCCTCCAGTTTAGACTTTGCTCTGCAGCTTGAGACCCAGACCCAGCACAGACTGATTGTGCTGTGCAGCTTGGCCCTGCTGACGCAGGGCATCGGCTCCCCACCACCCCCACCACCACCCTTGGTGAGCACTCCCTTTTATAGGGATCTTTAACCCATCAGCCAAGTTCTCCATTAGCAGCTTATATTGTTCCACCACTAGAGGCTGCACTACTGCTTGTACTCTTATCTCATCGTACTGACAGGATGTTTACCTCGTTCCTGCTGCTTTGCCACTTGGTCCCCCTGGCCCTATTCCCCTCCCTGTCGTATGCCTATGCCCCCACCCCCTCCTCTGCAGTTGGCAGCAGTCTGAATGCTTGGCAGCTAGTTATACTTTGCGTAAACCTGAGCCCTCCCCATGACCCTGTTATAGGAGACTGGCAGACTACTTACAGTCCACTTTCTCACTATGATTGCCTGTCTAGTCACTCTACATTGGCCGTCCCCCCTGGGGCTGTCCAGGCTCAGAAACCTCAACTTGTAGCTCAGTCGGCATCCCTAGACTTTCGCTACTTCCTTCATGCCTACCTTAAGGCCCATGCCCTACCCATCCTGACTGTCAGCACCACTATACCACATACCCTGTTAACTTTCACTGTTAAGAGGAAGGGTTATTGGTACCCCTCCTCTAGGTTCCTGCTGCTTCTCCTCCTCCTATCGGGAAATATTCATCCTAATCCTGGACCACCAGTTGGCCTGACGCCTCCCCAACGTACCCAGGGCCTGCTGCACATTGCTTCTCTCAATATCTGTAGCATCCTAAAAAAGTGGGATTCCTTCCAGGGTTGGGTACTACAGCACCAACCGGATGTCATAGTGTGTGAAACCTGGCTCACCCCTCGGACCCTGGACTCCGCAGTATCACTGCCCGGGTTTATCCTTTACCGTGCTGATCGGCATGGTAAGCAAGGGGGTGGCTGTGCCCTCTACACTAAGAATACCTTACAAGGGGACCTACTCCACTCCCCTCAACTGGGGGCAGGCACTCAGGCCCTAACAGTCAAACTGGCATTGGGAAGAGCCCAAAACCCTTTATACATAACAACAGTATACATTTCCCCAAGGGACCAAAAATCAGCTTTCCAAGCATTACTGTCTTATCTGGACACTCTACCATCACAATCAGAACTACTAGTACTTGGGGATTTTAATATCAACTGGCTAAGTAAGGATGCCACCCCATACATTGACCTTGCCACAGCCCAAGACCTAACTCAACTGGTCACTTCCCCCACTCGATTGGATCCACGTACTGGCTCCTCCTCCCTATTGGACCTCATCTTCTCCAATCGCCCGGGTAAGATCACCAATGTTTCCATCCTGCCAAATGCCCTCAGTGACTACTCCCCAGTTAGCTGCTCCTGGTCCTGCAAAATCCCTAGGGCCCCTCCCAAACTTATTGTGCAACGTAAACTTGTTCCTGGTAAGTTGGCACAACTAAAAATGCACCTCAGTGTCATGGACTGGTCCCTCATTTTAAAATCGGTTAACGTTGACAGTGCCCTGGACCTATTTTCTTGGGCCTTCAATAATATATGTGACCTCTATGCACCTTTCACGAAAAGAATGGCTAAAGGCAATCACTTACCCTGGTTCACCGAGCGGCTCAAGACCCTAATGCGAACCAGAGATTCACTATGGCAGCTCTCCAATGAATCCGGCCTCCCTCTTGATAGACAAAATTATAGAACAGCTCGAACAAGTGCACTTGGGCCATTCACAGGAGCAAAGGCGGATTACTACAAATCCGCCCTAACCTCTTCCTGGGGTTCTGGCCACAAGTTTTGGAACAACATCAAGGAAATTTGTGGTAAGGTCCCCAACCTGGTCCCCTCCCAAGTCATGTCAAATGGGTCCTTGACCTCTGACCCTACAAACATTGCTGCAGCTTTCAGTGATGCCTTCTCCAACCTTAGCCATGTTCTCCCCCCAACTTTTATGATCCTCCAGCTACTAGTGCACCCGCACCTCTTCTCTGTGCCCCCCGTTTTATTTCCACCACATCTCTCCCAAGTCAGCTGAACCATACCTTACCGCTGCCCTTAGTCATGCCTCTCCCAACGCCGATTCCCTTGATCTCAGAATTCTTCAGCTCTCCCTTAAGGAAGTCCTTGTTCCTCTCACCCACATTCTAAACCTCTCCCTAGCACTAGGTAAATTTCCTACCATTTGGAAATCCACCTCTATCATGCCTATATTTAAAGGGGGTGACCGCTCCTCTGCTAACAACTACCGCCCTATCTCCATACTCCCCACCCTCTCCAAGGCATTAGAGAGGATAGTTTTGGATCAGCTCACTAAATATGACCTACTCTGCAAACAACAGCATGGTTTCCGAGAAGGACACAGCACAACTACAGCCTTGCTTGAGCTAACATCACACATCCACTCTGCTTTGGATAAAGGCTACATCACTGGTGGGGTCTTCATTGACCTCACAAAGGCCTTTGATACCATCCACCACTCTCTACTCATAACCTCCTTGCTCAACCTGGGTCTCTCACAGGATGCTGTGGGATGGTTTTCGGACTATCTTACCAACCGGACCCTTCAAGTTAAAATTGGCAATACACTATCCTCCAAATCTCCAGTCCTCTCAGGGGTCCCACAAGGGTCCATTTTGGGTCCCCTCCTTTTCAGCCTCTTCCTTAACTCCCTCCCCACATCCTGCACCTCCAACATATTGCTCTATGCAGATGATGTGGTCATCTTCTCTTCCAGCCCAGACCCCTCTCAACTCCACCACTCCCTTCAGTCCTCCTTCAACGCTGTCGAAAGCTGGTTTGCCTCACAACGTCTTATTATTAACTATAAAAAAACTAAAGGTATGCTCTTCGCACATCCACAAAACTCCAGGAAAGGGCTTTTTACCCAAATACTATCATCATCCTTGACCCCCTTAGAATTTGTGCACACCATTAAATACCTGGGCATCACTTTGGACACTGGCCTCACCTATCATGAGCATATACATCAATTATCCAAGGCCCTTAACATCAGGCTAGGGCTCTTGCACCACTATAAACATTGCCTTACCCCGGAGGCCCTTAAACTTGCTATCTCCTCCTCGGTTCTCTCCCTACTTGACTATGGCCTTCTGACTTTTGGAAGGGCAAGCCCCTCAGCCCTTGATAGTCTTAGACTTGTGCTAAACAAGGCCTGTCATCTGATATTAGGATGTGACAGACTCACCCATACCTGTGTGCTATATAAGGACACAAATTGGCTTAACCTTGATAACAGAATCAAATTCCATACTTGTGTCTTAGCTAAAAAAATTACCCTTGGCCTCTCCCCCACATCCCTCACCTCCTTAATCACCTTGGACTCTAAAGTTAAACATACCTGTAGCTCTGATACCCTTTGTTTCTCTATCCCTCCCTGTCGCACTACTCAATTTAAAAGATCCTTTTCCTACAGGGCACCCTTGTGGATGAATAACCTACCCTCCTCCTTGCATCTAAATCAAAGAATTGGTCATTTCAAAACACACCTCAGGGTCCATCTTTGCTCCTCAAGTGACTGTGACTGCATATGAACTACTGCCCCTGTCCCTCTATTACTGACAATGGCCTCTGGCTTGCCTCTGCATACTCCTCTCCGCCCTGCTTATTCAGGGATGTTAAGTTTCCAGTCTCCTTTAACTGTCTCAAACTGCACTAAGATCCTTAATACTAACCTAACATTCCAGTTGTAACTTAACCTTACTTTGTCATAATCACTGTATTTGTATCTGTAACTGTACTAACTGTATTTGTGTAACTGCTTTGTTATATGTGACATAGAACCTTTGTAAAGGAGTCTATGACTCAAAGGTATATCTGATTCTTCCGAAATAAAATAAATAAAATAAAATAAACAGAGCAGGTGTGAGAATACTGGGGAAAATGAATGAGATGGCTAAGTTCAATTTAAACTGGAAAAAGGGAGAACTAGGAAAAAACAAAATATTCAAAATGAAACAAATAAAAGTACTACAGTATAATCAAGGTTTAAAAGAGGTCCTTATAAATGCAAGGAGTCTAGACAATAAATTTGACGAATGTAAACATCTCTTGGAAACACAAAACATTCATGTGGCTTTAATAACGGAAACTTGGTGGGAAAGGGATGATGTGTGGGACAAAAATATACTGGGCTACAACCTCTTTTCTAACTCCAGAGTATATTGGGGGGGGGTTGTTATCTATATTATAGAATCGCTCAAATGAGAAGAAATACTGCTGGAACAGGTTAATTTGGAGGTAATATGGTTGAAGTTACTATTTCAAACTTTAACTAAAATTAACCTTGGATTAGTATATAGGCCCTCCTCAATATCACCTGAAAACAATACCTTATTGCTAAGTCATATAGCCAGTATGAACTCAGCCGAGAAAATAATATTAATGGGTGATTTTAATATGCCAGTAATAAACTGGAAGGAATTGAAAGGGAGCACAAAGAATGAAAGAGAATACCAGGAGGTTTTTGACCAAATAGGTTTGGAACAAAAAGTATTAGAACATGCTAGCGGGAATGATAAACTGGACATCATACTGACTAATATTGGGGAGGCAGTGGGAGATATTGTGGTAGACGCCCCACTGGGAAATGGAGATCACAACATAGTGTATTTCAAAATACAGGAGCTACATCATGAAGCAAATGTAAGTAAAACAGACAAACTTAATTTTAGACATGCAGATTTTAAGTCCATAAGGTTAGAGATGCAAAGATGAAATTGGGAAGTAGAATTCCAAAATAAAAATGTGAATATAATATGGAACATCCTGCTGGATAAAATGAAATAGGAGATGGAACTAAATATACCTAAGATAAAGGGGGAAAAATAATAAAATGACTCCAGGATGGTTAAATCCATCTATTAAAAGATTGATAAAGCAAAAAATTAAAAAAATATAAAGAAATCAAGTGCAATCTAAACCAGGATGACAACAAGTGCTATAGAGAATTGGTTAGAAAGGTGAAAAGGGAAATCAAAAAGGCTAAATCAAATTATGAGATTAGATTAGCATCAAAAGTTAAAAACAACTACAAAGCTTTTTACACATATATAAATAGTAAAAACAAAATACACCTCACACAATAGGTCCCTTTATAAACAAAGAAGGACATACGGCAGACAAAGAGATAGCTGACATTCAAAATAGATACTTTTGTTCAGTCTTTAGTAAGGACAAATTGTGTACGTCAGAAATAATAACTGAACCTATTCTGGGACAAATAAGAATCTGCCAAAAAGATGTTTTAGCAAGATTACAAAAACTGGATGTAAATAAATCACCAGGCCCAGACAATATTCATGCAAGGGTGGTTAAGGTTTTGGCAGAGTTTATAGCACCACCACCACTGACCTGTATATATCAAAAATCACTGGATAGTGGGGTGGTGCCGCAGGGGTGGAGTGAGGCTACAGTGGTTCCCCATTTCAAAAAAGGTTCAAAAACAAAACCTGAGAACTTTAGACCTGTTAGTCTAACATCAGTAATGGAAAACATTTTGGAAGGAATAGTGAAGAGTCACATATTGATACATCTAGATGAGCAACATCTTATAGATCCAGCCCAACATGGATTTGCAAAATCTAGGTTTTGCCAAACAAACATGCTTGTTTTCTATGAGAAAGTGAGCAAAGCACTGGATGAGGGGTGTTCGGTGGATGCGATTTATTTGGACTTTTCTAAAGCCTTTCGACAAACTTCCTTATATTGAATTGATACACTCAGAGAGAGTTTAACTTAAATAACAACGTAGTAAAATGGATAGAGGAATGGTTAGGAGGTAGAAGACAGAGGGTGACAATAAATGGTAATCTATCAGAATGGTCAGGGGTGAGTAGCGGGGTTCTGCAGGGACCAGTACAGGGCCCCTGTCTCTTTAACATCTATATAACATCATTGGAAACCAAGTTCTCAAATATCTGGATATCAAAATTTGCAGACGATTGCAGAATTGGGGCAGTGGTAAACAATCATAGTGATATATTCAAATTACAACAGACCCTAGACCAGATTTATGAATAGACAATTAAGCATAAACTGGAATTGAACTTAGGAAAATCAATAGTGATACACATGGGAAAAAATGTGAATTACCAATGTAACATAGGGGGCTACAATATGAAAAGTTCAATAGAAGAAAGATCTGGGAATCATAACGGCAGATATGCAATTTGATACACACTGTCACAATATAGCGAAGAAAGCTAACCAGACCTTAAACTGCATCCTCAGGCATATAGCAAGTAGGGACAGTGATGTAAGTATGCTACTGTACAAGTCCTTGGTTAGGACCCACCTTGAGTATTGTGCCCAGGTTTGGTCACCCTACAAAAAGCATTACATCCATAGAATAGAAAGAATTCAAAAAGAGCCACTAAATCAGTGAAATGACTCCAAAAGGTTGCATATGAGGAGAGGCTGAAAAATCTTAATTTGTACCCTCTTCAGTATGGAAGGTTGAGGGGTGATATGTGTATGTTATACAGAGCCCTGCATGATAACACCTTATGGGAAGAATTTGGGTTACTATTAAAAAATAATATACATGAACCAAGAGGACACCCCTTGAAACTCATCTTAGGAAAATGGAATAACCTAAAGAGAAAAACACTGGTTTAACCAAAGGGTAGTTAATTTGTGGAATGAACTGCCTATTGAGGTGGTAACAAGCAAAGAAATGGAAATTTTTAAAACAAGGTTGGATAGTTACTGCAAGAATAAAACTTTATTGTTATAAGGGAAAGTGAACTGGCAAGAACTATGGATGAAAATCTAATTAAGCTTGAAACTACCTATGTAACCTATGCCGTACAAGTTACAACCACAGCATCACCACAGCCAAATAAGACAGCATTGGCAAATTAATATTATAGAGTAATCTTAATTGTGAAACCAGTAGCAGGAGGTAGCAAGTGTGACTAGCAGCAGCATTTTGTAGGAGGCATTTTTTCAGCGTTGCCCCATGGCCACCACTTGCCATGTTGGCTATTTCATAATTGCCACAATAACTGCATCTCCCTTCTCTCACAATTTTGTCATGTTACATTTCTGGACTTCAATGGCCTGTTCTACACAGCACAGCAGCAAGCGGCAACAAGATTCACCCTGAAATCATTTGCAAATCGTGGAGAAAACTTCATTTTTTTTTGTCTGGGTGGTGGTGGTGCTCTATAAAACTTCTGGACTAAGACCACATTTATGTCTCGATTTTCTGTCAAATTTCTCATGTTACATTTCTGGACTTCTAAGGCCTGTTCTGCACAGCACAGCAGCAACAAGAGTCATCCTGAAATCATTTGATATCATTTGGCTCACGCCTGCCTCTGCCCCTACCAAGGATACACTATCGGCACTCAACTTGTCCCAATTGGTGGAGTCTCGAGTAATCTACAAGACTGGTACCAGCACTCTGCTGGATTGGGTGCTCACCAACTGTCCTGCACATATCTCTGATCTCACCGTTCTTTCTGACTCCATGAGTGACCATTCCCCTTTCAAATGCATCTGAAAAAACAATTACTGCAAACCCCCCACCAGAATGATAAAGAATCACTTGCTGTTAAAAGGCCACCTCCCACAGTTAAAGTCAGACCTAAAACATCTTGACTGGTTGGACCTGTATGGCACCAATGAGGTGGATATGGCCTTGGACATCTTTGTATCAAAATTCAACACTGTCTGTGACTAACACACACCAGTTACTACAAGAAAAGTCAAAGAGTACTTTAACCCCTGGATTTCCCCAGAACTGTTTGAGCAACTTGCCTCAAGAGATCAGCTTTGGCAAAAAACATGAGCTCAGGGGACCTCAACAAACATACAATGATATAAGAAGGCCTGCAATGACTGTATGAAAGCAATCCGCCATGCAAAAAGCACTTATTACAAAGAAGCCCTCTCTAACTCATGGAACAGCAGCAAGACATTCTGGGCCAACATTAGTGAAATCACAGGGAAAAACCTGTAAAGTGCCCCTTCTATGCTCATGGTTGATGGTGCACGAACATTGGACCTTCTGCTTATTGCCAACTCCCTGAACCATGCGTTCACTGACTTAAGTAGTGTGCTTCTGATGGACTTCTTCAATTCCCCTATCCCAAGGGTTGATCAGTGCATGCCTGCATTACCACCAAACTAGTCACTATTCCACTTCAAAAAAGTTTCTGAAACAGATGCTAAGAAATACCTAGAAAAGGCACTCGGAAAATCAAGGCTCTGCAGAAACTCCCTGAACCTTAAATTTATTCACCTAGCACTAAACAAACTCCAGGGACCACTAGCCAAAATAATTAATCTGTCCCTCTGCCACTCCTTATTCCCCCAATGATGGAAATCTGTGACAGTTACCCCAGTACTCAAAAGTGGGGAATGGACCTTACATAGCAACCACAGACCAATCTGCTTACTCCCACCACTCTCCAAGGCCCTCGAACGGATAGTGGCTGACCAGTTGGTTGAATACTTTAACCAACACCAACTCCTGTGTCCGCAGAAACATGGGTTTCAGGGTGGCCACAGCACCATTACAGCCTTACTCGAATTTACAGGTTTAATCCACAACGCCTTAAACCATGGCCACCTGGTAGGGGCAGCCTTCATTGACCTATCAAAGACATTTGATTCAGTGCATCATGTGCGCCATCTTGAACAGCTATCTAGCACTGGTCTTGCTCCAGAAACCGTGAGCTAGTTCCAGAGCTACTTGAGCCACTGCTCCCAGCAAGTCAGGATTGGAAAAGTCCTCTCAGACAGCTGGCCTGTCAGATTTGGAGTACCAAAGGGTCAATTCTGGGGCCTTTGCTGTTCAGTGTGTTCCTTAACAATCTCCCGGCCTCCTGTCACTGTCGAATGCTCCTATATGCCAACAACATGGTCATTTTCATCAGCAACCTGCACCTGGACCTTCTTGAGGCAGATCTTCAAAGAGGCTTTGCTTCTGCAGAAATGTGGTTTAAGGAACAAAGGCTGGTTATGAACTATAAAAAGATTAAAACCATGCTTTACTCCACAGCCTAAAACAAGCTCAAAACCTACCCCCTGGCAATAAGAAACAGCAGTGGCACCACACTGGATCTAGTCCCTCATTTTAAATAACTGGGATAACTATCGACTCCTCTCTATCCTTCTCCCAACATATTGATAACACTGCAAAGGTAAAAAGCTCAAAGTACCTCTTGGCAAGTTCTAAGAGGATGAGGGGGCTTTTAGCCGAAGCTGTATTACAGGGGAGTGCACATTACCTCGGAGCGGAATGTACTTGTAGGATAGAATGAAAAAAATCCAAAGGGGTCAGCACAACATAGACTTTTAATAAATAGCAACAGTTCAAAAGCATAGCAACAACACACAATAAATGGCATTAATATCACCCAATAGTGAAGAGTAGTGGTGCGAGCATAAAAGACTGTAGCATCATGCAGCCAGAAATTCATAGGTCTTAGATAAGTGCAGGTTCACATGGTCGACGTTCCCTGTAACCAAACAGTGGTAATCTGCATAAAATATACCTGTACACCTACATAAAAACGGATGGCCGAACAGGCTAACAAACTGATTCTAGGTAAATTTTAAAGCAAAACTGCACAGTAGAACAAAAACGCCAAAGATTCCTATAACACAGCCATGACCCTCTGCATGCACTTCCGGGTATGCTTACGTAGCGACTGTATGACGGTCTTCTTCACAGCATCTTCTTCATATAGTTGCTACGTAAGCATACCCGGAAGTGTGTGCATGCATGCTGAAGCACTACAGTCTTTTATGCTTGCACCGCTACTCTTCACTATTGGGTGAGATTAGTGCCATTTATTGTGTGTTGTTGCTATGCTTTTGAACTGTTGCTATTTATTAAAAGTCTATGTTTTGCTGACCCCTTTGGATTTTTTTCATTCAACACTGCAAGGGCTATCAACACAAGAATCGGGATCCTCTACTGGCAAAGACACTGTCACTCATGAAGCACTAAATCTGGCAATCAGCAGCTCTATCGTCTCCCTCATAGATTATGGGCTGGCTGTCTATGGATCTACAACTGACACGGCCCTCCAACGCATAGCAGTTGCTTTAAACAAAGCCTGCCATCTACTTACAGGTGCACTGAGGCTCACCCACACGTGACCTTTATACTTATGCTGGCTGGCTTCAACTGAATGACAGAATCTGGTATCAGATTTGCCTATTGGCCAAAAAAGTCTAATTAAAACTGCTTCCATCAGGGGTTCAGAACCTCTATCTCAAGCTTTGAGGACCACACCTACCAGAAGCTCCACCACTCAAGCTTTCCACGTACCCAGATGCCACACTACTATGGCACAACGTGCGTTCTCACATTATGCAGCCCTCTGAGTAAATGCGCTGTCTCCTGACTTCTCTGGTGCACCAACGATTGGATCCTTTAAACGCAGACTGCGCCAGCACCTCTTCAACTCAAGAAACTGTATGTTCCCCTGCTAAAGCCAGTGCATGCAGCAGAAAACCATCTCAGCACTTTTCCCCTCCATGGCCTGTCCTGGATTGCCCAACCTGTGCACTTCTACTACCACCCTTCCTGCCCCCGGGCTCTGCCCTCCTTGCCCTCATGCCCTACTCCTTTCCCTCTTCCCACCCTGCCCTATATGCACTGCCCTGCATCCCTCCCTCTCTCTTTTGTAACTACTCCCTACTTTGTCTGTCTCTCATCTTGACACAGGCATACATTGTACAATGCCTCAGTATATTTATTTTATTTATTTAGTTTTTGTTTACTGGGTAGGTGCATTAGCCATAGCAAATGACTATTTTCAGGCATGACCCGGGAGGGTACAGAGCAAACAACAGAAAACAAATTACAGTTCATACAAAGTGCAGTACATAGTAGACAATAACATATCATATGAGCAGTGTCAGTAGGCGTAAACAACAAGGCAGGGTAAATACATAACAGAGTGAAGGTACAGCAAAAATACTAGTAGCTATACATTAAATCATAACTATTGTGGAAAATAGGGGAGGAAGAATACAATGATGGCTATAATCTATAAAATAGCCAATATCAGGTAGGTGTAGCAGAAGAAATATAAGGCAGGGAGGGTAGAGGGTGGGATAGGATAGAGGTAGGAACAAGATAAGAGGGAGAGTTTAGTTGATGTAAGGGCAGTAAGGGAAGGTAGGAGCAAGTGCAGAGCATTAAGCAGGGCTAGCAGAAATGGCCTGGGTGGTGAAGGTTAGAAGAGTTACATAGGCCAAGGCGGTTTGAAACAGGAGCACAAGCTGGAAGTGGTGAGATGGTTACATAGCTCCTTTTTGAAAGTGACATGGGAAGAGGCCTGGCATAATTTTAGGGGGAGGGAGTTCCAGTACTGGGGGGCATGACAGGCAAAAGCACTCACACCTTTGGAGATACTGTGTTTGGGGATATGGACAAGGGCATTTTCCAATGATCCTAAGCCATAGCAGGAAGTGTGGTTTCGGAAGAGAGTTGCCAATGTCTTGGGCATCTGTGATCTGATAATGTTGTCAATGATGTTGTCATATGCATAATACCATGATGCTTGTTGTGAGAGCCACCCCAGATCAGAATAAAGGAGGCAGTGATGTTTCAGCCGGTGAGAGGAGGACGCATAATGACAGACGTTGTTGTAGGTAACATCCCATTTCTTAAGGTATGATTTGCCTGCAGAGGCATATGTTGCAACAGCATAAGTGAGGGTTGGTAGGAGTATGCCTCGTGCTATGGCAAGTCTAGCTGAGGGGGTAAGGACGTAGCTGGTTTGGTAAGCAATACCAAGTTTCATGTTGACCAGCCTGCAGGTCTGTTGTATATGGATATCAAAGTTAAGTAACGGGTCAAGTGTTATGCCTAGGTATTTAAATGAGTCTACCACCCCAACTGATGTTCCATCAGAGGAGGAGACTCTGAATTTAGGTTGGGAGTTTTTGAGCTTCATGATGGACCCAAATAGCATTGCGTGGGTCTTAGATTCGTTCAGGACAAGTTTATGACTCAACAGCCACTGTTGTATTAGTTGAAAATCTTGGGAGAGACTTTGGCTGATCTCTTCAACAGTTTTCGCACTCCTGTATAGGACGATGTCATCCGCATATAACAGGGAGATGGTCTGCAGGAGGTTAGAGGTGATACTGTTGATAAAGATGGTAAAGAGCAGCGGTCCTAAAATAGACCTTTGTGGCACACCAATGTTTATGGTTCTTTTATTTGGGAGGATGGAATTAAATTTAACCACTTGTGTCCTATCAGATAAGTAGCTGTCAAACCACTTTACTACATTTTGAGAAAAGCCTAGAGATGTGAGGGTGGCTAAGAGGATGGGGTGGTTGACTAGGTCAAAAGCCTTAGTCATGTTGATAAAGATGGCTCCTGTGAGGTGACCAGAGTCCATGGCTGCAAGGGCACCCGATGTAAATTTGAGAAGGGCAGTGGTGGTACTGTGACCCTTGCGGAAACCATGTTGTGCAGATATTAGAAGGTTATGTTTATGGAGGAATTTGATAGTTTGGGTAGCTACAAGCTTTTCGAGGAGTTTGCTGAGAACTGACAAAATGGCTATGGATCTGTAGTTTTCGGGATCCTTGCGGTCTCTCTTTGCCTTATGTCTGGAATTTGTGTACCTGCTATGTATACTGTCCCCTAGTCTTTGTACCTTACTGTCTTATGTAACTGATGCGGAACCTTTTAATGAGCAACTGCTCACAAGTGTCATCCAAGATCTCAATAAATAAATAAAAATAATTTGTAAACAGTGGACAAAACTGCATTTTTTTTGTCCGGGTGGTGGTGGGGCTCTATAAAACTTCTGGACTGAGAGTCTGAGACCACATTTGTGTCTCAATTTTATGCCAAATTTCTCATGTTACATTTCTGGACTTCTAAGGCCTGTTCTGCACAGCACAGCAGCAAGTGACAACAAGATGCATTCTGAAATCATTTGTAAACAGTGGACAAACTGCATTTTTTTGTCCGGGTGGTGGTGGGGCTCTAATAAAACTTCTCAACTGAGACCACATTTATGTCTTGATTTTCTGTCAAATTTCTCATGTTACATTTCTGGACTTCTAAGGCCTGTTCTGCACAGCAGCAAGCAGCAACAAGATTCATCCTGAAATCATTTGTAAATGGTGGACAAAACTGAATTTTTTTGTCCTTCTGGTGGTGGGGCACTATATAACATCATGACTGAGAGCAGATATATGTCTCAGTTTCATTCAACATTTTTTCTGTAATATTTCTCATCATATCGGGCCTGTTCTGCACAGCAGGCAGCAAGAAGCTGTGTTAAACTGTGAACCAAGGACACATTTTGGACCGGGTGGTGATAGAACACTATGAAACATCATCATGACTGGAGGGGAGGGACCCCAAGTTAACATTTGTGGCAAGTGCAGGGACACATGTTGTGTTAAGCACAAAAAACATTTATGTTCAACTTTGCAATAAAATTGCTTATGTTTCTATGACCATTGTGTATGTCTTCAGGCTGTTGCTAAAAAGTGCTGCTGTACATTTTAAAACCTTGTTATATACCTTTTCTAACTGTTGTATTGTGAAGTTTGTGATTTAAAAACGTTCCTTGCTAGCGCGAGTGTATGAGGCCTGTTACCTGGCAACTGTAACTAACAGGAGCAGGAGTAAGACCCTCGCTGTCTTACTCGAACATATTACTTTCAAAAACGCTGGGCATTGCAATATATAGCCCAGTAAAGGCATAGAACCTTCTTGGCAGCTGTTTTATTTTTAAAAATAGTGATTTTAATCATGCTATGGGAATCCTGTACTCCGTGACCCCTAGGAGCACTTCCGGGGTCATCTAGGGCATATAACCGAGCCGTGCAGCGAGCAGGGCAAGCGCACATCGACGCGCACAAAGACACACGCGTCTGTGCATGTTTGGAGGGTGTGGAGGGTCTGAAATAAAACGTACCACAGAGAACAACATTGGAGGGAAGGTAAATTCATATTTACAAACAACTTTCTATTTATTATTAGGTGAGGGACCTATAGCGAATAGAATCCAGCCTCAGGCAGTAAACCCTAATCCCCTATATAAACAGACTGAGACTCAGGGCAACTAGACTATAAAATGGCAAATGTCATAACAGTTCAGGAAGATGAAAATCTCTTACAATGTACAAATTGTCTAATGTACTTATTAACAAAACAAATCCCTACAGAATTTTTCAAATGCGTGAAATGTATTCATAATGAAGACTTACTAAGTGAACTAAACTCCTTTATGCATAGGTTACTACAACTGGAATTTAGTCAGAGAAATATGGCACACAGACTAGGCACAAAACTTGATACTGGGTACAAAGAGACCTTACTTACCCCTTCTTTGTTGATGCCCACACATAATTTAGTTAATACCATTTCAACCCCTGAATGCACTTGTACAACCAAGCAGAAGGAGCAAGAACTAAAAATTAAGAAAAACAACAAAAGAAATAGAGAGGAGGATGTTACACCTGATGGGGATGAAGAATGGTACAACATTCAATATTACAAACCTGCAAAAAAAGGAAGGCATGTAACAACATTCGATATACCCCTTACAAATAGATTTTCTTTACTTGAAAGATTAGAAACTAACTCTGAAAATATCCAAACACCTATTATAGGAGTAGATGGGACCACGGAACTCCTTAAGGTAACAGACAATAATAGTAATAATAGACCTATTACTCAAGCCACTGGGGAAAGTTATACTTGTAGTAATCTTCTTAATATGGAACCTGACAATTCTACTTGGTCGAACAACAGAAACCTCTTGGTAGTAGGAGACTCTATGATAAAAAGATTAGATAGGAAAATATGTAATCCGAACAAATCACTCAGGACCTTATTGGCTTTCAGTGGGGCAAAAATTGTGGATTTAACAAATATGTGCAAAGCGATAGTTAAAGGACTAGGTCACAACCCCCTTGTTCTTACACATGTGGGAACTAATAACATGTTTAGGGACCCCCTTGAGGAAATAAAACAAGACATGGTGGCCTTAATAAATACATTAACTCACCTTGGTTGAGAAGTTATTATCTCTGAAGTCCTGCCCATTCCAACAGCCACCCCCCGAATCAACCAAAAAATTCACAACTTTAACAACTGGTTGAGATCAGGGACTCTTAGGCAAGAGATCCATTGTCTGACCCATTGGGAAGATTTTTACCTTAAAGATGAGTTGTTTTCCTGAGATGGCTTACACTTAAACAATAAAGGAAGTGACTTACTTAGCCACCAACTTACCAGCTCCCTGGACAAATATTTAAACTAGTTAAGGAAGGGTGATCCCTAAGTGGGAATCTTGTATTACTGCCTGGAATCATAAGCTTAGAACCCACAAATATTATAGTTACTACTAATAATCTTATTTATCTACAACAACAAAAAACTGACATAAAAGTATTATTATTAAATGCTAGAAACCTGTCTAATAAAATGGATGAACTCAGATACATAATAGACAAAGAAAAAATTTCAATCTGTGGGGTCACTGAAACATGGTTTCAAGATGAAAGTTGGAATATCGATATACCAGGATTTAACAAAATAACTAAAAATAGGAAGGATAAACTAGGAGGCAGAATTGCATTATACATCTCTGAAGATTTCCCATTTCACTGTTATCCAAACGACACACTTACAGACTATGAAAGTGAAATAATATGGGCAGAGATCGATTTACCAACCTTAAAAGTATGCATTGGATTGGCTTATCGACCTCCTAACTTGAATAAAGAACAAAACATTGAATTCCTAAAACTGATTAACAGTTTCGACCAAAAAACAAATTACATCTTAATGGGTGACTTTAACTTCCCCAATATTGACTGAAAAAAACACACTTGGAAAGGAAATGTTGAGAAAGATTTCCTAGATTTAATGGTTAATCTTAACCTAGAACAATTATACAGGAAGGTACTAGAAACAACAATATCATTGACATTGTACTAACTAATATGGGGATTTTAGTACATAATTCAAGATTATTAGATCCCTTGGGAAACAGTGACCATAATATGATTCTGTTTCATATACAGTCTAGAGTTATAGACACTAAAGGGAACACGTTAACCAAGGATTATACAAGAGCGGATTATTCAAAAATTATACAATATTTGAACATATGGGATTGGAAATCAGAATGGATAGGCCTCACTGTACATCAAGCATGGAACAGCTTATTGACCAAATTCTAATATTGTATAGATAACTGGGTTCCAAACAGGAAAAAGTACAACAAGGGATACAGAAACCCTGCCTGGTGGAACAATAAAATCAAGAAATTGATTGTCAAAAAAAAAGCTACAGGAAATATAAAGTCCAACCATCAATAGATAAATGGAAACAGTATAAAAAGTATGCCAACAAAGTAAAACTAGAAATTAGGAATGCAAAAAAAAAGTATGGAAAATAAATTAGCTACAGACACTATAGATAATAAGAAAAAATCCTATAACTATATTGGCTCTTTGAGAGGCTCCAAAGCAACCATAGGTCCTTTAGTAACCAGCTTAGGAACTGTTAGTAATGAAATATAAATAGCAGAGGAATTTAATAAACACTTCTGTAAGATATTCTCAAAAAAGGAGCAATTTTTTAACAACTTACACACAAACTATAATTTAACAACTGTCGAACCTATTACGGTAGATGAAACCATGCAAGGACTACAGAAATTAAAAGTTAACTCATCAGCTGGACCGGACGGGATACACCCTACTTTTTTCAAAGAAACCTCCTCTTATATATCTGGACCACTATGTAAATTATTTAACCTATCACTAGAAGCAGGTGAAAGTGTACTAGCATGGAAAGAAGCAGTGGTTATACTTATATACAAAACTGGTGATAAATCTGAAGTATCCAACTACCGACCTATAAGCCTGACTTCTGTTATTGGAAAAATCCTTGAAAGATTAATCCTGCGGAGACTTGAAAAACACATTAATCACCACAACTTATATGATACATCACAGCATGGTTTTAGAAAGGGAAGATCATGTTTAACTGATCAACTAAATTTCTTTGAAAATGTGAGTGCTGCATTAGATATAGGACTTCCGGTGGATATTGTATACTTGGATCTGGCTAAAGCGTTCGACAGAGTGTCACACAGAATTCTTCTAGAGCATCTGACTAAGCAAAAATTTCCACATATCTTAATCAACTGGATTAATTCATGGTTATGCAACCGTAAACAATGTACATCAGTTAAGGGTGCCTTGTCATCATGGGTCGATGTTACTAGTTGAGTTCCGCAGGGCTCTGTGCTGGGCCCTGTTCTTTTCAATATTTTGATAACATCAGTGCAGATATCAGAAAACATATGGATATCCAAATATGCAGACAACTGCAAAATTGGATGCATTGTTAATACTGTTGAAGCAATAGACTCTCTGCAAAAAGAATTAGAAGCACTAGAAATTTGGGCCAGGAATAATAAAATGAAATTTAATGAGCTGAAGTGCAGAGTAATGCATTTGGGTCACAATAATCTGAAAAATGGGTACTTATTAAACAATGTAACGCTTCAAATAACAGAAAACGAAAAGGATCTTGGGATAAATATAGACAACAAATTAACTTTTGAAAACAATACAACGTTTAAAGTAAAGAAATGTCAAAGAATCATGGGCTGTATTTGGAAAAATATTAAAAGCAGACACCCAAACGTTATTCTTCCACTTTACACTAGTCTTGTGAGATCACATTTAGATTACTGTGCCCCATTTTGTGCACCTACCACAATTCATGGAAAGAAACAACTGGAGGGAGTCCAAAGGAAAATTACAAAAAAAATCAATGGCATGTTTGACAAACCTTATGGCGAAAGACTAAAAATACTTGGCTTGCATTCAATCCAATACAGACAACTTAGAGGAGACCTTTGCATGATTTATAAGGCCCACAACAAACCAGAACTAACAGAAACCTTAGGTGTTGAAAGAAAAATGTCTGCATCACATACAAGATCACACAATATGAAATTAAAAGGAGTAAACTGCCGAACAAAAAAAAGACTTCAATGGTTCACTCAGAGAGTGGTAAATTTGTGGAACACGTTACCAGCCTCAATAGTTGAGAGTAAAACTATGGATACGTTTAAGGGATTATTGGACAAACATATGGGTAACACTAAATTTGATTATATATTGAATTAAAACTACCTTCGGGTGGCAAGTTCAATTATAGGCTTTGCCTCCTGAACTTGTAAACAACTATGAAACTATGAAACCACAACTGCCACAACATCACATAGCTTTGGGAAAACATTTTTGTTCTTAGGAACAAATTACAATACTTGACACTTGTGAATAGGAGGAAAAAATATATAAAGAAGGATTAAGACAAAACAAAAAGAAAGGTATAGTGTTTATGAGTACACAGACAATAGCACACGACAGGAGGGACACGCAGGGTAAGGGCAAGGGTATTCATATAAGAGCAGAAAAGTAAATTGCTGAACAAGGAAAAGGACTGAATGCTATAGGGAGGGAGCATAAACATTACATAACACACAAAACCATTGGACAAAGACATATGATTCATAAGACAAGAAAAAGAAACAAGAGGATATAGAAGAGGAAGAGGACAGGAAAGATATTTGGGTGGTTTTTTACTTACTTTTTTTCTTTTTTTGGGGGGGTGAAGATGAGAAGAGTGACACTAATACAGAACAGGAAAAAGAAAAGGAATAAAACTGGCTGCTCCCTGCCTCACTGACTGCAAACTTACACAGCGCCAGAGCCAGGCTTCGAATCAGAACTACCGCCACCAACTCTACCACAATGCAGCTAAGGCAGGAGTTCCAACACTTTATGCTGATCATCCATTTTTTTCATGTCCCCCCGGCCTCCTGGTGGAACTGTTCAAATTCTTGCTGCAGAACTCACACCTATCTGCACACAGCCACCAGGTCTTCATGACTGACCTGACCTGGGGCTGCAGCAGGCTGTGGGAGATCATCAGCATGATGATGGCAGCACCGGTGGCTGTGGGGTGATTGTGCTGCTGCTGCCTCCTGCTGCTGTTTCCTGGTATGGCGCCCCCCTAGGATGCAGACGGTGACCACCTTCCTCCTGCTGGCCCCCTTCCCCTTCTGTCTGATCACTCCCACTAGTGCTGCCTCCTGCTGCTGCTGCTACCTCTTGCTGCTTTTGGAGTCACTCTGCAGGGTGGTGGTGCTGCAGATGGCTCCTTTGGCCACCAGTGTCATGATGTGCCCTTTTCTTCCCTCTTCTAACAGATCTGCCACAAAGGTTGCAGAAGACAACGCTGTCATCTGTAGCATTTGTGGTGAAGAAACACCACACAGATGACACTCTTTGGTGGTAGGGGGCCACCACCAGCTCATGTCATGAGGACCACTACATTCTGCTCCTGCTGGGGGGCACATGCTCATGCTGCTGCTGGGGTGGGGCAGTGGGATCCTGCTTCTGGGGGGTGGGGGCCACATGCTCCTGCTGCGGGGGGGGGATGAGGGGCACATGCTTCTCATGCTGCTGCAGGGGAAGCAACGGGCTCATGCTGCTGCTGGGGAGTGGGGCAACATGCTCCTGCTGGTGGGGGGCAATGGGATCCTGCTGCTAGGGGGCATATGCTCCTGCAAGATGGGGCCTCAGACATAAATGCCCACCTGTTAAAGTGAACAGTAGATCCTGCCTTCTGCCCAGTCCCCCTTGCCCCCCCACACACAAGCAATCTACACTCACAGAAAGGAAATAATAAACACACACACACCAGATAACCTAAAGAAAAGAGTACACATCTATTATTTTTAAACTAAATAGTATTTGTGTACCACACAACAGCACACAGAACAACCTCTATGCTGCTGCCTGCTTCTCCAGCTACCTAGCAAAGGAACTGAATCACTCACTTCCTGCCCAAATACAGTCACCCATGTGACCTGCAGAGAGTAAGTCATGTGACAAGCCTAATTTTGCCTAACAGTAATGCAAGATGAAATTTACAGCAAAATTGAATGGCAAACTTTTGCCGTAAATACATAATTATGCTAAATATTTTGTGGGGCAAAATGTATGATTCCGCCTGCATTTCACTGGTGAAATTAAATTCTGCAACATCTCAACCCTGAATGCCTGTTTTCAAGTCCTTTACCCATTACCCACGTCAAATTACCTGACCCCGAGAATTACACTGTTGTGTTGGGTAGGGCAGTACATTACCTGAACTACTCTGCCTGGCCAAAAGTAGATGATACCCACACTACCAGACACAGCTACCTGGCAGGTAGCCCAAGCCAACTGAAAAGTACCCAGCATTATGCCGTGGTATCAAGTTTGTCCTGGGGTGCCCAGGTGCCCAGTAAAAATGAGTTTCCATATGGAACCTCACCCTGCCTGTGAAGAAGACATGGGGGAAGTACAGTAAATGGATAAGAATGCATTACTTTGCATTTTGCACTCTTGTCTAGAGCTGAATATCCTCAATGAGGCATTTCCTGGAGGAGAAAATATGATGCTTTAATAAACATGCCATCCTCCTTGACTTTTTTCCCTGTGTAGACATATTTATGATGAGTCAGTGTGTAGAGAGCAATTAGAATAAGTCACTGTGGGTGCCCCTCAGACTTCAAGCTTGTTGTCCCATCTTGTACTTGCCTTACAGGATTTTGACAGGCCAGATCCTATGGTGGAGGACACTGTTATACCTGACTGCTGGAGGGCGGTACATGTAACTTTTAAACTGATCTTGTAAATGTCAATTACACAATGGCTTGACTCAAAATATACAATTCATATGCACTTGGGGCAGAACTTTCATAACTCACTTATTTCTTTACCACTTGTGAGTAAATTGCCCCTTTACACTTGAAGATAATGGGACTGGTTTTCAAGGCAAAATTTGTTACAGGGTGCCTGAGCCAAAAGAAATTGGCTCAAGTGGCACCTTGTGCCAAATGTTGTGGCAATTCCAATTTTTGAATGCAGGCTGCGTCGAAAATCGGGAAGCCATGCACCAAACCAGCCTTGCCTCACCCCTGTGCCAGGTAGTAAGGGGGCTTGTGCCATGGTGGGACTGCAGCATCTCCTGATTTGGGATTTTGAAAGCCCTTCCATGGCCACAAGTCACAGCAGTGGTTAGACTGGCTGGTCTAACAGCCCTTGCACCACAGATCAGGACTGTGCTGGGGGGGACCCTGCAACCTGCAGGGTACAATGCCAATGTGTGGCATGGTGTGCCAGGGCAGCATGATGGCACTGGGCATTTGTGCCAAGTACAGTCCTATGGAGCCACAGACAGGGTAATCCCAAGCGTGAAAGCGCGCTGACCATGATCCAGAACTCCTGGTGTTCTCAGCCCTGCCAGCTGTCCTGTAGTTGTCATAATCCTGGACAAGCAGGAACTGTCCCTGGCTGCACGGAATGCAGTGCAGGATTGTGGCAACCACGTATCCACTGGCAGCATGATTCTGGCTGCAGAACATGCCCCTGCAGCACAGTCCTCCATGTTCCTGCATACTGCATCTTTGGGTGCCATAGTAGGAATGGCAGGCTGGTTGGGCACCCCTATAGGCAGGTGACATATATGACTGTGGAAGATAGACTGGCAACTGACTTACAGCAGGGAAATGAACAATAAACAGAACTATAAACAAGTATAGTTATCAATCATCAAATACCTAATCTGGGTAGACCTGAGAGAATAAGAATGTTTTTTAAGAAGTTTTAAAAGAGCCCCGCACCCCCATCCCCCCACCCCCACAGTTCAAGCAGAATGTACAGTTGCCGGAAGTGTATTTCAAAGCAATGGGAAGCAATCCAAAAGTACAAAGAGCCTCAGTGTGCAAGCACTGAGGCCATGGTTACCTCAAAGGGCACTGGCCAGGAAGCCAAGTTTCAAAGGAATACAAAATCAGCCATACCCCCACAATGCAGAGCATCATGGGCTGTATATGTAAATCACCACAGAATATTATGCTGGTTCAACTTTAAGCAGAAATGCATGGTGCCAAAAGGCCTCTCACACAGTCTGAAAAGGGTGCCAACAGAAAGACACAGACACGTGTCTCAACCCAAAACCCAAAAGGTCCTGTCCCCAAACTGTTTGAGGCCAAAATGAGGGATGAGGAACAAGCCTGCATCTGGGGAGTAGAGGGGATGACCTGACAGCCCAGTGGTGCTAAGAGTTGAGTCACTGGATGCCACACCATGTACCAAGCCAGTGACCTGGGTTCGGAAATGAGTCCAGGTAGTCGGGGGTTGGCAGGGGGGCAAGGTGTGGGACTGAGCTGCTGTGAGGCAGCTCAACTCTCCCAGGGAGGGATGAGTGATTGCTCCCCCCCGTAGTTCTGCTTTCATCAGGTGGATGTCTGATAGGAAGTGTAGGTGGAGGGGACAGCAGGCAATAGCTAGGGTGGGGTGGAAGGAGCAGAGCCGGTACCCGGTGTGCATGTGCACCTCCACGCGCATGCACGGGCATGGATGCTGGTGTCCCAGGCGGGGAGAAAACTGGGGAGAAAAATGCAAAAACTATAAATAAAAAAAAAAGTGGAGGGGGATGAGAAGAAGTGTAGGACATCAGGAGATCTTTCAGGTGGCTAGCCCCCAAACTATGTAAAGCCTTGAATGTTAACAAGAATAACTTAATGGTGATACAGCCAGAGCAGATACTTGGCAGCCAGTGCAGATTGCATAAGACTGACATGATGTGGTCCCTTTGAGAAATTCCCATGACTAGCTGAGCCACAGCATTTTGGACCATCAGCAGGTGATGCATTAAGTCTCCAGCTAACCGTAGGTAGAGAACATTGCAATAGTCCAGTGTAGAGGTGACTAAGGCGTGGACAATCCTCTCCAAGTCAACTGGCACTAGATGTGGCTTAATCCTGGCAATATTATGAAGATGGTAAAAGCCATTTCAGACTACCACTGACTCCTGGGGCTGGATTAAGTTTAAGACTGCCACAAGCCCCTAGTGCAAAGATCATATGGTGCACAGAGCTTCCGGCATTCACTGGCCGGCATTCAGGATTTTCCATCCCTTGCACCCAGCGCCGCACCTTAGACCACAAATTTGTGGTCTAGCATGCACCACTCTGTGGACTAAGTAATGGAGCTTGTACCAGATATTTAGGTCAAGCTGCCATAAAGCACGTGAAACTTGCAGCAATTGCACCATATATTGAAATATAAGCGAAGGCGGGCAAGGAGTTTTGCACCACTGAATGCAAGTTCCTGTGGCTGTATGGATGCAAGCCCTGTGCCACCATTCTGAAAATCTTGCCCCTGCTGTTTCTGTAGTCCAAAACAACTCCCAGATCCTTCACCACATCTGTGGCATGAAATGTTTGCCATTCAAAGATGACAAAATCAATCAATCAATAGGACAAAAATCTGAAGTATACAGGGCTTCAACCTTTTATAATTCCGTACCTTATGAAATTGTCAACTGTACAACTATTAGATCATTCAAAATCAGATTAAAACAATAGTTTCTTTTTTTTTCCATATTGCTTTTTTTACCCATGTGTTTTTTCCATTTTTCTTCCCCATACACCTCTCTCCGCCTTGCAGCGTGAACGTGCATGTGTGAAGGCACACACGTCACATCTCTGTGCTTTCTGTGTCTCCCGACCTATGATACTGCCCTCCGGCCTCCACCAAGAGGAAGCCAAGGAGTGGGATGACAACCCCCCCCCCCGGGAGAGGAGAGGAGAGCAGTCCATCAGTGCTCAAGCCTCTCCCTCCCCTGCCAATCCCCTGCAACCAGAGGTCGTTCCCAACCCCAGGTCACCGGCATGGCATGAGGTGTGGTGTCCAGCACCTCAAACCTCAGCGCCACTGGGCTGGCTAAAACAATGGCTTATTTTAAAGAATGAATGCACTTGTATCTAATACTAATTGTGTCTGCTGTACTTTTTAAGTCTCGTTTTGTATTGTATTGCATTCACTGGCCTTCATTATTTGTATTTTTTAACTTGACACTTGTGAAAACAGGCAGTTTGCTCATCAGCTAGCAAGTATTAAAAAAAAATGAAATTAAATGAAAGAAGATCACAACTTGCTGCCGACCCATGCCAGCCTGGACAGATGATTAAAACCTCTGTCTTACCTAGGTTGAGAAACAGCCAGTTGGAGGCCATCCAACTGTTGCTCTCTCATAGGCACTGCTCTAGTTCAGAGGACGTGTTCATACCATCATAAGCACAAGCTAGACAGAATTGGTTATTGTATGCATAACAGTGAAAATCAACCCCATGCTGCCTAATGATCTCAACAACAGGCAGAATGTACATGGTGAACAACACAGGTGCCAAGATCAAGCCTTGAGGAACCCCACAGGTGACTATAGCTGCTCCAGAGTTTAAATTATCTAGAGCAACCTGCTGCAAACTCCCACTAATGTTGGACTCGAACCAGCACAGAACAGTGCTGGTGAGTCCTACAGAGTTCCGTAGGCATTCTATCAGAACACCTGTGGTTCACCATGTCAAACGCTGATGAGAGAGCCAAAAGGACCAAGATGGAACACAGCTCCTGGTTTCTCACAAAGGAAAGATCATGGAGCACTCTGCGTAGAGCAGTCTGAGTACTGTACTCAGATGGTGCCTAAATCCTGATTGGAAATTGTATATGTTAAATTGTTCCAGGGGAGCCTCAAGCTGCGCAGCAACTACTTCCTCAGTCCCCTTCACCAAAAAGAGAAGGCTTGAGACAGGCCTGTAGTTCACCATTTTGTCAGGGTTCAAACTTGATTTCTTCAGGAGGGGCTTCACATTCGTTAGCAATTCCCCCCACACCCTCCATACTCATGTTTACTTACCCCCACCTTGCCACCCTCTGCACTGCAAAAAAACCCTCCCCCAGCCAAGTTCACTGCAAATAGCAGATTTATTATTATTTTATTTTACAGTTAGTTTCATTTCTCCTCTGTCCCCAGGCAGCTCTCCATCCTGCCTGATCCCCCAGCCCCATCTCCCACTCACAGCTTACCTTCCATTTTCCTCCATGGCTTTCCCCCCATGGCATGGTGATGGGAATCCCTCAACCCACTGGAATGGATCTGGTGCGGAGGTTACTGCCTGTTCATGGAAGCAGGGCCTGCAGGGATAGGCATTCATCCTGACGCACCTGGGACACATTTTTCCTCCATTTTTCTCCCCCTTAGGAGAGGAGGTGTGCAATGACGCTCTATGGAGAGAGCGTGCACACATCCACATGTGCTCCTCCAAGCATCTGCCTCTTCTCCTCACCTTTCTGAAGCATCATTGCGCTGTCCTCCATCCGCCATTAGGGGCCAGTCATGCACGACTGCTGGTGACCCCCCTCCCTGGAGAAGGAGAGCAGTCCCTTAGACGCTCAATCCTTCTCCTCCCCTGCTGACCCCTGGCAGCCCATGCTCATTCTCAAACACGGGTCACTGGCATAGTGTGAGGTAAGGAGTCCAGTACCTCAGCCCTCAGCACCACTGGGCCACCAGCGGATTTATTATTAATACTGAAGAGATTCCATTCCTGCACTCATGCTCCAAAAATGATCCCCCCGCACCCAACCAGAACCTGATCATTACTGAGAATTTCTACAGCCACCCCCCCCAGCATCCTCTTCCCTCCCTAGCACCCAAAAAAGTCCAGGTTTTGTTACCTGTGAAAGAAGAAAATTGTTCCCCCACAGCAGAGCCTCCACTCTGCTCAGCATAAGTATCCAGAATGGCATGAATGAATGGTGACATATTTGCCTATAGTAAAACCTGATTAGTTGAGCTTAACTGGGAAGTGTGCTATGGTCAGGGAGTAATGGCACTGGGATCTGGTAATTAGTTGAGCTGAGCTTGGAAGTGTGCTTTGGTCAGGGAGTGATGACATTGGGATTGGGTGATTAGTTGAGCTTAACTCACAAGTGTGCTATGGTCAGGCAGTGATAACATTGGGATCTGGTGATTAGTTGAGCTTAGCTCGGAAGTGTGCTATGGTCAGGGAGTGAGGACATTGGGATCCAGTGATTAGTCGAGCATAGCTCAGAAGTGTGCTATGGTCAGGGAGTGATGGCATTGGGATCCAGTGCAGCAGCGACCCCTGCTGTGGTCCAGGAAGCTTGTTGCTTCCACAGGATGTCACTGCATTCAGTCAAGTCCACTCAATAGGCAACTCCCACACAAGGGAAGGGGAGAAACACCAGGGAGAAAAGCTGGGAGAAAAACTCATCTGTGTGACATCCTGGACTCCCATGGCCTCCTCTGGGTCCTAGTGTTGATGAATGATAGATCCTTGCCCACACAGTGAACAGGCTCAGGGTGGAGATAGTCCTCCCCTGGAGTCCCTGCCACAGAGGGTAGAACCAAGGGGGATGTCGGGGGAGGGGGACCCAGGTAGAATGGGGATTAACTGACCAGAACAGAGTACATCCCTGATGCACATGGCTAAGGAGGAAAAAAAATCTCAGTGGGTAAAAAAGATGTATAACCATGTGCCCTTCTGGGGAATGTACACCTCAAAAACCATATTTGTGGATGTGAAACAGTGTTGAGTAGCAATTGGTTTTCAGCTCACCAGCATGACTCTGTCTTATTTATTTGTTTAAAACATATTTTACCAAGTAAGCAAGCAGGGTCCAAGTTTCATTTTCAGTTGCAACCTGGGGTAGGGAGGGGAGCATGGAATAAACATAGGTAATATATACAGTCACTACTGAAATATAAAAAAAAGAAGATACAAGTTGTACAGAAAGAAAGATGACACATTTACAGTACATCCCCTGTGTGGGTGCATGGGGAAGTTATAAACATGACAGCCCAGCAGATTTCTTATTAGTATTATCATAATGTGTAGAGTAAGAGCCATCTAGTGGGTTGAGGTCCTGAGGTTGCCTTACATACCAGAACACATATCACAGTACCAGGGACTTCAGTTGGGACAGCAGCACCAGGTGCAAATTTTGCAGTCTCAGGTGGGGGAGATCCAGGAAGTGTCTGGGGCAGTTGCAGCAGGACAGCAGTAAGTTATAATAAGCCTTAACCAAGATTATTGGTCACTTGGAAGCTTGGTGAGGTGGTGATCTTGGTAGACAGGCTGTTCCAGATTCTGGGAAGCATATTGCTCATACAGACTTTCCCAAGATTGCATCTGAGGAAATACCTGGGCTTCCAACTTGTGCAGCAGTAACCAATGATCCACAATGTTGAAGACCTTAGTGAGGTCTATGAATATGGCCCCATGCCCATGTCCATGTTTGAATGGATATGGTTGGTTACTCTGAAGAGGTAGGTGGAGATGGAGTTGTTGGGTTGGAAGCCAGATTGGTAGATGTCAAGCAGCTAGAACTGGTGTAGAAGTTGAAGAGTTGCTAGCTTACTAGCCTCTCTAGAGCTTTGGAACAGATGGGAAGACGGGCTATCAGGTGGCAGTTGGCTGGTTCATCTGTAGAGCCACCTGTGTTGATGGGGACAACCAAGGCATGCTTCCAGTTGCAGGGAAGGAGCCAGTTCAGAGGGACTGATTGAACATTTTAGCAATGGGGACAGCTATAGCAGGAGCCTGAGGGAAAGAAATATGGGGGGGAAATGCTATCTGTCCCACAGCTGGATGTTGTGTTTATTACTGAGACCTCCTTAGGAAGTAGAATTCCTGTGGATTGCTGGAGGTGGGTCTGTTTTTTTTTTTCAGAACAGGCTAGGCAGGGGCATGGCACTTTTTTTTTTTTAGGGATCGAGCCCTTGGTTGGTCTGTGAGTACATTAAAGCAAAATAATAGGTACTACTACATAAGAACACATTTTAATAGTTTTTTTTTAAATAGTCTGCCATTGTGGACAGTTTTAACAAGTACATATACATTGGTTTTGTTACTAGCTAGGTTTTTAGTCTGAACTTATTCTGTAAATAGGAATACATTATACATGGTTTAGAAATGTCATGCCACTTAGGGACAACCTATATTTTTGATGTACAGTTCAGAGTGAACCAGAGAAAGTAGTTAATTTGCATAACACAACGGTCATTTATATAATTAGTATGGCAGTGGAACAGGAGTGTTCCAGCTTGTGGGTTCTAACCTTTTAAGTCTTTTCTAATACAACTGTGTTTTGCTTAGGGTCTTATAGTAGAGCTATGGATATATATTTAACAAATTTTGCAACGGGCTGCTATGGTAAGTTGTCTGAGAGCAGTGGACATTAATCAGTGTTAGGTTGATAATTAAGGCAGTTTAAATGGTTATCCTTAGGAGAGCTGCCACTGACATAATCATTTCATAATTTCAGTGTTGTGCTTCACAGTGTTCTGGTGGCTTAGGGACCAGGTGAGTCTTATTTAGTGGCAAAATGTTAGTTTGAGTGCATTTTGGAAGTTTGTGACTCGGTTACATTAATAGTTACTATTAACATGCTGAGCATAGTGCTAATGTAGAAATATGTTCAAAACTGGTGATGATTCGATGTACATACATGCTGATATCATCATGACCACATCTCAGTGTCTGGCTGCCTAGCAACAAGCTACATGCATTTGGAGTGGTTTTGGCGCTGTTAAAAACGTTAAGATTAAGGGCAGAATGGGATATAAGAATGTATGACTGTCAGTTTGATCAATAAATGCCGAACCGCTTAGAAGAAGTTCTTTATTTATAGAACATACCATATTAGAATCCCAATCTCCAGACATGCTTACATCATCACGCTTACATTTTTGTGATAATGCAGTAACATCTGGATTAAGCTATACACATGCGTGTCTTTTGTGGTTTATATAGCTGCAGTACTGAGGGTGATCTCACTTGCCTGTGAACCTGCACCCAGAACAGGAGATGTGGCCCAACAGAAACTTTGTAAGGTTGAAACTTCTAGTATCACCAATTGATTATACACGTGGCTGCTATAAAGTGACAGTTGAACACCAGCAAATGAAAAATATTTTCTAGAAGGCTTTTATTTAAGCTACAACAGATGTATATTTCAAATGCAGGTCAAGATGAAAGAAAGAGACATGAAAACACTAAGTTATTAATTATTTGTTTATTGATATATCAAAATAAACTGCATGTTATTATTTGTCTGCATAAGTGACTTTTAAGTGCTACAAAGTGGAAGTGGACTTTTTATGTTTGCTTGCACACATGTGCAAGAAACATAGTGCCATCATCTGAGTTTTTGGAGGTGTGGCAGCCCTCTTCCAATTCAGTCAGTGTGTTTGCAGGTGCAGCCGCAGTTCTCCAATGGCTGCTAGAGCTGTCTATGACAGCAGTCAAAAATGCAGTGGAGTACAGTTGAAAAGGGGAGCTACGCTTCAGTGAGGAGCGATAAGATATCGCCTGCTCATGCGCACTCCCCCTACACACACACACATGCACGCATACTGCGTGGTTTCGCTTCCCCCACGCACACACACTGTAGCCAATGGGGTGCCCAATCCCCATCGGGCTGTACTGCACTCCCCAACAGAGTTACATATGCCATGCTGGGTGCCCCCAGCATGGCTACACATCGATATAGCCGATGGGGTGCCCAATCCCCCGCCGGCTCCACTGTCCCCCAGAGAGTAGAGGGTGCCACGCTGGAGCCCACCCCAGCATGGCAACAGATGCTATCACCGGCGGGGTGCCCAATCCCCATCGGCTCCACGCCCCCAAACAGTTATCTCTGTGCCACGCTGGAGCCCACCCCAGCATGGCAAACGCCCGCTGCTGCCGCCTTTTTAAAACAAAACCTTAAAAACAAAAATGGTCCCTCGCTGTCTCTGCTCCCACCCGCGCCACCCACAGTACACCCTGCCTCCCCACCCCTCACCCCATACTTACATCCGGACTCTGACACGACAATCTACAGTGACCGGGAACACATCTGCACTCTTCAAAGCTGACCGCGAACTGAGGAAATGCCGGTAAGCTGTATAATGGGATAGATAGGGTTTTTTCAGCTTTGCTGCATATCTCAGGCATTTTTTGGAATATTTGCACCAAATTTTCAACATGGGGTTTTTGGGACCCCTTCTCATGAATGCTCTCACTGTCATAGTGTTAATCGGGCCCAAAGGGTGATTTTGTAGTCACTGCGCAAAATCACCTTTCGGGACTGAGTAACAAAATGACACTGCCACTGTTCATAAGGTGGGCTCTCAAAAAGCCTATGTTTAAAATTTGGTGGAACAATTCCTAAAAATGACTGTTTCATCAGCGTGCATTGTGTAGTTCCTACGCACGCTCATAAGTTCGCGAATTTTCAATATTTTCACTCCAGATTTTCAACATTGCCATTTTACCACACCTCCTTATGAGCAGTACAGCTGTCATTTTTCACATCTTGCCCAAAACGTGTTTCCGCCCATGTAGTGCACAATGGCACAGTCGGTGTGTGAAATCAATGTATGGGACACATTAAGAAAATCACAGTGACACTGTTAATGAGCAGATGTCTTAAAATGGCTATGTTGAAAATTTGGTGAAAAAATTCCTAAAAATGACTGTTTTACGAACGTGTGTTGTGCAGTTCCTACGCACACTCGTAAGTTTGTGAATTTTCAATATTTTCACTCCAGATTTTCAACATTGCCATTTTATTACACTTCCGTATGAACAGTACAGCTGCCATTTTTTCACATGTCACCCAAAATGTGTTTCCGCACATGTAGCGCACAATGGTGCAGTCGGTGTACGAAAGCAATGTATAGGACAGATTAAGAAAATCACAGTTACACTGTTCATGAGCAGAGGTCTTAAAATGGCTATGTTGAAAATTTGGTGACAAAAGTCCATAAAATGACTGTGTTACGAGTGAGCATTGCGCAGTTTCCACGCACCCTCGTAAGTTCATGACTTTGTGATATTTTCAGTCCAGATTTTCACCAGTGACATTTTTCCACACTTCCTTATGAACAGTACAGCTGTCATTTTTCACAGCATGGCCAAAATCTGTTTTCACACTTTCAGCGCAGAGATGCGTGGTCGCTGTGGGAAATCATTGTTTGGGGCAGATAAAGAAAATCACAGTGACACTGTTCATGATCGGAGGTCCCAAAATGCCTGTGTTGACAATCTGCTGTAAAAATTCCCCAAACTAATTACATTACGGGTGTGTGTTGCACAGTTTCTATGCATGCTCGTGACTTCACCAGTTTTTTTAATATTTTTACTGCAGATTTGCAACATTGCCATTTTTTACACCTCCCCATGAACAGTACAGCTGTCATTTTTCACATCCTGTTCGGAATGTGTTTTTGCACCTGTGGTGCTAAATGCCGTAGTCACTGTCCATAAGCAGCTTTCAGCTAACAAACTGATATTGCCACTGTTCATGAGGTGGGGGTCACAAAAAAACCATGTTGAAACTTTGGAGTGAAAATACCAACGAAAGCTTGAGGTGTTAGGGTTTCCAACAATAATGCCCCACCCTGTAGAGAATGACAGGCATCAGGGGGGTGACTTGGGATTCTTGCCTGTAATGCTCATACCATTCCACACCCTGCAGCCAGTGAGAGGCATCGAGGTATGCCTTGGACTCTTTGGCCCCAAAGTTCACCCCATTCTCCTATACCACACCCATCTCACCATATTTCCTGATGGAATGGGGTGCGCATAAGGGCCAAAGACCCCAAGGCACACCGTGACACTTGTCAGTGTCTGCAGGGTAGGGTGTGGTGAAATGGCATGGCCGTTATGCCTGACGACCCAAAGGCACACCCCAATGCCTGTCACTCTCTGCAGGGTGGTGGTGGGGTTGGCTTCAGTTCAATACTTCACTGCCATTCCTATTATGCAGCTCTGTAACTTCTACACTACCAATGCCAATGCCAGCAAGCAAACATTCGGCATTGACAAATGCTTGTTTCTATGTTGCATCCATTTAAGTATTGCAGCAATAAGGGTTTTTGGAATGCAGGTCAAGATAAATGGAAAGAAATTAAGGTGCTAAGCATTTTTACTAAGTGTCTGTTGAAATGAATTAAGAGAAGCAGCATGAATTGCAAGGCAATATGTAAAGAGTGATTATAGTAGATTACACTATGGACTCATTTTTTTCAGAAATCTGATTGGCTACTAAGGGTCTTTACCTGTGAGTAAATCCTATGATAACCCATGGGTAAAGATCCAGTAGCCCCTTCACAAGAACAGACAGAGAAATTCATCCTTGTAGGCAAAAAAACATTCTGACACCCAGAATAAAATGTTCAAGCCACCATCTTTCATTACCCGGTAAACCACAGAGCTGCAGCATTAAATCCCGACAGGCTTGTTCTCACCTCCGACCATCTCAGTTCAGCTACTGACATATTTTAAGTCTCTGCCAAATGCTGAACTGGCAAAGTCTTTCTTTATTAAGCAGGAGGACTACAATTTACAGATATGACGGCCTCAAAAAATGTGGAGCTGTGAACGTGGGCATGCCCCTATCATGGTTACGCCTTTTAGCTGTAATTTCTGTAAATTGTAGCCCTCGTTTTTAATAAAGAATGACTTTGCCCAGTTAAGCATTCAGCAGAGGCTTAAAACATAGAAGTAGCTGAACTGGGACCATGTAGATCGACCACGACCTTCCTCGTGCCTTCAGCGCTATGACCGCAAACTGATATTTCAGGAGAGCAAGCAGCAGCCACCCGTGCCTTCCACAAACTGTCACTGAAATCCTTCAGTCTAACTTTGTCAGCCACCCAGTGTGGGTACTCTGCTTTAAAAAAAAATGTATTTACTTCCTGACCTGTTTTCACTTAAACCTTGTGCCACAAAACTGACATTTATCCCGGGACAACAGTCTGAACACCACCAGCAGACCCTCGCCACTTGAATCACAATGTCTCCTCCTACTCTTAAACAGCTATTTGTTAAGGGAAGTCTGTTTCTTTAAAAGAAAACTCATGAATTTCAGGCTCCCTTCAAAAAAAAAAACTACTTAACAGCTTACTATTGTTTGTGTGTGTGTGGGGGGGGGGGCATTAAGAACTAGGCAGCACCTCCAGTACACAGTCTACCCAGCAACACAGCACTATTTTTTCTGGCATAATTTTTATTTACATGTATTGTTATTTAAAATGTCAAAAAAATAATCGACTTTTTAACCCCCCCCCCAAAAAAAAATAGGGACATTGTATAATCGCAATAAACCCCTCCAGGGTGTGGGTTATGCTGGGATTTACCCACTTCTGGTGCAGATTTTGTTCACTCAGCTGTGCCTTGTGACCAAACCACACCAGGCGTGGGTAAATCCTAGCGTAACCCACACCCTGTCATGGTTTATTGCTTTAATCTCTGTTTAAACAATATATTTATGGAATGTTGATTTTGTTTCACAGTTTCAAAATTAAATGTTACGAACACGAAACAGGGAACCAAGTACATTGAGTTACTTTCTCTTATTATTAGTGGCATATAAATTTAGCTAGAAGAAAGTTTTTTTAAGGCCCTTCTGTTCACAAACAACTTTTAAATAAGGTATTACAAATCGAATATAATTAATTGCAGGTGGGCTAGCAGTATAGCCTAAAGGTTAAAGGTTAGAGTAACGAGCTGCGAACGAGCTTGGTACATCCAGCAGACTAGACCTGGGTTTGATTCTCACAACCTCCACTTGCATACTGTGTGACTCTGAGCAAGTCACTTAACCACCTAGTGCTCCAGGGTCACCTCTGAAAACAGGCACTTGTGCCTAGTGGGCCTTACCCAGTTACCAAAAAGACTAAAAAAGAAAGATTCACGATAGTAAATACTGATTTGTGTGAAGCTAACTGAACGATAAGGGTGTTCTCTCTATACTGACTAACATACAGATAGTGATGTATAAGATATGGTGGTTGTCATTTACATGGAACTACTTTATTATTTAAGAATGAATGCTTTGTTTTATTCATTGAATGTTTACAGTAACTACTGTTGCCCTGAGGAAGAGGCTTGGTCCTCTAAATGTTAATAACTTTGATGGCAGTACGTATGTGTTTACTTGGTTTATGAAAACGTTCACCAATAAATGCAGCATATGATGACATTATGACCTCAAGTGCAAATCCAGCAATCATAATGTTTTCTTTTAATTACATTTCTACAGAACCAACAACTATTAGTTGATTAAATATAAATTCAGAGATTACAATCCTTTGAAGACCTGGGGCCTGATTTTTAGAGTCCCTGTACACAACTCCTTGGTGCAGGGAAAAATCTAGGCACCCGCAAAAATGCTGCTTTCAGAGTTTTATGCACACGAGCGCCATTTTCCTTTATTCCTGCAACTGTGGAAAAATGCTACACCCAGCAATACGAGGCATAGCATGTGTTCCACAGCTACGCAAAAAAATATGACTAAGCTGACATAAATTGTGGAAAAGTTTGGAAAAAGGCAAGCTTTTTGAAAACCGAGTGCATTCAGAAACATTTGCAATTGCAGAATAAAACTCTCACTTTTGTAACTTTTTCCCCACACATGCAAAATGCTTCCACATTTGAAAATGTAGCCCCTAATTCTTTAATCTAGATAAGATGTTATTGATTGAGTTATGATCAATATAGCCAAGTGAACTGCATTACCCCTTTATTTACAACATATACTATTGCCAGATTTAGTTTTCAAGAACTGTCAAAATATGAAGATTTTGAGTTTTTATAATTATTTAATTATGCAATAAGATGTATGCTCTATTATGGGATATGGGGTGCTTCCAGAAATGCGGCACAGGGTAACCCAAGCTACTTACCCAACCAAGAGTTGCTGATGTCCCAAAGTTATGCAAACTCTAGAGCAGCTCATTGTGATTACAAAATGGCTCCCTTCATATATAATTCAAAGACTGAGTAAAATGGTTCACAAATTAAGTACTGTAATTCAGACCTGTGTGGTTGCACTAGATAATTGAAACAGATTGTAAAAATGCTAAATCCTAATTAGTTTAGCAGTAGTTTCTATTGTGCTGATATCCCAGCTCAACATCACAGCTGATACTATATCTAGCCGGCAGTCTCTGTACTCATCCCAGAGCTGTCTGCCTCTTGTCTGAGCCTACTGTAAATGCTTGCATCTAACATGACTGCTCTGACGTTATTTAGAAATGCCCAACATAGGACACTTACCCTGCTCTTAATTTGATTAAGAAAACAGCACTAATATTTTTTAAACTCTCTTGACCTAAGCACCATAAAGTAAATAGCCCCCCTGGAAAAACATAAATTTTCCAACTGCCAAAATATCCCCAATAATAAACAATGCTTCCCTCTCTCTACTCTGCTTCAAACATTATCCTTGGATTCAGTGTGCTGTCCACTTCTACTCAATTGTCACTGCTGTTGACCACAGCTGTTGTTCTCAGCACCTGCTGCTGATGATTTCAGCTCCAGCCCTCTCTCTGCTCCACTGGTCCTTTCTCTCCACAGACACACAGTCACATCACTATCACTAAACACCAAGCCCCTCTACATAGGGTGTGTCTACCTCCCGTCCCAATCCGCCACTTCCTCCCTTGAATCCCTAACCAATGCCCTTGAGGAGTGCTCCATGGGGGAGACCATCCTTCTTGGGGATTTCAATCTCCACTGGCCAGCCCTGGTGTCCTCCTCTACTAAGAATGCTATACTTGGCTCCCCACTTACCCAGATCATAGATCTGCCTACTAGACATAATCCGAAGTCCGGTAGCCACTCTCTCATTGACTGGGCACTTGTCTCCTGCCCTGACCATATCCTGTCTGCTGGGATTATGTCAGACTCCCTGAGTGACCACTCACCTATTTTTTGCACCTGGTCCAACAAGCCTCCAAAAACTACTGCTAAGGTCATAGAAGCGAGGAACTATAGTAGGTTTGATCCAGCTGACTTCTGCGCCGACCTGATGAAAATAGTCTGGGACCCCATTGTCTCCCTCCCCTCACTCAATGAGGCACTTGAATATTTCATCCAGTCCTTTCTGTCTGTGGCTAATATGCATGCCCTGAGAAAGAAGCTCAGGGTACAGGGAAAGTGCCATAAATGGTTGAGCCCAAGCCTCAAGCATTCCATGCTGCTCAGCGACAGAGCATGGGGAACCTACAAATCCAACGGCAACACATCTGACTGGGAGTACAAGGAACTGAGGAATCAGTGTAAAAAAACCTCCAAACAGGCTAAGTCCCAGTATCTAAGAGACCTTCAAACAAGTCATCTTCGTGACCCAAAAAAATTCTGGGGCCTCATAAACTCTCTCCTCAAGGGTACTACAACTGCTCAAGCAGACTCCATCCTAGTAGGGGATTCATTGACCAATGTCCCCTCCGTAGTTGCCGAGGTTTTCTGTGCCTCCTTCTGAAACCCAAATGGGCCCTCCCCCCCAACCTTCCCAGGTCCTCCCCTTACTCCAGAGTGGACTGGGTGCCTCCAAGGTCCCAATTCCACCTGAAACTGGTCAAACGGTCTGTGGTACTTCCTCTCCTACTCAAAATAAACCCTAATTCCTCCCCGGGACATGATCTGCTAGAATCTTGGCTGCTGAGGGCCGCCGCCCCAGCTATCGCCCTCCCTGTCACCCTCCTCATCAACAAGTCCCTCCTCGAAGGAGTAGTCCCAAAAAAGTGAAAGGTAGCGACCATCGTCCCCATCCACAAACATAGTCCCCGAGACAAAATGGAAAACTACAGACAAATCTCCCTTCTCAGCCACCTAGGGAAAAAACAGGAAAGACTAGTATCTATGTAAAAATCAAAGAAAACACGGCACCAACACTTCACAAATGTAAAGCTGTATTTGACTTACAAGAAAAGTAGCAAATGATGTAAAATACAGTAGCGCCATGCAAGGCAACAACAGCTCCAGAGAACAAAGAAACGCCCGACCGGTTTCGCGCCAAAAAGCGCCTCCTCAGGGACTCATCTTGATTCATTTTTACATGTTTTTTTTTACACTGGCACGACTTGAATTGGAGCCGCTACTGTTGTGACTAAGACTAGTATCTAACCAGCTTCAAGACTACCTAGAGCAGCACCTACTCAAAGCTGATGTACAACACGGCTTCAGGAAAGGCCATGGTACCGACACTGCGCTCATCCGGCTAACAATGGACATCCTTACGGCTATGGACCAAGGCTCCCAATGAGCACTCTATTCATTGACCTATCCAAGGCCTTTGACCTGGTCAACCACAAACTCCTTCTCTCCAAACTCCACCACCTAGGACTGGATGATCACTCGCTGTCCTG
Source organism: Neoceratodus forsteri (assembly GCA_016271365.2). Taxonomy (NCBI): domain Eukaryota; kingdom Metazoa; phylum Chordata; order Ceratodontiformes; family Ceratodontidae; genus Neoceratodus; species Neoceratodus forsteri. The sequence goes on along the minus strand of CM057449.1, from coordinate 1,698,905,230 downwards.
GTTCGAGAGCTACCTGAACAACCGTACCCATAAAGTCCGCTGGAGAGGTACCCAGTCTGGCTCAAGACCCGTTGTCTCCGGGGTACCCCAGGGCTCTATCCTGGGCCCCCTGTTATTCTCACTCTTCCTTAACAGTATTGAGGGCAATTGCATGCTCAGCAACCTCATCCTCTATGCAGACGACACTGTCATCTACTGCAGTGACCCACAACCCAGCATCATCTCCGCCAAACTGCAGGCCAGACTCTCAACTCTTGAGGCCTGGTTCACCTCCAACTCCCTAAAGCTCAATGAAGAAAAAATCAAAGCAGTCCTGTTTGGGACAAGACGTCTGGGCACTGACAAAAGTGAGCTGCTCCAGCTCTACACAGCCCAAGGAAAAAGAGTTGAGGTCATTGACAAGTTCAAATACCTCGGGGTCCACCTTGACCAAGAGCTGACCTATAAACCTCACATCAACTCCATAACTCGGTCCATCCATCAAAGGCTTGGCCTCCTCTACCACCTGGACAACTCCCCTTTCTGGTGCAGCACGATGAGCTATTGCCTATAGCAACCTCCTCCCCCTCCATCCTATACGGTGCCCCTCTACTGCAGTTCCTCCGGGAGATGGAACTCAATAAACTCACCATGCTCTACAACTGAGTGGCACGCTTTGCTACCAACTCCTCCCCTAGGAGGCACCACTGCGAGGCCCTTGCGGACCTAAACTGGCCCACCCTGCAGCACAAACTGGCCAACCCGACCGCCTGCCTTGTCTTCAAATTCTCTACCCTCGTCCCTCCTCCCCACCTTCGAGGACTTCTCACCACCAAAGTCCAATGCCGAACCCTGCGATCCTCTGCAAATCGCCCCCTAGACATTCCTCGGATTCGCTCCAACCAAGGCAAGCACTCCCTTCCAATACGCTGCCTCCTACCTATGGAACTCCCTCCCAGTCAGCCTGATTGACAAACCTTCCCTTACCCAGTTTAAGTCTGTCAAAGCATATCTCCTTGAACTCAGCCTTTTTGGCTGAAACCGCTAGCCCCCTAGTCTGGGTCTCCCTCCTACCTCCACTGCCTTAATCCCGCCTTCTTCCCTGAAGAATCTCCTAAGCAAGGCTGTCAATATACTGCATACCTGTCTCAATTCCTACTAACTGTGTGTATCCTGACGTCTCTGAACTGTATGCATGAGCCTGAATATGAACCTGCTGTAACCTCTGAATATTGATGCTGATGTATATTTTATACGTGTTGTAACTACTGTATGTCATGACAATGTATGTTTTCTCTGTAACTAATTCCATGTTGCCACTGAAAAATGGACCTCAGGTCTCAGTGGGTTTACCCGGTTACCAAAATCTAAATAAATAAATAAACAAATCAACCCACCTTTTGTCCTACTCTGTTTTAACTGCCTCCAACTGCAACCCTCATTCTTGGCTTTCTCTATCAAAAGTGGCATACTGTGGCTCCAGCCTGCTTTTCTCCCTCAAACCATAGTACCAGGCCACTCTCCACTTGCCTGGTCTTGCCTCACTCCACCTCTCTGTGTTTCTCATTCCACACTCCCAATGCCTTGATGCCACCATGCTGGCCCTCATTTGCCCTTATTATACCCTTACACTACAGCAATTCTTTTCTACTGTGAATGCCACCCACTTGCCATACACTAGAACTGTGGCAAATAATTTTTTTTTTACTTAACACAACAAATACAGGGTACCCTGAATTTCTCAGCCATGCATTGGGGTCCTGTGGACCCCCACAGAATTTGTGGAAAGGGTTTACTCCCTTCTGCACCTGATCCCATGTCCATCTGTGCAACTCCATGCACAGACAGACCAGAGGAGTGGCCAGGAGGAGTTCCCACAGTCTGTACCATTCACCAAGGTGTGAAGTACTGGTGAGGGGGGTTAGGCTACACAGGCAGGGGACCCTGTCATACCAACTGCATGCCTCACACATACCACACACACTGGCTGGATCAGGACAGCTGAATCTCCTAAAATGCTGCCCCAGCCTTCCTGTCATGCAGAGAGGGCTGGGGTCAGCCATTTGAGCACTGATCTGATTTAAATTTTATTTTGGGATGCATGGTGTCCCACCATCCCCTACTCCACATGGAGCAGGGGGATCCAGTATGCCACCAGGACAGGCATCAGACTGGATTCCTACCTGTGTCTGTACCTGGAAAACAAATGCACCAGAGGGGCAGGGCCATGGACAGATGGCCTGTGAAAACTGAAAGTGGACAAGGCATTGGGACCAAATGGGATACATCCTAGAATATTAAGGGAACTACTGGAGGTGCTGGTGTCACCACTGGCAGCTCTGCTCAACAAATCACTTGATACAGGAGTGGTTCCAGAGGACAGAAGGAGGGCAGTTGTAGTCTCTCTTCACAAAAGTAGGAGTAGGGAGGAGGCTGGATACTATAGACAAGTCAGCCTCACCTCAATTGTGGGAGAAATAATGAAATCAATACTTAAAGAAAGGATTGTGGAACACCTTGAATAAAGTGGAGTGCGGGATCCAAGACAGCATGGATTCACAGTGGGAAGGTCATGTCAAACAAATCTAATTGATTTCTTTGACTGGCTGAATAGGGAAGTGGATCAAGGAGCAGCGGTGGATGTGGCCTGCCTGGATTTCCGTAAGGCCTTTGATACTGTTCCACATAGAAGACTTGTGAACAAGCTGGGCAGCTTGGGAGTGGGTCACAGGGTGGTAAACAAGGTTGGGAATTGGTTGAATGATAGAAGACAGGGTGGTGGTAAATGGAGCTCAATCTGAGGAAGGAGGGTGACCAGCGGGGTGCCACAGGCGTCAGTTCTGAGACCAGTCCTGTTTAATGTCTTCATAAGTGACATTGCAGAGAGTCTGGAAGGGAAAGTTTACCTCTTTATAGATGACACTAAGATCTGCAACAGGGTGGACACTCCGAGAAGAGTGGAAAAAATGAGGAGGGACCTAGGTAAACTGGAGGAATGGTCTACAGTGTAGCAGCTGATATTCAATATTAAAAAGCACAAAATCATGCATTTGGGGTGCAAGAACCCAGGCAAGGATTACATGATGTCGGGGGGGGGGAGATACTGATGGTCACAAAGCAGGAAAGGGATTTTGGGGTAATCATATCTGATGATCTAAAGGTGGCCAGACAATGTGCCAAGGCTGTGGGGACAGCCAATGGGATGGTGGGCTGCATAGGGAGAGGTATCACCAGCAGAAGAAAAGAGGTGGTGATGCCACTCTGCAGATCATTGGTGAGACCTCATTTTGAGTACTGTGTCCAGTTCTGGAAGCTGTATCTCCATAAGGACATAGACAGGGTTGAGGCAGTTCAAAGAAGGGTAACAAAGATGGTGCAAGGCCTGCACCAAGTCATATGAGAAGAGACAGGGAGAACTCAATATGTATACCCTGGAGAAGAGGAGAGATGGGGGAGATATGATAGAGACCTACAGCTCTCTAAAGGGCATACATAGGGTACCGTAGGGTAGCAGCATTCAGAAAAGAAGATGTTAAGGATGAGGAGGCATGACATGAGGTTGGTAGGGGACAGACTAAGGGATAACATGAGGAAGTATTTATACATGGAAAGGGTGATGGATGCATGGAATAGACCCCCAGCAGAGGTGGTTGGGGCAAACACAGTGGGGGAATTCAAAAATGCATGAGACAGGCATAGGGGAGCCCTAGCGATAGGAACATGAAGATAAAGCCGAAGATTAAGTAGGGTCTGCAGCTTTTGCAGTAGGTAGAGAAAATGGGTGGACTGGATGGATCTACCAGTCTTTTTCTGCCTTCAGTTTCTATGTTTCTTGTCTCTCTGGTTGTGCAACCAAATGTTCTCGTGAGACTTAGGAACTGATCACTCTGATGGTCTTGCGATTCTCTGCCTCTCAGTATCTCTCTGCCTTCACTTGCTGTTTCTGTCTTTTCTTCCCCTTGCATAACTGCGGTTATAGAAATATATGTGAATATCTTTGTGTGAAACTATAAGTGGTACTGGGATCCCTTTGTTTAAAATGTATATAGTTATACTGTTGAAATGATTGCAAAAAGCTATTTGGAATTTAGAGGGTTAACCTGAGATGCAGTATGAGTTCCTCTCAGGCTTGTTTGTAAACTCTTTTGCAAAGCTGTCAGCAGGGGTCCAGCTAGGGACATTGTTCTATTTGCAAGCCTGCTCTGCAAAGAAACTGGCAAGAACATTTTGTGAGACACAGGATGTTTCTTAACGAGTTCGTAGGCAAGGACTTATAAAAAGAGCAGCAATGCTTTTGCTGGAAAAAGTAAAAAACAGAGACTGAGATTTGGAATTGAAAAGAAACCTTCAGATGAAGGACTTTGTTTTCTCTGTTTGTACTGCCGTTGCAAATTGTTCTACTGAACAATTTTAATTTTTTATTTTACTGTTATTGATAATAATAAAATGCTAACTGTGAATTTTACAACTGCTCCTGGTCTTCCTATGCTTCCTGACCTGTGTCTCTATGACACTGGTTACATGCCTGAAACCCATACCTGGCCCACATCAAAGCATAGGCATCAATAAGACACTGAGGGATAATGTCACTTACAGGATGGTGGAAGCACTCATTTGAACTTTTAACCACCTGAAGTGTGCCATTATTGACAATGCACACCCTGTTGCATCTAATTGTGTCAACAATATATGGTCATGTGATCACATTTGGCCAATCATACAATTTTTAGCTTGTTGAATCCATTTTTATGTTTGCTTGCACACATGCGCACTGCACATGCACAAGAAACATTTTGGGACAGTATGACATTTTAGAGGTGTGCGAGTTTCTGCCCAATGTAGCAGACGCTTTATGGGGCTCGTCCCTCAGGCACCAATGAATCGGTGAGCTGTCTATTACAGCAGTTTGTGAGAAGCAGTGTTCACTTGAAAGAAAAGTGCCACTCCAATCAGGGATGGTTATGAGTTGATGCTTTATGGGACTCTTCCCTCAGGCACCAATGAATCAGCGAGCTGTATATGACAGCCATTTGAGAGTGAGGACCACATTTGAATGAACTCTGCCACTGCAATGAGGGACAGTTTTCTCATTGCAGTAGGACCTTCCCCCTCCCTTGCAACCAGGTACACAGACATAGCTTCTCCAATGGCAGCAGCTGACAAGACTCCAGCCATTCATATTACAGTGCACAGTTATGCACATGGCCGGAGTTATGGTTCTTGTTGGCTCCTACCACCAAGCACCTTGTTTGTTTGATATGCCTTTCCTGGTGAACCATTTCAATAAATTAATAAATAAATGAGCCGTGGTGCAGCTTTCCACATTGGCAGCTCCTGCCACCCTACACACACTCCCCAGAAAGCCAACATCGGGGTGCCCAATCCCTGTATTGGCATGTAACCCCCCATTAATGTGACACACTGGGAGCCCACCCCAGTGTACCAAAATAATTTTTTATTTATGTTTCCAACACCGGGATGCCCATTCCCAATGTCAGATGACCCCCCCACCTGCCTGAATATTTCAAGTGCCAACATTGGGGTACCTGATCCCCATGTCAGCATGCCCCCCACACACACACACTATTGTGGCACACTGGGAGAACACCCCAGTGTGCCTAAATATTTTTGTAACCTGTAAAATAAGAAAACCATCCCCAAAGTCTTTTTGTTTCCCTGTAAAAAAAACGGTCCCTCATCATCTCCCCATTCCCCCACCCCACCCTCCCTCTGCGGATCCACCTTCTGACCTCTCCCCTTGCCCCATACTTACCTCTGGAGGTCGGGAGCAGCAATCTTCTATGGACTGGGACACATCTGCACTCTTCAAAGCCGAACATCAAACTGAAGAAATTATGGTAAGCTGTATAATGGGAGTCAATGGGGGGGGTCAACTTAGGTTGATATATTAGTCATTTTTAGGAATTCTGGACCCAAATTTTCAACATGGGGTTCTTGGGATCTCACCTCATGGACACTGTCACTGTCATTTGTTTACTTGGTCCTGAAAGGTGATTTCACACTTGCTGTGCACAATCACCTTTCAGGACTGATTAATGAAACAACAATGCCACTGTTCATGAGGTGGGGTCCCAAAATACCCATGTTGCAAATTTGGTGAAAAAATTCAAAACAATTACTGCGTTACGAGCATGCATTGCACAATTTCTATGCATGCTCATAATTTCGCCAATTTTTAATATTTTCACTCCAGATTTTCAACATTGCCATGTTTTCACACCTCATTATGAACAGTACAGTACAGCTGTCATTTTTCACGTCCTGCCAGAAATATGTTTTCGCACCTGTGGCACAGAATGGCACAGTTGCTGTGGGAAATCAACTTTTGGGACAGATTAATAAAATCACAGTGGCACGGTTTATGAGGGGAGATCCCAAAATGCCCATGCTGAACATCTGGTGAAAAAATTCTGTCAAATTATTACATTACAGGTGTGCATTGTGCAGTTTATATACACACTTGTAACTTCACCAATTGTTCATATTTTCACTCCAGATTTTCAACATTGCCATTTTTCATACCTCCTCATGAACAGTGCAGCTGTCATTTTTCACATCCTGCCCAAAATGTGTTTTCTCACCTGTGGTACCGAATGGTGCAGTCGCCGTGCGAAATCACCTTTCGGGATTGAGTAACAAAATGATAGTGCCACTGTCCATGAGTGGGGGGTCCCAAAAAGCCCATGTTGAAAATTTGGAGTGAAAATATCAACGAACACCCAGGGCATTAGGGTTTCCAACCATAATGCATTAGGGTTTCCAACCATAATGCCCCACACTGTAGAGACTGACAGGCATCGGGGTGTGACTTGGGGTCATCGGCCATAATGCTCATGTCATTCCACCCCACCCTGCAGCCAGTGACAGGCATTTAGGTGTGTCTTGGGGTCTTCGGCCCTAGTGTTCACCACATTCTTCTCTACTATACTTATCTCAGCTTATTTCCTTATGGAATGGGGTGAGTGTAAGGGCCGAAGACCCCAAGGCACACCGCAACACTTGTTGGCATCTGCAGGGTGAGTGAGGTGGAGTGGCATGAGCGTTATGGCCAATGACCCAAAGGCACATCCCAAATGCTTGTCAGTCTCTTCAGGGTGGGGGTGTTGTGTTAGTGCCAATACCAGCAAGTAAACATTTGGCGTTGACAAATGCTTGTTTATAACAGAAATGCAGAGGGTGTCTTACAAAGGGAGGATTAACAAGCATTTGTCAATGCCGAATGTTGCTTGCTTGTATGTGCTGTTTAGGTATTTGGAAGTCATTGGAGTGCAAATATTGAAAATTTGCGAACTTACGAGCATGCGTAGGAACTGCGCAATGCACGCTCGTAAAACAGTCATTTTTATGAATTTTTTCACCAAATTTTCAACATAGCCATTTTAAGACCTCTGCTCATGAACAGTGTCACTGTGATTTTGTTAATGTGTCCCATACATTGAGTTTGCACACCGACTGCGCCATTGTGCGCTACATGGGCGGAAACATGTTTTGGGCAGGATGTGAAAAATGACAGCTGTACTGCTCATAAAGAGGTGTGGTAAAATGGCAATGTTGAAAATCTGGAGTGGAAAAATTGAAAATTCGCATACCTACGAGCGTGCATGGGAACTGTGCAACGCACACTTGTAAAACAGTCATTTTTAGGAATTCTTTCACCAAATTTTCAACATTGCCATTTTAAGACCTCTGCTCATGAACAGTGACACTGTGATTTCTTAATGTTCCCATACACTGAGTTAGTACCGACTGCGCCATTTACGCTACATGGAGTGGAAACATGTTTTGGGCAGGATTTGAAAATGACAGCTATACTGCTCATGAGGAGGTGTGGTAAAATGGCAATATTGAAAATCTGGGTGAAATATTGAAGGAGTCGCAAACTTACGGCAGGCGTGCGTAGGAACTGTACAACGCCGCCTTTCGTAAAACAGTCATTTTAGGAATTTTTCACCAAATTTTCAACACAGGCATTTTAAGACCTCTGCTCATGATCAGTGTCACTGTGATTTTCTTAATGTGTCCCATACATTGAGTTCGCACACCGACTGCGCCATTGTGCACTACATGGGCGGAAACATGTTTTGGGCAGGATGTGAAAAATGACAGCTGTACTGCTCATGAGGAGGTGTGATAAAATGACAATGTTGAAAATCTGGAGTGAAAATATTGAAAATTCGCAAACTTCTACGGCGTGCGTAGGAACTGGCATAGCCTGCGCTAGTAAAGCAGTCATTTTAGGAATTTTTTCACCAAATTTTCAACATAGCCATTTTAAGACCTCTGCTCATGAACAGTGTCACTGTGATTTTCTTAATTTGTCCTGTACATTGATTTCACACACTGACTGCGCCATTCTACGCTACATGGGCAGAAACACATTTTAGGTGAGATGTGAAAAATAACAGCTGTACTACTCATAAGAAGGTGTGGCAAAATGGCAATGTTGAAAATCTGGAGTGAAAATATTGAAATTTCGCGAACTTACGGGCCTGCATAAGAACTGCGCAATGCACTCTCGTAAAACAGTCATTTTTTGGAATTTTGACACCAAATTTTCAACATGGGATTTTTGGGACCCCTTCTCATGAATGATGTCACTGGCATGGTGGTTTTCAGGCCCGAAGGGTGATTTTGCAGTCACTGTGCAGTCACTGCGAAATCACCCTTTAGGCCCGAATAACTGCCATGACAGTGACATCATTCATGAAAAAGTCCAAAACTATGTTGATGAATATGCAATACTCCCAAAATGCCTGAGATATGCAACAAAGTTGAAACCCCTATCTAGCCCATTATACAGCTTACCAGCATTTCCTCGAGTTCGCGGTCAGCTTTGAAGAGTGCAGGCGTGTTCCCGATCCACCGAAGATCGTCGCGCGGGAGGCGGAGGTAAGTATGGAGTGAGGGCTGTGTGGGAGGCTAGTTGCGCAGTGGGTGGGTGCGGGTTGTGGGGGCTGGGAGGCGCCCGCGGAGCGTTTCGTTTACAGGTTTCAAAAAAAAAAAGGCGTTGTGGGACATTTGCCATGCTGGGGTGGGCTCCCAGCATGGCACAAGAATGTTAGAGGTGTGTTCAGCCGGTGAGAGTTAGGCACCCGGTCGGTATAGGACTGCTTGCCATGCTGGGTGGGCTCCCAGCGTGGCATCTACTGGGGGGGGAGGGCATGGCTCAACCCGGCGGGGATTGGGCACCCCATCGGCTATACAGTGCGTCTTGAGCGCGCCACGCTCCTGCGGGTGGGGGAGCTCTTGGCGTGAGCAGCCTCTTATCGGTGTTCACTGGAGCGTAGCTCCCGCTTTCAACTATGCCACTGCATTTTGAGGCGTGTCATAGACAGCTCCAAAATGCATTAACCAGAAAACCCGCCAGCACACTGACTGAATTGGAGGAGGAGGTGACACACCTCCGAAATCTCCGATGATGGCACTATGTTTCTTGCACATGTGTGCAAGCAACATAAAAATGTGTTGCCAGTCTCCAGAATACCAGTAGATGTCTCTTCAAATGTTTATCTTTAGCTAGATGCAAAGTGATGGAACTACACTAGAGAGCGCCATGCCACATCAAGTATGATAATAAAAGTTATTGTATACTGCTTGTTATGGAGATTAAACACCATGATATTTTTTTTGCCAGTATTCAGATACTTCCCTTCCCCTCTTAGTCATTGCTTTTTTTTTTGTTAATGTCAAAAGACAAGTGTCAATGTGCATTAGTATTTGAAGGAGAAACTCTGAGCTCCTCTAACCAAATTCCATTCAAGAATGATTTTTTTTGTTATTAGCATAAATTAATAGCCTGATCAACAATCCTGTTTAGTGTTGTTTGTCATGTTTTCTTTGCACTAGGCTGTGGTTTTCCCTCCTTTCTCTCAGTCAGTCTTTCCTGCTAATCCTATCATTGTCCTACTTTCGCCCTGGCTTACAAATGCTTTCTCAGGGATTCCATACTCTCGTTGCTGCTTTGTGCTGCAGAACTGCAGCAACCCACTTGTATACTTACTTCATCTGCTGTCTGTAGTGAGAGTGAGGCTGACTAAATACCTTATGCTTTAAGTTTTAAACAGTTTGATATGAAACTGTGAAAATTAATATTTCCTTTGACATAGTACGTGTGACTTCAATTTTGTAAACCCTCATCAGAAGAGTGCCCTCTTCATTAGACTGGTCAGAAATGAGTACTGTTGCAACAATTTCAGAATGGACAGAGCATTGTCTGTGTGATGTCACCCATAGGGAATGCATGGGGAAGACTACTTGTTTATGACTTACTGTATGACCAAAAAGGCAAGTGGATGCTGGGATTGGTCTTTTTGTTTTTTTGTTTTTTTGTTTGTTTGTTTTTGTTACTTTTGGCCTATGTCCATTCATTGACTTTTTTTTACCTGATTTGAATTTATTGAGGGTGTGAGAGCAGTTCATTGCTTTTCAGCTTTTCTGCAAGAACGACATTATGGAGTCATTTGCTACTATATTTTTGTGAATGTTAACATTTTAGATTCAAAAACAAGAACCATTGGTTTCATGTGTAGACTTTTTGTTGATCAGGGTACTTTGTAATTGTGATTTGTCAAAAGTTTAGTTGCTTCTTTTGCACTGAGAGCTGCGTTCAGTTCCTTCCTTACAGCTCGGGCTCCAGAGCGCACCCTCCGTGAGATAAAAGTTTTTATTTTCTTTTAATTATTATTTGCTAAGGCACTAAAATTAATGCTAACACTAAAAATGTGTTTATATTGGACTGGATGTTGGCGAGTTGCTAAGACAGAATTCTCATCTCGTAGTCTGTCAGATTCTCTAAGCAACCACTTTCCAGTATTTTATATTTGGAAAATTGAGTTTAAAAACTACCTCCATAAGCATCATATAAATGTTTTAATGTTAAGCATTTTTTGTGAGTTCTGACTGCAATTAAGGGGGCTATATTAAAGCTGATCCCAGATATAGAACTAGCATGGATGAATGTATTAATATTTGTCATACTCATGCTTCTTAGAAATGCGTTAATGATGAGGATGCTCCTTTACCTTGAAGATGGACATGGTTGAAAACAGAGACGTTTTCTCAAATCTGGATTTCCTGTCATCATATTATAAATAAATAAATATAGAATAAAAACATAAAATTAAAACACAGTCACTAAATATATATAATTTAAAATGCACAGATCTGTCAGCAAGTAGCTAAAACCTAAATCAGTGGAATTAATTCAAGTCAAAAGCTTGCCCAAACAGGTAGGTCTTAACGGGCTCCACTTAAGAAGCCTCCCTCAGAGATCTGGGGAGCGAGTTCCACAGGGCCAGACTAGCCACCTCAAAGGTGCAATCCCCCTGATGTCTTGAGCCTCACCCTGAGAACCTCTAAGAGATTCACCATGGAGGAATGAAGAGGGCAAGCTGGGCAGTAAGGGGACAAGAGTTCCCTCAGATAACCTGGAGCAAGTCCTTATATGGTTTTATACTGTAGGTCAGCAAACCAACCTTGAAGGAAATTCACCACTTTACCAGCAGCTAGTGCAGGCTATGCAGAACTGGGGATCATATGACATCACCTTGGGAGGTCTGTCAGTAACAAGACCTCATTGCTCTGCACCAACTGCAGGCATCTTATGACCCCTTCACTAACCCTGAGATACAAAGCATTACAATAGTCAAGTCTGTAAGTCACAAAAGCATGTATCAGTAAGGGCAGATCTTCAAGTGGGAGCAAGGATTTAATCTGAGAGATGTTTCGAAGATGGTAAAGGCTATTCCAGACTATGGAAAACACCTGAGCCTCAAGTGTCAGTCTTTCATCCAGAATGATGCCCAGATTCATCACCTTAGCAAAGTCCACCAGCCTAGAGGAACGAAGCACCAGGCTAGGCTCTACTCTGTGGCCCCTTTACCCTGCCATCGACCAGACTCAATCATCAGTACCTCTGTCTTGTCCAATTTGAGGTGCATCCAGGTAGAGGACAGCTAGTCCTGGATCTCAGATAGGCATAAATTCAGTACATTGACCATAACAGGCATCCCAGGTGCAAATGACAGCTACAGCTGGGTATCACCAACCTAGCAGAGAAAGCTCAAAATATACCATCTGATGATATTATCCAGGAGCAGCATGTACACTGTGAAATACATAGGTGAGAGGATCAAACCCTGGGGAATACCACAGAGCAGGGGCCTTGAGAGTGAGGAAAAATTCCCCATCACAAATCTCTGCATCCTGCCACTGAGGGAGGACACAAACCAGCTGCTGACGCGACCAGTGAGTTCACAATGCACCCTAAGACAATCCAACAACAATCTATGGTCCACTGTGCCAAGTGTTGATGAGAGACTGAGTAGAATGAGAACTGACTGTTCCCCCATCTCTGGCCCTGAGGAGATCTTTATTCACCCTGACCAGCCCAGTCACTCTACTATGCCTGGCCCCAAATGCAGACTGGTGTGGCTCATAGGTGTTAAAGGCTGTGAGATGGGCCTTGAGCTGCAGAGCTACTATCTTCTCAATAACCCTTCCTAAAAAGTGAAGGTTAGAGACAGGTCCGTAATTTGCCAAGCAATCTGGGTCCAGTGATTTTTCAGAAGAGTTCTCTGCAGTACATCATTCAGTGCACTTGGGAAGAACCCCTTCAAAAGGGAGCACTGGATTATCATGTCAAACAACTGGGCCCAGAAACCACACACAACTCACTTGGAGGAGTGGCAGATCTGGTTCCAGTTCACAATAAGTGAGCCATAGCTCAGAAATCACCTCATGTACCTCTTCCACTGTTACCAGCCTAATCTTGCCCCAGACAGGAGGACTGCTCCTTATGATAACTTGTTCCCCACTGCTGGGCTGCAACTGCCCAGTTGGGGTTATTCCAGACCTGACTTGAGGACACCCTCTCAGAGAAAAACTGAATGAGCTCTTCACACGAGGCAAATAAAAATAACTTTAGCAGCTAGAAACAGGGAGAATATGACAACCTCTCCACAGTCTGAAAAAGCTGAACTGGTCTGGTCCTTCCCACTGCAATCCTTCTGGACAGAAATGCTGCTTTCTTATGAGAAATTGCCCTCTGATACTCTCTGTAGTGAGTTCTCAGTCAGTGTATCCCCATCAGCCCTGGAGTTCTGCCAGCAATGTCCAATCTCCGACTCATAGCCTGCATCTCCCTAGGCTCCCTGTCAAATCACAAGGGTGCTTAGTGAGAAGACCTGGGTCATATAGGTGCAAGCGATCCTACTAGGGTCCCGCCACGGAGGTTGTGAGGGCTGCTGTTCCTGCCCTCCTCCACCCCCACCCCTGAAGCTCGTACAAACTGAAGGTGCAAGCAATCCTACTAGGAGTCCCGCCCACAGGAGTCGTGAGGCTGCTGTTCCTGCCCTCCCCACCCCTTGACTCATTACAAACTGAAGGTAATTACTCCATGGAAGGCAACATAGCGTCTCTATAATCTGGCTTAATAAGGCTGTTTTTGGACTATCGAAAAAAAGAAATAGCGACTGCAAAATAGCTGTACATACCAGCAATGCCAGGCCTGCTCGTCCGCAACGCTGGTAGCTCCTCTGACTTGGTGTTGTGTGGAGTTTTGAACTTGGTGCCTTTCTGTTGGCGCAGATGTTTAGATAGTTTTTTTAAAGTTGAATCACTGTGCTACTTGCTGTTTTCACTGCACTTTAAATGTTACTTTAAAGGTTTTCGAATTAAATGCTTGTCTGGACTAAACTGTTATAAAGTTGAATCTCCGTGCTACTTGCTGTTTTAACTGCACTTTAAATATTACTCTAAGGGATTTCGATTCTGGACTAAACTGTTAAAAGTTACTTTAAGGGCCTTCATATTACATGTATTTTGGGTCTGTATTGCTCTAAAGGGGGGTTTAGTGCTCGACTCTGAGCCTCTAATGCTGTACTGTGCCCGTAATTGAAATAGAGCCACTCTTACAGTGCTGTACCGCGTAGACTTAAACTGCTTCCAACCTACTATCCCTGTCTCTTCCAATTCTCTGCTGTTGACCCCTCCTCTGCTCTCTCCCCCATCCTCTATCTCCTCCCCCCTCTGCACTGTACAAATAGCCTCACCTCACCTTCTATTATTTCAGGTGCAAGCGATCCTACTAGGGTCCCGCCAAGGAGGTCATGAGGGCTGCTGTTCCTGCCCTCCCTCACCCCAACCCCCCGAAGCTCATACAAACTGAAGGTAAATACTCCATGGAAGGCAACGTAGCATCTCTATAATCCGGCCTAATAAGGCTGTTTTTGGACTATCGGACAAAAGAAATAGGGACTGCAAAATAGCTGTACGTACCAGCAATGCCAGGCCTGCTCGTCCGCCACACTGGTAGTTCCTCTGACTTGGTGCTGCGTGGAGGTTTGACCCTGCTGGTTTTGCCTGCTGCCCCACCACCCCCACCACAACCCTTGGTCGTCACCACATTATATACCTATGATCTGATCTAATCACGTGTCGAGCGAAAAAACCTATCAGCCCACTTTGCCATCTGCAGGCTATACTGACTCTCCACTAGGGGCATCCTCCTCTGAAATTGCCTTTTCAGTATAATTTCGAATCAGTCTTCCCTAAAAATACTGATCTACTGTTGATTCCTTATTCCCTTCCCCCACCCTCTCTCCTAGCTCCCTTTCTTATTAGTCAGTCCCCAAAACGAAGCTACCCTTCAGGCACCAAAGCCAGCCTTCGCCCCTCTAAAGTTGTGCTCCCCCCCCCTTTCCTTTCCTAGCTCTCTTGAGACTCCTGACTTCCTACCCCTAGGGCATGCCCCTGCATCCCACTAACTGGGAGCTCTAACTTACTCCAGCCCTGGCCTGCTGCCAGGGTGTGATCTCACACATGCCAAAGTAAATTCACAGGCACTCCTGCAGCCAGCACCCGAAAGACACCCACACTGTTGCCATAAACTGCTGACCTTTGCCTATTTTCCCCTCTCTGAAGTGTTCTGGATCTTTCCCCACTGGATTACAAGTGATCCTTCCCCGCTGGGTAACCTCAAGCTCACCGGCTGGCTTCAAGAGCTAGGGCCATGGCCCCTCACGCAGAGGTTGGAAATCTAGACAGCTGCCAAGGTCCCCTGCCTTCCCTGGCTGCTTTCAAGCCCCCCCCAACCTGGCTAACCACCAAAGGTTTAAAAATAGCACACCTCAACATCCACAGCATCCTTCAAAACCTGGCTAAACTAACGGCCTGGGTGTCCCATTACCAGCCTGACATTATGGGCATCTCAGAAACCTGGCTTAAGCCCTGCATTCCTGACTCTGCTTGTGCCCTCCCGGGCTAGAGCCTTGTCCGGCAAGACAGGGCAGGCAGTAAGCATGGGGGAGGTGTGCTCCTATATTATAAGGTGCACCTAAATGTGACGATAGTTGCTCACTCACCCCTTGCATCCCCAGCCTGTGGGTTCCTTCACACCCTCCTCCTGCTCGGGAACACTAAAAAGGTGCATCTTGTCTGCACCTACAACCCTCCGAAAGGGGGCGCTCAAGGGCTCTCCTTACTCCTGGACCAACTTAGGGATAAGGCTGGTTCAAACGAGCTGCTTATCCTGGGGGACCTTAACCTAAATTGGCTGGGCCCCAATGCCAAGCAGTTTGAGACTCTTCTCTCAGGCCTTGTGCTCAGTCAGATCATCACGGAACCCACAAGGACCTCCTCCCGGGGGGACAAAGGGTCTCTCATTGACTGGGTCATGTGGAACAGCTTGGATAAAATTGTCCACTCTGGGACACTCCCTGATGCCATCTCGGATCACTCCCCAACCTACAGCATATGGGGATTCAACTCGCCCAAAGTCCCCAGCAGAGTGATCCAGATGAGGGACTATTCCAAACTTATACTCAATGACTACCTAGAGGATCTTCAACGAGTAGACTGGTCCAGGGTCACTGCCACAAATTACCCTGTAGCAGCCCTTGATCAATTCCTCACCGTATTCGTCCCCTTGCAAAACAGGCATGCACCCCACACTAAAAGGAGGTCACGAGGCACAGTCCGAAGTGGTTCCTTGAGCTTCTTCTCTTCATGAAGCAGAGAGACAAATGCTGGGTAAAACATAAGATCTCCCATGACAACGACCTCCTTGAATATCCGCAACTCAGAAACGCCTGTAAAGAGAGAGCTATACGGGCCACCAAAAGCGAGTACTGCAAATATGCCCTGCTTGCCTCGGCCAACAACCCCGGCCGCTTCTAGAATAACATCAAAAACCTTGTTGGAGAGTTTGCCAAGGAACAGGTCACTGACATGCATGTTGGGGAGACCAACTGTAATAACCCCCAAACCATCGCCACTGCTTTTAACCACATGTTCTCAGACCTGCCGGCCCCCCCCAACTCTCTGCCCCGGTACCGCTGAGTGGGCACTCCCCCCCTCGTCTGCCCTTCTACCTCAAACGGATCTCAGTTGGTGAGACCCAGGATCTCCTGGCTGGACTCCCCCACCACACGGGGGCTGGATATGACTGCCTCGAACCTAAACTATTTAGCCTGGGGGCTCCCCTCCTTGCCCGACTGGTTGCTCATATCTTTAACTCTTCCCTCATCTTGGGGATCATCCCTGATGTATGGAAGATTTTTAGTATTACTCGAGCTGCAGCGTGGACGGACATGAGGAAAGTAAAGAATTGCCAATTGAATGGGCTTTTTAGAAGTATTCTAAACAAAGATATGCTGAAAAATCAGAATGTGAATAAGAAATTCTACTGTTTCTGGCAAATTTAAAGTGAACAATATTGACTTAGATTCATGAAAGGATGTTCTTTTAAGAGGCACCTCCTGATGAAGCCAATTATGAATGGCGAAACGTAGAGGAATAGGGCTGATATTCATAATAAAAGATTTAGATACTTGAAATACAGAAGAACTGTCTACAAGTGTGAATTCTTCTGGTTTGCGCCCTTCTTTCACCCCCCCCCCAGACTTGTGTGGGGCTCATACGGTATGGAAGATTGCCAAGGTTGTCCCTGTTTACAAACAAGGCGACTCCAAAGATACCAATAATTATCGCCCCATCACAATACTGTCTGCCACCTGCAAACTCCTTGAAAAGACAGTTGCTTCTCAACTCTCCCACTACCTCCAGCATTATGATGTTCTATCCCCTGCCCAGCAGGGATTCAGAAAAGGGCACAGTACATCGACTGCGCTTGCCGTGGTTAACTTCGAGATCAGGTCCACGACTGACCAAGGCAAAATGACAGGGGCCATATTCATTGGTCTTTCTAAGGCCTTCGATTGGGTTGACCATGCCATCCTCCACTCCATTCTGCAGTCTTTTGGATTCTCACACTGAGCCCTTGATTGGTTCTCCAACTACCCTGGGGGTAGGCAGCAATACACCTGCTTCAATCAAACCCTCTCAGCCCTTTCCCCAATTAACTGCGAGGTCCCCCAGAGATCCATCCCTGGACCCATTCTGTTTTCCCTGTTCATTAATGAACTGCCCTCCACTACTACCCATGGGCTCCCAACTCTATACGCGGATGACCTCGTTGTCCTGGCCAGCTCCCATTATATTAATATCATTAACTCTCGGCTTAACTCTGATTTCCGATCACATCCATAACTGGCTTAAGGGCTACAAGCTTATCGTCAACCTGAAGAAGACCCAGGCAATGCTTTTTGGGTCTGTGGCTAAAACCTCTGCCTGCCCAGTACCGCTAAAAATCTATGGAGCAAATGGCTCCCTCCTGCCAGTCATTGACTCTGTCAAGTATCTAGGGGCACCCTTGATCCACAACTTGATCTCACCACGCATATACGGAATGTATGTAAAGCCTCGAATGGCAATCTCGGCCTTGCCTACAGAGCCAAGGACTGCCTCACCCCGGCTGCTCGGCTCGCCATAGCCAGGGTGATACTCCTTCCCACACTTTGCTATGGGCTCGTTGCCTTCACTCCTGTCCCAAACTCTAGCCTTGCGAAATGGGACACTGCTTACAACAATATATGCCACTTCACACTCTCTGCCCCTCACCTTATGCATCGCTGCGAGCTCTACTCACCCTGAAAAGCACCGCGCCTTTGTCCTTGGCAATTTCGTAGATAACATAGTCAGAACAGCCACTCCCCCGGCACTCGTTCTTCCCCTGAAACATGCCACCCCTGCCTACCAATTAAGATCTAGTGCTGCATAGGCTCGACTGGTTCCCAAGACCTGCACCCTCACAGGTGACTGGGCCTTCCCCGTCCACGTGCCTAAAATGTGGAACTCCCTTCCCACCCGAGTTCATGCCTCACCCTCCCACCCCTGCTTCAAAACATCCCTATGGAGCTTCCTCAAAACTGCTACAGCCTGTCTATGTTCCAAATAGACCCTATGTAATCTCTCCCTCCCCAGATTCTCTGAGGGAACGCCTGGTGAGCAGTTTCTACAGCTGCTGTTGTACCTCTGCTGAAAACCAGCTTATGGCACTTATCATCCCCCTCTTGGAAAGGCGATCCTGTCTTATCAGTATCCGCCTCTTTTCTGTATAGTTTTTTAGCGTGCTCTCATGTTAGGTGATTTTTTAAAGTAATTTCTAACTTGTATGCTCTAAAATTTCCTGATGTTTTTTTCATGCTGTTTCTCTAATGTTCATTTCGAGCTGTGATTAGCTATTAGTTATTATTCTACCTCCCTATGCTGTTATGTAACTTGTTGCTAGACTGCTTGCCTCACCATGTTTGAGCCTGAGTTGTACCACCCACTTGTCAGAGCCTGCGGCTCCTGTATGTTACCTTGACTCTGTATCATGTTTTTTGTATGCTCTGTAACTCTCCTGGGTCACACCTGAAAATAGGCACTTGGTTGTCTAGTGTGCTTACCTGGTTAACAAAAGCAAATAAATAAATATATGAACTGGTGTGACAATATCGAGGGCTGAGGCAACAGCCATATTATATACTACCACCTCCTCCTCCAGTCCTGTCCCACATGCAGCCATCATGCTTGAGAGGTTCAAAGCTGCATGGAGTCCTGCTGGGGACAGCCCCTTTAAAGGGTAGCAGCAGCAGACCATCTAATCTGGGAGTGGACAATGGGGGGTCCTCGAATGAGAACGTCACTGTACAGTGATTCAACCAACCAACTGACTGGATCAATCTTGAGGCTGTTAATCTCCAGCCACAGTGAGAAAACTAGGTCCAAGGCATAACCGTGTTGATGGGTCACAGTAGTAACCATTTGTATGAGGACCAGTGATACTATCAGCTGGAGGAAATCATGTCTAAATTGTGAGAGTTTGTCATCGACCCAGGCATTGAAGTCACCCAGAAGCAACCATTTGGGCAACACCAATACCCTCTCAGCAACAAATTCCATCTTGCACTCCAGAGGCTGGCACTCAAGAAGGATCCCGCACCTGGAACCCCACGCATTGCCACGCATTCAAATGATGAAGGAACTCCCACTAGGTGCACCATGAAGTTCAACTTGGATCTAAAACAGATGCCCCCCCATGAACCCTCCATGAGCAGTGAACACAGAGATTCTAGCTGGGGACCGACACTTCCAAAATTGGCTCCATGTCATCACACAGCCTGGTCTCCATGATGCATGCAAGACTTTTTTTTTTAATTTTAATATTTTATTGTTGGACTTTGCCATACATTCACTTATGCCATAGAGCGGTATCAGTACATAAGCATAACAGATGTCTAAAAAAACAGAAAACATGACAGAAGGTGGTAAGCCTAATGTTGAAATCAGTTTGAGTGTTCCCATAAATAAAATAGGTATTACATAATAGCATCAACTGAGGTTGTGGTAAGTACAATTTATCTATACAATTATTTAATCACAGCATCTTCCTGTACTAAAGTAGAAGTGGGAAAGGGGTGGGGAAAAGGGGAAGGGAAGGGATAGGGAAAGGAAAGAGAGAGATAGAGAAGGAAAAAAAAGGGGTTTTAAAAGAAGGGATCCCCACACCGGGAGGGAGGGAGGGAAAAGGAGGAACATAGTATAACATTTACAACATCATACATAATTGAGATTTCTAACAGGTCGTCCATAGCCTTTTATATGAGGAATTTATAAGTCCACTACCCGGAGTCTGAGGGGCGTTTCGCCTGCAGCCACATTATCCATCTTGCCCATCTGTGAACATAGGAGTGAGAGTTATTGTTTATTTTAAAAGTTAACTCTTCTAAGTCAGCAATATTTTCAACTATTGAGATCCAATCCTGTTTTTTGGGTATTTGGTGGCTAAGCCACAGTCTGGTTATGGCTTTATGAGCGGCTGCGATTAGAATTGCCCACAAATACAGACTGTCAGGTCCTCTGAGATCAAGGGGTAATACCCCCAGGATTAGTTCCTCCCAACCCAGGTCCTGAGTGAGGGAGAATACGCTTTCAATAGCCTGCCTAATGTCCTCCCAATATCTAAACAGCTTTGGGCAACCCCACAGTACGTGGAGGCAGCCCGCTTCTTCCTCCCCGCAGCCCCTCCAGCAGCAGGCCGACACGTTAGGGTTTCTCTTATTTAGGGCTGCTGGGGTAAAGGAGAACCAAACTCTGACTTTCCAAGCATATTTCTGCCATAGTGGGGATTTGGTGGTGTGCTTCACAGTGTTGAAAATCACTTTCCAGTTTGCTGGAGTGAGGGCAGGGAGCATCTCCCTTTGCCAATGCTCCTTAATCCTTATGAGGGGGTCTTTCCTTGTTGATCTAATACCTGCATATAGGATTGAGATGGAGCCCTTTTGGACCGTGGAGGATTTTATCTGTTTAAAGGCTTCCAATAGGGGCGTAACCTTATCAAGGGGCCCTCCCTTCATCTGTAGCGTTAGTATGTATGTTCTGTCCTGCAAAATTCGGAAGTGATCCGTATTCTTGAGGTTATATCTATTTTTGAGGAAGTTGAAGTCCAGAACCGTTTCCCCTTGAATAAATTGCCCAAGGTATTCAAGGCCTAACCGGCCCCACTGTTTGTAAGAGTGGTCCATGTAGTTAGGTGGGAAATCTTCAGCCCACCCCAGTCTTTTTAAAGGCCACAGCAGAGGCAGTAAACTATATTTTTTCCATAATCTATGGATAGCCCGAAGTGTTTCCCCCACTGCGTTAAGTCTAGGTGTAGGATGGATGTAGGTCTGAGGCGGGGCAACCACTCAGTCCACAAGAGGTAGTCTATCATCCCCCTCCTCCATGATGCATGCAAGACTGACCTTAGAAATCAAATCTGATATAATTGTGGACTTGTTTCTTATTGATCTACAGTAACAGTGCAAAACACTTCCCACAGGGCACAAGTGGAGACTTCTGTCCTAAGGGCTACCTGCCTACTTGGTCAAGTGGGAACCCGTGTATAGGAACACAGGGTTCTCACTGGAACAAGTGGGCAGGTAGCCTGTAGGGAACTCTGGGAAAAGTACCGTATAGAAAATCAAGGCCTGTTAACAACTTAGGAAATATTTAGGATGTTTAGAAAATATGTACTGCACTACAAATGTTTGGAATGCTAAATCTAATTATTACAGTACTTTATTTGTCAACCATATCACAGACCAGAAAGCAGTTTGGAAAAAGTTAAAGAACATATTGGATGGTAGAGATTCAAAAACAACAAAACAACTTGTTATCGATTGTAAGACAATTGACAATCCTTTAGAAATGGACAATGCCTTTCATTCTTTCTTCACATATGTGAGTACTAAACATACCGTAAATATGGGTCTACTAATATGATTTTATCTTCAACTGAAACACAATACTGACTGACAAAAGTTTTTGACTTCTTCTCAGTCTCTAGTACAGAGGTTGATAACTTACTAAAAGAAAGAAATGTATATAAAAGGTGGTCTAGATGAAATTGACCCTTATGTTTTAAACTGGCTTCCACTGTTGTCACTGAACCATTAACTTCAATTTTTTTATATACTGTGTATTTTTAGCTCCCTTCACAGGAGCTGCCCACATCAACCTTTCCACCCCCACCCCCCCAGCACCATCCTTCCCTTCTCAGCTACATACCAATCTTTCAGTGGGTTCATGGGGCACTAACAACATTATGGCAAATTCTGTTGGGAGGGTGACAAATTAACTTTCTTCCAGATCCATCATTTGTAGGAAGATAGAAGGCAGGTCAGCAGGGCCCAAGAGTATGTTTTATGCTGGCAACTACTGGCTTTCTGATTTTGTTTCTCAAAGCCCCCAGGATGCTATTGACTACAGCTCCATAGGAATGTGCATGCAGAAGGTGCTGCCACTGTAGCCATACAGCTTCCCTTCTCCCTTCACGCACTTCCAGCTGCACCGCCATCTGTGGTCTCCCAGGTGGCAGTATTGCAGCTTAGAAAATGGGTAAGAAAAATTCCTACTTCCCGCTTGGCTCTGAACATCCACCACCCAGGCAGCTATCAGGCAACAGAGACCAGTAAGTAACTTGTCCCTGTGCCTGCCTGTCTTATAACCATAAGCGGGCTCAAATTGAATGTTCAGTTTTAAACTAGCTACCTTTTTGTACTGCTTGGCGAGCGAGCGAGAGAGTGATACCCCCCCCCACCACCACTCCATTTTCATTACCTATGTGGGTTTTAGTTTAAAACAAAAATAAATTAACCTCACTGCTGAGAAAAAAGTGAAACTGGTACCAAGTCAAACTGCTGGCTGCCTCCAGATTGCCACTTAACCAGTCCAACACTCCCAAATGTTGTTCACACACACACACACACACACACACACACATGCACACACACACATATGCACACACATACACGAATCTCCACTGCTGGACCTCTCGTTTAACCACAAGTTGTTATCATTTCGGGATGCCCGTGACAAGTACCACTGGCCTTCCTTTGCCTGTTTTCACTACTTTCAGTTATCACACATGCTTACTCACTTTTTTTAGTGCTGGACCTTGGCTTAGCCATTTTGGTAGTTTAATTTTCCCTCTTCTTCAACAGGGCTCCCTTCTCACTATATTTCCTACTATTATCGATTGTTACAAGAGTCTCTGGCATCCATGGAAGGGCCGTGCTTTTGTAGCTGGGATCAATGCTCCCGGGCCCCTCCCCCAACAGACTTTGGCTGTTATCTGGAAACACCTCTATTCTTTTATAAAATGGGATAGATACTGCTTTATGCAATTTATAATTATACATAATCTTTACTATACTCCAGTTAAACTACACAGAATGGGCAGACTTCCTGTAAATTCTTGTTCTAGATGTGGGAAAGAACTGGGTACCTTACTTCAGATCTTGTGGTCCTGTGAGAAGGTGGTTCCCTTTTGGGAACACATTCATACACATCTCGACCCCTGTTAGGGTGCTCTGATGCTTTCTCTCCTGAAATATGTATTTTGAGAGATTATACTGACAGCTTACTGGGAATCCAGAGGCCATACATGGCCTTGATTTCAGATTGTGTGAAAAGATAATTCTCCATCACTGGTTTGACCAGTGTACACCCCCCACTTATTGAATGGTATATGGAAATATTGTTTGCCTTACAGGTTGAGCGCCTTGTTGCCAGCATGGCTGGCAATTTGCACAAGTTTACCCAGGTTTGCGAACCTTTGCAGATCTTATTGATGATTTGACTACTCTCATTTAGTGTTCCCACTTGGCCTTTCTAAATATGTTGGTGCGGAATTAACCTAGCATCTACTCTCTTTTAACTACCAGGTCTTTATGGATGTCCTCTGGTGGTGGTTTTGGGTGGGTGAGGGGAGGGTATGGGGGAGTTGTTATTATGTTGTATTATAAACTGTTTACCTCCTGATCATATTCCTGTCTATTTATCTCGTTATTGTATACTCAGGATCTGTTTCATTGTTATGTCAGCTGTCATAATATTTTGTTCTTAATAAAGTTTATTTAATCTGAAAAAAAAAAGAATCTCCACTGCTGGTAGCTGACTGATCTTGTTTGTTGAGCTGTCATGCCTACTCTGTCTCCTGATTCAGCTAGCACAGCAATTGAAAATGAGCGATGCGTTAATCCAGCATGCTTGTTAGCAGAAGCAGTGACAAGAAAAATAAAATAGAATCATTACAGTCCTTGCCTGTTCACATGCTGATGTTGCTATTCGCAGCCACACAGAAATTTTTGTCCCAATTGTGCTGACTCAGCGGTTTGTCCCAGTTATGCTCAGACTACAATGGCCACCAATAAGAAAAAAAACCCTACTACTATGGGATATTTGTCATTTTATGATTGCACCATGTTCTATACAGTGATCTCTGCCACATCATACTGCATGGGAGGAGGGGTGTGAGGATCAAGAATCAATAAACAAGCAGAAAAAAGGCTCTCATAAACATCAGCATCCTCTACTGGTAATTCTGCCAGTTGAAGGACTACTTTACAATAAGCTCTATTTAAATGATTTTATTTCTTGTTTTTAACTTTAACTATTTTTTATGTGTAAAAAAGAAATACTTTACATATACTCTTTTTCTAAGTGCAATAATACCCTCTAGGGTGGGTGATACTGGACTTTAGAAAATGGGCTTTTTATTTTCTGGACTCTGATTGGCTGCCTCCCATGCTGGGGGGGAGGGGTACATTAACTTAAGATAGATGCCCAGGAAATAAAAAGTACTAATCTCAACTGACCTGATTACCAATATCACGGTGCCATGGAATTCTCACCATATTTATAGCCATCATGTTTTACTCTCACTTAACGAGTACTGAGATGCTGACTAACCCCCCACTTTTCTTTTTGAACTCCCTCATTGCAGTTTTAAATTAAAAAAATATGCTTTGTTCAGCATAGCTCCCTTACCTAGTGCCATCGATCCTCCTGTCAACTCATCATTGATCCTGCCTCCTGCATCCCACCAGTAGCCCACTGACTCATCTGTGGCACACAGCATTTCTCCCTGGCTACAGATGGACTTGTCCCCACCCCCTCACAAACCCTGCCCAGAACTCCACTGGAATTCTTTCTTTTTAGAAACGTATCCACCCTTGTTTTTGGAAAACAATTTGTTCATTACCAAAAACAATCAAAAACCCCACAAAAATAGAAGCATTGTTCCTTGTTGCACTTTGCTAGAAGCTCACTATCCCACTCCTGAAAGTCTGTACCATTAACCCTGTAGAGAGACAAACACAAAAAACTGTAGAAACATCAGACAGCTTTGTTCTTATAAATAGTATAACTTTCCTGAACAGCAGACTAGATTACAGATTGTGCTCCATCTCAAGTGACTGCAGGCTTTGAAACTGGTGCTGGAGACTTGCTCCACGTTTGAAACAGTCAAAATCAAACAGGAAGTTACCTCCCATCACATGAAGCTCACCACACTAAATTCTCCTGCTTCAGCTCAGTGCTCACCAAAGCAAATAAAAGAAATGGTTCTCCACTCTTTTGTGTGTGTGTGGTTGGGGGGAGGGGAGCAGCAAGCAACATAAGCTGGAGAAGATTCTTACTAGAAAGAAACTTCACAAAAAATACAGCATCAACCTCAACTGGTGATTCTATCAATACAGGGACTACTTTACCAGAAAAGTTCATTTAAATTTTTGTAATTAATTTTTAATATATGTATATACTTATTTTTATATATTTTTCAGAAATTTCACCTATAGACCATTTTCTAAGTACAATAATTCCCTCCAGGGTGGGTGGTATGGGCAGTACCAGATATTTCAGGGGCTATAAGGCCCTCTGCCTATGGCGTCGGTCCTCATTATGCCCCTGGGCAGTGCAGTATTTCCCAATACTTGCCCACCCTGTTGGGTATTTTTGCTTCTATATAAAATTGGTACATAATTCCCTGCATCCTGATTGGCAGAGACTTGGTTATAGCCATGGCATGGAAGAGCACCACCAATGGCTAAAAGCAAGTCCCTGCCAGCAGGGAGCAGATATTCCATATCCACATGCTGGGATGGAATTTTAGTTTTTAAATGTCAACCATTTTTTTCTCAATCCATGTATTTCTCGGAATGATTTTTTCCCTATTTATTTTCACAATAAATAATAACTCCAGGCCTGTTACACACATATCTGCATTTTTTGCAGTACACTAATTAACTGCCCCACCCACTATATTTAGCAGTTTGTTTTGAAATGAATAGGCATTCTTCTTAGCATTGTGGCATTTTGGTATTGGTCTGCCACTAAAGGACCCTTACTTTCTTTCTGTTCTGCCAGGCCCATCTGGTGCTGCTGTAGCAGACATCTTGCTGATACTGAATGAACTGAGTCAGATGCATAAAATAATGAACAAAAATTTTTTATTCAGAGACAGACAGGAAGCATCTTCTCACCATGAGGTTCAGACTCTGATTGACTAACTAAAGACAGGCTAAAGGGGTTTTCTAGCCCCTGTTAAACAGAAATTAGCATACCACAGTGACTCTATAATTGCAACATTGTCTTGTGCTGTTAAAGGGGTGGCAGCTAGATTAGCCCCACACTTAACCTGTACTCCACATCACCGCCAGAACAGTGAGTGTCAGTACCATTTGAACAAAAAGCAAAACGAGCATGGCATAATGACAATAAGAAATAGTGTCAAACTTTAAGCATGGAATTAAACATTCTACCAATGCTAAGAAAAACTATTCCCCCCCAAAACAATACTCCACCCTGGAGGGGGGGATAAATCTGGACTATACTGGTGACCAGTCAGAGTAGTGCCAGGGGAAAGGGAAAACACCATAGCAACTTGAAGCTTGGTCAGGGCGACAAATGCCACAGTGCAAGGAAGGGGAAGGGAAGGGAAGGGAAGGGGAGCACCTGGAGGATGCCCAGTGCAGGTTAAACATTACATTAACAGTTGTTCATAATCACTCAGACATACCATCAGAAAAAACTTTGCTGCAGAACACTAATATTTAGAATGACATTTGTAGCAGACAGTTAGCTGTACAATGAACACAGGAAATACCACACTGAGTTTGGTTACCAAAATTCACGATTTCCTATGGCTTTTCTGGTCAGTGTGAATAGAGGCATGTGTGGCTTTTATGAGTTCCTGACAGGACAGGGTCAGGTCGTTAAAAGCAACCCACGAGTTCTGTGCGCTCTCAAAAACATACCACCTCACTCAATAAGTCCAGGATCTGTTGGTGTACTTCTTTCTAAGAATCTTCTCAATCTGGTACACTGGTGTGTGTACAGGAGAGTCAGAAGAAGAAAAAGAGGCAAAAGACTGTGAAGGTCAAGGAAGTGCATCTGGCTGATCAAGCAAAACAGGATCTGGCTGAAGAGTATCAGGACCGTGGGGTTCTGGAGAAACTGGTCGCAAATTGTCTGAAGGAATTTCAGCTTCAGAGAGTTTGGCAGGTTCAAGTGCAGCTTCATTGTTTTGTGGCTGGAATAATCTGGTAGGGTGTTACTCAGGTACCCATGTTTTAGTCGATTGATGTGAACTTTGTTGTGTACCAGCTTTCCATTGGACTTGCATCACAAGCAAACGTGAACAGGAGGATGCTTTTCTACAATGTAGAAGGGACCAGTCCAAGGGTGAAGCAGTTTCTTGGTGGTGCCCAGAACAAGGACAGGTCAGAACAAGTAGACAATGTCCCCAATGGAAAATGAAGGCTCATGCAACTTGACTGCTGACATTTTCTGCATTGCAGATTTTCTCTGGCCCAACATGTTGATTGCAACATGTCTGGCAAGTTCAAGCTGTTCCAGCATAGGAATAAGGAAGGAAGAAGTTGACTTTGGAAACTCTAGCAGTGAGAAAGCCCTGTCCAGTGGAGTTTTTGGGTGATGTCCATGAACTAAGAAAAATGGTGTGCACTCTGTAATGTCAACACAAGGGTTGGTGTTGTAGGCAAATTGCACAAAGGGAACAAAATGGTCCCACATGTTGTGAGTTTCATCCAGGTACTCGGAGAGTGCATTGAGAATGGTAGACATCATTCTTTCACTTTGTCCATTGCATTGTGGATGATAACTTATTGTGTGAGTCTTTTTTATGTTGAGAAGATTGCATGTTTCTCAGACAGTAGTTGAAAGGTAGTTAGTGCCTCAGTCTGAATGCAGGTATGAGGGGGTACCGTGACCACAAATGACAGTATTGAGGAAAGCATGTGCTACCATGGTAGCTTTAATGTCTTTTAAGGGGGATTAGTTCCAAATACTTAGTTAGGTAGTCCACAAAAACAAGGATGTATTTGTTGCTGGAGTCAGAGCATGTGGGTAAAGGACCAATAATGTTTGTGCTGACTCTTTGGAATGGTTCAGTGGCTACAGGCATTGGAATGATGTGTGCCTTTGTTGATTTGGCAGGAGGCTTTCTTTGGGAGCAGGGCTGGTAGGATTTGACAAACTGGACACTGTCCTTGTTCATGTGAGGCCAGAAGAAGTTCTATGTATTCCCATATGACCTACAGATAGTGGAGAGGCATGAGTGGGATTGAAGAACTTCATGGATTAGAGAGGCCGGCACAACTAGCTGTACATGAGTTATAGCTGTGCGATGACCCTTGCCTCCTTGGTCCAAATGTGGAAAAGCACACCATCATTAAGGAAGTATTGAGAAGCAGAGAAAAGTACATTCCAGTGCTGCTGCTTTTGTTGCAGTAAAGTTCCAGATTTTAAGCATGCAATTATGTCTGTGAATTGAGGATTAGTTCTTTGTTGCATTTTGACTGTCATCACGGAGATACCAGTAGTTGAGGAAGTGAGAAGCTCTTATTTATTTATTTATTGAATTTTGTTGACCGGGTAGGTCCACTGGGCCCCGGAGGTCCCTTTTTCAGGGGTGACCCGGGGGTAAAAAATAACATACAGGTAAACAGAACAGTAAAAGCAGGTAAGCAGAGCTGTAAAAATAACATACAGGTAAACAGACAGTACAAGTAGGTAAGCAGAGCTGTAAACTTGCATAAATACCAAATGGTTTAACAGTGATAACACACATAAGGCAAATTCCATACTGTATAACTGTGAAAGACTTAATGGCATTTTACACGGAAGGTGGAGAGGGAGGAGGGCCGTGGCATAAGGTCAGTTCCTTATGCATTGGCAAGTGCTCTAGCGAGCAGGTGTGCTTTGAGCTTAGACCGGAAGCAGGGGCTTGACCTTCCTCCCGTACCTCCAGTGGGAGTTTGTTCCAGTGGGAAGGTGCAGTAAAGCAAAGGACCTGGACCCAGCTTTAGTCTTTGTTTTGGGGACCACAAGGAGGTTTTGTCCTGAGGAACGGAGACTCCTCAGGTTGGTTTTGACACTAACTAGTCCTTTGAGACTAGGGGGAGGTAAGGGCCCTAGAAGCTTAAAAGCGAGACATAGTGTGGGGTAGATGAGGCGGGCTTCCAATGACGGCCAGCTGAGCTTGGATTGAGCCTCACAGTGGTGTGTCCTAGGGTGTGATAATGTTGCAAATCGGACAATCTTATTGTATAAGGTCTGGAGCCTGCCAAGTTCTGTAGAGACCACGCCTTGAAGAACAGGTGCCACATACTTGCAGTAAGTGAGGATTAGTGCATATCTAGGTAGAAGCTGTTGGTAGCAGTAAAGCAACTTGAGGTGCTGTAGGAGTGTTCACAGGGAGCAAATATGTGGCATGGAAAGGAAGAGCTTGTAAGCAGCATTCTTCATCTATTGAGGATAATGCAGAGGGATACCATCTCCAGCTTACAGCATTGGCATTGGCATTGGCATTAGAGTGAACTTCATCTGGTTGGTACAGAATTTCAAAGTTGTAGTATTGCAGTATGGCAATCCATCAGGCAAACTTGCCTACTGCCTCCTTCGTTTTGAATAACCATCTGAGGGCAGAGTGATCAATGATAGCTGTGAGGGAGGAGTAGTAAAGGTAACAGTCAAATTTCTTTTCGGCAAATACCATGGCTAGGTATTCTTTTGCTGTGATGTCATAGTTCTGCTCAGCTGAGGTAAGAGAGCACACGGCATAGGAAACAACCCGTTCAGTTCCATCTTGAATTTGACATAGCACAGCACCTATTGCAAAAGAACTTGCATCTGAGTAGAGTTTAAAGGGCTGGTCAAAACTTGGGTAGGCCAATACTGGAGAAGAGATTTGTTTTCTTTCAAAGTTTCAAAGGCCTCTTTCCACTCAGAAGTCCATGTATATTCACATCCCTTTTTGGTGAGGGCATACAGTGGAGTTGCAATCTTGGCATAGTTGCAAATGTACTTTCAGTAGTATTCAGACAAGCATAGGAAAGATCTAAGGTCTTTGAGGTTAGTAGGTTCTGGGTAGTCTTTGACTGCTGAGAGCTTATCTGGGTCTGTAGAGATGCCCTGAGAACTAGCAACATGTCCCAGATAATGACTTTGATGCTGTGCAAAACAACACTTCTCTGGGCAAAGCTTGAGTTTGGCTTGTCTGAGACAGTCAAACACTTCCTTGAGATGTTGGAGGTGCTCTGGCAAAGTTCTGCTGTAGACGATAACATCATCCAGGTACACTAGGCAAGATTTCCAAGACAATCCATGTAGTATGGCTTCCATAATGCATTGAAATGTGGCTAGACTGTTCTGAAGTCCCATAGTCAGATGTTTGAATTGAAAAATTCCCAAGTGGCAACACCAGGCTGTGTATGGATGAGAAGCTGGATCAATGGAAACTTGGTAGTACCCACTCTGAAGGTCTAGAGTGGTGAAGTAAGCTGGGCTGGCCATACCAAGACTCTCTAAGACATCTTCAGTTGTAGGTAAGGGATGAGCATCTTGCACAGTGTAGACACTGAGCTTTCTGTAGTCTACCACAAAGCGATACCCCCTGTCTTTCTTTACCACCAACAGGCAAGGTGTATCTGAGGGACTTGTAGACTCCTCGATAATGTCTTGGTCAAGCATGTCTTTGATTATGTCCTCTAGGACTTGTTTCTGTTTGTGTCCCACTTTGTAGGCTCACTGACGGATTGGTTTCTGGTTGGGCTGCACCTTGATGGTGTGTTGCAGGATATCACAGCATCCGAGCTTGTTATCTGGACCAACAAAGACATCTGGGTAATTCTCCAGGAATTTCAAAAGTTGCTGTTTCTCTGTTGGAGATGCTGGAAGTTTTGAAGAGGATAGTCGCTGACTGAGGGGTAACCCTGTTGAAGCTGGAGTGGTTGTGATAGTACTGACAGGACTAGAGTTGGCGGAACCTGGCTGATGTTCTTGCATAAGATGGAGCTGGTCCCCTGTAGACAAGCGAAAAAACTTTCCGATGTTGGCACCCTTTGAGATGAACACTGGCTCATCTATGAAGTTGCAGCATTTTTGGAAAACTGTGCCACCATGCACTGCAGACAAGGTGTTTCCTGGAAGAAGACCTTATGAATGCAGAGCGAGGGATCCCATGATGATGCCAACAACACCTTGTGGAATTGGCTTACCTTGAATCTTGGCAATCAAAACCATCTCTGTCTTAGGAGGCACAGTGACTGAGTCTGTAGCTGTGAGTTGCCTCAGAGGATCTAGTGACAGTTTTGTTTGATGCAAAGTTTAGGATGGTTTTCTGAGCTCTGAGGAAGTCCAGGCCAAGAATCATAGCTGGTTGTAGGTCAGGCACTAGGTAGAACTTGACAGTAGCTTGCTGTGAGCCAAAGTTGAGCTTGAGATGGACCATGCCGGTGATTGGTACTGGAGTGGTACTTACTGTGATAATGTACTCTATATGTCCACTGCAGTGACACTGGGTAAATGAAGAATAGCTGGATTGTCCAGAATACTGTTATTGATAACTGAGATTTCTGCTACAGTGTTGACCAAGGCTTGCATAGACCAATCTTCAATGGTTACAGGGATATAGTTCACTAAAAGTTGTGATCTGTTGACAGGTACCTTTGCCCCTGGAAGAGAGAGTGTGCCAGAGTTAGCAGTTAGAGGAGGCGGTTGGTTTGAATTGTGAGAGTCAGTGAGGCGGTCATTTGCTGTGTTCCCCTGGCCAACAAAAGCCCTTAGTTTGTTGGGCAGCATTCATTTCCCTGATCCTGGGAATAGTTGTGATTATCTTGCTGATTGTGCTACAGTGGACGCCTTCGATTCTCTTGATTTCTGTTCTAGCACTTCAACTTTCAGCAGCAGTGTGTCCCCTGAATCCACACCACTGGCAGGTCACTGGTTCTCATGAAGGCAGAGGTAGCTCAGGTGGCTGTTGAGGTGGTTGCAGAGCATTGACAGAAGTTGCAGTGGAAGTAGTAGTGCTGAGGTGTAAACTATTGACAGTTGTGATGAGCTAGTCAATCATTGCTTGTTGCTTTTGGACACATGTTGCAAGTGCAGCCAGTTGTGAGGACTGTGGCACCTGTGCACTGGTGGACTGGAATATGGAGATATACTCTTGTGTAAGTCGTGCAACTTGGATTGTGTCCATCCAGGTTGTTGTTTTTTTGCTGAATGACATAAGTATGAAATTGAGGAAGCAGTCCCCAGACAAAAGCTATGATTTGATCTTTTTCAGTTTTCTGCAGACATTTGCACCATGACTCAGTGTCCACTATGAATGCTTCTAGAGACTCAGATGGTTGTATGATGCATTCCTACAGCTGTTCCTCCAATAACCAGAGTTGATGTGCTTGGAGGAAATGGTCTTTGAAGCTTGTATACAGGGTGGCAGTATCTCCTTTGACTTGTTCTGGAAGTGTGTTGAACCAAGAAATGGCAGTCCCTCTCAGAAGCAAGTGCAAGGTGTTGGAAATACGCAAAGGAACAGTTGAACCATTGAAGGAAATCCAAGCTTGGAACTGCTCGAGCCAGTCTACAATGTCTTCGCGAGGGAAGGCTGAGAAGGGTACTGGTTGTAGGCTGGTATGGACTGTGGATGGTGGTGAAACAGCCTTAATGTAGGCCAGGTCATCTTGAATGGCTGGCATAGCTGGTGTTCCTTGAACGAAGATGGAAGACTGGATGTTGTGCAGGAAGGTTTCTATTTTGTGGCCCATGCCCTTGAGGTGGGTGAAGATTGAACTCCAGACATGCCAGTGCCCTTAGTGGCATCATCCTCCTCTGACATTATGGTTGGAGACAAGCTTCATTTCACTGAGTGAAGGTCATAAGGATGAGAAGGAGTTGCCATCATGCAGGAGACGGGACATCGTGGAGTAGATGAAGTGCCGAGAAGAAAATATGTTTGTAGACAGAAGTACAATTATTTGTAAGCAAAG
This sequence comes from Neoceratodus forsteri, assembly GCA_016271365.2. Taxonomy (NCBI): domain Eukaryota; kingdom Metazoa; phylum Chordata; order Ceratodontiformes; family Ceratodontidae; genus Neoceratodus; species Neoceratodus forsteri. The sequence continues at coordinate 1,698,872,237 of CM057449.1, read as the reverse complement.
TCCATCAAATTACATCATAATAAACACTTCCCACTCAAGTTTGTGTTGTCTGTTTCTTAAATAATGTTCTAATTGTAAAAAGCAGCTATTTGTTGCAGTGTCCGTTCATTTCTATAGGTTTGCCATTGATTCCTATGGAGTGAGGTCATTTTCTTGCTCTTCACAAAATGGCCACTGAACTTTGACATGTAGTTCCTGTATTCCTTGACTGTAAACAAAATGGCTGCTAGTGGGGGGGGGGAGTGAAGGGTCACTTCATTTGTTATTGTTTTGATGCACACAAGATGGAGGCTTCTTGCCACAAGGCTGCTGTGCAAGGGACAGCATTGCGAATGCCACGCTGCAGGCCTTCTTCCCCATTGAAAATTGGCAGGCTTTCTCTTTGGTGAGTGACAGAATTGCTGGGGGTAATTTCTGTGTTTATTTGCTAAGTATTTATTTACTTGGCTGCTCATTTATTTGTAATTGGCACCCTTACAGTTATTATGTTGTCTGTTAGTTTTATTGTCGTTTGGTCTCCCAGGCTGTCCTCCATTTATGTTATATTCTGCCCCCAAGTTTTGTTTGCTGTGCCCAGCTGCTGTTTTATATAGTTTTTTTTGCCTGCTCCATATTTATTTATTGGCTCCTAGGGGCTCCTGATGCCTGTATTAATTTTGATTTGAATGGCCCTTTTCTGAAGAATGGTGGAACCTGAGTGGATCACTCACTATTTTTTTTTTATTCCCCTGCCCCATTTTATTTAGATATGGAGGCTCCATGTTTGCTCTGAGAAAGATTTACTTTATTTATGGAATAGCCACTGGGAGCATATATAAGTGGGGAGGGGAGCGCTCTGTTGCAGTTTTGTTATTTATTTGTTTGGTTACTTGCGTTGCCACTTTGTTTGTGGGAAGTGGTGGTTCTGTGCAGTTTTCGGTGCTTGAGGAGAGCTGCAGTGGTTTGGGAGGAGTGGAACTGATCCACAGTCCATTGTGAAAAAAGGCAGGGGGGGGCCAAGGCAGTTACAGTTGCTCCGTTGATTGTAGGCACAAGTTGCAGCCATGTGGGAGGGTAGCAGGCCAGACTGGATCCCTGGTGCAGCTTAAGCATGTGTGACTTCAGGGGTGTGAAGCATGGTGTGGCCATAAGTAGTGCTCCATAACGGCTGCAGGGAGCAGTTCAGTCTGCTGGGGAGCCACAATTGCGAGGAGGGCAGCACAGAGCTGTTGTGTGCTGAGTCGCGGGGAAGATTCAGGTACAGCTGTTTGGGAGGGGGGGTTAGCTGAGCTGCGTCCCACAGCGGGGCCAAGGAAGGGTACAAGAGTTTGCTGAGCCATGTTTTGTGTGGAGTAGCAGATTGGGAAGGCAGAGCCACAGTGCTTGGGAGTGGGGTAGCCTTGCAGATTGCAGCAGTCAGGCAGCTGTTTGCTGTGGAGCTGAAGACAGAGGCAGTATCAGGGACTTTAAATTTTGAAAATATTTTTCTTTGCTGGAGCTGCAGTCCCTGGTGCAAGAGGAAGTGTGGCAGTGGCTGCAGTTTAAAGCTGTGGAATGTGCTTGCTGAGCAAAATGGAGCATTGCTGAAGGAAGCCCTGCCATGAGGTAGGAGTTGGGGGGGTGCAATTTGTACTCTGTGGGTTACAGTTCGCAGCTCCGTGGTGCACAAGGTTCAGCACAACTAATTTTGAAAGGTTCAGATTTGGAACCACTGGCCAGCAGGGGTGAAGACTTTACTGGTAGTAGTCTTTTTACACTAGGAAGGCTGCAGACTGCTGTACAAGACAGGAGACAGTTTATAGTTTATAGTTTCTCTGTGCAGCCAAGGTTGTAGTTTTATCAGCATTCAAACAATTCAAGCATACTTGGGTGATGACTCTGGAGTACCAAGGGATGCAGACAAGCAAGATGGGGTATGGGCAGAAGAAGGGCCTCATTCTCCACCATGTGTGGTGTTTTGGTGTTGGCCTGCCACTAAAGGACCCTTACTTTCTTTCTGTTCTGCCAGGCCCATCTGGTGCTGCTGTAGTAGACATCCTGCTGATACTGAATTAACTGAGTCAGATGCATAAAATAATGAACAAATATGGTTTATTCAGAGACAGACAGGAAGCATCTTCTCACCGTGAGGGTCAGACTCTGACAGACTAGCTAAAGACAGGCTAAAGAGGTTTCCTAGCACCTACTAAACAGAAATTAGCATACCACAATTACTCTATAATTGCAACATTGTTTTGAGCTGTTAGAGGGGCGGCAGCTAGATTAGCCCCATACTTAACCTGTACTCCACAGTATTTATTGGTGCCATCCACCTCACGCCTGCTCATTCTGCCACTTCCCCACCCACTCACTCACTTACTTTCTTTCATCCCTGCCTGGCACTATGAACAGTAGCTTTCTTGTTCAAAATTGTTGATCTTTTGCTCCTGCCTCTAAACGTAGTCACACTCAAGGCCAGTTGCCCACCTGCCTAATGCTGACTGCTTGCCTGAAAAACACTCTCAAGGCTGAATGACCACCTGCTGTGGCTGTGTTACTCACCTAAATTAAACATTAAGTGACTCATTCAATCCTGGTTTCTGGTTCTTCATTGGCTGCTGGCTCCATTTAGAGCCACTGCACTGTAATTTCTCCTGCAAACACGTAGCTGCTGACACATTTGAACCCGTTCACAGGCATCACAGAGTTATTCTGACGGTAACATACCAGGGCATATAACAGCAACTGGAGCATTGCATTCCTTGACTTAGCAGTGTGCTTCCGTCTGTAGGGGCAAAACCAATAAAATACCAATGTTCTCATTCTCGTCCTATGTCTGGTACACTTAGTAGATAGGAGAGTAGCTAGAATTTTTTAACTGGTGGTATTGTTATTTTAAAGAAATACAAAATCACACATGCCCCCACAGTCCTGGTAGGACTAAACACATGTCTATGTCTTCTGTTGGCACCCTTTGCAAACTGTGAGAGGCCTTTTGGCACCATACATTTCTGCTTAAAGTTGAACCAGAATAATATTCTGCGGTGATTTGCATATGCAACCCATGATGCTTTGTATTGTGGGGGCATGTGTGATTTTGTATTTCTTTGAAACTTGGCTTCCCGGCCAAATGCCCTTTGGGGTAACCATTGCCTCAGTGCTTGTACAAAGAGGTTCTTTGTCTTTTAAATTGTTATTTTATACTTATATATTTAAAACAAAACACTGAAACAGAATTGCAGTTGCTGACAATATTCATATGGAACAAGTAAAGCAATTTATCTGTACCCTACTGGCACCAATAGGCAGAGGAACAATTTTACCTTATTTTTTAAGCATTAAAGACAATTATAGACAGGTTTGAGAACGTACCAATGTATTTTTTATTAAACTTCATGACAACCCCATATTACATAAGCAATGAGACACTCTGGGGGTGTTGATTGTACTAGGTTTACCACATGCACAGGTGCTGAATAGAACTCTGCCTGCGGCCTCATGCCTTACTACACCCCTGTGTGTGTGGTAAACTTAGTACACCTAACACCCCATTCTGTCTTACTGCTTAAATACCAGACCTTCCAAGGGGCAATAAGGCCCTCTGCCTGCTTCGTTGGGCCTCATTATGCCTCTGGGCAGCTTGGTATAGCCCAATAATGCCCATCCTGTCAGGTATTATTGCTTACTGAATTCACTGCTCTCCCTCCCTCCCCAGAGGAGTAGCGCATCCTCTGGGATGCTTGATCCTCTTCCCTCTGGCTATCCCCTGATCCTCCAGGCTTGTTCTAAAACTGGATAAGATTGATGGTCTGGTTTCAATCCTAATGTTTAATCATTATTTTGAACACTCTTCTGTATTTTGATACTGGAAAAAATCCAAAATTTTGCCATTGTTTAATGGTGGTGATCCATTTTCTATGAAGGATTAATTCTCCTATTTCCATTCTCTCTACAACTGCCACAGTGCATGAAACTGCCTGTAACAGGTTCACAACATATTGTGTGAACCATCAGGTACTTACCAGTGCACAGTCTGGCTTACTATATGTCCTTCCAGTCAACCTTGTCGTCAAGGCACAGGTTATGAAGCATAGAAAAACCAGGAGCAGTTTCAAACTTTACAAATAGTGTTTTATTATTAATAGCAGCAAAATAAAAGTTGTTCAATATAACTATTTACAGTAGCAGTACAAACATAGAAAACAGAGTCCTTCTTCTGAGTTTGTTCTTCTCAATTTCAAATCTCAGTCTCTATCTCTCCTCTTGCACAAGCATTACAGCTCTTTTTATAACAAGTTTTTGCAGGAGCTCATTAAAAGAATATTCTGCATCTCACACTGTGTTCTTGTCATTTTCGGCAGGTGCAGCAAAAAGGACATAGTGACCCAGAACTGACCTCTTGTTTACATCTCTGCAAAAGGCTTTAAAACTTCATTTCAGGTTAACCCCTTGAGTTCCAAATAGCTTTTTGCAATAATTTCAAAAGTAAAACTATATACAGTTTTAAATAAAGGGATCCCAGTATCAGTAACATTTCCTCATAAAGATTCACATTTAGTTTTATAACTGCAGATATGCAAGGGGAAAGAAAAAACAGAAACAGCAAGGGAAGGCAGAGAGAGAGTGAGAGGCAGAGAATTGCAAAACTGTCTAAGTGACCAGTTCCTAGATCCCACAAGAAAATTTGGTTTTGCAACCAGACAGACAAGAGTCAGAAAAAGAGAGAATAGAACAGACCCTTGCATTCCACTCTTGCTGCTTAACAAATGGGACAGGGCCTTATTCAACCCTGTCACAAACCTGTACTGCATTGCTTAAAGTTTTAAAGAATATTTAAAGACTGACTTGAAAGTGGACAGATGTGGAGGGGTTGTGGGATAACAGATGGACCAGACACTGAACTTCAGGTTCAACACACAATCGCTGTGTGATGTTTATTCAAAATACAGGAAATAAGCTTCTGTAATGTCATATTCTTTCTTCAGTACATCAGTTTGCAGAAACAGACTATGTATGTCCTTTCTCTGCACTTAGCCAGCACCTACTGACACTGATCTCTGATCTCACCGCTTTTCAGTGAAACCTTTCATCCCTAGGTGGGCCCCATTTGCTTGGGTAGTGGGGGCTCAAAAGGAAAAAAAAAACTAAAAACAAAGAACTTCAGTGCAGAAACACTGAAACATGGGTTACTTCAAAGGGCATTGGCAACAAATCAAGTTTCAAAAAAATACATCATACATACTTCCATAATGCAAAGCATCATGGGCTATATGAACATCACCATGGAATTTCAGATTTGTTCAGTTTACAGCAATTTACATGCATTTTAAATAGTACAAGTAACTTAATTTCAATAATAGTCACCCAGTACTTTTTTTTACCATTATCAAAAACACCTAGTGCCATGGTATTTTCAACATTTACAGGTTTCATAAACATAAGGTACATTATGACATAGTGCTATTACATACTAAATCCAACAATGATAAACACAACCTGTTTTATATATGCGTGGAGGTCACAACAATAACCTCCCTGTACAAGGACCTGAGAGGGAAAAGGAAAATTAAAGAGGACATTATAGCATAGTCAAGAAAGGCAAGGGACTGCCCATAGGTGGCCAACCTTATGGACTAGAAATTGTAAAGGATAGATTAGGTTAAGCAATAGAAGAATTGTTGTAACAGATTTAAGAAAAGGTCAGTCATCAAGAGTGGCAGGAGCTCCCTGTCACGTATCTCCCACCTTAAGAGGGAAGCAGTTATTGCAGACTGCTTACCACCTTCCTGTTTCAGGAAGGGATGGAGCTTCCACCTATCCATCTTCAGATGCTCTGTCACAGGGTCCCTATTAATGATAAACATTCTATCACAAATATAGTAGATGTCATCATTCTTTACCTTGAGGCATTAACACATTTCTCAACAGAGACTAACGGTACCTTCCCATCTCCTTTTAGGGAAAGTCCATCATATTTCTTAACCAAAAATCTGGATGACTGAACAGTCCAGTACCAAAGAAAGACTTTCACAGGGCTAAGTAATTACCTGCTTCAACCCCACCAAACAAATTGGGTTTAAGCAGGGGCCAAGTCCTAGATTCAACACATCTACATAAACCCACTAAGTCTTTTGATTCACTCATTTCACTTGCTACAGATACAGACACCTGAGGGTAGACACTGTAGGTGTTTATTTATTTTTATTTATTTAGTTTTTGTTAACCGGGTAAGTGCACTAGCCAGCAGGTGACTATTTTCAGGCATGACCCGGGGGAGTACATGACAAGATACACAATGAGGATGCATAACATAGACAATACAGGCAGTACAATGTAAAAACATAGAAGCTAATTTGGCTAAAATAACATAGTGTCCACTAATCTAAGCAAAACATTGTTTTGTATAGTATATACAGGCAGAGCGGTTGCTGCTACAAGGATAGAGTAATTCTTTGATTACCTGGTAGGCATAGATCAGGATCCGGGAGATGGAGGGTAGAAGAAGTGGAGGAGGTTTAGATGAAAAAAAGGGGGGAAGACCACAGCTTGAAACAGCTATGCCACTCAGTTGTACAAATCGGCATTAGCGGCTCGGGGTACTGACGTTGCCGGCTCATGGAACTGCTCCCTGGGAATGTATACTGCAGCATCCCCTGATAGCAGACTAGCCCGGGACATAAGGCGAGAAACATTTCTGTTGGACATATGGGCAAAACAATATGCGATTCAGGTCCTTGAGGGTGTGGTGGAACCTCGGCAGATCTGGTGCAAGGGAGGAGTGAAGCAAAGTCTACTCAGGAGAGATTAGGAAAGAATTTCACTGGAATTACTAACATTTTCGGCTTTAGTGGCTATAAGTCGGGACGGTCAGCCGAACCCATGGTTCTGTAGCCGGGCATGAGAGCAGCGAACAGCTGGGGTTTGGAGGGTGTAAAGGCAGTCTTACGGCTTTGGAGGCTAGGTGTGGGGACATGTAATCAGGCTGATGGTACCGATGGCAGGCAGGAGAGTGACGTGCGGTCGGGGTTTAAGGGAAGTTCGGCAATCTTACGGCTTTAGTGGTTAAGCATAGGGATAAGTAGCCGGGCTCATGGTACCGTAGGCGGGCATGAGAGCGGCGTTCAGTCGGGTTTAGCGGGAAATAAGGCTGTCTTATGGCTTCAGTGACTAAGCGTAGGGACAATTAGCCGGGCTTATGGTACTGTTGATGGGCATGGGAGCGGCGTACGGCCAGGGATTTTGTGGGAAAGTCGGCAAACTTACAGCTTCAGCAGCTAGGCATGGGGTAAGTAACCGGGCTCATGGAACCGTTGGCAGGCATGAGAGCGGCATGCGGTCGGGGTTTTTATGGGAGATTCGGCAACTTTACGGCTTTAGTGGTTGAAAGTAGGGACATGCAGCCGGGCTCATGGTTCCGTCACCGGGCAAGAGAGTGGTGAACAGTCCCAGTCCATAGGCATCCAGGGGAGTAATACGCTAGGGGGGCAGGAGAGAGTCAGGAGTCAAGGACCCTAGTTGTACCAGTACTTATCTAATCACAAACAGACCTGTCCTATAGGACAGTGAAGGCATGTAACAAATTACGATAACAGTGGGTAGAGTAAAGCAGCTTAGTTCAGTCAGCATAACAACATGTAGGAAGGAATTAACATATAACAGTAAGGGCTTATCATGTAGAAGACATTAATTGTACATAATATTAATATGGTTTGTATATCACAGTATGCTATAAAACCAAGCCATAATAGCTGGGGTACTTAAAGAACAACAGGTAGAGAAGGTGTGGGAGCAGACAGGAGAGAGTAGGCATGAGGAAAGTGGGTGAGCTAGAGGGGAGGGAGTGTAAGAGTAGGCAGGGCTGTCAGGTAGGGTCAAAACAGGCACATTGGTCAGAAGTGGCCAGGTGGTGTTGTAGCCCTTGTTTGAATTGGTGGTGCGATGAGGTATGCCTAAGATCCTGTGGCAGCATGTTCCACATTTGGGGGGCAGCATGCCTGAAAGCTCCAGTTCCTTTGGAGGTGTGACAACGGGGGACTCTCAGTAAAGATTTGTCTGTCAATCTCAATTCACGGCTTAAGGTAGTGGGATGAAATAGCTCAGCAAGTGATGCAGGCTGGCTTAATCTGATGATAGAGTCACATAGACAGCCAAGATAGTATAGTCTGGTGGCAGTGGGGAAGGGCCAACCGAGGTCACTATACAGTTGATAATGATGTTGGAGTCGTGGACCCTTAGAAGCATATCGACATACATTGTTGTAAGTGACATCCCATTTTTGCAGGGCTGTTTTATGGGCAGTAGTCAGAATGGGAGCACAGTAGGTTAGGGTTGGTAAGAGGATCCCTCTGGCGATGGCTAACTTGGCAGATGACGTTAGCATATAGCTGGTTCTGTAGGTCGCCCCCAACTTACAATTTACGGTTTTACAGGTTGTTTGAATGTGGAGATTAAGGTCCAGAGATTGGTCAAGTAAGATGCCAAGATAGCGGAAGGTGGTGACAACCTCAAGAAAGGTCCCGTTAAGGTCAAGTATTTTCAGTGAGGAGGTGCAGGATTGAAGTTTCTGGGCGGTGCCCAGGAGCACAGCTTTAGTTTTGCTGGAGTTGAGGATTAGGTGATAAGAGTTTAGCCAGTTTTGCACGCTGTTGTAGGCTGTGGTTAGAGACAGGTTTAGGCGGTCCACATTTTGAGAGCTGGCATAGATGACCAGGTCATCAGTGTAGAGCAGAGAGGAGCAGGCTGGGATAATGCTTGGTAAGTTGTTTATGAATAGTGTAAAGAGAAGAGGGCCCAGTATCGAACCTTGAGGGACACCAATGTTGATTGTGGTGCTGTCTGAGATTGCAGAGTTGAATTTTACAGCCTGGGTCCTGTCGGTGAAGTAGCTCCTGTACCAGTTTAATACAGGGGAGGAGATGCCTATTGTTTTAAGGGGGAGCAGGAGCAAGGAGTGATCCACGAGGTCGAAAGCCTTGGTAAGATCAATGAAAACAGCTCCTGTTAGCTGACCTTCATCCATGTTCGAGAGAATGTCCGAGGTGAGTTTGGCAAGGGCAGTCATAGTACTGTGGTTCTTCCTGAAGCCATGTTGAGCATCACAGAGCTGTTTTGTAGATTCTAGGTAGTCAAGGGTCTGGTTGGCTACAAGTTTTTCTAGAATTTTACTTAGTTCTGATAGAATAGCTATCGGCCTGTAGTTAGAGAGTTCATTATTGTTCCCTTCCTTAAAGATAGCAGTAATCCTGGCAGTTTTCCAGAGATCCGGGACTGTACCACAGGAGAGGACAGTTTGAAATTTTGCCAGAGGTTCGGGAGATGAGATGTGCAGCGACTTTTAATAGGCGAGGTTCCAGAGAGTCAGATCCAGGGCTGGTGTTGTCCGATATAGTTTTCAGGAGCTTCAACACCTGAGAGCTTGTTATAGCTTTGAAATAAAAAGGTTGGGTTTTTTGAGCCCCTGTTTTATTGGCTGAGAGGTATGGTGGTTCACTGTCAGTTGTGGGCAGAGATGAGATGGGAGCCATTGGTAGTGTAGAGGTATAGGATGAGAGGTCCGAGATCATATTGTTGAAAGCATTCGCTATGGTGAGGGAGTCATTGCAGTGGGTACCGCTAAGGACCATCTCAGAGGGGGTAACAGATTGTGGTGTACCAAGGAAGGTCTTTATATGGCCCCAGAATTTTCAGGGGTCGTGGGCTGAAACTAGTTAGTAGGTTCTGACAGTGCCTGCTTTTGCAAGCCTTATGTGCTTTACAGGAATTTCTGTGTTGCCTGTATATGGAGTGGTCACTGGGCAGCCCAGTGCTTTTGTAATGCTTCCATAGTTTATCCCTGAGCTGTAGTTGTAGGAGTAGATTTTTATGAAGCCATCTAGTTTGCTTCCCCCTGACTCTTCTTTTAACTTTCGGTGCATGCCTATTCTGTACTGCACTGAACCTCATCAGGAACACTTTTAGGGCATCTTCAACTTTTTCTGCATGGTGGATCTCAGACCAATCAATGTTAGATATATCAAGGAGGAAGGCGTTGATGTCCATATGGGCAAAGTTTGTGAAAGTGACCAGTCGGGGAGGGAGGAGGTGGCGGACCTGAGCGCCATTGACAACAAATGGGTGAATGGTCGGTAATTGTATCGGCCAGGACCCCAGCCTTGGTGGCATGTTCAGGTCTATTAGTGAGAATCCAATCAATCAGTGTACCAGACTGCACGGTTACCATCCTAGTGTTCTCTGTTATAAGCTGGTGGAAGTTAAAACCATGGACTAGTGATGCGAGGGCACTGTGAGAGGGGCCCAGCCAGTTTAGGTTCACGTCGCCGAGGATGATGGCTTCATTCATGTTAATGGTTTGTAGTGTTCATTTGAGGACTTCCTGAAAACCATCCACTCCCCCAGAGGGCAGGTTGTAAAGGCAAATTATGTGCAGCTTCTTTGCACCAAGGGACAAATCACATGTATTGACTCACAGGTCATTGGAGGGTCTTGGACGGGGGCTGTACTGATGCTGAGGTGAGACTTGTGGAAGATGGCAATGCCCCCACCCCTTTTAGACCCAGGCCAGTTCTGTCATAAAATAGAGTATCCAGGTATGTCACACAGGGTATCAGGGATTTGTGGTTTTAGCCAGGTTCGGAGAGGCACAGGATGTTGGGTTCATAGATTTTGAACCAGGCTTCTAGTTCAGGCAGATGGCTCTGTAAACTTCTGATGTTCATATGGGCTACAAAACGTCCTTTATTTGACTTTCCATTTGAGTTAATGGGAGCGCCGTTGCGGGGGGGGCCTGGATTCAGCTCTATGTCACCAGCTAGCCTGAGCAGGAGAGATGCCAGGAACTCTAGTCTTAACCTGTAGTGACTTATTGTTGATTTATGTTTCCTCCCCCATTTGTTGAGGGTAAGCAGTATGTGACAAGACCATCCTTTATTGAGGAGTAGGTATTGCCAAGTGGGTTTAGGGTAGTGCTTGGCTGCTAGTAGGTTTGAGAAACTGAAATCAGTGATTGATAGGGGGTAATGGCGCGCCACACAAGGTAGAGTCAGAGAGATTACATTCAGGCTCAGAAGAAAGAAGAGGCAGATTAGTATAGGTAGTACTTTTAGTCTGCCACTTGGGGCCGGGGGGCCTACAGGGAGTAGTGACATGACAGCGCTTATGAGACAGTAGCTTGGTTAGCTGAGCAGCAAGGATTTGCAGGAGAGGTTTGCTAGGGTAACACAGCTAGAGCAAATTTTTGAGATTCAGAGCAGGCAGAGCAAGAGGGGGACACACACGAGAGAGAGAAGAGGGAGGTGGGAGTTTTGGAGGAAGAGAAAAGAGGGAATTTAGACCATAAGGTTAGCTCCAGAGAAATGAGGCAGTATCAGGGCAGGCGGTTTTGCACGGTGACTGACCTATTTGTTGTTGAGCAGGAAGATTACCCCCAGTGGTGAGATAATATAAGGAACCAATGGGAAAGTGGACACTTAGTCATATGACCATCAGAGTCCTATATAGCCAGAGTAGCCAGGTGGGTGACCAGGGTGGGTGAGGTGGGGGCTGGACAAAATGTTCACCAGAGGAGCTGTAACACTTGCCATAAGCGGCTCGCCGTAAGCGGGAGAGAAGACTGCTCACCGCTGGATACGGAAGTCACAGTCCCCAGAGCACGGTAGGCAGTTTGAGAGTCAAATTTCTCGGTGAAAACAGCTGCTTTCAGTGAAAGGGTGAATCAGATAGTGCCACCAACCCTTACTGGAGAGAGCCGGTGGGAGAAAGCGTAAAAATGTGCCTTTCGACTTTCGCCATTAGCGGCACCAAGGTACCAGCGAGCATCCGAGCTCTGGTTCCCTTCCTGGGCGAGCGAGGCTGGGCGGCCCCTGACAACAGGCTTTCTGGAGGGCGTGGTTTCCATCTTCGGTGGTGCTACTGGGCAAGTGGTGTCTGGCGGCTTCCCTTTGGTGCAGCGGTGGGTCCTGCAGGTCAGGAGCAAGTCCAAGACCTGACGGATTCAGAGGGACCTTTCGACTGCACGTGTAGCGGCACAAGGTACCAGCGAGTGGCCGAGCTCCTGGTTCCCTTCCTGGGCGAGAGTGCAGCAGGCGGCCCCTGACAACAGGCTTTCTGGAGGAGCACAGTTTTGATCTACGGCAGATACCGCTGGGCAAGCGGTGTCCACAGAGGCTTCCTTTGGTGCAGCGGTGGGTCCACGGGTCCGAGGGGGAGCAAGTCCGAAGCCCCAACGGGGTTGGAGAGGACCTTTCGGCTTTACGCCTTTCCATTTTCCACCCACCTCCTCCTTTGTAGGTTTTTCATCAAATAATGAAAACACATCTACCACCTCCTTGATTTTAACATATTGTAACATTTTTGCAACATTCACATCTTTAGCCTGCAGTATGCTCTAGTCAATACTGTTAATAGATTTAACTGCATCAATAAAAGAAAAAGTCCCTTCAGCCTCATAGGCTTCTTCTTTCTTGCTTGGACTCTTCAACCCCAGCACAGTATTACTAGGCACAGTCTTACCTCGGGTCTCACATTCAAGTTGCATACTTGCATCTCCAGCTTCCAACAGGTAACATCCTGGGAACACAGGAAACAAAGGAATATCCTGCTCAGTCAGGTGGTCCTCCTCAAACTGAGCCCATGAAAAATCCTCCTCTGACTCTTTATCCAAACTCTCTGGCAGGAACCTTTTGAGCACCTGGCCACCAGTGTTCTGCCTATCTGCATAGTTGGTCTGCCTCCAGCCATTACCCACTCATCCAGTGGATCATCCTCATAAGGGACTCCACCTCCTGGGTGTTATTGCTCACACCTCCAGTCTGCCTTGACCTGCATCTCCTCATCATCTTTGGGCTTGGCCTTCCTCTGAGCTCTCAGACCCAGTCCAGGCAGCAGCTTCTCTCCATCTGTTGACTATGGTTCTGGTCAGAACCCCACAGACTTTTTTCTCCAGAAAATCCTGGTGCATCAGTCCACCTGGGATACCTGGGTGATATCCACTAGAAAACATCCCTTTTCAGCCAGTCTAGATGCTTCCTAGCAAGTTATCCCACTTCTAACACCAAGTCTGTGGAGTGGTTGTGGGATAACAGATGGACCAGACACCGAACTTCAGGTTCAACACACAATTGCTGTGTGATGTTTACTCAAAATACAGGAAATAAGCTTCTGCAATGCCATATTCTTTCTTCAGTACATCAATTTGCAGCAACAGCGTATGTATGTCCTTTCTCTGCACTTAGGCAGCACCTACTGACACTGATCTCTGATCTCACTACTTTTCAGTGAAAACCATTCATTCCTATGTGGCCACATTTGCTTGGGTAGTTGGGGCTCAAAAAGAAGAAAAAAAAAACAAGACAAGCTAAAAACAAAGAACCTCAGTGCAGAAACACTGAAACATGGGTTACCGCAAAGGGCATTAGCAAATAATTAAGTTTCAAAGAAATATAACATCATACATACTTCCAAAATGCAAAGCATCATGGGATATATGAAAATCACCATGACATTTCAGACTTGTTCAGTTTACAGCAATTTACATGCGTTTTAAATAGCACAGCTAACTCAGTTTCTATAATAGTCACCTAGTACTTTTTACCATTATCAAAAACACCTAGTGCCATGGTATCTTCAACATTTACAGGTTTCATAAACATAAGGTATATTATGACATAGTGCTATTACATAATAAATCCAACAATGATAAACACAACCTGTTTTACATACGCTTGGAAGTCACAACAATAACCTCCCTGTACAAGGACCTGATAGGGAAAAGGAAAATCAAAGAGGACATCATAGCATAGTCAAGAAAGACAAGGGGGTGCCCATAGGTGGCCAACCTTATGGACTAGAAATTGTAAAGGACAGATTAGGTTAAGAAATAGAAAAAATGCTGCAACAGATTTAAGAAAAGGTTTGTCCTCAAGAGTGGCAGGAGCGCAATCACAGCCGACAATGTGAAAAATCAACTCAAAAAGCCAGCAACATGCTGGGATGAATAGGAAGGAGCCTAACAAGCAGAAAGGGGATGTGATCATGCCACTATACAAGTCCCAGGTAAGGCCACACCTTGAGTACTGAGTCCTGTTCTGGAGGCCTTATCTCAGGAAGGGCATGGATGTACTAGAGACAGTGCAGAGGAGGGCAACAAAAATGGTACAAGGGCTCCATGAATTGCCATATGAAAGCAGATTACAGCACCTCAACATGCACTCACTGGAGCAGCACTGAGATAGGGGTGGCATGATTGAGACGTTCAGGTTCCTAAAGGGCATAAACAGAGTCCCTAGCCAGGAACCCTTTCTGGTCAATAGCTCCACAAGGACAAGGGGTCATGAAATTAAATTAAGGGAAGGGAGATTCCGTGGTAACATGCATAAGTTCTTCTTTACAGAAAGGGTGGTTGCTCCATGGAATAGTCTACCTGCAGAAACCATTGACTCCAAAACAGTAGGGCAATTCAAATCTACTTGGGAAAGTCATACGGAGATTGTCTAAGAAATTCTATGGGGGGTAGGGCTCAGGGCAAACTAGATGGATCTTTGCTCCCCATCTACTGTCACTTTCTGTGTGACTGTTGCTGAGGATTTAATAGTGCATCAGTTCCTACTGACCTCACCAAAGTCTTTGAATTATTTAACTATCAATTACTCCCTCTTAATGCTGAAATTGTTGTTTTTTCTGGCCATGCTACTGCCTCGAAGAGGTCTTATTTAGCCCAGCATTGTTCATCTGCTTCAGTGGGATATGTCACCTCTAATACAGACTAGGCCCCCAGTATATTGGAGTATGTCACTTCCAGTCTGCAGCAAACCTTAGCAATGTTCAGCAGCCAATGCTATTTACTTATACGAGTGCCACATCAGTGATGTGACCTGCTTGGTATTACAATCTTTGCCAGTAAACATCTCCAGCCATTCACTTTGCTGGTGCAGTACCAGCGTACATGCATGGCTTATCATGAGCTCTTGGCAGTGTTGTCTGCTGGAAGTGGTCATCTACAACCTTATGTGGTGGTTGCACTTGCTTTTTTACCAACCCAATTTCCTCATCTGGTGATACTATAAAAACAGCGCAGTCATGCCATTTCATGCTCTTTTCAGATTTGCTTCTATAGTCTCCTGTATCCTGAATTCAGTGAATTCAATAATGGGCCCTGTTACCCCTGACACAATATTTACAGTACTATGCTGTACAGTATAGTGCAGTATAATATGTGTTGTGTCATCTTAAAGTCATTACATGAACTGGTGACTTCTGCTTATTGTTATGCTATATCCATAATCCATTAGCCATCATATCTCAGTGTACTATATGGTGTGCTTGCTTGAGCTTTGACATACACTGTGACCTTACGCCCCATGTTCTTTTGCCCACCTTTACCAGATTACATTATCTTGATATTCAGTCTCAGCAATAGCAGAAGCTGCTGAATTCCTCCTTCTCCATCCCTCCAGGGTAGCCACCAGCTGCATACATCTGACATCTAGCTGTACAAGTGTCTGACCAATACAGTGTGAACTCACTGCTAGACACACTTTTATACAGTGAGTCCAAATTAATTGTGACTTTCAGTGCATTACTACTATAACACATTAACCATTACATAGTCTTTCAGCCCATTATGGTGCCTGACCTTGTCATCACAACAACATGTCATTTTAGGGGGAGAATCTCGGGCTGATGATGGGTCACAGACAAGTTAAATAGGCCCTTTTGGCTCTACCCTGTCATCACACACACACACACACACACACACACACACACACACACACACACACATCCTCTCTTGACTAACGGCACTCAGTTGCCATAAGCCTCACCCTGGCATCCAGCAGGGAGTCCTATGTAGATAAACACAACTGGACTTGTTGGCTTTTTTTGTATGTATCGTACTGTACACTATATCAACAGTATAGACATGCTATATTGCACTTGTTGTGTTCCTTATTACTTAGGGGTCATGTAACATGATTTTTTTCCCTCACAGATGAATAACAATAATAACCAAGAATGGACCCGAGACCGAGCATGTTTCTGCAGTGATCTCCAGGTACTCAAGCTGCAGTTGTTTTTTTTGTTATAGTTTGATACATTTACTACTGACTAAGCCATGTGTGGGAGCAACTGTGTGCACCAGACAAAGTACTGAACATTACTGTAGTTATCTAGTTATTCTGTGATTTGGCATTTAAATCTCTAACATTTAGAATTTAAATCTCTATTCTTTGTTCGTAGTGCACACAGAAGTCCTGTACATGACTTCATATGCTTGTAAGATAAGTGTACTGCCAGAAAGGTTGTGAATTTGCTGAACACACAGCATGAGGTTTCAACTCCCATAAATTTAGTGAAGAAAATGCACCAGCACATGGGCTGGAAATATGGACAAGCATGGCATCTAGCATTGTATTTTGCTGATTTATTGTTCTCAGTTGTTGCATACGTGGCTTAATTGTTTTCATTGTTCACAGGCATTGCACAATGCTATGTGATGTGAACAAGGCAAAGCAACTGCAGCAGGCAAGGGATATGACAGCACACTTCCTTTAATATTACACACATCTACTGTGATACATATAAACAACCATCCGGAGAACGCACAGGTATTTATAGAACACATATACGTGCAGTGTTCATACCCACACAGCAGAACATAACGAATACAAAATGCAGTAGAGTGACCTCTGATATTTCTCTGGATAGGCTAGTGTAGGTGCACTGAAGTAGACATACACAGTCCGAGGTCAAGTACAACAGTGCAGCTTATTTAAAGCAGTGTTATTTCCAACGAACTGGGGTCAAAGCCCCTTAACAACATAGGAAAAAAAAAAACTACTCCTGTCTGCAGTTCTAACTAAACACAATTCCCTCACTACCTCTGGTCACTGACTACTCTGGTTCTCAGCCTCCAGGTAGTATAACAAAGTCCACTTACAAACGCCACAATCCTTAACAAAGGTCTCTGTAGCTTGCACTTTCCCTTTGCAGCACAGCTTCCAGCACTCCTCATGTTGCCTAGGTGGGTTTTATACGCTGCCCCTAATTAACATTGACAGCAGCTGTGTTTGATTGGCTTCCTACCTGGATGTTTTCAGTGTTTTCCCTATCTGGATGCTTCCAGAGTTTTCTATGTTTGATTAGCTCTGTGTTTGATTATCTCCCTACCATTTGGTTAGCTCTGTGTTTAATTAGTTCCCTTCTGCTTATAGAAACTCCCCACACCACTCTACAACACATCCCCCCCACCCCAAGCTTGGCACCACGAGGATGAGAGGCCAATGCTGAGAGGCAGTGGATGCTGGGTAGGGCATCTGCATAGTCATGCAACCAACCTGCTGTCTGGGTAGCAGTTTACACCTGAGATACAGGACTGGATAGTCCCCATCTCCTTGACTTTCCTAAAGTCATTACAAAAGCAAAGGACCCATCCAATTTGGGAAATAACACAATAGGGCTAGACCAATTGCTATGAGACTCCTCTATAACCCCTAGCTCTAACATTTTTTTTTATCTCAGCCCTTACCTCCTCCCTTTTGGATTCTGGAATGCGATAGGGGTTTAGCTTAACTTTCACATCTGGCTCAGTGACTATCTCATGAAATATTCTTTGTGTCCTACCTGGCTTACCAGAGAACACATCTCTATTCTGGGTAACCATCTGTCTAGCTTTCCCATACTGGTCAGGTGTTAATTCTTCTGAGATCATCACCTCCAGCTCAGATGAGTGGTTATTTTCGGGTAGCACTTCTGATTTCTCAATATAAGCCTGTCTAACCTTCCTGGCTTTAAGCAGGTTAATGTCATAGATTTGCTCAGGCTTCCTACTGTCAGGTTGTCTAATCTTATAGCTCTTTTGGCCCACTGGCTCTGTCACTTGTCTAAGAACGTTCTGCAGTAGGGGATCATTAGTCTGCTCTCAGCCAAAGTTATCCCCAGAGATTCCCAGGTTGCCTAAGTCACTTTTCTCTAGTACTTTGACAATCCAGGAGGGGTAGAGAAAATGAGAAGGGACCTAAACAAGTTGGAGGAGTGGCCAAGGGCATGGCAGCTAAGATTCAATGCAAAAAAGTGCAAGATCATACACTTAGAGCACAGAAATCATGGGGAGGAGTATACAATGGGGGAGGAGGTTCTGACGGCCACCGAACAGGAAAGAGACCTGGAAGTAATCATATCAGATGACCTAAAGGTTATCAAAGACTGTGAGGAGAGCCAGTGCAATATTAGAGTGCATAGGGAGAGGTATCTCCTGCAGAAGGAAGGAGGTGGTCATGCCACTGTATAAACCATTGGTGAAACCTCATCTAGAGTACCATGTCCAGTTCTGGAGGCCACATCTCCCGAAGGATATAGACATGGTGGAAGCAGTTCAGAGAAGGGCAACAAAAATGGTACAGGGGCTGCACCAGAAGTCATATGTGGGGAGACTAGAGGATCTCTATATGTATTCCCTGGAAAAGAGGAGAAAGAGGGGGTGATATGATAGAGACTTTCAAAATGCCTCAAGAGTATAAATAAGGTACAAGAGGGTAGCATCTTTCATAAAAGAAGATGTTCAAGAACAAGGGGACATAATATGAGACTAGTGAGGGGTAGACTCGGGTAATGTGAGAAAGTATTTTTTCACAGAAAGGGTGGTGGTTCCATGGAACAGCCTCCCAGCAGAGGTTGTGGGGCCAAAAAACGGTAGGGGAATTCAAACATGCATGGGACAGGCGTAAAGGAACACTAGTGATAGGAAAGAGAGGGTAAGCCAGAGATCATTTAGGATCTGCGGTACATGAAACAGGTAGGGAAAATGAGCAGACTAGGTGGGCCAAGTGGTCCTTATGTACCTTTAAATTCTATGTGTCTGTGTTACTTAGGCTGTGCCAGGGACCTGGTTTCCTGTCTCTTGGGTGATTGTCTTCACTATATTGGGTTGCCACCCCCTTTTGAACACATTTCAAAGGTTCATTAAGCTGAATCTCTGTGTGTTTCTCTGAGGTTTTAGTACTCCGGAGCTTATCCTGCCTACGTTTCACTTTCATCTGAGGATGCTTACCATTCTCCAGGTACAAATCTGTGTGGGTGAATAGGAAAACTTCTAGTAGACTGTCTTTTGGGAAAATGAGTTTAGGTTTGGGTTCATGGCTGTCTCCTTGCTGTGGCTGAAGCTGAGTTTGGAAGTCAGGGAAGTCTTATCCCAATATCAGTGGATATGGCAGTTTCAGCATCACACCGACAGTGACAAAACTGGGTTGATCCTGTATACCTATTTGTACAGTGAACATTAGATAATATTTTACTGATCCATGTACACAGGTGATGCCTACTCTCTTAACCACGTTGTACTGAGAAGGGTCTGTTAGATTGCCTGAAACAAGGCTAACTGCATACTCTGAATCTACTAGGGCCACTGTGGGTTTCCAATTCACTGTTACTGGTGTCTGAAGGATATGAATACCATCATCCACCCTGACCACACTCACTAACCCACAATAATCATTATCTGTTCCCCTATCACACATTGCATGGGTTCTGGGCTATTAGGACTGTTAGCCATAATGTGCCCTAGCTCCCCACACTTAAAACATCAATAAGGAGTTTTGGTCTTGAATCCTCCCTTGCCATTCTTTTAGCTAGGAACTCCAAGTCCTTGCTCAACTTCTGGCTGCTCTTCAGCATCCCCACTCCTAGTCTAATTTTTACCAGTTCTACCATAGCTCCGGGTCCTTGGGTTTTGGGGTCACCCCCCCTAGGTCTGAAACATCTCTGTAGCTGTAGCGTAGTTCGGCAAAAGTTCTCTGCTAGCCAGGTATTGCTCCACTAAGGCTACTGTGCTGTCATGTGTGGGTAGGTTGGCCTGTCCCATGCACTCACGTACACCATGTGGAAGACCATGAAAAACATGATACAGTACCAACATCTCTATGATTTGGACTGAGCTGTTGATATCTGGTCTTAACCACTTCATAGTCAGGTGGATCAAGTTAAACGTTTGTGATCTGGGGGCCTTCCCCTCCTGGAACTGCCAGTTGTAGAACCTCTGAGCCCTCACCATAGGAGTTATTCCAGTCCTTGCCAGGATCCCTGCTTTTAGATAGTCTTAGTCTGTCACTGCTTCTCTCTCTAATTCATAATAAGCTTTTTGGGCTTCAGCGAGCAGGAATGGTGCCAGGAGTGGGGCCCGGCATCCTGAAATGCAATTTGTTTAAAGCCCATCAAGGACACCTCTATGTCATCTTCAGGTGTCATTTTCTGCAAGCATTGGATTGCTCAGATTCTTTTATTTAGTTTCTGTTGACCAGGTAGGTGCACTAGACAGCAAAACTGCTTGTTTTCAGGCAGAACCCGGGAGGTTACATACAATGGGTGCAAAAACAACATTGAATACAAAGAATAAATCAGGTGACAACAAGCAGTACAATTAGCCAAAAGAATATAGTCAGGTAGCAACAAAATGAAGCCAGAGTCAGGCATGGAATAATACAAACGTAATGCAGTACAGCAGCATAGACAAAGATTCAACAGATCGGAGCCCCTGTACAAGACATTATCAACACTGTACAAACAGAGGGTAAGTGTGAGGGAAATAAATGGTTCAGGGTAAGCTCTAGGAGATCAGGATTGGAACAAGTTCCAGGACAATAGCTAAGGGGGTCAGGCAAGTGAGTGGATAGACCCACCACAGGAGCAGAGTTTAGAACTGACAAGTTCCTAACGGAGTTCCTCCTTAAAACCCCAGGGGGTTTGGGCAGTCATGAGTTCCAGTAGAAGGGAATTCCACACTTTCCGAGTGCTAAAAGAGAAGGCATTTTCACCCAGATTGGCCGTGGTTCTTCATTAGATGGCTTTGGAGAGGCTGGATGACTCATGCATTGTACTACCTCTCTGAGGGAAGCAGAGATCTCTGCAGTCTGAATCATAAGAACATATAGTACATAAGCAACAGCCAACAGAAGGACACCTCCAGGCCTATCTTGTCTGCCCGATTTGTGTCTGAATCCTATATTTTATCCTGTCACCAATGATAGTGTCTCCTCTTCTCCCTCCCTCCCCTCTTCTGTTTTCTTGTCCCCATCTCCTCCCTCTGTGTTTGTCTCAGGCTCTTTTGAATGATCCCACTGTCCTGGATGCCATGCCTGCCTCGGGTAGCATGTTCCAAGGTGTCACCACCCTTTTTGTGAAGAAGTGTTTCCTTACATCCCTCCTAGATTTTCCTCCCACTAGCTTTAGGCTGTGTCCTCTGGTGGAGGTATTTACTCTAACATTGAAGAGCCCTTCACATGATACCTTGTTTCTCCCCCTAAGGTACTTGAAGGTCTCTATCATATCCCCCGTCTGCCTCCTCTCCTCCAGTGAGTACATCCGCAAGGACTTCAGCCTCTCTTCGTATGACTTGTCCTGCTGTCCCCAGATCATCTTGGTTGCCCTCCTCTGCACCTCCTCCAGCAGTTTGATGTATTTCTTTAGGTATGGGTGCCAATACCTCACTCCATACTCTAAGTGAGGCCTCACCAGTGATCTATACAGTGGCAGAATAACTTCACTGTTTCTGCTACTTAATCCCCTTGCAATGCATCCCAGCATCTTGTTGGCCTTTGTTACTGCTTTCTTGCATTGTGTGGATCATTTCAAGTCACTAGTGATTGCTACCTCTAGGTCTTTTTCTTCCTCAGACTCAATTACTTGTACTTTTCCTATATAGTACTGGGCTCTTGGGTTCTTGGCCCCTACTTACATCACCTTGCACTTCTTGGCATTGAAACCCAGCTGCCAAATCCCTGACCACTTCTCCAGTCTGGCTAAGTCCTCTCTTAGTCCTTGTACCACCTCCTAAGTGTCCATTCTCCCACAAATTTTGGTATTGTCAGTGAAAAGGCACATCTTTCCTTGAATACCCTCGCCAATGTCATTTATGAACACATTAAACAACACTGGGCACCAAGACTGATCTCTGTGGTACCCTGCTAGTGACCTCCTTAGTACTGGAGGCAACCCCCCTCCACTATCCCCCTCTGTGTCCTGCCCCCAGCTAGTTCTCCACCTATCTGACCAATCTTTCCCCCCACCCCAGTGCCTTCAGTTTTGTTATCAGCCTCCTGTGTGGTACCGAGTCAAAGGCTTTGCTAAAGTCTAAGTATATGATGTCTATTGCCTGGCCCTTGTCTACTGCCTTCATGACATAGTCAAAGAATTCAATTAAATCTGTTTGACGAGATCTCCCAGCCACAAACCTGTGATGCTTATTGTCCTGCAGACTATTCTCCTCCAAATATTTCACCAGTTCCTATTTTAGTATAGACTGCATGAGTTTACATGCTATAGAGGTCAGGCTTACTGGCCTTTATTTACCCAGGCACTCTCTGGGGCCACTTTTGTGGTGTGGTACTACATTAGCTGTTCTCCATTCCATCGGCACTACCCCGAGTTCAGGGATACTTTTGTACAGGACTGCCAAAGGACCCACCAGCTCATCGGCCAATTCCCTGAGTACCCTGAGGTGTATCCCATCCGGCCCTGGGGATTTATCCACCTTTAGTGCCCTTAGCCCCTCTCTCACCCTGTCTATCCCAATAACCCCTACTGGATCTACCCCGTTCCCTCATTTCTGACCCCTGCCTGTGGCATTGGCCGGTCCTTTTCTTTCATAAAGACTGAGCAGAAGTATTCATTTGTAACCTCTGTTTTTGCTCTGTCCTCCGTTACCCATTCCAGCCCTTGTCTGAGTTTGACAATGCCATCCTTTTTGTCCCTTTTCTTTCTTATATAGATAAAGAAGGCATTTTCCTCCCTTTGTATCCCCTGTGCTATGTGTAGTTCTTTCATTGCCTTAGCCTTCTGGACTGCCTTTTTGGCCATTTTGGCCAGTCTGCAGTATTCCTCCACATCCTAATATCTAGCAGTTCACTTGCTCTTCCTATAAGCTACTCTTTTTTTCCCTTATTGATCTAGCTACTTCCATGCTGAACCAGCTAGGGCATCTTGCTTTTGCCTTCTTCTCCCTCATTTTTATGCAACTGTTCATGGCCATTTGAATGGCTCTCTTGATATGTCCCCATAGTGTTTCTACCCCATCCCCTTCAATAACATCCCTAGTTTTTCCTTGATCATTTCCCTCATCCTAGTAAAGTTGCCTGTCCTGAAGTCCAGTGCCCTAGTCATTGTTTGGATATCCTCTTTGCCCATATCTATTCTAAACCATACTGAACTATGGTCACTCACACCTAGGGGTTCCCTGATATCGATTTCCTGGATGTGCTCCCCATTTGTAAGTACAAGGTCCAGGATTGCTTCCCCCTGGTTGGTCCTGCCACCAGCTGTGTCATGAAACTATCCTGTATTGCTTCGAGGATCACCTGACATCTGGCACAGGTTGTGGCAGGAGTTAACCAGTCTATTTTGGGCAGGTTAAAGTCCCCCGTTACTATCGCCTCCCCCTCCCTGCTATGACTCTCAGCAGTTCAGCCAGCATCCTGTCCACTTCCTCTCCCTGGTTAGGTAGTCTATAAACCACCCCTAGCCTTAACAAACATTTAGTCTCCTGTTGCACTCAGTTCACCGCCTGTTTGTTCACCTCCTGCTGTGTTTGGTTTGTCTCCTGTTGCAATTGTAACAGGGCTTTTATGACCTCTTCCATTTCCTTGACACACCAGGGGGCTGATGAATCCCACTGTTGCTACCAAATGTGGTAGAGTGACCTCTGTTATTTCCCTGGATGGGCTGATGTAGGTGCATCCAAGGAGACATACAGTCCGAGGGTCAAGTACAGCAATGCAGTTTATTTAAGGCAGTGTTATTTCCAACTAACTGGGGTCACAGCATCCTTAACAACATGGAAAAAAAAGCTGCTCCTCTCTGGAGTTCTAACTAAACACAGCGATTCTGTCACTACTTCTGGTCACCAGCTACTCTGGTTCCCAGCCTCCAGGTAGTATAACAAAGTCCACTTAGAAACTTCACAGTCCTTCCCAAAGGTCTCTGTAGCTTGAGCTTGCCCTTTGCAGCACAGCTTCCAGCACTCCCCAGGTTTCTCCCTCTCTCTTGTGTTGCCTAGGGCAGGCGGGTTTTATACACTGCCCCTAATTACCACTGACTGCAGCTGCATTTGATTAACTTCCTTCCTGGATGCTTCCAGAGTCTTCCCTATCTGGATGCTTCATGAATTTGCTATGCTTGATTAGCTCCCTACTGTTTGATTAGCTCTGTGTTTGATTAGTTCCTTTCTGCTGATAGAAACTCGCTTTACCGCTCTGCCACAAAACCCTGCACCATTTGTAGAAACTCCAACACAATAAACCACAAAGACAAACTTCATCAGAAACAGAACACAAACAAGACACAACAACCCAAAACAAAACTCCACCATGATGTATTGCTAAATGTTTCCTCCTTCCACCCATCTCAGCCCTACAACCCTCTCACCATAACTAGTCAATCGACTGAGGCAGCTAACAAGGAGGCAGCTAACTGAGGCAGCTAGAACATTTTAACCAGAAGGGACACATAGATCCTGTGTTAGAACTGTAGGGTCTGCAAGTTATCTGGAAGGAGTCATGTGTTGTGGCAGTATCCAAAGGAGAAAACAGTGGTGGAGCCAGATTTGAAAGTGTTTGGGAGCAAGGGGGGCCATTTAGTCAATCATGGGCTCCACAATGGGCACTAAACAGTGAACAAAGATGGTGGCAGGGTGCCACTACTCACACTGGGGCAGCCAAGAGGGGTGACTGCCCCCCCAACCCCCTCTCTAGCTCCGCCACTGGGAGAAAACCACTTACTTGTCGAGAACTACAGTACTGACCAATCTCCATTCTGTCTCTGCTGAGTAAGCTCCTTGAAAAAAATTCCCCTTCCACAACTTCAATCTGATGTAAACTGGCACAACCTCCTCACCCCTGAGCAGCATGGTTTCAGGAAGGGGCACAGCACTAATACCGCCCTAATCAGTTTTACTGACATTACCTTCTGATGAATGGATGATGGCAAACTCAACGGTTCAGTATTTGTGGATCTGACAAAAGCATTTGATCTTGTCAACCACAGTCTCCTAATAGCTAAACTACTAAATCTTGACATATCTCCTAATGCCACCTGCTAGATTAATAACTATCTTTTAGATAGATCCCAATGTGTTTTACTTAGAAAAGTACTCTCTGCTACTCTGCCCATAAAATACAGGGTACCATATTGATCTATCCTAGGCCATCTGCCCTTCTCTTTATTTATAAGCAACCTCCCTGAAGCCTACAACATCCATAACACTCTTCTATAGATGATGATCTCATCATTTTTTATAGCTCAAAGTCACTGACCAATCTCTCTCAGAACTTGAATGATTACTTTTCTTCATCCAAAGATTTTTCTGATGTAACCCCCCTCCCCCCTTGGGGGCTTACCTGAGTTGCCCCATGATTTCCTTGTTTCCTTCCATTTATTCTGGTGCCCCTGGTTCCCCCCACATTTCTTGGATAGTCCCGCATGTTGCTTTTGCACAGTTCAGGCATAGATCCTTGGCCGTGAGTGCCGGCATGCTTGCATCGGGCCAGCATTCACGCATGCTTCTGGTGGTGTCTTGGTGTATCAGCTGTGGAACTTGCGGTCATATGGGGAAGAGCTTTACTGGGCTCAGTGACCCTGTTCTGATAAGTGGGGACCGGTGACCTCCAGAAGGGGGTGGAGAAGCTGTGGGAATGCCTGGAAGCAGAGTTACAAAATGGGTACACAGCAAGGGCTCCTGAATTATTTATGAGTCCTCTTGAATATTAATGAGGTGGTCACTGCTCCTGGGGCAGGTCAAAATGGAGCTAGCAACAGGAGATAAAGAAGGAGTTTGTATGTAATTGCACAATCGCTTAATGGGAGGCAGGTATCCCTAACCCATACTGTGGAAAGCTTGCTGGCTGGCTGAGGGGATACTCAGAAGTTTGAACCCCCGGGACTGTATGAGAATAAATGGGGGCTGACATCTTGATAACTCTTTGACCTTTTACAGCAGCCAATCAGTGATCTAGGTGCCCAAAACTTGGACAAAGGGACTCCTGGGAAAAGTAGTGGATTAATTCAGGTGCCTAGATCATGCCCGAATAAATGAGCAGGAAATATTGATCTCTATGGTTAACAATTATTGATAGGCTGCATCAGCCAATCAGAACCCTGAATTTTTCAGCTGAAACTGATGGACTTTCTGGGATTTCTTCAGTCTGTTCCAGGGCTCTGTATAAGTCAGAAATATCCTGTGAGAGTGGATTCTGGACTTCAAGGGCTTACCCAGGCCCTATTTGGGGATCACTGTTGGCAGAACTGGATTGAGAAGGGGAAAAAGAGAAAAAAACTGAACTGTGATCCTGATTTCCCAGGTACTGAGAAGTTGCTTCAATATTGTTGGGAGAAATTAAATGCTGCAGAAACCCTGCACTAGCTGGCTGAATTGACTGAGAGGACAGTGCAAATTATCTGACAGCTACAGCTGCTACTGAGAGTTTGTTTGCTTGTGTGGACTGCAATTGTAATTTTGGAGAGGCAAAGCGTCTATGGTCTGGGATGTTAGAAGGTGCGGTACATGTCCTAAATGAACTGGTTAAAGTGGCTGAGATCTGTGCCCTAGCTACAGCCAAAGGAAAGGTTGCAGACGTTGTTTATTTGGAAAGTATGGACTGGTATGCAGGGGCTTGTAGTTCTTGAATTCCCTTGTTGGATTGCACCTGCACTTCTTGGAACTAAGGCTAGCACTCACTTTAATTGGCACTGGACTTTATTGGAGAAACTGCCTGTGAACTTTTCATGCTGAGGGCTCAGTGCAGGGACTGCAGGAGGACCCCATCATTCAGGAGTTCTCACCCTGAGCCAGGGAGGAAATCTGCTAACCCCTTCCAAGTGGGATGCACTGTCTCAGGGGGTCACCGGTGCTTTCTGGTGTGCTAGGGTACCTACAACCCATCGGGGGAGCCAGGCTATGGAACCACTCCTGGGTCTGGGCCTTCTGGGACTGGTACTGTCTTGCCACAGAGCTCTGCAATGGGCCAGAAGCAGCTGAAGGGGACAAGCAGCCAGAGCTACAATCAAGGTGACTAGCTGCAAGACCGATGAGCAAGTTCCATCCTGCCTGAAGGATCAAGGCCTGTTTTCTGCCTCGCTGCACTGAATAAGGAGCTCCATACCCCAAGTTTTGCAATCAACAAACAAAGAGTACCCAGGAACTGGCTCATGGAAAGGAAATAGGGGAATTGGTGTGTTTTCTTAAACTAAGTTCTTTACAATATTTCAGTGCCCCAACAGCCAGCCAACCAGCGGCACAGATCAGGCCTGCACCTAGTGGGTACCCAGAGGAACTATTTGGAAACACTGGTACCAGTGGGGGTGGGTTCAGCCTGCAGGCCCAAATGTTTATTGGTGTTACCTACTTCACTAACTTTATTTCCTTTCACATCAGTCCTTTGTTCAGGTATCCCTTCCCTAGTCCTTACCCCAGATAAAGCTGTGAATTTGTTTATTGTAATTACTGTGTTAGTGAAGTTCATTGCTGAGA
The DNA here is from genome assembly GCA_016271365.2 of Neoceratodus forsteri. NCBI lineage: Eukaryota > Metazoa > Chordata > Ceratodontiformes > Ceratodontidae > Neoceratodus > Neoceratodus forsteri. The sequence goes on along the minus strand of CM057449.1, from coordinate 1,698,844,777 downwards.
TTTATGGTTTATGGTGGATCAAGGTTATTGAGGATACTGTGTGCAGAGGGGTTGCTTGGGGATGTGGGTATGTATAGTATCCCAGGGGGCTGTACCAGGCAGATACCTGGCCCACTAATATCTTACTCTGGGTGGAGACACCACGCTATTATCAATATCTCTGGGGACAAACCCCCAGTTGTCACTGTAGCAGGACCCAGGCCCCTTGCCTTGTACCAGGTACAGCAGGCAAGGGGGGGTACCCTATTGGCATACAGCACCTGGGCTACACTGAGAAAAGAGCTACTACTCAATTTTAAAAAGACTAAATCTGTGCTATTTACCTCTAGACAAAACTCTCCAACCAGTCCTTCCCATAAATCTTGAATACTCTGATGGTCGAATTGTGGAGCAGGTACATACCTTCAGTTACTTAAGTGTCATGCTTGACCTTCCCAGACCTACTCAGGACAACATTGGTTATCTGAGGAAAATAATTCCCCAAAAATGTAAGTTTAGTGTACTAACTAAAGAACTCCATGACACCTGAAGTTCACCTCACCATTATCAAAAGTACTATGCTGTCTATACTGGTTTATGCCGCTTCCATTTACTCACAAGCCACTGTGAAAGATATCTCCTGACTAATCACAATTAAAACAAATAGAAAACATCACTGTAAGGGGAGATACAATCATACTAGGTGATCTGAACATACCAGGTGTCAATTGGAAGAATATGGAAGCATCGGGGACAAGTGATCAAAGATTAATTAACACCCTGGAAACCCTAGATCTACATAAGTTAGTAACACAGCCTACTAGAGGAAATAGCATTCTTGATGTCATCCTAATGAATATATCATCAGAAATAAAAAAAATATCAGCATGGAAGCCCCACGAGCCAACTGCGATCACAATATTGTTCAGTTTCAAGTAGAAAAAAAGAAAAATACCAAGGGGAACACAGTATTCATAAATTACAATAATGCTAACTGGGAATTTATCAAACAAAAGCTAAAGGAATATAATCTACCAGAGAAAACTGAAAGTTTAAATTGGGGGAGGCATGGAGACTTTTTGTGGACATAATCAAACCTCTAGAACAGCAATATATACCAAAAAAGATGATATATAACAAAAGGGATAAAAAACCAGTTTGGTTCACCAATGAGATTCAGAGACTGACAGTTAAAAAAAGAAATTATTTGCATTAATGAAAAAGACACAAACAGCTACCAGTATCATAAAATACAAACATGTTGTCAAAAACCTAAAATGCACCATTAAAAACGTATGCAGTGACTCAGAATTTAGGCTAGGACATTCAAAGGACAACATGAAAGATTTATATTCTTATATTAATAGCAAAAAAAGAACTTCTAGAGTAACTGGACCATTAATAAGTAATGACACCCAGTATAGTGAACCTGAGAAGAAGGCAGGTATATTTAATAAGTACTTTTGCTCTATTTATAATCAAAAAGACGCACTGACAAATAGCCCTGAAGTATTAACCAATAGGAAACACCTAGAGGAAGTGGAGATATGTAAAGCTGATTACATTAAACAAAAGCTAGGTAATCTAGATATAAACAAAGCACAGGGACCGGATGGCCTGCACTCATGGATCATTAGAGAACTTGTGGAGGAATTGGCACTGCCAATAGCTATAATTAGGAAGAAGACCATCAAAGAGGGGGGCAGTCCCAGATGAGTGGAGGAAGGCAATTGTGGTCCAAATCTTTAAACAAACTCTAGCCAGAGCCAATATGGCTGTGACAAGCTGCCAAATGACCAAGGTTACACATGTGCACAGTTCTTTCCCCAGTATGTGGAAGTAACAGCCAAAATAGTGCGGCTATTACTCCATAGCGGCCGATTGTGGCTGAGTGTTTCAAGTTCCATTGGACTTTCGGAAGGATACTTCCAAAAGTCCAATGGAAGGTGTCACATTCAGCCATTTTAAGGCAAGGCATGCCAAAATGGCAGTAGGCTCCGCCCACAGCCATAAAAAGGAAATACAAATTCTCCTTAAAATTATCGACCATTCAGCCTAACTTCAATAGTTAGTAAAATCATTGAGGTAATTATAAGAGATGAGCTACAATTAATACTGCAGAATAAGGGACTAAATGATCACACACACAACATGGATTCAATAAAAATAAAAACAGAACCTGCAATAATAACCTTATATGCTTTTATAATTCTATAACCAAATAAATGGATCAGAAGGAATTAGTAGACATCACTGTATTTGAATTTAAGAAAGCATTTGACTCCTTGACTCACACTGGCATAATTGACATGCTTCACAGATTACAAGTCAAAGCCAAATTGATAACCTGGACAATATCATGGCTATATAACAGAACCCAGAGGGTAAGGGTTAATGGCTTCCTATCTCTAGAGGAAGATGTGTCTAGTGGTGTCCCCCAGGGTGAAGTCCTGGGACCACTCTTATTTAATCTGTTCATTCAGGACTTAGAAATACAAGGGGATAATTTACTACTCAAAAATGTGGATGACTTGAAGTTGGGTGGTAGGGTTACTACATTAGAAGGATGTAAGAGAATGAAAAATGACTTGGGACACATAGTGGAATGGGCAGACAAGAATGATATGAAATTTAGCAATAAATGACCAGGAATTAACAACTACCCTAGATATTAATGTTATAAATAAAGAACACAACTTAAGGACCCACAGCATACAACTGAGCGGGGAGATAGCTAGGATGAACATGAGAAACAATGCCTTCCTACCAAGAACAACTAGAATTTGGAACCAACTGCAGTCAAACATTATTAATGAAAGAATCTTCTCAGGTTTTAAAAATAAACTGGACAAGTATCTCAATGAAAATTTGGCACAAGTTAAACCAATGTGAATTAGGGATAGCAATCATGGGCTATATATACCTTCTGCTATCTTAATACCATAGTATGAACCATAGTACATGCTGATTTGTATCATTGGCTCCTTTTAGAGCACACCACTGTGACCTTTACAGTAACCTTGGCTGGCTTTCCCCACAGGTACACATGGACTTCACCATCTGCTGCCTGGTTGATAAGTCGCTATTCATCTCTAACTTCTCTCCCATGTTAAGGTTCCCATGGTACAAAACAAATCCATATGACCTGTAACCCTTTAATCATCTTCTGCTCAAAATTCCTCAGGTAACTCCTAAAGTGGGCAAAATGGCTTTCTCCTATGCTGGCTCATCACTCTGGAACACCATTTTAGTGGCATTTAGAACTGACCCCTCCCACCTCCTCTTAAATCACAGCTTCTGGTCACCTGTGGACTGTATCACACTGCGGCTGTGTAGACCTCTCCCACCCCTCTTTAAATCACAGCTTCTGGTCACCTGTGGACTGTATCACACTGCGGTTGTGTAGACCTCTCCCACCCCTCTTTAAATCACAGTTTCTGCGTTACTCGTTGACTGTATCACACTGCAGTTGTGTAGCCTAAGATATTAATTACTGTCTTGTCAGTTTATATGTGCTATGTTAGCACCAGTTGTAGTCATTACATTATATTAGCACCAGTATTACATTCTTACTAAACAAATTAGCACTCTTTTTGCCAAGTTTTTGAAACTGTATCCAAATCTGTACTTTGCTTTTATCTGTACCTTCAATAATTCTTAAAAATGTATATTTGTTTATAGTCATTTCTCTTATTTCCACCCTTTTTCTTTGCCTACCTTGCCTGTTTGAGGGGTTGCCCCTGAAAAAGGTCCCTTGGACCACTGTACTTACCCAGTCCACAAATGAAAAAACAAATAATTGGGACCTTCAGTCAGGGCATAATGGCACAGTACTTAATAGTGTGCTGGTCTGTGTTCAGGGGAAGGCAGGGGAAAATTGTTTCAACAATTAGCTGGGGGGGGGTAGTTGTCAATTAGCAGGTTGGGCTTTGGCAGAAAAGAAACAGTATCAGTATTTAGATGTCACTTCAGCTAAACTATGAGCTTTCTATCAGACTAAGGAGGCAGCTGGTTGCATAAAGCATATGCACACTGGCATCCCACTGTGTGAGTGTCCCAGAGTGTGAGTGCATCAGAGTAGTGTGGCATTGGTGTCTGCAGAGGCATCTTTAAAGGAGACTGCAGTCTGCAAGGTACTCTGATGGGCAGAGACCAGTAGATGAAGCAGAAGGAAAGAGCTAGCATACAGGGAAGATGGTAACCATAAATATAAGGTAGGACAGAAGCATGGGGGACAGGTCCAAAGGAGAAGGCACGGCAGGTAACCCATGGAGGCCAGTAGTAGATAATAGCACAATTTTGTTTTCCTAGAAAATCCCATGCAAGATGCCATGAAAAACACATTGCTGACAAGAGGGAGTTAAACAGCAAGCAGAACAGTGTAGCCCAAACCTAATTTTACATTACAAACCTACTACCATAGAATGATACATGGGAACACTTTGGTGGGATGTGAAGGAGGTGCAGGGGGGAACAGTGGTAAGCCAGAGTGTACTCCATGAGTTCAGGCACTGTCTCTGTGGTAGGAGGCTCTAGGCTATGAGGGCAGAGATGCAAGCCACAAGGACTGAAATATGCTGCTTGAAGGCTGCAGTTGCAAGGTTTCATAGGGCACTACTGTCACAGCCACCATCAAGGCCCATAGAAGGCAGAGAAAGAGACTGGACAGTGGTGGGGAGAGCAAGGGGAGAAGGTGCAGCAAGCAAACGTGGATCTGGTGATATGCACAAATAATAGGTTCACCCTATTGCAGCCAGAGGCATCCCAGTCAACCCTCATGAGGGATGACAGCACCAGCATGCCCAAAAGGCAAACACTGCCACAGAGCATGATGGAGGGGTTTGGCAGTCATAAATGGGGCAAGTTGAAGGTACACATAAAGGGGGACACAACAGTAAGGGACACTGGGATGGAGGTGGGTCTAACATGGGATGGTAAAGAGGCAATCTGCTGCTTCCCTGGTGTAACAGCAGACAGACTCATATCCAGGGCGGTGGAACTCACAGGAGAGGGGGAGTGAAGGGCTGATCTAACTGAGTATGTCAACCAAATAATCTGAGCAAGATGAGTATGGAGTATGTAGAGGTAGAGTTCTGTGCTCTGGGGATGGTAGTTAAGGAAATATAAGTATAAGTTGACAAACAAAGAAGAAGATTGGAGTATATTCAGACAATCACAAAAAAGGTGTAAGAATGCTATAAACAAAGCAAAAAGAAACATGGAATTGAAATGAGCAAAATCAGCAACTTTATTTTTTGTTTTATTTATTATTTTTTTTAATCAGGGGTGACACACTAAGCTGAAAGTTTGTTTACAGGTGCCTCCTAGGAGCACATGAAAGTTAAGTGACTTGTTTAGGGTCACACAGTATGCAAGTGAGGGCTGTGGGATTCAAACCCAGGTCTCTAGCTTTGCAGCTCAGAGCCTTAAACCACTGCACTATGCTGCCTCCAAATGGAAACAGCAAACAATTCTATAGGTACATTAACTCTTTAAGGAAATAAGACTCTAAACTAAGGACAAATGTGGTTGCCAATAAAAGGCAACCCAAATTGTCAGGGGGATTTCCAGGAAACTGACAGGGAAGGGTGTAGATTAGCTAGCCAGGGAGTGTGGTGGGGGCAGTTAAGGATAGACATAGACTTAGGAGGAGGGGGACAGGTGGAGGGAGGGGCTATGAAGTCAGCAAGGTAGCTAGAGGTGAGGGACTATCACATCAACAGGTGAGTCAAATGACAAGGTGGACGTTTAACTCAGGGATTGGGTAAGGGAAGGGACTGGCAAGGGTTCCTAAGGGGGTATAGGAGGGAATGTAGGACTTAGATCCCCCTTCTTTTGTTGGGATTTATCGAGTTTATGGGATAGCAGCACATTGATTGGCAGCTACAGATTTTAATTGTGAGGATGAAAGGATCATAGGTAAGGTAGAGGGTGTTACTGTTTGTTGGGAAGTTTGGCTATTTCTGGAAGGTTAGTGAATTTTGTTTAATTGCAGAGAAATAAAGGGACCTTAGGGCTGAGGCTTAAGGGCCAGAGGTATGCTGCATGTAACACTGGGTCACGATGTTGAGGCATATGAGCCTTAATTAGACTAGGGTTTGAGGGAGCAAGAGAACACTGCGCAATGATTGCAAAGGGTGCCTTTGGAGTCTAATTGTTGCTTATGATTAAGCATGTAAGTACAAGGCTTACCTGGGGAAAACGGGCCCAGGCAAGCCACGTGACCACTGCTGCACTGCACAGGTTGGGAGAGAGCTGTGATAGCTAGAGGTATGGGTGGGCAAGATGGATGCCACCTACCCACCCACCTACCAACGCTAGTCACCTCCCCAGCCTACAACACCCACCTACCCACGCTAGTCAACTCCCCAGCCTACAACTGTTACCTCCTTGCCTAGTTATATTGTATTTTCACGGTATACATGACTTCCTTGCCTGTACATATTGTATATATATTTTACTGTGTATTCCGTGTATTACATACCCACTGGACTATGTATCATACTTTGTACACTGTGCTTATGATTGTTGTTTTGTATCAAATCTCTTCATATCTGATATTGGAACCTTGTATTCACTGTTCTCAATGGACTTATGCATCATGCCTGTACATTGTGCTTACTATTGTTGCTTGTATCTAATCTGTTTCATGTGTGTTACTGTTACCTTGTATTTCACTGTCACGCTGCACCATGTGTTATGGCCCAGGTCATGTCTGAAAATGGTCCCCAGGATCAGTGCCCTCACCCAGTTATCAAAGTCATAAATAAATAAATGCTTTGTAGCTGTACTGGCAGTAAAAATATTTAAAAAAAAGAACTGAGAGTTTCCCTGAGTTACTTCTGAGTATAGATGTTCTGGATGGTGGCAGGAAGAGAATCAGGCCAGAAGCGTGTCCAGGAAAACATTACAGGATGCAAACAAAGGGCAAGACCATCATTTCTTGAGTGAAGGGGCTAACAGATGGGTACCGGGGAAGAAGTCCTGAGGTTTCAGCAAGAGGTTTGACACTGAAAGGGATGAGTGCAGCCACCTGCAGGGGAAGGATGGCGAGCGCAAGGAGTGAAGTGGGCAGGCTGTGAGGTGTTCGTTGGATGAGGTGGTTGGTAGTTGCTTCTGGGATGTGGTGTCTCGCGATGGCGAGATGCGGTCGGCAAGGCACGGTGCAGGGGACAAAAAGGGGAGCATCCCATGTGCATGTAGGGGCAGGGGGCAAGGGCAAAAAGAATGGTTTCTTCAGCATCAGTTGGGCTGAAACTAGGCTCTGACTTGAGCTCAGTACCACGGGCTACTGCGCATGCACGGGTGATAATGCCAAGGAGAGCAATACCAAGCATGCATAGAGCATAGTGGGGGCACCATTTTAGTAGTGTCTACATGCAAGATGGATAGCATTGCCAGAATTTGGCATGGAGAAGTGTTTTAGGGGCCAATAGTGCGGGACCAAGGAAAGGGGGAAACAATGGGGATAATTTATTTTGTTTGACGTGGGTGAAAGGATGTTAATGGCTAGGCACGCAGGAAAATCATTAAAGGATTACAGTTAAAAGGCCGGGATTTAAAGGCATAGGATGTTAAAAAAAAAATGATGAAAATAAGTAAGACTTCCACAGTGGTGCTTCAGGATGAGTGCGTATGCTTAAATTATTAACAAGCAGTATTATTATGAGAATCAGTATGGGGGAGGTTGGGCAGGAAGTATTATTATTTACCTTTCACAATCGATTTGATTTTGGATATGGTTGTGCTGTGAAACACACTGCATCTGGGTAGATACCGGAGGGATGCAGGAGAGGTTTAAGGTATAATAATCAGTGAGAGGCAGATAGGGGACACGGGGGTATGGAATGGTACAGTATGTAAGGGAAATTAACGGACTGTGCTGTATCCCTTTTTGTTCATTAATGTAAGTAAGTGATTAGAATGGCAACAAGGAGTGGAGAAGTAACAAGCGCCCAGATGATGGAGCAGGTGGCAGAGTTGATGACAAAGGTGAATGATATACTGGAGATGGCAAAGAGGAAGGTTGTTGATGAGGAAGTGGAGATAACCAGAGCGAGGACATCACAAAATAAAGGGCTAATGGAGAAGGTAAATGAGCTGTGAGAGACTGCGTGGAGGAAAGAAGAGGAGGAAGCAGCTCGAAAGAGGAATACGCCAGTGGGGGGCTCGGGGAAGAGCCCAGCAGGAAAGCGGTCAGTGCAGGAGGTGGCAGGGGGTGAAGAGCCACTAGAAACTAAGGATATTCTAGATTGGGGAATGGTAAGAACAAGGTTGACCTGGCACAGGATGGGGATTTAACGGAGTATTTAGTGGGTATTATAGTAGATATGGAGGAGAAAGGTTTTGAGAAAATGGAGCAGGCATTTAAAGAGATACAGTGGGCAGCGAAGGGAGAGATGGCAGAGAAGGGAGGTAGTAATGGGGTTAAGATAGGGAATGATGGTATACCGGGTATAACCTTGTAGAATCACGTACCTCAAACCATAAAAGAGAAAATATGAAAAGGAGAATGTATTGATGCTTTTTCGCTCAGGGATAAAGACACAGTGAAAAAATATGAGCAGAAAGAAATGGTGAGCAAAACTGAAATACGAACATACCAAATTTTTCAGCAGATAAAGGCCTAGAGGTCTATCAAGTCTGCTCGAATGTGTAGCTAGCACCCCTTATTCTGCAGCTGTCCTTCCCTTCAACCCTTCCCCTTCATTAACCCTCCCCCTTGTCCTGTCCCATCCTCGTTTGAAGCAGTCCACTGTTCTACTGCATACCACTTCAGGAGGTAACGCGTTCCACTCAGCCACCACCCTCTTTGTAAAAAAGTGTCTCCTCATCTCCCTCCTGAACCTTCCTTGCTCCAGTCTCATATCATGGCCCCTGGTGTCCCTCCCCTCCCTTACTTTGAACAGCCCCTCTGTACTTGTCTTGTTTATTCCTCTCATGCATTTAAAGGTTTCAATCATGTCACCCCTGTCTCTCCTCTCTTCCAGTGAGTACATGTTCAACTCCTTCAACCTTCTCTCGTATGGTAAGTCCCCCAGCCCCTTGATCATCTTTGTCACTCTGCGCTGCACCCCCTCCAGTAACTTAATGTCCCTCTTCAGATACGGACGGCAGTACTGCACGCAGTACTCCAGGTGTGGTCTAACTGATGACCTATACAGTGGCAGAATCACCTCCTCCCTCCTCGAGGATATACCCCTTGCAATACAACCCAGCATTTTGTTGGCCTTTGCAGCTGCCTTCCTACATTGTGCCGAGTTGTTCATTGACCCTGTAATGAGCACACCCAGATCCTTCTCCTCCTCTGTCTGGGCTAGCTGCACTCCCCCTAGCTGGTAACTCCTCCTTGGGTTCTTCTTCCCAAAATGCAGCACCTTGCACTTTTTGGCATTAAAGCCCAGTTGCCAGGAGTCTGACCAGGTTTCAAGCTTTGCCAGATCATCCTGCAACCCTGCCATCCCCTAGGTCATCCACCACAGCGCCTACCTTGGTATCATCAGCAAACAGACTGATCTTGCTCTTGATGTCCCATGATATGTCTGCAATGAATATCCCAAACAACACTGGTTCCAACACGAGCCCTGTGGAACACCACTCATCACTGCCCTTGGGTGTGAGAGCTCCCCACCACCACCACCCTCTGTTGCCTTCCTGCAGCCAGTTTCCTACCCATCTCACCAGCTTTGCACCCACCCTTGTGCCTACTAACTTCCTTCCTTCCCAGCCTTCCATGTGGCACTGAGTCAAATGCCTTACTGAAGTCCAGATACAGGACATCCACTGCATGGCCTCTGTCCAGCTGCCTAGTTACCCAGTCATAGAACTCGACCAGGTTGGTTTGGCAGGATCTGCCACATATGAAGCCATGCTGTCTGCTGTCCTGTATTCCTTTGGCCTCTAGGAGGGCCACCAGCCTCTCCTTCAGGATAGTCTCCATTAGCTTACCCATGATGGATGTGAGGCTCACTGGTCTGTAGTTTCCCGGTTCATCCTTGGGGCCACTCTTGTGGAGGGGCACCACATGAGCCATCCTCCAGTCCTGAGGTACACACCCCGAATGTAGTGAGGCATTAAATAGGTTTGCCAAAGGTCCTGCAAGGACCTCTGCCAGCTCCTTCAGTACCCTGGGGTGGATGCCATCTGGACCTGGCGCCTTGTCCACCCTCAGTGCCTTCAAACCCTCTCAAACTCTGCTCTCCATGATTTCCCATCTGTCACCACTTTTCACCCTGCTTCTGCCATTTCTCCCACCTTGGGTGTCACCCCCCCTCTTCTCTTTAGTAAATACTGAGCAGAAGTACTCATTTAGTGCTTCCGCCTTATCGCACCCTGCCTCCACCCAACCCCCCTCCTTCCTAATCCTTACTATGTGGTCCTTACAGCTCCTTTTCTTCCTGATGTACTTAAAGAAGTCCTTCTCCCCCTTCTTAATGCCTTGTGCCAGCCTGAGTTCCGTAGATGCTTTGGCTCCCCTTACTGCCCTTGTCACCTCCTTCGATTCTGTCAAAATACTCCTCCCTGTCCTCCCCCCTCCCTATATTCTTGTACTTCCTAAAAGCAGCTCTTTTCCTCCTTACCTTTTCCATGACCTCCTTGCTCAACCAGATCGGTTTCTTAGCCCTAGCCTTCTTGCTCTGGGCTTTGCAGCAGGTTTTGGTTGCCTCCACTATCCCCAGCTTTATGAGCTCCCACCTCTGGTTAGTGTCCATACTAGATTGAATTCTGGCCAGGTACCATTTTACCACTTTCCCCATCCACCCAAAGTTGGCCCTCCTGAAGTCCAGCACTATTGTGCCAGATTCTACTCCTTCCTTGCCCATATCCAATGTGAGCCATACTGAGTGGTGGTCACTCCTTGAGAGTGGTTCCTCCACTATAAGTTCTCTCACAAAGTTCCCATTTGCCAGCACAAGGTCAAGGGTATTCCCTAACCTGGTTGGTTCATTGACCATTTGCAGCAGGAAGCTGTCCTGGAAGGCATCCAGCAGTACCAGCTCCCTTCTGTTCCTGGTTGTTGGGGTGCTCCAGTCCACTCCTGGCATGTTGAAGTCCCCCACAATCTGTGGCATTGGTGGGGAAGAGAGTAGAAGAAACCACCTATAAAGGGAAAAATATTGATATGTGGCAGTCAGGTTTCACGGTATTTAGTACCATCTTACTGGAAAAAAGCTAGAACTGGCTATTCCACTGTTGACATATTCAACCATAATAAAAAATGCATATAGGACTAAGTTAGGCTATGGTTGGTTTAGGTACAATGAGGCATTCAGGCAGAGGATGGTGGCAAGAGGAGATCTCAGGTGGGATTCCACACACTCGAAATTGTGGGTAAGGATGTTATTGGGGCTGGTAGGGGGGAGCGTGGAAGGGAGCAAACAGTAGGGAAGTAGCCATCTTGGGAAGACTTGCTGGGGTTTTAAGAAAGCAACTTGCATGTGGGCAAACTGTATATTTAAACATTTGTGTTCCAAATGTGCGGGACAGCATCCAGTGTTATACTGCAGAGCAATGGGGACTAAGCAGGGGAGCACAGTTTTAACGGGCAGTCCTTTTGAGGGAGTCAGGGGGCGTGGGGGGGAATCGAACCAAAATAATAGGGGAAGGGATTCCATGGGTGGGGAGGTTTCGGGGCAGGGTTTAATGGGAACTAATCTGGTGGGAAGGGAAGTCGGGGGTAAGGGTTTCTACTTGGCAAGGACGCCAGTCAAATTAGGGATAGTGAAGGGTTGGACCAAGGAGAATCTGGCCAGGAACATGGGGAGGATGCTGAGGGAGAGTTTTGAGAAGGGTTTTGGTACCAAGGAGTTCATAGAGATATGAGGGCAAAGAATTTAGGCTCCATAAAGGGAAAGGAGGACATAGTGTGTAGGAAGATTGGGAGGGAGCTTAAGGCGGGCAGGGTGGAAGGCCCGTTTCCAGACCCACCAATGAGAAACTTTAGGGTGTCACCATTAGGGATAGTGCCAAAAAAGCAAGCGTGGGAATTCAGGTTAATTCATAATTTGTCATACCCGGAGGGGACATCTGTGAATGACAACATTTCTGATGAGCATCGTACAGTGTCCTATGCGACGCCGAACCAAGCAGTGGAATTGATTAAGGTGGTAGGGGGGGACATGGCTGGCAAAAACTGACACTGAGTCAGCATTTAGGCTTTTACCGGTCAGGCCAGAGGATTGGGACTTATTAGGTTTTTGTTTTCACAGGAGTTATTACTTTGATAAAGCAATGCCTATGGGATGTTCAACTGATTGTGCAAAATTTGAGGCCTTTAATATGTGGATGCAATGGGTGTTTGGGGAAACATACGGCTATAAAATGGTGGTGCACTGTTTGGATGATTTTTTGTTAATAGGTTAGACTAAAGAGGGGACAGTGATGATGCTAAGAAAATTCGAGGAGATGTGTGCTATCATGGGGGGGCCATTAGCAGAGGGAAAGGCGGAAGGCTCAGCTAAGAAATTGGAAATTCTGGGTATAGAAGTGGATGCACAGCAAAAGGTTTTCAGACTGCCACAGGATAAAATACTGAGGTTAAGGGAGATATTGCTACAGGTAAGGGGTAAGAGGAGAGTACCCTTAGGGATGGTGCAACAGCTGTTGGGACACAAAGTTTGCATGCAGGGCAGTTGCACTGGGTAGGGCTTTTACAAGGAGATTAGTGAGGGCAGTGGGAAAGGTGAGCCTTCCACATTACTGGGTGGATGTAACAAGGGGGATTCAGCAAGACATGGAGGTATGGGAACAGTTTCTGGAGGGTTATAATGGTGTCACTTTCTGGCAGGATGATTTTATTTTATTTTATTTTATTTGCTTTTGGTAACCGGGTAAGTGCACTAGGCACAAGGATGCCTATTTTCAGGCACAACCCAGGAGAACATATTTTAGAAATACAAAATTGTATATGTGATGCAGCACATGAAAGCAGTACAGTACAGAGTCAAGTCAAAACTTCAGGTATGGGGAGACAAATTTGGCAACAAACACGAGTAGGTTTAGACAGTATGATGAAATTACAGAACAGTAGGACAGGGTTACAAAATAAATAAAAGTAAGAACACAGGCATTGGAATAGCAGGCATACATAGAGACAAAATAGCAAGTCACAAAGAGATGGTTGAACTGGGAGGAGAGGAAGGGAGGGCGATAGGAGGGGGAGAGAGAGAGAGAGAAGAGGAAGAGGGAGAGGAGCGGGAGAGGCAGAGAGAAAAAATGAGAGAGAGCGAGAGAGAGAAAGTAGAGAAAAGGAGGGAGAAGACCTGAAGGAGGGTGTAGAGAGAGGCGGGGAAGAGATACCAGAGATGAAGATTGAAACAGAGCAGGGGAAGAAGAGTGGAGCTAAGGTGGATTAAAGCAAGTGCAGGGGTTGATATAGTGTAGGTGCTCTTTGTGAAGTTTCTTAAAAGTGGCATGGGAGGTTGCTTGTCAAATAGCTTGGGGTATGGAATTCCAGTATTTTGGAGCCACGTGAGAAAAGGCGCATGCACTCATATTAGTTCTGTGCCTGGGAATGTGAAAAAGGGCTTGGTCAGTCGAACGCAGTCCATAGGAGAGAGAAAATACAAAATCACACATGCCCCCACAATGCAAAGTATCATGGGCTGCATATGCAAATCACCACAGAATGTTATGCTGGTCCAGCTTTAAGCAGAATTGCATGGTGCCGAAAGGCCTCTCACACAGTTTGCAAAAGGTGCTAACAGAAGACATAGACACGTGTTTAGGCCCTACCAGAACTCATCAGTATGCCTCATCTGTTTGACACCCCAGTGGAATGGACCAGCTACCCTTAAGGCAGTGTGCCTTGGATATATTGTGGTGAACCCATTAAAATAAAAAACTATTTAAAAGACAAAGAACTTCTGTGCGCAAACACTGAGGCAAGGGTTACCCCAAAGGGCATTTGGCTGGGAAGCCAAGTTTCAAGAAAATACAAAATCACACATGCCCCCACAATGCAAAGCATCATGGGCTGCATATGCAAATCACCACAGAATGTTATGCTGGTCCAACTTTAAGCAGTAGGAGAGAGGCTGTATGTCCAGTAGGGATGCAAGGGATAGGGGGAGGCCAGATCTGACAATATAGTCAATTAATGAGCCAAAGGCCTGGAGTCTGTGAGCAGAGGGGCACGACCATTTTAGGTCACTATAGAGCTGGCAATGATGTGTGAAACATGGAGATGAGGAGGCATAGCAGCAGCTGCTGTTGTAGGTGGTATCCCACTTATGGAGGGATGATTTGGAGGCAAAGAGGTAGGTTACTGAGCCATATGCAAGGGCTGGGAGAAGAAAGCCTTGGGCCACAGCAAGTCTAGTAGATGGGGTAAGGGCATATCTAGTTCAGTAGGCACTACCTATTTGGCATTTACTGACTTACAGGTGGTTGTAATGTGTAGATCAAAGTCAAGAGATTGATCAAGAGTAACACCCAGGTATTTAAAGGAATTGGTGCTAATCAGTGAGGAGCCGTTCGCGCACGGGATAATTAGGGCATTTTGATTCGCTTTAAGTCTGGCAGATGAGCCAAAAAGCATGGAGTAAGTTTTACTAGAGTTGAGAAAAAGTTTGTTTTCAGTGAGCCAGGATTGAATATTAGCAAAATCAATGGCGAGAGGGTGGTTTAGGTCGACAACAGTTCTGGCACTGTGGTAAATAACTAGATCGTCAGCATAGAGCAGAGATGAACAGTTGGGTACAAGGAGTGGGATGTCATTAATAAAGATAGAGAAAAGTAAGGGCCCAAGGATTGAGCCCTGGGGCACTCCGACGTGAATAGTGGAAAGATCTGATATGGCTGAGTTAAACACTACAGCTTGTTTTCTGCCAGACAGGTAGCTTTCAAACTAGGCCACTGCATCTGTGGCGAAGCCTAGGGAGCGTAGTTTTGTAAGAAGAATGGTATGGTTGACCAGGTCAAATGCCTTAGTTAGGTCAATGAAGACTGCACCTGTTAGGAGGCCAGAGTCCATGGAGGCATATATGTCATTGGTGAGTTTGAGGAGGGTGATGGAGGTGCTGTGTCCTTTGTGGAAGCCATGCTGTGAGCTAGATAGAAGGTTGTATCTTTGGAGATATTCTATGGATTGGGTGGACACTAGTTTTTCCAAAAATTTGCTAAGTACAGAGAGAATTGCAATGGGTCGGTAGTTATTTATTTCCTTAGGGTCACCCTTTTTTGGGATTGGGGTGACTTTGGCAATTTTCCATATATTAGGTACTATGCCATGGCATAGAGACAGGTTGAAAATTTTGGTTAGGGAGAGGCAATGAGTGGAACAACTGACTTTTAGGAGCCTTGGTTCAAGTCCATCAGACCCTGTGCTGGTGCTGTCAGGAATAGTGAGTAGCAGTTTAACACTTCTCCTCTTTTTATACTCTGGAACCTAAGCGATGGGTGCATGAGTATCGGTTAGTATCGCTAGAGGGTACGGTGTTGTGGACAGGAGGGAAGGAGGTGAGGTAGTTTGAGAGATCTGTGAAATGGTGATTAAAAGAGTTAGCTATGGTTGTCGGATTATTGCAGTGAATGCCATTTAACAGCATGTCACTGGTATGTGCCCTGTGATTTGCTCCAAGGAGCGTTTTTATGGTGGACCAAAATTTCTTAGAGTCACCTGAGGCTTTTATTAGCAGGTCCTTGCAGAAAGAACTTTTGGCTAAGCGTATGTTTTTCTTGCATGAGTTTCTCAGAGAACGATATAGATTATGGTCAGTTTGCATCCCAGTGATCTTGAACCCCCTCCATGCCTTATCCCTGGCTCTTATTTGGGTAAGTAGGGCTTTTGTTAACCATTTTGTCTGAGTTCCACGAATCCGGCAGTGACACGGGGAGCATGGGTGTCTTGGAGAGGGCTAAAGTGGTCCAAGAAGTAGTCAAGGGCCGCCTGGGCATTAGTTGAAGTGTAGATCGGGGACCAGTCAAATCAGTGAGAGATCATAAGTAAACTGCGCTATGTTAAAATTGGCCAGATTCCGGAAGGTAATGAGTTTTGGGGGTGGAGATGGTTTACTGGTAGAGTGCCAGATACAGTAGATAGGGGAGTGATCACTAATAGCATCTGCAAGGGTGCCTGCACCTATTATGCTGTCCGGGCAGTTTGTAAGGATCCAGTCAATCAGAGTACTGGTCCGAGGGGGAGCTATGACCCTAGTTGGGTCTGTGATCATTTGGAGAAGGTTGTGGTCTTGTACCAAGGTGTGAGAGGACTGGTTTGCACTACTAATCCAGTTTAGGTTTAAGTCTCCCAGTATAAGGACTTCATTACGACTAATGGTGCTGTCTATTAGGGAGAGGAGTTCTTCAAGACCCTTGTTGCCACTAGCAGGAGGGTTGTAGGTACAGACTATGTGTAATTTCTTTGAGCCTAGCTGTAGTGTGGCATGGAGTGCTTCACAGTGAGACAGTGTAGACAGTACATTATGGGATAGCAACAGGTGCTGCTTATAGAAGATGGCAACTCCTCTGCATTTTGATGAGGGTCTGTCTTGTCTGATGAGATTGTAGTTGGGCAGGGAGCAGAGAGCATCAGGGGTGGAGGGTTTTAGCCAAGTTTCAGATAGGCACAGGATATCAGGGTGGTGTTGAACAGCCCATGCCTCAAGTTCAGCAATGTTATGAAGGAGGCTCCTGATGTTCATGTGTGCAATGCGGAGGCCCTTTGAGTCATTCCAGATTGTATTATTTTGAAGGAGGTTACCCACTGGCCCCAGGTTTAGTTCAACTTCCCCAGCTAGCATTAGGGCCAGGAGTAAGAAGTACCATAGCTTACGATGGATGAAAGGGGTGGGCAGGGTGATGCTAGGCACTGGGGATTTTTGCAGAGTGTAGGATAGGTGGTAGATGAATTTTTGAGGGATGAGAAGAGGGGAGGTGTCACGTGGCCAGTATGAAGGCATTCCCAGTATGGAGAGTGTGTAGACATCTGGGTGGGTGCAGTGATGATTAAATCTTGGAGGGTAATATAAAATAGGTAGCCATATAAGGTTGAAGAGAAAAGAGATTAGTAATAATGTTCCAAATGGGCTTAAATCCATGTTGAAATAATTTGAGTGAGTCATTTGTGAGTGGGATGTAGGGTAAGAGAAATCTTTGAAATGAGAAAAGCAGGACTTATCTAGCCAATCGAGTTGGATTTATGATCTGGCGTGAAAGGAGCTAAAACTTTTAGGCACTCACTGGAAAGGGTAAAGGGTAAGTGGTAAGGTGGGTTGTGTTATAAATAATTACAGCAACTATCTCTTTAACTGAGAGGGATTTGACAGAGAGAGCTCTATTGGCACCAGCAAGGTAAGAATAGCAGCAGAAAGTCTGATATCCACCTAAGATTCAGGCTTTGCAAACTGTATGGAAATGGGAGCAGCTTAATTAGCAAGGTTTCCATCATTCAACACAGCTGCTAACGAGGAAGTGAATTTAGTTACCGCCGGTACTGAAAGCTTATTTTCGGAGCAAGGGAAGTAGCCCCGCTGAGAATTGCAGTGGGAGTTAAGTTAACAGGCAGAGCACAAAATGCTGGAGGGGCTGTCCAGGCTGCACTACAGGCTCCTGGTTTATGCTAACTTCTAATTTATAATTAGTAGGTTCCTTGTTTGTTAGTGTACAGTAGGATTAAGACTAACAGGCAGAGCCCAAAATGCTCAGGAGCTGACCAGACTGCACTACAGGATGCTGGTTTATGTTAAGTTAAGATTATTAGGTTCCTTGTGTATTAGTGGCCAAGAGTACACGTGTATGTGAGAGATAGGGGAAAATGTGGTGCTGCCTCAAGTGGTAGAAAGCTGTAAGCTGCAGGTGGGAAAGTGAGCTGATTGGTTAAGACGCCCTGGACAGCCCTATATAAGGGAGAGCCGACCAAGGGTGGTTGTGGGGGCGGTGGGGAGCCGGCACATAGCGCCGGCGGGGCCTAACTCTGCTTCCTAACGCTGCTGGTGTCCTACAGCAGCTCGCGGCTCGGCTGTCCATACCTGTCTGACTGCTTTCACTGGCTGGAGGGGAGGGAGGGCTTCAGGAGCCTGGCCCTCACGACCATCAACCACCCGTTGCTTCGGGGGGGGGGTCAGAGTGATGATCTGAGGGAAGAGGAGACAAATTTCAGTGAGTATGGGTCTATTGTTTGCCACACAGGGGGAGGTGGTGAGGGAAAGGGGAAGGTTCAAGCAAGGCAAGAGAAAAAAGAAACAAATTTCAAGTTTTTACAGGATTTTACACTTCAGAGCAGGGGTTGAAAAGGTGCCAGCTTTAAACAATGCACGTTAAAGTGCCAAATTCACTAAATTCTAGTAGCCACAGATTGGAGATCTTAATTTATAATGAGCAGCAAAATTCACTTAACAGTTACGTGGCTACACAAGGCAGTGGCATGGTACACTATCTAAATTAAAGTTCAACAGATTCAAAAAAATAGGCGCCAAAGTCCCTTCTCTGCTTCCTAACACTGCTGGCGTCCTATAGCAGCTTGTGGCTTAGCTGTCCGTACCTGTCTGACTGCTTTCACCGGCTGGAGGGGAGGGAGAGCTTCAGGAGCCTGGCCCTCACGACCATCAACCACCCGCTGCTTTGGGGGGGGGGGTCCGAGTGACGATCTGAGGGAAGAGGAGACAAATTCCAGTGAGTAGGTTGGGTAATACTGACTTAGAATTATACACAGATGCATCAGGGGCAATAAGGATGGGGGCATACTTCAACGGAGCATGGATTTCGGAAGCGTGGCCAGAAAAGTGGAGGGAAAAAGGGCTCTTGAGGTATATTACATTTTTAGAAATAGTCCCGATCTGGGTGGCCATGATGTCATGGGAGACACAGCTGAGAAACAGGAAGATAATTTTCTGGTGTGATAATAAAGCGGTGGTGGAGGTGATCAACAGATAGAGGGGGTGTGCAGAAATGGTGAACAGGGTACTGCAGCAGCTGGTTTTATGGGGGTTGAAGATAAACCTATCATTCAAAGCAAAACATATTGAATGGATTAACAATGAGATAGCTGACAGCCACTCCCATCTTCAGTTGGACAGGTTCAGGTCCATGGTACCACAAGCTGCACTACAAAGAACTAGAGTGCCAGCTCAAGTGTGGGAGATTGGCTGGAAGGAGCCCGCTGGCAGTTTAGGAGCTCATGGTCTGCAAACAAGCTAAGAGCTTATAAGGGGGCATGGAACACATTCCAGGAGTTTTGGCAGCAAGAAGGGTTTAAGGTAAGTGAGCAGGCAACACAGGATCAGGTGGAGAAGTTTATGGCAGAAAACTGGGAAGCAAGGATGGTGAGTACAACTATGGGAGTACAGTTAGCGGGTATTGAGTGGGCATGTAGCATCAGGGGTTGGGTAGAACCAAACAAGTTCAAGATGGTACAGCGCATGGTAATGGGGTGGCATAAATTGCAAGGTCGGCCGGAAAATAGTAGGAGACCTGTGGCGAGACAAGTGCTCCAGAAGCTGCTGTGGGTCTTGAGGGGGATATGCACCTCAGAATATGATACCTGTCTGTTTGGAGCAGTTTTCTTAGTTATGCCAAAAGGGGCGTTTAGTGTAGGAGAGGTGGTGGCGAAAAGCAAAAATTATGTAAATGGGGGTTTGCTGTGGGAGGAGGTCTAATGGGGTACGAATTGGGTGATAATGTGGCTGAGATGTTCAAAGACAGATCAAAAGGGCATGGGGACAGAGGTCAAGCTTGAAAGACAGCTAGGTGAAGGGGTATGTGTGGTAAGAGCTCTCAGAATATATCGGGATAGAAGACCAGTGGGGGCCAAGGTGTTCTTAGTGCACAGTGATGGGAGACCAGTCACATGCTACCAAGTGATGGGGGTTTTAGAGAAAAGAATGTCAGTTATTGGAGAAAACTCCAGAAATTTTTCATCTTACTGATTCAGAATAGGAGCGACATCAGTATTAGCAGCTCAAGGGGGATCGGAGGAGGAGGTTAAAAAAGTGAGTAGACGGAAATCTAATTGTTATAGAAGGTATGTGAGAAAGTTGTAACAATTGTCAACATTATTCTTCACAGGAATAAGCAAGCCAAGGCAAGTCTGGATTATCGGGCATTCTTACACATATTGGGCAGAACGATTGGCCGCCATACACCCAGGAGGAAACCAACTTGGACGGGATCCAGATGAAACTAGAGTACACTAGAAAGGGGTCCGGGGCATGAAGTGGGCTCAAATCATCCAAAAAATCAAATGGCCAAAGCCGGACTTGGTCATAATACATTTGGGAGGGAATGATTTGGGCGAGAAGCCCTGGGGGGTTCTGTTAAAAGATATAGAGAGGGACATTGGGGTGATACAGATGTGGTGACCAGAGGTCAGAATATGTTGGTTGGAGATCATATCCAGGATGGTTTGGCAGCATGCCAAGGCTATGAAAGGGGTGAAAAGAGACAGGAAATGGGTGAATAGGAGAGTAGCAGCATTGTTGCTTAAATTAAAGGGGCGGTACATTGTATATAAGGATTTTTCATATAACAACCTAGGTTCATACCACTCAGACGGAGTTCATTTGTCAACCATAGGAATGTCTTCATTTGTCTTGCAATTGGGTGATATCATTGAAGATGGGGAAAAGAAGGAAGGGTAAAGGGGGAGCCCATCATCCATGGCTATGCTGGAGATGGGCTAGTGAAAAGGTGGGGGTAAAATTGGAGGGGGGCTATAGATGGGGGCTAGGGCTGGGGAGAATCAGGCATGGGCTGGGGTCAGGTGCACCCAGCCGTGACTGCAACATAACAAAGAAGATTCAAAAGAAGCTGGGGGTTGTGTTTAGTGGCACCAGAACTCAGGTTGGAGGATTTGATTTGGTTCACATTAAGCAGAAGGGGTGTTGGGTCCCACACATTCAGATCCCTGAGAAGATTTCATTAAAGGAAGAGCAAGCAGATCCAAGTTTGGACTGAGTTTTTCAGAATGAAATGGACTTATTAAATGCATAAAAGGAATGGTTTGAGGAAAGTACAATTGTATGAACAAAATGATGAGTTGTGGTGATTATGGTGAAGATGGAAGTTATAAAGGAAATAAATTAATTGCCAGTTGAGCACCCAGATAAATTTGAGTCTGTGTGTCATTTCCAAGGGGATCGCCCTCTGACAAATATGGTTGCCAATGAAAGGCAACCTGAATTGTCAGGGGGAATTGACAGGGGAGGGTGTAGATTGGCTAGCCAGGGAGCTGGGGGAGGGTTAAGGATAAGATTTCCCTTTTTTTGCTGGGATTCATCGAATTTATGCTCACCCACCCACCCTATGAGAATGGGGAAGTGGCAAGGTAGGAGGGCAGAGAAGAGGGGATGGAGGGAGACAGGCATTGCACAAGAGGGTAAAAGAAGGAAGAGGAACAGAAGTGGGTTGCCTGAGGAAGGTGACTAAGGCGAGGAAGAATGGTTAGAACCTGCCAGAAGAAGGCAGGAATGGGGATGATGGAAGGGTGAGTTGGCTAAAGGAGATCAGCGGTGACACGTGGTGAATAAAGTTTGGGAAGAAAGGGGATAAGGGATGCCAGGAGAGGGCAACATCATAAACGATGGTCTGGCTGGAACAGCCAGGGTGAGACAAAGGAAGGGACAGAGTGGTATGAGGGAAGGGGAGGTTGGATAGTTGGGGTTAAAAGAGGAGGGGGCTATAGATGAGGGGGTAGGGCTGGGGGGAGGGATCAGGCATGGGCTGGGGTCAGGTGCACCCAGCCAGGACTACAACATAACAAAGAAGATTCTAAAGAAGCTGGGGGTCAGGTTTAGCAGCACCCAAACTCAAGTTGGAGGATTTGATTTGGTTCATATTAAGCAGAAGGGGTGTTGGATTCCACACATCTGGACCCTGAGAAGATTTTGTCAAAGGAAGAGCAAGCAGATACAAGTTTGGACTGAGTTTTTCAGAATAAAATGGACTTAATAAATGCATAAGAGGAATAGTTTGAAGAATGTACAATTGTATAAGCAAAATTATGAGTTGTGGTGATTATGGTGAAGGTGGAATTTGTAAAGAAAATAAATTACAGTAATTGTCAGTCGAGCACCCACATAAATTTGAGTTTGTGTAATTTCAAAGGGGATCACCCTCTGACAATAGTAGAACGCAATGAGATTATATCAGAGCCAGTGAATATGGCTGACACTTTTAACAGGTATTTTTGCTCAATTTACGCAGAGACAGGATCAATATGTGTAAAAGACATACCATCCATGCATGTCCACTTCAGCACTACAAAAGAAGAAATAAAGAATAAAATAGAAGGACTCAAAAGGCTTGGTGTACCAGGTTTGGATAAAATTACCCCACAGATGCTTTTAATATTAAAGGAAACTATCAGTGTTCTATTGGAAATACTATTTATAAATCTAATTACATAAGAGAAACATGGAAACATTGAGATTGTTGGCAGATAAGGACTGCCAGGCCTTCCGAGTCTACCCAATTTTCTTACCTTAATTGGCTGTCGATGTCCCTATGTGGTCATTGGCTTTAGCCTCTCCTTTCCACCTCTAGGGCTCTCTTATGTCTTTCCCATGCATGTTTAAATCCCCCCACTGTGGATGCTCCCACAACCTCCTGAGGTAGGTTATTCTATGAATCCACCACCCTTTCTGTGAAAAAGAACTTCCTCACATTTCCCATTATCCTGCCTCCTTCCAACCTCATATCGTGCCCCCTTGTTCTTGTACCACTCCTATATTGAAAGGTGCCTCCCCCTTGCACCTTGTTTATGACCTTAAGATACTTGAAAGTTTCTAGTGTCAGCCCAGTGGCATGAGGGTTGAGGCACTGAATGCCACACCTCTCACCATACCAGTGACCCGGGTTCAGGAGTGAGCTCAGTCCACCAGGGGTTGGCTGGGGGGAGCAGATCAGGAATGAGATGCCGCAAGGCAGCTCTCCTCTCCTCTCTGGGGAGGGACATGAGGGTTCCCCAGCTCTTGGCTGATACCCGGTGGAGGTTAGGCGGTACCGCCAAGACAGGAGGGAACCCTGGCATTAGGCTGGGTGGTGGGAAGGGGCTGTGATTGGAGCTGCAAGGTGCATATACACCTCTACTTCTGGGGGCCTAGGGTAACGGGGAGAAAACTGGGAAAAAAGTATGTCTCTCCCATTGCCAAGAAAGGCACAGGAGTAATGGTGGAGCAAAAAGCTTTATGAAAAAAAAAGATACTTGAAAGTTTCTATCATGTTCCCCAGTCCCTTCCTTCTTCCTGTGTATACATATTGAGGCCTTTCAATCTCTCCCCATATGACTTCTGGTGTAAGCCCTGCACCATCATTGTCGCCCTTCTCTGAACTGCCTCCACCCTGTCTATGCCTTTACGAAGATGTCACCTCCAGAACTGCATACAGTATTCCAGGTGGGGCCTCAAAAGTGTTTTGTATAGTGGTATCATCACCTCCCTTCTTTGGCTAGTGATACCCCTTCCTATGCACCCCAACATGCCACTAGCTTTCCCTACGGCTTTTGTGCTCTGCTTGGATACCTTTAGGTCGTCTGAGATAATAAGTCCCAAATCCCTTTCTTCCCTGGTGACCGTCAGCAGCTCTCTCCCTCATACTGTAGCTCTCCTTAGGGTTTCTGTGGCCCAAGTGTGGTTCCATGTTATAAGGGTGATTGAAAAATAGTGATCGCCGTTAGGGCGAGTGTACATGGCCGAAAATGAATTTCGTCGATGCACACTCGTGACAAGGACAAAAACGGCGCCCAAGATCTACTGGTTTAGTTTTTAATGCAGGGGACTGTGCCCCCTGCACCAACTTACTTATAGATTCTCAACTCCAGGGGGTGCATATCAGGGGAGGGTGAAGAACTTACAAATATGGAAAGCTGCCTGCGGAAAAAACAAACCCGCGCTGGACCCGTACCATGCACCCTGCATCTCCCAGCCAACCACCCTCCCCACCATGCTAGCAGACCAGTTAAGCAGCTTCCCACCAGTCCACCCACATGCCATCCCTCCCTTGCCTATCCCCTCCATGCATGTGTGCATACGTGCATACTTCCTGTCACTCTATTCGCCCAATCCAGTATCCGGTTGCCCCCCCACCCCACTAGGTAGCCGTGAACATAGGCACTGTAATTGAGTTGCCCTTTTTGTAGGTGCCCAATTTCAGTTGCCTTGTTCACGTGACACCCCCAAGTGCATGATCTTGCATTTCTTAGCAGTGAACCTCAGCTGCCAGTCTACAGACCATTTTTCCAGTCTTTCCAGGTCACCCCTCATTCTCTCCACCCCTTCTGTAGTGCCTACCCTGTTGCCGATCTTGGTGCCATCTGTAAACAGGCAAACTTTCCCTTCTAGACCCTCTGCAATGTCGCCAATGAGGACATTAAAAAGGACTGGGCTCAGGACTGATCCCTGAGGTGCCCCACTGGTCACTCCCCTTTCCTCTAATTGAATTCCATTTACCACCACCTTCTGCTTTCTATACTGTACCCAGCTTCTAACCCAGTTTACTACCTTGGAGGCAGTATAGTGCAGTGGGTTAAGGCTCTGAACTGCAGATCTGGAGACCTGGGTTTGAATCCCACAGCCACCTAGCTGTGCATACTGTTTGATCCTAAGCATTTCACTTAACTTCCTTGTGCTCCCCGGTCGCATCTGGAAACAAGCTTCAGCTTCACGTGCTACTCTTGGTTAAACAATGTTCTCTTTCCCTTCCCTTGTGTCCCATGCCTATTCTTCCCAACTTGTTCAATCAATCAATTTTATTTGTATACTGGAAGGTATGTGAGCAAAAATGCCCATTTTCACAAATGTCCAGTGTAGGAATACAACAGATGAACAAATACATAGGCCAGTACTATACAGAGGACATACAATGAATTACCTATAACATACCACAAAATAAATACATTATATATGCAGGTGTATAGAAGTACAAGGAACTAACAGATGCAAAATATAACTAGCATATTACATGTGTAAAACTGTACACGAGTCAACCAGAAGGCAGACAGATAAACATAAATATTTTAGGCATTGTATATGGCAGGAAGTTTTAGTGCACTTGGTGGGGAGAAAAAAAGTGCGGGTGATGTCGGGAGAGGGGGAGAGCCACTGGGATTTATCGAGAGGGCCAGGGAAGAGACCTATCAGGGCAGTTGCAGGTGGATGATAGGAGGATGTGCTACTTTAGGGAGGAGTTGAAAGAGTATTTGGACCCACAAGCCTGGATTTTGGGGGGTAGTTTGTTGTAGAGCTTCATTCCCTTGAAGGTAATGGAGTTCTGGGCATGCTTAATCCTGTTGAAAGGGGTGTCAAAAATCAGACTTGAGGCACCTCTAGTCAAATGCCCAGGTGCTGCGGGTGGGAATAGGCAGATAATGCTGGGGGAGAATACTGAGATATATCTTATGTAGGAAGGAGAACATCTTTAGATGGAACCTCCCTACTAGAGTGGGCCACTCGAGGGAGGAATAAAGTGAACAGTAGTGTGTTTTCCAGGGGAGACTGGTGACGAAACATGCTATGCTATTGTATGTGACTCTAAGTTTAGAGAAAAGGAGGAATTCGGTAGGAGTACAAAAGACAATAGATCCATAGTCGATAAGGGGCAGGAGTAGAGAGCTAGCGAGGCAAAATCTGGATGTAGAGATGAGGAACTTTCTAATCCTGTTGAGCAGATCAAGTCTGACATGTACCTTCTTTATGAGGTTACCGATGTGAAGATTGCATAAGAGGTAGGGGTCAAGGTGGAGAACTAGGTATTTGAATTCTGACACCTGTTCAAAGAAGTTGCCAGAACTGTCAAGAAGTTTAAAACCAGGGGCTGAGGCTTTCCTGGGTCCCAAGAAGATTATGAGCTTGGTCTTTTTGGAGTTGAGGACAAGGCCATTACCAGAGAACTAGGAGTGGTGCTCCATGAAATCAGACTGCAGATTGTGGAACATCGTGGCTGGGTTTTTGTCGCTGTATAAAAGGGCCACATCATTGGTGTAAAGGACAATTTGAGTGGAATGGCATATCAAGGAAAGGTTATTTATGAAGAGTGAGAAAAGAAGGGGGCCCAGGATGGATCCCTAGGGGACATCATGTTTAACGGGACATTCTGTGGAGAAGTGGCCTTCAATTGCGGTCTTGTGGGATCTCCCGGAGAGGTAGCTACCAACTCATTTTATGGCATCATCAGAAAGATGTAGGCCTTTTCCCTTCAACAGTCTCTTGTGTGGAACAGTGTCGAAGGCCTTGCTGAAATCAAAGTAGGCGACGTCAACTGCTCCTCCCTGGTCCACCTCCCTCGTCACCCAGTCAAAGAAATCTATCAGATTTGTTTGACATGACCTTCCTGCAGTAAATCCATGCTGCTTCAGAGCCTGTGCAGTGGTGGATTCTAAGTGTTCCACAATCCTCTCCTTAAGCAATGTCTCCATTATTTTCCCTACTATTGAGGTGAGGCTGACTGGCCTGTAATTCACTGCCTCCTCCCTGCCACCACTTTTGTGTCGGAGGACCATGTTTGCCCTCCTCCAGTCCTCCAGAATCACCCCTGTGCTGAGTAACTCACTGAACATAGCTGCCAGTAGTGCTGCTAGCTCCATTCTTAGTTCCCTCAGTATCCTGGGATGTATGCTATCTGGACCCATTGCTTTGTCTACCTTTAGTTTAGTGAGCTCCTCTAGGACTCTACCTTCTGTAAATGGGCTGGTATCCACCTCCCATTCTGCTTTGTTTTAGATGCCTAGCTGTGGTCCCTGTCTCTTTGCTTCCTCAGTGAATACTGAACAGAAGTATTTGTTCAGTAGTGATGCCTTTTCCTGGTCCCCCTCCACACACTCTCCCTTTTCCCCTCTGAGCCTTACAATCCCCTCCCCAGTCTTCTTTCTTTCACTGATGTACCTACAGAATGTCTTATCCCCTCTCTTCACTGTCTGCACTACTCTTTCCTCTGTTTGCACCTTTGCGCTCCTATTAGCTTCCCTGCTTCCTTCCCGTTATACTTTCTGAACACCACCCTCTTTGACCTAACCTTCTGTGCTACCTCTCTTGAGAACAATAGTGACTTTTTCCTTCTTTTCCCTTTGTTCCTGAGCCTAATGCACTGGTTTGTCACCTCCACTATGGCTCCTTTTAGGTTTG
Source organism: Neoceratodus forsteri (assembly GCA_016271365.2). Classification (NCBI taxonomy): domain Eukaryota; kingdom Metazoa; phylum Chordata; order Ceratodontiformes; family Ceratodontidae; genus Neoceratodus; species Neoceratodus forsteri. The sequence goes on along the minus strand of CM057449.1, from coordinate 1,698,817,745 downwards.
CCCACTGCACCTCAACACCCTACCTGCTTCCCATCTTTCGAGGGCATCTTTGAAATCCATTCCCATCCTCGCAAAGTCTTCCCCCCTGAAATACAATGCCCTCACTTTTGTGTGGCTGAACTGTGATCCTGTACCTATGTGAAATCACACTGTGTGGTGGTCGCTGGCCCTGTGGTGACCTTCCACCTGAACTTCTGTGATTCTGTCCCCATTGGTCAAGACTAAATCCAGAATTGCTCTGTCCCTGGTGGGTTCTTTCACTAACTGCCTGAGGCCTGCTCCCTGCAGGGAGTTCAGGATGCCTTGTCTCCTGGCTGTGGCAGCTGCTGGGATGAACCAATCCACATCAGGCAAGTTGAAATCACCCAGCAGTAGCACCTCCCCTTTTGTTGCCATCTCATGTATTTCCTCCACTATCACCCGATCCACCTCCTCCCCCGAGCTGGGTGTCAGTAGATCACCCCTGTCTGAATGGCTATGCCATTGTCTGGCTCAAGGGTGACTCACAGTGCCTCGGCCTCCCCCATCAACCCTGTACTGCGGTTGCTTTTATGTCTTCTCTGATGTACAGAGCTATCCCTCCCCCCCTTTTTACCCTCCCTATTCCTTCTGAACAGTGCATAACCTGGTACACTTATCTCCCAGTTGTGTTTCTCGTGTACCATGTCTCTGTTATTGCCACTATGTCTAGGTCAGACTCTGCTATCAAGGCCAGCAGGTCAGGGATTTTATTTCCCAGGATGCGAGCGTTTGTGTACATGGCCTTCTATGTGTTACTGCCTGCCCACCTTTTATTTCCATGACCACCCACTAGTTTTATCCCTTCAAATCCAGTTTCCTTCTTTTACTGCCTCCCTTTGTCTGCCCTACCCTTCACACCTTGTTTAGGAGTGTCTGCTACCATCTTACCTGCCTGATTTCCCTTTCAGACTGCTCTAACCTGCAGGGGTGGGCTATTGGAGTCCCTGCTCCCATATGCCCCCCCCCCCTTGGCTAGTTTAAATGCATGATAAGGATGCAGCCAAACTTTTAATTGAGGACTGCTGTCCCCTTCATGGATGGATGCAGGCCATCATCCTTGTATAGATCTGCATCGTTTCGAATGGGTCCCCAGTCTCCAATGAAGCTGAAACCCTTTTTCATGCACCAACCCTTCAACCAAGTGCTGAAGCTCTCGATGCGCAGATCTCTAGCTTCCCCCTGCTGTGGAGTGGCAGCACATCCGAGTAAGTTACAGAGCTTGCTACCTCTCCAAGGCTTCCTTCTAGCACTCTGAAGTCTTCTTTTACCTGCTATATATGCACCTTGCCCCTGGCTAGGTCATTTGTCCTCAGGTGAACAATGACATCTGGCACCACTCTCCTTGCAACTGCTTTAGCAATCCTCTGGGTCTGCCCCCGTCCTTCCAAACTGTGCCTCCTGGAGGGCACTTTGCCTCCCTCCCTCTCTACCTTGCCACCTTTGCTTAAGTCCATTCCCATGACAACTGAGTCCCCCGGCAGGAGTAGCTTCCTCCTCCTCCTCTAGGATCTTTGACCTCCTGCCCCTGGGTCTGCCTTCTGAAGGACCCTCTCATCCTCCCTGGTCACAATCTTGGGATCCCCTGTGGGAATGACCCATTCTTTGAAAACAGCAAATGAGTTACTAAGTTGGACCGAATGGGGGATGTGCTTTTGATGTACTTCCTTCAGTCTCTCTGAGCCCACTGTAGTCCATCTAGCCCCCTGCCTGGGCAACCTTTGCAGCAGTGGCTGGGGACATGGTGATCTCTGGGTGGGAGTGATGGTTGCAGGAACCCCTGCCAGTTTGTCCCAGAGACTGGCCACCTCCGCCCTCAGCCCAGAGAGATGCCTGAATGTGGTGCAGCACAGCAGTACAGAGAATGTTCTCCTGAAGACTGCTGTGCCACACCCACTGCACTGCACCACTCCTTGCATCTTCCCTAGCTGGTATATATCCCTTCCTTTTTGATATCTAATCCTCCAGCTGGGAATTATTTTACCCTGTTTCCTCTGATTAGCCCTTTTATCGAATACACTGTCCCCCAAAATATTTTTTTTCTCCCCCTTTGTTCTTCTTTCTCTCTCCTCCCTGTTTTTCTGTCCCCATACCCCATCTCTCACCCTCTCTTTCTGACCCCTTTGTAAGGACTGCCTTATGAAGGGGCTATCCTTCAATTGCTCTGCTGGAGTAACAGTATCAGAGAGGCTGTTTGAACCCACTGTGTTGAGTTTCTTCCTGTGCAGTGGCAGGAAGTCCCCCTTTTTTGGAAACCTATAAAGGTGGATGAGCCCGGGGAGGGTGGGATTATCAGAGGTTGGGCGCACTGCCAGTCTCCGAATATCTCCTGCCGAGAAAAACAATCAGCCCACTATATTGCTTTGCTGTCTAGCAAGGCTCACTTCTGTAAGATTACTTCTGAAAGGCAAATTGTTTGTTTGTTTGTCTGCCTGTCCCCTCTATTTGCAGCGCAGTTACATAAGCAGCCTACTCAATTGCAATGCTGAGCCCCCTTAAGTAATCTACCTCTGTGATCTCCTGAAAGTCCCCAAGTCAGACAAGGGGAAAAAAAGAATAAAAATTTTAGAAGGTCACAATTCAATAACCCTCCAATATCTTTACCACCCATACAAGACCTGGCACTCCTGAACCAAGTACACTGTTCAGTACAAATAAGCATAAAAAGCACTCAGCCCTCAGATATCTCCACCCTGCTCCTTCCGAAGTTCAGGCAGGTCTCAGGTCCCACTGCACCACTGCATCTTTGGTCGGTCTCCTGTCCCGCTGCTCCACTGACTCTTCAGCTATTCTTGGGCCCCATTTCCCTGTGGAACATTCTTCCTTCTGTGGTTGCACTGTTCAGGACAAGGGGATTATAAACCCTAGATCCTTTGTTTTGGCACCTTTTACGTCTTCACTGATAGGCTCTGGTGTGTCCCATTGTCACTGTGATGTCCTCGCTCCTTCCATGACAGTCTCTGAGTATCTCCTGAGGAGAAAAACAATCAGCCCACTATAATGCCTTGCTGTCTAGCAATGCTCCCTTCTGTAAGTTTACTTATGTGAGGTGAGTTGTTTGAGAGGTGCCAACAGACTGGAAAACAACAAGGATAATCCACATCTATAAAAAGGAGAATAGGCAGGACATACATAACTATAAACCAATTAGTCTGATGTTTGTGCCTGGTAAAATCCTTGAGTCCGTAATAAAGGGCAGATTATGTCATCATATAAAGCTAAGAAATATTGTTGATATACCGACCAACATGGTTTTACAACAGGACATTCCTGTGTGTCAAATCGTATTTGCTTTTATGAAAAAAAAAATAGCAAAATTCAGGACGAAGGTGGACCGGCAGACTTAGTCCTGTCAGATTTCAGTAGGACTTTTGATATAGCACCCCACTGGGCAATAATTAAAAAACACAATAATCTGGGACTAGGTAATCACATAGAAAGATGGATATGTAACTGGCTTTTAAATAGAACCCAGAGGGCTGCAATAAATGGGTATTTGTCTGTAGAGGGGAGGGTTACCAGTGGTGTTCCACAGGGTTCAGTTCTGGGCCCTATTCTACTCCAACTGTTCATTGTAGATCTAGGTGTTCACATCAAAAATAAAATTACAAAGTATGCAGTTGATAACAAACTTGATGGTCCATGTGAGACACTAGAGGACTTCCAATCGATATAGGCAGGCCTGGATGTTATAACTGAATGGGCATTCACATGGGGTATGTCATTTAATACCGATAAATGTTGCATGCTGACAGAATAAACAAGCAGTCTCACTACATCTTATGCAACTCAATGCTTAAATTGACAGACACCAAAAGAGATCTAGGTGTCATGATAGACAAACATTTAGATTTTACAGATCAGCATACAAATGCTGTTTCAAAGGTAAACAGAGTGGTCAGTACATCAAAAGAAATATTAAGAGCAGAAAAGCTGAGGTTTTACTCCCATTTTCAGTAGTGTAGCAAATTCCCAGTGGGCCTGGGTGCAAGGTGATGCTACAGAGCCCCTCCTCAGTTTTGAATAAACATCAAAATTATGATTTGGGCCCCTCAAACCTCGTGGGCCCGGGTGCCACTGCACCCCATGCACCCTTGTAGCCACACCCCTGCCCATTTTATAAATCTTATGTCAGGCCCCACCTTGACTTTTGTTGTCAACTTTGGAATACCCACAAGAAGGTTGATATAAACAGAATAGAAAGGACACAGCATAGAATTACTAAAATAGTAGATGAAGTCAAGGATCTTCCATACAAGCAAAGAACACACTGTTTAAAACTATACATGTTAGAGTAAAGAAGAGTAAGGGTAGACTTGTTGCTGTTCCATGATATTATAAATGATCCATCTCTTGCGGATGAATTAAACATCAAATTCAAAGACTACAGCTCTGGTTTTAGAGGACATGTACTACAGCTGCAGGGAGGTCAATTCAGGAGTAACAAACAAAAGTATTTTTTCACTGAAAGAGTGGTAAATTAATGGAATGGACTGCCAGAAAATATTGTAGTAAGTGAAACGAAGGAAAAAATTCAAGAAACAGTTGGATAAGTTCCTAACAGAAGGTGGAAAATTTAAATTTTACTAGAAACATTAGGAGTTATTATGGGCCAAGGCCTCTTTTAGCTCCTTTCACAATAGTGACAAATAATGACAAAGAGCAGGAGGGGTAAACTTCTCTGAAGTACTACTACAAACAAGCACGAATAAGAGGGAACAGTTTCATGTGTTTCAAGTCAGCACTCGGCTAAAGGGATAGCACAGGCAGTAGGGATTTCAGTACCTCTGGGACTAGGCCCAAACTTGGAGGGTTGGAGACTGTTCAAAACAAGATTGCTTGTACCCTAATTAGGAGCACAGGAGGGTGCTGGGAGCTAAATGGCACAATGTACAGTATAGCAGCTAGTTTCAATATGGTAACAGGAGCTACTGTAGCTTGTCATGAAATGTTACAAAGGACACTAACCAGAGGGGTCTTACCAGCCTTCCCCTACCAATCAATGAGCTGGACTTAGCAAACCCTGGGAAGAAAAGTAAGGAAGGGGCAAGACCAGTTGCTGGAGGATGATGTGCACCAAGGCATGGAGTCTGGGGAGCAAATTGCTGGAGCTACATGCACTGGTTGCAGAAGGTAACTAAGACCTGGTGGCTGTCACACGGATGTGGGCTACTTTTAACCATGAGTGGGAAATGTCCATACCAGGATACTTCCTTGTTACTTGGTGTATTAGTTGCTTCCTGTAGTGCTCCACTGTAATTGTATACTTCCTGTACTAATATAATTGAACTATTATATTTGTATGCCTCCTATACTATTGCTTTGTATACTGTAGTATACTGGACTACTTTTCATGTAATGTATTGTTTGTGTACCATTGTAACTGTATACTTGATCCCATGTTCTCCCTTCCCCCAGGTGGCACCTGGAGGTGAGCCTTGGCTCAGTGTGACTTTTCCGGTCAACAAATGTTTAAATAAATAAATAAAAAATAAATTGTTCAGAATGGACAGAATGAAGGGGGAAGGCTGGTGGGGTAGCACTTTATCTAAGGGAAGGAAGATAGGCAACAGAGATGAATAACATGGAAGATTCAGAACAGTTAGAGTCTCTGTGGGTGCTAGTACCAACAGAAAATTGGAAAACAATTAGGAGGTGGGGTGGTTTACGGACCACCAGGCCTAGGCCAGGGAGAAGATGCAGAACTAGATAAAACATGAGAAGGATGGCTAAACTGGGGGAAGTTGTAATAGTAGGGGACATTAACATACCAGATGTGGACTGGACATCCCGATCATTGAAAGTAGAAGGAATCAGCTCTTGGTGGATGTATGCCAGGAGGTGTTCCTACAACAAGGGAGAGGGCTGAGCTGGATTTGGTACTTACTAACAGTGAGACTATAGGTAATGTGTCAGTCCAGGAATCACAGACACTCAGTGACCACAAGATAGTAAGGTCAGAGGTCCAACTAGAGACCTACAAAGGGGACAAGCTTAATGAAGCTGTGGGATTTCAGGAAGGCAGACTTTGACAAGATGTGAAGGCTGTTGAGGGAAAGAATGAAGAGAGTAGAGCAGCCAGAGGGAGTGGAGTAAAAATGGCAAACATTCAAAGCAGGAATGACACAATGAAGCAGTGGCAGACTGCATTGGGAGGGTTTTAAAAGGCAAATGATCAAGAGGCCCACTATAGTTTGTATGAGATGAGAAAACTGGTAAGGCCAAAAAGGAGGGGATTTACAAAGTATAAAGACAGCCAAAGGTAGGAGGGTACTGAGGAGTATTTAAAAAGATACTGATGCCAAAAAGAAAACTTTTAAAAACATAATAATTAGGTACTGTACAGTTCAGCTTGCATTCCATATGTATTCTATATATTTCTCTCCCTTGTTATTTATTAGAGTAAATTTGCATGAGTACAATTTTGTACCTTAGATCTCTTAGATTTTATCTGCCTCTCAAGCTTACTCCCTACTTCAAGTCATAATGCTCTGTTGTGGCATCACAATCTGTTGCCATAGGAGTAACTATGATGTCACAAGCAGGGCATTTTGACCTCAGGTATGGAGAAAGCAACAGAAATAGATTAACTGTTCAGGAGCAAATATCCTGTTTTCATACAAATTACCTCAGTAATAAATAATGGGGAGGAAGAATACAAAACTAATGTGAAAAACAAGCTGAACTGTGTCTAAATGTTATGTTTTGTTAAAGTTCTCCTGAAGGTGTGAGTTGCTCTTTAAGGGCCACTAGAAAGGCTACTAAGAGTGTGTAAGGAGGAAACACAACTCAGGCTCCCAAGGGCCGGGGCAAGTTAAGGAGACTGAGCATTTTCAGGTACATATGGAAGAAATGCAAAGTCAAGGGGGGAATAGTGAGGCTAAAAAAAAGAGAAAGGCTGGAAGGAAGGGGGGCAGAGGCAGGGCAGAGATACTGAACCAATGCGTTTGTTCAGTATTTACCATAAAGGAAGAGGAGCCTCCACCAAAATGTGGGTTGAGGAGGGGAGAAAGAGAGTTGCACCCAAACAGTATGGGGCATATAGCAGAGGATAGAATGTTAGAAGGGCTGGAAGGGCTAAAGGTGAATAAATCTAGTAAGCCTGATGGGGTGTATCTTAGGATGCCCAAGGAGGCAATACTTTCTCCACAAGCAGACATTTTTATCTGCACGTTGGCCACAGGGGTGGTCCCCAAGGTCTGAAGGACAGCAGGCATGGTCTATCTGCAAAAAAAGCAGAAGGAATGATGAGCCAGGAAACTATAGACCTGTCGGCCTGATGTCAATAGTGAGGAAGGTAATGGAGGCCATACTAAGGGAAGAATTGGACATCTTAGAATTGTTTGGGTGATGAACACCAGTCAGCACAGGTTCACCACAGGAAGGTCTTGCTGAATGAATTTCATAAAGTTCTTCAACTGGGTGACCTGGGTGGGTGACAGGGAGCAGGCAGTCAATATAATGGATTTCAGCAAGTCTTTTGATTCAGTTCCCCCACAGGAGTCTGGTTAAGAAACTAAGAGCTTGATTTTTAATTGTCCCTTAGAGCAACTCAGTTTGCGTCAATCTATGGCTGCAGCCAGCTCTGGGTGCATCAGGGACTCTGCATCCTATTTTATAAAAAAGGAGGTATCCCTGCACCAAAGACTGAGGAGTTGCTGCAGCCTCAGGGTTGCGACAAACATTTGGTGCACCTGCAGCATTTGATGGAGGGCTCTGTCATCAACACCCGGCACAACCTCAGTGGGGCTGCAAAGGTGGGGGGTGAATATGTCAGCAAGGAGGGGGTCAGGGCAGAGGGAGTATGGGGGTGCCCAAAAAGGCGATGGCTGTATGAGGCAATGTCAGGGTGCTGAGGTGGTACCTGAGTGGGGTACCATGTACACTTGCAGAGAGCCAGTTGGTCCTGGTAGAGGTGGATTGGCAGAGACAGACTGTGACCCTGCTCCAAGTGAACACAGCCCTCAACACTGTAGGCAGAAAGCAGTGCCTGCAGATTGTGGGGTAGAGGGGTAGATGTTCCCTGGGCACTGCAACAGTTAAGAGGTACTCAGCCCCTCACGTGGAGGCAGGCTGCTGCCTGCTGACTGTGATGGGGACTGTGGCACATTTGGGGCAGATGGCAAGGCTGTGTCCCCCGAGGCCAGGTCACAGTACATGCCTGCCAACCCCCCCTCTACCCGGGTTGATCGATTCACTTCAATTGCACATGGCACCCCTGCTGGGTGCCTCCTCAGCACCCGGACATTGCTGCTGTGCCCCCTTCACCCCTAGGACACCCCGTGTTCCTTCTTCTCCATGTCCCCTCCTTGCAGGTGTCCTCCATAATGCTGCCTTGTCCAGCAGTGGAGCATGGTCCTTAGACCCACTCCTGACTAGTCTAAACTAAGCCCCCTATTGCGACCATGGCAGGGGTTCTAAAATTCAAAAAAAGGGGATGGTGCAGCCTGACTCAAGGGCACTTTGCCTCAGGGGAGGCACAGGGTGGCTTGAGTGTGAGGCATCCTGATTTAGATGCAGCCTGCATTCGAAAATCATGATTGCTCCAAAGTTTGACACAAGGTGCCACTCGCGTCAAAGCTGTTTGGCACAGGCATCTTGCGCTAAAGTTCTTCTTCTTAAAATCGGGTCCTAAGAGACTTGGATGTGGAAGAAAAGTTAGTGACTAAGATAAAAAGCTGACTGGAAGGAAAGATGCAAAAGGCAGTAGTAAAGAAGGAGTTCACAGAGGTAAGGGAGGTTATGAGTGGAATATTGAGTTCACAGAGGTAAGGGAGGTTATGTGTAGAATATTGCAGGGGTCAGTGCTGGTGCCTGTTCTTTATAATGTAATCGTTTATGACATGGTGTAGACATAAAGAGAAAGGTTTTCCTGTTTGCAGATGACATGAGGATCTGTGCAAGGGCAGGCACAGAGGAAGGGATAAGAAAGCCAAGGGAGAACTTTGGTAGGCTGAAGTAATGGTCAAGGATCTGTCTGCTGAGCTTCAATATAAAATAATGTACAGTAAAATAATGCTTATCAGAAAAAAGAACCTATGTGCGCAGAATGAAATGGGTGGTGGTGGTACTAGAATGCATTACTGAGAAGAAAACCCTAGGCATCATAATATTTGATAAGCTAAAATCGGTACCAGGTCAGTATAGCACACTAAACTGTGCATGAAGAACCACGTGGTCAGTAGCGCATATGGTATGAGAGTGACAGGGGTATATGAGCGATATGGCTATATTGCTACCCTCAGTTGCTCCGTACCAAAGCGGACATGGATGTAACCACTGCTGATTGGGTGCTCAGTCAAGCCGCTCCTATGGTGGAGGTGCTAGAGCACCCGACCCAGCAGTAGATATGGGGGAAGACCAGGGTTTGAAACCCTGCTCCAAAAATTATTTTTACATTCCAACTGTGTGGCTACAACTAAGTGCCACAGTTGGCTTTTTAACTTGCCCCACTGTCCACATCCCCACGGAGTTGATTATATTTATTCTGGGGGGTGTGGGGTGAAGCACTCCATGCAGGGGTGCAGTGGGCAAAGCCCCCCGAAAAAAAACAAACTGAAGGATCAGGTGTGTGGCATTTGTGTGCGGACGGCATTATGTGTCACCGCTGCATTGCCACATGCTGTTTTCTGTGCATGGGTGTGAAGTGCCCGATTTCATCTGCAACATCATGACCCCATGCTGCTAAAATCCACAGCATATTGTAACAAAGCTGTGGCAAATGTGAATAGGATATGGGATGCATTAGAAAGGGTATCAGCAATAGAAGTTCAGAGGTACTATAATACTCCAGTTGTGTAGATCACTGGTGCCACCACATCTGGAGTACTATGCAAGGTACTGTACTGCAGTTCACACCTGAGAAAGGTCCACAATAAGGCAAAGGCAATACAACCTTGGGTGACTAGGATGGCCCTGCCGGGGGGAGGCATAACTAATGAATAGAGGCTACAGGATGTGAATATGTTCACCCTCAAGAAAAAAAGAGAAAGGGGTGACATGATAGAAACTTACAAATATCAGAATGAAGTAACCAACAAGGCCATATTTTCCTTGAACACAAACACAGGGGAAATACAGAAACTCATTGAAGCTGGCGGGTGGGCGTTGTAAGAAGAATGGGCCTCATTTTCAAAACATTGAGACTCATGCAAGGGGCTTGCATCAAGGAGAAATGACACCTTGCACCACAACTTGCACCAGTCCTGATTTTGTACTACAGCCTACACCACTGGTGGCACTGCCTGCACCAACTGGGCTTGCACCGTCCTTTCGACAGTTGCACCAGTGTGCCATGTTGAAAGGGGGCTTGCACCAGGTAGGGCTGGGAGAACTCGGTGAAGTTCTGACCCTTATTAAATAAGAACCGGAACACGGTGAAGTTCTGATTTGTTCTGATTAGTTCTAAGTTATTGACAAATATTTGAAAAAAAATGCAAAATAAATGCATAAAAGTGGCCAAAGTCAGTCACATTTGACACAGAGGCCCAAAGGAAATCATTTCATGGATTATTTATATATAAATATTGATGTAAAACTGCTACATGAAAAAGCAATCACTCACTTCTAGCCCCTTCATGGCTGACCTGTAATGGTGACATATCCTGCTTGGGTCCGTGACATGAGTATGCTGGGACAGACAGAGAAAGAGAGCAAGAGAGAGAGAGATGCAAATATCTATATCATTAATTTTCTAAGCTGTAAAAATACTAAAATCCCTCTAACTAACGTGATGTCCTTCTGATGACTCCCACCCATACCCACAGGCCAGGGACAAATTTACTGTCATGACTCGTGACTGTACACAGCACACCAACAGCACAGCAGTCCACCATCACTTCCTTCCTTCCAAGATTACCTAACTCCTACAGGATAGTTACTGTTCAGTGACCAAATTCAGCAACTGTTAAGTGTGCCTCAGAATTTGAATTGGAGATGCAGACACATCTGGTGTATAGCCACACACAGCGCAGTCCCACACTGGGGTTGGTTAATACTTACACATAATGTAACACAATATACTATAAAACTAATGATGATAAGGAGGAATAATGGGGAATGAGTGATGATGATGATGACACTTGTGTGTAGTTGTACTTTACTTGTGTTGTACTGTAAACAGCCTGCTACATGTCACAAGGTCAGATTTTATCCCCTGGGCCACCCATAGCCAACAGCACAGGCACATCAACTTGTACGTTGTTTGTCTGAACAGTTTTTTTTATTACTGTACTTGAAATCGTGAATAAACATTAACAAGTGGTCATGACTAGATGGCACAAGTCAAAGATTTATTTTGCCAGCCTCCTGCCCTTGCCCAATACACACAGCCACACTGAAGCCAGGGAAAAAAAATGTATTTGGGATTTTTGGGACTGTTACATTTCTTGTGGGCCCCCCTGCAGTCCCCCTTTCTACCCTCTGGACAGTACAAGTCAAAGATTTATTTTGCCAGCATGCTGCCCTTGCTCTGTACACACAGCCACACTAAAGCCAGGAAAAGAAAAATATTTGGGATTTCTGGGACTATTACATTTCTTGTGGGCCCCCCTGCAGTCTCTCTCTCTCTCTCCCCGGATGGCACAAGTCAAATATTTATTTTGCCAGCCTGCTGCCCTTGCCCTGTACACACAGCCACACTGAAGCCAGGAAAAAAAATGTATTTGGGATTTCTGGGACTGTTACATTTCTTGTGGGCCTCTCTGCAGTCTCTCTCTCTCTCTCTCTCTCTCTCTCTCTCTCTCTCTCTCTCTGTAGGAAATTGTGAATGAGCATTAACAAGTGATTGTGATTCATGATTGGATGGCACAAGTCAAAAATTTATTTTGCCAGACTGCTGCCCTTGCCCTGTACACACAGTCACACTGAAAAGCCTGGAAAGAAAATTATTTGGGATTTCTGGTACTGTTACATTTCTCGTGGGCCCCCCTGCAGTATCTCTCTCTCTCTCTCTCTCTCTCTCTTTCTCTTTCTCTCTGCCCTCTGGATGGCACAAGTCAAAGATTTATTTTGCCAGCCTGCTGCCCTTGCCCTGTACACACAACCACACTGAAGCCAGGAAAAAAACATATTTGGGATTTTCTGTAACTGTAAAATTTCTCTTGGACCCCAGTATTCTCTTCCTTATCTCCTCTGGATCTGGAATGGCACAAGTCAAAGATTTTGCCAGTCTGCCCTTGCTCATGTACACAGCTGCACTGTCTGAGGTCAAGAAAAGAAACAAACTTTCATTTGGGATTTTCTGTAACTGTAAAATTTATCTTGGGCCCCCAGTAGTCTCTCCCTCCCTCTCTCTCTCTTCTGGATATGGAATGGCACAAGTCAAAGATTTTACCAGCCTGCCCTTGCTCATGTACACATCCACACTGTCTGAGGCCAAGAAAAGAAAAACACTTTCATTTGGGATTTTCTGTAACTGTAAAATTTCTCTTGGGCCCCCAGTAGTCTCCTTCTCTCTCCCCTGGATCTGGAATGGCACAAGTCAAAGATTTTGCCAGCCTGCCCTTGCTGATGTACACACAGCTACACTCGTCTGAGGCCAAGAAAAGTAAAAAAACCTTTCATTTGGGATTTTCTGCAACTGTAAAATTCCTCTTGGGCCTTCAGCAGTCTCTCCCTCTCTCCTCTGGATCTTCTGCAATAGCACAAGTCAAATATTTTGCCTGCCTGCCTTTGCTCATGTACAGTCACACTGCCACACTGCCTGCCTTTTGCCTCCCCCCCAGTAGCCACCCAGGCCACCACTATCTCCCCCAGTCCCTCCAGATTCCTCCTTTCTCCAGTCCTGACCTTCACCTTCCCCCGACAATTAGTTTCTCCCCCCCTTGTCCCAGTAAGTCTCCTTTCTCTCTCCTAGTTTCTCTTCCCTCACCTCCAAAAACGTATATTTTTTTAATATTTATGCTGTTTCTTTCTTTTTGGAAAATTCTTCTGGTGGCTCTCTGCTGCAGTGAGTGAGCAATGTGCTCCTCTGACCATCTGCCTCTCATCTGGGCCGTGTTGTGCACTCAGCCCAGTTATATACCGTGAGTGTGTCATGGGACCATCTGTTGCCTCATTGGATGCCGCCAGCCACCTGCCAGCCAGCTTGTTGACGGCATCCCCATGGCAGCAATACACAAAATGGCACAAATGGTACTTCCACGGACCTGGAACCCGATTTCTGTGGCGAAGTCCTATTTATCCAGGTCTGTGGATTGCAGGTTCGATCTGGGAGTCTGGATCTCCCATGGAACAGTCCGCCCAGCCCTAGTACTAGGGCAGTACAGCAGTATCCCCTAAAGTGGGATTCTGAATGGGTGCATGTCCCTCTGCTGTTAGACCATCCCGGAGCTGATCTAACATGCTGTGTGCCACTCCTGGAGCTGTTGCTGGGTGGGGGGTGACCATGTTCACCCCTGCAGAAGGCACTCTCACAGCCCTAGACACCTAGAGCAGCCACTGGTCCATCATGGGTATAAGCCCTCAGAGCCCCCTCATGGTGGCAGTGGTTATCTGCCCCCACACACACAGACCTGCACAGTGCAGTGATGGTCATGCACTGGCCCTGTCGGGAGTACTTGCCACCGCCTCCCCACATCTGGACACATCCCACCTTCCATGAGCTATGTTATTCTCATCATGACCATCCAGCCACCTTGGTGACCAGCTAGTGGGTTACCATCACTGGTTGCTGCTGCACCAAGCTTGTCCTACAACTTGTAGCATTCCCCTCCTTGTGCCATTTGTTTGGTACACAGGTCAGCTTGAGGCAAACTCAGGGACTTTGCCACTGGGACCCCTCTTCTTGCAAAATCTGGGCAGGGTCCCTGGTGCACCCGAGTTTGCCTCAGTCAGAGATTCAGCGCAAGGCACGATGATCTGGGGAAGGGGGGGCTTCTAAAATTGGGTCCAATGTTTGTAAACACTTTTTCACTGAATGAGTGGTGGACAAGTGCAACAAGCTACCAGAAGAAGAAGAAGAAGAAGTAAAGGCCAAATAGGTGATCAGCTTCAAATTGTGGTGGGACAACCATATTGTGTTTGTTAGAGGGGTTTGGTTAGAGACAAGAAGGTTGGATGGCCACTAGGACAAGAACAGACTAGTCAGGTAGGGTGGGCAGACAGGATGGACTAGTTGGCCTTATGTTCACTAAAAATACCACCAACAGCTTAATCTGGTTCAGCATCAGATGGCATCCATTTTTATCCCCCCTCCCCAGGGATGAGGCTGAAAATAGGCAGAATTGTCTAGTCCTCCTTGGCCGGTCAACAGAAACAAAATAAAAATAAAATAATATCCCTAATGTGTCCCAATCTGAGCTGACTAGTCCTCTGAGAGAACAGTAGCCCCATACCTGTTCATAGAATCATAGAAACATAGAAACTGTTGGCAGATAAGGGCCACTAGGTCCATCCAGTCTGCCTGTAGGCCATATGCATTGTATGTGGCCACGGACCCTATGTGATCAATGGCTTTTCATCACTCCTTCCCTTCTCAGGCTTCTCTTGTGCCTGTCCCACGCATGCTTAAACCCCTCCACTGTGCTTTCCCCCACTATCTCCTGTGGCAGACTATTAAGTGTGTCGACTACACTTTCTGTGTAGAAAAACATCCTCACATTACCTCTTAATCTACCCCCTTCCAATTTTATATTGTGTCCCCTTGTTCTAGTACTTTTTCAACATTGGAAAAGGTCCCCCCCTGCACCTTGTTTATGCCCTTGAGGTACTTGAAAGTTTCAATCATGTACCCCAGCTGTCTCCTATCCTCCAGTGAGTACATATTGAAGTCCCTTAGTCTCTCCTCATGTTTTGTGGTGCAAGTTCTGCATCATCTTTGATGCCTTTCTCTGGATAGTCTCCACCTTATCGATGTCCTTGCACAGATGTGGCCTCCAGAACTGCATGCAGTACTCTAGGTGTGACCGTATCAATATTTTATATAATGGCATCACCACCTCCCACCTCCTGCTAGTGATACCCCTGCCTATGCACCCCAGCATGCCACTGGCCCTCCCTGCCACCTTTGTACACTGCATTGATACCTTAAGGTCATCACCGAAGATAACTCCTAGGTCCCTCTTCTCTTTGGTGACAGTCAGCTTCTCCCCACCGCCCAACCTGTAGCTCTCCCCAGGGTTCCCTCTACCCACACTTCTTTGCACTGAACTTCAGTTACCACTTCTCCGACCATCTATCATGCTTCTCCAGGTCCCTCTTCATTTTCTGCACCCCTTCTGGAGTATCCACCCTGTTGCTGATCTTGGTGTCATCTGCAAACAGGTAGACCTTTCTTTCCAGCCCCTCTGAAATGTCACTAATGAAGACATTGAACAGGACTGGTCCTAGTACTGATCCTTGTGGTACCCCACTGGTCACCCCCTCTCCCTAGATTGTACCCCATTTACTACCACCCTCTGTCTCCTGTCTGCTGACCAGTTCCTAACCCAGTTCACCACCTTGTCCCCTATGCCCAGACTACCCATCTTGTTAATCCGCCTTCAGTGTGGGATGGTGTTGAAGGCTTTGTTGAAATCTAGGTAGGATACATCTACCACCCCTTCCTGATTTAGTTCCTCTGGACCGGCACCCGTATTGAGTGACTCTGTGAGCAGGGCAGCCAGAGGTGCTGCTAGTTCCCTTCACAGCTCCTTTAATATCCTTGGGTGGATGCCGTCTGGCCCCATTGTCTTATCCACCTTCAGCTTTGTGAGTTCTTCCAGAACTCTCTCCACTGTGAATGGACTGGTGTCCTCCTCTCCCCCCATTGCCTCTGCAACCCAACTGTGGTCCTCAACCTTCCCCCCCACCTTAGTGAAT
Organism: Neoceratodus forsteri; assembly: GCA_016271365.2. Taxonomy (NCBI): domain Eukaryota; kingdom Metazoa; phylum Chordata; order Ceratodontiformes; family Ceratodontidae; genus Neoceratodus; species Neoceratodus forsteri. The sequence goes on along the minus strand of CM057449.1, from coordinate 1,698,801,926 downwards.
ACTGAGAACTATTTGTTCAGTATTTCTGCCTTGTTCAGATTTGATCACAAATTTAGAAGTCAGTAGACATCTGGGAACAAGTGACCACTGCACAGTGTGCTTCACAATAAGCACAACCAGGGAGACAAGTCATACAAAAACAAGGATACTGGACTTTAGAAGGGCTGACTTTGGAAAAATGGGTGAATACCTGAGGAATGCACTAGCAAGTGGCCAAAAAGGTGGGGTGGAAGAACAATGCAGAAAAATCAAAACTGCCATCATAGAGGCAATAAGCCTTTGTGTGAAACAAATAAGGAAAACAAAGTGGAGTAAAAAAACACTGTGGTTCTCAAAAGAGGTGGCAGGGAAGGTTAAGGAGAAAAAGGCTACATTCAGAAAGTATAAGGAATCACAGAAGGAGCACGACAGGGAACTGTATCAATTAAAGCAGAAAGAAGTGGGGAAGGCAGTCAGAATAGCAAAGGCCCAAACCGAGGAAAAAATAGCCAACTCAGTTAAGGCAGGGGATAAAACCTTTTATAGGTACATTAGGGAGCATAAAAGGGTTAAGGGAGGAATAGTGAAGATTAATAAAGGAGAGGGGAGGTGGGTAGAGGGAGACAGTGAAAAGGCAGAGATACTGAATGAATACTTTTGCTCAGTATTCACAAAAGATGATGAGGAAGAGGAGTTACCTAAACCAGACAATAGAAGCACTCTGGGTAGGGGGGTTGACATCAGTCCATTTACAGAAGAAAGAGTCCTGAAAGAACTCTTAAAACTCAAGGTGGACAAAGCAATGGGGCCTGATGGGATTCACCCCAGAATCCTAAAAGAACTAAGGGAGGACCTAGTGACACCACTGACCACACTTTTTAACAAATCATGGGAGGATGGGGTGGTACCTGAGGACTGGAGGAGGGCAGATGTGATTCCCCTTCACAAAAGTGGAAGCAAGGCAGAAGCAGAAAACTACAGACCTTTAAGTTTGACCTCAGTGATAGGGAAAATGATGGAATCACTTCTGAAAGAAAGAATTGTTGAGTACCTAGAGGCCAGCGGGGCACAGGACCCAAAGCAGCATGGATTTACAACAGGAAGGTCATGTCAGACGAATCTAATTGATTTCTTTGACTGGTGACCAAAGTAATAGACCAGGGAGGGCTGTGGATATGGCCTACCTAGACTTTAGAAGGCATTTGACACAGTCCCACAAAGACTAATAATCAAGTTAGCCAGCCTGGGAATGGGTTCCAGGGTGGTAGCCTGGGTAGCAAACTGGCTGCACAACAGGACACAGAAGGTAATAGTGAATGGAACACATTCCAAAGAAAGGGGGGGTTACTAGTGGAGTACCTCAGGGCTCAGTACTGGGTCCAGTCCTCTATAACTTCTTTATAGGTGACATTGCAGAGGGTCTGGGGAGAAAGGTATGCCTCATTGCAGATGACACAAAGATATGTAACAGAATTGATACACAAGGGGGTGGTAGAAAGGATGAGAAGGAACTTGGCAAGGTTGGAGGAATGGTCAGACATGTGGCAACTTAGATTCAATGCAAAGAAGTGCAAAGTAATGCACCTGGGAAACAAAAACCCAGGAGAAGAGTACACAATAGCAGGGGAGGTATTAACAACGACAAAAATGGAAAGGGACTTGGGGTAGTCATATCAGATGACCTAAAGGTGGGTAAGCAATGTGAGAAGTCAGTAAGAAGAGCCGGGGGATACTGGGATGCATAGGAAGGGCATCACAGTAGAATAAGCATTTGTCAATGCTGAATGTTGCTTGCTTATATGTGCTGTTTAGGTATTTGGAAGTGATAGTTCCATGCCTTCCTTCCAGACATGCACTGTGTCTTTCCATTCAGTATTCACAGAAGAGTGGGAGGGTCAAGGGCCACAGCAGTACAGCAGTTGCCAAGGGGGTGAAGAGGTGGACAATAGTCCATTCAAAGGCAAAAGAGTCCTGCAGGAGCTCACTAAATTGAAGGTGGACAAAGCGATGGAACCAGATGGCATACACCCAAGGATATTAAGAGAACTGTGAAGAGAGATAGCAGTACCTCTGGCAGCCATGTTCACTGAGTCATTCAACACGAGTGAATTGGAGGAGGGCACATGTGGTCCTTCTACACAAGTCCAGCAGCAGGGAGGAGGCGGGGAACAATAGGCCGTTCAGTCTCACCTCTGTAGTGGGGAAGATCATGGAGACATTGCTTAAAGAAAGGATAGTGGGGCATCTAGAAGCCATCGGAGCCCAGGACCATAGACAATATGGATTCACAGTGGGGACATCATGTCAGACAAATCTGGTTGATTTCTTTGACTGGGTGACAAAGGAAGTGAATCAGGGTGGGGCAGTGGACAACGCTTACCTTAATTTCAGCAAAGCCTTTAACACCATCCAGCATAGGAGGATGATAAACCAGCTGGGTAGGCTGGGCATGGGGGAAAGGGTGGTAAACTGGGTTAGAAACTGGCTAACAGACAGGAGGCAGAGAGTGGTGGTAAATGGGGTGCAGTCTAGGGAGGGGGGTGACCAGTGGGGTGCTGCAGGGATCGGTTCTGGGGCCAGTTCCGTTCAATGTCTTCATTAGTAACATTGCAGAACGGCTGAAGGGAATTTTTTCACCAAGTTTTCAACATAGCCATTTTAAGACCTCTGCTCATGAACTGTGTCACTGTGATTTTCTTAATCTGTCCCAAACATTGATTTCGCACACCGACTGCGCCATTGTGCGCTACATGCGCAGAAACACATTTTGGGCGAGATGTGAGAAATGACAGCTGTACTGCTCATAAGAGGTGTGGTAAATGGCAATGTTGAAAATCTGGAGTGAACATATTGAAAATTTGCAAACTTACTAGCGGTGTAGGAACAGCTAACGCATGCTCGTGAAACAGTCATTTTGGAATTTGTTCACCAAATTTTCAACATAGGTTTTTGGGGCCTACCTCATGAACTGTGACACTGTCATTTGTAATCAGTCCCAAAAGGTGGTTCCACGCAGTGACTGCCAAATCACTTGGGGTCGATTAATGCCACGACAGTGACAGAATTCATGAGGTGGGGTCCAAAAATTCCCAAATGCCCGAGATATGCAGTAAAGTTGAAAACAATCCTATTTATTCCATTATACAGCTTACCAGCATTTCCCAGTTCATGTCACGGCTTTGAAAGTGCAGGCGTGTTTCCGGTCACGAATCGCACCCGGACTCCAGAGGTAAGTATGGGGTGAGGTGGGGGTCTTGGTGGTAGATGCACAGAGGGTGGAGTGCGGGTGGGGGGTCAGGACCATCTCTGAGGGAAGGTTTTCTTTTAAGTGTTTTTTTTTTTTTTTTTTACTTGGATGACGCTGGACTTGTGCCACGCTGGGGTGGGCTCCCAGTGTGGCAGCTGGAAGGCTGTTTGGGAGTGGGGGCAGTGGAGCCGATGGGGATTGGGCACCCCATCAGCCATAGGACCTGTTGCCATGCTGGGGTGGGCTCCCAGTGTGTGCACCTGATAGTCTCGGGGGGATAGTAGAGCCGACGGGGGATTGGGCACCCCCATCAGCCATCCAGACTGCTGCCATGCTGGGGTGAGCTCCCAGCATAGCACCTGGAAGTCTGTTGAGGGGGAGCGAAGCACAGCTGATGGGGGATTGGGCACCCCCATTGGCTATACAGTATGTGCGTGTGGGGAAGCACGAGCACGCAGTATGCGTGCATGTGTGGGGGTGTAGCGCGCATGAGCACGTGATCTTATCACTGCTCACTGAAGCGTAGCTCTCCCATTCAACTGTACGGCACTGCATTTTCAACTGCTGTCATAGACAGCTGCAGCATTGATTGGAGAACTGCGGCTGCGCCTGCAAACACACTGACTGAATAGGAAGAGGGCTGCCACACCTCTGAAAACTTGGATGATGGCACTATGTTTCTTGCACATGCGTGCAAGCAACATAAAAATCAGTTAAGCAACTCGGTTGTACTAGCAAATTAATATGCACTTTTACCAACCTTTACCAAGTAAAAGACCAGCTTAAACTTATTCTAAAAAACAGAGAAGCAAAACTCAGTAACCAAACAGGCTCAGTATACAACACTTTTCCAAAAAGGGATATGGGATGCCAGGACATAAAACCAGTAAATTCTAGCATTTCAGAACATGGGTAGCAAATTGCATTTTCTACAAACACCTTTGCAAATTCAGAGTAAAAATCTGGTTACAGTTAACGAGAAATCCAACTCTAATGATCTGTGTTACACTTAGCTAGGCATTTTTATATCAGCATGGAAAAGTATGATGCAGTCAAAATGTAGGGAACTGAACTTTACTTTTTTTATTTTTTTATTTAGGGATTCTGATCATACCTTTGAGCTCAGAGCTCTTTTACAAAGGTTCCACGTCAAACAGTGACAATGACAACAATAACAAACAGTTTACATACAATACTCGAATAGTAGATAGCTAGTATACAGTAAGGTTACAATGTTATTCATAGTACCAATGGTGATAGTACAGCATCAAGAGCATTCAATTAGGGTAAAGGACAGTGTTTATATGTAGCAAAGGAGATAAAGAGGTGTGACACCTAGTGTGAGAGTCCGAGGAGGTGGCAGGTGAGGGGGGGGAGACTGGGGGGAAAGTGGGTGGCCAAATATGTGGCTTTGTCTAGGAGGTTGGGAGGTAGTGGTAGTAGGTTGGTTTTAAGGTTGATCCAGTGGTAGAAAAGGCACTGGGGGGAGAGGAAGACAGAGGGATAGGGCAAAAGGGAAGAGTGGGGGTAAAAAGGAAGAGGAAGGAGAAGGAAAATGTGGATGAGTGGGCATTATGGGTGTTAGAGTCCTAGTGGCAGTCACAAACTGTCCTAGTAAGAAGGTGTTGCCTTAGGCCATTTTTGAATTGCGAGATGCATTGGGAGTTCAGAATGTGCACTGGGATTTAATTGAACCATTGGGGGGCCCTATAGCTGAAAGCACGCTGTCCCTGCACAGTTCGACGGAAAGGTGTTGATAGGGCCCCCCTCATCCTGCTTCTGGTGGTATAGCTTTTAACTATTGACTTTGTACTTCTAACTATTGACTTTGGAAATTGGGGGTGCCCATGCAGTCATGTTTATAGAGAAGCAGCTCAGTAACAGTAATAATGACTCCTGCGTTTAAAGTGCATGGAGAGAGAATATAAATTATGTTTGCAGTGATGTCTGACACCACAGGGAGACACTGCATAGCTGATATATTAGTAATCTTAAAGATCAATGGCAAACAAGGTATTTTTTTTTTCCACAAGTGTTTCTGATGGCAGAGCAATAAATTGGATGTGTTGACTCTAAATAATATGTCTTCTGTGATTTTTCTTCTGTGTGTTCTGACCTCCGTTACTTGCCGCTACGATGACCGCCCACTTCGAGATGTTTTTGCAAGCCCCGACAGCTGGACTCAGTTTTGTATGTCACTGCAGAGGGTGTGTGTGTGTGTGTGTGCGCGCGGTACCTGATGTTTTTCTCTTGATGTCCTACATTCTTGTCCACAAGTTTCTTTTTTTTTTCATAAACATCTTAATATTAAACATCTGCTGCTAAATAGCTTTCTTTTGACTTGACACTGTCATCTGACCATCAGCCGACTCTTATTACGTTTTTTTATCATTTCTGAGTAAGTATAATCACCTACTGACATGCACTTGAATTATTCTGCACACATTTATAAATATGTTTTTTGGGGCGCCGTGTAATTGAATCTCATCCTCACATCCGCCATTACTCTCCCCAGAAAAAAAAGAAAATGAGATTTATTTTTTTGCTTGTTTCATTAGATAACATAATTGAGTATTGTCCAATTTTGGTTTCACATGATTATTAGAGCTGGACCTGTTTAGATTGGTAGATCTTAGGCAATTGTATTTTGAATAATGTTACTAGTAAAATGCATATGTCAGCCCTAGCATCTGCGGTCACAGAGAGCTTGCCGAAAAGTGTTTTGCATCTGTAGAGGTGTAAATATCCATAATCGGTCTGCAGCTTCACTCTCAGTGTGTACCTCTATGTATTTCCGAAAATACAGAAGGCAAGATCTGCTTTGAATTTTTCATAATGTCTTTGCTGTTTTCCTTTGATTTGGACCCCTCCCCCAATACACACACACACACACACACACTGAATGCACACTCCCCATTGCTTTGTAATGTGTCACTACTGTGAATTGCACTCACGATCCTCAAGTGTGTCCGATTTGAAAAAAAAATCACTAGTCCTTGAGTTCAGCTCCCACCTCATAGCACATTATTCTGTCTCAGTTTCAGCTCTGGTACAACTTCACTTAATGCTGCTATGATTACACATCTCACCCCATTGTCACCATCGTATACTGAATAACTGTTGATGTGTTGCGGACTGATGTATCGGTCCAGCAGTACAATAGTTCTGTAGTATGCGTGCGTGTGTGTGTGTGTGGGGGGGGGGGGATGTGCATGCACATTACGCATCTCACCCAATTGTCACCATCGTGAGTCACTGCATAGCTGATATAATAGTAATCTTAAAGATCAATGGCAAACAAGGGTTTTTTTTTTCACAAGTGTTTCTGATGGCAGAGCAATAAATTGGATGTGTTGACTCTAAATAATATGTCTTCTGTGATTTTTCTTCAGTGTGTTCTAACCTCCGTTACTTGCCGCTACTATGACCGCCTGCTTCGAGATGTTTTTGCGAGCCCCGGCAGCAGAACTCAGTTTTGTATGTCACTGCAGAGGGTGTGTGTGTGTGTGTGTGTGTGTGTGTGTGTGTGTTTGCACGCTCGCGCGGTACCTGATGTTTTTCTCTTGATGTCCTACATTCATGTCCACAAGTTTCTTTTTTTTTCATAAACATTTTAATGTTAAACATCTGCTGCTAAATAGCTTTCTTTTGACTTGGACCCTGTCAACTGACCATCTGCTGACTCTCATTTACGTTTTTTTTTTATCATTTCTGAGTAAGTATAATCACTTACTGACATGCATTTGAATTATTCTGGCACATGTTTATAAATATTTTTTTGGGGGGGTGCGTCGCTGCTGTATTGAATCTCATCCCCTCACATCCGCTCGTCACTCGCCCCAGAAAAAAAAGAAAAGGAGATTTATTTTTCTTTTTGTTCCATTAGATAACATAATTGAGTATTGCCCAATTTTGGTTTCACATGATTATTAGAACTGGACCTGTTTAGATTGGTAGATCTTAGGCAATTGTATTTTGAATAATGTTACTAGTAAAATGCATATGCCAGCTCCTAGCATCTGTGGTCACAGAGAGCTTGCCAAAAAGTGTTTTGCATCTGTAGAGGTGTAAATGTCCATAATTGGTCTGCAACTTCACTCTCAGTGTGTACCCCTATGTATTTCCAAAAATACAGAAGGCAAGATCTGCTTTGAATTTTTCATAATGTCTATGCTGTTTCCCTTTGATTTGGACCCCAATACACACACACACACACACACACACACACACACTGAACACACACTCCCCATTGCTTTGTAATATGTCACTACTGTGAATTGCACTCACGATCCTCAGGTGTGTCCGATTTTTAAAAAAAATCACTAGTCCTAGAGTTCAGCTCCCACCCCATAGCACATTATTCTGTCTCAGTTTCAGCTCTGGTACAACTTCACTTAATGCTGCTATGATTACACATCTCACCTCATTGTCACCATCGTATACTGAATAACTGTTGATGTGTTGCAGACTGATGTATCAGTTCAGCAGTACAATAGTTCTGCAGTATGCGTGTGTGTGGGGGGGGTAGTGCGCATGCACATTACACATCTCACCCCATTGTCACCATTGTATACTGAATAACTGTTGATGTGTTCCAGACTGATGTATCAGTTCAGCAGTACAATAGTTCTGTAGTATGTGTGCGTGTGTGTGTGTGGGGGGGAGCACGCATGAGCAGCAATCTTATCGCTGCTCACTGAAGCGTAGCTCTCCCTTTCAACTGTATGGCACTGCATTTTCAACTGCTGTCATAGACAGCTGCAGCGTTGATTGGAGAACTGCAGCCACACCTGAAAACACACTGACTGAATTGGAAGAGGACTACCACACTTCCGAAAACTCAGATGATGGCACTATGTTTCTTGCACATGCGTGCAAGCAACATAAAAAGGGAAGAGGTTATCCCTCTGTACAGACAGTTGGTGAGACCCCATTTGGAATACTGTGTGCAGTTTTGGAGACCCCATCTACGCAAGGACATAGACAGGATGGAAGCAGTGCAGAGGAGGGCAACTAAAATGGTGCAGGGTCTGCATCAGAAACCATACGAAGAGAAACTGAGGCAGCTTAATATGTATACCCTTGATGAAAGGAGGGACGGGGGGACATGATAGAAACTTTCAAGTCCATCAAGAGAATCAACAAAGTCCAGGAGGGTAGCATCTTTCAGAAAAAGAGATGTGTAAGAACAAGGGGGCACAATTTAAAGATAGAGGGGGGACAGCTCAGGGGTAATGTGAGAAAATGTTTTTTCACAGAGAGAGTGGTGGATGCATAGAACCGCCTTCCTGGGGAGGTTGTTGGGTCTAAAACAGTGGGGGAATTCAAACATGCATGGGACAGACATAAGGCAGTTGTAGTGGGGGGTTGCAGGAAGTAGGCTGTTGGTTAACTAGAATCTGCAGCTTATCCAATAGGTAGGGAAATGGGCAGACTGGGTTGGCCAAGTGGTCCTTATCTGCCATCAAAGTCTATGTTTCGGTGTAACTCCTTACACTGTCCCTTCTCCCCTTTGAGCCTCACACTCGCCCCCCCCCCCAGTTTTATTTCTTTCACTGATGTACCTAAAAAATGCCTTATCCCCTTTCTTCCATGTGTCATAGTCCACATCCCATTCTATGGCCACTGGGTCAGAATGCTAGCAGCTGCACCACAATAATGTTTTGTGGGTCTCTTACATAAAGCATTACTGGGCCTAAAATAGTGCCTTCTGAGCCCATCCAATGTGAGAAACAGATGATGATTTCACACTGTGTGGTTCAGAAATAGGGCTGCTGCTCTTTTTGTAGTGTAATTAGATCAGAGGAGTTTACATAAAGGACTGGGTGACGAGGGTGGTGAGACTGAGATGGGTGGATGATTTTGGAATATCAGCTCTGTTGGGAGAGTTCTGGGCTGCCAGTCAGTGTATGCATGCACATACCTATGCATGAGCTCACGTGCACACACGCACACACACACACACTCACACAAACACATCAATATTCACAATAATAAAGTCCCCACTCCAGCCCCTGCTGTCAAAAAACAGTCTCTCCTCAATCTAACAACTCAGCAATGTACCCTCCCACCCAAAAACTGCTGTAACAAAACACCAAATCTCCAGTGTCACAAATAATCCTTATCCCCATCTAAGAAGCAAATAATGAATCCTATCCCCTACAGTAGGTTGGTCTCCCTCTGTAGATGTGAGCCTAGCACAAATGCAGCATCCCATTTTAAGTGAGAGTCCTGCTTCAGTCCAGTTTTACCCTGGGGGGGGATTAAGCTCAGAGAAGCTAATTTATTCATAACCGTTTGACCAGAAAAGGCACAATGAGCTGTGACAACTTGTTTCCATGTGTGTCTCAGGACTGAGTTGCAGGGACTTACTTTAACAGTGGGAATGATGTCCAGGACTCAACAACACTCTGATAAGTGCCATGTGATCTTAGCTACCAGAGATGGACAGAAGGGATCTTGATTCAGTGTCTCATGCAAAGCATAATGCATCAACAGTGCAACATCCCTTCCACCAAACTACAGGGTTAGCTTTGGGTACTAGCTCCATGTGCCTAGTGTAGGACTAGAACCCCGAGCTTCTGCTCTTTCAAGAGCAGCTAATGTCCTTGGGGCAAGCAACTGATGGCAAGGAGCTCCCTACCAGTGAGGTACAGTATACTTCAAATGTGTTTGAAGGCATTATTTAAATTAGTTACTTAATGAATGCTACAATTGCTCTTTTGTGTTTTGCACAGCTGCAGAGTGCCACAGCAGCCCCACTCTTAAAAACAGCATTTGATGGCAAAAGGTAGGGAAGGGGATACAGGGCTACTAATCAACATAGAGCATGAATGAGAACATTGACAACCTTTACATATGATTATTTGCAGGCACTTGCACATGTTGGGGGAGTAGTATTGCATGTATATACCACCTGAACATGTGTAAATGCCTGTAAAGTTAATTGAATGTATGTAAAGTTTGCCACTGCTCCCAATCCTGCTCTGTGCTTATTAGTAGCCCTGCAGCCCCTTCCCTGCTTTATGCCATCAAAATTCTGAGCAGGATTTTCAAAGTCTGGTGCAGGACTTACATCTTGTCCTGCTCCATGGCACTTAGGTTCTGGTGGTGCGTCAAACCCTTCACCACATCTGCACTCAATTTTACAATCTTGGACAGAGTTGCAACAGTTTCCTCGAATTATGGCAGCTTGCATCAAATATCAGGTGCAAGCTCCATAAAAATTACCCCCAGGATTGCCTCAAGTTAGACCAGAAAATGTTGGTCTAACTTGTGGTAATTGCTGTACCGGAAAGAAAATCCCGTTAGATCACCACAAGCCCCATGCACCATACCGTCGGCACTCTGGAATTGCGTCGATCTAAGGCATTTGAAAATCCTGCCCTCTGTTTTTAGGGGTAGGGCTGTGGTGGGCACTTGGTGGCATTGTAAAATGAAGAAGAAAGATTGTAGCATTTGTAAAGTGAATATCTAAATAATGCCATATATCCCAATATTCTTCCCTCCCCATCCCCCCAAAGCTAGCGCCTCACTCATTGTGCCTCCTGTATCTCCTAATACTGGCTTGGCTCACTCTCCACATACCTTACCTTTCTCCTTTCTCCCCCGCCTTCCTCTTACATCCTTCATAGCTTTGGCTATCACTCCCTTGCTCTCCCTTCTAGGAAATCCTCAGCTGCTCAGGCTGCTTTCTTCCTCCATTTCCACAAACTATGGAATTCCCTCCCCTCATCTATCCACTCTGCCACTTCTCAATGCTCTCTCTCCTCTCTTCTCCATGATTTCACTTTGCATTCCTGCAATTGTACCTAATACGTACCTTACTCTGTTCCTCTTCCCCTAACCCTCTGCCAACCCCACTACCCTCCCTCTCCTCCCAGTTCATGTTTCCCATCCTAATGTACACTGTCACTCCACCATTACCTCTTTCTCCAATTTATGTAAGCAATAATACCCGACAGGGTGAGCATTATTGGGAAATATCGGACCGCCCAGGGGCGTAATGAGGCCCGACGCTGCAGGCGGAGGGCCTTATAGCCCCTGGAAGGTCCGATATTTCCCAATAATGCCCACTCTGGAGGGTATTATTGCACTTAGAAAATGGCCTGGTTTTTTTACAATAATGCTTTCATAAAAAAGTGTAAAATATTATTAAAAGATGACAAAAAGGTCATATTATGTAAAATAGTGCCTTTCCCAGTCTCTGCCATTAGAGGGTGCTGCCTTTACCAGTCTATGCCATTAGAGGGGGTTGCTACTTAGGTGACTCTTTTTTTTGCATTAAATCGCAGTGCCTGTTTCTTGTAGCTAGCTTGTTAGTGTTACTGCTCCCCCTCCCCCGAGAGTCCTATGAGTTTTTTTTCATACGGCAATGAATACACGTTTGTCCGGTAAATTTTAAAAAAATCTGGCTGAGCAGCTTAACGGTGGAGCGATTGCGTTGCAGTATATTGTTTTGGCGCGATGATGCAGGGAACTGGGACACGAATCGGGAAGTCAACTGATGTCAGAACTGTGGAGAAAAAAAGTAGGCAGTTTTATTTTCTGCAAGAGAATGAACAGTACTGTTTTTGATTTGTATGTGTGGCCGGGTTGAAGGGAAGTGACAGTTGCTTTTGACATCTCGCTGAGGTGCTCGTGACAGTGGCTGGGAGAAATGAAGTGTTTCACTGACGGACCGCAAATGAATAAATACTGTTCTGAGAGGATGTAGAACTGCAAAATAAGTGAAGTTTTTTTTTTTTTATAAACGAGAACTGACTGCCAGTAAATACTGTTTGGGTTTGCTTTAGGTGGGGGAGACCATTAGCTCTCGCTAAACGAGAGGAAAAGATGGCAGGGATTTCAAATTTTCTTCAGGACATTCAGCCAATTAAAAAGCAGGCTGGACACCACTATGGAATGCTACGCAGTAAGGTGGCACTTGGACTGGCACTTATTTTTTACTGAGCATCTATTGAAACATAAATGCCCAGGTTGAAGGTACTTTCAGCCAATCAGGATCTAGAATCCATTTTGGCCATTTTCTAAATTTCTTTAACTCTCACTGAATTAGCTTTTCCTGCTCTCCCCCTGCATAGCTGCACTTCTGTCTCTAGTAATACTCCTTGTTATCCTTTGGAGTACATGTTATACCTTATTTTGTTTTGCATAAATGTATCTTTTTGCCTTTTATATGTTGCTTGTATATGATACCTGATTTTACTATGAAATTGTTTGCAGTGATTGCTTGCCTTGCACTCTTTTTACCCGCTACCCCCCAGGATGCATCTGGAAATGAGCTGTTGTCAGCTCAGTATGTCTTTAGTGGTGAAACTTTTGAAATAAATAAATAAACAGATCAAAATTATACCTCATTTAAATCCTCAGCAGGCAGTTTCTTGCCATGAGTTGGCTGACCCGAGGACATAATGGTGTCAGCTGCTCTTTCAGCCTTAGAGTCGGGAGTGTTACCTACTGAGCACATTGAAAATAAGTGACCTGCTTAATGTCACACATAAAATGCACAGTGCAGACAGCCCCCTTCAACTTGATTTTACCTCTTCTTCCTCCATGAAACCCTATGGGTGAAGGGAAGAGCTTCTTTAGCGATATGCTTGAGGGAAGGTGTCATATTTGTGGCTAAATTCTGGAGCCTGTTAAAGAAGAGTGGAGACAGGAAGCCTAAATCTGATCTGAGCTGCTGGCTTTCACTGCCAGTATACAGTACAGTTGCAGATTTAATCATTTTGTTTCCATCAAGTTGACACACAGTATTTAGATTGCTTTTAGCAGACCAGCAAGGAGCCGTGATCCTGTTCGAGCCCTAGAGAGGTTGCAAGTGCCATGACTCATGAAAAAGATGTTTTAACTGGAGAACACACATGCAGAAGAACTTAATTCTGCATTTGGAATTTTTACACAAAATTTAATCAGCGCAGGGGTGGCTGCATAAAAGACCTGCAAATATACAGTTCAGATGCACAGGCCAGGGTTGATGTCATGGGAAACATCCTAAAGAAAACTTCACAAAGCACAACAGGTTGCAGAAACCTCTCCATGTACTGTTCACAAGGCTCATAGTAGTGCAACACTGAAGTATGATAACCTCTCCCAAATGACAGTGCACTATAGTCGATATGAATCTTCATAGCAATAAAAGAAATTGTAATGATGAGGAAATCACTTTGTCCCCTACCTTGTACACACCTGACTTGAGTTTGCTACTATTTCATCAGACATAGACAGGACCAGCTCCCGGGTAACAGTTGTCTGGATCACATCTCCGGCTTGCCTAAGCCCCCTGTACTGCTTGCTGCTCCTGGGAAGTAGTTATCTGAATTGGGGCTCCCATTCACCTGAAGCCCCATGTAGTGCTTCATTAGCAGGGTATGGCTATCCTGGTTAGGGCTCTGTTTTGTACTCCTTTTGTACACTGTGATTACTGCTTTGCACTATTTTTTTAACCCCCTCCGCAGGTCACACCTGGGAGTGAGCTTTGTTTTTCATCAGTTTCTAAACAAAGATAATTATGAGGGACATCTCTCATTTGACACTCTCAGAACCCAGAGTCAGACTCCACACCACTTAACTGTCTTACATTCAGAGGGACGGCCTCATTTTCCCATTCTGACCTCCTCTGTCAAGCCACCTGTGCCACATTACATTGGATGTAATTTTATCTCACAGATCCCCTGTGTCTGTAGCTCTAAAGTGTCACTCTATTCAATACTCGGAACACATTGAAAGTGCTGGGGGAGTGTAAACACTGGAAGAAAAATATTGAGGGAGAAGAGAAGCAAAACTAAGAAGTAAGGTCTCAGGGCAGACCTGATGACTTAAGCCCCATTTTCACAGTCACATTTGCAGTAGAACAATGTGAGTGCTTGGGCTGGTCTGGCACAAAGGCAGCAATGTAGACACTTACTGGGTCATGATAAGTCAATCACTGTGTCTCTTCTGTATCCACAAGAAACTAGAGGATACTGATTAGAGTGAGCGGTGTAAGTGGCCATGTGCACAGGCTGCACCGTTTGCTACAATATAACTTAATTGTGTGATCTGCCTCCCAGGATCCTCCACTGCCTTCTATGTGGACTTACGGACCTTCTCCAGTGCAACTTCCATCAGCACTGAGAGGGTCTGTCTAGACAAAAAAGTGATCATCCCTTGTGGTCACAGCAAGTTGGAAGTGCTGCAGAAGTCACAGTGCACTGACTGTGTAGGCATGACTTTAGTCTTCTTCGGTCCTTAGTTTCAAAGTTTCTGTGTTTCCAAACAGGCTCTCTGCTCTATCTATTTTGGCTGTTTGTCTACACCTGACATCACAGTTATGTTTCTGAGACATCACAAGCTGCAGTAAAGATAATAGTGAAGTCATGAAGAGACAATAATGTCACATGTGAAACAACTGTCTTTAGTAATAATGAATAAAAAATATTCAAATTCGTTAAGCCTTGTAGGATCCTCAGGACACCATGACTTGGCACTGAAGCTAAGCAGTTTCGAGGAAGATGCACCCCAGTGCCAAAAACTTAGCTTCATTGCTGAGTCGGGGTGTCCTGAGGGTACTGCTCAGCTCAAATAATTTTAGCTTTTGTATCTCTGGAAGCCATTCCTTCTATTTTATCCAGCAATAATCTGAACTGAGACCCTCATTATCCTAAAAACACATACACATGGGTGGAGGATGTAAACTATCTTATCCTATACTATGGGTCTGCTCTCCCACTGCTGGGAACCCCTCACAGAGCACTGCCCATTGCTAATAGGGCATCTTAAAATATTCAATCATGTTCCCCTCAACTACCAACAACAGAAGGAGCATCCCTTGGTTGAAGCAAACAGAAATTTTACTAATGTAAAATTCTCCATGTACTAAAGATATACATTGTCTGACTATTCATTTTCTGTACACTAAACCTTAGACCCTGTTCCATTCAAAGCTCCAGTATTCTGGGTTCAAGCACCATGGCATTTTATTTGAATGACACTTACTTGTACTATATAGTAGGTTCAACTGGAGTTTATAATGCCCCTGACAAAGACTCAGACCCATCACTAGCAGTAGCAGCTGTGACACATAGTAGAGAGGATAATGTATGGGCAGCCATACACAACAAGCCTGTTTCTGCAGCCAAGAGGTTTCCATGGCAATCAGGAACCTCTTAATTTACCCAAGCACAATGTATAAATTTCTCACTTCTGGAAATTCTCTCCCAAACCAGAAATCAGTAATGCTGGTAATAAACTGCTGCTATTATGCTGTTTGCTGTAAGTTACCCTCTCAGCCAGTCTGTGTTGTCAAGAACTTTAGTATGCACAACTGCCAAGCACAATACATACATTTCTCACTTCTGGAAATTCTCTAAAAGCTAAATAATAACAAGCATTTGTCAATGTGGAATGTTCACCACTGGTATTGCTGTTTTTTTTTTTTTTTTAACTTTAGTTTTAAACACAGAGTATTGCCAGGATTACATCACAGTTATATATGTAGCTTAGAATGTACACTTTTTCTCAGGGACATGCCCAACAACCACCCTGTAAGTTCAACTTTTTCCTTTTTTCTTTTATATTTCTACAGTGTTACAATTTCAGTTCTAAATTGATCAAATCCCTAGTAGATTAAACTAACAATTACATATCTATAAACATATAAAAAAAAGGAAATAAAAAATATATAACAAGTAACTTAAATGCTGCCGACTGCTACTGACCTATCCCCTCTTCACCTTTATCTGTTGTCAAACAATTATATCTTTCTAAACCTTTCCACTCCTTTTTCAGCTGATTTTTCTTTCAAATCTCAAGGGTCAGGCCTGACATGGGGAGATCTAGGTGTTCTCTTTATCTTATATTCACAGCATATATCTCCCATCTAGTCCATCTGTTGAGGAACTGGGCCTGTCTGTGCTGGATCGCAAAAGTAATCCTCTCCATCTCCTGTACTGTAGTAACTGTGGTTACCCATTCTTTTATGGAGGGGCTATCTTTTTGTAGCCAGCTCCTTGTGAGGACCTTGAGTGCTGCCACACTAAGTATACGCCAGAGATATTTAGCTTCCTGTCCTTTCAGGGTCTCAGGATCCATCCCCAACACCAAGTGTTCTGGGTCGACGTCTGTAACTTCTGTGAAAATTGCTTGTAAATGTCTGATAACATCCCCCCAGTAAGCTCTTATTTCCGGGCATTGCCAAAATATATTGTGTTTGGCCAGCCGAGGATTCCCTACACTCTCTCCAACAGACAGAGTTGCCTCCGGGTTTGAGTTTGGCCTGAATTTTAGGTACCATGAAGTATCTTATTCTGGTTTTCCACTTAAATTCACGCCAGGTGGGTGAGGAGGTGGTGCCCCACACTGCCCTCCAGCTTCTATCCCACTTATTTTCCTTTATTCTTTTCCCCAGTTCCTCTTCCCATTTAATTTTAACTCCCTTAGAATTATGTCCTTGATCAGTCAGGAAATTAGAATATAATAGTGTAATAACACCCTTCCCTGTAGCTGAAGACCATATTTTTTTCAAATGGGGGAGAAAGCAGCTCCAGGATCCCCACCTCTGTTTGCTTATTTAGCTCAGCACAGACCCAGTTTCTCACCTGGTAGTATCTGAATCTGTCTTTTGGATTCAGCTCAAAGAGAGTCAGAGCTACTTCAAATGAAACTGGTACACCCCCTTTCAAAATCTGCCATGGGGAATGAAAGCCTCTGTAGGCCTGAGTCTTAAACCATGGGTCATGTGTTGCAGGGATAAAATGCGCTTCCCAGGCCCACCAATTATATTTCCACATATGCTGTGCTGTTCCCCCTTTATTGGTCCCTCACCTCCAGCCCTCCAAAGCTGCCTCAACCCCCACTGGCAGTTGTCCACCTGACATAGCCTGAAGCCTCCGATTAAAAATGATAACCTGCAGGAGAGGTTCCCTCACCTGTTTCATTTCAATATCTTTCCAATGGGAAGTGTAATTTGGGTGTTGCCTCATTAATACCAATTTCATCTGTGAGTCAATCCAGTACCCAGGCAAGTATGGAACTGCCAATACCCCCCACCCCTTTGGTATAGTTGTTGCACCGGGTCTCGCTTGTACACATTTTTACTATATGTTTGCCAAGGATAAAGCAGATGAGATGCAATATCTCATTTTCAGAGGTGTCCTGCTTTGACACTTTGTTAGATTGTAATTACCCAGGATAGGGCAGCTGAGAGGCAGTATTTACTTTTAACTGGGCTCCCACATTTTGACCCCAAATGTCCAACAGTTTTCTTATGACCTGACAAAATGATCAAGACAGGTGGAATTTTTAAAATTCCATCCAATAGATGATTTTGCTGTGTGACTGTGGAAACAAGTTTCAGAGAGGATTTGAAAAATTACACCTGTTATGTTCAGGAGGTGGGGTAACAAAAGGAATATTTTGAACATAAGGGGCCAAAATCTGCAAAAAAAATGAAGTTATGAGTAAATGTTGGAATAATTAATTCCCTAATAATTTAGTTGTTATTTCACATTTTAACCCCAAATTTTCAACATAATCTTTTAATGACCACTCCTTCTGAGCATGACAGATGTATTTTATAAAACAATGGCTAAGTGTCATTTTGCACCACAAGTGTTAAAACACATTTTGCATAGGATTTGAGAAATGATGGCTGTCACATTCATGAGGTGGTGTAAAAAATGGCTATGTTGAAAAGTTGGAATCAAATTATTGAAAATTACCACCGTTATGAGCATGCTATGAAAATTTGCAACACAGACTCATAACTTTGTTGTTTTCTCATATATTTACCCCCAAATTTTCAATATAGCCTTCTTATGACCCACATAACCTTCTTATGAACCCATCTCATGAGCAAGGGAGGAGAACATTTTCAAATCTTGCCCAAAATGTGATTTCTTGCCACAAGCGTGAAAATACATTTTGGCCAGAATTTGAATTCATGAAGTACTGTGAAGAAATGGCAATGTTGAAAACTTTGGATCAAAATATTGAAAATTACCAAAGTTAAGAGCCTGCATTTGTAAATTTCAGCATAGGTTCATACATTTGTTGTTTTTTAATATTTTTATGCCAGATTTTCAGCATAGCCGTTTTGTGGCCCCACCTCATGAACAAGGGTTGAGAAAATGTACAACTCCTGCCCAAAAGGTGATTTCATGCAATGACCACAAAATCACCTTTCTGGACAGATTTGCCTAATTTTACTGCCATTGTTAATGAAGTAGGGTCCCAAAAAAGGAACATTAAAAAGTTAGGGCAAAAATATTCAAAAATGGCCAAGTTATAGCAACATAGTATCATAGTAGTTGACAACAGATAAGGATCGCTAGGCCCACCGAGTCAGCCTGTATTCCCTGCTTGCATCTCTGTGTCTCACATCAGTTACACATTGTTGATATCCCCTGGTTCATTTTGTTAAGTAGATGAGGAGTGTAATAAAGTCTATGAAATATATTGAGGGGGTCAGCATAGTATTCTGTATTATAACTTACGATAGCTGCCTGTTGATATAATCTTAAATTTGGTAGGTTCAATCCACCCTGCTACTGTCTTGTCATTTTTGATTGATAGCCTTGGTCTTTTGTTGT
Source organism: Neoceratodus forsteri (assembly GCA_016271365.2). Taxonomy (NCBI): domain Eukaryota; kingdom Metazoa; phylum Chordata; order Ceratodontiformes; family Ceratodontidae; genus Neoceratodus; species Neoceratodus forsteri. The sequence continues at coordinate 1,698,783,128 of CM057449.1, read as the reverse complement.
TCCACAGGAATTTTTGTATTATTGTCTCTAGAATCTTTACTTGTTTATTTAAAATCAATTTAGGGAGGGCCTGTAGGATATACAAAACCCTTGGCAGGACATTAATTTCAATTACCTGGGTTCTTCCCATCAGAATTATTGGTAGATGAGACCATTTTTCTAAGTCTAACTTATATTCCATTACTGTATTAATATTTCTAGTTGGGAAATACCGAAGTATTTCATTTTATATGTTCTAACTGAGAATTTATTAAATTCCTGAGAAATACTTCCACAGGGGTTTAATACTAATAGTTTTGATATATTCAAGTTTATTTTATATCATGAAAGTTCCCCAAATAATATTATTGTTAAGTAAGGTCACCTCTGACTTAGTTAAATATAACATAATGTTGTCCGCATAGAGGGGCATTTTTAAATGCCTCTCCCCTGCATGAACCCCTTCAATGTCTGCTGTTGCTCTAATCAAGTTTGTTAAAGATTCTGTGGCAAGAGCATGGAGTAATGAGGAGAGGGCATCCCTGTCTAGTCCCTCTAGATAACAAAAAACTCTCTGAACATTCTTGGTTTGTCACAATCTTTGCTAAAGTTTCCTTATACAGCATCTTAATCCATTAAGTAAATATTTCACCCACTCCCACAGTCTCAAGCACCTGAAACAAGTAGTCCCACTTGACCCTGCCGAAGGACTTCTCAGCATCCATGGATAGCAGAATAGCATCTGTATCTCTTTTACTTTCAATTATATTCAAAAGTGTTCCTAATATTGTTAAAACATTGCCTCTGCTTTATAAATCTAGTTTGGTCTTCTTTAACAAAATGTGGGAATACCTTTTCTAGTCTAGCAGAGAAAATTTTTGTAAATATTTTATAATCAGAAAAAGGTAACAAGATTGGGTGGTATGATGCGAACAGTCTTGGGTCCTTACCCTCTCAGGGTAATAATATTGTTAAAGCCTCCCTGAAAGTTTCTGGCATTCATTCTTGTTGTATAAAGGAGCTGAACAAAACAGTCAACAGAGATAATATCTCCTCCACTAGTATTTTATGAAACTCAACAGGGAGTTCATCTGGGCCTGGTGATTTTCCTGGTTTCAACTTTTTAATGGCTTCTTCCTCCTCCTCTTTAGTTATTACCCTATTTAACATATTCTTATGTCTGTCAGAAACTTTAGGAATATCTATCAAGAATGGACACGTCCTTCTTTTATCTGATGTCTCTGATAAGTATAGTTTAGAATACAATTTCCTAAAGTCATCATTTATAAGCTGCTGACCTGATATTACACTTCTACCTGCTACAACTTGTTTAATAAGCCTTTCTGTTCTTTTCCTTAGTTGTCGATATGCCATGACTTTCCCTGCTTATCTGCTTGGGTATAATATTTAGCTCTCGTTTTAAAGGGACACTATCAAGTCCCTTAGGCCTCAAAGTGTCCATAGATTAAAATGCACATTTTATGATTGTTCACATTCTATAGAGACTGCTGATGTAGCTGGTTGTTTGATTCGGACTCCTTTTTCTTTTAAAAAGTGAAAAACTGAGTGCCCTCCATATAGTTGTTACCACACCAAAACATATGCATTTACATTTCTTGACCAACTACCACTGCATCTTTCCTGGACTCAGGAACACCCTGAATACTGTCTAGCTACTCATTATGCAGTGGGAGTAGAGGAGACTATTGTATCAAGATTGGCTGCACCATTTTGTCGGTGCTTGTAATGTTCAGGAAGTATGCAGTAAGTGTAGTTCAATGATTTGGAGCAAAACAAGGCTGGGTGTAACGATACATTACCATGCATTTCAGCTCTAATAAGCAAGGAGGCAGATAAAACAACCAGCAGCATCAATGAGTTTTAGAGAATGTAAGCAATCATAAAATGTGGGTTTTTACCTAGAAATCATATGACACAAAAAAGGTTGACAGTGTCTTTTAGGAATTTTTCTTTCCATTTTTATATTCTTATGGGTGTTATATTTGTTTTAAATTGTTTAAAACTAACAGATCCCTTTCTTGTCCTGTGTGGATATGTGTCATCTCTGCTCTTTTAATATCTTTTTCCAGTTTGTCTACCTTTTTTTTCCACTCCTGATGTTTTTGTGCCTTATATTTAATTATGTGTCCCCTCATGACTGCTTTCATAGAATCCCATACAGTATTTAAAGAGGTTTCCTCATTCCAAATGGACACGTCACTTTACACAGGAAAGTGTCCTAAAGGAACTGGAAGGAGTAAGAGTCACTAAAGCAATGGGGCCAGATGGGGTGCACCCCAGGGTCCTAAAGGAACTAAGAGAGGTTGTGGCTGAACCTAGAGCAATCCTGTTTAGCTGATCACTGGAAACAGGGGAGGTACACAAAGACTGGAGGACAGCAGATGTAGTCCCCTTATACAAAAGCAGGAACAAATAGGAAGCAGGAAACTACAGACCAGTCAGCCTTACCTCAGTAGTGGGGAAGATCATGGAAGCACTACGGAAGGAGAGATTGGTGAAACATCTGGTTGCCAACAGACTACAGGACCCAAGGCTCCACCAGGGGGAGGTCATGGCAGACCAACCTCAATGAATTTTTTGACTGGGTAACAAGGGAGATGGATCAGGGAGGGCAGTGAATGTGGCCTATCTGGACTTCAGCAAGGCCTTTGACACTGTGCCACACAGAAGGCTATTAAACAAACTGGGGAATATGGGAGTGGGCATGCCAGTAGTGCAGTGGGTGGGTAATTAGCTGGGCAGCAGGACACAGAGGGTGGTGGTAAATGGCTGTCTCTCTACAGAGGGAAGAGTGACCAGTGGGGTACCACAGGGATCAGGGCTGGGACTGGCCTTTTCAACATCTTCATCAGCAACATTGCGCAGGACCTAGAAGACAGAATTTCTCCGTTTGCTGATGACACAAAGCTCTGTAACAGAGTGGACATGCCAGAGGGTGTAGACAGAATAAGGAAGGACCTCTAGAAGCTTGAAGAATGGTCAAGGGTTTGGCAGTTGAAATTCAATGCAAAGAAGTGCAAGATAATGCATATGCGCTACAAAAACCATGGAACAACATATCAGATAGGGGATGAGGATATAGCATGTACCAAGCAGGAAAGGGACCATGGGGTCATTATCTCTGATGACCTCAAGGTAGTGAAACAGTGTGACAAGGCAGCAGGTAAAACAACTAGGATGCTGGGATGCATAGGCAGGGGCATCACCAGCAGGAAAAGGGAGGTCATAATTCCACTATACAAGACACTAGTGAGGCTCCACTTGGAGTACAGTGTACAGTTCAGGAGACCTTACCTACATAAGGACATAGACAGGGTAGAGAAGGCTCAGAGGAAGGCAACAAAGATGGTACAGGGATTGCATCACAAGTCCTATGAGGACAGGCTGAAGGACCTGAATATGTATTTCCTGGAGGAGAGGAGGGAGAGGCCAGTGGGCGGTCGGCGCTGTCTTAGCCACCACTCAGGACCACAACTCTGGACTCCTGGCTACGTAAGGTATGGCAAAAGCCACAACCTTTACACCCACCCACCGTCCCCCCTCTCTGTCCATTATTATATAGACTACTTTCCCACCCCTTTCTATCCCACACCCATTTCTCTACATCATTCATTAAATTGCTATTCTCCCTCTCTCCCCCCAGCTTAGGCATCCTCTAGTCAAACTATTCAGCCATATCTGGGAACTTTAACTTCTGGCCCTCTTTTGAATACTTCTATCTACCCTCCTATCAATTTTTCCACCCATTAGCCACATTCTGTGGACCTTCATCTATTAGAACCATCACCTCTAGGTAACTTCGTCCTTTCCCCTACCTTCAGACACCCTGGGCTGGATATTCAAACTGCACCCAAAAAGTGCGCAATAGCAGGAGCAAGCACAAGTCAATTGCGCATATACGCAACAGACGCGATATTCAAACATGGAGCAAGACAAACTGCGCAAGCAGCCAACGTCTGAATATCTCACAAACTGCACCATAGTGCAACCAGGAAGGGGAAGCTGAGCAGAAATGATGCGCCATAGCGCAACAAGGCTAGCCCAGCTGAGCAGTCCAGAGGTGCCATAGCGCAAGCAGAGCCCCCCCCAGCAGAGCAATAGAACTGCACAATCAGGGTGGCAGGCTGGGGCCCACCACCAGCCATGCCACACATGGGCACAGGAACACACTGCAGAACTAACAATACACCCGCACACCCCAAGCACAGCATCACTGGGGGAGGGATGGATGATCCACCGGCCCATGGGGACAAGCCAACAAAGCACAGCAGGGTCATGTCGCCCAAGCACACCCACTGGCAGGCTGAGACTGCCACACACAGGGGGTCGACAACCACAGTGCACATCAGCCCCCCCTTCTGTACAGCACACCCTGCACTGTGACCCCAAGACACCACCCATGTGCAGTGACTGGCACTGCAGTATACACCATGCAACCCCGGCACACTGCAACCTCGTGTAGCACAGAACCATACAAGCCAGACCCACCCTGGGCACCCAGCAGTGGGCGGCAGCAGATGGCAAGACTGACTGAAAGGCACTCCCACACCGGAGGCACCTTCCCATGCACACACACACATACCCAGGACCTTACCACCCCAGATACCATGCACACCACCGCAACTGAGCAACCATAGCCCGCTGCAAATCAGAGACCACCACAGAATTCATAACAAAATATATATATTCAAAAAGATATGTACAACACCAACAACATCTATATACATATGTACAAGACAAGGGGGTAGGGGTACAAGGCAGGTGGGTGGTAGGGGTGAACAACTGGGAGAGGGAAGGCAGGGTGGGAGGGCTGGGTGAAGTGGGAAGGAGCGCAGTCAGCACCCGCAGGCTGGTCCCCTGCTTCCTGTTGATCTTCCCGGTTCCTCTGGCGCGCCTGACCCCATGGCGCTGCATGTCTGTCAGGAGGTCAGTGTAGCGACTGACACCGCGCCAGCCGCTGAGGGCACGGTCCATCTGCCGTAGGATGCTGAGACCTAGGAAAAGGGAACACAGTCAATGGCTGTGACTGTCCACAACCCTGAACACCACCCATCCTGCAAGGCATATAGCCTAGTGCCCCGCACCTGTGATGGTATGCACCCACCCACAGTGACCATGCACATGGCACGCCCAACCAGGCACCACCAGCTATGTGCACCACTGCACACACACACACTGCCCATGTCCATCACAGCACAAACAAGGCTGTCAAGTGACGTGGCAATGTGGTGGGATGCCAGTTCCACAGCTATGTGCCCAGTGCATGCATGGACCACCAGTGATGCACACACAGACGTGCAGTGACACTGGACAGTGATGACTGTCGCCTGTGTCATGCATGGTTGTGTTGTCCATGGCTGGTGGTCATGCCCACCCCCTCCAGCATGCAATAGCATCCATGATGTAATGACACTCACACTCATCAAGCAGCTGTGGCTGCTGCAGCTGCTGCTGCTGCTGCTGCCGCTGTGGCCCATCCATCACACCTCCTCCGGCTGCCACCTGGTCCCCGCCACGGCCCTCCTCAGCCTGGGACTGCATCCTCTCCGCCAGGCCTGTGGGTGACAAATGTTGAGAAAAACATCAGTGTGACCCCAAAGCAGACTGCCCCCTGCCCCAGTGAGTGTGCCTGCCCACACAGCCAGACCCATGCATTTCACTCCTGCACACACTGACACAGCCAACCATGGCAGAGCCATCCCCCATGCACCACCACCAAAACACAGTCACACCCCTATGGAGAATACAGGTGCATAGATGGTACACCCACCTGGCCTAGGCACAACGCCCCTCCTGGCACGTGACCTGAGGTGTTGCAGCATGTCTGGCTGCCTCCTGCGGAGGTCACTATATCTGTGCCTACACTGTTCAGCAGACCGGCACTGCCCTGTGACCCTCTCCAGTTTAGTGGCCACCTGCAGCCACACATGGGTGCGGGCCATGGTGAGGGGCTGATCCCCAAACAGTGCCCCAAAGTGGGGCTCAACCACTGCCACCAGGTTGGCCACCTCCAACTGACTCCACTGGGGAGCTGTCCTGCGTGCCATTACTGTGGTAGTAGATCAGGCAATATGGCGCCCCACAGCGCGGCAACCCCACGTGGAAATGTTGCGCAATAGACCACCATAGGTTCCAATCGCGCTGTTTGTATAGCGCCGTCGGTTCACATAGCGCTGTCACCAAACAGCTCAACAGAGCCGTACACATGGCAGCCAAACAGCGCCAGGGGGCAAAGATCGGACACCAGGTCAGGGGTCTAAGATGCAAGGCCATGCACAGCACCATCTGACATCTAGCATCCTGCGCGAACGGTCACCTGCGTGCCAGTGCCACAGTGGACTATTGCGCAGTAGTGCCACAGCGCCATATGGTGCCCAGTGCTGTAGCGCCACTGGCACAATGGTGGCCATGGCCTGAATTGCCGATCGCGCGGCAGACTCCTGCATAAGCTACCTGGGCATGCACAATGAAGTGTACCACACAGTCACAGATATGCGCCATTGGCTCAGCCGGCTCAACCGTATTGCGCAAAGCGCAACGGCGCGATATTCAGACGACACATGCAAATCATCTGATCAGCCATTCAAAGGCACGATTTGCATCTCATTACAGTTGCTTCACTCCTAATTTGTATGCATTGCACTATAAATGTGCAACATTGGGCTGCGCTGGCCAGATTCGGTTACTGCAGGTGAGAGGTAGGTTGCATGCCAATGATGTTCTGGACAATGGTCATGGGATAATGCTGTAGACTGCACAGTGACAGGTGTCCACTTCCACCCATACAGATCGACATGACCGAGCAGAGCCAAGGTGAGGGTGAGGATGGTGGGCGGAGGAGGAGGAGGAGGCCCAACTTCACCACGGCGGAGACAGAGGCCCTCTTCCAGGCCTACCTGGAGGAGGAGCCACTACTGAGTGGACGGCGGGGCACCCCTCAGGCCCGTGTGGCTGCATGGGAGGGGGTAGCTCAGGCAGTGAACCTGCACGGAAGCCACCAGCGCTCCGTGTAGGAATGCAAAAAGAAGATGGGGACAGACCACAGGAGGGTGAAGGAGAAGGTGGCAGCCCTCAGGGTGGCACGTGCTGGCACAGGCAGGGGCCAGCCAGCGGTGGTGGAGCTGACCCCGGCTGAGGACCGACTGGCTGCATCAATGCAGCAGAGTGCTATTGAGGGCGTGCCAGGAGGTGGATTCCAGACAGGTGGAAGCCCATCACTGCACGGTATGACATGGTGGTGGTGTTGGGGGGGGGAGAAGGTTGTTCACATGCACTCACATGTCCTCTCTTTCTGTTACAGATCCTGTTTATCTTCAGGGATGGTGGTGGTGGTCCAGACAGTGAGGAAGACCTGCTGGACATGGAGGAGGGTCCATCCACCTCTGTCACCAGCCAGCATGCACTGCACCAGCATGCACGCCGGGCTGCCAACTCCGGTGTCGGTGAGTCGGGTGTGGGGGGTGCACAGCCTGTGTCTCAGCAGTCTGGCATGCAAGCATGCCAGCACGCTGTGACTGTGGCTGCAGCACGTACCTGCACCATTGATGATGCAAGGACTGCAATGGGCAGTGACATGTGTGTGTCCCATGACAGACACACAGCAGGCCAGCACGTGCCCCTGGGCCTAGCTGGTTCCAACATGTGTGCCAGCATGTTGGCACAGTCCCAGGCTGTGCCTGTCAGCACCGGTGGGGCAGCACTGGTGGCTGTGCAGGTGTCTGGCACTGTTGCATCCACAGCAGTGGAACGAGTGGTCCATAGGGCACAGCGGTTGAAGGGGCAGCAGCAGCAGTCACCCACCAGGTTTGGGGGTACAGTGTCCAGTGGTGGCACATGCCCACCGCCCTTTGATATGCCCATTTCTGGTCCTGGTAAACAGCACCCACCCTCAAGGGGTGTTGAGCATCAGGACCTTCCATACCTTGGAGGACAGGATGCCGTTGTGGCAGAGTACCCATTTGAAGAGCACACCCGCCTGCTGCGGGAATCAGTACAGCAGCAAAGGTGGGTTGCAACGTCCATGGAGGCACTGTGCATGGATGTGGAGCGGCACAGCAGGGACTGTGCTCTGAACCATGCAGAGATGGTCCATATGCAGATGGATGTGACCGCCGCCATTGACAGGCAGACCCAGGCATTGGTCACTGTCGTGGCTGCATTGGGCACACAAGCAGGTGCCCCTGTACCGCACACCCCACACAGTACGCTCTCCACTCCCCATTCCCGGTGTCATGCAACACCAAGCCTGTCGACTCTGGGTTCTGCTGTGGGCATCCCGAGCACCCCTGGTGCAGGTATGTTTGGCATACTACAGACCCCACTGCAGACAAGGTCGCGATCGCGCAGTGGGACCCCTGGTGGTCCATCGGTGCCACCCCATGTGGCCCCTGCTCAGCCTGCCAGTGCTGTTGGGTCATGGTGGGGCCACCCACGCATCTGCGGTGGCCGTGGAATGGTGCAACATGACTGACCTGTCTCCCAGTGCGGGCCCTGTCTGGTGCTGCCCTGTGTGCACTGTGCGTCATGGTGGGCAGTGCACTGGTGGGTGCCCTGCACATCACACTGACATATGGACCACCTGCACACCATCCTGACTGCTTTCCACAGGTGCATGTGCATGATGATGCCTGCATTGTACTGTACACCAAGGTGCAAGGGTGCCCAGCATCTGACACACGTACTTGGACAGTACAGGTGGTGGGTGTGGTCTGTGGATCTGTGTGTTTGCCATGTCTGTTCCTGCTCTGCTGTGCACCTGCCCATGTACGCTTTGTGCCTGGTGTGTGTGTGTGTGTCCATATGATTGTTCACCCCTCCCTGATGGTGTGTTTGTGCGCCTGGTCCCTTCCACTCCCCTTGCTGTAGTGCACCCCTGGTGTGTTACTCTGTGTGCCTGTGGGTTGTGCCAGGACAGTGTTGGTTGCACATGGCCCCTTGACTTACCTGTGTCATGCATAATGCTCCTCCGTGATGGTGTCCCGGTGCAGCTGGACCTGCCGGATCAGTCGGGGTCCCGCTCGGCTCAGGAGGGGTTGCTCATCACCATCATCACCGGCGCTGCTGGCGTTCCCATCGCTGTCCCCCTCCTTGACCTGAATGGCTATCCCACAGTCTTTGGCCATGTTGTGCAGGATACAACAGGCCAGGAATATCCCACAGGCCTTTGAGGGGCTGTACTGTAGGGCACCGCTGGAGGTGTCTAGGCATCAGAAGCGTGCCTTGAGCATCCCAAACACCCGCTCAATGATGTTGCATGTGGCGGCATGCGCCTCATTATAGCATTGCTGCGATGGGGTCATGGGGCGCCGGTATGGTGTGAGCAGCCAGGGATGGAGTGGGTATCTGCTGTCACCTGTGTGGAGATGGTGGAGATGAGTATCATGTTCAGGTCCATATTGCCAATATCCCTGTGTGCCACTACCATAGCACCTGTGGCATTCCCACCCTTGCCCCACGTTTGCAATTCCTACATGCGTACTCACCCACTAGATGGCCTGTGGGGATGTCCCCACTCTTGAATCGATGGCACAGTGCAGACTGATACCATATAAAGGCATCATGTGCTCCGCCAGGGTGTGGCAGACATTGATTATGCGCCCAGTGGCATCACACACCACCTGGCAGTTGACACTGGAATAGCCCTTCCTGTTCCTATATGCAGCCCCATCGGGGCCAGGTGGTATGCGAAATGGCCACATGGGTGCAGTCTATGGCCTCTAGCATGCCAGGCATACGTATACCCTGTGGAACTCCTGCATGTTTGCTGCACGCCTGCCGCGTGCTGGGGAAATGGATGTGCTCCGCAGCATGTGGCAGCAGTGCACTGAGGAATTGGGTGAGGATGCGTGGCCGACTGTGTGATGCCTGTGGTGTCCCTGTCGGCCTCTGGAAGGTGCCTGTGGTGAGCAGGCACATGCAGGCTGTCACCTTGGTCTCCACCGACAGAGCGTGACTCCATCATGAGGGTGCCTGCATCACATCACTGCACAGCTCACAGAGCCGTCTCAGTATTGCCCTGTTCAGGCGGTACCGCCCACCATCTCACATCTGTGTACAGCTCAAAGCTGATGCGGCACGGTGTTGCCTGTTGGGCGCATCACGACGGGCCCTTCCACGGCCACGCCCCCTGCAGCATGCATTCTCACCCCTCATTACAGCTTCCATGTGGAAGCTGGCACTGTCCATCTCCCTGGCTTGTGACCCCCCGACTGATGTTGCTCTGTTACCTCCACTGTCCTGACTGCTACCTCCACTGCGTCTGGTACACCTACTGGCCTCTGCACTCTGTGGCCCCATACACCTTCCCTTGCTCCTCTTCTGTCCTGTGCACTCCCTGGCCTGCACTGTATGTTACTCTGGCCTTCTCTGTCTCTCTGCCTCATGTGTCTTCCCTGTCGCGTTCTTGTGCCTCTTCCTTGAGCCTTTTTATTTTGGCTCATTTCCGCTGGGGCAACTTCCGATCATCCAGCTCTCTTTATGATTAGAAGTCTTTGAATATCGCATTGCGATCTTTATGCATGGATCCACCCCCTTCGGTTGCGCATGCCTTCATTTGCACTGCACTGTTGCTCAGCCTGTTTTCGGTGGCGCAACTGCCTCCTGCTGAATATCGTAGAATGGCACACTTTCGGACTTGCGCATGGCGCAACCCTTTTGAATATCCGGCCCCCTGTGTCTGTTTACACCATCTGAGTCCAATCATGAGGCCAAGGCTGTGGTAGTTTGCCCTTTTCCTTATCCTCATCTCACCAACTGGACAATATCTGCTTCCTCATGCAACCATGGAAGAGGAATTGAATGCTATGCCACACTGGAAGGTGTGTAACGGCAATTACTTATGTGCCACCAACTTCCTGCAGATACAATCAAACATTCGACATTCCACCTAAGGTGGGACACGAACTGAACTGCCTACAAAGCACTCACCACCTACTCTCAGCAGAACTGCACTTCTCAGTCAGGGCATTACTTTTTGCTGCACTAGGCCGACTGAATGTTAGGAAAGGTGACCCTCCTACCCGCATTGACTACCCACAAAGACGTGCAAGGCCCAGGAATTGTAAACTATCCTGCGCTGCCCTCAGAAATCTTCTGCTACTATTACTTATATGCTTCGGCAACATAGAGCTTAACCCTGGGCCTCAAGTTCCCATCACGTTGCCCTCGGAGTTAGCAAGAATTAAAGGTATAAGCTTCCTCCATGTCAACGTATGTAGTCTGCTAAAAAAGATCACCACAATCCAGGCCTGGATCTATCACACCTCTCCAGATGTCCTAGTGGTCTCTGAAACTTGGCTTAAACCAGCCACAGCAGACAAGGAGGTCAATATCCCTGACTATTTATTATTCAGAACTGATAGGCAATTGAGAGGTGGAGGGGTGGCCATTTATGTCAAGGACAAATATACAGTCTCCTGCCTAGACTCAGTAACCACTGCAAATGAATTTGAGTGCCTATCCCTCAAGGTAGTGATCTCACAGAACATCTTGTTGTGTGTTATAGGATGCTACAGACCCCCTTCTGCTGGCCTTCAACTCCTATCATATCTGGGTACTGCCTTAGGGAATGGATCCCAGGAAACTATCATATTAGGGGACTTTAACTTAGATTGGCTAACCAAGGCTTCCAAACCTCTTTCATCCTTTTGTGATGCTCATGGACTTACACAAATTATCAACAAACCTACGTGCCTGAATAAAAAGAACCCCTGTAATAACTCATTGCTGAATGTTATACTAGTGACCAAACCACATCTGTTCTCTCATGCAGGCACCTTTTTCAGTGATGCCAGCAATCATTGCTTCATTGCTGGTGTAAGATCAGTCCACAAACCCTTATCTTCCTCGAAATTCTCTGTTAAAAGATCGAAGCAGAATTTTGACCCAGTTGCCTACATGGATGCTTTAAGATATTCCATACGATGGCAGGATTTTTACCTGGCAAGGTCAGTACAGTTTGCTTATGACATCCTCAATGATATAATCTTAGGGGCTTTAAATAAATGTGGCCCTTTAGTAAAAGTCCATGTAAAGAACAAAACATGCTGATGGTTCTCACCCGAACTAAAATCTGCCCTCTTAGGGAGGGATAATCTTTGGAAAAAAGCACAAAGATCTAATACCCTGTTGGACTGGCATGCATTTAGAAAGGCTAGAAACCTCTGTACCAGGATGAAGAGAGATGCAAAAGCTGCCAATTATCATACTGAACGCGACTGTGCCATTAAGCACCCTTCCAAATTCTGGAACACTGTCAAGGACCTCTCTGGTCACACACCAGGTAACTCTCTTCCACCTAAGATCATATCTGGCAATAACATCATTACCAACAGAAGGAAATCCTGGACTCCTTTAACAGCCATTTTACAACTGCAGGGTTAGCCTTCGATAATCTTCGATAAATCAGGAAATCCCTGTGACCTCAACAATTATAGGCCAGTTTCCCTTCTCCCTGTCCTGTCAGAACATTTGGAAAAAATTGTAAGTACACAACTGAGATCATACTTAGAATCAACAAATCTTTTAAATCCTGCCCAATCCGGATTCAGAGCTAAACACAGCACTATCACAGCCCTTGCAAAAGTGACAAATGATTGGCAGCAAGAACTGGACAAAAACAACTTTATCTGCGCCGTGTTCTTGGACTTAAGTAAGGCTTTTGACACTGTTGACCATAGCCTGCTCCTTTCATCCCATCAGTATATAGGTCTGGACTCACTCTCCCTTCGGTGGTTTACAAACCATCTCACTAACCATTTATAGCAAGTCAAGGTAGAAGGCTAACTCTCACCTATCAAACCCCTACTTAGAGGAGTGCCACATGGATCTATTCTTGGTCCCATACTGTTTGCAATCTACATCTATAACACTGATGACAATACAGCCAAGGCTAATGTTCACCTATTCGTGGATGACACAGTGTTGTATCTTAGCCGCCCTTCCCCAGAAGCCACATGAAGCGACCTTCAAACTGAATTCAACCTACTACAAAACCAGCTGCTACACAAAAAGCTATTACTTAATGCTATAATAACCAAAGCGATGCTTCTCTCTCCTTTATTACACATGGCTAATCTGGTCATTTCAGGATCTGTACCACAGATCTCTATAGTTTTAGGGGAAAGCCTAGAATTTGTTATAAAGTTCAAGTACCTGGGAGTTTGGTTAGATCATAAACTCTCCTTCATTGAGCACTTAGAGGACTTGCTTAAAAGACTGCGTCAGAGATTCGGACTCTACTTTAGAATTAGCTACCTCCTTACAAGTGATGCCAAAACAAGGCTGGTACAAGCAACATTCCTTTCACTAATAGACTACATGGACTTCCTATATAGTCAATGTCCTACTTCTCACCTCTCAAAACTGGATATGCTCTACCACAGAGCTTTGAGATTTATTACCAATCTTCCCTTCAACACACACCACTGTTCACTATACGCAGCCGTAGGTTGGACCTCCCTCCAGTTTAGGTGAAAAAAAAAACACTGCCCTATGTATCTACAGAGCTATTTCAAACAAACTTCCACAATATATTATGGATTGCCTCCTGCTAAACCAATTAGGCACCTATGCCCTGAGAAGTTACTTCTATATCCTATTGAAAATTCCCAAAGTCCATTCTCATCTGGGCAGAGCATCCATTAGCTTTGCACTGCCAACACTGTGGAACAATCTGCAGAAAACTTTAAAATTGAGCTCAATTATCAGCATTGCTTCATTCAAGACCCTCTATTCGCATCTCCTGAAGGAACTATGCAAGTGCTATCTGAGCCACTAGTTGGAATCAACTCCCACAGCATCTCCATATTGTCTGTCTTCTAACTTGCTCTATTATCCAGTTATTACCATCCCCCTGCTGCTTTCTACTGCATTCCACTTCTTGTTATCCACTTCACCTACACTACCGTTATCAGCTTTATCTAGCAAACTTTCTGGTTCTGTTCAGCTGGTGTCCTCTCCCCTTACTGATTGATTGTCCCTGCACCAGAAGGCCCACTTAGTTACTACCCCTACTATCTTACCCTCCAAACTCAAACTTTGCCCACCAGTTTACTTAAGCTGATACCACCACAATATCATTTTGTACATATATCACATTTGTAAATAATGTATCTGTATGCCTATCCATGTTTGTTGTATGTTGCCTTATAAATTGTAAACTTCATGTTATACCTTGTCTGGTTTTATATATATATATATATATATATATATATATATACATGTAACAGCCTATCCTAACCAGGTCCATCTTGCAAATGAGGTTTGCTCAACGATGTTCGCCTGGATAAATAAAGATTTTGATTGATTGATTAATTGATTGAGAGAGGAGATATGATAGAGACATACAAGTACCATACAGGGAGGAACAAGGTGCAGGAATACACTATTTTCCAGTGAAAAGATGTTCCAGAACTAGAAGGCATGGGATGAAGTTGGATGGAGGGTGATTCAGAGTAAACATGAGGAAGAATTTTTTCACAGAAAGGGTGGTGGACAAGTGGAACACCCTGCCAGAGGAAGCGGTAGGGGCTGAAACAATCACAGGATTTAAGAATGCATGAGATAGACATCAGGGAATTCTGGAGGTCAGGAGTAAGAGGCAACAAACTTCTAGAAAAATGCAAAGAGAACTTACAAGCTGAAATGAGCAGACAGGGTGGGCCATAGGTCCTTATTTGCTGACAGTGTCTTTGTAGGGCCAGAAAAGTTTCTAGGTGCCCCCTTAAACAACCCACAAATTCCTGATCTTTGTACAGTGATGGATCCACTGTCCCTCTATTTGTTTTAAAACTAGGACTCATTTCCATAGTACATTTTAAAGCTGAGTGGTCTGATAGATGAATTCCTTCATAACAGATGTTACTCACTCTTTGTATTATACTAAAAGATCATATTAACCAATCAGTTCTGGAGTATGATTGAAAATGTGGTGAAAAATGTGAATATTCAAGACTGTGTGCATTATTATACCTCCAAATATTGACCAATCCCAAGGCTTCCATGCTTTTCAATATAAAGCCTGCCACCCTTGATAGAGCCGAGTGGGACCCAGATCTATCCACTGAAGAATACAGCACTGTAGTAAAATCACCACCTATAATCACTGGGTGAGGGATCTGAGAAAGAGAAGTCAAAAATTCCATAAACAAATTTGGTGAGTCCTCATTTGGTCCATACAAACTTGTGTATGTCATAATCTCATTATTTCATTTAATTTGTAATATAATATAATATAGCTATTATTTTATCTATTACTTTATTGAGGACCTCAGTGTAGTAAGTAGTAGTAAAAATCTTTATTTTTTAACAGAATCAGTTGACACATACACCATTGGGACAACAGTCCTATTTACAAGGTGCTCCTGAGACTAAATATTTGTAAAAATATCCAGGGTTATAAAATAACAAATTACATATCTAAAGACACATAATGTATAACAACATCAATACATTTAGGTTCCAGTAATAACATACTCTGACTTATTCTGCCATTAACTCATTTAAAGCTTCTACTTCTGCTGGACCGGATTGTATTCCTTTTGCTTTCCTGAAAAAAAATTCATATGAAATAGCTGGTCCATTAACATTACTTTATAATGAATCTATGGCCAATGGGATAGTTCCTCTAGAATGGAAGAAAGCCCTTGTGATTCCCATTCACAAAGGTGGGTCAAGGCAGTTGGTTAAGCACTACAGACCAATTAGCTTGACATCATGTCTGAGTAAAGTTATGGAGAAACTTATCTCCAATAAAATTAGCAGGCATATCCTGGATAGGAAGCAGTTTGATGTTACACAACACAGTTTTCAACCTGGTCGATCTTGCCATACAAATTTGATAAACTTCTTTGAACCTATTAGTGAAGCACTGGATCAAGGTTTCTCAGTTGATGTCATCTTCTTGGACTTCGAAAAGGCGTTTGATTCAGTGTCACATAAAATCCTAATTGACTTTCTGTCAAAAATAGATCTAAATAAGTCTATAACTACTTGGATAACCAAGTGGCTAAGTGACAGAAGACATCAGGTTGTCATTAGAGGTTACAAATCTCCTTGGTCTAAAGTCACCAGTGGTGTGCCACAGGGTTCAGTTCTTGGCCCAATTCTATTCAACATCTTGATTAGTAGGATGAGTTCCACTAATGGAATTTGGCTGAGTAAATATGCTGATGATGTTAAGATAGGTAGCATTGTTAATGAAGTCCAATCTGCTCAAATATTCCAGTCTAACTTGAATTTAGTCTTGAATTGGGCTAATGAATCTGAATTAGCATTTAATTATCCCAAATGCAAAGTAATGCATTTTGGAAAAAATAATAACTGCTTTTCATATCATATTAATAATAATTATTTAAATGTAGTCAGCTCTGAGAAGGATCTAGGAATTTTAATCACCAATGATCTAAAATTTTCAGATCACACTAATCATGTAGTTAAAAAATGTAACCGTTTGGTTAATTGTATTTTGAAGAACATAAAAAGTAGAGAGCCAGTGGTATTACTTCCACTATACCGCAGCATAGTCAGAACTAATTTTGACTGCTGTTCATCTTTTTGCTCCCCCACATTAATACAAGATAAACAATCTAGAGAAAAGGTCCAACGAAGATTCACCAAACATATTAAGAATTTAAATTGTCTTTCGTATAAAGACAGACTAAGAAAATTAAACCTGTGGTCACTCGAGCATTGATCCTTGAGAGGTGATTTATGTTTAGTTTATAAGGCTACTCAAGATATTATGCTTTTTGAGACTTTGTGTTTGGAATGGAACCAATCAGTGTGTATAACTAGATCTCATGATCTCAAATTAAGGGCTATTATTAATAAGACTACTAAAAGAAACAATTACTTTACTCAGAGAATTATTTCAGTCTGGAACTCTCTTCCATCTGAGGTAGTCCATAGTACCAGCTTAATTCAGTTTAAACAAATTCGAATTCCACCAATGGCAGGTGGCAAGATTTTAATGGGCTAGTTCCTCAATCTCGTAAATCTCCTATGAACCTATACTCTCTGTTTGACTTGTGTTGCATAGGCTGAGTTAGTTAGTCAAAACGTGTACATCTTGTTGATAGCTCTTGTTTTAATTCTTATGTTTGTTTTTTTTTTTTTCAAAAATAATTACCACGCCTTCAGATTTTCAATGTATGGAATCCTTCCCTTCCCCAGAAGCTACAAAATTTATTAAATTCTGTGTCTGTTTAATGGGTTTCCTGTAACATGAAGCAGTCTGTTTTGTGTTTTTTTAATATATGATATAATTATTTTCCTTTTAACAGGATTCTTTACCCCATTTATATTCCAGGATGCTACATTAAATCCTCTCATTCTGAAAACCCTTGCATATTAAAGGACCCATTAGCTTGTTTTTGTTCCATAAGTTTCATATTAACCACTGTTAACCTGATATTTTTTCTCTTATTAGTTGATTTGCCTGGAGCAGTAGACAAATTCTTCCCTTCTCTTCCAGTCTTTACCTTTGATAGTAAGCCCCTTCCTGTCTCCCTATTCTACCCTTCCCTTTCTCCCTATCTGTTCCCTCCCCTTCTCCCCATTAATCTATATATCAATAGACCTTTACCTTTATTATTCCAAACAAAATGTAGTCCTGCCTTCCCAGTCTGCAGTTATTTACCAGAGCCCCACAAAATCCTAAGGTTTTACTTGTTATTTTTTTCCCCTCCAATATCACTTACTTTATGTTCGCACTTGGCTTACACTATCTCCCATGTATCTTTTAATTAATGCAGTGTTGTGGCTAAGAGAGGAAAGATAAAATTGTTTTTGTTTGTTGTGTGTATATATTCTCTCTTCCATCATCCTTCCTTCCCTTCCTTTTTCTTAGTATTCATAACGTCTTTGGCCCTAGATTCAATATCTGGTATATATATTCTTCTGCTTCCTTAGGAGAATCCGCAGTCTTAGCTTTTCCCTTGTAAATAATGTTCAATGTTGATGGGGTATGATTGGAAAAGGGGATCTGTTTGTACCAGATAGTTTGTTTAATTGTCTTGTATGCATTCTTTTTTTCCCTGGAGGTCAGGCCCTATATCTGGAAAAATAGATATTTAGGAGCCTTGTATTAACAGTGGTTTTCTTTTCTTTGCCTCTCTCAGAATCATCTCTCTTTCCTGAGACTTGTGAAACTTTACATATGCCACTCTGGGGTACTTGGAACTGGTGTTTCATATTGCTGGGAATCTATGGGCCCTTTCCAGCTCAATTCTCTTTTCTGGAAACTTCTTTTCTACCAGTTCAGTGAACCATTTTTCACAGAACTCAATGATGTCATCATTCTCAATCCCATCTGGGAGACCTAGGATTTTTAAGTTGTCTCTCCTTGAACGCCACTCCAGATCTGTTACTTTTTCTGGAATCTTAGTTAATTCCCCTTTTTGTGAGCTTAACTCCTTTTTAATATTAGGGACTTCATCCCTGAAATTTGTTTTCATTTTCTAATAGTTAGTTAAACCTTGGACTTCTCCTTTAATATCCTTTATTTCTTCTTGTACTACTGTCATTTTATTTTCCAGCTGAGCGAACCCTTTTCTGATTTTGTCCAACATTTCCTTTGCAAAATCCTCTGTGTTTTCTCCTGAGCTTCCTGGGTTCCCTGTATTTTGATTTTGGTATTTCTGTCTTTAGGTTTTGCTCCTGTCATCCAAAATTCAATTTCTGCCAAGTCTGTAGCATGAGCAGGGCCTATTTTCTCACTTGGAGCTGTTTGGGGGGGTGGAAGACTGACAGGCTACCCCAGCTTATAGACTGATTTTGTATTAGCTGGATTGCCTTCCTGACTGATTCCTTTTTCCATTACCATTTGTGTATGAGCTCCTGTTTTAATCAGGGGCAACCCTTCATGTTGCATTCCAACTCCTTCTAAGTTCAGGTTTCTGGTAAGGGGGGGGGTCTGCCTGAATATCCATCATTAGCCCCATTGAGCTCTTTTCCTGAAGGTTTTCAAGTAACCCACCTTGCAGTCTAGAAGCTATAAGTACCTCTGGTTCCTGCTGTCCAGTCTCCTTGCATTTATTCTTAGTACTGTTGTTCTTTTTTATACTAATAGTTCTATCTGTGTTTGGGCTAATATTAATTCCTGTTTGTTCATTACAATCCCAAGCTGGAACTTCAACTTCCAGGTGTTCCACTGCCACCCTGACAGTCTGAACTGTTACGGTCCATGGGACCTGTTCAAGAGACTCCTCAGTCTCAACAAGTACTGAGGGATAAGCAGGTGTGCAAACTTCTACTAATTCCAAATCTTTGGATACAGTTGAATCATTTTCAATGACCGCTCCCTCCCCCCATTTCTGTCAAGGATGTACCTGCATTCAAATGAGGGCTCACCTGCTCTGCAGCACTCCTCTCTTTTAAATTTCCCTGATCCTGGGTGAGTGTCAGGATCTTGACATTTTTATCTCCTCTGTGAGTATCTAAACTCCTTCCTCTTTCTTTTCCTGAGTTTCAATGGTGTAGCAAACACCCTAGCACCAATCCTGTTCATACTTCATTCTGGCAAGCTTGGAGCACTGCAAGTTTTCTGGGGTGAGAATTTTTTCCTGATCCCCCCCTTTAGCTGTAGTGTCTACAAAATAAGCTTGAATCTCTTGGACATTTTTAGGTCATGTACTCATATCGTCAGTGCGTATACCATTGTTACAGTGTTGCTGTAACAATGAACCCCACACAGCCACACAACCTGTTTGACACCCACAGTGTCGAATGGGTTGTGGGAGTGATGACTAGATTCATCAACTCTGGAGTTTGGCCACTCGCCCCACAAATTCCCCCCCAGAGCTGGATATTTAGAGACATGGGGGGGTGTGGGGGCAGAGCCCCCCACAGACAATGCACAAAGCCTGATGATTGGAGTCCTGCAGCTGCCCGTCGATAGATTTGCCAGGTGACATGGTTGCCATTGGCAAAATCCTGCCATTGTGTCAGTCTTCGACAACTTTCTTGTTGAATCCGCTTGGTGGAACCTCTCCAGTGACCATAGGGGAGAAAGAAAGAAGTACTTAAAATGCATGGTCCTACCAAAGGCATTAAGTAGTGAAATTATTCATTTTACCAGGTAAGTTGCTAGGAATGACTGTGAGTTCCTTACCAAAGCAGAGCTCCATGCTTCAGCTGCTTAGCACAACGACGCCATCTTGGTTCCATCCTGCTGTCCAAAACTATTGCTTCTTGTACCTAATCCAGTTCCCTGAATATATGAAAATGTCCACAGATGACATGTTATAAATTGTTGCTCTAGTAAGTACTAAATAACATGTTAATTCTTCTGTATGACATTTCAAACATAAATTTTCAAAGTACTATTCTTAATATCAAGTAAAAACAATCAGTCTTCTATTTTGAATTTAGCTACAAGGTAGACTAGGCACATGTTTAATTGTGCAATGTTTACATGCGGTTCATATACACAAAATGAACCCATGCGAACCACGTCTAAAAAGCAAATCAGGTTCACATGCTGCATGCTTGACATGAGTGCAGCATTTAAGCTGGTGTGAATATCATTTAAACATCACATCAGGTTCGCATGCTGCACATTTGCCATGTGTGCAGCAGCTAAACTGGTGCAAATCTCATCTAAAAAAGCACAACAGTTTCTATTTCTTATACTACTGCTAGCAATTGGTCATTAAAATATATTTAGTATTTGAATTCCAATAAAAATTAGGCAAACTCATTAATTCTGATCCTTTTGCAAGTTGTTTAATTGCTTTTGATTTTTGTTATTAAATCATCATTAATTTGTAAAGTATTGTTTGCTTACTGCATTAAATGTCTATGATATAGCCAGTCAACAGCCTCCATTCCAGATGTACGAAGAGGGGCCTCTGTGTTGTGAAGCCTATCCTTTTTGTTTTGAACCATGCAAATCCCTTATGCATATTAAGTGCCACAAATGTGTTTTTCCATAACTGTTTTATCTCACTTACTTTCCCTTTGTCATTCTGTATTGAGCATATACACTATGGCCATACTCAGCACTCTTTGTGCTGAGTAGGGTCTTGGAAGCATGCACCATGTCTCACATTTTGTCACTGAAATGAGGGACATGGACAATCAAAATGAGGGACAATGAGGGACACTAACCCACATGATGATCAGGACACATCATGAAACATGGAGATACAGTACTTGAGAACATTTCCACTATGCTGCAGCGACAGGAATGTTGGTGACCTCCTCTACAGTGACACATGGTCACCAACATCCCTGCCGCTGCTGACTCCTGACCCAAAACAGAGAGTGCACCAACACCTGTTTGGTGTTCATGATGGGGGCTGTGCCCCGCTGCACCCCCCATGCTGATGGCTCTTCTCCCTGCACCCCCAGACTTAAGGATTCCAACTCTGGGGGAGCCCAATGTCAGGGGAGAGTGGCCAAACTCTGGCAACCTGGTCGACACTGCAGGTGTTGATGGGTTGGTGTCGCTGTAACACCATCACTGTAAAAGCATTGCTTTTACAATGTTATACCCCCTCAGAACACAGGGGAAACCATTGCATTAGCACCTGAGAATATATTTCTACCATTAAGCAGGGATGCCATTTAGGTAAGGTAGAGGGGGCCAATTCTGACCCCACCCCATATTTGTGCCTAGGTTGTTCATATGGTGTGGCAATAATGGCTTTAAATTTGGATTTAATATCGTGCACAGTAAGTGTCCACCTGGCTTGTGTGTGCTTACACTGCAGGTACTCTCCAGACTTGACTGTGTCTGTGTTGTGTTGTCCACTCTCTCCACCTATTAGAGGTGGCACAATCACATGTGATGTGGATGAGCGCCAGCCAAGAAAGAGTGCATGAGCCTTGCAAGTGCAACACTGTCTTTCCTGCCACACAGTAGACAGACTGCACACTACAGCTTGGAGGAGTCAGTGAGCACTGAATTCTCAATAGCAGTGTTGTGGCAGCATATTTTTGTTGTTCTATTCTTAGTGAGTCTCCGTCTCCCCTGGTGGCTAAAGGGGCAGAGGGTAAGATAAAATCTAACTCAAGACTAGGCTACCTACTTACTCTCCTAGGCTTGCCTTGCAAAAACACAGCACAGACCCCCACAGCAGCAAGCTAGGTGTAGCTGCAGTGCTGAAAGTGGTGTGGGTGGCCTTCATTGGTCTTGATCAGTGCAGTGTGGCAGCAGCCACAGCAGCAACAAAGCAACAAGCAAGCGACCCAGGTTGGGTGGGTTTGGATGGTGGGAAGATTAGGTCACAGACCACGCTAGGGACCTGTGATGGTCAGTTCTAGCATCCAGCTTCTGGCAAAGAAGAGAGGGGAAGCAGACTGAAAACTGGGCAAGTGGCACACTATACCAGGCTGCAGGTTCTGGCCATATGGTCGGGTAAGTAAAAGTAAATAATTTGTTTTACAGTGGGATTGGGGAAAGAGGAAGGAGGAAGAACTGAAATATTGATGTGTTTTTCATGTTTTTTCACCTTTGGGTGGCTTCATGATCCATAGGGGATGAGTATTGAATGGAATGCAGTCAGGGAGAATAATCAGGACAAAGTTCTCTTTGGGGGGGCAGAACTTCAGCCAGGAAAATAATTGGTTAGTAACTGGGTGGGTTTAAGCCCAAATCTGATGCACTGCTCCAGGGTATATACAGATGAATCTTACATGTTTGAATTTTTCCTGATTTGCATATCACTTTTCAGTCAAACCAAATAAGTTGTACCTTTTAAAGATGTTACAGACATTCTAGAGCTGTCTCTTGCATTCACAAACAGTTGAGCGGTATGGTATGCATAGACTATTGAAGTCCAACTATAGTCAGGCTTATGAGCCCCCCCCCAGTGAAGCTGACCTCCACATCCCCATGCTCAGGCACATTATTACAAAGGGCAAAGGAGACTGCAGGGGTGTGCACCATTGAAATGAATGGGGGTATTTTTTAATTACTATTTTATACATTATTGCTGGAGAGTTGGAGATTAATGAAGGCTACCTCTAGACTAACAAGGGCCTTGTTAGTAGAACAGTGGCCTTCATTATTCTCCAGCTCACCATCATAACATATAAAATAGTAATAGAAAATAACTCCATTCATTTCAAGGGGGAGGGGGTATGCCCCAGCGCTCTGACCCATGGACATCATCTCTTAAAGACTCCTGCCACTGGCTCCCTAGTACTCAAGTAAGAGACTTTTTACTTATAGCTATACTACTTGGTGGGTTGTCTGTAGCAGTATGGCTGGACCCGCTACAGTGTGCGTGCATGGGGGGACTGGTCATGTGGGTGTGTGTGTCAAGTTATTGCTACTTTTGTGTTTGTCCCTTAAAGTCTTTGCGTGGAAGCATTCAAAACTATGGAGAGAAAATAGTAGGAGTGCAGGCCAGACAGAAGTAATAAAGTGGTTTTGTGGGTAGGTTTGTGTATTGGGAGTGGGAAAAACATGTGTTTATGTTGGTATGTGTGCAACAGTTCAACTGTAAAAATCAGATGAGGGAGAGAAGAAAACTGAAAAGCATAACTGGCTTCAAGCATGCTGAATGCATGCAGATATATTCAGATACAGTATGTATTGAAGTACAAATGAGCCATATGTGTGCAGACAGTATGGCTTAGTGGTTAAAGGCACTTAACTGCAAGACAAGAGACTTCGAGGCAAGAAAACCTGGGTTTGAATCTCATCAATCCCCCCATTTGTATGGTGTGATCCTGAGCAAGTCACTAAACTTTTATGTGTGCAGTTATTAGTGATCACTTGCTTTTTTGCTCACATGCCACATGCATGCTGCGTTTCCCAATTTAACATGAAAATCATGGTTTCCAAACTTGCTTGCTGCATGCATGCCACATGTTCCAATTTAACATTTAAATCATACTTGCAGTATGCATATCACTTGGGTAGTTTTATGTGTGCAGCATTAAAACATTTCATATAATTATTTCTGTAAGGGATATGTACCGTGCTGATCCAAATATTTCATAAGAAACAAAAAATTAGGGAAAATTATAAATATAAAAGTGCTAAATGGTGGGAAATGTGAGTTGAAATAGTCCCTCTGGATATAGGTGCCTCTATGGGGTGATATGATCATAAGTTACTTAGTAGTTTGTTGTGTTCTCCCACCACATTTTGTATCATGTTGATGTTTCGCCCATGTTCAGGCTTCCTCAGGACAAGTGGCCCTAAATTTCAAAAAAGAGTATACACATAATTAATTTTTAAACATAATATACTGTATAGCAATTTAATTACATAAAGGCAAACTTGTATGTTACATATAAATAATACCTTATGTTTTCTAACATGATGTTTTCTGAAAATATATTATAATGATCATGCAGCTGTGAGTTTCCTTGTAGATGCCTAGTTATAGGACTTTCAACAATCTTGGGAATTTAATACAAAAAAGAAAACTAAATATGAATGCTCAATTAAATATTCTTGAGCATGCTTTGTATATTATTTTAAATCATTTTCTTTAAACATTTAATAAAATTAATTGTTATTATATAATTATGAACTTTGTTTTAAAAAAGAGTGACGGGAAGAGCAGAAATGTCACACTACCTGAGACCATTGGTATTTTAAGCTGGGGTAATCCAACCCATTACTTATTACTATTATTATAAACCAAAATTAAAGGTGATTGGTTTTCTGAAAAAAAAAATCAAATACATATTTTAGTATCCTAGGTTTGGTTTAATGTATAACTAAGGTACATATAAATTGAAACATTCTAGCCTTTAAAATAATAAACAACAGTAGCAAAACACTACATACTGTTAACTCTGTCAAGATTCTGATCATATGTAATATTAAATGTTGCTTTGAAAGAAAATTATTTCAAAACTATTGCTTCTTATACCTTAAGGAAGCAGTATAGCACAGTGGGTTAAGGCTCTGAGTTACAGATCTGGAGACATGGGTTTGAATCCCACAGACGCCTAGGTGCATACTGTGTGACCCTGAGCAAGTCACTTAACTTCCTTGTGCTCCCAGGTCGCATCTGGAAACAAAGACCACTGGGTTGAAACGTCAGTCCATTTTTTCGCCTCCTGTGAGAGGTACACTGCTGTTCTTTTGCTCCACAAGTAAACTGCCGTAACTTTATGACAAGAAAACTTTGTGTGGACAACAGTTATTTTTGCTGGGGTGAGTTCTGTGATTGAGTTCTCTTACCTAAGGTTTAACTCATACGTACCATGCTGCTCCAGGGGAACCAAGAAGGCTGCTGTGTTGTGAGCTGTGCCTGCTAACATTGATTAAACATCCCAAAGTTGACAAAAGTCAGGGCAAAAAGAAGAAGTGTGTGGAAGGCTATGACATAACAACAGCAAGGCAAGGCAATTTTATTTCTAGGGTGGTCAGTCATGGAGGATCTGAGCATCTTACAAATATACAAAAGACAGTGTAAAATATGAGATACAGTATAAAAGTTACAGCCCCCTTTCGCCAACACACACATACACATACACTTTCATTCAGAGAATTGAGTCTCTGTCTGTCTCTTGCTGACTACACAGCCCATTTTTTAGCACAGTGATTTTGGCGCTACACTGCTTTACCCACATTTTACAAACCTTCCAGGTTCACTAAGACTCCGATACCGAGCCTACAGAATGGCAGAAATATTCTTACAATTTACTCCTTTTTAATGGGGCGGCTGGCTTTCACATACAGTTTTACAGACATTTCAACAAGTCAGCAACAGATTGGAGACAGGAGGGTTGGTTGGGGGTACTAATGGTGCAAAAGACATCGATGGACGTTTTTCTTTTGACAGGGTTTAAAAACAAACAAACGAGGGACAGTTTTCTATATTTCAGGTGGTGACACTAGGAGATTTGGCACCCCCAGTGTCAGTGTTATGTTTGTGGGGGGGTGCTGAGTGGGATGGTTGGGTGGGGTGGACAGTTACAGTGGCACCAGCAACAGACATCAACAGACAGTTTTCTTTGTTACTGGGTGTAATTCCTTAGCAGGCTGATCATGACAGATCAGCTGTGCTTGCTGGGCAGCGTAGATCAAAGGAAAGAGATGACCTATGATTGGGTTGACTCTTTCCTTTGAAATTCATGAAATTTCCATCCAGCAAGCCAGAATACTGTCATGATCAGCCTGGCTGATGATTGGTGTGACACCGACGAGCCCCTTGCAGACCACTCTGCATTGCACTGACAGTGTCACACCCCTCAAAAGCCACTCTGTTAACAAAATGTTTGCTGCACATACATGCAGGTTGAACATAAAAAGGAGCTCCTGAAACAATTATATTGCTTTGCTCTATCCCTCTGGAGTATCTGTTTAAACCTATTCATTGGCCCCTTCCACATTTACTGCTCCATTTATGCCAAAATGATATACAAACTGGGAAGGCATTAACAGGCCATTCCAGTACCTTGCATGGAAAAAGATGCAGTCTGTTGTTCTCTTTACTCAATAGCTTTGTGACCTAAGAAGAAAGGTAAATATTTTATTTCCTTTTTTCCTTTTTTTTTGACGGGGGGGGTTATAACCATTTTATTTCTAACCATTGTTTCTTACTGTTTTTCTGTTTTCATGTATTATCACTAGGGTGATGAAACAGTGTTGATGCATAGGTCCATCATGTATCTGTTTTTGGAATTTAGCAACTTTTCATCCACGAAAGGAAAGTATTTTTTGGGGGTGAGAGTTAATTCTGAAAAGTTTTGCAGATGTCAGAGTAACTGTTTTCTTTTGCTGTTGCTTAGTGTCAGGTATTTTTCAGCAGTGTCTTTTGCAATGTTGTCTGGGCAGAGAAGATAGCGATGGTTCGATTGCTGGAGCAAGAGACAACAGCACAGGAGACCTGTGAAGACAAGAAAATATTATTTAGACTTTACTCAAGCACCCACTGTGGTGGTAGCTGCATGACATAGCCATTGTCAACTCTCTGTCTTACTATACCTGTCAGCTGTGAAGAAGAAAAAAAAAGAGAAATTATTTTGCCTCACTTCGACCACTGTGGCCACTGCACAGTATAGCTGTTGTTGACTCCCCTTCTTACCATACCTGTCACATGTGAAGAAACATGAGAAATTATTTAGCCTCCAGTGGACCACCATGGCACACTGTGTACCTGGGGGAAAAAAGAGAACAAAAACAAAACAGGAAAAAAAAGAAAATCTTACCAATACATTAGTGCTGCTGGCTGCGCTGTTTGCTGGCTGGTGCATGCCACTGAGATGGAGTAGGAAGACATCAAGTAGTTCCTTTCTTTTTCTTGAGGGCTGTCTGGCTTTGTGACTGCCTTTGCTAGTCATCCCTATGAATGGTGAAACCATTAGGGAAACAAAAGGAAAGAAAGGAAAAACATTTTAAAATCTTTCTGAGTAAGGTGGAATGCCTTTCATCCTCTGTGAGGCTGAGGACAGGAGTCACCCACCACCAGTTAGGAAAAGGACTGTGAACAACAGGGAAAGTGAGTTACTATCACAGCAGATAAAGACAGGCCTTGCTGAAGCTGAGGTCTTGCTGCCTTGATGAGCTAGAGGGTTGCAGTCTTGCCTGTGCTGGCACACTTGAATCATGCAGAGACTTCTCACTTCAACCAGGGAAGGTGTTTTGGTTAGTAGTAGCTTCCCAGTACTTGCAGGAGGACTGGAACTGGACTGCTGCATTAGAGTTGTGATGGTACCATCCCAATATAAATTCTGGATTCTCTGCAAAGTGTTTTTAGCTGTTCCATATGATGTGGATTGTCAATTCCAAATCCAATAGATATTGTCTCAGAGTGAACATTATGTTCATTTATAGGGGTTTTAAAGTTAGGGACTTTTTTAACCTGTATCATAGGATTAAGCCAAACAGTATTCGCCAGATTCAGGACAATTTTGGCATCACTGTGGAGGCGGTGGCCCATGCTGTTTGTGTCTGTATAGGACCCAAGGAGACCAGAAGAGGAGGAGGAGGAGGAGAAGGAGGAGGCAGTGCTGTGTCTTTGCTGGCTGGAGCAGGCATGCTTTGCCTACCTGGTAATGACATTTTTATGCTGCATCAGTGTGGAAGCAGTAGTCCATGCTGTTTGTGGCTGTGTATAACCCAAGCAGGTCAGAGAAAGAGGAGGAGGAGGCGAAGGGGAAGGAGGCAGTGCTGGGTCTTGCTGGGTGGAGCAGGCATTATCTCTAGACATCACATTCAGGTGGTGGAGGCAGGCAATTGATAAGGCACAAGGAAACAGCAGCACAACAGTTGGGAATGGGGAACAGTAAAATGACTGAAAAGAATTCATTTGTGCATCGTAAAGTAAAGAATTATACTGATGAAGGAAAAGGAGGGAAACAGCACATCTTTTTTTTGCGTCAACCTAATTGAGGAAGCAACCCTCACAGTCTTCTAGACTGGAGTTGTCACCAGATGGGAGTTCTGTCTCCATTACAAGGCAGCATGGATTCACAGCAGGTAGGTCATGTCAAACAAATCTGATAGATTTCTTTGATTGGGTGACCAAAGAAGTGGATCGGGGGAGAAGTGGATGTGGCCTAGCTGGATCTCAGCAAGGCCTTCGACACTATTCCACATAAGAGGCTTGTAAACAAGCTAGGCAGCCTGGGAATAGGTCCCTAAGTGGTAAACTGGGTTAGAAATTGGCTGAGGGATAGAACACAGAGGATGGTGGCAAAAGAAACTCAGTCTGAGGAAAGGAGGGTGACCAGTGAGGTACCATCGGGATTGGTTCTGGACCAGGCCTATTTAATGTCTTTATAAGTGACATTGTGAAGCATCTGGAAGGAAAGGTATGCCTCTTTGTGGATTACACTAAGATTTGCAACAGGGTAGACACTCCAGGAGGGATGGAAAAAATGAGGAGGGACCTAGGTAAACTAGAGGAATGGTCAAGAGTGTAGCAGCTAAGATTCAATGCATAGAAGTGAAATATCATGCATTTGGGGCACAGAAACTCAGGGGAGGCTTACATGATGGGGAGGAGATACTGACGTTGTGGAGAAACGCCTGTAGCAGGAATCTGTGATAAGCTCTTTACTATTTTAAAAAAGGTATGCTACAGTTGCCACATTATTTTTAAAATGACAGACCATTCCAGTCCATCTTTGAGCTTTCCCCTTCGGTTGGCACAGTTCACACTTGTGGAGGCTTTGAGGAGTTAGTCCAGAGCCTTCGGGCCTGCCTGCCAGGGTTGGAGTCCTAGCGATGTGAGGAGCCGCCCAACGGGAATTACAGAACCAACCAAGCCCACGGGGGGTTTTAGCAGCCTGGTGGAGTGAGAGAAGTTGTAAATTTGGGTGCCAAACAACGGAGAGCTGTGAATTGTGGTGAAAACAGGATGGCAAAGGCAAAGAGTTTCAAATGGCAAAGATAAAAATAAAAAACGCAGGAAGTTTGAATCCTTTGGCTAGAGTGTTTTTTCCTTTTTTGTTATTCAGTTGCTAGATGTGTGTTTTTGCTAGGCGTTTTTAGGATTAAGTTAAAAATCACTAAGCTAATTGGCTAAAATAGCCAAATAGCTAAAATCTGTTTTTTGTAAACATTTAAAACTTACTTTGTGATGGTACTGTTATGACGATCTGAGGAAAAGTTGTTTTTTCCTGGACTAGCGATGCTTCTAGGCTTTTTGGCTTTGCTCATGGTGTTCTAGTATTTATTTTTGTCCTTATTTTTGGAAATTGAGACAAAATAAATAAATTTAGTAAAGCTAATAGAAAAATATTTTGCATATAACCAGGAAGTGCAGGGCCCAATGAGAGAGCAGCCATTGGCTGATGCACCCACGTGACCCTAGAGTACAAAGGTCTGCCTAGGATTGCAAGCTGATAGATCATTAGCTGGACAACCTCTGCAGAGTGCAGTCGCATTTAAGCTACTCTTCTGAATTTTTGACTCCAAACGTAGAGATAACACCAGTTTTGGCTGACAACATAGTACAAGACCGGAAGGTTACCACCGAATGTCTCGGTGTTCTTGGTTTAAAGTGAAAAGTGGGCTGAGACATATGTAAGAAAGGTGTAGTCAAGTGATACCAGTTTTGTTATTCTTTGGGTTTGAAGCCTTTAACACATGTAATTCTGGGCATGCTAACACTGTCATCACAAAAAGTAAGTTGAGATAAATTGAATTTTAGAATATATAGTGTTGGAGTGTTTTATGTTCTATATTTGTAAGATCTTATGCTATGGTATTGGTTAGTATTTACTAATTTAAATAAATGAAAATAATATGCTATAAGATAGTATAAATATATTGTTTCTAAATATTTTTATTAGTGTGTTCTTTTATAGTGGTACCTCCAGTGAATAACTCGTGGGAAGGGAGGTTGAATCAAGAAATGCAATTGGAACCTTAAAAAGGAAATTTGGATCAGAAGAGTTCTTGAAAACTGGTGGCATTGCAGAAGATCCACATTTTTCTGACTGTAGAAAATTTTATGTGACTGGTTCTAGAAGCTTTATCCCGATAAAAGGAAGAAAGGAAAGGAAGAAATGAACAACAGAAGATACAGAGGTTTACTCTCCTCTTATTTTCCTCTCATTTCGGTGATTAATGTCAAATAAGCACACTTTGTACATTTTGTAGTGTATCTAACCAGGATTATTTTTTGCTGTTTGGGCTTAGTACCTTGGATTATATGTGAAAGAAATAATCACTTATAAAACTACCAAAATAACCAGGTTTAACGTTTATTGGAAAATTATTTTTAACACTGGTTTATAGAAATTTATATTTGGCGCTTAACCCTTTTATAGGAATTTAATAATCTTATTAATTATACTCATTGACTGCTATACAAGATATATATATATATATTATAGTGGCACGGTCGCGTCACTATAGTTAGGGTTGAGCGGCCACTTACATACTAAAGTCAAAAGTTTGGACATTAATAACTTTGGACCCGTTCAATGGATTTGCCTGATATTTGGTACACATGTTGGGGTGCACTAGATCTCTTGATTTGACAAATTGTGTTTGTGTTGGAGTGCTGGTCTTCGTGTACAAAAGCGCTGAAAAATGCAAAATTATCCATTTTTGAAGGCACCTTTTGGCATTCTTAATGTGGTCCTGCATGGCCATTGTGTGGTATGCCAGTCTACAAGATGGCTTGTTTGAAAGAGCTTTGGTGGCTTAACATACCGCTTTTTGTTTGGTGAAAAAATATTAAGGCATTCAAAAGTTATGGCACTTTTAAGTTCCCATTATAAGTCAATGGGAAAATTTATATGTATACCTTGTGATCAAAGAATGGGGGTTCTGGCCATCTGTTCTCACCTGGCGATCAAAGAATTTGCAGTCTCATGGTTAAAGAATCTATGCTCCCAAGGAATTTTCAAAATTCTTTGACCTCGAGGTCCGCCATCTTGTTTTCAGTTTTCCAATCACACAAACAAATATCTTGGCTCAGGTGTCACTTCTGAAGTAAAACTTCAATGGATTTTACTCAGGGGACCCTGATCTATCAAGCTATGGCTTTGGTTCCATCCAAATCAGTCAAAAAATAGAGTTATAATCTTTTAAAATCTTAATTCGCGGCTCGCTAACGATCTTTGATCGCGAGCCTTCAAATTCTTTGATCGTGAGATTCTTTGATCACGATCTTGCATCATGACCTAAAACACTAATATCTCGGCTCAGGGGTGGGCTAGGGACACAAATGAGGGTTTGTTTTGCTCAGGAGGGTGCGTTCTGTCAAACCATGCCATTGGTTTGGTTCAAATCAGTGAATAAATCATGTTTCACCCTTTTTTTATTCTTTGATTGTGAGCCTGCAAATTCTTTGATTGTGAGGCTGCAAATTATTTGATCGTGAGATTATTTGATCGCGATCTTGCATTGTAAGTGAGGGACGAGATGGCCGAATTTAAAAATAATTTTTCTCAGTCCATGGGTGCCCTAGGAAGTTAAAAGAGGGTGGGTTTTACTCAGGTGGACTAGTTCTGTCCAACCATGGTAGTGGTTTACTGCAATTCCTCCAATTTTTTGATTAATTAAATTTTTTATTCTTTGTTCGTGAGCTTGCATATTCTTTGATCGTGAGGCTGCAAATTCTTTGATCGTGAGATTCTTTGACCGTGATCATTGATCGCAAAATAGGGACAAGATGACCAGATTTTTTATAATGGAATAGATAGGGAAATGTTGCCAATCTTTGACATTGAATATCTCAGAAATGGTTTGGTCTTTTTACTTGAAATTTGGAGGGAAGAAAGACAACATCCCACAGATTTGCCTTTTAGTGGATTGGTCAAAAAATTTTACAGGCAGCAAAGTTATGGCACTACGAAGTTGGCACTTTTTCCCATAGGATAACGTTACGACGTCCGCCATATTACAGGAATTCTTTGTCGCTCTGCTGGAAAATAACGGTTTGGTCTTTTGGGCTGAAATTTGGAGGGAAGAAAGCCAACATCCTACAAATGTGGCTTTTGGTTGTTTGGAGAAAAAATGTTACAGGGTTACAAAGTGACAGCACTCCGAAGTTGATGATTTGTCCCATAGGATAACATTATGGCGTCCATCATGTCTTTCAGGGCCCGTATCTCAGAAACGGTGTGAGATACAGACTTTTTGTCAAAAAGGTGCTTAGCCCCCCAAGGGCTAAGCAAAAAACTAGCCATGAAAGTAATAATTCATACAAAATTTAATTTTTTTTCCTACATCATACGGTTCCTGAGATATAAGCAATTTAATATTCCAAGTCGTACTTTTTTGCTCTGAAGTCAATTATAATGCATACATTCTTTGTTTTCAAGTAGTTTTTTCAATGCAGTTTTTGAGGAAAAGAAGGGTGTGCCCTTTTGTTACTGTGACAGCTAGCGTTTCCAGTTGCACTTCTGTTACCATTCGAATCACCGTTCCCGTGTACGCCACCGTGTGCGTAACGGTTTGCATTTTCATATGCGCCTGCATTTCTGTTTCTGTTGTCTTTACTGTTGCTGTTACTGTTACCATTTACATTTACTATTGCGGTAACATGACCTTATGTGTAACAGTTTGCGTTTTCATATGCGCTTGCGTTTCTGTTTTTATTGGCTTTATTGTTGCTGTTACCACAACCATTTGCATTTACAACTGTCGTTCCATGAGTGTGTGCATTACGGTTTGCGTTTTCATACGTGCTTGTGTTTCTGTTTATTTGGGTGTTATTGTTGGTGTTACTGTTACCATTTGCATTTACAATTGTGGTACCATGAATGTGTGTGTTACCAGTTGTGTTCTGTATGCACTTCTGTTTGATGTCTCTGTTTACTTAACTGTTTGGTTCAACATCACTTTACGCTTGTGTTTCTATTGACGTTTGCTTTGCCATTTACATTTGCTTTGCCATGTGCATTACTGTTGTCACTTGTGTTTGCTTTGCAGTTCCTGTTAGTGTGTAACAAGACATCACGTGGTGGGAGCACCAGGCCCAAAGGGCCCCGCTCTGCTGCCACTACATTCCTTTGATTATTTATCATCCTCATTCTCAAAAAGAAGGGAAATTAGAGGCAAAAATCTCCTTTTAATGCATCAGTTAGGGTTGTTCCACAGCAAAAAAAGCTAGGAATTCGGGTTAGGGTTGAAGCCCTCTTGGACCTCAGCCCACCCCAACTGGCATCGGGTGTGCATTGAGTCATGGATCTCTCACCCCATTCTCCTATACCTCAGCTTCTTTACACATGTCTTGGAGTGAGAGTTAGGCCGAAGACCTAGCGCACACCCTGATGCCAGTTAGGGGTGGGCTGGGGGTCTAGGAGGTAACCCCAACCCCTGAATTTCCTAGCTATTTTTTGCTGTGGAACAACCCTAACTGATGCATTAAATGGAGTTTTTTGCCTCTAATATATATATATATATATATATATATACATATATATATATATAGACGAAGGTGAAGAGTTGTAAACTTTCACAACACCAAGTCAATATTTGGGTAGGTTGGTCTCAGATTGCTTTAACAGTGTTAATTGTCTTAATTGTTTTATTTGTGTAATTCATGCTGGAATTGAATATAAGCGAGTTATAGCCTAGGAGTCTTCCCAGTTAGTGTGACTCTGATATAATGCCAGTGACAACGAGAAGAGGGAGAAAAAAAATATTTAAAGGAATCATAACAACAGAAAACATCAGAGGTGCATTTAACACAAGTGAATCAAGAGGGGAAAAAGGTAAAAATAATTATAGGAAAACAACAAATAGTGATAAAGAAAGCCACAAGGAAATCGAGGGGGGTAAAAAGATGGGAAAAACAGTAGTGAGTGAGGGGGGCATAGAAATAACCTCAACACCAACAATAATTGTGAGAGAGAAAAATATGAAACAACTGTCATTGAAGTCCATTTTTCAACCTAAGAAACCAGAAATCAAAAAATTAGACAATGAGATGTTGATAGATTTAAGTGGTTCTGATATTTTAGAACTATCCACAAAGAAGTGAGTAAAAATTGGAGGACATTAGAGAAACTAGAGAAACAAATGATAAGATTGAGCAGAAAATTAAAGATCTTGAACAAAGTATGAGCCTAACGGGGGGATAATTAAATGAAAACAGAGCTATAGAACAAGATGAACAGAGTAGTAAAGAACCAGTAGAGGATGTAAGAGAGGTTTGGGGTTATGATGAAGATAATGTAGGTGATAATACTCTACCTATGAGCCCATAACAATGGATTCCTTCAGAAACATAGAAACATAGAATTTGACGGCAGATAAGGACCGCTTGGCCCACCCAGTCTGCCCATTTCCCTACCTGATGGATAAGCTGCAGATTCTAGTTAATCAACAGTTTACTTCCTCCTACCCCCCACTAGAATTGCCTTATGCCTATCCCATGCATTCTTGAATTCTCCCACTGTTCCTGACTCTACAACCTCATCAGGGAGGTTGTTCCATGCATACACAACTCTCTCTGTGGAAAAATACTTTCTAACATTACCTCTGAGCCGTCCCCCCATCTTCAAATTGTGCCCCCTTGTTCTTGCACATCTCTTCTTCTGAAAGATACTACCCTCTTGTACCTTGTTAATTCCCTTGAGATACTTGAAAGTTTCTATCATGTCCCCCTCCCTCCTTTCCTCAAGAGTATACATATTAAGCTGCTTTAGTCTGTCCTCATATGTCTTCTGGTGCAGACCTTGCACCATTTTGGTTACCCTCCTCTGAACAGCCTCCACTCTGTCTATGTCTTTGCAGAGATGGGGTCTCCAGAATTGCACACAGTACTCCAGATGGGGTCTCACTAACTGTCTGTAGAGAGGGATAACAACTTCCTGTTTTCTACTGTTGCTGCCTCTCCCTATGCATCCCAGTATCCCCCCAGCCCTCCTTACTGCCTTCTCACTTTGCTTTCCCACGTTTAGGTCATCTGATATAATTACTCCTAGGTCTCTTTCGATTTTTGTTGTTATTAACTCACCCCCCATTGTGTACTCTTCCCCTGGGTTTTTGTTTCCCAGATGCATTACCTTGCACTTCTTTACATTGAATCTGATCTGCCACATATTTGACCATTCCTCCAACCTTGCCAAGTCCCTTTTCATTCTTTCCACCCCACCTTGTGTATCAACCCTATTGCAGATCTTTGTGTCATCTGCAAACAGACATACCTTTCCTTCCAGGTGCTCTCCAATGTCACTTACAGTGGCGTGAAAAAGTATTTGCCCCCTTCCTGATTTTCTCTATTATTGCATATTTGTTACACTGGATGTTTTCAGGTCTTTAGACAAAATATAATATTAGATAAAGGGAACCTGAGTGGACAAATAACACTTTTTTATTTTACTTATTTCATTTATTTAATGAAAAAAGTTAACCAACACCAACTGGCACTGTGTGAAAAAGTAATTGCCCCCTAGTTAAATCAACCCAATTAAAGGGATAATTAGAGTCAGCTGATTGAACACAGCCAGGCTTGATTACAGCCAGCCCTGCTCAATATAAACCTCACTTATTTTGGCCCTTACCATCAGAGTCACATTGCCAGCACAAAGATTCAACAAGCACATTATGCCATGATCAAAGGAAGTTCTTGAAAAGATCAGAAAAACATTGTGTTGCCCTCTATCAGTATGGAAAGGGTTACAAAGCTATTTCTAAGGCTCTGGGACTCCATCGAACCACAGTGAGAGCCATAATCTCCAAATGGAGAACACTTGGAACAGTAGTGACCCTTCCCAGGAGTGGGCGGCCTGCCAAAATTACTCCAAGGGCGCAGTGTAAAATCATCCAAGAAGTCTCAAAGGATCCTAAAACAACATCCAAAGAACTGCAGGCTTCTCTTGCCTCAGCTAAGGTCAGTGGTCATGACTCCACAATCAGAAAGAGACTGGGCAAAAATGGGCTTCATGTGAGAGTAGCAAGGCGGAAACCACTGCTAACCAAGAAGAACATAAATGCTCGTCTCTCATTTGCCAAGAAGCACCTGGATGATCCACAAGCCTTTTGGGAAAATGTTCTATGGACAGATGAGTCCAAAGTGGAACTTTTTGGACAACATGAATCCCATAATGTCTCGCATAAAGCCAACACAGCATTCCACAGTAAGAACACCATACCAACAGTCAAACATGGTGGTGGTAGTGTGATGGTGTGGGGATGCTTTGCTGCCTAAGGACCTGGATGACTTGCCATAATTAAAGGAACCATGAATTCTGCTCTGTACCAGAAAATTCTTAAGGAGAATGTCCAGTCATCCTTCCGTCAGCTGAAGCTGAAGCGTAGTTAGGTCATGCAGCAAGACAATGATCCAAAACACAAAAGCAAGTCCACATCAGAATGGCTAAAAGAAGTAAAATTAATGTTTTAGAGTGGCCTAGTCAAAGTCAGACTTAAACCCAATAGAGATGCTGTGGCAGGACCTGAAACGAGCAGTTCATGCTCGAAAACTACAAATGTTACTGAATTAAAGCAGTTCTGCGAGGAAGAGTGGGTTAAAATTCCTCCACAGTGATGTGAAAGACTGATATTGAATTATAGGAAGTGTTTGGTTGCAGTCATTGCAGCTAAATGTGGCGTAACCAGTTATTAAGTGTAAGGGGGCAATTACTTTTTCACACAGTGCCAATTGGTGTTAGTTAACTTTTTTTCATTAAATAAGTGAAATAAAAAAAAAAACAAGTGTTATTTGTTCACTCAGGTTCCCTTTATCTAATATTACATTTTGTCTAAAGACCTGAAAACATCCAGTGTGACAAATATGCAATAATAGAGAAAATCAGGAAGGGGGCAAATACTTTTTCACGCCACTGTATAAAGATATTAAAGAGGACCGATCCCAGTACCGAACCCTGCGGTACCCCACTAGTTACCTTCCTTTCTTCACTATGGACTCTGCTTACTATTACCCTTTGCGTCCTGTTGTCCAGCCAGTTTTTTATCCAGGCTAACACCTTGGGACCCTCTCCAAGGCTGGCTAACTTGTATATTAATCTTTTATGTGAGACTGTGTCGAATGCCTTGCTAAAATCTAGGTAGGCCATATCCACAGCCCCTCCCTGGTCTACTACTTTGGTCACCCAGTCAAAGAAATCTATTAGGTTCATCTGACATGACCTTCCTGCTGTGAAACCATACTGCCTTGAGTCCTGTGCCCCACTGGCCTCTAGGTACTCAACAATTCTTTCCTTCAGAAATGATTCCATCATTTTCCCTACCACTGAAGTCAAACTAACTGGTCTGTAGTTTCCTGCCTCTGCCCTGCTCCCACTTTTGGGAAGTGGAATCACATTTGCCCTCCTCCAGTCCTCAGGTACTACTCCATCTTCCCATGATTTGTTAAAGAGAGTAGTCAGTGGTGTTACTAGTTCTACCCTTAGTTCTTTTAGTATTCTTGGGTGAATCCCATCAGGCCCCATTGCTTTGTCCACCCTCAGTTTCAAGAGTTCTTTCAAAACCATTTCTTCTGTGAATGGACAGGTATCAACCCCCCTATTCAGAGTTTCTCCCTTGTTTGGTTTAGGTACCTCCCTGTCTTCATCCGTTGTGAATATTGAACAGAAATATTCATTCAGTATCCCCGCTTTTTCACTGTTACCCTCTGCCCACATTCCCTCCCCTTTATTAAGTCTCTGTATCCCTCCCTTGGTCGTTCTTCACTCCTTAATGTACCTATAAAAGGTTTTATCCCCCTTCTTAACAGAGTTGGCTATCTTTTCCTCAGTTTGTGCCTTTGTTATTTTGACTGCCTTCCCTGCCTCCTTCTGCTTTAACTGATAAAGTTTTCTGTCCTGCTCCTTCTGTGTTTTCTTATATTTCCTGAATGCTATCCTTTTCTCCTTAACCGTCCCTGCCACCTCTTTGGAGAACCATAGTGTTTTTTTCCTTCATTTTGTTTTATTGATTTGCTTCACACAAAGGCTTGTTGCCTCTTCGATGGCTGTTTTGATTATTCCCCATTGTTCCTCCACCCCTCCTTCTTGCCCATTTGCTAGTGCTTTTCTGAGGCACTCTCTCATTTTCCCAAATTCAGCCTTCCTAAAGTCCAATACTCTTGTTTTTGTATGGCTTGACTCTATGGCTGTGTTTATTGTGAACCACACAGTTTGGTGGTCACTTGTTCCCAGATGGCTACCCACTTCTCAATCTGAGATCCTTTCTCCTTCCCCATTTGAGAGTAGCAGGTCTAATATTGATCCCTCCTGAGTGGGTTCCAGCACTAGCTGTCTGAGGCATGCCTCCTGTAGGGCATCAAGAATGACCCTGCTCTTGGATGTGCTTGCAGCAAAGGTACTCCAGTTAACATCTGGCATATTCGGGTCCCCATCAACAATATCTCCCCTTTTTCTGACATTTTAAGGATGCTTTCTATCATTCCTTGTCCATTTCCTCCCCCTGAGATGAAGGTCTGTACACAAGCCCCATGCGGATTGTGATGCGATTTCCTGTCTCCCGGGTGACCCATAGTGACTCATCAACTTCCTGTTTACTCTTCAGTTCTGTTGCTTTAATCCCTTCCCTTATATAGAGAGCTACTCCTCCTCCTCTTTTATCCACCCTGCCCTCCTGTAGACTGTGTATCCTGGTATGTTGACATCCCACTCATGGTTCTCTGTGTACCATGTTTCAGTGACTGCCACAATATTCAGGCATCCCTCTTCCATCAAGGCCACTAGTTCAGAGAGCTTGTTGCACAGACTGCAGGCATTAGTACTCATCACCTTCCATTTATTTTTTATGGCCTTACCCCTTTTAGCCCAATCCCTGTCCTTAACACCTTTTTCTGCATTTATCCCTGTCCTGCTCCCTATTGACTTCTCTGCCTTGGTGTTTACCTCTCTAACTACTGTGCTTTGTTGGGGGGAGGCTGGGATTTCCCTGCTCCTTTTCAGTGTCTCTCCCCCTTGGCTAGTTTAAATGCTTGCCAATGAAGCATTTAAACCTGTCACCTAGGATCCTGGTCCCCCCTCAGACAGATGCAGACCATCGCACCAGTATAAACCTGCATCCCTCCAGGTGGCTCCCCAGTCCCCAATGAAGCCAAAAACCTGAGCTCCACACCAGTTTTTCAACCATTCATTGAATCCCATGGTGCAGAATACCCTAGCATCATCTTTGCCGTAGACAGGCAGCACCTCCAAGAAGGTTACTGTACATACTACTTGTCTAAGGCCCCTCCCCAACTCCACAAACTCCTCTTACACTGCTCTGATCCCATTCACAGCCAGGTTATTGGTCCCTAGGTGGACAATGACATCCAGCTCCCTCCCTCACTCAGCTGCTCCTACGATCCTGAGGATTCACTTCCTGTCCCTCCAAGCTGTGGCACCAGGCAGGCACCTTACCTCTCTATCCCCTTCCTCCCCCACTTCTACCCCAATGATTGAGGCCCCCCAGGAGTTGTTTCCTTCCCCTGTGGGGTCTCATGCCACCCTCCTGAGGGTCTCTTTTGTGGAGATTCCCAGCATCCTCCTTGGTCTCCACTGCAGGTGCCTCCATAGAGGAACCACTCTTTGCCAGAACAGCATATGAATTGTGGAGAGGTACAACTGGAGGTATGCACCTCTGTTCCACCACCCTCTCCCTCTCTGAGCCCACCTTGGTCCAACAGCTCCTCTTTCTTGGCAACCTCTGAGGTAACGGTGGTGGCCCTGGTGGTCCCTGGGTGGGGGAAGAGGTTTCATGAATCCTAGCCAGGTCAGCCTGGAGCCGGGCAACCTCTTCCCTCAGACCAGGGAGGTGCCTGCAAAAAGGGCAGCATCGCAGCCTCCAGAATGTCTTCCGGAACACTGCTGCCCCACAGCCATTGCTCTGCACCACTCCCATCTTGACTTATTTTGTATCCCCTCTCCTGTTGCTCTGTATGCTTACTGTCTCCTCCCTCTATGTATTTTTACACTTACTTTCCTACTGCCTATGTGCCCTTACAACTCTCACCCTTCCTGTTCTGGGACAGGAACTTCCTGTAGTCTGTAGTAGTCTCCTTCTTCCATGCTTGGATTTAGACCTCCAGCAGCTGGGAGGGGATAAAGAGTTATTTTTTTTAGGTTCCTTCAAGGTTGCTGAAACTAATGTGTCTCAGTGATCCTTCCCTTCCTACTGCCAAACAGGAAGTTCCTGTTGTCAGTCAAATTCAGTGGCTATAAAACTAGAACTGGCTTTGGGTGGGAGGTTGGAGGGGTGGAAAGGAGGGTAATTAGTGAAAAAAACCTGTAGTTCTAGATTGCTGTCTTGCTCTGAAACCAAAGTTTCTTCTGTCAGAAACAGCAGGACGCTGTAACTGGAGACAGCTACTTTTGTACTGCTAAGCTGATAAGCCACACCCCCAATTAGATTCACCCTCTGCTCTGACTATGTAAATTAGGCTGATACAGCTCCCTTCCTCAGAGAAACACTCAGTGACTTTTCTTTTTTTTTACTTAAATGAGACCCCCTTCTTCAAATAGAGTAACTGTTTGCTTAATCCAAACAGGTACTAACTCCTGTTGCAATAGAAGTGATTTATCAGTAAAAAATATGTAGCTCTAGACTGCTGTCTTGCTCTGAAACCAAAGTTTCTTCTGTCAGAAACAGCAGGAAGCTGTAACTGGAGACAGCTACTTTTGTACTGCTAAGCTGAGAAGCCACACCCCCAAATAGATTCACCCTCTGCTCTGACTACGTAAATTAGGCTGATACAGCTCCCTTCCTCAGAGAAACACTCAGTGACTTTCTTCTTTTTGTTTTACTTAAATGAGACCCCCTTCTTCAAATAGAATAACTGTTTGCATAATCCAAACAGGTACTAACTCCTGTTGCAATAGAAATGATTTATCAGTAAAAAATCTGTAGCTCTAGACTACTGTCTTGCTCTGAAACCAAAGTTTCTTCTGTCATAAACAGTCTTTTAATAATTTATCTAATGAAGTACTTAAGACCCTGTGTAACCCACTACAGGCTAACATTTTGTTGCATGGACAGCTGGTTTCAATTAAACAGGACTTACATTTTTTTAAAGGGGGTATGTTTAGAGAACAGGGATTTCATATTATAAAAGAGAGTCTTAGACCACAATTGGAGAGAAGGAGTGGTTGGAGATGTATGAGAAAATGAGAAACAGTCAAATAAATCCCTATTTGGAAATGAGGAAAAAGATTCTACAAACATTAGAGAAAGTACAGCTATTGGGAATAAGGAAAGGAATGATGAGGGATGTGACATAATTACAGAAAGGGATTCAGAACTGACCACATCAGAGGAGGGTTCTGAATTTATTATGTTACCACAGGAAGAATGGAGAGATGGAAGTATTGTAAGGGATATAAGAAAGGGCAATGAAACAATATGGCAAAAAGGACTGGAGCAAGAAAAGATAATGGAGAAGGATGAAAAAAAAAGATAAAGTAGTAGACCCCATTTGGGATAAGGGAAAAAATAATAAGTTAAGTAAGACAGAGGAAATAAATAAACATGAACGCAGTAGTGGGAGAATTACTAAATCC
Organism: Neoceratodus forsteri; assembly: GCA_016271365.2. NCBI lineage: Eukaryota > Metazoa > Chordata > Ceratodontiformes > Ceratodontidae > Neoceratodus > Neoceratodus forsteri. Next base: position 1,698,741,290 of record CM057449.1, on the reverse strand, counting down.
AATTCTGAGGACATACAGGAGATGGATAATAAAATAAAGAAAAAAACAAGAATGAAACAAAAGAGAATTAGATAAAGGTAAAGGGAAATAATAAGATTAAGGAAAAGGAAAAGAAAGTAAATGATCTAAAGTGGGGGAAGGTGATGGAAAAAAATAGACGATCCAGAAGGAAAAGGATCTATACATTTGGAAAATAATCAAAAATAGTTGGAAGATAAAATAAACAGGGAGAGACAGAATAGAACTTTGGTTAAAATTTTGAGAAGAACTTTAGAAACTGACTATGTGTTACCTATCCATAAGGTTGGCATTATTCCAAATGAGACCGAGGAACAACTAGAGAGACATATGAAAGCTTGTCTACAAATGATTTTCTATGAACATGATCACCAACTACTAATGTTGGACCATATGAGTAATATACAACCTTTTGAAGACATAGAAATGACCTTATTAATATCTGACCAGTACTTTGCACTGAAGGTCATTGAAAATCAAAGGTGTAAATTTAGGAATGTAGGCTTTTTGGTTGAAAGTATAGTTAATATAAAGTTATTTCCAGATTATTTTGAGAAAAGGAATAAAGATAAAGAAGAACAGAATTGGTTACTATCAGTTTTTAGTATAAACAATTTCCTTAATGAAAACAAAAGGAATGTAAGGGGTAAGATGGTCGAATTGCTACAGACTATATTGAAGTGGGGAGATTTGAATAATAAGATCAAAAAAGTGGTAAGATGGAAAAATAATGGACAATTGACAATGTGGACAAATAATAGAAGAGATTATGACTTAATACTCTCTAAAAAAGAAATCCTGGATAATATAGACATCAACATAAAGGGAGAAACCAACTTGGATGAAGTTAAGCCAGAAAAATTTGAATCCGAGTATTGGTTAAATTTAGCACAGGTGACAAATCGTTTCCAGGTATTACAAGGTTTAAATAGTGAATGAAGGTTAAGGGGTAATACAGCTACAGAAGCAGAAAAAACTAGGAGAATGAAGGTAAAAAAGGACAAATATGGGAAAATGATTTCCTGGAATGTGTCAGGAAACAGAGACAAGATAGCTGACTCTACATTTAAGAGATATGTAATGGAGTTCAATATTAAATACTTCCAAGAGACCTGGAGTGCTGATGAGATACACCTTAATGGGTATAAATTATTTAGGAAACAGGCTAAGAGGGGTGAAATATGGAAGATTAATAGGGGGATTGGTAACATGGTTAAATATTTCCAAATAAATTAGAACTGATGAAATTGTTATAGACTTGGATTACATTCTGAGGGTAACAATTGAAAGTAAAGAAGATACATGCTTATTGTTAAATAAATACCTGCCACCACCAAACACAAGGTATAATAATACAAATACACAAATACTGTGTCTTTGTTAGTTAGAATATTAGATAGTTCGGAGAAAGAAAAACCCTATAGTGGAATAATAGTTTTGGGAGATTTGAATGCTAGGGTAGGTCATAATATCAATATGTCAAAAGATACGAGTGAATTACTTTCAGCAGTGAATAAAAAGGATATAAAGGTGATTAGATCAATGAAGGACAAGAAAGTGTCTGCTAGGGGGAAGGATATGTGTAGAAAGTTACAACAAAGGAATTTTACAATAATTAATGGTAGGACCAAAGGTGACATAGGAGGAGAATATACATATGTAGGTAAAAGAGGGTCATCAATAATAGACTTGTGTTGGGTAAATATAAATGCTATTTTGAGAATAAGAGATTTCCATGTGGGTGGAAGGGCAGAGGGAGAACATAGCCCTCTAGTGATTAAGTTTGATTTAACAGTTAAGACAGAATTACCTAAAGCAAGAAAAGAACTATCTAGGACTAGGATAGAAACATAGAAACATAGAATTTGACAGCAGATAAGGACCGCTTGGCCCACCCAGTCTTCCCATTTCCCAACCTAATGGATAAGCTGCAGATCCTAGTTAACCAACAGCCTACTTCTTCCTACCTCTACCCCCTAGAATTGCCTTATGACTGTCCCATGCATGCTTGAATCACACCACTGTTTTTGACTCCACAACCTCCTCCAGAAGGCCGTTCCATGTATCCACAACCCTCTCTGTGAAAAAATTCTTCCTTAAATTACCTCTGAGCCACCCCCCCCATCTTCAAATTGTGCCCCCTTGTTCTTGCACACCTCTTTTTTTGAAAGATGCTACCCTCTTGGACTTTGTTGATTCCCTTGAGGTACTTGAAAGTTTCTATCATGTCTCCCCCCTCTCCCTCCTTTCCTCGAGGCTATACATATTAAGCTCCTTAAGTCTCTCTTCATATGTCTTCCGGTGCAGACCCTGCACCATTTTAGTTGCCCTCCTCTGGACAGCTTCCATCCTGTCTATGTCTTTGCGGAGACTGGGTCTCCAGAACTGCATTCAGTACTCCAGATGGGGTCTGACCAGCTGTCTGTACAGAGGGATAATAACTTCCTGTTTTCTACTGGTGATGCCTCTCCCTATGCATCCCAGTATCCCCTCAGCCCTCCTTCCTGCCCTCTCACATTGCTTTCCCACCTTTAGTTCATCTGATATGACTACCCTCAGGTCCCTTTCCATTTTTGTTGTTGTTAGTATCTCGCCCCCCATTGTGTACTCTTCCCTTGGGTTTTTGTTTCCCAGGTGCATTACCTTGCACTTCTTAGCACTGAATCTAAGCTGCCATACATTTGACCATTCCTCTAACCTCAAGTCCCTTCTCATCCTTTCCACCCCACCTTGTGCATCAACTCTGTTGCAGATCTTTGTGTCATCTGCAAAGAGACATACTTTTCCTTCCAGTCCCTCTGCAATGTCACTTATAAAGGGGATTAGTCCAGGCTTGGCGCTAAACAAGGGGGCAAAGTCTACTAAAACCTCCCTTACTTTCTGGATCTGGTCCGGGGTTAGCTGGGGAGACAATTTTACTGCCTCCACAGAGGACTCCCACTTACTCTCTTTAAACAAGTCCAGAAGGGGGTCTCCTTCGTCCGTCCCCTCCCCATGACTACACACTGCAAACACCATGTCAGCCCTGTTTGCATATGGCTTCATCATGTTGGCATGGTACATCCTTTCAGTCTGTCTAAGGTCAGGTAACTCCACAATGTAGTTTACATCATTTACCTTCCTAACCACTTTGTACGGTCCTGCCCACTCAGCTTGCAGCTTGTCTTTCCGGACCGGAATAAGGACCATGACTTCCTGACCCACCATGTACGAGCGAGCTCTGGCTCTGTGGTCGTACCACACCTTTTGTCTCTGTTGGGCAGCTGCCAGGTTGCTCTGGGCTGTCCCCATAAGGTCCTTCAGCCTTTCCCTAAACCTAAGGACATAATCCACAATGAGAGTTCCCGGGGTGGCGTGCTTGCCTTCCCAGTCCTCCCGGATCAAGTCTAGGGCCCACGTACTCTGCGCGCCCATATAAGAGTTTAAAGGGGAAAATCCTGTCGACACTTGGGGCACCTCCCTGTATGCAAACAACAGGTGGGGAAGGTATTTCTCCCAGTTCCTCCCATGCTGTTCAGCAAATGCCTGGAGCATTGACTTTAGGGTACCATTGAAGCGTTCCACAAGTCCATTGGCTTGTGGGTGATACGGTGTCGTGCATCTCTGCACCACCCCGCGCTTCTTCCATAAACATTTCATTAGGTCCGACATGAAGGAACCTCCTCGATCAGTTATTACCTCCTGCAGAAACCCAACACAGGAGAAAATCCCAAGTAAGGCGTCTGCCACTTTGTCTGTCCTCAGAGAGGATAGGGTGACTGCCTCTGGGTACCGGGTGGCATAATCCACCACAGTCAGGATGAATTTCTTCCCTGAGGAGCTGGGAGTATTTAAAGGCCCCACAATATCCATCCCCACCCTCTGGAATGGCTCCTCCACTACGGGCAAGGGGATCAGGGCAGCTTGAGTTTTCTTGCCGGCCTTCCCTATTTCTTGGCACCGGTGACAAGACCTGCAATACTCCTTCACCTGCTGGGTGAAGTTAGGCCAGTAGAAATTCTGGGCTAACTGCTGCGTAGTACGTGGAATTAAATGGGATCTGATTGACAATTTAAATTCAAATAACCTAATAATGGATAGTGGTATGAGAGAAATTTGTTAGAGACAGTCAAGGAAATAGGAGAGATGGATATCATTAGGAAATATGAGGACGCTATGGAACACCTAGCCCAATTAATAAAAAAGCTATGTATGTGAAAAAAAGGGAGGGGAGTCAGTGGTATGACAAAGATTGTAAAGAGACAAAAAAGGGAATTAATAGATTTGCAAGACTATTTAGAAAAACAAATGACAAAAAACTTAGGACACAACTAGTCAAAGCTAGAAAAGAGGATTGATTATTGTTGGTAAGAAAAAGAGAGAAATTTAGATCTAGGCTATGGAAATAATTGGAAAAGGCTGTTAGTCAAAAAGATCAGAAAACATTTTGGAAAATGGTGGGGAGAGGTTGTAGTTCTTTTAGTGAGGACATAGAGTGTCACACTGAACCACATATGTGGGAAAAGTACTATAGATCGCTTTTTTTGATATCTCCATACAAGAGCAAATATGGAAAGAGGGACATTGGAATGTTGTAATACGGGAAATAAGGGAATATGAAATATACAATGCTTTGATGGAAGTGAAAAAATACAAAGCATCAGGGCCAGATGGTATACCAGTGGATATTACATTAAGTGATGTACAACTATGGATTCCAGTATTAAAAAAGCTGTTTGATTATATATTTAGGACAGGTGAAATAAACACATGGAAAAAGAATATAATAATACCTATTTTTAAGAAGGTAGATAGAAACAGCTCAAAAGTCTAAAGACCAATAAGTCTGATTGACAACATGCAAAAACTCTTTACTAAGATATTACAAAAAAGGATTATGTCATGGATAAAGGAGTTTAAAACAATAGATGAGGCCCAGGTAGGATTTATAGTAGGTCACTCAACAGTCGACCAATGCTTTGTTCTATCCTGTATAATTAACAAGTATATTAATATAAAAAGACAAAAACTCTATTGTATGTTTTTCGATTTGAGAGCAGCTTTTGATAAAATCTAGAGAGATATGTTGTGGATTGTATTGGAGGAATGAGAAATGGAACAGGATCTGATCGACTTAATTAAAAGGTTTTACACAGATAACTGGACATTTATAAGATACAATAAGGAGGGTGATAAGATAAAAAAAATTAGAACAACTATGGGATTGAGACAAGGGTGTGTGCTCTCCCCTATATTGTTCAACCTGTATCTAAATAAAATACTTATGGAATTGTATGATAAGGAACTACCTATGCCAAAAATAGGTGAAAGATGCTGTCCATATTTGGCATTTGCAGATGACATTGTCCTGGTGTCTACAAGTTACCTTGGAATAAAAAGAAGTATACAAAAAATTGGTAATAAATGTAAAGTAATGGCACTGGGGATTAATTATGCAAAAACAAAATACATAATTTGTAATAGAACTTCAATAAAGAAAGGGAAATATTTGAGTTTAATAAATGATTGTAATATTTTAGAAAGGGTTCCGAGCTTTTGCTATTTGGGTGTAACTATTACTTAGAAACATAGAAACATAGAATTTGACGGCAGATAAGGACCGCTTGGCCCACCCAGTCTGCCCATTTCCCTACCTAATGGATAAGCTGCAGATCCTAGTTAACCAGCAGCCTACTTCTTCCTGCCCCCACCCCCTAGAATTTGCCTTATGACTGTCCCATGCGTGCTTGAATTCAACCACTGTTTTTGACTCCACAACCTCCTCCAGAAGGCTGTTCCATGCATCCACAACCCCTCTGTGAAAAAATACTTCCTTAAATTACCTCTGAGCCGCCCCCTCTATCTTCAAATTGCGCCCCTTGTTCTTGCACACCTCTTTTTGAAAGATGCTACCCTCTTGGACTTTGTTGATTCCCTTGAGGTACTTGAAAGTTTTTATCATGTCCCCTCTTCCTCCTTTCCTCAAGGCTATACATATTAAGCTCCTTAAGTCTCTCTTCATATGTCTTCCGGTGCAGACCCTGCACCATTTTAGTTGCCCTCCTCTGGACAGCTTCCATCCTGTCTGTCTTTGCGGAGATTGGGTCTCCAGAACTGCATGCAGTACTTCAGATGGGGTCTGACCAGCTGTCTGTACAGAGGGATAATAACTTCCTGTTTTCTACTGGTGATGCCTCTCCCTATGCATCCCAGTAACCCCCCCCAGCCCTCCTTGCTGCCCTCTCACATTGCTTGCCCACCTTTAGGTCATCTGATATGACTACCCCAGGTCCCATTCCATTTTTTTTGTTGTTAGTATCACACCCCCCATTGTGTACTCTTCTCCTGAGTTTTTGTTTCCCAGGTGCATTACCTTGCACTTCTTAGCATTGAATCTAAGCTGCCATACATTTGACCATTCCTCTAACCTTGCCAAGTCTCTTCTCATCCTTTCCACCCCACCTTGTGCATCAACTCTGTTGCAGATCTTGTATGCGTCTGCAAAGAGACATACTTTTCCTTCCAGTCCCTCTGCAATGTCGCTTATAAAGACATTGAAGAGGACTGGTCCTAATACTGAACCCTGCTGTACCCCACTAGTAACCCCCCTTTCTTCAGAGTGGACTCCATTTACTGTTACTCTCTGTGTCCTATTCTCCAGCCAATTCTTTACCCAGGCTGTCATCTTGGGACTCACTCCCAGGCTGGCTAACTTGTACATTAATCTCTTGTGTGGGACTGTGTCAAATGCCTTGCTAAAGTCTAGGTAGGCCATGTCCATAGCCCCTCCCTGATCTACTACTTTGGTCACCCAGTCAAAGAAATCTATCAGATTCATCTGGCATGACCTTCCCACTGTGCATCCATGCTGTCTTGGGTCCTGTGCCCCTCTGGCCTCTAGATACTCGACAATTCTTTCCTTCAGAAGTGATTCCATCATTTTCCCTACCACTGAGGTTAAACTAACAGGTCTGTAGTTTCCTGCTTCTGCCTTGCTCCCACTTTTGTGAAGGGGAATCACATCTGCCCTCCTCCAGTCCTTGGGTACCACCCCATCTTCCCATGATTTGTTAAAGAGGGTAGTCAGTGGTGTCACTAGTTCTACCCTTAGTTCTTTAGAATTCTGGGATGAATCCCATCAGGCCCCATTGCTTTGTCCACTTTCAGTTTTAAGAGTTCTTTCAGAACCCTTTCTTCTGTAAATGGGCTGGCATCAACTTCTGTATCCAGAGTGTTTCTACTGTTTGTTTTAGGTACCTCCCCCTCTTCCTTTGTAAATACTGAGCAAAAATATTTGTTTAGTATCTCTGCCTTTTCACAGTCACCCTCTGCCCACCTCCTCCCTTTATTAAGCCTCACTATCCCTCCTTGGTCTTCCTTTGCTCCTGATGTACCTATAAAAGGTTTTATCCCTTCTTAACTGAGTTGGCTATCTTTTCCTCAGTTTGGTCCTTTGCTGTTCTGACTGCCTTCCCAGCTTCCTTTTGCTTTAACTGATACAGTTCTCTGTCCTCTTCTTCTGTGATTCCTTGTACTTCCTGATACTTTCTTTTCTCTTGAACCTTCACTGCCACTTCCTTTGAGAACCATAGTGGTTTCTTACATCATTTTGTTTTGTTTATTTGCTTCACACAAAGGCTTGTTACCTCTGTGATGGCAGTTTTTATTATTCCCCATTGTTCTTCCACCCCTCCTTCCTGCCCATTTGCTAGTGCATTCCTTAGGCACTCACCCATTTTGGCAAAGTCAGCCCTCCTAAAGTTCAGTACTTTTGCCTTTGTATGACTTGACTCTATTGCTGTGTTTATTGTGAACCACACTGTTTGATGGTCGCTAGTTCCCAGATGGCTACCCACTTCTACATCTGTGATCCTCTCTTCATCTCCATTTGTAATTTAAAATGGAAATTACAGTACATAGTAGATATATAACAGATAAAATGAAGAGATTTGTGTTGATGGTAGAAAAATGTTTGTTTATTGTTTATTCAAATCTAGGATTATAATTACTTTTGAGCCAAGGATCTTTTACAAAGGTTCCATGTCAGGGTGTACAGTCTTGGAGTTACAATAATGGTACAAAGCAATCATTAACAAAGTAGGTTTTCACATGAAAAATACAAGGTTGACAAGTGATCAAACACAAGGATGGTACATAGAGGCCAGGAGAGGCATGAGAGGCAGGAGAGAACATTGAGATCTGGAGGAACACAAAGGGGGTGGGAATGGGAGTGGGGGGTGATAGGGGGGTATAAGCGGCAGCCAGGGCAGCTTTGTCATGAGGAGGATAGGATAAGAGCATAAGTTGGGCAGAGGGGGCATAAGTGCTAGGAGGTAGGGTAAATGGGGAGTTAGTTCAAGGAGGGATTGGTTAATAGCAGTCACAGGAGTTAGAGGCCAGAAGAGCTCGGCGGAGTTTGACCTTGAATGCACCCATAGTTGCCAGGGTCGTGATGTCACTATTGAGATTATTTACCCAGTTAGGTACCTGATAAGAAAAGGGCCTTTGGCCTTGGGATGTCCGACAGTGTGGGATTTGAAGCAGGTGTGGTTTGGATTTCCTGGTGTTGCAGTTGCTGGTCTTGAGATTGATGAGAGAGCAGACTCCTGGAGGGGCATTGCCCATCATTATTCTTTTTGCTGTGATGCAGGTTTGATATTTAATGCGATTATTTAGCGGTAGCTACCCCGATAGAGAGTAGAGGTCGCAGGTGTGAGTGAGATGGTGAGATCCACTGGCGAGATGGCAGGCCTTATTAAGGGTGGTAGAAATCTGCTTAAGGGAGGAGGCAGTGGATGAGCCATAGATAACTAATCCATAATCAATTATGCTAATGATGGAGCTCTGGACGGCAACTGTTAAAGCTTCAGTAGTTAGGTGTTTCCTGTGTCTGAACAGCAGGCCCATCCTGATGCTAGCTGCTTTAGCCACAGTATTTATGTGGGCAGTGTAGGAGAGGTGGGAGTCGAGGGTGATGCCAAGATATTTAAAGGATTGTACTTGTTTGAGTGTGACTCCTTGCTTAGTTTTGATGGTGAGGTGGAACTGTTTGAATTTGTGATGTGAGCTGCTGAAGATCATGGAATTTGTTTTTTTCTGGTTTAGGATAAGTTTGTATTTTAGAAACCATCTTTCGACTGAAGTGAAGCCAAGTTGAAGGTTATTTTGCAGTTGTTGGGGATCCTGGTGGGAGGCCAGGATGACTGCATCATCCACATAGAGAATGAGCTGCTGAGGGAAGGACTCTGGAAGTGAGTTTAGGAACAGGCTGAAAAGGAAGGGACCTAGGATGGAGCCCTGTGGGACACCTGAGCAGACTGGTCTGGGACTGGAGAGGGTGTTGGAGATTTCAACTCTTTGGGGCCAGTTGTCTAGGTAGCTTTTGAACCAAGTTACCGAGTTAGGAGAGAGACCCAAATTCCGGAGCTGGGCTAGCAGGAGGCTGTGGTGGACAGTATCGAAGGCCTTTGTTAGGTGATGAAAGCTGCGCCAGTTAGATGCCCTTCATCCAGGGAGTGGTGGATGGTGCCAGTAAATTCGAGCAGTGCTGTGGAGGTGCTATGATTCTTTCTGAAGCCATGTTGCTGCCTGCTCAGCAAGTTGTGTTTGTCTAGGTAATCGGTCAGCTGGTCAGTGACAATACGCTCCAAGGCCTTAGAGAGAGGAGGGAGGATGGAGATGGGTCAGAAGTTCTCAGGAGCAGTTTTGGCACCACATTTATGGATGGGGGCTACAGTGGCTAGTTTCCATTTTTCAGGGAATTGGCCAAGGCTGAGGGAGAGATTGAAAATATTCATCAGTGGATAAAGCAATTCATCAAGAGTGAGGGATATAAGTTTGAGGTCCAGGGAATCACTGCTGGTTCTGGACTTACTAATTGCTTTGGTTACGTAGTCACGCACCTGGTGCATCTTAACTGCTTTAAAGTAGAAAGGTCTCCGGTGATCCAGGGGTTACAGAGTGCTTTAACCTTCTGCCTTTTGATAGGAGAAAAAATGTTGCATGCTTCATTAAAGATATTGATAAAGTGGTCCAGAGCTGTGTTCACATTTGTAGCTGAGTGTTGTTGGAGGAGGTGCGCCCTGAGGTAAGTTAATTTCCCACGGGGTAGAAGCCTGCTAGTGACAGTTTTTGGAGGTGGTTTGATGAATTTATTAGACCAGAGACACCTGACTGGGGAGTGGTCACTGAGTGTGTCCGGAAGGACAGTGGTTTTAGAGATCCAGACAGGGTGGCTGGTTAGGATCCAGTCCAGGAGGGTGCTGGACCCTGTTTTACAGTTCTTTCTAGTTAGTGACTCTACCACCTGAGAGAGGTTTGCAGCTGCAACAGAGTCCCTAAATGCTCCTGCTTCAGCAGCCGGCCAGTTTATGTTAAAGTCTTCTAGCAGTATAGTTTCAGCATCAAGTGGGAGTGAGTGAGTGAAATCCAGGACAGCTGAGAGACCATTACATTGCTCTTTCAGTGGTATGTATACTGTAATGACAGTGAGGGCTTTGTTGTGGGCACCAAGGAGGACTCTGATGGGGAGAATCTGTGCCATAGTCAACAGTGGGGCTGTCTTGACTTGGTGCCCCAGGATGGACACTCTTTGAGGTATAGGGCACAGCCACCACCCCTTTTTGTGGTCCAGTCAAGCCTAAACATGTTGTAGCCAGGGAGGGTGGTAGCCTGATCTGGGACAGATGGGGAGAGCCAGGTTTCTACTACTGCTAGGATGTCCAGCCTATGTTGGCTGGTAACGATTTGGAGGGCATCAATTTTGAGAAGGAGGCTGCATATATTAAGAGTAATAATAGAGATGGTGCCAGGGAGTTTGTTCTGCCTGGCAACCCTAGTGGGTACTGGGCCAGAATTTGGGTGGATATTTCCAGAGAGCATCAGGAGGAGGAGGAGGAGGAGGAGGACTAGCTTGAGCATGCGTAGTCATAGGTTCTGGTTCTGCATCTCCTTTTTCTGGTCAGGTGTGAGCATGATTTTTGGGGAGAGTGGAGGTCCAGAGACAGGGGAGTGAGGGGGGCATGGTGGTATGCTCTGCGCCAGCTAGGTTGAAGTAATAGGTCGCTTGGGGTAGGCGGAGACCAGCATTTAAAGATGGGACCAAGAGGAAAAGTCCCAGAGTGATAATAAGAGGGGTCAGATACGAAGCTGGGGGGACAGGAGGGGAAACAGGTTCTGGGGGGTGGAGTACAGGAATGAGAGGATCGAGGAGGAGGAGAAGGGGAAACAGTGTACAGCGGAGAATCATGGTTGTAAATCGATCAGTGATATAAGGAGAGGAGCCTGTGGATGACAGATTCCCTTAAACTTAGGGAGGTTGCTGTACAGGGACTGCAGGGAGAGTGCAGAGGTTAAGAATAAGGCTAGAGGGCAGGGGGAGGGAGTAGGTTGTTAGAGAAACCAATGAGAAAGGAAGAGGAGGTGGGGTTTCAAGAGGGGGGGCATGGGAAGAGTCTATTTAATAAAGGCAGGAGCTGGGGAGGGGGGCAGGCATAAAATTTCATCTGCTTCCACTCACACTCAATGGGCACTGCAGTTCTGAGTGGAGGAGGAATTCAGCTGGAGTGGCTAGCCAATCAGGAAGGTGGAGGAGTGCAAGGGTCCAATCCCGGTGCAGCTCGGCAAGTGACTGGCCAATAGTGGTAGCGGATGGCAGCCCTGGACAGTCTGATGACTTACCCAGCTTACTGGATCCTTGGTTCAGTCAGGAGGTGGGCGGCAGGGTGGTCAGTAACCCCGAGCCGCAGTCATGCACATCAGGGAGCTGGAGCGCCTGAGATGTACTGCTGGATCTGGTGGTGGAGAGAGACATAGGGAGTTAGAGATGGGCGGGGAGGGCAACACAAAGCAAGAAAGGTAATCTAAATCAGGGGGCGGGGAGCAGAGAGCAGGGGAATTTAGCCAGACAGAGGTGATAGTCGGGGGGGGTGGCGGCAGCCCAGATATGGCTTTGTTAGTGATATAAAGGCCTGGACTTTGGCGCCGTTGGGGGCTGGGTAGGAGGAAAGGCAAGGTCTGTGAGAGATTAGCGAGTGAAAGTGGGAGGGGGGCAGTTCAGTCCCAGAGGAGAAAGGCAAGCGGGAAGAGGAGATGGAGACAGGAAAAAAAAAAAAATCTTCTTAAGGTTCCCAGAGAATCAAATCAGTCCAAATAACATACAAGAGCACAGGAGAGCTGTACTCGCTAGGACCTGTTAATACATTCCATATCTTTACAAACACATTTTATTGGAGTCGGCAACAGTATGATAAAAAAAAAAGGAAACAAGTTCCTAGTGGTCGGGGTGATAAGAGTAGAGAGTCCAGGTTGTGGCGTCTCCGAAAGCGGGCCCAAAATTTTGGCCGCTTGCACTCACACTCAATGGGTGCTGCAGTCCTGAGCGGAGGAGGAGTTCAGCTGGAGTGGCTGGCCAATCAGGAAGGTGGAGGAGTGCAAGGGTCCAATCCCGGTGCAGCTCAGCAAGTGACTAGCCAATAGCGGTAGCTCACAGCAGCCTTGGACAGTTTGATGACTTACCCGGCTTACTGGATCCTCGGTTCGGTCAGGAGGTGGGCAGCAGGGCAGTAGGTAGCCCCGAGCTGCAGCTGTGCACTTCAGGGGGCTGGAGCGCCCGAGATGTACTGCTGGATCTGGTGGTGGAGAGAGAAATAGGGGATTAGAGATGGGTGGGGAGGGCAACACAAAGCAAGAAAAATAATCTAAATCGGGGGGCGGGGAGCAGAGAGCAGGGAAATTTATCCAGACAGAGGTGATAGTCAGGGGAGGTGGTGGCAGCCCAAGTAAAGCTTTGTTAGTGATACAAAGGCCTGGATTTTGGTGCCGTTGGGGGGCTGGGTAGGAGGAAAGGCAAGGTCAGTGAGATATTAGTGAGTGAAAGTGGGGGGTTGGGGGGCAGTTTGAGCCCAGAGGAGAAATGTGCTTATCAGTATGCTGGTCAGTCTGTTAAAGGATTTCTTAAGGTCCTAAATGCAAAATGAAAAAGTCAAATTCTATATGGGGCAGAAATTTGGGGTGGGGATGTGAAGGAAGTGAAGGGTTTAGAGGTGATATTAAATAAAATGTATAAAAGAATACTGGGATTACCAATGGGGGCATCCTCTGCCTTGACTAGATTAGAGCTGGGGTAATTGCCCATTAGGTGCAATATTGCACAGAGATTAGCATGTTACTGGACTAAGGTCTATGGAATGAACAAAGAGAGATTCCCCAGAATATGCTTAGAAGAATCCTTATTATACAGCAATAGAAGGTTTGCATGACCAAGGATTATATGCTTTGGACAAATTATAAAGCCTTATGGTCTTCTAGATGGCTTGGTTAATAGCCTAATCACACTCAGAGAGATATAGAAATTTATATAAAAAGAAGAATTGAAGATATATTTATACAGTATGAGATGGAAATTAGTAGACAAGTGAAAATCAGTAAGTGGTTGGCAAAAACCAAAAAAGATATTTTGCATTGGAATCTTATATAAAAAAAAGTAAAGGATCCCAAAAAAAAGGAAATCTTTAACAAGATTTCGGTTTGAATATTTCGATTCACAGAAACTGAGAGGCATATATAGCAAGCAAAAAGAAGGACTTTGTGAATGTAAATTAGGGGAGGATGATTTGTTCCACATTCTGATACTATGCCCATTACATAAATATAAGAGACAGGTTTTTTGGGGAAATATACTGGAAAAGATGGATATGGCTCCAAATCTCCAATTAAACAATTTACTTAAAAGCATGGATATTGGACAATTGGTGAACTTAACTAAATTTTTAAGCATTATTGAAAGAAAAAAAAACACAGTAAAAGGTGCGAGGAAGATTTAGTGATACCGTACTAATTGACTTGGTGATTTGTTGATGTGGTTAAATAGATGATGGTGTTTAAAAATAACAAAATCATGAACTATATTATTGTGAAAGGTTGTATAACAAAATTAAATGATAATTATGAAAAATGTTGAAGATAACACTATAATATTTATATATTTGTATATGTAAATTAGTAAATATGTATATGACAAGTGAATGAATATGATATAGATGATGTTTTCATTGTATTGACAATTTTGGTTGTTACAACAATAAACGTTTACTACTACTACAGTAGGGGAATGCAAAAATGCACTGGATAGGCACTGGGGAACCATAGCCAAAGGAAAGAGAATAAAGCCGGCGATCAAGTAGGGTCTGTGGTTTTTGCACCAGGTAGGGAAAATTGGTAGATTGGGTGGGCCTAGTGGACCTTATCTGCTGTCAATTTCTATATTTTCATGTTTCCCTGTTTCTACTGCTTCATCCAACTCGGTGGTAGAAGATAATTTGCTAATGCCGACAATACCTCGCTCTTCATCTTCACCACCACCTTCATGTGGTGAGAACATGGACATGATTGTCTTGTGTGAAATGTGCCTCTCATTCATTTTAATAAATGTTAGCAAGCCAACATTTTTTGGTGACAGATTGGTGCCCCTGTCCCACACAATGGCCCCAGCAAAACTGAATACACGGTCCACAGTGACATTTGAGGGTGGGCAGCTAAGGTATTTGATGGCAGTCGAGGTCAATGCTCGCCACTCAGTGACCTTGCTACTCCAGTATAGCAAGGACTCATCAGTGATGGTAATGTACCTTGTGTCTGCCAAATATGCATCTTCCATGTATTTTACTGCCTGCACTCCTGCTGCTTCATCAGCTTCCTCTTCCTTTTCTTCCATGCCTTCAGCTCCCAGCTGACTAAAAACATCTCAAATGGGATTTCTTATTTACTCTTTTTTCACTTGCATGTTTTCTCAACCCACTTCCCATGTGAGGTGATGGTAGCAACACCTGGTCTCTGTGGAGTTTTACACTGTGCCTTAGATAAATGTTTCTTTAGCATTTTGGCCCCATGTACCTTTCTTATTACAAGATCAGTCAGCTTCTGGACCTGATAACACCCACCATCAATTATTGATGCCAGCCCATGTTTATAGTATGGGTCCAGCATGGTGGCAATTCCAAAATTGTCAAACTGCAGAATGATGAAAACATATATCTTGTAGTCTAAGATATGGAGCATGTGTTCCACTATGGCACAACTTTCACTATCACCACCTGACTCCAGCACTTGCTACACATTCACCAGTGTCTGCTTCAGCACTCATAGCAATGGAATGGCCTGATTGATACAGGCAGTGTCCCCATTCACTGCCTGTGTTACATGTTTGACTGGCCTGAGAATCACGATCAGACCATCCATTTGTTGCCTCTGCTCTTTTGTCAGAGACATGGATACTCCAGCACTGTCATGGTTTGCATGTAGCAGCAGATATTCACATAGGGTGTTATTCTGCTCATAAAACTGCTCAATCATGTATAGTGCTGAGTTTCATCTGGTGACAACATCCAGCTTTATACGATGCAGAGGTAGTTTGTTTTTTATCTGTAGATGATGGAGCTGGCCATGGCCCTTTCTGGAATGGGCAAAGTGCACACAGATGTGACAGGGCACAGTCAACATGGCCTTGATATCAGGATGGGTTAGAAACTGCTGCACAGCAAGATTAAGACAGTGTGCCAGGCATGGCACCATGACAAACCCCCCATCACTGATGCATTTCACAGCATTTGGGCCATTATCGCTCACAGTGAAACCTGCTTTCAGTGAATGGGGGTGAAGCCACTCATTAACCTTGGTAAGGAGCACTTCCTGCATTTTCTCACCCATATGTGATCCAGGTATACTCTTGATTGTCAGTTTGGCATGCTAGTGAATACCCCAATGTTGCCACCACCACAGTTGGGCTTAGTGCAATTTTTCCCATGCCCAGAGTCAACTACAACTCCAGGTACCTGTACCTCGTGTGCTATAATGCAGAAGTAGGAGCTACCAGCTGTTTGGCCACTGGTCCACATATCCATGTTCAGATGTACGTATGGTGATGCTTTATGCTTGAGGGCATGGTTTTCTGTCTGTGACACTGTCCCTTAGAGTTCAGGAATGACACGTTTAAAAAGTATGCTCTTGATGGAATCTGCCATTTGGGACAGGCACGGGCCATCAGCCTTTGAAATCAAACATTTTCAACAAAAGAGAATGACAATAGATAATTTGCCAGCATTTTACCAGTTGCTGCATTTAGCTCACTTGCAGTACTGTAACATGATTGGGAGTGAATTTGGAGTAACGCTCAAACATGCTATGCAGCGTAGGCTGGACCTTTCTTGGGTTGGGCTACCAAACATCTGGACTCATGATAGTGCCACTGCTGGGGTGGTTTTTGACTCCTGGGGGATCATATGTCCCCACTGTTTAAGTGACACCAGTGATTTTGGTTTTTTTTTGCAATGGCATTGCTGTGCTTTTCTGACTGAGTGGTACTGCTCAATCCACCACTGCTGCTATGCCCACTACTAGGCAGACCTGCAGAATCCTCCTTCTCCTCCCTGTAGTCCTCCTCACTCACCCCTCTGTCCACCTGGTTTGTTGCCCTGTCACTTCTGTTTGCCTTGCCTAAGGATAATGAGGAGGGACATGGACCCCCAGCACTGGCTTCCTTCTGGTGTTGATGCCAACATAACAGGTGCCTGTTCTTTGTGTGTGTGTTGCCCACCAGTGCCTAGCTGGCTGTCCTTTTTCCCTCCTACTAACTCGTGCTTGGCACAGCAGACAGATAGTGTCTGTCTCATCAGCGTGGTCAAGTATATGAAAATCCCAGGAATAGTACACCCTGCACTCCACTGCAAATGAAGAAAAAGGCTCAGATATGAATATCTAAAGTGAAGTTTAACGTGACTGGATAGCCCAGGAAAGAACTTTACAACACCAGTGCTTCAGCCCAGCACATGGCTATCGTCAGGGGGTGGGTCTGAGGAATGACAGACATCAGCTTATTTATCTTACAAATTTTAAAGACACACACACACACCCTTAATGAAAAAAAAATCATTAACATTAGAATAGCAAAAAACTACTTGAGAGGCAAAACTTATTTTCAGGTATCAACAATAGGAGCTATTCTAGCCCAGCAAACTTTATGTTGAATCTCCGATCTTCCCGCCTGCTCTGACATACTGTGATGTCTTTATAGGTCAGGGGTGCACTCATTCACTATGGGGTGTCTTTTTCAAATGTAATTTCCTGATTGTAAATAGAGATGCAGCGAATTTAAAATCCACTGACGAAGTGAACGCAAAGTGGCCACTTCGCGTTGGCACTTCGCTATGCCGAGTGCCCCTTAGAAAAGGCTTGCTTTGCCTTGTTATTATTACTTCATATTGTCATTCCACCTTAAACACGAAGTAAGCGGAGTGACAACGATATTGGCAGCATCCCACCCACACAGTCACCAGAATGAATGTGTTTCCCCAAAGTGCTACTGTCTTGTGTCCAGAAAACTCCACAGTGCTGATGAAGTGAAATGAGAGTGTAACAAGAAATTCAAAGTCTCCCAGAATTAATGGCACACTCAGTCATGTGCGCAGTGGTCAGGTCACACACAGAGTCACCAGAATTAATGTGCATCCCCAAAATGCTACTGTCTTGTGTCCAGAAAATTCCCCAGTGCTGATAAAGTGAAATGACAGTGTAACAAGAAATGCAGTCTCCCAGAATTAATGGTGCCATGCAAACGCACAGACAACTTAAGATTGTGCTGCACACTCAAGGGATGCATACGAAAAGGCACAGCAACATCTAACCAGTGCTTACAAGTCACAAATCCAAATCTGGAAAGGAATACATTTTGCCAGTTAGGGGATTAGTGCACTGCAGTGACAATCCACTACCAGTAAAGATACCACAAAGCAGTATAAAAAATGCATGCAGGTACGGTGGATAGCAAGTTCACACTGCTGCAATTACTTTGTGACACAATAAAAGGTGTCTGATTTAATGGCATGCATTGCATACACACTCACATACACACTCAAGTAATGCGTAGCAAATTGAAAACCTTTAGTAATATAACCAAATGTTTTAAACAGACAAATTGTACACTGCTGCACCACAACAATCAGCAAAGAAAGTCAAGAATTACTGAAAATATTACTGTGTGTACATTAACACAGTTGTACAAGCAAAATATAACCAAAACAGAAAGACCGCCTTTTTCTCCCAGTTAATCTACCTACATCGCAAATATGCCCCTCCCCCAAAGCACACTTCACAGTACACAGACTGACTGTTCTAAATTAACATTCAAAATCCACACACAACAATAAACACTTGATGATTTGAGCATAGAAGGGTTTCCCACAATCGATGTACTAAATTTTGAGCAAAAAATATTACTCAGAAAGGCATTTTAAACAGCTTTAATAGGTTTTGAATCGCAGAGCTCTGAGAGCAAACTATCTCCAGCTACCACTGCACACACACTACCCAGGCCAGAACTGAGGCTGTGCCGAACAATCTAGAGCCCATGTGACCTGCAATCCCATGAATAACTGCAGAATTTCATTTGGAGCTCAATTACAGGGCGAAGTGAGACGAATTGCATTGATTTTAATGTACTTCACCTTAAAATTGGTGGAGAAGTGGTTTGGGGAAGGCGGAATAATGCAAAGTCATTGCTTTCAATGGACTTCGCATTCTTCATTATGAAGCAAAGTATTCCGCTTCACATTGTGGAGTTCTCCACGGATTTTGCGTTACTCAGTGAATCACTTCACAGAGCAAATTGGAGCCACTTTGCCCACCACTACTTACAGTACTGTAACTCACATGCTGTATGGGAAGGAACACGAATGCCTACGGCTGTATTTCCCCGATGAGCAGTAGGACAAAACTCTCCAACTTAAAAATGCTTATTAATGAGTACAGTGGTGGAGTGGTGAAGCCTAGAGAGATACAACAAAATATACTTACAATTCATCCAAGTAGCATAGCCTGATGGCGTGGTAAGTTCAGTTCAGCTTATGACACTGATGACCGGGTTCAGGAATGAACTCAGGTCACTGGAGGGCTGGCTGGGGGAGGATGGAGCTTCCTAGGGATTGCCTCCTTCTCCAGGGGGTGGGTGGGGACACTGCTTGGCGCTTGACAGACCCCTGGCGGAGGCCAGGGGCATCGCAGCTACCGACGCTTGACAGTACTCAGGGAGGCAGGGTGGATGCAGGATGTCATTGAATGTCCCCACCTCCCACGCAACAACAAAGGGAAAAAAACACTCCTGCTCCCACTGCCACAATGAAGCCCACTCCGGCTGCATTATGCGCTCAGGCCAACTCCCGCCTTTCCCAAGTTCAGAGCGCCCTTGGCCAAGAAGCAGTGACCCCACCCTGAGGGGGAAACCAGGGAGTTCAGGGAGGATGGCTACAAAGTGAGCAGCCGCATCCGGAGTCTGTGACTGGGCTGACAGTCTCTGCACAGGGATGCAGGGGACAAAAATTGTAAATTGAAAAAAAAATACATCCAAGTAACTAGTAAAAAGTTAATGTTGAGATTCGTGACATGATCATGAATCATGATTTGTGACTGCACTGGTGACCATGATGATGAAGAATGTGATCTGGTGTCGACAGTGTGAGATAACCAATATGGAACTGTATTGAGAATACAAATGCCTACAGTTGTATTTCCCCGATGAGCTGTAGCACAAACTCCTTGACTTAAAAACGCTCATTAATGAGTACAATGGTAAGGTGGTGAAGCCTGGAGAGATACTACAAAACATGCTTACAATACATCCAAGTGACTAGTCAAAAAATTTGTGTTGTGATTCGTGACATGATCGTGAATTGTGATTTGTGACTGCATTTGTGACCGTGATGATGAAGAACATGATTCGGTGTCGACGGTGTGAGATAAACAATATGGAACTGTATTGGGAACACAAATGCCTATGGCTGTACTTCTCTGATGAGCTGTAGCACAGACTCCCTGACTTAAAAATACTCATAATTGAGTACAATGGTGGGGTGGTGAAGCCTGGAGAGATACTACAAAACATGCTTACAATACATCCAAGTAACTAGTCAAAAATTAGTGTTGTGATTCATGACGTGATTGTGAATCATGATTTGTAACTGCATTTGTGACCGTGGTGATGAAGAATGTGATTCAGTGTTGAGGGTGTGAGATAAACAATATGGAATTGTATTGGGAACGCAAATGCCTATGGCTGAACTTCCAGATGAGCTGTAGCACAAACTCCCTGACTTAAAAACGCTCATTAATGAGTACAATGGTGGGGTGGTGAAGCCTGGAGAGATACTACAAAACATGCTTACAATACATCCAAGTAACTAGTCAAAAAATTAGTGTTGTCATTCGTGATGTGATCGAGAATCGTGATTTGTGACTGCATTTGTGACCGTGATGGTGAAGAACATGATTTGTATCACGAGTGACTCGTGATGATGGTCCTGACTTAAAAAAGCATATTAATGAGTACAATGTTCATGTGGAATTATGCACCACACCTGTCCAGTACTCTGAAGGGAAGCCAAAGAAACAACTGTGACTTAAGTTACAGATAGAGATTTGGCCCTAAAGAGATGCACATGCACAGACAGCTTAAGATTGCACTGTGCACTGAAGAGATGCACATGCAAAGGTACAACACCTTACCACTGCTCACCATCAGAAATTCAAATCTGGAAAAGAATACCTTTGCCGGTTGGGACGGGCAGTGGGGAAGGGGGCAGTGTACCGCACTGCTGCAGTAACAGTCACTAGTACTAGTACCAGTAAAGATATCACAAAGAAGTACAAAAATCATAGAGCTGCAGTGGATAGCAGGTTCACATTGCTGAAATTATTATGTGGCATAATAAAAGGTGTCTGATTTGATGACACACGTCACACACATACTCACACACACACTAAGTAATGCGTAGTAACTTGAAAACTTCAGTAATATAACCACATATGTTAAGCAAACTAAAATTATGCTCTGTGGCACCACAACAATCAGCAAAAAAATGGCAAGAATTATTGAAAATATTACTGTGTGTACATTAACACAGTTATGCAAGAAAAATATCACCAAAACAGAAAGCACTATCTTTTTCTCCAAGTTAATCTACCTAAACCACAGATACGCCCCTCCCCCAAAACACACTTCCACTGTCTCTCAGTACACAGACTGAATGTTGTACATTAACATTCAAAATCCACACACAAACAATAAACGCTCGATGATATGAGCACAGGATGGTTTTCTATAATCGATTCACTAAAGTTTCAGCAAAAAAAAAATGGCTCAAAAATACTTTTTTAACAGCTTTTTGAAGGTTTGAATTGCAGAGAGCTCTCAGAGCAGCTTGTCTTCTATAGCTTCCTACACACACTACCCCAAACTGAGGCTGTGCAGAACAATCTAGAGCCCATGTGACCTGAAATCCCAAGAATCACTGCAAAATTTGCCTTTGGAGCTTAAAAACAAGGCGAAGTGAGGTGAAGTACATTGTTTTCAATGTATTTTGCCTTAAAATTAGTGGAGTAGTGGTTTGGGAAGAAGAGATGCTAGTAAATCATTGTTTTCAATGGACTTCGCATTACCAATATGTGATACTCCACTTCGCATTGTGGAACACTCATCAAATTTGCCTTCACTCTGCGAATCACTTCGCAGAGCGAATTGAGGCCACTTCACCCATCTCTAATTGTAAATTGGATTTTGGTACCTATTGATCCGAGGTTTCAACTAACAAGACGTTTGTTAGTTGGACCCTGGCATCAATAGGTACCAAAACCCAGTTTACAATTGGGAAATCACATTTGAAAAAGACACTACATTCAAGTGAATGGAGCGTGCCCCTATGCCCAGCTATAAAAACATTAAAGTAGGTTGGAGCATGGGGGTAGAGATTCAGGAAGTAGAGAGGGATCGTGTAACCAGGCCTTTGGTGGCAAATACGATCCATTCCCTTCCTTTTGCAGCTATAGAAAGAAAAAATACTTGCCTGGAGAAGCTCCTGATGAGGTAATGGAGTTCCCCATTATTTTTTTTTTTTTGGAAAAAATGTGCTCTTTAAAGTAAATAATCAGCAAAAAAATAAACAAAAAAAACACAAATCTAGCAGCACAAGGCCCATTAGAACAATGTGTGAGCAATTTGGATTCAAAATGCTCAGTTTTGAAATATATTTTAAACATGTTTTTTCTCGGACAAGAACACACAGACTTCTCTGCTACTTTGTCTTTAGAAGACTGCACTGAAGACAGCCTCCTCGTGGCATACAGCTTGTTTAAGCAACTTGTGACTGCCAGTCTCATAGTACATTGCAAACTTCACCTCTGTTCAAAGAAAGGGAATCCAAGGGTAATGGCTGTTAGAATGATAATTTATTATACTACAATTACTTTAGAACTCCTGATGGATTTCTAATGAAAGTCTTAACAAGGATTGTAAAAGTGTAACAAAAATCTAATTTATTATACAGGATTTCCAGTTAGAAAGACACAGACATCCGATATAACATTTTCAATCATGAACCATTGTACTGGTGACATTCATCAGACACGGAATACCAGTACATTTCTTATTTACATTTTAAGTATCCTGCTATCTTCGGCTAGTCTGCTACTCAAGTACAATGAATTCATACTCACTTTAATAGCAGGGTCGCACAGAGGGAAAGCCAATGTGCCAACACTGGCTAGACTGTACAAACAAAACTAGTAACTTGTCTCCTTTACATATGGTTTGAACAAACAGACTGTCCCATAAGTTCCTCAAATATTGCACAAGTTAGAAATACATGTTTTTCATGAGGGTCAAAAATGACCTTATAGGCGCTTACGTGTTTTGCAGTGCCCTTCTCCCTCTGGTACAGAATAACATGTTAGCCAGAAAGGGAGGCAAGACTTCTGGACTATCTCTAAACAAGACAGCCTTATCAGCAGAGCTGTATGGCACAGTCTAAGTAAGGCTTAAGTAGATGCCTTACTTCTCATAATATTTCTTCACGGCTCCTTTTTCAAGGCCTTTTGCAATTCGAGGTATTCTGTCTCTAATAACTGTGTCAACCCTTCTAGTGATGTATTCTAAAATGAGTTTAGCCTATACTGGGTGCTGTATCTATCTAAAGTCTAATAAGTATTAATAAGTTCTGTGCATATAGAAAATATGATTGTGCTACTGATATGCTCATGCTTACAAGTCCTGGCTGTCACAGCATTTATGTTGTCATATGCTGTGCTCATATAATCTAGCAAAAATATAAATCCTGCCTTTCCCAGTATTTATGAACATGCTGAGCTCATTCGAATCTAACTAATGATATGCTCATGGTCTTGTGACCTCCAACAATGACCTGCTCAAGCTATGTTTCCCAGAGGTGCAAAAAACAGTTTTGTAAATGTTAAGGTTGGGGATCACAAAAAACAATCTTTCAAGACAAATAATTTTTTCAACTTTAACTTTTCTTTATTTTCTTAATTTTGCCCTGATGCTTTGCTCCCTTAAATAAGCTTTTTCAAAGGGCTTCTATCTGAAATTCATTATTTTTTAACTGTTAACATCATGTTTTGTTAATAATACTTATATACTGTTGTATGAATTTCTATGAGTGGAAAAAACATCTTGCAATTACCA
The DNA here is from genome assembly GCA_016271365.2 of Neoceratodus forsteri. Lineage (NCBI taxonomy): Eukaryota > Metazoa > Chordata > Ceratodontiformes > Ceratodontidae > Neoceratodus > Neoceratodus forsteri. The sequence continues at coordinate 1,698,717,772 of CM057449.1, read as the reverse complement.
GAGATTCAACTCAACTTTTATCTGCCTTATTCCTTGTATTGGCAATTCATTTACACATTGTCATGGTGACCACAGACCTATTTAAGAAATCAGGTAGACTGCAAAACCATGTCTCTTGATGAAGCGCATGAGAGAGAAGTGCTGGGGGTTTTGGAGATGGAAATGAGTCTCTAGGAGGACATAGACCAAGAAAGATGAGCTCATAGAACAGATCTGAATATCTTCTACTTTTTTGTAACCTATTTTTGCACACTGCAGCCCAGATATTCAAACTGTGCCAGGCTGTGGCGCAAGCCTGGGCGCAGTGCAACTTGGCTGCACAGGGGTGTGGACTGGGCGATATTCAACGGAGCTGCGCCATGGCACAGCATCGTTGAATATCACACCCAGGCCACCCACAGTGTGCATGGTGCAGTGGCACTGTGCCAGCGCAAGTGGCCAAAGTGGAGCATGGGGATGCACTAGTGCAAGTTCCATTGCGCTATGCACAGCAACCATGATATTCAAAACTTGACATGCAAATGGGGCCATAATGCATGCAAGGCGCAAATGGGGCCATTTGCACGTCATTATGGCCCCATTTGCATGCAGGTGAACCGATCCCTGACCACTTGCACCTGGCACCCTGCCAGGCAGCAGCCGTCGGGAACCGAAGCCCCCTGCAGCCGGCAATGTGCTCCACAGCCTGATCGCGGGCTGCAGTAAAAAAAAGGAAAATCACAAATCCCTGGTGGTCCAGTGGACCGCTGTCTGCCCAATCGCAGGCATTTGTAATAAAAATAAATTACTCTGTCCTATATCCCTGGTGGTCCAGTGGAATGCTGTCTGCCCGATCACAGGCATTTGTAATAAAAATAAATTACTCTGTCCTATATCCCTGGTGGTTCAGTGGACCTGCCCGCCTGATCACGGGTTAAGTAATAAAATGATATCCCCAATATCCCTGGTGGTCCAGTGGACCCCCCACCCCACCTGCCCACTGAATTCCACTGCCCCGCTCTCCCCCAGTCAGCTGGTGGGCGGCAGCACCCCACCCACCTGCTGCCCCGCCGTCCGCCGACTTACAGCGTCGGTAGGGCTGTACACCCATTGGTTCACAGCACAGAATGTGTACATATATCTGGAATGTGTAGTATGGTACAGGCTGCACGCCCATTGGCTCACGCTGTGAACCAATGGGCATACAGCCCTACCGATGGTGTCAGTCGTTGGGAGGCGGGGGCAGCAGAGGGTTCTGCCACCTGCCGGCTGACCAGGGGGAAAGGGGTGGTGGGATTCAGTGGGTGGTGGGTGGGGTCCACTGACCACCAGGGATATTGGGGCATCATTTTATTGCTTAGCTCAGCGATCGGGCGGCAGGTCCACTGGACCACCAGGGATATTGGGGCTATTATTTTATTACTTAGCCTGCGATCGGGCGGCAGGTCCACTGACCACCAGGATATTGGGGCTATCATTTTATTACTTAGCCCGCGATCTGGCAGGCAGCAGTCCACTGGACCACCAGGGATATTGACAGCAGTCATTTTTTACAAATGCCCATGATTGAGCATGGGAGCACCACCAGGTGCTGCCGATGGATGGCCACCACAGGTGGCAGCTGCCGTGTTGCACCCTGCAATGCGGCAGTTCACCTGTGGGTGGCCATCAGTTCTTCCTTTTTTTTTTTGGATCAACTTTGTTCTGACGCAGGTAGGGGTTGCTCATGCATGGCTCTGCACATTCCAGGCTGAACATCAGGCTGTGCAGGGTATGCATGGGCACGCCCCCCCACCTGTGACTGCATACATTACTGATGCGCTCCAGTGCATCAGGATTTGTGCCATGCACTTTTCCATTTTGAATATTGCACCGGGGCGCATCAGTGGGTTGCGCATGGCGCAACACTGTTGTGCCATGCGCAACCCTTTTGAATATCTGGGCCTGCTTGTCTTGAATTTTTGGTGTGAACTTTGGATATGCATTTTACTGCAAAACATGTTGCTAACCAGTATGCCAGAATAACTCAATTGGTTATGAAAATAGCATAAGCAAATGTTTGCAGAACATCTAATAGACACTGATATGTAGTTTTGATGCATTCCAGTTGCTATATATGATTAAATGTTACACTGTACTTGCAATAAGAATCACCACCCAACTGATAAATGACAGCCACTCATGATCAACACTTGTGGGACTTAACATTTTTATGTTGACAAAATTAAGAAATATATATATATAAAATGGAAAGACAAATGGCCCCGGGTCAGTCATCTGTGTCTACTGAATGTGTATGTGTGTACAATAAAAATAAGTAATTGTGTTACATGCCATTTTTGCCATCCTCTCGGGTTGTTGAATTATGTAATCTTACCCTTTGTTTTGCAATTTTGAGTTTTTCAAGCCATTACATTGCAGAACATATTGCTGAACCATGCAAAGGTAAAGTACAAGTGCATGCACAGTTTAGGCACTGAGCGTTTTTCTGTAACCATTGAAAATAAATCTATTACAGCTGATGCATTGATAAATTATGCAGCAGTTCTATATTTTAGGGTGTGTATTTGTAAGACACACTTCAATGGAGTCATAGAGTTAAATTAATGAAAGTTTACTCTGAAACATTCTGATCATCATCATTAAAATGTCATTGAAGAAAAGGAAACGAGACAAGTAAATTTGCAGTAAGTAAATACAAACAGGTGGAAAAAGTGATATAAGCATGGTTACAGGGTGTTGACACAGACTGTTAAAATGACCAAAGTTACATACTTTGGAAAATGCAAATAAGGATAAGGAATGCAATGCACTCAGTTGGTAGGAGCAGTAGACAGCTTTTCTCCAAACCAGTTGCGGACTTCAGAGGTGAAAAGGCAGTCTGTGCATCAAAGCACTGGTATTTTGGCCAACCAATGTATTGTAATACTTACCTCTAGAATGAATATATTGCATTTATCATTCCTTTTCATTATCTGAACTGTGCATGCAGTATTATTATTATTTACAATAAAGTCTCATTTTGTGTGTGTGTGGGGGGACTTATCTGGTAGGTGAATATATTGAAGTTCTTTCCAGAAACCAGTTGTATTGTATCTATAGCAGAACAGTTTTACTTGTATTTGTTTGAGGCAAACAGAAAAAGGGTACTGTTATGGGCCTGGTAAACCTTTGGTTGAAGAAACAGGTCAGCCTTAAATAATTACAGTATATTCACCAACACTGACAGCCCTCATAACATGATGATTTCTACCAGTTCTGTCAAAAATGCAGTTTAGCGTGGACAACACAAACCTCTGAATATTGCAAACTCTTCCATTCATTACAGAACTAAATGGCAGATTGCACAGAAATGATTGGAATTAAAACATTAAGAGACTAACCTATAAAAAAAATTCAGGATGAATTGACTTCATTATACACCCCTCATTTCAGAAAAGAACCAGATGTAAAGCAAAAAATAAAAATGTGACTCACCAGTCACTAGAGATGCTAATCAAATCCAAAGTCCCCAAACAGTGCAAACCCTTGAACGATCATTTTAAACTACAATCATTTGCTGAAACAATATTGAAATAAACATATAGGCCCAGATATTCAAACTGCATCAGGCTGTGGCGCAAGCCTGAGCGCAGCTCAACTTTGTTGCGCAGGGGTGTGGCCTGAGCGATATTCAACGGAGCTGCGCTATGGTGCAGCAGCTTTGAATATCACACCCTGGCCACCCCACTGTGCATGGCGCAGTGGCACTGCACCAGTGCAAGTGGCCAGAGTGGAGCATGGAGATGCGCTAGCGCAAGTGCCATTGCGCCATGCACAGCACCTCGCGATATTTAAAGGGACATACAAATGGCGCCATAATTTATCAGAGCACACAGGGGCCATTTGCATCTCAATATGGCCCCATTTGCATGCCATTAGCATGCAGGTGCGCCGATCCCCGACGACTTGCGCCTGGCGCCCTGCCAGGCAGCAGCCGTCAGGGACTGACGCACCCTGCAGCCCGATCACGGGCATTCGTCTAAAAAAAAAAAACCCTGTCCAATATCCCTGGTGGTCCAGTGGACTGCTATGTGCCCGATCGCGGGCATTTGTCTATAAGAATAAGCTCCCCCATCCAATATCCCTGGTGGTCCAGTGGACCTCTATGTGCCCGATCACGGGCATCAGTAATAGAACCTCCCCCATGTCCAATATCCCTGGTGGTCCAGTGGACGATCGTGGGCATCTGTAACACATAACATACTCCTACTACTCTGGTGGTCTAATTATTGCCCCCACCACCCACCCTGAGCCCCACCACTTGATCCCCCGTCAGTCAGCAGGCAGCAGCACTCCACCCACCTGCCACCCCACCGCCCACCGACTGACAGCTCAGTAGGGCTGCACGCCCATTGGTTCACTGCATGGGCCAATGGGCGTGCAGCCCATACCATACTACTCAGTCCAGATATGTGAATGATTAAAGTTCCTATGGATTGAAGTTCCTAATGTTGTGCTAGGAGGGAGGCAATCAATGTTTTCAGCCTTGAGAGTAAAAAATGTATTTTGTTAAGTATTCATTTGTGGCAAATCTCAGAATTCTTTGTGGCAACTTTAACTTCACTAAATATAAGCTGTTCGGTGGTGGCAGAGCCGACTGGTGCCAAAAAGGGGACTGAGCACTGTTTACTTTTGGTATTGGGGGCATATGTGTGTGTGTGTGTGTGTGTGTGTTTGTGTGTGTCAGAGAAAGTGAGAGAGAGAGAGAGAGAAATGGACATGTGTTACAAGAACAGGCAGGAAAACTCTCAAGGCATGGTTAGCCAAGTTGGAACACTCAAGGTGGGGCTTACCAAACTGGGAGGCTCAAGATTGGAGTGTTCGGGAACTGGGAGATTATTTTGGGTATGTTATTTTTTCATTCAGTAGCTGGTACTGGGGTGGGTAACAGGGTTCTTCATAGCATGTAGATACATGGTGGTGGTTGTGGTGATCAGGGACAAAGGTGTATATTATCCCTCGTGTCTCCTATATACACATTGTACATGTACATGTACATGTACATAAGTGGTTTTAAGAAAGGGTTAGAATACTGGTATCCAAACCAGAGTAATAGTGCAATAAAGGATTTAACAGCGGTAAAAGGCAGTTTTAGGGATTTTATCAAAACAAAGTAGACTGATAGCTAAACTACAGGGTGGTGGTAAACAAATGGGGTGGTGAAAAAAAAATGTAGGGTGATGGCCCACCACGCTAAAATAATGAATGGGGAACACTGGTTAGTAGCAAGCCATGCTGCCATGGCAAGACCCTCCTCATAAACCAAGGTTCAATGTTTTGGTGAATAGAGTATGGGGTTGGAAGTGCTTATGTAACTGTAGTTTACTTTTTGGCTTTTCTCTATTCCCACTCTTGGTAGGTAAGCCAGGTAGTGAATAGGGAATAGAAAGCCCAGCACCAAGAGTGATTAGAGTGCTGGAGAAGGAGGAGGCAGAGGTGGATGGTGGGTGCATCACAACACGGTAAGCAGGAACTGCCATGGGAGGCTGGCCTTTGTAGGGAATGTAGGAGGAGTTATTCCCCCCACATTGAATCTCTGGCTTTAGCCCTTCCATTCAATGTTTTGGAGAACAGAGTATAGGGCTAGAAATGCTTATGTAACTGTATTTTACTTTTTGGCTTTTCTCTATTTCTACCCTTGATAGGTAAGCTGGGTAGTGAGTAGGGAATAGAAAGCCCAAAAAGATTACCTCCTCCAACTCACAGAGAGTATGACCAGTAGCAAGCAGGACAGGAAATACCCCCAGGTGGAGGAAACCTCTGCAGACTCATGGCTACTGACTCGCCCATTCTCTGGGCAAACTAAGAAGAGATGAACCTAGGTTCCAGTAACCATATTCTAATTTCTGAGTAAGATAAATGACTTGGAGATATGACGGTCCATCTTCAGAGTCTGTTGGATGATGCATTCTGAAAGGACAATCCTAAGGCTGAAGAGGCAGGTCCATTCTGAAGGAGCATCTGGATCATGAGTATGGATTAGGTCCAGCTGGAAAAGGGGGTGAATGTGGTCCAGTATTCCAATGTGAATTTGGTTGATATTCCATGGGGTTACAGAGTCAATGCGAGCATGAAGAGCATGAGTTGAGGAATGGGCTGTCTAACTCTGAACTGTGAGAAGTATGATGGGTTAAAAATTCATAGAGTAATCTATCAGACTTTGTAGAGGGTTTGACATTCAGATTAGAATCTGAAAGCTTGGAGTTCAGCAGTGTGCAATATGTTGCTCTGTAGGCACCTATGGAGATGATCAAGGATTTGGACAGAAGCTTCAGGTATCTGGTAGGAGGGTTACCACAGAAGACTGTAGACCGATGAAGGATGGGTGGTGTATGCTGTAAAGATGGTAACTGGATACAGAGGGAACTAATTGGAAAGTTCGGCACAATGAGTTTGAAGATTGAATAGAGTAATTGTTGCTATAATGAGATTTGTATAGGCTTATATTCAGGAAGGACTGGTAATGAGAAATATTAGGTGTGGGTGTTGCTGTGGCTTCATTGCCCATGGCAGGAGCTTGAGTGGCCATAGCGGCTTTACAGTGCTGTAGTATTTAATGTCTGAATGCTGAGGGAAGCCCGAGAATGGATCATCAAATAGGTCTATGGACTGAAGTGGCAAAGGGAAGTTGGGAGCAGCATAAAATGCAATTGGTGCCCAGCCTGCTTAGTCAGATATAGGACTGTCATGGGGCATGACTGGGACAGTGAGGTAGCCAGATCAGTTGCGGATGTGCCAAATGAGGAATCAATGGAAGCCTGCTCATGGTGCTGGTATTCGCTGGAGAGAGTATGGTGACGTCCAGGGCCCAGGCACAGTGGCTCAGATAGAGTAACTTCTGCAAGACAGCTAGGCACCAAATATCCTATGATACATGTTCTGGGATAGCACCTGGAGAAGATCAGAAGAACATCCAATGGCTATTAAAGGAGTACTAGTCAAATAACATGATCAAACTGAGGCAGCGCTTTTAGGAGGAGACAATGGGGAGAAGATATAACTGATGATGCCAGTATTGCTATGAGGTACCCTGGGGTTTCTGTTATCCTTAACAGTGATAGTAATTATGGAGTTGGTACATCTTGGAAGGAATTAAAGTCATGTTTCCAGGGGAGAAGATAGGCGTGAAAGAGACTATACTAAATCTTGGATCCAATGGAGACATGGGAGATAGTGATGCCCATACTGCTTGAAATAATAGACTATATGAGGAAGCATCCTGCAGAAATGGTTGAGAGATGGAATATTCTATGGTCCTGTCAAATAAGATGCCAGAATTGGGTCCTGGGAGGTCATTGGGAGGTACTGAAGATTTTATGCTGATGTAAGAGTCTATAGGGCATGCTATTCAAGGGATGTTGCTGGAACAAGGTATCTTCAGGTGATAAGACCATGTACTCCATAGTACGTGGGAAGGGAGCTGTTATGATGTCTGAGTTAGGAGTATAAGATGGATGATCGGGTAGTTAATCAGACAGGGACGCTGACATCGATAGTTGTAGGAATGCCCTAAAAACACCTCAGCAAACAAGCAGGAGCCCTGAGCCACCAGGGTGATAAGGAGGAAAGCAGCAGTCCTGAGACCAAGGGAATAGTCCAAGTGGAAGTCCACCTACTTAAGGAAGGACCAGGAGAAGAAGACGGCTGAGGCCGAGCAGCACAGACATCAGCAGGTGCGTGGAAGGCATGGGACCGGAGTAGGCACTACAGCATATGGGAATAGAAGGCAGAAAAGCAGAGTCAAGCCTCAGCAAAAGATCCATTCTAAATCAAGAGGCAAATCCAGGTATGAGATGCTGCAAAGTTGCAAAGTTGAGGAGCGAGGGTCCCACTTCCAAAGGAGATGGTGAACTGGAACATTCAGTAGCAAGGTTCTATAGTGATGGGGAATGGGTTCCCACCTCTGAAGAAGATGGCAAACTGGAATTGCTGACAGGAAAAGTGGTGCAAATAAGGAAAGCACTGGAATCAGAGCTGGAAGACCACTGGCTGAGATACGGGAAGCAGCAGGGGAAAACTTGAAGAAGGCTTCAGGCACACATCCTTGAGGGAGAGCAAATGGCTCGTATCCAGCTGGAAGCAAGGGGAATGCAGAAGACATGTCCAAGAGGAAGGCAATAAGGCAGCAGAGGGACCGGCCCCATGGCGCTGAGGTTTGAGGCGCTGGACGCCACACCTCGTGCCATGCTGGCGACCTGGGTTCGGGAATGAGCCCAGGGAGCCAGGGGTTGGCAGGGGAGGAAAGAGATTGAGCATTAAGAGGACATCTCTCTCTCTCTCTCTCTCTTCCCTGGGGAGGGTTCCAGGGACTCACCACACTGCAGTGGCACCTGGTGCCTGTTGGGATAGTGCTAGCAAGCAGTGACAGCATAGCTAGGGGGGTGGAGTTCGGCAGGCAGTGGCACATTGTGCCCAGCCACCATTGCATGTCTGAACTCCACAGGGCTAAACAAGGATGGAAAATCCCCTTTCCTCTCAAGGCTGGTCGCTCTCTGCTCCTGTCTCTGTCCACCCTGGTCCAGCACTCTACACTTCAGATAGAGCACCTTGGTTAGATAGGATGGCCCTTCCCCATGAGGGTTCAGATCTGGGGGTTTTGCTGGGCCGGGGTGAGGAGTTAGGTGAGCTGCCTCACAGCAGGAGGTAGATACCAGGAGTAAGCAGATGCTGTAGAGAGTTTCCCTCGGGAAGGGGCAGAAATAGTCTACAAAAAAAAAATAAGGCAGCAGAGACATCTGGCATATCAATGAGGGAGGAGATGGCAGCAAGGAGCTGAAGGACTGTTGATTGGATATGGTTGAGCTGGAAGGCAAGCCACAACAACGATGCCCAGGAGTACAGGAAGAGGTGGAAGACAAGCAGCAGGGAAGTCCCTGAGTCTATCAGGACTGAATGGAGGTGGAGACTGAACAAGCTGGTGGGGTGCATATCCAGAATGGGATGAGGCCAAGGCAGAGATGAGTACATTGAGTCCATGAGGTGAAGAATGTAGTCGGACAACGTAGGATATTGAAGGCAAATGGGGTATATTGGTCCTGTTCCTGAAGGTAATGCAGGAACCAGGTATCAGATATAGGATTCAGTTGGTTGAAGTAGTAGATTGAAGGCAAATGGGTACTGTGGTTCTGTTCCCAAATGGAATGTGGCAACCAGTTATCAGGAACAGAATGCAGTCAGTTGAACAGTAGATTGAAGACACAGGCTCCCATACCTGGTAATCGGGTGAGATAAACTTCACTCAATACCACACCAGCAGAGTTAGGGACAGAGGATGTAAGGGTGCTAGTATGACTGGTAGTTGTTGGTGAAGAAACCAGCGGAGTAAGATGGCACGTAGATTGAAATGGACTCCCATCCCTGGGAGACAGGATAAATCTACCTATGCTCGATGCCTCAGAAGGCAGAGTTAGGAATGGAGACCAGAAAACTGCTGGTTTGGGCTGAGTCAGGAAAGGGCAGCTAAGCTGTGTAGTTGTAGGTAGGTAAACAGAATAGGCAGGATGAAGGAGAAGTCAGCAAGTCAGAGGTGGAGAACGGGAGGAGGAAGTTACTATGAATGCCATTAAGTTGGAGATAGGGTAATCCAGGGAAGAACATGCTGGGTAGTAATAGAATGTAATGAATGACTGAAGGCCGAGTAGGCTGCTAGGGTAAGGAGTTATGAGTGGGTAGCGGAAGCCCATGTAGGCAAGAGGGCATGGCAGATCATACAGCTTGCATAAAGCAGGCTCCTTCTAATCAGAGCTATGATACCCGCCATGACACCCCAGTCCCCCACCATGGGAAAAACAGGGGAGCCACAAGTTGAGCATCTTTGAGACCAAACAGCTACTGGAATGAAGCAGTCTTTTGCAAATAATAGTATAAGCACAAATTTGTTTTGTTTTTTGGTGATCTGTATGTATTTGTTTGATATTTCCTTCAATAAACACCCCTGCTCTTTTCGAGAAGTGCCATGGGATCTTTAACATCCACCTGAACAGGCAGATGGGACCTTGGTTTAACATCTCATCAGAAAGAAGGGACCTCAGGGGTGCAGCACCCTCCTCATGCTGCACCACAGTGTCAGTATTGGGATTTAACCCAAGTGCCTGTTGTGGTGATAGGACGCACAGCCTTCTGATCTTCTGGCCTCAGAGGCGAGTGTGCAATCTGCTGAGCCACTGACACTTCTCCCATGCATGCTGTCACTCTCTCCAATCCCATACCTCATACATGCTGTCACACTCTTGATTCCATACCTTCATGCATGCTGTCATATCCATCAGCTGACCACATGCCTCCATTCACACTGTCACACACAATGACCTGTGTTGTGGGGGAATTAGAGAATTCAAGGGACAGATATAAGACAAATCTAGTGGGGGTAGGAGGAAGTAGGCTGTTGGTTAGCTAGGATCTGCAGCTTGTTCAATAGGTAGGGAAGTGGGCAGATTGGGTGGGTCAAGTGGTCCTTATTTGCTGTCAAAGTCTATGTTTCTGTGACCACATACACTATCACACCCATCATCCCCCATTCACCCTGTCAGATTCATTGACCTATACACCACAATGCACACTATCACACCTCACAACTCCATGCCCCATGCATGCTGTCACACCAACTGACCACATAACACCATGCCTGCTATCACATCTTATGATTCTATACCCCATGCATGCCGTCACACCCAACAGTCCTATGCTTGCTGCCACACCCACTAATCACACACACATGCGCTGCTGTAAATAAACAGCATGCATGAGCAGTGAGATCAAAGCATAATGTTTGAGAACTATTATTGTAACCTACCCTGCCACATGGCAGATTACACAGAGCTAGAAAGTAGACTAGAATGGCAATGCCCCATAGTTTTTCCAGGTGCAAGTATACTGAGTGTGGTGCCATGTTGTGAATGGCAATAAGAACCAGAAGAGTTACTTATCTGTAGCATTATGTGTGTTGTGAGCTCTTACATGGACTGGTTGAAGTGCAATTCCTGCCTTTTTTTTCTCTCCTGTTGGGAGGTCCTGCAGATGGCACAAGCTGATGTGTGGGTTGTGAATCCTGGATAAAGTCCATGAGACACCTGCTTGCTTGCCTCCCTCAGGGCCACGGATGGAGCTCCCTCTTTGAAAAGCGAAAGCATGTGTGTATAGACACCAGGATAATATTAAACATAATGATTATACTAATTGTGTGCATTCAGCATAGCAGAGTGAGAGGGAAAGGGGGAAGGGAGTAGTGTCAGGTGGGGTAAATCCTGGGCAGGGGAATGCGTGCTTGGATCCATGTTTGGGGGCTGACTGTACGGCACTGGAAGCAGGAGAGGAGGTGCCAGGGACTACAGCTGATCTGGCCACCACCAAGCAGAGTGGCTCCTGAGTGGTAACCACTGGAGGAAGGGAATAGTGTGTGGAAGACCCGATTGGTGTGTGGAATACCCGATTGGAGGTACACTTTATCTTGTGTTCTGGTGCTGTGCTTAGGGACTTTTACTTCTTGTTGTTGTGCTTTATTTCTTTTTTTCTTCTGGAACTGTCCATTCTCACTTTGGCCTGCTTCCTGTGGCCTGGGGGATGAGAGATGGACCAGGAGGGCTCGGTGTGTTGGGGGAGCTGAGGACTGATTGTCTCTCAGGAGGGTGAGACCCTAAACCCACCCTCCCCGGGTTAGTCCAGCCTTCTACTGTGCAGAACATGCCCCAGGTAATCACACATTTGGGCATAGTATCTGGTGGCTGTACAGGAGGCTGATAGTCATCGAGACAGGAGTGGGAAACAATCTCTCAATTAAATTGGAAAAGGGTACTGGTTAACTGGTTAGGGTTGTGCAACCCAAAAAGGTCCTGACCCTTATTATCAGGATCAGGATCCAGGCCAAAGTCCTGACAAGTTCTGATTAGTTCTAATTCGAATCAGAACCTTTTGCAAAATGTAATGAAAACTGCAAATCTTCTATATAATTGCATAAAACGACACAGACATCTGTGACGCACATGTAGAACTGTAAACAGCATTTCAGGATATGAAAACTGTCTATTTCCTTTCTCACAGTCAGTAGAACTAGTGCTACAACTGTAAACTGACCTGTCTGACCTCAGAGGAGCAATCCCATTCCCATTTAGTAGTATACACTATACATTACACAACTGACATATCATAGAAACACAGAAATATAGAATTTGAATTTGACGGCAGATAAGGACCGCTTAGCCCACCCAGTCTGCCCAATTCCCTACATATTGGATAAGCTGCAGATTTTAGTTTACCAACAGCCTACTTCTTCCTGACGGATATCAATTTAATATTATTGCACCAGATCCTTCTCTGCTCCACTGAGAGTCATTGTGATAGATTGCCCTCCCCAACCCCCCATATTAAAGGCTTTGGCATATTATTCTTTTCCCCTACAGTCTACTGCAGTAGCAAACTCTCCTTTTCTAACTAATTATATCGAAATCTACCATTATGGGAAGGCCACCCATAATGGTATCTCTTTGCTCTCTTGCCTGCCCCTCTTATATTTTCCTTTTTCCTTCCATGCCATTGCCCAACTTTAAATAAACCAAAAACATTATATAGCTTTAATAGAACATAAAGATGTTGCCTAATTATATGGTAAAACCAAATAAGCAATTGTTAGACTTGTAGGCAGCCAAGTAGTTGTTTACTTCCCCCTGTAAAATAAAGAAAGACCCTGCATGTGGTAAAAGAAACTATGTTGCTTTAAGAAAATAAAAATATGCTGCACCTTTGTATAGTAAAACAGCGACTGCCTTATGGAAAACCCTCTGGGGTAATAAAAGAAAAATGAGCAGCCACTTGTGTTAAAAAGCAGCCGAGTATTGGTTTGTTGTCCCCTGTAAAAAGCTGCTGGCAGACTCAGAAAAAGTGAACGTACTGGCGTTTGTTTTTTTTATAGAACCAGAGGCTCAGTCTGACTTGAGGTTAGGAGTCAGAGATAGCGAGTCAGCAATAAACTGCTATGCTAGAGAAGGGAGATAAAAACACTTCTCCCATAGCCTCATGGTGCAAAGGCACTATGTAAGCAATAAGACACGATGGGGTGTCCATTAGACAGTTCTAATGCACGGCTAGTGGGACGTAGTGAGGCACGAGGCCACAGGCCGAGTGCATCCTGTCCCCTAGCCATGCATTAGAACTGCCTAATGCACATCCCCAGAGTGGCTTATTGCACTTATAAAATGGGCCTGTGTATTCTAAATGGGGGTTCTAGTTTTAGCTGTGCATTAGACACATCTAATGCATGGCTAACAACCAATCAGATTGCTTGAAATCCTTTGCCCATTTTATAAGAAGTACAGAAAACCAGTTAACAGTGTCAGGTGAGGTGCTGCTGAGTCAGGAAAGTGAAAGTTATTACTTTCCCTGACTCGCGCCTCCGAGGATAGCTGCTAGGGCAATAAAAGTAAGTGCTAAGTATGCACTCCCCAAAACAGGCAAAAATTTCAGTTTATTTCAGCAGTTGGGAGAACCTTGCGGCATGGTGGAGTCAGGAAAGTGAAAGTTCTCACTTTCACTGACTTGCTCCTTTTTGGCTAAAATACATGGAAGAAAGGAACTAGCCCTTTAAATGGTATTCCCTCCAGTATGAAGCAGAAAAGAAAGAAATCCCTTAACAGTAAGACAGTTAATTCTGAAATAAAGAAAGGCTGCAGGATGAAATCTTTTCCGATGGCTTGCTATTTCAGCCATCAGGTAAATCAGTAACCTTCATGTAGATCTTACACACATCCTTAAAGTAGGAGAAATATTATAAACATGTCATAAAAAGGAATACTGTGTTTATAAACAACCTGAGATTGTTTCATTTTTTTAATAGCTATGTGTGAATTTGCTCCTACCTGAGCACAGCTAGCCTGTAAAATGAGCCCTTAGGAGCCACTAGCCCCATGATGAGGCTGTTTTATAGTTGGTGACAGCTGTCACTCAAGGTGAGATGGGGTGGAGTTTCAAGACTGACAGAAAATTAAACCATAATACTATATATGTTGTGCTATAGTATTTTAAGGAAGTAAAGAAGTGTTTATTTTTTATCTTATACTTCTAATTTGCCTATGCAGTCAAGCTGATCTTCCAAAATGTCTGTATTAGAGAAGGAATGATTGTTGTTTAGAAAAAGGGCAGATCAGCTGACCTGATGAAGCAGCAGAGAAGAGTATAAAAGCTTCCCTGGTGCCCAGAAGTGGCAGATAAGCCTGAAAGTGAGTAAGGAGAGGTTGTCTTGAAGCACAGACGATTGTAGAAACTGTGATTGAAAAGTTATCTACTCTGTGGGTGAACTACCAGGGAAGGGTAGTTCTCTGAGCTCCAGAAGAGCTGTTTTCTTCTTTTATTTGATTTCTTTTTTCTTTTCTAGTCTGAAGTTTAGACTTATGCGATTTATGGTTTATATTTATTCTTTTGTATGAAAATTTATCTTTTTACAAAAAAATAGTCAGTATGGACACTAAACATTACACCTAGCAAAGGTGTGTTAAACCATATAGAGAAGTCTTGTCTCACTCATTTACCCTACCCGCATAACCCGATCACAGAAAATTGGTGTCAAAAGTGAGATCTGGTTGTCCAGCCTAGGTGGGAAACCAGATTTCGGTACCAGTCCTGGTACTAGGGTGAAAAGACTGGAATGATGTCGGACAAAGAGGAGAAGACATAGGGAGCTGTGGCAGCTGGTGTCCAGACCAGAACAAAGGTGGTGAAATCTGGAGAGACCATGATGCCTGGATTAGGACCAGCAGTGTGACCAAGGAAGCCAAAGGATCATAGTGATGAGGATGAGGATGAGCATCGGTAGGAAGAACAGAGGATGTATCCAGATGAACCACCTGAGGGATTACCCAAGCTAATGAGATGGTTGGCTATAAGACAACTGGATATGGAATGAAAAAGAGAACATGAGAGGAGATGGCAAGATACCAGGTGGGCAGAGACTTTACAGGCCTTACATGACTTGGGGGCAGGTAGAGGTCAGGATGGGGGCAGGCCAGACCCAAACCCAAAAGACATTAAATTAACAAAAATGATGGCAGCAGATGATATAGAGGGATATCTTATAACTTTTGAGAGGGTTGCCCAGGCTTGTGCTTGGCCTCAAACACAATGGGTGGTGCGGTTAGCCCCATATCTAACTGGGAAGGCACAGTTGGCATACAGTAAAATGGATGCCAGGACTGCTAATACTTATGATTTGGTAAAGAAAGAAATACTCAAGCAGTATGATATTAATACCGAGATATACCGGCAGAGGTTCCGGGCATTAAAATACCAGACATATGATACCCCTAGAGAGACCTTCATAAGGTTAAGGGAATTATGTAATAAATGGTTACAACCAGAGGGGAAAACCATAAATAATGTGGTAGATATTGTAGTGGGGGAACAGTTTTTTACAAATCTTGCAGCAAGATGTACAGATATGGGTAAGAGAGCATAACCCAGAAACTGTAGAAACTGCCATTACACTAGCAGATAACTTTCTCTCTGCCCACCAGAACATAAAGAAAGGAGGAAGTAGACCCTCAGGGACTGTTAAACCAAACCCCCTAGTGAGACCAGTCTATGAGCAACCAAGATATGGGAGATACGGATGTTGGCAAGATAACAGGGGTGGTACTGGTAGACGACCCTTCCCGGCAGACATTATTTGCAGAAATTGTAAAGGTCAGGGACATATTGGCTGATATTGCCCCACTAAGAGAGGAGAGGAGATACAACTCATTTGGCATTATTGAACCCTGGTTACTTTTTCAACGAAGTAAGGGTGAAAATTAAAAATGTGACTGCCTTAATTGAGTCTGTGAGCAAACAAACATTAATTTGTCCAGAGCTGGTAACCAAGAAAGAAAGAGGACCTCCGATGAGTGTGGTCTGTGTTCATGGGGACACCCATGTATACCCCACAGTGCCAGTGGACATGGTAGTGAAAGAAAAACTGACCATTTTAACAACAGGATTGGTACCACATTTACCCGTACCTATGGTCATTGGGCATGATTTTCCTGACTTTGCTAATTTAATGCCTAATAAAGGAACTAAGACAGCTGTAACCACCAGGGCTCAAGAGAAGAGACAGTGATAGCTGGGGGAAATGTTTCCTTTTCAAGAAGAGGTGGTTGAAAAACCAGGGAGAACTAAATTGTCCCACAATATGAGGAAGAAAATACAAAGATAATGGCAAGTGAACCAGAATGGTTTAACATCAGAGATTGTACAAACTGTTTTTGTAAAAGCAAATATTGTGGATGAACAAAAAGCTGATGATAGTTTGAAATCTTTTTTTTCAGCAGGTGGGAAAAATACAGACCCCAGGTACCCCAAAAATTGTAATAAAAAATTAATTGTTGTACAGGATATGTGAGAACCCAGTAACCAAGGAAGAGGTAGAACAACTGTTAGTACCCTCTTGTTTTAGAAAGGATTTATTGTACCTTAGTCATGATCTACCATGGGCAAGACATGCGGGGCAAGATAGGACAGTAGGCAGATTGACACAGTATTTCTTTTGGCCAAGGATACATGATGATGTAGCCAAATATTGTAGAGAATGTGAGGCTTGTCAACTTGTAGCCCTAGTAGGGAAGAAAGAAGAAGTTCCTATATTACCCTTACCTCTGGTGACAACACCATTTGAACGTATTGGGATGGATGTGGTGGGTCCTTTAAATAAAGCTCAAAGGGGAACCAGTACATACTTGTCATATGTGATTATGTGACAAAATACCCAGAGGCCATACCCTTGAGATCAGTTACAACACCTAAAATAGCTGAGTAATTAGTAAAGCTATTTAGTAGGGTGGGTATACCTAAGGAGATACTAACAGATCGGGGTACTAATATTAATGCTGAATTATTGAGGGAGCTTTATCGAATGTTGGCTATAGTGGCTGTACGCACGTCCCCCTACCATCCCCAGACAGATGGTCTAACTGAGCGTTTCAACCAGACGTTGAAACGGATGCTTAAGAAGTTTGTTCATGAGGAGTGTAAGGACTGGGATAAGTACTTACCTTTTGCCCTGTTTGCTTATAGAGAGGTTCCCCAGGCATCTACTGGTCACTCCCCATTTGAACTTCTTTTTGGCAGAAACCCCAGAGGACACTTAGAAGTGATCAAAGAATGTTGGAAGGAGGGCAAGGACATGAAGCACCCTGGAATCGCTACTTATTTGAAACAACTTAGACCGAGGTTAGTTAAATACTCTGCCATAGCTCATGAGATGCGTATTCAAGCCCAGTCCACACAGAAACAAATACCTGACCAGGGAACACAGATAAAAACATTTGAATCTGGAGATAGTGTTATTACTACTTCCCACTACTACTAATAAGCTACTAATGAAGTGGCAGGGGCCTTATACAGTAGTAAGACAGACTGGTCCTGTTACTTTTGAAATAGAGACCCCTGACAAGAAACAAAAAATAGAAATCTACCATGCCAATTTGTTGAAAAAATGGTATGAGAAAAGTACCAAGGGGATGAGCATGTTAGTATTATCTGAAACCCCCGTGACAGAGTTGGAAACGGCTTATGGGAGACTGGAGATGAGAAAAGGGATACGGGAGGTAAAGGTAAATCCTACCCTAGACCCTAAACAAAGACAAGAGTTATAGGATATGTTGTTGGAATATCCTAGTACTTTTACTAGTGTTCCAGGCCTTGCTAGGGGAGTGGTGCATGAGATACGGACCACGTCCCCTCCCATAAGAAAAAAGCCATATAGGCTACCCGAAAGGGTGAGACAAGAGGTACAACTCGAGGTGGAAAATTTGTTAAAAATGAAGATAATTGAACCATCTAATAGTGCTTGGGGGTCCCCTATTGTTGTGGTGCCCAAGAAAGAAGGTGGTATATGCCTGTGTCTAGATTTTCGAGGTTTGAATGCAGTGTCTCAGTTTGATGCCTACCCCATGCCTAGGGTAGATGATATAATAGACAAGGTGGGTAAATCATAGTATATTTTCACTTTAGACCTGACTAAAGGATACTGGCAGGTACCCCTTAAAGTTACATCATGAGAAAAAAACAGCCTTTAGTATGCCTATGGGTTTGTTTCAATTCAGGACCATGCCTTTTGGACAGTACGGAGCTTCTGCAACATTCCAAAGGTTCATGAACCAAGTGCTGGCACCTCACTATAATTTTTGTGCAGCCTACTTGGACGATGTCATAATTTTTAGTCTGGATTGGAACACCCATTTGGCACACCTAAGCAGAGGAGTAATTTTGTCGTAAAGGTTGGGGGGTACAACATCACTCTCAGCCAGCCTCAGATCACGAGTGCTATGTTACCCAGCAAAAAGTAAATTATCTATGGAAAAATACCATTATTTCTATCAACATACCTTTGAAAGCGAATACACAAATACATTATACAAGCAGGACAACACTAATGTAAAACCTCAAAGGGTACCTGTGCTTTCTCTCACGCTGCCTCGAAGCACTCGAAGTCTCTTCCTCTTGCCATCTGTCACTCGCCGACTCATGCTAAATTTTAAAAGGAGCTGCAAAATTTCCCAACCAAACCTTTTCCTTTCCTGTGCTTTGATCCTACCTGGTCCTCCTCTATCTAGTATACTTGCTACTGCCCTATCATTACCCAGATTACCTAATCCGTTCTAATTTTGCTTCTCTGACATGTCCTCCTACCTTAAACTTTCTGTTGATTTTGACTTTACCTGAATAGTTCCTCTCCCTTTTATCCTTCTCATTTTCTTTGCTTGCGCTTACCTGGTACTAAACCACTGTGTGTCTCTGCCATTGTTTGGTTCCCTTACTATTTGAAAATTGTACTCCGCCAGACCGACACTCATTCTTTATTGTTCATTACTGTGTGCACTTATCATTGTATTTTTGCTTAGCTGGATATCTTCCTTTTGTTCCCTCCCTCTTATTCATGCTACTGTTTATTTTTACCTTACATTATACCCTCAGTGCTACTCTCCAATGTTTTATATGCCTGCATTTTCTAAGAATTACATTGTATAACTAGGTCAAGACTGTATTTCCTATTATGTTTTTTTGTCTCTGCCATCATGGGAAATTGTATTATTTACAGTACCTCATTGTTTGTACTGTCTGTGTATTGTATATTCTCTACTTTGTAACCTCCCAGGTTGTGCCTGCAAATAGTCATCTCTATGGCTAGTGTGCCTCACCCAGTCAACAAAAATAAAAATAAATAAAATAAAAAAATGAGATATTGCATCTCACCTCTACTATGCTGGGAAATGCAGTAGACATCAGAACCCAATTGCAAATGACATATCACAGATTACGTCTCATTTGGTCTATTTTGGTTAAAAATATACTAAAAATGTGCACAAGCTAACAGGACGCACCAGCACAACAGCAATTGAAGTGGCAAACATTTGGCAGTGACAAATGCTTGTTATTTTTTATTTTGCACAGCTGTTAATTCATTTTATTTATTTATTTATTTGTTTTTGTTAACCAGGTAGTGCACACTAGACAGCCAAGTGCCTATTTTCAGGTGCGACCCGGGAGGGTTACATAGGTAGTAGCATACAGGAGTCAGTTACATACAGTTGAGCAAAAAACGGGATTAACAGGAAATGGATAGGCGGCTGACAGTATAGTACAAATTTAGCAAACAAGAAAATAACAGTCATTACCTGGAATGAAAGAGGAAGCAAGGTATAGTTAGAATTGAAGTTGGGGACACGGATGCACACAATTGTGGAGTAAACAAAAATGATTTAGGTACATATATGAATGAAATTAGTGCTAACAGAAGTAAGTGAACGTAAAATTTGGTGGCAGATAAGGACTGCTTCACTTGACTTACCCAGTCTGCCCATTTTTCCCTACCTACATTATCGCCATGGTCCGTAGACCCAACTTGATCTACAGCTCTTTCTCCCTCCCCCCTTCCTTTCCATAATGACTCATTTGAACCATCCACCCAGACCCACCTACAGGGTAAGGGTTTGATTTTTATTTTATTGACAGCTGAGGGCTAGCTGGAGTTTAATGGGCAAAGCAACAAACCACTCCCCCAACCAGGCCTTAAAAGGCCATCCCTTGGGCCAGTCCTCATTCATTTTCTTCGTTGCTGCCCGAGGCGCTGCTCCTCATACCTCTTCTCCTATTCTCCTGCCTGTTCTTTGTTTGCTGCATTTTAGCAGCACCTCCCACTGCTGGCTCTGTTCCATTTCCCTGCTGTTCATCCTACTGCTCACTGCCTTATTTGATGAGGTAGCATAAGACCCAATGAGAAGTATGCACGATTAATCAATGTGAATGAGCAGACCCTGAGATTGGACAGAGTGAAGGGAACCAGACTCATGTCATAAGGAAGCTACCCGTGATTGGTAACCACGGGAGTGCATGCGTCTCTCCCTCCCTCCCACCACCCCGTCCTCATGTCTCCTCCAATCCGGTGTTCATTTTTCCTCATTTGCAAACCTTCATCCTGTTCCTGTCCTAGTCTGGTATGCTGAGTAGCCCCTTTTGCCAGTTCTACCTCCCCGCCATGGCTCTATGTGTCCCCCCACTCCTGTTGCCTGTGCTCTTTCTCCTGTCTCACTGCACAGTGGCTGTCTGTGGCTCCTTGGTTCTCCCATCCCTCCTCCTCACTCCATTTCCCCTGTACCTTTTTCATAGTTTCATTTCCCCTTCTCTCTTTCACTCTCTTTCCATTTGCTGCTCTTGTCTCTGTTGCCTTCCCTCTTCTGGGTTTGTACTGGTGTTGCCACTGCCCAGCTTTCCCTCGTACATTCCCCACTTCTCCTTCTTCCTCTATCCATCTTCCTTTGCTCTCTCTGTCCCTTTTGCTCATTGTGCACATCCCCACTGCTATGTAGGATGCCTCGGTCCTCTGTTTTAGTTCTCTCCACAGCGACTTCTTCTGCCCCGTGCTGTTGAGCTTCTCAGCTGTTCCTGTGATCTGGGGGACAGCATTTACTTCGCTCCTCTTGATTTGTGTTCTCCCCCTGGTCGATGCTCACCTCTTGGCCTCTCGTACCTGTTCCAGAACTTCATTCTTGATGGCCTGTCTTGATGTTTGGACCATATCTACTGTTATTGCCCTGTGGTTCAGATCCCAATCTCCCTTACTGGGCATTTGCTCTCTATGGGGACTGCAACTCCTATTGTTGGTTCTCGTCTGGTCTCCTCTTACATCCTCTTATACCTCATCTTCTTCCTGGTACTTCTACCCTTCCTTTCCTCAACCTCAACCCAACCTGTTTGCCACCCATCCTGTTTCATATCATGGGACTATCAGTCAGACTGGACTGTACACCTGGCTGGTGTGCTCTGCAGCCTTCCTCTGGGATTTGCCATTTGTCCCTGCCCCTGCTCTCCCTGGCCTTTGCCACTCATTGCTCTTGGTTACACCATGATGCGCTTTCTTAATTTCATCCCTGACTGTGCTTCCCCATGGTGGGTGCTCGCCCTCCTCCTCCTGCCATTCCCTTCATCCTCCATTCCTCTCTTTCTCTGACCTCTGCTTTCTTTTGGGGGCTTCCCTATCCTGCCATCCCACCATACCACCATACCCTACTCATTCACATTCCCTAATATTCCCTCCAGTATATCACCCTGCCTACTCATCTCCTCCTCCTCCAACCCTATTCCCTCATTCTAATGAAACCTATGTCCTCCTGGTGCTACCTACCTCACCATCGACTGCTGGCTTCACCTGGCCGCTCTTGCTCCTACCTTCATGCAAGTCTATCCATTCCTAATTTGTCTCTCAATGGACCCGGTTAGCATGCACTCCTGTGGTTACCAATCATGGGTAGCTTCCTCATGACATGAGTCTGGTTCTCCTTCACTCTGTCCAATCTCAGTGTCTGCTCATTCACATTGATTAATCATGCATACTTCTCATTGGGTCTTATGCTACCTCATCAAACTGCTCTCCATTCCGAGACATGCCTTTTGTGTCCATTGCTCCTTGGCTTGGGGTTAACCTGTAGCTGACGGTCTCGCTCTGCACCCATGAAGTCCGCATTTAGAGCATGTGAAGCTTGGAACGGGATCCTTCTCCCTGGCCCATAGTAAGAATGTCTTCACTCTGGGTGGACCTTCAGTCATCCCTCATCTCGGCGACACCTCTGGATGTAGAATTTATGCTATCCAGCTGTGAGAGGTGGGGCTGTCATCATCAGAACCCCTTTGGCTGCCCGAGTAGGTTCAGAGGCACCATCTACGCTGTCCTCCTTCAGAACCACCTCCGGTTCACCTAGTCTATTTCGTAGGCTCGCATTGGCCAGCTGAGTGCCTCAGCAGTCATCTCTCTTCTCTCTCTTGCTTTTGAGCGTCTAGTTGCAGAGACATCACTCATAACCCTAAACAGTTGTCCATTTAGAAGGACAGAGAGAGAGTGTCCTCTAAATTGGAATGTTTTCCTTCTCACTCGATCTCGACTCTAAATTGCAGTAGCTGAGCCTTCACTAATCAAAACATCCTTCAGCCTGGAGGGAAGGTGACCTAGGCCTTGGATCCCTAGAGGTTTCCTCCTCAAAGAGTTTTTTTTTTCTTCCTCTCCTCCTTGTCAATGGTCATAATATTAGATAGGGCTGGAGTTTCCTTAGGTTCCATAGTTTAGTTCTGCTGTTGGATGAAGTCGGATGGTGGCCCCACCTGTTCCCTCTCTCTCTTTAGGAAGTGTGCCCTTCTGCATCTTGTCTGCTTTCATTTCATTCATCGTCCTCTTCATATCTCATTCTTCTCCTGTCCTTCTCATCTACATCTATCACCTTAATTTCTGGTCTCGATATATTCTGATTTCTTGCCTCTTCGATGCTTGACACCCTTTTAGGCATTCTTTTTGGGCTTCTTCCTAAGTTACCTTTAGCCAAAGGAATTATTCCTGCAGCACCTATGAGGGGAATCCTCCTCTAGGGTTCCTTGCATCATACCCCTACAGGGTGGTATATCCCTTGGATAGCAAGGTGAACAGCCACAATGTACAGAAGTCACACAAGCATACACCTCATCCAGTTGCGCAAGCCCATTGAAACTGATAGCTGAGGGCTGGCTGGAGTTCAATGGGCAGAGCAACAAACCACTCCCTCAATCAGGCTTTAAAAGGCCCTCTTCCGGGCCAGTCCTCATTTGTTTTCTTTGTTACCCCACCATCCACCCCTCCTCCTCCAGTGACTCATCTCTTTTTCCCGTGGGCTTTTTCCTAAGCTACCTTTAGCCAAGGAAATTATTCCCATGGGAACTATGGGGGGGACACTCCTCTAGGGTTTCTTGCATTCTACCCCTACAGGATGGTATATCCCATGGATAGAGAGGTGAACAGTCACAATGCATTGAAGTCACACAAGCATACATCTCATCCAGTTGCACAAGCCCATTGAAATTACTTTAACTTTGGTAATACAGAGGAAAACACTGGAGTTGCATGCTAGGCTAAGCATATAATCCCCCCAGCCAGCAAATTCTTGCCCCTACCAAAGCAGGCAACAGTCAAGCTCAGGTGTCACACAGTAGAGACATTAGCCAGCACAGCATTTTAAATCAGACAATGACTGTAGGCAGTACAGACACAACCAACACAGCAAAGCAGAACAGACCACCAATAAACATAATTAAACAGAAACATCACCTACCCTTGCCCTTTGTAGACTATTAGAGGTATGTTAGCTCAAGTTGAGCAGTTTTGTGCTGATTGCTGATTGTGTTGGTCACAGTCTACTGGTAGAGCCACTGGTCCACTCCAGACACAACAGTAAAGAGAATGCCTCACAGATTGCAGCAGACTTCTTTTCCTAGGCACTCTCTGACCATGACTGGTGCCAAATCAAATGACCAATAATGTGTGGCCCCTGCCAGTTTAGAACTGCCCAGTGCAAACTGGAATTCCCTTTCACCACCTCCTCTGCTTGTTTGCCAGTGTCTTGTTTTGCAAATTTGTGCATACAGCATTGTAAGTAAATGCCCCTGTGGCATGATGATGTTGCTGGCTCACTGCCCCCTCAATCACTACTCACCCCCACCCACTGCACTGCAGCACCACCAGTCAGTCCTACCTCCCAGGTAGTTGTTGCTTCATCATTGCTTGCAGCAGCCTCCCACAGTCCATATTCCTCTGTCCTCTGCTCTGCCTTCCAAACTTCCACTGCAGGCTCAGACCAACTGACACCATTACTGAGCCAACCATCTGACCCCCACAGTCACTCACTGGTGCCCACAGCCCTGAACTGCTCAATCCCATGCCATAAAACCCCAGCACCCCCAACTCCCAGGCTGGAAAGCAAAGCAGCAGCTCCTCCACAGGCATCATCAGAGGGCAGATGCGGCAGCAGGAGCCACATGACATGACAGTCACAGTCAGGAGAGGGGAAGTGAAACAGCACCAAGCAGGCAAACACATTGATGGTAGCACTGCAGTTTTTTCCCTCATTGTGAGCAGTCAGTCTCCCGCCCGCTCCTCCCAACTCCTCACTATTGACAGTGGCACGCACTTATGCTACTTCCGGGTGTGATGTGGTCCATCACTTTTTATCTCCCTACTACAATTCGCTCTTCTCCTTCTGGTTCTGGCCAGGCCACTTGCATAGAACTGGTCCCCCCCCCCTCCACTGTCTAATTGTCTGGCTGCCATAGCTCGCTGCATTCTCTTGGGGCTCTCACTCCCAGGACCTGACCCAACCCACCAGTAAAATCCAACCCCCTGTCTACACAACAGCAGGCTCCTGTGTCCTCCCAGCTCACTAGTAGGCAGCAACAGCATATGGCCTGAATGTTGGGGTGACAAATTGCTCACCTAAATGTTTGAGGGACTTGTGCCCCCCGCCCCTATAATTACTCCCCTGCACCTAAGAGCTGTTATTTCCTCCATTTCCAAAGCAGGAGTTACAATCAACCCTGAAAAAAGTGCACTGGCCATGTTAGAGACCAAATACCTTGGTTTTGTGCTAGAAAATGGTACCATCAAGCCTGAGATCAATAAAATAGAAGCGGTAGCCAATTGTCCCCAACCCAAGACAAAAAAAAATATACGTTCTTTTTTAGGATTAGCAGGCTACTACTGCCAATACATCCCTACTTTTGCAGCAATAGCCACACCTCTAATGGACCTAACTAAAAAGAAATTTGGTAATAAAGTTAAATGGACCCAGCAATGTGAGAATGCTTTTGTGAATATTAAAGCTGCATTATGTTCTTTCCCAGTTCTCTGTAGTCCTGATTTTAGTCATCCATTTGAAGTCCATATGGATGCTTCTGGAACAGGTATTGGGGCTGTATTATGTCAAACCATTGAGGGTGAAGAACATCCAGTGTTGTATATTTCATGGAAACTTGATGTCCGTGAGCAAAAATACTCAACTGTGGAACAGGAATGCCTGGCGGCCAAGTGGGCCATTGAGGCATTATGGTTTTATCTATGGGGTACGCCATTTACCCTTATTACTGATCATAATCTACTTTATTTTATTAATCAAATGAAGGATCATAACAATCGGATTATGAGATGGTATTTGGCACTACAACCCTATCGATTCACTGTATAACATCGTGCTGGTGCCCAACACGTTAATACTGATTTTTCATCAAGGTATGGAGCCCCTGTTACCCAAGTAAATGAAAATGTGTGTTCATGAAGGATATCTTTTGTTAATGAGTAACATGATGTTTGTAAACATGTTTTAGACACCCCAGGGAAGTATTGCCTGAGTGTTAATGTTTTGTTACGGGACCCTGGGGTGGAGCTAGCAAGTGAGGGTGGGCGATAGTTCCATCCTACCCAGATATACTTGGGTAGGTTGTCTTGGAAACCAGTAAGGTATCCACTAGTTTCCCTTGACCATGAGGGTATGTGATAGATTGTCCCCCCCCCCCATATTAAAGGCTTTGGCATATTATTCTTTTACCTACAGTCTATTGCAGTTGCAAACTCTCCTTTTCTAACTAACTAATTATATCTAACTCTACCATTATGGGATGGCCACCCATAATGGTATCTCTTCGCTCTCTTGCCTGCCCCTCTTATATTTTCCTTTTACCTCCCATGCCATTGCACAACTTTAAATAAACCAAAAACATTGTATGGCATTAATAGAACATAAAGATTTTGCCCAATTACATGGTAAAATAAAATAAGCAATTGTTAGACTTATAGGCAGCCAAGTAGTTGTTTACTTCCCCCTATAAAATAAAGACCCTGCATGTGGTAAAAGAAACTATGTTGCTTTAAGAAAATAAAAATATGCTGCACCTTTGTATAGTAAAACAACGACTGCCTTATGGAAAACCCTCTGGGGTAATAAAAGAAAAATGAGCAGCTGTTCGTGTTAAAAAGCAGCTGAGTATTGGTTTGTTGTCACCTTTAGAAAGCTGCTGGCAGCCTCAGAAAAAGTGAACGTGCTGCCGTTTGTTTTTTTATAGAACTGGAGGCTCCATCTGACTTGCAGTTAGGAGTTAGAGATAGCGAGTCGGCAAAAAACTGCTATGGGAGAGAAGGGAGATAGAAACGCTTCTCCCGTAGCCTCATGGTGCAAAGGAACTATGAAGAAGTACAGAAAAATGGTTTACAGTGTCAGGTAAGGCCCTGCTGAGTCAAGAAAGTGAAAGTTATCACTTTCCCTGACCCGTGCCTCCTAGGATAGCTGCTAGGGCTATAAGCTACGTATGCACTCCCCAAAACAGGGAAAAATTTCAGTTTATTTCAGCAGTTGGGAGAACCTTGCAGTGTGGTGGAGTTAGGAAAGTGAAAGTTCTCACTTTCAATGACTCGACCCTTTTTGGCTAAAATACTTGGAAGAAAGGAACTAGCCCTTAAAATGGTATTCCCTCCAGTATGAAGCAGAAAAGAAATAAAGCCCTTAACAGTGAGACTCTGTTAATTCTGAAATAAAGAAAGGCTGCAGGATGAAATCTTTTCCGACGGCTTGCTATTTCAGCCGTCAGGTAAATCAGTAACCTTCATGTAGATCTTACACTCATCCTTAAAGTAGGAGAAATATTTTAAACATGTTATAAAAAGGAATATTGTGTTTATAAACAACCTGAGATTGTTTCATTTTTTTAATAGCTATGTGTGAATTTGCTCCTACCTGAGCACAACTAGCCTGTAAAATGAGCCCTTAGGATCCAGTAGCCCCATGATGAGGCTGTTTTATACTTAGTGACAGCTGTCACTCAAGGTGAGATGGGGCAGAGTTTCAAGACTGACAGAAAATTAAACCATAATACTGTATATGTTGTGCTATAGTATTTTAAGGAAGTAAAGAAGTGTTTATTTTTTATCTTACCCTTCTAATTTGCCTATGCAGTCAATCTGATCCTCCAAAATGTCTATATTAGAGAAGGAATGATTGTTGTTTAGAAAATGGGCATATCAGCTGAGCTGATGATGCAGCAGGGAAGAGTATAAAAGCTTCTCTGGTGCCCAGAAGTGGCAGATAAGCCGGAAAGTGAGTAAGGAGAGGTTATCTCGAAACACAGACGATTGTAGAAACTGTGATTGAAAAGTTATCTACTCTGTGGGCAAACTACCAGGGAAGGGTAGTTCTCCGAGCTCCAGAAGAGCTGTTTTCTTTGTGTTTTCTTCTTTTATTTGATTTCTTTTTCTTTTCTAGTCTGAAGTTTAGACTTATGCGATTTATGGTTTATATCTATTCTTTTGTATAAAAATTTATCTTTTTACAAAAAAATAGTCGGTATGGACAATAAACATCACACCTAGCAAAGTGTGTTAAACCATATATGGAAGTCTTATCTCACTCATTTACCCTACCCACATAACCCGGTCACAGTCATGTAGTTATTTTCTATGGCATGGGGCCCCTCCCAGACCCCCTACCAAAAAAAATAACCGAATGTCCTTAGGAATCTAGAGACCTAGCTACTGTGGTGGAAGAGGGAGTGTGGCTGTGAGGCTGAGCCTGTACTGAGTGGGCAGAGACCTACATTCAGGCAATCCAAAAATGCAAAAATTAGACAAGTCCATTAGTACATACTGAAAAACGTGTGCCATCATGTTCAGGCAATTCAAAAAATAGTACATACTGAAAACATTGTTCCATCAGTCTCAACTTCAGGCAGTCCAAAAATTATACAAGTCCATTAGGGCATGCTCTGAAAAGTGTGCCATGAAGTTCAGGCAATCCAAAAATTGCACAAATCCATTGGGACATGCTGCAAAAAGTGTGCCATCAGGATCAGGTAGTCCAAAAATTTTACAAGTCCATTAGGACATGCTGCAAAAAGTGTGCCATCGGGTTCAGGCAGTCCAAAAATTACACAAGTCCATTAGGACATGCTGCAGAACGTGTGCCATCAGGTTCAGGCAGTCAAAAATTATACAAGTCCATTAGGACATGCTGCAGGAAGTGTGCCATCAGGTTCAGGCAGTCCACAAATTACACAAGTCCATTAGGACATGCTGCAAAAAGTGTACCATCAGGTTCAGGCAGTCCAAAAATTATACAGGTCTATTAGGACATGCTGCAAAAAAGTGTGTCATCAGGTTCAGGCAGTCCAAAAATTAGCAAAGTCTGTTAGGACATGCTGAAAACATTGTGCCATCAGGTACAAAAATTGTATAGGCCACATAGGGGCTTACGTGAGTACTACTGATTTATTTTTCTGAAATAAATGTGACCTTTCTACTCATCCAAGTAGTCGTCTTTGAGGTCACTGTGAAATGTATTTGCTGCTTCCAGGTCATAGGTGTAACCAGTCAATGGAAGGTTTACTTTTAAGAATGTTAACTTTTCAACATTTTCTGGTAGTAGCCTAGATCTTGTGTCTGATACCACAGTTCCTGCACAGATAAAAAGTCGCTCTGAAAATACACTGGTTGGGGGACAGACCATGTACTTCAAGGCTACCTGCACAAGTACAGGCCATACAGGCGTCTTGCTTTTCTAGCATTTAATGGGATCTTCATTCCATTCAATACCTTTTTCGGCTAAATAGCAGTCAACCATGACCTAGGCAAAAGCAGTGACATATGGAGAAGGAAGGGCTAATTTTTTTAAGGATGACATCATCCAAGTGACCCCAAAGATGACTGCTGGGTGTATAATGTATGGCAGCAGCTTACTGTTTTGTAGCCTGACTGATAAGAGAGAGTTGTGAAGGTGCAGGAGGAATGGATGAGGGGACTGCATCAGTTGTCATGTTTTTTCAAAAGCAAATCTACTTCTTGAATGATTTTCTCTCTGCAGTTTTGGAACACATTTGGGTCATACTGTGAGAGGTGCTTTATCTTGTACCGTGGTTCTAATACTGTTGCAATAATGTAATGTTCTGCCATGAGCATTTCATAGAGTTTATCATCATCTCTGACTTTTTTAATCATTCTATGTACTACATCTTTTTTTATTCTGGGTGGCAAGTCCCTTTCAGTTGCACTAGACTCTCACATCTGAAACTGGCTTATTATACCTTCCAACTCATCCCTGATTGCATTCAGCTGAAATCTAAGAATCTTGATCAATGGGATTATTTGGCTGAGTGTGGCACTGCTAGAACTCACTTCCCTAGTAATTTACTCAAAGGGTCACAGTAGCTTGATAAGAAGTTCTAAAACTGCCCACTGCTGAGGAGTAATGTACACATCCGTATCCCCTATGCTGTTCTCTAGTGTACACTGTCTTACAGCCTTTTTTTGCTCCAGCACTCTTTGGAACATGTAAAAGGTAGAGTTCCACCTCACTGCAATATCCTGGATGAGTGTATTAGGAGGCGGTACGTGTACCTGTATGGCCTAAAAATGTTGACATGCTTTGCAGGAGTGGCTGAAATGTGTGCATACTCTTTTTGCCACATATGTGGGAGCCTTTATATCTCTGTCCTCTTCCATACATGCATGCACAATCAAATTTAGGCAGTGTGCAAAATATTGAATGTGGATAAATGGCGGCGGTCACGGAAATGTGGGCCAACAAAAACCATGACTGGGACCTAACCGTGCGGGGGTACACTATGCTTAGGAAGGATAGAAAGGAGGGCAGAGGGGTGGAGTGGCTATATTCATTAGAGATGACATAGAAATTGCTAGGGTAGATGAGGCAGAGGGAAACGTGGAGGCCTTATGGGTCACCTTACGAACCCCAGCAGAAGGTAAGGTCAAGCTGGGTGTAGTATATAGGCCCCCCGGAATGGGTGATGTTCTGGAGGATGGTCTGCTGGACAACATCATTGCTCAGTGTGGACCAAAAGGGGAAGGAGTGGTGTTGATGGGGACCTTATTATGCCAGGTACAAACTGGGGAACCATGTCCTAAGGTGACCAAGGAGCAGAGACTGCTGGATCGGCTTCCAGGATGTGTTTTAACACAGCATGTGATGGAGCCCAAGGGAGGGGCATGTCCTGGACATGGTTCTGGCAGATGGGGATCTGGTAAGGACCTGGTTGTAGAGGATCCCTGACTGGGAGCGACCACAATACTGTCTGGTTTCAAATAAGCATGGGGGAGGGGAGGGAGGTGAGATCTAGGACACTGGCAGTGGACTTCAGGGGGCAGACTTTGTGGGCATGGGAAATATTCTCAAGGATCACTTGAAGGGATTACATCAATGACAAATGTGGAAAAGAGATGTGGAGGTCATAAACGGGACTTCATGAGGCAGCCAGGACCCTGCGCTAAGGTGAAACGTAAGGGAGCAAGGTCACATAAACCATGCTGGTGGTCCAGTGAGGTTCAGGTAGCAGTTAGAGAAAAGAAGGTGGCCTACAAAAAATATAAAACAACAAGAGGGGATAGGGACAAGGAAATGTACCATCCTGCATCTAGAAAAGTTACCCGGATGGTGAGGGGAGCAAAGTCCAGTAAAGAGCAGTGGCTGGCACAGGGGATACATGGAGGGGGAAAGGGGTTCTTCCAGTACATTGGGGGAGCGGAGAAAAACTAAGGGCCATCTCACCAGATTGAGATCGGAAGGAGGGTGGGTGGAAGAGGCGAGAGACCAGGCAGAGGTATTAAATGAGTACTAGCCTGTGTTCACTAGGGAGGGGGATGGGATATCTACAAAGCAAGGCACAATGGGGATAGAAGCAGCAGTGAGTGGGATCAGGGGAGCAACAGAAATGGAGCAAGAGGGAGGGAGGAAGAGGTACCCAAGGGGTGCCACATCAGGATAAGGGTAAAAAGACCAGTAAGGTGGAGGGGACAGATGATGCTATCGCCACCAAAGGGGTGTGGTTAGCCCTCAAGGCCCTAAATAAAGACAAATCTCCTGGGCCGGATGGCATTCATCCGAGAGTACTATGGGAATTGGCGGACATACTGGCTGCACCCCTGGTGGAGCCCTTCAACAGGTCACTTGAGACAGGGAGGGTACCTAGGGATTGGCGAGAGGCACATGTGGTGCCAATCCATAAAGGGGGGTCGAGAGAAGTACCAGGTAACTATAGACCATCGGTTTGACCTCTGTGGTGGGAAAATTAATGGAAAGTATACTAAAGGAATGGTTGGGGGTGTACTTGGAGGAGGTGGGAGGTCTGGATAGTCGGCAACATGGGTTTGTGCCAGGTAGATCATGTCAAACCACTCTTGTGGAGTTCTACGAATGGGTAATATCAGAACTGGACAGAGGAAAGCCTGTGGATGTATTATTCTTGGACTTCAGCAAGGCGTTTGACTCTGTCCCCCACAATGGTCCAGTGGAGAAACTGATAGGGTTGGGAGTAGGCCCTTTGATGGTCAGATGGATTGAAAACTGGCTAGCTGGATGTACCCAGAGAGTAGCGGTCAGTGGAGAGCTCTCGAACCCTAGAGAGGTCAGTAGTGGGTACCAAGAGGGTTTTGTCTCAATTCCGATCCGTTTAATGCATACATATCGGACATCAGGAGGGTATAAGGTGTGAAATGAGTCTCTTCGCTGATGACTTCAAGATGGGAGCAGTAGTTGAGGGGAAGAGGGAAGTTGGCCCTGCAAGGGACCTAGACACCCTGGAAAGCTGGGCTCACACATGGAAATTAATTTCAATATCACCAAGTGCAAGTGTTACATCTTGGGTGGGAAACCCTAAACACAGGTACACCCTGGGAGGGAGGACTGGAGGCCTCAATAGAGAGAAAGGACCTCGGGTCATAGTGGATGCATGTATGAATAACTCTGAGCAGTGCAGGAGAGCAGCTAGCAAGGCAAACAGGATGTTGGGATGCATCGTAGGGGGGGATCACCTCTAGGAGCAGGGAAGTGATTCTGCCACTGTACAATGGACTGGTTAGACCACACCTTGAGTACTGTGTACAGTACTGGAGACCACACTTGAAGAGGGACATACAGCTCCTGGAGAGGGTACAGAGGAGGGCAACTAAGATAATACGAAGACTAGGGGATTTGACATATGAGGACAGACTTGAGGAGCTCTGCCTGTTTTCATTGGAGAAGAGGGGAGACTGGGACATGATTGAGGTCTTCAAGTACTCCATGGGAATAAATAGGGTAAACATGGAGGGACTTCAGACTAAAGCAGGGAGGTATCACCAGAGGGCATGGTTTGAAGTTGGAAGGTGGAAGGGTGAGGGGGAAAAGAGGAGGAGGTTTTTCACTGAGAGGGTGGTGGACCCTTGGAATGCACTGCCTGGCGAGCTGGTTCAGAGATCCACAGTGGAGGGCTTCAAGAGAGGATGGGACAGACACAGAAAGTGGATGTATCAGATGATGGCCTGGTCCAGGGGGGTGGGGATGGATGATAGGGGTTTCTGGAACACAAGGGGGAGAGGGCCTCAGCATCCAACTAGGGATCTGAGGTTCGAGCAGACTCGATAGACCATAAGGCCTAATCTGCTGGCAATTAGTATGTTAGTATGTTTGAACCATTGTCAGCCACAATAAAACCTACAGAAAACCCTTGTGATGTCAACCAGTACTGTATCTCTCTATTGAGCTCATCCAGAATGTTGGAAGATGTGTGATCCTACGAGATATACTGGATGTGAAGGGAAGCCAGTTTGGGAGGGGAATTGTCAATGTCACTACTGGGAGTAAATGATACCCAATGCGCAGTCAGTGACATAAATGGTTTTGGCTGGCAGCTTGTCCATATGTTAGTAGTCAGATGGACAAACCCAGCAACTGTATCTTTTAAAGCATTTTTCAGTTTAGCACCTACTAAATCATACATCTGTGGTACTGCAACAGTCAAGAAATATTTCCTGGATGAAATATTGTATCATGGTGACAGGTGATTCAAAAGCCTTTTGAATTCTACATGCTTCACAATTTTGTAAGGCTGTAAAGCCAGTACCATCATCTCTGAAATTAGTTTTTTTATACTGTAGCAATTGCCTCAGGATGATTACGCTAGTACTTAGCTTTACGTTCAGTTGTCTCTGAAATCATGAGCTGTCTTCTAGCAGTTGAAGTTTTCAGATGGCCAACATTAGGGGTGCTGGATGATGAGAAGGGCAAAAGGGGACTGTTTGTAGTACTTATTCTAGAAGAAGACTGAGAAGGAGTTGACAGTACAACTTAAGCAGCAGGGCTGCTGCTGCTATCACTTGATACAACAGGTGCAGCAGGTGTAGTCTGACTTAACTCGGCCTGCATGTTGCTGTCTTCTTTCTCTCTGACCAAAAATCATGCCTGAGATGTAGTGGGTGACATCTCTCTAAATGTCTTTTTAATGCTGAGGTACCCAAAGCACCTTTTTTGCTCCCTCTACTGATGGTCTTTTTACATATAGTGAGCAAACTGCTTGTAACTAATTATTGGCAGCCAGAGAAAAGTAAGACCACACATAAGATGTCACCTTTTTTGTTTTATTACCAGGCATACTATACTGTCCTCCGTCATCACTTCCACCACTGTATGTTGTTCTTTCTCAACACTGGGAAGCTGCTCATCATGGTCTTTTTCTGTTTCACCATTATTGTCATCCAACAGTGCCTCCAGGCCAGTAACAGAACCTAAATCTGAATGCACTGCCCCCTATCTGATTTCTCCTGCACCTGCACCTGCACTTGCACCACACTGTTCATGCCCCACTAAAACATCTCATCATTCAAGTCCAAATCATCACATTTATCCTGTATCTGTGCAGCTGCCACCTCTACCTCATTCTAGCTTTCCATCTGTTTCTGCTTTTCTCCCTCCTTGTCTACATTCTCCATTTCATAATCATTACTTTCAGCAGAGTTAGATTCCACCCCCCCCCCATTTCATTTAAATCTGTACTGGCACTATGGTACACATAGGTACCATACCTTGGTTTGCCAGTCCTTGTGCTGCCGATTACTCCTTTAGTTTCAATTAAGGTAGTTTTGGCCTTTCCTGTCTGTTTGGACAACATTGTGGAAGAACCACTACTACTACCAGATGAAATAACAGCAACTGGTCTTTTACCAGTTAGGCTGTGAAGTGTTGTTTGTGCCATACGTTTCCCCATACCTTTACCCATTTCAGCCTCCGCCTCACCCTGTCTGGTGCACATTTCCAGTTTTTTTTTTTTAATTATACACAAAAACACTTTTTCCACTATGTGTTTTCTTTTTATTTAGTCCTCTCAGTTGTTCCCAATCTCCTCTACCCACTCAGTACAGGTCCGCTCTCACAGCCACACTCCCCCTTCCACCACAGTGCCTAGGTTTTTTATTACACACAAGGAAATATTTCTTGACTGTTGCAATACCGTAGATCAGAGATACTCAGTCCTGACTGGCTCAGGAGCCACATGAGCAGTGACATTA
Organism: Neoceratodus forsteri; assembly: GCA_016271365.2. Classification (NCBI taxonomy): domain Eukaryota; kingdom Metazoa; phylum Chordata; order Ceratodontiformes; family Ceratodontidae; genus Neoceratodus; species Neoceratodus forsteri. The sequence continues at coordinate 1,698,683,121 of CM057449.1, read as the reverse complement.
ACCAAGGAGCCACAACGTACACTTCCTAGTAAATTTTGGCAAACACACTCCAGTGTAAAAGAAAATATTTCAATTACTAAATATTTCTTTCATTTCATTTATTCCATTTATTAAACATTAGTTAACATTTGCACAGTCTTGACAGGGTGCAGCTTGCAAGAATATTTGCAATAATCTTTGAAAATAATGCTTGTTGGTGTACAATGTAGTGGTATTATAGTGCATCCAGGTTGGTTAATACTGTATAGTGCGGGAACTATTTGCATCACTTACTGGGAAGAGCCACAGGTGATAAGCTGAAGAGCCACATGAGGCTGTAGAGCCACGGTCTGAGGATCACTGCCGTAGATGTATGTTGATCCCAAGTTCCAGTGCCCACTCAGTACAGGTTCACCCTCACAGCCACACTCCCCCTTCCACCACAGTACCTAGGTTTTTTTTATTATACACAAACAAATATTTCTCAACTGTTGCAATACTGCAGATGTATGTAGTCCTCTCAGTTGTTCCCAAGTTATAACGCCCACTCAGTACAGGTTTCTCACTCACAGCCACACTCCCCCTTTCACCACAGTAGCTAGCATCTAGATTATTTTTTATTTGTGTACACACAGAAATGCTTTTTCCTTAATGTAGTTTCTTTATAGACATCAATTGTACCCAAGTTCCTCTGCCCTCTCAGGGGCCAGGGCAGACTTGCTCTCACAGCCACACACCACCCTAGTGTTACTACTATGATATGTTTTTCTTTCCTTTTAGGTTTTTTTTAATCTTTCTTTTCAGGTTTTGGGATTTATTTTAGTTTACTTTGATTTAATTTAGTACTGTAGATAAGATAGTAGTAGACTGTAGTAGTAGTAGTAGTACAGCTTCATTTAATGTATTTTGTTTTTCATTTTAGCTTTTGGGATTCTTTAGTTTTAGTAGTACTGTAGATTAAAGATAGTAGTAGTAGTAGTACATACATACAACTTCTTATGTTTTTTTTTTCTTTTCTGCTTTTTTTTTAACTTCTTTCTTTTCAGCTTTTGGTCAGGTGTTCAGCAATACTGTAGAAAGAGGCGAGTGAGCGGTACTATGGCCCCTTCCTTGCACAGATGTCCCATGCCTTAGACAGCCACATGAGGCCTCGATCTTCTTTTCTCCCTTCCCCCACCTCCCTCACATCCCCCCTTTTACTTTTTAAATTTTAGCCTCAACTCAAAATGCTCATTTTTTTAAGCAAGCATAAGCAAAAAGCACAACGCAGTCACAAAAGAGTAGCGATGCATTATAATCAAATGAGAATTAAAGACCAAGATCAACAACAGTTCGAGAGACAGACACACACATGTCTGCTCTCTCCGATATTTCAGTGACAAATGGCTCCTCTCTAACCTGATGACCAGACTAGGGCAGCTGAGCTCCCGTTCCACCCACCCACCACACAGGCCAATAGCCGGGTTCTAGAATCTTTGCCCTGCAGTGATCCCGCTCATTCATAAGCCAGTGATCGGCTTGCTTGATCATGCAGTGCACACCCCCACCCAGTTACTAATTATGCATGTGGCCATGCACACATCAGGAAAGGCAGGCAATGCAAGGAGCCCGGCGGCACATGACTAACTGGATGGGGATCATTTGACATGCTGGCTGGGCTCCTGAAAAAAAAATGCTCCAACTTTCCTCCTCCAGTCCAGTGCCATTCTCCACTCCACCAGATACACACAATGGTGTTTTTTTTGGCAGGGGACTTGCGGTTGATGGACCTGGACTCAGTACATATAACCACTTGGCCCTTATTTGCCCGGGTCTGTCGGACTGCACTGGATCCAGGGGGGTTCTGATTTATCGCAGGCCAGTCCTCCCACCCCTAGTATTGGTAGGGGACCTGGTAAATGAAGGGGCTAAGAGGGAGAAGACAGGACCAAGGAAGAGGAGCAAGAAGGGATAGTGGAAGGATAGTTGGATGCAATGCCTGTGGAGCAGCCATAATCCTGAGGATTGCATGGAGAGCTGGGGGATGCTTAGTGTGTAGAAAGCTTGGGCAGCTTTGGGACAAAATTGCATAGCTGAGGAATGAGCTGTGGGCAAGAGAGGGGAGGGACCTGTGGAGGCCATCTCATGAAAGGAAGCCAAAGCATCTACACTGACAGCCTAGGGACCAGGCTGGGGGGGGCATTAATAGAGCCAAGACTACCATACAAGCCAGGACCAAGGGAATGAGAGTCGGGGAAGTGGACGGTGGTCAACAGCAAAGGGGTGACAAAGCCCAGGGGGAGGTGGGAAAGTAAGTCGACAAACATAACAATGGGGGTGTTCAAGACAGGACCACATACAGCTATAATAAATTCTCAGTGTTGGGGAGCCTAGAGGGACAGGGGACAGAGGAGCACAGGGAGGGGATAGGAAAGGAGCAGGATAAAGGAGACAATGGAACTTCTAGGTGGGAGGGAGGACAGGAAAAGGGGAGACAGGGACTTACAGGGACACAACAGCTTAGATGCATGGAGTAGAGGATGGGGCAAGCAAAGGTAGGGGTGAACAAGTGGGGGGGGGGTGAAGAGGCCAGATCAGGAGAAAGGGAGGGAGGAAGGGGAGTTAAGGTTGGCCCAAGCAATGTAAGTAGAGAAGGGGGGGTCATAGGAAATATGGGCTGAGGAGAGAGGGTGTGAGGCCAACTGGGGGAGACAGGGAGAAGGAGGGTGGGGAAGGAGTGAGGGAGGGACCAAAGGAAGATATGGGAGGAGCGGGAGGTAAAAAGGGCAAGGCCAATGATCACAATAGACAAGACTGTGATCAGGAGAGAGGGAAACAGGCAAGGGGGAGAAAGGGGAGGAAGGTACAGTCATAATCTTAGGGGACTCAATTCTGAAAGGTGTGAAATGGGGAGGCAAGAATACCAGGAAAGGACATATATGGGAGGAGTGCATGCCAGCAGGGAGAATGGGGCAATTTCTGCCTAAGGTTAACTTACCTTGGTATCTGCAAGTTTCGGTAACGTAACTTGTACTGTTACTTCATGTTACTCCTGTCTTTCTCTTAAACCATCTGTAATGTATTTTATACTGTGATTTTTGATTCAATCCATTGTGTATGTCTCACCCAGGTCACACCTGGAAATGAGCCTTGGCTCAGTGTGCCTTTCCCGGTCACTGATTTTAAATAAATAAATAAGCTTGTGGGGAAGGGACAGGACAAACCTCACATTGTAGTGTACCTGGGCACAAATGACCTGGCAGAGGGCACAGTCACAGAGGTCCAAGAAAGGTTTAGGGTGGTGGGTAGACTATGTGAGTTGGCAGGGAGCTCATTCACCTTTTTAGAAGTGCTACCGGTACCCAGGGCTATCACAGTCAGGAAACAGAGGATAGAAGAGTTCAACATTTGGTTGGGGTAATGGTGTCAGTCAAAGGGGTAGGGGTCGGTGGGGGAGTGGGGTGAGACATGGCAGGACAAGAAACTCTACGCCCCAGATTGGCTTCACTTGAGTAGGGAAGACACTGCAGTCTTGAAGCAGAGACTAGGGGAGCACATAGAAACCTGGATACTGTTAAACTTGGTAGGAGGAGGTAGTAGGCTGGATGACGAGATAAGTTTCCAGGAAAGGAAGGTCGTCAGGCGTCCCCCCCAAACCAGCAGGAAAGGGAGAAGGGAGGAGGGAGAATCCAAAGTGGGAGAATAGCAGGAGGAGACAAGGGATAGGCAGAGATGGGGGGGAAACTGGAGGGTGGTCTCCTTAAATGCAAGAAGCTTGAGAAACAAAACTGCTGACCTACAGGCACTGATGGCAGAAGGAGAGGTGGACATAGCTGCCATCTCTGCGACATGGTCCACCCAATACCAGGACTGGGACCTCGTGGTCCCAGGATACAAGTTGTTCTGGAGAGATAGAGTAAGGGGGAAGGGGGGAGGGGTGGCTATTTACATAAGGGAGGGAATTCCCTGTAGCAGGGAAGAGGGAGAGGAGGCCTTTATGGGTACAGATACAAGACCCAAAGGGAAGGAGGACAAGGCTCAGAGTGGTGTATGGGCCACCATCCCAAGGCAAAGAGATAGATAAAGAGCTAGGGAAACAGATAAGAAAAGTCTGTGCAAAAAGGGCACACAGTGATAGTCAGGGGCTTCAACATGCCAGGGGTGGAGTGGAGTACCCCAGCTACCACAAACACCAGAGAACAGATCATCCTGGATGCCTTCCAGAACAGATTCCTAGCACAATTAGTGGGGGAGCCTACCAGAGGGGGAAGCATGCTAGACTTGCTGCTCTCAAACAGCAAGGGAGTGAAGGAGGTAAGGGTGGAGGATCCCCTGGCAGGGAGAGACCACCACACAGTGTGCTTCTCCCTTAATATGAGTAGGGAGACAGTCAGTATGAGGACAAGGGTGATTGGCTTCAGGCGGGCAGACTTCAGGAGGATGAGGGTCATACTGGGAGAGCACCTTGTCAGAATCCAACATACGGATACCAACCAGGAGTGGGAGATTATCAAGACTGGCCTACTGAGGCCACACACTCCTGTTCAAAGCTCCAGGGGAAAAAGCTCAGGTCCAGGAGATCAAGCTGGTTATCCAGGGAGGTGTTTGGGAAGATCAAGGAAAAAAGAGACACCTTCAAGAGATACATGAGAACCAAACAGGAGGAGGATAGGGAGGAGTACATTAAGAAATTGAGGGAGGTAAGTAGATTAGTCAGTGCAGCCAAGGCAGCAAAAGAAGTTAGGCTGGCACAGGGGATAGCAGAAGGGAAGAAAGATTTCTTCTGTTACATAAGGGAGATAAGAAAATGCAAGGATCAGATTGTTAGAATCAAGGTTGAAGGGGGTGGGCTGAAAAGGAGGGGGCAGGCAGAAGCACTCAACAAGTACTTCTGTTCTGTGTCCATCAGAGAAAAATGGAACTAGTCCCTCAGGGGAGGGTAGCAGAGAGTATACGAGGAGTGGAGAGCATAGAGGAGGCAATCCAAAAGAGCAGGGTCTTGAAAGATCTAAGAGTCCTGAAGGAGGATAAGGCACCGGTCCCGGACAGCATACACCCCAGAATGCTAAAGGAGATGGCAGAGGTCTTGGCAGGACCTCTCGCAGACCTATTCAACACCTCCCTGGAAACTGGATGCTTTCCCCAGGACTGGAGGATGGCACATGTGGTGTCCATCCATAAAAGCAGGCCCAAGGATGACCAGGGAAGTATAGGCCAGTTAGCCTAATCTCCATCACGGGGAAGCTCATGGAGTCCATCATCAAGAAGAGGATTATAGTGTTCCTGGAGAAGAATGGTCTTCAGGAAAACAGACAGCATAAATTTGTCTCTGGAAGATCATGTAAGACAAACATGGTGGACTTCTATGACTGGGTAACATGAGCACTAGACAAGGGTCAAGCAGTGGATATCCTGTACTTGGACTTCAGCAAGGCCTTTGATTTAGTGCAGCATGGGAGGTTGGTGGGCAAGGTGGGGAACCTGGGGTAGGAGAGAGGTTAGTGGAGTGGATTAAAAACCTGATAGGTAGCAAAGAGTTGTTGTATGGGGGGGGGCTCTCATCACCAAGGGCTGTGATGAGAGGGGGATTCCACAGAGCTCGGTGTTGGGGCCAGTGCTGTTTGGCATATTCATTGCTGACATATCATATGTGGGCAACAATAAGATCAGCCTGTTTGCAGATGACACAAAGATAGGTGCGGTGGTGGACAACACAGAGGGCTGTCTAGGACTGCAGAAAGACCCGGACAGACTCGTACAATGGTCAGACACATGGCAGCTGGGTTTCAATGCAAAGAATTGCAAAGTTATGCACTTGGGTGTCAGGAACTGTAAGTTTAGGTACAGTATGGGGGAATACAGTTGGGTACTACAGAGGAGGAGGAGAAGAACCTTGGGGTATTCGTAACAGGGCAAATTAATCATTCAGCAAAGTGCAGGAAGGCAGCAGCTAAAGCTAACAAGATGCTGGGGTGTATTGCCAGGGGAATCACCTCAAGGAGGAAAGAGGTTATCCTGCCACTGTACAGGTCACTGGTCAGACCGAACCTGGAGTACTGCATGCAGTTCTGGCTTCCCTTCCTAAAGAAGGACATTAGACTGCTGGAATGAGTCCAATGCAGAGCAACCAGGATGATAACAGGAATGGAGGAGAAATCCTATGAGGAAAGACAGAGAGCTCAATATGTACTCCCTGGAAGAGAGGAGAGATAGAGGGAATATGATCGAGACCTTCAAGTATGTGAAGGGCATAAACAGGGTCAGCACAGAAGGAATGTTTAGATTAAAGGGAGAGAGGGCCACTAGGGGGCATAGTCTGAGACTGTAGTGGGCAAGTTCAAGAGGGAGTTGAGAAGACACTGCTTCACAGAGAGGGTGGTGGCAGGGTGGAATGCACGTCCCAAAGGGTGGTGTCACTGAAATTGGTGAATAGCTTTAAGAGGGGTGGGATAGGATCGGGGAAGGGGAGGGGATCTGGTGGAATGGGGGGGGCAGCAATGGAGTAAACTCGAATAGCTGCACACTCAAGCAAACTCGATAGACCTATAGGCCTGTATCTGCTGGCGTTTTTCGTATGTTCATATTCCTTGCCCAGCTGTTGCAATAAAGTCACTTGCACTTCTTGCTATATTTTCCTCACAGTCAGAGATACAGCAGCAGCCTATATTTCACTCACAATACCTCTGCTCTCTTGCTGCATCAGCCCTCTCAGCCTCTCCCAATGCAGCTGGCATACTTCAGGCAGAGTCTGTTCTCCGTGATACTACTAAATCTGCCCACTCATGCCAGCAACAGCTCTACTCTTCCCTATCCTGCCCCCAAAGGCCAACCTCTTTCCTGTGGGCCAACAATTCTGTGTTGTTGCCCTGGACCCAGGTGCCAACCCTGGCTTGGCCCATAGCCTGCAACCCTCTTGGAGGCAGCATTCCAGCATAAACAAGGGTCCCTATCAGCGTGTTACCCATCTCAACCACCTCAGTGCACCCAGAGCAGCAACACACAGCTTCTCTTCCAGTAGGTGTCTCAGCTTCCTGGTATTATGCCATCCTGTTCTTTAAAAGAGTCATAGAAAAAGCTTGCCTACTACCCAGTCAATGTTTTACCTCAAGTGGCTACCTCTGCACCATGGTGAAAAATCAGCCTCTTCTGGCCTTTATCACTGAGAAATGCCAAACTTTCTGAACCTTGGAAGATGAGCTAAACCTTGGAGGGAGGCGAAGGCTTAACATCCTTAATAACTTACTCAGGGCTGTCCCACACATAATGGAGATACAGGCTAAATTTGGGGCACTGGCAAGGTTCTGCAGTGGGTTGGGGTTTTAGTTGCTTGCATTTTCGGAGGTGCTGCCAGTTCCGAGGGCAAGTTCAGACAGAAAGCGTCGAATAGAAGAGTTCAACGGTTGGCAAAAGGGCTGGTGTGCTAAGACAGGGTTCGGATTTCTGGGAAACTGGGGGGATACATGGAGGGATGAAAGTCTCTATGCTCAGGATAGGCTTCACTTAAATCAGGAGGGTGTATCAGTGCTTAGATGCAGTACACATTGTCCAGGAAGGACAGAGAGAATAGAAAAGGAGGGGGGGTAGCACTCTATATGAGGGAGGGCATCAGGGCAGTGGAAGTACAGAGTAGAACGGGAGGAGTAGAGTCCATTTGGGTAGCATTGCCCATTGGGAAGGGGGGTTGTACATGTTGGGGTGATCTACAGGCCCCCCTCACAAATGGACTTAGAGGATGAGGTAATGTTGGATGAAATAATAAAAATGGCTAATAAAGGTGAGGTGCTGTTGATGGGGGATCTAAATCTACCCAATGTGACATGGGACACTTCATGGGCCAAATCAGGGAGAAGCAAGGCTATAGTGGATTGTCTGCAGGCAGCCCTCCTAAGGCAGCTAGTTAGGGAACCCACCAGGGAAGGGGCCTTGCTGGACATAGTCCTTACAAATGGTTACAGAGTGGGAGAAGTTGATGTGGGGGAACACCTTGGTTCAAGTGACCACAGGACTGTCTGGTTCACTGTGCAGACATCTGCAGAGGGTACTTGAACCAAGGCAAAAATGCTTGACTTCAGAAGAGTAGATTTTATCAGCATGGGGACTATGTGCAGGAGGCTTTAAGGGGGGTGATCAGAGGGAAGGGGGTAGGGGACATGTGGGAGTACTTTAAAGATGCCATAATTGGGGCGACAGATTTCTATGTCAGGAGGGTTCATAAGAAGAGAAGGAAGTGGAAGCCTCTTTGGTTTAGTAGGGAGGTGGCAGGCAGGGTTAGGGAGAAGAGAAGGGCGTTCAAGAGGTTCAAGACAATGCAAAGGGGGAAGGACTGAGAAACATACCAGAGGAGGCAAAAGGAGGTGGGCAGAGAGGTGCGAAGGGTGAAGGCCAGAGCAGAAGAAGAAATTGTCAAATCAGTCAAGACCAGAGACAAAGCTTTTTATTGGTATGTCAGTATTTATTTTATTTTTATTTATTTGTATTTCAGATGACACCTTTGAGCTGAGGGCTCTTTTACAAAGGTTCCACATCAAGGCAATAAGGACAATAAGGTACAAAACATAACATGATCACTACAATGGAACTTATAAAAAAAAAAAAAAGACAAGTAAGGTTACAATAATAGCAGCCAAAGGCATTGTCAAGGAATTGTATTGCGAATTCATTATACAGTACAAGTCATAGGCAGCTCAGTGAAGCTTTGTTAGGAATGGGTTAGTGGGAAAAGAGAAAGAAGAGTGGTGGTGAGGAGGTGGTATGGGAGACAGAAAGAGGGAGAAAGGGAGAATTAGGGAGGGCATTGCTTTGGGTATGTGGTAGATGGGAAATAGCAAGGGAGGAGGAATGGGGGTTGAAAAGGAAGAGGAGACAGATTCATCCTCTACCCAATAATGAGTGTAGGAGAGGAGGAGGAGCTGAGGCAGTGAGGAGGGATGCTTGAGGGTAGTATGTCTGGAGGGGATTATAAGAAGCAATCACAGAAGGCACTAGCCACACGGTGTTAACGTAGTTTACACTTAAAAGCACCAATCGTGGCAATGTTGGAGATTTCTGTAGGTAGCAAGTTGAACCAGGTGGAGGCTCTGACAAGGTAAGAACGCTGAGCTTGAGAGGTCCAGCAGCGAGGTATTGTAAAGGTTAGACTGTCCGATCTTCTAATTAGGAGGCAGACATGCTGCAGGGTCAATATTGATTGGACTCAAGGGGGCATAAGGCCCAGTAATGTCTTCTTATCTAGGATGCAGGTCTGGTACTTTAGCCTGCCGGATAGCTGGAGACAGTTAGCCTGCTCATAAATGTCACATGTGTGAAAAAGGCAGGCAGCTGAAATAAGGAGACTGCATGCCTTATTAAGGACTAAAGCTATGCGCCAGAGTGCAGTATAAGTAGCGGATCCATAGATAATGATCCCGTAGTCAATAGTTGAGATAACAGAGCTCTGGAGAGCGAGGTTCAAGGCTTCAGCTGTTAGGCAATGTTTATGCTTGTATAGTAGCCCTATGCGGGAGTTCACAGTTTTAGTGATATTGTCAATGTGTTGGGTATATGAGAGGGAGCAGTCAAAGGTCAGGCCCAGATATTTAAACATATCCACCTGCTCAAGGGCTTATTGAATCTTCCGTATGGTGCAACAGTGAGCTCATGGTCCTTGTACTTGTTGTGGATTCCATGGAACAACATTGTTTTAGTTTTTTTGTGGTTAAGGATGAGATTATGTGAGCAAAACCAGTCTTCCACTTCTGTGAAATTTTTCTGTAGTTGAGACAGAAGGGTGGTGGGGTCAGTGTGGCAAGTGAAGATTACTGTATCATCTGCATACAGTAACATTCTGTCATGGCACTAGTCAGGGAGATTGTTCAGGAATATGCTGAATAACAAGGGACTCAGGATAGATCTTTGGGGTACTCCAGAGTGGATTAGTAGGGATGATGAGAGGAATTCACCAATCCTGACCCGTTCGGTCCGGTTACTGAGGTAGCTTTGAAACCAGAGTGTAGTTTCACTTGAAAGATCAAGGAGGGATAACTGTTCAAGGAGAATGGAGTGATTGACAGTATCAAATGCCTTAGGTCAATAAAAGAGGTGCCGACCAATTGGCCCCGATCAAGTGCATGATGGATATGTGTGATGAATTTGAGGAGTGCTGAGGTAGTGCTGTGCCCTTTGCAGAAGCCGTGTTTCTGGGAAAATTGCATGCTGTATTTCACAAGGTACTCAGTGAGCTGATCAGCCACTATCCGTTATCAGTAAAAGGAGGAAAACTGGTAGGGGGATAAACAGACTTAGAAACAATGAGGGATTCACAGTGGAGGAAGATAGGAATAAGGCGCATTTATTAAACAACTTTTTTGCTCAGTATTTGTGGTGGGGGGAGTTTGGTGACATCAGTACTGAGGATAAGGCAGAGATAGGGGTTGATATGAGCCTGTTCGAGCAGGGTACAGTCTTGATGGAGTTGGAGCTTCATGGGATTATTAGAGGCTTGGTCCAAAAGATGGAAACTGGCTTTTAACATAAAGAAGTGCAAAGTCATGCACTTAGGGAGGAGAAACCAGAGTGAGACTTACTATCTGGGGGGGTCTGGCCCTGGAAGTGACGGAGGAGGAGCGGACCTGGGGATTATTATATCCAGGGACCTAAGGGTAGCTAAACAAGTTGAGAGTGTGGTAGCCAAGGCTAGCAGGACGTTGGGCTGCATATGGAGGGGATTCACTAGCAGGAAGAGAGAGGTCGTCATCCCCTTATATCAGCAGTTGGTTAGACTGCATTTGGAATATGGAGTGCAATTCTGGAGACCATTCCTGAGAAGGGAAGTGGACAGGCTGGAGTGGGTACAGAGAAGAGTTACCAAGATGGTAGAAGGGCTCAGTCACTTGACACATGAGGACAGATTGAAGGAAGTGGGAATGCACTCCCTTGAGCAGAAAAGGGATAGGGGGGACATGACTGAGACCTTTAAATATGTTAAGGGGATCAATAGAGAGCTGGAAGAGGGACTTTTTAAACTAAAGGGGCAGACGAGGACCAGGGAGCACACTGTACAGGTAGAGGGAGGCAGGTTCCGTGGTAACAATAGGAAGCACTTTTTCACAGAAAGGGTGGTGAAGTGGAATGGGCTCCCGGAGGAGGGGATAGGGGAGTACACTGTAACGGGCTTTAAGAAAGCATGGGACAGCCACATGGGTCTGGTATCGGGGACGGGTGGAGGGAAGGGATTAGGGTGCCGGAGGGGGGGAGTAAAGGCACTGGATGAAGTCCTAGCCCTCTGCTAGGCACTTTGGGCAGACTGGGTGGGCCTGGCAGTCCTTTTCTGCCATCACGTTTCTGTGTTTCTATGTTGGCACTATAAAGGAAAGCCCCTTAACATTGTGTCCTAGCAGACGCCTGTCGTCATCAGTAAAAAAACACTGGTGTGTCCTGAGGACGTCTGCAGAAGTCGGCTACTGATTCCCAGTGTGCCCTTGCAACTTCTGGAGAAGTCACTTATATATTTTAATATATATTGTAACAGAATATAATACATATTTGACTGCATAGCACCGTTGGAAAGATAATTTTATGCTGCACAACTTTGTCACTGATATTTTGTGTATATCATGTATACTTTAGGAGTTATTTGCATTTGTTTATGGTATGGTGTGTATGGCTGGCATGTTTTCCATCAAGATTCACCTAAACAGCTTGAATAAAATTCACTTTTTTGGCACTTCAGCAGGTATAAAATAAAAACCGTATTGATTACAACTGGTTGCATAGCACCATTGGAAAGGCATTTTTGTGCTCATCAACTTTCATACTGATACTTTGTGTGTATCATGTATACTTTTGGAGTTATACACATTTGTTTATGATATGGTCTGTGTGGTTGAGATTTAGCCCTCAAATCTCATCAAAGCACCTTGACTAAAATGGGGAAAAATTACATTTTATAGTAAAAATATATCTTTTTTAGCAAACATAATATCAAAACACCATCTAATGTCTGTATGCTTAATTTGGTGTTGCTATTTTACATATTTTCCAACAAAAAATGGCTTATGTTGCCCTTTTTTAGTGAAAAAAATATTTAGTTTGCTCTTTCGACCAGCGTAGAAAAAATACAAAATTACTTATTATTACATGCATGCCACCATTGGAAAGGCAATTGTGTGCTGAATAACTCTGCCACTCATACTTTGTGTCTAGCATGTACAGTCATTGAGCTATTAGCATTTGTTTGCGACATACTGACTATGGCTTGCTTTTGCTTAGAAAGGCCCAGGATTCAGTGTTAAAAGTATACAGGAGATTCAGGAGGCAAGTGGTGTAATCTCAGAGTGAGCCTGTGGAGGCAATGAGTTAAACTGAAAGATCTGTTTTAGTTCAAAACAGTTCTTTCTGCAGGGTTAGGAAATGTCATGTGGGAACCTGAATACACCTGAAATCTGCTTGTTGCATTCCTGCTGGTTCTGGCATTTTAATTCCAGATGTTACACTGCAAATGCATTAACATGATATGTGGGTCATGAGCTCAGGCAATGCAAAGGGTTCAGGAGACAGGCAAGGTACAGCGGAGGCTGCATCATTTCAGCTTGCCTAACTAGCATAGATATGAGATCCCTTACCTGGGTCCTGGGGAGCCTGGGATGGGTGTCATGGAGTGATGTCCAATCATACCTGTAAAAAAGTAATATTAATGGGGTCACAAAGGATCTACAGTGCTTCAAAAGCAAAATGGGACCAACAGGGAAGGTCAACATAAACAATACTTATCTGATATGTAAGTAGTCTGTGTCCTGTCAGATCAGGGTCAATGTCCTCAGAGACCTGTAGAAATAAAGGAAAAAAAGGATTATTACAAGGGAAAAAGAAAAGCAAGAGTACAGACAGAGTTCTAGAGAAGTACAAGAGCTACAGGGAGAACATAGATACTGCATACACAAGCTCAGTGATCCCTAGTTCAAATCCCACCATGGACACTGGCTCAGGATATGACATTGGGAATGACACATGACCTCCTAGCTTTAAAACTGGCTTGAAACTGGATGTCATTGTGAACTGGTTAGGGTACTAGCAAGGCCATAGCCTTAAAGTGTAGGCCTTCAATTTGATTCAATAATTTTAACATAATATGCCTTAATTCTGCTGTCCATGGACACTACCTGACCTACAGGGCATGTATCAATACTTGGGCCTTCAAGGGTGAATGGATGAAAATAACTGATGCCACAGATGCCCTAGCCTCCAGCACATGGTCCATGAGCAAGGGCACAGCAACGGTCAACACCAGGCACAGTTCCGGTGAAGTCAGCAGTGCACATAGCATCAAATAGTGATAGCAGTGAAAATGGCTCAGTGTGGAATCAGCAGTGCATGTGACACAGCAAGTGGTGGCATTGTACATAGAACAGCAAAGTGATAGCTGTACAGGTGGCACTGTGTGATACGTACATACGAACATACGAAATTTGCCAGCAGATAAAGGCCTAGAGGTCTATCAAGTCTGCTCGAATGTGCAGCTAGCACCCCTTATTCTGCAGCGGCCCCTCCCTTCCACCCTCTGATGATGACAGTGTGCATGGCACAGAGTCAGCAGTGCATGTGGCAGTGCAATGATGACAATATATGAGTCACTGTGTGGTGTTGGAAGAGCAAGTGGCACAGTATGAAGTCAGCAGGGTACATAGCACCACACAGAGATGATGGTTCACATAATGCAGTACAGTGGCAGTAGTGTAACAGTGAGGTGGTGGCAATGCACATGTGCCTGCAGTGCACTTGATGCAGAGCTGGCAGTGCATGTGAAAATGCATTGTGATGGCAGTGCACATGGCTCAGTGCAGTGAAGGAAGTGTGTGTGGAATAACGAGGTGGTAGCAATGCACATTACACAGTGATGAGGGGAGTGCATATGGCACAGTGTGGAGCCAGCAGTACTAACCCTACCAGTTGAGAGCTATAGAGGGAAAATATCTACACTAATGGAAGAACTACTGACTGACAGTTGTGTTCATCCCAAAAAGTCAAGGTTTCCCAATATATATCCTAACAATTCTGGTTATATATCCTAACAATTCCAGTCTTACCACAACCTTCACTATCCAGTGATCAGATCAGCCCCCCACCACCCTCTCCTCTAATAGATCACCCCTCCAGGCACCAGGCTATCCTCCATGTAGCTGGACAACCATTCTAGCCCTAGCTTCTCCCTTGATGAGCAACTTCACTGGAGCTAGAGCACCACACAGGCTCCAGACCAGCCTCTTCCCTAGCCAACCACCCTCCCTGCATCTGGACCAGCCTCCAGCTACATGCCATACAGCCTCCATGTAGCTGGAGCACCTCCCAAGCCTCCACTCCAACAGACCACATCTCTGCAGCTGTCCCCCAGCCCCTGAACTAGCAGTCAACCAGCCAACCACTCTACCTACAGCTGGACCCACCACAAGCCTTGTACCAGCCTCAACATCTGACCACCCACCCTGCAGCTGGACCTCACTTCCATTCCCCAAACTAGCCTCCCCTCAACCCACCAGATCCCTGCTGCTGGCTCACTCTTTCATGCCCTGGACCAGCCTCCCCCAGCAGACAAACCTCCCTGCAGCTGGACCCCCTGTGTTTGTGCCCACCCTTAGACCTGCCCCCTCCCCAAGTTGCGTACCTTCCCTGGACTTGGACATCCAGATAACCACCCTTCCCAGGAGCTGGACCCACCTTTCCTCCAGAGCAGAACCTCCCCTGGACCAGTACCCACCCTGCAACTAGACCCACCCTCCCCAGATCACCCTTCTTCAACTATGGACACCATGCTTCTCAACATAGTATAAATAAAATGTGAGACACTACCATACAAAATATAAATTCATGAGTGCCTTTAAAATAAACAGCAACATGGATTCAAAGAATCAGTTAAAAGGCATGCTTGTCAGAAACAGGAAAATTACTGAAGAAATTCTTATACGCAAAATAGAGATTTTCATAATCAGCAGACTTCAGCAAAAGAAGAATGAGTACACTGATGATCCCAGCATTACTATTTAATTTAATGTAATGGATTTACATATGCTAAAGTCTTAATTAAATACAATATCAAATGCAAAAACACAGCTTTCCCAGTCCATCCCATCTTGAATCAGTTTATGGTCAAACAGAATCCAAGGAAATTCCTCCAGAATATATAAGGAGATATTTTCAAAAACAGCAGTCAGCGGTTTTAGAAACATAAAACTAGCACAAGAATCCCATCCTTACTATTCAATATAATGGATTAATACATGAAAATGTTTTAATCAAATAAAACATTAAATGCAAAAAGCAGCCCCCCCCCACACACACACACACATTCAAACACTCAAATATCTGCAGTAAATACATTTTCCTTTATCAATGTGCAGGTTACTCCAGATTGCAGATATAAAAAAAACTGTAAAGTCTTTTCTCTGTAAATATAGATAAATAGGCTACTAAATGGATATAGACATAGAAAATGCATTCTGAATATCTTCCTGCTGCTCTGTAACTCCTCTGCCCCCCCCAAGAAATTACAACTTTAGAAGTAACTAAATCAGTAGAAATTCCACAAATAAAATGTAACCTAGATGCACAATGTACACTAGACACTTTAAGGAGTGATTTGATTGAAAATATATTGTGTATTTTAAAGGCTTTTCAAAGGTTTTGCCACATGAGTTCAGAGCAGAGAACATTTCTTCACAACAACATATTCACAATTAAAACTGCACAGCATTTCACTTAAAACCTGAGTAATAATCCCCTTACTGTATTTAACATTTCAGGGAGTTAAAATGATGCACTTTTCTTTTTAAACATGAGCACTTACCTCATACATGTAAATCTTAACTGCAGGCAACACCAGCTTCATCTTCAAATGGAGGCTAACAGTCCTCTGGGCAGGAGCGGTTCCATTTAAACATTCAAGGCCTGTTCCACTTTATTCGACCAACTGTTCACCATACATGGTAAGTCTGGAACTGTGGTAACTGCAGTGTTTGTGTTAATGTGCTCACATAAAACTGCCACCTATGAGAGAGTATATGTACAACTGAAATCACTGTTCCCCAACCTAGCACCGCATAGTGCAATTCTAGACTTTGAGAAGTCTGAGTGGAAAGCTTTCATCAATGCTTTTCCATCTGCAGACTTGCGTGGGTGCTTTTTCCATCTTGCATAGTGTATTTGGAGAAAGATTCAAAAGCTGCCAGATGTCCATGAAAAGTACAGTGCTGATCTCGATTTTGCCCTCCACATTCGAATGCTTCTATCCCTTGTTTTGTCCCTCCAGATGATGTAGCCAATGCATTCGATGACACGCTGGAGTTTGATTTTTTCGAGCAGCATGAAGATCTACTTGTGTCCATACTCGACTACTTTGAAACTACTTGGGTAGGAAGGCAACGGGGATGTTCTGGACGCAGGAGGGCTGCATTCCCCCCTCATCAATGGAGTTATCACAGTGCTACAGTGCTGGGAATTGCAAGAACTAATAATGCTGTAGAGGGCTGGCACAGGGGATTCAATTCTCGATTAGGTGCATGTCATCCTAGCCTGTGGAAACTGATTTAGTCTCTTAAGGAGGAACAAAGACTGACAGAGATTAGATTGGAGCAAATTGTGCCAGGAACATATGCTTCAACTGGAAAAAAAAAATAAAAGGACAGTAATGCTTGCATTGCAGCAATTGTGGCTTCTTATGGGACAAGACGTTTGTATGATTATCTCCATGATCTTGCTTATAATTTTCAATTTCAGGTGTGAATTCACCTGAGAGCACCTCACAAAATTGATCTGATTTGGCTACTGATTTGTCTTTTTTTTTAATTTGGCAGTTTTTTTTTTTATTTATTCTCTAATAAACCATAATTAGGCTGATTGGCTTCATTTTGTTTTTGTTTTTTTGTTCTCTTTGGGGCTGCTATTTTGACATGCTAATGTAGCCCTCCTGCGTCCAGAAATCTATTGCCTGTGCTCCTTCATGCTGCATTGAATCTGTTTCGGCTGCTGTACCTTTATGGAGAAGCTGACCCTTGTACCTGACAGAAGTTCAAGTTCGTTTCAGCGGCTTTACCTTATGGAGAGACAGAAGAGAGCTTTTTCAAGTTAGTTTCGGTCACTATTTTTTACATGTAAGCTCACTGTTAGTCACCATTTCTGACCAATCACTCAAATTAGCTAGCCACTCATATTGCAGTCGCTGAAAAAAAGTCGCAATAATGCCATCGCAATTATGTAGTCGCCATTTTAACGGGTAACCGGCAGGAAAAGGAAGTGATTCTGGTAAATGTAGTTCACTTACTGAACAGACTTCTATAAAACGTAGTTCAGTAGACCTTTAAAGGGACATGGTCAACCTTTTTTGTATCATAATATTTCTAGGTAAAAATACACATTTCATGATTGTTTACCTTCTCTAAAACTCATTGATGTTGCTGGTTGTTTTAGCTGCCTCCTTGCTTGGTACAACTGAAATGCATGGTAATGTACCTATTCCTGATTGACTAATTCAAATCCGTGAACTACTTGGCTGAATGTAATCTTCATTTATGATTCAGTAGTATTAACAAAAATTGTACTTTGAAGAGCATTGCAGTTTTATTTCTAAACCTTATCTAGTAATCATTTACTCTTAAACAAGTAGCCTGCTGAATACTTCTTAGCATTTACTATTCTTTGAGATTGTATTTTTTAATGATGATTAAGCAAGCAATAATACTCCATAGAGTGGGCAGTATTGGGCAATACAAGACCACCCAGGGGCATAATGAGGCCCAATGCCACAGGTGGAGGGCCTTATAGCCACTGGAAGGTCCGGTACTGCCCATACCACCCACTCTGGAGGATATTATTGTGCTTAGAAAATGGACATCAGCTTAGTTTTTTTAATAATGATTTCATTAAGAAAAAGAAGTAAAAATATTAATAATATTGATGAGAAATAGCAGCTTCTGTAAAATAGTCCCTTGAGTGGTTCAATTTCTACTAGAGAGAGCTGGTGCATGTAAGACCCCTTTTTATTAGTTTACTATGTCTGTGTTTGTTTTCAGTACTTTATAGTTTCCCTTCTCATAAGTTTTGTGATAGGATAATTTCTACAGTTTTCCCCATTACAAAACTGCATTTTGTTGTATACCGTGTGAGCAGGAAGGGATTGACTCAACTGTGGAGCATAAATGTCAGTGTCCGAGTTGGGCAAGGAAGTCGGAAATTGGCTGATGAATGCTTCAGTGCAGGGGTTTCAGTGCATCGGAGGTTAAGCAAGTGGGGAGAAAAAAAAAGAGGTACATTGCTATGTGGGTTTTTCAGCAGGGGCACTCAGCAGGGTACAGTTTAAAATGTTACAGCATGAGAGAGAATTGGGCAGAGTAGTGGTGGTGGTATTCCAGTAAGGTGGACTCACTGGAAAAGGAGAAGCACTGCCGGCTTGCAGGGTTCTCTAGGTTTGTCGGATTTCAGAAGAGCGGGAGTGCTTGTTCAGGGTAGAAACTTTATTTTATATAATATATTTTCTGATGTGTGGACCTTGTTGAAGACTATTGTGTGGGTTTAGAGTGTGCACCTCTTGGTCTTTGAAGATCCTCAACTGTGGTCTATGGCTCCGTGAAGGTCCAGAATTGAGAGTGGTGGATGTTTAGGAGACTTTATTTCTTATTATTGTGTGATAATGAATTAAATAAAAAAAAAAATTTACTATCACTTTTTTGGTCTGCTGTTCTTTCCCACTACATGAGAGGTGATGGGGGTGACTTTCATCGAATCATTGAACTAGAGTTGGGAGAGAACTCTAGTTTATTACACTTTTCTCTCTTCTCTGTGTGAAAGGCAGCAGAGGTGACTGGTTGGACAATTTAGTGCTGGAGGTGTGAGAGAACCCCAGCATAACATATTTAAAATATGTATTTCAATTTTATTACTGCCTTATTTAAAGATTTATGTGGAATTTTATTTTACTTTTCAGTAGGTAATTTTAGGAGAAGTCTAAATTTTATGAGGTGGGATAATAGGGGAAACTGTCGCTAGAAGATGTGCTGGCCTATTGCCCTCTCAGTCAGGCACTACTCTCCTCCCGAACTCCGGGACCTCCAGCCCTTTTATCCTCCTCCTTTGCCTGCAGAGGTTTATAACAAATGCAGGGCTTTGGGTATTGTTTGTAAAAGGAGGAGGTGGGCAGGGTGCCAAAGACTCTGGGGGGAGGGGAGCGGGGCTGTCGTATAAGGGTTGCGAGGTCCAGGAGACACCCTGTAGCGAAATGGTCTCTAGATTGTGGCTTGCTATGTCTGGTTTCCATATCCAAGGGCTCCTGTAATTCTGGGCAGTTAACTCGGTCAGCCCTGAAACCCCATCCGACTTGAGTGGTGTTATGCAAGGCCAGGTCTATTAAAAATAAGACAACAATTATTGCTGATCTTATTGGGACAGTAGACTTGGCTTGTATCACTGAAATCTGGCTTGATGACAACACGGGCCACATTTTAGAAGCGGCGGTCCCAGCTGTGTTTTCTGTGATACACCACTCAAGATTGGACCACAGAGGAATTGGGCCTCACTGGTGTACCAGTAGAGGAGGCAAGATCATTTGAGTTTATCATAGTAGCTGGTGTGGGCTGCAGGATCATTCTCATCCACCATCCACTCAGGGGTGAGAAGCAGTTCCTGCAGGAAGTGGCAGGCTTCATCGTCGATGCAGCATTGGAGTCACCCAGGCTGATGTTCCGGGGTGACTTCAATGCCTGGGTTGATGATGAACTCACACAGTTTGGACAAGACTTCCTCCAACTTATGTCATCATTGAGGTTCACACAGGTAGTTGCCTCTGCTACTCATAATCATGGTCACTCACTTGACCTGGTCTTCTTCCTGGGAGTCGAGTCCTGTGATTTGGTGGTGGAGCCAGTCATTTGGTCTGATCACTACACCGTGAGATTCAATCTCCAGTCCCCCCCTTATAGGCCTGCCCCTGTGGAGATGGTTAGATACCACCCATTAAGGGGTGTTACTTCAGAGGGTCTTATGGTGGTACTAGACTGATCAGGAGTTTTAAGGGCGGACAAGGATCCAGAGAATCTATTTCTGACCTATAATAAGGCTATCACTGAGGCTCTGGATGTTATCGCCCCATTCTGATTTCACCTGCTCTGTCTCCGCCCTCAGTCCCCCTGGTTGGATGGGACCTTGAGGGAGTTGAGACGGGTGGGTTGAAGGCTAGAGCATTGCTGGTGGAAGACAGCCCTTGATGCCAACCACCTTAGGTTGATGGACCATTATCAAAGTTATCAATCAGCAGTCTCACATAAGAAGGCAGAGTTCCTGTCCGGTGAGACAGCTGCTGCTCAAAACTGACCAGCTTAGCTCTTTCGAACCATGGACAGACTGTGCAACCCAACCTGTCTACAGGTTTGAAGAACATTTTCACAAGATAAGTGTGATGAATTTGCTTGCTTTTTTGCAGACAAGGCGGCTGACATCAGGGCTGAAATCTGTACAGCACCCTCTACTGGGGTTTATGGTGGTCGGTGTATGGTCACTTTCCCTCGATCTTCTTGGATATCTTTCTAACAACTGGAGATAGGGGACATCATGGGAAATGTCCAGAATTTACAGTTAACTTGCTGTAGTTTGGATCTGGGTCCTACACGCCTAGAATTAGGGTGTTTGCAGATCATTGGCACAGTCCTCGTGGAGATTTTCTGGTGCTCCTTAGATTCGGGAGAATTCCCTAGCTCCCTGAAACAGGCGGTGGTGACACCGCTTTTTAAGAAAGCTTCTTTGGACCCAGACATCTGTGCAAACTACAGACCTATCTCTAACCTTCCCTCTGTTGGGAAGGTGATTGAGAAAGTGTTTGCACTGCAACTGGCAAACCATCTTATCATCCATGATGTCTTCGATCCTCTCCAGTCAGGTTTCCAAAAGAGACATAGTACTGAGATTGCTCTGATTTGGGTGCTCAATGATCTCCTGATGGCAAGAGACCAGAAGCGCCATTCCATCTTGGTGCTTTTGGATCTCTCTTCAGCGTTTGACACTGTGAACCATGGGGTTCTGCTTGAGCGCCTGAGGGTCATCTGTGGATTGGCTGGTTCAGTTCTTGGATGATTTTATTCTGTCCTATCCTGCAGGTTCCAGAGGGTGATTTCAGGGATTTTTTCCTCTGAACCATTCTTTCTGCAGTGCAAGGTACCTCAGGGCTCGGTGCTGTCCCCCATGTTGTTCACAGTGTATTTGCTGCCCCTCGAAGACATTGTAAGATGATATGGGCTGAGTTTTCACTGCTACGCAGATGATACACAGCTCTATCTGTCTTTTGCACCCGATCAGGATAGTGCAGTCTCATTGTTTAACAACTGTCTGGCAGAAATCCATGACTGGATGAAGTCTAGTTGGCTGAAATTGAATTCCAGGAAGACTGAGGTGTTAGTTGTGGATCTTGGGCACCAGATAGAGAGGCCAGTGGTGGGGTTACCTTCTGAGCTTTGGCTCAATGGTGTACAGCTGCCCACCTCTGAATGGGTGCGTAATCTGGGGGTGATATTTGACAATGGGCTGACACTGTGGGCACAGGTGTCGGCAGTCATCAGTCATCAGATCTTCTTTTTACCGTCTTAGGAACATCACCAGAATTAGCCACCTTGTTCCATCCGATGATTTGCCCACATTGATCCATGCTTTTGTGACCTTGCGCCTGGACTACAGCAACTCCTTATACCTAGGGCTTCCGGGGGTTGATGTCTGCCGCTTGCAGCTGGTGCAGAACGCTGCGGCACGGTTATTGACTGGAGCTTCTCACACCAGTCATATTTCTCCCATGCTGTGTGATCTGCACTGGCCGCTTATACAGTGGCGGGCCACCTTAAAGGTCGGTCTCTTGACTTATAAAGCCCTACATGGTTTGGGACTGAGTTACCTGCAAGAGCTCCTGGTTACTTACAGCCCGGGCTGAACCCTCCGCTCATCTGACGAGGGGTTGTTAGAGGTTCCCAGAGTGTGGTTAAAGACATCTGGCACCAGTGCTTTTATGTTCACGGCGCCATCCCTGTTGAACGCTTTAACTTGTCAGACTAGAGAGTGCAGGACCATGGAGGGCTTTAAGAAAAGTTTGAAGACCTATTTATTTAAACAGGCATTCAATATTTGAACTTTTAGACTTTTTTGTGGATTTTGATTGAATATGTTTTTATATGATTTTAATGAATGATTTGTTGATGTTTCATGTGAAGCGCTTTGACATTGGAATTGTGCTATATAAATAAAAAATATTATTATATTATTATTATATGTTTAGTTTTGTTGTAGCTTGTGCTTTTGTGACCAGACGGGGGAGGAGACTGCCTGACAGTAGTTGCTAGTGAATGATGTTTAGTGGCATGCGGTGCGGGTTTGAAAAAAATACACTGGTGACCATGGTAATATGAAGCTGATCAGAGTGACTGCTTGCTCTTCGTCTTAATATACGTAGTTTCTTTTATTTGGTGCAATTGTATAATGTGAGCCCTGCAGTCAGAGGTGGTGTGTGCGTTCTTGTGGCAGCTGCCACTGAAGTAGGCACTGTTGGGGGGTGGCAGGATCTCTCACTAAGTGAGAAAAATAAATGGCGGCAATTTCAAATTTTATGGGTGGTTTTGGTCAATTAGCTAGCAGGGTTTGCACACTGATACTAGAATGGGTAAAGGGGCACTTGGGTTGGTACTTTTTATTTCCTGGTGTCTATGGAAACTTGATGTACCCACCTTACAGGGGTGTCAGCCAGTCAGAGACCAGGAAATAAAAAGCCTATTTTCTAAAGATAATTAAAAATGACAAAAATTAATTTTCAAAGACAAATTAATGACTGCTTTAATATTAAATTTCGTATTCAACTCAGTAAGGGAATCCGAACATATACACCATCCGGACACATTGGTCCTGATATTCAAAGAGGTGCAAATCACAGCACAAAAATGAGTGCTACGCCTTTCACTCACCCAGGTGCCCAAAGATTATATATTCCATGTAATAGTGCACTGGTGCTATTCCACTGAATCTAGGACCATGTTGACTCAGCACTAAGCCACTTAGTGCTGGGCAGACACGGTTCCCGAAATAGGGTGCCGCGATGGCTTGTGCCTGTGCTAAGTTTCTAATATTGAAACAGACTCATGCAAATGAGTGAACTGGGCATGCAAGATGCTAAGGGGCCATTTACATGCCCATTATGGACTCATTTGTATGGTGAGCAAGGCTGGATTGCACGGAGCCACCCCCTAAATGCCCGGTCCGAGAGAGCTATCCCTGCTGCTAGTGCCCCCCTCCACTGATCACCAGCCTGATATTAAAAATAAATCTTTCCCTGGTACTAGTGATTCCACCCCCACCAATTGCCAGCCAAATCATAAACATAAATCTTTCCTTGGCATCCAGTAGTCTCTTCCCCCACCTGTACCCATGCCCAATGTTGAAATAATTATTCCCTGGTGTCCAGTGATCCCTCCCCAACCTGCACCCATGCCCTATACTAAAATAAGTATTCTCTTGTGTCCAATGGTTCTTCCCCCCGCCTGCACCCATGCCTGATGTTGAAATAATTATTCCCTGGTGCCCAATGGTTCTTCCCCCAACTCACACCAATGCTCCATGTGCAAATTATTATGTGTACAGTGGTCCCACCCCACCACCTGATCACTCGTCTGATGGACAAAGTGTCCCTGATGTCCACCTGAGTACCTGCCCAACAGACTAAGTGTCCCTGCAGTCTAGTGGCCCTTCCCCCACCCAATAAACCACCAGATGGAAAGACAAAGTGTCCCTGGTGTCCAGTGGTCACTCCCCACACTTGATCACCCCTCAGACGGAGAGACAAAGTGTCCCTGGTGTCCAGTGATCCCTTCTACCTCCCAATGTCTGTCAGATGTACATTTGTAACATTCCCTGGTGCCAAGTGGTCCCTTCTCCCACCCAATCACACACTCAACAAAGTGTCCTTTGTGTCCAGTGGTCTCTTCCCCCACCTGATGCCCTGCTAGAGTAAGACCAAACTATCGTCCCTGGTCTAGTGGTCCCTCTGCCCCATCTGATCCTCATCCTGGGTTTACCAACTCTCCCCCTGCAATTGTCATTCTG
Source organism: Neoceratodus forsteri (assembly GCA_016271365.2). NCBI lineage: Eukaryota > Metazoa > Chordata > Ceratodontiformes > Ceratodontidae > Neoceratodus > Neoceratodus forsteri. The sequence continues at coordinate 1,698,659,079 of CM057449.1, read as the reverse complement.
CCACTGACTCATGGGATAGCAGGTGACAGTATCATTCCGCTCACTACACTGCCCTGGCCCCATTCGCATTTATTAGTCTCCCACCTCCCAGCCTGTCCCTTGTTGGTGCTAGTGGACCCCCTCCCACCCATAACAACAACAACCCACCCAATGGTTGCCCATATCTGCTGATCAGTGCCATTGTGAATTGACTGTGAGCAACACAGCCCGCCACACACCACCTGAGCTGCCCGCTATCTGACTGAATTTCAAAATGAGCTGCTTATTTATAAGGCAGTCCTATAAATAAGCAGCACACTCACAGCTTCAGTCAGATGGTGGGTGACCAAACTGGTGAGCAGAGGGCTGTGCTGCTCCCCGTCAATTCAGCATGGCACAGATAGACGGGTACAGGGGACCATGGGGGTGTTTGTTGTTTCTGCCACAAGTGGGGGACTCCATGAGCTCCAACCAGGGGCAGACTGGGGGAGCAGAGGACCAGTGAATGTGAACTGGGCCATGGCTGTGTTATGAGGGGGATGATACTTGCTGCGTAGCATCCCGTGAAACAGTGGTGGGATGACAATCATGGTGAGGAGTTGTCAAACCCAGGATGGGGACTGGACAGGGGAGAGGGACCACTATAAAAGGGACAACAGTTTTGTCTTACTTGGGAAGGGCATTGGGTGGGGGGAAGAAGCACTGGACACCAAGGACACTTTGTTTGTACTTCAGGTAGATGATCAGGTGAGGTGAGGGACCATAGGACACCACAAAAGGGGTATCCAATCATTGGACATGGGTGTGGGTGTGGGGAGGGACAACTGGACACCATGGAACTGTAGCTTTTGAACAGGATTAGTGAGGGGGGCTGCCACATTTCCCTCACCAACCACTAGGGTTGCACTGAAGTAAATTGTGGTTTAAGTCAGCGGTATTTGTGCCATCTAAGGGGACCATGCAAAACACCCATATGTGGTGCAATACTCTGAATATTGAACTGTGCCACTATTCAGATCACCACCCCTTCATTTGCATTGCACCCCTCTCCAAAGTTTGGGTATCCAGTGAAGAGGGTGACTGAGATTGAGCGAATGCAATAACAGTGACTCAGTCTCAGTGCCTGTGTTTTGGGCTACCCTGAGAGGATAGCGAAGGGCGGCAGGGAAGGCAACTGGAACCTTGATGGGAATCTCACACTGGGGGACAGAAGGTGAGAGAAGGTATATGGGAGGCTGTGCAGCAGAAGGCTGCCGAGTAGTGGTGGACGAAGTGGATGAAATTCACTCCATGGAGTGATTCATGGCATAATGTGGAATCCATGAGGTGCTCCGCAACGCAAAGCAGAGTACTTCGCATCATGATGAGGAATGCGAAGTCCATTGAAACCAATGACTTTGCATTATTCCACCTTCCCCAAACCACTTCTCCACCAATTTTAAGGTGAAGTACATTGAGATCAATGTACTTCGTATCACTTTGCTTTGTTATTGAGCTCCAAGGTGAATTTGCAGTGCTTCATGGGATTGCAGGTCACATGGGCTCTAGATTGTTCTACACAGCCTCAGTTCTGTGTAGTGTGTGTGTAGTGGAAGATGGAGACAGTTTCCTCTCAGAGCTCTGCGAGTCAAATCCTCTAAAAGTTGTTAAAAAAGCCTTTTTGAGCCATTTTTTGGCTCAAAATTCAATACATCGATTGTAGGAAACCCTCCTGTGCTCATATCATTGAGTGTTTATTGTTTGTGTGGGGATTTTGCAGTGCTCCCAGATCTACGGGGATTCCTGTATTTTAAGGGATTTTTACTACAAAAACCGGATATGGGAAGGAAATCTTTTATTTTTAAAATATCAGGGGAAATGGACAAACACTACGGAAAAATGCCCACTATGAATCTCATGGCTGCCAAGATCCAGACAGAGCCCTCCAATTGGTGCTCAGTTTGCTGAGTTTGCTACACTAAGCAATTCTGTTGGTCCATTTGCAGCCTGTGTTTCTCCGGGGTAGTAATGTGTTGGCAGTGCATCTTTCTGAGGATGAATTCAGATCTTCTGATCAAGAACCAGTGAGCTGCTGCATGATCCAAACACCTGCCATGTGGCCCCACTCAAAACAGCAACACCGTTGAGTCAGCCGAGTTGCATCTCAAATGTCACTGTTCTGTACTGGCAGAGTACCAAAGCCACTGAATGTAAACTAGTCTTCTTGTGGGCAGCCTCAAATTAGTCTATTTTAAACTCATTTTAAGTGCAAAATGAGCCAGACAAAAGACTGACCACTTGATGATGATATGCTTTGGGGGGGGGTGCAAGAAAGAGTGCTTAAGGGTTGCTTGAGGGAAGCAGCGCCACAAACCACCAAGGGAAACAAACCTTCTGTTTTGCAAATTTGTCTATTTTAAACACATGAAGTGCAAAAAGCGAGCCAGACAGGAGACTCGATGATGGTGGGCTTTAAAGGGTGACGGGGACACAAAGAGTGCTTAAGTGCTACTTGGCTTGTTTGGTGCAGAGAGCAGAGTTGTGTTTTTAAAAAGATCACTAAGACAGCACTTCTTCTGACCAGCCTAGAGGTTGAGGTTATTTGAAAAAAAATTAGACAGTGTTTCTATTTAATTGTGAGCCTGGGAAAGGTATGGGGGTGTCTTCATCAAGATAAGCAGGAGTTATGAATTATATGTGTGAGATCAGAAGGGATCCATAGACCCTAGTCTGGCCTAAGATTAGTAAAATAAATTAAAAAAAGAGAATATTTGTTTTAGCTCTGAGAGTTCAGTGCACAAAGCTGTGTGTGTGTGTGGGGGGGTGCTTAAGCATGCCAATGAAAAACACAATAGTACACTGAAACAATGTTTATTAATGGAGCACTACAGGTACACAGAGCTGTAGGACCAATGCACGATTGGTGTGCAGTTGCTATGCACGCATATCTGGGCCGAGTAGCTACTCCACACCTCCTGTGTCCCCCTCATGCCATGCACGAAGCGGGCACATGCAGACCCACCACAGCTAGTCCCCCATGTCTGCAGACAGTTCCGCGATGGGGACGTTCCTGGGGTGTGCCAACACTACGTGTATTCACTAACCTGCATAGTGCTGGCCACATGGGTGTAGAGGGTGGTGCAGGGTACACCAGGGAGACCCTGCCATAACCCACAGCATGTCCCCATGAACACAGGTATTCATCACTGGGGGACCAGGACAGTGCACACTGTGCTGCTCCCGACTCCTGGGCACCAGGAGGCGGCAGGGGCAGCTGGATGGGTGAGAGTCCAGAAAGTTTCTGTGAGGCAGCACTGGGACTGGAGGGTGCTGCGCTAGTCCGGGTGCATGCTATCGGCATGCACAGCCCCAGACCCATGCCACCCTATGTGTGAGATCCACTATGGGTCCCAGGGGGGCATCCCATTGGATGTCTGCCTGGGACAACTCTTCCCCCGGCCACCCTGCAGAGTCCTGTGCATTGGGAGGAACCGTGGATAGGTGGTCTGCATTGGTGAATGCCAGTATGGGTACACCTGTCCGCAGGGTGCAGGGGCAAGGGTGGGGTATGTGCATTTTGTGCATCCCTATGCCTCTTTCATGCATTGTGAGCAGAACACAAAATGTATCAGTCTGTGATTAAGGGGTAAATTTGAAGTTAAGGCATTTCATACTATAAATAGAATACTGTATAAGGGACTGTATTATTACAAGGTTATAATACCTTCAGGAGGTTCTGGAGACATGTGAACCTTGAAAACTGAGCTTTATACGTTCTAACATGTCCCCAGCACCTCAAGATGGTATTACATTGTTACATATAAAGTTCTTATAGTTGTAGAGTTGTTATGTGATATGTTGTAGGTGATTTTTTATATTTGAATAAATAAGAACACATAAAACAGCCTGAACATTTGTCCTAGTGATTTTATTGACTGGCATAATGACACCAATCACGTACTTACGTTGATTTGTGCATACAGGAAAATCTACAGAAATTTCATCCCTGTTTTACAGGGAAAATACAGGGAAAATTAGGGTGCACTACAGGAAAATGCTTTGCCTGATCTGGGAGCACTGATTTTGAATGTTAATTTAGAACAGTCAGTCTGTGTACTGTGAAGTGTGCTTTGGGGGAGGGGAGTATCTGTGGTTTAGGTAGATTAACTGGGAAAAAAAGGCAGTATTTCTGTTTTGGTTATATTTTTCTTGTATAACTGTGTTAATGTATACACAGTAATTTCAGTAATTCTTCACATTTTTTTGCTGATTGTTGTGGTGCAGTAGTGTATAATTTCAGTTTGTTTAAAACATTTGGTTATATTACTAAATGTTTTTAATTTGCTACGCATTACTTGCAGTGTGTGTGAGTGTGTGTGCGCTATGCATGCCATTAAATCAGACACCTTTTATTGTGCCAGCATAATTGCAGCAGTGTGAACCTGCTATCCACTGCACCTGCACAAATTTTATATACTGCTTTGTGGTATCTTTACTGGCAGTGGACTGTTACTGCCGTGCACTACCCCACCCAACCAGCAACAGGTATTCTTTTCCAGTTTTGGATTTGTGACTTGTGAGCACTGGTTAGATGTTGTGCCTTTGCGTCTGCATCTCTCGAGTGCACAGTGCAATCTTAATGTCTGTGTCTTTGCAGTACACCATTAATTCTGGGAGGCTTTGCATTTCTTGTTACGCTCTCATTTCACTTAGTCAGCACTGGGGAATTTTCTGGACACAAGACAGTAGCATTTTGGGGATGCAAATGAATTCTGGTGACTGTGTGTGGCCACTGCTCGCATGACAGAGTGCACCATCAATTTTGGGAGACTTTGCAATTTTTGTTACCCTCTCATTTCACTTTGTCAGCACTGGGGAATTTTCTGGACACAAGACAGTAGCATTTTGGAGATGCAAATGAATTCTGGTGACTGTGTGTGATCACTGCGTGCCTGACTGAGTGCGCCATTAATTCAGGGAGACTTCACATTTCTTGTTAAGCTCTCATTTCACTTTTTCAGCACTGGGGAATTTTTCTGGACACAAGACAGTAGCATTTTGGGGATGCACATCATTTCTGGTGACTGTGTGTGACCACTGTGCACATGATGGAGTGCACCAATTATTCTGGGAGACTTTGCATTTTTTGTTGCCCTCTCATTTCACTTTATCAGCACTTTGGGGATGCAAATAAATTCTGGTGACTGTGTGTGATCATTGCGCGCATGACTGAGTGCGCCATTAATTCTGGGAGACTTCGCATTCCTTGTTATGCTCTCATTTCACTTCGTCAGCACTGGGGAATTTTCTGGACACAAGACAGTAGCATTTTGGGGATGTACATTAATTCTGGTGACTGTGTGTGACCACTGTGCGCATAACTGAGTGGCTAATTAATTCTGGGAGACTTTGTATTTCTTGTTACGCTCTCATATCACTTAGTCAGCACTGGGGAATTTTCTGGACACAAGACAGTAGCATTTTTGGTATGCACATTAATTCTGGTGTTTGTGTGTGATGTGGCCACATCCATTGCACGCATGACTGAGTGTGCCATTAATTCTGGGAGACTTTGTATTTCTTGTTGTGTTCTCATTTCACTTCGTCAGCACTGGGGAGTTTTCTGGACACAATACAGTAGCATTTTGGGGATGCACATTAATTCTGGTGACTGTGTGTGATGGGGCACTGGGGGGCTGCCAATACTGTTGTCACTCTGCATTACTACGCGTTAAGGCAGAATGACAACCGCGAGTAATAATTACAAAGCGAAATGAGCCTTTCCTATTGGCCACTCCACGTAGAGGAGTGACAACGCGAAGTGACCACTTTGCGGTCACTTCACCAGTGGAATTTGATTTTGCTGCATCTCTACTGTCGAGCTTGCCATGTGGTGTGGTGGGGAGGGTGGCCGGCTGTGGTGGGGAGGGTGCGGGGTTCGGGTCTGGGGCAGTGCGGAAACTTTTTGTGTTGCAACATGTTATTTTTTTGTTTACAAGTTTCACTCCCCTTGACATGTACCCCCTGGAGTTGAGAGAACCTTATTTGGTGGGGCATGGGGGTGGGTGCAGCTTCCCACATACTTAGCAATCCTGTGTCTCTGCATCATGTTCACCATGAGTATACATCACTGTTTTATTTTCCAGTGATGTACACTCACCGTTATCACATAGAACTCAAAGTTTGGGGAGATCAGGTGATGCTCTGGACTGTATAACTGCTTTCTCAAGTGCTCCTGCTACTCCCTCCTTTAAACTTTAGAAAAAGTTATTTTTTTAGTATTTACCTCAGCTGCTAAATGGTCAACTAAGCGAGGGCAAGACAGTAGATACTGAAACAAGTGATTGACAGTGAAAACTACTAACTATGGAACAGAAATGTGTTCTGCTCTTCCTCGCCACACTCCACCGACAATGCCAGCAAAGGCCACAAAGAAAGCCAAGGCCCAGACCAACCCGGGGGCTCGGCAGAGCTTAGCTACTTCAGACTCCATTCCACTCACCCTGGACAGATTCCTGGAGGAATTCCACCCATTCCGGGATGATGTCCATTTACTAACTGAAGAAATAAAGGCTGCAACAATTAAGATAGAGGATCTGGCTAAGTGTACCAGTGGCTGCAAGGTCAGAATCATCTCTGTGGAAAATAAAGTGGAGAAGTTCGATCCTGCAATGGCAGTCAATAGGCAACGCATCACTAAATTAGAAGCCACAGTGGCAGATTTAAATGGACGGAACTGCCAGAATAATGTCGTTATTATCGGGCTCCATGAGCATGAGGAAAGCTCTAACCCGATTATATTTGCCAAAAAGTTGGTATCTAAAATTGCTGGCCCCTCGCCTTTTGGGATGGACTATATAATTGAGAGAGCCCATTGAGCTCTAAGGCCAATGCCACCACAAGGAGCCCAACCCAGAACTTTCATCTTTAAATTCCTTAATTACCAAGTGCACCAACACTTGCTGGCTAAGGACAAAGAATTAAAAGAAGTCCTGTGGGAGGGTTCCCCAATTAGAGTGACCCAAGGCCTCCCTCCATTAGTGCTCCAGAAAAGGGATGAATACCACAGGGTTGTCACTAAATTGCTTGCTGCTGACATTATATTTTGCAAGCTGTATCCAGCTACTCTTCAGGTCTCCATCGACGGGAAGTGGACGTCGCTGGAAGGCCTGAACACTGTGGAAGCAGAGCTGAAGAAGATTTTTCCGAATCTCTTCTGAGCTGATTGAGACCTGTATCCCAAGCTTGGGGCTTCAGTTGTTGAATTATTGGTGAGGCAGTGAGTATGTGAGAAGCCGAACACTGAAGGATATCATTTTTGAACCCTTTTTCTTTGCACTGGCTGTGATCTGGCTGAGATACTGCTAAGATCTCATGGGGTAAATTTCCATGGCACAATGGAAAGAAGTTGGACTGAGTGAACATCTGTGCTGTTTACCCCGCTGTGGAAACTTCTTACCTGTCCTAATCTGCTTAAAATTGTATAGTTATCTTTGAATTGTTGTGTTGCTTAACTAGTGTTGCTACATGGAAAGTTGGTTAGCTATAAGGATATACAAGTTATGCGAAGGGGAGATATTAAAGTTTAAACTTTGGCTTATGAGTTCAGCTCCTATCAACGCCACTTAAGATACTGGTAGACCACAAGATTTAGTGGTGTGGCATTTTAGTTTGAGAGCCACGGGCTTCTATCCTGTGTTTACGGGGGTGGGTGGGCTAGGGGTACCTTTAGCTGGAGGTTCTTCATAGCCGCCAACCTTATTGGAATGTGCGGGCGGGGGGGACACTGAAGAGGTTCCATTTTTTTTAGCTTGTGCTCCTTTGGTTATCCTGTGATGCACTGTGTAGAGGCTCTGAGTGGGAGCAGCCAAAAGAGGGGTCCCTGGGGAATAAATCACACCTGTTACTTCAGGATTAGAGCAGGGACATTACCATTTTCCACTGATGCTTTTCGGTAGACCCCACCATTTTCACTAATGGGACAATGTGCTTTTAAGCTTACTGACAAGCAGAAGGTTGATCCCCTTACAGGTAGGAATGGAATGGCCTTCAAGGGAGCAACCTGTGTGGATAATAGGTACCCACTCCCTCCATGTTATTTGATGTATATCCAGGTCTTAATTGCACTGCCTTCTTCGGGCATGGTGTGGGCACTTCCACCCCCATATAGTGGCAGTTTTATTCTGCACATTTCTCGGGGCGGGGTCCCTTTCCATGAGGGTAGGACGCTAGTCTTAAGCAGCTGGGGAAGGGAGGGGAGGGGAGTGGTGAGAGCCGGGGGGGGTAGAGGTACAGTGGAAGATATCACATACTGGAAAGCTGTTGGGAGGGGGATAATCTGCCTGGATCTTCACTAATGCAGCATTCCCGAAATGAGGGGTCTTGTCATCAGAAGATCAGGGGGACAGTCATATAGTAGAAAGGGGGGACTGGAATAATGTGTAGGGAGGAGACTTCGGGTTGAGATGAGTATGGCGGGGGGGGGGACAGGGAGGACCCAGACTGGCACTTTGGGATTGTGGATTAATAACTTGCAGAACACAGGACCTCGTTTTGATATGGTATCCTTTATTATTAGGAATGGCATGTGCTAAAAAATTTATTTCCTAGAATGTATATGGTCTCTGGTCTGAAAACAAAAGGGATCAGGTGTTGAAACGCATTAGATTATTTAAAGGGGAAATCTCTTTTCTTCAGGAAACGCACCTTTTGGACTCGGAAGGAACCTTCCTGCAGAAGCAATATGTGGACCAGGTGTTTAATGCTGGGGATAGCACCCAAAGTAGGAGAATGGCCGTCCTAGTGACTTGGAATACCACTTTTATACCAGATCAGGTGATTATGGACCCAAAGGGGAAATGTATCTTTGTTAAAGGTCTACTAGATAGAACTGTAATATTACTGGGGTGCATATGTGGTCCAAATATTGACTCTCCCATGTTTTTTACCAATGTTGTTACAAGTTTTGTCAACTTTTACAAATCTTCTGTGCATACTTGAGGGTGATTGGAACTTACATTTTTCCCCTGACTTAGATAAGTCAGACCCAAAGAAAAAGGGCCTCTCTCCTGCACAAAGAGCCATGTGGGACTTTGTGGACCATCTCGGCCTGTCTGATCAATGAAGGGTGCTTCATCCCACCTCAAAAGAATTTACTTATCACTTCACTGTCCATGGCTCTTCATCTAGGATGGATTACTTCCTACTTCGCCAGACATAGTTGCAAGGAATTGCAGTGGCTACCATAGAGCCTGGGGTGATCTCTGACCACTCACTGGTCTCTTGCAATATAGCCCTCTCAGCGGATCCCGCTAAGGAATCACTATGGAAGCTGAATAATCAGCTTCTTAAAGATGATTATATTGTCAAACTAATAACACAGGAAATTGAGGAGTACACTGAGGTTAACCTGAATTACTCAGCAAGACCAGACTTAGAGTGGGGGGCCCTGAAGTGTGTTCTGAGGGGGGTCTTTATAAGGGAGTCCTCACGCAGGAAGAAGGAAAGGGACCAAAACACTCTATCCTTGCTGTTCAGGACACAAAGTCCAGAGGTCTTAATGGCGCCTACCATGTCAAACTCAGACCAAGCTCTGTTGGTAGGTCTATGAGATCAATACAACTCCCTTCTCAGTGAAAAGGCAGAGTATGCCATATTAAAAACAGGGGTGAAGTATATTGATCAAGGGGAAAAGGCAGGCCACCTGTTGGCTCTAAAATTGAAAAAAATTGAATCCTCTCATTTAGTGCAAAGCTTTAGATCACGAGTGACTGGTTCTCTTGTCTTACCCCTAAGGAGATTACAGCAGAATTTGCTGAGTCTTATAAGGACCTTTATAGCCCTAGACCAAATCATCCAGATCTTGGCACAGTTAGGGAATATCTTCGCCCTCTCGATCTCCCAACCCTCACCTGAGTCCAGCAGGAGTTGCTGATCATTTCTATCTCGGAGGCCAAGATTGGGACTGACATTTCCTCTTTAGTGGCTGATAAGGCACCTGGACCAAACAGGTTCTCCCCAAATTTCTTCAAGACTTTCAGCAAACACCTAACTCCCTGGTTATCTCATTTATTTGCATGGATACTGGAGGGACACCCAATAGACAACTCTCTATTAGAAACCCTAATTATCATGTTACATAAACCAGATAAAGACCCAGAATTAGCAGGTAGTTACAGGCTCATATCACTTCTGAATTGTGATATCAAAATTTTGTCCAAAATTCTTGCCACCAGATTGAAAGTAGTACTCCCACATATTATCCATGGAGATCACGTGGGGTTCATGTCAGGTCGGCATACTGCAGACCATTTTTGCAAATTAGCACATGTCTTCTCTGTGTCCAGGGACTAGGATATTCCTGCTGGTCTGCTCTCCCTGGATGTGGAGAAGGCGTTTGACCATGTAGACTGGCAATTCTTGTTTCAAGCCATGCACAAATTTGATTTTCCTTCTAAATTTATATCATGGGTGTCCTCTCTATAACAAAACCCCCAAGCTAGAATATATTGTAATGCAGTTTTTTTCCAAAATATTTCCCTTATACTCTGGGACTAGGCAGGGGTGCCCCTCTCTCCCTTCCTGTTCAATATTTACCTTGAACCTCTGTTGTTCAAGCTGCAGACCCATGAAGAGGTATAGCATGTTACTATTGATGGCCATGCCCTTAAAATCTCAGCATATGCCAATGATGTGCTTCTTCACCTGATACACCCAGCACAGTCTATCCCTGTAGCTTTGTCTATCATTACTGAATATGGGGAGATGTCCAATTACAAAATAAATCTGAGTAAGACCCCTGTTTTTTCCCTCAACCAGACATTCCATAAGCATGCCATTTCTTCACTTGGGGTACAGTGGAGTCCTAAATATCTTAAATATCTGGGGATAATACTGTCTAGAAATGATAATCTGATAAAAAGGCAAAACCTCGATTCTCTCCTAGATACTATTCAGCAGGATTTCAAAACATGGCAACCTCTTCCCATCTCACTCTGGGGTAGAATTAATATTCTTAAAATTAATATTTTACTTAGACTGTTTTATCCACTCAGTATGTTTAACTACTGGCTGCCCCTAACTTGGTTCAAAAAGGTGCACGCTTTCATATCTTCTTTTATCTGGCTAGGAAAGCAGCCTAGATGGGCCTATTCAAAATTGGTGGTATCCACTACAGCTGGGGGCTAGAAACTCCCACACTTTGGGCTATATTTCTGGGCCAGCCAAGCGGCTAAGTACATGAGATGGTTTACACTCCAGGAAGTATGTATGTGCTGGGAAGGGTACTGTATCAGCTGACTTTGCTAAACCAGTAGGAGGAAAAAGATCTTAATTGGGGGTGTGGTTTAGACACTATAAAAGCAGGTGAGTCAAATTACAACTTCCTGTTGCTAGCCTTGCTTGTAGAGCAGAAAGCAGCTAACTAAAAGAAGCTATATTTTCTTATTAATTTAAAACTTATATCTCAGCAGGAGTCATTGTCTGCTAAGATTAAGTAGACAGATAACTTTATTAGAAGTAGAAGGGGTCTTATTTAGGGTTAAAAAAAGAAAGAAAAGAAAGAAAGTCAGTGTGTGTTCTGTGCTGGGAAGGGTACTGTATCAGCTGACTTTGCTAAACCAGTAGGAGGAAAGAAAGCTTAATTGGGGTGTGGTTTAGACACTATAAAAGCAGATGAGTCAAATTACAACTTCCTGTTGCTAGCCTTTTTTCTTACTAATTGCCCTCCATCCCACCCAAAGCCAGTTCTACTTTTATAGCCACTGGATTTCACTGTCAACAGGAACTTCCTGTTTGGCAGTAGGAAGGAAAGGTTCATAGAGAAACATTGGTTTTGTCAACCCTAAAGGAAAAAAAGTAGCTCACTTCCCCCCCAGCTGCTGGTGGTCTGATATTGAGCAAGGAAGAAGGAGGCTTCTGAAGAAGATAGAAAGTTGCTGTCCCAGAATAGGAAGGGGAGAGTTGTAAGGAGAGGAGAGAGTAAGCATCCAGAGAAACAGTAGAGGGGACACACAATAAGACATTTTAGGAGTGGTGCAGTGCAATGGCTGTGGGGCGGCAGTGTTCCAGGAGACATTCTAGAGGCTGCGATGCTGCCCTATTTGCAGGCACCTCTGGTCTGAGAGAGGAGGTTGCCCATCTCCAGGCTGACCTGGCTAGGATTCGTGAAATCTCCTCCCCCACCCAGGGACCACCAGAGCCAATGCCACTACCTCAGAGGTTGCCAAGAAAGAGGAGAGGCTGGACCAGGGTGGGCTCAGGAGGAGAGGGTGGTGGAACAGAGTTGCATCCTCCAGCTGTACCTCTCCACAATTCATTCACTCTTCTGGTGGATAATGGTTCCTCTATGGAGGAACCTGCAGTGGAGACCAAGGAGGATGCTGGGAACCTTCACAAAGGAGACCCATAGGAGGGTGGCATGGGACCCCACAGGGGAAGGAAACAACTCCTGGTGGGGGACACAATCATTAGTGGGGTAGAAATGGGGGACGGAGGTAAGGTGCCTTCCTGGCGCCATGGCTTGGAGGGACAGGAAGCGAATCCTCAGGATTGTGGGAGAAGCTGCACGAGGGAGGGAGCTGGATGTCATTGTCCACCTAGGGACAAATGACCTGGCTAGGAATGGGATCAGAGCAGTGCAAGAGGAGTTTGTAGAGTTGGGAAGGGGCATTAGACAAGTAGCGCATACGGTAACCTTCTCGGAGGTGTTGCCTGTCTATGGCAAGGGAGATGCTAGGGCACTCCTCACCAGGGAATTCAATGAGTGGTTGAAAAACTGGTGTGGAGCTCAGGGTTTTGGCTTCATTGGGGACTGGGGAGCCACCTGGAGGGATGCCGACCTATACTGGTGCGATGGTCTGCATCTGTCCAGGGGGGGAACCAGGATCCTAAATGAGAGGTTTAAATGCTTCATTGGCAAGCATTTAAACTAGCCAAGTGGGGAGGCACTGAAAAGGAGCAGGGAAATCCCAGCCTCCCCCTACAAAACATGGTGATTAATGAGGTAAACACCAAGGTACAGAAGTTATTAGGGAGCAGAACAGATTTAAATGTAAAAAAAGGCAAAGGCAGTAAGGACAGAAATGGGGCTAAAAGGGGTAAGGCTATCAAAAAGTGGAGGGTGATGAGTACCAATGCCTGTAGTCTGTATAACAAGCTCCCTGAACTAGTGGCCTTGATGGAAGAGGGTTGCCTGGATATCGTGGCAGTCACAGAAACATGGTACACAGAGAACCATGACTGGGATGTCAACATACCAGGATACACAATCTACAGGAGGGACAGGTAGGGTAAAAGAGGAGGAGGAGGAGGAGTAGCTCTCTATGTAAAGGAAGGGATCAAAGCAACAGAACTAAAGAGTAAACAGGGAGCAGATGAGGCACTTTGGGTCACCCTGGAGACAGGAAATGGCACCACAATCCGCATGGGGGTTGTATAAACACCCCCATCTCAGGGGGAGGGAATGGACAAGGAAATGATAGAAGGCTTTCTTAGAATGGCAGAAAAAGGGGAGATATTGTTGATGGGGGACCTGAATATGCCAGACGTTAACTGGAGCACCTTTGCTGCAGGCACATCCAAGAGTAGGGTCATTCTTGATGCCCTACAGGGACATGCCTCAGACAGCTAGTATTGGAACCCACTCAGGAGGGAGCAATCTTAGATCTGGTACTCTCAAATGGGGACGGAGAAAGAATCTCAGATTTAGAAGTGGGTAGCCATCTGGGAACAAGCGACCACCAAACAGTGTGGTTCACGATAAACACAGCCATACAATCAAGCCATACAAAAGCAAGGGTACTGGACTTTAGGAGGGCTGACTTTGGGAAAATGAGAGAGTGCCTCAGAAAAGCACTAGCAAACAGGCAAGAAGGAGGGGTGGAGGAACAATGGAGAGTGATCAAAACGGCCATCACAGAGGCAACAAGCCTTTGTGTAAAGCAAATCAATAAAACACAATGAAGGAAAAAACCACTATGGTTCTCAAAAGAGGTGGCAGGGAAGGTTAAGGAGAAAAGTACAGCATTCAGGAAATATAAGGAAACACAGAAAGAGCAGGACAGAGAACTTTATCAGTTAAAGCAGAAAGAGGCTGGGAAGGCAGTCAGAATAGCAAAGGCCCAAACAGAGGAAAGGATAGCCAATTCTGTTAAGAAGGGGGATAAGACCTTTTATAGGTACATTAGAGAGCGAAGAAAGATCAAAGGAGGGATACTGAAGCTTAATAAAGGGGAGGGAATGTGGGTGAGGATGACAGTGAAAAAGCAGGGATACTGAACGAATATTTCTGCTCCAGTATTCACAAAAGGAAGAGGGAGGGGATTACCTAAACCAAACAAGAGAAACACTCTGAAGGCGGGGGTCAATACCAGTCCACTTACAGAAGAAAGGGTTTTGAAAGAACTAATAAAATTGAAGGTGGACAAAGCAATGGGGCCTGATGGGATTCACCCAAGAATTCTAAAAGAACTAAGGGTATATCTAGTGACACCGCTGACTACTCTCTTTAACAAATCATGGGAGGATGGGTGGTACCCGAGGACTGGAGGAGGGCAGATGTGATTCCTCTTCACAAAAGTGGGAGCAGGACAGAGGCAGGAAACTACAGACCAGTTAGTTTGACCTCAGTGGTAGGGAAAATGATGGAATCACTCTGAAGGAAAGAATTGTTGAGTACCTAGAGGCCAGTGGGGCAGGGACCCAAGGCAGCATGGGTTCACAGTGGGAAGGTCGTGTCAGATGAATCTAATAGATTTCTTTGACTGGGTGACCAAAGTAGTAGACCAGGGAGGGGCTGTGGACATGGCCTACCTAGATTTTAGCAAGGCATTTGATACAGTCCCACACAAAAGATTAATACACAAGATAGCCAGCCTTGGAGTGGGTCCCAAGGTGGTAGCCTGGATAAAAATTGGCTAGACAACAGGACGCAAAGGGTAGTAGTAAATGGAGTACACAGTGAAGAAAGGAGGGTTACTAGCGGGGTACCGCAGGGTTCAGTACTGGGACCGGTCCTTTTTAATGTCTTTATAAGTGACATTGCAGAGGAACTGGAAGGAAAAGTATGTCTCTTTGCAGATGACACAAAGATCTGCAACAGGGTTGATACACAAGATGGAGTGAAAAGGATGAGAAGGGACTTGGCAAGGTTGGAGGAATGGTCAAATGTATGGCAGCTCAGATTCAATGCAAAGAAGTGCAGGTAATGCACCTGGGAAACAAAACCCAGGGAAGCATACACAATGGGGGGTGAGATACTGACAACAGTAAAAATAGAAAGGGACCTGGGGGTAATTATATCAGATGACCTAAAGGTGGGCAAGCAATGTGAGAAGGCAGCAAGGAAGGCTGGGGGGATACTGGGATGCACAGGAAGAGGCATCAATAGTAGAGAACAGGAAGTTGTTATCCCTCTGTACAGACAGTTGGTGAGACCCCATCTGGAGTACTGTGTGCAGTTCTGGAGACCCCATCTCCGCAAAGACATAGACAGAGTGGAGGCTGTCCAGAGGGCAACCAAAATGGTGCAGGGTCTGCACCAGAAGACATACGAAGAAAAACTAAAGGAGCTTAATATGTATACTCTCGAGGAAAGAAGGGAGAGAGGACATGATAGAAACTTTCAAGTACGTCAAGGGAATCAACAAAGTCCAAGGGGTAGCATCTTCCAGAAAAAGAGATGTGCAAGAACAAGGGGGCACAATTTGAAGATAGAGGGGACGGCTCCAGAGGTAATGTGAGGAAGTATTTTTTCACAGAGAGGGTTGTGGATGCATGGAACAGCCTCCCTGAGGATCGTGGAGTCAAGAACAGTGGGGAATTCAAGAATGCATGGGACAGGCATAAGGCAGTCCTAGTGGGGGGTAGGAGGAAGTAAGCTGTTGGTTAACTAGGATCTGCAGCTTATCTGTTAGGTAGGAAAATGGGCAGACTAGGTGGGCCAAGCGATCCTTATCTGCCGTCAAATTCTATGTTTCTGTTTCTATGTAAGAGATTGCCTTCTGTTCCTATGTACCTGTATGGTTAACACTAGAAATGGAGTTCATTTCCAGCACAAACATCTTGAAGGAGAACCTATTGCATATTCCTATTAGACATATCCCTCCAGTGCTGTGTAGATCCCCTATACTGTCTTCTCTTCAAATACGTGCACAACTTTGCACCTTTTTGAGATACAGGAATATTAAAGACCTGTGGTCGCAGAGTCTCTTTACTGTCTATACTTTACCTTAATTTCTATGTACTCAATAACCACACCCAATGGTTATTCCAATAAACTCAGTTTATTGTCTGCACACATATATGTGGGAGCCTCAGCTAAAGGAGAGAGCTCCCCGAACAAAGTTTTACACAATATTTTATAGCACTTCTTATCTTGGAAAAACACCAACATTTCAGTATAAGCCAATCATAGTTTTCAGCAATGTAACAGAAAAAACACATTGAAGCATTAGGTACTTTTCCACTGGCTTATTTCATTTCTTTCCGTTACTGCTTGATACATATGCCTGGGTCAAGCTGACCTAAGAGAAACAATGAGTTTCACTCACACCATAACAACGTACAGCTTGCCTTCAATGCCACTACATGCTGTTATCTTTTTATATTTTGCCCAGGCATGCTCCTATCACTATATTTTGTCCAAGCCTGCTATTTAGGCTGGTACAACCAGTTCTGCTCAGTTTTATCTAGCTTACTATTTTTCATAACCTAAGGAACTGGTTTCAGCCAGCATGAGCTATTACTTTCTGCTTGCTTTGTGATTCTTATGAACCTATAATGACCCTTAGCTTTTACTCAGACCTGGCTATATTTAACTACACTAGCAGCTCTACATTATAGTATACTGTAACACACTTTACTTTATATGTATGTATAAAAGAAAGATATATAAAAGAAATTCCTCCACACTCCCCCCTTTTGATACTCTGTATCAACTAACCACCCCCCTTTTTATTTATATGATTTAAAACTGGTTCCCAGCATACAGATAGTTAAGGCATGGAGTTACAGATGGAACACAATGGTGAGTTTATAAAACATAATACAGAATTGAGGGATGTCAACACCACAATTGAAATATGTGAAAAAATGCTAACATGTGACACCACATATAACACAATATAACATAACAATTTTGTTGATGAAAAAGAGTTCATGGAATTCACTTTGAGAGTGAATAAGGTAGATGCTACCTTGTGTTGAGGTGTGGCACACCCTTGGAGCTTGATTGAAGAATCTATTGATAATGTCTTTTGACAGATAAGTCCTTATAAAACATAACAGTCCATAAAGTTAACAGTTCATAAGTTCATATAAGTATCCACAGGTTGATGTAGTTACAGTACAGATGAAATGTCATTTGCAGAATGGTGGTAACCCCACAAGGCATATGGGGCAATGCAGACAGTAATTTAAAACAAAACACCAGCATAGTAGAAAAGTCAGTGTTCATTTTGCTGGCTGGCTGATTAGTAGACACACTGGCCAGGGTGCATTAAGTCCTTTAATGGAGTAGTCACACACACCGCTGGCATGGCATTTGTTTTGTCGTAGTTGATTACACCCCAGCATAAAGATTAACAGTCCATAAAAAGGTAACAATTGACAATAAACCATTAAGAACACAGTCCATAACAGAGCAATAGGGTTGTAGAAAGTACCAGCCATGTTTGGAACAAGCGGCAGTGAAGAAAATGGATGTATTGCTTGAAGGTCAATTGAAGCAGAATCTTCTCGCTGGAGTTGGGGAGTGCCCCTTCCCCAGACTTAACTTCATAGTAAGCAAAACAATAAGCTTGATTGCAGAGTCTGAACTGACTGGACCTTCTTCAGTTGATTTAAAGTTCTACAAATAGGTGTAATTTCGCTGAAAACATTACACTTGCAGAGGTTACTGCTGTTGAATGTGGAGATCTTGTGTGTGCCACACTCGGAAACCTGCAAACTTGCAAAGTGTGTTAGACACTGAGTTAAAAACACATAAATAACAATCTTTAAACCATTTACTTTGTTTTGTATAGAGTGGTGTGACAGAGCCTAAATTCTGGCAATTAGAAAAATAAAAAATAAAAATGGGACATTAACCGCACACCTGGGGGTGCAGGCCGAGGTTCAATTATACCATTTGACCATCTGTAAATCATGACAATGTTATGGTTACCTCCTGCTTTTAAATCACAGAAGCAGTTATGACAGTGATGAACATTATTTCCCTGTCTGTTGCAAGCAGGCCTGACGGAGACCTGAGTTATAAAATCCTGTAATGTTACAATACATAGATACATAGATACATAGACAGTGTCGGCAGATAAGGGCCTATGGCCCACCCAGTCTGCCCATTTGAGCTTGTAAGTTCAGTTTGTTTTCCTAGAAGTCTGTTTTCCCTTACCCCTGACCTCTAGAATTCCTTTATGTCTATCCCATGCATTCTTAAATCCCGTGATTGTTTCAGCCCCCACCACTTCCTCTGGCAGGGTGTTCCACTTGTCCACCACCTGTTCTGTGAAGAAATTCTTTCTCATGTTTCCTCTGAATCGTCCTCCCTCCAACTTCATCCCATGATCTCTAGTCCTAGAACATCTTTTTCACTTAAAAATAGTGTTTTCCTGCACTCTGTTTCTCCCTGTAAGATACTTGTATGTCTCTTATCATATTCTCTCTCTCCCTCCTCTCCTCCAGGGAGTACATGTTTAGTTCCTTCAACTTGTCTTCATAGGACTTGTGATGCAATCCATTTCTGCACTATTCTCACCCCTTGTACTCCCTTCAGACCCATTACCCCCCTCTTCCTCAGTAAAGACTGAGCAGAAATACCTGTTCAATATGTCAGCTTTACTGTTGTCATCCTCCATGCGACTCCCATCCTCCCCCTTCAGTCTCACTATCCCTCCCCTTTGTCTTTCTTTTTTCACTTATGTACCTGTAAAAGGTTTTGTCCCCTTTAACCACTGATTTTGCAATGTGTTCTTCTGTCTGAGCTTTGGCTTCCTTACTGACTTTCCTGCCTCCTTTGTTTCTCCTGGTACTTCTCCCTATCCCCTTCTGCCTGTGTCTTTTTGTATTGCCTGAATGCTATCTTTTGGCTTTCACTTTCTTTGTTACCTCTTTGGAAAACCATAATGGTCTCCTCTTCCTTTTCTCTTGCTAACCTGTTAATGCAGTTACACGCTTCAAACATATTGTTCATAACAATATGCCTTTACACAATGCAATTAGTGGGACAAATACATATGTTGTTGGCCTATGCCAATTTAATAACAGTGCCTATTGCACCTGTGACAAGTGAAAAGGTCTACCTTCTTTACCCTGTATAGTGAAATACTCCAAAGTACTGAGTGGGGTAAGGCTTGAAGCATAGGTTTGAGTACAATCTAAATTGTGCATATTATAATTGTTAAAATGTAAATGACAAACCTGCATAGAGTACACTCATTCTTCAGGGGTACCTGTGAGCAATAAGACAAATGGAGCATTAATTTTACTTTTGGTTTTGCTTTGGAACATATTGTAGGGGTGGGTCAGCAATGCTGGTCCCAGTATTTAGGTTTGGTTATGAGCATTAAAAACGCTATACATGTGGAGCACTTTCCTGAATACATACATGCATGACACAGTGTAGCAAGATGTATATCAAAACATTATAACATAAACATGAAACATAAGCATGTTTGTAATAGAAAAATTTCAGTATTGAGCATAATGCATAAAATACATTTTAAACAACACATGTAGACTGTAAACTTAGCTTAGAGTCCAGAAATGTTAGAGTACTGTGAATTTACCGGTTGAAAAAAAATGCATTCATTAATTGCTATAAAGCAATGACAAAAGTTGCTTTGCATTTGTTTTAACAGGATAAGAAAGCTGAAAAGACAATCAAAAGAATGAATATGTGTGGACATACATACACAACTTCACTCTCCAGCGTAACTGATTATTTGCTGAGGGCAGAAACCCTTGTACTAATAATAGGTGTGAGATTTAACTGTTTGCACTAGAAAAAACAGAAGGGCTTGGGCTGGGTTATGCTGTTAAAATACCTTGGGTCTTTTAAAACCTGTAAATAAGAAACAATTATTGGCAAATACATATTTTCCTTATTTACCCCTCTAGGGGAACAGTGATGTACCTTGCAACCTTTGTGGGTATTACACTGGAAGGGATAGAGGAAGGGTAGCTTACCCCTTCCCCCCAGGCTCCTACTGGTGGAAGAGACAGCTCGAAGTGAAAGAGACAGCTCGAATACTGTAGCAATAAAAAGGTTAGCTGTGGATGGTGACATGATCCCCACCTACTACACTTTAAATTATAACAAGTTAATATTACAATTAGTTTAGTAAGTTTCATACCTTACTATAAAGATGGGGAACTTCTTTTTCTCTAGAAGAAAGAGAAGAAACACAGACAAACAACAAAAACAAACACACACCAGTTTAAAAATAAAACAAGATTATTTTCATAGGATAAAGAAGCCAAGCATCCCTGGGTTCCTTATCCTAAGCATGACAAAATGTCAGCTGAGTTTATAAAAATCCAGATTGATGGTAATACCGAGTCATGTATTCTTAGAATGCATTTCAAAAGACAAAAAATGATTACACCATGGCCACACATAAAACCAAAACCATTGTTTTTAACTGTAGATGGTAGACTCTCAAAACAGCTGTAATAGTCCTTTTTCCAAAGCGTACTATATATATATATATATATAATAAAAAATATGGGAGATGATGAATAATCCTCCTTCCAGCTGGAGTATTGCCTGTGTTGGCTGCAAGTCAGAAGCCATGAGAGGAGAAGAAAAGTTTGTTCCTCTTCACTTAGAATACTAGTTTTGCAACAAAAGTCAAATTACATGGTTCACTCTTGGTGTGCTTTCATGAAAACATACATTTTGTGTGAAAAGTTGTGCTTTAGGTATGGAATACACATCAAGTTTGAACTGGTAGTAACATAAAATGTTGAAACACAAGAAGGTCAAATAACGTGCAAAAGGTCACAGTGTGCATGCAAGGGTCGTTCAAACCCAGTTATTTTTGTAGTGTCCTTGAACACTACTGATATTAAATATCTTTACAATAAAACTGCTGGCCAAGACAGTACACACACATACACATACACAAAAAGAAATACTTAACACAAAATAAGACTGACATTGTTTCACACCAATTTGCTGAGGTAATGCCCATAGTTTCATTAGAAAACTGTACGTGTTTTAGATATATGTGCTGCCTCCCCCTGTCTTGTAACACTGACAATTTTAAACCAACACATTTATACATATCGCCATGCCAAATCTTTCCAGAACAAAACACTTTTAAAACACATTCTAATAACTCCTTTCAACACCTTTAAACACAGCACAACATACCATCTGTAAGTGAACACATCTAGTATAACATGGTTACACCTTCTGGGCATAGCCAAAATATGGCACTCTGCCATTTTGCAAAAAGTTTCTGGTTTTAACTAGAAGTATGATAAAGCCATTTATAGCTGTTAACACATTACATTTTCACCTAGCAGTGGCTTGGCACGTTGCTTGCAAACTACAAATCTTTCTGCACATTGCAATCTATGATGTCATATCTCTTCACCTTCAACACTACCTGCTTCACCCAACAACTACATACAAAAGTTCTTCACTGACCCTATCTAGGCAGCACAAATGTTCCATTAAAAATAAAGCCAATTAAAACAGTCAGCTATGAGGCAAAGAAGCTTTTTTCTTTTTTTTTTACTGTAACATGTTGTGCACTGAAGGCAGTCAATCCTATCTCGCAACCTTGACAACAGAACATAATTACAGAACACAGATATAAGCTAGAAAATATGCACGAGAAAGACAGAGCATTACCTTGTTTAGTATATGTATTACAGAAATAAAACAGACAGACATAAAACAACTTTGAATAAAAAAATTCAGACTTACCCGGTGCCAAGGTATTTTTTCTTCTTCTTTTCTGATACACTAGTCTGAGTAAGAAAACTGACTGCAGGACCTTCATGATAATTTCCAAACACTGCAGCTATTAGCCCTTTCAAAGGTTTTCTTTTGGCCATTTTAGTAACCTGCCAAACCAAGTCTTTTTCCAGAGCTCTGGGTTGCAGTTTAAAAACAAAACAAAACAAAAACAAAAATCTCTAACAGTACTAGGTTGAGATCCATCTGGTAGAGGTCCCCCGTATTTCCCATTGTAGTCCCTAAAAGGCGCCTAACCGGTCTTGGAGTGCCCACCCAACACTCCTACTTTTTCGGGCATCCCCTGATGCCGAGTGCCCACCAAGCACTCTTGGTGCCACCCCAGCACCTAAGACAGTAAATGATGGCTGTCACCGCTTCAAAGGCATCACACATATGGTGGGACTTGAACCTCCGGGGCACCCTCCCCTGAGGCTGGGACTTGGCAGTCCGATCACAGTGTGACACGGAGAAGTGAAGCCATCCTGCCGACTACGCCAAAACTGTGGTCGAGAGTCTCTTTACTGTCTATACTTTACCTTAATTTCTATGTACTCAATAACCACACTCAATGGTTATTCCAATAAACTCAGTTTATTGTCTGCACATATATGTGGGAGCCTCAGCTAAAGGAGAGAGCTCCCTAACAAAGTTTTACACAGTATTTTATAGCACTTTATCTTGGAAAACACCAACATTTCAGTATAAGCCAATCATAGTTTTCAGCAATGTAACAGAAAAACACATTGAAGCATTAGGTACTTTTCCACTGGCTTATTTCATTTCTTTCCGTTACTGCTTGATACATATGCCTGGGTCAAGCTGACCTAAGAGAAACAATGAGTTTCACTCACACCATAACAACGCATAGCTTGCCTTCAATGCCACTACATGCTGTTATCTTTTATATTTTGCCCAGGCATGTCTCCTATCTCTATATTTTGTCCAAGCTGCTATTTAGGCTGGTACAACCAGTTCTGCTCAGTTTTATCTAGCTTACTATTTTTCATAACCTAAGGAACTGGTTTCAGCCAGCACGAGCTATTGCTTTCTGCTTGCTTTGTGATTCTTATGAACCTATAATGACACTTAGCTTTTACTCAGACCTGGCTATATTTAACTACACTAGCAGCTCTACATTATAGTATACTGTAACACACTTTACTTTATATATAGGTATAAAAGAAAGATATATAAAAGAAATTCCTCCACAGACCCTAAGCAACATGTGGTGGGCAACCCTAATTTGAAGATAGGAGGCAAACTTATCTCCCCATCCTGGCTCCCCTCAATCAAACATCTCAGGGTGCAAGACTTTTTGCCGATGGGGCCTGCTTAGATTCTAAGGCAATTATGTCCTAATGTTATATATCAGGGAAGCATATTTTCAAGATTTTCCAACTACGGCACCTACTGGTGAAAACTTTCTTGGGCAGTGTTGAAACTGAGGGGGGGGAAGCATTGGCTTGATTTCCTGGTTTTACTATATGGTAAACCCCAAGCAGTTTCTCAAATATATGCTTTTCTGGGTGAAAGGGCACTTGATGCACTTTGTGGGCTCCCTAGGTATTGGACTGCCTAGTTTCCTGCTTTGACAGACAACTGGGTTTCCATCTGGAAAAGCTTACTTTTGTATGTTTCCCAGGATAGATTGAAGCTCACTCAGTTTCAATTCTTAAATGACATGTACTGGGCCCCCATTAAGCTCCATAAACTGGACAGAGCCACGGACACTCACTGCAATAGGTGTAGGCAAAAGGAAGGAGACCGTAAGCATATCTTCTGGAAATTTCCGTCGATTCAAGACCTGTGGGAGATGATCAGGTCCAGAGCAGACCCCTTGTTGGGTCTCAACGAACTATTTACACTGGAGATATGTCTTCTTGGGAATTCTTCCAAGATCTCTGTCAAAGTCCGCAGATATCATATAGCCATGACATCTCTTACCTTGAAGAAACTAGTATTACGCCATTGGCTGGATAACCATACCAATCATACACCAAATGGTTAAGGGAATTTCTATTTAATACGCTGGCTGAACTATTCAAAGCTAATCTGGGAAGTTCTCTTTCCTGTTATAAGAGAGTATGGGCAGGTCTTCAAGCTCTCTGTCTTCTGCAGACAGGGGTACCTCCACAGTGCTGAAACATCTATTGTCCTCACCCTATATTACTCAAAGCTCCATGTTGTTCTTACTGTGACTGCGTATATTATATTATTGCCTTGTATTCTTAATATTGGTTTATTTCAAACTATATAGTGCCAATCTGGGGTGGGGGTATAGGTGGGGGGGCCCTTAGCATGGAATTGATATTGTTTTCCTCCGAACTGTATCTGAGCATACTCTTTACTTCATGTTATGGCATTATGGAAAATTCAATAAACTTGGACTTAAAAACCAAAAAAAAAGAACTCAAAGTTTGCCCTGTGCAAAACCTATTTGCCCATGTTAACCGAGCTTTTCAATGTAGAATGTCAATACAAAACCCAGTTTTGACATGCAAATTAGGATTTGCGCCTGGACAAACTTAATATCTTGGCCATAGAGTTTTCCATTTTTATTGCTCTCAGACCATCTAGCACCCTTTCTTTGGTGTAGGAGCATCACTGAAACATAGAAACATAGAAACATAGACTTTGATGGCAGATAAAGACCGCTTGGCCCTTCTAGTCTGCCCATTTCCCTAACTACAGGATAGGCCGCAGATCCTAGTTAACCAACAGCCTATTTCTTCCTACCCCCACAAGAATTGCCTTATGTCTGTCCCATGCATTCTTGAATTCTCCCACAGTTTTAGACCCCACAACCTCCTCAGGAAGGCTGTTCCATGCATCCACTATCCTCTCTGTGAAAAAATACTTCCTCACATTGCCCTTGAACTGCCCCCTCTATCTTTAAATTGTGTCCCCTTGTTCTTGCACGTCTCTTTTTCTGAAAGATGCTACCCTCTTGGACTTTGTTGATTCCACTGAGGTACTTAAAGTTTCTATCATGTCCCCCCTCTCCCTTCTTT
The DNA here is from genome assembly GCA_016271365.2 of Neoceratodus forsteri. Classification (NCBI taxonomy): domain Eukaryota; kingdom Metazoa; phylum Chordata; order Ceratodontiformes; family Ceratodontidae; genus Neoceratodus; species Neoceratodus forsteri. The sequence goes on along the minus strand of CM057449.1, from coordinate 1,698,634,143 downwards.
CCTCAAGGGTATACATATTAAGCTCCTTTAGTCTCTCCTCATGCGGCTTCTCTTGCAGACCCTGCACCATTTTAGTTGCCCTTCTCTGGACTGCCTCTATCCTGTCTATGTCCTTGTGGAGATGGGGTCTCCAGAACTGGACACAGTACTCCAGATGGGGTCTCACCAACTGTCTGTACAGAGGGATAACAACTTCCTGTTTTCTGCTGATGATGCCTCTCCATATGCATCCCAGTATACCCCCAGCCCTCCCTACTGCCTTCTCACATTGCTTGCTAACCTTAAGGTCATCTGATATGATTACCCCCAGGTCCCTTTCCTTTTTGTTGTAGTTACTACCTCCCCCCATTGTGTAATCTTCCCCTGGGTTCTTGTTTCCCAGGTGCATTATTTTGCACTTCTTTGCATTGAATCCTAGCTGCCATACTTCTGACCATTCCTCCAACCTTGCCAAGTCCCTTCTCATCCTTTCCACACCTCCTTGTGTATCAACCCTGTTGCAGATCTTTGTGTCATCTGCAAAGAGGTATACTTTTCCCTCCAGTCCCTCTGCAATGTCACTTAAAAAGACATTTAAAAGGACTGGACCCAGTACTGAACCCTGCGGTACCCCACTAGTAACCCCTCTTACTTTAGAGTGGACTCCATTTACAATTACCTTCTGTGTCCTGTTGTCCAGCCAATGTTTTACCCAGGCTACCACCCTGGGACCCATTCCCAGGCTGGTAATTTGACTATTAATCTTTTGTGTGGGACTGTGTCAAATGCCTTGCTGAAGTCTAGGTAGGCCATGTCCATAGCCCCTCCCTGGTCTACTACTTTGGTCACCCAGTCAAAGAAATCTATTAGATTCATCTGACATGACCTTCCCGCTGTGAACCCATGCTGCCTTGGGTCCTGTGCCCCACTGGCCTCTAGGTACTCAACAACTCTTTCCTTCAGAAGTGACTCCATCACTTTCCCTACCACAGAGGTCAAACTGACAGCTCTGTAGTTTCCTGCCTCTGTCTTGGTCCCACTTTGTGAAGGGAATCACATCCGCCTTCCTCCAGTCCCTCGGGTACCACACTATCCTCCCATGATTTATTAAAAGAGTAGCCAGTGGTTTCACTAGTTCCCCCCTTAATTCTTTTAGAATTCTGGGGTGAATTCCATCAGGCCCCATTGCTTTGTCCACCTTCAGTTGTAGGAGTTCTTGCAGAACCCTTTCTTCTGTGAAAGGACTGGGATCGCCCCCCTATCAACAGTGCTTCTGTTAATTGGATTAGGCACTTTCTCCTCCTCTTTTGTGAATACTGAGCAGAAATATTCATTCAGTATTCCTGCTTTTTCACTGTCCCCCTCTGCCCACCCACCGTTCATTCTATTCAGCCTCACTATCCCTCCCTTTGTCTTTCTACGCTTCTGATGTACCCATAAAAGGTTTTATCCCCCTTCTTAACTGAGTTGGCTATCTTTTCCTCAGTTTGGGTCTTTGCTATTCTGACTTCCCTCCCTGCTTCCTTCTGCCTTAACTGGTACAGCTCTCTGTCCTGCTCCTTCTGTGTTTCCTTATACTTCCTGAATGCTATCTTTTTCTCCCTGACTTTCCCAGCCACCTCTTTTGAGAACCATAGTGGCTTTTTCTTTCATTTTGATTTGTTTATTTGCTTCACACAAAGGCTTGTTGCCTCTGTGATGGCAGTTTTGATGATTCCCCATTGTTGCTCCACCGCTCCTTCTAGCCTGTTTGCTACTGCTTTTCTGAGGCACTCTCCCATCTTGCCAAAGTCAGCCCTCCTGAAGTCTAGTACACTCACTTTTGTATGGCTTGACTTAGTAGCTGAGTTTAACATGAACCACACTGTTTGATGGTCACTTGTTCCCAGATGGCAACCCACTTCTAGATCTGAGATCCTCTCACTGCCCCCATTTGAGAGTACGAGATCTAAGATTGCTCCCTTATGAGTGGGTTCTGAAACTAGCTGTCTGAGGCCTGCCACTTGTAGGGCATCGAGAATGGCCCTGCTCTTGGATGTGGCTGCAGAAAATGTGCTCCAGTTAACATCTGGCATATTCAGGTCTCCCATCAACAGTATATCCCCTTTCTCTGCCATCCTAAGAATGACTTCTATCATATCCTTGTCCATTCCTTCCCCCTGACATGGGGGTCTGTACACAACCCCTGTGCAGATTGTGGTGCCCTTTCCAGTCTGCAAGATGACCCACAGTGCCTCCTCTCCTCCCTGTTTACTCTTTAGTTCAGTTGCTTTTATCCCTTCCTTTACATAGAGAGCTACTCCTCCCCCTCTTCTCCCCTGCCTGTCTCTCCTGTAGGTTATGTACACCGGTATGTTAACATGCCAGTCATGGTTCTCTGTGTACCATGTTTCTGTGACTGCTACAATATCCAGGCATCTGTCTTCCATCAAGGCCACCAGTTCAGGGAGCTTGTTGCCCAGACTATGGGCATTGGTACTCATCACCCTCCATTTCCTTATGGCCTTACTCCTTTTTGCTCCATCCCTGTCCTTCTTGCCTTTGTCACTTTCCCCATTTACCCCTGCCCTTCTCCCTATCGACACCTCTATGTTGGTGTTTACCGCACTCACTACTGTGATTTTTTTGGGGGGGGCTAGGATTTCCCTGCTCCTTTCCAGTGCCTCCCCCATTGGCTAGTTTAAATGATTGCCAATGAAGCATTTAAACCTATCACCTAGGATCCTGGTTCCCCTCCTGGACAGATGCAGCCCATCATACCAGTATAGGCTTGCATCACTCCAGGTGGACCCCCAGTCCCCAATGAAGCCAAATCCCTGAGCTCCGCACCAGTTTTTCAACCACTGATTGAATGCCATGGTGCAGAACACCCTAGCCTCTCCTACGCCATAGATAGACAGCACCTCCGAGAAGGTTACCGTGCATGCTACTTGTCTAAGGCCCCTCCCCAATTCCACAAACTCTTCCTGCACTTCTGTAATCCCTTTCTTAGCCAGGTCATTGGTCCCTAGGTGGACAATAACATCCAGCTCCCTCCCCTGTGCAGCTGCTACAGCAATCCTGAGGATTCACTCCCTGTCCCTCCAAGCCATGGCACCAGGCAGGCACCTTACCTCCGTCTCCCCTTCCTCCCCCAGTTCTATCTTCCTAACAATGGAGTCCCCCACCAGGAGTTGTTTCCTTCCCCTGTGGGGTCCCCTGCCACCCTCCTGTGGGTCTCTTTGTGGAGGTTCCCAGCATCCTCCTTGGTCTCCACTGCGGGTGCCTCCATAGAGGAACCACACTTTGCCAGAATGGCATAGGAATTGTGGAGAGATACAACTGGAGGGATGCACCTCTGTTCCACCACCCTCACCCTCCCTGAGCCCACTGTGGTCCAATTGCTCCTCTTTCTTGGCAATCTCTGAGGCAACAGCAGTGGCACTGGTGGTCCCTGGATGGAAGAGGAGGTCCCGCAAATCCTGGCCAACTCAGCCTGGAGATGAGCAACCTCCTCCCTCAGCCCAGAGAGGTGCCTGCAGATGGAACAACACCACATCCTCCAGAACATCTTCCAGAAGACTGCTGCTCCACAGCCACTGCACTGCACTGCACCACTCCCATCATGTCTTATTTCTGGACCCTTAACTGTTTGGAATCCTTACTCTTTCCTCTGTTTTTTTTTTCTTCTCTCTCTCCTTTCTTTCTGCCTGTGTGCCCTTTAAGCTCCTGATTTTCCTGTTCTGAGACAAGAATATCTTATATTTCTCAGTAGACCCCTTACTTGCTCAGAGGCAGACCTCCAGCAGCAAGAGGGGCCAGAGAGCTACTCTTGCCCTTCTAGGATGGTGGATCTTTGGTGGTTCTGTGATCACTCACTTCCTGCTCCCAAACAGGAAGTTCCTGTTGTCAGGCAAATCCTGTGCCTATAAAAGTAGAACTAGCTTTGGGTGGGAGGGTGGAGGGAGGGAAGGAGGGCAATATAGTCCCAGTAGAGAAGTCCAGTCACACAGCAGTCCTTCCTCCTGGTGTCTTCTGCCAAGCTACTAGCAGAATCTTTCTAAGGCAGTCTTTAAATTTAGCTTCCTTCTAGCTAAGCCACTCCCCCTACTTACTAGATCTTTCTACAAGTAATTTAAACTGCACAGTTATCAAGTCCTTTCAATCACCTGAGATTTACACCTAGATAACTGTTCAGATAACCATTCATTTCAGCTAACTCAGACAAACACACACTTTTTTTTTGTTTTGTTTGTTAGTTTGTTTTTTTTACCCTAAATTAAAGGTCCAAGTACAAGAGTTCTACTTCTTTAGTCCCAGTACAGAAGTCCAGTCACACAGCAGTCCTTCCTCCTGGTGTCTTCTGCCAAGCTACTAGCATCGGTCCCCTTTCCCTCTCTCCTGTCAGACTGATTGCACAGTCCAGCAATGGGGACTCATTTTCCCATGTGGAAAGTGCACAAAAACATTGGTTCTGCATGTTGGCCTTATCTTTATCGCCTCCCTCCCTCTCCTGTCCCCTACCTCAGCCTAATTTATCTCTTTAGTTTTATGCTACCCCATATATAATGGAAGAATGCCTTATCCCCTTTCTTTTACCCCTCAGCTAATCTGTCAAACCATGGATTTTGTAATTTGTTTTTCAAACAACATGAAGTCTTGCTGTATTCTGACTATTGCAGTGATTGTCAACCTTTGAACTGCCCCGGAGAACAAAGAGTTAACTTTCCATGCAGGGCATGTAACGCTGAGCTCGAGCTCGGTTGAAGCCTCTGTCTGCTATTGTTTAAACTCCAACCATCAGATTCTTTACTCTGCCTCACTGAACAGTCGCTCCGGAGATTTCTCCTTTGCTCGGTTCAAAAAAGTCGGTTTAAGTGTCGCTTTTTCGCTCGGTTTATACCGAATTTCTGCTACTGAACCTGTCGGTTTAAGTCTCTGTCTGTGGTACCATGAGTACTAGATAGGTTTTGCATTTAGTTTCTGTGTGGAACTTGTAAACATTGGATCGGTTCGGTCTGAACCGATCAGTTTTGTTTTAAAAAACTTCTGAATTTATTAGAGCGTGGTAACTGGTCCGTATTGGTTCTAAAAAAAATGGATTTAGTTACATTATTTTCCAAGACCCGTAACACGGTCAGGAAACGATAGCGGTGTCTTGCCTGGCAGATTGCCGAAAAAAGGGTAAGTTGTGGATAGGATTGGCCATGTCTGAGAAACCCAATAAAAAAACCGGGCCCACTGGTTTCAACACTGTAGTGTGTGTGGGGAAGCCTTTGCTAAGGCTGATCCCCACACCACCTGTGTTTATTGTCAGGGGTTTGACCACCTCAATTCAGATTGCAAAATTTGTAAAAGTTTTCCCAAAACTACCCTGGATAAGAGAGTAGGTAGACTGAGGGAAAGGGAGGCCGAGAAGTCCGCTGACCCGGATGGCCAGCCCGGTTCGGTTCTGACTGAACCAGAAGAAGTGCCCTCTGACCAGGGTGAAACTTCTGCGGGCAAAAGGAGAACCGATTCTGAGGAGTCGGTTCTGGTTAAAAGAAAGAAAAGGGAAAAATCATCCGGTTCGGATCCACAAGTTCTTTCTCCGACCGCTGATGAAATAACCAAAGCGATAAGGATAGTTCAATCGCTAACTTCGGTTCCGACTGAACCGGCACCATCTGTCATGGGCTCGGTTCGGTCAGTTCCCCCGGTTCCGGATTATACTTTAGAAGAATTTTATGAACCGGAGGAGGAGGAGGAGGAGGAGGAGGGAGAGTATGAGGATAATGATGATGATGGTGATTATGAAAGTCTGGATGTGCCTATTGACATGGACATCTCCCCAGACAGACCTTCAGGTGTTTCTCCTCCTAGGCTTTCTGAGTCCCCTTCCCACTTTATGTTTTACAAGAAAGTGGCTGAAACCCTCCAGCTTCCAATGGAAGAAGCAGTAGAGGGTCAGGAGGAGCCTGATTTTGTGAGATGATGGACATCCCAGAGTCCAGGAGATTGTCTATTCCCTCCATAAATCTTTTTGGGAAACAGACATTTAAAATTTTAAAACTCCTAATTCCATACCTCCTGTGGACAGAAGAATGGACAAGAGGTATACCCTTTCAGGCTCGGACACGGGTTCCTTTCCCAGCAATGCAGCCATGTTGGGGTAGTGCAGGCTGCTGCCTGTGATAAGGCAAATATTCCCTTGGCTTCACACCCCCCCCCGATTAGGACTCCAGGAGGATTGATGCCATGGCAAAGAAGCAGTACATGGCAGAACCTTTGGGACTCAGGCAGGCTAACTATATGGCCTACACAGCTAGATACCAGAAGTCCAGGTGGGACACTGTGCTGGCTCTGGATAAACAGGCCCCTGACCAGCTTGCCAAGGAGCTGGAGCAGGTGGCTGCAGATGGGATTGAGGCATTCAAGGTGCAATTTCATGCTGCTGTGGACTCCAATGATGTTTCATCTAGAGTCATGGCTACATCTGTGGCCCTTCAGAGGATGGCTTGGCTCAGATGTACTAGCCTATCACAGGATACCCAGGCTAAGGCCATGGATTTCCCTGTCATTGGTAATTCTCTGTTTGGGGAGCAGACAGAGAACTACATGAAGAAGATGGACGAGTACAGAACCACCTACAGGAGTGCTCAGGCCAAAGAAAGGCAAGCCACTCCTCAGAGACAGCATTCTGGGGCAGGGGCAGGCCCTTTCAAAGGCCCTTTTACCAAGCCCAGGCCTCCTCTTCTGCTTATGCTCAGAGGGGGTTCTTCAGAGGGAGAGGCAGATGGGGAATAAGCAGGCCTGCTTCCACCCCTCAGCCTAAAGCCCCTGCCAAGCAGACACCCTGATGGGTCTGCCCGGGCCGATTCTCCAATACCTATAGGGGGCAGGCTGGCTTACTTTGTCCAGGACTGGAAGTCTTTAACATCAGACAAGTGGGTCCTGGAAGTAGTAAGCCAGGGACTGGTTCTCAGCTTCAAAAGTTTCCCAAGATGAGAACCAGATCCTTTCCACCTGCAAATCCATCAGAGACCCTTGCCCTAGAGGCAGAAGTTTCTTCCCTCCTGGCTCTCAGAGCCATAGAAAGGGTTCCTACCCTGCACAGGGGCAAAGGATTGTACTCCAGGTACTTCCTAACCCCCAAAAAGACAGGAGAATGGTGGCCCATCCTGGATCTAAGATATCTGAACAAGCACCTTTTAAAACCAAAATTCAAAATGGTGACTCTGGGAATAATTCTGCCCTCTCTAAGGCCAGGGGACTGGCTAGCCTCCCTGGACCTCAAAGATGCCTATTTTCACAGTCCCATCAGGCGCTCCCACAGAAAGTACCTCAGGTTCAAGTTGCCCTCAGGCCACTATCAATTCAGAGCAATGCCCTTTGGCCTAACATCAGCCCCAAGGGTGTTCACAAAGTGCCTGGCAGCAGTGGTTGCTTTCCTAAGGAGAAAAAAGATCTCCATCTTTCCATACTTGGACGACTGGCTCATAGTGGGTCAGTCTCCAGACCAAGTCAAGTCACATCTTCAAATAACTCAGCAAGTGCTCACTTACTTAGGATTCCTCCTCAACCTTCCAAAGTCAGTTCTCGAGCCAGTACAGCTCCTCACCTTTATAGGGGCAGAGCTGGATACAATAAGAGCAAAAGCATTCCTTCCCCTGGACAGGGCAAGGACCCTTATAGAACTGGCCTCTTCATTCACCCTTCAGGTGTCTCGACCAGCAAGGCACTTCTTGCAGCTCCTGAGCCACATGGCAGCCTCTACAGCAGTGGTTCAGGGGTCAAGATTCCAGATGAGGGACATTCAGTTCCACTTAAGTGCCTTCTGGTCCCAAAGAAAGGAGTCCCTTACCAAACTAGTCCCAGTGACTCGAGCCCTGATCCAGACTTTGCAATGGTGGTGGGATCAGGACAATTTAAGACAGGGAGTTATTTTTATCACTCAGTCTCATTCAGTAATACTCACCACAGATGCCTCCCTGCTGGGCTGGGAAACCCACTTGGGGGATCTTACCACCCAAGGGCTGTGGTCACCTCAAGAATCTCTGCTTCACATCAATCTCTTGGAACTCAGAGCAGTGTTTCTGACACTGCAAGCCTTTTCCAAATCTGTACAGAACAAGGTGGTCCAGATCAGAACAGACAATACCACCACAATGTGGTACATCAACAAGCAAGGAGGCACTCGGTCTACGGCCTTGTGCACAGAAGCAGTGAAGTTGTGGTCTCTGTCCTATCCCCTGAAAACCTCTCTGATAGCAGTTCACCTACCAGGGAAAGACAATGTCCTAGCAGATGCTGCCAGCAGGATATCTCAGGGCCATCACGAATGGTCCCTAGATCCCCTAGTTTTGGAACTGATTTTCTCCAGAGGGGGCACTCCACAGATAGATCTTTTTGCAGCCCCAGACAATCACCAACTTCCTCTTTTTTGTTGCAGACCCCCAGGCTTGGGCTCAGTCCCCATGGATGCTCTGAATTGGGAAGGGAAGTTCCTCTATGTTCCCCCCCTTCCCTCTCCTGTTCAAAGTGCTAGTCAAGATCAGGTCTCAACCATGCAAGTGATTTAGATTGCTTCAGACTGGGCCAGACAGCCCTGGTACCCACTGTTGCTGTCCTTAGCAGTCCACCTTCTCCTGTCTCTTCCCAGGAATTACAACCTATTGACATCCTCTCAGGGAATGATTTGGTATCCAAACCTCAGATCTCTCAATCTCAAGGCCTGGCTCTTGAAGAGTTAGAGTTTACTGATCTGCACCTCTCTCAGGGGGTTCTGGATATCCTTAAGGCTTCTCGAAAACTTCCACCAGAAAAACTTACAACTCCAAATGGAAAAGGTTCACTATTTGGTGCTCTAATAAGCATATTTCTCCAGAATCTGCTGGGTTGCCTACAGTCCTGGACTATATGGTTCATCTTAATGGCTTGGGACTTAGACCAGCTACACTTAGAGTGCATCTAGCAGCTGTTTCTGCTTTCTTGTCAGTAGGCAAGCCCTCTACTCTGTCAGCCCGTCCTGTGTTTTGTAAGTTCTTCAAGGGATTGCTGCACACCAATCCCCCCTTTAGGGACCCTGCTCCTGCTTGGGACCTTAATGTTTGCATTGCTCAGCTTATGCAACTACCCTCTGAGCCTTTGTCCTCTGCAGAGCTTAAGTACTTGACTTGGAAAACTGTGTTTTTGGTAGCCATTACCTCTGCCAGGTGTATCAGTGAATTGCAAGCCCTGTCAGTGGAGACTGATTTCATCTCTTTCCATAGAGATAAAGTGGTCCTAAGAACTAACAGGAAGTTTTTGCCTAAGGTGGTTTCAGATTTCCACCTTAATCAGCCTATGTCTCTCTCTGTTTTCTTCACTGACCATTCCTCCTCTGGAGAGAGGAGGTTGCACAGCCTGGACGTAAAAAGGGCCCTTAGCTACTACATAGAGCACACCAAGGGTCACAGGTTTGAGTCCCTCCAGTTGTTCCTCACTTATGGAGAGGTTGGTAAGGGCAAACCTGCCACAAAAAGATCTATTGCCAGGTGGATTGTAACTTGTATACAATTCTGCTATGAAAAACTGGGTAGAACCCCACCCTCAGGCCTGAGGGCTCACTCTACTAGAGGTACAGCTGCTTCCCTGGCTTCTGCCAGGGATATTCCTATCTTATAAATTTGTCAAGCAGCCACCTGGAAAACATACATTCACCAAGCATTACTCTCTGGATATCCAGGCTAAGAGTGATGCTCGGTTTGGCACAGCAGTACTTCAGAGCCTATTCCCAAAGTAGGTTCTGTCCCTCCTCCATGGAGGTACTGCTTGGTAGTTTGCAATAGTCAGAATACAGCAAGACTTCATGTTGTTTGAAGAAATAATTACTCACCTTAGTAATGTTGTTTCTTCTAATGGAGTCTTGCTGTATTCTGACTCCTCCCGCCTCCCTCTCAGAACCTGGCTTTTTGGGATGTGGGTGGGCAGGAACAGTGTTGGCACCCTAGAGGTGCACCTTTCTTACCCTCCTTAATTTTGTGTGTGTGTGTTGTGTTTTGTTTTTCTGGGTTTCCTGACTTGAGTCTTTGCTTTGAAACCAAAAAAAACCTTTTTTAATAAAATTAGTTGCCAGTTGGCTAGTGTGAGTCTTACAGTTTCCACACAGAACTTCTAGTGAGTATTGCTCATAAAGATCTGATGGTTGGAGTTTAAACAACAGCAGACAGAGGCTTCAACCGAGTTCAAGCTCAGTGTTCCATGTCCTGCATGGAACATTAACTCTTTGTTCTCCAGGGCAGTTCAAAGGTTGGAAATCACTGCAATAGTCAGAATACAGCAAGACTCCATTAGAAGAAACAACATTACCAAGGTGAGTATTTTTTTCTTATCACCCAACTATTGGTTGATATCCGTCATAAATGGGAAAACAGCAGTAACAGAAAAACTGAACAGCCAAACAAAAGAAAAGTAAAATGGTATTTGAAAGAATATTGTGAGCAACCTTGACAATGAAAGATAAAAAATAGAAAATGAATGGTTCAGAATAAAACAAAATGGAATATGAATGGCTCAGAATAAACTGCTCAAAACGATGGGTCATTTGAAGGGTATTTGAAGGGATAGTGTGAGCAACCTTGACAATGAAAGATAAAAAATGGAAAATGAATGGTTCAGAATAAAACAAAATGGAATATGAATAACTTAGAATAAACTGCTCAAAACGATGGGTCGTTTGAAGGGTATTTGAAGGGATATTGGGAGCAAAAAATGAAAGGTAAAGTTAAAAAATGGAAAATGAATGGCTGAATGGTATGAATGCTGAAATATGAAGGGACTCTGAGAATAAAACAACTGAAAATGTGCCCTTCTCTTTCTGTATGGGATAAAACAAATAGAAGTATTGAAAAGTCTTCATTTATCATTTGAAAATATTCAACAATTTGTACTTCTAAAATCAGTGCATAATATTCATTTAGCAGTAATTTACTCTTAAAAAACAATCACAGTTGAATACTTCTTAGAATTAAATATTCCTAAAGACAGTATTCTTCTTCTGATGATTACAGAAGATTAAAAATGACTAAACTTAGACTTAAAAGAGTAATTAATTACTACTTTAAGTCTAAATGTAGTATTCCACTTTGGTGAGGGAAACTGGGGGTGACATATTGTGTTGGTTCCTGTGAGGTCTGTTCTATTGGGTGGTGTGGTGGGACTTACTGCCTTATTGGTGCCAGGGCAATCTGTGTTTGCTTGGGTGGGAACTTTCAGAGATGAGTTGTTAATGTGTTTAGGCTCTGACATGAAAACTAAGAGGCTCCCTTTTCAATGAGACCAAGTAAGAAAGTGTCCAAATTGTTGTTACTGTGGGTGCTATTCTTAATTGGTTTATTCTTTGGGAGATTTGTGTCTCTCCATTAGCATCCTCACTAATCATGTGTACGTTTTTTAGTAGGATGCACTTTGTTTACAAATAAGCCAATTCAGGCACAGAAATGTTAGATAGGACTGAACTGAGGGAGTCAACCTTGACATCTGGTAGTGTGACTTAATTCACATCTGAGTTCTGACAGACAAGCTTTGGCACATGGCATTGGGCTAATGGTGGGGCCAACAGTTCTGCAGCTGCTGCCATCACACCTGAGGGGTGAGAGCTGCAGTGAAGCAGTTGCTGCAAACACACCTGATGGGAGGGGCTGCAGTGTTTCTGCTGCTGCCATCACACCGGAGGGGTTGGGCTGCAGTGCTGCAGCTGCTACCATCACACCTGATGGGTGGGGGTTGCTGTGCTTCAGCTATTGCCATCACACCTGAGGGGTCAGACTGCAGTGCTGGAGCTGCTGCCGTCACACTTGAGGGGTGGGTGTTGCAGTGCTGCAGCTGCTGCCATCACACCTGAGCGGTGGGGACTGCAGTGCTGCAACTGCTACTGTCACACCTAAGGGGTGAGAGCTGCAGTGAAGCAGCTGCTTCCATCACACCTGAGGGATGGAGACTGCAGTGAAGCAGCTGCTGCCATCACACCTGAGGGGTGAGGGCTGCAGGGAAGCATCTGCTTCCAACACACCTGAGGGGTGGAGGCTGCAGTGCTGCAGCTGCTGCCATCACACCTGAGGGGAGGGGGCTGCAGTGCTGCAGATGATGCCATCACACCTGAGAGGTAGGTGTTGAAGTGCTGCAGCTGCTGCCATCACACGTGAGGGTGGGAGCTGCAGTGCTGCAGCTGCTGCCATCTCACTTGAGGGGTGGGGGTTGCAGTGAAGCAGCTGCTGCCATCATACCTGAGGGGTGGGGGCTGCAGTGAAGCATCTGCTTCCGTCACACCTGAGGGGTGGGGGCTGCAGTACTGCAGCTGCTGCTGTCACACCTGAGGGGTAGGTGCTGTACTACTGCAACTGCTGCCATCACACCTGGGGGGTGAGGGCTGCAGTGATGCAGCTGCTGCCATCACACCTGAGGGGTGAGGGCTTCAGTGCTGCAGCTGCTGCCATCACACCTGAGGGGTGGGGCTGCAGTTATGCAGCTGCTGTCACACCTGAGGGGTGGGGGCTGCAGTGCTGCAGCTGCTGCCATCATACCTGAGGGGTGGGGGCTGCAGTGATGCAGCTGCTGTCACACCTGAGGGATGGGGTCTGCAGTGCTGCAGCTGCTGCCGTCACACCTGAGGAGTGACAGCTGTAGTGCTGCAGCTGCTGCTGTCTCATCTGAGGGGGTGGGGACTGTAGTGCTGGTGCTGTCAGACTTGGAGGATCGATGAAAGACTGCTGTTGCCATCTTGCTTGGAGTTAGAAGATGAAGTCTTCATGAATGCCATGCCATAAGGTATGTGCACTGCTGTTGCCATCTTGCTTGGAGCTGGAAGGTGAAGTCTTCATGAACACCATGCCTGGTATGTGCGCTGCTGCAGATTCATGCTGATGTGAACCGCTAGCCAACACTGACTGCCACCAGCACCTCATGCTTGTTCCTTTGCTCCACTCATCAAGTAAGTAGGTGTGGGTGTCTAGTTCTGAGTTTCTGGGATTGGTGATTGGGGAGGCAGTGTTAGTAGCAAGCTGGGTGGTCACAACAAGGTCCCCTGACCCCCGACCAAAGTTACAATAAAAAAATAAAAAAATTAGGGTGGTTCCCCGGATTTCTGTCATGGCTGGAGTGTGAAGATTTGAATTCTGGCCCACCTGTGAGGATCCTGGCTATGACTGTTCCTGTGATAATGTGCCTCTTGCAGTGGTTTAAGAACACATTGAAAGATGCTATGCAAGATGGACAGAGCCTGATCTAAACTATACCAGGAGATCTCATCTCTTGACATGGCATTAGTTAGTTGCATCTAAGGGAGGGGGGATTTTCCTCTCCACCACCCAAACATAGCCTAGTGTTGCATGCTGCTGCTTCTGACTGCAGCAGAACTTTGTGGGGGGTTTTCCAAAAAAGGGCATTGAAGTGCCTACACTATTGTCCTGGTTGCTCACCATCTGGATCCATGACAAAGTGGTGGTAGACTAGGTAAAGTGGACATATCTGATACTCTGCACTTGGTTCAGGGACAGTGGGAGGGGTGCAGATGTGTGTGGGAGTGTGTACAAAGTTTGGGTGCCTGCTGGTTTTAGTGGGGAGTGGCTGGGATGTGTGTATGTGGGGATTCACTGCATGGTGGGTGTTGGTTGGGCAGGTCTTCTGTGTGCATCACTGGATATGAACTTCCTTTAATGTTTGTACTCTAGATCAAACAAGGTGCTGCTGGCTGTGAAGATCTGCTGCTGTGACTCCTTGTACTTTTTAACAGGTACAGTTTGCAATCTGGTGTTGCTTCCTGATTGATTTGATCAAAAATCATTTTGTGTGTGTGTCTGTCTGTCTGTTTTTGGATAATAATTTTTTTTTTATGATTTTAGACTTTAACATTCCTGCTTGGTGTGAATTTCTGCTGCAAATAATCATCTCTAAAATGCATGGTCTTCATATGTTATTTTTATCAAGTCCTGGTTCCCACACGATAATAAAGATTGCTATGTTCTGCACCTAGGTCCTTGATGAATGTTTGGTATGGAAAATTTGCTTGGCCATTATTTCTGTCCCTGGGTGGGGGACTGGCCATGTTGTTGTGGGGGAGCTGGCCAGGCTCAGTTGGATGGGGTTTAGAGATTGGTTGTGTTTGGGTTGTGGGGGTGAATTGGCCATTTTCATGGGGTGGTAGGGATTTACTGCATTGGTGCTGGGGTGGGGAGATGGCAGTTTGTGTTTGGAAGGAGCTGCCTGGAGTGGCTGGCTGTGGTGGGTGGGTTGTGTGCAATTCAGTCATGTGTTCAGGCCTCGAAATATTGCCTTTCCATATTTCCATGAAAAAGCAGTTCTAGCCCTGAAAATGTACTTGTGCAACCAGCACTCCCGTCTGGAAATGCATTTGCTGCAGTGTGGTAGCTTGGTCGCTTGGGTTCACCTGAAATAGTGAGCCTCTGTAACACACGCTCAACATGTCTGAAGCAGGCTGGAGGGTCTGTTTAAAACAAACTATCCATGTTGGTGGGATGGGGTGGGCACACAGTTGCTATGTTGGTGGGTTTGGTGGGGTGGGGGGGACTGTCTGTGTTGGTGGGGTGGAGACATAGGCCGTGTTGGTGGGGTGGGGTGGTGACACAGAGGCCATGTGGGTGTGGTGGGGAGAGTGTCCATTAGCCCCACAGATTATTCCAGTGGCCCAGCTGGTGTGCTTGCAATGACCAACTCCAGCACAAGCCTGAAGTGCAACTGAACGGACAGTATTACTAGCCCTATACAAAAATCTGCCAGCATTTGGCTAGGGTGCGGAGAACACTAGCTGTGTTGGCGATGGTGTGGGGGCTGTTTGCTTTTTGGGGAGATGATTGGCTGTATAAGTGCAGTGTCCATCTGTGATGTCTCGGGGTGTCTGAACTGGTGTTTTGAGGATGGGTCTTGCCATATTGCTGTGATAGGGGAGCTGCAGTCACAGCTGTAGATATGAGTAGAGTAGAATTAAACCCCACTGAAAATGAGTTGTATATTGTGCATCTCAACTGGGCTGTCCGGAGTAAATTGTAAAAGTAAATAAAGACACACAGACTTGTGGAGGAAAATACTTTATTGAACCACATCAAACTGAATTAGCCATCTTACATCTGTCTCTGCGATGCTGGAGGCTGTAGTACTGTTGCTGCTGTCACCATACCTGAGTAGAGATGTTGCAAAATTAAATTTCGCTGTCAAAATTGCTGCAAAACCTGGCAATTTTGCCATGGGAAACATTTTGCGAAATTCTGCAAAATTTCACCTGAATTTCGCCATTCTGTGGGAGAAATTTTGCATTTTGCCAGCAGAATTTTGCATTTCACACCCTCTAAATATTTAGTGAAATGCATGAGTTCCACAAAATATTTCATGTAATGAAATTTCCTAATTTCGCACATCTCTATACCTGAGGGATGGGGGCTGTAGTTATGCTGCTGTCGTCTCACATGAGGGATGGGGGCTGTAGTTATGCTGCTGCCGTCTCACCTGAGGGACGAGGGCTGTAGTGTTGCCGCTGTCACACCTGAAGGATGAGGGCTGTCATGTTGCTGCTGTCACACCTGAGGGATGTGGACTGTAGTGTTGCTGCTGTCACACCAGAGGGATGTGAGCTGTAGTGATGCCGCTGTCATACCTGAGGGATGAGGGCTGTAGTATTGCTGCTGTCACACCTGAGGGATGAGGGCTGTAGTGTTGCTGCTGTCACACCTGAGGGATGAGGGCTGTAGTGTTGCTGCTGTCACACCTGAGGGATGTGAGATGTAGTGTTGCTGCTGTCACACCTGAGGGATGAGGGCTGTCATGTTGCTGCTGTCACACCTGAGATATGTGGGCTGTAGTGTTGCTGCTGTCACACCTGAGGGATGTGGGCTATAGTGTTGCTGCTGTCACACCTGAAGAATGAGGGCTGTAATGTTGCTGCTGTCACACCTGAGATATGTGGGCTGCAGTGTAGCTGCTGTCACACCTGAGGGATGAGGGTTGTCATGTTGCTACTGTCACACTTGAGGGATGAGGTCTGTCATGTTGCTGCTGTCACACTTGAGGGATGTGGGCTGTAGTGTTACTGCTTTCAGACCTGAGGGATATGGGTTGTATTGTTGCTGTCGTCACATCTGAGAGATGTGGGCTGTAGTGTTGCTGCTGTCAGACCTGTGAGATGATGAGGGCTATCATGTTGCTGCTGTCATACCTCAGGGATGGAACAAATGTGGAATGCACAGTAATTCATACAATTTTGGGGGGGGCAGGAGTACATTTTTGTGGCCCTGGCCCCCCCCCCCACACACACACACATAGCACTGGCTGGACTGTGACTCTTACTTTTTAAACCACTGACTGGGTGGGGGGGGGGCAGGGTGCAATGCTTCCTACAAGCTTTGGCCTACAAATGTCTCTATCTTTTTTAATGCAGTGTTTGTGCACCAGATTTTGGCTTTAATGTGTGTGTATTTTTTTTTTCTTTTAGGACATTCCTTGAAAGTGCTGCTTGGTTGTCTGCTGAGTTGCATCCTTCCTTGCTGTTTTAGAAAGGTACAATTCTTCTTTGTTATAGTACTGTATTGTGGTTCTCATTCCTAATATAAATAGGGGATATACGACAGGTACCTGTGGAATAAAGGATTTATTTTCACTATTGCTGTTTGACATTGGATTACCTTATGAGTGGTGTAAGCTACAAGTGATGTATCCAATTCCAAGGTCATGAGTGAAAATAAATCCTTTATTCCACAAGGTACCCATTGTGTATTTCACTTGTGCAATAGAGGTAAAGGAGGAGTGGGTGTCATCAGGAGCAAGTGCAGAAGGACCAGAGTGTTAGTCCAGGATTGGTAATGATTCGGCATGCAGTTGGGAAGTAAAAACTGCTGCGCTTGCAAGGGATTGCAAATAAACAGAAAAGAAAATGAGCACTTTTGATATTTGAGTTACTTGTGTGTCTGCTGCTTAAGAAGGGCCTGGAAGAGAGGTGAGAGGGCAGTGGGGGGGGGAGGGATAACCACTTGCAGTTTAGGTTTTAAAATTAAAAGTAGTGTCGACCAACTGGTGGGGAGGAGGCAATGACACATCTACTGTGTACATAAATGCTACGTGATGTAGCTACTATGTACACGAACACTCATGTAGCTAGTTTAAATAAATTAAATTTATTTAAACAGTAGCTCAAATAACAGAATTTATGTACTCTCTTTTGAGTCCATGCCTATTGCATAAAAAAAAATGTAATTTCACTTTACATTTTATGTTCATCACTGTTAGGACACAAGTTTGATTTTGAGAACCCCTGAGGTCCAATACTGATGTAATGTAGCTTGATAGCTTGTCCACTGCCACATGCACATGGCAGACCAAGTGTGTCTGAAGGTACAAAAGACTTTCAATATCATGAATTGCTGTTTTTGTCACATTATTCTTGTTGTACTTGTTACTACCTATTATGTTGTGAACCTCTGCTCATCCTCTTCAGTATCATATGGTGTATAACAGCTTATCTTGCCACTGTAGTTCAGTGTGCTATTTTGGCCTTATTGGCAAGTGTTGGTGCAGTCCTTGATACCAGTTGCTGTTTGCTTCTCTCCATGGAGCACATGAACACAAATTGTATTTTGGTCCTGGATTATAAGTTTTGGAGGTCAAAGTGGATCTTACTTCGAGGTATCTCTTGCAGCAGGCTACCATTGGTAGGACTGATGCTGGCAGATGATAGGACCACACTGAAACCTTTTAGCTAGCAGTCCACCAGTCTAGGAGTCGGGTCAATTATGGCCTTGCTGTTCTGCAGGGCCTGCTGTCTTAGGCTTGTACCATTATTGTTCTGCCTGCCTCCCAGACTGTTGCCCAGGTTTGGGCTCTGAACTGCTTGGGACTCAGTTCCACCAGTGATAGCCTGCTGCAAGAGACCCTCTCAAAGATCTACAGTTACAATAAGTTGTTACGTAATTGTACTTTTCTGTTGCTCTTCCTCCTGAATCTCCTGCACAACCTGAAATAAACAAAGATATTCTGATGTCAATATTCTACTCTTACAAACATATGAAAATGCCAACAGATACAGGCCTCACGGTCTATCAAGTCTGCTCGATTGTACAGCTAGCTTCTCACCTTGCAGCTGCCCCACCCACCCCTCCCTCTTCATAATTACTCCCTCTCACTCTGACCCATCCCCTCTTAAAGCTGTCCACCATGATACAGGCTACTACCTCCACAGGCAGAGTATTCCACTTGTCCACCACCCTCTCTGTAAAATACTGTCTCCTGACTTCCCTCCTGAATCATCCCCCCTCCAATCTCAGCTGGTGACCCCTCATGACCCTTCCCCTTCTGATCTGGAAATTCCCTTTCTGTACTAGTCTTGTTTATCCCCGTTAGGCATTTAAAGGTTTCTATCATGTCCCCCATCCCTCCTCTCCACCAGGGAATACATGTTCAGCTCACCCAGCCTCTCCTCATAGGAGTATCCCTCTAATCCCTGGATCATCTTTGTCACCCTGCGCCCTACTTGATATCTTACTATGGACTGAAAGAGTGCTTCTGAGGTTAGCATGATTTCTGTATCTACTCCTGACTCTCAATCGTTGCCTGGAATTAGCATTGATATATTTTTATACCAATATTGTAGTCTGGATTGTGAGTTGCTGATGTCGCCAATTTAGTAGTGAGATTCTGATGCTGATATTCTTCTCTTGATATTTTTGTATGGACTGTGAGCTGCTGAGGTCAGTGTGTTTACTGTAGCTGCTCCTCCCAACTCTCAACTGTGACCAGGAATCATTAGCAGGGATATATTTTGATGCCGATGTTCTACTCTTTATATTCTAGTCCGGATTGTGAGAGCTGCTGTGGTCAGCATGATTTCTGTAGCTGCTCATCCCAGCTGTCATCCATGACCATGGATTACAAGTGAGATTCTGATGCTGGTATTCTTCTCGTGATATTTTTGTATGGACTGTGAGCTGCTGAGGTCAGTGTGTTTTTTTGTAGCTGCTCCTCCCAACTCTTATCCATGGCCAGGAATTAGCTGTGAGATTTTGATCCTTAATGTAGTAGTTCTGAAGCTGTTTTTAATATCTCCAACTGCGGTTCATTTTTAGTTCTTTGGAGTCATCCTCACTACATGTCGTAATGGCAATCCCAAGTAAAATGGCAAAAATGTCCAGCGTCACCGCTAAAGACTGTGCGTTGCAGTTCAAGTCTGATGGCATGTATGAGGATGGAGGAAAGATGTTCTGTTGCTTCTGTGATCACCCTGTTGCCTGTACCAGGAAGGATACAGTGGTGGATCACAGCAAAAGTAAAAAACATGTAAAGAATACAAGCCAGAAGAATAACACCAGGCAGGTGACCCTGTACACCAGCTTTACTGCTACAACATCTGCAGCTGCAGCATGGGAGGAACTGTATTGGACATATTGAGGGCCTAGTGTGGTGCAAATATACCTATTGAAAAGTTGGATCAGCCCTGCTTGAGAGACTGGATGGGGAAGTACATCAGACGAATTGGAGCATTCCCAAAGGTAGACACTTTAAGACAGAACTACTTGCCCTGACTGAATACAGAAATGGAGGAGGGAATTTGCCAGCTTGTGAAAGGCAAGACACTCACAATAATGTGCAATGAAACAACTGACACAAACTCTCGCTGTGTACTGAACATTATTTTTGTCATGGATGGTGTAAAATCTGTAACAGACAACACAACAGAACTGACAGTGGTGAACCACTCCACTGTTGCTCGAAATGTTTTAAAGACATTGCAAAAATACGGTGTTGAGATGAACCAAATAGTCACCTTCATCAGTGACAATGCACAGTATATGCTGAAGTGCTTTAACAATGTTTTACATGGCCTTATTGGTGACCATGTGACCCATGTGGGTTGCTGGCACATGTTTTATCCTTGGTGGGAGACACATGGATTAATCACTTTGAACTAGTCAGTAAACATGTGGCACTTGTAAAATATGCATTTCAGCAATCACCCAAACACAAGATGGAGTACTTGGCATTCCTGGAGGACAGAGATGTGGAAAGGAAAGTATTGTCTCCTGTTCTTGTCTTTCTTAACCCATTGGATCACCTGGTTTGAAGTGGTAAAGTATCATTCACTTTATCTTGAGCAGTTAAGAGACTTCTTCAAGGAGGAAACCAGGGATTGCAACTCCATGATTTCTTTGAAAAAACATTTCCAAGACTGGCTTACAGAGCTACAGATTCAAACAACCTTCATTGCTGAAAACTGCTGTGACCTTAACAGTGCAATCAGGATTTTACAAAGCAAAGAGAATCCCTTGGCTGTTTCTATATTTCAGTATGCTTATGCAACTTAGTGTGGTTTTGTGCTTATGCAGCTTACTGGATAAACTTTGTTGTGGCCATTCACCTCTCTGTGCCTCAGGAATACCACCCTGTTAGGATGCCAAAGGCAGGAACCCTGGAGGAGGGTTCCACCCCTAGAGGTGCCATGGGAAGGATTCCCTTAGGCTAAAGGTAGCTTGGGAAAATATCTCAAGGAGAGAGGTTAGCTGGTGGAGGAGGAGGAGGGGAGGATGGTGTGGCAAAGAAAAAAGCTTCTGAATGAGTCAGGAAGGAAGCGTTTAAATAGGTCAGGTGAGGGGGTGTGGCTGTTGCGTCAGCCATTGAACTACAGGCTTACAGCCTTTCTATTCAATGTGCTTACACAACTTAGTGTGGTGGTGTGCTTATGTAACTTGCTGAATAAACTTTGTTGTAGCTGTTCATCTCTCTGTGCCTTGGGAATACCACCCTGTAGGGATGTTGAAGGCAGGAACACTGGAAGAGGGTTCCAGCACTAAAGGTGTCATGGGAAGGATTCCCTTAGGCTAAAGGTAGCTTAGGAAAAGCACCAAAAAGAGTATAGATAGGTAAGCATTGCAGAGGCAATGAGTTGATTAGAAAGCATTTCAGACATAATGAGTTGGCATTGAGACTGGAATATATACATGCTCATCAGAGATGAGGGTAGCGGTCAGAGATAACTGAAATAAGTAATGGTTTGAACATAGGTTGAATGAATTATAACGAGAGGGCATAACTTCCCAAGGAGAGGGGGAATGGCAAAGGATGGCGACCATCCATCTCCATCCAACAGCAGAAACCTACCTAAGGAAACTAGGAAATATACTATGAACAACTGACTACATATTATGATTTTTGATGCTGAGGAGAGGAAAAATCCCTTTTTAAGTGGAGGAAACCTCAGGGAATCTGAGGCCTAGGTCGCCTTCCCTCCAGGCTATGGATGTTTTATTTAGAGATGGCTTTGCTGCTGCAATTTAGAAACCCAATGTGAAGGGGAGGAAAATATTCTGATTTGGAGGAAAGCTCTCATGATCCTTCTAACAGGAACACCATGAAGGGTTGCGAGAGACCTCTGTAACAACGCAAGCTCTGAAGCTTGAGTGGGACCCTCAAGGCAGGAGGAGGACAGCAGCAACCGCTGATGCACTCAGCCTGCCTAGTGACTAAAACAGACCAGGTGAACCAGAGGTGGCTATGGTGAGAATAGTATAGAGGGCACTGCTGGACCTGATTTGGCCAGCTAAAGGCGTGCTCTTGGGCATGAGGGTCCCATCCCTCATAACTGAAGTCCTAAATTCTACATCGAGAGGTGCCATTGATGACAGAAATGGCTAAAGCACCACCTGGAGTGAGGACATTCCCACTATGGGCCAGATGAGAAGGACCCCACCCCAAGGTTCACATGCTCAAGATGTGGACTTTGGTGCACACTGAGACTGTCTGCTTCAGGGAAGCCCTGGGCCATAGAAAGTAATGGTCATGGTTGGAAAGCCTCCAATTTATGAAGGAAAGCAGACAGATAACTGTGAAGTGGTATATATGAGGTGGCTGGGCAAAACCAGTGGCCATCAGTTAGGTATTGGTATATGGTATGATTGTCTGAGATGATTAACTGATACAATGGACTGATATGATTAGCTGATGAGATTGATGGATAGGAATGCTTAATATGATTGAGTGATATTAGCAGAGCTAGTGAAAGCAAGCCAACCAATTCCACTAAGGAAGCCAGATTAATGGTGTCATGGAAGGTAGGTGATCGAGTAGTGAGAGGCTGTGAAGCCATTAAGTAGTGAGAGGCAGTGATGCCAGTAATTGATTCAATGAGGTTTAGTAACTTGAATCAAGGAGGTTTAACAGTGATTGCTATGGTTGCAGCATAGAGAATTGATATGGGTGGCATGAATGCCTTAAATGCCTTTTAGGCAGAGTTAAGTTATTCGAGTAAGGAGCATTAGCAACAAGCTAACGGAATGGAATGAAAATCTTGAAATCTATGCAATGAATATTGTTTAAGCCATGTCAGCTATGAGGTTAATACATTTATGCATAGATAGCTGAGAAGCCATGCAAGCAAAAGAGCAGGATTTATTTAACTTAGATAGAAGCATGCTCCTGCTATCTGGAGCTGCAATGCCCCATTGTGACATCACAGTCCCTTCCCATGGAAATAACAGGGAAGTCATGCATTTTCAGGAATTGTGGTACTACATTTTCAACATGGGGTTATTGGGACCCCTTCTCATGAATTCAGCCACTGTCATGGCGTTATTCGGTCCCCAAAGGTGATTTCGCGGTCACTGCACAGAATCACCTTTTGGGACAGATTAATGAAATGACAGTGCCAGTGTTCATGAGGTGGGCTCTCAAAAAGGCTATGTTGCAAATTTGGTGAAAAAAATCCAAAAAATGACTGTTTTACGAGTGTGCTTTTCTGCAAAATCCACGCACGCTCGTAACTTTGCGGATTTGTAATATTTTCACTCCAGATTTTCAACATTGGCATTTTTCCACACCTCCTTATGAACAGTACAGCTGTCATTTTTCACATCTTGGCTGAAATGTGTTTCCGCCCTTCCAGCACAGAATAGCCCAGTCACTGTGGGAAGTCAGTGTTTGGGACAGATTAAAAAAAATCACAGTGACACTATACATGGGCAGAGGAAATGCCTATGATGAAAATTTAGTGATAAAAGTCCATGAAATGACTATGTTATGAGCGTATGTTGCGCAGTTTCCATGCACCCTTATAATTTCGCGCATTTCTAATATTTTCACTCCAGATTTCAACACTGGCATTTTTTTTCACACCTCCTTATGAACAGTACAGCTGTCATTTTTCATATCCTGCCCAAAATACGCATTTACACATCTGGTGCATAATAGTGCAGTCGCTGTAGGAAATCAGTGTTCATGACAGATTAGGAAAATCATAGTGACACTGTTCATGAGCAGAGGTCACAAAATGCCTATGTTGAAAATTTGGTGAAAAAATTCCACTAAATGACTGTGTTACGCGCATGCGTTGCGCAGTTTCCATGTAAGCCCAGAAGTTTGAGTATTTTTAATATTTTCACTACAGATTTTCAACATTGCCATCTCTTCACACCTCCCTATGAATGGTATAGCTGTCATTCTTCACATTCTGCCTGATCTGTGTTTTTTGTACATCTGGCGCAGAATGGCACAGTCATGGTGAGAACTCAAGGTTCATTAACAAAATCACACTGCCACTGTTCATGAGAAGAGGTCCCAAATACTTTCATGAGGTGGGGGTCACAAAAAGGCCATGTTGAAAATTTGTAGTGCAAAGACCAACAAACGCCCAGGGTGTTAGGGTTTCTAACCATAATGTCCCACCCTGTACAGACTGACAGGTATCAGGGGTGTGCCTTTGGATTGCCGACTGTAATGCTCATGCCATTCCATCCCCACCCCGCCACCCTACAGCCAGTGACAGGCATCAAGATGTGCCTTGGACTCTTCGGCCCCAGAGTTCACCCCCATTCTCCTATACTGCACCCATTTCAGTGTATGTCCTTATGGAATGGTGTGACTGTAAAGCCGAACACCCCAAGGCATACCTCAATATGTGTCGGTGTCTGCAGGATAGGGTGAAGTTAAATGGCATGAACGTTATGGGCGATGACCCAAACACATACCCCAATGCCTGTTTGTCTCTGCAGGGTGGTGTGGGGTTGGCGTGAAGTTCAATACTTCACTGCCATTCCTATTCTGCATCTCTCTAATTCCTGCATTTCCAGTGCTAATACCAGCAAGAAAACATTCGGCATTGACAAATGCTTGTTATTTACGTTTTGTTAGTTCAATTTTTTTTCTACTGTTGCACTGGTTTCCACATTTCATGCACCTTTGCATATTTCATGTATTTATAGTTATATACTGTAGGTCTTAGTTCACTTGTTTTTCACTGTTTAGTTTGTCTCACTGTTTTCCACATTCTGCACATTTTCATTTAGGTTTTGTTTTATGTTACATTTTTCTTACTATTGCACTGTTTTTCGCATTTTGAGTACCTTTGAACATCTCATGTATTTATATACTGTAGGTTTTAGTTCACTTGTTTTTCATTGTATATTTTGCCTCTGTTTTCCACTGTTTGCACATTTTCATTTAGGTTTTGTTTTAGTTCACTTTTTTCTACTGTTGCACTGTTCTCCACATTTTTTTTTTTTGCAGTATTTTGCCGACTTTATAAACTACTTTTCTTGAAATGCTGTACTTGCTTTTATTATTGACTTCATTTACATTTATTTGGATGAAGGTTGCGAGAAAGGCCATGTGGGATGGGAACTTAGTCTGCATTGTGTGGTGACTGGTGGCAATCGCCAGGGCTCCCAGCATAGTACTTATTCATTCATTCCTGCAGCCAGCTTTTAAGTGGGAAAAGTGTGTATAAGAGGTCTTGAAAAAGCTGCACTGCAGAAACCCACAAAAATTGCATCCTGAGGTTGCCAGATTGGATATGGATTCGGAAATCTGACATGATCTGGCATCTGACAATTGAAACTCTCTCCACCCTGTATCAGTAATAAACTGTGCATTTTACTTTTGAAGAAGCAAATTCAGGCAGTTAGATGTTAGATAAGATGGAACTGAGGGAGTCCACCTTGGTGTCTAGGTGGTTCAGATTAATTCATGTCTGAGCTCTGATAAACTAAAAGACCCAGAAATGTATTACTAGGGCAAGTGGGCCATGAGCTTCAAGGGATGAGCAGGGATATTGGTTTTCCATATTGCTGTCACACCTGAGGGATGGGGCTGCACTGCTCCTACCACCATTACACTTGAGGGATAAGGGTCATAGCATTGCAGCTGCCATCACACCTGAAGGATGGGGGCTGTAGTGCTGTTGCCATCCCACCTGAGGGATGGGGCCACAGTGCTGCTGCCATCCCACCAGAGGGATGGTAGCCCCAGTGCTGCTGCCATCATACCTGAGGGATGGAGGCCACAGTGCTGCTGCCATCACTCCTGGGGGGGGCACAGTGCTGCTGCCATCACACTTGAGGGATGGGTGCCACAGTGTTGCTGCCATCATACCTGAGGGATGGAGGCCACAGTGCTGCTGCCATCACTCCTGGGGGGGCACAGTGCTGCTGCCATCACACTTGAGGGATGGAGGCCACAGTGCTTCTGCTATCACTCCTGAGGGGGGGCCACAGTGCTGCTGCCATCACACTTGAGGGATGGGTGCCACAGTGCTGCTGCCATCACACCTGAGGGAGGGGGGCCACAGTGCTGCTGCCTCCATTGCACCTGAGGGATGGGGCCATACTGCTGCTGTTGTCACTCCTGAAATGGGTGGATTATGGTGCTGTCGTTATACCTGAGGGATGGGGGCTGTAGTGCTTCTGCTGCCATCACACCTTGTAGCTATTACAATATCTTAACAGCTACAAGTATAGATCTACAACAGTAGAGGTCAAAATTGCTAAAATGCACACTAGCAGAGTAAAAAAAATGATAAATAAAGTTCACAAAGCAAACACAGGTAAAAACGGATTTGGTTTTGCAGACACTGGTGACAATACCCTTTTTTTTCCAGTCTGAAGAATGGAAATTGCCTTTTCTCAATCACGGTAAATCAGTGTCCATGAGCACTAGCTTGAAGCTGTACCTTGTGCTCTAGACACAAGGTTATGGGCAGGGGTGAGACAGATGATGGGCATTAGGGCTGACAACCCCAAGGAATACCCCACCACTGATTCACCAATACTCCAGAGACCCAAAACCCTAATGCTTTTCATTTCACTACTTTATGTGCTTTGTGTTCTTCAACCCTAATGTCTGCAACGTAGTTTTTTGTAATTAATTTCCCTTTTTTTCTGATAGTGGAATTGTATCTTCATTTGCACAGGTCCCTTCAGGACCTGCACAAAATGAAATAAACAGAATGCTGGAGACAGTCCTGAACCAGTGCATGGGCCCATCAGGTGTCGACACACACATGTCAACGCCTTGTGAAACAAGGCTCCCTGGCCCACTACAAGGTATCGTGTGTGCCTCAGAACTCTGCTCTGTCTCTCTCCAGGCTGGGGTCAATGTTGCATGGCACAGCACCTTCCCTCGCAACCTTGGCCCTTTAAGTCGGCTCACAGAGCTTGCACTCAAACTCAGGTCACTTGCATGGAAAGGCAATGTGGACCCCACTGGAGCAACAGATATCCCTTCAAACAACGTTACTTCATAATTTTTTTCTGACATTTTGATCACATAATTTCAACACAGTCTTATTATGATCCCCTCCTTCTGAACATGACAGGTGTCATTTAATAACATACTGGACAAAATGTAATTTCACTCCAGAAGTGTGAAATCACTTGTTGACCAGGATTTGAAAAACAACAGTTGTCACATTCATGAAGTGGTGTGAAAAAATGGCTATGTTGAAAATTTGGGGTTAAAAATTGAAAATTACCAAAGTTATGAGACTGCACAGAAAAATTACAATATACCTTCATAACCTTGTCATAATTACCATTGCTTTGCTCAAATATCTACATGTAACTTGTATTATGTATTCATGATTGTTTCTATTGAAGTTTGTCTCTGTACTCTCCCGGGTAGTGCCTGAAGATAGTCTTTCTGGCTAGAGTACCTACCCAGTAAACAAAAACGAAATAAATAAAAAAAAAAAAAAGTTGTTTTTTTAATATTTTGACACCACATTTTCAGTGTAGTTTCCCACCTCATAAGCCTGGTAGGTGAACATTTTTGAATCCTGCCAAAACATCTTTTTGCGCTACAGATGCAAAAACATTTTTTGGCCAGGATCTGAAAAATTAAATTTGTGACATTCATGAGCTGGTGTGAAAAATGGCTATGCTGAAGATTTGGGGTCAAAACATTTAAAATTACCAACGTTATGAGTGAGCATAGAAAATGTTCTGTGTATGCTCATAACTTGGTAGTTATTTTAATATTTTTCCCCAGATTTTCAACATGGTCTTTTTGGGACCCCACCTCATGAAAACTGGGGTGAAATTATGTAAATCTGACACAAATGGTGATTTTTCGCAGTGACCTTCACCTTTCCAGCTGGATTTACATAATTTCACCACAATTGTTCATGAGGTTGGGTCCCAAAAAGTCTATTTTGAAAATGTGCGCAAAAAATGACCAAGTCATAAAGAAAACTTCAAAACGCATTGAAATACATTACAAGGCATTTATCTGTTTTCTTCACTTTCTGGTCCTGCATTGAAAAGTGAAGACATGTCTCTGCTTCAGAGTGAAATACAGCGCTGGACCTCAGCTGGGTAAATATAGGATAAGGAGGGGATGTGGGGTGGTGAGTGCTGAGTGGAGGGGTCAGAGTGCTTGGTGGGGACGGCGGCAGACAGTGAGGGACTATTTTCTTTATTTCAGGGTTAAGAAAAACAGAAAAATACATCACAGGACAGTTTTCTTTATTTCAGGTAGACTGTTTCCAACTCTGAGGATTATGTCGATATGATAATTGGGGGCACTGGGGAGGTGTGCACCCCAGTGTCCCAGACTGCTGGGTCCAGGGGAAGGAGGTTGTGTACACCAAGGATTGAGCACCCCAGTGTTGGCAACTTTAAATTACAGGGTTTGTAAAGGTGTGGGAGCTTACAGAGCGTAGGGGGAATGAACTGGCACCGGGGGTGGGCACCCTAGTGTTAGACTATATTGTTAATAATTAAACTGGCTCCAGGGATGGGGCACCCATGTGTCCAGTTCAAATAAATAAAGCTGCTCATCTGGCTAATTGTGGATAGTTCCTTCCCCAAGCAACACACACACACACACTCTCTTTCTCATTTGGGGTGAAGGATGGTGGTGAATTGTCTTTCATAGGGTGAGACCACTCCCTACAGCAAAAGGAAATAAATTAGGAAGCTGAGGGATCAGCTCTCTCTCTCTCTCTCTCTCTCTCTGGAACATTCAACATCTGATGAAAAGGGACCCTTCTGCAGGTAGAAGTGTAGCTTGGGGAAAGTGTCCTCTGTAGCTAACAGTACACATGAACATACGAATATACAAAGAAGCCAGCAGAAGAAGGCCATTTGGTCTATCTAGTCTGCTCAAATTGCATGGTCCACAGCTTGAGCTACTGTCCTTGCCCCCCCCACTCCTTCCATCCTCCCTACCCATGACCCTTACCTTCCTCCTGTACCTATCCCAGCCTCTCTTGAAGCTGCCCGCTGTCTTTAACAAGACCACCTCTTCTGGCAGTACATTCCAAGTGTCCACCACCCTCTCTGTGAAGAAGTGCTTCCTGACCTCCCCCCTAAACCTCCCCCCTCCAGCTTAAGACTGTGCCCCCTCGTGTTGTGGTTGCCACTCAGCTTAAAGAGACCCTCCTTATCCACCATGTTTATCCCTTTCAAGTACTTGAAGGTCCCAATCAGGTCCCCTCTCTCCTTTCCTCCAGGGAGTACATGTTCAGTGCCCTCAACCTCTCCATACCCTGCTGACCCGCTGTCATCTCTGTAGCCCTCCTCTGGATCTTCTCCAGAAGGTTAATATTCTTATTGAGCTGTGGGCACCAGTAATGAACTCCATACTCTAGATGTGATCTCACTAGTGACCTGTACAAGGGTAGTATAACCTCCTCTCTCCTACTACTGATCCCCTTAGCTTTGCATCCCAGCATCTTTTTTGCCATTGCTGCTGCTTTCTTGCACTGTGTGGAATGCTTCAGGTCACTAGTGATCATCACTCCCAGGTCCTTCTCCTCCTCTGATGCAGATACCTGTACTCTACCCAGGTAGTACTCTGTCCTGGGATTCTTGGGTCCAATGTGCATTACTTTGCATTTCTTGGCATTAAGGCATTGAACAACACCAGCCCCAGCACTGAGTCCTGTGTGACCCCACTGGTGACCTCTCTGCTGCCAGAAAACTCTCCCCCCACAACCACCCTCTGGGTCCTGTCTCTCAGCCAGTTTTCCACCCATCTGGACATCTTATCCCCAACCCAGAGATCCAACAACTTCCTTATCAACCTTTTGTGGGGCAGAGTCAAAGGCCTTGCTGAAATTCAGATAGAGTTGTCTATTCTTTGGCCCCTGTCTACTGTCTTAGTGACCCAGTCAAATAAGTCAATCAGATTTGTTTGACATGATCTCCCCCCTCCCATGAACCCATGCTGCCTTGCATCCTGGAGACCATGCTCCTCTAGATATTCTACCAACCTTTCCTTAAGTATGGTCTCCATAAGCTTGCAGTACCTACTCTGTAAGTAATATATCAACTGTCTGTGTAACTTGCTTTATTTTCTATTTCTTACTAAACTGGTAATCCTTTTGACTGACTGTAAATATATCCTGTTTGTAAATACTTGTAGTTCTTCTAGTAAAGAATCCATTTTTGATAGAACCAGTGACTGCCTGTTAATTTAAAAAGGTAATGTTACTATTTCTGCCAGACTCTGTTTGCAGTCTGTCTCTGAAAGGCACTCTACTAACAGTTATTGTGTTGACCTTCCTAATCTTGAACAAAGATGGTAAAAGGGTGGTTTCCTGGTTCCAAGTAAAGATCAGGTGGTTACAAAGGATTAGAAGTCCCTGACAGAGAACTGCCCTATAAGCGAGGGGCCCAAGGGACAGTTTTTATCACAACTGGTAACAGTGTTGTGGGATCTCTGTCACAGGGACCATTGTTGTTTATGATTTATACAAGTGAGTTGCATGACAATATTGTAAATGCTAAGCTGCATTTTATGCAGACAATACTGTGTAAGTCCTACACCTGAGATGGCTATGAATGCTCTTCAAGAAGCACTTGATCAACTCCAAATTAATTTATGTGCATCAAAACTCCTTCTAAATGCAACAAAAACCATGTACAGTAGATGGTATTCTCTCCTAAACCCTTCTTGCTCACCTCAGCTTGGGCATTACAACCCTGTCAGGTGAACGGCTGTAAATGGTAGACTCCTTCAAGAGGGAGTTTGTTATAGAGGGGTTCTTTATAGCGATGAAGCACTGTATTTGGGCATGTGGCTTGATAACAGGATATCCTTCATTACTCACATTGATAATCCCTATAAAAATCTATGTCAGAGACTTGGGTTTTATTATAGAAATAAATTCTTTTTGAGCTGAGAGGCAAAGAAAAGACTAGTTAAGGTGACCTTTCTCCCCCTATTAGACTATGGTAATCTCATATATAGAGGTGCTGCTGCACCTCAGCTAGCTAAACTAGATATAATTTGCCATAGAGCACTCCATTTTATTACTGGACTACAGGCTAAAACCCATCATTGTCTTCTCTTCGTGGAAGTGGGCTGGACTTCACTTGAGACCAGAAGGCTTAGGAATCTACATTTGTGGTCCTTAAAAGCTTTGCAGAATTATTTGCTACCATACATATCAAGTCTTCTTCGGAGATCTAGTGAGCTGTATAGTCTAAGAAAGCATAGTGCTATTCTGCTTGATGTTCCAAGATGCTTCTCAAAATATGGTAAAATGGCCTTCAGCTGGGCTGCCTGTATAGCCTGGAATGCCTTACAGGAATTGCTTACACTAAGTTTGCTGCCTAGTCCCTTTTATTTCAAGGTTCTTCTTGGTAAATTTTGTGTTGACAAATGTGTATGCTATTAAATTACTGTGTAAATTGTGGTGTATTATTTGTGAACCACTGCAATTTTGTATTCCTTTCTGCTGCAAAATCTGTATTTATCTACTACTATTGGCTGTGATTCACTACCTGTTAGGTGGCATTGCTCATGCAGCACTGCACCTACAGACAGGTGTGTGTGCTGGCCAGACTTCATAATCAATGGCCACCTGTCCATGGCCCCACCCCCCCAGTGCACAGGATCTCGGGGGCAGATGGGTGCGGAACTGTGGACCCAGGCAGGCATCCAATGGGATGCAAGTACGTGGTCCATGAGTAGATCCCCTGCCCTGGGTGAAGAAGGGGATTCTGAGACCAGTGGAACCATGCCTTGTGGTGACACAGGGTGTGTGCCCGAGTGGATACACCAAGCCTACCTCTGGTCCATGAGGCTGGGGAGCATGGTGGGGGGGCGTGCAGTGCCTTGCCATGGCTAGCAGTGGCACCATGAGGGGGTCACACAATGGCTATGCCAGTGTCCCCCCTGCATGGAGAATGCAGTCCCAGTGTGGTGCACAGTGCCATTGTGAATGGGCACTGCACGGGGTGCACCCCCTGGCATGCCTCCATCCTGCCCCTGGTGTGGCACCCCTTGGCCGGAGGGGGATCCATTGTGTCAGGTGCTTACTCAACCATAAGTGAATTCTGCATGGAGTGTGCTGTGTGGCATTTGATGGTGGGAATGCCTACGCACTGCCCTTGAATGGCACGTAGGCATTCGTGAATCATGGCTATTATTATTAGCCTCTGTATTAGATTATATCTGGTGAGCTGTTTTTATGCTCTAACTTTAACCTCTGTACTATGTGTACTGTATTATATACTGTATACTGTCATCTCACCTTTTTGTACTGTTACCTGTCCTAACCAGGATATCCTCTTAAATGAGTATTGCTCAGTGGAGCTTTTCCTGGTAAAATAAATACAATACAATACAATACTCCAGCTGTGGCCTCACAAGAAATTGATACGGTAGCATCACCACGTCTCTGTCCATACTTGCAAAATTTCTTCTTATGTTTCTGATGATACCGCTGCATTTATTAACCACTTTCTCACATTGTGGACCAACTCTAAAAGTATTAGAAACCCTAAGTCCAAAGTCTCTTTTCAATCTAAAGATTTAAAAAATGTATTTTCCAATGGCTGGCCCAGTGGTGTAGATGGCTGAAGGGCTGGGTGCCTCACTTCCGGCCACACTGGCAACCTGGGTTGGGAATGGACTCTGATCGCTCAAGGGCTGGTAGGGTAAGGAAGGACTGAGCACCCACAGACAGCTCTCCTTCCTTGGGGAGGGGGTCGGTGAGCTATGCTGCTTGCCTGACACCCAGTGATGGCTGGATGTCAGAACATGAATGCCAACATGTATGGGAAGGGATCCCAAGTTAAGGACACCGGGGCCATCTTCGCGGAGGCATCCATTGCATGTCTGTGGGCCTGGGGAGAAAACAGGAGGAACCCTCCCCCTCCAAGGGAGTAGGATGATGACCATCCCCCTGAAGGCTTCGCACCAGTGGCCAGGCACAATCAACAGTTCTATAGCAGTGGACTGAAGGTGTAGGTACTGTAAGTCCCAGGGGAGCCGGCTGATGGGCTGGGGGGTTGGTTAGATGGGGGCTACCAGGAGCAAGATAGGCAATAAAATGTATATATATATATATCTATATATATATATATAGATATATATATATATATATTTATATATTATGGTAGCACGGTAGTGCTACCATAGTTAGGGTTGAGGAGCCATTTACATGTTATACCCAAAATTTTGCACCTTAATAACTTTGCAACTGTTTGACAGATTTGCCTGAAATTTGGAATACACAATCAAGACCCATACGCCTTGGAATTTGCCAAGTTTTGTACCGGTCAGATACACAGCTGTGGAGTTATTAAGCATGATCTGCGCATGCGTTTACGCTTTTTCTGGAATTCTACGGTCATGCCTACAGGTCACATGGTTTGCACGACTGGCCCAAAATCTTCAGGGAACGTGCGGCCAGGGTCCCCAATGTGCCTTTCAAAGATTTCGTGAAAAAATATTAAACTGTTCAAAAGTTATGGCAGTCCGAACTTCTGTTTTTTTCCCATAGGATAACATTACGGCATTCGCCGCGCCTTTGAGGGCTCGTATTTGGAAAACAGTGCAAGATACAGAGTTTTTGTCAAACAATTATAGGGGCTATGTATAAAACTAACCAGGAAAGTGATAATACATATGACTTTTAAATTTTTTTCTATGTCATACGGTTACTGAGATATAAGCAATTTACTATTACAACTACTGATTTTTGTGTTCCGAGAGTCATTATTTTGCATACATTCTTTCTACTCACTGTCTTTCTCTATACAGTTTGGGAAAACCAGCCTGTGTGCTTACATTACTCTTACCATTACCGTTTCTTTTCCTTACGTTCACGTTTCGCCTGTCGCGTTGCCTCTTTATCGCTTCATTTCGGTTGCATTTCTGTTGTTTTAACATTTCTGTTCTAGCAGTACTGTTCCTCTTCTGTTTCGGCGAGTCACCATGCGCACACGATTGGCGCTTAGGGCACAATGTTACAATGCGACAAGACATCACCCTCGCTCCGCTGGGCTGCATTATATCTACTATTTCTCATTATCATTCTCAAAAGAAGGGAAATTAGCAAATCTCCATTTAATGCATCAATTGGGGTTGTTCCACAGCAACAAAGAGGAAATTCAATGTTGGGTTGAAACCCCTTTGCACCCTCAAGCCCACCCCAACTGGAATCGGGTGCGATTAATATCGGTCCTAACTGTCACCCCATTCTCCTATTCCTCAGCTTCTTTTCCACACGTGATGGGGTGACACTTAGGGCCGATGACCCCAATGCACACCCCGATTCCAGTTGGGGGGTGGGCTGGAGGGGTGCAAAGGTGGTTTCAACCCTAACATTGAATTTCCTCGCTTTTGTCGCTGTGGAACAACCCTAACTGATGCATTAAACAGAGTTTTTTGCCTCTAATATATATATATATATATATAGTTTTCCAATTTGTAATCATCTTTTACATTCTTGCCTCTAAAGTGAAGCACTACACATTTTTCAATGCTAAATTCAGTTGTGGCTCTAGCCCAAGTTATCAGCTTGCCTAGGTCTGCCTGCAGATCTCTCTCCCCATTTTGAAACATCTGCACACTACGTGACCCAGACCCTGATATTACCTTGCATGCCACCAATATTCACATGGAAAAGGATCAGCCCAAGCACCAACCCCTGTTGTACACTGCTTGTCTCTCTCCATGCTGACAGAATACCATTAACTCTAACACTCTCTCCTGTTTTGAAACCATGCTGCTATTTTCCATACTAGCATGATGTTTGAACCAATATTTTGAAGACTGACATTAGTTATTTTACTATATATAAGGGAACAGTACCAAAACCCTTCCTAAAATCCAAATAACCAACATCCATTGATTTAGCCTCATCTAGTGCTCTGCTGATCCTATTAAAAGTGATACAAGGTATGTCTGGCATGACTGACCCATAGTACCCTTTTCTTTAAAGAGCTTTTCATTCCAACCGAACGGCACATACGCACCATTTTTTTTCTCCAGAAGTATACTGTCTGCTCCTTTAAAAACAACACATACACACCATCTGTTTTCCCCAGAAGAACACTGTCTGCTTCACCAGAAACAACATATCCATTCTAACTCCAACGCCATTTTTAAACACCTTGCCAATTTAGACGTAAACAGCAAAACCACACCAGTTCCTTTATAGCTCAGTTACCACTGAGTCAAAAACTGAAACTCAGTCTGAACAGGAAACAGAAATATCACCCACCACACACAGCAATTCAATCCAGTTTCAAAAATAAGAAACTCCACTCCAACATGAACAGCCCCAGGGTAGCATTACAACATCCACTATCAGCTTTGTTGACACAGACTTCAAAGGTACCATAGGTTGCTACAGAGCAGAGTAGACATAAGTCCATATAGCTCGCCTTCTAATGTTATCTATAGCCCATGATGTTATTACAAATGTAGTAATCATCAAGTTTGCACTTGAATTCCACCATAGTACTACTTCCTACCACATCTACCAGCAGTGAGTTCCAAAATGCTATTACCCTCTGATTATACTAAATAGACCTCTTTCTAGTGTGGCATATCTTACCTTTTAGCTGGAGGGGATGAAATCTTGTGCTCTTTAACAGGTAGACATACTTACTATACCATCACAGCAGCCAGAATCATCATTGCTGTGCCCCTTCTAACAGCCCCACTACAGAGGAACTACATTTCTACCTAAAAAAATTCTTACCCATTTTATAAACACATTTTTGTTTAAACAATTCAATTGTATAGCTTTTAAATTCTTTAAATTTCTAAAAACGCTCACAGGATACATTTTATAGGTGCAAGAAAACTTGGTTGTCATAGGTTAAGCACATGCCCTGGTGCTAAGTGAGTCAATACTAGCACCTTGTGCCTCATTATGGACATGGGGTGCTCAGATTATCTGAAATACTAAGAACTATGCTAAGAACAGATAGAAGCAAAAGGCTGTATGGCCCATTGTGCTTCAAATATTACATACAGTAAATTAAGTGTTTACCTGAACTCATATTGTCATCCAGTCTGTTTTTGAAAGTATTTTTGTTTTTACTAACAATAATTGTTAGAGGCAGCCTATTCCAGGGCCCAATAATTCTCTGAGAGAAATAATATGCCCTTTTCTTAGAGTTACATTTACTTCTCTCAAGTTGTAATGAGTGGCCTCTGGTATTAACAGAAACTTGCTTAAAGTCCAGGCCACATTCAGCTGATAAATAAATATCATGAATGACATCCCAGGTAAACAAAAGGTCACATCTGAGTCTCCATTCTTCCAATGACATCAGATTAAATTTAGACAATCTGTCCTCGTACAAAAGTGCTTTATTTGAGACAACTGATTTGGTGACTCTTTTTTGTAGCTTTTCAATTCTGATTATATATTTTACTTTAAAAGGACTCCAGAGTTGCGAGGCATAATCAAAATAAGGTCTTACATAGCCCCTATACAAAGGTTACAAAATATCGGGGTCTTTTGATGTTATATTGTGACGAATAGCCCCCCAGGTTCTGTTTGCCTTACTAATAATGTTTGTACTATGAAGATCAAAATTTAGACATGAATCAACAGTAATTCCTAGATCTCTTTCACTATCTTTGTTGGCTAGTGCAACATTGTATAAATAATATTGTTTTTTTTGGATTATGTTTTCCAAAGTGTAAAACACTGCAATTGGATGAATTAAATCTTAAATTCCATTTTATAGGCCATGCTTCTAAGATACTTAAATCTTTTTGGATAACCCCATGATCTTCAGATGACATACATATGTTAGCGATTTTACAGTCATCAGTGTATTTCGTGATTTTACTTTGGATATTATAGGATAAATCAGATCTAAATATCTGAAAAATAGCTGGAGCCAAAACTGATCCCTGAGGGACCCCACATTCCACATTTTTCCAGTTAGATTTATAGACGTCGATAACCACTCTCTGTTTTCTATCAGACAACCAATCTGTGATCCAGTGAATATATAAGAGATTGATGTTGAGAGCCTGTAACTTTTGAGTTAAGGCCCAATGAGGTCCGGAATCAAAGGCTTTTTTTAAAATCCAACAGAATCACGTCACAAGGTAAACCCTTGTCCAGGTTGTCGCTAACAAAGTTATAAAAAAACACTAGGTTAGTTGCACAAGATTGACCTTTAACAAATCCGTGCTGACTAGGGTCTATGCTACTAAAGCTGAGGTCAGTTCATCTTTAATTATTCTTTCTAACACTTTATAGAAAATAACAGTTAAACTAATAGGGCGGTAATTATCAAGGGAATTTTTTTCTCCGTTTTTAAATAAAGGTATCACCATTTGCTTTTTTCCATTCCGATGGAACAAGATCTGTGTTTATACTTTTTTTAATAGGATCTTAAGTGGTACACATAAGTACTCTTTCATTATGAAAATAATATCCCCAGAAATGCCATCTGCACCAGGAGAGGATCCTTTCTTAATTTCTTTTAGTTTGTTCTCCATAGTCTATAGAGAAATATCTATGTTAGTTTTATTCTGCCTGTCAATGTCCACTGTGTTGACATTACTTGAACTATTACTAAAGGCTTTGCAGAAGTGTAAGTTAAGAAACTCTGCTATTTCCTTTGGATGGGATAGAACGGACTCATTTATAGTTAGAGGACCAACTCTGCATTCCTGTTTTTTGATGGAATTAATATAGCTAAAAAGAATTTTGTTATTACCTTTTTGTGCTTGTAAAGCAATGAACTTTTCCGTATTTAGTTTTGCTTTTCTGATTTCTTTTTTGCAATTTCTTTGATCTATTCCCCGTTTTCAGAATCTCAGAAATTCCTATTCCAAGTTCCAAGTCTGAGTCTAAACTGAGTCCTGTGAAGGTATTGGAACTGAATTTTAGATAGAATCAGAATTTCCTATTCTGCATCCTAAACCTGAAAATAGAAGACCTGCCTCTCAGGGACAGATTAAGGCATAGGCAACCTAGTCACAGGCCTAGGGCTCCTGCCTCCCAGGGGCCCCCACCAATCCCCAGCATATATTTATTATATATTCATTTCTTTCTGCCTGAGCTGCAGGTTTTTTTTTTTTTTGTAATAACTCAGACACTAAGCAATCTGAGCAAGGTAGAGGCTGAACTGTGAGATGTCTCTCACTTCTTTGATTAGGTATTAAGTGCAGCTAACAGTCTCAGGAGGCCCCAGACAGGCTGAACTTTAAGGTGTGAACAGGCCCATTTCATTTGCTTTGGCTGCTTGTTAAACAATTTTTTTTCCAGTTCTGACCCCAAATTTTGAAGATACTTGTTTTAGGATTCACCCTATAGACATGACATGTGATATTTATAGTACATTGACCAAGATGTCATTTTGCACTAGAGGTGCGAAAACACATCTCATCCTGGATTATAAAAATGATTATAGATTGAGGGAACACTCCCAACCAATTGGAGGGCTCCTTTCCCCTGTATGTGAGGCACTCTTATTCTGTGAAGAGCATCTTACATGCAGATACCCTGGAAATGTGCACGTTACTGGAACATTTTTTTTTTAATATATTATTGATTGTGCTCGATCAATTATATATTAATATGTCCCTCATCGCCACTCAGTCATTCCTGTATTAAAGTGATTTCACTTGCCTTCAGCTTGAGCCAGAACAGCTCAGCTTTGTTTAGTTTTTCTCACTCCAGCTGAAGGTGCATGAAACCACTCATATACAGCAATGAGTTGCTCCAGAGGATGTATTAAAATATACACATGTCACATTTATGAGGTGGTGTGGAAAAATGGCTATGTTGAAAGGCTGCAGTCAAAATATTAAAATTAGCAATGTTACAAGCTTGCGTTAATAAATTCTAATATAGGCTCATGACTGTATTGTTTTTTTAACATTTGTGCCCCAAATTTTCAGCATAGCCTTCTTATAACCCCACCTCATGAACAATAGTGGAGAAAATTGTCAACTCCTGCTTGAAAGGTGATTTCATGCAGTGATGGTGAAATCACCTTGCGGGATGCAAAAACACATTATGGCCATGATCTGAAAAATGACAGCTGTCATATTCATGAGGTGCTGTGAAGAAATGGCTATGTTGAAAATATGGGGTCAGAATATCGAAAAATACCAAAGTTACAAGCCTGCATTTGCAAACTTCAACATAGGCTCATAACTTTGTTGTTTTTAAATGTTTTTATGCAAAATTTTCAGCATGGCCCTCTTATGACCCCACCTCATGAATGATGGTGGAGAAAATTTTCAACTCCAGCCTGAAAGGTGATTTCACACAGTGACTGCAAAATCATCGTTTGGGACTGATTTTCTAATATCACTTGCATTGTTCATGAGATGGTGTCCCAAAAAGGGTATGTTGAAAATTTGGGGCAAAAATATTGAAAAATGCCCAAGTTATGCTACTAAGTTCAATATTCCATTGAAATACGTTGAACTGCATACCTGATTTCCTCAGGTTGTGGTCCAGCATTGAGCAGTGAAGATGCCTCTGCAGTCTGAAGAAGATCACAGCATCCAACACCCACTGGGTAAGTAAAGGTTTGGGGGAGTGCTGCATGGGAGGGTCAGGTGGGGGGCTAATGGCACAAAAGACAATGCTAGATGGTTTTCTGTTTTACAGGGTTAAAAAAACAACAAAACAACAAGGGATTGTTTTCTTTACTTCAGAAGATGACACCGGGGGATTGGGCATCCCAGTGTCAGTGTTACATGTTTGGGGTTGGGGGAGGGAAGGGGAGGTGGGTGCTGTGAGGGATTGTCGGTGGGGGAAAGTTAATTAGGAGGTCACCATTGTAAAGGAAATAAGTGTAATAATAAATGATAGCAAGAACTAGGAATAAGTCTTAATGAGGAGCATGGGAAAAAGTTAGAATGAGTGCAATTTGCACAAATTAACATTTTGTCTCAGCTAAAAATAAATAGATTGAAGGTCAGACAGTAAACAGAGCTGATATTACACCATCAATCTTACCAAAAATATAGGTTATAATAATAATACTTATGAACTGGATAAAATACATTTTGTTCACTGCTTGGCTGAGAGCTCATCTTGGCCATGAGTAAATCCCACCACAGTCACGGGAAAAGAAAAGAGCCTGGCATCAGTTTTATCCACTAACATATGTATTACACCACTCCCATGCCTTCTCACAGTTGTTCTCAGAATGCTGTGGCTACTAACACACCACCAACTGCCTTACATGCTTTTCAAAGGCATAAAAAGTGTGACTCAAAATATTTCCTTTTGTAACACTGTAAAGGATCATGGTATTGCTCCCATTCCTACAATAATGCTGCATTTGTCAATGCCAAACCTTGGCTCCTTGTTAAACTAATCAATAATTAACATATCGCCTGAGCGAACAGCAACTCCATATTTATATGGGGATGGGAACAGAGGGTGGGGGAGGGACTGCACACAGAGGGAGGGAGTGGAGGGTTTTCATTTTATTTCTATGGGGATAGAAATGGAGGGTGGGGTGGGACAGCACACAGAGGGAGGCAGCGGGAGGGTTTTCATTTTGTTTCTATGGGGGATTGGAACAGTGGGTGGGGATGGGATAGCACACAGAAGAAGGCAGCGGGAGGGTTCTCATTTTGTTTCTATCAAGGACATTAAGGGAGGCTGGGAGTGAGATAACACACAGAGGGAGCCAGGGGAGGGTTTTTGTTTGTTTATATGAGGGAATAGAATGGAGGGTGGGGGTGGGACAGCACACAGAGGGAGGCAGTGGGAGGGTTTCTTCATATTGAAAGCTGTTCAGCTGTTTGCTGACTGGCTTCATGCAAATCAAAGGACCAAAGCCATCTCTGACTGGAGTGGCTTAGTCCTTTGAAATACAACACAAAGTTTCAGCCCATAAAGCAGAGAGTGATGTCAGGACCACAGCTTGTGGTCATTGGTGTAGCTGCTGAGCTCTTGCTTTTGTAAACTTCAATGGGCTCGGCAGTGACACCCCCCCCCCCAAATCCCTATCATTGCCACAAAACATTGGCTGCACAAGCACAGCCAACAAAAAAATTGACAGTGCAATTCAATGTGTATGCTTTATATTTAATCTCACTCCTAAAATTAAGAAATCTACAATGTGTTTCTATGGTACAATTAAAAATTGTGCTCTTTTTTTTTTGATTCCCTTATCTCACTCATATTGAAGTTCTGACCTTGATATAGGTCCATTTTCAGGGTGAACAAATGAATGTATTTCCAGATTCCCATCAGTAAATCTTGCCTTTTATTGATCCTGGCTCACTTACCAATAACAGAAATGTTTGATCCCAGGAAAGATTTCTTCCAACAATCACTCATTTTGCAATATTATCTCTAAAGTTCATGACTCCTCTAGTAAATCATGAACTTAACTCCTACACCACCAAGGACCTAGCCTCTTTTGGAGATGGGTCCTTAGCCTAACCAACAAAAATCCCACATCCTAGTTCATACTACCTGACAGGAAAACATGGTAACACCCAGACTATAAGCGCATACATATGTGTTTGGTGGAGAGGGACCTTTAGAAAAGTGCAAATCATGACATTTCACACCCCAAAAAAATATTTTTACCAGGCTAATTAATAATTATTTTCTCTAAATTATCAAAACTCAGACTGTTATTTTTCCTTATTGATATTATTAGTGTCATTAATTTTGAAGCATTTTAGCTAGGTTATTTATGTTTTATGCCACTTCTGAGGGACAGTAAGAACATTTTTTTCAAGTTTCAGTAACTGATATGCAATGGCCAAGTGGTGCAGTCATGCTGAAGGGGCACAGTGTGGTAAAGGGGCATGGTTGTGATGAGGGTGGCCCCAGATTTCTCTTGGGCCTAGGGCCCCAGGTTGCCTTAATCTGACCCAGCTGCTCCCTCTCCTGGTAAAAGACCTTCTAACAATAACAGTTTTTATCACCGGACTGATGTGTCCCAAAAAACCTTACCAGTAGTAATAACTTTTATCACCACAATGATGTGTCTCTAACTTCCTCCCAACCCCCACTCTTGTGGGTCCCCACAGTGTCCTCTTCCCTACCTTAAGTAGGTGATGAACTGATGAGGAGGAAGGGAAGGATGATGATGATGAGTGACTTGGCCTTGGTCCAGTCCGGTGGTCGGTGGTGGGATGATGGTGTTGGTCCCTCTTCTCAATCACTGTTGCTGCTGAAGATGGCTGTGAAAAGCTGGATACCCCGCTCCCCAACCCCAAACCAATGTCCTGAATACACTACCACTCCAGGACCAGGTGCCCCCTTGGCTAGTGGCATTAACCCCCACCCACCTACCTCAATATATCTACTGCTGCTCTCTGCAATTTCCTTCAGGAATGTATTCAAGTCCAGCTGCCCAGATTCACTCTATCCCAGTCATTTGGTCAGCCCATAAATATATATATATATATATATATATATATATATATATATATATTCTCCTTGTCTTCTTTGTTCTCTGCTCTCTCCTGGCTCCAAGGACAGACAATGGAATAGGATGGAACACACACAGTGGTGCACCACAGCAGACGGACTCTGACTATGTGGTTGCAAAAACTGGTCTACAAGAATCAAATGCTGTGGTTTCCATGCTGGGCTGGTATAGAAGTAATTAGCTATGTGTATGCTGTGGACCCAGCATTTGGTGCTGGTAGGCCAGAGACCACCCCACTTTTTTCCAATAGACTTCAGCATTTGGTTGGACTCAATGTGGTATCAGAGCCTGCCCTGGAAGACTAAGAGGACTTGTCAGGGAGGTAGGGACTCTGTCATGAGGGACTCATGCCTGTGGATGGTCCGTGGCTGTGCTACTTTAATTGCCCATGCTCTGTGAATCATCTCCTATTTGTTTGACTGGGGGTTGATATAGAATGTATTCTGCCGGGTGAAGGGGGGCCTTTTGGATGACCCCTTTAATGGACATGGCTCAGTCCTGGTGGTGTCAAACCAGACCCTGTCAGAAGACAAGATAACTCAAGGTAGGGGTTGGAGGGAGGTTGAGTAATGAAGTGGGTTGTGTTTCAATATTCGTAGTTCATAGTAGTACCTACAGTAGCTTGGCTGCCTGTTTCACTTGAGGGAGGGGGGATGGAGTTTTTTTGGACTGCACTGTAGTCGGATACAGAATCAGAATCAAATTCTGATTCTGCCTCTTACCTGGGTTTACCAAATTCAGATTTTCAGCCTTCAATGCCAAAATTCCAAATTCTGAAAAACAGCCCAAAATTCAAGGATTCTGATTTCATTGGATGGATTCCAAGCAGCCCTATTATG
This sequence comes from Neoceratodus forsteri, assembly GCA_016271365.2. Taxonomy (NCBI): domain Eukaryota; kingdom Metazoa; phylum Chordata; order Ceratodontiformes; family Ceratodontidae; genus Neoceratodus; species Neoceratodus forsteri. Next base: position 1,698,591,431 of record CM057449.1, on the reverse strand, counting down.
GACCTGGGTGTACATTTAATCTGTGATAAGTAACACCCTGCTGTGTTTTTATGGTTACATAATCCACATTCTGTCATGTGTTACTCCTTACATAATCTACACTATCTCATGTGTTACTCATTACATAATCCACACTTTGTCATGTGTTACTCCTTACCAAGGTTATTTTAAAATCTTACTAGGCAATATGGCTTTCTGCTCACAATCACATTAAGGTCTAATTTTTGAGCAGTGGGTTTCACAGGGGCACCAACTCTATGAATTCAGTTGAGTTGGCTATGCTATTTTCTACTTACTAGCCAAATTTAAATATAATAACTGCTCAAAACAAACATTTTCTGGACTGCCTGAAAAAGCTCTGGTTTCATGTGCCGGTTGACTTATTGTACACCACCTGTAAGTTAGTAAGCCCGCTTCTCTAACAACAAAGAAGAAACTGAATTATCCAATTTGGCTCAGTTCCAGTTTGACACAGCTGTATTTATTCCACGTGAATGACCTGAGGTCACCAGTTGGATATATTCAGACCTGGATGAATGTGGTGTTGGTGGTAGTAATGAATCCATTGTTACTGACAGAAAGCAGACTTTCAGGCAAGTGCTCCCCATGAAAGAAATGTCTTTTTTTTACCAGTTCAGTGTAAAATATTTTCTTTCTGAACCCCTTTGTCTATGACAGCTGTAGTCTTGTGCATCTTATACTCCTGCCACAAAGATACATACTTGCAAAATTTAATGCAGCAGTTGGTTAAGGCATAAACATAACATGAAGGAACTCCATGGTGTATTTTCATGCTAAGATAATGGCATACTATGGAGTAATGAGGAGTGGAAGGCCATAGTACCCCAAGTTGTATCATTATCTCAGCATAATGGCACACTGTAGGAGTCCAACACTGCTATTATAAAACTGGACTTATACATTGCAATATAATCTAAAATGATTTCAGTCTTGTTTATTTTAATTGGAAGAGCAGTCGGCAATTCGGGGATGATATTACAAGGTCAAGTTGACATAAACATCATAATTGTGTTATTGAAAATGTTCTAGAAAGGACACAGATATAGTGAAAAAATAATCAGAATATAAAATGCTCCTCACACATTTAATTCTGTTTCTTTAAAAATATTTTGACAGGATAAGACATTCAACATACACCATCTCATTTACTGGGTGGCTGATGACACCAGTAGCGACAAAGATACATCATAAATCAGTGTTACGTGTGGTTCATAGCTCAGTGCTTGTGCTGCGTACAGTAGAGCTGAATTATGTAAGTTGTACTTGGATACATAGGCCAGACCAGTAGGTGAGACAATGCCTGCAAGGTATAAGTTGTATGAAATGATTAGTGCTTAGATACTTCAGCATAGACATGAGCAAGTCAGTGATTGCAGTACATATAAGCTAAATAGTATATGCATAGTGCTTAGGTGCTTTGACTGATGAGTAACTTGTCAAGACTTTATGTTTTGGCCTTTCTCTGTATCCCACCTTAGGAAGGATGCTTAGTCAAGTAGGATGAGAACCCCCCAGGTGGGATAAAAGAGCCAGAGAAGGAGGAAGTGTCAGAGGAGGATGGCGGGCGAGTGCGACTTGCTCTAAGCAGAGCAGAGGAGCCTAATGCACTATATAGGATGTGGGGGAGGAGATCTTCCCCCACATAACAACAGGCATGCACCTTTCCATTATGTGTGGTTCATAGCTAAGTGCTTGTGCTGTGTACAATAGAGCTGAATGATGTAAGTTGTGCTTGGATACATAGGTCACACCAGTAGGTGGGACAATGCCTGCAAGGTATAAGTTGTATGAAATGATTAATGCTTGGATACTTCAGCATAGACATGAGCAAATCAGTGACTGCAGTACATATAAGCTGGAGTATATGCATAGCGCTTAGGTGCTTTGACTGATGAGTAACTTGTAAAGACTTGATGTTTTGGCCTTTCTCTGAATCCCACCTAGGAAGGATGCTTAGTCGAGTAGGATGAGACCCCCCAAGAAGAATAATGATTGCAGGTATGATTACCTCCTCCAACTACAGAGAGTGTGGCCAGTAGCACGCAGGAGAGGAAAAACCCCCTTGAGGGGAAACCTCTGAGGACCCATGGCTATTGACCTGCCCATCCTTCTGGGCATACTAAAGTAGAATAATCCTAATGAGTGATATATAATCGGCTAGTACGAAACCCCAAAGAAGAAGAAGATCCAAAGGTGGAATGAACAAGGAATCCAGAAATGATGTTGCATGTCAAGTGAAGATGGGAACAGATCCTGAGCAAAGTCCCAGGCCAAAGTCAAAGTCCAGATAAACATCGGCAGAGGTCATCAGGAATCCAGGGGAAGGCACAGGCAAACTGGAAGCAATGGTCCAAGTTCCAATAGACGAGATGATGGAGCAGAAGTCATTGAAGGCGAGGTGAATAAGCAGGAGGCAAGTCAGGCAGCTGATGAACTAGAGCAAAGGAACCCAAGATCCTGAGTGGGTGAAGCAGTAAATGGACAATAGGCTGGAAAGCTCCGAAATCCTCCAATCATCCACCGAAGCAAGTATAGTAAGGAACAGCACCTCCATGCCCCAAGCTTGGTGAGGCAGGGGTAGTGTAGAAACTTCGAACCTCCAGGTCCCGAGCTGGGCGAGGCAGGTGTAGAGTAGAATTCGAACCTCCAGGCCCCGATGCAGGGTGATGCAGGTGCAGGCTAGGCCCCCGCGTGGCCAGCAAGAATGGCTGGAACCCACGTAGGCCCAAAGGGAGGGATAGGGAATGGCCAAGCCAGCCTCTATGAAGGCTAGCAGGACTGGAGGAACGCCGCCCAGAGCATCAGACATCCCAGAGGCTGAAGCCAAGGTGGTGAAGGTAGACAGGAATCGGAAGCAAGAGTAACACAGTGGAGCAATAGGCAGACCTGCATGTATGATGCCAAAGATGAGCATTCCAGCTAAATAATATGTCTTACCAGACCGGGCAATACAATGAACATGACTGAGTAAACCAGGAGTCAGTTCAGCAGCAAACTCCTCTGAGGTGAGGGTACCTTGCAATTTGGTCAACAGCAATAAAGGACTGACTGCATACCAGCAAGGCCTGTGCACACACTGATATAAACATATGTCTTCGTGTACTGCTCATACCATGTCTGTTATGGCAAGCACCGAGTAGGTCCAACATAGGGCGAGCTACGAGAAGGTTGAGGGTCTGATAAAAGGCATAAGCAATAACTGCACAATGAAGCAGAAGTCTTGCAAGGTCCAACAGTCTCCGGTGCTTGCAAGTGCCGGTACAGGATGGAAGCCGGGGATGGAAGGTGGCTCAGGAGATAAGTAGTGAGGCAGCATATGGAGCACTAGCAGGTTAGGAAGGCAGGAGTAGTCCCCAGACAAGCAGACTGTTAAGCAACAAATGGCACAGCTGCACAGGCAGCAGGCATCAGCGCCAGTAGGGACATAAGAGATTCCCGCCCTGACAAGCTGCAGAGAGGCGGGGTAAGGTAGCATGGTGGCAGTGGTGCTAGCCAGAAATCGTCAGGGCATGGAAGCCAGAAATGTTCCCGGTATAGGAGAAGCTGTGGAGGAGCGGATGAAACAGCATTAGCGGCAGCAAGCCGTGCTGGCAAGGAAGTGCTGTAGGACGCTGCCGGCCAGAGGAGCTGAATGGTGAGCCAGCTGGTAGACTGCGAGCCGGGGTACAGGTGGATGTCACGAACTAGTGTTGCTGCAGTGTGGTGCTGGAGTAGGAGTGAGAAAATCCCCAAGAAAGGACACACAGCAAGGTACAGAATGGGGGAAGAAAGGGGGCACAAAATGAACGAGGTGGCAGAACATAAGGCGAGGAGGCAGGGAAAGGCACGGAAAGACGGGGGGGGCACAGAAGGGGAGGAAGGAGCCAGCACCAACACGCATCAGGGAGCGAGAGCAGTGAGTGTGACTCACTCTAAGCAGAGCGACGGAGCCTGATGCTTTATATAGGTTGTGGGGGAGGATCTCTTCCCCACATAACAACAGGCATGTGCCTTTCCATTGTAATATTAAAGCATGTTTTTATGGCTGTGTAATGCATTCTGTGTGATATGGTCATCTAGGTTTTAGACACAGTTGTGAAGAAGATGAAAAAATGACACAATAACTCACAACACATTTGCAAATCATTTAAGGATGTACATAACTTTGTAATAGTAAACACGTTTTTCTCAGACTTATTTCAAACCTCAAATATGAAATGGTTTAACATGTTTTTAATCTTTTTTTTTTTGCCAGACTCTTTCCCTAGTTCCCCTTGTCCCCCACCCTAAAACTCTGACCAACAGCACCAGACTGTAGATAAGGTCATGAGGGCAGGTAGCTCAGAGATCACACCAAGTTCTGCTTGTTGAATGGCTATATGGTCTTAAAGAGATCAGCTTAGTTTAATAAAGTTTTTAGTTTTACACCATTAGGCAAAGAGAATAAATTAGACAAATCATAAAAACAGTTCTGTGCTGTACTTAAAAAAGCACTAAGACACAACAGGGTGGTGGCTGCCATATGTTAATACAGAGGTGTTGTGACATGAGGCACTTGTGCAGAGTGATTGCTACCCCTAGGTGTGCAGTAACCCATGACAAGTGCCACCCTGGAGTGTCTTATTGTGCTTATAAAATGGGTCCCTGGAGAAAAAATGTGAAGCTAAAACAATTAAAAATATGTTTATACAAAAAATGCAGATAAAGACAGAACAAGCAGTTTAAATGTATGTTTAAAAAAATAGTCCCAGTTGCAGCTTTGTTACTGTTGCAGTTTTGTTAATACTGATTTGTACTTCTGTGTGTTTCTATTGTAAGCTATTCTGTGGGTTTTCTGTGTTAAAACACATGTACTGTATTTCAAAAGTGTTTTGGAGGGCTTTTTGGTTGTTTCATGACTTTTTTCATGGGTTGTTTGTGGGTGTCTATTCCCCCTTTTTACACTTTTGGCAAGCATTTGGTGGGATTATCTTTGCACAGTGCACTTTATGCAATAAATATAATTTTCACTAGCCTGGTGGTCCAGTGCCATTTTGTCACTCAGGTCCAGTGCTATTTTGTCACTCAGAATACCTTTTTCCATTACACATGCCTGGGAGAGAGTGATGTAGCTGACTAAACTGGTGAGCCAACTGAGTGAGATACTGAAGCGAGGGAGAGAATAGTGTGGTCTAGTAAGGTCGAGTAAGAGGCAGAGAAATAGGAAGCAGCTATGACCTGGCCGCTGCTGAGATGAACTCTAAAAGATGTTTCAATGGGGTAAAAAGGTTGGGAAATAAATGCTGGACCAAACGTGCAGCTTTTGTTTAACAATAAAAATGGAATCCAATTATGAGACTAAGTACCTATGAGATATGCACCATGTGGCCTTGAGGTGTAAGTAGCAGTAATAAAAAACACAATTTAGAGTAAAAAAGAGTTTTTTCACATAAAAAGCTACTGAATAATTTGTAGGGAGTGAGAAGCAGATGTATGAATTGACCGACATGGCAAGGGGGGGGGGGTCCCATTGATAGCGATGCTTGAGCATTGCTCATTGTGGCTGTACAGAAAATAAAATCTTGACAGAGGATTTCAGACCTGTTAATAGAGGCCCAAACATACCGACTCCTATGCCTGTCCCCCACATGGGGACTTACTGACCCCCATCTCTTGTCAGGACCCTCCTCCTGATTACCCTTCATTTGGCTTCCTGCCAGGGGTAACATACTGTTTTACCTATATTTGTTTCCTGTTTCCATGAGCATTTCTATTATAAGGCTGACTTACAGTTGCCTTTAACAGACTGGTGCTTCTTTCACAATTGCTAGTTACCTCTGGCAGGAGTGAATCTGTGAGAATACTGGTGACCACACCTGAGGGGCAGCCTGCTATTCTCCCCGATATGCCATCCGGTCCTTGTTTTTTAGATCAGATTGGAGTTCATCATCACGTGAGAGCAGACTGAACTTATGTGTTTCAGTCGCAGTTCCATATCAGTGTTCAGTGCCCATCATCATGTCTTTATAGTATGTTTCCCTATTTCTCTCCTGGTATGACTCCAGTTTTTGTATTGTAGGAAAGGTAAATCGCACTCTGATGATGATCTTCTAATACAGCAATACATAAGCAAACAGCATGACTGTTATGGCATAAGCCAGCATGAGCGATGTGTGGGGGCACTCCGTTTTCCAGACTTGTAGGTTTGGTGAAGTTTTTCAGTCATTTCTATAGAGGTGCAGTGGATGTTAGCACACTGCTGAAAATCAGATTTGAAGTTCAGCATGATATACTACTGCCCTCCTGCTTTTATGTTGAAGCCCTTGAGTCTACTTAATTGGTGAGCTATATCATTTACCTACTGTGTGGTCTGCACTTTATTATTTCAATAAAATTGCTATTTTAGAGAACTTTAGGACTCTGGCATTTAGTGCAAACAGAGTGCTGACACAACACCCGCAGAGTGGAGTGTACTGTCCTTTGTGGTTTCTCAGAACCTGTTGATTGAAATGAGAGGTGCAGAAATGTAATTGAGGCTTAACTACAGCACCTTATGCAATACAACAGTTGTATTGATAATGAACGACAAATACTGCAATGTGTAATTTAATTGTTACAAATATTTTCTTTTGTTAAATATAGAACCTAGAATGAGTTTTAAGTTTAAAATCTGGAAATACAACCAGCACATGCTAGACTGAATGGAAAGTGGTTGAGAGGGTGTCCGTTACATGCAGGATTGAAAATGTAGGTTTTGGATACAAGTCCTGTGGCATTTGGGACTTGTATACTATAATCTTTTGAAAAGCCATTCAGACAATGGTTTAAATTCTTAAGTAACAATTTGGCAAAATAGTAGACATAGAAACATAGAAGTTGTTGGCAGATAAGGACCGCCAGGCCCATTCAGTCTGCTTGAAAGCCTTACGCTAGTATGTGGCCTCTGACCCTACCTGGTCAATGGCTTTTCACCCCTCTTTCCCACCTGTAAGGTACCCGAATGCCTCTCCCATGCATGTTTAAAACCCTGCACTGTGCTCACCAACATGCCCTCTTGTGGCAGTCTATTCCATGTGTCCACCACCACCCTCTCTGTGAAACATAGAAACATAGAAACATAGATTTTGACGGCAGATAAGGACCGCCTGGCCCACCCAGTCTGCCCATTCCCCTACCTAATGGATAAGATGCAGATCCAAGTTAACCAGCAGCCTACTTCTTCCTACCCCCACCCCCTAGAATTGCCTTATGACTGTCCCATGCATGCTTGAATTCCACCACTGTTTTTGACGCTACAACCTCCTCCGGAAGGCCGTTCCATGCATCCACAACCCTCTCTGTGAAAAAATATTTCATTAATTACCTCTGAGCCGCCCCCCCTTCTGTCTTCAAATTGTGCCCCCTTGGTCTTGCACACCTCTTTTTTTGAAAGATGCTACCCTCTTGGACTTTGTTGATTCCCTTGAGGTACTTGAAAGTTTCTATCATGTCCCCCCTCTCCCTCCTTTCCTCGAGGCTATACATATTCAGCTCCTCAAGTCTCTCTTCATATGTCTTCCAGTGCAGACCCTGCACCATTTTAGTGCCCTCCTCTGGACAGCCTCCATCCTGTCTATGTCTTTGTGGAATTGGGTCCCCAGAACTGCGCGCAGTACTCCAGATGGGGTCTCACCAACTGTCTGTACAGAGGGATAATAATTTCCTGTTTTCTACTGGTGATGCCTCTCCTTGTGCATCCCAGTATCTCCCCAGCCCTCCTTGCTGCCCTCACATTGCTTGCCCACCTTTAGGTCATCTGATATGACTACCCCCAGGTCCCTTTCCATTTTTGTTCTTGTTAGTATCCAACCCCCCATTGTGTACTCTTCCACTGGGTTTTTGTTTCCCAGGTGCATTACCTTGCACTTCTTAGCATTGAATCTAAGCTGCCATACATTTGACCATTCTTCTAACCTTGCCAAGTCCCTTCTCATCCTTTCCACCCCTTGTGCATCAACTCGGTTGCAGATCTTTGTGTCATCTGCAAAGAGACATACTTTTCCTTCCAGTCCCTCTGCAATGTAAACTATAAAGACATTGAGAGGACCAATCTAATACTGAACCCTGCAGTACCTCACTAGTAACCCCATTTCTTCAGAGTGGACTCCATTTACTATTACTGTCTGTGTCCTGTTCTCCAGCCAATTCTTTACCCAGGCTGTCATCTTGGGACCCTCCCCAGGCTGGCTAACTTGTATATTAATCTTTTGTGTGGGACTGGCTCAAATGCCTTGCTAAAGTCTAGGTGGCCAGTCCACAGCCCCTCCCTGATCTACTACTTTGGTCACCCAGTCAAAGAAATCTATCAGATTTGTCTGGCATGACCTTCCGCTGTGAATCCATGCTGCCTTGGGTCCTATGCCCTCTGGCCTCTAGATACTCAACAGTTCTTTCCTTCAGAGTGATTCCATCATTTTCCCTACCACTGAGGTTAAACTAACAGGTCTGTAGTTTTCTGCTTCTGCCTTGCTCCCACTTTTGTGAAGGGAATCACATCTGCCCTCCTCCAGTCCTCAGGTACCACCCCATCCTCCATGATTTGTTAAAGAGGTAGTTAGTGGTGTCACTAGTTCTACCTTTAGTTCTTTTAAATTCTGGGATGAATCCCATCAGGCCCCATTGCTTTGTCCACCTCCAGTTTTAAGAGTTCTTTCAGAACCCTTTCTTCTGTAAATGGGCTGGTATCAACTTGTGTATCAGAGTGTTTCTGCTGTTTGTTTTAGTACCTCCCCTCTTCCTTTGTAAATACTGAGCAAAATAGTTGGTTTAGTATCTCTGCCTTTTCACAGTCACCCTCTGCCCACCCACTCTCCCTCCCCTTTACTAAGCCTCACTATCCCTCCTTGGTAGTCCTTGGCTCCCTGATGTACCTATAAAGGTTTTATCCCCTTCTTAACTGAGTTGGCTATCTTTCTCGGTTTGGGCCTTTGCTGTTCTGACTGCCTTCCCAGCATCCTTTTGCTTTAACTGATACAGTTCTCTGTCCTGCTCCTTCTGTGATTCCTTGTACTTCCAGATATCTTTCTTTTCTCTTGAACCTTCACTGCCACTTCCTTTGAGAACCACAGTGGTTTCTTACATCATTTTGTTTTGTTTATTTGCTTCACACAAGGCTCGTTACCTCTGTGATGGCAGTTTTATTATTCCCCATCGTTCTTCCACCCCTCCTTCCTGCCCATTTGCTGGTGCATTCCTTGGGCACTCACCCATTTTAGTAAAGTCAGCCCTCCTAAAGTCCAGTACTTTTGCCTTTGTTGGCTTGACTCTATTGCTGTGTTTGTTGTGAACCATACTGTTGATGGTCGCTAGTTCCCAGATGGCTACCCACTTCTACATCTGTGATCCTCTTCATCTCATTTGAGAGAGAACCAGGTCTAAGATTGCTCCCTCTCGAGTGGGCTCCAATACTAGTTGTCTAAGGCATGCCCCTGTAGGGCATCTAGAATAACCCACTCTTTGAAGTGGCTGCTGCAACTGCACTCCAGTTAATATCTGGCATATTCAGATCACCCATCAGCAATATCTCCCCTTTTTCTGCCATTCTAAGTATTCTTTCTATCATTTCCTTGTCCATTTCCTCCCCCTGAGAAAGGGGTCTTTATACAACCCCTGTGCAGATTGTGGTGCCATTGCCAGTCTCTAAATTTACCCACAGTGCTTCTTCTCCTCCCTATTTTCCCTTTTGTTCTGTTGCTTTGATTCCTTCCCTTATGTAAAGAGCTACTCCTCCTCCTCTTTTACCCTCCTGTCCCTCCTGTAGACAGTGTATCCTAGTATGTTTATGTCCCAGTCATGGTTTTGTGTGTACCATGTTTCTGTGACTGCCAGTGATATCAGATGTTCCTCCTCCATCAAGGCCACTAATTCAGGAAGTTTGTTACTCAGACTACGGGCATTGGTACTCATTGCTCTCAGTTTTGATGGCTTTACCTTCTTTGCAGCATCCCCACTGACCTTTCTACCTCGGTCTTTTCTCATTTAGTACCCTGTTTTGTAGGGAGGCTAGGATTTTCCTGCTGCTTATCAATTGCCTCCCCTTGGCTAGTTTAAAGGCTTGCCAATTGAAGCATTTAAACTGATTGCTCAAAAGACTTGTTCCCTTCCTGGACAGATGCAGACCATCCTGCCAGTATAGGCTTGTGTCCCTCCAGGTGGAACCCCAGTCCCCAATGAAGCCAAACCCCTGTGCTCCACACCATTTTTTCAACCATTCATTAAACTGCATGGTGAAAAGTACCCTCGCCTCAATCATGCCTTTGACAGGCAGCACCTCAGAGAAGGATATTGTGTGTGCTACTTGTCTTAGGCCCTTCCCCAATTCTACAAAGTCCTTCTGCACTGCTCTAATCTCATGATTAGCCAAGTCATTTGTCCCTAGGTGGACAATGACGTCCAGCTCAGACTTCCATGCAGCTATTCTCGTGATCCTGAGGATGCGCTTCCTGTCTCTCCAAGCCATGGCACCAGGCAGGCACCTTACTTCAGTTTTTCTTGCTCCCCCCAGTTCTATCCCCATAATAATTGAGTCCCCCACCAGGAGCTGCTTCCTTTCCTTGTGGTGTCCTCTGCCTCCTTCCTGTGGGCCTCCCTTGTGACAGTTGTCCTCAGCCTCCTTAGTCTCCTCTGTGGGTGCATCCATAGAGGAGCTATGCTCCCCCAGAATGGTGTATGGATTGTGGTGTGGAACAACTGACTGGGTGTGCCTCTGTTCCACCCTCCTCACCCTCCCTGAGCCCACTGTGGTCCAACTGCTGTGCTTTCTTCACAACCTCTGAGGTAGTGGTGGTGGCTCTGGTGCTCCCTGGATGGGGGAGGTTCCCTTCCTACCGTCCAGTGTGGCCTGGGGAAGGTCCCCTTACTACTGTCCAGTGTGGCCTGAAGACGGGCAACTTCCTCCTCAGGGCAGAGAGTTGTCTGCAAATAGGGCAGCATCTTAGCCTCCAGAAAGACTCCCGGAAGACTGCTGCCCCACAGCCATTACATTGCACTACTCCCCACAATTTTTTTTTGTGTGTGTGTGTGTGATTGGTTTGTAATATAGAAATATATATATATATTATACAATGTGTATGCTTATATTGTCAGTGCAGTGTGCTAGAGAGGATATGACAGTGATATGCCTTGCACTCTTGAGGAAATGATGTCAGAACCCCAGGTATAAAGGAACTATTTCCAGGGGTGGGTGGGAAGGGGTTAGGCCTAAACTGTGCCTTCACAAAACAATCAGCTAAAGCTCGACCCACAGCTGCGATGAGTGCCTTCCTGTCAGCAGATGCCCTACACAACAATTTGACAGAAAAATACCCTGCTAATCAAACAGAGAAAAATCCACACATCCAAGTCAGACACAGGTAAACCTCCCCAGCCCCAAAACAGGCCTGGTGGTTTGTGCTCTGAAAGCTGTCAGCCCCAAAATAAGTCAGCTGTGCTTTAAACTCTTCCTGCACTGAAAATGTTAGAATTGTAACAAACAAGCGTAAACCTAGATCCACCTCCCTCTGTTGCTTGAAAGACTGTCTTTTCCTGTTTCACACTGCAGGTTTTTCTATAACAACTCCTTAACCACAGTAACTTATTTAAAAATAGTTTAACTATCACAAACTCCTACGCACCAGTAAATTATTTAAAAATAGTTTCTGTCCCAAAATCCTAGTAGTCAATCCAGCTACCCCCAAGGGACAACCAAAATGCAGTATTCAAACACTTGTGAAGTTACTTCCAAGGTTAGCAGAGTTTGCAAGCTCCTTTTTCAACTCCTCAGCCACCTGTAATTTATTTAAAAATAGTTTAACTGTCAGAAAATCCTAGTAGACAATCTGGCTACCTCCAAGGATCTACCCAAATGCAGTATTTAAATCCTTCTGAAGTTACTAACAAGATAAACAGTTTGCAAGCCCCTTCTTGGTTAAACACTAGATAAATATGTGAATAAAAAGCAATTACCAAGGGTAGTTAGTTTCACCTCCCACAGAATTAAGCAAAAGTGCACGTTTGTTGCAGATATCAAGTGCAATAAAGAATTTCTCACACAGCTCACCGCTGAATAAAGAAGTAGTGTCCTTCCAGGTCAAGAAAATGTGCTTTGTGAAGAAAAACATCCTCACATTTCCCCTCAGCCTGCCACCTTCCAATTTCATATCATGCCCCCTCATTCCTGTACATCTCTTACACTGGAAGATTTCTCCCCCCTGCACCTTGTTAATGCCCTTAAGGTACTTGAATGTTTCTATCATGTCCCCCAAATCCCTCCAGTCCTCCAGCGAGTACATATTGAGGTCCTTTAATCTGTCTTCATATGTTTTCTGGTGCAAGCCCTGTACCATCTTAGTCACCTTTCTCTGGACCACCTCCTCCCTGTCAATGTCCTTAAGAAGCTATGGCCTCCAGAACTGCACAGAGTACTCTAGGTGAGGCCTCACTAGTGTTTTGTACAATGGCATCATTGTCTCCCACCTTCTGCTAGTGATACCTCAGTCTATGCATCACAGCATGCCACTGGCCCTCCCTGCAGCCTTTGTACTCTGCTTAGACACCTTAAGGTCATCAGATATGATAACCCCCAGGTCTCTTTCTTCCTTGGTGTTAGCCAACAACTCCCCCCTCATCCTGTAGCTTTCCCCAGGGTTCCCTTTTCCCAGGTGCATTATTTTACACTTCTTGGAACTGAACCTTAGTTGCCACACTTCAGACCATTTTTCAAACTTCTCCGACTCTTATATGCTGCTTGACTTTTATGCAGCAGGTGAAATGATATCTTCCAGCATTGTCCATTGCATGACTTATACTGTAACCAAAAGAAAACAGCACACCTCAAGTGCAGGACAAATTATGATTTATTCAAAGTATGACAGGTAGACAAACTATAAGCTAAGTCAACCTGTTACACATCCCAATGTTTTGCAGGCACACTTCTGCTTTATCTAGCGGTATATATTACAGCTTTTTAGCTACTATGGCAAAGGCAGAGCTCATGGTTAAGGTACTCAGTTGTTCAACAGGCAATCACAAACTGTTGCTTTTTTTCACTTATATGACTTACACCCTCTTCCATCTCCAGCTTTCATTCTCTCCAGGATCCCAAGGCACAGGCTGACTCACCCCTCTCTACAACACCACCACTATGCCTCCATAGAGTCGTGGCTTGCCCCCATTGGAGGGTTTGCAGGCAGGCAGAGGATGTAGCCCCATATTTTCCTAGGTCTAATCAGGCATCAGTGTTATGGACACATAGTACCAGGACATACCAGAGTCTTTTCAACTTGGGCGCTGTGGCCTGCTCTTTTCAGTTTTCTCCCCCAGGTCATCAGCATGCTAGAGGTGCAAGTGGCAATGCGTACAATGATCAGAGAACACAGCTGATGACCTCTCTCTTCCCTGCCTGCCTGTCACAGCACTGCCACTCATGGTCACCTATGTGGCAGCATTGCAGTGGAGGCAGATACCCTCCCCTCTCCTTCTGGAGGAGGAGAGCATCCTCCGATAGGCTAAGCCCTCCTCCCATGGCTGGCACCCCATTAGCTGGGTAACAGGAGATTTCAATTTTTAATTCCACCACAGCCATTGACTGCCTAACTGTATAACATTTATCCAGTTCCATAACATCAAATAAAAAAAGGAAAATAGGAACATTAGATGGAAACAGACCTGTTAGTCCAACGGGCCTATCCCTTGCTTTTCAGCAGCTGTAGCTCCAAAGGCTTACCTCTCTTATATACTTATCTAGGTTTGCCTTAAATGTCTGGCTTATGTCACAGTTTACCACTGACTGTGGTAGACTTTTCCATATGACCACAACCCTCTGAGGAGAGGTCATGATACGCATATTAAGAGCCACCTTCACATAGATGCTTGGTTACATATGTTACATCAGAAAGTACCCTGGTACTATGTCTATACACTCCTCTAGCATGCCATTTCCTAGGGCTGTGAGTAGCACAAACAACCTGAGCTAGCCTATGCCCCCTCTGTATCATGGGGGCCAACACATCAATGTTTATCACCTAGCCCTTAAGGGGATATTGTAGTGCTGGCCACAGGCTGCCATACTGCATGATCCCATGTTGGCATGGAGTAAGGGAATCCACTTTTCTTAGTAAGAAGCCCAGTGTCCAGCACAGTTCAGCTCCCATTCTGCCCCATACCACCTCAGAGATCACATTCACAGTGGGGCGATCTGCTGGCTGACAATGAGAGAATCATATGTATGCCAGCCTCAATATTGAATAAGGACCTAAGTCTGTTTTTTTCACTTGCTATTTACTTGCAAGGACTAGTCTTCCTAGCAGCTATAGAAATACTATTGGAATGTTTAAAGTGAGTTTCCAGTTTTCTGCAAAACTCTGACATTTGGTATCAGGGAGACTCAGATTTCTTTTACTTATTGCTAAAGAGTTGCAAAAAGTCTGGTTCTTCGCCCCTTAGACTAGATTTGTTCCAGCTGGTTTTTCTGCTTAGCATGAGCCTCTGCTGTGACATCACGACCCACTGCCACAAAAATGGTTCTGATGTAACAAGCAGGGGATTGTGTCTTCAAAGCAGGAAAAACAGCAGGAACATATGTGTAAAAGACTAGATCTTGTTTTTCATGCAACATGTTTTCAGTAATAAGCAATGGAATGTCAAGAAATTCAAATGTTGGGGGAATTTTGTGTAACTGAATTCTACAGATGCCAACTGTGAATTATTTCTTGAAATGCAGAAAATTGCTCTAACCTTTATAAATGTTCTTAAAGGTGACTAAATCATAGATGTACAGATGCCAACTGTTAATTAATTCTTAAAATGTATAAAATTGCTCTAACCTTTATAAACATTCTTAAAAGTGACTAAAGCACAGATAGCTAAAATGGAAAAAGTCTGCAATCCATTGAAGGCCCTTCACTTTTGAGATCAACATAAAATATAATTCACAGTACAATATCAGCTTATGGAACTTAGTCAGTACATTCGTTTTTATTGAATTTTGGTAACCGGGTTAGCCCACTGAGACCAAGGGTTCCTTTTTCAGGGGCAACCCGGGATTAGTTACACACACAACAGCATAGTTTATGATCAAATCAGAAGCAACATGATCAACATACACGTGGTCAGATAACAGCATTTTATACAGAACTAAGTAATACAATGTAGATAGGCAAGTATTTATTTATTTATTTATTGAATTTTGGATTTACACCTTGGGGTAAATTACATTTATACAATTACTGACAATGGAAGTGCAAACGTACTTCAGAAGTGGTGCTCAGTGTAATAGTTAAAGGTCATCGGGTACAGGTGCACTTATTTTTAGAGGAGAGGAGTACTTCTAGTGAATGTGTAAAAGAGGGCAGTGAGGGGCAGTTCTGCAGGGTGAGAGTGAGCTTATTCCAGACCTGCGTAACTCTACATGTGAATGATCTTTGGCCAGCAGCCATGAGTGATCTAGGTACTTCCAAAATGGGCTGTGAGGAGGAGTGGAGGGTTCTTCTGTGCTGCCTACGTGTCACTCTGTTTTGGAGGTGAGGTAGATGGTTGTTGAAGATTTTGTAGGTAAAGCAGAGTAAGGGGTTGATTAAGTTTGTCTTCAAGGGAAGGCTAATTTAGAGATGCAAGGACTGTGCAGTGGTGTTCCCTGTTCTTTGCCCACGTGGCAAACCTGCCTACTGTGTGGTAAAGCCTTCTGAGTCTAGTGAGCTCAGTCTCCCATAGTGAGGATAACATGGGATCTCCATTTAGGAGCATGGGAAGCATGATGGAGTTTTACTACCACTAGACAGACTGCATTTGTGAGGTCAGTAGCAGATCGGGGGGGCAGTCAGTGCAACCGCACCCTCATTAAGATTCCCCCCTGACCCCTGCAGCAGTCAGTGTATGTAAATAATTTAATTATCCACCCTCCGTGGGCCATGGCAGTACAGCATGGCCCACCATGAGCCAGTGCCACAAGCAGACTGCAGCAGTTTTTGGATCATGGACACACAGTCTGATAACTGGAAGGATTAAGGAAGGGAGTGAGTTGCAAGTGTGATCAAATTAAGTCCTGAATCAGACACTGACTGAAAGCAAGGCTGGTACAAGTTAGGGGTTGGGGGCCAATCAGAGCAGTTCCCAGCACACAAATCAGCTTGTGATTGGTTCAGTGAGGAGAGCCAGTTACTCAGCCAATCACAAGCACTCTTCAATCCGTTGGCACTAGGAGTCAGAATCGGCGGGAATCGGGAACAAGAAAAGTATGGTCCAGGTCCACCATCCATTCTAATCAGTTGATAGTGAGGAATCTGGGATGGGATTGGAGTGAATCTGAAAAATTGACTGGGATAATAAAAATAAATTATATCACACAGATTGATACTGCTCGCCTCACCTCACTCTCAACCTGGTGGCCATTGTTGTCATTGATGTTGTGGAACTTGTGGACTCATGGCAGTGCCATGGCGGTCATCTAGTCAGCAGTAGCAGGCCAGCAGCAACATAAGGCAATTGAAGTCACAACACAACAGTGATACTTGACTGACAGCACTATTTGGCAGCAGCACGTTTTCCAGTTTTTTGAGGTAGGTAGGTTGGTTTGGACTTTTGGTGTTGGGGTTACTGTTTACGGGCCTGATTGAGGGGTATCTACTGACACTGTATTAAGTGGCTGAGGCAGGCCAGTCAGGGTTTTAGAATCACAGCCAATGAATCTGGTTATCTGCAGAAGTCAGAGTCAGAATTAATGGGTTTGTGTAAGAGTTAAGGGAATAGGAAAATTACAAGTGGCTAGCATTCTTCAGGGTAGGTGTTAGGGCTGTTGTAATCCAATCTGTATGTCAGTGACATGGGTAAGGATATAGAAGGATAGATAGCTTATAGCTATGTTTGCAGATGATACAAAACCTGGGGATATAGTTGTGGCAAGGAATCAGAAGAAGGTTATGCAGTGGAATCTGGATAGGTTGGCATCATGGGTGGACTGGAGAGGTGCAAAATTCATATTAATAGAGGTAAGTGCATTGAAATTCATTATGGGAAAAAGAATACCAAGGCTAAATATCACTTGAATGGGAGGATATCAGATATACAGAATAGGAACTGGATTGGTGAGTTATCACAACTAACAAGCTAAAGCACAGGGCACAACACAAGCAGGTTGTCTCAAAATGCCACTGGATACTAGGGTGCATTAAACAGAACTTTGTCATTAGGTCACAAAAGGTTGTAATGCAACTATGTAGATTACTGGTGAGGCTACAATTGGAGTATTGCAGGCATTTTTGCACCCCCCTCCCCCCATTGGCAGGCAGATGTGGCATAAGGTGGAGAGTCCTAAGACAGGAACTAGATTAGTGAGTGAACTATTGGAAATGCCCTAGCAGAACAGATTAAGGGAGCAAAGACATGTTTAGCTTTGAGAAGAGAAGGGTAAGAGTGGAACGTATTCAGTTGTGACAAATGATTGATAACACTCTGTTTATGAACAATTTAGGGTTGATATTAAAACAGAACTTAGTCACTTGGGTCACAGCAAGCAGGTGACTACAGAATACTTCAGGGAAAAATTGAGGAGAAACAATAGCACTTTATGCAGAGGTTGGTGGCTATGCAGAATGGCCTGCAGGCTAGGGTGGTGGATTGTTGCATGCTGAGGGGAACTCTTACAGTATGTTTCTATGTTTTGGTAACTCATTTAAAATAAGGCCATGGCACCATACTAACATTCATTCTGAACTCATGCGCAGGCAGTTGGGAATGGAACTGGGATAAAACTGTTTATTTCATTTCAGTCACAGACCCATAAGATGTATTGATGGCTACTGGGGCTTCACAAGGAATTTGATCATCAGCAACTAGCAGTAATACTGTAACTAAAAAAAACAACAGTGCCAGCGTCATTCCAGAACTTGGCTATACTGCCACATAATCACCAATCATAACACTACTTATTGCTGAGGTAATTGCCTATGATCTTCACAATTTCTCCATGGTGGAAGATATTTACTTTAGAAGACTCTTGGAGTCACATGGACCAGAATACAGATTTCCATCATGATTCATATTTACCCAGCATGTTATCCCCAGGAAAATGTACTTCTGAAGTAGGCAGATGGAGTATCTATCCATTTACTAATGATATTTAGACTACTGTATAAACAAGTTTGAGAAAACAGAAGTCTCTGGCTCCAGATCACATTTGCCAACTTGCTCAAACATAATGTCCCTGTTAATTAAGCCAGAAAATGTGAGAAAACCTTGCCCCCAAAATAGATACTGTAGCTCCCTTTTAACTCAGTGCTGCTTTTTGTGAAAAATAATCCTAATTCTGGGGACATAACTTGATAATCTCCTTAATGTTAAATCAATCAAATCAATCAATCAATCAAATCTTTATTTATCCAGGCGAACACCACTGAGCAAGCTCATTTGCAAGGTGGACTTGCATCACGCAAGGTCAAGAAACAATGCCTTTATGTACGAGCAAGAAAACAAATCATGTATATATATAATAAAGTCAAACTAAGTAACAATAAAGAGTAACGGTGTAGTATTTGAACACATGGTATAATATTTCTAAATGTGTACATACCATATTCAGGGAAAAAGGGGGTGGTGGGAAGGGAGCTACATAAAGAGAGGAGGATGCAGTATCAAAATTAACAAAACCTCACACAAAGTGCAGGTAACAAGGGGTAAAGGAAATAAGGCAGGCATGGGTGGGAATGGTGCAGGGAGTATACACTGCTAGGAGAGGTGGATTAAAGGGTTGGGAAGTCGCAAGGAGGGGCAGGGTAGAAGGGAGGAATTAAGGTACAGGGTTCCTAATTGGTAGTGTTTGATGCGGGCAAAATGAAGGGCAGGAGTTGATAGTAAGCAGATAAGGAGCAAGCTAGAGACAGTGGAAGCAGTGGCATACTTCTGTGACCGTTTTAGCATATAAGGTCTTGAACACAGCAAGACTAACAGGGGTCCTTAGTTTCAAGGATTTCTGAAGCTTATTCCAGAGTTTCACCAGTGTGAAGCCTATGGCCACTCTTCCAAACATGTTCAGGCCCTGGGCACCTTCAGAGAAATTAGGGAGCAGCTTCTTAAGGCATAGTTTCGTATCCCACTTAGAGGCAGTAAATCAATGATATACTGTGGTAATTTACAGGTAACAGCTCTGAATGTCCATACACCACATTTCTATTATGCCTGTATTGTAGGGAGGTCCACCCCTATGCAGCATATAAGGAGCAGTGGTGGGTGGAGAAGGGGAAACTGATAATGAAACGCAGGGCTCTATGGTATAGTATGTCCAGTTTTCCCAGATATGAGGCATTACATTGGCTATAGATGAAATCAGCATAGTCAGTTAAGGAGATGAATGTAGATTGGACTAACTGCCTCTTTGCCTCTGTGGTTAGAAGGTAGTTTATCCGAAAGAAGAGACCGAGCCTCTGCCTCAGTTTTTTCAGCAAGTCCTCCAAGTGTTCCGCAAAGGAGAGTTTGTGGTCTAGCCAGACTCCCAGATATTTGAACTTCATTACGAACTCCAAGTTTTCTCCAAATAAGGTGGTGATAAGGGGTAGGGCACCAACAGTGGCAGGTTATGCCATGTGGTTGACAGGTGAGAGTATCATTGCCTTTGTTTTCTTGGCATTGAGAAGCAGTTTTTTGCAAAGGAGCTGATACTGCAGGATACTGAAATCAGTTTGCAAGTCTTCACAGGCAGCTTCAGGTGATATCCAGCTTAGGTAGAGTACCGTATCATCTGCAAACAGGTGGATGTTAGCCTCCTTGATGCAGATGTCTAAGCTGTTAATGTATATAGTGAAGAAGAGTGGCCCCAGGATGGAGCCCTGTGGGACACCTCTTATTAATGGTTTGAGGGGGGGAAGCTCTCCTTCTGCCTTGACCTGCTGGTGCCTATCCATTAGATAAGCATGGAACCAGTCCAGAATGTTGTTTTATGTATGCATATGTCACATTGCTGGAGTAACATATAGTATGTAGTGCTAGGCCTTATGGTTATGAAGATAAGTGCCCTGAATTGATGTCACATTTTCACAAAGCAGAAATGAGTTAAATACAGTGAGCTAGAAAAGACAACAAAAAAAGGAGAAAAAGAAAACAGGACAGTTCGTGCTCAACAGTATTTAAAGAGTTAGTACACTGCATGAAATTAATATTAACTTAAAAATTGAATATTCTGCTTTATTTGGCTGAAAAATCTAAAAGGTATCTATAAATGACATAAGATTCATTTTGCAAATATTTTTTGCTGAATAACTCATGCTCAGAGTACCATGCTATCATTTTGTATTGAACGTTATTCACATTCTATTCAAATATGGTTAGTATTGCTACTGAGGCTGAACATTCTAAAGGATTTCAGAGTGAATTTGCATATCAAACTCTGCCCCCAAGATCCGCCTACTGCACCCCCCATTCCAAAATCCTAGATCCACTACTGTGTGAGATAGGCTCTAAGTCTGTATATTAGCTCAGTCTTTTGGGTTAGCAGTTTGGTGGTGCGGTCTCTGTGTGTTTTGAATGTGAATTCTTGGTCCAGTAGCATTCCCAGGTATTTTATATGATCAACAACTTCCAGTCTGGTACCTTTGGCATCGGTGATCTTTAGGAGTTCAGTTCTGTCTGTGCTTAGTTTTCTAGACCCAAACAGCATGGTCTTGTTTTTTTTTTTGGGGGGGGGGGGTTCAGGATTAGATAGTTGGATGTGAGCCATTTTTGCAGTAAGGTATAGTTCTTGCAGAGCTCCTTTTCAGTTTCTGCGGTATCAGAGTCCTCCCTATATAAGACTGCATCATCTGCATGCAGTATAGTTTTAGCTTTTCCACAGTTAGATGGTAACTCATTGATAAAGAGGGAAAAAAGTAGCACATTGAAGCTGCTTCATGAGCATTCTGTGACAGCGGTATTCTGTGACCCTGGCAGCTCTTTTACCTGTGTATGGAGTAACACAATGGGGCGGACTGTCTTAGGTACACAGGTAACCATGGTATATGGCAGTCCACAACCTAAACTGCCATATCCCCTTAAGTAACAGATGATTTATACTAAAGGAGAAGTCAGTGCTAAGAGCCCCACACCTGAAGTGTGGGACTGGTCCCAATGTGTACTTTGTGTGCAAAAACATTTTTTAACTTACTGTTTACTGCAGTTTATAAAATGGAGAGAGACAATCCTGTGTTGTGATTGGTTGTTACATGTGTATCAAATCTTTTCACTACACAGGTAAAAACAAGGTCTGGAAACTGTGACTGCAGCAGTAAAAACAAGAAATCAGTGTGCCATTAGAACACTGAGTTTTAAAATGCCGCCATTTTTATTTTGCTCGTTACCGACCAAAACACTCATTCAAACTGTCAGCCATGAGTTTCATTTTTTCATGGTCGCATGTGTAGTAAAATGTAACAAAGTTAAAAAAAAATCATGAAAATTGTCTAGTTTTCTCATCTAACTGTAACTGCTTTCTCTCTCTCAGTTCAGGACTGCAGTAGCAGTCCAGTAGCATGCTAGCTCCCACTCTATTTCTTATTAGTAGAGCTCCTGTCACTGTACTTTAAAATGAAAAAAAAAATCTGTTTCTGTAGGTTTTTTTGTATATGTTGAAGCACAGTTGTGGAAGGCAAAGTGCTGGGGGAAACAAACACTTCCAGTCCTTAGCTTACTCAGCAACATCGCTCACTCAAATACGAAAAGAGGAGGGGTCACTCTGTCCCTCAGTCATGCTTGTTTAAAAAAAAGATGCAGAAACCACACTTATATTCTCGACCACCCTCAACAGCTGCTCTTCCACCCATGGTCACAAAAAAAATGATGGTTTCTCAATTCAATTTCTCTTCAGGTCTGATAACAGTTGGTGGGGTGGGGGGCCTCCTGGCTGCCAGCAACATGACATCATTTTCTACATGGCGGAAGGACTATCTGATCAAAAATACTGACTGTATTAACCTTTTTGTAGATAGATAGATAGATAGATAGATAGATAGATAGATAGATAGATAGATAGATAGATAGATAGATAGACGTGTTTTTTTTATAAATAATAATTAAAAAAAAGTAGCCCACTTTATAAACACAATAAAACACACCAAGGTGTTCATTGAACAAATATTACTGCAATTCCAGGGACTGAAGGCACTTGGCCTGTATCTTCATGACACACTATGCATCTGAGCATGCAGTAATATCTGTTCAATGCACACCCCATCGTGTCTTATTGCTTACATAGTAGATTGTTTCATTCTGATTCTGCTGTCTTCCAAGCTGACATTTTCTGTAACTTCTGTAATTATCTGTAACTCCAAATCCCTAAATTCACTGCAGCTGAAATCAGAGCAAGGCTGCAGAAGTGGAAGATTCAATATCCTGCAGTGCAAGTTAACGCTTTTATAAGCTTTTATAAGCTGTGTCCTTCAACGTGGCTGTGCTTACGCCTTTAAAAATGCCTTATCCCTTGTTGATTGGCTCCCCTTGACCAATCTTAATGAGATACATCAAGCACTTCAGTTCTTCTTGGACGGGTTCAATGGCATCTGTGATATTTTTGCCCCAGTGAGGAGAAGGAAGGTAAGGGGATCCCCAAATGGGTGGATTACAAGAGACCTTCTGGACCAGATGAAGGACAGAGACAATCTATGGCGTATGGCCAGATGCACTGGTAATCCAGTTGACTACCAGAAGTACCGGGCCTCTCATAATCAGTGTACCAACGTCACTAGACAGGCAAAAGTAAAATACTACAAGGAACGATTGGACAGTAGCTGGGGTAATGGTAAAAGGTTCTGGGAGAATATCAAGGAACTGCTTGGTAAAAAGGATAAGAAGCACCCTACCATGTAATGATCAATGGTACCCCAACCCTTAACCCACTTACCATTGCTGAATCCTTTAATTTGGCCTTCTCTGATCTCAGTGCTGTCCTCCCACCTGACTACCTCAACCACCCTGACTCACCTGTGCAGAATGCTAATGGAAGCCAGCCTGAAATACCCTTTCCAAACACTAGTGTAAGCCTAAACCACCCTAATTTCTACTTTAGAAGCATCATGCCTAAGGAAGCCAGAACCTACATATTCAAAGTGTTAGGTAAGACAAGGCTTGGCAGTGATAACCTGGATATGAAGCTGGTGGCAATTGCACTGAAAGAGCTCTCGGTACCTATCACCAAACTGTTTATCAAATTGCTCTCCCTAGCTAGGTACCCAGCCAAATGGAAGCTTGCAATGGTCATCCCTGTGCTAAAAAGTGGAGATCAGACAGTATAGCCAATTACAGACTGATATCCATCCTCTCCCCCATCAAAAGCCCTTGAGAGGATAGTGGCCGTTCAGATATCTGAGTACCTTCATAAATACGACCTCCTGTGCCCACAGCAGCATGGCTTTTGTAAGTGTCACAGTACGACCACAGCATTAGTGTAATTCTCTGACTTTGTACACAAGGCTCTGGACAGTAGTAAACTAGTGGGCTCTATCTTCATTGATCTTATTAAAGCCTCTGACAACATCAACCACCCCATCCTGCTACAGGAACTGGTGAACTTGCAGTCAGCTGGTTCAGGGACTACCTTTCCCACAGATCACAGTGTATAAAAATTGGAACTATGACCTCCTCCCCTAGGGAAATAGCACTTGGGGTTCCCCAAGAATCCATCCTGGGCTCCATCCTTTTTCCTTTTCAGTTTGTTTTCAAACAAATTACCAGAGGCATGCACAACTAAAACAATCCTGTATGCAAATGACACAGTCATCATGAGCAGCAGTGCCCAGCTGAATCACTTGCAGCAGGAGCTGCAATCCACTTTCTTCCTCATGAAAAACTGGTTCAGTATGCAGAAACTTCTCTTAACTACAAGAAGACTAAAATAATGCTGATCTCCAGCCCCCACCACAAGAAATCATCCCCAGTCTTGTCCATCCAGAACAACATGGATGTACCCCTAGAACAGGTACAGTCTTTCAAGTACCTTGGGGTCACCATTGATGACACACTGTTGTCTGTACCCCACATTGATCAAGTCATAAAAGTGGTGAACTCTAAACTTGGTGTACTGTACATACACAGACAATATCTTACACCTGCTGCCCTGCACTTGTCTGTTTCCTCCTCCATCTTATCAGTCATTGACTATGGCTTGGTAGTGTATGGGGTGGCAACTGACACTGCACTCGAGTGGGTATCAATGGCCCTAAATAAGGCCTGCAGACTCACCCTTGAAGCTGACAACCTAACTCATTCCTGCTTACTCCATGAGCAAACAGATGGCTCAGCCTCAGAAACAGAATAACATATCAAATGTGCCTCCTGGATAAGAAAGTTATACTAGGAAAATCCACCCCTAGCCTCAAGGAGATGCTCAAAGAATTTTGCTCTAGCCACCAGACCATAGGAAAGACAAGGTGTTTGTTGGCTGTCCCATTCATGAAGACGACAATAGGTCAGCACTCCTCTGTGTGAAGAGCTCCCCTCTGACTAAATCAAATCCCTGTACATATATTCTGCAATTACTTCCTGCCATCCTTCCAGGTTGAGCTGAAGATACATCTCTCTGAGGCAGCTACCTGTAATTGCAGGTAATTTGGGTGCTATCAGTTTGCTGAATTGAAATTTCGATCCTCCTCCCCAACCCCAACTCCTTCCTTGCTCTTACACTGTTGTTCCTGTTGACTAGTGCCTCCGATACTGCACCTGCATCTCCCTTGCGCCTTTCCACTCCCCTTGTCTCGTGGCCCCACTCATATCAAGCATTCATCCCCCCCCCCCCGGAACCAGCTCCTTTGACCAATGCCCTTCTCTCCACTAGCATGGTCATGACTTCATTCTCCCTTCTAGGACCTTTGACTAAGCCTGACCTCCAGACTGCTACCCCCTTTTCTGCACTGTGCCCCCTTAATACTCATCTCCTGATGGATGTCAGTAACTGGTTGGTTTTGGTTTTTTTCTTCTACTCTCAGAATGTATTTTCACCTTTACTTAATTTGGTATTGTAAGCACCAGGCATTGTTAAAATATTTATAGGAGTCATGCGATTTGTCTTTGTACTAATTGTATAGCATTTGTTGTATTTTCTGTCTATTCCAGTAACTTGATTGTATGTTTTTGTACAGATGTGGAATCTTTGTAAAAGAGCATTTGCCCAAATGTGTTTTCCAAACTATTGAAATAAATAAATAAATAAGCTTTAATTAAATGTTTGCCAGTTCCACTGTTCTCCCTGGGCTATATACAGTCTTCTATGACTTGGTACATAACTATGACTAGGTACATAACCTAGGGAGGACAACAGGACCAGCAAACAAAACAACAGAACTTTTAAAAACTCTTAACATGCACTGGAGGTTATTGAATCTCTCACTGCTGCAGCCCAGTTCTAATATCAGCTTCAGTGGCTTCTGAGGTTTGTAGCTACAGAAAATGTCATCTTGGAAGGAGGCAGAATCAGTCTGATACAGTCTACTATACTGCAGTAAACAGTAAGTAAAAAAAACATGTTTTTTAACACAAAGTACAAATTGTGCTCTTAATGCTAACTATTCCCATTTAAATCATGAATGACAATTGCCATCCCAACATGATCAGCCTGTTGTGGCCTGAAAGAGGAGGGCTTGGCCTCAGACAGCTCAGGATGCTGTGCATGCTCTTGGCTCCTGGAACTGCAGTGCTGGGAGATATATGATATTATGCCAGGGTCCCCTCTGCTGTAACATACCTCCCCAGCCACCTGTAGCCATATAAAGTTTGCTTTCAATGGGCCTTATGCACTAAGGTGTGGAGTGGGTATGCACCATGTATCTGTGACACATTTGCCAGTCCAAAGCGTGTGCAGTGTGACATGTGGGGGGGGTAGGGGTGGGTAGGATATTCCAAGGGGTCCCTGCCATAACAGCCTTATGCGGCCATGTCTGTGCACCCACAGGGTCCCCCCCCCAGCACAACCAGTCCTGAGCACCCTCCCTCCAACACTTGGAGCCCCCAGTCCCTGCAGCTCAGAGACCCCTCTGTACATACTGTATATGCCGCATCCCTGGTGCGGTGGAGGAAGTGTGGGGTGGGCAGCCGGCTGCTCATGGCTGTGGCTCCTCCTGCCAGGTCCAGGGGTCAGGGGGTGGTTTGGTCGGTGCAGTGGGGGGGAGAGTCTTGTCTGTGTGTAGGCAGGGGTACCACAGTCCCAAAGCAAGTACCCCACTGTGTGCCGGTGGGGGTGTTCTACTGCTGACAGCGGCCACCCGTGTGGTCCACGGGTGCCAATGCTCCATCCTGGGCCTGCACCATCATGCACAGGGAATCCATGCAGGGCATTGCTTTGGCCACCTGCCTGGGACAACAACTACTCCCCCCAACATCCCACATGAACCTGCATGCTGGGGGGGTGGGGCAACAGACAGGTGGCTGGAGGTCATGAATGCTGCCAGTGCACACCTGTCTGCAGGTGTGGTGTTCCATGGGTGGGGTACATGCCTGTGGTGCATAACTTCCACCCCGTTGTGCATAGGGGCTCATATGCCAAGCACTGTGGCCTCACCCCCTGCACATGTCTTGATCTGGTAGACCACACAGTTCTGCAGAAATGTCAGTATCAGGTCAGAAAGGCTTCAAATGTCTGGCCAGGGATGAGGGAGTGTTGTTGAATGCTGCATGATCCTAACTGGCTACTCCTTAAACCTCCATATAATGCAAAGTTGGCAGTGACTAGTTAGGAATCTTCAGGAGGATGGACTGGCCACTGGTCTTTGTCTGATATCAAATTTCTATGTTTCTATTTTGTGGCAATGCATGACAGTGATTTATTTGTACCTCATACTTGTTGTGTGTAGGCATCATGTGTAGGGAAATTAAGCATATTTCACTGATCGTGCATCACCTCTTTTATCTCTGTCAGAGTAGCTGTGTTGGTCAAGTTCTTTCCTCTGGGCCAGAATTTCATAGATTAATGCCTCACACTGGAGACTTTGGCTTATAGAAGCCCAGTGCTAGTACTGTATTGCGGTGCAGGATGTTGCACTTTTGGAGGCACTGTCCTTTAAATAAGAGAGTAAACTGAGGTCCCATCTGTGTAGCTAGGCTACTGTACCTGTTGGTCTGATTAATCTCTGGTTGTATTACTGAAATCAAAAATTATAATTTACAATGTGTTCCATAATGCTGTATGGAGACAGTGCAGCACTCTGTACAGTGGTATTGGGGTTTCCAGGGAGACTGGTGCCTTTCAGCAAGATGCGAGCAATGCTTCTTCTGGGATTGGTGCAATTTATAGTTTTAAGTGAATCAAACAATGACTATACTTATTAAAAAAATACCAGGGATTGCTTAGGATAGGGTAAGTCATGTCATATTATGTTTTTAATAGAAGATGGACTGGTGATCTCACCTCCAGGGGAGTGTAATAATTGGACTGTGCTGGGGATCAACATTATTGACTAATTGGACTGCAAAATATAAGACAACAATTATATCCCACTGGGATACTATCATGGGCACAGCAGGTACATTTCCCATCACACACACGTGCATACACACACACACACACACTCACTAGTGGAGTTGGGAGGATAAGTCAGTTTTCTGTGCTGGCGAATGCAAATGGGGTTTGGACAGCTGTCATTTCTCTGTGCACTACAGTAGCCATTAGTAGGAGTATTAGATTTGCTCTGCTATGGAGAAAAATCTGTCAGGTGTTTTTACAGATTGTGAGGGTAGCACCTTTCCAGCATTTAGCATGTATATTCTATTGAAAGCATGTCATGATAAATTTTCCATCTTATGAGTGCTTTGTGCCTCATTCATTTGCAGTTGCTAAACATTAGTGGGTAAGGTTTCGGGGCTTGTCCTTGGTTCACATATTAGATTTGGGCCTACAGACTTTCCTGTAGTATAATAGGAGTGTGTTATGGACTTCTGCAGATGGAGAATAGAGGTGAATTTTTACAGACAGTATCATGGAAAGAAGTCATGTTGGCATATTTGCATTTCATCAGCACATTTAGTGGTGAAACATGAGAAAACTGCAATTCAGAAGTCAAAGGTAAGAAAACTGCAGTTATACTCTGCTTTCTGTTCTGTGTAGATGTGGAGCATGAGACAAAGAAGAAAAGCCATTTGAATGGCAAATCATGGATAAGAATTAGGGAAGTATGGATTTTTGTGAGCATCTGGGGGCTAGACCAGTGAGTCTTGGAAGGTTCCATTTATCAAATTTTTCTGGTGTGTCATTACATTTACCAAGAGAAAGCCTGGTGAGACATAATTATCTAGTTACTCAAATATTATAATTGTTTTATGCAGCACTGTTCACAAGGGATCAGATGGCATAGAACGAGTATTGTTGATTTATTTACTTCTAATCAACTTTTTAAAATATTTATTATATTAAATTTGCCAGTCGTCAAATTTGTAAAACAAAATGTATCAGTTCATTGTACTGAGGGATACTGCAGCAGGAAGAGTAATTAAAACAGGAAACAGATATTGCCCTGAATGGTGGAAAGGGCCATGAAGTACATATTTGTCACAACCAATAAGCATCTCAAGGAGCAGGCATCCACTTCTGGGACAAAACCTTAAGGGGGACATTTACAAACAGTGTTCCTTATAGTTTGGAACTCCTTGAAAAACTTTTTTATATGACATATTGACCTTACGGTATCTGTAGCTGTGCATCCTCCATGACATCACAAGGTTTCAAGACGGCGGCAATGGAATCAAAGTAGGGAAGACTAAGACAATGATTTCTCTGGACTGCTGCTACCTACAGGCATAGCCAATGATATTTCATTTACAAGAGTTTTTCAATGTATTTCATTCTTTGAGAGACACTGTTCAGAAATGTTCCAGTTTAATTTGACCATGCTGATTTATTATTCTCTAACTTGTAGTTGTCATCATCAAGGCTTCCAAAACATTTTGACTGCTTACTTTATCTATGATATCAGTTTATAGAATGTCTTCATATTAATAATCCTAGAAACTGATATGGAAAGTGTAGCACAGGAAGAATAACACTGTTTGCCTGTACCATAGTAAACCCCTTCTTAGGTTTATATTTTATCACTCCCATTTTTATGCTTGTCACATTACCCTTTTATAGTCTTCCTTTTTAAAGCAGTAGTATTTTTTTTATTTAGTTTGTCAGTTTGTTTGCTTTTATTTTGTTAACTGGGAAGGAATTCTGGAATATGTCCTTTTTCAGGGCCAACCAGAAAAATAAAACAAAATACACAAGTACATACAGACAAATCATAAAAACAATAAATATTACAAGCTAACCATGACAGTCCCAAACATACAAACCTTGTAAGTAAATTTTCAAACTACTTTTAAAGCATTGGAGAGAGGAGGCAGATCTTACAATAACTGGTAATGAATTCCAAAAATGAGGAGCAGAAAATGAAAATGAACAATACCTGATTTAGATTTGTAGGGGATTTAGTTAATTTCTGTTTGCCAGGTAGGTTGGTGCATTAGACAATGCAATGCCTATTTTCAAGCATGACCTGGGAGAAGTACAACAATAATATAGTGTTTTTTGTTGTTGTTGGTGTCATTGTTGTTGTTTTGTCGTTTGTTTGTTTTTTAGTTCAGTAGTCTGTTATGAGCTACCAAGACTGATCACTACCAAAATCAGCATTGAAGTGCAAGTTAATATCCATAATGTTCTTAGAGCTGGTATAAAACACCATATCATCTGCATAAAGCAGAGTGGAGCAGGATTCTGTGTCCCTGGGCAAGTTATTGATAAAAAGGGTAAAAAGCATAGGGCTTGGAATGGAGCCCTGAGGAACACAAATATTAATGGTGGACAGGTCAGATTTGGATTGGTTGAATTTGATAAACTGCTTTCAAATGCTTAGGTAGTTCAAAAACCAGGTAACAGCTGGGGGTGAAGAAAATGTAATTTTGACAAGCGAGTGGTCTACAAGGTAAAAGGCCTTTGTAAGGTCAATAAAAACAGCCCCTATGTACATGTCCCTATCCACAACCACCTTGACACCATTGGTAAACTAGAAGAGAGCAGTTGATGTACTATGGGTGTTCCTAAAATGATGATATGCTGGGGAGAGAAGGTTGGCTTATGAAGGAACTCAGTAACCTCACAAGCCACTGGCTTCTCCAGCAGTTTATTGAGAACTTACATGTTTGCAATTGGACAATAGTTTTCAATACATTTAGGATCTTCTTTTTTGTAACCCGACATCACCTTAACAACCTTCCAGATTCCAGAGGATAGGGACTGGTTAAATAGCCGGATTACAGGGGAGGTTAGCTATGATGCAGTAATCCTGAGAAGCCTAGGTTCAAGGCCATTATTCAAATGCTGCTGCAGGGAGATATAGTTCTCAGGAGGTGAAACCTCAGAATGAGTGACAGCCTTAAGGCTGGGAGGGGGGCTATTTGCTTGACTCGGAGTATGGGGCAGTGGCACCACTAGTCATCTTGGTGTATTTGGTCAGGTCAGAAAATAGTGAATGAAATGTATTTGCACTAGTCACAGTCTTGTTATAATTAGTACCATCCAATATCATGTCAGATACTGTGTGGTTAACACCTTTTCCAATAAAAACCTTAATGTGATTCCAGAACATATTCCATTTTAAATAGATTTATAGGGCTAACTGTATACCTATCAGCCTAACTAAGTTAATCACAACAGTTCTAATAAATACAAAGGGTTATTACATAGAGAATGCTGGATGGGCAACTATGCAGAACCAGTGTGTTCTGCCACAGAGGGATTCTGATTCCCTCTGACCTCGAGAGCAAAGCTCGAGATGTCCAGGGGAATCAGAACCCCGAGGTGGCAAATCACACTGGTTGTGCCATAAGTTACTCATCCTGTATTTATAGTGTATAGTACAATGTGAAAATGTGTTTTGTGAGTTCTTTTGCTTTCAAAATGAAACTGACTCTTGCAGTTTCTAGAGGTTCCTAGAATGTTGTTCTACCACAGTAGGGTAAAACGGCATTCCATGACCTTGAAACTGTGGTAGAACAGCATTTTGGAAGGGCTGGAATTCTATTGAAAACAACATTCCACTATACACTATATATGATTTCAAAGCAGCAGTTAGCAATCTGTCAATCTGATTGATGGCCTTTTAAGAAGATTGCACTTAACGCTGGTAACCCTTGAGTAGAATGCCACCTAATGGCATGTGCTACACAATTCTTTTTTTGGTCATAAAAATCTCATTTTTTTAAACTTTGAAACCTTTTTTTGTTTAACATTTGCAATATGGCTCTCTGGGGGTTGGGTTGCTTCCCATAACCCTCCTTCAGGATAACAGCACTCATATTTCCCTCATAGTATTCATCACTCCAGAAGGTTTTATCTGCCTCTGGAGTTTGTAACACAGAGTGCAGTTAAAAGTTACTTGTTTCCAGCCGGGCAGCAGTATTTTTAAAGTGTTAAGGCAGACCAGGCAGACTGTCTTTTTGTGGTTGTTTAATTAATTTTAGCCCAACACTTTGTAAAGCCTAAATTAATTGCTTAGCTGAACTGAGTTTTATCCTCCGGCCCCCCCCCGACCCTTGGCTGGCTTTAGTAATATAGGATGTGGTACTCACATGGTGATCACATGAAAAAAACACATGAAAAAAACAATCACATGACTTCTCCATATGCAGGTTATACCAATCTTCCACTAGAGGTTACTGTCCTCTAACTAATGTTAGGCTAATACATCAGTATTTATTTGACCCTCCTGCCCTAGCCAATTACTTACAACCCTTACTTACTCCACAAGTCCATGCTGCAGCCCATTATGCCCCCCTCCTACAACATAACCCTTCTACTTGCAGTCATGGTTGCAATTGTGGAAAGCACTTGCTATGTTGAGAAATACTCTCAAAAAGATACCCCCATAGCACACAGATCTACCACTATGCTCATTTAAAAGTAACATTGTCATGGACACAAGCCAAAGTGAATATGCCCCCTGGCACTTATGGGCAAACCAAGGCTAGTATCACTTTGGTATACCCACACCATTTGTCTACCCTCTTGGAAGGTCTTAGTGGACTTGTTATCAAGCCCTCAGAGAACAAACCCCTCGTAGCCTGTAAACCAGTTCCATAAAGGATACTGTCCAAAACATTGTTACTCCACCTACTAATATCAGGAAATATTCACCCTAACCCTGGCCCGCAACAAGGTAACCAGTAACCCAGGGTCAAATTAGGGCTCTTGCATATCGCATCTTTAAACAAAGGCAGTCTTCCCTCTAAATTCGAGGCATCGGTTGCACATAGCCAACCTGATATTATTTCCATTACAGAGTCATGGCTCACTGCCAAGATCCCTGATATGGCAATAGCTCTGACAGGTTACACAACCTTCAGACAGGACAGATCGAGAAACCGTGGGGATGGTTGCCTCCGGTATATAAGAAGCCACCTTCAGGCCCACAATGTCCCCATTAAATGTCCTGATACACACTGTGAATGCCTGGTTACAAAGCTAACACAAGGCAAAGAGAATAAAAGTCTGCAGATGTTCACAGTTTACATTCCCCCTCCACTGGAACAACCAAACTGGAATCAAGTCCTTCAGCCAACACTACCAGGAGGTGAGCCCATCTTAGGAAACACTTAGGTGACTTTAACATCGATTGGAACTCACAGTCAGACAGTGCACATAAGGATCTAATTAATAGCTTATACCTGACACAAGTAGAAAATGAAAGCACCAGAACTAATTTTAAAACTGGAACATGCACCCTAATTGACTGGGTATTCACCTCACACCCAGAAAGGCTATTAAAGGTCACAGTACTCCCAGATTCCCTGATCGACTACTCCCCGGTACTATGTGACTGGTTGGCAAAACCTCCCAGACCCCTGCCCCCAAGTTAGGGAACAGTATTGTCTTCCCCAATAGCTCACTAGATTCCTTCAAGCTACATCTAACATCGGTTGACTGGGGATTTCTGAATTGTATCCCAGATATAGAGATTGCAATGGAATTTTTCACTAATGAATTTAACACAACAGCAAACATATATGCTTCGTATAAGAAAATAATGATCTGAGGAAATATCGCTGAGTGGCTAACTGCCCCCTTAGGGGTGCAAATGAAGCTATGAGACCAGTTATGGTACAAAACAAAGTCCACTGTTACCTCACAGGACCTACAGAACTATAAGGCAGCCAGAAATAAATGCACTAAAGATGCTAGGCCTGCCAAAGCTACCTACTTCAAAACAAAAGAGGCCCAACTCTGGGGTAACAGCAGAAAATTATGGGACTCCCTTAAAGATCTTCTAAGCAAAGAGGAAAAATCATCCCCAACCCTAATCTCTGACAATAACACCAATATCATAGACCCAAGCAACATTGCAAATATCTCTAACTCTACATTCACTGACCTCAGCTAAATACTGACCACCCTGGACTCAATTAGCATGCCTCCCAGCCCTCCCAGGGCTCAACCTGAGGAGCCCCCTGTCTCTTCACTCCATCCAGCATTCTACTTCAAATTGGTTTCCACATCGGATACCCACCGCCACGTCAAGAAGACACTAGAGAAAATATAATAATAATAATAAACTTTATTTATGTAGCGCCTTTCAAATGCCAAGGCGCTGTACAAATGAATCATAAAATCAAAATATACATATGAAAACAACAGCTAATGACAATATCAATCCACAAAAACCTTGTTCCATAAAACAGTCTCAAAATCCCGCTTAAAGGCCTCCACGGTCATGCATTCTCTAAGCTGGCGAGGCAGAGAGTTCCAGAGGGTTGGGGCCGCGAACCCAAAGTTCCTAGCCTGAGAAGACTTCAATATAACCCTTGGAACCTCTAGCAACCCCTCGTCGGCTGAACGGAGCTGTCGCACGGGGTGGTAAGGAATCAGAAGCTCTTTCAAGTAGTCAGGACCGAGTCCGTGCAGGGCTTTATAGGTCAAAAGACCTACTTTAAAGGTGATCCACCACTGTATAGGCAGCCAGTGCAGATCACGCAGCACTGGGGTAATATGTGTCCTTCTAGTCACCCCTGTCATTAATCTTGCTGCGGCATTCTGCACTAGCTGCAAGTGGTGGATATCAACCCCAGAAAGCCCCAAGTAAAGGGAGTTGCAGTAGTCAAGGTGAGATGTCACGAAGGCATGGACCAACACGGGTAAATCACTGGACGGAACAAGGTGTTTCACCCTGGCAATGTTCCTAAGATGATAGAATGTGGACATACGACTGCTGACACCTGATGACGAAAGTGTCCATCATCAAAGTACCACTCCGAGGTTACGCACCCGTTCAGAGGTAAGGATCAGATCCCCCCACTGGTATGCCAGAGGGCTGGTTAGACCCCAACCCCCTGACCCACCCGGGTCCACAACCATAACCTCAGTCTTACCTCGTTCACTTTAACCAGCTCAAATTCATCCAGTCCTGGATTTCAGTGAGGCAGTTATTAAATACCGAGCACTAACCTGGTGGGCGAAAGAAGGTGGAGCTGGGTATCATCAGCATAGCAGTGAAACCTCAGCCCATACCTTCTTACAATGTCTCCGAGGGCAGCATGTACACTGCAAACAACATGGGGAAAGCACCGAACCCTGGGGACACCACATTGCAGAGGGAAAGAATCAGAGGAAAAATCGACACCCTCTCTCGTTCTCCCAGATAGAAAAGATGAAAACCATCTGAGCACTGCAAGACAGTCCACAGATGGACTCCAGTTCAGTAAAACCCCATAGTCTACAGTGTCAAAGGCTGAAGAGAGATCAAGAAGGACCAAGATAGAACTGTTCCTCTGATCTCTCGCCATCAAGATGTCATTGAGCACCCGAACCAGAGCAGTCTCGGTACTATGCCTCTTATGGAAACCAGACTGGAGAGGTTCATAGATATTATGGATGGTCAAATGGTCCTCCAGCTGGTTTGCCACTACCTTCTCAATAACCTTCCCAATAAAGGGAAGGTTAGAGATGAGTCTGTAATTGGAAAAACATCTGGGTCCAAGGAAGACTTCTTCAAAAGGGGAGTCACCACAGCTTCCTTTAGGGAGCTCGGGAATGCACCCAATTCAAGGGAGCACCAGATTATTTGAACCAGAAATGGGCCAATGATCTCAACACAACCCAGGATTAGAGAGGTAGGGCCCGGATCTAAACTACAGCATGTAGGGCGCATCACCTGGATGATCCGCATAATATCATTGAAAGTTGGCAGGTCAAAGGAATGCCAGGAGGCAGAGGATTCTGCAACCAAACACCAACCAGAAGCTTCCCCCTTAGAGTGTGCTGGATGGATCTCGGATCTGATGTCGGCAACCTTACTTGCAAAGAACTGAGCGATCTCATCACACTTTTTTTGTGAAAAGGCTCGACGGAGCTGGAGACAGGCTGGGTTGCACAGCCTGTCCACAGTTCTGAAGAGCTGAGCCAGTCGATTCTGAGTGACAGAGATCTCCCTGGACAGGAATTCTGCCTTCTTATGGGAGATCTCTGATTGGTAGAGCAGGTAATGCTCCTCCAAGCTAAGGTGGTCAGCATCCAGAGCAGATTTCCTCCAATGACGCTCTAACCGTCATCCCAAATGGTGCAACTTCCTCAAGGACACATCAAACCATGGGGCCCAAGGGCGAAGAGAGAGGGGATGAACACGGACAGGAGCAAGTGAGTCCAGAGCCAAGGAAATGGCCTGATTATAAGCCACAACCATAGCCTCTAGACCCAAGCTGGCAGTTGGAAACTCTGAGAGGTTCAACACCGCCATCAGGTCTTCAGGGCCCACATCCCGTAAAGGGCGGTATCGAACCATCTCCCCAGGGGCAGACCTATGAAGGGGAGCATGAAAATTGAAGCTCACAGTGTAGTGAAAGAACCAACTGACAGGTTCCACCACCAAATCAGAAGCCTCAATCCCCAGGAGAAAAACTAAATCCAAGGAGTGACCGTGAGAAAACAAGGCTGGGTAGCAACACAATAGACATGAAGCTTCTTGCTGCTGCCTTGGATGTCCTTCCTAATCTTGCCTATAACAAAGCTCTTTAACCACTCACTATGGTATGCCCAGTTCCCAAGCATCTGGAAGACAGCTTTGGTCACTGTCATACACAAAGAGGGTGACAAAAATGTTATCTCAAACTATCATCCAATCTCTAGTCTATCCCCACTTTCTAAAGCATTGGAAAAGATAGTTGCCAAGCAACTGGTAACTCACCTAAGTCAACACAGCATACAATGTCAGCAGTGGCATGGCTTTAGAAAACAGCACAGCATCATAACAGCGCTACTTGAGTACACCAATTTCGCACACAGTGCCCTTGACAACAGCCAGCTGGTAGGCTCCATCTTCACTGATTTAATGAAGACATTTGACCTTGTCAATCACACCCTCCTGCTTAATAAATTCATTACCTTAGGGCTTTTCCAAGACTCAGTATCCTTGTTCAAAGAATATCTGACAGGTCACACACAGAAAGTAAGAATCAATGAGACAGTCTCCGACACAGGGCATGTCTCAATAGGGGTGCCACAAGGCTCACTTCTGGGACCCCTTCTCTTCAGTTTATTTATCAATGATCTCCTGCTGGCCTGCCTGGACTCCCATGTGCTTTTCTATGCAGATGATGCTGTTGTCTCCTCTTGTAGCAGAAGCCAGCAGGAACTCGCATATAACCTACAACGAAGATTCACAGCCTTGGAGCACTGGTTCCACAAAACAAGCTAATCATAAATTGCAAGAAAACTAAGTCAATACTGATTTCATGTCCACAAAAAAAGAGGGGACTCCAACCCCTTAATATCCTTAATCAGGTGGGAGCTGTCTTGGAGAAGGTCAGTACCTTCAAATATCTATGTGTATACCTTGATGACAACCTCACTTTTGTACATCATGTAGAAAAAATGGTGAAATCAGTAAATAAACAAGCATTTGTCAAGGCTGAATGTTCACTTGCAGGTGTTTGGTACTGGTACTGTCTTCAGAGGAGCAAGGAGGCAGCAGTGAGAGTGGCAGGTGCCATATGGTGGACGCTGCACCGTAAATGCAGCAAGGAGCTGCTAGTCAGAGAAGCCTCTCCCACTGGCCTTAGTGGACCAGAGAGAGAGAGAGAGTGCACCAGGTCGAAGGAGCTGCCAATAAGTAAAGTCACACCATGGTTAATGTAGAAGCCTGGGGAGAGGATTCAGAGGATTGAGGACTGGGAGAGAGAGAGAGAGAGAAAGTGCAGTGGGAGGCAGGAGCCACCAACAAGTAAAGCCACACTGTGGTTATTGTAGAAGCCTGGGGGGATTTTAGAGAAGTGAGGACCTCAGAGAGAGAGCATGGCAGGTGGCAAGCAGACAAGTGACAGAGGAAGGCCACCCTATGCAAGAGAAGTTATGTCCTCTACCAACCGTGTAGCCAAACTATCAATTAAGAAAATCATGTTCTTAAAATAAAATAAATGTTTTCAAAATCCGTTAGACATCCATATAGGAACACAGTTACTCCCTGCTTCAAATCCCTAAAACTCCAGTTGTTGTAGTAATAGGACCTGGCAGACAATGAGTCGCCATGTCCAGGCAACCAAAACTAACAAACTGCTGTCTCCAGTCCTAAGTCTGCAGTAATCTCATGGCAATAGTGGTACTGACCCTTTTCATCTACGTCTACAGTCCACACACAAATAGAGTTGTGCGAAATTGGAAAATTTTGCCTAGTGACATATTTCTCGTTATTTTCACATTATGTTAAATTTTTTGCCTAGGCGAAACATAATTTTGCCTGAGATGGCAATTTCACGTAATGAGAAATTTCAGCAAATTTCCCCAATTTCACCAATGTTTTTCAATTTTGCCTGCGAATTTGCAATGCATTGTACGGGTAAATAGCTGAAATATCACGTGCAGGTTGTTTCGTGCACAGTATATTGTCTGTTGAGTCAGACAGCAGTTCAGTGTGGTGCATCACAGCCAATGAACCCTTCAAAAACCTCTTTATTTGTTATTTTTGAGAGCTAATTGCTCCCAAAATCTAAATGTTGTTCCTAGTGCTGCTAGTGAACATTTTTTTGTTTTGATATCTTTGGATAATACTTAGTTAAACTTAGGTAGTGTTTTCAGTTTTCTCTGTGTCTGTATCTGTGAGGGAGTTCAGTGGAGGAGGGTCAATCATGTGGTGTGTGTGTGTGTGTGTGTGTGTGTGCAAAGCAGAGCAGGCTAGTTCCTAATATATGACAGATTTCTCACAAGTTGTGAGTGAGTTTCTGATATTTCTTTTAAGCCTTAATATTTTTGTTGTTGTGCTACTTATTTGTAATATTTTTTTTCCATATTGACCCTTTTCTGGATAACTTTATCTAAACAGTTACTCATTCTGAGTAGTTCTGTTCCTGTTTCCCTTTGTTTAATCACTTTTCTGCTTTATTTTTGTATTGGAAGTATTCATGTACATTGAACACTTGCCTATATCGAGATACACTGCATTTTTGAATTGCTCACAGAATTTAAAATATTGTGATCTAGCCTCTGCATTGCAGTGTTCCTGCTTTTCTGTTTAATTTGCTTACCATATTAACCCTTTCCTCCCTGTCACACCACTGGTGTTTACTACCTAACCTGTACTATATAAAAAAATATAGAGTATTCGAGAGAATGATGGTCTCTGCAAGATTGTTGGAGGCGACTTTGTTCATTTCAAATCCTGTTGTCCCTTTCGTCTGATATATGTATAAGACAAAATTGTATTTAGTAAGTACTAACACATTACAGCACTTGCCTTCTCCAGACACCACTTATCCAGACTGTAGATCGTATTGTGACTGTGAGGTGTTCTGTGTGGTTGGTTTACAAATTAGTCTGCCTGAACCTACTTGTACCTACCCGGTTATTATCAAGTTCTGTAATAACCATTCCATTTAAAAACTGACATTTTATTAAGAACTACTTAAATATTTGTTCAGTGTTACTGCACATCCTTGTTGTGGTGATGTTCTCTGTTGGTTTGGTATTTAAAGTCTCTTACTTCTGTCCTCCTGTTACCCCATGTTATTTAATTCATGGTTTTGTAATTGAAAACATAAAATAGTGTTTTAACACTCAAATAGGCTACAGTAGCAGTTGTAGGTAGTTGTATAGACTACAGTGCTTCTACCAGTTCTGATTTCTGTTTGCCCTTTGCAGATAGTACTGCAGGTGTTAAATCGCACTTATTCAATAGAAATACATAATCATATACTTCCAGAGGAAGGAAAATGGAACAAGCATATAAATATGCCTGCCAAGAGATGTTCCAGTTCAGGGAGAGGTGACAGGGTGGGAGATGGCTCAAAGAAGTCTGTTGAAAAAAGTAGAAATACAGATCCACTTCCAGTAAGCAAACCTATTTCTGAATCAATGCCTTCTGTGGGCTCCGGTGCTGCTGTGGCAGCCAATACTAGTAAAATCAAAGTTAGAAGTGGCTTCAAGTCTGTGACTTATTTCTTACTGCCCAATCTGTAGCTAGCACGCTTGTTGGGGATGATTTTAGGAATAAGGGAGACACTCACACCAGTGGAGGTACAGAGGTCCAGGAGGAGGCAGAAAAAATTGTTGGTATGACTGTTGTTTATGCTCAAGGTGGAGCTGATGGTGGTGAGGGTGATACTGTCCAGC
The DNA here is from genome assembly GCA_016271365.2 of Neoceratodus forsteri. Classification (NCBI taxonomy): domain Eukaryota; kingdom Metazoa; phylum Chordata; order Ceratodontiformes; family Ceratodontidae; genus Neoceratodus; species Neoceratodus forsteri. Next base: position 1,698,551,872 of record CM057449.1, on the reverse strand, counting down.
TTCAGGCTGTTTCTACTGGAGAAGGAGATAAGGAAAGTCAGCCCCCCCATGAGGAGATGCCAGAGAAAGGAAACGTTTCTCGGGAAGTAAACAGTGATAGGGAGGAGGAGGAGAATATAATATGTTTCGGTACAGATGATGACAAGGTGTGGGATCCCCTGTGGAAGCCAGAAGTGAAAAAGCTGAAGGGTGATAATGATGTAGCCCAATTAGATGCCAAGCCTGAAGGTGAGGTTATCATCAAGACTACAACAAGCAGTCCAGTAACCCCCTTCCCAAACATAGCATGGTGAATGTCATGCAAGTGGCCCAAAAAGCAAAATGTCCACACCTTTGGTTTCACTGTTCAATTCTCAGTGCATGTCAAATCTAGAGGTGCAAAGTCTCTAGTTTTGGATTTTTTTGTGCTTGATGCAGCTGATGACACCATATGCAATATGTCAGCTATGACAAGCATGTGTCAGTCATGGAAAAAAGGGCAGTCACATAGGCACCAGTGGCCAGCATACCCACTTGAAAAACAAGCACCCATTGCACTGGCACCAATACCAGAAAGATACCAGAGCTGTTGGTGGGACTTCCCTTGTCAAGCTTAATGTTAGTGATAGGAGTGTGATAGTGCAGGAGGAGGGAGGGCTTAGTGGGTTGGTGGAGGATGAGTGTGAGGAATCCTTTTCTCTCTCTCGAGCAGTGGGCATAGTAGCAGTGGAACTGCCACTCCCTTGAGTTGAGGTCCATGAGGTGGGGGAACACCTTATAACAGCATAAATGACATCAGATTTCTGTCTCAATTTACTTGAACATTTTTTGGGAAGCATTTCTGGACTTCTGGGACATATTCAGTAGTGGCAGCACTAAGATTAGGCCTGAAAACCGTTGTAAACAGTGCAGAAAAAAGCCGATTTCAGTCCTGGTGGTGGATGTGAACCATATAACAACATGACTGACACCAGATTTCAGTCTCAATTTACTTTAACATGTTTTGGGAAACATTTCTGGACTTCTGGGGCATGTTCAGCTGTGGCAGCACCAATATTAGGCCTGAAAACTGTTGTAAATGTTGCAGAAAACAGCAGATTTTGGTCCTGGTGGTGGGTGTGAACCATATAAGAGCATGACTGACATCAGATTTTGGTTTCAATTTACTTGAACATTTTTTGGGAAACATTTCTGGACTTCTGGGGCATGTTCATCAGTGGCAGCACCAAGATTAGGCCTGTAATCCATGGTTAACAGTGGCAGAAGCTTCATTCTGAGGTCAGTGAGGTGGGCTCTGACTCTGTCTAGATGCTGCCGGCTTCCTCTAGAGACATGTAGCACAGGAAATGAACCACTCACTTCCTGCCTGTTTAGACTCAACCATGTGACCACCAGCAGAGAGAAAAGCCTAATTTCGCCTAATTTTGCCTTGTAGAAGCGCAAGGTGAAATTCAAGGCAAAATTGGGCAGTGAAATTTCACCAAAAGGCCATAATTATGTGAAATGTTTCACTGGGTGAAACTGGTGATTTTGCGAGAAGTTCGCCAGCAAAATAAAATTTCACTGCATCTCTACACACAAACACCCCAACAACATTAAAAAACAAATTTCCCCACACATCTAGACAGAAGACCAAAAGTACCTCCTTTTTTCAATACTGAAATACATTTCCCAGTCTCACCTGCACCTGTCCCTTTTCACTCTCCTAACACTGGACATGATTGCAGACCTCGATTTTACCCAGTAGCAACTGCATCAGCTCCTAATCCTAGTGTTAAAAATAAATTGCCACAAAGAAAAATTACTGTCACAAAAAGTAAACTCCACTCCTGACCAAGCTCACACTCTCTCCTTCTTCTTGTCCCACTCACTATGGCAACAGCAGCCAGTTTAAAAAAAAAGAACAATAGCAAACTTAAAAAAACAGTCGAGTGGGGAAACAAAGGTGCTGTTTAATGATGGTAGGGTGAGGTTCTGAATTAACACTCACAAACAGACTGCTATGGGGTGGGTATAACTGCATACAAACAGCTTTCTGTGTAATCATTCTAATCCAGGTGGAGGAACTATTTTATTACAAAACCTATATTAAACTATTTTTTTATTAACAATTTTTTTATGCAGTTTTTTTTTTACAGTGCCATTGTCTAAGTGCAATAATACCCTCCAGGGTGGGCAGGCCTCATAACGCCACTGGGCACTCCGGTATTCCCCAATACTGCCCACCCTGTCAGATATTATTACTTACTTATAAAATGGGCAGGGAAAATCCTGCATCCTGATTTGTTGTTACCTGTGCATTAGATCGGTCTAATGCACAGGTAAAAACAAGTACTGTAAAGCCAGGACACAGACAAAAAAATTAATGTGCCACATAGAACGTCCATTTTTGAAACTCTGCCATTTTTTTCTTGGTGAGAACAATGACACAACTAATCAGTGCACCTAAATTCAATAAAAAAAACTACAAGCAGTAAAACAAACAGAACTCCTTCTACTGTATTGTTTTTTAGTGACTGTAGCTTGTTTTCTTCCTGTTAGTAAGCAAATGAGTCCCCCTCTCTTCTCGCTGTTCCCCAAAACTCACTTGCTGACTCCTACTACTGACTCTCTAGCTTGCTCTGTCAAGCTCATGTAACTCGTGCTTCTCACTTGCCATCCAAACTTCATCTGGTCAACTTATTTGCAAACAATGAAATCAAAAGAGAAATCACCAAACTGTTTGAAACAGTTTGAAAAACTGACGTACCATGTATTCTTCGCACCATCAGCTATCATGCTCTGACTTCATACTGCATACAAAATCAAATGCCGTCAAGCTGTCAGCAGTGCCTCGTACTTGTCATATTGTGATCTGTGCTCTCCTGCCACTTGCTCCACTTATGCCTAGAGTTAAATAGTTGCTTTCTATATATTTAAAAAAGAGAGACATTTTAAAAGTTAACAGAAAAATTACAGGGATCGGCTGTACGCAGTTTGGATCTACTTAATCTGATGGTCTCTTTACATGCTCACTCATGCACTCCACCTGTGCATTACTTTCATGAATTAAAAGAAAATGACATTAATTAAAACAAAAAAGGGAAAAGCAGGCAAGGTAATTTTAGATAACAGCTGAACTGTGTTTGTGTGTGGGGGGGCACTCCAAACAGGTGCCATAACAACCAGTTTAATGCTATTAAAAAATCTACAGGTATTATGGCCACCATAGCACAAAAGTCCTAAAGGCAAAAAAATGGCATCAAGCTTATGCAGGTGGAGGAGCTATTTTTAGTCAAAATACATTAAAGATTTAACTGTTCTAGTATTTAAACCAACAAATTTAAAGTTTTACATAAATGTAGAATGCAGATCCCCATTTTATAAGCTCAATAAGACACTCCAGGGGTGTACAGTAGACATTTATATTGCATAGCCAAGGGCTGAAGGCACTCAGCCTGTGGCTTTGTGCCTTACTACACCCCTGGCCATGGGCTAGAAGTGTCTAATGCACACCCTGTCATGTTTTATTGCTTAAATATTTAATGTCATCTAGCCTTATGTTAACTAATTAAATCAATGTGCAGATGCTGCTAGCTTTTGGAAGACAGAAATCTTACTTTTAGAGCAGAAAGCAGCTGACTAAAAGACTGCTAGCTTTTGAAAGACAGAAATTTTTCCTTTAGAGCAGAAAGCAGCTGACTAAAAAAGCTACAATTTTTCTAATTTAACACTTCTATCTCAGCAGGAATCAGTGCCTGTTGGGATTAAGTAAACAGATACTTTATTAGAAGTAGAGGGGGTCTCATTTAGGGTTAAAAAAAGAGAAAGTTAGTGTGTGTTTCTGTGTTGGGGAAGGGTACTATATCAACTTAGTTGCTAAATCAGTAGGAGGGGAGACAGGTCAATTGGGGGTGTGGCTTAGGCAGTAGAAAAGCAGGTGACTCCTATTACAACTTCCTGCTGCTAGCTTTCAGAAGACAGAAATCTTGCTTTTAGAGCAGAAAGCAGCTGACTAAAAAAGCTACCATTTTTCTTTCTAATTTAACACTTCTATCTCAGCAGGAGTCAGTGTCTATTGGGATTAAGCAAACAGATACTTCATTAGAAGTAGAGGGGCCTCATTTAAGGTTTAAAAAAAGAAAGCCAGTGTGTGTTTCTGTGTTGGGGAAGGGTACTGTATTAACTTAGTTGTTAAATCAGTAGGAGGAGAGAGAGATTAATCGGGGGTGTGGCTTAGGCAGTAGAAAAGCAGGTGACTCAAATTACAACTTCCTGCTGCTAGCTTTTGGAAGACAGAAATCTTGCATTTAGAGCAGAAAACAGTTGACTAAAAAAGCTACTGTTTTCCTTACTAATTTAACACGCTATCCTCAGCAGGAGTAAGTGCCTGTTGGGATTAAGTAAACAGATACTTTATTAGAAGTAGAGGTTTAAAAAAAAAGAAAGTCAATGTGTGTTTCAGTGTTGGGGAAGGGTACTGTATCAACTTAGTTGCTAAATCAGTAGGCGGGAAGAGAGGTTAATTGGGTGTGTGGCTTAGGCAGTAGAAAAGCAGGTGACTCCTATTACAACTTCCTGCTGCTAGCTTTTGGAAGACAGAAATCTTGCTTTTAGAGCAGAAAACAGCTGACTAAAAAAGCTACCACTTTTGCTACTAATTGCCCTCCATCCCACCCATCCACCCTCCCACCCTAAGCTAGTTCTACTTGTATAGCCACTGGATCTGACTGACAACAGGAACTTCCTGTTTGGCAGTAGGAAGGGAAAGATCATACAGAAACATTAGTTTTGTCAACCCTGAAGGAAAAAGTAGCTCTTTCTCCCCTCCCCAGCTGCTGGAGGTCTGATTCTGAGCAAGGAAGAAGGAGACTACAGAAGAATACAGGAAGTTGCTGTCCCAGAACAGGAAGGGTGAGAGTTGTAAGGAGAGGAGAGAGTAAGCATACAGAGCAACAAGAGAGGGGACATAAAATAAGACATGATGGGAGTGGTGCAGTGCAATGGCTGGTGGTCGGCAGTATTCTGAGAGACATTCTGGAGGTTGCTATGCTGCCCAATTTGCAGACACCTCTCTGGTCTGAGGGAGGAGGTTGCCCATCTCCAGGCTGATCTGGCTAAGATTCTTGAAACCTCCTCCCCCACCCAGGGACTACCAGGGCCACTACTGCTACCTCAGAGGTTGCCAAGAAAGAGGAGTGGCTGGACCAAGGTGGGCTCAGGGAGGGAGAGGGTAGTGGAACAGAGGTGCATCCCTCCAGCTGTACCTCTCCACAGTTCATATGCTATTCTGATGGACAGTGGTTCCTCTATGGAGGCACCAGCAGTGGAGACCAAGGAGGATGCTGGGAACCTCCACAAAGGAGACCCACAGGAGGGTGGCATGGGACCCTACAGGGGAAGGAAACAACTCCTGGTGGGGGACTCAATCATTGGGGGGTAGAAGTGGGGGAGGAATGGGAGAAGGAGGTAAGGTGCCTGCCTGGCACCACGGCTTGGAGGGACAGGAAGCGAATCCTCAGGATCGTGGGAGCAGCTGCACGAGGGAGGGAGCTGGATGTCATTGTCCACCAAAGGACAAATGACCTGGTTAGGAATGGGGTCAGAGGAATGCAAGAGGAGTTTGTAGAGTTGGGGAAGGGCCTTAGACAAGTAGCACATACAGTAACCTTCTTGAAGGTGCTGCCTGTCTATGGCAAGGGTGATGCTAGGGTACTCCACACTATGGAATTCAATGAATGGTTGAAAAACTGGTGTGGAGCTCAGGGTTTTGGCTTCATTGGGGACTAAGGAGCCACCTGGAGGGATGCAGGCCTATACTGGCGCGATGGTCTGCATCTGTCCTGGGGGGGACCAGGATCCTAGATGATAGGTTTAAATGCTTCATTGTCAAGCATTTAAACTAGCCAAGGGGGAGGCACTGAAAAGGAGCAGGGAAATCCCAGCCTCCCCCCACAAAACACGGTAATTAGCGAGGTAAACACCAAGGTAGAGAAGTCATTAAGGAGCAGGACAGAGATAAATGCAAAAAAAGGCAAAGGCAGAAAGGACAGGGATGGGGATAAAAGGAGTAAGGCCATCAAAAAATGGAGGGTGATGAGTATCAATGACTATAGTCTGTGTAACAAGCTCCCTGAACTAGTGGCCTTGATGGAAGATGGATGCCTGAATATTGTGGCAGTCACAGAAACATGGTACACAGAAAACCATGACTGGGATGTCAACATACCAGGATACACAATCTACAGGAGGGACAGGGAGGGTAAAAGAGGAGGTGGAGTAGCTCTCTATGTAAAGGAAGGGATCAAAGCAAAAGAACTAAAGAGTAAACAGGGAGCAGATGAGGCACTCTGGGTCACCCTGGAGACATGAAATGGCACCACAATCCGCATGAGGGTTGTATACAGACCCCCATTTCAGGGGGAGGGAATGGACAAGGAAATGATAGAAGGCATCCTTAGAATGGCAGAAAAAGGGGGGATATTGTTGATGGGGGACCTGAATATGCCAGATGTTAACTTGAGCACCTTTGCTGTAGGCACATCCAAGAGTAGGGTCATTCTTGATGTCCTACAGGGGGCATGCCTCAGACAGTTAGTATTGGAACCCACTTGGAAGAGAGCAATCTTAGACCTGGTACTCTCAAACGGGGATGGAGAAAGAATCTCGGATTCAGAAGTGGGTAGCCATCTGGGAACAAGTGACCACCAAACAGTGTGGTTTTACGATAAACACAGCCATAGAGTCAAGCCATACAAAAGCAAGAGTATTGGACATTAGGAGGGCTGACTATGGGAAAATGAGAGAGTACCTCTAAAAAGCACTAGCAAACAGGCAAGAAGGAGGGGCGGAGAAACAATGGGGAGTAATCAAAACAGCCATCACAGAGCCAACAAGCCTTTGTGTGAAGCAAGTCAACAAAACACAACGAAGGGAAAAAAGAGGTGGCAGGGAAGTTTAAGGAGAAAAGGATAGCATTCAGGAAATATAAGGAAGCACAGTAGGAGCAGGACAGAGAACTTTATCAGTTAAAGAAGAAAGAGGCAGGGAAAGCAGTCAGAATAGCAAAGGCCCAAACTGAGGAAAGGATAGCCAACTCTGTTAAGAAGGTCGATAAGACCTTTTATAGGTACATTAGGGAGTGAAGAAAGATGAAGGGAGGGATACTGAGGCTTAATAAAGGGCAAGGAATGTGGGCAGAGTGTGACAGTGAAAAAGCAGGATACTGAATGAATATTTCTGATCAGTATTCACAAAGGAAGAGGAGGGGAAGGTACCTAAACAAAACAAGAGAAACACTCTGGATATGGGAGTCGATACCAGTCCATTCACAGAAGAAAGGGTTATGAAAGAACTAGTAAAATTGAAGGTGGACAAAGCAATGGGGCCTGATGGGATTCACCCAAGAAGTCTAAAAGAACTAATGGTAGAACTAGTGACTCCATTGACTACTCTCTTTAACAAATCATGGGAGGATGGGGTGGTACCTGAGGACTAGAGGAAGGCAGATATGATTCCTCTTCACAAAAGGGGGAGCAGGGCAGAGGCAGGAAACTACAGACCAGTTAGTTTGACCTCAGTGGAAGGGAAAATGATGAAATCCTTCTGAAGGAAAGAATTGTTGAGTACCTAGAGGCCAGTGGGGCACAGAACCCAAGGCAGCATGGATTCGCAGTGGGAAGGTCATGTCAGATGAATCTAATAGATTTCTTTGACTGGGTGACCAAAGTAGTAGACCAAGGAGGGGCTGTGAACATGGCCTACCTAGATTTTAGCAAGGCATTTGATACAGTCCCACATAAAAGATTAATATACAAGTTAGCCAGCCTTGGAGTGGGTCCCAAGGTGGTAGCCTGGATAAAAAATTGGCTGGACAACAGGACACAAAGGGTAGTAGTAAATGGAGTCCACAGTGAAGAAAGGAGGGTTACTAGTGGGGTACCGCAGGGTTCAATACTGGGACCAGTCCTTTTTAATGTCTTTATTAGTGACATTGTAGAGGAACTGGAAGGAAAAGTATGTCTCTTTGCAGATGACACAAAGATCTGCAACAGGGTTGATATACAAGATGGAGTGGAAAGGATGAGAAGGGACTTGGCAAAGTTGGAGGAATGGTAAAATGTATGGCAGCTTAGATCCAATGCAAAGTAGTGCAAGGTAATGCACCTGGGAAACAAAAACCAAGGGGAAGAGTACACAATGGGGGGTGAGATACTGACAATAACAAAAATGGAAAGGGACCTGGGGGTAATTATATCAGATGACCTAAAGGTGGGTAAGCAATGTGAGAAGGCAATAAGGAAGGCTGGGGGATACTGGGATGCATAGGGAGAGGTATCAATAGTAGAAAACAGGAAGTTGTTATCCCTCTGTACAGACAGTTGGTGAGACCCCATCTGGAGTACTGTGTGCAGTTCTGGAGACCCCATCTCCGTAAAGACATAGACAGAGTGGAGGCTGTCCAGAGGAGGGCAACCAAAATGGTGCAGGGTCTGCACCAGAAGACACACGAAGAGAGACTAAAGGAGCTTAAGATGTATACCCTTGAGGAAAGAAGGGAGAGGGGGGACATGATAGAAACTTTCAAGTACCTCAAGGGAATCAACAATGTCCAAGAAGGTAGTATCTTTCAGAAAAAGAGATGTGCAAGAACAAGGGGGCACAATTTGAAGATAGAGGGGGGACAGCTCAGAGGTAATGTGAGGAAGTATTTTTTCACAGAGAGGGTTGTGGATGCATGGAATGGCCTTCCTGAGGAGGTTGTGGAGTCAAGAACAGTGGGGGAATTCAAGAATGCATGGGACAGACATAAGGCAGTCCTAGTGGGGGGGCTAGGAGGAAGTAGGCTGTTGGTTAACTAGGATCTGCAGCGTATCCATCAGGTTGGAAAATGGGTGGACTAGGTGGGCCAAGCAGTCCTTATCTGCCATCAAGTTCTATGTTTCTATATCCAGCATGCAGGAACAACAGCAATATTAGTAGTACATGGAAGTTGAGAGGACTATCTAATACCTACAGTATGTGTGTAGGCATACATAGATACATAGAATTTGACTGCAGGTAAGGACCTCCAGGCCTACCTAGTCTGCCCATTTTTCTTATCTGCTGTAAAAACCAAAGACCCTACTTTATCTCTTGCTTTACAGTGTATAGTAGAGCATTGTTTTATATAGAAATGCGTCCTTTTTAAAATGCTGTTCTACCACAGTTCAAAGGTCATGGAATGTGATTGTACCCTTCTGTGGTAGAACAGCATTCTAGAACCTCTACAGACGCACAAGTCAGTTTCACTGTGAAAGAGAAAAACACACAATGCACACATTTCACATAATACCATATACACTATAAAAAATACAGGATGAGCAAACTTTATGCATAACCAGTGTGTTCTGCCACTTCTGGATTCTGATTCCCACGGACCTCTCGAGCTTCGCTCTCAAGGTCAAAGGGAATCAGAAACCCTCAGTGGCAGAACACACAGGATGTGTTTAGTTGCCCCTCCAGTATTCTCCTACCTATCACTACGGAACCCCTATGCAGATCCCAGGCATGCAAATTAATCATTATCAAAAGTTCAGTTCTGGTTACCTACATTTCAATGTTTTTCATTTTCTTTATCAGTAATTTCAATACCAACTGCAGATGCTCTGAAAAGCTAAACATTCAGCAACCTCCTGTTCAAACTAAATCATTTTTGATACATTAGCCAGAGATCAATGCCTAGCTTATATTAGGGACCTGTTGCAGAAACAGTTCAAGAGTACAAACTCCACCCTTACAGAAGGGTTTTATCTTCTCCACTTTTATGATGTTCCATAGCTTTTATATATCACAACACCCCTCTTAAGCCTTCTTCTGATTGTGAAAGTATTAGTTTGTTGAGCAATTTTTCCAAGAGTATCTTGTGATTTAGCTAACAATTCTGTTAAGAAGATAGTTCACTGTGTATTATAAAAGGTACAGGAGGGTGAGTTAGTAGCTTAACTTCTGGTGATGACTTATGTAAGTGGTGAGGCACAAATTGTGTGTGTGTGGGGGGGGAGGTTACCATTAGGTAATCCCACCCCTCTGCACAAAATCACATGAACTGAAGGCAAGAGTGGTACACCATGGGTGTGTAATTATTAATGGATTCATAACCATCCCTTGCAGTTGCCTTATCACTATTATGAAACTTTATAAGATATTTCAAACCAGTTACAGCATTTTTAGGTTTAAAACTAAAAAGAATCTTGTAAATCTCCCTGTCTATGTGGCCTACTTCACAAAATGCAATGGTGTGCATGTGACTCATATGAATATCATGTCATATATCCATGGTTCCAGTCAACCAAGCTGTAGTATTTTTGATGCCCATTTTATAATGCCAAAAAGAGCACATGTAGTGTGGAGGTGAGACTGTCCTCTCTACAGTGTGCGCGTATTTTATCTTCACAGCAGACACAAAATAATGTTGCATGTTTCTTTGTAACACATCGCTCTGCCTTTACATAGAACACAGCTGTTACAGGTTCCACCCAACATGTCATAAAAGGGGCAGAGCTAGCATCTCTGTCTCTGTTTTAGGTGGGATGCTGGGGATTTTCTTTTACTAATGTTGGCTACACAGGGAACAGTAAAAACTAACAAAACTGACTACTTACCACCCACAGAGATGCGACTGACTCAGCAATACTGCATAAACAACTTTACTGAGGTGCTAAAGTATACAGGACTAAGGACAGGTCCCCGAATTGGATGCTGCCTGATGAGTTTCACAAAAAGTGCTTTCTCAAAGAGCAATCTGCCTTCTCTGCCTTCCTCCCTAAGCTGTGGAACATCCTTCCATCATACATCACCCTATGCTCCTCATACTTCTCCCTTAAACTGCTCCAAAGAGCACATTTCTCTCTTTTTATGGCTGCAGGGGGAAGAGTCCTGCAGACGTTTTGCTATCACTTGGGGAAAAAAGGGCACTTCAGTCTCCCACCAAAGCACAATTTTGGAGTTGAAGTATGATCCCTCTGCTGTCTGAAATCACTATGTGGAGGGGCGAGAGAGAAAGAGTTCCTTTCCAACATGCAGCATACTCATGCCAGCTCAAATAACTATCTGATATTACTATCAATGGATATGCTCAATGTAAACAGCACAGGCAAACATCACTCTCTGCTGTCTTTAGTCTTAAATGACACCTAAACTTTCTTTTTACACCAACATGCAGCAGACTCATGCCAGCTCAAATTACTATCAGTGAATACACTCTGTATAAACAGCACAGGAAAGCATCACTGAAGAAATTCCTCACTCTCTTTAGTCTTAAGAGACACCTAAAACTTTTTAAATGTTTTTATCTAAACAATGCCCTGTTGGTCAAAACTGAGTTTGTAATGAGACAGCATTGCTTCAGCAGAGATTCAAATTACATTTCTCTCCCAACCGTGAGTGTGTGTGTGTGGGGGGGGGGGCAGTGTACAATGATTTACTGCTGTCTGTGCTGTCTGTAGGGTTTGTTAACCCTTTCAGGACCAATCTATTCCCAGCCTTTTACAAATAAAGCTTACTATGTGCACTGAATGGAGGCTGATGGCTTGGATGAAAAAAACATGTATTTTTGAAATTGCTGACTGTAACCTACAGAATATGCATGTAATGTTCATCACTGTGGGGCTTGATGGAGGGCAAAGTACTATATGGCACAGGTATTTAATTTGATTTGGACTGCTCCCTAGATTCCAGAACTTAAACACTTCCTAACACAGTATACGGCTGGCTGCAAAGGTTTTCTGTCATTGTGATCAATGTGTGTGTGCGTGTGTGTGTTCTCTCCATGGGGTAGGGGAGATTCCCTGCAACTATTCTGTCCTTCACACATGAATGCCCAGTGAACAGTAACTTAGTATGCCTATGACAAAATAAAAGCCTGTGACAAAATATAAGCTCTGCTAGCACTTTCTGGCTGAGAAAATCTCTACTCTCCTGATTTCCTGAACGTGTTGTCATGATTTCTGAGAAGACTTAAAAATGTGTCGAGCTGGCCCAGCATCTGCAGCACATTCTTGTGGGTAAATTAGAACTAGAGCTTTTGATGTGGCTAGAGCTGAACTTTAGAAAGAATGTATAACTTTTGTTACATTGCAGTAAGTTGATTTTTGTGTCTTTAAATGCAAAGAAGTGTGTAATCAAAGACTAGCATAGTGCAGTGGTGATGTGATATGCACATACCTATGTATACATTGTTGCACATATATCAAACCACATTATGTGCTTATGAGGGTGTGCAGTGAAGCACAAGGCAAAGGCAAGTGTGTTAACGTAACAAAGGTGAGCATGTATCAGGTTGATAACACAAAAGTACACAAAGTTTGCAGAACAAAATCTATGTTAAACTAATTTTTTATTAACAGTTTTTATGCAACTTTTTCTTTTTTACAGTGCCATTTTCTAAGGTCCAGGATTCCCAGACTGCACTAAGAACTGCACTCAGAATTGTACATAGTGATCGAGCAAAGGTATGGGGTAACCTGAGTAGACACTGAGGCACAGTGCAGAGCCACTGTGTTCATGTAACCAAGGTAAGTGTATATCAGAAGCCAATCATAGCAAGTGACTAGGTTTGCAGAATAACTCCACTCATAAATGTACATGGTGATGGAGCCATGGTATGTGCTTACAAGGATATGCAGCAGGACACAAGGTCGAGCAAAGTGTGTTCACATAGCCCAGGTGAATGTATAAAGGCAGGTCACACAAAGTGACAGAGAAGGTTTTCAGAATAAGTGCACTCACAACTGTACACAGTGATCAAGCAATGATATGCAGTTACCTAGGTAGTCACTGAGGCATGAGGCAGAGCCAAGTGTGTTCATTTAACACAGTGTAGCATATATCAGAGGCTGATTACACAAAGTGAGACAAGGTTTGCAGAATAAAGGCAGTCACATTTGTACAAAGTGATGGAGCCATTGTATGCACTTTTCTGGGTATGCACTGAAGCATGAAGCAGAGCTAAATATGTTCATGCAACCTAGGTAAGAGTATATCTGAGTCCAGTCACAGAAAGTGAGACAAGGTTTGCAAAATAAGTGCAGTCACATTTGTACATAGTGATGGAATCATGGTATGCTCTTTCCTGGGTATACACTGAGTCATGAGATAGAGCAAAGTGTCTTCATGTAATTGTGGTGAGAATATAGCATAGGCTGATCTCACAAAAGTAATAAAAGGTTTGTAGAAGAACTGCACTCACAATTGTACACTGTGATGGAGCCATGGCATGCACTTACCAGGGTATCCAGTGAGGCACACGGCAGAGCCAAGTGAGTTCCCGTAATCCAGGTGGGCATATATCAGAGTCTGATCACAGAAAGAAAGAGAAGGTTTTCAGAAGAACTGCAGACAAGTGTACACTGTGATGGGAAAATGTGCCTTGGTAGACATTGAGGCACGAGGTAGAGCCAGATGTATTCAATGAACACAGGGTAGTGTACATCACAGTCTGATCACACAAAGAGAGGCTAGGTTTGCAGAATAAGTGCAGTCACATTAGTACAGACTGATAGAGCCATGGCATGCACTTTTCTTGGTATCCACTGAGACACAAGGCATAGCCAAGTGTGCTCATGTAACCTAGGTGATAGTATGTCAGAGGCTGATCACACAAAGTGAGACAAGGTTTGCAAAATAATTGCAGTAACATTTGTACATAGTGATGGAACCATGGTATGCACTTTCCTGCATATGCACTGAGGCATGAGGCAGAGCCAAGTGTGTTCAAGTACCATATGTGAGCATGAAGCAGAGGCTGGTCATAGAAAAGTGACATAAGGTTTGCAGAATAACTGCAGATCCAATTGTGACTTGTGATGCAGCCATGATATGCACTTACCAGTGTATGCAGTGAGGCATGAGGCAGAGACAAGTGTCTTTATGTAACCCAGATAGGTGTACATCAGAGGCTAATCACATAAAGTGACAGAAGATTTTTCAGAATAACTATACTCACAATTGTACATAGTGAACATCCAAAGGTATGTAGTTATCTGGATAGACACTGAGGCACAAGGCAGAAGCAAGTGTTCATTAACAAAGGTTAGCATATATCAGAGGCCGATCATGCAATGTGAGACTCAAGTTTGTAGAATAGGTGCAGTCTCATTTGTACATACTGAACAAGCCATGGTATGCATTTTCCCGCGGGTATGCACTGAGGCATGAGGCAGAGGCAAGTGTATTCATGTAACCAAGGTGGGCATATACCAGATGCCTATCACACAAACGTGACACAAGGTTTGCAGAATAACTGCACTCACACTTGTGCATTGTGAAACAGCCATGGTACGCTCCTTTGGGTATGCAGTGATGCACAAGCAGCTCATTTCCAGATGTGTGTTGAGGGAGGGGTATGGAGTATAGTACAATAGGAAAAATTTAAATAGTAATTAACAGCATTACAACAATAATAGTCATATACAGCAATACAGTACATCAAAGAAACGTAATTATAAATGTTGCAAATGTACATATTTATAGAAACTATGTCTGTGAGATTCTTATTGGCAGCTGTTTACTGGTGGAACTGAATTTTTTGTAACACCACTATCTTTGTTGTTCTTGTGACATCATCCTGCAGCACTTTTGATGTAAAAATGGAGGAGAAACACAATGATAACTTCTGAGGGTTGTAATTTTTATTTACAAACCAGATTTGGACAGAAATAGGACTGCTGGTAATTGGAGAAGGCACACACACCTTACACATAAGGAGTTAGGAAAATAATGCTGTGAAAAAATGTGAAACTTTACCTCGACTCGTTTCTGGTTAAAAAAATTTTAGTAAGGCAGAGGGGATCACTCTTTGACTTTTCAGTACCTGTAGTACAACATGTAATATTTTATTATCTACCAGATCAACAGCAAACAAAAATAACTGTGAAACACATGCCAACCATAATGAGAGAAGTCATTGGCAGGCCTACTGTATGGTGACTCTGGAGTGTTCAAATGCAGGAACCAGTCAACATTAAAGAAATACTTCACTGGAGTAGGAGTGATTACTTATGTCGTACACCATGGTGTCCCATTACTGATGCTGTCCATCAAATGGAAACATTATTTCTTACATGCTTTAGCTGCAGTGATCTCTCAGTCACTGCTGCCACATAGTGCATTATTATGGACATTTGCATGATTTTAGGATTCTGCTTTGAAATCTGGACAGTTATAATTGCAGAACATGTCCACATATTTTGGATCCTATTAATAGGGTCCCCACAAGATGTAGGATACATGGACACATATCAGGGCAGGTTAATGAGCAGCATGGTAAACTGACATATGTAGTAACAAGGAGTACAAAAAGAACTCATGGTAAAATGTTGATAAATTAGTGTCCCAAAAAGTCATAATCGCTCAGAAAGCCCATAAATATCCCCGTGTTCAAAACAGAATTGTATAAATATGCAAAAGTATCACAATTATTAATGTCCAGATTTCCAAGCAAGATCCTAAATACATGGAAATGTCCCTAATAATAGCTTACACATCTTAAATGCATGCAAATATTCAGCAACTACAGTGCATTGAATGACTAAAATGTACAGCAAGATGAAAAATACTTGCAAATGTCAATGATAACAGGTAAATAATGCCAATATGTATTACTTTCAGTATGATTATATCCCTCCGCCATCTTCTGCACATGCTGTCTTAGTTGTCTCCCCTCTATCACTACACTGCACTTAATTGAACTTACAGTTTAAAGTAACTATGTATTAATAATGGTAGTGCCTACATGGTAAACCATGGGGTGCCATTACGGATGTTGTCCACCAAATGGAAGCATTACTTCTCACATGCTTTAGCTACAGTGATATCTCAATCATTATTGCCATGCAGTGCATTATGATGTACATTTGCATGTATTTATTATCCTGCTATGAAATCTGGACATTTATAATTGCAGGACGTTTCCATGTATTTAGAATCCTATTATAAGGAGCTCCACAAGATGCAATATAATTTTGGTAAACCACAACATCCCTTAACTGATTCATCCATCATTCCTTTACTGCATTTTCTCTACACACCCCTCACCACCATCACTACAATTATTTTTCAGTCATATTGGCTCTGACCAGAACTTGTGTTTATGTGCCACATGCCTTCTTCTTCCTTCAACGTGTTCCCCTTGTACTCTTATAGTGCCTAGCGCAGCTTTCTGCACAGTTAGTCCCAGCCACCATATTTCAAATTTTGCACAGTATCCATTGTTCAGTTTATTAGTCATGGTACCACAGTATGCTCTATATTTCTGTATTTCTACACAGTACTGTACCTCTTTGTACAGATTTTCCCCATCCACCAAATAGTGTGATCTCCCCAGGAGGCTATTCAACTGGCTGGGAAACAGATCGAGGGAGGATTTAAGTCTGGAAAGGTTTCTTGACTCAGGGAAGAGGCACAGCATACTGGGGAACTTTCACTGTCAAAGTAGTGCAGCAATTCATGTACAGCTCTAAACATCTCAGTCAAAACTATGAATATAATCAACACATTTCCCAGTCTTTATTAAGACCAACAGGCTCCAGACAGTCAGTGTAAATTTTATCTCTGGTATAAACATAAGCATGTTCCCCCAAATCATTGTTTTTACTTTTCTAAAGGAAGTAGATCCCTCCTGGACTGGTCCTATGACTTATACTACAGAAGCCCATGTCAAGAAGTCGAAATCCAACCAAATCCTCAGATTAAACCCCTGCACAATTTGATATATGGACTCACTCAAGCAAAAACTGAAATATAAAACAAGGTTTTATTCATAATGTAGAAGCAGTTAGCCTGACTTATAAATAATACACATGAACACACACACACACACACACACACACACACACACACATATTCAGGTCTGGCTAACTGTTCATACACTACCCTCAAATTGTCCCTGCTCCAAATCCTCCCTTCCACCCTCAGCCCCTGATGTTGGCTCAGGCTCAGGGTATGACCCCAGGTTCCTAGCATGCCAGAGACATCCCTTACCACGCAATGCCATGAAGCTAGCTTGTTGCCATTAGCCCTTTCTAAAGAAAATGTATTTGAAAAGGAATAACTTTGGAACTGTTAGGGCTAGAACTATTTATAGATAAACTTTAAAAGTTACAAATGATATTTTTAAATATTGATAATTGTAAATGATATAACTGTTCCTTGTCGGCCTGGCTCTAAGTTTTCATTTTGAAAATAAAAACATTTATAGCATTTACAATTTCAAAGTTAGCCCTCTTCAAAGAAGCTATCTTTAGAATGACCTAACTTTTGAACTGTTAGGAATAGAAACTTCAGGCCAGATTCCCAGTCGCAAGGGACTGGTGGTCTGGTGCTTAATCACCATAACTTGATTTAATGGCAGTCATTTGCCTACAAGTGCCCCTCCCCCAAAAGCTATGCTCAAAGGCAGTTGCACCCATGATCTTCACCAGCAAACATCTGGGGTGTGGAAAGGGTGGGATCACCATGCATTTGTTATGAGTAGAGATGTGCTGAAGTTTTAATTCACCAGTGAAGTTGCTATGAAATGGTCAAAATTCACATCTGTAGAGTTTTGCAAAGTTTTCCCTAACCTCAGAAACTTTGACTTTGCCCAAAATTGCAACGTTTTCAATGCAAATGGTGGAATTCTGCCCATGAAGTGCAGAATTGTCCCTGCAAATGGTGAAATGTTGCCAACAAAAAGTGAAATGCCACCATTTGTGGGTGAAATTCCACATTTTGTGGGCAGAATTCTGCCATTCGTGGCAAAATTCTACACTTCGTGGATTGATCCACACTTCATGAATTCTGCTAAATTTGCAGATGTATTAATAGAGCAAATGTAGCCAACTTTGCCCATCTCTAGTTATGAGTGGCATTCACAAAGCATGATGACCAATGGTGCAGTGGGCATAGCAATTTATCAACATCCCCTGGCCTAGAACTCTTTGACTAGGCAGTAGTGGTGTCAGATAGTGTGCCCATTAAGATGCCAGGGAACTGAGATTATTCTGGAATACCTTTAGGAAAATAGCATGTGAGAGATAACAAGGTTAGCAGGGGGTATCCACTGGACTGTCATGGACTGTCTATGGGCTGGAATTACGGAGGGGATCATCACTGGACGAAGGTGTGGGACATGATTAAGGACTGTTCATTAGGATCAACAGTTGAGCCTAAGATGCAGGTAGGGTTTTATGGTTCCATGTCAATACCGCACTTGAAAATACAGCGTGGTCAATATCAGCACGGTAAACGTGCCACAAATCAAAACTGTGCATTACAATCACCTCACAATGACATTACATCATGAAGTGACACTCCATGAAAGTTAATCATGAAAGCATAAGCATAACGCAGCACTCTGTTTAAGTTAAAATATCTAGTGCTGGCTGAAATGAACTAAGTAAAAGTGCTGTCAGTACAGTAATCAGAAAAGGCACAAATGAGCCAACATAAAATATACTTGATCTAACTTTTCAGAAAGTTGCATCATATTTATCATAAACAGAAACATAAACTTCGGAATTGAGTGCCACTTCAGTTTTGCGATCTTAAACTAAGTTTTATGCTTTGTGTGCACCACTTGACAGCACTGCTTTTCACTCCATTTTAATGTGATTTATGTGCAGCAGATCTGTTTACTCTGAAGTCCAATATTGCCACGTTCGCCAGTGAACAGGTAAACAGTCTTGTTTACCTGTTCTTTACAATTTAATCAGAAACCAAATAAAATTAAAATGAAAATGAAAAACAGAGCAGATGACAAAGTCTGTGATGGGGCAAAACCATGGGTTTCCAACCAGCTATACAGATAGTGCAGCCCAAAGATCGGGGCACCAGTCAAAATACTTGCATTTGTTATCCCATAGGCCAGACAGAACTACAATAACACATATTTCAAAGTCTGGTAATGAGTGCCTACTGAAAAGAACTGCTATTTTCAGCACGAAAAATGGATTAGTCGACCAACACACTGAGGAGGCATCATATGAGGTAGAGTGCTATTAAAAAAAGCTACAGAGACAATGTAACGCTGAATCAGTGGATGCTTTTAAATTGAAATTACATCAAATGAACACATGAATTTAGAGGCACATTTTCAGGTTGATAGTGCCCCTTTAAATAGTAAGAGGTGGGGGGGGCAAGAGAAGAAATGTCACAGGAGATGTTGTTTAAACAAAGAAACATAAACAGTGTCAACAGAAAAAGACTCAGGGTACATCCACTCTGCCCAGAATTCCTACCTGTAACCTGTAAGGATTGCTCAGCCTGCATTTTTACTGCAACATCAGTAGTGATAAAAATTGTGCTGTTTGTGCCTTACAAAGAAATGTGCATTTAACGGTTTTTGTTATGTGCATGTAAAGCAGCGATGAAATGTTCACGCTGTATTTACTGCACAGTATTGACGTGATACCGGATTTTACTGCTGGACATGTATAACATGTATATGATCAGTATGATACTGTTCCATACACATACACATACATAGTGAGTACCACTACTGCATACAAAACAAGTTATTACACAGTAACAGCTGTAATGCCTAGTTTGCATTTCAACAGAAAAGGAGGCACTGCAACCAGCATCAGTGTTATCATTAAAAGACATTTACTTAATTGATGCATAGTCCATTAAATCACTGTCCACCAATTCACTTGACTACATTTCACTGTGTGCCCGCCACAGCTTTATTAAGGGCAGTGGTCCTGAATTAAAAGCAAATAATAATATTTTACTCCTGTGCTAAATGTAGTTTACAGCTGGTTTGAAAAGCACAAGCATCACATAACTTCATTACACTCACACTTACAAGCAACTGCTGAAAAAAGGAAATGTAACTCAACAGAAATGCTGCATTGGGGCTTCGTGGTGTGAAGAATATTTACTCCCACATCATCAGATATATTTGAATGGCAGCCCTCTCTCTCCACCCTATGAAGCTCCATACAGGAGTGCAGGATGGCGTCAAAGCCATCAAGCAGTATGTGACCTGATGGCATCATGCCAACTACGCTAGGCACCTTCGTGCCAGATTCTGTGTGCCCCTGAGTAATAGGGGTGACCTCAGCGAAAACCGCGCTGTGTGCATTTATAGGACTGTTAGTGGAATAACACACTCAACAATTAAATGCAAGGTTATAATCTGTCTGAATAATTAAAATCTCTCACAATGCTTTCTAATTATTGAGTTCATTGTGTGACGGAGGCCAGGCTCATAAGGAGGCAGGGGCTGAACTTGTGAGTCAGTAGCTCCTCTGACCCCATACTGATCACCAATCCCATTGGAGGCAACAAAACAAACATAAACAAAATCCAGTAAATAAAGCATACTGCAGAACCAAAAACAAATCAATGCTTTAAACCCAATTTGTGAGAATGGTAGTAACACCAACCAACTGGAATGCTAGATTAGAACCCTCACCAGGGAAAAGGGGTGGGGGTTTAGTGGTGTTTCCTGGTTACAATGGTTATGTCAGACTTATATACCTCCATACCCCAAAACCAAGGGCCGGAGGTTCTTAGGGAGGTTCTTGAACTAAAAAATCAGGATGAGCTCCCACCTACACAATTTTTGGTGGTTATGGCTAATACAGTGCTCAGTAAGAATTTCTTCATGTATAAAAAAAACATGTTATGAACAGGCATGAGGTACTGCGATGGGCCCATAATGGCTCCATCTTATATCAATTTGTATATGTATTGCTTTCGTGCAAAGGTGCCAGTAATAGTGGAGAACATCAGACTCACTGCGTACCTACGCTATTAGCGTAGCTGTGCAATGTACTTTGTACATAATGTCTTGAAGTTTTACACTTAGATGTTATGTTGCGGCATGACATCTTGATGCTTTCCAGCTACATGCTTCATTGTTTTTTATTAGTTTATTTGAATTGGGAGGCTTTTCCCCCCACACCCCCATGTTAAAAAAACAAGAGGGACTGGCCTGGTGGTACTGAGGATTGAGGTGCTGGATGCCACACCTCGCGCTATGCCAGTGACCTGAGTTTAGCAATGGCCCCGGGTTGTCAGGGGTCAGCTGGGAGAGAGGGTGAGAAGCAAGATCGAACTGCTGTGAGGCAGCTTTCTCCTTCTGGGAGGGACTGGAGGCACCTTGGTCACTGGCCACCACTCAGTGGAGGACGGATGGCGCTGCTGATGAGGAGCTCTGGTGCTAGCCAAGGGGAGGGGTAGAAGGGGCTGTACCAGCATCACAGGGCATGCATGTATGCACCTCCATGCCCACACGATGCCCATGTGCTGGAGCCCTGGGAACAGGGGGAAAAATGAGCACAAAAAATCCACAAAATATAAATAAAAAAACAAACAAAAGGGAGTGTGGGGGTGGAGTCCCCCAACTTATACAGACAAAACCTAAATCAACAGCAAACATGTGACTAGTTTATTTGAGCTGTGGGCTTTGCCCTCCCACACTCCCTTTGTTAAAAAGAGAAGGGGTTGTTGGGGATGGAGCCCCCCTACTTAAACAAATTGATAAAACATAACTCAACACCAAACACTCAACAAAATAGTCCAGTGCAACTACAGTACAGTGCAGTAAGCGTGCAATGCTGTATTCATTATGACTTTATGCTATTCTAGTTGTGTGATCCAAAGTTCTCCACTATCACCAAGGTACCTACTGTGACTGATGTGATGTCATCACATCACACACGATGTGATGCCCTTGATGATGTCACCATGGTCATGTGTGGAGCTTGATAAAGTGGAAAGATAAGGCTGTCATTCAGATATGTCTGATGATGTCAGGGTAAGTGTTCATCTCACAATGGAACCCTGATGCAATATTGCTGCAGAGCTACATTTCCTTTACCAGCAGTTGCTGGTGAGTGTGACTGATTTATTTCTCAATTCTCAGTCTACTCAGTTTAGAATAGACAGAAAGAGGCTGTAAGCCCATTGGGACTGTCTCCCACTCCTAGTAGGTGCATGGTTATTTTCTGGCCATAGACATTAGATACTTCTCCAATTCCATCTTGAAATTACTAAAGAAAGTACAGTAATATCCATCAAATATTGTGGAAGAGAGTTCCAAGTTCTAGATGTTCTACAAGTAAAGAAATTGTCCCTTTTTTGTGTGTTTGCTCTGGTGCTTGGGTAATAATTAAGAAGAATGTCATTTATGATTGTGAATGTAATATTTATTTATTGTGTTTTGTGTCACATTGTGATTGATCAATATGAACTTATGTGTATTTTCATAATTCTTCTGTAATTGTATGTTTTACATCTAATGGGACCTCATTGAAAATTACCTCCCACTCAAGTTGAATGTTATCCCTGTTCATGTTTTCTATTTCATGAATAAATAGAGGATAATGTATGGGTCGCTATCGGTAAGCAGCTCATTAACCATCGAGAGGTTGCCATGGCGGCCTTGTAAACCTTGACAGCGAAGCTCGAGAGGTTTACGTAGCCATGGCAACCTCAAGACGGTTAAACCAGCTAGTTGCCGATAGCGAAACATACATTATATTTTATAGTGTATGGTTTACATAACTAATTAAAAAAATACAGCAGGAACCTTACAACTGCTATTGGATCCATCACCGCTGCCAATTTCGGGTCATGGTCACCACCACAGCCATTTTGGGAAGGCTGTAGATTTCTGTAGCAGGCATGCACAGACTGTTCCCAGTTGTTAACCCATTGATGTGACATACCATGGTGATGTCACATCGATGGTAAAACGTTGTTATGAAAAGGTAGATTTCTACCTAGAACAACGTTCTACCGTACATTATAAGATTTTACTACTACTGCTATTACTTACTACTGGTGATTGCAAGTTGTTTATTGTGAGACCTCAGGTTAATAGATCTTTCTCAAGAGGAAATACCACATTCTGCCATAAGTTCTTGGCTGCCTAGTATATTAAATAACAATAGTATATCCTCTCTATATCTTCTGCCTTCTATGCTGAACAGCCTAACCTCTGACAGTGGACCTTTGTATGGCATGTGTTTTAGTCTTGGAATACATCTGTTAACTTTCCTATGGATACCTTCAACTAGGTTGATATCTCCTTTTAAATATGGAGACCAGAAGGGTGAACCATAGTCTAATATGGGTCTTACAGTCTTACATACAGTAAGTTATATAGAGAGGTAGTATGCAATGATCACTCCTAGAGATAAATTATTTTTTATAGTTCTCAGCATACCATTGGCCACCTAAATTGTTTTTCTACAGTGATCGGATGATGATAGTTTATCATTAATAATGATCCCCTGATTGCATTCACTAGTTGCGGCCTTTAATGGGACATTATTCATAACGTATGAATACAAAGGCTTTTTTCCCCCAAGTGAATGAATGACTGTACATTTATCATGGCCGAACTTCATTTTGGTTTTTACTTGACCCTATTTCAGTTCATTTTACTGTAAATCATTTACCAATGATTGATACCGTGAAGGATCACAAAATTCTAAATCACTGAAATGAAGTTAAGTGATGCTTGTACTTTTTGAGTCAAGAATAAATTGCGTTAAGCACAGGAGTAAAATAATCAAGCAAAAATACCTGACAAGGTGGGCAGTATTGGGCTATACTACACCACCCCTGGGTGTAAGGATTCCTGACGCTGCAGGTGGATGGCCTTATAGACCCCGTAAGGTTCAATGTAGCCCATACTGCCCACCCTGGAGGATATTAGTGTGCTTTGCAAATGGAATTTGGGTTGTATTTTAGGGGTGAAAATAACATTTAAAAACAGTTTAAATAGTTAATTTAAATTAATTAAAGAAATGTCTGCAAAATAATCTCTCTAGTGCTGGTACTGGCAGTAGAGGGCATTGCTTTCTTTTATGCTGTGTCAGTGTGTTGAATGCCCTGTTTAGCCCCCTCACCCCAACCTTTCTTGTTTCACTGTTGTTGTTCTACTCTCCTGTTCTTTGTCCTTGGGTACAAGTGAGCTGAGACTACTGCATGGATGGCAGGAACAATAGTTTCCTAGTTGCAGCTGTCTCATGTGGAGATGTGCTTTGAGCATTACAAGAAGCAGGCAGGCAGCTGAAGGATCACAGTTGTGATGGCAACAGATCAGAAATCATGGTTGGGAGACTGAGGGGGACCTATGAGGAAATAACTGGGAGCTGCGAAGAAAACTGATATTAAACCTGTGAAAACAGGTAAAGCATGCTGGTTAAAATATTTTTTATTATGCTGTTGCAAGAATGAGGACAGTGGAGAATCTTGCTAAGCAAGAAAAAACATGGTGGCCAAATGATTTTTGATGGGGAACATTGATATTTTTTCTGGAAGGGCAGGCTGGCACTGGGCCTAAGATAGATATTTTTCCTTTAAGGGCAGGCTGGCACTGGGACTAGTTATTTCTCAGTCTCAGTTGACACATAAATGTACCCCTTGCTAAAGGTCTTAGCCAATCAAAGGTCAGGAAATCTCCCTACCCATTTTCTAGTATTATTTATTTTTAATTCAAGACCACTGCCTTAATAAAACTGTGGGAACACGGTGAAACATTGGCGAGTGAATTGGTGACCAGTGATTTGATGGACTATGCATAAATGAAGTAAATAAATTTTTTTACTGATAACACTGCTGTTGGCTGTAGTGTCTGCTTTTCTGTTAGAACTTGCTGTAGTGACCATAGCAGACCATACCATGTACACTTCAGAGGCTGGGCAGCTGTTTCCTGTTCTTTGTAAGTACCTTAAGACCCGGACTTCCTTGTAATACCACCACCACTTTGTGACTCATTTTCAGGAAAGGATATTACATTTGAACAGTCTTAAAGACACAGACACCCAGGATTGTTATTGTTTGGAACTGAACAGTGAGGAGGGGCATCCTATTAGAAGTCTATGCATACTGGCTACATCAGAGACAATTCATGTATTCTTTTTATTACTTTACAAAATATTTTCAGTGATCTTTGTTTATTTTCTCTGTTTATGAAGATGTATTTGCTTGTGAAAACAGTTTATTTTTGTTGTATTTAACTTGAAGCCTTCTTAAAGTGCCTGTTTCTCAACCGGCACTAAAACTAAACAGCATGGATGATTTTGACACCGACGTACTCTAACAGAAAGAAATACAACCTTTTTAGGTATACAGAAGCTGAAATTGATGATGTTGTAGCAGCAAATTCCAGTAACAAAGTAACTAATAGCACACAAAGTGAAAAGTTTCTTATCAAAAAATAAGTGACACTAAAAGAAAAAGAATTTAAGCCTGATTGGAAGATTATTTTGAGTTTAGCTGAATATGTAAACAGATAAATACCCAGAGGTCTTAGGGTTTTGATAGATCCAGTGTGGGATCTCATGACTAGAGATGCAGTGCAGTTTAACTTTGCTAACATAGTAGAAGTAAAGTGGACCACTCTGCCTCGACACATAGCTACGCGATGTGCCCATTGAAATGCAGTACTTCGCCACTTCACGTCATAATGACTTTGTGTTATGATGACTCCACATTACTTTGATTTATTTTCTTTTAAAGGTGGAGTGAGTGAGCATTGTAACAGCCCACAAATCACATAGATCACAGTCTGCAGGTCACATGTTTCATGCAGAAAGTTAATCATGCAAGACAGTGAAAGACTTTCACTTTTGCCTTACCTAGTGTGGGAGAAAGAGTTGTGTTTGAGAGGAGACAGAGAGATAGCAAAAAATGTAAACCTCGCTTTGAGAGGAGACAGAGAGATAGCAAAAAATATAAACCCCACATCTGACCCGGAGCACCTTCTGGGCTAGTGGTCCCCTCCCTGAAGCAGGAGGTAGTGGTGCCATGGAAGCACCACCTCCAGTGGCACCTACCAGCGCCCCCCACCAGTGCCTCCACCTGCCATGGCCCCTGCACCAGCAACTCAGCAGGAAGTGAGGGAGGAGCCACAGCAGCAGCAGGTTTCCTCACCCCAGACCCACTTGAGCACCAGCAGCAGCCAGCAACTACATCTGGTGCCCCCTGCCTGTGCCCAGTCCTCCCTGCAGTTCATTAGTGTGAGAGTTCTTCACTACAATGCCTGTAAACACCAGTGTAGTGAAGTGCAATCTGTGTGGTGAGGTGGTGCGCCGTGGTACCAAGGGAAGTCATCTGGGTGCAGGTGGTCAGCGCACCACCTATAAAACCACTACCATGCAGATTGGCAGGCCAAGCTTGTTGAACAGGCAGGAATGCACCTGCTGGACAACAGGTGGCAGCACGCAGTCTCCACCTGCACGTGGTGTCAAGTGGGGGTGGGCCATGGAGCAAGCGGCTGCTCCACAACCTGCAGATGATGGTGGCAACCCTGCATGAATACCACCACACATGCTGATTTGAGCCTGATGTGGAGTGAGTTGGATCATGTGATCCATTGGACTGACAACATGGAGAAGTGGTTGGAGTGCACCAACTCCAAATAATGATCATGCTTCAACTGCTGCTCTCACACCATAACATTGATCATTAGTTTTTGTTTGTCCTTGCACACACCACCCTCTCAGTGAAAAAATATTACCTGACATTGCCCCTAATCCATCCCCTTCTATCTTCAAATTTGCCCCCTTGTTTGTGCACATCTCTTTTTCAGAAAGATGTTACCCTCTTGTATGTTGTTGATTCCCTTTCAGTACTTGATAGTTTCTACCATGCACCCCCCTTACCTTGTGGTTATACATATTAAGCTTTAGACTCCACAATATTTAGGAAACCAGTTAACTTGTTGTCATGGGTTGAAATTGGGGCAATATTCATGCCATCAGCAACTTCTCTACCACCAGCGTGGACAACAGTATCTCCAGCCATGATTGAAGCTATTGATTGTGCTGTGAAAAACATAGTCAGAGAAATCTCTTTACTGGCATCAGCTATGCACTTCTGCTGCGTCCTACCACACCATGGCCACTCTTGCCACTGGCAGCAGTGCCATGGCCAGAAGCATCTTTGCATGCACATCTCTTTGCAGGCATTTTTTGGATTACACAGAAAATTCACAACAAATTGAGATTTCTGAAATTTGGGGTGGATGGGAAGCCAAAAACAAGCTGTGGCTTACAGATGCAGATTGGGCACTAAACAGATACAAACGCACAGACGCAGATTGCACATTATAAAGAGATGCAGCCACACAGGCACAAACACATCTTAACAAGTGGTCACACAAATCCAAAACTGGAAAAATAAATTATACCTTTTGCGGGTTGGGGGAGCCACTACAGTAGCAGTCCACTAGCTAGATAGAAGAAAGCAGTAAAAAAATACTGCAGATAGATAACTGATTCAGAGTGCGGCGATTACTGTGTGGCACAATAAAATGTGTCTGACTTGATGGCACATTCACACTCATGCACTGCAGGTAATACGCAGAAAATGTAACAGTGTAATACACTATATAAACAAATATTTTAAACAGAATGAAAATATGCACTGCACCACAACAAACAGAAAATAATTATCAAAAATTACTTCAAGTATTACCACGTGTACATAAACACACAAATACTAGCACACACTACTAGCCCAAAACAGTTAGAAAGACTGCCTTTCTCATGTGAATCTCACTCCACCACAGATACGCCCCTCCCCTTTAGCACACTTCAACAGTGTCTGTCAGTACACAGGCTGAATATTCTAAATTAACATTCAAAATGCACACAAAAACGATCAACACTCGATTTAAGCACAGGAGGGTTTCCTACAGTCGATGTACTAAATCTGGAACAAAATAATTGGATCAAAAGTGATTTTTAAAGCTTTTTTGATGGTTTGATTCTCAACGCTCTGACAGCAAACTATTTCCAGCTTTCCACTACACACACTACGCAGAACTGTAGCTGTGCAAGAGAATATAAAGCCATGTGACCTGCCATCCCATGAATTAATGCAAAATTTGCCTCAAATAGCAATAAACAGGCAAAGCAAAGTGAAGTCTATTAAAATCAGTGGCACTTCACATTAAAATTATGGGGAAAGCTGTACTACAAGGTGAAGTAACATGAAGTCTATTGGAAACAATGCACTTCACTTTAAATTTATAGGCAAAGTAATTCGCTTTGCATTGAGGATCACTATGCAGATTTGGAGATAATACTCAAAGTGCTACATGTAGCAAAGTGGGAGCACTTCACCCACCTCTATTCATGACCCTAAATTACTACACCATTGGAACTGTATTAGATCAAAATGTTCTATTGATTTCATGGTCGGAATATTGAGGTGACCACTAGAGAGAGGACAAGATTCGTGAATGAGATGCAGGCAGTAGAAGAGCAATTGAAACTAAAGGTAGAGGAGGAGTTTACATGTTCACTAGAAAAAATGTAGTCAGATTTTACAAACTTTGAGGATAATATTAAAAATATTAAAATGACAAAATATAGGAAAGGCATAATTGATTGTAGAGACAATAGAGGCTACAACTATACTAACAAGAAAAACACAAGATGGGGACCAAAAGCTGCATTTAGAGAGACTGACACACAAAGTAGTTCAGAAAACAGTGAGAGGGGAAACTTCATGTAGTGGCTGGACAGGTGCCTTTTTTTTAGGAAGGGGAAGGAAAGCAGGAGCTCAGGGTACAACATGAGATACCACAGAAGAACGCGAAGAGGACACACAGATATCGACAAAGCAGGAAGATGGAAAAGCAGCAAAAAGGAAGAAAAAAAATCAAGAAAATAGCAAAAGACAACACCCTAAAAGGAGACAAGATCTAAGTATGAAGGGTAGCAACGAGAAGCAGTACAGTACTGTCTTCCACCTCTCAAAAAGACAGTTAAGAGACAGTGAGACCCATTTTCAGAGCCAGCCAGCTGCACAAGCAAACAGGTGTGCCATGAGAAAAAATAGGGGCCAGACAGCTCTGGCACAAACAGATTATGCAATCCGAACAGAACGAGCTATCTGTTTGAATATCAGATCCTGGTAGCATGGCCCAAAGCAAGTAGTCCCCATATCTGGCACAGTACTACCAGAGGGAGGGACTGAAGACTGCCAGTAGGGGTAAAGAGCGGTGCACAGTGTTGAGCACCATGGGCAATATTCAGCAAAAACATGCAAAATGAGCCCATTGGGCATGCATGGCACTAAGGGGCCATTTGCATGCATATTATGGGCTCATCTGTATATGACAGCCTGGTCTGAGTGCACAGGGCCAGGTCCCCCCAAGCCCTGATCCCACTCCCCATATAAATATTTATTCATATTGGTGGTTAAGTGGTCCTTCCCCAGCCCCGATCCCTTCCCCCAGTATTTTATTCATAATTCTTGACGGTCTAGTGGTCCCTGTCTAGCCCAATCCATTCCCCAGTATTTCTTTTATAGTCCCTAATGGTCTAGTGGTCCCTTCCTAGCCCCATTCCCTTCCCCAGTATTTTGTTCATAATCCCTGGTGGTCTAGTGGTCTTGCTGATGGAGTATTCCTAGCAGACCATGCCTTGTACACTTGGGAGGATGGGCAGCTCTTTCCTATTTTTCTAGTTTACATTCTACCATTTGAGCTGTGGGACCTCCTCACACCAGCACATAACAAACTCTGGTCAGAGCCAACATGGCTGCTTCAGAGCGGTGAGCCCAAATCAAACAATACTCGGCACTCCTGCCATGGCTGATGCCATACTAGCTGTACTCACTCATGCACTATAACGGATAGTTGCACATGAGCGAGAAAAAGACTGCCGTGCCTAAGATGGCTGTTATGACAATAGTGCATATGCACAATTACCACTGATACTCGCGTATGTGCAATGAGATCATGGTGGCCATCTTGGGCATGGTGGGCACTTGTGGAACTGACAAGTGTCCAAAAAATAGTGTGTCAGCTGAGAGAAGTGACTAGTGCTGCCATAGAGGGGAGTAACAATGGTACAGCACTGACCAAAGCACTGTGGAAGGCCAAAGAACCTGAAACTTGTCACA
This sequence comes from Neoceratodus forsteri, assembly GCA_016271365.2. NCBI lineage: Eukaryota > Metazoa > Chordata > Ceratodontiformes > Ceratodontidae > Neoceratodus > Neoceratodus forsteri. Next base: position 1,698,522,016 of record CM057449.1, on the reverse strand, counting down.
TGCTTCCAAAGCCCCTTTTCTCCTCTCCTAGCAAAATGTCTGCTGTGCTCTGCCCACGCAGCTATAATGATTGGTACCCATTGTGGAAGTTTTAACAGTGTGTACACAGGGTGCACGTTCCACCTCATTTTGCGTCCCACAATATTACAACTGAGAATCAGTGATAAGATTTGTTTTTATATAGAGATTTTTCTGCCCCTGAGGCTGATCAGTCCACTCTACCACAGCTTGCCCCCAACTGCCAGCCAGCCTCCTCCGGTACTCACTGGCCATGTTCCCCCATGGCTTGCCCCCAAGGCAGGGCTAGGAGTGAGAGGATCGGCCTCCCCAATCTAGAGCACAATCCAGTCAGGCTGGGAGCACCGTTTGATATCACAGGTTGGGTGTGAGCCAGGTGTCATCAACTGGCTCTGTTTTCCCTGATTTTCTTCTCTTGGCTGGGAGATTGGAATGATGCAATTGTGCAAATGTGTAGAGGCACGCATGCACTGCTGGCGCACCTGCTGCCTTGCCACCACACCTCCCCATGGTGGCAGCATTGCAGCAGTGCAGCATTTCCTACCCCACTAAACTGACTTGCAGCAGCCTGGATCTACTCCTGAACCCAGGATGCCACTGTGGTTGGAGGTGTGGAATCTTGTGTCTCAACCTTCCATGCCACTGGGCAGGTTGAATTATTTTTTTTTTTAATCAACATTTTATTGCAGTTTTTATATAACTGTACCCAGTTAAAACAATCATAAACTGTTCATGAATGTTCAACAATTATTTATGAGCAGTTCATACAGTATGCATCAAATTGTTCATGAATGTTCATGAATTGTGACTTGTGTATAAACATGAACTAGCACTCCAACTTTCATAAAAATGATGGTTTACAAATGTCCATGAAAGTTCATGAAACTCTTCCACTGAACTTACATGGACAAATTCCATCAATATATTTGGTAGCCAGAAATACCTTGATTTTATAATATTTAGGGTTTTAAGTTTGGTTCTACAACAGAATCAAACACTAACTTCAGGTGTTTGATTCTCAGACTGTAGTGAAGTTCTGAGGCAAATAGGCAGACTTTTGGTTCAGATGGTTCCTCCTGGTCCAAATGGTGTAGATCAGGTGAACCAGTCTAACCATGAACTACAGTTCGCTCCTGAAAAAGTTAACTAGTGTGAGTCAGAGCCTCCTCTTGGTGCTACACTCAGGTCCACAAAATGAACCTGTGTGAAATTTCACTTGTGCATTTGTCTTGGGGTTGTTAGGTTGCTCAGGCAGGGCTGTGATACACTTCTAGTTAGATAGCTAGAACATTCTTAAACAAAGGTGAAACATCTTCAAAAGTTCAACCTATGCTACTGCAAACAGCAGGACTGCTGAATGGGGGATATTTAGGAGAAACAAAAAGAAGGAAAAATGAAAGTAAAGAGGTTAAGCAGTTCAGCAAAGCAGCAATCCTGTGGAGCCAGGGACTTACATGAAAGGAACTAAGAAGACAGGCATTGGACACTGGAGCAGTGTGCTTGTCCAGTGGGCAGATGATGCATGAGGTGACAGTCTGCCAGTGCCCTCCTGCCTCCTAATCGCATCAGCGGTGCCGAACACAAGTCTTTTTTCATTGCAGCAATAGCATTTTAGCAGGGCATACTAACAGACTTACTAAATCCCCTGCCTGGAGCATGAGATGTGATTGTATTTTAGAGCTACTTTTACTGAGCAGCAAGTGTGTGTCAGCTGGCAGAATGACAGTGCCTGACCACTGGTAGTTGGCAGTTAGTGACTTACCATAAAACATTTTACATTTTTTTTTTCTTGTGACAGTCTTCAAGCTCTTTACATTTGTCCAAGATGCACCAGTTCCTTCTTCCTCCTCCTGAGTTATGAAGCAGCCTACGTGTGTATGTGTCCTCCAGAGTTGTGCTTTCACAGTGTGCTCTGGGCAGTGGGCAGTGGGCACTGGCAGAAAGAATGTGCCAGCTGGCAGTGTGCTGGATGAGTGCATAGCCATTGTTAGTTGGCACCCTGGTAGCATCCTATAAACAAGCATTTGTCAATGCCGAATGTTGCTTGCTTATATGTGCTGTTTAGGTATTTGGAAGTTATTGGAGTGCAAATATTGAAAAATTGCGAACTTATGAGCGTGCGTAGGAACTGCGCAACGCACGCTTGTAAAACAGTCATTGTTAGGAAATTTTTCACGAAATATTCAACATAGCCATTTTAAGACCTCTGGTCATGAACAGTGTCAGTGTGATTTTGTTAATGTGTCCCATACATTGATTTTGCACTGACCTGCGCCATTGTGCGCTACTGGGCGGCTGCGTTTGAGCAGGATGTGAAAAATGACAGCTGTACTGCTCATAAGGAGGTGTGGTAAAATGACAATGTTGAAAATCTGGGTGGAACTATTGAAAGTCGCAAACCTACGGCGTGCGTGGGAACTGCTGCGCACTTACATAAAACAGTCATTTTAAGGAATTCTTTCACCAAATTTTCAACATTGCCATTTTAAGATCTCTGCTCATGAATAGTGACACTGTGATTTTCTTAATGTGTCCCATACACTGATTTCTCACACTGACTGCGCCATTGTGCACTACATGGGCAGAAACATGTTTTGAGCAGGATGTGAAAAATGACAGCTGTACTGCTCATGAGGAGGTGTGGTAAAATGGCAATGTTGAAAATCTGGAGTGAAAATATTGAAAATTTGTGAACTTACGAGCCTGCATAGGAACTGCGCAACGCACGCTCGTAAAACAGTCATTTTTAGGAATTTTTTCACCAAATTTTCAACATAGCCATTTTAAGACCTCTGCTCATGAACAGTGTCACTGTGATTTTCTTAATTTGTCCCGTACATTGATTTCGCACACATCGACTGCGCCATTCTGCGCTACAAGGGCGGAAACACATTTTGGGTGAGATGTGAAAAATGACAGCTGTACTGCTCATAAGGAGGTGTGGTAAAATGATAATGTTGAAAATCTGGAGTGAAATATTGAAATTTTATTAATTGAGCCTGCTGCGTAGGAACTACTGCTTATGCTATAAAACAGTCATATTTGGATTTTTTGGACCAAATTTTCAGCATGGGGTTTTTGGGACCCTTCTCATGAACAGTGTCACTGTCATGGTGGTATTCAGGCCCAAGGTGATTTGCAGTCACTGCACAGTCACTGCGCCGAATCACCTTCGAGTCCGAATAACGCTTGGGCGATAGTGACATCATTCATGAGAAGGGATCCTTAAAACCCCACACATTGAAAATGGTGCAAAATTCCCAAAAATGCCTGAGATATGCAATAAAGTTGACCCCTCCTATCTAGCCATTATACAGCTTACCGGCATTTCCTCAGTTCGGGGTCGGCTTTGAAGAGTGCAGACGTGTTCCCGGTCCACCGAAGATCGCGCCAGCCGGAGTCCGGAGGTATGGGGGCTGAGGGGGGTGCGGGAGGCTGTGTGCACAGTGGGTGGGGTGCGGGTTGTGGGAGGGGTGTCGGGACGGGCTATGGACGCTTTTGCAGGTTTAAAAACAAAAAGACTACGAGGGACCAAGGACGTTTGCCAAGCTGGGGTGGGCTCCCAGCGTGGCACAAGGACGGGGGGGGGGGAGACGACAGCAGCTCAGCCGGCGGGGATTGGGCACCACATCGGCTACACAGGACGTGCGGGGGCGCGCATGCCTGTGCGTGGGGGGGGAGCTGTGCTTATCGGTGCTCACTGAAGCGTAGCTCCCCCTTTCAACTGTATGCCACTGCATTTTGGAGAGTGTCATAGACAGCTCCAAAATGCATTGGCTTACAGGGGCCGCGCCTGCCAGCTCACTGACTGAATTGGAGGAGGAGATGACACACCTCCGGAATCTCCGATGATGGTACTATGTTTCTTGCACATGCGTGCAAGCAACATAAAAATGTTTAAAATGCCAGCCCAGTGGTGAAGCGGGGTGAGACACTTACTGTCTCATCTCTTCCAATACCGGTGACCTGGATTCAGGAACAGACTTGGGTCATCTGGAATCGGCTGGTGAGGGAGTGGATTGAGAGTCTGGGGGACTGCTCTCCTCTTGTAGGGTGGGAAGGCCTGTAATCCCAGCCTAGGCTGTCCCAGGTGGAGGCCTGGGCTGAGAGCAGGTCAGGGAGGCAACTTAAGGGAGGGCCTGTGGGCAATGTCGGATGGGTGTGCCTCCATGCATGAGTCTGACGCTCCGCAGTCAGGGGTGGGATCAAAAAAATGGAAAATGGAATGTTGGGGGGCTTCATGAGGCCCTGCCCAGCCATCTCCATGCTCATACTGGCACTTGGTGTGCGTCTCGGTCCACCTCAGATTTGTGTGTACTGGGAGGAATGATGGCCCTTCTCCTCTGGCCCCTGACGCAAGAGGGGAACTTGAGGGGAGAATCTGACTGAGCAGCCGAGGGAGGCAGAAAGCTGGGCTAGGGGTGCTGGTGACTGGGATGATGCAGATTCCCCAAACAAAGGAGCCAGAAAAACCTATATGAAAAAAAAATTAATTAATATTTGTTGATGCTGTTGTTGTTGTTGTTGTTGTTGTTGTTGTTGCTGTTGTTCTTGTAGCAGTCTTCACATTCCCCCAAGTTTCTGAAGTCCTTCCTCCTCCTGAGTCCTGAAGCAGCCTGTATGTGGCATCTTAAGCTGCGCTGTTGCAGTGTGATCTGGGCAGTGGGCAAAAAGCATATGCCAGCTGGCAGTGTGCATGGCCATGGCCCAGCCACTGGCAGTTGGCACCTTGGTGGCATCCCATAAAAAATGTAAAATAAAGTCAGTTTCTTTTCTTGTGGCAGTCTTTATGTTCCCCCAAACTGCTGTAGTTGTTTCCTCCTCCTAAGTCCTGAAGCAGCCTATGTGTGCATTGTCCTGAGCTTTGCTGTTGCAGTGTGATTTGGGCAATGGGCTGTAAGTGAGTGCCAGCTGGCAGTGGTATCCCATGACGTGGGCGACTGCAATTGGGCACCTACAAAAACCATGACTCAATCGCGGTGCATGTCATCGTGATGACCAACCAGGGAGGGCGACCAGATGGGGGGGTTCACACATATAATAACAGGATGTCGCTACATGTATACATGAGCGGGGAGGGGAGTGAGCACACTCAGTGAGGGAGGGGAGGCAGGGTTCGAGAGGGGTGTTGCCACGGTGAGCTGCTGAGCTGGCCCCATGGCAAGGTGGGTGGGTTCAGGGCTGGGGTGTGAATGGTGCTGGGTTTGGGTCCTGGCACAGGCACGTTTTGTTGCACCGGGCCCGAATATATATTTTTTTTTTGGTTTTGCATCCCCCCCCCCGACATGCACCTCCCTGGAGTTGAGAATCTTTAGTAGGGGAGTGCGGGGGGATGCAGCACCTTGCCAGATCTGTACAACAGTCCTTGGTCTCCTGCCTCACTGTGTGCTGGTGCCCTAGCCACTCCACCACTGGATCGACTTGGCCAAACACCCCAGCACACGGCAACTTGATCCCTCACAGCTGAAACATAGAACAACAGGGGGAGTGGCAATTTCCTTCCACTGTTATTCCCCTGTCACTCTAAAGCCTTTTGTGCTTTCCACAGCGTGGTTGTTGAAGCTTTCTTGTTGGTGTGCTTTTATGACCCAGTACCTATCACTCACTCCTTATCACTTTTGGTTTCTTCAGCCACTGAATTTATCCATTTTTTATCAGTCATTTGTTATTTATATAGCGTCCTATCCCAGGTGTTCAAGGCACTATATATAATATACTAACAGAAGCAGTCTAAGATAGCAGAAAGATTAGAAAAATACAGCCACAATATAAGTAATGCAAACATATGTTGTCTTGGGTAAATCATCATGGATAAAAAAATACCAAGAAGTAGTGAAATGTCAGTGCTTTTTTAAAGGCCTCCAAAATGCTGTCAGCAGCCTGAGAAAGCATTGCAACACTTGCTCTTTTACCAAGTACTGGACTCCATCAAATACCTTTCGCTGATCCACCATCCACCACCCTTTTTTGCACGTTGAGCTGCACGCAGGGACAGCTAGTGTTCCTGCAACATCATCCCTCTCATCTCCCAAACGTTGGCTAATGATGTTTCCCAATTTCCACAATGATTTGTTTTAAATAAACACTGTGATTCAGGGCAATACTGAATAGCTATATAGCAAGTTTTCAATTCTCAAAAATGTTACAAAAAAATGATGTCTAGCCTTTCTACTCAAAGCTGGATGTGCCGAAGATACAATCCACAGTTTCTGGCCACCCATCCCTGATTCCTCCTCATGCACAGACACAAGTGTGGAGAGATAAGGGCTTGTTGTGGTAGTCAAAAGATCAATGGTGGACATCCGATCAGATGTGCAGCCCACCTGTGGACTGTATTCTATATTCTATATAATGTATATGAGTGTGGGATATAGCAGTCCTCCAAGAACTGCCGTATTCCAAAGTGACTGATGATTCAAAAAAAAAAATTGAACAAAAAGACAGCATTAGCACGCCATGACAGCTCTAAGGATGTCTATTGCTAAATTAATCACTGTCCAATAAACCACCACAGAGCAGTGAACAATTTATGTGCTGGGCTGGACTGCGCTATGACAACACCATGAGTTGTGTTACACCACTGGCTTCTAAGTGCTCCAAAATAGGTGTTATTTCATTTGTGGTTTTCTCATATGCTGTCCCCTTTCCTGTGTCTGCCCCAACCCAGCAGCACACACAGACACATGAAAGACTCAGGATTAAGTGTGCGATTGGAATACAATATACTTCATGGATGGTCTAGATTTCCCTACAGGTGCATATCTTGTACAAAATGGGTACTCTGCAGCATTCCCTGGCCCTCCACACAAATGGAATGGCCAGGATCCTTTAATGGATTGAGCCCTCAGTCCTTTTCTAAGGTGTTATCTTTAGAAGGGATAAACTTTGGGATACGTTTGGGACAGAAATGTTCAAGCATAAATACCACTTTTATGGGCCCCGAAATAGAGTGTGAAGTTCACTCAGTTGCACGGACCCAGACAAATGCTATATTAATTACATCACATTAGTCCTGGGGGAGCAGAGACACCCTCATAAATTGGGGAATGCAAATGAGGCATTCCTGCTGTTACTGTGCACAAAGTGGGTTTGTGCAGTAACAGTGTGGTCATGCATGTCTATGGGTGGTACAGTGCCATTCACAGACATGCATGTGCTGTGCCAGCACTGATACCCATCCCTTCCCCCTCACGACCAATACTATAAGTCTATTTGTGGGTCAGTGTCCATCCATCCAACCCACATCATCCCTAGTAGTTGACTGGGACCCTAATTGAGACCTCAGATAACAACAGTCCCTGGTAGTTCAATGTATACCTCCTCCCTAACTCCTTATCTCTGTGTGTGTCCTTCCAATCAATGGTTCCTTACCAATCACAAACCCACAACATCCATGTGCAATGGAGACAGTGTTCTGATGCCTCTACTGCCTATTTCAAAAAGTTCTTAGACTGGGGGCATCATTAAATTGGCGCTGACCACTGAGATGGATGTAGAAACTTAGAAAATAGACAATCATGGCAAAAAAAGGCCATGGGTCCATTCAGTCTGCCAGTAATACTCTTACACTGACGCCTGTTGCTGATACAGAATTTTGTCTATACTATCCACCCCCATGTTCCCTGCCTTACTGTAACCCTTCCCCCAAGAATAACTACTAAGCCCTTAACTCTGTTCCAGCAGTGCTTCAAGCCATTAATGGTTTTGGCACCCAGCACCTCGGCTGACAGATTAGCTCAACCACTCTATCTGTAAACTAAAACTTCCTCAAATCCCTCCAGAATTCCACCCACCACCACCACCAGCTTCCACTCATGTTCCTGTGTTCCAGATTTGCTATTCCTGTGACTAGTTCTGTGCTGTTTACTTTGTTCATTCCTTTCAGGATCTTTTTTTCTATTATCATTTTATCCATTTTTGTTCCGGTTTTTCCACCCTCGCCCTCAAGTCCTTGATGCAAGTGCACATGTGTGGAGGCAAGTGCACACCACGCACTGTGGGACGCCCCACCCTACCGGTCACCCATACCCATCTGCACCACCACAGGACTGCCACTCGATGATGGTGGGACTGCAGGAGGGAGATCCCCCTTCCTGGAAGAGGAGAGTCACCATTAGGCAACTCAATCCTGCTCCCACCATCCCCCCAAGCTAGCTCCCTGATAACCTGAGGTCATTTCTGAACCCAAGTTGTCAGCATGGCATGAGGTAAGGCAGAGATGCCTCAGCCCTCAGTGCCACCGGGCTGACCCCTCCTTTCAGGAACTTGAGGGTCTCTATATTATTGGTCTTCCCTTCATCTGACCTTCAGCCAGTGTATTGTTTACTGGGATAATCCAGTGTTCGTTAGAGGTGGAGAATTTCCCCCACCACACTGAAGATAGCTGTGGTGACATAGAAATGCAGAAACATAGAATTTGCTGGCAGAAAGGGACCAGTAGGTCCATCTAGCCTGTCCTATTTTTCCCTGCCTAGTACTACACCCCCAACCCTAATTGGTCACCAGTGACCCTCCCTCGCCCCTTTCTTCTATTTATTATATCCATGTCCCTATCCCACACATACTTGAAGTTCCCCACTGTTTTTGCCCCAAATGCCACTTCTGGCAGGCTGTCCCAGGCACCCACTACCCTTTCTGTAAAGAAGTATTTCCTCACATCCCTTTTAACACCCCCCCCCCCAGCTTCATTGCATGCCCCATGTTCTGGTGCTCCTCCTTCTCTGAAAGAGACTCTCCTTCTCCTTGTTCACCCCTGTGGGGTACTTATAGGTTTTAGTCATGCTGCCTCTTGCACTCCTCTCCTCTCCTCTCCTCCAAAGAGTACATGTTGAGCTCCCACAGCTTTCCTGATAAGGATTCTCTTGCAACCCCCCTCACCATTTTAATAGCCCTCATCTGGACCTCTTCTACCCTGTTAATGTCCTTGTGGAGGTGCAGCCCCAAAACTGGGCACAGTAGTCTAAGTGGGGTCTCACTAATGAGCACTACAGTGGCAGCACCACCTCCCTCCCTCCTGCTAGAAATCCCCTTCCCTATGCACCCTGTCATCACCCTAGCCTTGCCAACTGCCTTGTCACGCTGCCCTTACCCTTGAAGATCATCAGATATGATTACCCCAAGGTCCCTTTCTTGCTTGGTGACTGTAAGTACCTCTCCCTATCTTATACACAGCTCCCAGGTTTCCCCACTCCAGGTGCATCACTTTGCACTTTTTGCATTGAAAACAAGCTGCCACACCATAGACCACTCCTCTAATTTCCTCAGATCCCTTTGCATTCTCTCTCTCCCTTCCTGGGTGTCCACCATTTTGCAGATTTCTGTGTCATCTGCAAAGAGACACACCTTCCTCTCCAATTCCTTGGCAATGTCACTTATGAAGACATTGAAGAGGACAGGACCCGCTACTAATCCCTGTGACACCCCACTGGCCATTCTTCCCTCCCCAAAGTGACTACTGTTTACCACCACCCTTTGTCTCCTATTCTTTAACCAGCTTGATACCCAGCTTCCACCTTCTCCTCTACCCCAAGCTGCTATGTTTCTTTATTAGCCTCCTGTGTGGCACAGTGTCAGAGGTCTTACTGATGTACAGATAGGTCATTAACCTTTAACATGCAGGTGTGGGCAAATTATCTGGTAGAGCTTGCACTTTTTGGCACTTCTGTCATTTCAACAAAGTATGAAGTGCACCACATGTGCACATGAAAGCAATTTCTTCAGCAAATATCCAGTTCTTCACAAGGTAGGGGCTTCCTGTTCTCTTCCTACATATACTGCCTTTCTTGCAAACTGTCTTTGTGTTAGGCTGCCTCTCTGTCATGCCATGCTAACTGTAATGGGTGCCCTATACATTGCTGTGTAGTGGACTGGAAGTTTTACTGAAGGAGTGTGTGCATTTTGAAACACTGTCTGGGTCCTGTGTGGTTGACGGTAATTATACAAGCTGATTGCTCACAGTCATTCTCTGTTGCCTTTCAAGCAAATTGTCACTCAATATGATCTTATGATCCAGAGGATTGAATGGAGGAATAGCTTGAAACAAATTGTTAAGTAGATTGAAAAAATTAAAGGCAGAGTGAGAATGATAGCTTAGCACCTCTTAGTAGTTTTGCTACTTAATACTTAATGTGTGAACAGTAGAATAGTATAAAATTTACATATATAGTGCTTTTCATGCACTGTGTCCCAATGTGATTTACAATAAATTTATTTACACAGTACAGTCCAGCAGAGATGTCGCATCTCATTCCCTGTGGGGTCCTGCTTTTGCTTGGAACCCCTTGGTGCTGCTAAGCACCACTGGTACATTGATTCACATTATGACACGTCCTTGTGTTAGGCTAATAAAAACACAGCAGTTACCTTCAGCATGGCTTTTAAAATGGTACACTAGTTGTTTAACTGATACCTAGCTCTTTTATTGAATAAGGAAATCATTTCAGCATCAACAGCAATTTGCTATAAGCCATTCTTTTGTTGGGAGGAGGAGGGGCGGCAGATAATTCTCAACTTTTATTACAAAAGGCAAATTCGGACACTGTTTAAACAGCATATCCCCAGGCACACTTGCAGTGGTTCCAGGGCTAAAACTTAACATGCAGTAAGATCAATTACACAATGGCAAGAACAAATCCTGAACTGATTGGCCAGTCTTGGGCTGGACCCATGATGTTATCCCAGCACAACATCATGGGTCTACTGTCATCATGATGGCTGCTATGGATGCTATCCTTTTTTTGCATCTCCTCTTAAGAAACAAAAATATTTTTCCACACTAATAAAAACATTCTTTAAAATTATTTTTTTTATTTTATATATAACGAACCATTGTATAATAGCAATAATGCCCTCCAGGGTGTGTGTCGTTTGGGATAACATCACTCCTCAGTTGTTGGACACACTCGGTGTGCGGCCTCGTGCCCAACCACCTGAGGCGTGATGTTATCCCAGCACGACACACACCCTGTTGGGCATTATTACTTAATTCACTTATGAAGAGAATCCAGTACTGTTGTTACAGGTTGACTGCTGTACATTTTTACTATCAAGACCACAAGTAACATTAATTTGAAATACAACAAAAAAAGATGCATCCTTTTTATAATTCTGTCAGAATCATAGAAGTGCAGCAGCTTGTTGGGCACTGCTTAAATGTAGTTTAGAATTCAATCAAGATAGCAGTTTTCTCCCAGTAGTATTAACCAGCACTATTAACCAGTGATAAGGAAGAAAAACAAAAAGCAAGCAAGCTGACCCAGTAAGACATTTTCTTCAGAAGTACTAAATGTAATTGTTCAGTCATCTCAAAACATTTTTTTCCTGTCAAACATGGGGGCAGCAAATAGTTAAACAAGTCTAATTATAAAATCATAAGTCAGAGTACTTCACCTACTTCATTTATAATTAATAGACTTCCATCATTTTGTACAGTTTCTTGAAGAAAAAACGAGGCAATATAAAGCTTTAACTCTACAACCCTAGCTGCAAAGTCCAAATAACTGATTTCATTGGTTAAAAAAATATCAAAACAAACAGAAAAGGAGTTTGAAACAATCAACATTAGACTGTATATCTGTTACAGTATTAAGATATGTTTACGTTAGATTTTTTTTTTAAACAGAAAGACAAACCACATTTCAAGGCGAATCCTGAAAAGACATCACACACATTCTCACACAATGCAGTCTTCTGCACTTTGGCAAAAGTCAAAATTAATGGGATAATGAATGAAAATATGACATTTGATTCTCTTCATAAAGGTTCCTTCTTCCTGCTGGGTTGCAGAAGTTGATGGATCTGTGGTCTTAAGTGGGTGGGGGGGGCAATAAAGGAGGATAGGCCCAAATAGGGTCATAACATGGACTGGGAGGGGAGAACTGAGGGGGATATTGTGTGCACAGATGATGGGTTGAGAGGTTAAATATATAGCGGTGCCAGACAGGATGCAATGCAGTAATGTTGTAGTATATCACAAAATGTTGCAGTATGCTGCAGGGAACAGTGTAATTCAATGGCAATTAAGCCCTTTTGTCATGCACTATTTTGTGACATGTCATTTGCTGCTAGTTATTGGGCTGCATCATGACTGAGAAATATAGAAACATAGACAATGGTGGCAGAAAAAGATCAAAAATTCATCTAGTCTGCCTGAATTTCCTGAGCTACCCCAGGACCTACTGTCCATATGAGGTTTTATCCTTCCTTGTCCACCTCCCTACTCCCAGTTCAACTGCTACGGACCTGAGCAACCATCAAACCCTTAATTGTTTCCCAGCAATGGTTGAAACCATTTACTGTCTTGGCACCCACCACCTCTGCTGGCAGACTGTTCCACAGCTCCACCATGCTTGCCATAAAACAGAACTTTCTCATATCCCTCTTAAACCTCCCCCCCCCACCAATTTCCACTCATGACCTCAGCTTCTTGACTCTGTACTCCTGCTAAATAGCTCCCTGTAGTTCACCTTGTTTATTCTCTTCAGGACCTTGAAAGTCTCTATCATATCCCCCTCTCTAGCCTGGTTTCCAGTGAGTACATGTTCAGTGCCTTGAGATGATCTCTGTAATGTCTGCCCTTTTGGCCCTGAAACATCTTGGTCATCCTGTGTTGCACTTTCTCCAGCCTGTCCCTGCCCTTCCTTGGGTGAGGACTCCAGAGCTGAGCATAGTATTCCAGCCGTAACCTCACCAGTGACCTATATAGAGGTAGTAGTACCTCCTTTTTTCTGCAGTTAGTACCCCTTCAGATACACCCAAGCATCCTATTAGCCTTACCATAGGCCTTGTTATACTGACTTGATTGTTTGGGAGAGTGATGACACCCAGGTGTCGTAATGCTCAGTTTAACCCCTCCCATCCAGTACTCTGTCCAGATTTCCCCCCCTAGGTGCATAACCTTGCATGAGCATGTGGCAGTTGTAGGATTCAGATCCAGGTCTGTTTGGTCTTCTGGATTGTAGCACAGTGTTCTAACCTCTAGGCTATATTGCCTACCTATTGAAGGGAGGGGATGCTTTCAACTTTTTTCAGATATTTTAGTGGCTGTGTATGTGCTAAAATATTTACTAAAATTAGATTGAATCAGTTTATTGCTGGATCTGGTCCAGGTAGTCCTGTTATCTGGATGATATTGTTCAGATCTGAGTTTGTCTGATTACATCTACTGCAGAATGTGTCTGTACACCAACAACTCTTTTTCTCAACCTTTGCATTTAAGGTACACATCTATCCTCTGTTTGTTTTCCCAAAATTGCTACTGTACTATACTTTTCATTTTTTTTAAACTTCCTGCCATTTGCCTGTCTAGTCTCATCTGTCCTTGTCCTCCTGCAGTCTTCTGTAATCCCCTCACAGTTTAGTGAACATAGATATCCATCTTGTATGTCATTATCCAAATCTGGGGAGAGAGAGAGAGTGCAAAAGTGGTCACAAAACTGATTATTAATGTCTCCAATAGTCACTAAACAAAAACCTTCATTCACCACAGGCTTTTAGTCTTTTTTCTTATGGTTTGATAACCAGTTAAGATCCAGTAGGCATAAGTGCTTGTTTTCAGGGGCAACCTGGGAGCATTGAGAAGGTTAAGTGACTTGTTCAGAGTTATACAGTAGGCAAGTGGAGGTTGTGGGAATGAAACCCAGGTCTACTGGGTGTTTCAAGTTTATTCACAGCTTACATAGAAACATAGACTTTGATGGCAGATAAGGACCACTTGGCCTACCCAGTCTGCCCATTTCTCTACCTAATGGATAAGCTGCAAATTCTAGTTTACCAACAGCCTTCTTCCTCCTACAACCCACAAGAATTGCCTTATGGCTGTCCCATGCAATCTTGAATTCCCCCACTGTTTTTAACCCCACAACCTCCTCTGGAAGGTGATTCCATGCGTCCACCACTCTCTCCGTGAAAAAATATTTCCTCACATTGCCCTTGAGCCATCCCCCCATCTTTAAATTGTGCCCCCTTGTTCTTGCACATCTCTTTTTCTGAAAGATACTACCTTTTTGGATTTTGCTGATTCCCTTGAGGTACTTGAAAGTTTCTATCATGTCCCCCCCCCCTCCTCCTTTCCTCGTGGGTATACACATTAAGATCTCTTAGTCACTCTTCATGTGGCTTCTGATGCAGACTCTGCACCATTTTAGTTGCTCTCCTCTGTACCGCCTCCATCCTGTCTATGTCCTTGTGGAGATGGTGTCTCCAAAACTGCATGCAGTACTCCAGATGGGGTCTCATCAACTGTCTGTACAGAGGGATAACAACTTCCTATTTTCTACTGGTGATGCCTCTCCCTATGCATCCCAGTATCCCCCCAGCTCTCCTTACTGCCTTCTCACATTAAGGTCATCTGATATGACTACTTCAGGTCCCTTTCCATTTTTGTTGTTGTTAGTACCCCCACTGTGTACTCTTCACCTGGGTTTTTGTTTCCCAGGTGCATTACTTTGCATTTCTTTGCATTGAATCTAAGCTGCCATACCTTTGATCATTCCTCCAACCTTGCCAAGTCCCTTCTTATCCTTTCCACCCCTCCTTGTGTATCAACTGTGTTGCAGATCTTTGTGTCATCTGCAAAGAGGTATACTTTTCTTTCCAGATACTCGTCAATGTCTCCTATAAAGACATTAAAAAGGACTGGTCCCAATACTGAATCCTGCTGTACCCCACTAGTAACCCCCCCTTTCTTTGGAGTGAGTTACATTTACTATTACCCTCTGCAACCTGTTGTGCAGCGAATTTGTTACCCAGGCTACCACCCTGGGACCCACTTCCAGGCTGGCTAACTTGTTTATTAATCTTTTGTGTGAGACTGTGTCAAATGCCTTGCTAAAGTCTAGGTAGGCCATATCCACAGCTCTTCCCTGGTCTACTACTTTGATCACCCAGTCAAAGAAATCAATTAGATTTGTCTAACATGACCTTCCTGATGTGAATCCATGCTGCTTGGGTCCTGTGCCCCACTGGCCTGTAGGTACTCAACAATTCTTTCTTTCAGAAGTGATTCCATCATTTTCCCTACCACTGAGGTCAAACTAACAGGTCTGTAGTTTCCTGCCTCTGCCTTGCTCCCACTTTTGTGAAGGGAAATCACATCTGCCCTCCTCCAGTCCTTAGGTACCACCCATCCTTCCATGATTTGTTAAAAAGGATAGTCAGTGGTGACGCTAGGTCTCCCCTTAGTTATTTTAGAATTCTGGTGTGAATCCCGTCAGGCCCCATTGCTTTGTCCATCTTGAGTTTTAGCGTGCCGGGTCATAATGTCGTGCGCTTAATGCTGCTGGCACTATGGTAAAGCCGGACCTGTACACTCTCCATGCTGGCCCAGGTTAAGATCTTAAGTGGGGGTCTGGAGGCCCACAACCCCCCATAATGGGGGGTGTGGGGGTGGAGCCCCCACAGAAAGAAAATAAACAGGAATCACGCGATTAAGATGCACAGCATTCTGCTGTGTGACATTTTACCCGTGCCGAGTTTAGGAGTTCTTTCAGAACCCTTTCTTCTGTGAATGGACTGGTGTCAACCCCCCGCCCGCCCAGAGTGCTTCTAGTGTTTGGTTTAGGTAACCCCTCTTCTTCTTCTTTTGTGAATACTGAGCAAAAGTATTCATTTAGTATCTCTGCTTTTTCACTGTCTCTCTCTGTCCACCTCCTCTCCCCTTTATGAAGCTTCACTAGCCCTCTCTTGACCTTTCTTTGCTCTCTAATGTACATATAACAGGTTTTGTCCCCCTTCTTAACTGAGTAGGCTATCTTTTCCTTGGTTTTGGACCTTTGCTATTCTGACTGCCTTCCCTACTTCCTTCTGCTTTAACTGATACAGTTCTCTGTTCTGCTCCTTCTGCGATTCCTTATACTTCCTGAAAAGCTATGTTTTTCTCCCTAACCTTCCCTGCCACCTCTTTTGAGAACCATAGTAGTTTTGCTGTGCTAACGTTTGGGGTTCCAGTTTTTCCAAGGTTGAGTCGTCGGGCTAAATAAGTGTTTATGCTACTGTTGCATAGACTCCTATGGACTTGTTTCTATTGACTATTATGGATTATCCTATGCTTGCTTACTGCTGCTGTTATTTGCCTCATGCTGCTTAAAATGATGTGATGAACTGTGTTTGCAAACGAAATAAATGGTACTGGAAGTACGTTTGGAGTGCTGACCATTTTTCTGAGTTCAGAAAGTACTTTCTTCTATGAGAAGTCCTGGTAAAATGCACCTGTCTTTTTTATACTTGTATCAGTCTGGAATTTTGACTGGGTGAGCAGAGCATATTCTGTGATTTTGCTAGTTTTTTACTCCGTTTTGTTTTCTTTATTTGTTTCACACAAAGGCTTGTTGCCTCTATGATGGCAGTTCTGATTTTTCCCATTGTTCTTCCACCCCTCCTTTCTGGCCACTTGCTAGTGCATTCCTTAGGTATTCGCCCATTATGCCAAAGTCAGCCCTTCTAAAGTCCAATATCCTTGTTTTTGTATGGTTTGTCTTCATGGTTGTGTTTATTGTGAACCACACTGTGTGGTGGTTGCTTGTTCCCAGATGGCTACCCACTTCTAAATCTGTGATCCTCTATCCATTTGTGAGTACTAGGTCTAAGACTGCTCCCTCACAAGTGGGTTCCAACACTAGCTGTCTAAGGCATGCCCCCATAGGGCATCGTGAAAGACCCTGCTCTTGGATGTGGCTGCAGTAAATGTGTTCCAGTTAACATCTGGCATATTCAGGTCCTCCATCAACAATATCTCCCTTTTTCAGCCATTCTGAGTATCCATTTATCATTTCCTTGTCCATTTCCTACCCCCAAGATGGGAGACTTTATACAACCACTGTGCTGATTGTGGTGTCACTCCATATATCCAAGGTGATCCACAGTGTCTCCTGTCCTCCCCATTTACCCTTTAGCTCTTTAGCTTTGATCCCTTCCCTTATGTAGACAGCTACTCCTCCTCCTCCTCTTTTACCTTCCCTGTCCCTTCTGTAGATTGTGTACCCTGATATATTGACATCCCACTCATGGTTCTCCATGTACCATGTTTCTCGGACTGCCACAATATCCAGGTGTCCCTCTTCCATCAGGGCCACTAGCTCAGGAAGCTTGTTTCCCAGACTAAGGGCATTGGTGCTCATTGCCCTCCATTTAATGTTGGCATTACCCTTTTTTGCCCCATCCCTACCCTTATTGCCTTTTCCTTTTTTCCATTTACTCCCATCCTGTCCTCTTTTGAACTCTGTACCTTGGTGTTTACCTTACTAATTATCATGTTTTGTGGGGAGAGGCTTGGAATTTCCTGCTTCCTATCAGCACCTCCCCCCTTTGCTAGTTTGAAAGCTTGCCAGTGAAGCATTTAAACCTATCACCTAGGAGCTTGGTTCCCTTCCTGGACAGATGCAGACCATCGTGCCAGTATAGATCCATATATCTCCAGGGGGATCTCCAGCCCCCAAGGTAGCCAGAACCCTGTGCACTGCCCCAGTCTTTCAACCATTCATTGAACTGCATGGTGTGGAGTACCCTAGCCTCACCCATGCCATAGACAAGTAGAACCTCTGAGAAGGTTACCATGCATGCTACCTGTCTGAGGCCTCTACCCAGCTCCACAAACTCCTCCTGCACTGCACTGATCCCATGCCCAGCTAGGTCATTTGTCCCAAGGCAAACAATGATGTCTAGTTCCCTCTTCCTATGATGCTGCTCCTGCAATCCTGAGGATTTGCTTCCTGTGTCTCTAAGCCATGGCACCAGGCAAGCACCTTACCTCCCTCTCTCCCCCCTTTTGCAGTTCTACCCCCCCAACAACTGAGTCCCCAACCAGGAGCTGTTTCCTTCCCCTGTGGTGTCTCTTGACACCCTCCTGTGGGTCTCCCTTGTGGATATTCCCAGCATCCTCCTTGGTCTGCACTGCAGGTGCCATCATAGAAGAACTTTGCTCTGCTAGAATGGCATATGAGTTGTGGAGAGGTACAACTGGAGGGATGCACCTCTGTTTCACCACCCTCACCCTACCAGAGTCCACTGTGGTCCAACCACTCCTCATTCTTGGCAACCTCTGAGGCAGCAGTGGTGGCACTGGTGCTCTTTGGGTGGGGGATTTTTCCCTACTCCTTGCCAGTTCAGCCTGGAGATGGGCAACCTCCTCCCTCAGAGCTGACAGTTACCTGCAAATAGTTCAGCAATGCAGTTTCTAGAATGTCTCCCAGAAAACTGCTGCCCCACAGCCAGTGCATTGCACCACTCCCCACATGTCACTCTCCCTTCCTGCTTATAATATATACTATAATATATATATTATATATATATATATATATATATGTGTGTGTGTATATATATATATATATTTTTTTTTTTTATTACCCTTTATGCACTGTGCTGGGTTATTAAGGATATGACAGAGTTGTGCCCCCTGCCCTCTGGAGAGTGATGTCATAACCTCAGGTATAAAGGAAATGATACACCTGGGGTGGGTGGGGTGAGAGGAAGAGGGTGGGTGACCCCCAGCCACCAGTGACCTTCATAAACAATCAACTACACCACTGCCCTACCACACTGGTGAGTGCTGCCCTTCCTTTCAGTAATTCAACCAGCACCACAATTTAACAGACCACTCCACCTACACAAACCACTCTACTGAACCCAGGAATAAAAATTAAATCAATCCTCAGCCAGCAGTACAGTTCTAAAAGTTGCATAAATATCCTTACAAATACTAGGTCTCTACTCCAGCAATCGATCACAGTAAAAAGCAAATTCAGTAGTATCTCACTACCTCTAGTTATAAAACTAACACTCCTCAAATGGAACCTTACAAGCCTCTTCTTAATTCAAATAAGCAAAAATTAAAGTGTCAGTAAAAAAGTGTTTGAAACCTTCCTCACAGGTCCCAAGCAATATTATGTCTTTCCAGGCTCCCAGTTCTGAAAAATGAGTATGATTGTGTTCTCTTCAGTATAGTAAAGTTAAGCAGTCTCCACCAAAAACAGTCAAGGCCAGTTTGTTACTGTAACCTATAGATTATACTGTCAGCCCCAGTCTATGGGGCAGTGAGTACTATACTGTCTGCTGCTTTCACATTACATACCATGAGCCCTAATCTTTGTGGCCAGGCACTTATTTAATCCTTTTATTGAAGGACTTTTGGAAGTCTTCATACTCTTCTAAACAGTTTTCATTTCATTGTTGTCTTCAATAATGTGGCCACTATTTCTGAAAGGGTCTATAGTTGTTTGGCTCACTTTTTTACAATATCTTTTTCAATCAGTTACAAAATTTGCCGCCCTCCAGTCCTGTGGTACCATATCATATGTTACTAAAGAATTTAAAAAAACAAGGTTTGACCATTTACTACATTGTCAAGATCACATAGATCCACAAATCAAAGAAATTTAATTCAGTAAAACCAGACAAGTTTATTTCAGCACAATGCATTTTCATCTTGGTCCTAAATCTGACCAGATTTGTTAGTAGCCACATCACACAATGTGTAAATCAATTCCCCTACAACAGAACTGACCTTACATTACAAACATTGTGCTACCGTTACTTACTAAAAACCTTCAACAAGGCCCTAAAAATAAAACTTCATTAAATAGAAAACAAACCACATTAATTAAATGTTTCCCTGATCATCACACTATCCTTAGACAAATAAACACATTAGAAACAATTAGTACTGTTTATAGTTTCCATTACTAGTGTTTCTTTGCTAACAATGATAATCCTCCTCTTATCTTTATCTGCTTATCATGGAAATCTCTGCTGCTTACCCTGACAGAGATAAAACTGACAATCTGGCTGCACATGACACCTTTGTTGCATGTGTACAGTATGTTGGGAGAGGAACCTTCTGTCAGTGGAAGTGTGCAGAATTTTGAATCTGTGTATTCCATGCTTAATATTCCATATGTTGAATGTGGGGAAAGACAGAGGGAAAAAAAACAGGATGAGGAAATCAGGCACTAATATAATGTAAACAAACAGAGAAAGGGTGGGAAAACACAATTACATAGGTGGAGGTAGAGGCAGATGCAAACTGCTTAAATATATTTCTGAAGTTCGTAAAAGTACACACATTTGAATCACATATGGGTCTTTTCAGGTGAAATCGCACCCCCCCCCTGTTTTGAACCCATTTCCCTTAAAATACTGCACCTGTATTGAGTTGAAATGCAAATAAAGTAACAAAGTTTTTCTTATAAAAAATGCATTCACACATTGTTTTCATTGTCTTTTATTGTTTTTAGCTATCCCCCAGTTACCAGAATATGGACTATTTTTTTTGCCTTCAGAGCTAAAATGGAAGAATATGCCAATGAAAGTTCATATTTTTATCTTTTTAAAATAATATCTTCTTATTTTCTTTCATTTTAAGTCAAATATTTAAATTCCATTTTAAAAGTGTAATAAGGCAGTCCATGGTGTGCCATTATGATATAATAGCTTTTCTCAGGTGCATTTAGTGGCATAATTACCATAATGCACATCCAGTCATGTCTTATTGCTTACTTCATCACTTTCAGTATCCTGAGGGAATGGCAAATAACATGTGGCCCTGAAGATTTATCAGTTTTTAGTGCCATTAGCCACATTAATATTTTTTATTTAAATGCTTATATTTATTTATTTTATTAAGTTTCTATTGACTGGGAAATAAGGGCTTGGAAATACTTCTTGCTTTTAGCCCCGTCCTGGGGGAAGAGAGGCAAAAATACATACCAGTTGATATTGAACCAGCTTAAGCTGTTGGTGGTTTTAGTGAAAGGGGAAAATTTGGCCAGGACAACAGAGAAATTCCTCTACTCATTTTGAGAAGTGCCAGGGGGTCTTTAACATCCACCTGAACAAGCACCAGAAAAGGTAGATGGGATCAGGGTTTTAATATCTTATTTGAAAAATGGCATCTCTGACAACACAATATGCCCCCAAAAACCATGCTGTGAAATCAGTATGGTAACTTTTAACCAAGGGAGAGTGCCCCATACAGAGCTACCACACCATGTCCTACAGCTCTTGGTGTTCATTGTAAATATCTTGCCCTACTACTGACTAGACCCTGCTTAACTACTGAATACTTCAGGATCAGGGTCCAAGGTGGTATGTCTGCCTACATGTAATTGATCTAGTGTAATAGTTGCCCTTTATATTTCCTTTGTTTGTGTGGCTGTCTCTGTCTTCCAATGACACAACATCTAAAGACTCAAATTCAGTTCAAAGCATCGTAATCATGGGTAGCATTATGCAAAGCCTTGTCAGGCTGGACTAAACAAGCACTTGGATATTGTTACCAATGACATTTCATACCAGAATTAAGGCTTTAAAGTGTATGTATATGTTTGGCAGAAGGACACAAAAGCCAAACAATTACAGATTTGCTTTCTCTGTGTATCCTTTTCATGCAAAATACACTACACTTCCTGCATACTGCCTCTCTAGTTCACTTCCTCTGAGCACCCTACATATCTGCCATTTTTGCCATTCTACTTCCTGATCCACATCTTTGGAACAGTGTCTATCTTCCTCTACTTCCATATCCCCATCTCTGCAGTAACCATGTGATTCTAAGTTTTGAGTGATCCCCTCCCCTAAAATTACTTCATACTGAATGTTTAATGGTAACACACTCCTTTGTATGACAACAATCTGATGTCATAAATGCAGTAATTGTCAGTTCCATTGCTCACAATCATTAAGTTTTTAAAACACATCAGATTAAGCACTAATTTATGTGAAATATTTAAAAGACATCATGGGACAAAGCTCAATACCTAGACCAAGATTAAAGTTAACTACAATAGCTGTAAACTTTTTATTTTACTCTAGGAACCAGTTCCTTAATAATTAATTTAAAAACATTACAGCTATGTCTCCTACTGTATGTTCATTTATGCAGTAGAACAAAATGAATGCATGAATGAGTGACTGACAGGCCTAATTTAAATTAATTTTGTGATAAAAATGGAAGACATTAATCACTGTCAGTTTATCCACTCGCAGCAGCATGGAAATGTTCATTAAATAGACACTGGCATTGGTGACAGAAATTGATTCTGAATGCATTATGTTTTATATGGCTAGTATGGCTTAGTCTATCAGAGGAGATATAAAAACAAAATCTGTTGTGTGTAGATACTCTTTGTCTTTTATGGGTATGATAGGGTACAATCTTTTGAAGGGGCTCAATAAGATGCAAAGGCCTTCTTATTTACATAAATCTGCAAGCTCACTGACTCTAATTATTTTCTCCACACTATTGTGAATGTCTTGCATTGAACAAGCAGTGCCTTCCATTGTTTTCCAGTGGCATACTGTTTGATACTAATGAAGCTCCAGCTGGCACACAACATAATTATATTTCAACCAGAATCAGACACTTTGTGGCACCTGCTGATGTCTACCATAGTTTTGTCAAGAAGGAAACACAATGATCTATTCATAGGCTGCATTCAGCATATCATATTATTTGCTATTGCTGTAATTGCCTCAGTGCAAATACCTATTAACCTATAACAGATGTGCTTGCCAGCAATTAGTGCAGGTTTGTCCTCACTGCTGCCATATCCTGTTTCTCAAGGCTGATAGTTAGAGGAAAGGACAAGAATGTAAACATATGGCTTATAGATTTCCAATATGCCAGTTAAAGAGCCACCGACACCTCAAGCAGAACTTTCAAAAACAATATTTGGACACAAAGCAGCTTGTATTTCTCATCAGCTTTGTATGTCTTATCCCCATTACTTATTACTGAGGGCATTTTTACTCAAAAACAGGATACTTGTTTCTTGAGGGTTCGTCAGCTCCTATTGCATCTTCCCAGCCTGAGGTCATAATGCACTGCCTGTGACATCACAGTTATTTATATGACAACAGACTGTGATGTCACAACATGGCATTATGATTTCAAGTAGTGAATAAGCTATACAGGCAGAGGAACTCTGATGAATAAAGATCTTGTTTTTGTGGGAATTTTGTCAGTAAAAAATAATGGAAAAGAGAAGTCTATACAAGGTTTATGAAATACAAGCTGACTTGTGTTTAAATATTCTGTTTTCCAAAGTTTCCCCAAATGTGTCAGCTGCTCTTTAAGGCATTGTAAAATGCTAATAATGGCATTGCAAAAAAAAACATGACATATGCTGCAGTAGAAGTGAATGTTTGGGTTGACTTGGTGATGCTACACTGACACTTGTGTCATAGACCTTGGTTTGGAAAAGATCACCCATGTTCCTCCTGCCCAACCCTCCAACATGGATCAACTGTGGGATGCAAGAAACTGCCACCAACACTTACATTCTCCATGTCCCTCAACCTATACTACATTTTTTTACTCTTGGAGACTCACTCCCAGCAACATGAACACCTAATTTGCCCCATTTACACCAATGTGTAGCCATTGAGAGGTTGCCATGACAACCATTTAAACGTCGAGATCGAAGCTAAACTATTGTAAATCAGATTTAAAATTCACTTTAGAATATGATTTAGAGAAGATTGCATATCTGGATTTGGAAATATGTAAAGAAAATGGATTTTAAATAGTCAATTATATTGCAAGTCTACAGAGTCTACACTTTGCATTTTAATAGCTCAAATCCTAAACAGTTAACAGAGAATATTCCATTATGCCAGATGCTGAGGACCAGTTGTAATTGCTCTGACATTGTAGATTTTCAGAGAAGTGGATATCATCACTAATAGGCTAGTAGAAAGGGGCAATCCGGTAGCCACAGTAAGTGAAGCTAGACAGAAAGCTGCAGAAACAGAACGCAAACCAATGGTGTACAGTGTTAAAGAAAAGTGAGATGTACCAGAAATAATGGGTTTTTTCTACTCCCTTTTTGCCAGAATTTGGTTAGATTAAAAATGTATTACACAAGTACTAGAAGGTGCTTTACTCCTTGTTCTTGTATATACCATCCATTTATGTAACTGTCTTCAATTGATTCTCATGCCTTGTCACTGTATTTTTGTTATGCTGTACTGACCTTGTAACCACCCGGGTCATGCTTGAAAATAGTCATTTCTTGGCTAGCACACCCACCTGGTAAACAAAAACTAAATAAATAAATAAAATCAACAGAGACAGGAACACACCGTTTTACAGACCCTCCTCTGGTGGCAGCTAACAGAAGCAAGACATTGAAGGATAGACTAGTCAGATCAGGTAATTTGCAAACTCAGACACCTGCCAGTGGTTTTATATCTGGTCCAGTTCCTACAGGGAATTCACCATGTGGAAACTGTATGCAATATGGCCTCACATTCAGATTTATTGAAATAACAAGTACATTTCTAAATGAAAAAATCTAAATATGTTCTGAAATGCCTATGTGATAAGGCCGATATAGACAAAGCTACTAGAATGTTAAAAACACACATTTTGGAACATAAATCTGCCATTAGGAGGAAATATGATATATCCAGTGTGGCTAAACATTTTCAAAAAGCATGCCATACTATTACATCATTCAAGTTCTTTGCTCTGTAGAAGCTGGAGATTCATAGAAGATGTGGTAATATGGTGAAAAGACAATTAGAAAGGGAGGCTTTCTGATCCAATGATTTGGAACCCTTAACCCTATTATAGTTTAAATGAAGAGAGTGAGTGGGCACTGTTTCTTTAGTCAGATATGCCAGATTTGCTCTTACTGGAAGGTAAAGGGGAAGGTCCTGGTCTAGCATTCCTATTGGTTGGGGTTACTACTGCTATAGTGTACGGGAGAGTACAATTATGAATGAAATTCAATGCATTCCTAGGCTTTCTTTACCATTTTAGTGACATCAGACTGCTGTTGTACCATCTTAAATATGTCACAACATTTGTACATCTTAGAATACCCTTTTGCTCATGTACCCATGACAGCTGTGCCGATCACTCTTTTTTTATTTCAGTTTCTTCTGACACTTGTAAGGAGAAAAATAAGTGACTGGTGGTGGCTTCTGCAGTTGTTTTTTAAACCTTCTTGTACAGATTGGCATCAGTTCATAATCGAGCAAGAAAACCTCTGGACATTTTTTTTTAAATCACCCTCTCCCACACTCTATTAAATTAACAAGAATCTTTTTGATTTGGACATGAATTATCTGAATCACTCTGCATCAGGTAAGACTGTGACAGTGTTCAAACTGATCACTGAGTTCTCTGAATGCTTCTTTTATACAAAGTCCTTAAGAAATGCTCTGTTGTTGTACTGTTGCCCATACACTATAAAAGATAATGGATGAGCAACAGTGAACAACAGCATTGTGTTCACTTCTCAAAGTTGTCATACCAACCATAGACCCTTCAAACTTCGCTCTTGAGTTCCACTTGGTTATCATGGCAACCTCTCGAAGTGAACACAGCATTGTTGTTCACTGTTGCCCATCCATTATCCTCTATGTTGCAAATGGGGTTTAAAGTATTGATTGTTATTTGGATTTGCAGTATATTTAAGTTATTAATTTGATGTAACTTTTTGATTTACTGTATTTACTGTATTTTGTTTATATCTATTTTGTTGCCATTGATGGGACTGTGATCAGTATTAGCTCAGGAGAGCTACTGACTCACAAGTTCAGTCTCTTGCAATTTCATGAGCCTGGACTTCATCACACAAAGAACTGTCAGTAATTATAAAGCACTGTGAGAGATTTTTGACAGATTACAACCTTGTATTAAAATGTTTGATTGTGTTATTTCACTAATGGTCCTATGTATCCACACAGTGTGATTTTGGTGGAGGTAACCCCTCTTGCTCTTGGGAAAATAGAATCTATCACAAAGGTACCTAGTCTGGTTGGCATAATGTTATCACGTCACACACAGTGTGACAGCCTTGTTGACATCTCCACACTCCTGTGTGGATCTTTTTTTTTGTTCAGATGTGTGGGTAACTTTAATCAGGAATTTTATATCATGAATCTTCAGCATCATTATTACAACCTAATTCTCTCCCTCAGACTACTCCTATGCTGCACTACAAATATCATGATTGTAATGTTAAAGCCCCTTTTTTGTAATTCCTTAATATATTCCAGTATGAAATGTTTATGTTATGTTATATTTTTGTAATAATTAGTTAATTTCCTTACTTAACTAATGCTTTTGCTATAACCATGGTCCACACTTCATCAAACAATGCTGATTTTAGTTCCATTTTAAAATAATATTTTTCTGATTAACTGAGATCTAGCATCAAAGCTAACCATACATAATAATTTTGGTGCTGCTTCATCTATCCCGTGATTTAAGGTAACTTTATTTGCTGCCACATATCCTAAATTTATAAGAATTAGCTGGCAATAATTTAATTTCCATACATTATGATTAGAAATCCCCAGTATTACAATACCTGGATCAAATGGAAAAACCATATTCAGAACATTTGAAAGTGTCTTAAAATTGCTGCACTAGTAATTTTTCAATTTGAGACAACTGACCATTTTAGGATAGATTGTACCTCTACCATCAGAACATATTGACAAGCAATTGAGTAATGATTAACTATTTCATGTATTTTTGCTGGTGAAAAATAAATTATGTGTATAGTATTGAAATGAACTTGTTCTAATCTATTATTTGTAAGTGGTAATTGTGATACGTTGATCATATCCCTCTATTTTTGTAAAAATAAATTTCATTTCTTAAATCTTTTTCCCAAGCAAGTTTTATATTATTAAGGTTGCTTTTGCCTGCAACTCTGAAAATTCAAACAGGTTTGAGATGGTTTTCTGTGCTGATGACATATCTGACAATAATACTTCTAAGTTTAAGAATGGTGGAGAAAAAATTATTTAATTTTCTTAAAAATAAAACTTTTAAACTGTGTATATTGAAAATGAAAATGATCTGGTATTCCATATTTCTTCTATAACTATTCAAACGAGGGTAGACCCTCCAAATTGTATAAATCGTTCAATTCATTTAGATAGCATTGCTTCCATTTTTGAAAAGAATTATTAATTAGTGATGGAAAAAAATATTTATTTTGAGGAATTGGTTGAAAAATAGAAATGTGTCTCTCTTTGTTTAATAGACATTTTGATGCCATTCATGCTGACTTCATAGATCTGGTCGATAATAAATTTGAACAATATTTATTAAGTTTGTTCAAATCAGCCATTAAACCCCTCTCAAAAAGCCATACAGCAAGTCTTCATGTTCCAGAAGGAAGCAAGATGGGAGAGTTACATCATCATGAAACCAGACAAAAGCATGTTCAATTTGTGCTGCCAAAAAATACAGAAAAAAATTAGGACAGTCCAATCCTCTGTTCTCCTGTTTCAAAAATAGTTTTTCTAAGGCAACTCCTGGGCTGCTGCTAGAAATTCACAAAACATCTGTAATACATTTATTTAATAAATTAAGGTAGGATTTATCCAAGAAAATTGGAATATATTGGATCAAAAAAAGGTAGTCTAGATAATATATTCATATTCAAAAGGTTAGCACTCCCAATCAGTGCTAAAGGTAAATGCTGCCATCTTTCCAAATCCATAAAGATTTTATCCAGTACTGGTTTATAATTCAAACCAAAAAGAAGTTCTACTTCTCTTGGAAAATTAATTTGCAGATATTTTGTAGAATCTTTATGTGTTGGTAAAACATGTTATTGAATTCCTAACTCTTGGCTACAACCAAAAAGCATCACTTCACTTTTCTCCCTGTTTACCTTGTATGCAGAGATGTTACCAAATTTTACAATCAACTCAATTATGGCAAAAAAGAAGTATCAATGATATATATATATATATATATATATATATGTATCTCATCAACATATAATGCAATTGCATGTTAGGATTTATGTACTGTAATCCCTAGAATTTGTGGATGTTGCCTAATTGCTGAACTTAGGGGTTCCATATATAATGCAAATAATGAGAGTGACAGCAGACATCCCTGTCTGGTCCTCCTGGACAAAGGGAAAGTCCCTGGTAACTCTGTATTTTCTTTAACTCTTGCAGCAGGTGTTTTATAAATCATTTGAATCCAATTAATAAATCTTGTTTCCAAACCAAATTTTTTGGAACTGGCCAGGAACATCACGGACAAATATCATGGAGATAATATCATGGAAAGAACAATACAGGACACAACATCACACTGGAGAAAAGATAGCATGGGCAAACCCTCATCACTGGAGAATAATGTGAACTGCACCATTGCAACATATGTATAAGGTGCAGGACAGAGATGACCTGAGCAGTGGAGTTGGAGCTGCCAGGGCAGATGTACAAGTTTGGACACAGAGAATGACGTGAGCAACATGGTCAACCAGGCGTGAACTGGGTCAGGATGGAGAAGAATGGAGTGGTGGTGCAGGAGCCGTCAGGGTGACAGAACAGGACTGGGCAACAGTGTGGACAAGCAGGAGGGGCACTGGGCACAAGGAACAGCAGAGGAATAACAACATTCAGAACATGATGGACACGTGAATGTCTGCCTCTGAAGAGGGGGGCAACTGGGCCACAGGGGTACAAGGTTGGTGTGGTCTGGTGGCTGGGGTGGGGGGGCTGCTGTACTCGGCATGGCCACTTGGGCGGGGGCTGTGGCTACTGGCCCATGGGGAGCATTCTGCTGTTGCGGGTGGGTCATAGAGAAGTCTGCCACTGGTGGCATTGGTTGCCTGTGTGACTCATTACATGCAATGTTTCCTCCCGTGGCTATGTTGTATACTGACTTGCAGGAGGCATTGTTATGCCCATGTTGCAATGTCCGGCAATGTTTTTGTCCATGCTGTTCTTGGCCGGTTCTGATTTTTTCCAGAACTTTAAATAAGGAAGGCCACTAAACTCTATCAAATGCCTTTTTGGCATCTAATGACAAAATAGCTGAGTTGTCTTGTTAGACTCCTTCCTTTGATGAAGCCAGTTTGATTCTCATAAATTATTTTTGTTAGTTTTGAGGCAATCAATTTAGTAAAAATCTTATAATCATCATTTAATAAGGAAATTTGTCTATAAGGTTTTGTTGAATAAACTGGTTTATCTTTTTCAAGTATTAGCAAAATTATAGCATCATCAAAGGAAGGAGGGAGTCCCTTCTTACATTCCATCTCTGCAAAAAGATTAGGCAAGATAGTTGCTAGAATATGTTTTAAGTGTTCAAAAAATTCTTCTGGAAAGCCATCTGGTCCAGAAAATTTTCCAATAGGCATATGAATAATTGTTTGTTCTATTTCACTTGGTGTAAAATCATTATTCAGCATTTCTCTATCACCAGAGTCATACTGGCAAAGGTACAACCTTCAAAAAATTCTCTATATCTTCTTCCTCTGAAATATCTCTGGGATATAAAGCTCCTTATTAAATATTTCAAATACTTGATTAATATCTCTAGGATTAGTCAATGTGATATCATCTGCCATCTGTTTTAATATTAATTATACCCTGACTTCAGTTCAGTTCATTGTTTGACTAAATAGTAATCAACATATTAAAAAGTCATACATAAATACATAAATAAATGTCTATCATATTTTGACATATAGAAATAAAACTTCCTGGGCTAGATATTCAAAGGTTTGCCCCTGGGCTAAATTTGCACTGCCTGGTGTGCAAACTTAGCCTGGAGCACAAAGCAAGCTATATTCAAAAGGAATAGCCCAGGGCAAACAGCTTTTGAATATAGCATTGGAATGAGGCCGTGCAAACTGGGCTGGGAGTGCAAGGCAAACGTAGCCCTGGAATATGACAGCACTAAATGCAGCAACCAGGAAGTGCAAACTACAACAACAACACAGTGCACAGCGATGTGAGGGTAGGTAGAGAGGAACTATGTGGCCAATGTGTGTTCTGGCAAATGCATGGACCCGGTACAGCTGCAGGCATCAGCACACATGAAAAAACAATGATCAAAACTGTATAATATTCCCCGAACCGTTAGCGACGCGCTAACACGTCAGCGCGGCTTTAGCGCGAAGCTAAGCAGCTTGTCCAGTGCAAACACGTTAGCCCCACACTAAACTTTGCCATATTCAAAAGTGACATGCAAATGAGCCTACTTAGATAGTCTCTGGGCAAACAGCCACATTAGCATCTCATCATGCCCTGATTTGCATTCGGTTTGCACAGCGTTACTGCAGAGTCCCACAGCTCCACCTGTAGGTCAGTCTGGAGGTACAGGGGCTGGACAGGTCCAACCACAGCTCCACCTGTAGGTCAGTCAGGCAGTGCATGATGATAGCTACAGGCTTCATGTAAACAGTGCAGCATGGCATGACATAACGAACCCCAGGGGACAACACAGCATAGGCACAGGTGGTGGTAGTGCTGCATTCAACCTTCACACTGAAGGTCATGCTACAGTGCACAGCAGACACTACAGTAGCAAGAGGGCTGGTAGTGTGAGGGACACAACACTGCCTATGGTATGTAGGGCAGTGATGGCCACTGCACTGTACACAGTGACAGGCACAGCATGCTGGTAGTTACTGAAAGTGGACAGTACTATCACACTGTTGTGTGATGCACAGATGCTGCACCTGTGACATGGGATGCACATGTCATGTACATGGCCAGCAGTGTGTGCTGTGACATCTGTACAGCTGTGTGGTAGGTGGTTCGGGGGGGCATGAAGGATCCGACAGGCACACAGGTGGTGGTGTACTCCCACTACTGGCCCATGTGCACTGAGCAATGTGTCCCAGCCTTGTGGCTACACATGGGCTGTGGTGAGGTCTGGCCACCCCTACACCCTCCCCTCACTGGCCACCATGCCCACAGTGCTGCATGTGTGTGTGAATTCTTGCACACCACAGACATATGGTCTGCAGGTGTGTGCTATATGGCCACGCTACCATGCTGTCCCCTGTGGGTCAAATCACCCATCACTGTCTGTGCTTAGCTCCGACTGGTGGCAGCTGATGGCATCATGGTAGTGCCATCAGTGAGCAGCATGTGTCCTCCATGTCTGGCAGTTTCTAAGTGTCATACTCATATGTTAGGGCCGCGCAAGCCACGCTAATGCTGAGATAGCACTGCACAAAGCTGTTTGCCCATGGTTAAGACCAGATTTTCCTGGGCGGTAATTTGTACCGCGCTATGGGTCACGCTACGTCACGCTAAACAACCTGGCGCAGTGCTAGTTGCTGAATATCACGTTGCATCTGTAGTCATGTTCACTTTGCCCCTTGCATATAATTATTGTTTGCCTGGCGCTATTGCAGTTTGCCTGCACTATTCAGTCTTTTGAATATAGCAGACCCGTGCTAATCCCGCGCTAAACCTGCGCAAACATTTTTTGCCCCGTGCAAAGCTTTGAATATCTGGCCCCCTATTTTAAAAGACAGAGTTCATGTTGACTTAGTCAAGTACATTCTCTTAAATACTATCAGCTCACAAATAATCTTACGGTATTTATCCAAACATTTCAGCTTACTATAAATATTAACAGTTTGCTATCATCCAATCAAGTTTATTATGCTTATCACTAATCTATTTGGAAATTGGATATTCTTTTTCTGGTCTTGTTGATAGCTAGAAAAAATGCTGCTAGTCTTTCTAGGGACAATTGATCTTTTATATGTAATAGTATAGATGTGAATAATGCCTTATCTAGGTTCTACATGAGATTAATAAAGAGGGCTCAACCATTAAGTTCTCTCTTTGATTTATCAAGAACACTGCCACATGACATGGTGGAGATTTTCTTTTTCCCCTTCAGCACGTGAAATTACTAGACCGTTGTGTTATTTTGTTATGACCGGCATTTAGAACATTGCTCTCAAATCTTTCCTATTTGTAAATAGTAAAGATTCTCCTTAAGTGTGGCTCTGTTAGTAATTCTAAATAGGGATTCAAGCCAAAATAATAATTATTATCCATAAACCACTTTGAATGCACAGATCCTTTTATGTTCATTAGATCTTTGCCAATAATTTCCAACTCTCTTGGTGATGAAACGTTTATCTTTAAGGCTTAAGGCAATATTTTTATACACATAATTCTTTAGGATAGTTAACATATTTCACCAAGTAATCAGTTATTTCTGTATACCAATGTTTGTGTACAAGTCCAAGTTCAACCCATTTTTCTTTCTCAATCAGGAAATAGTAAGTAATCCTATTATCAGCCATCCTAGTGATTCTTAACCAAAAGTTATGTTTCTTAGTTTCTATCAGAGTGTTTGTGTTCAGAATACCCAGTTCTGCCTTTATATAGGAGGTTGGATTTGATAGTCCTTGTCCTAATGTTTCTCTTAACATATTAAACAGAGGGACTGTAAGTTTATCTCTATGTTTAAGATCCCATATTTTAGAGACACATACCATTTGGGCTTGAAACATGGCTTCAATTACTCTCACTAGAGGTCTGATGCTTGAACCTCCAAATCTGTAGTTAAACTCAGCTAGGGCAATAACAGTTTTCATTAGTGTTTCTAAGACATTTTGCAAAATGAGAATTCCAAAGGGCATTTGCATCAAACTTGAGTCCTAAATATACGTAGGATTGTACCACTTCGACTTTATTAGATCCCAACTTCCAGTTTCCTTTCTGAACTTTTTTTCTGCCAAAAATTATAATCTTAGTTTTGGCCAAATTAATTTTCAAATTAAGATCACTTGAGTAAGTATCCAAGTAGTCAAGTTTTTTTCTGTAAGCCACTCTTAGAATGCAAAAATAAGACCAAGTCATCTGCATATGCCAATGCAGGGCAGACTTGTTCACTAATTTTTGGTGAGTCTGAAATTAATGAACCCAATTCCCTTATTAAGGGCAAATAATATTGGTGCCAATACACACCCTTCTATTACCCCCTTGTTAATATTGAAGGGCGATGAATGCTGTCCATACTGTATGTACCCATTCTAACCTTGGCCCAGGTTTTGTGGTACAAGTTGTAGATTGTATAGACTAAAGAGTTATCTGTTCCTTTTTCAAGTAATATCTCCCACAAAATAGTCCTTGCAATTGAGTCACAGGCCATAGAATAGTCTATAAATGCAGTATATAGATGGTGTTTCCTTAAGTTAACCTATTTCTCTATCAAATGGTAAACTATGAAAAGATTGTCAAAGGTGGAATAGTTAGCTCTAAAGACTGCTTGATAGGGCAATATTCCTCCAGTTAGCTGAATCTGGTTTTTTAGTCTTTCTGATATAACTTTAGAAAATATTTTCAAGTTGATATCCAGCACACATATAGGGCGATACATGGAAGGATCCACCAAGTCTCCTTTTTACAGCTGCAGTGGATGTAGCCCTGCAGATGTTTTGATTTTAGAAAAGGACTCCCTGTATAAATTACTTACCAAACAACGTGATACAGTGTTAACAAGACTGTCCTCCACTGAAGCCTCACTACTACGCTGCCTGTGTGTGTGTATAGCACCTGGAGAGCACTATTTTTCCTCTGGCTTGAGAAGTTAATTGAGCCCTCCCCAGTATTGCCTGTTTTTGCAAGTTGAAACATCCTCCATAGTGTTTTATGGGCCTTTTCTTTGTTTGTTAAGTTTCAGTGCTTAAGTTTAGCCCTCCCCAGTACTGCCATTTTTTGCAAGTTAAAACCTCATCCATAGTGTTTTATGGGCCTTTTCTTTCTTTAAGTTTCAGTGCTTAATTTACTACCTATTGCAAACTGAGAGACTTGTTTGGCTGGTCTCCCTTCCCCCACTCATCCAGAGGTATGAATTCCTTTGTATCCTAACCATGCTGGTTGATTTTACTTGCTTCCCTCATAGTAAGAATATGAAACTAAACTTGTGTTATTTTAAACGATTGATAAAGTGACATGTCCAGTTTTCATCCCTTGGGGATGAAGCAGTATCCCTTGGCCTGAATGGGGTAATTAATTTGCCACCAACTCTTAAGACCTCAGCTATAAGATACATCATGCATGTAAGGTGATAGATGAAATCAAATTGCATTCCCTGAAAAACAGTTAGGTTCTTTTCCCTTCCCTACCTCTGCAGCCACACAAAGCCAATCCTCTCTCTCTCTCTCTCTCTGTGATACCTACTGCAGGACAACACAGCTGTCTAAACAAACAAAACAGTTTTTTTTTTCTAAAAAAGTAGGAGGTTTTTTTTCTTGCTTATTTTAAATGCCTGTATAAGCCACAAGAAGACATTTCTACTGCCAGGGTTGTATAAAAAGTCACAAGATATCTATAGAGAGAAGGGAATACAACACTTTAATGGTTACAACTGCATTAGACTACAAATGCAGACTTCGATGCAAACTTCTCATGAACTGATTCAACGTTAAACTAATTGAGATTATATTCTTTATGCTTCTCTTTTCTTGATGTTACTATGATCCCTAGTTGCTGTTGCTGTTGCAATCATTTGTACTGGAGGTCACAGCAATCTTGGAAAAGATATAGATTGGGTGAAGGCAGTACAGAGAAGGGCAACCAAAATGGTGCATGGCCTGCACCAGAAGCACTATGGGGAAAGACTTGGAGAGTTAAATATGTACTCTCTAGAGGAAAGAAGGGAAAGGGAAGACATGATAGAAGCATTCAAATACTTCAAAAATATCAATAAGGTACAGGAAGATTCAGTTCTGCTGAGAAAGAGATGTTCAAGAACAAGGGGGCATGATATGTAGCTGGAAGGCGGAAACTTGGAGGGGATGAGAGGAAATACTTCTTTACAGAGAGTTGCAGTGGACACCTGGTACAGCCTGTCAGCAGGGGTAAAGGGTACCAAAATGGTAACAGGTTTCAAACATGCATGGGCTACACATAAGGGAACCTTGGTAACAGGGTTGGTGAAGGGGGGGGTTAAGGCTGAAGACCAGTTATGACCCATGGCAGCAGAGTCAGTAGGGACCTTAGGGCAGACTAAGTGGTCCAGGAGGTCCTTTTCTGCCAACAGCTTCTATGTTCAACATTAAACTAAATGACTTTATATTCTTTATACTTTTATTTTCTTGATGTTACCGTGATCCCTATTTGCTGTTGCTCTTGCAATCATTTGTTCAGGAGGTCCCAGCCATCTCTAAAAAGATATAAATTGGGTGAAGGAAGCACAGAGAAGGCAGCCAAAATGGTGCATGGCCTGCTGCAGAAGCATTATGGGGAAAGACTCAGGGAGTTAAATATGTACTATCTAGAAGAAAGGAGGGAAAGGGGAGAAATGATAGAAGCTTTTAAATACCTCAAATGCATCAATAAGGTACAGGAAGGTTAAATTCTGCTGAGAAAGAGATGTTCAAGGACAAGGGGGCATGATGTGTAGCTGTAAGGGGGGAGACTTAGAGGGGAAGCAAGGAAATTCTTCTTTACAGAGAGGGTGGTGAACACCTGGAACAGGATTCCAACAGAGGTAATGTGTACCGAAATGATAACAGGTTTCAAACATGCATGCGATACACATAAGGGGACCTTGGTAACAGGGCTGGTGCATGGGAGGGGGGTAAGGCTGGAGAGCAGATATGGTCCATGGCAGCAAAGTAGGTATGCACCTTAGGGCAGAGTAGGTGGGCCAGGAGGTCCTTTTCTGCTAACAGCTTCTATGTTCAGTGTTAAAATAATTCATTTTATATTCTTTATCCTTCTTTTTTCTTGATGTTACTATGAGCCCTATTTGCCGTTGCTCTTGCAAACATTTGTTCTGGAAGTCCCAGCCTTTTCAGAAAAGATATTGTTTGGGTGAAGGCGGTACAGAGAAGGGCAACCAAAATTGTGCACGGCTTGCACAAGAAGCACTATGGTGAAAGACTCAGGGAGTTAAATATGTCCTCGCTAGAGGAAATGAAGGATAGGGGAGACATGATAGAAGCATTCAAATACCTCAAGGGTATCAATAAGGTACAGGATGGTTTAATTCTGCTGAGAAAGATTTGTTCAAGGGCAAGGGGGCATGATATGTAGCTGCAAAAGGGGAGACTTAGAGGGGATGTGAAGAAATACTTTTTTAAAGAGAGGGTGGTGGACACCTGGAACAACCTGCCAGCAGAGGTGACAGGCACTGAAATGGTAACAGATTTTAAACATGAATGGGATGCACATACGGGATCTTGGTAACAGGGCTGGTGCGCTGGGGGGTTGAGGCTGGAAATCAGTTATGGTCCATGGCAGCACAATAGGTACAGACCTTAGGGCAGACTAGGTGGGCTAAGAGGTGCTCTTCTGCTAACAGCTTCTATGTTCAGCGTTAAACTAACTGACTTTATATTCTTTATGCTTCTCTTTTCTTGATGTTACTATGAGCCCTATTTGCTGTTGCAATCATTTGTTCGGGAGGTCCCAGCCATCTCAAAAAATATATAGATTGGGTGAAGGCAGTACAGAGAAGGACAACCAAAATAGTGCATGGCCTGCACCAAAAGCACTATGAGGAGTTAAATATGTACTCTCTAGAGGAAAGGAGGGAAAAGGGAGAAGTGATAAAGGCATTCAAATACTTCAAAGGTATCAGTAAGGTACAGGAAGATTCAGTTCTGCTGAGAAAGATATGATCAAGGAAAAGGGGGCATGATATGTAGCTGGAATGGGGAGACTTAGAAGGGGTGCGAGGAAATACTTTATTACAGAGAGGGCGGTGGACACCTGGAACAGCCTGCAAACAGAGGTAATGGGTACCGAAATGGTAACAGGTTTCAAAACATTAATAGGATACACAAAAGGGGACCTTGGTAACAGGACTGGAGCGGGGAAGGGGGGTTAAGGCTAGAGATCAGTTATGGTCCATGGCAGCACAGTAGCTAGGGACATTAGGGCAGACTAGGTGGGCCAGGAAGTCTTTTTCTGCCAACAGCTTCTATGTTCAATGTTAAACTAAGTGACTTTATATTCTTTATGCTTCTAATTTCTTGATGTTACCATGATCCCTATTTGCTGTTGCTGTTACAATCATTTGTTCGGGAGGTCCCAGCCATCTCTGAAAAGATATAGATTGGGTGAGTGCAGTACAGAGAAGGGCAACCAAAATGGTGCATGGCCTGCACCAGAAGCACTATGGGGAAAGACTTGGAGAGTTAAATATGTACTCTGTAGAAGAAAGGAGGGAAAGGGGAGACATGATAAAGGCATTCAGATACCTCAAATGCATCAATAAGGTACAGGAAGGTTCAATTCTGCAGAGAAAGAGATGTTCAAGAACAAGGGGGCACGATATGTAGCAGGAAGAGGGGAGACTTAGAGGATGTGAAGAAATACTTCTTTACAGAGAAGGCTGTGGACGTCTGGAACAGCCTGCCAGCAGAGGTAATGGGTATCAAAATGATAACAGGTTTCAAATGTGCATGGGATACACATAAGGGGACCTTGGTAACAGGGCTGGTGCACGGGGGGGGGGTAAGTCTGGAGGTCAGTTATGGTCCATGACAGTAAAGTAGGTAGGGACATTAGGGCAGAGTAGGTGGGCCAGGAGGTCCTTTTCTGCTAACAGCTTCTATGTTTAGCATTAAACTAATTGACTTTATATTCTTTATACTTCTCTTTACTTGATGTTACTACGATCACTATTTGCTGTTGCTGTTGCAATCATTTAATTGGGAGGGCCCAGCCATCTCTAAAAAGACGTAGATTGGGTGAAGGCAGTACAGAGAAGGGCAACCAAAATGGTGCATGGCCTGCACCAGAAGAACTATGGGGAAAGACTTGGAGAGTTAAATATGTACTCTGTAGAAGACAGGAGGGAAAGGGGAGACATGATAAAGGCATTCGGATACCTCAAATGCATCAATAAGGTACAGGAAGGTTCAATTCTGTAGAGAAAGATATGTTCAAGAACAAGGGGGCATGATATGTAGCTGGAAGAGGGGAGACTTAGAGGATGTGAAGAAATACTTCTTTAAAGAAAGGGCAGTGGACACCTGGAACCGCCTGCCAGCAGAGGTGATAGGTACCAAAATGGTAACATGTTTCAAACATGCATGGGATACACATAAGGGGACCTTGGTAACAAGGCTGATGCATGGGGGGGGGGGCTAAGGCTGGAGATCAGTTATGGTCCATGGCAGCACAGTAGGTAGGGACATTAAGGCACACTAAGTGGGCCAGGAGGTCCTCTTCTGCCAACAGCTCCTATGTTCAGTGTTAAACTAACTGACTTTATATTCTTTATGCTTCTCTTTTCTTGTTCTTACTATGATCCTTATTTGCTGTTGCAATCATTTGTACTGGAGGTCCCAGCCATCTCAAAAAATATATAGATTGGGTGAAGGCAGTTCAGAGAAGGGCAACCAAAATGGTGCATGGCCTGCACCAAAAGCACTATGAGGAGTTAAATATGTACTCTCTAGAGGAAAGGAGGGAAAAGAAAGAAGTGATAAAGGCATTCAAATACTTCAAAGGTATCAGTAAGGTACAGGAAGATTCAGTTCTGCTGAGAAAGAGATGTTCAAGGACAAGGGGGCATGATATGTAGCTGGAAGGGGGAGACTTGGAGGGGATGAGAGAAAATACTTCTTTACAGAGAGTTGCAGTGGACACCTGGAACAGCCTGCCAGCAGAGGTGATAGGTACCAAAATGGTAACAGATATGTGGCGCAGATGCAGGGGGTGTGCCCATGCATATGCTGCACATCTCAATATTCAGCCAGGGATGTGTGGCACATGTGCTGGCTCAACCCCTACATGTGCCGCACACTGGTGCGCAAAGTTGAGCTGAAAATAACAGGCTCAAATGCTGTCCACTGACAGGTGGGTGGCTGTATTGCTAGGCGCAACACAACAGCTGCCAACCATGGGTAGCCACCCGCCCAGCAGGACCACCGTCCACAAGCACCCTGTCCCCCCACACTCCAGTGCCCCCCCGCACCCCGCATGGCCAGTCGTGGGCAGTTGTAACAATAAAGTGATCCTGGTGGTCTAGTGGTACCCTCCTATGCCCAATCATGGGCAGTTGACATAATAAGATAAGCCTGGTGGTCTAGCAGTCCCCCCTATGCCTGATCGTGGGCTGTCATATGGATCATGATGTTCCAGGTGGTCCAGTGGTAACCCCCTCCTCACCCACCCACGCAGGGCCCCCAGCTACCCAGCACCCCCCCCATTATCAGTGGGTGGCAGCACCCTGCTCGCATACTGCCAGGTCACCTACCAAATGACAGTGTACAGTATGATCTGTACGCCCATTGGTCCACAGTGTGGACACATGGGCTTGCAGACCATGGTGTGCTACGCAGCACCAGATATGGGAATGAACTCGTTCATTCCCATATCTGGTCCTGTGTAGTACAGTTTGTTCTGAAAGCCCATTGGTCCACAGCCGAAAAGCTATGCAGCTGGGTGCTGCCACCTGTACATGACAGGGGTGCTGGGTGGCAGGGGCCCTGCATGGTGGGTGGAGAGAGGGGTACTACTGGACCACCAGGCATCTGATCCATATGACAGCCCGTGATCAGGTGAGGGGGACCGCAAGACCACCAGGCTTATCTTATTATGTCATCTGCCCACAATTGGGAGTAGGGGGGGTACTGCTAGACCACCAAGATTACTTTATTATTACAACTGCCCACGACTGGGCATGCAGGGTGTGAGGGGGCACTGGACTGTGGGGGGGACAGGGTGCTTGTGGATGGTGGTCCTGCCGGGTGGGTGGCCACCCAAGGCTGGCGGCTGTTGTGTTGCGCCTAGCAATACAGCCACCCACCTGTTGGTGGCCAGCATTTAAGCCTGTTATTTGGCTCAACTTTGTGCACCAATCGTGGAATAGGTGGGTTATGTGCCAGCATATCGCTGCACATCCCTGGCTGAATATCAGGATGTGGCGCATGCTGGGCACCCCTGCATCTGCGCCGCGCCACATTTCGATGCACCCGGCACATCAGATCTTGCAGGCCAGCAACATTCCCCTTTGAATATCACACCGGGGCGCATTGGGGGGTTGCGCATAGTGCAACCCTGTTGTGCCAGGTGAAACCCCTTTGAATATCCCGGCCCCTGACTTTGCTCACACCTTGTTTGTAGAGTCAATAATTTATCTGGAAGATCAGAGAAATAATAATATGTTGCTCTAGATCGTATACTTCTTTCCACGTCTATTTTACTATAGTGTTATATTTATCCCAAAGAGGCAACACATTCATGAGATCTTGATCTGAGCCTGATAGTTGATGCTGTGTTTCTGCCATTAATAAATCCTGTTCTAGAATTCTGAGGTTTCATAAGGACTGTTTCTTTTTATAATTTGATGAAGAAATTATCCAGTCAAGGATTCCCACTGAGTAACAGAAATAAACTGACAAGCAGGATCCTTAACAAAAAAACACTGTATCTCTTTTTCTAAGAGAGTTTTATAGGTGGCATATAGAAAATAAAGCCTATGCAGGTAGGTGTTATAAGTATTTTTCACACACCCCAGATGTGTGGCAATCCGTAAGTCCCGAGAGTGAAGATCGAGGGTTTATGAGATTATCAGACACCGAAGGTGTGCGAAAATCCTCATAAAACAAACTTTGTACAGCCATTATTTTTTATAATAACTGGTGCAAGGTTTCAACAGAGAGAGAAATTAAGCCGTATTTGTGTGAGTGTGCATGTCCCTGAGGCACTGCCATACAAATTCAGTGAAGTGAAAGCACGAGGAGAAAAATGCCACAATAACCCTCTACCAAGTCCATACGAATCATAGGAAAGACAAAAGTTGGTTAACCAAAAGCCTATTTGAGTTGTCATTTCTAAATGGATAAACACAGTGGTTTTGTTACCCACTAATTTAACTAGCGCTTTTTTAAAGGACTTCATAGAGGTGCTTTGGACAATTTGCTCAGGAAGGCTACTCCAAAGGTTAAACTTAGGTTACTCCATGCACCCCTTTTGTCTGTTTTATATAAATCTTCTTTCAACTGATAGTTATGTAATCTGGTCTATCTTTCAATTATTTTCCTCTTGCGCTCCACACATTCCCAAGGATCAACCTCATAAAAGGCCTTATACACTAGACATAAATCTCCCCTGAGGCTTCTATATTCAAGTGAGTAAAAATTCAGCTCTGTCAATCTGTTGTTGTAAGCCCTATCAGATACTGATCAAATAATATCAGATACTGCCTTGACCTACCGGGTCATAATGTTGTATGCTTAATAGCGTACGACATTATAGCTAACCCGTAATAACGCTGTCTAGGACAGCAAATGGTACAATACCGTGTATACTGCTGTACGCAGTATTGCGCCATTCACACACTCCCAGGCAGAGAATAAGGCCTCTGCTGGGAGTGGGTTCTGCCGAGCAGCTGCCATGGCTCACTAGACAGAGCCACAGCAGCAGGAACCCACGCTCGGCATCTGGGACCTGGTTTGATTCCCGGTCCTAGACATTTTTTTTTTTGTTCTTTGTATGCTCCCCAAGTTGGACCCCCCTGGAGTTAAGAATGTTTAGTAGGGGGGATCTGGGGGGCACAGCACCCCTCAACAGGGGTTGTGGGGGCAGAGCCCCCCATGGAAAAAGGAGTTATGCCACATGGCATAAATCGTGCTGTATTAGCAGCGTGATTTAGCCATGCGGCATAATGTCTTGTGACATCATAGCCCTGTGCCCTGCCTTGACACTTCTTCTTGCTCTCCTCTAATTAGTTATTATGATTATCCTTGAGTTATTACTGAATTCTGTGGGTTTTGTTGTGGCATTTTATCAGGAATGCTTTTTCAGCCATTATAGGGGGTCACCAGTTATTATCTAACCTTAGAAAATGGGTAACGTGAAACTCGCCTCCTGATTGGCTAAAACAGCCTGGCAACCAGGCTGTTATTTCTCAACAATGCCCGCAAAATAACGAATCCCGCTGTCTAGTGCCCCATTACTTAGGATATCCTGGTACTACCCCTACATTCAAATCTCACTACCACCATTTTTTTTTTTCTCGTCGCAGCAAAGTAATGCTACTGCAACCTATCATTACAGCTGCTCACTGAAGCCGCCACCACGCCGCAACCATTTCCAAAACAAATCTTTTGGTTTTTTTACTCAGTCAACAGTACGTAGTAGGAGCCAACAGAACTACAACCAAGTCTGACTGAAGTTAAAAAGCCCAGTCATAACCCAAGACATAACCTAACGAACACCGGTCCCCCACTGCTCCAGGCAGCTTACCTTTCATACTTCCCCCTCCGCTCACTTAAACTCGCAGTTCTTCCTGAATTTTAGATGCTGCTGAGCACCTACAGAGTGCGGCACTCCACTCGCTACCAAACTGCAAACAACCCGAACGTTACAGTACAGCAAACATCGAGGGGCACGTTTCAAACCACTTGGCCACAAATTATACTATGAAAGAACTCTTATTTTGGGGAAAGAACATTCTCTTCATCATGACCACCACAATA
The DNA here is from genome assembly GCA_016271365.2 of Neoceratodus forsteri. Lineage (NCBI taxonomy): Eukaryota > Metazoa > Chordata > Ceratodontiformes > Ceratodontidae > Neoceratodus > Neoceratodus forsteri. The sequence continues at coordinate 1,698,479,816 of CM057449.1, read as the reverse complement.
AAACTATGGAGCCCTCTACTGGCAATTATTGGCAATTCTGCCAGTTTAGGAACTACTTTACAATAAACATTTTTTACTGAATTGTATCTATTTTATTCTTTTCTCATGTTTAAAATTTATACTTAAAATTTATATCCAAACCATTTTCTAAGTGTAATAATACCCTCCAGGGTGGGCGTTATGAGATATAACGGACCTTCCAGGGGCTATAAGGCCCTCCTCCTGTGGCGTCGGGCCTCATTACGCCCCTGGGCAGTCCGTTATATCTCAATAACGCCCACCCTGTCAGGTATTATTACTTACATAAAGCATTGTCAAGTCTCCATACCTCCCCCCCCCCCCGTGTCAACTCTGGTAACAGAAAAACAAAGTTAGGACTGTGATCAAATATTTTTATTGCAATAAATTTTGGATCATGAACCCTATATAAAAGAGACTGAGATACCAAGAAAACATCTATCCTAGAATATGTTCTATGAACTGATGAAAAATACGAATGTTGCATTAATTTAAGATAATAAAAATGAAATGGATCTATTAATTGGAGGTCTTCCACAGAATGTTTAAGTGTTTAAGTGTTTTAAACATATTGGACTCATATACATAAGTCCCAGGCTGCATTGCACAAGTGCCTGCACCGCGCAAGTGAGATGCACAGGCACAAAATAATGGCAGATTCTTAAGATACGTGCATGTCTGGCTTAATATCCTGAACATGCATGATCACACAGTGAGAGATGCATGGCAGGTGACCAAGCCCTTTGCAGAGCATAGGGAAATGTGCAATAGGCGGCCACATGTACAGTGGGCAAAACTGCAATATTCAGCCGGGATATGCAAATGGCCTCATTGCACATTCCGAGCCCATTCCCCACATGTGCATCTCTTTACTGGAATGTATTCAGGCAATTTGCATACCATAGGCATGCACAGTTCCAGCTTTACAGGGCTGCCCCACCACCCCACAAAGGTAAACAGGAGGTGCTGCAGCCTAGCAGGCAGGTGAGATGGAATGTTTGTGTGTGGGTGGGTGGATTGCATCAGCCTAGGCACAGTGTATTACCCATAGCCATGTACTCGGTCAGACTCGGGTACAGGGGGCCTGCATGGGCAGTGGCTGGACAAGTAATAGGGGAAGGCACAGGTTGACACAGTCTGATCAGTACACCACATGCATGTGATACACCAGCTCTGTATGCAGTGTACAGTCACCTGCACTGTCCCAAACATACCCCTGTATGACAGGAACATGGTGATAACTGGAAGGAATGGCAGTGTGCAGAGGGTGACCGGGTAGCTGAGTGGGTGGGTCCCACCTGTGTGCACCTATGGTGTACCACTGTGGGTGTGTGCCACAGGTCAATCCTTGACCCATGCCAGGCTGTCACTCATACCACTATGCTACATGGGCACCATTGCCCCAGATATCATCCTGTGTGCATGCCACCACCAGCTGGCACCCTGCAGGCCACATGGGTGCAGGTCATGACCCTGGTACATGTGCTGAAGTATGTCCATCTGCTTCACTGGTGTGCTAGGGGGCACCCAACAGTACATGCATGTGGCAGCTCAGTGTCTACATCCTGGCTGCAGTGTAGGGGATGGCTCTCTGGACAGTACTCATGGTGTGCCAGCACCTGTGGCTTTTTTTTTTAATTTATTTTATTTATTTTGTTTTTATTGACCGGGTAAGTGCACTAGATAAATTCTGCCTATTTTCAGGCATGACCCCGGGGGAGGGGGATACAGATGAATGCCAACTGACCTTGAACCAGATTAAGCTGTTGGTGGTATTTTTAGTGAATGAGGGAAATTTGGACAGGACACCGGGGAAATTCCCCTACTCTTTTCGATAAGTGCCATGGGATCTTTAACATCCACCTGAACTACCACCAGAACTTGGGTACTTCCATCCTGGCATGACTGCTGTGTATGGGTGCCTGGAGTATTTCCTGGTGCACCTCCAAAGGCTGTCTCAGGATGGCCTATCTGCAGTTTTGTGGGCTTCCTGAGGTTGGCTGGCTGATTTAGACCATCCTTTTTACTGCCTAACTTGCGCGGCACACTTCTGGGATGTGTGGCAGATGCACTACACATTTTGGCTGAATTTAAGGATGCACGGCATATTCATGTACCCACACCCTTTTTTTGTGCCACATGCATTATTTCTGCGCAATCGCACATTCAAAAATGTGCAATGCATTTCTCCCTTTTGAATATTGTGCTTCTGCACATTTTCTGAGTACATCTCCATTTTGGCCAGCGCGTCTCATTTGAATATGTGTGCCATTGGGTTTATATTCTATAGAAGCCTGAGATCTGTCTTTTGGGGGCCAGAACTAGATGTGAAATTACCAACAGGAATATAAGGTGCTTGAAATACTGATAAGTTTAGGGGAAAAAATTGAAAAAAGTGAATGTTGCCTTCATTTGGGGCATATACAGTATAGATGCTAGCATTACCACTGATTGGCAGAGCTGATCCTTCACAATAACAAAACTAGCTTCTGCTTCAATTCAAGATTTAAAAAAGTTTGACTTCAAAGATGTTTTATTAAAAAATGCGACCCCTCTTGCATTCCTCAGAAGATTGAAACTTATACCCATTGCCTGATACATATTTCCAAAATATTTAATACCTTTATCCTTAAAATGCATCTCCTGACCTTGGTGGAGGCCTTTAAAAGGGGATTAAAAACTTTTTTGTTTAACCAGGCATGGGGGTTGGGGGGGGAGAAATTGATTCCCAGTTTTCACTACTGTATATTCTGCAGATTTTGTTTTTAGAGTAAATCCAAGTTATTTGGATTCCTGCACTGACATATGGTGTCTCCACCTTTGCAAATGGCCATAAAACTGCTCCCCATAAATGGGATGTCACATATAATAATATATATCGGTATGCCTCCTCTTCCCATTGCCTCAAGCAGCACTGCAGACTGTATAGTGACCTAGGCTGGCTCTCCCCATCTGCATACTGACTATACTCCCTAGGTGCCCTCACAGACTCTATAATCTGAAATCAAACCCCCTCCTCCCTTGCGGCACTTCTTGTTCCACAGACACCTGCCCATGGACTACGCCCGGCAAACACGTTTCTACTGACTGTACCTAGGTGTCTTACTTCAAAAGGCTCTGGAGCATTCACTGCACTGCCCCTGCCACCTGGAACTCCCTCCCTCTTGCCCTGAAGCAAGCAAACTCCCATCCTATCTTCAAAAAAGGACTACATTGCCATCTATCCCGGGACCCCTGCACATGCTTTGATCCCCCTTAATGTTACCTTCTACCTCCTCATATAATACAGTTCACCACTCTGCTTCTCCCTATCTCCCATGCTGCCTTTCTCCCATCCCTACTGGCAATCTCCATGCCTCCCAGGCTACACACCTGGGCTAGACAGCTGCTGCTTAAATCTCATCCTGTCCACCTGCAGTACTCTTGTTTCTTTCCCAGACTCTTTTCTCTCCTTTTTTCCTCAACTTAGCACACCACAGCACTTGCAAATAAGTTATGCTTTATAAATGTCACTATAGTTGTCCCTTAGCCCAGCTCTGTTACTATTTTCATGTACTAATTTCACCGTTTTTTCACTGCCCAGCTATATGTCTTATCTCAAGTACTGTTTGACTTGATCTGTATCTAAGCTACCTGTATTAATGCAATGTATGTGTTTCCCAATTTATGTATGTACTCTCCCGGGTCGTGCCTGAAAATAGACAATCTTGGCTAGCGCACCTACCCGGTAAAGAAAAACTAAATAAATAAATATTTATGAGAGTTTTTTATTTATTGCTTGTCATTCTGTACAGCAGACTGTGCCTTCGGGGAAGGGCACACTATACAGTAAGTAAATTTACTACTACTACTAAATAAGCAGTTAACAGTATTATTTCATTGCACCAGAGATTCAAAGCAATCTAAAACAAATATCAGTAAACTTGCTTTTACTAACCCTCCCTCCTTATACATCCTCCAAACCCCAAAATACATACTTATTTCAAGATAGGAAAAGCATATTCAAACAATCCTATTATTCCATCCCCCCTCATTCCCCCTTCCAAAGAAACCACAACCCATGTTGACTAAAGTGGTCGTATAATGTGCTGTATGATAGATCTCCCAAGTCAATTACCAGGAGGAGCACAGAGAAAGAGATCAAATTTAAAAAAAGAAAAAGAAATGTATGGAGAAAGAACAAAGTGTAATTTATACTGCAGAGTAAGATCTCCTCTTATCCTCAATCTAATACTAATCGAACTAACTTTCCAGATATACCTTTCACCCTGGTAGCTATAATAATTTTGATTTCCTTACCTTCTTTTCTCTCCCTTCCCCCTTTCTCTTTTGCAGTATATGATAGCAGATCGAAAACAAAACAAAAAAAGAAGAAAAGGAGAAAACAGAGACTTGATTTAGTCCATCTTTATCCCACTTGAGAGTCCACTTAATATTGATTTACAACTTTGATGCTTCTGCAATTTCCAAATCGGAACTATTTAATCCTGATTCATCATATTTTCCTTTGTTGCTTCTTTTACAATATGAGAATCCATGTTATTGTTGACATTGCTGACATTACAAGCTTTACTAATGGTTGTTGCTTGATCTGATGCCTCCTTGAAAATGGAGGAAGTTTGATTAGCTTGACTGCTTTCAGAACTGTGTTTCACTCTTTTTGACAGAAAAGCCTCAACTTCTTGTGGAGTGTTACAAATACAAACTTTCCATTCAAGTTCATCTTCATTTGTGCTGGATATAAAAAAGTAAAAGGAATCCCCTCAGTTCTAAGCTTATCTCTGATATTATCAAAAGTTTTCCTTTCAGCCAAGGCCACTGGTCATAGATCTGGGAATATCTGAAGACTGTTATCTTATAGTGGAGGCTTTTCTCTACCTGTGCCTTGTACAATATTTTCTCCCTGTCCTAGTAGTAATGATGGTTTTATAAACAAACTCTGGCCAGAGCCAATAGGGCTGCAGGAGAGGAATCTGGGTTAAAACTATTGAAACTTGTTTTTTTTAAATATTTTTTCACCTAAGTTTCAACATAGCCTTGTGATGAACCTGCCTCATAAAGAAGGGCAGAGAAAATGTTTAACTCCTGGTATAAAGGTGATGTTGTGCAGGGACTACAAAATCAACTTTTGGGCTGCAAACACACATTTTGGGCAAGAGTTGAAAAATGACAGCTGTCACATTAATGAGTCACTGTACCAAAATGGTTATGTTGAAATGATGTGGTAAAAATACTGAATGTTACTAAAGATATGAGCCTGCATTTGCAAAATTTAACATAGCCTCATAACTCATAAAGGAGACAGTATAGTGCAGTGGTCTAAGGCTCTGAGCTACAAATCTGGTGACATCCAGCAGACCAGACCTGGGTTTGAATCCCACAGCTTCGACTTGCATACTGTGTGACCCTGAGTAAGTCACGTAACATCCTTGTGCTCCCAGGTTGCTCCTGTAAAAAAACTTTCAGCTTAGTGTGCTATTCCTGGTTAAATGACAAAAAAAAAACTTAAAGCAGCAGTGCAACAATTTGGTGAAAATTTTGACCTATACATTTTTATGCTATTTTAGATTGCCACTTACCTCCTGACTTGTATGATACCCTTCTTTCCACAATTTCAGTCTGCTTGAGTACTTTTTTGCATGTCTGAAATAATAAAAGGGGAACTCCTTTTAATAAGGCTGGGACTAGGTTTTCATCAGTATTTGTAGCTGTTTTTGAACAACTATTGTTCTTTAAGGTAAGAGAGCACTGACTGCTGTATAATAGTTCATTTTAGTCACAACAGAAGTGATATATAAACAACAGATAGACAAAAACAGCTGAAAATACTGATGAAGACCTGGTCCACACCATATTAACCCTTACACTGCTGAAAGAATTAAAACATATAGGAATTTTGGACTGATGTATCAGTCTGTGGCACAATGAGGATTAACAGGAGTCCTCCTTCTATTATTTCAGACATGAAAAAAGTACTAAAGCAAACTCAAACTGTGGAAAGAAGGGTATCATACAAGTCAGAAGGTAAGCGGCAATCTAAAATAGCATAAAAATAGCATAGGTCAAAATTGTCACCAGATTGTTGCACTACTGTTTTAATAGATGAACATACTAGAATCATAGAACATAAGAATGTGCAAATTATAATACCACTCCATATTAAATTTATTTAAAGCCAGGGAATGCATTGCTAGTCTTTTTTTTTTTTTTGGCTTTGAAAAAGTTTACTTGGTCCACAGGGAGGAAATTTGGATTCAGCTTTACTTAATCGAGCCCTAAATATCATGTTATCAGGGCAGAAAAGGGGTTAGGGTGCATTCAGATGGAAGTGAGGATAAGATAAAGAAACTTTATTGTGGTACTATACTTTGTAAAGATCCTGCAGAAAGAATGCAACACATATGTCAAGTGGAGAAACACCAGCTTGGCATAGATGCTGAATTCTTTGGTGTGGTCTTATAGTGCAGCAAGTTAAATTGTGTCTGTATTCATTTTTGAGTGGGGGATTGTTAAAAATGCCAGATGGTTGTCAATTCTGACCCACCTTTTTTCTTCTTTGATGACATAACTGCTGCTTTAAGAAAATGGGCTCTGTATACCATTATGATCCATCATATTTTCAATAACCCCAACATTTTATACCCTGTGGATCACTGTCCCACATAGGAAAACTGACCTTTTCACTCCTCTCTGAGTGCAAACCAAGCCCCCTTTTTGTGTTGACAGATCCCCACCCCCGTCTGCCACTTGCTTAGTGGCAGTGAATTTACATAGCATTTTTTAGTTCTGCATATTTATACAGTCACATAAAATGCCAACTGACATCCTTTGTAAGCTTCCCTCTGTCATGTTCTTCATATTTCCTCCAGTGTTTACATTTACTGCAGCAGTAAAAAGAATGTGTTTAGTACAGTACTAAAAATAAAAAGAAATTGGCTGGTGAGCTTTTTGTTTAGATACCACTGTTAAGGGGAAGCTGCATTTTCAAAACAGGAATACCTGTAAGGAGCTAACAGATAATATCCACATTTATGTTTACTAGTAGTTGTTATTGTCTTCTCCCTGTGGAACAAAGCAAAATGGATTCAGAGAGGTGGGACAAGTAATATGGTGCTCAGCAATGAAAAAACTGAAACAAGCAAAAGGATGAGGTGCACCCACATATGCAGAAAACACCAGGACTGCAAACATATTATTCAGAATGCTTTATTTAACTAAAGTGCATAGTGCACCCACACATGGTGAGCATAAAAAAGTGATGGCAGAGCCACTCTGACAGTAATGCTTCTCCCAGCCCCTGCCAAGCATCATCAGAGTGAATCACTATGATGATGCCTGGCAGGGGTCAGGAGAAATGTTAGATACAGAAAGGCTCAGCAGCCACTTTTTTATGCTCACTATGTGTGGTGACACTATGCACTTTAGTTAAATAAAGGACTTTGAATAATATTTTTGTGGTCCTGGTGCTTTCGGCATATGTGGGTGCTCCTCATCCTTTTGCTTGTCCCTGTGGAACAGTAGGCTGAGATGGGACATGAGCTCAGTCTTCCCATTCTCATGTGTATTGACAGGATTGAACATATTGATATGTTCTCCAGCAGGACACAGGGACATGCTCTTGAGGTCACAGATGGCAAGTTTAGTGGTAACATTAGGAAGCATACTTGGAAAATGAGATCCTGTATCTCATCAAAGCTATCCTGTGTCAGTACATTGCCAAAATGGATAAAAGCATGACCCCACTGAATATGACATACTGCACATCAGTCAGGCTATCTGGCTGTGTCAGTACATTGTAACAATGCTATAATACCATAAAGAGGTTCTGGAGACATGTGAACATTGAGAGCAAAGCTTGAGAGATTCCAACATTTTTCCAGAGCCTCTGTGATATGTTGCAGGTGTGTTGTACCATTTAAAATAAATAAAAATAGCCTTAACATTTGTTATAGTGATTTTACTGACAGGCATAATGAAGTCAGTTGCCTACATGTATTGATTTGAGCTCACTGGAAAATGTACATGAGTTTTGTCCCAGTTTTACATGGAAAATACAGGGAAAAGGAGGGTGTCCTACAGGGAAATGCTTTGTTCAATCTGGGAACACTGCAGTTGACACCACTGTCATTCTTTGTAATTCCCTAGGATGCCCCTTGCAACCTCTGAAAACCCCTGAAACATTAGCTGCCTAGCATTTATTTACCCTTCCTATAAGTATAAAACCATGAGAGTTCCAATGCCACTAATTAGGTCCAGAAAGGGTTAACATAAATCAACTCTTCAGAGGAAATACTATAAAGCATTGCTACACACACACACACACACACACACGCATTGGGAGACAGGACCACAAATGTAATTTGAAACTACTCTGTAGTTAGATGCTGTTATCTGTTGAAAGTCATGTCAGTAAATTATTAGTCTCCAAAGATAGCACATCACATGGCAATAAAAAAAAGCTGAGAAAACAGTGTTGGAATTGGTCTACTAAACAGAGACAAGAGAGTATTTTATTTAACTGGCAAGTTGGAGGATACACTGAAAACTCCAAAAATGTGTGCCATGGTACTCCATTTTTCCAGCTACAGACAGCAAGTTGGCTGTATGCAGCCCTCCTACATTAGCTCTAAAAATGCTGTTTACTAAGTTGGATTCAAAAGAAAACATGTGTTTCTTGTACTCACTGAAGCACTATAAGGTTGCGGAGGAGAGGTGGTTGTCCAGAGCATTTATTTCTTAATCCGTAGGCTGCTGAAAGAACTAGAATAAATCTATTTGATTGAGCTCTGGACAGATGTTCAGTCTGCAGCATTGCAAGGGTTAAATTGAGGGGCTGCAAGATGTGGAAGGATCATTCAAAAACTCCAAAGGAAGTGTTCCATGGTCTGAATCTGGTAGCTCATTTTTAGAGCTGATGCAAGAGGGCTGCAGGCTCCGACTACCTGTAGCCCTAAAAATAAACCATAGTCTAGGGTTCCTAGCCCTCCCGCTCCCAATGTATCCTGCCCTATCTGCTTACCTTCTTGATGCAAGCATATATTGTGTTGTTTTTTTTTAACCGGGAGAGACACACTAAGCAGAAAGCTTCTTTTTTTTTTTTTTACAGGTGTGACTTGCTCAGGGTCACACAGTATGCAAGTAGGGGCTGTGGGATTCAAACCCAGGTCTCCAGATTTGCAGCTCAGAGCCTTAAACCACTGTGCTATACTGCTTGCCTTGTACAATGCCTCAGCATACCAAGTGCTTTATGTTTGAATTCTGCAACCTCTATGTATATTTTCTCAGTATTTGTATATTTGTCCACAGTATTGTACCTTCTTGTCTAATGTATCTGACATGGACTGTATCAACGAGCATCCGCTCACAGATATTATCCAAGATCTCAATCAATAAAAAAATAAATAAAAAATAATGGGTTCTGTCTTACAGAGGCAAAAGCCCTATGGGCCCTAGCTAGTGCAATCATCTCCTTGGGGAATTTAAGCCCCATAATCTCCATCAGCATTCTCTCACAAAAAGACAACATATCTGTGCTGTCCATTGTGGGGGTTAATCTCTGAGGCACTCCACTCCACTTCCTTTCAGATAGGGTTATGGTGTCCACCCGATAGGCTGTCGATGCACATGTGACATCAGGTTGAAATGTAACCCTGCAGTAGGTGGTCTGGCCAGTTTGGGTCAGTTTTACAATGTGCATTTGACTAGGCTCCTACTGCCTATCCAAGTTTCAACAATAAGCCACTGGTATTATGTTGCATAATATGTCATTGATATGCATATGTTATGTACTATTTTCTTAGCACTTGTATCCACCTGGTGCTATAATTCTTATGCATTGTTGTTATACACATCAGCCCAGATATTCAGACATGCACCAAAGGTGAGCACAAGTCAGGCACAGCTCAAGTCAGATGCGCCATGGGGAAAAGGAGCCATATTCAGATGATGCGCCACCAACACGCGGTGGCACAAGGCAGGCTGAATATGGCAAGAAAGCACCATAGTGGAACCACATTTGCACTGGTGCAACCATGAATGCACTGGAGCAGTCCAAAACACACAACCCAGCTGGCTGAGCAAGGGCAACGGGCAACAGGGACACACAGGCAGGGAAGCACAGGGGCAGAGGGGCACAGTATCACACCAGCATGGCCAATCACAGACAACAGGGGCACACAGTCCTAGAGACAGCACAGGGCACCAGGGGACAGCAGAAACAGGACCCTGGGCTGCCAACTGTGGGACAAGTACCAGGGCACCACATTGGCCCCGCTGGCATGCCAATGGCAGAGCTACGGAAGACACATCCAACAGGCTGGGCTGCAGGGGGTCATGGCCATGATGCCAGGACAACCCACAAACACAGACGACCATCAGCCATTGGCAATAGAGGCACAGGACACCCAGGGCCACACAGCCAGCCACACCGTGTGGGGAAGGGCACAGCACCGTGGGCCACATTGGCATTGTGCAGTGTGACAGGCAGACAGAAGGGCAGTGAGGCCAGACAATGGCAGAAGGCGCAAGGTGCAAGGGTGGGCACAGGCCATCATGGGACACACCACACGGGGACACGTACAGGACAGGGACATGGCACACATGCCTGGTGCACACAAGCACAGCACCCCAAGGGGACAGCAGCTGTATACCAGGCACACGGTCAAGTACACCACAACAGACACCTGCAGCATGGCTCCACACACCACCTGCAAAGGAACCAAGACACAAAGTAGCATACAAAAATGTTTAATACAACAAAAGCAGTGTGGGCCAACATGGCAACTATGTACAAGGAAAAGCAGGGGACTGGAGAGGGCACAGGAGGTGGCAACAGGGTACAGGGGCTGTACAAAGTAAAGTGGGGAGTGGTGGGCAGCAGGAAAGGGCAGGGAAGAGAGGGACCATGGCTCAGAGGCATGCCACATTCTGCTGCCATGCACCGTGGCCTCTAGGTGGTGGATATCACTCCTCAGGGACACCATTACATGCCAGTGATGCACCATCACTGCCGTCATCCATCTGAGATGGCACAAGATTGCACACAACACCAGCACTGTCCTGGCCATCCACATCAGTGGCACCCTATATGCCTGATCTAGGTGAAGGGACAGAACAGGCAAAAAGTGATATGCCAGACTGATCCCCATCCCACCCTCTGAGTGCACTGCCCAGTGGAGGCACACACCACTGGACAGCCCCACAGGTCCCGTGCATGGAGGGCCGCACCAGCCAGACACACAGCACACCACAGTAGTGCAGACAGACACACAGGGCTGTGCAGTGGGTGCAGTGGCGCACATGCAAGGCACATGACCTGGACCACAGGCACCCATGGCTGCACACACAGTGGATGCTGTGTGCACAACCCACCCCAGGCAGCACAGTGAAGAAGGGCACGGTACATGCACATGCTGTGCAACACAAGCATGTCCACAGGTCCATGTGCCTGCCCATGTGGTGCCCACACATGGCCGTGGTGACCATGTTCAGCACCCTGTTAACAACAGTGACCCACACATGCACAGTCCAGTAGTGGGAACATGCCTACCTGTCCAACGACATTGAGTAGCCGCAGTGGCTGGTCCATCATTGCGTGGTGCCTGCACATCCACGGCTGCCCTGGCCCTCCTGTGGTCCTCTGGCCCTGTGGATGGAGGAGGGAGGGGGAGAGAGAGAGAGAGAGAGAGATGAGCAGATGGTCATGCACAAATAACACCCTCCCTGGCACACAGCTGGCATTGCACAGAGCAGAACAGCACATGCCCTGTGGCCCTGGTGCATGCACAACTGTGACACGCTCAACAGTGTTGTGCATGCTGCCCATGCAGGGCACGCAGTGACTGCCAGGACCATAGCTGCCACCCAGCAGCAGCACATGCTGTGCATCCTGATGCCCAGAATAGGTAACCCATGACCATGCATGCATCATGGGAATACTGACCTGGCTGTGGCACAGCACCATGCTGCACATGGGTCTGGAATTGAAGGAGATGGTCCATATCCCTCCTCCTAAGGTCACTATAGCAGTGGTGACATTGTTCTGGTGTGCATCGCACATCCGTGCAGTGCTCCAGTGCCATAGCCAAATGGTCCCACACATGGGCTCTGAGCTGCTGCAGGGGCACATGTCCAAAAAGCTGGGGTGCATATGGCTCCACAAGTGCAACGAGGTTGCACATCTCAACCTCACTCCAATTTACCACCCTGCACTGTGCACCATCACCTGGCATAGCTGCTGTAGTCCCGACCGTCAAATGTGCAATGGCCTCACTGCAGGCATGTTGTGCAGCCCGTGGATGTTGCACAATAGCGTACCACTGTACGGGACTGTGCAGCATGTGGATACGCACTAGGCATGTGCCGTGGAGGAGTATTGAGCAGCATCATGCATGTGCACCATAGCATGACCTGGTGGGTGCACAGGGTCATGTCCATGACCTACACGGCACAGAGCATGACCCTGCACAATGGTGGCATGACCCCTGGCTGCACGGTATGTGGCATAGCGCATCCACTGCTCCATGACATGCATGGTTGCGCGATTGACTGGCTGCACCACATGCACAATGTGGGCATGTCGTGCACTGTGCATGGGAGCATGACATGCAACTGCACACGGCTGCACATATGTGCACTGCAGGCACGCACACTGCGCATGTGTGGACAATGCACCACACAGATGCTCCAGTGCAACTCGAATGAGCACGGCACAAGAATGCGATATTCAGCCGCCATATGCAAATTGCCTCATTAGCCAATGCATGGCGTATTAGGTGGCATTAGCATATCATTACCATTGCGCACAGGCCCATTTGCATGTGATGTACCTTATAAGTGCCATGATACAGCACAAGAGCACAAGGCATGGACTGGTATTGCAGCCTGACAGGTAAGGGGAAGATAACACTGGGATTGAGAGGCCTACAGCAACACTGCCCCAGAGCACTGTACTGTGCCATGCTGACACTGACCCCATGTGCTGTCACTGTCCACAGACAGTAGAATGTCAGAGCCAGAAGGGGAGGAGGAGGAGCGTGGGCCTGACCGCAAGCACAGGCCCAATTTCACAAAAGATGAGCAGCTGGCCCTGTTCGAGGCATACCTTGACAGGGAGGTCCTGCTGAATGGTGCCACAGGTACCACACAGGAGAGGTCGGCAGGGTGGGATGTGGTGTCCACATACATAAACACCCATGGCAGACACCAGCTGAGTGCCCAGGAGTGCAGAAAGAAGGTGGGGACAGACAAGCACCACATTAAAGAAAAGGTGGCAGTCATCAGGGCATCCCACAGCAAGACCAGTGGAGGACCATCCACCGCACCCATGCTGCCGGCCACTGAGGAGCTGGTGGTGGCCACCATCAGCAGTGCTACCATTGAGGGTGTTCCCAGTGGTGGATTCCAGATGGGTGGCAGCCCCTCACAGCATGGTGAGTATACACACTACTGGCTTGGATGGAGGTTGTGGGATGTCACATGCAGGTGTGCCTGCCACCGTGATGCATGCCACGTGCACTGGTTGCCTGCAGTCATGCATGGTGCACCGGTGGACAGTGGTGATGGGGGTACATACACCTGGGTGGGGGGGCCACATGCATGGAGGCTACAGCACCGCTGACACTGTGTTCCTTCTTTGCAGTGCCATCACATCTCCACAGAGCAGTCCAGGAGGAGGTGGCCACAGACATGGTCCCAGAGGGGGAGGTGGTGTCGTCAACATCTACAGGCATCCACACCAGGGACCAGCTGTGATGCAACAGTGTGGGGCTGGTGGACGTCCTGGGGCTAGAGTCAGACGACGCACTGGCAGAGCTCCTGCTGGGTGACAGCCTGCCTGTGCTCTGCACAGACACCCAGCTGGGGGGTGCATCTGACTCTGATGATGACATTACTCTGATCCTGGGCAGCACCAGGCATGTGGTGCCTGGGTTGGTCCAGGGAATGTTGCAGGCAGCATCAGGGCCCAGTGCTGTGCCTGCGACTGCACAGCCACCACCTGTCCCAGCCGGCACAGTGGTGTGTGGTGTTACTGCTGTACCTGCTGAGGGTGGGGGTGCTGTGGTAGGTGTGGTAGCACCGGGCACTGTCCAGCAGATGGTCAGGCAGCGGCAGCAGGATGTGAATACCACCAGGCAGTGCACCATGGGGTCCTCTGCTGGAGTGCCCGTTGTGACACTGCCCCCTGTGTGATCCCCTGTACAGCATCCACCTGAGCAGGGCACTGAACAGCATGCCGCATCACCCCCAGCAGGCCAGAGTCCAGCCCAGGATACACAGGATGCTGAGTGGCTGGCGGAGCATACCCGGTTGCTGCGAGCATCCATGGATAACCAGGCGCTGCTTGCCATGGAGATGCATGCACTGCAGGTGGAGGTGCATCAGCTGGCTCAGCATCAGGACAGAGGTCATGCACAGCTTATTGATGAACTCCACCAGCTGCAGGAGGCCGTGACCACGTTTCTGGACCGCGTGACCAGTACCATTGCGGCCGGATTTGCATCGTTGGCAGCCACTGGGCACAGCCGTGCGCATTGGACCCCAAGCAGTGCTATGTCTACTCCATGGTCCCAGTGTCTGGTGACCCCTGCACGGCAGACACTGGACTCCAACATGGGCATCCCTGACACCCCCAGCACGGGCCTGTTTGGCTGCCTGTACACCCCAGTGAGACCTGGTCAGTTCTCAGGCATCCACCCCTGCAGCTGTGATGGACACCCCCCCATTGACCGATGCACAGCCTGCGGCAGATGACCGGCCTCAGTTCAGGTGCCCACATGGCCATGGTGGCCATGGTACCATGAGGTTACCCTGATGAGTGTGCTGCCCCTCCCTGCTGTCTGCTGCTGCTTGCCCAAGGCACACTTGGGTGGTGGTGGTGCCCCATGCGTGTGGTGGTGTGCATGTGTGGTGTGGCGCACGCCCCCTGTGTGTGCTGGATGGGCTGCTGGGCCTTGTGGCGTGGGTGTGATGAGGGCAGCTCTGCACTGGATGTGCCTGTGCACCGGGTGTCATGCATCTGATCCATGCCATGTCCTGCAGCTCGTGAGTGAGTGTCCATGCCTGTGCTGTGTGTGTGTGTGTGTGTGTGTGTGTGTGTTTCTGTGTGGCACTGCCTCCACCATGCCTGCTGTGTGTGCTTCAGTCCCTGCATGCATCCCTCTGTGCCCAACCGGACCTGTGGGTGGGGTGATGGTCTGTGTGGCCCCTGCATGCGTGTCAGTGCACTTACCTGCATTCTCCATAATGCTCCTGTGTGATGGTGGCCCTGTGCCTCCTGGCCTCTGCTGTCAGCCTGGGATCCCACCTCCCCATGGGTGGCTGCACACCCCCCTCTGACCCGTTCTCACCGTCATCCCCAGTGCTGTCACCTTCATCCACCTGGACAGCTATTTCACAGTAAATGGCCATATTGTGCAGCATGTAGAATGCCAGGAGTAGGCCACAGGCTTTCAATGGGCTGTATTGTAGGGCACCACCTGACCTGTCTAGGCAGCAGAATCACATCTTCAGCATGCCAAAGACACACTCAATGACATTGGACGTGGCGGTGTGTGCCTCATTGAATCTCTCCTCCGCTGGGGATGATGGTCACAGGTAGGGGGTGAGCAACAAGAGCCTCAGCGGCTATACGCTGTCACCTGTGTGGGGAGAGAGCATAGTTAGCTCTGCTCTGTGGTGGTGCCACCCCCTTGCCCCTGCTGCCCACTACCCCCTCTGCCCCACTCATCCTGTATCTCCGCCATCCTCCCACAGCCTTGCTGCACTCACCCCCTGCCCCGTGCCCTACTCACCCACCAGGTGCCCCGTGGGGATATCCCCATACTGAAATCTCTGGCACAGTATGGAGCTGCGCCAAATGTAGGCATCATGTGCACTCCAAGGGTGTGTGGTGCAGACGTAGAAGATGCACCCTGTGGAATTGCACACCACCTGGCAGTTGATTGATGGGTAGCCCTTCCTGTTGATGTACACTGGCCCCTCAAGGCCAGGTGGTGTGAGTATGCCCACGTGGGTGCAGTCAATGGTTCCTATCACACCTGGCATGTGTGCAGCCCTGTGAAAGTCCTGCATGTTTGCTGTACTCTCTGCCTGTGTGCTTGGGAATCATATGAACTCTGCAGCGTGTGGCAGCAGAGTGTTGAAGAACTGTCTGAGGAGGCAGGACGTAGCCAACTGGACGATACCAGTGGTGTCACCAGTTGTTCTCTGGAAGGCGCCCATGGTGAGCAAGCACATCACTGCTGTCACCTTGGTTCCACGGACATAGCATGACTCCGACTGGTGGGTGCCTGTATCTCTTCACTGCACAGCTCACAGAGCTGCCTCAGACTTGACCTGTTCAGGCGGTACCAGCCCACAATCTCCACATCACTGAAATCCTCAAATGTGGTGGGGGCATGGTAGCACCTGTGTTGGGCATACTGCTGACAGGCCCTTCACTGGCCACGTTGCTGTTCCTCCATCTTCCTCACACCCCTCATTACCTATTCCATAATAAATGGTGCCCCATCCATCCTGATTTGCTGCTTGTTCAGGGTTGTGAATCTGCTGTGTGTGTTTGAGCCTGTTTTTATAGGCTCAAGTCCGACTGTCACATCTTGTGATTTGCTCCCGGACCTATGCCATGATTTCAGGTTGAATATGCCATTGCGACACATATTCATGGGTACACCCCCTTGCACTTGCGCTGCATACATTACTTTTGTGCTGTGGCACATTGTGACTTGCGCTGCGCAGCCGTGGTGATTGAATATTGCTCTGCAGCGCAAGTGCATTATTGCGCCGGTGTAACTCAGTTGCACTGTGAATATCTGGGCCATGATGTACAATTTTATATCTGCCTGTACCCTTGTATAACCTGTTACCTGCCTGTCATTTTTCACTTATGAAGTTGTAATTCTGTATTATTGCTCTGTACTTGTACCACCCTTTCCCCCCTCCTCTGGGTTGCACCTGAAAGTAAGCCTTGGCTCAGTGTGCCTCTCCCTGTTACCAGTCATTAAATAAATAAATAAAAAAGGCTGAAGCACCAGGCTTTTTCTCCTGTTTCAGCACCCAATCATATACAGACACGGCATTCTTCTGAGGGTATGATTTATCTGTCTTATACTCTGGCTTGTGACTAACCTTTTATACTATCAGGCAGGCCATACTGCACATCTAACTAATCCAGTTTCAGTCTGTATTGGGGCTTCTGGGGGCAGCCAGACTTTGGATCTACATGGCTGGCATCACAAATGCATCAGCAAACAGCAATTCAGTGTGTTGGGCCTCAGTTTTCAGACTGCATGACTCTGTTCAATTTAAATAACCTGCCTACACTCTCTGCATGCCACAGTCTAGTATTGGCTGGTGCATCTGTGTGACCCCTGGGTCAGTGGCCACACTGCATGCTGTGCTGCACCTTAGCTGAAAGCTCCCCTGCTAGCGGTTCCAACTATATCCACTTGAACATCATTCAGATCTCATGTGGCACAACATTTTATCAGCTCCTTACCACCTTGCCTGCTCTCCTTCTATGACCTAGATCTCCACCAGTTCCATGCTTATCCACTGTGTCCAGCAGCTGAAAGTCCACCCTTGGAAGCAGCGACTGCATATTTTCTCCATGGCCAAGTTTCATGCTTGGACCCCTCCCACCACTCTGTCTGTGCTGGCCATCTTGGCAGACCACCAAGAAGAGACGTTGTGTACTCCTCTGTGTTATTGCCTCCCCCTCCCCCTCCTTCCCAGTCCTGCTCCTGTAGCTCACGTTGCCCTCAACGTCATTTTCTAGATGTCAGTTCAGTAGCACAGGTACACTTTGCCCGGTGCTGTATTGCTCATGGTGCCCTCCCGCCTACACAGGAATTACTGTGGACACCTCACCCACAGGATGGTTAGCATCTCCTGCACCTAGAAGTATAAATGCTCTCCCCTTCATTGGCTTGCCCAAGGCACCATACTGGCATTCACCCACTTATCCTGCCACTACTATCCCAGCCCTGCCCTCACTGATGGGTTATGACACGCTGACCAACTGCCAGTAGCCATCATGGGAAGGGAGCCACAGTATTCCCTATAGAGCATTTTCAAGATGCAGCCATCTGGGACACTGGTGCCCATTTTACCTGGGTGTCCTCGCCCTATAATGAATAGCATAGGGCCGTTTCACAGGGTGGTCATGACAGTGCAAGCACCCATATTACATGGGAATGCAATACTTAGATAGCTATAACTTGGGGATAGGGCTATTACTTTGGCAACCACATTGTCTACAGCACTTTAAGATACTCTGCTATCATCGGCAACCTCCTGCAGACCACTGTGCACTGATGCTTATGTTGTTCTGCACCACCTTGGCCATTTTGTTAATGTCCTTCCCCTCTTTCCTTTTGTCACCCACAGAAAATGATGTAGAGAGCCAGGAACTGCAGAACCTACTCCGTGGCTTTTACCCCACAGCAACTGGGCCACTTCTGTCAAATCTGCTCTTAACACCCATCTAACACAGCAGTGAAATCAAGTTCACCCATTGGACACATACAGAACACAGAAAATACCCGAGCCCCAAGTGATCCTGCCCCACCTTTGAAACAACCAACCACCTGGTGGCAGACACAGTGGCAAAATTAACAGGTGATCCAAGTGCAGCAGCAGTTCATGGCAGCCATTTTGGAATAATTGTCAGACATAGAAGGTCAACGTAACATGAACCCCACTGACCAGAGCTCACCTCGCAATACAGTTCCAACCTCCCCTCAGAGCAGGCACATGTGGTAAAGGACCTAGTGGTGCAGGCCCAAACAGCCCACCATTAGACAGCAACCCCCCAACAGCAGGGAGGACTAAGATAAGGAGTCTGAAGGTCAGGGCAAACCCACCACAGAGCAAGACTCCCAATTACTCACTGTAAAAATGTGCTTCCACAAACAGGTGCCAGCACTCCTGTGGCACATCATAACTACAGTGGGGTGTGATGAGTCAACACCACCACCATGATCCAAGTTCATGCCATGCCCTCTGCCAACAACCAAGAAAGTCACTACCTTCCCTGTACGCAAATCTATTGAAGAGATCCTGGTGAAAGAATGGGAAACTACTGAACCGGCAAGCATACCGAAGTGCAGGTTGTGGGACAAGATGTACCCAGTACAAGAAGAAAAGGTGTGGATCTGGTGTACAGCACCTGCAGTTGACTCAGAGACCACTGCTCTAAACAAGAAAACTGTCCTGCCGTTAGAGGGAACTTCAGGCCTCAAGGAATCCATCGATCGCAAGCTGGAAGAGCTGCTCAAAAACACATTTGAACTAGCAGGTATGGGGACAAGGGCAGCTACTGTGGTGATTTATGCCACTAGAGCCAAGCAGGCCTGGCTACAGGATGTGCACACAAACATTATTCCAAAGTCTCCAGAAGCTTAACTCCCACAGCAACTAATTCAGACAACCAAATACCTCATAGCATGGTTGTAGATTCCTTAAAAATCAACACTAGAGTGGGAGCCATCCCCAACAGGGAAAGAAGAACCCTCTGGCTCAAACTATGGAACACTGATAATAAGTCCAAGTCCAAGCTAAGCTAGCTACCCTTCAAGGGTTTTCTCCTCTTTGGAGAGGGCATGGGCAGGTACATTGTAAACAAGGAGGATGGCAAAGCTCTCAAAAAAGAAGCACTCAAAATACCCTTATCTGCCTGCAAGATGAAACAATGAGCAATAGGAAATATCCCAAACAGACAACAAATGCAATATGGCAACAGGAATAATGAATACAGTACCTAACACTGTCAATCCAGCAACTACTACTAATCTGCCAACAGCAATAGATCCTGTAGTACGGGATCCTTCTCTAGAGGCAAGTCCTCCCACCCCAGCTCACGTAAGAACCAGTCCAAGCAATAACAACCATTACACCATCCCTCAACTGGAGCACACACCAGTTGAGGGGGACAACTAACTCTGTTCACCCATCAATGGTCCCAATCAACAGAGGACAGATGGATACTGGAGATTGTAAGCAAGGAATACACCATAGAACTGGCAGCAATTCCCAGAACGGACAGACTGATCATCTCCCCCATATTTAAACACAGGGCACATCCCACTTAAATCTACCACATACAGGAACTGCTCTGAAACAAAGCAGTTGTGGAGGTACCACCGGAGAAGAAGGGGGAAGGGATCTATTCCATCTTCTTTACAGTACCCAAGAAAATGGCGAACTACATCCAGTTTTGGATCTAAAATTCTTAAATCTATCCGTCTGTTCCAAATGATTCAAGATGGAGATTGCCAGGTGGACCCTGAGGGCAATCCACCTGGGTGACTACCTCATGTCCATATCTGAAGGGCACCTACCTGCACATTCTGATCAGACCATCTCATTACAGATTCCTGAGGTTCCACACACTGGGCAAGCCCTATCAATATCAGGTGCTCCCATTTGGTCTCACCTCAGCCCCAAGAGTCTTCACTAAAGTCTCCATCATAGAAACATAGAAACATAGAAGTTGACGGCAGATAAGGACCGCAAGGCCCATCCAGTCTGCCCATTTCTTTTTCTACCTTATAAATGTGCCATCGGCCTTTGCTATGTCAGTGACCTATCTATTCATAGTCATTTGTATTGCTCCCTTATGCCTATCCCATGCCTGTTTGAAGCCCTGCACTGTATTCATAGCCACTACTTTGTGGTAAGCCATTCCATGCATCTACCAATCTTTCTGTGAAAAGAATTTCTCACATTCCCCTTAATCGGCCTCCCTCTAATCTCATGCTGTGTCCTCTTGTCCTGCTATTTTTCTTATATTTAAACATGTTAGACTCTTTCACCTTGTTTATGCCCTTAAGGTGTTTTAAATGTCCTGAATCATATCACCTCTCCTTCTTTGCTCAAGGGTATCATATTGAGCTCCGTTAATCTGTCCTCATATGTCTTCTGATGCAGTCCCTGCACCATTTTGGTTGCCCTTCTCTG
This sequence comes from Neoceratodus forsteri, assembly GCA_016271365.2. Lineage (NCBI taxonomy): Eukaryota > Metazoa > Chordata > Ceratodontiformes > Ceratodontidae > Neoceratodus > Neoceratodus forsteri. The sequence goes on along the minus strand of CM057449.1, from coordinate 1,698,458,840 downwards.
GACTGCCTCAATTTGGTTAATGTCCTTGTGAAGGTGTGGCCTCCAATACTGCACGCAGTACTCCAGATGGGGCCTAACCAGTGTCTTGTAAAGAGGGATTATTACCTCCCTCTTACGACTTGTGATACCCCTACTAATACACCCTAACACCCCCCCTAGCCTTACCTACTGCTTTAGAGGTCTGCTTGGATGATTTCAGGTCATCAGTGATGATGATGCCCAAGTCTCTTTCTTCCTTTGTGACTGCTAGCAACTCCTCCAGCCTATAAGTGGCTTCAGGTTTCTCTTCCTATGTGCATGATTTGCACTTCTTTGCATTAAATCCCGTTGCCACTCTTCTGACCATTCTGCTAGTTTATCCAGATCTCTTCTCATTCTGCCCACCCCATCTGGATCATCTACTCTGTTGCAGATCTTGGTGTCATCTGCAAACAGACAAGCCTTACCTCTAGTCCATCTGCTAGTCACTAATGAAGATGTTGAATAGGACTGGCCCCAGGACTGATCCCTGAGGTACCCACTTGTGACTTGCATCTCTTCTGACTGTATACCATTTACCACCACTCTCTGTTTTCTGCCAGTCAACCAGTTTGCCACCCAGTTGACCAACTTCTGACCCACCCCGAGCCTACCTAGCTTATTTATCAATCTTCTATGTGGAACAGTGTCAAAGCTTTGCTGAAGTCAAGGTAGGCAACATCAACTGCTCCCCTTGGTCCACCACTCTGGTTACCCAGTCAAAGAAATCTATGAGATTAGTTTGACAGGACTTCCTTTGTAAACCCATGCTGTCTTGGATCCTGTGCCCTATGGATTCCAGGTGTTGCACTATCCTTTCCTTAAGGAGTGCTTCCATAATCTTGCCCACTACTGAGGTAAGACTGACGGTCTGTAGTTCCCCGCCTCCGTGCTACCACTCTTGTGGAGTGGGATCACATGAGCCCTTCTCCAGTCTTCTGGGACCTCTCCTGTGCTCAGAGACTCACTAAACAATTCTGCTAATGGCTCTAGTTCCTCCTTTAGCTCTTAGTGCCACTGGGATGTATGCCATCAGGTCCCATTGCCTTATCCACCCTGAGCTTAGCATGCCTTGTAGGACCCTTTCTTTGTGAAGGAGTAGTGCTCACCTCCTCCCTCTGTGTCCATGATGCTGAGCTGTGGGCCCTGCCTACCTTCTCTTCAGTGAATACTGAGCAAAAGTATCTATTTAGGATAGATGCTTTTACAGGTCCTCCTCCTCACATGCTCCCTTTTCTCCATTAAGCTTAGCAATACCCCCTCTGGACTTTCTCCTTTCACTAATGTATCTATAGAAAGTCTTGTCACCTTCTTTTACTGTTTGTGCTAGTGTTCCTCAGTTTGGGACTTGCCTGCCTTACTGCCTTACCTGCTTCCCTTAGGGCAGTTTGTATGCCCCCTATCTTCATCCCGCTGTGTTCCCTTGTATTTTCTGAAGGCCAGCCTTTTGGCTCTGACCTTTTCTGCTACTGTATTTGAGAACCAAAGTGGTTTCCTTCTTCTTTTGCACTTCCTTTTCTGTCTAACACAATGGGATGTTGCTTCAAGTATTGTATCCTTAATGCTTGCCCACTTTGCCTGTACCTCCTCACCTGTGTTTCTTTTTGCCAGGGCTAGCTTAACTCTGTTGGCCATCTTATCAAAGTCAGCTCCTCTGAAGTCCCATATTTTTGCCTTGAATGGGATGATTTAGATGTAGTAGCCAAATTGAACCATACCATGTGATGGTCACTGGCCCCAGGTGACCTTCTACCTGGAGATCTGTGATCCCTTCTTTGTTAGTCAGTACTAGATCTAGGATAGCCCTGTCTCTTGTGGGTTGCTGTACCAGTTGTTTGAGGCCCTCCCCTGCAGGGAATCCACTATGTGTCTAGTTCTGGCAGATGTTCTGCTGGTATTGACCAATCTGTATCTGGCATGTTGAAGTCTCCCATTATCAGAACCTCCCCTTTAGCTGTCATGTTTTGTATATCTTCTAACAGTAATGTGTCTATGTCCTCCCTCTGGTCTGGGGGCCTGTAGACAACCCCAGTTCTTATGGCTGTCCCATTTCCTGTTTCCAGGGTGACCCACAGTTCTTCTGGCTCCTTATGTGTATTCTGAATTTCTGTAGCTTTGATATTTTCATTAACATACAGGGCCACTCCTCCCCTTTTTGCACCTCGGTCTCTTCTGAACAATACATAGCCAGGTACTGAAGTCTCCCAAGTGTGGTTACTGGTAAACCACGTCTCACTAATTGCTACTATGTCCAGTTTAGCCTCTGACATTATTGCCTGCAGGTCTGGGATCTTATTTCCAGGCTGTGAGCATTTGTGTACATGATTTTCCATTGGCCAGATTTTTGGTGTTAGTTGTTGGGTGAGGTTTGGCATTACCCTGTGCATCGTATGGGGAGACAAACCTTTTTCTTACCTGGTGATGCAAATGAACGGCAAACACACTGAATTCCAGTTTGACCACTAGCTGAGGGGGGAGGGGTGTTCTTCCCATTCAACGTATGGGGTGCTGCACCCTCTCCCTATTTGCTAGTTTAAATATTCTGCAAAGACGTCAAACTTCTGCCCCAATGCACTGACTCCTCTTTAGTCAGATGCAGTCCATCAAATTTAAAGACTTCGCTCCCAGAACTGTTGCCAGTTCCTACAAATCTGTGTCCTTTTTCCTGGCACCAGTCCTTGAGCCACGTGTTTAGCCCCTATCTCCCTTTCTCTGACCTTCCGCCCATCTGCTCCTTCTCCCAGACTGGCAGGATCTCAGAGAAGGAGATGCCGGACGAATAGGATGATAGTTTGTCACCCAGCCTAGTCAGGTGTTCCTTGGTCTCCACAACTGACCGGTTGGCGAGATCATAGTCCCTATGTGTACTAGGACATCAATGTTTTCTCCTGCTTTGTGAACAATTTTGTACATGGTCAGTGTCTCTCCATGCTGATGTACCTGGAGACATCTGACCATCACCCTGGCTGGAGATGGGTATCAACTCCCCGAATCATGGAGTCTCCTATGATCAAGTTTTTGGATTTCCTTTGTGCTTGTTTAGTTTTGGTTCCTGATTTGGGTGAGTATTGTTGTGCTAGCTCCTGTGCGCAGTGTCCTGCTCTGCAGTGTCTTCTGCCTCTTTATTTGATTTCAGAGATAGAGGCAGATACCTGTTTGTAGTGTTTATATGGTTTTTGAGGTAATGTGTTGGAGCAGAGTGATGGGGCACCTGATTTGCTCCTCCTAACCACCTGCCAACCTCCTGGACCAACTACCCTCTGCGTTGAGGTTTTTCTGTTGGATGCTGGGAAATGGCGGGTGGTTCTTATAATGTATTTCCTCTTCAATATGAAATTTGAGGCGTGCAATCCCTGCCCATGCTGCCCGGAGCTGAGACCTAAGATCTCAAAGGCCCAGCATGTAGGACAGTGTCCTAAATCCTGTAAGAATGTCCTTCTGAAAATTGTTCCACAGTACCTGCAGTTAATGAAATCCATTCCAAAATAAGTTGCTGGGTTTGTAACCTAGTCAGAGTAATTAGAAGGGAAAAAAAATGCAAGTAATGGTTTAATTGTGCTTTGTTTAACTTGTTATAACAAGTTAAATTACTAGTGCCCTGTAAATGAGATCACCTTGTGGGGGCCCCACTGATCCGCCCCTTCCTGCTCTGCCACAGGAAATGTCACAACTGTGGTACCCTATAAAAGGAGTGTAGCATCATACTAGTGGCCAAAATGAGGAAGCAGGGCATACAAATTATGCCATTTCTGGATCACTGGCTCATCAGGGCATGGTCCAGGCAACAAGCATGCTGCCAAACCCAAACAGTTGTCCAAACCCAAACAGTTGTCCAGTTCCTACAACTACACAGATGGGTGACAAATCACTGCAACAGCTGCCTCAACCCCACACAGTTAACAGAACACTTGGGGACACTGGCAGATACAAGTACAGGAAAAGTAAGGCCATTGGAGTAGACGGTCAAGAACATTATAGAGCAGGTGCACACACTGCAAAGGACAAGATGATGGACACTGGAGCAAATTTCAAGGGGCATTAGCCTCATGACATCATGCATAGACCTGGTTCCATGGGCCTGATGGAATATGCGACAACTCCTACTACTGGCAATGAAAAACAGACTAAATCTGGACAACACTCAAACTTCTGCCATGGACAGTGTCTTCTCTCCAGTAGTAGACAAACAGGGACAATCTAACCAGGGGCTTAGCACTGGACATTCAGCACAAAATCATAACAGACACAGATGCCAGTCTAGCAGGCTGGGGCACAGCCCAGGGCCAGCACACGGCACATGGCAAATGGTCATTGGTGGAATCCAAACTTTTGATCAATGTGCTGGAATGGAGGGCAGTATTCCAAGCACTACTCAGCTTCAGCAACAGCATAAAATGCTAACATGTACTCGTCAAGTCTGACATCAAGGTCACAGTTGCCTATATAATAAAGTAAGGTGGAACCACAAGCAGGGCAATCCAGAGGGAAGTTACCAAAGTATTGAACTAGGCAAAGAAATACTTACAGAGCATTACAGCCATACATCGGGTGGGCAAACTCAACATTATGGCAGACTGGCTAATCCATCAACAGATCCATCCTTGCAAGTGGAGACTCAATCTACATATCTTTCAGTCAATAAACAATTGCTGGGGGCCATTTCAAATTGATCTCATGGCCAGCAGCAGGAACACCCAATCCCTCAGGTTGTTCTCTAGGTTCAGGGAGCAGCAGTCCATGTGGGTTGATGCACTTGCACTGCCATGGGCATTCAATGCGGCATACATCTTTCTCTGTAAAATAAACCAGTCCAGAACAGCAGCCACACTGATAGCACCTTACTGACCAAGGAGGTCCTGATTCACCACAGTAGTCACCATGACAGTGGACAACCCATGGAGAATCCCAAACAGCTATGATTTACTGCAGCAGAGGGCCAGTATGCCACCCAAACCCTCATAACCTAAAGCTGATGGCCTGGCTCCTGAGAGGGACAGATTGCTAGGGGTGGGTTACCACCACTTGATAATCAACACACTGACACTATCTAAAAGAAGCTCCACTATCACACAGTATATGTGGCAATGGCCGACCTTTTCAAAATGGTGCAGTACTAAGTCAATTGTCCAGGAACTCTCCTCCATTGTGGATATAGTGCTATTCTTGCAGGAAGACTTAGAGAAGGGACTCTCCCCATCCTCCCTAAGAATACAACTAGCCACCAAAGGAGCTGCATGTGGAAGGACAGACAACATAACTCAAGGGGAACACCCATATGTCATATGCTTTTTAAACACAGCTTCAGTTCTACGTCCCAGAGCCAAACAAGTAACCACACCTTGGGACCTAAACCCAGTTCTATGAGCAATGACAACTACACCATTTGAATCCCTGAACACGGTAGACCTAAAATGGATGACTCAAGATAGTCTTTCTGACAGTTGTGTGTTCGGCAAGATGAACGGAAGACCTTCAGACACTATCTTGTGGGGAACCATACCTAACAATACACAAGGACAGGGTGACACTGAGAACCATACCCTCATTTCTGCCCAAAGTGAACTCAGGCTTTCACATGAAACACCAGACAACCTACCAGAAAAAGAGATAGACACAGACCCAGGCCTACACACCCTATGGATGAAGATAGTAATCAGCACATGTTTGGACAGAATATAAGACTTTTGCAAATCAGTCAGACTATTCATCTTATTTCAAGGATACAAGAAGGGACAAGCAGCTTCCTGTTACATACTTGCATCTTGGCTGAAATCAGCCATTCAAGAAGCCTACAAAATGAGCTCAAAGATTCTACCCAAGAGTTTTACAGCCCACTCCTCCTAGGCCTTAACCACCTCCTGGGATGAAAGAAATATGGCCAGCACAGAGGAAATCTGTGCAGCAGCTACTTGGATTTCAATACATACATTTACTAAGCACTACAAACTTGATGTTGCATCCAAAAGAAAGGTCAATTTCAGCTGCTCAGTCCTCCTGGCGACAATGGCGCAACCATCCGGAAACAATGAGTCTTCCTACCTGTCTCTCTTGGGTACAGTTCTTAGAACCCCATCTGTAAGGAACTGGAGTGGCCTCAGGGATTAACCCCCACAGTGGTAGTTTACTCACCTGGTAAAGGTGATTGTGGGGCTTACATCCCTGAGGCACTCCACTGCCCTCCTTGAAGATCGCTGTGTTTGGATGAAGTTATGCCACTTTCCACCAACGTGCCATATGGGGTGGTTATACTTAGTATCTAGCAATAGGGATTAAAATGCTACATACTTACTATACTTTGAATTTGTCTTTTGTATTAGTCCTGAATCCTTTGTCTATTTCAAATTCCAATAGCCCAGCTGTCTTGGTTAGATCCACATTGTTGTTATTCAATGTGCCTCTTTTCTCTGTTAAAACTGTTAAATTCTGATCTGCAAGGAATGAGGTCTCAAGGAAGGAACCATTTTTCTCCAAAATTACAGGCTACTGTGCCCCCCACACACACACACCAAGTAGTGCTTCCTGTATCTGATACAGGTGATTAGGGATTTCTTCAGGCTAAATTCAGTATTAATTTCCCTCAAACCCTCTCCAAGTGACCATTTCAAATCCAGCACAGGACTCTGATTAAATGAATTTATTTTTATCAAATATATGCTCCACAGGTTCAAAACCGGTCCAGATGATTCAACCCTTTCCTCAAGCCCCCATACCTCAAACACAGCTAGAGCACTTTTTACCTTATTTTCATGGGGCTCAGAAACAGCAGTGGCCCCCATTCCAACCTCTGGGACCTTAACATACCCTGCCATCCAGTTACTGATTAATGTTGATTTTTGTGAGATACCATCCACTACCAATATCACAAACTTACTGAAATGCCTCCAAGCTCTATCAGCTCATGCACAAACCAAAGATGACAAAAGAAAATCAGCTGATACTGTAGGTTAAGTGGAACATGAGTCTTTCTCTTTTCTCTAATTTAAAATACTCTGAAAGATATTTAACAGACTTAAATGGCTTAAACATTGGATGTGTTTTAAAGTTCATTTTAGCAACAATGATTGCACTGCAATAGCATCAGATTGAGCACTCAGACATTGAAACAAGATCTGGAAGAGCCGATATGACTGTGAATGCATTAACTAGATAAGGGTGTTTCATGGGCTTAAACATAAACATGTATTTCTTTATTTATTTAAAAAATATCAGATTTACAAACCTATGAGTCAGAGACTCATTTACAAAGGCACCTCATTGAAACTAATACAAAGACAGCACAGTTAACAAGTCAAAAAACAATGACTCAGAGAGCATACAGTTATAACAATCATTCACTGGAGATACATGGGTAGCAGTAGATAAACAGATTACATAGTTTAGGCACACAGGCACCGCATCAAGAAGACGAAAGCAGTTCAAATAATATACAATTGCTAAAGCAAATAGACATCAGGAGTCAAAGAGAAGCCCAGAGTGTTCACATGAAGGCTGTTGCATACACTAACAGAATCAAAGTACATTACATTAAGAAAGGGCATATTTAAGCAGTAAGGCATGACAGGGTATGTGTTATCATGTAATAACGTCACTCTTGGGGTGGGTTGAAGCACGAGGTGAAGCCAAGTATTTATTTATTTATTAGCATGTATTTATTTGATCCACTGGATCAGCAATATTTGCACAAGCTGTGCCCGGTGAAGATTTTACAGCACTGGTCCTGGTCTGGTGATTTGGGTTTTACCCATACCACACTGCATCTGGCTTAGTGATATACTGTACAGATGGCTTCAGAGTCTAACCCATTGAAGGTTGAAGTTTCAGAAAACCATTATGCTAAAAATATCAAGACTCACTCCCTCTCTCACCCCCAGTCACAATTAATCCTCTACCAAAGTCATGATTAAATACTGGTGCCTCTACATCCATGCCACTAAGCTTTTAATGCCAACATGCTTCTTCTGCTGCTGTGAGTTAAACTCTTTGGGTGGGATATTCAGAACTGCACCTGACAGGGGCGCAAGCCGGGTGCAGTGCAACTGGGATGCGCCAGGGCGTGGACTGGGCGATATTCAATGGTGCTGCACGTTGGCTCAGCACTGTTGAATATGGCACTATGGCCACCTGCATTGTGCATGGCGCAGTGGCACTGCACCAGCACAAGTGGCCAGAGAGGAGCAGGGAGATGCGCTAACTCAAGTGCCATTGCGCTAGGTGCAGCAACCATGCTATTCAGCGGTGGACATGTAAATGGGGCCATAATGCATAAAGGTGCAAATGGGGCCATTAGCATGTCATTATGGCCCCATTTGCAAGCAGGTGCACTGATCCCCGGTGACTTGCGCCTGGTTCCCTGCCAGGCAACAGCCGTTGGGGACTGACACCCCTGCTCCCACCAGCAATGTGCTCTGACACCCGATCATGGGCATAAGTATAAAATCAAACCATCCAATATCCCTGGTGGTTCGTGGACTGCTTCCAGCCCAATCACGGGCATAGGTAGACAAATATAATGTCCTATATCCCTGGTGGTCCAGTGGACAGCTTCCAGCCCGATCATGGGCATAGGTGGACAAATATAACATCCTATATCCCTGGTGATCCAGTGGACTGCTTACAGCCCAATCGCAGGCATAGGTAGACTATATAACGTCCTTCATTCACATATCCAGACTGTATAGTACTGTACGGTCTGCACGCCCATTGGCCTACGCTGTGGACCAATGGGCATACAGACATACTGTACGTAGTCAGTCAGTGGGTGGCCGGGTGGCTTATGAGTGGGGATCTGCCACTTGCCACTGACTGGGGCAACGGAGTGGTGGGGCTCAGTGGGCAGGTGGGGAGGGGGGTACCGCTGGACCACCAGGGATGGTTTGGACGTTTAATTATTATACTTATGCCCGCGATCAGGCTGGAAATGGTCCACTGGACCACCAGGGATATTGGACATTTATTTTCTACTTATGCCCATGATCGGGCATGGGGGTGCTACCACAATGGACGGTGCCGCCGGAGCTCGGATGGCCACCCACAGCTGGCAGCTGCCATGTTGTGCCCTGCAATATGGCAGCTCACCTGTGGGTGGCCAGCCATTGCTCCTGTTTTTTTAGGCTGAACTGTGTGTGGCACAGGTAGGGGTTGTGCCTGTATCTCCTCAGCACATCCCGTGCTGAATATTGGGATATCGGATTATGCATGGGCCGCCCCCACGCACCAAGATACATTACTGATGCTCCCTTGAGCCTGGGATTTGTGCCACGCACTTTCTCCTTTTGAATATCACGCTGGGGTGCAACCCTTCTGAATAGCCCACCCTTTATTTAAAAATATTGTGTTGAGAAATTTTTGTTTTAGTATATCTATGGTCAGGAAAAAATGAATTTTGTAAAACAAACCAAAATCCCCATTTATCAGTTCATTGAATCACAATACAGCATGTTATGAATTTTTCAGATTCTATGTGTAACCTACAGTAAGTCAAGCAGAAGTTAGACACACAAATGCCTACCTATTTGCAAGTGAAGCAAATGTGGTTATTATCATTCAGTTGTAAACACCTACAGTCACAGCCAGGATTCACATTGCTAGACTCTGGGTAAGTATGACAAGTTTCCTACATACTGGTACCTTATCTAGCTGTGTTCTGCTTGGGGTGTGTGTGTGTGTATGTTTAAACATGTAACTTTCTATAGTGTTTTGTATAGCACTGTGAATCCTGGCTACAGTGTTCTTTCTCTGCTGTGGCTAAGCAAGACACTGTAACAAGACACTGGCCTGCTGTAGGGGCTATTAGACATCAAACCAAAGGGTAAGCTGTGAAGACTAACTTGGAGAAGATGCAATAAAACAAACCTGAATGACAGTCCCCAGATGTCATAAAACACCCAGGGAAAATTAGAAAAAAATCCTCTCACAGCCTAAGCAGAAACAAAACACTGGGTTGAAGTGAGAACTCAAAACTGGTAGTAATACATATACTCCTGATTTTAACATGCAGTTTTCCTTTAAGAAGATTCGGTAGAAAATAAACAGTAGCCCAGAACTGCCTGCCTGAGAATGAAGTTGGTATACTATTTGGAAAAAGGCAAGGCTTGGTCTCTTGCTATGCAATGTCCTGCAAAGTAGCACACTGACTGCTGTTAGGATGGTGGTGTCAAATGCTGTGAGGTGCCTAGGGGAACTTGTTATGCAGAAAGTTCCAAGAAGTGTTTAACCCATTCTACTTCTAATAGCTCTCTATGATGTCTGTACTATCCATTTGTGCAAGTCAACTCCACTTCCCAGACTTAAAAAGAAAAATACACTTCATCACAGGCTGTGTTTACCAAGTACTGTGCCCATGATTAAAATAATTTGAACCCCATTCCCCAAAAAATGTACCCTCACATGAACATGCATGATCTATCTGTAAAGACAATTAAAAAATGTATTTCTAAATGCATTACTAACAGCAATGCTTTCAAGGTTTTGAAACTACTAAAAAGACAAACTATATATAGAGAGAGAGATAGACTATGGTAAACAAATATTGTTAATCCCAAAAGCTGAACTTTGTTTTTAGTATATAAATGTTTAAGAAATACCTGAAAGCTGTCTATTTTCCTTAGTTTTTAGACACCTCTTAGTCTTTCTTTTTGAGACACCAGGTGACTCTGATAATCATTTGTTCCAAGGGTTTTTAAGTCAGTTTGAAGGCATTTTAAGTATCTTCTGTTCTCCTAGTCCTTAACAAAATGCAGGGACTCCCCAGACTTGTTCTGTTCCTTGGTTAAGATCCCAAACTAGTGAGTCTTCTTTCAGCATGATAGAGCCACCTCAAACCCCTCCCCATGAATAAAAAAAGAGGTGGGATGGACCTTTTGGAGCATCTTGGGTGGAGGTGAGGTGGATCTTACTTCCCTCTAAAAAACAATGCTGCCTCTTATTACTCAGGTTCCAGTTCTTGTACCACCCATTTAAGAAAGAAAATAGTACCCTGCAACCATTGACTAACATGAAAGCATATTTATTTAAGGGCGGATAATATTTCTTGGAGGAGGGTAAGGAGGAGGAGACTATTTACACCTTCGGTCAGTTCCACAGACAGAAAACATGGCATCACTCCTTTTGTACATGCAATACTCCTGTTGGCTCTGCCCACAGTTGTAAAAAGTGGCCACAACACACATGGAACAGAGAAATGCTGTTGCAATCCTTAAACCTCCCATTTTATTCCAATTCAATAAACAAAGCTTGCCTGTTAATAATATTAGACTCCATCTTCAATTTCTCAAAAACAAACCTTATCTTAATGGTTATTTCTCCATATTTTTGCAAGGAATATGGCCTCCTCCTCAGGGACCCAGGCATACAGCTTCATCTCAGTCAACCATCTTACTCCATGTCCCTCCTGTGTGGAGCTTGATAAGGTGGAGATATAGGGCTGCCATTCAGATATGTTCGATGGTGTTGGAGTAAGTGGTCTTTCTACCACAGAGCCCTGATGCAGCCTTGCTGTGGAGTTACATTTCCTTTATCAGCAGTTGCTGATGAGTGTGGCTGATTTATTTCTAAATGACTGAATGAAGTTATATGATGCCTGTATTTTTTGAGAAAACTGTAAATTGTGTTAAGCACAGGTATAAAATATTATTTATTTTTCATTCAGGACCACAGTCTTGATAAAGCTGTGGGCACACAGTGAAAAACTGGTGAGTGAATTGGTGGCCAGTGATGGAATACACATAAATGAACTAAAGTTTTTTATAGATAACATTGGTGTTGGCTGTAATGTCTGCTTTTCTGTTGGAACTTGCTGGACCATCTGTAGCAGACCATGCCTTGTACACTTGAAAGGCTAGGCAACTGTTTCCGGTTCTTTTTAGTTTGAATTCCACCATTTAAGATGTGGGATCTCAGCACCCCAGCACATAATGATCAGTACCCACTGTGGAAGTGTTACCGGTCTGCAAACTGTGTGCACTTTCCACCTGATTTTGTTGTCCATAATAATGAAACTGAGAATCTGTGACAAGATTTTTGTTTCTATAGAGATTCTTCTGCCCCTGAGCCTAGTCAGCCCTCTATGCCACAGCCTGACGCAACTGTCAGCCAGCCTCCCTAAGTACTCATCGGCCATGTTCCCCCATGGCTTGTGCCCATGGTGGAACTAAGAGGGAGAGGGCCATTCTTCCCCTTCTGGAGCACAATCTAGTTAGGCTGGAAGCACTGGTTGGCATCCCAAGTTTGGAGTGAGCCAGGTATCATCCACTGGCTCTGTATTCCCTGGTTTTCTCCCCTTAGCTGGGGGAGTGCAATGATTCAATTGCACATGTATGTAGAGGCACATGTGCACTGCATGTCATGCCATCAGCCATCCTGCATTACTGGTGCACTTGCTGCCCTGCCAGCACACCTTCCCATGGTGTCAACATTGCACCGGTGCAGTAAGTCCCCCCCCCACCCCAGGAAGAAGAAGAAAGCAGTCCTTTGAATGAGTGATCCTCCCCTTCTGGCTGACTCCCAACATCCCCAATCTTCTTCCCAACCAAGGTTGCCAGCATGGTCAGAGGTCTGGCATCCAGTGCCTCAGCCTTCCATGCCACTGGGCAGGTTGAATGATTTTTTTTAATAAACATTTTATTGCAACTGTTCCATAACAGCACCTAGTTGAAACAATCGTAAGCTGTAGTTGAAACAATCATAAACTGTTCATGAATGTTCATCAGTTATTCAAGAACAGTTCATGAATTCAGCTCACAAACATTCAAGTGTGCCCCATATTGTTCATAAATGTTCATGAATTGTGTATATACAATAAATAGCACTCCTACATCAAAAATAAACATTCACAAATGTCCATAAAAGGTCATGAAGCTTCCACAGAACTTAAATGGACAAAATCCATCTATATATTTGGTAGCCAGAAATATCCTGTGTTTATAAAATTTTGGGTTTCAAGTTTGGTTCTACAAAAGAATCAAACACATCCGTTTGATTCTTTTGTACTGTGGTGAACTTCTGAAGCAAATAGAAAGACTTTTGGTTCATCTGGTTCACCTGGGTATGAATGGTGCATACCAGCTGAACCACTCTAACCATGAACCACAGTTCATTCCTGAAACAGTTAACTAGGCAAAGTGTAAGTCATAACCTTGTTTTGGTGATAGACCTGGATTGATAGCATGAATCAGTGAAATAATTCACTCCTGCATTTGTTGCATGCCTTCTAACTCTCCCATATTACGAAGGGCGTCCCTCAGTTTCCCTTCAAAATTGCTCTGTTCCTCAACCATCCAAATGGAAAAGGTGATGACTGCACAGAAAAGCTGAAGTAAATTTAGAATTTAAATCACAAACTCGTAGTATTCAAAGATGCTAAATTAAAAATAAACTTTTTACAGGTAAACACAAAAATTTCAATGAGGCTCTGAGCTTGTATTCCCATGTTTGAGGATGTATCCCTTATTATGGGGGTCAGTGTCCCTCTTTGTCCATCATTGTGAGTGCCTGTGTCCCTTATTTTACAGTATGTCTAAAGGTTGAGAGTTATAGTTTGTTGTCATGCTGTTAGGTAACACAGGTGGGGCTTTGAGTTACTTCCAGTTAGATAACTATGAAATTCTTCAATCAAAGGCAAAACATCTTCAGAGATTTCACCTATACTCCTGCAAACAGTAGGGTCACTAAATGGGGGATATATAGGAGAAACAAAGCGATGAAAAAAAACAAAAGAAAAAAGATTCAGGTTGAGCAGTGTTTGCAAAGCAGCAGTCTTCTGGAACCAGGAACTTACCTGAGAAGGAATTGAGAGGGGTGGGAACACTGGAGGTGTGAGCTTGGGTAGTGGGCATGTGTGGCATGAGCTGGCAGTCTGACAGTGCCCTCCTGTCTTATCTGAATAATTCCATTGGCAGTGTAGCACACAAGTATTTTTTCAATGCAGAAATATCATTTCAGCAGGTCATATTAATAGACTGACAAAAGCCCCTCCCTGAAGCCAGAGATTTTTTTTAGAGTTACAGAATGACAATGCCTGGCAACTGATAGTTGGCAGCTTGGTGACATCCGATAACTAATTTAAAATGCATTTTTTCTTCTTGTGAGGGTCTTCAAACTCTCTGCCCAAGATGTACCAGTTCCATCTACCTCCTCCTGAGTCCTGAAGCAGCCTTTGTGTGTGTCCTCCAGAGCTGTGCTTGTGCAGTGTGATCTGGGCAGAGGACACTGGCAGAAAGTGTGTGCCAACTGGAAGTGTGCTGGAAGAGTACCTACCACTGTTAGTTGGCAGCTTGATGACATCCCATAAAAAAAAAAGTCTAGCCAGAGCAAATATGGCTGCAAAATGATATTGATGGTAGTGAAAAATATATAAGAAAGACAGTATCATAACAAACACATACTATATCTGAATTAGCATTTGGGCATTAATCAAAAGCTTGCATCCATTATACTCTAGATCCTCCATCCAGATTGGCTCAGGATCTGAGGACACCTCAGATTGGAAGCATAGTAGGAGAATTATGAGGCCTGCTTCTGCTTCCAGTTTTCCATTTTATGTCCCCATCTACACTGGGATGTGCAAGCTGGACATGTGTACATGGAGGTGTGCACATGCCCATGGAGTCCTGCAGTTCCCTCCTTTCCCTGCCATCCTCAGATCAGCATTACCACCACATCTCCACCTGGTGGCAGTCATTCAGCAGGAGAGGCCATCCTCCCTCCCTGGGAATGGAGAACAGTCCAGCAGACCCTCAATTCTTTCCCTCCCAGCCAACCCCCACCTCCCCAGGCTCATTCCTGAACCAGGATTGCTGGTGTGACAAGAAGTTAGGTGCCCAATGCCTCAGACCTGTACAATACTGGGCCAGCTACTAATGTTATTTTCTTGCCAAACTGTAATTTAATTACATCAATAACAGTGAACACATAAGCAATTGCAATGAACCAGATAGGTTGGGCAGTTGAATATAATTAATCATTTTTAAATTTTTCATTTTACATGTTCTCTCTGTTCCCTACTACTACAGGTTGTAAGGCTGTGTGTTAATCTGAGCTGTATTATTCATACCCTCACAGTGGGAGGTCACAGACATCAGAGGGGGACTGGTATGCTCATGTGTTTTAGAAAAAAAAACTTCTCACTTGATAGAATTATCATCCTGGAATTTAAGCAACCCCAGTTACACTATACAATTTATATCTGTACTGATATTAACCACCAAATTAGATAATTGCAGAAGTAGCACAAGAAATAACTATATCACACATTTCCATTCTGTGCCATGCATGTGCACTCGCCCCATGACAGAATATTCTATATTTCTTTAAAAAATATTTTCTAAATCCATTTTAGTTAACTTCAGTAAGGGCCAAGGTGACTGTACTGGCTATTGTAAACTAATAAGAGTACAAATATTCTCCTGTAAGAACTGCACTAACAGGGTCCACAGAACCCAATAAAAAGGGGGAGATAATGTAACAGGGACATTAAGTCAAAGTGTTAATATATTGGATACTGCGGTTTCATTAAAAATAGTTTACAAAATAAGGTACTAACAAGTGTGAACCCTGTTAATGCAGTTCTTAAAGGAAAACATTTGTGCTCCTTATTCATTAATGGCTGCCAGTGATAGCACCTTGCACCTTAGTGTTCAATTCAATTTCAATTTTTATTTGTGTACTGGAGGGTAAGTGTGCAAAAATACCTGTTTTCACAAATGTCCAGTGTTGGAAATAATAAGTAAAAGAATTACAAAGTCAAAGAGAATACATAATATATGCATCCAGTGCTGGACTTAACAGGTAAGCGATTACAAAGTCAAAAAGAATAATTAATAAATAAATATATTAGTGTTCATTACATTATTACTGTGTTAAATAACTATGGCTTTTGTGTGGCTGGGTGTGCATTATATTGGACTATGTTAAATGTGATGTTTTTTGGTTTTATACTAGGTTGGTTGAAGCAAGTGCCCAATACTTCATTTAGGTTCTCCATCATAGTAGTCAGTGCAACTCGTTTCATTGGCTCTGCTTTTATTATTGCTTCTAGTTCTCCACTTAGTATTTTTGAAATGTTTGCCTGTTTATTTTCATTCACTCTTGAATAATCATTTATACTGCTCAGCTGTTTATGTCCTGTTACCTGGATTATGTCAGTTGGTGCAACTCCCAGAGTCGGTAAGCTTCTGAATTAAATGCTTTCTGGGAGAGTGGTTTGTTAGATTTTTCCGTTTTAATCCCTGCTTTGTTAACCTTTGTTTTTACTAGTACGAACAACTTGTTTACTCCAACTGGCTGGTTTTTGTACCAGGTCATTGGGTAATAGTCCTTAGCATTGGTGTTGACTGCTAGGAAAAATGGAGACTCTGGAACTAGTGTCTTTTTTGGCCTCTTTTCCTTGTACACCAAGTTGTTACTTACGGGGCATTTTTCTAGCCTTTCCAGGAGTTGACAGGCTCTTGGCTTTATTTTCCTGGTGTCTTTTGGGTTTGTGCCTGTTCTTGTCTTGGTCTGCCTTTCTTGGGAATACTGCAAATAACGATTGCCATTTTCTTCTTGCTGTAATTCTATGTCTCCCCACTTTATATTTTGCATCTCAGTGTTGCCTCTGACTCCTAAATATATACTTATTGTCAACCACGTAGTGTTTAACAAGGAGTCAGGGGTGTGGGGACCAAGCTGTTGCTTTTCATATAGGATTTCTATTACATTGTCAGTCAATTCATCGGCAGCCTTGGGTCTTGAACCCTTGCCCTCACTCTTCAGATTTTCTTGCTTAGACAACAATACCTGTCTGGCTTTTTCAAACACGGGTGAGGTGGACAGTGAACATGGATAATCTTTTCCACATAGGAATCGTTCAATGCTTTGAAAAATTGAACGTAAGGTTAGGGGCTCATAATCCGAGACTTTTTTTTTACAATAGATAAAATAGTGGCATAGATAATTTTGTAAGTCTGCCGGTGCTATTTCTTGTAGGACCTTGCTTACATTTAGTTTTTCTCTAAGATAATTTGTAAATATCGACACATCTGCATTGGTTTTTCTGGCAGTGTTTACAATTTTTGCCTTGTCTATGTAATTATCAATCTCTGACAAATCTATTTTTGCTGTTTTGTTTGTACTTGCTGTTATGGAAGCACTTCCAGTTTGTGGTTCGTGCTGACTGACACTTGCTGGGTCCTCAAGGGGGTCGGTATCCATCTCGATTTGTGTCAGCATCTCCTGAAGCTCCAAGCTAAAGCTACTATTTGTCTTATTGTCTGTCATTTCTTTTCAGTGAATTTATAGGTATTTCTCATTAACTTTTTGCCAATATTTATTTTTGTTTTGACTCTGGCTACCGTTGGATGGTGGTGTTGTTGATACCGGGTTTTGAGTCAGTTGGCATGTGGACTGCTCAAGTTATGTTAACTGCCTTTTTCCACCGTTACTGTTTGCTTCATGGCATGCAGTTGAGAGAGTGGCACAAGTTCTTTTTCCTTTTTTTTCTAACAAGTCCGGCTGTCTCTGCATTGGTCTGTGTTGCCAGTCGATGCTATGATGTGTCTACTGTGGTGATAACCTTAAGATGATGTGTCTACTATGTGTATAAATGTTACATTTTGCAGTTATACAAATAGTAGCTGAGATACACAGATTTATCACACTCTGTTTATCTCTACACCTATTGCATAAAGATATATATATATATATATATATATATATATATATATATATAATGTATGGTAGAATGCTGTTAACCTTAGGGAAATCATCATTTCTAAGGTTGTTATACCATCAATGTGGCGTGGTAATGTTGTTAACCTATCGATGTATGTCACATGGTGGGTTAACAACAGGGCATGCCTTTTTTCACACTCGGGAACCGATGAATGCGCAGTGGTAAGGGAAAGACTGAACGACCAGCGGTGACTCCGTTTCAAAAAGTAAGGAGCTATTTTACCTTTTTCTTGGGACCATACACTATAAAAAACAATGTATGGTCCTTCTATTGGCAACCAGTTACTGTTAACCGTCTCAAGGTTGCCATGGCGACGTAAACACACAGTCACCCTGGCAACCTCTCCACGATTAACAGACTGCTTACCAATAGAGGACCATACATTATCCTGTATATTAGTGCTGTGTGGAATTAATGTGGAATGACCATTTACCAGAGGAATTTTTGCAGGAATGTCTCTGGTTCTTCTGCAAAATTCTGCCTACTGTGATCCGTGAAATAATATTCCACAGAACAGCATTTTATTCTGCCAAAAATTATTCCACAACTGTTTTCTGCTATGGAATTTTACCATTCTGTTTCTGGCGGAATTTTGAAAATTCTGTTCTGCCAGAATGTGAAAATTCTACACACCACTAATATATACACATTGTATTTACAGTGGAAGAGCACAAGAACCAACATGTACCTACTATATACAAAAAATTTACAGTGATAATAAGGTATAAGAGGAATACAAAAGGCAATAGGAGAACAGCAGTGTTTACAGGTGAGGTGGGGTAGTTATAGGCTGCCCCCAAAAGTGGAAGAAAGCAATCAGGTGAGATGGGGTAATTTGTAGCTGAAGAATTTCCCTGAAGGGACAAGCAGAAAGCAAGTGAGGAAGAAAACAGGGGAGACAGGCTATATACAGCAGGGGAGACTGGCCATATATAGAGTCTATGATTATAGTGCTAAATGGGTGGGGGAAAGTGCAGGTAACTTTAAAAAATAAACCACTGGATTTAGCGAGTGGGATGAGGAGGTGGTTTATCAGAGCAGCGACAAGCAGACGATGTGAGGAGGTGCTCTTTGAGAGAGATGTTGAAGGAGCAAAAGGATCCACTGGCCTGGATATTGGGGGCAGTTTGTTGTACAGCTTCATGCCACAGTGGGTGATAGAGTTCTGGGCCTGCTTGGTCCTGTAAAAAGGGGTGTCGAAGACAAGACTGGAGGCACCTCTAGTTTGCCACCTGGGGGGCTGTGAATGGGAATAGGGAGATAACACTGGAGGGAGAATATTGAGATATATCTTGTGGAGGAAGGAGAGCATTTTAAGATGAAACCACCCTTCTAGAGTGGGCCAGCTGAGGGAGGAGTGCAGAGGGCAGTGGTGTATTTTCCAGGGGAGTCCAGTGAGTTCACTGATATGGATTTAGAAATTTTTTTTTTAAATAATTATAGAACATTTTGTCATGGAGCTGGTGTAAATGCATGGCACAGAATGGAAATGTGTGATATACTGTAGTTATTGTGCTATTTTTGAAAATATCTCATTTTATAGTTAGTGTCAATACAGATATAAACTATACAGTATAGTTGTGGTTGCTTAAATTGCAGGATGGCAATTCTATCAAATGAGAATTTTTTTTCTAAAACACATGAGCATCTCAGTCCCCCTCTGACCTCCGTGACATCACAGTGTGAGGAGACTGTGAGGTTGTGAATTATGCATCTTAAATTAACACACAGCACTACAAGCTGTAGTGGTAGAGATCAGAGAGGCTGATAAATGTAAAAAGAAAAAGTAAAACATGATTAATTATATTCACTGGCCAACTTATCTAGTCCATTGCATTTGCTTATGTGCTTTTGATTGCTGATGTAATTAAATTATAGTTCAGTAAGGAACTACGATTAGTGGCATGAGTGGGGAATCAAATCCCTGAACAAATATATAGACTGAGGTTATGATGCAAGGGCAAAAAAATATATATAGAAAAGGTAAAAAGAGGTTGGAATGTGTACATCAATCACATGACAAAAATCTGATTTCTTTATAATAACATTGGAGAACAGCAGACAGAACTGGAATGTAAAGTAATGCTGGACTATGTCAGTCCATAGTAGCAAAGCAAGGCTAAAACACAGTGGTGTGTGTGTGTGTGTGTCAGAGAATTTTACAACCTAGGAGGAAACAACATGGCAGTGATTGATTGAGCACAGTACTGTTAACTCTTTCTGCCTACACACAGAACTTGAGGTTATGTAAAAGAATTCTGGACTAATGGCTGGTATGTGACTCTGGCAAATTAGGAGTGGTGTTGCAACTGCAAAGGAAATGCACTTTGGACAGGATTTTCAAACTGTGCCCAGAATGGGTGTAAGTGCCTGCGCCACGCAACTGAGTTGTGCTGGAGCGCAACATTAATATATTCAAATGAGATGCATGATCACACATCCCATCTGAACATATCAAAAGATGCAGGCAGTGCAAAGGAGCTGCCAAAGATGTGCTAGTGCATCCCCTGTGTGGTCTGAGTACCTAGAATGGGGATGTGTGGCACATCCTCAGGATGCACCGTGGGCAAATCCAGATATTCAGACAGTGATATGCAAATGGAGCCATTAGCCATGCAAGGCACAAATGGGGTCATTGGCATGTCATTATGGCACCATTTGCATGTCTGGGGCAGGGATGCACCTGGCAGAATGCACCAGACTCCCTGCAACCTCTGTGCCCCACAAAAGCACTCCACAACTCCCTGGTAGTCTAGTGGCCCCCGCCCATCCCCAATCATATAATAAAAGAACATCCCCCTTCCCTGGTAGTCTTGTGTCCCTATACTGATCATATAATAACAACAAATCATCCCTCCCTGGCTGTGCAGTACCCCCGTCCATCCCAATCATACAATAAAAGCAAATCATCCCTTTCCAGTTGTCTAGTGGCCCCCCCTTCCCGACCCTTGTCCGCATAGTAACTAATTATTGACAGTCCCTGGTAGTCTAGTGGGACCCCCCTCACAGCCCCAATCATAGCATAACACACAACTCGATATTGCCATGGTAGTCCAGTGGACCCCCCCACCCATGGAGGCACCCGCACCCGCCCCACTCCCCCACATCACAGCATGGCCATTTCAGCTGGTGGGCAGCAAAACCAACCCACACACTTCCAAGGCTGCCCACTGACTGCACTGTCACTGAATGACAGCTTACACTAAGCACTGCAATACCACTGGTCAACACTGTCAACCAATGGTCTTCCAGTTAGCACTATAAATTACACAAAGTTGTGAATGAAAGCTTGCAATACTCATTGCAAGCCCATTGGTTGATGATGTCAATCAATGGCATTGTACTGCTTACTGTAAGATGTCATTCAGTGACAGCACAGTCAGCAGGCAGCCTTGGAGGTGTGCGGGTGGGTTTTGCTGCCCACCGACTGAAATGGCTATGCTGTGACAGGGGATGATTTTCTTTTATTATATGATCAGGGATGAGTGAAGGGGGATACTGGACAACCATGGAGGGATGATTCATTGTTATTATATGATTGGGATGGGAGGGGGGACACAAGACTACCAGGGAAGGGAGATGGTCTTTTATTATATGATTGGTGATGGGCAGGGGGCCACTAGACTACCAGGGATATGGGGTTTTTATAATTTTCCTTCATGATCGAGGCTGGGGTAGCCACCCATGAGCTGGGCTGCTGTGCTGCACTGGGCAATACAGCAACCTGCCTGTGGGTGGCTATAACTTAGGCATGTTTTTTCCATGCCTATCTTTGCATGGCACATCTCCAAGATGTGTGGGCAGCTGTGCTGCACAGCTTGGCTGAATATGGCGATGTGCAGCATATGCAGGGGATCGCCCCCTCCGCATGCATCACATGCATTATCTTTGCACTGCAGTGCATCTGGCTTTGCTCAGCACATCAGCCATTTTTGAATAAGGTCCAAGGATGCATTTCGAAGATGTGCCAGTGCAACTCACTTGCACAGGGTGCATCTCCTTTGAATACTCTGGCCTTTATTTTTCTTGATTTTGGGAAGGGACTTTGTTATCTGGCATAGGAGACTGTGCTTCAAGTCCAACATGTTCTTCAGAATACTTTGAAGTAATGTTGAGTCCCTTTTAGAAGCAAGATTTCTGCAGAGCTCCACCCACTGCAGCCATAAACAAACTCTGGCCAGAGCCAATAGGGCTGCAGCTGAGTAATTTGGGGTAAAAATGTGGAAAATGTGTTTTGTAATATTTTTAGACCAAATTTTCAACATAGCCTTGTTATGATGCTGCCTCATGAAGAAGTGCTGAGAGAATGTTCAACTTCTGGCTTAAAGGCAATTTTGTGTAGGGACTGTGAAATCAGCTTTCAGGACACAGGAACACATTTTGGTCAGGAGTTGAAAAATGACAGCTATCACATTCATGAGGTGATGTAAAGAAATTGCTATGCTGTAAATTTGGGTTACAAATACTGAAAATTACCAATGTTTCGAGCCTGAATTCACAAAATTCAACTTAAGCTCATAACTGTATTCTTTTTAATATTTTACACCAGATTTTCAACATAGCCTCCTAGTGATCCCACCTTGTGAACAAGGGCAGAGAAATTTTTCGGCTTCTACCAGAAAGGTAATTTCATGCTGGGACTGTGAAATCAGCTTTCGGATGTAAAAAAAATAAAAATAAAATTTTTGCTCAGGATTTGAAAAATGATAGCGGTCACATTCATGAGTTGCTATAAAGATATGGCTATGTTGTAAATTTAAATATTGAAAATGATCAAAGTTATGAGCCTGTATTCATAAAATTCAACATAGGCTCATTGCTTTGTTGTTTTTTAATATTTTTACACCAAATTTTCAACGCAGCCTTCTGAAAACCCCCACCTCATGAAAAAGACAGAGAACATTTTCAGCTCCTGCCCAAAAGGTGATTTCGCACAGGGACTGCAAAATCACCTTTTGGGGACAAATTTGCTGAATGTCAGTTCGATTGTTCATGAGGTGGGGTCCCAAGAAGGTATGTTGAAAATCCAGGCCATAAATATGCAACAATGCCCAAGTGATGCCACTAAGTTCAAAACCCCATTGAAATACACTGAATTGCATACCCGTCTAAAAATTTTAATTTGAAATTTTAGAAAGAGATGACATAAAAAGGCATTCCCTGAAGGAGCCACAAATTAATAGCAAAACATTGGGGCCTGTTGAATTGAATAATAAAAATGTATCACATAAAATGAAAACCACAGCACAGATATCTTACGGGAGTTTTTTTGTTTCAAGAGCACTCCCTATATTTTTGTTTGCCTCCTATAGGCACCTATAGGTGACTGTTCACCCGTGTAAGTTTGTGACTGGATAAGACTAGCTTCCACTTGCCATTATGTTTGCACTTGCTATTTTGTGATATTATGCTTGTTCTTTGCTTTCAATATGTGACTATGCCAGATATTCATGTCCCACCCCCTCATTAGCATACTGGTTGTACTGGTGGATTTTTTTTGCTTATCAGATTTGCAGACACCCTGTCCACACTTTGAATATGGATCCTTCCTCACTATCCACTGATTCGCAGTTCACTAACTCCTTCTGCAAATCATAATTCACTTTTGTGACTCACAAACCCAGTATTCTGGTCACCTTTTCATGCATTTTTGCTCAAATGTGAGTTCAGTGGTGATTATGATATCACGTTGAATCTGTCTTTTCCTGTAAAGCCTGCATTATGCATTTTGGTGTGAGCAAAGTCAACAAGAGATTTTCAGTTACACACGTGTCCAAAAGTTAATCCTAAGGATCCACTATTCACACATGACATAGAGTGAATGATGTTTTGTGCGTGTAGTGTACATGTGTTACATTGCATTCATTGTTTTTAATGTTATGTCCTTGGGACATTGTCATGAAAGGCACTATATAAAAAAAAACTATGGTATGGTATGGTATGGCATCATAGTACAGCATAGTATAGTAAATAGAAAAACAGAACTCTGCATCAACATGTAGACTGCAAGCTAAATAAGTAAAGGACAATATTAAATGCATGCTGAAAACAGAAAACTGACCTTCCTTGTTTTTCTCTTTATAGAAACTGCCTAAACAAGATCTGCAATAAAAATAGCAATTGTAACACTGTCTATAATAAAATAATATCAATTCTAATGATGTTTTCTATTTTCAGCATGCATTTAATATTGCCCTTTTGTTTTGTGTAGTAATTACAGTTTGTAGTAGAAAATGTAGTATTAAACTGAAAAGTGTTTTAATTTGCTTGACAACTAGATAGATAGATAGATAGATAGATTGCTTCACCGATCTGTAAACTGCTAACCAGGAGATGCACACTGAGCCAGTGCTTGGCTACAAATGAAATGGAACATAAAGTCAAACAATACAAACAACATAGACAGAATGGTGAAGAGCAAGAACTGTTTAAAATATTTGACTATAATGCAAAAAGCTCTGAGGATCAAACAAGTAAAACAAAGTACTATAGGCAAATATATTAACATAGAAATGTACAAACATAGACTTTGACGGCAGATAAAGACTGCTTGGCCCACCTAGTCTGCTCATTTCCCTACCTACTGGATAAGCTGCAGATCCTAGTTAACCAACAGCCTATTTCTTCCTACCCCCCTCCCACAAGAATGCCTTATGTCTATCCCATGCATTCTTGAATTCTCCCACTGTTTTTGGCCCCATGACCTCCTCAGGAAGGCTGTTACATGCTTTCACCACCCTCTCTGTGGAAAACTTCCTCACATTGCCCCTGAGCCGCCCCCCCAGCTTCAAATTGTGTTCCTTATTCTTGCACATCTCTTTTTCTGAAAGATGCTACCCTCTTGGACATTGTTGATTCCCTTGAGGTACTTAAAAGTTTCTATCATGCCCCCCCCTCCTTTCCTCAAGGGTATACATATTAAGCTCCTTTAGTCTCTCTCTCTCCATATGGCTTCTGTTGCAGACCTGCACCATTTTAATTGCCCTCCTCTGGACTGCCTCCATCTTGTCTATGTCTTTGTGGAAACGGGGTCTCCAGAACTGCACATAGTACTCCAGATGGGGTCTCACCAACTGTCTGTACAGAGGGATAACAACTTCTTGTTTTCTACTGGTGATGCCTCTCTCTATACATTGCAGTATCCCCCCAGCCATCCCTACTGCCATCTCACATTGCTTGCTAACCTTTAGGTCATCTGATATGACTACCCCCAGGTCCCTTTCCATTTCTGTTGTTGTTACTACCTCCCCACCCATTGCGTACTCTACCCCGGGTTTGTTTTTTCCAGATGCATTACTTTGTACTTCTTTGCATTGAATCCTAGCTGCCATACTTCTGACCATTCCTCCAAACTTGCCAAGTCCCTTCTCATCCTTTCCACCCCCCCTAGTGTATCAACCCTGTTGCAGATTTTTGTGTCTGCAAAGAGAAATACTTTTCCTTCCAGTCCCTCTACAATGTCACTTATAAAGACATTAAAAAGGACCAGACCCAGTACTGAACCCTGCGGTACCCCACTAATAACTCCCGTTTCTTCAGAGTTGACTCCATGGGCTGGCAGTATAGCCTAGAGGTTAGAGGAACAAGGTGTGAATGAGCTTAATACATCCAACAGACCAGACCTGAGTTTAATTCTCACAACCTCCACTTGCATACTGTGTGACTCTGAGCAAGTCACTTAACTGCCCAGTGCTCCCAGGTCACCCCTGAAAACAGGCACTTGTGCCTAGTGGGCCTTACCCAGTTACCAAAGTCTAAAATAATAAATAAAATAAAAATGTATGATTACCTTTTGTGTCCTTATGTCCAGCCAGTGTTTTACTCAGGCTACCACCCTGGGACCCACTCCCAGGCTGGCTAATTTGTTTATTAATCTTTTGTGTGGGACTATGTCAAATGCCTTGCTAAAGTCTAGGTAGGCCATGTCCACAGCCCCTCCCTGGTCTACTACTTTGGCCACCCAGTCAAAGAAATTAATTAGATTCATCTGACATGACCTTCCCACTGTGAATCCATGTTGTCTTGGGTCCTGTTCCCCACTGGCCTCTAGGTACTCAACCATTCTTTCCTTCAGAAGTGATTCCATCATTTTCCCTACCACTGAGGTCAAACTGACAGGTCTGTAGTTTTCTGCCTCTGTCTTGCTCCTACTTTTATGAAGAGGAATAATATCTGCCCTCCTCCTGTTCTCAGGTACCACACCATCCTCCCACGATTTATTAAAAAGGGTAGTTTGTGGTGTCACTAGTTCTCCCCTTAGTTCTTTTAGGATTCTGGGGTGAATCCCATCAGGCCCCATTGCTTTGTCCACCTTCATTTTTAGGAGTCCTTTCAGAACGCTTTCTTCTGTAAAAGGACTGGTATCGACCCCTATCCTATTCTATTGATTGGAATAGGTACCTCCCCCTCCTCTTCTTTTGTGAATACTGAGCAGAAGTATTCATTCAGTATCCCTACTTTTTCACTGCCCCTCGCTGCCCACCCACCCTCCCTTTATTCAGCCTCACCATCACTCCTTTGTCTTTCTTCACCCTAATGTACCTATTAAAAGTTTTATCCCTTCTTAACTGGAGTTGCCTATGTTTTCCTCAGTTTGGGCCTTTGCTATTCTGACTGCCTTCCCCACTTCCTTTTGCTTTAACTGGCACAGTTCTCTGTCCTGCTCCTTTTGTGTTTCCTTATACTTCCTGAATGCTGTCTTTTTCTCACTAACCTTCGCCGCCACCAAAGTGAAACAAAGCAACTATACAATGATAATGTATAATATATGAGTATAGGTAGAATAAAGTGCAATCATGTTATATGTATAAATAAAGGTGTGAAATGG
The DNA here is from genome assembly GCA_016271365.2 of Neoceratodus forsteri. Lineage (NCBI taxonomy): Eukaryota > Metazoa > Chordata > Ceratodontiformes > Ceratodontidae > Neoceratodus > Neoceratodus forsteri. The sequence goes on along the minus strand of CM057449.1, from coordinate 1,698,432,288 downwards.
AGCTTGCACAGGGTGTGGAAACAGTGCACTAAAGTCTGCTGACAGTATTGTCAAAATGCTGGAACAGACAAATACACTCTGACCAGAGGAGTGAACTGGGAGGCAGGCAATTGAAACATAGAAACACAGAAGTTGATGGCAGATAAGAACCGCAAGGCCCATCCAGTCTGCCCATTTTGTCTACCTTATGAATGTGCCATAGGTCTTTACTCTGTCAATGACCTATCTATTCATACTCATCTGTATTGCTCCCTTATGCCTATCCCTGCCTGTTTGAAGCCCTGCACTGCATTTACATCCACCACTTCCTGAGGTAGGCTGTTCCATGCATCCACCACCCTTTCTGTGAAAAAGAACTTCCTCACATTACCCCTTAATCGGACTCCCTCTAATTTCATGCTGTGACCACTTGTCCTGTTATTTTTCTTATATTGAAACATGTTAGACTCTTTCACCTTATTAATGCCCTTAAGATGTTTGAATGTTTTGATCATATCACCTCTCTCTCCCTCCTTTGCTCTAGGGTATACATATTGAGCTCCATTAATCTGTCCTCATATGTTTTCTGATGCAGTCCCTGTACCATTTTGGTTGCCCTTCTCTGGACTGCCTCCATTTTGTTAATGTCCTTGTGCACACGTGGCCTCCAGTACTGCATGCAGTACTGTAGATGGGGCCTAATCAGTATCCTGTAAAGAGGGATTATTACCTCCCTGTTATGACTTGTGATACCCCTACAAATACACCCCAACATCCCTCTAACATTATCTACTGCTGCCCAAGTCTCTTACTTCCCTTGTGATTGCCAGCAACTCCCCTCCCAACCTATAGGTAGCTTCAGGGTTTCTCATCCCTATGTGCATGATCTTGTACTTATTTGCGTTAAACACCAGTTACCACTCTTTTGACCATTTTTCCAGTTCATCCAGAACTCTTCTCATTCTGCCCACCCCATCTGGATCATCTACTCTGTTGCAGATCTTGGTGTCATCTGCAAACAGATAAACCTTACCCTCCAGTCAATCTGCAATGTCACTGATGAAGATATTGAAGAGGACTGGCCCCAGGACTGATCCCTGAGGTACCTCACTTGTGACTTGTATCTCTTCTGACTGTATACCATTTACCACCACTCTCTTTTTTTCTTCCTGCTAACCATTCACTAAAAATACCACCAACAGCTTAACCTGGTTCAAGGTCAGTTGGCATTCATCTGCATTCCCCTCCCCCAGGTTGTGCATGAAAATAGGCAGAATTTATATAGTGCACTTACCCGGTCACCAAAATACTAAATAAATAAAATGTGATTTCCAACCCAGTTGACCAGCCTCTGATCCACCTCAAGCCAACCCAGCTTATTAATCAATCTTCTATGTGAACAGTATTGAAAGCTTTGCTGAAGTCAAGGTAGGTGACATCAGCTGCACCCCCTTGGTCCACCACTCTGGTTACCCAGTCAAAGAAATCTATGAGATTAGTTTGACAAGACCTTCCTGTTGTAAACCCATACTGTCTTGGATCCTGTGCTGCTATGGATTCCAGGTGTTGCACTATCCTTTCCTTAAGGAGTGCCTCCATAATCTTGCCCACTACTAAGGTAAGACTAATGGGTCTGTAGTTCCCTGCCTTCTCCATGCTGCCACTCTTGTGGAGCAGGATCACATTAGCTCTTATCCAATCTTCTGGGACCTCTCCTGTCCTCAGAGACTCACTAGAGAGAGACTCACTAAACAGTTCTGATAATGGCTCTGCTAGTTTCACCCTTAACTTCTTTAGTAATCTGGGATGTATGCCATCAGGTCATATTGCCTTGTCCACCGTGAGCTTAGCGAGTTCTTTTAGGACCCTTTCTTTTGTGAAGGGATTGTGCACACCTCCCTCCTCCCTATGTCCATGGTGCTGAGCTGTTGGCCTACCTTAACTTTTCCTCAGTAAATACTGAGCAGAAATATCTATTTACGATAGATGCTTTGCCTTTGTCCTTCTCCACACACTCCTCCTTATCCCCTTTGATCTTAGCAATACCCCCTCTGGACTTTCTTCTTTCACTAATGTATCTATAGAAGGTCTTGTCCCCTTCTTTTACTGTTTGTGCTAGTGTTTCCTGAGTTTGGGCCTTTGCCTGCCTTACTGCCTTCCCTGTTTCCCTTAGGGAAATTTGGCATGCCTCCCTATTTTTGTCCTGCTGCGTTTCCTTATATTTCCTGAAGGCTATTGGCTTTAACCTTTTCTGCTACTGTTTTTTTAGAACCAAAGTGGTTTCCTCCTTGTTCTTGCTTTTCTCTCTGATACAATGGGATGTTGCTTCAAGTATTGCATCCTTAAAGTTTGCCCTCTTTGCCTGTACCCCCTCACTTGTATTTCTTCTTGCTAGGGTTAGCTTGACTCTGTTGGCCATCTTATCAAAGTCTGTTCCTCCGAATCTCCATATTTTTGTCTTGGAATGGATGGTTTAATTCTAGTGGCCAAATTGAACCATATCACGTGATGGTCATTGGCCCCCAGGTGACCTTCTACCTGGAGATCTGTGATCCTTTCCCCATTAGTCAGTACTAGATCCAGGATAGCCCTGTCTCTTGAGGGTTGTTGTACTAGTTGTTTGAGGCCCTCCCCCTGCAGGGAATCCGCTATGTGTCTAGTTCTAGCAGATCTTCCTGCTGGTATTAACCAATCTGTGTCTGGCATGTTGAAGTCTTCCATTATCAGAACCTCCCCTTTAGCTGTCATGTTTTGTATATCTTCTAACAGTAACGTGTCTATGTCCTCCCCCGGACTGGAGGCCTGTAGGCAACCCCAGTTTGTATGACTGTCCCATTTTCTGTTTCTAGTGTGACCCACAGTTCTTCTGTCTCCTTTTGTGTATTCTAAATTTCTGTAGCTTTGATATTTTCATCAACATAAAGGGCCACTCCCCTCCCTTTTGCACCTCAGTCTCTTCTGAACAGTACATAGCTGGGTACTGAAGTCTCCCAAGTGTGGTTACTGGTGAACCATGTCTCGCTAATGGCTACTATGTCCGGTTTAGCTTCTATCATTGTTGCCTCCAGGTCTGGGATCTTGTTTCCCAGACTGTGAGCATTAGTGTACATGATTTTCTATTGGCCTAATTTTGGTGCGTTAGTTGTTGGGTGAGGTCCATCATTTCCCCTACGCATTGTGTGGGGATTCAGACCATTTTCCTTACCTGGTGTTGCAAATGAACTACAAACATGCTGAACTCCTGTTTGATCACTAGCTAAGGGGTGAGGGGTGTTCTTCCCATTTGATGTATCAGGTGCTGCACCCCTCTACCCATTTGCTAGTTTAAATATTCTGCAAAGACATCAAACTTCTGCTTCAATGCACTGACTCCCTCCTTAGTCAGATGCAGTCCATCGAATTAAAAAAAAAAACTTTGCTCCCAAAACTGTTGCCAGTTACCCACAAGTTTGTGTCCCTTTCCTGGCACAAGCCCATGAGCCACATGTTTAGCTCCCCTTCTCTGACCTTCTGTCCATCTGACCCCCTCTCCCTGACCAGCAGGATCTCAGAGAAGGAGATGCCAGATGAAATGGATGACAGTTTGACTCCCAGCCTGGTTAGGTGTTCCTTGGTCTCCACAACTGACTGGCTGGCAAGATCATTAATCCCTATGTGTACCAGGACATTGATGTGTTCTCCTGCTTCCTGCATGATTTTAGCAATACAGTTAGTGTCTCTTCATGCTGATGTACATGGGAGACATCTGACCATTACCTCCGGTCTGAGGTAGGTATCAACTCCCCGAATCATGGAGTCACCCATGATCAGAATTGTTTTGAATTTCCTTTTCACTGTTATTGTTTTGGTCCCTGTTTTGGGTGTGTTGTGTAGTGCTAGCTCTTGTGCTGCAGTGTCCTCTACCCCTTTGTTTGATTTTGGAGATAGAGGCATATACCTGCTTGTAGTTTTTATATGGTTTGTAGGGATGATATGATGGTGAGCACTGAGTGATGGGGCACCTGATTTGCCCCTCCTAAACACCTGCCAGCCTCCTGGACCAACTACCCTCTGCAGTCAAGGTGCTTCTGTTGGATGTTGGAGAAATGACAGGTGGTTGTAATGTATTTCCTCCTGAATATGCGATTTGAGGCACACAGTCTCTGCCCATGTTGCCCGGAGCTGTGCCCTAAGATCTCCAATGGTCCAGCATGTAGGACAGTGTCCTAAATCCTGTATAACTGCCCTTTTGAAAAGTGTCCCACAGTTCCTGCAGTTAATAATATCCATTCCAGTTGAGTTGTCGAGTTTATAACCTGGTCTGAGTAATTAGAAATAAAATGAAAGTAGAATATATATATTTTTTATATTTCTTTTTGTTTGTTTGTTTTTGTATAACTTTTTTATAACAAGTTAAATTGATTGTGCCCCTGTAAGTGAAGTCACAGTGTAGATAATCCTCTGATCCTCCTCTTCCTGCTTTGCTACAGGAAATGTCACAACTGTGCTATTCTATAAAAACAGTGTAGAATGGGGTGATTGGGGGATGGGGGTGGGTGATTGGGCCCTTCCCTTGCTGAAAAGGAAGAACCGTGTGCGAAAGAAACAATTAGGTAAGAGCAGAAACAATCAACCAACAAATGCACTTTGTGAACAATGCAGAGGTTAGAGCGTGCTAATCTGGGGAAGTGTGGCTCTCCTTTCAGCGTGCTCCCCTTCCACCACCTGTGAAACTGAGCACTTCATTTAAAAGGAGCCAATCAGGCAATGTACTCTATATGTATGAGTAGCCACTGCAGGCATTTCAGAATGGAACAGCTAGTGTAGGGCCTATACCGAATGGGTCCCACCATGAAGTGGTAGTATAGCTTGTCCACATTGGAATTCCAATCTGAAAACTAAGAGGACCCCCTTTTTACATGGAATTTAAAGTAAGAAAACCAATAGGCAGTTAAATTGTTTAATTTTAAATTTGTGCCATGTTTTTTGGGGGTGGGGGTTGTGCACTGGAATCCTGTCTCTATCCCTGAAAGCTTAGCCTAATCATAAATACAACTGTAAAACCTGCAAGCACCACCTGTAATAATTGCACAGAAGATATGCCCTGCAAAAAACACTTTGCTACAGAGAAAAATAAAGTGGTAACAGAAGATATACCTTGCAAAAAACAATTTGAATCAGAGAAGATTACATCAGTGATCTGTAAGCACAAAACAGTAACAAACCTGTAATAATGCAGCAGAAAAAATTTACCCTGCAACAGCAATTTGAATCAGTGAACAATAAAGCACTAAAATGTAAGCAAAAACAGTAACACAACCTGTGAGCAAAAAAAGAAAATAGTAATACACAGTAAATCTGCCTAAGCAAAAGAAGCCTTAATCCTTTTCCTTGCTCTGATAATGTTGTTCCTTGCTCTGTCCTTACAAGCAAACCTAGAAGAAAAGAGCTCAGGTGAAGCTAGGTGCTTAGGTGCCTTTGCCAGCAAATCTAGCCTAGTCTCTGAGAAGAGAGGGGCCAGAAGAGAGTTACAGTAGCAGGGGTAAGAAGAAATGAAGAGAGCAGGAAGCTTAAATGAGATGGGGGTCAAGTGATGAAAGGAGATGGGGAGGGGGACAGGAGGGTGGGGGGTTGGCAAGCACATCAAGGGGGGATGGGACCTAAGTAGCTATTTGAGGGAGATAGGAGTAGGAAAGACTAATGCAGCCTTTTCTAGTTCTCCTAATACACTGGCTAGTGCAGTAGGAATTAACAGAATCAGGATTTATGCCAGACTACAGTAATTGGTTGGACCACAGGGTACTGAGCAAGGTCATCAAAATAAAGTACTGTGTTCACAGTACACTCTAACTCACACTGGGAAGTGTGGGCACAAAGCCCATGAACCATTGCATAAACACACAAATGTATCATATAGTGGGAAGAGCAGAACAGCCTTAAATGTATCCAATTCAACTTTAAAGGCATAATGACACATCTGGGTTTTCAAAAGAGTGGAAATTGTGAAGTAGCTTAAAGCTTTTGCCAGTATGTGTTCACAGTTTGTTGATTTCAGTCCACAGTGTAAATCTTTTAATTTGCTTCCCTAACAGGTGATTGTTGAGTACAATTTTAGTGAATTGGAGGTTGTGGTAATCCCATCAGCCTTTCCAGGCTGCAATTATGGAAGCTATGCAAGAGTAAATAGCTGGAGCAACCTGCACTTGCTTGTTTAATAGTTCTGTCAGTGAGGTTTAGTAACATCAGCAGTTTCAGTAGATAAGATAGATGGAGTTAGGTCAAGCTGGAACCACCTTTATCTTTTCTTTACCTGCAGGTTTTGCTTGCCATGGGGCATTTGTTATGTTGAGCAACTCTAATCAATATCTGGTGGTTATTGCTTGGAACCCCTGTAAAGCAAGAATTAATGCCCTCTGTAAAATCTCCTGGGTAGCAGGCAATCATTTATCTTTCCTAATGTGGACAGAAAAGAAATGTTTTCCTACAAGATTTTATAACAGGGACACTCCTGACCACAGGCATTTGCATTTCTGCTTCCTGCAGCCAGCTTCTGGCTCACTTTCTAATCCCAACTGAAACAGCACCCCAGTGATAGGCATTGTTATTGCACCTAGCACACAACAAGGTTGGAGTTGTAGGTGCAGCACCACAAATGGAAGCTTCATGCTTAATTATTCTTATAAGGGGAGGGAAAGGAACCACCCTCTATGGTGCTGAAGTCCTACAATTATGACTGAGCTCCAGTTAGCTTTGTCTCTGAGGAACACTATTCTGCGTTCGCTTACTTTCACAGTTGCATCTCATCTGCAGTCTCCAACTGTACTCAAGACAAAAGTAATACTACCAATAGCATGAAATTATGGCAATTTCAAAGAGTAAATTCCCCTAGGATAATATCTGTCACACTCAGATTACTTCCACTATAAATGTGATACTATCTTATGATGATGTGTGTTAAGGCGGGAGGGAGAAAAACAGGGGGTTGGCCATGCCGTACATAGTTTAAAATTTCACAAATCTTGATATTTATTCAATTATAACATATCCAGCCACTGCCAGCAACAGACTCCATACTCCAGTACTTCACCTACAGACAAGACTTTGTCAGAGAGGGGGTCTTTTGGAGGCTTATAGTCCTGACATTATGATGTTATTTATTACATCACAATAATGTTTTGTTGAATACGAATAATATCTCCTATTGTGAGAATGTGACTGCATAAATATGTGCATCTATAGTAGTCACAATAAGCATTTTTAACATTTTTATTACCTTTTATAAGATTATGTGAGTAAAAAATGAACAGTGTTTATACAGAACAATTTCATAAAATAATAGAATCTGCAAACGTTTATCAAGCATTAGTGCATTTTTCTCTCTCCACAGAACTTGCAGTGATTCTAACTCTGTCCTTGAATTTGATCTCCCAAATTCCTTTGTAACATTTCCTGGGATCTAACATTTTTAGGATGTCACAAGAATAATTTATTCTTTTTTATGCCATATTTATATGAAATTCCTTGTTCCTGGAATATATATGTAACCCCCCTACAAATGGGGGTCACTAAAAAGCCTTTCTTGGGTGAGCCTAAGTGCTCTCTGCCTGGCTGGTGTCCTATATTTCAGCCGAATTTTAAAATAATTTAGTGAGAGTGCCTAATGCCTCCGTGTACTGTCACTTTAAGAGCTGCCAAACTGCAGTGGAATTAATTTGAACTGGGGGGACTGTGTGTTTCCTTGCTCGAGTCCCGCCTGGGCCACTGAGTAACCGCTCCATTTCTGCAGTTGCTATATGCACAGGGGAAGCCCTTTCAAAAGATGTAATTATCTGCTGGTAATTTGTTAGAGTGATAAAGACAGTACAGTTTGTCTAACCTGCCTTTCTTGCAGCTGGGACTCTGTGTGTTTGGCCCCTCCATTTCAGATCTGAACTACTGAATAGGTCCAATTAATAGGGAGGGGCTCCTTAAAATGGAGCCTGCTGGCAAATCAGCACTTGGACTCTCAAATGGAGCCAGTCACAAGGTGCTTGTGTGAAGAGAGCCTCTGGGAAATGTAGTTTGGACCATGGTGCCTTTTTTTCACCAATAGAGGGAGCCTGTTGTGACTGACAAGGAGAATCAGCCAACTGCAACCTTTTGGATTTGGGAGAAATGCCCGGACTGTCTGCTGGGAAAGTCAGTCTGAGCATGGAACTGGAAGAGTGAGCTGCTCTTGGGGCTGCTGCCCACAGGGCAGCGCGGGAACCATGCAGGACGCCTGAAAAAGGCCTGTCTTTCATCAGCTCTCCTGAAGGGAGAGAAAACGACTGTGTTTTCTCGGATCAAGTATCTGAACATGTGTGTGTAACCCCCCTATAAATGGGGGTTCCTAAAAGCCTTCCCAGAGCTTGTCTAAATGCTCCATGCCTAATTGGTGATCGGCATAAGGCCGCTAGATGTGGGAGTAGTGAGTGCTTTTAAAGCCTCCAGTACTGTCTCTTTAAGAGTTGCCTGCTTGCAGGTTTTAGTGGTTTGAATGGGGAACTGGGGTTTCTCTGTTCAAATCCCACCTAAGCTGCGGGAAAATTGCTCCCTTTATGTAGTCGCTGAAAAGCGCAACGGGAGCCCCTTTGAAAGATGTAACTGTTTGGCTATAATCAGAGTATTAGTGGAATTGCAGTTTGTCTAACCTGCTTCTTTTGCAGCTGGTACTGTGTGCTCTCGGCCCCTCCATTTTGGACCTGGACTATTGAACTGGGCCAATGGGAAATGGGGGAACCCTAAAATGGAGATCTGTTTGACCAACCAGAATTAGGACTCTCTAGGGAGCCGGCTGACCAATGAAGACACAGCTAGTAATTCTGGGAAGTGAAGTCTGGACCATGGCGCCTTTTCGCACCAATGAGCGCAAAATTAAGTGACTGGCATCTGCAACCCTCCAATAGGATCAGGTGGCGCCCAAATGAGGATTCCCTGCCTGAACTGCCAAGAGAAGAGTCGTTGTGGCTGTGAGCGAGGAAGGAGCTCTGGGCTCCTGCACCGTTGAGTTTTTTCGCGGGAAGCGTGTGTAAGGCCGGAGTCAGGCACTTTGAATCACCAGCAAGTTCAGACTAAATCCACTGGGCGGTGGTCAGAGGAAGCTGTGCAGGAGCGCAGCTGCCTACCAAGCTCACCCTGTGGAGGACTGGAGAATCTGCTGAATCGCGCTCGATCTGTCAGGAAAAGTGAAGCTGCGGTGAGACTCCCAATTAGCTGTGAGTTCGGTCAGGCCCTAGGAGCAGCTGCCTGGTATGGTACCCCTCTTTTGCTTTTCATATAAATGCATGGAGAAGTGTTTGGAGTCCAGGCTCAGTCCTGCGAGTGGTGTGAGGGTTTCTGGAGTCATGAGTACTAAATCAAGGTAGCTCCCTGTCAAATGGTCCTAGTAAGGGCAAGATCTTCTGGTTACTTTGCTGACTACACTAACTGAGCCTGCTGGCTCTAATTAATCTTCATAGGAATCTCATGCCTTTTTCTGTGTCAGGGCCCCAACCAGCTGCATCGAGGAACTAGCCTTTAGGGCTTGGGTACCCATAGACAGTAACTTACAGGTTAGACCTGTGCACAGAGCCCTAGATAGATACTTACATATTAGATTGATAAGCTAATTAACCTGATCACCTCCGTCCTTGTTAATCCCCCCATAATAAATCAGATTGATTGTTTTGCAAAGGTATACTGGCTAAGTTGTGTGTTTATGGTGAATTACTGTGCAGTGATTATTGTGTAACAGCATCTTACTTTTCAAGGGGTCCCTGGATCAAGCTGATTGGTTCAAGCCTGTGGGTAAGTGTATATGGTAAGGGTACTGTGATTGATTTGTGTGGGCCACTAGTTGGAAGAAAGGGGGGTTGCAATGACCCAGAGGGCTGTGACCAAGTCATACCAGACTGCCTTAACCCAGACCTCTGGGTGAAGGCACCCACCATTCGGAACCAGGCCCCTCCTCCTGTTACTGGCAAATCAGGCAGGAGTAGTAGCCCCTTGGGATAGCACCCCCGGGGGTTACAAATTGGAGGCACCACTGGGATTAGCATCCCCTAGTGGCCCAGTGGATGAAGTACCTAAATATGGATAAATTAAAGGAAAAGCTGAAAGGGGATATCATGGCTAAGATTAAGCTGGACCCTATTAAGATGATGGTACATAAACTGATGGGGTGGGGTGGGGTGAAGCAGAAGAGTTGAACTCCCATAAAATAGTGTTATTACTAGATGTACCTCTTGGGACCACGAACGCTGACCTTATTTCTGTAGTGGAACGTGTTAAATGTTTAGGCAAGGTAGAAGTGAAGGGGCGTATGGCTGATCTACTCAATCAGACTTTGCAGGTGTTACTCTTATGTAGTACAACCATTGACCCTGAGAGGGTACCCCCAGTGATCTACCCAGAAGGTACCCAACAGGGGTGGAGGGTCATTCACATCCGGAGTGGGTCAGTCACCCCTCGGGAGTCTCCCCAGACTAATAGCTTCAAAGATAAACTGCTTAAATTGTTAGCTGTGGAGGGGAGGACTACCAAAGAGTTACTGCAGGCATTGGACCTTTCCAGTGAACCCACCCCCCCAGGCTTCCCCCAGAACCTCTCCTGGGCCCTCCAAGAGCTCTATTTTGGCCCCACCACCCCTAGTGGTTTCCTCTATACAGCTAGATTCTTACCGTAGGCTAAAACATTTTTCTGGCACAATGCCAGTGCCTTCAGGGGAGGATGATTTGGAGGCATGGATGGACTATGCCACCCTCCTAGTCCAGGAGTGGCAGTGCTCTGAGGGGGAGAAATGAAAGAGACTGATGGAGATCTTGCGGGGCCCAGCTTTGGAAGCCAATCAGTTCTTCCGGGCTACTAGCCCGGAAGCTACCGCAGCAGAGAATCTTTCTGCTTTAGAGGGAGTGTTTGGAAGTACAGAAAATGGGGAAGACTTATTATGGAAATTCAAGTCTGCCAAGCAATGGAGAAATGAGAAGTTGTCCGCCTTTGTTACTAGGGTGAAAAGGGCTTTGCAGAAGACCTATTGAAAAGGGGAGATGCTAGATTTTCCAGTGTGATATTGTTAAAATTTAAGTTACATGATCGACGGGCTGCCCTGCCCGAGTACTGTCAATTGATGAGGGAGATTCGAGAAGTAGAGACTGATGAGGAGGGGTGGGAACCCTATGTGGGGGCTGTGAATCTGTGCCAAACCCCCGAGTCTAGCGAACCAGATGAGACCCACCTTTCAAGGGGGCCTGATATTTCCCCTGTATCCCCAGAGTCACAAGGAGGGGTGGGGGTGCATGCCATTTTCTCTGATCCCCGAGTAGAAAGTGAGTTGAGGGCTGAGATTAGAAATTTTTGAGAACTGGTGAGAGACTTAAAGCAAACTGCCACCCACCCTGTTAGGCTTGGGGAACCAGAGATATCTAGAAACAAATGCCCTAGCCAAGGGGAGCCCCCTCGCCCCCAGGATGGCCCCCAGCAGATGAAGTATTCCCCTCCCAAGTTCTGTTATCATTGTGGGGAGGATGGACACTTTCAGACTGAGTGCCAGTTGCCGAATTTAAGGAAGGTCAACAGCAGACTGATCACCTGGCATTGCAGAGTCTACACCTGACCCCCTAGGAAGAGTTTTGTGACTCGGGCCAATGCCCAAGCAACTGCCAACGCTGTACCCCCCAAATGGTCTGATGTGGTGGGGCCTTTGATGGAGGTCCCAGTGCGAGTGAATGGGATACCCACCTTAGCTGTGTTGGACAGTGGCTCTCAGGTGACTATTATGTTCCAGGACTGATATCAGACACACCTGCCTGAGGTGCCACTACAACCCTTGGATGGTCTACATGTATGGGTGCCAAGTGATAAGGCCTACCCGTATTTGGGATATATCTGGATCTGGTTGTCTTTTCCTACTTCTGTTGCTGGGGTGGACAAACAAGTGGAAACCCTGGCCTTAGTATGCCCCCCCACTGGACTGTATGATGGAGTACCCTTGTTGATTGGGACCAATGTTCACATGTTTGGTCGATTAGCACAATTGTGTTCTGAAAAGCAGGTGTCCAGGACTGGGCGAGCTCTTAGAATACCCGCCTTGATCCAGAAGGCCTATGAGACTCAGAGAAAGGCTAGCCAGGAGGAACCTGAAGGCCCGGTGGGTGTCGTCTGGAGGAAGGATCTGGAGCCATTGCTATTAGCCCCAAATGCCCAGTGTGTTTTGCAAGGGGAAGTACGGATTAAAAAAGATGTTAAGAACAAGCTACTGATGCTGGATGCACCTGGGGAGGGAAAGTTGCCTGAGGGGCTGCTGGTTAAACCCAGTATTTTGCCTGCTAGAGCCTTTGCTTATGCCAGAAGGGTGATGGTTCAAGTTCATAATATGTCCGACAAAGAGATTCGAGTAAATAGAGGCTGCACCCTGGCTAGTGTGCATTGTGCAGACACTGCAGTGCTACCCAATAGCAAGGGTTCGGGGAAGGATAACAGAGTAACGCCTGACTTGTTTGATTTCGATGACTCCCCATTGCCTGCTGAATGGAAAGTGAGGATCAGTGAGAAGCTTGCCCAAAGAGACCAGGTATTTTCCCTAAAAGAATGGGACGTGAGATGTGTGCAAGGAGCTGAGCACCACATCTGGCTGCATGATGAAAGGCCTTCGAGAGAGGTCTCGCGCTGGCCCTGCTGACACAGATGATGTGAGACGGCATCTGCGAGATGCTTGCTGCTGGTTGATGAAGAATCCAGGAGCCCCTATGCTTCCCATTGTCATGGTGTAAGGATTGGGCCATCATATGTGTGGATTACCATACTTTAAATTGGTGGACCATCCCAGACCAGTATACGATGCCATTCATACAGGATGCCTTGGACTGTCTAAATGGCAGTAAGTGGTTCTCTGTGTTAGACTTCTGCAGTGGGTACTATCAGATCCCGATGACTCCGGAGGATCGAGAGAAGACTGTGTTCATTTGCCCCCTAGGCTTCTATGAGTTTATACAGATGCCTCAAGAAATTTCGGGTGCCCCAGCTACTTTTCAGCACCTGATGGAATGTGCTGTGGGGGACATGAATTTGCTCAAATGTTTGGTTTATTTAGATGATGTTATAGTGTTTGGCAGCTCCTTGGAACAACATGAAAGTCAATTGTTCAAGGTCCTGGATCGGCTGGAAAACATTGGTCTTAAATTATCTATAGACAAGTGCCAATTCTTTCAAACCTCTGTAAAATATGTGGGCCACATAGTATCCACTGAAGGCATAGAGACTGACCCCAGCAAAGTAGAAGCCTTAACCACTTGGCACCAACCAAAAAATTTGAAGGAGCTACAGCGGTTCCTGGGGTTCTGTTTGTATTACAGACAATTTATTAAAGACTACTCTCGGGTGATCCGCCCCCTGCTTAACCTCACGCAAGTGTATCCCCCAACCCATAAAAAGTAAAAGAAGACTGTACAATCTGGGACTGAAAAAAATTATTTCCGCCCAAATGATGTGCTTGGCACTCACTGGACTGCCGATTGTAAAGAAGCTTTCTATGACATTATATATCAACTTACTCATGCCCCAGTGCTGGCCTATGCTGACTCTGCTATACCATATATTCTTCATACTGATTCCAGTCTGCAAGGATTGGGGGCTGTACTGTATCAGGAGAACTCAAACGGTCTGAGACCTGTAGCTTTTGCCAGCTGCAGCTTGACCCCTTCTGAAAAGAACTACCCAGTGCACAAACTAGAGTTCCTAGCTTTGAAGTGGGCCATTGTTGATCAATTTCATGACTTTTTGTATGGGGCTAAGATACTGGTGAAAACTGATAACAATCCTTTGACATATGTTCAGACCTCAGCCAAGCTAGATGCCACTGGTCATAGGTGGCTCTCTGCATTATCCACCTACAACTACGCTGTTGAATGCAGACCAGGCTTAAACCATATAGATGCTGATGCTCTCTCCTCGAGACCTGTGTCCCGAGCCGATTGGGTCAGGTTGTCAGAATCTGACATTAAAGCCCTTTGCCAGAAATTCGACAAGGAAGAACAGGTGTCTCCTGATGCTGTGGACTGCATGGTGGATTGTTTGGGCCCATCTGAGAACTGTATACCTGCTGCTTACTGCCATTTTTCTGCATTAGACACTAGTACGCTGCCTCAGTTCAATAATGATAGTCTCCAGCTGGCTCAGTCCCGAGATCCTATGATACAAACTGCCTTAGAGGTGCTGCGAGTAGGGAGAGATGTGTCACAACTGCGTTCTACTGACCTGAGAACCTACCCGTTATACAAAGAAGATCCAAAGTTGAAGCTGAACAATAAACTATTATACCAGGAGACTGTAGACAAAGAGGGGTGAGTAGACAAACAACAACTAGTGCTGCCCACTGCTTTTGAAGAACTGGTGTTGAGGTCCCTGCATGACCACATGGGACATCTTGGCATAGACCGAACTCTTGACTTAGTGCAGACACGATTTTACTGGCCCAAAAGGAGTGCTGACATAGAGCAGTATGTTAAGACCTACGGCCGCTGTTTACAAAGAAAAGCCCTGCCTCAGAGAGCTGCCCCCCTGGTCAATATCACTATCAGCACCCTATGGAACTAGTTTGCATTGATTTCCTGAGTTTAGAACCTGATCTGAAGAATATCAGCAACCTATTGGTAGTCACTGACCATTTCACCCAATATGCCCAGGCTTTCTCCACCAAAGATCAGAAAGCAACCACGGTGGCTAAAGTCCTTGTTCAGAATTTCTTTGTTCATTATGGGGCCCCCCAGCAAATCCATTCTGATCAGGGGAGAGATTTCAAAAGCCATCTGATTAAAGAGATGCTATTCTTGAGAGGGGTGGAAATCAAGAACCACCCCATACCACCCCCAGGGTGATCCCCAACCTGAGAGATTCAATCGCACCTTGCGCGATATGTTGGGCACCTTGCACCTTAAAGACAAATCTAGATGGAGCCAGCAGATCAGTGCCTTAGTCTATGCCTACAACTGTACCAAGAGTGATGCCACTGGGTTTTCCCCATATTGACTGATGTTTGGAAGGGAAGCCAATTGCCAATAGATGTTTGTTTTGGGGTTTCTCCCGATGGGGTTCAAGCAGCTAATCATCTACAGTATGTGCAGAAGCTGAAGGCCCAACTCAATTATGCCTACCAACTAGCCCAGACCATGGCTGCCTAGCGGAATTTGGCCAATAAAGAGAGATAGGATAAGAAAGTGAAAGCAGTGGAATTGAAGGAAGGAGACAGAGTGCTATTGAGGAACCTGGTATTGCACAGTAAACATAAGATTGCTGACAGATGGCATCACCTCCCTCATATTGTCATGAGAAAATTGGAAGATTTGCCTGTGTATAAAGTGCGGCCTGAAAACAATTCAAAAGATGTGAAAACTTTACACTGAAATCACCTGCTGCCAATTGGACAAATTTGGATAGAGGCTGAACCTTCCAATGCCCCCCCCCAGGCCTATAACTAGAGCTGCTGCCAAAAAGAAATCCAGATGGGTCTACTCCTCAGAATTCAAACTCCAGAGGCCTTCTCCCTTCCCATCTGATGAAGTTGATCCTCAGTCTGTGTCTGAAGACAGTGAACATGATGTTGAGTATTACCCCTCTTATGAACTGAATCAGCTCTTTAGGGGCAATCCCCTAGCTAACTCTGGGACGAAGTTGGGTCTCCTGGACTGTCTGAGCCCCCAGCTTTGTCCCTGGAGTCCATGCTCCCAGAGGACGAAGTGGGTTAGCACCAAGGGTGAAAAAGTGGGATCTTTGAGCCTGGCTGAATTATCTGGGCTGGCTGAGCTGTTTGACTTTTCAGAAGAGGGAAGTGATGTGGGGGAACCCATTAGGGATATGCCCGAGCAAGAAGAATACTTTGAGTGCCCTGATAGCATCCCAGTAGTGCCAGAAATGTCCTTGACTGAACCAAGTAGTGTGGGTCCTGATATAGAGGGTCATGTCCCCAAAAGTACTATGGGCCCTGGGTACCCTTCTCCTATGGAGGTTCCCCCTACTAATCTAAGTGAGACTGAAATGGAGCCAGGGCCTGTAGCAGATTTTAAAGAGACCCCTAGATGCACTGGCCGAGAAGTACGGCCTGTAGTAAGGTTGAGTTATGAGTCTCTGGGTCAGCCAGTGGACCTGCCATTAAATGTAGTCCATAAAGGGGTGTATGTGTCCCCGAGTTCCTTGCCCAAGATAGTCTTGGGAAACAATGCCTAACTGTTAGTGTTACCCTCTGAGTATGGGACTACTGCCCCCGTTAGCTCTCAGATAGCTGATAGGGAAGGGCTACCCCTATCCAGGTGTTAGGGGCAAGAGGTAATGACCTTAGTTACGAAAGAAAACAAGGTTGGGTATGTGTGTAATATTGTGTAAACCATTGAGAATCTGTGTATTACAGTAATTAATGTATGTAACCCAAGGTCTGACGATCTGTCAAGGGGAACTGCTTGCCTTAAAGTAATTTAAGGGTAACTACTTGACGCGGATGCCAAGTTCTTTCCAGACCAGGAAGGGTGTAACCCCCCTATAAATGGGGGTTTCTAAAAGCCTTCCTGGAGCATGTCTAAATGCTCCATGCCTAATTGGTGTTCGGCATACAGCCACTAGATGCGGGAGTAGTGAGTGCTTTTAAAGCCTCCAGTACTGTCTCTTTAAGAGTTGCCTGCTTGCAGGCTTTAGTGGTTTGAATGGGGGAACTGGGGTTTCTCTGTTTGAATCCCACCTTAGCTGCGGGAAAGTCGCTCCCTTTATGTAGTCGCTGAAAAGCGCAACGGGAGCCCCTTTGAAAGATGTAACTGTTTGGCTATAATTAGAGTATTAGTGGAATTACAGTTTGTCTAACCTGCTTCTTTTGCAGCTGGTACTGTGTGCACTCGGCCCCTCCATTTTGGACCTGGACTATTAAACTGGGCCAATGGGAAATGGGGGAACCCTAAAATGGAGATCTGTTTGACCAACCAGAATTAGGACTTTCTAGGGAGCCGGCTGACCAATGAAAACACAGCTAGTAATTCTGGGAAGTGAAGTCTGGACCATGGCACCTTTTCGCACCAATGAGGGCAAAATTAAGTGACTGGCATCTGCAGCTCTCCAATGGGATCAGGTGGCACCCGAATGAGGATTCCCTGCCTGAACTGCCAAGAGAAGAGTCATTGTGGCTGTGAGCGAGGAAGGAGCTCTGGGCTCCTGCACCGTTGAGTTTTTGCTCGGGAAGCGTGTGTAAGGCCAGAGTCGGGCACTTTGAATCACCAGCAAGTTCAGACTAAATCCACTGGGCAGCAGTCAGAGGAGGCTGTGCAAGAGCACAGCTGCCTACCAAGCTCACCCTGTGGAGGACTGGAGAATCTGCTGAATCGCGCTCGATCTGTCAGGAAAAGTGAAGCTGCGGTGAGACTCCCAATTAGCTGTGAATTTGGACAGGCCCTAGGAGCAGCTGCCTGGTATGGTACCCCTCTTTTGTTTTTCATATAAATGCATGGAGAAGTGTTTGGAGTCCAGGCTCGGTCCTGCGAGTGGTGTGAGGGTTTCTGGAGTCGTGAGTACTAAATCAGGGTAGCTCCCTGTCAAATGGTCCTAGTAAGGGCAAGATCTTCTGGTTACTTTGCTGACTACACTAACTGAGCCTGCTGGCTCTATTTAATCTTTGTAGGAATCTCATGCCTTTTTCTGTGTCAGGGCCCCAGCCAGTTGCATCGAGGAACTAGCCTTTAGAGCTTGGGTACCCATAGACAGTAACTTATAGGTTAGGCCTATGCACAGAGCCCTAGATAGATACTTATATATTAGATTGGTAAGCTAATTAACCTGATCACCCCCGTCCTTGTTAATCTCCCCTAAATAAATCAGATTGATTGTTTTGCAAAGGTATACTGACTAACTTGTCTGTTTATGGTGAATTACTGTGCAGTGATTATTGTGTAACAGCATCTTACTTTTCAGGGGGTCCCTGGAGCAAGCTGATTGGTTCAAGCCTGGGGGTAAGTGTATATGGTAAGGGTACTGTGATTGATTTGTGTGGGCCACTAGTGGGAATAAAGGGGTGTTCAGTGACCCAGAGGGCTGTGACCAAGTCATACCAGACTGCCTTAACCCCGACCTCTAGGTGGAGGCACCCGCCATTGGATCCAGGCCCCTCAACCTATTACTGGCAAATCAGACAGGGGTAGTAGCCCTTGGGATAGTGCCTCCTGGGGGTTACATGTGAAAAAAGGAAAGCAGTTGTTATGGCCTAGATCATGGGCAACCAAGTGTGGAGAAGAGATTCTGAAGAAGAACCTTGATTTTCAGACAGCGATTCTGAAGAGGAACCTTGATGCTGAAGTGCCCTGAGGTTTGGGGCAGAAGAGAACCGTGCTTGAAGTTGGAAGCTGAGGGGGAAACTGCCCTGAGTGTTCATGCAGCCGTTGTGTGCAGTAGATTCGCGAGGGAAGTGTGTGTGAGGCCATAAAGTTGGCCTGCATCCATTAGTAAGTGTAATTTGGACAGCGACTCTGAGCTTTCAGAGTGAGAGAAGAAGCAGAAGTCATTTTGGGACCAGACTTAACCTGAAGAAGACCGAAGTGTGCAGAATTGTGATCAGTCTGTCAGGACTCAGTGGTCTGGTACAGTAAGTGACCTTTACATGTAAATGTGTGTAATGCTTGTGGGGATTGAGCTCTGAGTAATTCCCCATGTTGTGAACTGTGTGCTGTGCTGGTAGTGTGATTTCCTAGCAGGGTTAGAACTCAATCCGCGTTTGAGTCAGAGAAGAATGCCTCTGTAGCCAGGCTCAATCTTCTGAAGTGACCAGCTGCTTGCCCGGTAGTGTTCTGTGTACATATAAAATGTGCAGTGAGCTGGAAGTCATAGCCAGCATCACTTGGACTGCATCTGCCTGCAATGAGTGTAAGTGAGCCCTGCCACAAGGGCTGGGCCAGCTATTCTGTTTCTCCTGGCACTCCGTGACAATTTGCCTTCCATTCAGTTTTAGCATTGAATCTGAGTACAAATCAGGGTAGCTCCCTGCCATCATCTAATTGCAAGTGTTCCATCTGATTAATTTTCCTTTCTTTCTTCACGAACTGAGCTAACTGGCTTCGGATAACAAATTGGGTATTGTGCAAGTGTTTTCCATTTCAGGGCCCCAACCTGCTGCACCGATCCTGGCTAGCCCCCCCCCCATCCTGGGTACCCAGTGAAAGTGATATTTAGGGACTCTGAAGTTGTGCACAGTACTGTGATTATTAATGTGTATAATCTAATTAACCTGATTTCCCCCTGTCCTTGTTACATCCCCTTGAATAAATCAGATCTGTTTGTTTCCTCAAAGTTACACTGCCTGAACTGCATGTCTGTGTTGAAATACTGTACAGTGGCTATTGTATTACTGCCTCTTACTTTACAGGGGGTCCCCAGAGTCAAGCTGATCGAACCAATCCTGGGGCTAAGTGTATACTGTGAAGGCATTGTTATTAACTTGTGTGGGCCACTAGTGGGAAGAAAGGGAGGTTGCAGTGACCCAGAGGGTTGTGACCAAGTCATACCAGACTGTCTTAACCTCGACCTCTGGGTGGAGGCACCCACCATTGGACCTAGGTCCCTCAACCTGTTAGTAGTTAAGCAGGCAGGGGTAGTATCCCTTTGGGATAGTGCCACCTGTGGGTTACAGATAAAAAAGGCAAAAAAGTTATACAGTTCTAACAGCGTCTTATTTTTTCAACACAATATACACTTAGTGTAAGCAAGATCCTTGAAGATGGATTTCCTAATATCTATTGCAAGACACCATTAATAAATATTCAGTGTTCTTTATGACAATTTCAAAGGGTACATTCTCATAGGATCATATTCGTCACAGTCAGATTACCCTTAATATAAATGTGTAACTATCTTGTGATGATGTGTGTTAAGGGGGGGGGGCGCAGAAATAAATAAGGGGTTGGTCATGCCATGCATAGGGTGAGAAGGAACATAGCATATTGGGAGGGAAATTGTAACACATTGTCAGTATTAGTGAAAACTTTTTTAATGCAATCAGATAACTACACTATCTATTACTATCGACAGAATTAAGCTTTTTGGAAATGGGATAGGTGGGGTATTTTTGAAAAGAGGGTGAGGGACAGAGAGGCTATCCAGTATCAGATTATTTAAGATATGATTTTAGAAAAAAAAATAAGACTATAAGAATCAAATAACGTAGTTGCCTTTCTTATCTCTTTCCAGGAACAAGGAATGTCATGTAAAGTTGGCATAAAAAAGGCATACAAAGGAATAAATTATTCTTGTGACGTTCTAAAAATGTTAAAGTAGAATGTCAATGGCACTGGTCCAGTTGGATATGAAAGTAAGCTACTTAAAAGACCTTATTAAGATGGATTTTGAAATAACGTGCAATGCATTTAATCTTGGATGGGGCCCAACAGTTTTATGCTGATATGGTCAGTATAAAAACTGAAGGTGGTAAGAGATCAACATAGCAGTACCTTGGGCAACTTCCTTGATCCACTGCAGCCCACCTCAAATAGTTCTGCACTCAGGTAATCAGGATGTGGCGCATACTGGAGGCGGCTAACACCAAATAACATCAATGGACCCCAAAAGTGTGCACTCCAACAGATGAAAACTGCAAAGTTTTAAATTTCAAAACTCTTGATCTTTATTTCTTTATTTAAAAGTTGGTAACTGGGAAAGGCACTCTGAGCCAAGGCTCATTTCCAGGTGCGACCCGGGGAAGGGCAAAGGGTAGCATATAAGAAAAAGAATTTGTACATGGTAATACAGAGGATTACATAGCTTAAAATAGGTACAGAGTATAATAATAAGTAGATGGCAGTGATACACGTCATAAGAGTAGTCACACATCAAGATACAAACAATGGAAAGGGCAGCAGTACGGGTTTACAGGGGCAATGCATTGATGTAAGACAGAGTGATAACAATAGTATATACAACAATGAGGTAGTCATAACAGCAGTTCATATACTCAATGGAAATTAAGGGCTAGAGTTGGAGGAACGGGGGGAGGGGGATATTCCACTAGGGGAGGGGCATGAGAATTGTTAAACTAAGGGGTGAGTTATTCAGTTATAACATATCCAGCCACTGCCAGCAATAGACTCCTTACCCCAGTGCTTTGACTACATACAAGGCTTCATCAAGGGGCAGATCTTTTGGAGACAATACCTCCATTCTTATAGTCCCCACATTATGACATCATTTATTACATTACAATTATGCTTTGTTTAATATAAATAATGGGCTTTATTCACATATAGGTGCAAGTTACATGCCAAAGGCATGTAACCTGCACCTGTGGACAGGTGCGCACCAGTGGCATTCACCACAGCCAGCCACCTGTCCATGACCCCAACCCCCCAGTGCACAGGTCCTCACAGGGTGGGCACAGGTGGAGTCACAGACCCAGTCAAGCATCCACTTGGATGCCTGGCATGGGTCCAACAGTGGATCCCTTTCATGGTGGAGTGTGCATTGGCACCATGCCCCGCAGATGTCCGAGGGCCAGCATCTGTGGCTGGTGGTAGAAGGGCAATGCCCCCAGCCCTTTCTGATGGCAATGATGCAGTGCAGAGGGATGGGGGGCATGCCTGCTAGTGGGGGGGCATTATTGCTAGAAGTGGGGAGGGGGTTTGCATGCTATGGCACTGTGGATGAGAGGTGGCAGCCTTGTGCCAGTACCCCTGTGAGGGGCATGGGTGTTGCGGGTGTTTGGGGGGTCTGCAACACTCGCTGCTGTGTGCTGGGGTGGGTGGCATTGGGCAGCCATTTCCTGAGACCCTGGAGGGTCAGTGGGCTGTTCACCCTGTCCTGCGGGGTGTGCATGGGGTGCATAGGGATTTATGGCAGGGTCCTCCCTGGCATACCCTGCTCCCCCATGTATCCTTATGGCCAGCACAACATTCTGTAGTGCATGGTGTGTAGTGCCAGCCCGCCTCTCACCCACCCTGGTGCATTGCTCCTCATGCAGCCAGGGGATCAGGCATGTATGTGCTGCGTACCCCACCTTGAGCATCCCACGTGGGGGGTGTGTAGGGTGTGGAGTAGTTGCATGCCTCAGATATGCATGCATAGCCACTCCACCCCATTAGTGCATAAGGCCCAACATTTCCTATTGTGAGGATGTGACTACATGAATAAGAGCATCTATAGTATTCACAATAATCATTTTTAACATTTTTATTACTTTTTATATGATTATTTGAATAAAAAATAAACAGTGTTTATACAGAACAATTTTATAAAATAATAAAAACAATCTGTAAAAGTTTATCAAACATTAGTGAGTTTCTCTCTCCGCAGTGATTCTAACAGTCTCCTTGAATGTAATCTCCCAAATTCCTTTGCAACATCTCCTGGGGATCCAACAGTTTTAGAATGTCACAAGAAAAACGTATTCCTTTTTCCTGCCATATTTACATGAAATTCCTTTTTCCTGAAAAGAAATAACAAAAAGGCAACTAAGCTATTCAATTCTTACAGAGCCTTATTTTTTCTAAACAATATACACTTAGTGTTGGCAGGGTTCTTGTATATGGATTTCCTGCTATCTATTGTGAGACACCTTTCATAAATATTCAGTGTTCTTATGGCAATGTAAAAGGGTAAATTCCCATAGGATACTGTAATATTCATCACACTCAGATTACTCTCACTATAAATGTGTAACTATCTTATGATGATGTGTGTTAACGGAAGGGGAGACAGGGGGTAGGCCATGCCATGCATAGGGTGAGTAGGAATAGGGCATACTGGAAGGGAAATTGTAACACATCGTCAATATTAGTGAAAACTTCTAAATGCAATCAGGTAATTACATTATCTTTTACTATCTTTTAAGCTTCTTGGAAACTGGATGGGTGGGATATTTTTAAAATGGGGAGGCGAGAGACTGACAGCCTATTCGGTATCAGATTATTTAAGACATGGTTTCAGAAAAAAATAAGATTAAGAAATGAATAATTTATGTTGCCTTTTTTACCTCTTTCCAGGAACAAGGAATTTCATGTAAATAAGGCATACAAAAGGCATAAAGAGGAATAAATTATACTTGCGATGTTCTAAAAATGTTAGATCCCAAGGAGATGTTGTACAGGAATTTGGGAGATCACATTCAGTGACGCAGTTAGAATTTCCATCGTTACTGCACTGCGCTTGTGTACTTGGGTCCGAGTTTACTATAGCTTTGAAAGGGGGGATGGTGGCAGTCTGAATGATATGTTCAGCTGTTCTGTGGATTCATTCAATTTTAAGAACTTTAAAGGTGTTTTCTGTAGCTATGACTGCACACAGCCTTTCATTCCTGGTTTGATGAGGACAGAAAATAAATGTTTTCCTATGAGATTTTTGTAATGGGGACACTCCTGACCACAAGCACTTGCATTTTTGCTTTCTAAAGCCAGCTTCTGGCTCACTTTCTAAGCCCCCCAACTGAAATAGCATGCTGGGGATAGGTGTTCCTATTGCACCTACAGTAGCACACAGCGAGGTTGAAGCTGAAGGCACAACACCACAAATGAAAGATTTATGCATCATTTTTTGCTACCACTTTTAGTTTTCATGAATAGCAAACAACTCGGACTGCAATATATTCATCCCCTAGCAGGCTGTAGCCAGAACTCTATAGTAAGGGAGGGAAAGGGTCCACCCTCGACAGTGCTGAAGTGCTACAATTATGACTGAGCTCCAGTTGACTTTGTCTCTGAGGATCACTGTTCTGTATTTGCTTATTTTCATAATTGGATCTCATCTGCCATCTCCAGTTGAATTTAAGACAGAAATAATACCACCAACAGAGAGGAATTAAAAAATACGCATGTCCAGATCTCATAGACATCAAAAAGAAAGGGACCTTGTGATGTTTGAAGCAGTATCACTAGAATAATTCATTTAAAATGATATGTAAGGGTTTTCTGCTGAACGAGAAGAAACCCATACTAGAGGAAAATCACTTTTGAAAGAACTCTTCAGAATGGAAAATAAATATCGAATTTTTTATATAACATATTTATCGTGGCTACGATCACTGAGAGATTATCCAGTTTGCACAGTTGTCCTGACTGACAAGTTGCAGACATCACAGTTAATGTATTACAGAAGAAAAGCACATATCAAAAAGATTGTAAACATTTATAACATTAACCTATTGTGTAATATTTTTTAAAAGCCAGTTGCCAGCTTAAATGAATACAAATTAGTCGTCCTATAAAATTTGCTATTCAAATCCTTATTGTGGCTGGCCCAGTGGAGCTGAGGTTTGAGGTGCTGGATGCCACACCTCGCGTCATGCCAGCAACCCAGGTTTGGGGACGAGTCCAGGCCGTCGGGGGTCGGTGGGGGAGAGAGAGGATTGAGCATCCGAAGGACTGCTCTCCTTTCTCTGGGGAGGGATCCAGGGCTGCTCAGCATCCTTGTGACCCCCGATGGAGATCAGGGGTAATGCAGGTACACCAGCCAGAAGAAGGGGTGGGACTGCGGCAGACATCAGCAGGGAAGCCGTGCATGGACATCATGGCATGCCGCACTCCTGAGGAGACCTGGAAAAAGCAAAAAATCCCCTATCTCACCTGTGGGGATGAAGGGGATGCCAAGGAAACAGCCCACTTCCCAACTGCTAGCCCTATGTCTGAAGGACTCCAAGATCAACCCGACACCCAGGTAGGATCTCCCTAATTTCAGACAGGTCATCGCAGGAGGATGGGTCCACTCCTGGGGGGGTGATACAGGGAGTTAGATCTGCCAGGGTGGTCATGGGAGTCCCTCCACTAACTAGGGTTCAGGCAAGGGAGTAGAGGCTGGGGTCGAGTGCATACCCCGGAAGGATGCCCAGGCAAGAGAGGAGCATAAATACGTCCTAATAAAAAAAATCCTAATTGTGACTGTGTTCTGTGAACCACATTTTATCTTTTTCTGCCACAGCATTATCAAAATGAGATGGCAGCAGCTTTGAATTTTATAAAAATAAATAGAAATAAATACAAAAGCAGAACCGTGTTGGGAGAGAGGATAGGAGCCACTACTGATCATTGCTTGGGGGGCACACAGAAGGCAAAAATTGTGGCTTTCTTTTCGTATCCACCATTGTGGGTGGGGGGAGGAGAAGAGAGTGGCTGGAGGAGCCATCGCCAATTGGACCTTTTTGGGTTGTTGGCAGTAGCCCCTGATCTTGAATTGCTGGGTGCGGAGAAGCCACCCATGCCCCACAACAGCACAGAAGGCCACAATTAACAGCTAATGAAACTAGATATCAGACAATTACATATCATACCAATTACAAAAATGGAAAACATATGTTTTATTTTTTATATAACATGTTTATAGTGGATACAATCACTGGGAGATTATCCAGTTTGTGCGATTGTCCTGATTAACAAGTTGCAGACATACGTAACTTAGCCCTAATTAGTCTAACGCACCTTATTTTAAACAGCTTCCTGTCCACATGGTAAGACTAATTCCATCTAATAACAAGCAAAAAAAGTGTCACAGTCTGTACAAGTCCTAAGACACATCAGACTTTCAGCACTACACACACTGCTGGGCACACAGCACTGGAGAAAAAGTGGAGTTTATATCATTTTAAATTCTTCATTCCCTGTCTCAGAATTAGATTTTTAATAAGTTCATTGTGTTATTGCCCTAATCCTGTGGTTGGAATCACCTTGCAATTCTCCCTCACCCATTGACTGTAGGTTATTGTGCGAGTCCCTCATTGAGTCATGTTGTTGTGCCTCTCATACAGTAATACATGGTGGTGTCTTCATGTTTCAGACTGGCCATGTCTAAATGCAATATGCTCCTGGGAATGTCTATGGAGATGGTGAACTGGCCCTGGACTGAGAAAGAGAACTGTATATCTGTTGTACCAGAGCTGAAAATATAATGGAAGGCAACCCACTCCAGTCCCCTCCCAGGTTGCTGCCTTACCCAGTACATTCCATAACCACTGGGCCCAAAGTCGAACCCGGAGGCTTTACAGCTCAGCCTGAGAGTATCTCTAGGCTTTTTCACATCTTCACTGGACTCGACCACATCGGACCAGACATATGAAAATAAAAATAAATGTGTTTGGTAGTTAAGAGTATATCATGGATGCATATAGTAGTCTTGTAAAATAAACTAAAAACTCACATTGTGAATAGGATGAACATTAAATACATAAAATTAAAATAAATTTCACTCTCATCTCTAAGGAAAAGTTTTTGATGATTCACACAGCCCTGCAAGAGACTCTAAACATGGACCCACAGCCGATTTCTGGCTGGGGGACAGAAGATTCTATTTAAATAGGAATGAGGGTCCTTCATTTACATCAGGTGTTCAAATCTGGAGTCCAAAATTAGTGGGACATTCCCTATAAATACAGACAGATCTGTGATTTTGGATTAATTAGCAGATACAGAATCATTAACACAACTTCTGTTTTTCTGGATTATTACAAAATGGAACATTTCTGTACTGATTAAACTATTTTAATAAGATATTCAGTAATTCTTTTTGAGGGGCAAGCTACAACTTTTATGATCAAAACATTTAATTTCCTGCAGAAAACACACATCACTGCATAGTTATGAGCTGCAGGTTATGAAGGAATCTGTTAAATTGCAGAAGACTACTTTCTTTCATAATTAGTATTTGCATGTAGAATACTGGTGTTATTTTAATCTAAAGATAGGGTGTTCTGGGGCTTGGTTAGAGGCACGGTAGAAATGTGTTACAAACAAGCATTTTTCCTGCTTGCTTTTCAAGCGGACTCTCTCTTCTTGTTGATCTATTTGCCTCTGTTCAGTCAGGTTTGTGACAGAAGTCACAGATGGGGGAAGAGTCTGCAGAGTTTGAGCCAGTGGAGAGAGAGAGAGAGAGAGGGCATTGGAGTGAGACCAAGTGTCAGTTTGGCAGTTAGCTACAAATAATAAGGAGTGATGCCTGGGGAGTACGAGATCAGAACATTGAAAGATAGTCAGTGTTCTCCCAGTCCAGTGAGCTGTGTCAGTGGGTCAGTAGTGTGCCTGGTGTTGAGAGAGGTGAGGTAGAGACAAAGAGACAGCAGTCAAACTTCAGTGGTCTGTGTGGTGCCGTGGGCTGAGGTTTTATTTTCCGTCATCTGCATATGTGTGTGTGTGTGTGTGTGTGTGAGAGAGACAGACAGACAGACAGAGATACAGCATTTGAGTTCTGAAAGTATCACTCCCATGGCTCTGTCTGACTGTCTCCACTCCCTTGCATGACCCTGGTATTTAAATACTGGCACTTCAAATGTAGTGCAGTAGTGGGGGGACGGGAGGAGGATAAAAAAGTAGTGCAAGTGAAGTCGGATCCATGGTGTTATTTTTTATAGTTCTAGCATGAGGACTACATGGCTCCACCCATGCAGCCCTAAAAAGTGCAGTGCGGAGTGCTTCTGATTCTCAGGCTAGGAGGCCACTATTGACACCTTATCAAGTTGTACGGTCGCAAGGAATGATGTAGTCATTTTCTCAGCACAACAGGTCTGCAGGGCTATGCCCACTTCAGCCCTAAAAACTGTAATTTTGTTTGCAGTTTAAAGGTGGCATGACTGATTTACAGCTGCACTTGCATTCCAGTAAAAATGTTTTGCCAGGCACAAAGTGAGAAAAAGTAGTGGATGTTTCAATGCTTTAACTTCACAGTGGAAGGTCAAGGAGATCACAGGGGGACTGGTATGCTCATGTGTTTTAGAAAAGAAAGTATTACTTGATAAAATTACCATCCTGGAATTTAAGCAACCCCAGTTACACTATACTGTTATATATGTACTGATATCAACCACTAAATTAGATATTTACAAAAGTAGCACAAGAAACACCCATATCACACATTTCCATTCTGTGCCATGCATGCATACTTGTGCCATGACAGAATGTTCTATAATTCTTTCAAAAATATGTTCTCAATCTATTTCA
This sequence comes from Neoceratodus forsteri, assembly GCA_016271365.2. Classification (NCBI taxonomy): domain Eukaryota; kingdom Metazoa; phylum Chordata; order Ceratodontiformes; family Ceratodontidae; genus Neoceratodus; species Neoceratodus forsteri. The sequence continues at coordinate 1,698,404,413 of CM057449.1, read as the reverse complement.
GTGAACTTTACTAAGGGGCAATGTGATTGCACTGACTACCATAAACTAATAAGAGTGTAAAGGTTCTCCTTTAAGAACTGCATTAACAGGGTCCACAGAACCCAATAATGCAACAAGGTTATGGATTCAAATTATCAATATATTGAGTAATGCGATTTTGTAAAAATAGTTTAAAAAAAGAAGGTATTAAAAGTGTGGACAGTGACCCTGCTAGTGCAGTTCTTAAAGGAAAACCTTTACACTCTATATGTTTATGGTTGCCAGTGCTTTCACCTTGCCCCTTAGTGTTCACTGCAATGGATTTAGAACACAGTTTTTAAACTATTAGAGAACATTCCGTCATGTGGCAAGTGCAAATGGATGGTACAGAAAGGAAATGAACTGTAGTTGTTTCTTGCACTACTGTAAAAGAGTGCTGGACTATACCAGTCAATGGTAGCAAAGCAAAGCTAAAACACAGTGATGTATGTGTGTGTGAGAATTTTAAAACCTAGGAGGAAACAACATGGCAGTGATTGATTGAGCATAGCACTGTTAACCATTACTGCCTATAGACAGAACTGGGATGTTATGTAAAGGAATTCTGGACTAATGACTGATATGTGACTCTGGCAAAGTACAGTAGGAGAGATGCTGCAACTGCAAGAAAAACACACTTTGTTTTTTGGTAAGAGACTTTGTTATCAAGCTTACTTATCTGGTGTAGGAGACTGTGTTGCAAGTCTAACATGTTCTTTTGTGGGAAATAATGGTATGAAATAATGCTGAGTCCCTTTTTGAAGCAAGATGTCTGCAGGGCTCTGCCCACTGCAGCCATAAACATTAAAATAAATGTTCTGCTGTTTTTCTTGTGGCATTCTTCACATTCCCCCAAGTTGCTGAAGTTCCTTCCTCCTCTTGAGACCTGAAGCAGCCTATGTGTGACATCCTAAGCTGTACTGTTGCAGTAGAATCTGCCAGTGGACAAAAAGTGTATGTCAGCTGGAAGCAAGCAGGGCCAGTGCCCAGCCACTGGTAGTTAGCACCTTGCTGGCACCCCTTAAAAAGGTAAAACACAGTCAGGTTTTCTTCTTGTGGCAATCTTCCCATCCCTGTAAATCACTGTAGTTCCTTCCTCCTTTTGAGCCCTGAAACAGCCTGTGTGTGTGCCATTCTGAGCTGTGTTTTTGCAGTGTGATCTGGACAATGGAAAGCAAGTGTGTGTGCCAGCTGGCAGAAAGTCTGCCTGGCCATGGGTAGTCCTTGGTGGCATACCATAAAATATAAAAAAATGTAAAAAAAAACCCATAAAAATCAAAATAAAAAAATCTTCAAGTCAAGTGGTTGAGTCCTGTAGCAAGCATTATAAAATGGAGCAACAGTGAGGGAAAAGAGATAATGCCATGGCATCACCAGTAACATCAAAGAAAAAATAAAACAGAGCGGGCTTGTCATAGTCCCTCTGCCTCAATTGGAACTACAAGTATAGAGAAAGATTACAGTAGTCAAACAGTCTGTAATATATCACACATTGTAGAAGCCACTTGCCGTGACATTGCAAGAGCTGCAACATGAGCAATCATTGTAGAAAAAGAAAAAAAGAAAGGAGTGTATCAGTTACTGACACAGGTAGAGGAGGAGGAGGAGGAGGAGCTTGGGAACAGAGATACACATCATGATTATATACCTGATAAAGTTAACAGCAGTAGCAGCAGATCTGGGGGGGGGGGAGGAAGAGGAGGTAGAACAGGTGTAAGTTTGACTTGGGGCAGATGCATGTAAAAAATCAAAAAAGACCGAAAGTGCTGGTTGAAACAAACAAAAGAAAAAATAGAAAGAAGATGCCATGAAATGACAAGAAGATAATACAACAACAACAACAAGCATCTGAAATGACAGTAGATGAAGACACAGGCAATGATGGCTCAGAACATAAGGCAGAGGAAGAAGAACCATTCCCTGACCCTGAAAAACTGGTGGAGGAAGAGGGTGATGTGGAAAGTAAGCCACAGTAGCCCACCCATTTGGTAACTGCAGAGAGTGACTGGAGGAAAGGCCAAACTGGTGATGTCAGAGTGTGGGATTTCTGTCAAGTGGACAAAGAATTGCGGACACAGGTGGAGTGTCTTTTATGTAAAGACTGGCGGAGTCAGAATAAGGAGGCAACAAGGCTGGGAACTTCTACCATGAAAAGGCATTTTCTGAAGTCCCACAGATCTCAGTATGAGAAGGCATGCCAATGCACATCATGCAGCACCACTGAGTAGTGAAGCTGATGATGATAATGATTATGAGTGGGGGGAACTAGGGGACCAGTTAGTAAGGAAGAGGAAGAATGCCATTCTTTAACTCATGGTTGAAGAACTGGTGCTGTAAGGAAGGCTTTGGATTAATTGGTGACTGCGGACCCACCTGGAGGGATGGGGGCTTGTTCAAGCCTGAGGGCCTGCATCTTTCCTGGAGGGGAATCCAAGCACTCAATGATAAGTTTAAATGCTACATGGACAAGCATTTAAACTAGCCAAGGTGGGTGGTAGGCTGGCAAGGAGGGTACCTAATTGCCCACCCCCACAGCTGGTAGTGGAACCAGTGAACAGGAGTGGATATATCTACAAAGCAGTGTGCAAAAGATGGAGATAAGCACCCAAGGGGTGGATAGGCAGAAAGGGGCAAAATTCAACAGAAGGGCAGACAGCAGACAGAACCAGGGACAAAGGACAACCAGGGAGGGGGCTGGAGTAGAACAGCTAAACAGTCCTGGAATTTCACTTCATGGAAAGCCAAGTGTGCCAATGCCAGGAGCCTTAGCAACAAGATGGAGGATCTGAAGGCTGCCATGGTGAAGTCGGACCTGGGCATTGTGGCCATTACAGAGACCTGGTGTAATGATAACCATGACTGGGAGGTGGCTATACCTGGCTACAGCATATTCAGAAGAGACAGAGGAGGCAAGAAGGGAGGAGGAGTGGCACTTTATGTGAAAGATGGCATAAAGGCTACAGATATCCAGGAGAAACAAAATGGGGGAGAGATACTGTGGGCTAAGTTGGAAAGGAAAATAGTGTCAGCCATCTGCACAGGGTTGGTCTACAGACAACTAGCCAAGGAGGAAGAAACAGATAGGAAGCTGATGTTAGCCATCCAAAGGATGGCAGACAAGGGTGAGGTGGTGCTGGCTGGAGATTTCAACATGCCAGATATGGACTGGAGCCTCCCAGCAGCAGCATCAACCAGGAGCAGATTTATCCTGGACTCCCTACAAGGAGTCTTCCTCAAGCAACTGGTCATGGAACCAACTCGGCAGAAGGCAATACTGCACCTCATGCTCACAAATGGGGACAGTGTGATGGGGGTAACAGTGGGGGAGCACCTGGGGAACAGTGACCATCAGTCACTGTGGTTTAAAATCACAGAAGGAGCAGAACCAAACTGCACAAAAACACATATCCTGGATTTTAGGGGGGTAGACTTTGGGAAAACGGAGAGATGTTTGAAAGAGGCATTAATGGGAATGGGGAGGGAATCAGGGGTTGAGGAACAGTGGGCAATATTTAAAATGGGGATTACAAGAGCAGCAGAATTATGCATTAAGCAGGTTAGCAAGGGGAAAAGGAAGAGGAGGTCATTATGGTTTCCAATGAGGTAGCAGAGAAAGTGAAAGGCAAAAAGACTGCATTTGGGCACTACAAAAGACGAGGCAGAAGGGAAGGGAGAAGTACCAGGAAAAGCAAAGGGAGGCAGGGAGGTCATAAGGGAAGCCAAAGTTTAGACAGAAGAGCACATCACAAAATCAGTGGGTAGAGGGACAAAACCTATTACGGGTACATAAGTGAAAAAGAAGGGCAAAGGGAGAATGATAGTGAGACTGACGGGAGGATGGGGGCCAGGTGGAGGATAACAACAGTAAAGCTGACATACTGAACAGATATTTCTGCTCAGTCTTTATTGAGGAAGTGGAGAGTAATGGGCCTGAAGGGAGTACAAGGGGTAGGAATGGTGCAGAAATGGACACAAGTCCCTTTACACGGGAAAGGGTCCTAAAGGAACTGGAAGGAGTAAGAGTCGATAAAGCAATGGGGCCAGATGGGGTGCACCCCAGGGCCCTAAAGGAACTATTAGAGGTGGTGGCTGAACCTCTAGTAATCCTGTTCAGCCAATCACTGGAAACAGGAAAAGTACACAAAGACTGGAGGACAGGAGATGTAGTCCTCTTATACAAAGCCGGGAACAAAGAAGAAACAGGAAACCACAGACCAGTCAGCCTGACCTCGGTAGTGGGGAAAATCATGGAAGCACTACTGAAGGAGAGATTGGTGGAATATCTGGTTGCCAACAGACTACAGGACCCAAAGCAGCATGGTTTCACTGGGAGAGGTCATGCCAGACCAACCACACTGAATTTTTCGACTGGGTGACAAGGAAGGTGGATCAGGAGAGGGCAGTGGATGTGGCCTATCTGACTTCAACAAGGCCTTTGACACTGTGCCACATAGAAGGCTATTAAACAAACTGGGGAATATGGGATGGGCATGACAGTAGTGCAGTGGGTAGGTAATTGGCTGGGTGGGAGGACACAGGGAGTGGTGGTAAATGTCTGTCACCCACAGAGGGAAGAGTGACCAGTGGGGTACCACAGGATCAGTACTGGGACCGGGTCCTATTCAGCTTCTTCCTCAGCGACATTGCATAGGACCTGAAGGCAGAATTTCCTGTTCACTGATGACATGAAGCTCTGTAACAGAGTGGACACACCAGAGGGTGTAAACAGAATGATTAGGACCTGCAGAAGCTTGAAAAATGGTCAAGGGTTTGGCAGTTGAAATTCAATGCAAAGAAGTGCAAGATAATGCAAATGGGGCACAAAACCCAGAACAACATATCAGTTGGGGTGAGGATTTAGCATGCACCAAGCAGGAAAGAGACCTTAGGGTTATCATCTCTGATAACCTCAAGGTAGGGAAACAGTGGGACAAGGCAGCAGGTAAAGCAAATAGGATGCTTGGATACATAGAGCAGGGCAACACCAGCAGGAAAGGGAGGTCATAATTCCACTATACAAGACACTAGTGAGCCCCCACCTAGAGTACAGTGTACAGTTCTACAGACCTTACCTACGTAAGGACATAGACAGGGTAGAGAAGGTTCAGAGGAGGGCAACAAAGATGGTACAGGGATTGCCTCACAAGTCCTATGAGGACAGGCTGAAGGACTTGAATATGTACTCCCTGGAAGAGAGGATATGATAGAGACATACAAGTACCTTACAGGGAGGAACAGGGTGCAGGCATACACCATTTTCCAGTGAAAAAGATGTTCCAGGACTGGAGGACATGGGATGAAGTTGGAGGGAGGGGGAGTCAGAAGAAGCATGAGGAAGAATTTCTTCACAAAGAGGGTGGTGGAAAAGTGGAACACCCTGCCAGAGGAAGTGGTGGGGGCTGAAAGAAACGTGGGATTTAAGAATGCATGGGACAGCCATAAGGGAATTCTGGATGTCAGGGGTAAGGGGCAACAGACTTCTAGAAAAACATAAAATGAACTCATAAGCTCAAATGGGCCATAGGCCCTTATCTGCCGACAATGTCTATGTATGTATGTATTCAAGTGGTAGTCAATGCACAACTCAGTCATCCTTTATTCATCAGTTCTTTAGCCAATTGACTCCCACACTGAGAATCTGCAAATCCCAAGGCATCTCCACCCCAAGGAATGAAAAAATAGGAGCCAACAATACCATTCAGGGGAAAAAACACTCAACTCTCATTGGTTGAGTCCTTGGAAATGTTTCACAAATATAAAGCTAACAGACCAGAGGCAACAAAATAATCAAGAGAAATTGTGGAAAGGCTAGCCAATGACTTGCTGCCGTTCTCCTTTGTGAGCGATGTAGGTTTTCTATTGCTAAAGTTGCAATGCCAACATTATCAAGTGCCATACCCACTTTACCCTAGTGGCACTTCCTGATCTGTATCATAGTGTCTACAAGACTGTCTCACATGTATGTCCTGAAAGCATCATTTGCTCCATGTGATGGAATAGTGTTTTTATCTATAAAGGATTGGACAAGAATGCCCTTGCTTAAGTGTATAGTAAAGTAAAGATGCTAGCATTAGGTAAACTTGCCAGGTTAAATGTTGTACGTTGATTGTTGTGGTTTGTGTGTATTGCTGCGCAGCAAGTGGTCCAGTATTTGTTTGTCTGTGTTCATTTGTCCACCCCGGCCATCTGTGGGTTTGTGTGTTTGTGTTTGTTATGCACCATTACAAGTTTAAAACATCTGTGTTCCAACCTGTGCACTAGCCTGCTTTGCACCATGTTTAGTGGCTGGATGTGAATACAGAAGGTGGACTTTGTTTGCAGTTTATCTTGTTTAAAGTCTGTGTGTCTTTTAAATGTTTGAAATGCAAGCTACACTACAGTGAGAGCTTTAAGTGGTTTTCTAGGGAATGAAAGTTGTAAAACACACAGTAACTATAAAAGGTTCATCTAAAACAATTGGTTACTTTGGTAGTAGTACTCTGTGAAGAGGTATAAACTGTTGAAACAGTTCAAGCAGGTAAAATAAACACTTTGAAAAGCAGGAAAACACAACACAGAGTAGTTTGCTGTATACTCACTGAGATTTTAGAAGTGTGGTAGTGTTACTAAAAAGCTACTTAGCAGAGTTAAACAGTTGTAACATTTTATGGTGTAAACTGCATTGTAAAAGCTCAAGAGTAGTGCTGTAGGTTCTTACCTGACCTGCTGAGTTCTTACTGAGGAGGCCGACCCCACCCTGCTCTTTTTGTAACCTTGTAAAGAAAGCTCAGAGCAGCAGGTGCAGCTTGGAGCAGTGCATATGCAGATTTGGGTGGGATTTGCATATGTTAAGCTCTTACCTTCATTTATTCATACAGGAAATAGTCCAACAGTCCACATTTAAAAGTGTAGCTTTTCAATAGGATTTACTTTACTATGTATGTGTTATTCATTGCATTGACTTTCTGTGGATGTGACTTTTACCATGTATATGTAAGTACCACTAAGTAGGGATCATGTGACCTTGTGGGAGGGCTACAAAAGGCCCCTTGTTTGGCAGTTGTAGGATGGAGATGGAGAGTGACTCAGAGAAAAGAGCAGTTGAAGCTGGGATGCTGACACAGACCTATGCTGCTCTCCTGATTACAAGCTGTCTGAAGCTTCACTCCCTGGTATTCCAGGAATAATGTGTGCTAGCATTATTCCTGAGGAATGGTTCATCCTGAAGGAATTGGTTAGTATACTGCAATGTTCAAAGTGATCCTGTCTTAAAGGTACAGCCTCCTAAAGTTCAGTGTACAATGTTTGTTATTTTAGTTTGCTATTTTGTGTCCAATAAAATGATAGGCATATGTATGCCTTTTATGCATTTTATAAGCTGTGTCTTGGCTCATTCTAACTGTATTCCATCACACTCCAGTGAGTCACATCATCACTGACATGTGGACCAGTGATCAGACTACTGATTACATGGAAGTGACTGATGATTGGTTCAGTTTCCCCTCTTTGTTCTCCACCTCCTCTTCTTCCTCTGGGTAATTGCCAGCAGCAGTAATAGCCGCAAGTCACCAAGGCCCTCCAACATCAGCAACAGGCAGCTTTATGCAATGTTGGCATTGAGAATGACCATGGTGCAGAAAACCTGTTACACATCCTTCAGCAAAGTTCAATAAATGGCTGACACCACCCTCATTGACATCAGCTTTTATAGCACTGCATCAGATAATGCAAGAACATTGGAAAGGCTGTTGATGATGCAGATTGTACATGTGTTGCATGTTTTGCTCACTGTATAACTAAAGTAGTTCAGGGATTCCTAGATGAGGAAAGCATCACTGTTTAGATGTGTATCAGTCTGATCAAAAATGTTTGTGGTCATTTTAGCCATTCTGTAAAGGAATGGAAGCCCTTGTATCCTTTTATTCCTTCTCTTTCTCCCCACCAAACAGTTATGTTTACAATCGTTCATTGAACATAGCTTAGTCTAAGGTTGTTTTCTTGTTGTGTAACATAGACTTTACTTTGCTGTACTGTTATTTTTGTCTTTGTACTAATATAGGCACTTAAATATTGTATTTATTGAAATGCTATTCCTCTGTTGAAGTGCTCTGCATTCTGCTAGAATTGTTAATTGTCATTGTCCTTCAAATACTGTATGTATTGTACTGCCTTCTCTCCAGTCATGTCCCTCCAGGACTGCCTCGTAAATTAGCTTGCTCAATGGTGTTATTCCTGGTAAAATAAAGATTGATTGATTAAAAATAAAGATTGATTGATTAAAGCTGTTACCAAACATTCAGCAGAGGAATCACTTTCTCTTCCACCACCTGAAACAAGATGAGGCAAGAAAGTGGAATTCCTTCTATTACATGATACAATGGCTGTTAGAAAAGCAGAAGGCTATCTACCAGTATGCTGTTGAACATGGATTGGTGTTAGGTAAACATCAGCCCAAATCAGTGGTGCCTGATGGATACCCTCACACTGTGATAAAGCCATTTGAGGAGGCCACATGAGTGGTAAGTGCTGATGCAGCTGGTTTGAAGCCAGGTATTCCCTCTCATAGCCTTAGTAACCAATTTCTTTTTCTTATGAAAACTCCATATGAAGACAAGGAGGGATACCATTGCTGTTGATCTAGGATAAGATCATAGTTCTGGAATGACACATGCATTTCAGAAATTAGTAGAGGGACCCCAACATCCTGGCCCCTCTCCTGAACCCTCAGTTCAAAGACACGTTTGAGACATTCTTTGATATACAATAATGTGGAAAGGATCAGCAGTCCTATAAAGCCTGACTTATCCATCTAGTTTTTGTACATATGGCAGAAAGCAAGACCAGGAACACAGGTGAGCACAAGAGATGCATTCATTATCCTTTGCAATCACATATTCAGGCTAGGTAGAGGAGAGGAAGTGTTTCCACTGCTACTACTGAATATCACAGGAGTCACTGATTTTGTGTCCACCCCAAAAATGTATTGATGACAAACCACTCTGGGAAACAACTGTCTTAACTATGGCTTGATGGAAAGCACAGAAAGTGGCTTGACACAGTGGTGCCAAGATGCCAGCAAACAAAATTGTGCAGGATTACCTGGATGAGAATGCGCCACTAGCAGAAGGAGTCAGGCATCTATTGTACTGATACCAAAAAAGACCAGTTGGCCCTCTTTGACACAGGTACTGTAGCTGTTGAACACATCAGTTGCCCACCTGCAAGAACATACCAAGAGAGAATTTTCAGTGCTGCAGGCAGTGTTGTCACCAACAGAAGACATGCCTTTCAACCCAAAATGTAGAGATGTTCATTTAAAAAAAAAGATGATATGCCCCTTTTTTTCAAAAGCCCATTCTGTCGCAGTTTATGGATGATGAATCTCCTACAATTCCAACTGGTCTAAATAAATTGGATGAGGAGGTGGATGGAGAGGGTTTCTGTGTTCCTTCATTTTTTTAATTTTTTTTTTAACCACTAGGCTATACACACAATGTGGTATGCTGCACTGATATCTTCATTCAGTCTTCTTCAGATTGATGTTTGTGAATTTGTGGCAGTCCTACATTTATTTAAGAGTTTTACCAGGGAGGCATGCTGAGCAGAGTACCACTCAATTCCAGATGCGTCCTGGGGCAGAACAATAAAATAAAGAGAAATACAATAATAGTACAGCAATGTTAAAAACTCAGTAACAATAATACAATTACAGCAGTGCAAATTAGGACATTGACAGAATTATACACAAATAGTACAGGTCATTACAATGATGCACATAAACAGAGAAAAGGTGAGGCATGAGACAAGTGCTTGACATCATAAGATTGATATAAATAGTGGAGCGGAGCAAACCCAGGAAGAAGTAACTGGCCTAGGAGCTGAGGATGTGTTAGGCACATGAGCAGCAGGATGAGAAATGCACTGACAGAAGACCGTTGAAGTGCTGGGAGGAGAGGTCTGTCAAATGTCTCGGAGGAGGAGTTCCAGAGTTTGGGCTTCGTAGCTGAAAGCTGCCTGGCTTGTCAAGGTGGACCTGTGGGGAATAAGGAAGGGTCGAGTGTCATTTTGCCTGAGTTTGTAGGCTTGTTGGGGTGGGGGCGTGGGAGTGGGTGAACAGGACCAAAGAAAGGTATGGGGGAAAGGACTGGTACAAGAACTTGGCAGTGAGGCATGTGCAGTGTGACAATCTGCAGTCCTATAGGAAGGGTAGGCCCAGGGACTGACAGAGGGTACAGTAATGGGTAGAGTGGGGACAGTCGAGGGTGAAATGACAGAAGGAATGGAAGAGTGAATCCAGTCATGTCAGGGCAGACTTCAGGGTGGCACTGTAGACCACATCTCCATAGTCAAAAATTGGCAGAATAATTTCCTGTACAATTGCTCAGTGGGCCAGCAACAGGGTGCAACCATGATTATGTTAAAGTGCACCCAGTCTGGGGTGGAGTTTTTTGTAGATGTCATTGCTGTGTACATAAATTGGAGAAATTATTTTGGGGGCAGTGTTACCCACAAAACCATTGTATACAGCACTTATCCATGGCATAGTAGGAAGCCTTGTCCATGTGTGGCACTGTCCCAATGGGCACACAATGTTTGGAAACAGTAGCCCACAATGTAGGGTACTGCACTGTTGTCTTCTCTAAGACTTCTTCAGATAAATGTAATGTGGATTTTCCACAGGCCTACACAGATCAATCGGATACATTTTTGGTTCAATGTTGCCCATGAAAACAATGTGGCCATGGCATAATTGTAAGCCTTGTCCATGTGAGGCATTGTTCTGATGGATATGACATTTTGGAACCAGTAGCCTAGCATACAGTACATAGATTTTTACAAACCATTTTATTCTGAATATGGCAGCACATACTCTGTTTACTAGCATTGTCCATGTTTAGCATTGGGAGAATGGGCACAGTTTTTGAATGTTTAGAACCAGTAGCCCTCAATGTGAGCCACTGCATCATTCTGCTGTTTTGGGTGCTTCACTGACCCGGTACATTATGTTATTTCATTCTTATCCCATTTCCTAATGCTAATGGTAGAACCAGTGCAAAGTAGTCCACCAATAAGAGAACTGTGGTGAACGTTACCTACTTTAGTTACGATGGTCAAAGTTCACATGGTCAAACTTTGGGAGGTCCGCACAGTCCTAATAATATTGTTTAATTCATTAGACAACCCAGTTTTTGGCTCTATTCTCAAAAGATGGTTATACTATGTACAAATTAGGGTCATACCTGTTCAGCCCTGTGCTTTTTTTTTTTTTATCACACATCTAAGCAGTTAACAATGAGAAATAGCATACTCAACATTTTGAAATGAATGGTTTTCTCTTTAATGATGACGGAGACCACCTCCATACTAGCTGCCTGAATCCCCAGCAAGTGTTTACAAACCAGTTTGTCAATCACCCTGCACACAGTGCTCTACTAGTATACCATCCAGACCTGGGGCCCTCCCTAGCATATTGCAGAGAGCCTTCTGATGTTCCTCACCATCAATGTGCCATCCCTAATATTAGTCACTTCCTTCCTAGCCTAGGAGCTCCATCAGTTCCTGAAACGCCCCATGGTCTACTTCAGCCTCCCTCTTAGTTGCATACAGGCTATGATAAAAATCCAAAACATGCTACTGATTGTTACAGGATCAGTTTTACTCACATCTGCAGCCCAGGAATTTGAGCCTCTTCCTCTGTCTCCACTTTCTGTGGCAGGAAAGCCAGTAAGTGGTCCATCTTTTCCACTCCACCACCCTCCCGAATGGTTGCTGTGTCTTGTTAGGGCAAACACTGCAGCAAGCATCATGTGAGTATTTAGTTAAGACCTAATCCTGGTTATAGCTCCCACTTAATCTTCCTGGTTCTGTCTCTGCTTTCTGTTTACCCTCCAGTTATCTCAGTTCTCCTGCAGGCCTTTTGAACTCCACCTGCTTTCCTTTCTCTTTAGCTGTAGTGTACGCTGTTCTATGACTCCTTAGGACAGCTTTCTAGTTTACCTAAACCACCACTTTTTATGCTTCCACTGCTACACTTAGCTCAAACTACTGTTTTGTTTCCACACAGTCACAACTTGAAGGTAACTGGGGCATGATGGGAAATCACCATGTTTTCTATTGCCACCTGAATTGCCTTTTGTGTTACTAATCCTAATTCCAAATATAAATCAAGATGGCTATACATAGCTCATGTGCAGCTAAGTAATGTATGTAGTCTTGGATTCTAAGCTACCCCAGTCTCCACACATCTGAGTCCTGCCTCTTTCATAATGGCCTTCATTACTGCCACCCCTTGGTATTCCTTCTCCTGAGAGACATTTTAAGGTCCAACAGCATATCCAGTACTTTTTTTTTGAAAGGGTGGCAAGGGTGGAATGCTCTGCCAGCGGAAGTCTGATCACTGCATGTGGGGCTTGAAGAGGGGGTGGGACAGATTCAAGGAGGGTACAAACTGGGAAGGTGGGACATAGAGGGAGGGGCATATGAGGGAGGGGGCAGCTGCAGTCTAATGGACTGAAGTGCTGCACACTGCACAGACTAGATAGACTGAATGGCATGTATCTGCTGGCAATTTTTGTATGTTGTATTCAGATCATCCCCCTCCCCAGCAGAAGGTCTTTCATTTGGAGGTCCTTCTGCACCTGGGTAAATGTGCATATAAAACTCTAAAGAGTCAGTTCATCCCTTTTTATTTATCAATCACCTGTTATTTACATAGCTTCTTATCCCTATTGCTCAAGGCACTGCATAATATACTAATACAAGCAGTGTAAGATGAAAAGATTAATCAAATGTATTTGTTTGTTCGGCAAAAAATGCCATTACAAAGAAAGTAACAAAAAAAAGAAATATACATACAATACACACAATACAGACAATTATTCATACATTAATCTTACTAGCCACATAAACAATCATAACATATACATATAGTCAGTTCATTTAAAGTGCTACAGTTTGATATCATGAGAGTACATACATGACAGAATGGTTTTCTTATATCTCAAATAACTGTGCTGTAAATCCTTGTATTCTTTTCTTTCTTATTTTTTTAATCTCTCTTAAATACTTTGGCAGATTATTTAAAACTTCAGGATTTTCTTCATTAAATAGCAGATCAATCACATATCTTGTAGACATATATAAAGTTCCAATGTACTCCCCCAATCTTTTGGCCCAAACTTACTCGTACCATGGGCATCTTAATACTACATGTTTTAAATCTTCCAATTTTTGCAAGTTACAATAGCAATTCTTCATTTTTTCCTGTTTATCATATCTGGCTTCTACTACATTACTTGGGAATGTCTCAAACCTAAATTGTGTTATCAAATTTCTATATTCTGGTTCATGTATGATGTTTAGGTATGGTCTCATACCATATTCTTTGGTATTGCTAGTTAACCAAGTGGCAAGTTTCAATGTTATAGTTTTAAGATCTGTTTCTTGTGATTTTTCCATCATTTTTTTTGGATATATATTTTGTATATGTCAAGCTGACATTAATCTTTTGTTTAACCCATCTCCATAAATATTGTAAATCATTTTCTCTCATTATTCTTTGTATGGTGTTTAATGAACCCATATTATTCTGCACCAGTAGTTGTACTTTCTCTTTTAAACATACTGCCAGTAGTGAATTCATATTTTCTGTTGATTTAACCTGGTAGTTAATTAGTCTGCTGCATACCAGGTACTGGAAGCTTACTTGTCCCAGTTGCGCTCTCACCAGTGAGCTGGGTGTACTATTTGGTAATCTTAGTGTTTGTTTATTCACCTTATTTAATATACTTCAATCTGTTATCCTATCCACACCCATATTTCTGCAGCATAGCTTGCTTTCTGTATTATTTTTGCATTTATTGTTTTGATCATTGGTATAATATTTCCCCCATAGGGATAATTGAATCTTTTCAAAGTTTTTACTGAGTTCTGCAGCTTTTAGGCACATATCTGGATATGTTTGTTCCATTTTAGATTTTTTGAAAAAGACACCCCCAAATAAGGGAATTCCTTTACATATTCAAGCTTTGTGCCTAACTAAGTACATTTTCTGTATTTCTTGTTACTGCCAAACACCATGACCTTCGTTTTTCTTGTGTTTGGTTTAAGATTATGCTGTAGACACATTATTTCCATTTTCTTCAGGGCTCTCTGTAGTCCTAATCTACTTGTTGATATTATTGCCAAGTTATCCATGCATGCCAGCACAGGGAGTCTTCTGGGGCCTAGTTTTGATGTATGGAACATTGGTTCATCAAATGCCATAATGATGTCATATACATATATACACTACCGGTCAAAAGTTTTAGAACACCCCCATTTTTCCAGTTTTTATTGAAATTTAAGCAATTCAAGTCCAGTGAATAACCTGAAATGGTACAAAGGTAAGCGGTAAACTGCTAGAGGTTAAAAAAAAGTTTAGGTTAGCAAAAACTGCTGTAGAGAAATTGCAAAGAAAGCCAAGGTGTCAGTGAGTACAGTTTCCTACACCATCAAAAGGCACTTGAAACTGGAGGAAACTCTGACAGGAAGAGGTCTGGCAGACCCAAAGCCACAACAGAATCAGAAGACAAGTTTCTGAGAGTCAACAGCTTGCGTGATAGGCAGCTCACAGGACAACAGCACAGAGTGACTGGCACCCTGAACCAAAGGGCTACCACAGCATTTGCAGCACCATGCAACACCCTCTGGTCTATGCCTAGTTGGTCAGGGGTTCATCCTACAGCAAGATAATGACCCAAAACATACCTCCAGGCTATGTCAGAACTACCTTCGAGGAAAAGAACAAGACGGTAGGCTTCAAATCATGGAATGGCCAGCACAGTCTCCAGACTTAAACCCCATTGAGCTGGTTTGGGATGAACTGGACAGAAGGGTGAAAGCAAAGCAACCTACAAGTGCAACACATTTGTGGGAACTTCTGCAACAGTGTTGGGAAGAACTTCCTGAACAATATTTGATGTCCATTGTAGGAAGAATGCCACGAATGTGTTCGTGTTACAGTATATCTGCAAAAGGTGGCTACTTTGATGAGTCAAAATTTAGATTAAATTTTGTTAAACAAAATGATTCTATAATTTCTTTTTATCTCAATTGTTTATTTGTTCTATGCTTTAATTTCAGAGGACATTGAGACATTAACCTAGTAAATTTCAAAAAAACTGGAAAAATGGGGGTGTTCTAAAACTTTTGACCGGTAGTGTATATATATATATATATATATATATGTGTGTGTAAATATATATATATATATATATATATATATAGATATAGTATATAGATATATAGATATATATATATATATATATATGTGTGTGTGTGTGTGTATATATATATATATGTGTATATATATTGTGTGTGTATATGTGTGTATATATATATATGTATATGTATGTATGTGTATATATATATGTATATGTATGTATATGTATATGTCTATATATGTATCTTGTGTGTGGTGTTGGTGTGTGTGTGTGTGTGTGTGTGTGTGTGTGTGTGTGTGTGTGTGTGTGTGTGTGTGTTGGGGCAAGCACACAGCCCTGTCTTACTCCAACCTCGGTCAACACTTTTTCTGTAAGTGCACCAGTTGGAGAACATTTCTTTGTCCAGGTACCACTATAGATCCTTTTTATAAGTATTATCAAATTTAGGTATATTCCCAATTTCACTATTTTCTCCCAAAGGAGTTCTCTTATTATTGTATCAAAAGCTGAGGAATAATCCACAGATGCGACAGATATTATATTTGTATTTTAACATCACAGTATTTCTATTATGTGAGTCAGAAGAAATATTTGATTTATAGTTCCAGTCTTTTCCAAAATCCAGCTTGGCATTCAGAGATCACATTATGTTGTTCTAACCACACTGTTAGTCTATTTAACAAAACTTTGGCATACATATTAGCTATGGTATCCAGTAGGCTAATAGGCTATAATTTACCGTGTCTGTAGTGGACCTTTTTATGTATAGAACAAGTATGACTTCCAACCAGCTATCTGGTGTAAAGGCATACATGACTGATTTATTATAGAAATTAGAGAGTCTTAGCCCACCAGCCTGTATTTATCTTTATAAAATCTATTTGGTATGCTATCTGGTCCTGGGGATTTATGATTTTATTACTTTCTATGGCTGTTTTTACTTCTATTTCTGTAAACCAGGAGAAATGCTTGTCTATTTAATTTATTTTCAACTTATCTGTTAACTGTTCTAATTTGAATATATTCTTAACATATTTTACCCATGTATCTGGCTCAACATAGACATCATATTTTTTTTGAAAGTATTAGTTCCTTTACCAACCAGATTCCAATATATTTTGTCATCCTTATCTATTATTGCTTTTTTGCATTATGTTCCATAATTCCTTCTGATATTTATACCTTTGTATTTTGACATGTTCTGTATACTGTCTTCTAAATTACGTTCTACCCTATTAGTTTTTGTTGGAAGTTTCTTTATTTTCCTTGCTAATCTAGCCACCTTCTTCTTTTCCTTTCTACAATTCTTCTAGAACCAGTTCTCATAGCTTAGTTCTTGAGTATTTTCCTGTATCATTTTCCCAAAAAGCAGTTATACTGCGTTATTATATCATAAATTTATAGGATCTATTTCCGTTCAATTTTAATGCTACTTCTTGTATATACTTATTACTCAGGTCAATAGCTTTATCATTAGGAGTTTGTCCAATTTTTTTTATTATTTATATAAACTTCTTGTTGTTTTTCCATTATAAGTTTATGTGTCTTTCTAAACAATACCAGTGGGAGATGATCACTTTCTGGCCTATTTATTACCTATATATCTTTATATTTATTTTAGTCATACATCAAAGTTAGCATATAATCCACAATAGTAGAATCCCTGACAGTAACACAGGTTGATTCTCCTTTATTGTCTGATTCAAAACACCCATTTAGGACTATTAGCTGGAGTGACTCAAGTAGATATTCCATTTCCTTATGAACATCCGTGCTTTTTTAATCTAAAGTGTACCTTTTTGAAATATTTAATGCATACATTATATCCTTTTGCTGTCTCCATATTTTCCAAAATTCATATACTAAAATCCCCCCATGAGGAGAAGCTCTGTATTTTCCATTATCTAATTTCCTGATATCCTCCACCATCTGTTTTATTAGATATTTATTGTATACACTTGAATTTGAGGGTGTTATAACTATTATCTTTTCTTCCCATGCTTTTAGCATAAGAATTATGTATTTTGTTTTGACTATATATTCAACCACTTTCATATAGTAATTTATTCTTATGTACAGAGCTAACCCTCCCATTTTCCTTCCCAATTTCTTAATTCTCCTTGCTGGTGAATGTACCACAGTATATCCATTCAAACTTATGTTTTCTACTTGGTTTTCTCCATGCCATGATTCTTGAATTCCTATCACATCCATTTTCTTTAAAAACTCACAAAATTCCCCATCCACAATTTTTGAGACTAGACCTGCAACATTCAAGAGATAAACCCTATTCTACCAGTATATTTATTTAGATATAGAAAACCATTACCATTTAAGATGTCATTTCTTGCATTTGTTCAATTCCCTGTGCATTTATTATTATTTTTTATTTGTATTTTTGAAGTCAACGATTTCCCTTCTTCTGCCAGTAAGTCAAACCTATTTGATGTTTCTATGTTATAAGTAAAAACTGGTAACTTCTCCCATACATTGTCTTCCCCTTTGTTCATGGATTACCTCATTTAAATTTGTAGTCAATAAACTCATGTTGTCCAATTTAATACTGGTGTCTACTATATTTTTGACCAACTCATTATTTTGTAATGTTAAATCAATTTTATTTCCTGTCATCCAATTTCTATATACCCTTTCCATGTTTACTATATCATCTTTGTAGAATTCAATGTCCAGGAGACTGCCAATTAAACATACCATCATTGTCTTCAGTTTTGACTGAGTTTCTGCATCAGTATGAGCAATTCCAAAGATTGAGAGTGTCACATCAGTCTGATAATTTTCCTCCTGTGCCCATAGATCATGTAAGGAAACAGTTTCTTAATTGCATTATTAACTGCGATTTCATCAATATTTTACTATAATTTAATGTCTGTATAGCTAAAGGATAGTCTATGGATAGGTTAACCCTCCTCAGAACTTCAGAATTTCTCCACACATATTGTCCAACTCTTTCATGTTTAAACAAAAATAAAATTGTATCCCTGGAAGTCAGATCATCTGCCCTTATTGCATCAATGATATCATCATCTAGTATGTCTAGGTCCAAGAACTCCCTGCAAATTGGTTTCCTTAATTCTAGCCATACCTGGCTATTTTCTGTTTCTTCTCTCTGTACACCTCTCAACACAATTATGGCTTGTACATTTATATTAAACTAATCTTTCGATAGTCTCTCTTCAGAGAATATATCCTTGTTCTTATCCTGCTGTACATTATACTGTTTTCCATCAGTTATATCTTTTTTCCATCTCTCCCATTAGGGTCAATATTATCATGTACCTTTGAGTTATTTCCTAAGATCTCTCTCTCCTGTAACTGCACCTCTTGTTCCTTATCAACAGATTGCCTGTTTGTAATCTCTTTTTTACTGCCCTTCTTTTTTTCTTTCCTGTTTTTTTCTTTATTATACCCCTGTTTTATTTTGATTATTTTATTACTTTTACTGTTTCTCATATCTTGATATAAATGTTATATTTCCTGCTTTGTTATGTTTTGTGTTTTCATTGTTCTGAGGGGTATGCTTTTCAGCCATGGAAATAATTTGTGCTTCACCCTTACTCCCTTCCAGTTTATTATCCTGCAGAAGCTTATTAATATTCTGTGTATTTGTAGCTACTTCTGTTTTCAGTGCTGTGAGTTCATTCCTGATTATTAATTGCTCCATCAACACATGTCTCAATACTTCAGCCAGATCTTTTTCTAAAAAATGAGTATAGACAAGGGGTGGGATATTCAGAGTGGATGCGCCATGCACAACAGGGATGCACCAGCACAAGTGCGGAAATGCACCATTGTGCAATATTCAATGGACGGCAGCTGCATGACTAACAAACAATGCACCAGAAATGCATAGTAATGAATGCATAGCAACCGTGGGAGGCGGAACTATGAATAACATGTGCAGTGTGATATTCAACAGCATGCGACGGTGCAATAGCGGAGCAAGTGGAAGTTGTGCAACAGCAGAAATGAGCCAAAATAAAGGGAGCAAGAGAGGGAGGAAGAATCCACCACAGGAAGACACAGGTGGGAGAGTGGAGACTGAGTGCCAGGAGGAAATACAGGAAGCAGGGTGCAGGAGTGGGCAGGAGTAGGACAGGGCCCACCAGAGTGTGCCAGAGTGAGGGTAGGAGTGGTGTGCCAGTGCCAGTGTGTGGAAAAGGGCATGAGTGCTACAGTGGACTGAGGCAGTGGCAAGAGGCAGGGCAGCCATAGGCAAACAGTCGGAGGTGAAACGTCGCAGGGGAAGCACCAAGAACAGACAGCAGGGGGAACAGGAGAACAGCTGCCCGGGGGGGAATTCAGCCAGGGACATGGCCAGTGCCACCTTCCAGATGGAGGCAGTAATGAGGGATGTGAGAAGGCAGACAGCAAGGAGGCACGGCCATGGAAGGGCCCATCGGCGGTACACCCAGAACAGGCAGTACCGAGCCCACACCAGCTTCGAACAGTACTCTGACACAGAGATTGTGGGCCGGTACCACCTGAACTGGGTGATACTGAGGCAGCTCTGTGAGCTGTGCAGTGAAGAGATGCAGTCACCCACATGATGGAGCCATGCGCTGTCAGTGGAGACAAAGGTGACAGCCATCATGTGCCTGCTCACCACGGGCATCTTCCAGAGACCAACAAGAGACACAACAGGCATGACCCAGTTGGCCGTGTCATGCCTACTCACATAGTTCCTCAGCGCACTGCTGCCACATGCTGTGGAGTACACCCATTTCCCCAGCACACAGGCGGAGTGCACAGCACACATACAGGAGTTCCACAGGGTAGCACGGTTGCCTAGCATGCTCTGGGCCATTGGCTGCACCCATGTAGGCATCCACATGCCACCTGGCCTGGAGGGTGTGGCATACATAAACCACAAGGGATACCCGAGCATAAACTGCCAGGTGGTATGCGATGCTAGGGGACGCCTAACCAGTGTCTGTGCCACGCACCTTGGGGGAGCACACGATGCCTTCATCTGGCACCAGTCTGCACTGTGCCACAGGTTTGAGAGTGGGAACATCCCCACCAGCCATCTAATAGGTGAGTATGCATATCACGCAGGATGACATCAGCAGACGTGGGGGGGTGCATTGTCAGAGGTGCCATGGGTATCAGCCATGATGGCCCATGGCATAGCGATGCAGACCACCATTCTAATGTCCCCCCTCTACACACAGGTGACAGTGGTTACCCGCTACAGCCCTGGCTGCTCACACCATATCGGCGCACCATGAGTCCATCGCAGCTACGGTACAATGAGGCACACACCACAACACAGAATGTCATCAAGCGGGTGTTCTGACTGCTGAAGGCATGGTTCCAGTGCCTGGACACATCAGGTGGTGCCTTACAGTACAGCCCCTTGACGGCCTGTGGGCTATTCCTGGCCTGCTGTATCCTGCACAACATGGCCACTGACTGTGCAATAGCCGTAGAGGTCAAAGAGAGGGGACAGCGGTGGGGATGATGAGGACGCCGGTCCAGCTGGTGAAGGCAGCCACCCCTGGGCGAGACCCCAGCTGTTCCGGATGGCACAGCAGCACTGGGACACTGTTACAGAGGAGCACTTCAAACAACACAGGTAGGTCACGGGCCATGTGCAACCACCAAGGGCAAGGGCACAGCCACAGACAGGCAGAACTGGACACCAGGAGCAGACAGCAGTTAGGGAATGGGTCTGAGTGGGGGACTGCACACAGTGGCAGGGATGGTCAGGGTTGAACACATGTGTGCACACACACACACACACACACACACCACGACACATGCACAAAGGGAAAATGGCATGCACACTCCAACAGCCACCCCCACCCCCACACAGGACCACACACGACCATGCCCAGTGGCCATCACTGTGCATGCCTCAGATGCTGGGTACCATTGCACACTAGTGGACAGTGCAATGCAGGCATCATCATGCACATGCCACAGTGGCCAGAAACTGGGAGGGTGTGCACAGGGACCATGTGTGTGCAGGGCCAGGTACCCTACCTGTGCATTGCACAATGCACACCACAGTGCACACAGGGCAGTGGCAGACAATGGCCATGGTGATAGACAGGTCAGTCAAGTGGCATAGTACCACGGCCACCACGGATGCATGGGTGGCCCTGCCGAGACCTGCAAGCCATGCCAGACTGACCAGTGGCCTCTTGGGTGGCACTGATGGGCCCCAGGGGTGATGCTGCATGAAGGTGACTGTGTTCATGCAGGGGTCTGCAGCCCACCGATCATGCCCGCACCAGGTGATTGCTCGGTATGCCCACAGCCAAACCTGGTGTTGCCATAACAGGTGTCACACGGTGCCGGGAATGGTGGGTGGACATGACACTGTGCAGTGTCTGTGGCAGCTGGGCACCTAACTGGGTGCCCAGTGTAGCCATGACAGTTGTCATTGCAGTGGTCTGCCTGTCAATGGCAGCCATCACATCAGTCCGCTGCCAGGCCATCTCTGCCAGGAGCAATCCACGGTCCCTGCTGCACTGCTCATCTGCCTGGTGCAGAACCGCACTGAGTGCATCCACCGCCATCATGAGCCACATCTGCTGATCTACTGATGCCTGAAGAAGATGGCTGTGTTTGTCCAAGGGGTCATCCACTGGTCCAGCATGCTGTCCCTCATGGTATTCCTGGCCCTGCTAGCCAGCATCCCTTGATGTTGGGCGCTGCACACCAGAGCCATGCCAGGGCATGTCCACACGTGGTGCACTGCCACTGCCCCTGACACTGTCCCCCCATTGCCACTGGCTGACTACTGGCACTGCCCCTCTGGTTGCTGATTGCCTGGGCATACCGACGCTGCTGCAGCAGCTGCAACAGCCCCACCACCCTGGACGCACACCAGTGCTGCTCCACTGTGGCATACAGGCACTGGCTGGGACTGGATTGTTATGTAGGCAGCCATGGAGGCATCACCTGTGGTAACTCCTGTGTGGTTGCCTGCTGTGGGACCATCCTGTGTCCAACATGTATCACTGTCCAGGACGTGCGGACCATCATCATTGGTGCTGGATATGGCCCCAATCTGTGGCCCAGCACGCTGGAGACTGGGGCGATGTCAGGCTGGGACACAGGCAGGGCCTTGTCCACTTCTGCACCACCCACATCAGTCCAGACAACCATGCAGGTATGCACTTGGCCGGTCCCTCGGACACCTGTGGAGGTGGATGGGCAATCCTCCATGTCCAGGCCTCCCCTCCGTGGACACACCCACCACTGCTGCCCATGTAGATGCTCAGGAGCTTTAAAGGAACACATTAGCGTTAGTGGCTCCGCCTTGCCCTGTGGCATGCCTCCACCACCCACACACTGACAGCACAGGACCTACCATGCAGTGATGGGCTGCCACCCATCTGGAAGCCAGCACCAGGAATGCCCTCTGACACTACGCTCCATGCTGCTGGCCACCCACTCCTCCTGCGGCATCAGGTGGGGACATCCAGCTGGCCCCCCGCTGCAGCACATGCAGCCCTGATGGCAGCCACCTTGTCCTTGATCTGCCTCCTGTCCATGCTTACCTTCTTTTTGCACTCCTGCATGGACTGCTGGTGGCTGCCCTGCTGGTTCACGACACGTGCCACCCCACCCCACGCTGCAGCATGGGCCTGTGGCATTCCCCGCTCTCCATTAAGCAGCAGTTCCTTGTCCAGATATGCCTCGAACAGGGCATCAGAGTCAGCCCTGGTGAAGTTGGGCTTCCTTCTCCTCCTTCTCCCCCTTCCCTGTTCCTCCTGTTCTTCATGCTCGGTCATGCTTGCACCTGTGGGAATGACAGGTGTTACCTTGGACTGTGCAGTCCCATACAGCCCTCCAAAACCACAGTCCCCACATCCCAACAGCATGCAACTTACCACAAAGGACTGCAATACTGAACCATGGCCTCTGCATCCCCAGGTCGCATTTATATAGTGTAATGCATGCAAATGAGGGCAGGTGCAACTGTAAGTGAATGCTAATGCAGTGGATGTGCCATGGAATGGCTAATGAGCTGATTTGCATAACCTGGCTGAATATCACAATGTTGCGCATTGCGCAATGTAGGTGAGTGTGCTCGGGCTATGGCGCAGCACTGTGACGTGCACAATCGGAACTGCACGGCGCATGCCCGGGGTGCTGATGTGCGTGCCAGTACTGCTGACATGCTGTGCACAGAAGGCAGTGAGCACAGCCACCGCTGTGCCTGTGGTGCTAGTGTGCTCTATCCCATGTGGTGCTCGTGCCATGGTGCGCTGTGGATGCCATGGTGCCACAGCACGGTAGGCCACTGCAGGCCATCACATACATGCACCCTACCGGGCTACATGCAGGGCATCCCAATAGCACTGTGGTGCCCCTTACGCAGACAGACCCTTGACCCTGTGGTCGACCTTTGCCCCCTAGGTGCCATGCGTCCGCATGGCTGCACCCCTATCGTGTAGTCCGGTGACAGCACGATAGGGACTGGCAGTGCAGTCCTGCGCTGCCTTCGCACGTGGGTCACGTGTGCTACAGAGCACCATTTTGTTGCCGCTTGAGACAGCAACATGCCTAGGACCAGAGCGCGGTCTGGAGTGCCATTGAACTGGCAAACCTGGTGGCCCTGGTGGAGCCACATGCTGGTGCCCTCTTTGGGCAGGAACCCCTCAACAGGCCATGGACTGCAGTGTGGCAGGAGGTCTCAGAGGGCCTGGAGGAGGTGACAGGGAGCAGCAGGTCAGCAGAGCAGTGTCGCCACCACTATGGCGACCTCCAGCAGTAGGACCCTAACCGCCTGGGGCATCTGCAGGCACGCATCCGGCAAGGCACCGTACCATGGCCAGGTAGGTGCTCCATCCCATCACTGGTAGTGTCCGTCTGTCTGGGTATCACGGTGTGCATCAGACCATGCCATGGGGGGGCCATCTAGTGGGGGTGGGGGTGGTGGAGGTGCATCATGGCTGGCTGTGTGGGCACACACATGCCGGGAGGGGCTATGTTTCTGACCTGTACTGATGTTTCTCTCTCCATGTTTGCACCCTAGGCCTGGAGGATCACTGTAGGGCACATTTAGCCCAAGGACAGGGATAGCAGGCTGGAGTGGGTGCCGTAGACTTGCAGCTGGGGCACATTGGTGGAGCCATGGGTCAGCAGCACCCTGCTGGCCAGAATACAGGTGAGTGCCGTGTGTTTTCCTTACATCTGTGCATGCTGGGTTGCAGGGTAGTGGCAGGGCATGGCCACCTGCACTTGGCCCCACTGCCAAGCACACCACATGGTGCACTCAGCACTGTCCTGTGGCACTGCATGTGTGGGTGGGTGCTCGAGGTGGGCTGTGCATGCACTGGGTCCATGGCTGTGCCACTGCCTTTGCACCACATAGCCATGTCACTGTACGGCCACGTTGGTGCTGTGCAGAACATGGGCAGTGGTGTGTGCAGTGTTCCACATGGCTATGGGTGCCTGGGTAGGTGGGTCTTGTGGGCACAGACACTGTGGGTGGTCTCATGCCATCACAGGGATGTGGCCCATGGCTGTATGCTGTGTACATTGGGTGGGCTGCAGGGTCTGGCCAGTCACGTGCCAACTCTGCTCCTTGTCCTAGGTGGACAATGCTGGACTACCCTGGAGCAGCACATAGGGAGCTACTGCAGCTGTCTCAGGCTACTCTAGAGCTGCTCCAGAGAGAATGGGCGTGGCAACCGTGGGAGGCACAGGTGGCGCCACAGTGACCAGAGTGAGAAGAGGGGCGCTATTAGGCCTGCAGAACACATGATGTGCATTCCCCTGGACTGTCTCTCACACCTTTGTCCCACTCCTGATGTACACCCTTGCCCCATGCCCACCCATACCTGGTTTGTGGCCCTTCCCCCACTTTGTACATATTTTTGATTTGTTGAGTTGTTTGTACAGTTTACCTCTTCAATAAATACTTGTTTGATATGACAACTATGGTGATCTCTGACTTGCAGCGGGCATATGGTGCTTGGCTGCAGTGGTGTGCATGGTGTCGGGGGTGGTGCAGACCTGGGCATGTGTGTCTGGCAGGGCCCCACTTATGGTGTGGATGGGGACTCAGTCCCTGTCTGTGGTCATGTGTGTTGTTCCCTGTGCACTGGATGCCTGTGTGCAGTGGTCCCTTGTTTCAAATGCCACCTTGTCAAACTGATGGAACAATTGCTTGATGTCAGTAGTTCCATCAGTTTGAAAAAGTATCATTTATTTTAGAGCAAAGAGGCTATATTGGGAATGGGTTTCACTTAAAGCATATCTTGAAGTAAATCGTATTCCAAGGGGCCTGAGAAATTTGAAAAAAACGTCTTTTGCCCACACAATCTAGAAGGATTTCTAATTGGCAAGAAATTAGCGATGAAGCTAGCAGACAGTATATAGATTTAATTCTAAAGGAAAATGCAGTAATACAATCAGAAACTGAAGAAGAAATAAAAATTAAAGAAGCTTTATTAACACAATATAATAATCATTCCCTGTATGAGGAGCTCTGTGAACATTTTAAAATCAATTTGAGTAATTATGACAGAAAGATACAAGCTATAAAGCAGTCATAGTTTGAGAGAGATGCTAATGACTATGCTAATGGAACCATATTTGAATGGGGGAAAAGAGTGAGCTTCAATTCTAACTCCAGACCACAAGGAAGAACACCTACTAAATCGATTTAAAAAATTGCTGGGAAACCACAGGAAAGAAGATGTAGTGAGGAAATGAGCAGTGGGGAAGAAATTTATTTAGGTGAAGAAGAAATTCAGCAGGAAACCACTCAAGGCAGGACCACTGAGGGACCGAGATGCAGTCAACGGATCAACACTATTCAGGCACAAAAAATGGATTGGGGGGGGTTGGAAGAGGAGGATGAAGCAATCATTGGAGCAGAGGCAGAAGAAGCTGGAATATGAGAGGGAACATGAAAAGAAGTTACCAATAGACAACGTGGTTAATATTTCCTCAAGAGATCTATCAGAGACTGAATTAAATCTTTTGAACAAAGGACTGTCGTTTGTTCCACAACAGAGATTTAACCATTTTGAGACCATTATAGACTGTCATAAGTTTACCCGTAACCTTGGATTACGCTCCTTTTTTAATAGAAGAGAGGAGGAGAACTTAGGAACTGTAAAAATGGGGATTCCCTGACTATTGTCAAAAATGGATTCCCAGTTTTACTTTTGGAGGAGGACATTGGTGCTCATACCTCTCAACTGTACCACATTACGAGGAACGTTCCTCATTTTACTTCACAAAAGCTCCCTGTTCCACATTGTGAGGACTTGTTCCACATTCAGTTTTAAAATTTTAAAGCAAAAATCTATAGTAAATGATGCAAAAAATACATTATTCAATTAATAACAGACTTTCTGAACATAAATGCAAACATTTTAACAGTGTTCTAGCCTCCTAGGCAAAGATTTGATTAAGTGTTCCACATTTTGTTCATTTGTTCCACATTTTGAGGGGCAATGTTCCACATTTGGGGGGCAAAAGGTTGAGAGGTATGTTGGTGCTCTTAATGAATAGTGGTAACATTTGAACATTAAACATGATATAGTCCTCTCATGTATTGTTCTGTAAATAGAGGGAATAGTGAATGATGTATTAATTAATGACTTCATATATTTATCATGAGCAAGAAATTGTCTACAGCTGACACATTTGTGATGAGAAAAATGTTTATCACTTGTACTGTATCTGCACTTTTTTGATTTGCACTATATTTTATTGGCTTTGTCACTTTAAATCCTGTATATTTATGGCGTTTGATGCTGGAGCTGTCATTCCTATGATTAAGCGCTAGGTGGCGCGAAACGCTTTAGGACTCATATTGTTGTAGGAGGGGGCAGCTTACAAGGGTGTTGCTCTAGATATGTGCACATTAAATAAATTATTAGCATTACAGCATTTATAGCTTTGTGTTCTGATCTGCTCTTTTGAGATTTTGGATTTTGGATTCAGCAGCCTTCATTGTGATTGTATCTGGTGCTAGCAACATTCTCTGTACGTTTACGGGTTCTCTAGCCATGCACAGGTCCCAGGTGCAGGCCTCAAAGTTGTTTTTGGATCGTAAGTTTTCTTTATTTCAGGACGGCGATCGGTGACCGGGCAGGGACCACCACACTATGAAAAAATGATCTCTCATATAGGGTCAGCGATCAGAGAGGGGGAAGAGACCTCTAAATTATGGCAAATTAATTTAAGACATAGGGTTGGCGATTGAGGACTGGGGAGAGTCCACTACACTATGGCAAATTAATCTTACATGTAGGGTCGGTGATTCGGGACTTGGGGGGGACCACTACACTATTCCAAATTAGTTTGACACATAGGGTTGGCGATCGTGGACTGGGGAGGGACTATTACAGTATGGCAAATTAGTTTTCGATATAGGGTCAGCAATTGGGGACTGGTGAGGGGCCACTACACTATGGAAACAGTCTTATTCTTTATTTTTATTTTATTTTATTTGTACATCAGTTTACCACCTTTGAGCCAGAGGCTCATTTCCAAAGGTACCTCGTCACATTGAGGACAAATACATTACAACTTTTTGTTACATCATAGAGGTTACAAGTTTAGCAATCACATGCAGTTACAATCATTTGTACAGGGAGAAACAGTTAACTTAAAATGGCATATTCTTGCACGCAGTAACGTGCAGAAACAGCAAGGTGGTAATGGTTCAGTGGGCGACAGGACGAGGTTGGGGTTTGGTGAGGTGAGGTGCTGCTCAGTGAGCTTTGTCAGTGCATAGTGAGCTATGCCACCTTAGAGACAAGTGCAGCTTATGGGGTCGGTGATCAGGGAGGGACCACTACACTATGGAAATAGTCTTATTCTTATGGGGTTGGCGATTAGAGAACAGGGAGGGAGGTTGGGGGCCACAGTTCCTCCGCCAATCACTAGGACTGTGCAGATCACCACCAGGTTATTGTTGGCGGTAATGGCCCTTGCATGGAGCAAAACCTTTGTGAGTTGCACCGCGAAGATATGCAGGTCACCTCCCCCGCATTTGCATTGCAGCCACCCTCACAACTTTGCCCAGGTGCAGACTGGGCTTTGTGAATACCACCTCTGGGCAAAACCCAGTTTGCTCCAGGTAAACAGAGTTTGCACCCGGG
The DNA here is from genome assembly GCA_016271365.2 of Neoceratodus forsteri. Taxonomy (NCBI): domain Eukaryota; kingdom Metazoa; phylum Chordata; order Ceratodontiformes; family Ceratodontidae; genus Neoceratodus; species Neoceratodus forsteri. The sequence continues at coordinate 1,698,376,110 of CM057449.1, read as the reverse complement.
CAAAGATTTGTGAATCTGGCCTCAGATTTTTAATCAGTTAGATTAGCATTAAAATGAGAACTATATTATACAAAATAAGTTGGTTCTAGAGACATGGATATGTTGGTCATCCACACTTATTGGCAGGTATCCTTGCCGCTTTAAATCTTGCCGGAAGGTCTTCAAGCTGGCTCCTCCCACCCACCTGGGTGGTAAAACTCTCGGCTCAGCCCCATGACGCTAGATCTTCCTTACCGCTTGAGCTCAGGTTCCTCCTTGCGCTCTGCGATATAAGACTAGTTCCTATTTCTTGGTTTACCGAAATTACTTTTAAGATTTTTCAAGACTTGGGTCACTTATTTCCCTCGCTGACTGCGATGGACGAATCGACTCTGGTTTCGGTGTCCATGCGGGCAGAAAGATGTCTCGGGACGGATCCGCCTCCACGTCGTACTGCTTGGGCCCTGGGCACGACCTGCAGGCTTGCGACCTGTGCTCTTCTTTTTCGGCCTACGTCCTGGAAGACCGTGCTGCCTGTCTACAACTTGGGCGACCCGAAAAACGTTATCCTCCGGTAAAGTCGAAGGAGTTCCGGTTGGCAGTTTCCGTGGTGGCTGGCTCGGCGGAACAACTTGAGCAGATGATCGCCCTCGAGGAGGAGGCGCCGCAGGCCGCATCTTCTTCTTCCTCAGCCTCGGCATTTATCCCACTCTCCCTGGGATCCTCCTCTTCAGCGACTTTGGTCGATCCTTCGGCTTTAGCCACTGGCTTCACAGTGTCCCCGTCAGGTCAGTTGACCGAGACTCCCGTCGACGCAGTCGAGATTTTTCTCGACCCGTTGGACGCCTTGTCGACCGGTGAAACCGAAAACCCTCACTCCCCGGTTCCCCGGCAGTGGTGGTTGAGGTGTCCATGGATTCTGCCCGCCTCCGGTTCCGGGAGTCCACGGTTGAGCCCTCCGAGCCGAGGGGAGAGCGAGTTTCCCCCGCCCTACCTCCGTACCCTCCTCGGAAAAGCCGAGGTTCGCGGTCTCGGTCTCGGACTTCTTCTCAGTCCAGCTGATCCTGCCGCCACAGGCGGTCTCGGTCTCGGCACCGTGGCAAGCGGTGCCACTGCCACTCGTCCTCGTCCTCGTCCTCGGATGAGGGGAGGCTTCGACGCAAGTTGCGTCGACGATACGAGGACCTCATGTGGCAACAGCTTCTTCTGTCCAGGAGCAAGCCGACATCGTCACCTTCCCCAGCTATCAAGTGGCTGTCACCGGGGTGGCCGAAGCAACCCCTCGCCTTAGCCGAGGCGCCTGCTTCCAGGCCTGTTGCTGGGCCGAAACCGGCTGCCCCACCGATTCCAGTGGAACCTCCGCCTCCACAGCGGTTGTTTGGGGCTCCGACCAAGAATTCTCGGTCGGCCCAAGGTCTGCCCCATAGGCTGTTTGTCACCCTCACTCCTGATCGCCCTCGGCAGGTGGAGGGTGGCTCATGCCCAAGGCAGCTCTTTGCGGACTCCTCTGAGTCTGACAACAATTCCTCCCTGTTCTCCAGGCGGGTCGACTTGGAGTCCTCAAGAGGTCAGTCACTGGACGATAGCCCTTCGTCCTTCATGGGTTTGCTTAGGCTCATCTCGGAGTCCACCGGGATGCAGCTCGAGCCTGTATCCAAGCAGGCCAAGTATCCCCTCACGGAGATATTGGACCAAGGGGATTCTCCTACAGAGGCCTTTCCAGTGGCCAAGGCCATTGTAGGCCCGGCCTTGGAGATCTGGCAATGTCCTCCCTCCTGCCCTGCGCCTTCGGCCAGGATGGCAAGGAAGTATGCGGTCCCTACCGGTTCCCTGTCTGGTTTCTCGGAACACCCCTCAGCCGAGGGGTTGGTTACCGACAGCGTCTTCCGGCGTGCCGGAAATGCCAGGGACATAGACAAACCTCCTGACAAGGAGTCCAAGAAGTTGGACTACACCGGCCGAAAAGTCTATGCTGCATCCTCCCTTGGCCTTCGTCAGGCCAGCTCGGCCGTGCTGATGGCGCATTTCTCTCACGCCCTGTTGGGCTCCCTGGACAAGGTAGTCCCTCATCTCCCGGCTGACCTGCAGACCATGGTTAAACAGGTGCGGGACCAGGGCAGGGCAGTGGCCAAGCAGCAATTTCAGACTGCTTTGGACATCGGTGACTCATGCGCCAGGTCAGTAGCGGCTGCAGTGGCTATGCGCCGTCAGGCATGACTGAGGATATCCACCTTCACAGCGGATACCCAGCACAAATTGGTGGATGTCCCCTTCCTGGGGACCGACCTCTTCAGCCCTGGAGTGGAAGGTCACCTCCAGAGGATCGAAAAGTCCAATGCCACTCTGGACTCGGTCTCATCCGCCCAGAGGGACAAGGGCCGCAGACCGCAACCCAAGCCCTTTCGTCTGTCTGGGCCCGCGGCACGTCCGTCCCAGCAGCATCAGGGCGAGCAGGCTCGTGCTTGGCGTCCCAAACCCAAGCCCACGGCTTCCTCTTCCAGGAAGCAGGGAGGTAAAGGCCCAGGAGCTCCCTCGGCCGGTCCCTCCTCCGAGCCTGCCCAGTGACGGGTTGAGGGGTGTTGCCCCCAACCTTGTCATCCCACCCCAGGTTCCCCCCGTGGGGGGACGGCTCCGCTACTTCATTTCCACCTGGTCTGCTATAACCACAGACCAGTGGGTGTTGGAAGTGGTAGGAAAGGGCCTGCCTATCGAGCAGGCCCCGCACTTTCGAGCCGTCGCCCACAGGGGGGCCTCAGGGTCCGCAGCCTTGCTGTCGGCTCGCCGAGCCGACATCGCTCTGCTCCTCGAGAAAGAGGTGATCAGAGAGGTGGCAGACCCTCCCTCAGACCCGGGGTTTGTGTCCAGGTACTTCCTGGTCCCAAAACGGACAGGGGGCTGGCGCCCCATTCTCGACCTGCATGACCTAAACAAGTTTCTACGGTCTCGGACCTTCAGGATGGTCACTCTGGCTCAGATAATACCATCCTTGGAACGCGGCATGTGGTTCTACTCTCTGGACCTACCGGACGCATTTTTTCACGTCCCTATCCATCCGTCTCACCAGAGATTCCTTCGCTTTTGAGCGGAAGGATCCCTTTTCGAGTTCCGAGCCATGCCCTTTGGCCTGTCTCTTGCACCCAGGGTCTTCACCAAATGCATGGCAGTGGTGACAGCATTCCTGCAGCACTGAGGGGTCCGGGTGTACCCTTACCTGGACGATTGGCTGATAGCAGCCCCCTCCAGACAGGAGGTGGAGCAGTCCAGAGATCTGTCCCTCCAGGTTTGCTCTCAGGTCGGCCTCCTCATCAACAAGGCCAAGTCGGAACTCGAACCGAAGCAGGTGATTCTCTCCATCGAGGCAGAGCTCGACTCTCTTCGAGCCAGAGCACGGCTCCCGGCGGACAGGGCTGAGGTTCTTTCCTCCTTTGCCTGATCATTTCTGGTTTGGCAATCGCGCCCTGCCCGGGACTTCCTGCGCCTCCTGGGTCTCATGGCAGCCTGCACCAGCGTGGTCCGTTGGGCCAGCTGGAACATGCGCCCCCTTCAATGGGGGCTGGCCAGCCAGTGGTCTCAACGCTGTGATCCATTGGACCAGCTAGTGACGGTGACCCAGGGGATGTGGAACGCTCTCCAGTGGTGGATCGTTCCAGCTCATCTGCAGGAGGGCATCCCGTTTGACCGCCCCGAGCCAACGGTCTCTCTATAGACCAACGCCTCTCTGATGGGTTGGGGTGCCCATCTAGGGGAGCACAGAGTGCACAGCCTCTGGTCCCCACAGAAGTCCCGATGCCATATCAACCTGCTGGAGCTCCGAGTGGTCCGCCTAGCTCTCACCGCATTTGCTCCGTTTCTACGGGGTCAAGTGGTTCAGGTCCAGATGGACAATACCACGACCATGTACTACCTAAACTGCCAGGGCAGGATGCGCTCCATGCCTCTGTGCAAGGAAGCTCTCCGCATTTGGTCACTCGTGCGCAGCCTGGAGGCAGATCTCCTAGCCATTCATGTGGCAGGAGCCTCCAACACCCTGACCGATGCCCTAAGCTGGATAGGGGCTGTGTCCCATGAGTGGTCTCTCCTGCCAGAGGTAGTACAAGATCTGTTCTCCCATTGGGGCACACCTCAGGTGGATCTGTTTGCCTCCAGGGAGAACGCGAAGCTGAGGCTGTTCCAGGCCCACCCCCCTCAGCAGGACTCACTGCAGGGGGATGGCTTCTCGAGGCCACTGACCCCGGGCCTCTTCTACGCCTTTCCCCCATTTCCGTTGATCCACAAGGTGCTTCTCAAGGTGAGGGGGAACAAGGCGCAGGTGATTCTGGTAGCCCCAGACTGGCCCCGCCAATGCTGGTATCCAGATCTCCTCAGCCTCAGCTCTAGCCTCCCGAGGCAGCTTCCAGCTCGCCCGGACCTGCTTTCAGTCAATCAGGGGAAGGTGTTCCATCCGGACCTTCAATCCCTGCACCTGACAGCCTGGTTCCTGAGCTAGAGTTCCAGGCCTTGGGTCTTTCCGACGAGGTCCTCAATGTAGTTGAGGCGTCCTGTAAGGAGTCGACCAGGAAATGCTATGCCTTCAAATGGAAAGGTTTCCATTTGGTGTCAGGACAGGCCTGGACCCTTCCTCCTGTTACTTGGCAAGCATCTTGGACTGTTATGGTCCCTTTCTCAGCAAGGGCTTAGGGCGGCGACCTAAGGGTGCATCTGGCAGCCATCTCTGCTTGCAGGCGCGGCTGGGAAGCAGTCGTGGTGCAGGAGAAGGTGGTCTGGCACTTTTCAAGGCCTTGATCACATTTCCCTCGATGCGAGAACCTCCACCTCATGGGATCTACTGCTGGTACTGGCAAAGCTCATGGGCAAGCCATTCAACCAATGCACAGGTGTGATCTCTCTCACCTGTCGTGGAAGACCGCCTTGGTGGCTATTATTCAGCCAGAAGGATGGAGAGCTCCAGGCGCTTTCCATCAGTCTCCTTACCTGGTCTTCCACAGGGACAAGGTTGTCCTGCGCCCTCCCAAAATTCCTTCCAAGGTGGTGTCGGAGTTTCACCTTAACCAGGTGTTGACTCTGCGGTGTTCTACCCAATCACACCTCGGAGGCGGAATATAGGCTCCATACTCTGGACCTAGAGGGGCGCTCGCTCCACTATAAGGCGCCACGGCTGAAATCGGGAGAGGTTACGCCTGCTGTTTGTCACCTCACGCTGAAGCCACTCCTGGCAGACCTGCAGCCAAGCAGGCGATAAGCAGGTGGGTCACCTCCTGCATAGATCTCTGCTATGGGTTGGTGGGCATGGAGCCTCCCAGAGGATAAGAGCTCATTCTACCCGCCATACCGCTGCATCGGTGGCTACTTCCAGGGATGTCCCTATCCAGGAAATCTGCAGGGCTGCTACCTGAAGTCAGCACACACTCATCACCACTACCACATCGACCTTGAGTCACGCCGGGATGCTGGTTTTGGGGCCTCGGTTCTCCAGTCTCTTTTCCTAAGTAGGGGTGTGCATCTTGCCTCCCTTCTCCCAGAGAACTGCTAGGAGTCTGCCAATAAGTGTGGATGAACAACATATCCATGTCCTAGAATACAGGTTACTCACCTGTAACAGGAGTTCTAGGAATGGTATATGTTGTTCATCTACATCTCGACCTCGGCCCGGCGCATGGCCTGAGCTTCCAGCGGGCAGATCTGGTGTCATGGGGCGGAGCCGAGAGTTTTACCACCCGGGTGGGTGGGAGGAGCCAGCTTGAAGACCTTCTGGCAAGATTTAAAGCGGCAAGGATACCTGCCAATAAGTGTGGATGAACAACATATACCATTCCTAGAACTCCTGTTACAGGTGAGTAACCTGTATTTAATCTTGACGAGATAAAACAAGATAATATGTCTTGATATTAGACTATTTTTTTAATGCATAAGAAGAAAATTTTGGAGATGAAAAATTAAGATTTTTAGTTTGTAAACTAAGATATTTAAGCTTGTCAAATATGTTTTTTTCAGTGTGGGTGAACCAGCTATTGAAGGGTCAGTATTTACTAATGACTCAGCACCCCTCAAGCAAACCTGTTAGTCACATAATGATACAGGGCCACAGCAAGAATCAAAGACAGAGCGGTGTTAATACTTTGAACAAAACTCATTTACAATAGTCTCAAATGAGGTCCAGCATCCTATATGCAAAGAGACTTTTTGCAGGCATAATCCTGAATGGCTAAATCTCCATACAAAAAATGTTTGAATAAATCATGACCACTTAGTGTTATGTCTTCACCAGAACAGCTAGTAAATCATGTTAACATCACTGAGGACTGGAATTCAACACCAACATCCCAATCCCACCCTCTGCCACAAATCAGTTGCAAGTGGCTTTGCAGAATACACTTCCAGGGTGCTTTTCACTCAGGAGTTGCACAGTTCAGTTAAATGACAGGATAATCCTGCTAAATAGTCACATTTCAGATATAAGTTGTTATAGTACAGTATGTTGCCTTAGGACCATGATCCTAGAATTAAGGTTATTAGATCTGATGCCCACACTGCTCAGGGACTAACACAAGTTAATCCCTTGGAAATGGAGACACATAGAAACATAGAATTTGTTCTCCGAAAGGATTACTTGAACCACCCAGTCTGCCCAGATGTTCCCTGCCTAATCTCCCTCCACAGATCCTATCTGGTCTCCAGCAACCCTTCCTCTTCCCTCCCTCTTTTCTAATATACCCATATGTCTACCCCAGGCATTTTTGAAGCCCCCAACTGTGTTAGCCTCCACCACTTCTGCTGGCAGTTTCAGCTATCTACCACCCTTTCAGTGAAGAATAATTCCTCACATCTCTCTTGAACGTCCCTCTCTCCAGCTTTATCGTATGCCCTCTGGCCCTGATGCTCATTCTCATTTGAAATCGACCCCCCCCCCCACTGCACCCTGTTCACCCCTGAGAGGTACTTATAGGTCTCTATCATTTCACGTCTCCCTCTCCTCTCTTCCAGGGTGTACATTTTGAGATTCCTCAGTCTCTCCTCATAAGGCTTCTCATGTAAACCCTGTACCATTTTAGTTGTCCTCCATTAGACCACCTTAGCCTGGGCTGCAGGCATTCTGAGGCACAGTCTTCAGAACTGGAAGCAGTTGTCCAGGTGGGGGTAACACCACCTCCCTCCTCCTGCTGGAAATACTCCTCTCTATGCATCTTAATATTCCAGTAGTTCTACCCATTGACTTGTTACACTGCCTTTTCAACTTCAGGTCCTCAGGTTTGATGATAACCCTAAGGTCTCTTTCCTGTCAAGTGACTGTCAGTACATTCCCCATCATAAACTCATTTCCTGGATTCCTATGCCCTAGCTGTATGATTTTACATTTTCTTGACATTGAACCCCAGCAGCCTTGCTTTTGACCACTCCTCGTGTTATCCAAGATCCCTGCACATTCTCTATACCCCCTCCTGAGTGTCTACCCTATTGCAGATTTAGGTATCATCTGCAAAAACCTTCTCTTCCTGTTTTTCTACAGTATCCCCTGTGAAGACTTTGAAGAGTACTGGCACCAGTACCAAGCCCTGTGGTGCTCCACTGATCATTCTTCCATCAGTAGAGTGAGTGCCGTTATCCACCAACATCTGTCTCCTATCCTTTAACCAGTTTGCAACTGTAATGGAGATGATATGGTTTTGAAACTGTGGAACCTGTAGCATGGTGGCTAGTGTGACAGATTGGGTGGACTTCCTTGGAGCTTGCTGCTTCCTCTGGAGATCTGTGCCTGCCCCAGCTACATGAGACCAAAAACTCTCAACAGCACTGCCAATCACAACCAGGTGGAGATTACCCTGTTTCCACAAGGAAGGCTGCTGCTGCTACTACTCCTCACTCCTCCATTATAGAAACGGAACTCTGAACTCACACTCCCTATGAGGGCTTATATAGCAAGCTGGGAACCTAGGCCTAAGGTTGCTGTCCACCTTAAGGTGGGCTCCATATCTGTAATATATCATAGGGACTCATTGAAATGAGTGAAAGCTTAATGAGATTGTCCTTGTCAATAAATGTAAACATATTTCTTAAATCCTAAGAAACACCATCAGTGTATTTTTTTCATATTCTTAGATATTTGTATAATAGCTCTTATTACTGTCTTTGTAATTAATGGCTCAAGCCAAACTGTTCATTTTTAAAAACCTTTTCCATTGAGGTTACCTTTGGAATGTACATATATTCATATTGTGAATATTCAGTTGTTCAGTGGTTTGCTTAGCAGGAGAGCTGGGCCTTTTAAAACATCAGGACAGACAAAAAACGTCACCGGCAACAGGATGACAAGACGTACAGTATATTTTTACTTAAAGTACTGAAGTGCAGTTTGCAGTGCAAAAACACAACCATGTAAAGTGCCACAGGTTTAGATAAACTGCACTTACTGCATGTATGCAGAGTACCTGAAAACGACAAGCTGCAAATGGGTAAAATGACTCTACTGGGCTTGCTTCTCATTTCCTCAGGAGTCCTCAGATGTGCAGGAACATTTCTCTTTTAAAGTGCAATATTTAAAGTGGTACAACACCTATTACAAATAATGGGTAAAGCATAGTGAAAAATATGTGCAAGAGGCTTTAAAATTATTCCATTTCTATTCAAAGCAGAACATTAGTGCATCCAATTGGAGGTATTAGGAATATTTAAAAATTCCTGTAATTCTTACAGCTGAGTGACTAGCATAGAATTTTCTGATAGCCTCTGCTCAGGGATGCTCAGGCTGGCTCTAATTTATTCTTTTTCTGACTGGCTGCTTCCAGACTTCTACACTCACATCTCATCTCAAGCTGAAACAAAAGGAAAATAATCAATAAACATCTGATATTAAATGTACTGTACATAACAGTTACACAGTATATTATACCCACATACTCCATATTTCTGATTCTTTCATTTCTTTCAGATTAATGCAATGAGGTTGAACTTGTCATTCAAGTCAGCACTGTAATGTCCCCCCAGATTCCCCATCCACATTGCTTCTTATCTCAGGGGAAGCTCATCGAAGTTCCTACCCCCATGTCCCAACATCACTTTTTCTACCCTACAAAAATAGAATATATGTTACTTAAGTCTGGTGTAATAACCTGCTTCACTCCATTCCAGAGGTCTTGATCCAATTCATGCAAGGCATCATGGGATTTGATAATTCTTTAGAGCTAAAGTCTTTAGTTCTACTTTAGCAAAGGCTGTCGATATCCTCTGCAGTCCCTATATTCTTGTCTCGTGTTGGCCATCAGCCTTGTTTGTTACCTTGCACAGGAAAAAAGACAATGGAAACAAAGAGACAGCATGCATTGTCTGCAAAATAAGAACTTGTAACTCGAAAATATTCAAGAAAGTGACATAAAACTTTACAAACAGATTCTTCTAAAAGCTTTCTTTTCTACTCAGACACACTTTAGACTGCAGAAAACAGAAGGGCATTTACTGTTCTTTGGAAAGTTTGATAGCCAGCACAAGACAAGAACAAAGGGACTGCAGAGTACATGAACATCACTGACTGATACAGTAGAACTACTGCAGGCGTTAGCTCTAAAGCATCATAAAATCCCAAGATGCCTTACTTGTGTTGTCATAACCTTTGCAACGCAGTCCAGCAAGTTTCCACACCAGACTTAAGTAACTTCATTTACATTAAAATTGTGAAGAAATTTGGAGGGTGCTTTAGAGGAAATCATTGTCCATGCCTGCAGACTATACAGGTAAACAGAAAAAAAGCCCAAAGGAACCTTCCCTTTAACATGATCTTGTGTATTACCTATAGAAAATGAACCATGAGTACATGTGACCAAAAACGCTATAGCTGAACTGTCACAGTTTATGAAGAGTCTTATAGACTTTCTGGAAGTGACAGATGTAAAATGAGTGGTCCTTTCCACCTTTTTGTGATATTTTCAGCATCTACACTTAAAAGTGCCATACGGTAGTTGAGGTAACCATGTTTGGGGTGGCTGCACAGTGGTAGCTTAAAACTAGGATGAGCTGGTCTCCTAGGTTAAGTGCCCTTTTGTGCACCATATGGGGTAAAGTTTGAGTAGTGTTTCTCAAAACTGTATCTGATCTCAGTATGCCCCAATGTCTTATCACAATATACTTGTTGGCCTGTGACTGGCACCCAAAGGTCATGACGAAGCTGAGGGGTTGCTCACAAGGGGTGACTCTCCCTTTCACTGTCAGCAGTTCTGCTTATATCTTTTCATTCCAGGACCAGTACTGCAAATACCCACATGGGCCAAGCAAGCAAGAAAGTGAATCAAAGACTGGGGTTCTGCTATAGGCTGAAACATGTGATAACACCGGAAACCAGATTAGCAATAGGAAGGGGTGCCCTGCTTCCCATTCTAGACTACTGTTCCCCAATTTTCTCCCCTGCCTCCCCTCAACTTATTAACAGACTGAATATTGCCTATAACAGAATATTTAGGATTGTCTCCCAAGCCCTTTACTACACCCACCACTGATCCCTATATAAACTTACTAAGTGCCTCCCTAGGCCCACAGGGACCAGCTGTTTGGATCCCTAATATTCAAGCCCTGCATGAAGGATCTAAATAACCAATATCTGAACTACTATTGATCAGACATAATTCTTGTCTCCTGAGGTCCTCTTCCAGTCAATTTCTGGAGTGTCCTAAGCTAGCTACTGCCATGGGACAGAGATCTTTCTCAGGGGCAGCACCCAAGTTTTAGACCTCCCTCCCAGAGGAACTGCAATCACTCAAATCACCCCATGCCTTAAAAAAGTACTTAATTGAAACACTAAACAGAAGGGTGACATGTAATCGTCAGTACTCCTGTGCATGTAAGGTAACTAACTGTCAGCTGTTTAGTACTGATAACACGTAGTAGTGTATCAATAACATATTCTAATAAGCCCTTCAACTTGTGTTTTTGTGTTGAACTGCATTTACTTTAAACAGAAATCTGTGTAATTTCCACTATGTTAATAACTGTTACTTTCCAACTGTAGCTCTGTAACCCTGAAACTGTAATATATGTGCCATCTATATGGCTCAGGTCATACCTGAAAATAGTCTCTAGGACCAGTGTACTTACCCGGTTATCAAAAACATAAATAAATAAATAGATTAAAGGTACAGCTATGGGGGCAACTTTCACCCCCAAATATGTTAACCTGTACCACGGATTATGGGAGAAAGGAATCATCTATAGCCCTCATGTCAGCCCTTTTTACCATGAGCGTGACCTGTGGCAGCACTATATGAATGACATCATTATTATGGTCTGGAAGAGCATCAGAGAGGAGTCTGAAGCTTTAATCCATTATCTGGAGAGCACCAACTAGAAACTGTGGTTCTCCATGCAAGCCAGTAAGGAGGAGGTTAACTCCTTCAACTTGGTTAACTTGGACCAAAGAATCATTAAACACATAGACAGTACTATCAAAACCATGTTTTACCACAAAGCAACAGACCAGATTAGGGTACTGCTGGCTTCAAGTTTTCACCCACACCATATGGTACAAAATCTCCCTAAGTCCCAATTCCTCAGGATAAAGAGGAATTGTAGTGCGGTCAAAAATTATGACATTCAGAGTATGGAGATGCAGAACAGATTTCAAGAAAGGTGGTATGGGATTAGGCTACTTGAAGAGGCTAGGAAACATGCCAGGAATGCCTACCCTACAGAACTGCTGACTGTGAAAGACAGAGTCACCCCTCCTGAGCAACCCCTCAACATTGTCATGACCTATGGGTGCCAGTCACAAGCCATGAAAGATATTTTGACAAGACATTGGGGCATACTGAGATAGGACCCAGTTTTGAGAAACCATACCCATACTTTAACCCATATGGCATACAGAAGAGCTCCAAACCTAGGGTATCAACTTGTTCATTGTTTTCAGCCACCCATCACGCAGCCACCCCAAACATGGTTACCTTCATTATCCCTCAGCACTTTTAAGTGCAGATGATGCAAATCTGGTGAAAATGTGGAAATAACTGCTCATTTTACTTCTGTCAATTGTAGAAAGTCTTTTGATGTAAGACACTTGATAAAGTGTGACAGTTCAGCCATGGTGTATTTGGCCACATGTACTTGCCACTCATTTTATATAGGGAAAACACTGCATCAGTTTAAGGTCCACATGGGGGACCATATGTAGACCATTCAGAAAAGGGATTGTAGTAGTGTCTTGTCACTTCATGTATAATCTCAAGTTATATCACAGGAACATAGATTCTGTTTTTGTGGGGTAAAAAAAGTGAAGTTGGGACATAGGGGTTGGAACTTGGATGAGCTTCTCCTGAGATGAGAAGCAATGTGGATGGGAAATATGTGTGGGGGGGGCATTACAGTGCTGGCTTGACTGACAAGTTCAGCCTCATTGCATTAATCTGAGAGAAATGAAGGAATAAGAAATTGGGAGTATGTGGGTATAATATACTGTGAAATATGTGTTTAATATCAGAAGTTTATTTATTATTTTCTTCATATTTCAGCTTGAGATAAGATGAGACATGAGTGTAGAAGTGTGGAGCAGCCAGTCTTAAAAAGAATAAATTAGAGCCAGCCTGAGCATCCCTGAGCAGAGGCTACCAGAACATTTTATGCTAACCACTCAGCTGTAAGAATTACAGGAATTTCTAAATTCTTATACCTCCGATTGGATGCACTAATGTCCTGCGTTGGGGTAGAAATAGAGTAAGTTTAAAGTGTCTTACACATATTTTTCACTATGTTTTGCACATCATTTGTAATAGGTGTTGTACCACTTTAAATTTTGCACTTTAAAAGAGAAACGTTCCTGCACATCTGGGGACTCCTGAGGAAATTAGAAGCGAAACCAGTAGGGTCAGTTTTACACTATTGCTGTTTGTTATTTTCAGGTGCTCTACATACATGCAATAAGTGCAGTTTATCTGTAGCGCTTCAGATGGTTTTATTTTGCACACAAACTGCACTTCAGCACTTTAAATAAATATTCATGCACTGTCATCCTGTTGCTGGTGCCGTTTGTTTGTCTGTATTGTTGATTCCTTTTAGCCAGGGCACTGCAATCTATGGTGCAGTGTACTCATTTTCTGCCTTTTAAAAAGCAGCAAAACCCCATATCTCACTTCAGGAATAAAAATACAGTGAAAAGAAAATGGGTGTATTGACTTTACCAGAAATACGTTATTACTAAAAACTATATGATGAAATTGTTTGCAGACTAATCAATAGTGCTGCTGTCAGGTTCTTTTGAAAAAAATTCTTATTCAGTTTACAAAGTTAAGAACTCGGGACTTCCGGTGTGAGCACCACCCAACTGGCAGCCTGAACTGAGAGCTCCAGGACACCGCTATAACAATCCACTGGCATCACTGGCACAAACGCTTCATCCTGCTTCTATAAGTAGAGTAACCAGTGCAGGATGGCCTCCAAACACAATGCAAAGGAAAAATTGCAAGGACAGACAACAAAAGAAAAGAAAACGTTGCTGGACTATCCACAGCTCACTATGGCCTACACATCCATGGCTTCGCAGCAACTAATCCCAGAGTCAGAAGCCTTAGACGAACCGGACTGTACGATTACTTCAAAATAACTTTGTGCAACCTTACAAAAATACAAGCAACACTAGAACGCCTGGAATCACGGTCCATGGAGGAATGCCGCCAAATCAAATAACTCGCAAAAAAATCCTAGATAGCATAGGAAAAAGCCTCACAGATTACATGACAACTGCTGATGTCCACAATTCAGCGTTACTGGACCTACATAGAAGAGAGCAACTACTGGAGCTTAGGTTAGAAAATCTTGAAACCGTGATAGAAGAAATAACATCTGCATTCATGGTTTACCAGAGGGGAACAAGTCAGGCAGCTAGACTAAATATATGGAAAGTTTTTTGTCAGAAATTCTGAGCTGGCCAGCTGAAAAGCCTTTAAACATAATTCATGCCCACAGATCTTTGGTTCATCGTCCCAAGGACCCTAAGGCACCACTCGATCAATTGTCATTGCCTTCCTTGACTTTCATGTTAAGGAAGAAATACTCAGGAAAGCATGGGACAAAAAAGAAGTGATATCTGGGGACATCAGATTATTTTTTGACCATGACTTATATCCCCCAGCAACTTGCTCAAAGACGAAGGGTTCTTACAGTGGTTCACCTACTTCAGTAAAAAGGATTCAGGGCCTTCATAGAATACCCAGCAAAACTTGAGGTACTCATTGAACAAGGACCCCAAAGGTATGCAGACTTCAAAGCAGCTGAGCACTTTCAGGCCTCAGTCGAAGTGAGTGTGTCTCAAATCTCATTTCAGAAGCAGAAGGCCCAGGTGTTGGCTAGATCCTGGCAGATGGTTGGAACCAAAAAGAGGGAGTTAGAAGTCCACATGGAAACTTCTGGCTTGTGGGAATCAATCTGTACACACTGAGAACCACCAGCTACATCAGTGCACACAGAAGATCCAGCGTCTACCTCGATGGCTGAGTTCCCTTATAGTAACCAGAACAGTGGCGATGCAGCCCCTCCCTGAGGGATCTGAACTTTCAATCAGTGTAACTCGATGTATAACTCATCAGTGTATGGAATGATTCACTAAAGGACTCACTGGTAAAGGTTTTCATTTTTCTCTATGAATATTTACTGGGGGGGATGAGTGTTTACTGTTTCTCCTTAAAGAAGGAACAAAAATGCAGTTTCAAATTATTTTTTTTTTTGTCTTTTCTCTTAAACTTGGTTGTTCTTAGAATATGAAAGAAGAGCAGTGGATAATATAAATCAGAGTGTCTGGGAGATGGTGACCCCGTTTGAGAAAGGGGAGAGGATGGGATGCGGGTTGGGAAACTCCCCCGCCGCCTGCTAGCATCCCAGAAGCAGTCTTGGGCTTTCAATAGGGCAAGGTAGACCATGCTCTTCAGAGGTGATCACCTATTTGAGTGAAATTCCCAAGAGAGACATGGACCATGAGACCCACCCAGCCAAACCGCTCCCGAAAAAGATTCTATAACTAAATGGAGGTTTAAATTAGACCCCGTAGGTCATATTGCCAGCCTCAGGAGCAAGCACCGGTGATGGGCCTTTTCTCATGCATCAAAAGATATAACAGTGGGCCCTGGATAGGCCAGCTTGGTGCATCCTTAGGATGATGCCACTGGCGATGGGTCCCCCATATAACATACCCACTGGGTCAAGTGAAACATTGGGAGCCTTTTATCCTGAGTTACAGTTACAGATAAACTGGAAGGTCCATGACTGGTCCAGATCACCTATAAACAGACTCCGGGCAGGTTTTTCTGGAGGAGCCATTAAATCTGAGTGTTTTACTTTTCCATCTGCCCGAGAGATCCCCCCTTGGGATGCACAGAGGGGGCGCCGGAGGTGGTAGGGGGGATCAGGGACCAGCATTCCTACACACAGTACATGGTGTGGGGTTAAAGGGGAGTCCCAACCCCGACACTCCACTAGGAGGACAGGTTGTCCTCCTAACAAGGTTATGTAAAATGGGAAATAATAGTGGTGGGTCGAGATAGGCAGACAGCTTGAGCTAGTGATAATGTGAATTTGATATACACAGGGGATGTGGTGCACAACTTGTTTGTTGCCCTTTTTGGTTATGGGGCTCATTTGCAGCCTAAACCAGCAAGAGGACCTATCTTAGAGTGGGTCCTTCTTCACACCCCAGGGTTGGTTCTATTACTCGCAGAAGAAATAATGTCTTGAGACTAGATCTCTTTGTATATATTGTTATTTGTTAAGTTTAATATGGTTATTTGGAAAAAGTCTGAGAATTTCATTTTTTTAATTTACTTATTTATTGAAATATTTCACCAGGAAGGCACACTGAGCGACAAGTCTCTCATCTCCCAGTGCAACCTGGGGGGAAGGGGTACAATAGAAGCGAGACATTAAACATTCAAGTTACGAGATCAACATTAACATACAATTGTAAGGCAGATGTTACAAGCAGTGTTACAACAGTGTTGCACATAATAGATAGAAGAGTGGATAATAATAAGTGCCGGGTTAATAAGTAAACAAGTGTGCTTATGTGAAAGAAAAGGGAGGGGGGAGGGGGGAGAGGGAGGGGGAAGAGTCAAGTTCAGGTTACATTCAAGTTACAAGATCAACACTAACACACAGTTGTAAGGCAGATGTTACAAACAGTGTTAAAACAGTGTTGCACATAATATGTAGAAAGAGTGGACAATAATAAGTGCCAGGTTAATAAGTAAACAAGTGCTTACATTAAAAAGAAGGGGGAAAAGGAGAGGAAAGGGTGAGGTGGGGGAGGGAGAAGAGTCGTATCCCTGGAGACCTCTTCAGGATGCGAGGAACCCTGCAAGGGGACTAGGGGGACCAGAGAGAAGGGGATAGGCTGTGTCCCAGAGAGACCCCTTTAGGATGTGAAGAACCCTGCAAGGAGGCTATGGGGCTGGACAGAAAGGAGGGATAAGGCTGTAGGGATTTAAAGAGTGAGGAGAAAGAGAAGGAGGAGGTGTGACTTAAATGCTAGGAGGGGGAATAGGACCTAACCCAAGAGAGGACCCTTCAGGATGCGGGGTACCCTGTCAGGAGGTTATGGAAGGTCAGTAGATAGGGATTAAAAGAGTGATCGGAGAGTGAGAGAGAGAGAGAGAGAGAATTGAACCCTTGAGGGGGAGAGAATTCACACCTTTGGAGGGGATGGGGCCTAATCAATAGTCCATCAGGACGCATGGACCCATGGGGAAGCATTCATGTCCACTTACATTCCCTTACATAGATCAAGGGAGGCCAGTAAGGAGGAGCAATTTGGGGGAAGGGGTGGAGAGCTAGAAATTTGGGGTGTGTGGGTGCACAGGGTAAAATGAAGGTGACAGAGAAGTAGGGTTTATCCAGGGCTCAGAGGAGAGAATTAGGGAGGGACATGGCAGGAGCAGCTAGGTGCAAGGTAATTATTGAGGGCAGAGCTGATGAGTAGGCAGAGGATGAGTGCCAGATTTGAGGGGGGAAGGAAATCCAAATTTTTTTGGAGGTGGTGTTCTATACATACATAATGTTTAGTGATTGGTTAAGGTACTCTCTTATTCCCCTCTCTCGTCAGGATATTTCTGAGGCACACATTCCATAAACATAACAGACCTTAAGGTGGTCTCCTTTAACATGAGGGGTATTAATAACCCAGTTAAAAGGGCAAAGATCCTGCAGGAATTACAATATCAGAAAACCACAGTTGCGTTTCTTCAGGAGACCCATCTGACAGCTGCCGAACAGCTGAAGCTGAGACGTTCATGGGTGGGAGAAGTATATGCCTCCAGTTACGAGGTGAACCCACACCGCAGGGGAGTAGCCATACTGGTGCAGCATGATACCCCACTGCAGGTTACAGAAGTTAAGACTGATCTGGAGGATAGATGCGTGTCGATTCAGGGAACATACAGGGGTCAAAAATGTGTACTGGTCAACATCTATGCCCCTACTGAGGAGGCCCCCCCCCGTCTCTCATTCTTAGAAAAAACTTTAAAGGATAGTTAGTTGAACGTTGAGCGGGTGAAGTGTTGTGGGGAGCTGTTTGCTGTTTTTACTGCTATTTTGTCTGTTGTTATCCAGTTTTATCGTGTATTTATGGATTATGGATTAAAGGATTAAGCACTATTTCAGTACTTTCTTGGTGAGTGACTTTTTCCCTTCATACGCGGACTACTTGGTTGACACACAGCAGTCTGAATAATAGTGGGAAGATACACTAATTTAGTGTCTTTTGGTTGGTGCTGGTACCTGTGGCTTTTCACCCGAATTTGTGCTGAAAGGATAGTACTGTAGACTCAGAGTCTGGTAGTGATAGGATGGGACTTTAATGAAGTTATGAATCGGGGGTGGACCAACAGGGAGAGGGAACCAGAGGGACTAACAGGACAAGAAGGTTGCTCTCGAGGTTAAGTCAGGAGTTGGGGCTAGTGGATAGTTGGTGTTTTTTGCACCCCAGAGACAAAGGTTTTACATATTACTCTACTAGGCATAAGGGATATTCTAGAATTGATTACTTCTTGATATTGGCAAACTAGATTCAAAGAGTACACAGATGTGACATTGGGCATATCACTGTGTCGAACCATGTCCCAGTGTCTTTACAGCTTGCCACTTCCCTGACTCCCCTGAGACTTGCTGGAGATTAAATAAAGTCACCTTACAAGGAAGACTTTAAAAATTAGTTAAAGAAACCATCCAATCATTTACCCAAAACAATCCTCAGGGGACACTGGGAAAGGTATCAGATGAGATACTCTTAAATGCTGCCTAAGGGGGGAAATAATCCGATATTCGGTTAAGTTGAAAAGGGACAGACAAAAAACAGAATGGAATTGGAACAGCAAATAGCGCAACTCAAATTTTAGCATCAGAGAATCTTAGATGAACAGAGTAAAGCAGCATTAGAGCAGAAAAGAAGAGTGTTGACTCACCTAATAGATATGCATATAGAGGGCCAGTTGAGATATGCCAGACAGAAATATTTCAAAAACGGGAATAGGGCGGGAAGATTACTGGCCTGGCAGTTACGTAGGGAGGCAGCTAGTAGAGCAGTGGTCAGACTCGGAGGCAAGGAAGGAGACACCCCTACTACTTGTCTGAAGAAAATAGCCCAGAAGTTTGCCCAATTCTACTCAAAGTTATACAATTTGAAGCCCACCCCAAGTCAGCAAACTAAAGTCCAAAACTTCCTGGGCAATCTACCACTGCCATTTCTCGACAACACAGCGAGAACTGCTTTGAATGCCCCTATCTCCAAATTTGAGATAGTTAACAAAATTAAACAGCTTAAAAATGGGAAGGCACCAGGACTAGACATTTTTTCAGATGAGTTTTATAAACTATTTCATCCCCAGTTCATGCACATCTTGGTCTCAGCATATAATGAAATTTTAGCTGATAAGCAGGAAGTACCCCCGTCGTGGAACTTAGCACAAATCTCAGTCATACTCAAACCTGACAAAAACCCAGAATCATGTGGGTCATACTGCCCAATATCCCTATTGCCACTGGATATGAAGATCTTCACAGGCATTCTAGCAGACAGGCTCCAACAATGTATCTCCCCTCTGATACATCATGACCAAACAGGCTTTATCTCCGGCAGTTTTTTGCAAGACAACATACGATGGTTTTTGAATATTATCTGTGCCCAACACTGCTCCACTACATTCCAGCTCGCCATAAGCATGGACACAGAGAAGGCATTTGACAGGGTGGATTGGTATTTTATGACTTCTACCCTGTTCAAAATGGGCCTTGGGGAACAATTCATCTCAGTATCGGCCTTGTACCGAAAACAGGAAGTGAGAGTGAAGGTTAATGGATTCTTGTCAGATAGAATACCCCTAAAGAGAGGTACTGGACAGGGATGTCCCCTTTCCACCTTGCTTTTTGCCCTGTCCCTAGAACCTCTAGCAGTCTGGATCTGCTCCAACCCAGAAATTAAGGGAGTAATGGTTGGAGGAATGGAGCAAAAGCTAGCATTATACGCGGATGATTCACTTTTCTTTCTATGTGAACCGCAGACCTCTCTTCCCCATTTGTCAGAGATGCTGCAAATCTTTGGAGAGCTGGCGGGATATAAAATAAATTTCTCCAAATTGGAGGCAATGATCCTAAGTGGTAAACCTACAATGGAGTTTAAAGAGAATTTCCCATTTGTATGGGCCAAAAAAAATACCTTCAGATACCTGGGAATCCAAATTTCGGCGGTTCTATCTAAACTGTTTACTATTAATTATCTCAAGCTTCACAATGATTTACAGGCAGATTTCGCATGGTGGAGACTTCTGCCACTTTCGCTATATGGTAAGGTGCAGACAGTGAAGATGAATGTGCTTCCGAGACTATTGTTTTTATTCCAGACTCTCCTGATACCAGTCCTGAACCATTTTTGGAATAAAATGAACATAGATGCTCAGGTCTTTATCTGGGCTGGTAAATGCCCTAGACTGTCACTTAAAATCCTCAGGGCATCCAGGGAGGAGGGAGGCCTGGGACTTCCACATCTCTACCATTATTACCTGGCAGCTCAAGAAGCCCAACTATGCACTTGGGCAAAAAAGAATTGATTCAGGGTGGTACCCGGTAGAGGAGGCCACATTGGTGGGGGGTTCCCGTGGACAATGCCTACTAATGTCATGCAACCTCACATATGGTCACACACGACAAACCCTTGGGTAAAACACTTTCTGAGAATCCTTCTCCGTCTTCGCAAACTCACCCTCACCCCAAATACAGTAAGCCCTCTCCCTCATCTGGCAAGAAGAAACATTTTTCCCACCTAGGCTAGATAATGGATTCAGCTACTGGGAAAGCAAAGGCCTTACCACTTTCTATCAATGTATAGGTAGGGAAGGATGCCTTACCTTTACCAACCTTAAAGAACGTTTCTTCCTCCACAGAGAGGACTTTTTTAGGTACCTACAAATCTGGGACTTTATTAACACAAACAATAATATACAGACTATCATGAGAGATATGATGCCCCTGGAAAGTTATTGGTATGACATCATCAGGATACAACATAAATTTAGATATATTTCCATTCTATATAAGATTTTATCCCCTTTGTCTTTGCACCCACTAGAAGAGATTCAGAGAAGATGGGAGAGAGAAGGTGGGATAATGATTTCTAAGGTAGATTGGGCAAGCAGACTGAGAGGGTGGTGACAGGTGACATCCTCCCCGATGTGGAGGGAGTATAACTGGAAGCTACTGACCCATTTTTTCAGGACCCCTACTATTACAAACCGTTTTACCCCCAGGTTACAGAAGCCTGTTGGAGGCTCTGCAGGGAAATTAAAGACACTCATTATCATATTTTTGGGGATGTTCCAAATTAGTCACCTTCTAGTGTCAAATTCAGGAAAAAATAAAGCAAGTAACAGGACTCATACTCCCCTTTACTTTTTCAGATTTGGTACTGGGCCTCCCAACTCTCTCCTCCTAGAAAAGGAGAGTGGCAGCCCTTGGCCAGATCCTGTGGGTATCAGCCCTGAAGTGCATCACTACAAAGTGGCTGTCGCCAGAGCCCCCTTCTCTAACCCAGTGGGCCTCTAGAGTGGAGGAGATGGAAAGGATGGAAAGAATAACATACACGATTTAACTAGAACAAGAAAAAGTTTGGGACAAGTGGCACTCCTGGCATGTCAAGATGGAAGAATCAATGGAGGAGAGGCTCTTGGAGGGAGCTGGAGGGGATGGGGGTGAGTCCTAGAGAACTCCTGGAGCTTAAATTAGTATAAAGCAGATGGGACCAACTAATAGATCTCTAACCAGTCCTAGATAAGTGGATGAAGGGGGGAAGGAGAGAGGAGTTGCACTGAATAAGTTGTTTAAGTTTTCTTGTAAGAACTTTTTATCCTACAGATTTTTCTTTGGATTATATAGATACGACCATGAGAACACTGTGAAGAACTGTAACCATCTCTTATACTGTGAACTTTGAGCAGTGTAATAAGTTAATGGTCTACCATAGAACAGTAAAGTTAAATGTATACACAGATTATAGATGATCAAAAATATCTGTTGCTAATTGTTATATGTAATATTTTAAACTGTACTAAAAAGTTTGTAACATTCACAAATATAAATAAACTTTTCCTGAGTTAAAAAAAAAAAAGTTAAGAACTCAAAAACATCCCTTGGAGATACGAACACATACTACAATGTAAATGCAATAAAAATATTACAGTAGGATAGCAAACCCAGATCCATGTTGTTACACATATGAGGGAAAAACTATGTTAAAGCAATCCTAAGTCCACTTTATCTCCAAACCAAGTCCGGAAAATGAACCATAAACAGCATGACTGTGGTAACAGAGGTTCAAAAATTGAGTCCAAACATATTAGTCCCTTTAGTACTACTTTAAGATTCCAAAATGCTTATGCTCCAGCACAGTGACCACCGCATGGTGTGGTTCAGCATGGAGACATGGACTCAGTTAAGCCACACAAGGGCAAGAGTATTAGATTTCAGCTGGGCGGATTTCACTGAAATGGGTAGATGTATACAAGCAGTCCTGGGGAAGGGAGAGGTAATAGAGGGGTGGATGGACAATGGGATAAACTGAAAGGAGCCATAGTGGATATAACAAACCAATGTGTTAGGATAGTGGCCAAAGGAAAAAGAAAGAAACCACTATGGTTCTCCAAAGACATGGGGACAAAGTCGGGGCTAAAAGGCTGAGTTTCAGAAAATATAAGAGGAGCCAAAGGGAGGAGGACAGGGAGGTGTACCTTGAATGTCTAAGGTAAGCAGGGAAGGCTGTTAGGAGGGCGAAGTCACAGACAGAAGAGGGCTTAGCACCGTCTGTACACAAAGGGGATAAGGCATTTTATAGGTACATCGGTGAAAGAACAAAAACCAGGGAGGGTTGTGAGGCTCAAGGGGAGAAGGGAGAGTGTAAGGAGGGGGATCTGGACAAGGCAGAAATACTGAACAAATACTTCTGCTCAGTATTCACTAAGGAGGGGGAGGGTCAAGGACCACAGTTGAGTTGCAGAGGCAGTGAGGAGGGGGGAGAAGACACCAGTCCAGTTACAGTGGAGAGAGTTCTGGAAGAACTCGCAAAGCTGAAAATGGATAAGGCTATGGGGCCAGATGGCATCCACCTGAGGATAATAAAGGAGCTGCAAAGGGAACTAGCAGTGCCTCTGGCGGTCCTGTTCACAGAGTCACTCAACACAGGTGTCTTTCCAGAGGACTGGAGGAGGACACATGTAGTCCCACTGCACAAAAGCGGCAGTAGGAAGGAGGCAGGGGAACTTACAGGCCAGTCAGCCTCACCTCAGTGGTGGGAAAGATCATGAAGACACTGCTGAATGAAAGGATAGCGACACATCTAGAATCCAGCGGTGCTCAGGATCTGAGGCAACACAGATTCACAGCAGGAAGGTCATGCCAAACGAATCTAATAGATTTTTTTTATGGGTGACTAGGGAAATAAATCAGTGAGGGGTGATAGATGTCGCCTACCTAGATTTCAGCAAAGCCTTCGACACCAATGCAAAGAAGTGCAAAATAATGCACCTGGGTAGAGGGAAACCTGGGGAGAGCTACAGGTTGGGGGGGGGCTGACTGTCACCAAAGAGGAAAGGGACCTAGAGGTTATCATCTCTGATGACCCTAAAATATCAAAGCAGTATACAAAGGCAGCAGGGAGGGCCAGTGGCATGCTGGGGTGGATAGGCAGGGGTATCACTAGCAGAAGGCAGGAGGTGGTGATGCCATTGTATAAAACATTGGTAAGGACTCACCAGGAGTATTGCATGCAGTTCTGGAGGCCACACCTGCGCAAGGACATAGATAAGGTGGAGACTGTCCAGAAAAGGGCAACAAAGATGATGCAGGGCTTGCACCACAAAACATATCAGGAGAGACTAAGGGACCTCAATATGTACTCACTGGAGGAGAGGAGACAGCAGGGGGACATGACTGAAATTTTTAAGTACCTGAAGGGCATGAACAAGGTGCAGGTTGGGGACCTCTTCCAATGTAGAAAAAGTACTAGAACAAGGGGGTACAACATGAAATTGGAGGAGGGTGGAGTAAGAGGTAATGTGATGATGTTTTTCTACATAGAAAGGGTAGCTGACACTTGGAATAGTCTGCCACAGGAGGTAGTGGGGGCAAGTACAGTGGAGGGGTTTAAGCATGCCTAGGACAGGCACAAGGGAAGCTTGAGAGGGGAGGGAGTGTTAAAAAGCCATTGATTACATAGGGTCAGTGGCCACATACAATGTATAGGGCCTACGGGCAGATTGGATTGGCCTAGCAGTCCTTATCTGCCAACAATTTCTATGTTTCAATGATTTATACTGAACAAGTTCTGTAGTGAACTACAAGGAGAGAGTACCTGGGCTAGATCCATGTTCTGTTTAAAATCAGACCTGTACTTACAAATTTTAAATAATCACAATGGGCCTTATGTGCCATAATGCCAAATATGTGCCAGCAAATGCATGTACTGGGCTGAACAGCTATGCAACCCATACTCAGTGGGCAGACATACAGGCTGGAATTCATCTTCTCTGGCTAGCCCAGTATGCCAGCATGTAGCACCACACTGAGGGAGGGAACAGTTAGAGGAAGGACAGTGGGCTTCCAGTAGGAAGCCTGGCCCTGTATCCCAAAGAAAATCCTCTGTTTCATGGGAGCAGGTGATAATGGGATATAGTAGTCAGCATATGGGCTGCTATTTCATCATAGGCATACATGGATGCCTATCACTTAAAAAAAACATGCACTGGTCAGTGTCATGATCTCCCCTGCCATCAATGGCAAGCAAGAGGGCTAGAGTCTGTAGCAGTAGGTCCTGATGAGGGCTTCAGGACTCTCGTGGGGGGAGATATACAGTGGTTACAGCAGCCCTCTGGCTGGTGTACTCTTAAGTCTCCATGACACTGGGCCAGCAGGATGAAAATAGGTTATAACATGGCCAGAGAAAATCACTTGCTCCCATTTGTCAGCAGCCATCAGGTGACCGTGGATTAATTAAGTAATAACCCACACCTTGGAGTGCCTTTTTACGATTATACAATGGACCCATGTATAAAATGCATTTAAAATGTGTTTAAGTATGTTTTTTATAAATGCTATTTCTCAGCCGTGGTTTATTGCAGGATATACCATGGTCATGTGATGTGTTTTGACCATTGAGGTTACAGGATTTTCATACCCCCATTGTCTAATACTCAGGTAATCCATAGTTGCTTCCTACACAGCTGAAGCACTTGTGTTCGCTGGAGGCCCCCTCAGGCTCATCTGTGTACTTGCAGCCGAACAGTAGCTCCAGGGAGGAACTGTACTGTGCTATTGACTCAAACTATTGGCCGGAATGTTCAGAGTTTTTTGCTGTTGACGTGCCATTCTGAATGTAGTTCTCCATCCATTTGTTAACCTCACTTCTCTCTGCCTCCCAACTCGTTCTACCTTCCCCCCTCAGTCTGACCTGCCTGACTCCACATCTGTGTGGCTGACTCCATTGTTCAGTGCACCTCTGCAGTCTGAAGTAAAAGTACATCCCATCTGCATTTTGTGACATGTGTGGCAGCCCTTCCTCATCACTGTTACCTCCCTGCCTCCACTTCTCTGCCCCAGAGTCCTGCAACCCCTGCCTCCTTTTCTGCTTCTGTGCTCCTAAGTGACAGTTAATACCGATCTAACAGTTAGTCCCATTTCCATGTTCTCACATCTCTGTCTTTGTACCTTCCCTCCTCGCTCCTACCTCCCTGGCTCCTGAGTCATTCTACCATCTCTCCTCAGACTTACCTCCCTGCCTCCACATCTGTGTGGCTGACTTCATTGTTCAATGCATCTCTACGGCCTGAAGTATAAGTACATCCCGTCTGCATATTGTAGCATGTGTGGCAGCCCTTCCTTGTCACTCTTAACTCCCCTCCTCCACTTGTCTGTCCCCAACTCCTGCAATCTGTCCCTCCTTACTGTGTTTCACTGCTGCTCCTGCTCCTCTTCTGTCCTGTTAACTGAAAGTTACAGTTGGACAATCGGCAATCTGACATATCTCTGTATGTCAGCCTGCGCTCCCCATTTTCCCTGGTCATGTTATAAGTTGATTAACACACTCCAGAGTGTTGGTTACATGGGGAATTAATCCACACCTGGGTGTACTTAATGCATATCAGGCTCCACCGTCCTAGCCAGTGGCATGCCCCCTCCCTGCCACAGCCCCAACTTGCTGCACATGTTCAAGCATAGTCAGGACTTGCAAGGTCAATATGTTGAAATTGCCATTAGTATATCTGCAGATGGCCAGTGGACACTCAGGATGCATAAATGTCAGGTTTGGAGTGAATCATATTGCTATTGTAGGGCTCTTGTGTGCCATGTCACTCGGTGTTCCCATCATTCTTCCATCTGGAAGGGCAAGAGGATGGAGGCCTTTGCAATCTGTGCCATAGATATTTAGAGAGTGTCATCTGGTGGTGATCTAACACTAGTCAACCTGCACTGCCACCCCTCCTCAACAGGAACAAACTGTTGTATTACCATGATTTTTGTTTGCCTCCCTCGCCAGTAACCCCGCACCCAGAATCTGGATGTGATCCCAAGTCCCCAGCCGGCAGTGCAACTCACTTCTTCCCTGCTTCTTGAGCATCCCCAAAAGCAACCAGTTTTAAGGGGGAGCACTCAGCATGAGGAGCCCCATACTCAAGTGTGGGGATGGTCCCAGTTTGCATTTTGTGTGCAAAAACAGTTTTTTACTTTCTGTTTACTGCAGTATTATAGATGGTATCAGACTGATTCTGCTGGCTTCAGAGTTGATATTCTCTGTAACTACAAATCCCAGAATCCCCTGCTGCTGACATCAGTGCAGGGCTGCAGCAGTGGGAGATTCAGAAGCCTTAAGTGCTCTGTGGTGCATCTAGGAATTTACAGAAGGGGAGGAGTGCACTTGTCCTGGAAAACCAAACCTCTCTAGTGGAGTCTGGGGGCATGCCTCTCCAGGAAATTTTGAAAATGTAATTTGTGAAATGGTGCATTTTGGTACATTTTAGGCGCCGTTTCAGGAGCAAAAAAAAAAACAATAGCAGCAATGCACTGAAACACCCCTGGAGTTTGAAGACAGCCAAGTAATTTTAATTTTTTTTAACACAAAAAAGATGATTGTCTGCTCTCCGTCACCCAGTGTCATAAGAGATGAACTGATATACTGTTGGAGCAGTGGATGCCTTGTATGAGTGACAAACAGGGCTGTCTACCTGCCCAATAAACTGCACATCCACCACAGATTTCCTGAAAAAATTCTCAATTATCTACGTGCCAACAAATGAAACGCAAAGCTTCATCCAACACTGAATGCACTCACTGTTATAGGCTGACTTTGCCCTGACTGGTAAAAGAAATTTCCCCAAAGAGTCTACCAACTGTGAGCAATGCGATCATTACAAACAATTTCACAGATCCTAACTCTCATTTCCCACACCAAGAAACTGTATTCAGAGTACCTGAAAACCCTTCTAAGTGCATTTTAAAGCATCAACAACTCTGGCCTATTGATGAAGTCACAGGGGGCCTCACCATTACACATTGCCATGGCCCCGGAATTTGATGATCTGACCCAGTCTGAATACCTCCATCCTAGGGGGGGAATTGACGGTGGAAATTCACTGGAAGCATTCAATATGACACTGCAACCCCACATCCCTGCCAACCTGACTGGCCTCTCCGCATGTTAGATTGGACCGATGGTGGCTGCTGTGCAACCCTCTGACAGAGCCCACCTTGGATACAGGAACTGCACTATGGACTCCATGGAAGATGACTACAAAAGCCAAGGAAGGAAGGAAGGAATGGAACTGGGAGGCAACTAAGCAGAGGATGGCCACTGGGGTGAAGGGGCAAGAACTTTATATATAAAAGAAACTACTAATCAAAATTGTTAGGATCTAGAAATCTTTTTTTTTCCTTCATTAAAAATTTTATTGTTTGCCACAAATAAAGGTACAGAATTAAACTGTAGGTGAACATTCAAGCAAATGACTCAATTGATCTCAAAGCCCTGGTTAAGTACAGCATATAGCAATAACTTCAGATGCTATATATCTTCAGTATACTAGTAGAACACAATAATAAATAGCAGTAAAAAAAGGAAGCATTAATAATGTGAAGTAGACTAAAAATATCTAGGTGCATGCATTTTACTTTACAGTATTCTGAAGGCATAGTAAAACATAAAAAAATAGGTAAATATCTTAATGGAAAAGACATTAATGGAGTCAAATGACCTACTTAATGTAAAACAGTATCACTCTGACAGGGACAACAGTACAAAATTGAACATTAAATATTGTTAATCTCTAGACAGCTTTACACTCTACAGTATATCCCAAGAAGGGGGGCCCATACCAAGTTAGAGACCTCTTTTTGACCTGCTAAATGATAACACATTCTCTCATTATTAGCCACAATTGCTAGGTTATTGTACCACTCCTCAAAGGTACAGGGTCTGGGAGTTTGCCAGTAGACAGAAGGAGCCTTTTCAAGTGAAGAGAGGCTGCCATAAACCAGTTCATGTGGCACTTTTGTAGATTACTCATCTGGAAAACAAAGCCCAAAGTGAAAACTTCTGGGGGAGAAAGGAATCTTACTTGCAACTACTTTTTCACATAGATTATGAACCATTCTCCAAATATTAGTAATACTGGGGCAGCTCCACATCATATGAAGAAGACCTGCATGTGATGCATTATATACCACTGGAGCAGTGGATGCCTTGTATGAGTGACAAACAGCATTGTCTCCCTGCTCAATAAACTGCCCATCCACCACAGATTGCTAAAAGAATCCTCAATTTGTACCAACAAATGAAACCCAAAGCTCACTCCAACACTGAATGCACTCACTGTTATGGGAAGACTTTGCCCCAGCTGGTAAAAGAAACTTCCCCAAAGAGTCCACCAACTGTGAGCAACACGATAGATACAAACAACTGATAGGAACTGAAAATTTGTGGAGCTTACTGGGGTTGGTGCATCTAGACCCTAAATAAAGACCCGTGAAGTGAAACAGAGACAGCCAGAAACCCTCGGGCTCTGTGAGGGTCAGAACGAATGGTGGGGCAATGAGGGAACAGCAGTGTAGTCAGAAATGCTTTGTTGCTGTTGTGAAGATCAGCAATGTTCCTCATCTTGACTTCAGTTCACTGCATTCTCAGCTCAGCTGTCCATCCATGATGCTAACAATCAGATGCCCTGTACTTCTCTGCTAAAATGGCTAAAGGCTAACATTAGCTATTACAGGCGCGCTCCCTCATCCCATCCCCATCCACTTGTATGAAAGTCATGTTTTGAATGGCACGCGGAGATTTTATCATGCCGCATCACTGTCGGTGGGCTTCGATACAGAATGCTGCTGGGGGTTAGGGCAGGGCTGTCGAGACATGCCAGCAGGCAGGACCAAATACTGCTGCTGTGCTACCTACGGATCAGCAAAGGTGGTGGCACATGCTGTCGCCCCAAGGCCTCAGACTGCCACTGGTGCATGTTAGAGTTTTGATAAGCTCTGATATTTTGTTTGCAGGTCCCCGCTGTCCTCCCTGGGCTAAGTACAGTCACAGAGGACTATACTTAGCCCTGTAGAACAGTGGGACTAGCAGACATCTGGTCTGAGCTTATGAAATTTGTAACATACACTGCAAGTTATTGAATCTCTCATTGCTGCAGCTCTGCTCTGATGTCAGCTGCAAGGGATTCTGGGGTGTGTAGCTAATGAAAATGTCATCTTGCAAGTCAGCAGAATCAGGCTGATAAAATCTATTATACTGCAGTAAACAGAGTGTAAAAAAAACTGTTTTTGCACACAAAGTGCAAACTGGGACTACCCATACACTTGGGTGTGGGGGTCTTAGTGCTGACTGTTCCCCTTCAAAACTTAAATTGATGATTTTATTGCTGGTTATCCCCCCAAAATATCACCCTCATCCTTTGGAATGTGGAAGTTGGCTTACAGCATGGGTTGCATAATTTTAGTTGAGGTTTTGGGTACCAAAAGATCACTGTTAACTCAGTATTATAGTTAGGGCTATAATTTTTTCACGGTAAAAAATTTCCAATTTCACGGCAATTCACGGTCCTAAAATAGGATATTTATTAACTGAAAAACCACAATGAGAAGTGCACCCACCAGCTTCTAACTCTACAAAGGCTGGCTATTTAACTTTAGCTGCAAGTTGCAACTTGAGAGACATGCTTTGAAACTACACAGCTGTAGCACAGTCAGAATACGGTTTGCCTTCCATCTGCACCGAGGACTGCAAGGACTGAGTTTTTTGGCAGCACAGTCTGAATACGGATTTCCTTCCCTTGCACCGATGACTGAAATGCACTTCCTTGCTGGCTGAGGGAGCCGAAAAAGGCTATTTAACTTTAGCTGTAAGTTGCAACTCGAGAAACGTGCTCTGATTTTTATTTAAGGAATGCTGCAGACAGAAAATGGACCTGCTAGCAGACAGGAGTCTTGTTCCAGCACTTAGAAAGTAAAGAAGCAAACTTTTAAATCAGAGTTTTTTTTGGCAGCACACAAATTACACTTCAGCCGCAACTTGCAGACAGTCGAAATATGTTGGCCACGGGAGCACTACACTACGGCTTCTTCTTGTACTGGAATTGTTCTACTCCTGATTTTCAATGCAAAGATATTGTTTGTCCTGCATACAAATGAAGGAGTATGTATGATTTTTGATTTTGGGGATTTTCATGGGGGACTACCGATTTCACGGTAATCATGAAATTTGTGACCCTGTGAAAAAATTACAGCCCTAATTATAGTGCAAGGAGGTGGGGGTTTCTCTGTGCTAAGGATGACACTTGGCTACAGTGAAAGCCACACATGTTCTGTTGGAACTAGTTGCTCATATTATTCTAGAGAGTTAAATAAATGCCCAGATGCAGTGGTTTTAGTATGGGAAATGATTTTACCGAATTTACTCATGGTGGGCTCTGCAATAGGAGAATTTCTGTAATGGTAATTATGCTAAAAATAATACGCAGCATGGTGGGCAGTATTAGTCTACAGTATACCGGACCATCCAGGGGTGTAATGAGGCCCAACACTGAAGGCAGAGGACCTCATAGCCCCTGGAAGTTCTGGTATAGCCCATACCACCCACCCTGGAAGGTATTATCATGCTTAGAAAGGGCATTTTTTCTAGAAATGTTTAAAAATATTTAAAAATAAAAGTTGACTTGAAAAAAGACATAAATCAATAAGAAAAATTTTTTTTTACAACGCAGTCCCTCTATTGCTGGAACTGGCAGTAGAGGGCGCTGTTGTATACATTACTGTTTTACAAGCTGAAAGTGCTGTGCTCTTGTCCCCCACCTCGACTACTGGTATGGTTCTCAGCCCTGAGTAGAAGTCCGGTTTGAATACCAGAATGTTTTCTCTTTTAACGGCATCACTGAGATTGACAGAGTGATAGTCAGAAGTGGCAGTGAGTGACTGAGTGGTGTAGTGAGAGTGGCGCAGATATCCCTTTCATGTGCGATTGGATGGTAGTACTAAAGATGGGTCATGGCAGCACAGGTCAGAAAAAAAGTAGTGTTTTTTTTCTTGAAATGGGATCAATTCTGAAGCTGGAGATAAGGAAAAGCGAGGCCAAGTGAACAGATTCAGGTGAGAGGGAGGCTGTTGCACGCTCATTGAGTGAGGAAAAAAAATCCAGACTGAGCTGAAAATATCCTGACTAGGTACATGAATAGCAGCACATGCTGAGACAGATAGGATGGAACTTATTTTCCAGTCTCTTTTGGCATATAAATGTACCCCTTGCCTGGGGTCTCAACCAGTCAGAGGCTAGGAAATGTTATGCCCATTTTCTAAGCCTCTATAATGTGTCTGTGTCTTTTATTGCTAAGTTGCATTCCCCACAATTAATAGCCTTGTAATCTGTTCTCATTCATTCAGGTATCCTACAACCCAGCAGTATAATGATGTTGTCAACACATTACTTCAGGCATACCCATTCCTGGATGAGGATGGAGGCGGCTTTGTAAGTTTCAAATTTAGTGACATGCACTTTCTTTCCTTATTTGTTTCACCTTGGGATTGGGGTGGGGGATAAACTGCATCTTTTGAAAACTGGCTATATCTTCCTTGCTATCCCAGCTTGGGTTTCCCCTTAAAACAACATTTACAGTGGGAGGATGAAGAAATGGTAGACACCTGATAGGTTCCTCTATGTGTTCAGGTTTGCCAAAATCCCTTTTTTAGGTTACCCAGCTGGAAATTTCCTCCTAAGACTCTGCAAGTATTTGAAAGCACAATTCTTTCTGACTGTTCGGGGTTTGTGAACTCCCCTACTTTGATCAACATTGTAGAGTTGAGGAGGGGAAGAGGAAGCTAAGAGTAAATTATTATAGTCAGCTGTTAAATTCCTCACAGGTTGTACACTGTTGAATGGTAAAGAGGAGGTTGCTTTTAGTTTGAAAGTATAAATGTTAAAAGCCTCTCCATTTGTTTTTTCTATTTCTGTGTTACGGAGATGATGTGGCGCAATAGCTCACTTGGGAGACCACAGGTTGGGAAACCATATGAGCTTACCCCTCATAACAGTGACAAAGGACAAATGGCAAGTACTATTGGTGATGCTAGTAAAGGAGGGCAGGATGGGGGGGGGGTGGAAGGTGGTTTCCCTTAATGCTAGGAGCCTTGGGAGGAAAACTGCAGAGTTACAGGTGCTCATGGCAGAGGGAGAGGTGGACATTGCAGCCATCACAGAAACATGGGCCACCCAACACAATGACTGGAACCTGTCTGTACCAGTGTACAGGTTATTTCGTAGGGACAGGGTGATTGGGAAAGGAGGGGGGGGTGGCACTATATGTGAAGGAAGGACTGAAGTGTGTAAAGGAGGAAGGGGAGGAGGGTAGTATGGAGTCAATTTGGATGCAAATCCAGGATTCCAAGAATAGGATTCTTAGAATGGGAGTGGTGTACAGGCCGCCATCTCAGATGGAGGAGTTAGACAGGGAATTAGCAGGACAGATCAGGAGGACCTGCGAGAAGGGTAGTGTGGTGATTGTGGGGGACTTCAACATGCCAGGAGTGGACTGGAGTACCCCAACAACCAGGAACAGAAGGGAACAGGCACTGATGGATGCCTTCCAGGACAGCTTCTTGCTGCAAATGATCAGTCAACCAACCAGGTTAGGGAATACCCTTGACCTTGTGCTGGCAAATGGGGACTTGTGAGAGAACTTACAGTGGAGGAACTGCTGTCAGGGAGTGACCACCACTCAGTATGGCTCACACTGGATATGGGCAAGGAAGGTGGAATCTGGCACAAGAGTGCTGGACTTCAGGAGGGCCGACTTTGGGAGGATGGGAAGTGGTCAAAGGGTACCGCACAGAATTAAATCTAGTATGAACACTAACCAGAGGTGGGAGCTCATAAAGCTGGGGATAGTGGAGGCAACCAAAACCTGCTGCAAAGCCCAGAGCAAGAAGGCTAGGGCTAAGAAACCAAGTTGGTTGAGCAAGGAGGTCATGGAAAAGGTAAGGAGGAAAAGAGCTGCCTTTAGGAAGTACAAGAAAACAGGGAGAGGGGAGGACAGGGAGGAGTACTTGATGGAATTGAAGGAGGTGACAAGGGCAGTAAGGGGAGCCAAGGCATCTACGAAACTCAGGCTGGCACAAGGCATTAAGAAGGGGAGAAGGACTTTTAGGTACATCAGGGAGAAAAAGGAGCAGTAAGGACCACTTAGTAAGGATTAGAGAGGAGGGGTTGGTGGAGTTGGAAGATAAAAGGCAGAAGCACTAAATGAGTACTTTGCTCAGTATTTACTAAAGAGAAGAGAGGGGTGACACCAAGGGAGAGAAATGGCAGAAATGGGGAGGGTGTACACAGGGAAATCATGGAGGCAGAGTTTGGGAGGTTTGAAGCACTGAGGTGGATATGCCAGGCCCAGATGGCATCCAGCCCAGGGTACTGAAGGAGCTGGCAGAGGTCCTTGCAGGACCTTTGGCAGACCTATTTAATGCCTCACTACTTTCGGGGTGTGTACTTCAGGACTGGAGGATGGCTCATGTGGTGCCCCTCCACAAGAATGGCCCCAAGGATGAACCGGGAAACTACAGACCAGTGAGCCTCACATCCATCATGGGTAAGCTAATGGAGACTATCCTGAAGGAGAGGCTGGTGGCCCTCCTAGAGGTCAAAGGACTACAGGACAGCAGACAGCATGGCTTCATACGGGGCAGATCCTGCCAAACCAAACTGGTGGAGTTCTATGACTGGGTAACTAGGCAACTGGACAGGGGCCATGCAGTGGATGTCCTGTATCTGGACTTCAGTAAGGCATTTGATTCGGTGCCGCATGGAAGGCTGGGAAGGTTAGTATGCACAGGGGCGTGCAAAGCTGGTGAGATGGATAGGGAACTGGCTTCAGGGGAGGCAACAGAGGGTGGTGGGGTGGGGAGCTCTCACACCCGAGGGTAGTGATGAGCGGTGTTCCACAGGGCTCGGTGTTGGGACCAGTGTTGTTTGGGATATTCATTGCAGACATATCATTGGACATCAAGAGCAAGATCATTCTGTTTGTTGATGATACCAAGGTAGGAGCAGTGGTGGATGACCTAGGGGGATGGCAGGGGTTGCAGAATGATCTGACAAAGCTTGAAACCTGGTCAGACACCTGGCAACTGGTGTTTAATGCCAAAAAGTGCAGGGTGCTGCATTTTGGGATGAAGAACCCAAGGAGGAGTTACCAGCTGGGGGAGTGCAGCTAGCCCAGACAGAGGAGGAGAAGGATCTGGGGGTGCTCATTACAGGGTCAATGAACAACTCAGCACAATGTAGGAAGGCAGCTGCAAAGGCCATCAAAATGCTGGGTTGTATTGCAAGGGGTATATCCTTGAGGAGGGAGGAGATGATTCTGCAACTGTATAGGTCATTAGTTAGACCGCACCTGGAGTACTGTGTGCAGGACTGGCACCCATATCTGAAGAGAGACATTAAGTTACTGGAGGAGCTGCAGCGCAGGGTGACATAGATGATCAAGGGGCTGGGGGACTTATCATATGAGAGGAGGCTGAGGGAGTTGAACATGAACTCACTGGAGGAGAGGAGGGACGGGGGGAACATGATTGAAACCTTTAAGTACATGAAAGGAATAAACAAGACAGGTACAGAGGGGCTGTTCAGAGTAAGGAAGGGGAGGGACAACAGGGGCCATGATATGAGACTGGAGGGAGGAAGGTTCAGGAGGGAGATGAGGAGACACTTTTTTACAGAGAGGGTGGTGGCTGGGCGGAATGCGTTACCTGCAGAAGTGGTATCCACTAGAATAGTGGACTGCTTCAAAAGGGGATGGGACAGGATAAGGGGGAAGGTCAATGAAGGAGAAGGGTGGAAGGAAGGGGCAGCTGCAGAATACGGGGTGCTAGCTGCACATTCGAGCAGACTTGTTAGACCTCCAGGCCTTTATCTGCCTGCAAATTTCGTATGTTCGTAAATCTTTATACAGTAGGTTACCTGATTATGAATAGTGCATGAATATGCTTATTTTCCTAGTTTCAGAAATAGAGACCAGAGATTTCTCTTTTGTCTCTTTGAGTACAGTTCCATGCAGCTCATGGGTTTGTTAATGCAGTGAATGTTTTGATGTTATAACTGAAATAAGACAAATGTTTCTCCCTCCATGACGTATCTTTTGATGCAGTACAATCGTTATACTCGCATGTATTAAGAGGGGGTGGTGCCCTCATTGGTCACAACAAGTATTTTCTTTTCTGCATGTACTGCATAGGAAAACCAAACTGTCTGATTTAAACAATAAACATAAAGTTAAAAAAAATAATAAAATTTACTATTTTATCATTTTTAAAGGTAAACAAGTAATACTGTATTCTGCCTGTAATGAAGAGATACTGGGGGGCTGTTTGTATACATGAAAGGTGTTTGTTGTGTATGTGTTTTGGTGGGGGAGGACAGGGTGTATTTATTATCCCAGTGGATCTTCTGCAGTCAGTCAGTACTGACCTGTGGTTCAGTGTTATTTAGAATCAGTTCTAAATGAAGCCCAAAAAGTCTTAAAAGATTCTTGTTTTTGAATCTCTATTGGAACACACCAATATCTGTATCTTGACATATAATTGTATAGCTAATTATATGTTAATCACTGGTATACATGTCTGTTACTAAAATTGTTTTTTACGTGGAGGTGTATTTTGGTTCTAAAGTTTAGAACCAAATCATTTTTATGGCTGCAGTGGGTGGAGCCTGCAGCTGTCTTGTGGTAGCTCTAAAAAACAATTACCGGATTGACACCATGGAATGCTTCCATTTTGGTGTTCTTGGAATGATCATTCTGCAACTCCAAAACAAGTCTCTCACTCCTGACCCCCATGGGCACACTATTTTAAGCTGCAGTCACCCACCAGTGCAAGATGGCCACCAACATTTATTGCGCATGCTCGAGTAGTAGCGCATGCATGACTGAACTGTGGGCATCTTGGGTATGGCGGACTGTTTCGCTGTGAGCTCAGTGAGCGTGGCTGTAGCTGTGTGGTCTCTGGCATTAGTTTTTTTTTTTTTTTTTTTAAATCTTTCTGACCATCACCACCCCCAGTGCACCAAATGGAGCCTGTCCCCTAATTTGCTTTGGGAAGGGTGTGGGGGTCTTTGAGAAGAGGATCCTTCCACAGTCCATGGCCTGATCTGAGATTTTAAGATGTGCAATTCTTGATCTTATTTCACTACAAGGACTCTGTTAGCGTGACACATTAAAAATTCAAATCTAGGTGTTTTCAGACCCATTGCTAATTGTGGGAGGATTTCTAACACTAAGAAATAATGTACTGTTATTCATCAGATTAGACCTCCTCCATCATTGCTTCTGCTGTTTCATCCTAAGCTGTCCCTCCCACACTCATCACTGTTTCCTCTACTCTGATGTTTCCATCCCATGTCAGGAAGCCAGGCACCATTCCCACTGCACCGTCTTTCTCTTTAAATACTGTGCAGCTCTCTCCCTAGCTACTTCTTTTCCTTCCATTTCATCCCTCCCTTCCTCCTACTCCCTTCACTCTGCTCACAGATGCTTCTTCACTGTCCCCCATTATATATCTGATGGGCAAGCAGCCTTTAACGGTCATATCCATACCTCTGAAATAACCCCTCCCCACCACTTCCCCACTTCTTCTCTTGCCTTTCCTTCAAGTATCTCTTCTTGGAGCTTTCCTCACACACTTATTCCTGTAAGTAGCCACTCTGCCTCTCCCTGTCTCATTATTTTCCCCTGCTCTTACCCCCCTTTTTAATTTGCCTTCCCCTTTTTTCAGCCTGTCTCCTGTGCCTCCCTCCCAATAACCTAGCTGATTTCTATTCTTTTTCCTTGGAATTCTATAAGGGCAAGGGAATGGGGAAATTGTTTAACCAAGAAAGGCACACTAAGCTGGAGCTTGTTTTCAGGTGTGACCCTGGAGCACAAGGAAGTTAAGTGACTTGCTCAGGGTCACACAGTATGCACGTGGGGGCTAATGAGATTTAAACTCGGGTCTCCAAGTTTGCAACTCAGTGTCCTTAACCAGTATGCTATACTGCCTCCATATTGTGCAAATGTGCTATTTTATGCATAGTAAATGAGAGAAGCAATGCATGATAAATAATTTATCCGACCAGGTTCCACATTTTGAATAAGATAAACTGTATATTCTCTCAGTGTAAATTTATCCACACACACTATACATGTCACTACCCACCCTTCCCTGAAGTGGCTGTCCGACCATAGTAAGATTCCAGTGTTATGTGGACCAATACAAAAGGTGTAGATTTCATCCTTCTAATAAAAATTAGCATGATACTGACAGCTAAACAAAACAGTTCCATAGGATTGATTTGAAATTATAATAGTACATATATTTAAATCACTCAAACAGTATCTAAAAAAAAAAAAAGAAAACCTGCATAAACTGAAAATGCAGCAATGGCAGTGTTGAGATAAATTTCTCATCCATACTCTGTGGTGACCTCAGAGACAATTCATTCATGGTTATGCTTCCCTCTGCCACTCATGAGTCACACAAGGTTACCTCAACTCATGTGGATAATAGATTTATCCAACACTACTTTGTTGCATATCCCCTAGTTATCTGATATGTTGTGTTTTAGCATACTTAATGTAGTATTAGTATTTATTGATTGGCTAACTGTTGTTGCCATGTTTTTTGCTCTACTTTGCTCTGCGTGTTACTCTGTGTTCCCCCTACTGTAACTCCCACCATGTTGCACTAGAAATGAACCTTGGTTCAGTGTGCTCTGCCTTTAACCTTTGCTGTTTGAAGTCCTTTCCCAGTCACAAAACTGGAAAATAATTTTTGACCAGGAAAGATACACAAGTTGAGGCTTGTTTCCAGGTTCATCCTGGGAGCACAGGGAAGTTAACTGACTTGCTCTAGGTCACACAGTATGCATGTGGTGGCTGTGGGAGTCAAACCCAGTTCTCCAGGTTTGCAGCTTAGTGCTGTTCTTATCCACTACACTGTATTGCCTCCCCATATCATTCCTCATATGTGCTGCTGTTTAGTACTTTGTTTTTGGGGCACTGGAAGAGATGTTGCATAGCACATACATTTACATACCCATGATGCAGCTCATTCTACTCATAGAATTAATGTAGTCTCACACTGTGCTAAAAAGCTAGTCAAACAAATGTTCTAACATGTTACTACACTCTGATTAGATTAAGTAAGAAGTTGTGTGTCTGATCCCAATGGTAGGTATGTCATAGTTTCAGGAAAACTGGCTGGAGTTAATTTGGTATTGGGGTCTATATATGGCCCAAACCAGGAATCACCCTCTTTCTTTACTCAGTTGGCTGTATTGATTGCTCCCCTAGCAGATAGTCCAGTTATTTTAGGAGGAGACTGGAACCAAGTACAGTCCAACCATATTGATCGTTCGTGATCTAGAGCCGCATGTCTATCCCCGTCCCAGAGAGCGTTGGCTGAGTTTACTTCTTCCTTGGGCCTAATTGACCCTTGAAGAATATATAATCCCACTGTCAAAGATTTTACTTTCTATTCCCCTGCTCATAGAAGCTATTCTCAGATTGATTTTTTCCTGATAAGCCACCAAATTCTTTCTTTTATTTATGAAGCCTCTATAGAGAGTTGGGTAATCTCGGATCACTCACCCATTGTTTTTCGATGCCGACCACTGTCTGCTCCACCTAGGTCTTATTCATGGTCCTTAAATAATGTTCTGTTAAAGGACCCCAAAACACTAAGCCATTTTGGCTCCTTTATGTCTTTTGCGATCACATCCAATTGGGGTTCTGTTAGTGCAGTGGACCGGGCGTGGTCGGCCTTGAAGGCCATATGGAGAGGTGAACTAATTAGATTAGCATCAGTTCGCAAAAAGAAAACGTCATGCCTCTTGTCTAATTGTTTAGAAAGGATTAAAGCTTTGGAGCTTATGGGAGACTAAGGAGATCTATGGGACATGACCAAGAACTAGCTACCTCAGGGCCTGGTAATGTGAGATACCTTATGGGAAGGTGTAGAAAATCGAGCTCCAGGCTGAAGGCTTCTTATATAGGACAGGGTGCAAAGCTGGCAAAATTTTGGCATGGCAGTTGAAACAACGTGCTTCGCCAAGAGTGGCAGAGTTGAGACATCCTGAGACTAATAATATGGTTTCTGATCCAGAGGGCATATTAGCTATCTTTCTTGATTTTTATAAAGTTTGTATTCTAAAATGTCATCCTTTTGGATACGAACTCCAAGATAAGGAATTTCTAAAAATGTCCCCTCCCTCACTTTCGGAAGAAGTGGCCAGAGGCTAAGCGGCTCCCTTTTCTTCAAAAGAGATAACTGAAGCTATTGATGCGTTAAAATTAGACAAGGCCCCGGGACCGGATGGGTTTACTGCCCTTTTTTTCAAATCATTTAAAGAACTTTTGGTACCGCTGTTGCGACAGCTCTATACCTTTTGGCAGGAACATGGGATTACAGACCCATCTCTTTTTGAGGCGAGAATTATTTTACTACCTAAACCTGGCAAACCAGTAGATATGGTTGGTAATTACAGACCAATATTCACTATTGAATGTGGATATTAAAATTTATGCTAAAATCTTGGCCACTCGAATCAAAGCTCTGTGGTTAAACCTAGTGAGTCCGGAACAGGTTGGTTCCGTGGCCAGTCGCTCGCCAGGGGACCATTTCAGGAAATTATTTTATTTAATCTCTGCGTCTTCATGCCCAGATATGGTAGCATCTCTGGTGTCCCTAGACACTGAGAAAGCCTTCGATAGGGTGGAGTGGGATTTCATGTTTCAGGTATTGTCTAAATTTGGTTTCCCAGGAAAATTCTTGGATTATATTCGGGTTCTCTATACGTGCCCCACAGCGAGGATTCAATGCAATAATTTGATTTCAGTGGTGTTTCCTCTACTGCAGGGCACGATCAGGGATGTCCTCTGTCCCCCTACCTATTTAATTTGTACTTAGAACCCTTAATCAGGACAATTAATAAAGATAAACAGGTCCAAGGGATTTGCATAGGGAAGTTTGAGTATAAGCTATCGGCCTTTGCTGATGATATACTCTTGCATCTTCGTAATACCCGGAAATCACTTCCCCGTTTATTTCAAATTATTGCAGATTTTGGTATAATTTCCGGTTATAATCTAAATAAAAACAAAACTGTGGTTTACCCGCTTTCCCCTCTCCTGCAGCAAAGCTGGTGTACATCCCTGGGTTTACAGTGGCACCCTAAGTCTTTGCAATACTTGGGACTGCAAATTTCAAAGGAGGTAACTGAACTGGTAGATTTAAATTATAAACCCCTATTTAAATCTATTAAGGAAAGCCTGGAAAGGTGGTCTAAGCTTCCGTTATCTTTCTGGGGAAGAATTAACACAGTCAAGATGATGATCCTACCAAAAATTTTTTACCCCCTTCATAACCTGAATTTATACCTTCCCAGGTCTTTTTTTAACCCAATTTATAAGTACTGCTCAGACTTTATATGGAAGGGCAAACCCCTCGTAGAGAGCTTATAAGAAGCTTACACGCTCTAGGATGATAGGGGCCTTCAACTCCCCGATTTTTATATATATTATCTGGCCTGCCATGTTGCCAAGAGGCGGCTCTATGGATGTCAGGTGAGGATACAGCTGTGGAGGCTTGAGCTCGACTAGGTTGGTAGCCCACAGTGTTAATTTAGACCTTGAGGCATGCCTCTATATTCCATGGTCCAAGGTTCCTACTAAAATGAGAGAATCCCCAGTGGGATGGGATATAAAAGCTCTCCACCAACTTTACTCATTTTTAAATATCCCCTATGCAAAAGATTTAATGCAGCCCCTTTTGAAAAATCCTAATCTTTTAGTTGGAAAACAACCAATAAAAACAGGTGTAGGTAACGCCCCTTCCAAGCCTAAAATAAATGATTTCACTTCAAGAGTTCAGTTGCCTCGCCTCTGTCTTAGGCGGAGAAGTTTAAAGTAAAACTCAGTGACGATTATGATTGTACCAGATAAAAAGGTGCATCAGTTCTTTCTTAGGGGTAGTAAAGGATCGGAGGCTGCTGGAGAGTTTCTAAGAAACCTGAGGGATTTGACATTATCCGTAAAGCAGTATCTAAATTATACAAAGTAATTATAACTAAAAGGGATAGCAATATCTCTTCAATACCTTATTACTGGGAGGCTAACCTATCGTTGGGGTGGTCTGAGGAGGACTACGTAAGGTCTGGTCAGATTTATATGTATATGTTAAACAAGATAGATTAAGGGGCCTTCAATTTAATCTTTTGCATAATCTTTACCTCTCCCCGGCTAAACTTGCTCAAATATATAGCCTTAGCTCCCCTGAGTGTAAAGTGTGTGGTTCCCTTATTGACACTACTTATCATAAGCTATGGGAATGTCCTAAGGCAGTTAAATTTTGGGAGTTAGTGAAGAAGTGGACGGGCCCATACTCCAACATTTCTGGTTATTTCAATGCTGATACATGCATTTTCGGCAGGTTGTCTCATATTCCCACAGTAGTTCAGAAGTTCCACGTAACCCTGGTGGCTTTGGTGACGAAGCTTCTCCTCCTCCGCTATTGGCATAGTGTCAGACCTCCATCCCACAAAGAATGGGTGGGATCAGTTTCTAACTGCCTTAAATGCGGAGAGAGCTGACAGCAAATTTTTCAATTCACATAAGAAATTTATCAGGCACTGGGGTAATTTTCTCAAGTGCCTCAAAGCCAAATATAAGGTTAAGGGAGTAGGATCCCCCTCTCGCTCGTTATATAATATACTTTGGTACCAGTCTTTAATCCCTTTTCCCTTGTCCATATTTCGACTTATCTGGAACAATTTGGGAAAGAGGACCTCCCTCTTTCCCTTGCATTATACAGTAAGTGTGAACAATTTTTTCAGTTATCTTATTACAGACTTATCTTGGGCTCATTTTGTTTTATTCAGGTTACTAAAATATTCTGGTTTTATGTTATCTGGGTTCTTATGTCTTTTTTTCTACATGGAATGCTGCCTGAGGGTTGGGGGTGGAGTTGGGATGGGTGGGGAGGGTGAAGAGGGTACCCCTTCTTGATATGTTGTGACCTATGATATCCTACTGTATGGAAAATTTTCGGGGGTATTTCTCTTGGGTGGGGGTTAATATTTTATTGTTGTATATCATAAAATAAAAGTTATTTGACAAAAAAAAAAGTAAGGAATTGTGTTACTCAGAAATCTGGACTGTCATATGCAGTATGGGCTGCCGCCCATTGGCTCTAGCTCTGCACCAATCGGCGTGCAGCCCTACCGACAGTCAGTCAAGGGTGGCGGGCGGCAGGCGGTGGGATGCTGCCGCTGCCGGGGAGCGGGTGGTGGGGCTTCTGGGGTGGGTGGGATGGGGGGACACTAGACACCAGGGAGATGTTTGGGGTTGTCACTGGACATTCTGCCCGCGATCGGGCATTACGGTCCACTGGACCACCAGGGAGATATTCGGGTTGGAGGTCTTTTACATTCTGCCCGCGATCGGGCACTGGGGGTTGTTTTACGCTCTGCCCGTGATCGGGCATTGGGAGCTGTTTTGGGCGGGGCGATACGCTCTGCCCGTGACCGGCATTGGGAGATGTTTGGGTGGGGAGGGGGGTTGTATTTACGCTCTGCCCGCGATCGGCTGGTGGGGGCAATAGGACTGAGTTGGGGCCAGCCACGGGTGGCAGCTGCTGTGTTGCGCCCTGCAATACAGCAGCTCTGTGGTGGCCCCTCAACTAATCCTTTTTTGGGCTCAAAGTTGTGCAGGGCGCAGGTTGGGTTGTGCCTGCACTGCAACTCTGCCCAACCCGACTGAATATCGGGTTGCGCAGTTTATGCATGGTTCCTGCCCCTCCTGTTGAGCATGCATTCATTTGCATTGCGCTGTTGCTCAACCTGTTTTCAGTGGCGCAACTGCCTCCTGCTGAATATCGCAGAATGGCGCAATGTAGGACTTGCGCATGTGCAACCCTTTTGAATATCTGGGCCTATGAGTTAAATTTTCACAATATTTGGTAGCACCTGCAAATTCTAAAGCACTTTTTGAGGGGAATGAAAACATGCTTGCCTGGATTCTCTAGGTAGGAGTATCATCACCAGAACCTAAATACAATCTTGGAATATCCCCAGAACAGAACTCGTGCCATGCATTTTTCTACTTCAAGAATTTTTTTTTTTTTAGTTTCCAGGAACAACCAAATTCGTGTGTAAAATGTTTGAAAATAGAGCCCTGTGTTACAAAAGCACACTGACTGCATGCAGGAAGGCCAGTTTGTTCCTTAATGTGGACAGCTGTATTAATTGGTCTCTGTGTGTGTCACCAAACCTCAGCATACACTCTGAAACCTCAAACTCAGTGCAAAGCAGAATGGGAATGAATATTATCTTGTTTCTGGACTCCTCAGTGTAGTGCAGTAACTATCTCAGCCAGCTACCAGGTGAATCCCAAAGGAAATCAGGCATTTAGTGCTCTCTATGGTGCCAGTTTGTAAGAACAGATGTGAACAAGTGCACAGCATCCTTAATATAAAAATGCAAGCAGAGAGCAAATGTCCACATTGTTTGATTTCTGTGTGTCTCTCTCTGAACCCTGCACATACACTCCAAAACCTCAAACCAAATGCAAAGCTTCATAGGTAAGCAAATAATCAGTGCAAGGCATCTTGATTGAGTAAATTCTTGTTCCAGTTGTGCTAAATGTCTGATTTCATTGGGGGCTGACCTGG
The DNA here is from genome assembly GCA_016271365.2 of Neoceratodus forsteri. Lineage (NCBI taxonomy): Eukaryota > Metazoa > Chordata > Ceratodontiformes > Ceratodontidae > Neoceratodus > Neoceratodus forsteri. The sequence goes on along the minus strand of CM057449.1, from coordinate 1,698,332,406 downwards.
TATTTGGCTGAGACAGTGACTACACCACACTGCACTGAAGGGTCCTAGCAGGATGAAACATATGCATGCAGTTTGTCACGGTAAGTTTAAACTGAAACAAATGTAAAAGCCTGTTTGTAGGCACATCTTGCTCTGGTAAACACAGTAACTTTGACACTGATGGCAGAAAAAGTCCAATGGTCCATCCAGTCTGTCTGCAGTTCCCTATCAAATGCTGGGACCTAAAGTTTATACAGGGTTCTAGCCAGTCTTGGGTAAGTTACTTTTTCTATTACTTTTGGAAACTTGTTCCAGAAAGCTCTGTGCAGTCACTAGCAAGGATGGAGAAGTACTGGAAAAAGTAATACACCTTACAGTTACAATTACTTATGTCTTTTTATACAAAAGAAATAACGTAACTGTAACTGATTACATTTATTTGAAAGTAACTAGTAACTAACCTATTACTTTCAAAAAATGTAATCTGTTATAGTTATTTATTATTTTTGTATTGTTTTTGTATAAATCCTAAATCCAGCTAAATCTGGGTTCAGATCTATGCATAGCACCATCTCTGCACTAGCAAAAGTCACAAATGACTGGCAGACTGCCCTAGACAAAAAGAATAATACCTGTGCTGTGTTTCTGGATCTAAGCAAAGCCTTTGACACTGTGGATCATGATCTTCTAATCTCCTCTCTGAACTCCATAGGCCTTGACTCACTCTCTCTTAAATGGTTCAGATGCTATCTCTCCGGAAGATTACAACTGGTAAAAAATGAAGGTGATCTATCTACCTCTAAACCACTCCTAAGAGGTGTACCGCAAGGCTCCATCCTGGGTCCCATCCTTTTGCCATTTACATCAACAATATTGATTCCAATCTCTCACTTTCTAATATCCACCTTTTGCAGATGACACTGTACTATATGTGAGCAATCCTCACCATCAAAAGCCTGTGAGCTCCTACAGTCTGAATTCTCCCTCCTTCAGCACAACCTATTAGAAAAGAAATTATTACTAAATGCCAAGAAAAAACCAAAGCTATGTTCTTGCTACCAAGAACTGTTCTTCCACTATCCCATCATTCACCCTCCCACAACTCTCTACCATCCTTGGTGAAAATCTGGAATATGTTGACAAATTCAAATACCTAGGAGTATGGATAGACAATAAACTAGACTATACTACCCACGTTGAAGAGCTCCTGAAAAGCTAAGACAAAGACTTGGTCTATTCTATAGGATCAAACACTACCTGACCAAAGACTCCAAATAAAGATTAATCTAGCATCATTCCTGTCCTCATTGATTATGCTGACTTCCTCTATGGTCATTGCTCCCTCTCCCATCTAAACAAATTAGACACCCTGTATCATAGAGCTATTAGATTCATTACTGACCTTCCTCTAGCACCCATCATTGCTCTCTCTACAATGCAGTCAGTTGGACATCCCTGCAACATAGAAGAAAAAAATGCTGCTATCTGGATCTACAAAGCTCTGACAAACAAACTCCCTTCCTACATCTCAGACTGCTTCAACCGGATCACATCCAGGCCCTACACCTTGAGGATCAACAAACTGATCCTGCTGAAGATTCCTATCACCTGCACCGGTATGGAAGAGCTGCAATCAGTTATTCTGGCACTTATCTGGAATTCTATCCAAAAGTCATTGAAAATGGATACACTGATTCCTCTTACATCCTTCAAAAAGCTGTATACCAGCCTAATCCCAGATTCGTGCAATTGCTTCCACAAGGCCCAGTCCTCCCACACCCCACCCTCCCACACCCCCTCTCTCCACCCCCTCTTTTAAAGCTCCTCCCTATTCTTCTATCATTCCTCTGGTCCTTTCTCCATCAAACCTCATACATATATGCTCACCCATGTACCATTATCCAAGCCTTATCCCTACTAGACTGTTTGTTTTCTCTCCTTTATTAGGTTCTAGGTTTACTGTCCTTTGCCTTGTATATATGTAAATATTTGTACATCTATCTCACTCATAAATGGTTGTATTTGTGCTTATTCAATATCATGTTTTTGTATACAATCTGTAACCTTTTTGTTATGACCACTCAGGACCATCTTGTAAATGAGCTATGCTCAATGATGTTCGCCTGAATAAATAAAGATTTTGATTGATTTGATTTTTTGATAAAAAGAAATAACTGTAAATGTAAGGTGTATTACTTTTTCTAGTACCTCTCCATCCTTGCTAGTGACTGCACAGAGCTTCCAGGAACAATTTTCCAAACGTAATAGAAAGTAATAGAAAAAGTAACTTACCCAACTCTGGTTCTAGCCTTCACTGTCCATCCCCCCACTCCCTTCCTACTGCTTCTGCCCTGAGTAACTGTTAACACCTTCGTTCTGTCCTCGCCATGCTTGAAAACCATTTATGATTTTGGTGCCCGCCACACTGGCCGACGGACTGTTCTATGGCACCACACCCTTTCTGTGAAATAGATCTTTCTCGCAGCCCTTTTGAACCCCCCATGTCAGTTTTCACCTGTGCCTCCTTGTACTTGAATTGTTATTCATGCTATATTAAATAGTTCCTCACAGTTTACCTTACTTATTCTCTTTAGGAGCTTGAAGGTCTCTATCATACCTCATCTCTCTATCACCTGGTCTCCAGTAACTACATGTTCACTGCATTTATACTAATAAGATATGCACTTTTGGCCCTGAATCATCTTGGTCACTCTACATTGCACCTTCTCCAGCTTTCCCTTATCCTTCCTGTGGTGAGGACTTGGGCACAGTACTCCAGGTGCTGCTTCAGCAGTGATCTATAGAGCAGTACTAACACCTCCTTCCTTCTACTGTCAGTACGCCCTCTGATACACCCCAGCATCCTGTCTGCTTTACTATGTAGGCTGCATAAAGTCTTGTCAGCCTGCCCACACAAGGATTTGCATACCCATATACTTGAATTAGGTTTGAGGCTTTGTAAGAATGTGGTCTGGAGAAATGTAAAGAAACCAAATGATTTGGGCATTGGTTCTCTCCTTGCATATGGATCCAGCACACTGCTTTTTTTGCTTACCACCTCCAATTTGCAGATCACCTAGTGTATTAAATGTGGTGAACATCTGTATTATAAGTTAATAGGGCCTGTGAAGGGGGACTCTATTATGGTGTAAGAGACTCTAAGCATGAGGTTTTAGCAAGCGGGCACCATTGCAAAGCAGAGGAGTGTCTTTTACAATAAGAGATATGCTTCTGAGGCTCTAGTATCCTATTATAAATCACTTAAGTTTAGCCTGAGTAATTTATAATAAGATTCATAATAACTTTAGCATTTTTTATATGTATTTTATTATGCTGTCCTCCCTCCTGGTGCTAAAGTGGAGCCCTCCTTCCTAATGGCCCTGCATGAGAAAGCACTCTACACAGGATAAAAGGTACAGTGGCTCTGCATGCTGATTTAGAATTGAAATGGCCTTTTAACATTCTGATTTTATATTTCATTTTATCACAAAATCATTGTTAAATACTTCAAAACCTCTTCCAACTAGGCACTGTTCACATCAGCTATAGGTGTAATCAGCAGAGGTGAAGAATTATGCCTGCTTGCTTGATTTCCTTTACCAGAGCTCAACTAATGATGGAGCAGTGAAACCATCAATTTGCACTGATTTATTTATCCCATGCATATTTTCAAACATAGCCAGGGAGAATACAAGTACAGATCAGGTACATTATGTAAGTGATAATACCCGACAGGTTGCGCAGTATTGGGAAATATCGGACCTCCCAGGGACATCATGAGGCCTAATGCTGCAGGCGAAGGGCCTTATAGTCCTGGAAGGTCCAGTATTTCCCAATACCACCCACACTGGAGGGTATTATTACGCTTACAAAATGGGTACTGTAAATAAGAAAGTTTAATGAGAAAATTGTTAATAAAAATATAATTTTAAATACGTTTTATAATTAAATAGTTCCTCCACCTTCATTACAATGATGGCCTTTTGTCCTACTGCAGATCCCTTACCTAGAAAGCCAGCTGTGTGCTGTTGGTGCTTCCATGGCAGACTGTTGTTTTTTTCAGTTTTTTCAGTTGTCATGCAACAGTTTTGTTCCCCCTGTACACTTTCATTCTGTTTCATTTTCATTTGAGAGATATATCTTTTTCCGTAATGCTGCCTTTTTTTTAAACATTGGATTGGGGCCAGGAGATGTTGCGATTGGGAGAAGGAAGTGCAATTTGGGAGAGTGAGCTGTGGTCAGGGAAGCAGTTGTTCAGGCTGCAGGTGAGACAGAGAAACTTAGTCTTTATATTTTCAAAAAGTGCATTATCAGCCAGTGGGTTTCATTTTCATTTCTGAGAAACAAATTCTTCAATAACAGGGCAAGTTTAAATCAAAAAAGGTCAGTCCATGTTATTCAGGGTAGGATGGTGTCAGGCAGTAGCAAACAAAACATGGCGCACTGTAATGCTTTGAATAGAATCGTATGTCAGTCAACAGAGAAAAAATGCAAACACCGCTGGTTTACTTATCGGGGGGGAAAAGGGGGGGGAGAGAGAGAGATTGGTCTGGCTACCCGTTTGCTTGCTTAGTGAGCAGGGAAAAATGGTGGTTGCTCTGTTGGAAAATTCAGGGTGCCGAAGGACATACTGAGTAATGGGGAACCATGAATTCACACTTGTTTTTAAGCGGGATCTATTGGAAAATACCCACCCACTAAGATCGGTGTCCTAGCCAATTGGAAAGCTAGGATGCTCTTACCCATTTTCTAATAATGACTACATTAGCACAGTACAGATAAAAAAAACAAATACAGAAAGTGCAGGATCCTAGAAAATCAAATCGCTGCATAAGTGAGACAAATACAACTACAGAAAAAGCTATAAGAAGCATTTGATTTAAGTTTCTATGAAAAGACTGACTGTAGATATTTGTGGGAGGCATTTTTCTTTACAAAACTGAAGAGGATTTTTTTTTATACTTTCTTTATGCTCCTGTCCTGGGTGGCACTCCATCTCACTGACCCTCCAGCCCCATCCCCCGCTTGCAGTGCACCTCCTACTTCCTCCATGGCTTACCCCCCATGGCAGGGTGGCAGGATCCCTCAATCCACCAAACACAGATCTGGTGCTGGAGGTGCCTGCCATTTGCAGAAGCAGAACCTGCAGGGGTTGGCATCATCCAGCCACGTCCAAGACATATTTTCTCCTCCTTGGTTTACTCCTTCCCGCCCCTCACAGAGGCAGAGCAATGTAGGTGCCAGCAATTGCAAAACTGTGCACAGTTCCACACACAGCATGCCAGCTGACTGCTCCACCCCAATCCCCTACGTACGGGACCCAGGCACTCCAATACCCAGCCACAGCTAGGTGTCAGAGATGCACCGGCCTCCGTGCCCATCCATCCTCGGAAGAGGAGAGCTGTCCTCTGGACACTCGATCCTCTCCCACCCTGGCCGACCCCCGGTGACCTGCTCACACTGCGAACATGGGTTGCTGGTGTGGCGGGAGGTAAGGCATGATGCCTCAGCCCTCCAAGCCACTGGGCTGGCACAACTGAAGAGAATTTTAATTCAGTGTCAACAGGAAACCATGTGTGTGTGTGTGTACGTGTGTGTGTGTGTGTGTGTGTGTGTGTGTGTGTGTGTGTGTGCGCGCGCGTGCGCAAGCACACATCGGTAATAATTAGCCAGAAAGAGGTTGTCAGTGCCCGCATGCATGTTCAAAACAGGATACAGTAGCTCTTTATAGCAACCAGAAACCAAGCTGAAGGTCGTACGTGCAGTATTAATTGTACATTTCAAAACATAAAATCATAAAGTGACTCTGCTCATGTGGCACCCAGAATGACTGTTAAGTGGAAAGAAAAAAGATTTCATAGATTTACTGGTCCGTGACCACAGCTTTTTACTCTCCTTTTGTTGTGCAGACTTTGTGGAAGCGTGCTCTGAAAGATCGCTTCAAGTATGTCCGCAGACCCATTAAAGATGACGAACAGGTGATGAGGCAGAAGTCAAAATTCGGTCACAGGCGAGGCCAGAAGAGAAAGCTGGGTACAGATGAAATGGGCAGTGAAATCAGAATTGTTCAAATAAAAGTAAGTGTGTTTGTCTGCCATGGTGGTGTTGTGGCCTCACTTTGAAACATGTGTTGTGCGTTCAAGATAGGAATGCTCGGAATCAGCTGATTCAGATCTGATTTTAGGATTTAGGATTTTAGGAACTTCTGAGTCCTAATCTGATTTTGTTTCAAATCCTAAAAGGACCTAAAATTGGGAGTTAGGATTCGGATTTGAAGTCCTAAACCTTAAGTGCCTATGCAAAAATAGGTGTTAGGATTCAGGTTAGGATTTAGTATTTTCAGACAGTAAACCTGAAAACCCTATATCTGGAAATTGCATCAGAATCTGACAAATCCAGTTCAATTTGATGAATTATGTGCAACCCAAATTCAAGATGCAAATAACTTCAAAGTCTATTTGGGTTGATTCATAAATACTATTTTGTTAATTCTACTCAAAACAAATGCTTAGGAGTAATTGTCACTGTAAATCCTTTACAATCAACAGTGTAACCTTGTGAATGGCTTTAAAAAGTGTAACGTAATTTCTAGTCTGCTAAATAATTAGCCCTCGCCTCCCCATAGTCCACTCATAAAAATGCACAGCAACAGCCACATTTACTGTGATTTTTTTTTTTTTTTTTTGAAATGAGATGCAATAATATTTGAAAAGTGCAAAACTGGCTACATAGACTTGGATAAAGACACCACTCTCATGTCTCATGGTATGCACACTTCTTCAGAGAGGCCTAGTTGAGAGCAGGTCTTTTAATGGATTCAGTATAACCAGCTGATACAGTGGTCATGAAGGGATCAAGATATTTAAAGACTGTTGGGTGGCAAAAGTGCTCACTATATAAATGCAGTGCAAAATATGCAAGTGTAACCCCCCTACAAATTGGGGTTTACTATAATGTTTTCCTGGGCTCCTTAATGTCCACTGTCAGGCTGATATCTTGTCTTAAGTAGTTCTGCGTCTTTGTTTGAGAGTGCCATTTCGAGCCTCCACGCCTGTCCTTTAAGAGAATAGCTAATATGTGTTAGAAAATGGACTGTGCTGGGTCCAAGTGATTTAGGGCTTGTGACTGGCTGGGCAGTGATCTAATTTGCTCCATTCTGCAGCCGCTACTTGCGCAGAGGGAGCCTACTGTATATAGGAACTGTGATTATTTACTGTTTATCTGCTGTTATATTAAAGATATGGGAGTTTGTCTAACCTGCTTTGATTGCAGCTCAAACATTTGGATGGGAGCCACCATGTTGGGTCCTGGACTCCCAGTAATTGGACCAACCATACTACTGGGGACCTAAAATGGATCCTGTCCCCAGGGGTCTTGTGGGAAGGAAATTCTGTAGTCTTGTAGTTTTGTCCAGGTGGCACCGAGATGGGCCTGGAGGGGGAGCTCTTACTGTGACTGACAGCTCCTTTAGCCAACTGAATCTTTGGATTGACAAGGGGAAATGCCCTGTGTGCCAAGAGACAGTGGATTAGTTAGAGTTGGAAGTTGAGGTGTGAACAGCTTGAGCCTTTAAGCAGCTGCTCCCGGAAGGAGCATAGGGGAAATTGGTGGGAAGAGGCTAGACTTTTCTTCCTGCCACTTTCTCCTGCACCAAACTGCCTTTTGCAGAAGTCGGACTTGTCTGATTCCAGCCTGGAACTATGACAGTAAGAAAAAGTGTTATTGCAACTTGCAGTTTGGACCGAAGACTTGCTCCTGAAGCAATCAGCCCAGCTTGTGTGCGAGATATACTCGGATCAGAAGATTTGCTCAGTAAGGCTGTTAAATTGCAACCAGACAAATTCTGAACTGTTTCTTGGGGGTAGTTATTGCTGTAAATGTGCTCAATGTGTTTCGTGGGCCAAGACCTGCTCTCCCACAAATAAATCCACTACACCAGCTGGAGGCTTCACCAGCAGAAGATCACAAACTTTGCTAGAACTGTTCACTCTGCTTGGGCCCTGTCACCTCGGCCTAGTCCACTACTCCTGCACCAGAGACCTTTCAGTGAGAGACCAGCTTGGGGATGGTATGCTGATGGTACAGCAAACCCCATAGCGTGAAGACCATCACAGTGACAGGAATCGATCAAAACCCTTGCATCGCTGTGGTGGTCTCTGCTGGCACCGGGACTGCCTCACCCAGTGTTTCACCCCCTTCCTGAGACAACTTCGACTCAGAGTTGTATCCCTAGAGACTAGGGGGTTCGGAGGTGCAGCCCCCTGATAACAACACTGAGACATTCCCAACAGTGCAATACTGACACTCGGCATTGCGGCTGTTGCTGTCGGGGATGTCGCAGAGCTATAGGTAAACCTTTAGGGATTCAGCCCCCTGAACAACACCATCAAACAGGCTGTGACCATCAGGAGGTGTGTTGTGTTGCTCCAGCTTCCTCCTACCCCCTTAATCATCACCATGAGTTCTACATATCACCGGGAGTGCAACCAGATCCTGGTAGCATGAGTACAAATCAGGGTAGCTCCCTACAATGAAAGCTAAAATCATTGTGGTACCATTTAATTGTTTTCATTTATTGGGTTCTTGCAATGAACTGAGCCATCTGGCTTGGATTACAAATAATTGGGTTGGGTGCATGTGTAACTGCCTTTCTCCTCTCCCAAGGGCCCCAACATCAGCTGTAACGTTGACCAAACTGGGAAACGCTTCAGGCTAGCCTGCATGACATTCTGGGTGCCCAGGGTACACCCTTCCCTTGCCCACTGCCCCTAAATAAACCAGATTAGTGTGCATATTACTAGTTGGGTTACAGTGTTAAGATTGTATTGTTGCATTGCTAACCTTCTTTTCCAGGTGGTCTCCAGGGCAGTTGCTGCAGGTCCATCCCTGGTGGTAAGTGAGAAGGGTGTGAGCACATTATTACTGCTGCCTATTGATTGTGAATGTACTGTTGTGTTATGCATTAGGCCACTAGGCGGGTTGGTGGGTGGTTATAGCTTCCCAGAGGGCTATACCAGAGCAGATAAGCAGCCCCGATACCATTCCTCTGGGTGGAGGCACCTAATTAGAGAACTCAGGCCCCTCAACCTGTGTATTTCCAAACAGGCAGGGGTAGTAGCCCTTATCATAGCACCGCCTAGGGGTTACACATATATTAAAAATATTAATGAAACATCCACAATTTTGAAAACAATGTTCGTATTATTTTCTGGCAGTAACATGTTTATATTCAGCCCAAGTATGTGATTACAATATCATTTTTAATTTTTATAAAGCTGCATCATTTGGATCTTATAATACAAGAAAGACCTTTTTCCAAGTTACTAATAAATAACAATACTTATGTTTAAGCATGAAAAGACTATGGGCCGGATATTCAAAGGGCCCTTAGACCCATGCAAGGTGCATCAAACAACTACCTTGCAACAAATACTGTGCACCATATTTTGCAACAAAAATGTTCACTGGCAGAGTCCCCCAGAATGATGTAAGAGGTCAGCTGCATCAAAAATGTGTCGTGTGCAGAGAATGATGCAAGCTCAGTCGTACTTGCGTGGGCCAAGAATGCCTCAAGCTGCGTCAAAAAGATGGTCCAGGGGGTGAGAATGCCTCAAGCAGCATCACAAAGATGGTCCGGGGGTGAGAACGCCTCAAGCAGCGTCACAAAGATGGTCCGGGGGTGAGAACGCCTCAAGCAGCGTCACAAAAAGATCCACGGGGTGAGAACGCCTCAAGTAGCGTCACAAAGATGGTCCAGGGGGTGAGAAAGCCTCAAGCAGCGTCACCAAGATGCTCTGGGGGTGAGAATGCCTCAAGCAGCATCACAAAGATGGTCCGGGGGGTGAGAACGCCTCAAGCAGCGTCACAAAGATGGTCCAGGGTTGAGAACACCTCAAGCAGTGTCACAAAGATGGTCCGGGGGTGAGAACACCTCAAGCAGCATCACAAAGATGGTCCAGGGGTGAGAACACCTCAAGCAGCATCACAAAGATGGTCTGGGGGTGAGAACGCCTCAAGCAGCGTCACAAAGATGGTCCAGGGGTTGAGAACGCCTCAAGCAGCGTCACAAAGATGGTCCAGGGGGTGAGAACGCCTCAAGCAACATCACAAAGATGGTCCAGGGGGTGAGAATGCCTCAAGCATCTTCACAAAGATGGTCCAGGGGGTGAGAACGCCTCAAGCAGCGTCACAAAGATGATACATGAGGCAATAATCTGACTCAAGCTGTGTCAGCAAGATGATGCACTGGGTGAGAATGACTCAAGCAGATTAAAAAAAAATATATAAATGGTGGATGAAATGTCCAAGTTAGTGGCATCTGAAGCCCGCAAAATGCTCTAAACACGTCCGCAGGAGAACACTGGCTCTATAACCAACCTGCTACATAAACTACCCTCCCCTTTATATGCTCCAGTGTCAGACCAGCTCTGACTGGTGTAACAGTGCAGTGCATGTTTGGCATAGTGTCAACAACTTTCACATTTGAAAATACCCCAGAAAGGGGATAGTGCATCTTTTTTTTTTTTTATATGCAGGCCCTGCTGTGGCATGGTGTGCCCATTTTTTTTTTTTTTACACAAGCCTGATGCAAGCCAGTTTGGCACAGGCAGTTCCACCTTTGATGCAAACAGTGCTAGAAAATCAGAATTGACACAAGTTTTGAAGCATCTTGCTCCTTGCATCATTCTCTGGCTGTTGAACATCAAGCCCTATGTCTTTTTCATCATACTCCCATGTGTATTATAAATAATAGAGAGGGCAGAGTTGTAAAAGGAGAGGACAGGTTGTGGGATCTATGGGAGGGATTCCAAATGATTATTTCTTATGTGGATAAAGTGTAGGAGCACTATAGGTGATATTATTTATCCTGCTGACATTGCTGTTGAAAAGAACACTCTTGATACTAATGCCCCCGGCCCCCATGAAAACCAGCAGTACTAAAGGCAAGGGGATACAGAAAGCAAGAAGCCAATACAGTGTATCATCCTTCACCTGAACTGTAGTAAATGGGAACCTATCATAGGAGAATGACTTTACCCTTTAGTCAGCACCTCTAACGAGTGAACTCAGACAAAGGGACACTTGGCCAAAACATGAATTCTATTTCCCATGTCACATTAAGTTGAAGCCATAATTCCATATGATGTAAAACAACAATTAACAATATACCGTGAGAGGGTGTGGGTGATGCCAGACCAAGTGAACAGAACACACCAGGCATGGGTAAATTCTGGCATCACCAATACCCTCAAGTGGGATATTGCAATTATACAGTGGCTACCTTTATTTTTGTGCAATAAAAAAATAAAGAAAAAAAGAGTTGTCATTTAAAATTATTTTTATTTAATGTATTACTGTGCGAGAAAAAAATAATCCTTGGTTGGTACCTGCTGCCCAGCTCCCCGGAGAGAGACACAACAGCTATACTGAAACAATAGCCTGTGAGACATGATTTTTTTTTTTAAAGAGTGACCAGAAGTCAGACTTACTAATGCATCTCTTTACACACACCCTTTTGAAATCGCTGTATGGGACAGTTTTAAGTATGGAGCAGTAGCTCTATTTTTTTTTTTACAGATTGTGGGCATCCGTGGCTGTATACATTGGTGCCACTCTTTCTAAGACAGGTTCCTCAGCTCCCTTCCACTCCTGGGCTGGGGAAACAAACTAGCCAGTGACGTTGTTTTATAGTCATCCCCTGCCTAGGCTCCCAGAAGAGGGTCCAATGTCAGAGACTTCTGAGTGGCAACGACTGCACATTTTAACTGTAGAGCCAGTGATTTCAGTGGAGGAGGGAGTGGCTGTGAACAGAGATATCGACGGAGGCCAGAGGGAGCGAGTATGGAGCAGCGAGGAGGGACCGACAAAAATAGAGGTGACAACATTAAGTGATTTTTTTTAAACAGGGGTCAGTAGCAGAGTTATTGTGTTTTTTGCAAGTTTCAGAGGCTTGCGTTGGAGCAGGGGTTGGCAGATTATTGCGTTTGATGTTGGGGTATCGGATTGATTTACAAATGTGGGGGTGTCCACATGTGGCTGGCTGATGCTTCTTCCCGTGGGGGTGACAGTAGGATTCACACATTGTAAATCGTGCCAGCCAGCCAGGAAGCAGTATTTTAAGAGCCATTGTATAGTCATGAACAATAGAGCATGATTTCTGTAGCTACTTGGAAGAAGGAATTTGGAGATTAACCATTGTCCAAATTATCAGATGTGAATGAGAACAATATTTTTTACAAGTTATTCAGTGGTAGTGTAAATAAAACGTTACACTTACCAAGGTTATTTTCGCTCATCCGGGACCAACAGTAAGGATATCATATTCTTACTCTATGTGGATGGCAAAGCAAATATTCTCATCGTAGGTCCTTCAGAATAGAAGACGCCTGACATTATTTCATCCCGGGGACATGATTGTTTTCAGAAAGTATTATTTAAAGAACTTGAACTGTAGCTTCTTTGACACAGCAGCATATCCAGCCATATTACTACACAAACCTATGCCATAGCATAAATCAAATGTGGCGTAGACCCAATCAAAATGTACCAGATGTTTTACTTGTGATCTGTGACCCTGTGACATCACTCATGGCTTCACCACTTATGATGTCATGGGGTCACAGACAACTCTTAAAAATATATCAGGCATATTTTTACTAGGCCCATGCCATATCTCTTCTATATAATATTGCTTATGTAACAGTGGCTAGGAATAAAGCTATGCGGGATGCGAAATTCTGCCAGTAGAATTCATGCTGAATGGCAATTCCACTTCCAGAATGCTTTTTTAATCTTTTTTTAATTCCATGGAATTTTGAAAAGTTTATCTATGTAAATTGTGGAATAATATTCCATGGCTCAGGTAATCCATTTGTGGAAAATTAATCCACAGTTTGCATACACTGCTGAATACAATTCTGCAGTTTCCACTTTGCTTTCAAAATTTCAGAATTCTGCTTTTGACTGAATTCCAGTATTAGACAGAAGTTCTAAAATTCTATGTAATTTCAGTAGAAGCACAATTTGGAAATTCTGCACAGCTCGAGTAGGGATTTAGATATGTCTGTGGCCTTTTGAGGCTTTGTTTTTTTTTTTTTTATGCAGTGTCCATTTGAGTATATTTTTGGATGTACTACTTGATGTATTTTAGTACACTAATCTCTCATCCCTGACCAGTAAAGTTAGACAGCGACTAATTCCCCTGCTCCTTTTTCCAAGTATATTTGGAAATCTTTTCCTTTGTTATTTATGATTAATGTTTTATGTCATAAAGTATTATAGCTTCAGTTAAATGTGGTATGGGAGCTAGAATTTATGTTTTGGCCCTACAGAGAGTTCCTTTCACCTGATCATGCTCTTTAGTGGTGCTGACTTACAGTAGTGGTAAACTGATTCTCCTGTGAGAATTTACTGTTGCTCCAGTGAAGGAGTTCACATTTTATTGTCTCCTTGCTTTCTGTATCCCCTTACCTTTGGTATTGCTGGTTCTTGGGAGAGGGATTTGTATCACTTACATTCTCAGCAGTACTATTACTGTGATAAACTGTATCCCCTATAGCTGTTAGGCACCTTATCTTTACAAAGAACAGTCTTTTTTTATTTATTTAATCCAAACCTGTCCTGGCCTCCTCATCTCTCTACAACTCTGCCATGTTAAGGCTTTGTGCTACCTTTCTTTTCTTTAAGATGAATGAGGGAGCTTGGCAAAAAAGACAAATATGCCAGGCTATTCGAAGATCCTGGTTTGTGCCCACTAAATGTTTGCTCCAGGAGCAAATTAGTGCCTGGAGCAAACCACATTGCATGTACTAAAGGCATGCTCCAATATGACAGCCAGGCACTATCTTGATTGCAGTCATAAACTTCAGCCCCCTGCTGGCCACAGGAAATATGTGGCCAATAGGTTGCTATGGGGCCTGCAGGAGCAGTTTTACTGTTAGAGCCAATTAATGAGATTGCTGTGCTTCAGCAGTCAGCTGTATCCATTTCTTAATGTGCAAACTGCATCATAGCACTTGCAAGGTGCTGTGGGGCCATTTGAATCCCATCAGGGCCTCATTACATGCCTGGAGCAAACAGAGTTTGTGACCCCCCCCCCAGTGCCACATAGGGATGCCAAAAGCCCACTTCCTGGGGTCTGGTGGTCCCCTGCCCCCCAGTCTTCCCACCAGTATTATGATAGATATTCCCAGTTGTCCAGTGGTTATCCCAACCCCCTGATCACCCTGCCGGTTTAATGACAGATATTCCCTGGTGTGCAGTGGTCCCCCTGAGCCCCAATCATCTCACTGGTATAATGACAGATATTCCCCGATAGGGAAGACACCCCTCAACCTACCTGGCCATTCCGTACCACTGCCACCACCCTACAGGCACCCCCTCTCCACTGTGGGCACATTGCCCCAAGTGGTGACCAGCACAGTCTCTCCACTCACCTCCATAGTATGTCACCTACTGAATGACAGTGTGCAATTGTAAATCTACTGTAGACAAAGTTGTTGCTATAGTAGGCTCATGTTTGTGCACTGTCATTTATCATCCAGTTGGCGGCTGGCAATGGACATGAGTGGAGGGACAGTGCAGGTTGCCATCAAGGAGGACCTACATACAGTGGGTGGGGGCCATAGGGGGTTGGCAGTGGTGTGGATTGGGGTGGGGAACATCTTCCCTGTGGGGGGTGGGGGAGACCACTGAACACCTGGGAGTATATATCATTATACTGGTGGGGTGATCAGTGGATGGGGGGACCACTGGACTCTAAGGAATATTTATTTATATATTTATTTATTTATTTATTTATTGGAAGAGTTTCACCAGGAAAGACATACTGAGCTGATAACAGCTCATTTCCAGATGGGTACTGGGGGCAGGAGGTAGGGAAAATCATTTCTAGGATCGTGGATATGTTGTTCATCCACACTTATTGGCATGTCCCGTCCCCTTTAAGAATCACCGGAAGTCTTCAAGCTGACTCCTCCCACCCATCTGGGAGGTATAACCCTCGGCTCCACCCCATGATGCCAGATCTTCCTTTCTGCTGGAAGATTCAGGCTGCCTCCTTCATGCTCCCGCATTCTGTAGGCCCTGGCTTCAAAACCTTCGGTTACTCCAAAAATTCGTCTAGTTCGCATTAACGATCGTGACTACTTATCTTCGATTATGGAAGACAAGTCTTCCCCCGGATTTCACTGGTGTTCATGTGGCCAGAAAATGTTGCACACTAACCCCCACACCTCACAGGCGGCTCACGCCTGGGTGTTGACCAGATACCCTCAGCGCGATTTGTCCCAGATTCTCACCCTGACATCCTCGACGACCGCCTCGCATGCCTGAAGTTGGGGAGGCCAGAAAATGGAACCTCCAGTGAAATCAAAGGAGGCTCAGTGGGCAGTTTCTGTGACCGTGGGATCCGCCGAGCAATTCGAATGCATGCAAGCCTTTGAGGAGGAAGCAGCTCATGCTGGGGAATCTTCCTCTTGGAGCTTCTTCATTCTGCTCAACCTGGGCTCCACCTTCTTGGGTTCCTTCCGAGAGTTGTGCCAGTCTCTCCCAACTAAGGGAGAGGGTCCTGCGGGAACACACTCCTCTCGGTCCCGTAAGCGGGAAAAGGACCTGGGATCTTCTTCGTCTCGGCAAAGATGTTCTTGGGCTCGGGAGAGATCTCAGTCCCAGGAACCGGCAGTCTCAACTTCAATCGAAATTGCCTTTTCGGCCACTGGCTTCTCGGCTTTGCCGTCTGGCCAGTCGACCAAAGTGTCGATCGATGACGTTGAAATAATCATCGACCCGATCGACCCATTGTCGTTGACTCTGGGCAATGATTCTCTGAATCGGACTCCGGTCCTTTCTTTCCCCAATGAGGAGACCCAGCCCATAGGGAATCCCATCGAGGAAGTGGTCCCCGACCCCAGGAAATCACCAGTCCCACCAGTGTCTCCCGAGCGACTGAAGCGGCCCATTTGATCACAATCAAGGTCTAGGATCCCCTCGACTGACAGGCCGAGGAAGAGCCACAAGTGCTAAAAATTGAGGCGACGCCATCGGTCGTCCTCATCCTCCTCGGATGAGGAGAGGCTCCAGCGGAAACTCCGTCGGCACTATGAGGACCTCATGTGGCAGCAGCTGATTTTGTCCGGGCACAAGCTGACACTGGCTTCTACCCTGGCCGTTACTTGTCTTTCGCCTTCCAGGCCGAATCCGACTCCTTCGGAGCTGATTAAGTCGGCTCCCCCGCCTGCGGAGCCAGCAAAACCTCCGGTTCAGCCTAAACCGGTCTCTCCACCAATCATGGTGGAACCACCACCCAAGCAGCCTGTGGGAGGTACTCCTTCTAAGGAAGATAGACCAGACACCGGGCTTCCCTGGTGTCTTTCAGTCACTGTCACCCTGAACCACCCTTGGCGGGACGAAGGTGACCTGGACAGTCGACAGTTGTATCCAGATTCCTCGGATTCGGATGAGACCGGCCTACATTCTCATCCCGGGGATGACGAATCAGCTGGTGGGATAGAGACGGAGGAAGGTCCTTCGTCCTTTCAGAGCATTCTTTGCCTCATCTCTGAGTCTACAGGGATGCCCCTGGAACCTATCCAGAAAAAGGCTGACTACCCTCTCACAGACATCCTCAAAAGAGGGGATACCTCGACGGAGGCCTTTCCTGTGGCCAAAGCCATAGTTGGCCTGGCCTTAGAACTTTGGCAGCACCCTGTCTCCTGTCCAGCTGTGTCTGCCCGCATGGCCCGCAAGTATGCGGTGCCGATGGGGTCCCTTGCGGGGTTCACAGAGCACCCTTCGGCCAAGAGCCTGGTGAGCGCCTTTGTGTTCAGGCGTATTGGCAGTATTGCCGACACTGACCGACCTCCCGAAAAAGAATCCAAACTGTTGGATCATTCAGCTCGAAAGGTCTTTGCGGCCTCATCTTTAGTCCTTTGTCAGGCAAGTTCGGCCGTCATCATGGTATACTTCTTCCATGCCCTCTTAGAGACTTTGGATGAAGTCCTCCCACACCTCTCTGTGGACATGCAGACCATGGTCAGACAGGTCTGTGATCAGGGCCAGGCTGTTGCCAAACAGCAGCTTTAGACAGCCCTGGACATTGGGGATTCTTGTGCCTACTCGATGGCAGCCGCAGTTGCCTCTCATCACAGGGCTTGGCTGAGACTCTCCTCTTTTATGGCAGATACTCAGCAAAAACTAGCTGGTGTGCCTTTCCTGGGCACCGACCTTTTTGGCCCAGGTGTGGCTGGTCTCCTTCAGCATATTGAGCAGTCAAGTGTCACCTTGGATGTTGCTTCTGCTAAAGGTTCTTTGGACAAGAAAAAGCAGAAGAAGAAGAAGCCTTTTTGACACTTCTCCCCTACGGCACAGCAACCCTCCTTTCAAGTAGGGCATCAGCAACAGCAGCAGCAGGCTCAAGCTTGGCACCCTCGGCCCATGTCCGGGCCCTCCCAGACCCGTAAAGGAGGCAGAGGTTCAGGTCCTGGATCCTTCTCCTCCAAGCCTGCTCAGTGACGGGTTGGGGGCTACCACCCCCTCTCCCATCATGCCAGCTCTAGGTCCTCCCGTGGGGGGCCAGTTCTGCCATTCTGCCACTTTCTTTCCACCTGGTCCATTGTTACACAGACAGGTGGGTTTTGGAAGTGGTCGGTCAGGGACTACCTCTGGAATTCGAGCAGCCCCCCCTCCAAGCCGAGCCTGCGACCCTCAGGAGGAAAGAGTATCCGTCCATACTCAGTCGCCTCTCCAAGACAACATAGCTCAGCTGCTCCTCAAGGAGGCAGTAGCTCCAGTGGCGGATTCTCCAGCAGACCTAGACTTTGTCTCCAGGTACTTCCTGGTGTCTAAGTGGACAGGAGGCTGGTGCCCCATTCTAGATCTGCATGACCTGAATCAGTATCTCAGGTCACGCACCTTTTGGATGGTCACTCTGTCCCAGATCATACCATCCTTGGAGCGAAACATGTGGTTCTGTTCACTGGATCTGCAGGACACATTCTTTCACATCCCAATCCATCCATCTCATTGGCGGTTCCTCCACTTCAGAGCAGAAGGGACCCTATATGAATTCCGAACCATGCTGTTCGGCCTGTCATTGGCCCCACGGGTCTTCACCAAATGCATTGCAGTGGTGGCAGCCCATCTCAAGCTTCATGGGAGATCGGAATTTACCCCTATCTCGACGATTGACTCTTAGCAGGTCCCACCCAGCAGGTGATGGAGGGGTCCAGGGACCTGGCCCTCAAGACCTACTCCCAACTCGGCCTCTTGATCAACGAGGGCAAATCAGAACTTGTACCTTCATCTGGGCAGAGCTCAGCTCTCATCAAGCCAGAGCTCAGCTCCCGGCAGACAGGGCGGAGGTTCTCTCCTCTTTTGCCCAATCATTTCTGGTTGGCAATTGCACCCTGCCCACGACTTTCTGCGCCTTCTGGGTTACATGGTGGCATGCACCTCCATGGTCCGTTGGGCCCAGAGGCACATGCACCCTCTCCAATGGGAGCTGGCCACTCAGTGGACTCAGTGCCGCGGTCATTTTGACCAGCTGATCACTGTAACCCAGAAGATGTGGGACGCTGTCCAGTGATGGATTGCCTCTGGCCAGTTGCAAGAAGGGATCCCGCTGGTCAGCCCAGAGCCAACGGCCGTCCTCACGACCGATGCCTATCTCATGGGCTGGGGAGCCCACATGGGGGAAAAAAGGGCCCATGAGTTCTGGACCCCCAAGGAGTCCCGATACCACATCAACCTGTTGGAGTGCAGAGCAGTCAGACTGGCACTGTCAGCTTTTGCTCCTCAGCTCCGGGGTCAAGTGGTTCAAGTCCAGACGGACAGTACCACGACCATGTACTAGCTCAGCAAACAGGGCGGCATGCATTCCCGTCTGCTTTGCAGGGAGGCTTTCTGCATCTGGACCCTCATCAGCCATCTGGAAGTGGATCTCCTAGCCATTCATGTGGCAGGAGCCTCAAACCATCTGGTGGATGCTCTCAGCCAGTGAGACATCCCACAAGTGGTCTCTCCATCCAGAGATAGCTTACAGCCTGTTCTCCCACTGGGGAAAACCGATGGTGGACCTATTTGCCTCCAGGGAAAACACCAAGCTGAGGCTGTTTCATGCCCGCCCCCCTCAGCAAGGCTCACTGCAGGAGGATGCCTTCTTGAGGCTGTGGACTCCAGGCCTCTTCTATGCCATCCCTCTGTTTCCCTTGATCCACAGTGTGCTCCTCAAAGTGAGGGGGACAAGGTGAAGGTGATTCTGGTAGCCCCAGACTGGCTGCGCCAGTTCTGGTATCCAGATCTCCTCAGCCTTAGCTGCAGGCCCCCCAGAGTGTCTTTCAGCACGCCCAGACCTGATCTCTCTCAATCAGGGGAAGGTATAACATTCAGACCTTCAATCCCTGCACCTCACAGCCTGGTACCTGAGCGGCTAGAGTTCCAGGCTTTGAGTCTTTCTGAGAATGTTCTCACCATGGTGGAGACATCCAGAAAGGAATCGACCAGGAAATGTTATGCTTTCAAATGGAAAAGTTTTTCCATTTGGTGTCAGGGCAGGGGCCTGGACCCTCTGTCCTGTCCAGTGGCTAACATTCTCAACTACCTTTGGCCTCTCTCCAAAGGGGGTCTTCGGTCATCGACCCTTAGGGTGCACCTGGCAGCCATCTCTGCTTACCAGGTATGGGCTGGTCAGCTGACACTGGTGCAGGAGACAGTGGCCAGGCACTTTTTCAAAGGCCTGGATCACATATCCCCTCCGGTGCATGCACCTCCACCTACATGGGATCTACTGCTGGTACTGGCAAAGCTCATGGGCAAGCCATTCAAACCAATGCACAAGTGTGCGTTGTCATACTTGTCATGGAAGACGGCCTTCCAGGTTGCTATCACATCTGCCAGAAGGACAGGGGAGCTCCAGGCACTTTCAGTGGACTCCCCTTATCTGGTCTTAAACAGGGACATGGTTGTCCTACGCCCCCACCCGATATTCCTTCCAAAGGTGGTGTCAGAGTTTCACCGTAACCAGGTGTTAACTCTGCCTGTATACTACCCTAATTACACCTCAGAGGCCGAGTACAGGCTCCATACTTTGGACCTGAGATGAACTGTCTCCTATTGTAAAGCGAGGACGGCAGAAATTTGGGGGAGAGGTTCGCCAGCTGTTTGTCACCTATGCCGAAGCCGCTTCTGGCAGACCTGCAGCAGAATGGACTATTGCATCTTGCATAAGTCTGTGCTATGAGTTGGCAGGCATGGAGCCTCCCAGAGGGGTAAGAGCTCATTCTACCCACCATACTGCTGCATTGGTGGCTGCTTCCAGGGACATCCCTATACAGGAGATCTGTCGGGCTGCTACCTGGAAGTCAGTAAACACCTTCATTACCCATTACCACATCGACCTTGAGTCACGCCGGGATGCTGGTTTTGGGGTCTCAATTCTCCAATCTCTATTTCCCAAGTGAGTATCTGTGGGGGTGTGCACCTTGCCTCCCTCCTCCCGGAGAACTGCTAGGAGTCTGCCAATAAGTGTGGATGAACAACATATCCACAATCCTAGAAAAACAGGTTACTCACCTGTAACAGTAGTTCTAGAAGTAGTGTATGTTGTTCATCCACACGGACCCACCCGACCTCCCCAGCTGCAGACATACAAACCTGGCATCCAGCGGGATAAGGTCTGGTGTCATAGGGTGGAGCCAAGGGTTATACCACCTGGGTGGGTGGGAAGAGCCAGCTTGAAGACTTCCAGTGATTCTTAAAGGGGAAAGGGACATGCCAATAAGTGTGGATGAACAACATATACCACTCCTAGAACTACTGTTACAGGTGAGTAACCTATTTATACAGCAAGTACAATATATCATGGTGAATAATCAAAATTAAAGACAAAGTGAAATAACATATGTGCAGGTTATGAAGGAAACAGATTGCCAGGGCAAAACTATGTGTGTGTGTGGGGGGAGTCCAGGAAAGTTGCAGGAGGGAGAAAAGAAGTCAGGAAGTATTGATTTTAAGAAAAAAGCCAAAGAGGAAGAGCAAATTGACAGGGGAAGGGAGAACCAAAGTTTTTAGGAAAGTGGTAAGAGAAAGCAGATTAACCAGTAGTAGATTTTCTAGAAGGAATAGTGAGGTAATGGGAAGTATTACATAGAGGACAGTAGGAGCTGAGGGAGAGGGTAAGAGTGAAGTAAGGTAGGAGGGAAGGGAACCAAACCAGAATTTTAGATATAAAGGAGGCACAATGGGAAAGGCTCCTGGCATCAAGAGAGGGGTGTGGAAGGACTTCCGGTGGCACTATGGAGCAGTGAGCAGGAAAGAAGCTGAGCTCCCTCTCGACTACAGGAAATATATTAAAAACTTGCATTAAAAAGAACTGAACTTCTACCAAATTTGTGGCTATAAACATACAATAGCAGTTTTATCACATCTTGTCGAGAAACACCTGTAATAGTTTCCAACTGCTGGCGGAGGAAGTTGAAAAAGGAGATGGGTTTCTCTCCGAATCTGAACTGGCAATGGCGGCTGGAGATGAGGGGGAAAAGAATCAGCCTCCGAAGGTACAGCATGGTAAAAACCAGGCCCAGATCAACAAGGCACGATCTTAAAAACTATCCAGAATTTCATGGCTGAAATGAAAGAAGCCATTAGGGATCTCCGTCTGGATCTCGGAACGGTACAGCAGTGGTGGACAAGGAGGACCACCAAATCTCTTCCAGTTCAGCCCGACTTGACTCTTTGGAATTCATGGTCAATGACTCGTCCCATCACCAACTACAAATGGCCCTCTGTCAGGAAGATGCGGGAAACCGTGGCCACCACAAAAACTTGCATATCTATGGGGTTCTAGAGAACGAGGAAGGTCAAGATATGTTGGCCATCCTTTACCATTTCCTTTAATCTGTTTTGGACCTAGGCCCTGAATATCCCATTGATATAGAACAGGCCCACCGGGCATTGGGTCCAAAACCCACAGCGCTCAAGGCCTGCCCACGCTCTGTAGTGGGTCGCTTCTTGAACTATTCAGTTAGAGATCATCTATTGCAGCAGGCCTGGGGGAAGAAATTTCTTACGTATGGCTCCAGGAGAATACTTAGCGACAATTAATATGCCCCCAATACACAGAAACAATGGGGGGATATATTCCATTGTTCTCCTGCCTCAGAGCAAACAATCTCAAATTCAGGACCCTGTACCCTGTACCCTGCTCGGTTAGTGGTACAATTTCCCACTGGTTAACAAACCTATTCCTCAGCTGAGGAGGCAAAGAGGGACCTTCAGGCAAGGGGCCTGTTCATGGATCAAGGTGGCCACAACCAGAATGGCGTGGATCAGGCCCTGCAAATTCCTTGCAGTGAGATCTGTCTGCGAGTAGACCCAGGATCCCAGACTTAACATTGGATGAGGTTCTGCGACTACTCCAGCAGTTTTGCTCACAGTCTTTCCCTGTGTGAATCCAGTGCTGGCCTCTTTCTTCTGTGACCAGTGATGCACTACAGACTACAGGTTGGTGACTTTGGAGGGGGAATGGGGGTTGGAAGGGGTAGGGAAGGTGAAGGATTAGTGACTGGCGGAGTCCCTTTCAGTCCCTTAGGTTTGAAGACAGAAATTTCATTCTAGTTTCTCCTGGTGGTAGGGTTTACTCGACCTGGCCAGCAGAACTGCACATGGCCTGGGATTGGTGGAGTCCACATAGTTGTGGGCCTAGCTGTGGCCTGCCTCCCTCTCTTTTTGGCCCTGCTCCCCCGAGAGATAGCGGCCAAAATTACAGCAGGGCCATGCACAGTGGAGCATACCTTTTGGATGCCTTTGTGGTTCCTTTTGGGGTTCCAGCCAGTAAGTCTAGATAACTTGTGACCTAATACACGTGGGATAGGTTGAGGGAGATGCTGGCCAGGCCAGGGGAGAGCCAGATATTGATGGGATGGACATTGACCCTTGCTTTAACCTATCTGCAGTGACTAAAAACATGCTGCCCCTGACTGTATCAACTTGCTTTTCTGGGGCCATTCATCTTGTTTACTTAGCACCAAGGGCAGACATCCTTACAGTACCTATTTGATAAGAGACAAGGGTTACTTGTCCTCTTCTGTCTAAACTCTATCGGATGATTTGAAGTCCATTACAGGTTATCAACACGCTTTTCCCCAGTATTGCAATGGGCCACTGAACAGACGGACTACTGACTTTTAACTTTACTATTTTTATTCAGGGACTTTGTATGGGCAAAATACTGACTGACATGTTGGCTGTGAAATTAAAGGAAGCCACAGAACATATGGAGGACCCCGTGTGATTAAGGGCACTGTTAATCAGAAAGGCTTTTGTTGACATCCCAGGGCTTGTTTACTTCTGTCGTCTTTTAAGACAGACCATTAATAGGTTGCTTTTCCGAATATATGACATGACTACAGCCCTTCTCAATACTTTACTATCATTTGGTCTCTCATTATTTTAAATTGAAAGGGTTAGTGTTGAATTTGAGTAAATTTTGTTCATGGGGGCTGGGAGCTTACTGCCTCGAATGGGAGGGACTTCCTTTAGGGCCGGGCTCTCGGCTTCTTTAACTTGAATAGTGAGACTGTAATCTCTCCACTGACCACAAATTATACCATTAACTTTATTAGTTGCCATCCCTAACCTTGACTGCTTATTAGCAACATAAATTTTAACAATCAATAGTCTTTGTTATTGCGCTTAAGGGGCTCTCAATAGCTTGATTGATAACTATACATTATTTAGTCCTTACTCAGGGACTTCACCTGACATAGTTCCCAGGTTCATTAAAGGGGCTGCCTTTGATTATAGGTGCATTTAACTAATGTAGCTCTACTCATTGTCCCCACCAGAAAATAAGGCTTTATTTACAGTCTATGCAGATTATCCACCTCCTTAATACTGTCTGGCAGCCTAGGCTGAATGTTTGCATTGTAACTGTATTACTGTAGGTTTGACCCCAGTATCTACTGTTAAGGTGTTCCTTTGCTGTTTTTGGCAAATATATATTATATTGTTGAGGAGACGACTTCATATGGGGAATGAGTTCATATCTTGTTTAGTGAGGGAGCCAGGTGGAGGGCTAAGGTATGGGACAACACGTTCGATTATCTTTTCTCCTAAAAGACAGGTAGTTGTGCTGTTTTTTATGGGCTTACCTATCCTGAAACCTAGGAGATAACTCTTGTTCTTAATAATCCTGGCCATTGTTGTCCCAGAGGGTTAAAGGACCTCTGAATGCTCCTTTTTATTAAGGCTTAAGGGGATGCTAATATCAGGGCACTTGTCAGCAATGTAAAGGATTTGAAGGTAAACAAGGAGAGTGACCCTCAAATTTATTATGGATGAGGGAAAGTTAATGATGTTTAACGTCACATACATAAAGTTCTTTTTGACTTCTTTTTTTCTATTTTAGAGAGGAGAGTGATCTCTGCCTCCCTGTTGAGTTGACCACACATGGCGCTGCCACTGAGGGTTTTTCTTTTCCTGCCTTATTTGGTAGGACTTATGTTTTTTTGGAATGCTCTAGTCCCTCAGAGGGTTTTCCCACGATTTCCATGGAGTGTGCCCTCTGCCCTGAGAGGTCCTGGGTTTTTGAACCTTCCCCCTTGGGGACATGGAAGTGGATGAAAATTCCCACTTCTGACTTGGTAGTTGTCTTGTACATAACTTCAGGTTACTGTGGGGTAATAGTTATTAACCCATATGTGGCTCAGTGTCAGTGGCTCAGCAGGTAGCACACTTGCCTCAGAGGCCGGGCGATCAGAAGGCTGTGGGTTCTGTCTTCATACAAGGCACTTGGGTTAAATCCCAATACTAACACTGTAGTGCAGCATGAGGGGGGTGCTGCACTCCTGAGGTTCCATCTTTCGGAAGAGACATTAAACCAAGGTCCCCTCTACCTGTTCTGGTGGTAGTTCAGGTGTATGTTAAAGATCCCATGGCACTTCTTGAAAAGAGTAGGGTTTTTTATTGAAATAACAATTCATGACAAGATATACAAAGAACAACTGAAAACAATGAAGGGTACATTGAAATAATCTCAAGCAATCAACACAAATCCAGGAGGAACATCATACTATATCTACTGTAGGACCCATGACCCCAATAATGATATAATATGTCTATAGGTAGAATAAATTTAGAAAAAAAAAACAAAAGAAACAGCAAGTCTAAATAACATATTCCCCTTAAATAAACCACACCCCTTCATGATATACCCAACCCCCTAAATAGTGAAAAAAGAAAAGTAAACTGTAATATCTTGAGAAACCAGCATTCTT
Organism: Neoceratodus forsteri; assembly: GCA_016271365.2. Lineage (NCBI taxonomy): Eukaryota > Metazoa > Chordata > Ceratodontiformes > Ceratodontidae > Neoceratodus > Neoceratodus forsteri. Next base: position 1,698,307,156 of record CM057449.1, on the reverse strand, counting down.
AAGATACAGTACTATTATACCAAATGCAGAGTAGTCTGCAAACCTTTCCACATACGCAGGATTTTCTCATAGGGATTATTCTCCAAATCTTTGTTATAGATTTCTGTATAAGCTGCCTCACAAAGTTTACCTATTATTAAATAAGGCATTCTCAGTTGTTGCAATACATACAGTATTTGCTCCTAGCTTGCCAGAGGTAAAACTTCAGTACAGCAAAAAAAGCTTCTAATGTATTCCTATCATATTTAGCTAAGCGCCCAGTATAGTCACCCAGAACCCTCTGATGATATGTCATATGGGGTAGCCAAGGGAGCTGCCACCTATGGGCCAGGAATACCCACAAATTAGTAGTATAAATACAGTCTAACAAAAAATGGGACATATATTCCAAAGGTGCTAAACATTCTGTGTATGGGCATGTCCTGTCCTCAACAGGTTTGTGTTTCCAATTGCCCCTTACATGAACCCTTCCATACATGCACAACCAGAGATTATCCCACATCCGCAGCTGGATTGTGGGTTTGTTTAATTGATGTATAGCAATAGGAATCTTCTCTGGAGAACATTCTTTCAGTTCCATAAGAGTGAGTCTTATATTATCTGGAATGAGATCATATAGCCGTCTTCTATGGAAAGACAAGATGCGGGATTTCTTAACTTTCCAATTATGCAGCTTTTTAACTGAGGGTTTCAAAAAGAGTGGCATTTTCTTAGAAGGGATTAGTTTAGGTGGGTCCTCAGTCCACTTCACTAGAAAGGGGGTCAAAACACCCCAAATCCATTCTTTACAGAGAGAAGTGTCCTTAACTAGTGCCACTTTAAAGGTTCCCACCCAAAATAAAGAATGGAAAAACACCAGAGGGTGAATCATCCCTACCCCACCTTTTTTCTTGCTAAAATAAGTGAAATCCCTCTTCATGGGATTCAGTTGACTACCACATAACCCTTGGAAGAACACTCTGTAGAGTCTGGTCTCCAAAGTGAATGGAAGAGGGAAAATCCATGCCACATACATAAGTATAGGGAGTAGAAATTGTTTGATAATAAACACACATTTCAACTTTGACAGGTGCCAGCCCTTCCATTTGTTCACTAACAGCTCACATCGGGACAAAACTATTTTCTAGTTTTTGTAGGCCATATCGCCATCTCCAAAATATATGCCCAAAACCTTAATTGCACCAGTTTTAATTTGAATGTCTGCTATCCGTTTCTCTGGTCCCTGATCTCCTAAATATATCCCACAACTCTTTTCCATATTGAGTTGTGCCCCAGAGAGGTTTGAAAAAAGTTGTAACTCCATTACAGCCTGCTGGACGCAGGAGTCTGTCTTACAAACTAAAAGGAGATCATCTTCATAGGCTAAAGATCTCAGAGGGAGGTTCCCTGAAGAGCTCCAAAGACCCTCTGTGCCGATTTCCCCATATATGTCTGATGCAAGGATCTAAATAAAGGACATAGAGGGGGCTCAGGGGGCAGCCCTGTCGGACACCACACTGTCAAGGTATTTTTTTTCCAATGGAACACTTCAGTAAAGGAGCCACAGTAGCACCCCCATATAAAGTGGCAATCCACTTAATGAACAGGGAAGGGATACCATACCACTCTATCAAGTGAAATAAAAATGCATGGGACACCCTGTTGAAGGCCTTGCTTTGGTCCATCGACAGTAGGTAGCCAGATTGGCATGTTTGTGCACACAATTCATAACAATCTCTCACTATCCAGAGATTCTCCTGAATTTTCTTTCCAGGTACTGAGCATGTCTGAGGGGGTGAATCAAGGATTTGACAGTCTTTTGGAGCCTTTTGTGTAGAATAGTGGTAAAGATTTTCCAATCTGTATTTAAGAGGCAGATAGGTCTCCAATCATGTAGGGAGGTTCTACCACCCTTTTTAAATAAAAATCTCAAACTTCCCACTGAGAAATCTTGGTGGATGATGCCATCCATGGCAATTTTGTTAAATATTAATAATAAAAAAGGGGAGATGTGGGTTACAAAGATCTGATAAAATTCAAGAGGCAGGCCATCCTATCCGGGAGAAATATTTTTCTTTATGCCCTTTAGTGCTGTTTCTATTTCCTCAATTGTAAAAGGTACTACTAGCCTATCCTGATCAGATGTAGATAATTCAATCCGAACTGTAGAGAGGTACTCAGACCGCTCTAATAAGTGTCCCACCTGCGTATTATCAAAGGCCTGGAAATGGCGTTCAGTTATATGTTCTAAATCCGGAATAGCAGAACAAACCATCCCATTATCATCTTTAAGTTCTGTAAACATAGTAGCATCTAATTTTGTTTTACATGCCGCACAGGGGTCACCAGTAGGTGTCTTATTGTTACCAAAGCTCAGTTCAGTAATCTGTGTTGCAGCCCTGTCGTACTGATAAATCTTCAGTTGCTGTTTAAAAGCTGAAATTTGATTAGAATAATCCATCCCTCTCTAGGTGGTCAAAGAAAATAGATGCTGGAGTTGATTTCGATGGGCCAAATACTTTAGAAATGTAGCATTTTGTTGTCGAGCACCCTGTTTTTGGAGCCACCATCTAAGCACCTTTTTCGAGTCTTCCCACTACTCCCCTATAGAGTCACATAGACTCAGAACTGACTTCCTAGCCTGTAATTCTGCAACTACCCCCTTTTGAATAGACTGTTCTTGTAAAAATTCAGTATTAGCCCTCCATCGACTAGTCTGGCGGGGAAGAGATGGAGAAAGGCATATCTCCACCTGTACCAAAAGATGGCCAGAGAACTCCCAAGGTACCATGCCCAGTCGAGTTATATGACTTTTTGGATGTAAAAAAAAAATTTATCCGAGTGGACAGTGTTCCTTGAAAATAACCTTTCTCGGAGGTGCAACCCTTAATTTTATAAACATTCTGTAATCCTGCTTGTGAAAGTCAATGAAGCAGAGCATTAATCTCGCAATAAATCTTTTTCCCTACAGAAACTCTATCCTCAGTATCGATTGTACAATTAAAATCCCCACCCAGTGCCACTAATCTGGCAGTAGCTAAGTAAGGATATAATTGTTGGAATAATTCAACCCGTTCCATTTTACCCTATGGAGCATGAATATTAATAAAGCGACAAGGTGTATTTTTCCAGCAACCATCAAGCAGCAACATCCTACCAGGAAAATCCACCAATTTCTGCAATTTAACGTCAGGGCCCTGGAAAAGAATCCCTACACATCGGCTTTATCCAGGTCAAAGGACCAATATGAGGGTCCCCAGACTCATGCATTTTTAGTTTGGTTTAACTGGTAGGTATTGGCCATCCAAGTTTCCTTCAAGAAAATCGCATCCAAATGTAGTTGTTCTAAAGCAGCAAATACAGCAGATCTTTTCAATGTATTTTTTATACTACACACATTTAGAGATGCAAAGTTCAAACAGTCCATTAGAAAGTCAGGGAAGTAAGAAAAAACAACAAATCAAGGATATCAAGCAGGCTTTTCAGATCCCTCCAGATATTTTTTTTTTTCTTCCTGCCATCTTGCGTCTTAGGAGGGGGCAGGGCATGAGTGGAGATGTCCGACTCCTATTCCTTGAAATCAGAGTCCCCCCAGTTTTTAGATCATGATAAAGCTTCAGACTTATTCTCCAGAGACAGAAGTGGGGCCTTTGCAGCCTGTAATCTGGCACTTTTCCGAAGGGCTGGTTTTAACCATGCAGTGAGGGGGGGGGCATAGTAGACTCTAGGCTGGGCCCCTCAACCATACAGTCAGGTACTGTAGGGTGCTCCATGGGTACTTCATGTGATTCCTGCATGGTAGAAGGAACAGGCTCAGGATTGGGGTGGAACTGTAAAACTGGTTCCCTTGATTAACATCAGAAAAGGTGTCATTCTGTTTTCCCAGTGGCCTCAATAGTGGATGCAGAGGGCTGCTCAGTTCTGGGAAAGGAACTGGAACTACATGCTTTTGGGGGGCATTTTTTATGATAGTCCTGATCGACACCGAAGTAAAAATGTAGTTGTATTCACCACAAAGGATACAATGTAATTTATCTCACATGCTAGCTAAATGCATGCAATCTTCACATTTGTGGCAGGCCTTGGGCTGCCCCGCATAGAAACATACTCCACAGTCTTTACCTATAAGAAAACTGTTAGGAATATGTAGAATGCCCCTTTGATTCTGATGCAGCTTTACACGAAAATGCCAACCACCCATCCAAAATGGTTCCAAATCAATAATGGGTTCTGGAGCACTGAGAATGTCACATTTCTTTTTGAGCCAGTGGTGGGTGTCCCCCGCACTGACTGCTTCATTTCGGAACATTACAGTGATGCGTTTGATCAAAAGTTGTGTAAGGGGAATCACCATAAAGGGAGTCCAGAGGGGTGAAAACTTAACTTGGTTATAGTTGAACCAGACTTGTTCAAGGCCCTGGGGGGAGTGAAAACTAGTATCAGAGTTTTCCTCCCATGAGATATGGATCAATACATGAACATCACTGGGGGAAAAGTGTAAGGAGTTCTAAATGTCATCCCACATATTCTCTGCCTTGGAGGGTGTCCAGGCCGCCCCTGTATCGCAGTCGAACAGCATTCCTCCTAGGTTTAGGGGTTGTTCTGTCAAAAAGATCCAAAAATCTTGTTGGTCTTGAGGAAGGGGGATCCCATTTTACCTCTTCTTCCTCATCCTCACCAGAACTTGCTGTGCTGTGGAATGAACTGCTCAGAATCCAGCAGCTGTTCTCCTTCAGACTCTACCAGAGGAATAGGAGGTGGAACAGTCTCAGTATGAGGAACTGTGTTCGTGGTTTGTAGCATTGAAGCTGGGTCTGCTGGCAGGGCAGGGTTATGGGTCTAAGTGCTCGTAGACTCCAGTACTTGCACACCATCACCCGTAAAAGGATGGAGGGAGACAGCAGGTTGTCCCGGGACCTCCATTCGGGAAGCAGGCCCCATGGTAGTCACTAGACTAATCTTAAGCAATATAGGTTGGGGAGAGTAAGCACCCATAAACAAAACAGGAGCCTGTTGGGCAGAACAATCCTGAGGAGCAGCTATCACAGGAGGTGACACAATAATGGAATCAGTATTCAAAGAACTCACCCTGTGCACATCTCCCATGCCATTCCCCACATTTGGATTCATGTCCATCGAAGATAACACCTCTCCCATTGCCACAGTGTCAGGTGCAGCACTTGGTCTCTCATCGTCACTGCAAAAATCCATTGCTGAATCAGGTACCCAAATCCCTGCCTCATCCAACTTCCATCCTGTGTTCATCAGTGCCATTTCAGGTATCCAGTCTGCTGGCATTCCCTCAGGGGTGCAGATATCGAAGGCCTCTTTGATACCTTCTCGTATAGAAAGTCCCTTGATTGTAACAGCAGACCCAGATGAAACAGACTTCCATTTTGATTTCAAATCCATTTTTTTTCTCCACCTTATGTTTTTTGAAGTCCTTCTTTTTTAGATTGTTCTTTTTCTTCAAACAAATTTTGTTCTCCAGTGCTACGTCCTTGGCCAGTTGACGATGAGGCTCATAGATAGTGTCCTCCAACAGTTGCTCTGTTTAAGCGACCACAGTCTCTGCACACTCCATATCAGAAGGTATGTTCTCAGTAATAGATTCCCTTTCCATAGGCAGAACCATAACTTCAGAGCTGAATTGTTGAGCACAAAATGTACTTACAGAATTTACAGGTAAAGCCAAGGTAGTAGGAGAGAGCAGCTCTCCAACCTGCTGCATCTCTGTCTCCAGCACAGCAGCGTCTGGCTCCTCCATGACAGGGAATGGACCAACAACGCCCTCTTCCCCAGAGTAGGGGAATTTTTTATTCACAAGCAAAACACACAGTTACAATACACATAGTTTCAAATTCCTACGTACATGTCTTTTATCCAGTACCAGTAATTTCTTTCCATAGTTCTCTTGCTCTTTTTTCTCCAAACAACTTACATCCCTCTTGGTATATTCTATCCATCTCATCTTGAAATTTACAAAATAAATCTTGTATTGAAGTTTCCTTATTCTGTATAAATGTCTGACACCTATTCTGCCAAAAAGACCATTTCAGTACAGTTAGTATTACATATACTGTATTCTTATTCAAGTATTCTAAGTCTTTTACTGACTTTTAAAGCCCTGCATGATCTGGGCTCTGATTACCTGAATGATCTCCTGATTCCTTACCTCCCTATGAGGTCGCTCCACTCAGCCAATGAGGGGTTGCTAGAGATTCCTAGGGTTATATTGTAATCAGCTGGGGCCCGGGCTTTTATGTTTGTGGCCCCATCCCTTTGGAATTCTCTACCCCGTCAGATAAGGAAGTGTACGACCGTGGGGAGCTTTAAACAGGCTCTCAAATCCTTTTTATGGAATAGGGCCTACGGCGTCTCTGACTGATGTCTGTATTTGTTTTTAACAGTTTTTATATTATTGTTTATATACTTTGGCTGTACTCAATCTTTTTGGAATGCACTTTGGTATTTGAAAGGTGCAATATAAATAAAGATTATTATTAGATTATTATTATTCTGACAACTGTCCATACACCAGAATGTCATGTCATATTTTTAAAATATTGCATCCCCCAATAATTTGTCAATATTTCCCAAAATGGTTTAATAAATTCATATTCAAAGAAGAGATGTTTCATGCTTTCTTCTTGATTACCACGTTTCCATTCCTCACACATTCTTTCTTCCATTTTCTTATGTTTATGATTTCCTCTCACATTTAACTTACGGCTGCACATCCATACTGTTTCGTTCATTTTTTAAAAAAAAATTTTTCCAATGTTACTTCTAATATTCTCTGTACATTTATTCCACAATCAACCTTAAACACTGTTGTTTCAAAGAAGTTTTTCTGCATAATTTCTTTATAAACCTGTTTCCTGTTTTTTCTAATCAAGGAATCTAGTGTCACTCCCCACTGAGTTAAATATTTTCTACAGGTTTCCATATATGTGGGCCATACCTTTCCTCCTACTATATTCCCTTTTTTCCCCAATACTCTTAATTAAAGGTGTAGTCCATTGTTGACTTGGAATGTCCAACTCCTTTTTTCTCCTTTTACTATAGGGACTATGTTTTTAAAAATGAAGATGTTTAAATAAAATATTATTGGGTGTATCATGTTTAAGCCTCCTTCCTTTATTGCCATATATGTAATTCCTCTTTTGATCAGGTTTAATTTACTACCCCATAGTAATTGATAAAAAAAGCCTAATATCCTCATTTACATTTTCTGTGCTACTGGATAGATATATGCTAAATATAAAAAAATTGGAATTAAAAAAGTCTTAAGTAAGTAAATTATTTTTTCTCTTGTCATATTCCATTGCTTCCACCTATTAATTTTCTTTTGTGCTACTTCATACTTTTCTTCCCAGTTTTGCTGTATCACCTCCTGACCTCCATATAAAATTCCCAAGATCTTAATACTCCTCTGTACTATTTCTAATTCCCCCATTTTCCCCTTCTCAATATCCCCAATGGATATATCTTATTTTTCCCTTTGTTTATTCTTATCCCTATATAGTCACTATTTTTTTCAACTGATTCTATCAGTTTGTGCCCTGATTTTTGTTGTTTAACTAAGATGATGCAATCATCTGCATAAGCACTTGTTTTGTTTAGTTTCTTATTCTGCCATATGATATTTCTAATTTAATTTCCTGCTTCTATTTTCCTTAGAAGTGGATCTAGACAGATGACATACAGCAAAGGACTTAGTGGACATCCCTGCCCTACACCATTTCTTATATACATCGGTGTTCTCCTAAATGTCCATTCACCATTGGACACATTTGTGCATTCTCATATAGGGCCTTAGTTAATTTAATCAGTTCTCCTGAAATCCCATATTCTGCTGAAGTGCCCCACATATACTGATGTTTTATGACATCAAAAGCTGTTTCCTGATCCAAGGCATATAAGAACCCCTCTAACTGATGTTATTGTCCTTTATTTATGATCTCTCTTATATACACTAAATTCTGCTGTATATTCCTTCCTGGTACTGCACAAGTTTGTGTTTGTAATAGTAAATAATTTGAAAAACTCCTTAATCTATTATTGATTATCTTGGCTAGTATTTTATAATTGGGTGTTAATAGGCTAATAGGCCTCCATTTTTTTTATTTGTGCCTTTTCCCTGTTTTTGTACAGGAAAATAGTTATTCCCTGTTTCATACTATCTGCCAACTTACCACCATAAAAAAATTCCATTATAAACTTGTGTCAATATATGTACTATTTGTTCCTCAAAAATGTTATAAAATACATAAAGAATCCCATCAACACCTGGTGCTGTGTTACAAGTTATAGTTTTTATCGCCTCTTTAACCTCTTCCTTTCTTATTTCCTTATTTATTACCTTTGCTTCCTCTTCCCCAGTTTCGGTATATTTGCTGTTTGAAAAAAAGAGTCCCCTTTAACCCCTATTTGTGTTTGATATTTTTGTTTTAAAAATTCCTGTACAATACATTTTATATTTGCTATATCTGTATATAAATGGCCTTCTTTATCTTTTAACTCATACATAATCTGATCCTCAATTCTCTCTTTATTGCTATCAAAATGGTTTGTTTGATGCTTTGTCCCGTGTGCCACTCTTCTGTTTCATAATAAGAGATTTTACTCTATTACATTAATATTTATTCATTTCTTCTTTAACTTCCCCTATTAGTTGTGATTCATCCACTTTACTTTTTCCCTGTCTAGTCATAAGTTTATATAGTTTAGCCTTTAAACTCAGATATTTCCTATAATGTGTTGCTTCCATTCTTTGCCCTTCCTCTATCATCAGCTGTTTAATATCATATTTAGTATCTTCCCACCATTCCGCTATACTATCATATAATTCTTTTACTGTTAACCTATCTTCCAAAAGTCCTTTTATGGTCTCCCTACATTTCTCCTCCTGCAACTTTGCTGTATTCATTCTCCAGTATCCTTTTCCAATAATAATCCTATTACCTAGATCTATGTTTATTTCTACTGCCATGTGGTCAGACGTTTCGACTGGAATAAATCTTATTTCTTTAATTTTTGTTTTTTTCTGTACCATCCAAAAATCAGTTCTTGTTGAATGTGTTGCCTTAAAATATGCATGCTCTCCTTTTTCTGTTTTGACTTTAAAGGCATCTTCCATCTCTGCATTGCCTAATATTTTCCGTAAATAATTAGTATCACAAAATATTTTTTGAGTTGCCCTCCCCAATATGCCCTAGTTAAACCACAATTAACCCCCGTATGACTAATTTTGAAGTATGCAGATATGGTTCTAGTAGTCCCATTACCATGTTCCTCTCTTTCTTTACCTGTGGGTTATAAATCACAATTATTCTTACTGCTGCATTCTTGACTTTACTATCCACTATAAGAACTCTCCCTGAGACAGGATCTATACTTTTCAAAATCTGTGCTTTATGTGATGTAAAAGCCACCCCAACTCTTGAACAACTTTCTGCCTCTATAGACCATAGAGATGGCCCCCATCTCCAGTCCCTTTGTGCTTGCTCTATTTCTTCCATTGTATGCAACCTAATATCCTGAAAAATTATGACATTTTTTAAATCACTTAATATTTTAAAGGTTGTTACCCTCTTTTCCCTGTTTTTAATACTGTTCACATTGTTTGTAAGACATTTCAGACTCCCCATTCACTTTTGTTGTTTATTTGTTTTCAACCCGTGTCTTTTGATTTCTTCCTCTTTTGGACACCTGCGTATCAGTTGTGTCCCCATCCGCTGCTTCATCTCCTTCTGAAAAGTTTGTACTGGACCTGTCCGATCGCTTCCTCCATTGTAAACCATTCTTTATCTTGCAAAAGCATGTATCTGTTTGTGAGCTCTACTCCTTCTCTATCCTTTTCATGCAGTATTGTTTGTGTTGTCTGCCCTTTATGTCTATTTTTAGACCATGTCACCAATGTAAATTTGTTATGCATTGCATCTTGTCCCTTTTAATTTTGTGTTTTACTGTTTTCCCCATCTTGTATTACTCTCTCTTTCTCCTGGGGCAGGGCATGAGGGTCATCTTGCGTTTCTAAATTCTCCCCATTTGTCCCATTCTTTCTTTTATGCTGTTTTGTTGTTTCCTCACTTAAAGCTTCCAACGCCACTTTATCTTGTTTGCCTTTCTCTTTCTGGGCTACTACCAGATAAACATCTTGTTCTGCCCTTTCACCTGTATCTGGGCTGTTAACAGAGGCCCTTGGACATTTTGAAAATGTATGGCCTTCCTCTTCACACAGACTGCATTTAGTTTTATGTGTACATTCAGCCACCAAAGTGACCTATTAGACCACATAGGCCACATTTAACCTTTCCACACACATTGTTGATGTGACCTTTCTCCCCACGTTTATAACAGGCATGAGGTTGACCTGCATAAAACACAGAACCTCTATCTTAGCCTAAAAAAAAATAGGTAAATGCTGTATTTCTCCATCTACCTGCTTCGGAGTCATTCTATATTTCCACCCTCCTGTCCACAAACAATTTTCATCCAATATTGGCTCACATGGCCCATGCATTACGCACCTTTGTTTTATCCAAAAGTTTATGTCCATCATGTTAATGCCTTCAATTGGAATAATACTGTGGCAATTTTAAAAGCCAGTTTAGTTAAGGGGACTGCAATAAAATCTTTCCACAACTCAGCGTATTTCATCTGATGATATAGTTTCCAAAAACGGTTGAGCCCTCCTAAATGTTTAAAACTTATGTCATATTCTGTACTCCCTCATAAACATAAGACCACTGTGACATCTTATAATATCCTTACAACTAATGCTAGAAGTTTAAATACTACTAAGGTACGTGAACTTACAGTATAGCCATCAGTAGTACAAAAAAGATTGACATCATTGCTATCACGGAAACATGGTGGGATAAACCATTAGGATGGGTTAATGTACCAGATTATAACCTTGTTCACAGAAATAGGGCTATAAAAAGAGGTGGAGGTGTGTGCCTCTATTTGAAAGAATCTATCATATTTGAAGAGATCAACACCTTGGATGATAGTATAGAGGGCTGTTTTATACGTATAAAAAATAAATCTGGGAAACCTCTTATAATAGGGAATTTGTATAGACCACCATCTGCAGATGCTAACTATAACGAGAGTCTACTTACCCTAATTACTGATCTAACAAACAAATCTGATATACTACTTATGGGGGATCTAAACTTGCTGGGAATAAATTGGGATCAACTAACAGTGAAAAATCAAGTTGAATCTATCTTTCTTGATCGTTTTATCGCACTTGGCCTGCATCAATTATTAACAGAACCAACTAGAGATAAAAATATTTTAGATGTGATCCTTACAAATATTGATTCAGAAATTGACAACATTACTGTGATGAACCCACTCAGTAACAGTGACCATAACATAATATTTTTGAGTTAATTACCTCAAAACTCTGTACAAAGTCAATTAACGTTAGATATAATTATCCAAGGGGGGAAGTTATGATCAAATTAGAACATCACTGGATGAATTCAATTGGGACTCCTTATTATCTGACCTAAATGTGAATGATAGCTGGAATTTATTGAAAAACATCATTCTTAATTTTGAATCATTATATATTCCACTAAAAAAATCCAACAACAAGGCAAATATCCTTTTATGGCTTACTCCATCAATTATAAAACACATAAAAGGAAAAGAGGCAGCCTATAAGAAAATGAAAAAGAATAAAAGCAATGAAACTCGGCTTTTAAACAAGAAGTTAAAAATACCAAAGCACTTATTAAAATTGAAAGAAAAAAATGGAATTCAAACTCTCAGTTTCCAAAGGGAACACTAAAGCATTCTATGCATATGTCAACTCTCACAAAAAAAAAACTGTCAATCAAATTTCACTATACAAAGGAATGGAGAAGACATAAATGATATCTTCAAAATAACAGAACTCTTCAATAACTACTTTGGGTCAGTGTTCTCAAAGAAAGATTCTAATGTGCACCTATTGGATTCTTCTCCAAATAACTTTGAACAAATAACACATAAAGAAATAAAATAATCAGTTCTTTCCTTAAAAAATAATTCTTCATCTGGGCCAGATTATTTGAATACATACTTATTTAAAGAAATTATAGATCAATTAGTTCATCCCTTATCTATTATATTTAGTAAATCTCTTGTGACTGGGGAGGTTCCTGATGATTGGCGTAGGGTTCATGTGGTCCTAGTTTTTAAAAAGGGAAAAAAAAAAAAAACTCGGAACTATAGACCAATAAGCCTAACATCAATTGGCTGTAAAGTATTGGAAAAAATCCTAAAAAACAAAATAGACACTGAAATCGAGGTCCTGGGTCTAACAGACACAACACAACATGGTTTTCAAAAAGGAAGGTCGTGTACAAATAGCTTGATTACCTTTTATGAAACAGTAGCCGTTTAGATCAAGGAGTTCCAGTGGATGTTGTATACCTGGACTTCAAAAAGGCTTTCAATCTAGTCCCCCATCACTCTTTAATAAACAAAATGATTAAATTGGGGTTCAGTAGATACTTAACTACTTGGATTAGCAACTGGCTGTCAGATCGATCTCAAAGAGTCAAGATAGGTAACACATTTTCATCAGTTATTGAGGTGACCAGCGATATTTTCCAGGGGTCTGTACTGGGGCCAAATTGTTTGGAATCTATATCAGTGACCTCCACATAGGGGTCTCTAGTAATATCTGTAAATTTGCAAATGACATCAAACTCTCTGCAGAGGTTGATATTCCAGAAAAAAAATTATTAAAACAGGATCTCTGTACTATTGAAACTTGGGTATACAATAATAAAATGTTATTTAACAATGGAAAAATGTGCCGTAATTCAGTTAGGAACAAAAAATGGTATCTCAAATTATAACTTAAATGGAATAAAAATAACATGTTAAAGTAGAAAAGAACTTGGGTATTATCATAAATAGCTCACTTACATCTACTGATCATTGCAGAAAACTTACACAGGCAGGTAATAATATACTATCTGCCATTAAATGAACATTTGTCAGCAGAAATGAGTATTGTATACTATCCCTTTATAAATCCTTCATATGCCCTCATACTGACTATGCAGCTTCCTTTTGGGCCCCTCAATACAAAAGAGATCAACAGTTAGTTAAAAGCATGCAAAGAAGGATCACCAAATTGATACCTAGAGTGAAATATTTGTCACATGAACAAAGATTAGGGGCACTTGATTTATATGACATAAAACTAAGAAGAGAGTGAGGTGATATGCTACTTCTGTATACTATCCTAAAAGACAAAAAACTTATGAGTAAAACTAATATTGAAATGGCATCCAAACCTAAAAACGTGAGATGTCACAATAGACAGATTAGGATCCCCAATGCATGCACTAATAATAGACAGAGCTACTTTACTATAAGAACTGCTTCCCAGTGGAATTTCTTACCCCATCATATTGTAAATATGACTACTCTGGAATCATTTAAAGATGAATTAGATAGATTCCTTTTGGGCTAAGTACATAATTTACCCTGCATGTGCAGGGAAGGTGATCAGAATGGACCCAGAGCCTCCTTCCGCCTTTCATTTACCGAGTAATGTATGAGTGCATATATCTCATAGGGATAAAATTTCATGCTGTTCATTAGTAAATGCCTTCCTATATATATATCCGGTCCGGTGCATCAGTTGTAGTTCCTCTAAATTTAAGTCTCACTGCTTTCCTCCTTTTTGCTTGCTGTGGCTTTGTATCATTTGGGAATAATTTTTCTTTTGTGTATCCACCTCAGGGTTTTTCCTTATGCCCTCTTTCCTTCTCACTTATTTCTTTTGTCCATTTGAATTGTTTTCTGTTCTAGTTCCATAGAGGTGTCTTCACTGTTATTGCCAGTCTCTTCAAACTCAATTTCTTTTGTTTTATCTGCTTCTGATAGTACCTCCTGCTGTCCGATTTCTTTTTTATTATCCACAGTTTCAACATTTTTAATGTTGTCCTCTTCATTTAGATTTCTTTGTTTCATATTGATTCCTGAGGTACTAGGCTTGTTTGGGTCCCAGCCAGACCCATCCTCTTTTCGCCTCCATCCTGAATTTAATAATGCCTCTGTAACCCATCCAGGCATATCAGCAAAATCTGTAAAAGTTTCCTCTGCCGTGGTATCTTTTAAACCTTTCATTTTATTCTCTATTTTCTGGGGGCCCCCTTTTTCTATATTAACGTTCTTTGTTTTTTTCTTCCTCTTTGCTTCTTTCTATTTCATCTTTATTTCTTTTACTCCTGAAACAGTTCTCAGGCCCAGCCATTTCTGACTCTTTGTGGCCTTTCCTTTCAGGGGTTTTCCTTCTGTCTTACTTTTGACAGCTTCTGTGGGTGTGGCTCCCTTTGATGCCACTGCATCAGTATCTTCCAGCTGATTGCGACAGGCTTCTGGCCTATCTGCCTCCCTTTCCTTCAAAGCTTTTTTTTTTTGGCTGCTCAGAAACACTCTTGTCAACTAAATTCTGCTGTTTTTTATGTAATAGTAAGTTTTTTTTACTTACAGTTGTATGAGTTCTACCCTTCATCTCCATGAAAGGTATTTCCTGGTCTTTTTTACTACCGTCATTCTCAGTCTCTTTTCCACTCAGGTTCTCATCATTCTGTTTCATTTTCTTAAGCTTATCTTGCTCCATGGCTCTCCCTAGTCTCCCACGTCTTCACTCTACAGCTCCTGCAGTAACACTGACGTTCCTCTGAAAGTCTGGCATGGATCCCCCTACTGGAGTGTAGGGGAATTTCCCCAGTGTCCTGGACAAATTTGCCCCATTCACTGAAAATACCACCAACAGCTTAATCTGGTTCAAGGTCAGTTGGCATTCATCTGTATCCCTCGTCCCCGGGTCATGCCTGAAAATAGGCAGAATCTGTCTAGCGTACTTACCCGGTCAGTAAAAACTAACTAAATAAATAAAAATATAAGGGTTTTTTGTTTTCTATGTTCAAGGGGGAAGGGTGGGGGATTTGTCTAGGACAAAGTTAGTATTTGTAAGTACAGAGGCCCACACAATCTTCACATTGTA
Source organism: Neoceratodus forsteri (assembly GCA_016271365.2). Lineage (NCBI taxonomy): Eukaryota > Metazoa > Chordata > Ceratodontiformes > Ceratodontidae > Neoceratodus > Neoceratodus forsteri. Next base: position 1,698,292,143 of record CM057449.1, on the reverse strand, counting down.
CATAAGCTCTGATCTTTTGGGGATATTTGTTTTTCATCCCTTTTAAATGACACACCGAGTTTTGGTTGGTGGCAGGTTGGGGAGAGTTTTGAAAGTTGAATTCTACACTGGTTTTGATTTTACTAGGACATTGCCTTTAATCCCACGTGCCTGGGGGTGGGAGGGTAAACAGAAAGGGGAGAGGGGTGTGGTTCAGTTTTTTCTGTCTACTTCTATTTGGTTATTTCAATCAATCAATCAATCAATCAAAATCTTTATTTATTCAGGTGGACATCATTGAGCAAAGCTCATTTACAAGATGGACCTGATAGGTTGAAAAACAACATGAAGGTACAATAACAGACATATACAAAAAAAAAAAAACTTTCTAAATGAACAGATGCAATAATATAAACATATATACAAGCAAGGTAGCCAGTGATTTCGGGCTCCAGAGCAGACTAAATCAGACAGTTTTGACTGAAAAGTGGTAAAGTGTTGGGATTGTTGAAGTAACCTCTGAAAAAAGAAGACATGGGGGTCTGGTGGGATGTAATTGGATAGGCACTCAATCAACTAGTAATGGGTGAATAGGAAAGGTAAGTGCAAGGAGTTGCAGAAGATGTTGTGGCAATGGTGTAGCAAAGCTGCATAGAAAAGAGAAAAAGAATGAGTGCAGGTGTGATTGGACTAGGCCTTGTGAAAGCAGTTGCATATCTCGGGGAAGAGACTTGTGTATAGCTTTTTAAAGGATGCTATAGGTATGAAGGTGGTCAACTTTAGGGTCTTCTGCAGAGAATTCCAAGCAAATGCTAGAGAGTAACTGAGTGCGGATCTCCCATGCCGGGTACAGGCTTTTGGTATCTTCAAAGTGATGAAGCTGTTGCTTCTTAGGGCATATGACCTAGCTGTAGCCAGTGTAAAGCAATCTGAAATATAGGATGGAAGATTGTTAGACAGAGCTTTGTAAATCCATAAAGCAGCATTTTTGTTCCTCCTGAGGTGTAAGGATGTCCAACCAACTGCAGCATAGAGAGAGCAATGATGAGTGTTGAAAGGAAGATCTGTGATGAATCTTAGAGCTCTATGGTACAAGGTATCCAGTTTACTTAAGTAGGAAATAGTACAGTGGCCATATAGGAAATCTGCATAGTCGATGAGTGATAGAAATGAGGCCTGGATTAGTCTCTGTTTTGACTCTCTGGTTAAATAATGTTTGATTCTGAAGAAAAGGCCGAGCCTCTGTCGGAGTTTTTTCAGGAGTTCCTCAATATGCTGAGTGTAATCAAGTCTGTTGTCAATCCATACCCCTAAATATTTGAATTTATCAACATAGTCAAGGCTTTCTCCAAGGATGGTGGATAGTTGGGGAAGAATGCTTGGTGAGAGGGTGGTAGAATATATATTGGTGGAGAAGAGCATAGCTTTTGTCTTCTTAGCATTCAATAGAGTTTTTTTTCAAGTAGTTGGTGTTGCAACAGGGAGAACTCTGATTGTAGTAATTCACAGGCCTTTGATGGCGAGGGGTTACTGACATATAAGACAGTGTCATCTGCAAAAAGGTGAACATTGGATTTTGTGAGGTTGGAATCAATGTAGTTAATGTAAATGGCAAAAAGGATAGGGCCCAGGATAGATCCTTGAGGTACTCCTCTTAGGAGTGATTTTGATGAGGATAGATCGCCTTCATTTTTCACCTGCTGCACTCTATCAGTGAGGTAACATCTGAACCACTTAAGAGAGGTTGTATCTAGGCCTATGGAGTGCAGTGAAGAGATTATCATTTCATTAGGAACCTCCCTGATACTAAGATTAAGGGTTGAGGGGTATTTGGGTTGTTCAACTTTCTGTGGTTAGGGGGAGATCTGCCCTTTTTCTTTCAGGTCAATTTTATTTTACTTCTAGAAGAAAAAATGAAGCACACCACTTCAAAATTTATCACTGAGTTCTATTTATTTCAGTCACGGAAAAAAGTTGCCCTCCACCCTCTGAGGAGAGGACCAGGACTTGTTTTCCCTTGTTTACTTCCCAGTCTGCTACATTGGATCCTTCAGGATGGCTGGGTTGAAGCAAGTGTTGTCAGAGTTCCTTCAGTTTCTTTTTATGAAGGCGAAAATGGAATGGTGGGTTTCTCTTCGCAGCTGGAGGGGCACCACTTCCTTTGGTTCTCATGATGTCTACACGACCTGTTGAAATATTTTCACATAACATTAATGGATTACACAATCCTATTAAAAGAACACATTTCATGCAATCACTTAAAAAACATCCTGCTGACTTGTACTTTGTCCAGGAGACACATTTGTTGGAGGCAGAACATCTCAAGCTGAAATGGGGGCAGCAATATGGGGTATATGCATCTGTGCATTCTAATGGGAAGAAGAAAGGCATTGCCATACTGGTACCTTCCATAATGCCTTTAGAGGTTCAGTAATCTTATGCTGACCCACAGGGTAGATACATTATCCTTCAGGTTATGCTTTAGTCTCAAGAAGTAACACTGGTGAGTGTTTACCTGCCACCACAAACTAAGCTCCCAGTAATCCAGTCCTTCTTGAATAGGGTTTTGGATATGCATCAGGGTCATTTAATAATGGGGGGAGATTTCAATGTGGCCCTTTCAGCACAAAAAGACTCCACTAATCCACAGGCCCACAGGGCTTCCAATGCAGTAAAGTACCTGAGAGGGACCCTTGATCACTTGGGTATAATGGGCATTTGAAGAAAGCAATTTCCCTCATCCAGTGGCTCTACTTATTATTCAGGATGTCACCACTCTTATTCCAGACTAGATTATTTCTTAATGACCTATGAGCATTTTTCCATAGTCCATGATATTACTATAGGCCCTAGACTCCTTTCAGATCACCATTCTTACTTTAAAAAAAATGACCTGGGAAAAGTTAAAAAGCAGACATTATGGCATTTTAACCCCTTTTTTTAAGAGACCCACAATATATTGAGCATATGCAACAGCATATCCCACAGATACTTCCGCTTGAAGTAAAACACTCAAAAATAAGACTTTATGCCAATGATACGGCTTTGATTACTACAGCAAAGGCTCAAACTGAACTTGAGGACAGGCTCCAAAAGGACTTTGACAGTGCTGAGAGGTGGTTCACCAGGTTGAAGCTCTTGACGAACACCAAAAAAAACAGGGCGTTACACTTTGGTGCCAAAAGCAGGACTGAGTTGAAAGTGTTCACATTTGACAAAACAAAACTTGAACAAGTTTCCGAGTACTGATACTTGGGAGTTATAGTTGATGTAGAACTGAACTTCACAAAACATATTACAAATGTGTTAAGCAATACAAATAAAAAAACTTTGAGTATTAAGATGAATTTCCAAAAACTTAAATCTGAAAACAAGGAAGACTCTGGTAGAACAGATGATCATGCCAGCCATGGAATATGGAGGTATTATCTATAGGACTGCAAGTAAACAGATGTTACCTAAACTGGATAAGGTTCAAAATAAATTGGCTAGGTTCATATTGGGGTGTAGTTACAATACACATCACTGTGATATGTTCAGGGATTTGGGATGGTATACTCTTGAAACCAGGAATAGATTAGTTTGGCTTAATCTCATCCATAAATGCTTTGTAAAATTTACAGCACATTATATCACGGTTACTGCACTGGGTAAACATGATAGGACTGAGCGCAGATCAGCTAGAACAGTGCATGAAAGTAAGATCATAACCACATTAATCAGAACTAGGTATGGCGCTATAACATTAAATCATCAGGCCTCAGTACTTCGGAATGAGTTGTCACATCTCATGAGTACCACACTCTCCACTAGAGAGTTAAACTCTTTGTTGAAACCCTCTTTATCTGTAGTATGCAGCTGTTAGTTCTGTATTGAGAGCTGCCTGATGTATTACGTAATGTATAATTATTTTTTTGCAATGTCTTTATATGTAAATTTTGTATTGTGTAACATCTGAACACAGGACTGTCTTGCAAACAAGGCAACTGCCCTTATGACATGTATTTATTTTCCTGTATAAATATAAAGTTTTATCTATCTACCAATATTGCAGGATAATAATGCTTCTTATGTTTCTGATTCGATTCTGTGGGATACTCTGAAAGGTGTTACAAGGGGGGAGACAATAGCTCACTTTTTTCAAAAGAAACACAATTTAGAGGCAAAATAATACTTATTTCAACAACTTCAAATGTATCAACTCCTACGTAGGGAATGGGATCACGAACTACAAAGGAAAATTAGAGATACCAAATTGGAACTCCAAAAAATAATGGATTTAAAAGTTCAACAGGCCTAATTTATCTCAAGCAAACCAAGTATGAGGGGGGGGTCTAGGGGAACCCGCTTGTTAGCTCAAAGGCTTTAGACATGTAAATGAGACTCCATGATCTTGAAACTTAAACACACAGTTACTAAACAAATCTTACACCACAAGGGGCAGATTCGATCTGCTTTTGCATCTTTTTATCAAACCTTATACCAAGCTGACTCCCCAACAACTATAGAAGACAGACACAACATCTTAGAAACATAGACTTTGATGGCAGATAAGGACCGCTTGGCCCACCTAGTCTGCCCATTTCCCTACCTAGAGGATAAGCTGTAGATCCTATTTAACCAACAGCCTATTTCTTCCTAATCCCCCCCCCCCAGAAATTGCCTTATGTCTGTCCCATGCATTAGTGAATTCTCCCACAGTTTTAGACCCCATAACCTCCTCAGGAAGTCTGTTCCATGTGTCCACCACCCTCTCTGTGAAAAAATACTTCTTCACATTGCCACTGAGCCATCCCCCCTCTATCTTCAAATTGTGTCCCCTTGTTCTTGCACATCTCTTTTTCTGAGAGATGCTACCCTCTTGGACTTTGTTGATTCGACTAAGGTACTTAAACATTTTTATCATGTCCCCACCTCCCTCCTTTCCTCAAGGGTATACATATTAAGCTCCTTTAGTCTGTCCTCATACGGCTTCTCTTGCAGACCCTGCACCATTTTAGTTGACCTCCTCTGAACTGCCTCCATCCTGTCTATGTCCATGCGGAGATGTGGTCTCCAGAACTGGATGCAGTATTCCAGATGGAGTCTCACCAACTGTCTGTACAGGGGGATAACAACTTTCTGTTTTCTGCTGGCGATGCCTCTCCCTATACATCCCAGTATCCACCCAGCCCTCCCTACCGTCTTGTCTTGGTTGCATCTTCCAAAATTCATGGAGGCCCATCGCATGGCGTTGGAGGCTCCAATCAGATCAGAGAAGGTCCTGAAACAGATTCAAGTCACCAGTACACAAAAATGCCCTGGCCATGATGGCTTTATAGCCAAATGGTACAAGAAATTTTCAAAGCTATTTCTCCCCACTCTGCTCTTAGCGTATAAAGCAGTAGCTGAGGGTGAACCTACCCCTCCCCCCCCCATGGGCCTATGCAGTCTTGGCGCCTATTCTCAAGCCAGACAAAGACATTACAGAAATGGTGTCATCGCCCAATTTCTATTTGAAATATCGATTATAAGACCTATATGGTGATCTGGGCAACCCAATTGGAGCATCTTTTTCCCCTACTTATACATCCAGACCAGATCAGTTTTATAAAACATAGGAACAATATGGATAATATCTAGTGAACCTTGCTCTTAATGGAATACATCCAGACAAGAAAAATCTCAGCTGCCCTGCTAGGTCTGGATGCTGAGAAGGCATTTGACAGGGTGTCCTGGGATTTTCTCTGGGACACACTGTCAGACTTTCACTTCCCTGATTCATTCTTAAAGTGGATCATAGATATCTATAATGGCCCCCAAGCTTATATCTGTGGTAAAGGTGCTCTTTCTTCCCCTACACCATTGCAACAAGGCATGTGCCAGGTTGTCCCCGTTCCCCCGATCCTGTTTGCTCTTTACATGGAGCCTCTGGTGGTGGCCCTGCAGGAGGACCCTCGAGTGGAGGGGGTACCCCTGGGACAACAGAAATATCAGATCTCCTTATTTCTGATGTCCTTCTCTCTGTCCTTTCCCCTGAAATGTCAGTACCAGCAATTTGGAACATATTGCATGATTTTAAAAAGGTGTCCAGCTTCAAACTTAATATTTCCAAAACTGAAGTTCCCTTATTAAACATTGTCCTGTCGGCAGAATTGAAGAGCACTTATCCCCTAAAATGGCTGCACATCAAAATAAAGTACTTAGGTATTCATATACCAAAAGTGTAAACCTTCTTGAGGTGGTTAATTATGAACCCTTATTGCTCCAACTACAAGAAGATTTGACTAAATGGGGAAAACTTGGTCTCTCTTTCTTGCAATGGAAAGAAACAATTTGCATGAACATTCTCCCCTGTTTACTGTATCTGTTTCAAAATGTCCCAATTTTTCCATCCAACTTTTATTTTAAATTCTGGAATAGATTAATATCATACTTTATATTGGGGGGTCAGAGACCCAGGGTCCAATTCTCCCTCCTCCAGCTGTCACTGGTGCGGGGAGGAGGGGTTAATCTCCCCAACATAGAACTTTATGCCAAAGCGGCTTTTCTTAAAGTATTGTTCCTCTGAGCCCTTCATATTCACCCCCATGGAAAAACATCAAATTCACCATTAAAGACCTGCATCACATAAAAAATATAATGTTTGCCACTAAAGGAAGATTCCCTCCACTTTGTTCTTTTACCAAATTCAAATCCAATACCTTAAGGATATGGCATTACCTCAAAACTCATCCTGTTCTTCAGGACATATTTTTTTATTGCAGGTTACTATCAGAAGATTAATATTTTTCACCTATTCAACTTGACATGATGTTTTCCCATTGGCGGCATTTTGGGGCTTCATTATGTTGTTCAGTTTTTATCCCATAATGGGATTATTCCTTTTGATACTTTACAATGGGATTACGGGCTCCCCGACAAAGGTTTTTTCCACTACTTGCAAGTTGAAAATTATTTCTTATGTCAACAGTTAGAGGTAGCAAAGTTACCTACCCCGCTACTCCCCCAATCTCATAAGGGATTCTGTGGCAGGCCACCCTTAGAGCCATATAATAGTCATTTTTTTTTTAAATTGTGAGAGAATATTTGGGGGACATGATGCAGACTGTCTTGGATAGCTGGAACAGGGATCTGGACCTTTGGTATCTGGTGTCTCCTGGATGAAAGCAACGTTAATGGTAATTAAAATAACCTCCTCCAACGTATGGAGAGAATTTGCTTGGAAATGTCAATATAGATTTTTTTGCTCCCCTGCAGTTCTGACAGAATACATCCCAGCCTCCTACCGAGTTTGCTGGAGGGGCTGTAATTGTCATCTGGCAGACCTGGGACATATCTTTTGGCTGTGCCCATGTTAATGCCGTTTTGGTGCCCATTACAAAAGGAGTTGCAAGATTGTCTGGTGGACCAGGTAGACTTGACAGCTGAAATGGTATTACTGTCCATTTACCTGGAACATCACCCCTCATGGCATAAAACATTGTTGCCCTTATATCTTTTAGCAGCTAAGAAAGTAATCACACATAGATGGGTGTCTACCACCATATCCACAAATTTTGGATTGGAGGTAAATTGTCATAAAAATATACCGCCTTGAAGGCTTGATAGCAGGATTCCATGATAAACTTGTTCCCTTCAGATCTCAGTGGCAACACTGGATATGGTACATGACACAAATTGATGCTTTATTTGTACCTTAGTGGGGGGATGGGGCTGCTGGGGTGCCCTTTCAGCTGCGGAAGAGATTCTGGATTCTCGGCTGCATTTTCCAGGAGTGATGTAACCCAACTTGTGTTCCCCCTCCTCTCTCTTTCTTTCCTTCTTTGGGCATGTTGACAGTTCTGTGGAAGTGTTTTTGAGAACCAAAAGCTGGCTTTTATATATCAGGGATACAGTTTTTGAAGCATTTGAGCTCAGTGACTGTTTGTTACCTGAAGATGATGTTTACTAACTGAAGCTGGATAATATGCTGCACTTTTACTGTATAACTCTTTTTCTATGGTTTTGTGCTTTGCTTAATAAAAATTATATAAAAAAAAGAGAGGACTGTAGGAAGGCCTGAGTAGAGTGAGCAGTGGTGGGTATGTGGGGAACAATCTAAAGCAAAACAGAAAAAGAGTTAAAGAGGGGTTCCAGCCTGGCAAGGGTAGGTTTGGGGGCTCCACTGTAGACTATGTCACCATAATCAAAAATAGGGAAGATCACCTTTAAAACAATTTTACTGGGAATAGGAAGCAGGATACTCGCTTTGTTCCTGTATAGTGCACCATGCTTGGGGTGAAGCTTTTGGTCTACGGCATTAATATGAACTGAAAAGTCAAGATGACATTCAGGCCAAACCTTGAGGTGCTTAAAAGAGGATACATCCTCAACAATAGCACCATCATGGGTGTGAAAAAAAGGGAGTGGGGTGAGTCTAGAAAGCCTCTGGCAGGTGCTAAAAGTCATGGAGACTGTTATTTGGGCATTGAGGGATGGTTGGTTAGACTTGAACCAACTTTGAATATTGTTGCAGTCCAGCTGAAGTTGTGAGGTAAGATCATGGGAACAGGAGCCTGATACAAAAATAACTGTATCATCAGCATATGTATGAATGGATGCAGAGGAATAGACAGAGGGAAGGTCATTCAAGAATATGGAATAGAGAATAGGACCCAGGACAGCCCCTTGAGGGACACCTGAGTAGATTGGGAGTGGTAGTGAAGTGAAGCTACCCATCTGGACAGCTAAAGACCTACACCCAGCTAAGAGTGAAACCAACTGACTGAGTTAGGTAGACCCGCTGCGTTAAGCTTGTACAGAAGGAGGGGGATGTGCCACTGTTTCAGAAGCTTTAGCCAAGATCAACAAAAATGGCAAATGTGATCAGACTCTGATCTACTGTATACCAGTGAGGATGGTCTACTGTATACCAGTGAGGATGGTCTACTGTATACCAGTGAGGATGGATTCAGTGAGCCATAGGAGGTGGAGTGAGATTTCCTAAAACTGGACTGAAAGGGGGTGAAGAAGGAGGAGGAGGAGTCGAGGAAAGTTGAAAGTTGTGATAGTACAAGGGGTTCCTGTAACTTAGCTAGGGTAGGAAGGAGAGAGAGAGAGAGAGATAGGAATGATGGTTATCAGGAGAGAATAGATCATCACCTTTAGTAATAGGAATGACGGTAGCCTGCTTCCAAACATCAGGAACTGTAGCAGAGGGAAAAGAAAGGTTGAGAAGCAGGGTAACTGGCAATGCAGTGGCTGGGGCTGAGAGAAGTACAAGTTTGGGATAAAACCATCAGAGCTACCACATTTGTGAGGATTAAGAGCAAGCAAGGACTTAAGGGTAGCAGAGGTGGTGGTAGTAGAGAAGGAAAAAGAGAGATTTTAAGGAAGAGGGAGGAAGAGAGATGGAAGAAAGAGGGAAGGAGGAGGAGGGTGAGAGAGAGGGCACAGGTAATGAAGTAAGAGTTAAAGGAAGATGCAGCAATAGAAGGATCAGAAATAAGGGAGTCATCAACCTTGAGAACAGGAGAGGGAGACAGGGTCAGAGGAGAGAACAGGGAATGGATAAACTTCCAGAATTTAGAGGGATGAGTAATATTGTTCTGGAGTGTGGATGCAAAATACTCAGACTTTGCAAGTCTTAAGGCTTTAGTATAGGCATTATGAAGGTGATGATAGTGTGCCAAAGCAGCTGGGGAGCCTGTGATCTTAAAAGAATACCAGGCAAGGTCTCTAGTATGGAGGCACACTATAACCTCTCCTGTAATCCAGGGAAGATGACAGCCCCAAACTCTGTTTTTTTTTCTAGGGGAGCATAACAATCCTATACATCCAAACATTTGAAATTAAAGTATTGCAGGGCAACATTTATATTATTGGCCATTGAGATTGGGGACCAGTCAGTTTCTCCTAGGTCAACTAGGAGAGAGGACAAGTACAGTGAGCTAAAGGACTAGAGATAGAGATAAATAATTTTAGGGGGAACCTTAGGATGATGTATCTTACACACACAATAAACCATATGATGGTAACTGAGTGCATCAGGAAGGATTCCTGCATCCACAATATAATGGGAATAGGAAGAAAGGACCCAGTCTAACAATGAGTGATTTAAAGATTTAATGTTCAGGCAAGTGGGTTCAGAGATCGCTTGAGTCAAATGTGTAATGACTTAACATTTTGAACAATTTTAGTTGTTTTGGGGGAGAGCCAATTTATATTAAAGTCACCAAAAATATAAAGCTCACCTCTGGGAGAGTTGGAACAGATAGTTGAAAAAAGCTCAATAACTGAAGCAGAGGAAATACCAGGGCAGCAATAAAGAAGGGGGCAGAAAAAAGGAGAGAGAGTCTGAGTAGGAGTCGCTCATAGAAGAGGGGGAAGTGCCAGAAAGAACAGTCATAAATTGGATGCTGGTGGAAATGTAGACAATACCACTGCCCCTCTTTGTGCGATCTTGCCTAGCTACAGTGTAGTCAGGGATAGTTACAGCAGAATTCTGCACCTTAGAGCAGAGTCAGGATTCAAATATAACTAGGACATCCTGCTGAAGGTTAAAACAGCAGTACTAGTTAACAAAAATATCAATTATTTAGTTGGTACTTAGGACAAATCAAAGCATCACTATATCTGACTTTCTTTTTGCTTTATTCCATTCCTGAGGCAAGAGAGAGGATTCGGAGATGTTTAAAAGTTCTTGCTCCTTTGCCAGATATGACATCATAGATGTTAGCAGATCAGAGTGGTGCTGTGCTCTTGGTTATCAGAAACATGTGCTGGCAACAACCAGACATATGTGCATTATGACTACATTGGGAGCAGTTAAAATGTGACCTCCAGGAAGGAGATTTTTACATGATGCTGGGGACTGCAATCTTTATTGTAGATCCACACAAATGACACTTTTTTTTAATTAAACACTGTCTTAACAACTGAATGAATTTAAAATACCCCAGTGAAGAATTTAAGGGTATCAAGAATACATTACTGCTAAAAACAGGCAGGATGACATTTTTTGTCGACTAACTAGTACTGCTACTTTAACATGATAGGCTGCAGTTAGTCAGTCTTTGGGAGAAGGTTATAGATGTTTAAATGAGCAACTCTCAATCCTTTAGGCAGGGGTATGCAAATCAATTGTTTTAGTACTTGCCCCAGGGCAAGTGGTGGTATAAAAATTACTTGCCCACAAATTTGTTTTTACTTGTCCTACCCTGAAAGATAGATTGATTAAAAGCAACATTGAAATATTCTATATGACATTTGCAGTTTGTAACCACTAATGCAATTTGAATTTAGTTATACTGAAGTACTCATAGACCAATGTTAGAGAAATTACCAGAGCATCTATTTACGAAGCAGTTAATGCTATATGCATGCGCTGCTGGGTTAAGTACTGTATGTTATGATGTAGTAGACCATGTAACTTGTATTATGTATATGTATTATTTATAAGAAGTTTTAATTGTTTCACATCTTCAACATTTAAGATGCTAAATAAATAAAAACGTATCTATATTAAGTAGCTTGTCTCAGTTAATAAAGCATAAGCAAGCATATTAGTTTAAGCTACAACAAACCTACTAAACATTTGCCCACAAGCAAAATGGGTATAAATTCTGACCCCATTCAAGAAAAATGTGGTAGTTGTGTTAGTTCAGTCAAGAAAAAAATTAAAATCTAATATTCCTAGAATTTACATGTGCATATTTTTCTAATAGCTATGTGAATTTTTTCTTCAGCCTTTTTTCTACCTTCTGTTTTCCTATTTATTCCACTGCACTGCATTTTACTTTTATTTTTATTCCCTTCTCCATTACATACATACTGTATTTGGAAATTCTGTTTTAGTACAAGTTCTTGTTTTCCTTTTTCTTCTTCACAATTGGCAGATTTGGTGTTGTATTATTTGCTTCTCTTCAAATGTAGTCACTCGAGAGGTGGGCTTATGAAGACCAGCAAGGTACTTAAAAGAGCAGTTCCAGCATCCCCTCACTTGCTCTAACGAAGATGTTTCTGTTACAGCCATGATTAGCATAGCTGATCAGCTGTGTGCATAAAACTTGCAGAACCATAAAAAACAGTTCTGCAATTTGCCAACAGAGGAGATTTCAATAAATCTTTGCAGTACACGGCTGTGGAGTCAGGGGTCAGGCTTAATGATGGCCTGAGGCTGAATGACCACAGCAGCATGGCCTCTCTGATGCATGCAAAGCTTAATGATTAGCACAAAAGACAGAACTTAGCCTAAGAGAATAGTTCCAACTTTACATTTAAAGACCAAAATACTGATTTAAGCACCCACACTTTGGCACTACCTAAACAAGTAAAATCAAACACATTACGCACTACCTTGCCTCCAGGGGATATCCAGTTAAAACCATGCAACCAAAACAGCACAAATAAATACTATGCTACCTTAACAGCGCTTACATAAAAAGCATTACAGCAAAACAGGGAAAGCAAGATAAGCGCTATTTCTGTTGTGCTTTATCTATTTTAGGTGACAGTCCTCATTTAGGTGTCTTAATTCATGTCCTCCTTCTAGTGTTCATTTTAATTGACAGATATCAATCTGTGAACTTGGAGACTGAGACCTGAGTGGTTCGAAATGCATACCAACCACTTGCAAACTGTAACAGCACTTAGAGCAGCACACCACTCCTTTTAATAATTTTCATCCAGCCAACAAGCCCATAGTAATTTAGCACTAATTTTAAGTGACAGGTACTGAAATGCATACCCGCCACTTGCAAACTGTAACCGCACTTACATGAAAACAGGATAAGGGGTTACCATCGTTTTTGTTACAGCTGTGCAATGAGTTAGACCCCTCCCACTCTCAATATCACACAAGCAAGAGTTCTATTTATAATATACTTTAATAATTTACAGTAGTCACAATTTAATAAACAATTACTTGTTTACTGCACAAATGTTCAGCTTTAGGGTTTAACACACGGACATGATATGGGCTGCACTGGATTGTCCACCTTCAAGTGATATCAGTACTTGATGCAGAGAAGGCAATGGTTTTAACTGTCCGTAACTTTATTAATCTGAATAGCTGGCTTGCTATTTTGTGTGCTTTATATTTTGTACACACATGAATGTGACCACACGCTAAAATGTAAACGCTGAAATGCCTTGTGCTTTTTTGGTCATGCTTTTTTGATAGTGAAGTGCTTCCAAGTCCTACCCCACATCACACCATTGGCACAGAAACTCATTACATTACAAATATATTTTCTGCCCACCCTGACTACTGACCCGATCCCAAGTCAGTGCCCAGCAACCTCCCAACAGCCACCACTCACTGTGACTACCTGTGGGCAAATAATGCCAAAAAAAGTTGGGGGGGGGAGAGAGAATGATAGATAGGGCCAGGTAGAAAAAAGGACTGTCGGCTGGCTCAGTGGTGCTGGAGGTTGAGACACTGGACACCACACCTCGTGCCACACTGGTGACCCAGGTTTGGGAATGAGCCTGGGCCATCTGTGGTCAGTGCTGGGGAGAGAGAATCAAGCATCTGGAGGAGTGCTGTCCTCTCTCGGGGAGGGAGGAATTGTCAGCACACCTGCTTGCTGCCCTCTGGTGGGGGCTGGGGATAATGCAGGTATGGGAGGGCACAGCAGCCCATGATCACAGTGTGTGTGCTCCCACACACATGTGGCCATGTGCCAGAAGGAGGGGGTACATAAACAGGAAAATGATGACTGGGGGGGGCTTCATGAAGCCCTTCACCATCCCGCTGCTCCACCGCCGCCTCCCCTGATTTGGATTGTGCTCCTGGGGGGGTGCTCCCTTCATGGCCCCACTATAGGGGGCAAGGCATGGGGGGTCTTGGAGATGGTTGGCAGTAGGCAGGGATGCAGGTGGGCAATATGGGGCTAAGCTCTCATCCCCCAGTGTGCGAGAGTAAAAATTGCAAATAAAAAAAAAAAAGACAGGAACAGAGCTTCCAATATATGTGCAGTAACAATACTGTGGCCCACCTGTTCAGTTTGCTTTGCTTGATGATCTGATAATCTAGATCTGATCGAGTGAGTGAGTTGAGGAGGATGACATCTCTTCTGCTTCAGTCATCCGAATCTGTGCCTTGGCTCTGCGATGATGGCGCCACAGCTAACTGCTCCTTTCTGCCTTGCGGCATCCTCCTCCTCCTCCTCCACCTCAAGTCTGTGGCCAATAAAAACTCACCTCACTGGTTGCTATGGGCAGATGGACGGTGGACGGGGGGGATTTGTGCAAACAAAATAAAAAAAAAAGCTAGCCGTTTAAGGATGGGGGATGGTTGGGGGATGGTTCAGTGTCCCAAAATACATGTAATACAGCAGGGGGGAGGGGGGTACAAAAGCCCAAAAAAATCACTTGTCCTTGGGCTGAAGTTGGCAGATCAAAGGATCTGCCCAACAGAGATGTTAGGTCAACCTCAGAAGTTGGGCAACAGAATTTCCACAGACCCTGCCTTTAGGAAGTTGTAAGGATAAAGTAGTGAAGGGACCAGGATTAAGTTCAAAGTTACCTGTCAATAAAAGTAGCAAGGTAACGAAGAGGTTTAAAGAACCAGAGTGCTGCCTGGAACAGGGAGACAGAAGGGAAGAAAAGGAGGGAGAACAGGGGGAGAGAAGGGATAGAAGGTGCCAGAGAGCTTCAAGGTGAAGCCAAGGAGCAGGAAGAATTTGACACCAAGGATGCCTGGGAAAATGGAGGAGGAAGGGAAGAGAGGACGAGGGTAGAGTAGGGGATGAGGGAGGAAATGATTAAAATAGGGGGAGGAGAATAAGGAAGAAGATTGTGGAAAAGAGCTGAAAGGAGAGAAGAGAAGAGAGGAGAGGAGAGGAGAGGCGAGAAGAAACACCAGAGAAATGAACAGCATAATGGAGGAAAAAAGTGAAAAAATAAAATTACACAAATAGGTAACAAGTAAAATGGAGAGAGAGAAAGATAGCAAAAAAAAAACAAAAAAAAAACAGATGGGGTATAGGGAATATGTGTGTTTATACTGATCGGGTGATCCGGTGGGGTCTGCAGTTAGGGAATGCAGGCTATATTACCTGCTTTGGGGAGGCAGTAATCAACATGGCACTAACTCCTAGTTCTAGGAACGTGGATATGATGTTCGAGCCACACTTCTGGCAGTGCCCTTTCCCCTTTAAGGTTTGCCAGAAAGTCTTCAGGTTGGCTCCTCCCACCCACCTGGGTGATAACTCCCTCAGCACTGCCCCGTGATGTCAGATCTTCCTTTCTGCTGGAAGAAGAAGGTTCCCTCCTAACTGCTTTCACACTGAAGAGGCCCTTTGCTTTCGTTCTTCACTGTTTTCAGTAAAAACTGTTGTCTTCAGCCTCACTTCTCACCACCATCATAGATGATGCGAAGTTCACTCTGGGGTTCTGAAAATGCAGTTGTGGGCAGCTTATGTCCCAATTGGACCTGAATACCTCATGTGTATACTGCCTGGGCCACAAGCACGATATCCAGACTTGCGGCCTTTGCCTCTCCTTTCTTCATTCCACCTTGGAGGATCACCACACCCACTTACTCCTTGGCCATCTGGATGATCAGGATCTGCCTGTTCATTCTAAAGATGCTTGTTGGGTGATCTCTGTGGCCGCAGGGTCCACCGAACAACTTGCAGCATTTGATGAGGCAGAGCTTCCTGGATTTAATAGCTTCTCCTTTAGGGGATGGGAGGTCCGTGGGCGTGGTCTTCATAGGCTTGTCAAAGGCCTTTGATTTGGTGGACCGCCCTTTGATTTTGGAATCCCTTGAAAATATAGGGGTTACTGATCAGTCATTGAAATGGTTTACATCATATTTAAAAGATCGTACTCAGTTGGTTTCCATTGCCGATGTTATGTCAGAATTGGCCCCTGTGAAACGTGGTGTTCCGCAAGGCTCAAATCTGGGCGCTTTGATGTTTCTTGTTTTTATGTGAATGCTCTTCCAAATTGTATAAAATATTCAAACATCATATTATATGCTGATGATACGGTGTTAATCACAGATGGGATAAACAGGCAGGAAGTAGAAGGAAAGCTCTAGTCTGATTTTGAAGCCTTGCAAATTTGGTTTAAGACTAAACATTTATTGATGAATACCAAAAAACACAAACAGTGTTGATTAAAACTTCTAAATCTAAAAATAAAAGCTTGGATAGTGCTATGCAGATCTTGAATATAGATGGGCAGATATTGTCACGGCATATATATATATATATATATAGGAGTTTAAATTATTCTGGCCTTACCTGTAATCAACATATAGATGATATAATAAAGAAAACTTAAATGAAATTGGGGGCCTTACGAAGGGTTACTTTTTGTATGACTAAAAATGAACGTAAGTTGGTAGCAAATCAGTTGATCATTCCTACTCTGGAGTATGGATCACATGTTTATTGTTTTTCTACAAACAATCTCTACATAAACTGGATGTATTATATCATAAAACAGCTAGATATGTATTACTATGTAGTCCCACAGTCCATCACTGCTCTCTGTACGATGCTTTGTCCTGGATCCCATTATATCATAAAAGAGAAATAGTATGGAATACCTTATTGTATAAAATTATGAAATTCGAAATGCCTGAAAGACTCATGAAACAATTAGAATGGGTAAATTATAGCTATTGTTTGAGAAATATGGCTAGTACACTAAAATTACCTAGGATCCAAAATAAATACAGCACATTTAAATTTAAATACAGAGCTGCTAGTTCTTGGAATAGATTATCAAAGGATTTAAGAGAAATGAACTTAACAATAAAAGAATTTGGACAAAGAATTAAACAGGATCTCAAATATGTATGTATATGTTTGGAGTAAACATTTTGTTGTTGGTAGTTCCCAATAGATAAATGAGGGGTTATTAGATTGGTATAAGACATAGGATATCAGATCATATTGCTTTTTACATAAACATGTCGTTATCCCATGCGATGTGTACTAGTTTGAGTTAATATGTCTGTGTGTTGCTATAAAATCTTCCTTTTTAGCATGATATAATATTTGTATTTTATGTAATATGTGCAATATTGAAAATGTTTGGAACCTTTTGTAATTTGTACATAAACATCAATAACAGAATCACCATGAAAATAGGCCTTGTATAATACCTATGGTGTAAACCTTTTGCATTGTCAAATTGTTTTTTACCTGTATAAATTAAAAATGTTTTTACTACTACTAGCTATCACTGCCGTACAGTCCTTCTCGGCTTAAGCCTTTTTGCCACTCGCTTTGGATGCTTCATTTTCCGGAGTGTTTAAAGAGCTGTGCCAAACCCTTCCTACCCATGGGCAGGGTCCTTCAGGCACAAAACCCCAAAACTTCAAGAAGGACAAGGAGAAAGAGACCAAGAAATGGTCTCGTCATTGGTCGTGGGATTAGGAGTGCTTTCGGACCTCTGATTCCCGTGCTTCACCAGAGTTGCCGACTACGATTGGTGCTTCACTTCTGGCCGCTGGCTCCTCTGTTTCCTTGTCAGGCCAGTTGGCCAAATTCTGGTCCATGCCCCGGCCAAGATGTTTCTCGACCCAGTCGACCCATTGTCTGCTGAGCAGTCGATACCCTCCTTTCCAGGACTCCAGTTCTGCCACTTTCTTGGGTGGGGAATGGACCAGTCTGCTGTTCTGCCCCTGCCCAACCAAGAGCATCTGGACCAAGGGAAGCCTCAGCTTTCTCCAGCCCCCTCTGAGACCTGCATCAGTCCCCTCAGCAGTCGAGGTCTTGCTCTAGAAGCCATGATTCAGGCAACCCACGTCTATCTCAATGCTCATGCTCCAGGCACTCAGGCAGTTGGCACTGCTGCTTTTCCTTGTCCTCCTCTTCGGGTGAGGAGAGGCGCCAGCTCAAGTTGCATCGGTGCTATGAGGAACTCATGTGGCAACAACTTTGCTTCACCTGGGTGAAGCTGGTTCTGGTGCCTAACCCGGCTCTTACTTGGCTACCATCACCAGAGACACAGCCAACCTCGCCTCGGCAGGAGCCAATTCGTTTGGTCCAGGTGTGGCCCCCTCCGGCTTCTCCACCAATCTTGGTGGAGCTGCCACCCAAACAGCCGATGACTGGTACTCTGACCAAGGATATTTGGCTGACCAAGGGTTTACCCCATCGGCTGTTGGTCACCATCAACCCAGACCGCACTCACCGGGGAAGTGAGGACTCGGGCAGTTGGACACTTTTTCACAAGTCTTCGTAATCTGAAAGGTCCTCCTCTCACTCCCAACCATTGGACATGGAGTTGGTGGGGGACCTGTCAATGGATCAAGGACCCGCATCTTTCATAGGCATTCTCCACCTGATTTCAGAATCGATGGGCCTCCAGCTGGAGCCTGTTCAGAAATGGGAACAATACCCAGTGACTGAGATCCTAGACCGAGGTGATTCTCCCGTGGAAGCCTTCCCAGTTCAGGATGCCATCCTTTATCCTGCCCTGGAACTGTAACAGCACCCGGCCTCCTGCCCTGTGCCATCGGCCCGGATGGCCCGCAGGTATGCAGTCCCTTGGCCGAGGGACTTGTGGCTGACTCGATTTTCTGGTGCACAGGCAATATTGGGGATGTTGATACATCTTCCGATAAGGAGTCCAAGAAGTTGGACCATATGGCTAAGAAGGTGTATGCCGCCTCCTCACTCAACCTTTGGCAAGCAAACACGGTCCTTCTCATGGCCCACTTCTTGCATACCCTTCTGGATTCCATGGATGAGGAGCTTCCTCACCTGCCTGAAGATCTGCAGACTATGGTCAAGCAGTCAGGGACCAAGGCCAAGCTGTTGCTAAACAGCAGTTCCAAATGGCCATGGACCTCAGCGATTCTTGTGCCCAGTCCATGACTGTGGCAGTTGCCATGCACCATAGGGCTTGGCTGCGCATCTCAACCTTCACAGCTGACACTCAGCACAAGTTGGCAGATGTTCCCTTCTTGGGGACCAACTTATTAGGGCCCAGAGTGGAAGGGCACCTCACCAGAATTGAAAAGTCCAGTGCCACTTTGGACTCAATGACTTATTCCGAGAATTACCCCAAGGTCTCGAAGCCTCTAAAGAAGAAGCCCTTTCAGCCCTTTTCAGCCCCTGCAGCAAAACCTGCCCAGCCCCAGTTTGGATCATACCAGGCTTGGTGCCCCCGGCCTAATTTGGTGGCCTCAGTTGTCAGGAAGCCAGGAGACCATGGTCTCAGAGGCCTCTCTGCCAGATCCTCCTCCTCTGCTTCTAAGCCTGCCCAGTGATGGGATGGGGAGTGCCTCCCTCATGCCTGTCCTGACCACCCTGGGTCCTCCCACGGGGGGAACAGCTCTGCTACTTCCTTTCCACCTTGTCCGCTGTTCTCACGGACAGTTGGGTCCTCAAAGTGGTCTTCCATGGTCTGCCTCTAGACTTCAGGGTTTACCCACTTTGCTGAGCCTGCACTGCATGTGAGGACATGGTGTCCTTTGACATTCGGTCAGCCCTCCAGGATGACATCACCCAGCATCTCTGCAAGGAGGTCATGGCTCTCATCCCAGACCCTCCACCTCATCCAGGGTTTGTCTCCTGGTACTTCCTGGTGTCAAAACGGATAAGGGGCTGGCACTCAATTTTAGATCTGCACAGCCTGAACAAATTCCTCAAATCTTGCACTTTCAGGATGGTCACTCTGTTTCAGATCATACCATCTGTCAAGCAAAACATTTGGTTCTGCTCACTGTATCTATAAAATGTGTTCTTTCATGTCCCGATCTGTCAGTCACACCGGCGGTTCCTCCTCTTCCAGGTGGAGGGAACCCTGTACGAGTTCCAGGCCATGCCATTCAGCCTGTCCTTGGCCCCCAGGGTCTTCACCAAGCGCACTGCAGTAGTGACAGCCCACCTGAGGTGCCAGAGAGTCCAAGTATACCCCTACCTGGATGACTGGCTCATATCAGGTCCTTCCAGGCAGGAGATGGAGCAGTTCAGGGACCTAGCCCTCCAGACCTGCATTTCTCTTGGTCTTCTGGTCAGTCATGACAAGTCAAAACTCGTGCCCTTGCAGGTGATCTCTTTCATCAGGGCGGAGCTCAACTCTTGCAGAGCCAGGGCTTGGCTTCCTGCAGACAAGGTGGAGGCTCTGTCGTCCTCTGCCCGATCATTTCAGGTTGGGCAGTTGTGCCCTGCTGAGGACTTTCTGCACCTCCTGGGATATTTAGTGGCTTGCACCAGCGTGGTCCGGTGGGCCCACTGAAGAATGCACTGTCTGCAATGGGAGCTGGCCCACCAATGGTTTCGGCACAAGGGCCACTTTGACCAGCCATTCACTGTGACCCAGTTCCAAAAAACTGTTGCACTCACAAGGACCGGAGAACCACACCAGTGTAAACAAGTTCAAATTCAATCAGTTTTATTTGAGGCAGAATTCTACCCACCAGTGTTGTGAAAACAACCCACTGGCCACTAAGGCCCCAGTGCTTCAGGTCTAAGCTAACCCTTCATCAGGGGGCTACCTGATGAACGGTTAGTTTGGACCTGAAACACTGCGGCTTTAGTGGCCAGTGGGCTCTTTTCACAAAACTGTTGGATAGAATTCTGCTTGTTTACATTGGTGTGGTTCTCTGGTCCTTGTGAGTGCAACAATCCTTTGGAACTGTTTTATTTTGGGCCTAGTAAACCCACTTGTATGCACCACTCCCTGGATTCATTGATTTGTGGTATTAATCTGGAACCATTCACTGTGACCCAGCTGATGTGGGATGCCCTCCACTGGTGTTTAGTCCTAGCACATCTGCAGGAAGGCATCCCATTTGTCTGCTCAGAGATGATGGTCATCCTCATGACAGATGCCTCTCTCATGGACTGGGGTGCCCACCTGTGGGGACACAGAGTCCAAGGGCTCTGGACCCCCGAAGAGTCCTGGTGTCACATCAACCTGCTGGAGCTTCGGGCAGTTCTGCTGTTGCTGACTGCTTTTGCTCCACACATTCAGGGTCAGATGGTCCAGGTACAGATGGACAACACCATGACCATGTACTATCTCAACAAGCATGGTGGAACGCACTCCCTTCCTCTGTGCAGGGAAGCTCTCCACATGTGGACCCTCATGCACAGCTTGGAGGCAGATCTCCTGGCCATCCATTTGGCTGGTGTCTTCAACCAGCTGGCAGATGCTGTCAGCCATGTGGGCAAGTCATCTCATGAATGGTCTCTCCACCCAGAGTTAGTACACATCCTGTTGTCCCAGTGGGGCACCCCTCTGGCAGACTGGTTTGCCTCCAGGGAGAATGCAAAGTTGAGGCTGTTCTGTACCCACCCCCCTCAGTAGGGAACACTGCAGGGGGATGCCTTCTCAAGGCCCTGAACCCCGGGCCTCCTCTGTGCCTTCCCTCCATTTTCCCTTGATCCACAAGGTGTTGCTCAAGGTGAGGAAGGACAAGGCATGGTTGATCCTGGTTGCTCTAGACTGGCCACACCAGTTCTGGTACCCCAATTTCTTCAGCCTCAGCAGCAGGCTCCCGAGGCATCTTCCTGTCTGCCCAGGCCTGCTCTCCACTTGGATCTTCAATCCATGCACCTGACAGCCTGGTTTGTGAGCGGCTAGAGTTCCAGGCTTTGGGTCTCTCTGAAGATGTCCTCACTGTAGTTGAGGCATCTCGGAAGGAGTCGACCCGAAAATGCTACACCTTCAAATTGAAGAGGTTCTCCATTTGGTGTCAGGATAAGGGGCTTGACCCCTTATCTTGTCCAGTGGCAAGCATTCTCAACTACCTTTGGTGCATCTCTCAGTCGGGATTTTGGTCTATGACCCTTAAGATGCACCTGGCAGCCATCTCTGCCTACTGGGTGCATGCCGGTCAGCAGTCGGTGGCACAGGAAGAGGTGGTCTGTCACTTTTTTAAAGGCCTTGACCACATTTCCCCTACGGTGCATGAGCCACCACCACCGCCTTGGAACTTGTTGCTGGTGTTGGCAAAGTTCATGGGCAAGTCATTCAAACCAATACACAGGTGTGACATGTCACCTGCCATGGAAGACCACCTTACTGGTGGCTATCATGTCAGCAAGAAGGATCAAGTGAGCTCCAGGTGTTCTCGGTGGAGTCTCCTTACCTGGTCTTCCACAGGGACAAGGTTGTCCTTCACCCTAACACAAAATTCCTCCCGAACTTTATGTTAGATTTTCCCCTTAACCAGGTGCTTAATCTCTCTGTATATTTCACTAACCACACCTCAAAAGCTGAGCACAGGCTCCATACCCTGGACCTGTGCTGAGCCTATTATAAGGAGCACATGGCTGGAGTTTGGCGAGAGGTTCACCAGTTATTTGTCACCAATGCTGAAGCCACACCTGACAGGCCAGCAGCTAAGCAAACTATTGGCAGGTGGATAGTCTCCTGCATCGACCTCTACTATAGGTTGCCAGGTAGGGAGCCTCCTGTAGGGCTAAGGGCTCATTTCACCTGTCATACCGCTGCCATGGTGGCTGCTTTCAGGGACGTCCCTATCCAGGAAATCTGTCGGGCAGTCACCTGGAAGTCAGCACACACCTTCATTTCTCATTACCTCATCAACCTTGAATCACACTGAGATGCTGGGTTTTTGGCCTCGGTTCTCCAATCTCTGTTTCCCAAGTAGGGGGTGTGCGCCTTTCCCCCTCCTCCCAGGAGAACTGCTAGGAGTCTGCCAGAAGTGTGGATAGAACATCATATCCATGTCCCTAGAAAAACAGGTTACTCACCTGTAACAGTAGTTCAAGGAGTGGTATATGATTTCATCTACACTGACCCACCTGACCTCCCATGACAAGTGGCACACTGGTCTAGCTTCCAGGGAGCAAGATCAGACGTCATGAGACAGTGCCGAGGGAGTTGTCACCTGGTGGGTGGGAGGAGCCAGCTTGAAGACTTTCCAGCAAGCCTTAAAGGGGAAAGGACACTGCCAGAAGTGTACATCATATACCACTCCTAGAACTTCAGTTACAGGTCAGTAACCTGTTTTTACCACTCCTCCAAACCTATCAACTTGCCGATGTGCTTATACACAAGGTGCTACCAGTTGCTTTGCATAGGCGCATCAGCATGGATTTAACCCAGACACAACCAGTTTTGTGACTCGCTAATTATGCTATCCAAGATGGCAGTTTGCGATGCTCTCATAGTTTGGGGGCACAAAGTGGGATTAACAAGTTGCTAACCTGATTTGTGATCACAAATGGCCTTTGAATATCTTGGCTATAGTCTTTTCATGCTTTACACATTAGTAAAGTGATATATTAGAACTACTGAAAAATATCTTTCCTCTATTATAGGGTCCAAATTATTTAGCTTTATAAAAAGAAAATTATATTCCAGTCACATTCTTAGATTGAATATGAACATGTCATTGCCAGGAAATAATCCAAACATTGCTTTTGTCAGCATGGCTCAGTTGGTAGCACATCTGCCTCCAGACCAGAAGGTCGTGGGTTCTCGTCCCACACCAGGATTGGACTTGCACCTAAAAATGCTGGAATCCGAGTGCAGTATTTGGGAGTGCTGTACTGCTAGGGTGTACTGTCCTTCAGATGAGACATTAAACCGAGGTCCCTTCTACTCATCCTGGTGTTGTCCTGATGGGTGTCCAGGTGGAAGTAAAAGAACCCAGGGCACTCTTTGCAAAAGAGTAGGGGACATTCCCGGTGTCCTGGCAAACATTCCCCATCCCATAAACTGGTTCATGCAATTGTCCAGGCTGTGCGTGTGATATGGCCACCACTGCACATTCAGTCACTTCAAAACCAGTCTAGCATTGCTTGTAAAGCCCTTTGGGATACACTGTGTCTGAAAAGCGCTATATAATTGCTGATTCTTCTTCTTTTAAAAATGTGGTTGTGTCATTGCTGTTTTAAATATTTGACGCTTTGCACTGTATTTATATGTTAAGCACTTTCACCATCCAACAGGCATTAAATAACCCATTAAATAACCTCCTTCATACACACTGTATTAGCTGATTAAATTAAATCCTTTAAAATGAGACTTGCTCTCTGACTAGGCAGCTGTGCTGAAGCATGCATGCATGAAATGTTAGACCTGGTGATGTGAGTGATGTCCATTATTCCATGTAGCCATTCGTTGCCATTTTCAGCTCCTATTGTACCTCATCTGATAAACAAAGAAGATTCGTGTTAAAACAGCTTTTGTTGCATGTTTTTATAGGTGGACTATGAGGAGGTGAGTGCTGTTACTTTTTCTGTGCTAAACTAGAAATAACAACTGTTCACACATTTTACAGCCATTTACTCTACTTTTCCTTTGGCATTTTCACATTTCTACCAAACAGCACTGTGCTCAGATCAGTCTCTCTTTTTCACTCTGTTATTTCTAGTCTGCATATGAAACCTATAGAGTAAAAAGAACAGTATTACTTGATGTACAGTGCTGTTTACCAGGATCAAGTGGTCTGTGTGAAATGTGTCATAGTGTAGTATGTGAAAAATTGGAGTAATTGCCACTGGTTACATTAAGTTCCTTCAGTACCTTGAAGATACTGTGATAAATGTGTTTGCTCCTGGCTGGTGACACTGTACATGTAAGATAGTGTTGCAAAAATGGTGAGGCCAGACTTCCAGGTTTGGCCGCAACCATGGGTATAGGAATGCATGTTCTAAGTAAGCCATGGCTTACAGTTTTACTGGACAAGGGGACGGCATTCTGGGTCATGACCATTGATTTTGGCTACTCCTACAGTCTGATATCCACCAGTGCTGGTGCTATCATATGATTATTATGCATTCAAGATTCCTTTGTTATTATACAAAGCCCTGTATGGATTAGACCCTGCCTATCCAAAGTCCTCTTGGCTTGTTATGGCCCCAGCCACTCTCTCCACTCCACTGAAGAGTTGTTGCTAGTTATATCAAGATCTAGCCTAAAACAGTCTGGAGATGGGGGCTTTATCTGGTGGCAGCACCTGCAATATGGAACACCCTGCCATACCATCTAAAGTGCTGTACCTCAGTGGAGGCAATTAAACAGGGCCTGAAGAGTCACTTGTTTGACTTAGCTTATGGACTTGATACATGATTGATTTTGTGTGTATCTTTGTCCATTTTAATGTTCATGGGATTGATTATTTATTTATTAATTTAAACTTTTGGTAACTGGGAAAGGCACATTGAGCCAGGGCTTATTTCCAGGTGCAACCCGGGGATACAGGGTATAATAGGAATAGTATACAATGCGAGAGTGACGCAACAATGAACATATTAAAATAAAGCCAAATACATAAGTCAAAAGTGCAGATTGTTCAAATACATTTGTGTAGTAACAAATGGGATAAGCATAAAAGAAAATGAGGGAGGAGATTGGAGTAATCCCAAGCTAATATGGGGAGAGGTATGGAGCAGAAACACGGAGCAGCCGGAACATGTTGGAGCAGATTCTTGAATGCTAGGAGTGATGTGGCTTCCTGAAAGGTCGATGACAGTTGGTTCCAGAGGGAGGGTAGACAAAAAGAGAATATTGGCTGTCCTGCCTTAGAGTGAGAGTGGGAAAGGCCAAAAGATCAGAACACCCTGGAATGGAGTGGATAGAGGGAGGGCTGGCTGGGGTTAAGAAGGAGGAAAGATAGGGTAGAAGTCCAAACCAGTATTTGGCAATAAAAGCTAAGGAGCGCATCTGACGACAGTGGGAGAGGGGAGGGATAGAAAGTGATGAGTAGAGAAAACAGTGGTGAGTGTGGAAAGGGGAGTTTGTGGCAAAACGGCAAAAGGCATTTAGGAGGGTGTCAAGTCTTGTGCGGGAAGAGGCAGGTGCAGTGCTGTAAATGATGTCTGCATAGTCCAGCACGGGGTGGATGACTTCAGTGATTAGCTTGCAACACATGGAAAGGGAGAGACAGTCCTTGTTGCGGTGTATTACACCTAGTAGTTTTAGCAAAGCTTTAAGTGCAATGTGTCGATATGGACTGAGAAATCTAGTTTATTGTCCTGCCATGCTCCAAGGTATTTGAAGGCTGTGACAACTTCTGGGGGAACTGTCGAGGGTGGAGAAAATGGGGGAAGATGAGAGAGTTAAGAGTTTCTGACTAGACCCCAAGGTCATAAAGACTGTTTTTTTCATAGTTACTCTCAAGCTGTTAGCCTGGAACCAGTATAGCACACTATTGAAGTTCCTTTGGAGAGGGGCCTGTACATCAAGGGTTGAGAATCCAGAAGTATAGACGATCATATAATCTGCATACATGTGGATTTGTGCATGTGAGCAAACTGAAGGGAGGTAATTGATGAAGAGGGAGAACAAGACTGGGCCAAGGATGGAGCCTTGGGGAACACTAGCAAGGATCGGGAGAGGAGAAGACAGGGCGGAGCCTACCTTGACTGACTGACTCCTGTTCGTGAGGTAGGAACTAAACCAGTTCACTACTGGTGTCACTAAGCCAAATGAGTGGAGCTTACTGAGCAGGTATTAGTGGGACACCAAGTCGAATGCTTTTTCCAGGTTGATGAAGATAGCGGTGGTGATGTGACCCAGATCCATTCCTGAGAGGATGGCATCCATGACACGCACTAGGGAGGACATGATAATGTGATTCCTCCTAAAGCCAGCTTGCAGTGGGCAGAGAGTGTTGGTGACAGTGAGGAAGTTAACTACTCTAGAGTAGACTAGTGCTTCCTGGAGCTTAGGCAGGGGAGGAGGGAGATGGGCTGGTAGTTCCCTGGACTGGAAGGGTTGCTGCCTTTGTGGAGGGGTAAGACCTTGGCCATCTTCCATGCCAGAGGGACTATGCCTGAGGAAAGGGAGAGATTGAACAGGTGTGTAAGGGGAAGGCCAATGGCGGGGGCAGAGATATAAAGGATCTTGGGGCCAGTGCCATCTAGGTTACTTTTGGCTGGATTTAATCACAACAGGGTGCTATAGAACTCCTGCTGGGAGAAAGGGGGAATTGGTGACCACTAGAAGAGTGCAGAGTTGGGGAGGGGGGTATGGGTGGATCAAAGTGGGAAGTGCACATGAGTTAAAATACTTATTTAGGGTGTCAGCCACCGAGGCAGGGTCTGAGACAATGGAGCCATCTAATGAGAGGACTGGGGTGGTTGACTAGGTGGGGTTGGGGGGGGTTGGTGTAAGAGAGAAGATGGTTTCCAGAAATTAGAGGGAGAACCTTGAGTAGAGTGAAGGAGTTCCTTTAAGTCATCTGCTTTGGCTACACGGACTGTCTTAGTGCACTTATCAGCCTGAGACTGACTGGATTTGTAAGTAACCCATGCATGATCTCCAGTTTGCACTGGGCAGTTAGGGTGGCATTGATCCAGGGTGGTGGACACATTTTACTCATGCTTTTTTCAGGATTGCATGAGTGTTCCAGACTCTGGTGATGATGCTGATAAATGAGCTGAGGGCTGTGTCAACATTGGAGGCAGAGAACACATGGGACCAACTGGTGGTGAGCAGGTTTTGTAGAAGGGTATTTGTGTCAAGCGCCCTGAGGGAGTTGTGCCATATGTATTTAGGGACTGATTGTGAGCCAGAACCCTTTGGTGCCTCTTTGCTACCCATCCCAATTGTATGTATACACATTATGAGCCTGATAATGTACCATACCACTCACCTACAGTACATTTAGAATTTTAGATATTTTGTTTGGCTTGTCCCTAAAACACGTAAATAAAGAAAAAAAGCTGTGATGAAAATGTCTATGTGGCAGTTTGCTAGAGCTGATTTTGATGATGATTGTAATGTTGTGCTAGTTATTTATGTTAAATGCCCATAGGGCATTATACAACTAAAATGGCTTTGTCTTGCCCATTACTTTGCTCTCTTTGTATTAAACTTAATGCTAAATGCATAAAACTAAGTAATATGGGGGTGTACAAGGAGTTTTGGCAACAAATATGGGTATGTGTACAATGGGGGAGGCATAGCAAAGAGGCACCAAAGGGTTATGGCTTACAAATTTTATTTTCCTAGCTACACTACCGGCCCCAAATTGTACCAGGGAAGCCTCTATGAGCCTGATAATGTACCGTACCAGTCATCTACAGCACATTTCGAATTTTAGATATTTTGTATGGCTAGATGGGGTAGAAAGAATGCTACTTGTACTGGCTGAATAATCAACCTGTTATTTAGAGGCCAGTTGCGTTTATACCTGCTGTACTGTGAAATGTATTGTATGGTATTCTTTGAATGGAGACCCCTAAGAGTTTTTTTTCTGTATCTTAAGAGAGGTCCACTGCAACAGTGTTAGAGAACTAATGATGTAAAGTGTGCAAAACATGACCATCATACCGTCGTTTTTCTTTTGCCTATTTATTGTCTTTCAGTACTTGGAAGAATAAGACAGAAAATGAGCTCCAGCAAACTGCCACATAGATATTTTCATCACAGCTTTTTTCTTTACTTAAGTGTTTTTGCTAAGCTTCAAACCTTGTCTTTCTCAAATGCAGCCCCCAGCACAGTTTGTACAGCCACAGATGTCTTTAGTTCCTTGATTCAAAATGTAATGGAACTGGAAGTGTTGTACTATAAACATGAGAGAATGCAGTAAAAGCTTGATTTACTGTATATAAAAAGCAAATTGTAGTGAAAATGAAATAAAGTGACTTTCTGGTTACTGAACCCATCTTGTATATAAAAAGATTTGTTTTAATAGGTGGTTTGGATGAAAGAGTAATGAAACACCACTTACCTTATGCCCCTCCCCCCACCATCACATATAGGCTGGTGCAGCATTGCAATCTTCCCTTCTTCCAACAGGGAGCAATCATGCACCAGCCACAGTTGCACCACCCAACCTTTGGAGGAAGGCATCCTGCTGGATGCTCAGCCCTCCCCCTGCTGGCCAGAAGCAGCATTCCAGGTTTAAAGTGCTATCCCAGTCCCTAGCATGGCTAGCAGTGCTCCAACACTGCTCTATAGACCATTGAACAGTTGAAAGTGTTTTAATTAAGAGAAAAATAACTTCATGTTGTTTTTTTACTGTTTCAATTGTCAGAATTGCTTTACTAATTAGCCATCTCTCTCTCTCTCTAATAAGTGCATATAGCTGCTCCACACACATTCTAAAGAAGCCAGAATTTCTCAGCTTTGCTTTGTGTTTCTTTCACTATAGGAAATCATGATGCAATGACAGTGCTATACTCATGTGAGACCTCTTTCCTACACCAATAAATACAGTATATAAAGTTTACCTGTGCATTAAGGCAACCGTTTCTCATTGATTTGCACATACATTTGTAATAGCAGTGACGCTAATTCTCTCCAGCATAGTTGGAAAAAACATGTGGTATATAGCTAGTTATGATTACAGATCAAAACAGCAGCTGTTACAAAAAGAATTAATGACTTCTGACCTGTGGTATAACTGCAACAAACCTGCCCTCAGATAACTCAAATATAATGTATCCCAGTGTTCACAATCACAAATGCTATGGAATGGTATGGGAGGTGTTTCTTTCCTTTTGTACTGCAAACTGCAGTAGGGTTATTAAAACCCACTGGAGTTTACTAGAGTGGCAGGGAATAGATCAGTGTTCCAGTCTGGTGCTGTTGCTGCACTAAAAGTTCATAAAGGAAAACGTCTGCATGTGTGTGTGTGTGTGTGTGTGTGTGTGTGTGTGTGTGTGTGTGTGTGTGTGTGTGTGTGTGTGTGTTGGTGTGTGTGTGTGTGTGTGTGTAGATGTTTAACATAAGTACTACCATCTGGAGCACATTAGACTGTATTGCAGTATCTGAATAATGCGCCACTTAATTCACAGGAAGAAGTTCTGTACCCTGAACAGCATCATTCTATCACTAGCAAACACATCAACTGGCTTAAGCAGGAATATTCAAAAAATGAACGAGACTGGGAAGAAGTGGACAGGAGGATGGCCAAGACACTGGAGGCTCGGAGAAGGATGATCTATAACAAGGCACCACTGAAGGAAGTCCTGGAAACATTTCCTTTCTTAAAATGTCATTATCAGGTATTACACCACATCTGGACTCTCTCCTCCAATCAGAAGGCAGATGTATAAACAGTTTATCCTACATCAAGGTCACAAGAGTCATTTTATAGTATATGGGTGCTGCCTATTGTCAATGGATTTCAGCAACTGCTGAAATCTTGTTGTAGTACAGTTCAATGGTCAAAAAAGTTGTTGTACTATCATTCTGACATCGCATCGCTAGTACAACAACTTTTTACCCTTGACCTGCTGCCTGATTGGCTCAGACGATGCTCTATAGAAAAAAAAACAAAAAAATATGGCAGCGCGATTTAGCGAGTGCCGAGCAGCGGAGCCACCGACTGAGAAGTGGGGAATCGGGACACGGAGAGCAATACATGGCTCCCTTTCTAAAAACAATTTCTTTTATTTTTTCTCACCGATTTAAAAAAAAAAAAATGATGTGCTGAGGAGCAGGACGGAGCATAAGTGGGAACGGGCACAAGCAGAAGCACCAGAGGGGAAACAGGAGCAGCGCCTACGGCAAGTAAGGAAAAAAATAAATGTAAAACAAAAAACCCATATACTATAAAAACAGTGGATGGGTGAACATCCTAACTAAGTCTCGTCCCCATCTCGGGCAGTTAACCCAGCATCAACAAAACCTCTCGAGCTTCGATCTCGAGGTCTCTGTGATGTCATCAACTCCCTCGATGGAAACACAGACTTGTTGTGGATGTTCACCCATCCACTATTCTATATATTGTCAATAAAATGTCAGCAGTGACATCATAATCATCTTACCTTGCATTCTAATTGAGAAGGGGTTTAGAAAAAAAAATTGTTTTTAATACGAAGCATGATAGCAATAATATGATAGTGGATTCCCTGTTCTTGGCAATAATCTGATTGTCTTGTGGAGATAAAAAACTCAACCTTTGTGCTCGTACCCTGTCCACTCCACAATTATATAATTGACTTGTATAGTGAATTCATTGCCACATTATTGCTTAAATGAGTTAGTTATATATGGGAAATAACACATGACTGTATGTGTGTTCAGGGGAAGACAGAGAAGCTCAGATCCCTGATGTAGCTTACAGTAAGGGGGAAGGAATGGGAAAATTGTCAGCTTTGGTTCAACTTCAATTCAGGCCTTTTGGCTTCGGTTTGGCTTCTGGCAAAAGACAGTTTGAGTCCTTGGTATTGTGGTCAAGTAGGCTAAAAATAAGGGAAAGAGGCACCCATTCTGCACCCTTCACCCACTTTAGTCAAGTCCAGCCTCTTCTACTCTTCCCTGTTCCTCCAGTCAGTTTTTTTTTTTTTCAAAAATACTCAGCAGCTTGCACAGTGCTAGGAGTCAGAAAAATATTTTTCACAAGAAAAATATTTTGGGAAGAGAGAAGAAAGTAGAAAGCGACTAAGTGACTAATTAACTGGGGTGGAGAAAGGGGAGCCATAAGGCTAGGCCTGTCCTCTGGAGAATGGCTAGAGTATTGTTTTTTTTAAATATTTGGCTAAGGATTGAAGTAATCTAAAGTGGCTCAAAAGTTTGACTGAGCCAAATTGAAAGTAACAGCGCCAAACTTCAGCACATTCACCAGATAAAAACTCAGTAGTGGCATAGCCTTAGCTTGTAGTACTAACCTTACAATCTCTGTTTGCAATCTCTGCATGATTCCATACTTTTTATGACCTAGCACAGTGCAAACAGGCTGCCCAGCTGTGAAATCCTTTTTTCTTGTGTCCTTTGTCTCTGTTGTTACAGTTTGATCCTTGTTGCTGTTTTCTCTGTGTATTTATGTTTCTGTTCACAGACTTACAAAGAAAGGCATAGAGATAATTTCGGAGCAGACATATAGAATGTATTATTCAGTCTCCATTCTTCTATGTGGTCGAAAAACAGAAATTCATTTGCACTAGCCGTGAATAGCATAGACTGCATGCTGTAAACAGCACTGTCAATCGTATTGTACTGGAGCTGAGGTTTCTTTGGCACTTATGCTTTTAGTACATCTGTGAAAGGTTTGGCTAGGCCACCTGTGAGCTGATTTGGGCTTGATAAGAAAAACATTTCATTCAAATGCTTTTACTGGCATATTTTATGCAGCACTTTTTAATAGCTCAACAAAATAACAAAGCAAAACATATACAGCTGCTTCCCAGATCTGTAGCATATGTGTCTACTTTCCAGCCTTGCTCCAGAACAACCTTAACCACCACTCTTAAGTTCTGGGTGGCTACTGATGCCCTTTTCAACCCACTGACACTAACTCTACTATCAAAGACCCTGGTACAGTTGCCTCATCATTCAATTCCTTTTTCACTTCCTGTTCCCTTTCCCTCCTCTCCTTCTCCCATTGACTCAACCTCCCAACCCCCCCTTTCCCCTTCTCTCCTACTACTCTTGACATGTCTCTCAAGGCTGTGAGAAGCTGTCTTCTCAGTTGAGTGGTTTTGTTCGTATCTTGAGGGCTGGTCTCAAGTTGTCTGGATTGGGGATTCCATTCCCCCCACTCCCATTTACTGTACTGAGGTGTACCCCAAGGGCCCATCCTTGGCCCAGTTCTTTTTTTTTTTTTTACAATTTTCTGATTGCCCTCTTCAGTGCCTGCTCCACTGGGTCCATTCATATGCGTGATGATCACACAATATTCCATATCTTTGGCACCTCTGCTTCTGACCTCACAATCCTGCTCCAACTGGACCTCTACAACATCCTGCACTGGTCTCTGACCAGTCAGCTGTCCCTCAATGCAAAGAATATGATCTCTATGACTTTTGGCACTAGGCTGGGGCTCGCTAGTCTCACTCTGTCCCCTCCTGCCATAACCTTGATGGCTCTGCGATTGACAATGTGTCCTCATTTAAGTACCTTGGAGTCTGACTGGACCGTCACCTCAGATTCTCTGTGCACATCGACATCATCCACCAATGTTCCATCCCACACTTGGTGGGCTTTACAGGACTAAATAGAGTTATAAAATGGCAGAGAGCAATGGAGGAATATAGTGCAATATGTGCCAATGTTGCATTACAAATAACTAGTCCCAGAAAAACTGCCATGGCACAGAATCTGTTGCCTAGTCATTACTTTTTTTGATTTTCTAATCAGAATTTTACATTTACTTGAAGTAGCCATTCCTTTTGCTTGCTAGCATTTTTAAGAATTTGTGTATGATCGAGCAAGTGAGTGAAACAGCTCTCTTTTGCTCACTGAAATGCAGCAAACAGTGATTGAAGCACTTGCACCATCTTCCAACAGCTGTTTCTCTCAGTAGCCATTATTGGAATTCACCATGTGTGGGCCAGTTTCTGCAGAGCTGACCATGGTCTCAATGGCATTTCTTCCCCCCTAAAGAAAATGGCCCAGTCATACCTGTAACATCATTGGTCTGAGGACAGAAACCCTGTAAAATGTGCCACCCTCTGCTCCGCAGAGCTAACTCTACTGTCACTGTTTCAGGAAAAGTGAGCGAGTCCTCCCTCACATTGGCCAGAGTGGTCATGGAAGCAAGTCTTTCTTCCTCCCACAGAACTTGTTAAGGCTCACATTCAAACTGAGTATAAAAAAATGCGATCAGTTCTTGACGCTTCCATTTCCCGCTGTCAACAACTTCCTCCCATTGCTGTTAAGCCGAGTAACCCCACCCCTCATGACACAGTAGCTGAGTTGCAGGAGTGGTTCCTGCAGCCAAAATTCACTGAAGCTGCACATCTCACATCAGACACCCCAATATTAAAACAAATAATAATAGGGAGTGCCAACAAATTGACACTTATTAAGACAGTCATTTTATTATTTAGTATGCATTTCGGCAAGGAGGATCATCGATCATACAACACCAGAAAAGTGTAAAAATAATATAACTATGGTATCTGTATTAGATCAAAAGACCCAAAGCAAATCAGTAAATTCAGTATAGTCCCAGTAAGCGGAAGGACTACTTTAGTTTATAAACATGTAATTTTTTAACTTTTACATATAAAAGAAATGAATTCTGTTAACCATATTGTAAAAAAAGGACATTTTA
This sequence comes from Neoceratodus forsteri, assembly GCA_016271365.2. Taxonomy (NCBI): domain Eukaryota; kingdom Metazoa; phylum Chordata; order Ceratodontiformes; family Ceratodontidae; genus Neoceratodus; species Neoceratodus forsteri. The sequence goes on along the minus strand of CM057449.1, from coordinate 1,698,258,299 downwards.
TAAGCGCAATAAGACACTCCTAGGCTGTGCATTATGGTGTGATAACTGCACTCCTAGGGATGACTGGCACTCAGCCTTTGGCCTCATGCCTAACTACGCCCTTAGAAGTGCAGTTTTCACACTGTAATGCACACCCTGTAGTGTCTTATTGCTTACTAATCCTGCTTCCTGCCCACAGAAAGATTCTCTCAAAGATTATTCTCCCCATCCTTGACTGTGGTGACATTGTTTACAGTGCTGCTCCCAAATCCACTTTAGCCAAACTGGACCTCCTCTTTCACTCCTTCTGCTGCATTGCACTGGACAGTCCCCCTCACACCCACCACTGTTTCTTGTACCCCTCCCTCTTCTTCCCCTCACTTGACATCCAGCACCTCATCCATTGAGCTTCCTTTATCACCAAATTCTGTCTTGCTGCCCTCCCCTCTTGCCTCCCCTCCCTCCTCTCCTCCCCCTACTACTTCCTGCTCATTTTGCAACTCTGGCTCTTGCTCACTTGTTCTTCCCTCAGTAAAAACCTTTGCTGGCCAAGATGCCTTTTCATTCTGCTTCCCCAAACTTTGGGGCTCACTCCCCCTACCATTTGTTCTGCCCCTTCCCTTCACACATTCAAATCTCATCTCCATGACTTCGCTACTCACTCTTGCAGTTGCCCCAAATACTGGGCTATAATAACTGAGTTTTGCTTTCTACCATAGAGAACCCCATCATATAATTTGCCATTATAAAGGTGTGTTTATAACGGCAAACACACACCAGGTTTTCCTCACTGTGCGCATGTGCCCACTGCAGTTCTTCTGTGTTCTTCGCTCTAGCCACACTGACTCACTGCTCTGCCTTCTCAACCCTACACCGCCACTCTGACTGAGCGATAAGTTATTTCTTTTCTTTTAAATACAGGAGCAGCTACTCCCTTCTCAAAAACACAACTTCACACAATAAAAGGAAAAAAAAACTAAGCGAGCAACCAACCGGACTGCGGACCACGCTAACAACCAAGTGGACCCACATCCGCACCACACTGACTTTTATTTATATAATTGTTGTGGCCAGAAAGCAAAGCCCAGCAATTATATAAAATAAAATATGGGGTAGTGTGTAAAACTCAAATTATACACACACTCTTGGGTTTGGATGCCTAAATAAACCCCTCGAGAATTGCACTCTGGGTTTATGTGGCATCCAACCCCTTGAGTGTGTGTAACATTCTCATTAGAGATACCACCCTATACTTCATTCTATATATAATTCACCTCCCCCAACCCCTACTCCCCCTTGGCCTTGCACATACTTTATTGTACCTCCCCCTACTCCTCCCTCTCTAATTTCAGCCATCCCTCCCAGTCAGAACTCAGTATTGCCTTGATCCCTCTACAAATTGTTCTCCTCCTGCACTTTATTGCATTAAATGCTTGCTTACTCTGATGTATTACCTTTGCACAATTGTCTGTTTCTTGGTGCTTATTTTTAATTATTTTCTGTATGTTTTGTGTTTTTGTGGCTTGTGTTGCACTGTAATTGCTCCTTCCCCAGGACACATCTGGAAAAGAGCTATATAGAGGTAGCAGTGCCTGTTACCAACTCAGTGTGTCATTCCTGGTAAAGCATTTGAAATAAATAAATACATAAACTAAGAAATGTTTTTCTTCCAACATTTACTCAATGATCATCTGGAACACTGGAAAAGCTATGCATCCTAAAAGGTCTTCTAATGTAGTAACAAGCTGTGAATGAGCTTGGTACATCCAGCAGACCAGACCTGGGCTTGATTCTCACAACCTCCACTTGTATGCTGTGTGACTCTGAGCAAGTCACTTAACTGCCCAGTGATCCCAGGTTGCCCCTAAAAACAGGCACTTGTGCCTAGTGGGCATAACCCGGTTACCAGAAGACTGAAAGAAAAAAAATCTGGTGTTTGAGATATGACTGACCATGCATACTAGTGAGAGTAAAACTAACATTTTATTGTTGCATATTTTTGTTAAGTGGTGGATAGAGAATGTGGTTTAGAGGGTTAGGACACTCATTTTTCCCCCATTTCTACAAATTTAGTGGGTTCTTATGTATCTTGATACCAATAAAAATGTGTAGCACTACCCCTTTTTATGTGTCTAGATTGATCTGCTCCTGCTGTGTGCCAGCACTGCTCATTGGACATGGCAGGTGGAGAAGTTCTTAAAAGTTGTGTTAATATTTGTTCCTTTTTGTTTCAGCTCTTCAAAGAATTTCAACTACTAACAAATATAGATGTTTACACAAAAACAGCTGAAAAGCTTGTCAGCTATTCAGACAAGATACTGACCATGTGTCAGCTGAGAAGTCATCCCATTTTGACATTAATGCAAGAAAATCTTGGGCAGTACAATGATGATGAGATTGTAAAATGTAAGTAGTAGTAGTGATTTTTTTTTATTCACAAGAATAAAGGTGGAACATTCAATGAGCCTAGGCACATTTTTGAAGAAGTCCTGGTCAAAGAGTACTGTATAAACAATATACACAATAAAATTACACTGATCAAACATACAACATTATAAACGTAACATTGTGATAAAATTGCAAGCATAATACAATCAAGTAATGTCACAATGGCAGCAGCTAGATGAATTAGTTACCAAGTTCAAACACCACATGCTTAAGTCATTCGGTTTGACAGGGTAGCCACATTGTCACAAGTTTAGTGGAGTCTGATTCCATATAGTAACTCCTCTATAAGGGACCGATGATGACCTACCCACTCCTAAATTACATCTGATTAAGAAGAAATGTATTCCCTGGGCAGATCTCAGATTATCCTTAAGGCATCTAAGTTTAAATAGATCAGAAATATAACTGTGGGTCTCATTCTTCCATACCTTAAACATAAATAAAAGAAGATGCAAGTTCCTAGGAATATGATGTCTATGCCAGTTCAAGTTTGTATACAACAAGCATCTATGAGTTCTGTGAGGCACTTTTAAGACAAAGTGAGCCATTCTGCGAAACATAAGGTCCACCTTGTTTGTCAGAGAACTTATTGCCAACCATATAAGAGGTCTCCTTATTCCAGAATAGGTAATAATAGAAAGTTAATAACATTCAAACGAACATCCATAATCATAAACTTTTTGAGCCTATATTGAGCTAACTTTCTATTTATGATGCTAAGAGTAGAGTTTATATGAAAATTCCAGCCTAAATTACAACCTAATCAAAGACCTAAATACTTAAACTGATCCACTTGTTTAATAGTAATTCCATCTAAGGTAGTAATAGTCAAATGTAAATCATGATATTCTACGGACAGGTCTCTTGCAGTAGGTTATTACTCTTAGGAGTGCGCTAGGTGGAGCTGTCACTCGGTAGCTTCTTCCAGCAGTCTTCTGTAGGGCCGCCCCCCATACATCACTTCCTCTGGCTGTGTATAAAAGGGGATGGACCCAGGTACACACTGTTCATTTTCTTGCCAACTTCAGCCCGCATGGCAGCTAGCTCAATCTGTGTTGCAGTCTTCAATGTGAACTTGAACCCAATTTTTCTTCTCCATGGTGGGCCTGTAAACCACTCACAGTACCCCCGGTTCTCCTTGTTTTCAGCAGGCTTATGTTCACTCACATCACCTCTGCTGCTCCTTAGCCCAGGCTCTCTTGCTGGACCAGGGACTCCATCCATGGCTGACAAGGCAGCCTTACCAGGAAGGACCTCAGGGACCCAAAGCTCTTGTTCCTGGCATCAGAGGCAGCAGGACTCGCACTCCTCTCACTCCAATCTGCTCTGTCAATGGTGACTCCTCCATCATCGATGATACCTTCATCGTTGATGGGACTGCTCCTCCGATCGACAGGGTCTTCATTGCCCCACTCCTCATTGATGGGCCATACCCCATCGACAGAGCACACTCCCAGATGTTTCCCATCAATGGACACTGTTCCCCCATCGATGGAACACTGCTCATTGACAGGGAGGCTTCCTCCATTGACAGATCATGTTGCTTTCTCTCTCTCATCTATGGGAGCTCATCCCCCATCAATGGAGCATGCATCTGCTCTCTCTCATTGATGGGGGCTCTTCCCCCATAGACGCAGCACTCCTTGTCAATGGGGAGACTTCCCCCATCGACAGAGCATGTTTTCTCCTTCTCTTGTTGATGAGAGCACTTTCCCCATTGATGGAACATGCTGCTCACTCTCTCTTGTCGACAGAGGCTCTTTCCCCCATCCATGGAGCACTCCTCATGAACGGGGCTGCTTCCCCCATTGATGGGATGTCCCCATTGCCATTCCTCGTCAATGGGGCTGCTTCCCCTTCAGTGGAACAATCCTGGCTTCATCCTTTTCAGTGGGGCTGGTTCCTTCACCACCAGCAGGGGCTCTGCACCTTGGGTATCCCCAGTCCGGGGGTCCCCCCTGCCCATCCTGGCACCAGAATCCTGTTCCTATGTCACCGGGGGTACCCCCTCCATCACCATTCCTGCACCCTTTGGGCACCCCTTTTGTGCACTCAGAGAGGTTTCCTGGGTCTTGCCCCTCATTCCTTGCCCCTCTCTGGTGCCACCTCACTGGGGTCGGGATGCCCTCCCCCAACTTTCTGGCATCATCTGGTTCGGGCTATCTCTGCCTGGTTCCCCCTCCCTCCTCCTGTTTTTTAGATGTCCATGCTTGGGGGGCTGGCCCTGGGGGTTCCCTGCATGAGACCTCTTCTGCCCATGTCTGGGCTTTGGCATCCCCTCCCTTCCCCTCAGTCCTGCCCCGCATGTGCATCCCAGTTGTACTGCGCCCCATCAGGCCTTCACGATTTACCGCCACTCTTGCGGCTGCCTCCGAAGGCATCTCGGGGGCTCCTGCCCAGCCTATGTAGCCCGTCATGCCACTTCTTGTCTGCAGGATGTGGTTTCTGACACCCTGTTTGCCTTGGCGTGAGGGTTTGCCCTTCCATGCCTTGCTGCTTCATGACCTTTCCTATGTGGGCCACGTGGTCTGGTGTCTCCGCACCTAGTGTGCTTCAGCTTTGGCACCTTCTCCCACCACTGCCTCCCTGCTCAGGGTCAGCCTTGTCTTCACTACCCATGTACGCCCTTTTCATACCTTCCTGACACCAGCTTCCTGCAGGCTCCGATGGCATGGCTGCATCCACCCATCTGTCTGCCATGGCAGTCACCTTGTGGCACCCCACCTGGCCTCGAGTGTCGGGTTCGGCACCCAACGTCCACCTGTTGGCTGCTGTTGCCCCTTTTGTGGTGCTACATTTTTGGTCATGATCCCCTTGCCTTTCTAGTTGTCTGCCTGCCATTCAGTCATACCCGACGGTTGATCCTGGACCTCTCCCTTGCCCCCCTCGGTTCCCATTGTCTTCCTTGACTGCCGGGATGTCCCATTCCTGTCCCCCTACCCAGGGTGCTGCTCAGATCTGCGATGGGGCCTCTCATGGGGCGGCTGTGTCTGCTCCCATCTCGCATCCATCCTCCTGGTGGGGTATGCCCATCCTCCTTGACTGCTCTACAGGGCTTGCTCCCCACCTCCTTCCACATGCCTCGGAGGCACCTGGGTGTCCCTTTGCCCTTTTCTTTGGAGGCCTGCTTCCCTCTTCTCTGCAGTCCTTTTGGAACTCCTGCTGTTCTCCCTCCTGGAGTCCCCTCAGTTGTTCTTTGCTGTGGTCTGCTCAGTGCTCCTTGCCCTGGTACTCTCCACTCCTTGCACGTGCGCTGCGCACTTGGCATGCTGTCCCTGGATTTGATGTTTTCTTGCCATGGCCTTTTGACCTCTGCCTTGTCAGGTTGTATCACTGTGCATGGCCTCCTACATCTATCTGTTCTGCATCGACATGTCTCTGCCAGTCTCTGATGGTGCTTTGGATGCCCTGCTGGACTTACTGTATGCCATTGCCTTTTGCACCCCTGTTTGTCAGATTGAATCATTGGCATGGCCCTGTTCCTACTCTCCCTTCTCTTCCTCACACACCTTTGGCTTGTCCATCTGACCGGGTGTTGTTTGAGATGACTTGACTTGGACTTTGTGTGATGCTGTCCCTTTCCGGGATCAGACGGCCATCTCTTGGCTTGTTCTGCAGCTCCCACATGGCTTCCACCTGGTTCCTGTTTGCTGCCTCTTTTTCCGTTGTCATGGATGTGACTTCTTGGCTCTACTTGTTGCCATGGCCTATAACCTGGTTTCATGCTGTGCCTGTCCTCCCTTTTGTATAACTGCTTGGTACTCTCCCAAGAATAATAATCTACTGCAAGAGACCTGTTCGTAGAAGACAGTTCATTACGTAAGAACTTACCATAACAGTAGATCTTCAAGGTATGGTGTCTTGCAGTAGATACAATCCCACCCTCTGTCCCCTTGCCTTTTTTGCTCAGGGTCCTTGGATCTCAGGATGTTGGGATGGATGTTTCCCTTGGTCCTTCAGTTTACCTCAGTCCTCGACCTTTTGTGTGCTGCAGCCGGCAGGGAACAAGTGTGTACCTGGGGCTGCCCCCTTTTATACACAGCCAGAGGAAGTGATGTACGGGGGGTAGCCCTATAGAAGACTGCTGAAAGAAGCTGCCATGTGACAGCTCCACCTAGCGGAGTCCCAAGAGTAATAACCTACTGCAAGAATCCATACCTCGAAGATCTACTGTTACAGTAAGTTCTTACGTAACAAACTTTCCTTCATTTGCTTATTCTGGAACAAAAGAGCTTGGGTTTTCTTTGAATTTAAAATCAAACAATGCCTATTAAAGAAATCCTGAACCTGGTCAAAGGCTATTTGTAGCTAAGGAGTTATTAAATTGTTTTACCAGCCACATAAATTATGGTGTCATGCATATAGATGACAACTAACATCTGGCAGGTAAAATCTAAGCTCATTTATATAGATGTTGAAAATCAAAAGCTCTAAAATTGATCCCTGGGGAACTCCATTGTTCATGGCCAACATTCCAGAGTTAAAGAGGTCTATTTCAACAAACTGTTTTCAACCATTTAAATATGAGAAAAAACAGTTCACTACCTGAGTTGAAACCAATCTCTCTGAGCCTGGACAGGAGAACCTGATGGTTTAGGGTATCAAATGCCTTAGAAAGATTGATAAATAAGGCTCCAACCTTAGTAAGTAAGATATGCTGGTTTTTCTGTGTGCTTGTCTGTGCCTTCTGTCCTTACTGCAGTGCTAAATCATAGCAGCACAACACTACTCATGTAATACAGTAACAGCTATATTTTGCTGCAGTCAGCAGCTAGGGGCGCAGGTCGCAGTCAGTGACTGGAGGAGGGAGAGCTGTATTTCACTGCAGTTGGCAGTGAGAGGCGCAGGTCACAGGTCACAGTTGGTGACTGGAGGAGGGACGGAAATCCACAGTTGGCGATGCAAGGAGAGAAGGGCGCAGGTCACAGTCGGCAACTGGAAGAAGGACAGCCAACCACAGTTGGCAGTGCAAAGCAATAGCCAAACCGAGGAAGCAGCGCCAAGGCAATCAGGCTTTAAAAGCTAGCCAGACCGCTGCAGAGAGAGCTGTATTTTGCTGCAGTCGGCAGCGAGGGGCACAGGTCACAGTCAGCAACTGGAGGAGGGACGGAAAACCGCAGTTGGCGTGAGGAGAGAAGGTTGCAGTCAGGGACTGGAGGAGGGACAGCCAACCACAGTCGGCGGTGCAAAGCATTGGCCAATCTGTGTAAGAGGCACCAAGGCAGTCAGGCTTTAAAAGCCAGCCAGACTGCTGCAGAAAGAGCTGTATTTTGCTCCAGTCAGCATCGAGGGGCGCAGGTCACAGTCGGTGACTGGAGGAGGGATGGAAAACCAGAGTCGGCAGTGCAAGGAGAGAGGGGTGCAGGTCGCAGTCAGTGACTGGAGGAGGAATGGCCAACCACAGTCAGTGATGCAGAGCATTGGCCAATCCTAGGGAGCGGTGCCAAGGCGGTCAGGCTTTAAAAGCCAGCCAGACCGCCGCAGAGAGAGAGCTGTATTTGATTTGTTACCGCCCACCCACCCTCCGTGACCCTGGCCTGTGTTAACTACGGAGGGGAGGAGGAGCCATATATGGAGTGAAGGAGCTGACAGGCTGGTCTGGAGGGGGAGTGGCCGAGTACATGGAAGGGTGGCTAGAGGGAGCAAGGAGGGTCCCGAGCTAATGGAAATCATTGTGAGGAGCTGGATTGCAGCACAAGGAACGGTCCTGCATAGCTCCGTAGGGGACTTGGACTTGAACCTTGGTAGCTAGGGTTAATTAACAGATACTAATAAATCATTCACAAAGGAGCTGAAATTGCGGTGAACAGAACTGGGTCAAGCCTACTGACGCTGGAGGCGCTGGAGACTTGGACTTGGCGACTATGGTTATCAATAATTCTTGATGTCTGTGGTTTACACATGGTTCATTATTTCTAAATAATTCTTTCCTGTGGGTTTGGGCTAAGGAGGGGTGTGGGTCGGGATGTCTATGGTTTTATGCATGGTTTATTATTTTAAAATAATTCTTGCCTGTGGGGGCTGAGGAGGGGGTGCGGATGGGGGGCCCAAATACTTAGAGAGTGCTCAAAATCTGTACTGTACTGCTGGGTGAAGGGTCAGGGACATATAAATACTGAGTGGGTGACTCAGGACGGTACCTTGCTGCTGTGTGAGGGCTGGGGTCGAGGGTCCAAAATACATAATACATAGGGTGTAATTTAGGACTGTATTGTGCAGCTGTGAGAAGGGCTAGGTATGGGGCTGAAAGTACATTAGGTATGTTTTAGTACTGTAAGGTGCTGCTGTGAGAGGGCTAGGGTCAAGGGCCTAACTCCACAGAGTGTGCTTTTCGGTATGTTTTAAGACTGTATGGTGTTGCTGTGAGAGGGCTAGGGTCAAGGGCCTAACTCCACAGAGTGTACTTTGCACTGATCTTTTATGTGCCTAACTCCACAGAGAGTGCTATAAGACTGCGCAGTACTGCTGAAGGAGGTACTACTTGTACCGCATACCAGAGTGTGTTTCAGGACTGGTATGGTACAGTTGTGGGAGGTACTACCAGTACTGCATACTAAAAAATGGGGGTCTGCCTGTCACAAAAGGAATGGTAGGGCAGCACAGAAGGAGGGGCGACCATGGGAGGGGGATCGTTGTCAGGGTGGTGAGCTGCAGTGGCTGTGGAATGGCTATGATCCTAAATTGGGCTTAGAGGATGGGGGGATGTATGATGTGTAAGCAGCTCACTCAGCTGAGGGAGGAAGTAGCAAGGCTAGGGTGGGCATTGAAAGGGGGGGATGCTGAGACATGGGGTAGAGAGACAGGGATGGTATAAGCCAGGGAAGGAGTGGGAAGGGCTGGGAGTATCCACTAGAGGATCGGATACAGTGTTCTGGAAGTCAAGGGCTTGGGTGGGAGAGGTGGTAACTGACAGCAGCAAGTTCAGAGGTGGGACAAGGACACCCGAGATAAGAGGAAAGGGGTCAGCAGGAACTGACAGCAGGATGTCCAGAGGCAGGACAATGATGCCTGTAGCAAGAGAAAAGGGGTCAGCTGGGGATCAGGAGGAGTGGAAAACAGTAGGCTCAGGAAAAGGCAGACAGATGCCCAAATGAAAGACAACACAGGCATAGGTGCAGTGGGCCAGGAGGGCAGAAGTAACAAACAGTATTGCCCTCCTAGGTATGCTAGTCGAGGACATTGGGGAGGAAGGGGTCCAGGAGGGGCCATCAGAGAAGGTTGGAGGCAGGGTGGCTGGGGGACGCAGGGGGAGTGATCTCAGGTGCAGGGGAAGGGGTGGAGGAGGGGACGGGCACATCTGATGCAGGGGAAGGGGTGGCAGAGGGGACGGGCACATTAGGGTCACACCAGAGGGTGGCACTAGGGGATCTGTGGCATGAGACAAGAGGCAGGAAAGAAGCACTGGAGGAGCTGGGGCTGAGCTCCTGGAAGGCTGCAATTGAGCGGGAAGAAACCTTGCAGGAAAGGAGCTGTACTAGGAAGCTGGGGGTGTGCTGGGCAGGGTGCAGGAGTGGGGAGATATGCAGACAGGCCAGGTGGTGAGGAGGAGGACTTCCCCAAGTGAGTCACAGTGCTCAGAACCTTCTGCAAAGATGGGCGGGACAGGAACAGTTGGAGGGGGGATCAAGCAACTTTGACACATGCTCACACAGTGATGCAGATGGGGGCAGGCCAGGAGCTGTTGGGGGGACCAAGCAAAGTTGGCACAAGCTCACACAGCAATGCAGTCGGGGGAAGGCCAGGAGCAGTTAGAGCATGATCAGGTGAAGTTGGCTCATGCTCATGCAGTGATGTAGGCAGGGGTTGCGGGAACATAGGAAACCAGGTGGAAGTACAAGGGATGAAGGGGTACAGGAAGAGGGTCTGAGGAAAGGCTAAAGGGAGAGGCTGGAGAGGGAAAGATGCTGGGAGTGGGCAAAAACCAGGACAGGTTAGTTGATGGGGAAAAATGATGAGCAGGGGCAGAAACCAAGTCAGGTTGGAACACAAAGAGGAGGAGTTCAAAGGGAACCAAGCCCCATGACACAAAGCTGGAGGCCGAAGGACACTCAGGAAGCAGTGAGCACTAGGGTGGTACTCTTGGGGGACTCAGTAATCAAGGGGATAAAATGGGGAAGGAAAGGAGCACAAAAAAATGCAGTATGGGTACAGTGCATGCCGGGGATGACGGCGCTGGAGGTGACGCATCATATTCCTTCCTGGGGCAAGCAGTATGATGAAAGAACACATCTGTTTTTTCACCTGGGCACAAATGACTTGAAAGGGAACAGTCTGATGGAGGTACAGGCAAGGTTCAAGAAACTTGCTAGGTTCTGTAGTAGTAACACTGTTTTCCCTTCCATTTCCTTCTCTGAGGTGCTGCCAGCACCAAGAGCGAGCACACCCAGAAAGGAAAAGATAAAGGCATTCAATAATTGTCTACCAGGATGGTGCAGTTGGAAGGGGTTCGGTTGGATAGGTGACTGTGGCTCTACATGGGAGGAGAAGGGTCTGTATGCCCAAGACAGGCTGCACCTGAGCTCTGCAGGGGCAGCTACACTAAAAAGTGGTTCAGTGTTCAAGGTTTATTTATTTGTTTGATAAAATCATTACAGATTTTAAAAGATTAAAACATGCACATACAAAGTGTCACTCTCTGAATGCATTCCAGTGACGTTACAGTTTATTGTATTATACTTTCATAAAATATTTTAGACAATCACCACAAACATTGCACAAGATATTTATAAATAAGTACATTGTAAAAAAACAGCTACTTTCTGTAGTATAAGTACATTTTTAATATTCATTAGATGTTCCATCATTTTATCAGGGAGGAGGTCAAGGTTCGCTATGATGTCACCAAGCCATTTTAGATGTAGCCTTTTATATAATGGGCATAAACACAATACATGCTTTAAATAATCTTCAGAGAGCTTATCACATTTACAAAATGGGGTCAGGATGTTTTCCCTTTTTTGCTTGTAAAGCACATAATTAGCATTATAAATTTCAAGCCTGAATTTAGTTATTATTCTCCTCTCCTTAGGATTAATTAATTTAACTAAATAGGGCTCCAAGCAATATGTTATTTTGATCTGTTTGTACCATATATATAGCTTAAGCTCTTTCTGTTTTACCAGTGCCATAGTTTTCTCCTCGTCCCTTAACCTGTTCTTCACCTTTTCGACTATTATTTGCCATGGATATATAAACATACTCCTTAAGACATCTCCAATCCCATTTGGAAAAAGGAAGCTCCTAAAAATTGCCAGGGTTGTAAAAATCTTCCCCATCGAGCAATATTTAATTTCTTCCTATAGGCATTGCCTGGGTAACCTGTTTTCTTCTAAATAAAGTAGTTTTAGTGAAGATAGAATCAATCTTTCCTTCACTAATGTTGAAACTGAATACTGACCCAGTTCTAAATTTACTATACTTGCTGGTACTGATTGTGCCAGCATTAGAATATACCTTTTCATTTTGTTGCACAGTACTTCCAGAATGTTTAGATCTGCTGTGCCCTGAATTTCTGCAGCATAAAGTATGCTCGAAGTTACTTTAGCCTCCAAAATCCTCAACACTCCCTTGACTGATGTTCAGCCCATCTTGGCATTAAATGTTTTAAATGCATTAAATGCTTTCCTAACTTTCTCTGCAATCTGCTCTATATGGTCTTTCCATTTTAAGGTCTGACTAAATCTGACTCCTAAATAGTCGTAATATTTAATTCTTTCTACTTTCTCTGTATTTATCCATAATAATTTATTATATTCTTTAGTATTCCCCAAAATCAGTATCTTAGTTTTAGACATATTTATCCTTAATAATATAGATGTCACATAATTTTGAGAAATAATTGAGTTTCCTTTGTAGGGCAGACTGGATGGGCCTTGCGGTCCTTATCTGCCGTCAACTTCTATGTTTCTTTGTAGTTCCAAAGCCGATGTTGAAATTAATACTAAATCATTGGCATATGCCAGACAATCTACTGTGGTATCTCCTATTTTTTGGTGCATGGAATATTAGATTTTCTAATTCCTTCAGCACATCATTAATGTACACATTAAACAAGAAAGAAGCTAGTAAGCAACCTTGCCTGACCCCACGTGTCATTTGAAATGACCGAGAGGTGTTTCCATATTGGTCATATTGCACTACTCCCCATGTATCTGAATGCATTCTTGTTAAGATATTACGTAATGCTGGGTACAGCACTAACTTCTTTAACTTATTCCATAGTATTACTCTACTGATACTATCAAACACGGATGTAAAGTCCACAAAACAACAAAAAAGCTTGGTCTTTTTAATTTTTATGTATTTCTAAACCAGACGTTTAAGTGTATAAAAATGTTGGGTTGTACATCTGCTTTTCTGAAATCCATTTTGTGTTTCATGTAAAATATTATTGAGATCTGCCCATTCCTCTAATCTCTCTAATATGATTCTAGTAAATATTTTTTGTGAGATATCTATTAAGCTTATTGGACGATACATGTTGGGGTCATTAGGGTCACCTTTCTTATAAATTGGATATATTATGCTCCCCTTCCAACTAATAGGATATTCCTGTCCTTGTACTAAGATGTTATATAATTTCTCCATCATTGCGGCCCACCAATCTGCATAATATTTATACAAATCTGCTAATATTTTGTCTGATCCTGGAGCCTTATTGGATTTTAACTGCATAATTGCTATATTTAGTTCCTCCAAGGTTATTATCATAGGTATTGGATATATCATTTTTTGATCTTTTAAACTTTCTATTTCTCTTAATAATAATTTGTCTTGTTGGGAGTGATAATGTTCTGTAAAGAAAAGAACCTATGTATTTGGATGAATATATGCTTCTGCTGTCCTAGCATATTTATTATAGTCTTGGCTAACCAATATCCAAAATTTTCTACCATCTTTTTCTTTCACTGTTTTCCTCAATTTTTCCCAAAGACTTTTAGTGTATTTGTGTTTTTCTGCCTCTAGTATTTGTTTGTATTTTCTCTTTCCTTATTTATGCCTATACTGTCTTTATTATTTTTTAATTTGTTTAGTCTTTTTATACTTTCCAATAACTTTATTCAAGTCTTTTTTTTTTGCTCTTCTACACTTCCCATTGAACCATGCCTTGCAATGCCTGGTCTTTATTTACCTTCCTATCTTATTATTTATACAGTAAAGTCTAACCAGGCTATTTAAATCAGCCCTATGTTTTAGGACTGTATTATAATTTGTATTTTCAACAATCATAGTTCTTATATCTTTTATTGGTCCTTTGAATAAGTTGTCAAATTGTCTTATAGTATTTAAGTTCCACTTAATCCTTTTTTGATTATTTCCAGACCTTCAGTAATTCTTGATTTGCTTTTACCTCTCTCTTTATTTGCATTTTGTTTAATCTCAATAGTTAGCCCTATTGGAGTATGTGTAGATTCCAATCTATCCATAACTTTCATATCTTTGATTATTTTAACTCCTTCCAAATTACTCCAAACATGATCAATAATTGAAGAATCTCTAGATCCATTATATGTCAGTTCTCCCTCTTTGTCCCCCAGTGTTCTCCCATTTATTAAAAGCATATCCTTACGAGTTAGGTATGAGTTTATGAGTGTCCCTCTTGCATTATTACTACTATCTTTTAAGGCTCTATTCCATGTTACATTTGAGTTCAGTTCAGTTATTATGTTCAAATATCCTGGGCCTTCTGAATCTCTTCCAATCATTGCATTAAAATCCCCTATTATATAGATTGAAATATTCAGCTCCTCATCCATCAATTGGTCAAATATTGCTTTTACCCTAGTTAATATTTTATCCATATCCTTAACCATTGGGGTTAAATAAATGTTTACAATTATAATTTTTCCAATATCTTTTCCATTTCCATCTTCTATTTTTACCATCAACATGTCTTCTGAGGTGGGGTATTGCCTAGTGATTTTATAATTATTTTTAGTTGTTAAATATATTGCAACTCCCCCCTTTTGTCACCCATAGTTTTTCCCTTTAATTGCGGATTTCAAGATATTTACATAACCCGGAATTTTAGGGGCCATATCTGCCTTATACCAGGTTTCTTGAAGATTTATCAAGTCAAAACTTGCAATAAACCATTCAACTTTGGGATCTGCAATTTTTAAGTATGTACCTTCTATATTCCACAAGATTTTTAATTTTAGTTTTGTATTATTATTCTGTTCTCCCTCATAACTAGTCCCTTTAATTTCCTGTCAATCCTCTTTTTCTTTTACTTTTTCCAAGGCCTCATATCTATTATGACCCAAGTACTGATTCCAACTATCTTCCACCTCTCTAAACCCTTTTCTTTCTGTCTTATCATTTTCAGTCTATTTTATATTTTCTACTTTAGTCCTGTCATTACTTGAAATCAGGTAAAATCCTGTTTTTTCAAGCAAGTGATCTTTCTTTAACAATTGTTGAACTACCTCTGTCTTCTTAAATGTGACATCTATCTGAGATGTTAATTTCTTTCCTTTATGTATCATAATATATTCTATAAGATTTTTAGATATATCCAGTTTAGTAATTCTTGAAAAAAAAAGATGCCATATCTCATTTAATTTGTCCTATAGTATCATTGTTAGTTGTTTCCTATCCAAATACTGTCAGTGTCCTATTTTCCCATTTTTCCTCTTGTCTTTTCGCAAATTCTTTCATTGTCTTAAGAACTCCAGTATGGTTTTCCCTATTTATTTCTCTATTCTGTTTTATTTCCTCATTTCCTTCTACTAATGTTTCCTTAACCTCCCCTATTCCTTTTCTTATTTCTATGTTATCTTTAGACTCCACATCTGGTACAATTTGTGTTGGCATAATGTGCAACCCAAAGACTTTAGGGTCTTATCTTGTTTCCAAATATCTTCTGGTAGATGTCCTTTATTAGTATAGAATAACACACAGTCTTGATATAGGATATTAGGTGGCCTCATCCCATGCATTTCATCCCTGTCATAAATGTCAAGGTGCAAAACATGAATCATCTATTCCTTCAGTTTTCCTTCATTTTCATTACTAAGCCTAGCATCTCCATAAATCTCCAGCAGATATTCCGTATTTGTTCCCTCTAAATCTGCAAATCTGCTTTTTATAGATGATTTTACTCCTTTCCTTGGTGACAGCATGGCAACCTCAACCCAACCCCCCTTGTTCATTGTTTTCCCCTCTTTCCTATTAGTATTTCTATCATTCATAGTCTTCCCTTTATTAGGGATTTCTCTAGACAAATCCTGTTTTGTTCCAACTTTATCTCCTTGTGTTTGAAGTTTTAATGTTCCCTCTTCTTCCACATTTAACAAGTCTTGCATATATTTCTCCAAAATATTTTTATTCTTTTGATTAGCAGTCATTTTCCCTTTTTTGGGCTCTGGCTGCTTAGTTCATATTTTTTTACCCTTATCTTTCTTTATTATCTCCTGTATAATTCATTCAAAGTGACAAGTACATGGTTGGTTCCTATCAAAAGGTGGTGGTAAATTAACCTGCACAGCTTTATTTTCTCCTTTCCTAATTCTCCCTTGACTTTGCTTTTCCTCTTGGATTTTGTCTATAATCACAGGTGTCTGATCTCTTTGCACCTCAATCCTAAGTCTGATGACTTCATTCTGAATTATTACCAAGTGCTCCAGTATGGCTGGCAGCAATGAGTTATTCATTAGCCCCTGAATTTGCTTAAAATTTGTGCTACATTTTGCTAAATTTTCCCTTCTATCGGAAAGCTCCTTTGTAACTCTGCCTACTGGCCCATCCTTTCCTAGTACATCTCTAGGAAGTTATGGGGTCGCAATTGTATCATATAATTCACCTTTAGTTTTATCCAGGTGTTTTAAGCCATCAGTAATAACGCTTACATTTTTTTGATGCTTTGTATTTCAGTCTCATTTTTATTGCTACCACTTTTGTTATAGGGCCCTGTTTTTCCCAGAGCCACTTCATTTTCATTCATGTTATGCTTAGGATCAGCCATGTCATGTCCAGACCCTTTTTGTAGACTCTATGGGGAAAAGCTTTCTCCTATATAGTCATCTCTACTGTCACTACTATATGACTCATAAGACTCCATACTATACATAATGGGGGTCTCTTGATACAAGTTCATTTCTGAAGAGGAAGAGACAAGTGGTACAAAGGTGTTCCACTCATATTTATCCATTGAAATCCCTTCATACTGTTCTATGGGTGTTGAGGTATTTACCCCTTTAAGAGATTTCCCTTGTGTTTTCCCATATTATTTTTAACTCTAGTGTTTTGTATATTGCTCATTTTCCTATTTAACCCCTCTGTCCAGTTTGATTGATTCAGATTTAGATTTCTCCATTTACTGATGTCACCCATAGCATCTGGCCACATTTCTGTGATCTTAACTTGAGGCAGTCTTCATCAAGGGCTTCCATTTGCCCATTATTAGCCTTTTCTCCCCTCTCTTCAGCTAAGTCTTTTTGTTTGGCCACCTTTGCACCCCTTTTTCCCCTCTTAATCAGATTTCTTTTATTTTCTTTATCCATTGCTAAGCAGGTTTTACCACTTCTTGTTATAACCATTTAGCGGTAAGAAGTCCAATCTGTTCAAAACAATGAGCAGAACAGTGTGCAATAGACTAAAATATCTCAATAATGGGCGTCTTCACCACTATGCATAGCTTTCATTCAAAATAATTTAAGTAGAATAAGGGCAGAAAATGGAATATAATCAGCAATTATGTTAACAGTTTACCCAAATATTTAAAGTTCTTTGGCTTTCAGACATGACATAATAAAGATAATGCAATGAAAAACACTTGTCACTTATTAGCTATGCAAAAGAGTATTAAAAGTGAGCTTGTTTAGTGTATCACAAAGTGCAAAAACAACCCTAGATGCCCTCCAGTCTTTTAAATTAATCTTGCAGGCTGGTTTTTACATTAGCATTAGGAATACTAAAAAGTTGAAACCTAGAATGTACTAGGTACTAAATAACAATGTACAATAATAAGACAGTACTTTAAATACCCACTAGAGATATAACCTATGTTAACAGTCTTTTAAACTACACTCAAAAATAAATTCTCTCAAAATCTGAGTTAGCAAAGTTCTTTAAATTGTCCTTTAATCTGGTTAACTATAACTGATTTTCCAACACCAATTGGAGTCCTTCTAATGTTCTTGTAGTCACAATATGCCGCAGATCTTGAAGATATTGTGTTATTTTGTTATTTCCTGGATCCAAGTCCCTGTGGTACGTAACAGCCAGTTCAAAACAAAGTCTTGCTTATTTGGCAGGGCTGTGCCTAGTTTCCTCAAGGTATAACATTCAGGTTTGTTATGAGCATCCCAATACTGTTCAACAATAGCTTCCGATTCTCCGTGAGGTGGTTTCACTGTTGTAAACTTAGGGAAAGCCTTTCAGCACTCCTGCTCTTTCTCCACAAGAGAATAGCATACAGCTGCTCAGCAAGTTGGTCTCCCAGAATTCCTTCATGGGCCTACAACAATTCATCCACTAAAGAGTAAACTGGGGGACTTCATGGCAAGGAAGCTTAATTTAAACTAAATAAGGGGGGCTACAGACAGGGCCATCCTTACATGAGGCAGAGCAGGGAGGCTATCAGCCTCCCCCAAGCCACGACACTCATCAAGAGAACAGTTAGCAGCAGGGAGGGTCGGAATGAGGCTAGATGTTGGAGGGCTTTGGCTGCAAATGCCCGGAGCCTTGCAAACAAAATGGGAGAACTGGAGGCAACCATGGTAGAGGAGAACCTAGACATTGTAGCAGTGAGCGAGACTTGGTGGAATGAACACCACACCTGGGAGACTGTGATCCCAGGGTATTGTTTGTTTAGGAAGGATCGGGAGGGAAAGGGGGAGAGGTGGCATTATACATCAGGGAAGAGATTGGGGCCATGGAAGGGCAGGAAGAGGAGGGGGAAACAGAGATAATGTGGGTCATCCTAGACAGGGAACAGGGGGAAAACCACATTGGGGTAGTCTGTAGACCTCCTGTGCAGGGGAATGATGGGGATAGGCACTTTGGAGAATCAGTAGTGAGGATGGCATGGAAAGGGGAAATTGTGCTAGTTGGGGACTTAAACTTTCTGGACATCAACTGGGAGGCCCAGACAGCAGGCTCTGCAAGGATCAAGGGCATCTTAGAGGCTCTGCAAGGCATATTCCTGAAGCAAAGGGTCAGAGAGCCCATTAGGGTTGGGAACCTGTTGGACATAGTCCTCACAAATGGGGACAGTGTAGAGGAGGTGGAGGTGGGTGAAGAGCTTAGTACCAGTGACCACAGGGCAGTCAGGTTCAGGGTGAGAGCAGGCAGGAAGAGGGATAGGACGAGAACCAAGGTAATGGACTTCAGGAAGGCTGACTTTCACAGAATGAGGAAGGTAGTTAGGGAAGAAATGTTGAGGATAGGGGATGTGCCTGAGTGGAGGAATTATGGATATCCATCAAGAGAGGGGGGTACATAAAGCCTTGGACTCATGCATAAGAAGGGTAAGAAAGAACAGAAGGTGGAAAAGACCTCTGTTGTTCACTAGAGAGATGGCATTAGGGGTCAAGGAGAAGATTACAGCATTCAAGAGGTACAGGATAATACAGAAAGATGAGGATAGGGAGACCTATAGGGGAAAAAAGAAGGGAGGCAGGGCAAAAGATGAGGAGGGCAAAGGAGGCCACTGAGGAGAGGATAGCAAAGCAGGCACGGGGGGGAGCTTTCTTCAGGTACGTTGGAGAAAGGAGGAGGGCACAGCAGGGGATTGGAAGGTTAAGGGGGCAAGTGAAACAATACTGAAAGGGGATTTTGAAAAAGCAGAGGAATTAAATAGCTACTTTTCCTCAATCTTCATGGAGGAGAGTGAGGGCAGGGGACCAGGATGGGGTGGGGAGGGAGACAGCCACAGGCAAGTGGAGTTGGCAGAATTAACAGCTGACAGGGTAAGAGAAGAGCTGGGTAGACTTAGGGTGGACAAGGCAATGGGGCCTGATGGAATGCACCCAATGGTTCTCAATGAGGTGAGGGATGAACTAGCAACGCATGTGGCAAGGCTGTTTAACTTGTCCTTGATCACAGGTGTGGTGCCAGTGGACTGGAAGAGGGCAGAGGTGGTTGCAGTACATAAAGGGGGAGGAAGGACGAGGTCAAAAACTACCATCCTGTTAGTCTCATCTCTGTGGTGGAGAAGGTAATGGAAACATTCCTTAAGATCAGGTTGATAGAATACTTGGAGATAAATGGCATGCAGGATGACAGGCAGCATGGCTTCACCAAAGGAAGGTCCTGCCAGACTAATCTGATAGAGTTTTTCAATGGGGTGACACAGTAGACCAGGGAGGAGCAGTGAATGTGGCCTATCTGGATTTCATTAAGGCCTTCAACACCGTTCCGCATAGTAGGCTAGTGCATAAGCTGGACAGACTGGGTGTGGACTACAGGATCACCAGGTGGGTGGAGAACTGGCTGATGGGAAGGAGTCAGACGGTGGTAGTAAATGGGACACATTCCAGGGAATGGGCGGTGACCAGTGGGGTGCCACAGGGGTCAGTGCGAGGATCACTACTCTTTAACATTTATGTTAGCGACCTAGCGGAGGGTCTGGAGCGATGGATGTGCCTGTTCATAGACAATACAGATGTCTGCAATAAGGTGGATTCACCGAGCATGGTGCAAGTCATGAGCTGGGACCTGGAAAGGCTGGAGAAGTGGACCGAGACCTGGCAATTGAAGTTTAATGCACAAAAGTGCTCGGTGATGCACCTGGAGAGAAGAATAAGAGGGAAACTTACTCCCTTGGGGGGTGGCAGTTAAGGAGAAGGAAACAGAAAGGGACCTGGGGATTATGGTATCGTATGACCTTAAGGTGGGTAGCCAGTGTAGCAGGGCAGTGGGCAAGGCAAATGGTATGTTGGCCTGCATTGCGAGGGGTTTTACTAGCAGGAAGAGGGAGGTGCTAATGCCGTTATACAGAACCATGATCAGGCCGCACCTAGAGTATGGGGTGCAATTCTGGAGACCTCACCTACGCAGGGATATTGAGATGATGGAGAGGGTCCAGAGAAGGGCAACCAAAATGGTACGAGGGATGCAGGATGCACCCTATGAGCAAAGATTGAGAGGGCTGAATTTGTACCCTCTGGAGACTAGGAGGGAGAGGGGGGACATGATTGAAACCTTTAAATATTTGAAGGGAATAAATAAAGTGGAGGGTAGCAGCTTGTTCAAATTGAAGAAGGGAGTGAATGTGAGGGGACATAGCCTCAAACTGGAAGGCGGGAAATACAGAGGTAATGTCAGGGGGCAGTTTTTCATGGAGAGGGTGGTGGAGGCCTGGAACAAGCTACCGGAGGAAGTAGTGGCAGCCGAAACTGTGGAGGGTTTCAAGAGGGCTTGGGACAGATTTAAGGGGTTGGGAAAAATGGTGGCAGTATAAGAGAAGGGAGGGAGGGTAGGGAATTGGGCAGACTAGATGTGCCATGGGGCCTTTTTCTGCCATCACATTTTTGTGTAATCTGTGTAAAAAAGCACAAATCATTATAAAATGCTTAATTTGCACACTGTAGTTTTGCAGTTTGGTTAGTCAAGTTATAGAAACGTAGACAATGATGGCAGAAAAATATCAGATGCCCATCTAGTCTGCCCAGAGTTCCCTATTTGCCCTGGAACCTGTTGTCCATATGGGGTTTTATACATCCCAGTGCACCACCCTGCTCCTCTCCCTACTGCTACCAACCTGAGTAACCACCAAACCCTACACTCTGTCCCAGCCATGCTTGGAACCATTTATGGTTTGGCACCCTCCACCTCCATTGGCAAAATGTTCTATGGCTCCAGCACCCTTTCTGTAAAAATAGAATTAACTCACATCCCTCTTAAACCTTTCCCCACAAGTTTCCTCTGGTGACCTTGGTTTTTTAACTCTGAACTCTTACTGAATAGTTCCCTGAAGTTTGCCTTGTTTATTCCTTTCAGGAACTTGAAGGTCTCTGTCATATTCCCCCCTCTCTTGCCTGGTCTCCAGTGAGTACATGTTCTGTGCTTTGACATAGTCTTCGTAAGATCTGCCCAGTTGGCCCTGAATCATCTTGGTCACCCTGTGTTTCACCATTTCCAGCCTGTCCCTCTCCTTCTTTAGGGGAGGACTCCAGAACTGAGCACAGTATTCCAGGTGCGGCCTCATTAGTGGCCTATTTAGAGGTATTAGTACCTCCTTTTTCCTGCTGTCAGTACCCCTTTGGATACACTCTGTGTTCCTGGTAGCATTACTATAGGCCTTGTTACACTGACTTGATTGAGGAAGTCATGGGTGATGACTTCTAGGTCCCTTTTCTCTACCATAGTGCTCAGTTTAACCCCTCCCATCCAGTGCTTGTTCCTGTTTTTATTTATTTATTTTTATTTATTTTTGTTTACCCTTGGTGCATAATCTTGTGTTTTTTGGTGTTGAACTTCAACTGCCAAATCTTAGACCATCTCTGTAACTTTTGTAGATCTCTCTACACCTCCATGATCCCTTTATCACTATCTACCCTACCACAGAGCTTTGGGTAATCTGCGATGAGACACAACTTGCCCCAGATGCCCTCTGCAATGTCACTAATGAACATATTGAAAAGGACAGAACCCTGGACATATCCTCATGGTACCTCACAAGTGACCTTCCTCTCTTCGAGTTTGTCCCCTTTTACCACCATCCTCTGCTGTCTGTCCTTCAACCAGTTTCTGTCCATCTATGTCCCTAGCTGCACCCATGTTTTCCAGCTTCTTCAGTTATCTTCTGTGTGATATGAGTCAAAATCCTTGCTGAAATTGAAGTAGAGCAAATATTCAGTATGGCCCTTATCTACGATCCTTGCTACCCAGTCAAAGAAAACTATCAGGAGGGTCAGACAAGACCTCCCTGCCACAAACCTATGCAGTGTACTGTCCTGTAGACTGTTGTTTTCTCGATAATCTGCAAGGTCCTTTGATCAGTGATTCCATCAGTCTACTCACTATGGAGGAGATACAGGTCTGTAATTCCCTGGTTGCTCCTTGTCTCTCCCCCCTCCATGTAGTGAGACAATGTTCGCTACTCTCCAGTCTTTCATAACTACCCCTGTCTGAACTTGATTCAGCCAGTTCCACAGCCAAGTCCTTGAGCATGGGTGCATCTCATCTGGCCGTGGGGCTTTATCTACTTTTAGGACTTCAAGCCCCTTCTGGACCATTTCTTTAGTAAATACTGGCTGATTCAGTTCAGGAATTCCCCTGACAGCTGCCTTGATAGCTTTTTCAGGAAGAGGCCTACTGTCATCACTTGTGAAGACAGAGCAGAAGTAATGGTTAAGGATAGCTGTTTTATGTTACTCTTCCTCTAATACCCTCCCCTCCTCTTGTAGTCTTACCTTTGGTGCTATCTCAGTAGATCACAATGTACAATGTCAAAATATTTTTCATCGTTATCTGTTGTAACAGTTATAGTAATTTCTAAATCAAAACCAGTTAAAATATTTATCTGAAATCTAACTGAATGATGTAACGCTATAATTGCTCTGAGAATCTGATATAATGCCTTGTCCAAGAGTGGTCAAAGCAGCAGCTTGTCTCCATCCCTAGATTCCTCATTTTATGGGAAACACCACATTTACATGTCTTTCACTGCTAAATATAAAATATAGCCTGAAAAAATTTACTTCCAGAGTGACTGAAATATTTTCCTATTGGGTGGGATAATGTACGTTATAAAATGGTTTCTGAAAATAATGTGTTCTGATTGGTTGAAACCTGCCTTTACCCATGTCATTCTGATAGTACAGCCAATGGGAAAATACAAGTCTCTACATCCCAGGACACATACCAGCAATATTCTAGATTCTCTTTCTCCCAGGTTGAAATTGAAACTGGTAACCACTGCCTGACTGCTTGCTCTCAGCCACTTACTGTCTTACTTTTAGCTGGTTGCCCACTGGGCAGTGGGTCCAAAAAATAAATTGGTCTGAGGTTTTTGTCTCACCTGAAACAGTATAAAAAAATACCAAGTTAAGACAAATCCAGTTTAATGTGATCCGTAGACTATATTATACTCCTAGTAAACTTCACAAATGTAGCCCCACTGTCTATCAGAACTTAGTCTCCACTGCAGTAGAGAAAAAGGTACATCAAGCCATATGTTTATTTTCTGTCCAGAATTAAAGAAATAGTGGGAAAAAAATCAGAGACATAATTTCAAAAATATTAAATAAGAGTATCCCCTTTGACCCAGGTATTTTGCTATTTGGATTAACCTTGTCTGCTCATTAGTATTGAATTGGGTCTCTTTGTATCTTTAGCAATGGTTTTAGCTAAAAAAAAGTAATACTATTACACTGGCATGAAGTAACGCCACCAAACTATAAAGAATGCTTGAATTTTTTTAACAAACAGTGGCAATTTGGAAATAACCTTTTACCTTAAAAAGCATAAAGAAACATTTTTGAAAAGATGTGGAACCCTTACTTTAATTACTTTCAGAGAATGAATTAAAGTCTATAAATGAATACTTGTAATAAAGGATGACACCTTAAATAGTGATAGCTAGTTAGAAACTGTTTTCTCCTGTATGATGATGCCGAAAAGATGCCGTAAATCTGGAAATATATCTTATGCCTAAAAACTGGTATCGGGCTGAGTACAAAAAAAAAAAAAGAGAAATAGCTGCTTGCCCCCTTGTACGCAGTATATGCTTCAGTATTTTTATGCCCCCCTGCTGGGTTGCCCACCCACCTGGCCTCTCGCTCAAGTGATCACTACCATTCACCTCCTCTGACACTCCCAGCTGCTCGTTTGGTCCAGTCAAATAAAAAAAAAACTCTTACATCCTATACCAAACGCCACATCTTGTGCTTACACACAGTTGGGCTTCTAGTACAGACAGATGTGTCTCGGCCCTAATTGAAAAAATCCAAACAGTCAAAAAACAATTACAGATAACCAGCAAAACATTTTGTCAGACACACTGATCCAGCACACTTTCTAAATCACACATTAGCACCTTCTGGTAATAGTCCATCCTAGGATGGACTACATTAGTGAAAAAATGACGATTTTTGTTAAGTTTTTTTTTTAATTTAAAGATTTCTGTACAAAACCCATTTTATAAGTGCATTGCTAGTACTAGGATAACTGCACTTCCAGTGATTGAAGACACTCAGCCTCCTGCCTCATGCCTTACTACAGTTATGTTCCTGGGCGTGTGGTTATCCCAGAATTATCAATGACATGTTGTGTCTTATTGCTTACGTATTGCATTCCTCAATGAAATAAACAAAGTAAACCCATTTCATAAGTGGAAAAACACACTCCAGAGTTTTTGAGCTGAGCTACATGAACCCACATTTGTAGTAGCTATTTACCTCTTATTTAAAACACATTGATTTGAAAGTACATTATTTAACAATGGTATTTATCATGATGCCACTGTGTGGGGTCACAAATGTAACACAAGTGCATGGTGTTGTAACTAGAGATGGTCGAAGTGACAGTAATTCGCTACACAGAGTCATCCGCAAATTTCACCTGTTTCGTGTAGCGAAATGCAAAATTTTGCCTGCAGAAAAGAGAAATTTCACCTTATAAGGCGAACTTTTGCTTTCCAAGGCAAAACTCAGTTTTTAGAGGTGAACTTTCACCTTCCAAGGTGAAATTTTGCTTTTCTGCAATACGAAATTTAACCTTTCCACAGGCAAAATGTTTCCTTGGTGAAAATGGGCTAAAATGGGAGAAATTTGTGGATCACCCACACGGCAAAATTGGTCACTTC
The DNA here is from genome assembly GCA_016271365.2 of Neoceratodus forsteri. Classification (NCBI taxonomy): domain Eukaryota; kingdom Metazoa; phylum Chordata; order Ceratodontiformes; family Ceratodontidae; genus Neoceratodus; species Neoceratodus forsteri. The sequence goes on along the minus strand of CM057449.1, from coordinate 1,698,233,119 downwards.
GCTGCAACTTTGCCAGCAGATTTTAAATTCGCTGTATCTCTTGTTGTAACTCGCCATCTTGTTCTAGGTTTCCTAAGCAAATTATAAGTAGTTTTTGCTTTGAAAAATAGCAGTTACAATAAAGCAGCTGAGTAACTGTAGATTTTCACTGAGGATATCTCCTCCAGTAGGCCACACCTTTGAAACTGTAAGCTGAAAGCGTCAGAACCACTCAGAAACTTTTGCCAGTGGGGGCCACTCACAATCACGTGCAAGATTGGTGCCTATATGATTGTAGGCAGCCCCATTGCTCCTCAGTTAGTTCTCCTGCCATTGACCACTCATCAGACCTGCTTAGAAATAATGCCATCATTTTCTTCAGCTTTATTTTCTAAAAATTATGTTAACCTATCTAGGTTTTACTTTTATGCTGCCATTAAAAGAACCTTTATTTAAGTTTTGTACCTGCAGTTACAAGATCTGCAAAGACAATGCATACATGATTTGTGTTTGCTGTTTGGGCCTGTCCTACAATGTCAGGGCCTGTAAGATCTGTTAGAGATTCAATCAGGCTACGACTGGAGACACCAAAGGAAGGTTCTAGCTACTTCATCACCATCAAGGCTATGGAACCGCAAGCAAAGACCATGGGCTGCAAACCAGTTTCTCCTTCTTGTTAGACCACCTCCGGGAAAGATACTTGCTGGCATTCAGTGACACTGTCACTGACGTGGTCGTTAAGGACTAAGGACAAAGATAAGTCCCTGAAGTCCTGTTCTTCCAGCCATCACCACAAGTATAATGAGAAAACTCATGCTTTGCTGGTGAGGTCAAGGTCTCCATTGAAGGGAGGGTAAGTCCTCATTGTTGTGCACTATGGTAGTGACAACTACAGCCCCCTGACTGTTGATGACAAACCAATGTTGGCTCTGGTTTGTGCTGCCTTATCTACTCTAGATCGTATGCCACCTACATTGTCAGTGGCGACCCCTTCAATATCCATAGTCCTGGGCTCTTTACAGGGTGCCATCAAGACACAGGTTGTGCTGGCATATTTCTATGGACTGTTTCACTGACTGTAACTATCGCCCACCCCCCCAAAAAAGGCAACAACAATGATAGCAACTATCCAGTTGGCTGTTGGTTAACTAAAATCTGCAGCTTATCCAGTAGGTAGGGAAATGGGCAGACTGGGTGGGCCAAGAGGTCCTTACCTGCTGTCAAAGTCTGTGTTTCTATGTTTCGGTCAACAGGGCCTCCCCTGTTGGCACTATTGTTGTCAACAGGATCCAAAAGCACACCCATTATTCCTCCTTCGTAGCTGCTGTCTTAGTTGCTGGCTCTGACTTTTACTCTCATTGTCATTCTAGTAGACAAGGAGCAGGAGAATAATCCTAACCTCCTTAATATGGTGGAGGATTTTAAGAATGGAACATGATCCCCATGAGGGGATTTACTGCCCAGTTCTACCCCCTCCTCTTGCAGTGAGAACTCTATGGTGGATACTTCTCCTCTTGAGGATGCCTCTTTTCAGGCTTTACTCAAACAAGTGCAGGGTGTCATGAGTTTGAAGCTGAGGAGGAGGATTCCACTAAAAGAAACATAATATAGAGTTTGAAGGGTCCTACTGCACCCCCCATTGTCATCCCTCCTGTATATCCTGCTCTATCTACAGGACACTACATTTGCTGCATGGCATAGGCCTAGTATCTTGCCTGCAATACCTAGAAGTGCTGCTAAGCAGTACCATGCTTTGCCTACTAAGCCTTATTCTTTGCAACCAGAAATAGATGCTATGGTTATTATTGCTGTTCATGATCATTCCAGGGCCCCTTAGCACATGAGTACTTTGCCTCTGAATAAAGAATCCAGGTGGCTGGATGTTATGGGCAAAAGAACTTATGCCTCTGCATCCCCAGACCTCAGAATTGTAAACTAACATGCTTATATGATTAAATATCAGAATAGCTTGTGGAAATCTGCTATGTCTACTGTTCAGGCTCTGCCTGATAGTCCTGCCAAGGCTGACTTAATTAAAGCTGCTTCAGGTTATGCTGATGCTAGTAAGCATATTTTATGCTCTGCATATAATGCTTCCAGTGCTTCTGCCAGGCCTGCTGCATATGCTTTCATGGATACTTTAACTTCTTGTGGCTGGGTTCACCGCTGATGTACAACAGGCAGTGCTGCATTTCTTTTAGAGGCTCCAGATTAGTGGTGATGTTGTTTACATTAACCTGCACTCCAAAGAGCACAATAGGAAATAGTGTCAATGCCAAATTGAAGTATTTTATTTTATATATGCAAGCAGTCAAGTTTGACATAGAGGATTAGGAAGGCCCCAGCACTTTGGCCAAACCAAACGGAATTTGATTTTCCTTCATGTGGGATTCACTCAGTTACCACATAAACCAAAACAGAGCCTCTACTCATGACGTGGTGCCTAAAGTATCATTAAAACTCAGAAGAACATAAACTTTGGCACACACTTCACTCAGACGTATGTAAAAAATTGCAATGAGCCTTTTTACTCAGTTACTGTTGTACTTGGGCTGGCCACCCCTTCCTGGCACCCCCAGTATTTCTAGATGTGTGCTGCATCTACATTGTCTTGGTGGTGATGTTGAACATGCTCTTCATGAGCTTCAAGCCTCCAGGTTGACCTTATGGACACTCAGATCTCTGACCCCTCATCCAACCAGGGTTTGTAGAAATGGCTCATTTCATAAGCTTCCTGCCTGTGGTGGCCATGCCACCTGCCAGCAGCCCCATGACCATGGTGGTGGTCCCATCCCTGGTCCTGTCTTCCATGGGGCCCAGGCAAAGGCACCCAAAGGTGTTGGTAAAGATGGCATCCACACCACCATTTGTACCTTCCAATTCACCACATCCACTCCTTCCACTGCTGCCTTTGAGAGTGAAGATGGGGTGGAAGGATCTCCCTTCACCTGCCAAAGTAGAGGGAGATCATGATGGATGAGTAGGTCCTGAAAATAGTGGAAAAGATGCATGCTCTGGAGTGACTATCTCCTCCCTCCACTATATCCTCCAACTCCTAGTCATTATCCTGTGGGCCACTTGTTCCTTCTGCTAGAGGAAGTTCAGTTGCTTAAACACAAGTGAGCCATTCACACTGTTCAGAATGAGACAGTTATTTGAGGAACTAGGTGTCAGGATGAAGGTACCAAAATCCATACTCCTTCCCTGTCAGCTCGTCCAATATATTGGTGCCATGCTGGACACAGCAGTGGGCAGTGCCTTCCTACCTGTAGACAGGGTAGAGGCCCTTGTTACCCAGGCCCAGCTGATATACAGAAGCCATTATGTGTCACCCCAGACAATGTTACATCTGCTGGGGCTCTTGGATGTGGCTATTGTCACAGTTCCCTTTTCTTGTCTCCACATGCACATACTGTATTAGACTCTTCAAGTACAATGGAATTAGCTGACGGATGAACTGGAACAAATGGTCCTAGTCACACCCCCCTCTCTGCCATGCTGCAGTATGGTGGATGAAAGCAGCAGGAAGGTCATGCCCAACAAATCTAATTGATTTCTTTGACTGAATGACCAAAGTAGCAGACCAGGGAGGAGCTGTAGACATGGCCTACCTAGACTTTAGCAAGGCATTTGACACAGTCCCACACAAAAGATTAATAAACAAGTTGGCCAGCCTGTAAGTGGGTCCCAGGGTTGTAACCTGGGTCCACTACAAAGAAAGGGGGGTTACTAGTGGGGTACCACAGGGTTCAGTACTGGGACCAGTCCTCTTTAATGTCTTTATAGGTGACATTGCAGAGGGACTGGAAGGGAAAGTATGTCTCTTTGCAGAAGACACAAAGATCTGCAACTGGGTTGATACACAAGGTGGGGTGGAAAGGATGAGAAGGGACTTGGCAAGGTTGGAGAAATGGTGGAAAATATGCCAGCTTAGATTCAATGCAGAGAAGTGCAAAGTAATGCACCTGGGGGAAAAAAAACAGGGGAAGTGTACACAATGTGGGGGAAGGTGCTAACAACAACAAAAATAGGGACCTGGGGTAGTCATATCATATGACCTAAAAGTAGGCAAGCAATATGAGAAGGCAGTACGGAGGGCTGGGGGGATACTAGGATGCATAGGAAGAGGCATCACCAGTAGAAAACAGGAAGTTGTTATCCCTCTGTACAGAGAGTTGGTGAGACCCCATCTCGAATACTGCATGCAGTTCTGGAGACCCCATCTCCACAAAGACAGACAGGATAGAGGCAGTCCAGAGGAGGGCAACTAAAATGGTGCAGGGTCTGTACCAGAAGCCATACAAAGAGAGACTAAAGGAGTTTAATATGTATAATCTTGAGGAAAGGAAGGAGAGGGGGGGACATGATAGAAACTTTCAAGTACCTCAAGGGAATCAACAAAGTCCAGGAGGGTAGCATCTTTCGGAAAAAGAGATGTGCGCCAGCCCAGTGGTGCTGAGGGTTGAGGCGATGGAAACCACACCTTGTGCTATGATGGCGACCTGGGATCGGGAATGTGCCCCGGGCCGTCAGGGCTCAGCAGAGTAGGGGAAGGATTGAGCATCCAGAGGACTTCTCTCCTTTCCCTGGAGTGGGATGCAGGCTTCCATCACTCTGCAGCAGCCCCTGATGGAGATTGGGGGCACTGCAATGGAGCGGGGCACAAGGGGGACGAAGCACAGCAGACATCGACATGTGCCTTAGACGTCATTGCACGTCCATGCTTCGAGGGGCACAATTCAGGAGGAGAAAAATGGCAGCAATTGACTGGGCAGCTTGATGGCCGCAACTTCCTCACCTGGTGGGAGCCTGTCATGCAAGGTAGGACCAAGGTATTGGTTCATGGCCTGTCGCGGGGATTGGGGGTCCCCTTCAAGGGTACGGCAGTACATGCCAGCCGGTGTGTGGGTGAGCCTATGGACCACTCTGGGAAGAGAAGTGGTGGCTGGATGATTGCAAGTCAGGCTGCAGGAGGGCTAAATAGAAAATATGATTAAAAAAAGAAAAGAGATGTGCAAGAACAAGGGGCACAATTTGAATATAGAGGGGGGGCAGCTCAGGGGCAACGTAAGGAAGCATTTTTTCACAGAGAGGGTGATGGATGCATGGAATGGCCTTCCTGAGGAGGTTGTGGGGTCAGAAACAGTGGGGGGGATGGGCAGACTGGGTGGGCCAAGCGGTCCTTATCTGCCATCAAAGTATATGTCTATGTTTCTGTGAAAGAACCTGATAGCTCAGCTTTGTTTGGGTGGCATCTTGGACTGCAAAGAGTGATCCAGATAGTAAAGAGTTAAAGGACTTGCCATTCTTTTTCCCTGTCTCCCATGCAGATGCCTCAGGGTCCAGCTGGGGTGCTCATTTCATGTCCTCTCAGACTCAAGGGTCGTGAACCAATCTACCAATCTGGAATCCAATCTCCATGTGAATGCCCTGGCAGTGCAAGCTGTTCTACTTGGTCTGCAGGTTTTCCAATAGCAATTTAGTAGAGATGTGTGAAGTTGTGAAAACTTCATTTCAACAGAACTTTGTGAAGTTGGCCAACATAGCAAAGTTCGAAGTGCCAACTTCTGAATGTTTTTTTGCCGATTCCATGTCATAACAGCGAATGCAAAAGAGCAATCATTATTATGGTAAGTATATATCGCCAAAAAGCAATTCAGCGATATACACATAACAGCAACACTACATCTGGGCGGTACTTTTGAATGTTTATGTTGGGGGGGCTGTGCCCCCCACACCTTCTGCACCCTCCACTAAAGGATTATCAACTGCAGGGAGGTGCATGTTGGGGATGGGCGAGACTCCTGAAAAAGAAATAAAAAAAAAAAAAAAGAGCCACAGGCAGCGGCAGAATATTTCTGCCTGTCCTGTCCCTGAACCAGATCCTCCTATGCCGAAGCTAGCCACCCTCTCCACCACACCCTCTATTCTATCCCTCCTCTTCCCCTCACTATTCCTGCCTTCTAGTCGCCCTTCTGAATGGTCGTCTGCGACCAAGTCACTGCCCTTGCAGGGTAGCTGTTAACCATTTCAGTGAATATGACTCACTCATTTGCGAGTCACTCATTTGTAGTCGCCCTTTTGATGTGATACCATTTTTGCCTGGTGAAGTGGCACTGTTTTTCTGTGAAGTTGTAACTCTGAGGAAAAAAGTACCACTTCACCTGAAAAAAAGATGCAAGATCAGCAAAGTTGAAGTTGGCGATGCCAACAGGAACTTTGTGAAGAATTTCCCAACAACTATGCCAACATAGATTAACTTTGCCACATATCTGCATCTCAGCCCCTGGCCCTTGATGATTTGGATGGAGTTTTTTGTGAAACATATTGTCTTGCTCCTGGAAAGGGAGATTATTTTATGCCTTTCCTCCAGTCCCTCTCATACTGATGGTTCTGCTCAAGCTGTGAGTGGATCATGCCACTCTAATACTGGTGGCTCCCTTCTAGCCTCAACAGATTTGGTTTCTAGTTCTGTAGCACCTGGTAGTGGACTCTTCTGTTCAGCTTCCCCTTTGTTGGGATCTGCTGTCACAGGCTGAGAAATCCCTGGTTCATTCTGACCTATGGTCTGTACATCTGCATGCCTGGCTTTTAAAGACATAACCATTGCCTGATTTGAAGTTTCACTCCAGGTGCTGATGTCTTGCTTGTGGTATGAAAGACTTCTATAAGCCACACCTACCTGATGAAGTGAAAGTGCTTTTCCATATGGTGTACTTCCCATTCAGTGGACCCATATACATGTCCTGTTAATACTGTACTGGGGTACATTCTGTCTCTCTGACCCTGGTCTCCAGTACTTGCTCATTAAGGTGCACTTGGCTACCGTTTTGGCTTTCTATACCCCTATTAATGGGCTTGATGTGAAAATGGTGGCACAACTAGAGGTATCCCATACATTTCTAAAGGGCATTCTGTACATGCATCCCCTGATTCATAAAACAATTCCACCGTGGGACCTACATTTTTGTTTGTGAGAAATTGACTTTGTCTCTCTTTGAGCCTGCCGTGATCTGTAAAATGTTTTTGATGCCATCTCAGACATTACCATCCTATGTGGGTACCTTGTGTACTGCATGGGAATTATTCCAAAGATGTGGCTCAATGGAGGAGATATCCTTGATGAGGATATAACAGTTTCTTACCATAACAGTAGATCTTGAGAGAAACTCCTCCATTTGGCCACAGTGCACCCACCCTCCTGCCCCCTTACTGAGGAATAAACTGGCAGGTTTGTTGACTGCCTTGTTTGCAAGTGCCTTAAGTAAATTTTGTTTCCAGTCCCATGCCTTTTCTTATGTGCCAAGTTCTGGTTTGGGCTTCTGGTTCCTCATGGAAAAAGGCCCTCCAAGCTTATCTCTGGCATGGAACCGAGGATCAGTCATGCCATCAGTGATTATATAGATGCCAGTGCTGTACATTATCATCGGCGGCCCATGGCTAGCAAAAGTTTCCAAGTGGTCCTGATGCCAGTGGCTTACAGTTCCAAAGGTGTGGCCCAATGGAGGAGATTCTCTTGAGGATCTGTTGTTACGATGATAACTGTTCCTTTTGGTGGGTGGGGTGGGAGGATTTTGTTGAGATGGGATAAGTAAGTAGAAGAAAATGCAGTAAAATGTCCTGTCCCAAGTTTTTTCACAACATGATGTACGTTCTCGCTCTTTAGGGACTTCCTGTTTCTGTAGGAAGTAAAATGCTCTCATTCTGGGAAAGCACTGTTATATTTTAATACAAGGAAACTCTCCATTTTTACAGACATGAAGATGACTGCCACCTGCCTGCTTTTGCCAGCTGTTTTTGGTGATGATCCTTCTTTATTTGCAGCTATAAATGAAGAGGTAGGTATTGACTGAAACTGCAGTATAAAAAGGGGGAAGTAAATCCATCTGTTACCATGATGAGCTTTCTGTTCCAAAGAATTAAGACACCATAGAGCATAAGAGACTGAGGTCCTTCCCTGTCTTAGTAATCTGGGACAATGCTTTAAAAAAATCAAGAATAAATGATAAAAATGTGGGATTACATATTAAAAATAAAATCATGATGACAATCCAGGAAGCTGATAAGTAAGTGGCATAGTGTAAAAAGCATTTTCCAAAGAACTAGGCTGTGGGATAAGCAATATTTTACGCTGCAATTCCCTATCTTCTTGGAGGATATATCCTCCATTAGGCCACACCTTTGGAACTATAAGCTGTCAGCATTAGCACCACTTGAAAACTTTATACTAGCTGGGGGCCACCCGCAATGATGTGCATGAGTATCTATGTGTATATAACATGGGTGGACCCAACATTCCTTAGTTCCTTCTCCCACTGTTGATCATCCAAAGCAGCCCTGCTGAAATAAATGCTGTCAACTTAACAATTGCCATTTGTTCTTTTACTTTTACTAATGTATTGTTATCATCTATGTATGCTTCCAAAGTCGAAAGAGCCTTTGTTTTGGTATTGTAAATGCAGTTAAAAAATTTATAAGGAAGACACATGCACAGTTTGTATGTGCTGTTTGGGCCTGTCTCATAATGTGAGAACATCTGAGATTTGCCAGAGAGTCAACCAGGCTACAAGGCAACGCCATAAGAACGCTCAGCATATAAAGTTTCCAATGTCTGTGCCAGGTCTGCAGCTTCTGGCATTTGCATGTGGCGGTACTCTTGGATCAGAGTTGCTGGCTTGCCAATTATATGCAGCAGACAGTTTTGAATGCTCTCTTTAAAGGCTCAAAATTGTTTGGCTGTGATGTTGAAGAGGTCTTATGTGGACTTCAGGCTACCAAAATAACTCTGCCACCCCTGGTCCACCTGACTCTATTCCAGCTCTCCCATCCCTCAGGTGTTATCCTCCAGGGGGTGAGTGTAGGGCAAAAGATCTCCCTGCTCAAGAAGGATCTAGAAAAACTAGAGAGGTGGTCTGCAATTTGGCAGCTTGGCTTTAATGCAAAGAAATGCAAAGTTATGCACATTGGAGCCAAGAACCCCAGGACAAGGTACAGCTTGGGAGTGGTCCAGGTATGTGCTTTAGAAAAGCAGAGATGTGGGAGTGATGACTACTAGTGACCTGAAGCACTCCACGCAGTGTAGGAAGTCAGCAGCAACAGGTGTCTGACAGTGCCAGCCCCCATTTATGGAGCTTAGTCAGGTTTCTATGCCACCTGTGCAGGATCTTGAATTAGGTGAAATGACTTTGGGTGTCTCTTAGAGCAGTTTTAAAACCCTTCCAACAGGAGTCCCAATCACTCTGTTGGAGTTCAATACCCAGTTCTTCACTCCATTTTACCCAGAGCTTTTCCATACCAGGTATGTACATAGTGCATAGCTTTTCATAGATATAGCTAGCCTTGGGATGCATACCATCACTGGAACAAAAAGTTCCTAAAACACATTAATATTGGCAAACTGATACTTGGGCCCTAGAATAGGAGTTTGCACAGATCAGAACTGGAGATACTCTAGCCCAAATTCCAATTGAAGCTGCCCAAAGGTCTTTAAATATCCCATATTGGCATCAGTTAGATGGGATAGTTGCTGAATGCCCCTAAAGGAAAAGGCCATCCAGTCCACTGGAATGCCACTGATTTTGAGGAGGGTGTACCTTGAGAGGGGAAGGCTGGGCAAACCTAGAGATAGCCATTCCAAGTGCTTGGCTACACTGATGTAAATTGCCACTGTGAAACCAATTTTTGGATGGGTATGCAGGCCAGGTGGGATCACCCTATGCATCACTGTGTCTGGAGGTCTCTGCCCAGTAGGTGAGCTTTGTATTGGGCACATTTAGGCAACTTTATCAATGTCAGAGGAGATGAGGCCTGATACAGTTGCAATAGGATATGTGCCACATGTCTCAGCTTGAAATCTGGGAGGCCAAGTTCCCCTCTATCTAAGGGTAGAACTAGCTTATTTCAGCTAATCTGTCAAGAACTCTTCCCCCAAAAGAAGCGAAGCATCTTCTGGATCTTCTGGTGTACTTGCTGTAGCAGCTCAGGCCTAATTCTTAAAGGGAGGTTATCAAAAAAATATTGAATTGTGGCAGCTGCCATTATCTTAAATGCCTGGTCTCTGTCCCAGTGTGATGGGGGAGGCAGCTTCATCTGGCAAGGTCCTTATTCAGGGAAGACAATTTGGGGGAAAGGTTTTGCCCACCCAGAGCGCTGAGATTCCAGGTGAAGTTTGTTCCAAGGTATTTCAGAGAGCTCTGTGTCTCCTGGATTTCCCAAGAGAAGCCCAGTACATGCGTAGTCTTTGGTGACAGTGTTAAGATTAGTGATTTGGCTGCATTTGCCTTGTAACCAGAGAGCCAAACTTCTGAAGAAGAGGCAATACAGAGGGAATGGATTCTTCTGGCTGTGTAACCATCAGTAGAATGTTGTTAGCATAGGCTAAAGCCTTATGCTCGGCTCCCATCTCTATACTATGAATACCTGGGTGAGTCTGGATGGCCTGCAGCAACAGTTGTAAGGCAAGAATGAATAAAAGGGGAGGGAGAGGACAGCCGTGCCACATTTCTCTCCCTAACGAAAAGGGTGGTGTGTCCAATGAGTCAGTGAGCACTGAGGCCAAAGCACTGTGATAAAGGGTTCAAATATACTTAAGAAAGGTCTTCTCGAAATCAAATACCTGCAGCACATGAAACCAGCACAGACACTCCACCCTATCAATTTCCTTCTCAGCATCAAGAGAGAGGAGCACTGCCGAAGGATGGAGACGAGACAGCTGCCACAAAAGAATAATTGGATGCCTTGTGTTGTCAGTGCTGCATCTAAGTGAGACAAAGCCCACCTGGTCTCCATTAATTAAATCCAGAATGACTCCCAATAGCCTTGCGGCTGTCATCTTCGCATATGCATTACAGTCCACTCTGATTAATGAAACTGGCCTGTAGGTACCACATTGAATGGGGTTCTTTCTGGGTTTAGGGAAGAGAGAGAGTACTGCCATATGCATAGAGGCAGGGAGGGAACCTGTCTTGGTGGCCTCATTGAGGCTGGCCATCAAGGGATCCAGGAGGACTTGTTTAAAGTGCCTGAAGAACTCAGCTGGGAGGCTGTTGCTTCTAGGGGGTTTAACCAGCTGGCATTTTGCTAATTGCCTTGTCCAGCTCCCTCAGGGTGAAGGGTCTATCCAGCTTCTCTTGGATCTCTGAGGTTCTGCGGGGTAAGCCCAGTGCGGATGAGAAGAAACCAATTCCTCTTGAGTCGGTTTCACTTCTTGTCCATAGAGATTCTCATAGAACTTGGGGAAGGCTGTATTAATGTCATCAGTTCTTCTGTGGACCTCCCCCAATTCATCCATGATCCACAGAATTTTAGACCTTTCTTGTTTCCTGAGTTGATAGGCAAGTAGTTTCACTCCCCCAATTCCCAAAAGTTTGGCAGAGTCTGAAGATGGCAAACTCAGCTAGTTGGTGCAGGTGTAAGTTGATTTTATATCATGTGCCCAGAGTCTTAGCCAGCAGTTCAGGGGAGTGACAGGAAGCTGCACTGCACTTCTCCTGTAGTTCACAGAGAGATAGCAACTGTTCCTCTAGATTCTTTGCCTTTTGACATGGGAGGCGTTACTGATACACCAATCTCTAATATAATCTTTGACAGCATCCCACCTGGTAACTTCAGAAGTGACACCAAAGCAGTTAATCTCCAAGAAAGCAACAATGTCCTTCTAACAGTGCACAAAATGTGGGATCTCACAGTAGGGAGGTATTATATCTCCATTGCTTTGTGGGAGAGACATCTGGGGCCACAGAGAGCCACGTAAAGGACACAGGAGCATGAGCAGATATGATAATTGTGCCAATAGAAGCCTGAAGAGCTTCTAGTGCCCCGTGGTACCATATCAGCCACAGGTGAATGTTGGAGTAAGTATGATGTGGATTTGAAAAGAAGGTGTAGTCCCTACCACGAGGGTGCACCAAACTCCAGATATCTGTAAGGCCCAATTCGTCCACTGGATCACCAAGAAACTTTGAGGCTGACGATCTCTAACCTATCAGGGCTGTACTCCTGTCTAAGAAGTCATCTAGGATGACATTCAATTCTCCTCCCAAGATAAGAGAACCCATACAGTGTGTTAGCAGGGTTTTGGCCAGACTAGTAAAGAACTTGGGTTCAATAGAGTTCAGATCATACATGTTACACATGGTCACATTATCGAGAGTGCTCTGAACAATAACATACCTGCCTTCGGGATCACAGATAGTTGAGGAGACGTGAAAGGCAATGTTCTAATGGACAAGTATCACTATACCCTTGCATTTGGTGGTATATGAACTGTCATAAAGCTTTAAAACCCAGCCCTTTTTAAGTTTATTTGTCTCTGCTGGAGAAAGGTGCATCTGCCGTAGGAAGACTACACCAGCCCCCTCCCTCTGGAGATGGTCTAGGATTTTCCTCCATTTAACTGGAGAGTGAAGGAAAACCTTTAACATTCCAGGACACCCACTTTATAGGACCCGCAGCCATAGTAACAGTATATATAGAATAAATAATGGGTAAAGGTGGTATACAAAGATCTATACCCATCGAGGGGGCTAATTAGGGCTCTACGGCTACAACCTCAAAGGCAAAGTGAGTTTATTGCCCTAATTAGCCCCTGAGATGGGTATACTTCTCAGTGTTTAACCCTTACTCATTGTTTATTGAATATAATATATTAGGATGGTTATTTATTTATTCGCTTTTTTTGCATGGAGATTGCATTTGGGATCACGTTATAGCACCTGATGGTCTCTTGCAGCAAGGAGGAAATGGTGTACAGTGAATGCAGTTAGGAATTTGGGAGATTTCTGTGTTTGGGAGGGTTTTATATAAGTGTCGTTTTTCCAGGTTCTTTTGCAGCTTGTTACTTGGTTTGGCTAGCTTCCTAATGCTGTGTTAATTGTGTTATTAGTGGTATACCATAGAGTTTAATGTAGTGCAGTTGTGTACTTTTTATTAGTGCAGGTATAGTTGAGTCCCTTTCTTACCAATGAATCCCGCCTGAAGGTTGCCCTGGAACCCTCCTATCCACCCTACTTCATGAGTCCCCAGTATAGCAGTATAGCGCAGTGGTCTAAGGCTCTGAGCTGCAAATCTGGTGACATCCAGCAGATCAGACCTGGGTTTGAATCCCACAGCTTCCACTTGCATACTGTGTGACCCTGAGCAAGTCACTTAACCTCCTTGTGCTCCCAGGTCGCTCCTGTAAAAAAGCTTTCAGCTTAGTGTGCTATACCTGGTTAAACAACTAAATAAAAAAAATAAATAAATAAATTGTACATGCTTAGAAATATGGAACTGCAAAGGCTAAGAATATTATATCATAGGGTTGCCAGCTTTGCCTCTAGTGCCCTTCCCCTAGAGCATTATTGCAATGTGTTATCTTCCCTACAGTGGCCCTCAATCGAAGGTAAATTAGCCTATCCAACCCTGTGTCTCACCTTCAAGCTTAGAAATAATAACACCCCTCCAAGTTTGGCTGGCATGTTAACCAATAAACCAATTAGGAGGACTCTGGTCCTACGACCACCGTCTCCTTAATGTCCTTAGGGCAAAGACTTCTTTAGGTCTTAGGTCATTTCTTCTCTATCCCATCCCTCTGGAATGCCCTTCGCACTAATCTACAAGAATGCACCTCTCTTGGGGGATTCAAAAAAAGGCTTAAGGCCTACCTTATCAAGCTCGGCTGCTGTACCTGTAACCACTGACACTGCTGTTCGAGATGGTTGGAGCTGCCTCAGTATCCCACCTATTAACTTCTCCCAACTGTACTTTAAGCAATTCACTACCAGCTAGGACTGGACCACAGCTGTTGTTACTGCCATAATATCTTTCATGGCTAGCTAGTTCATTTGTTGCTTATAGCATTGTATTCAAGGATTTGTACTGATTGGTCCATCTATCCTTATGTTATCTGGGCAGAGTAATAACCAAATGTACTTGTGTGAATGGTGTCAAGTGATTTGTCTCTCATCTCCCTTTTTTGTTTACAGTGACGTTCACTTCCTGGTTGTGCTACTGTATCTTTACTCTGTGATCACACTGTACTGTATCGTAATGTATTGCTCTTATTGTATTTATGTAATTCACTCCGGATCGCCCCTGAAAAAGGGATTCTGTTGGTCCCAGTGGGCCCACCTGGTTACCAAAATGTAATAAATAAAATAAATAAATATAGTCGTGATTGATTGATTAGTGCAGATATATAGCTTTAATTAGTGCATGTATGTAGCTTTAATTGATAGATTAGTCACAGGTATACAGGGAAATAAATGATGGACCCTTTCTATGGGGAACAGTTCCCATCCATGTATTATAAAGAAGTATAGGGATGTATCAGAGGGTAGAATATCCACTTAAGGCAACGAATTTCAGAAAGACATAGGTAATGCCCAGTGTTCATACCACGAGAGAGGAGTAGGTACATACCGAACATGGCTGCTTCTCCTGCCCCTGTGGTCAGTGCTTTGTGTTCGACTGAAGTCAAAAACAGTTACATTATCTTGAACAATTGTAACATGAAATAATTCATTAAAAAAACACAAGTGAGGGGGGCTCACACTGTTGCTGTTGTTTGTGCACAATACCTGGGAGTACGTTACTAATTTAGAACACACTACCCCATCAGGTGGGGCGAAGGTCAGCACCAAAGGAAATACAGACCGCAAGACCAACTTGCAAAAATACAAAATATTTATTGATGTGTAAAATGCCTCAATGTGGATGCAAGGCTTACCCACACTCGGCGAAGCTGTTTTTGGCACAGGTGCTGGTCAGTACTCTGATGATGACTGTTTAGTCGATACGTAAGTGCATACTCAGCCACACTGCTATGCTCTGTGCACATGGCTTTCTTTACTGTGCAGCAATGTAGATTTTGGATTACAGCTTAGTGTAGTTGTGAATTTCGTACTTTGCCGTTAGCAGCTCTACAAGTGCTAGCAACATTTCACTTTGCTGTTATCAGTCGAAATATGGATTGCATTTCTTGTTGTTGCCCATACTGACCAGAGCGTGTACCAAAAGCGGGCTTCACTGAGTGTGGGCAAGCCTTGTATCTAGCAGTGGAGAGTTGGGGGAGGAGATCCATAACACAAGTGCATGAACATACCCTGAGGCCATGTTGTGGAGGTACCTGATGACAGAATTCGCTAGACAACATTCTGGGCCAACCCCCCCCCCCCAAGGAGCTCACATCAGAGCCACTAGCCTGTATCAGTGAGGCAGCTATTATTTATTTATATCTTTGGTTACTGGGTAGGTGCACTGATCTAAAGGTTTGTTCTTAGGCATGACCCAGGCCTTGAAGGTGGCACAAAAGTACATACAATGCAACACATGACATGGAGTACAGGCT
Organism: Neoceratodus forsteri; assembly: GCA_016271365.2. Taxonomy (NCBI): domain Eukaryota; kingdom Metazoa; phylum Chordata; order Ceratodontiformes; family Ceratodontidae; genus Neoceratodus; species Neoceratodus forsteri. The sequence goes on along the minus strand of CM057449.1, from coordinate 1,698,217,812 downwards.
TCAACAACATGGTAAAAAGTATTCAGCACAATGGTGCCTATTCACAAAAGCAGGTGTGGGCACACACGAAAAGCATGTAACCCCCCCCCCACGCACAGCTCGGCACCTTCGGGAGATCCGCACATCATCCGTACTCCTGAACACCAGCTAACACTTGGCTCCTGTCCGCGTCCCTGCCCTCTGGCATGCAGGAATTTGGGGGTGGTCAGGCACAGAGCTGTGGACCAGGGCAGGCAGCCAATCAGCTGCCCTACCCAGGTCCCTTGGTGGATCCCTTGCACTAGTGGGGTGCCAAGTTGGCAGCAGGTGCATATCTCACCGATAGCACGGTGCGGGGGTGTCCCTCAGATGTCTGCTCCAGCCCACCCAGAGTGCCCTGATGGCTGGGGAGACCTCTGTGGGGAGTCCGATGACTCCCACCATCCCCACCGTGACAGGCATTGGCAACCTGGGGGGTGCATAACATTTACAGCTGCCTCCAGAAAGCATAGCCATTGGCCCCCGTGCACCACACTCCGCACTTTCGTTAATGGTGTGGAGTGCATCCATGCCCCCACTGACCCCTGGCTACTCCCCGCAGAGCTGCACATTCAGCCAGGGACTCGGGCACATGAGGAGGTGTATATTGTTCATGCATGCCATGCATGGGGCGCAGTGGGCATGGCCAGTTGCAGGCAAGTGTGGGATGGGCTGTGCACCAGGATTACTGGGCGCATAGCTACTCTGCACCTTTTGCAAATTGAGCTCAATGATTGTAGACAGGAGTAGCATAGGTATCCAGTGTATTGAGTAGGTTGTTACACAGTTAGATATACATTGCATTGAACAGGTTGGTACACAGTTAATGTATGCAGTGGATTGAGTAGGTTGGTACACAGTTTAGATAGACAAAACAACAAAGCTTGACATGCTGAACCCCAAACAGTAAAAAAAAAGTTATCTGGCATTGTCGGGTAGGGGGTGGAGTGCAAAAGAGTTGGGTACCCCAGCAGGGAGTAACAGTATGTAGGGGAGGGGATGGAAGGGAGATTCCAAAGTAGAGGAGGAATCATGTTACCCGAAAGGCGATTCGGTTTGAGTGTGTTTAATATATAGATCCCACTGGGACTGCACTGAAATCCAGGTGGTCATGCCCAGTCAAACCTGTAGTTACAGCCAGTAGCACTGCGAGATGGAATGTGTGCTGCATGTTAGGTTACCTCCTGGGGCTGGGACCACACAGTAAGCATCTGTCTTGGATGGGAAGGGAGGAAGGGGGGTAAATATGAGGGACTATTGCCTAGGGGCATAAGAATGAGGAATAATACAAGCAAGGAAGCCTCAGCTCTGCAGGGGAGCAATGAAGTTCACTGCACCAAGCAGCACACCTGCACAAATGTGTGAGCACCTCTTCTCAACATGGAAAGCCACCCCATGGCAAATGTCAGAGCATGGCAGTCAGACACCACGAGGGAATGGGAGACTTGCCACTGAGCAGAGGCACCTGGTTTGAATTTGGCTACACATGCCAGTGAGAGATTCCCTCTCCACAAGGAAGTCATCCCCCCGAGGCCATTGCAAATTTAAAACAAATACTTTGTATGTGCATGCAGTGCTATCAACCTGCGAGTGCCCAGGGCTGACAGGGTAGGGTGGGGATGAGAGCTGTTATAGTCAGATAGCCTACACAGCATATATCTCAACAGCTGTAATCCATAAAGCCTGAAAAGTCCATACCCCAGCAATCTCATGCAGCATACTCACATAACCACATAATCGCAGAACCATGCATCCTTTCCCACAACAAAACTGAACTATATTGAACTCAAAGTAAATGAACAGAGAGAAGTGGAATTAGACTGGATGCAAACCCTGCAGACAGTAAGAGGAGGAGTCAGAGGACATCCCTCTTAGCTTACCCAGTTACCCCACCTGAAGTCATGCAGCTCGAGATGAGTCGCAGCTCCAATCCTGACCAATCCCAGCAGTGACAGCCTCAGCATCACCAGCTCTTTTGGTACAAGAACATACATCCTCAGGTTGCCCAGCTGGAGGGTTACCCCTATTTCTTTTGTCTGGTGTGTCCAGCAACTGTGCCTTGGAGGGGGAGACAACCTGAGTGCCTGCTATCTTTGGCACTGGCTCTTTGCTAGAATTGGAGCTTGCTGCAGAATGTTGAGAGTCTCTGCTGTGGTCCCTGGGGCCCGCGTCATTCACCCACCCCTCCGCACACTGCCTATTCCATCCTCTCCAGCTGGATCTCTTTACCCTCATGATGTCCCACTCCATGTCAGCATGCTCATTTTCCAACTGACAGTTCTAAGAGTTGAAAGTAGACCATGGCAGCCTCCTCAGGTATCCTGGCCAAGATGATTCATCTGACTTAGTTTGGGGTGGTGCCCTATGTAAAGTGTTGGGCCAGTGCTTGTGAACAAACTGGGAGACGACTTCTGGCATATGAAACATGTGCAAGACTCTGTTGCAGGTTATAGAAAGCTTTGCTGGGTACTGCAGTTTGTAGGGGATACCTTGTGCCCGATGAGCTTTTTTAATGGGCACATATTCTTTCCTCCTCTGTGCTAGCTCCATAGAATAGTCAATGAAAATGTGGATCCAGTGCCCTTGCAACATCAGGGGGCCTCTTTACCCTGCCAGGGCAAGTATCCATTCCTTGTCCGGGTAACAGAGAAACTTCATGATGAGCAGTCTTGGGTACTCTCCTGGCTTAGGTGCAAGGTCAAGTGTTCTATGGGCCTGCTCTATCTCCAGTGTAGGCTTCCATGTATGCTGTTCCAGCTGGGGTATCTCCCGCTGTAGAAAACCAACTGGGTCTCTACCCCCTCCAGGAAACCAACCAAGCAGAGGTTGTTGCGATGTCATCCATTTTCAGCGTCCTCTGCCTTGACCCACAGGAGTGCCACAAGCCTCTCCAGCTCCTGTATGCATGCCTCGTGTCTGATATCCTTGTCATCTACTGCATGTATGACAGATACATTTCCATATCCCAAGATTAATGATGATCACACATGATTAATTTCAAGTTTTAAGATGGCGGCCATGCTGGGCTGCTATCAGTAAGGGGGGGAGCAATTTTAGCAACAATTTTACATTATTTTTATTTTTGTAATTGAATTTAGTTAGCTGTTTAGGTATAGGAATGGGAAGTTATAGAGAGGGTTCAAGAAGTGAGGAAGGCTTAGGAGTGTAGTATTTTATTTTTAGTTAGGCAAGTTCTGTGAGGTGGCATCTGTACCCATCAGTGCAGAAGAACCTGGTGGCCTGAAAATCTCCTGGAGCTCTAAGAGGTACCGCGGTCATCTGTGCCTTTTGGGAAATGGATGTGGCTTGGAGGATTATGGACTGTGGGACTTTTCGTTTGAGGTGACTGAGGCAGAAGAGGAGTCTGTTGGTCCTGGGCAACTGTTGAGGGTCTGTTCTCAGAGAGCCAAGCTGTGCGGTTTGTGCAGTCTGCTGGTTAAGTAGACGGAAGATCAAGGAAGATCTGGAAGTCCTTGCAGGCAGAGGAGCATGCTTGCTGTCTTGGCTGGCTGGAAACTGTGCCATCACATTGCTGCTACTGGGAGTGGTGAGAGCCTCCCATAGCATGCTGCATCAGTAGCCAACCAGACAGTTTTGGGAGTAACTCTGTTGGATAGTGGTTGCATTGGCGGTTGCAGCAGATTTCCCCTGTAGTGAGAAATATTGGGGGAAAATACTGCGTTGAAACCAGGATGCTGTTTTCTGACTGCAACCCTTTTTAAGGTACTGTCCGTTTGCTCTAAAAAGTTCTACTTTAAGAACAATGGCTCACTGGGTGTTTTAAAGGTGAGCTTTCTCTCAAGTGATCTCCAGGGCAATTTTGAGATAATTGACCTGTAAGTCTAAGCTAGATGGCTTGTCATGAGTGGACACAGGAGATAAGTTGAAAGTGAGCTTGAGCCACTGCAGTTTGGATCTGATAGTGCCTACAATCTCTGGAAGGGCATATCAGGGCTAGATCCATGACATTCCAAATGTCCAAGAGCAGTATCAGTGGTAGGAGCCTGAGCTATGTAAAGTGTGATCTGTTGAATTGTTTTGTATTTTGGCCAGACTAGTTCTTAGACTTTTGCTGACTTCAGAATTATAGAATTCCTAAAGTACACTCCCCTTTGAAAGAGGAGAGTGACTGCCTGGGGTTACTGTAACCCGAAGATCTTATTTGGTTACAGTGAAGGCTGCCTCACAGACTTGGACATTCTCCCCCTCCCTAAAGGTAACTAACTGAAGAACTTTTAGAGGGGAGGGTTTGGTTTGAGGGGTTATTGTTTGAAGTTATTTAGGATAGGGTGAGAATTTGGGGTTTCTTTTGGTGTGTGGCATCAATGGTGGTATGAATGGTTGATTGTAAGTGTGATGTGTTAATCTGGGGTATTTTAAAACTTTTTTATTGGGTTGAATAGTTTAGGATGTGCCTGCGAAGGAATCCCATAAGGTGCAGTTACTCAGTGGTGCAATCTCTGTGACCTTTGCCCCTTTGAGCTCCACTTGCTTCCTGCAGAAACTTATAGAAGGTGCAGGGCATTGAGGATTTCTTGGGGGGGTTGGGAGGTGGGTCTGTACGGGTGAATGCTGGGGAGTCAGGGATTTGGGTGGTGAGAACAAGGAGACACCCTGGGGTGAAATGGGAATTGGAGAGGGGATCACCCTGTCTGATTCCCATGTCCAAGGGCTCCACAGTGGAGAGTGGACAGTTAGCTGATCTTGCAGTCTCCCATTATCTTACTCGGGCTGTGTTAGTGTGCAGTGCCAGGTTGATGAGGAACAAGACTGCCATAATGGCACACCTGATATCCTCAGTGAACCTGGCTTGCATCATGGAGACCTGGCTGAATGAGAATGCTGCCCCCATATTGGGGGCAGTGGTGCCAGCTGGGTACTCCATGATACATACCCTGTGGAAGGATCACAGAGACAGGGGAATGGCCATTTGTTTTAAAGCCAGCCTGGGTCTTGTGGTGCTGCCTATGGGCCCTACCAGATCATTTGAGTGTGTTGCCTTGAGAGGGGGTCCTAGCAGGGGTTGCAGGATCCTCTTGCTCTACCACCTGCCAGTGAGGAGAGGGAATTTCTGTGGGAGATCGGAGACTTCATCACTCGCCTGGTGTTGGAGTCCCTAGATGGTTAATTCTGTGGGACTTCAATGCCTGGTTTGACAATGGACTCTCCTGCAGAGTATGAAGGCACTGAGCCTGGCACAGATTGCCTCCTCAGTGACCCACCCACGCAGCCACACACTAGACCTGGTGTTTACCCTGGGCCTTGAGGCTGATGACCTTGTTGTTGATCTGGTAGTTTAGTCATATCACAACACTGGGAGTTTCATGTTTGGGGGGGGGCCCTGAGGGTCCATCCTCTGTGGAGAAGGTCTGGTACTGCCCTTTGCAGGGATTGTCCCCAGCAGCACTACAGGTGGTACTGGAGTGTGAAGGCTGCGTGTGCGATTGGACGGTGGAGGCAGTGGCGGCCTATAATAGGGCAGTCACTACCGCTCTCGGCTCAATCATACCCATTTGTGTCTGACCCTTATTTACTCACTGGAGACCTCCCTGGTTTGATGGGGAACTTAGGGAGTTAAAGATTAAGGGTCTGAGGTTGGAGAGGTGTTGGAGGAGATCTGGGCTGATGGAGGACAAATTGGCCCTGAGGTCACATTATGGTTGACTTTCGGGGGAATCTCCTGAAACAAGGCAGATTTTTGTCAAGGGAGATTGCTGCAGCAAGGAACAGAACAGCTCGGCTGCTCTGCAAGATAGACGGGCTATTACATCCAGACTGTCTCCGAGTTGGAGGAGCAGATTCTAGCACTAGGTGTGAAGAGTTCTTTGCTGACAAAATGTTCTCTAGCAGAGTGGAGCTCTCCTCCAGTATCACTCAAAAGGATTGTGGGGTTCACTCTGAGGCCTGCCAGAACACTCCTCTTGTATGGGCTGAGATCAACCCAGTTGGAGTGGAGGAGGTGGCAGAGATGGTCGTGAGGCTGCATCCAACACATTGTGATCTGGACCCAGGCCCAACCCGACTTTTGGTTGGATGCTTGGACCTGATTGGATCTTTGGTTGCCGAGATCATCTGGAGTTCCTTGAGGAGTGGGGTCTTTCCATTGTCCTTGAAAGAGACTTTGGTCAGACCTCTATTGAAGAAACCCTTAATGGATCTGGAGTATCTTAGCAATTACAGACTGGTCTCAAACCTCCCATTTTTAGGGAAGGTTGTAGAAAAAGTGATGGCCATCCAGCTAAAGACCCGTCTTGCCTCCTCTGCCACTTATGAGTCTTTTCAGTCTGGATTTAGAGCCGGGCATAGCATGGAGACTGCTCTGGTGAAGGTGCTTAATGATCTCATGATGGCAAGGGACACAAGTAGTGGTGGGTGAAGTGGCCAAAATTGCTCCACAAAGTGATTCGAGTACGTGAACTGCTGGCATTTGCGCGGCGGAGTACTTCGCATCATAATGGGGAACGTGAAGTCCATTGAAAACAATGACTTTGTGTTATTCCACCTTCCTCAAACCCTTCTCCACCAATTTTAAAAATTGAAATCAATGTACTTTGCCTCACTTCACCTTTTTTTTGTGCTCCAAAGGCAATTTTGCAGTGCTTCATGGGATTTCAGGTCACATGGGCTCTAGATTGTTCTGTACAGCCTCAGTTCTGTGTAGTGTGTGTGTAGTGGAAGATGGAGACAGTTTCCTCTCAGAGCTCTGCGATTCAAATCCTCTAAAAGCTGCTAAAAAAGCCTTTTTGAGCTATTTTTTTTTTGCTCACAGTTTAGTACATCGATTGTAGGAAACCCTCCTGTGCTCATATCATTGAGTGATTATTGTTTGTGTGGGGATTTTGAATATTAATTTAGAACAGACAGTCTGTGTACTGTGAAGTGTGCTTTGGGGAAGGGGCATATGTGTGGTGTAGGTAGATTAACTGGGAGAAAAAGGCAGTCTTTCTGTTTTGGTTATATTTTTCTTGTATAACTGTGTTAATGTACACAGTAATATTTTCATGAATTCTTGAAATTTTTTTTGCTGATTGTTGTGGTTCAGCAGTGTATAATTTCAGTTTGTTTAAAACATTTGGTTATATTACTAAAGGTTTTCAATTTACTATGCATTACTTGTAGTGTGTGTGAGTGTTTGTGCAATGCATGCCATTAAATCAGACACCTTTTATTGTGCCACAGAGTAATTGCAGCAGTGTGAACCTGCTATCCACCGCACCTGCATTAATTTTTATACTGCTTTGTGGTATCTTTACTGGTAGTGGACTGTTACTGCTGTGCACTCACCCCCCACCCCACCGGCAAAAGGTATTCTTTTCCAGATTTGGATTTGTGATTTGTGAGCACTGGTTAGGTGTTATTGTGCCTTTGTGTCTGCATCTCTTGAGTGCGCAGTGCAATCTTAATCTGTCTGTGCATTTGCAGTACACCATTAATTCTGGGAGACTCTGCATTTCTTGTTACACTCTCATTTTACTTCGTCAGCACTGGGGAATTTTCTGGACACAAGACAGTAGCATTTTGGGGATGCACATTAATTCTGGTGACTATGTATGACCACTGCACGTATGACGGAGTGTATCATTAATTCTTGGAGACTGCATTTTTTGTTATCTTCTCATTTCTCTGTGTTAGCACTGGGGAATTTGCTGGACACAAGACAGTAGCATTTTGGGGATGCAAATTAATTCTGGTGACTGAGTGTGACCACTGCGCATATGACTGAGTGTGCCATTAATTCTAAGAAACTTTACATTTCTTGTTACGCTTTCAATTCACTTCGGCAGCACTGGGGAATTTTCTGGACACAAGACAGTAGCATTTTGGGGATGCACATTAATTCTGCTGACTGTGTGTGTGAAGGGCTGCCAGTATTGTTGTCATTTCACCTTACTTCACGTTAAGGTGGAATGACAACGAAAAGTAATAATTACCAGGCAAAGTGAGTCTTTTGCATTGGCCACTCCATGTAGAGGAGTGACAATGCGAAGTTCCCACTTCGCTGGCAAAATTTAAATTTACTGCATCTCTAGACACAAGAGAGTATACCATCTTGGTCCTCCTGGACCTCTTGGCAGCATTTGATACTGTGAACCATGAGGTGCTGCTGGGCTGCCTGCGGTACAGGTGTGGACTGACTGGTAATGTCACCAGCTGGTTCAAGTCATACTTGACATGCAGAGTGCAGAGGGTGATGATGGGATTAGCCTCCTCTAACCTGAAGCCTCTGCTCTGTGGAGTCCCGCAGGGTTAAATTCTGTCACCATTGTTGTTCACGGTGTGCATACTGCCATTAGGAAACATTATCAGGTGGTATAGGCTGGGTTTTCATTGCTATGCTGACGATACCCAGCTATATCTGTCCTGTGCACCTGGTAACCAGATGGCGGACTCTGTGTTTAACAACTGCCTGGAGGAGATCCAGACTTGGATGGCTCAACTGGCTATGACTCAACCCAGACAAGACTTAGGTACTAGTGGTGGATCTGGGTCATTGTTGTGGGAGGTGGTTAGAAGATCCCCCCAGTTTAGTACTGGGGGATCCACTGACCCCCTCTGATCTGGGTGTGATCCTCAACAATGGCTTGACACTTGATGCACAGGTGTCAGCCGTCATCAAATGTGGATTCTACCATCTGAGGAATATTGCCCGGATCTGGCCCTTACACAAACCAAGGACCTAACCACACTGGCACATTTATTTTATTTTTATTTAGTTAGTTTTTGTTAACTGGGTAGGTGCACTAGCCCCGAAATGACTATTTTCATGCACAACCCAGGAGAGTACAACAATCAAAGACAAGTACAATAATATTGCTACAGAAGGATTACATATAGTGTTGGTCACTACAGTCAAAGCAGTTAGTAGTAGAAATGCATACAGCCAAGTAACATAATAGTCCAACAGATTGCACATAGGATCAGGGTAAAATTGCTGGCACAGTTCAGGAGAAAATAAAAAAAAATGTAAGATAATTTAATTAAGCAACTAAGAAAAAATTGGTAAGATTGATCAGTAGCATTAAAAATTCATGAGGCAGTTAAGCAAGGCAAGGGCAAGGGGTGAGTAGCACTGGGGTGCGGTGGGTAGAAGGTGAACTATGAGCAGCTGGAGGATAGAGGGGATTAGGGAGGATTAAAGCATGTGCAGAGATCATTAAGGGATAGGTAAAGGTGCAGCTCCCTTTTGAAGCTGCCATGGGATCCTGATAGTCTAAGTGCTTGGGGGAGGAAGTTCCAAAGCTTAGGAGCTGAGTGATAGAAGGTGCTGGAGCCTTTTGATGTTTTACATCTAGGTACATTCAGTAAGGGCTTATCAACTGAGCGTAGCCCATAGGCGGAGATTTGAGGTACCAGCAATATTGTAAGTACTGATGGGGTTTGGTTTCTAAGTACCAAGTTCATCAGGGAGAAAAGAGAGTATTGCCGGCAGGCAGAGGGGGATAACCAGCCGAGGTCTCTATACAGTTGACAATGGTGCTTAAGCGGAAGTGACGAGGAGGCATACCTACAAATATCATTATAGGTGACATCACACTTATGAAGGGTGGTTTTGTGTGCAGCAGCAAAGATGAGTGCACCGTAAGTGAGGGCAGGGAGTAATATGCCTCTGGCAATAGCAAGTTTTGCAGAGGGAGTTAACATGAAGCTGGTCTTATAAGTGATCTCCAGCTTGGTGTTAACTGCTTAGCAAGTAGGCTGTATATGTTGGCTGAAATCCAGGGATTGGTCCAGGAGAACTCTCAGGTACTTAAATGATGTTGCAAATTCTATTTGTGCACAAGAAAGGTCTTTCACAAGCAGGGAAGTTTGACATGTCCTACATTTTGGGGGCAGATCCAAGTAACATGACTTGGGTTTTCTTAGCATTGAATTCAAGCTTATAGACAGACAGACAACACTGGCCATTGGCAAAATCTGAGGAGAGGGATGCATTAATGCTGGCGACATTGTCAGAGCTTGAATAGAGTACAAGATTGTCTGCATAGAATATAGACGAGCATGAATGAAAGACCTCAGCTATAATATTGATAAAGAGTGAGAAAAGAAGGGGTCACAGAATGGAGCCCTGGGGGAATCTCAGTGTTTACAATAGCACCTTCAAATAAGGAGGAGTTGAATTTCACAATTTGAGTTCTGTTTGATAGCTTCCATACCAGACAACAACTGGGGGTGGTGGGTGGGGGAGAAGCGCAGATTGCGAAGAGTGGAGAGGAGCAGGGATGATCAACGAGATCAAAGGCCATAGTAAGGTCTATAAATACTACCTCAGTCAGTAGACCAACATCCATGTTGGTAAGCACATCAGAAGTGAATTTGAGGAGAGCTGTGGAGATACTGTGACCTTTTCAGAAGCCATGCTGAGTGTCAGAGAGCAGGCTGTACTTTGTTAGGTAGTCAATGATTTGATTTGCAACACTTTTTTCCAAGATGTTACTTGCTATCTTCATGTCCAGACTGAACTACTGCAATGCCCTGTACCTAGAGCTATGTGGAGGCAATCTCTGCCCGCTGCAGCTGGTGCATAATGCAGTGGCTGGATTATTTATGAGCGTTCAAAGAGCTGACCATATTACACCTGTCCTCCGTGGACTGCACTTGCTGCCAGTCAGGTGGAGAAATGTCTTCAAGGTTGGATTACTAACCTATAAGGCCCTACATGATGGGGGGGGGGGGCAAACTACCTGCAAGATCTCCTTGTACCTCACTGTCCATCCTGGGCTCTCCATTCTGCTGAGGGTTGCCTCCTTGGGGTTCCCAGGGTTAAGCTGCTGCATTCGAGTGACTGTGCATTTTCTGTGGATGCGCTTACCCTGTGGAGCTCATTCCCTAGCCATCTATGGGAGGCACCCTCAGTGGAAACCTTTAAAAAGGGTCTGAAGACTTTTCTGTTTAACCAGGCTTTTAACTCATAGAGTGTTAACTTTCAATTGATATTTAAATTTTATAATGACAGATTTTATTGCTGTTGTTGCTTACTCCACCTGTATATTGTGTTTTAAATGCTATTTTAAATCAATCTAAGATTTCTGCGCTGGCTCATGAACATTCTTCTCTAAGGCTATAACTGATGTCTTAAAAGTAGTAATCTCCTTAATAGTGAAAATAATAAAACTTTAATAAAGAAGTTTTAAAAAAAAAGTAGTAATCTCCCTCAGCACTAGTTGTAGAAGACCCTTGATTTCTTGGGCATTGTTGCTTGGTGCCAGGGCCGCCGCTTTGTCCTTTTTCTGCCCATGAACACAGCTTACGTCAGTAGGTCTACTGTAATTTTCTCAGGAACTGTACTGTTGTTTGATCTATGGCTACAGATTTCATTTAATCAGAGTGCCCCCATTGAAAAAGACTTAACTTATTTAAATCACTACTGCTTAGCCGGACTAATGAATGAATTTCTAGCCAGGAAACACGTAGCGAGATTTAAGCTGGCATCTCGGTCTGCGGCTCATACATGTGTCCTGTCCCATACGTTTTTGATAAGTATTCTTCATATGAAACCTCCTATCCATAATCCAATCATGCCTTGGGACTTGAGTTTCATTCTTGAGAAATTGATGTTGGCTCCTTTTGAGCCTGCTGAGAGTTGTGGCTTGTGTTTCCTGTCCTGAAAAATGTTTTTAGTTGCGATAACCTCTGCTTGGAGGATTTCCAAGCTTTAGGCTTTAATGTGTGAGCCTCCTTATTTGATTTTTCACAAAGTCTCTTTGCATACAAATTCTAAGGTTCTACGGAAAGTGGTATCTGAATTTATACTGAATCAAACAATACATCTTTCTATTTATTATCTTGAGATTGTCACCAGGGTGAGCTGCTGCTGTGTACATTGTATGTACATAGAATACCATGTTACTATATTGCTCACACCAAGGATTGCAGAAAGTCTTATCAGCTTTTTGTTTTGTTTGCTCCTGGGAAAGAGGGCACTCCTGTGTCTAAATAATGCCTGTCCAAATGGTTAGCACATTATATTACATTCTGTTATAGAAAGTACTTTAAGAAACTTCTCCTGCATAGCTCAGCTGCTAACACGATGGCAGCTTAATCTCTGAAGCTCTTCCTTCTCCTCTGACAATAACAATTCATCCTTCATTTTAACTAAGTTACTTAACGGTATTTTATGTGCTTACTAGTTCGTCGGGACCACAGGCTGCTGATTCTGGCCTCTTCTCCCCATGTCTGCTGTTTTGTTTTTAGCACCAACCAGTCACTAGATCTATGCTCACTCAGCTGCATGACCAGCAAAGATGACACTTGCTGCCACATTAGCTTCTTCTCTTAAGATGAACAACTTGTCTGAAATAAGAAATATGTTCGCTCAGCCCCTAAATGAAATTGGTGACCTTAAGGCAGAGAATTTAGGAATAGCAGAATAGCAGAGGATATAATTTCCCTCTCCCAATGCTTCACACAAGCGGAGCAACAGACCGACAAACATAACCTAGAGATTGACCATATGGTGGCCCACCTTTGTGAACAAGACAATACAATCAGACAATTATGGGACAGGATTGAAGATTTAAAAAACAGAGTCCATTAGAATAATTTATGAATTGTGGGCATTCCCTGAAGGCTCGGAGGCTAAAAACAATAATGCCTTTCTGCAACAAGTGCTCTCTATTATCCTTTATCTCCCATGATCTGGACCTCTCAAGCTGGAATGCTTCCACCAATCTCTTGCATTGCCATCCAAGACTTGACAAAGGCCCAGGCCAATTCTTGTTACATTTCTTTATTTCATGGACAAAGAACAGGTCATACAGCTGGCCCTTGAAAGGAACCCACTCTTCTGGCACGTATCTCTGGTACCTAACATCCTTCCCCTCGGTTGATAAGGCCCTTACCTACTTCAAAAAAATCTTTCTTGCAAACTGGAATGCCTTTGCCCCACTTAAACAAACCAGAGTCAGGTAACCACTTATCTTGGATAACCTCTGAACTTCTGGCCTGCCTCAGGGCTAGAGATCGAGCCTGGAAGCATGATAAAGCTACCCAGTATCCTAGTGACCTTGTGAACTATTGCATGCTCTGAAATGCTTTCACCAGGGCTACAAGGTTATCCAAGTCTGAATATTTCAAATCTGCCTTCATCACCAACGTAAATAATAATAATAATAATAAAATTTATGCCCCTTCAAAGTTCTGGAAGGTGGTCCACGCCCTATTAACCCCCCCTCATCTCACCCACCCTCCGGTACTTAAAGTAAATAGCTCATTAGTGTCTGATCCACCAGCCGTAGCTGCCTAATTTAATTCCTACTATACCTCTTGCGCCACTGAACTACTGAAATCCCTCCCATCCCCCTCCCCACCCTCTACCGATGTGCCCCCATCATCACCCTCCCACCTCCCCTTCTCTTTCAGTACTGTAACCCTAAATTATGCCTTAAGTGCCCTCCTCACCATCAGCCCATCTAAAGGTGCCTCCCCTGATGGCCTTGACACAAAACTCCTCTCCCTCTCTGCTTCAGCCATTGCTTACCCTCTGTCAATAATACTAAATCTCTCATTCTGTACTGCCTTGGTCCCCTCTACATGGAAACATGCAGTGGTCCTCCCCTACCCAAAATGGGGTGACCCCTCATCTCCCTGCAACTATTGCCCCATTTCTCTCCTCCCTACCTTTGCCAAGCTTGAAAAACACATTGTCCTCTCCCAACTCACCTCTTTTCTATCTGACCTCTCCTTTTTCACCCCTTTTCAGTCCAGTTTCAGGAAAAAACACTCAACCACCACCTCTTTCGTACAGCTCACCGACTCCATCCTAACCAGGATAGACAATGGCCAGTTGGCCATTTTTGTCGACCTGGCCAAGGCCTTCGACACTGGCTCTCACTCCCTTCTCCTCGACTCACTTCTGGCAGCTGGCCTATCTCCCTCCACCACGAACTAGTTCAAGGTCTACTTTATTGGCAGAACCCAATAAGTTAAGATCTTGGACGCCACTTCCCCTTCCCTCCCGATTAACACTAGAGTCTCCCAAGGCTCTGTATTAGGGCCTCTCCTATTCTCCAGCTTCTTAAATGACCTTCTCTCTGTTTGCTCCCCATCCTCCACTATACATATGTATGCCAATGGTACAGTCCTGTATGCATCTGGTCCTGTCCTGATAAGGTTACAACCAGCTTACAGCAAGACTTTGACAAGGTTCAGCTCTGGTTTGCTAATCATCAAGTTTTCCTCAGTGCCAAGAAGAATGTCTCCATGGCCATTGGCACAAGACAGAGACTCTCAAGGCTTCCTTCCCTACCCATTTTCCAGACACTTGATGGGACTTTACTTGAGGACACATCCTCCTTCAGGTACTTAGGTGTTTGGTTGGACCAACACCTAAACTTCTCTGGACATATTGACTCCATCCAGAAAAAACTGCGCCCCAAGATTGGTGCCCTGTTCAGGAACCATAGTTGCATCCCTCCTACGGCTAGGCGTGAACTTGTTCAGAAGATGATACTGCCCATTTTTGACTACTGTGACATAGTCTTTGGTGCTGTCCCTAAGTCCTCCCTGGCCAGACTGGACACCCTCTTCAGTTCCTTCTGCCGCTTTTCCTGGGATGCCCCCCCTTGCACCCACCACTGTGATATTTATTATGCCCTATCCTTCACCTCTCTTGCAAATAGGCAACTCTCCCACTGTGTTAAATTCAACTCCAAGCACTGGTCGGGTGAGCTTCCTTCCTGCCTCACCTCCTCTTTTATAACACCCCAACCCTCTCATTCCCTTAGATCAACTGACTCTCACACCCTTGTAGTCCCCCACAGATCCACCCAAATTGGCTAGTTTGGTTACTCTCACTGCCTCCCAAAAATCCGGAGTTCCCTCCACCCCCAAATCTGGCACTCATCCTCTGCCTACTCCATCAGCTCTGCCCTCAATATTTACCTTGCTCCTAGCTGCTCCTGCCATGTCCCTCCCCAACTCCCTCCTCTAAGCCCTGGACAAACCCTACCCCTCTACCGTCACCTTCATTTTACCCTGTGCACACCCACCCAAATTCCTAGCTCTCCTCCTCTTCCCCCAAATTGTTCCCCCTTACTGGCCTCCCTTGATCTCTCACAGAATGTAAAGGCCCCGAATGCTCTCCATGGCTCCCTCTCCTACCCTCCCCTCAAAGTGGCTTGTATCTCTCATCTACTGTCACTGTCCTGAAGGGGTCTCTCTGGGACACTTCCTTATCCCCTTCCCTCTGGTCCCACCAGCCACCTTGCAGGGTTCCTCACATCCTGAAGTGGTCTCCAGGGACACAACTGTTCCCCCTCCCCACCCACCTCACCTCTGCCTCTCTTTTCCTCATTTTCTTTCATGTAAGTACTTGTTACTTATTAACCCAGCACTTATTATTGTCTACTCTTTTTACCTGTCATGTGCAATACTGTTGTAACACTGTAACATCTGCCTTACAACTGTATGTTAATGTTGAACTTATAACTTGAATGTTTAATGTCTCATTACTGATGTACCCCTTCTCCCCAGGTCACACCGGGAGACGAGCAACTTGTCGCTCAGTGTGCCTTCCTGGTAAAACATTTCAATAAATAAATAAACATTTACCCAGAATTCTCCTCAGCGCTCACTTGAGTGGAGGAGGGCCTACACTCATGCCAGGCATACTGTAATTAAGCTCAATGTCCCCTATTGTCTCCAATACTTGGAAACACTTCGGATTTCCAGAAATGGGATATATCACTCCTGAAGCTGCCGAAGAATTTATCTTCAGATCCTGGATGGAGGCTTAATTACGAGACAGCTGAGAGCAGTCTCAACAGATGGGCGTGGCTCCGCTTGCTACTGCTCAACATGCAGAGATCTACTCATCCCCTCTAACTACTATGAATACCCACCAGACCCGAACTCCTGGCATCACGTGTACAGATGATGGGGAAAGATGTTCAAGAAAAAATATCCAAGAGCCTAGCAGCTGCATCCTCTCTCCCTGAGAAGCATCAGAGTCAGAGCTACAGCAAAGATCTGGAAACTTCTGACACTTCAGAGGGTGAAGCTAATGGAAGCAGGTTTGCTGTCCTTCACAACCTCTCCAGAGACACCAAGTACCCTACAAAACCACAATGACTCAAACTAGTAACAACCCTCCATCCAGTCACCCGGCCCAGCAACAGTCTGAACTGGTTCCCTTTCCACTGAGCATGCCCCGAGTGCCAAAGAACCTCATCTGAAGTCTTATGCTGCTGCTTTCACCTCTACCTGTTCTTCAGCTTCAACTGCTGCCATGGACTAGTGATGAAGGCATTCATCTTGAGACTGAAGTTTTGTTCCAATATGTCTGTTTTTATCTGCCTGATCCCCTTAACACGGGATCTCCACCTATGTAAGTTCTCCAGCAATCTGGATCTCTGATCAATTAAGTCCTGGTACCATGCTTGAGACTTAAAGGGGCTATTCCCATATTTAATGCCACATATTCTGGATCTATTTGATCTATTTACTGTAATTTAATGCCACATATTCTGGATCATATGTTGTCCTCTCTATTCTTGAGGGACAATGCCCATTTAAAGTTCCCATGTCTACCTTGTATCATGTCTAAGACTTAAAGGAGATATCTCTGTATTTAATGCCACCTATTAATGCTTCTCTATTCTTGTTGGAGAGTGCCCATTTGAGGCTGCCACATCTACCTTAAGGGACTGTTTTGCAGTACTATTTCAGTATACAGAACTCTTCAATCTATTATAGCTTCCTTCAGTTTCAGCTAACTGCAGATCACCATGAGGGGGTGGAGGAACACCATGGCAGTTGCAAAGCCTGTACCCTGCTTGTTAAACAGTGTGTTAGGCAGACATCCGTGCCACAAGGGAAAAGGGCTACTACACATACTCTCTCTCAAAGGGTGCTCCATTCTATGATTAGGGTCCTCTGCTTAGATCAGAGCCTCTCCAGCTACTATCCAAAGTCTGTGGACCAGGGCAAGGTTTGATGGTTGGTGGGGTACTGCAAATTCATATAGCTACAATCCATTTACTAACCAAGGTTTGGGCTGGGTGGGGTGCATCTTCCCTGGCAGCTGCTCAGAAATGCTTGTTGATATAATAGAAAATCTTGCTTCTTAACCTAAACCTTTCATTTAGATTTGTGCCCTTAGCCTCACCACTGTTTTAACTGGGCCTTTTCTTCTCTGTGCACTACATTGGCATCTCTGAATTTACTCATGGGGACCAGTTTCCAAATGTGTGAGAAAGACACAAGGGACTTGCATCAGAAGAGTTTGACGCAAGTGATGGCTTGCATCACAACTTGCGTCAAATGCAGTTTTCTAAAGCAGCCTGCATCAAAGTTGATGCCAGCTGTGCCAAAGCCCTCTTGTGCCATGGTTGCAGCAAACAACCAGATGCACCAGGTTGCATGGAGACTTGTGCTACAGTGAGACTGCAACATCCCCTTATTTGGGATTTTACAAGCTACACCATGGATGCAGCAAAGGGCACCATTTAGAGCAGCTAGTAGATGTATCATTACTAATATACTAGGTCTTTTACTAGCTAGTAGGGCAATAGTAGGCATGACGTTCATTATGATTGCCCCCCCCCCAGTTGACACAGGAGCCCCTGGTTAATTCTCTACATGGCCAATCCCAGTTTGTTACCACTTTATCAAGTCACATAAAATACTTAGGGCTGTATTCTCAAAAGGTTGCTGCAGTGTGTACAGAAGCCCTGCACCAACGGTGCAGCTGTGTTGAACACTTTGGTGCACAGTGCGCTCTATTCTTCTAGGATGCATGCCTTTGCAACACTACACACTTTTTAGAGTGGCTTGTGCCGAACACTTGGCTCAAGCCGCGTAAAAAGGCCAGTGAAGTTAGACCAGCAAAAGCTGGTCTAACACACCACGTGTGATGCATGGAGGGCTTGGGTTCTGAGAATCCCAGTGTCAGCCCTGAGATCTCCACAAGCCCTAGGCACCATGCGTTCGGTGCACCCAGGGCTTGTGGCAATCTAACTCATATGAGAACAGAGCCCTTAGTTAGTCATGACTGATCTAAACTTTGTATCCTGGAATGTACAGGGCCTTAACTCTCCCATAAAGAGTAAGCAGGTACTAGCTCATTTAAAAAAGCTGAGTACCTCAATGGCCTTTTTACAAGAGACCAAGCTGGCTTCTTTTGAAGCATGTAAACTACAAAGAGTGAGTTTACTGAGTTTACTGAGTCAGGTTGTGCAAAAGAAGGCTCTTGGCCCATCTAGATTGTCCCCCACACAATGTGGGACATTAACTCATAGTAAAATATGTTTTTATCCAGTTATCTAGGCCTGTCTTGAAGGAGGTGTGAGTTGGATTAGAGCTTCATAACTCCTTTTCCACTTCCAAAAGGGGAGTTTTCATACTTATTCACAAGTCACTTAAATGGAAAAAGGATCTGACATAGAGTGCCACTGGCTACTGGTGTGCATAGCTACCCTGGAGTGACCCCTGGATCTTACTTAACATTTACACCCCAAATGAAGATGACCCAATGCTTTACTCTAATTTATGTGAGAAACTTACAAATTTCGATGTCTTTACAGGCCCAGTTATTGCAGGGAAAGGGGGTGGATATCAACCTAACACTCGATCCTTCAATGGACGGGCCTGCATCTTCCCTTGGACACCGTCTCAGGGAGGCTGCTACCCTCAAATTCCTGCTGCATGAGTATGGAATGACAAGACATCTGGTGCCTCATGTACTCCAGTGTTCAGGACTACACCTATTTCTTCCCAGTTCATCTCTCCTTTAGCTGCATTGACCTTTTCTTTACAGCACCCCACATCATACAGATGATGGTAGATGTACTGTACATATAAACCCCATTATCATATCAGACCATTCCCCCACCTCCCTGTCAATCACCTGGCTCCTGCCTCCCCGAACTCATTCTCATGGAGGCTGGACCCCCTGTTACTGAAGGACCGTGGATTTTTTCCCTGAATTAAACAAGAAATGGAGGATTTTCTCACACATAATGACAACAGAGCAGTTTCAGGGCTTGTGTTGAGACATGTTAAAACTTTTCTTTGTGGGTTTATCATTGGCTATATTGTCCATAGGCACAAACAAAGGAAATTGGAAGCCAAAGTGCTTGAGAAGAAGCTAAAAGAGCTAGAGGATAGGTACAGAGCTGACCCACAAGGGTACCCCTCAGAGATGACCAAAATCAGAACCCAGTTGAACTCCCACTACACAAGAAAGGCAGAACTGGCCCTCATCCATGCTCACCATAAATATTGGGAAGGCAGAGAATGCTCTAGTATGGTTCTGGCTTATGAGCTAAGAAAAAAATGCAAGCTGACAGATACATTCCAGGGTTAAAAGACTCATCAGGATCCTTCCAAAAATACCCTACACAAATCAATGCATCCATGAAGGAATTTTATGCCAGCCTTTACAAAACCCAGTTATCTTCTACCCCTGGACAAATGAAGACCTTCCTAGACCCCTTCCTTTGCCCACCATCTCTGAGACCCAAGTTGCCATTCTGGGTTTACCCATTTCCCAGGCTAGCTACTTGATGAATAAGCATAAATGGTGGTCAAGGCTTTCTGGCCAATTATTATCAGGCTGTCCATAAGATTCTCTCACCTATACTGCTCTGGGTCTTTCAATACTCACTACAGAACAAGTCTCTACCCTCCTTATCCAGAGGAGCCACTGTCTTCCCAGGAAAGGCAAAGATCCTACCTCACCCGTCAACTACTGCCCAATTTCATGTATTAACTTGGTCATCAGAATATTAGCAAAAATATGGGCCACTAGATTGGAACAAGTACTTTCTACTGTAATCCACTTAACAAGTGGGATTTGTTAAAGGCCAATTCAGCTCCAAACACCTCCGTGTACACTTAAATCTGCATCATGTTGCAAAAACTCTTACCACCCCAGCTGCAGCCCTTACCATTGACTTTGAAAAGGCATTTGGTTCTATTGAATGGCTGTTCCTTTCTGAGGTCCTGACTAGAGTCGGACTTGGCCCCATATTCTGAGCAGCTGTCCTAATGCTTTAACCTGCATCAAAGAGTTGAAGTTCTCACCAGCTTCCTCCATTCCCAACCCTTTCAACTTTATAGGGGGACCTGCCAAGGCTGCCATCTTTCTCCTCTTTTATTCCTCCTACCAGTTGAGTATCTGGTGCCTCCCCTTAGGTCCACCACTGCTATCAAAGGAATCTCTTCTTCAACCTCCAAACTCAACTTCATCCTCTATGCAGATGATTTATGAGACCATATGGAAAGTGCTGTCACAGCAATCCAACAATTACAGTCCCTGTTAGATACATACACCCAAATGTCAGGCCTCAGTGTTAACCACACTAAGTCTGTGATCTTACCCCTAAATCAGCAAACACCCCACAACTTTTCCAAGGCACTCAATGCAATGGGCTGATAAAAGCTTATCATACCTAGGTGTCACTATTACCAGGAACCTCTCAGCCATTGTTCATGCTAACTTTAAACCTCTCATCGATAGACTGCAGATAGACATTGATAATTGGAAAATGCTTCATCTTCCCCTATCCAGGAAGATAATAGCCTTTAGAATGATGACACCAAAAGTTTTATACCTTCTGACACACCTACCCATACTGTACCCTCTGCTAAATCTTGGTTTAATAAACTTAATCAACTACCAGGACAATTCCTATGGGAAGGCAAGTTCTCTTGACTTAGTTGAGAGAAATTCAGTAAACACTGGTCTGAGGGTGGATGGGGACTCTCCCTTTTCCAACGGGCTCACCAAGACTTTATCTCATCTCAAGTGGTTTAATGGTTTTCACCTCCCAGTTCACATTTTCCCCTCTGGGTGTCCATACCACTACTCTTCTACTATCTATATACTTCACACTTACTCCCACAATTGAAAAACCTCCAATTGTCAATATTTCACTGAAGTACTGGTGAACTTTGACCTCAAGACTAGGACTATCCTCTTTTCCTTGTCCTTTGTGCCTATTTGGAATAGTCCCACCTCCATCACTGATAAAAAAAAAAAAACTGTTTACTGTCCTCATTGGGAGTTGGTGGGGATCCATCAGGTAAAAGATCTCTGTTCTCCATGCC
This sequence comes from Neoceratodus forsteri, assembly GCA_016271365.2. Taxonomy (NCBI): domain Eukaryota; kingdom Metazoa; phylum Chordata; order Ceratodontiformes; family Ceratodontidae; genus Neoceratodus; species Neoceratodus forsteri. The sequence continues at coordinate 1,698,196,746 of CM057449.1, read as the reverse complement.
AAGACTATCTACATACGTATGAAGAACTAAGAGCCAAATCTGATTTCCAGTAACATGATTTTTGGAGATACCTACAGCTCTAGTCTCCACTCTACCCTCTTCTTAAAAGATATACCACACTTTGCAGCACTAAACTCTCACCAGCTTTCCAAAAGTTGATTGACAATCCCAAAGGCCAATTTAGGTTGTTGTATGAATCACTCAGGAACATTACACTTAACCAAACTGTTACATCAGGAAACAATGGGCAGACAAATTGCAAATTACTCTTTCTAAACACACTTAGAGCTAGATCAGAGGGCTGTGGGTTCAGTTCCCACATCTGGCACTTCTGTTAATATCCCAGTACTGATACTGTAGTGCAGCATGAGAGGGGTACTGCACTTCTGAGGTGCTGTCTTTCAGATGAGACATTAAACCGAGGTCCCATCTGCCTGGATTGGTGGTAGTTCAGGTGGATGTTAACGATCCCATGGCACTTATTGAAAAGAGTAGGGGAATGTTTTATTTAAAGAAAAATTAGTGCGGTACATTCAATAAACAAAATACAATGTCAACTTTACAGAAACTGTAAATAAGGTTTGCAAGAAAGACAAAATGAAATCTACCCACAAATAAAACCAATAAACAAGGGTGAGGGGGAAAAAAGGAAAAAGAAGTCAAAAGAAACATTTCAGTTTAAATGGAGCAAAATAAATGCTTACTAATACAGAGAGTAAAAGAGAAAAACATCTTCAGGGTACTGCAGTTTCAATACATGCACAATTGTTCCAATATGAACTGTATACAGCAGAAATCAACAACTTTTTTTTTCCACATTTTGGATTAACACAAGGCTAGAAACAATCTGTGCAACTATTTGCATTGCAGAAAACACTTTCTGTTGTAGGAGAAAGACGCACCTGGCCTGCCATAAATAATAGTGGCAGGATGCGAAGATGAGATGTAAGGTCCCTGTGTGATATTTCTGTAATCCGGGGGGGTATATCCCGTACACCAGGATATCATATGTTACATTCTGAAGTGCCTTTTCTTTCCATTTATGTAAAAGGAGGGTCCAAATAACTTGACTATATGGTTGATCAATAAAAAAATGATGCATGGTTTCCAGTACCGCTGTGCAAGAGTCTCGGGGGCATATTCGCTCCTCTACTGATTTATGTTTTAGGTTGTTCTTGACATCCAGCCTTCCATGACAAGCTAGCCAGGAGATATCCCAAAATTGTGTGGGGATCCTGGGATAAGTTAACTGAAAGAAGGGCATTTCTAATTCCAGAAGGGAGCTTTGTGTAGGTACTATCTGTGGTAAGTCAGAAAAATGGGTATCTAAAACAAAGTTATAAAGCTGTCTCCTGGAGAGTTTCCATTGCAGGATCTTCAGAAAAGGGAGGAAGAGGAAGCTGGGGATACCTAGTTTTCTGAAGTTCCTAGGGATGTCATGCGGGAGTTGTTGCCATATTTGGCATACCTTAATGGTAAAAGAATATATAATTAAATGCCAAAATAGGGGTGGATCATGGAGTAAGTGGGGTATCGTGATTTTCAGGAATAGGCTATGGAAAAATACTATCGGGTTCAGCATCCTTACCCCATCATGACAATAATCCATGTATATGCATGATCTTTTTATGGGATTTAAACGGCTGCCCCAGAAGCCTTGAAAAAAAATATTGTAAACTCTTGCCTCCAGAGAAAAAGGGACTGGAAACACTGATGCCATGTGTAAGAAGAGGGGAAGTATTAAAGTTTCCAATAAAAAACTCTTTTCCATGTTGCAATGCTATGTCCTTTCCAAAAGGAAAGGGAGTGTGCTGTTCTATTTAATACTATATTCCAGTTATAGCTGGCATCATCTGAGGTGCCATAATGTAAGCCCAGGATTTTTATTGGAGCGATTGCCAGAGGGATATCTACAATATGCATTGGTAAGTCTATGCTGGCTGAAGTTTGCACCACTAGTGCTGTGCTTTTTGATATATTTATTTGGGAGCCCGAAGCTGTCTCACATGCTTTGAAAATAGGGGGAAGTACTATCTCCTGAAGATAGGGGGTAGTACAAATGCACAAATCATCAGCATATGCACATACTGGAGGTAGAGGTCTTCCAGTGAGGGAAGAGATTCTAGGTAAAGATGGGTACAGCAGTAGGGTTTGTAATAAAGGGTCCAGTTGGAAAATATATAAAAGAGGACTTAAGGGGCTGCCCTGTCACACTCCTCTAAGGCCTAAAAAAGGGGGGCATGGAGAACCATTAATATGGAGTTGTATCCAAGCAGTACTATATAAGTGTTTAAGCCAAGAGATGAATTTCTGGGGAACATGGTAGTGTGCAAGAACCTGGAACAAATAAACATGGCTGACCCGGTCAAGAGCCTTTTCTTGGTCCAATGAGAGTAATAGGGCAGGTGATAGGGGGTACTGTTTGAAATAATGTCTCGAATGAGGGATAGGTTGGAAAGGATAGATCTGCCAGGAAGGGCACAAGTCTGCACCTCAGAAATAATCTGAGCAGCAACAGGGAGCATCCTATTGAGCAAGATGGATGCGAATATTTTATAGTCTACGTTTAGCAGACTTAGTGGTCTCTAGTTCCGTATATCGGCTCTGTTCCCTTTCTTGAATAATAAAATCATAATAGCATCAGAAAATCCTTTAGGAGTAGAATTAGTGCTTATGATGGTATTACATATTAACGTCAGAAAGGGGGAAAAAAACAACATAAACTGTATATATAATTCTGCAGTAAGGCCATCGGATCCAGGGGAAGTGCACTTCTTTTGGTGTTTTATAGCCTGCTGGGTTTCCTCTGGTGTTATAGGTTCAAGGAGATGTTTCAATGTATCTTGGGATGGAGGAGGAATAGAAATACCTGAAAGGAAAGGTGTGATACTATCCACAGGAGTTGTGGTGCCAAACATTGTAGCTAGATAAGAGCTGGCGATACGCTTTATCTCCAGCTAGGAATTGTGGGGGGTATTGGAAGCAGGATCAAAAAGTTGTTCCTCTATGTGGGTTGCATTTACCCTGTCAGTGCAACTTTTATAGATATCTAAGGAGGGACCGGAGCCTTGTGTCCCATGTTGAGCTTCCATCCATAAAGAATTTGCTCGGTGATACTGGAACTGTTCCATTTCTTCCTTAATGAACTTTATTGTGTGAGAGTAGTCCATGTGGGATGTGAAAGAAAGAGATATGGCCTTTTGTAGTTTTTGTCTGAGAGTGAGGTATCGAAGATATGAACTCAGTGTTCTCTTCCTCCCTGTATGTAGGAAGAAAGTCTTGATATCACTCTTAGTGTCTTCCCACCATTGTAGAGGGGAATGATATGCTTCCAGTATGGACAGCTGGGCCCTTAGAAGGTCTGTGCAATGCATTGAAATGGCCGGATCTGTCAACAATAAACTATTCAATTTCCACCTAGAGTGGGGTTGACCAGGAAAGGAGTTCCCTGAGGGGGAGCAAACCAGAGAGATCCCCAGATGGTCTGAAGTCTCATAGGGTATAATTCTTGCCTGTGTGACTGAAATATTCCGAGACAAAAAGAAAATCTATCCTGGTAGCGTATGGGCCTCTATGATAGGTTTGGCACCTGGACCATGTAAAGCATTATGTTCACCTATGAGGGCCGCAGTCTGAATAATTTTGTTTAGGGCAATTGAATCTGTGAAAAGTTTTTGGGTGGAGCCACCCTGATCTGAGAGAGTAAGACCACAGTTGAAATCGCCTCCCATATAGATTTGCTGGTTGTTAAATAAGTCTGTTGTAGAGGCAGTGCTCTGGGGGGCATATACATTAATGAGCTTGAGTTTGTGTTGTTGGTATGTACAGTCTACAAGCATGGCTCATCCTGGTATTATGTCTACCAACCGGGAAATTTGGAAGTTAAAATTTGCAAACAAAATACCTAGGCCATCACACCTATCCTCTCCATATGACCAGAAGAAAGAGCCCTGATGCCAACGAGTTTTAATTTGAGAAAGTTCATGAGGAGATTTCAAACGGGTGTCCTGGAGAAAATAGATGTCATGATGCAAGTCAGAAAGGTACTGCATTGCAGAGAGTTGATTTGTATAGGATTTAATGCTGCATGCATCTAGGGTGAAGCAGCGGAGTCCTTGGTGGTGGTTCATCCAAGAAAGTACAGTGCCATTCTGGAGGAGCTAATGTCAGGTAATGTTAGCATGTGTCTTGCCTCCGTCTGCTGAAGGGGGGGGATCAAGCTGGGAGTCAGAGGAGAAGTCCATACGGGAGGAAGATGCTAGAGAAGAATCCGAGTCTCCCATCTTCCCCTTCCGTGAATCCCTATTGTCATCTCTTGGTTAAGGCATGAAATTTATTCCTCGTGATAATTGTTCTCTTGGGGGTGTAAGCTTCTGCTTTTCATTTGCCTTCACCCTGTTTAGAAGGGGGGATTACCACAAAGTGGTCTGAGTCCTTTGGGGGGGAGGCGTGGTAGCGTGAGTACTAGCAGGGACTGATTCAGAAGGGGGTACTGCTGCTATAGGGGTGCCAGGGGACTTGGGAATGGCCCCTTGTCCGGCCGTAGGTTCAGGCTCTTGTGGGAGAGGAGGTTCTTGTACCAGGGTAGAAGTGGCAGGGGCTGGGGCCTCCCTGCGGCGTAAGGCCTGAGTCTGGGAATCCGTTATAAGTGCTATCTGGTCCTGGGGAGGACGGTCGAGCCTATTATGATCCGCTCAAGGGCACTGGTGATGAGTGCCGCTCATCACACAGATTGCAGTATAGAGGTTTGGACAACCTAAACTCACATGTCCATAGGATAAGCACAAAGTACATCTGGGCTTGTCACAAGTGCTGCTCAGGTGGGTGCGAGAACCACACTTATGACAGGTCCATGGTTGTCCAGGGTAAAACATAAGCCCACGGTCCCTGCCTATGTGAAAGCTGCCTAGTAAATGAGAAGATACCTTTATCCGTGTTTTAAGTTGTACCTTTACTTTCCACCCCCCAGTCCATACTAGGTCCTCGTCCAAAATATGTCGAGGGACCTTTAGTATATCGCAGTGCTGCCTGAGCCAGTACTGGACGTCCATTATGCTGACCCCCTCACTACGAAACAGTAAGGTAACAATTTGCAGTGTTGGTTTCGTGAGGGGGATGACCACAAAGGGAGCCCAGAATGGCAGATGTTTTACATGCTCATATTTCTCCCAGAATTTCTCCAAAGTGTACACATTTTTAAAACTTAAGTCATACACAGATTCCCCATGCACAATGAATGAAGGCAAATAATTCTGTTGCCCCTATCCCTAAAGAGTCCCACAACATACTATGCAATACAGTTCTGTCAGGGCTTGTAGCAATGTCCCCATGAACTTCTAGTACGCATAGCATTCCTTCGCTGTTGGCTCACCTAAGTTTGTGAACAGATCACTGAGTTTAAATGGGGTCGAGTTAGTGCCCTCACCTGCAGGCTGTGGACCAAATGGCTCAGATGTACTAGCTAAATTATGTTCTGAAGTAGAGGAGGATGAAGTAGATTCACATCTGGCTAATATGGTGCCTGTGACAGTATCTGTGACATCAGGTGTTGTTCAGGAGATAGCAGGTGTGCTTGAAGCAATACTAGGGAAAGATACTGGTTCCGGAGCTGTTTTCATCAGTAATGGTGTGTCTCCTGAAGATCAGAGTTCATTGCGAGCCTCAGAGATGATTTCCTGGGCTGAAACAGCCCTTGGGGAGGTCCAGGGTGCTCCTTCTGAAAGTTTCTGCCATCCAGCAGCATGGAGCGTTGCCGTGGGTGACCAAATGCTCTCAATGTCCTCTGTGGTGCGATGACTGTCCTGTAGATGCAAAGAGAGAGGAGCTCCCGATGCAGACTTTGTGGCATTTCTGGTGCTAGGAGTCATATCAGAAGTGGCTGCTGCAGGGTAAGTTGACAAAAAAGGCTGTGAGGAAAACTGTGAATCATAGTGCATTAGACCAATAAGAAAGTCCTTGTGTGCAAAATACATGCTTCACAGATAATTTTCTTTGTCATTAGAAGTGCTCTGAGTTCCTGAAACTGGGTAAAGTGGTGTCTGAGGCAAGTCTTCTTGATGATTGTCTGGCAATTCATTTAAAGTGGTACCTTCAGTATTTTTTTCTGCAGATTGAAGCCTTGTAGTTTTTTCAGAGATAATGTCAGGTATTCTTGACTCCATGGGTAAAGCTGTAGTCAGGTCAGAATCCAAAATATCTCCAGCAGTTCCACCAGCAACCACACTGTCATCCACCATCTTGGTACCGCAGACAAAAGGGTCCCCTCTGCTCACAGGAAGCAACGCCCCCTGCAGGCAAAGAGTAGGGGAATTTCCCCAGTGTCCTGGCCAAATTTCCCTCATTCACTAAAAATACCACCAACAGCTTAATCTGGTTCAAGGTCAGTTGGCATTCATCTGTATCTCCCCTCCTCCAGGTCGTGCCTGGAAATAGGCAGGATTTGTCTAGTGCACTTACCCGGGCAACAAAAACTAAATAAATAAATAATGCTGGTATAGAGCCCATGTGGCATGTAGAGACTCCAAGGCTCAATTGATTCAACTCAAAATTCTCCATTGGTAATAAAGAACTCCACAAGCTCTTAAAGCCTTGACTCTAATGCCCATTGATAGCTGCTAGATGTGTGACTTACAATCAGTAATCTGATGTTCAACAACGTCACTGAGAAAGAAGAGAGTTTCATCATTCATCTAAGAGCCATGGTGGGGGAGGGTAAGTCTCCTGGCTTGTAGACCTCAATATTTGAGACTTTGCTTTTTGATGATGATGATGATAAACATTTTATTTTTATCCAGGTACATACATTTAGGGACTAGGCCCTATTTTCAAAGAATGCCCTGTACAAGGTACAAACAAGACTTAAGAACAGTCAAAACAATACTGGAAAGAAACACAACATATACGTAATGACTTACATTGGAAACAATATAAAATTACATCATGTGTAGCAATTACAAGGTGTTTGCAAAGACTTTCTAAGTACCCTCTTAGGCTGTACTTGAATTCAGGTACCCTTGATGTCAGAGCCCAGTGTGGGAAGAAGGCTGGTGTATTGGTTGTTCACAACCTAAGCATTTTGTAATCAGTAACAGCTGGTGGTCAAACCTTGGCTGGCCAAGATTTGTTTTAAATACCCCAACCCTCCCTTCCCCAGAAAGGAGGTATCAATCTTCATAATTTAGAAGACCACTCTTTACAGTGTGTCTGAGATCTGAAAATGTGGCAAGCATTCAGATTATCTAGGACTGAGAGAATAGTAGGCTGGGATACTAGTCCTCAGTGCTTGCAACACCCAAAATAACTTAAATTAGCTAATTCAGATAAGATAGCAGGCGTTGTTAATTTACTTGTAAAATATCCTTTGATTGTTTAAAGTAATTGTTAAAGAGTCAAACTTCTTGATAATGGCACAATTTGAAAATATTTTTTTTCCTTAGGTAAAGACATCCACACCTATAATGAAAGTGAAAAATCCCTTCAGTATATATGCCTGTGAATTTGCTCTGTATGTGGAGGAAGAGAAGTTGGTCCAGCTGGATGACTGCACCATGGCCTTAGCATCTCTAATAGCTGCATTCCATGTGTTTAATTTTCCACGACCAAAGAGGCTTCAGAACACATTGTCTTTTATAGAGACAAGGCTCTTGGAGATGGACAGCCCAGAGTCTCTTTCAGACAAAGTCAAGAGAAAACTCTGTGGGCTTCAGTATTAAAGAGAGGGAAAAGCTAAAGTTGTTCAGCTTGAGTTTGTGATGCTCTGGGGCATACCCTGCATCTAACCATGGGGAACTCATTGGTATAAAGACCCTAAATCTGGTCTTCCATTTGGGAGGGCAGTTTTGAGCAAGGAATGCCACCATGGTGGGATGGACACATGAAGGCCTTTTCATGGAACTTAAACTATGCTTGATTGTTGTGTGGGTTGTGATTTTTTTTAATTGTCATACATTTTCCAGTGGAAATGTAGTGAACTATGTAAAACATATTTTAAAAGCAGTAACAAATTTCATTGTTTATATGTATGAATATTTAGAGAAAGTTATTTCAGCTAAAAGCTAGGAATTTTCATTATTTTCAGTGGAAGTTCTATGGTCCTTTTAGTGATTCTGGTGGCAAAAAAGTTTGTTTTGCAATTCTGCAAATCACACTGGATACTGAAACCTAGTAAAGGTGGCATCACCATGTGGATGGAAAATAGAACACAAGTGTCATCTTAAAGGTATGGTGAAACTGGAAAAAAATTAGAATTGGCGTTTCATCTATGAGGTCTTTTTCACAAATTGGTGGTGACTAGCCCAGTGGCATGGAGGGCTAGGGAGCTTAACACCTCACCTCCTGCCATGCCAGTGACCCAGGTTCAGGAATGGACACGGGTCACCCAGGGGCTGGCTGGGGAGGGAGGATTGAGCATCCTAAGGACAGGTTTCCTCCCTCAGTGGGGGAAAGTGCATCCTGCTCAGTGGCTGCTACCTAGTGGATCTGGGTGGCAGCCAATAGGATGCAAAGGATGGTGTCCTGCCTGCTCAATGCCAGGGTGGAATCTCCATGGAGGCAGAGTTCATACAATGTGTCATTGAACGACCTGTGGGCCCAGGGAGAAAAATACCAGAGGAAGTCCCCCAACTATGGCAGGATTGCAGCCCAGTCCCCCCACAGTAGCCACACCAGTGATTGGGCTTGCCAAGGTCCTTTTGAAGAGGAAGACTGGTGCCAGCAACAGGTACATCTCAGAGAAGCTGGGTGATGGTGTTGGGGGTTACCGGTCCAGATTGAGGCCAGGTCAACTGCATAGGAGAATACAGTACTGATAAAAAAAGAGATTGATGTATGAAGAAAAGGAGTAAACACTGCTAGTCTTAAACAGGATGTTGGTGTAATCATGGGATGGTATTCCATGAAGCACTAGGTGTTGGGATGAACTCTTTATGATGTTTTACCTCAGGATTGTCCCCCAGAACTCATTTTAAATGAAAAGCTCTGTTAAGAAGCATTTGTAAATAGTGTTTGTTTATGAGTTTTGTTCCATTCTACTTTACAGGCAACACGTCTTCATCTGGGGGTGCAACTTTCTATTTAGACTTCCTCTTCTTGTCGTTGTTCCCTTGCTCTTTGGGTACTCTACAAGGTGAAGCACGGAGGTGTACCATTATCATTTAATGTGAACTTCATGCTCTAGAAAACAAGCTCGTTTTTATTTTTTTATTTTTGCACCTCTACCTCAACTTCACCTTCAGGATCTAGCAACCCTGTCACCACTCCCCAATGCAGTGAGTTGCAGCTCTGCACTGAAGCACCATATACTGTTCACTCAGCAACTACATTACCGTGAAGACCATTACAGTAACAAAATCCGCAGATCGTTGTAATGGTCCTGGCTGTACACAGACTGTGTTTCCCCGGTGGTTGCGCCCCCTCCCCAACACAGCTCTGACTCGGAGTTGATTATTTAAAAGTCAGGGGTGTGGTGGGCAGAGCCCCCCAGATGGGGTGGTACGGGGGCAAAGCCCCCTGCAAAAAAAACACTGTTTCAGTGACGGCACAATGCCTACTGTTGGCATTGTGCTGTCACTGTAATGCTGGTCATTAAACGTCTTATCGCTGTGGCTTGGTGGAACCATTAAATACCCTCCTGGGGATTCTTTGAGCCAAGAAAGGGGCCAGCAGTTGCTTCAGAGTGGCCTGTCGTGGCTGGGAGGTTTTTACTTTATATAGTATGAGCTCGCTAGGCCTGCACGTAGAGAGTGATTGAGCAGTGTGGCACTTCCCCCTCCCTGTACTGCAGAGTCCAGATATTGTTCTCTGCAGCATGCTTGCAACTTCACAGGTCCAGGGCAGAAAAATTAGTGTGATGCAAAAACTGGGGTTTTCACGTGGCAGCTCGCCACACCACCATAAAATTAACTGCTTTTACTTCTCAGAAGAATACCATGCATGTGATTCCATTGTGTATGACCACAGAGCTTATTACAGTACCTAAGGGTTAGAACTGAACTTAAACAGGTTTCAGTTATAACTAGAGATGTTGCTAAGCACTTCACGGAGTTGTTTTGTGGCCTGGCTCCAACATCACCTTTCAGTTTTCTTTAAAAAAAATATCCCCCAGCCTCATATCCTCAATATCTTCATGCCCAAAGCCCCACCTTTTTTTTTGTATTACTATTTATACTCCTTGGGGGTTCCACAGGCTGCTATGGCTCTCCATGGAGAGTTCAGCTCAGCCACTTGGGGCTTTATCTAGCCTGTGGTATCCCCCACCTTTTTCCTCCAGTTTTTCTCCCATTCTGTCCTGGGGCCTCTGGCAACTGCAAGCATGCATGTGCATGGAGGCATACATGCACGCTGAGAACCTGGTGATAACCCCTTCCCCCATCTGGCCTAGCAGTACTTCTCCTGTATGGCTTGGCACTGCCACCCAGCCTCCATTCGGTGGTAGCCAAGAACCAAGGAGAAGTAGTCTCCCTCCTGGGGAGGGCAGAGCTGCCTGTCGGCTTCTCATCCAGCTCTCTCCTTCATTCCCCCAAGCCAGCCCCAAGTGGCCATGGCTTGCTCCTGAACAAGGGTAAACAGCATGGTGTGAGGTGTGGTGTCCAGCACCTCAACCCTCAGGTGTCAGTGTGGCTCAGTTTGTAGCACATCCATCTCTGGACCAGAAGGTCGTGGGTTCTCGTCCAACACCAGGATTGGACTTGCACCTAGAAATCGCTGGCATCCGAGTGCAGTATCGGGGGGTGCTGTACTTCTGGGGTGTGCCGTCCTTCAGATGAGACGTTAAACCGAGGTCCCTTCTGCCCATCTTGGTGTTGTCCTAGTGGGTGTCCAAGTGGAAGTAAAAGAACCCAGGGCACTCTTTGCAAAGAGCAGGGAACATTCCCAGTGTCCTGGCCAACATTCCCCTTCCCATAAACCAGTTCATGCAATTATCCAGGTTGTGTGTGGGTGATGGTGTGCGATATGGCCACCACCACACATTCAGTCACTTCACTACCAGTCTAGCATTGCTTGTAAAGCACTTTGGGATACTGTGTATGAAAAGCGCTATATAAATGCTGATTCTTTTTCTTCACAACTGGGCTTGCCAAAGCCTCACCAATTTTAAACTTAACCCCCATCCTGTATCCATGTAGCACCCAGTTCTGACCTCCTTTCTCCTTGCCCCATTGAAGTTAAGCATATGACTGGGAGAAATAACTTACCTTTACTTTAGTTTATTCTTTACTGTAGAAGTCCCACACCACCAGCATTCATGCACCTCCCCTCCAACCCTATCCCAGTACATAGTACACCCCCATCCCTACACCCTAAAGGCCCCCAGTATTCTACCCTTCTCCTTATGCCACCCCATGTAATGGATATGACTAATGTCAGTGGGTCTGATCTGAATAACTGAAGGAAGATGATTCCAAATATTTTAAAGTCCAGCAGCATAGCAAGCTAAAGGCTCACCCACATTGATCATCCCACCATCTTGGCCAGTCACTGTTTAAAATGAATGAAAGTGTGAACCCACTAATAGTAATCTTCTCAGATATTTAAGTGATTGATAATGAGGGCATACTTTCATTCATCAAACAACATCCATCAGAGTTTGTGGGATGGTCTGTGCCAGTAATCTGCTATGCTGTTGTTTTTAGAAACTTTTGGAACTTTTTTCAGTCACTTCTTCATGTAAGACCCACTGACCAGACTCATATACATTACAGGGGTGGCATGGGGAGAGAAAAGGGTGGCATTTTTAGTGCCTTGACCGTGGAGGGGACAGTGGGTTCACTGTTAACTGGTTGGGGCTTGGAGGAGGGTAGCTACCTGAATGCCAGAAGCATGGAATTGTATGAAATTGAAATGAAATCTGCTCACCTTCACTGGTCTGGGCGGGGAGGCTCGCATTGGGTTCAGTAAAGTGGGGTGACACGAGATTTTGTTAACAATGATTGGTGCTTGTGGAGGAGGGGGTGAGGTGCAATGAATATGGTGGATGGATTTTATCTTTTTTTTTAAAACACACGCAAACGTGAAGCATGCAGAGTTGTGCTTTGCCGATATAGTGCCTCTTTTGCTTGACAAGTACTTTGCTGGGTGACATGGGTACTTTGTTGGGTAAAGCAGAGACTTTGCTGGCTAAAGTAGGTACTTTGCTGTGCAAAGTGCTACCCATAGTATAATGCAAGAAGTTTAAATATAATCAAAAAACTGAACTAGAACTCATACTTATTAGGGATAACATTGACTTTGTTGCTGTCTCCGAAACATGGTGTGATGAAACCAACCTCTGGTCAAGAAACGTCAACGGTTATAAACTCTTCCACAAAAAATGATCAAACAAAAAGGGTGGAGGTGTACACATATCTATCTGGGCAGAGATTCAATTAAATAAAAAGAACACAATAAGAATACTTAACTACTGCCTCCCTCCAGTAATAGTGAATATCGTGAAGAACTAAATAAAGAAATAAAGCTAGCCTCAGATAAATCTGATGTAATACAGTAATACTTGGAGATTTCAACATGCCAGGAATTAACTGGCATACCCTCACTAGTACAACAGCCCATTAAGCTTCATTCTTAAACACACTCACATAACTAGCCCTTGAACAATTAGTCAAGCTACCAACAAGGGCAAATAATATCCTCAACTTAGTATTTACTAATATTAAAAATGGAATCTCAGAGATTCAAGTAAAAGAACCATTAGGTGGCAGTAACCCATCTATCTTAGCTTTTACCAACACTATCAAATGTCTAATGACAAACAATAAAACATATATAAAGAATTACAGGAGGGCTGATGACCAGAAAATGAAGGATATGATTAACAACATTGACTGGGAAACAGTACTAAACAACAAATCAGTAGAAGACAGAAATCCAATTGTACTATACTCAAAACGATCGAAAAATGGTGTGTAACAAATAAACTAATATATAACAGGGCAAAGTCCCATACTGGATGACTAAGAAACTCAAGAACCAAATTAAAATAAAGGAAAGGGCATACTCAGCACTCAAATAAAACAAAACCTACAACAAAGGAAAAATACAAAACTGAATTAAGGAAAACTAAGAAACTAAAAAGGCAGGAACAAAGGGACCTAGAATTCAAAATAGCCACAATGAAAATGAACCAGAAAGTGTTCTTCTACTGTGTTAACAACATGAATAAAAATGGCAACTCCCCTGGGTACCTGACAGTAAACGGTTCAACCATAAAAGAAGTCTGTGAAATTGCCAACAAATTAAATGAATAATTTACCTCTGTATTCAATAAAGAAGATAAGTCCACCTTTATTTGGAACACCAGTGTATCCAACATTCAGAGTTTTACTCTGGGAAAAGTAAATCAAGTTATAAAATCCTTAAATCCAAATTCATCCCCGGGCATTGATGGGCTACAACCATGCTTCTTAAAAAATCTTGTGGACTGTATAAGCAAACCCTTCTGGTTATTCTTTAATAAATCTATAAACCTGGGAAAAGTCCCTACTGATTGGAAAAAAGTTATTGTCACACCAATACACAAGAAATTAAATAAGTCATTACCCCAAAACTATTGACCTATCAGTTTGACATCGGTTCCAGGTAAGTTAATGGAAAAACTTATAAATAGATTTGAAAAAGAATCTAGTATACTTGGTATCCATGACATAACACAGCACAGATTTCACAGAGGATGATCCTGTTCTGGCAATTTAATTAGCTTTTATGAAACAATAAGTCTAAGTCTGTATTCAGGGAAACCTGTGGACATGATCTATTTAGATCTCAGTAGAGCATTCGATACCATTTCCCACAACAAATTATTACAAAAATTAAAATCAATGGGTTACAATGAGTAGACGCATGCCTCCAAGGTAGAATACAACAGGTAAGAATAATGAAGCAATTGTCAAAAGAGGTTCAGGTTACAAGTGTTGTTCCCCAGGGGTCCGTACTAGTCCCTTTCCCTTTAACTGTTTTATTTATGATTTTCATAATAGGCTCAACATCAAAACAATCAAGTTTGCAGATGACACCAAAATAACACATGAGGTGGACATAGAAATAAATTACTTTTCTTTGGTGAACAATCTTAAACTTATGGAAAGATGGGTACTAACTATAAACTGGATCTCAACCTAAATAAATGTACCGTACTCCACATCGGCCGTCATAATCGAGTGTGGTCATACCACTTAATGGGACTTGAATTACCTACTGTAGCCAACAAAAGAGACCTCGGGATCATCGTTGATAATTCGCTAATCATGTATGCCCATGTCTGTAAAACTGCACAAACTGTGAACAAATATATCAACATAATTAAAAAAGTGTTTGTCTCTAGAGATGAGTCTAGAGATGAGCATAGTATAATTAACTTTTATAAATTATACATCAGACCACATGCAGACTACGGATCCCTGTTTTGGGCACCCTACCAAAAACAAGACATTAACCACTTGGAAAAAGTTCAAAGAAGGGCGACAAAATTAATTTCTAGTTTAAAGCATAAACCATGTGAGAACAGGTTACAGAATTACACTTAGTTCCTTTGGAACATAGGAAGGTTACGGGAGGTTATTTACATTTTTTCAAGATAGCCAAAAACCAGGAATTAATCACTGCTTATAACACCACTCCCTTGGTAAGGCCAGTTGCCCTTAAATCCCACAGCAGACAATTTGAAGTCCAAAGAATGAACGTACAAAAAGACAAAATTATTTCACTATTTGGGACCCAAGACCCTGGAATAGACTTCCTCAATATTTGAAAGTAAAAAAGTAAACCACACTTGGTAGTCAAAACTGCAGAGTTGCTAAAACTTTTAATGGTCAATATACTGCACTCATGAAAGAGCTGTGCAGCCCACCAAAAAACTCCAACGTTTCACACTTAAAGCACACAAGCACACAACAGAGTTTTTTGGTGGGGTGCACAGCTCTTTCATGGGCTCAGTATATTGAACATTAAAAGTTGTAGCAACTCTGCAGTTTTGACTCCTGAGCGTGGTTTACTTTTTTACTTTCATAGTATATGCCATTGTTACGATGCACTGGTGCTGTTTGAGCTGCCCTGGTCTAAATTCCTCAATATTTGGTAAACATCAATGAAAGTGATAATTTCAAAAAAATAATGACAAATTAATGGGTTTCTAATCTGAGGCTACAAAGTGTGGCAGACAGTCTTGATGGGCCGATGCCTACTATTGTCAATAACAAACCATGTAACCAAGTCTTTGCCTGGTGAAATGTCAAATTCACCTTACAAAAAAATGTGCAAAGTGTTTAAACTTTTTGTCACTTTTTACAAAGCAAAGTTTTCCAGTTTTACCCACCCTTATTTATTACCCTGCCAAAAAGATGGTGATGATATCTGACCCAAAATAGAGTTCACTGCTTTCTACAAAACAAGTTGAATCCTTTTTTTATTTACACATTACAATGAATAAAGCAGAATACTGTTAGCAAAATGTAGCACTGAACCTATTTACCTTCACATGTTAGGAGAAGGCCAGCAAACTGAGTGGTGAGGGCATGAGTGTGTCATTAAGGTCAGCCTCACAATTAGGGTTGTGCAATACTAATACTATTCAGGACAAACACAATTATAAAATAGGTTGTAATTTTCCTGCTTCCTACTTGGCTAAATAGGTTATGAGACCCATATGTTCATTTCCCATAAATTCACAGGTTGGAATAAACTCAAGCATTGGGATTTGAAATGGGGGCCAGTCACATACTGAATTCAAGAGCCACCTCACTCATCACTGACTGCCATTACAAATATGGCTACCACCTGTACTCACTGAAAACCTTGAATAAGGCCCTGAAAAGTAAAATTCCTTTAAAATTTAATAAATAAATAATTAAACATTCGTTCTTCTCATGATCCCTCCTTATGCATGTAAACTAACTTGGGGAATGAAGTAGTGCAACAGGGAACTGGAGGCAGTAAGAGCTGATAAGGCTATGGGGCCAGATTGGGTGCACTTCAGGATATTAAAAGAGCTAAGAGAAGAGCTGGCAGAACCTCTGACTACCCTGATTAACCTGTCATTGGAAACAGGGGAGGTACCCAAGGACTGGAGGAGAGCTGATGTAGCCCCTCTGTACAAAAGTGGAAACAGTGAGGAAGCAGGGAACTACAGACCAGTCAGCTTGACCTCAGTAGTGGGAAAGGTCATGGAAACACTACTAAAAGAACAGTGGAACACCTGGTTGTCAGAAGTCTACAGGACGTAAGGCAGCATGACTGTACAGGAGGGAGGTCATGCCAGACTAACCTCAAGTTCTTCAACTGGGTAACGAGGGAGGTGGATCGGCGAGGGGCAGTGGATGTGGCCTACCTGGATTTCAGCAAGGCCTTTGACACTGTGCCACATAGAAGGCAGTTAAACAAGCTGAGGAACACGGGGTTGGAAAGAAGGTAGTGGAGGTGTGTGAAGAATTGGCTGGATAACAAGATCCAGAGGGTGGTGGTAAATGGCTTTCACTCTGCAGAGGGTAAAGTGACCAGTAGGGTGCCACAGGTATCAGTGCTGGGTCCAGTCCTCTCCAATGTTTTTATCAGTGATATTGTAGAGGGTCTGGAAGGGAAAATGTGCCTGTTTGCTGATGACACTAAGCTGTGCAACAGGGTGGACACAACCAAGAGGAGTGGCTAGAATGATGGAAGATCTAAGGAAGCTGGAGGATTTGTCAAGGGATTGGCAGCCAGGTGTCAATGCAAAAAAGTACAAGATAATGCACATAGGGTACAAAAACCCAGAGCTACATATCAACTGGGGGGGGGAGGGGAATAGAATGTTCCAAGGAAGAATGAGACCTGTGGATGATCATCTCCAGTGACCTCAAGGTAAGTAGACAGTGTGGCAAGGCAGCAGGAAAGGCAAACCAGATGCTGGGATGCATAGGCAGGGGAATTACCAGCAGAAAAAGGGAGGTAATGATTTCACTACACAAGACATTAGTGAGGCTGCACACCAAATACTGTCTCCAGTTCTGGAGGCCTCATGTATGTAAGGACATAGGGTGGAGGCAGTTCAGAGGAGGGCAGCCCAAATGGTGCAGGGACTATATGGTAAGCCCTATGTGGATAGGCTGAGGGAATTAAACATGAACTCTCTGTAAGAGAGAGAAGGAAGGGGGATGTAATTGAGACATTTAAGTACCTCATAGGGAAGAGTAATGTACAGGAGAATACTATATTCCAAAGAAAAAGATGCTCAAGGATGAGGGGGCACAAGATAAAATTGGAGGGAGGAAGGTAGGTTCAGAGGGAATGTGAGGAAGTATTTCTTTTTACAGAGAGGGTGGTGGACAAGTGGAACGCCCTGCCAGAGGAGGTGGTGGGGCAGAAATGATTACAGGTTATAAACATACTTAGGATAGGCATAGAGGATTGCTGGTAGTCGGGGTGAGGGAGGTAACAACCTAATGCCAGCAGTGAATGATATAGCACAATTGTTAGTGGTAAGACATACTATGTGGGCTGAAGGCTTTTATCTGCCAGTAATTTCTGTGTTTCCAAGTACTATTCACAGTTTTAATTCCTGGTGGTTTTGTTTGTGACCATGAGAAATACCCCTTCTATCCTTACCAGATTGCCAGTGCAATCTCTGCTACTTTCACTGCTTCACACAAAATTGAGACCATGGCTTTGTACAAGGTCTTCTGTTGTGTGTGAGGGGGTGAATATTCTGGTAGAGGAATTCAACAGAAATCTCAATTCCTGTGTTCCATAATAAACTTCTAGGTGTGTGGATATGCTTCACTTATTCACACTCATGCAGTTCCACTGGAACAATGTTATTGGCCAGAATGTCTCTGAGCTAAGCTCCTCCCACCAGCCACATGGTATGTTCCTCAACTCCACCTCATGATGTCAGATGTTTTCTTTCTGCTGAATAACAGGTCACCTCTTTCAGGCTGCTGTTTAGGATTCTCTGCTCCCTAGGCAGATCTCCCTTTTTTTTTTTTTAAAGATGTTGATTTCTTTGACTCAGTTTTGCAGTTCTTTGGATTCTGTCTCCAGACCAACAACAGAACACAAGAAACCAGGATTCAGATTCTGCATAAGGTACCAGCAGAAGATGTCAGTCACTGATCCACACAACACATGCATGTACCTGGGCAGGCAAGACAACAAGGACAGGTGAAGTCTGTGCTTCCTGAGTCCCTTGAGGAGAGAGAGCTCTGGCTCTCACTGAGTCGTCCCTCAGAGAGGGTTCTGAATGACTGCCCTAAGGACTGCAGGAAAGTCTTGGCTGTGGCCAGGTCTGCTTGGCAACTTGCAGCCTTTGAGGTGGTAGTGGCACCTGCCACAGTAGGCACCTCTATGGTCTCAGCGCTCTTCCTTGGGTCCAGCATCAGAGGGTCTTTCATGGGCCAGTTCTGTGATATTTATCTGTCCCTCCAGACCTTGGGGGAGAGTTCTGCCCTCCATAGATCAAAATCCAAGTACCGTTGATGCCAGTCACTGGACCGGGAGCAATTGAGGTACTCCTAGTCACTCCACTCCATTAAATGCTTAATGGCTATTGAGCTCCCCTTGGCTGAGGGGCAGGTCAAGGGCCTTCAGCTCTGACATTGAGCTAGTTGACTTAGACTCTGGTCAAGCAGGCTGTCACAATCTTTCTTGAGCCAGTTGACCAGTTTCCAGAAGAGGCCAAGGACTCAGTCTTGCAAGCCTCTGTGCTCCTGGTTCTCATTCAGGAGGACATGGACATGACCATGTCGGTGGCCCTGGCTGATCCACCACAGGACCTACCTATACCCAGAGTTGGGTCTTCAGTGCCTATGTTGCGCATAGAAACATAGTCTATGATGGCAGATAAGGACATCTTGGCCCACCTAGCCTGACCATTTCCCTACCTATTGGATAAGCTGCAGATCCTAGTTAACCAACAGCCTACTTCATCCTACCCCCACCAGAATTTCCTTCTGTCTATCCTGTGCATTCTTGAATTCCTCCACTGTTTTTGACCCCACAACCCCCTCAGGAAAGTCATTCCTGCCCAATATCAGTAGGTGAGTAATTTATGGCTAACCACAGAAAGAAACTCCTCACAGTTAGTAGGCTGATCAGTGGTTGAGGTTGCAGTTGAGGCACTCAAGATTTCAATCCTGCTTGACTGGGAGGCATCACTGTCAGTGTTCCTCAACCTCCTCATCATTGGTGAGGAGAGGCATCGATGCAAAATGCTATGAGGAATTCCTGTAGCAACAGTTGGCCTTCATGGGGCAGGTTAGTGCTCTATTACAAATCCCTCCAGTCCCCTGGCAGCCAGCAGTGGTTACCCCACCAGTCCATCTTCCTCATGTGCTCCTCAGACCTGCTTCTCCTCCGATTAGGGTGGAGCCACCACCACAACAGCCGTCAGTCAGCGTTTTGACCAAGGAGGCTGGCCGTTCAGCCACCAGCATGCCAGGACAGATTTTGGTGTGGATCACCCTAGGTGGGGGTTCCTGGGAGGTCTGTGATTAGCAGTGACTGAGGGCTGTTTTCAAGGAGTCAGCAGCTGACATGGATCATGAGTCCATGGCCTCTGGGACTCAACTGTAGCTTGGTGAAGGAGCCTTCCACCAAGCATGGCCCGATGTCTTTCAGTGGGCTGCTTCAACTTATCTCAGAATCCACATGGATTCCACTTGAGCCAGTCCAGAAGAGGGCTAAATACCCTCTCACAGACATTTTGGACTGGGATGAATCCTGGGGTTGCCTTCCCTGTGGCTGAGGCCATTGTGTGCCTGGCCCTGGAGCTTTGGCTGCATCCAGCATCCTACCCGGCACCTTTTGCCCATAGGGTCCACATGTACATGGTTCCCAGAGGCTCCCTTTCAGGGTATTCAGACCACCCTTCAGTGATATGTCTGGTCACAGATTCAGTGTTTTGTAAATCTGACCACCGGGGGAAATGATAAGCCTCTGGACAAGGAATTTCATAAGATTGATCACGCCACTAATACAGTGTACACTGCAGCCACTGTAGGTCTCCAGCAGGCTAACTATGCCATAATGATGGCTAACTATGGTTACTCCCTGATGGGAGTCTTTAATGCTGTCCTTCCAACATTCATCCTGAGCAACAGATGGAGCCCATCAGAGATCAGGGTCAGTTACTGGCTAAACACCAGCTTCAGACAGCCTTGGACATGGGTTACTCTTGCACCTTCGTTGTGGCAGCAGCATTCTCCATATGTCAGAGGGCCTGGCTGCATTTGTCCACCTTCATGGCAGACACACAACATAAGTTGCCTGGTGTCCCTTTTCATGGACACTGACCTATTCAGCCCTGGTGTGGAAAGACATCTCACCCAGACTGAAAAGTCCTATGCCACCCTTGCCTCTATGACTTCATCCAGAAGGACCTAATAGAAAGCCTAAAAAGCAGGCTTTTCAATACTGATCCTTTCAATCACAGCCTCCTTGGCAGCAGCCCCAGCAGGGGAAGCTCCAGTGCTTGTGCCCAAGCTGAAGTTGGGGGCTCAGGAGCCAAAAAATGTGGGTGCAGGGGTAGTGGTGTCCCTCCGGCAGTAGCCTCTGGTGCCTCTGCAAAAGCTTTGCAGTGACAGGTCGGAGATGTCATTCCTCCACCTGTCCTGTCAGTGACTGCTGTCCCAGTTGGAGGCCAGCTATGTCACATGCCTGGTGCAGAGGCAGGGCTTCAGTTAACTCCATTTTTGAAGGAACTAGAAGGGAGACAGGATCAGATCTACAGTACAGTAGCTTCTTGTTTTTACATTGTTTCTTGTGGATTCTGCTTGATAGATGGTTATTTCTTTTCTTTCTTACTACTAAGGGGCTAGCAGGGTATTGTTTGGGACTGTTGGGATTTTGAAACCTGTTTTGGTAGCTATAAGTGGGCTCATTTGTTTGATTCACTGTGTGGCAGGCTGCATTTGTAGAGGCCTGTTTCTTCTGTTTTAAAACATAATTGGTGTGATTTAACTGGGTCTGTTTCTTTGAATTGTAGACCAATATCTTCTAATTCCAAGCCTATTTTGATGTGTTGTTGGTGAAGCTGTTTGAATTGGAGTCCTGTTTCTTTGGGTAGCAAACCTATTTTGAGGGCTTTGAGTAGAATTGTGATTCATTGTTGCTGGCTTCACTAGCTGCAAAGTTTTAGTGCAGAGTGGGGGAAGGGTGCTAATGGTCTGGCCAGGTCTCACTCAGTTAGGGAGGCAGAGCTGAATCAGGTGTGGAGTCAGTGCTTTGGCTTCTCAGAAGGAACTAGAAGCGGGACAGGATCAGATCTACAGTACAGTAGCTTCTTGTTTTTACATTGTTTCTTGTGGATTCTACTTGGTAGATGGTTATTTCTTTTCTTTCTTACTACTAAGGGGCTAGCAGGGTATTGTTTGGGGCTGTTGGAATTTTGAAACCTATTTTGGTAGCTATAAGTGGGCTCATTTGTTTGATTCACTGTGTGGCAGGCTGCATTTGTAGAGGCCTATTTCTTCTGTTTTAAAACATAATTGGTGTGATTTAACTGGGTCTGTTTCTTTGAATTGTAGACCTATATCTTCTAAGTCCAAGCCTATTTTGATATGTTGTTGGTGAAGCTGTTTGAATTGGAGTCCTGTTTCTTTGGGTAGCAAACCTATTTTGAGGGCTTTGAGTAGAATTGTGATTCATTGTTGCTGCCTTCACTAGCTGCAAAGTTTTAGTGCAGAGTGGGGGAAGGGTGCTAATGGTCTGACCAGAGGCCTCAGCTACCTGATTGATTCTGGAAGACTTGGTCTGGTCCCACCCCCCAAACCCCCTCACCCCACCCACCCCTAGTCCATTATTTCCTTTATACCAGGGGTTCTGACATCACTTCATCAAACGGGCAAAGGATATGCACCTGTCATAGCAGAAGCAGACATCCAGGAAAGGAACAGCAGCAAGTGAAGAGGTGACTGCTATCTCAGTGGAAGGGAAGTAAATGCAAATCTAGGCACTTTCATTATTACTTCTTCGCATTGATATTGTATTGGGGAAAGGAGGAGTAGGAGTTTGAAGAAGGTTGTGTAATGGCTACTTAAAGTCTCTTTTTGAGTGTGGATAGGAAGGTTAGGAATATAAAAAGCAGTTGCTCAATATATCTAAACATGTGCAACAAAGGGGGTAAGGGAAATAAAGAAAATGTTTTGCACTGATAGAGGGGGGAGAGGGGAGACTTGGGGAGTGTTTGTATCCTGCATCTGGAAGGGTGGGGGTCGCTGGTGGGCAATGACAGCAATGGGTAGGGTGGTAGGCTGCAACAACTGCGGTACACCAATTTTTCTAAAAATTGCCTGGAGTGTGGGAGGATGTTAGCGTGCAACCACATAGAAAAACTTAAAAAGGAGATTGAGGGTCTGCAGGAGGAACTAAGACAGGCAAGGCAGATTGGGGGTGGGTTTAGCCCAGTACTGGAGGGAGGAAGAAGGGGAGATGAGGGAGGGCGATTTAAGCCAACAGTTGTGAGGAGAGGGTCAGAAGAAGGGAAGCAGAGACAAAGGGGCCCAGGCCAGGAAGAACGATTGCCGGGGAAACTAGGTCAGGAGACAAAAGACAAATGGAAGGAGGAGATAGGGACTTGTGAGGGGAGGCGAAGAAGTGGCAAAAGTCATGGAGTGGAAAGGAGAGAACAGGTTACTATGAAGAGAGAGGGAGCAGGCATTTGTGAAAGGTCTTCAGAAAATAGTTTTGCACTGCTAGAGAGGAAGAAGGTGGAGGCAGGAAATGATGAAATTAGAGGAGTAATTGATAAATGCCTGGACCAAACTGGAGTAGGGGAAGTTCTGCTGGGAGAATTGCAACAGGGGTAAAAGGGGGAAATAATCTGCAGGAGGAAGAAAAGGAGCTGGAAATGAGAGAGGGAGATGAATGGAAGCAAGCAGGGAGTAAGAGGGGTGGAATCTTAGTGCTGGGGGACTCAATACTAGGAGAAGTCAGGTGGGGTAGCAAGGGGGAGAGGCATAGTCACATTTGGGTGGAGACCATGCCAGGAATGACAGCAGAAAGGGTGGGACAATCTGTTCTGAAATATGCTAGAAAGGGTAGGGACAAGCCTCATTTAATTATAAATCTTGGGACAAATGTCCTGGCTGACAAGACAGTAGATATAGTCCAGAGGAGATTTGAGGAACTAGCACAATAATGTGAGGGGGCAGGAAGATCATTATCTTTTTCAGATATATTTCCAGTGCCAAAGGCAAGCACAAGATAGCTGAGAATAGAGGAATTTAATGGATGGCTAAGAACCTGGTGTTGTGCTAAAGGGTATGGTCTGTTGGGAGTGTGGAGGGACCTGGGAGGACAGTAGTCTCTAAGCCAAGGACAGACTACACTTGAGTGAGGAGGGAAAGAAAATGTTGAAACAGAGGATGGAGGAGTACACAGAGGAAGTTGGGAACTTAAACTAGGAGTGGGGGGTGGCAGTTGGGGAAGAGATATGCAGAGACCACAGGTTGGGAAACCATATGAGCTTACCCCCATAACAGTGACAAAGGACAAATGGCAAGTACTATTGGTGATGCCAGGAAAGGAGGGCAGGATGGGAGGGGGGGAAGGGTGGAAGGTGGTTACCCTTAATGCTAGGAGCCTTGGGAGGAAAACTGCAGGTTACAGGTTCTCAGGGCAGAGGAGAGGTGGACATTGCAGCCATCCAAGAAACATGGGCCACCCAATACAATGACTGGGACCTGTCTGTACCAGGGTACAGGTTATTTTGTAGGAACAGGGTGATTGGGAAAGGGGGTGGCACATATGTGAAGGAAGGACTGAAGTGTGTAAGGGAGGAAGGGAGGAGGGTAGTACTGGAGTCACTTTGGATGCAAATCCAGGATTCCAAGAATAGATTCTTAGAATGGGAGGTACAGACCACCATCTCAGATGGAGGAGTTAGACAGGGAACTAGCAGGACAGATCAGGAGGACCTGCAAGAAGGGTAGTGTGGTGATTGTGGGGGACTTCAACATGCCAGGAGTGGACTGGAGCACCCCAACAACCAGGAACAGAAGGGAGCAGGTACTGCTGGATGCCTTCCAGGACAGCTTCCTGCTGCAAATGGTCAGTGAACCAACCAGGTTAGGGAATACCCTTGACATTGTGCTGGCAAATGGGGACTTTGTGGAGAGAACTTACAGTGGAGGAACCAGTCAGGGAGTGACCACCACCAGTATGACTCACATTGGTTATGGGCAAGGAAGGAGTGGAATCTGGCACAAGAGTGCTGGACTTCAGGAGGGCTGACTTTGGGAGGATGAGGGAAGTGGTAAAAGGGTACCTGGCCAGAATTCAGTCTAGTATGGAATCTAACCAGAGGTGGGAGCTCATAAAGCTGGGGATAGTGGAGGCAACCAAAACCTGCTGCAAAGCCCAGAGCAAGAAGGCTAGGGCTAAGAAACCGAGCTGGTTGAGCAAGGAGGTCATGGAAAAGGTAAGGAGGAAAAGAGCTGCCTTTAGGAAGTACAAGAAAACAGGGAGGGAGAGGACAGGGAGGAGTACTTGACAGAATCGAAGGAGGTGACAAGGGGAGCCAAAGCATCTACAGAACTCAGGGTGGCACAAGGCATTAAGAAGGGAGGGGAGAAGACTTTTTAAGCACATCAGGGAGAAAAGGAGCTGTAAGGACCACATAGTAAGAATTAGGAAGGAGGGGGGGTGGAAGCAGGGTGCGATAAGGCAGAAGCACTAAATGAGTACTTCTGCTCAGTATTTACTAAAGAGAAGAGGAGGGGTGGCACCCAAGGTGGGATAAATGGCAGAAGCGGGGGGGGGGAGTGGTGACAGATGGGGAAATCATGGAGGGCAGAGTTCAAGAGGGTTTGAAGGCACTGAGGGTGGACAAGGTGCCAGGCCCAGATGGCATCCACCCCAGGGTACTGAAGGAGCTGGCAGAGGTCCTTGCTGGACCCTTGGCAGACCTATTTAATGCCTCACTACATTCAGGGTGTGTACCTCAAGTCTGGAGGATGGCTCATGTGGTGCCCCTCCACAAGAGTGGCCCCAAGGATGAACCAGGAAACTACAGACCAGTGAGCCTCACATCCATCTTGGGTAAGCTAATGGAGACTGTCCTGAAGGAGAGGCTGGTGGCCCTCCTAGAGGCCAAAGGACTACAGGGCAGCAGACAGTATGGTCTTCACATGGCAGATCCTGCCAAACCAACCTGGTCGAGTTCTATGACTGGGTAACTAGGCAACTGGACAGGGCCATGCAGTGGATGTCCTGTATCTGGACTTCAGTAAGGCATCTCGACTCAGTGCCACATGGAAGGCTGGGAAGGAAGCAGTAGAGCACAGGGCGGGTGCAAAGCTGGTGAGATGGGTAGGAAACTGGCTTCAGGGAAGGCAACAGAGGGTGGTGGTGGGTGGGGATCTCTCACACCCAAGGGCAGTGATGAGTGGTGTTCCACAGGGCTCGGTGTTGGGACCAGTGTTGTTTGGGATATTCATTGCAGACATATCATGGGACATAAAGAGCAAGATCAGTCTGTTTGCTGATGATACCAAGGTAGGCACAGTGGTGAATGACCTAGGGGGATGGCAGGGGTTGCAGGATGATCTGGCAAAGCTTGAAACCTGGTCAGACACCTGACAACTGGGGTTTAATGACAAAAAGTGCAAGGTGCTGCATTTTGGGATGAAGAACCCAAGGAGGAGTTACCAGCTGGGGGGAGTGCAGCTAGCTCAGACAGAGGAGGAGAGGGATCTGGGTGTGCTCATTACAGGGTCAATGAACAACTCGGCACAATGTAGGAAGGCAGCTGCTAAGGCCAACAAAATGCTGGGTTGTATTGCAAGGGGTATATCCGTGAGGAGGGAGGAAGTGATTCTGCCACTGTGTAGGTCATTAGTTAGACCACACCTGGAGTACTGCATGCAGTACTGGCGCCTGTATTCGAAGAGGGACATTGTTACTGAAGGGGTGCAGTGCAGGGTGACAAAGATGATCAAGGGCTGGGGGACTTACCACACGAGAGGAGGTCAAGGAGTTGAACATGTACTCACTGGAGGAGAGGAGGACAGGGGTGACATAGGATTGAAACCTTTAAATACATGAAAGGAATAAACAAGATGGGTAACAGAGGGCTGTTCAAGCAGGAGGGAGGGCTACCAGGGCCAGTGATATGAGACTGAGGGAGGAAGGTTCAGGAGGGAGATGAGGAGACACTTTTTACAGAGAGGGTGGTGGCTGGGTGGAATGCGTTACCTGCAGAAGTGGTATGTAGTAGAACAGTGGACTTCTTCAAAGGGGTATGACAGGACAAGGGGAGGGTTAATGAAGGAAGGGTGGAAGGGAGGGCAGCTGCAGAATAAGAGTGCTAGCTGCACATTCAAGCAGACCGATGAGACCCTAGGCCTTTATCTGGCAAATCTCTGTATGTTCATATTTGACTTTCAAAAATAAGGCAAAAACTTCCAAAATAAAGGGGGAATAAGTAATTGACTTCCAGATGTAAAACAAAAAATGTGATGACTTTCAAAATTGTAAGGATAGAAGTCAGAAATTATGGATTTTTCTGAAAGAAATTGTATTTTACAACTAATATACTAAATTAGCATCCATAAACTGGTCCTTCCAAGAATATTGACTTCCACAAGTGGGATACTGGAAGTATTTTGACTTCCCAAAAATTGGAATGACTTCCAGAATTTGACTAATGGAAGTTTTAGACTTCCATTAAAAATATATTAACTGAACCCCTGTGTAGAGGCATAGGTCAGGAAGCACAGGCAGACCAGGAGAAGTTAAAAAATTTGCAAGTAGCATTTTATTATCAATAACAATAAAATTAAAGAAAAACTGAAATTGTACAGGATAGCTTTTCATGCAGGCAGTGCAAACAGAGAAAGTCCTACATCTAAGAGTCTCTCAGTATAAATCTTAGTCTCATTATGTCTCTAAACAAAATATTGCTCTTCTTTTATAAGATGTCCTCGTATTTTAAATTTGCATTCTTATTGTTAAGTTACATCTCCTGTTTTTCACAAAATGTATCAGAACATTGTCAGTTTCTTTCCTGAGGTTAGCCAGAAGAGTATATCCAGTCTCAACAGGTGCAACAAATTAGAATATTCTGTCCCAGAGCATGGTTTCCTCCTGACCATTCTACTAAAAAGCTTGTGGAGGTCAAAATACATCTCAAGGTTAGCTCTGTGCTATAGATTGTCACCTTTTTAAGAAACCCAAGAAGCTTTTTTCAGTTATTTTAAACAACATAACTATATACATTTGCAAACTAAAGGATCACAGTTTCTCATAAAAGATTCACGTGTATTTTTCAACCACAGAAAAGCAAGGGGAGAAAGAACAGAAGCAGCAAGTGACAGAAGGAAGATAATGGGGAAATTATGGGACCATCAGAGTGGCCAATTCCTAGGTACCACAAAGAAAATTTGATTGCGCAGAAAGACAAAAGACAGACAAGTGGCAGAATAAGAAAGGACAAAATAGATCCTTGCTTTTAACTCTCTCTGTATAACAAATGGGACACAGTCTTACCCAACCCTATCACACACCACTCTAAGAGGAAACTTGTTTGTTTTTTAAAACTGATTTACAAAACCTGCCTTTATTTCTCTTTTAACATTAACTTACATTTACAATTCCCTTTCATATGCAGTATCTCCATATGCAGTATCCCTTTTTTCATACCACCTTTTAAAGCAAAATTTCAGTTAAGCATGCACATTTTTTTAACTTTCTGAATTCTCAATTCTTGAACCATATCTTGACAGAAAATGGGTACTGACATTCTCTTTCTGTATTTGTGCATCAATTTGAATTTAAATGGCTGTTGTGCCAGGTACTACCTTGTTGTTCTGGAATTGTTCTCCTTCATTTGATTAAGCCAGCAGGGAGGATTGTGATCTGTTATAAGTACTAAGTCAGCTCCTAGCAGATAAAACTTAAGAGACTCCATTACCCATTTAGCAGCAAGGCATTCTTTTTCAATGATGACATACTTGTTCTCTCTGTCTTGCAATTTCATACTGATATACAGAATGGAATGTTCCTTCCCACCTATATTCTGACTCAGGACTACACCTAGACCTACCTCTGATGCATATGTCAGCAACAGAAATTGTTTCTCAAAGTCTGGACTTCTTGAAACAGGTGCTTAACATAATGCAGCACCAATGGCCTGAAAAGCCTCATTACACTCTGGGGACCATTTCACATTATTTGGGTACTTTTTTTTTTAATTCAATGAAGGGAGTACTTAATAAAGCAAAGTTGAAAACAAATCTCCTGTAGTAACCAGCTAGACCTAAAAATTACCTGACATGTTTCTTTGTTTTAGGGACAGGACTGTTAGCTACAGATCCTATCATGGAAATCTCTGCTTTGCTTCTCCATTTCCCAAAATATAGTGGTAGTTAAAGAAAAGTTTCACAGTACTGCAGTATGCCACCCGGTGCAGCACTATGCCACTCAGTGTACTGCTCAGGGGTCTCTGTGCTGCTCGGTATTGTGATAATTCAGCACAGTATAGTTAGCTTGATGATGCACTTCCTCCCCAATCCACCTGGTGGTGACTGTAACTCATCTCAGTAGGCATGAAGCCCTGAAGTGTCCAAGTTTTTCTTTTTCTCCCCTTTTTACAGATGCACTAACTGGTACCATTGATTAATTGTTCCTTTTTATTACCTCTCGCAAAGCTGATATCACAAGGGAGCTATCAACAGTACATGGCAGTAGTTTTTTTGTAAATGACGGTCATGGACCTTTTTTTGTCTGTCATGTTCTTCAAATATTTAGTGCACATTAGGGACATGGATGTTTAAGTAAAAGAAATAAAGTTGTAGAATAATGGCACTGATGAGTGGCACAAAGAGAGAGGAGGAAGCAACTGCTGGAATAGTGCTAGTTAGTATTTGAGAAATGTCAGGAACAATAATCATTTGGCATACAGGTTACTATAGGGAGTACAGGTTTATTTATTGTTGTGGACCGGGGAGGCATGACGTACTCTACATGCAGCTTAAAGCCACATATAATTCTACTGCTGTGCTTTGAGCATTCCTTGGCCCCAATCCACAGTTTGATTTGTCCAGGATAACAAGAA
Source organism: Neoceratodus forsteri (assembly GCA_016271365.2). Lineage (NCBI taxonomy): Eukaryota > Metazoa > Chordata > Ceratodontiformes > Ceratodontidae > Neoceratodus > Neoceratodus forsteri. Next base: position 1,698,167,732 of record CM057449.1, on the reverse strand, counting down.
GACTGGCTACATAATTTTCAGGGGTTTAACATCTTTGCAAACAAAAGTGTAAGAATGCTTTGCTGACTACTTGACCCCCCCCCCCAATGTACAGGAAGCAGTGTTTTTTTTGTTGTTTTTTAGAAACCACTTTGTGTCACTGCATTCTAACAGGCTGTAGATGGTGTGTTGTCATTGTTGTCTTGTTTTTCACTATGTTATGGAAGCTGTATAGTTGAGAGCTACAGCATAAAGCTGCTAGTATGTGACATTATGGTACTAATAATTTGAGAATCTGCAGGACATCGAGATTGTGGTATTACAAATGCCATCTACTCAGCCACTTTTTGTCTCTGTTCAGGATGAGAGCTACCTTCCCCCCACACCTTTTTACACACGCTCACACACACACACACACTCACACTAGAGAATTGCAATAATGTATTCCAATTGAGTTTATGTGGCTTTGTTTATCTTGGGAGTTTCTGCTCCAGTTTTTGTATTTGCTCCTACTTACCAGAAGCAATATATTTTTATTTATTTATTTATTGAAATGTTTCACCAGGTGGGCTCACTGAACAAGTTGCTCGCCTTACGGTGGGACCTGGGGGGAAACGTTACATAGGGTTGTGAAGGATGATCAGTTACATTAGTATGTGGGTAGTACAAACAATACAACATTGTAAGATTGTGCAACAGTTGGAACACAAGGTATTGTACAATAAACAGTAGTGGAACATTGGGTACATTACATGTCCAAAATCATACAAAAGAACATATAAATGTACAAAACAGTAATAATGCAATAGAACCATTTATAGTGCATGAGTGTACCAGGAGCAGGCTCGAGGTAGTACACAAGTGCTGTTGGAGTAAAAAGGATGGGGTTAGGCTGTGCACACTGGTGACCCAGAAGGGCAGGAGGAGATGGGGGGGAGAGGCAAGAAATGAATATGAGGAGAAGGGATAGCCATTTCCTGATTTCCCCCTTCGGGATGTTGAGAACCCTGCCAGGGGGTCATGGTAGGAAGGCAGAAACTGGGGATAGGTATTAAGGTGGGTTAAAGCAGGAACAGCTGAGGGAAAGGTAATTGTGTAGGGCAGAGGTAAGGGAGTAGTTGGAGGAGGAGTGACATATTTCAGGGGAGAGGGAATATCTGTGGCTGACAGGTACTTAATGAGGAATTTACACCTCTCGTTCAGTATCACTCTTGGTACAAGTGAATGTCTTAGTACCACGCACACAAAAAACCAAAAATAAATAAAAAAAAATAGGTCTGCTGGCTGAACCACACTCATATATATAGTCTATAGGTTAATATGGCAGCAGATCCCACACAGGGGGTCAGACACACAAACACACACATCCCAACACAGTACAGAATTGCAGTACTCTATCTGAAGTGAGTTTATGTGGCTTTCTGTTTCTGTTGTTAACATAGCAATAGCAGGGCTCAAGAAGACAGGTGTGTGAGACTGCCTTTACTACTATGTATTATAGCCAGCAGGATGAGGGTTGATTGGCCATGAGAAGAGGTACTGGTCTTATGATCTTTTACCTATCAAAAAGACAAGGACGACCCTTTAAAGAATTTATTGTTTACCTGAAGGCTTCTGACGGTATGGTGGTGGAACTGCCCTGACTTGTGAAAACATCACTTACAAGCAGTTAAAAACTATGTTTAAAAGAATGTCCATACTTTTAAGACAGTAATTTGAATTAAATACTAAATGAGCTGTTCTACAGTCCCCTCAAAGTCTGAGGGGTCTGCCAACTCCATTGAGAGACGTCAGCAGGGGTCAGCCATCGTTGGGACAGGAGGTTCTGCCAGTGCTGTCTCTGACATACACCCTCCCAACCCTTAACCCTAAGCAAATTTAATCTTGTTTATTAAATGTTCACCAGTGTTATCAGTGTTGGGTGTTTTTAATGATGTAACTGCAAAAGGTGGCACTGGAGCAGTGGTGTTTTTAATGACCATTTAATAAACTGCATTCAGTTTGCTTAGAATGACAGATGCAGTCTTCCTATTCAAAACCAAAATGAACGCTGCAGTCCACTTTCCAACGCCAGCCCTGGCACAGAGGATGGCTGTAGTGCATGGTTGGAAACCCTTTTGGGGGCCAATCACTTTTGCTTTGGGGTTAGCCATCAGTTACAACAGCCCTCTAACTAGTGTGCTATTGTAGAGTGCAAGTGCCTAAATGCATGTTTAAATGTCCTGTCTCTAACATATACCTTCCCAGCCCTTAACCCTAAGCAATTTGAAATAAATGTTGCAGGGCATCTGAACATGCTACCAAAAAAAAAAATAAAACAATAAAATCAAAATAAAACACAATTGATTGCATTGTTAGATACTTGGTCCAAAGTTTTTAGTGGTCTAATTTTAGTAGGACTATTCACAAAGGCAGGAACATATTATTAAAATACTGATGTTTAGAACACAATCTACAGAGACGGTGCCAAGTAATTCCATAGTCATTTCTAAATATTTCATCAGGGCAGAACCATATTTTTCAATTTCATCTGCTTAAGCTATTGAAAGAACATGAAGAAGAATCAGCATACACAGTATATAGCACTTTTCCTACACATTGTATCCCAAAGTGCTTACAAGCAATCACAGACTGGTAGTGAAATTACTATGAATGACAAGAGGTCTTTTTTTTTGTTTGTATATTTTTTCTTCGTTAAACACACATGTGAAACAAAAATGCTAGCTCTGCAAATGTTTTTGTGAGAGAGACATTGTCCACCTTCCGAATGACCAGTTTTAGTCCCTGCCACCACACAACTAAATCAGACTACAGCAATATGTTCATGCCTTTAGCACTAAAGAAACTGCACAGAAATAATGTTGTCAGTTATTACAAGTCTTTTACTTTTTGTTTTGTTAAACACACATGTTCACCTACTAAATGAGCACTAGTGTATTTTTATTTTTGAGTATTGCAAGTCTACCTCAGGGTTTATCATCTGCCTAAGCTATTGAAAGAAGATGATGAAGAATCAGCATGCACAGTATATAGCACTTTTCCTACACATTGTATCCCAACGCGCTTTACAAGCAATGACAGACTGGTAGTGAAGTTACTGTGAATGGCAATAAATCTTTTTTTTTAGTAGTTTGTACTTTTTTCTTGTTAATAAACATGAAAAACAAAAATGATAGCTTTGCAAAGGTTTTTGTTAGAGGAACTTTGTCCACCTACTAAAGGAACAGTTTTAGTCCCTGCCACCACACTACTAAATCAGACCACAGCGAAAGTTACATGCCTTTTTTAAATTTACTCTTCTCATTTTTTTTGCAAGTGCTGCTCTGTGACTGGCCAGTGCATGAGTGTGTGTTGGGCGGGGGGGGGGATTGTGGTTTGGTCATTCTGGACCAAACCACTGAATTTTTTGAAAATGTTGGCTTGCTTTCTGATGTACAGCATGGATTCAAGCAAAAGCACAACACTGAGGCAGCCTTGGGTTCACTGGCCACATACAGGGCAGCCTAGATAATGGGTGCTGTGTTGCGGCCATATTTTGGGACCTCACCAAGGCTTTTGATCTAGCTGAATATGATTTACTTTCATATGTTCTGACTGAATTTCATTTTTCCCATCATGTTATTAGTTGGTTTTCTAATTACAGAATAGGAGTCATTGTACTCTGATTGGTGGTATTTCCTCTAGTTTTCTTGATAGTCATTGTGGGGTTCCCCAGGAGTCCATCCTGGGCCCAGTGATCTTTTATCTCTTCATGAATTTGGCACCTACTAGCTGCCTTCACTCCTCTATGTCCCTTTATGTGGATGATGCAGTTTTATACTGCATTGCCGATAACCATTATCTGGCAATAAAAAAATGTCCAGGAGGATTTTACCTCTTTTAGAACTGGCTTGTTTCCAGGCACATTGTGCTGAATTCAAAGAAGACTAAGTGATGATTTTCACTGGGCCCAGGATGGACCCTCCCCCACAAACATTATCGGTGGTAGATTCCAAGGTGTTACTACTGAAAGGGTCAATATATTTAAATACTTAGGTATTTACTTGTACTCACATTTGACTTTTGAACATCATGTTAATTATTTATGTAAGTCTATCCATCAAAGTTTAGGGATGCTGTATGGGATATGTACTTTTCTAACCAAGGAGTCTAGGAAATTATTGACCCATAGTTTTCCTTTTAGCCTGTTGGATTAACCTTTATACTGCTACCACTAACAGTATTTTGGATAGATTAAAAGTAACTTATAATTCCATCCTGAAATTTTTGACAGGGGCTGCTTCCGGCATTCATTCTTGTGATTTATTTAAGATCTCAGGTTGTATGTCCTTCCACAAAAGGGTTAGTTTTAAATCAGCTCTTTTTATATTCAAGGGTGTCCTTGGTTTGCTGCCCCCCTTCCATTACTGCTGTCTTTCCTAAGGCATCAAACGAATGTGGAACCCAGTCCCAGAATAAATTAACTTTTTCAATTCCATTATACAGGAAATCTGTCAGCCAGAGGTAAATTTTATTTACTGCCCTCATCGCTTTAATTCACTTCCCCTCCATATCACAAACTGCATTTTATTATTCACCTTTAAATAATTTCTGTAGAAATGGCTTTTTGATAAGGATGAATGTAATTGTTCTGTGTTATAGATGTAACCCCCCTGCAAATGGGGGTTCCCAAAAATTCCCCAGGAGCTTGCTTGAATGCTTTGAGCCTGAATGGTGTTTGGCGTTTATGCCATTTATCTGTGAGTGTTTTTAGAGCCTCTGGTACTGTCTCTTTAAGAGCTGTCTGCTTGCAGACATAATTAGTTTGTATGGGGGGGACTGTGTGTTTCTCTGCTCGAGTCCCATTCGAGCTGCTGCCAGTTCACTCAGTTTTTGCAGTCACTGGGAGTGCAAAGGGAACCTATCTGAAAGATGCAACTGTTTGCCAGAAATCATTTAGAGTAATAATGAAAATACAGTTTGTCTAACCTGCTTTTCTTTGCTATCAGAACTGTATTTGCCTAGTTCCCCATTCTAGTTTTGAACTGCTGAACTGGACCAATCAGTGTGGGTTAAGGGAGCTCTAAAATGGTGCCTATGGATGAATCAGATCTTGGACTCGTAATCTGAGCCAGCCACAAGAGGACTGTAATGGCAGTGGCTCTGGGAAATGTAGTTTGGACTTCAGCGCCTTTTTGCACCAACAGGGGGAGGCTATTGTGAGTGACAGCCAATCCAGCCAAGAACTGGGAGGAACTCAAAGGAAGTGCCCGGTTTTGTCTACTGGAGTCTCAGTTTAGCTCTGGCAGTGAAGAGGGAAGGAGCCCTGTGCTCTTTCGGTGCGCAGTTTTAGTAGGGAAATGCCTGCAAGGCCCCAAGTTTCGGTCTGCAGCTTGTGCAAGTGCTTGTTTGGACTGAATCTGACCTGAGAAGAGAATCAAGGAGATCTGTAAAGTAGAAACCAGGCTCACCCTGTAAAAGACTGGAGAAATTGCTGAATCGCACTCGGTCTGTCAGGAACTGAATCTGCTGTGTGTTCTCCCGGGTACTGTGCAGTAATTGCGATTGGGATAGAGAAGCAGCCTGCCTGGTATAGTACTTTCTTTTTCCATATAAATGTGTGTAGTGCTAGTGGGGACTCACATTTCAAATCCCCTGTACAGTGAATTGAGTGCATGAAGCTGCAAGTAAACCCCAGCTTAATCCAGACTACATCCATTTGCTCTGATCTGCCTTGGGGTCCAGTCACAAGGACCTTGTCTACATGGTCTGCTCTGCCTAGTAATCCAGGACAATCTGCCTTCCATTCAGTTTCAGCCTTGAATTTGTGAGTACAAATCAGAGTAGCTCCCTGCCATCATCTAATTGCAAGTGTTCCATCTGATTACTTTTCCTTTCTTTCTCCACGAACTGAGTCTGCCGGCTCCGGATTACAATCTGGGTATTGTGCATGCATTTTCCATCTTCAGGGCCCCAACCAGCTGCACCAAATAGGCTAGCCTCTTATTGCCTGGGTACCCAGTAAGAGTGACATTAGGGACATTTGGGATTCTGAAATATTGCACAGTACTGTGATTATTAATCGCTTAAACTAATTAACCTGATTTCCCTGTCCTTGTTATATCCCCTAAATAAATCAGATCTGTTTGTTTCAGCAAAGTTACACTGCCTGAGGTGTTCATCTATGTTAAAGTACTGTACTGTGGTTTTTGCACTGTATCATCTTATTTTACAGGGAGTCCCAGGAGTCACACTGCCCGAAACAGTCCTGGGGGTAAGTGTATATTGTGAAGGTAATTCTGATATATTGTGTGGGCCACTAGTGGGAAGAAGGGGGTCTCAGTGTCCCAGAGGGCTGTGACCAAGTTAGTTTAACTACTGCAAACTCTGACCTCTGGGTGGAGGCACCCACCATCGGATCCAGGCCCCTCAACCTGTTAGTGGAAAATCAGGCAGGGGTAGTAGCCCTTGGGATAGTGCCATCTAGGGGTTACATAGAGTAATGATATTATTTATTGTATGTGTTTTCAATGACTTTTTAACTGTATACATAGATACAAACATAAACAGTGTCGGCAGATAAGGGCCTATGGCCCACCCAGTCTGCCCATTTGAGCCTGTAAGTTCAGTTTATGTATGTATAGTTTGTATTTAAGATGTCCTTTTATGTGTATGTGTACACTTGTCGCATATGAAAATGGGCAGCTATGTTCATTTTGCATACAAGTATAGAACATAAAGTGAAATGAAAATGAAAATTATTGACGTGCAAACCTAAGCCAGTAATCCCTGTATCTGGCTTTGGAGAACATCAAGCTGGGAGGCAGAGAGCATCGAGGGAGACCCAGGAGGGAGCTGTTCAGTGGTGGGGGGGTCCCTGGGCTTTGCCCTGCAGCACATGGAGTTATGCATTAGCAGAGTGCTAGTGTCAGGCTGGTCGACTAACAGACCATTTCCAGTTTCATGTGAAATGCTGATGCCTGCCTGTCCAACAGTTTCTCCTCACTGGTCATGAAGCTATCCACTGGGGAAACAGGTGGGCCAAAATTGCCCTCCATTCTCACTTTGAATAGGGCTAATGGGGAAGAGGGGGACACACTCACACAAGTGGGTGAACACAAATAGGGTTTTACGTGATGAAAACTCCCAAACAAATCCTCCCACAAAAGGAAAAAATCATGGTAGAGATCTTAAAAAACAGAAGATAGAATGTGAAGGCAATGCTGCATCACTATTTCCAGCTTTAGCTGGATTCTATTTCAGGAGGAAGTGATGCTGTAGCTCTGGCCGAGTGCTATCCTGGGAGGAAGTTTTTCTATCTTTTTAGGAAACTTTAGTTGGGGGGTGAGGGGGTCCTTAGACAGTCACTAAATAGTTGTCAGAAGTGACGGAGGGCAGGGGCTGGGCTGCCATTGGTTCTTAGTGTGTATGCAGCTGAGAGTGAAAGGGGGGAGGAAACATTTTGCAGCTCAAACTTCTGACCGCTTTTACAGTGTACTCCAAATCACAAGATTTACTTATGTTTAAAATTAAGAAAGCAGGCTGGACAATATTATCGAAGTCTTTCACTTTTTGAACAAATTGCAGGACTCAAGTGAAAGTGGCAATTTGCATTTTTCCTCAAAAAAAACTTGTCAGAATAGTTTAATTGAATTAGGCTACAGTTACTCACTCTTCTCTCTCGTCTCTCTCTCTTGTCAGTGTAAATTTTTGAAAATAGCATCAGTGAGTAGAGAACAAGAGAGAAAACAAGGTACAGTGAAGCCCACCAGGATGAAGTGCAGCACTGCAGAATTCTGCAGTAGAGTTGCTGTAGAATGTAATTTCAGTGGTAGTTGATCCTTTTTGTCAGGCAGTAAACCTTTGACACTGCACTTCATCCAGATGGGCTTCACTGTTTATGCAACCCACAGGAAAAAATAATGGGTATGGAGATCGGAGGGTGGGGGGTGCCACCAGACACCAGGGAAATAAATAAGATTTAATAGGGAAGGCGATCAGAACAAGATGGCAAAGGAAATTGTCAACAGCAATAAGAATTGATGCCAGATTTCCTGACTTCATTCAGTGTTTAAGTAGTCTAAGTTGTTATGTGCTCAGTGGGAGGTCATGTCGGCATGCGAAGGTCAGCGTTCATAATTGGTGCAATATGAATTAATGGAAGCTAGACACTGCTCTTTTGCTTGCTGTCCTCTGCAGTCTAAAGTCAGACCACAGTGGACACAACTTCAGGATGGTGTTTTCACTGTTTTTGAATTTTAACATGGGTTCTTTTGTTTGTGTATAAATATTATATTATTTAATGTGCATTGCTATGGAGTGAACATATTTAAATGCTAGTGTATAAATATATTTCTGTGAAGCATTTTGTAAGTCAATTTGCTATGTTTTTTTACACTGTATGAGCTGAATTCTAATTGTTCAAAGGGATGCATATTTTTTTTTTTTAGTTTCACTGATCGGTTGGGTAACTGGTTTGCACTGTTGCATGTTTTTCAAATGCCTCCAGCGTGGCTCAGTTGGTGGCACATCCGCCTCTGGACCAGAAGGTCGTGGGTTCTCGTCCCACACCGGGATTGGACTTGCACCTAAAAATCGCTGGCATCCGAGTACAGTATTGGGGGGTGCTGTACTGCTGGGGTGTGCCGTCCTTCGGATGAGATGTTAAACCGAGGTCCCTTCTGCCCATCCTGGTGTTGTCCTAGTGGGTGTCCAGGTGGAAGTAAAAGAACCCAGGGCACTCTTTGCAAAGAGCAGGGAGCATTCCTGGCCAACATCTCTTCCCATAAACTGGTTCATGCAATTATCCAGGCTGTGTGTGGGTGATGATGTGCGATATGGCCGCCACCACACATTCAGTCCCTTCACTACCAGTCTAGCATTGCTTGTAAAGTGCTTTGGGATACTATGTATGAAACGCGCTATATAAATGCTGATTCTTCCTCTTCTAATGATAGATACATTGGTGAAACGGTCACGGACAAATATGCTCAAGTGTGATAGCAGGCTCCACATCGCCAACTACACTGTAGGCATGGATCTATATCACCTACCCAAACCCCATGGGCCATGCCCAGAACCTCTCAGCAAGGTGCTGACTGTGACCCCAGCCCAGCAAATGATGCCCCAGGCACCATACCTGTAGCCTGCCATAATGTGATGGCTGGTTCTCCCAACCCACCGCGATGTGGTAGCTTACATCCCTGGTGTCTAGCGGACCCCCCTCCCCTACACCACCCCTGCAGGTAGCTTTCCACCCTCTGCACCCCCCAACATACCCTGTCACTGGCCAAGCAGCCAGCATGGCCCTCCACTCACCACCATGACTGGCTGCTCCACTGAACGGACTGGATGAGCATGTACCTATACACCCATGCAGCTCGTTCTGTGGAGCAGCCAACCGTGGTGGTCTGTGGAGGGCCATGCTGGCTGACTGCCCAGTGACAGGGTATGTTGGGGGTGCAGGGGTGGGCATCTACCACAGGGGTGGTGTAGGGAAGGGGGGTCCACTAGACACCAGTGATGTAGGTTACTGCATCGCAGCAGGTTGGGGAGGAACTGGCCATCGCATTGCGACTGGCTACAGGTACGGTAACTGGGGCACCAGTCAGTGGGCTGGGGTCACGGTCAGCACCTTGCTGAGTGGTGCTGTGCCCAGCCCACAGGGTTTGGGTGGGCAATACAGATCTATGCCGACATTGTAGTTGGCAATGTGGAGCCTGCATTGTATTTTGTGGCGATAGTTCATCCGCGATGTTATCACCTGGTACCAATGAGTTAAGCTACAAAGAATTTAATCTATCAATCTTGCATTTGTTTTTTTCTCTTACTAGAAAAAAAGAAGCAACATCATAAAATGTTAAGCTAATAAATCTATTTGTTGTTTTATTGCTTTTACTGTTCTGTTTTATGTATGCTATCACTTTGCACTGCCTGTATTTCTCAAAATGTTTTGAATTGCATTTACCAGTATACACTGTATTGTTGCTGCATTACCTGTAAACTTGTGTACTTTGTTTGTGCTCTTTACTGCATGTGCTGCGTCACATGCACCCCTATGTTTTTTTCAAACTGTTCTCTCCCGGGTCGTGCCTGAAAATAGGCATTTTCATGCCTAGTGTACCTACCCTGTAACCAAAAGCAAATAAATAAATAAATCTGGATTTCACACAAATGACTAATTACAGTTTATTGCGCCACTACATGTGGATGAATTTTGAAGCTGATATTAACATTTGTTAAGATGTGTTCCTAATTTTGACTATTTGTCCAGGATATTGGAAGCCCCGTCTGATGTGTACAGCTGGGGGTAAAGAGAGATGTTCCCAGGTAAAAGGCAGGGTTGCAGTGGATTACGTATCATAGTACTGTTGCGCCACAGTGAGAAAGATACATGCTAAGTGCAAATCCCATGCAAGAAGTTCAAAGTTACTGTTCATTTTAGAACAGTTTGCACTGAATAAGCAACGAACATGTATTTTGCCACAGACCAGTGTGTCAGAGCAAAATGTTTTTCGAGGAATCATAGTGGATTATCAGTTAATGTTCCAGCAGTGCAATAAAAAATGATCATGTGCTGCAAAAGAGCAACTTGTAGTGAAATGTTTTAAACTCACATCAACAAACAATCCAGGGTAATGTAATGTATGGGTCCAGGGCACCGCTAAGCATTTCCTTGAGTATACAAGAGGTACGATATAGAATAGTTATGTATAACAAATAGCTTAGCAGGTGGCCAGAATGTCTGGCAAGGTTTGCAAACTGAGGCCATGGTTAATAGTATCCCATTCACTGAAAATGTACATTGTAAAGCCTCACAGCAGTTACCAATCATAATAATTAATCAAAATAGTAACATTTCATTGGCGTTACAGATCTGCAATGTGAATTACACTTGCACATCCAGCAGACATGTTTAATTTCCACAATCTATGCTTCAATACTGTGTGTGTGTGTGTGTGTGTGTGTTTGTGTTGGGGGGTATGCACCTAGGATGACTATTTATTAATTTATTGTTCTTACTTTAAAATAAAAGTGACACTTCATAATGCTTGATTACATCCCACAAGCTTGAGGACAGGAGATGCCTATTGGCCCCCTCATATTCACACACAGTATGTGGGACACACAGCTCCAATGCACTCTAACCTCTGTATTGCAACCAAGCTGTTACAGCTAGCCAATAAGAGTCAGGCTATCCTGGCTACATGAGGTAGCACGTTGATTTTTGGTTTCTTCAAAGAAGCCAGAAGAGGAAGGATCCAGATTAATTTCAGTGCAGTGCAGTAACTGCTCATTGCTCTTTTTTGTTTTAAACTTAGATTTGTGGGTTTTTACTGGTACTATTATTTCTTTGCTGTCTTTACTTAGAATTGTTTTTGGGCTGTTGAACATTTAAAACCTAGTTTGGTGTGCCTGTAGTGGTGCTGTTTTCTTTTGCTGTCTTTACTTGCTGAAAATTTTCATCCACCCTCCTCCCCTGCCCCTCATTCTTAATTATATGCCCTGTTAAATCTGATTGACAGGAGCTAAGCACATGGAATAGCAAGGGTTGTGGAGTAGGAGGGGCATAAGGGGAAGGAAGCCCACCCTAGGCACAAGTGTTTTGACTCATTGTTTTGTTTGTTTTTGTTTTCCTTCTTTAAAAAAAGTATCTGAGTATCAGTGGCAGGATTTTCAGAATAGTAAATTAATAAAGAGGGAACTAGGAGAGGTTAAGTAACAGACAAGTACTGGAATAGCAGTATAAGTGCAGTATAATGTGGGGAGTGATGCAATGCAATGGATGTGGGGCAGCCATATTCAGGCAGACCTTCTGGATGCTGAGGTGCTTCTCTATCTGCAAGCATCTCGCTGGACTTCAGGATGAGGTAGCCAGACTCAGAGCAGAAGTAAACTGGATCAGGAGTACCTTTGCCCCTATCCAGAGACCAAGCAGCACAATGCCACTGCCTCAAAGGATGCCAAGAATGAGGAGGCAATATAACTCAGTGGTTTAAGGCACTGAGCTGCAAATCTGGTGACATCCAGTGGACCAGACCTGGGTTTGAATCCCACAGCTTCCACTTATATACCGTGTGACCCTGAGCAAGTCACTTAACTTCCCTGTGCTCCCAGGATGCACCTGTAAAAAGCTTACAGCTTAATGTGCTACTCCTGGTTAAACAACTAAAAAAAAAAAGCACTTGGATGACAGTGGGCTCAGGAAGGGTTAGGGCGGTCAGGCAGAGGCACATCCCAAGTCCTATTCCACTCCAGAACTCATATGCCACACTAGAAAATGGTGACAACCAAACAGAGGTACCCAGAGAAGTGGAAGGGAAGGATGTGGAGGTCAACCAAGGAGGTGACCTCAGTGGGGAGAGCAGTGGACCCCAGAGGAGGAGAAGGAAGTGAATCCTGATGGGGGACTCTATCATAAGAGGGATCTAGCTAAGAACACAGTAGGGGGAGGACAAGGAGGTAAGGTGCCTACTAGGTGTCACAGCATGGAGGGATGGGTGGAAGATCCTGGGGATCACTGGGAAGGCAAAATGAGAGGGTGAGCTGGATGTCATTATCCACCTAGGTACTAATGATCTGGCAAATGGGGGCACCTAAGGAAGTTCAGGAAGAGTTTAGGAAATTGGGGAAGGGTCTCAAGTAAGTTGCTACTTCTGTCACCTCCTTGGAAGTGCTACCTGTGAGAGTCATGGGAGAGCATAGGGGCACATGCACCATGAACCTTAACTCATGGTTGAAGAACTGGTGCTGTGAGGAAGGGTTTGGATTCATTGGTGACTGGGGACCCACCTGGAGGGATGGAGGCTTGTTCAAACCTGATGGCCTGCATCCATCCTGGAGGGGAATCCAAGCACTCAATGATAAGTTTAAATGCTACATGGACAATCATTCAAACTAGCCAAGAGTGGTGGCAGGCCAGCAAGGAGGGTACCTAATTTCCCACCCCCACAGCTAGCAGTGGAACCAGTGAACAGGAGGAGTGGATATCTCTACAAAGCAGTGTGCAAAAGATGGAGATAAGCACCCAAGAGGTGGATAGGCAGAAAAAGGGCAAAATTCAACAGAAAGGCAGACAGCAGGGAGAACCAGTAATAAAGGACAACCAGGAAGGGGGCTGGAGTAGAACATCTAAATAGTCCATGGAGTTCAAATCATGGAAAGCTATGTGTGCCAATGCCAGGAGCCTTAGCAACAATATAGAGGATCTGGAGACTGTCATGATGCAGTCAAACTTGGACATTTTGGCCATCACAGAAACCTGATGTAATGATAACCATGACTGGGAAATGGTCATACCCAGTTACAAAATATTCAGAAGACAGGAAGGGAGGAAGAGGAGTGGCACCTTATATGAAAGATGGCATAAAGGCCATAGAGATCCGGGAAGAACAAAATGGAGAGATACTGTGGGTTAAGCTGAAAAGGAAAATGGGGTCAGCTATCCACACAGGGGTGGTCTGAAGACCACCAGCCCAGAAGGAAGAAACAGGGAGCTGATGCTAGCCATCCATAGGATGGCAGACAAGGGTGAGGTGGTTCTGGTTGGAGACTTCAATATTCCAGACATGGACTGGAGCCTCCCAGCAACAGCATCAACCATGAGCAGATTTATTCTGGAATCCCCTCAAGGTGCCTTCCTTAAGCAACTGGTAATGGAACCAACACAGCAGAAGACAATACTGGACCTCATGCTCACAAACGGGAACAATATAATGGAGGTAACAGTGGAGGTGCACATGGGGAGCAGTGACCACCAGTCACTGTGGTTTGAAATCACAGAAGAAGCAGAACCAAACAGCACAAAAACAGTATCCTGGATTTTAGGGGGCTGACTTTGGAAAAACAAGGAGATGCTTGAAAGAGACATTAATGGGAATGGGGCATGAATCAGGGGTTGCAGAACAGTAGGCAGTATTTAAAATGGGGATTACAAGAGCAACAGAATGATGCATTAAGTAGGTTAGCAAGGGGAAAAGAAAGAGGAGGCCATTATGGTTTTCCAAGGAGGTGGCAGAGAAAGTGAAAGCCAAAAAGACTGCATTCAGGCAATACAAAAATATGAAGGCAGAAGGGGATAGGGGAAGTACAAGGAGAAGCAAAGGGAGGCAGGGAGATCAGTAAGGGAGCCAAAGCTCAGACAGAAGAGTGCATTGCAAAATCAGTGGGTAGAGGGGACAAAACCTTTTACAGGTACATAAATTAAAAAAGAAGGGCAATGGGGGGATAGTGAGACTGAAGGGGGAGGATGGGGGCCACATGGAGGATGACAACAGTAAAGTTGGCATACTGAACAGGTATTTCAGCTCAGTCTTTACTGAGGAAGAAGAGGGTAATGGGCCTGAAGGGAGCACAAGGGGTGGGAATGGTGCAGAAATGGACAAAAGTCCCTTTACATGGGAAAGGGTCCTGAAGGAACTGGAAGGAATAAGAGTTGATGCAATGGGGTCAGATGGGGATACACCCCAGGGTCATAAAGGAACTAAGAGAGGTGGTGACTGAACCTCTGGCAATCCTGTTCAGCTGATCACTGGAAACATGGGAGATACCCAAAGACTGAAGGAAAGCAGATGTAGTCCCCTTATACAAAAGCAGGAACAAAGAGGAAGCAGGAAATTACAGACCAGTCAGCCTGACCTCAGTAGTGGGGAAGATCATGGAAGCATTACTTAAGGAGAGATTGATGGAATATCTGGTTGCCAATGGACTACAGGACCCAAGAAAGCATGGTTTCACTGGGGGGAGGCCACGTTAGACCAACCTCATTTAATTTTTTGACTGGGTGATGAGGTGGATCGGGGAGGGCACTGGACGTGGCCTATCTGGACTTCAGCAAAGCCTTTGACACTGTACTACATAGAAGGCTATTAAACAAACTAGGGAATATGGGAGTGGGCAGGACAGTAGTTCAGTGGGTAGGAAATTGGCTGGGTGTCAGGACACAGAGGGTGGTGGTAAATGGCTGTCATTGCACATAGAGAAGAGTGACCAGTGGAGTACCACAGGGATCAGTGCTGGGATCAGTCCTATTCAATGTCTTCATCAGTGACATTGCACAGAACCTAGAAGGCAGAATTTCCCTGTTCACTGATGACATGAAGCTCTGTAACAGAGTGGACATGCCAAAGGGTGTAGACAGAATGAGACGGGACAGCTTGAAGAATGGTCAAGGGTTTGGCAGTTGAAATTCAATGTAAAGAAGTGCAAGATGATGCATATGGGGCACAAAAACTCTGGAACAACATATCAGTTGGGAGGTGAGGATATAGCATGCACCAAGCAGGAAAGGGACCTTGGGGTTATCATCTCTGATGACCTCAAGGTAGGGAAACAGTGCAACAAGGCAGCAGGTAAAGCAAATAGCATGCTGGGATGCATAGGCAGGGGCATTACCAGCAGGAAAAAGGAGGTCATAATTCCACTATACAAGACATTAGTGAGGCCCCACATGGAGTACAGTGTATGGTTCTGGAGACCTTACCTACATAAAGACATAGACAGGGTAGGGAAGGTTCAGAGGAAGGCAACAAAGATGGTACAGGGATTGCACCACAAGTCCTATGAGGACAGGTTGAAGGACTTGAATATGTACTCCCTGGAGGAAAGGAGGGAGAGAGGGGATATGATAGAGACATACAAGTACCTTACAGGGAGGAACAGGGTGCAGGAACACACTATTTTCCAATGAAAAATATGTTCCAGAACTAGGGGGCATGAGATGAAGTTGGAGGGAGGGCGATTCAGAGGATGGTTCAAGGCTCTGTGCTACAAATCTGGAGACCTGGGCCCCACTTGCATATACTGTGTGACCATGAGCAAGTCACTTAACTTCCCTGTGCTCCCAGGTTGCATCTGTAAAAAAGCTTTCAGCTTAGTGTGTCTCGCCTGGTTAAACAATTGGAAAAAAAAATTTCTTCACAGAACAGGTGGTGGACAAGTGGAACACCCTGCCAGAGGAAGCGGTGGGGGCTAAAACAATCATGGGATTCAAAAATGCGTGGGACAGACATAAGGGAATTCTGGAGGTCATGGGTAAGGGGCAACAGACTTTTAGGAAAACTTAAAGTGAACTTACAAGCTCAAATGCACAGACTGGGTGGCCCTGATCTGCCAACAGTGTCTATGTATCTATGTATCCTATTGCCATTATTTAATTATTCAATGGCAAAACTTTTTGTGCCAAGTCAAATTTCACCCTTTCAGAAATAAAAAAGAAAACAAAAATAAAAAGTATTTTGAGGAAAGGTCCTAATTGAGAACATTTACTTTTGCTCCTTGACATTAAAGAAGAAATAATAAAACATATTTACTTATTGGAGGTTAGCTTTCTAAGTTCTAAATTCATTAAAGAAAACTTAGCTAAGGGACTCATCTATTCACTGCTTTTGACTGCAGCATCTTAGGAAAAAAAGCCACCAAGGCAGCTAATACAGAAAACATGATCAAATTGAATTAAATATGTCAAATATCTTGGTAAATTTAAAAGCTGTTTAAGTTGACACCATACATTTTCAGCTGACCATAAATTTTCCACTCCTCTAAGTGATGCACCTATATCTCAACACAGTGATTCATCAAAAGGCACACTAAGCTGTTCAGTCTGCTGCAGGTCATCTTCTGTCACAGAAAACCAGTTTGTCCTGTTACTGGAGCATGCTTGTTTCCACTGACATTGGAGTGCCTTTGAGAGGCAAAGCTATTAGTCAGCATGACAATAGACAGGCATGTGGGTAACCTGATGTTTCTTCACAAATGGAATGTGTGCTTTTAAACTTAGTTGGGTGAGGGGATCATTCTGTGTGTCCCTAGTCATTTTAGACCATTTTCTCTGGATTGGGGGATGAGTTGATTTCTTGTGTTCTGTTTTGTGTGGGTCAAAGATAATTTGACTTCCATTGCAAAAACTGCCAGGGTGACAATGTATCAACGCAATCACCTTTCATTCCTTTTTATCCAGTTTTAAACATTATAACTATACATTAGTACAATAAGATAATTAACAGTGTTTTGCTATAACCCTTATTCAGAGCATTATTGGAAAGAAATCTTAACAGCTCCAAATACCTGCTTGGGTAATTAAAAGCAACCATAGTATATATTACTTTTTTTTGCATTGTTGCATTTGTAAGCAATACAAAATCACTTTGAACACTTTGAGGATGTCCATTATACAATGCAACAATGTTACAAATGAGGAATGTTAAAAACAGTATGTTGTTTCTTTTGATTTCCCAAGCAGGGACTTGGAACTATGCAGGTTTCTTTCAAATAATGGACTGAACATGGGGCACAGTAAAAACAGCGGTAAACATCTGATAAAACTAATTTATATTTGTAAAGTTAATCACAGAATAGCAGATATTTGATATGACTGACTCTTGACAGACAGGTACTTATTCATATGTAAATAATTATATGTTCCCAGTGGACAAACAGAATTTCAAAATGCAGTGTTTAACTGCAGATCAGCCCCATGAATCCTCACTGCAAAGAGCTGTCTGTCACACAGTGGGCAACCTCTATGGAGAGAAGGTAGAGCCACATTGGACTGCAAACCCTGAATCAGGACCCAGATACTGACAAGACTGGCTCAGATCCATTTTGGGCTGTAGACCCAGGATTAGAGCTCCTGTATGACAGATTAGATCGTCAGGTGTCCTGCCATGGTGATTCCTCTTCCAGCGCTGCACTGGGAAGCAGATATAAGCTGCAGGGGTCCTGCAATTAGGGTTCCCCTTCCAGAGCCACACTGGGTCGTACAGTAGATGCAATCTTTGGGGTTTCACCTTCTGCACATTCCCTTATGAAGTTGTACTAGGTGGCAGAATACAAGTGGATAACCACTCTGCTCATAGACAGAAAGGCAGTCACAGTATCACTAAGACACACAGCATGCTTCCCTATGGTACTATACGGTTTGTAACAAAGATATTGCAAGTTATGATAGGCTCAAAAAATTGGTGTCTAAAAACTGCGTCACCGGGATCTAGCCTGCAGTGAACAATTGGCAACAGCAATCAGAATTAATGACAGATTGCCTGACTTCATTCAGTGTTTAAATAGCACATTCATAGGGGCTGGCAGAGGGTACTGCTTTTTTGAAATAAAATGAATGGTGTCAGAATCAAAATGACATGTCGTTCAATTTATTCAATAGCCATAATGATTTACTGTATTTTTATTCAGCCACAAATAATTCTATTCTAGACAGCCAGCATTACCTCCACCACCATAACAACTGCATTTATTGTACTTCTCCTGGCAATGACTGCCTTTACTAACTTCAGAGAATTCTAACATTTCCTGGCCTTCCTTCTATATGCAGCATGACTGTGTCCTCTTTATACTGTATGTCAATAGTCCTGAACCCTGGGCTTCTTACAGACTCAGCTTAACCTTAGATCATGGTTAATGTATAAGTAGACCAGAATCGCTGAAAGTCTGGTGAGCAACTGTGCCAATATACTACAGTAATATCTTAGCCTAAAGTGGCACTTTTCTTACTGAAATGCGATTTTTCGCTGGACAGTTTATAACCTTGATAAAGGCTAAGTGTTATAGTTTTTTAGTTGCTCATACTGTTTCTTATCTTTTTAAGGTATTGTATTTATAGTTTTCTATAACATTTAGAGGAAAGAACATTTTTTTTCTGCTGTAACTTCAGGGCATGTAGTATTTTTCATGCCTTTTGCCAGGACACAGCTACCCAAGTCAGGACTGTCCTACCAAAATCAGGACAAGTGGAAACCCTAGAATAATATGAATAAAGTACGCCTACTATACCTATTAATAATAAGGCTGTACTGACATTGGGGCTTTCAGGTGATATTGATAAACTATTAGCTAGGGACTTTATACCAAGGGAATCTGGGGGGGGGAGTGTTGTTCACAGAACCGAAAACAAGTCTTGGGGGAGCATTCGATTACACCTTTACAGCCTTCCTCAGTCTACAAAAAACATTCAGATCAGGATCTTTTTTTGGGGGGGGCAGCAGCAGGTGCCCTTTCCTCCAGTCTACCCATGCTGTGCTAAGTAAAGCTAGAGTAGTTTAAGAGAATAATAGATGGGGGAGGCTGGGTCATATGAAACCCTTGAAGAAAAGATACTAAGGGCCTGATTCTCAGTGGTATCCCAAATACATGTGAATGGGGATATGGTGACCTGTAGCTGTGGAAGCAGGCATCCACAACCCCTGTACTCCGCTTGTGCAGATCCTCGCATGTTGTTGGGGGTGCTGTTCAGGACCGACTACAGGATCCAGTTGGATGCCCATGTCAAGCTGAATGTGCAGAGAAGGATGAACTACTCCCTCTAGACTGTACAGTTGTTTTACACTGTCCCTGGCTGGCACTGGTACTGCTCCTGGCCCACCGTAGAGGCACCGTAGGCTGGGGGCTAGAGGAGGGGGCTGATAGGGCCTTGAGATTAAAAGTATTGCATGGCAAAGGCCAGGTAGCATATGTGGTAGCACAGGATTCAATCAGTGGTTGAAAAACTGGTGTGGAGCTCAGGGATTTGGCTTCATTGGGGACTGGGAGTCACCTGGAGGGATGCAGGCCTATACTGGCATGATGGTCTGCATCTGTCCAGAAGGGGCCTAGGTGATAGGTTTAAATACTTCATTGACAAGCATTTAAACTAGCCAAGGGGGGAGGCACTGGAAAGGAGCAGGGAAATCCTAGCCCCCACCAAAATATCAGGGTACTAAGTGAGGTAGACACCAACATAGAGATGTCGATAGGGAAAAGTGCAGGGGTAAATGGAGAAAGTGCCGAATGCAATAAGGACAGAGATAGGGCAAAAAGGGGTAAGCCATCAAGAAATGGAGGGTAATGAGTACCAACGCCCATAGTCTGGGTAACAAGCTCCCTGAACTGGTGGCCTTGATGGAAGAGGGATGCCTGGATATTGTAGCAGTCACAGAAACATGGTACACAGAGAACCATGACTGGGATGTTAACATACCAGGGTACAAGCCTACAGGAGAGACAGGGAGGGCAGAAGGGGGGAGTAGCTCTCTATGTAAGGGAAGGGATAAAAGCAACTGAACAAAAGAGTAAACAGGGAGGCGAGGAGGCACTGTGGGTCACCTTAGAGACTGGAAATGGCACCACAATCCGCACAGGGGTTGTATATAGACCCCCATGTCAGGGGGAGGGAATGGACAAGGATATGATAGAAGGCATACTCAGGATGGCAGAGAAAGGGGAGATACTGTTGATGGGGGACCTTAACATGCCAGATGTTAACTGGAGCACCTTTGCAGCAGCCACATCCAAAAGCAGGGCCATTCTTGATGCCCTTCAGGTGGCATACCTCAAACAGCTAGTTTTGGAACCTACTCATGAGGGAGCAATCGTAGACCTCATACTCTCAGATGGGGACAGTGAGAGGATCTCAGATCTAGAAGTGAGTAGCCATTTGGGAACAAGTGCCCACCAAACAGTGTGGTTCATGATAAACTCAGCTACAGAGTCAAGCCATACAAAAATGATGGTTCTGGACTTCAGGAGGGCTGACTCTGGCAAGATGGGAGAGTGCCTTAGAAAAGCACTAGCAAACAGGCTAGAAGGAGGGGTGGAGCAACAATGGGGAAATATCAAAACTGCCATCACAGAGGCAACAAGCCTTTGTGTGAAGCAAATAAACAGAATGAAAGAAAAGGCCACTGTGGTTCTCAAAAGAGGTGGCGGTGAAGGTTAGGGAGAAAAAGATAGCATTTAGGAAGCATAAGGAAACACAGAAGGAGCAGGACAGAGAACTGTACCAGTTAAGGCAGAAGGAAACAGGGAGGATAGTCAGAATAGCAAAGGTGCAAACTGAGGAAAAGATAGCTAACTTGGTTAAGAAGGGGGATAAAACCTTTTATAGGTATATCAGGGAGCATAGAAAGATAAAGGGAGGGATAGTGAGGTTGAATAGAATGGATGGTGGGTGGGCAGAGAGTAACAGTGAAAAAGCAGGGATACTGAATGAATACTTCTGTTCAGTATTCACAAAAGAGGAAGTGGGGGAGGTGCCTAATCTAATTAACAGAAGCACTCTGGAGATGGGGGTTGATCCCAGTCCTTTCACAGAATAAAGGGTTCTGGAAGAACTCCTAAAACTGAAGATGGACAAAGCAATTTGGCCAGATGGAATTCACCCCAGAATTCTAAAAGAATTAAGCAGAGAACTAGTGACACCACTGACTACCCTTTTTAACAAATCATGGGAGGATGGTGTGGTACCTGAGGACTGGAAGAAGGTGGATGTGATTCCCCTTCACAAAAGTGGGACCAAGATAGAGGCAGGAAACTACAGACCAGTCAGTTGGACCTCTGTGGTAGGGAAAGTGATGGAATCACTTCTGAAGGAAAGAATTGTTGAGTACCTAGAGGCCAGTGGGGCACAGGACCCAAGGCAGCAAGGGTTTATAGTGGGAAGGTCATGTCAGATGAATCTAATTGATTTCTTTGACTGGGTGACCAAAGTAGTAGACCAGGGAGGAGCTGTGGACATGGCTTACCTAGACTTTAGCAAGGCATTTGACATAGTCCCACACAAAAGATTAATAGTCAAATTAATCAGCCTGGGAGTGGGTCCCAGGGTGGTAGCCTGGGTAAAACATTGGCTGAACAAGAGAACACAGAAGGTAATTGTAAATGGAGTCCACTCTGAAGAAAGAGGGGCTACTAGTGGGGTACCACAGGGTTCAGTACTGGATCCAGTCCTTTTTAATGTCTTTAGAAGTGACACTGTAGAGGGACTGGAAGGAAAAGTATGCCTCTTTGCAGATGACACAAAGATCTGCAACAGGGTTGATACACAAGGAGGCATGGAAAGGATGAGAAGGGACATATCAAGGTTAGAGAAATGATCAGAAGTATGGCAGCTTAGATTCAATGCAAAGAAGTGCAAAGTAATGCACCTGGGAAACAAAAACCCAGGGGAAGATTACATAATGGGGTGGAGGTAGTAACAACAACAAAAATGGAAAGGGACCTGGGGTAATCATATCAGATGACCTTAAGGTTGGCAAGCAATGTGAGAAGGCAGTAGGGAGGGCTGGGGGATACTGGGATGTATAGGGAGAGGTATCACCAGCAGAAAACAGGAAGTTGTTATCCCCCTGTACAGACAGTTGGTGAGACGCCAACTGGAGTACTGCGTCCAGTTCTGGAGACCCCATCTCCACAAGGACATAGACAGGATGGAGGCAGTTCAGAGGAGGGCAACTAAAATGGTGCAGGGTCTGCAAGAGAAGCCATATGAGGAAAGACTAAAGGAGCTTAATATGTATACCTTTGAGGAAAGGAGGAAGAGGGGGGACATGATAGAAACGTTTAAGTACCTCAGTGGAATCAACAAAGTCCAAGAGGGTAGCATCTTTCAGAAAAAGAGATGTGCAAGAACAAGGGGACACAATTTGAAGATAGAGGGGGACGGCTCAGGGGCAATGTGAGGAAGTATTTTTTCACAGAGAGGGTGGTGGATGCATGGAACAGCCTTCCTGAGGAGATTGTGGGGTCTAAAACTGTGGGAGAATTCAAGAATGCATGGGACAGACATAAGGCAATTTTTGTGGGGGTAGGAAGAAATAGGCTGTTGGTTAAACAGGATCTGCAGCTTATCCTCTAGGTAGGGAAATGGGAAGACTAGGTGGGCAAAGCAGTCCTTATCTGCCGTCAAAGTCTATGTTTCTATGTTAAATCAGGTATGAGAGACTGCTCTTTGCCTTCTGCTACTAATTATAATAAAAGCAAGTGACTTTAGTTCAAAGTTGCCTTTTATTTATCCCACGGCTGCCTGTTTCTTAATAGACACCATGGTTGTAGAATTTGGCAGTAGACAATTATGTAATTTAAGGTATTATAGTCTACTGTACATGGTATGGGTGACAGCTGCACAAATGACAGATAACAGCTACAACTTTGGGAAAATACTACAGCTTACAAATTCCAAGATTCCATTCAGAGAACTTCAAACCAACAAAAACAGGGGCTGCGACAGCATATATTGCGAAAACATACTGGGCCGGATATTCAGACTGCACCAGGCTGGCGCGCAAGCCTGGGTGCAGCACAACTGGGATGTGCCAGGGTGTGGACTGGGCTATATTCAATGGTGCTGCGCCATGGCTCAGCACCATTGAATATGGCACCATGGCTGCCCCCATTGCACATGGTGCAGTGGCACTGCACCAGCACAAGTGGCAAGAGAGGAGCAGGGGATGCACCAGCGCAAGTGCAGTTGCGCTAGGTGCAGGAACCATGATATCCAGCGTTGGGTATGCAAATTGGGCCATTATGCATGCAAGGTGCAAATGGGGCCAATTGCATGTCATTATGGCCCCATTTGCATGCAGGTGTGCCAAACCCTGGTGACTTGCACCTGGTGCCCTGCCAGGCTGCAGCCGTCAGGGGACCGACGCCCCTGCCCCTTGGTGGCAACACGCCCCAATGCCTGATCATGGGCTTTGTAAAAGTAAAAATCCCTGGTGGTCCAGTGGACCTGCCCTCCAGCCCAATTGTGGGCTTTGTAATAATAATTTTATCCCTGGTGGTCCAGTGGACCCACTCCCAAGCCTGATCACAGGCTTTGTAAATTTAAAACTCCCTGGTGGTCCAGGGGTACCCCCCTCCCCAACCGCCCAATCAGTCCCACCACCCCACTCCTCCCAGTCAGTGGTGGGCAGCACCTCCCTACCTGCAAGACACCCGGTCGCCCACTGACTGACAGCGTACAGTACAACTGTATGCCCATTGGTCCACAGCGTGGGCCAATGGGCGTGCAGACCATACTGTACAACACAGTCCTGATATGTGAATGAAACTCATTCACATATCTGGACTGTGTAGTACAGTACAGTCTGCATGCCCATTGACCCTTGTTGTGTACCAATGGACATATAGCCATACTGTATGCTGTCAGTTGGCAAGCAGCCAGGTAGCTTGCAGGTGGGGAGCTGCTGCCCACCGCTGACCGGGGGAGTGGGAGGCGGACTGAGTGGGTGGGTGGGGAGTGGGATACTACTGACCACCAGGAGTTTTATAGTTTACAGTGCCCATGATTGACTTGGGAGCAGGTCCACTGGACCACCAGGGATATTTAACTTTACAAAGCCTGTGATTGGGCTGGGGGGGGCAGGTCTACTGGACCACCAGGGATGGATTTATTATTTCAGAGCCTGCGATTGGACTGGGGGGGGGCAGGTCCACTGGACCACCAGGGATGAATTTATTATTACAAAGCCCACATTTGGGCTGGGGAGCAGGTCCACTGGGCCACCAGGGATAAATCAATTATTACAAAGCCCAATGATTGGCTGGAAAGCAGGTCCACTGGACCACCAGGTGTTTCTTCTACTGGAGCTTCATGAGCCGGGTGGGGGACGTAGATGACACGGACCGTGGCTCTGGAGGTGGTGCACCCAGAGCTGGTGGCTGCCATGTTGCACCCTGCAATACAGCAGCTCACCTGTGGGTGGCCAGGACTTGCTCCTTTTTTGGGGGCAGATCCTTGTGCCCCCTGTGCAGTGCAAGGCAGGTGTGTGCCTCTCCGCATATCCCGGGCTGAATATCGGGATGTGCAGAATATGCATGGGTACGCCCCCCACACTTGCGCCACATACATTACTGGTGCGCCCTGGTACATCGGAATTTGCAGGCGTAAAACATCCCTTTGAATATCGTGACTTACAAGATTAGTAGTTGTGTATGGCGCAACATTGTTGTGCCATGCGCAACCTCTTTGAATATCCTGGCCCTTGTATGCCAACATGGATGAATGCACTAAATTATGAAAAAAAAAATGTTTACGTTGGTGCAAATGTGACTGATTCAACTGCAATAAAGGCAGACTACTAGTTTTGAAATTTTAATAATAATAATACTCATAGCAAAATGTTCATCTACAGAAGAAAATGTTCTTATAATACAACTTCTGAGGAAATAAAACATTAATATTTTGGCTCTTTTTTATTACACACAACTAAAATCTGTCACACAGAAAAACATTCTACAATGACAAAATGTCAAAATATTGTATCTCTAAACATTTTACCTTTGATGCCTGTTTTTCAAAAGGAATGGGGGAGGGAGAGGGACCCCTGGTTCACCAGAGATTAAAAATCTAATAACTGGGGACAAGATCAGGTATAGGGAGGGACCACTGAACCACCAGAGATTGAAATGTAACAATTGTGGACAAGATTGGGGTTGGGGGGGGGGAACCACGGGACCAACAGTGATTAAAATGTAATAACCGGGGATGGCAGAATTTGTTTTAATCATTTCAATGAAAAAAATCTATTTTTAGTCTGTCGCCTCATCACTTATTTTTTCCGACATCAGTTGATACAAACACACAAATTTATGGGTTTTTTAATAATTTAGTTCTCTTTCCTTCCACGTAAAAATGTTAGAAAACACAAGGTGTATGAAAAAGTAGTAAATAGCATGTCAAGAACTAGCAACAGCTAGCAATTAGCATGATTTCAATGTAAAAAATGTTAAAAATGCAAGGTGTGCATGAAATGGTAGTAAATACTGTAGCAGATCAGGAACTAGCAGCAGCTTGTAATGTGCAAATTTGACTATTTGCTACAGCAAACATACAAGTCCATCTTGCGCCTCCACCCCCATCCCTGCCACTTGCTGTTAAATTCTCAACTCAAACAGAATGGCATTCCCAGGCTGCCTACTTCTAATGATCTAATTATCACCTGAGCCGGTATGCATTATTCTTTCATGTGATTTCACAGAAATGCTGAGCCACACAAACACTTCCAATTACAGTGTGCTCCAGTTAATATGGACACAGATTACTTGGACTATCAGCAAGGTGGACAAAATTTCAAAACCCGAATAATTTTCTGGACTTCATTAGTTGTTTTGAATGTTTTACGTGGACATTATGTGCCATCAACCACGGACAGCTGATGAGGCTTCACAGTGCTGCATTAAGTAATTAATGCCTCGTTCCACTGTAGGTTACACGCTTATTTGTTAATTGCCGACGTTTAAATAGCGTTGCCGCTTACCATTCAATAGATTCTTTTCTCTCTGTGTGCTTAGTGCTTCGTGAGAGATGTCTAAACGCCCTGGAATCCCTTTGTCTCGCAAAGTTGAGCTTCTTAAACAGATTGACGCTTTACCAAAGATTAGCGTCAGAGACCTTGCTGCCTGACTTGCCATACCAAAGTCAACATTATCTGACCTGCTGCATAGCAAGGAACACTTGTGGGATGAATGGCATTCAAACCAAAACCCGCTCAGAAAGCGAAAGAGGGTGGGTAAGGACTCACAGGTGGAGAAAGCTTTACTGTTGTGGTTCACTTCTGTCAGGGAGCGGGAGGCTTTGGTGAGTGGGCCACTGCTTGCTACCAACACAAAACAAATTGCCACTGCGATGGGCAAAGAAGAATTTAATCCGAGTGATGGCTGGTTACAGTGATGCAAGGTGCGCCATAACATATGCTTTAAATGGGCGCATGGAGAGAAACAGATTGCTAACAACTTGGGTGCAACTGACTGGGTACATGACATGCTTCCTGACATTATAAGTGGTTATCCAGCACACAACATTTTTAAAGCTGATGAGACTGGCCTGTTTTACAGGTGTGTTGGTCAGGGAACACTAACGTTTAAGACAGAGCTTCTCCAGGGACATAAAAAGGCTAAAGAAAGGCTATCTGTCTTAGCGTGCTGCAACATGGCAGGCACAGAAAAGCTGGAGTTAGTTGTTGTGGGGAAACTGGCTATGCTGAGGTGTTTTAGAGGAGTAGCCCATCTACCAGTGACATATCGCAGTGCCTGGATGACAGGCAACATATTTACCAAATGGGTATGGGTATGGGTATGGGACCGAAGGCTTGGGGTAGGAAGATAGCTTTACTCCTTGATAACTTCTCCGGGCACCCTGACATTCAAAACGTTTGCAACATAAAGTAATCCCCCCCCAAACACAATGTCCATTATTCAAACACTTGATCAGGGAATGATTTATTCCATGAAGCTCCACTATGTGCGTGAAATGAGGACCCGAGTGCTGGAAGAGCTTGATGGTGCAGAGGAGCTCACTACTAATGACTGTGTTAAAAGAATAAATCTATTGGATGCTGTGAGGATGTTAAAGAAGGCATGGGGTAGTGTAACTATGGAGACAATTGTGAATTGCTTTGCTAAGGGAGGTTTTTGTGTGGAGCAAATCACGGATGAGCCTACGGTCCGTACCTCTGTAGAGGAGCTGATCCCACCACCGCTGGGGCTCTCAGAAAGTGATTTCTCCACCCTCGCACATCTTGGAGATAACGACGAACCAGAGGCTGCACCATTAGATGACATAAAAAGGGTTGTAGATGAGTTGCAGCATGCCAGCAGTCAATCTGCATCAGAGGGGAAGGAAGGTGAGGCTGAAGATGAGACCGAGGAACCGGAACCCCTGCCGGTAACTGCGACTGATGTATCAAAAGCTCTACTAATGCTCAGGCGAGCCTTGGAGCAACGTGAAGAAATACAGCCTGATTGAGGTCTAATGCACAGCATCGAGTGACGCTTCAGCAAATACACAGTGAGAGCTACTCGCCAGACCACCATAGATAGCTTCTTTAAATGAAGTAAAACATTTTAAAGGCACCATTGAATCAAGTTGATTAAAGTTTATGTTTATCTACACCTCCCCCCTTCCCATTGCCACAGTAAAGCACAGATCACTGATCTTCAATCAACCCTACACCTCCCACTCCCATTACCACAGTAAAGCACAACACAAGCACAGTGAACAAGCAAACAAACAAAATACGATAAGCCACCTATCTGCAATCTCGGACAGTGGCTTAAGTGGACAAAATATAATAGCACGGATGTGTCCATGTAAAACAGCTTGCACTGTATCTTGCAAACAAAGAGTGCTGTGCTCCAAATGGAAGTGAGGTGCCCTTGAGAGGTGGCTAGACACCAAAAGGCAGACAAATTAAAAAAAAAAAAAACAGCACTCTAGAACATAGATAGGACAGAGTGGTTTTAACATGAGGAACAAAATTACAAACCCGATGAACTCTCACATTAAATTTCATGCATAGGAGGCCGCAGATGACAAATTATATAGATTTTATGAACTTGCATAGGATGGTTCTGCGGTTAGCTCCTGAGTGACACCATGGGTTAAAGAAAGAAAGTATTGAGTTTATGTTTGCTTTAATAAAAAATAGAGACCACTAAATATTTTTTTTATTTTTACTTTCTCACCTATTTCAAATATAAACCTTTGGAAACCACTGAAACCACCCCCCAATACCC
Organism: Neoceratodus forsteri; assembly: GCA_016271365.2. Classification (NCBI taxonomy): domain Eukaryota; kingdom Metazoa; phylum Chordata; order Ceratodontiformes; family Ceratodontidae; genus Neoceratodus; species Neoceratodus forsteri. Next base: position 1,698,139,493 of record CM057449.1, on the reverse strand, counting down.
CCAACATACCCCATTGCCCCAACATATATGAATCAAAGTTAGATCAATATATTCTCAGAAAATATGTGTATCTGCCTTACTACTTTTTGTGTCACAGATGATGTTAGTGTATGGTATGTCTGCTACCCACTATAAAACAAATGCGCTTGGTGGGGTTATATTAATTTAAAACTAGATTGGTGTCTGTTTCTGCCATTGCTTAGAACCCATTACAATATTTAAAAAGATTGAAAATGCTATTCTGACAGACTACATGTTTTGCTCTTTTCATTGCTTAGTACCCTGTTGGTTGTAGTACAGAATGTCCTGTCCTTTTTTTTTCTTGTTTTTCCTTTTTTGCTACATTACTGTGTGTTATTTAAGATTATTTAGAGTCTAATTTGTGCACTTTTTTTTTGATGGCTACTCAGTAGGTCTGTTCCCGTTCAAGTTTTGTCTGGATGATGTGAAAATCAGGCCATGGTATGACATTATGTGGCAATATACTGTAACAATAAATGGGAATATGCTTTGAGGTATTAGAAATGAGTTTCACTCCAGCACCTACTGTAAGTATGAATACGGTGGCTAACTGTCATGGGCTGAGCCCCAACTGTTGTAATTCCGTGGCGGGTGTTTGGTATGCATCCACAGTCTACCTATATGCTGTAGGATATCGCTAAACGGTGCTAGACAATGATTATAGCCTGCATGTATGTTACTAAAGTAACTGAATGATGTTGACAGAGGCAGAGTAACAAAATGTAGTGAAGAAATATTAGTAGGTCATATGTTTAAGTTTATAATGTGTCACTGTACTAAAGTATTTTGAAACAGTGAAAAAAGGTAGTAAAGGGAAGCTCAGCTGAATACTGCAGTGTTAATGTGTGACCCCAAGGTTGTAATCATTGGAAGACCTCTGGGAAGTTAAGATTGCTATTTTAATAATATTGATGTAGACATTACATTAAGCCATTAACTTATTGATGTTTACATGCAGGCATCTCCCACACTGCTTTATGTTCATGTTCCTGCCGAAATCATGCCATTGGTATTTGTATACAATATACATGTCATTTCATTACAGTTGCAAATTTGAGGCGCCAGTGACTCGAGGACTTGAGAGTAAATGGGACGATGACTGAGTGACATAAAATGCATATTGTATAAAAATCACAGTGACATGGCAGTAGAATTACCATGATGCAGTGTTTGACAGGCTTGCATGTCAACAGCTACAAATGTAATGGCCTAATGTAACGTTTGAATCAGGATTTTTCAGTTCACCACCTGAATGTCTCAGAGGTCCTGAAAGAATTAGCAACTTGGTCTCACACAGTTACAGTTTAGTAGTCAGCTGAGGTCCTGTTTCTTATTATTTACATGTGAACATACTGTACTACAGCGACTTTATTGTTAAATAACAACCCCTACTCAATGTCAAGTCATGTGCAAAGTATTTCTTTGCCATGTAATGTGCTTCTTTTTTTTTCTTTTGAGTACCACATTTTTGTAAGGCGCCAATGACTCGACAACAATGGGATGGTGACTGAGAGTGTTTTTGTTGTGCATTGTGTTAAAGCCTTACTTTTCTTTGAAGTTCTCAAGCTGTTAGCTGTTTTTTGTCTGTTTTAAAGCACTGCTGGACACGCAGTCATGTAAAGACCTATAATTAAGAACTGCTAGGCTAGCTGGCCTGGTGGTGCTGAGGGTTGAGGCATTGGATGCCACACCTCTTGCCATGCTGGTGACCCATTTTTGGGAACAGACTCGAGTCATCGGGGGTCAGCAGGGGCAGGAGAGGATTGAGCATCCGGAGGACTGCTCTTCTCTCCTGGGGGTGGGTGGGTCTGACTCACACTGCACTTGCGGCTCCCAGTGCAGGCTGGGGGCAGTGCAGAAAGTGGGAGTCCTGCAGAAGAGGATTGTGGTGGTGGCATATGTCCTGCTGTGGGTGGGTGCGGGAATGCACCCTTCATGTGCAGCATGTCATTACACGTCCATGCCTCCAGGGAACCAAAGGATGGAAAAACCCCAGCTCTGGGGAGGCAACGTTGAGCATCCAGTGACCATTGCCCACATCCCAGTGTCAGCTCCAAACCCGACGTGACTTTCCATGGTCCCCCCTCTCGTAAGGGCCAGCAGGAGGGGGGAACCCAGTTAACCCGATTCCTCGGTCAGGGTAGGAGTTCTGGTGGGCAGTGGAGGCAACAGGTCATGTGAGCCACCTGAGAGATGCCCCGGTAGCTGGAGAGAAGCTGGAAAAATAGAATTCACAAAAAAAAGAACTGCTAGGCAGTAATCATTATCTGCATCTATACTACTAAAGGAACTGTATCATGTTGATAGACGCAGCTTAACAAAATATGGAGGATAGATATGTCTTGGTCACATAGTGAAGTTTATAATGCTTAACAATTACCCCACTGCAGTACAGCAGAGTAGCTTGTGAAGTGCAGCAAAAGTAATAAACAGGACATCAGCTGAATCTTGTACTGTAAGTGTGTGACAATAAATAGCCAATCATTCACAGACCTCCTGAAAATTAACATCATGATAGCAACAACACTGATTCAGACATTACAATAGGCAATTACAATTATAGGTCATTACTTGACATGGACTCCAATAGTCTTGTATGTTAATTTTCGTGTACAAATCATGCTACTTATATGTTCCTATAATAGCAGCACTTGTCAGTAACTAGGACAGTAAGTGACAGTAAAATGCCATGCATATTTTCCTTTGCAGAGCTGCATGTTTTCTACATTGTGAGTAGTAAGTGCCTGATTATTTGTTTTGATATTTCTGTTTTTTATCATGAGCACTCATATTGTTGTGTGACTCCTGCTGGAACTCTTTGTTTTTAAATTAACTAGAGTAGCCAAAATGCTCTTGCAAATATGTTGAATATCTAACATACTGTAAAATAAGTAACCTCTTAAAAACAAAGCACACTGGCTTCACTAGGTGGACTGTGGGGACACCTGCCAGCAAACTGAAAATTCTGAAGACAAATTTAACGACTAACAATGAAGCCTGGTGCATTTAGGGCTGATGATGGGACTTCACTTCATTAAGGACTATGCCACATAGTGTAGAGGATGGGAAGGGGCTACTCTGGCATCTTGTGGGGTGGGCAGGATAGGGGGAATGGCATTGTGGACCCTGGATGGGTCCACAACAACATTCCCCCATCCCACCACCTCCATCAGTGGCCGGAGCAGCTCCTTCCCCTCCTCTACACCCCTAAACAGCTGAGTAAATCACCACGAGTTGTTGATGAGTGAGCGCGTGCTTGAACAATCACATGCTCATTCACTGAGCTCAGTCGGGTGGGCTGCCGACCATGGAGGTGAGTGGAGGGCTGTGCCAGTGGCCCGCTCTGGTCAGGGTTGGGGGAGAGCGGAATGATGGAAATACCGGACAGGGTGGGGGGAGGGGGTATCCAATAGACACCAGGGAAGGGATTCATGAATTTTCAGACTTAGTGTTGGGGGGAGCAGGGTGAGGGTACTATCTGACAGAGTGGGGGATCCACTACACACCAGGGAAGGGATTAAATTAAATTATTTTTTTTTTACTTGGATCAGACTCCAGGTTGGGAGGATTGTTGTGAGGGCACTACCTGACAGGGTGGGGGTTTCACTAGACACCAGGAAAGGAATTCAATTTGATAAATTTTTTGGGGGGTATGCAATTGGTGGGGTGGGATGGAGGGACCACTAGATGCCAGGGATAGATCAGGGGTGGTGTTGGGGAGAATTCACGATTTGTAACCTCAACTTACTTCGGGGTTTTTAAGTGCAATTTGCACTTAAAAAATGCCAAAGCAAGGAGAAGTCCCAAATGGTGAATTCTGGGTAATTTAAAAAAAATTACACTAAGTGCTATCTGGGGCAAAATTGCTGACTCTGCGGCAATTTTGCCCACATAGTAAAACTTCACTGCATCTTTAATTATTACCAATGGAGTCTTACCGTGTCTCTTCGGAGCTCTGAATTGAGCCTGTAGGGCATAGGTGGATGTACCTATTCTTGTGGCTTGGTGGACCCACCTCCATGTCCCATCCCAGTCTCCACCTGTAGCTCTGTTGTACACCAGGCTCTGTCTTCAGTTGTTGGGGTGGAACCCCTTTTTTTCTTGCTCAAGACTAGAGACCAGACCAGTTCTACCCTCTGGGGCCCAGGTGTAGGAGCTACACGCCCCTAGGTACTTCGCCCACTGACTTTTTGGGGGTACTTGGCTGCTGCCATCCTAATTGATTACACATCCCCAATAATACCTGAGACTTTGTTCCAGGGCATCCTGCAGTGATTGTGCCTTCAGAGATCTACCTGCAAATGGATTTCTCTGGTTATAAAGGTACATGACCATTCTTATGATGCATACCTCAACTACAGAGGATGTAAGTATTCCTTTCAAAGGTCTAAAAACCTGCCAAGGTGTTTGGCAGCTATGTGATGCCCCTCTGTGCATCTTTGTCTTGGAAGAACCATTTTCTATGCTCTTCATACTTTCGGGTGCCTCCTACTGGGGATATGCATCATGATTCAAGATGTTATTTCCCTGCTGTATGTTACCTGTCCAGGAAACATTACCCACTCCCTTGCCTATATGCATAAAACCCATGCATATTTTATTTATTGTTTATTTATTGAAAATGTTTTACCAGGAAAGGCACACTGAGCAAAAAGATGCTCGTCTCACGGTGCGACCTGGTGGGGGGGTTACAGAGGAGGCTAGTAAACATATAAATGGTTGAGCTTAACAATAGTACAATCAGAGACAGAGCATAGGTGGAAGGGATTACAATTGGGCTTATACATAGGGAGAACAGAAAAGTACGCCACATATCAAACAATAACCGAGTAAACAGGATCTTGGTTACACAGCGAGTTAGGAGCAGAGCTGAACATGAACAGTAGGGTTTGGAATACAAATCATGGTACACATTGAGGCAGCGTGAGGTACATAAGTGCAAGTTTCATAACAGGGGTAAAGATAGCAGAGCTTGAGTGCAAGTAGCAGAAGTTGAGCTAAAGGGAGCTGTAATAGGCTAGAAAGGGGGGGAATAGGAGAGCAAGATGGGGGTAGGGAAAGGAGGGAGAGGGTGATGGGCTGTGAAGGGAGGTTAGGTGAGAAGGGGAGGGGGATGGGGAATGGGTAGAAGGGAAGGGGAGGGAGAAATTGACAGTGGGGAGTGAGTAAAGAGAGAGTGTAAGTGCGTAGGTCAGTATATAGGCCAGACAATTAGGCGATAGCATATAGGGTTCTAGGTTGTGCATAATGGACTACATTTTGTTAGAAGTACATATCCCTGGCAGCAGGCATACATGGCTGGATACCCTCTGCCTTTTCAAAGCAGCAGGGCAACAATGGAAAATTCCACATGATGTAGTCAAAGACACCTTTGTCCACTGGGCTCATCATAACAGGGATCTGTTTGTCTCTCAGCTCCATATCCCACTGTCTCACTTCTGCCCACTATGGCCAAACCTGGACATGGTCTAGTTGGATGTTTTCTCTTTTTACTGGAGGCACCTCTGGGGTCAGGACTGGTGTGATTCCCACAGTTACAGTTGAGGGTTCTGGTACTGATACCTCTCCCTCTTTATGCCCACCCTCCTGCCCTTCTCTTTTGGTTAATGTTCCTTCAATCCAGTTCTGCATTTCCTGCTTCTCCGCGCTTTGTTCCGGAGGGCTTACCCCTCTCTTGGTTCCAGAGTCACCTCTATGATGGGCGTATTTATGCCAACCTGGGTGTTTCATGCCATGTTCTTTTCTTTATAGAATGGGTGCCGTGTCTCTCTCTGAGGGGACTGGATTGAGTTGGAAACTTGTTTTCATGTCCTCCTCTGTACATACTAGACTATTTACTCCCACATTTGGTGTTTGAAGTGCCCTTTGTCAGCAAACTTTTTCCTTTCCTTCCCTGATGGGAGAAAGGTCTCTGCCTCCATTGGGTATTTATGACTGTTCTTAAGGGACATTCTTCCTCCTGCACCCTAGTAGGACTCCACCTGTCTCTGGGGGTTCTCAATTTAGTCCTAGACTGACTGATAATTGGTCCCTTTCAGGCCCATGGTTCCATGAGGCCTGCACTTCCTATCTTGGAACCTTCTACTCTGTATTGAAGTTTCATCAGCTGGCTGCATAGCTGTATTCTATGTTCTGTGCATACAGGCCCTATCTGCCTTTCCTAAGAAAAGGACGTCATTGAGTCATGTGATGTGGTGTGCTGGGTAGGATGCCTCTATGCTTGCTCTGACCTACTGCCTTTTAATTATTGCTTAAAACCCCGTTTCACAGTGTTTTCCACTGCATATCGCCTGTCTGTTATCTTCCTGAATGTATTGTGCCTTCGATAAAAGAAGTCGATGGATGAAGAGATGCGGAAAATAGCTTCCAAACACACACCTCCAGCTATGCCCGAGAAGGCCTCTAAGAAAGCCAGGACCTCCTCCCTGCTATCCTGACCACCTGCTACTACCAAGAGCCCTGACACTGATCTTCTCACCCTTTCAAGATATCTAGAGGAGTTTCAGCCTTTCAAGGCTGAAATGAAGAATATGGCAGGAGAAATAAAAGGTGTCTCCAGCACCCTTGAGGAGCTCTCTAAGAAGATTGCTGATAATGAAGCTTGCATACGTTCCATTGAAAGAAAACAGGATAAAGCAGAACTGGAACTTGTGGCCCTGAGGCAAAGGCTAGTGAAAATGGAGAACAAGGTGGAAGATTTAGAGGGGCACAGTCGCCGCAATAATGCGGTTATCATTGGTTTGCTCGAAGGTGAAGTGGGCTATCAGAAAGTTCATGGAGAAGGTGGCAGGCCCTTCCCGCTTTGGTGCGAGCTACACAATAGGAAGCCACACAGACACAGCCTCAGGTGGTGGAAATTGTCTTCACTAGTCAGGAAGACCTTGCATCATAGCCAATTGTTTTGGGTGGATGACTATTCTAGCATTGATCAATTACTATAAACTACTGGTGTGATCCTGTTTCAGACAGAAGCCCATCTCTTCAAGTGGTGTAACAGGCTGTGCTTTGAAACAACTGAGAAGCTGCATGGGATATACTATATTGGATTAGAAATCTGCAACTGGTCTCTCTTACTTACATCTGAGGGAAGTTTTCCTTACTTTACAGTCTTACATTGGGATTGCTTTGTGTTTAATTTCAATTTTAAATCAGGAAGGGGGTTTTCAAAACTACTTATCTTGTGAGCAACTTCAGAAGGGTTGAAATAACTGCATATTTGATTTTCCTTTGTGGCTATCTGGACTGTCTGCTAGTATTCTGACAGTTTACATTAATATAGTTGGAAATAAAATAGTTGGAAATAACTTACTGGTAGTAGCTGTGTACTTTGAATAGCAAAGGCTGCAGCTTGTAATTTGATGCCGGACACAGCCTCAGGTGGTGGAAATTGTCTTCACTAGTCAGGGAGATCTTGCATCATAGCCAATTGTTTTGGATGGATGACTATTCTAGCATTGATCAGTTACTATAAACTACTAGTGTGATCCTGTTTCAGACAGAAGCCCATCTCTTCAAGTGGTGTAACAGGCTGTGCTTTGAAACAACTGAGAAGCTGCATGGGATATACTATATTGGATTAGAAATCTGCAACTGATCTCTCTTACTTACATCTGAGGGAAGTTTTCCTTACTTTACAGTCTTACATTGGGATTGCTTTATGTTTAATTTCAATTTTAAATCAGGAAGGGGTTTTTCAAAACTACTTATCTTGTGAGCAACTTCAGAAGGGTTGAAATAACTGCATATTTGATTTTCCTTTGTGGCTAACTTGACTGTCTACTAGTATTCTGTAACAGTTTGCATCAAATTACTTTTAAATAGTTGACAAATCAGTTACTGGAGATTAGCTGAATTACTATAAAGGGCAGTACTCAGCAGGGTGGTGGAGCAGTGGTGTATTTGATTGTTTCTAACAGTCACCAGTGGTTGTGGACTACCCACCCACCCTTCCCACACCCCACCCCAGGCATGACGTTTCCTTTATAGCCAATGTTCTGACATCACTTCCTCAACAGGTCTTGGGGCTGAACTGTCATATTCTTAATAACCCAGCACAGTGCATAAAGGGTAAGAACACACCACACAAAGGAAGAAAAAAAAATAGATATATATATATTACATATTGTATATTATAAGGGAAAGGGACATGTGGGGAGTGGTGCAATGCACACGCTGTGGGGCAGCAGTTTTATGGGAGACCTTCTGGAAACTGCATTGCTGTCCTATTTGCAGGCAACTGTCAGCTCTGAGGGAGGAGGTAGCCCACCTCCAGGCTGAACTGGCAAGGACTAAGGAGGCCTCCCCCACCCAAAGAGCACCACTGCCACAGAGGCTGCCAAGTATGAAGAGCAGGTGGACCACAGTGGGTTCTGGGAGGGTATGGGTGGTGGAACCGAGGCAAAACCCCCTAGTTGTACCTCTACACAAACCATATGCCAGTCTGGCAGAGCAAGGTTCCTCTATGATGGCACCCTCAGTGGAGACCAAGAAGAATGCTGAGGACACCCACAAGGGAGACCCCCAGAAGGGTGGCAAGGGACACCACAGGGAAGGAAACAGCTTCTGATGGGGACTCAATTGTTAGAGGAGTAGACCTGGGAAGGGAGAGGAGAGGGAAAGGTGCCTGCCTGGTGCCATGGCTTGGAGGGACAAGAAGAATCCTCAGGATTGCAGAAGCAGCATCACAGGAGAGGGAACTAGATATCATTGTCCACCTTGGGACAAATGACCTAGCTAGGCATGGGATCAGTGCAGTACAGGATGAAATTGTGGAGTTGGGGAGGGGTCTCAGAGAGGTAGCAAGCACAGTTACCTTCTCAGAGGTGCTGCCAGTCCATGGCAGGGGTGAGGCTAAGGTACTTCACACCATGCAGTTTAATGAATGGTTGCAAAACTGGTGCAGAGCACAGGGCTTTGGCTTCATTGGGGACTGGGGGTACACCTGGACAGATGAAGGTTTATACTGGCACGATGGTCTGCATCTGTCCATGAAGGGAACCAAGATCCTAAGTGACAGGTTTAAATGCTTCCTTGGCAAACTTTTAAACTAGCTATGGGGGGAGGTGCTAATAAGAGGCAGGAAATTTCAAGCCTCCCCCCACAAAACATGACGGGTAGTAAGGAAAACATTGAGGTACAGTGCTCAACAGAGGGCAGGACAGGGGTAAATGGAAAAATAGACAAGGGCAAAAAGAGCAGGCATGGGGAAAAAAGGATAAAGCCAACATTAAATGGAGGGCAATGAGTACAAATGCCTGTAGTCTGGGAAACAAGCTTCCTGAGCTAGTAGCCTTGATGGAAGATGAACACTTGGATATTGTGGCAGTCACAGAAACATGGTACACGGGGAACCATGACTGGGATGTCAACTTACCGGGGTGCACAGTCTACAGAAGGGACAGGGAGGGGAAAAAAGGAGGTGGAGTAGCTCTATACAGAATGGAAGGGATCAAAGCTACTGAACTAAAAAGTAAAGGGGGAGGACAAGAGGCACTCTGGGTCACCTTGGAGACAGGGAATGGCATCACAATCTGCACAGGGGTTGTATACAGACCCCCCATCTCAAGGGGAGGAAATGGACAAGAAAATGATAGAGGACATTCTCAAAATGGCTGAAAAAGGGGAGATATTGTTAATGGGGGACCTGAATATGCCAGATGTTAACTGGATGACATGTACTGCAGCCATATCCAAGAGCAGGGTCATTCTCGATGCCCTGCAGGGGGCAAGCCTTAGACAGCTAGTGTTGGAACTCACTCTGGAGGAAGCTATACTAGACCTGGTACTCTCAAATGGAGAGATGATCACAAATTTAGAAGTCGGTAGACATTTGGGAACAAGCGACCACTGCACAGTGTGCTTCACAATAAGCACAACCATGGAGACAAGCCATACAAAAACAAGCATACTGGACTTTAGAAGGGCTGACTTTGGCAAAATGGGTGAATACCTGAGGAATACACTAGTAAATGGGCAAAAAGGAGGGGTGGAAGAACAATGGAGAAAAATCAAAACTGCCATCATAGAGGCAACAAGCCTTTGTGTGAAACAGATAAAGGAAACAAAGCGGAGTGAAAAACCACTATGGTTCTCAAAAGAGGTGGCAGGGAAGGTTAAGGAGAAAAAGGCAGCATTCAAAAAGTATAAGGCATCACAGAAGGAGCACGATAGGGAACTGTATCAATTAAAGCAGAAAGAAGTGGGGAAGGCAGTCAAAATAGCAAAAGCCCAAACTGAGGAAAAAATAGCAAATTCAGTTAAGAAGGGGGATAAAACCTTTTATAGGTACATTAGGGAGCATAGAAAGGTTAAGGGAGGAATAGTGAAGATTAATAAGGGAGAGGGGAGGTGGCAGAGGGAGACAGTGAAAAGGCAGAGATACTGAATGAATACTTTTGCTCAGTATTCACAAAAGAAGATGAGGAGGGTTACTAAACCAGACAATAGAAGCACTCGGGAGGTTGACACCAGTCCATTTACAGAAGAAAGAGTCCTGAAAGAACTCCTAAAACTCAAGGTGGACAAAGCAATGGGGCCTGATGGGATTCACCCAGAATCCTAAAAGAACTAAGGGGACCTAGTGACACCACTGACCACACTTTTAACAAATCATGGGAGGATGGGGTGTACCTGAGGACTGGAGGAGGGCAGATGTGATTCCTTCACAAAAGTGGGAGCAAGGCAGAAGCAGGAAACTACAGACCTGTAAGTTTGACCTCAGTGGTAGGGAAAATGATGGAATCACTTCTGAAAGAAAGAATTGTTGAGTACCTAGAGGCCAGCGGAGCACAGGACCCAAAGCAGCATGGATTTACAGCAGGATGGTCATGTCAGATGAATCTAATAGATTTCTTTGACTGGGTGACCAAAGTGATAGACCAGGGAGGGGCTGTGGATATGGCCTACCTAGACTTTAGCAAGGCATTTGACACAGTCCCGTACAAAAGATTAATAATCAAGTTAGCCAGCTTGGGAGTGGGTCCCAGGGTGGTAGCCTGGGTTGCAAACTGGCTGCACAGCAGGACACAGAAGGTAATAGTGAGTGGCACACAATTCCGAAGAAAGGGGGTTACTAGTGGAGTACCTCTTGGTCTCAGTACTGGGTCCAGTCCTCTTAACATCTTTATAGGTGACATTGCAGAGGGTCTGAGGGAAAGGCATGCCTCTTTGCAGATGATACAAAGATCTGTAACAGAGTTGATACACAAGGGGGTAGAAAGGATGAGAAGGGTCTTGCAAGGTTGGAGGAATGGTCAGACATATGGCAACTCAGATTCAATGCAAAGAAGTGAAGTAATGCACCTGGGAAACAAAACCCAGGAGAGAGTACACAATAGCAGGGAGGTACTCACAACAACAAAAATGGAACGGGACTTGGGGTAGTCATATTGGATGATCTAAAGGTGGGTAAGCAATGTGAGAAGTCAGTGAGGAGAGCCAGGGAGATACTGGGATGCATAGGAAGGGGCATCACAAGTAGAAAAAGGGAAGTGGTTATCCCTCTGTACAGACAGTTGGTGAGACCCCATCTGGAGTACTGTGTGCAGTTTTGGAGACCTCATCTACGCAAGGACATAGACAGGATGGAAGCAGTCCAGAGGAGGGCAACTAAAATGGTGCAGGGTCTGCATCAGAAATCATATGAAGAGAGACTGAGAGAGCTTAATATGTATACTCTTGATGAAAGGAGGGATGGGGGGACATGTTAGAAATGTTTAAGTACTTCAAGGGAATCAACAAAGTCCAGGAGGGTAGCATCTTTCAGAAAAAGAGATGTGTAAGAACAAGGGGACACAATTTAAAGATAGAGGGGGGACGGCTCAGGGGTAATGTGAGGAAATCTTTTTTCACGGAGAGAGTGGTGGATGTGTGGAACAGCCTTCCTGGGGAGGTTGTTGGGGCTAAAACAGTGGGGAAATTCAAACATGCATGGGACAGACACAAGGCAATTGTAGTGGGTGCGTGGCAGGAAGTAGGCTGTTGGTTAACTAGAATCTGCAGCTTATCCAGTAGGTAGGGAAATGGGCACACTGGGTGGGCCAAGTGGTCCTTATCTGCCGTCAAAGTCTATGTTTCTATGTTTCTATGAAAGAACTCACTGGGCACTCCGCCCCTCCTCCGCGCTGGAGCCCCCCAGGTCATTTATATTTACGCTTCTTAAATTTTCAGGAGTGACAGCATTTTTTATATAAGGTCAAGGAAACACAAGATCTGCAATGGGAAGGTAAAAAGCTGAGAGTGGCGCAAGATTTACCTTTATCTGTACGCCAGAAACAAGCCACATTTCACAAGCTTGTCCTCAAGTTGCTTGCTGCGGGAATCAAGTTTCGTATGGGTTTTCCTGCAAGATTTCAAGTTTGCTTGAATGGTTCCTGGGAGGCCTACGAGGAAGTGGAGTCGGCAACTGCAGGGCTCAAGAAAGTGCTTCCTTATCTTTTTAAGCCTGCTTGACAGTTTGCCTGGTGTGGGGAGCCATGCTAAGTTTTTCAGTGGTGGTGTAATTCAGCTGATGCAAATTATATCTCCCTACCTTGTCTCCATGACTAAGTTGGTCATAAACTAATTATCTGGCTATTCAATTCCAAGCTGCAGCTCTCGAGAAGGGTCTTCGTGCTGACGGATTAATGGAAATTGCATTTCCGATCTGGTTTTCTCTCTCAGAACTGTTTAATTCTGTGGACTTTCATAATATTGACTCTGGTTTAGTCTAGTCTCGTTTCATATTCATCTGAGGCTACTATGTTCAAGTTAAATTTTACTCTGTCTGATCTCGCAGTTCACTTTTTCAAGGGCGATGTCTTGATCCCAAGGTTTGGGGGGGGGGGCAGCGCTCAGTTCTGTGTTTGTCACGAATCTGTCTGTGGCTGCAGTCCCTTCTGGTTTCATTTTCATGGTCTGGTTTCTCTAGGTTTCCCTCTTTTTCTCATTCACTGTTGCCATTAGGTGATAAAAATGGCTAGCCTGTATATTAGGAGGAGATTCTGCAGTCATAGACAGATGGCGTTATCCGGTTTATAGTGTGCTGTATGGGACGTTGGTCTGCCCCTTCTGAACATCCTTCCTCGAGTGTTGTTTATGAAGGACTCCTCATCTCCCTTTTCAAATTTCCACTATTGAAGCGAGATGGTTACTGCCTCCGGTTTCAGAAACATGATCCAGACAGCAGCCCTGGAGCCCTTAAGTTTCTCCTATACTAAAGCAGGCAGTAATGGCCCGCTTTTTCGGCTGTTCACCTCTGTTATTCGAGGGTTGCACCACAAGAGGGCATCTGTGTTTACTATTTTCATGTCTGATGCAAATACTATACACACTTTATTCTCTGTGAATCAGGTAGTAGCATGGTTCATTGGACTCTGTAGGGAGAATTATTTTCTTTACGGTTTTGTGCAGACAACTTCTTTACACTAGTTGGCATTGATGACAATTTATAAGAACAATGGAGGTACAACTCTCTATGGAGTGTTCTGATTATAAAGGGGTAGTGTTCTGGTTTTCTGGTTCACGAGGGCGGGGAGGTTGGAGGAGAGGTTCTTTCAGTTAGCCGATCATCATGTACCATACAAAAGGTGGGTGGGTGTGGGAGGAGGGGGCAGGGTTTATAGGGTGCCTGGGGGGGTTTCAGAGGGGTGATTGGGGATGAATCTAGTGGTGGTAGGGATGGGGAGGTAGAACAACCCAGCGCATATCTCGTTGGAGCAGTATTGAGGGGAAACATAAATACATGTGGTGTTTTAGGGATTTTTACTGGCATCTTGAGTGATGGTTAGAAATATCCACTTTATCAGTTGGAACGTTAAGGGGCAAGGCATAGGACTAACAATATAAAATCCTTGAAACATATAAACCATCTGAAGGCAGAAATTATATTTTGCAGGAGACACATTTGCTATGAGGAGGCTGACAAGATGAGATGGCAGCAAATTGGGCAGCTGTTTACGTGCGGAGGCACGACCCATAGCAGAGGGGTTATGATCCTTTTGCATAAGTTGGTTCCATTCAAACCTCTCCAAGTTATACCGGATCCTTCCGGCAGATTTTTGTTTGTAAATGGCAGATTGCATACCTTGGATATTGTTTTGGGTGTTATTTATGGCCCTAATGTAGATTCCCCCAGTTTTTTTGTCCAGATAATAGAAGCCATAACTCCATTTATGGATATCCCTATGGTTATAGGGGGTGATTTCAATCTTGTTTTTGATCAGGCCCTTGACAGGTCAGGCCAATCCCATCAAGGTCTTTCCCTAGCACAAAGAGCTTTTAGGAACCTGTTGGACTATATAGGTCTTTGTGATATATGGCGAGTATTACATCCTAGTACTAGAGAATATACCTATGTTTCTCCAGTCCACGCAACTTCTTCGAGGATTGATTATATTCTCATCTCTCAATCCTTATTACCTGGGATCATAAGTTCTAGTATTGTTTCAGGGCCCCTGTTGGATCACTCTGTGGTCACCTGCCAAATAACCCTAGCGTCGCTGCCCAATAAAGGGGGCAGGTGGAAGTTGAATAATCAAATGTTGAAGGAGCCAAAGATGGTTCAATATATAATATCCCAAATAGAACAGTTTATTGCCTCCAATTCTAACTCCGTGGAGAAGCCCGATATGATATGGGGTGCTTGTAAAGCATATTTAAGGGGGATTATAATTGGCCTAACATCAAAAAGGAAAAAAGAGAGGGCATCTTGGATCTCTGACCTTCTCTCTCTCAGATTAGGGGCATGGAGATGGTTCTCTCTCCATCCTCTTCTGAGATATTTAAACAAGAATTAATGAAATTGAGAGAAGCCTACCTAGCATTGTCATCAGAGCAAGCCAAATTTGCTATTGTGAAAACAAAAGCGGTATACACTGATCAGGGTGAGAAGACTGGCAAAATGTTGGCACTGTGTATTAAGCAACAGGAATCCGCTAGATTTATTCCTGCAGTCCATTCCTCCAAAGATAACTCCCTTAAGGTCTCGCCCTCAGAGACAGCAGAGGAGTTCACAAATTATTTCCAGGATTTATATGGCCCTATGGTTAATTTCCCATCTAAGGAGAGACTTCTTGAATATCTGAGTGATTTACAATTGCCAGCTCTCTCACAATCCCAGCAGAAAATTTTAGCGTCTCCTATCTCTGAGGGTGAGATTGAAAGGGTAATTAAATCTCTCCCATCCGACAAATCTCCGGGCCCTGACGGGTTTACCTCTAACTTTTACAAAGCTTTCTCTAAGCAATTGATTCCCATTTTGCTGCCACTTTTTTAGGCTATTCTCTCTGGTCAAGTATCCGATTCCTCCCTTTTTGAGGAGCTGATTGTTTTGTTGTCTAAGCTGAATAGGCCGTCCGATCTGGTCTCCAGTTACAGGCCAATCTCCCTTTTTAACCATGATATTAAAATCCTGGCAAGACTATTAGCCAACCGTATGGAGGCAGTACTTCCCTTTTTAATAGGGGCAGATCAGGTTGGCTTTATGAAAGGTAGATCCTCTGTGGATCATCTGAGGGCCCTGTCTCACGTCTTCTCAGTATCCAAGGACACTCCGCATCCAATGGTCCTGATTCGTTGGATGCTGAGAAGGCGTTCGACAGAGTCCATTGGGATTACCTGTTTGCTACTATGGATGTTTTTGGTTTTCCTACGAAATTCCAGAATTGGGTTAGCTGTGTATACAAGTTCCCTTCTGCTAGAATTTCATGTAATGGGATTATCTCCACCCCCTTCAAATTACATGTAGGGACCAGTCAGGGGTGTCTCTTATCCCCCCCTTCTCTTTAATATCTACCTAGAGCGTCTTATCAGGAGACTGTCTGGTGCCCAGGGCATCTCGCGTATCTCTCTCAGGGAGCAGGTGGTTAAAGTGGTGGCCTATGCAGATGATCTTCTGCTGCAGGTAACCCATCCACTCACATCTATTCCCGTTATTCTGAAGTTAATAGATGACTTCAGTAATGTCTCGAAGTATAAACTCAATGTAGGTAAGACTGTGGTTTTTCCTCTTAACCACAGGGTACACAAACAGGATGTTATTGAGTTTGGGCTCACCCGGAAGTCTGATTATATTAAATGTCTGGGGCTCCTTCTCACTCAGAACATGGCACGGCTCAGACAACTCAATATTGATGCACTGGTACATAAAATAGATCTAGACCTCCGCCGGTGGACTCTGCTTCTCCTCTCCCTTTGGGGCAGAATTAACTTAATTAAAATGAACATATTTCCTCATTTATTCTACCCCCTTAACATGCTAAACATATGGCTCCCCCTGGCCTGGGTTAAAAAAGTGCATAGCATGATCTCTACCTTTATATGGGGCGACAAGAAGTCTAGGATGGCTTTCCATTAGTTAGCGGCTCCGAAGGCTAAAGGAGGGTTAAGACTTCCCCATATTGGGCTCTATTACTGGGCCAGTCAGGGCAATAAGTATCTCAGATGGCTGACCGTGGATCAACAATCCGTGGCCGCCACTTATATCCTAACTTGGTTAGCTGTAGAGTCTGCTGCCATTAGAAAACTTGGCCTTTCTCCACCGGCATTGCTATATACCAAGGTTAGTTCTTTACCTGAATCTCTACATAGCTCTCCTATTGCCGTCTCAATCAGGGTTCATACTCAATTGTGAGCTTTTCTGAAGTATAAGTCTTAAGGATTTATCTCAACCTGTTATAGGCAATCCTGATTTTTTGCTGGACGGTAAGCTTCTCTCACCTAGTTGGATCCCTCAGATAAGTAACTGCCGTCTAGATGACTTCATGTTATCCGATAGTCAATGGTGCTCTTCTGCTGGCATTATGCATAAGTTTATGTTACCTCACACAGCAATTTTTAAGATTTTTCAATTTTGCCACTTACTGGTTAAGGTAATGGGTCCGGTTCCCCTTCCTGCTCCCAATATCAGTTTTCAGGCTACCCTTACGGAGTTGGCGGGTTCGCCTCATGCTTTATCTACAATATATACTGCTCTGTTTACCTGGGCTTACCCTGATAAGTACACTCCTGTCTCCTTTTGGGCCTCTCTCTTTCGGGGTAGAGATATGGATTGGTCTGTCTTGTGGCAAAGTTGTCACAAGTTCCTTCAGCAGAACAGACTTAGAGTAACACAATTCAAAATTTTGCATAACATTTATTATTCTCTGCAGAGGCTTGCTAGACTGGGTCTGTTGTCTTCCCCCCTTTGCACAAGATGCCAGTCTCAAGAAGGTTACCTCCTTCATATTTTCTGGGGTTGTCCTAAAATCGTTCCACTTTGGACCATGATTAATCAGCGTGCTAATCCTCTTTTAGGGCTCTCAGAATTGCTCACCCCCGAAATATGTCTCCTTCGGGGATTTCTCCTCTATTTCGGTGGTGAACAGGAGGTATCACATAACATTGATGTCGATGCCTGTTAAAAAGGTGGTGTTGAGGCACTGGAAGGACATGGAGGTACCATCTTATGTTGAATGGCTTCAGGAATTGCTGGCGAACCTCAGAACAGAGAGGACAATTGCCAGTCTATACAACAAACTGGAAAAGTTTGACAAGATCTGGGGCCCACTGCAGACTCTTTATGCACTACAGGCCTAAGTACTACCAGGTTATATTCTCTGGTGTTGTGCCAAAGAGTACCGATGTGCTGGGTTGTTCGGGGTGGGTAGTGGGTTGGGCGGGCAGGGAGGTGGGGGAGAGCGAATCATTTTGTATTTTGTGTCTGCCCTTTGGGGTTTACGATGTACTCCACCATGTTTTGTTCTCTGTAATGGAAACTTTAATAAAATCTGAATTGCAAAAAGAAAAGGATGTCCTTTTGTAACCCGAACCTACCTTTTTCACCAAGGAGGTCTCAACTGTTGCTGTGTATCACTAATCATTCGGTTACCAGTCTCTTATGCAGGGCATGAGGCTCCTGAGGCTGTTCTAATTCACATCTTAGTTGTTCACAGTCCCTTTTGTTCTTAATGAATGAGGCAACAGTGCATAACGGCACCACCTCTTGTTTAATTTCCCCTAGATAGTGAAGGGGACATGCCCTGTCTTGGTACAGGACTTGTCAAAACTTAGGTGGCCACCTCCGTTGTTTTATTTGTTATAACAAAAATGACACATACAGTATACTGCCACCCTTGGCTGTGGTCAAGACTCCACACGAGTGCTGACTACCGCCACAGCAGGTTACAGACTGCTGTACTGGGGATTATGGCTCCTGCTTCCAGGATACGACCCTCCCCTATAAATTACCATTGATGGGCTTGGCTTTTTACAAGAGGATCACCTTTAGACGTACAGTCCTTTAAGGTCTGCTTTCACATAGACAGAGTTGCCTGCCACCCTGCTTTATAAATAACTGTTTGGGAATCTTCCCATGTGTTATGACCTGCTGCAAGAGATTGTCTTGAAGAAGATAGTACATTTGTGTAAGAACTTACTGTAACAGCAGATCTTCAAGAGTATCTCTTGCAGCAGGTCATGCAGCCCCTCCCTCCATCCCCTTTTTTCCTGTCTACACTAGTGGACAGAGTTTGTCTTTACTTTCCAACTTCTGTATATTTATATATATATATATATATATATATATATATATATATATATATATATATATATATATACACTTCTGTATATTTATTGTGGTCATGTCAAAACACATGATTTTTATATTTCTCCTCGGTTCCCCTCTGCGGCATCATGATCATGTCGCTAATGAGGACATGAACTGAGGAGTATTGTCTCTGCCCTCTCTTTTATAGTGCACAAGCCTTGTCACGTGGTGCATGAGGGGGCAGTCCCAGGTACAACTACTAAGAAGTCTTCCAGAAACAAGTGCCTCCGGCAGAAGGTTCCCATGTGTTATCAATCAATCAATCAATCAATCAAAATCTTTATTTAGTCAGGCGAACATCATTGAGCGTAGCTCATTTACAAGATGGACCTGAGTGGTCATACAAATCAGAGTACAAGTATTTTTTTTTTTTTACATGGACAAGAAAATAACATAAACAATAGTACAATGACATAAAATGATAGTAAACAAAAATTTACATATATACAAGGCACAGTAAAAATCACTTAACCTGTAAAAAGTAATATAGCAGGGATAGTATACAAATAATAGGGCCTTTATGGCTTTTATAAGAATATAGCAGCTGACTGGATAATAGAAGGAGAACTAAACAGAATGGAATAGGGAAGGGGAATGTAGGTTGGATGGGAGATTAGGCCTTATGGAAGCAGTTGCAGAACTCTGGGAATAGGGTGGAGAATAATCTTTTGAAGGATGATAAGGGTAAGAGGGTATTTAGATTCATAGATTTTTGGAGTGAGTTCCAAGTAACTGCTAGGGAGTAGCTGATAGCAGCCCTCCCAAACCGGGTGCAGGCATTAGGAACCTTTAACATGATGAGTTTACTGATCCTTAAGGTGTTTGGCCTAGAAGTAATTGGTGAAAACAGTCTGTGATATAGGAGGAGTTTGCCTGATAAAGCTTTGAAGATCCAGATTGCAGCATTCCTATTTCTTCTGTGTTGTAGGGATGTCCAATTAACTGCCATGTAAAGAGAGCAATGATGGGTGCTGGAGGGAAGGTCAGTAATAAATCTGATGGATCTATGATACAGGGTGTCCAGCTTATTTAAGGGTGAGAGTGAGCAATGACCATAGAGAAAGTCAGCATAATCAATGAGGGATAGAAATGATGCCTGGATTAATCTTTGTTTGGAGTCTCTGGTAAGGTAGTGTTTTATTCTGTAAAATAGGCCAAGCCTTTATCTCAACTTTTTTAGTAGCTCTTCAATATGGACAGAGTAGTCAAGTTTATTATCAATCCAGACTCCAAGATATTTGAATTTGTCCACAAATTCCAGCTTCTCTCCAAGTAAGGTGAATAATTGTGGGGTGGTGGGTGATGGGGTAATGGCAGAGCAACTCTTTGTGGCAAAGAACATAGCTTTTGTTTTTTTGGCATTTAGAAGTAGTTTTTTCCAATAGATTGTGTTGTAGGATGGAGAATTCTGACTGCAACAGTTCACAAACTTTGATAATGAGGGTTGCTGACATATAATACAGTATCATCAGCAAATAGATGAATGCTAGAGTGGGAGATTGGCATCAATATTATTAATATAAATGGCAAAGAGGATGGGGCCAAGAATAGAGCCTTGCGGTACACCTCTTAGCAGTGGTTTAGAGGTGGATAGGTAATTTTCATTTTACCAATTGTGACCTATCAGTTAGATAGCACTTAAACCAACTGAGTGAGAGAGAATCCAGGCCTAGAGAGCTAAGGAGGTGATTAATGATTCATGATCCACTGTATCAAATGCTTTACTCAAATCCAGGAACACAGCACAGGTACTATTCTTCTTATCCAAGGCAATCTGCCAATCATTAGTTATTTTGGCTAGGCAGAAATGGTGCTATGCCTTGATCTAAATCCCGATTGTGCTGGATTTAGGAGGTTGTTTTTATCCAGATAGGCCCTTAATTGTGAATTTACTAATTTTTCAAGCATCTTGGATAGTACCGGTAGGATGGAAATGGGCCTGTAATTGTTAAGGTCCATAGGATCACCTGATTTAAGTAGTGGAACTACTTGAGCTGTTTTCAAGTTGAGAATGGATCCAGTAGCTAGGAAAGATTGAAGAGATGAGCGAGGGGCAGATAAGGCGTGTGATGCTATTTTCAGAAAGTAGGGATCCAGGAAGTCTGTACCTGCACTCTTAGAAGTATCTAAATTAGATAGGAGGTCTTCTACTTCTTTCAAGGATATTGGATTGAAGGAGAAGGTTGAAGTAGCCTTTTGTCCCACAATGGATTGAAGGTTTAAAGATGATCTCAAGAGACTTGCAGGTGAGGAATCAAATGCAAGGCCAGCTGTGCAGAAGTGATCATTGAAGGTATTCAAGATTTCTTGCTTGCCCGTTATGACCTGCCTCAAGAAATACTCTTGAAGATCTACTGTTGTGGTAAGTTCTTACGCAACTGTACTTTTTATTTCTGGATTCTTTTGCTAGGGGAATTTACCTGTAATACTTGGTGCGATCGAGGGTACTAATGTATTTGCACTTCCCAATCTGGCACCAAATCATCTATCCTGTGCACAGGATATCTGTCGAATGGGGACACTTGATTACATTTCCCAAAAATCAAGGCAGATTCTTACAACCCCTTCTTTTTTGTTTGCAGCCACCATTGGTGATGACCAGGCTCTTCTTGATTCTTCAGTTGTACCCAACTCTTTAATTTTATATATTTCCTTAAGCACGTCTGCTCTTAGCCTCTCTGGTAATCTGTATGTCTTTTGTCTGATAGGGTGATCATTCTCTGCCACTGCTACATGCTCTACCCCTTTTGCTTTTACTGTGGTAGAAGTACAGCATGTCTTTACCAAGTTATGAATTTTTGTAGTTTGTTCTGTGGGTAAGAAAACATTCACCTTTATAGCATCAGAAGTTACAGTTTGTTCCAGTCTGTCATAAGTTTTATCAATATCTTCTTCAGCAGTTTCTGGTAATACTAACAAAGCAACCTTTGGTATTTTTTCAATGAATTTCTTCAGGAGGTTAACATGGTATATCTTGGTAGCATTTTTCTTGTCAGGGGACTCAATCTCATGTTCACCAAATTGCTTTGTAAGGCCCTTACCATTTTATTAACAGTTTGTTTTCTGTAGTGGGTAACAGTAAAAAGAGCTTTTCACCTGCCTAAAATACTTTTTCTTTTACTTCATGTTGATAAAACACTTTCTGCTGTGTTAGGACTTTTTCCTGATTACTGTGAGCAATTTCAGCATACTTTGCCAATTTCTTTCTCAGTGCACACATATAAGATGTCATAGATTATTTCTGAGCAGGATTATCTTCTCATATTTATTTTATTACATCAAGTTTCCCTGTAGGTTGTTTACCATATGACAGTTCAAAGGATGAAAAAGGCTTGTGACACTTCTCTGTAAGCAAAAATCAGGTAAGGTAAATATCGGTCCCAGTCTTTCACTTCACCTTTCACAAACCTTTTTAACATATGTTTTAGGGTTTGATTAAAACGATCAACAAGACCGAGTCTGAGGGTGAAAAGAGAAGGTTCTTATGGCAGTGATGCCTAGTAGTCAGTAAAGCTCCTTCAGCAATGCTGCACCAGCATTACTACCCTGATCAGTAATACTCTCTTTTGGCATGCCCAGCCTGCTGAAAAGTTTGGCAAGCTCTGCTGCCACTTTCGGGGCTATAACAGTGCGCACTGGAATTGCCTCTGGGTATTAGTTTAGTTTTAGTTGACCGGGTAAGTGCACTAGACAAATCCTGCCTATTTTCAGGCATGACCCGGGGAAGGGGGATACAGATGAATGCCAACTGACCTTGAACCAGATTAAGCTGTTGGTGGTATTTTCTTTAGTGAATGAGGGAAATTTGGCCAGGACACCGGGGAAATTCCCCTACTCTTTTCGATAAATGCCATGGGATCTTTAACATCCACCTGAACTACCACCAATCCAGTCAGATGGGACCTCGGTTTAACATCTCATCCGAAAGACGGCACCTCAGAAGTGCAGCACCCCTCTCATGCTGCACTACAGTGTCAGTACTGGGATATTAACCCAAGTGCCAGATGTGGGAACTGAACCCACAGCCCTCTGATCTCCCGGCCTCAGAGGCGAGTGTGCTACCTACTGAGCCACTGACACTGCTATCTAGTAGTATAGTCACATACCACCAAAATGAATTGATTACCCTTTTCACTTTTGCCTAAAGGGCCAACCATATCCATTACAATTGTCTTAAAAGGCACATCTATCAAGGGTAGGGGCACCAGAGGCACCTTGTCTATTTTTGTCACTAAGGCAACTTTCTGACATTCAGCACCATAGTTGCAATAGATAGCAACATCATAATGAATCCCAGGACAGTAAAATAAATACAACAATTTGGAAAGGGTATGGTCCCACCCTGAGTGACCATCTATAGCACTATCATGTGTTGTCTGTAACAACTCAGTTCTATGCTTCTTTGGTATGACCAATTGTTTTTTTCAGTTTCTGTGTCTGAGGATTAACCCAAACTTTGCACAGTAGTCCATTACATTTTTTTAAAGATTGGTTCATTCTATTGTTGTTTCACCCCCAGATGCTTGAAATGACCAAGGGTATGATATCCTATGCCAATGCAAACATACAGAATACCATAAAAGTCACAACACAGTGAAAGAAGATTAAGCAACAAAAAAAACGTGCAGAATGTATGATGAATAAGCAGCCATATACCCATATGAAAGCCACTGTTGCTTACAGCAACAACGTTACCTATGTAACGGGTGGTAACTTAAGAAGCAGTCATGTGTAGTGATGTAGTGAAATTTAACTTCTCCTGTGAAATTCCAGTAAAATTGGGAATTTCAGCCCTCAAAATATTTCATGAAATTCATGCATTTTGAGGAATATTTCAGGGTTGTGAGATGTGGAATTTCAAATACACATTATTTGAAAAAAATAAAATAAACAAGTGTTTCCCCCTCCTGTCCAAGCCAACATTAAAATAAATATTTGATCCCCACAGTGATCCCTGATGTCTAGTGGTCCCAACCCCTGGCCAATTGCCAGCCCAATAAGAATCCTCCCCGAGATTCACCCCTGTCCCCAGCCAGAATTAAAAAAATAAAATAAAGATAACTGTCCCTGGAGTGTTTTTTTTTTTTCAATTGTTTAACCAGGAGTGGCACACTAAACTGAATGATCATTTACAGGTGTGACCTGGGAGCACAGGAAAGTTAAGTGACTTGCTCAGGATCACACAGTATGCCAGTGGGGGCTGTGGGATTCAAACCCAGGTCTTCAGATTTGCAGCTCAGAGCCTTAAACCACTGCGCTATACTGCCTCACTAAATTGCAGGCCCAATATGAAGAATGACTCTCCGCCAAGATTCATGCCCCATCCCCCCATTGTCCATTAGTGCTACCGCCAGTCCCACCAGCCACCAATGTTAGTCATTTAATAAAAAAAAAACTTTCCCTGATGTCTAGTGAACCCCTCACCCTCTTTGGTAATGACCCCACCCCACCCCACACCCACCCATCTAAGAGGACCCCAGTGGTCCACCAGCACAGCCCTTCACTCACCTCCACAGCCGGCAGCCTGACTGAGCCCTTTCATTGAATGAAAAACATGAGATGAGGTGGATATGTGAACTGGACAGCTTAGATAGAGGCTGGGGTTTAAAACTGATGTGAATTGGCAAGTTTGCTGGTAATTGTGGCTATAAATAAATTAATAACAGCTATAAGATTGCATCAGAAGATAAAAAAGAGATATATTTGTATATGGAGAAAAAATTATTTTTCTTTTCTGAAAAAACACGATATGCTCATGCCTTATACAGTAGGCCAAGGAATAACCTTTCATAATATGGAATTGTGATTTTGAACTTAAGCATTTACCAAAATAACCCTCCACACGTTGCCAACAAATGAAAGGTAACTAAATCCTCATCTTATACATTATCACGAAGCTGAAAACCTAAAGGTCAGGGTCTGACCTCCCATGGCTTAAAAAAGGCTGTTTCCCAGTCTGTTGAAAAGATCAGGGTCATTAGAAAATAAACCAATGGTAGGATAACCTATGCATATGCAAACATAAGGAATACCATACAAGTCACAACACAGTGAAAAAAGATTAAGCTGCAAAGAAACCATGCAGAATGTATATTGAATAAGCAGCTGTATACTGGTTATGAAAGCCACTGTTACTTACAGCAACAGTGTTACCTAAGTAAAGGGTGACAGCTTAAGAAGCAGTCACATGGCTCCATACAGGTATAAGAGGCAGGTACAGAGTGATCCTCAGTGTTGCTCGACCCACCAAGAGGTTGACACCATTTGAGTGAGAAACCGCACAACAAATGTAAATGAAACAAAGTTTAATTCAACTGAAATGTGCATAAAAAATTTTAAATTGTTACAGCTTTTGAAAAGAAATATAAGAATGCTCAAGTTCTAGTAAGCATGGTACCTCCAGACCATGTAGAAATCATTAGTCAGAAAACAACTAAAGAAAATAGATCTTTTGATCAAAATGGCAGAAGAACTGTACGTTTTTGTAGGCACTAAGCAAAGGATGAGTTCCTTCAAATACCATATTATAAAGAACGAGAATAAGAGCCTGTTTTATCAGACTAAAGATTCTACGCCAGTATATTTGTGAATGTAGCTTAACTGATATAAAAACAAATGATTAAAAGTATCAATCTCTTTTCAAATCCTATAGCTATATTGAGAAACTAGAAAATAAAAATTATGTGAACATGATTATAAAGATTTCATTTTTTATTATTTATAGAAAAACAGAGATGATTAAAAAGAATCCATAAACAGGCACATAATTAAAAAAAAACTAAGACAGCCTGGTGGCACTGAGGGCTAAGGCACTGGACATCTTACCTTGTGCTACGCAAGTGACCCAGGTTTGAGAACAGACTTGGATCATCATAGTGCCAGCAAGGGGGGGGGAGGATTGAGCAGCCAGAAGACATCTCTCCTCTCATGAGGGTTGTCATCCACCCATAGTCCCACTGCCACTGGGTGGGGGGCCAGTGGTTAGTGTAGGTGGCAGGGGCGACACAAATGGAAGGTATCTTGAGACATGGTGTGCACATGCCTCCACATTTGCACATGCGTCCAAGGTAGGGGGTCAGAACGGGGAGAAAAGTAAAAGTACCTAAAACTACTTACAGGGAAAAAAACGAATTAAATATATCAAAGACTCTGCAAGTGAATTACTAAGAGTTTTCTAAATGTATTTATTTATTTATTTATTGAAATGTTTCACCAGGAAGGCACACTGAGCAACAAGTCTCTCATCTCCCGGTGTGTGACTTTGGGGGAGGGGGTGCAATAGGAATGAGACATTAAGCATTCAAGTTATAAGATCAACCTTAACATACTGTTGTAAGGCAGGTGTTACAAACAGTGTTGTGCATAATATGTAGAAAGAGTGGACAATAATATGTGCCGGGTTAATATGTAAACAAGTGCTTGCGTGAAAGAAAAGGGGAATGGGGAGGGAGGGGTGAGGTGGGGGAGGTGGAACAGTTGTGTCCCTGAAGACCCCCTCAGGATGTGAGGAACCCTGCAAGGGGACTGAGGGGACCAGAGAGAAAGGGAAAAGGCTGTGTCCCAGAGAGACTGCTTTAGGATGGTGGGGGAAGGGAGTAGATGAGAGATACAAGCCCCTTGGGGGACTAGGAGAGGGGACCATGGAGAGCATGGGGGGTCCTTTACATTCTGTGAGAGATCAAAGGAGGCCAGTAAGGGGGAGCAATTTTTGGGAAGGGGAGGAGAGCTAGAAATGTTGAGGGGGTGGGTGTGCACAGGGTAAAATGAAGGTGACGGTAGAGGGGTAGGGTTTGTCCAGGGCTTAGAGGAGAGAATTAGGAAGGAACATGGCAGGAGCAGCTAGGTGAAAGGTAATTATTGAGGGCAGAGCTGATGGAGTAGGTGGAGGATGAGTGTCAGATTTGAGGGGGGAGAGAATTCCAAATTTGTGTGAGGCAGTGAGATTAACCAGATTGGCCAATTTGGGTGGATCTGCGGGGGAAACCAGGGTACGGGAGTCAGTTGATTTAAGGGAACGGGAGGATTGGGCAGTGTTATAAAGGAGGAGTTGAGGTAGGAATCTAGCTTACCCAACCAGTGCTTGGAGGTGAATTTAGGACTGTGGGAGAGTCGCCTATCTGTAAGAGAGGGGAAGGATAGGGCATGATAAAGATTGCAGTGATGGGTGCAAGGGGGGCATCCAGGGCAAAGCAGCAGAAGAAATTGAAGAGGGTGTCCAGTCTGGCCAGGGAAGACTTAGGGGTAGCACCATAGACTACTTCACAGTAGTTGAAAATGGGCAGTATCATCTTCTGTACAAGTTCACTCCTAGCCTTAGGAGGGATGCAACTGCGGTACCTGAACAGGGCACCGAGCTTGGGGCACAGTTTTTTCTGGATAGCGTCAATATGTCCAGTGAAGTTTAGGTGTTGGTCCAACTAAACACCTACTGTAAGTACCTGAAGGAGTACATGTCCTCAAGTAAAGTCCCATCAAGGGTGTGGAAGGTGGGTAGGGAGGGAAGCCTAAAAAGTATGTGCCTTGTGCCAAAGGTCATGGAGACAGTCTTCTTGGCATTGAGGAAAAGTTGATGGTTAGCAAACCAGAGCTGAACCTTGTCGAAGTCTTGCTGTAAGCTGACTGTAACCTCATCAGGACAGGAGCCAGATGCATACAGGACTGTATCATTGGCATACATTTGTATAGCAGAGGATGGGGAGCAAACAGAGGGAAGGTTGTTTAAGAAGATGGAGAATAGGAGGGGCCCTAATACAGAACCCTGGGGGACTCCAGTGCTAATTGGGACGGAAGGGGAAGTGTTGTCCAAGATCTTAACTGTTTGGGTTCTGCTAATAAGGTAGGCCTTGAACCAGTTTGTGTCAGAGGGAGATAGGCCAGCTGCCGGGAGTGAGTCTAGAAGGGAGTGAGAGATGGTGTTGAAGGCCTTTGCCAGGTCGATAAAATGGTAGAGGTAGTTTGGTCTTTTTTCATCCTAGTTAGGATGGAGTCTGTGAGCCATAGGAGAGAGGTGGTAGTTGAGTGGTTTTTCCTGAAACCAGACTGGAAAGGGATGAAAAAGGAGGTGTCAGATAGAAAAGAGGTGAGTTGAGAGAGGAGAATGTGTTCTTGAAGCTTGACAAGGGTAGGGAGGAAAGAAATTGGGTGATAGTTGCCAGGGGATGAGGGTCACCCCCTTTGGGTAGAGGGAGGACAACAATATGTTTCTATGAAGAGGGGACTGAGGCAGTAGAGAATGAGAGATTTATGATTATTGCACGGGGGTAGGCAATGGCCAAAGAGGAGAGGGAAAGGAGTTTTGTGTCAAGGCCGTCAGGGGAGGCACATTTAGAGGGAATGATGGTGAGGAGGATACTTAGGGCATCGTTTGGGGTTACAGTAGTGAAAGAGAAGGGGAGGTGGGAGGGTGGTGGAGAGGGCACACCAATAAAGGGTGGGGAGGGATTTCAGTAGCTCAGTGGCACAGAAGGTATAGTAGGAGTTAAATTCCACAGCTACAGCTAGTGGGTTGGACACTAGTGAGCTAGTTACTTTAAGTACCGGGGGTGAGCAAGATGAGGGGGTAAACAGGGCATGGACCATCTTCCAGAACTTTGAAGTGGAATTTATGTTGGTGATAAAGGAAGATTTGAAATATTTGGACTTGGCTAACCTTGTAGCCCCGGTGCAAGTGTTTTGGAGCATGCAGTAGCTCACAAGGTCACTAAGATGCTGAGTAGCTTTATGATGCTTCCAGGCCCGATCTCTAGCCCTGAGGCAGGCAGAAGTCCAGGGGTTATTCAAGGTAAGTGGTTACCTCTGACTCTGGTTTGTTTGAGTGGGACAAAGGTATTCCAGTTTACAAGAAAGATTTCTTTGAAGTAGGCAAGGGCCTTATCAACTGAGAGGAAGGAGGATGGAGGGACTAGTCAGAAGTGGCAAGGTTACTCAGGAGAGTTTCATGGTTAAGAGACTTGAGACAGCGTAGTTGTATCATTTGGTGTGGTGATTTAGTTCTGTGGACTTTCCTAACTACGAATATTGGGTTATGGTCACTGAGAGCATCGGGCAGGATGCCAGAGGTGATGGTGCAGTGGGAGTAGGAGTGGAGGTAAGGGCCCTGTCAAGTAGGGAGTGTTGTTGTGTCTTGTGGTTTGGGAGGGTGGGTTCAGAGATCAGATGGGAGAGGTTTAGGGCTCCAATTTTGTTTTTAGTTTTGGTAGTTTTAGATGATAACCAATTTATATTGAAGTCGGGATGAATAATTCACCAGAGTGAGCAAGGGAAGTGATGGAGGTTAGGAGGTCTAGTGCTACCGAAGGATGTACATTTGGGAGGCAGTATATGCCAGCTACGAAGATTGGGAGAGTGAAGGGGAGGGTCACACGGAATTTTGAGGAGAAGGGAGCGGATGAGTGAGGAAGAAGAAGGCGGAGAACCGCAGTGAAAGTGGACACCATTATCAAAGCCACATGAGGAATAGTGGTAGAGTGAGACCATATTTCAAATTAGGAGACAGTGATAGCATGGATGTGGGCAGGGGATTAGAGATAGTAACTAGTGGGGTTGGGAGAGTTATAAATAATAGATGAGTAGTGAGCAAGTGGAGATGGTAAAGAGAGGGATGTGAGCAGAATGGGGGGAGTGTAGAGAAGGAGATGCATTGTTCATAAAGGCAGAGAAAATTAGTGAATAATTGATTTGGGAAAAGGAAGAATTTGTAAGCAGGGAGCAGAGGAGGGGGGCTGGTCAGATGGAGGGGGGAGCTGTAGTTTAGGAAAGTATTTATATTATTTATTTATTTATCTAGTTTTTGTTGACTGGGTAACTGCACTAGAAAAATCCTGCCTATTTTCAGGCAGGACCTGGGGAAGGGGGATACAGATGAATGCCAACTGACCTTGAACTAGATTAAGCTGTTGGTGGTATTTTTAGTGAATGAGGGAAATTTGGCCAGGACACAGGAAATTTCCCTACTCTGCAGTAGGGGGACTTGCTGTCTGTGAGCCATGGCCACTTTTGAGTGGAACGCCAGGAGAGCAGGATGTTCCAGATGGAGGGGAGAGATTTTCTTTCGAGCAAGACGATTTAAAGGATTTGGAGGTTTTCATGGATGTTATGACCAATATTCAGCAAGTTGGAGACTCGGAGCTATTGCCTACCGGTAATAATTTCAGTGTAAAACAGCCCAAAGTAGCGATATTCACATGGAATCTACCTGATGCTGACATTAATGAGAAATCCTTACAAGAGTTATTGACTGCGGAAAACGAGAGACATCTTTTGGAAACAGAGCACTTGGTTGCAAAACTGACTGGATTTCAAGAATCAACACCTAATGTCAAAATGCCGGGCTCGCCTGTTGATGGGCCTGCATTCCAGAATGGCATGGCAGCTGAAACACATCTTGAAGGGCCAGGTAAGCCTGTTAATCTTATGGCTACAGAAAGCGTTCTTGTAAAATCTGATGCTTCAGTTTCTCCAGCTGGCAGTAAAGGTGTCCTTGATCACTCGTGCTGAGAACTGGAGAAACCTACTATTTCGACCGCAAACATTACAGTGCAATTTGAGAAATCAGACTCTGAGGGTGAATCAATTACAACTGACTTAGCGATAAATGTGACTCCTGCATGTCAGGTGAATCCCGGAGAGCTGTCATACTCCACTCTCGCTAACACTGCTCGTTTTGTTTTTCGAGCTGCACTGCCAGCAGCACCCTCAGTTGCACAAAATGCTGCTGTTCTCTATCAGACTTCTCCTACCAAACAATATGGTTTAACTGTATTCTCTTTCTCCCTCTTTCTCCCGAGGGTCTGACTCACAACCAGGGTTACGGGAAGATTGCACAGTTAAGCAAGCTGCTACTATAAAGGCTAATACAAAAATGATTTCTGCAACATCCCCTGTTTTGGATGAACCTGGGACTGACCCTACAAATTCTGAGATTTCTCATGGATTAACAATAAAGACAATAGAAGCTGTATTGCCTACCAGTACCCCAGAAAAGCTGTGGTCTCCCCAGAAAGTATTAAGTGAGGCGGGTTGGACAAGAAATGAGAAGGGTATTCGGATTCCTACCCCAGACTGGGACTGCATGCTTAACTTTACTCAAAATTCCCCTGAATGGTGACCTAAGGTCTCTTTTCCTACCTTGCCTATAATTCCACCAGCAGGGGCTGTTACAAATGGCTTAGTGTTTGAACAACACATTGCACTGCTAGAAAGTAAAACCTCTGCAGATCAAAACTTGTCTGAAAATCTGAAAACTGATGCATCCATACCGGTGATAGAGGATCCTCCAGCTTCTACAGACACAAATAAGCCACTTCATTCTGCACTATTTTCTAAGATTAAGAAGGAAGCCACCCCAAGGCAAAGTGCGGTTCTCATACATTATAAAGGAGGCCTAGAAGTACGACCTGACAGGCACTACATGGGCAAACTATTATTTGACTGAGTGACAAGGGAGGAGCAGTCAATGTCGCCTACCTTGAGTCCAGCAAGGCCTTTGACACAGTTCCACACAGGAGACTGTTGAACAAATTGGGAAGCCTGGGCATGGGGCACAATATGGTAAACTGGGTTAGAAGCTGGTTAGAGGATAGAAAGTATAGGGTGGTGGTAAATGAGATTCAGTCTGAGGAAAGGGAAGTGACCAGTGGGGTGCCTCAAGGATCAGTCTTGGGGCCAGTCCATTTTATATCTTCATCTGTAGTATAGTGGAGGGGCTGGAAGGAAAGGTTTACTTGTTTGCAGATGACACCAAGATCTGCAACAGGGTAAACACTGCTGATGGGCTGAAGAGAATGAGGGAGGACCTGGAGAAACTGGAAAAAATGGCCCGAAGAGTGGCAACTAAGGTTTAATGCAAAGAAATACAAGATCATGCACCTGGACTGTAGAAACCCTGGGGAGAAAGTTCTTTTTCATGGAAAGGATGGTGGATACATGGAATGACCTACCCCAAGAGGTTGTGGGAGCATCCACAGCGGAGGTATTTAAACATGCATGGAATAGGCATAAGGGAACCCTGGGGGGATAGGAGAGTCTGAAGAGTCTGAAGCTGCTGACCGCATAAGGAAGTCAGCTGCCAACCAACGTAGGAAAATCAGGCAGATTTGATGGGCCTGGCAGTATTTATCTTATTTATTTAGTTTTTATTGACTGGGAAAGTGCACTAGACAAATCCTGCCTATTTTCAGGCATGACCTGGAGGAGGGGGAAACAGATGAATACCAACTGACCTTGAACCAGATTAAGATGTTGGTGGTATTTTCAGTGAATGAGGGAAATTTGGCCAGGACACCAGGGAAATTCGCCTACTGCATTGTGGTCAGTAGGAGGACAGGCCATTTTCAGGATGGCCACTCTGTGTGGGACATCGAAGGAGGAAGACGTCTGTACGGTGGGGGAGCTTTCCTCTGCCCCCGCTACTTGTAACAAAGAGGTTTTTGCTTCTACTGTCGTGGAAATGGAATCAAATATGGATTTTCATGATGCACCTGTGGATTTTGAAGAATTAAGTTGACTCACTGAGGAGCAGTCTGGAACAGGCTTGCAAGCTGCAGGAGAACAGGCTTCCAACAAAATGGTGTACAGGCTAAGTACAAGCCCATCAGGAGAAAGCCAACCAACAAGCCTGCCTTTGCCTTTGGCAAAAATAGTGACTGTTTCAGACAGTCTGTCAGCAGTATTGAAAGGAGACAGAAAGTCCGTGGAGCGCAGTGAGTTATCTCCCCTACATATTTCTGATACTTATTTACAACAGGACATAAATAATATGGTTCAAGATAGCCACCTACTCAAAATGAATGTTCCTGGAATTCAGGCAATTTACCTTTGCGGCAGCAAGCCGCTGCAGTGCTTCAAGTGGAAGAATGCAAAGAACCTCTCTGTTTGAGGAGTTTTGAGGTGGAAAATGAGCTGGCTGACAAATGTCAGCAGGGAGAGTTGCTAACAGACAGCAGTAACGCCGAAGTCATCATTCCTCCAGCTGAGGCAAATGCCTCTGCTGGTCCTAAAGGGTGTGGTCAAATTCCTTTGTGCATTCCAGCAGACCCAGGTGCATCCATCGCTAAAGACGCTACTGCACAGGCTGGCAGTAAAATCATACTTAATTACGAGTGCCTACAGCCTGTTACCCCAGGTTTGGTGTCAAAAACAAAAGTAAATGTGTTGCCTACGGCTTTGCAAACAGACATTTCGCAGAGACCACTTCAGTCTATGTTTGCTCAGAGTAGGATTCCTCCTCTGGATAAAGTAACAGATTTTGTATTAAAAAACGATCCTGTTGTCAAGAAACTACAAGTCCAGATGCCAGTAACCTATCAAACAACTGCAGGAACACAAAAGGGGATTACTGAATTCTCTTTTCCCTACAATAAAGAAAGGCCACAGAAAGCCATAAACTCTGTGGTTGCAGAGACTGTTTCACTGACATAGGAAGCCTGGTCCCCAGATAAAGCTCTCTTAGGGGCAGGCTGGAAACAGGCTTCATCAGGCATCTGGAAACCTGACCAGTCCTGGGATTTGGACTTCCCTCTAACACAACATTCACCAGAATGGAAACCTGATTTGGCACAGACAGTGCAATCTAATAATTTGAGTGAAAAAAAGGGATTATGGAGCTGGTACAGGATTCTTTCACCTTGGTGGTCCCTGAGGCACAGGCATTACCACCTATCTCCCCTAAATCAGCTATAATCTCTCCTCTACTGGATGATATTCCTTTGGCAAAAGATTCTACTTTATCTACCCCCCACAGAAGCCACTGATGTCTGATCTCTTTAATACTGCAAAGAGGGAAGCAGCACCACGTCGGAATGCAGTCCGAAAACGCTATAAAGGGGGACTGGAAAACAGGCCAGACAGATATTATGTGGGGAAAATTCTGCTTAAAGAATCACTTCATTTTAGTCCTCAGGAGGTCTTTGCCTTCATCAATATTTCAGGAAAGGATAACTATGATATTAGTTTTTGGGCTTCGCATGCTTTGGATTTATTTTGGGACCGTTATGGGCAGGTGAAATTTTCTCCCACATGGACCCCCTTTTTGTTTATTCCTTTAACCAAGCCATTAATAAAATATGTCACAGTGATGTTTAGGAATGAGGGGGTCCATGTGGAAGATATTACTTTCTGGTTATCCCAGAAATGCAAGGTGTTGAGTGCCCCAGAACCCATCTTGGATTCAGAGCAGTTTTGGACTGGGGGCTGGAAATATAAGATCAAATTGAGGCAATCTGACTCAGGGGTAGAACATGTACCGAATTCATTTTTGTTAGGCAGGGACAGGGGGATCTGTTTTTATAGTGGCCAGCCAAGAGCATGCTATAAGTGTGGATCTTGGACACACCTTTCTAGTGTATGCGACCAGCCTCATTGTAACAATTGTGGGGAGGTGGGTCACATCACTATGCAATGTGCCAATCACTCTAGGTGCAACTTACGTGAGGAATACGGACATGTTTTTTTGAGAATGTCCTTGGGCCGCTAAGAATAAGGCATCCTGCATTAGTCCTGAGCTTTTAATTCAGAAGGCTAAGGACACTGCCAACACCACCCATTGCCCCTCCTCTTCCCCTTCATCCCAGCCTTCACATTCTCTATCTCCTCTGTCAGGTGGAAAAAATCCCTCCAGGGGTCCCTCTGTTAGGTCTTCTTCTAAGGCACTTGAGACAAATGACCAAACCTTAGGCTCTGGCTCAGGGAAGGATATAGTACCCTGCATGGGTCCACCAGACCCCTTGGAGTTCCCTGCAGTATGTTGTTCTGACAATATAACAATTGCCCCGGGGAAAGAGCCCAAAAAAGTGATTCCTGGGTCTCCTCTGCCTTGTCGCAGATCATCAAGACACTTGCATCCCCCCAATCCACCTGTTGGGCCTACTTTAGAAACTAGCATTTCCTATGCGGCCTTGTTTACGCCATGGGGGGGATACAGAAATGGAGTTAGGGGATTTGGACTCCCAAAAATCTTCATTATTTACTCTGTCACATCCAGTAGATATTTATAAAGAGAAAAAAAGGAAAAAAAGGAAAAAATAGAGTTGGGTTTGACAATTTTTTTGGTAATGCAGTTGCTTTGGCGTTCCCTTAACACAAATAGCTTATTAAATACCATGAAACGGCGAGCTCTATTTCATCAGATACATGATTTCCAGGTTACGGTATGTTTCTTACAAGAAACCTGGATGCATTGAATGGAACAGTTACACTCTTTCAAATGGGATTGGGTATGGGGTTCTTCCTTTTGGTCCTTCGGAATGGATAGAGCTGATGGGGTAGGAATATTGTTTTCTTCATTTTCTTTTACATTACATAACTTAATTGATCTAATACCTGGTAGAGTCTTGATAGTGGATTGGAAATGGCATAATACTTGTTACAGGTTTATTAATATATACAGTCCACAAACCAAGGCCGATAGAGTTGCCTGTTTAAAAGCTATTCAACCTTTTTTGGTAACAACAGGCAAGATATTATGGGGTGGAGATTTCAATTGTACAATCATTGACTCACCAAAACAGAAACAAACAATGTATTGTGATTCAAATGCATTGGTCAAAATTATGAAACTAGCTGGGCTTATTAATTGTATTTCTTTTTCTCCTCACGGGCCCCAACATTCCTTCATAAAAGGGAAATTGTTCTCCTTAATATTCTATATGTTAGTCTCCCCTTCTATGAAGGTATATTCCTTTGAAATGATTCCCAGTGAATTCTCGGACCATCTATTCTTATTATGCACTTTCCAGCCCGTGCCCTTCCCTGAGTCTAGACAGAAGAGGTGGAAACTTAACACCTCAATTTTGGAGATACCTTCTATCCAGCTAGGGGTAAAAAGTATTTTAAAAGCTAGATTATCAGTAGCCTTCCTTTATAATAATCTAGAGGAGTGGTGGTTGGATACTAAAAAGGATTTGCGGAATTGGTTTAAAAAAATCAAGGTATAAGGACTAAAAATCATAATTTTTTGAAATACCTGTTGCTGAGGCAGCAGCTCCAGAGACTTACATCAATAGCATATATCTCTAGATATGATTACTCTGAGCAGATTACTAAATTGAAAGAAAACATGAAGGAGTATCAGTATGATAGGACCAAAACCATACAAGCAATTCTTACCAATGGTATCAAAAAGTCTCCTATGGGGATCCCTTTGAGATGTGGAAAACCTTGAAGGACTCTTCCACTCTGGGATCATTAAAAAGGCAGGATGGCTCTTTAGCATAGTCTGAGGCATAGCTAAGAGCATTAATTATTGACCATTTCCGGTCTTTAGAACCTTCTTTCCCAATTCTAGCAACAGCTATAAACTCTTATTTAAGTAAAATCCCCTCCCATCCTGAATTTATAGACACTGCCAATCTGTTAGAGTCTGTATCTCAGGAGGAAATTATACAGGTTATTCGGACCCTGAAACCAAATGTATTCCCAGGCATAGATGGCCTCTCTAATTCTTTATATAAGGCTTTTTCTGTTGAATTGAGTTAATGTATTTGTATTTTGTTTAAATATCTTATTCAAAACTCAGTTATTTTCCCCTCATTTACTAATGGTTTATTAATCTACTTATTTAAAACAGAGGATAGACAAGACATTAGGAATTGGCAGCCTATTACTCTTCTAAATTCCGATTACAAGATCTTTACCAGTATTTTGAATAATAGGTTAAAACAGTATGCAAAAATAATAATTTCTCCCTATCAATTCTGTGGCATCCCGGACAGACAGATACAAGCAGCATTAGTGATCATACGTGAGGTTATTGAGCATCTGTCCTCAATAGGTAGGTTAAGTTGTATGGTAATCATAGACTTTGATAAAGCATTTGATATAGTATATTTACCCTTTCTCTTTTTATCATTGAAACATTATGGGATCTCAATGCAACTGGTTCAGGTAATTAAAATGTTGTATAAACATAATTTGTTTTTTCCCTTTTTGAAGGATCACACTGTGGAAAGTTTCCGTCTCTCTACAGAGGTACGGCATGGTTGTCCTTTAAGCCCTCTTCTTTATATATTTGCATTAGACCCTTTTTTTACAACATTTGACTACATTTCAACATTGGATTGGAATTTTGGAAGATGTGGCTCAAACTCATCACCTGGTTCTACAAGCTTATGCAGATGATTTGATTTTATATTTTTCAGATTATTCATCTGTGCCCAAATTTTTGAAGGCTTTTGATTCTTTTTCACAACTCTCTAATGCACAATTAAACTTAAAAAAACCCCAAAAGGACTGTTTATTGGAGCAGATGGGCCAGTTGTGGTAATACAAGAGGGTGTTTGTATTTCCCGAACTCCCCTTAAAGTGTTGGGTATTTTTTTCCGTCCCCAAAATATGCCTGTGGGTAACTGGGAAAGGGTCCTTCAAGTAATGGAAAATAAGGTCACCAGGTGAAGGCAGTGGAAACTTTCAAAACTAAAGAGAATACAGGTGATCAAGCAGTTTTTGTTACCTGGACTATAGCATGTAGATATGGTGTTTCCTCTCCCAGTGCATTTAGAGTCTAGGATGTATAGTTTGTGTTTCCAAATGTTGTAGGGTAACCGTTTGAACCCCGTCAAGAGGTATTACACCTATTTAGATACAAAATCAGTAGGCTTGGGGATGGTGGATCCGGTAGCCTTTGTTCATGCTTTATTTTTTATGAATTCTGTAAAAAGTGTTTTAGGTTCAAGAGATGAGATTGAGACAGGATGTATTTCTAGGTCATTAGGGAAATATATGTTGAATTGGCATATGTTGGCCCTGAAACTAAACCCTAATATTTCTATTCCACAGTATTTTTGTCCAGCGGCCCAAAAATTATATAGATGAGGAATTTCGAAAGGGATGATTCTAAATAATAATGTAAAACAGTTTTATCAATTATTAATGGGAAATTGGTATCCTCAAGAGCCAGGCTTTAAAAATTGTCCTTCTGCCCTCAATCCCAAGGTTTTAGCACAGTTGAATTGTGTCAGATTGCCTTAATCACAATGGGAAACACAGTGGTTGATTTTCTATAGTCGTCTAAATGTGAGGGACAATGCTAAGTATAAAGCACTAGAAGAGCGCAATTGCCCCTATTTAGATTGTATTAATATTGAAGAATCAATGGAACATTTCCTTTTGCACTGTTCTTATGCAAAGGGTCTGTGGGCTTATTTGGCAGTTTTATGGGGTTTCAAATGGCTAAACTGGATTACATATAATGTATTAATTCTTGGACTTTATTCAGGCAATCTTAAATATTTCCATGAGGGAACATTATCATTATTGTTTTGTTGCCTACAATATTATCTATGGCAAGCTAGGTGCCAGTGGGTGATATATCAGAGGAAAATGCCCTATCCTTGTGTTAGCATATTAATCTCTAATGAACTTTCAAGAATTTATTCTCAGGATGCACAGAGGTTGTCTTCGGCTAAACTACGGCGGTGGTGGAAAGGGCTTCATCACTTTGTAAAATTTAAATAATCGTTGATTAGGTTTAAATTTGTTATTCTGTTTTAGGTTTTATATGGTTTTTGTCTTTAAGCACTGACTTTTATTTGATCTGTTTTTGTTTTCTGTGATTTCACTGTGTTGTTATGTTTAATTTTTCAATAAAAACTCCCCTACTCTTTTCTATAAGTGCCATGGGATCTTTAACATCCACCTGAACTACCACCAATCCAGGCAGATGGGACCTCAGTTTAACGTCTCATCTTAAAGGGACACCTCAGAAGTGCAGCACCCCTCTCATGCTGCACTACAGTGTCAGAACTGGGATATTAACCCAAGTGGCAGATGTGGGAAGTGAACCCACAGCCCTCAAATCTCTCGGCCTCAGAGGCAAGTGTGCTACCTACTGAGCCACTGACACTGACTCCAATCTCTGTGTTTCTATAAAGCTTTGCACCCCTAAATGAAATTGATGCTGTTAAAAGGACAGTAAACATTGCCAGGCTTGGTCAAACTATGAAAGCCCATGGAAAGTCACACTGAATGATGTATTTGGCTTCCTTGTAGGTTTCAAATGTCCTGAGATATGAATATTTCAGTCATCTGAAAATCTAAATAAGGCAGCAGCCATTTCATGTAATCTTACAACAGAAAGTGATGTCACTGAGGGGCAAACTGTAATTAACAACATAGAGCTAGCCCCTCAGTGACATCACTTCATGTTTTTAAGGCTGCTTGAAATGGCTGTCGCTATGTGTTAATTTACACATTACTTAGCTATTCATACCTCAAAACTCCTGTCCCATACAGGTAAACCCAATACTTCATTTGAAAGATCTTTTCATGGACTTTCACAATTTCTGTGACCCCTGCAATATTTAATGTCCCTTTAAGTGAAGATATATTCTTTCATGCTTAAAAAAATGTATTTATGCAAATAGACAGGTGTACCAGCCTAATCTTTTGATTTATGATGCAGAGGTTGGTATCTCTGCAGATTCCTGTATAGATAGACCTAGCCTTTCGGAATTTGCTTGTTACCCCTGAGAAAATTGGTGGATGGCCCTCGGGGGGGGGGCTATTTCTGATTTTGGAGATTGTAGGCCCTCTGGGCCCCATAGGTCAGCCTAGGAATGCCCGATTTACAATTCCAAGGTATCATTTTCTACATTTATTGCCATACCAAGTTGGTTGGAACAACTTATAAAATCCAAAATGGCCACCAAAATCCAATATGGCCACCATATCCCCAGTAAATACTTGATTCACTAATAATTTCCAAATCCCTAGTTTCTAAGATACTGATTATCAATGATTCATGAACATCTATATATTGAACATTTATTCATGAACTATATGACATCTATATATTGCTTTGAGGCTTCCTGGTAGACATAGGACCAAAGGCACACATTAATACTACATAAAACAATTGAATTCACAAGGCAATTTACTGATAAAATAGTTTGAAGTATGTACATTAATGCAATCTAAATTTTGCATGTGCCTATTTGTTGTTTAGAATTAAGCCATTTTATCAATGATTTGACCCAACAGTATGAATATTTTGGGTCAACAGTACACCTTGGTTGTAATGTCCAGTATTGAAGTCATTATATTGGAGTCCACTCTGGATCTGAACTGTCACATTCACTCCCAAAGCTTGAAAATTCATCCACAGAAGTTTGTTCATTGGCTGACAATGTGTCATTTTCAGTGTCATCATCTCCTGTACAGTCAGTCATTGGTGCTGTGGTTGAAGGTTTTAGTTTGATCTTCTGTGTGTGTCTTTGAGGTGTTGACTCACCTTTGACGTCTGCCTCATCTCTGTCAACTGCACATCGTCGGCCGGCTAACCTTCCACCCTTTTTTCTATGACATAGGACGTCAGGTAATTGAAACCCAGTGAACCACACAGGTTTCAGCGTTTCATCCTCTCATTTTCATCATGACAAACAAGGGTCAACTTTCAGTGTTTCCAGCTCTGTGCAGTGGCACCAATAGTAGGCTACCAGATTTTCTCTCTTTATGTGCTGACAAAGGCTCACTGGGTCTGGTAGAATCATTTGCATAGTGTTCTCTTTCAGGGTATTGTATTGCCTTACTCGTGTATCTACTAGAGCCTCTCCTCCTGTACCATTGTACATGCAGTGTTGAATGAAGGTCTTGATGTTTTGTTCAGTGTATTGTGAAGCATATGTTCTTTTCCCAAGCCCTGAAAGGAGATTTAATCTTTCTTCAACCTGTGTGAATGTTGAAAGGCTAATTTCTTTGATATCTTGTAGAAGTAACTCACTGCATCGCATCCCAAGACAGCGTGGTATGCTGGCAAATTGAGACTTGCAGTGTGTCCAATGTGATTGTACATAGATCCTATGTTTACAAATACATTGGGGATGATTTGGAGTATCCATGGTGAATCTGGAAAGATCTTTGTGAAAGTGTAATCCATCAGGATGAGGATGTCTGTATCTTTGGCGTGGATGACAACTGGACCTTTCACAAGAGCACAATGCAGCACTAGCCTCATATCTGCCTCCTCATGGTTGCAGGAAAACCAGAATTCTTCTGAATCTGGGTATACAGTATACATGCTTCTGCCATTGCTGATAGTAAGCGGGTATCGTAAGATTCTTCTGACATCCTCTTGTCTAGCATACTCATTGAAGCACTGTATGCAATCTTTTTTGTTGCTGTTGTTGTGAAGGTACTGCTGATACACCTTTCCCTGTGGCATCTCTTGTGAATCTGATCCCATGTGAAGTTACATTCCTCTTGTTCCTACTGCTCACTCAGCTCATTCTTGCTGTTTCACCCTGAACTCCTGATCATCCTTATAATTATCAAAAATGTCGATGACCTCTGCTGGGCTTGCTGTAGATGGGGGTGTGAATGTGACAAGAAGTGCTTTCCAAAGGCTGTCCCATGTATGCTGTGCAGGAACTGCTTTGACCATAGCCATGGTGTCATATATGTACACTGAGCATAATAGAGGAGGGGAAGAACTTCAAGCTTCTGCTTCATCAATGAGATCATTTCTTAAGACATGTTTGGTATTAGGTTTGTAGAGGTTTCTGTCCGGAGTTGCTATTGCAAGAGGATATGTTGTGAGTGGATGGGAAAACACATCTTTCTTGTCGAGACACTTTGCAACAAAGATACCGAGAGCCTGACAGTCTTCTTTCAAGACTGATTCCATTTTGGGTTTCTTTTTCTTCTTGTCCATTCCTGTGGAAGTTCTGCTGTGTTTAATGGGCTTGAAAAAAACATCTTTCTTTGATAGGATGCGGTTGTTTATAAATGTACTCAACATAACTTCCCCTGTAGCCCTTGCCTTCAAAAGGCCCTCTACTATTGCCGGTGGTATTTCAATGCCCACTGCAATGTGTCATGCTGCACCCTAACATGGATCTGAATATGCGTGAAGTTTCTTCACTAGCTCTTTCACTTGACCATCATGTTTCTTCATGGCAACATATGTCAATTCATTGTGTGTGGCCGATGTTTTCAGAAGCATCTTCTCCTTCAGCGACAAACAAATTTTAGCGAGCATGTAGGAATTCAAAATAACGTCACCTGCAGCTTCCTCAGATGTACTATAACTGCCACTCATGGGTCCATCCCTCACCTTGACCTCTCTGTTGATGGAGACCTCAGTCTCTTGGTCACCAGGTATTGTGGAGAATGCCTCACTGGATAGACTAGCCCCAATGCCATATTCCTGCAGTTCATAGTATGTGTTCTCATTGATGGTTTTCAAACTGATGAGGTCTACATGATGCCATGTCAAATACCAAGAGTAGTTTTGATGGTTGAATGCAAACAGTAAAGGTAGAATATCTCGTTGAGCCTGCAGATGTAAGTTCAGATTCTTATCTCTCTATGTGGTGACCTGGGTGAGAAGAGAGCTGGTGTCACCAATGTAGTCTGTCATCCACTGTCCCATGGTGCCAGAGGTTTCCAGAATCCATGACTGCACTGCAGGGAAAGATTCATCCAAGAGGATAAGATTTAGGGATTCTGCTGATGCAGATCTTCTCATGTTGATGAGCTTTTCTCATAGTCCGTTGGTTAGTGAGCCATGAATCTTGGATCCCATGAATCGCAGGAGAGCCTTGAGGGACTGTTTATGTAACCTCACTGACCTAGAATAGTGGCATCCTGCCAAGGCCTGGTCAACAGATCCATCTGCTATTATCCCTGCCTGAACCCACCAGTCATGAAGTCCCATAGCACCATATCGTTTGTAGAGGATCTTCTGCCTCACCATAAGTTCATGAAATCCTCCCATCAAATTAACCGCTTTTGTATATTTTTCTTCTTTCCACATTATTTGTGCAATCTTGAAGAAAATGGCATGATCACTATGACTGAAGATGTGGTCAGTTTGTAGGTCATCCATTAGATCCATGAGAAAGTCAAGGTAATATTTGCAAATTGCATCATCTGGTTCACATGGTATAATGGGCAGAAAATCATTGTTGGATTTGAAGGTAGTGGTCAATGTCACTTTTTTATTGAAAGCTGTCCATGATCCTAGGACTGGAAGAGATTCATCTTCTCTGGAAGAGTCTATGCTTGCTGCCAGAGCCCAAATACAATCTTTGCTCAAGTGAAGATCAAGCTCGGTCCTTCTTTTCATCCTCATCATAGGATGGGACGATCGGTAGGGGGTTTCTCTTTCCTATTTTATAATCCCCATAGTCAATAGGTTTTGAGCTGTCAAAGGTTTCCTGGACTTCTCTTTTTGAGCTGCTTGGAATGTTCTATTCTTGTACTGGCAAATCGCAGATGACAGCAGGATGCAAAATTCAGGGTACGTAAATCATTGAGTTAGTATCATGTGTTGTTGAAACTCCTGTTAATGTCTGTTGCTTACCATCTGAGTTAGAAATTGTGACATGAGTTGGCTGTCCAGGCGGAATTGGTGCATTGCTTTTTTTCCCTCAGATTTACTATCACGTGTCAATTTCTTGTTTTGTCTTCTGACGTCTGTGTAAGAAATACCAGCCCCTGAACGATTTAGAAGATTGACTGCTTCTTTATTTCCGGTGAGATGATGAATGACCATGGATAGAACTATTGACTTTGTAGAATGTTCTCCGATAATGAGGCATTGCCAGTCACTAGCAATGGACCATATCTTGGTAGCTTGAATTCCTGTTGGGATGGTCACATAACCTAGAGCATTAATCTTCTTAGAAGGGCTTATAGAGAGAGTTATCACATTGAAGATTTCCAGAATGGGTTCATAATTATCAAGCTCAGAAAGCAAGTTTTAGTGTGCCAAATGAAAATGCAGTGACTCAATTTGTCTATCTTTTAATTTCCAATTGATCATCTTTGCGAATGCCTTGGTGATGTCACTATCTCTGAGCCCAGCTCCTCTTAAGGTTGCCAAAGAATAATCAAGTGGGTTTACTTTTGTTGAGTGAAGAATGAGAGGATTCCTGTGAATCCCCTTCCTTGCAGTAAAACCTATTTTGTCTCCGAATTTATTGCTGATAAGATTCTTCAACTGAAATGTGTGATTTATTTTAGCATCTTGTTCACATCCATGGAACTCGCAGAGGTTATGAAGATCCTCCAGTAACTCTGGGATGAAATAGCAAGATTTCTGCTCAACAACCTTTTTTCTCACAATTTGAAGAAACTCAGTTTCAGCACTTTTTGTGTGAATGCTTTCCAATCTGCCTGGTGTTTGTCTCTCTCATTTGCCAACATAGAAGAAAGTGTTGTAACAACTTTGATGGTATTTGATGTCCCCAGCAAAAAGGTCAACATTGGCAGTAATGACCTTCTAACGTTTGGCTGCACCAGACAAAAGAGCATCATCCGAATGTTCATTGCGTAACATGCTTTCATGCAATGTAATCTTTCTATCTTCAAGTTCAACTCTTCCATATTTCCTCTCTTTTTCCTTTTCTTATTACAGACAAAGCAGGTCTCATCCTTCTTAAATTCCAACGATTTCCTTTTACATCAAGTTACATGGACCGCTTCGCTGTTACTGGATATCTGTGGGTCAGATATGTCGGAGAATTCAACTTCAGAAGATTGGTCTGAAGAAAGTTGTTTAGCTGAGTTGGTGTTTAATTTACTTTTACTGGTGAAATTTTGGTGACACCCTGAATGAACAGG
This sequence comes from Neoceratodus forsteri, assembly GCA_016271365.2. Lineage (NCBI taxonomy): Eukaryota > Metazoa > Chordata > Ceratodontiformes > Ceratodontidae > Neoceratodus > Neoceratodus forsteri. The sequence goes on along the minus strand of CM057449.1, from coordinate 1,698,095,353 downwards.
TAGACCTGTTTCTCCAGGGCTGGGGGGAAGTTGGTCATGGATTTTATTCCATACGAGGTTGAAGTTTCTGGTGTACTCGGAAGTTGGTTTTGTGACTGACCATTTCTGTGCAAAAGCCTTGATGGTATTCAGCCCATTCTCTCCTAATATTTGTTGCAGTTCCGTATCTCTAATTTTGTTCTCACAAAGAACACAGGTAGGCAAATTGGGTGGATTGACTAATCCAACAGGTACAGCTAGAGGGCTATCCATGTTTCTGAAACAGAAACATAAACTAAAATTAAAAACTAGAAACTAGAAATATAAACTAAACAGGCATACAACGTGCATAAACATGACACGCAATCCTGTAAACAAAGTGGCAAATTCTTACAGAGTGGACACAATTTGGGATCAATGGCACAAACAAGCAGATTGATGCAATATGCATTGTTTATTTATATGTATGTTCTGTTATTTTAATTTAATATGTGTTTATATTAAATTTAATAATAATAAACTCCCCGTGAATGAATCATTGATAATCGGTATCTTGGAAGCTAGGGATTTGGAAATGATTAGCGAATCAAGTATTTATTAGCAATATGGCTGCCATATTGGATTTTGGTGGCCATTTTAGATTTTCTAAGTTGTTCCATCAAACTTGACATGGCAAGAAATGTAGAAAATGACACCTTGGAATTGTAACTCTGGCATTCCTAGGCCAAGCTATGGGGCCAGGAGGGCCCATAACATCCAAAATCAGAAATAGGCACCCCGAGGGGCCATCCACCAATGTTCTTGGGGGTAACAAGCAAATTCTGAAAGGTGAGCTCTATCTACATAGGAATCTGCAGAGATTCCAACCTCTGCATTGTAAAGTGAAAGATTAGGCTTGTACACCTGTCTAAAAATGATAACGATGAGTCTGAATATGGAGAACCAATTGTGTGTGCCTTTTTTATAAAAACAGGAATGTGCGAATGGGGCAACCCAGAGAATCCACGGGCCAATTAAGGTGACAGACAGTATAAAAATACCATTTTGAATAGAGGAGGCTGAAAAAGTATGTGAACAGTATGAACTTTTCATTTGTGTATTAATCTGGTATACTTGTAAAAATATAATAGAAAACCACTTTAGAAACTAAGAATGGATTTTAAACCATAACATGACTTGATATTCCAATTATATGAAAAATGTGTTTGAACACTGTAAATTATGTATAAATGTTAAATATGTAAAAACCTATATCTTTATTATTGAATTTATAGTCCCTCCAAAGAAGCCTTATGGCAAAACATTGGGGCTGGGCAAATGTTAAGAAGAAATAAAAAAATTTGATTTTCAAAAATAATCCTTTCCTATTTGGTATCAAGATTCATCTTGGCACCAGAGCATCCTTATTTCTTTGATATTATGGCAGTGATACCTAGTAGTCAGTACAGCTCCTTCAGTAATGCTGCACCAACATTACTACCTTGATCAGTAATAATCTCTCTGGGTATGCCCAGCCTGCTGAATAATTTGGCAGGCTCTGCTGCCACTTTTGGGGCTCTGACAGTATGCACTGGAATTGCCTCTGGGTATCAAGTAGCATAGTCACATACCACCAAAATGAATCGATTACCCTTTCATGTTTGTCTAAGGGGCCAATCACATCCATTGCAATTGTCTTAAAAGGCACATTTATCGAGGGTAGTGGCACCAGAGGCATCTTGTCTAATTTAGTCACTGTGGCAACTTTCTGATATTCAGCACCAGAGCTGCAATAGTTAGCAGCATCCTTATGAATCTCAGGCCAGTAAAATAAATACAACAATTTGGCAAGGGTATGGTACCCCCCTAAGTAATTATCTATAGGACTTTCATGTGCTGTCTGTAAAAATGCAGTTCTATGCTTCTTTGGTATGACCAGTTTTTCTGTCAGTTCCTGTGTTTGAGGATTAACTCAAACTTTGTACAGTAGCCCATTACATTTTTTTAAACATTGATTCATTCTGTTGTTTCACCCCCAGATGCTTACAATGGCCATTGTTAGTTTGCTCATAAACAAAAATCACACTTCATATATCAACCTCTTATATCAATCAGTTTTTTGTTAAAGAAGAAGAATCAGCATTTATATAGTGCTTTTCATACACATTGTATCCCAAAATACTTTACAAGCAATGCTAGACTGGTAGTGGTAGTGAAGTGACTGAATGTGTAGTGCAGCCATTTTGCACATTAAAACCCATACATAGCCTTGGCCAATTGCATGAATTGATTTTATGGGGAAGGGGAATTTTGGCCAAGGCACCAGGGAGAGTCCCCTTCTTTTTGCAGAAAGTGCCTTGGGTTCTTTATCTTCCACCTGGGCATCCACAAGGACAGAACCATGACTGATAAAAGGACCTCAGTTTAATTGCACACCCCAACAGTACAGCACCCCCATTATACTGCACTCGGGTATCAACATTTTAGATATGAGCCAAATCTCAGTGTGGGACTAGAACCCATGACCTTCTAGCCCAGAGGCAGATATTCTACCAATGGAGCCATTCTGATACCCAGCATTGCCACTGTTTTGTTAGCCATCTTCTTTCTTTCCTGGACTTCCAGATTTTGGAGCTAGGCTCAAACAAGTCTGAATCAAAGTCACCAAAAGGAGAAGAATCCCCAGCATCAGAGATTTTCTTTTCTTGGGCTTTTGTTATCACAGCTGCTGAAACAGCAGGGCTTGCTTCCTCTGTGATTAACTTACTGTAGCAAGTCCTGGAAAGCAATTTTCAATAATCACAGGTACAGGTAACTTTCGTACTACAACCACTTTCATTTAGTGTGACACCCCAGTAATGCAGAGTCAGTTGGGTGGGGGGATGGTATTGATTATCCCTGTGGTGCAGATAACCCCAGTACCTGGTCCCTTTGCAAAGTGTTTTCCCAGAACTTCAACATGCATTGGGTCTGTCTGCTTCCCTAGTCTATGAGTTATTTTACAGTTTTCTCTCCCACTTTCACATCTGTTAAATACTTGCCCCAATTTGCTAAAGCCAAATTTGCACTAGTGCTACCCTCCTTATTTTTATGGTAATTTCATGTAATATTTCCTGCCTTATAACAGTTATAGTAAATAAAGTCTTTGAGTACAGATTTGTTACTCCCATCAGAGTTCTTATCTAATCTGGAGCTAAATCAGGAAAAAGAGGGTCTTACCATTACTTGGCTGCTACTTTGCTGTTGTGGCACCTGTCTGGCCATCCTCAGCCAAAGAAATGGCCTTTCCCCACTTTCTGATAAGTGTGTTTTTACCAAAAGCTGCACATCCATAGGAAGGATGTTTGATGAATTGCTCCATTGCAAATATGTTGATAATCTGTGTGACTGTTTTGCTTTCAGACTGGAACCATTTAATGAGGAGTTCTCTGAGTCAGGTGAAGGCTTCTTGAGGATTGGCGACTGAGTGGTACTTTAGGGATTGGGTTATCTGCCTGTCGGTCTCTCTTAAAGATCCATATATTTTAAGGATTTCCCTTTTCACCGGGTCATAGTTTTCTGATAGTGCAGTGTTCATGTTGCTTTAAACAAGTTGGGCTTTGTCTGTCAGATAAGGTAACCTGATTGCCTGTTGCTGTTTTAGCCATTGGCAGACTCCAGCAACCTTTTCAAAAGTTGTCAGGTATGCTTTGATGTCATCTGGAGGACACAATTTTGTAAGTTTAATGTCTTTTAAAGTGTTTGCATTTTGTTGATCTGCTGGACCTGTACCAGACTCTTCAGCTTTGATAACTTGCAAAGCATCCAGTCATCAGTTCTTAGTCTGTCTTTGTTGGATAGCCCAACATTTGAAGAAGGCAGACATGCTTTCTGGTTCTGTCCCTGTCTATTCTTCTTTCATCACTGGTTCCAGCTGCACAGTCTCAGTTTTGACTTTTGTTTCTTCTTCTAGTTTGGCTGCCATTCTTGTAATCACTTTTGGGCTTGCTGTTGCTGGATCCACACCTTTCTTCTCTGCTTCCCTGGTACCAGGTCTAGTACCCACACACGAAACTCCTGGCATACAGTATGCATAGTATAAATTCCACTTTGTTTGACACCAACTATTGTAGAGGCTTAGGTAAGGAAGCACAGGCAAACCAGGATTTATTTATTTTATTTATATATTTATTGCATTCTCAAATTTCAACCTTTGTGCTAATACATCAGTTACAGAGGTTCCATGGTGTGAGAAAACATACAATAACGAACAGGTAATAATACAATAGATAAGGTAGGAGATTACATCAGTTCAACTTACAATCATGATTATATCAAGTAAAAATAAACAGCAGCTAATTCAGAGAATACATCAAGAATTGTAGAGGAATGTGAATTGTGCTTTGCAAGAGAGATCCAGTAGCAAGTAAGGGATTAAAGTGAATTCAGTGCAGGGAACTGAGATCCTGGTTACTTTTGTCAGAGGAAAGGGGGAAGGGGAGGAGGTGGGCAGGAGGTTAAAGGAAGTAAGAATAAGGGGATAGGAGGAGAGAGGTTGAGGTAGTTTGTGTAGGGGAGTGCATGGTGAGGAGAGATGAAGGATTGGGTGACAGGCAGGACTGCAGAGGTGGGTTGAGTCTGGGTTGTCATGGGGGATGAAGGTGGCAGAGGAAGTCAGAAAGAGGCAGGTGGGGGAACAAATGCATGAACAAACTGTGCCTAAAACTTAGGCTAATAAAGTGCAGGTACTGTCAGGGCCAGGTGTAATTCACTAGCATTTGATTATTTGGAGCAGGTACACTTCTTTAGGTTTATGAGGTGGGAGAGGAGCTTAGATTTGTAGGGTCCTAATCTGGTTCTGTTAGTAGATCTAATGGGAGGGAGTTGAGCCAGTGGGGGCATGGAATTCAAAAGGTCACTGCCCTTGGGAAGTTCTGCAAAAAGGTACCTTGCAGGGATTGTTTTATGTCACTCTAGTCTGCTTACTAGGAGCAGCCAGGCTAAGCAAAGTCTGTACCCCAGTAGGGGCCTGGCCAAGGGTAGCCTTTTTGGCCAGAAGACAGAGCTGGTACTCTATTCTGTTTTCCAGGTCTAGCCAACTGGTGAGCGAATAAAGGTCACAGGTATGGGTAAGGCATGAAGTGCTCAGGATTAGTCTGCAGGCTTTATTAAGTGCTAAGGAAATTCTTTTAGGGGTGTGTCAGAAGCCACACTTTAAACAAGTCCGTAGTCTATTATGGAAAAGACAGAGCTATTTATGATGAGTTTTAGGGCATGTTCTGTAAGACAATGCCTGTGTCTATACAGTTGACTCAGTTTCCTATTAGCTAACTTGGTGACTTGGTTGATATGTTGTGAGTATGACAGAGATCTGTCTAAGGTAACCCCTAGATATTTGAATGTTTGGACCATTTCAAGTATTTTGTTTTGTTTGTTTCAAATGACTAGAGTGGACGATTTGTGTTTGCTATGTGTGGATGCAAACAGCATGGTTTTAGTTTTCTTGTAGTTTAGTAGCAACCGTGCATTGATAAACTAGTCTTCCACAAGTTTGAAGCAACCCTGCATACGTTGTTCCAGGGTTTCGAGGTCTGGATGACTAGTGAATAGAACAGCGTCATCGGCACAGAGGAGGATTCTGTCTTAACAAACTTGTGGCAGGTTATTCAAAAAGAGACTGAACAGCAGAGGGCTTAGGATAAGTTATACAATTTGCAAGTAGCATGTTATTATAATCAATAACAATAAAATAAAGAAAAATAACATTGTACAGCATAGCTCTTCATACAGGCAGTACAAAGAAAGTCCTACATCTCAGAGACTCTCAATTTAAATCTCAATCCCTCTAGCTCTCTATAAACAAAACAGTGATCTCTTTTATAAGATGTCTTTTCCTGACAGTTTAAACTCTGCATCCTAATTGTTGTTAAGTTACATCTCCTGTTTTTCAGAAAATGTAGCTGAACATTGTAAATTTCTTTCCTGAAGCCAACCTGAAGAGTGCATCCAGTCTCAACAGGTACAACAAAAAAGAATATTCTGTCCAAGAGATGGTTTGCTGTTGCCCGTTCTATTAACAAGCTTGTGGTGGTAAAAATACATGTCAACATTAACCCCCTGTGTTACAGACTATCACCTTTTTAAGAAACCCGAATAGCTTTCTTCAATAATTTCTAACAACATAACTATATACATTGGCAAACCAAGGGATCCCAGTTTCATATAAAGATTCACAAATTGTTTCTTTAACCACAAAGAGAAGAGGAGAAAGAAGAATAGAAACAGAAAGTGAAGGAAGGAAGATAACGGGGAAACTGTTGATTGCACAATCAAACAGGCAAAAGACAGACAAGTGGCCTAATAGGAGAGGACAAAATATATCCTTGTTTTTATCTTTCTTTGCCCAAATGGGACAGTCTTACCCAACCCTGTCACATTGCCATGTTCATCTGCTATCACAATGAACAAGTGGGTATAGGATGTACTGATCACAGGATTGTCTCTAGACTTTGAGGTTCTACCACCCTACCACCTCCATGTGCCTCTAGAGTTCGTGGTGTCTCAGGACATGCTGTCTACCCTCAGGGATGATGTTGTTTAGCTCCTCTTGTGAAAGGCACAATAGCCCAGGTCCCAGACACCTTGGCCAGCCAGGGTTATATGTCTAGGTACTTCCTGGTCCCAAAACTTACGGGGGCTGGTGCCCTGTACTGGATTTGCACAACCTCAACCAGTTCATGCAGAAATGCAAGTTCTGAATGATCATTCTGAACCAGATTATACCATCCCTGGAGCAAAACATGTGGTTTTGCTCCCTGGACCTCCCAGAATGTGTTCTTTCTCATTCCCATTGGTGGGTCCCATCACCAATATTTCTGTTTCAAAGTGGTAGAGGCCCTGTACCAGTTCCAGGTCATGCCATTCAGTGTCTCCTCTGCAGCCAGGATCCTCAACAGATGCATGGTAGTGGTGGCAGCCCACCTAAGGTGTCTAGGGGTCAGAGTGTACCCCTACCTGCACAAGTGGTTGATACCTGGTCCATACAGAAAGGCCATGGAGAGATCCACAGATCTGGCTCTCCAGACCTGTTGAGTCTTTGGTCTGTTGGTCAACCCAGACAAGTCCAAACTGATACCAAAGCAGCTGATCACATTCATTGGGACTGAACTAGAGTTCCTGCAGGCCAAGTCCCACCTCTTGGCAGGCCAGCTACAGGATCTTAATTCCTTTGCCTGATCATTTCAGGTTGGGCTTTTGTGCACTGCATGGGATTTCCCACAGCTGCTGAGGTACATGACATCCTTCACCAGCATGGTCCATCGGGTCCACTTTCAGATGCCCACCTTCAGTGGTCCCAGCACCTAGGCCACTCGAATCAGTCAGTCACAGTGACCCATTCAATGGGAGATGCCAGCCAGTGATGGCTTGTCATGAAACACCTTAAGAATGGAATTACTTTTGTCCACCCAAAACCGACCATCACACAAATGACAGACATGTGTCTAGTGGAGTGGGGAGCACACATGTGAGTCCACACAGCTCATGGGTTCTAATCATCCAGGGAGTCCCGTCACCACATAAACCTGCTGGAGCTCCATGCAGTGCACCTGGCTCTGATAGAATTTAATCCCCTAGTCAGAAGTCAGGTCATTCAGGTCCAGATGGACAACACCATGGCTATGTTTTACCTGACTAGACAGGACATCACACACTCCCTTCCCCCGTGTCAGTAGGCACTCTGCACCTGGACCCTTGTGCACAGCCTGGACGCCTATCTCTTGGTGATCCATGTCATGGGAGAGAACAATCAGCTGGTAGGCATTCTCAGCTGGGTAGGAGAGATGTTTCACAAGTGGTCTGCGAATCAGGAGGTGGTGAGACACCTGTTCTACCTGTAGGTCTCACCATCACTAAACCTGTTTGCCCTCTGGGAGAATGCTGAATTGAGGCTGTTTTGTGTCCATCCCCTACAGTCCAGAACACTGATGGGGGATTCCTTCATGAGGCTCTGGACCCCAGACCTCATGTATGCCTTTCCCTCCTTCCCCCTGATCTACAAGGTTTTGGTCAAGGTCAGGAAGAGCAATGTGTGAATGATCCTGATAGCTCCAGACTGGCCTCAGCAATTCTGGTACCCTCAACAGCAAGTCTCCATGGTGACTGCCTCTCCAGCCAGACTTGCTGTCCAGACTTCAGGGGACAGTTCTGCACCTGGACCTTTGCACCCTGCACCTCATGGCCTGGTTTCTGAGTGGCTAGAGTTCCAGGCCTTGAGTCTGTCTGAGAATGTTCTCCACATTGTGGAGGCCTCCAAGAAGGAGTCAAGTCATAGATGCTATGCCTCTAAATGGAAGAGTTTCTCCAGTTATGTCAAGACAAGGAGATGGATCCCCTTACTTGTCCAGTGATTGGCATCTTGGACTACCTCTTGTCCCTTTCCTAACTGGGGTTGCACATGATAACCTTTAAGATGCACCTGGCTCCATCTTTGCTTACCAGCTGTGGGCTAGTAAGCTGACAATGGCCCAGGAGAAGATGGTCCGGCACTTTTTCAAGGGCCTGGACCACTTATCTCCTTCAGTGCATGAATCACCTCCACTGTGGGTCATACTGCTGGCCTTGGCTATGCTCATGGACGAGCCTTTCGAGCTGATGCACAGTTTTGAGATGTCACACCTGTCATGGTAGATGGCCTTCCTGGTGGCCATTACATCAGCCAGAAAGATTGGGAGCTTCAGGTGCTCTTAGTGAACTCTTCCTATCTGGCATTCCACAGGGACAAAGTCATTCTTTACCCAAACCTGCAGTTCATCCCAAAGGTGGTAATGGAGTTTCACTTTAACCAGGTGATTAACCTTCTGGTATATTTTACTAGTCCATCTTTGGAGGCTGACTGCAGGCTTCATGCCCTGGACCTGCAGAGGGCACTCTCCTATTATGTACAGCATATGGCTGGAGTTTGGGGACTGGCTCACCAGCTGTTTGTCACTTATGCTGTCAGCCTGGCAGACTGACAGCAAAGTGGATGACTGCAAGGTGTATCACATTTTGCATCAATCTCTACTATGGGTTAGCAGCTAGTCGAGAGTCTCCTCTAGGGATTAGGGCTCATTCTTCCAGACATACCAGTGCCTCAGTGTGGCTGCTTCTGGGAACATCCCCATATAGGAGATCAAGAGGGCTTCTACCTGCAGGTCAGCACACACCATCATTTCCCACAATCACACTGACCTTGAGTCATGCTGGGATGCTGGTTTTGGGACCTCAGTTCTCCAGTCTCTGTTGACCAACTAAGGGTTCATGTCTTGCCCCTCCCATGGATAAGTGAACCATATCCACGCCCCTAAAAGTATAGTTTACTCATCTGTAACCATAGTTCTAGGAGTGGTATATGATTCACATCCACATGACCCACTTGGCCACCCCAGGCAAATTGCACCTGATCCTACTTCGAGCATGCGGGATCTGATGTTAAGGGGCAGAGTCTGGGAAATACTGCCCAGGTGGTAGGAGGAGGAGCTTAACTTAAAGACATTCTGGCCAATGAGAGGAACTGCCAGAGTGTGGATGTGAACCATACACCACTGCTAGAATTACGGTTACAGGTAAGTAACCTATTTGTTCCATCTATTGAATGTGTGGGAAGACAAATGATTGACTGGTAGAGAGGAACTTGTCTTTACTTATTACTTTTAATAAAAGAAATCAAAGTACCAATGCTACTAAAAGTGCCAAATAAGGTCTGTAAAGTGTGAAATAATTATGTATTAAAATACAATACTCTGTGTGCTTGCCTGAATTCAAACCACTAATCTTTTGCCTGTCAAGCAAACACACATTCAGTGTGCCACTGAGCTGCAAGTAAGTGAGTTGCAGTTCCTATGGTGTAAAGGTATATCACAACCTTCAAAACAGGCAGCTGCGGATCTAATCCCTGCAGGTGATATACTGTACCTTCACAAACTGTCATTCTTAACCAGATTTACTTCTCATATAATTTACTATTCCAAATTCACTGCACCATGAATCGCCACTCAAATTAGTTTCCATCTTACAAAACAAATTTGAAAAATAAATCCTTAAAGAGCTACTGACACATCAAAGAAAACTTTAAAAAACATAATAATTAGATACAATTCAGCTTGCATTCCATATACATTCTGTACATTTCTCTTTCCCATTATTTATTAGAGTAAATTTACATGAATACATGATCTTTATCCTTTAGAGTTCCCTTACAGTTCATCTGCGTCTATAGCTTGCTCCCTACTTCAAGTCATAATCCTTTGTTGTGACATCACAATCTGTTAGCATGAGAGTAACTGTGATGTCACAAGCAGTGCATTATGACCCTAGGTAGGGAGAAAGCAACAGGAATAGTTGAACTCTTCAGGAACAAAGATTTTGTTTTAGTGCAAATGACCTCAGTAGTAAATAATGTGGAGGAGGAATATAGAACTAACGTGGCATACAAGCTGAACTGTGTCTTAATATTATGTTTTGTTATAGTTGTCCTGAATGTGTCAGCTACTCTTTAAAGGAAAATGTCCACCTGCAATTGGGCCCCACCTCAATGTGAGGCAGGGCCCGATTAGCATTCTCACAAAAAGTTGTTATTACTTATGGTGCATTGCTTTATTAAAATTTACCTGATTAATCCAGTGTCCCTCCACACTGGCATTTTAAATCCAAGCACCCTTGCGGCATGCCCAAAACCTTCCACAGCAGTCCCAGGAATTACATGATATGGGGAGCAGCCACAGGAGCGTCCATAGGTTTACTATATAGCCAGAGCTTTTAATAGCTCTGGTTCGAAATGTACATGTCTTGGTGCTATTCTGAGACCAGATATAGCCTGGCAGTTGGTTGCCAGTCTATACCTGGTCTCAGTATAACACAGAGACATGTACATTTCAAACTAGAGCTATTAAGAGCTCCGGCTATATAGTACACCTATGGATGCTTCTGTGGCTTCTCCCCGCATCATATGTCATTCTCAGGACAGAGCAGGAGGTTGTAGGTACACTGCTAGCACCACTTGGATTTAAAATGTGGGCAGGAAGGGAAGCAGGATCAACCAGATAAATTCTACATAAAACAAGGCACAGCAAGTAATAAAAAAATACTTTTATTGAAAAAGCTAATCAGGCTCTTCCTCAATTTTAGGTGGATGTTTCCCTTTAAGTCCCTGCTAGGATCTGAATGCTGATACTTTGCCTGCTAATCAACCTCACAGTGTGCCACTGAGCTCCAAGTAAGTGAAATGCATTTCATATTGTGTAGAGGTTATATCAAAACTTGCAAAACAGGTGACTTGGGATCTAATTCCAGAATGTGATTTACCTTCACAAGCTGTTCTTCTTAGCTGAATTTAGTTATATAATTTACTTTTCCAACTTCACATCATTGTGATTTACTACTCAAGTCTGTTTTCCATCTTAAAAAAGAGTTGAAAAACTATTTAAGTCCCTGGCAGGATTCAGACTATGTCAACCTGAATTTAAACAATTGATAAACTGCCTGCTAAGTGAACACACATTTAGTGTGCTACTGAGCTGCAGGTAAGTGAGTTGCAGTTGCTATGGTGTAGAGGTATGTCACAACCTGCAAAACAGGCACATGAGGATTTAATCCCAACAGGAAATATACCTTCACAAATTGTTGTTCATAGCTAAATGTACTTCTCATTTAATTTACTATTCCAACTCCACACCACCATGAATCACCACTCAATTGAGTTTCCATCTTACAAAAACGTTGAAACAAATGTTTAAGTACCTGTCAAGATTTTAACCACTTATCCTTTGCCTGCAAGTAAACACATGTTTAGTGTGCCAGTGAGCTGTATGTAAGTGAATTGCATTTTCTATGGTGTAGAGGTTATGTCACAACCTGCAAATCAGGGGATTGGGGATCTAATCCCAGCAGACCATTTACCTTCACAAACCATTGTTCTTAGATGAATGTACTTACAGTATATAATTTACTATTCCAACTCCACACCACCATGAATTACTACTCAGTTTCCATCTTACAATAAAAGTAGAAAAACATGTTTAAGTCCCTGACAGGATTCAAATGGTGTCTACATAAATTTAAACCACTGATCCTTTGCCTGCTAAGTGAACACACATTCAGTGTGGAACTGAACTGCAGGTAAGTGAGTTTCATTTCCTGTGGTGTAGCGGTAATGTCACAACCTGCAAAACAAGAGACTGGGGATCTAATCCCAGCTGGCAATTTACCTTCACAAGTTGTTGTTTCTGTGTAAATGTACTTCTCATATACTGTAATTTACTATTCTATGCCACACTACCATGAATTGCCACTCAACTGAATTTTAATATTACAAAAAATATATATTTTACTCTCTGCCAGGATCTGACCCATTGATATCTTGCCTGTTAAGCAAACACACATTCAGTGTTCCACTGAGCTACAGGTAAGTGAATTGCCATTCCTGTGGTGGAGAGGTTAAGTCACAACCTGGAAAACAGGTGACTAGAATTTTTTTTCAAACCTAGACAAGCCTTAGTCTGGACTAGTTTAATTGACTATGACATGCTGTAGAACTAAGTCCACTTATCTGAAAGTCTACAGTTTTACTCTGCACAAAGCCTTCACTACAGCAGTGATGACATCTAACAATTTCTCTCCTACAAGAAAAATTGCAGTAAGAAAGAAAAAAAATGTGCAATATAGGTGATCAAATCCAATTTTGTGTGGTTTTGAAACTATATGCCAAGTCCTAAAACCCAATCAGGGACATCATCAGTGACATCATGCAGCTGAATCACTCACACTGAATGTAACCTTAAACTTGACTAAATGCACAAAATAATATGCATGACCACAGTAGATACTAACAGCTATGCTGTTGACACCAAAATGCATTTTTTTGAATTGTTTCTCAGTGTATCCATTCTATAAATGCAGTAAGACACTCCAGAGTGTTGGGTTGTCTGGGTTTAATGTACAGTACTTCCAGGTGCTAGGGGCACTCGGCGCAAGTGCCTCATGCCTCATGCCTCATTACACACAGGGGCCTGCATTAACCCCTGAAAACCATCTCCTTGCTGTGGATCATTGCTCACAAGCTGTACTTTTTTTTGCAAATGCAAATACAATTCTTGAATATTTGTATTTGTGTTAGACCACAAAAAGTAGCATTGGATCTGAGCTGAGGTGCAGTGACACATATATTACTACTATTGATCATTAGATAAAAGCATTTTTTATGATCTATCTTCATATTTTATTGATAACTCTCAAGTCCTTGGTTTTGTGCCACCACTGACAACAGAAGCAAGTCTTAAAAAATAAAACATACACATACACATACACATATACAAATACAATACAAATACAAATACAAGTACAAATACAAATATCAGAGACACTAATGCAAATATTAATATCAAAAATCAGGCCTGTGCACAGCCCTTCTCACAATGGGTAAATGGTTTTATGTGCTGTTTATGCAACATCATATAAAACAAGGAGTTCCTTTTAAAAGAGCTCTTTATTTAAAATTAAATGGTTTCTGGTGTGTTCCACTGCTGAACTTTGAGTGCAGCTCAGGGTCATTGTGTTGTCTTCAGGTATTATAAGAGCTGCTCTCCCATTATTAGTTCAATCATGTCATTACACTGTCAAAAGTATAAAAGAAACATGCTGATGATACCCCGCATCTGTTTCTTCTTTACACTTTCAAGGTCACAATGCATTAATCTGGAAAAAGAAGATCCAGTAATGGTTAATACCCAAAAAGACAACACACAATTTTCAACTTTGCTCACTATGAAATTCACTGTATTTCTAAATAACAATGCCCCCCCCATGACAGTTATCACTGTGCAAAGAGACAGTTTTCAATAAAAGCTTTGTTGCAAAAAACTGAGACAGTTCTGTTTGTTAGTATAGTAAAATGCTTTAGTGGATCATCCTTCTTCTTACTTACATCGAGACACAGGGTGAAATCTGCCATTGTTCTTGCTGTTGAGATCCCCCATCACTTGCATTTGAACCAATGACAGAATTATTCACTTAACACATGACTCCAATTCACTGAAGGTGAAAACAGTAATGAACAAATTGCACACCAGTTGTGTGGTTTTGCAAGAAGGTATCACATTTCTGTGATGACACCTGACTTAGTGAGCAGACATGAGTTTACCACCAGGGTCAGACATGTAATGGAAATGTGAAGATTCCCTGCATGCTGAACATAGAGAAGTTGAAAGACCAATTGCAATAGTAAGCATCGCCATATATTTGGCTATAGCCTATAGCATTCCAAAGTGCAGAGGAACTGCCTTGCCCTTGTTATGAACAGAGAAACACTGCAAAGCCTACCCCCATAGTAGCACATGCATGATAGTTGTCTTCTAGTAGCATTTAGGTGTGTTTGCACAGTTAAGGGGGAACTCTCATCTCCCTAGAAGAAACACAACAGGACCTATAGGTTCTGATTAACAAAAATGCTAATAAAATTGAATTTTCAAGCCACTTACTTTTTGGAAATATGCCCTCTGATGACACACATGGTGGTCTTTGTTGGGGAAGGGGATTCCTGTCTGCATATAGTAAATGTGAACCTTTACCACATTAGTGTGATTATATTGCCAGTACGGATCAACCAAAGAAAGTGCTTTCCTTGGCTGATCAGTACCAGCAATAGAAGTGTGATAATGCACTGTATAAGATGTTCACACTTACTATATGCATACAGACATATAGGCATCCCCCATGGCTTAGCCCTGTAATGTGCATCATCAGAGGGCTGCCCATGGGGGACTCTAAGAGTGATAGTTGGTGCCAGAAGCTGGCGTGTGGAGTTGAAGGATCCAGCAGATGAATCTACATATTTCAAAAATCAGAGTTGCTAGGAAATTCAGCTTTGTGTTTTTGTAAATTGAGACCTATGGTCCTGTTGCTTTTCTTGCGAGAAGCTGAGAATTCCCCTTTAAATAACAATTGCATCTTTTGCAGTTGTGACACTTTTTGAGTATAGTAATAGGGAGCAACCCTAAATAAGTGTTTTTTTTTTTTTTGCAGGGCACTGTAGTTTCATGGAGGTAGAAAGGAAATGCCATTTTGGCCACTGAAAGTACTTAGCTGCATAGGGGTTGCAATCACCATGGAATACCAGCACTCTGATGTCAGACATTGTTGTGGGATGCCACAGTGCACATGCAAAGTACAGTACATGGCAATGGGTAGCACTTTAAACCCACATTGACCTTACACGTTTCTCTGCATTTCTATAAGTTTATTTCTCTTTCACTTTCTTCTTTCCTCACATGCCTCAGTTTTGTGAATCTCCTCTGAACACAGTGCAAAATAGATAAGATTGTCGTCCAAGTAACAAAAGAAGGAATGCTAGTAATTGATGTAATGGTAGTTTACTTACCTGGTAAAGGTGATAATAGGAGCACCTTTTTACAACACACTTCATAGGCTGATGCACAAAAGAATTAAAAATTCAAAATTCAATCTGTCTCCTCCCTTTTAGCTCCCAGAATCCTCATTATGAAATCTTCTAGAGCTTGCGATAATCCCTAAAATTATATATAATTTGACAGTATGGACTCTAACAGCCCCTTCTGAGGTGCTGCTGAGTAATAAATTCATTCGACAAGAAGTTTTGCAAACAAAAATACATTTCTTTAATGAACACTAAACTATGAAACAGGTCACTTAGGCCTATAGTATGTGTAGTATGTGATTGATCACCTTGTATTTATACATTCACCATGTCATATCCCTTGTAGATCTCATATCTCTTGGTATATACAGTACTTATGTCACACAACTCTCTCCATTGTGTTTTTCCTCCTCTGTGGGTGTAATATGGAGTACTGCAAAAAGGCATTGCTATGATCACCTTTACCAGGTGAGTAAACTACCATTATCTATCACACCTCTTTTCAGCACTCTGAGTCTCAACTCATGGGTGATATATAGCAGTATTGATTTTCTATTGGGTGGGAGGAGGAATATGACTTAATGCCACCTGGAGTATTTTGCAACCAGAATCAGACCTACAGGTTAGTCCACTATCCAACCAGTAAAATTTGATAAAAGTGTGGAATGATAACCAAGTAGTTGCCTGACAAATTTGTGTCATGGATGCTGAATTGCATTCTTCCCAGGAGGTGGCTACTGCTCTTGTGGAATGGGCCCTAATCTGTGATGGGGGTGGAGTTCCTCCCACTTCGTAGGCTCGAGTGATAGTGTCTTGTAGCTACCATGCTATCATGGCATTTGGGGCTGGTAGCCCCTGTTTTGGTCCTTGAAGAATAATGAATAACCTGTCCGAATCCCTGAATTCAGCTGTTCAAGTCAGATAGGTCTTTAGGGCACTTCCTGGGTCTAGACAAGTAAGTGTGTCCCAGTTGGGACTCTCTTCATCTGGATTGAACATAGGGTATTAAATGTCTTGAGCCAGATAAAAGATGGATGATACTTTTGGAATAAATGATGGTATAGTTCAGAGAACTACTCTGTCAGGGGAAAATGTCATAAATGGTTCCCTGCATGATAGGGCCTGGATTTCACTGTTCCTCCTGGCCAATGATATAGCAACCAAAAACATTGTTTTCATGGTGAGTATTGGCAAAGATATTGATGCCAGTGGTTTGAATGGTGCGTGAGTTAAGGCATCCAGCACCAGGTTAAGGTGTCATGAAGCCGTTGTTGGGCTAGGGCCAATGCTTAATATTGGCCACTGCTTTCAAAAAGGTTTGGACTGAAGGGTGTGCCCCTGGGAGGTGTCCATCTCTTTCATCTCAGGTTGCTCTGATAGCAGCTGCCTGCACCTGTAAGGATGCTGAGGTTAACCCTTTGTCAAACCCATTTTGGGGAAAATCTAAAATGTGGATTATGGTGCATTCTGAGGCATTCAACTACCTTGCTGCACACCATGAAGCAAATACCAACCAATGTCTGCCATATGTTCTGTTAGTGGAATCACTTCTGGCCTGCAACATTGTATCATCCATCTTACCAGATACCCCTAATTTTAACAGTCTAATCCTCTGTGTGGCCATGCCATTCATTTCAGTGGTCATGGGTCCTAGTGCCATATCGGACCTTGTCTGAGTAGGTCCCAGTATGGGGTTAGTGTCAGTGGAGTATCTATCAGCATCCTCTTGATGAGCGAATACCAGGTTCTTCTTGGCCAGTCTGGTGCTATCAGGAACACCATGCTGCCTGTGTCCCGCAGTTTCTGTAGGACTGCTGGTATCATTGAAATGAGGGGAAAAATATATGCTTTTTGAAAATTCCAGGGTGTGGAGATTGCATCCACCCCACTGCTCTCTTCCACCTGTATCTGGACATGTACATTGGAACAGCTGCACTCACCCTCCAAAAAAGAGATACAGGATAGCTGTTTCTTCAAGGAATGATGCCTTTTATTCAGCATTTCACCACTTAAACATGAAAACAGAATCAGTAGCTCAGTGATGGCATGCCACCACTCCCTTATGTTTTACCCCCACCAATAGGGGGCTTCATCAGAGGATGAGTCATTGTGCTTCAGACATTGTATTTAAACTGCATTTAACCAATGGTGTGCTTACAACACTTGCACGTCATTAATCAATTAATGAGTTCTGCTCTACCCCAAAATACACCCAGCAGTAAAAAAAAAACATAATAAATGTGAGTCCCAATAAGACAGCTTCATTTTCCATTCAAGAAGCACTTTAATTTTTGGTTCATAGCATCCATTTGTCCGGAGGCATAAACCCTAGAAGAGAATACATCAGAAGATATTTAATAATTTATGCATATAATCAAATACACCCATTTATTTCATAGTCCTACAAATTCTCTAAACATTTTGTTTATCTCTGGTAATGAGAAGGGAGGGTGTCATTACGTTCATTTAATCAGAGTTAAGCTTTTTAATAAATAACCCAATACTTAGGATTTAACATCTGGCACAGTTGTTATATGTTTTACTTTATTTTTATGCCACATTTTTATTTCTTAAGGAAGGGTTTTATCTTGAATCTTTCATTAAGTCCTGGTTTTCTCAATGCTCTTAAATGGAATATCCATTCCTATTCTTTTTTATTGAGTAAGCTTTCCAAATCATCCCCTCTGGCATTCTTTGGGACAGCCTCTATCCCTATTGCCAGTACTTTAAGGGTGGTGTTTTGTGAGGATCTATGTATGTGTGCTGCTATTATAATACATCCATAGAATAACTTACCTTTGACTGTAATCATCAGCAAAAACAAAACAGAATTTAAAAAACGACTAGATAACCTCATAATAGCAGGGTATAAATTGACTTACTATCCTATGAGTTAGTATAGGAGCTACTATGGGCCTTGTGCCCCCTTACTCCTTATATCACCTTAATGAACCTTAGTGAACATATTGCATATTCCAGGTTAGGTAATTGTGTGTTCTTTGCTGATGCCATGAGATCCATTTGAAATGGTCCTCATCTGTTTTGAATCCTTTTGAAGATGTTTGGATTGGGTTGCCACTCTCCCTACTGCAATGACTGTCTGCTTAACCAGTCTGCCCTCACATTCAGGCTTCCAGCCAAGTGGACAGCTGTAAGGCTGAGTAAATGTTTTTCTGCCCATATCATCAGTGTCTCTGTCTCTTGGGCCATGGCCCTGCTTCTTGTTCACCCTTGTTTGTTTATGTAGGCCATTGCTACCCTGCTGTCTGTGAGCACTTTTATGTGTCACTTTCTGATTTGAGGTTTGAAATGTTTAAGTACCAGTTGAATGGCCCTGGTCTCCAGAATGTTGGTTGGTAGTCATGTTTCTGGTTCTTTCCATTTTCTCTGGACAGCCTGTCTGTTCAAGACAGTACCCCAGCCTAACAGGCTTGCCTTTGTTTCTAGTGTTCTTGATACGTTTTTCTCCAATTTCGCTCCTTGGCTCAGGTTGTGTGGGTTTGCCCACCATTTTAGGGGCCTCTTCACTACTGTTGTTATGGTCACCCTTTGACTGTAATTCTGTGAGGTGTAGTTCCAGTTGTCCAATAGGAGGCATTGTAGATGCCTCATGTGTAACCTTGCCCAGTCGTGTAAGTCTATGCAAGTCACCATTAGACCTAATAACTGCATCAGGTGCCATACTGTCATCATCTTGCATTATAGGATCATCCTGCAATGTGTCACCAAGGTGTGTATTCAATATTCTGAGGGCCTGACTGTGCCCATCTCTGTGTTGAAGAGCACCACCAGGTGTTTGATCTTTGTCTTGGGTGACTAGTGACTCTTGGCCTTGTTCACAATCCAGCCATGATCTTTGAGCAGTTGTTGGGTTCAGATGGTCGCTGTCCATGACTCCTCCTGATTTCTTGCCCTTATCAACCAGTCTTCTAGGTATGGTATCACATGTATTCCCTCTGTGCATAGTTTTGCCACCAGAGGTGCCATGGTTTTGGTGAACACTCATGGAGCTGATGCTAGTCCAAAGGCAGGCACTGATACTGGAAATGGTATCCTCGTATGCAGAACCAGAGAAACCTCTGGTGAGTTGGTCTGATGGGAATGTGAAGGTACGCATCCTTCAGGTCTATGGATGTTAGTATATCTCCCCTGCAGATTGCCGCTATGGTGGATTGTAGGGTTTCCATCTTGAACTTCTGATACCTTATGAACTTGTTCACAAACTTGAGATCTAGGATGAGTCTGAGGTCCCCACTCTTTTTTGGGACCAGAAAGAAATCTGAGTAGATGCCTGAATAATGTTCTTGTTTTGGAACCAGTATCATGGCCTTGTGATTCAGCATAGCCCTGACTTGGTTTATGGTTCCCCTGTCTCCAGCAATATGGGACTGCATAAATCTTTCCCTTTTTGGAAAGGCATTGAACTCTATTGCATACCCATGGCAGACTATCTCCGTGAACCATCTCTCTGAGACTGATTTGGTTCAGGTTGCTGTGAAGCACTGCAGTCTTCCCCCCACCATGTCTGCTGTCTCCTGGACCTGGGGATTCTCATTGGCATAATCCCCTGTTGGTGTTGTTTGTTTTGTATCACTGTTTGCCATTGTAGTGGCCTCCGCACCCTCTGTTGTTCTGGTAGTGTGGTTTTCGGTTGCAAAAGTTGGTTTAAACCCAAATGAGCATCTATTTTGACCATGTTGGCTGTGTCCCTTTTTTCCCCATGCGGCATAATTGCAGACTTTGTTGCTCTGACAGGATGGCAGTGTTGCCTGCCCTCCTTGGTTGTCTTTGTCATCCCCTTTCTTGACAGCAAACTCTTCTATGCCAGAACCAAAAACCCTATCCCCAGAGAACTGTACTTTCATGACTGGTTTTTGATTCCTGGTCCACATTCTACAGTTTGAGCCAGATGTGTTTCCTGGCTCAGTTGATAGATGCCGCAGATTTGGTTACCATTTTGAAGCTATCTATTGTAGCGGCCTCCATGTATTTAATCACTTGTATGGCATATTCCATAGTAGTGCCCTGAGCACTAGATTCAGGGATGTCCTGGTGAACAGCTTCCAGCCATCTCAGAACTGCCCTGGATGAATAGGTGGCTGCCATGGAGGCTGTCATATTTATCGTCATCATCTCATGAACTTTCCTAATTATGTCATCTACTTATCTGTCCATGGAGTCTTTTAAGGCCAAGGCAGATTCTGATGGTCAGACAGTTTTGTTGCTGAGCGATGAGACTTCTGAATCTACTTTGGGGGTTCCCAACAAAAGTTTCTCTTTTTCCTGAGTTAGAGGGTACCTTCTTTCAAAGGTCCCTTTTTTCTCTAGTTTTGAGTGGTTTGGGCACCTCCCACTACTTAGCAAGTATGCTTTCCAAAGCTTTGCATACTGGGAAGAATGCTGAAGATTGTTTATGTTCCTTTACTAGGGTGTCCAACCTGCTGTCTAGTTATTCCACAGGTTTATCAATCTGTAATGTTTCGCAGGCCACCTTAATTAGTTTGGCTATGAGGTTGAAGGAACATAACCTGGCAGACATGTCCTCACAGACCTCCTCTTCCTCATCTGTGTTATCTTCATCCCCTGAATTGGATGCCTTAGATGAGTCATCTGGATCAGGGTTACTAGTGCCCCAGATCTCTTGTGTGTTGGTGCTGTTTTGTTGGGGATTCCAGGGTCTTTTGTCTGTTCCCAGGGAATCTGTTCTGTCCAGCAGTTTTTGAAATAATTCCACCTCAATGTTGTGTGAGGATGTGGATGCACTGTCATTAATGGGATCCTTCTCTGTGGATCCTGATGTTAAACTGATGTCTTGTTGCTCAGAGTCCACCATACAGGGGGAGCATAGTTCCCCAATGTCTTTGGACAGTAATATGTTTGGGCATTTTCTGCAAAGTCTCCTAGTTTTGGTCATCATTATTACTCTGTAAGACATAATGTTGAATTTTGTTGTTGATTATCTGTGACTTGTGATTATTAACACAAGACAGTAAAGTCACATTTAAATCTTTATTTTAAAACTTTATTTTATTTTATTGTCTCCCTTCACTCCAGTCTCAAGATTATATTTAGGCTGTCTAGGCTGAGAGATAGTCACTAGGACAGCCTTGAAAATGTCATATATTAACATATTTGTAATTAAGTGCTAGTTTCCTCTTTAAGAGAATACCTCAATACTTCTATCAGGGATTCTGTCTCTTTAAGATGGCAATTGTTTGTTCCAAGTGGCTATCTTACGAGGGGAAACAGTTTTGTAGGGCGCCATCTTGGTGGAGGGCTTGGACTCATAGAGTCCTTTCTTTCCCAGAGTTCACAAGAAGTCTCATGATATTTAGGATCCCCTTTCAAGATGGCAGCTTTCCTTCCTGAAAAGGAGTCTCCTTTTGGTGCTATATACAGATGCCAGGTACTCCTCAGGAAGGTAGAAGCAGTGGGAGCAGTTTACCAGATTTTGGGATGTCTCGGTCTTGCTTTCTGACTGTTAAATGGCCAAGACTATCCCGATGTCCTTGCGTCGAGTCCTACCACCGGAAACAGCTGCGACAGCAAGGGGAGTTTCCAGACTAAGGCTGCACTCAGGAAAGAAATCAAGTAAACTGGAGGGATTAAACTGTGATTGGAGTGTTTCTGCTTCTTTGCCCTGCACTGGTCGTGGTTGAACAAAGTAAACCACAACCTGTAGGGCACTCATGGGGCAGAATCGGTTCTGAGATCCATGGTTCTGTGCACTTAACCCTTGGCTAAGCAAGGTAAGCCGAGGGGGTGCAGCACTAGGGAAAACATGCTCAATACACTCTGACCCCATACCTCAGCAGAACAAGGTGAAACCGAGGATGGGAAGAGAAGCATTTACTAGCAGCATTATACATATATATATATATATAGATTTGAATATATGTATATATATATATCCTGTTCTTATCCTGATGCCATGCAAACTAACCTGTGTAAATAATTGATCAAGCACCAAGCAAGGCAGATTATGGTGGTGCTGTGATGACAAATGGCAGTTGCAATAAGCTAATTAAATTAAATAAGTTAAATAAAAGGGTGTTTGTTCTTACCAAAAGTTTGTTTGACACAGAGCCAAGTAAAAACCTGCACAGCCTGGTGTATACACAAAAAGAAGTGAGGATTCTGGGAGCTAGAAAGGAGGAGACAGATCAAATTTGGAATTTGGAATTCTTTTGTGGATCAGCCTATGAGGAGAGCCCTTGATAACCCATGCATTTAGACTTGGAATGCTGTAGAAAGGTGTGGTAGATAAAGCCCCTGAAGGGCAAGTATGTTCCCCAGTTGATTATAATGCTACCAGGCTGCTATAGACATTTTCAGTAGCTCCTCAATTCTCACTCAGTAGTGAGGATGGGGTGGGGTTCATATCCAATAGAGAAAAAAGTAACAGTGCCTCCACCTAGAAAAAGATTTAAGTGGGCCTGATGATGTGACAGCAAAACCCACTGTGGCCACACCTCTGTGAGCACTCAAGTAAAGGCAACAGTTCCTCACAAGCAGCATGCACAATGATAAGGCAGTCAATAATGAGAACAGTTCCAAACAACAAAACCCAACTTTATTTTGGGAACTGGTCCTGAAAGGAAAAGTGGATTATTGTTAATACTTTGAGGCATGACCTTTCTTAGTTGCCCTGTCAGGCAGGTCTGATGCTGCAACCTTCTTTGGTGCCCTCCCAGGCAGGGTCAGGCTATTCACTCACTCTGTGACTGATTTTAAGCAGGCCAGTCGAGGCACAGCCTTTCACAGTCTGCCCCCTACACAGCACTGTAACTTTCCCTGGCCCTGCTAGAGGCCGTTACCTTCTCTCGGCTGGTACCAGGTTTTATAACTTTAACCTAGTGAGCTCCCTCACAGACCATTCTCTGGATAACTAGGTGCTGGATTGTGGCAGGCCCACTATAGTTGCTGAGGGGTGGCTGCTGCGGAGGCATTTTGAACAAATAGAGCCACTTGCTCAAATTAACATTCCCTACAGGCCATGCAGCTGCTTAAATAGCTAGCCATGAATGGACAGCAACATGGGAGAATTTGTATTTCAGCCAATGGGCAGCTTTCAAAAAAATTCCCAAATGGAAAAGAAGGACCAGCCTACAGCATACTCTTGGTTCCCTGCCCCATTAAATTTTCCTGGCTCAGTCAGCCTCTGAATCTCCTCTCACAGCAGGGGTGTCTGTGACTTAGAAGAGCTCCTTTTTCATACCTGTCTCTCTCTCTTTCTCTCTCTCTCTCTCTCTCACTCACCCCCTTCCTAAGGCTTGTGACTGGCTCTTGTCTTCCTTCCAAAGGTTCATCTGGCTCTCACCGTCTCACTATTTCTGATTGCTCCCTGGGCATGCAGATCTAGCTCTCACTTTGATCTCTGCAGAGCTGCCAGCCTCCAGCACAGTCGCTGTCTTTTAGCACCAATCCTGGGGGGCAGCTCCCACTTGTCAGTCAGAATCAATGACACCCCATAGGTGAAGGAGAGGGCATCAAAACTCACTGACATTCACTCACCCAGAGGCCTACAGCAGCAACTTTGGGCTTTCTGTCTCTGATTGGCTGTTCCAAGAGGGTCATGGATTATCAATGTGGAGGTGCATTTCTGGGGCACTGCCCACAATATTACATTTTTAGAGGGCTCATAACCTTGTTAGCATGCTCACTTCCTTGGTTCTGGTTGCAGGGCTGGTTAATGTGCTCTGGTTGTTTTCTGAGCAAGAAGATGACGTAGGGTGAGGACATGAGAGTGGCTACTGCTTGTAGTTAAGTGGAGCATTCTGACTTCCTTTGGGCTGAGTCCAGCATTGTTCATTAGCATTTGCTTGTAGACTGTTTTAATTTCTGCTGTGGGGCTGTGTGTGGGATTCAGGAGGAAATGAAAGCACCGGAGTGCAGGCTGAGGGGGGGAGGTCAGCGACTGAATTCCAGTGCCATTTTTGGCCCCAGCAGACCACATGACTATAGCCAGCCAATAGGGTAGCTATAGTTTGCCTAGTATAAAACAAACAAACAAACAAACAGCGGCTAAGGAAGTCCATGCCTGGAGCACACTTAAAAGTATTGTGTAACAAGATAAGAAAGACAAAGCGGCTAACAGGCTCTTGTGTGCACCTAAGAAATGAATGAACCCATAGTTTGCTTCAAAATACAAAATCACTTTTATTAGTATAAAAACAAACTTCCAGCTTACCCCATCAGCACAAACCCCCAATGTTTTACCCACCTGACCGTGGGCTTTGTCAAGGTGTGAAACGTTGGTGGTTTGTACTGGTGGGGTGAGCTGGAAGTTTGTTTTTATGCTAATAAAAGCGATTTTTGTATTTTGAACCAAGCTATGGGTTCAGTCATTTGTTTGGTGCATGCTGGATCCTGTTAGACACTTTGTCTTTCTTATTCTAGCATAAAACAAGTCATCTTTTGTAGTCCAGTCTTTCCCAGCAGGAAGATGCCATCAAGCAAGGAAGTGAGAAAGGAGGTTGCTTGCAGTTAATTGGAGCATCCTGATTGTGTTTGGGCTGAGTCCTGTGTTTTTCATTAGTATTTGCTTACAGAATGTTATAATTTCTGCTGTGGCAGCAGTTTGTGGAATTTGGGAGGAGGGGGAAGCAACAGAGCGTGGCTGAAGGAGGCTACACTGATCAGTGGAGGACACATAATTGTAAAGGGAGGGAAGAAAATACACTGTCAGGGATTGAAAGGGGTTTGCAGCTGATCCTTATCTAGGGTCAGCTCATAAACATAGAACAAATTGGGGGAGTACTAGTGAGGGCAGTCGGCTCCTATCTGGGACCAACCCACAAGACTAACACAGGCATGGGAGTGCAGCTGGTCCATATCTAGGGTCAACTTGCATTTGTATTGAGGTTCAAGAAAGCAGTAGGGGGTTGGAGTATCTAAGGTTAACTGCCTAGGCTAACAGGAAATTGTGGCTTTTGCAGCCATCTCCAACTGGACTATATACAGAGGTTCCTAACTGTAGTATGAGTGGGCCAGGGGTCTGGAGGATGTGGGGGAACAGGAACATGTACAGGCATTAGGATAGTGGGAAGATGGTGGTGTGCTGTAATGGTTGTGCCATGGCAGTATTCCTGGGAAGTGTGGGTAACAGGTGGATTGCAGGAGCCTGGAACACCTAAGGGCAACAGTAAAGCAAGTA
The DNA here is from genome assembly GCA_016271365.2 of Neoceratodus forsteri. NCBI lineage: Eukaryota > Metazoa > Chordata > Ceratodontiformes > Ceratodontidae > Neoceratodus > Neoceratodus forsteri. The sequence continues at coordinate 1,698,069,833 of CM057449.1, read as the reverse complement.
GTTGTTGTTTATCAGTAATAACCATTGAGCATAAGCTCATTCACAATGACAACCTGGTGTTCACAGTAGGTACATACATCAACATAATATACAAAATACAATATACAGCTATATAAAAGATCCAACATTAGTTAAAACATTTACAAGTCTGGACATTTGAGAACATATACTTAGATACTTAGAACTTAGATGGGAACTGGGAAGGCGGGCATGAAGTGTCAGAGAAATAGGACAGGGAAAAGAAATAATAATGGGAGATGCCCAGTGGAGTGAAGATGGTAGGCAGGGGAGGGGAATAGATGGGATCACCCAAGTTTGGGGGATACCTTTACTTCAGAGGACAGGGGATCCCAGTGAGGAGCAATGACAAATAGTGGGGGGACCATGAGAGATGCAACAGGAGTGGGAACATTCATAGGAGTGCCTTTAAAGAATAGATTTCACCACTGTCTGGAAGGGAGGAGGGGGAACAGGTGGGAGAGGTCAGGTTAACACATTGGGGTCCAGAGAATTGGGCAGGACAGTAAAAAGTGTTCACAGTGGGGAAGAGAGAATTTGAAGAGGGGACTAGGAGGTGGGTTCAGGGGGAGGGTAAGGTGAAAGGAGGAGGAGTAAGAGAGAGAGAGTGTGTTTGGGTTGCCAGAAAGGGAAGGACAAGGAGGGGATGGGAAGACAGATGAAGGAGTGAGTAAAGGCAACGGAGGTGTCAGTCAAGCAGTACTTGGGAAGAATAAGGATGGAGTGGTAACCAGGATGGTGGGAAGCCAGAAAGGGAGCAACAGGGAGTGGGTGGGAAGACAAACAGTTGAATAGAATCTCTGGGGGTGTTGGTCAAGCAGGGATTGGGGAGAATAATGATAGGGTGGTAACCATGATGGAGGGGGAGCAGTTAGGTGAAGGAGAAGCTTATAACACAATCAAAGAAAAAAAGAAGGAGTCAGGATTGGGGGGATGGAAGGGTGGTAATCCTAGGGGACTCCATAATTAAGGGTATGCACTGAGGAAAGAAAGGGGGACAAATATGGGAAGGAAGGTAATTTACATGCCATGGATGACATTGGAGATGGTGTGCCCAACAATTATGGAGTTTGTGATGGAGTTGGGGGCAAACCATTCATAGCTATACACCTGGGTATCAATGATCTAGCCAGTGAAGAGGTGGAAGTAGTACAGAAAAGATTCAGGGTGGTAGGGAGGACCTGTGGAGAGGTAGCTAGATTGCTTGCATTCTTGGAGATTTTGCCAGTGCCAAAGGCCAACATGGTCAGGAATAAAAGGATAGAAGAGTTCAATGACTACTGGCTGAGGGAGTAGTGCAAGGAGGAAGGGCATGACTCTGTTGGGTGGGAACTCAAGGGGGAAGAACTGGTCAGATAGGGAAAAGGTAAAGGGGAAATTGATTAACCAGGATAGGCACACTAAGCTGGAGCTTGTCTCCAGGTGCGACATGGGATCACAAGGAAATTAAGTGACTTGCTCAGGGTCACACGCTATGCAAGTGGGAGTTGATGGGATTCAGACCCAGGCCTCTAGGTTTGCTGCTCAGTGCCCTTAAACATTACACTATACTGCCTCCTCAAAAGATAAAAAGAAAAGAAAACTTAGTTGAAAAGTTGAAAACTTAGAAGAATTTAAAACTTAAAATCTTTCTTAAAAGAAAGATAAAACACTTTTTACACCAGACGGATGGCACTTCAGTAGTGGGGGGTCAGAGGTCCTTAGGAACAAGCTGGGGGGTACATACACCAAAAACTTAATTTAAACTACTGGGGGTTGGGCAAGCAGGCCTGCAGGCCCCAAGTCTCAGGGAGGAGGAGGTTGGCAGATCTCACCCCATACCAGAAGTAAGGGACTGAAGGGTAGAAGTGGAAGGGGAGTGGGGGGGGTTAATAACGGGGTGGCAGTCAGGTGTAATAGAGAGAGAAATGAGAATGGCAGAGGGGAGGGAAGGAGGCTGAGACTGTAGGTGGAAGGTGGTGTCCCTAAATGCATGAAGTCTTGCAAACAAGATGGATAACCAGTGGGCACTTTTGGCTGGGAGTGGAGTGGACATTGCAGTGTTTATGGAGACATAAGCCACACCTAATCATGACTGGGACCTCTTAGTCACTGGGTCTAAATTATACAGGAGAGACTGGGAGGTAGGAAAAGGAGGAGAGGTGGAGGTGTACATCGGGAAAGATATAAGTTGCTTCAGGGAGTTGGAAGAGACGAGGATAGAAGCAATGTGAATTCAGTTACTGTCTAATACAGGAAAGAAGGTGAGGTAGGAGGTGGTTTATAGACCACCCAACCAGGAGGAGGAAAGAGACAGGGAATTGAACTCACAAATATTGACTGCTGCAGGGAAGGGAGAGGTAGGTATAGTAGAAGACTTCAACCTGCCCCAGGTGGATTGGAGGGCACTAGCCATGACCTGCACCAGGAGTCAGGTGATCCAAGGTATGCTGCAACGTGGGTTTCTTACACAAGGCATCATAGAACTGACCAGGTAGGGGGTAATCCTTGATCTGGTGCTGATGAATGGAGACCATGTCCAGGATATAAAGGTCGAGGAGCCGCTGGGTGGGAGTGTGGCTCTGGTTGGACATGGGCAGGAAGAAGGCTCCCACTAAGACTAAAATCCTGGACTTTTCAGAAAGATAGGAGAGATTCTAAGGAGTCACCTGGCAAGCATCTGGTAGGACATGGAGGTGGACCAAAGGTGGTCCATCATCAAGGATGGAATAATGGTATAATGGCTGCCACATGGGAGTGCATTAGGCTCAACGAGAAGTACTTGAGGACCAAATCTCCCAGCTAGTTTAGCACTGAGGTCACCCAGGTGGTAAAGGACAAGAGGTCAGCCTACAAGAAATTTTGGAGGACCCATGGCGAGGAAGATAAGGAGGACTACTTGAAAATGGCTAATGTAGCAGGTAAGGTAGTCCAGTGGGCTAAAGCTTAGAAGAAACTGCAGCTAGATGAGGGAATTTAAAAAGGGGAAGGTCTTTTTTAACTATATTAGCAAGAAAAGGATCAAGAAAGATACATAGATACATAGATACATAGATACATAGACAGTGTCGGCAGATAAGGGCCTATGGCCCACCTAGTCTGCCCATTTGAGCTTGTAAGTTCAGTTTGTTTTCCTAGAAGTCTATTTCCCCTTACCCCTGACCTCTAGAATTCCTTTATGTCTATCCCATGCATTCTTAAATCCCGTGATTGTTTCAGCCCCCACCACTTCTTCTGGCAGGGTGTTCCACTTGTCCACCACCTGCTCAGTGAAGAAATTCTTCTCATGTTTCCTCTGAATCGCCCCTCCCTCCAACTTCATCCCATGCCCCTAGTCCTGAAACATCTTTTTGCTTAAAAATAGTGTTTTCCTGCACCCTGTTCCTCCCTGTGAGATACTTGTATGTCTCTATCATATCCCCTCTCTCCTCTCCTCCAGGGAGTACATGTTCAGTTCCTTCAACCTGTCTTCATAGGATTTGTGATGCAAACCCATGCACCATCTTTGTTGCCCTCCTCTGAACCTTCTCTACCCTGTCTATGTCCTTACGTGAGGTATGGTCTCCAGAACTGTACACTGTACTCCAGGTGGGGCCTCACTAGTGTCTTGTATAAATGAATTATGACCTCCTTTTCCTGCTGGTGATGCCCTGCCTATACATCCCAGCATCCTATTTGCTTTACCTGATGCCTTGTCACACTGTTTCCTACCTTGAGGTCATCAGAGATGACAACCCCAAGATCCCTTTCCTGCTTGGTGCATGCTATATCCTCACCCCCAACTGATATATTGTGCCAGGGTTTTGTGCCCCATATGCATTATCTTGCACTTCTTTGCATTGAATTTCAACTGCCAAACCCTTGACCATTCTTCAAGTTTCTGCAGGTCCTTCTCATTCTGTCTACACCTCTGGTGTCTCTCTGTTACAGAGCTTTGTGTCATCAGCTAACAGTGAAATTCTGCCTTCTATATCGTGTGCAATGTCACTGATGAAGATGTTGAATAGGACCGGTCCCAGCACTGATCCCTGTGGTACCCCACTGGTCACTCTTCCCTCTGTGGAGTGACAGCCATTTACCACCACCCTCTGTGTCCTGCCACCCAGCCAGTTACCCACCCACCACACTACTGTCCTGCCCACACCCATATTCCCAGTTTGTGTAATAGTCTCTATGTGGCACAGTGTCAAAGGCCTTGCTGAAGTCCAGATAGCCATGTCCACTGCCTCCTGATCCACCTCCCTAGTCACCCAGTCAAAAATTCAATGAGGTTGGTCTGACAGCCTCCCTGGTGAAACCATGCTGCCTTGGGTCCTGTAGTCCATTGACAACCAGATGTTCCACCGATCTCTCCTTCAGTAGTGCTTCCATGGTCTTTCCCACTCACCGAGGTGAGGCTGACTGGTCTGTAGTTCCCTGCTTCCTCTTTGTTCCCACTTTTGTATAAGGGGACTACATCTGCTGTCCTCCAGTCTTTGGGTACCTCCCTGTTTCCAGTGATTGGCTGAACAGGATAGCCAGAGGTTCAGCCACCACCTCTCTTAGTTCTTTAAGGACCCTGGTGCACCCCATCTGGCCCCATTGCTTTGTCAACTCTTATTACTTCCAGTTCCTTCAGGACCCTTTCGTGTAAAGGGACTTGTGTCCATTTCGCACCATTCTCACCCTTGTACCCTTCAGACCCATTACCCCTCTTCCTTAGTAAAGACTGAGCAGAAATACCTGTTCAATATGTCAGCTTTACTGTTGTCATCCTCCACGCTGCTCCCATCCTCCCCTTCAGTCTAACTATCCTCCCTTTGTCCTTCTTTTTTTCACTTATGTACCTGTAAAGGTTTTGTCCCTTTAACCACTGATTTTGCAATGTGTTCTTCTGTCTGAGCTTTGGCTTCCTTACTGACTTCCCTGCCTCCCTTTGTTTCTCCTGGTACTTCTCCCTATCCCCTTCTGCCTGTGTCTTTTTGTATTGCCTGAATGCAGTCTTTTGGCTTTCACTTTCTTTTGCTACCTCTTTGGAAAACCATAATGGTCTCTCTTTCTTTTCCTCTTGCTAACCTGCTTAATGCATAATTCCGTTGTTCTTATAATCCCCATTTTAAATACTGCCCACTGTTCCTCAATCCCTGATTCCTGTCCCATTCCCCTTAATGCCTCTTTCAAGCATCTCCCCATTTTCCCAAAGTCTGCCCCCCTAAAATCCAGGATACGTGTTTTTGTGTGGTTTGGTTCTGCTCTTTCTGTGATTTCAAACCACAATGACTGGTGGTCACTGTTACCCAGGTGCTCCCCCACTGTTACCCCCATCACACTGTCCCTGTTTGTGAGCACAAGGTCCAGTATTGCCTTCTGCCGAGTTGGTTCCATGACCAGTTGCTTGAGGAAGGCACCCTGAAGGGAGTCCAGGATAAATCTGCTCCTAGTTGATGCTGCTGCTGGGATGCTCCAGTCCACATCTGTATATTGAAGTCTCCAACCAGTACTACTCATTCTTGTCAGCCATCCTTTGGATGGCTAGCATCAGCTCCCTATCTGTTTCTTCCTCCTGGGCTGGTGGTCTATAGACCACACCTGTGCGAATGGCTGGCCCCATTTTCCTTTCCAGCTTAACCCACAGTATCTCTCCCCCATTTTGTTCCTCCTGGATCTGTGTGGCCCTTATGTCATTTTTCACATACAGTGCCACTCCTCCTCCCTTCCTGCCTGCTCTGTCTCTTCTGAATATGTTGTAGCCAGGTATGGCCATCTCAGTCATGGTTATCATTACACCAGGTTTCAGTGATGGCCACAATGTCCAGAGTCTGACTGTACCATGACAGCCTCCAGATCTTCCATCTTGTTGCTAAGGCTCCTGGCATTTGCACATGGCTTTCCATGATTTGACCTCCTAGACTGCTTCACTGTTCTACCCAGCCCTTCCTTGGTTGTCATTTATCCCTGGTTCTCCTTGCTGTCTGCCCTTCTGCTGAATTTTGCCCTTTTCTGCTTATCCACCTTTGGACACTAATCTCCAACTTTTGCACGCTGCTTTGCAGAGATAGCCACCCTCTGGTTCACTGGTTCCATTACTAGCTGTGGGGGTGAGCAAGAGGTACCATCCTTGCTGGCCTGTTACCCCTTTGCTAGTTTAAATGCTTGTCAATGTAGCATTTAAACTTATCATTGAGTGCTTGGATTCCTCCAGGATGGATGCAGGTCAGTCAGGCTTGAACAAACCTCCATCCCTCCAGATGGGTCCCCAGTCACCAATGAATCCAAACCCTTCACAGCACCAGTTCTTCAACCATGAGTTAAAGTTCCTGGTGCATGCACTCCTATGCTCTCCTTGCTCTCTCACAGGTAGTACTTGAGAAAGTGACAGAAGTAGCTACTTGCTTGAGACCCCTCCCCAGTTCCTAAACTCTTCCTGAACTTCCTTTGGCTCCCCATTTGCCAAGTCATTAGTACCTAGGTGGATAATGACATCCAGCTCACCCTCCTGTCTTGCCTTCCCAGTGATCCCCAGTATCTTCCTTCCATCCCTCCATGCCGTGGCACCTGGTAGGCACCTCACCTCCCTGTCCTCCCCCTCCTGTGTTCCTAGCTGGATCCCTCTTATGATGGAGTCCCCCACCAGGATTCGCTTCCTCCTCCTCTGGGGTCCACTGCTTTCCCCACTGAGGTCACCTCCTGCCTAACCTCCACATCCTTTCCTTCCACTTCCCTGGGTACCTCTATTTGGTTGTCCTCATTTTGCCAGTGTGGCATATGAGTTCTTGAGAAGGAATAGGATCTGGGATGTGCCTCTGCCTGACTGCTCTAACCTCCCTGAGCCCACTGTCATCCAAGTGCTCCTCGCTCGGCATCCTTTGAGGCAGCTGCATTGGACTGGGTGGTTCCTGGACAGGGTGATGGTACTCCTGACCCAGTTTACTCCGCCTGAGTCTGGCTACCTCATCCTCAGTCCCAAGAGATGCATGCAGATAGGGCAGCACCTCAGTGTCCAGAAGGTCTGCCTGAATATGGCTGCCCCACAGCCACTACATTGCACCACTCCCCACATTATACTGCAATTCCACTACTTATCTGCTACTGAAGCTCTCTTAGTTCTCTTTTTATTTATTTACAGTATTAAAAATCCTGTAACTGATCCTCAGATATATATTTTTTTAAGGAAAAAGAAACCAATAAATAGATAATAATATGGGATTGTTAAGCTCAGGAAAGGGGACAGGTGGGTGGAGAAGAATGGAGGCAAAGCAGAGGTACTGAATGAGTACTTCTGTTCCATCTTCAGGATAGGTGCCACTAGAGGGAAGAAGAGCATGGGGGCAGGGCACATCAATGTTTTGATAGAGGTAGATAGGGTGAGGGCAGGGTTGCTAGCACTGCAGGTGGATAAATCTCCAGGCCCAGATTGCATACACTCAAGGGTGCTGAGCAAGGTGGCAGAGGTGCTTGCATATCCCTTGACTGACCTGTTCAGTAGTTCACTGGAGCTGGGCATGGTACCACAGGAATGGAGAATGGTACACATAGTACCCTTTCATCAGAGTGGTCCCAAGGATGACCCAGGGAACTACAGACCAGTCAGTCTGACCTCAATCATGTGCAAGCTCATGGAGACAATACTTTAAGGAAAGGTTAACAGAGTATCTGGATGAGAATGGTCTCCGGTATGAGAGGTAACATGGGTTTATGGGAGGGAAGTCATGCCAAACAAACCTGACTGACATTTTTGACTGGGTCATTGAAACAGTGGATGGTGGCCAAGTGGTGGATCTCCTGTACCTGGACTTCAGCAAGGCATTTGACGCTATACCCCACAAGAGATTGACCAGGAAGTTGGCAGATCTGGGGGATGGTGATAAGCTGACCAGGTGGGTGAAATGCTCACTGAGGGGCAGGACCCAGAGCGGGTGGTGGGAGGTGTGATCTCCAGCACCAGGGAAGTCAACAGTGGGGTCCAATGGTAGAGTCTCCAGGCTGTCTACATCTGTCACACAAACAGTTGTAATCTTGGTCTTGGGTCATCCAGAAGACATATCAGACATAAATCGGAAAATGATTGAACACACTCTAGTCAATATAGCGTCTTTAAATGTATTAATTCTGCATTCAACACATGGAATATCTGGGTAGATATTCCATGTGTTGAATGAAGAATTAATAAATTTAAAGAATCTATATTGAAAGGAGTTTATTCAAGTCTTTTTCTCATTTAAGTCACCAGTGGGGTCCCACAGGGCTCAGTGCTGAGACAGGTGCTGTTCAATGTCTTCATCAATGATATTGGAGATGGCATTAAGGGCAAAATTCCCCTTTTCACAGATGACACAAAGCTCTGTGGGAGGGTGGACACAGCAGAAGGAATACAAGCCCTAAAGTAAGATCTAGAAAAGCTAGAGAGGTTGTTCAGGATTTGGCAACTTGGCTTCAATACAAAGAGATACAAGGTTATGCACACTGGAGCCAAGAACCTGAAGACTGTTTACAGCTTGGGCTGGGTCCGGGTATCTGCATCAGTGGGGGAGAAGGACCTGGGAGTGATGACCACTAGTGACCTGAAACACTCCACACAAGGTATGAAAGCAGCAGCAGTGGAAAATAGAATGTTGGGCTGCATTGCCATGGGGACCAGCAGCAGGTAGGAGGAGGTACATTAGTGAGTCCACATCTGCCCATACAGTACCTTAAAAAGGACATAACTTGCTGGAGATGTTCCAAAGGAGGGCAACTAAGATGATCATGGGTTAACAGGTTAGAATGTATGAGGAGAAGATGGAGGCCTTGAACATGTATGCCTTGGTGGATAGAAGAGAGCAAGATGACATGACTGAGACCTTCAAGTATTTGAAAGGAAAAAACAGAGTGGACAAAGATGGTCTCTTCAAGCTTAGTGGGAACCAAAACATGTGGTGACAAAGTATCAAGGTGGGGAGGAGTTTAGAAGACAGGCTAGGAGGCATTTCTTCATGTAGAGGGTGGTGGCAGGTTGGAATGGGTTCCTGAGGAAATTATTTCATTGAAAATGGTAGGCAGTTTCAAGAAAGAGTGGGATAGAGTTAAGGGGAAAATAAGGTCAAAAGAGGGGCAGATGGAGGGGATGGGCAGATTGGGGGGCAGGGTCAGTAGCTGTTACTGAGGACGCTGCAATACAAGCCGATTCGATAGACCTAATCGTCTTATTCTTCTGGCTTAATCATATGTCTGTTTGTTACAGCAAAGCAGCGGCCAGAGTAGTTCTGTATCTGCAGTGTCACAGGCAAAGAGGAGCCACAGTACAGTTGTACAGAATCAGTGCATCTGTATGGGGATGACAGGCCTAAACAACAACCCAATGGAACACTGCACCTCGCACTCGTGAGGAAAAAAATGCCAAGAAATCTAGTAGTTGCTGTGATGTGAGGAAGTTTATTAAAAACACTGCTGTAGAAAGCTCCCTCAGAATAAAGCTGGATACAATAAATGCTGTTTTTAGCAAAAAATCTCCTTTGGAGTCACAGAACTAATAAAGAAACTCTATCCTTCATGATCCAGTGCTTTGTTCTTCTAAGCTTCATCAGGGGATGGGATATCATAAAAGCTTTTTGTAACAATTTGTGAAATCCATAACCAAAAAGTAACAAAGAAAGTGATTCCAAAAGACACATTATTTAAGTGACATAACTTATGCAAAACAAATTTCATAGTATGTTTTATGGCGCTCAGAATGCAATTCATTTTTATCATTATATACTACTGGTGTGTCTCAACCTAAAAATAAAATGGTTTATTCCAAACATAGGGCCCGATTCTAGAATGGCTGGTGCAAGTTGCACCAAAGGTGACTTGTGCCAAATGCTGATGCACAAGGGACCCTGTGCCTGATTTTCTATCAGGCTGGGTCCCCACAGCTAAGTCTTGCAGTTTGCACTGAACACACACATGGGCCAAAGGAAGGGTGCACCTGCACAGATTGCCGCAAGCCTTCGACAATGTGCAATACAAGTGCACACTCACTTCAGTTTCTGATCCCCAATGAGAGTAGAACAGAGCCCCGCTATGACTCATGCCCCCCATACCCTGATTGCCAGCCCCCACATCTCCCAGAACTGGTGTTGAAAAGAGATTCCATAATCCATCAGCCCTGAGTCTGTGGCCTCTACCCTCCCACCCATCAGTACCAGACCACTCCCACTCCCGACCACCCAGCCAGCGACTGGCACAGCCCACCTCCTCACCACTACGCCAGCCACCAACTGAGCTCCAATGGAGCACATACTACCGTATATAGTACACACTTAATGAATGACAGTTATTCATTGAGCGTGTACTATGTCCAGTAGTACGCTACCAGATGGAGCCTCAGTCAGTGGCTGGCAGTGGTGGTGAGAGGTGGCTGTGCCAGTCGCTGACTGGGTGTGGTGGGGAAATGAGAGACCTGGCACTGCTGGGTGGGAGGGTGGGGGTCACTAGACTATCAGGACTGACACATTATGGATTCTCTTTTTTTAACATCAATTGTGATTTGCGGGGAGCTGGTGATCGGGGCATGGGGGGCATGATTAGCCCTGTGGGGCTGGGACACATATGTACATCAGGGGATCAGGCTTGGGAGGGCATGAGTAGTCCTGCGGGGCTGATTTTATTGGCTCTGATTTATTGTATAGGACACATATTAATGTGATTATTACTGCAATACAAATTATAATTGACACAAAGAAACCTAGAAATAAAACAAAACACATATATACATCGGGGGCTTGGGGCTGGGGAGGTGGTTCTAGCCCTGCTGGGCTGTTGCCGCTGCTTGGTGGAGTGAGATTTCACATGATGAAGCCCCGGTGGATACACAGTACACTTACACCAGCTATTAGCTGGTGTAAATGTACATTGGTGGTTGTCCTCCAGGGGTTGTTCAAGAACAGCAATAATGGGGACTTGGAGGCTGCCCTTCCAGAATTGGGTGCAACTGCTGCCATAAACCCCCTAGCACCATGTCGTAGGGGATTTATGGCATAACTGGTGGCGTAAGTCCACTTTGCTGCAAGCAGCCTGCGACATGTCACAGGCTGCTTTGCAGAATACCGAATTTCGCAACTGCTGACATAAACTGCGACTTGCACCATTTTTTGGGGGCGCAAGTCAGTTTATGCCAAACGTACCATTTCTAGAATTAGGCCCTGTAATCTGGCTGCATATTAAAGAACATATCACATCAAAGAAACTGACAACATACATGGATAGTAATGCCAGGACTACCACGTGATGACCATTCCAAAGACAAGAATTTGGAGCTAGTCAAGGGATCAACATGAGAAGTTTTTCAGACTCCAGACTAAGAGACACAAAACTCCACTAGAGATACCAAAGGAAAGAAGCAAAAGAGAAAGAGATGTTAAAATACAAAGCGTTTCATTGCAATCACATAACCATCTGAGTACTATTGCTCATATTCAAGTCACTACATTATAAGAATGATTTTAACTTTATACTTAAGGCCATATAAGGTTTATTGTATATGTAAATAAACACCACTGTGAAATCAGTTCCATGACCACCATGGTTCATATCCCTCAACCCTAAAATTTATGCGTCTAAAATGAGAGAAATCTCCTAGTAGAGGGGGAGACCAAATGAATATCTTGCTGAAGAAAGAAAGTAGTTGGATTTTCAGGCTGAACAGTATGAGACCACATGGACTCAGAGAGCAGTGCTATTTTTGTGATTGTGCTCTGTGACTGTCAGACAGTGACTGGCTGAGAAGGTAAGAGGAGGGCTGTGCCAGCCACCAGTTTCACAGAGACTAGCACTTGGGATGAGGGGAGGGCAGAGTGAGGGTCCTCAGTGAAGGGCAGGGGGGGTCATTGAATGGTATGGGGTCGGGGATACACTAGACCGCCAAGAAATAGTGACACATGTAAACCATGTGATCGGGGGTGAGGGAAACCACTAGACCACCAGGGAATAATGACACTTGTAAACCATTCAATCAGGGGTGGGGGAGCCACTAGACCACCAGGGACTGGTGAAATATGTAAACTGGGCAGTCTGGGGGTGGGGTAAACCACAAGACTGCCAGGGAATGGTGACATTTTTAAAGCCAGCAATCAGGGGTGGGGGAACCACTACACCACCAGGGAATAGTGACGCTTGTAAACCTTTCAATCAGCAAGGGTGGGGGGACTACTATGCCACCAGACTGAAAAGAATAGGCACTAAGGGGCTACTGCATCCATGTAAATGAACCCCTAATGGGAATGTAGATGTCCCCTTGGCACCGTGCATGCCCAATAAGGTAATTTTAATGTTCAGGCTGAATATGGCCAACAGGAGACCTGGTGATATCCCATTTTGTGCAGTGCTATCTCCTGTGGGAGATATGCAGCCCTAGTCAGTGTTGGCAAAGCACAAATCCACATAGCGCTATGCCAATATGGTCAGATATTCAGAGGGTTAGTGATGCTCCATCAGCAAGTGCTATTTGTTTGAATAATACTGACAGCCAATCCTGCGCAATCACAAGCAAAGCACAAATGACTGCGCTGAGATTGTGCCCAGCTCTGAATATGGGACCCAGAGTGTTTATTGGTTACTCTGGACATAGTACTGTACAAATTATTCTGGTTGTAAATTGCAATCACTGTAAATCTTTTCCTCTGAAAAATAATAATGAAACTTTTTAAAAATGTTAAATCAGACATCAGTTTACACTGTTTCATGAAAGGAAGATGCCGCCTCAGTAGGCAGTATAGCGCAGTAGTCTAAGGCTGTGAGCTACAAATCTGGTGACATCCAGCAGGCCAGACCTGGGTTTGAATCCCACAGCTTCCACTTGCATACTGTGTGACCCTGAGCAAGTCACTTAACTTCCTTGTGCTCCCGGGTCGCATCTGGAAACAAGCTCTGGCTTAGTGTGCCTTTCCTGGTTATACAATTCCTGGTTAAACAATTTCCCCTAGTACGAGTTTCAGAAAAAAATTCCAGATTTTTTCTGAAGTCTTACAGACTCATCAAGGCAGATTTATAGCATCTGCTGATGGCAGCTACAGCAGAAGGAACAGCCAACAAAAGAGGTCAATATCAATAGTTATTTTGTAGGTGATGACCAAACAATTTGATCCACATGAATATCTAATCTGACCTTGCCACATTCAATTGGATCACTTGTTCCTGGAGACAAAATAATAATACAGCAGATGTATTCATGTGGAAAGTCAGTGCGTATTGAATGTCTTTACAGAATTTCAAATGTTACTTCTCAGTAGCAAGATTTTGTTTCATATCGCCAACAAGTTGATTTTTGAATTGTTACGCTTTAGTAAAGACTTCAAAAGTAAACCTGAAAACAGATTTGGTGCTGAATAACAAGAGTTTCTGTACTGTATATTACAGATATATAGGACATTAACAGTTCTCTCTGAGCTAGGGGTGCCTGTTGTAATGTTACTATGCCTCTTGCAAGGTATATGATATTTTTTTCCAAGCTTGTTTGCCCTATTCAACTGCACCAGCTGTGGAGAGTTGCCAAATTCGTCTACGTGGGAATTTCATTCTTGGGAGACACAACTCCTTACCTAATGTCCCCAGGGATTGTTTTTTCTCATTAATGGGCTGACACAGAATCAACCCTATTGGGAGCTCAAAATCTTGCAGTGATTAAATTATATTTCCTCTCTACAGAACATTCTGTGAACACATTTGGTAATTCTCTCTAGCTAGTTGACCTTGTAGCAGATCAGTAACACTGACACAAAAAGGATTTCAAATGCATCCAGCTGTGTTCCAGCTTTAATTTGTCTGCTACATCTGCATTCAGGTCTTCTGAGGTTGCAGAGAGGAAGACAGTAATGTTGACAGTTTAACCACAACTGAAATGAGGAATATTTTGTAAAAGAAAAACTTTCTCCCTCCACTCATGTGAATGTGTCAGTGCAATAAAAGGGACATCCAGATGTAGAAATTTTTACCCCGGAAAGTAAAAATATTATTTTATCTGTTGCATGCCACAGCATGATGCAGTAAGAACATATGCACTAGTTTTTTTCCCCAGATTATTATTTGCACAATCCCTGTTGTAGCATAAGGCCTGTTTGCACTTATAGTAGCATTCTGCAGTAATCTGAGTGGTGTAGAATAGTTGATCTGCTGCCAAAGAATAAATTCAGATACGTCTAGGAACATTTTGTGCTGATCCATTTCAGCTCCTGTGAGACACTGCAGTAATAAGAAACTGAAACAGAGTCTGCATTTTCCCTTCCGTCTGGAGACTCCACACCACCTGCAGTGATGCCCCTGCACGGTTGAAAGCCAGCTAGCATATAATTAAAACACAGGAGGCTGCCTGCAACACTACACATCTTCTGCACTGCTCCCCAGCACCAATAGACTTTTACCAAGTACAGAAAAATACCTGAAACAACCAGTGATGTGAAACATGAGTAAGAACATGACAAAAAAAATCTAGGTTTATAGGGATCTATGCATGAAGCATAGCTTTGCCTATGTGCTGCATATCTGTGGTGCTTAGTTAACCCTACATTAGGATGCTGCACAGTGGGGGTCCAGCAGACCCTGGGGGCATTCACAGCAAAGACACAAGCCCTTTGCATACATGATCCCCTGGCCAATTGTGCAACTACATGCCACTGCTGGTCCAGGGGCATGTAAGGGGTTGTGTCTGCACTCCATGCCATTCATTAAGTTGTGGAGTGCCAGGCACAGGGGGCATGAGATATGGCAGGGGGAACCCTGCTGTAACATTTATGCACCCCCAAAGGACACCCACTAGTTATGGCAGGATGGGAACATCCTTCTTCCTGCTGCCTCAGTCCAACATGCTGAGAGGGAGGGCTGGGGGCAGCCATTCTGGCACTCACACATAGTTTGACACCAAAAGGGTCTTGCACCTGTCCAGGATCCCTTGCTCACACACAGCAGGAAATCCACTTTGAGACCCAGGATGGGCATATGATTGGATGCCCACTTGTGTCCCTTGATCTACCCCCCACAGCTGCATGCTGGGGGTTGGAGAAGTAGACAGGCACTCTGCAGGTATATGCAGTTGTGCATGCTGCACACCCCACACCCTGTGCCTGTCTGTGGGCATGTAGCTACATGGGCTGGGTACCTGCAAATCACATGTGTACCCAGCATACATTTCTGCATTGGCCCCTAGTGGGCAAACTACCAACAATGGGACAGAGTAAGAACATACTGAGTGAAGAGATTTAAATTTTGCCCGCTATATCATCTTAATGCAGTAAAAATTTGTGCTGTTGTACAGTATATTCTGATACTCAACTTTCACATTTTAGAAATAAAAAAGAATGCTTACACCAAAGGAAAAATCATTATGCTTAAGTACAATTCTTTATGCCCAAGGTTATAACTGAAACAACAGATCCTGTGCATAGCAGAGAAAGAGTTCTGTTCTCAGATTAGTAGTACATTTACAATTTATGCTTCCTTGAACAAACACAGATTTCTAGCCTACTGTGTACTTAAAAATGTATGTGAAACACTGCTTAGATGCCTTCAAAGTACAGTCAAATGTAACAAACACAGAACCAGTTGTAAATAGGATAGTAAATTGATTAAAAAGGCTGTCATTTTGCTGCCTTTTTACATTTCAGTCAATTTCATTTTGTTTAATATTGATTTTCATGGCTACATAGTTAGAGCTGGGATGAACACCGTAACATTGGAGTGCCCTCAAATTATTGTTAATCTCTTAATAAACACAAAGAGGCCCCACTGGAGTAGCAGCAGAGTTGCAGTGTAACCCTGGAGACAAGGATTTTGGGGTGAAATTTTAGTGCAGAGCTAAGCTAAAGTGTATTGTCATGTACATTCTTTTAACTGTATTGATCCTTGGAAACCAGGAGTTACTGGATAGTTTGATACCTTTATTGGAGCAACATATAACTTGAACCAAGATGGTATAGTACAGAAGCTTTGGGGGCCATCTGGTCCCTTCTTTAGGTGAACTGCAAACTAAGCAAAAGAAGTAGGATTTTATATACACTGTGGTTAGGATCATGAAATAGCTTACTAGGAACGGTGAAAAAGACATAACAGGAAGGGTGGATGGGCAATGAATAGGAACAGGTCTATAGCTGTGAGGGGATGAATAGCAGAAAATGCTCCAAGCTGAGGTAAGTGGCTGATGTAGTCCCTAGAGGAAAAGGCAAAGAGAATCCCTTGAGAATGATTGATATTACAACAGGCTGGAGCTATCCTGGAACCTACAAAATGCAACATCTGACTCTATAAACCAGTCTTAAGGGGATGGAAGGGATGAGGGCATACCATGATGGGGAAATATGAAGCTGAAAAAATGCTAGGATGTTTAAAAGAGGAATCTACTCCCTGCTCCTTTCAGCTTTAGATTCTTAGCAGTGCTATGCAAAAGTTCAAAATTCTAATGGAATGCACATCCATGGAATTTCAGAAACATTTGTCTATTTCTGCAGAATTCTGTTGGTGGCAGAATTCTGAAATTTCAAAAATGTAATGTTTTTTGTAAATTAGCAACTCATGAATTTCTTTTTTGCAGTCTGTGGGAAATTATTCTGCAGTTTACTGATCAATTGAAAGTTTTCCACGGTTCACATAGAAAGGCTTTTCTGAATTTTGTAGATGTCAAAAAGAAATTCTGAAAATTCTGCCGGTGGACTTCCACATTCTGCACAGCAGTAATTCTTAGCCATCTAAATGGAGGAGTTGGACAAGACAGCACAAAAAAGGTCTAACCAAGCAGAGGGAGGAAGGGAGAGACTTGCAGACAAAGCATGAATACTCTTAGCAGAACTGCAGTATAAAGTATAGTAAGCAATTATCTTCTACTGCCTACGTGAATTCATTAAACATCCACCCAATAAGTTGTTGAAGGACTGAGGAACCAAATTTAGCATTTCTGCAGGAGTACAAGCCAGAGCTGTTGTGGGACATAAGGGTATGAGCAGTAGACCAGACAGCAACCCTACAGATTTCATTTAAGGGGTCTTGTACTTAGACACTACAACAGAACTTGTATTTGTTTAGTAATAATGACTGAGAAACCAGTCATTTCTAAAAGATTAACAACCAATTGGATGGATGGGTGGCCGAGGTGCAGCCAAAGGTCACCTCCCTCCAGTTGGTCATTAATCCAAGGAAAAGACCAACTTTGAGGTTGTTGTTCTGATTATGTCTTTCTTGCTTTTGCAGGATTTGTTTTTACTTTTGGCATTTGAGTGGTGTAGCCCGAGCTGTGTGGCACAAATATGCCTTATGTTTAAGGCATTGTGTGTCACACTGCATCAATTAGCAGCCTGATTGGTCACTTATAAGGCATTAATGACCAATCCAGTAGCAAATCAGGATCCTCGCTAGGCTCATGAATATTTAATCAGACATTATTTAATTTATTTGATGACTTGTGAAACCATGGGATACATAGCCTGCTTTCATGAATGACCAAGAACACATGCAAATAAATACAAATAGGAACAATATAAACACAAGAACACATACAAATAGAAATAATATAAATAAACAAATGCAATCAGAGTCACATACAATGACATACAGTGTTTGACAGGAGAAAGAGTTCAAAAACATATTTAAAATTACAGATTGCAGATTGTAACTTGCTTTGAGCCTTGTGGAATGTGACCCAAGACCACTTGTGGGATGCAGAATGATAAGAGAAGTCAGATGGTAGCAATTCTTAATTCAGGTCACTAGCCCGTGTTATAGATTGTGACAGCAGTGGAAACAAGGTCTGGTCAGAGCCAAAACATCTGCAGGATTTGACCTGATAAGGAATACATTTAGTGTGCGTAACCCATGCTACTAGATGTGTTCAGACCTGCTGCTGGCTGCGACACCCTCTGGGCTGCAGCTGTGGTGCTGTCAGGTTCATGTCAAAGTGCAAAGTAAACAGCAGCACCTCTGAGCTGTTTGGCACACTGTTAGCAAGGCAGGCAAAACAAGCAGTACCGACTAATACCAGGCCTCAGCTTCCCATTGCCCCCCCTCCACTCACCTGTGGAGCAACAAAACCGAGACCTTGTCCAGCTGATGAGAGAAAATTCCCCATCAGTGACATGCAAGTTGCCAGCCCGGACCGGGCTCCCTGCCGCACCTATTCCTTCTGTCTCCACAGAAACACAACCAGACAGCCAGTGAGTAAACCAGCTTGTGTGGTGTATGGCAGCTGAGACATCGCGAGACCTGGGGAAAGGGGATGGACCGAGCCTAGTGAGCAGTCCCATTCCAGTGACTAGGGAATTTCTTTTTTGAAGCGCCAACAAAGAAGAACTTTCGCTTCCTCTGATCTGGCCAAATTTCAGACCTGATTAAGAGGTTTTACTGTGCAGTGCCAGTAACAGCAGTAGTGCAGATGTGTGACTTGTCAGGCAGGCAAGCACCCAGGCTCGGAACATTCGCACAGGGGTAATTGTTAACTCTGCAGCGCGAATGGACTGATCGGTAATACTTCAGATAATTAAGAACGAGAGCGTGGGATCACAAGGGGTTAACTGACCGCCACACTTTGCTGCAGGATCCTGGGAGGAGGAAGAGGCGGAGGCTGGCTTGGATCCGAGGGGAAGCCCCTAGATCTCCAGCTTTTGAGTTTGGGGACTCTCCAGTTTCCTAAATCACAGATGCATTATTATAATGCTCTCCTAATTGTTTTGGAACTGAAACACTAACAGTTCGCAAAGACTACAGATGGTGTTGGACTTTCCCGCTGCCTTTCTATTGCCAGTGCTGCCTATAGGGACTGTAAAAGATCCGCTCTCTCTGGAGCTGCATCTGATTTTTTACTTCAGAACTGAAGTTGTGTGTGCCATTCCTGGCATGTAGTGGAAGCCATCGGTTAAGTCGGGAGATAATTAGTATGTGGGGAGGGGGCAGAAATGGCAGGGATGCAGAAATGTAAAAAAAAAATACCCATAAGAAAAGAAAAACGCCCACTGTGATATAGTGCAGTGCTGCAGTCCATAGGGACAACATGGGCGGATTGCTTCTTGGGGGAGGGTCAGGCGGAGGAAAAGCAGTTCCAAGGATGGAAAACATGAAGTAGGTCCTTTTCTGATGCAAAACATCTGCAGGCTGCGCCCACTGCATACGTAAATATAGAACTAACTTACTGATTGTGTTCTATGTACATGCATGGGAGGTACTCTCCTCACTCAGTTTATTAGCTCACAACTACAGGACAATAAAAGCTTGCAACGACTTGCAGCTACGACCTACAACCACTTAGTGTACCACTCAAAAAGTGCTTTAAGCACTTGAAGCTGAAAGTGGGAAGCCTTGGCCTTTACAGCAAAAATTAAAATAGAGTCAAGTCTTTTGCGGCAAGCTATGGCATTCACTCCATAATAGGCTTATAAAAAAATGACGACTCTGAAGAAACAATGCCATGCATGAGTGTTATAAGGTCTCAGGGAGAATTATGTGACCCAGTGAGACCAACTAGAGAGAAAGACCCACTAAATCGGGAATTTCAAATGTAAACCGTCCCACATATATATAATAAGTAATATATGCTACTGTATGTGTCTCACAAGTACCAAATAATGAAATTACAATTCTGAACAGTAGAAATGCTATCCCTTTTTTTTTCCTTGAGTGTGGAAATAAATGTGGAAGTCCAAACCCAGGATCATTTAAAATGCCACAAAAGATTGCTTACTCAACTGACAATACTATTACAAGCAAACTTTAATTCTGTGATTCTGTCTGCAGTAAAAATCAAATCATACAACCCAGTCTCTAACTCAAGCCCTCAGTCTTCTTTAGTTCTGACATGATTCCAGAAGACTGAGGCTATAGCTCAAGCTGCTTGCAGTCCTCTCCATCAACTCCTCCCATGAGGGTTTCTCCACAACCTCTTGCTGGCTCGGCTACACCACCATTTGCATTCCAAACCTGCTAGAAAGACAAAGACTGGGAACAGACTGGAAGCAGAATAAACAAGCCGCACAGAACAGCCTGGAAAGGCTGTGCACTTAGACAGGTGTATTTAACTCTTAATTTAGTTTACAACAATGGTGGCATACCTTTTCTAGAAAAAAAGAAAGCCTTGCACAGCTCCTGCTTCCCTGGCTTCTCCTCAACCAGGTAGCGTACAGCCGTTCTGTGGATCTGCGTCAATCTCAATGTTTGTCGCTCAATACGGTGGTTGGAGATCGGCCACAATTTAATTGCAACTATTATTCCATACAGCTTTTCCCGATATAGCTGGATTTAATAAAAGTGAATAAGAAAAAGTAACAGTCATGGTGAGTTTTTTTCTTTGCAGATTTTCTAGATCATAATCCCTAGCGTAACTGAGTTAAACAAAGTTCCAGTTAGACTCTTCTGATTCCCTCCTCCTCAGTTTTAGTTAAACGCCCACTGTGTTATGGTGCAGTGCTACAGTCCATAGGGACACCATGGGCGGATTGCTTTTTGGGGGAGGGTCAGGTGGAGGAAAAACAGTTCCACGGACGGAAAACATGACGGCAGCCCCAACCACCAAAACAAGTGACAGCTCATAGAGCACAAGTGCACATCCCATTTTATAAAAAGGTTGCAATGCCTATTAAAACTTCACAAAGATATTGGACGGTGTCAGAAGACAAATGCAATCACTACCAAACTTGAATAAGTGCATTTGCTTCATTAACTTTCACAGCTGGAGTACGACATTGAACTTAGGCAAAGAACAGGCTTTCAGTACAATACTGGAATGGATCAATCGATCTGTCATGTCTGTCTGTCTATCTATCTATCTATCTATCTATCTATCTATCTATCTATCTATCTATCTATCTATCTATCTATCCATCTATCTGTCCATCCATCCATCCATCTCCTCATGTTAGAATAGTCCCTGTACCAAGATTTTTGTTATTTTTTCCATCTGGGAGCTTCACTTCATTAATAGATAATATTGAATTGCAGCCTTTAGAACTACAGAGCAGAGCACTAAGAACACATAAGACCCAGAAAGCATCGGAAGACAATGGTTGTTTTGCAAAATAAATAAAAAGGGCAACTGCTGTAGGCTAACGTAGTACTAATCCTAATGGAAGCACTGCGTTTCCGTTTATGCCCCTTAAATAGTATTTAATCAGCACTTGCAGAAAACTCTTATGGAAATGGTTAGCAATCCTACCCTTATTTGCCTCACAACGTGAAATGTTAAGCACACTGATATGCCAACAGAACAAGTAGAATATCCTAAGCAGGGAACAGGGCTCCATCCATGGAAATGCTGAAGACCCCTGAAATACAACATAACTGTATCTCAGTTCCGCAATGCACAGTCATACTTCTGTAAATACAAGCTCTGCCATAAAAATACCTAGTATTGCTGATCGGACAGTACAAGGACGTGGAAGCCGCAGGACTGGTGTGCCAAATCCTAAGAGAACTACAAGGCTTGCTACAAACATTTACCTTGCCGAAATACGGTCTTATGTGTAGGTCAGTTTGCCATGAATCACGAAAGCGAAAGACTGCTCATGTGGCCCTTGCTGTTAAGGGAAGGGGACAGAAATGGCAGGGATGCAGAAATGTACAAAAAAAAAAGCCCATAAAAAAAAAAAAACGCCCATAAAAAAAAAAAACGCACACTGTGATATAGTGCAGTGCTGCAGTCCATAGGGACAACATGGGTGGATTGCTTCTTGGGGAGGGTCAGGCAGAGGAAAAACAGTTCCATGGATGGAAAATAAGACATAGGTCCTTTTCTGATGCAAAACGTCTGCAGGCTCCACCCACTGCAGATGTAAAAATGGTGGCACTCCTACACTAACCCACAACACTTTTCTAAAATGTACCACAGTGCAGCCCACCCTGCAACCAGCAATTTAATAATCTTTATATCAAACTTCGACTCAGTGGCTCTTTAACTACATTTTAAATCTGCCACTTGTATTGTCTTTGCCTGCTTTGCTGTTCTCAAACGTCATCATAGAAACAAATGGTGGGGGGCTGCTGATTGTGCACACACGTCACAATTAAAGCTGTGCCAGGTTAACGCAGCTGGCTATTGGAACAGTGCCTACCTGGTGTCGGTTATACAGTATAACATACAGATTGCAGAACCCTGCATGGTGTGTGTGTGTGTATTGGCAGAGCAATCCCTCCCATCCCAAGCTGCTTGACCCCCATATTCTGACCAGGGTCTGCCCTGTCCCCAATGTGCATGTTAAACTTCCCTCATCGACCATCATATAATTTGTTGCTGAAGAAAATCTGCCGTTCTCCAGCAAGCCTGCATTTTTTTTCTATAGATGCAGTTTCCCTTTATAAGGGTTTATAACACATAGTAATAAAAAGTTAGAAAGGATTGAAGGTCCATCAGGTCGGTTGGATCGGAGTGTACCTAACAAGCATTTGTCAATGTCGAATGTTCACCGCCAGCATTGCTGTTGTACTGGGTCTTGCTCGTTTACATTTTTACTATACATTCACCCGGCATAGAGCACAAGAAACACTGTATCTCATCTGCTGCATGCTGGTTAAATATATAGTAAAAATGCATACATCAAGCAAGACCTAGTACAACAGCAATAACAGCAGAGAACATTCTGTATTGCCAAATGCTTATTATAACTGCAGTGGTTGCTCCTAGCAAAATGCTTGCAGTAAGTTAGGAGTTCTGGATAAAGTGACCCTGAATGAATCTTGAAGAGGTTACATGCTCACTACTGGTACTTTTTGAAGTTGGCAGCAATCTGAGCACCTGCTGCTGTGACTTAATGCTTAGACACGTTTGCCCTCCCCCAACACACATTCTGATTCCAGGTACACAGTATGTGGTCCTTCACGTTTCACTCACATTTAGACGTAGCAGAAGTGTAACAAAGACCTTCCTCATGCTGTAGTTCAGCTGAGAAAAGCATGGACTGTTCGCATCTATAGATGCTTATTAATTAAAGCCACCCTTGATTAACAGCCACCTCAGTTTAGAAGCCAGGGCTCAATTGAAGCTGTGCCAGGTTAACGCAGCTGGCTATTGGAACAGTGCCTTCCTGGTGTCAGTTTTACAGTATAACATACAGATTGCAGAACCCTGCATGGTGTGTGTGTGTGTGTGTGTGTGTGTGTGTGTGTACTGGCAGAGCAATCTCTCCCATCCCAAGCCGCTTGACCCCCATATTCTGATCAGGGTCTGCCCTGTCCCCAATGTGCATGTTAAACTTCCCTTATCGCCCGTCAGAGCACAAGAAACACTGTATCTCATCTGCTCCATGCCAGTTAAATATATAGTAAAAATGTGTACATCAAGCAAGACCCGGTACAACAGCAATAACAGCAGAGAACATTCTGTATTGCCAAATGCTTATTATAACTGCAGTGGTTGCTCTTAGCACAATGCTTGCAGTAAGTTAGGGTTTCTGGATAAAGTGACCCTGAATGAATCTTGAAGAGGTTACATACTCACTGCTGGTACTTTTTGAAGTTGGCAGCAATCTGAGTACCTGCTGCTGTGACTTAATGCTCAGACACGTTTGCCACCCCCCACACATTCTGATTCCAGGTACACAGTATGTGGTCCTTCATGTTTCACTCACATTTACATGTAGCAGAAGTGTAACAAAGACCTTCCTCATACTGTAGTTCAGCTGAGAAAAGCATGGACCATTCGCACCTATAGATGCTTATTAATTAAAGCCACCCTTGATTAACAGCCACCTCGGTTTAGAAGCCAGGGCTCAAAATGGAAGAAAATAATCACATAAAGGAAGACAAAGTTTCTAAACAGTGGATATGGTATTCTGATACTGTTTCAATTCAAGGTGGAAGGGAGTGCATAGAGGAATAAAATATTTGTGTGGGGTGGGGAGATTGGTACGCTTTCGCGTGCTAGTCAATATGTGGTAGTTCAGCTACCTCACTCACATTCACAGGTAGCAAATCTATTACATACCTCACTGCTGACTCTACTGCTGATGACTGATAACTGTGTTTGATTAGTCATCATAAAGGGAGTCTGAAATAATCATCCGCTCATAGAAAAGAGGAGAAAACTGTTATGGCAAAATACAAACTCTGGTACAAGACTCACTCTAGTGATCTGCCCACAGCACTAATCAATACACTAAAGCCACTCGAGCTGTCCGTGCCTGGAAACATTAATTCAGTCACGCACAAAAGAACAACAAAAAAGAAAAGACACTAAGCCAACAGTCTTCAAAAATCACATAACTATTTATTTCTGAACAAGACACAAAGTTCACTTAAATTACATATTCTTCACCTGGGCAATGAGTTTCACTGATAGAGAGTGCAAAAACAAACAAGTGACTGAGTCACCAGCGGCTTGTTTTTGCACTCTATGAATAAAACAAACACACTGCCAAGGAGAAGACTATATAATGCAAGTGAGCTTTGTGACCTGTTCAGAAATACATGGTTATGTGATTTTAGAAGCTCGTTGGCTCAGTGTTTTTTTTTTAATTTGTTCTGTAGTACACAGCTTGATCAAAGCCCACAATTGGGTGAAATGTGAGAAGTTTATCTGTGTCTTTGTATGCCAAGTCTGCTGCTATTGTTTCAGTAAAGCAGTTTTTCACACATGGTACGCCTTTGGACTTTCATTTGAGTGAGTGGTGAGTGCAGTGACTTTTGTGAGATTTGTCCAGTTTTAGTGTCAGAGCACCCAGTACCTCAGTGCAACTATCTTGCTAAACTGTACCTGGATACTTGACACACTTTGAAACCTCCAGGTAGTTCTCAGGACCCATTGTAATAAAACACTGATAAAATATTTAGCATTCTTGAAACAAGTTTCCTTCAAGGCAAGGAACTGAACCATTGAAGTACTGAAGTTACAAGGAAAATCCTTTTGTTATAAGTGATATAGCCTTCAGAAAAAGTAATCATGTAAGTGAAAGACAGCTCATGTGGCCCTTGCTGTTAAGGGGAGGAGACAGAAATGGCAGGGATGCAAAAATGAAAAAAAAAAAAAAAACGGCCATAAAAAAAAAAAACCACTGCGATATAGTGCAGTGCTGCAGTCCATAGGGACAACATGGGCGGATTGCTTCTTGGGGAGGGTCAGGTGAAGGAAAAACAGTTACACGGGCAGAAAACATGACGTAGGTCCTTTTCTGATGCAAAATGTCTGCAGGCTCCTCCCACTGCAGACGTAACAGGTTCCGCCCACTGCAGACGTAAAAAGGGGATGTGCGGCACCCACCCCAAACACCACTAATATGTACAAGCACACCCACACATTAATTTTATATCCCTTATCACGTTACTGCATTAGCAGCCATAGTGGCTCTGTCCTCGTGGAACAGAGTTCCTGTGGGCTCCTGCCAGTTTAATCTCTGATGGTATCCATACTGAATTGTCACTTCAGTATTAACCTAATACATCTACAATACCTGTAAGGCACCAGCCAGGTTTGTTGCTGCATCTGACAACAATGGGTGAAATCTTGCAACTGCAGTCCAAAAACTAAAACAATGGAAGCAACCCATAACCCGCAGCTCGAACCCATTGTTGGAGCCGAGGTACAACGAGCCGAAAAGTACACCAAACAAACACAAAACTTGCCCCGTGGTTAGGAGTTTGTATTTCAGGGATCAGCTGACTGCTGTCAGATGTTTCCCATCACATGATGTTAACAGGATTTTACTGCTTGCCAGGCATTGGCATCATGGCTCAAAGGCTGCAGTCACCCAGTGAGTACATTTAAACGGCAGCAACTTGTTATTGAGATTCCCTTTCAAGCGAGCACACCGAGACCCAGATAATACAGTCTGAACATGCGTGCTCGATTTACTGGGTAGGTGGTTAAGGTCACAGAAATCAAAATAGACTTACATGTATACGCACGGCTAGAAGTTACCAGAGTTGCATGGTTAGCGGTAAGACTTACATGGTAACTTCTGACCACGTGCATATATATAGGACAACTGTTGTGGGCACAGAACTCAAAGGAAAGAGAAGCTTCCTCAAGATCTGAGTGCATCCGCATCCTAGCGACGCAACTGCAGCTGTTGAATTAATTGAGTGCACTATAAGCGGCTCAGCAGCGACACCTACCAGTGTTGTTGAGTCATTTCACCTGGTACATGAACTGTAGTAGGGTCAACACATGGAGGCTTGTATTACAGGAGAGAGATCACTTCTCTTTACTGTTCACCATGGGTCAAGTTGGGCAGGAGCTCAGTTTCACCTCCTTTGACTTTTCTCCATGGAATACTGATATAGCCTTTGGAAAAAGTAATCACGTAAGTGAAAGACAGCTCATGTGGCCCTTGCTGTTAAGGGGAGGGGACATGGAATACTAATATAGCCTTCAGAAAAAGTAATCACATAAGTGAAAAACAGCTCATGTGGCCCAATGGCAGGGATGCAAAAATGAAAAAAAAACAACCATAAAAAAAAAAACGCCCATTGCGTTATAGTGCAATGCTGCAGTCCATAGGGACAACATGGGTGGATTCGTTCTTGGGGGAGGGTCAGGCAGAGGAAAAACAGTTCCATGGACGGAAAACATGATGTCAGCCCTTTTCTACATGCAAAACGTCTGCAGGCTCCGCCCACTGCAGACGTAAAAAGGCACTCATCCACAGATAAATAACAAACATGAAAGTCTGAGTACAAAACCCGTGTCTCCTTTATTACATCACTTACAACATGTAGAGAAAGGTTAAAAACAAGAGGCAGCAGTGCATAAGGAAATGTGCAGTGTATTTTGCATTACTAGTGCTTTTTCATTTATTTTTTGCACTACGAGTTGTGTGCACGTGATTACCAACAGGTGTGTGCCTTTTTTATGTTTGCTCATCAAAGGCTAGCAAACATACTGAGATCAGTCTGAACTCTGAGAGGGCTTTGCGGGGCTTGACCATCCTCCACCTATCACAGCTTCAGAATACCTAATTTTCACCCTAATTCTGCCTACTGTCTGCCTATCTGCTGCTTTTCCCTTTGAATTAATTGACTGGCCACAACATTGGAAAATGCAAGCTGGAAGTAGGTTTTCTTGAGCACCTTCTACTTCCACCAGCCAATGTGTCTTGAGCAGTTTGTTCCCCTTTACAGTGGGGAACTGACAATGTTACAGAACCACCAGAAATAATTGCATATGGGCTATGCAGAAGGCAAAGGCTACATATTACCAAAACATGTTTACTAGCTCCTGGGACAATAGTAAAACGTTCTGGGACAATATTAAAAAATTTTCCAGGAAACCCAATCAGTCCCCTCCTACCCTACTTAACCACAATGGGCTCCCCATTCAAGACCCACGTGAGATTGCTAATATTTTCAATACTTCATTCACTGACCTGAGTGAAGTCCTCCCTCCCACCTTCTTCAATGAACCTTCCACTGATGACATTGCCCGCTGCAGGCCCCCCCTTTCCAAACACCCCACAATTCTATTTCAGATCGATCTCCCCTTCCACTACCAGAAAACACCTTATGAAAGTCCTTGCTAACTCCAGACACATCTTCAACATCCTTGACCCAAAGCTACTCCACCTCTCCATTGATGCTGTCCTGGCCCCACTCACCTGGATCCTGAATATGTTTCTACACCTTGGTCAGTTTCCTTCTGCCTGGAAAGCTACAGTTGTGATGCTTATCCATAAAAGTAGTGATAGAGCTAACCACCTAAACTACTGCTCCATTTCTATCTTACCACCTCTTTTGAAAGCCCTCAAGGGCATTGTGGCCACCTATACATAAAAGTGGTGAAAGAGCTAACCACACAAACTATCGCTCCATTTCTATCTTACTACCTCTTTTGTAAGCCCTCAAGGGCATTGTGGCTGAACAGCTATCTGCATATCTCTCCAACCATGACATTCAGTGCCCTCAACAACATGGGTTCAGGAAGGATTATAGTACCTCCACCGCCTTGCTCACCTACACTGACTTTATACACAAAGCCTGTTATCAGGGCCACCTTGTGGGGTCAATTTATACTGATCTTACAAAGGCCTTTGACACAGTCAATCACTCCCATCTGCTACTGACTCTACCCTCCCAAGGGCTCTTTAATGATGTTACCACCTGGTTCAAAAGTTATCTAAGAGGCAGAACCCAGTGTGTAAAAATCTCAGGCTCACTCTCCAGTAGCTACCCTGTACTATCCGGTGTCCCTCAGGGATCATTCCTTGGCCCCCTCTTCTTTAGCCTCTACCTCAACACCCTCCCCCTTGCCTGCCCTAGCAACCTTCTCCTGTATGCAGATGATGCTGTGATATACTCAAGCCAGCCTAATCCTGAACCCCTTACCAGTGAGTTGCAGCATAGTTTTACCGCCAAAGAAACTTGGTTTGTGGGCAAGAGATTAATCATTAACTATAAGAAGACCAAATCCATGGTCTTTGCTGGTCCACATAACAAGTCAAAATCAGCTCAACTTCTCATCTCCAACAACATTGAAACTCTACTTGAACAAGTATCCAGCTTTAAATACCTGGATGTCAGCCTGGACAGCCCACTTTCCTATCTAGAACACATATTAATCATCTCAAGAACTGCTAAAATCAGGCTCGGCCTCCTCTATAGGCACCGGCACTGCATGACCCAAGTGGACCTTCGACTTGCAGAGACCAGCTCCATACTGTCCATCATAGACTATGACATTGTATTTTATGGTACCGCATCCACCACCGCCCTCAGAAGGATTGGGATCACCCTCAACAAAGCATGCAGATTAATCACTGGTGCATCCCAGGGAACCCACACCTCTGACCTATACGCGCTATCCAATTGGCTCAATCTCCAAAACAGAATCCACTATCACACTTGCCTCAAGACTAAAAAGGCCTCCCTAGGGTTAGACCCCCCTTTACTCAACAGCTTCTAATGAGGGCCCAGACACTCTCAAGATGGATGAGAAGCACACCCAGTCAAGCTTTTATTGTTCCACTATGCAGGACCTCCCAAGGACAAAGAGCATTTATGTACAGAGCACCCAGCTGGTTTAACAACCTCCTAACACATATCCAGTCTACTCCCAATATTGGCCCCTTCAAGAACAGTCTACAGCAACACCTAGTCAGTCTCATATGCTGCGACTGCTGCTTTTAACCCTTATTATCCCCTGCATATAACCTATAGCCTCCCACTGACAATGCCCTCCAGGGCTGCTTTCCTTGTTCTGAACACTGTAGTACTTAATATTATTTTTAGTTTGTACATAGGTTTGTCTTACAATTTTGTCAAGAATTGTTGAATTGCTCTGTGCCTGTTTATCTGAATCCAGTGTACATGTGTTTGTTTTTACATCCTCTTGTGGATAGGCACCACATGAACCAACCTCCAGTCCTGCAGCACATGCCCAGTGTCCAGGGAGGTGTTGAATAGGTCAGTCAGTGGCCCAGCCAACACCTCTGCCATCTCCCTCAACACCCTAGGGTGAATTCCATCTGGCTCCACTGCCTTATCCACCCCAAGTGCCTTAAGACCCTCCAGTACCCTGCTTTCTGGAATCACTGCATCAGTCACCTCCTCCACCCTTGTCCCCACCCTTCCAGTCCATGGAGGTAGTGGACCTCCTACCTCCCTCTTGAACACAGAGCAGAAGTATTCATTCAGTACTTTTGCCTGTTCCTCCCCCTTCTCCACTCCCGCCCTTCCTAATCAGAACTATCCAGTCCCTACAGTTCCTTTTTTCCCCTCACATACCTATAGAATACCTTCTCCCCCTCCCTCATAACACCCCCAAGGCTGTGCTGATAGCCCTTGATGGGAAGGGGATTAACCTGACCTGACCAATGGAGCTGACCAGACCACTGGCACCCCTAGATCCCAAGGGAAACAACTGTGGCAGGGGTGGGGGGCAGTGCCAACTGGAACTTCAAATGGCTCCATTCTTTGAACATGCTGCAAGATATCAAGGACTTGCTTCATTCCTTTTTGGTCCATTTAACTACCTCAGAGCTAGCAGCTCATTGGATGAAATTGAAAACTTTGTACCAGAACCATGAGTGGGGTAATTTTTTTGATGGTATGGGTAAGGGACAATCTGCAGGGCATTATTTCAAATGGTGCTAATCTAATCTCCATTCAATCTCCTATACTGGAGTTCACTAAACAAAGCATTGGCTTTCTACTTTGCTTACCTGCCTTGCAAGACATCACTTGCCTCCCTCTATCTCTGTTCCTAATTTCTACACTTTTTCCCTAACTGGCAGTCCCAAACTGGTTACGTTCTCTTCCCTGGTAGTATCACTGCTTTTGTGTAAATGGGAGCAAAAAGTAATGGGTAACAACCAGCACTTTGAGCACTGAGTACTGCCCAGAGAGGAGACTTCCTCACATTTTACATCCCACACAAGTCATTGTTCATGGTATTATGGCACTAACTGTCCTATACCTAAAAATGGCTTTTGGAGGAGGCCATCTAGATGCTTCAGAGGGAAAGAGGAATCAGAGGTGTAAGAATCCCTCCCTGCCTTCCTGATTCTCTTCTAAAGCAACCATACTTAAGACATCACACTGCTCCCCCCATAATAAGCAAGTGCTGCAGTGAGTAAAATGCACTCATTTATAGATGACCAAAGGAATG
This sequence comes from Neoceratodus forsteri, assembly GCA_016271365.2. NCBI lineage: Eukaryota > Metazoa > Chordata > Ceratodontiformes > Ceratodontidae > Neoceratodus > Neoceratodus forsteri. Next base: position 1,698,039,346 of record CM057449.1, on the reverse strand, counting down.
ATTGCGGGGTACATCCCCAAGATAATCCTGCAGTCAGAGCACCTGACATATTTGTTTGTTTGCTTTATTTATACTGATAGGACCATGGGCCAAAATTGACCCTTTTTCATGGGCTAACAGTGTACAAATAACAATTAAGTACAATGTATAAATACATACATCTAACAAATACAAATAACAAAATAGAAATATACACATACCAATACATGTAAATATATCATAGCATCATCGTTCAAAACATCTACATCTGCACTCAGAAAAGAGATACTCTTTCAACCTATGTTTAAAAGAACAAAAGGAAATGTTCACACAATCGAAAACAGGCTGCATTGTATTAAAATAAGTAGGTAACATGTAAGGTAATGCCTTTTGTCCTAGAGATGTACTCATTCTTGGAATGCAAAGAGAAAAATTATCTGTTGACTGTGTTTTAACACTAGAATTCTGTGTTTTTTAAAGATTAAGAAAACACAGTCAGGGACTCTGTTAAGTATCACCTTTTCTGCTAATATACCCAACTGGAATTTATATCTTCTGACCAGAGGAAGCCAACCCACTTGCTCTAAAAGATTACAATGATGGACCCTTTGCGGAGATTTTACTACAAATCTAGAAACTGAGTTAAGTAGCACTATCACTTTGGATAGCAACCCCTCCCTTGCAGTATAATAAAACAAGACCCCATAATCAATTAAAGGCAGCAAGAAACTTTGGGCCAACACAAATCGCGTGGAATCAGTAAGTAATGGAGATAACCTACATAAAGCCCCAAGCCACTGATGAGTCACCTTCACCATATTAAGTATATGAAGTTCGCAGGAGAGACCCTCATCTATCAACAAACCCAAATACTTAAATTGTTTAACTTGTTTAATCAATGTACCAGAAATAGTGTATAATGGCAATAAAGGATCCAAGTTCAGTCTTTTTTTTGTGTTTGCAAAAACCATAGTTTTTTTTTTTCATTTAAAACCAATCCATGGTATCTAAACCAGTTCTGTACCTCCAAAAAATCATCAGCTAAATCTTTCTGAGCTTTTACAAAATGAGAACCACTTGTGAGGACCACTGCATCATCAGCATATACAAAAATTTGAGATCTAGTGCATACAGAAGGAAGAGTATTAAGAAAAAGACTAAACAAAAGGGGACCCAAAATAGAACCTTGGGGAACACCTAGTGAAACCTTAACAGGAGAAGAAAATTAACCACTTACCCTCATGACCTATATACGATCAGCCAGATAATTTCCTAGCCAATCCCTTACATCCATAGATATTCCCAGATTAACTAAAGAGGACAACAAAAAAAGGGCATGATTGACCAGATCAAATGCCTTGGTAAAGTCCACCAGCATGGCCCCCATAAAATGGCCCTTATCATGGGCCTCATGCATCGTGCTCATGAATCCCACCAAGGCAGTCATGGCACTATGTCCTGGCCTAAAGCCATGCTGTGCAGATGTTAAAACATTATATTTAGACAAGTACTCCATAATCTGGTGAAAAATAACCCTATCCAGAACTTTTGAAAGTGGAGCCAATAAAGAAATAGGATGATAATTAGATTTATCAGAAATATTACCAGTTTTAAAGATAGGAACAATAGTAGAATCTTTCCAAGTCTTAGGAAAGCTAGACCCACATAAAGAAAAATTAAAAATAGCAGAAAGAAGAAAACAAAGAAAGTCAGCAGTGGTCCTCACAAATTGAATATCTTGATCATCCTTACCCAAGGACGGGTCCATTGAAAGGAGGTATTTCAAAACATCACCTGGTGGCAAGGATTGAAAACAGAACCTTGGAATATTTAGAGCCAAATTCTCCTGAAACAGACTAGCTTGGGCCAATAAATTCCTAAATAAATGTTTGGAATAATCTGAAAAATGTTCATTAAGTTCCTGTGCTATTTCAGACGGGTCTGTAATAGTACTATTCTTAGTTTGTAAACATTGAATAGCTGAAGTATGCCTTTTCCCCAGTGAGTTCATGTATTAACTTCCAGGTTTCTGTAACATTCCTTCCCTGAAAGTCCTTCTGCCTCTTAAGAAAGTAATTCCTTTTTAAATGTCTAACCATGGCTTTGCATTTATTTCTTACCTGTTTGTATAAAACTAGACTAGTTTGACTATGGGTTCTCCTATAAGGCTTCCAAAGTCTTATCTCAAATTCTAATTTGATCTATTAATTCAGATGAAACCCAGGCCTGTTTATTGGCTCTAATCCTAAGCTTCTTTAAGGGTGCAAATTTATCACAAACTAAATTAAATAAATCAATAAAGTTACCTAGTGCTATATCCGTATTCTGGCTCTGAGTGACCCTAGACCAATCTATATTAGCAACTGCCTGCCTAAATCCAACCTAGTTAAGTGACTTTATATTACGTGAAAACACAAAAATGGGAGGAACAGATTTTCTCTTTGCAAACCAACTACAGTAGATTGGGCTGTGGTCACTGACACCTTCAGGGAGAACCCCATATTGTACAGTTTTATTAGTGTCAGAGACCAGTACCCAGTCTATCAACAATAAGTTCCAGATTTATGATTGATCTGTGTTGAAACATCAATTATCTGTGTTAGTTCTTGATTAATAACAGTATCTTTAAATGTTATGTTATCCTTCCCCAGCCAATTAATATTCACATCACCCGTAATAATAAGCTCTCTATTTCTAGGCAAAGATCCTCGTATATTTTCTAGCAATTGAAGTCCGTCCCCTTGAGAACTGGGTGGTACATACATAAATAACCACCACAGACATCGTTTGTTTACCAAAGACAGTTGTCAAGGGTAGATATTCACAGGTGGAAGGTCATTCGATAACTACACCCGGTAGTACTTTCAAATGGTCTTTCACATAGAAAAGACACTCCCCCTTCTCTTCTTTATTGTCTATCATATCTAAGAATCCTATAACCCTCAATAACAATTGATTTATCAGAGACCCTATCAGTAAGCTGGGTCTCCGATACTCCAATCACATCAAATTGATGACAGGCCATCCAAACAGTAAAATTATCCCATTTTGCAAGCAGGCTCTGTACATCCAAATGAGCAAGGTTCAAAGCATACTTTGGCAATAAAGATGAATTCAAATCACCCATGGGCCCTGGGTTAGGATTCACTGAACCAGATATTAATAGTAATAGCAATATTAGACTTCTCCTGAGCAGAAAATCATAAAGTCGCTGCCGAGTACAAGTAATCCTGTCATATGCCACTGACTGAGAAACCTTTGAGAACAAACTATAGAAAACTTGCAATGTGATATACCATTGTAACTTTCTGTAGATATATGCTATTCCATGCCTAACTCGGTCATTAGATGTTAAGACTGGTAAAAACAAATCTAAACAAAAGGCTTTTGTATAAAACCCAGTTGTCTAAAATAAGTTATTGCTGTCGTAGAACATTTCATCCCCTTTGCTAACAAAAGCAGCAGGGGACTATCCTACCAAAAGAAACATAATACAGAATACTCCAAAATAAAATATATTTAACCCTGATCAAAAGACAACAACTAACCACTGAACTGCAAGGAACCAGGACTGATATGTCTCTCACGCCAGCTCCTAAGGAAAATCCCGATCAGGTTCCTTGAACTGCCATTTCAAGTACCTAGCAGGGAACACCATCAAAAAAGAAAAGAGCAGACTAGACCAGGAGAACATCTAATAATGCCAGTACAGCACAGGAGTCTGCCACACTACCAGGCTGTTCGTGGCTTTCTATGATTGCACCATCCCAGGCCCTGCCACTGCTCAGTCAGGTGCAATCAATTACTTATTTAATTAGTTTCGCTGAGAAGTAGTAAGTAATTCCCTTCTAGTATACTAATATATAAAAGGAAATAAAATAAAAACCCCAATTATTTATAAACCAATATTAAACAAATATAATCACACTTACCCCAGTTAAAATTCAAAGTTTAAAAACCCCAAGTCCCTATCAGTATAATAAATTTAACTAAATTACACAACATTGCCTTAAACCTATTTGGGACAAACTCAGCTGAAATCCTCTCCATGTAAAGTCTCACTATACTACCTTTATGGGGTTTAGCTGCCATCATCATTCTCTCAGACTAGCACTATACATGTCTATCTACTCTGCTTCTTTGCTATGTAGCCACCAACCCCCGGCTGTATTCACTGAAAAGGTTGGATGTTGGGGCCTCCTGGGTGCCCCCAACCCCAACTAACACTGTGCATTGGCAGGGGGCACAGGCTACTTATAGTCTCAGATTTGACTTGCTTCTGCCCAATATTCAGTTTAAATTGGTATAGAGTATACTGCAGATTGCAGCTGGTGACTTAAATCAATTCTCACACAGTTGTGAGAAGGCCCTGCCATGAAAAGAAAAATGTTTACTATATTTATGTTTCACTACTATCCTTTTTCTAAACTGACCCAACTGCACACCGTAGTTTAACCCGTAAATTCCTAATGTCCTTAGACCTTGTACAATGCTAGGTTTGGAAGTACCTCACTTAGACCTCTATGATATAACCTCCTTCCTGACCCTGGCCTTGCATAAATATAGAAGGGAATCCCCCATCATGACTTCTACAGGACATATTTTGTAACCAGGGCAGTGGTAAGATCCTTTCCTTCCTTAAGCTGAATCCTATATTTTATTCAGCACACTGGTGACAGACACACATTACCCATCATCCTTTAACCCCCCCCTTACCGTTTGTGATTGCACATGGTGAAGGTGACCTTCCCTTTAGGAGACTCTAGCCCCTCCCAGACCTCCCACTGCAAGCTGTGGTTTCTCACAGTGGTGGCAGTCACTCATTCTTGGAGTTTCTATTACCTCCCTCTGATAGAGACTGGAACACCCTCCCTCCTCCCCCCTTTGTGAACAGGACAACTCATATTCCTCAAAACTTTGGGGCACATTTTTCACCTCCTACCAAGGAAGTCACTCAGTTGACACTGTTATAAGTTAAATCTGTTACTGGTTTTATACAAGTTCACTAGTTCTCATGTTACAGTTTTTTGGTAATATGCTTACTTAGAATTTATGTTTTTTTTCATACTGCCAAACACCTAACATTAGGTAGAGAATTCAGATGGGGAAGAGGTGGAGACTGTGGTGACCAGTTGGAGCTTCCTTTTCATAGTTGACAGGTATGACTAAGATTGCCAGCCCAGAAGCACTGAGGGTTGAGGCGCTGGATGCCGCACCTCACCCTGTGCTGGTGACCCAGTTTCAGGAATGAGCCTGGGTTGTCAGGGGTCAGCAGGGGATGAAGACAAGGAGTGAGATCGAGCCACCACAAGGCAGCTCTCTCCCCAGAGACTGAAGGCTCCCTGGCCACTGGCTGTCACCCAGTGGAGGATGGATGGCGGCGCCGACCCAAGGGAGCTCCAGTGATAGCCATGGAGAGGGGAGGAAGGGGCTGAGCCAGCATCGCAGGGTATGTGTGCACCTCTATGCACGCACGACACCCATGTGCTGGGCCCCTGGGGAACAGAGGAGAAAAACAGGACAAAAACCACAAAAAATATAAATTAAAAAAAAAAGGTATGGCTAAGATTCCACACCTACTAGTCTACTTGCATAATGTAAATGGGCTTACCCGCCTGGTTAAATGTTTCAGAATCTTCTCAGCTATTTATAATGGGAAGGGTGACACTACTGTTCTAAAGAAACCCACCTAAACAAAACAAGACATGACTTACCTAGTACAGTAGATTTGGGTACTCCCAGGTATTTCCATCCTCCAGTTTCTCTAGCAAGAGGAAGGACACTTTGATCCTCATCCCTCTTTCTACTCTCTTTAAGCTACACAGGGAACTTGCAGATAGGCAGGGCAGAGACATGTTTCTCTCTGGTACTCTTTATGGAGAGGAATGCACCCTTGTAAGCATAAAGTATATCCCCACTAGTCAGAAAACTCAGATGTTAAACTGATCCTGGGAAAATTTATTTTAGAAGTCTGTGGGATCCTCATTCTCAGAGGGTATCTCAACCTATTTTTGCAACCCCATTTGGACTCCTCCATTATGTCAACACCCTGGCTGAGTGCTGCCAAGAAGAACAGGAATAGGCAGACATCTCAGCTACTGTTGGGCAGACAGACACTAGTTGGAGGCACTATAATGTGACCATTAAAAACTACACGTCCTTTTCTTTCCTACACAGGATTTATACCTGAATGGACTACTTCTTTCTTTCATTGGAAGATTTAGGCAGGGTCACACACTGTGCAGTGGCTCCTATAAGCTTTACAGACCATGCACCTTTAACTCTTGGCCTTCTTTGGGGCAAAGAATGCAAAGTAACCCACTGGAGACTTAACTTGTCTTTGTTGAAGGGAAGGGGAAGGGGGAAATTGTTAAATCAGGAAAGGCACACTAAGCCAGATCTTGTTTCCAGGTGTGACCTGGGAGCACAAGGAAGTTACGTAACTTGCTTAGGGTCACACAGTATGCAAGTGGGGGCTGTTGAGATTCAAACCCAGGTCTCCAGGTTTGCAGCTCAATGCCCTTAACCACTATGCTATACTGCCTCGTATCCTGTTGCTATGTTGTCCTGAAGGACAAGGAGTTTCAAACCATTGTTAAAGACAAAATTAAAACAATAGCTGAAAAGAACAATACAGAGGTCTGCCCAACCTTACTATGGGCAACAATCAAGGGGGTCCTCCGAGGAGAAATAGTTGCCTCTCCAGTCAGAACAAAATTCAAAGGGAGGCCCACACCTCAGATATCCAAAATTAGCTGCACATTTTGCAGCACAAGCACAAAGCAAGAGACCTCTCAGAAGCAGCAGCTCTCACAGAAATCTAGCATGAACTGCAGGAAATCAGGAAAAAACAAACGGAGAAAGCACTTCACTACCTTAACTATAGTTACTATGAAGGAGGCCACTAGTTCATAGACTTCAGAGACAAAAGACAAGAGCAATGCTGACTAAACTGTTAGACCCTACAGCAAACAGAATGGTCAGTAAGACCTCTGACATTCAACAGAAAAATAATTTTGTTGCCGTAATGGTCCTTGTGACAAAAGATCCAGAAAAAAGATGATTTAATACCTTTTATTGGACCAACATAGATGTTACAAAAGAAAACAGGTGCTTTAGCATTTGGACTATACACAGTCCTTCATCAGAAGGTAATGCCAGTTATTTTGGAAGAATACATTCTATTAAAGACCAGGTCATACATAAAAAACAAACCAAAAAGTTGTAAAAAATCCCACTGGCCAAAAACTTTCATTTAAAAGTCAACTTAAAACCATATAGAGAACACAGGCTGACTACTATCAAGGAAAGGCATGTCAAGATCAAATGGCACAGACTAGATAACTCCCTTCTTGAAATAACTCATAAAACAGGTAGAGAACCATCCAAAGGCAAATCATTTCAAGGTCAAAGCTACAGAATGAATAACTCTTAATCTCAGACAAGCCACAGAACACACCTAATTCAAATAAGATCTTGTCTGTGTGTGTTAGTGCATACTTTTGAAAATAACTGTGATTTTAAATCCCAAGTTAGAATAGGCTAAGAAATCATGGTATCAAATGTTAAAAAGTATTCTAAATAAAAATGTATCTTTGTGTATGGCAATTAGTGGGTTTAAAAATAAGCTGCCCTAGTATGAACAATAAATATTCACAAGTCATTTCACACTTTCATACAGTGTTAGCCCTATCAGTAAAGGCATGTTCTCAGCCCTATGCTCAACAAGTCAATCCTATTCATTCATATTAAAATCTATACTACACAGGCCAGTCTGGTGGTGCTGAGGGTTGAGCTGATGGATGCCTTACCTTTCACCACGCTGACGACCCATGTTCAGGAGCGAGCAAGGGATGTTGGAGGTTGGCACAGGTGGGGCCAGGGTGCAGAGCAGGATGAGCTACCTCGGTGCTAGACTTCCTCATGATGGAGGCCAGGGGGCAGTACAGCCGAGGGATGCCAGGGGTGCTAGGCCAATGGGTTGGGAGGATGGGGCCATCACTGGAGCAAGAGGGTGCATACACTTCTGTCTGGGGCCCCAGGGTAATCAGAGGAAAAAACAGGAAAATGCCAGGGGCTGCCACAGGATGATGCCTCCAGGCCAGCTCCTGGGGGTCCGCTCAGATACGCACAGCATAACAAGACCCTGAACAACCCCGGAGTCCAGTAGGGTGGCAGACAGCAGCAGCGGCCCGCCAAAGGAACATAAATGCCTCCATGGAAAAAAAAAACTATACTACTCAACCATAATCCATCTGCAACTTTCTACCAAATGGCAAGTGCTTGTGCCCAATTAAAAATCAATCCTAACAAAGACTGGGGAGGGGGACATGGCTTGACCCCAACAGGAATGGTCACCTAATCTTTTGATCTCCAGCTAACCTGCACTAAATTTGTTATTACTCCAGTCTTCTCTGCTCTAAACTGCTCACACCCGGCATCAAAGAACTAATATAAAGCCTAACCTACCTGGAGATACTTTCTGGGCAGCTGCAGCAGCCAGGGCACCAGAAATTCATCCTTCTGTGCAAACACCTCGGGTTTGGGTCCCATCTGCACCAGGACCCACGGGATGGAGTCGGTGGCCCCTCCGGCAGCAGATTGCAATCTGCAAGGAATTAGAAACATGTTTTCACAGCTGATGATACGGATCAGTAATTTAGAAACAGCCGCACAGCACAATACGACACGGACATAATTTCTCTCTCATACCGGACCAACATTACCAAACAACATCTGGCAGACATCAAAGATATCACCCACTGCATAGATAGCCACATGTGAGATCAGGAATGAATAATCCAGCCGCTTTCACAACATAGGGAGGACCTGGAAAATCACAGCCACTGAAATAACTTACAGTATGTAGGATTCCCAGAGGGCAGCAAAGGCAATATCGCCTTCATGTTTTTACAGTCTGTGCTCCCAGACATCTTGGGCCATCTCAGGGAAGCCTCATTGGAGATAGATCAGACCTATCATTCTCTGGCGCTTTGGCCGGCTCCTGGGGCCCGAGTGCGACCCATCCTCACCCAGTTCCTGGGGTTGAGAGACCATGAGGTGATCATTCTAGTGGCCAGAGCAAAACAGCAACTGAGCTGAAGAGGGCACAGAATACAGATTTTTGCAGACTATTCCTAAGAGCTTGCCACCAGAAGGCGGGCCTTCACAGCAGCAAGAAGGGCCTATGCAGACCTATGACTGGAGTACTCACTCCGCTACCCTGCTGCCTGACTCACCATCAGTGGGTCTTCCCAGTCTTTCAACTCCCCAGAGGCCATTGAATCCTTCCTGGCTTCCTATGCCCCACAGCTGAAATGGGGGAAAATAGGTTCTCTTACCTGGCTGGGCAGAATGTGCCCCCAACACACTGAAATGGAGTACCACAACCAAAGAGCACATGAACAGGCTGAACTTCCCCCATCCATCCTGGCTCAGACACCGCCCTCTGCAGCCCCCAATCATTGGACGCCAGCACCAAAGAGCTGGTATCGGAACTGTAAAAAGAAACTGGATGAGGGGCAACATCTGGTCAAATCACCAAAGCTCTGCTCCTGGAGCCGTAGAAGAAGTCATAGTCACAGACCTCCTCAGGGTCAGCTGACCCAGCACCAGATGACAAGAGCCTCCTCCAGTGTGCCAGCCATCAGCTGCATTGACCCATCTCATCTCTGGTGTGGGGTACTCCTTGGGAGAGACATGAACGTGGGCCAAAAAGGCACCTGCTCCTGCACCACATGCCTTAGAACAGGCCAACATGCTGGAGCCGCAGGTGGTTACGGGGCCTGCTCCACCTAGGAAGACCTTCTGAACACTGTTGGGTGAAATAAACTCCTGTAGGTATGAGGTGATGTTTGCTTGCTTGAGGCACCTTTACCCGGTGTTCAGCCTTATGTTTTGATGGTTTGTTCTGGGAAGGGGGGCTGTTTATCTCCCATTTGGGCCTGGTATGCTCAGGCATGGAATCCTTCTTCCCTTCAGGTGCCTTCTGGTGACTGCAATGCATGAAGCAGCTTATTGCTTTGAATGTTTTACTGATTATAACTGATATGCAAGCATAAAGTTTAATTGTGTTCAAGATGTAAAGTATGTCCTTGTCATTGCTTCCAGGATGCATGGAGCAACTAGTGCCATGGGTGGGCTCACAACTTAACTTGAGTCAGCCAGCACTGTGTTCATGATCTCATATAAAGGTTTAGGTATGGGGGTCTCCATTAGATGGGGCTCAGCCTTACAGAACTTTTCTGTCAAAGCTCCCTGTCCCTCAAATTTCACCATCCATTGCAACAGCTCTGGATGAACCCCTGACAGAGGCTGAGATCTCAAAGGCCATTAAGTCTATGAATCCACACAAGTCCCTGGGTAAGGACATCCTCCCCATAGATTTTAACCAAGCATTGGGGGTTGATGTCGTGGGCTACTTGTTGCAGGTGTTCAGAGACTCCCTTGATAAAGAGACACTCCTACCTACCATGAGAGAAGCCATGATTGCTGTACTTCCCCAAAAAGGCAAATATTCACACAACCCTGGTAACTACTGCTCTATTTCCCTCATTAATGTGGATGCCAAAATCCTAGCGAAGGTCCTAGCAGGTCACCTAGAAAAACTTTTCCCAGGCCTTATTCATCCAGCGCGGGCTGGCTTTGTCAAAGGGAAATTAGGGTCTGATGATCACTGGGCTCTGATCTCCCTAATCCATGAAGCACATTCCAGCCAGGATCCCATGGTAGCCCTAGTAGTGGACTTTGAGAAGGTCTTCGACTTGGTCGAATGGTCCTACTTGATGCACACCCTAAAGAGAATGGGCATTGGCAAGGGATATAGGGCCTGGTTAAAACTTCTCTATTCTTCTCCCATGGCATTGGTACTGACCAACAGATTAATGTCCCCAGCCTTTGACCTACGAAAGGGGACAAGACAGGGTTGCCCCTTATCCCCTCTGCTGTTCGTCTTAGAGATTTAGCCTCTGGCCATAGCTATCCGAGAATCAAGGATGATAACGGGCTTAAGAGTGGGAGGCTCTACCCTTAAAAGGTTACTTTATGCAGATGATCTCTTAATTACCATGGCCTTCACTCCCCTAGTTCTGCAATCAATCCTTGACATTCTATCTGGGTTCTCAGTGGCTTCAGGTCTACAGGTCAATCAGACTAAAACAGAGGCTTTACCCCTAAATAATAAATGCTTTGGGCAAGCCTTCACTGCACTTGGCATCAAATATCTGGGGATTACTATTCACTTTAATCTCAACAAGCTGATTAAGTTAAATTTTTCCACCTTACTCGACTCCCTTCGAAGCAGCCTATGCCAATGGAAACCTTTAAGTCTATCCTTAGCAGGGAAAATAAACTCTATAAAGTTAATGATTGACCCCAGAGTGCTTTATCTCCAGGCAGATCTCCCACTCCAGATTCCCCCTAAGTGGTTCCAGAAAGTAGACGCCCTTTTGGGGATCTTTTGGTGGGAAGACCGCCCTCTACGTTTCAGCAGACAGAAACCATGCCTGCATTAGAGCAGAGGGGTGTGGGGTTTGCTTTGGTTCCAGGAGTACCATATGGCCTTCATTACAGTGCAAACCATGAAATGGTTTGTGTCTGATAGGACTACAGCTCCAACCTGGGTACCTCTTGAATCCTTACTTGCTGGGTCTCCCTCTCCAGCTACACTGTTGTACACGAACAAACATACTCCAGTCTTCCTGTCACCACATATTGCGATGTCTAGTCAGCACTGGAAGAAAGTACACTCACTTTTAAAAGCTACCCCAGCCCCATGGGCTTCAATGCCATTCTGGAACAACTCTTCCCTCACCATGGGTAAGGCTTCCATCCACTGGTGCATATGGGAAGGACAGGGTTATCAGGCTGTTGCTTGATCATCTTATTCTTGGCATGAACACTATAGATTCATTTGAATCCCTGAAAGGTTGTTACCAACTTCCTTCCAACCATTTTTGAAGATACTTGCAAATTAGGGTTTCCATCACCCACCTACCTTCACCTATAGCTCTCCCTGGCTCCACCATAGGCCTGACCCCATGGAGCTCCTGGATGAAACTGAGTACTGGCCAAGCAAGCCAGATCTATAAAATTCTCCGGGAGTCCCTCCTCAACCTCACGCTTTCTGCCAAGGTCCAGTGGGAACAAGAGTTGAGCATACACATTTCAGAACAACAATGGGGCCATAGCTGGTCAAGAATTCACTAGGCCTGCTGAGATTGCAGGACTCACTTGATCATGAACAATATCCTACTGAGGTGATACTACACACCGGCCAAACTAAAAAAAATGGGCCTTCTCCATGAGAACAGGTGCTGGTGGTGTGGTCAGATGGTGGCCCGTCTATATCACATTCTATGGGCATGCCCACAGGTCTGACCCTTTTGGAACACAGTCACTGACATGTTCCAGGAGGTGATCCCAGATGTGCCTATAGACGTCTCTCTCTTACTACTAGGGTGGGTAACAGAAAGACTCCCCAGATATTTTTATTTGTTTTATTTATTCAGGTCTTGGATTACACAAGTGAGCAGATGCTAATTTATAGATATTACAGATATAACCCTGGATCACTCTGGGCCACAGCAGTTGGAGCTTTGACAAAGTACTTACTGCTCATGTGATGATGTACCCCTGAATGTCCCTCCAAGAAGGAACTGCTATTGTCCATTGGACAGGTGGCAGCAAACGAGAGGATGTCCAACTTTGCTACAGACACCCTGGCTAAATACAAACAATGCTGCCAACCTTTCTTGGAGTTTGACTACTGTCACAATACCCAGTAATGGCACACGGAGATGTACGACACCCCAGTTGCCCACCCCTCATTGATGGACCCTCCTGCTCCTACTCTCCACCATCGTACTAGATGTATAATATCTGTTTTCTAAGACTGCCACAGATGTACATAGTTAGTGTTACTTATGGGCTGAAGTTTACTCAATTAACTTTGTACTGTGACAGGTTATACTGGTGGGGCCCAGTTCTGAAGGCCACCACCACAGTTATCACAAGGTAGTAAATGACAATGAAGAGGCTACTAAAGCATCCAATTGTGAGATCTAAAAAGTTTGATGTATGCCAGAAAAAATAAATATGCCATACAGAAATAGCAAAGTCCACTAGCCTGTTATACTGCTTACTTCATATATCATGCCTGAATAGGCCAAATGATGCTCAAGGTTGTTAACTGTTCATGTATCATGTAATGTTATGCTTTGCTTGAATTTTTCTTCAGTAAAATTTTCAACTTCAAAAAATCCTAACAAAGACTTCCTAGTAAATGAGATACTGTATCCTAATATGTCCCTGTATCAAAATGTGGCAGTATATATCAAATCTTCTGTATGTACAATAACAGTTCTAGAAATCTGAAACAAAAAGTGAAGGAATCTACCACCCACCCACCACCATGCCTTACCCCCCCCCAGGTAAAACCAATGTATAGATAACTAGTTAGAAGGAATATATATCAATTATGTATGTGAATATATAGCAATATCATAGTGTATGTCCATGTGTTGTTCCTGAAGCCAGTGAAAGTTTAAGCAGTGTAATGTGACATAAAACCCAAATCAGCGTTCATCCCGTCTCCCACCATATTGAGAAGTAAAATGAGCTTGACCTTGAAAGACCATCTCTGTTATATATTTTTGAAATGTCCTTTCAAAACCAGTACTGACAAATCTGAGATGGAGTGATCAGACTGAGAGAAGTGTTGTCCCATTGGTTTTTCAGTCATCTTCATTTTAATGGCATATCTGTGTGAATTCATTAGAGTGCAGAGAGGTTGTCCCGTCTCTCTCACATACCCTGTTTGTGGACATTTATTGCAATGAATAACATAAACAACATTTCAAAATGCACATGTATAGATCCCCTGTATCCTGAATTGTCTGTTTTGTGGCATATTGATATAATCAGAAGTAGAAATGTGTTCACAAGTCTTACATCTAGCGTAATTGTAGGGTCTTGTGCCATCTAGTGTTGTTATTTTGTTCTGGTGCAAGTTTATGCTAAATGATCAGGTTGGTTAAATTTGATGGTTGATTAAAAGACAGTAGTGGTAGTTCATGAAAAATACATTTTAGGGTCTCATCCTCACTAAATATTGATTGGAAGTGATCCTTAATAACTTTACATAGAAGCTCCAGATCGAGATGATATACCACTACTAAGGGTATTCTGTTCGTGGCAGTCCTCTCTATATACTGAAGTAGTTATTCCCTTTGTATCTGCATTGCACATTCTACCACTCTGTTAAATTCTCTGGAAGAATGTCCCTGCCCAATAAAGGTCTGTTTTAATGTAGCCAAATGTTTATCTCTGCCCTCCTCACTAGAACAGATACGGTGGTATCTAAGTGGTTGACTGTGCATTACAGATTTATTAGTGTGCCTTGGGTGATTACTATACCTATGCAAATATCTCTGTCTGTCTGTGGGTTTCCTCTAAATGCATGTCTGCAAGATTCCATCCTTGATGGTGACTATGGTGTCCAGAAAGTTAACACCGGTGTCAGAATATTTGGTGATAATAAGGCTATGTAAAAGGAAGAAAGGTTTATTTAATAGAATGAAGAAGCAAATGACAACTGAAAATATAAATAAATATAAAAGATGTCAGAGGAGACTTAAAAGAGAGATTAGGCAGGATAAACAAAGGTTGGAAAGGAAATTATCGGTGAATAAAAATAATAAGAGTTTCTTTGCCTACATAAATAGGCAGAGAAATGGAAGCTGTATGGCAGGTCCATTGACTAGCAATGGTGAAGTTATATCAGAACCACAAGAGATGGTGGAGGAGTTCGGTAAATGTTTTGCTGTGGCATTTAGAGATAATGGAATTAATATGGAAATTAAAGATGAGGGATGTGGTATATTAAATCCGGAATTATTGATAACTGAGGAAAAGGTAATGAGGAGAGTTATGGAACTGAATGGTGATAAGGCAGCAGGGCCAGATGGGATCCCCCCTTTCATAGCTAAAGAGCTAAAGGAGGAATTAGTACCAGCAATCACAATATTGGGTCAAAAGTCCATGGCTGAGGGAGTGGTACCGGAGGATTGGAAAAGGTTATTTGTTGTGCCAATCTTTAAGAGAGGGAGAAGGGATAAGGCGGAGAATTATCGACCAGTAAGTTTGACATCAGTGATGGGAAAGATCATAGAGGGAATAATTAGTGACATTATTAGGGAAACCATGAAAAGGAAGGGTCAGGTGGATATGAGTCAGCATGGTTTTACCTCTGGAAGATCATGTGAGACAAATCTATTGTCGTTCTATGAAAGTATTAATGGCTGGGTCGATGAGGGAAATAGTGTTGATGTGGTTATGCTGGACTTTAGGAGAGCTTTTGATGCAGTCCCTCATGATAAAATAATTGAAAAGTTAAATAAATTAGGGATTGATTACTGTATAGTAATGTGGGTATCCCAGTGGTTGAGGGAGAGAAAACAACAGGTTAGAATATGGGGCTGTTTGTCGAAACCTCAAAGAGTAGGGAGTGGAGTCCCACAAGGGTCTGTGTTGGGACCATTATTGTTTGGAATTTTTATAGGAGACCTGGAAATAAGAAGTCAAAGCAAATTGGTCAAGTTTGCGGATGATATCAAGATAGGTGGGACAGTGAACACCTTTGAAGACAGGATTCTGTTTGGTACAGATTTGATTGGAATCTTGGATTGGGCTGAAAAAAATGGTATGGAATTTAATGGAAAGAAATGTGTAATTATGCATTTGGGAAGGCGAAATGTATGTCAAAACTTTCATATTAGGTATTTAAAGTTAAGGATTTCTGATTTGGAGAAAGATCTGGGGGTATACATCCAGAGTGATTTAAAAAATGGTTCGCACTGTAGAAATGTGTCTAATAGAGCAATGTTTCTGGTAAATAGTGTGAGAAGGAGTTTTCATTCAAAAGACAGCAGAGTGCTGATGCCTCTGTATACGACACTAATCAGGCCGATATTGGACTACTGTTCTACTGTTTGGAATCCATATTTAGTAAAGGATGTAAATTTGGTGGAGAGACCACAGAGGTCTTACAGCAAAATTATATCATGCTGTAAGGGCTTAATCTATGAGGCTAGATTAGAGAAATTGGGATTATAGACTTTGAGGAATAGAAGAATGAGAGGGGACTTAATGAGATTATATAATTTTACCAAAAATAGTGATATGTTTAAAGAGATGAAATTGAAATTTAAGGAAAATCATACCAACTGAGAGGACATGACAGACAACTGAGAGAAATAAAATCCAGGACAGAAATAAGAAGAAATGGTTTTCTAGGAAGAACCCATAAAACTATGGAATGGTTTACCACAGGAAGTGGTAGGGGTGGACAGTGTGATCAAGTTTAAAGAGAGATTGGATGAATATCTCACTGTTGTTGGTAAGCTTGGTTATCACCACTGAATAGTGGGGAAGTCTGTATGGGCTATGCCTTTTTGACTTCCTATTTCTCCACTATTAAATCCAGTATTAAATTTAACCAACCTGATCATTAGGTGTAAACTTGCACCAGAACAAAATAACAGAACACTAGATAGCACAAGATCCTGCAATTACGCTACATGTAAAACTTGTGAGCACATTTCTATTTCTGATTGTATCAATATGCCACAAAATAGACACTTCAGGATACAGGGGAACTATACATGTGCATCTCAAAATGTTTATTTTATTCAATGCATGAGATGTTCACAAGCAGTGTACGTGGGAGAGACGGGACAACCTCTCCACACTAAAATGAACTCACAGAAACAGGCTATTAAAATGAAGATGACTGAAAAACCAGTAGGACAGCTCTTTTCTCAGTCTTATCACTCCATCTCAGATTTGTCAGTACTGGTTTTGAAAGGACATTTCAAAAATACATAACAGAGACAGGCTTTTGAGGTCAAGCTCATTTTATTTCTCAATATGGTGGGAGACGGGATGAACAATTATTTGGGTTTTATGTCACATTACACTGCTTAAACTTTCACTGCTTCTGGAACAACACATGGAAACACATTATGGTATTGCTATATGTTCACTTACATAACTGATATATTCCTTCTAATTAGTTATCTATACATTGGTTTTACCCGGGGGGGGGGGGCAAGGCATGGTGGCAGGTGGTAGATTCCCTGAGTTTTTGTTTAAGATTTCTAGAACTGCTATTGTATATACAGAAGATTTGATATATACTGCCACATTTTGATACAGGGACATATTAGGATACAGTATATATATATATATATTTTTATTAATTTATTCAGTCTCGGATTATAAGTACCTTTGAGCGCAAGGCCGCTCATTTACAAAGGTTCCACATCAGTGGGGAAGGGGTTACAGTTAGGGAGTACAAGATGATGTTAAGAAAATACAGTACAGTATATATGTTACACCTTTAAACAAGATGATTACTAGAGCAATATTAAATAGTGAATAAACAGTAAGGAGAGCCAGCATGGTGAGCTGACAGTTATGCTGCAACAGTCAAGTTGATATATCCAAAGCATACAGTGACAGATTAAGCAAGGGAGGCAGTAGGGAGTTAAGATAGAGGAGTAGATGAAGGTGGTGGCATTGCAATGTTGATCAGAGCAGAGGGTAGCAGCCAGTGGCTTTGTCAAATGTTGTGGGAGGGTAGGTGCGGGTAGGGGATAGAGGGAGGGCAAGGTGAAAGGGTGATGTGGACGATCGGTGCCATGTAAGTGCCAAAGGGTGTGGAAGGGTACCACAGTACACGGTTGAGGTCGACAGACAGGAACTAGGATTGGGTGGTACAATCACATGTGCTTTCAGTTATAAGATGCTGCTGGAGCAAATGTTTAAACTGTGCAAGCTTGGTTAGTTTGGTCAATTCACTACACAGGCCCTTGAACCAAAGTGGGGGCTCTGTACAAGAAGGATCTTTGGTACTGTGCAGTCCAACATCATGGGATGAGGAGGTGCTTAGATTCAGAGGAACGGGTGTGCTGGGTCTCAAGGGATTTATTCAACAGATATCCAACTCCTGGAGGCAAGAGCCCAAGAAGCATTTTTTAGGTCAGCAGGCACGTTTGGTACTTGATTCTACCAGTTAGTTGAAGCCACCCAGTTTTGGCATATAGATCACAGGTGTGGGCAAGACAGGCAGCACCTGTGATTAGCCTACATGCTTTGTTCAGAGCAACAGTTAGCCATTTGAGTGATGTGGTTGTGGCAGCTCCATATATTACTAAGCCATAGTCAATGACCGATAGAACCGAGCTGTGGATTGCAAGCTTCAGAGCTTCTGGAGTCAAACACCATCTATATCTATACAGGAGCCCAATCCTGGTATTAACATTTCTAGTGACATTCTCTATGTGAGGTATATAGGTGAGGTGACTGTCCAAGGTTACACCAAGGTACTTCAAATGTTGTAGTTGCTCTAGAGGGGCTCCATGGTTGTTTAGAACAGCGAGAGTATGGGCCTTGTACTTATTGCAAGAAGATGAAAACAGCAGCACTTTTGTCTTTTTGTAGTTTAGCACCAATTTGTAGGTATTAAACCAGTTCTCGACCTCTATGAATCCTAGTTGTAAGTTGGTTTGAAGTGTGTTTGGGTCAGGGTGGCTTGCGAAGATGACAGCGTCATTTGCATATAGGAGTGTCCATTGATGTCAAGCAGATGGCACGTTGTTTAGGAAGATGCTTAACAGGAGAGGTCCCAGGATTGATCCTTGTGGTACACCAGACTGGGCAGCCTTCTGTTCTGAGATGACATTAGCTATCTTCACCCTTTGCGATCTATCTCCTAGGTAGCTTGTGAACCATTTCAGCGTTTGTGGTGAGAGACCAATTTTTGTGAGCTGACCGAGTAGGAGTGGGTGATTCACAGTATCAAAAGTCTTAGTTAAGTCAAAAAAGGCCGCTTCTACAAGATTGCCTTGGTCAATAGATTGTTGAATGTAGCTGGTGAATTCTAGCAGTGCTGTGGTGGTGCTGTGTCCTTTTCTAAAACCATGCTGTTGTGGGCATCAGATGGAGTGAGTTTCCAGGTAATCCACAAGCTGGTTTGCAACTATTCATTCCAGCACCATGGACAGGGGAGGAAGAATTGATATAGGCCTATAGTTGTTATACAGGGATCGATCACCAGACTTATGAACTGGGGTAACCAGTGCGGTTTTCCACACTTGTGGGAACTGAGACAGAGTTAGTGAGAGATTTAGTATCTTAGTTATGGGTAAGAGCACTTCCTCTAGTGTGAGTGCGATTAGTTTGAGGTCCAGAGAGTCTCCACTATGCCTTGACTTCCCCAACACTCTATTTAGAAGTTTTCTGACCAGGGTTGTTGAGATCTTCTTAAAGTAGAATGGAGCGTGTTCAGGGCTCTTTACCTCACCTCGACTTGTAGCTTCAGAGTCAGAGTTATCCTCAAAGAAGTCTAGAGGGAGTACACTGTTTAAGTTGGTGAAGGCATCGTTAAAAGTGTTTGTGATTTTGAGCAGATCCAGTGTGGGGGTGCCTTCAAGGTTTAGCACTGAGGGGGATACCTTGGGATCTTTGCCAGTGATATCTTTAATATTTGACCAGAATTTTCTGCTGTCTCCCCAGGTGTTGGTCAGCATCTCCCTGTGGTGCTTCATTTTTGCTTGCTGAATAGCTCATGTACAGGCATTTCTTGCAGTTCTGTAAGCTTGAAGATCCTGGGGTTTACCAGAGGCTTTGGCACAGTGCCATAGATTGTCCCATTGTTTCATACTGCTTATGAGATCATGTGTTATCCATGAGTTCACCATGCCTCGAACCTTCATCTTTTTAAAAGGGGTATGTGTATCACAGGCCAAGTTGAAAACCTTGATGAAGTGCTCAAGTGCTGTGTTAATATTGTTGGTGGTGTCCAACATAGTCAAGTCCTGATAACGTAGTTGTTGTTTTAATAGGTCCAGGTGACCACATTTTAGTACTTTGTTGTAGATAGTTAGTGGAGGTGTAGTATGGAATTTGTTTGACCAGCGACAGGGAGTCTTTGTTAGGTTTGATTTTTAATTGGGCACAGACACTTGCCATTTGGTACAATGCTGCAGATGGATCATGGTTGAGTAGTATAGGTTTTAATATACATGCATAATATTGACTTGCTGAACATAAGGCTGAGGACATGCATCTCTTGATAGTGCTAACACTGTATGAAAGTGTGAAACAGCTTGTGAATATTTGTTGTTCACATTAGGGCAGCTTATCTTTAAACCCACTAATTGCCATCATACACAAAGGTACATTCTTAATTAGAAGACATTTTAACATTAAATATTATGATTTATTAGCCTATTCTAACTTGGGGTTTAAAATCACAGTTTTTTTCAAAAGTATGCACTAACACACCCATGCAAGATTTTAATTGAATTTGGTTTGTTCTGTGGTTTGTCTGAGATTAAGAGTTATTCATTCTGCAACTTTGACCTTGAAATGCTTTCCCCATGGATGGTACTCTACATGTTTTATGAGTTCTTTCAAGAAGGGAGTTATCTAGTCTGTGCCATTTGACCTTGAAATGCATTTTCTTGATAGTAGTGAGCCTGTATTCTCTGTATGGTTTTAAGTTAACTTTTAAATGAAAGTTTTTGGCCAATCGGATTATTAACATCTTTTTTTTTTTTTGTATGATCTGGTCTTTAATAGAATGTATTCTTCTAAAACAACTGGTATTAGCTTCTGATGAAGGACTGCATTTAGTCTGAAAGCTTAAGCACCATTTTTTTTGCTTGTAACATCTATGTTGGTTCAATAAAAGATATCAAATCATTTTTTTTCTGTATCTGAGATTCTGGGATTTCTCAACAACTATTAAGCTACCCTTTATTCAGTCCCTTGCCCACCTCCACTACCAACAACTTTAGATTCCTTTTTCTGTGATCTTAATCTTCCAACACTGTATGGGCCACAAGTTACATAAGTGATGGCATCTATCACAGGACATGAACTTGAACAGGCTGTAAGGGACTTCAAGACCAATAAGTTCCCAGGACCAGATGACTATGAAGCTGAATTTTATAAACTATTCTGGCTGGAACTCCTCCCTTTTCCTACTGTCAGCATTCCAGGACATAGTGCAAGAAAACTCCTGCCTGGATTTGTGGTAATATATACGACAGTCTCCATAATCCTTAAACCACACAAGGACCCTCTAGATGTGGGGCATACTGCCCCATATCTGCCCTACATGTCACATATATACTGTTCACAACCATTTTAGCTAAATAGTGTGATAAATTGCTTGCTCACAAAATTTCCCTTGACCATAGCGGATTTGTCTGGATGAGACAAACTTTGGAGAACATTAAATGGACATTACATTTCCTGCATCAGGTTATTTGTAGTACTACCCCCCTTTGGTCTTGTTAGTCTGGACATAGAAAAAGTCTTTGACCAAGAAACCTGACTTTTTTTTAATTTACTGCTGTCTCCCAGTTTTGCTTTTTATTTGTTTATTTAGCTATTATTATTTCGGAATACTCCTTTGAGCCAAGACTCTTTTACAAAGGTTCCATGTCAGGGAAACAATACAGAACATAGTGAGAACAATAACAAGTACAGTAGTTTCAAGCAGCCATAGGCTTTGTCAGGTACATTAAAGCTTTCATATGGAATTACCATAATATGTACAATGATTCACAGTATGTATGTTAAGTTACAGTAATTTGTGTATATTATTCAAGAACATATGTACAATAAAAAACACAGTTGTAATATGGTTCACTAGAATAAATTAGAAGCTGCTAGGAGAGATGGTAGATACATGTAGAGGAAGCTATCAGGAGAGAATGTAGATAATAGTGGGAAAATAAAAAGGGCGGAGATAGGAGATAGTGGGGGGTAAAGCTGGGAGGGACTTGGGGGGGAGTTAGAGGGAAGAAGAGTGAGTTTAGTTAGGAGAAATATTCACAGGAGGCCATTGTGAGAAGGTCCTGATGCAGGTTGCACTTGAAAGTGCCCAGGGTAGTGTCACTAGTAACAGCATGTGGAAGTGAGTTGTACCAGGATGAGGCTCTGTATGCAAAGGAGCATTGTCCTTGCGTAGTGCAGCAGTGTGGAACAGAAAAAGTAAGATATTCTGAGCTCCTGGTTAGGCAGGGGCTGCAGCAGGGGGGCAGTATGGACTGAGCCCTTGAGGATAAGAGATTTAAGGTAATCTTTTTTGCAAGCATACAGGTCTGGTACTTGAGTCTGCAGGGAGTTGGAGCCAGTTTTCTTGCTTGTAGATGTCACAGGTATGTGAAAGGCATGGAGCAGAGGTCAGTAGATGACATGCCTTGTTAAGGGCAATGGCTATTCGTCAAAGTGTGGTGTCAGTGGCAGAGCCGTAGATCACAAGCCCATAGTCGATTATTGATATAACAGAGCTCTGACTTGTAATGCTTAGGGTTTCATTGGTGAGGCAGCTCCTATGTCTGAAGAGCAGTCCTATGCGGGTGATCACGATCTTGGCAATGCTCTCAATGTGTTCAGAGTAAGACAAGGTGCTGTCAAGGGTAACCCCCAGGTATTTAAACAGTTGAACATGTTTGAGCCCTACATAATTTAGCCAAATAATAACCAGTATATATCATAATCCTAGGTACCAGTGATCACCAAACAGTGTGATTCAAAATAAAGATAGCAGCAGAGGCAAACCACATGAGGGCAAGGGTTTTGGATTTCAGGAGGGCAGATCTTTATGAAATGGGAGACTGCCTCAGAAACTGCCTCAAGTGAGGGGATTGCCAGGGAAGGGTAGAGGTACAGTGCAGAAAAATAAGGGAGGGCATAATTAAAGCAACCAACATCTGCATGAAAGAAGTGAGTAAAAGCAGAAGAAAAAAGAAACCATTATGGTTCTCCAAGAAGATGTCAAAGGTGGTGAAGGAAAAAAGGGGTGGCATTCAAGAGGTATAAGGAAACACAGAGAGAGGAGGATAGGGAGGTATACCAAGTAAAGCAGAATGAAGCAGGAGGCATTGAGGAGAACAAAGGCACAGACAGAGGAAATGACTGCCATAAGGGTCACTAAAAGAGCTAAGACTTTCTTAAGATACATAAGCAAGAAGAGGAAAGCAAGGGGAAGGATAGCAGGATTAGAAGGGTGGAAGGGAGAAACTGCACAGAAGACAACTTAGAAAAAGATGACATTCTTAAAGGGTACTTCTGTTCAGTTTTCACAGTAGAGGGAGAGGGGACAGACTAGCAGGGAGAAGGAGGAGGGGGTAGATACGAGTCCATTTTTAGAGGAAAGAGTCCTGAAGAGACTTGCAGCCCTGAAGGTGGACAAGGCTATGGGACCAGAAGGGACACACTACAGGATATGAAAACAACTCAGGGAATGTTATGGGATGTGGGCAAGGCGTACATGAGGGGAGCAATTATACGGCACATAGCAAAATATAAAAAAATTAGATTGGAAAGACAGAAAACCCTTCAATGGGAGATCATGTGATGCAGAGTGCTGAGTAGAAGCTCCTTCAAGAAGCTCCTGTTTCCCGATCACTAAATCATCTTTTTTGGATGTCCGAACTTCTTAATTTCTTCTGTTTTCGAGATTCAGTGCTGTCTAAACACTTCGGAAGTCTGGTTTGAGTGTAATTTTGGCAGATGGAGGCTTACATGAAGAAAGCCCTGCAGAAGCACACACCCCCAGCTACTCCCAAAAAGGCCTCTAAAAAATCCAGGGCGTCGGGTGGGCCTGGGCCTGATCCTCTGAGTCAATTTGGAGAGCAGGAACCTTTAACGCTTTCCAGGTTCCTTGAAGAGTTTAAGCCCTTTCGTGAGGAAATGAAAGAAATGGCAATGGATCTGAAGTCTCTCTCTAGAAAATTGGATGAAGTCTCACTATCTGTTTCTGATAATACAGCTTGAATAGTCTCAATACAGAAAAAGTTGGGAAGTCTTGATCCTGATCTGGTCTCTATGCATCAGAAATTATCTTGTTTCAAATCCAAGCTCGAAGATCTAGAGGGCCGCAGCCATAGAAACAACATTGTGATTCTCGGGCTACCGGAGGGAGAAGAAGGCCAACATGTTGTGGCATTTGTCCAGAAGTTGGTAGAGCGGGTAGCCGGCCCATCCCCCTTTGGCCCTGGCTATATCATAGAGAGAGCTCACAGGTCTCTACGGCCTAAACCTTCTCTGGAGGATCCCCCCCACCCCATTATCTGTCGGTTTTTGAACTACTTGGAGAGGCAGCATTTTCTGCAGAAAGTAAGAGCTTTGCAAGAGGTTCACTGGGAAAACATGAAACTGAGAATTTCACAAGATTTGCCTAGCTCGGGTCACATGAAATGAAAAGCGTTCCACCCTATTGTTTCCAAGATGATTGCGGCAGGCTTGAAGTTCAGGATGGGATACCTGGCCAGGCTACAGGTTCTAATAAATGGATCCTGGTCAAACTATGACGATCCTGCAGCTGTCCTGATGAGCCTTAAGTCTTCATTACCAGACCTATTTAAGGATCCCTGAGATGTTGGGCTCATAGAACGGAGAGCCATGTGAAGTGGAGAACTGGAACTTTTGTTTTTTCCTTTTGTGGGAAACCATTTAGTGAGAAGGCGAGGGGAAATTTCTCCTGTTTGTTTGGACTGGGGGGATCAGCGCAGGCCATGTTGGCTACCAGTTTTCTTGGCTCCATTCGCAGAGGGCCCACGCTGGTTTAAAGCAAAGGACACTTAGGGTCTCGGGCCTGTTCAAGGGGGGAACAATATATCAAGCTTTAGTATTTTCGGTGTGATAAACATAACAGAGAGGGGAGATGGCTTTGTTGTGATTTAGATTTGGTGTTTTTGTATTTGGATTGGTATTAGGGCGGTCTTGGGCTTTCTCTACTATTAACTCTCACTCGGTTATGACCTGGAACTGGTCACTAGAGGGCGTGCCAAGCATAGGTGATTCGCGAGGATGCAGCTCTCAATTCTAGGGGGATTTAGCCGTATTTTTTCACTAGATCGGGTAATTGTTAACTCTCATATGGAGTGTCTGTGCATTTGGAGGTGGGTTACTTCTGGGTAGAGATGTTTTTTCTGCCTTCCCCATCTACGGTGTGATTACAATGTTTCTTTTTCTCGATTTCCGTTCTCAATCTGAGGTGCAGGTCACTCCCCCTCACTGGGTTCCTGGTCTGGTTTTGGTTTCTCCAGGGTTGCCTCGTGAGGCAAGGAGGATTTCTGCTTTCTCTCTCAGTTCTGTTTGGGTTTCCATGATCACCTGGGTTGTGCATGGATCTCGCTGTGGCCCTTTTCTAATAGGCTCCCAATAGGTTTATACTTCGGTGGGATTGTGGTGAAAGCCCAGGACTGTTCTCTCTTTTTTAGGAATAATCAGCACTGTTTTGTTCTCAATACAATAATAATTGAATGTAAAAGTCTTTAGTAATAGGGGACATTATCAGGGGGCAGAAGAGGAAGGAAAAGCACCAGTAATGTGCTGAACGTTGCTTGTGACAGTTCAGAGGGTGGAGGCGGGTTATGGGGTATTGTTGAGGTGGGGGTGGGTGGGGGGACCGAGGGACTTAAAGGTGGGTGGGGGTTAGGAGGAGGGTGGGTTTTACTGCAGTAACCCTGGGGGTATGTTTACAGGGGTTATGTATCCTGTGTGCTGAGCTGAATATATTAAGTTTAACTACCATTACTGGATGGTTAATGAGATAACTTTTGCGACTTGGAACGTTAAGGGGATCAGAAAGAAGCATAAACAATATCAGGCTCTCAAACTTTGAAGTTTACTTAGCTCTCAGATAACTTTTTTACAGGAAACCCATTTATTAGAAGTGGAAGCTTTACAGTTAAGGAGGCAGCAGGTGGGATTGATCTACAGCACTCAGGGATCAACAAATAGTTGTGGGGTCATGCTCATGATTAACAGGGGTATTCCTTTCGTTTCTACACAGGTTATTAAAGATCCTGAGGGAAGGTTTACCCTTGTTAAAGGTACTCTCTGGTCTGTTCCAATATTATTGGGCAGTATTTATGGTCCTAACATAGACGACCCAGGATTCTTCATGAGACATATCCATTATTCTTCCAATGCTTCCCATCAGGATTATTTTAGGGGGAGATTTCAACCAAGTACTTGAGCCTAATTTAGACAGATTAGGTAGAGGTCTGGGAGGGGTCACTCCGGGGCAGAAGGCTTTTAATGATCTATTGGACCAATGCGGGCTCTGTGATGTCTGGCGTGTTTTACATCCTGATTCTAGGGAGTTTACCTTCAGGTCTATGACACACGGTTCGCAGTCCTGCATTGATTACATACTTATTTCTCAGTGCCTATTACCCGGGGTTAAGACCTCCTTGATTCAACCTGGCCCAATCTCTGATCACTCACTAGTATTATGCAATTTGGTACTGTTTAATTTACCCAACAGGGAAACCAGATGGAAACTTAATGAACAACTTCTTAAGGATGTTAAATACTGTAAACTTATAAGGGAACAAATTGAATTCTTTTTTTCATCTAACCCGTTACATAGTGCAAAGCCGGATATTTTATGGGGGGCCTTTAAGGCCTTCATGAGAGGGGCCCTTATCAGTATGGCGGTTGGTAGGAAAAGGGCACAGGAGAAGGAATTAAAATCTTTATTATCCCAAATTAGATCACTTGAAAATAATTTCTCAATTAATCCTCTAGATGAGGATATAAGGAATCTTCTAGTGCTAAAAGATAGATACTTGGAGTTACTTCAGATAAAGCAGAATTAGCTATTATTCATACAAGAGCTAGTTACACCGATCAGGGGGAAAAGGCGGGGCGCCTACTGGCACTGCGTATTAAGCAACAAGAATCAATGAGATTTATCCCTCCTATCAGGGCAATGGCTGATGGATCTTTAAAAGTTTCTCCCACTGAAATAGTTCAAGAATTTGCCAGTTACTATACAAACTTGTACAGTGACATGGAGCACCCCCCTTGCCCTGAGAGTATGGAAAGTTACTTGAAAGACTCTCATTTGCCCTCTCTCTCTCTGATTGACACAGGGACTTTCTGGTTGTTCCTATTTCTCAGGAAGAAATTGCCAATGTTATTAGTGAATTACCAGCAGACAAGGTCCCAGGCCCCTATGGATTCTCCTCCTTATTTTACAAAGTCTTCCGGGACTTTCTATTACCAGTACTTTGCCGTTTATTTCAGTATATTTTATCTGGGGTGGAGACCGATCCACACCTTTTTGAGGCTTTGATTGTTCTGTTTCCCAAACCTGATAAAGATCTTGAGCTGGTTCAAAGTTATAGACCTATCTCACTTTTAAAGCAGGACATTAAAATTCTCTCCAAAATATTAGCCAATAGACTAACGGTAGTTCTTCCTGAGTTAATAGGTGTAAACCAGGTAGGTTTTATGAAAAGGCGTTCATCCTCCGATCACTTATGTACCTTGTCACATGTCTTCTCGGCTACCAGGGATGCTGAGTTCCCTGCAGGATTGGTCTCACTGGACGCCAAGAAGGCATTTGATCGAGTGAACTGGAATTTTTTGTTCCGAGCTCTGGAGGCTTTTCATTTTCCATCTCTGTTTATTTCCTGGATTGCCACACTTTATAAAAATCCCACTGCAAGAATCTCAGCGAATGGGGCATTTTCTAAGCCCTTTTCGCTTCATTCAGGTACTAGGCAAGGATGCTCCCTATCTCCTCTGTTATTTAATTTATATCTGGAACCTCTTATTCAAAATATTCTCAACAATGTTTCTATACAAGGTATGAGAGTCGGGTGACATGAAATTAAAGTCACTGCATATGTGGATGACCTGTTGATACACTTGTCCCATCCTGTATCTTCAGTTCCGGCTTTGCTAAAGGAAATAGCAAGATTTAGTGACCTATCCAATTACAAACTGAATGCTAGTAAATCCCTATTTTTTCAGCTAAACCACAAAGTTTACAAAAATGACATTAGCCCTTTTGGTTTATGTTGGACTTCTAGGTCATTTAAGTACTTGGGTATTAAACTTTCTCGTAACCCTCTAACATGGTTTAAAGAAAATCTGGATTCCTTATTACAGGTGATTACTCATGACCTTGAGAGGTGGTCTAAACTTCCTATTTCACTATGGGGCCAGATCAACATAATTAAGATGAACATATTTCCTAGAATCTTCTATCCATTATCTCTCCTTAATACCTTTATTCTTTTACTCTAGTTTAAAAAGACACATGATGTATTCACTAAATTTGTCTGGGCTGACAGATATCCTCATTTGGCTTATCATAAACTGGCAGCCCCGAAATTGGAGCGGGGTTTACAAATTCTCCATCTGGCCATATATCACTGGGCTAGTCATCTTGTGAAATGTTTGAGATGGGTATCTCCCGGCCCAGAAGAAGAGCAATCGGTTTGGCTCAAAATAGAACTGGATGCAATTAAGGCCAAGAATTTGGACCCTCTTGCATTATTTTTCCTTAAGTTTTCCCAGGTACGCATGACTGAAGAGTGTCCCATAATAATGGCCTCTTTAAAGATTTATTCTCAAATGTGTTCATTTTTACAATATTCCCCTCATCAGGACCTAGCCCAGTCCATCTGGAACTCTCCAACATTCACTATTAACAAGAACCAGATTTCCCATCAATGGTTGCCCCAATTGGGAGAGGGGAAGCTTCTTTCTCTTACGGATGGAGATGGGCATTGGTTATCAGTGGAAGATATCATTAAGAAATTTCTCATCCCAGTTTCTTTCCATTTTAAAGTTATACAATTAAAGCATTTACTTGTAATTACCTTTGGTAATACTCCTCCCTCCCAGGCCATCTCTTCTCTGATAACCGAGGTTTCCCCACTCTCTGGTTCTTCTGGTGTAATCTCTAAATTATATCAGGCTTTGTTTTACAAAAATATGGGGTCCATTCGGCCTTCAAGACTCTGGAATAATTTTTTCCTCAACATTATTTGGATTGGCACCTCTGTGGAGATCATGTCATAAATTTATTCTCAAGACAGACTGTGTCTCATGCAATATCATATCTTGCATAACTTGTACTACACCCCGGTCAAATTACAGAAGTGGGGTTACCTGAATTCCAATATATGCAATAAATGTTTGCAAGAAGAGGGTACACTTTTCCACATGTTTTGGTCCTGCCCTAAAATCTCCCCCTTATGGGATTCAATCAAAATGTTCCTTGACCCCCTGCTGGGCCTTCATGAATATTTCACTCCTGAGATTTGCTTGTTGGGGGATCTATCATCTATTAGAGTTATGGTACAAAAGTTCCATATTTCTATGATTGCCTTATTGGCTAAGAAGCTTATTCTTCATCAATGGAAAGATAGGTCCTCCCCTTCTGTCCAGGAATGGGTAAATGAAATTTTGTCCAATCTGCACACAGAAAAAGTGATTGCTAGTCTCCATAGTAGATTGGCAGCATATACTAAAATCTGGGATCCCCTTCACTCATTAATTTCTCTGGTTCAAGTTTAAATCTATCTTAGGCTATATGGTCATGTAAGACTTTAAGTAGTGAGCTCAGCATTGATGGGTACTAGGTTGGGTTACTGCAGTAAGGGGAGGGTAGGGTGGATTAGGCAGTTATTCCTTCACATTGTATTGGAGTGTGTTTGTCACTGTTACTCAAACTGCCTTTTATTGTGGAAAATGTATCAATAAACTTTAAATTGAAAAAAAAGGAAAACCCTTCAACAAAAGCTGAGAATACTGGAGGGAAGGGGAGGGTAGCAAGGGGGGAAGGAGGTGAACAGGCGAGGCAGGAGTTGGTAACAACCAGACAGATGCTTAATACCTTATTGATGGACGAGGCTCAAAAAAAACTATTCTACCTGAAACATAGAGTATATGAATGGGGGAACAAGCCAGGGCCATTGCTGGCAAACCTTGTAAAGGGTAGGAAAAAGGCGGTGCACATTCCTGGTATTAAAAATAAAAAAGGGCAGATGGTTACTAAATACGTGGAGTTAAGAGATACATTTAAGAAATACTATGAGGATTTATACAGAGCAAGCGGAGAGGGAAGTGAAAAAGAAATGCATGATTTCCTGGCTAAGTATAAACTGCCCCAAGTAACGAAACACCAACAGGAGCTGTTAGATAAGGAGATTACCAGAGAGGAAATTCTTCGGGCCATCAACATGATGAAGCCTGGAAAGGCATGTGGCCCAGATGGCCTGCCTGCAGAGTATTATAAATTGCTGAGAGAGGAGGTAAAGGAGGTAATGTGGGAAGTATTTAGGGAGGGAAGAGAGAAAGGGGAACTGCCAGATACAAGTGGCTGCGCCTTGCTGTGTGTGATTCCTAAATCAAATAAGGACCTAATGGAATGCTCATCATATAGACCAATATCTCTGTTAAACTGCGATGCTAAGGTGTTTGCTAAAATCTTAGCTAGTAGATTGGAGGATATCCTCCCAGAGTTGATCCATCTGGATCAAACTGGTTTTATAAAAGGTAGGCACTTGTATCATAATATTAGGAAGGTCCTTAATGTTTTGGAACAAGCCAAGAAATCAGGAGGGTGGGCGGCTGTAATGTCAATGGATGCTGAAAAAGAGTTTGACAGGATTGAGTGGCCATATCTGTTTACAGTCTTGGAACACTTCAGTTTAGGGGAAAGCTTCATTAAAATAGTAAGAGCATTGTATCAGGCACCCAGGGCTGCAGTTCTGGTTAATGGAAACGTAACCGAACAATTTGCCCTCCACAGGGGGACAAGGCAGGGATGCCCTCTCTTCCCTCTGCTATTTGCAATGGCGGTAGAACCACTGGCTATAGCCATCAGAAAGGACCTAAGAATACAAGGGATAAAAGGGAAAAGTGGAGGACAACATAAAATTACACTGTATGCTGATGACATGATGTTATATACGATGAGCCTTTCACAGTCTATGCCTGCCTTGCTGGAAATTATAGGTCAATTTGCCACATTCTCGGGATATAAATTGAATCTGGGAAAGTCTGAAATCATGTTTCTGGGAGAAGAGAAGGGGGATGCGGGTGGTACATGGGGTTTGAAGAGGGTAGGTACGCACCTTACTTGTTTAGGGATCAAGACAGGTAGGGACTTGAGATCACTCTATAAGCTGAATTATACCCCACTATTAAAATTGGTAAGAGAAGACATGGGCAGATGGAGAAACCTGCCTATATTATGGATAGGACGTATTAATTTACTTAAGATGAACATTCTTCACAGAGTCCTATATCCATTACAGATGTTGCCAATAGGATTGACAGGGGAAAGATATCAAGGCATTTGAAAAGGACTGCTCCAGGTTTATATGGCAAGGGAAGAAGCCCAGGGCTAGTTTAAATAAGTTGAAAGCTGACCAATCTCAGGGTGGGCTGAACTACCCAGACATGAAGTTATATTTTTGGGCGGCACAACTGAGGATTATCAAAGACTGGGTGTACAGGCCAAAAGAGGCCAGTTGGATGGACCTGGAGGAGGAGGGATTTGGGGTTCGAATCTCGTCTTTGTTGGTAGAAGCAGGTAGAAGGGGGTTGTGGGATAAGTGGGCCTCGAGTATTTTAGTGAAGGGGGTACAAGATAGCTGGGACCAAATTAAAAAGGTGATAGGGCATCAAAAGGGGGAATCTTTTATTTTACCATTAGTTGGGAACCCATTTTTTATCCCGGGAGTAGGAGACCCGGCATTTCAGAGTTGGGAAGAGAGGGGGGTAATGTGCCTTAATGATATAAGGAAGAAGGGAGTGACTCGCCCCATTTAGTGAACTTAGGAAAGATCTGGGCCTGTCAGCACATCACCTGTTTAGATATTTTCAGGCGAGGAAATATGTTCAGGGTATTGAGAAGCAGAGAGTCCCTGGTGCCCGGATTCAGATTGTGGAGGAATTGTTACAGCAGGTTAAACAGAAACCTGTAGGTATTATAAGGAAGGCTACATCTCTCTTGCGCCTCCAGTGGCCAGATATGACAAGTAAAACTAAACACCTGTGGGAAAGAGATTTGGGAGCTATACTGTCTGAGGAGCAGTGGACTTTAATGAAAGGGACGCACCAGGGGCTATTACTTTGTAATAAATATAAGGAGGCAGCATACAAATCTGTCCACAGGCTGTATACTCCATCAGTTGCAGTGAACAGGTACAACCCAACAATATCGGCTATCGGTCAGAGATGTGGGTCATCCCTGGGTACCTACCTATACTCGTTTTGGACATGCCCGATACTCCAAGCCTTTTGGGGCAATGTGTCGAAAGAGTTGACAAACATGAAGAGGCAGCAGGTTAGAGTAGAACCACTTATAATGTTTGGTGTGGATGGCACACACCAGGATGAGTGGGAGATGCTAGAGAGATGGGTGAGAATACTCTTGGTATTGGCAAAGCAATGTATTTTGAATATGTGGGTCTCTGGGGATAAGCCTACATGAGGCAGTGGAAGAATCTTGCATGGATGCGCTGCAACTAGAAAGTTGGACATATAAGGCTAGGGCTAGAAAATCAGTTTGTGAACATGTGGGCACCTTTATTTACATTCTATGCACCCTTGGAACAAGAGATATTAAGATGTGGATAAAATTGAAAGGTATGGATATCCATATTGAATGAGGTGAATTCTCGATTAGTTGGGGGGGCAGGGGAAGGGGAAGGGGGATATGGGGGAGGTGTGGGGAGGAAGGGACTTTTTTTTTCTTTTTTCTGTCTCTTTGTTTGTTATCTTTCTGCTTTTTTGTCCTGGGGGGCACTTCAGTGTCCTGCTTTTCCTTTCTTTTTTCATTTTCCCTCTTTTATTTTATCTCCACTAGGATGTAACATCTTAAGATCAAAATTTAGAGACATGTACCTGTTCTGAGATGGATGTATAAGGTCTATAGGAATGGCATTTAAATTAATTGATGGAAACTGATGGATGTAATGAGGGAGGCCTGTAAGATATGTATAAGAATATTATGTGTCTGTGGAGATGTAAACTATTGTCCTGCTGTGGTATGAAAAGATAAACTAATAAAAAGATTATGCAAAAAAAAAAAAAAGAAAACAACTCAGGGAGGTGCTAGCTGCTTCAGTGACAGCATTGTTCAACTGCTCACTGCAAACAGGTATGATTCTGGAGGACAGAAGAAGGACTGATGTGGTCCTGCTACATAAGAAAGGCAGCAGGGAGGAGGCTAGTAACATTAGGCCAGTCAGTCTTACTTCACTGGTGGAGAAATTAATAGAAACCCTACTGAAGGAGACTGGGAGAGTATCTTGAGTCCCATAGGTTTCAAGACCACAGGAAGCACAGATTGGGGGGGAGGGTCATTCTAAACAAATCTGATTTATTTGACTGGGTGACCAGGGAAATATATCTATGAAGACAATGGATGTAGCCTATCTGAACTTTAGTAAGGCCTTCAATACTGTGGTCCACAGGATGCTGATAAAGAAGTTGAACAGCCTAGGAGTGTGATCTAAAGTAGTAAATTGGGTAAGAAACATGTTAAAGAATAGGAGACAGAGGGTGGTGGTTTAACAGCACTCACTTTAAGGATGTGAGTGACCAGTGGGGTACCACAGGGCTCAGTACTGGGACAAGTTCTTTTCAACATTTTCATAGGGGATATTGCAGAAGAACTGGAATGGAAGGTATGCTTTTGCAAATGATACCAAAATCTGCAATAGGGCAGACATCGGAGCCAGTCTGCAGGTGAGAGCTGCACAAGTTTCAGTTTCAGACATTGAAACTCTTAATAGACTGCAAAACCTTTTGTGTGTGTAACTGCTGTAATCTTTGGGCAGTTTATGTGACCGGGACTGTGCCTGCAATAATTTAATTTCCCTGAATAGTGTGTGAAAGCGTCTGGGGATTGCCGACAGCTGGGGCTAATTTCAACTCAAAAGCTCGCATGCCCACGGGCGTGAGTGCCGTGGCGTGATAGCAGAGTAGGTACCACTCGGTGAGGGAAAATTGTTAGTATTTTTGTTTGAGTCTGAGTAGATTAGTTATTAGGCTTGTAACATCTGAACAATGCATTTATTTAGTATTGTAGGGGGTTGGGTATTAATGGGACTGTGTTTATTTAGTCCATATTCTTCTGATGTAAATCGCAATGATGTATGTAAAGGATCAGTATTTTGTTTATGGAGGGCATTTTCAAGATCATCAACACTTATTTAGGAGGTGAAATCCATTTACAAATTCTCAAAAACTGTGTTTAAATTCACTAAATTTTAAAAAAGGTCCTTTTAATACGATGGACAATAAAACTACGAGTTTGTTTTGTTTTATCCTCCTGACACAGTGTGGTGATGTTGAAGTAAATCCTGGACCTAAGAGACAATCTGGGATTACAATTATACATGAAAATGTTAGAAGTCTTGTTAGTAAAATGGATGAATACAGGGTTTGGGTTTCTGAATCATCTTGTGATATCTTAGCTATCTCTGAGACGTGGTTACACTCTGATATTACCAATAAGGAAGTGGAATTAGCAGGGTATAATTTGATAAGGCAGGATAGGGGTAAAAGGGGGGAGTATTGTTTTATTTAAAAAATTCATTGGGTTCATATCAGATCTTACTTGGGAAAAATGTGGAAGGGATTGACTGTCTGGTCATAAAGTTGTTGAAATTAAAATTGATATTGGGAGTTTTGTATGTACCTCCTAAAACTAAAGTAAATAAATTTGATATTCTAGCTGACACCCTTTTGGAAATATTGAAAGACCAAAGTGTAGTGTTAACTGGCGACTTTAATGCAGCTTGGGGACAAACAAGAGGTAAAAAACTTAAATTTAGCTTTGACATATTGGGTTTACAACAACTGATACACTATCCAACAAGATGTTTGAATAACAGAACTACAGGAACTATATTAGATTTGTTTTTTGTTTCACATGACTTGAAGGTTGAAGGCTGTAAAGTGTTGACATTGAATTTGGGGGACCATAACCCTATTCAATGTCACTTGTCAATTCAAAAAATTAGGGGTAAGGAAAATTGTGAATTTTGGATACGTGATCTAAGGCATTTTAATGAATTATCTTTCAGGGATTGTCTTAGAAATTTTGATTGGTCAAGGGTATTTTTGATTCCGGATTTGAATTTGGCTATTCAAGAATTTACGGATTCTTTTTTGCGTATAATTCAAATTCATGCTCCTAAAATAAGAAAGAGTAATAATGCTAAAAACCCATTATGGCTTAATGAAATATTGAAAACCCATTTGCGTATTAAAAATAGGATATGGAAAAAAGCTAAAAAATCTAAATTGGAGGGGGACTGGGGTCTCTTTAAAAGATGGAGAAATAAATGTAAACAAAAGATTAAATTAGCAAAGAAAGAATATTTTCGGAGTTCCTTTTGTAATGTACAAGATCCAAATACATTTTGGAAGGTTATCTCCAATTTAAAAAGTCCAGTGAAAACTCAAACCTTTATTAACTTAGTAGTAGGAGAAAATTTAATAGATAACCCTTTAGAAGTAGCAAATTTGTTAAATTATTATTTTAGAGATTTACCAGATATAGAGATATCTATTCCTGGGACTGTTGTTCAGGAACACATACATCCTGTCATCTCTGCTATAAATAATGAGGGCTTTAATTTGAAACATATAAGGGTACAAGATGTAGCTAAAGAATTGAGAAATTTAAAAATATCAAAACTTGCTGGAACAGATGGTATCGATCCCAAATTTTTGAAATTGGGGTCTGATATTATAGCCCCTATGATAACTTATTTTTATAATTGGAGTATACAATCTTCAATTGTTCCTGATTGTTGGAAAATGGGTGAAATTATTCCTATTCACAAAGGTGGTGACCTTACAGTCCCCTCTAATTATAGACCAATTACTTTGCTCCCATTTTGTCTAAGGTGTTGGAAAGGCTGATAAACAATCAGCTTAGACAACACCTTGACTACTTAGGGTTATTGACAAACTGTCAACATGGATTTAGAGAGGGTAGGTCCACAAATACTGCCCTACTTGATTTTAGTAACCTGGTGACAACATCTTTGAATAAGGGTAATCAAACTGGGGCAGTGTTTGTGGACCTTAGCCAAGCCTTCGATTTAGTTCACCATGAAACACTTTTGTTAAGATTACAGAATATGGGGATAAATAACAATTCCTTGCAGTGGTTTAGATCTTATCTAATGAACCGTAAACAAAGGGTGGTCTGTGGAGCTGCTGTGTCGGATCTCCTGGACTTATATCGGGGTGTACCTCAGGGCTCAATTTTGGGCCCTATGTTATTTAACGTCTATATCAATAATCTTCCTGACTATGCGGCTTACACTGATGTCAGACTTTATGCAGATGACATAGTATTGGTTGCATCTGCTAGTGGTCCAGGAGATCTGAGACAGTGACTCCAGACAGATTTTTCTATTATTGAGTCTTGGATGAGGGATTCTGGACTTTTAATAAGTACTGGGAAAACTCAGAGCACGATTTTTTCTGTGGGACCTCATGTAAAAAATTCTATTGACTTGAAGATTAGTTTTTTGGACGGGACAAAGGTACAAGAGGTCAATACTTATAAATATTTGGGAGATATGGTTGATTATCGTTTTTCGTTTTCTAAACATATATCATTACAAATTAAAAAAGTAAATCAAAGATTGGGAGCATTAAGAAGGGTGTCAGGATGTTTGACTAGGGACATAAAGACTAAATTGATAAAACAATTGTTGCTACCCATGTTAGAATATGGTCTCCCATTATATAAACACTCCTATAAAAAATCCTTATTAAAGTTGGATCAGACTTATTATAGATTGGGGAATTATATTTTGAATAACAAACCTCGTGTCCATCATTGTTTAGTCTATCAGGAACTTGGATGGTTATATCCGTCAGCTCGAAGAGAATTTGTGTGGCTAACAATATGTTATGGCTTGATACATTCAAAAATGCATTCTTTAAGACATTTGCTTTGCTTGAATTCAGATTCAAAATATTTAGATATGTTTAGGAGATCAACAAGAAAATTGCCTACGATCCAAAATACAAATCGTATGGGGGATATGGTTTTACAGAATAGTGTAGATAAGTCGTGGAATAAATTGTCTTGCCAACTTATTGAAATTTCTGACTTGCACATTTTTAAATTTGAATTGTATAATTATTTAAATGTTAGTTGTAATTGTTCTTAGGTTATTGTTTTTTGTGTTTTGTGTGTATTTTGTCATGTTTTGTTGTTCTGTTAAATACCACAGGTATTTGTTGTAAATGGGGATTTATTTCCCAACAGATAAACCTGTATAAAAATAAATTTTAAACAAACAAACAAACAAACAAACACTCAGGAGGTTGTACAGAAAGTGCACAGGGATCATGGCAAACTCAAGGAGTGATTAAAAGCATGGTTGTTGGGGCTTAATGCCAAAAAGTGTACAGTCATTCACATTGGACATAGGAACCCAGGAGCTGAGTATATGATGGGGGAAAGTTACTGACAGTCACTGCACAGGAAAGGGACCTTAGGGTTATCATATCCATGGATCTCAAAGTGTCAAGGCAGTGTGACAAGGCAGTAGGTATGGCTAGTGAGATGCTGTGATGCACAGGGGGGAGAAGTATCTCCTGCAGGAGGTGAGAGGGTGTGTTGCTACTGTATCTCTTGATCCCTTACTGGTGAGACCCCACCCGGAGTACTGTGTCCTGTTTTGGTGACTGCACCTCAGAAAGAACATAGACAGAGTGGAGGTGGTCCAAAGGAGGTAACTAAAATGGTGCAGAGATTACACAAAAATCCCTAGAAGGAGAAACTTAGGGAACTCAGCATGAGTGTGAGAGGTGACATGACAGAGACATACAAGTACCTCATAGGGCTGAACAGAGTGCACAGTGGAGTCTCTTTCAAATTAGAAAGAGCTCCAGGACCAGGGGGCATACTTTGACACTAGGAGCGGGGGAGTCAAGAGAGATGTGAAGAAATATTTATTCACTGAAAGGGTGGTAAATGCCTTTAACAGACTGCCAACAGAAATTGTGGAGATTAAAACAGTGGAGGGCTTCAAGCATGCATGGGATAGACATGGAGGTATATTAGAAAAGATGCAGGGAGTCAGGAGGAGCGCGGAAGACCAGATAGTGTATACAGAGGCAGTTTAGGCAGGAACATCAAGGCAGACTGGTTGGGCCAAGTGGTCCACAAGAAAAATTTTGTTTCTGGGGCCTGTATCCAGGATAATGGTTCTGTCTCTCATCCTTTTTCTCTCACCTGGGGCACTAGGCAGGGTTGCCCATGGCCCCCCTCTCCTTTCCTTTTTGCACTATATATTGAGCCTTTAACAAGGAAACTTCATACAGACACCAGAATCACAGGCCTGAACACTGGCACACAGCAACATAAATTAGCTGGGTATGCAGGCAATATTCTTATTTACCTGTCAGACCATGGTAACTCTTTGCCTTCCCTGTGGGAAGTCTTAGATAGTTACAGTACGTTCTCATGCTGTAAGCTGAACACAAAAAAAACAGAGCTCTTATAGGCTAGTTACCCTCCCCCTGCACCTGTAAAAACAACATTTCCTTTCAAATGGGGGCCTTCCAGCACTTAAATACATAGGGGCCAAACTCACTATGGACCCCTCTCAGTTATTCAGTTTAAGCTTTGCCTCATTATGCAAATCACCTAAGACCTTCAAACCTGGTCCATGCTACCCTTAAATCTGGCACAATGTATTGAGTTGGTGTACATCCTTGCTGCCAAGGCTTTAAATTTCTTCCAAATGCTGCCTATGACTCCAGCCAGTCAATAATTCTTGAAATGGAGTAAAGTAATTTCTCATTTCCTATGGCAGAGAAATGGACTCCATATTAAATATAAGGTCCCCTAGCTCCCTAAATCACAAGTGGAGATGAGCCTTCCCTAATCTCCACTTGTACTTTCAAATGGCACAATTACAAACTGCAATGTACTGATTGGATCCTACCTACCAAGCTCCTTGGTAAACATTCAAGCTCACTCAGGATGAGTTACTCCCATTAACAAAATCCCTTTTTGCCTCACATCCTTCAGCCCTACTCTCCCTTATTCCTCCTCCATGCTGCAGGTATGGTAGTCTACTATGAGGAGAAAGAGACCACCATGCTTTCTTTCTTCATCTCATTCTTACTCATATACTGTACATACCTCTCTTCTGGCATGGTTAGGTACCAAGTACAGAAAATGGGAATGCATTAATTTATCCTAACTACATCAGTTCCTTGTAAGTGGGGATGTCATCTCATTCCAGGAGCTAAAAACAATATGCAACTCCTCTCGTCTGACCACTAATGGTATTTGCAGGTGAGACCTTTCTCAACTCTTAGCAACAGTGTTGGAAGGATGCTCCTCAGCCCAAACTACTGTACACTCTCTTACGAACCACTAAAATGCAGGGAAACCTCTCACACCTTACAGCACGCTCAATAGAGCCTTGTAGCAACTGGTAGCAACTAGCACACTTCCTGTTAGGGATAAATGGGCTGCTAAGCTATAGAGATGGGCGAAGTGGCCCCAATTTGCTCCGTAAAGTGATTCATGGAGTGAAAGCTATCAGAGAGGCCCGCAACGCGAAGCAGAGTAATTCTTGGCGCTATAATGGGTAACGCCAAGTCCATTGAAAACAATGACTTCGCATTACTCCACCTTCCCAAACCACTACTCCACCAATTCTTAAGGCGAAGTACATTGAAAACAATGTACTTTGCCTCACTTCTCCTTGTTTTTAAGCTCTAAAGGT
Source organism: Neoceratodus forsteri (assembly GCA_016271365.2). NCBI lineage: Eukaryota > Metazoa > Chordata > Ceratodontiformes > Ceratodontidae > Neoceratodus > Neoceratodus forsteri. Next base: position 1,697,999,747 of record CM057449.1, on the reverse strand, counting down.
GAATTTTGCAGTGATTCATGGGATTTCAGGTCACATGGGCTCTAGATTGTTCTGCACAGTCTCAGTTTGGGGTAGTGTGTGTAAGAAGTTGTAGGAGACAATCTGCTCTGAGAGCTCTGCAATTTAAACCTTCTAAAAGCTGTTAAAAAACCCTTTTTGAGTCATTTTTTTTTCTGAAACTTTAGTTAATCGATTATAGGAAACCCTCCTGTGCTCATATCATCAAGCGTTTATTGTTTGTGTGTGGATTTTGAATGTTAATGTACAACATTCAGTCTGTGTACTGAGAGACAGTGGAAGTGTGCTTTGGGGGAGGGGCGTATCTGTGGTGTAGGTAGATTAACTTGGAGAAAAATACAGTGCTTTCTGTTTTGGTGATATTTTTCTTGTATAACAGTGTTAATGTACACAGAGTAATATTTTCAATAATTCTTGCCATTTTTTTGCTGACTGTTGTGGTGCAGCAGTGCATAATTTTAGTTTGTTTAAAGTATGTGGTTACTGTATATTACTGAAGTTTTCAATTTGCTACGCATTACTTAGTGTGCGTGTGAGTGTGTGTGTGTGTGATGCATGTCATCAAATAAGACACCTTTTATTGTGCCACATAATAATTTCAGCAATGTGAACCTGCTATCCACTACAGCTGTGTGATTTTTGTACTTCTTTGTGATATCTTTACTGGTACTAGTACTAGTGACTGTTACTGCAGCAGTACAGTACACTGCCCCCTCGGCCCGCTCCAACCAGCAAAAGTATTCTTTTCCAGATTTGAATTTCTGATGTTGAGCACTGGTTAGGTGTTGTGTCTTTGCATCTGCATCTCTTCAGTGTGCAGCGCAATCTTAATCTGTCTGTGCATTTGCATCTCTTTAGGGCCCAATCTCCATCTGTAACTTAAGTCACAGTTGTTTCTTTGGCTCTCCTTCAGAGTACTGGACAGGTGTGTTGCATAATTCTGCATGAACATTGTACTCAATATGCGTTTTTAAGTCAGGATCATCATCGTGATACAAATCACGTTCTTCATCATCACAGTCACAAATGCAGTCACAAATCACGATTCACAATCACGTCACGAATCACAACACTAACTTTTTGACTAGTTACACGGATGTATTGCAAGCATGTTTTGTAGTATCTCTCCAGGCTTCACCACCCCACCATTGTACTCATTAATGAGCTTTTTAAGTCAGGGAGTTTGTGCTTCAGCTCATCGGGGAAGTACAGCCGTAGGCATTTGCGTTCCCAATACAGTTCCATATTGTTTATCTCACACTGTCTACACCGAATCACGTTTTTCATCATCATCATGGTCACAAATGAAGTCACAAATCATGATTCACGATCACGTCATGAATCACAACACTAATGTTTTGACTAGTTACTTGGATGTACTGTAAGCATGTTTTGTAGTACAGTATCTTTCCAGGCTTCGCCACTCCACCATTGTACTCATTAATAAGCGCTTTTAAGTTGGGGAGTTTTGTGCTACAGCTCATTACTCGAGTGTGTGTGTGTAAGTGTGTGTGCGATGCGTGCCATTAAATCAAACACCTTTTATTGTGTTACAGAGTAATTGCAGCAGTGTGAACCTGCTGTCCACCACACTTGCATGAATTTTTGATACTGCTTTGTGGTATCTTTACTAGTAGTGGATTGTTACTGCTGTGCACTAATCCCCCAACTGGCAAAATGTACTCCTTTCCAGATTTGGATTTGTGACTTATGAGCACTGGTTAGGTGTTGTTGTGCCTTTTCGTATGCATCACTTGAGTGTGCAGCACAATCGTAATCTGTCTGTGCGTTTGCATGGCACCATTAATTCTGGGAGACTGCATTTCTTGTTACGTTCTCATTTCACTTTGTCACCACTGGTGAATTTTCTGAACACAAGACAGTAGCATTTTGGGGATGCACATTAGTTCTGGTGACTCTGTGTGTGACCTGACCACTGCGTGCATGACTGAGTGCACCATTAATTCTGGGAGACTTTGCATTTCTTGTTACACTCTCATTTCACTTCATCAGCACTGGGGAGTTTTCTGGACACATGACAGTAGCACTTTGGGGATGCACATTCTTTCTGGTGACTGTGTGGGTGGGATGCTGTCAATATTGTTGACACTCCGCCTTATTTCGCGTTTAAGGCGGAATGACAATGTGAAGTAATAATAAGGGGTAGTGAGCCTTTCCTATGGGGCACTCTGCATAGCAAAGTGCCAACGTGAGGTGATCACTTTGCGTTCACTTCGCTGTCGGATTTTTTTAAATTCACTGCATCTCTACTAAGCTACAGGCATCCATCTTGGACAAAGAGTTTGAAAGCACAATTAATGCAACTTACCATATTACACATTCACCTATTCACGGGGAATTTGCATGGAAGAATGCTCAGTCATACATCTAGGAAAAAAGAACCTGAATATCAAGTAGTATAATCTATGTAGTTTTGTTATAAAAATAGCTAACGCAGAAAGGGACCTGGATGTTACATTCAACAATAAGTTTAACTGGAACAGTCAATGTAACAAAGTAACTCAAGTATGTAATAGCATCCTGGCTGCTATTAAAAGGTCTTTCATTTGAAGAAACGAAGAATGTATTATTCAATTGTATAAATCATATATCAGATCACATACTGATTATGCTGTTTCATTCTGGGCCCCATATTTGCAGCAATATAAAAAGATGATAGAGAGACCACAAAGAAGGGTCACAAAACTAATACCTGAAATAAGACATCTACCATATCAGGCTAGGGTAAGATTCCTAGGATTATACAATTTACAAAACAGAAGAGATGGAGGAGACCTGTTACTTTTATTTAATACTATAAATGATGAAGACCTTAGGAAACTATGAAACCTACAATACTCTGATAAAAAACATGGATTAAGATGCAGTAACAGACAGATTAAAATCCCGAGGGCAACAACAAACAAAAGATTATATTATTTTACAGTTAGAGCCATTAAACTAAGGAATTCTCTGCCACAATATATTGTAGAATCGACATCCAGTGATAGATTTGAATCAGAATTAGATAAGATCTTTCTGGGGCAATCAAATTAAATCCCCCCCCACAAATGTGGGGAAAGTGGTCTCGATGGGCCTGGTGCCTACTTCTACTTTTTCTAACCGAGTAACCGAGTAATACCGAGTAACCTGATGTGTTATTTCCATACTCCTGTAATACAGGCAACATTTCAAATTGCTTTCCCACCCCACTGTTGGAGAAAATGTGGTAACATGAGAGCTATTCAGACACATATTTTCTGGGAGTGCTCATGTCTATGCCCATTCTGGCTATCTATAAATCAGGCCCTGAAAGATATTTTCCTATTCCCCAGAATTTGAACCTCACACATACTTGCTTATGATATTCCCTACTAATTGAAGAATAATCATGAAACTTATTTGTTGCAAATCTTCCTGACAATGGCTAAAAAAGTTATTGTCTAAATTTGGTTCACCCCACAGTACCATCCCTAAAACTTTGGTGGCCCTTGGTCAACTCTATATACAGAATGGAAAATATATCTTACAATTGAATGCATAAACCTGACCTTTCCTGCCTATTTGCACCCCTTGTGTACATTACAGAATGTGACAAGCCCCTGTCATCCATGATTTTGAAAGCGGTAACCTGTCTTTCTCCAGTACATTTGAAGAGATTTCTTTCTCTTGCTGGTCTTACCTGTTTGGCATGCTGGACTTTGCCTACTTCCGAATTCTTTCCTTTTAACAAGATATCATAAAGGTATGATGCACTTGTTCCCTAATTTAATCCAGAAAGTGGTTATACAACCCTACAGCCTAACTATTTGAGTCCCCCCCCCCCCCGATCTAGGGAATATGTTTGATTCTGTTTTTGTTATGAGATAATACTTCGTCCATAGGCACTTTTTGAAACATTGTCTTATTAAATCAGAGTACTGTACATTCCCCAAGGTACATTATAGAATAAGGTATACGGTAGACTCACTGTTAGAGTTATGGTTCCAAAACATGGAAATAAGCTGTAAATTGTGCTTTTGCATAAGTATTTACTAAGAAAAGAAAAAGAAAAAAGAAAGGAAGTGCTCCTCCTCCTTTCTGTAGAAATCTACCTATTAAAAATTCCACTTCTCCATGTCTACTCTTTGGTACTTAAGAACCCTGTTCAGGTAAACAGATTTCACATTATTTGCTATTGGCTCTTTCCTTGCTGGCCCAATTTCAGCTGCCCCTCCATTAATCACAGATATGTCCCTTTACAAATTAGACACCACTCACTTCTTTCACAATAGGTTAGTTACTTGAATCTTCCTTTCAGAAAATCCTTCAGCATACTATATGGCTGCCACCCAGGTCCTCCCACTTGGTCCACAAACTTGGATATGCTAGGCACTGTGGGTCTATCTGACCTGGCAGTCAGGTATTTCAACTTCTACCTCTCAGACTGGCTCCCATTGGTCCAAGATGGTGATGCATTATACTAGCCCCTGCCCATGAAGTCTGGTGTTCCCCAGGTCTCCATCCTTGGACCACTCCTCTTTTCCATCTTTATAAAAGACTTCCCTTCCACTTGCGTCTCTTCACACATAAATATGCATGCAGATGGCACAGTTCTTTTTGCTTCAGAGGTCTCAATCTCTGAGCTTGAATCCTCACTCCAGCATGATGACAACATCCAGTACTGGTTCCATGCAAACTAGCTCTTGCTAAATGTAAAAAAATCTCTCTCTCTCTCTCTTACATTCAACACTACACAAAGATTAGCAAGGCTCCAACATACACTTGTCTTCTGAAATCTTAGATGGCAATCTGCTTTAACAAGTACACCATTTCAAATACTTACAGGGTGTGACTGGATCAGAATCTTAGCTTTTCCATTCATACTAATGCCATGCACAAAAAAATTCACCCTGAGCTTGGTATGCTGTACCAAAACATATCATGCCTCCCTTTCCTGGTCCATGGTGAGGTCATCCTGAAGATGATCTTGCCTGTGTTTGACTGTGCAGATGTATTCTGGAATGCTGCCCCAAAGTCTACACTTGCCAGCATGATCCCCTTTTTTTATTCTTTCTGCCTGTTTGCCCTTAGTGCTTCATCTCTCACCAGTCATTGCTCTCTGTATGCTAATCTGTCTTTCCCAGCACTTGAAGCACAGCATCTATCACAAAGTCCCTTCTTCATGGCCAAATACTGGCCTACCACTACTCCCATTTATTTATTTATTTATTTATTTATTTAGTTAAACATCAGTTTAGAAACCTTTAAGCCAGAGGCTCATTTACAAAGGTACCTCGTCACAAAGAGGACATCAGAACAGTAGTACCAGGGACATAGTACTTACAAACAAAAAAGTTACAGTTCAATTACAATTTTGTTTCAATAGAATACAATCTCCAATGAAGCAAAAGATAACAAAAGGTGCAAAACTTATGGTCGGGGGAGAGCTGGTGGGAGTAGAAGGGAGGGAGATAGGGGAGGAGGAATTAGTAGGGAAAGGAAGGGGAGCCGCTCAGTGAGCATTGTCAAACAGAGTATATATATATATTTTTTTTTTTTACACTAGGCTAGCAGCAGTTGCATTTGCGAGAGCTAAGCAGGAAGTTTCTGAGCCTGGGCTTAAAGCAAGCTAAGGTTAGTGAGTTTGAGACACTGGCAGGGAGGGAGTTATACCAGTGGGGCACGCGTGAGGGAATGCCCTCTGACCTTGAGAGGTCCTGGCTCTCGAATAACTAGGGTAGCTCTTGATGAGCTGCGTGTGATCAGGGTCAGTGCAGCACTGCGAATGGAGTTGGATAGGCCTATGGGGATAGGGCCCGCTAGGGCTTTAAAGGTGAGCTGGCATGTCTGATACATGAGTCGCTTCTTCCAGGTTGAGTAGGGTAGCCAGGGTATACAGCTTACATGTGTGAGTGAGTCTGGAAGCACCAGTGATAAGTCTGCAGACCTTATTAACTGTGAGGTGAACCTTGTTGAGGGCAGTCTGATCTGCTGAGCCATAGACCAGAAGGCCATAGTCAATGAGAGACATGACAGAGGAGGTGACAGCCAGGTGGAGGGCATCAGGAGGGAGGCATTTCTTGTGCCGGTAAAGAATGCCTAGCCGTAAGTTGGTGACAGAATTTAGGGCAGATATATGTCCATGGAATGAAAGTTCAGGGTCAAAGGTTATACCAAGATATTTATAGGACTGCACCTGGTCAATGACGAGATTGGGTGTGGAGTGGACAGCTAAGGGAAACTTGCTGTACTTAATTTGGGGGTGGGAGAAGAGTACCATTTTTGTTTTCTTAAGGTTGATAACAAGTCAGTGCTCAGTGAACCAGGTAGCTGCAGAGTCAAAGACTAGTTAGAGGAGTTCTGTAGCAGCATGGGGTCATTGTGGGAGGCACGAGAACAGCATCATCAGCATAGAAAGCATCTTACCCATACAACTGCTGGGTAGGAGTTAAGAAAGAGTGAGAATAGTAGGGGTCCAAGAATTGAGCCTCGCACCCCAGAGTGAATGGGGCATGTTTCAGAGAGAGTACCGTTGACTTTCACACATTGGGAGCGGGCGGAGAGATAGCTGGTGCACCAGGAAACAGGTCCTGAGGCAAAGCCTATTAGGTCGAGGGTGGAGAGCAAAAGAGGATGCGAAACGGTATCAAATGCTTTAGACAGATCAATGAATATAGCACCGGCCAGGGCACCAGAGTCCAAGGAGGCATGGAGGAAGTTGGAAAATTCCAGGAGTGCTGTATTGGTACTATGACCTGCTCTGAACCTGTGTTGTTCAGGGCAGAGAACATTGTACTTACAGAGGTAGTCAGAGACTTGGGACGCCACAATTTTCTCTAACGCCTTAGAGAGGGGGGAGAGGATTGAGATGGGTCGGTAGTTACCGGAAGAGTCCTGTCACCACCTTTATGGACAGGGGTAACTGTGGCAGTCTTCCAGGCAGAGGGGAATTGTCCAAGACAGAGTGATTTGTTGAAAATGCATGTAATAGGTAAGAGGACCTGATCCAGGACCTGACGTAAAAGGCAGGGATCAAGTGAGTCATTACCGATGGTGTTACCTTTTAGGGCTTTTAGCAAGTAAGGCCTAGCTTCTTGCATGGTGACATGATGCAGGTGGAAAGAGGGCGGGCAATGGGTGGTGGTACAGATGGAGGAGGTGGACTGAAAAGTTACCAGGAAGTACTGAGCTAAGGTCGGTAAAGGAGTTATTGAGGTGGGTGGCAATGAGGGCAGGGTCAGAGGAGGCGGTACCATTGATGTTGAGAAGAGAAGGAGAGGGACTGGGAGTGACCATTCAGTTGCTTGATGTTGTCCCAGAAGCACCTGGGGTTCCCCAGAAGGAGATAAGAGAGGCTTGGTAGTATTCCGCCTTTGCTTGCGGATGGCCCAGATGCACTGGTTGCGGGCGGCATAGGACTGCTTGTCAGCTGAACGCCAGTAGCAACAGCAAGGTGCCAAAGATTGTCGTTGTTGCTTAAGTTGCCACAGTAGGGCAGGGGTGATCCAAGGGGCATGTTTCACTTTGGACCTCCTAGCAGTTATGGGAGCAAAGATATCACAGGCAAAGTTGAAAGTGCTTACAAAGAAGGCCAGGGCCAAGTCAATGTTGGTTGCCCTCATCAGAGGGGACCAATCAGTGTGGGCAAGGAAGTGCTTAAGGCCTATGAGTCCCCCAGGCCTAAGATGCCTTTGAGAGGTGGTTTTGACCGGGGATGAGGGCCGAGGGGTTTCCCAGTTGAAAAGCACAGGGGAGTGGTCACTGAGGCAGTCAGGGAGGATTTGGATGTTGTGGATGCGGATTGGCCTGTTGGTGAGGACCACATCCAGGAGGGTGCTTGTCCCCAGAGTTTTTCTAGTAGGCTGTGTGACCAGTTGAGTTAGGTCAATTGAATTGAAAGCCTCACGGTGGGAGGAGATGAGGGCAGAGCCAGTTTATATTCAAGTCGCCACCAAGATTTGGTCCGACGAGTTGGGTAGGGAGGTGAGGTAGTCAATTAGTGGGCCCAGGACCTGGGATTGGTTCTTGGGGGGGGTATGTAGGCTACGGTTAGGAATAATGGGCCTCTAGCTGGGTCAGGGGAAAGCTTTAGAGTAAGTGCCTGGGCCTCATGGTCGAGGTCAGGCGGGGGGAGTGGTAGCCCCATGAGAGAATCCTTCAAATAGAAGACACAGCCCCCACCTCTCCTGCCGACACGGTACAACCGGTGGAGAGTGTAGCCGGGGAGAGAGACATGAGAGTTGGGAGTGGAGGGAGACAGCCAGGTTTCAACCAGGGCAACAACATCAGGTTTATGAAGCGTCACCCAGCAGTGTAGAGAGTCCAGTTTTTTCAGGAGGCTACAGATGTTCATAGAAGCAATGCGCAGCCCAGGAGATTTCAGGGGGAGGACCAGTGCTGCCAGGCTCGGGATTGGGGTGGACATTGCCTGACAGGAGCAGGAGGAGGAGGGCTGATCTGGGGAGTGCACAATGGCAGGATAGCTTTCGACGATTGGAGAGGGGGTGATGAGGGGGTGATCACCAAGTGAAAACAGCTACTAGAGAGCAGTAAAATGTGACAAGTGAGGTATTGGGAGCAAATTGTTCAAACTTAATCAGGCTCCCTCTAGTGGCAAAACAATATAAGGAGCTAATGGAGAAGTTGGGTGTTTTAAAAAAAAAAAAAAGATCAAGCACAGGCAAAAAGATTAACTTGCTGGGGGCGGGCTGGTAGTGGGTGTGGGGAGAAGAGCAAATGGGCTGTGGGCTATCAGGTACTATTGTGATTCAAAAAAGAAGGTGATTAGTAGCAGGGCAAACCAAAATTCTGCACGCAGGAAAAGCACTTAGAAGTTAAACAGTCCCCAAATGAGTTTTTCACAGGGGGGTAATTCAGTTACAACTGGAAATGCACTTTACAAATTAACAAACAGTCCCCAGTGAGATTTGCACGGGAGGGATTTCAGATAGAACACAGGTCCTGGGCTTGCAGTGACTCTAAGCATTTACCCCTCTTCTCTGCTTAGCCCTGCCATCCCTTCCTCCTACTCCCTTTATTTGTCTGCTGTCCGTTCCTGCAATGTCTCTCACAGTAAATTGATAGCAGGCCAGTGCGTTTTCTCCAGTTATCTTCATACACTTTTGAACAGCCTCCCTCTCCCCAGCTGTCTCTCTTCCTCCTTCCACTCTCTCTCAAACTACTCTTACTGACACACTTCACAAAATAATGCACCTGTAGATATACTTCTTCCCCTCTCTCCACCTTACACCAACCCATGTCCTATCCATCCCCCCTGCTATGTTACCTGTTTTACTCTTTCTTGCCTGCTAAATTGTATAGCTTACAACTCAATGTGCTCTACAATCTGAATATGATGCAACATTGGTTCTATACAAATGTCTTGAACAACATCAGTGGCACGTTCCTTTAGCACTGAACCTGGCTATCCAATAACCAACATACATGTAAACCTTTTACTTTGTTTTTTTCTTTCTCTTTCTCTAATATTCATTAATTGTACTTTAATTTTATTATACACATTCATGCACCTATTGTTGTCAGTCTATTATTGTTATTTTACTCCCAGTTGTATCCCTCCCCCAAGTCATACTTAGGTTCATACTTACAGTAAGTATCTACAGGAGTAGAAGGTGAATGTCCATTTTAGATTCCTATCATTTAGCCATAAAAGGACAGATTGGTTGCCATAAGAATTAGTTTATCCAGTTTATTTTTAAAAGTATTTTTGGTTTCTGTAATAATAACATCTAGTGGGAAATAATTCCAAGGGTTCACTACCCATTGTGAAATGAAGCATTTTCTTTTCAAAGTATTGAATTTCTGACACTTTACTTGTAGGGGTGTCCTCTTGTATATAATGAAATCTTCTTGAATTCAAATCTTATCTCATTCATTAAATATGGGTTGTGTCTCACATCTCACATTAATAATAGATCGCCTCTTATGTATCTTGTCTCTAAAGGCATAAGTCCAAGTTTGTGTAACCTTGGATAATATTCTAACAGGATCTGTCTTGTTGTTCACCTGTCAACTTTCTGTAGTTGTGCTGTATCTCTTTTTTGAATGGACACTGAAGCTTGATTGAAAAGTCCAAATGAGGATGAACATATGATCTATATAGAAGACAATAACATATTGATCTCTTGATCTGATATTTTTCCTTGTTACCCAAGAAAATTAATTTGTTTTACTTATGGCTGTATCTGTTTTGTGCTACTTAAGTTGTTAGAGATTATAGCACCCAGGTTTCTTTCATATAATAATTTTTAAGCTGTTTTCCACATAGAAAATAATTATGATTAGTATTTCATAAACCCAAGTGCATAACTTTATACATATCAAAACTAAAACATCTCCCATTTTATTGTCCAGTTTGAGACTGTGTTTAAATCTCCCTGAATTTTAGTAATTTCTTCTGCATTGCTGCATTTACCCCCATCCTGCAATCATCTACATATTTAGTAACCCAACTTAATAGCTGCATTGAGAGATCTGAGGTAAAAATTTGGAATATGAAGGGACTGAATAATGAACCCTGCGTAACACCACTTGACACTGTCCCACTTTCCAAATGGTAGCCATCTATCATCACTCTCTGAGTCTTACCCTTCAACCAGTGTAGGATCCAGTTGATGTATCTGAAGTTTATCTATAAAGCTTTTAATTTTTTGATCAGTGCCCAATGAGGGACTAGATCAAATGATTACTTAAATCCAGAAAAACCACGTCACATGGGATCCTTTATCGAATTCAGTGCTGATTTTTTTCATAAAAGCAAGGACGATTTATAGTATAGGACCTCCCCTTTGTAAACCCATGCTGATTTGGGTCGAGGTCACACAATTCAGCTGACATTCTGTCCTTGATTATGGTCTCCATTACTTTACAGAGAATCAGAGTAAGGCTGATATGCCTGTAATAGTCATATAATTTCTTTCTCCTTTTCTAAAAAGGGGACAACATAGGCTGCCCCCCAATCTTGAGAGATACACCCACTACTTATGTTTTTATCAAAAAGCAGCTTAAGAGCAAATGGCTAGATGTTTAGCCATAATTTGATCATATTCCCTGTTAAGAGATCAGGATGAGGGGATGAGTTCACTTTAACGTTGTTGATTTTATTGTTGATTCCTCTAATGATATCTCAATTACCTGACTCGAACTGAAGTCAATATATGATGGTAAGTTGTCATTTTCAGCATAGACATGACAAAGGTATCTACTGAAGATGTGCGCCATATCCTCTGACATTTTAACATTTTTGTTGTCTATGACAAGCAGGGCCACCTTATATTGAGTTTTAGTTTTGAATGAATTTATGTACTGTAACAGAACAATACTTTGCTATTTTGTTGCCTGATCTGCCAGTTTCTGTTCCAAATTTGTTTTACTTTTATTAATTTCATGTTTGCATAGTGTTTGTACATTTTAAAAGGCCTCACATCTTGCTGGAGTTTTTAATGATGTATTTTCTTTGTATAGTTTCTGCTTTTTAATTTTATTCTATTTATTTTATTAGTCAGCAATTTAGGCCTGAGTTTATCATTTTAACATTTCCTGATTTTTGGAATATATTTATTGCTTGAATGAAGAATAACATTTATAAGTCTAACCCAAATAGTTTCTGCATTGCAGTCCATAAAAAGTGAATCCCAGTTTATTTTTGAAAATTCTTCTTCGATGTTTTGCACATCTGCCCTTTCACACATGAAGAATTCAGATTCACCATGATACTGCACATGAGAAAAGTTAACTTCAAACCTCACTTGATTGTGGTCACTATTCCCCAAAGGTGGCCCAATTTTAAAATTTCTTAATGTTGATATTTTCTGTTCTCAGTATAATATCTAGAATATTTAAGACTCTGATAGGTTCTAAGATATACAGGTGCCAGTGGAGCTGCTCACAGGTGCAAGTGAACTGTTCACCCATGGTGGATGATGCTGTGAGGGTAATCCAACCTATATCATTAAAATTAAAATCCCCCATAAGAATGACCTGTCCTAGTTCTTTTGCTAATTCACTTTCTATAATAATTTCTAAAGAAATATCCTCTGTGATATCTGGTGGGCAAGAACAAAGACCTAACATTGGAGAATCTGGCAAATTGGCAAGCATTTTAAGCCACAGGGTTGCTGTGAGTGATGCTTCCTTTATTTGAAATGTTCACTGATCTGAAATTATAGTTTGTATATAGGGCTATGTCTCAACCTTTACAAATGGGTCTATTTATGAAAGAGAAATCATAACCTTGAACATTTCTATCCAAACATCAGTATTGGACCACCAGGTTTCTGTTATGGCAGTTATGACTGGTTTATCAGGAACAGACAGTGCCAGTAATTCATCAGTTGCCTTTGCCACCTCAAGGTTGGACTACTGTAATGCCTTGTACTGTGTGCTTTCAGGAGGCAATCTCCACCATCTGCAGCTGGTGCAGACCATGGCTGCCAGGCTTTTAACTGGTGCACCTAGGTGTGAGCATATTATGCCAGTTCTCTGCAGGCTGCAGTGGTTGCTGGTAAGGTGGAGGATTGCCTTCAAGGTAGGATTACTGACCTACAAAGCCCTACACAGCCAGGGACCAGACTATCTGTAAGACCTCCTGGTTCCTCACTGCCTGACTTGCCTGCTCTGTTCTTTTGAGGGTGGCCTCTTGATGGTCTCCAGGACTAGGTTGCAGCAATTGGGAAATCATGCTTTTTCTGTTGCAGCACCAGTCCTGTGGATTTGTTGCCAAGATATTTAAGAGAAGCCCCCTCAGTGGAAGCCTTTAAGAAGGGGCTCAAGACATTTTTATTTAATCAAGCATTTGAGCAAACGTATTAAGAAATACTCATATGCTTTGCTAACTGTCTTATTATGTGATTATTTATATTATGATTTTAAGGGCATATGCTTTGTAAAGCAACATAATGTGATGTTACTAAATGTTTTATTATTATATTCTGTTTTACATTTGTCAGGAACAGTCAGTGCCAGTAATTCATCGACTGCCTTGGTCACCTCAGGGTTGGACTACTGTAATGCCTTGTACCTTGGGCTTTCGGGAGGCAATCATTGCCATCTGTATTTGCCAGTGTCTGTGGCTCAGCTGGTTCCACACTTGCCTCTGAGGCCAGAAGATCAGAAAGCTGTTAGTTCTATTCCCACTCCAGGCACTTGGGTTAAATCCTGATACTGACACTGTAGGGCAGCATGAGGGGGATGCTGCACTCCTGAGGTGCCATCTTTTGGATGAGACATTAAACCAAAGTCCCATCTGCCTGTTCTGGTGGTAGTTCAGGTGGATGTTAAAGATCCCATGGCACTTCTCGAAAAGAGTAGGGGAACATTTTATTAATAATGCAAAACAAATCACAAATAAATATTGTTAACAGCACATACAACATAAACAAAATTTCCAAATAAAATATAAAACAAAAATTCAAAAGGCCATCCATTAATGAAAATATTTGGCATGACAGTTTTGTTTTTTTAGAATAAATACGACCCTCCTAGATCCCCTAAACTCACCCAAATCCCACCCTCAATTCATCTCTAAATCCTCCCAAAATCCATGAAACTAAAAAATAATCTTTATCTTAAACAAGCATTTGTCAATGCTGAATGTTTGCTTGCTGGCATTAGCAGTGGAAGTGCAGGAGTTAGACAGATGCAGTATAGGAATGGCATTGAAGTATTGAACTGACACCAACTCCACCCTCACTCTGCAGAGATGGACAGGCATTTGGGTGTGCCTTTGGGTCATCACCCATGACAGTCACGATGTTTCACCTCACCCTACCCTTCAGACACTGACAAGTGTTGAGGTGTGCCTTGGGGGGTTTCGCCTTTACACTCACCTCATTCCATAAGGAAATACACTGAAATAGGCATAGTATAGGAGAATGGGGTGAACTCTGGTGGCAAAGAGTCCAAGGCACACCTCAATGCCTGTCACTGGCTGCAGGGTGGGGGTGGGGGTGAAATGGCATGAGCATTACTGCCGACTATCCCAAGTCACACCCCTGATGCCTGTTAGTCCCTACAAGGTAGGCCATTATGGTCGAAAACCCTAGCATCCTGGGAGTTTCTTGGTATTTTTACTCCAAGTTTTCCACATGGATTTTTTGTGACCCCACCGCATGAACAGTGACACTATCAGTTTATTACATGAAAAGTGATTTTGCAGAGCAACTGCGACATTTGGCGTCACAGGTGCAAATACACATTTCGAACAGGTTATGAAAAGTGACAGGTGTACTGTTCCCGAGGAGGTGTAAAAAATGGCATTGTTGAAAATCTAGAGTGAAAATATACAACAACTGGTGAAGTCACGAGTGTGCGTAAGAGCTGCGCAATGTACACCCGTAATGTAAGTAGTTTGGAGATTTTTTACAGCAGATTTTCAACATAGGCATTTTGCACCTCCACTCATGAACAGTGTCACTGTGATTTTCATAATCTATCCCGAACACTGAATTCCCACAGTGACCGTGCTATTCTGTGCCGGAAGTGTGAAAACACATTTTGGCCAGGGCGTGAAAAATGACAGCTGTACTGTTCATAAGGAGGTGTGGAAAAATGTCAGTGTTGAAAATCTGGACTGAAAATATTATAAATTCGTGAACTTATGAGGGTGCATGGAAATTACGCAATGCATGCTGGTGACAGAGTTATTTTATGGACTTTTGTCACCAGATTTTCAACATAGCCATTTTACCACCTCTGCTCATGACCAGTGTCACTGTGATTTTCTTAATGTGTCCCGAACATTGATTTTGCACACCGACCATGCTGATGTGCGCTACACGTGCGAAAACACATTTTGGGCATGATTTGAAAAACAGCAGCTATACTGTTCATAAGGAGGTGTGGTTAAATGACAATGTTGAAAATCTGGACTGAAAATATTAAAAATTCTCAAAGTTACGAGCATGCGTAGGAACTGCGCAACACACCCTCGTAAAACAGTCATTTTTGGGGAATTGTTTCAGCAAATCTTCAACATAGAGTTTTTGGGGGCCTACCCGATGAACTGTGACACTGTCATTTCATTACTCAGTCCCGAAACGTGGTTCCGCTCAGTGACTGCAAAATCACCTTTCAGGACTGGATAACAAAATGACAGTGACTGAATTCATAAGGTGGGTCCCCAAGAACCCCATGTTGAAAGTTTGGTGAAAAAATTCCCAAAAATGGCAGAGATATGCACCAAAGTTGAAAATAAAACATTATTATACAGCTTACCGGTGTTTCTTCAGTTCGCAGTCAGCTTTGAAGAGTGCATACGTGTTCCAGGTCCACCGAAGATCGTTGCTCTGGCCTCCAGAGGTAAGTATGGGGTGGGGTGTGTGGGAGGTGGGTGTGCAGAGGTGGGTGCGGGTTGGGGAGGGGTGAGACAGTCAATGAGGGACCATTTTTTTACAGGTTTTATGTTTCTTTAGACTATGGGACTTTTGCCATGCTGGGTGGGCTCCAGTGTGGCAGCTGGAAGTTTTTTGGGGAGCCAGTGGAGCCAATGGGAGATTGGGTACCCTGTCGGCCATACGGACTTCTGCCATGCTAGGGTGGGCTCCCAGCATGGCACGTGGAACTCTGGTTTTGGGGGAGAACCATACAGTGGAGCTGATGGGGTATTTGGGCACCCCCAGTCGGCCGTATGGACTTTTGCCACACTGGTGTGGGCTCCCAGCATGGCACCGGAAGCCTGTTGGGGGCAATGAAGCTGATGGGGGATTGGGAACCCCCTTCAGCCATACAGTGTGCTTAGGGGAGCACATGAGCACGCTGGGGTGGGCTCCCAGCATGCTACTTGGGGGAGGGGAGTAGACAAAAATGGAGCTGTCTATGACAGCTACAGATGCAGTGCAGAGTGTAGGCACTTTGCATACTGCTTATGGCAGTATATAAATTACCTGCTGACGGCAGTATGCAAATTGCCTATACGTAACCACTGCTGATTACAGAGGTTTTTTGCTTTCAACTGTACACCACTGCATCTGAAGGACTGTCATAGACAGCTCTGACATTCATGAGCATGGTGCAGCCATGCCTGCAAAAGGGAGCAGGGCATTGGAAGTGGGTGAGGCACATCTATGAAAACCCTTATGGTGGCACTATGTTTCTTGCACATGCGTGCAAGCAAACATAAAAATATATTCTGCAGTTTTCAACTGATTTCTCCATGTAAGTCCTCATCCTCATAACAGCATTCTTAGTATAAATTTTCCCACATTCCTATTAACAGTTGCAAAATATATCCAATATTCACCCATATTTTTGAAAGAAAGAGAATCCCCGCCCCCATTATTGTACATTTGCTCTTGGATGTAATTTTAAATCATTGACATATACTTCCTTAATTGCTGTTTCACATAAGTTACTAAATGAGATGTATGCCATCCAGTTTTGTTGAAAAAGCCACTGGCACCTAGTCTGCCAAAGATAACATTTCAAAATAGCAAATACAACCACTACAGTATTATCGTACAGTCTCCCAAAGCAATGTTTTTATTTATTTATTTATTTATTTTTACCAGGAGAGACACACTAAGCTGAAAGCTTGTTTACAGGTGTGATCTGGGAGCACATGAAAGTTAAATGACTTGCTGAGGGTCACACAGTATGCAAGTGGGAGCTGTTGGATGCAAACCCAGGTCTCCAGGCTTGCAGCTCAGAGTCTTAAACCACTGCACTATACTGCCTCCCAGAAGTGATCGAGCTGGGCCATGGCAACCTCCATCTTCTTGCCAAAAAAACCCCACAACTATTGCGCATGAAGACAGTTCAATAAAAAATGATCTGTTGTTTCAATCTGAGTGTTAACAGTCTGGATACAAACAATAACGTTCTTCAACTGCTTTGTGCTTATTGTTTCTCTTAACTCCCAGCCTCCCATTAGCACCTAGCCAAACAATATCCCATATTCTATAGGGAATACATCTATTCATTAGCTGATTTATTACCAGGTCTGTTTTGTTAGCCAAACATTCTTTAAATTCAGGCATAGAAGGCCCTGAGGTAGATAAAGTGTGAAAATACAAAGTCTTCCTAGATTTTTTAATAATTAGGGATCTTGTCACTCCCTAGTTGGATAGCTTCTCTAGGGAAGGCTTAAAAAACCCAGGATACCCAATCTAGGATGCAGTTTTACTGGTACTTCTATCTAGTCATTTTAGGCAAATTATTATATATCCACGTTTTGACTAATGAGTCCTGATTCTGGACTGCAATTTGCAGAGATCCTGCCCAAAAAATTGTATGAAAAAAAGCAATGGGGTTCAACATATTCAACCACCCTTATCCTTCGCAAGTATGTCATTTCCCTTTTAATTAGATTCAGCCAGGACCCCCATAACATCTGAAAGAAAATCCTTAAAACTGAAGTTTCATAGTTAAGAGGCAATGGAAAGATTGAGCTAACATATAATAGACAGGGAACCAAAAATTGCTTGATGATGTAAACCTGTTTGTTTTTGGATAATTTCCAATTTTTTCACCTGGATACCTTCCCTTCGCATATTTTTAGGCTGTTTTCCCAATTCTTATGCGTCATGTCTCCATCACCAGAGTAGACTCCCAATATTTTTATGGATTCTTGTGAAATAGTAATTCCAGCTTCCTGTGTGATCCTAGATCTCCGTTTATCAACTTAAATCCCCCCACTCTTATTCATATTCAAGCTTGCCCCTGAAACCTTTGCATATCTATCAGTTTCCAGCAGCATATGAGTAACACTATCTTCATTTTTTAAAAACAAGCAAACATCATCTGCATAGGCAACTAGTTTAATTTCTTTAGGTTCAAAAATGTCCTTAATGCCCTGTATCCTACTGTTGTTCAATATATTTCATATTTGGTCGTCTAACACAAATATGTAGAGTAGCGGACTTAAGGGACATCCCTGCTGAACTTCAGTCAGTACTGGAATCCATTTTCCTTCTTTACCAGCAATCAAAGGGGTTACCATAGCCTGACAATAAGCAATTCATAGCAACCCAATAAATACCAAAGAGATTCCATAATGGTGTAAAACCTGAAATAAAAAGCTATGATTAACTTTATCGAAAGTTTTGTGTTGGTCTAGGGAGAACACATAGCCATCTTGTCCTGTTCTATTGTAATATTCGATTACCTCTCCAATGACTGATACATTTTCTTTAATATTTATGTCCAGAAGTGAACAAACAGTTTATGCCCAACCCTTCCCACCCTCACCCCACCCACCCCTGGAAATAGTTCCTTTATACCTGGGGTTCTGACATCATTCCTCAAGAATGCAAGGTGCATATCACTGTCATATCCTCTCTAGCACACTGCACTGACAATATAAGCATACAATTGTATAATATATATATATATATATATATATATATTTTCTATATTACAAACCAATCACACACACACACAAAAAAAATAATAAAAATGTGGGGAGTAGTGCAATGTAATGGCTGTGGGGCAGCAGTCTTCTGGGAGTCTTTCTGGAGGCTGAGATGCTGCCCTATTTGCAGACAACTCTCTACCCTGAGGGAGGAAGTTGCCCCTCTTCAGGCCACACTGGACAGTAGTAAGGGGACCTTCCCCCAGGCCACACTGGATGGTAGGAAGGGAACCTCCCCCATCCAGGGAGCACCAGAGCCACCACCACTACCTCAGAGGTTGTGAAGAAAGCACAGTAGTTGGACCACAGTGGGCTCAGGGAGGGTGAGGATGGTGGAACAGAGGCACACCCAGTCAGTTGTTCCACACCACAATCCATACACCATTCTGGGGGAGCATAGCTCCCTATGGATGCACTCACAGAGGAGACTAAGGAGGCTGAGGACAACTGTCACAAGGGAGGCCCACAGGAAGGAGGCAGAGGACACCACAAGGAAAGGAAGCAGCTTCTGGTGGGGGACTCAATTATTAGGGGGATAGAACTGGGGGGAGCAGGGAAAACTGAAGTAAGGTGCCTGCCTGATGCCATGGCTTGGAGAGACAGGAAGCTCATCCTCAGGATCATGAGAACAGCTGCACCGGAGTCTGAGCTGGACGTCATTGTCCACCTAGGGACAAATTACTTGGCTAATCATGAGATTAGAGCAGTGCAGAAGGACTTTGTAGAATTGGGAAGGGGCCTAAGACAAGTAGCACACACAATATCCTTCTCTGAGGTGCTGCCTGTCAATGGCATGAGTGAGGTGAGGGTACTTTGCAACATGCAGTTTAATGAATGGTTGAAAAAATGGTGTGGAGCACAGGGGTTTGGCTTCACTGGGGACTGGGGTTCCACCTGGAGGGACACCAGCCTATACTGGCAGGATGGTCTGCATCTGTCCAGGAAGGGAACAAGTCTTTTGAGCAATCGGTTTAAATGCTTCATTGGCAAGCTTTTAAACTAGTCAAGGGGGGAGGCACTGATAAGCAGCAGGAAAATCCCAGCCTCTCCCTACAAAACAGGTTACTAAATGAGAAAAAGACAGAGGTAGACAGGTCAGTGGGGGATGCTGCAAAAGAAGGTAAAGCCATCAAAAAACAGAGAGCAATGAGTACCAATGCCCATAGTCTGAGTAATAAGCTTCCTGAATTAGTGGCCTTGATGGAGGAGGAACATCTGGATATCATGGCAGTCACAGAAACATGGTACACACAAAACCATGACTGGGACATAAACATACCAGGATACACTATCTACAGGAGGGATAGGGAGGGTAAAAGAGGAGGAGGAGTAGCTCTTTACATAAGGGAAGGAATCAAAGCAACAGAACAATAGGGAAAACAGGGAGGAAGAAAAGTGATGGGGAAATTTGGAGACCAGCAATGGCACCACAATCCGCACAGGGGTTGTATACAGACCCCCTTCTAAGGGGGAGGAAATGGACAAGGAAATGATAGAAAGAATACTTAGAATGTCAGAAAAAGGGGAGATATTGCTGATGGGTGATCTGAATATGCCAGATGTTAACTGGAGTGCAGTTGCAGCAGCCACTTCAAAGAGTGGGGTTATTCTAGATGCCCTACAGGGGGCATGCCTTAGACAACTAGTACTGGAGTCCACTCAAGAGGGAGCAATCTTAGACCTGGTTCTCTCAAATGGAGATGAAGAGAGGATCACAGATGTAGAAGTGGGTAGCCATCTGGGAACTAGCGACCATCGAACAGTATGGTTCACAATAAACACAGCAATAGAGTCAAGCCATACAAAGGCAAAAGTACTGGACTTTAGGAGGGCTGACTTTGCCAAAAATGGGTGAGTGCCTAAGGAATGCACTAGCAAATGGGCAGGAAGGAGGGGTGGAAGAACAATGGGGAATAATAAAAACTGCCATCACAGAGGTAACAAGCCTTTGTGTGAAGCAAATTAACAAAACAAAATGAAGTAAGAAACCGCTATGGTTCTCAAAGGAAGTGGCAGTGAAGGTTCAAGAGAAAAAGAAAGCATTCAGGAAGTACAAGGAATCACAGAAGGAGCAGGACAGAGAACTGTATCAGTTAAAGCAAAAGGAAGCTGGGAAGGCAGTCAGAACAGCAAAGGCCCAAACCGAGGAAAAGATTGCCAACTCAGTTAAGAAGGGGGATAAAACCTTTTATAGGTACATCAGGGAGTGAAGGAAGACCAAGAGAAGGCTAGTGAGGCTTAATAAAGAGGAGGAAGGGTGGGCAGAGGGTGACTGTGAAAAGGTAGAAATACTAAACAAATATTTTTGCTCAGTATTTACAGAGGAAGTGGGGGAGGTACCTAAAACAAACAGCAGAAACACTCTGGATACAGAAGTTGATACCAGCCCATTTACAGAAGAAAGGGTTCTGAAAGAACTCTTAAAACTGAAGGTGGACAAAGCAATGGGACCTGATGGGATTCATCCCAGAATTCTAAAAGAACTAAGGGTAGAACTAGTGACACCACTGACTACCCTCTTTAACAAATCATGGGAGGATGGGGTGGTACCGAGGACTGGAGAAGGGCAGTGTGATTCCTTCACAAAAGTGGGAGCAAGGCAGAAGCAGAAAACTACAGACCTGTTAGTTTAACCTCAGTGGTAGGGAAAATGATGGAATCACTTCTGAAGAAAGAATTGTTGAGTATCTAGAGGCCAGAGGGGCTCAGGACCCAAGGCAGCATGGATTCACAGTGGGAAGGTCATGCCAGACAAATCTGATAGATTTCTTTGACTGGGTGACCAAAGTAGTAGATCAGGAAGGGGCTGTGGACATGGCCTACCTAGACTTTAGCAAGGCATTTGACACAGTCCCACACAAAAGATTAATATACAAGTTAGCCAGCCTGGGAGTGGGTCCCAAGATGACAGCCTGGGTGAAGAATTGGCTGGAGAATAGGACACAGGGAGTAATACTAAATGGAGTCCACTGTGAAGAAAGGGGTGTTACTAGTGGGGTACCACAGGGTTCAGTATTAGGACCGGTCCTCTTCAATGTCTTTATAAGCGACATTGCAGAGGGACTGGAAGGAAAAGTATGTCTCTTTGCAGATGACACAAAGATCTGCAACAAAGTTGATGCACAAGGTGGGGTGGAAAGGATGAGAAGGGACTTGGCAAGGTTAGAGGAATGGTCAAATGTATGGCAGCTTAGATTCAATGCTAAGAAGTGCAAGGTAATGCACCTGGGAAACAAAACCCAGGGAAGAGTACACAATGGGGGTGAGATACTAACAACAACAAAATGAAAAGGGACCTGGGGTAGTCATATCAGATGACCTAAAGGTGGGCAAGCAATGTGAGAGGGCAGCAAGGAGGGCTGGGGGATACTGGGATGCATTACGAGAGGCATCACAGTAGAAAACAGGAAGTTATTATCCCTCTGTACAGACAGCTGGTGAGACCCCATCTGGAGTACTGCGTGCAGTTCTGGAGACCCAATCTCTGCAAGGACATAGACAGGATGGAGGCTGTCAGAGGAGGGCAACTAAAATGGTGCAGGGTTTGCACGAAGACATATGAAGAGAGACTTAAGGAGCTGAATATGTATAGCCTCGAGGAAAGGAGGGAGAGGGGGACATGATAGAAACTTTCAAGTATCTCAAGGGAATCAACAAAGTCCAAGAGGGTAGCATCTTTCAAAAAGAGATGTGCAAGAACAAGGGGGCACAATTTGAAGATAGAGGGGTGGCTCAGAGGTAATTTAAGGAAGTATTTTTTTACACAGAGGGTTGTGGATGCATGGAACGGCCTTCCAGAGGAGGTTGTGTAGTCAAAAACAGTGGTGGAATTCAAGCATGCATGGGACAGTCATAAGGCAATTCTATGGGGTGGGGGTAGGAAGAAGTAGGCTGCTGGTTAACTAGGATCTGCAGCTTATCCATTAGGTAGGGAAATGGGCAGACTGGGTGGGCCAAGCGGTCCTTATCTGCCGTCAAAATCTATGTTTCTATGTTAACATGTCTATATCAAATGTATTAAATGCTGTGCTACATGTCTCAGTCTCATTTGCAGTAAGTGGTTAAAATTTTAAAGTCTGAGTTGAGTAGACAGATAGGTCTCCAATTATAAAGGTTAGTTTTATCTCTCTTTTTAAACAAAACAATTATCAGTCCTCTAGAGAAGGCAGGGTATAGCATTTTATGTGTTAAGAAATAATTAAACACTTTAGTGAGACAAGAGACTATGATGTCTTCATAAGTTTTATAAAGTGTATTATGTATCCCATCTCTGCCAGGGGCAGTACCATCTTTTAGAGACCTAATAACGTCACTGACCTCTGGGACACTTATGGGCCCAACTAATAGTTTTTTATCATTCTCTTCTAATTCTGGAACCTTAATATCCTGTAAATAACTTTGTATGTCATTAGCCGATATAAACTCTGGTGTGTTGAGTGCAAGCATGTGATTCTCTACAACAGTTCTGATTTCAGTGGTGGTTCTCAAGATTTTCTCCTGTGCAGTTCTTATTTCTGTAAAGCCTGTATTTTGTCTTCTATCCTTGCATTCTTTGCAGGGATCCTTATACTGTGTTTTTTTGTGTTCCATAAGCCTTTCATTTTTCAAAGAGACTGACCTGTCATATTGTAACTTTGTCACTTGTGATTTAAGGGATGTAATTTGCTTGGAATAATCGAATCCAGTGGATTATGTTAATGATAATATTTTAAACAGTTGTGTTCATAATTTTATGTATTCCAAAAAATTAGAATTTACCATTTGTTTCCCATATTTCTGAAACCAATCTGTAAGGTCTTGTTTTGTAACCTCCCACCATTGACCCAGATTGTCATAAAGGTCTAGTACTGAAATTACAGCTATTATAATGAAAGTAATCTGAAACTATACCATAGGATCTTTCAGATTTGAGACGTTCAGTCTCCATTGAGATGAAAAATGTGAAATAGAACAGTCAAAAGAAGTAACTGTTTTGATCATCAGATGGTCTGTGAATTCTACAGGGATGGTCTTTGTGTTCCTTATCGATAATTGCATTGAGCAAAAAATGCAGTCAATTTTAGAGATTAGTGTATTTTTAATAAAGGTATGTATAATTTTGGGGGATGCAGTGGAAGCACAATTCACTAACTCTGCCCTCTCTACTAATTTCAGCAAGGCATGTGAGTCACAATAAA
Organism: Neoceratodus forsteri; assembly: GCA_016271365.2. NCBI lineage: Eukaryota > Metazoa > Chordata > Ceratodontiformes > Ceratodontidae > Neoceratodus > Neoceratodus forsteri. Next base: position 1,697,976,203 of record CM057449.1, on the reverse strand, counting down.
CTTTTTAACCTTTTGATAATAAGTTCTGTAATTCTAACACACAGTTAAAATCTCCTGCCAATATGAGTGCTTTGCCAGTTGCAGAGAATGGCTGGATTTGTTCAAAGAGTGCCACCCTATCAGATTTTTTTATGGCACATAAACCATAATAAATCTGTAGGGTGAATTGTGCCAGATACTGACTACTAACAGGGTTTTACTTGGACAGATATCAACAATTTTTAAAAACTTAAACTGATGACCTGAAAAAAGAATGCCCACCCATCTACTTGATTCAGCTCAAAAGAACAAAAAGAAGGTCCTCATACCCACCTATTTCTTATAAATTGCTGGGAGGTATACAATGCCAACTAGGTTTCCTGTAAAAAAATAAGATCAAACTTAAGGTCATGCAATAAGGCAAAACCAGCAGCTTGTTTCCTGATGTTCTGAATACTATGTATGTTTACAGAGGTTACTGATAAAGAAGACATGAACAAGTTGAGTTTTGATGTTAATCGGGTCTAATCCACCCATTACAGTCCTGATCAATATGTTTTTTTCCTTTCCTTTTTCTTCTTTTTCTCCTTTTTTTTGTATGTCAATGTTCATTTTCCCTGATTGTGATGATGTGTCCAAGACAAGGTTTTCCTGATTAGATTCTCCCCATGTAGAGGAGGATAATACTTCATACTGATTCTCTACCTCCACTTCTCCTCTTGGGGGCTGTGGTTTAAACAATCTGGAACCCCATTGTATATTAGGTTTAGTCAATTTATCTTGATGGGGGGGGGGATATCCGAGACTGAGGGGTCTGAAGTTGTTTCTGTTTCCCCCTCACCTTTATCCTATTCTTCCTGTCTAGACTCCACATTTCCCCCTTGTGGTGCCTCTGGTTCCGGGGGGGGGGGGGAGAACGAGCAGTCTGGTGTAGCATCTTCCTCCAGAGTTGAGTCAGCATTATCTGAGTCTGAGATGGTGTCAGTTTGTTTATTGGGAGCATCAGAAGGTGCTTGAGATTCAGTTTGTGGGATGTCAGAAGCAAAAGACTCCTGCGCTTTTTGAATAAGATCATCTGGATTTACTGTAAGGGATTTATTGTGGGCTGCCCATGGACACTCTTTGTAAAAATGACTATATTCTTCAAATAGGTCGCATTTGGAGTGGTTGTTGCATTGGGCACTGATGTACCTTTAAGTACTTCAGTGGAATCAACAAAGTCCAAGAGGGTAGCATCTTTCAGAAAAAGAGACGTGCAAGAACAAGGGGACACAATTTAAAGGTAGAAGGAGGGCGGTTCAGGGGCAATGTGAGGAAGTATTATTTCACAGAGAGGGTAGTGGATGCATGGAACAGCCTTCCTGAGGAAGTTGTGGGGTCTAAAACTATGGGATAATTCAAGAATGCATGGGACAGACATAAGGCAATTCTTGTGAGGGGGTAGGAAAAAATAGGCTGTTGGTTAACTAGGATCCGTGGCCTATCCTGTAGATAGGGAAATGGGAAGACTAGATGGGCCAAGAGGTCCTTATCTGCCGTCAGAGTCTATGTTTCTATGTTTCTATGTCTATGTTTCTATGATGTGGTTGAATTCTCTACATATTCCACAACACAACTTGTCACAGACGTTTGACAAATGTGGGCATGCACTGCATTTATAACAGGTCTTTGGTTGGCCTGAATAAAAACAAATTCCATGGTCCCTCCCGAAAAACTGTTTGGAGTGTGGGTGATTCCTGCTCCAGTTTACTGAAGTTTCACTCTAAACCTCCACCACCCCATCCAGAATGCCTCTGAATCTAATATTGCCTCTAGTGCGCTAAGGACTTTATAGTGATTCTGCAGCTAATTATGAATATCACAGACATGAATGTTCTCATTCTGAAACATAATAGTCACATTTTTGATTAATGGCTTAGTGAGGGGTATGGCAAAAAATGGTGTCCACAGCGGTGTAAATTTAACTTGATTATATAAAATCCAAAACCTCTCAAGTCCAGCCAAGGATTGAAAACCTATGTCAAAGTTGTCCTCTCCAGACACATGAATCGGTGCATATACTGCACATCATGGGCAGTGAATTTCACGGAGTCCTTTAAAAGCTTTTTCCCCACATAATGACAATCAGGATGCATCTCAAGTCCACCTTTGCAGTGCAGGCAAACTGCATTTCTGTGTGGAGCAGGTTCAGTTTTATTGAACAAATTTGCAAATCTAGGTCTGGGGGAGGGTCAGCTTCTTGCTCCCAGTTCGGAGGACCTTGTTCTTGCTGTTGTTGCTGTGATTCCCTCTGTTGTTGTGCATTCTGTTGATATGTACTGTGCTGCTGTGCATCCTGTAGTAATCCATCCTGATGCTGCATCCTTTGATGTACATCATTTTTGCCAGGAAGAGATAGTGTTCTGGGTATCTATATTTTCATTGAGTGATCCCTCCTCAGCAGCTCATGGGATCATGCATTGTAAAAGATGGGGCTCCTGGATTTAAATTACTGGAGACCTTTGGCAAATCTGGCTTCTCTGTATTTGCAGTTAATGCATTCATTGTATCTGGGTTACTCAGGATGCAGTCAGAAACTGGGGTGGCTGGGAGTGGTATTCTGTTTTCAGGATGTCCATTCATGTTCTGGGTAGTCTGGAGTTCTGAAACTGGAACAGTATCCTGGATGCCAGGTACATTCTCCGAAGCTGTTTTCGGCCTAGGATATACCTCATTATCTGTTTTTTCCCAGTGGTTCTGAGTGCACAGGAACCCTGAGCTTTACTACAGATTCCTTGATGTCTTGTGTACTAGGGCTGTCACATTCAAGCAAAGTCAGGAGCCAATTGGAAATTTCAGCCACTGGAGAAACAGACTGCTTCCTGTCCCAAGATCCCTCTACTGCTCTCTGACTCGGTGCAGGTTTTACACAAGTCTCCTGTTCCATTTCTACTGATCTAGAACCATCGTTTTGTGAGGCATCCCAATCAGAGTTCTGTACACATTGCTCACTGTCAGCCTACTTCCAACCAGCCCCTTTTAGTGCCTTGTCTGCTGACCAATCGGCACTTGTACCAGGTATGTCAGCCACCCCAAAGATTTGTTGGACACATTCTCTTGCTGTCAGCATTTTCTCAATGGTATTTTTTGCTTCAGTTACATTTTTAGAATTGGTAAGATCTCACTTTGTATCTCTAGAGTGTGTCTGTTTCTTTGCCCATATTTTAAGTGCTGTCTTATGTTTCTCATAGCATTCTTCATCATCTGTCAATATATTCCGAATTACTGTTCTCCATTCTTCTATATCTTTTTCCAGCTAAATTAGGGGTAGCAAAAGCTTCATCCACATCCATCTATTCTTCACTGTCTCCAACCATGAAATCTTCATCCTCTTGGCAAGCAACAACTGGGTAGAAGGATAACTCCCCAGCCTGCAACATCACTCCCTCCTCTACTGTCCCTGGATCCTCCATCTTGGGACACAGGAAGTTGAGGCACCCCCTACTTAAGAGTAGGGGAATTTTTTATTTGTGAGAAAGTCTAAGTAGAAGAAAACATATAAACATAAGATAACAATATAAGAAAAGTAACAAAATAAAGATCTGCAACAACTGTAAATCCAACACCCTCAAACATTATATCCTACCACCATATGTCATTTCATTAAAACAAAATTATAAGAAGTAATCTAATTAGTGTAGACTCCTTAGACCCTCCTGTGTGTATAAAGGAATATCCATGCACAAAAGACCAGGGACATCTTTATCATGTTCCTTAACTTTCCTATTATCTTAGACCATTTGATCTATCCAGGATCCCATGTTACCTGTGCTGGAATATGTCCCTACCAAGTATTCATGACTAGAATCAGTAAACTAGCCTTTTCTTTAACATAGATACTGTACACTTCTTTTGCAATTTTACAAGTTAACCCCTGAGGTGAAATATATTTCTGTTGTAGTGCATATTGACATTGACATTGCCATATGGACCATTTAAGCACTGTCAATAATACACGTAATGTCCCGGGGTAGAACAGTTTCCATGATCCTTCAAAATGGCTATAGACAAGAATGTCACAAGTCATGTTAGCAAGTAGTGGAAAGGATCATTTCCTGGCCAACTCTGTCCACAAATTCTCAATGTATTTACACTCAAAGAATAGATGTCCATTATCTCAAGGGTATTAGTTCATTCTTCTCTAAGAAAAATATGATCCTGGACAGATTTATGCTTATGGTTTCCTCTCACACTTAACCTATTGTGACAGCATGACCACAAGGTATCCCACATTTTCTGTGGTACCCTTGTGTCTGTCAATTGCTTTTGTAGATCTGTTTCATTAATACCTATCGGGCATTCAAAGCATGGGGATACCAGCATTTGTGCCTGCAACACTTTTTCATTCATTCCTTTCCTAGTGTTAGTGAGGATCTGATTCTGTGAGTTGCCATTGTTTAATTTTCTTGAAAAGTCCCATTAAATAGGGAGCTGTACCAGGTGGAATAGCACAGAATGCTCCCCATCATGGAGCTTCCCACTTCTGAAAAAAGTACTGAGATCTGTACTGGAGCTGTATAGTCTGTTGCATATCCTGCAGGATGTGTACTATATTAGAATATAGCAATGTAACAAAAAGGAAAAGTATTGGCTTGACCATATTAAGATCTCCTTTCTCAACTGGCCAATATGTGACCGATCTTTTAATAGGATTCAGTCTGCTACCCCACAGAAGCTGGAAACACAGGTTGAACAACCTGGCCTCAAGCCTCTGTGGTAAGGGGAATATGGTCCCTACTGTTAAGAATAATAAACATCTTTAACAAAAAAAATTATTTTTAATTGTGTCATGGGATATGATTCCCATTTATGAATTTTACTTTCTGCAAGGTCTAGACAGTGTATCCAATTTTCCCCTGCTGGGTCTTGGTCACCAAAGGAGAGACCACATATTTTAATAGTGCCCTGTACTATATTTATTCCAGCTATTTAATTGTTCTACTTGGCCTGCCCAGGTTTAAGTGCTATTCCTATGCTTTTATCCTTATTTATTTTAGCCCCAGAGCTCTCTGAATACCTCTGTATTACTTCTAGTGCCTGTACTCCTAAAATATAATCTGTGATATCATCTGCATACACTATGGTCACTAGAAAAACAAGATTCAATGGAGATATCATGTGTTTCTCCTGTGTTCTCTATTTTCCACAGTAAGGGGTAGATAGCAAACATGTAGAGCAAGGGGCTCAAGGGGCATCCTTGCCATGCCCCTCTCCTAATGGGGACATTTCCCCCATTATACCATTAATGATAGGACATGTAGATGCTTTGTTGTAAAACATCTGTAGCAGGAGGCATCCCTGTTTCTTGCTCCATACTTTGCACTTCGGAGGTAATACCACAGGGTGAATCTGCCTAATGGCCCTGATCCCCCACTGTAGAGAGAGCTTCTTTATGGCCCTTGTCCTCCTGCTCTATGACTGTGTGGTCATCTGCAGTTGGCTCACTTTGTACCACTGGTACTAGAGGTTCCTGAAGCTGTGGGATTAGAACCTCCTGGCCTCCCTCAAGTTCTGGTTCTTGTAACAAAACAGCATCAACATTGCTCAAGGAGGGTCTATCTGCTGCTTTGTGTTGTGCCCTGGTAACCACCTCCTGTTGTTCATTTGTGGCTGCAGAGGGGTTGTTATGTGTTATCCAATGGCAATTCTTGTAAGTGTGGTATGTGTCTTCACAGAGGCTGCAGAACAGAGGGTTGGGGCAGCTGATACCTGCATGCCCAATACCGCCACAGAGAAAGCATTTCATCTTATCACATGCACTATTCAGGTGAATATAGGCCCCACATCAAAAATAAGATTTGGGCTGTCCTGTGTAAAAGATAAAATCTCTATTCCTGCCAAGAAAAAAACAGCTGAGTTGGTGCTGCACTGTCCCATTGTGCTGAGGTAATCGTACTCTAATCCCCCCCCCTTCCAGACATGAGCAGAATCCATGACCGCATCAGGGAACCCCAGCACAGTGTATTAGTGTATTTGGTTTTAAGCCAGTAAAAAATGTCAGCAATGGCCACACCCTCATTTTTAAAGAGGATTGTTATAGCCCAAAAAGTAGGTTTAGTAAGCGAGATGGCAATAAATGGAGACCATAATAAAGTATATCTAACATCCTGGTGTCTTTGCCAAAAAGTTTCAAGACCACTGGCTATTTTAAAACTGAGATCAAAATTTGGATCTCCTGACATATGAATAAGAGCACAGAGCTCTGTAGCAGAGAAACCCATGTTGTCTAAAATCAATTTTTTGACCCACAAAGAACCTATCTGGATAGGTTTCCAACCTACCTTTATATTTGATACTCACAACATTGCGGTGTTTTACAAATTCTGGTGGGGTGTGGAATAAGACTGCAAATGTCCTAGCATTACATAGAAACATAGAAGTTGATGGCAGATAAGGACCTCAAGGCCCATCCACTCTGCCCATTCCTTTTTCTACCTTATCTATGTGCCATTGACCTTTGCTCTGTCAATGGCCCATCTAATTATACTCATCTGTATTGCTCCCTTATGCCTATCCCATGCCTGTTTGAAGCCCTACACTGTATTCATATCCACCACTTCCTGAGTTAGGCCGTTCCATGCATTCACCGCCCTTTCTGCAAAAAAGAACTTCCTCACATTACCCCTTAATTGGCCTCCCTCTAATCTCATGCTGTGTCCTCTTATCCTGTTATTTTTCTTATATTGAAACATATTAGACTTTTTCACCTTGTTAATGCCCTTAAGGTGTTTGAATGTTTCGATCATATCACCTCTCTCCCTCCATTGCTCTCGGGTATACATATTGAGCTCCTTTAATCTGTCCTCATATGTTTTCTGATGCAGTCCCTGCACCATTTTGGTTGCCCTTCTCTGGACTGCCTCAGTTTGGTTAATATCCTTGTGAAGGTGTGGCCTCCTGTACTGCACAGTACTCCAGATGGGGCCTAATCAGTGTCTTGTAAAGAGGGATTATTATCTCCCTCTTCTGACTTGTGATACCCCTACTAATTCACCCCAACATCCCCCTAGCCTTACCTACTGATTTAGTGGTCTGCTTGGATGATTTCAGGTCATCGGTGATGATTCCCAAGTCTCTTTCTTCCCTTGTGACTGCCAGCAACTCCCCTCCCAGCCTATAGGTGGCTTCAGGGTTTCTCTTCCCTATATGCATGATCTTGCATTTCTTTGGGTTAAATTCCAGCTGCCACTCTTCCGACCATTTTGCTAGTTTATCCATATCTCTTCTCATTCTGCCCACTCCATCTGGATGATCTACTCTGTTGCAGATCTTGGTGCCATCTGCAAACAGATAAACCTTACCCTCCAGTCCATCTGTAATGTCACTGATGAAGATATTGAAGAGGACTGACCCCAGGACTGATCCCTGAGGTACCCCACTTATGACCTGCATCTCTTCTGACTGTATACCGTTTACCACCACTCTCTGTTTTCTGCCCATCAACCAGTTTGCCACCCAGTTGACTAACTTCTGACCCACCCTGAGCCTACCCAGCTTATTAATTAATCTTCTATGTGGAACAGTATCGAAAGCTTTGCTGAAGTCAAGGTAGGTGACATCAACTGCTCCCCCTTGGTCCACCACTCTGGTTACCCAGTCAAGAAAATTTATGAGATTAGTTTGACAGGATTTTCCTGCCGTAAACACATGCTGTCTTGGATCCTGTGCTCCTATGGATTACAGGTGTTGCACTATCTTTTTCTTAAGGAGTGCCTCCATAATCTTGCCCACTACTGAGGTAAGACTGATTGGTCTGTAGTTCCCTGCCTCCTCCCTGCTACCACTCTTGTGGAGCGGGATCACATGAGCCCTTCTCCAGTCTTCTGGGACCTCTCCTGTGCTCAGAGACTCACTAAACAGTTCTGACAATGGCTCTACTAGTTCCACCCTTAGCTCCTTTAGTACCCTGGGATGTATGCCATCAGGTTCCATTGCTTTGTTCACCCTGAGCTTATCGAGCTCTTGTAGGACCTTTTCTTTTGTAAAGGGACTAGTGTACACTCCCCCCCCCCCGTGTCCATGGTACTGAACTGTGGGCCTTGCCCTACCGTCTCTTCAGTAAATACTGAGCAGAAGTATCTATTTAGGATAGATGCTTTTACATGTTCCTCCTCCTCACATGCCCCCTTATCCCCTTTGATCTTAGCAATACCCCCTCTGGACTTTCTCCTTTCACTAATGTAGCTATAGAAAGTCTTGTCACCTTCTTTTACTGTTTGTGCTAGTGTTTCCTCAGTTTGGGCCTTTGCTTGCCTTACTGCCTTCCCTGCTTCCCTTAGGGAAGTTTAGTATGCCTCCCTGTCTTCATCCTGCTGCATTCCCTGATATTCAAGTATTCAAGTATTGCATCCTTAATGCTTGTCCACTTTGCCTGTACCCCCTCACCTGTATTTCTTTTTGCCAGGGCTAGCTTAACTCTGTTGGCCATCTTATCAAAGTTAGCTCCTCTGAAGTCCCATATTTTCACCTTGGAATGGGATAATTTAGTTCTAGTGGCCAAACTTAACCATATCATGTGATGATCACTGGCCCCCTGGTGACCTTCTACCCATAGATCTGTGATCCTTTCCCTGTTAGTCAGTACTAGATCTAGGATGGCCCTGTCTCATGTGGGTTGTTCTACCATTTGTTTGAGGCCCCAGATGGTGCTGGACCTTTACCCATCTGCTCCGGAAGATGTTCTGGCAAAGTAGGCAGAGGGGAGGTGCAGCAGATGTATTCTGCTGTTTAGCCTCACCAGACTGGTATTGCCCATAATGGTCATCCTGTATTTGAAGGACTTCAGTGGGTAAAGTCATTTGTGGGTGCTGTGTTAATTGAAGAGTGGAGGGTAATGACAGGGGATCTTGCTCCATGTATTTATCTGCCATATCATTTTGTTCAGACCTTACTGGAGATGTCCAGGTGTGGGCTCCTTGTTGCCTAACCCATCCTGCATTTATGAGGGCCTCTGCAATTGTTAAGCAGGAAACGGATTTGCAAGAGTCATAGTTGGGTGGTGGAGAAGACATACTCTGTCCCAACCCATACTGCTTTGTTGTAAGACCTCCTGCTGGGTCTTTCCCCTAATGCACTGTAATACAGTCAGTGTCCATTAGTACCTCTTGCACAGTTGAAGAGCTGCAACCCATTTCCTGCTTAGCCATATTTTGCTTCCCTACCTTTCTGGAAAACACCCGAGAAGGAGAAGAGGTAACATTTATAACTGTGTGTGGGGAGATTCCAGTCACAGTCTCCATATCTTGTCAAGTTGGTATGATACTACTTTCCCTTTGGGCTTTGGTCATGCTTCCACCTGTACTCCTCTGTGGGTTGATTTTGGCATTGGAAACATGATCCTCCATCCGGGTGGAAACTGGACCATCTGGGGACCCATCTTCACTATACATTGATGCTGTCCCTACTCTCCTGGATTCAGAGACCATCCAGGGAAGTATTCTTTTTGCCAGTACTGCTTCTTGCTCGTTGATAATGTCTGACAACTGCTGCTTTTTACATTTCAGTTCAGGGAAAAAATAATCATCCGCATCCTGTGGTGTCTTCTGTACGTGAGTATCACTCAGTAATTTTTTCCACTATTTTTGATTCCCTCCATTTGAATTAGAGGAATGGCTTCTAGCAATTCAGAAGCAGAAGGGGAGTTGACCCTCCTGCCTCCTCCTCGACAAACTCTCAATCTGGTCTGGCACCGTCAGCCGCCATTGCAGCGCCCCCTGCCCAAGAATAGGGAAATTTCACCAGTGTTATGGCCAAGTTTCCCTCATCACTAAAACTACCACCAACAGCTTAAAATCTGGTTTAGTGTCAGTTGGCATCCATCTGTATCCCCCTCCGTCCTGGGACAAGGCTGAAAATAGGCAAAAATTGGCTAGTCCTCCTTCACGGTCAACAAAAACTAAATAAATAAACATTGTACAGTGCTCTGAGCCCCCGCGAAGGGGTGCTTTATAATTAAAGTATCTGTCTATCTATCTATCTATCTATCTAGGGCCAAAATTCTCAAACAGGCACAAAGCACAGCGCAAATGCTTGTGTTACACTTTGTGGTTTCCTAGGTGTCCACGTCTGCAATTCCTGCTCAGATATCACACCTGTGCTATCCGACTGAAAATAGGGCTAGGTCAAGTCAGCGCTAACCCCATTAGCACTTCCGCTAATCCAGTATTTCTGCTCCTACATGGAGCCAGGAGTATGGCTCTGCAATGAATAGTGCAGGTGTGCTATTTCCAATTCACAAAAGCAGTCATGTAAATGAGCCCATTGAGCATGCAAGGTGCTATGTGCCCATTTGCATGCCCATTATGTGCCCATTTATATAGGCTGCATCTGAGCTTAGCATGCCCCCCCAGCCCCTTCCCCATATGCAGTCCTATGTCCCTGGTGTCTAGTGGTCCCGGCCCACTCAATGCCTTTCCAGTTTAAAATATATGTTTCTCCTGGTGTCCATTGGTCTCTTCCCTCACCTGATGCTCACCTGATTTAAAATATATGTAAAATCTCTGCACAAGTAACATATAAACATTCAATTTGATGGCAGATAAGGACCAATTAACTCACCCAGTCTGCCCATTTTTCCCTACCTACATTATCAGCATAGACCATACTTGATCTACAGCTCTTTCCCTTCCTTTTCACTATGATTCCTTTGTGCCTATCCCATGCATTCTTCAACCCTACTACTGTTTTTGGCCCCCACCTCCTCCACTGGAAAACTGTTGAAGAAATCCACCACTCATTCTATGAAGAAGTACTTCCTAACATCTCTCCTGGCACTACACCCCTATAACTTCATAGTATGTCCCATTATTCATGAGCACCTTTTCTTCTGAAAAAATATTTTCCTTTTTTAACCTTATTTATGCCTGTGAGGTGTTTAAAGTTCTCTGTTATATCCCTTCTCTCCACTCTTCCAGGGTTTACATATTGAGGTCATTTAGACTCTCCTCATAGGGATTTTGATGCAGATCCTGCACTATTTTATTTGCTGTCTTCTGGATGCCTCCACTCTGTCTATGTCCTTTTGGAGATGTGGTCTCCAGAACTGGACACAGTACTCTAAGTGGGGTCTTACCAGTGATCTATACAGAGGCAACACCACCTCCCTCTTTCTGCTGGGATACCCCTCCCTATGCACCTCAGCATCTCACACACCATCCTGACTGCCTTGTCACACTGCCTGGCTACCTTTAGGTCATCTAATATGATTACTCTCAGGTCTCTTTCCTGCTCAGTAGTTATCAATACCAGTCCACTCATTTTGCACTCCACCCTGGGTTTCTTTGTCCTGCATGCATTATGTTGTACTTTTTCCACATTGAGGCTCAACTGCCACACCCTTCCAGTCCTCTAGTTTTCTCAGGTCTCTGTTCATTCTTTCCACCCTCTCCCCCAGGAGTGTCCACTGTATTGCAGATTTTGGTGTCATCTGCAGAGGCACACCTTCTCTTCCAACTCCTTTGCAATGTCACTTAGAAAGATATTAAAAAGGACTGATTCCAGCACTGATCCCTGAGGCTCCACACTGGTCACTCTCCCTTCCTCAGAGTGAACTCCATTTACTACCACCCTCTGTTGCCTATCCCTTAACCAATTTCTTGCCCAGTATACCATCTTTGGCCCCACTACTAAGCTACCCAGCTTGCTTACTAGTCTGCTATGTGGTGCAGTGTATAGAAAGCCTTACTGAAATCTAAGTAGTTCACGTCCAGCACTCCACCCTGATCTAAATCATTTGTTACCCATTCAAACAGTCTATCAGATTCATTTGACATGACCTCCACCCTGTGATCCCATGCAGCCTCAGGTCATGTAACTCACTAGATTCAAGTTATTCCACAATCCTTTCCTTCATTAGCGATAACAGCTTTCCATATTTAACCATTCTATGGTTAAGTATCCCTGCATCCCCATGTATTACTATAAGGAGCAGGACTTTCAAAGCCCTGCATTTGGCTATAACCCCCAGTACTTTAAATGTGTCCAGATGGGAACACAGCTGAAAATACTGTCTGTGTCTGATTTTGGACACCTGCATCCAGACACGGTTGTGCTAGATGTTGTGTTTCATGGTCTAATAACTCAAGTCTCTTAGAATAAATTTTCTTTTAAAATCAAAGTCACAAAAATGTCCTTCTGATTTAAAATGCAAATTAGCATAACTTGCATGAGAATCAGGGGTAGTTGTGCCTGCAAATTTCCTGGCCCTTATCAGAACCAGGATCCACACCTGAGTCGAGATAAGTTTTGATTGGTTTTGATTCAAATTTGAACCTTTTAGAAAATATGGGAAAAATAAAAACAACTATAAAAAGGTAAAAAGGACACATGGGAATCCATTACATACATATGGAATTATGAACAGCATTTCGTTAAACAAAAACTGAGAGCTGATGACAGAAATGTGATTGACAATTGACAATACAGTGTATGTACTGTTTTTATATGGCATTAAGTAAGATTTCTTTATTGAAATAGAAGTCCCATCCACTCTCCCACTCATTAACAAGCATTTGTCAATGCCGAATGTCATCTTGCTGGAATTGATATTGATAGTGCAGAAGTTAGAGAGATGCATAATAGGAATGGCAGCAAAGTATTGAACTGACGCCAACCCTACCCCCACCCAGCAGAAACTGACAGGCACTGGGGTGTGCCTTTGGGTCATCGGCTATAACGCTCATGCCATTTCACCTCACCCTACCCTACCCTACAGACACTGATATGTGTCACGGTCTTTAGGATCTTCGAGCCTTATGCTCACCCCCATTCCATAAGGAAATACACTGAGATGTATGCACTATAGGAGAATGGGGTGAACTCTGGGGCCGAAGAGTCCAAGGCACACCTCTATACCTGTCAGTAGGTGCAGGCTGGGGGTGGAATGGTGTGAGCATTACAGCCAAAAATCACAAGTCACACCCCGATGCCTGTCAGTCTCTATAGCGTGGGGCGTTATAGTTGACAACCCCAATGCCCCAGGTGTTTGTTGGTTATTTTCACTCCATCTTTTCAATGTAGGCTTTTTATGACCCCACCTCATGAACAGTGACACTATCAGTTCGTTAGCTGAAAGGTGATTTTGCACAGCGACTGTGCCATTTGGTGCCACAGGTGCGAAAACACATTTTGGGCAGGATGTGAAAAATTACAGCCGTACTGTTCATGAGGAGGTGTAAAAAATGGTAATGTTGAAAATCTGGAGTGAAAATCTGGAAAAGTGGTGAAGTCACGAGTGTGCATAGAAACTGGAAAACAGACGCCCGTAACGCAATTATTTTGGGGAATTTTTTAATCAAATTTTCAACATGGGCATTTTAGGACCTCCATTGATTAACATGACAGCTGTACCATTCATAAGGAGGTGTGAAGAAATGGCAATGTTGAAAATCTGGAGTGAAAATATTTAAAAAATCTCGAAGTTACGAGCGTGAGTGAAAACTGTACAATGCACACTCGTAACACAATCATATTTTGGCCTTTTGTCACCAAATTTTCAATGTAGGCATTTTGAGACCTCTGCTCATGAACAGTGTCACTGTGATTTTATTAATCTGTCCTGAATGTTGATTTCTCACGGCAACCGTGCCATTGTGTGCCAGATGCATGAAAACACACTTTGGGCAGGATGTGAAAAATTACAGCTGTACTTTTCATAAGGAGGTGTGAAAAAATGGCAATGTTGAAAATCTGGAGTGAAAATATAAAAAATTCTCGAAGTTACAAGTGTGTGTGGAAACTACACAATGCATGCTCATAACACAGTCATTTTTTTTGAATTTTTTCATTAAATTTGCAGAATAAGCTTTTTGGGAGCACACCTCATGAACAGTGGCATTGTCATTTCATTAATCATTCCTGAAAGGTGATTCCACACAGTGACCATGAAATCACCTTTTGGGACTGAATAATAAAATGACAGTGACTGAGTTCATGAGGTGGGGTCCCAAGAACTCCATGTTAAAAATTTGGAGCCAAAAGTCACAAAAATGGCTGAGATATCCACCTAAGTTGAAAACCTCTCATTTATGCCATTATGCAGCTTACCAGCATTTCTTCAGTTCGCGGTCGGCTTTGAAGAGTGCAGACGTGTTCCTGCTCCACCGAAGATCATCGTGCCAGGCTCTAGAAGTAAGTATGGGGTGAGGGGGGGTGTGGGGAGGAGTGGTGCACAGAGGGTGGGTGCAGGATGGGGGAGGGGCACTGGAGACAACAAGGGACTGTTTTCTCTTTTACAGGTTAAAAACCAAAAAAAAACAACAGCACAGACTTTTTTTTCTTTACAGGTGTATGAAACAATGTTGGGCACACTGGGGTGGGCTTCCAGTGTGCCCCATGACTTTGATGGCATGATGTTTGCCACACTGGGGTGGGCTCTCAGTGTGGCTCACAATGGAGGTGGGCAGGGGCAGGAAAATGCCGATGGGGTCGGCTTCCGAATACAGGGTGGCACACTGGCATGGGCTCCCAGTGAGCCACACAGTCTTGGGGGTTTTCACATGCCAGCAGGGGGATTGGGCACCCCTGAAGTTGGCTTGCTACTGATTGCAAGAGGTGGATGGAGGATCCGCCGCCATGTTTATTATTATGTTACACCAGGCAGGGCATGTAGTGGAGGCATGTCATTGGTGCCGCTGCATGAAGAGCTTGGCTTTGATTGCAGGGACAAAATTGTTTCAGATTGGTGCCACTGAAAAACACTTGTGTCACCTCTAGCATGCTCACTAATTGGCAAGTGAAGGATGCACCTTCTAAAGCGTGCCCTGTATTCGCCAAAACTGACATACCTCTGCATTTCTCCTGCTGCCACAATATGTTGCTTGAGCGTGCACAAGACAACATAAAAATGATGACACAAATTAGATTTATTAGTAGCATGCAAGGTAAGTGATGGTGTATGATGTTGATAGGGGACACCTACCATAAAATAACCATATACCCTTAATTTTGCCTAGTATCATCATTTATAGCAGAAAATGCATAAACACATAGTAATTCAGCACACACAGAGAATTATGAAGAGCACATAAAGAAATATACATTGCAGTAACATATCTACCCCAAATGAGAGGAACTGTAAACATAATAGGCAGGCAACAGTATGACAAAGGCAGCAGCACATTACCAGGCAGGACGAGTCCAGTAGGGCAGCACTCAGTAACACAATGCTATGTTGGTTTTAAAAAAAGAGAGGAGGAAGCTGCCAATTCCTCTTTTCAGCTCTTGGTGAGGCGGGTCATCTTCTGTAAACTGAATTAGAGGCTGGCACATCTAAGAGCCAGATTCTGGACTTGATCCTTTCCTCCCTGGTCTCAGAGACAGCATCTGTAACCATTCAGCTAAAAGGAAACTTCCTTTTAGCCAAGCAGTTTGTCTGAGGTGTTCCTTTTAGTCAAGCAGCTGGTCAGAAGTCTTGTTCCTTTATTGTTTTATTTATAATTTATACATGTATTTAGCTATTTATTTAGAAATTGGTGACCATGAAGGTTGCCAGTTTCTACATTTTTTTTCTCAAGGAATGTCTTTGGGCTACTTTTCATTCTCTTCTTTTAATATTATTAGATCCATTGTTTCATGGTGCCTTAAATTTTAAAACAATTCAGCTTATAGTACTCAACTTTGCACATTGTAGGATTTTATTGGTTGGACTTCTTTGTATAGTACAAGGTTGGGTCACTGGTACGCTTATGTTTATAAAGTTGTCCTGGGCAAAGTTTTTCATATCTCACTGAATTGATTTTTGTTAAAAGAAATACTCGTACCATGTTAGAGATTGAGCAGGCCCACTGCTCATTGGCCCCTCCATCCAAGCCAGGTGAGAATCTGCGGCCTATTATTGCGAAGTTTCTATGATTCTGTCAAGGAACGTATACTGCACCAAGCTCAAGAGTATGGTATTTTGAAATGGCAGGGCCACCGAGTGATGATTTTTCAGGATTAATTCAGAGAGTTGATGGCCCACTGTCACACCTGCACAGAAGTTCACTAGGCTATCCATCAAACAGGGGGTCTCTTTTTCTCTTAGTTATCCTGCTGCCCTGACCATTCTGCACAATAGAGTGCCAGCAACTTTTACAACCCCAGAGTCTGCCAAGGATTATATCCATGTCCACTAGCCCAGGACTGTACTACTCTTGAACCCTTGAGCTTGCCAGCGAGATGAAGATGACCAGCAAGCTGGCAGTTTGGATCCCCCCCAAAGCTCCTGCCCCAGAACAGCCACCTTTCAGAACTACACAGATGACCCTGGAAGAGCTCTAAATACTTTCTCTGAGGCAGAAGCAGCAAAATTGTGCCCTAGATTGTTCCTGGTCTGCCTCTTCTCATTTGCTAGACAGAGCTGGGAGTGGCAGGTGTAGTGAACCCTCTTATGAAACCATTGGAGAGTCTTCCCTCTTGCTGAAAAATAATTGGTGTGCTCCCCTTCTCCAGGAGTCAGTGATGGCTGTTTTTCCAGTACCTGACACAGCCCCTGCTCTGCCACAGAACCAGGTACCCTTGGGCCCCTCTGCCACTCCATCTCCATGGGCTTTTTCAGCCTCCAACCCTGCTTCTGCTACTACTGCCACACAGTCTTCCACAACCATCTCTGATCATGCACCCAACCAAGGAAAGTCCCAGGAGCACTCTGCTTTGATGCCCTCTGCTCAACGTGCCAGCTCTTGAAGATATTTTCATCAACACTCAGCTGGTAAGGCTACTGTTCTCCACTATGGCTTTGTCTCCAACAGTTTGGTGTGCCTTTCAGTACTGAGAGGGCTTGCGCTATGAATTGATTTATCTGGGATCTTAACTAGACTTGCTGACTGTTACGGCTTCATTCTAGACAGCGCTGCCATTTGTATCTCAGTCTGCTGCTTTGAATGCCCCCCCTTAACTTATTCATCATATTACTGTCTCAAGACTCATTATTTGGTATTTGTAGTCGAGGAGAGATCACTCTCTTCTCTGGAATAGTCAGTGCATGTCTCCCCTGAACACTCTGTACAGACTGTTGGGGTTTTTGGGGGGAGGGCTGCAATCTGCTAGCTTTTGTACCTTGTTATTAATTTTTGGTGTGCTGCCACAGAAGAATTGCTCCTGGTCATGGCCTCTGTACTGTGTCCCTAGCCTGAGCTTCTGTGAAGTAGTAATTAATAGCTCTTCTCTGCCACTGTTCTCATGCTCTGGCAAAGTTTCCACCTAGGAGCACTTTGCTCTAAAGCTCATCAATGTTTGCCTTGCCTTTTGTGTGAAACTTTTTGCTGTAGTGCAGCTCTGTCCATGCCCTGTTAATTGGCCATAGTTCTTTAGCCACTGTGCTTCTGCCACTGTGCTTCTGCAACTGTGAGCCACATTCCACAAGTTGCTCCATATGCCTCAATCTCCACTTGCCATGCTGCAACTCTCTTTCATTTTATTTGCTGCTGATGTCATACCCTCTGCTAGATTCATCGGAGTGATTCCTCTGTGACCCTAACTACTGTTTTTTCTTTGTGTTTTTTATTTTCGTTACAATGGGTGGGGTACACTTGACAGTTACTGTCAATAATTTTATTCTGTGGGTTGGGCTTCTGCAAAACTGTGGGCAGTTTTACTATGGTTATTCTGTCTTGCCTACTTGTCCCCTGCTGCTTTTCTGCTATCCACTTCTTAGGTTAAGCCCCTTCCTCTTTTTCCCCCTGATGTTCTAAGTGTCCCTCGCTGTTACTGTCCCCCCCCAACTGCCCCAAGGGTCTAATTATATTTTCTTTAGCCAAGGGATGTATTTTTACTTTTCTTCTTGTTGCGCTGCGTTTGCACTGTTATTCCTCAGAGCTGATGTGCCATTGGCTCTCCCATATTTCTAGACTTCTTCCCACATACAGCACACCTCAGGCATCTGTAAGTCTGTAAGGACACTTCCCACTTCTTGCTTTAATCCACCTTAATTTCCTCCTATAATTCTGCTCCAGTGTTTTAATCCCAAATCTCCCTTCCCTCTAAAATGCTATCCTCATTGCCTCTGTCCCCCTTCTCTGGTACCTATCCTCTCTTCCTACCTTCCTCCTGTCCTTCCTACCTATTATCTTCTCTTCCTCACCTGTATTTTTGCCTTGTTCTGCCCCCTGGCAGGGTTCTCAGCATCCTGAAGAGGTCAGATCTAGGTATGCCTCTGACTTCCTATTATCATCCCTCCTTCACCTCTATCTTTGCCTTGTTCCAACCCTTGGCAGGGTTCCCAGCATCTTGTAGGGGTCAGATCTTGGTATGCCTCTCACCTCTCTTCCCATCCCCCTCTTCTTTCCTCTTCTACACTCCCACCTCCCTCCTCCTCCATTCCACTCCTCTGTACTAAAGTGATAGCCCCTAAATCTCCATTGCACTTGTAGTTCATTTGCACTTCTGTTGTACTAAAGCTTATTATACTGTCTGTGCTTTTGTATACCAGCTCACCTTAGATCAGACTGTTGAATTCCATTTAATGCACTGCCTTCTAGTTACTCCCTTTGCTTACCATCCCCTCAATAGTTATTGTTTAGTCATACAGTCTACGTGTTTCTGAGATGTATGCTATTTCAAATGTGAATTTTGTGATATTGTACCAATCTCTGTAGTCTATCCTCATGTTCCCCAACCCCCCCCCCAGGTTGCACCGTGAGACGAGCAGCTGGTTGTTCAGTGTGCCCTCCTGGTGAAACATTTCAACAAATAGATAAAATAAATTAGGTGCTTGGTGGTGTACAGTTTGTTTTACCTATTATTCTCCTGGTGTTGCACTCCTGTTGACTTATGCCTCCAGGCTAGTCTTTTGGTCTATTACCTGTCCTTTGTCAATTCTCTGTTCTCCCTCTTGTTCTCCCTCTAATCCTCTTTTCAGCCTCTTCCTGCACCCCCCCTTGTCATCAGCCAGTCTCTACTTGCTTATTCCTAGTTCCCCCTAGCCTTGAGGAGTCGTTACTTTTCTGTGTACTCCTGTATTGCTTAATGAGCAAGATGTAGCCTCACCTCCTGTGTCTGTGTGGGTGGCTGTTTGTGTTTGTCTGTGTCTGTAGCTTAGTTTTTTGGGATTTACAAGATGTTCTGCTTGGAGTAACTACACCATTCTTGCTCACTACATCTGTGAAGGTCTCCTGGACTGGATTTCTGCAAAACATCACCACAAGGTATTTACATTTTCAGTTTAAAATCAACTTTTTGGAAGCTATCTTAAGCAAAACAGAAGTCAAGCAACTTAAGTCTGACAAACTCAGTGATTCTGGGTCCTGCTTGAATCCACATTTCTGTCTGACCTGCTATAAAGGAATCTGTATGTGGGCTTTTAAACAACCTCTTTAAATAACAAAGGAAGCATAAGGACAAAAGGATTTCACATCCTGCACTTGTACTTGAGTAAGCGTGCCCCATGCTATCAATGTAATGGGGCAGGGGAGTGCATGCCTGCAAACTCTTGCATAGCCAAAGCCTCTTGTCAAATCCCTGCCTAGCTGTGACCCTGAGTGACCTCTATCATGAATTGTACCAAGAGCCCAGAACGTCTAAAAATTGTATCTCTGAATATCTGCAGCCTTCTCTCCAAATTGCCACAATTTCAGGCCTGGGTGGCTCAGATTGATCCTGACGTCATCTCCCTAACAGAAATGTGGCTATCACCAAAGATCCCAAACACAGCAATTGCCCTTTCTGGATACAACCTGTTCCGGCAGGACCATGTCTCAAAAAGGGAGGGGGGTCTGATTTACCTCGAGTGACATCAAAAGGCAAATACTGCCAATTAGCTTCCACACCAAGGAAGCACAGATTCTAACACTAAAACTTAATATTGGCCAACAAAACAAAGTGTTACTATTATCCGCCGTATACCTGCCTCCTGGGGTTCTACTCACTGGCTTCCCACAACTCATAAGTCACCTCAAACAGAACAAACTAAACTGGGAACATATAATCCTAGGGGACTTCAACATTTATTGGCAAGCACAGGATGCAGCGACAGCTAGAGACCAAATAGCCAGATTATACCTGACCCAACTGGTCACACAACCCACCAGACAAAACTACCATAGAGGAACCAGCAAACTCATCGGCTGGTTACTCTTCTTCTGTCCTGAACATATCACAGAGGTAACAGTCCTACCTGACACCATTAGTGACCACTCCCCTGTACTACTTACCTGGACTAACAAGTTCACCAAGAGTAAGCCTAAGACCACCAGGAACAGATCACTAAGGCCTGGTCAGCTAGACTCCTTCAGGCACTACCTAAAAGGGATTGACTGGTTTCCACTGGATAGAGTCAAGGATGGAAACCAAGCACTGGATTACTTCTGCAGTATCTTCACTAAAGCCTGTGACATCTTTACTCCTTACAAAACAAAGAAAGTCAGAGGAATCCCCAACCCCTGGCTGTCTAGCCCTCTAATTGAATGCATGCAACTCAGAGATGACCTGTGGCATAGGGCCAAAGCCACCGGGAATCTAGCTGACTTCCAAGCATATAAGGCAGCTAGAAATACCTACACAAAACTCATATGTCTGGAAAAAACAGCTTACTACAATGACCTCCTAGGAAAGACTTGGGGTAGATGGAGGGAGTTCTGGGACTCTGTAAAATCTCTCATGGGTAGAGCCTCAAGGGCCTTCATAGTTTCTACCTCTGGCACATTGCATGACCCAAATGAAATCGCTGTTGCTTTTAATGTTGCATTCATGGACCTCAGCAATGTGTTGCTACCTGAATACCTTAATCACACCCTTGCAGGCCAGCATCACAACCTCAACACTCCATTACAACAGAATAATGTTACCCCACCATTCTACTTCAGGAAAATCTCCACAGGTGAGACTGTTAAATATATTAAATGGGTCTTTGGTAAGACCAGGATGGGAAGTGACATAATCGATATGAAGATGGTAGCACTCACATTAAACGAACTTGTGGCACTGCTCACCAAGGTATTCAATGACTCTTTGAGATCTGGCATCTTCCCTGACAGGTGGAAAGAGACTCTAGTTACACCTGTTTTTAAATCAGGAGACAGAGATAATCTAGCAAACTTCTGGCCCATCTCAATTTTACCCCCCCTTTCCAAAGCACTTGAAAGGGTGTTCTCAGAACAACTAACTGAGTACCTAGAAAAGCATAGCCTTCTCTGCTTGCAACAACATGGATTCTGACAAAACCACTCCACCATCACTGCGCTAGTAGAGTTCACCACTCAGCTTTATGGGGCCCTGGATAAAGGGATGGCGGTGGGGTCTGTCTTCATAGACCTCACCAAGGCCTTTGATACAGTCAGTCACCAACTGCTACTGAAATGTATCCTCTCTACAGGATTGTCAATGGAATCTCTGGCCTGGTTCCATAGTTACCTCACCCATAGATCTCAATGGGTCAGGATCAGCAATACAATCTCTGAGCCCAGGAAAGTAAACCTAGGGGTCCCACAAGGTTCTATCCTCGGTCCTCTCTTATTCAGCCTCTTTATAAATGACATGCCTTCTACCTGTCCTGCACACTCCATACTCTATGCAGACGATCCTGTTATCTCTGTCCCAAGGAAAGACCTGGGATCAATTAGCTCTGAACTTCAGCTCAATTTTCGTGCATTGGAATCCCAGTTCACCCGAAATAAACTGCTACTCAACTACAAAAAGACAAAGATCATGCTCTTCAGCACCCCACGGAGCAAGATTCGAGGGTCCTCACTGCGTATACTTAGTAGCGAAGGAGAAGTACTGGACCAAGTCAACACATTCAAGTACTTAGGAATTCACCTTGATGACACCTTCACCTTCACTGCAGATGCTGAGCAACTGGTAAAGTCCACCAACATGAAGCTTGGCATCCTGTACAGACATCATACCTCAATGACACCGGCTGCCCTGAAACTTGTTATGTGCAGTTCAGTTCTCTCATCTGTGGATTATGGCCTTGTCATATACAGGGCAGGCACAGACACAGCTGCTTAAAAGGATCAAAACCATCCTCAACAAGGCCTGCTACCTGGTCCTGGGAGTACACAAAATGATTCACTCTTGTGACCTATACAAGGAAACTGGCTGGCTCCCACTCCACCACAGATTCCAATACCAGGCCTACCTCCTTGCAAAAAAGTCCCTGATGGGGTCCATGCCTAGTGCTACTTCAGCCCTCTTTGAGCCTGTACAACCATCTAAATGCACAAGGACTGCCGCCAGGGCTGTCCTAACTGTTCCCTTCAAACGAACCACCCTTGGCCAAATATCCCTCTCCTACTGTGGGCCTAAATGGTTCAATGATCTGCCTGCAGACCTTGCCGACTCCCCCAGACTTGGCCACTTTAAAAATCAGCTTCAATCTCTTCTTGCCAACAAATCTGACTGCCAGTGTTTCTGTTAACCCGTGGCCTCTGACAACGGTTCTCGCACCCGTCAAACACTATCCTCTCTCTCACTTCCACCCTCCTATTCCACAACTGCCCACTTCCCCCCCACCTCCCACCACCTACTACCTCCCCTTGACAAAGTCTCACCTTGGCTGCTAAAACTGCATTTCTGCAGACTGGGAGCACCCTGTCTGAACTGTAACATGATTGTTAAATACTGTATTGCACTTAATTAGTGCTGCATTATTATGTTTCTATGCAAGTGTGGTCCTGTTTCTCCTTACTTCTTGTACCCTGCTTAATGTTGTAACTGCACACTAATACCACTTGTTAGTTGATGTCTTTCTGTTCTGCAGTGTTTCATCACCTGTAAATATCTTGTATTACTTGTTGACTTGGAGCCTTTGTAAACGAGCCCCCAGCTCAAAGGTATTAATCCAATCCGAATTTGAAATAAATAAATAAATAAATAAATGGTACATTTTCAGGTACTATCTTGGCAGTCCCCTCGAGGTCCCCTTTTGTTCTATTCTCCTCTTTTCACCCCTCTTCATTTCTACTTATCTGTTCTCATTACCCTCCCCTTCTCCCATATTGTGACCCTCCTGACTATTGACCCTTCTGCTACTTACAGACCTTGGCTGCAGTGGCCATTGCTTCTCTCCTTCCTTAACCCTTTTCCCTGCACCCTATACCTATCTCCATCTTACCCTTCTGGTACCTATAAACTGGGCAACATCTTTCATTGTTCCTTGGTCTGTGTCCCATGGTGAGGGTTACATGCAGTATTTGTGCTGAAGTTCGGAAGGAGAGGTTTGGAGTTTGGAATGAGAAGGCTGGGTGGTCTGGTCTCTCCTCTTCTCTGAGCTTGATTTGCCCCCCCCCCCAAGTCTCTCATGTATGAAATGTCTGCTGTCCACATTAGCAGCCAGTTTGGTAACTTCCACTGGCATGCTTCTCCCCTTTGGGGATCTGCAGTGAGCCTTGGGTGTTCTTCTTCCCATTTCTTATCCCTGATCCCATTGCTGAAAACAGCTCACCCTCTTATCATTATACTCTTTGTCCAGTTGCTGTTTATAGTTGATTGGTTGTTGTTACTATTCTGTATATTGTAGTTCTGAGTGTTATCATTTTCTAACTGTTGGCAGCTTTGTGTTTCTGTACAGGTGGTACACGGTAACATGGGGTTTGGTCTGCTCCAAGATGCTTTCCACTTTATGCTGCAATTTGGTTTGCTACATTTTTAGCACCTGCTTGTACATACCCAGCATTCCTCCACAATGCCTTCCTATGTATCACCTTGGGATAATGGATGATATCTGGTGTCACAGCTGGAATGTTTGGGGATTAAACGTCTCCATTAAACATAAGCAGGTGCTGACTCATTTTCACAAAGTACACTCACAGGTGGTTCTTTTGCAGGAAACTAATCTTTCTGACTTAGAAGCCCTGAAGCTTCAAAGGGGATGGGTAGGATTGGAGGTTCACAGTATGGCTCACTCCAAAAAAAGATGTGTCTCCATCATTACACATAAAACAATTTACACTGGTCCCTTGTTAAAGCCCATACCAGTGTTGATGGGCAGTGAGCTCTAGCTCACTTTGCTACCCCCCTCAATGCCCCCTAGTGATCCTGAATCTGTATGCTCAAAATCAGGATTTCCCTCAGTTTTTTCATCACTTAGCCTTTGATCTTTCCACTTTTGCTGATCCCCAGGTCCTGGTGCTTATTGGTGGTGACTTCAGCCTGACCCAGGAACCATCCCTGGCTCCAAGTCAGGGTATGCCCAAACCTCATGTTCATGCAGTCCAGGCTGTCCAGCAATGGATCCAGGACCAGGCTCTTATAGATGCCTGGAGGCAGTATCACCTGAGAACTAAGGACTACAATTACAATTCTGTGGTCCATGGCACTTTTAGCTGCTTAGACTTTTGGCTTACTTCATCTAGCCTTACTCCAATGGTTGTTGCGGCTAGTATTAATCTATTAATCATCTTGGATCATGCTCCCATCCAATTGAACCTTCTCCATGGTGACTTCCCGACCCATTTTCCTTGCTGGTGGCTGGATCCACTCTTACTGCTAGATCCAGTTCAAATCTTGGTTTCAGCAAGTTGTGGGCAAATGTTCCTCTTCTTCTGTTGCCTTATGGGAAGCCTTCAAGGCATAGCTCCGGGGCTGTGTTATTGGATCTGCTGCTCACAGGTGCAAACAACATGAGAGTCACTTGGCCAACCTTGAAGCACAATTAGTGGCCAAAGAAACTCTTCTCAAGTGCATTCCCTCTCTTTCCCAAAATCCCCCTTATGGAAGGAGACTATTGCGCTCCATCAAGAAATCAGTACCCTAACAATACACAAAGCCGAACTTGCTCTTTTGCACTTCAAGCACAAGTATTGGGAGTGTGGTGAGAAAAGTAGTAAACTTCTTGCCCACTGCTTAAAAAAACAACAGTTGAAGCATTATTATTCTTATCTTCTCAATCAGGTGGGGGGACTTTGTACCAAGCCACAAGATATTAACATCATTATGACTACCTTTTATCATCAGCTGTACACGTCAATCTCCTACCCTACTCCTACCCAACTACCCTCCTTTCTCAATACCCTACCACTCCCCAAACTTGCTCCTGAACAAGCAGTATCCCTAGACCTGCCATTTACCATGCAATAAATTGATACGGTGATCAAATCTATGAAACCCAGAAAAAACCCTGGGGGATATGGTCTCCCCATAGATATATCAGCTACTTTACCCCCAACTCTGTCCCATTCTTCATCGCTTCTGCTCTGAAATTGATTCCTCTGGTGTCTTTCCCACATATATATCAGTAGCTACCATTACTGTGCTTGGGGTGGGTCTGGGGGCTGGGTATGTATCGGGCCCATGGTTTGATGGCGTTCAGCTCACTACCTCAGATCGGGTGCAAAACCTGGGTGTTATTTTTGATGATGGCTTGACCCCGAAATCTCAGGTGTCAGCCATGGTAAAATCCTCATTTTACCATCTGAGGAATATCGTCTGGGTGAAACAGCTGGTTTTGCTGGACGACGTTCCAACATTGATCCATGCTTTCATTACCACCCGTCTTGCCTACTGCAATGCCCTCTACCTAGGGCTATCTGGGGTTGATATCCACTGCTTCCAGCCAGTGCAGAACACTGCAGCCAGGCTTTTGACTGGTACTTCTAGGACCAGTCATATTATGCCTGTGCTGTGCAGACTGCACTGGCTGCCAGTTCAGTGGCAGATCACCTATAAGGTAGGCTTGCTTACCTTTAAAGCTCTACACGAACAGGGACCCGACTACCTGAAAGATTTCCTGACTCCCTACTCCCCAAATCATCCTCTCTGATCCACCAATGAGGGATTGCTAGAGATTCCCAGGGTTTGTTTGAAACCTCTGGTGCTCGTGCTTTTTCATTTGCAGCACCAACCCTGTGGAATTCTCTACCTCGCCAGTTAAGAGAATGCCTGACCATCAGTAGTTTTAAATCGATGCTAAAAACATATTTATTTTCATTAGCCTTCCCAGATTGTTCTTAATTAATTTATATGGTTGTTTTATTCTGGTTATTATATTTGTGTTTTAAAATGTGTAGCACCTTGATATTCGAAAGGCACTATATAAATAAAGTTTTGGTTGATTGATTGATTCCTAAGCCTGGTAAGGGCCACTATCTTCCCTCCAGCTATCATCCCATATCCCTCATTATGGCAGCAGCTTGACTGGAATCTCTCCTACTGACCTTAATTCACCCATTGAAAGTCAGATTTGTCCTTGGGCATCTTAGTTCTGATCATATATGTACTTTAATTAATCTGATGTACATTGCTTTCTCCTGCTCTACCCCTTCTGCTGCAGTGGCTGTCTACTTCAAAAAAGCATTTGATTCTGTAAAATGGAATTAGTTATATTTGGTATTGGCCCACATTGGCTTTGGGGACCCTTTCATTTTGGCTATTCAAGCTATATTCTTATGCCCAGCAGCACTGGTACTCACCAATTCTACTCTTTCCTCTTCTTTTCCTTTGGCTCATGGTACCTGTTGGAGATACCGTCTCTCCCCTTTACTTTTTGTTTTAGCAATTGAACCCCTAGCTGAAGCTATACCTCAGCACTCTGAAATTTCCAGTATCACTGTAGGATCTGGTGAGTACAAGACCCTTTTGTATGACGATGATTTTCTGGTGTTGCTGGGGAATGCCCAACCCTCTATTTGCCCCTTGCTGCAACTCTTTCATACCTTTACCACTATATCTGGGCTTAAAATGAACCACTCCAAAACTAAAGTTTTGGCATTGAACAAGGCCTGTATATCATCACCTTGTACTTCTGTACAGTTCAGATGAGGCTGGATTCCCTTTCATACCTTGGTATTAAAATACCCCCTTATCTCCATAAAATATGTAATCTGAACATCTGTGCCTTACTTGCCAAAATTAGAACTGAATTGGACCACTGGAAATGATTATAACTCTCACTGGTCAGCAAAATTGAGATGCTTAAGATGATTATGGCTCCAAAAGTATTCCATCTACTATTGTATCTTCCTGTCCAGATTCCACATAAGAGATTCACCCTATTTGATGCTCTAATTGGTCAGTTCCTTTGGGCGGGGCATATGCCCTACTACAGTAGGACAAAATTACGCATGTACTGTCGGAAAGGTGGATGGAATCTACCATGGTTTCAGGGCTATTCCTGGACTGTTAAACTGGCTCAGACTACCAAGCGGTTTGAACTAAACAGCTGCACTTCCCCATTGTGGCTCTCTATGTAATCTGATCTGCTGAAATCATCTACTCCTTCCATGTTCCTATACTCTGGTGATTAACCTTTCACTGTTCAGTCTCCTTCTATTACCTCATCACTACACTCTTGGAAACAGGTAAGTAAGTGGCTGGGTCTTTCCTTAGTGCACCCTGCCCTTAGCCTTTTGTAGGATAACTCTGCCGTACATGTAGATTGGGCTTCTCTTAAGTGGCCTGGCTAGAAGAGCCAAGGCATCTTTATCCTCCATGATTTTCTTAATCCACACTCATCTTCTCTAGATTCCTTTCAATGTCTCCAGCAACATTACAATATCCCTAAGACTGACTGTTGGAGATACTTACAGCTCTGCATCATCCTTGCACCCATTCTCAAAAATCTCTATTTCTTTTCCACCCCTTATCTTATGCACCTGATTTCTAAATGGCTAGTTAGTACCTCAGGTAAGGCTGGGTGCATTTATTCCCATATCAGAAACTGTTTCCCTGATCAAACCACCCCTTCCAGGACCTATTGGGCTATGTTACATTATCACTGCCAGGACTGGCCCCAGTGTTGGAAAACAGCCATAACCCAAACAAATGCTCTAAAAGCAGGCTCCTTCAGAACAAGATTCTTCAGTGCTGGTACTCTACTCCTGTAGTCTTATATGCTGTCCATCTCATTCCTTCATATAACAGCTGGAGGTATCACCACCCCAGCGGTGATCTCTTCCATATATTGTGGGCCTTCCCAACCCTTGCTACTTACTAGCTGTCCAGTCAGAAACTGTTATCTTGGATACTTCATGCCCCTTCCCTCATTCTCCTGATCTTTTCCATATAAGCCTTGTGAAAGATGCTTCCTATCTTAACAGAGCACAGTGTGATTTTGTAATTCATTCCAGTGTTGAGGTTAAACACCTCCTTTTACGCAAATGGTGCTGTATTAGACTACCTTCTACCACTGACTTTCTAGTTGAACTTTCTCAGTTGGCCTGTAAGACTGCCTGTCACACATTATTAAACAGACCCTACACCAACATGTTGCCATATGGGCTCCCTTCTATTCCTACATGTGCTCCTTCTCTGGGGCTACCTGTCTGGGAACCCCCATCCTACAGTCTCTACCTAGACAGAGTGTGGGGTGATTTTGCTCCTGCTATGTAACCAACTTCACTTATACTGCATTAGTGACCCTCTCCCTTGAATTGCCCTATACTAACTTACAGATTTAAAACTGTCTCATGCTACATCATTTTGAGTTTTGAGTACATTACATAGCACTGTAGCTGTTCTCTTTTTCTGTGTATTTAAATGTACACCACTACTGTAACAACATATGCAAGTAGCTTTTAATTATGAAGCACTGTGCAACATATACTGTATGAGACCCATTCTGTTCTTCCTCTTTATTAACCAGACACTTGATGTTCACTATTTTATTTGTTCTCATTATCTGCTATTTTGTCAGCCTCCTTAATTGTTATGATCCTATTTCTGTGCACCTTCATGTCACTGTGTTTCATTCATATTTGATGCTACATGATGTATGTATTGTCACAAGCTAGCCAACTGCTGATCATTATTTTCAATACATATTTCCATTATATATTGTTTTATGGGATTTCTGTGTGTGCCCATGACAGTGTTAATTCAAGGCATAGGGAAAGACTAGATTTCTTTTTTTAAAAGGGTGACCTTTTGACTCAAAGGCCACCTGCTTACCAGGAAGGGGAGATTTTAATTCCCAGATTCTTTTAGCAGAGTCATGCCAAAAGCCATTTATCTACCATAAACATGCACTACAGAAGCAGACTGGTTGTGATCTCAGGAACTATTATAAGTATATCACATTTTATGAGGGAACAGGATGTAGTCACCACGAAAGACCATTCTAGCAGTACTATGTGAAATTCTAACATGACTGTGAATTAGCTTACAGGATGCTATATTAATACATCAAAGTTTTAACAGTGACTGTCCTGTTACTAGTTAATTATGGAGGCAGAATTTATGTTGAAGCCAAGTGACATCACCAGGTGGGCAAGAAATTGTGGGTCACTGTTAGTAAAATAAACCTAGTTTCCTTATGACTGGAAATCTGATGACACTGCAAATTTCAGAAAGGTAGTTAAGCTCTCCAACACAGACCAAGATGTCCATTCTGGTTTTGGACTTCCTCCTGACACAACCTACCAGCTGCCAAGCTGCTACACAGAAAAGGACTTTGAACATTTTCATCTTTAAGGTAGAGACATAGTTAAACAGTTTTAAGGCATTTATATCATATACTTTCCCAAAATGTTTTCCATACTATAACCTAAATTTGTATATGTTCTCTTTTGCTTGTAACTGCCTTTATTTAATTATTTTAATAAAAAAATTTTTGTTTTTCTAAACAAATTCTGCCTGTGTGGGATTCACTATAATGTATATGTAACTGTAGAAGTTTTATTACAAATCTGCAACCAAATTGAAAAGGGTCAGTAGGGGATCCAGCAGGATTAGGGAGAGTATCAGAGTCTCATATGAGCCTGCAGGGATTGTGAACTTGGCTACTGCATGTCCTGTAGGGTGAAGGCCAAATAAGGTGGTGCACTGCTACCCAAAGAGGGTGTAACACTTGGGCCATCCTTCTGTGTGTAATAGCCATGAAGAGGGTTCCTATTTGGCAACAAGATTCAAGACTGGTATTGTGCCCTGATCCAAAGTATAGAGGGATGCTCTGGGACCTCATGGCAAGTGTTTTGTTGTAAACCCAGCGAACACTCTTGGCAGACATGAGGAGGGTATCCCTGTTTTCCTCCTCCCTATCATGGATTGCAGGATGGCACTGTGAGCTCAGTGATCTGACCCTCATGAGTGGGTTCATGACATGTATTGCTATGCTTGGTTGTTTGTTATGAACAGTGAAAACTTTCTAAATAAAACGTTTAACTATAAAAAGAAATACTCAATCTTTATGCTTAACTAATCTTTTCTTGTTGAATATGACTTGTATAGTCACCAAGGCTGGTCATTTAAAGCAATTTAGCAGGTTCTTTAATAACATTTACCCTTGTGATAACTACCAAGTAAATTTTCATAATTTTAAAGTACTCTGTTTGGCTAGGAAGGGATTGTATTTTTGCACTGAGTGACCATTCAGCTGATTCATTCCCTTCCTGGTGCTGACCCTGACCTGCAGTGCTCTGGCATACACACAAGGAAGGCACATGAGCCCTCATCCCACTATAGTCAAAGGGGTGACTTTTCAAAGTACATTTCTTTATGTTAATTAACATTGGGAGGGTTATTAAGACCAGTACCTGATTAACAAGTCATTTGATAATTATGTGCTGGGCTTTATTACTCTCCCAATGCTAATTAACATACAGAAATCTACTTTGAAAAGTCACTCTATTTACTATAATGGACGCATGCTCACACACCTCCCTGGGTTAATGGTACATCAGAGTGCATGCCCATGTGAGGCACGGCCAGTACTAGGAAGGGAAGGGATTGCCTGGATGACTCCCTGGGTCAAAAATGCTATCCCTTCCCACCCAAATAGGGGGCATATTAAAGCTACTGTACTCAATAGGTTTTCTCAAGGGTAAGCTTTCTCAGAGAAGAAGCTATTTTAATATTTGGTAAATCGTTTTTACGTTTGAATTTTCAATAGCAAATACTTGAAATAATTTATGAAAGATGTTGAAATTCAGATCTAAATTCAATTCCCCAATACACTGAATAACCTATAGCCTTTGTGAGTGCTTCAGGCAAAAATTTAATTATCACCTGGTCATTCATGCGATGAAATCACTGTATAAATTGTATTATTTATCTAGATTTTGGCAACTGGGTAGAGCCCACTAGCAACAGATAAGGGATGAGTGATTACATTACAATTCATATAAAACAGTTACATTTACAAGGTCAAGAAGAATGGTCAGGAAATCTTATTGTACTTATATAATACAGGTAATTGGGCTGTGTAATGTTTTAAGTAATTTTTTTATTCTTCTAATATTGTATCGCTTTTATGTTTTAGATGCAATTGTAAAGGATCTTTGACTCAATTTGCTTTCCTATTAAATTCAAATTAAATGTTACATGTTGTTCTTTTACATAATGCAATCACAAGATGACACTCTGCATCTGGTTGCTGATTCTGTATAAACCATAAACAGCCCTTCTTTTAAGATGACAGATCTTGGGCTGTTACTGGAAAGGGGCAAAATGGGGAGCCAGCCAGGCAGTCCAGCAGTCATCTCTGGTTGTTGTACTTTTCAAGGAACTTGTTTTATGGAGAGGACTCAGAAATTAAGAAAATGCTGTAGTGACTCACATGAACACTAATCCCACAACTGCTGCCTGTTGAAAGAGGACAGGAATTGCAGTGGCAAAAAGTATCTGCCAAAGGCAGATGACAGCAGTCAGTTAGGGTATACAGTAACCCAAATGACCTAAATGGCAATATTTAGTAAATTTTTTTAAATTAACTTACATTGCCTCAGACTTAGTCCTCAGTGTAAAAGTGGCTTCTATGAGGGCAGACTGAATATCTACAGCGACTGTGCTGTATAAGCTGCAAGTCAGTGTAGCTGAGGTGCTACTCTGGAGCTGAAATAATATTTAAAAAGCACTCTAAGACCTTATTATATTAAAAACAAGATTATTTTATGGCAAACTTGACAGAAAAGCACAAAACAGATTCTTATTGAAAAAGCTGGTCTGTAACTATAAAAAAACAAGACATGGGTGGCTCTTTGTAACTCAGAATTTTATACACACCCTCAATGAGGGAGGCTTTTATAAACCCCTCCAGCTTTGTTCTTGGGGTTTATGTAGCATCTCACATCTCAGGTATGTATAAAATAAAAGAATAATGCAAGACAAGGTGTGTGTCATGCTGGGATAAAATCACACCTCAGATGGCTGAGCATAAGGCCAGAGGTCAAGTACATCCAACACCCAAGAAGTGACGTTATCCCAGAACGTCACACACCCTGGTGTGCAATATTCCTATTATAGAATGGTTCAATTTCAAAACAAAAAAAAAAGATGGAAAAATACTTTTAAAGTAGATTTTTAGTCATTTTTTAATGGGTAAAAAATCTTACCAATACTATCTTACCAATACTATCCAAGATGCTTGAGAAGCTGGTAAACTCTCAGTTAACTGCCTACCTTGATACCAACAATCTCCTAAATCCAGCTCAATCTGGGTTTAGATCTATGCATAGCACCATCTCTGCACTAGCAAAAGTCACAAATGACTGGCAGACTGCCCTAGACAAAAAGAATAATACCTGTGCTGTGTTTCTGGATCTAAGCAAAGCCTTTGACACTGTGGATCATGATCTTCTAATCACCTCACTAAACTCCATAGGCCTTGACTCACTCTCTATTAAATGGTTCAGATGCTATCTCTCTGGAAGGCTACAGCTGGTAAAGAATGATGGTGATCTAGCTACCCTAAGCCACTCCTAAGAGGTGACCGCAAGGCTCCATCCTGGGTCCCATCCTTTTGCCATTTACATCAACAATATTGACTCCAATCTCTCTCTTTCTAATATCCACCTTTTGCAGATGACACTGTACTTTATGTGAGCGATCCTCACCATCAAAAGCCTGTGAGCTCCTACAGTCTCAATTCTCCTCCTCCAGCATAACCTATTAAAAAGAAATTATTACTAAATGCTAAGAAACCAAAGCTATGTTTTTGCCCACAAGAACTATTCTTCCACTATCCCATCATTCACCCTCCCACAACTCTCTACCATCCTTGGTGAAAATCTGAATATGTTGACAAATTCAAATACCTAGGAGTATGGATAGACAATAAACTAGACTATACTACCCACGTTGAAGAGCTCCTGAAAAAGCTAAGACAAAGACTTGGTCTATTCTATAGAATCAAACACTACCTGACCAAAGATTCCAAACAAAGATTAATCCTTGCATCGTTCATGTCCCTCATTGATTATGCTGACTTCCTCTATGGTCATTGCTCCCTCTCCCATCTAAACAAACTAGACACCCTGTATCATAGAGCTATTAGATTCATTACTGACCTTCCCTCTAGCACCCATCATTGCTCTCTCTACAATGCAGTCAGCTGGACATCCCTGCAACATAGAAG
This sequence comes from Neoceratodus forsteri, assembly GCA_016271365.2. NCBI lineage: Eukaryota > Metazoa > Chordata > Ceratodontiformes > Ceratodontidae > Neoceratodus > Neoceratodus forsteri. Next base: position 1,697,942,983 of record CM057449.1, on the reverse strand, counting down.
AAGAAAAAATGCTGCTACCTGGATCTACAAAGCTCTGACAAACAAACTCCCTTCCTACATCTCAGACTGCTTCAACCAGATCACATCCAGGCCCTACACCTTGAGGATCAACAAACTGATCCTGCTGAAGATTCCTATCACCTGCACCCGGTTTGGAAGAGCTGCAATCAGTTATTCCCTGGCACTTATCTGGAATTCTATCCAAAAGACATTGAAAATGGAAACACTGATCCCCCTTACATCCTTCAAAAAGCTGTACACCAGCCTAATCCCAGATTCATGCAATTGCTTCCACAAGGCCTAGTCCTCCACACCCCACCCCACACTCTCTCTCCCCACCCCCCTTCTAAAGCTCCTCCTATTCTTCTATCATTCCTCTGGTCCTTTCCATCAAACCTCAAACATATATGCCCACCATGTACCATTATCCAAGCCTTATCCCTACCAGACTGTTTGTTTCTCACCTTTAATAGGTTTTTGGTTTACTGTCCTTTGCCTTGTATATATATAAATAATTGTACATCTATCTCACTCATAAATGTTTGTATTTGTGCTATTTCAATATCATGTTTTTGTATACACTCTGTAACCTTTTTTGTTATGACCACTCAGGTCCATCTTGTAAATGAGCTATGCTCAATGATGTTCGCCTGAATAAATAAAGATTTTGATTGATTGATTGATTGATTGGTAGTTTTTTTTAAATAGTGCTGATTTCTTGTTTCGGCCAGTAGGTGGAGCTGCTGTATTTTTCATATGGCTCTGCACTCCCCATAGCAACCTATGTCAGTGCTGACAGTCTTTATTAATCTGCCCTATTCCCTTGGGGTTTAGGTTGTGCTTTATGACACTGTTTTGAGTTTTTTGTTACTCTAGCTTTGTGTTTCCCTCACTTTCTCTTTATGCTGCTGCTGTTTTAGAACTGGAGATTGTTGCCCCACCCTGCTGTTATGACTACTCGCTGCTGCAAGGATGTCTGTAAAATAAGATGAAAGGAGGTAGGGAGGTGGTAGGGAGAATGTTTCTGAGTGATTTTACATGGTGGAGTTTTTGTTTAAACAACAGGAAGAAAGTGACTTGAGTGAGTGAGTGAGTGAGTGAGTGATAGCCACGCGGTGACTGTTTGAAGACACGCTTGCTCACTGACTCACTGTGCACATTCAGCCCATGAGCCCAGTCATTATGATGGGTTTTGCTTACCTGATTTTTAAATAAGGAGAGGAAACTTTGGGGATTTGGGGGAATATGTGAGGGTTATGGGTGTCATTTTGGCTGGTTTCTGCCACTGGGTTTCTGTGTTGTGGGAAGATTTACAGTGGTATGAAGCTGATCAGAAACGCAGCTTTCCCTTTGATTCAGAATGATTTCTTTTCACATTTGATGCAGTCTTCTGTATGCTGGGACTAGATCTATGATGTTATGCTGGGATAATATCATGGGTCCAGACCCAGACTGACCAATCAGAGGCCAGCATTCTTTCTTGCCATTGTATGATATAGAATAATATATGGGGGGAGTGCAAAATCGGAATATATTTACTGGTTAGACCCCATTATCACTCATTGGCACAACCTCAAAAACTTCATTATTCAGTTATGTTAACCGCCTTTCTAAAAATAGATGTAAATACAGTCGCAAAGATATCCAGCTCTCTATCCTCACACTGGCAGTTCCCTCGCAAAACACAGCCTTTTCAGCAGTTCACAGGAAAAAAACCTTGGGCACAGTCCAGTCTAAAATGTGTTATTAAAAATGAAAAAATCAACATAAAAAGGCAGCTGGTTCATAACCTCCATGACAACGGTTGACACAATGACAGACTAAAGAGGTCTGACATGGCAACAGACTGAAAAGGGCTAAAACAGCAACCAGATGCTTTTCACTTAAGTACTTTCTGATGCACACGAAATATCTTTGTGTTCAAGTTTCATTCTCTAGTGATCGTTCAAGTTAAGTACAGCAAAGCGGAGTCAGACAGGGCGGGGGCAAGGGAGATGGGGCAACAAAAACAACTACCAATGTTAAAAATGTTATGAACTTTATCTATTTTAACTCAAATAGTTCACAAAAGTTATACAAATGTCACAGTTACTAACTGTTTAAATGTCCAATAAATGTTAAAGTTACAGCGTTCACCATGTCTCATTTTTCCTATTTACCTGCCTTAAAGCAGTAAATAAAAAAAAAAGCATGGGGCAGTCTGACAACTCAGATTTTATTCACCCACGAGCTTTATGGGGCATCACACACCTCAGGTGTGAATAAAATCCTCATTATAGATACTTCCCCATGAATTATTCCAGATTTAATGCACTCCCAAGGTATGGGATGCTACATAAACCATGAGGGTGAAGTCTGAGGGGCTTATCAAAACATCCCACACTGAGGATGTGCAATAAATTTGAGTTTTGCACTCCCCCTATGTGTTATTTTATGTAATTGCTTATATAATTATTTTATATAATTGCTGGGGGGACTTTTTTTTCTCCAGCCAGATTTCATTGAATAAAAAGATATCTTTCAAATGGGGTGTTGTGTCTTCTTTTTATTCATCAGAACATAAGACAACATGAAAGAAGACATTGAATGCACCATGTGATACTGTTTGACATTTCCCTTACAGAAATATAAGTGTGCTGTGTACATGCAGAATGCATGCCACATGCTTAAGTGTACAATGTTTGCATGTGGTTCGCATATACAAAGTGAACCTAAGCAAACCAGGTTTAAAAACCAAATCAGGTTTTCATGCTGCAAGCTTGACATGTGTGCAGCAGGTAAGCTGGTGTGAACATCTTCTAAAATTACATCAGGTTCACGTGTTGCACACTTGACGTAAGTGCATCAGTTAAGTTGGTGTGAACATCATTTAAAAATCTCATCAGGTTCACATGCTACATGCTTGCCATGTGTGTAGCAGCTAAACTGGTGAAAATCTCACCAAGAAAGCACATCAGTTTCTATTTCTTATACTACTGCTAGCAATTAGTAAGCAACAAGACATGATGGGGTGTGCATTAGACAGATGTAATGCACGGCTAGGGGGACGTAGTAAGGTATGAGGCCACAGGCCGAGTGCATCCAGTCCCCTAGCTGTGCACTAGAGCTGTCTAATGCACATCCCCAGAGTGGCTTATTGCACTTATAAAATGGGCCTGTGTATTCTAAATGGGGTTTCTAGTTTTAGCTGTGCATTAGACACATCTAATGCATGGCTAACGATCAATCAGATTGCTTGAAATCCTTAGCCCATTTTATAAGAGCCATTAAAATACATTTTCTTTGAGTTCCTATTAAAATTAGGTAAACTCATTAATTCTGATCCTTTCTCAAGTTCAGAACATCAGTCAGGAAAAAATTGGTTAGTAACTGGATTGATTTAAGCCCGAATCTGATGCACTTCTCCAGGGTATAGAGAGATGAATCTTATACATTTGAAATGTTTCCTGATTTGCATATCACGTTTCAGTCACTGTAAATAAGTTTTACCTTTTAGAGATGTTTCAGACATTCTAGAGCTTGCTACCTAGGGGATAGCTAGCACCTGGCCTCTACTGGTTTTTGGCTTCCACTGCTGAAATCTGAAATGGCGCCCCTGCCATAAAGTCTAAATTTACAGGACATCCTCTGTGTGAGCAGCATGTTTTCCATGTGGGTTGAATGAGGGGCAGAGCAGTTTTCAGGGGTAAAATGAGGGCTGTCCCTTGCATTCAGGGACAGTTGAACAGTATGGTATGCACAAACTATTAGAGCCCAACTATAGTCAGGCTTATGCCCCCCCCCAGTAAAGCTGACCTCCACATCCCCACTCTCAGGCACATTATGATATAGGGCAAGGGAGACTGCAGGGGCAGGGCATGCACCATTGAAATGAATGGGGATTTTTTTTTTATTACTATTTTATACATTATTGATGGAGAGTTGAAGATTAATGAAGGCCTTGTTATTAGAGCAGCAGTCTTCATTATTTTCCAACTTACTATCATAATGTATAAAATAGTAATAACAAATACTTTCATTCATTTCAAGGGGGTACACCTTAGCACTCTAACCCATGGGCATCATCTCTTAATGACTCCTGACTCTGGCTCCTTAGTACTCAAGTAAGAGACTCTTGACTTATATCGATACTTGGTGGGTTGTCTGTAACAGCACCTGCTACAGTGTGTGTGCATGGTGGGGGGGGGGCTGGCCATGTTTGTGGATGTTGAGTTATTTCTGCTTTTGTGTTTGACCCTTAATGTCTGTTTGCATGGAAGCATTCAAAACTATGGAGAGAAAATAATAGGAGTACAGGCCAGAAATAAATAATGAATTCGTTTTGTGGGTAAGTGTGTGTATTAGGAATGGGAAGAACCACATGGGTTTCCGTTGGTATGTGTGCTACAGTTCAGCTGTGCAGCTGAGATGAGGGGAGACAAGAAAACTAAAAAGTATAACAGTGGCTATAAGCATGCCCCATGCATACAGATGAATTCAGATTTGTATTGAAGTACAAGCAAACTATATGCACGCAGGCAGTATGGCTTAGTGGTTAAAGGAATTAAACTGCAATCCAGGAAACTTGGAGAATAGAAGACCTGGGGTTGAATCTCATCAAGCCCCACTTGTACAGTATATGGTGTGATCCTGAGCAAGTCACATAACTTTTATGTATGCAGTTATCAGTGACCACTTGCTTTTTGCACACATGCCCATGCATGCAGTCTGTTCCAATTTAAAATAAAAAGCATGCTTTCCATACTTGCTTGCTGCATGCATGCCACATGCATGCAATCAGTTCCAATTTAACATTTAAATCATGCTTGCAGCATGCATATCCCATGGGTAGTTTTATGTGCGCAACATGGAAACATTTGATATAATTATTTCTGTGAGAGTTGTAGTTGTGTGCCTAAGTAACTTTTTTTAACACAGATAAGAACTGGTTGTTTTAATTCAGAGTGTAAGAATGGTAACAGCTTCATTCCTGGTCTGTAAATGGCAGCTTCTCCAAATAGCAATGAAAAATAGACAACGTTGGAGAACAGTTCTAAATGACAGGAAAAGTGGTTAAAAACTTTAACTTTTTGTTTTCAGTTTTTAGTTAGAACAATTTTTAGTTGTGCAGGTTGTCATTGTCAAGGTGATATTATAATTAGGTTCAGAGAGCAGAGTTCATGGTAGTTTCTGTGGTGACTAAAGACAGAGAGGGAGACTGTCCAGAAGTCCCTGTTACTGATACAGAAGGTTAGTGAGGGTCAGAGTTTTAACTTATTTTTTTTTTTACTTGTAGGAGTGGGTTTCTCACTAGTTTGATGTTCACCAGAGTGTTTGTGATTGCCAATTGACTAGTGCACAATGAGTGAGCGTGAGCCAGGCCGAGAAGAAGCTGGTGCGTGTTCACTGTTATAAGCCACGGGCTATAATGACGAATTATAACCAGTTTCTCCTATGAGAAAAAACATCTCTAGTTATTACATTCTGGTTACACACACACCCACCCATGTATTATTCTTTATTCCATGTCTGGCTTTCTAAAGCATAACAATTTCTTCTTCCATGTCCTCCTTATAGCCTGCTTTGGGATTAAACTGATTTGCAGCCTCCACTTAAAAAGTGTAGCGAAACATGGAAGATTTATTTTTAAACTTACTTCCTCCTCATTTTCTGTCAGTAGTCTGGACTGTGTATCTGTTGTCAAATTTCCTGCAGAGCTAAAGAGTTGCTAAACTATAAAGGTTGTGGGGACAGACAATGTACTTTAAAGCCATCTGCACAAGTATAGACCACACAGACACCTTGCTTTGTTGGTATTTTATAGACTCTTCATTTCACTTAATAACTTTTTTCTGCCCAAAAGCAATAGCCATAGCCTGGGCAGAAGCAATCATATACTGTATGGAGAAAGAAAGAATTGTGACCCCACAGCTGACTGGGAGTATAACCTAAAGCAGTTGACAATTTAGGAGTCTAATGGAGCAGAGACAGTTGTGAAGTTGTAGGTGAATAGAATTAGAGAGCTACACCTTTATTAATTTATTTATTTAGATCTCGGATTAAACACCTTTGAGCTATTAGTTCCTTTACTTAGGATCCACATCAGTATGACAGACAAGTTACAGTGAAGAACAGATTACAATATCACAAGACAATAACATAAGGTAGCATTGTACAATGTATGCCAGAGATTTAGGTTGATACAAGAATTGCAGTGTTGAGACACCAAACAATAACCATAAGATCAGCCAACGAGGCCTTGTCCAGGAAGGATTCAGGTGGGAGGATGGAGTGAAAGTTAGGGTAGGAGGTGTGGAAGTGAGGGAAAAAAAGGGGGCAAGGTGTAGAGGTGGGGTTGGGGAGTAGAGTTTGAGAGAGGAAGTATACAGGACAGTGACAATAAGGGCAAGATCAGAAAGCAGGCACTAAATGCTAATTGGGGCCTATGAGAAGGGTTAATAAATTGTAATGGACACAGTCGCAGCAGGCATTAGTTACTAGGTGATGATGGCCCCCTTACAGAAACAATTATATGAAATGTTTCCATGCTGCGCACATAAAACTACCCATGTGATATGCATGCTACAAGTATGATTTTAAATGTTAAATTGGAACAGATTGCATGTGGCATGCGTGCAGCAAGCAAGTGTGGAAAACATGCTTTTTATGTTAAATTGAAACAGACTGCATGCATCTGGCATACGTGCAAAAAGCAAGTGGTCACTGATAATTGCATGCATAAAAGTTATGTGACTTGCTCAGGACTACACCACATACTGTACAAGTGGGGGTTGATAAGATTCAAATCCAGGTCTTCTGGTCTCCAAGTCTCCTGGTTTGTGGTTCAGTGCCTTTAACCACTAAGCCATACTGCCTGCACACATATGGCTTGCTTGTACTTCAATACAAATCTGAATTCATCTGCATGTATGAGGCATGCTTCTAGCCACTGTTATACTTTTTAGTTTTCTTGTCTCCTCTCATCTCAGCTGTACAGCTGAACTGTAGCACACATACCAATGGAAACACATGTTCTTCCCATCCACAATACACACACTTACCCACAAAACTAATTAATTATTTCTCTTTCTGGCCTGTACTCCTACTATTTTCTCTCCATAGTTTTGAATGCTTCCATGCAAACAGACATTAAGGGTCAAACACAAACACAGCAATAACTCAGCACCCACCTAGATGGCCAGTTCCCCATCTCCCATGAACACACATAACTACAGCAGGTGCTGCTACAGACAACCCACCAAGTATCGATATAAGTCAAGAGTCTCTTACTTGAGTAATAAGGAGCCAGAGGCAGGAGTCTTTAAGAGATGATGTCCATGGGTCAGAGTGCTAGGGCGTAGCCCCTTGAAATGAATGGAGGTATTTTTTATTACTATTTATACATTATGATGGGAAGTTAGAAAATAATGAAGGCTGTTGCTCTAACAACAAGGCCCTTGTTGTTAGTCAAGCAGTGGCCTTCATTAATCTCCAACTCTCCATCAATAACGTATGAAATAGCAATAAAAAAAATACCCCCATTCATTTCAATGGTGCACACCCCTGCAGTCTCCCTTGCCCTATGTCATAATGTGCCTGAGCATGGGGATATGGTGGTCAGCTTTACTGGTGGGGGGGGGCATAAGCCTGACTATAGTTGAGCTCCAATAGTCTGTGCACACTTTACTGCTCAACTTTCCCTGAATGAAAGGGACAGCCCTCATTTTACCCCGGAAATCTGCTGTGCCCCTCATCCATCCCACATGGAAAACATGCTGCTCACATAGAGAATGTCCTGCAAATTTAGACTTTATGACAGGGGTGCCATTTCAGATTTCAGCAAGGGGATCCAACAACCAGTAGAGGCCAAGTGCGAGCTAGGCCCTAGGTGGCAAGCTCTAGAATGTCTGGAACATCTCTAAAAGGTAAAACTTATTTGCTGTGACTGAAACATGATGTGCAAATCATGAAAAAATTCAAAGGTACAGTATAAGATTCATCTGTCTATACCCCAGAACAGTGCATCAGATTTGAGCTTAAACCCACGTTACTAACCCATTTTTTTCCTAACTGATGTTCTGACTCCCCGAAAAAAAAAAAAAAACTTTGTCCCAATTTCTCTCCCCAACTCCATTCCATTCAATACCCATCCCATATGGCTCAGGGTCATGAAGCTGCCCAAAGGTGCAGAAACATGAAAAACACATCAATATTTCAGTCCTTCCTCCTTCCCCAATCCCCCTGTTAAAAAAAAAATAATTACTTTTACTTAACCAGCCATCTGGCCAGAACCTGCAGCCTGGCCCAGTGTGCCACCAGCCCAGTTTTCAGTCCTTTCCTCCTCTGTCCTTCTATCAGAAGCTGGATGCTAGAACCAACTATCCCAGGTTCCCAATGTGGTCCGTGACCAAGTCACCTCACTAACCAAACACACCCAACCTGTGTTGCTTGCTTCTTATTTGGCTGCTGACATGGCTGCTGCCCCACTGCACTGATAAAGGTCTATGAAGGCCACCCACACTACTGTCGCTGTTGTTGCTAGGCCTAGCTTGCTACCATGGGGGTCTGCGCTGTTTTGTTTCTGAAGCAAGCCTAGTAGAGTAAGTAGGTAGCCTAGTCTCGAGTTAACTTCTAGCTCACCCTCTGCCCTTCAGCCATCAGGGGAGACAGAAACTCACTAAGTGTACACCAAAAAAAAAATATGCCGCCACAACACTGCTATTGAGAGTTCAGTGATCACTGAGTCCTCCAAGCTGTAGTGTGCAGCCTGTCTATTCTGTGTCAGGGAAGACAGTGTTGCACTCACATGACTCATGTGCTCTTGTTTTGCTGGAGCTCCTCCACGTCATGTGTGATGGTGCCACCGCTAACAGGTGGAGAGAGTGGACAACATAATAAAGACACAGTTGAGTCAAGAGTGCAGCTGTAGAATAAGCGCACGCAGCCCGGGGGGACACTTATTGTGCAAAAGATTAAATCCAAATTTGCCATCAACATCTATGTATCAAATGTAATGCCATTATTGCCACACCATAAGAACAGCCTAAGCACAGATGCGGGGGGGGGGGACTGCCCCCATCTGCCCTACCTAAATGGCACCACTGTTTCATGGTAGAAATTCATTCTCTTATGCTAACATCAGTACAAGTTAATACAATGGTTTCCACTGTGTTCTGAGGTACTGTATCTCCATATTTCAGGATGTGTCCTGATCATTGTGTGAGTTAGTATCCCTCATTGTTCCTTATTTTGAGTATCCATGTCCGTCATTTCAGTGACAAAATGTGAGGTATGGTCCATGCTTCCAAGACCCTACTCAGCACAAAGAGTGCTTGGCCATAGTGTATATGCTCCATACAGAATGACAAAGGGAAAGTAAGTGAGCTGAAACAGTCATGGAGAAACACATTTGTAGCACTAAATATACTTAAGGAGATTTGCATGGCCCAAAACAAAAAGGTCAGGCTTCACAACACAGAGGCCCCTCTTTGCACATCTGGAATGAGGGATATTGGCTGACTATATCCTAGGCATTTAATCAAGTAAGCAAACAATACTTTACAAATTACTGGCGATTTAATGACAAAAATCAAAAGCCCTTAAACAACTTGCAAATGGATAAGAATTAATGAGTTTACCTAATTTTAATGGGAACTCAATGAAAATGTATTTTAACGGCTCTAATTGCTAGAAGTAGTATAAGTTCAATGTGTGCTACATAGCTCAGTGCTTGTGGTACGTAAGAGCTGGGTTAGATATGGGTAGTGCTTAGGTATGTTGAGCTGGATTGGAACATATGTCAGTGCTTCTGGTGCATAGGAACTGGATGAGATATGACTGATGCTTGGAAATGTGAGCTGGAAGAGATATGGTTGCTGTTAGAACTTGATCTTTTGGCCTTTCTCTATATCCCACCTTTGGCAGATGCTAGGTAAGTGTAGGATTGAAGGCCCAAAGAGAATGCTATTACCAATGTGATTACTTTCTCCAACTCTGGAGAATGTGCCCAGTAGAACACAGGAGAGGAAAACCCCCCTTTGGGGTAAACCTCCGAGGACCCATGGCTACTGACTAGCCCATCCTCTAGGCATACTAAAAGGAGAGTAATCCTAAGATAAGCAATATTACTAAGTTGTCTTCTAACTAAATCCAGAGTGTCGGTCAAAAGGCATATCCTGGGTTCGATTGCAAGCAGCTACTCCTTGCAGACGAGGTATCGGTGATGAAGAGTCCACCATGGAGAGAGTTGCTGAAGAGGTTATCAAATCCAAGTCTGAATATCCATTGATGTAGAAGCGAGGAGTTGTGCATTGTCAGGCAGCTCGACTAGATGTTGATCACAGAATCACGTCTTGGAGGGGCCAAAAAAGTAGAACTGGTTGATGGACAATCTTGGAGTGCAATGAAAGAAGAAGTCCATTGTAGAAGATGTAATGAATTACAGTGAGCAAGCAGCTAGGCCCTGCTGCAGGGTAGAGTAGGAGAATGGTGGCTCCCACGTGATCCAATATGCATAGTTCTAGTAGAGAAGGTGCCAGGCCCCTTTGCAGGGTGAAGCAGGAATGCAGTGTATAGGCAGCCAGGCCCCCTTGTGGGTCAAAGCAGATAAAAACCTCCAGACCCTCTTGCAGGGCAAAGCAGGACTGTATAGAGCAAGCTGATAGGCCTGTTTAGGGCAAAGTAGAGTGCATTGAGCATGTAGCCAGGCCCTTGTGGGGCTAAGCAGGGACATAGCAGACCATGCCATCTGCCATAGCTCGGTTCCAGTAGAGATGACAAGACCCCCGAGTGTGTCGGCTGAGAGGGGACAGAATGGAAGATCAAACAGCCAGGCCCAATGTGGGTAAAGCCAGAGACAAGGTGGGACCCCACATGGTCCACCAGTGCATAGGTTACAGTATGAAGGCGACCCCCATGGAGGTCAGCCAAAGTGACACAGAATGCATTGAGCATGAGCTAGACCCCCTTTTTGGTGGCAGTAGTTAGAAAATTCCAGGATGGGGTCATGTAATGGCAGCTTGGGAAGCAGCAGCAGCCCTCCATTGCTCTGCGCCTCTGTTACACTTTTCAGCCCTTTCGTTCAGCTTTCCCAGTCAATAGCGAGTTAAAAACCTGCAAGGCTTGAACTTTTAAAGTCCCTGGAACCTGGTAAGCCTGTCCGGTGATGGAGATTTATATGAAGAAAGCCTCGCCATGACATTCTCCTCCACCAACCCCAGAGAAGGACAAGGCCGCAAAATGTCCCAAGCATCAACCTGCGGGCTCGAGTAAATCAGCTGCCTCAATGGGCGTGTTCTCAGAAGAGAAATTCCTAGAAATCATGCAGCCTTTACATGATAAAATAACTGAAATTTCTGATGATCTGCAGCAAATCAAGTCCTCAGTTCAATCTTTAACTACCCATGTGGGAGATACAGAAGCCAGATTGACTTTCTTGGAGAAAAAGCAAGACAAGAGTGAGATAACGGTGACTCAGTTCAGTCAGAGACTTAAGAAGCTTGAAGAAAAAAAATTGAGGACTTAGAGGGTAGAAGTAGGAGAAACAATCTCCTTGTTATTGGCATACCTGAAAAAGAAGGAGCAAACCCCATACTTTTCCTTTAGAAGCTGTGTGAGAAGATCGCAGGGCCATCACCGAAGGGAACAACCTACATAATCAAGTGGGCCCATCGTGCCCTCCGTCCTTCTCCACCGCCTAATTCTCCACCCAGACCCCTCATATTCAAGCTGTTAAACTTCTTGGATAAACAACATATCCTGGCAAAGGTTAGGGAGTTACAAGATGTCTTATGGGAAGGGCACAGAATCAAGATCACCCAAGATCTACCACAATCAGTAAGTGAAAAGGCAAGAAATGCATCCTACTGTATCGAAGCTTATTGCTGCGGGCACACCCTTTCGAATAAAATACCTGGTGGTGCTTCAAGTGAGAACTGGTGATCAATGGATCTCGTTTGATTCTCATAACCAGGCGGTGCAGGAGCTCAAAGGTCTTTTTCCTGATCTTTTTAAATGAAGAGGCCTCCGAGGGTAAGTGGTACTACCTTGATTTATTAAATGGTGTGTAAAGCTGATACTTCTGATGGTATTAGTGAGAGTTCACTGGCACAAGTTTAAAGGGAGTAACTTGTATTCTCTAATATTGAACACTGTATTTACACAGCGGTGTTATGGGGCTCCAGCTTAGCATAACACGAACGGCGCCAGCTAAAATCTGTCTCTTTTTCATATTGCAAACCACTCTCCAGTGACTTAAAACACTCACTATAGGGCAATGAGCAAAGCCTGGGTTAAATCTTATCTAGTGCCTTGGAATTTTTGTCCTTTTTCTCACCATTTATTTGGACCTTCAATTGGATGATATCTAGAAGTCGGATTCGGCACACAGTTTACTGGCGACTGATTATGTGGTGACTTTTGCAAGAAACACCGGATCTGGAGTGAAAACCATGGGTTATATTATTTCTACCTTGTTGCTGGACATTTTGGATTTATTTTGAACAATATATATAATTGTTGGAACTTTAATTATCAACGAGGTACTTTCCGGATGGTTTTGGCTCCAGCCACGTCATTCATTTTTTGTTTACACCTTTTCTCCCCCCCCCTTTTTTTTGTTTAAATTTTCCTACAATGTTATCTGGCAATTCAGTTTGACACCAGAGGGCATTTTCTTTTGATTTATTTACAAGCCCTCCAGAAATCCCCATGGCCTAAGGGTTTGTTATGAAGGGGGGGGGGTCTCCCTCGTTTCACACAATGGAGAAGGTACCATGAGATCATATATATGAATGTGTAGTTCTATATACTGTTTCTCTTAACAGGTTTGCAGCATTTAGCAGAATTATTGTAATGTTTGTATAAGATTAGATATTTTGAAACTATTGATCGTCACTGGTGTAGCACAGGAAGGGCAGGAGCAAGATGGGGGGAGCTTTTTCTGGTGCAACTCATTCCTGCACAAATACATCACTCACCAGAGTTGATATAGTGGTGCAGTTCATTGGAACTGGGGTTTTGGGAATTTTGAATAGAATAAGGGTTTGATTTGATTAGTATAAGGGTAGGGATAAAAATATAAGTGAGGGTAAGTTTCCTTTACTAATTATTATGGTTTTGTGGTACAATAATATCAAGTGTGTTAGCTTAACCTACTTTTGTAGAACTTCCCTTGGTTTTCAGAGGGATAAACACTATGGGCTATATCAAGTTAGATAGATTAAAGCTACCTACCATTTTCTCTTTAAACAATTGGAATGTGTGAACCCTATAATGTGATAAGTTGGAATGTTAAAGGGGCTCAAGATAGGTGCAAGAGGCAAGTTATCCTTCGAAACCTTTATCAATTAAAAGCCGGGATTGCTTGTCTCGAAGAGACACATCTTCGACGACAAGAGGTGAATTTATTATCTAAAAACTGGGTGGGGCAGGTATATGGAGCAGGAAAATCCATGGGTAGTGGAGGAGTGGCAATATTAATAAGAAAAAACATCTCTTTAAATTAGAAAAAAATAATCTGGGATACTAATGGTAGATATATTATAATTTATGGAACTCTGGATACTCAGCAATTAATTTTGGTGGCTATATACGGACCAAACATTGAATCCCCTAATTTTTTCACATATTTGTTTGGTCATGTGGTTACTATTCCGTCTGTATTGACCATTTTGGGGGGTGATTGGAACATTGTTCCCTACTCACATATAGATAGGTCTGACTCCTGAAAAATAGAACTCACCCTCACAAAGGGCTCTACATGACCTGATGAGAGGTGCTGATCTTGTTGATGTGTGGAGAGTTTTGAATCCAGGGGAATGCCAATATACTTTTTTCTCACCCCCACATAAATCTTTTTCAAGAAGATTTTCTACTTTTGAGCTCCTTTTCTTTTCTGGGGGTAATTAATGCAAATATACATATGAAGGTCATTTCTGAACATTCTCCTATCTCCCTTACTTACCTCCTAGGACCTGGAATTCGAAGGAATGCTCTTTGGCAATTGTATAATCAGCTGCTCCAAAAGCCCAATTCCTTACAGAAGATTAAACATTTTTTCACTAGCTTCATGACTAACAATAGGGACTTAGTAACCAGAATAGATATGGTCTGGGCAGCCTTGAAATGTGCCCTTAGAGGTGAGTGTCTTCAGTTGTCTGCTACTAAATACTGGCAATTTAGATTTCAGCAAGATACCCTGTTTAGAGACATTCATCAATTAGAACATACTCTTAACCGCCAATCTCCAGATGCTGATTGGGCCAACCTACATAGTTTACAGGCCTAATATTCATCCCTTATGTTCCAAAAAGCGGAGCTCTCATTAAAACGTACTAAAATTAAATATCTTGATACAGGGGAAAAAGCAGGCAAGTTACTAACAATTAGGCTCAGGCAAGCTGTATCTTCTTGAATCATCTCAAGTATTAAACCTAACAAAGATAGTCAACTTGTCACTTCCCCCAGAAAAAATGTTGATGTTTTAAGATCCTACTATCAGAGGCTCTATACTGAAGACCCAGCTGATTGACCCACAAGTGTACCTATCTCTGGATATCTCAATTCTACTGATCTCCCCAAACTACTCCTCTATCAAGTAACTTCACTTGGCAAATTGATTAGTGTCCAGGACGTCAATGCGGCAGTTGAACAGCTCTCAGCAGATAAATCCCCTGGACCAGATGGTCTCTCTAGCAATTTATTTAAGTCCTGTTTATCAGAAATTGCCCCTCTCCCAGTAGAGGTGTATAACTTCTGGTTTGCTGAGGGTATGTCAGAACCAAATTTCCTTAATGCATTAATTACTCTCATTCCCAGGTAAGCACCCCCTTTATCCAGGAAGTTACAGACCCATTTTACTGATTAATACCGATGTCAAGATATTGGCAAACATTTTGGCAACCAGGTTGGGATCGGTGTTGCCTAATCTCATTGGCAGGGAACAAATTGGTTTCATGACAGTTCAGTCATCAGTGGATCATATGCGTAAGCTGATGCATGTCATCTCGGCATCCAGGGATTCAGACCTTCCTGCAGTATTGGTGTACCTGGATGCCGAGAAAGCTTTTGATAGGGTGTCATGGGATTTCCTTTTTGCAACTTTGACCCACTTTGGGCTTCTTTCAGAATTCCTTAGGTGGGTCAGATTATTATATTCTTCACCTTCTGCTCAGATTTGGTGCAATAGCCTGTTGTCTGATCCCCTCTCGCTTCAAAGAGGAACCAGACAAGGCTACCCCCTTTCCCCACTATTGTTTAATCTTTACCTAGAGCCTCTGATCCGAAGATTAATATCCTCCCCACGACTTCAGGGAATTAGTTGGGAGATCAATATTACACCATATCCGCTTATGCAGATGATCTCCTTTTGCACTTTGAGAACCCCACAACAAGTATATCTTCCCTTATTGAGGAGATTAATTGTTTTTCTGCAGTTTCCCACTACAAACTCAACCCCTCTAAAACAAAGTTTTTCCCCTGAATAATAAAACCCACCAGACAGTATTAAATAATATTAATCTTTCATGGAACCCAACTCCTTCACCTATCTTGGAATTGAAGTTGCCAGGGAGGTCCCCACTATGTTTAAACTTAATCTTTCGGATTTACTAAATACAATTAAAATTGATCTAGATAGATGGGGCAGTCTCCCCCTTTCATTATGGGGTAGAATAAATACCGTCAAAATGAATATTTTACCTTGGGTGTTATACCCTCTTGAGATGTTGTTTTTTTTCTACCCAAGAACTGGTTCGTTAAACTACAATCCATGCTAACTGCCTTTTTGTGGAAAATCAAGGGCATTAGACGCTCTTACTTAAAACTCACTGCACCAAAATTGCAGGGTGGTCTAGCTACACCCTCTTTTTTCACCTACTACTGTGCCCACCATCTCAGTAGACTGGTATACTGGTCAAAGGAGGTACCAGAGAATGAGCCACAGGTTTATTTCCCTCTGTGGCTTGACACTGAGAAATTCTTAGCTGCTCAACATTATTGTACTCTCCCTTCCTTTATATATGTCACACCTAGGGCACTTCCTAAACCACTCTGGAGCACCCCAATCGGTTGGTCAGTTCAGGCCTTACACCAGCTGCAAATGCATCTGTCACATAATTGGCATCTTTCACATGACAATTCTATTATGGGCAATCCCCATTTTAAAACTGGACATCAACCCATTTCTTTGACTTTTGGGCCTCCTTTGATCAAAAAAAAGGTATCAGATCTCTATGCCGAAGGGAGGAAAATCTCCTTTCCCCTTTTTAAAAATTGATTTAATATGCCAACAGTAAACTTTTTAAAATATAGGCAGCTCAGGGAAGCTATTATTGCCCATTTGGGGCATACAAAGACACATTCGGGGTCCACTGATATCCTAAACAACCTCCTGCAATGAGCTAGACAGCCTCATGCAGTATCTGCAGTATATAAGGAAATCCAATTACTTGACTCAAATTTGCCTCCAGTGGTTTGTTACTAACTTCCCCCTTCCCCATTGAGATCAACCCCCCCCCGATGTTCTTTGACAGTGCTGTGAGCTGCTCCAGTCTCTTTTTCAGCTGCCACCCCCCCCATCCTCTCACCATTCCTCTCTGATTTCTTCTAGGTTTCTGAAATGATTCCTTGTATGTGTTATTCATGTATCTTATTTACCGTGATGCCATACCTGAACTGATGAATATGGTTGTATGCTCTCTTTAATGTTATATGCCCTTGTTTAACATGTTTAACATGTATGTACTCTCCTGACGTGGAACCTTTGTAAAAGAGTCTTGGCTCAAAGGTAATTGTAATCCTAGCTCTAAATAAACAATGAATAAACAATAAACTACTGGTCCAAAGTATTATTTCTTAGTACTGAAACCAGTTTCTGGAGAAATTTGTGGCAAATAGTATATAAATGTGTTAAACAAGATAGATTGCATTTTAACAATTTAATATCATGCACAATTATATTTCACTCTCCTTAAACTTCACAGACTAGGCCAATTGCCCTCCCCTGATTGTTCTTGATGTGGAAATTCCCCTGGTACTTTATATCATATGTTATGGGACTGCTCTGTGGTCCAGACCTTTTGGCAATCTATTAGACAAACACTTGATCCTTTATTGGGTCTAGATTCACTTTTTATTCCAGAAGCCTGTTTAATTTATATTTTCCCGACAGGCACTCCTAATCTTAGAAAAGCACACTTGGCCCTGGTTTCTGCTACAGCCAGGTTAATTATTATGAGACACTGGAAGGATACTATGATTTTGTCAGTTTTGGAATGGCATAAGGAATTGTTATTTGCTCTCCAACTAGAAAAGCATATTCATTCTATGGCAAACTGGTCTCAGGTCTACCTCCTTAAATGGGGACCACTTGATGCCTTGCTTAGTACATGGAAACCATAAGGGATTAAAGTGTACATTGTTCTACATGCATATTTTTACCGGAATGAATAGAGACGCACTTGATAAGGGGTGGGTTAGGGAGTTAGGGAGGGATCTGGGGGGAGGAGGGAAGGGGAGTCAATCTCCAATAAGTAAGTTATTGTATTCTTGTAACAGATAATTGCTATGAACATTGTATTGGGGGAGATCCTCCTGATTACCCCAACTGCTACCCATGTGTATGTAATATTAAGATATTATTGGAAGAAAAAGCTAAATAAAGTTTATTGAATTATAAAAAAATGAAATTTCCAGGATAACGTGAAGACTATAGGCCAGAGCAGTAACCCATCATAGTGGAGATCCATACAATGACAGATGTCCTTCTACTCTTTCAAGAGAAAAGCAGAAGTAGGATCAGCCAAAGTTTTCCTTGAAGGGGAGCAGAATTAGGTACAGTCTGGTAAGAAGGTAAGACAACTGTCAATGTACAGTTAATGTATAAATGCAGAAAATGGCTAGATTTCCTTGTTAGAATTGAAGTCCTGTTGTCAAGATTGCAGATGAGCAGGAAGTCAAACTTAAGATGCAGTTTCAGCAGATGGAGATCTCCAGCTAAGAAGGATATCTGGATGAGGGATGATGGTTAAACCGTGATAGAGAGAGTTGTGAGTGCAACAGTAGTAGAGTGTTCATGGATAATCAGCATGGTTGAAGATAATTGCCAATGGACAATATAGTTGAGGAAGTAGAATCTTACAGGATGAAATGGTCAGTAGTGATGCCAGCAGGGAAATGGTGATGAGGTAGGTGTTTATGCAAATGGTAGGCTTGCTTTATGCTAGAATTCCAGTGCAATAGTAGGTTCCAATCGAGTACTCCATTTGGAGCGAGAGTTGTCCTAAGATATCCAAAGATACAGGAATGGTCTATGGAGATGGGCAACGTAGATCTTAGGTTGGAACTGGATCTGACATGGAATGAATTGCAGTGGAAGAGGTCTTGACAATGAAGTAGGGTAGGTCTGGATGGCAAGCTGGAGCATAGATCCCTAGAGGCCCAGAGTGAGCAGTAAGCAAATGCTGGAGTGATCAAGTGGGTATCAGGTAGTCAGCATGAAGAATACGAGACCCCATGGGGGACTGCTGTGTGTAGATGGAAATCTGTGAGCAAAGATAATGTCCTGAGGCACAATGGTTTCAGGATGGTGAGACCCCAAGTGGTTCACCATCACTATAAGAAGATATGCTGAAGACACTGTGGGCAAACCCCTTCATAGTCTGGCTGTAGTGACTGAGTACATCTAAACCAAGAAGAATGGCCCCATCTGTGGGGCATGTACACTTGGGATGGGGGACCCCACATGGTCAGCCATCACCTTAGTATTGCGCTTTCCGAATAAAGGATGGCAGGACCCCCCCACAGTCCGCCTATGCTGCAGTGGCACATGGTCCAGTTGAATGGAATGCCAGGAGGCCATCAGTAGCCAGGCCGAAGCTGAAACCCTTGCTGGTGCAGTGAGGAGGTGCAGAATGTCAATGAGCAGGCAGTCGGCATAGGGCAGGAGTGCATGAGTCAAGGTTGCAACTATCTGGCAAAGCAAGGTTCCTCAATCAGTACACCAGAGGGACCCCATAAAGGTCCCAGAGGACAGCTGATACAGTGATAGAGTAGCTGGCTCGGCCCCCACATGGGTGAGCAGAAGTTGTAGGACCACCAAGTAGGTCTGCCTGAGGAAGAGTAGAGTGAGTGAATGGGGCTAAGCCTTCATTTAGGCTAGCTGGGCCGGCCGGACTTCCATGTAGGACAGCATGAGGAGAAGCAGAGTGAGTGAGTCAAGTTAGGCCATCACATAGGCTAGCTGGACCCGTGGGGCCTCCACATAAGTCTGCTGACAGTATTAGAATGAAGGAGTTGAGCTAGCCCCACATGGGCTGGTCTGACTGACATTATCAGGATGACAGTGTAGCAACCTCCATCTAGGCCAGCTGGAGAAGGATGCTACAGGAGGGATCGCTACAAGACTGTGATGAAGTGGTCTGTAAACACCAGGAAGGTATAATTATCCTTGAATGTCAGGGTTAAGGTCCTGTCATGTAGAGTGATAAATCCTGAGCACTGCCCTGAGCAGTGAGCTGCAATAAGCAAGGCTGTATAGGGGATGTAGGCACAAGGCCTAAAAGGTCCACAGCACAAATATGAATAATGGAGAGCGACTATTCGTAGTATGCACCACGATGCTTGACACACTATAGATGTTGCAGAGTGTCAGGTCAAGTCATCAGGCACAGGCAATAGAAAGATCAAATACTGTGGTCTTAGTATAAATGCAATATCTAGTAGAAGCGATGGAGTCTGGTAATGAAGCGTAACCCACCTGTTCTCACATAGAGCAAGAGAGATGAGTATGTGCTGGGAAGGATCCCCTTTTGAGTCCCAGAAAGGAGCAACAGAGTGAGGTGTAGACTAGCAATAGAACTGCAGAAAATGCACGAGTATAGCAGCAGGATAGGTTAGACGAGTGTCAATAGGCTAGTTTCCCGGTAGGAAGGCAAACAGTGCCGATTTACATTGGTTGAAAACCAAGGGCTCAAGTCTGACACAGTAAGTCCAGGCTGCAGGTAGTGCGTTTTTAGTTCCATAAGTATATCCAGCTTGTTCAGGCAGTGTGGAATGGTAAGCAGTAGTGTTTGAACAGGAACCACTCCTGGAGGAATGAATAGGTCTGGGAAGCCAGGTGCGGCAAGCGGCGAGAAGAGCAGCAGTGCTCAGTAACATTGTACAATTGATTAAAACTGAACCGAATACTGTCACCCTCAGATGCAGTTGATGAACGGACAGTCCAAACTAAATGAAGAAGTTCTGCAATGAGTGCCATTGAGTACAGCTCAAGGTCAAGATTGAAGCAGCAGTCCGGAGGAGCCGGAATGAGCGGGCGCAGAGTAGTGATGCCGTGGAGGCAGGTGAAGAGTCAGAAGGAACAGGGAGGCAGCGGTACAGACAGGCAGATGCAGGACTGACTAGTGGATGGAGCCAGAGCAGTGGCAGCATGCAGCAAGCTGGAGCATGAGCGGACCTGTTAGAGGAGCGAGGTATCGAACGGAAGCACTGAGGTGCAAATGTTAGGAAGAAGCCCAAAAGAAAAAAGCACTGGAGGCACACAGAGCAAGGTACAGGAGTGAAGGGGAAGGAGCAAGGCGCAGAAGAGGGGGGGAGGGACAAGCAAGACAATGCCAGAAGACAGAAAAAGGGCAGAGCAGCACAAAAATAAATGTCATAGGAGGAATGGGGGAGCCCGACTAGCCATGCTGCCGAGGAGCTAGTCCGACATGCTAAGCAGAGGAAACAGAAGCTGAAGGCTTTTGAAGGGATTAGGGGAGGAGCGATTTCCCCCACATTGAACTAGAGGCAGAGCCTTCCAAAAATACAAACTGATATGTTTTCCTAGGTGAGATTTTCACCAGTTTAGCTGCTGCGCACATGGCAAGCATGCGGCCTGTGAACCTGATGAGATTTTTAAATGATGTTCACACCAACTTACTTGCTGCACACACGTCAAGCTTGTAGCATGCAAACCTGATTTGGTTTTTACACCTGATTCACTTAGGTTAACTTTGTGTATGTGAACTGAATGCAAACATTGCACACCTAAGCATGTGGCATGCATTCTGCATGTCTGAGGTTGCTAAAAAAACTTTATTTTAGTGTTATGGTATTTTATGCAGAATCAAGATGTCTAATATTTTTTCAAAACTGTCCAGCATTGTTTGTACTGCCTTGTTTTTCAAACGTTCTGAATTTTCCAAGAAATCAATTTGTTTAATTTAGAGCAGCCATAGGAATGCAATGTATAGCTAGCTTCTCAAGGAATTTAAGGCCAGTTTTCGAAGGCATCCCGTGAAGATGGTGCGGGGGAAAATGGCGAAGGGAAAAAACAGCAACAAAAAAAGTGCAGCTGCAAAGGGTGACTGAAAACACAGCAATCACCCAAAAATGCTGACTTATGGATTTCCCCCCTCCCAGAGTTCTGTTCCCCCCCCTCGGAGTTTGTTGTATTTAGTAAGGGAGGTGTGGGAGGGTGAAGCCTCCTGCAAAGGGTGATGTGGGGGGCAAAGCCCCCCACAGAAAGTCACCCAGCCACTTTCAGCTTTTTTGGGTGATCACTGTGTTTTCACAGTCGCCCTTTGCGGCTGCACTGTTTTTCATTGCTGATTTTTCCCCCCTCACCATTTTTCACTCGGCACTATGACATGGAACCATTTCCTAATGTGGCAGTTTCATGGACTGAGTTGACAAGTCAATAGGCACTTTTATATGCAGATTACCTGGAGTGTTGCCATCTGAATCGGCTTCCTCCTCTCCAATTACACCGCTGCCTTTTTCTGTTTACACTCTAAGCATTCCTCACGGCCTTCCTGTGTTTTAGGTACATTTTTGGCAGCGGGGTTAATGAATGGGAGTAGTGCAGTGTTTCACGATGTTGCAACAGTGCAGGCAAAGCAGAATCTTTACACGCTTGCAAAAAATACACCGGCACTGGTGCACACCAGTATGTATTCCCATCAAATCTGTGAATGCTCAGTGCTGCAATGGAGTGGCTTGCAATGCTCTGGCAGTTATTTACAATGCCGGATTTGTACCGGTGCAATTCACCTGCACCACTGACAATGCTGCAGATCCAGTAATACAGAAGTGCCTAATACTGATTCTGCTTCCTGTTCGGTTGGATCTTGCTCTTGGCATACTCTCCTGTCACCAGTTAGCTGTGCAACAATATCAGAGTCTGTTAGTAGCTCTGTTACAGGCCAACTTTCATCTCTGTGAATCCAGTTTTCTAGCTGCTCTTGTGGATTTGTGTTATCACTGCTATCTAACAGACCCCAGTCATAAGCCAGCTGACACAAAAGACACATAGCACGGAAAACACAGCAGAAGAAAGGAAGAACATTCACTCATGGCCAGATTAGTGAGGCTACTAATATAGAATCATTACAGGTGCTAACAGTTAATTTTGAAAATTATGGGAGCCATCACAGCTTTTTTTTTATGTAAGAGATTTGTCATGTGGGACATAATTTATAATAAGGGACCACTGTAATGTCTTCATAGGGCTGCATGATCTGATTATGAGAAGCTCTAAAATAGCCCACTGTTGGTGATTAATATAAACCTTAGCCTTTATACCATTCTACAGTGTGTACTGTCTAACAACTTTTTTCCCCAGCAGCTTTTGGAACATGCGAAACAGGGAGTCGCAATATCCTGGATCAGCTCATTCCTGGGCAGCCCATGCTCTTCTTCCATGGCCTGCCGTCACTGGTGGGCTTTGCAGGAATGACTAAAGTGTGTGCAATGTGCATATTCTTTTAACCACATAAAAGAGAGATTTTATTTTTTTGTATTCTTCTAAGAATCAATCAAATCAAATTCAGACAGTGTACAAATCATCGGATGTACACAAAGCCTTCAGATTAGACCTTCATTATGCTAGAACTAAAGGTAGCCACAATAAAATCAACTGAAAAGTTCTTGCGAAGTAAGCCATCACGGTGTCCCCCGATTAAGCTCATTCAGAATATTACAAGCCGTGCTCCCCACCACCCCCACCACCGCCCTTGGTGAGCTCCTCCTTTTATAAGCTGATGTCACATGACTCTGAAAACCTATCAGCCTATTTTCCCATTTGCAGCTTATCAGCTGCTGCCACCAGAGGGCACCAAAACAAATTCTCAGCCACCTAAATAAAATTTTCAGTCCAGAATGCTGCTGCCTACAGCTCTTATTCTCCTCTCCCTGGCCTCTCTATCCTCCTTGCCCCCTACCGCCCTTCCAAGCCACAAACCCCCACCGTCACTGCCCCCAAGGCAAACTCCTCACCCTTACTACACATCCCACTCATACTCGCCTGCTCAGGACTTGGCTCCAAGCTATTACGGTCACATTAGAGCCAACATCCTACCTCCCTCCTTTCATCCGGGACTCTTGGCCTCACACACCCCAGCCCGCTGCTACCCTCCTATTTCCCCCTCCTCTGGTACCACCACAACCTGCCCTAACCCTGTGCGGTCAAAGATAAAACATATCATCTGCCTACTTTTGCTCCTGGCTGGGGACATAGAAGCAAACCCTGGCCCAACCCTTTCAACTTCTAATTCCCACCCCCCTTTCTCTTTCCCCAAAGGCCTCCATATCCTACACCTAAACACTTGCAGCTTGCTATCTAAAATCTCACTGCTGCTACCAATTGCTCTAACACAGCGCCCTGACATACTAGTCATATCCGAAACCTGGCTAAAACCTCATCACACTGATGCCGAAATATCCATACCAGGGTACACAATAATTAGACATGACTGGCCAGGCAAAAAGAGAGGCGGAGGCACAGCTATGTATATTGCCAATAATCGCCAGTTCACAATAGTGGACATCCCCTCACTCCCCGGAAACATAGATTCCACACTCATAAAACTCTCACTCCCGGGCTCCACCCCATATACATGGCAGGCTCATACTGCCCCCCCTGCACACCCCCCAAGGACATCCTTTCCCACTTGATCTCCTTATAGTCCCTAGGTGCGGGGGGAGGGGCTCCACAGCACCGGTGGTTTTAACACCAACTGGCTAGGGCCTTATAAAGCCCCCCTAAATTCCAAAATTAAGGCCCTAAACCTCACCCAACTCATTGCCGATCCCACCAGAAACCACAAATCACAAAATAACTCCTTACTGGATTGGGCTCTCACCTCCCACCCCCACAGGATTCTAAGCGCAGGCCTACTACCCGACTCCTTAAGTGATCATCACATGATTTACTTGATCAGGAAGGTGCACGGACCCATCCTCCCCACAAAAAAAACACTACGTACCAGGACCTATAACTCCCTCAACGTAGCATCCCTCCTGCTGGACCTAGGATGTGTAAACTGGTCCTTTATCTCTGTAGCATCCTCCATTGACACCATCTTTGAGGCTTTCAAAACCTGTATCCTAAAAGTCTGGGACAAACATGGCCCCCTACTTACGAAAAGAGTTAGAGGCGCACACCTCCCATGGATCACGGCAGATTTAATCAAATTATGCCACACCAGGGGCCACGCCTGGAAAGCCTACAAGAAGCTGGGCACACAGGAGTCCCTCACTACATAGAGATCCCTATGAAATACTTGCACTAACAGCATCCGCCAAGCCAAAAAAAAAATACTTCCTCTCGGCTTTTAGCAATAACATAAATCATCCAACTGATTTTTGGAAATCACTTAAATCCCTGATCTCCCCCCACTCAACCCCCACCCCTATACTATCTGTACAGAGCTCCCTCATCTCTGATCCCATTGGCGTAGCTGAAGCTTTTAACACCCATTTCTCCAGCTGTGCAGATAAACTCCTGTTCTCCCTCCTCTACACTCCCCCTCGACCCCCTCCACTCATGCCCCCCTAATCCTACCCACCCTGTCCTGCTGTTCTCATTCCACCCAGTAACCCAAGCAGAAGTCTTCTGATCTTTACAGGCCCTGAACCCTAACAAAGGCAAATGCCTGACGTCCATGGATGCAAAGATGCTCTTCCTATCCGCCAGAGCCATTGCTGCTCCTCTAGCCACCCTTTTTAACCTCTCTTTCTCCTTGGGCAAGCTCCCTACAGCCTGGAAGCAGGCCACCATTATCCAGCTGCCAAAAGGAGGCAATCCTTCCTCCCCAGGCAACTACAGACCCATCTCCCTACTCCCTATCCTGGCCAAATTACGGGAACGACTGGTCTGTCCCAACTCACTACTTACCTGGAAGCATCCTCTTTCTTCACTCCATTCCAATCGGGCTTCCATAAATCCCACTCCACCATCACCTCCCTGCTACGTGTCACCGGAGACATTCTCACGAGTATGGACAAAGGTCACATCACCACCGCCATCTTTATTGACCTAGCCAAGGCTTTTGATACTGTCTCTCACTCCCTACTCCTCTTCAAACTCACAGACGCAGTGCTCTCCAAACCAGCCACAAATTGGTTCCAAGACTATCTAGTGGGCAGGACCCAAACCATCAAACTTGCCGCACACACCTCAAACCCACTACCAGTCTCTGCTGGTGTCCCCCAAGGATCTGTCCTAGGTCCCCTACTCTTTTCCATTTTTCTAAATGACCTCCCATCAACCTGCCAACATTCATCCATCCAGATGTACGCAGATAACACTGTCCTTTATGCTTCAGGCCCTACAACATCTAGCATAGCAACCCTCCTTCAGGAAGATTTCTATGCCATCCAGCACTGGTTTAAGTCCAACCAGTTATTCCTAATCTCTAAAAAAGTATCCCAAACATTTGGCTCCCAACAAAGACTCTCCCGTCAATCCCCCTGCACCCCTTTCAAAACTTTGGATGGGACTCCCCTGGAGAATTGCACTAGCTTCAGGTATTTAGGTGTCTGGCTTGACCAACACCTAGACTTCTCCTCTCACATCGAATCCCTGCACAAGAAGCTGCTCCCAAAACTCGGTGCTTTATACTGAAACAAAAGCAGCCTCCCCACACAGACAAGGCACGCCATTGTCAAAAAAATGATACTGCCCGTACTTGATTACGGAGATATAGTATATACCATAGCCCCTGCATCTGCCCTGGCCAGCCTTGACACACTATTCCACTCTTTCTGTCGCTTTATCCTCGATTGCCCACAATCTACACACCACTGCAACCTTTACAGCTCTCTAACCCTGTCGTCCCTCCATGACCGTGGACTAACAAACTGTGCCAGGTTCGCAGCCAAATACTGGTCCCTCTCCCTTCCACCCTACCTGTCCTCTACACTCTCCCAACAATCTCCACCTGCATACTCCCTCAGGAGCACAGACCCTAGGCTGCTACATGTCCCGTTCAGGCGTACAACAAAAGGCCAGGCCACTTTTAACTACCAAATACCACAAATCTGGAACGCCCTACCTGCCCCCATAAGACATGCTCCAAACCCCTACCATCGCAACCGCCTACTCCGAGCGCATTTCTCCTCCAGCTGCTCCTGTTTCATTTAAACTAACCCTACACTCATGTTGTAAATTAATTGGTCTTAAGTAGACTACCCTCCAATTTTCTCTACACTATGTATGTTTACCTCTGTCTGAAATCACTCACAAAATGTTGTAGTACGATGCTTATTGTTCCATTTTGTACCATGTATGTAAAAAAAACTTTTATGTAACTCTCATATTTGTAATTGGGTCTTGGCCCCCAGGTCGCATCTGGAATCGAGCATGTTGCTCAGTATGCCTTCCTGGTAAATCTCGTAAACAAACAAATAAATAAATAAATAAATATCTGGGACATACTGAATGCAAACAGAAGCCAGTTTCAGAGGTTTTTTTTTTTGTCTGTGCTACTACATGGTGTAAATTATGTGACACTGAATGTGCAGTCAATAATAAAATTATTTGTCAGAATAATAATCCATATGCCTGTAGTCCTACAGTACAGTGGTATTTATCTAAAAGTTTCCTACCTCAAGGTACCTCGAGGTACCAATGAGGTACTACTGAGGCAATTTGTATTAACTGTAATGTGATCCTGCCTCATTCTGCCTCAGTATACCTAGGTATATTTCAGTACTGAGAAACTTTTCTATGACTGTATATGCAATGCCAGCAGCTCCATCTTGGCACTTTTCTGTGTCATCATTACTACCACCTCATACATCTGAGGCACAGCAGCTGAGGAAAAAGATTTTCAGGATGGAATGTTGTATCATGGTGATGTGTGATTTGAAACCCTCATGAAACCAATATTCTCTGCAGCACCCTGTCTCTTGTCTGTATCTTTGTTCCCCCTTAGGATTTGTTTTCATCCTCATCATTAGTTTCATTCAACTTTGTATGTGTTTGATACACAACTTAGAGAGCAATGGCTGGGGTTATGAAGTTTACCACATTGTAAACCCCTTGAGCGGTTACCAGACAGACCTTGTAAACCTCGAGAGCAAATTATTCTGACCAGGTTATAAACCCAGCAACTTATCTGGAATGGATATCATTAACTGCAGGTACTGTGAAACACTTTTCAGAAGGACAGTCTTACAGGATTTAGGACACTTTCCTACATGCTGGGCCATTGGAGATCTCACGGCTCAGCTGCGGGCAGCATGGGCAGAGATTGCATGCCACAAATTTCATATTCAAGAGGAAATATATTATAAGAACCACCCGCCATTTCCCCAACATCCAACAGAAGAAACTCGAACACAGAGGGTAGTTGGTCCAGGAGGTTGGCAGGTGGTTAGGAGGGGCAAATCAGGTGCCTCATCACTCTGTGCTCTCCAACATATTACCTCCAAAAACCATATAAACACTACAAACAGGTATCTGCCTCTATCTCTGAAATCAAACAAAGGGGCAGAGGACACTGCAGAGCAGGACACTGCAGCACAGGAGCTAGCACAACAAAACTCGCCCACATCAGGAACCAAACCAAAAAAAGCAAAAAGGAAATCCAAAAAACTTCTGATCATAGGAGAATCCATGATTCGAAGAGTTGATACCCATCTCCAGCCAGGGGTAATGGTCAGATGTCTCCCAGGTACATCAGCGTGGAGAGACACTGACCGCATTGCTAAAATTGTTCACAAAGCACGAGAAAACATTGACATCCTGGTACACATAGGGACTAATGATCTCGCCAGCCAGTCAGTTGTGGAGACCAAGGAACACCTGACCAGGCTGGGTGACAAACTTATACCTCTCAACCTCCCAACTTGCCAATGTGTGACAGAGAGCTACAAAATGTGTGACAAATACCAAAAATGTGGTAGGCCCGATTTTTCACAGTGCGCGGAGTCACACACTGGCGTGCAAGAAAAATAAATTTTACCACAGTAAAACTATTGTTTGTATGCTTGGCAGGTGGTTTGTGTTGCAAATTAAAGAGAAAGTGTTGTGTCTGTGTGTCCATAAATAAAAAAGAAGTGACACAGATCCTAAATGTGTGTGTCCTTAAATAAAATAAAGTGATGCAAATCCTAAATGTGTGTGTCCTTAAATAAAAAAAGTGATGCAAATCCTAAATGTGTGTTAACATTTTATTGATGTGATCTATAAATACACTTCTATAGCAAGCCACAACATCATCTCCATCAAAACCAACCCATGTACATCATTTTTTGGGTTGGTAGGAGAGGGGTCCTGCTTGCTGTGCCCAATCAATCCTGATAGCTTATTAACATGACTGTAGAGTGTTACACTATAACACTACAAACACATTAATAAACCACCACACAATGTTTGGAAGCAGCATGCAGCCCCTCCCCCCCAATGCAACCAAATATCTGGCATGCACGTAAAGTAATCCGGCAATGTCACATAGTAGCAAGCCACACCATCATCTCCATCAAAACCAACCCATGTACGTCATTCTTTGGGTTGGTGGGAGAGGTGTTCTGCTTGCTGTGCCCAATCAATCCTGCTGGCTTATTAACATGACTGTAGAGTGTTACATTATAACACTACAAACATATTAATAAACCTCCATACATTGTTTGGAAGCAGCACGCAGCTCCCCCTCCCCCACAACCAAATACATGTACAAACAATACTGATGTTTTATTAACTATACTGTATTTGTCACACTGACGTTACAACAACTATATTAACATATCAGCTACGTGTGACAGCAAACTGACCCCATCCCCATACATAAAACAAGGTGCAAAAACAAAACAGACAGTGATATGACTAATTGGTAGCAGGCAACAACCCCCCCCAAAAAAAAGTCTGTTAAACACCATGGCACAACAAAGCAGTTCTATTTCCAAAAATCCCCAGGAACATACCTGTAGCACTGTTCAGCTGCTGCTGCTCCCGCTTTTCCTCGTGCCTTCTTTTGTGGTTGATGAACACCTGCATGGTGTAGTGGTGTAGTTCTTGATGCTCCCTCTGAATGGCAGTGGTCAGGTCGCTCACTCCTAGAGTGGTCTGGGTTGCTGATGGGGCTATGTTTGAGTCAGACGATGGACAAGGAAGCTGGTCACTCTTGGCTGGCGTAGTCTCAATCTCCTCAGAACCTCTGGACCAGTACAGTGGCAGCTACTGTCTCCTTCAGTCAGGGTGGCAGATGTATCTGTTGTGAAGAAGACAAAGAAACATTAACATTTATAGCTTGCATACACATTGTATCCCAAAGCACTTTACAAGCAGTACAGTGGCATTACTATGACTGTTGCCATCAAGATCCACCAATCACAGCCTTGGACACCGGCAGCAATGCACCAGTAACTGGCCTAGATGGTTGGCTCACTCAATACCCAGTAGCCCAGCAGCAGCGTAAGGGAAGGTAGTCCCTTCTGGCCAGTCAGCTCTTTCACTGAGGTGCTGCTGCTTTTCTTCTGTCCTACTGCTTGCTGAGGAGCATGAGCAGCCAGGCAAGAGTGAGGAAAGAAGGGAACATCTCAGTCAAAAAAAAAAAAAAAAGTAGCTAGCAGGTACTTCTGGTCAGCTTTTTCCAGTGTGGTGGAGATGCTGCTGCTCTTATACTGCTAACTGCTCTGCCAGCTGAGCAAGAGGGCACCAGGTTGTGGCATGTTTGTTGGCCCACCAACTAGGGACCGAACCTAAAACCACACAGGAGGACCCACACACCCAGTCTGCTCTGCTGCACCATACACACACTGCTTGAGTTGCCAAGCCAATAGACAAGTGCCTGCCAATAAATTCAAATAACAGACATTAAGTTGGCATGACAGGCTGGCTGAACAATGCTCCTTAATGCTGCCAGTGCCAGCACAGATTTGTCAGAGCAATATAGCACTACAGCCAAGCCAACTTCCATGATAGCAACTCTTTTACAGTGGAAAGAACTTGGCAGCACAGTAAAGTGCTCCTGACTTCTCCGAGGACTCTAGGAGGGATTGTTCATTCTTCTGTTCCATCCCCCTTTTCTCCATCTAGATCTACCTGGAGAATCCAGGTCGGGACCGGGATGACTGTCTTCTTTCACTCCATCCCCACGATCCAACCTTAAGACTCTCTCCTTCCTGTCCCACTCCCAAGCTGAATTGCCATCGCCGAGCCTCTATGACTTGAATCTGGACCGGACCCTGTCGTGAGAATGGGAGAAGAACCTCATGGTCACACACACCCCCCCCGCAGCTCTGTTCCCCAAAACAAAGGAAAGCAGTAAAGCACAAAAAAAGACTGACCCTCCAGTCCAACAGTCGTAGTCGGGTCACGGGTGGGTCGGTGGCGGTCGCTTGGTCTGGGTTGAGGGTTCTCTGCTGCCTCCGGGATACCAGGACTCAGACAGTGGCTGCCGCTGTCGCTGATGCAAGCGGCGTTCTTCTGCTTCCTCGGCTTGCTCTCTGGATTTGGAAGCTTGTTCAGGCAGTGTCTGTATTGTTCCTCTGACGGGCTTCCTTCCTGGCAATTCAGCTCTCCACTCTGATTGGTGCCTTCTGGTCCATCAAGTATCAGTCCTATCCACAAATCAATCCTGATGATATGGTTCCCCTCTGAGCAGCAAACTGCTTTAATAGCCGGGCAGTGGACCTGATGGGGGATGGGGGGCCCTGACAAACAGCACAAAGAGCAGCACTACAATTGGTTTGTGTGGCAGGGTGGGCTATGCTCTTCTTTCTCTCTCTCACTCTGCATTGGGTCACCATTCGACTCTCGGGCTCTCACTGGCTGTCAGCTGATGACACCTCCCCAACAAGCCCTCCCCCCAACATCAAAGAACTGCTGCGAGTCAACCGGAGATTAGGAGGCGTCGGCGAGGTGAAGAGTCTGGGAAAATTTGAAAAAAAAAATGACAAACAAAGGGATGCCAGTGCTGAGCGTGGTACGGCTGCGTGATTTGTGGAAACAAGATGGCGAATGCGGGGTGGCGGTACAGGTGGATTGCTGGACTCTGAATCTGGTACATCACAGAAAATCCGGTACACTTGAGAGGTATGGACAAACTATCATACATTTCGTTCGACATCTCCTTCTCTGAGATCCTGCAAGTCTGGGAGAGGGGGGCAGATGGACAGAAGGTCAGAGAAGGAGAGATAGGGGAGCTAAACATGTGGCTCAAGGGCTGGTACCAGGAAAAAGGACACAGATTTGCAGGGAACTGGCAACAGTTCTGGGTGCGAAAGTTCTTTAAATTTGATGGACTGTATCTGACTAAGGAGGGAGTCAGTGCATTGGAGTAGAAGTTTGACGTCTTTGCAGAATATTTAAACTAGCAAATGGGAAGGGGGTGCGACACCCCATACGTCAAATGGGAAGAACACCCTCCCTCCTCAGCTAGTGGCCAAACAGGGATTCAGCATGTTTGCAGTTCATTTGCATCACCAGGTAAGAAAAAAGGTCCATCTCCCCATACAACGCACAGGAGAAATGCCAAACCTCACCCAACAACTAACACACTGAAATCTGGCCAGTGGAAAATCATGTACACAAATGCTCACAGCCTGGCAAATAAGATCACAGACCTGCAGTCAATAATTTCAGAGGCTAAACTGGACATAGTAGCAATTAGTGAGATGTGGTTTACCAGTAACCACACTTGGGAGACTTCAGTACCTGGCTTTGTACTGTTCAGAAGAGACCAAGGTGCAAAAAGGGGGGGTGGAGTGGCCCTGTATGTCAATGAAAATATCAAAGCTACAGAAATTCAGAATACACATAAGGAGCCAGAAGAACTGTGGGTCACACTGGAAACAGGAAGTGGGACAGCCATAAGAACTGGAGGTTGTCTACAGGCCCCCAGACCAGGGGAAGGACATAGACATATTACTGTTAGAAGATATACAAAACATGACAGCTAAAGGGGAGGTTCTGATAATGGAGACTTCAACTTGCGGATACAGATTGGTCAATACCAGCAGGAACATCTGCCAGAACTAAACACATGGTGGATTCCCTGCAGGGGAAGGGCCTCAAACAACTGGTACAACAACCCACAAGAGACAGGGCTATCCTAGATCTAGTACTGACTAACAGGGAAGGGATCACAGATCTCCAGGTAGAAGGTCACCTGGGGGCCAGTGACCATCACATGGTGTGGTTCAATTTGGCCACTACATCTAAATCATCCCATTCCAAGGCAAAAATATGGGACTTCAGAGGAGCTGACTTTTATATGATGGCCAACAGAGTTAAACTAGCCCTAGCAAAAAGAAACACAGGGAAGGGGGTACAGGAAAAGTGGGCAATCATTAAGGATGCAATACTTGAAGCAACATCCCATTGTGTTAGACAGAAAAGGAAGTGCAAAAGAAGAAGGAAACCACTTTGGTCCTCAAATATAGTAGCAGAAAAGGTCAGAGCCAAAAGGCTGGCCGTCAGAAAATATAAGGGAACACAGTGGGATGAAGATAGAGAGGCATACCAAACTGCCCTAAGGGAAGCAGGGAAGGCAGTAAGGCAGGCAAAGTCCCAAACTGAGGAAACACTAGCACGAACAGTAAAAGAAGGCAACAAGACTTTCTATAGATACATTAGTGAAAGGAGAAAGTCCAGAGTGGGTATCACTAAGCTCAAAGAAGAAAAGGGTGTGTGTGAGGAGGAGGACCCTGTAAAAGCATCTATCCTAAATAGATACTTTTGCTCAATATTTACTGAACAGGAGGTAGGGCAGGGCCCACAGCTCAGCACCATGGACACAGGTGGGAGGGAGGTGAGCACTGCACCCTTCACAAAAGAAAGGGTCCTACAAGAGCTTGCTAAGCTCAGGGTGGACAAGGCAATGGGACCTGATGGCATACATCCCAGGGTACTTAAGGAGCTAAGGTGGAACTAGCAGAGCCATTAGCAGAACTGTTTAGTGAGTCTCTGAGCACAGGAGAGGTCCCAGAAGACTGAGAAGGGTTTATGTGATCCCGCCCACGAGAGTGGTAGCAGGGAGGAGGCAGGGAACTACAGACCAGTCAGTCTTACCTCAGTAGTGGGCAAGATTATGAGGCACTCCTTAAGGAAAGGATAGTGCAACACCTGGAATCCATAGGGCACAGGTTCCAAGACAGCATGGGTTTACAAAAGGAAGGTCCTGTCAAACTATTCTCCTAGATTTCTTTGACTGGGTAACCAGAGTAGTGGACCAAGGGGGAGCAGTTGATGTCGCCTACCTTGACTTCAGCAAAGCTTTCGACACTGTTCCACATAGAAGATTGATAAATAAGCTGGGTAGGCTCGGGATGGGTCAGAGTGGTCAACTGGGTGGCAAACTGGTTGGGCAGAAAACAGAGAGTGGTGGTAAATGGCATACAGTCAGAAGAGATGCAAGTCACAAGTGGGGTACCTCAGGGATCAGTCCTGGGGCCAGTCCTCTCAATATTCTTCATTAGTGACATTGCAGATGGACTAGAGGGTAAGGCTTGTCTGTTTGCAGATGACACCAACATCTGCAACAGAGTAGATGATCCAGATGGGGTGGGCAGAATGAGAAGAGATCTGGATAAACTAGCAAAATGGTCAGAAGAGTGGCAACTGGATTTAATGCAAAGAAGTGCAAGATCGTGCACATAGGAAGAGAAACCCTGAAGCCACCTATAGGCTGGAGGAGTTGCTGACAGTCACAAAGGAAGAAAGAGACTTGGGCATTATCATCACCGATGACCTGAAGTCATCCAAGCAGACCTCTAAAGCAGTAGGCAAGGCTAGGGTGATGTTAGGGTGTATTAGTAGGGGTATCACAGGTTGTAAGAGGGAGGTAATAATCCCTCTTTACAAGACACTGGTTAGGCCCCATCTGGAGTACTGCGTGCAGTACTGGAGGCCACACCTTCACAAGAACATTAACCAAATTGAGGCAGTCCAGAGAAGGGCAACCAAAATGGTGCAGGGACTACATCAGAAGACATATGAGGACAGATTAACGGAGCTCAATATGTATACTCTTGAGCAAAGGAGGGAGAGAGGTGATATGATTGAAACATTCAAACACCTTAAGGGCATTAACAAGGTGAAAGAGTCTAACATGTTTAAATATAAGAAAAATAACAGGACAAGAGGACACAGCATGAGACTAGAGGGAGGCTGATTAAGGGGGAATGTGAGGAAATTATTTTTCACAGAAAGGGTGATGGATGCTTGGAATGGCCTACCTCAGGAAGTGGTGGCTATGAATACAGTGCAGGGCTTCAAACAGGCATGGGATAGGCAAAATGGAGCAATACAGATGAGTATGAATAGATAGGTCATTGACAGAGCAAAGGCCGATGGCACATTTATAAAGTAGAAAAAGAAATAGGCAGACTGGATGGACCTTGCTGTCCTTATCTGCTGTCAGCTTCTATGTTTCTATGTTTCTAAAGCTTGAGACGTTTACCGTCAGCATAGCAACCGCGAGAGGGGTTTTCAACGTGGTAAACTTCATAACCCCAGCCATTGTCTTTTATAGTGTATGGGGTCGCAACAAGTTCTCATGATCATTTTTCAGACAAGAATAAAACATATTCGGTGGTTAAGCACTTACCTAATTGAACAACATGGCGACTGTACTTGGTGAACCGAAACATTTATTGCAGCTCACCAAACAACTCTGAAAATGTGGTAAACATGCATTCTAGTTTTAAATAAAACTTTGAAATTACTCAGAGAAGAAAGTACAAATATTAGTCCCTTTCCGATTAAGTATTTATTTAAAATGGTGATCCAGAAGCAGAATACATTTATCTAACCATGACTTTCCTTGAAGAGGACGTGTCATCTGCATGGCCCAGAGGGTTTGTAGGAGACAAAGTAGTAAAAGAGCCGCACCAGAGGCTGGGTGCTCTATGACAGTAAACCATCTAACATAAACACAGTCATAGCACACCTACACCAAGTGAATAAAAGGCAAAGTCAGTACTAGCCAAAATATTGATTTATTGCCACCACACCAGTATGCTTAGGCCAGGATTGGTTGAAACATTAGAAGCTGTGCTGGAGAGTTCATCTGGCCTACACACTGGTGTGAGGTAACAACAAGCCTGATTAGTAACTTTATCTTTATTCGAGCCATTGGATGTTTGTAAGAGAGACATTCGTGAAGGATGGAAGAGCACTGCGGAAATTGCCTGCATGGTGGGGGGAAGGGGTAAGAAACAAAAGACTATGATTTATATAAAACTCTCGGCGAAACACAATGTGGAATTTGGTAAATATTTTCAGGACAGAATGGGAAAGGCTCTGACTTGTTGCTTGTGGATTTCGGCTGAATAGTTTAAACCAATCGTGGTAGCAAGACCAACGTTCAGGTCCTAGAATTCAGCGCACTTGACTGGATTCGATCCTGTAATCTCACCGATGTGATGAAGGCAAGCAAGGTTTATAGTGCTGATGTCAGATAGGTGAGATTATAAGATTGTTAGCCATACGTTATAGGGGCTCCCCATACATTGTAGTATAATATCTAAGCTTACTACTCCTTGGGGTAATTACTAACCACCTTGTCTTACTTAAAACACCTTTTGGCTTTCTATTTTTTCAACTAAGCTGTTTCTTGGTCTAGAGTCTACACACCGGCAACCCCCCTGCCCCATCACTGACCTTCTCACAGAGTTAGTGGTTATGCACCACATACCTAACACTGTTTAAGGTGGGCGGCCGACCATGTCATGCGAGAGCCTGTGGGTGAGGGGGTGTTGGCCTTTACAGCCTGGCTTTTCCTCAATCTCCATGTCTCCCCTGGAGTGCCAGCATCCAATGAGGCATGACACGCGTCTGGTGGTGACCTCTTCTTATGTGGTGATCCCTGCTGCAATAGCAACTGGTTCTCCAATCACGCAGTAGGAGTAGTGCCCCCCCCAGGAATGAGATCAGCCTCTGGAATGCTCAATCCTCCTTTCCCAGCCAGCCCCCAATGCTTCATGCTCATTGCTGAAGGTGGGTCACCAGCATAGAAGGGGGTTGTGCTACCGCTGTGCTGCCAGGTGTGCCTGCTGGGATGACATCACACCTGGGGTGATTAGGCATGAGGCCGCAGGCTGAGTGCAACTAATCACCCTAGAAGTGACATTATCCCAGCACAACACACACCCTGGAGTGCATTATTGCTATTATACAATGGCTCGTTTATAATAATAATAAAAAAATATTTAAAAAGCATTTCTTCTGCAGATTTTTAGTTGATTTATCAATGTGGAGGTGTATGAAGTAAAAAAATAGTTCCCTTTTGGCCAGTAGGTGGGTCTGCTGTTAAATGATTGGGTCTGTGTTTTTATCTGACTGTTCCCCACACATTCTCTTCTGTTTGTGCTGCAAGTCTGGTCCCCCATTCCCAATTAAACTTTTCTTTTCTGTTGTTTGTCACTTCGCTTCCCTCTCAAAGTCAAAAACTTTAATTTAACCAGTCCCACTGCCTGTCTTGTGACCCAGTGTCTTTTATGAATGAAAATTGCAAATCACAAACAAGGGAGGAGTGGAGAGACAGTTCTGGTTTTGTGAAACAGGTCGGGTAAGTGTTCAGTTGCTTCTCTGCAGGAAATGCTCATTTTATGTGGTCTGGCAACAAAAAAAAAAAGAAAAAAATATACAATTTAAAGCTAGCAAGTGGAAGTGGAGTTGCAGCTTGTGAGGCGACCGAGTGCATGTGAGTGTCTTTCTGAAGCTGCTCGTACCAGAGTTTTATACTTTTTTACAGCCCTTTGTGCGGTTGTTGTTTGGGGAGAGCTGCTGTTTTATGTGGAACTGAGTGGCATCAGTGAGCCGCGCGACCAGCTGTTACCATCTCCGCGGGCACTGAAGCCGACGGTTTTGGGATGATAAGTGAAGCAGGCTGCCATGCAGTGATTCCGGTATCAGTTCATTCGGTCATTTCTGTACTGGGACTAGAGCCGTGATGTTGTGCTTGGATAACATTACAGCTCCAGTCCCAGATGGACCAATCGGAGTCCAAGATTATTTTATGTCATTGTATAATGACTTTTATTTATTGGAGTGCAAAGCTGCACACACAAATGTCGAGGAGAATTAGCCAAAAATGTATTAACAACCACAGCAATAACAGGCAACAGAACATAAGGTGTATATTTACTGTGTTATAAGAAATGTTCTAGATAATTATAATGGATTTTAAAATTTAAAGGATTGACTGCAATGCAGAGAAAAAACACAGTCACAGAGCAGGCATACTTACTCCCACCCACATATATATTGTGAATAAGATCCCTTCTTAGGACAGGATAGTCATTTATAGAATGCAACCACCAGGAGGGCCAGGTCAGGTGAGAATTGTGCTCAAAAATGGTAGCAAAAAACTGTTTTAACAAGAAGAGCAATCATAGGCAATTGAGCACAAGGCCTGCCATGAATATATGACAAGAAAGTTTTTAGTATAATGATAGATTTTTAAAATGTAATGCACTGGCTATAATGCTTAAAAAAGCACATTCAGAGCTACCCTTCCTCAAATAGCTAGTGGCTCCTACTCTTAGGACAGAAAAGTGTTTTTAGAATGTTCCTACCAGTATGACAAGGTTGAGGTGAGATTTTATGTAGCAGGGTCCACATGTACAAAAACAGTAGAGCAGAATGAAGAGTAGAACAAAAAGCAATGAAATTACAGGCTACTAAGCACAAAGCATGGCTTAAGTTGTCTATGAGAAGAAATTGTTTAAATAATCATGAATTGTTAACGTTACTTCATGGGCTGTAACAAAAGGAAGATCAGACACAGCTACTCCCTCCCTCCCCTGTCCCTCACACACTTATTGTATGTGATATGCAGCATTTAGATTTAGAAGGGATGATAAGAGAACTCCTCTCAGGCATTTTGTTTGACAGGTAATAGGTAGCTACGTAAGCATAACCCACGACAGGATGTGCGGTCACTGAGGAATTAATCAAACACGCTGGGTGTATTGAGGCTGGCGATGGGTGCGCCGCGCCCCTCACAGCACCCGGGCGTTGATTAATCCCCTCAACCGCACATCCTGGAGTGGGTTATTACACTTATAACATGGGCTATGGTCAAAACAAGGGGAAAACAACATAAAGGGGCTGCAGGTACACAAAACACTACATCCTAAGTGGAGCATCAACTGGCCCAGCATGAAGAGTTACTAATCTGTTGGAGCAGCAGCACAGCCTGTGGCATCAGCTAGAAGTATGCAAGACAGACTGTGGTTAACTGCTTGGGACTTGGTCACTTACAGAGATGAAGCAGTTAGTTCGATCCTGGTCCGGTCCCTGCTGAGTTCATTGGGTCCTGCTCCCCATGCTGTGCATTGTGCACTGAGTGTAACAGCTGCTGCCTGTGACTGCAGTAACTGGCTTTCCCACCCCCTTGTCTGGCTACAAATATACTTTATGGTGGGGATGCTCTTGGGCAACCCAGTGAACTCACATAGGCAAAAGAGTGACAGTTGCAGTTTAAGCGGCAGACCGCGCTACATACCATTGCCAGGCATGACTGCAGGTTTGTCTGACTATCTGGGAGGCAGACTTCAGAAGTGCTGGGGGGAAGAGGAAAAGTTGGCATGGGGTGAGAAAAACACACACACACACACATATACATGTTATTTTATAACGTGGGGTACTAAAACTCAGGATTCCTCCTTGTGCCTGTGTATGGTATAAGTACGACGCTGCCAACTGCTCCAAGACAGGATGGCAAGAGGAACGGCCATGAAGCACACTGGTTGAGGGGCCTTGGCACTGCTAGCAGGCTAAGGAGCAGGACAGAGTGCAGACTTGGGGGAGCAATAGCTGCTACAGGAGGGCACAGAGTATTTTGTAAAGTACCAGGGTCAGCAGCTGGATGGGGGCTGCACTTGGTTGAGGTGGGGAGTTACACAGACCCACAGAAGGAATGGGAGGGAGAGCAGATGCCCGTGTCTTGTGTTCTGAATGCCTGCTGCACAACAGTCTGGTATTCTCTATGAGAGAATGGCCACATGCCTCACTCTGTCAGTGTCTGGCATTTGTGCAGTGGAGGATTTTCTGTGCATCATTGGGGGGGGGCCCTGACACAATCAATCAATCAAAATATTTATTTATCCAGGTGGACATCGTTGAGCAAGGCTCATTTGTAAGATGGACCTGGGTATAACAAGGTCAGGTACAGCAAGGGAAACATCATATATATTTATATATGTATACACACAAGCAATACTAATACATACAGAATATGGTGCAATAAATGAAAGCCATACACAGGAAAACGTTACACGAGAACCATATACAAGTTGCAATGTGATAGATAATAAGCCATACACAGGAGAACATATTACAGGAGAACCATATACAAGTTGCAGTCCCCACGTGCAGTTATAGCACTGCAGCTTAACCTGGAGGAGCCATTTTCTAAATACTGCCAACACACACAAACAAACACTGCAAACTGCAGACACAGCACAGCCTGCTCTCAGCATGGGGGCTTCATTGTGCGCCAGTCCCCAGAGATCTGCGGGCGGGTGGGTGGGATCATTCATGGGAGCGGACATCGTCGGGAGAGAGTGGTCTCTGTCTCTCTGTCACTCTTGCCATCTCCAATCTGCACAGTGGAACACATAATACCAGTATGGGGAATAGAAGAGCATGGTTGTTTTTGGAAGGCAGCATGTTTTTTTAAGCTACACTGCTGACTGTGCACCACTGGGACTTGCAGGGGATGGGACAAAGAGCCACAAACCGGAACAGTGGGGAGCACAGAGAGGCACAGACAGGACATTGTCGCTACTGTCACAACATTGGGTTGACACCAGTATGCGGTCTTTCCCCACTGCTTGCTATTGAGAGGGAGAGGGAGAGGGAGAGGGAGAGAGGGAGAGAGGGAGAGAGAGAGAGAGAGAGGAAGAAAAAAACAACAAAAAAAACACTGTGTACCAGTAGGAAGTTTGAATTACACACTGTGTGGTGTGTCTCTCTCTCTCTCTTTTTGTATACTGTTGTGTTCTATAATTATCACCCACTTAGCTAACCATTTCAATGGCCGCTGTTTGAAAATAATTTTGTCCACACAAAAGGAGTGCAAGTCTGCCCCAGGATCTGTCTTCACTGCCTCTTCACAACTAACTGCATATATGGTGAATTAATGAATGATCAGATTATGCCCCTGAACCAATCCGCTATGTGTATTCTCCTACCCCATGTTATAAAGTAGGTTGGGGTATATAATACCACTATCAGTGTGGTCAAGTCAGGTACTGTATTGTAACTAATTAGCTAGAGGGATACTTGGCAAATAATATGATTTTTATTGTTATTTGGCAGTTCTGGCCGCAGAGCAGAAAAAAACAAAGAAGAAGTTTGCTTATCTTCTTAAAACTATTGGAATTTCTATGTGCATACAGTATGTAGTTTTTTACGTGCACTTTTGTCTGACTTTGTTTATAGGCATTTCACCATTCCCTTTCATTTTAATTCCTTCTTCTTGTCCCTGGCTCCAAATTCTTACCTCATGCACTAAATGCAGCAGTCTCTTAGTTACAAAAATACTTTGGAACATGCCGGCCTGGTGGTGCTGAGGGTTGAGGCTCTGGACGCCTTACCTCACACCACGCCAGTGACCTGGGTTCGGGAATGACCTCAGGTTGCCGGGGAGCTGGCATGGGGGGAGAAGGGAACTGGATCAAGCCACCTAAAGGCAGTTCTCCTCTCCCAGGAAGGTTGTCACCCCCCCCCATAGTTTCATTGCCACTGGGTGGAGGTCCAGTAATGGTGCAGGCGGCGACATGAAGGGAAGGCATCGCAACACGCATATGCCTCCACACATGCACATTCATGCTGAGATGGGGACAGGAGAAAACTGGGGCACAAAAATCTAAAAACTACTAATTAAAAAAAATACTTTGGAACAGTACTACAATACTGCACTTCTTTCATTTCATTTCATTTTTTATACTTGTATGCATAATGAGCATGTCTGCCCGTTTTCATATGCAAAAAGTGCACACATAAAAGTATTACAAAAACAGGTTAAACATACAAAAAACAATACAATAATAACATTCAATCAATAAACACCACAAAATTACTATGTCACAAAACAATTACCTTCATCCTTATCATACTTATTATTTACTGTATAAATTTTCAGGCAGAAAAAACAGCACAGGTGTTTCTCTGTGACTGCTGTGAATCAGGCAGAGTCTGCCATGATACACTACATACTACGTTTTAATGTTGTATGGTATATGTTTGTTTTATATTTGTGTGTAGAGGAGAAATCATATAATCAGCTCATGCATTCTAGAGCCACCAGCACATACAGCCCCTCCCAATCAACTCCAGCTAAGCTGTAGTGTGCAAAGCCTTTTATATGCAGAGAGACATGCACAAACACAGATTCCTGACTCAGCTGGTCCAATCAGTTGTCCTTTTGAGGTACAGCAGCTGGTCTGGTGACTAGCACCTATTATGCCAAAGATGATTATAAGAATATTCTGGGATGCTACCAGCAGGAACTGCTGGGGGGGCGCTGTGGAGCAGAGGAGTGACATCATCATCAGTGGAGGAGAAGCTGGAGCAGCGGCACACCAAATGGCCGATGTGGCTACAGCTGGGCCTTGAAAGGAGAGAAGAGGGCAGTGCTGTATGCTCCCTGTTACAAAAACTAAAACTAAAAAAAAAGTACATTCTTTGGCAATGGTGGTGTGGCTTTGCACAGTTCAAAGCTGTTTTTAGTGGATGGGCCCTGACACAGTACGCAGAGCTTGAAGTCCATATCTCTGCAGATCCGTCAGGTAGCACTGGATGAGGGGAGAAGGTCTGATGGTGGGAAATCTATGTGCAAAATCATGGAGGGGTGGAATTCAAGCACAGGTGGGATAAGCATATGGGGCAGATGAAGATAATGGTAAAAGGGGATGGAGAAATGGGCGAGTAATGGGATATTAGGGCCCTCGCAAAATAAACATTAGATGGAAACATAGAAACATAAAATCTGATGGCAATTAAGGGCCACTTGGCCCTCCCAGTCTTTCCATTTCCCTGCCTACATTCTCACTGCAGACCCTACTTGATCAACAGCCTATCCCATGAAGTCTTGAACCCTATCATTGTTTTCACCCCTATTTCCTCCACAGGTAGACTGTTCCAGGCATCCACCACTCTTCTGTGAAGAAATGGAAAGGGCAAGACAAGACAAGTTTATTTATATGGCGTCTAAACCCTGAGGCTCTGAGTGCCTTACATAATACAGGTACAGTAATACAAGTATATACATAGAACATACAACATACACGTTTTTAAAACAATAACATATTACAATATCTAAAATTTACTAGTGCTCTAAAATTAAACTAGTGCTGGTCAATCACCTTCATCAGGGAAGGCCAAACAAAATAAATGATCCTTTAGTCCCTTTTTAAACATTCCAACCATTGGAGCCTCCCTGACACAAGCTGGAAGGGAGTTCCACAGGGCCAGACTGGTGACACCAAAAGCATGGTCATTGGATGTTTTTAATCTGGCCCTGGGAACAGCAAGGAGGCACCTGGTCATGGATCGAAGGGAATGGGCAGAGGTAGCAAGTGTCAGGAGATCAG
The DNA here is from genome assembly GCA_016271365.2 of Neoceratodus forsteri. Classification (NCBI taxonomy): domain Eukaryota; kingdom Metazoa; phylum Chordata; order Ceratodontiformes; family Ceratodontidae; genus Neoceratodus; species Neoceratodus forsteri. Next base: position 1,697,900,194 of record CM057449.1, on the reverse strand, counting down.
CCAGGTAGCCAGGGCCCAGTCTGAGTAGGGCCTTGTAGGCGAGCAAGCCCACCTTGAAGATGATCCTCCACCTGACAGACAGCCAGTGTAGAGTTCATAGGACCATGATTACATGACTTTACCTAGATAGGCCAGTCAGTAACCTGGTGGCTGCATTCTGCACCAGCGCAGTTGGTGGAGGGTCCCTCTAGTGACATATAGTGCTAATACCAAAAGTCAGCGCACAAAATTTTCAGTGCAGTGTTGGGATCTCCAAGTTCTCAGACAGCAGTTCTCAGAGGTGAAATGGTGGGAATTTGCTCACTTATTCCCAAACAGGCTCAGAATCTCCCGCCTGGGTCACCCTCTGAGGTTCTTTGAGTCCCCGCAGATAGCCAAAGCATTTATTAATCAAGAGCTGGCAGTGATCGACCATAACACAAATCTGGACTAACTCTACAAACTGAGGTACTATTTTAAATTTATATCATTTTGCCCCGTGAGTGCCTTCCCGTTGCTCCAGTCGCTAACCCCATGGTCCGAACCTCCTGGCTACTTGCAATCACAAGGAAAATCTAGACAGACCATGCCCTAAGATCCCGTGAGTCTGCATCCTGCCAGCTGTCAACAGCATCAAGAAGCTTACAAGCTCTGAAGGTTGGAACTTACCAAACTGTTAAGCTTGCAGTGCCACTGGTCGTTGACTGAGCCCACCTGGATTACTGCACAGCCTGCACTAGCTGCAGCTGTGAACCACCATGCAGTGAAACCTTTGGCCAGAGGATGTAATTAATGTAGGATAATCCTTTATGCACACCTCTACTGTGTCTAGGAACACAGGTCTCAGCGAGGTGTGCCACTCTTTTCCATTTTCACCACACAGTCTGAGGATTTTCTAGTTTTCAGCAGAGGCAGCATACCTGCAGCTGAGACAATCTTTGTGACAAGTGTGTTTCAGTGCTAATGCAGCCTTTAACTGATGGTCATAAATTGTTTCTGGGTGTTGTGCTGGGCAGGTAATAGGGGGAGTTTGATGCTATTTTTTACTGTAAATGTGGGCTGCCATATGATAATATTCCTGGTAAATCAGCTATGTCAGTTTGCAATGTGATTGTTCATGCTGGAGTGTTGGAGCGCTGCATTGTTAAGTGGCAAATTGACCATGCTCATTTACCGCACTGCAATTTCATGCATACTATTGACATGGAACTCCCCAAAGTATGAAGCATTACAGTAATCAAGCCTGGATGTTACAAAGGCATGTACCAGTGATGGCAGGTCTTCTGGTGGAACTAGGGGCTTAATCCTAGCGATATTCCTCAAGTGGTAAAAAACAATTTGGACAACAGATGACACCTGAGCTTCAAGTGTCAATCTGTCATCCAGGATAGTGCCAAGATTCCGCACCCTAGGAGAGGTCATCAATGGAGCAGATCCCAGGAAAAATCCTGTAACCACTCCAGAGGCACTCCCATCACACCCGCGACCCAGCTCAATCAGCAGGACCTCCATTCTGTTGGGGTTTAGTTGCAACCATCTGGAGGACATCCAGTCGTTGATCTCACCCAGGCAGTTGTTAAGCACTTCCACTTCTAAATACTTACTCACATCTCTCCTGAATCTACCCCCAACCCCCTTCAGCTGCATTGCATGTCCCCTTGTTCCTGACCACCTTGGCTTCTGAAAAATACTTCCCTCCTGTACCTTATTTAACTCTATGAAGTATTTAAAGGTATCTATCTTAGTCTCCCTCTCCCAGAGTGTACATATTGAGGTCCTTTAGTCTCATCTCATGGAACTTTTGATGCTGATCTGGCACCATTTTAATTGGCCTCCTCCGGACCACCTCCACTCTATGTCCTTTCAGAGATGTGGTCTCCAGAACTGGGCACAGTACTCAAGGTGGGGTCTTTCTGGTAAACTATACAGGGAAACACCACCTCCCTCTGTCTGCAGGTAATACCCCTTCCTATGCACCCCACCACCCTATTCACTCTCCCAACTGCCTTGTCATACTGCCTGGCTAACTTTAGGTCATCTGATATGATTACCCCCTAGGTCCCTTTCCTACTTGGTTATGGTCCATAGCACTCCACCCATTTTGTACTTTGCCCCTGGGTTTCTGTGTCCTAAGTGCATTATTTTGCACTTTTCCCATTGAAACCCAACTGCTATACCCTTGAGCACTCTTTGAGTTGTCCCAGATCTCTGATCATCCCTTCCACACCCCCTGGAGTGTCCACCCTGTTGTAGATGTTGGTGTCATTCACAAAGCAGTAGACCTTCCCTTCCAGTTCCTTTACCATGTCACTTATAAAGACATTAAAGAAGACCAGTCTCAGCACTGAACCCTGAGGTTCCTCGCAGGTCACCCTCCCTTAATCGAAGCAAACTCCAGTTACCACCACTTTCTGTTACCTATCCCCTAACCATTCTCTTACCCAGTTTACTAGCTGTTTACCCACCCCTAAGCTACCCAGCTTATTTACTAGTCTCCCAGTGAAATGGTGTAGAAAGCCTTACTGAAACCTAGGTAGGCCACATCCTCCACTCCCCTGATCTAATTCCTTGGTCACCCAGTTGAAGAAATCTATTAGATTTGTTTGACCTTCCCACTCTGAATCCATGCTGCCTTGGGTCTTGTAAGCTGCTAGATTCAAGATATTCCACAATCCTTTCCTGCAGCAGTGTTTCCATTAACTTTCCCAACCACTAATGTCAGGCTAACTGGCCTATACTTTCCCCTCTCTTACCTTGTACCACTATTGTAAAGTGAGACTACATTGGTCCTCCTCCAGTCCACCGGAACAACTATGGTTTCCGGTGATCTGTTTAATAGGACTGTTAGTGGTGCAGCCAGTGCCTCCCTTAGCTCCTTCAACTCCCTTGGATGCACTCTGTCTGGACTCACTGCTTTGTCCACTTTCAGGTTTGTGAGTGACTTCAGGACTTTGTCATCTGAAAAAGGACTAGTGTCCAGATCCCCACTTCAAAGCTCCTTTTACTTTTTTGCAGTCTCTCCCCTTCCCCTTCCTCTATGAACACTGAGGAAAAGTATTTGTTCAAAATGTCTGCCTTTTCCTGGTCTCCCTCTTTACAGTCTCCCTTTCACTTTTTAACCTCACAATTCCTTCTTTTGTCTTCCTCTTGTCACTTACGTACCTAAAAATGTCTTGTCCCCTTTAACTACCACCTGAACTATTCTTTCTTCAGTTTGCACCTTTGTGCTCCTTACTGCTTTCCCTGCTTCCCTCTGTTCCCCAGATACAACTCCCTACTCTCCTCAGTTTGCATCTCCTTGTACCTTCTGAATGCAGCCCTTTTTGCCTTTACATTTCTGCCACTTCATTCAAGAATCATAGTTGTCTCTTTTTCCTCTTGCTTTTACTCACTTGCTTGATGCAGAGATCTGATGCCTTTACTATGCTCCCTTTTAACTTTGCCCACTGTTCCTCCACCCCTCCCAGGTCATCTCCCCTCCAGGTCATCCCTGAGGCATTCACCCATCTTTATAAAATCTGTCCAGGACCCTTGCTTGTGTGTGGATTGATTCCACAGCTGTCCTTATACTGAATCATACCATACAGTGATCATTAGTTCCCAGGTGGCCTCTCACATTGACCTCTGCAATATTGTCCCTATTAGCAAGAACCAGATCCAGTATTGCCTATCACGAATGGACTCACTGACAAGTTGCCTGAGGAACGCCCCCTACAGGGAGTCTGTTATGCCCCTGCTTCTAGATGAAGCTGCAGCTGAGAGGATCCTATCTACATCAAGCAGATTGAAACTCCTCACCAACAGCACCTTCCACTTTTTATACCCTTTTGCCAATGACTTCTAGCAGTACCTTATATAATTCTTTCCTCTATGCTGGACATCTGTAGATCACGCTGCTGTGAATGGTGGCTCTGTTACCTGATTCCAGGGTGACCCACAGTACCTCTGCCTCCTCAAATAGGTAGGAATCTGCATGGTGTTTTCTGCTCACAATGTCTATGTTTCTATGGATGTATCTTCATCTGCCATTTTCAAGGTTTTTGTTTGAGAACTCTGGTAAATTATCATATGCAGTATATGAAGTTAAGATTTGAAATTTATGTCAATTGAAATATGTTAATGTACACTTTGATATAAAAAATGGGTATATCAGTAACAGTTAAACAGTATAATTGGCAAGCTATCTAATTTTGGTTATCAGATATATTAATAATAAGATTTCTATAGTGCCCGTAACATTTTTCAAGGCACAGAACAAAATCAGAGACAGATAACATTTTTCAGTTTGCTTTTAAAAGTCACAAGGTTGGTGCAAGTCCGAATATCCAGAGGTATGCCACTTCAGAGGTGTGGGCCACAGAATGAGAAGGCTTGGTAACCAAAGGTGGCAAATCTAGTAGTCTGAACACTGTAGAGATGAATATCAGAGGATTAGAGTCGAGGGGTGGGACAGTGATGGTGAAGCAGTTCTGACAGGAAAGTGGGAGCCAAACCAGTATGACATTTAGAAATGATCAGCGATAGCTTGTAGAAGGGGAAGATCAAGAGGGAAGTGATAAAGTGTTATTTTACAGAAAGGGTGGTGGAGCCATGGAACAATCTGCCAGCTGATGTGGTGGGCACCAGAACTATCAATGGTTTCAAACAAGGCTGGGACAGAGTGAAAGGCTTAGTGGTTGATCAGGGTGGCAGTGAGGATTAGAACCCTGAGATTTGGGGTGGTAGTGAGGATTAGAACCCTGTATGGACAATAGGTCCTGGATTTGTTATAGATTTATGGACAGACTGGATGGAATAGTAATCTTTTTCTGCTGTCACAGTCTATGTTTCTGTATTTTTATGTAGTTAATTCATTATCTGATTGAGAGCTAAAAACTCTTTTTATGCTTAACACCAATAAAATAATCATTTGAAAACAACAGATTAAAGAATAATCAACAATATGCAATGTAATCCTTCAAGTATAATTGCAAATAACAACTAAGGCTCTGCACACACTAGGGTATTTTTACAATGTGTTTTTTCCATGTAATAGAACTGTTGTCAGAATGTCCAGATTGCATTTTGATACCATGCTAGCCCACATGAGTTCCCACACATGACTGCAGCACCAGTGTAAAGCATTGCAGATACTGTAATGCATGCTCGAATATTTGCAATCATGTGCTGAAGCAGATATTGGGACAGCAACATTATCTGAATGAACAGCTCAGTGTGAGCTAAAGAATGTATGTAAGTCTTTTTCATTTTTTAATTCCTATTGGCCGCAAAAAATGATTTTCTGTTGCAGGTGGTTGCCTTAACCCAAGTTACAACACGAATCTCATCCACACTGCTGTTAAGCATGGGTTAAGTCAATCACATTGGTCTAAAACCATGCTCAGGATTATCCACCTAGCAGGGTTTGAGCATGCTTTCAGAACACAATTTTAGCATGGTTCTTACCATGCTACAATCTGGATACAAAACTTTTAAACCATTTTCAAACAGTTAAATATGTTTTAAATTCCTAGTGTGTACTACAATAGGTGTAGTATAAAGTTAGAACCCTAACTAGCAGAACATTCTCTCAGTTCAGAATTTTGGAACAGCAGGGAGTTTATGTGGCAGGCCATAAGAAGTATATGAATTTATGCAACTTTGCCTCTTCTTGGTTCTGCAGCTGCTGTAAGCACTCTGGGGGCTGTGAAACAGTTGTACAGAAGTATAATTTTTTGGGATGGGGATTAAAGTACGGAGCTCAGATGCATTGCAAACACACAGGACCTCTCACTTTTTTCAGTGTAAATAGTTTTAGCTTAGGGGCCAACACTTGGGAGTGTCTTCAGCTGAATAAACTGTTTGAAAAAACATTAATTAGATTATGCAGCTGAATTACAATTAGTATAATGTGTCTTGTGAGTATAGCCAAAAGCCGAGCTGGCTGCTTTGCAGTACTTTGTGTAAAGTTTAAAGTTCAAGTATATTATCTCCCAAAGAATAAATACATATTCCATCAGTGTTGACCTTTTCTTGAGCCATTTTCCTGCTTGACTACTCCAGAGCATTCCTGTGCTTTGAATTAAACATAAGGTTTAGTGCAGACCATGCTATGGTACATCTTACATTTCCCTTAAAGTTCATTGTGTGAGTCTTCTTCTGCTGTCTTGCACATCAAGTTGGAGTTGAAAATCTTTAGAGCTGGCGCCAGTTTAATGCTCATTATTTTCATTATGTCAGCCTGACTCAGAAGGAGATGAGCTGTTCCATCAGTTTGCTACTGGATAAAAATCAAACAAAAGGTTGTACTGCATGTATTTCAACCTTGAGTACCTTACACATCTATATTTATGGCAAGACACGGTATTTGTATTTATACTGCTCCCTATCCACAGGGCTCAGGGCAATGCACGGTAAATTAGGGCAGAAAATACAGAGTAATAATTTCATAGTCATTTACAAAAACAGAAAACTTTAAAACATAAAATAAATATTGACAGAAAAGAAGGGACAGTTAGACTCCAAAGGTTAATGAAAACAGATGGCATTTTAGCCCCTTTTTTTAAACACCTCCACAAGGGTGAACTCTAAGGTGAATTGAAAGAGAGTTCCAGATATGAGGGGTTGCCACCGAGAACACCCTGTTGCCAGATACTGTAGCTTTAGTGATGATCTCAGAGTGGCCAAAATAGTCCCTCAGTGGAGTGGAGTGAGTGGTGGGGAGTATACCAAGCCAAGTGTTCTTTTCGGTAGCTAGGGCCAAATACATGCAGGGCTTTATACGTTAATAAAGCAATCATAAAGGTACAGCACCACCTTATTGGTAGCCAGTGCACATCACATAGCACAGGCACTATATGATCCACATAAGATGACCCAGTGATCAGCCTTGTTGCAGTATTCTGTACTAGTTGTAGGCAGTGCACCAACCTCATAGATATTACCAAGTAAGAGCATTGCAGCAGTTGAGCCTTGGGGTTATGAACACATGTATTTGGTTCTCCAGTTCCTCTTGCGTCAGATAGGGCTTAATATTTATTGCACTTGTAATATTTTCCTGTTGTCCTGGGTACCCCCGGTAAATGGGCCTTGTGCTCATTTGGTCTTACCCAGTTACCAAAGAATGAAATAAATAAAGACGTAAATTAATTAAATAAATAAATAGGATATTTTAGAGGTCTGCTACATTTGCCTGGGCCTTCTACAAACAGACAGTTCTCAATTAAATTGGATCCCACATCAGCTATTGCATTTACATGCAGACCTCATCTTCTGGCCTGTGTTTGAAGCATTTCTAGGTTTGCCATAATGGCACCTTACTCCATGTATTACTGCTTCCTTTCAGAGATGGGCGAAGTTGGAAAGATTTGATCCATGAATTAATCTGTGAATTTAGCACAATTTGTGGAGTGCAAATCGATCTGCAAAGTGTGAAGTTCCACCATGAAGTGTAGAATTTCGCCCATGAAGTGCAGAATTTCACTCACAGATTGTAGAATGTCACCATTTGTGGGCAAAATTCCATCATTTGCAGGCAAAAACTTTGTGATTTTGTGCAAAGTCAAAGTTTCTGAGGGTCAGGAAAACTTTGTGAAGCTCGATGAATGCAAATTTCATCTGCTTCACAGCAACTTCACCTGCAAAGTAAAACTTTGCCCCACCTCTAGCAGGCCTTAGGATGGCTCCCTACTCAGGTGCACCGGGACTACCTCCTAGACTGCTTAATTGACAAATCCATCAGATAAAAAGAGGTGTCTCACCTCTACCCCGTACTCAGACCAAAGCCTTGTAATCAAGGCCTCTGAACCTCCTCCAGCCTAATATTAAGGTGACCACCAGTCACCATGTATATGGGCAAGAAGGCCTTCTCTTCAGCTGCCTTGAATCTTTTGAACAGCCTATTCTCCTCTATGGACCCTGGCTTCACACCCCCTATTTAAATTCCACTACAAGATTTCTTTCATTACTACCATAGTGTTGTGTGAAATTGGAATACTTTACTGGGTGAAATATTTTGCGGAATTAGTGCATTATGTGAAATATTTTGCTGGGCGAAATGCAAAATTTTGCCTGTGTTTGTGAGTGAAATTTCACCCCCAAGCCGGTGAAATTTCACCTGTGGGCAAAATTTCACCACTACAGGCAAAATTCTGCCACTGTTGGCAGAATTTCGCTACCCGTGGGTGAAATTTTGCCATTTTTGGTGGACTGCTCAGAGGGTGAAAATGTGGGCGAAATCACGCCGCATTTTTGCAAAACATTTTGCGTGGTGAAATTGCTGATTTCACTGCAGTTTTGCTGGCAACATTTTATTTTGCAACATCTCTATACTACCATCACCTGTAAATGCCGCCCCCCCCCCGATGACAGACAGACCCAATTCAAGCACAACTGGAGATCCACAAAATTCTGAAAATTGTTGTTTTTTGACTTTGAACTCTGGAAACTGTTGCTACTGTAATAAAATATGTTGAGCACTGTGCTGCTGCTTAAACTCTGTGCACTATAATTGCTTGCACTGTGTCCACTTTATACCCAATTTTGCTCAAATTCTATCATTTGTTTCATATCACTTAAAGTTTCACTTATGGTATTGTAACTACTTGCTGTTCCTTGTATCTTTTTTACCTGTTTTTCTTTTTACCTTATTTGTGCCATCTTTATGGCCCAGGCTGTGCCTGAAGGTATCATGTTTGAACAGCGACGGGAATACCGTGAAGACCATTACAGCGACAAAACTGGCAGTTTGCTGCAATGGTCCATGGTATTCCCGACACTGCTGTCTCCAGGGATATCGCCCCCTCCTCAAATCAACTCCAACTTGGAGTTAGTTATCTATAGTGTGGGGGTGCAGGGGGCAGAGTCCCCTCATGGGAGGTGCAGGGGTGAAGCCCCTGCAAAAACAACACTTGCTTTACCAGACAGCACAATGTCGACTTGCCCGGTATTGTGCCATAGCTGTAATGCCATTTGACACAATTTGTGTCATCTGGCATGATGGAACTGTGCCTGAAAATGATCCCTGGATCAGTGCACTCACCCGGTTAACATATAACTCAGTAACATAAATAAATAAATATATTATAATTTAGCTTTAAAATCTGCAAAGAACAATTTTAATAAGGAACACCAAAAAGATAGTTATAGAAACCCCCCAAAATAGGTGAAAAGAGTTCACTTAATTTCTAAAAGTGCAAAAAAAAAAAAAACCCTAAAATTGATAATATATTTTTTAATGGCATTCTGTTCCAGGCCATCCGCTATGGCAATTCATTAACATTAGTCAACATAAATGCTCCTTTTGTCCCATGCTAGTCTTGTTACAAGTAACGTTTACAGTAAACTCACACCTATTTTTATTCAAAACTAGCATCACAGAAATAGATGTTTGATTTACTGAATAATATTAAGGACAAAACCTCTCTAGGATGTAATAGCCTGGAGCATAGAATGCTTAAATTGGCAGCTTATGTGTTCTTGGCACCTGCAGCAAAAATATTCAATCTTTCTTTTCTCAGAAATTGGACCTGAAATCAGCCAAGGAGATACCACTTAATAAAGGCAGCTTAAAGCAGCAGTTAGAAACTTGCAGGTCTAGTTTTATCTTTCAAGCTTGGGAACAATTGAAACTGGGGCACAACTAGCTGCAGGCTTACTTGCTTATGCATGATCTATGAGATGCAAACTAACATGGGTTTAGAAAGGACTGTGAGACATTGGCAGCCTTGTCCAGGTTAATGACTGACTTTTCCAGTGCCTTGGAAAATGGAAAGGTTATGGGGGCAGTCTTCATGGACTTGACCAGAGTTTTTGACCTAATAGGATCCTACTTTGGGGACTCTATAATTTGGTCTGGATGATTTAGGTCTTACAAAGATGGAAAGTTTTCTGAACTCCAGAGATCAAGTCAGTAAACTAAATGTCTTTTTTTTTCTGCCTTGTTAGATTCAATAGGCTCCCACAGGGATCCATATTCTTCATAATTTGTATGTTTGTATAACCGAATGTTTGTTGTCAATCTGAGATCACATTGTAAATGAATCGTGATCAATTGGTGAAGTTCCCCATGGTTTAATAAACATAATTTACTACTGATACTAGTAGTACTACTACTACATTCATATAAGGGACATTTTTTTTTTCTTTGTTTATTAAAGTCTTACCTCCCCACTTCAGTTCCACAAAAATTCTTTTTTACCATACGTGGATTATGCAGTTATTTACAGGCATTCTAATGATATTGCTGATATTAAGCAGTGCTTGAGTCATGAGTTTAGATTGCTTCAAACAGGCTTCTGCAAAACAAATTCCTACTAAATGAAAATAATACGACAGACATGCTATTCAGCTCAGTGCTTCAGTTGAATTTCTTGAGTATTGCCTTTGGGGTATGGACACTGGAGGGTTCTAAAATAGAGGCTGTGAACAGTTTTATGTACTGGATCTGGGATTCATCTTCACAGCTGCACAAGCAGAGCTAGGCAGGATAGGGAAGTACAGTCGCCCCACCTTGGCCACTAGTCAGAAGGAGGTGTCAGCACACCTAGGCTTCTAAAGGTGCAACCATACCATGGATAATAGAAAATCAAACACAAAAAGTGGTCCTCACACCAGACACAAAAGGCTAAATAAATTTATTGGTCCTAGCTGTGAACCAGCTGTGGCTGGTTGGTGGTTCACAGTTTGCACCAATAACATTTTATTTAGCCTTATGCCTCGGGTGTGTGCACCATTTTTTGCTTTTGATTTTCTGATGCACCGCTGTGGGCCCATGACTGTGAGTCTGGTGACCTTCCCCCAAGACATATGCTGATTCTAAACATTATTTCTGACATGATTTAATTTGTAAATATGTGTAGTGCTGCATTTGGCCAGTAGTTGCATACAGCAGAGCAAACTACCCATATTTATGTGTGAAAACACAACAGCAAGCAGGCATGGTAGCTGTGAGAGTACACATGCAGATTATGAAATGGGTAGAAAAAATGCTGGCTCCTGATTGTTATCCCAGCACAACTGCCCTGCTAAAAGTAGCTCAGCAAAAATATGTTTAAAAAATATATCCCATTTACTGAAAAGAACCTATTTCATAATTATAATAAGGCAGTCCTGGCTTTGCCTTGTGCTTCAACCCACCTGAGGTGGGCCCTTATCTCACTATAACATACCCCCTGTCATGCCCTATTGCTTAAATGGCACCCTAGCTTACTTACAGACAGACCATGCTGCCTTTACTTTGAAATGATAAGAGATTTCATCCAGGTGCTCAGTAATGTGGAGTAAACACCACTCTCAGCTTCTGTCTACAGCCTCATTACTCAAAAATGTACATCTCTTACTAGGCTCTTACAGTTCATTTCAGCTACAGTCTTGCTACAGTATCAGCAGGCACATGTCTTATTGAACCTGGGATTCAGTTTTTACACTGGGGGCAACACACTTTCTGCTCCTTTGAGTCAAAATGGCTATAACATTTAAAAATCCTACTAGTACCCTCTTAATATGCATCTTGTGTGCTGGCACTGGTGGAATCATCAGTTAAGTTGTGTATGTGAAACACTGTTCTTCCAAGTTGCCAAGCATCTTCTTTAGTGTTAGATCACACTCCCTGATGAATTGGCATACCTTGGTCTGTGTGAAATAAACCTTCTATTATAGCTTGAAGTGGTCGAGTGCACTGTGGTTCCATTTCTGAGTGTTTGGTACTGTGTATTATAATATCATAGTAATGTGTCAGCAGAAAAGGACCATCCTGGCCCATCCAGTATACCCATCCCTCCATTTGTCACCAGTGCACAAGAAGCCTATCCTCTGTCCACTAACCAACCCCATATGTCTATCTTGAATCCCTCCACCATTTCAATACCTACCACCTCCTTAGGTAATCTGTTCCATGGTTCAACCACCCGCTCAGTAAAATAACACCCCCTTACATTACCTTTAAATCCTCCTCCCTCCAATCTTAAAGTATGACCTCTTGTTTTAACTCCAGCTTTCCTTTTAAATAGACTTCCTTCCCTCACTTTATTTATCCCCTTCGTTTACTTAAATGTCTCTATCATGTCTCCTCTCTCTCTTCTAAACTCCAGTGGATACAGATTTAATTCTCTTCACCTTGTCTCATAGTGTTTCCCTTGCATACCCCACACCATCTTTGTTGCTCTTCTCTGAATCTTTTCTATTACATCTCTGTCCTTTCTTAAATGAGGCCTCCAGAACTGTACCCCATGCTCCAGGTGCAGTCTAATCATGGTCTTATATAATGGTATCAGCACCTCCCTCTTCCTACTAGTTATGCCCCTTCCTATGCATGCCATCATTCTATTAGCTTTGCCAATCTCCTTATTACATTGGTCACTTATCCTATCTACTATTAACAGCTGCTCCATGATTTGCTAGTTGACGAATCCATTCATCTCTGTCTTTCTGAGTCATCAGTTATGTTGTGTATGTGAAGTAAAGTTTTTCCAAGTTTCCATAAAGGTTCGCTTTACTAGTCATCATACAACAGGCAAAAAATACTGATTATGTAGCAGACCATTTCACATTTCACATTAAGATGTATAGCCTCGAGGAAAAGAGGGAGAGGGGGGACATGATAGAAACTTTCAAATACCTCAAGGGAATCAAACAAAAAGTCCAAGAGGGTAGCATCTTTCAAAAAAAGAAATGTACAAGAACAAGGGGGCACAATTTTACGATAGAGGGAGGACGGCTCAGAGGTAATGTGAGGAAGTATTTCTTCACAGAGAGGGTTGTAGATGCATGGAACAGCCTTCCTGAGGAGGTCATAGAGTCAAAAACAGTGGGGAATTCAAGAATGCATGGGACAGACATAAGGCAATTCTAGTGGGGGGTAGGAGGAAGTAGGCTGTTGGTTAACTAGGATCTGCAGCTTATCCATTAGGTAGGGAAATGGACAGACTAGGTGGGCCAAGCGGTCCTTATCTGCTGTCAAATTTCATGTTTCTATGTTTTTATTCTTAAATTAACACTCACTTGTTGCCATCTTGGTGCTTAGTTGATTGTCTTGCTCCCTCATCCCTTCACCTGGCCTCAAAACCTGGCTACACCACTGGACTAAGGGTCTAACCTACAGTATAAGAAACAGTTGAATCAATAGACTGTACAATGAACCATAAACTTGCCCTTCACTATAGAATCAAAAGGGGACTTACTGCTGAAGCCCACTTAGTTCCAACAAGTGGCCGGCTTCTTCCCTTGCTCGATTATGGTGCAGTTTTTTTACATATCCTTATCTGACAAGGGAATGACCAGATTGAGAATGCTTTACAACCAAATAGGTCATGTTACCTTAAATGCCAGTGGAAAGCAACACATTGTGATATCTATGGGAAATTGGAGTGATTTCTTTTAGAGAGCAGATAAAGATTTTTAACGGGTAACACTATTTACAAAATTCTTTCCTCTGCTTCCCCAACTTGCCTTGCCAACCTATTACACTTTTCAACTTTCAACTTTTCAACTTGGCCTATTAGCCTTCAGTCAGCAACTACTAATTTCTTATCAATCCCCTTACGTTAAACTGTAATGGGTCACTATTCATTTGATTATGTAGCCCCAACATTAAGGAATGCTTTGCCTATTTGCACTATGTAAATGTAATTTTTCTACTTGAAATGTTCTGAATTTGGTATTTTATTCCTGTGTCATATACTGTGCTACCTGTTCGGCATTTGTTTTTGTTTTTGTCTGGGTCAACCCCTGTGAGTGGGCTATGTTCACAGTGGGACCACACAGGAGACTTCATGCTCATAGTAACGCAGTTATGAGCCTGAGGAAGAGTCATGCTTATATCCGAAGCTCCGGGGTTCTCCTTATGCTGCACTTTTAAATAAACCAAGAGTAGCACTTTACATTTTGTTATTTCAATTCACTGGCCAGTGTACGGTTACTTGAGCTCATGCTCTGTGTTCATAGTGTGCCTTACCTGGTTACCAAAGTAGAAAATAAATCAAACAAATTTGACTATTATTCTTGTGCTGTATGCATGATGCGTAGGCTTCAGTAAAAGTACAAACTATGTATTGGGAGTCCTATCAGACCCCACAGTCATTCACAAAAGGGGCCCACACCCCTTCTGCTCCCAATACACTTACCGACCATGAAGCTACACACCTGGACAGGAAGGGGGGTGATTGGGGCCAGAGCATGGCTGTGTGCCATGCACAACTTAAAATCTGCTGCACAGAGTGCCATTTGAGAGGATGCAGTCGACATAGGGAGGCACCGTGTCATAACATGGGCAGGGACAGTGCAGTAACTCATACATGCCCCCTCCCAGTAGCCACATTTGGCCATTGCACTATCCATCTCTACCCTGCTACCCCTGGCCCTCAGATCATACTGTGAGGACTGGGGGCATGGTGGAGTCACACAGCCATACTGGTAGGGCTGTAGGGATACCTCAGTCCAGGGAGAACCACTTAAACAAACATTATAGGGTGTAGTAACAAAATACACTAGCTGGGGTGATGACATGCCCATGCTGAACATGTTAGGCCAGTTGGACCTACACTGGCCAAGTTATGGCCAAAGGTTAAAATTGAATGTAATTTGTGTGCCTTGTAAATCCAGGTATATCACAAAAAAAAAACTTACAAACAGAATGTTCAGAAAAGGTTCTGGGTGTGCATGACAACATCATTTTTATATGCTCGCAATTTAAAAACTAAACATTTTCCAGTCAAAGCGCCTATAAAAGGCATGTCCTTGGGTCAAACTTTAATAAACTGGAGTTTTAATTTTAAACTGTCAGCTGCTTTTGAGCTACAAGTAAGCAAAATCAAAGGTGTTAATTTGGCAATTGTAAAGAATTTTTGAAGTTCCGAAACTTTTGCACTGCTAAACCGATCATTACTGAACTTCCAGGCTCTAGCTGGCCTGTATGTGCAGTGGTAGAACTACTACTTGCAATGCCAGTGACCCGGGTTCAGGAATGAACCTGAGTTACTGGAGGGCTGACCGAGGGGAGGAGGACTAAGCATCCCACAGGATGTTCTCTTTCAGCAAGGGAGGGTGCCCACTAATGCCACATGACTCCCACATGGGTGTCTTTAGGTGGCAGTGCAGGAGGTTGAGTGCTGTCAGGGAGGGAAGAAGGCACTAATTGGCTGGAGCAGGGTCACTGATGTGCACTGCAATCAGCACCTGCTCCTGGCCTTGTGTCTCCATGCAATTGGAGGAAAAATGAAAAAAAAAAAAACAGGTAACCTCGACCAGATGATGGCCTTGCAGTGACCACAGACCCCATACCCCACTGATCTGGGCTCTTCCCTGGTGACTAGATGTAGTCTCCCAGTGGACCTGGGCTGGCCTAAGGGCATTGAAGTAGTGGCAAATCCACAGAAGCAATGCAGATTATAAACATAAGCCCCAGGAGATGGTGGGTGTGATGGGATTGGACACTACAGGGTCTTGAGTGGACCACAGTGCCGACCAAAGTGAGTTAGAAATTATCAGGATCTAGAACTGGCCATCAGTACAGCAATAGTGCTACCCCTTGTGATGCCAGCAACTCAGGTTCTTGAATGAGCCTGGGTTATCGTGACCGGCCGGGGGAAAGAGGATCGAGTATGCCATAGGACTCTCTCTTTCTCCCAGGGGGATGCATCCCACCACAGCACTGCCACCCATAGGTGTGTGGGAGGTAGGGCATACTGGACACAGGGTCAGAGGGATGCACCGCACTGCATATTACATGAGCGTGTCAATGCATGCTCACATCATGGATGTAGTCCTAAATGCCAGCGTCCCTATGTGGAGGGGTAGAACAGTAGCACAAGAGGGGGAAATGAACATAGAAATACACCCTGGCTGGCAGGATGATTACCAGCCTCCCAGGACCCACACCTGTGACTTAGGCTCCTCCCAAATCTGGATCAGTAACTTGGCGGTTGAGGGACTCCCTGCAACCCTGCTACAGAGGGCAAGCTGTAGGGACTCACAAAGAGGCATGTGCTGGGAGAGCTGGGTGACTGGGCTGGGAGGATTGGTGGGAATGAGGACAAGCCTGGGGCGGGGCATTGGAGGAACAAATGTGAAAAAAAAGAGGATCCAGAGATCCTGGGCCCCACAACTTGCATGCCATATTCTGTCCAAAAATTAGCATGTAATTAAGGTGCAAAAATAGCAGTTTAAAATAGAAATGCATTTATAGCCCTAACTGTATTCTATGTTGCAGCAGCAGCATTTAATAGTAATGAACAACAACGCATTGACATCTGCATAATATAAAATAGTTGTCTGAAGCAAGTACAAGTAGTTATAGCAACCACTTCAGTTCCTTTTTTAAAAGGTAATGAATGATGAAGGATTTTTGGAAGATTTGACAATTTAGACCCAACATTTCCAACATTTACAATAGTGTTGCACTGAGTCTGCAAGAGCAAATGGCCTTTTTATTTATTTATTTAGTTTTTGTTGACTGGATAAGGTGTGCTAGCCATAGCAATGACTATTTTCAGGCACGACGCGGGAGTTTACAGATACAAAACAATTAATTTAACATTTGATCTACAGAGGTAGAAACACATACAAAACAGTAAAAGTACAAAAAAGTAAAAAGCATATACAGTAGTAATACAAAGCAGTCAACAAAGAAACATAATACAATTTACATCAGCAATAACAAGGAGTGAATAAGAGAGCAGATACAATCAATAAACCATTATGCAGTAATCCAGGTAGAGAAAATGGTATAATAAGCAAAAACAAAATACACCGAAATTATAAATTATACATAAAGGAAAGAGTACAGCCAGGATATGACTAGGGAGGGGATGCAGAAAAAAGGGGAGAAAGATGAGATAGTATAGAGAGAAATGCAAAAGCAGGGGGATGGGAACTTGGTATACTCGAAGTGCAAGTAGACGACTAGAGGAGTGTAAGTGCATACCTGAGGAGAAAGGGTGCATAGATCAAGAGAGGGATAATGGGCTAGGGAGGATTGAAGCAGGAGCATGAACAGGAGTCAGCAAGATGATCATGAAGCAATTTCTTGAAAGAGGCATGGGATGGTGCTAACCTTATGGCTAGTAGGAGGGAATTCCAGTGATAGGAGGCATAACAGGAGAAAGCGCTAGCACCTTTGGTGGAGTGGTGTCGAGGAATAAGCACAGGGGCATTAGCAGTCAAGCGAAGACCGTATTTGGATGGCTGGAGGAGGAATAGATCTGCCAGGGGCTTAGATGTTTGGTTACGGATGACATTATCTATGACCGAGCCATATGTAAAGTCTCTTGATGAATTCAGAGACAGCCACCCAAGTTCTGAGTACAGTAGGCAATGGTGTTTCATCCGATGAGAGGAGGATGCATACCTACAGATATTGTTGTAGGTGACATCCCACTTGCTGAGAATAGTTTTACTCACAGAGGCATACACTGCAACTCCATAGGTGAGTGACGGAAGGAGTATGCCACGGGCTATGGCAAACCTCACTGAAGATGTAAGCATATAACTGGAACAATAGGCCATACCAAGTTTTATGTTACTCAAAAAGATTATCCTGGGATGTTCTTACCTCTCTGTCATGAAAAATCTGAGTTGCATGTGCTGTTCTTTAGCCATGGGAAAGGGGACTGGTACTTCATTAGCCTACAAGAGTAGAAAAATATGGAGATGCATTTATTAGAGGGCTGTGGGTGTAAGGACGGGCAAATGGACTCGGACTCATATCAGCCACCTCCCCAAGGTGAGTGCCATGTATTAGTTTGAGTCATTCCAGTTAGAATTTCAAGGTTTTAAGCCTCTCTAGATCAGAATCAGAACTGGGCCTCTAAGGAGTTACCTATACCATACCATGTAGTCAGGTTAAATTCAGATAAGTTCCCCTCCAATGTGGGTGAGCCAGAAGATTGTCCTTTACTTTCTGAGTCAATTTCCAGAGATCAAGGCCAGAATCTGAACTAATTCACAGATGTATCATTGATCCTTGGGGTAGAAGGAGTACTCTGCATCGCAACAAGCATGTTTACAACAAGGCATGCGCTACCTGATGAGTAGCTGGGTTGGGTAGTGTGGGTATTGCCTATTTTTGGCTATACAGGGTAGTTCAGTTAATGTACTATCCTGCCCAATGTAACAGTGTAATTCTCAGGTTGGGTAGTTTAATACAGGTAGTGGATAATTAGGGCAGGACTTTCAGGCTTGAAACAGCCATTAAAAGAGCAGCCTGTGGGGTCCTTCATGGAGCTTGAAGCAGAATAGGAACACATGACACCGGGCTGACACCTGATTCTTCAGTGGTGTCTAAAGGGCTGTGCTCTGTCTGCTGTGAGCCTGTCTGGCACAGAACCCGCAGATAAAGCGTGGGCAGCCGGTAGCAGTCTGGAAGCAGCTCCATGGGTGCTTGTTTTGCAGCACAAATCATGGCTGTAGTAAAGACACACCTTTAAAAGTTGAATCAATCAACAGTTGAAATTAAAACCTACACTACATGAAGGAGCAAAGGCAACATAGTGGGGGACTGAAATGATTTCATCCTGGGGAGGGAGGATCAGCCTCAGTCAAGGAACAATGAAGTGGTGCTGGGGAAAGAACAGAGAAGGAGCAAGGTGGGGAAAAGACACAGACAAAAACACAGAAAGCAGCTGGTTTGAAATTAAAAGTTGAAAGTATTACACTGTTTGGTAAGTGCCCCTGAGCTCTGTCATGTATTACTGTGACATAGTCAGCTACAATGTCTGTCTCTGCAACAGTTAGTGAAAGCCTTTTTCTACTGTATTACACTGTTTGTTTAATGCCCCTGAGGCCCAAGCCCTGTCATTTTTATTTATTACTGTGACAGTCTGGTACATTGTCTGTCTCTGCAGCAGTTAGTGGAAGCTTTTTAGGGCTGTATTACATACACTGTTTGTTAGGTTCCCCGGAGACCCGAGCCCTGTCATTTATAATGGTAACATAGTTAGTTACACCATCTGTCTCTGCAGCAGTTAGTGAAATCCTTTTATGGCTGCTTTACACTGTTTGTTAGGTGCCCCTGAGGCCTGAGCCCTGCAATTTTATTACTGTGGCATAGTCAGTTACACTGTCTGTCTCTGCAGCAGTTAGTGAAAGCTTTTTATATCTATATTACACTGTTTGTTGGGTGCCCCTGAGGCCCTTTCATTACTGTGACATAGTCAGCTACACTGTCTGTTGGTGTTGCTTGGGTAGTGCTTTTGTGGATCTGACCTCCCTCGGTCAGATAGTGCTGGCATCTGACCTAGGATCCAACCAGAAATATGACCAAAGTTAGATGTCAGATTCTAGGTCAGATCTAGGGATCTGAAGTCAGGTCTAGGGTTTATTCCAGGGATCCGAGATGAGACATTTGTATCGGACCTTCAATCTGAATGTTGTGTACGTTACAACCCTTTTTAAGCATTTACATCTCAAACATTGATAACAACAGTCTGTGATATGCTAACATTAAGCTAGAGGTTTACCCGATGATGGTATCATCATGTAACATTCATGTATGTTTTAAAAAAGAATATGCTTACCTTATATTGACAGTGTCACTTACCTTTAGTTGAATGTCTTCATTTGCATCACTTACATGGCCGTACTACTGTCAAGGTGTTCACTGAATGATTGAGAATAATCATGAATACTTCTCCATCTGTTCATTGAAAACCCCACGGGTGCTGGCAGTGATGATGACACATAGAATCATACGTAGAAAAATAGAAAGTGATGGCAGAAGGGGACCACATGGTCCATCTAGTCTGCCCAATAATCTACCTGGTGCTATATACAGCAGCATTCATTTCTGGACACTGTGGTCTGTCCTGGTGGTGATGGTAGCATAATACGGTAGTCACTCTCAGTCACTGTTACCATAATGCAGACTAGAGATGGTATCTTGATGCCATTGTTGTACTGCTCCTTCTAATTGGGATGAATTGCCATGATGAGTGGCATGTGGCTTACCCTCTTGTTTGTTAAACTGTAAAAAAATGTTTCTTCCTGGGTTGAGCTGCCATCAGTCCTTCAGCAGGAGAAGTAAGTCCATATGTTGAAGTTTGGTTGTACAATTATACCAGTGGGTGGGGTATACTGAGAGGTGATGGCAATTTGGCTTGCACGCTAGTGCCAGAGGATGGCTTGTGCTGCTGGTGCTTGAGGAGGAGGGGCAGAGTTCACTGGCAGTTTGGTTTTTACACTGGTGCCAGAGGATGGCTGGTGCTGCTGGTGCTTGAGGAGGAGGGGCAGAGTTCACTGGCAGTTTGGCTTTTACACTGGTGCCAGAGGATGGCTGGTGCTGCTGGTGCTTGTGGAGGAGGAGCAGAGTTCACTTGCAGTTTGGCTTGTACACTGGTGCCAGAGGATGGCTGGTGCTGCTGGTGCTTGTGGAGGAGGAGGAAGAGGAGAGTTCACTTGCAGTTTGGCTTGTACACTGGTGCCAGAGGATGGCTAGTGCTGCTGGTGCTTGAGGAGGAGGAGGAGACTTCATTTGCAGTTTGGCTTATATGCTGGTGCCAGATGATGGCTTGTGCTGCTGGTGCTTGAAGAGTAGCAGAGTATGATGCTGATGAGAATCGTATGAAAGGATTTCTTCATAAAAAGAACAATTTAAGAAAAATAAGAAGAAAAATGATTTTTGTAATTTTATTTTGGGCAGATTTGAATTCATAAATCCCTTAACATTTGGAATTAAGCTGCTATAACTCCCCGGTCACACACACACACAAAATTATAGATAGGGGTCATATAAAAAACCTCAAACATTACAAAGAGCAGTTTCACATCAAAAATGATATTTCTTAGATACTGACATCCTTAGCAGCAACATATGTAAGCAATAATACATGACTGGGTGGGTGGTATTGGGCAATACTGGACCACCCAGGGGCGTAATGAGGCCCAACGCCACACCCAAAGGGCCTTATAGCCCCAGGAAGGTCTGGTATTGCCCAATACCACCCACCCTGGAGGGTATTACTGTGCTTAGAAAATGGCCCCATATATTTTACATGTTTGAAAAAAAAATGTTTTATGTTAAATGTCTTAGTTTTTTGTTTTCTTGGTAATAAAATAGTTCCTCCACCTGCATTTAGGTGCTGTGTTTTATTTAAAAGCTAGGGACTTTTGTCTTATTGCAGGCTCTGTAGTTGTATATGGTTGCCATGGTTACTTGCCATCTCTCTCTCTCTCTCTCTCTCTCTCTCTCTCTCCCCCCATACAAACACAGAGGACTTAAGCTAAAATGCTTGTGTTTAATGTTTTATTATTATTATTTTTTTAACATATACTATACATTGATATGTTTTAATTGTTTGATCTGGGAATCTGGAGGTCAAGTGGTAGTGGCAGTTTGGCACCATGGGATGAAAAGAAAAGTCAGCGTCCTGTGTCATGCATACAGGTACATTGGATTTCTGGGGACAATTATTTGTTTTTTGTCCATTTTTATGTGAAGCAATGAGAGGGATTACATTTGAATAAACTGTGTATGTGGAAAAATCAGGAGCAGTGCAGTGGTGGCGGTTGAAGTGAGGAGCTGGCTGGTATGGAGGAAAGGTCCCTAAGGTCTGTACATTTTCTGTAAAGTAGGTCAAAGGGAAATGAAAAGTAACCTAACATTTACTTTGGAAGAGCAGTTACTTAGGTGGGCAAGTATTTCAATTCTTGTATGATCGGGACTATAGTTCTGAGCAATGCTGATGGTGGCACTGTGTAAACTTCGGCTTCCCAGAGATGCAGATGGTTGCTGGCTTGTTTCCATTGCTACAGCAGCCAGCTTTTGAGGTAGAAGGAGCCTTGACTACAGTATGTCTGTGCCGTGTAACTGTAAGACTATGCTGTGGTTCATAATGTTTTATTTTATTGTTCATATATGGCAATTCGGATGTGAGTTAACAGAGACTCAACCAGGGGGCTTAACTCACTGGCTGAGGGAAAAAAATGACCTGGTTGGTGTGCCTTATTGCGGGCAGCTGGAGGGAAGGATGTGGTGGGCAGGATGATGAGCGAGTGACCGGACAGGAAGCTTCTTGGCACAATGTAACAGTGCTATAGTGAATACACTTTTTTTTTACTGTACGGTGGGACTTTGAAGAGGAAATGGGAGGTCAGCTGAGGTTATGAGCAGTATCGTCAGGCAGCTGGTGCTGAAGTACAGAGCATTGGGGGGGCCAGTATCTCTCACTAAGTTAGGGGAAAAATGGCAGTGATTTGAATTGCAAATTAATTTTAAGGAATATTTAAGGAAGTTGAAGATCCAAAACTTCATCAGGTGTTACCATTATATAGATTTTAACTGTTTTATAGCAATGTAACACAGATTAAATATAACAGATTTCCAGATATGACATGTTACTTAAAAGAGACTGAGAATTTACATCACGTGGTAATAAGATGTCCGTTGTATGAATTCTTCAAGAAGAAATTTTTGGCCAATCACATTGCGTCTTACATTATACTGTCGTCCTCCATGTTAGATATCTTATTTAACTTGGAAAATAAACAAACCTTATTAGACCTGGCTCGATTTTTGCTTGTTGTTAAGAATTTTAGGGCTAAATTTCAAATATCAAGTACTTGAGTACGAAATTAATTGATCCTTTTGGATCTTCTTTCTCGAGTAATTGAGATTAGTGATTACAGTATTACATGGATGTAGGTAACCAGACCTAAACCTTGTTGCACTGTTTACACTCTTCAAACTTACTTTTTTCCTGTGTGTGCTTGGGGAGATTGTTAAGTTTTCATCTCTTACGATATAGTCTTTTATCCAATTTTTGCCATCGTTCAACTAAGTTCTGTAAAATCTTATATACGTCTGTCAATACTATTTGGCGCTGAGTATTATTTTAATCATAAAGGGACTGAAGATGTAGTGTGACAAATATTAATATTATGAAATAGTTTTTTGTCGAATTTTTGCGTTTGTTATGTTTGCTTGCACACATGTGCAAGAAACATAGTGCCACCATACGAGTTTTCGTAGGTGTGCCACCCCCATTTTCAATGCACTGCTCCTTTTTGCAGGTGCAGTTGCACTGCACCAATGAATGTCTGAACTGTCTATGACAGCAGTTCAGATGCAGTGGCGTACAGCTGAAAGTGAACCACTGCTACAATCAGTGGTGGTAACGCGTAGGTAATTTGCATACTGCCAATATGTCACCACCTCTGTAGATCATTTTCTTTTAACTGTACACCAATCTCAACTGCTGTAATAGACAGCTCTTTTTTTTTCACTATACTGGTTTAGCTCTGCCAGTACTATGCACAGAAACGTCAATATCCCTTGGCCCCCGCGCTCCTTTTAAAAAAACATACTGCATTCCATTAGACAAAAATCTGCACAGGGAGATCTCTGAGATGGCAGTACAATGAATTTAATACATGTTAAGCATTGCCCCCCTCAACCCCAATAACTGGAAATAAATGGCTGACCTCACAGTTGTACTGTTTGATGAGCTGCTCCAAGAACCACTTCTCCAGGATAAGTCGCTTCATCAACCCTCCTCCAATCGAAATAAGTGCAGAAAAGGGTACCTGATTCCTTAAACTATGTTTGGATAAAAAAAAAATCCAGGTGGAATTAGAAGAAAGGAGCGAGAACAAAGAAAAGAGCTGAGTAGCAAAGCACTTGGGTGAAGTGAGTGAGTGAGTGTGCACCGGGCGAGCCTGATCAAAAGAGGAGGTGACAGTGACGGGAGAGGTAGGGGGATGGCAGATATCAGGCAGCCCCAAAAGCAGCACCCAAAGCAGTGGTCTAATTTCAGACACTGGAGAGGACGAGAACGAGATCTCCATTCAGAAACAGGGCCAGGTGATGGTGAAATAGGACCGAAAGGAGCTGTAGTCTCCTGCAAACTGTCAGAGGTCACGTCCGGGAGGTCACAGCACTTATGAGTGGCAAACATTGTAACACGACAGGCTTTGAGGATTTCATGACTGACCACAGCTCCCCCTTCCACCACACATACACGCGAGCACACACACAGACGTTTTTCTGTTAATTTTTCTGTTTTACAAATGCAATTACATTAACAGAACCTGTGAGAAACTGAGAACCCCACTCAGCACATCACATCACTGAAAGAAACCAGGTTTTGTGTGATCACCAAGGCACACAAGTTCCTGGACTAACACACTTTCCTGCATTATAGGTGGATAAATAAAATCAGTAAAGCAACAAGAAAGCAGAAGCAGAATTGAGGTGAGTGATTTCAGACACGTTTCATGCTTAGTTAAAAGAAACTCTTGAACAGTTCAGCTTCACTGTCGAGTGCAGGCTACACGTGTAGTTCCCTAGACAAGCTGACAGCACATCACTGGGAACTCTGCCTGGGGGTTCATTGGAGTACAGGGGTTGCAAGAAGAAGAAATAACAATGCACCTCACTTTGAAAAACATTATTTGTACATTAAGAAAAGGAGCAAACAAAACTATCTAACTCAGTTTTATCGACTTGATATTCGGAAGTGTTCATAGGTGCCAGAAGCAGGGAAGGCAGAGGGGGCGTGAGCACCCCCAGTTTTTTTGCACACTAGGAGATTGCCCCATATGCTGCAGAAAAATTTCAGAATGAATTAACATATTCCGTCACTGTGTGACAGTACTGCTGTGCCAGTGCCCTTTGAGTCTTATCTGCTCTGCCGTGGCAGCACCCCCCTGCTCCACCACTAAATGAAAGAAAAAGAAACACCTGCTGTGTTAAATGCCTCAGCCAGCAGAGTTGTAAAGTAGAGTCGTTATTATAACAACTCTACTCACAACTCCAGCCAGAACTTACTTAACACTTCTATTAATTCAGCAGCTCGGCAGCTTTAACACCTCCATCTTGTCATCTCCTCTGTTTTTGAGACTCAGACTCAGGAGGACGGCACTTAGCACCTAGTTAGTCAGTAACAGTAGTAAGCCATTAGCCAGCTGTGAGATAAACTGCATAAAGTTTTAGGTTTAACTTTATGCACTGGTGCCTCTAGGTCTACTACTTAATAAATTTAAGTCAGCTTTTTTTTTAATGTGACATTCCATGGAAGTTCCGAGCTGAACCCTGCCCGAATCAAAAATGAGAAGTGAGAGCAAGCAAAAGCCCCAGGGCTAGCCAAGGGAGTATAAAGGTAGTCACACACACACACACATCCCCAAATCCCATTTCTCCGGACTCCTTCCTGGCTTTTCCTTGTTGGGGTTGAGTGTTGTGGACTTTGCTGACTTGCTGCTGATTTCGCGACTGGCTGCTGTGAAGATTAATAATCCATTGTGCTGCTGTTGACTAAGTGAGTCCAATGTCCTGAACTATTCTGTTTTTTTACTGGTTTATTTAATTTTAATGTTTATAAAACAGCTAGTCTGGGTAGCATCATGAGAACCTGGGGTTGTGACCAGTGGTCAGAGGCCAGGACAACAAGAACAATAAATAATTATCTATAAACATTAAAATAAATGGTTATGTTCCTGTCAATGTTGTCCCAGAGCTGAGATATCTCCAAGTTGAGCATCTGGATTTCAGTGTCCTGAGCTTCCCATTGTCTATACAGAAGTCACAGCAGGGTACTCTCCTTATTGAATACTGCTATGTCCAATTGATCCATCCTTTGCTTAATGGAATCCATGTTAGCATTAACTCCCGGTGTTACCTCTTCCAAAATGTTTGCAAACATTGCAGCAGTTGTGGCAGCGCACTGTGCAGATGCTGAGTGGGGAGCAGCACTCAGTCGCCATCATCATTAAAAAAAAATATTACATGAAATCCAAATCTTGAATTGGGCATTTGTACTTGAGGATTTCGTTAAACTGCGTTCCTGTCTAATGAAATATTTTTTTTGAACAAAAATCTACTTTTTTATCTCAGAAACAGCAACTAAAGTTACTTTTTTTTGCTTTTCAGTTACACGAAATTCTAATCTTGAATGGGCCGGGGGTGCTTGTACTTGGGGATTCGTTAGACTGTGTTCCCCTCTAATGAAATAAATTATATAAATATATATATATATATATATATATAAAAAACTCAGTTTAATGCATTAGTTAGGGTTGTTCAGACCAACAAAAGCGAGGAAATTCGGTGTTGAGGGTTGAAAGCCCCTTAGTTGATCCACCCCAACCGGCATCGGGTGCTCATTGGGGTCGCCAGCCCTAACTCACACCCCATCACATGTGAAGAAGCAGAGGTATAGGAGAATGGGGTGAGAGTTAGGACCAACGACTTCAACACGCACCCCAATGCTGGTTGGGGGGTGGACTGGGGGGTCCAAGGGGGGGCTTCCAACCCTAACACCAAATTTCCTTGCTTTTGTCGCTGTGGAGCAACCCTAACTAATACATTAAACAGAGTTTTTTGCCTCTAATTTCCCTTCTTGTTGAGAATGATGACGAGAAATAGTGAATGTAGTGCAGCAGCGGGAGTGCGGGGCCCCACCATGTGATGTCTTATGACATAGTAACAGGAACAGCAATGCAGACACAAGGTGGAAATGGAAATGGTAACAGTAAGGAAAACGCAAGCGCAAATGACAACGCAAAGGGTAACGCACACGGTGGCGTACACGGGAACGGTAACGCAGACGGGGACATAAATGCAAGCTGAAACAGTAAGTGTAACAGTAACGGAACTGCATACCCTGTTTTTGCTGGACAACTGCATAGAGAAACACAGTGTGCATAAAGAATGTATGCATCGTAATGGGAATGGAAGCTTAAAACAAGCATTGGAAGTACTCAATTGCAAATATCTCAGCAACCGTATGACGTAGAAAAAAAATTCAAATTTCACAGAAATCATTATTTTCCAGGCTATTGGTTTGTGTTGTGACAGAAAATCTGCATCTCGCACCATTTTCGAGATACAAGCCCCGAAAGGCACGGCATACGCCACCATGTTAGTCTATAGGAGAAAATTTCAACTTCGGAGAACCGTAACTTGGGAGGCATGCAATATTTTTTCACCAAACTACCGAAAAGCACATCTGTGAGATGTTGGCTGCCTTCCCTCCAAATTTCAGCTCAAAAGACCAAACCGTTCTTTTGCAGTAGGGTGGCAAAGAAGTGTTGTCCTTTTGGCCATAGCCTGGAAAAGTAGTGTCACAATTTGCGACCTTTCGCAAATTTTTCGAAAGCGTCATGAGTGCGACACTACTTTTCGATTCTACTGTTTTCAGAAATTTGGAAAACAAATTTCTGGTGTGTTTAACCCCAAAATAAAGACATGGCTAGCATCCTCAGGGTCTGACTAGGTGAACACAAAAAGAATTGTGTCCCTTGAGGGTCCCAAATTTAAATGCCAAGCATTTCTGCGATCACGAACTGAAAAAAAAAAATGGCTGACTCACGACACTACTGGGGTCATTTGCAACACTAAAAACTGCATGTATGACACTTTTGCACTTTTTGTTAACTTTTCCTATTGACTTATAATGAGAACTTGTTTTTTGAATAACTTTTGAACTGTTTAATATTTTTCACAAACTCTTCAAAAGGCACATCAGGGACCCTAGCTGCACGTTCCCTGATGTTTTCTGACCAGTCGTACAAACCGTGCGACCTGTAGTCGAAAGCAAAAAATTTGCAAAAAAGCATAAACACACATTTCATTGGTGCTTAATAACTCCACAGTCGTATATCCAACTGGAACAAAACTTGGCAGATCCCAAGATCTATCTTGCCCAATTATGCATACCAAATTTTAGGCAACTCTGTTTATTGGTGGCAAAGTTATTAAGGTACAAAGTTTGACCCTTTAACCTTAAAATGTCTCCTCTACATATATATATATATATATATATATATATATATATGTATGTATATGTATGTATTTTGTTAGAGGGGAACACAGTCTAACAAATCCCCAAGTGCAAGCGCCCCTGTCCCATTCAAGATCATGACTTCGTGTAACTGAAAAGCAAAGAAAAATAAAAGTAACTTCTGTTGCTGTTTCTGAGGTAAAAAAGTGGATTTTCATTCCAAGAAAAGGTATTTTGTTAGAGGGGAACACAGTCTAATGAAATCCTCAAGTACAAATGCCCAATTCAAGATTTGGATTTCATGTAATAATTTTTTTTAATGATGTAATAATGACCCAGGGCAGAAAACTGTTAAACTTTAAACTATGAGGTCATCTTGTTAGTGCTCCAACTGCAATGGAGTTTTTGCCCCCAATTAGACAATGCAGTCATTTCAGTGTGACAGTGCTCCATTGGGGGTTGGGGTGGAATTGGATTCCACTTCGAGTCTGTTGCGGACTCCCTTAATGGATCCTCCTGAGTCCTCACTCTGTGATAAGCACCTCCTCAAGTCGGGGTTCGGGGGAGAAAACTAACAAGCAAGTCTGCTGCAGTGACTGGAAGACTCAGAGTCCTGCTGTTGACTGAAGCTTTGTGGCCCTGAATTCTTGTGCACAGTACAAATTATGTACAATGTATGTTTTTGCAGTAAAAGTCAGACTACAGAAAGTAAACATTTATCATACATTTCTGCAGACAGTAATATTATTTCTGCTCCTCATCCAGTAGTGTGGTCCTGTTGTTAATATAGAACTGTGAAGCAGGGGCGTTGGGTTTTGAATCCCACCATAGCCACTGTCTTTTTGTATGACCACGAGCAAGTAAAGCATTTGGCTTCTCTGTCCTTCGGTCCGTCCAGCTGTAAATGGACAAAAGCAAGACATGCAGACACACAGACACCCGTGGGCACACTCTTACATATACGTGCAGACACACATGGAAAATAATATGTTGTATCGCAGTTAGGCTACTTGGGGTAAACAAAATAAATTACATTGCTCCATTTTTCAAGGAGTTTGAAAAAGGCTTTTGTGGTTGGCTGATGACTACCAGGCCCAAGATGCCTTGCAGCTGACCCTGATGAATATTGTAACCTTCATTTGTAGTGAAAATAAGGAGAATAACTCAAAATATAAACTCCTGGTTTGATTTTATTGTGACAGCATTTTCCTTTTGTAGCTACAGAAAAGCAATATATATATATATATATATATATATATATATATATATATATGTATACACACACACACACACACACAGAGAGAGAGAGAGAGTATATATATATATATATATATATATATATATATATTATTCTGTCCAGTTCTTTTGGGTCATTGTTTCTGTGACAATGGGAGGCTGTTGAAAGCTGGAGTGTGTACTTGTGGTATCTTTTGTGTGTTGACTTGGTGGAGGCAAACAATTCTTTGGCGGGATTTGGGGAATTCTATGAAGCTTTACTGTTCAATTGTTAAAAGGAATACCAAGGCAAAATAGTGCTTGAATGGATAAAAATTATAGCAAGGGAACCGGAAAAGAGCTGGGGGTAATCATACACTGAAGCATGGGGCAGGACAGTGAGAAAGTGGTTGCCAAATGTCACCCGATGATAGGATGTATAAAGAGGAGGTGTTGATGCCCTTCTACGGCACTCTGGTAAGGCTGATTTTAAACTGTTGCAGGCAGTTATGGGCACTGCATTATAGAAAAGATGTTGGAAAGGCGGAGGTGGTCCACAGGAGGGCAACTAGATTAGTATGGGGACTATCAGAATTTAACTAACACAAGAAATAAAGACAAGGCAGTTTTGTTTCTAGAGTGCCCATTCCCTAAGGCTCACAGAAATTATAACAATAGGCAGCATAATTACATTAAGTCTTTCCTTTCCACCCCACCCTGCAGTCAGTGACAGGCATCGAGGTGCACCTTGGACTCTTTGGCCCCAGAGTTCACCCCATTCTCCTATACTGCACCCATTTCAGCATATTTCCTTATGGAATGAGGTGACTGTAAAGCCCA
Source organism: Neoceratodus forsteri (assembly GCA_016271365.2). Classification (NCBI taxonomy): domain Eukaryota; kingdom Metazoa; phylum Chordata; order Ceratodontiformes; family Ceratodontidae; genus Neoceratodus; species Neoceratodus forsteri. The sequence goes on along the minus strand of CM057449.1, from coordinate 1,697,870,474 downwards.
AATACCCCAAGGCACACCTTGACACTTATCAGTGTCTGCAGTGTAGGGTGAAGTGAAATGTCGTGACAGTTATGGATGATGACCCAAGGCCACTCCCCAATGCCTGTCCATCTCTACAGGGTGGGGGTGGAGTTGGCGTCACTTCAGTACTTCACTGCCATTCCTATACTGCATCTGTCTAACTCCTGCACTTCTACTGCTAATGCCAGCAAGCAAACATTCGGCATTGACAAATGCTTGTTTAACGAAGTCTTGTAAAAATTTATATGTGACTGTTGATACTGTTTGGTCCTGTGTACTATTTTAGTCACAGAGGAATCGAGGTTGTACTGTGACAAATATTAATATTTGGTAAAGTGTGTATGTATTGTATTCTCATGATACATATCTATTTATTTATGAATCTCATTACTCAACCAAACTTTTTATCTTTCAATTAAATTTTCTGAAAAGTCCTACTGTATCTACTGGTACTAATTGCTCCAGTCTACTAATGCCTCTGTAGAGTGAAATCTGATGCACGATGATATGTATTAATTCATTAACAAATCTGTATATATATATGTATAGATATATAGATATATATATATGGAACTGTCATGATGAATATTTTTGTAATAGAGACTGCCTTTTTAGTCTATGTATCTATGCTTTTTAAATTGTAATGTGTAATGACAAATTTTGTTGAACAATAAACCTTTGATTGATTGAATTGCAAATTAGGTGTTTTAGCCAGTTAGGAAGCAGGATGGGCACTAGGATACTTCAGTGGGTGAAGGGGCACTATAACCTTGTACTTTTTATTTCCTGGGCATCTATTGAAAGTTAATGTACCCCCTCTGGTAGGGGTACCATCCAGTCAGATGCCAGGCAATAAAAAGCCCATTTTCTAAGAAAATATATTGTTGTTACTGTTGTCACAATGGATATGTTTCAGAGTACTGTCATCGCAGTGGAATACTGTACCAGTCAGAGAGCAACTTTCACAATGCTGATGACATCGCAGTGCCTATTCCAGCACTGAATGCAGCTGTTAGGAAAACAGCAAACTCTTCAGCCAAACTGGAAATTTGAAAGCTACAATGTGTAGTAAACTACTGTTATATACAGTATATCAAATAATATTTTAGCCTAACTGAAAACAAACACTTTATTTATTTGTTTAGCTTTTGTTAGCCAGGTACAGTAAGTACACTAGACAAGACATTTGCCTATTTTCAGGTACGACCCAGGACAGTACAAAGAAATACGAGTTCAAGTACATAGGACAACATGATACAATTTAAGCAGTTACACAGAGTCAGGGAAAGCATAAACATACTCAGTAGGTACACACAGTTATCATCACTTTGTAAGTTGGCAGGATATGGTAATACTATCTCAAAAAGTAAGGAAATGCATTGCAAAAAAAATCAATTTACAGTATGTCCCATTTAATGTTTTTTTAAGCCACAACATTAGGGAAATGTGGGGAACACCCCACCATGAAGGAAGCAACAGGAAAAACCATAATGGTTTTACTTCTCCTGCATAATCACAAACTAGGTGTGGGGGTGTGCCTCAGAGTTGTCAGCCATAACTCTCATCCCATTACATCATTATAAAAACTGATGTGTAGAATACATGACATACTCTAATCAGTGGCGAGCGACTAGCGACCATTGAGAAAATCCTGCTGGTACCTGAACAGAACCACATTTCTCTGTTACAGCACTAGAGTTTCATTGTGTGCAGAATTGCTGTCTTACCTTATCAGCTGAGAGAGAGATGTCTATGAGGATGGCACTCAGGCATGACACCCATGATGCTCATAATATGGGCCTCCAAGGAGGTCTGTTTCATGGATGCCACCTGTAAGGGAGACGTAATGAAATAAAGTGCTTGTTACAACATGGCACAGACCCTTCAAGCCAGTCTCATGTAGCCATATGACATGTTGCTGTAATCAGTTGCGAGTGACTGATGCCATTCAGTAAAGCCTACTGGGACCTGAATAGAACCACATTTCTCTGTCACAGCAGTAGAGTTTCATTTTTTACTGCATGCAGAATTGCTATTTCACCTTGGCACCTGAAAGAGATGGCTGTGAGGATAGCACTCAGGCCTGACTTCCATGATGCCCACTATGTGGGCCCCAATGAAATAAAGTGCTTGTTACAAAATGGCACAAACAAATCAAGCCACTTACGCTTCTCACGTGACCATGACATGTTGCTGTAATTAGTGGCACGCGACTGGTGCCCATTCAGAAAAGCCTACTGGGACCTGAACAGAACCACATTTCTCCATCACAACAGTAGAGTTTCACTGTGTGCAGAATTATTGTCTTACCATAGCAGCTAAGACGGACAGCTGTTCAGAATGCTGTTGGGAACAACAACCATGCTGTTTTTTTCCCACTTTCCAGTGATACTTGTTGCCTGTAATGGAGACATAAGAAAAGAAGTGAAAAAAAAAAGATTAGTAATATAGTTATGTGCAAAAATATGAAATCACAAATCATAGGGTGTGTTCCACGCATGTTTTTTAAGCGAAAAAGATGTTCCAGGACTAGAGGGCATGGGATGAAGTTGGAGGGAGGACGATTCAGAGGAAACATGAGAAAGAATTTCTTCACAGAACGGGTGGTGGACAAGTGGAACACCCTGCCAGAGGAAGTGGTGGGGGCTGAAACAATCACGGGATTTAAGAATGCATGGGATAGACATAAAGGAATTCTGGAGGTCAGGGGTAAGGTACAACAGACTTCTAGAAAAACAAACTGAACTTACAAGCTCAAATGGGCAGACTGGGTGGGCCATAGGCCCTTATCTGCCGACACTGTCTATGTATCTATGTATGTATGTCTTACCATTGCGGCAGGTGATTCAGACAGTTGCACCAGCCCTATAAGGACTGATGTAGTGAACTCCAACCAAAGCACAAGCAGGCAGCTTCAGGCAGTCATCATCATGACATGAACATCACAAGACAGTGTGGAATTCTCAGCATCGGTGGTCTGTTCACCCTTTTTCATTCAAATGCCTTATTCAAAACTTTAACAAATCCCACTACAGAAAGATATTACACAGAAACAGAACAGGTGACAGCTGTTCGCACAGATCTAGCTCGTTCTCCAAAAAATGGGTCAAAAACATTCACAAAAAGTTTGTAGATTGAACTTCATTGTGTTAGGAATTCTAGGAAGTTGCAAGCAAATTAACTTGCAACACATGACATAGCACTAACTTTATTCCTTTGCAATAGTGGTAAGAAAAAATTCTCATTTGGAGAAAACAGACCGCATTTCTATATGCAGCCTCATAGTGTAACATATTGATAATTGGACATACTTTTGAACAAGTGAGTTTTACAAAACACAAAAGAGTAAAGACAGCATGGGGCTCAGTACCAGTACTATAGAAACATAGAAACATAGAAGTTGACGGCAGATAAGGACCGCAAGACCCATCCAGTCTGCCCATTTATTTTTCTACCTTATAAATGTGCCATCGGCCTTTGCTCTGTCAGTGACCTATCTATTCATAGTCATTTGTATTGCTCCCTTATGCCTATCCCATGCCTGTTTGAAGCCCTGCACTGTATTCATAGCCACCACTTCTTGTGGTAAGCCATTCCATGCATCTACCACCCTTTCTGTGAAAAAGAATTTCTCACATCCCCCTTAATCGGCCTCCTCTAATCTCATGCTGTGTCCTCTTGTCCTGCTATTTTCTTATATTTAAACATGTTAGACTCTTTCACCTTGTTTATGCCCTTAAGGTGTTTAAATGTCTCGATCATATCACCTCTCTCCTCCTTTGCTCAAGGGTATACATATTGAGCTCCGTTAATCTGTCCTTATATGTCTTCTGATGCAGTCCCTGCACCATTTTGGTTGCCTTCTCTGGACTGCCTCAATTTGGTTAATGTCCTTGTGAAGGTGTGGCCTCCAGTACTGCACTGGTGTACTCCAGATGGGGCCTAACCAATGTCTTGTACAGAGGGATTATTACCTCCCTCTTACGACTTGTGATACCCTACTAATACACCCTAACACCCCCTAGCCTTACCTACTGCTTTAGAGGTCTGCTTGATGATTTTAGGTCATCAGTGATGATGATGCCCAAGTCTCTTTCTTCCTTTGTGACTGCTAACTCCTCCCAGCCTATAAGTGGCTTCAGGTTTCTCTTCCCTATGTGCATGATTTTGCACTTCTTTGCATTAAATCCCAGTTGCCACTCTTCTGACCATTCTGCTAGTTTATCCAGATCACTTCTCATTCTGCCCACCCCATCTGGATCATCTACTCTGTTGCAGATCTTGGTGTCATCTGCAAACAGACAAGCCTTACCCTCTAGTCCATCTGCAGGTCACTAATGAAGATGTTGAATAGGACTGGCCCCAGGACTGATCCCTGAGGTACCCCACTTGTGACTTGCATCTCTTCTGACTGTATACCATTTACCACCACTCTCTGTTTTCTGCCAGTCAACCAGTTTGCCACCCAGTTGACCAACTTCTGACCCACCCGAGCCTACCTAGCTTATTTATCAATCTTCTATGTGGAACAGTGTCAAAGCTTTGTTGAAGTCAAGGTAGGCTACATCAACTGCTCCCCTTGGTCCACCACTTGGTTACCCAGTCAAAGAAATCTATGAGATTAGTTTGACAGGACCTTCCTTTGTAAACCCATGCTGTCTTGGATCCTGTGCCCTATGGATTCCAGGTGTTGCACTATCCTTTCCTTAAGGAGTGCCTCCATAATCTTGCCCACTACTGAGGTAAGACTGACCGGTCTGTAGTTCCCCGCCTCCTCCTGCTACCACTCTTGTGGAGTGGGATCACATGAGCCTTTCTCCAGTCTTCTGGGACCTCTCCTGTGCTCAGAGACTCACTAAACAATTCTGCTAATGGCTCTGCTAGTTCCTCCTTTAGCTCCTTAAGTACCCTGGGATGTATGCCATCAGGTCCCATTGCCTTATCCACCCTGAGCTTAGCAAGCTCTTGTAGGACCCTTTCTTTTGTGAAGGGAGTAGTGCTCACCTCCCTCCCCTGTGTCCATGATGCTGGAGCTGTGGGCCCTGCCCTACCTTCTCTTCAGTAAATACTGAGCAAAAGTATCTATTTAGGATAGATGCCTTTACAGGGTCCTCCTCCTCACATGCTCCTTTTCTCCATTAAGCTTAGCAATACCCCTCTGGACTTTCTCCTTTCACTAATGTATCTATAGAAAGTCTTGTCACCTTTTTACTGTTCGTGCTAGTTTTCCTCAGTTTGGGACTTTGCCTGCCTTACTGCCTTACCTGCTTCCTTAGGGCAGTTTGGTATGCCTCCCTATCTTCATCCCGCTGTGTTCCCTTATATTTTCTGAAGGCCAGCCTTTTGGCTCTGACCTTTTCTGCTACTATATTTGAGAACCAAAGTGGTTTCCTTCTTCTTTTGCACTTCCTTTTCTGTCTAACACAATGGGATGTTGCTTCAAGTATTGTATCCTTAATGCTTGCCCACTTTGCCTGTACCTCCTCACCTGTGTTTCTTTTTGCCAGGGCTAGCTTAACTCTGTTGGCCATCTTATCAAAGTCAGCTCCTCTGAAGTCCCATATTTTTGCCTTGGAATGGGATGATTTAGATGTAGCAGCCAAATTGAACCATACCATGTGATGGTCACTGGCCCCCAGGTGACCTTCTACCTGGAGATCTGTGATCCCTTCTTTGTTAGTCAGTACTAGATCTAGGATAGCCCTGTCTCTTGTGGGTTGCTGTACCAGTTGTTTGAGGCCCTCCCCCTGCAGGGAATCCACTATGAGTCTAGTTCTGGCAGATGTTCCTGCTGGTATTGACCAATCTGTATCTGGCATGTTGAAGTCTCCCATTATCAGAACCTCCCTTTAGCTGTCATGTTTTGTATATCTTCTAACAGTAATGTGTCTATGTCCTCCCTCTGGTCTGGGGCCTGTAGACAACCCCAGTTCTTATGCTGTCCCATTACCTGTTTCAGGGTGACCCACAGTTCTTCTGGCTCCTTATGTGTATTCTGAATTTCTGTAGCTTTGATATTTTCATTAACATACAGGGCCACCCCTCCCCCCCTTTTTGCACCTCGGTCTCTTCTGAACAATACATATCCAGGTACTGAAGTCTCCCAAGTGTGGTTACTGGTAAACCACGTCTCACTAATTGCTACTATGTCCAGTTTAGCCTCTGACATTATTGCCTGCAGGTCTGGGATCTTATTTCCCAGGCTGTGAGCATTGTGTACATGATTTTCCATTGGCCAGATTTTGGTGTGTTAGTTGTTGGGTGAAGTTTGGCATTACCCCTGTGCATCGTATGGGGAGACAAACCTTTTTTCTTACCTGGTGATGCAAATGAATGGCAAACACGCTGAATTCCTGTTTGACCACTAGCTGAGGGGGGAGGGGGTGTTCTTCCCATTCGACGTATGGGGTGCTGCACCCCTCTCCCCATTTGCTAGTTTACTGTGTATGAGAACAGTATACCAGCCACCGACTACTGCCAAGAGTAATGGGATGCATGTTATCAAGACAATACAACCTGTTTGTTTTACAGTATATCACTTTTGGTTTTGGATTTTTCATTTCATTTGTTCATTGGAGTGGTACAGTCAACAAAAGCGCTGACACATATGATTAGTGTATCACTATACTGCAGGCCAATTTTTTTTTCTTTTTTCTTTTATTTTTAAAAGAGTGGGTCAATGCCAGGGCTGGTCACATACATCCTCACACATAAACACTTGAAGAACAAGACAAATAAATAAAACATTTTTTTGTATTTTTTTATAAATTTTTGTGAGGAGGGAATTTAGGGAACACATACCTAGGCAAACACTTCCAATTCCTATCATATATCCTATTATATGTGGGGGGGCACAAATGCAGTGACAAGAAATCATTCAATCACACAACTAGGCTACATTAGGGTTTGTGAACTGAACACTGACAGGGAACGGCAAGGTTCAGCATAGCAACTACAACTATTACTATATGTATAGACAACAAATGGTTAAAAACTGGGCAGCATGGTGCACTGCCGACATTCCAAAATCAGTTAAGACAGTGACGCTGGAAAATGTACAGTATGCCATCAGTGTAGTCACATTTTGGACAGTCACTTGAGTTACAACTATTTGTTTGAAGTCGATCTGGTTATCGATAGACATCCTAGCACTCACTCTCGCATGTGCAAAGCAGGAAAGAGGGTGTGCATGTGCCATGTGCAAAACAGAAAGAAGACAGTGACACAAGTACTGAAGACCCAGACGCACACACAGTGAGAAGATAAGTATTTGATTTTCCAAGGCCAGCGACTAGCCACTGGTTTACCACTAGGATCAGTCAATTTAATTTACTAGCTACAGTTATGGAATTGTACCTGACTATTGAATTGAATTGACTATCTGAACCTTGCAAACACATCATCATATGATAAGATCAGATACATATGGGTGATGTCATGCAACCATCCCCTATGCTGGGGGCTTACTGGAGCTTGTCTCTCACCTCCCACTTGCGAATGCTGCCAGGCTTGGGTCCTTTTGTGCTCTCTGTGCTCTCCGTTCAGCCCTGCCATTGTTTTCTGTAAAAGGGGGCTGAAGGAGAAAAGCCATGTGACAGCCATGTAGCCAAACCATGAATGTGCGAACTGGTGGTATATGCATGTTCAGTAGCGCCTTTTAATTTTTGGGCCACTTGTGCAGTGTAATAAAAGCTCCTCCTGTACTCCTGGACCCCTGAATCAACTTATTGGGGTCTGGAGACATGAAGGAGTTAGAAGAGGAGCCCCAAATGAGCTTGGTGAAAGAGTGCCAAGGAGCGCTACAGTACTGCTTAGTAAATGTTGCTGCCTCATATGAATATTAATGAGTTCCCTGCCTGCTCTCCGGGGGTACTGCATTTTGAAGGCAGTGACTGGCAGGGGAGAGCATTTTGAAGTATAATGCTGCAGTTGGATAGTATGGCAGTGGTTCAACTCAAGATCTGTGGAGGAAATAGACAATGGACTTGAACTGTTTGTCTGCAAGCTGACTTTAAAGTTGGGACATAATAGCGATTGCATTTACAGCAGCCATACTTGTTGCCTTTAACCCCTGCCACAGCCAATCATCAAGCAAAAGACTTTCAGAGGGACTCTTGGGACTGCAAAGGGACATATGGGAGAAAAGGCAAGGCAAATTCTTGGCACATAAATTGTCAGCCAATAGGGCATTGAGTAAGCCTAATGAATATTAATTTTTCAATTGGACAACTGCTTCAGCCAATCAGGAGCTGCTCTAATCTCCTGAAACTTAGAGGACAGAGACTGTTCAGTATAGTTTGGCAGGAGCTCTTCCTGAGGGAGGGAGGCTCCAGTCCCTTGCTACAAAATGTCACTGCAAAAGAATGAAGAAGGCCTGCATAGGGGCACATCAACCACCAGTCCCAGGGGCCAACATTTTGCCTTCAATGTCTGAAAGAAATTACCCATAACAGGAGTGTTAATCTGCTGTTCCAGCTGCAAGAAATCAGCTTGTGAGATTCCTGAGAGAGGAAGCCCGTTGTGATCTTCAACCAAAGGAGACTTGCCTGTAGTGCTACTCTGGCCACTAATCCAGGAGGTGCTCTACGTTGCTCTGCACTGCCTTCCAAGGGACAGAAGGAGTGTGTCTAAAGAATGAAAGTGTCATCTGCTGACCGGGTGTTAAGGTCCTCAGCTGGGAGTTTCCCAAGGGAAGGGAAACTGGTTCAGGATGCCTGAAGAAAGTATGGAGATCTACTTAGAGGCTTATACAGCCAGTGAGCCAAGGGAAACCTGCCTGTGTTCTGTGGATGGAACGTGAAGTGAGAGGATTCACTTCCATATTTAAGTCTATTCCTGTAAAGTGAGATCTGCTCTTCTACTCTAGTCTGAACCAGTAAGTGAGAAGATTCATTCTTCTGTGCCAGTCTAAGTATGGGGGGGGGGGAGATGTGCCCCTGTCTTGTGTCTAAAGCCTGAATTTGAGAGACTGTTCCCTGCTAGCATTTGGTGGGGAATCTAGGACTTTGTTCTCATTGAAAGAGGGCCACGGCTGCCATGCTGCCCGGTGTGGCTGAATGCCATTTGTAACCGAATGTGACTGAATACCTGGGAGAGAAAGAGACTGCCATTCAAGGTCAGTTTGGGGAATCAGCCTGGCAGTGCCACTGCTAGGCACTGTTATTGCATCTCCCACTGAGGAGTCATGCCTAGACGTGGGGGTTGAGACATTCTGTGTCAGGTTCCCAGTTCTGGCCTGTTCCAGATTGTGACGTCACCATTAAGAAGATGAGCTGCCAGAAATTCTGAGTTTTTTAACCATTTAAAGCTGCAAGAGCCTGCTGCAAGAAAGAGGGCCATGCTGCAAGAAAGAGGGCCATGCTGCAAGAAAGAGGGCCATGCTGCAAGCTCTTGCTGCTCATCTCAGCAGTTCAAGCGTCTGCTGATTTCAACCACCTCAAATCTACAGTCCGAGGTTCATCAGTTGCATAAGTCAAGAGACTGTCTGCCAAACCATGAGTAAAGCAGGGATTGTCTTGCATCTGGGGAACTGTAAATAGTTGCCATCAAGTTCTGAATTTAATAGTTCAGCTCAAAGGTTCAAGTTTACTAAACTGCTGCTGCCACAATCTAAGAAGGAAAGGTTGAATTTAAATTGTTGTTTAAGCTTGCCAACACTGACCTACCAGCTGCAACTCATCAGACCTGCAATCCTTCAACAGATGGTACTCAGGGACAGAGTGTTGGGGCACTTATCTAATGGACTGGGGACTGGTACCAGTTGGGGTGTGTTCTTTGTGGTCCAAACAGCTAGTTTGTTAGAGAGAGTAATCTGAATTATGTGCTGGTGGGATGCGGGGTTACTAAAAAGGTGTCCTGCATTTAAAGGAAAAGTGACTGATGTTTTGCCAATTACCAACTGCCAGTTCAAAATGTTGCTTAACCTCCACATCCATTTTCCCTATTCCTAACCCTACCCCATTGTAAATAAATTGTTAGTTAACCTTTGCACAAAATGTCTCATGAGCATAGTATTAGTGAGCATATTATTAGCTTAAGTCAGTAATTACAAGCTAGTGAAAATAAGGGTTTTGGTTTATAGTAATCCATGTTTGGGGTGACTGTAAGGGGAAGTGGGTAGGTGCAGCATTCCAAGGGGGGGTTGTACTGCTAAATATCTAGCCCACTTTGTATTTACGCTGGGTGGAGGCACCACACTATTTATTGTTATCTTGGGAAAGAGCCCCATTTACCATCAGGAATAGGACCCAGGCCCCTCAACCTTGATTGGGCCCACAAGGCAGGGGTAGAAGCCCGCTGGTATATGGCACCCTGGTTACAGTCATAAGCGTGCATGTTGCAACAGTGGAAATATTAAAGAACAAGATCTCACTGCAGTACCTTCTTGCCCTCCCTTGCCCTTGCTTTTTGTCTTCATCCCAGTGAACATTAGGATCAGGTGGCTGCGAACGTGTCTGTAGGGTCACAGAAAAGATCTAGCTGTTGTGAAAGTTTTGTCTGGAAGTCATGCAGATTTAACTTCAGGAATGTTAGCTTTTCCACATTACCTGGACTCAGGCGGGTTCTCCAGTCAGACACAATTGCACCAGCAGCACTAAACACTCGCTCTGCGTATATACATGAGCATGGGCAGGTGAGGTAGTAATCAAATCAAATCTTTATTTATCCATTCGAACATCATTGAGCAAGCTCATTTGCAAGATGGACCTGGTCATTACTGGATCAAAATACATTACAAAGAATTTTTTACAGTCACAGTGACAATAACATCATAACAACAAATAAATACAAAGAATACAGCATCAGCTACAATACAGAGGTAGGCATACAACAGCACAGAGGATAACTGTAGCATATATGTGAAATTTGGGAAGCCTAGATGGCTTTAGGGAAAAAGGCAATGGTTCAGCCAGATAACAGACTGGCGAGTAATGTAGCAAGCACAATACCTAGTCCCGGCCAGGGATGCACATCTAGGTTGAGGGGATGTATGGAGTTCCCAGAAAAACTGAAGCAGAGGAACAGAGAGGGGAGGTGTGGTGGGGGTAGGGGGGTGGGAAGATGTGGGGAAGAAACAAGGTAAGGAGAAGGAGAGCAGTGGCCCAAGCGGTATGCATGGAAAAAGGGTACAGAGGCAGCCTGAGGAAGAGGGGAAGCGATTATAGAATTCCCACACAGTTTAATGATATACAGCCTTGGGATGAGATCAGAGTAATGGGGGCACATGAAGCCAGCATTATACTATAGTATAATCTGCAAGGAGCTGAAATTCTATAATTCAGGGTAGGTTAGTGACGATGGAAGCAAATACAGGGTTCCCTCACCATCCGAGCATATAGGGTCTTGAAGGATTCTAAACTGAAGAGAGTGCTCAATTTCAACAATTTTTGCAGTTTATTCCACAGGGGTGGTAACACATAGCTAACTGCTGCTCTACCAAAGCGGGAAGAAACCTTGGGGATACACAATGTGATAAGGGAGGCACTTCTTAAGGCATATATTTCTGGTGTGCTTAACGGGAGACAGTCAATGATATATTGAGGAAGCTTTTTGGTGACCACTCTGAAAGTCCAAATCATTGCATTTCTATTCCACCTAAATATAAGAGAAGTCCACCCTACAGCTGCATACAAGGCGAAATGGTGGATGGAGAGCGGAAGGCCAGTTATAAACCTAATAGCTCTGTGGTAAAGCGTGTCCAATTTGTTGAGAGAGGATTTAGGGCACTGACTATATAAGAAGTCTGCATAATCAACCAGAGAGAGAAAAGTTGTTTTTGGACCAGGCACTTGTTAGCTTTACTAGTAAGAAACTGGTTAATCCTAAACAAAAGGCCCAGCCTTTGTCTTAGTTTCTTTAGCAAGTCCTCAATATGCTCTGAGAATGAAAGATTCTGATCCAGTCACACTCCCAAGTATTTAAACTTTGAAATAAACTCCAGGTTCATTCCGAGGATTGTGGTGATACTGCCACAGTATACAGACCAGACCATGTGCTTTTCTTGCCATGCCAATAGTTAAATGGATCTTCTCCCTGTTGACATGTGTTGTGTCACCAAAATATCCTTTGATCTGCTCACGGATCATAAGGCGGTGGTGATTCTTGACTCTGGGTTCCGTTGCAGACATCAACTGAGCAGATGAGAGATGATCATGGTGGGGAAGTCATCACTGTCTTCCTCCTTAAAGACATCTGTCTGTTCCCAGGCAGATGTGTATCCTGTGTCTTCTTTTCCACTACCACTAGAATATGTCCCCTTGGTTGTCCATGATGGTTCCTCCTCATCATCACATTCTTATTCCTCCTCCCCCCATCTGCTTGTGGAGTCATGCTCATCACCTTTGCACATAATGCATCCTTCTGTTCCTCAAGGTCTGCATCCTTTGGGAAGATGTTCTGTAATTGGGATTTAAAGTGGGGATCCAGCATGCATGGTGGGACATACTGTTCCTCCTGGAACATCTTGCTAATCCACTCATTCTCAGATAGGATGTGTAGCAAGGACTGAGTGATGTTTAAGGCATCAGAATGTTTCTCTATGTCCCTCTGATACACACTGAATACCTGCCTTAAAAAAACATGCATGTATCTGAGCTGTGGCAGTACCCTGCTCAGACAGGAAGGCTCACTGCTAACCTCATGTTTGAATTCCTCAAATGGCTCCATAATTCGGACAAGCATATGGACTGTTGTCCAGTCATGGCCTGTTAATATTATATATGTACCACCAATTTTGTGATTGAGCAAATAGTCAACGTTCTGCCAACTTCTTTCATTTCATTTCATTTTCATTTACACTGGTAAGCAGATTAGCAAAAATGGCATTTTTCACAATGACCAGTACATAAAATACATAAAGTGCAATTAGACATTACACAAAAATACAATTAGAATCCGACAACAAATGATTGTACTAACCTGATTTAAATAAAGACAAAGATACAACATTAGTAAGGGATATAGGCAGATCATTATAAAGAGTTATTGCTTTATATTTAAAAGGTCTCTGACCAAAGGCTGACTTAAAATGAGGGATAGAGAATACATGTTTGTTTTGAGATTTAGTGGAAAAAGCATTAACACATTGGGGAAAATTAACACTAGTAGAATTCAGTATATGTTCAAGAACAATTTTTATGCATAAAAATGAAAGCCCTAAATTCCACACGTTCCTTAAGTGGAAAACATCCCATGGTGTCGTAAAGCAAACAGTGATGTATCAAGGCCCTTAAACCAATGGCAAACCTACAAATAGAGTTATAAAGCATGTTCAACCTATTGAAAAGATTATCAGTCAAGTTTAAATAAAATGTACAATACTTCTGTAATCAAGTTTAGACAAAAGCAAAAACTGGCCAATGACCTTCTAGATTTAGGAACCAAACAATGGTTGATTCTATATAACATACCCAATCTGTTATGAATTGCCTTGATTAATATAATAACATGTGGATCAAAAGACAAGGAACTATCCATAGTTACATAGATACATAGATACATAGACAGTGTCAGCAGATAAGGGCCTATGGCCCACCCAGTCTGCCCATTTGAGCTTATAAGTTCAGTTTATGTTTTCCTAGAAGTCTGTTGCCCCTTACCCCTGACCACCAGAATTCCTTTATGTCTATCCCATGCATTCTTAAATCCCATGATTGTTTCAGCCCCCACCACTTCCTCTGGCAGGGTGTTTCACTTGTCCACCACCCATTCTGTGAAGAAATTCTTCCTCACATTTCCTCTGAATCGTCCTCCCTCCAACTTCATCCCATGCCCTCTAGTCCTGGAACATCTTTTTCGCTTAAAAATAGTGTATTCCTGCACCCTGTTCCTCCCTGTAAGATACTTGTATGTCTCTATCATATCCCCTCTCTCCCTCCTCTCCTCCAGGGAGTACATGTTCAGTTCCTTCAACCTGTCCTCATAGGACTTGTGATGCAATCCATGCACCATCTTTGTTGCCCTCCTCTGAACCTTCTCTACCCTGTCTATGTCCTTACGTAAGTAAGGTCTCCAGAACTGTACACTGTACTCCAGGTGGGGCCTCACTAGTGTCTTGTATACTGTAACTGTAGTTACTCCCTGATAACAAACATTTTCCACACAATCAATGGGAAACAAATTTAAATCAGAGATTTGAATAAAGTGTGGCAATGATTTCCTGGAGCATCAAATGACCATCAATTAGTTTTTTTTTAGCATTAAGGAGTAATCTATTGGACAAAAAACAATCATGGACATTATGGAAGTCACTTTGAAGAGTTATTTGCAAAAAATCCTTATCTGAATAAAACAAAATGGCATTATCTACATGAAGAATTAAATTAGAAGATGAACAAACCAAGGGCAAAGAATTAAAAAAAAGAAAATAATAAAGGGCCTAGAAGGGAACCCTGGGGAACCCCACAACATATTTCCCTAAAATCTGATTGAGCCTGTTCAATCACTGTGTAATGAGATCTTCCCTGTAGATAACTGCTAAACCAAGGAATGGAATCAGACAAAAAACCCTGACCTAACATTGAGCACAACAACTGCTCATGATCAACAAAGGCTTCAGTATGGTCCACAAAGACTGAAGCCCCTTATCAAGGGCCCAATGGACATAGTCTGTGAACCCCACCAAGGCTGTCTCAGTATTATAGCCTGTTCTAAAACCATGCTGGGCTTTCAATAACATACCATATTTAGCAAGACAGTCATTTACCTGATTGAAGACAATTCTCTCTAAATATTTTGATATGGGTGAAAGTAACGAAATACAGTGACAATTGAACAAAATATTCATGGGTCCAGATTTATGGACAGGTTTTATTAAAGCTTTTTTTCCAACAGTTTAGAAAAAATCCTTGACACAGGAAATAATTAAATAAATGCGTAAGAGGAAGTGAGATTGTAGGAGAGGCCATTTTAATTAATCAAAAATCAATATGATCTAATCCAATCAATGGTTTAGGATTACTTTTTGAATATACTCCATAACCACCATAGGTGTTAGAAATGTACAGTAAAAAGGAAGAACACCATTGTTAACAGCAAATTAGGAAAAAAAAAACCTGATTCTTTAGTGGAGAAGTGTTTTCCAAAACCTTCCATCTTACCAAAAACTCATTAAACATCCCTGCAACCTCCATGGGGGAATGTATCATTTTATTATTCATCTCAATTGTAAGATGAGAACTGTTTTTCTTTCTACCCAACATTTGATTTAGAGTTTGCCAGACTTTGAATCACCCAAGTTGCTCCATTGTTGTTTTCTCAAAAAAATTAAGCTTAGCATTCCTGCAGGCTGTTTTACACTTATTCCTTAATTGCCTTTATTGCATTAACAGAATGAAATCCCTGTTTTTCCTATATTCTTTCCAACACTTATTACATTTATGAAATGTCTTAATTAATTCCCCAGTAACCCACTCATTTTTCTTTCCCTTTCACTTTATGCTTAATTGATTTACTGGAAAAACAGAATTCAAATTTCAATGAAAAGCGAACAAAACTGAGAGTATGCCAAATCACTATCAGTTATATTGCTCAGGAAAGTCCAGTCAGTGCACAAGATTTTGTCACTAAACAGAATAGCCAAGTCATAATTTATTTTATGAAATTGAATAATAGAGGGAGCAACTCTGATCCTGTTAGAATCAAGAGTACAAAAAACTGGTGAATGATCACTCAAATTATCAGGAAGAACACCAGAATTACAGATCTTATTGGGATGAGTGACTCAAATTAGCTTCTGTTCTTTGAATTGCTGTAGCATATTTATAGGATAGTGTATGCCTTGTTATACACAACAAGGCTATTCTCAACTGAGTGGTTACTATGCCGACTGGATGACCTCAAGAGCAAAGCTCAAGAGGTCTCGCAGTTGGCATAGTAACCACGAGGTAGAGGTTAGCTTTGTTTGTTTAAAGTGAGGCATACACTGTTCTATATAGTGTATGGCCAGATGCTGCACCTCAACAAAATAAAGCATGAAGCAAATGGGTATCATTTTGAACAAACACTGCAACTTGACTAAGTTCTTTATGCCTGAAAAACACATTCATTATTGACTGACTACAGGAGCAAACAAAAAAAAATGTCCCAAGTACTGTGCACTTGGATAGTTGTCACAGAGACATCCTCTCTACCATCACGGTGGCCTGGAGCTGTGGAGACACAAAATGGGAGCTGGAAGGGAGACTGGCTATCACAGTCAATAAAGAAACACCAAAGACTCTGAAAAAGACTTTAATAGTTTACTGTGGGGAACCAATTTTTACATGCAGTAAATGAAGCACAACCAAGAACAAAGAACAAAACACTACAATACTAGCTAAACACTTTCCACTTTTCTGTCTTTTCTAATTTCTTGCTTGAGAATGAACTTTTGCCACTTTGAAACAGGTTTTTGATAACACTGCAGCTGGCATTGCTAGTAGTGCTAGTTAAATTTATCGAGTGAACTTTTTTGTTTTTTGTGAAACCAACACTGCTGTAAATTGATTTGAAATGTCATTTTTTTTCCTCAGTGGGGAAACAGGATGGAACTCACTTGTGATTGGCCTCTCTTGTGAATGGGAAGCTTGAGGACACGTCAGTGTGATGTCCATACTACAGCAGAACAATAAGTTATTACTACTGTAGCAGAACAGCATTTTTCTGCACATCAATTTCTATTCAGAACAATGTTCTATCATACACTATAATATGTTGAATTCCAGTGAGTTGTGACATCCCGTTTCAGGGCATGCTCAGGTAGGTGCTTCTGTATCTGAGTTCTGTGCAGCTCCTTACAGGCCTTTACAGAGTATGAAAAGTGACCACAGGTTGTTTTTACAGTCCCAATTAGGTCTCTTACCATGTGGTTCGTGGAAATGAAGTCACTGACCACCAGGTTCATGCAGTGGACAAGGCAGTGCGCATGGGGGAAACGCCCATCCTCAGTGGCCTTGACAATGTTTCTGGCATTGTCACTCACAATCAGTTCAGGTTCAAGAACATTGCTACCTACTCATTGGTGGAAGACATCTTTCAGCTCAGCCAACAGGTTTTGAGATGTCTGATCAGATGGGAATCCTCTCACATATAGTGCTGCCTGCCTACTGTGGACAGGCTCCCCCGCAGTAGGATTCTTTGATGTTGTTGGGATTAGACTCTCATCCTTGAAGTAAGCCCAGTGTGCAGTAACTGCCATATAATCAATGACCTGCCCATGTCTACTTGTCCACATATTGGTTGCTGTATGAGCCTTCTTGCAGAATATCCTCTTCAAGCACTGATGAATCTCCTCACACACGCTAGTGCATAATTTTGGAAGCACTACACATGTGAAGAAATGGTGGGAAGGAACATAATACTGGGGTTCTACTACAGACATGAACTTCCTGAATCCAGAACTGGAGGAAAATGATAATGGCAGCAGATTAGTGATTATTAGCTCAGTCAGTCCTGCATTTCTCTCCTTGGCTCATGGGTGAGGCAGGGTGAATTGCTTGCTTCTCTCAAAAATATCTTCCAGTGTTGGCTGGTGCTGTGGTGCAGTAGCCATTTGGCCTTCCTTCACTAGGCTCCTCCTTGGGAGATGTGCAGTATGGCTACTAAAATAAACCACTCCTCCTTCTCCTCTAAATTTATTATTGGGGGTTAACTTTGTTGCTGTGTTGCCTGTTGCTGGGCAGAGCCAATGTAAAACCACTCTTGATGATGTTTGGACCACAGATGGTTCAGCATGCGGGATGTACCCAAGGCTGTTGTATGTTTCCCATGGCTCAGACTATCCCCACATAGTGTTCAAATGGCACAAGTCACATCCTTGGGGCTCTTCATGAAATAAAGCCACACATCTGATGTGCTATGGCCGCCACTCCTTCTGGGTGCAGACTTAGTATGGTCAGATCCAGAATCACCATCATCCTCTTCCTCCTCTTCTTCTCACATATCATGAGGACCGCCTGTACTGGAACCCTTAGATGACACTGACTTTCTCTTCTGGGTGACACTGGCCTTGCCAGCTTCAGAGTTTGCAGCATGATTACAATGCTTTGATTGCAGCACAGTTCTTTCATCATCACTGTCACTATCATCACCATTCCTCCCCTCATCATGCAACGTTTCCTATGGGGGAATATGATCAACATCCATGTCATCTTCACCTCCTTCATCCTTATGATCGTCATCTGACAGCTCAGCCTCCTCCACCTGAGCAGACACAGATACAGAACATACCAATGCATGCACACCATATGTCTGCCATCCATTACGGGTAGTAATGGAAGGGCATTTCTCATTCTCCTTCTCCACATTAACATATGTCCAACACCACCTCTTTCAACACCAGCAGACAAAGGGGCCTCACCACTTTCAACCACATTAGTACCACCAGGCTGACTTGGGGAAGAAGTTGCACACCAAATAGGCTTCAACTCAGTCTGCTTCATTTTTTTCCAGGAGCTGACTTCTTTTTAACACCAACAGCAGCACTGTCTCTTTTGTCCATAACACCAGATGACTGCCCTCTGTGTACACCTCCCAGCTGGCCCTGGAACATTTCCTCCTCAGCCTTCCTACCCTCTGCATCACCACTGCCAGACATATTCTTAATCTAATTTCTAAACAACTCACTTGCAAAAAACTTAAGTGCAGTCACTCCAACTATACAATGCTGTTGCAACATGTCTATATCTTACACAGTAAAGACATGACACACCACACACACTGAAAAATAATGGCAAATGGCAAAAATACACTAACTTTTTTTATACCTCACTCATGCCTACCTGGTGTCTCACTCTGACACAGAGAGGAAATATGTAGCACCAGATACAGCTCATTTAGCTGGTGACAGATGGTTCACCAACCAAGTGATAAAGCAACTCCACTACAGCACTGTAGGATGTACAGTACAGTAAATAAACAGCACCTGACCCAACCCAGCCACCCTCACCTACTGACTCACTCAGTCTTTGACTGGATACACACAGTCAGTGACATGATAATGGGAGGGGAAGGGAATTGCTTGAGAACAAGTTGGACTTGGAGATAGATATAGTTCTCATGTGTCTCATCTCAGACAGGGTCCACTACACTACTACAGCTACTATACACAAACACAGCAGAAAAGTACAAATAACTTATAAGTTCTTTATTTCACTCACACTACTACTCTACTAATTCACAGTAGTATAGTATTAGTCTAGTGCTAGTGACTCCTCCTCACCCAGCCAGTGGTCTTCAGTGCCTAATGATAAAGTGAAAAATGACAGGGAGGGACTATGGTTGAGACAGAGAGAGAGATGAACAGTGAAAAAAAATAGGATAAAAAAACACAGACAGAGAAAGATTTTTTCCCTGAGATTAGGGTGAGAAAGAGAAGCCCCCTCCTCACTGCCTATAGTGCCCCACTAATCCACACCAGTATACATCAAACAGTCTCACTGTAACTGTTACATTGACTTTTTTGTTACTCACCGAAGTCAGTGACACACGATTTTACAACACCTGAACTGGTAACTCACTTGGTCCAAAAACACGAAAAAAGCACCCAAAACACACCAAAAATGCTGGAAATATCCATAAAGCAGCTAGATCTGTGCCTGCATATTGTGCTAACCTTCACTAACTGTGACAATGACCACCAGAGCAAGCAGGAAGTGCAGACAGCCACTTCCTGTGTGTCTGCACACAGTTAAAGCCATGGAACCATTAGATTCATTGGATACATAGGATCCATACTTGGATACAAAGGCTCCAAATGGGATCCGTTGGTTGGATCTGTGGATCCATTGCCTGGAACCATAGGACCCACAGCATTTGTCAGATCCACACACTGGATCAGAGAGGGTTGTATCTGTGGTCAGATAGCACTGCTATCTGACCTCAGTAACTATCTGGCCAAACGTGGTATCTGTTGGTATCCTAGCTTCTTTCTAGGACACTATCTGAGCAACACCACTGTCTGTCTGTGCAGCAGTTAGTGAAATCCTTTTACGGCTGTATTATGGCAGCCATAAAAGGTATCCTTTTATGACTGCTATTTTTACCTCACAAATTTGTAATTTTTGTTAACTGCTTGTAAACAATTGCTTGTAACTGTGTTGTTCTGCTGGTATTCCTATGTAGATAATTTGTATTTCTATCTATGTGTACTGTGCCATTGCAGCTGTCTTATTTGTCTCATGATGTGGAACCTATGTAAATGAGCTCCCAGCTCAAAGGTTATTTCTGATTAGAGATGGACGAAGTGGACCCAATTCACACCGTGAAGTGGCATGCGGAGTGAAAGCGAATTCCCAGAGTGCTCCGCAACATGAAGTGGAGTACTTTGCGTTATTAATGAGTAACGCGAAGTCCATTGAAAACAATGACTTCATGTTACTCCGCCTTCCCAAACCACTACTCCACTAATTCTTAAGATGAAGTACATTGAAAACAATCTACTTCGCCTTACTTCACCTTGTTTTTAAGCTCCAAAGGTGAATTTTGCAGTGATTCATGGGATTTCAGGTCACATGGGCTCTAGCTTGTTCTGCACAGCCTCAGTTTGGGGTAGTGTGTGTAGGAAGCTGTAGGAGACAATCTGCTCTGAGAGCTCTCTATGATTCAAACCTTCTAAAAGCTGTTAAAAAAGCCTTTTTGAGTCATTATTTTGCTGAAACTTTAGTTCATCGACTATAGGAAACCCTCATGTGCTCATATCATCGAGCGTTTATTGTTTGTGTGTGTATTTTGAATGTTAATGTACAACATTCAGTCTGTGTACTGAGAGACAGTGGAAGTGTGCTTTGGGGGAGGGGCGTATCTGTGGTGTAGGTAGATTAACTTGTAGAAAAAGACAGTGCTTTCTATTTTGGTGATATTTCTTGTATAACTGTGTTAATGTACACACAGTAATATTTTCATAATTTTGCCATTTTTGCTGATTGTTGTGGTGCAGCAGTGCATAATTTTAGTTTGTTTAAAATATGTGGTTATATTACTGAAGTTTTCAATTTGCTATGCATTACTTAGTGTGTGTGTGTGTGAGTATGTGTGTGACGCATGTCATCAAATCAGACACCTTTTATTGTGCCACATATTTTCAGCAATGTGAACCTGCTATCCACTGCAGCTGTGTAATTTTTTGTACTTCTTTGTGGTATCTTTACTGGTACTCGTACTAGTGACTCTTACTGCAGCAGTGCAGTACACTGCCCCCCCCCGGCCTGCCCCAACCGGCAAAGATATTCTTTTCCAGATTTGAATTTCTGATGGTGAGCACTGGTTAGGTGTTGTGCCTTTGAATCTGCATCTCTTCAGTGCGCAGCGCAATCTTAATCTGTCTGTACATTTGCATCTCTTTAGGGCCCAATCTCCATCTCTAACTTAAGCCACAGTTGTTTCTTTGGCTTCCCTTCAGAGTACTGGACAGGTGTGGTGCATAATTCAGCATGAACATTGTACTCATTAATATGTGTTCTTAAGTCAGGACCATCATCAGGAGTCACTCGTGATACAAATCATGTTCTTTATCATCAAGGTCACAAATGCAGTCACAAATTACAATTTACGATCACGTCACGAATCACAACAGTAATTTTTTTTACTAGTTACTTGGGTGCATTGTAAGCCTGTTTTGTAGTATCTCTCCATGCTACACCACCCCACCATTGTACTCATTAATGAGTGTTTTTAAGTCAGGGAGTTTTGTGCCACACCTCATCGGGGCCCGGGGAAGTACAGCTGTAGGCATTTGCATTTCTTTATCATCACGGTCACAAATGCAGTCACAAATCATGATTTACGATTACGTCACGAATCACAACATTAATATTTTTACTAGTTACTTGGATGTATTGTAAGCCTGTTTTGTAGTATCTCTCCAGGCTTCAGCACCCTACCATTGTACTCATTAATAAGTGTTTTTAAGTCAGGGAGTTGAACAGTGTCTGCAGTACATACACAGACTGGAAAGAAAACTGCACCCATGCAGTTTAGCACAGTATACTTTCACTGCACAGAATACATATGGAAGACAACAAAAAAAGGGCATAATTACATACAAAGGTCAGGGATGGTGGAGGAATACATTTTATAACACAGCAAGGAAGGTGTGGGAGGGCACATGGTGTGAGGAAAAAAAAACTAATGTGGGATCCCATGGTGATCCAGCAGCAGTTCCAGCATAGACATAATTTGCAACTGATGTCCCTCTATGTAAGAAAAATAAAATTTACAGAAAGAACAAACTAAGTAAAAAAGAGTACAGACAGAAAAGTCAAAAAAATGTAACTTTTAAAAAAGCTGTTGGGTCTAAATCAAAGTTTAAATCTCCTCCTCGTTCTGATCTCAAAGTATCAGCAGTCACAAAACACACTCCTCGCTCTCTCTCCGTCTGCACAGGAGAAAGTAAAAGTGTCTGCTTGTATGATTCACTTTCTTCCTGCCTAGCTAAAGAGCATGTGACTTACAGTACTGTAAGCCATGTGATGTGTGGGGGGGCTGCCAAATCTGAAACACCAAGTGGATCACTTAGAATCATAATGAGGAACTCAAAGTCCATTAAAAACAATGACTTTGCCTTACTTCACATTGCCATTCCTCCTTAACGCGAAGTGATAGTGACAAGGCGGAGTGAGCACTTTGCATTGCCCACTCCACGTGGCAGAGTGGCAACGCGAAGTGCCCACCTCACGTTCACTTCGCCGGCAGAATTTAAATTCACTGCATCTCTATTTCTGATGCATTAAATAAAAACATTGTTTGTGAGGTGCTCCCAGGGCCCAAGCCCTGTCATTTTCATTTATTACTGTGACATAGTCAGGTACA
Source organism: Neoceratodus forsteri (assembly GCA_016271365.2). Classification (NCBI taxonomy): domain Eukaryota; kingdom Metazoa; phylum Chordata; order Ceratodontiformes; family Ceratodontidae; genus Neoceratodus; species Neoceratodus forsteri. The sequence goes on along the minus strand of CM057449.1, from coordinate 1,697,847,668 downwards.
CTGTCTGTCTCTGCAGCAGTTAGTGAAACAATATCCTTTCACGGTTTTGTCTACTATGTCTCATAATTCCCAGTCTATGTCTACTAAAAGAAAGCACAGTGCTGTTGCATGTGCAACTGTTAATAATATGAACAATATGAATCATACCACTAATGAAGAGCATAGCAAAAATAATAATAACATCACCAGGACTGGCAATAAATGTCCTGAACAAAAAAAAGCATGTTAGCAAAGAAATGATAGTAGAGTTTTAGAAAGAACTGACTGGAGCTACTCGTAGAGGTACTGAACATTTTGCCACATGTTCCAGGGTACTACCAGCTGCTGAAGCAGCATGCAAGGAGGCCTCCTCAAATATAAGCTCAGATGCCAAGGCAACGAATGCTTATAGAGATGGTGGTGATAGTGGGAACTGTGAATGGGATAGCCAGGGTATGTCCCACATAATGATGATGACACTTGCAGTTCTTCTGAATCTTGCATCGATTAGGTCAATAATTTTGATGAGGGTGTAGAAAAGAATTCCACTGTAAGACAAGAGAGGAAAGAACAGAAAACAAATCATATGCTAAACATAAGAATAAGAAGATGAGCATGAATGCAAACAATTCATCTCAACAAGGAAATGGCAGAGTAGGGTTTCCTCCAGATCCCTTGACTGTACAAGGAATAGTGCCAGGCACCATGGCACAATGCAGAAAAGGTAAATCTTTATTGTGGAATTTATTTTATATTGACTCTGCAGACAACTCTCGAGCTGTATGCAGTTTGTGCAAAAAGAGGGTTGTGGTGGAAAAGCAGCAAATTTTGAAACATCAGTAATGATGCGATATGCAAAGGCAAAAAAACCAACTGAGTGGGCCAGTGCAAGGGGCAGTGTGGTTAATATGGGCAGTAGTGGAGGTGTTGGTGATCATAGTGACAATGAACTGGAAGCAATAAGTGACATTGAATCACTTGATGTGTCCTTGCAGTCTTCCCAGACAAACATAGATTGTTTTCTGACACCAAGTACTGGGAAATCCCACAGTAGTACTCCTGTGAAAAAGGCATGAAATATACATTCTCCCCAAAATTAAAAATATCTCATCAACTAACATTAAAAGAAAGTGTCGCGAGGAAATCAAAATCTACCCACCAGCATCCAACATGCTGGCTGTTAAGTAAGTAAGTAAAATGTTATTTTTTAAGCGCCTTTCATATATCAAAGTACTGTACAATAAAATACACATAAATTGTAAACAAATAATAATAACAGTAAAATTATTCAAAAACATTTGAAAAAAGTATGATTGAATAAATAAGTTTTAAACTCTGTTTTAAAACTCGAAACGGTCAGGCATTCTCTTAACCGACGAGGTAGAGAATTCCACAGGGTGGGGGCAGCATGAGAAAAAGCACGTGCCCCAGATGTTTTTAACCGAACCCTGGGAATCTCTAGCAATCCCTCATCAGCGGTTCGGAGTGAATGGGAGGGGCAGTAGGGAGTAAGAAGTTCTTGCAGATATTGGGGTCCCTGATCATGTAGGGCTTTGTAGGTCAGCAAACCAACCTTAAAGGTGATCCACCACTGTACCGGCAGCCAGTGCAGTTCGCGCAACACAGGCATAATATGACTGGACCTAGATGTACCATTCAAGAGCCTTGTTGCCACATTCTGCACTAGCTGCAAGCAATGGATATCAATCCTAGGAAGCCCTACGTAGAGGGCATTGCAGTAATCAAGGCGGGTGGTTATGAAGGCGTGGACCAATGTAGGAAGGTCAGTCGGAGGAACCAGGTGTTTCAGCTGGATGATATTCTTTAGATGATAAAAGGAAGATTTGACAATTGCAGATACCTGTGACTTCATGGTCAAACCACTGTTAAAAATAACACCCAGGTTATGCACCCAATCTGAGGTCATGAGCTGGACACTGGTCATGAGCCATTGCAGAGCTGTTGGCCGATTGTCAATTCCATTTTGCTTTTGTTGCCCAAAAAGGCTTCATCAAGTTCATGAACCAGACTGAACCATGGTGCACCATTTCCTGTCAGACATATTTCTCAAAAAAGGCTGTTCCACAGTTGTATGACTCGGTGAATACCGAACTCATTAAACAATTGAAACTCTCTGAGTTGAAGCAGGTTCACATAACTACAAATATATGGAGTAGCAACCAAACAATTGACTACATGACTGTTACAACTCCTTGGGCAAGTCACAACTTTTGAGGAAAACCACACTGCTGAGAATATTTTGCAAGGGCTGGAAAAACAATTCTAGACATGGTTTATTCTATATATCTTATCTCCAGGGTTCATAGTGTTAGATAATGATGCCAACATAGTCAAAGCTGTTAGAGATGGCAACTACCAACATATGCCTTATTTTGCACATTGTTTATATCTTTTCATCCATAATTTCTTAAATGGAAACAGAAACGTTGAAAACCTGTTAGGTCCTGCTAGGAAAATATGTGGGCATTTCAGCCACTTTGTGAAAGCACAACAAATCCGGAAGGGGCTGCAAGGTCAAACAACTCACCACTGCATACATTAAAGCAAGAAGTTCCAACCCACTGGAATTCAACATTTTACATGTTGGAAAGGTTTCTTGAACAGAAAGAAAACTGCATGATTACACCATGCAGAACCAAATAGGTAAATTAGCCGTCATGCTCAGTTCCAGCAGTTGGAGTCTACTTCAATATTTGGTCACCTTATTGGAGCTGTTTGAGGCTGGCACACGTGAAGTCAGTGTGCACAGTGCAACTCTGAGTCAAATTCTTCCTCAAATAAGATTTCTTCACATTTTCCTTGATGGCATAAAAAAAAAAGACTTTCTGTCAAAAGACACCACCGCTGTTATGCTGGCAGATGACTTGAGTCTGAGATTGTCGAATGATCAGAGAATAAATGCCATGTTTAAGAATGACACCTATGTGTTGGCTACATTACTAGATCCCTGCTTTAAGGGGAACACTGAAGCCATCCTTCCTGCAGGGGAAGACACTGAATATTGGAGAGATCTTCTGCTAACAAAATGTGACACTGCCCCAACAACACCATTACCTGATGTACAACAGTCAAACTCTGCCGAACCATCAGAGTGTGCCTCTGGCACAGACAATAGCAGATCTAAAAAAATCTTTTCAATCACCAGTGTCATCAGCGAGGATAAGAACATCTACAGTTACTTCTCAGGCATCCTGTGTTCAGGGTCAGAAAGGCAAATCAATTCTGAGTCATGTACAACAACATGGACTAGTATCCTGTAAAGAAAGTACAGCAGATTCATCTGCCAGACTAGTAGCCATCCCATACAGCACAATGATCTAGGAGTATTTTGCAGACGATACTGTGTTTGGTCTGAAAGAAGATCCATTACTCCTGTTGGAAGCAAAAGAGAACGATATGGTCAGATCTAGTAAATCTTGCAATAATGTACCTCAGCTGTCCACCTTCAAGCATATATTCAGAACCCATATTTAGTGCAGCTGGAGGAATAGTCACTGACTAAAGAACATTGCTAAGTCCCATAAATGTGGAATGGCTTACATTTCTCAAAATTGGTGTTGTGTGAAAAAAGCAACTGCTATTCAGCAAGTGGAAAACAGCGACTTGGCAATAGCGACTGTCTTTTCAGTGAGTTGGCAATAATAGTGCATGTTCATGTGAGCGCTGTTCTTCTCTTAATGTGTTCTTGAAGGTTTGCATTCCGGCTACTGAGTAAGTCTGTGTTTGGGTGCATTGACTTCTGTGCCTCCCTCATGGCGTACTGTGTAGAGTAGGGTAGGGTATAGGTTAAACTATGAGTCCTATGACTGCTTTGGACTGTGGATTTGAATCTGCCTATTTCTGGGACTGTTGCAGCTTTTCCTTTTTTTGCTTTTTTCCATTTTCTTTTCCATTTGTTCTAACTCAGCTGTGCTTTTCCTGAGGAGTGTTTACATTGCTGTGGTGATTGCTGCATTTTCAGTAATGTCTATACATATGAAAGGGGAGTGTAGGCGGTGAAGTGAAAGGCAAAATATGCGTTCTGAATATACACTTAAAGGTGGACAACTGAGGTACATTGTTGTAAGAATTGATGGATCTGGCCATATTGTTCTCTCAAAATTGTCAAAGAAATGGCATCTTAGGCCTCACCCACAAAGTGCACTGCTTCCATTGTTGCTGTATTATGTTAACCTAGACTGCACTAATTATTGGCAAATCTCTTCACTTAAGAATGACTACAGTATCTTAGCTTGAATCCTTACCACTAGACTCCAGACTAAAATATCAAAATTAAGTGGACGAGAACAAGCAAGCTTTATTAAAAATAAATTAGGATAAGATAACATCAGGTGCCCTTTTAACACAATATGGTTCTCAAACAAAACCAAAATCCCTGCAGTAACATTATTTCTAGACATATTGAAGGTGCTCAGCTGCCTAGATTAGAATCATATACATAAAACTCTGGATAGGTTCAGATTTGGCAAAGGATTCATAAGCTGGGTTGCCGTTATTAAGCAATAAGGCATGACAGGGTGTGTGTTATTGTGTAATAACATCACTCCTGAGGTGGGATGAAGCACGAGTCGAAGCCGAGTGCTTCTACCACCCCAGGAGTGACATTATTACACAATAACACACACCCTGGAGTGCCTTATTGCTATTATACAATGGCCCATTGTGATACAAAATAAAAAAAAAAAAATTTAAAAATATTTTTAGTAGATTTTTAGTGAGTTTCTTAAGAGAAGAGGAAAAAAAGGTAAAGGTGATCTATGGTAATGGCAAGCAAAGCTAATGCTAATCAGTGACAGTGATGTAATATCATCACTGTCTCAGGCACATACTGACCAATCAGAATCCAGGATTCTTTCTTGCCATTGTATAATGTACATTGCCCTATGGCTGATTTAATAACTAATAGCATGATATCTTCCCCTTCAAGCTGTTTAGGGAACTAGACAAGGCTGCCCCTCTCTCTCTAGCTAATCATTCTTTCTATAGAAGCTCTCATTACAGTAATTCAAGAATCTACTGCAGTTCATGGAATGGGGAAGGAAACAGCTCTGTCAAAATGTTTGCTTTAGCTGACAACATAATTACTAACTCTGAGTTGGCAACGAAATTCAATAAAAAATCATAAAAACATACTAACCCAATCTGAATGGATATCAGGGTTAAAGCTGAAATGGGATAAAACCAAAATACTAACCCTATACTGCCCCCAGATACTTAAATCCTACCTAACAGGAGAATTCACTGCAGACCTATGCAGAACAAGTCATACATTCCTTGGTATAGAAATAACCAAGGATTTTTTTTTTATTATTTTCTATTTTAACCCTTGCCCCAATCCCTGGCCATGTCACCTGGCTACCCTACCTGCCATTGCAACTTCTATCTTGGTGCTCCCCCATGGAGTCTTGGCTTAACCCCCCTGGTGGGGCATGGTGGGAGAGAGGCCACCCTGAAACCTCCCCCTAGAGGCATCTGATCTGCTTCAGTGCCCTGAGAGGTACTCCAGTCTTGCCAGTAGGTGAGGACCCTACTATGAGTCCTCATGCCAGTGTTGTGCCAGGGAGAGGTATATTGATGCTGTGTGCCCCCTGAGCATGACATGCCATGTGAGGCCACAGCTGTGTGCCTGCATCCATCATGCTCACCCAAATATTCAGGTGCTGGGGCTGCAGTACTTGTGGTTGACCCCAGAGGCCAGGCCACCCCTGGGCCAAGGAACCCCCCTCCTTCTCGAGGAGCTGAGTAGTCTGATGGATGCTCACACTACCTCCCCCCGGCTGGGTCTCTGGCACCCAGGTCTGCTCCTGAAGCTGGGTCACCAGTGGCACAAGCAGAAATCCAACTGCTGCACCGATGGGCCGGCTCAATGACCAATGATTTCAATAAAATATCAGAAATTAACCTTGTCCCAGTCTTGAAAGAAATTTAGAATGACTTTGACAAGTGGAACACACTTAATCTTTTCCTTTGGGGAAAGGTAAATACCATCAAAATGATAGCCGCCCCTATGATCTTATACATTTTTCAAAGTATTCCAACATGAACCGCAAGTAACTTAAAGCAGCAGTACTAGATAAAAAAACAATATGTATTTGACAGTATCTTATTCACCCTTGCCCGTTATGCAGTAACCTAATGTTTGAGGGATTTTCTTATCCATTTCTGTCCAATATTTGCTCTGTTTTCATGTATGTTTATTTGTTGAACCATACACCATGTTCACTGTAAGCCAAGTGCACATTTTTGAACTGTGTTTTGGTGTTGACATTCCTCAGCTTTCTGTTCAGTGTGCGCACTCCCAGAGACTGTTCTTGGTGGAGATTTCATGCTGTCAGAATGACTATAATTGAACTCTGCTTTAGCACATTATAGATACAGTACCTTCTCTGTCTGTCTGTCTGTCTGTCTGTCTGTCTATCTATCTATCTATCTATCTATCTATCTATCTATCTATCGGGACATTAGAAGTAGAGACAGAGAAGTCCTTGTTCCAGTATACAGGTCTCTGGCACATCCCCAACTAGAGTACTCTATATACAAAGTATAACAACAGATTGCTGGAAAGTGCCCAGAGAAAAGCCACCCAAAAAATCAGGACTCTGTCTGACAGACCATATGAAGAGAGGCTGATGGAGTTAAATCTTTACTCCTTAGAATAAAGAAGACTTGGGGGACTTTTGCCTGGTTTTTAGGGCTATACAAAATAAAGATCTTATGGAATGTATCAGGTTAGAAATGAAACAATCAGAAAGGGAAAACAGATTCCACTGTTACCAGTTAAGAGGTGCATTATTAAAAGACTGAAAAGTGAGGAGCATGGTTCAATCAAAGAATCATTAACACCTGGAATAGTTTACCAAACAAGGTAGTACTGAGCGAGTCCATGGTGGCCATTAAGGCATCACTTGACAAATACATGAGTAACAAAAAAAATATGAATATTTGGAATAACAAATGGCAAGTCACATGGCCTATGGCTACTGAATTGTATGATACTATGATACTATGGAATATGCTACTCCTCTACTGGAAATATTGTTGACAGTTTTTGTTTGAGTGCCAGTTGACCCAATTGCATCATGAGTGGCAATGCCATGAGTGATGGCATCAGGTCAGTTGGCACCACAACAAAAAATATCAACAATATTTCCTGTAGGGCTGAACATATTCCATATATGCCATACCTCAAAAAAAAAGTGAACAAAATTGAATTTCTTGCCATTTTTTGCTGATTATAAAAAATCAAAAAGGTATCTATAAATAAAACACCACTCATGTCATAGATATTTTTGTGCTGAACAACTTTTGTGCTCAAAGTACCATGCTATCATTTTTTGTTTTAAAGTTGTTTGCATTTGTTTGTTGCAAAAAGTGAAAAAAATAATTTTCTGCTGTTTTTTTTGCTAATTATAAAAAATAAAATGTATTTATAAAAGAAGCACCACTCATTTTGTAGATATTTTTGTGCTGCACAAATTTTGTGCTCACGGTACCATGATATCATTTTTTTGTTTTAAAGTTATTTACCTTTGTTTGTCAAAAAGTGGAAAAAAAGCCAGCCCAGTGGCACTGAAAGCTGAGGTACTGGATGCCTTACCTTGCGCTATGCTGGCGACCCATGTTCGGGAACGAGCATGGGCCACCGGGGGTCAGCAGGGGAGGAGAATGATTGAGCATCCTATGGACTGCTCTCCTTCTCCGGGGAAGGGGGGGTCACCAGTAGTCGGTGTCTGACTGGCTTCTAGCTGTGGCTTGGAGGCAGAGTGCTGACACTGTAGAAAGGGGAGGAGATTAAGCAGACGCTTGGAGGAGCACGTATGGAAGAGTGCATGCTCTCTCCACGGGCATCATTACATGCCCCACTTCTGCAAGGGACAAAAATGGAAAAAGTCCTGGCTATGCGGTATGAAGTTATCCCCACAGCACTGCCCCCGAGAAGGTTTTTAACTCAATTTTGGCTCCTATTTTTTGGGACATAAATAATATATTAACCAGTCTTGTTCCACCAAGAAAGTTTTCACTACAGCTTAAAGGAAAATCATCTTAGTTAATATAATGTGTATTTATTAATGCACTGTACTTAATTGTTTTTATATAGATAATCTTTGTATTGTTAAATGTAAGGAAAAGGGCATGAAAAGCTATCATTCCAGTATTACTTGTAACTATTACTGATATTGAAAGATTTATTGTATTAATTACATTTGAAACTCAATAAAACAATTAAATGGAAAAAAGGCCAGCAATGGTTCTCCTTTCCATTGCTTGGTCATTTTCAACATCCACTAGAGATCCTCTCAGGACTCGATACTGCTGCAAACTCTCCAAGGTAACTAAATGCTCTTGGGTAGCAGCATCTGGATCAGTAGATTCAGGGATCAGATGGTTTCCTGTGTTGGTCCTCTGAAACTCTCTCCCAGTTGTTTTCATTTCTCTGCCTCCAGACATTACAAGTCCTGCACTAACAGAGCTGTATATTCATTCTATGTCTCAAAGTCATTTCCTCCCATAGGGGTGTTTTTTTTTTACTTATTCTTTTTCCCTCCTTGTTCGCTGCTCTTGATCTCTCTCTTGGAACCCCCACAAGCACCTCTCAGGAATGTCCCTGGGAGGACCGAGGAGTCTCCTGCTAAGGTGCGGCATGCTCCAATTGTACCTTCAGGGCTTCTGGATTACTCTCCGGGCAGGGCAGAGGAGGCTGTCCCCATACCTCCCCCTGAACATCAAGGGAGCACGCACTGTGGAGTCTGCCCCCGGTTTCTCCATGGACATGGTGCTCAGGGTTCATCGCCTGGATTGAGGGCAGAGTATTTCCTTGTTCTGGTCCCACCCACTCTGATGCTGTCACTCAGGGGGGACCAATGAGACAGGGGCACACTGAGACACACCTCCATTCAGGTTCCCGGCTGACGTCAGCCCTTCCCCTGCTGTCTGCTTCCCTTAACCACACTGACACCACCCATGGTCACTCAGGTGGTGGCAGTATCATGGCAGAGCATGCAGCCCACCCCTCTCCAGAGAGGGAGAGCGGCCCATCGGGTGCTCAATCCCTCTCCCCCAGGCCAGCCCTCCAGCATCCCTGGCTTGCTACCGAACCTGGGTCGCTGTCATCGCAAACGGTAGCGCTACCGCTGCACTGGCAGTCTGACCCCATACGGGTGGTTTTGAATCTTGAGAACATCCTCAGTCTCTGGTAGGAATCCAAGCCAAATGGCAACACATAGCTATCTCTCCCACTCACTGCCCTGTGAAATCCAGGTGCCTTCACAATTACGAGGTATCTTAATTAATTAAACAGAAAAACATCTCAATTAAATTAAGCTTTAAATTAATAATTAATTAATCAACCCTGGTGACTGGTCAACTAGAAGCTTCTGGACCTTGGTGCCTGACTTCACTTCAGCCTGTATCCACTTGTGAATCCTTTCCTCAAACACAACTGGTTTGGAGGAACACTGAGCTTTGGTGACACGTTGGTGTGGGTCACTATAGTCCACTTGACACTGCTTCTTTCTAGGGTCAGTCTATCGGGCATTCTACTGCCATCCACAGTACTGCTGCACTCCACCAGCACCATCAATGTCTGTCCTCCAGTTTCCATGGAGCTCTATATTGGTTTCTCTTTCAGGCTCTGCAGCTTTTGATTGACTGGTATTGCAACCCCTGGCCCATGTTATCATGCAGATGGGGTAATGGTGCACAAATATGACAACATCTCTGTGCATGGCAGGTAGTAAGGTAAACACTGAGGTACAGAGCTCAACACAGGGCAGGACAGGGGTAAATGGAAAAATAGACAAGGACAATAAGAGCAGGGATGGGGGAAAAAAGGATAAAGCCAACATTAAATGGAGGGCAATGAGTACCAATGCCCGTAGTCTGGGAAACAAGCTTCCTGAGCTAGTAGCCCTGATGGAAGATGAACAATTGGATATTGTGGCAGTTACGGAAACATGGTACACTGAGAACCATGAATGGGATGTCAAGATACCAGGGTACACAATCTACAGAAGGGACAGGGAAGGTAAAAGAGGAGGTGGAGTAGCTCTATACATAAGGGAAGGGTTCAAAGCTACAGAACTAAATAGTAAAGGGGGAGGACAAGAGGCACTCTGGGTCACCTTGGAGACAGGGAATGGCATCACAATCCGCACAGGGGTTGTATACAGACTCCCATCTCAAGGGGAGGAAATGGACAACAAAATGATAGAGGACATTCTCAAAATGGCTGAAAAAGGGGAGAGACTGTTGATGGGGGGACCTGAATATGCCAGATGTTAACTGGATAACATGTACTGCAGCCACATCCAAGAGCAGGGTCATTCTCGATGCCCTGCAGGGGGCAGGCCTTAGACAGCTAGTGTTTGAACCCACTTGGGAGGGAGCAATATTAGACCTGGTACTCTCAAATGGAGAGAGGATCACAAATTTAGAAGTCAGTAGACATCTGGGAACAAGCGACCACTGCATAGTGTGCTTCACACTTAGCACAACCATTGAGATAAGCCATACAAAAACAAGGATACTGGACTTTAGAAGGGCTGACTTTGGCAAAATGGTTGAATACCTGAAAAATGCACTAGCAAATGACCAAAAAGGAGGGGTGGAAGAACAATGGAGAAAAATCAAAACTGCCATCATAGAGGCAACAAGCCTTTGTGTGAAACAAATAAAGAAAACAAAGCAGAGTAAAAAACCACTATGGTTCTCAAAAGAGGTGGCAGGGAAGGTTAAGGAGAAAAATGCTGCATTCAAAAAGTGTAAAGAATCACAGAAGGAGCACGACAGGGAACTGTATCAATGAAAGCAGAAAGAAGTGGGGAAGGCAGTCAGACTAGCAAAGGCCCAAACCGAGGACAAAATAGCCAACTCAGTTAAGAAGAGGGATAAAACCTTTTATAGGTACATTAGGGAGCATAGAAAGGTTAAGGGAGGTATAGTGAAGATTAATAAAGGAGAGGGGAGGTGGGCAGAGGGAGACAGTGAAAAGGCAGAGATATTGAATGAATACTTTTGCTCAGTATTCACAAAAGAAGATGAGGAGGAGTTACCTAAACCAGACAATAGAAGAACTCTGGGTAGAGTGGTTGACACCAGTCCATTCACAGAAGAAAGAGTCCTGAAAGAACTCCTAAAACTCAAGGTGGACAAAGTAATGGGGCCTGACGGGATTTACCCCAGAATCCTAAAAGAACTAAGAGAGGACCTAGTGACACCACTGACCACGCTTTTTAACAGATCATGGCAGGATGGGGCGGTACCTGAGGACTGGAGGAGGGCAGATGTGATTCCCGTTCACAAAAGTGGGAGCAAGACAGAAGCAGGAAACTACAGACCTGTAAGTTTGACCTCAGTGGTAGGGAAAATGATGGAATCACTTCTGAAAGAAAGAATTGTTGAGTACCTAGAGGCCAGCAGGGCACAGCACCCAAAGCAGCATGGATTCACAGCAGGAAGGTCATGTCAGATGAATCTAATTGATTTCTTTGACTGGGTGACCAAAGTAATAGACCAGGGAGGGGCTGTGGATATGGCCTACCTAGACCTTAGCAAGGCATTTGACACAGTCCCGCACAAAAGATTAATAATCAAGTAAGCCAGCCTGGGAGTGGGTCCCAGGGTGGTAGCCTGGGTAGCAAACTGGCTGCACAACAGGACACAGAAGGTAATAGTGAATGGAACACATTCCAAAGAAAGGGGTTATAGTGAGTACCTCTAGGCTCAGTACTAGGTCCAGTCCTTTTGACATCTTTATAGGTGACATTGCAGAGGGTCTGGAAGGAAAGGTATGCCTCTTTGCAGATGACACAAAGATCTGTAACAGAGTTGATACACAAGGGGGGTAGAAAAGATGAGAAGGGACTTGGCAAGGTTGGAGGAATGGTCAGACATATGGCAACTTAGATTCAATGCAAAGAAGTGCAAAGTAATGCACCTGGGAAACAAAAACCCAGGAGAAGAGTACACAATAGCAGGGGAGGTACTAACAACAACAAAAATGGAAAGGGACCTGGGGGTGGTCTTATCAGATGATCTAAAGTTGGGTAAGCAATGTGAAAAGTCGGTAAGAAGAGCCAGGGGGATACTGGAATGCATAGGAAGGGGCATCACAAGTAGAAAAAGGGAAGTGGTTATCCCTCTGTACAGACAGTTGGTGAGACCCCATCTGGAGTACTGTGTGCAGTTTTGGAGACCTCATCTACACAAGGACATAGACAGGATGGAAGCAGTCCAGAGGACGGCAACTAAAATGGAGCAGGGTCTGTAGCAGAAACCATATGAAGAGAGACTGAGAGAGCTTAATATGTATACTCTTGATGAAAGGAGGGACGGGGGGACATGATAGAAATGTTCAAGTACCTCAAGGGAATCAACAAAGTCCAGGAGGGTAGCATCTTTCAGAAAAAGAGATGTGTAAGAACAAGGGGGCACAATTTAAAGATAGAGGGGGGATGGCCCAGGGGTAATGTGAGGAATTTTTTTTTTCACGGAGAGAGTGGTGGATACATGGAACAGCCTTACTGAGGAGGTCATAGGGTCTAAAACAGTGGGGGAATTCAAACATGCATGGGACAGACACAAGGCAATTATAGTGGGGGGTTGCAGGAAGTAGGCTGTTGGTTAGCTAGAATCTGCAGCTTATCCAGTAGGTAGGGAAATGGGCAGACTGGGTGGGCCAAGTGGTCCTTATCTGCTGTCAAAGTCAATGTTTCTATGCTGTATCCATTTATCTGTTCTGCAAATGAGTCCTGCACGGAAACAAAGGTATCTGTGCCCATTGTCTGTCCTGTGTAATTCACTCCATAGTTTGTTTCCAGGAGGTCTGTGCTTAGGGAATCTCTAGTGCTGATCAAGCACAGTTGCTGTGTCCATCAATGGCAGGTGGCTACCTTTGATGCGTGAATGGAGGTACCAAAGAATCAATCTCCTCTCTCCTTCTTTGCAGTTCTCCTCTAGTCCACCACTGTAGAAAGGATGGGCTTGGGGACCAGGGGGAGCCAGGATGGCAGCTCAAGTATAGCAGGGCTGCCAGGAGCCAAAAGGTAAGCCCCCATGCTTGGGAGGTGGGTTATACATCCATCTTGCTATATTGCACAAAATATTAATTTAAAAGCAAAAGAATATAAAGTGAAAGACAAGTATACTTGCCAAATACAGTTCCAACATTCAACATGTTCCTTTCTGTCTTACTTTAAAACAGAAGACTCATACATGTATGCCGTGCAGTTTGCCATGGGGATGTACTGCTTGCACATCTCTTTAGTCTTTTTATAGTGTTTTTTGGCTTCTTATATGTTTTTTAGTAGAAAGTGTTTTCTACAGGTTTTATTGCACATGGGTTATGCTCAGGTTATAAGGCAACTGTGCATGTGTTGTAATCTTGCACGTTTGATATCATGCTCTATAAGTGTACATGCTTTATAGTATGTGTCCTTGTCTCTGTAAATACCCAGCCATTTAAAGCACTGGTAAATGAGTTTGGAACTACTGTATACTCCCTGGTTGATTGTGGGATTGCAGCACACATCGTGGGAAACCAGACATTTAGATAGTATTTGTTCTAGAAATTAGGGTGAACTGGGATTGCTAGGGCTGGAAATATAAATGTTTAACAGATATCACAGTACTAAATTCATCCAGCAGCTATAGTAATGTAACTACTGGCTTATTCAGTATTAACCTGCCTAATGTTTATCTGGCTCGTCAGTGCAGCAGTAGTGCTACTACTCCAACACCGGTGACCAGGGGTCAGAAGCAAGCCTGAGTTGTCGGTAGTGGTGAGCAAGTGGCCTCAATTTGCTCTGCGAAGTGATTTGCAGAGTGAAGACAAATTTGTGAAGTACTCTGCAACACGAAGTGGAGTATTTTGTGTCATAATGGGCAACGTGAAGCCCATTGAAAGCAACGACTTTTCATTACTCCACCTTCCCCAAACCACTACTCCACAAATCTTAAGGTGAAGTACATTGAAAACAATGTACTTCCCATCACTTTCCCTTGTTTTAAGATGCAAAGGTGAATTTTGCAGTGATTCATGGGACTTCAGGTCACATGGGCTCTAGATTGTTCCGCACAGCCTCAGTTTGGGGTAATGTGTGTAGGAAGCTGTAGGAGACAGTCTGCTCAGAGCTCTCTGTGATTCAAACCTTCTAAAAGCTGTTAAAAAAGCCTTTTTGAGTAATTGTTTTTGCTCATACTTTAGTTCATCAATTGTAGGAAACCCTCCTGTGCTCAAATCATCGAGCATTTATTGTTTGTGTGGGGATTTTGAATATTGGTGTACAACATTCAGTCTGTGTACTGAGAGACAGTGGACATGTGCTTTGGGGGAGAGTTGTATCTGTGGTGTAGGTAGATTTAAGTTGGACAACTAGGGAGTTCTTTATTTTTTGGTTATTTTTTTCTTGTATAACTGACTGTGCTAATGTACACACAGTAATATTTTCAGTAATTGTTGATATTTTTTTGCTTATTGTGTGTTGTGGACCTGGTGCAGCAGTGCATAATTTCAGGTTGTTTAAAATACGTGGTGTATTACTGAAGTTTTCAATTTGCTTCGCATTACTTGTAGACAAATTGTGTGTGTGTGTGTGTGTGTGTGTGTGTGTGTGTGTGTGTGTGTGTGTGTGTGGTGCATGACATCAAATAATACACCTTTTATTGTGCACAGTGTAATTGCAGGTGCAGCAGTGTGAACCTGCTATCCACTGCACCTGTGTGATTTTGTACTGCCATTGTGGTATCTTTTCTTGGTTTTGCACTGCCATCATCTGCAGTCAGTGCCCCCACTGTCAAAAGTATTCTTTTCCAGATTGGATTGTTTGTGATTTGAGCACCACTGGTTAGTTAAGGTGTTGTTGAACTTGTTGTGATTTTGCATCTGTATCTCTTGTTGAAGCCACAGTTGTTTTTTTGGCTTCACATACAGCATCCCCCCGGGCCCCGGCCACACCTAGAGTGAACGTTCCAAAATCTAAATTTATTTAGAATATTCTTGTTGGTCCCCCAAAATGCCTTCAAAGAGATGTGCAAGCAAAGCCGTTTCTTGCCATGACACTGCTGGCAGTGGTAAGATTTCTATGGGTGTGGTAGTTCGCAGAAGTGCATTGCTGATGTGAGGAAAGGTATTTCTTCTTCAATGTGTTTTACAGCGCAATCGGTAGCTTCACTCATAGTTGGAGGAGATGATGTCATCCCAGCTGGTGGTGTTAGTGCAGTTGCTGGTGGTGGTATGTGTATTGCTGCCTCAAGTTCCAGTTCTGGCCAGTTTACCGTGTCCAAAAATATAGTGGAGTGTGAAGCAGTGCCAGTGAACGACAGTGTAGATGATGTCATAGTCCCCAGTAACATCCCAGTAACTGAACATGAGGATTCTGATCATCATGTCAACAACAGCACACAATGTCATATTTCTTCCACTGCAGTTCAGGTCATGCATTTGCCATGCAGTGATTGACTCACAGTGTGGTGAAAAAATATCGGATGATGGTGGTGTTGATGATGATGATGTTGCTGTGGTTGCAACATGCAGTCCACATATCAGCATCCAAGCCGAAGATGTGGATGTGGGTGATGTTGATGAATATGATGATGATGTAAGTGACCCCAGTTGGGAACCAGAGAAAATGAAATTCAAGGTGGCTGTGTCTGGGTCTGTTTGCATTAACCACCCCCCATAAAAAGTTGTGATTTACCAGTTTCAGTTGATGATGATGATGATGATGACCCAGTAATAATGATAGGTAGTCATGGTGATCAGTTGCAGTCCAAGTGTGTCCTGCCTGAAAAATCATGTAACACCCCCCCCACCCACACTTCATGGCTTAAAAAAAAGGAGTCCAATAAGCAGGATCACGGACATGTTAAAACTAGGGCATCACAATCCCTTGTTTGGGATTTTTTTGTGCAAGATGCAAATGATGAGTCAGTTGCAGTCTACCAGGTTTGCCATGCATGTGTGAGGTGAGGTAAAAAGGGGAATCATCTGGGCATGGTGGGCCAGCATACACATCTTAAGAACAGGCACATGGCACTGTGGACCCAGCACAAGATGGCAGCTAATACCGCAGTGGGGCATTCACTCTCGTCATCAACCATAACGAGCATGTTATCCCCTTCCATTACTGTAAAATCAAGTAGGAAATTTAATGTGTGCAGTAGTGATGAAATAAGAGCAGATGATTACTACAGGCATGATGAGGTGGAGGAGCATAATGATTTTGAATCTTGTCCAGTGGTGGTAAGAGTAGCAGTTTTGGTGATAGTGGTGGTCAATGCAGTATCTCTAGTGCAAGTGGTACATCAATCCCTGTTGGTAAATCTGGGAAAATAACTGCATTTGTGGGTTTGCCATCACCTGTGCAACCATCTTCATCACACATCCACACTCCACCCCTGCCATTCACAGAGCAGAACCATTTGTCAATACACCCCATGTAAAATGTTTGTCAGCCCACGTTACAGAGTATTTTTGCACATAAGCTGAAGTACCCACCCAATCATACAGCGTCACGTGAACTTAATGTTGCTGTAGCTGAAATGCTGGCAATTGATCATTTGCCCTTTTCCTTTGTGCAGAATTCTGGGTTCCAGCAGTTTGCTGTATGTGCCTGTCCAAAACTGGAAAGTCCCATCCAGGACATACTTTTCGACCTGTGCTGTCCCCGAGTTGTACCATACTGTGTCTGACTCCGTAAGAATTGCCCTTCAGAATTCCTCTTCTCCATTCATCCATTTAAGTATGGATATGTGGACAAGTGGCAAAATGGCGGGGAGTTCATATTTGTGTATAACTGCACATTGGGCACAGGTGCCGGGTATTGTTTGTGCTGTTGGTAGTGTGAATAATCAGTAGTAAGGTGGAGTGCTGTGGTAGCAATCTTCCAGGAATTTGACAGCATGCAACGATTGTTATGCTCAATGTGACCTGTTCACACACTGGTGAAAACATGTTGGACTTGGTACTGACTGAAATTGACTAGTGGCTGAACCCCCTGTCCCTGAGAACTGGGTTCATAGCAAGTGACAAAGGGTCAAATGTGGTGAAATGCATCACAAATGGTGACTTTCTTCAGGTTCCATACATGGCCCACTGTTTAAATCTTGTGGTGCAAGAGTTTCTGAAGCACCCTGATATATAGGAAATGCTGACAGTTGCATGCCGTATCTGTTCTCACTTTTCACACTCTGCAAATGCCTGTGACCAACTTTGGCAGTTGCGGATCTGAAACAGCCTTCCTCAGCACCGCTTGAAGCTGGAAGTTGTCACCCGGTAGAACTCCACTTTATACATGGCAGAGAACTTGTATGAACAACACAAAGCCATCTCAGAATATTTTGTCATGCACACTAGCTGTGACAGTCTATGGTGACTGAACAGTGGCACCTCATGGACTCTGTAATAACAATTTTGAGGCCTTTTGAACATGCCACACAGGCAGTGAGTGGTGAGTCTGCCTCCATTAGCCGATCAATTCCACTGTTGCGGGTGCTGAGGCAGACATTGGTGAATGTACAGCATAGCCTTGATGTTGCCGGAGACAGTGCTAGCAGTGTGTTGCTGAAACACATGCTAACAGTATTTGACCAGAATCGTCACATCTTGAGCATTCAGCATAGTGACAACTTTGTGATAGCAACAATGCAGGACGCAAGATACAAACGTGGAATTGCCTCAGCACTGGAGGGTGGGCCTGAACAGGGAAAAAATCTCAGTGGGTAACTGATGCACTTGGTTCATGGGGCACAGAAGTCACGTGCCAAGGTCAGCAAATCTCCGCAGCATAATCAGGCTGAACATGAACCTGGAGGAGTAGTATCAAGTATAATCTGTAAGGACAAGGGGACTGCAGTTCCAGGTGGTCTGACATCAAAACCTGTTGGTGTTAACCCACTTTGGGAGGCTTTGTCACAAGTGGGGATTTGTGACATAAATGATTCCGGAGAACAGAATGATGCATCAACCAATGGACTTAGTGCAGCACATCGAATGGTTGAGTCATACTTGTCTGAAAACAGGCATCTGTCAATCACTGATGATCCCCTTTTGTACTGGAGTGGAAAGATCAGTGAATGGCTAGAGCTGACCACTATGGCACTGAAGTACCTGACATGCCCACCTTCCAGTGTGAGTGTCGAGAGGGTATTCAGCTCAGCAGGTGCAGTAGTTCAGGATCATCATACAAACCTCTCTCCTGCAAATGTCAGTTTGCTGACATTCATAAAAATGAATAAGAGGCACATATCAGCTCAGACTGCAACCTCAATATTCGTACCCCGGCATAGTCATGGTTTTGCTGATGTTGTAGAAAGGGACCATCCTGGTGGCACTGGCAGCATGAAACAGCCTACCACTGATGTAGATGATGACACAATGGAGAAATAATTTCTCAGTGGTCAGAATTCTGACATAGATGACTGAGAGAGCAGCTTTCTGTATGAGGATGATGATGATGAGGTTAGTGTTAGCAGGTTTTAACTTAAGTGGTTAAAAGGCTGTCACATTTGTTGCATGATACATGTTTTCTTTTTCATAAAGTTAAATCAGCGTCCCACTCAGAGTGACTAAAATTCCACATATCACGTCACATTTGTAATTACACAGAGCACAGTCTATCCTGGCCCCTGGACTACCACCTCCATAAGACCGCTGTTAGCAACTGCCACCATAGGGAATGTCACTGTGTGCTCACCTGGACTACCACTACCTTAATACCACTGTTAGCCACTGCCACCATAGGGAATGTCACCGTGTGCCCCCCTGGACTACCACCACTATAAGACCACTGTTAGCCATTGCTACCACCACCAGATACAGGAAGATGTGAGAGGGAATGTCATCATGTGCCTCAACTATGACCACCACCACCCACCACCACCATTGTGACAATGTTTTCCATTACATGTCTTGACCATGCCAAGGCAGAGGGAGTAGAACAGGAGACCACATCCATCAGCCACAGGCACAAGGCTTCTTACTATAAATACAGTACTATAAAATGAGTATGTGTGCTAATGGTTTTCATGCCATTCAACTTCCTTTAGCTGTGTGTTTTTTTTTTTCTGTAGCTTTTCCAAGCTGCAATGGTCAAACACACAAGGTCAACTTATTTTGTTTTTTTACAGGTTAACAACAAAGGACTGTCCTTCACTGAAGGTCTATATCAATGGTACAGCAGCAATACTGTCTACAGGACCCTATGGGATATCCATTTCCAATCCATACTGGTAAGTATATCAATTTTATTTCATCTGTTCCTTTTTTTTTCCTAAGAGTGCAAAAAATCCAACTGTTGATTCATAAACTAGGTGGCATGTACATCGCAAAAAATATTTCTGCAACATATCATGCACTGTATTCCAAATTTGCAGCTGCAGCCATGACAGTGTTGTAAAAGTTTGACCCCACTCATGTTACTTGACAAGATGTGGTTTTAAAATGTCACTTGAGTTGAGATGCAGGGACACTAACACAGTATATTTGTTATAGCCTGGTACTAAATTAAATTATGATCTGATGATTGCAGTGGGACAGCTTGCTCTCTGTGTTATTCCAGATGCCCGTGGTGGAACAGCCACACCTTAAACATAATGGCTTACTGCTGCAATCCAGTTGTAAGAAGTCCTTCATTTCTTTTTTTAGGAAACTTCCAGATGCTTTGTGGTGTCATAGTTACCTTATCCAAAGAACTTCTTCAACATCATGCCCCCGGCTGCGGCAGGCATACATCAAGCAGAAGTCATTTGAATCGATGATGACCATGGCCATCATTACCGGACTGGAGGAAGATGCAGATAAAATCTGTGAAGAAGTAACCAAATAATAAACCATTAATGAGACCTACTTGCAAATGTCCTCCCCCCCCCCAAAAAAAAATACTTACCTTCATTGGCTTGAGAGTATTTCATTTCCAATGCCAACATTTCTCATCAAGCACGGGAATGTGCACACCAACAGTATGTGACCTGCTGTGATACAAAACAATACAATGAGTACATGTACAGTATATACATATATATATATATATATATATATATATATATATGTCAACCTCCACCTAGAAAATTCACATATATCTATCTATCTATCTATCTATCTATCTATCTATCTATCTATCTATATCTATATATCTCAGCTCACCAAGGCTACTATTAGTGTACACACAAAGGGCACCCTTCCATCTGGTTGAGGTGATCGCATCGCAGCACACTTTGAACAAGCAACAGTTCTCTCACTGTCATCATTTGTGATGGAACACTGAATGGTCATTCATGTCATGTTATCCCTCCTTCACATGGTTTGGCAAGCCACTGTGCATCATTACATCATCATCACAGTAAGGTCAATACAC
This sequence comes from Neoceratodus forsteri, assembly GCA_016271365.2. Taxonomy (NCBI): domain Eukaryota; kingdom Metazoa; phylum Chordata; order Ceratodontiformes; family Ceratodontidae; genus Neoceratodus; species Neoceratodus forsteri. The sequence continues at coordinate 1,697,827,317 of CM057449.1, read as the reverse complement.
ACAGCAGCATTACATGTAAGTGCAGCAGAAGCAGCAACACTTGTGAATTTTCTGGACACAAGACAGTTGCATTTTGGCAGTGCAGAAAAATTCTGGGGACTCTCTGTGATCACTGAGTGCATGAGTGACTGCTCAATAAATTTTGGGGGACTTTGCATGTGGTGTACCACTCCCATTTCACTTCATCAGCACTTGGGAATTTTCTGGACACAAGACAGTTGCATTTGGGGGGATTCAGAAAAATTCTGGGGACTCTGTGTGACCACTGCACATGAGCGACTCCGCAATAAATTCTGGTGGCTTTGCATGTGGTGTACTGCTCCCATTTCACTTTGTCAGCACTTGGGAATTTTCTGGACACAAGACAGTTTCATTTTGAGGATATACAATAATTCTGTTGACTGTGTGTTGTGAGCACATAATGTCATAAATTATAAATTAAAGCAGCAGTGCAACAATCTGGTGAAAATTTTGACCTATACTTTTTTATGCTATTTTACATTGCCACTTACCATTAATGAGACCTACTTGCAAATGTCTTGAAAATGACTTGTGTGATATCCTTATTTTCAAAATTTGTGTCTGCTTTAGTACTTTTTCTCATGTCTGAAAAAATAAAAGGAGCACTCCTTTTAATATGGCTCAGACCAGGTTTTCATCAATATTTGCAGCTGTTTTTGAATAAATATTTTTCTGTAAGGTCAGAAAACACTGCCTGCTGCATAACTGTTAATTTTAGTCACAACAGAAGTGATATATAAACAACTGATGGACAAAAACAGCTGAAAATACAGATGAGGATCTGGTCCACATCATATAAAAAGGAGCTCTCCTTTTAATATTTCAGACATGAAAAAAAGTACTAAGGCAGACTAAAATAGTGGAAAGAATGGTATCATACAAGTCAGGAGGTAAGTGGCAAAATAAAATAGCAGAAAAAAATATAGGTCAAAATTTTCACCTGATTGTTGCACTGCTGCTTTAATGTCTATTTCAAAAAAGAAATATTTCTGGAGCATCAGTAATGTTTACTTTGTGTCAGGACTCATGAAGTGTTTGTCAAAAAGCAGGACTGAGCAGTGCAAGTATACTGTGCTAAACTGCATGTGTACCATCAGTGTTCTTCCCTGCGTGTGCAGACCTTGTCCAGCTTTGTGCAAACATATATATGGTGTGACTTGTTGCAGTATGTAAAGAATAAGGATAAGAAAGAATATATGACACATATTTTATTTGTACCATCATCACCGGCGGAGTAAGTGATATGATATTTTTTCAGAGGTCTCTGACCACTGTGCACCTTAGTCACTCACAGTGCACACATGACTTTGCAGAGATAATAGCACTAAAAACTCATGCTTTTCAACAAACCATACACAACAGACATTAAACATTGCTGAGGCACCTGAAATATGTTATGGTGTACAGACATTTTAAAGTCAGAATATATAACTGGTCCTGCAGTCCACTGCCACCACACCGTGCAACCAGTGGCACCGTGTCATGTTATGGTGTACATCAACTGATACAAAACTGACACTGCCAGTCTAAACTACAAAGACATCACTTATTCAAGAACTAAAAATGAAAAGAACTGTGGTAGCACAGTGTGTTGGCATTTGGCAGTGAGTGAACTGGACCTTATATATTTTCTGACTTTATAGTGTCTGTACAACATCCGTCAAATATTTTGGTGCCTCACCATCACAAATACTTCATGTCTGTTGGGTACGGTTTGTTGAAAAGCAGGATTTTTGGTTGATATATGAACTCCAAAAAGTCATGTGTGCACTATGTGACTAAGGTGCACTCAGGCTAGAGACCTCTGAAAAAATATCATATCACTTAGTCTGCTGCTGATGATGGTGAAAATAAAATATACATTATATATTCTTATATCTATTCTTTATACCATAAACACTGCAACAAGTCAGCATATATATGTTTGCAAGAAGCTGGACAATGTCTACAGTTACACACACACACACACACACACACACACACACACACACACAGAGGAAACAACACTGACTGCACACATGCAATTTAGCACATTATACTTGCACTGCTCAGTCCTGCTTTTCCACAACTACTCCACAACAGAAAGTAAACATTACTGAGGCACCGGATTATAATAACAGGGCAATAAGGAGCATGTATGTATGTATGTATGTGTATGTATATATTTAAACTACTACTGTGGCCTTCCCTCTCTCTGATATTAAACAAAAGACAAAACACTACAGCAGTGGGGGGGAGGTGTGCTGCAAAAAAAAGCTAATGGGGGATCCCCTGCTGATCCAGCAACAGCTGGAACAGTGACACAGTATGTAACTGGTGTCACTCTATCTGGTCCAACTGCTACTGGACAGCACCCACCCTCTCGTTATTTTCTTCCACTGCAGGCCCACAAAAGCGCAATGTCTGCCTGAGCTGCAAGCATTGTGGGGTCCACTGGTGGTGGTACACCAGGTAGTGGTGGTGGTGGTGAGGGTGGTGCTGGTGGCAGTGTTGGAGCAGCTGCTTCTGTGGCCCTCCTCCTGTGGTGGTGATGTACAACAGCTGCAACCTCCACCACTGCCACAGAAGGGCCAGCAGGTGGAGGCCTGGTCTGTTCTGTGGCAGCCTGCCACTCCACCATGATGATTCAACATATGGGTGCACTGGCCCCCAGTCCCCAGATGTGTCCCCTGGGCGCCGCAGAGCACCTCCACCCCACAAAGTCTGCATACGACCAGGCTGCTGTCCCCCCTGACACAGTTGAAAAACTACCAAACTGGGGAGCTGCGGGGGGGGAGACCAGGCATGGGAGGGCCAGATGTAGTGCAGGCAGCCTGGTCATGGTGTGGCTTGAACTGCTGCTCTGGAGGCAGTGCTACTGGAGCTCCTGTGGCTGCCACTGGTGGTGGACTTGGTGGTCATGGTGGTGCTGCTGCTTCTGGGGGCGGGGAGGACCAAAGATTTCTGAGTAGTCCAGCACTACCCAGCAATGCCCCCACATATGCGCACTCTTCCCCTCCTGCCAACAATGCTGCCATGGGTTCTACTGCCCCCGGCTCAGTCCCTTGCATTCCTTCCTGACTTGGGTGGTCAAGATCCTGTCCCTGCTCCATTTCAAAACAATCCCTCCTTCTCTCTCCGACTAACAACGCCAACAACTTCACAGACACTACACAACACAGAACACACACTCACACAACACAGGCACACACACACTACAAAACTTATAAAACAAAGAAATCAGTCACCACAAGAAAAAATGAACTGCCAAAACAGTACATAAACCCCCCCCCAAACAATTAGTTTTAAAAAAACCTTTTGGGTTTTAGCACATTTACCAACAACGACAATCCTCTCTACTCTCCTCCTACAGAATGCCTCCTCTCTGTTACTCAGCACAGGAGAAAGTGAAAGTATTTGCTTGTGTGACTCACTTCCTTCCTGCCTGGCTAAAGCATGTGACTTACACTACTGTAAGCCATGTGATATGTGGGGGGGCTGCCTATATTGTTGTCACTTCGCCTTACTTCTCGTTAAGGCGGAATGACAATGTGAAGTCATAATAACAGGGCGAAGTGAGCACTTTCCAATTACCACTTTGCATAGCGTTATGACAACGTGAAGTGGCCACTTCATGTTCATTTCACCAGTGAATTTTAATTTCGCTGCATCTCTAGTTGTCAAGGACCAGCTGGGGGGAGGTGGATCAAGCATTCCACACTGAGCTCTCTTCCTCCGGGGGTCTGTGAACTCTGTTGTAGTACTGTCACCTGGGTGATCACAGATTGCAGTGCAAACAGAGCTGTAATGGGTTGACGGGTGCCTCCCAATGGGGACTTGTGGAAGTCCGGCCAGTCCCTGCCCACAAGGTGCCAGGGAGAGGGGAAGAGAAAAGGAAAAAAATCACTTGACTGCAGCAGGATGACACCACCTCTTTCCTTACGGGCCCTGAACTGCTCACTGGGCTCCCAACCAGTATCCAAGCTAACATCCTGCCTGGACAGGGGAACCAAGGGGGCTCCACTAAAGGGGGCAAACTGTGAGATACTGATGGGTGAGAGATTAGTCCCAGGGACAGTGGGTGATGAGACTGTGGTAGAGTGGGGCTGATATGGGCAGAGTAAGTGCTTGGAGATAAAGTACAATAAAAATTAACATGCTTAATTTTCACTATTTACTTCATGTCTCCTTATTCAGTTTTCAGAAGCTAGATCTTTTGGTCTTTAAAGAGTACAGGATATTGTTTTACCTTAGAAGGTGCTTGTAACATTCTCATCATGGAATAAATAATTTGGAATTTAAATAATTTGGAACTTGGAGAAATAAATCATTGTGACATACAGTAATTTTGAGTTCTGACATCACTTCTAATGGGATGTGTACCCCTGGATTAAAGGATGGCACATGTGGTGCCCATCCACAAGGGTGGCACTTGAGAGGAACAAGGGAATTACAGGTCAGTCAGCCTCACGTCGATTGTAGGGAAATTAATGGAGACTATCTTGAAGGAAAGAATAGTGACATTCCTGGAGAAGGATGGTCTCCTTGATGATAGGCAGCATTGGTTCACCAAGGGAAGGTCTTGCCAGACCAACCTCATGTCCTTTTATGACTGGGTGACTAGAGCTTTGGATGAAGGCAAAGTGGTTGATGTCCTGTACTTAGATTTCAGCAGGCCTTTGACTCTATGCCACATGGGAGGCTGACAGGCAAGTTGAGGGACCTGGGAGTGGTGTATAAGGTGGCCAGATGGATTGGGAACTGACTGGAAAACAGACAACAGATGGTGGTGGTTAGGGGGAACTATCAATGCCATAGGCAGTCATAAGGGGGTACCGCAGGACTCAGTGCTGGGATCAGTGTTATTCAACATGTACATAGCAGATATGGCAGATGGGATTGGGAGATAAATAAGCCTGTTTACTGATGACACCAAACTGGGAGCAGTTGTGGACGGGGATGAGGGTGGGTGGAGGACTACAGAATGACCTAGAGGCATTGGAGAGATGGTCATACACACCTGGCAGTTTTGTTTCAGTGCTAAGAAGTACAGGATTATCCACTTTGGAAACAAGAATCCTAAATACAGTTACCAGCTGGGAGGGGTGCAGTTATCAGTATCTGCCGAGGGAAAAGATCTGGGTAGGATTATCACAGGCCACATGAATCACGCTGCACAGTGTAGGAAGGTGGCGGCAAAGGCCAATAAGATGCTGGGGTGCATAGCAAGGGGAATCACCTCAAGGAGTGAGGAGGTGATTCGGCCACTGTACAGGGCACTGGTGAGGCTGCACTTGGAATACTGTGTGCAGTTCTGGTGCCCCTTCTTAAAAAGGGACATCAGGCTGCTGGAGGGAGTACAGAGAAGGGTGACCAGGATGCTAAGAGGAATGAGAGAAAGGCCCTATGAGGAGAGACTTCAGAGGCTAAATATGTACTGCTTGGAGGACAGAAGGAACAGAGGAGACATGATTGAGACCTTCAAATACTTGAAGGGCATAAATAGGGTTCACCAGGAGGGTCTGTTTGAGTATAGAAAGGAAGGGATCACAAGATGGTATACTCAGAAATTGGAGGGTGGAGATTCAGGAGGGAGATGAGGAGGCACGTTCTCACAGAGAGAGCTGTGGCACCATGGCATGTTTTGCCTACAGAACTGATAATGCAAACATCAGTAGGAGGATTTAAGAGGGGGTGGTACAGGGTCAAGGGCAAAATCTGAATGGGGAAGGAGGGCGAGGGAGGAGGTAACACAGATGATGTATTCAAGTGGAAAGATGTGGGGTTGGGGGCAGCATCAGTATTCAAAACTGAGAGCTGCACACTTGAGCAGACTTGATAGACCCTGGGACCTCTATCTGCTGGCATCTTCGTATGTTTGTATGTTTGTATAAGAAACACATCTATGCAGTATACAGGTTTGCACATAGCCTGTTATTTAGCAACAGTTAAATACAGACCATTTGGGGGTATGAATATAGTTTCTGAAACTAGGAATGTAAATATTGAGAACAGGTATATTACAAGCATCTTCCAATTTATAAATAATTTACAACCCCCTTTAAGCAGGGCTTCAATAATGAAAAGACAAACTCTGAAACCCAAAGATCATGTTTTCTTCCCTATGTTGCAGAACATACATGCTGTGCTGTCTAAGACAAATTTTTGTGATTTGAAACTTCTGTGAAGATTGGGTCAGGCAATGGTAGCTCAGCAAAGACTGTGTTCTTCACTCCTTGTAGCAGTAGTGTGTCCTACAGAGCATGCAATCCTCTCCTTGCCAACCCTCTGACAGCCCTGGGTTGTTCCCAAGCCTAGACCTCCAGTACCACAAGTGGCAACACTGATGCTGCTTTGACAGGCTGGCTACACTCTGCATTTGTAGTGAATTATATTTCTCATAATTCCCATCATGGCTATGTATGCACAGTATAGGTATGCCCAACACTGTGCTACCCAACAGTAACTTAACAGGGAAGGGGCTGTAGCCAGCTTAATACAGTTTATACATGCATTTAAGTGTAGGGAAGGGGTAAGATAACAATTTCTCAATAGAGGTTTCCCTGTCCTCCTCCAGCTGCCCATTACCTTTTTGTGTTTATTTTTAGTACATCACTTTGCACATGTATTGCTGTACTCCTCATTTATGACATATTTGTTGTACCTACAGTACAGTACATGTTATGTGGACATTTGAGAATATAGACATTTAAACAAATAGATTTCTTGTACTCTGCAGAAGGGTTCCCTGTGACTGATTCTGCCAGTCACACCCCAAGACGAGAGATTGACAATTGTTAGGGTTTAAAGGTGACTACCAATTAAGTATGAAAGAAAAAAGAGAAAAAAGAGAGAGTATAGGGAGGAATGAGGGGAGGGTAGAGAAGCGTATACCCTCCCCTGTCAGGGGTGTATAGAAGGCATGGTTGCAGGGAAGGGTGCCCATAATGACAATTGATATGTATTACAGATCTGGGGACTTGGAGACTATGAGGTTCAAAAACATGAGGTGTGATCCATGAAGGCACCCAGAGGAAAAAAGTCAACAGTGAAGAAGATATTAAAATTATGAGACAGGATGTGAGGAGAATGGAGAGGTGGTCAATTATTTGGCAGTTGAAATTTAATGCCAACAAGAGCAAGGTGGTTCCACCAAGCCAGTTCGACAGGAACAATACTGATGGACACCACATTGACAACATCACCACGACAGCCCCTACACAGATAGCTAACCGAACTGAAACACCGGAACAGCAACAATTACTGCTCATGTAACTGGAACAAAAAAACACCACTGTTGATGTATAAATGCAGGGGGCTCTGTCCCCACCATGCCACCAGATATTAATATATCATATTCCACAGCACACATACTGTGGAGAAATATGAGCACAGCATTTCCCGCACAAAAACACCTGTCGGCAACCGTCGTAGTAAAACACCAGTCAGCGGCACAAACAGCTTGTTGACACTGCAGTCAATGTAATTGTGTCACTGTTACAGCATTGCTGTAACAATGGCATACCAGCAAAGCTATGCTCATAGGAAAGAGAAACTCAGAAACAGTGTACTATATTGAAGGAATTCCAGTACAGAGCACAGGGGTGGAGGAGAGGGACCTGGGAATGGAGATCATCAATAAATGGTGATCATCAATAACCTAAAGCAGGGATCTTAGTGTGGCAGAGTACATGAGAAAGCTAACAGAGTGTTGAGATGCATAGCAACAGGGATTACTAGCATGAAAAGGGAAGTGACGTTGCCTCTTTGTAGACCACTGGTGAGACTCCATCTGGAGTACTGAATCCAGTTCTGAGGCCCACACCAAAGGAAGGACAAGGATAGATTAGAGACAGTATGAAAAAAGGTCTCCAAATATATTACGTGGCCACCAGGGCAAGGCTTATGATTAAAGACTGAAAAGAATCAGTGTATTTTCACTGGAGGACAAAAGGGAGGAGGGGACATGATAGAGACTTTAAAGTTCATAAAAGCGCTCAACAGAGTGGATATAGCATACCTTTTCAAATTAAAAAATTGGGCATTCACCAAGGGGACATGATCAAGCTGAAGGGGGGAAGGTCCATAAAGGACATTAGGCAGTATTACTTCACAGAAAGGGTGGTGAATAGTTGAAAAGAAAACTTACTGGCAAAGTTCTGGAGGCAAAGACAATAATGGGATTCAATAGTACTGTAAGTAGGATGTATAGAATGGTGTTACCAGACAGGAAGTAAAGAGGGAAGTGTTGACTTGGAGGGAGGTTCAAGAATAGCGCATCTCCAGATAAGGAATCTTGTGAGCCCTTTTTCTGTCTGTCCTATCTGTTTGTTTCTGTATTCTATGTGTAACCCCCCCTTTCTTTCCCTGAGTTCAGGATCTGCTGTGGTATGCAATCTTTGCCCTCAGGATTCCTCAAGGGCTTAATAGGAACATGCAATATTACCAAATCAGCTACCAGAATAAACTGTGCAAAACTGTTGGGGTTGCCATCTTGGGACCTTTTGTCTTGAGGACTGCCAGTCCTGACAACTTGGGTCCAAACATGGTCGTTAGTCCTTTGAACGGTGGTACACTGACTTGGGCAACAAAAGAAACTATATTTAGCTAAAGGGATTGTGACAAACAAGTGGCAAGACAAAGGCAAGGCAAATTGTATTTTTCTGGTGCCCAGTCCCAGGGGCTCTGGGTGCCTTACAAACATATAAAAAAGTTTAAAAAATATCATCTCACAATATAATAAATAATTACACATCAAAACAGGCAATATTCTGCATATAAACAATAACCCCATTTACTTTAAAAGGGCTGCTTGTCTGTGTTCTCATCCAGTATCCGAGAATGCCTGGCTGAACCGATGGTACTTAAGGCAGGCTTTGAATGCCTCCACAGAAGGGACCTCCCTTTATCAATTGCAGAAGTGAATTCCACAGGACAGGGCTGGTGATACTAAAAGCTCTATCACCAGCAGTTTTCAACCTCATCCTGGGAATCGCCAGGAGGCCCCTCGAGGAGGATCAAAGGGAGCAGACTGAGGCAGAGGGTGTAAGAAGGTCCACCAAGTAGCAAGGGCCCTGTCCTTGTAGGGACTTAAAGGTGAGTGTCGGTGATCCCTTGATTCGAGGATGATCTATACCATGGTTCACTGATGGGTCCTGAGGTGGCTCAGTAATTCAATCCTAGAGCCACAGATTTGTCTGCAGAAATTGCAGATGTTTCCATGTGGGAGAGCTGCCCACTGGCTGGGGTTTCTTTCCCTTTCCTTCCTACGCTCTCTCTTTTCAGCTTCGAGGGCAAGGTGTTTCTCTTCGAAGCAGGCCCCCGCTTGATGGAGGTTCTGGCGCCATTGAGATCAGTTGGTGACCAGCTTCTCCCAGCTCATGATGTCCATATCTGTTTTCTTGAGATATGCCTTCAGTGTGTCTTTGTAGCGTTCCCTTTGACCACCACGGGATCTCTGGCCGTGACTGAGCTGGGAGTATAAAATTTGTTTGGGGAGTTGAGACTTGGGCATCCATACACAGTGTCCAGTCCAGCAGAATTTATGTCTGAGGATCATTGCCTCAATGCTGGTGACATTGACCTCAGCGAGATCACTGACGTTAGTGCGTGAGCAAGCCCACCTAGAAGAGCACCCTCCATCGAACCGGCAGCCAATGCAGTTTGTGCAGCACTGGGGTGATGTGACAGTATTTCAACTGTCCAGTCAACAGCCTGGCAGCTGCATTCTGCATCAGCTGCAGTCAATGGAGAGTGCCTCCAGAGACCTCGAGGTAGAGCGCATTACAGTAGTCAAGCCTAGATGTTTCCCTGACTAATCAACGTGAGGAAGTGAAGTTGTTGCTATAAGGCCAGAAAGCAGGCAGATTTCAGTTCACTGTGGGATCCCACAGAGTGCAGGAACAGTGTTTCTGAATGTGAGTGAAGTATATCATTCCTAGGCAGAACAGTCGTCAAAGGGTAACAAAGTTGCCAAATTGTGCAAGCAGATGAAAACTGAATATCAGCACAGAGTCATTAGCAGTGAAGTGCATATTCAGTTTCCTTGATAAAAAAGATCCCAAAAGTAAACACCAGTGGCAGTGTGAGACTGTGACAGACCCAGCCTTCTTCCATGCTGAGCATTGTAAAGGTTGGAGACCTGACAGAGACTGTCTGCAGCCCCAATTAAGTGTGCTGGTAACCATGAGTACTGGGGAATTTTGAATATTTCTTTCCTGAGAACTTTCAGTGGATTTACAGTTGGATTGCAAGGTGAACAATCAGTTGGATTACATATACCTTTCATTTTGAGGTTTGTAGAGCCATTTTATGAATTGCATGGCTTGTGAGTTATTGGGGAGTTAACTATTAATGACATATAAGTGCATTACCACTGACCAATCCACAGCAACATCACTGGTCGTGCAACATTTCAGCACTTGGAATCCAGGGACTGCTCAAAGGGAACTCTAACTGTTTATAATTGTTAAGTCCTGGTACCAGGTAGGAGAGGGCAGCACTCACCAGCACACAAAGCTGTGGTTTATAATACTGTGGGAAAACAAAGTGTAAGCAGGCAATGTGTGGCCGATATGGGATTGGAGGTACTGCATCTGAGTTTAGACACTAACACCGCTTACAGGACTGAATACATAGATTTTCTTGCCAAATGTGCTTCATATGTACTAACTTGCAGTTTTTTTCTTTTTCTGGACAAATACTGGCTTCAGGTGAAAGGTACGGCTATGGGTGCTACATTTGCACCCGATTGTGCAGATTTGTACCTGTGAAACTGGGAGAAATCAGCTGTCTATGATTCTGACAGTAGTCCTTTTAATGATAGGATTGACCTCTGGAAAAGATATATACAGGATATACTGTAAAATTGGTAAATGAAGAGAATAAACATTTTAGCATCCATACAGCAATAAATCAGACAACAGGTGGAATAGAAATCCAAAGTTTATAAAAATACAGACGTGCACAAATACAAATAGTGGCTCAGAAAAGTACTAATGTTTCACCTGGTACACTGCCAGGCTTCATCAGAGTTGCTGTATGGGTGCTAAAATGTTTATTCTCTTCATTTATGTTACAATTATAGCACCATACTAGTCCTGGTGCTCCTCTATTTTCCCTTATTTTTCCTTTTTTTAAAATTGGTAAATGAAGCACAAAACAGATTTCACATTTACCGACTCTCAGATCAGAACACACAAAGCTTAGTTCATGCTACGCACCACTCATGCACGATAGTAACCCAGGTTAACCACCTGTCTACAGCCGTCCACTAAAAAATGTGTATTTTCTATATTCTAACCTCCAGTTACCTTAATGTCACCTGGCAAGCTTCATCCACTCTACCTGGTTTTAAAATGGGTGTCAGTTCTGTTCTGTTCTGTTGTAGGACAGTTCGGGTTCAGGTCAGATCTGTTGTGTGCTGCGAGCTGAATATTTTTTTTGAGTTGCGCTGTACACTTAAGCTGTAATAACAGTATGTTTCTTGTACAGTGGCTACAAAAGTGCAGACTGCTGAAGCGTGATTGCTCTGTTCTCAAAGAATTAACTGTAGATTCTTTAAGCGAGTGTACTGGTGTCCCATTGAAAAGTACAGATAGTGTTATAAAAGAGATTCAAACAGCATCCCCACCAGTTAAAAGACAGCGCACAGAGTACATGACCTACTCTTCTGTTGTTCGGTTTGAGATGGGTAAATATGCTGCCACAAATGGGGTAATGAATGCCGTAAGGCATTACTATGCAAAGTATAATGGTACCATTAATAAGAGTACTATAAGGAAGTTTAAGACAGATTACTTACATAAAGTAAAATCTGTCTGTGACCCATAACTAATGCCTACTCCCAACCAAACCCAGAGGCCACCCCACTCTTCTTTTGGAAGATGTGGAGACCAAATTAAAAACCATAATTAAAAGCCTGAAAACTGGAGGGGCTGTTGTTAATGCCCGATTTGTTGTTGCTGTGGCTGTGGGTGTGGTGAAAGACTATAACCACAAATTGCTGGCAGAGTATGGTGGTCCTCATGTGTTTTCTAGACAGTGGGCATGACAATTACTTAACCAACTTGGTTTTTGCAAAAGGAAGGGCACCAAAGCCGGAGGAACCCCCAAGACTTCCCACAACTGAGGGAGAAATTTCTTAAGAGAATAAGCACTGCCAGTATGCAGGAGCTCGTACTAGCAGAGTTAATAATTAACACTGATGAGACCAGAGTTTAACCTTGTTCCTTGTTTCCAGTGTACAATGGAGGAGATTGGTGCAAAGTAGGTGGAGGTCAGTCTAGCAGGAGACTGTCAGGTCATTTATTAGGGGAAAACCAACCACAGTCACCCCACATACCGATTTCCATCTGGTTGGTACATCACATACTCTGATAACCACTGGGCCAACTCAGATACCATGCTGCAGTATATCGATCACATAATGTGGACCTCTGCATTAGCACACTAAAGATTCAGCATGCTAAGTGGCTAGTGTAGAGCTGAGTGCTAGAAAAGAAGATTACCTGCACGGTTTTGAAGAGGAAGGCATAAAAACCCATGATAATTGCCTGGAAACAATCGTATGTGCATTTCTTATTGTTCCTTAACAAAATACAGTGAATTCAAACAGGTACTGTATCTTATTATTTTTTGTTATGCTGCTTTTGTAGGTTAGCGAGGATTCATGTGTGCTGCAACAGTTGTAGAAAGTGATCTGGAACTCGACAATATGCCTGCAGCTGAAGCCAGCCCTTACAGTGAGCAAGGTAATCTGACAGCCTGACAGTCAGTTAAAAATGTTTTTTGATACTGATTAATAATGTGTCCTGTGTCCATTTCTGCCCACAGTTACCCTGACAATGACAAACAATCATGAAAGGACTGCCGAGAGTGAACAGACGATGACAGGTAAGGAGACTGAGTAAACTTTGTATAAATGTTTTTCTGCTCTTTAATATTTTCTCTCTCTGCTTTTTTCCTGCAGATACAGAGGAGGAACCCCTGAACACAACCCCCTGAACATCAGCCACAAACAAGGACATAAGAGAGAAAACCGAAGAGGAGAGGTAACAAAACAAAAGACCATTAGGTTTGTATGTCAGTTTACACCTCACTAAACTGTTCTCTCTCTCTCTCTCTCTCTCTCTCTCTCTCTCTCTCTCTCTCTCTCTCTCTCTGCTACCAGAAATTCAACGAGGAATTTGGCAACAGAAGCTCCATCTACTAGCAAAACAAACTGACAAGTAAGCTTACTCACAATGCCCATTAACACCATTGCACACCACTGCTGAATACTGAACTTAATGTGTTATCTCAATCTTTTTGTTCTACAGATGGACCACAGATGAGCAGAACACCACCAACAGCACTTGCTTAATGACAGGGATCTTCCGGCGGGAGGGGGGGGTGTGTGAGATTTTATTGTTTCGTTTTTTTTTGCCTATCATTACTTGAATAAATAAATATTAAGATAATTTACTTTTGTGGCCATTCTTTATTGCTATCAATTTAATTTTGCACTGCTAGGCAACACGCGGACATAGCGAGATTAAACTTCAGTTTTATTAACCAGTTTTACAGTATTTATGGTGTGGAAAGGTAACAGGCATGAGTTGTATGAATTTGTATCTTATCTGAAACAAAGTAAATCAAATTTACATTTCACTGTGCAAGCAAGTCAAACAAGCATTTCCTTTTTGGATTTAAACATAAATAAACAATTGGATAGCACTTTCAGCACTGATTTGTACAGAAAAAATACTGATCGAAATATATTGTTATATTTGATTAGCTGTCATCCTAGACACACCACAGAGAACATCCCTAAATCCCAGTTTCTAAGAATGCATCATAATTGTAGCAATGTTGGTGATTCAGTTAGGGAGACATGTAAACTCCTCGCTGGCCTCTCTCCTTTCTCTAGCCCAGGTCATGATAATCTTGAGGCCAAAGTCTTAAAACTGGGGGCCCCTGTACTTTGGCTTTCAATCTACCATATTATCAATCTGTCTCTTACTACAGGAGTGGTCCCTCCAATCTGGAAGATTGCTAGTGTGGCACCTGTCTTCAAACAGGGTGACCACAAGTGCATTGAAAATTACCGGCCTATAGCCAGCTTGTCTGCCATCAGCAAGGTATTGGAGAAAGTAGTTGAGAAGCAGCTAACTGAGTACCCACTTAAATATAACATGCTGACCCCTGAGCAACATGGGTTCCATGCGGGTCACAGTACTGCTACAGCCCTTGCTATGGTCACATCCGAAATTAGGACTTCAACTGACCTTGGTATGTTAACAGGCATGATCTCTTTTGACCTCTCCAAGGCCTTCAGTTTAGTTGATCCCAGCCTTCTGTGTGTGAAACTTCACTTGCTTGGTATGTCTATCCCAGCCCTAGCATGTCTCTCAAATCACCTCACTGGAAGACAACAGCTAGTGAAATATAATTGAGTCATTCCTGAACCTAACTCCATAAAGTTTGGGGTCCCTCAGGGGCCCATCCTAGGACCGGTCTTATTCTCCCTATTTGTAAATGACTTCCCCCAGGTCCCTACCCATATTAGCTCAATCCTGTATGCTGATGACTTGGTTCTGCTGTCCAACTCATGCAACATCAGCATTGTAACCCACCACCTACAGGCTGACTTATGTAAGCTCCAAGCCTGGCTCCTTGCTGATAAGCTTGTTCTTAATCTAAAGAAAACTCAGACCATGCTCTATGGGTCCTCTGCTAAGCTTAAGATGAATACTACCCCGTGATGATTATGAGTGCAGATGAATACCCTGTTTCCGCGACTTCCTCCTTTAAATACAAGGAAGTCATGCTTGACCCTCAGCTGGAACTCTCCTTGTACATCCGAAACGTATGTAGGGCAACAAACATCAAACTGAGCCTAGCCTATAGAGCCAGGGGTAACCTGACTGCAGCTGCACATCTTGCCCTTGTCAAAGGAATTTTTCTTCCCACACAAAGCTATGGCCTCACAACCTTCCCCCTTGCTACGAAAGCTAGCCTTGCCAAATGGGATGTGACCTATAATAATGTCTGCCGCTTTGCCCTCTCTGTCCCCCACCTCACCCATCACTGTGAATTGTATGGCAATCTACATTGGCTGTCTCCCTGTAACTACTGCTCCTTCATTCTTGGCTGCTTCATTGAAAAAACTGTCTGCACTGCCACTCCCCCTGCCCTGTCCAAACTATTCAAGCCTGCTCTGCTTTCATACCTACTCCGGTCCATTGATTCACAGTCCTTTCTTGACCCAAAGCCACATACCCTATCTGGGAACCAAGCCTTTGCAGTTTGTGCTCCTAGGTTCTGGAACTCTCTCCCTAGGTTCTCTAGGTCTACCATTTCCCATCTCTCTTTTAAGAGATCCCTATGGAGCTGAGCTCATGGCACTTTGAAATAAAATGAAGCACCTTGGAAATGATTGAGCCATCCACTTTATTTTTCTTTGGTGGTGAGTGCAGAATTTGTCTGTACTACATCCCTATGGGCAATCCTGAAATCAGCCTCTGACTGTCACTGTCTTTAGCATGCCTAGTGTGCCATAGCCCTGTATGGTCTCCCTAACCTTACACCTGGGATAGTGTGGTGTTCTACATATATATGCTCATGCACTTAAGAATTTATTGTATATAAAATCCCACCACATCATGGCTTGTCCTAATGCATATTCCTTATGTAATATATCTTGCCTTTTATTGTGTTACTGCCTCTACTTTTGTGTTCATGATTCTTAGACTACTGCCTGTATATCCCTTACTTTGCTGCACATTTATGTTGTGTATTATGTAATGTACCTTGTCTTTTATTATGTTATTGCCTCTACTATTGTGTTCATGATTCTTAGACTACTGCCTGTATATCATTACCTTGCTGCAACCCTCATGTTGTTCTGTATTTTTACCTTTGTGACCTCCCAGGACATACCTGAAAATAAGCACTTGTTAACTAGTGTGCTTCCCTGGTAAACAAAAGATAAATAAAATAGCATTTTGTGACATGCAATGGGGAACTTACAGAGAGGCTTATTGATAGGGGGTATAATGTGGAAGTGGTAAGGAAGGCCCAGGAAACAGCTGCCCAGACAGCTAGGAACACTTTGATTATTCCAAAACAGGGTCAGAAGAGAAATGCTGATTAACACTTTAATTTTGTGACCAACTTTTCCAGACAAAGTGGTGCTGTAAAAGACATTATTAACAAGAATTGGACAATGTTGATAACTGACCCGATTTTGAGTAGTTACACATTAGATCCACCGAGAATCATGTACAAAAGAGGCAGCAACCTTGGTGATAAACTTGTGCACAGTTTACAGCCAAAATTTAAGGAAATACCCACAGCTCCTTCTTGGTTTCCTCCCCTGCCCCATGGCAATTGTACTTGTGGCCTTTGCAAATTTTGCCCCTCTATGCTGAAAACATCTTGTTTTACTAGTACTAATGCAAAAAAGAAATTTGATATTCATTCTTTTATTAACTGTAATAATAGTTACATGGTATATTTGGCCACTTGCAGCTGCGATGAATTTTATGTCAGAAAAATAACACGTAATTTTAAAGTACATATAGGTGAGTACTTAAGTATACAGTAGAAAAAATTGAGCTTGTAAATGCTTTGGTCCATTACATTTATCAACAAGTGGATGCCAGTGGACATTTGTTAAAGTTCATTGGAATTGAAAAGGTAAAACTGGGTAGAAGGGGGTGGGAACATAAATGATCTAATTCTTATGAGGGAGGCATTCTGGATTGTACAATTAGGAGCCTTATACCCTCCTTGGCTGAATGAGAAAGACAGATTATATGCCACTTATTAAACGTAGCCATTGACAAGCAATTTTGCCTCTAGAACAGGATTCTTTCCTTTTGATTTTTTATGTTGTGTGTGTCATTAAAAGCAACTGATGCCATTAGAGTAACTTTAACAAAATATAATATTTAGAAACATTTCAGCTTGGATTTTGCATTAGTCCTGTATTTCTCCTCCCCATTATTTATACTAAAGCCATCTGCATGAAAATGGGATCTTTGCTGCTGAAGAGTTTATCTATTCCTGTTGCTTTCTCCCTACCTGAGGTCATAATGCTCTACTTGTGACATCACAATTGCTCCCATGGCAACAGACTGCGATATCACAACAGAGGACTTAGGACTATGACACGAAGTAGGGAGTAAGCTGAAGAGGCAGATGGGCTCTAAGGAATATAGGACATATTTCCATGCAAATTTCTCAGTAATGAGTAATGGGGAGGAGAAATATAACAAATACATTTGGAATGCAAACTAAATTGTACCTAAATATTACATTTTTCAAAGGTTTTTTTTGAGGCGTCAGTAGCTCTTTAATAAAAGTATGTTCTCTCTTTTGTCTACTAGCAGCATCCAGGAAACTACATGACTAGTGTTTCACCCTTGAAGCACAGAGACCATGTAAACAAATAACTGAAGATTTGATTTTACCTTCAGTAGTTGTTTCTGCAATTTCTTTATTATGCCCTG
Organism: Neoceratodus forsteri; assembly: GCA_016271365.2. Classification (NCBI taxonomy): domain Eukaryota; kingdom Metazoa; phylum Chordata; order Ceratodontiformes; family Ceratodontidae; genus Neoceratodus; species Neoceratodus forsteri. Next base: position 1,697,809,822 of record CM057449.1, on the reverse strand, counting down.
CTTATTGTACTGGCAATAATAATTCATTTTCAAGTGGTTGCTTTCAACACTGTACAGTATTTTAATATACTATTGTTGTATTATTCACATTTTTTGATAATAATTTTGCACTTTGCTATTTAAATTATATTGCTTAATTGATCTGTGTATAAAAGTAGCATAACAAGCAGCTAGCACTCTACCCCCCTCTAATGAAGCTTCTGGGTGAAACCAGTTAGGGGTTCTAGCCTCCCTTTGCTGCTACTGCTGGTGGTTTGCGAGCACTCTGTGTTTACAGTTTTGCAGGTTATGTCAAACTTTTTTTGCACAATAAATATGTGCAGCATATACTGGTGCCAGCCCTTTCTGTTTTTACAGTATAATGTGTGGCTGTACCTAGTTGGGCGCTGTTAACAGCAGTCAAGAAGTAACTGTTTGCCATACCTGTACTGTGGCCAGCTTTGGAATTTAGCCCAGACTCACAGAACCTGCCAAACCACTTTACTTTTGCAGGGGGAGCAGTGTGTAATAAAGCTGAGTGTTACTTTCCAACATTGATATCAATAGATTGAACTGATATTGTGTTGCTATATGTGGGGCACAGCTGTGCTACCAAATGGCACACAATGCATATTATTCCAGCTGTGTTTACAGAAACCACACAAGTTACAAAGTATCAGCCTGCTCTTTTGTACAGTTTTTAGGTGACAAACTATGACTGCATCACCTCATGATGTTTAAAGATTATTGTTTCATGGTGATATGGCAATCAGAATGTTTAATAATCTTTCCATATGCAATTCCCCCCACACTTGCACATGGGTTTGCACACTCATGAATAGGCATAGGCTACCTGATGGGTAGCTGGGTTGGTTAGTTTGGGTATTGCATATTTTTGGCCAGGTAGGGTAGTTCAGGTACTGTACTACCCTACCCTACCCAACATAACAGTGTAATTCCTGGTTCAGGCAGTTTGAGATGGGTTAAGGGTAGTGGGAAAAGGACTTCTGGGCTGGAAATAGGCATTAAAAGGGCAGTCTATGGCATCCTTAATGGAACTTATAGCAGAATAGGAGCACATTACTCAGGGCTGGCATCTGACTGGTCAGTGGTGTCTAAAGGGCTGTGCTTCATCCTCTGTGAGCCTCTGTGGTGCAGATAGAGCAGTCTGGAAGCAGCTCCATGGGTGCTTGTGGCAGTAAAGACTTGTGTTTTGAATCAACAGTTGAAAAAAAACCTATACTACGCAAACTAGGAGTCAGACTGGAGCAAAATAAAGAGAGAAATAGTGGGGGACTGAAATGATTTCAGGGAAGGGGGGATCAGCCTTAGTTGAGGAAATGGTGCTGGGGAAAGAATAGAGGAGCAAGGTGGAGGAAAAGATAGACAACTACATAGACGTCAGCTGGTCTGAAATCAAAAGAAATGAAGGCCAAAGCCCTGGTATATGAGGAGAGATTGAAGGAGATCAGCATGTACACCCTAGAAGATAGAAGGGAGAGGGGACATGATTGAGACCTACAAGTACCTAAAGGGCATAAACAAAGTTAATTCAGGAGGCTTGTTTAAGTTAAAAGGAAGGTGGGACAACAGGGGTCACAGTCTTAAGTTAGAGGGAGGAAGGTTCGAGAGAGAGAGAGAGAGAGAGAGAGATGAGGAGGCATTATTTCATGGAGAGGGTGGTGGCTGGTTGGAATGCACTACCAGAAGAAGTGGTAGCATTCCAGATGGTGGGCAGCTTCAAGAGAGGGTGGAATAGGGTCAAAGGGAGGGTCAAACCTAGGGGAGGTGAGAGTGGTGAAGTCAGAAATGGGGGCGCTATGCTGAAAGAGGGTGCAAAATGAGGGGGAAGCTGCAGTCCAGTAGATGGCATGCTGCACACTTGAGCAGACTAGAAAGACCAAATGGCCTGTATCTTCTGGCAATTTTGTATGTTCATGTGTTCATAAAAGTTGAAAAACTTGACACTTTATTACACTGTTTGTTAGGTGCCCCAAGCCCTGTCATTTATTCATATCAAATCAAATGTATTTGTTTACTGGAGGGTATGTGAGCAAAAATGCCCATTTTCATAAATGTCCAGTTTATAGGAAAAACAGAACAAGTGAAAAAAAACACACAAGTTAGAGACACAAATTAACAAGATTGAATGTACAAGACAGTGCTGTTAAGTATACAAACAAACACTAAGGAGCATTCAGGTACAGTGCATATTGACAATGAAAATAAAAGCAACAGTGGAATGAATGAATAACTACAAAATCAAAAGCTGTGGTTTAAACGTAACAATAAATGATGATCAGTTGAGAGGTGAGATACACATATGTCACATACCTAAAGTGCATAGAGTGAGGATAGTGCACAGCTAGCAGAATTTGTGGCATTAAGGGGAGTGGCAGGGCAAGGCAATAGAAAAAGGAAAAGGCTAGGAGATCAGTGGGTAGAGACCAGGGTAGGGGTAAATGAGATAGGTAAGGAAACATGGCAGGGTAGTAGGGGTAAAGGAGCAGTATTCCTATACAAGGCAGAGTCCAAAGGGGAAAGTGGGAAGGGGAGAAGGGGGTTGCTACAGGTGGAGAATAGGAGTGCGGAGTAGTTAGGGGGTTTAAACAGTGTTTAACAAGGTGGCCAGCCTGGGCAGCAACAGGTGGATGATTTCAGGAGGTGATCCTTGAGGGAAGAGTTAAATGAGTATATGGACCTACAGGCCTGGATTACAGGGGGAAGATTGTTGTACAACTTTTTGCCCATGTAGGTGACAGAGTTCTGGGCTTGCTTTGTCCGTGGTGTTGAATACCAGACTGGAGGCACCTCTGGTCAAGCGTACTACTGTGACATAATCAGATACACTGTCTCTGCAGCATATTAAAATCCTTTTACGGCTGCATTACACTGTTTGTTAGGTGCCCCCAAGGCCTAAGCCCTTTCAATTATTACTTTGCCATAGCTAGCTACACTGTGTGTCCCTGCAGCATGGTGAAGTCCTTTTATGGCTGTATTACAATATGTGTTAGGTACCCCGGACCCTGTCATATACTAGTGTGACATAGCTACACTGTTCGTCCCTGCAACACAGTGAAATCCTTTTATGACTGTATTACACTGTTTGTGAGGTGCCCCCAAGACCCAAACAATGTCATGTATTACTGTGACATAATCAACTACACTGTCTGTCTCTTCAGCATAGTGAAAGCCTTTTACAGCTGTATTACACCATTAGGTGCCCCTGAAGCCTGAGTCCTGTCATTTATTACTGTGACATAGTCAGCTATACTGTCTGTCTCTGCAGCATAGTGAAATCCTTTTACAGCTATATTACACTGTTTGTTAGGTGCCCCTGAGACCTGAGCTCTGTCATTTATTACTGTGACATAGTCTAATACTTTGTCTCTGCAGCAGTTAGTAAATACTTTCATGGCTGTATTAAGCTATTTCTTAGGTGCCCCCGAGCTCTGTCATTTACTACTGTGACATAGTCAGCTTCAGCAACACTGTCTGTCTCAGCAGCAGTCAATGAAACAATATCCTTTCACAGCTGTGTCTACTACTATGTCTCATATTTCCCAGTCTAAGTCTACTGAAAGGAAGCACAGTGCTGTTGCACATTCAACTGTTATTGAGATGGACAATATGAATTACACCACTAATAAAGAACATAGCTACAATAATAATAACATCACAAGGACTAGCACTAAAATCCTGAACAAAAAAAGCATGTTAGCAAAGAAATGATAGCAGAGTTTGGAAATAACTGATTGGAGTTCCTGAGGTATGGAACATTTGCCACACATTCCAGGATACTTCCAGCATCTGAAGCAGCATGCAAGGAGGTATTCTCCTCAAATATAAACTCAGATGCTGAGGCAGTGAATGCTGACAGAGGTGGTGGTGATAGTGGGGATTGGGACCGGGATAGCCTAAGCTATGTCCCACATAATAAAGACAACACTTCCAGATCTTCTAAATCTTGTGGCAATGAGGTCAGTAGTTTTGATGAGGGTGTAAGAGAGAATACCACCGTAAGGCATGACAGGCAAGTGTAGAAAAAAATCATATGTTAAACATAAAAATAAGATGAGTATGAATGAGAACAATTCATCTCAACAAGGAAATGGCAGTGTAGGGTTTCCTCCGGGTCCCTTGACTGAATGAGAAATAGTGCCAGGCACAGTGCCAGAAACCACAAAAGGTAAATCTTTAAGTGGAATTAATTTTATATTGACCCTGCGGACAACTCTTGAGCTGTATATAGGCTATGCAAAAAGAGCTTCAGTCGTGTTGGCAAAGCTGCACATTTTGGAACATCAGTAATGATGCAACATGCAAAGGCAAAACACCCAATTGAATGGGGCAGCACAAGGGGCAGTGAGGTTGGTATGGGTGGTAGTGAAGGTGGTGGTGGCTGTGACCATAGTGACAATGAACTGGAAGCAGGAAGTGACATTGAATCAGTTGATGTGTTCTTGCAGTCTTCCCAGACATAGATTGTTTTCTAACACCATCAAGTACTGGAAAATCCTAAAGTAGTACTCCACATGAAAAAGGTGTGAAAAACTAATTCCCCCAAAATTAAAAATACCTCATCAACTAACAGTAAAAGAAAGTGTTGCGAGGAGATTAAAATTTACCCACCAGCATTCAACATGCCAGCTGTTAAATAGAGCCATTGCAGAGCTGTTGGCTGATTGTCAACTCCCTTTTGCTTTTGTTTCCCAGAAAGGTTTTCTCAAGTTCATGAACCAGATTGAGCCATGGTACAGCATTCCCTGTCAAATATAATTATTGAAAAAAAGCACTTACACAATTGTATGACTTGGTGTGTACTGAAGTCATTAAGCAGTTGAAACTCTCTGAGGTGAAGCAGGTACACACAATTACAAATATATAGAACAGCAAACAAATAATTGACTATATGACTGTTACAGCTCATTCGGCAAGTTTTCAGTCAGAAAGTAATAATCCCTGCTCTGTTGTAAGCAGTAGGAAGCAGGCTGTATTATGTGCCACCACTTTTAAGGAAACCCACATTGCTGAGAATATTTTGTAGGAGCTTGAAAAACAATCACAGAAATGACTTACTCTGAATTCCTTATCTCCAGGGTTCATAGTGTCAGATAATGGTGCCAACATAGTCAAAGCTGTTAGAGTTGGCAGCTACCAATACATACCTTGTTTTACACATTGTTTAAATCTTCTCATCCATCATTTCTTAAATGGAGACAGGAATATTGAAAACCTGTTAGCTCTTGCTAGGAAAATAACATGGGCATTTCAGTTACTCTGTGAAAGTACAGAATTCCTGATGGGGCTGCAGAGGTAAAACAACTTACCACTGCATACCTTAAAGCAGGAATTCCAACCCTCTGGAATCCAGCATTTTATGTGCTGGAAAGGCTTCTTGAACAGAAAAAAACCTGCATATGACTACACCATGCAGAATCAGATAGTTAAAGTAGACATCATGCTGAGTTTCAGCAGTTGGAGTCTGCTTAACTCATTCACACCACAAGATCTCTTTGAGACTTCCACTACTTGTGCCCTGTATACTCTTAGCACTGCATCCTGGGCCTTTCTAAGCAAAATCAAGCCATAATCAGCATGATACAAACAAATGTGACTACCTCTCGAACTGTAAGTGCTACACACAAAGTATGAGTGGCAAAGTTGTTCAGCACAATGTTACTTTTCCAATGGTGCTATGCAATCAGTTGTAATCAATTTAGTTTTTATTTTATACTAGCTGAAATACCAAACAACTGTTTTTTTTTTCAGATTTATTCAAGGTGCTTAGGTGAGGCTTGAGAGACAAATGTTAGCCATGCACACCATACCTTAAACAAATATGAATAACTCCTAAAGTATACATGATAGACACAAAGTATCTGCAGCAAAATTGTTCACAGCAAAATTACCTTTCTAACAGTGCTATGCATTCAATTCTAAGCAATTTGGTTTGTTTACTAGTTAGTTAAAAACTGCTGACTTCCCCAGACATTTCTAGGCCTGAGTGAAAGTCAGTTGAGTACGTCTACAGGCGCTATTGTCCTGAGTGGCTATGCTTTCAGACACCACCTACAGACGTCTCTAGGCCTGAATGAGTTAAATATTTGGTTACCTTATTGGAGCCATTTATTTATTTAAAGATTGGGAGCTGGGAAAAGCACATTGAGTCAAGACTCATTTCCTGGTGTGACCTGGTGAAGAGGGGGAACAGGAGTTTCATATAAAGAGACAGTTGCATACAAGATACAATATATATAATATAGTAGTATAATAATACTGTACCTATATAGTAGTGCCTCACAGTTTTTCTCGAAAGTTACATTTGAAGTACAGAGTGATTATGTGTGAAACATAATAATCAGTTTGACAATAAATAGATTACAATACAGCAGTGTAAGGTGGGATATAGTAAATTGGGAAAACCATTTGGAGAGTGCTCTTTAAATTTAAAGAAGTAGGGTAGTATGGTGTCTAGGGCCTCAGGAACAGCAGCAGGCAGTAACTGGAGGCAGTCTCAGTAAATGCTTTAGAGCTGGGAAAGTGGGAGTGAGGCAAATAGAAGAGTGGAAATTATTCCAGAGGGATAGGAGGTTAATGGAGAAAGCTGGCTGGCCTATTGAAGTGTGCACATGAGGGATGCAAAAAATACGGAAGAGACAGGAGCAGAGGGGGTAGGAGGGGTGGTGGCAGTGGAGAGAAGTGAGGAGAGATTGGATGGGAGGGAATTGAACCTGAACTTTGATATGAAAGTGAGACTGTGAGCCAATCATCTCTGCTGGAGGGAAGCGAATGAGTGGAGGGAGTATAGGCTAAAATGGTGAGTGAGCGGAGGGGAATTGGAGGCAGAACTACAGAAGGCATTGAAAAGAACACCAAGCTTAGTGAGGGAGGAGGTGGGTGCTGAGCTGTAGATGATGTCAGCATAATCAAATACTGGGAGAATCCATTTGGTTATAAGTTCATGATGGACTGGAAGGGAGAGGCTGTCCTTGCATTTGTAGAGCAACCCTAGTTTAAGGCAAAGTTTTGTGTGCATAGCAGTGATGCTGGATGGGAAATCTAAGGATGCGCTGAGCCATATGCTTAGGTATTTGTAGGCAGGAACAATTTTGAGGGGTGTGCCTGTGAGTGTAGCGAATACTGGTGGAGGTGTTGGTTTGGTTAATTTTTTGCCTTGAGTCAAAAGTCATGGCGACTGTTTTTTTTGTGTTTATTTTATTTACTTTTTTTATTTTGTTTTTGGTAACTGGGTAAGTTCACTAGACATAGAGAGGCCTATTTTCAGGCACAACCCAGCTGGTGATCCTGGAACCAGTTTATAACTGCATGAAAATCTTGTTGAAGGGGAATTTGGACATCAGAAACAGTGGGTCCAGACAGGTAAATGATGGCATCATTGGCATATGTGTGTATGTGGGAAAGGGAACAGACTGAAGGGAGATCATTAATAAAAAGAGAAAAGAGGACAGGTCAAAGGATGGAGCTCTGGAGAACACCACATAGGATAGGGAGGGGTGAGGAGAGGACATTACTGATTTGTACGGCCTGCTGCCTGCCAGTTAGGTAGAAGTTACACTAATTTACTGTTTGGGAAGACAGTCCAGCTGCCTGGAGTTTGTTTATGAGGAGGGGTTAGAGCCAGAGTAGAAGGCTTTGGTGAGGTAAATGAATATTGAAGAGGTAAAATTACCTATTTCAATAGCAGAGAGTTGGTGAAGCATTGTAGGGAGGAAGTGGAGGAGGGAGATATTCATAAACCTGACAGGACAGGGGGGAGGGTGTTTTTGGATGTCAGGAAACCATTTAGTTTTAAATGGGCACTGGATTCTTAGATTTTGGCTAAGGAAGGGAGTAGGGAGATGGGCCGGAAGTTTCCTGGGGAGAAGGGGATTGCCATCCTTGTAGAGGGGGATCACTATGGCATATTTCCAGGCTGATGGGACTGAGCATGAGGAGAAAGAAAGGTTTAGGAGGTGTGTAAGGGGGAGTACAGTGGAGGGAGCAATGATTCTGAGTTGTTCTTGGTGGAGACCATCAGGGCTTAGACTTGGCTGGGTTTAGGGACATGATTGCCTGGTAGACTTCAAGCTGAGAAACAGAGGAGAAGTGGAAGCTGTTTGGCTGGGGTGGGGGTGGGGGGATTGAGTTTAGGGCAGTTGGAGGGTTGTCGGGGAGAGCACAGGTGGTGAAATATTTATTTAGGAGATCAGCAACTGTAGATGATTCAGAATATTGGACTCCTGACTCCTGAAGGGTGGGTGAAGGGGAGTTCAGAGGGAGGGTGTAGGACTTAGCATAGATCATTCCAGAAGGAAGAGGAAGAGTGAGAAAATGTTTGCAGGTCTGATTTGTAAAAGTGTGCTTTGACTTGGCAGATAGCCTTGGTACAATTTTTTCGAAGAGCCCTATAGTATTAGAGATCAGTAGGGGACTGGGAAGCTTTGAAATGAGCCCAGGCCTGGTCATGAGATTTACATTGTGAGAGTAGATCTGAGGTGATCCCAGGATAATGACGACATTTAACTCTAATTATTTTTTGGGGGTATGGATATTTCATATTTTAAGGAAGGTGTTAGTGAAATGGGTAAGGGTGGAGTCTATGTTGGTGGAGGAGAAGACTGGAGATCAATCCACTGAGGCAAGGTCATGGAGTAGGGTATCGATATTCAGAGGTCTAAGAGGACAGTGCCAAATATATTTGGGGGTATGTGTGGTGGTTGGATTTTTCTAATGCAGAAAGTGAGGCAATGGTCACTAAACACATCTGAGAAGGTGCCTGCAGTGATTATCCAGTGGGGGCAAGATGAGAGAATCAGATCCAGTAGTGAGTGGTTCTGGGATCAGGGGTTTTGCCAGGTAGGTGCTATAATCAGTTGGGTCAGGTTCAAAGAATCAGTGCTGAGGAGAGACCTAGTAGTGAGGGGGGAAAGTCAGTCCAAATTGAAGTCGCCTAGTAGAATAAGTTCTGTGGCAGCATGAGTGGTAATTGAGGTAATACAGGAAACAAGGGAGGAGAAAGAGACCCTGAGGCAGGCATATAGGATCCCTATAAAGAGGGGGGTTGAGGAAGGGAGGGAGATTTTAGCCAGGAGGAATTCATGTGAAAATAGGATGGATTTGTGTTGGGTAATGGTGCAGGAAAGGGATTTATGGGTGTAGAGGGCAACACTGCCACCCCATTTACCAATATCCTGACAGGAGAGGGTGTGTTCAGGTACAGCCAGCAGACTATCAGGGATCTTTGAAGATAGCCATGTTTCAGACATGCATAGGACATCTAGGGTGTGTTGTCTAACCCAAATTTTCATGCTATAAAGCTCTGGTAGGAGGCTTCTAGTATTTGTAGGGAAAATTCTCTGTTCTTTGGGTAGAGGGGAGGGAGGGAGAGGGGCAGGAGGGCCTGGGTTGAGTTCAACATCTCCAGAGAGGAGTAATAGCAGGAGAAGAAAGGGGTGGAAGAAGGGTAGCCATTTACATTTGGTATGACATGGTCATTTAGCAGGGGAATAAGGGACGGAGTAAGAAGTTAAGTGGTGAATGACCTCATGGTTTAATAAGGTGGAACGTAACAGCCCTGGGTGAGTGGCCAGATGTGGTAAGAGGGAGGTGACTGAAGGGGGAGGAGGGGTAGTCAAAAGAAGTCTGTTGGATGTGGCAAGGTAGGGGTAGGAGAAAGTTGGGGCAGTTTGTGTGTGTGAGGTTATGTGGAAAAAAGTGGAGGCTGTGCAAGTAGTAAAGCAAGGAGGTTAGCAAGGATGTAAGTATGGGAAATCATTTGGGTGGAGGATATGGTGTGACAGGAGGAGAGAGGGAGCTGTGAGAAATATAGAGGACAGGCAGGGGGGTACAGTGCTGAGATATAGAGCAAAAGTATAGTTTGACACTCATAGAGGAGTGGGAGGAGGGAGGGGATTGGTGAATTGTGTGGGACTGGGGATGTTGGATGAGCAGTAGGTTTGGGAGAGAGGAGTTACTTCATAGAATTAAATCATGTGTTGTACTGGGGATGAGAAGGAGCTAGGAAATAGAGTGAGGGGGGACAGGCATGGTGGTGCGGGTGGAGTATAAGTTAAAATAAGTGGTTGGTGGAAGCAGAGATGAGGGAAAAAGGTGCAGAGGAAAAAATGAATAAAGCTCAACTGCCGAGCCTGGCTGGGAATGGAGAGGGGCAGGGGAAGGGAACCACTTCTGTGTGCTGGGAAGCAGGAGACAATCAACTGCATTTGGCTGACAATTAATTGCTACTAGGAGCCAAAGCCCAAACCAGTGAATAGGGGCTCCCCAAAATGGCATTGGATGCCAAAGTGGTGTGGTCCTTAAGAATTACCTAGCAGTGAAAATCAGAGCTCCTTTTTCTGCGGGAGCCTGGGGGGGGGGGAGGCTGCAGGACTGCTGGAGCCCTCACAACCCAAGAGCTGAAGTTGAAGTGATGGTGTGCTGTGGAGGTAAAATGAAAATAAAAACAGGGGCCGGGAGCTGCTAACAGTGAGGTAAGGAGGGGGCAGGGTTTGATAGGATTAGGAGGAGGGGGGAGGGGTGTTGGCCGGTAGAGAGAGTAGACCTGTTAATTCTTGAAATGGAGTGTGTGGCTGTGGGGATGGTCCGGGGTGGATCAAGGGACAGGGAGAGAGCTTAAGTGGGACAGAAAGTGATAAGAAAAGCCAGAAAAGTGCCACCTCTACCTACAGTGACATTCTCCAGGATGAAACACAGTTCTGCAGCATTTTGCAGCACTCTGCAGAATGCTGCAGTAGACCTACTGAATAAAGCAAGGTAATTTCGATGACAATTAGTCCCTTTTGTCATTCAGGAAAATGTGACTCAGCTAAGATGAAGTGAATGCCATAGTTTCCTGCATGACAAAAGGGACAAATTGCCATTGAAATTACATTGCTTTATTCAGTAGGTCTGCTGCAGCATACTGCAGAGTGCTTTAAAAGTAGCTTTCATCCTGTGGGACATCACTGTAGCTAGGGCAGAATGAGATGGGAGGTATGCAGTCTCTGTTAGGGATAGTGTTGAAAATGTGAGGCTGTCATACATCTTGTCAGTGCAGACATTGCAACTCTGACTCAAATTCTTCCTCAAATAAGATTTCTTCACATTTTCCTTGATGACATAAGGAAAAACTTTAAGTGAAAAGAAGACACCACCGTTATTATGCTGGCAGCAGACTTGAGTTTCAGACTGTCGACTGATCTGAGAATAAATGCCATGTTTGAGAATGACACCTATGTGTTGGCTACATTGCTAGATCCCGGTTTTAAGGGAAACATTGAAACCATCCTTTCTGCAGGGGGCAGATATTGAGTACTGGAGAGATCTTCTGCTAACCAAATGGGACATCGTCCCACCAACACCATTAACTGATGTGCAGCATTCAATCTCTGCCAAACCATCAGAGTGCGCATCTGATGCAGACAATAGTACAGCTATAAATTATTCACAATCACTAGTTATCAGCAAGGGAAAAGACATCTACAGCTACTTTTCGTGCATCCCATGGTCAGGGTCAGAAAGGCAAATCAATTCTGAGTTGCCTGCAACAGCATAGTATCCTGTAAGGAAAGTGCAGCTGGTTTATCTGCCAAACTGGTAACTGTCTCACATAGCACAATGATCCAGGAGTATTTTGCAGACCATGCTGTGATTGGTCTTGAGGAAGATCCATTACTATTGGAAACAAAAGAGAATAATATGACCAGATCTAGTAAATCTTGCAATAATGTGCCTCAGTTGTCCACCTTCAAGCGTATATTCAGAACACGTATTTAGTGCAGCTGTAGGACTTGTCATTGACCAATGAACACTACTAAATCCTATAAATGTGGAATGACTTACATTTCTCAAAATGAATGCTGACAAATTATAATTGTCCCAAACACTAAATTATGCGGTTCTGACCCTGAACATGAACAACAGCCTGCAGACAGTGATACTGAATATAATGACTAGGTTGTTGTAGAAAATCCTGTGTGGAGTGGCGTACTGCCAAATTTGGTAACATTGCTAACACATCTCTCTCTCAGCAGTTGCAACTGTCCCTCTGAAATAAATCCTGCCATGGTCACAGACAGTTCATGGTCAATTCTGACAATGTTGGCACCATTATTTAAACTTGAATTCACTTATATTTTATTTTTTATATTTTGTCAAACATGTTCCACATGTCACATACTGTTCCAGTCCTGCTCTATATGAGCACTTCACAAATTCTGGAAGGACTGTTGCTACTAATAATGCACAGGCCTTATGTCATAGTTGTTATCACAGTTTCTCCCACTAGCGTCACTTTTCCTCAGTTGTACTGTCATTCTCCTTAGACATGTACTAGTAACAAAACATGCCATCACCACTGCCACGATACCAGCCACATGTGCCACACTACTTTTAGGCTGGGATATTCAAAGGGGTTGCGTCTGGCGCAACTGAGTTGCACTGGCATAACCCTGCATTGTGCCCCGGTGGGATATTCAAAAGGCTGCCAGGCGCAGTGCAAGTCCCAATGCACAGGGGTGCAAGGTAATCCCATGCAGCGCAGATGCAGGTTGTGTGCACATGCATATCCGGCACAACCCGATATTCAGCCCGGGATTTGCGGAGCATATGATGGCACAACCCCAACATGCGCAGTGCACTGGTGCTCAAAGATGAGCCAAAAAAAACAGGCTTAAATGCTGGCCACCCACAGGTGGGTGACTGTAGTGCAAGGCGCAACACAACAGCTGCCAGCCTTGGGTGGCCACCCACCCAGCAGGAACACCGTCCACAAGCACCCTGACCCCCTGGTGGTCTGGTGGCCCCCCTGCCCCATACACCTGATTGTGGGCTGTTGTACTAAATACCGATTCACCTGGTGGTCCAGAAGTAAACCCACCCGGTACACCCGATTGCAGGCTGTAGTAATTTGTTAAAATCCCTGGTGGTCTAGCAGTAACCCCCCCCACCCCGTAAGCCTGACCGCGGGCCATTGTGGACATGAAGAATTACCTGGTGGTCTTAACTTTGCCAGTTTTTAATATTTTCACTCCACATTTTCAACATTGCCATTTTTACACACCTCCTTTTAACAGTACAGTTGTCATTTTTCACATCCTGCCCAAAACATGTTTTCACACTTGTGGCACAGAATGGCGTGGTCACTCTGCGAAATCACCTTTTGGGACAAGTGAACAAAACGACACTGACACTCTTCATGAGGAGCAGTCCCAAAAAGGCCATGTTGGAAATTTGGGGCAATACCTCCAACAAATGGCCAGGTTACACCAGGGCATTCAATAATTTCTACACACGTGTGTAACTTTGGTCACTTGGCAGCTCGTCACAGCCATAACGTCTCTGGCTACAGCTTGTTAGTATTTCTAGGTTTCACCACATTCTTGAAATACATGATGTGAAAATAGTGGCACGTCTCTGTGTTGTCTCAAACTATGGGTGGATTTTAGTAGAAAAACGTTTTGACATTTTGCTAGTTAGTTTACCTCTCCTCCCGTGTGCGCGTGCACACACACACACACACACACACACACACACACACACACACACACACAGATTTGCAAACCCATTGAGAAGTTAGATTGTATCTGTGGTTACAGAAACCAAACACTTTAGAAATTGTTAATCCTCTTGTATTATGCATTCTAAATACTGCCTTTTTTTGCAAACTGCCTCTGCTGTAATCAGTTTGTAACATCTACAGTACGTAATGAGGGGTTTATATCTAGAGGCTGCATTGTAAAATGCTATCTTGGTTCTCTGTGGCTGGCAATGATTACATGAGCCAGTTGCTCACTGTTGTCTGTTCACAATCAAGCAAACTGCCACGTAGCATAGTTCTACAATCCAGGAAACCAAATGGAAGAATATAATGCAAAAATGGAAAGATTACTTTAGCAACTCTTGGCACCATTTGTATTCTAATTAATGATAGCACACAGACTCTAGAATAAATAACATAAAATGTATATTTATTGGAGACATTTCCCAGTTCAGCTTTCATCTCTGTGCTAGGATGTGCATAAACATAATGCCCTGCACTGTGTGTTGTGCTTTGGAAATAATGCACACACACACATTGGAGATTTACACAAGCAAACGGATTGGAATTCTCTGTCTTCTTGTATTGTTTTATATTTTACATACTGCCTTTTTTGAGAATGTCCATTGTTTGCCATGCATGTCATGCCAGCTGTAATGAGTCTGTAATAGGTTTGGAAAGTTTATGGCATGAGTATACGTTCTAAAATACTGCCTTGGCTCCTTGTGATTGGCAGAGTTTGCACATGCTGGTTGATTACTGCTGTCCCTTGTTGTTGTTGATCAAGCAAACTGACACACAGCATAGCTCATAATCCAGAAGATGTAATGGAGGAAAGGTTTGAAAGAAATGGGTGAAAGAGATTGAAGAAATTAGCGCAAAGTGAGAAGGATAGCTAATCATCTCTCAATAGGCTTGGTACTTTATTCAAAAAGTGTATGACCTGCAGAATAGCATAGAATTAACATTTATATAATGATTTTCATATAGTGTATCCCAAAGCGATTTACAACCACTTTACATAGGATAGCCAGATTGAAATGCCACACCTCTTTTCCTGTGGGGTAATGCTGCAGCTTGGAACATTGTGCCACGCTCAATACCATTGGTACTGTGATTGCGTATTGCTATGGTGTATATCGCTTTTTACAGTGTCTGAATTACATTTGTGTTTATACTGTATTGCACTGTGTGGGTGTTGGGGCTTGGGGAGGGGAGGTTGAAGCCAGAATCACAACAGGATAGTGTTGTTTCCAAGGGGATGCAATTCAATACTTGTCACCTAGCACACTTTAAATTTCTGTGGATGGAGGCCCCACGCAACTTAGGTTCAACTTTGGATTATAAACCCCAACAGGAGTTTAATGACTCAAACCCCTCAACCTTATATGAGCCCACGAGGGAGGGGAAGTGGTACCATGTCAGCGAGAGGGACCATAGTCACAGGCGGTATGAACCCCAAAATCCTAATGAAATCCCAAGCCAGCTAAGACTACCTAACTTGAAATGAATGGCCACAGGACACAAGATCTGTAGTCTTATCATTTGTTAGACAGTGTTTTACTATGGGGAGTGATCTGACATCTCCAGATTAAGAAGAAAATCCAGGTCCCAGAATATATAAAAAATGTAGTATCAGGATTGATTCACTTCTCACACTGACTTACACATACTGAGCCAATTGTTAAGGTAAGGAAACACCTTTAGCCCCTGCAATCACAGAGGGCCACTACTACTGAAAGACACTTGATAGTGAGTCACGTGATACAGCTCAGCTAAGGCAGACACACAACGCATTGCTCTGTCTGATCATCTTGAGTTTTCTGTTGAAAGTAACTTTAATCAGAAGGTAGTAGTTACTACTATTTAGTTTCATTCTGCACAATGTATTTACTGCCACAAACTTCATGGAAGAGTAGCCACGTTTAACCAGCTGCAGTAGCTGCTTATCATGGAGACTATGGATAGTGTGGCCCCATCCAACCAGCTACAACACACTCCACCATCAACTCTGGAAACACTGTGGGAGCCAATGAAACTGAAAGCCTCTAAATCCTCCTCATACTCGGGCACTGACCCTGATTCGGGAGAAACTACAGACACATCTTCCAGGGAGCTCCATGCTATTAATGAAGTTATCTTGGAGCGTGCCAAAGACATGAAGCTCCTCTGCCCTGTTCTGGACACCTCGACCCATAGGGTCAGTGATGCCAAAGCCCGACTCAGGTCTTTAGTGGATAAGCAAATCTGCTATGAAATGGAACTTATAGCCCTTTGGAAAAAGGTCTCTAAGCTGTAAGCCAGGATAGAAGACAGAGAAGGGTGAAACAGAAGAAATAATTTGGTGATAATGGGAATAACATAAAAGGAGGAAGGGATGGATATGCTTGCTTTTGTGCAGAAGTTAATTTTAGATGCGGCAGGCCCCTTTCCTCACAAAGATTTATATTTCTTTATTTATTTAAAAGTTTTACCAGAAAGGCATACTGAGCAGACAAATTGCTTGATTCCAGATGTGTCCTGATGGAGGGGGAAACATGGAGACAGTACAAGTAATATATAGCATACAGAAAGGAACAGTACATTTTATACAGATACAGCAGATATTAAGATACAATGCAATAGGAAATTACTTATGATATAACATTCACAGATGATTACAGCAAGTCCAAATATAGCACAGCCAGATGTTTCAGCCTGGTAGCAAGAACTGACAACCTTGTCAGACAGGTAGTAAGTGCTCAGACTCAAGACAGGGAAATGGAGGGATTAGATGCATGTGCATGTGGAGCTGAAGTGGGCTTTGAGGAGAGAGTTGAAGTAGTGTGTGGAGGAGGCATGACGAATGACTGAGGGGAGCGAGTTCCACAATTAAGGCATGTGGTATGAGAAGGCTGCTTGGCCTGCAGTGATGGACATATGCGGGATGGTAAAGGAGGGGGTGACATAGTGCCTGAGGGAGTGTGAAGGGGAGAGATGAGAATAGGACTGCGGAGAGGTATGAGGGCAGGGACTGAGTCCTGAACTTGGTCATAAGCCTAGCACAGTGGGACAGCCTTCTATCCTGAAAAGAGGGGAGACACAGGGATTGGTAGAGGACAGAGTGGTAGGTACTGGGAGGGCAGTCAAGGACAAAATGGCAGAAAGAGTGAAGAGGGTATCCAGTCTTGTTAGGGAAGTTTTGGGAGTGGTACTGTAGACTACGTCACTGTAGTCAAAAATTGGGAGAATAATTTTCTGTACAAATAGCACAGTGAGCCAGCAGCGAGATACATCCACAGTTGCGATATAGGGCTCCCAGATTGGGATGCAGCTTCTTGTGGATGGTCTCGTATGTACAGAAAAGTTGAGGTGCTGGTCAAGCCAGACCCCAAGGTATCTAAAGAAGGTGCAGTCCTCCAACTTAGTCTCATCCAGGGTGTGGAAGGTAGGGACAGAGGTGAGCCAAGAGAGTCTCTGCCTTGTGCCAAAAGTCATGGAGACAGTCTTCTTAGTGTTCAGGAATAGCTGATTAGAGCAAAACCAGAAGTGGACTTCACTGAAGTTGTGCTGAAGTCTGGCTGCCACATCAAAGGATGGGGGACCAGAAGCATACAGGACAGTGTCATCCGTATACATGCGAATGGATGTGTGTGGGTAGGCAGTGGGCAAATCATTGAGGAAGATGGAGAACAGTAGCAGGCCAAGGACTGAGCCTTGTGGGGATACCAGTTGAGATGGGGAGTGAGGTAGAGATGGAGTTTCCAATCCTGACAGACTGTGTCCTGCCTACGAGATAGGAGTGGAACCATTGGGTAGCCTCCCTAGAGAACCCAGCAAAGGAGAGCTTGCATAGAAGGAGAGGGTGAGATACAGTGTTGAAAGCCTTTGTGAGGTTGACAAAAATGGTGGGTGTGGTGTGGTCTTGATCCATACTGGTGAGGATGGAATCGGTGAGCCTCAGGAGGGAAGTGGTGGTGGAGTGGAGCTTTTGAAACCCAGACTGGTAAGGTGTGAAGAAATAAGTGGAGTCAAGGAAGGAGGAGAATTGGGAGAGGACTAGGTGTTCCTGGAGTTTTTCTAGGATGGGAAGGAGGGAGATAGAGTAGTAATTCTTGGGGGAAGAGGGGTTGCCACCTTTCGGCAGGGGGATGACTATGGCATGTTTCCACTCAGCTGGGCTAGAAGTGAGCAAGAAGGAAAGGTTGAAAAGTGAGGCCGGGGGGAAGCAATGGCAGGGCCTGCCAGGAAAAGTAATTTGGATTACAGCCCAGTGGGACATTTACCCTTGGAAGGGTTTAGGGCAAGTAACATGTTGTAAACATCGGTTGGGGTCACATGGCGGAAGGAGAAAGCAGGGGAAGAGACTTGGGCAGGGTGGGGTGTGGTAGGAGGTGCTGTTGAGAAAAGTGGGAGAGTGGACAGGAGTGATGTAGTAGAATTTGTGAAGAAGGAGTTGAACTCTGTAGCTACTGTGAGGGGTTCCGTTACTGTGGAACTGCCTGCATGTAGGACAGGGATGGGGTCTGGGATGGGGGGGAGAGTGATTGTACCACCTTCCAGAATTTAGGGGGTGTTTAATGTTGGAGTGGAAGGTGGTTTTGAAGTAGTATGCTTTTGCCTGGCATATTTGTCTTTTGCAAGCATTACGAAGAGTACAGTACAGCTGGTAATCCGAGATGGAGCAGTAACTTTATGAGACGTCCAAGCCTGGTCCCTGGCCCTGAGGCTGACCATGATATTGGCAGTGATCCAGGGCAGGTTAGAGCCCTGCACCTGAGTACATCTGAGTGGGGCAAGGGTGTCCCAGACCGAGAGGAATTTGGACAGGAAATAGTCCAGGGCAGAATCGATGGAGGTGGCATGAGGGATGACTGACCAGTCAACGTTAACCAGGTCATTTAGGAGGGAAGTGTGATCCAAGAAATTGAAGGACTGAACCAGTAAGTTTTTTTGGGGTGGGTGCCTTTGGCTTATGGACTTTTCTCACCGAGTAGATTAGATGGTGGTCACTTAGGGAGTTGGGTAAGGGACCTGCTGCTATTATCCGATGCGAGTGGGAGGCGAGTGTCCAATCTAGTAGAGAGTGATTCTGGGTTTTTAAATGTAGTCAGGTGGGTTCCATAATCAGTGACCAAACAAAATCAGTCCTTTATTTTTAATGAAGAGACCACTCTCCTGGCTTCATTACTTATAGTGTGCTCCAGCCAATGAAAGGCTCACAGGTGTTTAATGGGGAGCTTAGCAATTAGAAGAAGGCCACAATTCTCCTACATTCAAATCAATACAAAAGGTTTGCAAGCTCAACCACTGTATTTACAATACAACTTAGTAAAATTAGTGGGGTGGCTCTGGTGTGTGACCAAACACAAGCATATAATTAAGTACCAGGGCACTCCCGCCCCCGCCCCCATTTTGCTGCATTAAAGCATGCAGTTTTTTCAGAATAACTCCAATGTTCTTACTTTTCATACGTTTCAGATTGGTGTTTGGTTCTCATTATCCAGCAGAACCATAATTAAGCCTGGCCACTTCGGCAAAGTGACCACCTCCCTCAATCAGGTAAAAGCATCACATTTTAACTTGCCATACTAGAGCTGCTGTCTCCTTGCTTCCAGAAGCCACCCCACTAATTTTACTAAGTTGTATTGTAAATACAGGGGTCGAACTTGCAAACCTTTTGTACTGATTTGAATGTAGGAGAATTGTGGCCTTCTAATTGCTAAGCTCTCTATTAAGCACCTGTGAGCCTTTCATTGGCCAGAGCGCACTATAAGTAATGAAGCCAGGAGAGGGGTCTCTTCATTTAAAATAGAAAAAGCAAGGAGACCTCAGCTCTGATATAGCAAGTAAAAATGTGATGCTTTTTATCTGACTGATGGAGGTGGTCACTTTGCTGAAGTGGTCAGGCTTAATCATGGTTTGGCTGGATAATGAGAACCAAGAACCCCTCCAAAATGTATGAAAAGTAAGAACATTGGAGTTATTCTGAAAAACTGCAGGCTTTAATGCAGCAAAATGGGGAGTGGGGGGTGGTAGTGCCCTGGTGCTTTAACTATATGCTTTTGTTTGGGCACACACCAGGAGCCACTCCACTAATTTTAGTAAGTTGTATTGTAAGTACAGGGGTTGATCTTGGAAACCTTTTGTACTGATTTGACTGTAGGAGAATTGTGGCCTTCTTCTAATTGCTAAGCTCCCTGTTAAACACCTGTGAGCCTTTCATTGGCCAGAGCACACTATAAGTAATGAAGCCAGGAGAGTGGTCTCTTTATTTAAAAATGCAGGAAGCAAGAAGACCTCAGCTCTGATATGGCAAGTTAAAATGCGATGCTTTTTACCTGACCGATGGAGGTGGTCACTTTGCAAAGTGGTCAGGCTTAATCATGGTTCAGCTGGATAATGAGAACCAAGAACCCCTCCGAAATGTATGAAAAGTAAGAACATTGGAGTTATTCTGAAAAACTGCAGGATTTAATGCAGCAAAATGAGGGGGGGGGGAGGAGTGCCCTGGTGCTTTAACAATATGGGTTCCATAATCAGTTTGGTCTGATTTAGTGGGGCTATGTCATTACGAATTTTACAGCTAGAGTTGGAGAGCCATTTTACGTTGATATCACTAAGGACATGGAGCTCCCCACCCGGTGCCTGGGAATTGAGGGCAGCTAGGAGGTACATGATAGTGGACACAGAGGAATTAGGGGGACAGTAAGAGCCAGCTACAAAAATGGGATGGAGTGGGGGGAGGGTGATTTTCACCATCAATGAGTCAATATTTTACGTATGTGGTTGTGAAAGCGTCACTGGGGTGAATTGGAGGCAGGAGTTTATCTACATGGAGATGCCGCCTCCTCTTTTGTTGCTGGGACGATCATGCTGGATGACTGTGTAACCTGGGATTGAGATGCAAGCATCCTGGGTGTGTGGTTTTAGCCATGACTCCATATTAATCAGCACATCCAGTTTTAGGGATAAAGAAATCGGCTGGAGCAATGCGATTTTAGTGAGAAGGCCCCTGATATTTAAGTGGGTTAGCTTTAGGCCCCATGGTAGTTGGAGAGGAGGGTGATGGGCTCGACCGGGGTTGGGCTCAATGTCCCCGGCCATCAGTGGCAGGATTGTTACCAGGGTCCTGGATAGAGCTAATAGACTGTTGTGGTGGGGAGGGGGAATGGTGGGGCAAAGCTGGGGTTGCCTGTGGGGGGAACTTTAGTGTTAGCAGACCAGAATGGAAACTGGGGGGTAATGTAGAAGTACCAGTTGTCCAGGGGCTGGGGTGATTAATGGGGGACAGAGTGAGGGAGGAGATAGCTGAGGGGTGTGATAAGGTAGCATAGGGTGGATTAGTGAATAACAGGTCAGTGTCTTAGGGAAGGACAATGGTGGAAGAGACACTGAGGGCACATAGAGAGTGACAAGAGCAAGTGAAATGAGGAACATGATGAAAACAGGTGTGGGTATGGCAGGGCACCAGCGGGTAGCCTATACTAGGAGTCTGTGTGACCTTGGGCGAGGTAGAGTATTTAATGTACTTCTCATCTAGAAATACTTGAGTGGCATCTGGTGGTGAGCTGCTATAAACTGTAAAAGGTGAAGTAGGCTGATAGAGTTTTACAGTCATGTGTGATAGGTGGGCTGTACAAGATGCCGAATGTGCCTCAGAGCAAACACCATTCTGTATTGTACCTGGTTCAGCAGTGCAGGGGAGGGCAGGACATTTGCAGCTTTGGGTGCCCTCACAACCTCACTGGGCAGCTGTGGAGAAAGGGACTACAAATATAAGCAGGTACTAAGGGAGGAGGGACATGCAGGGGAGGGTGGAGAAATGGGTCAGGTAACCGGAGTGATTTTCCAGAAGTAACAGAATTTAAATTGATAAATGCTAGAACAGCTAACTGATGGTTTATTTTTTTCACAAAGTTTCCAGCAAACAGAATTAACTTGTCTAAGCTAACACAGCTAACTGATTTTTTTACCAGGTTTTCAAGCTAATACAGTTCCAAGCTACAGGATTAAAATGGCTGGGCTACACTTCTGCCAAGAAATACATACTCTGTAATTTAAAAGCTTGCACTCCTCACAGGGCAAGCACTGCCTTTAGGCACCTGTTTAATTTGACCAGTAATTAAGGAATGAGCTAACCCAGAATGCGAGCACAGAATTAATAAGGCCGGGCTACACTCCTCTGCCAAAAATACATACTCTTTAATTTATAGCCTTAAACCCCTCACACAGAAGGCTCTGAATTACTAAGGTAACCCAGAGAATGCAGAAACTAAACTAAAGAGTGTCCTAATGTAACAGCTGAGCCCCTCAAACCAGACAACAGGCACTGTAGTTAAGGCACAAGTTAATTTAATCAAAAAGTAGAGAGAATGCAGAGGAACCAGCTTACAAAAAAACTATCAGAACTCCTCTGCAGACTAAAATAGGCAGAGGAACCATTTAGGCCCTGGACACACTGGGGAACTTAAAATGGTTTAAGTGCCTTAAAATGTTTAAATCCCTCTAGCACTGTTTGCCAACAGACTACAAGCCCCTTAAAACATTTTAACAAAAGTGTTTTTAAACCCTGCTAGATACCTAGTCTTAAAACCATTTTTAAAACCGTTTTGGAGCTAGCATGGTTTTACTCACAGGTCTGTCCAGGAATAAAAATGTTTTAAGCTGTAATGGTTTAACTAAAACAGTTCTAGCAGCAGTGTGTCCAGGCAAGCACAGTTCTGTGTATTGGACTTAACACAAAATAGTTACAAGAAGAACAGGTTTAACACTAGCAGTGTGGCCACACTAAACCGTTATCAAAAATGGTTACTGAGTAGAGTGGCTGCACTGAAATGGTTTAGCTAAGCTGGTTTTAAAAACGGTATTCAAAAACAGTTATGTAGTGTGTCCAGGGCCTTAACGTTAGTAAGTTAAATTCAGATTGAGCAATCAAACGTTTTGGTGCCAAACTTCAAATCCATCCCAAACTCTCACCGATGCCCAATGCATCTCAGAGCAAGCACCATCCTGTATCATACCTGGTTCAGCAGCGTGGGGGAGCACAGGACTTCTGCAGCTTCAGGTGCTCTCACAACCTCTTTGGGCAGCTGTGGAGAAAGGGGTCACAAACATAAGCAGGTACTAAGGGAGGAGGGACATGCAGGGGAGGGCGGAGAAGTGGGTTAAGTAACCGAAGTGATTTTCCAGGAGTAACAGAATTTAGATTGATAAATGCTAACACAGCTAACTGATGTTTTTGGTTTTTTTTTACAAAGTTTCAAGAAAAAAGAATGAACTTGCCTAAGCTAACACAGCTAACTGAATTTCTACCAGGTTTCAAGCTAATACAGTTTCAAGCTACAGGATTAAAATGACTGAGCTACACTTCTGCCAAGAAACACATACTCTGTAATTAAAAAGCTTGAACCCCTCACAGAGCAGGCGCTGCCTTTATGCACTGCTTTAATTTGACCAATAAATAAGGAATGAGCTAATCCAGAATGCAAGCACATAATTAATAAGGCTGGGCTACACTCCTCTGCTAAAAATACATACTCTTTAATTTAAAGCTTTAAACCCCTCACAGAGAAGGCTCTGAATTGCTAAGGTAACCCAGAGAATGCAGAAACTAAACTAAACGGAGTGTCCTAATGGAACAGTTAAGCCTCTCAAACCAGAGAACAGGCACTGTAGTTAAGGCACAGGTTAATTTGATCAAAAAATAGAGACAAATGCAGTGGAACCAGCTTACAAAAAAAATATCAGAACTCCTCTGCCAACTAAAATAGGCAGAGGAACCATTTAAAGTCATTAAGTTAAATTCGGATTGAGCAAGTGTCCATCTTGGTGCCAAAATTCAAATCCATCTCAAATTCTCACAGACACCAAATGCACCTCAGAGCAAGCACACTCCTGTCTCATAGCTGGTTTCAGCAGCGCGGGGGAAGGCAGGATTTTTTCAGCTTCAGGTGGCCTCACAACTTCTCCAGGCAGCTGGTTCAGCAGCACGGGGGAGGGCATATAATTATATATAATTGAGCATGCACACTGTTCTCTGTGACTGGTTCCTGGGCCTAAGGAAAGACCTCGCCCTATTCAATTCAATTAAATTTTATTTTTTTATATTGGAAAGTATGTGAGCAAAAATGCCCATTTGCACAAATGTCCAATGGTACACAAATTAGATGCAATTATTCTGAAAATGCTTAAATTGCTGGACAAAATTAATGTCCAGAAAAAGTAGAGGGAGAAAGAGGAGCTTTTGTAGCACTCAAAGTGGTTTTATATTTCCAACAGTTTTACTCTGCTGACCAGACAATTATGAGGGAAGTATGGGGCATTATTTCTAAGCAACTCGCTGCTAGAATCCAATTCAGAATGTTATACCCAGTAAAACTTTTGATCACTGCTAACAGTGGTACTAAACAGTTTGCCTCTGCCCAAAAGGCCTGGGACGGATTGCCTGTCATCTTCCCTCGCCTATATTTCCTGTACAGAAAACAAGCAAGAGAGAGAGGCACCATTATACTGCACTGTTACAGTCCATATACATACAGTACCAGCTGATATTTTGATGTACTGTGTAATGTTACTGCTGCTATTATTATTATATGCTTAACTACTTGGCATTCAATAGAACTTTCGGAATGTTGAAATCAGGCCAAGAATTTTTCATAGCAGTCCATCTTTATGTTTTTTATTACTACAGAAGCCAACAAAGACTGAACTTTCAGGGAACTGTCACTTACACCATCAACTCCTCGATATCTAATTGCCAGCTTTCTTAACCCAATTGACCACTGAGTTTTTGCAGCATTAAAACTCACAGCTTCATCAGTGGCTCTTTAGTCCTTAGCAAGCAGGAAAACCAATGATTCACACAGGCAAAGATACTTCAAAGACAAATTGGTTTATTGAATAAACAGCAAACAGTTCCCCCGTGCTTCGAGGGTATCAACTCTCTTCATCGGGGAAGGGGGTTGGGGGGTGGAGTCATGCATTCATCAAAAAATTTATGTACAAAAAAAATCCATGACGTGATCCAAAATAATCAATCACTGAAGTGATGCAATAAATCTACAGCAATAGTGAAACACTAAATGAATAAAAAATGCTTAAGACTCCCTTTGTGCAAAAAACTCCGATTACTGCTGACAGACATATAATAAATGATTACATAATAAATTATTACAAGTGTATTTGAAGTTACTTCATTATTTCCATAAATAACATAGAAATTTAAATTTAGTCTTCATATAATAATGGGATGGCTGAAAAAAATATACACTATAATATTTTTATCAAAGCTTGTTACTTAATTAACTTTCAAAAACTATAGATTTATTAACTTCTTAGTTTAGGGATCAGCTTATAAGCAATCTTACCTTTCAATTTATTCAAAAGAAAAAATATCTGGTTGTATATAGCTATAACATTATTTGTCAGCCAGACTGGAGTCATGCAGGGAGAATAGAAAATGTATCTAATATGCAGGACAGGCAAACTAATGAGAATAAAGAAGCATACAATTCTGATTATCCTTTAATTATTTCAGCTATTTGAAAATGCACATTAAGATCAAGTTCCTTATACTAGGGTTACCTAGATTTCTTAGGGATATCAACTAAGGTCATGTTCCTTATTTATCCCAGGATCTTCTAAAAGAGTCCACTGTTTTGACCTCCAATACCTCCAACGGCAGCTCATTCCAGGCCACCAGATTAAAAACAGATTCGTTATACGGAAATTGCCTAAGTTTCTTAGAGGTATACACGAAAGTCAAGTTCTTTATTTAGACCTTGTGGGCACATGGAGTTTAAGGAATAAATCCACCTTTCGGCACCATGCAATTCTGCTTAAAGTTGGATCAGCCTAACATTCTGTGGTGATTTGCATATGCAGCCCATGATGCTTTGCATTGTGGGGGCATGTGCGATTTTGTATTTTCTTGAAACTTGGCTTCTCAGCCAAATGCCCTTTGGGGTAACCCTTGCCTCAGTGTTTATGCACAGAGGTTCTTTGTCTTTTAAATTGTTTTTTATTTTAATGGGTTCACCACAATATATCCCAGGCACACTGCCTTAGGGGTAGCTGGTCCATGCCACTGGGGTGTCAAACAGACGAGGCATACTGATGATTCCTGGTAGGACGAAACACGTGTCTATGTCTTCTGTTAGCACCCTTTGCAAACTGTGTGAGAGGCTTCGGCACCATGCAATTCTGCTTAAAGTTGGACCAGCCTAACATTCTGTGGTGATTTGCATATGCAGCCCATGATGCTTTGCATTGTGGGGCATGTGTGATTTTATATATATATATATATATATATATATATGTGTATGTTTTGCTCCCTGAGACCGGCAGAGGGATCCAGTCCCTCCCTTGGAGGGACTTAGTGTCCGACTACACTGCTCCCTGGCCTGACACCCCCCTAATTCCTCCACGGGTCCCCCCCAGAGTGAAATCCATACCTCAGGGGGGCCAGCCGGGAAGCTGGTGTGGCCATCATGGAGCCTGCCAGCTCCTTTTCCCTTTTCTCCTGTCCCCCCTCCCCACCGACATAAGGACGCCGGTGCATGCCATCTTGACCCATACTGCCCTCCGGCCATCGCCAGAGGGCAGTCAGCGAGCGGGATGGCAAACCTCCCTCCCCTGAGACAGGAGAGCAGTCCTCCTCTCTCGTCTCTGCTGACCCATGATGGCCCAGGCTCATTCCCGAACCCGGCTCACCGGTGTGGTGCAAGGTGTAACAACCAGCGCCTCAACCTCCAGTGCCTCCAGACTGGCCATAGTTCATCTTATCTAAAATGACTGTTACCACCTTTTGTCAGACTGTCAATGCACTGACATTGACGTAATGCACCAGCGCCAAATGGAATTGACATAATTGGCACTTTGTGTCAAATTTTGCAGCAATTCTGATTTTTGAATGCAGATTGCATTGAAATCGGAAGCCCATGCACAAAACCAGCCCTACAGCACCCCTTTACCCAAAGTGGGGGTGCACCATGTCATAAGGGGGTTGCATTACAGTAGGCTGCAGCATCCCCTAAATTTGGATTCTGAAAGCTCCACTGTGGGCAGAAGTCCAGGCTGTGGTTAGACCAGCCATGAGATGGTCTAACAGTCCTTGCGCCACACTTTGGACTGTGCTGGGTGGGGTAAATAACCCCCTCATACCAACTGGCATTTGTCCACTGTGCCCCATAGTGGCCATATTGTACCAGTTTTGCAAAGTGTACCTGTTGCAAGGTATTATGGTGCACCATGCAGTGGTGCCTAGGACAGTTACAGACCCACAGAGCCTGCCAGCCATAGTGTTCCATCTACAGTCTTGTACCTGAGTTCCTGCCAAGACCATACCTTGATGGTTTCCAGTGATTGCTGAAAACTGTATACTGCACCTGTCAGCATGGTATGTGGTTCTCCTGTGGTACTGAACTGTTGTGGACACTGCACTGTTAAATACATGGTGGGTGCATAGGGTAAAACACCCACATATCTGAAGGTGATAGTCTCCGATATTCATAGGGCTGCTGCATGGATAAGTGGAACACACCAGTGTAGTTGTACCCTTACCCTATAGCAATATCAGACCGTCAACTTCGGATATGTGGGCATTTTACTGTATGCATCCACCAAACATTTAACAGTGCAGTGTTCACAACAGTCCAGTACGGTAGTAGGGATGGAGCTGTCATATTCATGTCTATGTATTATCCTTCACAGTTCATTCTGTATTGTTTGCACAGTCTGCCACCGACTTATAGAAGTGTGGCAACCACCTGCCGTGGTGCTACAGCATCTGCGGGGACATATGCCAGCACACATAGGGCTGTGCATTGGGGTTATCTTAGATGTACGAGTGGGTACCTATCCTGTACCACAAGAACACTGCATACCATGCAGCCAGGGGCAGTATATGTTTTTTAGTGATCACTGGAAGCAGCAAGAGTATGTTCTCGGCAGGAATCCTGGTACAGGTTTGTGGACGGAACACTATAGCAGGCATGCTCTGTGGGCCTGTGACTGTCCTGGGAACCAACGTGAGGTGCAGTGTAGTACCTTGTAACAGGTGTGCTATGTAAAACCAGCCCAAAAAAGCCACTACAGGGCTCAGTGAACAAATACCAGTCAGGTTGGAGGGTGTCTTATCCCCCTCAACATTCACATCCTGAGGCCAGCTTTCTGATGGGCAGGAGGGGATTATCACTCCCTCCATCAAACCCCTCCATGCATCACTTGTTTGGCACACCACTCCACTTGAAGCAACTCTGGGGACCTTGGCACTGGTACCCCTGCTGTACCAAACTCTGGCACAGGGTCTCTGGAGCACTAGGAGTTGTCACAGGCAGGAGTTCAGCGCAACTTGCATCAATCTAGAGACCTTTAGATAACTGGGCCCAAAGGATGACTTTTATCAACTATTAGTAGGTTAACAATAATACATTCTAAAGACCATGGGCTCAATTTTCAAAGGGTGACGCTGGGCATGTGTCAAACTCATCTTTTGGCAGAGTTGCGCCAAACTCCTTTGATGCAACTGCACTCAATTTTAGTACATCAGGTACAGTTGTGACAGTTTCCTCAATTTATGGCAGCTTGTGCCAAAGATTTGAAACACGGTCCCCCAAATGGTGCAAGTTAGAACAGGGAAAAGCTGGTAAACTTGTGGTATGTGGTGCTCAGGATTGAAAATCCCAATCTCTGGTTGGGAGAATGCTGCACTCCCCATGTGCCAAGTGACCTGATGCACTAGGAACTTGCAGCATTCATGGGACTTTGAAAATTGAGCCCCATGAATTAACAATGATAAAGACCATGGCCCCAATTTTCAAAGTATCGGGAATGATGCAAGATGCTTGCATCAAAGAGAAATGATGCAAGAGGCTCCCTGCACCACACCTTACATCATTCCCAGTTTTACAATGCAGCCAGGGCCACTTCAGGGACTGCCTGTGCTGTCCTTGCAATGGATGTACCCATGCGCTATAGCAGGAGGGGGCTTATGCCAGGGCAGCACCGCAGCATCCTCTAAGCCCAGATTTTGTACACTTCCAAATGGCACACAGTCCACTACAGCTACACCAGCCCAGGGCTGGTCTAAAAGCTTGTGTGCCATCCTATGAGCCATTGCTGGGTGGGAGGTTGATCGTACCCCTCTGGTGCGGACAGTGCCAGTGGAATCCTGTGCCAACTCCAACATGGTCATCTGTCCTAGCACCAGTGGAACTGCAGTTTATGCCATCTGAGTCTTCCTTCTCCCCACACTAGTCATAGAACCACCCCCCACGTGGCCCAAATCCTGGCACTGTGGTAGCCATGCCCTGTCCTCTTCCTCGGTCCATCACCAACCCCCACCCTCAGCCTGCCCCAACCTGCCCTATCCTGCCCTCTATGAGCCCTGCCATCCTTCTTGAATCATAGCCGGAGTGTCTCTGCCATGGCTGCTGCTGAAGGAATATCCCCAGCTTGTGGCATTCCCCTCCGGTGTGTCATTTGTTCAGTGCAGGGGATGGTTGTAGCAAACTCAGGGAGTTTGGCTCTGGGACCCCAGTTCTACTAAAATTTTGCACAGGGTCCCTGGCACATCTGAGTTTGCTGCAAGCGGGGATTCAGTACACGTGCACCAAGCTAAAGGGACCTTTGAAAATTGGCCTTCATGAATCAACACTCAGTTCAAAGCAGGCACCAAATACTTCTTTTATCTCTGTATGCAGTTATTGTTGATTTGACAAGCAAATTGCCATTGCTGTCTTCTGATGAAAACTTGTTTATTCTTTGGCATTCATCCAACTCCTTGATTGTCCCCTCACTGTTCACTTTTTGTCATACACCAAGGCCGATGTATTTTGGGATGTTTTGCTTTCCTCTGACAGCTTTTGCTGAAAAGTTAACCAAACACACACACATCGATGATGTGGAAGTTGAAGCTGTTCAAAACACTTATTGGATGTGACAGTCCCATTCTACTAGCTATAATTGTCAAATACTTTAAATGAGTTGTGTGATGCACACCGTCTTAAAGGCTGTCTGAGGTGATGTGGCTTTGGAAGAACTCCATTCCTGAAACAAAGATGTTCATTATCTCCAATGATTGATGCCAGCAGAATAGGTGTCCAAAATGTACCCATAGCAGAATAATACCATCAGCCTCCGGCATATTCTTATCAATCTTCTGTCATTTCACATATCAAGCTGCAAACTGCTTTGCAGCATATTTTGGTTATTAGAAAATTACAGCACATTCTTACTGGAAATGAATGTTTTGTTTTCTTTCACTACAGTATTTTGCCTCTATTAGCTATTTAAAGAGAGTAAATGAAGACATTTCACCACTGACTCAGTTCCAAACTCTCAGACCTTTCATTGGCAAGATGCATTTGAAAAACTGGGATATAGACCATTACCAAGAAGAGTGGAGACTTTGCAACTGATAACTTTATGCAAGATATGGCAATTGCATAACAATACATAACAATGGATGAAAATTAACTTTAGTGCTGAACTTTGTTTTTATCTTATTTGAACAGAGGGTTTATACAAGGCAGTTAGATGCCATGCTTGTTCCTGGCATTTTTGTGACATCACTCTAACCCCACAAGCTGATTGAAACTGGAATTGGCCTTTCTTATTGCCATAGGGTTATTATCAGAGATACCAAAAGAATTTTGTTTGACCCCGACCAGCTTAATAATTTTTTAAAGAACTACCAAGCCCAATTTCAGAATTCTCTGTCTGATGAGGAATCCAGAACATCACTGGATTCTATAAGAGATGCTGGAGTCTGAATAGTTTTATCTCTGTGTCAACCATACCATTCCCCTTCCCCCGATCCTGACTCCCAGCCGGCAACCAGCACAGCCCTTCGCTCTTTTCTCAACCACAGCAGGCTGCCGACTGAGCTGTCATGTCAGTGAATGAGTGTGTACTTGTACAAGTATGTACTCATTCATTGACAGCTCAGTTGGCGGCCAGCCATGGTGGAGAGAGGAAGGCTGTGCCGGTCACCAGCTGGGGGTCAGAATGGAGGGAAGCTGGGTGGTGAAACACTACCTGCCGGGGTGGGGAGTGCGCTAGACACCAGGGAATGGACTAGTCTAGTACCTTATTTTTCTATTACTGGGGAACAGGGATAGGGAGAGTGGTCAGCCAGACACCAAAGAATGGTCTGTACCTTCTAGGGGATCGAGATGGGGAGGACCACTGGACACCAGGGAAACCTGTTACATGATGTTGAGCAGGTGATTGGGTTGGGAGAGGGACCACTGGACACCAGGGAATACTAAAACCCAGTTGTTTTTTTAATTCATCAGAGTAAATCAGAACCTTTGGAAAAAACAAATCAGATTCGGAATCAGAACCGGTTCACAGCTGGATCCCACAGATAAGAAACTGCCGTCTAGATGACTTTATGTTATCCAATAGTCAATGGTGCTCTTCTGCTGGCATTATGCACAAGTTTATGTTACCTCACACAGCAATTTTTAAGATTTTTCAATTTCGCCACTTATTGGTTAAGGCAATGGGTCCGGTCCCCCCTCCTGCTCCCAATATCAGTTTTCAGGCTACCCTTACAGAGTTGGCGGGTTCACCTCATGCTGTATCTACAATATATACTGCTCTGTTCACCTGGACTTACCCTGAGAATTATGCTCCCATCTCCTTTTGGGCCTCTCTCTTCCAGGGCAGAGGTATGGATTGGTCTCTCTTGTGGCAAAGTTGTCATAAGTTCCTTAAGCAGGACAGACAGATTAACACAATTCAAAATTTTGCATAACATCTATTATTCTCCGCAGAGCCTTGCCAGACTGGATCTGATGTCTTCCCCTCTTGCACAAGATGCCAGTCTCAAGAAGGTGACCTCCTTCATATTTTCTGGAGTTGTTCTAAAATCGCCCCACTTTGGACCATAATTAATCAGCGTGCTGACCCTCTTTTAGGGCTCTCAGAATTGTTCACCCCCGAAATATGTCTTCTCGGGGATTTCTCTTCTATTTCAGTGGTGAACAGGAAGTATCACATAGCATTGATGTCAATGTCTGTTAAAAAGGTGGTGTTGAGGCATTGGAAGGACACGGAGGTACCATCTTATGTTGAATGGCTTCAGGAATTGTTGGCGAATCTCAGAACAGAGAGGGCTATCGCCAGTTTATATAACAAACTGGAAAAGTTTGACAAGATCTGGGGCCCACTGCAGACTCTTTATGCACTACATGCCTAAGTACTACCAGGTTATATTCTCTGGTGTTGTGCCAAAGAGTACCGATGTGCTGGGTTGTTCGGGGTGGGTAGTGGGTTGAGCAGGTAGGGGGGTGGGGGAGAGTGAATCATTTTGTATTTTGTGTCTGCCCTTTGGGGTTTATGATGTACTCCACCATGATTCGTTCTCTGTAATGGAAACTTTAATAAAATTTTAATTATAAAAAAGAACCGGTTCACAGCTGATTCACCCATCCCTAGTACAAACCCATTAATCACAAAATACAAAACAGTGCCCTTATTACTTACAATTGCTGCTGCGATTTATATACTTCATTACCATACACATCATAGCTTTCTGGATGTTTAAACAGTCGGTTAGCAACTGCTATTTTTACACAGAAATCCAAGATAAAATAGTCCATAGGACAAAGTTCATATCCAGTTTGTTCTTTGCACTTCAGAGATTTTTCCAAGAACATCTGAAAATAGCCATGTGGACTCCCGGAATTTCCCAAATGGGATTGAAATATTAACCAATCATGCTCAAAATTATCTCTGAATATGATGCTCTTCAGAAAGAGTCTTTGAACTCTCTACAGACAACTACCAAGTGTCATGATTGTCACATTGTATGGGTACTGTATATATCTGGGCAGAAGCTGCAAATTCTGCTTCCATGGAACTTTTGTGAAATTTTGTAAATTTCACAAAATGTTCTTCACTTCCACCATTGGAGAGATCAGAATCTTTCTAATGTGTTTGGCAAATATTCAACCTCTTCTATGGATTTTTCTGGCTGAATTGTAGAATAATACACATGAACTGTAGTGGAATGACAGTTCTGAGGAACTTCATTCCACAGTTTACTACATTACTCCTTAATACATGTAATTATTCCACAGTTCAGTGATCAATTCTGTGGAATTTCTTTCAGCAGTTTAATACATTAATCCACAATTTGTACATTCATTCCACAGTTCAGTGACTTACTGAACTACAGAATTAATGTATGAACTGTGGATTAATGTATTAAAGTGTGGAAAGAAATTTCACAGAACTGACCACAGACAGTTATCAGTTCTGTGGAATTAATTTCCTCAGGTTTAATACCTTAATCTACAATTCATACATTCATTCTGCCAGTCTAAGTTGGAGATTCCACAACAGTTGCCAAAGTGCATTCTGAAAGTTTGTGAAGTACAAATTCTGACTTTCGCCAAAATTTCCCCATGGGGAAGTTTAAATTTGCAAAGCCCTAGTAATGTAAGAAACAGAAAAAAAATAAACATATTAGTATTAGTTATTTAGCCAAAACCCAGTCATTGTCTTTTATAGTGTATGGGGCTTCACAGCATACATGCAATAGCTAAAGAAATTTATCTTCCAGTTTGATTTCAACTTACCTACTGCAGCAGTTAGAAAATCAGGCAGTGTTATTCTTTATGAAACGTTTATTGCATCAGATTCAGGCGAAACGCAAGCTAACAACTCAGAGAAATACTGACATTATAGAGAGTATTTCCTCAATTTTTAATAAACAACAACACAAGAAATGAAGAGCAAAACCACAACATTTTTAAAATAAAATGAATCGGAGCAATCCGGTTGGCTGGCTCAACACACGTGGTGTCAGGTTGGAGGGGATGATGATTAATGTCTCTGCATAGCCTCCAAGAGTGTCAGTAGGCCCAGCTGCGTGCATCTATTGGCTAGACTGTGTTTTTTGAGACACCACACTAAGGTAACTAGGGGAGAATATGAGACAAGATATTTTAATAACAGGATGCCATCGCAGTCGTTAGTTCCTGCAAGCTGTAACTGTCAGAATGGAACTCCAGTTTAAAATCTTGCAGGGACTAGTGACTGGCATTCTCTGATCAGAACAATGCATTTAGTTGGCATTCTGTTTCTTTATGCCACCGCTGCTATGTACCCAAGAAGGGTTAACAACAACCTGACGTCATAGCGATGGCATAGCAAGGATGTAAACTGATTTCTTATAATAATATGCCTCTCCTATACAATATAGCCTTTTTACTACTGTGTCATTATTTTATTATTTTGTCAAACATCTTTTTTTGCCGTTAATCTTTTTATTGAATTTTCTGACTTTTTTACAGATACAACAGATGCTGTTACATACAGAATTTCCATCAGGTGGTCTCACCTTATTTAAACATATAATAATACAAATGGATGTTGCATTCTTACACAAATGAAATTAACAAATTCTACGCTTTACAGTTCTATACAGACAGTAGTAACATGAAAAACTGTTCTCCTTGTCTGGGGTGCTTGCAAGGGGTGTGGGTAGCTATGCCCTTCCAGGAGGTAAAAACTGTGGAGGGTGTGGAGGAGGCCCGACAGCACCAAATTCAAAGCTGGTGATGGCAGTTTCAGGGCCTCTTGGTGGCCGGAGTGTGATTAGTAGTTTCATGGAGGTTCTAGCATGTCTTTATTTTGGTGTGGATGTTAGGGAGTTAGACTTGATGCTATGTAAGTTCAAAATGGGGTCCACCTGTCCAGGAATTTGGAGGAAGTACCTGCTGTAAAGTGAGACAACATTGAAAAGTTAGCCAATCTCTCCATTGCCTACAACCATTCCTGGAATGAGGAGATCTCTGTGGATCACTGTTTCTGCAGTAGGGTTCTTTTAAACCTCTACTAATGCCTGAATTAGCCACAGCCTGTGCTGTTCTGGTAGCAGTAAGTCATCTGGTGGGAGGCCTAGAATTCATAATGAGGGTGTTACTGGGAGTATCCTATTCAGTATCTTGGAGCAGCAGGAGATGGATGACCTTTTCCATAGGGGATGAATTAGGGAGCAGTGCATAAAATGTGCAGAAGATCTGACCCCTGGGTACCACATCTCCAGCAGTCATCTGTGGGCAAGAGCTCCATTGCTTTCAGAAGGGTTGGGTGCGATACCAAGGTGCAGTACTTTGTTTTGAATAAGCAGACTATGAGTGTCTAAGCAAGCCTTTTTGGCAAACACCCAGCACCCCTCCAGTCTTCTTCCAATACAGGGGTGTTGAGTATTTCTTGCCATCTAGATTTGGCCTTCTGTGTGGGTCACGAGCTGCATCCCTTAGCATCTTATATATCATGCCTGCTAGGCCCTTGGCTTTCTTTGACCAACTCATGAGAGGAAGGGGATCCCTTTTTCATTGTTTACTACATGTAGAGCAAGCACAGGGTTCATGTGCCTTAGCTACATAAGCATGTCTTAACTGAAGGTATCTCCAGAAGTCATGCTGAGGGAGGAGAAATGTGTCTTTTTTTTTTTTTTGCAATTAAGTTTATTTTAACTTTCCACTGGAAATAACAGCTTATATAGAAACATAGAAGTTGACGGCCGATAAGGACCACAAGGCCCATCCAGTCTGCCCATTTCTTTTTCTACCTTATAAATGTGCCATCGGCCTTTGCTCTGTCAGTGGTCTATCTATTCATACTCATTTATATTGCTCCCTTATGCCTATCCCATGCCTGTTTGAAGCCCTGCACTGTATTCATAGCCACCACTTCTTGAGGTAGGCCATTCCATGCATCCACCACCCTTTCTGTGAAAAAGAATTTCCTCACATTCCCCCTTAATCGGCCCCCCTCTAATCTCATGCTGTGTCCTCTTGTCCTGCTATTTTTCTTATATTTAAACATGTTAGACTCTTTCACCTTGTTAATGCCCTTAAGGTGTTTGAATGCCTCGATCATATCACCTCTCTCCCTCCTTTGCTCAAGGGTATACATGTTGAGTTCTGTTAATCTTATACAAACAAGGCCTCTGATGCAAAGAGGTACAATACAATACAAGTCACTGTTCATGGCCAAATAAAACAAGGAAAAGACAATACATCACAGACAACCTCCACCCCACCACCACACCCAAGCCCCCCAGAGCAAGCAAGCCAATGCCTAGTAACATCTTCCTTAGGTGAGAAAGGGAATATACCTTGGCACACACAGGGACTTATTTATCAAATATGACTTACTGAAGGAGGGTATTATGGATACGGTATAGAACCAGGAGGAGAGAAAAGGAAACAAAAAAGTAAGAGAGAAGGGGAGGAATAGAAAGGTAAACTTTAATAGCCAAATTTATCTTTGAGAGTTAAGAAAAAGGGGGCTGCAACATCTTTGAAATTTACTCCATGACTGAGAGGTTTTAGCAATACTTCTCTCAGCATTTTAAGCAGTGAAGAATTCTGCCCACCATTCTTGATATGAAGGGTTCCAATCGTCTTTCCAATGCCTTAAGATTAATAATTTAGTAACTAGGGAAATCATAGCAACTTGCTTTTTCTGAAAAATAGTCAGGATAGAATTATATTGCCCCAAGACGCAAGTCTCCACTGAAAAGAAAGCAGATATATTGAGGTAGTCTGCAACCTTTTTTTAAATTGTTTCCCAGAAGTTTTGTATTTTGGGACAAGTCCAGAGTTTATGGTATAATGTAACATCTTCATGTCTGCAATCTGGACATTTTGGGGAGGCTATCCTACCCATCCTATACAGTTTGCTGGGAGAGTAGTATAGATTATGGAGGATATTGAATTCTAAGTTACGCAGCTGATCCTGTTTAATTAAATCGAAGTTATCAATCCAAATCTGCATCCATGTGGTATCAAAGAGAGAATTGTCTAAGCTATATTTACAATAGTATGCTACTGGGGATATACCAATCCATGGACAATTGATAAGCTCATCATAAAGTTTAGGGAGTCTAAAAGGGTGCCAATCATATCTGACCGGGGGGGTCTACCCAAAAGGTTACTTACACAATGACGAACTTGAGACCAGAAAAAATTGGTTTATGTAACAAATTAAACTTATGTCAGAGAGCAGAAATAGAAAGTAAAGGGTCTCCTTGGGTTAAATCTTTTAACTGTGGACGTTCTTGCATTGGCCAGTCATTTAAGCAAATAACCTTGTTTGCTATCTTTAGGTTAAGGTTATTTAACAAGGGTTGCGTGGTATCATTCTTTGGACTACATCTGATTAATGTACACAGTTGTTGAAATGCTTTGATGTTCCATCCAACTGGTGATTCCCGCTGTGCTGATGGGACTACCATCCATGAGTTGAATAAAACTGTGGCTAAAGAAACTTTGTAGTTGGTCGCATATTTATAATCTAGCTGTAGCCAATTACTGATATCCAGCAAATCTGCTCCTATCACTAGCCAGTGCGAGAATCTATACACATGGGTGGCTAGATAGTAAAGAAAAAAAAAACCAGAAGTCTTAAGCCCCCCATAGCCTTCTAACAAGTCAATTTCCAATAGGATCTGCATGGGGCCTTCCCATTCCAGATAAATTCAGAGCAAATTCTATGTAGTGCTGAAAAAAAAAGACTTGGGGAGGTATATATTAAGATTAGATAAAGGGTAAAATATTCTGGGAAGTGTAACCATCATAATTATATTAGCCCTGCCCCAGAAGGTAAGTGTTAATTTCTTCCATCTTCCCAAATCTTCTTGTATCGATTTTAAAAGAGGATCTAAGTTATACTCTTTAAGCTTGGATAGGTCTTTTGAAACTCTGATGCCCAAGAATGTAATCACTGTACTTTCCCAGAATAGATCCATATCAGTGATATGCGCCTTATTTATCAAACCAGAAAGAGAGTACACCGTAGTTTTTCCCTTATTTAACTTATATCCTGAAAACACACTGAATTGCTCTACAATCTCTAGTGCTAATCGAAGGGATTGTTCACCATCTGAAAGATGTAAGAGTAGATCATCTACAAAAAGAGATAATTTGAAATTTAAGTCACCAAGTGGTATTCCTTTAATGCCCTGTGCCTGGTTGAGAGATCTTGCAAAAGATTCGATATACAGGTTAAACAAATAAGGGGACAATGGGCAACCTTACCTAGTACCACTACATAAAATGAAAGGGTTAGATAAATGGTTATTACATAGTAGCCTTGCTGATAGGGAACAGTAAAGAACCTGGATTCGCTTGATAAAGCACTCAGGAAAGCCAAAATAAGAGAGGGCAGCAAAAATGTAATGCCAAGACACTCTAGCAAATGCTTTTTCTGCATCTAGGGAGACCAACACCGCTTCAAGGCCACTCTCCCTGGATGCAGAAATGAGATGGAAAAGTTTCCTGAAGTGATCCATTGTGGAGCAGCCTGCAACAAATTGAGCTTGCTCTGGTCCTAGTAGAGTAGCCCAGACCTTCGCTAGCCTGCCTGCTAAGACCTTTGCATATATTTTAATATCCACATTCAGAAGGGAGATTGGTTTATAGTTACTTATAATAGTAGAGTATTTTCCTGGTTTGGGGATGAAAATAATTCTCGTCTCAAACAATGAGGGTTCAGTTACAACTGAAGTTTTCAGTAGTTGAAGATATGGATTAGGAGGGAGGCAAGCTGGGCTTTGAAGGTCTTATAGAAAAGACCAGTAAAACCATCTGGGCCAGGGGCCTTGTCAGGTTTTAAAGAATCAACACCGAGTTGATTTCTTCCAACGTAAACGACCTCTCTAGAAAGGCTCGAGATGGCAATGCTAATTGTGGAAGATTAGAATTCTGGAGAAAACTGTGCATTGCCTGGAATTGAGAAGGTGAAAGTGGTTTAGAAGAGTAAAGAGAAATTTGTCTTTTTAAGGCAGTGCAGGATTCCAGTGTTTTGCCATCTTGAGCCAGAATGTCTCTTATCCTCAGCACCTAGTTACCTCTCCAGTTAGGCCAGTCTATTTGTTTGTGGTCAATCAACCATGAGAGGTTATTCCAGAAATAGTCCCATATGCCTAGGTTGGTGCAGGATTTAGTAATATTGCTCACTTTCTGCCAGACCCTGTGTGCATCATGGAGGACACTCCATTTCTTATGTGTGTGAGGAAATGTTTTCCTTAAAAAGGCTGACAGGTTAGTGCTTCCTAAAATTTCTTGTTCCCGGTCGCACTAGGTTGTCCTATTTAGGCACAAATCCTGAAACATCCTGCATGTTTTGGCAACAGAGAAAGCATATGAGTATGATCTGAAGCTGGGCACCCCCCCTCCATCCCCCTCTATTCCATGGAGCCCTTAATTTCACTCTGCTGTATCTGGGATTGGAAGTGTGCCAAAGGAAATTGCCAATCAAGGAGTCCAATTTCTGAATCAATTTCCCTGGGATCACACGGGGTAAATGGGACATTAGGTAAAAGATTATTGGGGATAACATCATTTTGATTAATCCTATTTTACCAGGCATAGCTAACTGCAGGTGTTTCCATCTTTTTGTTTCAGCTTGCAGTTGTCCAATTGCAGGAGCAAGATTTTTCTCCACTAGGGTGTGTACATTGGGTGTTATTAGGATCCCCAGGTATTTTATGCCCTTTAAGGACCAGGCTAAGCCAGTGTTCATAAGCATGGCTGGGGCAGTGGCCTGATTGAGAAAGAGGACCTCAGTCTTACTGGTGTCAATGCGGAGGCCAGATATTTGAGCAAATGAATTTAGCAGTGTAATTATGTGAGGTAAGCTAATTTGCAGGTTCTTTGTCAGGATAAGGCAGTCATCCGCATATAACATCATTTGAATTGTCATTCCCCCTGTCTCTGGGCTTTATATGTCTGGGTGCTTCTGTATTGTGCATGCAAGAATTTCTATAGCCAAAACAAAGAGCATCAGTGAAAGTGGGCACCTTTGCCTGGTCCCTCTGTATAGAGTGAAGGGTTTTGAGAGGGTGTCTTTGGTGAGCACTCTAGCCATGGGGTTGGTGTATAGCACTTTCACCCAGTTGCTGAAAGTAGGACCAAAATTCAACTGTCAAAGGGTGGCATGCAGGAACTCCCACTCCATGGAGTTGAAGGCTTTTTCAAAGTCAACAGTTATGGCCACAGCTGGAATGGGAGAGGCTGCAGCCCTTTGCATTAGAGTTACCAGGGCTCGCAGGTGATCTGAGCTCACTCGGCCTGTGACAAACCCAACCTGTGATGGGTGTATTAGATGTGGTAACACTGTTTCTAACTTGGAGGCCAAGGCTTTGGCCAGGATTTTGGTATTGGCATTAATTAATGAGACTGGCCTATAACTATCAGTCTGGGTGGGGTTTTTCCCTTCTTTGGGAAGAATTATTATAATGACTTCCCTGAGGGTGTTAGGCAGACCTCTTTTTCCTTGGGCTTCCTGGATCATGTGCAGCACGGGATGGAAGACAGTGCCTGGGACTAATTTATACAGGTCTGCAGCTAATTCATCCCCCCGTGGCTTTGTGCGGGGTCATGCTGCTAATTGCGTCACTGATTTCCCTTTCTGTAAGCGAGGAGTCAAGGTGTTCCTTTTGTTTGTCTGATAGTTGGGGCAGCTTAAGCTTGGAGATAAAGTCTGTGTATTTCCGTGTGTCCCACAGGACATGTGTATCGTACAAGGCTTTGTAGAAGTCCACCATAATAGCATTAATCCCTGTCTCTGATGTTTGAGTTCCCCTTTATTATTTTGCAACAGAGAAATGGGTCTCTTGGCTTGGCGTTTCTTAAGCCTATATGCCAGTAATTTCCCCAACTTTTCTCCCTGTGCCCAATATTTATGCTGCATCTGTAGAATCTGTAGCTCTGCTTTTCTAGATGCAAGTGTATTTAACTGAAGTCTAATGTGAACTATCTCATAGACAAGGGACTGGGATTTAAGTCTATTTAGGTTAAGCTTATACAGGGATTCCTTTTCAGACAGTTTCTGCTCTAGCTCTGTTGCTTCTCTCTCACTCTTTTTCCTGTGGTGGGAGGTATAAGCTATTATTTTGCCTCTTAAGGTAGCCTTGTAGGCTTCCCAGATTGCTTCAGCTCATACAGCTGCTGGTGGATTATCTGCAAAATAGGCTTGGGTCTCTTTGACCACCCATATTTTGAACTCCTCATCCAGTAGGAACAGAGGACACAACCTCCATGCAATCAATCTCTAAGGAAAGGGCATGACCATTAGGGCTATAATGAGAGGTGCATGTTCAGATAAATATAGCGGCACAATTCCTGTGTTGCTTGCCATATGACATATCTGTGGGGAAGTAAGCCAATAGTCTATCTTACTGGCCATTTGTTAGGAGCTGAGAAATAGGTGTAATCCATATCCCTGGGGTGTTAAAGCCTCCAAATGTCCTGTAACCTATAAGGATTGGCCAATTCCTTGATGGCTGCCAGAGATTTAGGGTGAGATTCAGGCCTGGAATTTGACCCATCCAAAAATGGTCCATGGTCAGATTTAAGTACCCCCCATGATAATCTCTGAGTTATTGTCAACAAACTCTGGGATTACCTATACAATCCCAAAATGCGGTCTCCCTATCTACATTATGCCGAGGTCGGGAGACTGCATTTCAATATCCTGATGGGGATTTGCTTTATGTGGGTGGGGGCTTTGCCCCCACTCCCCCTAACTAAAATATCCAACTCTGAGGGGGAGCGGACCTTGAAGTTGAGTGTTAGGATTGGGGGCAGAAAAAAATATTATTTAATAGTTCCCACTGCAGGAACAGAACCCTGTCCCCGATACCTTGCTGGCCGAGCTGTAGGAGTATTAGCACTCCACAATATGGGGCAGCTCAGCTAGGACCTCTCCCTGCTGTCTCCAAATGGTTACGCCAGGCAAAACTATGTTTCACCAGTGTAACCCAGTATTCCGCCAGCTGAAATACAATTTGGCCCAGCAAAATGACATTTCACTGTCGGGCTGAAATGTTGGGCTTCCCTAATTACGGGATATCGATGCTGGGCTCCTACATGTTGGTACCCTCAGCTTTGATATCTCATAAGGGTACCAAACTCTGAGAGAGCATGGGAGATCCTATAGTAAATGTCTGGGAGGTCCTCACTGGGGGCACATATATTTGCCAGAGTTATTGTGCCCACCGGGGCAGCCACTTTGGCCATTACCCACTCCCCCTCCCAATCGGATTTCTGGTCTATGAGGGTTCACTTTAGTTTTTTGTGGCATAAGATAGATACTCTGCAGTGAGATGATCTGGCTGAGCTGTGCACTTCCCAACCCACCCATTACCGTGTCAGCTTGATTGCTTCAGATTGAGGTCGTTTGGATTCTTGGATAAAGGCTATTTGTGTATTAAGCTGTTGTAGTCTATCTAGGATTTTTTTTCTTTTACTGTGTGGAGTTAAGGCCCCTCACATTCCAAGAGGTGGCCGTAATTGCTCCAGAATAATCCATTGGGGAATTTAGTTGGAGGTGGAGGAGCCTGTATTAACATGAAACCAAGCCTTCACTCATCTTTGATGCCGGCTACAGCATTGCATTCCCCGTGTCGGAGAGTCACAGTCATTTGTAACCTCTCCCTGTACCCAAACCTTTCTTTAGATATACCCTTGCTTTGCTCCCTAGTCAGGGTCATACATGATAGGTGGTGAGCAATACCCACTACATGCACTTGTGTACCAGGTAGACTGTATGAGCAACATACATAAAAGTAACCACGTACTGAACATATTTAACTGATTTACCAAGGTGAGATCGGAAGTTTCTTTCCATTGCTGGCCACCAAAGGCATGGATAGTCCTCTGAGGCAGTGTTCATAAACAACCAAGCATTCAAAGTTAACACCAAACATTGCAAACTAAGCTTTAACATGACATGATCAGGGAACTCATCCCTGACCACTACCTTATGCAATACCCAGAGTGGAGGGGGGGAGGGGGAGAGAAAAGGAGGAAGGTGCAGTTTGAGGGGTGTGGTTCAGGCTTTCCCTTCATCTATGCACCCTGTGAAAGGTGGTACAGCTAGGTTAGGTAGCTGTACTGGAAAAAAGGGAAC
Source organism: Neoceratodus forsteri (assembly GCA_016271365.2). Lineage (NCBI taxonomy): Eukaryota > Metazoa > Chordata > Ceratodontiformes > Ceratodontidae > Neoceratodus > Neoceratodus forsteri. The sequence continues at coordinate 1,697,767,383 of CM057449.1, read as the reverse complement.
CACCACTTGGTCACCCTGGTTTAGCACAGAGAGCGGTAAAACCAAAAACCCCTCCTGTGATGATCATTCCCATAGTGAGATGATGGATGGGAGGATGTCTGCCCTCTGCATTCTCAAAGCATTGCATGGGGTCATTACCTTGGGCAGGGGCACTTAGAAGAGATTGGGGGCAGAGCCTTCCCTTGGGGTAGCCTCTTCACCCTCCCGCCTATCCGTACAGCTGCACCGTAACATTCTGGGTGAGAAAGCTAAACCATATGGCATACTGGAAGGCTGCGAGTGGAGGGCAATCTTCAAGACAGGAGGGCTCCCTTCCATGTCAGTGTCACTGAGTAGTAGGGCTGGAACACGTGTGGCTGTTTCTATGAACACCGGGTATATATCCCTGGTCCTCACTGCCCTCTACTTATCTCAGGCAGCAGCCCATTACCTGTTTGCGGCATGACAGTAATATCCCTTCCCCTGCAAGTGTGAGAAAGGCTCAGTGTTGCCCCAGTTCAATACTTCAGGTCTCTCATATTCCCTTGGTCGAAGTGCTCGCTGCAGCTGTATTTCCCCAGTTATGGAGCTGAGTGCAGGCAAATGTAAAATGACTGCACCTTGTGATCAACCCAACACAGTACGTTTTGGGGAATAAGGGCAGACCAGTGCTCCATTTTGACTGTGAAGTGGACAATCATACAGAGTTAACACCACAACAAGGGAGCCCACTCCATAGTATGGAGAAAGAGACCGGGTAAGTCTGGTTGCTAAAGGGAAATACTGAGGGGGACAGTACACACTCACAATGCTGAAAGAAAAAGAAAATTCTCCTGCCATACAACACATGAGCAAGTTGCATTGGCTCCACACCCAGGGGTAACATCCCAGATTTCAGCAGCCTGATCGAGTTTTGACAGGCTAGAAATGCTTCCCAGCCTTGGCTGGGTCACTAGAGGAGTTAAAGTTTTCTCGCACAGTGACCGCGTGGCGGTGCCCACATGATTCTATTCAAAATGGGCATTCAGAAAGTTAATATCATTCAGAGCTCCTCATGGCTCTTGAAGAGGCTCCACTTTGCTACAAAGTTAGAGAGATGTCCCTTAGGCCAATGTATTCACAGTCAACAGGCGTAAACTGAACAACTTGCCTGTCTCGACATTGATCTGGGGGAAACAACTGGAGCCAAAAATGATTTTTGTGAGGCATTATGTCAGTGACGTTTCACCTCCAGGGTTTGGGTCAGCGAGCTCCTGTTGTTCCTCCAGGCAGTTTGCCCACTCCTGGCACAGGAGGGTCAAATCTGTTAGGGTCTTCTCCGTGGAGTCAAATTTATGGGTGGTCAGTAGCTCCTTCGTTGGAAGGTTCAGAGCAGTGGGAGACAGCTCAAGAAGGGCATTATATTGACTAGCAGTTTTGATTGGAGTGTCACTGGGGGACACACTGCTTGCTTCTGATAACATTTGGAGCCTTTGGTAGCTCCTGGATCTGTTTCTTTTGTGCAGGGCTTTGGAGGTAGCAGAGTGTTTGGACTGTCTTTTTCAGTCTGCCCCTCTGGACTTTTTTTGCCATGGCTCATCCACCCCAGCATTAACTTGCGGTGGTAGTGTGCTGGGCAGTGGCTCCTCAGACGCAGTCTCCATTGGCTGCCAGGGTGATGTACATTGGGCAGCTTGCTGGTTCACCGCCCCCATCCACATGTCTTTGAATATCATTTAAAAACTGCTGAACTTCTGGGGGTAGTTAAACATTAATTGTTGGCCATTAAAGGTCTCTCTTAAAATAGCCAGGTACCTGAGAGCCACTGATATGTCCAGCAGGTACACCCTTCTCTTCACCTCTGCATACGCTCTCCATTTCTTCGAGAGCTAGTAAGAAAAGTCCTGGTAAAGATGTACAGTGTGCACCTGCCATTCTAGTTGTTTAAGCTCTCTGGCAGTATGCAAACAGTGTTCTTTTACAGGGTATCTGAGAAAGCGGACCAGAATGGGTCTGGGTCTCTCTCCAGGAGGGGGTCTTGGGGCCAGACTTCTATGAGCCCTCTCAAGCTCCAGAGTTGTATTATTGTCCATTTTTAACATACCTGGGATGGTATATTGTAAGAAAGCTATCATGTCCCATCCTTCCATACCCTCTGGAATGCCCACCCCTCTAACGTTGTTCCTCCCAGAATGATTTTCTATATTGTCCACCTTGGACATCAAACAGCCAGTCTGCTGCTGCTGTTTATGAATGATGGCATTATGGTGGTGTAGCTGCTAGTCATGCTGCTGAATTATCCCCTCTGATTTAGAAACATGCTGAGTCACTAGATGTAATGCTTCATTAGTCCTTGTAGTTGTAAATTTGAGCTTGGCTGTATCAGAGAGGACCTTATCCGGCATATTAATTATTTTCACAAATTCAGCCACTGGGTTAAGTCCTGGATTTGAGAATGCCATTAGTGCGGTGTGAACCCTGTGGGCAGAAGGTCCTCAGAGCTTTGTTATGGGATCGTGCCAGCTGAAACACTGCTGCTGTGCCCAGCCTACTGCAGGTGCCACGAGGCGCTTACTGTGTAGTCTATTAAATTAAATATCTTCTCTGCCCTGGGCTGATTTTCTTAATTTTTTGATTGGGTTGCAGCTTCAACAATCTGGTTCCTGAATCTGCTGCTCTTTACTTCTCTGGGTCAGTCGCTACTGTAGAATTCTTGTAGGTAGTGGTCAGAGGGTTTTCCCTTACAAAATTAGCTTGCTACCATTTTGGTTGTCAGGACATGTCCCCATTTTGCCAAACATCCTAGTAAATATACAGTGTTCCTCACCTTTAAAAATATTAAACTTTTTGCTATTTTCTTTTTATGAAATCTCTCACTTCATTAATATTCACAAAAATGCATAACACTAGTTGATGAGACACATATATGTTTTTGCTGTCACTGTATTATACATACTTTATAGAAATGACTTTAAATCAAAATCATTGTTTAGACCATTAAGTTTAAAACTTTTCAAGTGGTAAATCCAAAAGGACTCCCACTGTAACAACAAATTAGTTCTGCCACCTCCTCTTTTTAATCTGTTTACATGTTCCAGAGCTACAAATCTGAACATTCTGACATCTGAGTTATAAACTGCTTTGTAGTATGCCCCCAGTGAAGTGTCTTCTGTTCCTTTTATTATACTACATGCATGTTGTAACATATTCTCTTTTAAGGGGTCTGACTATACAACCCACATATAACATATTGCAGAGGCATGTCACGCAGTATACCACAAAAGCACTTTGACAGTTGATAAATTCTTCAATTTTGTAATACACATCCATTGTGGGGTGTTTGAAGTGTTTACAGGTCACAGCATGACAACACATATTACAAGCTCCACATAAGTAAAATCCCACTGTTTTTGTTGGAAGCCATGTGGTCCCCACAATATTACTTTCCCTAAGCTGGCTATGTACCAGCTTATTACACAAGTTTGGCAGATTGCTATAGCTGATTCTCATTTCTTCTCCAACGTATTTTCTTACATTCAGGTCACTCATCAGAATATGCCAGTTTGCATGTACTAGCTGCCCAGTATGACTTGCTGTCTTATTATTCTCAATTGGCAGCATAACTGGAGGATTTGATTCACTTTGTCTATCTTTCCCCTGCAATATAGACTCCCCATCAGTTCTCACAATTTCTCTCCTTTTTCCATTAGAAGACCAGTATTGTATCCCCTTATTTCAAAGTGCTGCTGCTGCTTATCTGCTTTCTCCTTAAATGCCTTTTCTGTGCATCAGTTCCACTTTAAGTGGATAAACTGTCCATATGATATGAACTTTTTTAAGGACCACAAGTGTGCACTGGTAGCATGCAACAATGAGTTCATTGCAGTAGATTTTTGAAATCCCTTTGTTTGTACCTGTTGTCGTGGCACCACATACAGCTTACGGTCGAGGAAGTTAATTTCTCTCTCACTATCTGTAGATGTAAACCTAAATTTTAATCATTCTGATTCAACCAAGTCACAAAACTGAGATCCTCTTCCTCCTTTCCATATACATAGAATGTCATCTATAAAGCAGTGACAGGTCACCAGGTTGGAGGCAAAAGTGCATGATTTTGAAAAAACAGTATTTGCTTCCTATTCCCCGAGAAAAATGTGGGCATATGATGGGGCCATAACATCCCCATTGCAGTGCCAACCTCCTGGAGGAAATATTCTCCATTAAATTCAATGGCATTATGCCTTGAGATAAACTCAGTGTTCTGTAACATGAATTCAATTGGATACTCCTCCTCCTTGCCTTCCAATACTTGTTTTACTGCTTCTAGCCCATCTCTATGTCTGATTGAGGAGTATAGCACCTCCACATCCATGGGCAACCACATCCAGTCATCTTCCCAAAATTTTTCCTTATATTTTTCAGTCATGTGCCCAGTGTCCCTGAGGAAGGTTCTCAATTTTTTCACTGTCTCCTGGAGGAAACCATCAATGAATTTGGACAAAATGTCCAGTAGGGATCCCACTCCAGAGACAGCGAGGCATCTGGGAGGCTTTAAAGCACATTTGTATATTTTTGGTAGTATATAATATTTCAAACTTTTTTTTATGTCTCACAATTGGGTTCATAGCCAACCTCTTATAGCTGACACTATCTAACAAAAGATTCTTTACCATTTCCACATATGGTGATCTGCTCATAATGGCCACATTACCACCCTTGTCAGCAGGTTTATTTACTTATTTAGTTTTTGTTTACTGGGTAGGTGCACTGGACACATACAATGCCTATTTTCAGGCATAACTTGGAAGACATACAAACATTAAGTAAAACTATGTTACATAGACTGATAAGTGCAATGAACAAAACCAGTACAGAAATGACAAGACCTCTGTCAGCAATCTGAGTGATGCAGAGTTTCAGTTAGAGTTACAGATTACAAAGTGGCAAACATGATGCACAGAATACTTTGGCAGAAATAGGAGTCAATTACAGGAACACTTATCTAATGATAATAGAAACTTGTGAAGCTCATTTAAAAAAAAAAAACTAGGTGAGTTTGTGAAAATCTGAAACTCAGTGGTAGTGAATTCCAGAGTTTAGGGGCAAAGACTGAAAAAGCCTGCTCTCCCATTTTTGAAATGCGTTTCTGTACAACCAGTAATGACATGTCTTTGGGCCATAGGTGGTAGGCCTGCTCAGTTTGACGGAACATGCTAGCAAGAGTAACAGGTGTACCTGTTCTGATGATTTTGTCAATAGTGCAGCCAACAGTGAGAAGATGACATGAGGATGGGAAGAGCCAGCCTGGGTTTGAGTAAAGTAAGCAATGGTGGGGCAACTGGAGCACAGATAGGGCAAAGTGACAAATATTATTATAGCAGGTGTTCCATTTATTCATTATACATTTGTTAGCCTCCAAGAAGGATTCCAGACCATAGATTAGACTAGGCTGCAGGGCACCTTGGGCTATAACCAACCTAGCGGCAGGAGTCAGTGCATGCCAAATTTTATAAACAAGTCCTAGCTTCGAATTTACAGTCTTACAGACTGTAGATATATGCAGACTAAAATCAAGGGAGGGGTTCAAGGTGATGCCAAGGTATTTGAAGGAGTCAACAGCAGTAAGGGGGAGTCATCTGAACTATGAATAGCTAAGGCAGAGGAGCTAGGAGTAACTCTAGGTACAGAACCAAAAAACACAGAATGGGTTTTAATAGTGTTCAAGAGAAGCTTATTATAAGTTAACCATGACTGAACATTCCTGAAGTTTAATCACTGAATCATCTGGTAGCATGTCAGTTGAGCACGGGAATTTTAGTGACTTTATTTGGGTGACTTTATATGAGCGAAAACACATTGGGCGAATGTGTTTATTCAGCGCATCTGTTATTTGAGTGACTCCACAATTAGGGTGACAGTAATAATATCTTACCCCAGTGTCCAGGTGTGTAGTGGAGTAGGAATCCAATAGGTGGGGGAGGTTGAGGGGGCAGAGCCCCCCTGTATAACATTGTTGTACCTGTGGGATTAAGGTGGGTGGGCTATGCATTCCGGAGGGATAAGGAGGTGTCCCGGACGAGTGCATGCTATTGCTGACCATGTTGTGGCTGAGGGTATAGGGTTCATGTCTAAATGTACCACAATTGTCGAAATGAACCATTCTATACTAAGCAAATAGCTGTAATAAACCATCACTGAGAACCGCGGTCACTGAAATTGCATTCAACCTAATGCATTCACTCAGTTGGCAGTTGCACAATCAATTGCACTCAATTGACATGGACCCACTCATCCCTACCTGTAAAGGCAGCAAGCAAATCCTTTTCTCCCTTTGTTAGATTATTTTTCCCCATTTTCTACTTTCTTTCACTTAGCATTTTATCCACATGTGTCATACTGTAACATTTCTCAAATGCTAGAATGTTAGCATTAAATGTGTACAGGGAACAAGACAGATTTGGGCTTAAATTGTTGCCATCTCATTTCCCAGATATTGCTTACATCCTCCAATGCATTCCTTGATACACCTGCTGATGTTACCATTTCTGGGAAAACTGATGTAAATGCATCCTCTGAATCAGGGTCACAATACAAGGCTTCTAGGTTTCTTTGGTTTTGCTCACTCCAGACTGCATCCTCATTGCTTAGCCACAATTCATTGGCTCTTTTCATTATTGGTACCAATGCTGAATACTGGTGGCAAAGTCTAATTTTCCTGGAAAATTTAAAGAAACTGTATCCTTTTTTTTTTTTAGTCTTTGGTAACTAAGTAAGGCACACTAGCCACAAATGCTGGTTTTCAGGGGTGACGTGGGAGTACTGGGCAGTTAAGTGACTTGCTCCGAGTCACACAGTATGCAAGTGGAGGCTGTGAGAATCAAACCAAGGTCTGGTCTGCTGGATGTACCAAGCTCATTACTCTGACCTTTAGGCTATACTGCCAGCCCACATGATTTTCAAAGTCATTGGATGCAGGTGTGGGTATGAAAGACAATCCCTTTCTCAGAACATTAATTCTATTTGTCAATATCTCTTTTCCAAAAATGTTAATTATTTGCCTGTTTTAATTTCTTGCTCTCTGATCATTGTAGGCCTCCTGCCTTATCATTTTCTCCTTGTACCACTCCTCCTGTTTTTTTCTTTTTTCCTTTTGTTGACCACTACCTTTTGTTTCCCTTCATTGCCTCCTTTCCCTAGAAAAATATTATCAGCTGATGTAGTCGGTACAGCTTCACTGTCAGTGGACTCAGTCTCACTTGAGCTTTCTTGCCCAGTATCCTCTAGCTTTACACCCTGATCTACATAGGCTTCCATTGTTTTGAAATATTACCTTCCATTGCTATTTGGAGTGCCCCCTGCTCTGTGACTTTTAATCACCCTTTGGCCAAGCAAGAAAGTGACCTCGTTCATGATTCCTTGCAACTCATTCTAGTTTATTCTACTTCCTCTCAGTTACTACTTTCTCATATTTGAAGTTTTGTTTTTAACTGCTTATCAAGCTCACCAGATTGCAAGTGATTTTTGTTCTTATTGAAGTCCTATCTCAAAGTAGCATTCTAATGTGCTAATATTCTTTATTTAATTGTACTGTCCTATACAATCAATTGTGTGAAAATACATGAGCACTGTTTAGCAGCTGCTTCCCATTCCTCTTTAAGATTAAAATTCTCTAAAGCACATGATGGTAAATCTAACACGTTTCATTTCATTTCATTTTTATTTTTTATACTTGTTGGCAAGATGAGCAGAATTGCCTGTTTTCACAAGCGACAAGTGCAAATACATTTAATACAAAAGACAAAATATAGCTTACAAAATTACAAAATACAATAATTTCAAGGATATATGTATAAAAAGAAGACACTCAATATCAATAACAAGCACATTTAACAAGATATTCAAGATGTCGCACCAGCTTAACTTTAAAAGATCAAACTGTTCTACAGCAGGTAATAACATAAGGAATAATATTTAAAAAGTTGTAACCCTAAAAATGAGAGATTTCTGACCTATTGACCTCTTATAAAGAGGTATCCTAGCAAAAATCTACCCTGAGACCTAGCTCCTAAAGAATTTGACATCCTGGTGAATAATGACATGTAAGCCTCTTGTGACTTGATGTCTATCTAAATAATTGACCACAGTTGTAATATTGTAGGTCAGGTTGATCTTGGATACTAACAAGCTCTCCAATTTCACAAATGTTATCTTCAAGGAATATAAGCCACTTAGCACTGCAGGTTCTGTTTCACCACTTGCTATAAGATCCTTCGCTCTCCTCCTTATCTCCTCTAATGAGGGTTGTTGTCCCAGGCAAAAAATGTTCATTTTCACTCAATTACAGAAATATAAGTGAGCTGCATACATGCAGAATGCACACCACATGCTTAATTGTGCAATGTTTGCATGCGGTTCACACACACAATGTAAACCAGGTCTAAAAACCACATCAGGTTCACATGCTGCAAGCTTGACATGTGTGCAGCATGTAAGCTGGTGCAGACATCTAAAAATCACAGCAGATTCATGTGTTGCATGCTTGACATGAGTGCAGCAGTTAAGCTGGTGTGAACATCATTAAAAAAAATCACATCAGGTTCACATGTTACATGCGTGCCATGTGTGCAGCAACTAAGCTGGTGCAAATCTCATCTAAAACAAAGTCTGGTCAGATCTACCACGGCTGCATAATGAAGTTAGTGAAGTTGTGTGGAATTGTTAAGGAGGTATGGAGAAACAACACAATGATTTGTAAGTAGTAAGATTTGTTTCAGTTTCTATTCTAAGGAAGGCATACACGTTATTAAGAGAATACATAGAGGTGTACATTTTAATGGAAGAAATAGGAAGCAATATAGGTTTACAAAAGAACCCCAGAGCAAATGACACTGATGTATGTGTTATCCCGGATGATACTGGCTTGACAGCCAAATTTTAAAGAAAACACAATTGCACATACCCCAATAATGCAAAGCATCATGGGAAACATATGCAAACCCCCATAATGGTACAGAAGGTGGCAGTACATGAAAAGGTAATGTCTGGCATATGTTCAGCCTTGGGATTGTTTACACAGGTTTTTTTTTTTTAAGAGAAACAGGGTTTTTTGTCCATGAGGTGATGTAAGTTATATTTAAGCAATGTGTTGATGTCAGGAAGTCAGGTGTAATGATGATGGATTGTTAGCAGAGAAAATGTGATAGTAACTTTCAGAGGGGGTCACTTTTGATAAGGGCAAGGTAGTTATGCTTGTGATAATGGGAATATTAGTAAAGTATGAGGTCTATGCAGAAGTGGAATACAAGTATGCACAGTTTCATAAGTATGTGCTCAGAGTGCAGGCAAATGTGATATGCAGGTTTGTTTTAGAAAGAGGTAAAAATAGTGATGCATGCAATTGATAGAAAGATAGATAATTACATAGACATGTAGGCCCTGTCCACACTACACTCGAAAAAGCTGTAATGGAGTCAAACCGTTACAGACTGTAAATGTTACAGTGTGTCCACACTGCCAGTAAATAGTGTGGATGATGGTTTGAAAACCTTACATCCTGTCCACACTGAGTGCGTTAGTGTGTATGGTCTCAACCCTGTAGTAGCAGTGCACATTCCATGGTGCACTCGATGATGACAGCTGCATTTTGAGATGCCCTCCTACATGTCCTATGGAGTACTGTGTATATGGCATAGTCATATTATGTAAATAACCATATTTCACTGTTATGAGATACACTTCTGTTGTGGAGGTGACAGAGAGAGGTTCGAGGGAGGGGGAGATCCGTATGTTGGAATTGGGGGCTACGTCAGTGAGAGGGAGGGAAGGGGAGGTGGAGAGAGAGAGAGAGAGCGGGAAGACATGGCATCAGTTCTGCCAGTATTAGGGCACCTGGGCGCAACAGATGCTCATGTACTGCTGCTGTATGGCTGAAGGCAGACCCTCTATTACTGCCTTCAGTGTTCCCCAGTGCTCCACTGTACACAGTGCCACAAGTCTATTGTCCACTGCAGCAATGCTCCATGATGCACTCAGGAGCTCCACTAATGTACGTGTTCAATACTGGCACTGCTCTGCAGGTAGTATTGCTGCCACATCACACATGGGCAGGCAGGGTACTCCCAACACTTGGCACATTGAGAGGAGTAATCAAGGACAGTACATGGATACCATCAGGAGGTGGCCCTCGGGGAGGCAAGTGCAGATTGAGAGGTAGGTTAGGTGGGGACATGGAGGTACACCCTGCTGGGTGCACATACAACTGTCAGGTTACTGTGGTGTGGAGGCATCCCAGTATTGCAGCCTACACCCGTGCTCCACACTGCCATCTGCATATGTTCTAGTAGCCTCTGACCTCCCTGCATGCAGTGAAACAGTGCTGCAATGCATGCAGGTATAGTAGGAGACTGGAGGCTACACGGTGGAGCATTTAGACACAATTGCAATTAAAAACTGAAAAAGGTGTAAAGCTGTAAATAAGAGTGAAATAACCATGCTGGTATGCACACCACATAAAGTGGTTCTTGGAAGGATACAGATTGGGGATGGATCAATTAAAGGAGTAGTCCACCCAGAATTTGCAAAAACATATGTTATGCAGAGTGTTTTGATTTGTATGTAAAGTTCTAGCGTGTCCTTCTCTCTGTCTGCTCTTAGGAGTTTTTCCTAAATTAGGCTGGTAGTGTTAGGGTAGTTTTATGACCCCTGGGGATCTCCATCACAAATAGGTGTATTGCCTTCTGCCTCCTACAATGCACTCTGTCTCATGTGACAGTGGTGTAGCCAGGCCCATAGATTTAGCACATGCAGTGCTTTTTAAAATCAGTTCACAACAGCAGAACTTTGTAACTGTTCTTATCCAGTGAGCACAAATGGCAACAGTTACAATTTAGCAGATGCCTGAGAGCTACCTAAATGAGGTTTCTGTAAGAAAACAGCTGCTAAATAGCTTTAATTCACTATTTGTGTTTCTGGGTGTGTCATGTTTAACTAGCAGTAATATGTGTTTTCATTTTAAAATTAAATTTCATCAAACTATGCACAACAATAAAAAGTGCAGAAATTGCCCCAGATCATCACTGCTATAATTAGTAAAGACTATAGCAGTTTTCTTACAGAAAACTCACTCAGTTAGCGCTAAAGTATTTGTTAAACTGTAAATGTAGGTACCAGCATTTTTTTTTACCAGGAGAAACACACTAAAGCTTGTTTACAGGTGTGACCTAGGGGCACAAGGAAGTTAAGTGATTTGCTCAGGGACACACAGTATGCACATTGAGGCTGTGGGATTCAAACCCAGGACACCAGGTTTGCAGCTCAGAGCCTTAGACCACTGCACTATACTGCCTCCTCTATTCTAATAGGTAGAACTGGCAGTTAGTGCTGATTTTGCTCTGTGACATGATTTTCAATTTTTTTGGGGGGGTTATAAATGTGAAGTATCTTTTTAAAAAAATATAAAAATATGTATGTGTGAGTTATTTAGTTTGGCGAATATTTGTTTTATTATTTGAAAAAGTGGGATACACTAAATGTGTAGTGCAATAAACCATTGTAAAATGGGATCAAATGTATAGCTGAAATAGTCACCGTCATCCTGTTGTTTTCATGCTGTACCACACACAGGAGAAAAAGTGACTTTAAAGTATTTTGCAGTTTCTAAGCTGCAGCTTCATACCATACACTTCATTTGTAAAAACCAAAAATGAAAATCATGTCACAGAGCAAAATCAGCACTAAATGCTAGTTCTACGTAAAAGAATGCTGGTACCTACATGTATAGTTTAGCAAATACTTGAAATCCATCTGAGTGGGTTTTCTGTAAGAAAACAGCTAGAGTCTTAACTAATTATAGCACTAATGATCTGGGCAATTTCTGTGCTTTAATGGCTGTGTATAGTTTAATGGAATTAAAAGTTTTAAAATGACAACACTCCTGCAAGCTAGACCTGACACACACAGAAAACAACAATAGTGAATTAGAGGTTAATTTAGCAGTGGTTTTCTTATAAAAATCCCAGTTAGCTAGCTCTAAGGCATCTGCTAATAGGCTAATTTAGGAAAACATCCTAATAGCAGACAGAGGGAAGGACACACTAGGACTTAACATACAAATCAAAACACTCTGCATAACATATATTTTTGCAAATTCTGAATGGACTACTCCTTTAAAACTGCAAGCCCAGTAAAAAGCATACACTGCCACCTCTTGTTGTACTGATATGCTTCAGCTGATGCAAAATGCAGAGTAAGGAAGTAGGGGCAGGGTCTGAGGACAGGTCTGAATAACACCATATACCCACCAGGAGGGACTTTCCATCTCTTGGAATGTATTTGTGAAAATGTGTGACCAGGAGAGGAATGTAAGCTGAGCCTAGGCTGTTTAAACAAGTGCTGTATAAGGATGCAGTTTCAGGCTTTTTCTTTTCTTCTGAAGCTTAAGCTCTGATGCCCCAGGTAGCTCTGATACTCAATTGTTTTAACATGATAGATCTACCTCATGCCTCTCCCACATGAACCAAAAAAAAGATGAGGTTGATCTTTAGGAGCTTTTTGGGTGGAGGTGGGGGTAGATCTTACTCCCTCCAAAAAAACTAATGCTGCCTCCCACTGCTCAGGTTCCAATTCTTGTACCTCCCACTTAAGAAAGAAAATAGTGCACTGCAACCATTGACTAACATGAAAGTGTATTTATTTGAGGGTGGAAAACATTTCTTGGAGGAGGGTAAGGCGGAGGAGACTATTTACACCTTCAGTCAGTTCCACGGACAGAAAACATGACATCACTCCTTTCGTACATGCAAAACGTCTGCAGGCTCTGCCTACTGCAGCCATAAAAACACATCAGTTTCTATTTCTCATACTGTTGCTAGCAATTAGTGCCATTAAAATACCATTTTCATTGATGTCCCATTAACATTAGGTAAACTCATTCATTCTGATCCTTTTGCAAGTTGTTAAATGGCTTTTGATTTTTGTCATTAAATTGCTATTAATTTGTAAAGTAGTGTTTGCTTACTTCGTTAAATGCTAAGGATATAGTCAGCCATCATCCCCCCCATTCCAGATGTGCAAAGAGGGGCTTCTGTGTTGTGAAGCCTGACCATTTTGTTTTGGGCATTGCAAATCCCCTTATGCACATTTAGTGCTACAAATGTGTTTCTCCATGACTGTTACAGCTCACTTACCTTCCCTTTGTCATTCTGTACTGAGCATAAACACAATGGCCATGCTCAGCACTCTTTCTGCTGAGTAGGATCTTGGAAGCATGCACCATACCTCACATTTTGTCACTGAAATGAGGGACATGGACACTCAAAATGAGGGACAATGAGGGACACTACGCATCACAATGATCAGGACACATCCTGAAATATGGAGATACAGTACCTCAGAACACAATGGAAACCATCGTATTTACTTGTACTGATGTTAGCCCCTGAAAATTAAATTGTACCATAAAGCAGGGGTGCCATTTAGGTAGGGCAGAGGTGGGCAGTTGCCCCCTCCACCCTCATTTGTGCCTAGGTTGTTCTTATGGTATGGCAATAATGGCATTAAATTTGGATTTAATCTTTTGCATAATAAGTGCCCCCTGGCCTGTGTTGGCCTCACGCATGCTGGTGCCCCTAGACTTGACTTTGTCTGTATTATGTTGTCCACTCTCTCCAACTGTTAGCAGTGGTGCCATCACATGTGACTTGGAGGAGCTCCAGCCAATGAAGAACACATGAGTCATGCAAGTGGGACCCTGTCTTCCCGCCACATAGTAGACAGGCTTCACACTACAGCTTGGAGGAGTCAGTGAGCACTGAACTCTCAATAGCAGTGTTATGGTGGCATATTTTGGTTGGTTTGCTCTTAGTGAGTCTCTGTCTTCCTTGTTGACTGAAGGGGCTGGCGGTAAGCTGGAAGCTAACTAGAGACTAGGCTACCTATTTACTCTGCTAGGCTCACCTCGCCAAAAAAATAAAAATAGTATAGGCCCCCACAGCAGCAAGCTAGGTCTCACAGTAACAGTGACAGTAGTGAGGGCAGCCTTCATAGGACTTGATCAGTGCAGTGCAGTGCAGTAGCAGCCATGGCAGCAGCCAAGCAAGAAGCAAGCAACACAGGTTGGGTGGGTTCGGTTGGTGAGGTGACTTGATGCAGACCACGTTGGGGACCTGGGATGGCCAGTTCTGGCATCCAGCTTCTGGCAGAAGGACAGAGGAGGAGCAGACTGAAAACTGGGCTGGTGGCACACTGGTCTAGGCCACAGGTTCTGGCCAGATGGCTGGATAAGTAAAAGTAAAAAAAAAAATTATAGGGGGATTGGGGAAGGATGAAGGACTGAAATAGTGATGTGTATTTCACATTTCTGCACCTTTGGGTGGCTTCACAATCAATGTGGGGTGGGTATTAAATGGAATGGAGTTGGGGAGAGAAATTGGGACAACATTGTGATAAGGGGAAAGATGGGTTAAGAACTTCAGCCAGTAAAAAGATTGGTTAGCAACTGAGTGGGTTTAAGCCCAAATCTGATGCACTGCTCCAGGGTATGGACAGATTAATCTTATACATTTTAATTTTTCCTGATTTGCATATCACTTTTCAGTCACAACAAATAAATTTTACCTTTTAGAGATGTTCCAGACATTCCAGATCTTGCCACCTAGGGGCTAACTAGCATCTTGCCTCCACTGGTTGTTGGCTCCCCCCTGATGAAATCTGAAATGGTGTCCCTGTCATAAAATCTAAATTTACAGGACATCCTCTGTGTGTGCAGCATGTTTTCCTTGAGGGAAGTATGAAGGGCAGAGCAGTTTTCAGGGGTAAAATGTGGGCTGTCCCTTGCGTTTTGGGACAGTTGAGTGGTATGGTATGCACAGACTATTGGAGCCCCACTATATTCAGGCTTATGTCCTCCACCCATTGCACTGTTTGCACTGTTTTGCATGTAACAATATGAGTGTTACGTGCTATATCCGTATGGGACACTTGCAACAAAAAATACATTTTTACACCTGGCTGCCTTAAACTTTGATGTTGAATGATCAAACATAAAATAAATGTGTTCCACAAATAATAAAGGCTATGGTGTATATGTTACTGCCAGTGGTTGGTAAGAGAGAAACCTGAAGTGTTCACATTCAGATTCATAGTTTATGCAGTGCTAGCCCCAGAGTGCACTAAATGCACTTTGTGGAACTGAAGTTTTGACCTGAAGAGAGAAAATTGTGCTTATGTAGGAAGTCAGTAAGCTGACCAGCTGCCATGTTTTCAAAGAGTTTATTTAACATAGGTTAACAACACAGTAACTCATGGATGCAGGAGACAAACTACAATGACTTACTACAGTAGTCATCAATGATTTTGGACACCCACATGACACACACTACATGAGTCACAACATGAGAGAAAAGGTAATCAAGACAGAATTCGGGACTAGATAATAAATGTGAGCAAGACCACCTGGCCATACCCTGTGGCCTCACTCACAGACCAGCACCACTTCAATGACTGACACTGTGACTTAACATGTATCTTCAGATTTTATACATGACATGTCAGATGACACTATAATGATGCAGAGGCTAGCACCCAC
Source organism: Neoceratodus forsteri (assembly GCA_016271365.2). NCBI lineage: Eukaryota > Metazoa > Chordata > Ceratodontiformes > Ceratodontidae > Neoceratodus > Neoceratodus forsteri. The sequence goes on along the minus strand of CM057449.1, from coordinate 1,697,751,842 downwards.
CTGAGAAAAGCTATGATAACTCACTACAACAGTCACTGAAGATTTCTGGCTAGCCATGAAATACATGACTCGAGTAATGAGGCAAGAGGGAAGGGAATCAAGGTGAGACCAGGGACTAGACAATAAGTAGCAGTGTGACAACTCAGCTACATCCCACTAATAGACCTTCACACCAGTACCACATCACTGAGACATTGACCTGTATTTTCAAAAAGTTGTGATCAATGCAACAGCAAGCTGAGTTACTTTTCTGTCATAACACAAAACTCAGCTGCATCTACATCAGGAGGGTGCAATACAATCGGAAAATAGTTGTGCCACACTCTGCAGTGCCTGTGCTTACGTCCAGATGGGTGATGTAAATATGCCCAAAATATGCCACAATTATGATGCAAATATGTGTCAGTTCTGATGCAGTTATGAAAATATATAGAGGATAATGTATGGTCCTCTATCGTTAACCTGTCAGTTAACAGTCGAGAGGTTTACATCACCTTGGCAACCTTGAGACGGTTAAAATTGACCGGTAGCCGATAGAGGGACCATACATTTTTTTTTATAGTGTATGGTCTCACTATCAAAAATTAAGCAACTTACATTTTTTAACAAGTCACCGCCATGGCCCTTCAGTCCTTCCCCGTCGGTTTCCCTTCAGTTGGTTCCCCGTCGAAAAAAAAGCATGCATATGCAGACCATTCGCTGTTGTTAACCTATCGATGTGACGTAGGATCGATAGGTTAACAACATATCTACGTCACATCGATAGGTTAACAACCTTAGGAAATGATGATTTCCTAAGGTTAACAGCATTCTAACATACATTATAGTGCAATTTTATGTTGCATCTGCTTGATGCAGATTTGCATGTCTTCTTGACACAACTGCATCCTTTTTGAGCAGTTTTGAAAATAGCATCCACTGAAAGACCTAAAACTGTTCACTCATCAAGTGTCTCACACAGCAGTGCAGTGGCTGCAGCAGCTTACTTTGCTTTCACTTGCTGGCTGGCAGGCTGGCTCACACGTAGTGGCAAAGAAAGAAAACATGGATTTTTGCACTGTGCCTTATAAGCTATCAGCAAAATAAATTCTTGTCAAGTAATGCGTTCAAAAATCTCCCCTGCCCTTCCGTCCCAGGTGAGCCATAAGTCATTGCCCTGATGCAGTACTGTGGCTGCAGCAAGCAGAATGCAAGCTGTAATACTCTCTGGCTGCTCTGCAGCAGCACACAAATTTTGCTGACCTGCCTGCCTAAAACTATTGTTAAGCTGTTGCTACATTAAGCATAAATGACTCTCTGATGATTTAGAAGTATTTTAGACAGAAATCACTATTTCAGCAAAGAGGTACAGTTCAACTTTCAGTAACCAAAACATTCTCAGCCGAGACAGAGAGAGAGTGAGAGAGAGAGAGAGAGAGAGAGAGAGAGAGAGAGAGAGAGAAATGTTACTGAGGCATCCACACACTCACAAGATCATTTCCATTTACAGCTTACTAATTGGCTGTTGCTTGCATGAGCTCAGTAATTTATCCTTGAATAAAATATTATGCTATGACATCAAAGTGTTGAAGTGAAGTCGAGTGAGTTCGGACCTGCTTTGCTGATCTCAGAAGTGCCAGTTTTTGGCACTTCCACCAAATTCCAGTTTGGCATTGGCTTACCCTTAGTGCAGACTAGTGGGATGCAAATCCATGAACAAAATCTGCATTTAATGATAGAAACAAGTTTGATTACAAAAATTGGATTTTTCCTTTAATTGTATCAAGTTTTACAGATCTTCATGCAATAATGTGTTAACTAATCTGGGTAAAGAAGGAATTTTGATCCAGGAATGTGTGTTTGAATAAGAAAATGCTCTTTTACGAAGTTTTGTTTTTTTTACCCTAGGGACCACTAATGAGTTATACTTATTGGACCCTATTCATGAACATGTTGAAATATGCAGAAATGGAATAGAATGCATACCACAGCCATAGCCAGATTAAGACATAGGCAAAATATTCCTGAGCCTAAGGCCCCTACCTTCAAGGGGGCTCCCAGCAATCCCCAAAATATGTTTATTATACTGTATACCCTTTTCTTTCTGCCGGAGCTGCATTTTTGTTGTTGTAAAGGACTCAACCACTGAGTAATATGAGCACAGCAGGGGCTGAACTATGACATAAATCTCACCTCCCTGATTCAGCGTTAAGTGCAGGTGATAGCTTCATGGGCCTCGGTCAGGTTGACCTTTAAAGTGTAAACAGGACCACTTCCTTTGCTTTGCCTCCCATCAATATGTCTCAGTCTCTCAGTATTAAAGTTCGTAGAACTGGGTTCCAAAATTCAGAGTAAATGACCAGAATGTGTAGTACTTTCTTATTTGGGGGCTTGCAGTATAGCCCTGAGGTTAGAGTAATGAGCTGCAAATGAGCTTGGTACATCTAGCAGACCTGGATGTGATTCCCACAATCTCCACTTGCATACTGGGTGGCTGAGCAATTCACTTAACCTCCCTAGTGCTCCCGGGTTGCACCTAAAAATAGGCACTTGTGCCTATTGGGCCTTACCAGGTTACCAAAAAATAATAAAACAAAAAATAAATTAAGGAACAAAATGCCAGCAAATAGTGGGCCACATATATTTAGTGTCAATGAATGCTTCTATCAAGTTAGTTCAATTAATTAATAGTTTGTATGACTGCAAATAAATTTAACATTATTAGGAACATCAGTAAACCTTTGTGGAGCAAGGATAAGTTTGAGTGTAAAAATCATAGTGCTATGCACATTTCATAGCAGTTAAAAGGTATGCTTCAATCCCCTGGTATTCCACATGAGGTGAAGTGGCTAGAAAGGTCCCTAGTCCCTGATTGGTGTTCCTAATAGGGAGAAGATTGGCATGAATCTTAAATGGGGATTCCCTGCTGTAGTATAGCCACTACTTGCCTCATTTTGTGCATTTGAGGAGGCCAGCATAATTTGTATCAGAAGAATTGGAGAGCCAGCAGAGCATACCTGTTGGAAAGCCTGTGCAAAATTCGAGCAGATCAGAGAGTAGTCAAGAGCTGCACTGCTGTTACCACTTACAGCCTCAGGTCCATGACTACCAGTGCCAGGAACTGGAACAGGTTATGAAAAGTGACCAGAGAAAGAAGACATCCAGATGGGACCATGACAAACCAGAAGAATTGTTGGGAGTCTCAGAGAAATCGGCACACTGCTACTGTGCACAGTTGGGGTCAGCACCATGCACTGACTCGGTACAGAAGTGTACACAGTTTTGCAGACTAGTATACAAGCAGGAGAAGAGGAGGATGGACAGTTAAGGTGTTATCTGTCTCCACTAAAGGTACACAGTCCTTTCATTCAGACCCAGTTTTGCTTAAAAAAACACTAAATCTGTTTTCTTTTTATTTTTTGGGGTGAGTAGGTGGGCAGGGTGGGTCTGGAAAATGAGAAAAGGAGAGAGGGGAAAAAGGCAAAGCCAATCAGTTTGCATTCATTTTTTTTTGTTTATTTATTAAGATCTTGGATGAATCTTTCAGTACAGGCTCATTATATAGGTTCCATGTCAGGGTCATTACAGTAACAAACAAAACTACAGCTTACGGGAGGCCGTAAGAGGACAACAACAATTAAGGCAAATTATGCAATAGGTTACATGTGTGACTGAAATAAGCAAGCACTATATACAATGGAACTTACTAACACAAAAGGAAATAAAATCTGGTCAGATCCGTCACTGCTGCATAATGAAGTTAGTGAGGTTGTGTGGAACTGTTAAGGAGACATGGTGAAACAACACAATGATTTTTAATTAGCAAGATTTGTTTTATTTTGCCTTCTAAGGAAGGCAGACACATTATTAGCAAAATATATGGAGGTGTAGATTTCAATGGAAGGAATGGTAAGCAATACAGGTTTGACGGGTACAATAGGTGGCAGTACATGAAAAAGTAATGAAAAGCATATGCTCAGTCTTGGGATTATTTACACAGTTTTATGGAGAAAAACGTGGGGTTTGTCCATGCGGTGATGTAAGTTATATTTAAGTAATGTGTTGATGTCAGGCAGTCAGGTGTAATGATGGACTTCATTAGGAGAGAAAATGTGATAGTAATTTTTATAAGGGGTCGCTGTTGATAAGGTTAAGGTAGTTATGCCTGTGATTATGTGAATATCAGAACAGTATGAGGTCTATACAGGAGTGGAGTACAAATATTCACTGTATCAAAAGTATGCGTTCAGAGTGCAGGCAAATGCGATATGCAGGTTTATTTTACATATACAGTAGGTAAAAATAGGGATAGATGCAACTGATAGAAATATAGATAATTACATAGCTAGACATATAGCTAGACAGACAGACAGAGAGAGAAGTTATAGTCATGACAGTCTTTGGAGAGGCAACTGCCCCTGGAGTCACAGTCATGTTCACTAATTTGGGTTGAAAAACTTTTCAAGTAGCACTATTTTGCTGTCAGTAATCGCCTATGGGTTTAAGCATGTATTGGAATGTCTTAAAATAGTTATAGTACAGGAAAAACAATGAAAGCAATTGTGTTATAGTTTAGCACTGAAACATACATGTAACATACATGTTACCACCTTGCTCCAATGAGTACCCTCCCCCAAGCAGAGTGCCAGTCTTAGAGAACATCTGACGCCTTCAGGATAAGTGAAAGAAAACATAATATTTAGACACAGTTCAGTTTATATTTCACATTAGTTCTGTATTTCCACCCTTCCCCCATTATTTTTTACTGAGGTCATTTGCATGAAAAGAGGACTGCTGCTCCTGAAGTGTTCACGTATTCCTGGTGCTTTCTCCCTACCTGAGGTCATAATGCATGGCTTGTGACACCACAGTTACTCCCATGACAGCAGACTATAATGTCACAACATAGCATTATGACTTGAAGTAGGGAGTAAGCTATAGAGGCAGATGAACTCTAACAGATAAAGATTATACATTCATCCACATTTCTTCTGTAATAATAGATAGGCAGGAGAAATCTACAGAATATGTTTAAAATGTAAACTGAGTTGTACCAAGTTATTAGTTTTTTCAAAGTTTTCACTGTGGCATCAGCAGCTCTGATTATAAAGAGGAGAGCTGAAAAAATGTGTCTTAAAGTAAGTGTAGAATAATTTTTCTTAAATCTGTTTCAAGATATTAGGCCTTTCTTCTTTTTTTTTTATTTAATGATAAAAAGAAGTAGCACCTTTCTTCTGACTGGACTAATGTAAATGATGCCAGTCAGTGGTTTGGGATATGCTAAGTGTCCCCAGGAGCAAGGTGTGCTCCTTCGCTGGCTAGAGAGTAGGCTATTATATTAAAAAAAAATGAAAAAACATACAGTTCAGTCATTCTACCAACAAGATATGTAGAGGTACAACAATTGGGGGTGGGAGTGGGGGGCAAGAGTTGTTTGGGACTGCAGCTTCCATTTTTGAAACAGAAAACATTTCATGTTGATCTTGTCTCCCATTCTTGCCTGAAAAGAACATATTTTAAATGCCTGTTTTAAGTGTGTATAATGGACTGTCTTGCCATTTAGGAGCTAAAGAATGAATGTGTAACAGGTGACAGTACGGTTACCTAGCAATTGTATGCCAAAGCAATGTAGGCATGTAATTAAGAACTGGATCAATGGAAGGCCATTGCCAGGTTATTATACACACTGGCAGAACTTAAATTATAGCTAACAAATTTCTGCACAGTACTTTGAGGATGCACAAAGTGTAAAACATCAGTTGGGAATTTTAACAGCTAGATGCTGAGCTGGTATCTTAAACAAATATGTAAGACTTCTATATGGATGTTATTTTTTCTAGCTGCTCTTTTATCATCTTGTATTGAGACACCTATATTTTCAATAAAGAGCTGTCTTAGCAATAGCATCGCAAGATATGCCAACGGTAATTACTGAACCCACAGAAAAGGAAAATGAAGGAGGTATGCTTATTGCTTACCCATTTAAATGAGATGTGTGCTGTCCCATTGTGAGTCATACCAGCATTTCTAATTTTGAACTTGGCACCACCACAACAGGGAGTTCTCTATTTCTTCAACAGCAAAAATTAGAAAACACAATTTATCATCAAAGTATGTGCTTACCAAGTACTGTGCCCATAATTAAAATAATTTGAACCCCTTCCCCCCAAAAATGTGCCCTGACAAACTGTACTCTGGGAAGATTGCCTGGGACAAGATGAAATAAAAAAAAAACAAATAGCAGGTTCCAGGGAGTAAATGTTAACATCATGTTTCTAGTGTCCCTGATAATATAAAATAAAAAATACAGTTGAGATTTTTTTTTTAAAATGTCACCTCTGATCAGAATAGCTTTTAAAATCACCAATTGTTTTCTTGTTCAATGTTTTCTAATACATACTTCTCAAATTTAAAAAAAACGCACTTTATAATCAAAGACTGTATTTACCAAGTACTGTGCCCATGATTAAAGTAATTTGAACCCCCCCAAAAAATGTGCCTTGACATGAAACTGCATGTTTAACTGTAAAGACAATTAAAAAATGTATTTCTTTTTTTTTTTTTTTTTTTTTTACTTTCTTTCTTTATCTCCTCCTTACTACCCCTGGAGCCCCCTCCTTCCGTCCGCTCATGTCCTCCTCAACCTACCTTGAGGATCTGCCCTAGAGTGCTTGTCCTCCTCCTCCTCACACACATGGGGTCTGTCGCAGGTGGTCTGGGGACTTAGAGCGACCTTCATCTAGGGCTGCCAGGGGTTTTCCATTTCTCCTGCGTCCCGCCCCTAGGACGTCGGTCGCTTGGGACATACGTCCCAAGAGGTGACATGCTAGCGCACATCAACACCCTCATGCGTCAGCAGCGTCCCCCCTCCCCGACTCCGTTGACGGAGCCGCCTCCATTCCCTCAACTGTCGGTGCTTCCACCGGCTGCGAGGGTGATGCAGAGCGTGAAAGCGCTCATGGTTCCCACCCCTGAGGAAGGAGAGCATCCGCTGGGATGCTCAATCCTTCCCTCTCCCCTGCCGACCCCCGGCAACCCGAGTCCGTTCCCGAACCCGGGTCGCCGGCGTAGCGCGAGGTGAGGCTTCCAGCACCTCAGCCCTCAGCGCCACCGGGCCAGCTTAAAAAATGTATTTCTAAATGCATTACTAACACCAGTGCTTCATGATTAAAATAATTTGAACCCTCTCCCCCCAAAAATGTGCCCTGGCATGAAACTGCATGTTTAATTATAAACACAATTAAAAAATGTATTTCTAAATGCATTACTAACACCATTGCTTTCAAAGTTTTGAAACTACTAAAAAGACAAATGATATATAAACTATATATATATATATATATATATATATATATATATATATAGAATATAAGTAAACAAATATTGTTAATCCCAAAAGCTGAACTTTGTTTTCAGTATATAAATGTTTAAGAAAAACTTGTGGCTCTTTCAACTTACTGTAAATTAGAATGCTGTGTCTATTGTTTTCCTTGGGAGCTGTAGTTTCACTCCTTAATTGCTGTCTCCTTCTAAGGCCTCAGGTGGCTCTGATGATCATTTGTTCCAAAGATTTTTTAAGTCAATTTGAAGGCATTAAATATCTTCTGTTCTTCTAGTCCTTAATAAAATTCAGGGGCTCCACAACTTGATCACTGCACAGACTTGCTCTGTTGGTTGATACAAGTCCCAAACTAGTGTTTCTTGTTACAGCATGATAGAACCACTTTATGCCCCTCCCACATGAATAAAAAAAGAGTTGGGGTGGATCTTTAGGAGCTTCTCGGGTGGAGGTGGGGGTGGATCTTACCCTCCAAAAAACGAATGCTTTCTCCCACTACTCAGGTTCCAGTTCTTGTACCACCCATTTAAGAAAGAAAATAGTACCCTGCAACCATTGCCTAACATGAAAGCATATTTATTTGAGGGCAGAAAACATTGCTTGAAGGAGGGTAAGGTGGAAGAGACTATTTACTCCTTCAGTCAGTTCCACGGACAGAAAACATGACATCACTCCTTTTGTACATGCAAAACATCTGCAGGCTCTGCCTACTGCAGCCGTAAAAAAGGGAGGCAGACAGAGTAAACAAGGGAAGGGGTTGGCTCAGGATAAAAGAGAGGGAGAGAGGGAGAGTGAACAAGGGGTTGGGTTGGCTCATTTAGGAGAGAGAGAGACAGGTAAAGCTGAGCTGCTGGAGGATTTGACAAGGTTCAAGGTATTTTATATGAGTACTCAAACCCTCTCTTCTCATCATTCTCTCTTTTGCCATTGGCAACAACTTAAGCTCCCAGTCCAGACCCCTCTGCGGTCACTGGATAGAGATGGTTAGGTCTGTGCAGGATGGGTTGCTGTTGGCCATGGTTATTGCTGTCCTAAGCCATGTTACCAGGAAGATGAAGCAAGTAGTTGGCAGAACACTGCAGGGCCTTCATTTAAGAGGAAATGAGAGAGTAGGGACTGAGAGTAGGACTGCAAGGAATGCTAATTTGAGTATAATTTTTTATCATTTAAGCTACATGATTACATACAACTGAAACATTTTATAAAATGCTATAAACACTATGCGATTCTGAATACTGGTTATTCCATCTGAGTGCCAAGATAATTAAATGTTTATCACAGTCCTGTGAAATTCCCCTCACTGACAATCAAGTCTTACTCTTAAACATGAAAGATTAACAGTGCAATTCAATGTTTATGCTTGATATTTAATCTCATTCCTAAAATCAAATAATCTACAATGTGTTTCAATGGTACAGTTAAAGAGCTTACCCTTTCTTATTCTCTCATCTCCCTTATTTTGAAGTTCAGACCTTGACATAGCTTCATTTTCAGGGTGAACAAGCAAATGAATCTATTTCCAGGATCCCATCAGTAAATTGTGCCATTTATTGGTCCTGGCTTACTTATCAATAACTGAAATGTTTGATTCTGGAAATGATTTCTTCCAACAATAACATGCTTTGCAATACAATCTCTACAGTTGATGACTCATCTAGTAAACCATCAAATTAACCCCTATACTGCCCAGGGCCTGGCCCCTTTCAGAGATGCGTCCCTATCCTACCCAACTAAATTCCCAAATCCTGGTTCATACTACCTGACAGGACAAAATGATAACACCTAGACTGCGAGCACATGCGTGTGTGTTGGGGAGGCCTTAGGAGAAGTGTAAATCATGATGTTTCACACCCAAAATATAATTTTTACCAGGCCAATTAGTAATTATTTGTATAAACGATCAAACCACTAATGTTATTTTTTCCTGCTGACATTATTAGTTTCATTCATTCTGAAGTATTTTTGTTCTATTATTTAGGTTTAATGCCACTTTTTAGCGACAGTATGAAAATATTTTTTCAAGGTTCAGTAACTGATATTCAATGGTGAAGGGATGCTGTCATGACGGTGAAGGGGCACAGTCATGGTAAAGGTGTATGGTCTTGGCAAATGGGTGAAGTTACAGCAAGGGGAGGCACAGATTTCTCTTGGGCCTAGGACCCCAGGTTGCCTTAATCTGGCCCCAACCACAGCACTGTGCACCACAACTTGCAGACAGAAACTGTGGCATGCACAGACAGCAACAAATGTGAACAGTGATGTGCAGAAGAGCCCATATGGGTGTGTGTGTACAGCAGGATGGGAGGTACAGACCTATGCAGACATGCCCTCTGATCCCACCGGATAAGATGATCTGCACAGAGACAGATATGAAGCTATCATTGAGCACACATGGAAATGAATACAGATATGGAAGGCTAGAATTCACACCTGCAGTTGAACACCCAGGAGCCTCAGCCCAGTAATGGCAGCCAGAGAGTAGTGGTGGACCTCACCCCCATCAAAGGCAACAACAGACCATGTCCGAGTCCTTTTGTGGGGTCAGACATGGGTGGGGAACTTTGTTTGGCCCATCCAGAGTGAGGGCCATCAACTTTAGCACTCAGCAGGTGGATATGGTTGCATCTGAGCTATGGCACCAGTACAGCATGCTGTATGGACCAGCTGTACCCAAGCATACACTGTACTCTGTACACCTCTCTGGCTGTCCTCTGCAGCAGCACATGAATTATAGGCCCTCATGAAGCTATAGTTCAACTACTGCTAAATAACAGACTATATCAATAATAAATGATTCTTGGATGATTTTGAAGTTTTTTAGGTAGAAATAAAACTTTATGCAAACTACAGAACTCTCAGTATCCAGCATCTTCTAAACCAAGAGAGAGTGAGAGCTGCAATTGGCACTGAGGTATGAGCCTGCAAGAGTAGCTCTCATTTTCCAGCAATACTGATTGCTGCTGCATGTCATGTAGTTTGCAGAAGCTCAGTGAGTGATCCCTGAAAAACAATGCTATGTCATGGCATCAAAATGCTGAAATGTTGAACTGAAGTCAAGTGCCTATGGACCTGCTTTGCCAATATCAAAACTGCCAGTTGTTGGCTTTTCCATCAACTCCAATTTGGCATCAGTATACCGTTAACACAAACTACTGAGATACATACCTATAGAAATATTTACGTTTTAATTATAAGATAAAGTTGTAGTACAAAAAAAAGAAATTGGTTCTAATATCCACCAGTACAGCAGATTTGAATGTAGTACTGTTTTGAACTAATCTGAGTGGGGAAGGGATTTTGTACTAGGAATGTAGAGTTAAATAAGAAAAAAAAAACCTTTTACCAGACTTTGTTTTTATCCTAGGGACCACTAACAAATTATAGTCATTATCTATAATTGAACTGAATTAGTTAATGGTATTAAATGTTTAGTATGATAATTTAGAAGCTTTCTGTGGTTCCACTTAAATAAAAAGCATAGACAAAAATAATATTTTCTTGCTTCAGTACTCCCAAAGCCCAGATGATTTAACAGCAAAACAAAGCAGGCTAGGAATGATCTCAGTAATGTCAGCTTGCCAAAAGCCTAAGAATTCAGCAGCTTTCCAAAGATGTTGAAATATGTCCTAATACCCAAGTTTTGTTTTGGTTCTCTACATCGGGAATTTACAATCCAATTGGCACTCTCTCACTTTGGCGGGGAAGGAAAAGGGAGATGATGGCTCTTCAGATGGTAAAATGAACCTATCTGCTGGTGGAGAAACAGATGTTTCCTGCTTTGTGTTGGAGCCATGGTGACTAGGCATCCCACTGCTTCTGTTCCCTCACCAGGACCTACAGCAACAGCATCTATCACACAACAATCAACAGTTTTAATATGGACATAAACAGTGCATGAAACTCTCTCTAGTGCATATTACTTTGTTTAAAAGTATGAGTACTGACTTCACCTCATTTGCTGCTCAATACTGCATGACTAGATCACATGGAAATCAATCATGTCTACCTACAGATCTGTTAGTATTATAGGTACCAGACATATTTGTTACAATTTTCTTATGAGTTAATGCAGTTTAACTCATGCAAATTAATTCTGAAAGACAAATTATTACATAAATGGAGATAGTGTACAGTGGAACGCTGTTCAGCATGGAAATCCATGCCTGGAACAGCATTGTTATGCTGCACTCGGTGTGTCACGATCTTGTTGTGCTGCACTGAGTACATCACTAGTGCAGCACAACAAGACCGAATGCATTTGCACATGCTCAATTGAGCAGCCCACGGCAATGAGGAAGTAAGCGTGCTTCTACAGCTGCTGAAGTAAGGCTTATTTTTTCTGGGAGACTTGTTTGGGGGATCACGGAGTGCTGTTTATAGTTGCCCATACACTATAAAAGATTGTGTATGAGCAACCATACACAAACAAGACAGTTGTAAGATCTCAAGGTTTCTATGGTAATGGACCTCTCATGGTCTCTGGTTACCATGGAAACCTCTCGATTGTACAGCTGCCTTGTTGTGTATGATTGCTCATACACAATCCTCTATATTTTGATCACCTGCATCTTCTATTTTGCAAGTCTGTCACAAAAAAATGATGCTAGTGAGTTACACACCTTTCTTTGTCAGAAGTCAGTCATGGTCAGTCATACCTGTTATAGCCAAGGGTAATCATCTTCCAGGTAAAACATAAAGCATGGTTGAAACCTGGCTATGAAATACAGGTATTAAGAATTAATAGTTTTTCTTGAGTACTACAGTGCAAAAAAGAGGATGCAATATAAAAATGTACAATTTAAAAAAAAAAAAAAAAGAGGCTGCCTGATGACCCCAGGCAGTGCATTTTGCTGACATACTGGTGACCCAGGTTCAGGATCAGACTTGGGAGACAGCAATTGGGCTGCCAGATCAGGAAGGCACTACTAGTGTCAAAGCTTCTTGGCCATGAGAAATGGTGGTGGTGACAGTTGTGGTGCTACAGTGATTCCTGGTGAAGGGTCAAGGAGCTTGCTCACCTGCCAAGAGAATGTTGGGCGTGCATGTTACATCACCCATTGGAGGGCTGGGCCTAATTGAGGGAGATGGCTGACTGAGGAGAAAACCCCAGTACCATCAAAATGATTATTGCAAGCACTTTTTTTTTTTTTTAAGGTTAACATTTTTATTGAAGTTTTCAAAGAAATAACACATGCAATAGTTAGCAACACAACACAACACAACACAACAAGCAGTATTATAACAGTCTTGGTATGACAGTCAGAGTTAATTGAAAACCTGTGAAGCAATGCCATTACAAAACAATACTCTAAAATGGAAACAATTTCCATAAATACAGGATATTAGACAAGTAGGATACGAGCCAAAGTTCTGTAGCAAGTGTATGTTAATGCACATGAAGTGACAGAGTTACCGTAATCCTAAATCCCACAGGCATGTAAGAGCAAAACCACTATGGAAGAAGCATCTCAGGTGGGGGAAGGTTTGTGAACCAGCTGCAGGTAGGGTGAACATATGTTATATTAATCCGATGACTTATTCATTGCCTGAGCTGATAGTTATTCTAGAGAGGCAGTGTACCCCATGTGCTGCAACCATTCATTGAAAGTAAGGATGTCTCTGGATTTCCACCATCTCAAAAGGAGTTGTTTTGCTGCTATGGTGACCATCACAATCCATTTAGTGTGGGGGGGGGTGAAGTCTAGGACAGGGGGAGGTGCTTTGGCCAAGTAAGGCCATGGAGGCATTAATGTAAGATTTATTGGACATGATCATTTGGCAATATTGCACAACATGGTCCCAATAGGGTCTGATTAGAGGGCAAAACCATAACATATATGACAGAGATCCCACATGGGAATCACAGTGCCAGCATGTGCTGGATGGACAGATCCCCTTCTCACATTGTGCCTATGGGAATCTATACCAAGAGTGTTGGGTTTTTAGCTGTATGACCTGATCTTTCAGATCTCTGCAAGCAACATGAACTCGGTGCCAACAGCTGGACCAGCCTGCTTCTAAGATTTCTATGTTAGCACTCGATCCCCTTCAGTTCTAGTGAATGAGGAGGTTGGAGGGTCTGCATCTCTTGGCATCTGTAGATAAGCACTGCCCTTCCTCTGGGTATTGTAGGCCAGGTGGTTACACTGGATGAATGGGCAGGTAAAGAGGCGTGTTGCAGTACTTTAAACTTGAGTGAGTTAAGGGTTCTAACCTGCAGGCATCGCCAAAATTCCTGCCTAGAGAGGTGATATCGGCAACTGATGTCCTCAAATCATATTGAAATGGCTTGACTGTGACATTCTACTGGGTTTCCATGATGTTAGTACTATCCCTAGTAGCACTGATAGTGTTAGCTTCTTGTTGCCCACTGATATTATTCTTTATATTTGTTGACTGATTTGTATCTGTCACTGGGGGTGATGGTGTTATTGTAGGATTAAGATTAATTTTATCCTTGCCTACATTTATACCTGAAGGACTGGGACTAGGGTTGTCTATGATATTTGACAAGTCATCTGGAATAAGTGAGCTTAGGGGGTCATAGCTGTTATAGACTGGAAGTGCAAACTGATCAGCCTTTATCCCTTTTTTTCCTGCTCTTGTACTCTGAATGCGATACCACTAATCGTCTTGGTTATCTATGATTTCATCCTCTCACTCTTTTTTTAATTACTGAGTTACTTGGGGTTACATTTTGCTCCCTGGTTATGTCTACATTGGTAGCCATGCGGGGAGTTGTCTTTGTATATGTTTATTTGCAGAACCTTGTCTTACAGTTGTTTGGTCATGTGGTTCTTTTTTATGTTGGCTTATGCTTGCGTGCCAGCCAACATATTGCATTAGTAGCAGATTTGGAGGCGCAGTCACTGTTAGGCGAATGCAGCACATGCATCAGTAGGTGCGTCCCTCATTCTCCAATCAGCCTGCGTGCTGGCGCCACACCAGGAATACATAGTGTGGTGAGTACATCTAAGGAAAGGTCTGTTGTTATGTGAGCAAAGCTCATCATATGCAGCGGCACCTCCCGACGTGCTTTCCCTGGTGAAAAAGTTACATTAAACATGTGGGCACACTGCCTGCCACATTGCCGATTTTGGTGGTGCCCAATCCTATTGGCGTGCCCTGACCCAATGTATGTTCTGACGAGAGCCCACTCCCCCATCGGCATAAATACACCCCCATTGTTATGTATTATAGGGGTGCACAATCCCCGGCTCTTGCCCCCTTCAGTATGTGCTGACGGGGTGCACAATCCCCATCAGCTAGCCCCCAAACACTCCAGTGGCACGCTGGGAGACCCAGCATAGTGCCCCTGTAAAAAAAAACAAAAAAGTCCAACAATGTTTTTTTTTTTTTTTACCTGTAAAAGAAGAACTCAGTCTCTCGCGGTCTGTCCAGCTCCCTGCCCCAACCCGCATCCACCCTCTGCACACCCTGCCTCCCCACCCCCTCACCTCATACTTACCTCCAGAGTCTGGTGTGATGATCTTCGGTGTACCGGGAACACGTCTGCACTCTTCAAAGCTGACCGCGAACTGAAGAAATGCCGGTAAGCTGTATAATGGCATAAATAGGTTTTTATTCAACTTTGGTGCATATCTCGGGCATTTTTTTGAAATTTTGCACCAAATTTTCAACATGGAGTTATTTGGGCCCCTCCTCATGAATTCAGTCACTGTCATAGCATTATTCGGTCCTGAAATGTGATTTCACGGTCACTGCATGGAATCACCTTTCGGGACTGAGTAACGAAACAACAGTGCCACTGTTCATGAGGGGGGCTCTCAAAAAGCCTATGTTGCAAATTTGGTGAAAAGAAATCAAAAATGACTGTTTCTGATGTGCATTGCGCTGTTTCCACACATGCTCATAACTTCGTGAATTTGTAATATTTTCACTCCAGATTTTCAAAATTGGCATTGTTCCACACCTCCTTATGAACAGTACAGCTGTCATTTTACATATCCTGGCCGAAACGTGTTTATGCACATCCAGCACAGAATAGCGTGGTCGCTGTGCAAAATCAGTTTTTGGGACAATTTGAGAAAATGACGGTGACACTGTTCATGAGCAGAGGTCCTAAAATGCCTATGTTGAAAATTTGGTGCCAAAAGTCCATAAAATGACTGTGTTACAAGCGTGCATTGCGCAGTTTCTACGCACTCTTGTAACTTTGCAAATTTACAAAATTTTCATGCCAGATTTTCAACACTGGCATTTATTCACACCTCCTTATCAACAGTACAGCTGTCATTTTTCACAGCCTGTCCAAAATGTGTTTCCACACCTGTGGTGCACCATGGCGTAGTCGCTGTGGGAAATCAACTTTTGGAACAGATTAACAAAAATCACAGTACCACTGTTCATGAGGAGAGGTCCCAAAATGCCTATGTTGAAAATGTGGCTAAAAAAAATCCCAAAAATAATTGGGTTAGGGACATGTGTTGCGCAATTTCTATGCATGCTCATGACTTCACCAATTTTTCATATTTTCACTCCAGATTTTCAATGTTGCCATTTTTTTATGCCTCCTCATGAACAATGCAGTTGTCATTTTCCACATCCTGCCCAAAATGTGTTTTCATCCCTGTGTCGCCAAATGGCATAGGCACTGTGCAAAACCACCTTTCAGCTAACAAACTGATTGTGCCGCTCTTCATAAGGTGAGGTCACTAAAAGCCTATGTTGAAAATTTGGAGCAAAAATACCAATAAAAGCCTACAACATTGGGGTTTCCAACTGTAACACCCCACCCTGTAGAGACTGCCAGGTGTCAGGGGGGTGACTTGGGATCATTGGCTGTAATGCTCACGCCATTCCAACCCTCCCACCCTGCAGCCAGTGACAGGCATCGAGGTGTGCCTTAGAGTGTTCGGCCCTAATGTTCACCCCATTCTCCTATACTGCACCCATCTCAGCATATTTCCTTATGGAATGGGGTAAGTATAAGGCCCAAAGACCCAGAAGCACACCACGACACTTGTCAGTGTCTACAGGGTAGAGTGAACCATTCTCCTATACTGCACCCGTCTCAGCATATGTCCTTATGGAATGGGGTAAGTATAAGGCCCAAAGACCCCAAAGCACACCGTGTCAGTGTCTAAAGGGTGGTGTGAGGTAAAATGGCATGAGCGTTATAGCTGATGCCCCAAAGGCACACCCCGGCACCTGTCAGTCTCTGCAGGGTGGGGGTGGGGTTGGCATCAGTTCCATGCTTCACTGCCATTCCTATTAAGCATCTCTAACTCCTGCACTACCAATGTCAATGCCAGTGAGACAACATTCGGCATTGACAAATGCTTGTTTAAATGATTTTCACTTGGTGCAGTATTTTCCCCAATTTTTAACCTACTTGCCATATCTAACTGTTTTTTTTTTCCAATGGCTTCCAGTCTGGTACTAAAGAGAGATATTTCAATCAGCATATCTGCAGTTTGTTTACATTTTAAACAAGTAAATGGATGTTCAAGAATTGGTACCTCTGTAACTAAGTACATTTCACATGCTAAGCATTTTGTTCCCACTTTTCCTTCAGTTGTTATGATAGTACCTATCATTATGTATGTGTAAATAGACTTAGTTTCAATATTTGCAAGGTGTTTATTTGTATAAGAGTGTCATTTCTATGTCAAGGCTCTCACGGACTATCCCCTAACTGGCAGTTAACAGTAGTTCTAGAGCATGCTACTTAAAGGCCTCACTACTAATCAAACCAATGGATTGATGATCAACAAACACTAAGGCTGACTTTTTTTTTTATAATTCAAAGTTTATTAATTTTCACAATTACACATAAGAGCAGCTCCATACATCACTTATGGCAATACACTTGTAGAATGTTCGTACAACTGTTAAAGCTGCTCCCCTCACCTCCGACCTCCCTCCCTCCCCCTCCCCAGCACAGCTCAGATTGACTTAAATATTCACCAGGATAGCCTAAATGATTACTTGGAAAGGTAATCTAAATACAAAGCAGCGTGTGAAAAGGTTCCCAAATTCATTTATATTTAGTCAGCCTATTATTTAAACTAGCCACCATTTTCTCCATTCTAAGATTGGCCAAGATCTCTTTAAGACTCTCCGAAAAAGAAATGTCCTCACTATCCTTCCAATGCCGAAGGATGACCTTTTTGACTGATAATGAAATTAAGGCCATGTGATATCTCCTAGATACAACTGGTATGGAAGTGTAATCTCCCAACAGGCACACCTCAGGCTTGAAAAGATCGGAGAGGCCCAGGAGGGGATCCATCCTCTGACGGATATCATCCCAGAGAATAGTAACTTTCGGACACGACCAGAATATATGGTACAGCGTGCCCTCCTCCTGCCCACATCTGGAACAGGAGACAGAGCCTATAAGACCAAACCTGTGGAGCTTCTGAGGAGTGTAATATACAGTATATTATGCAAGATGTGGAATTGTGTCAATCTCAATCTATTCTGCATAATATATCTGTGAACATTTCTCCAAAGCACTTCCCCATCTATTTCTAGACTAGGAAAGTACACTGCCCAATATGCCTTTGGTATGAATACTTCAGGTTATTTACAATCATATAAACTTTTGCAAATATCGGATACTGAATGTCTATGTCCTATTAATGTTGGCAACATATCCTGGAATCTTTTCCTGTCTGGAAGGGACGGGAGCGGGCCAAATTCTTTTGCTAATAAATGTTTTAGCTGATAGACTTTGAAGATAGATTTAGTGGGTATATCGAATCTGTTCAAAATAGTAGTAACTGCGAGCCACGAGCCATCCTGTGCCACTAAATGGGCAAGCCTAGTATTACCCAATTGTGGGAGCCAGTTTTGACTGATTGGCTTGTTATCTATTTTTATGTTGGGGTTGCCCCAAACAGGTTTGGCCAAGTCCTTCACCTGCCTATATTCCATACTAGAACATATCTGTGCATGCACCTTCACCGAGATCGCCAGTGGGGTGAATTTCAACTGCTCAGGGAGATCACTTGGTCTTATATGCAGCAACGATAGTGGCATCAAACCACACTGCTTAATAGAAGTTAGTTCTATTCGCAGCCACATCGGGAGGCTCTCTTCTGAGGCAGTTTCCCCCTCATTCTCCAACCATCTCAAGTATTTCACCATATGGCTCGCCCAGTAGTAAAATACCAGAGATGGAGGCCAACCTCCTCTATCCTTGAGGCGGCCAGCTTGTAATGTGCAATTCTGGGCTGTCTTTCGCCCAGATGAAATTGTTATTATTAGCGTGACTTTGGAACCAAGAACTGGGAATCCACATATTAAGCAAATGCAATGGGTAAAAAATTCTGGGGAAAAGGTTCATCTTGATGAGATTTACTCGTCCCCAGAGTGTAATGGATAACTTGGACCATCTTTTCAAGTCTACTTCCAAGATTTTTATCAACTCGTCCAGGTTCAGCTTTAAGAGGCGGGCCGGTTCTCTTACCACCTGGATACCCAGATATTTTAAGGAGTTCGAAGTCTAGGACATGCCACACTGATTGACTATCGACTTATCCACCCTGTGATTGAGTGGAAACACCAAGGATTTGTCGACATTTAGCTTATAATGAGAGAGCATAGCGAACTCCTGGATCACCTCCAGAAATGCCAGTATCGAATTATCTGGATCTGTCAGCTGCAATAATAGATCATCAGCGTATGCTGATATTTTGACCTTGTGCCCTTGAATAACCACCCTTTGGATCCGAGAACATTGCTTAATCCGACAGATCAGGGGTTCTAAGTATAGAATAAAGAGCAATGGTGAAAGGGGGCAGCCCTGTCTGGTGCCTGAATGGAGTAGGAACTTTTCGGAGATCGCTCCATTGACCATCACTCTGGCTGATGGTGCGCTATAGAAAATTCTGATCCAGTTCTGAAAGAGCTGGGGAATCTTACAAGCATTCAAGGCCCTAAGTAAGAAATTCCAATCCACCCTGTCGAATGCCTTCTCCGCATCCAGTGAAACTAGGACCGCCGGGTAGGGAGCGTCTCTGGTTGCGGAGAGGACATGCGACAGGGTTCTAAGATGGTCCATCGAGGAGCATTCCCTCACGAACCCGACTTGTTCTGGCCCAATCAAATCAGGGATAACTAGAACTAGACGGTCTGCCAAAATCTTGGCTAGAATTTTAACGTCTTGATTCATTAAGGATATAGGGCAGTAACTCGCCGGTGATCCAGGGTTTTTCCCAGGTTTCAGAATTAAAACAATTAGAGCCTCCCACAAGGCCGGATCCGTTTGTGCGCCAGATAAAATATACTGAAATAGGGACATTAACATAGGGAGCAAAAGATTTAAAAATTTTTTATAGAAATTTTCTGAAAAACCATCTGGGCCAGGTGACCTGTCTGAGGGTAACGCCATGACAACTCTGGTGATTTCCTCCACAGTTATTGGGGAAATCAATCAGTCCTGTTGGAAGTCCAACAGAGAGGATAGTCCGGAAGTCTCCAGATAGTAATCCATGCTAGTATCCAAAACCGAGTCTCTGGGACTATATAAGTTAGCATAATATCTCTGAAACTCCATGACTATCTCCTCAGTTGTTGTCAGGAGCATGTTGTTTGTTGAAGAGCGGATTGTCAAAAAGTGTCTATTTGCCTCCATTTGCTTAATCCTCAGTGCCAGCAGCCTTCCAGCTTTTTCTCCTGTATCTGAATATGCCGCTCTGGCCTTGAGGATTGCAAATTCTGCTTTGTCTCTCAGTAATTCTAGATAGCCCTCTTTGAGTTTAACCAGCTCCTGTTTTTCAAGCTCAGATAAGAGTGGGCCTAATCTTGCTTCTTTATATTGAATTTCCCACAATAACCCTTTCAATTTTCCATCCTTTTTTTTTTTACGGAAAGTAGCTAAACTAATTAAGGCCCCTCTCATGAATGCCTTGATGGCTCCCCAAAGCACATCGGGTCTCCCCACAGAGCCAGAATTGGTTCCTATGAAGTGATGGATATGCTCTCTGATTGCTTGGACCATTTTATCCTCTTTTATCATGTGGTTATTTATCTTCCACCTGAAAGACTTCTTAGGGGAAGAGAGGGGTGCTAGGTGACATGCGACCAATGCATGGTCAGAAGGGGGACCTGGTTGTATAAAGGCTTCAACCACTCTGGGAAGGAGGCTATGTGAAAGGAATATATAATCAATACGAGATGCCGTGTTATGCACAGGAGATATGAAAGTAAATTCCTTTTCTAAAGGATGGAGCACTCTCCAGACATCGCAAAGTGCATACAACTCTAAGAGTTCTGACAGGGCTCTTTGGGCTGGTGAGTGAGCTCTACTCGTGGATGAGGAGCGGTCCATTGAGGAGTCCACCACAACATTCATTTCTCCCCCTATAACCATCGGTAATGCTAAATATGGTTGCAATATATCGACCAACTTCACAAAATAGTCAGGGGAGTCTAGATTGGGCCCATATAAAGTTCCCAGAATGAATTCGGTGGTGTACAAATAACCATGGATAAACAGGAAGCGGCCCTGTGGGTCCTTGATTACTTGTTTCATTACAAGAGGAACCTTCCTGTTAATCACTATTAGGACCCCAGCGCTGTTGGTAGTCCCCTCGGCTGAAAAAACTTGCCCTATCTGCAGGCGTCTCATACAATTAGCCTCCGAGTCTAACAGGTGAGACTCCTGTATAACCCCTATATCTATGGATAGCAAATACAGATGTTTAAGAACTTTATATTGTTTGACACACTGTCTCAAACCCTTAACATTCCAAGTAGCAATTCTTATGGTATTAGCCATATCCGTTAGATATATAACAAAACCATACTATAAATGAGATCCCCGGTAGCATAACCACATTGCAATCCCTATTGAGCTGTGCTGAGGACCCACCCCCCCATAGCACTCCCCTATCCCCCTCCTCTTTTACCCAAAGAAAACATGAACGAATACCAATACCCCTTCCCCCCAATCTTCCCTCTCGCTAACAACCAGATCCCAACCCCTCTCACTCTCAAACCCTCTAAGAAACATGTCCCCTAAATTGTTAACTAAACCACTGCACCACGCATACCCCATCCCTCCTGTCACAGTTACATGATGCGGCGAGTCCCGCTGTGGTCCACAGCCATAGCCCTCCCACCATCCCAAGACTCCCTAAACTAATACCCTCTTGGAGAGTGTTACATTATGGTGGGTAATCATGTCCAGGCATCGCACCCTGAGCCTATGTACCTGGCCCCTGAGAGGTCACCGAACGAAGCCCCTCATTGAGGTTTCACCTGGGGCACCCCATATTCACACTCATTTCTCCCAGGGGGAGCCGTGCCCACACTATCGCCTGTAATCCATGTCCTGTTAAGCATGAGCTTGCAGTAGCCGCCAGTGTCTATATGGGGCTCTATAATGAACCTACGTCCGATCGAAAACTAGACTCTGACAGCATACAGTTTCAACGAGACAGCCGCCCCAAAAGGTTCAAACAAAACCATCCATGAAAGGAATTTTGAGTCCATCAGTCCTCTGTAAAAGAAGATATAGCAATAAGTCTGTAGTATTAGAAACAAAATTTGCTCGTTTTCTTAAAGTTCGCTTCGAATTCTGCCTTATCCGGTACTTCTCTGACCCCATCGAATCATTCTCCAGTGATCTTCACCCGCAGCCCGCTTCACTTAGGCCTGAACAGGTCGGGAAACTCCTTTTGTAGAGCCTTCGTGGCCGAATCTACGTCTTCAAAGGATACCCAGGCCCCCAACACCATCACCTGGAAGTGGGCCGGGTACCCCATACGAAATTTTATACCTGCCGCAATGAGCTTGGTCACGATCGGGTGGAAAAGGGACCTTCGTTGCCGCACCGAAGCCGGTAAGTCCTGGGTAATTCGTATTGCCTTGCCTTCCCAAAGGACCTGATCTAATTCCTTTATCTTAGAGAGCAAGTGTTGCTTTTCCTGGTAGTTTAGTAGTTTGGCTAACAAGGGTCTGGGCTGCTGACCGGGGGCCGGGATAGGCCGCAACGCCCAATGAGCTCTTTCTAGGGTATATGAGGTTCCGTAGGGAGAGGGTCCAGCGAGCTTTTCGAACAGCCTCTGCATGAATAAAATCAGATTTTGGCCCTCTTCCTTTTCAGGTATTCCCAAGATGACCACATTATTTCTTCGGGATCGCCCCTCCAAATCCTCAACTTTCTGCTCAAGCTTCTTGATGCGCTGATGGTTGCTGACCATAGCTTCCTCAGTGCGGCTCGTCACTTTCTCTACAGATGTTATTCGGGCCTCTGCATCCGTGACTTTAACATTTAGCTCTTCCAGAGCCCCTGCCAGATGCTTGATCTCTGACACTACTGTTTTCACATCATCTCTTAGTGGCTGTAATTCCATTCGGAATAACTCCAGTGTACGAGGTGTTGTCTCTTGCTCCAGCCTTTTCAGGGCTGTAATAGTAGACATCTTTCTGTCTCCTGACGGCTGGGCCTTGGGTCTCTTCCCGGATTTCTCAGGGGACACAGGCCGAGTGTGTCGGGGCATCGCGGATTTCATTTCTGCGTCCATATCTCGATGCTAACCTGTTCCGTCACCACTCTAACAATACAGACTTCTGTCGCGGTGTTGCAAAGCTTCTTTCCAGGCAGTTTATACCCTAAAATGAGTTTAGGATAGCGGGAGCTCCAGCCCGGTCCTACTAATCAGGCTGCAGCATCACGTGATCCTCCACTAAAGCTGACTTGATTTTGCCTACCTTTTAAATCTTTAGCTGCTTACTTTCGAGTCCACTTCCCACGTCAAACATGCCTAACATGTGCAAAATAGGTGTGTCTCAGCGCGCGTCTCTATGCGCAGCAATGCTCGCGCCCTGCCCGCACTCACCCTGCTCTCATCAGGGCTGGATATAAAGCTAGAGGTGACCCAGAAGTTACTCTGAGATCACGGGTCCCTCAATTCTGAATAAATAATTTTTCTCCATTATTAGGGGTATACACATCCTCATTGTTTTCCCTTGTATAATATCTGACACTAGAATATATCTGAGAGTAATAACATTGTTTGCTTAAAATGCTGCATCTTTATTAATGAGAGTAATATTTATTTTTGCATAAGTAAGGAAAATGAAATAATTGATGTACCATCTGTCCCTGAGTCCCTTGCTGTTCTCCTTTAAGTCTAGTTTCCTTTTTTTAATTAATATGTTATCTCCTGTTTTGCCTGACCTATCCCCATCCAAACTGGTCCCCCCTCCCCAGCCCCATCACCTGGCATCTCTGGGTATTACCTTCATTCTCTGGTCTGTTCTCTGCCACAAGATGTTTGGAGGTGCCCAATCACCACCAGTGTGGGGCCTGCAAGGAACCAAGCCATCATCCCACTGCATTCAGGGGGGTTTCAGCCATTTTCTCCCCTAGGGCCTGTATCACATGCAATGATGCATTGTGTGTGCTCCACCTCGGAGGAAACCCCCTCCCCCCACCATTGTCCTACAGGTGGGATACCTTTCCTTTGCATCTCACTGTGCTGCCACCCCAATTCCTTTGGGTGACTGCCACTGAGCAGGACATGTGTAATTCCCTCCCTGAAGAAACAGAGCCATCCTTGGAACACTCAATAATCCTTTCCCTGGCCAACCCCTGAGTGACCTGTGTTCATTCCCAAAACCTAGGTTGCCAGCATGGCTATAGGTGAGGCACCCAGTGCCTCTGCCCTACATGCCACTGGGTCCACCAAAAGTCTAGTTACTTAAAGAAACGCTATCTAAATTGTTCTCACTTAAGATGGTGAAGTTTGTTTCCCAAAATAGGCATATAAAAAATTGAAGCAGAGTTAAAATATGTTGCATATTAAATGTACCTGGTGAAACAGGCCTATAATGAATATCAGCAATAAAAACTGATTTAATGGTGTATTTTGTCATACCTTCAGGACCCAGAAAATAAAGCACAAGTGATGGTATTCCACAGGAATCCTCATTTACATCAATATTCATATTCTTTTGTCATGAAAATGTTAACGGATATGTTAGTGGCATGTAATTCATGTAAACCAACTTTTTAATCTGTAACTTTAAATTGACAAGATTCTACTTTATGCAAAAGTGCTTAGATTCATAGAAACATAGAATTTAACGGCAGATAAGGAACTCTTGGCCCACCTAGTCTGCCCATACCTGGCCCATCTAGTTTGCCAACCTAAATGCTCAATGGTGCAGAAATCTCCTCATAAATATGATATGAGATGCATTTCAGTTCTTAAACTCCTGACAGCTCATTTAAGCTTCATCGATCCCAAACTGAGAGAATAAAATTAGGCAAAAAGCAGCACATTACTCTTGCAAGGTCTTTAAAATCAAAACACAAACATGGAAAAAAAAACTTTAAATACTAGTAAGAGTTGCTTTATAATTTAGTATGATGCTGTCCCATGCGTGTTCATCACTGTTACAGTTACAGTTCCACAGGGCCTCATTTCAATAAGACAGTGTTAAAGAAATACAATACTATGCACCAACTAGCATAATAATAGTATAAACTAGGCAGTGTGGTCCAGTTGTGGTGGAGATGGGTCTCCAGCAGTGCCCCTCAAGGATGGTGCAGGAGCCACTGCTGTTCAACATTTTTATCAACAGTCAAAAAGCTGGGATTTCCATCAACCTGCTTGTGTTCACAGTTGACATTAAGAAAGCCAGAGTTATGGACTCTCTTGATGATGGAGACAGACTTCATGGGGACCTGAACAAGCTGAGCAATTGACTGGACTCCTGGAGTCTCAGAATTAATTTAGCCAAAAGCAAGTTGCTACCCTTGGGGAAGAAACACAAAGGGAGGACATACATACAATGTGGAGCTCATCCTGCTGCAGTGGAGGAGGAGGGGCCCTGGGGTTATAAGAAACAAGAGGTTGAATCATGACAAGCATGGCACAGTCACCGTAAAAAGGGCCAGAAGAATGCTGGGGTGTGTCAAAAGTGTTAGGACAAACAGGGCAGAGTAAATAATCTTGATACTTTACAAGGCCTTGGGCAGGTCCCAAATGGCATACTACATGCAGCTTTGGGTTCCTTAATACAAAAAGGGATATTGAGGCATCATCAATGTTATTGTCTATAACAGTTCATCCTGAGGGTATGACGCGCTGCATGATAATTCCATAAAATGTACCATAAAATATAAAACCACATTATCAAGAAACAAACCAGGATCCCTCCAATCACTATAAGACACTAAAATGTACCCTCAAAAGTCAGAGATGACAAATTGATCTTTAGGGCTCTTCATAAAACCTCCATTGAGGATCTCTGATGAAACTGTAATGGCAAAGAGTTCCACAAGCACAGGGCAGCCACAGAAAAGGACCTATCCCCTGAGGGTTTCAAATAAGCACACATAACTACTGTATTAATAAATGCTCCCTAGGGCAACAGAGAGGATGATCCAGAGTGTATGGGTGTAGGAGGTCTCTTATGCAGTTGGAACCCAAACCACGCATGGCCTTGAATACCATCAAGCAAATCTGAAGTAGATATGCCATCTAACTGGCAGCTGGTGCAGATCATGGAATACTGGGTGTAATATGATTCAAATTACATGTACAAGATATGAACCATGCCACAACATTCTGCACCAGTTGGACATGGTGCAACAAATGTCTCAAAGCCTGGGACAAAGAGTGTTGTAGTCATCTAGGCAGAGAGTCACAAAGGCATCAATTACAATTACCAGGTCATCATATCAGAGATGCGGTTTAATGAAAAAAAAATAATTAAACAATGGGCCACAGCTGACACAGGTTCACCCATGGAGGTCCACCTGTAATGTGGGTGCCATAAATTAGAGCGCAAGAAAAATGCTGCCCATCATTATCGCGGGTGAAGATTGCCCTGCCACAAAGTTACAGTGCCAAAGGACTTTACCATAACATAGTTACCATTTGTGGAGGGCTTCTCCTCCCGCACCCCCCAAAACTAAATATAATCACCTCTGGGTCGGGCATGCTGTGAAGGGCAGGAGATTGGCCCAGATGCTGACAATGGTCTGAGTGCAAGATGCTGTAAAATCCAGAACGCCCCTGTCACTCATGACCTTGTTTGGTACCCACATGATGGTGCCTTAATGATGGAGCCCTATTAATGGACTACCACTGAACACATGATGTTTCAGTGCCAATCTATCTTCATTTATGACATCCAGTTTCCAGCCCTATTCATGGCTGGGAGGGTAGTTACACCCAATAAAGATAAGGTGAGACCAACCCACTTCATTGCTAACTTTTAAGATCCTAGTTCACTGATCAGCAGCTCCATCTTTCCTGGATTTAGGCTTAGCCAGCTAGTAGCTATCCAGTCATTTAGGTCAGATTCATTTATCACAGCTGCAGGATCCACTTGATTCAGTGTAAAATAGAGGTACAACTGGGTATCATCTGCATAGCAGTGGAAACCCAAGTTATACCATCTCACAGTTTCTCCTGGTGGCAGCTTGTACAATGTGAGCAATATAGGAGATGGAATCAAACCTTCCACAACACCACAAGAAACAGCTGCAGCCTTAGAGAGAACGTTATAAAGGTTATCTGCTGATACCTGTTGGTCAGAAAAGACTCAACCCAAGGCAACACTGTACTGCTGAGTCCCCCATAGCTCCTAAGGTGATCAATGAAACCCCATGGCCCATTTTATCAAATGTTGATGAAAGGTGCAGCAGAAAAATAAATGAATATTCCCTTCATTCCCTTCAGTCCCTCCCAAGGAAAAAATCATTTAGCACTTTCACCAGCACCATCTGTGTGCTGTGTCAAGATATGAAACAAAAGTGGAGCAGCTCAAAAGAAATGGTTTTGTAACAGATCTGTCTCTAATTGTGACACAATCACATTCTCAATTACCTTCCCTAAGAGGGGGAGGTTTGGGACAGGTCTGTAATTATCCAAGCTATCCAGAGTCCAGTGATGGTTTCTTGAGTAGAGGGATCACCACTTCTTTCTTCAGTGGGGAGGGGGAAAAAAGTCCCATACTCATGGGGCACCAGATGATCTTGGCTACAATAGGAAATAGGGCTGCTCAACTGTCCACCAACAGTTGAGTAGTACCCAGACCTAAATGACAGTAAGTGCATCACGAAACAGATGTACCCTGCAATATCTTCCCAATAAAACTGTAAGTAACTCAGTCCAGAGAATTGCACTGCCCCTGCACATAGCCATCTTAATGGAAGACACCCTTTTCACTAAGGGTCATCACTAAGGATGGGAAGGGAGCAAGAGAGCAGATTTTACCACATACAGCCCCTATCATCACCCATTAAAACTAAGACAGGGGTTGGAAAGAATGACTCTATCTAAGTTATTTTTGAAGGTTAATTTATTACCACAAATGACAATTGAAGTTTTGAGGAAAAAAGACCCAAACTACTCATACTTTTTTGCTAAATTTACTCCCCTAGATTGTAGGCAGAACTAGATGTAAAAGTCTGTCGACACTCCATAAGAGTTGAGCTGGTCTATTCTTCCTTACTGCAATCAAATATGACTGGCAGTTCATAGGGACTCAGCAACTCAGCCCTCCACACCAGTGGGCTGGCTCTAGACTATGATCCTTAATATGTTCACCTTGGATAAAAGGAGAATAAGTTGAGATGCAGGCTCAGTCTTCCACATATTCAATGGAATTAACAAGTTTGAACAGAGATGATCTAATGTCCTCCAGCAGGACATAAGCTGACATTTGGTAAATTCAGGGTTAATATTAGAAAGCACTTCTCCCAGAGGGTGGTAAATCTAGGAACAATTTACCAGCAGAGACAGTGCATATAAAAACAATACAGGGCTTCAAAGTGAGCCTGGAAAAACTGGGCAGTAGAGTGGGTAGGGGAAGCCCTATAAAGTAGCACATGTTTGCACAGCAGATTTATTCTTTCCTGCTTATGAAGTGGAGGGAGCATGATGGACATGGAGTCCCTTCAGACCTTACATTACTATGCCAATATGTTATGTTAGTGATTAGAGTACTGAACTATGAGGGAGGGGATCATAGGTTTGAGTTCCACCTCCAACAATGGATCATGACTCGGAAGCCAGAGTCTTCAGAAGAGAATGACTGAGGTGAATCCAACTCCAACAACACTGGTTATTATATAGGCTTGATGAGGACATGCCAGCAGCAACCTATTTGTTTTTCCTGTTTGTTATTTTGCTCTTTTTATGCTCATTGCATATGCACAGGGAACATCTTACTATGAGAGAACACTTCTGAGGGGTGTGTCACTGCCGAGCCTATTGCAGTCCAAAAATAGCAGGGCCTCAGCAATGTAGACCAATGAGCACGCACTGTGCTCCTGATGCAGCTCTCTTGTTGCTGGGCTGAAATTTTGTGCATTTCAAAGGACCAAAGCCACTCCAATCAGAGAGGGCTTCAGTCCTTTGATTTGCATGAAGCTGCATCAGCAAACACCTGAGCAGCTTTCAGCTGTGCCTCCTCTTCCTCTCTCTCTCGCTATCCCTTCTCTGCCAGGGCATGTCCCCTTCCCCTGCCATCCCTGCTGTTTGTTTTTAGAAACCCTGCAAAAAAGAAAAACATACATCGATGTCTGTTTCCACTACCACCATAACATATGAACATACGAACATACAAATGTGCCAGCAGAAACAGACCACCAGGTCTATCTAAGTCT
This sequence comes from Neoceratodus forsteri, assembly GCA_016271365.2. Taxonomy (NCBI): domain Eukaryota; kingdom Metazoa; phylum Chordata; order Ceratodontiformes; family Ceratodontidae; genus Neoceratodus; species Neoceratodus forsteri. The sequence continues at coordinate 1,697,722,920 of CM057449.1, read as the reverse complement.
GCTCGAGTGTGCAGCCAACACCCCTAGTCTGCAGCTGCCCCAACTGCCCTCCCTTTTGTCATCCCACTGCCACCCCCTACCCTCACCCTCATAACTGTTACTTCCTCCCCTTTTTAGTTATGCAGCACTGGAGAGCCCACTTCTGGTACAGCCAGATATAACACTGACACTGGGGGTGCCCAATCCTCCAGTGCCCACTGAAATAAAGAACGTCCTTCGTATTTTATTTTATTTTTTTAGCCTGTAAAAAATAAACTGTTCCATTGATGTCTTTTGCAGTCACCACTAACTGCAACTCCCCCCAAAGTTTATAACACTGACACTGGTGGTGCCAAATCCCTGAGTGTCCACTGAAATAAGGATAAAATTCCTTGTTTTTAATAACCTGCAATAAAGAAAATGGTTCATTGATGTATGTTGCTGGCGCCCCTGCTGGAGTCCAATAGCCATCACCCCCACCCAGTCCTCCCACTCAGCACCCACCACCCCATACACCCTAAAAACATAACACTGACACTGGGGCTGCCCATTCCCTCAGTGTCCAAACCTAAAATAAAGAAAACCTTCCACTGCATTTTCTTTTTTAGTAAACCCTGTAGAAAAGAAAAGCATTCAATGTCTGTTGCACCTTAGTCCCCCTGATCCTCCCACTCAGCACTCCCCACCCCTCCACCCCCCAAGCCCTTACTTACCCCACTAGGGGTTTGACACTGTAATCTTCTCTGGATCGCAGACATGTCTTCACTCTTCAAAGCTGGACTGCAGACTGAGGAAATCAGGTAAGTGGTTCAATGCACAGCATTTCAATGGGGGTTTGAACTTAGTGGCATAACTTGGCCATTTTTTGGATATTTTTGCCCCAAATTTTCAACATGCCTTTTTTGGGACCCTACCTCACGAACAATGCAAGTGATATTAGGCAGATCAGTCCAGAAAGGTTATTTTGTGGTCATTGCACAAAATCACCTTTTGTGCAGGAGTTGAAAATTTTCTCCACCTTTGTTCATGAGGTGGGGTCATAAGAAAACTATGTTGAAAATTTGGCATAAAATATTAAAAAGAACAATAAAGTTATGAGCCTACATTGAAATTTGTGAAAGTAGGCTCATAACTTTGGTAATTTTCAATATTTTGACTGGAAATTTTCAACATAGCCATTTCTTCAAAGCGCCTCATGAATGTGATACATGTCATTTTTCAAATCCTGTCCAAGATGTGTTTGCACACCCCAAAAGGTGATTTCACAGTCGCTGTATGATATCAAGTTTTGGGCAGGAGTTGACAATTTTCTCTGCACTTGCTCATGAGATGGGGTCATAAGAAGGCTACGTTGAAAATCTGGGGCACAAGTATTAACAAACAATGAAGTTATGAGCCTGCATTTAATTTTGCAAACACAGGCTTGTAATTGGTAATTTTCAATATTTTGACCCCAAATTTTCAACATAGCCATTTCTTCACAGCACCTTATGATCATGACAGCTGTCATTTTTCAAATCCTGATCAAAATGTGTTTTCGCATTTGTGGTGCAAAATCACCTTTTGGGCAGGATTTGAAAATGTTCTCCACTCTTGTTCATGAGGTGGGCTCATAAGAAGGCTATGTGGGGTCATAAGAAGTATAGGTTGAAAATGTGGGGTAAACATTTGAAACAAAACAAAACAAAGTTATGAGTCTACACTGCGATTATTCAACTCACGCTCATAGCTGTGGTAATTTTCAGTATTTTGACCACAACTTTTCAACACAGCCATTTATTGACACCACCTCATGAATGTGACAGCTGCCATTTTTAAAATCCTACACAAAATGAGTTGGTAGCACACCACCACAATGACATTCCCACAGCGAATTCCACCACAGAGACAAATCCCAGCAGGTTGCTGTGGTGTGCTGTGGTGGTGCGCTGTGGAATGGCACCGCGACTCTCGGTGTTTCACCCCCACCCCAAACCAATTCAAACTCGAAGTTGGTTATTTAGAGATGGAGGTATGGGTGCAAGGCCCCCCCCGCAAAAAACACTTTGTCCCGATGGGAACAATGCCGACTGTCGGCATTGTTCCCATCGCTGTCAGGGGTGTTGACAACGCTGTTGTCATTGTATTGATGTGGAACCAAATGTGTTTAATCACTTGTGGAGCACAATGACATTTCAGCCATTGTTTTTTAAATGACACCTGTCATGTTCAAAAGGAGTGCTCCTAAAAACATTATGTTGAAAATGTGGGGTAAAAATCCACTATAAAAGCAATGCCTTACCAGTGGCAAACATTCAGCATTGACAAATGCATGTTATAGATACCAAGGTTGCTAAATCTAAGAAGGGGCTATTGGGGGAGGGGGGGCTAAACTGGGTCTGCACTTGTTCAAAATTGATTTGGGGCTAAAACAACGGTTTATGCCCCCACCACTAATTTGTCTGTAGGGTACCCACACCATCCATCTTAGATTTTTCCACCCACTCAGCCTGGCTGGGCTGTAAGCAGCCCTTGAATCCACCCCCCAGTAGCCAGTCACCAATAGGTCCAATGCTGCGTTAGGGTCCCAATACTGCCACCACCTTTGGGCCCAGATGCTGGCTGCCATCATTCTTGCCCCAGTAGTGCATCCCACATAGCACTAATGGGGCAAAATTGCTGGCATTCAGGCCAAGATGTGATGGAAAAGGATCTTGATAGTCATGCAGCATTGGAGCTATTACAAATTTAAACTAGTGGCCTGGGTGACTGGCTACTGGATGGTGATGTTCATGAGCAGATGGGAAGTTAGGCTAAAAATGGGCAGGGTTGGGCTCATCTGCTATTAGCAGCTTGCTTTTTTTAATGTTTAGTCAGGGAAACTAACTGGCTACAAACTTCAGTGGCTGGAAGAGAGAGAAGCTTATAGTATAGTGGGAAAGCTAAAATTATATTTATTTTTTTTTAAATTGTTGACCTGGGGGAAAGACAATAGGGGATACAAAATAAATAGCACAGACATTACTCAGTGGGTGAGAGTACTATTGCTGGTTGGGCACTGAGGGCTACATTTTAAGCCTGGAGAGAGAGACACATAGTTCTTGGGTGGGGAAGGTGGATACAGGGCAAATAAATCTGGCACCAGCCTGAACCCACACTTTTAGCAGCTTTCAGAGAAAGGAATAACTAGTACAACAAAAGTTTACTTGATATGTGCTGATTCTTTTATTTGTAGTGCTGCTAGCTTCACAGTTGCTACAGTAATCTCATAAGTTAAAGAAGGCACGGACTCTTACTTTGTGTCACTTCATATTAGTGTTGCAGACTAGACGCCATTCGAGTATGTCATATTTAAAATTGAGAATGTTGTTCTTTGAATATAGTGGAGGCCATTATTTTTTGTGCTTTGTGTCAAGGAGCTTTGGTGGGAGAAGTCATAATCAGGACATCCTTCAACTTGAAGCACTTTTTTTAATCTGGTGTTATTGAATGTTGTCGTACATGTGTTTTTTAAATAATTTGTTTTCACTTCACTTAGACACTATTCACACTCCTGTGGTTTATGTTACTTTAATGGATTGAGAGAAAATGAGAATGAAGGCTAGTTTCCCAGCAGCCTTTGACAAAGTGCACAGACAGGAATGGAGATACTGAAGTGGTGTTTAGTCTGCAGTGTTGAAATTAACTGAGAGAATGTGCCTTTTCATGGCTGTGCGCAGAGCCTACAGCCATCTTGCTGAAGCTCAGCTGGAAAATGGCTTATCGTGAAACACACATTTTGGACTTTTCAGTGTATCCTTCCACTAATGCAAATCACTGTGGCATTTGAATTAAATAATCCCTTCTTTATGTTTAAAGATCATGTGCAACGCTTTGTTGTTTATTGCAAATGGTAGTGTTAATAAAGAAATGCCTTTAAAGCAGTACCCTAGTTGTTTGTTTACCCCCTGCTTAATAAATACTGTAGTTGTGCATGTTTATAGCTCCATTTTCCTCTGACTGCTGTAATTTGTTACTGATGCTCTGCTAAGCTGGGCTGCTGGCATCTGCAGCGTCATGACATCAGTGGGTGGTCAGTGAGCATTGCCATCTGTCAGAGATGCTGTTCCAATTTAGTGTTTCCTGGTTAACAACGGACTACAGTCAGGGCATTTTGGTTTGATTTAACACACTCTCCTTATTCTTCTTTTAAGTTGTCATATTTATGTATCTAACAGTCTATCATTGCAGTGTTTGTTTTTTATAGGTACATCAGAGAGCGTAGAAAGACAAAGGGAGGGATAGTGAGGCTGAATAGAATGAATGGTGGGCGGGCAGAGGGGGGCAGTGAAAAAGTAGGGATACTGAACAACTATTTCCGCTCAGTATTAACAAAGAGGAGGGAAGTGCATAATCCAATTAACAGAAGCACTCTTGATGGGGAAGTCGATCAAGCCCTTTCAAGAAGAAAGGGTTCTGCAAGAACTCCTAAAACTGAAGGTGGACAAAGCAGTGGGGCCTGAAGGAATTCACCCAGAATTCTAAAAATTAAGGGAACTAGTGAAACCACTGACTACTTTTTTTAATAAATCACGGGAGGATGGTGTGGTACCCGAGGACTGGAGGAAGGTGGATGTGATTCCCCTTCACAAAAGTGGGACCAAGACAGAGGCAGGAAACTACAGACCTGTCAGTTTGACCTCTGTGGTAAGGAAAGTGATGGAGTCACTTCTGAAGGAAAGAATTGTTGAGTACCTTGAGGCCAGTGGGGCACAAGACCCAAGCCGCCATGGGTTCACAGCAGGAAGGTCATATCAGACGAATCTATTTGATCTCTTTGACTGGGTGACCAAAGTAGTAGACCAGGGAGGGGCCATGGACATGGCCTACCTAGACTTTAGCAAGGCATTTGACACAGTCCCACACAAAAGATTAATAGTCAAATTAACCAGCCTGGGAGTGGGTCCCAGGGTGGTAGCCTGGGTAAAACATTGGCTGGACAACAGGACACAGAAGGTAATTGTAAATGGAGTCCACTCTGAAGAAAGAGGGGTTACTAGTGGGGTACTGCTGGGTTCAGTACTGGGTCCAGTTGAGAGCCACATTGCAGAGGGACTGGAAGGAAAAGTATGCCTCTTTGCAGATGACACAAAGATCTGCAACAGGGTTAATACACAAGGGGGCATGGAAAGGATGAGAATGGACTTGGCAAGGTTGGAGGAATGGTCAGAAGTATGGCAGCTAGGATTCAGTGCAAAGAAGTGCAAAATAATGCACCTGGGAAGGAAGAACCCAGGGGAATATTACACAATGGGGGGGAGATAGTAACAACAACAAAAAAGGAAAGGGACCTGGGGGTAATCATATCAGATGACCTTAAGGTTAGCAAGCAATGTGAGAAGGCAGTAGGGAGGGCTGGGGGTATACTGGGATGCATAGGGAGAGGCATCACCAGCAGAAAACAGGAAGTTGTTATCCCTCTGTACAGACAGTTGGTGAGACCCCATCTGGAGTACTGCGTCAAGTTCTGGAGACCCCATCTCTGCATGGACATAGACAGGATAGAGGCAGTCCAGAGGAGGGCAACTAAAATGGTGCAGGGTCTGCAAGAGAAGCCATACGAGGAGAGACTAAAGGAGCTTAATATGTATACCCTTGAGGAAAGAAGGGAGAGGGGGGACATGATAGAAACTTTTAAGTACCTCAGTGTAATCAACAAAGTCCAAGAAGGTAGCATCTTTCAGAAAAAGAGACGTGCAAGAACAAGGGAACGCAATTTAAAGATGGGGGGGCGGTTCTGGGGCAATGTGTGGAAGTATTTTTTCACAGAGAGAATAGTGGATGCATGGAACAGCCTTCCTGAGGAGGTTGTGGGGTCTAAAACTGTGGGAGAATTCAAGAATGCATGGAACAGACATAAAGCAGTTCTTATGGGGGGTAGGAAGAAATAGGCTGTTGGTTAACTAGGATCTGCGGCCTATCCTGTAGGTAGGGAAATGGGCAGACTAGGTGGGCCAAGTGGTCCTTATCTGCCGTCAAAGTCTATGTTTCTATGTTTCTATGTAATCTGAGTACTGGAGTGGCCTGTGCCAGTGTTTGACAGACTCTAAAAATTTATTGTGTTTCCTGATAATTTAAATAGTACTTCTGACAGTGACTTTGCAACAAACAGTGTGAGTTCTACTGCCCTATTTACCAATATAATAATGTTATTTCCCTGCTTTTATAATGCTATCAGCTTGTTAAAGTTTGTTACAGTATATTTTATTTTTAACTGACTTAATGTCTGTCTGTGTGGTTACTTTTTGTTCAGTTTTGTTGTTCTCTGTTTTAATTTTTTGCTGCTATGAAGCACTGCTGTGCCATTGGTTATAAGAATGGGACAGGGTATTTACACAGTTTCTATCACTTTCCTAAAGATAACCATCGGTGCAAGCAGAGGGCATTTGGTGTTAAACATGCCTGCTAGGAACCAACTGATCATAGTGTTTTATGTGCTGGCCACTTTACAGAAGCTCAATTTACAATTTCACAAACTCTTTCAGTTACTATTGGTTTTACTCTATCAGTGTTGCTTGAAACCAGATGCATGCCCCGCCATTTTTTTCATTTAAACAGGAAAAACCAAAATGCCAGAGTAATGTCATTCAGAACAGGAAAAGGACTGAGGCAAGTGATAAATATTAAAAGCCATATTACAACTGTCATATCTGAATTGCTGCTGAATGCTACTAGTGTGTCTGTAACAGTGGCTGAAAGAGACAGGTATTTATTTTACTGTTACTGCAATGTTGTGTCTGTGTTTATGGGTTCATGATAGTGTTACAAATGTGTGCTTGCTGTCTGCTTTTGCTGATTAATGTTACATAGGTGTGTATGCTTGCAGTACGTTATTATGTGCATGGATTTCTGTGACTGGTGCTCTTGCATGTCTGTATTGTTGCAGGGTACTTTTAGATCACTTTTCAAAGTCAGTGGCTCACTACTCTTATGTCGGTGTGTATGGGTGAATTATATGGTAGTATGGGTGCATGAGCGTTATGCCTGGTTTATAGTGCACTGCTCAGTAATATATCTTTATGGATGAAGTATTATATTATGGAGGAGTGTATGGGTGAAGGGCAATAGTACAAATGTGTGTAAAGTTGCAGGACACTGTTATCTGCACCCATTTTTGTGCCCAGCATTCTTGTGACCGTCTGCATGGTGCACAGTACTATTATAGGGGTGTGTATAGGTGCAGGGCAATGGTACAAATGTGCATATGTGTGCAGGACACTTATGTACTGTTATTTTAGTTCAGGTCATGGTTGCATATCTTTGTATTGATGCAGGAAACTGTTATATGTGTCTATGGGTGGAAGGCAATGGTACCAATGTGTGTATGTGCGCAACACACTTGTGCCTGGTTATTGTAGTGCAGAACACAGTTACATATCTTTGTATGACTGTGGATTACTGCTACATGACTATGCATGGGTGAAAGACCACTGTACAACTCTGTGTATGTGTGCAGGACAAGGTGATGTCTAGGAATTTGTTGAAGAGCTTAGATATGTATCTTTATAAGGGTTTTTGGTAATGGTGTGTTATTGTGCATGGCTGAGAGGAAATATAGAAACACAGAACTTGACTAAAGGGAGACTGAATATCTATGTACTCTGTCCTTGCTATACTGACTCACTGTATTGACCTATTGTGCTGTTGTACTGTACCTCTTCCCCCCCACTAGCACACCTCAAACCCTTACTGCCCCTCTTGGGGACTATGATTCCTCTTGCTGTGTTCTAATCCCATTTAAACTCTTGAAGGGCATTTGCATCCCACCAACCTCCACTCATGCTACTAGTGACTGCATCCCTATTTTGTACAAATAGAACATAACAGTTTACCTTCTTTATATCACAGAAAAACTTGTATGTTTCAATCATGTACCCACACTCCCATCTGAATTTCAGTGACTAGATATTTAGAGCCATACTCTGTCTAGGTCTTTCCTCAGGTGAGAGCTCCAGAACTGGTCATAGCACTCCAGGTGAAGCCTCACTAGGGATCTTTCCAGTGACATGATCACCTTGATTGCCTGCTGTGAAAACCATTCCCTATAAAACCCATCATCTTCAGTGCCTTTTTGTATGCTTTATTGCATTGACTTGTTTGCTGCAGGGAGTCACTGATTATGGCCCACATATCTCTGTCCTCTGTGGAAGTGGGAAGTCTAATTCCTACCATCAAGTATTCTGTGCATGGATTTTGTGTACCAAAGTGCACTTGTGCTCACAAATGGGAAGCATGTACAGGAAATAACGGTCAGGGAGCCACTGGGTGGGAGTAACCACTGTACAGTGTTGTTCCAATTAGATACGGGCAGGGAAAGCATCCTAACTAAGAAAAAAATTTTGGATTTTAGAAGGGCAGACTTTAGGAAAATGGGTGAAGTACTAAAGAGGCTCCTGGCAGGCATCAGACTAGATATGGAAGTGGACCAAAGGTGGTTCATCATTAAGGAAGGAATTCTGGTTGCCACAGAGCAGTGTGTTAGGCTCAGGGATAAGAACACAAGGGACAAAGTGCTCAGCTGGTTCAGTTCTGGGGTTGTCCAGGTAGTAAGGGAAAAGAGGCTGGCCTATAGAAAATTCAGGAAGACCAAGAGAGAGGTGGGTAGGGAAAATTACCTAAGGTTGGCTAGTGAGGCAAATAAGAAAGTCTGGTGAGCTAAAGCACATAAGGAGCTGCGATAGCTGAAGGAATTCAGAAGGGGAGAAGTCTTACTTTTGTTATATAAGTGAAAAAGAGAGACAAGAAGGAAGGGATTGTTAGGCTTAAGAAAGGGGAGCAGTGGGTGGAGGATAATGGTGGAAAAGCAGAGGTACTAAATTAATACTTTTGTTCTGTCTTCACCAGGGAGAAGAACAGATCAGTGCCTTCAGGAGGGAAAAGAGGAGTGGGGGAGAGGGGAACATAGATGTAGTGATAGAGGAAGATAGAGTGAGGGCTGGGCTGCTAGCATTGAAGGTGGACAAATCACCAGGCCCAGACATAGTACATCCAAGGGTGCTAAGGGAAGTGGCTAAGGAGCTGGCAGGGCCACTGACAGACCTATTTAATAGTTCACTAGAGTCAGGTGTGGTGCCACAGGACTGGAGAACAGAACATGTGGTGCCTCTACACGTAAGCGGTCCCAAGAATGACCCAGGGAATTACAGAATATTCAGTCTGACCTCAGTTGTGGGCAAGTTCATGGACATTATACTAAAGGAAAGGTTGGTGGAATATCTAGAGGAACATGGTCTCGAGAAGTTGAGGCAGCATGGGTTGATGGGTGTGTGTGTGTGTGGAGATTGTGTAAAACAAATCTGATTGACTTCTTTGACTCCATCACTAAGATAGTAGACAGGGGCCAAGCAGTAGACATCTTCAATCTGGATTTCAGCAAGACCTTTGACTCTGTGCCCCACGAAAGGTTGTTAAAGAAGTTGGTGGATCTTGGGGTTGGAGATATGATGGGCAGCTAGGTGGAAAACTAGCTGAGGGATAGAACCCAGAGGATGGTTTTGGGGGGGAGTTATCTGGCACCAGAAAGAACACCAGTGGGGTACCGCAGGGCTCAATGCTGGGGCTGGTGTTGTTCAATGTCTTCATCAGTGACATTGGAGGTGGTATAAAGGGTAAAATGTGCCTATTCGCTGATGACACCAAGCTCTGCAGGAGAGTGGACACAGCTGAAGGGATATAGGACCTGAATGATGACCTGGAAAAGCTGGTGAGGTGGTTTAGGATCTGGCAGCTTGGCTTCAATGCTCAAAAATGCAAAATTATGCATATTGGAACCAAGAATCCCAAGACAGAGTACTACCTGGGTGGAATCCTGGTATCTGCATCAGAGGAGGAGAGAGATCTGGGAGTGATGATCACTAGTGACTTGAAACACTCCACACAGTGAAAGAAAGCAGCAGCAAGAGTGAACAAGATGCTGGGATACATAGCTAGGGGGATCAGTAGTAGGAGAGAGGAGGTTATACCGCCCTTGTACAGGTCACTGATAAGGCCACATCTAGAGTATGGAATTCAGTACTGGTGCCCACACCTCAAAAAGGACATTAACCTACTGTAGAAGGTACAGAGGAGGGCTACAAAGATGACAGCGGGTCAGCAGGGCAAGGTATATGAGGAGAGGGTGAGGGCACTGGACAAGGACTCCATGGAGCACAGGAGAGAGGGGACATGAATGGGACCTGAAGGTATTAATAAAGTGGATAAGGAGGGCCTCTTTTAATTGAGTGGCAACCATAACACAAGGGGGCACAGTCTTAAGCTGGAGGGTGGGAGGTTTAAGAGGGTGGTCAGGAAGCACTTCTTCACAGAGAGGGTGGTAGACACTTGGAATGCACTGCCAGAAGAGGTGACCTCATTGAACACAGTGGTCAGCTTCAAGGTAGGCTGGGATAGGCACATGGGGAATGTAAGGATTATGGGTAGGGAGCACGGGAGGAGTGGGGAGGGGGGCAGGGATAGCAGCTCAAGCTCTGGACCCTGCAATGTGAGCAGACTAGATAGACCAAATGGTGTTCTTCTGTTGGCTTCTTAGTATGTTAGAATGACTCCTACTGTGCTTTTAAACAGCCTCATTTTTTTTCTCTGAGTGAACACGTTAGGAGTAATGCCAAACAAATGTAAATATCTCAGAAAGTATACAAGTGACACATACACCACTAGCATGTATGTTGTTCAGTACAAAATGACCATTCAAATGAGGTTAGTCACTAAACTGAATTCATTACATATTTTTTTAAAATATAGCCATCCAAAAGGTGAAAATAGTGAAGAAAAATGAAAATTCAGGTAATCAGATGGCCATATTTTAAAAATTAGAATTACTGCAGCTTAGTGAATAGGCTAATTTGAAAGGTCTTTTTGTACTGAACAACGTCCATGCTAGTGGTTTTGTGTAACTTAAATTCTTTCATGAAGTTGCATTTGTTCTGCAGCTCCCTACTGTGCTGGCTCAGAGAAAAAAAAATGGCGACCGCGCCCGGCATGATTGGATTTCGCATGCGGCTGGCGACCGGGTTCCAGGAATGGACTCGGGTCGCTGGAGAGCTGGCCGGGGGGAGAAGGGACTGCTCTCCTTCTCCGGGGGGAGGGAGGGGAGGTGTCTGGAGCTCGGATGACCCCTGGTGGAGGCCAGGAGTCACGCAGCTGCCGGCACAGGCACGTACTGGAGGCGGGGCAGGATGCTCTGTGTCATTGCATGACCCCGCCTCCCCCGCAAAAAAGGAAAAATGGATCAAGCTGCCGGCAGCCCTAAATAAAGCTCGCCATGGCTTCAATTAGCCCCCCAGGCCAGCCCTCCGACCTAGTCCGAAGACTGCGGCATGCAGCCAGAGTGCCGCAGCCCCACCGTGGGGGGTAAGCCACGGGTATCGGAGGGCCCGAGGCTGATATGGGGGGTGGAAGTCTGTGGTTCGTGACCGGGTTGACAGTAACGGGCTGCCAGCAGCTAGTGCAGGTGGAAAAAGAATAAAATATAAAAAAAAAAAAAAAAGAGAAAAAATGTGGCTGTTTGGTAAGAAATTGGTTAGGGGATAGCTGACAGAGGCTGTTAATAAATGGAGTTCACTCCAAAGAAGGGAGGATGGGGCTGGCCCGGTGGCACTGAGGGTTGAGGCGCTGGATGCCACACCTTGAGCCACACTGGTGACCTGAGTTCGGGAGCAAGCTCAGGCACCGGGGTCGGCAAGGGAGGGAGAGGATTGAGCACCCACTGGGCTGCTCTTCTCTCCTGGGGGAGGGCATGGGACTGTCCAGCACTCCAGCAGCCTCTGGTGGAGACCAGGGGTGCTGCAGAAATGCTGAACCACATGTACACCGCGTGGCTGACGCAGGCAGGGTTGCCGTGTGCCGCAGCATCAGGAGTGCACCACGCACTGGGGGGGGTGGTATGGGGGGAGGGCTCTCTGGGGACTACACAAGAAAAACCCTCCCAACCCGAATAGGCAATGGCCCTTCCAGTGCCACCACCACATGCCCAGTGCTGGTTCCCTGCCTCTGCCCCTTCGGTCTTCCTGGGTCGTTAGCCTCCCAAGACTGGGCAGGATACATAATGTCCTTGAAGACAGCAGGGAACACAGCAGGTGGTAGAGTGAGATGGTGAGATGGTGAGAGAAGAGAGTTGAGAGAGTTCCAGAGCTGGGGCTGATAAAAACAGAGTGGAAAAAAAAAAGAAGGGAGGATGATGAGGGGGGTACCTCAGGGGTCAGTGCTGGACCCACTCCTCTTTAATGTCTTTATAGGTGAAATTGCAAAGAAGCAGGAAGGGAACATTTGACTCTGCATGTTGATACCAGTATCTGCAGCAGGATGGAAAAGTATGAGTAGAGACCTTAGAAGACTTGAACAGTAGTCAAGGATATGGCAGCTAGGTTTCAACACAAAAATGTAAAATAATGATCGTGGGGCACAGAAGACCAGTGGCAGAGTGCACAATTGGTGGAGTGGTATTGACAACATTAAGAAAGCAAGCAATCAAAAAAAACAAGCTTTTGCATTCAGTTGATTACTGTTTAACAATATTATGCGTCTATGACTGTCACTGTACAGCTGATGCAAACCCATAATCATGTTCCTCACTTGAAGTGAAAAGGGGGGGTGGAGGCCATAACTGACTCCTTGTTTTTGTATTAAAGGGGTCAGATTTTGTACAGCAAAAACAAGGAAAGGGGGCATTTCTAAAATGTGCATATGAGCATGAGTACCACTTGTATTCAGGCAGTGAAACCACCGACAGCTACCACTTCAGGGCTGCTATTACCCCCACCTAGTACAATCAGGGTAAAACCAGCAGTAGTGTAGCAGCACTGAGATCAATATGGTTAAGACACATTTACCAGAAATTACTGCTTAGAAAGAATGAGAAAGTGACCGTGATGACAAGCAAGTCCCAGACCAGATCTCTAGTTTGGTAATAGTCTCTTCCTGAGTCTGATGTTTACGGCTGCATGGGCCAAGCTCCACAGATGTTATGCCATCATCAGATTTGTATAAGAGCACTTTGGAATCATGTGACCAGACCGCTCTCTGAAGTTCTGCCACAGTGCTTTGGCATAATTTCCAATGATTCTGTTTATGCAGTCCTACTCCTCCGTGGGCCGCATAAACGCAGCCCCTTCCCGCTGCACTATTTCTCCTTTCCACAACTGCAGAAGTGATGACCGCCATAGACAACATGGCGGCACTGACTTAAACTGCACATGCACAAGTATTGCACATAAGTAGTCATGTCAGTGCCACCATGTTGTACATGGCTGGCTCATGGGCAAACTGCGCACCTGTGAGTATCACACATGTGCAGTACTGTAATCTCTGCACTACTAGTTATGGCTGACTCCAGTGTGGCAAGAGTACTGCATATTCTTTTCAATGCTCTTGCCACTCCTAAAAGCTCTCCACAGCTATGTCGGCTCTGACTAGAGTTTGTTAAATTTGTGGGATTACTGTAGCACACTGATGTCCACTGTGCTTCAAATAAAGGAATCAGCAAATATATCACGTAAACTCCTTTTGTTATACAAGTTTCTCTTTCTTTGAAAGCTGCTAGAAGAGTCTGATCAGGCATGTGCTAGCTTTATTTGCATTATATCCAGTTTCTGAATTTTGGCCATGGCCCAGCGCAAGGCCACTATCCATCATGTGGAAAGCCACCATGACAGAATGGGTTGCAAAGCCTTGATTGATGTAGGTGCTTTTTGTTTAATGAGTGTGTGGGTGGGAGGATGTAGAACTGGATGGCTGTTGTTAATCTAAAACATTTTTATAGCACCTGGGTGTTCCTGTGGGTGGACTTCTGGTCTGCATTCCCCTCCAATTCAGGAAAGAGCAGTTAACCTGGGCACTACATACGTTGCATGATGGTAGGCAGTTAGTAAGACCTGAATAGCCCCTTAAACACTGGGCATTCAGGCCCACGTTAGATATTTGGGCAGTTGTGCTAGTTTGTTTTGTTTGAAAATTGTATTCCTGCCCACTTGTACCAACCGGTGCTACACTGCCACGTGGACTAGTTGGGATCATGTATTATTGATTGATTGATTGATTTGACTGGGACAGGAGGGCTAGACCATATTGTCTATTTTACCTAGGGGGATGCAAACCAACTGAAGTGGAACCAGACTAAGCTACTGGTGGTATTTTAGTGAAAGGGAAACATTTGTCCCGGGGAAATTCCCTTATTCTTTTTTGGGAAGTGACATGGGAGCTTTACCTTCCTTGCCTCCACCTGAACAACCACAAGAAAAGGCAGACAGGACCTTGGTTTCATGTCTTATCTGAAGGACTGCACACCCCAACAGATCAGCATCCCTTTAGTAATGCATTCATGTGCCAGCAGCATTTCTTGTATGAGCTCAGTCCTGATGTGGGACTAGAACTAATGAACTTCGGGCCCAGTGGCAGATGCGCTACCATCTGAGCCATGCTGACACCAGTTTTATTCCTGTCTTCTCTCCCCTAAACTGCTAGGATGCTGAGCATGACATGAAGGCACCATGCTCTGACCTTGGGGTTGGGGGTTGATGTATTTTCTTCTGTCACCATGCATTCTATTGTGGGACACAAACCACCTATAGAAAGGGAGGTGGGAGGAATACAAACAAAGGAGAAACAGGACACTTGACTGAAAGTGTAGTTGTTCACTGTCCACCCACCTGCTTGAGGATGAGAGCTTTGCTAACAATGCCATTATGTCTGGAGTAGGGGGCCACTTTGCTGCCATTGGGTCTGGGATGGGAGCTTTGCTGTTATTAGGTGATTTTTAAAGTCTGTTAAAGCGCAAATGGGATAGAGTGGAGTAAGTGTTAAAATTGGAGACATTCCTTATACAGTATGGAATATGAGGAAGGTTAGTGCAGCAGAAGGTCCAGCAATAGGAGGAAAAGAGTACTCAAATCAACACAACTTTTAAGTGAGTGAATAAACATTGCTTTTTGCTAAATGGGGACAACATGTTACCACAGCATTGCTGCAGGGGAGAGGAGCTAAGAATTCATGGCTGACAGCTTTTCTGCAAGGTAGCTGACTGTTCACCTTCAATCAATGGGACTAAAGCCTCCAAAACAGTTAGGTGTTGTAACTTTAATAGTTGTAACAGAATAGAATGGAATACATGCTGTTATATTATGGTTCAAAATCTGGCAATAGTTTCTACGCTGGGGCATACTGATATCAGTAAAATTTGGGCTACAGCTTGTACACAAGGGCGTATCACAGTTAGTTCCAGGACCCCAGTGGCCCCATTTCCAGGTGGGCCCTTTGTTACTCACTCTGAGTCTGTGCACACAAGAGATCCAAAAAGACCGAAAGTGTCTGTAAAGCTGAAAAAAGAAAGGCTACAAAACAACAAGGGAAACACAACAAAAAGCATGTGAAGTGACAGGATAAAGAAGACACAGGCAAAACTGGTGGCCCAGGACACATGCTGGAGGAGGAGGAAGAACCAATCCCTGACCCAGTAGAACTGGTGGCGGAGGTGGGGGATTGTGATGATGTGGAAGCAGCCCACAGTAGCCCACCCATTAGGCAACAGCTGAGAGTGCCAGTAGGAAAAACTAAACTGGTGCTGTCGGTGGTATGGGATGTCTTCAGACTGCAAAATAAATCATGGACACATGTAGTGTATCTTTTATGTAAAGACAGGCTGAGTCAGGGTAAGGAGGGAACAAGGCTGGGAACATCTATTGTGGAAAGGCAGTTGCTGAAGTCCCACAGACCTCAGTATGAGAAGGCATGCCAGTGCACGGCATCAGCAGCAGCTCCTCCAGGCAGTGAAACTGATGATGATGATGATAATGATGATGGCCTGGGGGAGAAGAACATTAGAAGACCAGGTAGAGAGGAAGAAGAAGAAAGTCTTTCAAGTGGTAGCCTATGCACAACTCCAACATCTTCCATTCTTTAGCCCATTGACTTCCACTCTTCTGAGAGGCTACAAATCCCCAGTCACTTCCACCACCAAGGGAGCCAAAAAGAGGAGCCAATTGTCATGTCTAGGGAAAAAAACACTCAACTCTTACTGGCTGAGTCCTTGGAAATGGGCCATAAATATAAAACCAACAGACCAGAGCCAAAAACGTTACCAAAAGCAATTGTGGAAATGCTAACCACTGACTTGCTGCCATTCTCCTTTGTGAGCAACACTGGTTTTCTATTTCTAATGCAAGTTGCAGTGCCCAGGTATATCAAGTGCCCAGCTGTACCTACTTTTCCACAGTGGCTCTTCCTGATTTATATCAGTTTCTACAGGACTACGTCACATGCCCTAAATGTGTCATTTGTTCCAATGGTTCACATCACCACCGACATGTGGACCAGTGATCAGACTACTAATTGCATGACACTGACGGCCCATTAAGTCAGTTCCTCCTCTTCATTCTCCTCCTCCTCCTCTGTGTTAAGCGGAAGCAGCAGTAACACCAGACCCCCTCCCAACCTCTGCAAGAAGGCAACTTTACATATTGCTGGCTTTGACAATGGCCATCGTGTAGCAAACTCGTTATACTTATTTTTACAGAAGTTTGATGAGTGGCTGACACCACACTCATTAACACCAGGGTTTATAGTATCACATAATGCAAAGAACATTGTAAAGGCAGTTGATGATGGGGATTATACACATGTTCTATGTTTTGCTCACTGCATAAATCTGGTAGTTCAGGGATTCCTAGATAAGGAAGGCACCACGGTGCAGACATGTGTAGGTCTGGCCAAAATTTTGTGGTAATTTTAGTAATTCTGTAATGACATGGAAGCTGTTATGATACATTTAGCAGTGGAACCACCTTCTCCTCCACCACCTGAAACAGGATGTGGCAACAAAATCAAATTCCACCTATTACATGATGGAACCTCTGCTAGAATAACAGAAGGCTATACACCAGTATGCCACTGAGCATGAAAATGGCAAGAGAGACATAAACATCAGCCAAAATCAGTGGTGCCTTATGGAGACCCTCTGCATTTTGCTGAAGCTTTTGAGGAAGCCACAAGGGTGGTACGCGTGATGCACATGGTCTAAGCCAGGTACTCCCCCCTCAGTGTGCTGTCAACACAGCTGTGGCATTACGGCACCCCCACCTCCCGACCAGCCCTCCCTGTGCAGTACTGCCTCTGCCGAACACAACACCCAGACACCCACTCGCCAGGTCCTGGGCACCTGCTGAGGTGTCGCAGAGCTATTCTGCAGCTTGCAACATTGCCCAGCTGTGCACCTTGACTTTACATAGAAACATAGAAGCATAGAATTTGTCGGCAGATAAGGACCACTTGGCCCACCCAGTCTGCCCATTTCCCTACCTGATGGATAAGCTGCAGATTCAAGTTAATCAACAGCTTACTTCCTCCTGCCCCCCACTAGAATTGCCTTATGCCTGTCCCATGCATTCTTGAATTCTCCCACTGTTCCTGACTCTACAACCTCCTCAGGAAGGCTGTTCCATGCATCCACAACTCTGTGTGAAAAATACTTTCTAACATTACCTCTGAGCCGTCCCCCCTCTATCTTCAAATTGTGCCCCTTGTTCTTGCACATCTCTTCTTCTGAAAGATACTACCCTCTTGTACCTTGTTAATTCCCTTGAGATACTTGAACGTTTCTATCATGTCCCCCCTCTCCCTCCTTTCCTCAAGGGTATACATATTAAGCTGCTTCAGTCTCTCCTCATATGTCTTCTGGTGCAGACTTTGCACCATTTTGGTTGCCCTTCTCTGAACAGCCTCCACTCTGTCTGCCTTTATGGAGATGGGGTCTCAGAATTGCATGCAGTACTCCAGATAGGGTCTCACTAACTGTCTGTAGAGAGGGATAACAACTTCCTGTTTTCTACTGTTGATGCCTCTCCCTAGGCATCCCAGTATCCCCCCAGCCCTCCTTACTGCCTTCTCACATTGCTTGCCCACCTTTAGGTCATCTGATATAATTACTCCTAGGTATCTTTCGATTTTTGTTGTTGTTATTAACTCACCCCCCATTGTGTACTCTTCCCGTGGGTTTTTGTTTCCCAGGTGCATGCATTACCTTGCACTTCTTTGCATTGAATCTGAGCTGACACGTATTTGACCATTCCTCCAACCTTGCCAAGTCCCTTTTCATAATTTCCACCCCACCTTGTGTATCAACCCTGTTGCAGATCTTTGTGTCATCTGCAAAGAGGCATACCTTTCCTTCCAGGTGCTCTCCAATGTCACTTATAAAGATATTAAAGAGGACCGGTCCCAGTACCGAACCCTGTGGTACCCTACTAGTTACCCTCCTTTCTTCACTGTGGACTCCATTTACTATTACCCTTTGAGTCTTGTTGTCCAGCCAGTTTTTTATCCAGGCTACCACCTTGGGACCCACTCCAAGGCTGGCTAACTTGTATATTAATCTTTTGTGTGAGACTGTGTCGAATGCCTTGCTAAAATCTAGGTAGGCCATATCCACAGCCCCTGCCTGGTCTACTACTTCGGTCACCCAGTCAAAGAAATCGATTAGATTCGTCTGACATGACCTTCCTGCTGTGAAACCATGCTGCCTTGGGTCCTGTGCCCCACTGGCCTCTAGGTACTCAATAGTTCTTTCCTTCATTAGTGATTCCATCATTTTCCCTACCACTGAAGTCAAACTAACTGATCTGTAGTTTGTTACCTCTGCCCTGATCCCACATTTGTGAAGTGGAATCACATTTGCCCCTCCTCCAGTCCTCAGGTACCACTCCATCCTCCCATGATTTGTTAAAGAGAGTAGTCAGTGGTGTTGCTAGTTCTACTCTTAGTTCTTTTAGTATTCTTGGGTGAATCCCATCAGGCCCCATTGCTTTGTCCACCCTCAGTTTCAAGAGTTCTTTCATAACCCTTTGTTCTGTGAATGGACTGGTATTGACCCCCCTATTCAGAGTTTCTCCCTTGTTTGGTTTAGGCACCTCCCCCTCCTCATCTGTTTTGAATACTGTGCAGAAATATTCATTTAGTATCCCTGCTTTTCCACTGTCACCCTCCCTCCCCTTTATTAAGTCTCTGTATCCCTCCCTTGGTCTTTCTTCATTCCCTAATGCACCTATAAAGGTTTTTATCCCCCTTCTTAACAGAGTTGGCTATCTTTTCCTTAGTTTGTGCCTTTGCTATTCTGACTGCCTTCCCTGCCTCCTTCTGCTTTAACTGATAAAGTTCTCTGTCCTGCTCCTTCTGTGTTTCCTTATACTTCCTGAATGCTATCTTTTTCTCTTTAACCATCCCTGCCACCTCTTTTGAGAACCATAGTGGGTTTTTCCTTCATTTTGTTTTATTGATTTGCTTCATACAAAGGTTTGTTGCCTCTGCAATGGCTGTTTTGATTATTCCCCATTGTTCCTCCACCCCTCCTTCTTGCCCATTTGCCAGTGCTTTTCTGAGGCACTCTCTCATTTTCCCAAAGTCAGCCTTCCTAAAGTCCAATACTCTTGTTTTTGTATGGCTTGACTCTATGGCTGTGTTTATTGTGAACCACACTATTTGGTGGTCACTTGTTCCCAGATGGCTACCCACTTCTAAATCTGAGATCCTTTCTCCTTCCAAATTTGAGAGTACCAGGTCTAAGATTGCTCCCTCCCAAGTGGGTTCCAACACTAGCTGTCTGAGGCATGCCCCCTGTAGGGCATCAAGAATGACCCTGCTCTTGGATGTGCCTGCAGCAAAGGTACTCCAGTTAACATCTGGCATATTCAGGTCCCCCATCAACAATATCTCCCCTTTTTCTGCCATTTTAAGGATGACTTCTATCATTTCCTTGTCCATTTCCTCCCCCTGAGATGGGGGCCTGTACACAACGCCCATGCAGATTGTGGTGCCATTTCCTGTCTCCAGGGTGACCTATAGTGACTCATCAACTTCCTGTTTACTCTTTAGTTCTGTTGCTTTAATCTCTTCTCTTATATAGAGAGCTACTCCTCCTCCTCTTTTACCCACCCTGTCCCTCCTGTAGACTGTATCCTGGTATGTTGAGTTCCAACTCATGGTTCTCTGTGTACCATGTTTCAGTGACTGCCACGATATCCAGGCATCTCTCTTCATCAAGGCCACTAGTTCAGGGAGCTTGTTGCACAGACTGCGAGCATTGGCACTCATCACCTTCCATTTATTTTTTATGGCCTTACCCCTTTTAGCCCCATCCCTGTCCTTATCACCTTTTTCTGCATTTATCCCTGTCCTGCTCCCTATTGACTTCTCTGCCTTGGTGTTTACCTCTCTAACTACTGTGCTTTGTTGGGGGGGAGGCTGGGATTTCTCTGCTGCTTTTCAGTGCCTCCCCCCTTGGCTAGTTTAAATGCTTGCCAATGAAGCATTTAAACCTGTCACTGAGGATCCTGTATCCCCCCCCCCCGGACAGATGCAGACCATCGCACCAGTATAAGCCTGCATCCCTCCAGGTGTCTCCCCAGTCCCCAAAGAAGCCAAAACCCTGAGCTCCACACCAGTTTTTCAACCATTCATTGAATTCCATGGTGCGGAATACCCTAGCATCATCTTTGCCATAGACAGGCAGCACCTCCAAGAAGGTTATCATAAATGCTACTTGTCTAAGGCCCCTCCCCAACTCCACAAACTCCTCTTCACTGTTCTGATCCCATTTACAGCTAGGTCATTTGTCCCTAGGTGGACAATGACATCCAGCTCCCTCCCTCGTGCAGCTGCTCCCGTGATCCTGAGGATTCGCTTCCTGTCTCTCCAAGCCGTGGTGCCAGGCAGGCACCTTACCTCCCTATCCCCTTCCTCCCCATGTCTACCTCCCTAATGATCGAGTCCCCCACCAGGAGTTGTTTCCTTCCCCTGTGGGATCTCATGCCACCCTCCTGTGGGTCTCCTTTGTGGTGGTTCCCAGCATCCTACTTGGTCTCCACTGCGGGTGCCTCCAGAGAGGAACCACTCTCTGCCAGAACTGCATATGAATTGTGGAGAGCTACAACTGGAGGGATGCACCTCTGTTCCACCACCCCTCCCTATCTGAGCCCACCTTGGTCCAACTGCTCCTCTTTCTTGGAAACCTCTGAGGTAACAGTGGTGGCCCTGGTGGTCCCTGGGTGGGGGAAGAGGTTTCATGAATCCTAGCCAGTTCAGCCTGGAGACCGGCAATCTCCTCCCTCAGACCAGAGAGGTGCCTGCAAACAGGGCAGCATCGCAGCCTCCAGAATGTCTCCCGGAACACTGCTGCTCCACAGCCATTGCACTGCACCACTCCCATCTTGACTTATTACTTATTTTGTGTCCCCTCTCCTGTTGCTTTGTATGCTTGTTGTCTCCTCCCTCTATGTATTTTTACACTTACTTTCCTACTGCCTATGTGCTCTTACAACTCTCACCCTTCCTATTCTGGGACAGGAACTTCCTGTAGTCTTCAGTAGTCTCCTTCCTCCATGCTTGGATTCAGACTTCTAGCAGCCGGGGGGGGATAACGAGTTATTTTTTTTTTTTTAGGTTCCTTCAAGGTTGCTGAAACTAATGTGTCTCAGTGATCCTTCCCTCCCTACTGCCAAACAGGCAGTTCCTGTTGTCAGTCAAATTCAGTGGCTATAAAACTAGAAACAGCTTGGGGTGGGAAGGAGGGCAATTAGTAAAAAATCTGTAGTTCTGTACTTCTGTTTCTTGCTCTGCAACCAGTTCTCTTCTGCCAGAAAGAGCCGGAAGCTGTAATTGGACACAGGTGCTTTTGTACATCTAAGCTGCTAAGCCACACCCCCAATTAGATTCACTCTCTGCTCTCAGTAAATTAAGCTGATACTGCCCCCTTCCTCAGAAAACTTTTTTTTTTTTTACTTAAATGAGACCCCCTTCTTCTAATAAAGTATCTGTTTGCTTAATCCAAACAGGTACTACTCCTGCTGAGACAGAAGTGATTATTTAGTAAAAAAATCTGTAGTTCTGGACTTCTGTTTCTTGCTCTGCAACCAGTTCTCTTCTGCCAGAAACAGCCACACATGCCTGCATTTGCTGCAAGCTGTGAAAATTTTGCACCAGGACCCTTCCCATTACAGCACTGGGTGGAGGATCCCTGGTGCATTGGTGATCAGTGCAAGCTGCTGTTTGCTGCAGCTTGCATCTATTTAAGGCTGTTTTTCAGAATTAGTCTGATAATGTAACTGTATAACTACAACAATAACAAAAATCAATATTTATAGATCTGAATACATTATTCTAACACAGACCATAATTCATAAATATATGCAGGAACTGTGTATGGAAACTGCACTATGACAGCAGCGACTTATTTCACCCTTACTTCAAAGCTGTCTTACATAGCATTATTTTGCCCTCAGTTCTGAAATAAAAACAAATGAGAAAAGTTAGATTTGCAAGCATACTGTAAAAAAACAATGCTTCAATATGCATAAAAACAGTTAACCAACAAATCAATAAAGATGAATAAGAATACCTAACAAATTCAGATACTCCAGATTTCAGGCAGTCAGATGCAGCATTCCTCCCACAGTGTCACTTTGTTTCACAGCAATGCCATGCACACGATGAGTAGTGTATAGCAGTTTCGGTCCTGGAGTGTGTGCAGGCAGACTTTTGGTCATATAAACATAAATCAGTCAGAAACTTTATAATATTACAGTCACAGCAGACGCACACTAATATAACATTCCAGTCACAACCACTACTTAAAAAGGATTGAGTAGACTACCTGTTTAATCTCCCCCTCAGTGTTAAAGGTCAATGGCCAATATCTTGTGTGCTGCGATTCTGCTTTCCATATAAGTTGCATATTTTGGTTACATTTAATAAAGTTTACACTGTTACCTCTTGTATGTCTATTAATTGTTTATTTTTATTAATTTGCCAGTATTTGTACATGCTTACTGTTACTAGCACTGATCGCCAATGGTGCTAGATCAAGTTGTGAAATTACAGCAGTTTTGTAAGTCCATGCCAAAAAGAGTGCTGTTTACTTTGACACCTGACAAGTTACTGGCCATCTGTGAAACTCTTCCCATTAATTAGCTGTTTAACAAACTTGCATTGGACTCATACAAAACAGTCTGCTGAGCATCAGACTGCAGCTCATACATCTCAATCATTATTAAAAAAGCCAGTTTCGCTGTACTGAATGAATCCTCCTTAAGTTGCAGCTGCTGTTTTCCAATTTAGAAATGGGATTGGAATGGTACAGTACAATTGTTGATACAACTACTTGTTAGTGTCATGTCAATAGACTAATCAGATTTTTTTCACTTTTTTTATGTGATCAGCTGATTCAGTTCAACATTTGCCCCCCCCCCCAACCATCACTTGCCAAAACATGATCGCGAGTGCTTCCTTTGGAGCTGTGCCTCTGCTTGAGTTTCAAGATTAAGAGGCCAGCTGACATGGCAAATTTCAAATCTGTGTCATTAGGTATAAAATTCCTTTACCCACCAAACTCAAGGCAGGTTTGAAAGTCACAGATTCTGTAATACAATGTGTCCTTCATCAATCAACTGATTGCAAAAAAAGAAAAAAAATCAGATCAGTCATTTATACTGACTTGATGGATATGCATAAAGGCCCACTGACCCCACCTGCCAATGATTAAGTAGCCACCAACACTGAGGGAGTCAGATTACCCTCACCCTCATAAGTTAGATTTCTCATGTAGATTGTGTGGCTGGCCTGGCAGGCTATGGGCCGGTGGCTATACTAACCCCATGGAAGTCTCTCTCTCTCTCTCTCTCTCTCTCCCCCCATGATCCATGCCAAAATGCAGTTATGCCAGTGCAGTGGTGGTCCCAATCAGGACTAATGGCAGTGGCAATTCAAACTGCACAAAATAGCCACAGATCACGGATTTCATCTGGCCCTCTGACTGGTCTGACCAATACAGAAACTTGAGGGTGGCCTGGCCTCCTAGCTCCAAACTTTGATTTTCACTCTTTTTTTTTAATTTTACTGATGATTGTGTTTTGGCAAGAGTGGGGATCAAGATGTGCAACAGAATCAGCTGATTGCATAAAAAAAAGAAAGAAATTGAGTCAACTGAATTAATACAAACAAGTAGTTGTACCGACAGTACCATACCAATTCCATGCCCAAATTAGAAAATGGCAGCTAAAGTTTGAGCAGGATTCAGTACAGTGAAAGTGGTGATATTTTTTAATAATGATTGGGATTTATGAGCTGTTGTCTGATGCTCAGCAGACTGCTCTGTCAAATACAGTGGTCCTGCAGGCAATAACTTGGAGTTTGTCGCTGCAGCTTGGGTCAGGAAACGTAAGCAGACCAGGATAAATTGTAAAACCCTCAAATAGTATTTTATTATTATAACAAGAGAATAAAAACAAAAAGAAATGTACAGACTGGTTTTCAGCATAGGCAGTCCAAAAATAAAGTCCAGTTTCTGAGTTCAGAACTGAAGTATGCAATCAACCAGCTCTGTTGCATCTGGTCTCCAAGTCCCACTGAAGAGGCTTGCTTTCCTCTTTCCACACAAAAATGTGGAACCTTGTCAGCTTCTAGCTTTCACCAGAGCATTGTGACCCAGAACGTCTCAACCTTGTCAGATTCTAGCTTCCACCAGAGCACTGTGACTCAGAACCTCAGAACCTTAGCAGATTCTAACTTCCAGAACATTGTGACTCAGCTAATAGCTGGCCTCTTGCTGATGTATTCCACCAGCCTGAAGTCAAAAGGTCGCACTCTGATACACTTTTAATAAACTCAAAGAGCTGTTTCTGAAATAATTTCAACAGTAATAACCACATCGAATTTACAAATCAGGGAACCCAGTTTCATACAGTACATATTTTATAACTCTACAAAAGCAATGTAGAGAGGT
Source organism: Neoceratodus forsteri (assembly GCA_016271365.2). Lineage (NCBI taxonomy): Eukaryota > Metazoa > Chordata > Ceratodontiformes > Ceratodontidae > Neoceratodus > Neoceratodus forsteri. The sequence continues at coordinate 1,697,698,166 of CM057449.1, read as the reverse complement.
AGAGACAGCAAGAAAAGAAAAGGAAAGAGCAGCAAGTAAAGGCAAGCGTTGACTACGCAGTCCAATAAAAAAAGACAGCGACAGCAGGCAGAGTCCTTGCTTCAAACTCTCTCTCTCTCTCTCTCTCTCTCTCTCACACTAGCACAAATGGGACAGGGCCCAACCAACCCTGTCACAGAGTTGTAATGCAAAAATAAATAAATAAGTAATAATAAATAAATACTTTCCTATTCCTTGTACCACACACATGCCCTTTTCCCTCTCTCAGCCCCAATATGCTTCACAAATCCTTTCCCAATCCACTCACCGCCAAACTCCCTCCCCAGCATTCACTGACTCTGAGGTAAATGACCCTTACAGCCTCTCACCAGGAGGTGTGCCATAGCTAAGCCAGTGGGAAGCCAAACTATGTTATTGGTTACCCTTCCCGATAGAAATGGCTAGCCCTGTCCCATCACATAACACTATAACAAGGAGATTAAACATATTTACATTACTGTAGAATATATAAAAAGTCTGTTTTTGTTTCACAAGCACCATAGCATTCATTATCATATGAAACTATCACAACGTCCTATTTTTGTAGAGATCCCAACAAATTAATTGTATGTCATTTCTGGTCCATACATCTAACATTCTGTATTATGACAATTGATTATAAATGATGTTTCATATTCTCTCAGCTCCACATTATAACATCTTAAAAAGAACCATAGAGAGTCACGTGTTGCGCTGCTGTGGGTGAACACTTGCTGTCAGAGCGATCCCTCACTCGATATTTTGATTAAATCTTTAGTAATTATTAAGTGTATCCTGGTGATTTGAATTTACCTACCGTGTTATCGTCTCGGGACACCCAGGTAAGCAATTGTTTCACTCAGGTTGGAAGCAGAGATGAAGGCGGCACCCATATGCCACACTCCACCACCAACACCTGAGAGGGACAGGAGCTTGAAAAGAACTAAGGCCCAGGTCACATCTTCTCAATGCCCAGTTTCTACCTCACTGACACTGATGCAGGATCACTTTTTACAAGCAATCTCTCCTCTGAAGGAGGTATTGCAACTTTTCACGGAGGAACTGAAGGGCATACATACCACCAATGAACATCTGGCTCAATGGATCACTGACACAGAAGCCTGAATCAGCTCCACCGATGATTGGCCTACTTGGCTGGATCCTGAGATAGTGGCCATGAAATAAAAAACCTCTCAACTGGAAGAAAAGCTAGAGGGCCCTGAAGGCCGCAATCGCCAGAACAACGTGGTGATCCTCAGTTTAATCGAGGGAGCTGAGGGCCCTAATTCTCTGTTGTTCACACAGACGTTCTGCGAGAAAATTGCAGGTCCTTCCCCCAAAGAGCCAGCATATGTTATAGAGCAAACCCACAGGGCCTTCCGACCTACACACTGGCAACCTTGAATCCCCACCCTCTGATTTTTACATTTTTGAACTACTTGGACCAGCAATGCTTGCTGATGAAAGTGAGAGGTCTGCAGGAGGTTGCCTGGGAGGGTAACAAAATTCGTATTGTACAGGATCTGCTCCTGACTGTCAGACAGAAACATGCAGCATATGGCCCAGCGGTCTCTAAGTTGATCGCCACTCATATAGGCTTCCATATGTTGTATCCTGCAAGGCTACGAGTGAGTTATCAAGGGGTTACAAGATTTGACACCAACAAACAAGCCAAAGCAGAGCTCCCAAAGCTGTTCCCAGACTTTTCAAGTCAGCAACTTGACTTTGTTGCCGGGACCCTCCCTACCCTGCTTTATTGCTTGCTGTGGGCAAAGTGTAGGTTTTTTTCTGCGGGTAGTTCTTCAGGCAGAAGTATTGTGAAGCATATTAATATCTGTGCATGGGCAACATACTTCCTTCTGGAAGGCCCACATTAGATAAATTGGTTTAAAGCATGGAGTGGCATGTGTGGACAAATGGACCTGCTACAGCTGATGGGATTGTGAAGGATTTTCAATACGTGTACACCTTCCAGCAGTTGTTTTGGGGAAGCATGCTAATTGCCTTGCATAACCTGAATGTTTTTTTTGGGATGGCCCCCTTGGATGACTTGGCTTAGAATTTGGAGAAGTATGTATTGTTTAATGGACTCCCTGGTGTGGTCATTGTTCTTGTCATCAGAGGGATGATGGCACAAGATGGACTGGACTGTGTTGACTGCCTCCTGCTGAATCCTTTCTGGGGCCCACAATGTGGTAGGCTCACTACAGTAGGGAATTGCTGAGTGTAACATTTTTTGTTCACTGGATATCGGTATCCCTTTATTCACTTTGGGAGTCTTACTATTCTTTAATAGGCCTTGCCACCCAACAGTTTTGTTTTATGAGGGTCTCACAGGATGGACTAACCAAGGTTTTAATAATTGTAAAGGGGGGTCCTATGGTAAGCTCTTCTCTAGATTGTTTTGTATTCTTTGTTACTGATTATTGTACCTGTTGTTAGATGTTTGTGTAAAATGCTGTTTAAGGCAGAAAAAGTTTGTTATACTTCTGTTTTGTATACACAGTGTGATACTGGTGGTGGTGGTGGTGGGGTTGTATGGTGAATGGGAATACTTCATCATGGACGAAGGAATTATGGAGTTATGGTCATTAGGACCAGGGTTTTTCCAGTTGTTGTTGCTTTTCACTCCCATACCTCAGAATTTTATATGCTAGTTAAGTTTTTATCCCAAACGTATGGGACATTTGTTGATTGCTTGAGCAGTGGGGAGGAGGAGGGGGGAGGTTTTATGGAGCTCAACAATATTGCTCAGGGCTTGTTGGTGTCTAGTTCATGTGGGGATATCACCATTGTGGCTAGCTTGTTTTTGTTAGTTTCTAATGGGTAGTTAGAGTATACCATTATTACTTGAAATATAAAAGGAGGACTGGAGAAATGAAAATGCTATGTAGTATTACGCCTTCTAAAGAAGATGCAGGCAGGGATTGCATACCTGCAAGAAACACACACTAAGCGGGAAGATGTGCACCTCTTCTGACGGGAATGGGTGGGATAGGCTTATGGAGCTGGTTGCTGCACTAAAAGGGGTGGTGTGGCCATACTGATTGCCCAGGGTGTTCCTCTTCTATTAGAGAAAGAATATTAGGATCCTGAAGGGTGTTATATTTTCCTACATTTCAAATTGGGGCTAACCAAAGTCTTATTGGGCTCAACGTGTGATCCCAGTAGAGACTCACACCAGTACAGCATACAGACTCCCCTGGTTTATTTTACTAATTTAGTCACTATTCTGGCTCCCTCGACTCCCTATCTTTATTGGTGGAGAATGGAATATTGTATACCGGCAAGTTGTGGATAAATCTGGGTCACACAGGTGGGGTCTCTACCCGGGGCAATGAGGGCTGAGGGATTTGATAGGTGACTTGGGATTGGTCGATCTGTGGCGTATCCTCCATCCCACTGACAGACCATATTCCTTATACTCCTCTCCACATGAAACCTATTCCAGGATTGATTATTTAATTTTAAACCAGGAATGCCTCTCAGTTTTAATTTCTTCAGAAATTCTTGAAATGGTCATATCAGATCATGCACCAGTAAGCCTGATTCATACTGTTAGTGGGATGGAGAAATGTGATGCTACCTGGTGTCACAATTCACAGCTGCTTCAAGATCCTACCACTTTCCAGTCTATCCGAGACTATTTAAAGAACTTTCTAGAGCAGAATGGGAGCTCAGTCACTGTGGTTGATGTGTTTTTGGGGACATTAAAGTGCTCCTTAAGAGGATAATGCATAGTTTAAGCTTCCAAGTGTTCCAAAGCTCATCACGCACTCCAAGACCAACTTTTGAGGGATATCAGGCAGATTGAGCATACCCTTCATTCACAGACCTCCACGGATATATGGTCGAGGTTAAATGTCTTACAAGCCCAGTATGCTGATTTAATGGCACAACAAGCGGAACTGGCTCTAATAAGGACAAAAGTCAGGTACCTTGAGTCTGGAAAAAGCTGGCAAGCTGTTAACTCTCCAGCTGCATACTATGGTGTCCGCAATTTTTATTCCCGGTGTATGGACCAATTTTAGTGCGGAGTTAGTGACCAATCTCTGGAGGATAGCTGATGTCTTCTGTTTATATTGCCTAATATTATATGCAAGTGACCCACCCGATCCTCAACTATTGGCTCAAATTTCTTCCTAGCTAGACCCTCTCCCCTTCCCGGTACTTGCCCCACCACAACAGGAGCTACTTAAGGGTCAGATAATGGTTCGGGAGGTTTTAAAAGCCATACTACAGCTACCTTCCAACAAGGCCCCTGGGCCAGATACCTTTGTCAACAATTTCTATTTGGTCTGTTTGGAAGAAGTAGCACCCATTTTAGCCCATCTGTGCAACTACTGATACTCCTTGGGCTTCTCCAATTCCTCCTTCACCGAGGCTTGGATAATATTAATCAAGAAGCTGGGCAAGGAGGAGGGGTCTCCGGACGGTTACCAACCGGTATCGCTACTCGATTCGGATTTAAAAATTATTGCTAAAATCTTAGCCAACAGAATGGTCCAGGTGTGGGACATACTGATTGGCCCTACTCAAGCTGGTTGTATGAAAGGATGCCTATCCAGTGACCACCTCCAGAAACTGCATTATCTTATTTAGGACTGGGAGAACTCAGTGAAGTTCTGACCATTATTAAATAAGAACCAGAACATGATGAAGTTCTGATTTGTTCCGATTAGTTCTGATTTACATATGAACATACGAACATACAAAGAAGCCAGCAGAAGAAAGCCATTTGGTCTAACAAGTCTGCTTATATTGTAGGGTCCATAGTTTGAGCTAATGTCCCTTCCCTCCCTGCCCACGCCTCCCTACCTATGATCCCTACCTTCCTGCTATGCCTATCCCATCTTCTCTTAAAGCTGCCCACTGTTTTCAATAGATGACCTCTTCCAACAGCGCATTCCAAGTGTCCACCACCCTCTCTGTGATGAAGTGCTTCCTGACCTCCTTCCTAAACTTCCCACCCTCCAGCTTAAGACTGTGCCCCCTTATGTTATGGTTGCCACTCAGCTTAAAGAGAATCTATTTATTTTTAAGTCCTTGAACATCCCAATCATGTCCCCTCTCTCTCTCTCTCTCTCTCTCTCTCTCTCTCTCTTTCTTTCTCTTTCTCTCTCTGTCTCTCTTCTGTCTTCCAGGGAGTACAAGTTCAGTGACCTCAACCTCTCCTTGTATGCCTTACTCTGCTGACCAGCTATCATCTTTGTAGCCCTCTTCTGGACATTCTCCAGCAGGCTAATGTCCTTTTTGAGTTGTGGGCAACAGTACTGAACTCCATGCTGCCTTACCAGTGACCTGTACAAAGGCAGTATAACCTCCTCTCTCCTACTACTGATCCACTAGATATGTATCCCAGCATCTTGTTTGTCTTTGCTGCTGCTTTCTTGCACTGTGTGGAGTGCTTCCAGTCACTAGTGATCATCACTCCCAGGTCCTTCTCCTCTAATGCAGGTACTCGGACTCCACTCAGGTAGTACTCTGCTCTGGGATTCCTGGCTCCAATATGCATAATTTTGCATTTCTTGGCATTGAAGCCAAGCTGCCAGATCCTGGAGCTTTCCCAGATCTTCCTGTAGGTCCTGTATCCCTTCAGCTGTGTCCACTTTCCCACAGATCTTGGTGTCATCCATGAATAGGCACATTTTGCCCTTAATGCCATCTCCAGTGTCATTGATGAAGTCATTGAACAACACTGGCCCCAGCACTGAGCCTTGCGGGACCCCACTGGTTATCTCTCTGGTGCCAAATAACTCTCCCCCCACCAACCACCCTCTGGGTTCTGCCCCTCAGCCAGTTTTCCACCCATCTGGCCATCTTTTCCCCAACCCTGAGATTCACTAACTTCCGGATCAACCTTTTGTGGGTCACAGAGCCAAAGGCCTTGCTTAAATCAAGATAGAGGATATCTACCGCTTGGCCCCTGTCTACTGTCTTAGTGACACAGTCAAAGAAGTCAATCAGATTTGTTTGACATGATCTGCTTCCCATGAACCCATGCTGCCTCGCATCCTGGAGACCATGCTCCTCTAGATATTCCACCAACCTTTCCTTTAGTATTGCTTTATTGACAAATGTTTGAAAAAATGCAAAAACAATGCATAAAGGTGACTAAAGTTGGTTACATTTGACACAGATGCCCAAAGAAAATAATTTAATGGATTATTTGCATAAAAATTAATGTAAAACTGCTAACTAAAAAAGCAGTCGCTCACCACTAGCCCCTTCATGTCTGGCCTGTAATGGTAGGGTGGCATATCCTGCTCAGTCCATGACATGAGTGTGCTGGGATAGACAGAGAGAGATGGAGAGGGAGACAGACAGATGCAAATACCTATATCATAGCACCACCAAGCACTGCTGGCACTGCCGGGAAGCTAAGATTTTTTTTTTATTAATGGTACTGTGTAGGTATTATTTTGAAGGATGTTCCAGTCAGAGCCAAACAGGCCAAAGAAATGGATATGAATGATCAAATGAGCAGCACTAAGACAGCCCACACACCCTACCCATGTGAATGATACAACTGCTTTGCATGCCCCAGTGTACTGTGGTATGTGGTACACTACCTGGTCTAAGAGATGGTAATGTTTTCTAGTACTCTGACTACTTCTACTGAATCTGATCAGCACGCTGAATCCTTAAAGAAGAAAAATGAAAGACATAGTGATCACCACCACCCAGGCAGGCAGCCAGTCATACATCGCATCTGTCAAGTGCAGTGCAGTCATAAAAAAAATTTCCACTGCCACTGATGACCTGATGACAGACACACAAAAAAATGACTTCCTTCCTAGTTCCACAATTGCTGCCAGCCACTGCCAAGTAATTTAAGTATCAAAAATAAAATACAGTAATATAATAATCTTAGCCCCGTTACTGTAAGTGAGATGTAACCAGGCTAACATACCACACACACACACACACACACACACACACACAACAATGAATATCTACAGCCTGCCTAAAAAATGGCACCCCTGCAATCCTGGATAGCACAGCACCAACCACACATTCTGGCTTTAACAGAAACCTGGCTGTCAGCCAAGACCCCAGACTCATTTGTCTCTATTCCTGGCTACTCTCTTATTAGGCTTGATCATAATGGCAAGAGAGGTGGTGGCTGTGCCTTCTATGTAAATAACTCACTGCATTACCAAGCCCTGCCTGCACCCTCCCTAGACCATGGTGCCCGAGCCCTCTCAATAAAACTCTCCCCTGACCCAAACTGTGCTCCTCTTACTCTCACTGTCGCTTACATCCCACCCCATATCCAATCCCCTGCCTGTAAAGCATCTCTGACTATCTAGCCAGCCACCCCCACACAATGGAAAAAATCCTAGTTGGGGATCTCAACATAAACTGGCTGGCGAGCTCATCAACACACACCAAATATACCTTTGCTGCATTAGCTATGACCCAACTGGTATCCCATCCTACCAGGGCCAACCCCACTAATGGAACGCACACCCTACTAGATATCCTGCTCACTAATCACCCCACCATATTACTGACCTGGGTGTCCTACCCAACGCCTTAAGTGACTACTCCCCGATTATCTTCAGCTGGTCCTGTCAGCTACCTAAACCACCACCAAATATCACCTTTCATCATCAACTACACCCAGGAGGCATAGCCAAACTCAAGCAATATCTAATTAACAGTGACTGGTCCCCTATTTCCCAAGCCCAGCACATAGATGGTGCATTGCACTGCTTCACCACCACCTTTAATACTGCATGTGGTGCTTTTGCACCGACCATAAAAGTGACCACTAAGAAACATAGCGCTCCCTGTATCACCCCAGAACTCCTACAACAGTTCAAAATGTGTGACAACCTCTGGCATTGTGCCATTGCCTCCAGTTTGCTAAGCCATAGGCAGGCTGATAATGCTGCCCACAATAAGTGTACCTGGGCAATCAGCAAGGCCAAGGCAGAGCACTACAGAACTACCCTAGCTACCTTCTGGGATAGCACAAGAAAGTTCTGGGATAACATCAAGGAGCTTAATGGTAAATCCCACTCTACCTCCTCACAACTTAGTGTTAATGGTACTACCACCACAGACACACTTCACATAGCTAACTACCTCATCTCCACCTTCTCAGACCTCAGCTCAGTCCTCCCTAACAACTTTTTTGATCCAATTCAGCCCCACTGCCTGAGCTCCTCCACCCCCTTCCAACTCAGAGTCATTACCCCTACAGAAGTGAAAGCCCACCTGTCCAAAGCCCTCCAGAGCTCCAATTACTGCAAAGACGCCTTCGATATGCGTATCCTATATCTTGTGCTAGACTCAGTTATCTCTCCACTCATGGACCTTCTAAATCTGTCCCTGCACCTGGGCCAGTTCCCAACCTCATGAAAAATGGCAGTGATAACACCAATATTGAAATGTGGTGACAGCTCCCTCCCATACAACTACCGGCCCATCTCGATTCTCCCCCCACTCTCTAAAGCCCTTGAAAAGATCATGGCCAATCAGTTCACTGACTACTTCCTCTCACACAACCTCTTATGTAGGGATCAGCATGGTTTCAGAGCTGGTCATAGCACTACGACCACCCTCACAAAATTCGTTAACTCCTTGCACTTCACGCTTGACAAGGGGCATCTCGCAGGGGCCGTGTTTTTAGACCTCTCAAAGGTCTTCGACACGGTTTCTCATCCCCTCCTTCTTAACACATTACAAAAAATTGGGGTCTCTCATTGTCCACGCCCATGGTTCTCCAGCTATCTTTCATCTAGAACCCAATGTGTTAAAATTAATAATTCCAAATCTACTATGCTGCCTGTGCACTCAGGAGTTCTCCAGGGATCTATTCTGGGTCCCCTGCTATTCAGCATCTACCTTAACACCCTGCCTAAATCCTGCCCTGGCAACCTTCTCCTCTACGTGGACGACGCTGTTCTTTATGCCGCACATCCTGATCCTCTCTCTCTCTCTCCAGCATACCTTACAAAACTCCTTCTCTCAAATTGAACACTGGTTTGCTGAACACAGATTGGTGGTCAACATTAAAAAAACTAAGACGATGCTCTATGCCCACCGCCAAAACAGATCAAAGGATCTCCCCCTGGAAATACTCTCTGCCTCTCTCATCCCACTGGAACAGGTCCAAAAGTATAAGTATCTAGGTATTACATTTGGCTCTTCCCTCTTATTCCACAAACATATAAAAATCCTCACCTCCACCACCAACACCCACATTGGTCTCCTTTACAGACATAAAGGCTGCCTACCACCTGAAGCACTTCACCAAGCCATTACCTCTTCAGTTTTATCGCTGGTGGACTATGGCCTCACAATCTATGCTGCCACCGACCCTACGGCACTTCATCAAATACAAATAGTCATCAATAAGGCCTGCCAGCTCCTCTCTGGTGCTGACAGATATACACATACCTGCACCCTATACATGCTCACCAATATCCTCTCCCTTGAGGAAAGACTATTATACCAGGCCTGTCTCTTCACCAAAAAATCCACCTGGGTTTAACCCCAATAGGTGTCATGGCTTCTCTTCAGGCAGCCACCATCTCAGCATCCACATGGGCTGCCCCAAGAACTATCTGAAAGGTGTCTAGGGTCAGGACCACCCTGGCCCTGCAATCCTTCCCCCTTAGAGCTCCATCCTGGTGCAATGCCCTCCCACTGGCAGTCACATCAATCACCAATCTAGTTCCTTTTAAAGCTGCCTTAAGGGTTCATGTCCTCTCCTCACGTCAATGCCAGGGTAACCAGTAACTTGTGGATAATGCACCACGCCACTAGGCCACCCATCCGCCCTTGACCAGGCAGTGGAAAGCCCTCACTATTTCTAGCCTACAGGCTCCTCACCTCCCTCGGTTACCATATAGTTGCACTGGACTATGAATGCATTGTATTATGTATAAGACAAGGCCTCCCTGAGGCGACTTACTACCAACTAATATCATGCATTGCTTTAGCTACCAGTTGTATAGGTCTTAACTGCTCATTAGGTAAATATGTCGATAGCTCTGCCCAGTTTTAGCTGCCAAATGTATAGGCATTAACCCATGCTCACTGTATTTATACTCTGTATGATTGCTCACCCTCATTTATTCTATGTATGTATTGTATAGATGTCTATGGTTTATTCTGACATGGAGCCTTTGGAAACAAGCCTATGTCTCAAAGGGTTGTAATTCCAATTTCCTAAATAAATAAAAATAAATAAAGAAATTATATGAATTTTCAGTTTAGTAGCACTTTTTTCTGTGAAGTATTCGTAGCCAAATATGTGGGACGTGAAAAATATGCAAAGAATATTCAGTTTCTGGGTTTTAGGCATCTGCTAGGCCATGCACTGTACAAATATTATAACAGTACCGTCAGGATCAGTTGCTGAGGGGAAATAAAGTGACAAGTAGTAGTAGTAGTAAGGACTGGTGTAAGGAGAAAAAGTGATACGTAGTAGTCATGACTCATGAGGACAAAAAGTGATAGTAGTTGTAGTAGTAGACAGCAGTACCCTACCTTCAAGATCAGATGGTGGTACCAGGTACCACCAAGTAAGTTTGTGATGTGAAATGCAGTTGCTTGCTGTATTTGGACTCTGAACCCACTGGTGTTATTATTTTTTTCTATTCTGTGCTGCTCATGTGATTATTCAAGTGACAGTGGCCTGGCCTGGTCTGTCCTGACCTGATTTGTTGCAATTAATTGCTACCTCATGTAGAAGACCCTATTCACAAAAGATTTTCACCACAGGCACAAGTTCTTGAAAGTGTTTTGTGGATAGGGCCTGCTCAGAGCAGTCAGTGTATATTTTATTCAGGTATCATATCTGAAATTTAATTGAGGAATGTTTTTCTTTTTGTATCATTTATTTATGTACCGTTACCTTCAAGGTATCTCTCAGGGTCTCTTCACCAGCCACCTTACATAACCACCCACCTGAACCAACTGCTCTGGGCTACATCGGGTGAGCGGGGTCTTGGCACTCCCCCCGGCCCAAGGAGTGGCCCCAAACCCTAAGGAGAACAGGAGAGACGGTCGGTATTGGACGTGAGGCAGGACGGACTGCTTCTGATCACCGTTGCCTCACCCGAAGGAAGGGGGGATTTAAGTATTTTTCTACCCAGAGCACTGACATGCAATGATGTCCTGCCCAGCGAGCGTGCACTTCTACACGCCCCTGGAGGACGTCTGCCATGCTCCAATCCCCAAGCGTCACTCTCTCTCCCCTCTGGACATCACAAGTTATAAATTTATTTTGCCACCCTGATGCCCTTGTCCAGTACACACAGCCACAATGAAGCCAGGAAAATACATTTTACTTGGGATTTCTGGAACTTTTACATTTATCATGGGCCACCCTACAGTCTCCCTCTCTCCCCTCTGGATGTAACAAGTCATAGGTTTATTTTGCCACTCTGCTGCCCTTTCCTGTACACACAGACACACTGAAGCCTGGAAAACTTTTTGGGAGGATTTCTGGGACTGTTACATTTATCGTGGGCCCCCAAGCAGTATCTCTCTCGCTCCCCTCTGGATGGCACAAGTCAAAGATTAATTTTGCCACCCTGCTGCCCTTACCCTGTACACACAGCCACACTGAAGCCAGGAAAAAAAAACACTTTATTTGGGATTTCTGGGACTTTTACATTTATCGTGGCCTCTGCAGTCTCTCTCTCTCTCTCTCTCTCTCTCTCTCCCCTCTCTGGATGGATCAAGTCATAGATTTATTTTGGCACCCTGCTGCCCATTGCCTTATACACACAGCCACACTGAAGCTAGGAAAAAAATATTCAAGATTTTTGGGATTGTTACATTTATCATGGGCCACCTGCTGTCTCACTCTCTCTCTATATATATATATATATACCCTCTAGATGTCACAAGTCAAATATTTATTTTTTCACCCTGCTGCTGTTGCCTTATACACACAGCCACCCTGAAGCAATGAAAAGAAATTTTATTTGTGATTTCTGGGACTGTTACATTTATCATGGGCCCCCCTGCAGTCTCCTTCTCTCTCCCCCCCCCAGATATCACAAGTCATAGATTTCTTTTGCCACTTTGCTGCCCTTGCCTGTGTACACAGCCACACTAAAGTCAGGAAAAGTAATTTTATTTGGGACTTCTGAGACTGTTACATTTTTTGTGGGCGACCCTGCAGTCTCTCCTCTCTGGATGTTACATGTCAAAGATTTATTTTGCCACCCTGCTGTCCTTGCCCTGAACACACAGTCACACTGAAGCCAGGAAAAACATTTATTTTGGATTTCTGGGACTGTTAAATTTATCATGGGCCCCCCTGCAGTCTCTTTCTCTCTCTCTCTCTCTCTCTCTCTCTCCCTCTGGATGTCACAAGTTAAATATTTATTTTGCCACCCTGCTGCCCTTGCATTGTACACACAGCCTCACTGAAGTCAGGAAAAAACATTTTTATTTGGGATTTCTGGGATTGTTACATTTATCCTGGGCCCCCCTGCAGTCTCTCTCTCTTCCTGCTGGATGGCACAAGTCAAATGTAATCCCCCTTAAATGTAACCTTCAATGCCTCAGTATCTCTTGTTTCCTCCTTTTATCTGCTGGCATCCCCCAAATTTCCCTAGTACTTCCCTGTATTTCTACAAACAGCCTGTTAGTTATGTTATTTTAGCCCATTCTGGGCTTAAAATTTAAATCGTGATTGCTGCACTGTTTTCTTTGATTTCTCGGAGCAGCAGTGACTGCGTATACTCATAAAGTGCATTTGATGTTCCTACCACAGGTCTAGTGGTCGTTCAGGGAGTCTGTTAGTGGTCCCTGTGCCCCTCTTCTATTAAATGGGGGCTGTAGACCATAGAGAGGCACAGCAGAAGCTGTAATACTAGTTTTAAATAAAGTTTGAGCACGGCATTTTGGGGGCTAATGAATATTTAACAGCCCCTTATTAATATTCATGAGATGCTGCCTGCCACCTGAAGGGTCAGTATTTTGGTGGCAGTGACAGCAAAACTACAGGGAAATAATGTATAAAAGTGGAGATGGTTAAGAGGGCACAGTTGGGGCTGCAAGAGAGTGTGAAATAATAAAGTAAAAGTACATATTCTAGCTGCACCAGAACTTTGAACCTATGAAATTGCAAAACTTGAGTAAAACTGTTTTCTGCTGCCACCATCTTGCCAGCTTATTAGCAAATCATGAACTGGGATTTTAGCCAGAGACTCATGGGACAGTTCTAAAGCTTGGTGGGAGACAAATAGGGACAAAGTTTGGGTGCCCAAAATCCAACCAATAAAAGGACTAAAACTGTTTTGGGCAGCTTGAACAGTCAATCAAAGCTTAAGGATGTTGCTGTATATTTAAGAGGGACAGTCTGAATTCCAATCAGTCTGTTAGGAGTCTCAGTCTCTCAGTGGGTGAGAGAGACAGTCCAAGCGGAGTTGTTAGCAGTCTGAGATCCGTGGGGTCTCCAGCTCAAATTTCCAAGAGAAGCCTTTGTGTCTTGGCAGGAAGGGTCTGTTTTGCCTCTTGTGAGTTGTCTTCAGTCCACAAGGGACCTGATCTTCAGTGACTGCCTACCTGCAGATTAAGAGGTTTGCTCAGCAAAACGGCTGTAATTGCGAACCGGCCTGAAAGTGAACTGACAGCTAGCGAACTGAATACTGTTTCCATTAAATGTGCTGAATGCTTATCATGGGTCAAGGCCTACCATCCAGGGACTCCTGATTGCCAGAAAAGAGCCTACCTTTACCAGTGACCAAACCATCTGCCAGCTGGAGGGGTCACCAGCAAATAAACTCAACTTTGCCAGAAGTGTTTATCCAGCCTTGGGCTCATCCCTTACAGAAATAATTGTATGAAATGTTTTCATGCTGCACACATAAAACTACCCAAGTAATATGCGTGCTGCAAGTATGATTTCAGTGTTAAATTGGAACTAATTGCATGCATGTAGCATGCATGCAGCAAGCAAATGTGGAAACCATGATTTTTATATTAAGTTGGGAAAGACTGCATGCATGTAAAAAAGCAAGTGGTCACTGATAACTGCACACATAAAGGTTAAGTGACTTGCTTAAAATCACACCATACACAAATGGGAGTTGATGAGATTCAAACCTAGGTCTTCATACCTCCAAGTCTTCTGGCTTGTAGTTTAATGCCTTTAACTACTAAGCCATACTGTCTGCACACATATAGCTTGCTTGTACTTCAATATGTATTGTATCTGAATACATCTGCATGCATGCAGCATGCTTGTAGCCAGTGTATGCTTTTCAGTTTTCTTCTCTCCCTCATCTCATTTTCACAATTGAACTGTAGCTCACATACCAATGGAAACACATGTTTTTCCCATCCCAATACACAAACTTACACACAAAACCACTTAATAACATCTATCTGGCCCGTACTCCTACTGTTTTTTCTCCATAGTTTTGAATGCTTCCATTCAAACCAACTTTAAGGCACAAACACAAATATAGCAATAAGTTAAGACACACACCCACCCACATGGCTAGTCCCCCCCCCCATGCACATGCAATGTGGCTGGTATGGCCATGCCGCTACAGCCAACACACCAAGTATAGATTGAAGTAAAAAGTCTCTTACTTGAGTACTAGGGAGCCAGAGGCAGGAGTTTTTTAAGAGATGATGTCCATGGGTCAGAGTGCTGTGGTGTACCCCCTTGAAATGAATGGAGTTATTTTCTATTACTGTTTTATACGTTATGAAGGTGAGTCTGAGAATAATGAAGGCTACTGTTCTACTAACAAGGCCCTTGTTAGTCGAGCGGTCACCTTCATTGATTTCCAACTTTCCATCAATGATGTATAAAATAGTAATAATAAAATACCCCCATTCATTTCAATGGTGCACACCCCTGCAGTCTCCTTTGCCCTTTGTCATAATGTGCCTGAATGTGGGGATGTGGAGGTCAGCTTCAATGGGGGGGAGAAGGGGCATAAGCCTGACTATAGTGGCGCTCCAATAGTCTGTGCATACCATTCCACTCAACTGTCCCTGAATGCAAGGGACAGCTCTAGAATGTCAGTAATATCTCTAAAATGTACAACTTATTTGGTTTGACTGAAACATTACATGAAAATCAGGAAAAATTCAAATGTATAAGATTCATCTGTATATACCCCAGAGCAGTGCATCAGATTTGGGCTTAAACCCACCCAATAACTAATCAATTTTTTTCCTGGCTGAAGTTCACCTCCCCCCCACAAAAAAAAATAAGAACTTTGTCCCAATTTTTCTCCCTGACCCCATTCCATTCAATACCCATCCCCTATGGGTCATGAAGCCACCCAAAGGTGAAGAAATGTGAAAAATACATCAATATTTCAGTCCTTCCTCTTTCCCCAGTCCTCCTGTAAAAAAATTATTTGCTTTTACTTACCCGGCCATATGGCCAGAACCTGCAGCCTGGCATAGTGTGCCACCGGCCCAGTTTTTAGTCCACTCCCCCTCTCTCCTTCATCATAAACTGAATGCTAGAACCGACCATCACAGGTCCCCAACGTGGTCTGCAACCAAGTCACCTCACCAAATGAATCCACCCAACCTGCGTTTCTTCCTTCTTGCTTGGCTGCTGCCACACTGCACTACTCAAGGTAAATGAAGGCCACCCACACCGCCATCACCAGTGCTGCTCAGCCCAACTTGCTGCCATGGGGGTCTGTGCTGTTGTTTTTTTTTGTGTGGTGAGCCCAGTAGAGTAAGTAGATAGCCTAGTCTTGAGTTAGCTTCTAGCTCACCCTCTGCCCCTTTAGCCACCAGGGGAGAGAGAGACTCACTAAGAATAGAACAACAAAAAATGCTGCTACAACACTGCTATTGAAAGTTTAGTGCTCACTGACTCTTCCAAGCTGTAGTGTTCAGCCTGTCTACTCTGTGGTTAGAAAGACAGTGTTGTACTTACAAGGCTCATGTGCTCTTTCATGGCTGGAGCTCATCCATATCACATATGATTGTATCGCCGCTAATAGGTGGAGAGAGTGGAAAACACAATACAGACATGGTTGAGTCTGGAGAGTACCTGCGGCATGATCACACACAGGCCAGGTGAGCACTTATTGTGCAAAAGATTAAATCCAAATTTAAAGCTGTTACTGCCACATCATAAGAACAACCTAGCCACAAATATGGGGGGGGGGGGGCAACTGCGCCCTTCTCCCTTATCTAAGTGGCATCCCTGCTTAATGGTAGAAATTCATTCTCAGGTGCTAATGCAATGGTTTCCACTGTGTTCTGAGGCACCATATCTCCATGTTTCATGATGTGTCCTGGTCATCATGCGGGTTAGTGTCCTTCATTTTGAGTGTCCATGTCCCTCTTTTCAGTGACAAAACATGAGGTATGGTGCATGCTTCCAAGACCCTACTCAGCACAAAGAGTGCTGAGCATGGCTAGAGTGTATATGCTCAGTACAGAATGACAAAGGGAAAGTAAGTGAGATGAAACAGTCATGGAGGAACACATTTGTAGCACTAAATATGCATAAGGGATTTGCATGGTCCAAAACAAAAAGGTCAGGCTTCACAACACAGAGGCTCATCTTTGTACATCTGGAATGGGGGATGTTGACTGGCTATATACAAGGCATTTAATGCAATAAGCAAACAATGCTTTACCAATTAATGGTGATTTAATGACAAAAATTAAAAGCCATTAAACAACTTGGAAAAGGATCAGAATTAATGAGTTTACCTAATTTTTATGTGAATTCAAGTAAAAATGTATTTTAATGACTAATTGCTAGCATAGTATAAGAAATAGAAACTGATGTGTTTTTCCAGATGAGATTTGTACCGGTTTAGCTGCAGCACACATGGCAAGCATGCAGCATGTGAACCTGATGTGATGTTTAAATGATATTCACACTAGCTTAACCGTTGCACTCATGTCAAGCATGCAACATGTGAACTTGATGTAATTTTTAGAAGATGTCCACACCAGCTTACCTGCTACACATGTCAAGCTTGCAGCGTGTGAACCTGATTTGCCTTTTAGACCTGGTTCGCATATATTCACTTAAGGTATGCAAACCACATGCAAACATTGCACAATTAAGCATGTGGCATGCATTCTGCATGTACACAGCACACCTATATTTCTGTAAGTGATGCCAAACCCAGCCCTAGCTGTCTATTCTTGCACCAGTTACTGTTTTCTCACCAAGAGACCAGCTTGGGGATCCAGCCCCTGCATAGTCAGGGATTGCAGGTGGCTGCCACCTTGAAGGAGAGGCCATGAAGCGGTGGTGAGCTGAATAGACCCAGCTTCCCCATGCTCTTCAGTGCTCTGCAAACAGGTCTTCATATCACCAGGCCATCGTCTAACAACTGGTGTTGTGAGTAAAATCAAGGTAGCTCCCTGCAATAGTTCTTTTTTTTTTTAACTTTCTTTTTATTAATATTTTTTCTTAAAGAGATTCAGTTTACAAGAGTACCTTCAGGTACCATTGATTCTTGACCATCTAACATCCTGTTAATACAGATAGCTTTAGCAGAATGCAGTAATTCTAGAGGTTTGGCCCTTATAACTAAGCAAATAAATTCATCATTTCTGTTCGTGAGGTAGGGATATGGACTTTTATCAAGTAAATTTCATAATAAATTTAAATTATTCTAATATAAGTCATTATACTGGACCATCAGTGAGAAGGGCTGACCGGATCAACTGACCGCCCCCCCGGCCAGCCCTCCTAGGGAATTAAGTCTGGTCTAGTGTGGCCTATGTGAAGGAACCAAATGGTCCATCTGTTCAACAGGGTAGCAATTTTGTCTTGGAGGGAGGCTGATATACTCTCCATTCTATAAATATTGTAGACCGTATTCTCCAAATTGCTGAGGGATGGATGGGTCGACTGCAACCAAAGCCTGGTTATGGCCTTTTTGGCCTCTGTGAGGAGAATACTAAGTAGATATATTTGTTTTTTTTTATTTGGTTGATGTGTTTGGGAAAATGTAACAGAAGGGCCGTTGCTGGAGGCAGTTGGCCTAAGACTGGGTAAAGCTGTTACAGGGCCCTACTCACCCCCTGCCAGAAATCCTGTAAGACCGGACAAAACCAAAGGACATGAGCCAAAGTGGCAACCTCACAACCACAGCATCTCCAACAGGTGGCGTCACTGTCTTTAGAATATTTCGCTGTAACTTGGGCCAGTATGAAAAAATGCAAGGCCAACTTCCACCCAAACTAGCACCAATTTTAGGAGCCTGTGATCTTGTATTGTCTTTGCCAAATTTTACAACAATCATCCTGAGAAAGATCTATCATTAGATCCACTTCCCATGTATCCCTGAAGTTCTCCATCAGAGCTGATAAGGTATTTAATATAGCCTTGACTATACAGGATATTACATGTCTAGGGGATGATTCTCTCTGTATGAGAGTTAATAGTTGACATAGAGGGGGATTGACCAGTAATGTAATATCTAAGCCTATCTTGGTCATCAAAAAGAGACAAATATGAAGGCATCTATTAAAATTAGGGCTGTGAGAATATCTTATTTTGAATATTCGGCCAAATATTCGGTATTTGGATGTGGGGGGAAAAGGACAAGAAACTGCACATTATCCTCCCTAGCCCAAATAAATCATGTTAATAAAGTAGCTACCCATCCCCCCACCCTCAGGTAGCATCCAGATACACCCCCAGTAGCACACACAAAATCTGTAATATAATAAAGTAATAATAATGTGGTCAAAAGAAAACGGGCAGCTGGCACAACCCACCCACCCTCATGGCCAGCAGCCAACTTGTCTTTCAATATGTTCTTCTTCATCTTCACCTACAGCATTGAAATTCAACATAGTAGCCTTCCCCCCCGCACTACCAGCAGCCAGGCAGCCACAATGAAGAAAAGGATTAAAAGAAAGGCATCCAACCGACACAGCAGCCCACCCTCCTCATTCCATGGTTGGATGCCTTCTGAATGAAAAAAGTACTATGTGCTCAGTTTTATTTAATATAGGACCCCCCCCCCACATACACATCCAGCAGCCAGGCAGATTCACAAAAGAATAGGATTAGAAGAAGCAGGCATCCAACATGCAGCCCACCCTCCTTGTTCCATGGTCGGTCACCTTCTGAATGAAGAAGTACCATGCTTGGTTGCATAGTAAAGCTCGATGATCACGTAATCATCAAGTTTTACCATGGTGAAACCAATGGCAAGCGGTACTATCTTCATTCAGAAAATCTGTTTCATGGAATAAAGGAAAGGTGAACTACTGTCATTTTATCCCATTCCTATGACTGGCTACTTAGCTGGTGATGCCGGGGGGGGGGATACAGATCAGAACCTATTAAAGACAACCAGCTGGCCGTGGGGATGGGCGGGTTGTGTTGGCTGCCCATTTTCTTTTGATTACATATTACATTCTATTACAGATTTCATGTGTGCTGCTGCAGGGGTGTATCTGGATGCTACCTGAGTGTGGGGGGATGGAGCGCTACTTTATTGATGTGATCTGGAGGGGCTACAGAGGATGAGGGACCATTTCTTTTCTTTTTTTTATTTTTTGAACAGTGTTTCACAAATGGCAGTCGAATAGTGCATTATTCATGGTACAGTATTTAGGAAATAATATTTGTTCGGTGCACAGCCCTAATTACAATCAGTTTGGGGAAGGTTAAATTCAGCCTGTAATTGTGAAAAATGTTAAGTATGCCATTTAAATAAAAATGGTATGTATGGGTCAGGCATCGGCCAATCCACCTTCGAAAGCCTAAATACATTCCAGAGGGCCAAAAGAAGGGCTCATACGCAAGAATCCCCAACATGGCTGCTCCAGCCACATTTCTGGGGTATCCTAGGTAGTTTTTCTATAGTCAAAGAAGAGATTGGGTGAAGAATGATGGTATTCTCGATATCTCAGAGGTGCGTGGCTGAAATATCATGGTATGATCTAAGGGAACTGGGGATAATTCTCTCCCCACCTGCACCCACAGAAGGGCCTTGGGGCCAGGGAATCTGAGGAAAACCAATGAGCCATACAGGAAAGTGCTGCTGCAAGGACATAATTATAGATATTAGAGAGGGCTAAATTTCCTTGTTGTTTGGGGGAGATGTAATTTATTTAAGGCTACCTATGGTCTACTATCTTGCCATATGTACATGGAGATTATTTTATTCCACCTGCCCAATTCCTTCTTACTGTATTTGGTGAGAATGGTATATTTTGTAAGATTATATTTGTAATGGTATATTTTGTATCTTAGGGAGGACCAACATTTGGATAGATTTTATTCTATTAATAAAGAATATTGGAAGATTTTTCCATCTTGGTAGATCCAATTTCACCCAGAGGAACAACGCATCAAAGTCGAGAAAGAAGATTTTTGTAGGATCTGGAGCACTATCTATTCCCAAATACGTGATGTAAGGTCTGCCCCATTTGTATGGATATTTCTGGATCTTCCGAACAGTAAAGGGATCATGGACCCATAATACCACTGTTTTGCTTGAGGTGATTTTATAGCCCGACACCTACTCGATTCTCTGTAGACATCTCTCTAGATCTGGTGGCGAGGTGTCTGGGTTTGTAATATATAATAGGAGGTCACCTGCATAGTAGGTCACTTTATGTTGGATTCCTGCTATTGTGTACCCCTGGATTTGCTCTGCCTGGTGTAAAAATTCAGCATTCAGCTCTACATATAATGCAAAAAGTTAGGGAGAGAGGGGCATCCGTGCTGTGTACCCCAAGATCAGAGAAAATGAGTGGAGTGCAAACCATTAATCTTAACTGTGGCCTCTGGGTAAGTATAAATGCCTTGGCTATTCTCCAGAAATTGGGAAGGGAATCCAAACTTTATCAACGTGGAATGAAAGAAGGCCCAGGAGACCCTGTCAAAAACATTTTGGGCATCTAAACTTAAAATTAATAAGGGGGATTTATGTACTGTAAGTGAACATGGTTAAGTATCAACAGGGTTCTTTTAATATTATCTGTTGTTTGTTGAGTTTTAATAAGGCCTGATTGATCAGGGTAACAAGGAGGGGCAAGATATTATTGATTTGGTGGGCCAGGATACTAGAATAAATTTTGTAGTCCTGATTCAGAACTGAGATTTGTCTGCAGGTATCCCATAGTCTCCAGGAGGTTAGATAAATAGCAGTAGAATGACTTGTTTGCAGTGCTGTTAAGAAAGGTTCTCTAATCCATTAATACATTACCTTATAAAACTCTGCTCCATAGCCATTAGGGTTTTCCTTATCTTAAGGTTATGAATTGTTTGGTGAAGTTCTTGTGGAGATACGGGATGCTCTAATAAATCAATATGCTGCTGTGTGAGGGATGGGAGGATCAGGTTATGCAAAAAAGAGGAAATATCCTTATGATCTGGGGGTGAGAGTTCAGAGTACAGATCCTGACAGTACCTTCAGAAGACATCAAGAATTTGTTTAGAAGTGTATACTCTTTTACCAGACTGTGGCTCTACAATCTTTGTAATTGTGACCACTTTGGTTTGTTGTTGTAATCTGTATGCCAACACCCATGAAGCATGTGGTCCCCCTTCATAGTATTTTTGATGGAGCCATGTTAAAGCTTGTTCCATTTTCTTAGTTAATAATGCCTGTATCTCATGCTGTGTTTGAATCACCTGATAATTCAATTTGTGGTCCCCCTGCACATGTGCTAGTTGGAGAAATTCCAACTTCTCTTGAAGTTCTTCTAGGCAAGCTTCTGTTTGCTTTCTTTTCCCTGGATGCAAAAGCTATAATATGTTCCTGTAGGACACTCTTAAGTGTGTCCTATAATAACTGGGGTGTGGTATGAGGGGAGGTATTGTCCTGGAGTATCTCTGAATTTTTTTCATTCAGCAAAGAAGAGTCTTTAAGTAAAGATGGATTAAAGTGCCAATTGGTATTCCTCTGTTCTTTGTAAAGAGCTAATTCTAGGTAAAGGGGGGTATGGTCTGAGAGATAAATATTATTCATGACTGTATTACGGAGAAATTCAAGATGCTCTCTAGTCATGCAGAAATAGTCAAACCTTGAGTAGTGTCTGTCTGTGTGTGTGTGAATAAAAGAAAAATTGACTTTGGGTACAATATAAATGTTGTCATGTATCCACTAGACCAAGTTCCTGAAGTAGGCACCGTGTTTTTGCCCTGCAGTGAGGGGGGATGGCCTGGGTGCTGAAATGTCCAGTGGTAGGTTCAGGAGACAATTTAAGTCTCCTTCTATTATTAAAAGCCATTGCTTATGTGCAATTATTGCATCTATGAGCTGTTGAATTAAGGCAGCATCACTGCCTGGGGGAATGTATGTACTGCAAACTATTAAAACCTGGCCATGAATGGAACCTATTGCTAAGGCCAGCCTGCCCTCTTTATCAGCCTCTTTATGGAGCCCACATCTCAAAGGTGACATTGCTATGCTGGAAGATGTTCACAGGCAAACAGCCAAAATGGTGTCTAGATTATCTAGTTATATGACTATACTACTAGATTAAAAGAACTGGCCTTTTCTCGCTTCATATGAGAAAATGCATAGGGGATTTACTCTGTCTGTATAAAATTCTAAGGAATACGGATATGATGGAGCATTGTGACCTAAAACATTCAGACAGACGAACAATTGGCAGATTGCATAATAAACAACTAGAAGTTATGTGGGCTAGCACATCAAAAAGAGATTACTTTTACAATATCAGAGTAGCTAAAGCTTGGAATGCACTACCAAAGGACCTAATAAATTTAGATAACTTTACGTCATTTAAGATTGGACTCGACAGATGGCGTTCATCAAACTACCATAAAGATTAATAGCCCACATTTAAGTGAGGAACATTCACGATAGGCCTTTGGCCTTCTTTTGTCCAACTGTACCAAAATAAAGTATAATGGTCCATAATAATAAATGGTGAGGACTTAGGAATTAAGACCACCGCCCCCTTCATCTGCCATTACGAAATACAGAGTCAACCAACTGGGAAAAGCCAAATTTCAAAGTTTTTGGTGTTCCATAGATAGTAAATGAGTCTCTTGAAATAATAATAATATATCTGGTTTAAGTTTCTTTAGTGCCATTAAGGTACAATACCTTTTAATTGGACCGGCCAGCCCATTAACATGAGAAACTAAGCGAACAGGAGTAGTCATCTAATATCTAAGCCAGTGATATAGTGTTCTAACCCCTCCCTCCCCCCTTGCTTAAGAGCCTCAAAATGATTTGTCCATGATAGGAGATTCTCTGCGTGTGTTGTAAAATCATTTATGGTCCATGAATCTTTAGCACATGTTTAATCTGCATCCCAAATACGTACATAAGGGTTTAAGACTTGTGAAAGGAACAGGACTGGCTTGCCAATAGGTAAAAAAACACTAGTAAACTTTAGTGGCCAACTGGGCCAGACAAAAAATACCCCAGAAATGAGGAGAGAACAGTTCTCCTTCCTCTGAGGTTGTACTTGGTAAGGTACTCCATGTTCGGGGGCAGTAACTCTGCAACAGTTCTTTAAATCATTTTGTGTTACCATCTGATTTCTTCAGTGTGTTACAGGGTTACAGTGGACTGGGCCAACCGGCCGAGGATACAAATAGCTAAGGTCCTTGTTATTGCATGTTTAACTGCCTTTTCTTTCCATCAAGGGGCCCAGAAACAGCTGCAACCCCAGGCAATGTTCAGGCTAGTCACTAACAGTCTGAGTACCCAGCAGCAGCAAGACTGAATAGTGGACTGAATGCATGCATACAAAGTACCCTGGTTCAAATCTAGTATAGTAATCAATCAGCTAGGTCTGCCCCCTTTCCTTGTCCAAAGCCCCTTAATAAATCAATTGATTTGATCCACTGTTATATTGCCTCACAAATAACTCATTGTTTGGGTTGAGGTTAATGTGTCTGGGGAAATGTATTTAAAAGTGCATGTCTATTTTGAATATTGTTTTACAGGGGGTTCCAGGAGATTTGCTGAAGACCAGACCTTGGTGGTAAGTGCAAGGGTGTGTGCATATTGTTATTGTTCATTGCCAATTGTGTGTTAACTGCTGCTAAGGGTTGTTCCCCCTTACAAGGTACATGGTCACTGGGTGGGCTTGTTGGGTGATTATAGCTTCCCAGAGGGCTATACCAGGTTGGGTAGACACCTCCACATACAGTACATTACTCTGGGTGGAGGCATCAACATATTGTGGTTACCGAGGGCAGGGAAACCCTGGTGAAAGTTAAATTTGAACCCAGGTCCCTCAAGCTCTTGTCCAAAGTACAGGCAGGGGTAGAAACCCTAGAGATAGCGCTGTCTAGGGGTTATACAAATATTTATTTTGCCACCCTGCTGTCCTTGCCCTGAACACACAGTCACACTGAAGCCAGGAAAAAAAAATATTTGGGATTTCTGGGACTGTTGACATTTATCGTGCACCACCCTGCAGTCTCTCTCTCTCTCTCTCTCTCTCTCTCTCTCTCTCTCTCCCCTCTCTGGACGTCACAAGTCAAAGATTTATTTTGCCACCCTGCTGCCCTTGCCCTGTATGCACAGCCACACTGAAACCAGGAAAAGAAATTTTATTTGGGATTTCTGGGACTGTTATATTTATTGTGGGCCCCCCTGCAGTCTCTCTCTCTCTCTTTCTCTGTCTCTCTCTCTCTCTCTCTCTCTCTCCCCTCTAGACGTCACAAGTCATATATTTATTTTGCCACCATGCTGCCCTTACCCAGTACACACAGCCACACTGAAGCCAGGAAAATAAATTTTATTTGGGATTTCTGGGAAAGTTACATGTATTGTGGGCCCCAATGCAGTTTCTCTCTCTCTCTCTCTCTCTCTCTCTCTCTCTCTCTCTCTCTCTCTCTCTGGATGAGACCATGAATGGATGTTAACAAGAGATTGTGATTCGTGACCAGATGGCACAAATCAAAGGTTTATTTTGCCACCCTGCTGCCCTTGCCCTGTACACACAGCCACACTGAAGCCATGAAATAAATTTGGGATTTTATGTAACTGTACAGTTTCTCTTGGACCCCCAGTAGTCTCTCCCTTTCTCTTCTGGATCAGGAATGGCGCAAGTCAAAGATTTTGGCAGCCTGCCCTGTCTCCTATACACAGTCAGCTACACTGTTTGAGGCCAAGAAGACAAAAAAAAATTTTCATTTGGAATTTTCTATAACTGTAAAATCTCTCTTGGGACCCCAGTAGTGTCTGCCTCCCTCCTCTGGATCTGGAATGGCACAAGTCAAAGATTTTGCCTGCCTGCCCTTTCTCATGCACATAGCTACACTGACTGAGGCCAAGAAAAGAAAAGAAAAAAAACTTTGATTTGGCATTTTCTGTAACTGTAAAATCTATATTGGGCCCCCAGTAGCCTCTCCCTCTCTCCTCTGGATCTGGAATGGCACAAGTCAAAGATTTTGCCAGCCTGCCCTTTCTCATACATACAGTCACACAGTACTGCCACACTGCCTTAGTTTGGATCCCCCTTGGCAACCACACAGGCCACCTCTATCTCCCCAGCCCCGACTCTCCACCTGCCTTCAACCACCCCCGATGATCAGTTTCTTTCCCCCCCTTCTTTCTCCCACTCTCCCTAATTTCTTCTCTTACCTCCCCTCTGACTCATCTATTTCTATCATTTTTGGGAGGGTTTTGCGCTTTTGTTTGGTGACTCTCTCTGCTGGCTGCATGGCTCTGCTGAGTACAGTTCCTGCTCCTTCTCCTCCAGTCCTCCTCGCTCGTCTGGGGCTGCATTGTGTACTCAGTATGATTATATACCATGAGTGTATCACGTGACCTTCTGTTGCCTGATTGGATGCTGCCAGCTGCTTGTACATGCTGAAGGCATCCCCATGGCAACAGACAATAAAATTGTGAAAATGCATCTCCATGGACCCGGAACCGGACTTCTATGGTGAAGTCTATATTTATCCCGGTCTGTGGATTGCAGGTTCAATCCGGGAGTTCTGATCTCCTGCAGAACAGTCCACCTAGCCATAATCTTATTTTGGTGTCCAGGGAAAGCACATCCCCAGTGGCTGTGGCCTCCCTGGACACCGAAAAAGAGTTCAATCAAGTAGCTTAGCCCTATGTTTTTGCTATACTAAGAAATGTGGTTTTCCACTGGAATTTTATAACTTGGATTAACACATTATATAGTAGCCCAACAGCTCATATTCAGTGTAATGGGGTTTTATCTGACTAGTTTCCCTTACATTGCAGAACTCGACAAGGTTATCCTCTTCCTCCCTCCTTTTTAATTTATATTTAGAGCTGTTAATATATCACCTGTGAAATAGTTCATGTGTCAAAGGAATCTTGGTGGGGAGTGTAGATATATACTGTCAGCCCTTGCAGATGATTTACTGTTACATATTGAGGACCCTATGACTTCAATACTGGCGGTACTGAGAGGGATTCAATGGTTCTCCACCATCTCAGGTTATCAGCGTCAGTGGCTCAGTAGGTAGCACACTCGCCTCTGAGGCTGGGAGATCAGAGGGCTGTGGGTTCAGTTCCCACATCTGGCACTTGGGTTAATATCCCAGTACTGACACTGTAGTGCAGCATGAGAGGGGTTCTGCACCTCTGAGGTGCCGTCTTTCAGATGAGACGTTAAACCGAGGTCCCATCTGCCTGGATTGGTGGTAGTTCAGGTGGATGTTAAAGATCCCATGGCACTTATTGAAAAGAGTAGGGGAGATTTTATTAAGCAATAAACACAACATCACATTAAACAGAAACATTCCAGATTCAAACAAAAAAAGGAAAAAAGATTACACAAAAACTGAGAGTTTTAAACAGTTGAAAATGGTTCCATAAATGATTAACATAAGATTTGGAGTATTTTTTCCATCTAAATGCAAAACATGTAACTCAGAATCAACAGAAGATACAATAGTAAAAAATCTGTATGAAGTTGCTAATACAAAATGGCAACGCGCTTCCGCTATAAAAAATATTGCAAAGAGCAAACATTCAATGCTTCTATGATACTGCTCCCATCTACCCGAATAATCCCCCAGTATCAAAGTATTATAAGTAATAGATCGTAAAGAAGGCATATTCCAGTGTAAAGCTGCAAAGTTCCAAAAACTCTGACTGTCTGGACAGTCAATAAAAAAATGGGATTGACTTTCTTCCATATCAATACAACCAGGTTTTAAACAATAACGATCAGTTACTGGTTTATATTTCAAATTTCCTCTCACTCCCAAGCGGCCATGAGCAGAGATCCAGACAATATCCCAGGTTTTAACAGGAATCCTAATGTCTGTTAACTTACTGAGGGCATATTTCATATTTGTTGGAGAAAATAGGGAAAGAGTAAGATTACCTTTTGTAAATCAGAGACAATATAATCATAAAAAGTTTTTCTAGTTAGCAAGAGTAATTTTTGCATAGGAATCTGCCATTGAAATAACTTTTTAAAAGTGGAAAGGCCATATTTTGGAATATCATCCAACAATAAGATTCTAGGCGGAAAAAGTGACCATCGAAAAAAATATTTATGCCATAAAGCTTTGACCCAAAAATGCCATGGCAAAGAAAGTTCCTGCCAAATAAACGGAAAGAAGAAAACAAAAAATGGAATGAAAAATGAGGGGTTAATCATTTTAAGCCCACCATCCCTTTGTTGAAGATACGATATTCCTCTTCACTGGGTTCAGCCTATTTCCCAGAGCATCTGAAAAAATACTATAAATTCTAGTTTCCAGGACTAAAGGAGGAAAGATGACTAAATAGAGAAAAATTGGTAATAAAAATTTTTTAATGATTAATACCCTTTTCTTTTTTCCAAATTTCCAATGTTTCCATTGATTAATTTTAAATTCACCAACTCCTAGCTGCTTTTCCCACTTATATACTTCCATGTGTTCTACCCCAAACCATATTCCCAAGATTTTTTGAGGCCCATCTACTAAGGAAATACCAAAGCAATCGGATAAATCTGGAACAATACTTCCCAACTGTAAAACAAAACTTTTTTGAATGTTGAGAGAAGCCCCAGAATACTGACTAAAGAGGAAAAAACTCTAATGCCTTTTTAATGATAATGTGTTTGCTAAAAGAAGCGTGACATCGTCAGCAAAGGCAGTTACTTTAACTGTCTCTAAATGAGGCAAGGGGGCAATACCCTTTATGGAGTCATGATATATAATATGTCTGATAATTGGGTCTAAAGTGAAAGTATATAGTAAAGGACTCAAGGGACAGCCCTGCCAGACCCCTCTAGAAATTCTAATCTTATCACCCATTAATCCATTAACTATTAGGACAGTGACTGCATTATTATACAGTTGCGAGATCCACTGAACAAAAATAGTAGGGATTCCATATGAAGACAGGACAAAATACAAATAGGAATGACTAACAGCATCAAAAGCTTTGGACTGGTCTAAAGCAGCAACTAATTCAGATGCACAAAAGCTGGACTGATTATTAAAAAGATCCCTGAGTAAAAAAAGATTATATTGAATTTTTCTGTTTTTTATGGCACATGTTTGTGCCGGATGAATTAACACTTCTGCCAGTTTTTCCAACCTATTGTGCAGGATTTTTGAGAGAATTTTATAATCACTGTTCAATAAACAAATCGGCCTCCAATTTGAAAGGACTGCCTTATCTCCTTTTTTATAAATGAAAGTCATTATAGACATAGTAAAATCTGCACAGGAGATCCCAGAGGACAAATAAGAGTTAAACACCAAAGGAAGAAAAAAACTCATATAAACTATACATTTTTATAAAATTCATTAGGAATTCCATCTATCCAGGAGAGGACCCAGTCTTCAATTGTTTAATAACTTCAATCACCTCCTGGGATGAAATGGGTCATTAAGGATTGTATCGAGTCACCTGAAACTCTAGGAAGAGTAGAGAAAATAGATCCCGAAAAGAATCAGTGGATAATATTTGTGGGGATGAAAACAATTCTTAACATAATTCTGAATTATTTGCAACATGCCCAAATCAGAAGTAATTGTCTCGCTTTTCTGAATTTAACAACCCTGTCATTAGAGTATCTATTAAGTGTGCTTTACAAGCCTGAAAAGGATCAGCCATTGGAGTATTTTTAATGTTAAAACGAAATTCTAAGTCTAAAGACTTAGCTCTATCATATTGATAGTTCTTCATTTGTTGTTTAATTACTTTTATTTGAGATAGAAATAACTTATGATCTTTTGGGGGAAGTGACATTAACCTATATAATTGATTTCTATGAACCAAATATTTTCGATAATCCTCATTAACTTTACCCTTACCCCAGGTTTGAAATAAGCGTTTAATTTCTGTTTTAACATGCCTCCACCACTCAAAATATGAAGAAAAAGTTCTAAAGTCGAAAATTTTGCAGCTAGAAAAATTCTAAATTAAAAATAGGCTGAATCCATTAAAAGGAAATATTTAGCTCCATCTTTGTATTGAAGAATATAATCTTGGTGGGAGGTTTCGTAATGATAGGGTACAAAGCAAAATGTGATGATCCAAAAATTCTGAGGGAAATATAGTACAAGATAAAATCTGAAGATAGGATGAAATAAAAACATATCAATTCTGGTTGCAAAAGTATACCTATGGTAGGTTTCCCACCACTCCTGTGAATGTAAATGTCTAAAGGCATCCGTGAGTCTAACATTCTTCACGATTTCCAAAAGAGTATTTGAATCACAGTAAACCTTTTTCCCAGATATTCTCCGAAATTGGATATCAAGAGAAACATTAAAATCTCCACCCCATACTAAATGTTTTCTTGTAAAAAAAGGGTTTTATGTCCTTAAATAAATCGATGCGGCCTGTTTTAGTTTAGGGCCATAGATATTGATAAAACGAAAAATAATCCCCCATAAACAATCTAGAATGAGAGCTCTGCCAGGTAACAAATCAATAACTCGTGATATTTTAAAAGAAAGGTTCCCAAATAATATAGCAACCCCATCAGCCACTTCTGAACCAAAAGACCAAAAAGAAGGTCCACATGTCCATTTTCTTTGTAACCGATTTATTTCAGAAAGAGAGGACAGCCTAGTTTCCTGCAAAAAAATTACATCCAGCTGTAAAGATTTTAGGTATGAGAAAATGGATATCTGCCTCTGAAATGTTTTCAAACTGCAGACATTAAAAGAAGCAAGTTTTAAGGAAGCCATAGAAATGCTTAAACACTATTTTTTTGGCTTACTTTTCTTTTTTTTCCTTTCTTTCCTTTTTTATCTTTTGCAAGCTCCGTAGATTTACTCTCTTCCTCATCAGTCACAATTTCAGAAAGATGAGAAGTTTCAGATTCTAAATCTGAATCCCTAACTTCATCTTGAAGGCGCGAAAAAAAATTCTCTGTTACCAATGGACTAGCTTGAGTCTGTTTCAATGAAGCCCTAGTAAATCTCCTACTTTAACAACTTCAAATGGCGGTGGTATAGAAAGAACTAGGGCCTGCTTTAACCCTATGGAGTGGGAGGCCTGCTCAGTAGTAGTCTGGGAGTCATTAACTACAGGAGGCACTTCTTTAGGTTTATCTGCTACCAAAGTGGTCAGAATAGATTCCTGTCGTGAGGAGTGAGGGGAAACAGATCTATGTAAATTCTGAATTTTAGATTGAGCTTTACGAAGCAAGCCATCATGATCTAACCCATCAGGACAATTATGCCTAGCCCAGGGGCATTGATGAAAGACATGTCCTTTTTCTTCGCATAAATTACACTGGAAAATGTTACTACACATATCCACTGAATGTCCAAAACCCCCACATAAAGGACATTTCATCATGTCACAAACACTGCTGATATGCGTTCTGTCCCCACACTTATAACAGGCTTTCGGCTGTCCTCCGTAAAAGCACACACCCCTATCCTTGCCCAGGAAAAAACTATTCGGTAGGTGAACAATTTCAGAGTTGACTTGTAATAGCTTCACTTTAAATTTCCACCCCTGTTCAAATGCCTTCTATATCCAAAAGTGCCTCAGGTGGACCTAATACTTCACACTTAGACTGTAGCCAATGGTATATATCGCTAACATTGACACCCTCATTTCTAAACATAATGGTAACAAACCTAATCAAAGGTCTAGTTAATGGAATTGCAAAAAAGGTAACCATAAAGGATGAGTCTTTGATTAGATATTTATCCCAAAATGTATCCATAAGAGCGCTCTCTTGAAAACTAATATCAAATGAGTCTTCTCCAGAGATGTGTATTAAAGCATAAATATCCTTTGCACAAAATCCCATTTTAGTTTTCAAAAGCTGCTTGAAAATGTAAAATCTATCAGGATGGTCCTTTAAGCTACCTCTGTACTTCAAACAAACAGCATTACGACTAGGGCTTGTTCAAGTTTAGATTTAAATAGGTCAGACATTGTGGGTTTAAGAGTCTGGGTCAAAGAAGGCTTTTTCAGGTACACAGGCAGCTGAAGTACTAGCTACAGGAGTACTAAGAGTCTCTTCATGTAGAACATTTCCACCTACCCCTGAATTAACAGAGTTTGAATCAGGTCTTAATGTACCTGGAGATGGAGACCACGAAAATCTGGTACCCAGTCACCGATTCAGAGCGCTTCCAGCCAGCTTCAGATAAGGCAACTTCTTCAGACCATTCGATATACTGCTCCCAGTACCTTCATCCTTCAGACCGAATTGTCACAGAATAAATGCGACGCGGCGCTGTCTCACAAGGTACACAGTCCTCCTGGAAACATCTCTCCTTCAATATTGGTTCCTGCTGTGGATCTGGAATATAGTGCGACACTCCTGGTGTACTGATTTCTGCAAAGATGATGAGGGCTCAACAACGGTAAGCAAATCCTGGTCAGAAA
The DNA here is from genome assembly GCA_016271365.2 of Neoceratodus forsteri. Classification (NCBI taxonomy): domain Eukaryota; kingdom Metazoa; phylum Chordata; order Ceratodontiformes; family Ceratodontidae; genus Neoceratodus; species Neoceratodus forsteri. Next base: position 1,697,666,418 of record CM057449.1, on the reverse strand, counting down.
ATCGTGTAGTTGCCACTGAAACACTTCCAACCTGCTGAAACTCATGAGCCCGATCTTCCGATGCTGATTTCAAATTGTTAGCTGTTATTAGCTTGAGGGCCGCCTCCAAAATGCCACCCTGTTCACTATGTATCTGCACACTCTTCCAACCTCCTCCTCCATCCAACTGCAAAATCGTCTGCCATGTCGAGACGTGACGCCAAGACTCCCCACCAGCCACTGACCAGCAGCCAGTAGGGGAATTTCCCCGGTGTCCTGGCCAAATTTCCCTCATTCACTAAAAATACCACCAACAGCTTAATCTGGTGCAAGGTCAGTTGGCATTCATCTGTATCCCCCTCCCCCGGGTCGTGCCTGAAAATAGGCAGGATTTGTCTAGTGCACTTACCCGGTCAACAAAAACTAAATAAAAAAATAAATAAATTAAATCTGGGTAAAACTAAGGTCTTGCCTTAAATAATCTGGTTTATAAGTAGGGCATGCTTAGATTGGGACTGTGATGGGAGCCAAGGTCCCTCACGCACCAAGAAGTGCACCTATCCCATTCCCAATTGAACTTAGTAAAGGATAACCTTTCTTCCTTGCTGCATACCATTTAACAAGAGCTAGAGCGGTGGTCCACACTACCCCTCTCCTTCTGGGGATGTATTAGTACTATTAAAATCAATGTGTTACCAAGCATACTATACCCTCTGTGTATGTTGAATATTTGCCTTCCAAAGTATGGTTCACCTGACTACAGGGTATGATTAATAGGTTCCTGTGGAGGGGAGGAGCTATTTGTCAGGCATATTTTAAATTATCACTCCCTAAGCAGTGCGGTGGCCTGCAGCTCCCAAATTTTTTCCTATATTATTGCGGCCTTCACAGCAGAAAACTACTGTTGTGAGATGCACAAGGAGGGACCCAATCAGATTGCGCTTATGTCCCACTCTAGTTGGATCTTGAATGCTCCCTCTTCAGAGTTTTTGCATATATCTTAACAACCTGCTCTACATAAAGCCGTCTCAATTGCATCACCCCCTCTGCTTGACACCATTACATTGGTCTCTAAAAGCTCACTACCAGCAAGGTGTGCACTTGGGACTGCCATGGACCAAAGTCATAATTCAGTCTCTCATAGGCAATCCTAATATACGGATTGCTGGACAACCTATTTTGCCCTCCTTTTGTCCCTAGTTTAATGATTTAACCATTGCCTCTCTGCTAGAGTCAGACAAATTCTCATAATTTAATTCTATCAGAGAACGTTGTCAGCTCTCCAGCTCGCTCAGCCTTAAATACCTTCAGCCCACACATGCGATAACTTCTTACCTGGGCCCTAGACCTTGGACCTGGTTGGAGTCGTCTGTCTCTGAACCCTTGTTCTCCACAGTTATGCAACCACTTCCAGTGTCCAAGGTCTGTAAACTCTTTCAATCATTCGATTCTAAAAGCCTGGCAGGGATCTGTTATTATTGGCAACAGACATTAAGCCCTCATGAAGACCCCATAGTATGGCAATCCATATGGTGTACTCTTTATAAATACATCAAAAATGATAGGTTTTGTTTAATTCAATTTCAAATTTTACATAACATGTATTATAATCCATCTGAGTTCTATACAATGAGCAAATTGTCCTCCCCTCTGTGTTCTAGATGTGGCCTTGTGGAAGGTATCTTAAAACATATACTTTGGGATTGTGGAAGGGCAATACCCTTCTGGAACACCATAAAAGCCTCGTTAGATCCCCTTCTGAGGTTGGAGGACCTTTTTTCTCCTGAAATCTGTTTGGTTGGGCTTTACCCTTCAGATTTACCCAGTATCCATAAAGCCCATATAGCACTGATGTTGACGACAGCGAAGTTAATTATATTACGGCATTGGGAATGACACGGCCATCCCATTGCACAAAGAATGGCACCAAGAGATTCTGTCAGCTCTGATGGTGGAGAAGCACATTGCTTCTCTTAGGAAGTGTCCTGACCAGTTTTGGACCAGATGGGAATCAGGCTACACGTTGTTGTCACACCAGGGCCACAATCTGTGATGTAATAATAACCTCAGACAATGGTACCACCCAACTCCCCAGTCATGTGTCCTAGATGCCCTGCTTGATTCCCCCTATAATATGTGATTTCTTGGCTGAGCTCCTTGGAGGGGGGTAGTGTGGGGGGCATGTCTTTTTCTCTTTCTTATTTTTTTTTTAATTATTTCTATTATTGGATAGCTGTATTATATTGTTTGTTGGTAGATATTGTATGATATGTGTGTTATTCTTTGTTATATTGCTGGTCTGAAACTTGGAAATCAATAAAGTGTACTTAATGAAAATAAGAACCATACAGTGGATTAGTTGAGGCATAGATGCAAAAGGTTTCTTTTAATAATCAAGCAAAAAGATAAAATAAATACAGTCACTTTAATGACAAGAAAGGGGAATATGTATCATTAGTGACAATAACATTTCCAAAACAGGACTTATCATTCATACAATAATCAAATGAGATCCTAGATAAGTGCAAATCCCAGTAGTAGTTTGCAGCCTAGCCATTTAGAAACATAGAAACATAGAAGTTGACGGCAGATAAGGACCGCAAGGCCCATCCAGTCTGCCCATTCCTTTTTCTACCTTATAAATGTGCCATCGGCCTTTGCTCTGTCAGTGACCTATCTATTCATAGTCATTTGTATTGCTCCCTTATGCCTATCCCATGCCTGTTTGAAGCCCTGCACTGTATTCATAGCCACCACTTCTTGTGGTAAGCCATTCCATGCATCTACCACCCTTTCTGTGAAAAGAATTTCCTCACATTCCCCTTAATCGGCCTCCTCTAACTCATGCTGTGTCCTCTTGTCCTGCTATTTTCTTATATTTAAACATGTTAGACTCTTTCACCTTGTTTATGCCCTTAAGGTGTTTAAATGTCTCGATCATATCACTCTCTCTCCTTTGCTCAAGGGTATACATATTGAGCTCCGTTAATCTGTCCTTATATGTCTTCTGATGCAGTCCCTGCACCATTTTGGTGCCCTTCTCTGGACTGCCTCAATTTGTTAATTGTCCTCCTGAAGGTGTGGCCTCCAGTACTGCATGAGTACTCCAGATAGGGCTAACCAATGTCTTGTACAGAGGATTATTACCTCCCTCTTACGACTTGTGATACCCTACTAATACCACCCTAACACCCCCTAGCCTTACCTACTGCTTTGAGGTCTGCTTTGATGATTTTAGGTCATCAGTGATGATGATGCCCAAGTCTCTTTCTTCCTTTGTGACTGCTAGCAACTCCCCTCAGCCTATAAGTGGCTTCAGGGTTTCTCTTCCCTATGTGCATGATTTTGCTTCTTTGCATTAAATCCAGTTGCCACTCTTCTGACCCATTCTGCTAGTTTATCCAGATCTCTTCTCATTCTGCCCACCCCATCTGGATCATCTACTCTGTTGCAGATCTTGGTGTCATCTGCAAACAGACAAGCCTTACCCTCTAGTCCATCTAAGAGGTCACTAATGAAGATGTTGAATAGGACTGGCCCCAGGACTGATCCCTGAGGTACCCCACTTGTGACTTGCATCTCTTCTGACTTATACCATTTACCACCACTCTGTTTTCTGCCAGTCAACCAGTTTGCCACCCAGTTGACCAACTCTGACCCACCCCGAGCCTACCTAGCTTATTTATCAATCTCTATATGGAACAGTGTCAAAAGCTTTGCTGAAGTCAAGGTAGGCGACATCAACTGCTCCCCTTGGTCCACCACTCTGGTTACCCAGTCAAAGAAATCTATGAGATTAGTTTGACAGGACCTTCCTTTGTAAACCCATGCTGTCTTGGATCCTGTGCCCTATGGATTCCAGGTGTTGCACTATCCTTTCCTTAAGGAGTGCCCATAATCTTGCCCACTACTGAGGTAAGACTGACCGGTCTGTAGTTCCCCGCCTCCTCCCTGCTACCACTCTTGTGGAGTGGGATCACATGAGCCTTTCTCCAGTCTTCTGGGACCTCTCCTGTGCTCAGAGACTCACTAAACAATTCTGCTAATGGCTCTGCTAGTTCCTCCTTTAGCTCCTTAAGTACCCTGGGATGTATGCCATCAGGTCCCATTGCCTTATCCACCCTGAGCTTAGCAAGCTCTTGTAGGACCCTTTCTTTTGTGAAGGGAGTAGTGCTCACCTCCCTCCCCCCTGTGTCCATGATGCTGAGCTGTGGGCCCTGCCCTACCTTCTCTTCAGTAAATACTGAGCAAAAGTATCTATTTAGGATAGATGCCTTTACAGGTCCTCCTCCTCACATGCTCCCTTTTCTCCATTAGCTTAGCAATACCCCTCTGGACTTTCTCCTTTCACTAATGTATCTATAGAAAGTCTTGTCACCTTCTTTACTGTTCGTGCTAGTGTTTCCTCAGTTTGGGACTTTGCCTGCCTTACTGCCTTACCTGCTTCCCTTAGGGCAGTTTGGTATGCCTCCTATCTTCATCCGCTGTGTTCCTTATATTTTCTGAAGGCCACCTTTTGCTCTGACCTTTCTGCTACTATATTTGAGAACCAAAGTGGTTCCTTCTTCTTTGCACTTCCTTTTCTGTCTAACACAATGGGATGTTGCTTCAAGTATTGTATCCTTAATGCTTGCCCACTTTGCCTGTACCTCCTCACCTGGTTTCTTTTTGCCAGGGCTAGCTTAACTCTGTTGGCCATCTTATCAAAGTCAGCTCCTCTGAAGTCCCATATTTTTGCCTGGAATGGGATGATTTAGATGTAGTAGCCAAATTGAACCATACCATGTGATGGTCACTGGCCCCAGGTGACCTTCTACCTGGAGATCTGTGATCCCTTCTTTGTTAGTCAGTACTAGATCTAGGATAGCCCTGTCTCTTGTGGGTTGCTGTACCAGTTGTTTGAGGCCCTCCCTGCAGGGAATCCACTATGAGTCTAGTTCTGGCAGATGTTCCTGCTGGTATTGACCAATCTGTATCTGGCATGTTGAAGTCTCCCATTATCAGAACCTCCCTTTAGCTGTCATGTTTTGTATATCTTCTAACAGTAATGTGTCTATGTCCTCCTCTGGTCTGGGGGCCTGTAGACAACCCCAGTTCTTATGGCTGTCCCATTACCTGTTTCCAGGGTGACCCACAGTTCTTCTGGCTCCTTATGTGTATTCTGAATTTCTGTAGCTTTGATATTTTCATTAACATACAGGGCCACCCTCCCCCTTTTTGAACCTCTCTCTCTTCTGAACAATACATATCCAGGTACTGAAGTCTCTAAGTGTGGTTACTGGTAAACCACGTCTCACTAATTGCTACTATGTCCAGTTTAGCCTCTGACATTATTGCCTGCAGGTCTGGGATCTTATTTCCCAGGCTGTGAGCATTTGTGTACATGATTTCCATTGGCCAGATTTTGGTGTGTTAGTTGTTGGGTGAAGTTTGGCATTACCCCTGTGCATCGTATGGGGAGACAAACCTTTTTTCTTACCTGGTGATGCAAATGAATGGCAAACACGCTGAATTCCTGTTTGACCACTAGCTGAGGGGGGAGGGGTGTTCTTCCCATTCGACGTATGGGGTGCTGCACCCCTCTCCCCATTTGCTAGTTTAAATATTCTGCAAAGACGTCAAACTTCTGCCCCAATGCACTGACTCCCTTTAGTCAGATGCAGTCCATCAAATTTAAAGAACTTTCGCTCCCAGAACTGTTGCCAGTTCCTACAAATCTGTGTCCTTTTTCCTGGCACCAGTCCTTGAGCCACGTGTTTAGCTCCCCATCTCCCTTCTCTGACCTTCCGTCCATCTGCTCCTTCTCCCAGACTGGCAGGATCTCAGAGAAGGAGATGCCGGACGAAATAGATGATAGTTTGTCACCCAGCCTAGTCAGGTGTTCCTTGGTCTCTCAACTGACCGGCTGGCGAGATCTATTAGTCCCTATGTGTACTAGGACATCAGTGTTTTCTCCTGCTTTGTGAACAATTTTGCAATGCGGTCAGTGTCTCTCCATGCTGATGTACCTGGGAGACATCTGACCATCACCCTGGCTGGAGATGGGTATCAACTCCCAATCATGGAGTCTCCTATGATCAGAAGTTTTTGATTTCTTTGTGCTTGTTTAGTTTTGGTTCCTGATTTGGGTGAGTATTGTTGTGCTAGCTCCTGTGCCAGAGTGTCCTGCTCTGCAGTGTCTTCTGCCTCTTTATTTGATTTCAGAGATAGAGGCAGATACCTGTTTTATAGTGTTTATATGGTTTTGGAGGTAATGTGTTGGAGAGCAGAGAGTGATGGGGCACCTGATTTGCTCCTCTAACCACCTGCCAACCTCCTGGACCAACTACCCTCTGCGGTTGAGGTTTTTCTGTTGGATGCTGGGGAAATGGCAGGTGGTTCTTATAATGTATTTCCTCTTCAATATGAAATTTGCGTGCAATCTCTGCCCATGCTGCCCGGAGCTGAGACCTAAGATCTCCAAAGGCCCAGCATGTAGGACAGTGTCCTAAATCCTGTAAGACTGTCCTTCTGAAAATTGTTCCACAGTACCTGCAGTTAATGAAATCCATTCCAAATAAGTTGCTGGGTTTGTAACCTAGTCAGAGTAATTAGAAGGAAAAAATGCAAGTAATGGTTTAATTGTGCTTTTGTTTAACTTGTTATAACAAGTTAAATTACTATGCCCTGTAAATGAGATCACCTTGTGGAGGCCCCACTGATCCGCCTCCTTCCTGTTCTGCCACAGGAAATGTTACAACTGTGGTACCCTATAAAAGGAGTGTAGTGTGGGTGTTGGGGATGGGGGTGGGTGGCTGGGCCCTTCCCCTGCCAAAAAAGAAGAACCACGGACGAAAGAACAAGGAGGTAAGAGCAGAAACAATCAGTCAACAACAAATGCAGTAACCCTGAAAGCTTATCCTAATGTTAGATAAAACTGTAAAACCTGTAAAGCACCACCTGTAATAATTTCAGAGAAGATAAAATAAAATATTAATTCTGCATACTGTTTTATGCATTTGTTTGCCATTTCCTCATTTTAGTAATAGCATGTATAACGAGGCTTGAAATTAAGTCTGTTGTTAAGTCTTTTGGATTTCAAGCTTTTATGCCTGTTAATCCACAAACTCTGTTTTGGTAACAGAGTTCTCCTTTTATGGCATGTGGTGGATCTGATATGTTCTTGTGTCCAGACTTTAAGTGGACGGATGGTTCTACCAGTGTCAGATTTATTACATGGATATACAATGCAATAATTAATGAATGGAGTAATCCAGTCGATAAATTTCCTGATCTCAAATGCTTGCCCCTAATTCTGGGTGTACAAATGTCTTACTTGGCCTGCAATATGAACACACGCACTCTGAAGTTGCTACATTGGAAGAATCCTTTCGGTGGTGGAGGTAACCAGTTATTCCTCCACCTTCCATCTCTCTCTCTCTCTCTCTCTCCCACTCTCTCTCTCATCCACAGAAAACATGTCCACTAATGTTCTGTTGATTAATACATATGATTTTGTTAAAGGAATACTGCTAGAAATTCATGGCAAAAAAATGACACTTAGTATCATCAACATATGCTCTTTCAGGTTTGAGAGCTACGGCTGGCATACATGGACTCACTTTGTTACTGGAGGTCAGTCACAAGGGAAGGAGGCAGGGATGACATGGATGGATACAACACCTGCGCACCCTGGTTTTAGCCCCACAGCTGTCATGCACAGACTCACTTTGTGACCATAAGCCACTCATGGGGGGGGGCAGCAGCTTAGTGGCTTCAGCCAATCTTAAGTTACCATTTGCACTATAAACATTCCTCTTACCATACCTGGATGTTTAGTGTATCCCTATATTCCTCAGGGAACGCTTGGCCTCACCAGCCTTGACCATCAGGGCTGGCACTATTCGTGTTCCAGCAGATAAGCAGAATCACAGAATCAAGTGGCAGTTTCAGAGACCTGCTAGTATGTCTTTGCCTTGCATTTCAGGTTAAAATATGTCTTGTGGCCAAATTGTTTTTTTGATTTGGTAAGCAGATAAGAGACAAGATGCCACTGGCAGTAGTCCCATTCCCCTGCTCGTTCAATTATTATGTGAGAAGCTCTTCAGTTCCCAATCATGGCAATTGCACTGTTAAAACATGTGTTATTAATTTTTTGATCATACCTCTGCGCTGTCTATACCCATCAACTACACAGCACATACATACAAGCAAACATTCTGCATTGACAAATGCTTGTTAAAAAATTGACCTGACCTTTTAACCAATGCCCTTTTTTTGTCATGGTTTATGGATGATGAATCTCCTACAATTCAATCTGGGGAAAAAACAGAGGAGGATGGGGAGGTGGATGGGGAGGGCTTCTGTGTCCATTTTTTTTTTTTTGAACCAGTAGTCCACATACACACACACACACACACACACACTGGGATGCTGCATTGTTATTGTCACTCATTCTTCTTCAGATTTCTGTTTGATGAATTTTGACGGGTCTCCACAGGCCAAATAAATAATTTTTGGGGGCAACGTTGCCCATGAAACCAGTGTGTGAAACACTTCTCCATGGCAGAATAGGAAGACTTGCCAACGTGTGGCCATGCCCTAATGGGCACACAATTTTGGAACCAGTAGCCCACACTGTGGGATGCTACACTGTTGTCTTTACTCAGTCTTCTTCAGATTATCATTTGGTGAATTTTTGGCAGGCCTCCAGAGGCTAAATAATTAATTTTGGGGGTAACATTGCTCAACAATGAAACCAGTGTGTACAACACTTATCCATGCAGAATGGGATCCATGTCCATGTTTGGCACTGTCCCAGTTGGCACACAGTTTTTGGAACCGGTATCCCACACTGTGGGATGTTGCACTCACTGTTGTCTTTATTTAGTCTTCTTCAGATTAATGTGTGGCACTGTTCTGATGGGCACACAATTTTTGGAACAAGTAGCCTAGGCTGTGGAATTCTGTACTGATATTTTGTGGACATGCATAGGCTCACCATTAAAACTATTTTATGTTTTATTTCAGCACTGTGACTTAGCCACATACTCTTGGTTTTTACTATTAGCATTGTTCATATTTGGCACTGACTGAACAGATAGTTTTGGAACCAGTACCCCTCAATGTGTCCAACTGCATCAGTCTGCTGTTTTGAGTACTTCACCAGCCCAGTGATTTATGTTCTTTCACTTTATCCCATTTTCTAATGCTTTTTAATGGTCAAACTAGTGCAAACTGGTCTGCTATTAAGAGAACTTTGATGAACATTATGTGGTTTGATCATTAGCATTCAAGGTCAAACTTCAAAGGTTTGCACAGCCCTAAAAAAACAAACACACACACACACACACACACTTTTAATCTCTCCTGGTTCCTGTAACTAAGCACAGTTATAGGGAGAAGAAAACAAAGTAAGGAGAAAAAACAAGCCTGGCTTTCCGATGCTGATGATCAGAGTTGGTTGCTGATCAAATGAAGCCTGTGGTTCAACACAAAATAAAGGGCAGGGGGTTGAAGCTACAGGAGCTCCTCAGAACAACTGATTCTACCAAGACAGAGTGAGGATGGCACATGCTGTTCCTAGCTGTGAGCTCCAGAAATGGCCTCTGATTGGCCAAGTTTGAAATCTCACTTACAGAACAGTGTTTCCCACATAGCGGCTTAATAGTGGACTATTAGGAAAGTCAATCTGAATATTCAGGAAGCCTGCTATTTATAGTATTCAGAAAATACTGTTCGGCCCAAGCACAGCCCTACTTTCCAGCTCCTCCCTGTGTTTTCTACACTTTACTGTGTTGCAGTGCTTCACTTTGCATTGTGTTTTTTACAGTACATTACTTTAACTTAAGTCCACTTGTTCAGTCCGTTTGTTTCTTTTTCTTCTTTTTTTTTTTTTAATTGCACAGCAGGAGGCCCTGTTACACTCCACAGCCTTCTAGTCTTCATGCTACTTTGTAGCTGCAATGGTCTCCAGCAGTGGGCAAGCAGTTCCAGCTCCTTCTGGGTCCCTGCCATGCCTGTCCTGAGGTCCTTGGTTGACAGATTGTTTGGGGCACTTTTGGTTGTGTCCCCAAATAGGGCATAAGCCTCTTTCCCTCACCAGCTGCAGGGCCATAGTTCTGATCTTCTCCTGCAAGAAACAAGAATAAAAAAAAAAACAGTGCAGTTGTGCATATAGTATAGAGTACAGCACTGGGGTGTGGCCATAGTAGACCCAATACTTTTTCTGCAATCAATTTCAACATCCATACACAACTACATTTCTTAATGAACAACTGTTTACTGCTAATAAATAGACAGCTGAATTATTTATTGTATTTTGATGTATTAGTAATTACTTTCTACTTGTTTAATAAAATATCAGTTAGTGCAGTAAAACAAGTGGGTTTTTACCTTTGCTTTTCACACTGCTAGAAAAAAGAATTCAATAGAATTCTGATATTGTTGTGATGTCAGAAACTGCCAGCTACTTAGAAACCCAATGTATGTCAGTGAGAGACTAAATATATTTTTCTATCTTTTTTCAAAAGAAATAGATACTTCTTTCAGCAGCAAACTTTGACATTTACATGTTTGCACTATTGTGGTCTATCTGTATGATTTTACAATTTTTTTTTAAAAGAGATTCCAGCCATATTGGTCCTTGCAAAACAGGGGAAGATGGAAGGTTTGATATCTTTTATTGGACCAACAAGTGTCTTGTACAAAAATGGAATTATACACAAGCTTTTGGGGCCAAACAGGTCCCTTCTTCAGGTGCATAGCAAAACTGAGCAACATAAGCAGCATTTAGATCCAGTGTGGAGCAATTAAAAATCAGGAAGTGAAGTAGGAAGGTGATAAAGGGGACTAGAGATGAAAGTCTAAGATGCAGAATAAAAACATGAGAAGACATGGGGGGGGGCTAAGTAGGAACAGATCAATATGAGATGAAAGGAAGGTAAAGGGAAGACAAAAGCACACAGATAGGATCTGAGATCAGAGGCTGGCTGTAAGGGTAGAATAGACAGGAGATGTCTAAGCCCATCTGCGGGCTTCCCAAGCTGCTCCTATGGCCCTGGCACTCTTCAAGCCAGCTGCAGCTAACAGACCACCCAACTGACCCCTGGACAGATTCAGACAGCCCATCTGCAGGCTTCCTAAGCTGCTCCTGTGGCCCTGGCACTCTCCGAGCCGGCTGCAGTTAACAGACTACTGGACTGACCCCCGGACAGATTCAGACAGCCCATCTGTGGGCTTCCCAAGCTGCTTCTCTGGCCCTGGCACTTTCCGAGCTGGCCGCAGCTAACCGACCACCTGACTGACCCCGGACAGATTCAGGTAAGCACTGGACCTCCGAAACTCGTGGTTTTGAATGCCGCTGTTTTGACTGCACACCCAGTGGAGAAGCCAGGCACTGATTGGCAGTTTCTGCTCCTTGGCTGATTTTCCAACACCTGGCGATTCCTGATCTCAGGGAAATCTTTTTCTGTGCTGTGTTCTGGACCTAATTTTTTTGCCCACCCCCCGTCCCCCACCTCCTCACAGTATTAAATAGACCCCTGCTCCACCCCTCTCCTCAGCCTAGCAGCTGATTGGTCACTCCACTGCTGCACATTCTTATGGCTATTGGCCTCCCTGTCTTTACCTGACTTGACCCACTTTCATACCCGTCTTTTTTTGTTTCCAGGTGCATTTGTTTTAACTTTCTCCACGACCCAGTACCCTCCCACTATCTCTAACTCACCCTATTATTAGGACCCCACCCTAATTTCTGACTATATACCCTTTCAATTCTTACACTTCCACTGCCTTTGGTGACATACCCAGTCACAGACAAACCATCCCAGTAGCTATCACCTTTGCCTTAGCTGAATTTTCAACTATATCACTAAATAAGAACTAGTATCATTGCCCCCATGCAGTAAAGCAATATTACAGTGACTTTTTCCAGGCGTTTTGCAAAATTTGCCCTGTGCTTCAGCTACTTTCACAGCTGGCACACCACCGCTGGCTCAGTTTTACCTCCAGCTACCTACTACACCCTTTTAACACCCTTAACCATGTCGCCCCCCCCCCCCACCTACCAGGTACTCATAATGATCCTGCCTACAGATGCCGCCTCAGCCTCCTGGCTTGCACTGCTAACCCTAGCCTCCCTCATTCTTCTAGGTCACTCACCACATGTCCGCCAACATGATGAGCTGAAACCGCCTCTCATCAGGCCTCTCACCCTAAACCCCCACATCTACCATGGGACTACCTCTCTCACTCCACCGATGGGCTGTACCCATATCCCACCCCACTGATGTTGCCATGTTAAGGCAATGGACTCTACGTTGCCTTGCCTCTCCCGCTCTACAGCAGCTACCCATCCCCACATCCTTGTGATGCTCCTCCCCCTCCCTGAGGGCACCTGAACTGGTGCAGAAGTGACTAAAACTAGCATCTATGCATGTCCTCCTGCTCCTTCTCCTCCTCCTCCTCCTCTCAGGAGACATCCACCCCAACCCTGCCCCACTCAACCCCCTCCCCAGGTTACTGCTCCTAAGGATCTTAAAATTGCCTCCCTTAATATATGCAGCCTCCTTAACAAATTTAACACTTTTCAGGGCTGGGATGCCCTGAATCACCCGGATATCATCTCAGTAGTAGAAACTGCCACTCTCCTTGATCTGGTGCTCACCAATGCACCCCATAAAGCTACTCAGGTCAGGGTTTTACCTGAGTGATCACTCCCCGGTGCTTTGTCATTGGTCGTATATTGCAAGAAGGCCCCCCCCAAACTATCCTCCAATGCCGTCTCAAACCTGGCAAACTTCAGGCCGTTAGACAATACCTCTCAACCTGTGACTGGTTCCCCCATTACAACTGCTTTGGACATTGACACCGCTCTTGACCACTTCATTAACACCTTCAGTACTGCCTGTGACCGGTATGCACCCCTAAGCAAACAGGTCGTCTGTGGGGTTAGCGCACCTTGGATGTCACAAGCCCTATTAGACCAAAATGCGTGATCATGACAATCTATGGCATATTGCCGTGGAAACTGGTAAACCCTCTGATAAACAGCGCTACCAAGAGGTGCGTAATAAATGTACTTGGAATATTTGGAAGGCCAAAGCTGAGTACTACCAAGCATCATTCACTGCCACATGGGGCTCGGGGCGCAAGTTCTGGGACTCCAAAAGCTCAGTGGTAATGCCTCCTCTGCACCTCCCTCCCAACTCTGGGCAAATGGATCTATCACCACAGGCCCTGCCCTGATTGCAAATACATTTAATACCTCTTTCTCCAACCTCAGTAGTGTTCTCACCCCCAATTTCTCTCCCCACCCCACCTCCCCCACTTCACCCACTGCCCCTGTTCCACTTTTAAACAATATTGCAGTGTGAGCTGCCCCTTCTCCTCAAGGCCCTCAGCAAGTCACGATTCAGCAGTGACACACTAGATCTTAAGCTACTTAGGCTCACCTTTAATGATGTTCTTCTCCCACTCACCATGCTCCTGAACTGCTCTCTATCGCTGGGCAAGTTCCCCTCTAAATGGAAATCAGCTCTCATTACACCCATCCTTAAGAGCGGTGACCACACCCAGCCTGGGAACTACCATGCCATCTCAATCCTGCCTCCCTTTCCAAAACTTTGGAGAAAATTGTGGCCACCCATCTTATGGACTACCTCTCCAAATACAGCCTTCTGTGTCCTGAGCAGCATAGCTTCCTGCACAACCACAGACAGTACTACCACAGCTCTCCTGGAGTTCACTAATGCCCTCTACCATCTCTGGACACAGGCCACATTGCTGGTGCCGTTTTTACAGACCTTTCCAAGTCATTTGATACGGTGCACCACACACTACTACTGGATTCCCTCACACAAATTGGTCTGTCCTCTGAAACCACTGGCTGGTTTGCCAGCTATCTGTCAGAGAGAACTCAGACTCTCAGACTTGCCCAAATCCAGTCCTCCCCCCTCCAAGTCAGGTTGGGAGTCTCTCAGGGCTCTATTCTTGGCCCTCTACTTTTCTCCCTGTCCCTCAACTCCTTACCCAAGGATTGCTCTGGGAAACTACTCCTGTATGCAGATGATGCCATCCTCTACAGCTCCCACACTGATCCCACCGCTTTCTGTAATGCACTCCAAAAATCTTTTACGGAAGCAGAATCCTGGTTCGTTCAGCATAGGCTAGTTCTAAACTACAAAAAAAGAACAAAGTCTATGGTGTTTTCCCACTCCCAAAGCAAGAACAGTGGGTTACCCCTGTGTATACTGAACTCCCTCAATGACCCCCTTGAGCAGGTTACCTCTTTCAAGTACCTTGGTATCACCCTAGGCTCAGGGCTCACCTACCATGACCACATCCGAAAACTGAGCACCGCCGTTAATGTGCACATTGGTTTACTGCACTGGTATAAGCACTGCCTCCACCTAGCTGTCTCAGCTTCAGTACAGTCACTCATAGATTACAGTAGCATAATCTATTGGGCAGCTGACAACACACACCTAACAAAATCAGGCTTGCTCTTAATAAGGCCTGTAGACTAGCCTTTGGTTGCGCCAGACACACACACACCTGCGCCCTGTATGCCTCCACCAACTGGCTTAACTCACCCTGGTCCTGCCACCCCAGGGTGTGCTTATACCTGAACAATGGACACCCCAGTCCAGCCTAGACTAAAGGAATAATGCACGACAGGGTGTGTGTCGTGCTGGGATAACGTCACGCCTGGGGTGATTAGGCACGAGGCCGCAGGCCGAGTGCGGCTAATCGCCCCAGAAGTGACGTTATTCCAGCACCACACACACCCTGGAGTGCATTATTCCTATTATACAATGGCTTTCTTGTAAAACAAAAAAGGTACAATAAAACTAAAATATATTTTTACATAGTTTTAAGTTATTTTTTACTGGGTAGGTATACAAGGAGAAAAAATAGTCCTGATATTTCCTTGCCTTGTACATGTTTCTGCTGTGTTTTTTTTTTTTCACAGTGGGCTGGTTTTGTGTTTCCCTGACACCCCCCACACACACACAGAAGCACTCACACAGAAGTCTTTGCTTGGAGAGGTGAAGAACAGATATGCTTCTGCTGCTGTCTAGGGGAGTGGGCGAAGACTGCTGAGGAGCAAGTCATTAGCAGCACTGAAGCCGACCTTCCGATTGAGACGATCAGCCCCCGCTCTGCCGTTTCACTTTGTTGTTTTTTTTTGGGGGGGGGGGATCTGCTTGAGGTTCTTCCAGTACAGTTAAGGTTTTTCTGTACTGGGAGTAGAAAGGTATGCTAAAATGTGTTTTTAATTTGGGGAGAAGAGCGAATGTGAGCGGTCAAGAGCGAGCCAAGGTTGAAAGTAGTGAAGCTGCCAATACCCACTCTTTCTTCCTGCAGGTATTAGTCAAGGTTTCGATGTTATGTGTAACAGTAATCCCCTAAGAGAATGGGATACCACTACAGTATGGTCTGCGATGTGTATTTTTTTTTCTATAGTGATGCGCTGGGTGCCTTAGGGGCAGGTGTGTGGGATCAGGAGTAGAGCGGCAAAGCGGGGAGTGCAGGAGCTGCTCGTAGGCAGCAGAGCAATATTTTTTTTACATTTATGTGCGGTGCTTACTGTGGAGGGACTAGAGCCATGATGTTATGCCAGGATAACATCACGGCTCCAGTCCCAGAGTGGCCAATGAGAACAGCAGATTCTTTATTGCCATTGTATAATACTAAATAACGACCAGGGCATGGCTGGTGCCACCATCCTGCAGTGTAGGTACCCTGTTAAGTGATTACCATCTTTATTCTGTAACTGTTTTTGCAACTTTTTGTAACCACTTTTGCTAATGTACAAGCTTCTTTGTAACTATTGTGTCTTATTTGTTGCCACTGTATCTGATGTCTCTGTATATAATGACGTGAAACCTTTGTAAAGGAGTCTTTGACTCAGTGGTATGTTATCCAATATCTTCAACAAATAAATAAATAAAGAGATGCAAGGAAATCAAGAAATTAGGAGAAACAAAAGAACAAAGGCCTAGTAAACAGAGTGTGAGGTAGTATAAACAGAGGTGTGACAACAAGAGGGAGTGGGTGGGACTGAGCTAAAGAGTTAGTAGGAGAGGCAGGGAGGATGTGAGGTACAGATAAAAAAACAGATCAGGCAGAACTCAGAGAAAAAAAATAATAATAAGAGAAATACAGAACTAAAGTGTGATAAATAATGACATGATTTAGTACACAATAGAAAAGAATTACAGTTTACCATAGTGTGTCAAGAAACCAATGTCCCAATTCAGTCCAGAAATGTTAGATTTAAATTGTTTAATATATTTCAATTCCCATGTCCTTCTGTCCTGTGCGTTTCTGAAGTTGCCTCTTAGTATCAAGACAGATAAATCCAAGAGAGAGAGAGTGATCTGTTTGTGAAAAATGGTTTCCTACTGGAGTGCTGATAATCTGGTTTACTATTGTGTGACGGTGGTGATTCAACCTGGTTTTCAGTGGTTGGCTAGTTTCCCCAATATAGCAACCATTTGTGCACTTCTTGCATTGAATTAGGTAAACCACATTGCTGGACTGACATGTGTAGGATCCATTAATTTGTATTATGTTGTTCTGGCTTGTCTTAATGGTGGCCTGTGTTCATATGTGGGTGTAGGTCTTATATCTTGCCATGTTGCATGGCATTGTCCCTCTTGTTTTCTGGTTATTTTGATCTGCTGGGAGTTTGTTATGAATTATTATGTTCGAGAGCTGGGGGCCTGCTTATAGGCAATGACAGGTGGTTCAGGGAAGATGTCTTTCAGTGTTTCATCTTCTCTCAGCACTTCTCACACTCTGTTTATCTAGGCCTTTGTTCTTTTGTTTCTCCTAATTTCTTGATTTCCTTGCATCTCTTAGGCATCTCCTGTCTATTCTACCATTACAGCCAGCCTCTGATCTCAGATCCTATCTGCATGCTTTTGTCTTCCCTTTAGCTTCTATTCATCTCCTACTGACCTGCTCCTACTTGGCCCCTTCCCCATTTCTTCTCATGTTTTTATTTTGCATCTTAGACTTTCATCTCTAGTCCCCTTTATCACCGTCCTACTTCACTTCCTGATTTTTAATTGCTCCACAGTGGATATAAATACTGCTTATGTTGCTTAGTTTTGCTATGCACCTGAAGAAGGGATCTGTGTGGCCCTGAAAGCTTATGTATAATTCCATCTTTGTACAAGACACTTGTTGGTCCAATAAAAGGTATCAAACCTTCCATCTTCTACAATTTTTTTAATGAATAATTGGCTTCTCTTTTCTTAGTTATGAAGAACATACCACTTGCTAAATTATTAAAAAAAAGATCACAGGTTATCAGAAATCACATCTGTGTATTAAATTAGTGGTGGAAAATGTTATTTCTCCAAATAAATTGAAACACAGATTTACTGTTTCCCATTGAAATACACTGCCAGCCTTACCAATAAACAGTTTCTGACATCACAATACAAGGATTCCATTGGATTCTTTTTAACTAGCAATTGACACAATACAAATAAAATGATAAAAATGTAAGTAAAGAAACGAATAATAGCAAACCGAATGATTGCAGAGGCACTGAAGCCCCCACACCTTCATTCTTTAGGATATACACCCTTACTAAGCAGTTGCTGTTTAAGTTTGTAAGTTCTCTTGTAAGGTACTCGCAGCCCAACCCTGACTAACCTAAACTAACACTAACATGCAAAGTTCAGTTTACTTGAATTCATCTTGATTAAAAGTTTTAAATAAACTGTAACTATAAAGAATTACTGCATTTACACCATGCATATGGACTGCTAGCCAGTGAGACCCAGATGCCCGCTCCTGGTAAAGGTCTAGTCTAGACCGACAAACACCATGGGGACAGGGGCTGTGCCAGTCTGGTATTGCCACCAGAAGGGATACACTGTGGCCTCAGGCTGTAGTGAGTACAGTATGCTCTTTACCGCCATTGCAACTTGGCCCTGCAATGGATAAGAAAATCAGCAACTGCACTGATATGAAGACCAACAGTAATTTACAGTATTACCCAATAAATCACTGATAATAGCTAATGTTAATCAACATTAAAGTACTTAATGCCGGCCCTGTGGCACTGAGGGCTGAGGCGCTGGTGCCCTACCTTACACCACGTTGGTGACCTGGGTTCGGGAACAGACTTGGGTTGATGGGGTCAGCAGGGGAGGAGAGGACTGAGCATCCCTAGGGACTGCTCTCCTCTCCTGGGGTGAGTAGCTGGGATGCATCACTCTGCAGTGGCACCTGGTGGAGACCGGGAGCACAGCATGAGCATTGACGAAGGGGAACATACCAGAAAAATGGAAATCTTCCCAGATTGGCAAGGATGACAGCAGCCATTCTGCCGACATCACCGAAGAACTCTTGAGGAGCCTGACCACCTCAGCAGCACCCTGGGACCAAGAGAAAGAGCGTGCTGGCTGCCCCACCTGTGCCTCCCCCCTCAGAGGAGGGGGACCCACTCAGTGAAGGGTTACGCAGAGCTGCCCCAGGGTCAGCTGCAATCTGAGATAGGGTGGTCCAAGGGAGGACAGTAGGGGGATGTCAGGGATCATGGCTGCCCAAAGAAAATGGCAGATCCGGGGCACGTAGGAGAGGATAAAGAAATGATGCAGAAAAAAAAGTACTTAACATCTCACATCTTTCCCCTTCCCCTTGATCTCCCCCCACACCACTCCCCCTCCTTCTTCCTATGAGCCCCTTGCGCTCTCCCCCACTCTCCTGGTTCACCCTTCATTCCCCCCACTCCTTCGTCTACTCCCCTTCCCCTCTGTTCATCCCTACCACGATTCTCCTCCCCACCACACTTCTTCCTCTATGCCAGGTGTTGACAAAGCCTTCTCTGTCTGCTTCACTAATTCGAGCAAGTTTTGGATTCTAGTCCTCTTGCTGTATTCTGCACTTACCCTGGCATAGCTTTACACTACAGTATGCATCTGAAAGTTAAAAGCTGTCTCAATTTCACACTGAACTCAAATCTTGTCATGTTGTGTCCTGGGCTACCAGGTTTATTAAGTTGCTTTGCAACCAATGTACTCATGTAGACCCTTTTGTAACTTGTAATGTAACTTACAATCTGTGTAACCTTATGTAACCTATGTGTTGTTTGATTGTCTCATGTATCTGTATGACCTGGAACCTTTGTAAATGAGTCCCTGACTCAAAGGTTTAATCTCAAACTGAAATAAATAAATAAATGCATACATACATAAATAAATAAATAAATAAATAATATTTCTTATTACAAAATAAAGCATTAAAAGAAGGTAATGGTAACTGCATATACAGCATATTGCAGTACTGATTCCGCATGTACAGTTCACTATTATTCAGCTTGCCTGAAATTACATACAGTAAATAAATAACACATTATTTTTACTACATTAAATGCTGTAATGTACAATACTTACTGGAGTGGGCTGCTTGATGTCCCAAAAGCCGAAGCTCCTAGGTTTGGGTGTGACAGAGAGCTCCTGCCACTCTTGAGGACTGACCTGTTCTTAAATCTGTTGCAACAGTTCTTCTATTTCTTAGCCTAATCTATCCTTTACAATTTCTAGTCCATAAGGTTGACCACCTATGGGCACCCCTTCCCTTTCTTGACTATGCTATAGTGTCCTCTTTAATTTTCCTTTTCCCTCTCAGGGCCTCATACATGGAGGTTATTGTGGTGGCCTCCAAACATATGTAAAACAGGTTGTGTTTATTGTTGTTGGATTTAGTATGTAATAGCACTATGTCATAAAATACCTTGATGTATATACCTTATGTTTATGAAACCAGTAAATGTTGAAAATACTTTGGCACTAGATGTTTTTGATAATGGTAAAAAGTACTAGGTGACTATTATAGAAATTAAATTAGTTGTGCTATTTAAAATGCATGTAAATTGCTGTAAACTGAACACGTCTGAAATGCCATGGTGATTTGCATATATTCCATGATGCTTTGCATTATGGAACTATGTATGATGTTGTATTTCTTTAAAACTTGATTTGTTGCCAATGCCCTTTGGGGTAACTCTTTTTTCAGTGTTTCTGCACTGTGTTTCTTTGTTTTTAGCTTGTTTTGTGTTTTTTCTTCTTGAGCCCCCTCTACCCAAGCAAACAGGGTCCACATAGGGATGAAGGGTTTTCACTGAAAAGTGGTTAGATCAGATATCAGTGTCAGTAGGTGCTGGCTAAGTGCAGAGAAAGGACATACATAGTCTGGTGCAGCAAACTGATGTACTGAAGAAGGAATATGTAATTTCTGAAGGTTTATTTCCTGTATTTTGAATAAACATCACATAGAGATTTGTGTTGAACCCGACGTTCGGTGTCTGGTCCATCTGTTATCCCACAACCCCTCCACATTAGGCCATTGGGACTGGGTGGAGCTGGCATTGGACCCTGTGATGCGGACCTTTTGAGTGGGTCATTTTCATCTTCCCCAATCCTTCTGGTGTCTCATGCAACCCCGCAAGACTATAAGTACTCCATGATGCAGTGTTGCATGTTCTAGGTGGTGGAACATTTATAGGGGAAATGCACACTAAACAGAAAATATGCAATAAGCTTGCCATTTGAAAAGTACTGTGGTTTGATTGTTACTTTGGTTGATTTTAATTTAAATTGATACTTTATTGTTGTCTCCACCCTAACAAACTCACCCATTTCCACCACAAAAAGACCACATACTGCATGGAAACATTGGGTGGGATAGTCAGTGCGGATGCGCCATGCACAACAGGGATGCACCAGCGCAAGTGCGGAAATGCGCCATGGTGCGATATTTAGCTGGATCGGCAGCGCAGCACAACAAGCAATGCACCATAGTGCAACAGTAATGAATGCATGTGCAACTGCAGGGGGCGGAACTAGGAATAATGTGCACAGTGCGATATTCATCAGTATGCAACATGCGCAGTAGCAGAGCAAGTGGAAGTTGCGTGACAGCGGAAATGAGCCAAAATAAAAGGGAGCAAGAGAGGGGAGGAAGAATGCACCACAGGGGAGCCATAGGTGGGAGCGCAGAGACAGAGTGGCAGGGAGGCAAGACAGGAAGCAGGGGGCAGGTGTGGCCAGGAGTTGGACAGGGCCCACTGGAGGTGTGCCTGAGTGAGAGAAGGACTGGGTGTGCCCATGCCAGTGTGTGTGAGAGGGCCTGAGAGTGCCACAGTGGAATAGAGGGCAGTGGCAAGAGGCAGGGTACCCAGAGGTGAACAGCCGGAGGTGAATCCGGTGCAGGGGCAGCACCAGCAACACACAGCGGGGAGAACAGGTAGACAGCTGCCCGGGTTGGGGGAACACCAGTCAGGGATATGGCCAGTGCCACCTTCCAGATGGAGGTGGTAATGAGGGGTGTGAGAAGGCAGGCAGCAGGGAGGCGCGGCCATGGAAGGGCCCATCGGAGGTACACCCAGAACAGGCAGTACCGGGCCAGCACCATCTTCGAATAGTACAGTGACACTGAGATTGTGGGCCAGTACCGCCTGAACCGGGTGATTCTGAGGCAGCTCTGTGAGCTGTGCAGTGATGAGATGCAGGCACTAACACGACGGAGCCATGCGCTGTCAGTGGAGATGAAGGTCACAGCCGTCATGTGCCTGCTCGCCACAGGCACCTTCCAGAGACCAACGGGGGACACGACAGGCATAACCCAGTCGGCCACGTCACGCCTACTCATACAGTTCCTCAGCACACTGCTGCCACATGCTGTGGAGTACATCCATTTCCCCAACACACAGGCAGAGTGCACAGCACACATACAGGAGTTCCACAGGGTAGCACGATTGCCTGGCATGCTCGGGGCCATAGACTGCACCCATGTAAGCATCTACATGCCACCTGGCCCAGAGGGGGTGGCGTACATTAACCACAAGGACTACCCAATTGTCAACTGCCAGGTGGTGTGTGATGCCAGGGGGTGCATGATCAATGTCTGTGCCATGCACCCTGGGGGAGCACATGATGCCTTCATCTGGCACCAGTCTGCATTGTGCCACAGGTTCGAGAGTGGGGACATCCCCACTGGCCATCTGGTAGGTGAATATGCATAGCACGCTGGATGATGTGTGCAGACATGGGGGGGGTGTGGAGCATTGTCAGGGGTACCATGGGTAATGGCCATGATGGCCCATGACATAGTGATGCAGACCACCATGCTAATGACTCCCCTCTACACACAGGTGACAGTGGTTATCTGCTACGGCCCTGGCTGCTCACATCATACTGGCGCCCCATGACCCCAGCGCAGCAACAGTACAATGAGGCACACGCCACAACATGGAATGTCATCGAGTGGGTGTTCGGGCTGCAGAAGGCACGGTTCCATTGCCTGCACACATCAGGCGGTGCAGTACAGCCCCTCAAAGGCCTGAGGGCTATTCCTGGCCTGCTGTATCCTGCATAACATGGCCCCTGACTGTGGGATAGCTGTTGAGGTCAAGGAGGGGGAGAGCGTTGGGAACGATGAGGACGCCGGTCCAGCTGGTGTAGGGCAGCCACCCCCTGGGTGACGGGACCACTGGCTGGCCCGGATGGCACAGCAGCACTGGGACACCATTGCAGAGGAGCACTTTGGACAACACAGGTAGGCAACGGGGCCATGTGCAACCACCAAGGGCAAGGGCACAGCCCACAGGCAGGCAGGGGTGGACACCAGGGGTGGACAGCATAAAGGGAATGGAAATGGTTGGGGGACCACACACAGCAGCAGGGATGGGCAGGGTTGCACATGTCACATGCACTCACACGCACACACACCACAACACATGCCGAAAGGGCAACAGGCACGCCCATCCCAACAGGCACCCCCACACCCCCACAGGACCACACACAACCATGCCCAGTGGCTGGCACTGTGCATGCCTCAGACACTGAGCACCATTGCACAGTGGTGGACAGCACTACACAGGCATCATCATGCACATGCCACAGTGGCCAGCAGCTTAGAGGGTGTGCCCAGGGACCATGTGTGTGCAGGGCTGGGAATCTCACCCATGCATCACACAAAGAACACCACAGTGCACACAGGGCAGCAGCAGACAGTGGCCATGGTGGGAGATGGGTCAGTGATGCGGCACAGTACCATGGATGCCACAGATGTGTGGGCAGCCCTGCCAAGACCTGCCAGCCATGCCAGGCTGACCGGTGGCCTCATGGAGTGGCGCCGACGGGCACCCAGGGGTGACGCTGCATGAACGCGACCGTGTCCATGCAGGGGTCTGTAGGCCACCAAACATGCCCTTACCAGGCATGCTTGGTATGCCCACAGCCGAACCCGGTGTCGACATAGCAGGAGTCGCGCGATGCCGGGAATGGGGGTGGACATAGCACCCTGCGGGGTGTGTGGCAGCTGGGCACCCAACTTGGTGGCCAGTGTAGCTATGACAGTCACCATTGCAGTGGTCTGCCTGTCAATGGCAGCGGTCACATCCACCCACTGCTGGGCCAACTCTGCCAGCAGCAAGCCGTGGTCCCTGCTGTGCCGCTTCTCTGCCTGGTGCAGAATCGCACTGAGTGCATCCACCGCTGTTACAAGCTGCATCTGTTGATCTACTGAGGCCTGGAGAAGACGGCTGTGGTCATCCAAGGGGTTGTCTGCATGTCCAGCATGCCTTCTCCCGTGGTGTTCCTGGCCCTGCTGCCCAGCACCCCTTGAGCTGAAATCCTGGGCATGCTTGCCAATTGCACACTCTTGCGCATGTGCGGGATCTTTGTGCATGACTCTCGAGCGCATGCCCGGGATTACAGCTAGGATTTAAAATAGTAACTTTTAGTATTCGCAGTGCTCGGTTTGTCGTGGGAGATGGCAGCAATATTTTTGTACAACATAAGGCACCGGATTATTATTCTTTTACTGACACAATGTTAAAAACTTGCAGTTCATGAACGCGCTCCTGCCAGACCCGAGTTGCCAACTTGGATGTGCTTCTGGGATGCAGGGCACTTTTGGTCAGGACGGACGAATAGAAATTAAGGCAGAAAATGAAAAACATGGTAAATATACGTTTATTTCAACCATATGGGGGGTTTCTGCAGTGAATATTTAATCAGTGTGTGCAAAGTGGTGCATTTTTTAGATCAGGCGAAAAGCGAAGGAGTAAAGCTGACAGTGTCCCTTTAACATCTACAGTACCAGCATACCATTCCCATAGTTGTGAAGTAATTCTATGTGGCTATTCACAATTCCCAGTGCATATTAACAAGCCTTATCACCTACAGTACCAGGAAAACCATCCCCCCATAGTTGCATAACACAGCCCAAACCTGTTTTTTCAATGTTGAAATCTGGAATTCCATTGACACCCCATCCCCTTCAACCAAGATTAGCAAACCTAAAATGACACCTCTTGGTGGTCAACAAGGTGTTACAACAGAGTGATCCACCACAATGTTAGGATTACCAACTTGTAAGAAGCCAAAATCAGGACAATTCATTCTGTAGCATGATTTTTGTAGGACAGTATGTAACCTTGACCAGTACAACAGACTTATTTTTGTAATTAACATTGTTTACAAACATTGATGCCTATGCACTAATAGAGCAGAGTACATGTGATAGGCAAGTAACCTGCCCACACAGGTCCGCACTGACAGAGAGGTGGGCATGGTAAATTCACTATCACTACCCCCAGCAGGTTGTCTGTCCATGGCCCTGCTTCCTAGTGCATTTGTATGGGGGGAGGGCAGAGTGGACACAAGCAAGCATCCAATCTGATGCCTGTCCTGGGGACAGAGTGGATCCCCTGCTCTGTGCTGAACAGTAGATTGTGGGATGCCGTGTGTCCCAGAATAACAGATATTTCGGGTGAGAGCCCCAGTGGCTGCCCTCAGCCATCTGTGCCTGACCAGAGGGCTGGGGCAGCATGGCAGGGAGGGTCAGCAGTTAAACCACTGCCAGCAAGTGCATTACATGGAGGGGTGCACAGCAACTATGGTAGGGTCCTGGCTTAAGTATACTGTGTCCCCTTCCCCCAGCACTCTGCATCTTAGTGAATGGTGTGGAGTGTGGGTATGTCCCCTGGCCACTCCCCTGGACCATCCATGCAGGTAGTTGAGCAGACTGCTGGGGGATCAATTGCAGAAGGGGTGTGCATCCCATTTGTGAATGCCATGGGACTCTGTAGGACCCTAGATCCATGTCTGACTAACATAGGGCTGCCTACATGCTGTGGATATGTGGTGCTTAGGCTTTGTCCACATTTTACGCATAGGGACCATTGTGATAGAATAAAACAAGGTCAGATGAAACTGTAATGTACAGTAAGAGAGTCAGTGTAATGTAACAGATTCATTCAAATAACATACAGTATAGTACATTTCAAGTATTTGTAAGATTTCCAGTCTTTCTTGGGTTCCTCAGCTGTTCCTTTACTTGTATCCTATCCCTTACTAATTTCATGTGTGATGCTGCCAACCTCCACGTGCCTCTTTACAATCCCTAACAATTTATGGTGTATGGTACCTCGTATCAGCCTCTTTCCCTGCTCCCAAGCCAACTGGTGGTTTTCCTTGGGACAGATACTGATTCTGAGGCACCAGTGTCCAAAAAAAAAACTAAGCAGACAGATGCTCTGGCCTGCCATTGGCCATTGTCACTAGTTTAGTTCTCTTGCCTCAGTGATCAGAACAAACTGTATGTCATGTGGAGAAGCTGCCACAGCAATGTTATTTTCCTCACTGGAAGGTACAAATGGCACGTATACACTAATGAACAGTCAGAGTTTATTACTGCTGTGCCATCACTGCTCCCACTGCTTGGAATCTGCACATCAGATTACAGAAGCTGTATGAATGAAACAGGTGACGATGACTCACATGGATGTGAAAGCACTGAACAGCACCTGCCACTGTGCATCTGTAACAGCTGGAGCATGAGATTCATCTTTCTCTCGAGGCTCATTACCCTCTTAGCTATGTTGCTGTGTTACACAGTTCATTTCTGAGTACTGGCGTTGGTTCTTCCTGTGCTTGTTCAGCTGCACCTGGAATTTCCTTTCTGTTCTCTACTCTTGTCTCTAGCTGTATGTGCTGATATTCTGCTTCTTGTTCCTCTCTTTCAGCTCTATTTCTCTGTGAACCTCTGTTTCTTCTTCCTCACTTTCCAGCTCCATGCCTTTGTGAACCTCTGATTATTCCTCCTCACTTTCCAGCTCTATTTCTCTGTCAGTCTCTGCTTGTTCCTTCTCTGGCGGTTGTTCCCTTCCATCCTCACTTGGTACCTCATGTGAGATGATGTTTTCATCATGTGTACTATTTTCTTTGCTGCTGCTTGATGTTCTGAAGTTATCCTTTTTATCTGCAAGCTTAATCTCTCTGTTAAAAATTGAAAGAAACAAGCATTTGTCAATGCCGAATGTTGGCTTGCTGGCATTGGTATTGGTATTGCAGGAGTTAGAGAGATGCATAATAGAAATGACAGTGAAGTATTGAACTGACACAAACCCAACCCCCACCCTGCAGAGACTGACAGGCATTGGGGTGTGCCTTTGAGTCGTCAGCCATAACGCTCATGCCATTTCACCTCACCCTACCCTGCAGACATTGACAAGTATTGCGGTGTGCCTTGGGGTCTTCAGGCCTTATGCTCACCCCATTCCATCAGGAAATATGCTGAGATGGGTGCAGTATAGGAGAATGGGGTGAACTTTGGGACCGAAGAATCCAAGGCACACCTTGATGCCTGTTACTGGCTGCGGAGTGGGGGTTGAATGGCATGAGCATTACAGCCGATGATTCCAAGTCACACCCCTGATGCCTGTCAGTCTCTACAGGGTGGGACATTACAGTTGGAAACCCTAATACCCCAGGCATTTGTTGATATTTTCACTCCAGATTTTCAATGTGGGCTTTTTGTGATCCCACCTCATGAACAGTGGCACTATCAGTTCATTAGCCAAAATGTGATTTTGCACAGTGACTGCGACATTTGGTGCCAATGGTGTGAAAACACATTTTGGGTAGGATGTGAAAAATGACAGCTGTACAGTTCATGAGGAGGTGTAAAAAAATTTCAGTGTTGAAAATCTGGAGTGAAAATTTGAAAAATCGGTGAAGTCACTAGCATACACTGGAACTGTGCAATGCACGCCCGTAACACAATTCTTTTGGGGATTTTTTTAACCAGATTTTCAACATAGTCATTTTGGAACCTCTGCTCATGAACAGTGGCACTGTGATTTTGTTAATCTGTCCAGAAAGTTGATTTCCCACAGCGACCACACCATTATGCATCAGATATGTGAAAACACATTTTGGGCAGGATATGAAAAATGACAGCTGTACTGTTCATAAGGAGGTGTGAAAAAATGGCAATGTGAAAATCTGGAGTGAAAAATTAAAAATTGTTGAAGTTACGAGCGTGCGTGGAAATTGTGCAATGCACACTTGTAATGCTGTCATTTTTTTGAATTTTTTCACCAAATTTGCAACATAAGCTTTTTGGGATCCCATCTCATGAACAGTGGCACTGTCATTTTGTTAATCAGTCCCGAAAGGTGATTCCGCACAGTGACCTCAAACTCACCTTTCAGGACCAAATAACGAGATGACAGAACATGTGTTCATGAGGTGGGGTCCCAAGAACCCCATTTTGAAAATCTGGAGCCAAAATTAAAAAAAAATTACTGCGATATCCACCTAACTTGAAACCCCCCCATTGATGCCATTACATAGCTTACTAGCATTTGTTCATTTGAAGAGTCCAGATGCATCCTGCTCCACAGATGATCACAGTACTGGACCTCTGGAGGTAAGTATGGGGTGGGGGGGTGTGGGAGATGAAGTGCACAGAGGGTGGTTGGGTGAGGGTGGGAGGTGCCAGAACTATGAGGAAATGTTTTCTTTTACAAAGAAAAACAAAAACAGACATTGAGGGATGGTTTCTATTTACAGGTGAACTAAAAAATATTGGGCACACTGGGGTGGGCTTCAAGTGTGCCCCGTGACTTTCGGGAATTCTGGCCACACTGGGGTGGGCCCCAGTGTGCCCCATGAGTTTTGGGGGGGATGTTGGGCACACTGGAGTGGGCTCCCAGTGTGCCCCATGAGTTTGGGGGGGCTGATTCTGATGGGGCTTGGGCCCTGTCAGCAATGAAAGAGTGTGTGTGTGTGTGTGTGGTGGGGGACTGATGCCAATGAGGATTTGGCCCCAACGGCAAAGAAAGTGTTTGGGCCGGGGGAACATGCTGACATCGGGGATTGGCCACCCTGATGTCAGTATGGGGATTGTGTGTGGCGGAAGGCAGGAGCCTCCATGTTTATTGAAAACTTTCACCAGGAAAGGCACGTTGGGGAGGTGTGTCATCTGCCGCTGCATGATGAGCGTGTCTCTGATTACAGCATCAGATTTCCTTCAGCTTGGTAGCACTTTTCATAATTTCCGCATCAACGCTAGCATGCTCGCTATTTGGGGGATGAGGGATGCACCTACTAAAACGTGCCCTGCATTCACCAACACTGACACACTTCTCAATGTGGTACTATCGCAAGACGTTACTTGCACCTGCGTGCAAAACAGCATAAAAATTACATTACCATAAGGTGAAACAAGAACAAGCTACAGTACAGTAATACACTGCAAAACACATCATGGATGTGGAAATAAAATAAAAAACTGAACTGTACCCTGGGTACAGTTGTCCTCAGCAGCTTTGGTGTCTTCTCTTTATCTGTAGATTTCCTCCTTTTGCAACGTCAATGGAAATACTGTAAATGCTAGTAATTCACTGTCTCTCCATGCTGTACTCATTGTCTGTGCATGTACCTTTCCCACTGTAAAAAGTTACCATTGTAACACTTGTACCTTAAGCACTATGCCAGGACCTCATTGAAGATAAGCGCTGCTCAACTGAGTATCCCTTTCATACTTTGATGAAAAAAATATTGATTGACTGATTGATTGAAAAAACAAATACAGATGAAGCTGCTTAATAGAGACAGCCCCATGGATCTGGAATCATCCCTATTAACTGATCGTCCCGATCATCAGGCTTGCAATACTTGCATTGTGCTGGTGACGAAAACACAACCTGCCATTCAAAAACATTACAAAAACGCTGATAGAGTACATTTAAATATTATTCTCATTTATTTAAGTGCTGCAGTGTTGAAAAATGTTTTACTTTTTATTTTGCTTGTGGGCACACAAAGAATGAAAATAAAGGAAAAAAAGCTGTTGCTTAGCTCAGATTAGTGTACGTGCAGTCCGGTCAGTCTGTAACAGGGAAAAAATACTGGAATTGGCTTTGCTTTGACTTGGAGCAGATCTGTCTTGTAATCCGATGCTCGATAACTGTTAGGTTCCCCCATGAAGCCATATCTCCATTTTGTGCACACCAGGTCATTGGTGTACATAAATGATTTAGAGCTTCAGGGTTTGTGAATGAACTCGACAGTATGTCATCCTCGGTGTCGGAGGAGTCCTATGAGGATTCATCTAGATGTAACCGTTTTACAGCATCACATATCTCACCATCAGAGACTTCCCCCTCTATTTCGGTATTTTGGTCGATGTCAACTAAATCGACAAACTCCTCAGAAGACATGAACTCTAGGGTGGCCACATCACAGAGGTCATCCTGAATTGGAACTGATTGGCTACTGGAAGGTCCATCAGAGGGCTTGTCACCTGTGATTGCTGACGCCGTAACTGACCCTCCTTGATCAATTATGTCCACAATTCTTGTTGCCATCAGGGAATGATAATGGCCTTTCAGGTTACGAATAACACCCATATCCCTTGGCTGTATAAGGCTAGTGGTGTTGAGAGGTAGAAAGACAATTTTGATGTGTGGAAATATTCCCACAACATCAGTCGGGTGAACTGAACAATTGTCAAGAAAAAGTAAAACGCGTCTTCATTTGCATTTGAGCTCTTGCTCTCATATAGCCAGCCAGTCTTTAAATATCCACCCTGTCATCCACTCATTGGATGAGGCATAATAGGAGACAGGCAGTGTTTTGAGGTCTTTTGGGAAACAACTTGGCTGCTTGCTTTTCCCTATGAGGGCAAGGGGCATTAGTCAGTGCTGTCCATGTTGGCACACACAAGCAGCAACACTCTGTCCTTGGCCTTCTTTCCACCCAAAAACTCAGTCTGCTTATGGACATGCTCTCTGTCCAGATAGCCCCTGAAAATAAAGCCCAGTTTTGTCCGCATTGTAGACACTGTTTGGGGCTACTCTTTTAGCAATGCAGGCAGCACAGAGGAGACCCAGTCAATGACTTCATCCGTGTTGGCATTGGACCTTTCCCCATGTTCCTTTTTATAAACAATGCTGTGCCTCAGCTTTCACCTAGACAGCCACCCAACAGAGGACTCGAACCCTTCATGTCCCAGCTGAATGGCAAGCTCATTGGCCTTTTTCTCTAAGAGTGGTCCAGACAGCCATGATCCTTTGCTTAGAGCCCTATTGAACCACAGAAGAAGGGCATCCTCTACGTCTCCATCTTTACTCTCACATTTTCGCTTCCATGCTGAGTTGACACTGGCCTGCCACTCACTAAGTATAGCATCCCAATTCTGGCTAATACAGTCAGCTTGACTTTTGAATATGCCAAAATCTTTGGCAACACTGGACAGTGAAGCCTTAGGTGCCTGTAAGGCTTCTATCACTTTAACTCTCTCTGTGAGCGTCAGCTCAGTCCTCTTACCAGACATGTTGTGCAATGAAATACACTGTCAGACATTCATTCTTATGCAACAGTGCATGGCAAAATGTCCCAATTAACTGAAACTGGTGTCCCGATTAACAGAATAAGCACATCATTGAAATTAATGGGGACAAAATTGGTAGCCAGGGAAACATCCCGGTTAACCGAACGTCCCCATTGACCACGTCCCCATTAAGTGGCATAGACTATAAATGCAAAGTCAATCAATCAAAGTTCTCCTTCCCTGCTGCATCAGACTGTCTGGTGATTTGCCAGGCCAAGACTTCTTTTTAGTGGCAGAGATTTTACCTCATGTGATTTCCTTCAGTAGAATGCAATCTTGTCCAGGGTACAATAGTCAGATGATACAGCACTGACAATTCTTCATAGAAACAAAGAATTTGTCAGCAGATAAGGACTGCTTGGCCCACCCAGTATGTCCCCTTTTTTCCTGCCTTTATTTCCACCACAGACCCTACCTGATTTCTGGCTACCCCTCCTTCCCAGCTAAGATTCCACTGTGCCTATCCCATGCACGCTTAAAACCCACCACTGTTTTTGCCCCCACTACCTACTCTGGAAGACAATTCCAGGCATCCACCAGTCTTTTAGTGAAGAAGTACTTCCTCATTTCCCTCCTAAATCTTCCCCCTTCCAGCTTCATTGCATGTCCTCTTGTTCTTGTGCACATTCTCCTCTGAAAAATATTCTCTTCCTGTACTTTTTTCAACTCTGTAAAGTATTCATAGGTCTCTATCATATCCTCCCTCCTCTCTTCCAAGGTGCACAGATTGAGAACCCTTAGTCTCTTCTCATAGGGCCTCTGATGCAACCCCTGCACCATTTTAGTCCCCCCCCCCAGTACCGTTTATGTCATTCTTGAGATGTGGTCTCCAGAACTGCACACATTACTCCAGGTGGGGTCTCACCAATGATCTATACAGTGGGAACACCACCTCCCTCCTTCTGCTGGTGATAACACTCCCTATGCACTACAGCATCCCAGCGACGCTACCTACTGCTTTGTCACACTGCCTTGTCAACTTGAGGTCATCAGATATGATTACTCCCAGGTCTCTTTCTTGTTTGGTGACAGTCAATACCACTCACTCCCCGTATAATATTCTGCCTCTGGGTTTCTGAGCTCTAGGTGCATGATTTTGCAGTTTTTTTGCATAGAAACCCAGCTGCCATACCCTTGACCACTCGTCTAGTTTTTAACAGGTCCCCAAACATTCTATCTCACCACTGTCAGGTGTACACC
Source organism: Neoceratodus forsteri (assembly GCA_016271365.2). Classification (NCBI taxonomy): domain Eukaryota; kingdom Metazoa; phylum Chordata; order Ceratodontiformes; family Ceratodontidae; genus Neoceratodus; species Neoceratodus forsteri. Next base: position 1,697,634,549 of record CM057449.1, on the reverse strand, counting down.
CTATTGCAGATTTTGGTGTCATCTACAAAAAGGCATACACCCCTTTCAGCTCTTCTGAAATGTCACTTATAAAAACACACAAAGAGGACTGGACCCACCTCTCTGGTCACTCTCTCTCCCTTGAGTGAATTCTGTTTACCAGCACGCTCTGTCACCAATCCATTAACCAGTTTTATACCCAATTTACTCCTCAGGACCAATCCTGAAACTCTCCAGTTTCCTAATGAGCTTTCTGTGTGGTACAATGTCAAAAGCCTTGATTCAATCTAAGTAGGTCACCTCCACTGCCCCATCCTGATCTATTTCCCAGGTCATCCACTTGAAGAAATCTATCAAGTTCATCTGATATGACCCCCAATGAATCCATGCTGCCTTGGATCTTGTAGCTCACTGGAGTCAAGATACTCCACAGCAGTTATCCTCAAAAGTGACTCCATTATCTCACCCACCACTGATGTCAGATTGAATGGTCCATAGTTGCCAGCCTCCTGTTTGCTACTGCTTTTATGAAGCAGGACTATCTCTATCCTCCTCCAGTCCTCTAGAACCACTCCTGTTTCCAATGAGCTGTGTTCTTTCAACACCCTTAGGTGTAACCCATTTGGCCTCATAACTTTGTTCCCCTTCAGGTTTGTGAGTTCTTTCAGTGCTCTCTCCTCTGTAAATGGACTTGTGTTTACCTCCCTCTCCAATGTTCCTGATGCCTTTTAGTGGTTCATCTCCTTCCCTTTCTACCATGAGGACTGAACAGAAATTCTGCTTAGGATATCTGCTTTTTTCTGATCCTCCTAGTCACAGTCCCCCCTGCTGTCACAATCCCTCCTCTTGTTGTCTTCTTCTCACTAATATGCCTAAAAAGGTCTTCTCCCATTTAATTACCCCAGGGCTGGCCTTATGGGTATGTGGTGCCCCTAGGCAAACTGCAAATTTTGTTCCTCTGGCTCTCAAAATGTTTGTTTTAAATCTTCATCCCCTTCCTAAACAAGCATTTATCAATGCCGAACGTTCGCTTGCAGGTATTTGCAGTGGTGTTTGGCACGTATGGTGCTTTACCCTAATGCCCTGTCGATTGCTGGTATTTGCACAATAAAATTTCAGCATGACCTTTTTGTTACATTCTATTGCGCTACATAGCGGAAACACGCTTTGGGCAGGATGTGAAAAATACAGCTGTACTGTTCATAAGGAAGTGTGGTAAAATGGCAATGTTGAAAATCTGGAGTGGAAATATTGAAAATTGACGAAAACTACGGTGCGCATGCGGAACTCTGTAACGCACGCTTGTAAAATAGTCATTGTTAGGAATTTTTTCACCAAATTTTCAACATTGGCATTTTAAGATCTCTGCTCATGAACAGTGACACTGTGATTTTCTTAATGTGTCCCATACACTGAGTTCGCACAGCGACTGTGCCATTGTGCGCTACATGGGCGGAAACACGTTTTGGGCAAGATGTGAAAAATGACAGCTGCACTGCTCATAAGGAGGTGTGGTAAAATGACAATGTTGAAATTGTGGAGTGAAAATATTGAAAATTCGCAAACTTACAAGCGTGCATAGGAACTGCGCAATGAACACTCGTAAAACAGTCATTTTTTGGAATTTTGTCACCAAATTTTCAACACAGCCATTTTAAGACATCTGCTCATGAACAGTGTCACTGTGATTTCCTTAATGTGTCCCATATATTGAGTTCGCACACTGACTGCGCCATTGTGCGCTACATGGGCAGAAACATGTTTTGGGCAGGATGTGAAAAATGACAGCTGTACTGCTCATGAGGAGGTGTGGTAAAATGGCAATGTTGAAAATCTGGGTGGAAATATTGAAAATTAGCAAACCTACTGGCGTCGCGTAGGAACTGCGCCAGCATGCTCGTCAAAACAGTAATTTTAGGAATTTTTTCACCAAATTTTCAACATAGCCATTTTAAGGCCTCTGCTAATGAACAGTGTCACTGTGATTTTCTTACTGCATCTCATACATTGATTTCGCACACCGACTGCACCATTGTGCGCTATATGGGCGGAAACATGTTTTAGGTAGGATATGAAAAATGACAGCTATACTGCTCATAAGGAGGTGTGGTAAAATGGCAATGTGGAAAATCTGGAGTGAAAATATTGAAAATCCGCAAACTTACGGCGTGCGTAGGAACTGCACAACGACAGAACAGTGTCGAGTTTTTTTTTTGATTTTGATCATCTTCAACATGGGATTTTTAGATTTCTTCATGAATGATGTCACTGTCATGGTGTTATTCAGGCCTGAAGGGAGATTTCGGACAGTGACTGCGCAGTGATCAGCAAATCACCCTTCGGCCCGATAACGCCGATGACAGTGATATCATTCATGAAGAAGTCCCAAACCCCATGTTGAAAATTTGGTCAAAATTCCAAAAAAGGCCTGAGATATGCAATAAAGTTGAAACCCCCTATCTAGCCCATTATACAGCTTACTGCATTTCCTCAGTGAGGTCGGCTTTGAAGAGTGCAGACGTGTTCCCGTCCACCAAGATCGTCATGCCGAGCTCTGGAGGTAAGTATGGGGTGAAGGGGGTGTGGGAGGCAGGGTGTGCAGTGGGTGGGTGCGGGTTGTGGGAGGGCAGGAGACTGCATGGGACCGTTTTACTTTACAGGTTTGTTTTTTATTGATGGCGTGGGGCGTTTGCCACACTGGGGTGGGCTCCCAGCATGGCACAAGGATGGGGGGCCGAGAGTCGTGGGGATTGGGCACCTGTCGGCAAACAAGGATGTTTGCCACGCGCTGAGGTGGGCTCCCAGCGTGGCAGAAGGATGGCTTGGGGGCCGTGGAGCCGACGGGGATTGGGCACCCTGTCGGCAAACAACGCGGAGGTTTTCCATGTTGGGGTGGGCTCCCAGCGTGGCAGCAAGGATTTGGGGGCGCGTGACCCGGGGTGGCGTGATTGCTGTGAAGTGACAGCGGTGGTTTCTTGAAGCGAAGACCACCGCTGTCATACACACAGCTCCCGCACCCATTGGTGCAGGACCTCCATGCCTGCTCAACTGAGCAGTGGATTTAACGGGAGAGGCACACCTCCAAAGTGTGCTACTCTCCCAAAACGTTCCTTGCGCATGTGCGCAAGCGAATGTAAAAATGGCATTCATAATGGCAGTTAATTTCCTAACTCTGTTAATACTGTTTCACCCTGGCATGTGTAGTGATACTAAACAGGAATATAGTATATGGTTAGCCTCTATTGGGAATGGATTTCAGCAACTGCTAAAATCTTGTTGTAGTACAGTTCAAAGGTCAAAAAGTTGTTGTACTATCTCTCTGACATCACATCGACAGTACAACAACTTTTTACCCTTGAACTGTTTTCCGATTGGCTGAAACATCGCACTTTTAAAAAAAATATGAGTCAACATGGCGGCGACACTTAGCGAGCAGCTGGGAGAGTGGATAAAAGATTCTTTGGTCACGGACTCTGCCATAATTGGCTCCGTGTTTCCAAACATTTAGTTTGTCCTTTTTAGTGTTTGTAACAACACTACCTCGGTTCATGTTTGTGGTCGGCAGCACAGTGGGACGACGGTGAGAATGGAGATACTCAGGTTGGCAGCAGAGCGGCGCGGCAACGCGGACTGGGTAGATGCGCAGTGTGACTGAAGGTATACACAAGGTATGAAATTATACCTCAACTTTGTGAATTAAACCAACCACATTTTTGGGGGGAACCATATACTATATAAAATAATAGATAGGGAACTGTGCACCAACAAGGCCGTGTGTTTCCATCTCGGGTGGTTGATGACATCATAGGGACCTCTCGAGCTTCGCACTCGAGGTCTATGATGTCATCAACCCCCTCGATGGAAACACAGCCTTGTTGTGCACAGTTCCCTATCCATTATTCTATATGTTATGCCATTTCCTACTAAAACATAGGGGTCTTAGACTAAAACAAAGGACTGGAGATGGAGAGTGACTGAGTGCTCTGGCTGGCTGGCCTGTTTGGAATTTAGAGTATCTTTGATACAAAGGAACTCATATATAATTTTAAACAGGCCATCCCAGGAGGGCATTCATTCCCACTTTATCTCCAGTCTTTTAGTTTCCCTAAGTCCTCTGTTTCTTTCTAGCAGGCAATGGCATACAACAGCATGTTGGGTGGGGGAACAAGAGTAAGTCACAGCTGGATCTGGAGGTCTGGGAAGTTTGGGAACAAGAAACAAAACATAGGCAACTTGCAATTTTTTTTTAGTTTAGCTAACTAAGTGTATCACTTCAGAATCATCGCTGTCACTGATCTTGTTAGTAGAATCTTGTCTCCATCTTAAGTTGCACCTGCTGCCTTGCAAACCAGTCCATGTCCATAACACTGGACCCAGTTTTTTTCTGCTCAGCAGCTCTCTCTCTCTCTCTCTGGCCACCCCAAGCCCTGGCCCAAACTCTCCTCTCAGTCTCTTCCTCTCTGCCTGTGCCTCAGCAGCCAACTCAGTTCTTTCCTGTACCTGCAGCTCTCACTCTCTTTGGCCCACATCTTGACCCCTACCCAGAGCCCATCCCCAGTGCATTGAGTGCTGCTGACCCAATCACCTGACAAGAGCCAATGGTGGCGCAGTCACCCTCCCTAACCCACCCATCAGATGACTCGTACTAGACTCATTCTCCCATGCTTATTCTCCCTCTGCGCTGTTGCCAAAACTGCTGCTGCCAAGAACCACTCCCCCTACTAGCTACTGCTTCTGAATCTGTGGCTGCACTCAGCCGTCAGTCTCTCACCATCTGCTCTCTACTTGCTGTTGGCATGTGGGTGGGGGGGCGGCAGAGGGAATTTGCTGCCTGTACGCACACAGATTGAAATAAAAAAAAATACAGACCTGTACTGTTTTTTTGCAGTGCCCCTTACTAATGGGTGCCCTAGGTGGCTGCCTAGTTTGCCTATCCTTAAGGCCAGAGCTGAGTTACCTTTTTCACTATCCTTTCCTCAGTTTGTGCCTTTGTGCTCCTCACTGCTTTCCCTGCTTCCCTCTAACCTTTCCTGGTACACTTCCCTATCTCTTCCCTCGGAGTCTCTTTGTACCTTCTGAATGCTACCCTTTTAACCCTACCCTTTTCAGCCACTATACTTGAGAACCATAGGAGTCTTTTTCTTCTATTGGTTTTGCTCACTTCTTTTGCACAGAGGATTGTTACCTTCACTATGCCATTCCATAATTTGGTCCACTATATGGTGATCACCGGTCCCTAGGTCCCTGTTAGTGAGCACCAGGCCCAGTACTGCCTCATCACAAGTGGGATGCCTGATTTGTTGCCTGGGAAATACCCCTTGTAGGTAGTCTAGGATGTCTCTTCTCCCAAGGCCGCGACTGGGAGGCTCCAATCTACATCCAGCAGACTGAAGTCCCCCAAAAGCAGAACCTCTTCTCTTTCTGACATTGTGCTAATGGCTTCCCCCACTGACTTACCCAGTTTTCTCCCTGTTTTGTAGGTCTGTAGATCACTCCAGTATGAACAGTGACTTTGACACCTGTCTTCAGGGTGACCCACAGTACCTCCAAACCCTTCTCCCCCCCCTCATTTCCTCTCCATTTCCGTCACTTTGATGTCCTCTCTTATGTACAAAACCACCCCTCCTCCCTTGTGTAACCCTTAGGTGGCGCTACCCTAAGGGCTACTACCCCTACTGCGTGGCTAGTTGCAGGTTAAGGGGCCTGGGTACTGAAACAAGTGCCTCCACCGGAAGGAGAGGATTGTTGGTAGTAAGGCTAACCTGGGTACAACCCTCCGGGACACTGTAACCCTCCTCTTTCCCATCTAGTGGCTGGGACAATGTACAATAAACACTTTCACAACAACACTTGTTCACCACACAAATACCCACTCTGGCTACACTTACCACCAGGGCTGGTTCCTCTGGCTTGACCCTGGAGACCACCTGTAAAACAAGGTTATGCACAGCAAATAGCAACAGTACAGTACTTTTGTCACAAACTGGAACCACAGTCAGGTTAAATGCAAAAATAGTTAGATCTGATTTATTTAGGGGACTTGAACAAGGGAGGGGCATAATTAGGTTGATTGGCTTAAAGGCTAAATCAATCAGGTAGTCATGCACGCACTTCAGAGTCCCTACTCTGTCGCACACTCTGGGTCCCCAGGTGGGAGTAAGGTGGGCTAGCCTGGAATGTTGCCCAGGGTAGGCCGGCATCGCAGCTGGTTGGGGCCCTGTGATGGAAGAAAGAAACATGCACGACCACACATAATTTGTAATCCGGAGCCAGATGGCTCAGTTCATGGCAAGAAAACAACAAAGTGAATTAGATGAAAACACTTTTGATTTAGCTGGTGTTGCAGGGAGCTACCATGGTGTTTACTCACGGTACCCAATAAAGGACCCAGGAGGCACAGAACTGAGAATGCAGATTGCTGAGCTGGAGTGCCAGGAGAAGCAGGTCCCACACAAATCACCGAGGCATTGTTCCTGTTTAAGGCGTGAGCAGGGGGCTGATTCCCAGGCAGGTCTCTCGTCGATTTTTTCTCTTTCACGTGAGTAATCTCGAGGGGCCAGTGTGACATGGCCCAGACTGAGGAACAGTTTGGATGTGAGTCCGAGAAAGCTGGATGCAGCTTCCAGCAAGCAAGGCACAGTTAAACACACAGTGGGGGACCAAATTGCGACCCACTAGCAGCACACAGCACATTTATAGTAAAGTAATCACCACTATACCAGGCGGATAACAGTTCGGTCGCAGTCGCAGAGTCTCTGGGAGTGGGTCCCAGGGTGGTAGCTTGGGTAAAACACTGTCTGGACAACAGGACATGGCGGGTAATAGTAAATGGAGTCCACAGTGAAGAAAGGGGGGTTACTAGTGAGGTACTGCAGGGATCAGTACTGGGGCCAGTCCTTTTTAATGTCTTTATAAGTGACATTGCAGAGGGACTAGAAGGGAAAGTATGTCTCTTTGCAGATGACACAAAGATCTGCAACAGGGTTTATACGCAAGGTGGGGCGAAAAGGATGAAAAGGGATTTGGCAAGGTTGGAGGAATGGTCAAATGTATGGCAGCTAAGATTCAATGTAAAGAAGTGCAAAGTAATGCACCTGGGAAACAAAAACCCAGGGGAAGAATACACAATGGGGGGTGAGATACTGACAACAACAAAAATGGAAAGAGACCTGAGGGTAGTCATATCAGATGGTCTAAATATGGGCCAGCAATGTGAGAAGGCAATAAGGAGGGCTGGGGGGATACTGGGATGCATAGGGAGAGGCATCACCAGGAGAAAACAGGAAGTTGGTGGCCATCTGTACAGACCACATCTGGAGTACTGTGTACAGTTCTGGAGACCCCATTTCCGCAAAGACATAGACAGGTGGAGGCTGTCCAGAGGACGGTAACCAAAATGGTGCAAGGTCTGCACCAGAAGACATATGAAGCAAGACTAAATGAACTTATGTTGTATAGCCTTGGGGAAAGGAGCGAGAGGGGGGACATGATAGAAATTTTGAAATACCTTAAGGGAATCAACAAAGTCCAAGAGGGTAGCATCTTTCAGAAAAAGGGATGTGCAAGAACAAGGGGGCACAATTTGAAGATAGAGGGGGGATGGCTCAGAGGTAATGTGAGGAATTATTTCTTCACAGAGAGGGTTGTAAATGCATGGAACAGCCTTTCTGAGGAGGTCGTAGAGTCAGAAACAGTGGGGGAATTCAAGAATGTATGGGACAGACATAAGGCAATCCTAGTGGGGTTAGGAGGAAGTAGGCTGTTGGTTAACTAGGATCTGCAGCTTATCCATTAGGTAGGGAAATGGGCAGACTAGGTGGGCCAAGCGGCCCTTATCTGCCATCAAATTGTATGTTTCTTTGTTTCTCTGGGCAAAACCGGGAGTTCAGTGGTAAATGAAGGTCCTGACAGGCCGATCGTGCTCAGCAAATCTTCGGTCTTCTTCAGGTTTTAAAATGTTATAAAAAAGTAAGATATAATCCAAAGTCCATCAAAACTCATAGATTTATTAAACTCTTTTCCTTCACACCCATGTACAGTACATGAGGCAACAGTTTCGTGGCTTAACGTCACTTCCTCAGGCCAATCGTATATGAACAGTATGTGGACTTAATTTTCATTTATTTGAATTCCACTGATCTGGAAGTCCTGATATATTACTCTCAAAACGAGCACCATGCCACCCTGTTCCTATTACCATCTGGTCACACTCTAAAATGGGCCAGTTCACTTCTCAAAATTTTCATCCACTTAATAGTAATCTTGCTAGGAAAAGCACATCAAATGTTTCTTTGGCAATTGTCCTTATGAATTGAAAGCGGCTGCTGTTGCCTATTCTTACACGGAGCTCAATTGCTCATTGCTTTCATTAAACCACTTTCTGGGATAGAACTTGGTGTCTTTGCATCTTTTTCAGTTTATTTGCTCCACGCAGTGCCCCTCCTCTCAGGCAAAAGGCTGCCTTCTGGAAGGCACCATTTTAGGGTCCCCAAAGGTACTGATTGGTCCACAATAGCAGTCCAGAACCAAGATGGTGGTGCAATATCTAAATGTCCATGCAGCAAAAAAGGCAGGTTAGACAAACCTCCATAACATTACTTTTACTACTCAACAAATAACAATTAGCGATGGCAGAGTGCAGCGATTATCTGGCAGCCCAGGTGGGACTCAAGCCTGTAACTACTCAGCCCCCACCCAGATTAGTTATTGCACTGCGAATAGGCAGTTCTTAAAGAGACAGTACACAGAGGCTATAAGGGCACTCACAGACAATAGATTTTAAACGGTTAATACACAGGATACCAGCCTGGCCATGGGCATTTAGGCACACCCAAGGAAGATTTTTCAGGAACCCCCATTTATAGGGGAGTTACACTTGCTTCCCACCCTATCCTTCCCAGATTTAATATAGCCTGGTATGGCCATGTCCCAGTCTTGGTTACCTGTGCACCATGACTCGGAAATAGACACAATATTCAGGTTAACCTCCTCCATGATAGTCTTCAAGTCTGACATTTTATTTTCCAGACTACTTGCATTTGCACACATGACTTTCCATGCCTTTCTGACATTTTGCCTACTGCTCCCTAATTTCCCTTTAGCCCTACCTTTCCCCGTCCCTTTTTGAAACTTCTATTCCCTTTTCTCTTGTCTACTACCACTCTGCTTTTCTTTTGTCTCATTCCCTGAGGGATTGTCTTCCCCTTGGGTCTTCCCTTCTTTCCGTTTTAGACTGTGAGGGGAGGTAGATAATGCCTCCCATTTTGCTTCCACCTCCCCCCTCAGTGAGTTTAAATGTTTATCAAAGTTATACGTTCACATTTAAACCTTGTCACCTGACCTCCCAGTTCATCAAAGTAACATTATACCATCCACTGAGGACTGCAGTTCCCTTTCCAGTTGAATGCAGCCCATCCATCTGTAAGGAGGCAGTATAGCGCAGTGGTTTAAGGCTCTGAGCTACAAACCTGGAGCCCTGGGTTTGAATCCAGCAGCCTCCACTTGCATACTGTGTGACCCTAAGCAAGTCACTTAACTTCCTTGTGTTCCTAGGTCACAAATGTAAACAAGCTTTCAGCTTAGTGTGTCTCTCCTGGTTTAAAAAAAATAAAAAATGTCCCTTCAGGATGGTCCCCAGTCCCCAATGTTACCAAACCTCTGTTCTCTACACCATTCTTTAGTAGGGGTATCACAAGTTGGAAAAGGGAGGTAATAATCCCTCTTTACAAGACACTGGTTAGGCCCCATCTGGAGTACTGCATGCAGTACTGGAGGCCACACCTTCACAAGGACATTAACCAAATTGAGGCAGTCCAGAGAAGGGCAACCAAAATGGTGCAGGGACTGCATCAGAAAACATATGAGGACAGATTAACAGAGCTCAGTATATATACCCTAGAGCAAAGGAGGGAGCGAGGTGATATTATTGAAATATTCAAACATCTTAAAGGCATTAACAAGGTGAAAGAGTCTCACATGTTTCACTATAAGAAAAACAGCAGGACAAGAGGACACAGCATAAGATTAGAGGGAGGCTGATTAAGGAGTAATGTGAGGAAGTTATTTTTCACAGAAAGGGTGATGGATGCATGGAATGGCCAACCTTAGAAGTGGTGGATATGAATACAGTGCAGGGCTTCAAATAGGTATGGGATAGGCATAAGGGAGCAATACAGATGAGTATGAATAGATAGGCCATTGACAGAGCAAAGGACAATGGCACATTAATGAGGTAGAAAAAGAAATGGGCAGACTGGATGGGCCTTGTGGTCCTTATCTGCCATCAACGTCTATGTTTCTATGCTCTTTTAGCCATGAGTTTAAGCTCCTGGTGTGGAGAACCCTATCCTCCCCCAAGTCGTAGACAGACAGCACTCATCAAAAGCCACTGTGCATGCCACCTGCCTAAGACCCCTCCTCAGTGCCCTGAAATCTCCCTGCACAATCCCAGCCCCGTTCTTACCAAGTCTTTAGTCCCTAGGGGAACAATGACATTCAGCTCCCCCTCCTGCCCTATTGCCCTAGTGATCCTTTGGATCTGCTTTCTATCCATCTGAGCCTAGTTGCCAGGTAGGCACCTTGCCTTCCTCTTTCCCTCCCTGACTGATCCCTAATCTACCCCCTAACAACTGAGTTACCTACCAGAAGTTGCTTCCTTCTCTGGTGTGGTCCTGTCCCTCCTGCTTCGGGGCCTTTCATATGGAGGATCACCACATCCTCATGTGCCACTATCATGGGTGCATCCTCCCAACAGTCCCAGCCCACCAGAATGGCAATGAATTTTGCAGTGGGATGGACTGCAGAATGTGCCCCTGTCCTGCCACAACCCCCACCTATAGATCACCACAGTCCAACCAGTCCTCCTTCTTTTAGGCACCCTCTGTGGACAATTTTGGTAGACTTAATGCCCCGGGTAGGGGAGGAGGACCTTCGGATCCTAGCCAGCTCAGCCCAGAGTCCCACAACCTCCTCCCTCAATCTAGAGAGGTACTGTACATGCAGATGGGGCAGCACCTCAGTTTCAAGAGGTCTCTCTGAAAACTGTAGCTCCACAACCACTACACTGTACCACTCCTAAAGTTTTCATTGCTTCACTTTCTACCACTACTTGAATTTACTGGTAACGTTATCCTAGATAGTGTGTTTACTAGTTTTCCACTTTTGTTTTACTTCACCCTTTTGGAGCCTTATCCTATATAACGTGTTTCTAGTTTTCCCCTTCTTATATTACTTTACCCTTTACTTGTTACTGTGTCCCACTGCTTGTACCTCTTTACCTGCCAATTACGTAGTCTTCCCATTTGGGTCTTTGCTTTACCATGTATGTGCCTCTACCCTAGATAGGGTGTTTCTCCTTTTCCCACACAACAGGTACTTACTGTATGAAAGGGGCTATTACCTCTCTGTCGTTACCCCCTTACCCTACTCCTGTACTTCTACACAGGCAGCAGCAACTGAATAAGTACTGTATCTTACCTTACTGGACTGGCAGAGTTCCCTGCATGCCTACTGTCACCCAAGGATGACTGATGATGCCTAAGATGCCACTTTTAGTCCACTCCTGCTCTGTTCCACTCATACTTTGGGATACGAGCATGATGGGACATGCTGAGTGGCTAGCCTTTTATCCTCTGTGAGGAACTTCCTGGTGTGCAGCTGTTGGTCAGTCCTTGTCACCTGACCCCTGCAACATCCCCATTCCTCCTCCAACCCCTGACCTTTACTGCCTACCCATTTTTGAAAAAAAAAGAAAGATTTTAGTGTTCCACACACAAGCACATAACTGCTTCTGACCCTGTACTCACTGGCACTAGGAGAGTGAAAAGCATGCCGAGTACAGCTGGAGCTTTTTTTATATCAGGCTTCTCTTCCTCCTATGCAGCTATCAGCCAGTCTTTGTCAAATGACCTTCACAGCATTCTTGTTTGTCCTCTGACCCTCAGCCTTTACTACCTGCCTGTTTCTGAAAAAAGAAAGATTTTACTATTCCACACAGAAGCACAGAGCCACTTCTGACCCTGTACTCACTGGTGTTTTTGCTCAGAAAATGTACAGTACAGTGGGCATTATGACATTTTTGGGGGACTTATGTAAATTGAGCACAGAAAGCATCTGGTGATGTGATCTGTGGCACCAATATATTATAGGTGCATTCCTACATTGCTGCCAATTAAATAACACCTTACTCTTTGATATTCCCAGATAAATGATGTGCTTCCACAGCTGGGCACTCCTCTGCTGTAATTACATCTGTCAGTGACAAAGACAAAGAAGATACCAGCAGAGATCAGTGTACTCCTCAGGAGGATAAAGGCAGAAGGTGAAAGCGTCAGGAGGATTCAGGTGTATCTGAAGCACACCAGGATCTCCATCACAGGCACTGGGTTAAGGGCACATCTGAAATGTCCTATTTCAGCTGTGTGTGCCACCTGGCCTACAGTCTGCACTGGGGACACACCTTAAATTCAAATGCCATACAGGAAATCACTGTTACTCACCTCATCATGCACTATATATACTGTAGTATTATAACGTTACTGTCATACCGTAAACATTAATCCTGTTGCTGCATACAGGGAAACAATGCTACTCATGGACAGTATAATGACTGAGGACAATCAGACCACTGTGAGTGAGGGAAACTGTGGAATGTCTGTCTGCTGAACATGGGATAGTTCCATCTGTCTGCCCTGTAAAGAGGGTGCACTGCCAGATGGAATGGACATATGGGGAGGCACAGAAAAGCCACCCAAAAATGGGTGATTAACAATATAAAGATTATCAATGTATAAAAACAGATCTCTCATGCACACTTGTTCTTATTTTCGAATAGGCCACAAATAAGAGCAAGGGCATACGAGAGATCCTTTTTTATACATTAGATGGATGTCATACCCCCCCATTCCTCCTTTTAGAATTGGTTATAGATTTGTAGCTTTGTCCTCAAAAATGTCTTTGTAATAAGGCACAAGGAGGAAAACAGAAAAAGCACTCAGATTGTTGCGTATTGTAATTGGTATTCTTTTAGTGAATAAGTTTCATGTAATTTTTAGAATGCATATCTGTGTTTCTAATTTTTTGATTTTGCTTTGTAGCTAGATGTCAAACTGTATTAGTTTTAGGATCTTTTTAACTTGTTTATGGTTAATTTTGTATGTACGTGTTTTGGTATATTGTATCAAGCTTCAACTTACATTTGGGCAGGATGTAAACTACTGCTCTTTCTATTGCTCTGTATTGGTAATGTGGAAATCAACCCTGGACCTCTTGAAAGTATCACCTCTCCATCAGACCTAACCTCAATTAAAGGCCTCAGTTTCCTGCATATTAATGTATGCAGTCTGTTGAAAAACTTTACGTTGATACAAGCCTGGGTTGCCCATACCTTGCCAGACTTTCTCGTGGTAACTGAGACATGGCTCAAACCCACCACACGGACAGGGATGTTAACCTACCTAACTATCAGCTATTCAGAGCTGATCACCAAACAAGGGAGGTGGAGTAGCTATAGCAAAAGCTGGTATAGCTGTATCCTGCACTGCTGCAACATCTATGCCAAGGAGTTTGAATGCCTATCTCTAAAAGTCTCTCTCCCAATACAGCAGCTTTTCAACTAATTGGATGCTACAGACCCCCTCTGCTGAACACAAGCTCTTATCCCACCTGGGGAACCTGGTCAAGCCCAGCACTGAAGAAGTCATTATTCTAGGTGACCTGAATTTCAACTGGCTCACCCAGGCAGCTACACCTCTGGTATCATTCTGTGACACCTTTGGGCTCACATAGTTAATTAATGAACCAACAAGAATAAATGCAAGGAATAGTAGTAACAGCACGCTACTTGATATGCTAGTGAGTAAACCACATCTATTCACACACGCTGGAGTGCTCCTATGCAATATAAGTGATCACTGCCCCATCGCAGGGGTAAGATCCACCAGTATAACAACAAATCCTGCAAAATTCCTCATGAGGAGATCCAAGAAAAACATCAATATTGAAGGATATCTGCATGATCTAGCTTACTCTCCACACTGGCAAAAGTCTTATCTTGCACATTCTGTAGAAAAAGCTCAGCAGATGCTAAATAACATTATAATAAATGCCCTTAACACCCATGCCCCAATCTCTAGTATCCGAATAAAAAACAAATCCTGTCGCTGGTTTTCAGCTGACCTCAAAGCTGTACTGCTGGAGAGAGAGACAAACTCTGGAAAGTGGCAAGAAAAAATAAGAATGCAAACGACTGGATGATTTTTAGGAAAGCCAGGAATAGATGTACCAGGAAAGTTAGGGATGTAAAGGCTGCCTTCTACCTGGCCAAGCTCGACTCCTCCTACCATAATCCTGCTAGGTTTTGGGGCACCATCAAGGGTATGATGGGACAGGACGCTAACAACCCACTTCCAACTCAACTACACAATAGTTATGGCCCTATCACTGGCAAAATGGAAATCCTGGACGCATTCAACAACCACTTCACAACAGCTGGCCTTGCCTTTGACACCTCCCCAGCTAACCTGCTGAGGGACCAATTAAGCTCCACTACATTGGTGATCAAAGAGTTGACTCTTCCTTTAGCTTCAAACCTATACTGTTGAAACAAGTTGAGGATCTATTATGGCATCTGGATACCAAAAAAAGTGCAGGAGCAGACTCTCTGGACCCCTTCTTTCTAAAGATTGCGTGCCATGTACTTGCAGTCCCCCTAACACACCTCTTTAACCTTTCCCACACTGGGGAAGACAGCCTAAGTGGTCCTCCTTCTAAAATCAGAGGACCCTATGGATCTTAATAATTACAGGCCCATTTCCATTCTACCTGTGCTATCCAAGATGCTGGAGAAATTAGTGAGTAATCAGCTAAGGGAATATCTTGACAATGCTAACCTATTAAATCCAGCTCAATCTGGATTCAGGGACAAACATAGCACTATCACTGCATTAGCCAAGGTCACAAATGACTGGCAAATCGAATTGGATAAAAAGAATAATGTCTGTGCAGTATTCCTGGACCTGAGCAAAGCATTCGATACTGTGGACCATGAGCTACTACTCTCATCCCTGCACTCCCTTGGCCTAGATCCACCCTCCCTTAAGTGGTTCAGATGGTACCTCTCCGGTAGGTCACAGCAGGTAGAAGCTGAAGGTGACCTATCCCCATTAAGACCACTGTCAAGAGCAGTCCCCCCAGGCTCTATTCTGGGTCCTATCCTTTTTGCCATTTATATAAATAACATTGATTCAACCCTTGCCAAGTCCTCAGTACACCTCTTTGCTGATGACACTGTTCTGTATGTCAGCAACCCTTCACCTACAGTTGCTCATGAAATCCTACAAACATAATTCTCCTTGTTACAACATCAGCTACTCGAGAAAAAGCTTCTGCTAAATGCAAAAAAACTAAAGCAATGATGTTCACAACTCAAAACTCCACCAGCACATCCTCTTCAATCACTCTCCCCCAGCTATGCACTATACTTGGAGAAAATCTGGAGTATGTTGAAAACTTCAAATACCTAGGTGTGTGGATTGACAACAGACTCGACTTCACTCATCATCTAGAAGAACTGTTAAAAAAGCTTTGCCAAAGGCTTGGCCTCCTCTATAGATTAAAACCCTTCCTTAACAGAGACTCAAAGATGAGGTTAGTCCAGGCCATCTTTCTATCAGTTATTGACTATGCGGACTTCCTTTATAGTCACTGCCCCATCTCCTACCTTTACAAGTTGGATACCTTATATCATAGAGCAATAAGGTTCATTACAGATCTGCCATATAATACCCACCATTGCTCTCTTTATGATGCAGTTGGATGGGTTTCCCTTCATATCAGGAGGAGCAGAAATGCAGCTCTATGGATTTACAGAGCTTTATCAAAAAAACTCCCAAACTATATCCTGGACTGCTTCAACCAGACCACTCCTAGCTCCTATGCCCTAAGAAGCAACAATATCATCCTGCTCAAATTGCCCAAAGTCAGCACCAGACTATGGAGGGCAGCAATCAGCTATTCTCTAGCTATAGCATGGAACACCCTACAAAAATCCCTAAAACTGTCCATTATCATTCCATTTGCATCCTTTAAACAGCATTGTACAGCCTTCTTCACAGAGAAATGCAGTTGCTACTGCTAGAGCTAGATTAGTCATCCTACAAATCTGGCTTCCATTCATATATGGCATATTCCTTCCAGTCAGACACCCCAGCTTATGGCTTCAATAATACCTTCACCATCCCTAGTATTCATTATGTTGTGTGTCTGTTTCATGGCCTCATTGGGATATGTATGTACTGTACATACTGTGATATTAGCTAACCTTCCTTTAACCGAGCTTAACATGTGAATTCACTGTACATCATTGTGTTATAAACATTATTTTTCTCTGTATGTATAACTGTCTTATAAAGCATATGATGTATTTGCTGTGTATCAACTATTGAACCTTGACCTTATCAGGTCCATCTTGTAAATGAGCCTTGCTCAATGATGTTCACCTGAATAAATAAAGATTTGATTGATTGATTGATTAATGGTATGTTTAAATACATTCAACCAATAAACTAAAAAGTTTTCCCATTTGTACATACAGCTTAATGTCTTGAATTTTAATCCATCTTTTGTTCCATGAAGCTTTTTCCCCATGATTAGGGACGTTAAGAAAGTGAAGTGAGTTGAACAGGCTAGGACATGGATCAAGAAGAAAAGAGATACTCCATGACATCATTGTTTTCTGATGAGACAATAGTGTCTTTGCAGCTGTTTGCTTCTATGGCATTTATTAAGAAGGGCAGAAACTCCATGAAGCTGAAGCCAAAGTGCCCTCTAAAGCTTCATGTCTGGGGCTCCATAGCCAACTGGGGACACAGCCAACTATTCATTTTTGAGGGTTATTGATACTGAATTGTAAAATCCAAACTCTTAAGACAGGTACTGCCTCATACCACCCACTCCCCCCTCCCCCGAGGAGACCGGAGGTCAGGAGGGCCAGTCCCTGAAGCCCTCCCTGCCGCAAGATAGCCCAAAGTTGCACAAAGATACCATCCCCCTCCTCCGAGGAGACCAGAGGTCACAAGGGCCAGTCCCTGAAGCCCTCCCTGCTGCAAGATAGCCCGAAGCTGCACAAAGATACCACCCCTCCCCCGAGGAGACCGGAGGCCGCGAGGGCCAGTCTCTGAAGCCTTCCCTGCTGCAAGATAGCCCAAAGCTGCAAAAAGATACCACCCCCCTCCCCCAAGCAGACTGGAGGTCATGAGGGCCAGTCCCTGAAGCCCTCCCTGTCGCAAGATAGCCCGAAGCTGCACGAAGATACCACCCCCCTCCTCCGAGGAGACCGGAGGTCGCGAGGGCCAGTCCCTGAAGCCCTCCCTGCCGCAAGATAGCCCAAAGCTGAACAAAGGTAATTGTACCTCTCTCCAGTCAGCAGTCACGACCGTTATGAAAGGACTGCTCAGCTACTGCATTTGGCACCTTTTCCAGCAACGGCTGCAAGCTCCCCTTCTTACTGCCGAAAATGCACTGTTAATTGGTGCTCAGGCTGGGACTGAACTTTAATTGTGGAGCCTTATTTTGCCCTATTCTAAGTGATCCAGCACAAGTAACTGTGTGAGAAATTCTCTCAAGGATAAAATATCAGAGTTTCTGCTACCAGAGGTCTGGGCATAATTTAATTGCACCCTGTGAACAAACTATCAGGGGATTGAAGTAAAAAGTTTTAAAAAAGTGTAAACCTGTGTGCAGACATCTCAGCAGTACAAAGTTTTAAAAGTGTAATCCTGTATGCAGACATCTCAGCAGTAAAAAGTTTTAAAAGTGTAACCTGTGTGCAGACTTCTCAGCACTGCGTAGCCAGTATTTCCACAGTTAGTCACTTAATTCTGGAATTGCAAATGAACAGCTTGCCCTGTCCTCATTTGCTCTTCTTTTCCCACTCCTGTACCTGCCCACCCCCAATCGTTAATCTGTTCACCCTCTACTGCCTACTTAATCCCCCCCCCACAGATACCACCCCTCCCCAGGAGACCCGAGGTCACGGGCCAGTCCGAGCCTCCCTGCCGCAAGATAGCCCGCAGCTGCACAAAGGTAATTGTACCTCTCTCCAGTCAGCAGTGACGACCGTTGTGAAAGGACTGCTCGGCTACTGCATTTGGCACCTTTTCCAGCAACAGCTGCAAGCTCCCCTTCTCACTGCTGAAAACGCACTGTTAATTGGTGCTCAGGCTTTGCCCGGCTAAACGCTACACGTTCGGCTCCCCACCGCCCCCACCACCAGCACCCTTGGTCGGCACTCAAATTTATAGCCAAGGTTGGTCAGGTGATGAGCCAAAATAACCTATAAATAACCTATCAGCTCACTTTTCCAGCTGCAGGTTATACAAACTTAACACTAGTGGCCACTGCTACATACCTATCTCTATCTACATATACAGTGCTATCCCTTCTGTTAACAGCCCTCCTGACTTCTAGGATCTTACAACATGCTCAACAACCCCCACTAGAGGCACCCAAACCACACTACCACAACTTTTCCACTAATCACTTATTTAGTTATGATGACCTCAGACCCTGTCCCTCCAACATCTCACACATAAGCCAAATTGATCCTGCTGGCTTATACTCACACGCTCTCACATTAACCCTCACACCCACACATGATACACATTGTACCTCAGCTCTCCCCCCCAGACCACAACCCCCCACCACCCTGGCTAACCTCATAACTGTCCCCCTCACTTCCCTAGCCCTTCTAGCAAGTGTCATTCCCAGTCTCCCAGTTCCCACCTCCAGCGATAAAAGCCCCACACCCAACCAATCCCAGCGTCACTCATCTAAACTCTGCAGGTTGGCCTTCCTGTGGCACACCCTCCTACTTTTCTTAATATCTGGCAATATTCATCCCAACCCAGGACCACCCTGCGCTATGGCCTCTCCAAACCACCCTAGGGGGAGTATACTGCTAGCTACTCTAAATATATGCAGCCTACCAAAAAACATACCCCTCTCCAAGGCTGGATTGCCCAGCATACACCGGATATCCTAGCCCTCTCGGAGACCTAGCTCTCTGATAGAATACCCAATGATGCTGTCTCCCTCAGTAATTATTCCTTCTTCCGGGCTGATAGGACCAGCAAGACAGGCGGTGGCTGTGCAATTTATGTTAAATCCTCACTCCATGCCACTGAAGTACAAACCCCCTCACCACAATATGGTGCCCAGACACTTATAGCCAAACTCAGTCTGGGTTCCAAAATGCTCCACAGCATTTCAGCCAATATCCCCCCAAGAAACCTAAAACTCACCTTTGATTCTATCCTTCATGGTATGTCCCACCTACCTAATACTAGTGAAATCATCATAATGGGTGACTTCAATGTCAACTGGCTATCCCCAGCCTCATCCAGCTTTAAAGACACTGCCCTGGCATACGACCTTGCCCAACTCGTCACCTCTCCAACCAGAGGGTACAATAGATCCGGGACCTCCACCCTTTTAGACCTCATTTTCACCAACAGGCCACGGAACCTCTCCCAGGCCACGGTGCTCCCTGACTCTATCAGTGACCACTCCCAGGTGACCTGCTGGTGGTCAGGTAAATTGCCCCCGCCCCCCAAAAAATCTCCATGCAGAGACGGCTAAAAAGAGGAGGCTTACAGAAACTCAAAGCCCATCTAACTACCAGCAATTGGCTCCCCATTTACACCACGCAGTCAGAAGACCTAGCACTCGCCCACTTTATTACCACTTTCAACAAGGCTTGTGACATTTTCGCTCCCCTCACCAAGCAAATAGTGAAAACCAGAACCACCCCCTGGATCACACCCTCACTACTTAACCTGCTCCAACAGAGGGACCACCTTTGGCATAAGACTCTTGACTCCCAATGCACGCAGGATAGACAGCTATACCGGGAGGCCTGCAATAAATGTACATGGGCCTTATGGCTAGGGTTGCCACCTGTCATGTTTTTTACCTGGTGATCAGGTTTTCAGGGTCCCTATCAGGTAATCTGGTTTTGCTCTGTGTTGGTCAGGTTTTTGAGCCATTTTGAGTGCTCACATACTTTTGAAACAGATTTTGTTGTATCATACATTGTTTCAGCTACATGTCCAGGTTACAAACAAGTTCTGTTGTCAGTATAGCCCTTTGTTTGTGAAAGCAGTCACCCTGGGAGGTGTAAAGTATGTCCATTAACACCATTAGCACTTATTTAACCTAATCATTTCTACTGCATCTTAAAGTGGCATAGCACCAAAGCTGCCCCCACCTTTTGTAACAGTAACAGAGCCAGTTGTCTTCCACTTTCATTTGCTGGTAAACATTTTCATATCTGTAAATGAGTTTTCTTTTATCTCTGTATGTTTATCTGGTAAACCAATGTCAATAAATAAATAAATTCATAAGTAAATAAATAACTAGGAAGAATCTGGTAAAGTAACTTTAACAGACACAGTATCTTAACATTTGTATTGAACTGTTGCTTTAAGCCTTGTCTTTTATTGGTAAAACAAATTGCTTTCCATGAGGAACAATGCATGAGTCATGAAAAGGGGTGGGGCTAGAGGCGGAGTTTAGGATCCAGTTTTTGCTTCATTCAAAGGTGGCAACCCTACTTAGGGCAGGCGAAAGCTACTTACCACCAACAATCCCTAACCTCCTCTTGGGGAGACGGTAAAAAATTCTGAAGCAACATAAAAGAACTCAGTGGGAAATCACTCCCCACCCCTTCCAACTCACTATAAGCGGAGATGTCACCCAGGATCCTTCCACTATGTGACCCTTAACTCCGCCTTCTGGACCTCTCCCATATCCTCCTCCTAATTTCTTCCATCCTGTCCCCCACACCTCTCCCGACACCCCATGTAATGTAGATTCGATACCTTTCAGGCTGAGAGTCATCTCCTGCTGCGAGGCAAAACACTTCATTACCAAAGCTATCACCAATTCCCGTTACAGCAATGAGTCCCTAGATCTTAAACTCATTCGGCTGACCTGGATGTCATATTACCCCACCTTACTAAAATTCTCAACCTCTCTCTTTGCCTCGGTCAGTTCCCCTCAACCTGGAAGACAGCCATAATCACTCCCATTCTAAAGAGCAGCGACCCCAGTAACACAAGCAACTATAGACCGATTTCAATACTGCCACCTCTCTCCAAAGCACTGGAAAAAATAGGCTTGGACCAGATAACAGAACACCTAATTAAACATAACCTTCTCTGCCAGGCTCAGCACGGTTTCCGGACTGCCCATAGCACAGTCACTGCACTCTCTGAGTTCACCCCATTCATTCTTGAGGCCCTAGACCAAGGATCAATTGCAGGTGCGATCTATGTGGATCTAACCAAGGCACTTGACACGGTCAGTCACGAGCTACTGCTTTGTGTCCTTCCACAACTGAATGTGGTCCCAGAGGCAACTGCCTGTTTCAAGGATTACCTCTCAGGTCAGTCACAAATCAGGTTAAACACCACCATCTCCTCCTGTAAAACAGTGTGCTCTGGGGTCCCACAGGGGTTTATTCTCATCCCGCTTCTATTCACCCTCTTTTTAAACTCACTCCCCAAGGCATGCAGCGGTCATCTACTTCTCTACGCTGATGATGCGGTACTATTTTGGAAACACCCACAACCAAACGCCCTCCAACTAGCCCTTCAGGGTTTCTTCAGGGAGCTAGATACATGGTTCAATGACCACCACCTGATCATCAACTATAAAAAAATTAAGTCCATGATCTTTGCGCACCATCAAAGCCCACACAGTCAGTCGGCACTCCTAATCAAAAACACACAAGGCGCCCCCCTTGAACACGTTACAAATTTTAAATACCTGGGTATCATATTAGATACCTCCCTCTCCTACCATAGTCACATTCAACATCTCTCCTCAGCTGTCAACGCTAGAGTGGGCATCCTCTACAGACTTAAACACTGCTTACCCACACAGGCCATGCATCTTGCAGTCTCCTCCTCAATCCTCTCCCTAATTGACTACAGGATAGTGATATATGGCTCAGCAGAACCCACCGCACAACGTAGTATTAACACTGCCTTGAATAAAGCATGCCGCCTAGTCACCAGCAGTGACAGACTAACGCATACCTGTGACCTTTACGCTTTGTCTGGTTGGCTAAACTTCCAACAAAGACTAAAGTATCACACCTGCATCCTCGAAAAAAAAAAATACATCTCCAGCTAGCCCCCGTTGGCCTTCTCCCCATAATCAGCCCAGCCCCCCTCAGGCGTAATACACGGCTCAAAGCAAACTCCTCATTCCAGGTCCCCCATTGTAGAACATCACTTGGGCAAAGATCCTTCCACTACCATGCCCCTCTTTGGGTCAATACGTTACCTCCCCAGCTCTCTCAGACCCATAGCATCTCCCTATTCAAAACAGGTCTCAAAGCTCACCTACTTGAGTCTGCAAGTTTTGACTGTGTCTAACTCTGCCCACCTTGTATGCTCCCAAACCCTCCTAACAACTGACACAGGGTCTCTCTAGACCCCATGAATCAGCATCCTACACGTCTCTAACAAATGATATCCAGAAAGCTGCCTACCACTGTCTCTGGTAAACTAAGTTAAAGCCTGGACTGCACTGCCAGTACTGTTTGTGAATACTGCTTGTTTATGTATGTTTCCTTGTATTTTGTTCTCCCTCCACCCCCTGTAACTGACGTGGAGCCTTTGCAAAAGAGTCTGTGACTCAAAGGATTGTAATTCCGATTATATGCAATAAATAAATAAATAAAATATCATCAAGTATTCCACTTTGACTGTACTTGCTTAATGTCTGCCCACAGGAATCATGGATGGCAAATTCTTCAGGAACATATCACCATGGGAGCAGTGAGGAAATCCACAAGGAAGAAATATCTGGAAAGTTATCGCTTTTTTAGAACAATGACCATAAACTTACTGCATCAACAACGGCTATTGCTGCTGCCAGGATTAACTACTGTAGGTCAAGATACCACCAGAGTAAATACTTCACAGTAGCCACTAACAAAAAGTGGCCAGCACAGTGTTTATTATTATTATTTTTTTTTTGGTAACAGACAGGATATACAGTATGCCAGCACTGGATATATCTTATGATACAGATTAATAATAAATACTAAAAATTAACCAATGAGTGGGTCCTTTGCCTCCATTTGTGGATTGCTTTTCTTATACCAGCAGATCTCCAGATATGAATCCTACAAGATGGTTTGGTACGCCATAAAAGCATTTGTCCAGACAAAGAAAAAATGATGGACAAAGCATGAACTCATTGATGCTATTAAATAGCACATGTGTAGGGGTCTTGTGATGGTTTCTTCTCTCCCGAGTGCCAGGATGTCGTGAAATTACATTGTCTGGTGAAAATGTGCAACACTTTTAGAAGACCCTCACACATGTGCTGTACTTTATAAACAAAGCCACTTTCAGAAACACATTTCCACCGATTGTCACACACTGTGCACGTTAAGCATAAGCAGCAAAGTACCTCACACACATATTAAACAGATGTTTAAACTGGGTGGTGGTCACATATCCCAGAGAAATCCACCGCTGCCATTTTTTTCTCTCCAGAGTGCCTGGATGTTCAGAAATATAATTTGCCTGCCCAAGCCAAATGTGATAAAATAAGCAGGCTCTCGTGTACTTTTTTAAAGCACCAACATGAAACGTAGCAGTCTGACCTCCATGAGTGCATTAGTTGCTCCCAGGAGGAAGGATTATTGTGAAATGACACAGCCTGGCCAAAATGTACTGCATTGTCCAAAACATGTACAGTTTATTCAGCTGGAAGGAGCTCCAAATGGAAATTTCCACCCCTGTTGGGATAATTGCAGTGGGATGATTTGGAGTTTCCAACCACCAACAAACAGATTCACCTAGTTACCATAACAACATTACAATACAGTCAGCACGAGGTAAAGTAGTTGTTGTCTTATTCAGATTTTAATGACTGCCACACAGGCCTGTGAGATGAGTGAAAGCGGAATAGGAGCACACAGGCAGGACAAAATGGTTATATACTTTAGGTCAAGTTTAAGGTCTGCTTTCAACAGGGGCAGAGAAAATGCTGAATGTCGAATGCAAAATTGTACTGCATTATGATATCATTGTTTTTGGCATTAAATCCCTTACTTGAAACTTTGAGGCCAGACCCAAACTATAGTACTGTGTGGACTGTCATGCGGGGGGGGGGAGGAGTCAAGTTATACCGAGATGTAATATGTGTACACTTCTACGCTTAAAGAGCTAGTGTACTGAAAGGACTTATGCAATTATTGCATCCATCCCAAACTGTGCAGTTGTCAATTGTATGATGGTTTTGCAGTTATTTAGTTGTTTAATAAAAGTTTTTTTTTTTTTAATAATTTTAAACCGATTCCATATTTCATGCTGAATCCCATGCCATTCATTGCTGTGAACCATGGATGTGACGTAGTGGGGGGGAATGGTGTCATAGTGACTCAACAGTGCGAAGCCAGTCAGAGTGGTTCCTCCTTTGAAATACTGTCAGAATTCTGCTGAATTGATCTTTTTAACCCCCACCACATACAAGCCATTCTCCCAATTATTGCAAATGCCCTCCCACCAGGAAAACAATCCCTCATCATGTTTTCCACAAGTTCTCACCACTGCATGCTCAACTCCACCAACTGTGCACTACACATTGTAGCACCCCACCCCTTCACAGTGACCAGCGCCATCCCTCCATGGCTGGGCACCATTTGAATAATTGAGTGCAATCGTAATCCTACCTCAAGACTTCACCATCCGAGACAGACTTCAGAGGGTCAGTAGAGGAGAGCTGTTAAGTCTTCTCCTCCTCTCCGTGCACTGATCACCTCTTCATCGGCCAGCTCATGCTCCCTAGGATGCTAGGACGAACAACCATTTGGGCCGTACAGTGGATTGCAGTTGTGCTCGGTGATTTAAATGGCAGCTGGCCATGGAGGTAAATTGAGGGACTCTGCCAGTTGCTGTGAAAGGGTGGGGGTACCTTCGGTGGGTAGTGCACATTGGAAGGGGGTGGTAGGGTGATTGCCGGTGCACGAATGTCTCTGTACCGATGCGGGGATTGGTTATGTAATAGAGTATCCTGCCCTCAAAAAAGAAGCCATAGTTACAGTTCCCCCCCCCCCATCAAGCAAAAAGTCACTCACCAGCAAGATTACAAATGGGGGGAAACAACAATGGCACTCCAAGGAATTCATTTTAGGATGGATTCAAAAAACACAACTGATGTGTGCGTGCACATTTAGGGGAGACACAGGAGTCATGCAGCTGTACAAGAAAGCATTACTTCATGTTAATGGCATTATCGTTTGTGTTTGGTCGGGACCGGGACTCTGAAATTAAAATCTGTTACACTTGTGGGCATGTAGTAAAGATATGAGGGATGGTGGTCATTCAATGCACTTTTTTAACAGCAAGCACTCACAGCAGGAGATGCAGTTTGGTGGAGGGAGGAGACTGACAATCTTACAAAGGCGCTGTTGCTCTGTGGCTTTTTTGTGTTTCTAGGTAAGGCTACCGCTGCCTCTGGACAAAGATGTAGCTGTTGGCGGAGGGGGGAGCTATGTCCAGTATCCTGGCTGCAAATGCAAAATAAACAGGGACAGAGCAGTAATGCAGTGACTATGAGAACTAGATTCTTACCTGCTACACTTCCCCTCACCCCATATGTTACTTATGGTTGGCACGTAGATAGCCCATTGGCCGAAGTCAGAACAGCCAAGTAAGTGTCTGACACATTTTTACTGTTGAATCTTTAGGCATGAAATACATCCTGTGATTTAAGTGATGTTGTCAGTCTGTTATGGTATCAAGTGATGACAGCTAAGAGACATCCACGACTATGTAGACAGCAACTGCAGTCATCAAAACAAATATCGGTGATCTGCACTATAGCTAGAAGAACGATCAGCAACTGGATAATAAAATGAAAGAAAAATAGCATGTACAAGTACTTTTTATTTGGGGAGGGCTGAGCCCCCCAGCATCCCCCCTTTCTGGTGGGCAAGCCCCCCCCCCCAACACCCATATCTCTAAATAATCAAATCTGGGGGGTGCAAACACTGGGGAGAAAAGAAAACATTGGGGGCTACTCCATGGGACAGTGGTCTGCAGGGGAGAGCATTGCGGGAGGGGGAACCTGGGGTGGGGGAATAAACTCAGTAACAGACAAAAAAAAATGAAATAAATACCAACACTGAAACCATGACAGGACCCAAAAAAGGAAGACCCACATGCCAGACTCAAACCCCCAAACCACCAGCTTCCCAGACCATAACCCCATCCACCATGCTGGACAGCTAGCTGAATTCAGCCCTCGAAAACATACCCTTTAGCCTTCTTGTACCATCTCTCCTTCGCTAATAACTCCAAAGACATCTTCCCCATTAGCTCTTCTTCCACCTCACTATATACTTCAACTCACTATTTAAAAAGTCACTGAAACTGAGTTGCTCATTGCGTTGCTCAATTTGAGTAGCTCATATAATGGGTTACCATCTGTTACATATTGGTGCTCTGGTCCTAAACAACATGAAAAAACTGTTCAGGTCACTAACTCTTTATGCACAAAAGTGGTGTGAATAAGACAGTAAATAACTAGCAGGATGGTGTGGTACCTGAGGACTGGAGGAGGGCAGATGTGATACCCCTTCACAAAAGTGGGAGCAAGACAGAGGCAGGAAACTACAGACCTGTCAGTTTGACCTCTGTGGTAGGGGAAGTGATGGAATCACTTCTGAAGGAAAGAATTGTTGAGTACCTAGAGGCCAGTGGGGCACAGGACCCAAAGCAGCATGGGTTCACAGCAGGATGGTCATGTCAGACAAATCTAATTGATTTCTTTTACTGGGTGACCAAAGTAGTAGAGCAGGGAGGGGCTGTGGACATGGCTGACCTAGACTTTAGCAAGACATTTGACACAGTCCCACAAAGAAGATTAATAGTCAAATTAACCACTCTGGGAGTGGGTCCCAGGGTGGTAGCCTGGGTAAAACATTGGCTGGACAACAGGACACAGAAGGTAATTGTAAATGGAGTCCACTCTGAAGAAAGAGGGGTTACTAGTGGGGTACCTCAGGGTTCAGTACTGGGTCCAGTCCTTTTTAATGTCTTTATAAATGACATTGCAGAGGGACTGGAAGGAAAAGTATGCCTCTTTGCAGATGACACAAAGAAATGCAATAGGGTTGATACACAAAGAGGTGTGGAAAGGATGAGAGGGGACTTGGCAAGGTTGGAGGAATTGTCAGAAGTATGGCAGCTTGGATTCAATGCAAAGAAGTACAAAATAATGCACCTGGGAAACAAAAACCCAGGGGAAGATTACACAATGGGGGAGAAGAGGTAGTAACAACAACAAAAATGGAAAGGGACATGGGTGTAATCATTTCAGATGACCTTAAGGTAAGCAAGCAATGTGAGGAGGCAGTAGGGAGGGCTGGGGGCTACTGGGATGTATAGGGAGAGGCATCACCAGCAGAAAACAGGAAGTTGTTGTCCTTCTGTACAGACAGTTGGTGAGACCCCATCTAGAATACTGCATCCAGTTCTGAGACCCCATCTCCGCAAGGACATAGACAGGATGTAGGCAGTCCAGAGGAAGGCAACTAAAATGGCTCAGGGTCTGCAAGAGAAGCCATATGAGGAGAGACTAAAGGAACTTAATATGTATACCCTCGAGGAATGGGGGAGGGACATGATAGAAACTTTTAAGTACCTAGGAATCAACAAAGTCCAAGAGGGTAGCATCTTTCAGAAAAAGAGTTGTGCTAGAACAAGGGGACACAATTTGAAGATAGAGGGGGGATGGCTCAGGGTCAATGTGAGGAAGTATTTTTTCACAGAGAGGGTGGTGAACACATGGAACAGCCTTTCTGAGGAGGTTGTGCGGTCTAACACTGTAGGAGAATTCAAGAACGCATGGAACAGACATAAGGCAATTTTTGTGGGGGGTAGGAAGAAATATGCTGTTGGTTAAATGGTATCTGCAGCTTATTCTGTAGGTAGGGAAATTGGCAGACTAGGTGGGCCAAGCGGTCCTTATCTGCCGTCAAAGTCTATGTTTCTATGTTTCTGTGTAACTACTGTAATTACATGCACACAATATCCCAAAAACCAAAAATGCTCAAAGATTGACGCTATTAACAGTAACATTACTGTATTGAACAGTCTTTGATCCCTACCTTTAGGAAAAGTAAATCTCAGGAATGAGAACCATAAAACATTCTGCATCGTACAGGTGTTTTAAAAATGGCTGAAGCAAGCCTGCCAATGTCTCCAAGCCACTAAGCCCACAGGGTGGGTGTTCACTTCACACATGCAGTGTGAGTTGGTCCTGAATTTGAACAGCGTGAGTACAGTACATGTACATTTTACTATTTCATCTTTCTAATACAGTATATGTAACATGCATGTGAATAGTCGGTGCAATGCACTGAACAAAAAAATCAGTGTTCAATCTTGTATTGCTACAATATGCAGAAAGGTAGCCCATTACTCTGACAGAGGCCCCAAAAGGAGAGAGACCAGTGAGAGGAGAATGACACTGACTAGTGATGGTAGATGGCACCTAATTGCCACCACCACTGATTCATGAAGAAGACCACTATGTGGACACCTACAACAGGGAGTGGCAGGTTGTAGGGCACCAAGTGAGTACTAACAGCAGTGATAAATGGTGCATATGATGACATAATACTGTCTATGCCCAATAATAAAAACATATCTTCACCTTTTGGTTTTCAGACCAGTAATAATGGATGGGAGTCATGGATCCTGCGATTCACACTGGGCTAGCCACTGTACAACTTTAGAAAGTTCAATGGGCCTACACAACTAGAGTAGTGTTATGCTTGTGTAACTGTAAAAACTGTCTGGCTATTCACACTATCTATTCCATGGGGAATTATCACCCTGTAGGGGTACCAAAGGAAAGGTACCCTCGAAGAGGGTTTCACCCCTAGAGGTGCTGCAGGAAGATTCCCTTGGCTAAAGCTACTTTAGGAAGAAGCTCCAAGAGGAGGGAGGCATGCTTCTGAAGGAGGAGGGGAGGATGGTGGGGCAAAGAAAAAGTGCTTCAGAGAGAGGCTGGGAGGAACTGCATATATAGCTCAGGAAGGGGGTGTGGCTGGCTGCTTACCCCATTGAACTACAGGCATAGCCTTCCAATTCAATGGGCCTACACAACTAGAGTAGTGTCATGCTTGTGCAACTCTAATAACTGTTTGGCCATTCACACTCTCTATTCCATGAGGAATTACCACCCTGTAGGGGTACCAAAGGCAAGTAACACTCGAAGAGGGTTCCACCCCTAAAGGTACCTTAGGAAGGAGCCCCAAAAATGAGAATTGAGCAGCTATACATTGGCTATGAGGCTGAGAAGCATATTTTTAGAAACGAAACAGACTGAGAACACAAATGAGATGCATATGTTGTCAGGATTGCACTGATGACATGAGGGCTTCTAAAGGAGAGATGGAATGGAAGTAGGGTCTCCATCCACCTCCATCCAACAGTGGAACCTAAGTGAACTAGGGAATACCACTGAAAACTAACTAAGTTTATGACCTTTGGCTCAGAGGAGAGAAAAAGACACTATGAGGAGGAAATCTCTGGGTATCCAAGGCCTAGATCACCTCCTCTCCAGGCTTTGGGTATTTTATTTAGGGATGGCTCGGCTGCTGTAATTTAGAGATTGAATTGGTAGGGAAGTGGAAAATATTCCAATTTAGAGGAAGCTCTCACTCATTCCCTCTAATGGGAATGCCTTTGAATGTTGTGAAGCAAGTCTCTGCAACAAGAGAACGACTGCTGAGGCACTGCTTGACCTACCGAGTATCAGGGCCAGATTAAGGTTCGATGGGGCCCTAGGCCTGAGGGAAATAGGGGTCTCTGGGGCCCCATTTCTGTTGGCCACACTCCCTTTTTAAGCAAGCTCCGCCCATTAAGCCAAGCCCTGCTCCTTTCCATTTTTTTTGTTCATAAATTAAATTATTTGGTAACTGGATAAGGCCCACTAGGCACAAGTGCCTGTATAGTAGTTCAAGGAAACAATATCTGTAATTATACATTATCAGGCTTGCATGTAATTAAAAAAACATTGCAAATAAATGACCTAAATATCCACAGCAATTCAAATTATTAATGTTTCCCTAAACACAGAATGACTTGCAGCTCACGCTGAAACAACCTTTTCAACTGACTGTTCTACATGGTATATCAGTTCCATCTACCAGAAGACCGAGAGGTCAAGGAAGACAGTTAAAAGCTGTACTTACCCTGGTTTGTAGGATTGCAGGAATATTTTAACTATCCTCATAGCAATAATCAGTATTGTAAACACTAATAAAATATACATAAAAGTTCAGAAGTTATCCTTTAGATTCATCAATTAAAGGTTTTTCACCACTCACCATGCATAGATTAAGGTTATTGACATCAATCTTCTTAGACAGTTTCTGTCTTCATCTGTAAGTGCTGGCTGCCTGGCTCAGTTTCTATCACCAACATTGTTTTCTTCATTTCTTGCAGTGCTTCACTGACAGGCTTGAGTTGTAGCATTTTTCACGGTACTCTGGCTCAGGGTACTGGCATCAGTCTTCTCAGACAGCTTCTGTCGTCTCCATCTCACAGTGCTGGAGCACTTTGTAGTACCAATGCTATTTTCTTCATTTCTTGCAGTGCTTCACTGGGGTCTCAGGCTTGAGTTGTGGCATTTTTCACTGTACTCTGGCTCAGGGTACTGGCATCAGTCTTCTCAGACAGCTTCTGTCATCTCCATCTCCAGGAGCTGGAGCACTTTGTAGCACCAGCTATTTTGTGTGCTTCACTGGGATCAGAGGCTTGAGTTGTGGCATTTTTCACTGTACTCTGGCTCAGGGTACTGGCATCAGTCTTCTCAGACAGCTTCTGTCATCTCCATCTCCAGGAGCTGGAGCACTTTGTAGCACCAGCACTATTTTGTGTGCTTCACTGGGGTCACAGGCTTGAGTTGTGGCATTTTTCACTGTACTCTGGCTCAGGGTATTGGCATCAGTCTTCTCAGATAGCTTATGTTGTCTCTTTTAGAATGATGATGTTTGATAGTGCTTTAGTCAGCCAACATTTGTTTCTTCCTCGATTTAAGTTGAGCAAAGTCACTGACGAGATCATCAAAGTCCATGGTCTTAACCAGTTCACTTTCGATACATAAAATAGTCAGGGCATTGAGTCTTTCCTGGTCCATCGTGCTCCTTAATTTATTCTTGACTCTACTCAAGGTTGAAAATGACCGTTCTCCACTGCAGTTTGCAGCTGGTGTGCACAAATATATACGAAAGGCAGCTTCCACATTTGGGAATGTTGACTCCAGTCCTCGAGCCTTCAAAAGTTTACACAGGTTAAGAACATCTTTGTCTTCTTCACAAGAAACAAATGATGTGAATTGTATAAATTCATCAGTGAACGACTCCTCCAAATCCCGAGGGTATGCAGCAACTAGACTATCTGCTTGCTTCCGTATCTCATTTACATGCAGATGAGGAAAATCTGTTAACACTCAAAATTTTTTCTGTAATATATCATAAGCGTCTTTTCTTTTCTGCAGGGCAGCACTTAATGTGTCGATTATAACAAGAAATGTCTCAGCATGAAATTTTTCCCTACCTGTTAATGTTGTTTCATTTCTTGGTTCATCAAACATGTATTTGCGATGCCTTTGCCTACTGATGTCTGCTTGGTATGATGTTTCCGGGTCAACCAGCGTTTTTGCTTTCCTTTCATACTCATCAAAATCGTTGCGTATCTCTTGGAGAAATCCTGTTAGAGATGAATATAAATCCACCACCATCTTCAAAGAAATGCCTACTTTCTGTAAAGTCTTACTTGTGGCATGCAGGCGCTGTAATACTGAATTCCAAATGGTTGTCATTAGTGCAGTTTCCAACAATTCCATCTTCTCTGCCAGACTTTCAGCTTCCATCCTTGTGCTTGGTCCTTCTGAAGGATCATCAGCCAGGTTCTGTAATGCAGTCTTCATGTGTTGATAGCCACTGAACAGGGCACTGCATGCATCTGCTCGAGCAGACCATCGAGTAACTGAAAGTGACTTTGGTATTTTCACCTCACTAGGCAACTGCTGCCTCATGATATGCCAACGATGTGTGCAGGCTGAGAAGAATGTGTACAGTGCCTGAAGAAATCCAAAAAAAGATACAGCCTAAACAGCATTCAGCAGCACAGGACCCAACCAAGTTTAAGGAATGCGCAGAACAAGGGATGAAGTCCGCCAAAGGATTGTGTTCTTTTATTCTGGCTTGTAGGCCGCTATATTTTCCTGCCATATTACTCACGTTATCATATGTCTGACCCCTGCAATCCTTTATTTCAATGCCCAATTCCTGAACCACAGACATCACTGTGTTTGCAAGATTTGCTGACGTATGACTATGGATTGGAATGAACTTAAGAAAACGTTCAACTGGATTTCTGTCGGCTTTCACATATCTAACAATGAAAGTCAGCTGATCCACATGAGAAATATCCGGTGTCGAATCAACACTGATAGAATAGTATTTTGCCATCTTCAGTTCTTCCGCAATAGTGTGTATCACGTTTTTACCTGTCAGGTCAATTAATTCATTGCAGATGGTTGAGGACAAATATGATGGTCGTCCTCTTCCAGCATTGCCGAATTTTGCTATGTGGTCAGCTAGAAAAGGGTCAAATTGGCTAATAAGCTCTAAATTACCCAAATAGTTTCCATTACCTGGAGACCCCAGTAGTTCATTGTCACCTCGAAAAGCCAATCCATGTTCTGACAAGAAACGAACCACAGCAACCACATGTTTCAGTACATTTTTCCAGTACTGATACTCATTCTGATATTGTTTTACAATTTCAGCATCAATTCGTCCTGCAGTCCTTTTCCTTTTATGCAGTGTGATTAATGCCATCCTGTGATCATGACTGTGTTCATGTTCATTTACACAAGAGTTTGCATTTTTCCAGTCACTGAAACAAGATTGTGAGAATGCAGTATTCCTCACTGAAAAGAGCTTACAGACATAACAGAAGACATTCCCAGTTAAAGGAGAATAAATCAGCAAATCCCGTGTTGTACATTTACCATTTAACATGATTCTAGAGAAAAGATCCTTGGATAAAAAACGCTTCTTATCTGGGTACAAATGCATGGACTTGGAGAAGTCACATATGTTCTGGTCAACGTCACGATCTATGAAATAATTCCTAAGTTCTTCACATACAGATGTCCACTGAGCTGGGTCGTTGCTGTACAGCTGTGTCTTTTGGGAGCTTTCAACTTGAATCTGATGGCAAGTATCAGTAACCTGTTTCTCAGTAACTTCTGTATTTGTAGGAACCACTGTATTGCTGTCAAATGAAGTCAGATTGCACATGGTGCTGACAGCATGATCCTTTGTGACCCCATGGCATGTAGTAACTGGTGGGCTGCTTTCCAAAGGACTCTCCTGGTAAATATCGGCTTCGACTTCTTTATCTGTGATATGTTGGACTTGGCATGTAGAAACAACGTTGCTTGTTTTTTCCTCAGAGGGCCCTGCATCCATCATTTCCATTGCAATATTTGACACATTGGTGTCTACATTTCTACAGCCTTCCTCACTGCTACCCTGACAATGCTGCTGACCAACAGCCTCCTTGTCTCTAGCACTGCTGGCTGATGCCAAGAAGAAATCTGTTAACTTTGGAACCTTTGCTAGTATTTGTTTCTCTTTTTCTACTTGATCCCTAGGACGTTTACGCTTCTGTGACCCACTTAGATATTTCCGTGCTGTGCTCGACTCCCATTTTTCTACAATATTATTTATAATACAAACATTAACAAAGAATCTTGTCACTGAAAATACTCCAAGCTTATGATCACTTACTACTAACTCTCTACAAGTTTACCCTACCTACCACAAGTGCCCCCGCCCCCAAAAGTGTGGACTGCAACAGAGTACTTAAAGAAAAAACAAATTAAGAAGTAGCTTGCTATATCCAGACAGTTAAGATATGAACCCAACAACATCAGATCATCTTGCATACTGTGTGAATACGTGAAAATCACTTAACCCTTGAAGTGTTCTCCCAGTGTTCAAAAGACACCGTCCCCAGGAAACAGGCTTCATGTACCTTGTGCCTTATCCAGTTACCAAAGAATGGAAAACTGAAAAAAAGTACTAACTCCTAATGCAGTGAGCTGTGGGGGCACGTCCAGAAGTCTGTAGCTGACAGTCTATGGCTGGTCTCAGAACAGCACTGAGGCACCTATTGTAGTACACAGACCTGAGATATTAAAAGGTCTGACAGTGCAACCCCCCCCCCCCATCATTCACAATCACAAAATTAACTTGACCGGAAAAAAAAAACTGTTACTAGCCAGGGAAGATTATGGATAGTACTTAATAGCAGTACAATACTCAGAACTCTGTTGCTTTTGTCAGTTTATTCTACAATTCTGTGTATGCAGTGCCTAGAGGATGAAGAAAGGAGATGCAGGTAATATAACTATAGTGGTCTGGTCTCCCAGGAAGACCTAAAGGCAAAGGGACAAACACCGTCATGGGCTTGAGGAACAACATGTGCCAAAAGCAGCAGGACCATCCCTTAATGGTCCAACCTACTTAATGAAGTGCACACACTGGGCACTGAGACAGAAGCCAGCTGGAGGACTAGCCAAGAAATAAAATATTCTGATTAAATCAGGATCAGAAAATGTTTGGTCTTGGTTAGCCCTCTAGCTGGCATCTGTCTTAGTGCCCAGTGTACATGCTTCATTAAGTAGGTAGTCAGTGTCATAGGGCATGGTCCTGGTCCTGAGTCTTTTGCACAGCTTTTGATTTGGACTGGACAAACTCCATATTGTAAACAAAGTACAGAGGTAAATAAACACTACTGGAAGGGAGGAAACTTTACTCCACGTATTCCACTTCCAAGACCTTTATTTTATTTATTTGTTACATATAATCGGAATTACAATCCTTTGAGTCACAGACTCAATTACAAAGGCTCCACGTCGGTCACAGGGGGTGGAGGGAGAACGAAATACAAGGATACATATGTAATAAAGCAGTAGCACACAGATGCACAAAACAGCCAGGCAGCAATATTTAAATCAAAATTATATGCAACCAACAAGCAAATTTAATTCAGACTTCAACATCTAATTTAACAAAAATGACCATGATATGCTAGTAATGTTAGTATGAACATATGAAG
This sequence comes from Neoceratodus forsteri, assembly GCA_016271365.2. NCBI lineage: Eukaryota > Metazoa > Chordata > Ceratodontiformes > Ceratodontidae > Neoceratodus > Neoceratodus forsteri. The sequence goes on along the minus strand of CM057449.1, from coordinate 1,697,599,339 downwards.
AAGCCTGCAGAAGAAGGTCATTTGGTCCATCAAGTCTGCTCGTAGTATTGCAGTGTCCACAGCTTGAGCTAATGTTCCTACACTCCCTTCCCTCCCCACTCCTTCCATCCTCCCTCCCTACCCATCATCCTTACCTACCCCTATGCCTATCCCATCCTTTCTTAAAGCTGCCCATGCATTGTCTTTAACAAGACATTGTCTTCCGGTAGTGCATTCCAAGTTTCCACCACCCTCTCCGTGAAGAAGTGCTTCCTGACATTTCTCTTAAACCTCCCACCTGCCTCCAGTTTAAGACTGTCCCCTCTCATGTTATGGTTGTCACCTTGCCACTCAGCTTAAAGAGACTCTCCTGATCAACCTTGTTTATCCCTTTCACGTACTTGAACATCCCAGTCATGTACCCCCCACTCTCCTGTGTTCCAGGAAGTACACGTTCAGTGCCCTCAGCCTCCTCCTCGTATGCGTTACTCTGTTGACCAGATTTCAAGCCGACAAGACAGATCATTTAGCCTATTCTGCTGGCTTTTTAGTATGGTAGTAGTACTCTATCCTGGGATTCCTAGCTGCAATATGCATAACTTTTCATTTCTTGACATTGAAGACAAGCTGCCAAATCCTAGACCACCTCCCTAGCTTTTTTTCAGATCTTCCTGTAGGTTCTGTATCCCTTCATCTGTGTCCACTCTCCCACGAAGATTTGTGTTATCTGCAGGGTTTTATTTAACTCTAAAAATTGATTAGTGTTTTGCTTATAAAAGTGCTAAATCATTGTGAAAATGCATAGTTCTTGCCTGACTGTGTTTAACAAATACAGCACTTCCAGAAAATCTATATAAATACTTTCTGTGGAGTTAGTATCGTCCCAAGAAAAACAATGCTAATCAATTATTTGAAACTCTGCATCTGCGAATAGGCACATTTTGTCCTTAATTCCATCTCCAATGTGAATGATGAAGACATTGAACAACAGCAGCCCCAGCACTGAGCCCTGTGGGACACCACTGTTTACCTGTCTGGTGCCAGATAACTCTCCACCCACAACTACCATCTGTGTTCCATCCCTCAGCCAGTACACTTTGTGAATGTTTTCCTTATTTAGAGGAATTTTTTTGTAAAATAGTTCTTCAACAAACAGTTTAAGAATGCTGGTTCACTCAAAAACAGAATGCAGCATTCAAACACCATGAAGTCTTGCTATATTATAACAATAGCAGTCAGCCACTGCAGCTGAACTGCCCCGGAGAGGAAGGAGTTAACTCCAGAAGATCTGGAGTTCTACAGCGCTAGGGCGCTGTGCCCAAAGCTCTATCTGGCAGTTTCAAATGAAACTGTCAGATTCTTTACTCCGCTTCACTGAACAGTCGCTCCGGAGATCAGCTCCTTCAGCTCGGTTCATTCTCGGTTCAAGGAGTATTTTCAGTTCATTTGAACGGCAAAGTTATTATTTTACCGCATTTCGGTTTAAAGCTCTATCTGGTAACCGTAAGTACTAAAATTTAAGTCTGTGTGGAAAATTAATTATCGGTTCGGTTTTGAACCGATCGGTTGATTTTGTCTGCATTTAAAAGTGTACAGTGGGTTTTAGAGTGCGGTTCCTGGTTCTTATCGGTTCTAAAAAGCGGAATTATAGGTTTTTCAAATACCCTGTGACGGTTAGGAACGATAAAGGGTGTCTTGCCTGCTACTGCCATCAAAAGGGCAAGTTTTGGTTAGGCTGGCATTATGTCTGAGAGCCAAAAGAAAAACCGGGCCCACTGGGTTTCAACACTGTGATGTCTGTGGGGAGCCTTTGCCAAGGCTGACCCACACACCACTTGTGTTTATTGTCTGGGGGCTGACCACCTCCTGTCAGACTGCCAGGTGTGTAAAAATTTCCCTGCAGCCACCCTGGAGAAGAGATTGGGCCGGCTCAGGGAACGAGAGGCCAAAAAGTCCGCTGACCCGGATGGCCAGCCCGGTCCAGTACCCACTGGACCAGAGGGAGTGCCCTCTGACCAGGGCGAGACTTCCTCGGCCAAAAGGAAGGCTGGTTCAGAGGAACCAGTCCCAAGTAAAAGACAAGAAATCAGTAGGTCTGGAGTCCAAAATTGTGTCTCCAACTGCTGCAGAGATAGCTAAAGCCATTCAGATTGTCCAGTCACTGTCTCAGGGATCTGTAGAACCACCAACAGCTGGTAAAAGGTTGGTTCGTTCAGTCCCAGTGGTTCAGGATTTTGAAGTTGAGGATTTTTATGAACCACAGGAGGGGGAGGAGGAATTTGATCAATATATGTGTGGCTGGGGGGGTCTGGACGTGCCCATTGAACCGGACATTTCTCCAGACAGACCTTTAGAATCTCCTCCTATTCTGTCTGAGTCCCCTTCTTTCTTTATTTTTTACAAAAAGGTTGCAGAAACCCTCCAGCTTCCTTTAGAGGAGGCTGTGGATGAGCAAGAGGAGCCTGATTATGTGGAAATGATGGATATTCCAGAGTCTAGGAGGTTGTCTATTCCTTTGCATAAGTCATTTAGGAAGCAAACAACAAAGATTTTAAAAAATCCTCATTCTGTCCTCCTGTAGATAAAAAATGGACAGAAGGTATACTTTGTCAGGCTCGGATACAGACTTCCTTACTGAGCAGTGTAGTCATGTAGGTGTGGTACAAGCTGCAGCCTGTGACAAGGCTAATATTCATCTGGCCTCACATCCTCCTGATAAGGATTCCAGGAAGATTGATGCCATGGTGAAGAAACAGTATATGGCAGCTTCTTTGGGACTCAGGCAGGCAAATTATATGGCTTATGTAGCTAGATATCAGAAATCTAGGTGGGACACAGTATTGCAGTTAGCCAAGCAGGCCCATGGCCAGCTGGCTAGTGAGTTGGAACAGGTGGCTGCTGATGGCATTGAAGCCTCTAAAGTTCAATTTCATACTGCTGTTGATGTTAATGATGTTTCTTCTAGGGTCATGGCCACTTCTGTAGCTTCCGTAGGTTGGCATGGCTCAGATGCACTAATCTGTCCCAAGATACCCAGTCAAAGGCTATGGATTTTTCCTGTAGTGGGAAATTCTCTTTTGGGGAGCAAACAGAAAACTATATGAAAAAGATGGATGAATACAGAACTACCTACAAAAGTGCCCAGGCTAAGGAGAAGCATGCCATGCCACAAAGGCATGCTCCCAGAAGGTAAGGGCAGGCCCTTTCCAGGCCTTTTACAATTTCAAGCCTCCTCTGCTGTCTCTTGAGAGGTTTCTTCAGAGGCAGGGGTAGGCGTGGCACAAGGAGACCGTCCCCTCCCTCAGCCTAAGGCTGCTGCTAAGCAGGCACCCTGATGGGGTGTCCAGGGCCATTCTCCTGTACCAGTGGGGGCAGGTTGGCCTATTTCAGCGAACTGGCTGTCCCTAACTCCCGGACAGATGGGTTCTGGAGGTAATAGGCCAGGGTCTGATTCTCAGCTTCAAACACTTTCCAAAGATGAGAGCCAGGCATTTTCCACCTGCAAATCCTTCAGAAGCCCTTGCTTTGGAAGCAGAGGTTTCTGCTCTGCTGGACTGCAAAGCAGTGGAAAGGGTTCCTCCTTGCCATCAGGGCAAGGGGCTTTATTCAAGATACTTTTTACCCCAAAAGACAGGAGAATGGCGGCCCATTCTAGATTTAAGATACTTGAACAAGCATCTGTTGAAACCAAAGTTCAAAATGTTGACTCTGGCAATGATATTGCCTTCCCTAAGGCCAGGGACTGGCTAGCTTCCCTGGACCTCAAGGATGCCTATTTTCATGTTCTGATCAGGCCTTCTCACCGAAAGTACCTCAGGTTGAACTGCCCTCAGGCCACTACCAGTTCAGGGCAATGCCCTTGGACCTTACCTCTCGCCAAGGGTATTCACAAAATGTCTACGCTGTAGTAGCTCACTTAAGAAGCAAGGGGGTTGCTGTGTTTCCCTACCTGGACGACTGGCTCATTGTGGGTCAGTCTCCAGGTCGGGTGAAATCCCACTTGCAAGTCACCCAGCAGCTTCTCACTTCCCTGGGATTCCTGCTAAACTTACCAAAGTCAGTTCTGGAACCAGTTCAGGTCCTAACTTTCATAGGCGCAGAATTGAACACAAGGTTAGCCAGGGCTTTTCTTCCCTCGGAAAGGGTGGACAGACTCATCGCCCTGGCATCCTCCTTTACCCTGCGGGTCTCTCGACCAGCAAGGCATTTTCTGCAACTCCTCGGGCACATGGCTGCTTCCACAGCTGTCGTGCAGGGAGCAAGATTCAGATGAGGGACATTCAGTTCCATTTGAGGGCCTATTGGTCTCAAAGGAAGGACCCCCTTACCAAGTTGGTCCCAGTTACTCAAACTCTGATCCTAGCCCTCCACTGGTGGCAGGTCCAGAGCAATTTAAGACAGGGGGTTCCCTTCATTCCCATTTCTCACTCCTCACCCTCACCACGGATGCCTCCCTGTTGGGTGGGGGGCTCACCTAGGCGACCTTGCCACTCAGGGGTATGGTCTCCTCAGGAGTCTCGGCTCCACATCAATCTTTTGGAACTCAGAGCTGTCTTTTTAGCTCTTGGTGTTTTCAGATTCTGTCCAGAACAAAGTGGTTCAAGTCAGGACAGACATTACCACCACAATGTGGTACATCAACAAGCAAGGGGCACTTGGTCTTCAGCCTTGTGCACCGAAGCAATGAAGTTGTGGTCTCTGGCTTACTCCTGAACACCTCCCTGATAGCGGTTCATCTCCCAGGGAAGGACAATGTCTAGCGGGCGCCCTCAGCAGAAATTTCTCAAGGCCATCACGAATGGGCTCTGAATCCCACAAGTGCTGGGGTCTGTCTTTTGCCAGATGGGGCACTCCTCAGATAGATCTTTTACGCAGCCCCAGACAACCACCAACTTCCTCTTTTTCTGTTGCAGGCCTCCAGTTCTGGGCTCAGTCCTCTGGACACCTTTCTGTTGGACTGGAAGGGAAGTTCCTGTATGCCTTCCCCTTCCTCTCCTTTTCAGGGTACTAGTAAAAATCAGATCTCAACCTTGCAGAGTGATTCTGATTGCCCCAGATTGGGCCAGACAGCCCTGGTACCCTCTGCTCCTGTCCTTGGCAGTCCACCCTGCCCTGAGCCTGCCCAGAGTCCAAGACTTACTGGCCTGTGCACAGGGGAGAGTGTGGTATCCGGACCTCAAATCCCTCCACCTCAAGGCTTGGCTCTTGAGGAGCTAGAATTTGCTGACTTACACCTTTCTCAAGGTGTCATGGATATTTTAAAGGCTTCAAGGAAGCCTTCCACTAGGAGCCACTTATAATTCTAAGTGGAAGAGGTTTTCCATCTGGTGCTCTGAGAGGCAGATTATCCCAGAATCTGCTGATCTTCCCATTCTACTGGACTATTTGGTCCATCTGAATTCCCTAGGCCTTAGACCAGCTACCCTGAAGGTTCATCTGGCAGCTGTCTCTCCTTTTGTGTCAGCAGGAAGCCTGCCTCCCTTTCTTCTCACCCGGTGTTCTCCAAGTTTTTAAAGGGTTACTTCATACTAATCCTCCTTTTAGGGAACCAGCTCCCGCCTGGGACCTGAATATTTGCATTGCTCAGTTAATACCTTCCCCTTGAGCCTCTGTCTTCTGCAGAGCTCAAGTATTTAACTTGGAAAACCGTTTTCCTAGTAGCTATCACCTCTGCCAGACGCATAAGTGAGCTACAGGCCCTGTCAGTGGAAGAAGATTTTATCTTTCCACAGAGATAAGGTAGTCCTTAGGACTAATAGAAAGTTTTTGCCTAAGGTGGTTTCTGATTTCCACCTGAATCAATCTATCTCTCTCCCAGTATTTTTCACTGAGCATTCTTCCTCAGGTGAGGAGACTGCACAGCTTGGATGTCAAAAGAGCCTTAAGCTACTATTTAGGCGCACCAGAGGTCATAGGTTGAATCCTCCAACTCTTTCTTACCTATGGCGAGGTTGGCAAAGGAAACCTGCCACTAAGAGAACAATTGCAAGGTGGATTGTTTCTTGTATCCAATTCTGTTATCAGAAACTGGGTGAAGTACCCCCTCAGGACTGAGGGCCCACTCCACCAGGGGTACAGCTGCGTCTCTAGCGGCTGCTAGAGACATTCCCATTCTGGAAATTTGTCAAGCTGCTACCTGGAAGACAGTTTACACCTTTACCAAGCATTATTCCCTGGATGTCCAGTCCAGGAGAGATGCTCGGTTTGGCACAGCTGTGCTTCAGAGCCTATTTCCTAAGTAGGTTCTGACCCTCCTCCATGGAGGTACTGCTGTGTAATCTGCTATTGTTATAATATAGCAAGACTTCATGGTGTTTGAAGAAAAAATTACTCACCTTAGTAATTGCTTTTCTTCTCATGGATCTTAACATAACCTCAACTCCTCTCTACCCTCTCAGAACTTCTACTTGGGTAGGGGTGGCAATTGGTGCAAGCACTGTGTCATGCCATTGTAGTTTTCCCTTGCCTCTTTCCTTTGGGTTAGGGATCTAGATTGTTTCATTTAGGTTATTTATATTGCCCCTTCCTGGACTTGAGTCTTTGGGGAAGGGGGTTCATATATGCTTGTCAAGGGTGGTAAAACGAACCATAATACCATCAATTTTGTTATTATGGCTCTGAGTGTTTCTTTGTTCTTTATATTGTTGTTATTACTACTAGTAGTTAGCCATGGGCTAGTGTAGTTTTTTCCACACAGACTTTCCGTCCTTTGATGTTAGCTTCGTAAAGATCTGACAGTTTCATTTGAAACTGCCAGATAGAGCTTTGGGCACAGCGCCCTCGCGCTGTAGGACTCCAGATCTTCTGGAGTTAACTCCTTCCTCTCCGGGGCAGTTCAGCTGCAGTGGCTGACTGCTATTGTTATAATATAGCAAGACTCCATGAGAAGAAAAGCAATTACTAAGGTGAGTAATTTTTTCTTCCAGTCCTTCAGCAGTGCTAGAGAATGGAATGCTGACAGGAAGAATCTATGATCCATTGTCATCATTCTGTACATGACAGTTTAACAGGGATTAATGTAAGACCAGAGCTTGTGTTAACCCCCTACTGAAGTCCCCAAATGAAACTTTTGAGGATTCTGAGGCAAAAAAAAAAAAAGAAGCACTGACCCTCTATATTGAAAGGTTTGCATCTAATCATTAGCAGAAAAAGCATCAGGTAATGTAGTACAAAGACACTCCAGCAAACTTCTGAGCCTAAGCTTTTTCAGAGCTGACCCCCAACATTTAAAGTAGAGGAACCGACCCCCACACTTCACTCATGCTATGCATGCCCTGAAGGCTGTCAGAATCCTTACAGCCAATCAGACTGCAGCATGCTGCACAAATTCTCTCCCCACCCTCTAGCACCACTGTCCCTTCCCCCACTCACCCTGTGACACCCAAGACCCCCTCCTCCTCCACCCTCTACCATCCAATGCATGCCTCCTCCCTCTGCCATCTGGCACCTATAGGCTGAACAAGGGGCAAGTGACCTGCAAGTCATGCACAAGCACCACAACAGAGAGAGGGCTGAGACCTAGCCATCTGATTAGGCCTGACCCTATGTCACCACCCAATTTTTAATGCATCACACAGCCTAGGCCTGCAGTGGACAGTCCCACCAGCTCCGCCGCACCAGGTTTTCAGGGCAGATTTCACCTATTGGGGTATGAGCATATCCCAGATGAGCCCCCACTCTGTAGCCCCCCCTTCCCAAATGTCTAGGGGCCAGATGTTCTTGGGTAAGGGGTCCCAGACAATAAAATCCTCACCAGCATTTCTCTGACCAGAAAGAATGGAATAAATATCTTTTACCTTGAGACGTCTTCTTCACATGTCCCAAGACCCCAAACGATGGATCGGTTTACCCCCAGCAGAAGCCTCCTAGGAGAGCGGACCCAGGCAATTCACCTTTAGCCTTCAGGGGCATTCACTACCTGGTCTCAGAGTAAGAGAGTACAGGAATTTCTGAATTGCTTGAAACCCCCCATGGGAGAATATGGAAACCCCGAAGAAAAAAGAACTGGTTATTTCATTTGAAATCCTTTAAAAGATTAATCACACTGAATTCTGATTTCTCCCAAACAAGTCAAGTTTTATTCTCCTGAGCCCCTAAATGATTAACAGGGCTCGGGGGTCCCAATTGCTTAAAAAAATTTAAATGCACAGCTCCATGGGGCTAAAATGTTTTACATGGTTTACTTGAGAGAGACACTTTTAGGGCAGTAATTAGACAATGCAAGAATCTTCTACTGAAAGAGACTACAGCAGCAGCACTTTACTCAGGACTGAGAATTTCTCGTAAATGACCAGAAACGTGAAGATCCCATAACTCACTGGCACTGGTAATCTTGGGAAGTTATATTTCGGAGGGAAAGCAGTCTAGATTCAGCAGGATTAAACTCAGAACACATTGGACCAATGGGGGATGGGGACTACCATGGATAAAAGGATACTACCTGGCATTCAGAGCCACATAAACCTTGAGATAGTTTGAGGCATCTGATTCTGCCCAGCCCTGTGGTCCGCAATAGAATCTTCCCTGATAAAGGGCTTTCGACCTTCCACCTACTGTACATCTATGGGAGTCGCTACATACCCCCACCTCACTAGTTACAATAACATCATCCATAACTGCCAGGAAAAAATTAGGGAAGATAATTAAAGCAGACCTAGCATACCCCATATATAATCCCCTATGGGGTACCACAACATTAAGACGGGGGGAAATCAATACATTGGAAAACCTGGGAAGAGAATGGGATTAATACAATACAGAACCAGGATCATCAGATATGGATTCCTTCCAAGAACTAGAAAAAAGATTCGACCTACCAAAAGAGGACTTTTGGCAGTTTCTGCAGACAGCAGATCAGAGATTCTACAATTTCTCTGGTTAAAAAGATTAAACAGCTGCAGAACTCACTCATCCCACACCCACTTCATATCTTATTAACTAAAACCAAAGGCTGAACCAGTTTTATATACTCAATTATACAAGTTCAAGTCTGTTGTAGGAAAACTCCGTTAAGCAAGCTCATTCACAAGGAGGTCCTTTGACACAGACAGGTAGTTACAGATTGCATAATCAAAAAAAACAGTACAAATTCAAGTACAGAATTATGGGCAAGCATTAACATGTTGCATAGAAATGACAATGACATGAGAACCCCTCTCAGATGCCCACCCAGATAACATTCCTGATCAAAGCAAAAAAACAAAAAGGAAAATGGGAGCAAGCTTTAGGTAGAGACATACCAGAAAATGAATGGGACTCTTGCTGGGAAGCTGCACAGAAACCGATTAGAGACACCTGCAGCAGTCTTATCCAAAATAAAGTACTACACTGGTGGCATAGAACACCAGCAGCTCTATTTTCAGCAAGCCTAACAAATTCAGATGAATGTTGGAGATGTGATAATGTGCATGGGGATCTTTTCCACATATTATGGTCATGCCCTAAGAGTATGGATCTGTGGAATCTAGCCCACAACTTACTACAACAAATCTTACATTCTAAGCTTCCGCTAGTGGCTGACTTGTATCTCCTAGGTTCAGAGGCCTCTATTACAGACCTTCATCTCTCAAAAAGTCAATCGGGATTTCCTGATCCTTTTTAGTATACAAGTCAAGTGACTCATAGTGTGTAAATGGAGATCCACAGCAATTCCCACCCTTAAAGAATTACTTGATAACATTACCACATCTCCGACGACACCCTAACAAAATACAACAAGACCTGGACACCATTTCTCCAATATATACAAGCTATCTAAACACTCTCCAATGTCAATCTCCTGGGATTTCCTGGTTAATCAACCAAGAATAGGCATAGGCTAACCATAAGGTGCATGTGAATGATCTGCTTCGTCACCTGCAGGGTATAAAACACAGGGTAACTCAGTGGCACCCCCGTCTGCCTACCACAACCACAATACAATACTTATACATACCTTACATCAGAGTTAATAATAGTAACAAACCACTTGAGGTTACTAGCCTCTCACTTAACCACTTGCATCCATTGCTGTACATAGTTTATAACTTATTAGTAGAACGTAGATGTTTTTACGTTTGGCTTTTGATAGGCGTTACTTACAGTATACCTAAAGGTGCTATTTTGACTCTGATAACATAGGAGCTAAAATTTATACCACATGGCATCTAAGCGCTCACAAAACTATGCCTTACCTGGTGCTGTTGCTGGTAACTTGAATCTCTCAACTGACTCGTGGTGGTGCGGCAGCGGTGGTCACCAGGTCAGGTCGTCGTGTGTGATCTGGATGTCCTGGCTGTCCCTCCCCTCAGACACACTCTCAGATGCAGTCCTTTCTTCTTGCCTCCTTGCCTCCACCTAATAATCTATGGATACTCACTGACACTGGCTGGCCACTTAAATTACTTAAGTTGGGCAGTGGCAGCCTGGCCCTGGGCACAGCAACACATGAGGTAGCACTGGGCACTGCTGATCAGAGTACACACTGATTTAGACTGGGGGCCCGAGAAATGCCTGGGCGGAGGGTCAGATCGATGGGATTTTCACCGGTAGGTGCAGCGGTGCAGTGGGCTTGCTTGGCTAGGGCTAGGTGATGATGAGGGCAGGCGGGCGGCAGCAGTCAGTCAGGACTCGGGAGGGAGAGAGCTCTCTGAGCCTTCTGTCTTCGGGTATGGGTTGTGCTGGCTAGTCCCGGTCGTGAGTGAGTGAGTCGCCGGTGAACTGGCATGAACTGAAGTCGTCGTGACTCTGAGAGTCGGAGAGGAGAATAGCCCTTACTAGCTTACCTTACCTGGGCTGACCGCCTGACTAAATAAATGTATGTATGATTATGATGGGATGACCGTCACGGACTGATGATCTCCAAATTTCCACAATTCAATTAAAACCCAAAATGAATGGATCAGGAGGGACGGGGTTGGGTGTAAAAAAAACAAAAATATAACTTGCTGATTTTCTCAATCGGGTCGGATAGGAATGGAATCCCCTAGGAATCGGATTGCATCCTCAAGGCTCCAACACGAACAACGGAGAAGAGGTAAACAGAACGAACTACTGTACTCAGTGGCGGGAAGGCAAAGCTATTAGCCCACCCACACATGCCACAAAACCTCCAATGTGAATCTCCAAAGCACACCACCTGACTCAATGCGGCGGCGTGCGCCTCTTGCCTTGCAGCGCTCTCGTTTTTTTTTTAAATTTCTACAAATTCAGTGGTGGGCTGCCGCTGTGGCGACCATGCTGTCAGTCTGTCCCCCCACCCTGACCCTCCCAAGAAAAAAAAAGCATTTTCAATGCCTTTTGTTTTTACGGACTATGGGGACCTACAAAAAGAAAAACAGCAAAAAAAGTAAAATAAAGGGAATAATGAAGGGCCCCCCTAACAGATGAGGCCCTAGGCCCGGGCCTGTTGTGCCTATGCCTTAATCCGGCCCTGCCAAGTATCCCAAATTAAGAAAACCAAAAGCAGTTATATGAAAAAATGCATTAAAGGTGTCAATGGTAGTAAATTAATACTACAGCTAAAGGAGATCATGTTTAACCACCCTTCACAGCTAGTCATAAATAGTACATCAGGAGTCACCATCAGAATGACTAAAGCTACGCCCGGAGTGAGAACATTCTCACTATGGGCCGATGAAAAGGACCCCACCCCTAGTTTCATATGCTCAAAATGTGGACTTCAGTGCAGAGTGAGACAGTTGGCTGCAGGGGGCCTGAGCCAGAGAAGGTAGTGGTCATGGTTGGCAAGCCTCTAATTTATAAAGGAGAGAATAGGGATAACTATGAAGTGCTAATATGAGGGGCCGGGTAAAGCCAGCAGCCGTCAGGTAGGTATTGGTATATGGTATGATTGTCTGAGATGATTTGATTGATACCATGGATTGATACGAATGGCTGATAAAATTGATGGATGGGAAGGTTCATGATGGAAGGAAGGTGGAAAATGATTGAGTGATATAAGCAAAGTCAGCGAAAGCAAGCCATACAAATCCATTACAGAGCCAACTTAATGGGGACTTAAATACTCAGAAGATTTTAGTGGTGAAGGCAGTATTTGAACATCAGGCATTTGAACCACATGGGGCCACGACTCTCCACCACAACCCCCCAGTCCCCCACCATAGGAAAAACAAAGAAGCCACGGTAAAGCACCATGACCCGCATGCAGATTTTAAAACTAGTTTACTGCTGTAGCTGAGCTGAACTCCAGAGTACAGGAAGTGAAAGGAAAGGCAATGTTCTGAAAACAACAGCAATCACTTGGTATAATTGCATGGAAGCAGGTTTGAATCCCATGGAGAGTATATCGAGATGCAGGAGACTCAGGTTTGAGTCCCGCCAAGTCGGTGTCATAGAAGGTAGGTATGTAGGTAGAGAGAGGCTGTGATGCCAGTGGTTGAAGCAATGAGATTGGAATGCAGTGATTGAGATTTAGCATAATTGAATTGATTAGGTTTAGCAGATTGTTATGGTTTTAACAGGAATAGTGAATTGAATGAGAAACATGATACCATAAATGTATTTAAGGCAGAGTTAGGGCATTACAAGGCAGTAAAACAGGGAGTAGTTGTTAACTAGGCAGCAGAGCTATGAACCAGGTGTAATCAATTAAGTGAAGCAGGAGGCAGCAAACTGCAGAGTGAGCTGAAACATACAATAACAAGTGCAGGAAAACCTAGGTTTGGTAGGAGCCTGTAACACAGGCAGATGAACATAGGACAACAAGATATTAGGAAAACTAAAAACCCCAGCAGAATTGCAGGAGAAAACACAAACACATGTAACCCCCCTGCAAATGGGGGTTCTTTGAAACTCCCTTGGAGCCTGTTTAAGTGCTCTCTACCAGGCTAGTGTCCTGCTCTTTAGCTGAATAATGAGTAACAGGGAGTGTTCTGAAACCTCCGTTTACTGTTTCTTTAAGAACTGCCTGTCGCAGTCGTGATTTATTGAAATGGAGGGGTTGTGGGTTGTATGCCCGAGTCCCGCCTGGGCCGCTGCAAAGTAGCTCACTTCTGCGGTCGCTAGTGGCCCAGAGGGAGTTTTGCTGGGGGATGTGATTGTCTGCTGAAAATAACGTAAACTGATAATGATAATGCAGTTGTTCTGACCTGCCTTCCTTTGCAGTGAGGACTGTTTCGGTTGTCTCCTCCATTTTGGTCCGGAACTGCCGAATTGGACCAATTAGTACTTCGGGACTCTGGAGAGCTGCCTGACCAAAAGGAGACCTGCTTGTAGAGTGGAGAAGGCATTATGGGCTATAGCGCTTTTTTCGCACCACTGAGGGGCAGAGGATCATCTGACTGACAGGTGTGCCAGCAAATGGATACGGGTAGCACCTGAGAGTTTAAGGAGAGCCCCAGGCTAAGAAGGGGCAGATGCGTTGTGGCTGGTGAGAAGAGAGGAGCTCTGTGCTTCTGTGCGAGTGGAGTGTTCGTAAGGGAAGCGCTGTGAAGGCCTGCATCAGCCATTTGTCCGCCTGCTGAGAGAGATGGATTGAATCCGCTGTGTGCGGTCAGAGGAGGCTGGTGCCAGCCCAGCTACCCACCAGGCTTGACCTGTTTTGGAGAATTGGAGAACCTGCTGAATCGCGCTCGGTCCTCAGGAAAGTTGAAGCTGCCGTCGCAGCACTGTGTTCTGCTGAGATTCATGTGAGCTGGGAAGCTGCTGCCTGGTGTGGTACCCCTCTGGAGTTACCATATAAATGTGCGAGGAGGCTGGTGAAACTCAGGCTTAGCCCTGCCCGTGGTGCAGAAATTGTTGCTTGCTAGAGTCATGAGTACTAAACCAGGGTAGCTCTCTGCTAAGTTACAACAGCAGTCTCAAGTTGTTTATTCTACTGCTGGCTGCCTAGCTGAATCTCCTTTCCATTTTTACTTTTATCAGTATTGTGAAGGCTATCTGTGTCAGGGCCCCAACCAGCTGCCACGGTGGACTAGCCATTAGGGCTTGGGCATCCAGAGACAGTAAATATTAGGGTCAGGCCTGTGCACAGAGCCCTAGGTAGATAAGTATAGTGATAAGCCAATCAACATGATCCCTTCCCCCCTTTGTCCTTGTTATCCCCCTTTTAATAAGTCAGATTGTTTGTTTTGCAACTACACCCTGGCTAGCCTGTGCATTTATGGTGAACTACTGCATAGTGACTGTGATATAACTGCACCTTACTTTACAGTGGGTCCCCTGAGCGAGCTGAGAGACATCAGCCTGGGGGCAAGTGTATGGGGGAAAGGTATTGTTGGTACCTTGTGTGAGCCCATAGCGGGACAAAAGGGGGGTTGCAGTAACACAGAGGGCTGTCACCGAGGCACTCTTATCAGTACTAACCCCGACATCTGGGTGGAGGCACCCGCCAACGGATCTGGGCCCCTCACCCTGTCTCCATGGAGGCAGGCAGGGGTAGTAGCCCTAAGGATAGCGCCCCCTGGGGGTTACAAAGTGGAGGCACCGCCGGGATCAGCGTCCCCTAGTGGCCAATTGGTGAAGCACACAAGAAATGGAAAAAGTGGAAGGGGATATGTTGGGAAGAATTAAGCTGGGACCTATTAAGACCATGGTACACAGACTGATGGGGTGGGATGAAGCCAAAGAGGTGGACTTCCAGAAGACTGTGTTACTGTTAAATGTGCCTTTGGGAACCCCAACTGCTGATATCATTTCTGCAGCAGAGCGAGTAAAGTGTTTTGGTAAAGTGGAGGTAAAAGGGTGTATGGCTGATTTGCTTGACCAGAAGTTGCAGGTGTTACTTTTGTGCAGTGTGGCCATCGACCCCAAGAAGGTACCTCCTGTGATCTATCTGGAGGGTGCTTCACAGGGATGGAGGCTAATTCATATTTGAAGTGGGTCAGTCACTCCTGGGGGGGTCTCCTCAAATGAATAGTTTTAAAGACAAACTGCTTAAATTGTTGGCCGTGGAGGGGAGAACTACCCAGGAGCTGCTACAAGCCTTAGATTTGTCCAGTGATGCTACCCCTCAGGGCTCCCCTGGCACCTCCCCTTGTCCGCCCAAGAGTTCTGTGCTGGCTTCCCTGCCCCTAGTGTTCCCACCCATACAGCTCAATTCTTACTGTAAGTTAAAACTTTTCTCTGGCACAGTGCCAGTGCCTCCAGGGAAGGATGACCTGGAGGCTTGGATGGACTATGCCACCCCGTTAGTCCAGGAATGGCAATGCTCTGAGGGGGAGAAAAGGAAGAGGCTGATGGAGAGCTTGCGGGGTCCCGCTTTAGAAGCCATTAGGTTCTTCCGGTCCACCAGTCCGGAAGCCACCGCTGCAGAGTATCTCTCTGCTTTAGAAGGGGTTTTTGGGAGTACAGAGACTGGTGAAGACTTATTATGGAAATTCAGGTTTGCTAAGCAGTGGAGAAATGAGAAACTGTCCGCTTTCGTCACTAGAGTGGAGCAGGCCTTGCAGAAGGCCTATAAAAAAGGGGGAATCACTGCCGCAGCGCTGAATCAGGTCCGGTTAGAACATGTTTTAAAATCTGCCAGATTTTCTAGTGTAATACTGCTGAAACTTAAGTTACATGATCAGTGGGTCACCCCGCCTGAATATTGCCAATTAATGAGGGAAATTAGGGAGGTGGAGACTGATGAAGAGGGGTGGGAGCCATGCGTGGGGGCGGTAAACCCTAGTGGGACCCCTGAGCCTAACACCCCTGAAAAGATCAGCCTGTCCAGAGGGTCTGAGGGATCTCCAGATTTTTCTGGTGTTGTGGGAATGCGAGTTGTCTCCTCTGACCCCCATGTAGAGAGTGAGTTGAGGGCCGAGGTCAGGAATTTACGGGAACTGGTGAGGGACTTAAAGCAATCTGCTATGTACCCTGTTAGGTCCGGGGCCCCTGAGATAAGCCGAAATCAGACCCCCGGCCCAAGGAAGCCCCCTCACTGCTCTCCCCTCTCAGGGCCCCCCACAAATATGGGGCCCACCACCAAACAGTGATCTCCGGGACCCCAAGTTCTGCTACCATTGCAGAGAAGATGGACATTTCCAACCTGAGTGTCAGAGACCAGAGAATTTAAGGAACGTTAATAGCAGACTGATCAATTGGCATTGCCGGACCCAGTCTCGACCCCCCAAGAAAAGTTTTGTGACTCGGTCCCAGGCTCAGTCGACCCTCAATGCTGTGACCCCCGATTGGTCTGATGTGGTCGGGCCTTCAATGGAGACCTCGGTGCGAGTAAATGGGATTCCTGCTCGGGCAGTATTAGACAGTGGCTCTCAGGTGACCATCATGTTTCAGGACTGGTATCAGGCACATTTACCTGAGGTGCCCCTGCAACCTTTGAATGGTCTACATGTGTGGGGGTTGAGCGACAAGGCATATCCGTATTTGGGGTATATCCAAGTTTGGTTATCCTTCTTGACATCTGTGGCTGGAATGGATGAGCAGGTGGAAACTCTGGTTTTAGTTTGCCCACCCACTGGACTGTACGATGGGGTGCCTTTATTGATTGGGACAAATGCTCATATGTTTGGACGATTGGCCCAGTTGTGCTCAGAAAAGCAGGCGTTGACAGCTGGGCGAGTTCTAAAAATACCCACTGTGCTCCAAGACGCAGCTGCCACCCAGAGGAGGGTTGGTCAGGAGGAACCCTGAGGGCCCAGTGGGGGTGGTGTGGAAAAGGACCTGCTCCAGTGATACTTGCCCCAAATGCCCAGTGTGTCTTGCATGGAGAAGTACGATTAAGGACAGATGTCAAGAATAAATTGTTAGTGTTGGATGTGCCTGGAGAGGGAAGATTGCCTGAAGGACTGTTGATAAAGCCCAGTATCTTGCCGGCTAGAGCTCATGCTTATGTCGAGAGAGTGATGGTTCAAGTGCATAATATGTCCGACATGGAGATTCGAATCAGAAGAGGGTGTACCCTGGCAAGTGTCCATTGTGCAGATACAGCGGTACTGCCAAGTAGCAAGGGTCCTGAGGCAGGCTATCGGGTTACTCCTGATTTGTTTGATTTCAGTGACTCTCCGTTGCCAGCTGAATGGAAAAAGAGGATCAGTGAAAGGCTTGCCCAATGGCACCAGGCGTTCTCCCTGAAAGAATGGGATGTGGTATGTGTGCAAGGGGCCGAGCATCACATTCGGCTGCATGACGAGAGGTCTTTCCGAGAGAGATCCCGGCGCCTGGCCCCGGCTGACACTGATGATGTATGGCGGCATCTGCAAGAGATGTTGGTGGCCGGTGTGATACAAGAGTCCAGAAGCCCTTAAGCTTCCCCTATTGTGGTGGTAAGGAAGAAGAATGGGACGGTGCGGATGTGTGTAGACTATCGCACTTTGAATTGGCGGACCATCCCCGACCAGTACACCATGCCACAAATACAGGATGCCTTGGACTGTTTAAATGGCAGCAAGTGGTTTTCTGTGTTGGATCTCCGCAGTGGGTACTATCAGATCCTGATGGCCCCAGGGGACCGAGAGAAGACTGCATTCATCTGCCCACTAGGTTTCTATGAGTTCATTCGAATGCCTCAAGGGATTTCAGGCACCCCAGCCACATTTCAGCACCTGATGGAGAGAGCAATGGGGAATATGAATTTGCTCGAGTGTCTGGTCTATTTAGATGACATCATAGTGTTTGGACGCTCTTTGGAAGAACACGAACAGCGACTATTCAAGGTCTTGGATTGGCTGGAGGAGTTCGGCCTCAAGTTGTCTATAGATAAGTGTAAATTTTTCCAGACTTCTGTAAAATATGTGGGCCACATAGTGTCTACTGAGGGTATAGAGACTGACCTTAGCAAAGTGGAGGCGCTGACTACTTGGCCCCATCCCAGGAACTTGAAGGAGTTGCAATGATTTCTGGGGTTTTGTGGATATTATAGGTGATTTGTTAAGGACTATTTTCGAGTGATTCGTCCCCTCCTCAACCTCACTCAGGGGTACCCTCCTACACACAAAAAGTATAAAAAAGTTGTACGATCAGACGCTGAGAAGGGGTATTTCCAGCCAAATTAACTGTTTGGGGACCGTTGGACTGTTGAGTGTGAGGACACTTTCCATGACATCATATATCAACTCACCCATGCCCCCGTGTTGGCTTATGCTGACCTGGCCAAGTCTACGTTCTTCATACCAATGCTAGTCTTCAAGGATTGGGGGCCGTGTTGTATCAGGAGCACTCAAATGGCCTGAGGCCTGTAGCTTTTGCCAGTAGAAGTCTGGCCCCATCCGACAAGAATTATCCCGTGCATAAGCTAGAGTTCCTGGCTCTGAAGTGGGCCATTGTTGATCAGTTCCATGACTATTTGTATGGTGCCAAGATATTAGTAAAGACGGATAACAATCCTCTGACCTATGTACAAACCTCAGCCAAGTTGGACGCCACTGGCCACAGGTGGCTCTCTGCCTTGGCCACCTAAGATTATGCTGTTGAAGACCGGGCCGGTTTAAACCATATAGATGCGGATGCCCTTTCTCAGAGGCCTATGCCCCAAGCTGACTGGATCAGGTTGTCTGAGCCCGACATAAGAGCTCTTTGCCAGAAGTTTGACAAGGAAGATCAGGTGTCCCCCGATGCTGTGAACTGTATGGTGGATTGCTTGGGGCCATCTGAGAGCTGTATACCTGCTGCTTACTGTCATTTTTCCGCCCTGGACACTAGTTCACTGCCTCAGTTCTACAATACTAGTCTTCAACGGGCTCAATCCCGAGATCCTCTGATAAAACTGGTGGTGAAGCCCTGCAGGACGGGTGAGATGTGTCCAAATTGCGCTCTACCGACTTAAGAGCCACCTTGTTATATAAAGAAGGGCCCAAATTAAGGCTGATTAACCAACTACTATACCGAGAGACTGTACATAAAGGGGACCAGATCATCAAACAACAGCTGGTGCTGCCGGCAGAGTTAAAGGAACTAATTTTAAGGTCATTGCATAATCAGATGGGACATCTTGGTATTGACCGAACTCTCGACTTGGTACGAGCCCGGTTCTACTGGCCAAAGACGAGTGCAGATGTGGAGCGGTATGTCAAGACCTGCAGTCACTGTTTGCAGAGGAAAGCCTTGCCCCAGAGAGCTGCTCCTATCTTCAACATTACTACTAGCGCCCCCATGGAACTAGTCTGCATTGATTTTTTAAGTCTGGAACCCAATCTGAAAAATATCAGTGATATATTGGTGGTTACCGATCATTTCACCCGCTACGCACAGGCGTTCCCTACCAAAGATCGGAAAGCTACTACTGTGGCTAAGATACTTGTTGAGAATTTCTTTGTCCACTAAGGGGCCCTTCAGCGGATCAATTCCAACCAGGGAAGAGATTTTGAGAGCCGCCTGATTAAAAAGATGCTGTCTTTGTGGGGGTGCGAAAGTCAAGAACCACACCTTACCATCCTCAGGGAGATCCCCAGCCTGAAAGGTTTAACCACACCTTACTTGACATGTTGGGCACATTGCAACACAAAGTCAAACCACGATGGAGCCAGCAGATCAGTACCCTGGTTCATGCCAATAACTGCACAAAGAGTGATGCCACAGGATTTTCCCCCTACCGACTGATGTTTGGGAGAGAGACTAGGTTGCCCATGGATGTGTGTTTTGGAGTTTCCCCCAATAGGGTGCAAGCAGAAAATCATCTGCAATACATGCAGAAGCTGAGGGCCCAGTTAAACCATGCTTATCAGTTGGCCCAGACCATGGCGGCTAAAAGAAATCTGGCCAATAAGGAAAGGTATGACAAGAAAGTGAAAACATTGGAGTTAAGAGAAGGGGATAGAGTGTTGCTGCGGAATCTGGGACTGCATGGAAAGCACAAGATTGCTGACTGATGGCATCACCTCCCTCACATTGTTGTGGGACAACTGGCTGATTTGCCTGTGTACAAAGTGCGACCTGAAAACAACTCCAAAAATGTGAAAACTATCCATCGAAATCACCTACTGCCAATTGGGCAGATCCTGATTGAAGCCGAACCTTCCACTTCCGCCCCCTCCCAGCCAGTGACTAGATCTGCAGCTAAGCAGAAAACTAAGCCCGTGGACCTGCCCTTAAATGTGGTCCATAAGGGGGTGTATGTTTCCCCGAGCTCTTTGCCTAAGTTAGCCCTGGGGGATGACTCTAGTCTGCTAATATTGCCCTTCAGGTGTGGTGCCCCTGCTTTAGGTGACCCGCCAGTAACTGAAATTGAGGGGTTCCTCCAGATCTGGGGCTGTAAGCAGGAAATAATGACCTGATTGGAAAAGAAGAGGAACTGAGGGTTGTGTGTGTACATCATTGTATAATCTATAGTGCGCTATAAATATTTATGTATGTAATGCAAAGTGTGATGTACTGTCACTTAGGCTGTGTGCCTTCAAGTGAACTAAGGGCAATTACTTGGCGCGGATGCCAAGTTTTTCCAGGCCAGTGAGGGTGTAACCCCCCTGCAAATGGGGGGTTCTTTGAAACTCCCTCGGAGCCTGTTTAAGTACTCCCTACCAGGCTAGTGTCCTGCTCTTTTGCTGAATAATGAGTAACAGGGAGTGTTCTGAAACCTCCATTTACTGTTTCTTTAAGAACTGCCTGTTGCAGTCATGATTTATTGAAATGAAGGGGTTGTGGGTTGTATGCCCGAGTCCCGCCCGGGCCGCTGCAAAGTAGCTCGCTTCTGGGGTCGCTAGTGGCCCAGAGGGAATTTTGCTGGGGGATGTGATTGTCCGTTGAAAATAGTGTAAACTGATATTGATAATTTAGTTGTTCTGTCCTGCCTTCCTTTGCAGTGAGGACTGTTTCGGTTGTCTCCTCCATTTTGGTCCGGAACTGCTGAATTGGACCAATTAGAACTTCGGGACTCTGGAGAGCTGCCTGACCAAAAGAAGACCTGCTTGTAGGGTGGAGAAGGCATTATGGGCTATAGCGCTTTTTTCGCACCACTGAGGGGCAGAGGATCATCTGACTGACAGGTGTGCCAGCAAATGGATATGGGTAGCACCTGAGAGTTTAAGGAGAGCCCCAGACTGAGAAGGGACAAATGCGTTGTGGCTGGTGAGAAGAGAGGAGCTCTGTGCTTCTGTGCGAGTGGAGTGTTCGCGTGGGAAGCGCATGAAGGCCTGCATCAGTCATTTGTCTGCCGTTGAGAGAGATGGATTGAATTGGCTGTGTGCGGTCAGAGGAGGCTGGTGCCAGCCCAGCTACCCACCAGGCTTGATCTGTTTAGGAGGATTGGAGAACCTGCTGAATTGCGCTCAGTCCTCGGGAAAGTCGAAGCTGCCGTCGCAGCACTGTGTTCTGCTGAGATTCATGTGAGCCGGGAAGCTGCTGCCTGGTGTGGTACCCCTCTGGAGTTACCATATAAATGTGTGAGGAGGCTGGTGAAACTCAGGCTTAGCCCTGCCCGTGGTGCAGAAATTGTTGCTTGCTGGAGTCCTGAGTACTAAACCAGGTTAGCTCTCTGCTAAGTTACAACAGCAGTCTCAAGTTGTTTATTCTACTGCTGGCTGCCTAGCTGAATCTCCTTTCCATTCTGACATTTATCAGAATTGTGAAGGCTATCTGTGTCAGGGCCCCAACCAGCTGCCACGGTGGACTAGCCATTAGGGCTTGGGTACCCAGGGACAGTAAATATTAGGGTCAGGCCTGTGCACAGAACCCTAGGTAGATAAGTATAGTGATAAGCCAATCAACGTGATCCCTTCCCCCCTTGTCCTTGTTATCCCCCCCTTTCATAAATCAGATTGTTTGTTTTGCAACTACACCCTGGCTAGCCTGTGCATTTATGGTGAACTACTGCATAGTGACTGTGATATAACTGCACCTTACTTTACAGGGGGTCACCGGAGTGAGCTGAGAGACATCAGCCTAGGGGCAAGTGTGTGGGGGAAAGGTATTGTTGGTACCTTGTGTGAGCTCAGCGGGACAAAGGGGGGCTTGCAGTAACCCAGAGGGCTGTCACCGAGGCACTCTCATCAGTACTAACCCCGACCTCTGGGTGGAGGCACCCGCCAATGGATCTGGGCCCCTCACCCTGTCTCTGTGGAGGCAGGCAGGGGTAGTAGCCTTAAGGGTAGTGCCTGGGGGTTACAAAGTGGAGGCACCACTGGGATCAGCGTTCCCTAGTGGCCAAGTGGGGAAGCACACAAGAAATGGAAAAAGTGGAAGGGGATATGTTGGGAAAAATTAAGCTGGGACCTATTAAGACCATGGTACACAGACTGATGGGGTGGGGTGAAGCCAAAGAGCTGGACTCCCAGAAGACTGTGTTACTGTTAGATGTGCCTTTGGGAACCCCAACTGCTGATATCATTTCTGCAGCAGAGCGAGTAAAGTGTTTGGGCAAAGTGGAGGTAAAAGGGTGAATGGCTGATTTGCTTGACCAGATGTTGTAGGTATTACTTTTGTGCAGTGTGGCCATCGACCAGGAGAAGGTACCTCCTGTGATCTATCCGGAGGGTGCTTCACAGGGATGGAGGCTAATTCATATTCAAAGTGGGTCAGTCACTCCTGGGGGGTCTCCTCAAATAAATAGTTTTAAAGACAAATTGCTTAAATTGTTGGCTGTGGAGGGGAGAACTACCCAGGAGCTGCTACAAGCCTTAGATTTTTCCAGTGATGCTACCCCTCAGGGCTCCTCTGGCACCTCCCCTTGTCCGCCCGAGAGTTCTGTGCTGGCTTCCCTGCCCCTAGTGGTCCCACCCATACAGTTTGATTCTTACTGTAAGTTAAAACTTTTCTCTGGCACAGTGCCAGTGCCTCCAGGGGAGGATGACCTGGAGGCTTGGATGGATTATTTCACCCCGTTAGTCCAGGAATGGCAATGCTCTGAGGGGGAGAAAAGGAAGATGCTGATGGAGAACTTCCGGGGTCTCGCTTTAGAAGCCATTGGGTTCTTCCGGGCCACCAGTCCGGAAGCCACCGCTGCAGAGTATCTCTCTACTTTAGAAGGGGTTTTTGGGAGTACAGAGACTGGTGAAGACTTATTATGGAAATTCAGGTTTGCTAAGCAGTGTAGAAATGAGAAACTGTCCGCTTTCATCACTAGAGTGGAGTGGGCCTTGCAGAAGGCCTATAGAAAAGGGGGAATCACTGCTGCAGCCCTGAATCAGGTCCGGTTAGAACATGTTTTAAAATCTGCCAGATTTTCTAGTGTAATACTGCTGAAACTTAAGTCACATGATCGGCGAGTCACGCCGCCTGAATATTGCCAATTAATGAAGGAAATTAGGGAGGTGGAGACTGATGAAGAGGGGTGGGAGCCATGCGTGGGGGCGGTAAACCCTAGTGGGACCCCTGAGCCTAACACCCCTGAAGAGGTCAGCCTGTCCAGAGGGTCTGAGGGATCTCCAGATTTTTCTGGTATTGTGGGAATGCAAGTTGTCTCCTCTGACCCCCATGTAGAGAGTGAGTTGAGGGCCGAGGTAAGGAATTTACGGGAACTGGTGAGGGACTTAAAGCAATCTGCTATGTACCCTGTTAGGTCCGGGGCCCCTGAGATAAGCCGAAATCAGACCCCCGGCCCAAGGAAGCCCCCTCACCCCTCTCAGGGCCCCCCACAAATACGGGGCCCACTGCCAAACAGTGATCTTCGGGACCCCAAGTTCTGCTACCATTACGGAGAAGATGGACATTTCCAACCTGAGTGTCAGAGGCCAGAGAATTTAAGGAAAGTTAATAGCTGACTGATCAATTGGCATCGCCGGACCCAGTCTCGAACCCCCAAGAAAAGTTTTGTGACTCGGGCCCAGGCTCAGTCGACCCTCAATGCTGTGATCCCTGATTGGTCTGATGTGGTCGGGCCTTCAATGGAGACCTCGGTGCGAGTAAATGGGATTCCTGCTCGGGCTGTATTAGACAGTGGCTCTCAGGTGACCATCATGTTTCAGGACTGGTATCAGGCACATTTAGATGAGGTGCCCCTGCAACCTTTGAATGGTCTACATGTGTGGGGGTTGAGCGACAAGGCATATCCGTATTTGGGGTATATCCAAGTTTGGTTATCCTTCTCGACATCTGTGGCTGGAATGGATGAGCAGGTGGAAACTCTGGTTTTAGTTTGCCCACCCACTGGACTGTATGATGGGGTGCCTTTATTGATTGGGACGAATGCTCATATGTTTGGACGATTGGGCCAGTTGTGCTCAGAAAAGTAGGCGTTCAAAGCTTGGCGAGTTCTAAAAATACCCGCTGTGCTCCAAAACGCAGCTGCCACCAAGAGGAGGGTTGGTCAGGAGGAACCTGAGGGCCCAGTGGGGGTGGTGTGGAAAAAGGACCCGGCTCCAGTGATACTTGCCCCAAATGCCCAGTGTGTCTTGCATGGAGAAGTATGATTAAGTACAGATGTCAAGAATAAATTGTTAGTGTTGGATGTGCCTGGAGAGGGAAGATTGCCTGAAGGACTGTTGATAAAGCCCAGTATCTTGCCGGCTAGAGCTCATGCTTATGTCAAGATAGCGATGGTTCAAGTGCATAATATGTCCGACAAGGAGATTCAAATCAGAAGAGGGTGTACCCTGGCAAGTTTCCATTGTGCGGATACCGCGGTACTGCCAAGTAGCAAGGTTCCCGAGGCAGACTATCGGGTTACTCCTGATTTGTTTGATTTCAGTGACTCTCCGTTGCCAGCTGAATGGAAAAAAAGGATCAGTGAAAGGCTCGCCCAATGGGACCAGGCGTTCTTCCTGAAAGAATGGGATGTGGGATGTGTGCAAGGGGCTGAGCATCACATTCACCTGCATGACGAAAGGCCTTTCCTAGAGATATCCCGGCGCCTGGCCCCGGCTGACATTGATGATGTATGGCGGCAACTGCAAGAGATGTTGGCGGCTGGTGTGATACAAAAGTCCAGAAGCCCTTATGCTTCCCCTATTGTGGTGGTAAGGAAGAAGAATGGGGCGGTGCGAATGTGTGTAGACTATCGCACTTTGAATTGGCGGACCATCCCTGACCAGTACACCATGCCACGAATACAGGATGCCTTGGACTGTTTAAATGGCAGCAAGTGGTTTTCTGTGTTGGATCTCCGCAGTGGGTACTATCAGATCCCGATGGCCCCAGGGGACCGAGAGAAGACTGCATTTATCTGCCCCCTAGGTTTCTATGAGTTCATTCGAAAGTCTCAAGGGATTTCAGGTGCCCCAGCCACATTTCAGCGCCTGATAGAGAGAGCAGTGAGGGATATGAATTTGCTTGAGTGTCTGGTCTATTTAGATGACGTCATAGTGTTTGGACGCTCCTTGGAAGAACACGAACAGCGACTATTCAAGGTCTTGGATCGGCTGGAGGAGTTCGGCCTCAAGTTGTCTATAGATAAGTGTAAATTTTTCCAGACTTCTGTAAAATATGTGGGCCACATAGTGTCTACTGAGGGTATAGAGACTGACCCTAGCAAAGTGGAGGCACTGACTACTTGGCCCCAACCCAGGAACTTGAAGGAGTTGCAATGATTTCTGGGTTTTGTGGATATTATAGGCGATTTGTCAAGGACTATTCTCGAGTGATTCATCCCCTCCTCAAACTCACTCAGGGGTACCCTCCTGCACACAAAAAGTATAAAAAAGTTGTACGATCCGACGTTGAGAAGGGGTATTTCCAGCCAAATTAACTGTTTGGGGACCGTTGGACTGTTGAGTGTGAGGACACTTTTCATGACATCATATATCAACTCACCCATGCCCCCGTGTTGGCTTATGCTGACCCGGCCAAGCCCTACGTTCTTCATACCGATGCTAGTCTTCAAGGATTGGGGGCCGTGTTGTATCAGGAGCACTCAAATGGCCTGAGGCCTGTAGCTTTTGCCAGTAGAAGTCTGGCCCCGTCCGAGAAGAATTATCCCATGCATAAGCTAGAGTTGCTGGCTCTGAAGTGGGTCATTGTTGATCAGTTCCATGACTATTTGTATGGTGCCAAGATATTAGTAAAGACAGATAACAATCCTCTGACCTATGTACAAACCTCAGCCAAGTTGGACGCCTCTGGCCACAGGTGGCTCTCTGCCTTGGCCACCTACGATTATGCTGTTGAATACTGGGCCGGTTTAAACCATATAGATGCGGATGCCCTTTCTCGGAGGCCTATGCCCCAAGCTGACTGGATCAGGTTGTCTGAGCCCGACATAAGAGCTCTTGGCCAGAAGTTTGACAAGGAAGATCAGGTGTCCCCCGATGCTGTGAACTGTATGGTGGATTGCTTGGGGCCATCTCAGAGCTGTATACCTGCTGCCTACTGTCATTTTTCCACCCTGGACACTAGTTCACTGCCTCAGTTCGACAATACTAGTCTTCAATGGGCTCAATCCCTAGATCCTCTGATAAAACTGGTGGTGGAAGCCCTGCAGGCCGGGCGAGATGTGTCCAAATTGCGCTCTACCGACTTAAGAGCCACCTTGTTATATAAAGAAGGGCCCAAATTAAGGCTGATTAACCAACTACTATACCGAGAGACTGTACATAAAGGGGACCAGATCATCAAACAACAGCTGGTGCTGCCGGCAGAGTTAAAGGAACTGGTTTTAAGGTCATTGCATAATCAGATGGGACATCTTGGTATTGACTGAACTCTCGACTTGGTATGAGCCCGGTTCTACTGGCCAAAGATGAGTGCAGATGTGGAGCGGTATGTCAAGACCTGCAGTCGCTGTTTTCAGAGGAAAGCCTTGCCCCAGAGAGCTGCTCCTATGGTCAACATTACTACTAGCGCCCCCATGGAACTAGTCTGCATTGATTTTTTAAGTCTGGAACCCAATCTGAAAAATATCAGTAATATATTGGTGGTTACCGATCATTTCACCAGGTACGCACAGGCGTTCCCTACCAAAGATCAGAAAGCAACTACCATGGCTAAGATACTTGTTGAGAATTTCTTTGTCTACTACGGGGCCCTTCAGCGGATCCATTCCGGCCTGGGAAGAGCTTTCGAGAGCCGCCTGATTAAAGAGATGCTGTCTTTGTGGGGGTGCGAAAGTCAAGAACCACCCCTTACCATCCTCAGGGAGATCCCCAGCCTGAAAGGTTTAACTACACCTTACTTGACATGTTGGGCACATTGCAACACAAAGACAAGCCACGATGGAGCCAGCAGATCAGTACCCTGGTTCACGCCAATAACTGCACAAAGAGTGATGCCACAGGATTTTCCCCCTACCGACTGATGTTTGGGAGACAGGCTAGGTTGCCCATGGATGTGTGTTTTGGAGTTTCCCCCAATGGGGTGCAAGCAGAAAATCATCTGCAAATATGTGCAGAAGCTGAGGGCCCAGTTAAACCATGCTTATCAGTTGGCCAAGACCATGGTGGCTAAAAGAAACCTGGACAATAAGGAGAGGTATGACAAGAAAGTGAAAACATTGGAGTTAAGAGAAGGGGAAAATAGTGTTGCTGCGGAATCTGGGACTGCACAGAAAGCACAAGATTGCTGACTGATGGCATCACCTCCCTCACATTGTTGTGGGACAACTGGCTGATTTGCCTGTGTACAAAGTGCGACCTGAAAACAACTCCAAAAATGTGAAAACTATCCATCGAAATCACCTACTGCCAATCGGGCAGATCCTGATTGAAGCCAAACCTTCCACTGCTGCCCCCTCCCAGCCAGTGACTAGATCTGCAGCTAAGCAGAAAACTAAGCCCGTGGACCTGCCCTTAAATGTGGTCCATAAGGGGGTGTATGTGTCCCCGAGCTCTTTGCCTAAGTTAGCCCTGGGGGATGACTCTAGTCTGTTAGCATTGCCCTTCAGGTGTGGTGCCCCTGCTTTAGGTGACCCACCAGTAACTGAAATGGAGGGATTCCCCCAGATCCGGGGCTGTGAGCAGGAAATAATGACCTGATTGGAAAAAAAAGAGGAAGTGAGGATTGTGTGTGTACATCGTTGTATAATCTATAGTGCACTATAAATATTCATGTATGTAATGCAAAGTGTAATGTACTGTCACTTAGGCTGTGTGCCTTCAGGTGAACTAAAGGCAATTACTTGGCGTGGACGCCAAGTTTTTCCAGGCCAGGGGGGGTGTAATCCCCCTGCAAATGGGAGTTCTTTGAAACTCCCTCGGAGCCTGTTTAAGTGTTCCCTACCAGGCTAGTGTCCTGCTCTTTAGCTGAATAATGAGTAACAGGGAGTGTTCTGAAACCTCCGTTTACTGTTTCTTTAAGAACTGCCTGTCGCAGTCATGATTTATTGAAATGGAGGGGTTGTGGGTTGTATGCCCGAGTCCGGCCCGGGCCACTGCAAAGTAGCTCGCTTCTGGGGTCGCTAGTGGCCCAGAGGGAGTTTTGCTGGGGGATGTGATTGTCTGCTGAAAATAACGTAAACTGATAATGATAATGTAGTTGTTCTAACCTGCCTTCCTTTGCAGTGAGGACTGTTTCGGTTGTCTCCTCCATTTTGGTCTGGAACTGCCGAATTGGACCAATTAGAACTTCGGGACTCTGGAGAGCTGCCTGACCAAAAGGAGACCTGCTTGTAGAGTGGAGAAGGCATTATGGGCTATAGCGCTTTTTTCGCACCACTGAGGGGCAGAGGATCGTCTGACTGACAGGTGTGCCAGCAAATGGATATGGGTAGCACCTGAGAGTTTAAGGAGAGCCCCAGGCTGAGAAGGGGCAGATGCATTGTGGCTGGTGAGAAGAGAGGAGCTCTGTGCTTCTGCGCAAGTGGAGTGTTCGCGCGGGAAGCGTGTGAAGGCCTGCATCGGTCATTTGTCTGCCGTTGAGAGAGATGAATTGAGTCCTCTGTGTGTGGTCAGAGGAGGCTGGTGCCAGCCCAGCTACCCACCAGGCTTGACCTGTTTTGGAGGATTGGAGAGCCTGCTGAATCACGCTCGGTCCTCGGGAAAGTTGAAGCTGCCGTTGCAGCACTGTGTTCTGCTGAGATTTGTGTGAGCCGGGAAGCTGCTGCCTGGTGTGGTACCCCTCTGGAGTTACCATATAAATGTGTGAGGAGGCTGGTGAAACTCAGGCTTAGTCCTGCCCGTGGTGCAGAAATTGTTGCTTGCTGGAGTCCTGAGTACTAAACCAGGTTAGCTCTCTGCTAAGTTACAACAGCAGTCTCAAGTTGTTTATTCTACTGCTGGCTGCCTAGCTGAATCTCCTTTCCATTCTGACATTTATCAGAATTGTGAAGGCTATCTGTGTCAGGGCCCCAACCAGCTGCCACGGTGGACTAGCCATTAGGGCTTGGGTACCCAGGGACAGTAAATATTAGTGTCAGGCCTGTGCACAGAGCCCTAGGTAGGTAAGTATAGTGATAAGCCAATCAACTTGATCCCCTCCCCTCTTTGTCCTTGTTACCCCCCTTTTAATAAATCAGATTGTTTGTTTTGCAACTACACCCTGGCTAGCCTGTGCATTTATGGTGAACTACTGCATAGTGACTGTGATATAACTGCACCTTACTTTACAGGGGGTTCCCAGAGCAAGCTGAGAGATATCAGCCTGGGGGCAAGTGTGTGGGGGAAAAGTATTGTTGGTACCTTGTGTGAGCCCTTAGCGGGACGAAAGGGGGTTGCAGTAACCCAGAGAGCTGTGACTGAGGCATTCTCATTAGTACTAACCCTGACCTCTGGGTGGAGGCACCCTCCAACGGATCTGGGCCCCTCACCCTGTCTCCGTGGAGGTAGGCAGGGGTAGTAGCCCTAAGGGTAGCGCCCCCTGTGAGTTACACACAGGAGAACAGAAAAAGAAGCCCACAAGGAAGCACACATCACAGCTGTCTGGAGGCACAATGATACAAATCAAAAGCAGAAGAACATGAACAACAGAAGTCCAGCACAAAACAAGCAAATTCCAATTATGGCAACACGAGGTGGGGGGCAGGGCCCCAGCAGGCTCAAGGGGAAAAGACAGACTGACAGAGTCTCCGGCTGCAAAGAAAAAGTGCTTCAGAGAGAGGCTGGGAGGAACTGCTTATATAGCTCAGGAAGGGGGTGTGGCTGGTTGATTGCCCCATTGAACTACATGCATAGCCTTCCATAAATAAAAAAATTAAAGTGAAGTACAGTACTGTACAGTACTTAAAATACAGTACAAGAAACCATGAAATATATATTACATAAATATAAAAAGATACATTGAACTGTACCACTAGCCTTCCATAAATAAAAAAATATTTAAAGTGAAGCACAGTACTGTACAGTACTTAAAACACAGTACAAGAAACAATAACAAGTATATTACATAAATATGAAAAGATATATTGAACTGTACCACTAGCCTTCCATAAATACATTTTTTTAAAGTGAAGTACAGTACTGTACAGTACTTAAAATACAGTACAAGAAACCATAAAAGATATATTATATAAATATAAAAAGATATAGTGAACTGTACTACTAGTGACTCTATATTCATTATGTACAGTGTATCAGTAAAGTGTTTTCAATGGGTGCATCTGTGTGATATTTCTTAGGAAAGTGCAGTTTGAATATTCTCACAGCCTATGTGTTTGCTTCACAAATATCAGAAAAGAAAAGAACATTAATACCAATGATATTTATTGCGGAATATACTGGAGAAGAAATTCCAGACACTGTACAGGTTCATCATGGTGTCCTTGACTGCCCCTAGCTGCCCAAGTTAAAACAAATATAAGGTTAGAGTGTTTTTCCCAAAGGGTACATCTGTGATGTTTGTTAGGCAAAGTGCAGCTTGAATGTCTCCACTCAGCGCTTGCATTTGCTGCACAAACAACAGACAGAAGCAATAACAACTGACAATTCTTGTAGTAAGAAAAATAAATTCTAAATGCATTGTTCCCCAAGGTGTCCCCTAAATACACTCAGAGGAACATGCTGCTACAAAACGGGAAAAGTAACTTTTGGGGGGTGGTTTTAAGTAATGGCTGCCAGGATCCAGGAACACGTTTCTGCTCAGAAAACCTGTCTTTGGTAAGAGACATCACACAATATGGCTGGTAACATTGGTATTTCTGTTTAGATTAAGCTAGAATTCCAGATTCATGCTCCCCAAGTGGTCCCCTAAATACCCCCAGAGAACATGTTGCTACAAACATGAAAAGGTGGTTTTCTGGAGGGTGAGGGAGAGAATGACGACTACCAAGGTTCAACCTTGGCATAGGTCACACCAAATGGCTGATAATTTGGCATTTCTGCTTATATTAAGCTGAAATTCAAGATGTGTGTGCCCCAAGATGTGCCCTAAATACCCCAAGAAGAAATTTTGTTACAAAAAAAGGAAAGGTGTTTTTTTGAGCAGTGGTTTTAACTGATAACGGACAAGATCCAGGGCAAATTTCTGCTCAGAGAGCCTTTCTTTGCTGGGCAGGCATCACACAAAATAACTGATAACTTTAGCATTTCTGATTAGATTTATGAGAAATTCCAGATGCATGCTCCCCAAGGTGTCCACTAAATAACCCCAGAAGAACGCACTGCTACAAAAAGGGAAAGGTGGTTTTCCCGAGGGGATGATCTTAAGTGATGACTGCTAAGATCTAGGGCAACTTTAATAGTGACATACCCATTTGAAAATGGGAATGCTTGTTAACCTGGTAGACCACTGAGACAATTGTAGTCCCTTTTTCAGGGTCGACTCAGGATAACACAGAGCAAAGGGAAAAATACAGAGCAGTACAAAATAATTTGATGTAGACAAAGAGCAAGGGCATGGAGTTCAGAGCATTGTAAACAACTAAATGTAGACAAGGAGCAAAGACATGGAATGTTGGTCATCATAAACATTATGTGATGACCTGTTACAAAACAATATTACAGTTCTAGTTTAAATTTTGAAAAATTGCATGACATTATAATAGGCTGTGGAGATACATGATAATACAAAGTCATATGACATATAAGGAGCTAAAAGAAAAATGTACTCAGTCACGTTATCAAGCAGAGCAAGGTAAGGTTGTGTGTTACCAATTAAAAGTAGGCGTTAGGGGTTAGGTAGGGGCAGAGAAGGAGGGAGACACAGGGAGGGAGGGAGAAGGGGAGAAAGGAGGAGAGTCAAAGGAAGCAGGAGCAAGTTGCTGAGGAGGAAAGAGAGATAAGTAAAGCATGTTGGAACAAGGGAAGAGAGGGGCAAGACAGTATTAAGGGGGTTAGGGAGTTCTAGTCAGTCACTGCTGCAGAAGAGAAGGACCTATGAGCAACAGTGAGCTGTAGATTGGGTTTTAAGAGAAGGGGGGAGGGGTGCTGACCAGAATGCATGTGGGGCTTGCTTTAGGTGGACAATGTCATTGGAGGAATGGGGGGTAAACTTGTGGACAAGCATGTGCATGAAACTCAGGGTAGAGTATCTCAGTTTGGAAACATAGGTCAACCAACCCAGGGATGAGAGGACATCGCAGTGGTGGTGACGGACATTGACCCCTAAGGTGAACCTTCCCACCCTGTGGTAAGCAAGAGTTAGGAGTGACATGTTAGAAGCATTGGTTGAAAGCAGCAGGGGAGCACCATAAGTGAGATGTGGAAGGAGAGATGAGGAAGCAATTTTGAGGTGAGAGGCAGATGTGAGGTAGGGGCAGATTTAACATAGAAACATAGAATTTGACGGCAGATAAGGACCACTTGGCCCACCCAGTCTGCCCATTTCCCTGCCTACTGGATACGCTGCAGATCCTAGTTAACCAGCAGCCTACTTCTTTCTACCCCAACCCCCTAGAATTGCCTTATGACTGTCCCATGCATGCTTGAATTCCACCACTGTTTTTGACTCCATGAGCTCCTCTGGAAGGCCGTTCCATGCATCCACAACCCTCTCTGTGAAAATATACAGGAGACCCAGTTTTTGGTTCAGCATCCTGGTTAAGGAGGAGACATGGATGTTGAAGGAAAATGAGGTGTCTAAGGTGACACCCAAGTATTTGAAGGATTGGAGAGACTCGAGTGTATTGACATTGAGGGACTTGATGTTCAGAGTGGAAATGGGAAGAGAGGAGAGGGCCTGGTGAGAAAAGAGCATGCATTTGTTTGGTTTTTTGTGTTGAGGATGAATCGATTGCATAGGAACAAGTGCTCAAAATCAGTGAAATCAGCAGCAAGGTCACTGTTGATCCTGGTGAGGTCAGAGGAAGAGTGGTAGATAATAGCGTCGTCCACATAGAGGTGTACAGTTGCTCCTCTACAGTGCCTTGGCAAGTCATTAACAAAGAGGAAAAATAGGATCAGGCCTATTATTGATCCCTGTGGAACCCCATGGGTTATGTTCTTGAGGCCAAAGAAAGAGCCCACCCTCTTGGCTCTTTCGGAGTGGCAGAAAAGGTAGCTCTGGATCCAACAGAGGGCGGTAAGATCCATTCCAGTAGCCTGGAGTTGCTGAAACAAGAGACTATGATCCACTAAGTCAAACGCTTTTGTAAGGTCGATGAAGATGGCTCCAGTGACAGAGCCTTGATCCATGGTCTGAAAGATATCGGAGATTACTTTTAACAAGGCTGTAAGGGTGCTATGTTTTTTTTCGGAAACCATGTTGATAAGGGGAAAACAGATTGTGGTGGTCAAGGTAACTCTAGAGATGATTATAAACAATATGCTCCTGAATTTTGGCCAGCGGGCACATGATGGAAATAGGCCTGAAGTTCTCAAAAGTGGTGTATCAGCATCTCCGCAACACCAAAAAGGTTGTTGCATTACTGGCTGCCACAAGTTTGCAGCAATAACAGGTGACACATGAAACAGCAGAACATAATGCAACACTGAACACAATTGTACAAATCTCTATAGATGTAAAAATGGATACTACGGACTGGTACCAATTTGACAAATGGGAGAGGGCCAAAGGAGACTCAAGAGGGCCAGAAGATACCTAAAAAAAGGCAAGAAGAGAAATTTGGTCCACAAGCAAGCCTTAAGGTATGGGTCTGAAGCAAAGGAAGTATGTAGGTAGTGGCACCTATCCTACAAACATCTGTAGCTGGTACAGAACTGTATGACAGGTGCTGTTCCATCCACAGAAGGCTGTGGGTGCTCTTCAGGTGTTAGTATCTGCAAACCCTATTTTTGCATGCTTATATCTGGATTCACTCATTTGCACTGCAATGCAGTCACAGAGTGGATTCATCCCCAGTTATTATGTTACCCCTTTCAGTATGGCTGATATGAGTTTGCAGTAGAGTGGCACTGCTTATTCACATACCATTCTGCAACTCCACACCTATCAAATGAATATCAGGCCCTGTGTTTTTCAAGTTTTCCCTATGTTTTAGTAGGATTTTTTATTATTTACTGCAACTAGCTACAAGTATTTGGGGACACGTACATGTAAGAGCTGTAATATTAATAAAATTGGTTTGTACTGTAATGTATATAAATGCATAAGTTTTATATTTTCTGTTACAGTACTCGCTGGCTTTTATTGCACTTTAGAGGTGTTCTGCTTTCATTCTGCATTGTCTCTAACCAGGTTTTTGTCTGCAAAAATCTGTTCCTGGCTACAGTGTCAAATTTATATTGCATTTGCTCTGAACTCTAGCGCCTTTACTCTTGACTGTGAATTCCTGCCATCCACTTGGTAATGCTGAGCTTAGAATGCTGAGCGTAACCATCTGCACATTAGCCACCTCTGGTGAGGCAGTATTAGGAACATGGCCAAAGACTTGCCAACTGAGTAGCATTTGTTTCAAGCTCCCATAGGTAAAAAAAGAAAACATTATAACTATTATCTTTTTTTTTGGTTGAATAATTATTTGACTCAAAGTGGCATCATGGGGTTTTGTATGTTTTAGTTAGATCTATTTTTTCTAACAAATAAAATGGAAACTATTTCTAAACTGCATGGACTAATTGGATATATAGGGCTTGTGCTCAGTTTAATCAATGTAAAAGAGGCACCAGTACTGTATTTTTGTAATATCTGGAATTCTGCATGAAATAAAGGGGCACTGTCAATTCCCTTTAAGTCTGTTGTGGGGGGTGGGGGGCACTGACTGAGGGAAAACAAGAAAGAACTTATTTTACAACAGACACTTGCCTTGCTTTTATTATTTCTTCTAGTTAAAGTTAAACCTTTCCATTTGTAACAGAAAGAAAGACGCATTTGTCAATGCTGAATGTTCATCTGCAGGTATTTGCAGTGGTATTTGCTACTGGTATTGGTTTCAGAGGAGCAAGGAGGCAGCAGTGAGAGCAGCAGGTGCTGCTTGGTGGAAGCTGCACTGTAAATGCAGGAAAGAGCTGCTAGTCAGAGAAACCACTCCTGCTGGCCTTAGTGGACCGGGGGGGGGGGAGAGACTATGCTGGGTGGTAGGAGCTGCCAATAAGTAGATCTGCACCGTGGCTAATGTATAAGCCTGGGGAGTTTCAGAGGAGTGAGGAACGGGGAGAGAGAGTGTGCCAGGTGGCAGAAGCCACTAATAAGCAAAGCCAGTGTGGCTACTCTACAAAGCCAGTGGCTATTGTAGAAGCCACAGGGGAAGGGGGTTCAGGAGTGCAAGAATCGGGAGAGAAAGGGAAGCGGGCGGCAGATAAGGACCGCTAGGCCCATCCAGTATGCTTGTAAGCCATGTACTTGACTATGGCTTCTGAGTCTCCCTAAGCTTCTTCTGTTAATGATACCTCTGCCTATGCACCCCAGTATGCCATTGGCCCTCCCTGCAGCCTTTGTGCTCAGTTTTGACATTTGTAGGTAATCAGAAATGGAAACTCCTAGGTCTTTATCTTCCTTGGTGATCTTCAACACCTTCCCCACCCATCCTGTAGCTCTCCCCAGAGTTTTCTCTTACAAGGTGCATTACTTTACACTTCTTTGCATTGAACCTGAGTTGCTACTCCACTGATCATTTTTCAAGCCTCTCCAGGTCCCTCCTCATTTTCTCAATCTCTTCTGGAGTATCCACTATGTTACAGATCTTGGTGTCATCTGCAAACAGGCAGAACTTCCTTCTAACTCTTCTACAATGTCAGTAATGAAGACATCCAGGACCATTCCCTGTGGTAATCCGCTGTTCATACCCCTCTGTCTGGTTTGGATCACATCTACCACCACCCTCTGCCTTGCTTGCTCTCACCACCTCTTGTGCCAGACTATTTCATGTGTCCACCACCCTCTCAGTGAAGAAAAATGATCACATTTCCTCCTAATGTAACCCCTCCAATTTCATATAATGCCCCCTCAGCCTTGTACTCATTCTACACTGGAAGATGTCTCCCTCCTGCACCTTGTTTATGCCCTTGAGGTACTTGAACATTTCTATCATGCCCCCCCCCGCTCCCTCCTTTCCTCCAGTGAGTACGTGTTGAGGTCCTTTAATCTCTCCTCATATGTATTGTGCTGCAAGTCATGAACCATTTTGGTTGCCCTTTTGTGGACCGCCTCCACCCTGTTAATGTCCTTGCACAGGTGTGGCCTCCAGAATTGCACTCAGTACTCTAGGTGAGGCCTAAGTAATGTTTTATACAATGGCATCACCACCTCCTGCCTTCTGCTAGTGATACCTCTGCCTATGTATCCCAGCATGCCACTAGCCCTCCCTGCAGACTTTGTACTCTGTTTTGACACCTGTAGGTGATCAGAAATGATAACTCCTAGGTCCCTTTCCTTCTTGGTGATCATCAGCACTTCCACCCCATCCTGTAGCTCTTCACAGGGTCCCCTCTTTCCAAGTGCATTATTTTGTGCTTTTTTGCACTGAACCTCAGTTGCCACTCCTCAGACCATTATACAAGCCTCTCCAGGTTCCTCCTCATTTTCTATACCCCTTCCGCAGTATCCACTCTGTTACAGATCTTGGTGTCATTTGCAAAAAAGGCAGACCTTTCCTTATAGGCCTTCTGCAGTGTCAGTAATGAAGATATTAAACAGGACTCATCCCAGGTCCGAACCATGAGGTACCCTGCTGTTCACCCCCATCTCCCTGGATTAGATTCCATTTACCACCAACCTCTGCATTGCTTGCTCCCACCACCTCTTGTGGCAGACTATTCCAAGTGTCTACCATCATCTCTGTGAAGAAAATTTTCTAGCATTTCCTGTTAATCTACCCCCCTCCAATTTCATATCATGCCCCATCATTATTGTACTCCTTCTACACTGGAGATGTCTCCTCCCTGCACCTTGTTTATGTCCTTGAGGTATGTGAACATGTCTGTCATGTATTCCCACTCCCTCCTTTCCTCTAGTGAGTACATATTGAGGTCCTTTAATCTATCCTGATATGTTCTGAGTTGCAAGCCATGTACCATCTTGGTTGCCCTTCTGTAAACCACCTCCACCCTATCAATGTCTTTGCTCAGTTGCAGCCTCCAGAATTTACACTGTACTGCAGGGGAGACCTCACTAGTGTATTATACAATGACATCACCACCTCTCGCCTTCTGCTAGTGATACCTCTGTCTGTGCACCCCAGCATGACACCCATCCCCCATCCTGTTGCTCTTCCCAGGGTTCCCTCTTCTCAGGTGCATTATTTTGCACTTCTTTGCACTGAACCTCAGTAACCACTCCTCAGACCATTTTTTAAACTTCTTCTGGTCCCTCCTCATTTTCTCAACACCTTCTGCAGTATCCAGTCTGTTATAGATCTTGTTGTCATCTGCAGGCAGACCTTTCCTTGTAGGCCTTACGCAACGTCACTAATGAAGACACTGTACAGCAGTGGTCCCAGGACTGATCCCAGAGGTACCTCACTAGTCATGCCCCTCTCCTCAGATTGGATCCGATCCTGCTTCTCACCACCCTCTGCCTTGCTTGCTACCACCACCTCTTATGGCACACTATTCTATGTGACCACCACCCTCTCTGTGAAGAAAACATTTCTCACATTTCCTCTTTTTCTACCCTTTGTCCAATTTCATATCGTGCCCCCTCATTCTTGTACTCCTTCTGCAATGGACGATGTCTGCCCCTGCACCTTGTTTATGTCCTTGAGTACTTGAACATGTCTCTCATGTCCTCCTGCTCCCTCCTTTCCTCCAGTGAGTACATTTTGAGGTGCTTCAATCTCTCCTGATATGTTCTGTGTTGCAAGCCATGTACCATCTTGGTTGAACTTCTGTGGACCGCCTCCACCCTATCAATGTCCTTGAGCAGTTGCAGCCTCCAGAACTGCACACAGTACTGTAGATGAGGCCTCACTAGTGGACTATACAATGTCATCACCACCTCACGCCTTCTGCTAGTGATACCTCTGCCTATGCACTCCAATATGCCAGTGGCCCTTCTTGCAATATTTGTGCTCTGTTTTGACACCTTTAGGTCATCAGAACTGATAACTTTTAGGTTCCTTTCTTCCTTGGTGATCATCATCACCTCTCTGCCCCCCCCCCCCATCTTGTAGCTCTCCCCAGGGTTCCCTCTTCCCAGGTGCATTATTTGGTGCTTCTTTGCATTGAACCTCAGTTGCCACTTCTCAGGCCATTTTTCAAATCTCTCCATGTCCCTGCTCATTTTCTCCACCCCTTCTGGAGTATTCACTCCGTTACAGATGTTGGTGTCATCTGCAAACAGGCAGACCTTTCCTTCTAGCCCTTCTGCAATGTCACTAATGAAGACATTGAACAGGATTGGTCCCAGGACTGATCCCTGAGGTACCCCACTGGTCATCCCCCTCTATCCCGATTGGATCCCATTACAACCACCCTCTGCCTCCTGTCTGTAAGCCAGTTTCGAACACAGTTTATCAGCTTGTGCCCCTTGGCCAGACTATCCATCTTGATAATCAGCCTTCTATGTTGGATGGTGTCAAAGGCTTTGCTGAAATCAAGGTAAGTAACATCCACCGCCCCTCCCTGAATTACTTCCTTAATGAGGCATTAGGGTTTCCAACCCCAATGCCCCACTCCCTTCCTGCTGAGACTAACAGGCATCAGGGGTGTGCCTTTGGGTCATTGGCAATAATGCTCATGCCATTCCACCCCCACACGTACCCTGCAGACACTGACAGGCATTGCAGTGTGCCTTGGGGTCTTCAGCCCTAACACTCACCCTATTCCATAAGAAAATAAGCTGAGATGGGTACAATATAGGAGAATGGGGTAAGTGTTAGGACCAAAGACCCCAAGGCACACCCCGATACCTGTGGCTGGCTGCAGGGTGGGGGTGGGCATGGAATGGCATAAGCACTATGGCCGATGACCCCAAGGCACACCCCTGACACCTGTCAGTCTCTGCAGGTTGGGAGGGGGTGTTACAGTTGAAAATCCTAACACGCCGGGTGTTTGTTGGTATTTTCAGTCCAAATTTTCAACATGGGCACCATGGGATTCAATGA
This sequence comes from Neoceratodus forsteri, assembly GCA_016271365.2. Classification (NCBI taxonomy): domain Eukaryota; kingdom Metazoa; phylum Chordata; order Ceratodontiformes; family Ceratodontidae; genus Neoceratodus; species Neoceratodus forsteri. The sequence goes on along the minus strand of CM057449.1, from coordinate 1,697,560,308 downwards.
CTGGTTGAAAAACGGGTGCAGAGCTCAGGGATTTGGCTTCATTGGGGACTGGGGCTCCACCTGGAGGGATGCAGGCCTATACAGGTGCGATGGTCTGCATCTATCCAGGAGGAGAACCAGGATCCTAGGTGGTAGGTTTATATGGTTCATTGGCAAGCATTTAAACTAGCCAAGGAGGGGAGGTACTGAAAATGAGACAGAAAATCCTAGCCCCCCAAAAAATTAGGGTATTAAAGAGGTAAACACCTAGATACAGCAGTCGATAGGGAGAAGGGCAGGGGTAAATGGAGAAAAAGACAAAGGCAGTAAGGACAAGGATGAGGCAAAAAGAAATAAAGGCATAAACAATGGAGGGTAATGAGTACCAATGCCTGTAGTCTAGGTAATAGGCTCAACAAAATGGTGGCCTTTATGGAAGAGGGATGCCTGGATATCATGGCAGTCACAGAAACATGGCACACAGAGAACCATGACTGGGATGTCAACATACCAGGGCACACAATCTACAGGAGGGACAGGGAGGGAAGAAGAGGAGGAGGAGTAGCTCTCTATGTAAGGGAAAGGATCAAAGCAACAGAACTAAAGGGTAAACAGGGAGGAGAAGAGGCACTGTGGGTCACCCTGGAGACTGGAAATGGCTCCACAATCCGCACAGGGTTATATACAGACACCTCTCTCGGGGAGGAAATGGACAAGGAAATGATAGAAGGCATCCTTGGGATGGCAAAGAAAGGGGAGCTATTGTTGATGGGGGACCTGAATATACCAGATGTTAACTGAAGCACCTTTGCTGCAGCCACATCCAAGAGCAGGGCCATTCTCGATGCCCTACAGGGGACATGCCTCAGACAGCTAGTTTTGGAACCTACTCGGGAGGGAGCAATCTTAAACTTGGTACTCTCAAATGGGGACGGAGAGAGGATCTCCAATCTTGAAGTGAGTAATCATCTAGGAACAAGCGACCACCAGTGTGGTTCACGATAAACTTAGCTGTAGAGTCAAGCCATACAAAAGTGAAGGTACTGGACTTCAGGAGGGCTGATTTTGTCAAAATGGGAGAGTGCCTCAGAAAAGCACTAGCAAACAGGCAAGAAGAAGGGGTGGAGCAACAATGGGGAAACATCAAAACCGCCATCACAGAGGCAACAAGCCTTTGTGTGAAGCAAATAAATAAATCAAAACAAAAGAAAAAAACACTATGGTTCTCAAAAGAAGTAGCAGGAAAGGTAAGGGAGAAAAAGATAGCATTCAGGAAGTATAAGGAAACACAGAAGAAGCAGGACAGAGAACTGTACCAATTAAAGCAGAAGGAAGCGGGGAAGACAGTCAGAATAGCAAAGGTCCAAACCAAGGAAAAGATAGCCAACTCAGTTAAAAAGGGGGATAACACCTTTTATAGGTACATTAGGGAGCAAAGAAAGACTAAGGAAGGGATACTGAGGCTGATTAAAGAGGAAGGTGATTGGGCAGAGAGGGACAGTGAAAAGACAGGGATACTGAACAAATACTTCTGCTCAGTATTCACAATGGAAAAGCAGGGGAAGATACTTAATCCAGTCAATAGAAGCACTCTTATTAGGGGGGTTGATACTAGTCCTTTCATAGAAGAAAGGGTTACATAGGTACATAGATACATAGACAGTGTCAGCAGATAAGGGCCTATGGCCCACCCAGTCTGCCCATTTGAGCTTGTAAGTTCAGTTTATGTTTTCCTAGAAGTCTGTTGCCCCTTACCCTTGACCTCCAGAATTCCTTTATGTCTATCCCATGCATTCTTAAATCCCGTGATTGTTTCAGCCCCCACCACTTCCTCTGGCAGGGTGTTCCACTCATCCACCACTCTTCTGTGAAGAAATTCTTCCTCACGTTTCCTCTGAATCGTCCTCCCTCCAACTTCATCCCATGCCATCTAGTCCTGGAACATCTTTTTAACTTCAAAATAGTGAATTATTGCAGCCTGTTCCTCCCTGTAAGATACTTGTATGTCTCTATCATATCCCCTCTCTCCCTCCTCTCCTCCAGGGAGTACATGTTCAGTTCCTTCAACCTGACCTCATAGGACTTGTGATGCAATCCATGTACCATCTTTGTTGCCCTCCTCTGAACCTTCTCTACCCTGTCTATGTCCTTACCTAGGTAAGGTCTCCAGAACTGTACACTGTACTCCAGGTGGGGCCTCACTAGTGTCTTGTATAGTGGAATTATGACCTCCCTTTTCCTGCTGGTGATGCCCCTGCCTATGCATCCCAGCATCCTATTTGCTTTACCTGCTACCTTGTCACACTGTTTCCCTACCTTGAGGTCTTCAGAGATGATAACCTCAAGATCCCTTTCCTGCTTGGTGCATGCTATATCCTCACCCCCCAACTGATATATTGTGCCAGGGTTTTTGTGCCCCATATGCATTATCTTGCACTTCTTTGCATTGAATTTCAACTGCCAAACCCCTGACCATTCTTCAAGTTTCTGCAGGTCCCTTCTCATTCTGTCTACACCCTCTGGGGTGTCTGCTCTGTTACAGAGCTTTGTGTCATCAGCGAACAGTGAAATTCTGACTTCTAGGTCCTGCGCAATGTCACTGATGATGATGTTGAATAGGACCGGTCCCAGCACTGATCCCTGTGGTACCCCACTGGTCACTCTTCCCTCTGTGGAGTGACAGCCATTTACCACCACCCTCTGTGTCCTGCCACCCAGCCAGTTACCTACACACCACATTACTGTCCTGCCCACACCCATATTTCCCAGTTTGTGTAATAGTCTTCTATGTGGTACAGTGTCAAAGGCCTTGCTGAAGTCCAGATAGGCCATGTCCACTGCCTTCCCCTGATCCACCTCCCTACTCACCCAGTCAAAAAATTCAATGAGGTTGGTCTGACATGACCTCCCCCTGGTGAAACCATGCTACCTTGGGTCCTGTAGTCCATTGACAACCAGATGCTCCACCAATCTCTCCTTCAGTAGTGCTTCCATGATCTTCCCCACTACTGAGGTGAGGCTGACTGGTCTGTAGTTCCCCGCTTCCTCTTTGTTTTCACTTTTGTATAAGGGGACTACATCTGCTGTCCTCCAGTCTTTGGGTACCTCCCCTGTTTCCAGTGATTGGCTAAACAGGATAGCCATAGGTTCAGCCACCACCTCTCTTAGTTCTTTAAGGACCCTGGGGTTCTGAAAGAACTCTTAAAACTGAAGGTGGATAAAGCAATGGGGCCTGATGAGATTCACCCCAGAATTCCCAGAATTCTAAAAGAACTAAGGGAAGAACTAGTAACACCTCTGACTCCCCTTTTTAATAAATCATGGGAGGATGGTGTGGTACCTGAGTACTGGAGGAGGGTGGATGGGATTCCCCTTCACAAAAGTGGGAGCAAGACAGAGGCAGGAAACTACAGACCTGTCAGTTTGACCTCAGTGGTAGGGAAAATGATGGAATCACTTCTGAAGAAAAGAATTGTTGAGTACCTAGAGGCCAGTGGGGCACAGGACCCAAGGCAGCATGGATTCACAGCAGGAAGATCATGTCAAGACAAATCTAATTGATTTCTTTGACTGGGTGACCAAAGTAGTAGACCAGGGAAGGGCTGTGGACATGGCCGACCTAGACTTTGGCAAAGTATTTGCCACAGTCCCACACAAAAGATTAATGAACAAATTAGCCACCCTGGGAGTGGGTTCCAGGGTGGTAGCCTGGGTAAAACACTGGCTGGACAACAGGACACAGTGGGTAATAGTAAATGGAGTCCACAGTGAAGAAAGGGGGGGTCACTAGTGGGGTACCGCAGGGTTCAATACTGGGCCCGGTCCTTTTTAATGTCTTTATAAGTGACATTGCAAAGGGACTGGAAGGGAAAGTATGTCTCTTTGCAGATGACGCAAAGATCTACAACAGGGTAGATACGCAAGGTGGGGAGGAAAGGATGAAAAGGGACTTGGCAAGGTTGGAGGAATGGTCAAATGTATGGCAGCTTAGACTCAATGCAAAGAAGTACAAAGTAATGCACCTGGGAAACAAAAACACAGGGGAAGCATACACAATGGGGGCGAGATACTGACAACAAAAATGGAAAGGGACCTGGGAGTAGTCATATCAGACAACCTAAAGGTGGGACAGCAATGTGAGAAGGCAGTAAGGAGGGCTGTGGGGATACTGGGATGCATAGGGAGAGGCATCATCAGTAGAAAACAGGAAGTTGTTGGACCTTTGTACAAAAAGTTGGCAAGACCACATCTGAAGTACTGTGTACAGTTCTGGAGACCCCATCTCTGCAAAAACATAGACAGGGTGGAGGCTGTCCTGAGGAGGGCAACTAAAATGGTGCAGGGTCTGTACCAGAGGACATATGAAGAAAGACTAAAGGAGCTTAAGATATGTAGCCTCAAGGAAAGAAGGGAGGGGGGGACATGACAGAAACTTTCAAATACCTCAAGGGAATCAACAAAGTCCAAGAGGGTAGCATCTTACAGAAAAAGAGATGTGCAAGAACAAGGGGGCACAATTTGAAGATAGAAGGGGTATGGCTCAGAGGCAATGGGAGGAAATATTTCTCCACAGAGAGGGTTGTAGATGCATGGAACAGCCTTCCTGAGGAGGTCATAGAGTCAAAAACAGTGGGTGAATTCAAGAATGCAGGAAAAGACATAAGGCAATTTAGTGGGGGTAGGAGGAAGTAGGCTGTTGGTTAACTAGGATCTACAGCTTATCCATTAGGTAGGGAAATGGGCAGACTAGGTGGGCCAAGTAGTCCTTATCTGCCATCAAATTCTATGTTTCTATGAGACCCCACTTCATGAACTGTGGCACTATCATTTCATTACTCAATCCTAAAAGGTGATTTCATGCAGTGACTGTGCCATTCTGCATCACAGGTGTGAAATCACATTTTGAGCAGGATGTGAGAAATGACAGCAGTACTGTTCATGAGGTGGTGTGGAAAAATGGCTATGTTGAAAATTTGGAGTGAAAGTACTGAAAATTACCAAAGTTACATGCGTGTGTAGGAAAATTTTAATGGACCTGCATAACATGGCCATTTTTATTAATTTTTCCACCAAATTGTCAACATGGGATTTTGGTACCCCACCTCATGAACACTGCCACTGTCATTTCCTTAATCATTCCTGAAAGGTGATTTCACACGGTGACTGTGCAATTCTGCACCAGAGGTGCGAAAACATGTTTTGGGCATGAGGTAGTGTGCTAAAATGTGTATGTTGAAAATTTGGAGTGAAAGTATAAAAAATTAGCAAAGTTATGCACCTGCATAGAAACTGCATAATGCATGCTTGCAATGCAGCCATTTTTTGGAAATTTTTCACTAGATTTTCAATGTGGGCTTTCTGGGTCCCCATCTCATGAACAGTGGCACTGTTGTTTTGTTAATCGGTCCCAAAAGGAGATTCCACAAAGTGACCACAAAATCACCTTTCAGGACTGAGTAATGAAATGACAGTGCAAGTGTTCATGAGGTGGGGTCCCAAAAACCCCATGTTGAAAATTTGGGGCACAAATTCCTAAAAATGGCCAAGATATCAACATAAGTTGAAAACCCAATTGACAGCCATTATACGGTACTTACTGTACCTTGATTCTTCAGTTTGCGGTTTGGCTTTGAATAGTGTAGACATATCCCAGTCCACAGAAGATCACAGCTGTCGGCCTCGGAGGATAAGTATGGGGTAAGGAGGGGGTGCGGGATAGTGAGTGCGCAGAGGGAGGGTCGGGATGGGGGGAGTTGTACAGGGGAGATACCGAGGGACCATTTTCTCAGGGAGAAAAAAAAAAGATGTCATGGGACCTTTTTTTTACAGGTACATTTTAAATGATTTTTGGGGACACAGGAAATGGACACCTCAGAGCCCTGGACTTTTCAGAGGATATAGAGTTGGGGACACTGGAAGTGGGCTCCCTAGTGTCCCAGACTATTGGGGGAAGTGTGTGCGAGGACCAGGAGAGAAATCCACACCATGGCTATTGTTGAAGTGGGGGGGGGTCAGAGGAAAGAGGAGCAAGGACCGGGCAAACAGACTGTTGCAGGAGCCGCTAAAAAGAAAAGCCACACCTCGGCTATTATTGAAGCAGGGGGAGTGGGGTTTAGAGGAGAGAGGAGCAAGGACCGGGTACACAGACTGCAGTGAGAGCCACTAACGAGGAAAGCTGCACCGCGGCTATTGTCGAAGCTGAGGGGTGAGAGGAGGAGACAGGAGAGAGGACTGGGCACACAGACTGCGGCAGGAGCCACTAACAAGGAAAGCCACACTTCGGCTATTGTTGAAGTGTGGGGGGGGTCAGAGGAGGAGACAGGAGCGAAGAGTGGGTACAAGGACTGTGGTAGTAGCTGCTAACAAGGAAAGTCACACACGGCTATTGTTGAAGTGGGGGGTCAGAGGAAAAAGAGTGAGGACCAGGCACACAGGTTGCAGTGGGAGCTGCTAACAAGGAAAGACACACTGCTGCTATTGTTGAATCAGTGGATGAGGGGGGGTCAGAGGAGGAGAGAGGAGTGAGGACCAGGCATACAGAGTGCAGCAGGAGCCGCTCACAAGAAAAGCTGCACCGATGTTGGGGGGTGGGGCAAGACAATGAGGATCAAGGAGAGAGAGACCCACACTGAAGAACGAGGACCAGGGAGAGAGAGTGCGGTGGGCAGCAGGAGAAAACTGTAGTCATAACTTCGACCGTGCTCATTAGTGATTAGTGTGAACTGTAATGTGCATGGCTGGAGTTACGGTTATAGAAAGAAATGACACACTCTCATTGGAGCGGTACATTTCTTTTAACTAGAAAATTTACCACATCAGCAAAGCTGAACTAGTGTCATAACCAGAGTGCCAATTCATTGGTGTACACTGCAAAGCCCATTGCAGTTTCAGCTGTAATTGGCTAGTGCAGTGACACACCTCACAAATGCCACATAAGATGCAAGATGTTCCTTGCGCAAATGCAAGTGAATGCAAAAAACACTTCCAAACAGGCACATGGGCAGCATATTTGAAGCCTGAGCAAAGTTCTTGATGTAGTCCCCTACCTGTGTGCAAAATAGCCCAACATGCACAGGGTGATATATTCAAGCATGACCAGAGCAATGCGTATCTGTGCAATTGCTGTTTGAGTGTAGTGCTTTATGAATGCAGTGCAGTAAAAGTGCAAACTGCAAGCAAAGCCCCATGCAAACCTCTGGAATCAGCTCTCCCTAACCACTCACCATTCACCTTCACTTCCAGCCCTAAAGCGTCGGTTTGACACACTCCTTTTCATCCTTGTTCTTGTGCTGCCACTTCCCCAGTCCCTCAGCCTATGCCCCCTTGCCCCCTGATAACCTTCTAGTCTCCTCCTTCTGACACATTATTTGTTGATCTGCCAACCCTGCTGGTTATTGAAGATTTGCTGTAGTTACTGCATGTATGATTTTTATCCTATTCTTACTCTATAGCACTTGACTGTGTTATAATTGCAGTTACGGTTTTCTCCCTCTGTTTGCGTTTGCTTCACATTGTGATATTTGCTGTGTCTTTTCTCTCCCTCTGTTTGTACTGTAACCCTGCATCCCTGTGTTGCACCTGGAAATTAGCCCTGACTCAATGTGCCTTTCCCAGTTGCCAAAGCTTAAATAACTCATTCCTTCCTGATGACACCATATGGCGTCATAAAAATATACCTCTTTTTCCTGATGACGCCATATGGCGTCCTAAATCATTTGCTGTAGTGCCTGATGACGCCAATTGGCGTCCATGTCTTTCTCTTGGTGCAGCTCAAGCATTTGTTTACATTTGATGAATTGAGTTGTACCAGCTAATAGGGGACATCGTACCCTTACTAATTTTACCTAATATAATATGTGTTCCCATTGGCTATTTTTGAGAAAACAAGCCTTAATACATAAATAAATATACTCTTTTTTGCATGTGCTGTGAAAAATGTATTATGTTCATTCTGCCATTAGTTTGTATCGTAACAACAAATCATTTTGTTTTAGTGTAACATGTTAAGCTGATCAGGTTTACACTATAATTAATTTCATAATTTATTTATTTATTTTTTTTTATTCGAGCAATCCGATTGGCCGTCACCACTTAGGTGTATTTTTCTGTCTTTTGGGGTTTTTTTCTACAATAACATGTTGTCACTGATATCATGATTGTTATAACTATTAGTCCATTTATACCGTTAAGTGAGCTGAATATTTCTGTATTTAAAAATCGAGCTCTGTGATTGGTCGGATTTTCTGACATCATCAGTACTGAATTTAACTGGTATAAAGAGATTGTCTTAGATGCAGGCACCATCCCCCTGACAAAGCCTTAGTTGTCGAAGCGTCAGGGAACCTGCACACAGATCTTTTGTTGTGTCTTCCACTATTCTATTCAATGTGTGTGCCTGAAATGTTAGACTAAATCCTTATTTAGCATTCAAGCAAGGACTCGAATTTTTTTTACAACCGTCACTGGAGGAAAAGTGGCTCTCTGGGCTCTGGAGTGTACAGTGATTTTTTTTTTTTGATGTTTCAGTTAGGGGTGACAGCCCTCACCTACACCCGCCCTAGCTCCGTAGTGCATCACCATTTGGTCATATTGTTCGTCACTGTTGCCATGCTTGCTCTATGCTTATTGTACACATCACTATTTCCATTAACCAGTCAGAGTGCACACTGGTGCAGGAAGAGCATGGTGACTAGAAACTTAGTTTCAAGATGGGGGTGCTGCTCTTATCCTAAAATACTCACTTCATTTCAGTGCCAAAACCTCGATTTGTAGTCTGTATTTACTTTATTTGTTTTTATTTTTATTTATGATAAAAGTTTTCATAGTTGTTACTTTGTTCATTTTGGGATAATTTCTGGTCATCCTGTGTGATCACATCTTATGGATCCGGCTGGCATTCCTGATGGGAGAGAGTGTTTCTTGTGCATGTACTAGATGAGATCACATGAATTCAGCACCTTTGTTACTTTTAAAGAGTTTATGTTGGATTATAGCTATATTAAAATCTATGTGGCTATGTTGCTCCCTGCGTTATGGATGATACGCGGGTTAGGGTCAGTAGCATCTTTGTCTCATGCTCTGCACTTGAGTTTTCTTCCTAATACGCAGTTGCTGATTGTTTAAAATGAAAAAAATAATGGTGTTGCCTTCAACTTATCTGGCATCAGTCCAGCCCCAATCTCTGATGCATTGTAAAGGCCAAATCAGTTTTGAATCCTCCACAGTCACTGGTGTTGTCCATCGACTCGTATGACGTCAGTCCAGACTCAACCTCTGATGCACTGTAAAGTGTTCTTCAGGTTAAAATCCCTCCACAGCCACTTGTAAGATCTAGCTCCTTACCATGCATCAGTCGAGCCCCAAACTGTAGTGAACAGTGAAGTGCATTTCAGGTTCAGATCCCTCCTGAACTGATGGTGTTGTCCATCGACTTACCATGCATCAGTCCAGACCAATCCCATAATGCACTGTGAAGTGCATTTCATGTTCAAAACCCTCCACATCCACTGGCGTAGTCCTTCAGTTCAGCCCCAATCTGTGATGCACTGTAAAGTATTCTTCAGGTTCAAATCCCTCCACAGCCACTTGTAAGATCTGTCTCCTTATCATGTGTCATTCGAGCCCCAAACTGTAGTGAACACTGAAGTGCATTTCAAAATCAGATCCCTCCACAGCTGATGATGTTGTCCATCGACTTACCATGTATCAGTCCAGACCAATCCCATAATACACTGTGAAGTTCATTTGATGTTCAAAACCCTCTACGTCCACTGGTGTAGCCCATCAATTCATATGACATCAATTCAGCCCCAATCTCTGATGCACTGTAAAGTATTCTTCAGGCTCAAATCCCTCCACAGCCACTTGTAAAATCTATCTCCTTATCATGCATCCATTGAGCTCCAAACTGTAGTGAACAATGAAGTGCATTTCAGGTTCAGATCCCTCCACAGCCAATGGTGTTGTCCATTGACTGATCTGGTGTCAGTCCAGCCCCAACCTCTACTGCACTGTAAAGTGCTGTTCAGGTTCAAATCCCACCAGAGTCACTGATTTAGTCCATCTGTTCATCAGTCTTCAGTCCAACCTTTATCTCTGACAATCTGTGATGTGCATTACTGATATGGATCCCTCCTCAGTCACCATGGTGTAGTCCATTGTGCACATCAAGATTCATTCCAACACTACCCTCAGATGCACTGTAATGTTCTATTCAAGTTCGAATCGCTCCATAACCACTTTAGTCTCTTATGCTCATAATGCTTCAGACCATCCCTTACCTCTGATGCACTGTGATGTGATCAGTGCCAGTGTTTGACGTATACAGTCCATTCAAATAAAACATAGCACACAGTACACATGTGCACCAATGAGCATCACTCCATGGTGCAGGCATACCCACACTCCTTCCCACCCACACAGTGCGCCATACTGAATGTTGCAACATATCACATGTGTATGCAGGCAAACCATGTGACACAGCACATAGTACACAACCTTTACAGGTGTACATGTCATCACCCTGTATGTGTACCCACAATGTTTCTGCATGGCATATGAACACCACTACCAGGTGCAGGCAGCCCCACCTGCTTCCCTACAACTGAGTATACCCCAAGGACAGGTGCCAATTCATGAAACAAAATGACTGCAGTGCCTATGAGCATCATTCCTTGGTACAGGCACACCCACCCCTTCCCCATGACACAGTATACCCCAAATTACCAGTGCCTTTTCAGCAATTTCATCATCCTATACATATACCCATAATGTATCTACAGTGTCTGTTAGCACCATTATTAGATGCATACAGTCCCTCTCATTTCCCCAGAACATATAAAGTGCATCTGAGCCTGTATTATGAATGCAGGACCCTGCCCCACCACCACTAACACACAGTGCTTCCTCATACAGTCATTCCCTCACCTTAAACCATCCCATAATACAACCCCCAAAAATAAACTATGCCAGGAAATTAAATAATACACAGATTTATGTAACATGATGTTTACTGAAAGACTGTGAACCTTTACATGAACAACATCATGCTTCATTTACAGTATGATAAAGCAAACAGCACAAATAAAATACAGTTTCCTATACTTATGGGATTTTATTGCAAAAATAAAATAAAATAGTTTATTTCAATGAAATTATACATTTTAACTACAGCACATATGCAATTAATCATAGAGAGCCCTCCAGCACTAACAAATGTATCCATTTCCTGTGTCAGCTCACTGACCTACACTGGAAGTATTCTTCCTATTTACATCACTTGACCTCACAAAACACTTCCTTCCTGCATCACTTCCTGATATGTCCTTCTAAGGTAATGTGTAAATATGTTCTTACTAAACTAGGGGAAAAACGAAAAAATTGATAATCAGATTCATAAACTAAAATCAGTGGGTAGGAAGAATTGAACACTGCAAAAATTCCAACCAGTGGAGTGGAACAAAAAACTCAAACTGTAATAACAAGAGATTCAGATATTGATTTCTGACTAAAAAAATAGTAAAAAACTTGCAAAATTTATATTTAGACAATGACAGATGTTTATTGTATATTTTTCTACAATTTTAATCAACAATTTTACAGAAATGTAATATTTGTACATGACTAATTAAACAGAGCATAATTATATTTAGATAAAATCATCAGAATTTATTAAAATATGAAAATAACCTCACACAACAATAAATCCAGTTAAACAGACATTACCAAACCTCACTCATTTTCAAAACCTTTTTGTCCTGAAAAACTTTTCTTTTTACAGTTTTAAAATTGAATGTATGGTTTTTAAGATATGTAGGTTTAAGCACAGTGCGTTTGTATGAATGCTGCAGATCTAAAACCCTTTCAGGCACACAGGCGTTCTAGAAGCAGGCAGAGGGTACCTGAACATTCTAAGTGACAATAGGATAGAATGAGATAAATAAAAACATGAGAAAAAATCTATGAAGAAAATACAGCAGGAGACATTGAATAGTCATGTCACACATGGACAAGAGGAAACAACCTCTTTGCACTGTGCAAAAGTGTTAGTTCCTGAGACCCAGCCAATATATGGGACAGCTCCCACAAGTCCTGTATCAGTAGACTGCACTTATACAGCCTATTGATAACAGACTAGAGGGGCAGACAGCAGCCAGCCATGGAGGTCACACAGACAATGTTGCTGCTCCACAGAGATTGCTCCTGTCAGATAATCATAAACCAAAGAAAAAAAATGGAACCAAACATTGAGAGCAGCTGAAAGCACAACATTTACTGAAGTGGTGTGGTATCAAAAATCATAAATCACAAGATACAATGTGCAATAAGCAGTATATATCCAATTATGGTATTTAAAAAAAGCACACAAAACTGCCAGTGACTCAACTGGTTCTTCAGAACACTTTGTCAAGAATGTTGGGGGAGCATTAGACATGAAAGAGAATCAGTGTGTGTGTGTTGGGGGGGTGATTAACAGACCCTGAAGCACCCTCCACTCTCATTCAATCCTCTGGGGGAATTGGGTAAGGGTGGAGGTTGCTTTGTTATCTGTTAAAAAAGAAAGTCTATCAAACTTACTTAATTTCATTTTCTGTTACTTCCAATGTTGGCATTAGGCTAGCCATTTACTGCTGGGTAATATTCATGCTAACCTACTGGTGACCAACATACTCCAAAGCTATGATATCATCATGGGAGTGTGTCCTGTTCCCGCCATTGTCAGATGTGCTCTGACATTAACGCGTGATGTCATCATCACACTGAAGCCCCCTGACTCAGCAGTTGCTAGGGAGGCATAAATTGAAGCCCTATGCAGTACAGATTATTCCTGGATAGAAGGTTTGCTGATGGCCATGCGGCATAGTGCTATTGAATAAAGTCATCAGGAGTTCAGCACACCTCTTTTAAATGAAAATGTTTTCTACTGACAACCACTTCCGCCTATACAATGACTGTGGTTCTATTTAACAGGTAGCTCCTGCCTTATTTTGTGAAGAGCAAGCCAGAATCAAGGTGTATAATATATAGTCAAGCTATAAGCAAGCTGTATAGTAAGCACATTTCTTTTGCATGTGCATGTAAAGGTTTCTTTTTTTCTCCTCAAGTATTTTCTGCACCTTTATTGTGAGGTGGCTACTCAACCCTGTACCCACCACTGCAGAGCCAGCAACCATCTCCCCCAGGATTCAATTGGTGTAGAGGTTCCCCAAAAACTTTCCCTTCATGGCAGGGCCGGTGGGAGGAGGGTCATCCTCCCTCCCAGTGTGAACAATCTAGAGAGGACTATTGGTGACTCCTGGGTGATGATGCAGACATGGGGATGGGTGAGCAGGGCTTCATTAATAATAATAATAATAATAAAATTTATTTAATTAAGCGCCTTTCAATATTTCAAAGCTCTGTACAATAGTAACACAAACAAAACACATATACTGTACAAATACATATAGCATAAAATCACAATAAAACAGGAAATGTCTTTCCCCATAAAAAAGTGTTTAATGCCTGCTTAAAACTCCCCACCATCCTGCCCTTCCAGAGCTGACGGGGCAGAGAATTCCAGAGGATGCGTGCCACAAATCCAAAGGCACACGTGCCAGATGACTTTAAGTTAACCCTCAGAATCTCCAGCAACCTCTCGTCAGCCAAACGGAGCTGTCACAAAGGGGTGTAAGGAACCAGGAGCTCTTTCAAGTAATCGGGACCCAATCCATGTAGGGCTTTGTAAGTCAATAGACCTACTTTAAAAGTGATCCGCCACTGTATTGGCAGCCAGTGCAGAGCGTGCAGCACAGGGGTGATATCAGATCTTCTAGATGCCCCAGTCAACAAACGTGCTGCTGCGTTCTGCACTAGCTGCAAGCGGTGGATATCAACCCCAGGAAGCCCTAGATAAAGGGAGTTGCAGTAATCAAGGCATGATGTCACAAAGGCATGGACCAAAACAGGCAGGTCACTGGATCGAACAAGGTGCCTAATCCTGGCAATGTTCCTAAGATGGAAAAAGGCCAGCTTGACGACTGCCTATACCTGATGTCGAAGAGTCAGACCATCGTGAAGCTCCACTCCCAGGTTACGCCCCTTACACCTTTGCCCTGGTTTTCTTTCTCATCCCTGCTGCAGGACATCAATGCACAGATGTGGAGGTACACATGCACAATGCTCCTGCAGCATCCAGCCTTTGTGCCACCCATGCTGCATTTCCATCAGGCCACCACCAGGTTGCAATCTAAGGCAGGCCAAAATCCATCCCTGTCCTGGGAGAGGACAGGAGAGCAGTTTCCCCGACACTCAATCATCTCCTGCCCCAGTTAACCCTCTGGTGACTCTAGTCCATTCCCAAACCCAGGTTGCCAGCCTGGCAGGAGGTAAGGCCCCAGCGCCTGAGCCCTGCACACCACTAGGCTGGTCTCATGAAAAGGTTTCTAACACATGACAGAAGGGTACCACTTTTTGAGAACAGGCATTTAGGGAATTATATTTTTCTTTTTTCCTTTATTCACAATGATGTATATGTATCCACAAAACCACAGTGATTTAAACATACAAACTAGGTATTAGCACAGAATGTAATTTGTGCATTTTTTCCACAGTATGTTTGGCTGATATTGAGGTGGTGGTGTAGCTTCATTAAAACAGAATGCAAACATTTTTATGAATCAATGAATGATATAGACATAATATAAAGCATTTGTACTCATAGATACTGTACATTGTATCACCATGAGGAAGGGGGAGGATTCTTTGACCCCCAAAACACTGGTGATTGCTATTGTACAGTGATCTGGTATTTTTTAAATAAATCTGTGAAAGCACTATAATTGGGGGTCAGTGACTGATTTTTCCTGTGTCTGCTAGGGATGTAGATATGATGTACACAGAAACAGGCTTCTCTCTAAAAAAGCTTTATTTTGTATTTCAGTACCAGAGGCATCCAGGCCATCGTAGGAGATTGATGAAGAGCATATATTACAGGGAGTGTTTGTGTTATGCGAGCCCTGGACCAAATTTTGTTGGCATTGCCACACTGCAACTCAATTATTGAAACTGTGAACAGGAGATTAAGGTCCAAGTAAGTCACACTGATTACTGGCTACAGCTGCATGCTCTGATCACAAACACATTTAAACTGAGCATGGATTTGCTTTGCTGAACCTGATGATTTTACAGATAAATGCTGAGTACCTTACCTCCTATCAGCAATTGATGAAGGGAGAACATTACAGGGTTTTAAAATAAATAGAGTCCCTTGGGGGAAGGTAGTGTAAACTACACAAAAACAAGTTAATAACTCAGAAACAAAAGCATTTAAAGTTTGACTGGCATGCCCTCTCTCTGTATTTCTGTACTTGAAACAAAAGAGATCACGAAGAGGGTTACCAGTAAATATAGAATTTAGCAGCAAAAAGTGGGATAGTATGTGAAATAAATGTTCAAATGATTGTATGCTGCTGATACTGGAGGCTGTGACAGGCGAATTACAAAATATAATAGCAGAAACTAAGACAGCAGAAACCCAAGTAAAAAAGAAAATCACAACAGAGGAGTATCAAACCTTTCTAGACAGAATCAATAAATTCCTGGAGAAATTAGAAGAAGATATATGGACACACAAAATCAAAAAATTTAAGAGAGATATGATAGACTATAGGGACAGAAAAGTTAACACTTGGCTAAGGACAATACCGAGCAGTTTAAAAAGATTTCAAATTAGGAGTGTCCGAAGTAAAAGTTTAAAAAACTTTGCTTTGACCAAGCTTCCCGAAGTTTTTCGAAGACACAAAGTTGAACTTTGCAGTCAATACACTCATATGGGGAGTTGCAAAGTGTGAGAAGTCCTAAAGTCTGCTCGAGGCAAAGCTGTCAGATTGCATGCAGTACCATGTGAGAAGATCACATGGTGTCTCTACATCAGGAAACTGACTGGGAGAGCTATACTCTGTGCAGTCCTCAAGCTTCATTTCGAGATATTTTTTGAAGTGTTTCTTTTTATGTAGTTTTGTACTATTTTAGTTGAAGTTTTAGTGTATGCTCTGTCTGTGTTGCTTTGTAGTCTGTTCTCACTCTGCAGCACATTTCCTGCAGTGAGGTAAGGGCAATCTACTTTTTTTTCTAATGCTGTTTGTCAGTCGACTGTACTTTCAGATCTTATCTCATTTTTGTGCATTTTAGAATCATAATCATCATCATTAGCAGCTATATTTGTTATTTTGTGTGTTTCATATTACAGCAACAAGCTAATCTTTCTGGAGGCCTGAGTTTAGATCCCACAACTACTGTACCACTTTAATAATGTATGAACTTGAGCAAGTTATTTAAATTCCCTTCACTTTGTGTGCACTCTGAAAGGAGCTTTCGCTCAGTGGGCTTTTCTTTGTCCCCAAAAAATAAAATAAAACCAAACCGAGATTTAATCCTTTCAGAAATAGGCAAGTGTTTGGCATTGTGTAATGCACTATTTCCTTATCACAGCAGTAAAATGCATGGCAGAGGTAAGGGCAAGGGTTGTGGTGGAAAGGAAGCATCAGAAAGTGGACCAGCAACTGGAAGAGGCAGTCCATTGTGGTAAAAAATGTGAGCAGATAATATCGCCAACATTCTTGTTGATAAAGAATGAGGGTTGAAGGAGCTGGAGATAGGCTGAAAGCCAAACAATTGCATTGTACCCTGATTTGCCATTTACTAAGGTATGTGAGAAATCTGATTTTGAGGAATAGAAGAATATACTGGGTTGGGTTTAACCCTCAGGTGGAGAGGAACTGCAGTCTATGGTAATGAAGCCTATAGAAACAGATGCCGAGGAGCAGAAGGAAGACTGGCAAAGGGAGGAGGGTGGTAAAAGTAAAGGATAGTTAGGAGGAGGAGGTGGTTGAAGATAAAGGCAGTGATGATGACCTGGTAGTCAATCATTCCTGAAGTCAGAAATCTAAAAATAAATGGAAGTAGATGACATTAAAGAAAAAACAAAAGCAATGGGTGAACTCCCCACCCCCCAAAAAAGACTGTTGTTGGAAAATGTCTGCCTGCCCAAACTATATCACTTGCCAAGCCCCCGGCATCACCTGCCACATAATTGTCATCATCTTCACTTGTGTCTTTCCATAAAATGTCCCAACCTTCCTAATCCCTATTTGGGATTTTTTTATAAGTGACCCCCACAATGAGTCAGTTGCAATTTGCCAGATATGCCAGGCAAAAGTAAGTCATGGCAAAAAATGATCCTGTTAGGGCACTGGTGGCAACACACCCATTTAAAAAAAACACCTAGGTAAGTGGCAACAGTATCAGTATCTAGCAGCAGGTGGAGTGGGCAGTACAGTAGTACCACAGAATCAACACATGGAAAGGATGGGAGAAGGTTACTTTAGAGGAGGATATTTTATCTGAAGAGGGTATTAACTATACCCCTACTGGCATCAATTTATCTATCAGCAGAAATAGCAGCAACAGTATCATCCATACCTTGACAAAAAAATTAAAAATTCCCTGTCCCTAAAAACAGCACATCAAAAATCACTGGCTTTTTAATCCTTGGTGATCACAATATGACCCCAGAGCAACACAGAGCCCATGTGAAGCATTTCCATCAAAGCACCACCCAAAAAAGTACAGCCCACAATCACCAGCATTCTGTCCTGGCAGTGCAGATTTCCCCCAAATCATGTTGGCCAGGGTACTGAATGCAGCAACAGCAGAAATGCTTGCCATTTATCTGTTACCATTCCTAGTCATTGAAAATGAAGGATTCCACTGGCTTATGGTAAAAGCATGCCCAAAATGGCAGGTTCCTTCCAGGACTTATTTTTCACAGAGGGCATTTCTGGAACTAAAGAATGATGTTGCAGAATGTGGTCAAATGTGCATTGAAGTATTCCTCAAGTTGCTTTGTCCACGTAACCACTGACATATGGAGTAGTGATCCAACATCTGCAAACTCATACATGTGTTTAACTGTACACTGGGTGGAAGTTCCAGGGATGAACCATGATTTTTGTACCAAATGCAACTTAACAAATTGTATGGGTGGAACTGGCATGAGCACTGACTGAAACAGCAGCCAGTCTTCTATGCTGTATAAGCATGCTACATTTGCCATGAAAAGCATGGTTGTGTCACACATTGCAGGCAATGTTTTGTCTTCACTTATAGAGGAGGTAGACACCTGGCTGCACCCACTCTCAGTAAAAGCAGTGTTTATCGAAAGTGACAATGGGTCAAATGTTGTTAAGACCATTACTGATGTGTGTTTTTTCAGGGTGCCTTGTTTGGCACACTGTATTGACCTGGTGGTTACAGAGGTTGTGTAACAAGCAGACATTGAAGAACTACTGATCATGTGCAGGCAAATCTGTGCACATTTTGCAAGGTCTAGAAAGGCCAGGGCCCAGCTGCAAGTACTGCAAGTAAAAAATGGCCTGGCTCAGCACTTGATGAAGCAAAAGCTTATAATGAGGTGGAACTCAATATTATGTATGTTCAATGTTTTGGTGAATAGAGTAGTGCTTGTGTATACTGATAAGGTTTTGAACTTTGGCCTTTCTTTGTTCCCACCCTTGGTAGGTAAACTAGGTAGCGAGTAGGGAATAGAAGGCCAAAAATGATTACCTCCTCCAACTCATGGAGAGTATTACCAGTAGCATGCAGGAGAAGAAACCCTCCCAAGTGGAGGAAACCACTGAAGACTACTGACCTACCCGTCCTCAGGGCAAACTAAGAGGAGATTATCCCAGATTCTTAGAACCATATTCTAATTTTTTGAGTAAGGTGTAATGTTTGTAATGATAAAGTTCCATCTTCCAAGTCTGTTGAATGATGTATTCAGGAGGTTTGAGTCTCGATATTGAAGAGGCAGGTCCAGTCTGAAGAAATGTCCAGATCCAAATATGGATTAAGTCCAGCTGGAAAAAGGTTTGAGCATAGTCCAAAATTAAAATATGATATTGGTTGACATTTGATGGGGGTACAGAATCAATGTGAGCATGAGGAGCATGAGTTGATTAAATGAGCTGCAAGATGCCGAACTGTGGGAAGTATGATGGGTTATGAAATCGTTAAAGTAATCTGTCAGACTTTGTAGAAGGTAAGGGCATGATATAGTGCTTAGTTACTTTGTAGAGTGGCAAGTGGTTCAGATATTTGCAAGGTTCTCAGAAGAGCTTGATCTCAGTACTGATTAAGAAAAATTGCAGGAATTGAAAAGGCTAGATGACGGGGAGGTAGAAGCTTTGACATCTGAATTAGGGTCTCATGGCTTAGAGTTCAGAAATTCATGATGTTTCGCTATGTAAGTATCTATGGAGATGATCAAGGATTCGGAGAGAAGCTTTCGGTACCTGGTAGGAGGAGATAATTGAAAGATTTCAGACCAGTTAAGGAAGGGTGACACATACTGTAAAGATGGTAATTGGATACCGATAGGAATAATGGGAAAGTTCAGTACAATAGGTTTGAAGTTTGAAGCAAGTTATTGTTGCTATAATGAAGTTTGCATGGCCTCATATTCAGGAAGGACCGCGAGTGCAAGATGGTGGATATGGGTATTACTGTAGTTTAATAACCCAGGGCAGGAGCTTAAGTAGCCATGGTGGCTTTGCCTTGCTGGTGGCTTCAATGTCTTTATGCTGTGGGGAGCCCAAGAATGGGTCTTTGAATGAGTCTACTGACTGATATGGCAAAGGGAAGCTGATAGCAAGTGTAGAACGCAATGGGTGCATTGCATGCTTAGTTAGATGTAGAACTGTTTTGGAGCATAGTTGTGACAGGGAGACAACCAGTTCGGTTGAGAATGTGCAGAATGATGAATCAGATGGAGGCTTGCTCTTGGTGATGGTATTTGCTGGAGGGAGGATGGGGGATAAATCCCAACTGATGAGTTAGAAAGGACCACTGGATAGGTAGCTGGCATGATTAGAGTAATGTGATGAAGAGATGTAGATAACTTCATGAAGTATGGTGATGTCCAGGAGCCAGAAAACAGTAGCTCGGATACTGTAAATTTAGTGAGGCCGCTATGCATCAGAGATCCAACAATACATTTTCTGGGGTAGTAGCTTGAGAAGGGTGTTAGCAATGTCCAATGGCTATTCAGGGAATGCAATTCAGAAAACATCGTCAAACTGAGTAAGAACTTTGGGGAGAAAACTATAAGGAGAAGGTATAACAGACGATACCAGTACTGCTTTGTGGTATCCTATGGTTCCAGTTATCCTTGAGAGTTATAGTTATTATGGGGCTACTATATCCAAGGAGGGAATTCAAATCATGTTTCCAGGTAAGACGATGGGTGTGAAGGATACTCCACTAAATCTTGGATCCTATGAAGAATTTGGGAGGTAGGGGTATCCATGCTATTTGAATTAAATGGAATATGTAAGGAAAGATCCTGCAGAGTTGGTTGAGAGATAAGATTATCTATAGTCCGGTCAAATGGGATTCAAAAAATGGATCCTGGGGAGATTATCAGGAATTACTGATATTTCATATAGTGACATAATAATAAGAACATAATAATAATAATAAGCTTTATTTTTATGGTGCCTTTCAAAAACCAAGGCACAGAACAAAGTTTAAAACACATCATACAGCTCAGTATCCTAAAAATATAAAACAGAAAAAAAACAACTAATACAATCAGAAAAAGAAATTTACCACCAAACGCTTGCCTCCACAAATAAGTTTTCAAGGACTGTTTAAATCCCTCCACAGTCATGCATTCCTGTAACTGACGAGGTAGAGAATTCCAGAGGGTAGGGGCCGTAAACATAAATGCCCAGGCCCCAGAAGATTTTAAACACACCCTTGGGATCTCTAGCAACCCCTCAGCAGCTGAGTGCAGTGATTGCCCAGGGTGGTAAGGAACCAGGAGCTCTTTCAAGTAGTCTGGGACTTACAGTCTATATGACTTGCTGTTCAAGGGATGTCGCTGGAAGAGGGTTTCTTTAGGTGAGAAGAACAGGTACTCCTTAGAGCATTGGATGGGAGCTGTAATGTCAGCTGAAGTATAAGTATGAAGCAGATGAAAGGGTAGAAGTAATTCAATGGGCAGGGATGCCAGACGTCAATGGTTGTAAGAACGCCCCAGAAGAGACACAACAAATGTGCAGGAGCCTTGGGCCACCAGGGTGGCAAGAAGGAAGGTAATAGTCCAATGATTGAGGGAAAAGTTCAAAGTGGAAGTCCGCTGAATGCCGGAAGGAGCTTGATAGGAAGTCAGCAGAGGCTGAGCAGTACTGACATCGGCAGGTGCAGGTAAGGTACAGGACTGGGGGCAGTCACCACAACATAGAGTGCAGGAATGTTGAAACAGACCTCAAGCAGTAGTTTCATGTGAAACTGAGAAGCAAATCCAGATACAAGGTGCTGCAAAGTTGAGGTACGAGGTTCCCCCCCCTCCGAAGGAGATGACAAACAAAAATTGCTGATAGCAAAAGGCACTGCAGTGGTGGGGTACAAGATTCCCACGTCCAAAGAAACTGGAGAACCTAATTGTTGATAGCAAAAGGTGCAGTGGTGATGTGCATAAGGTTCCCACCTCCGAAGCAGATGGTGAACCAGAACTGCTAATAGCAAAAGGTGCTGTGGTGATGGGGAATAGGTACCCACCTCCGAAGGAGATGGCAAACTGAAAAGGCTGATAGTTAAGGCTGTAATTAATTAAAGGCAAAAATCTCCATTTTTCACGGGTTAAACACAGTGAAATACATTAAATTTCACGGGTTGTGCATATGAGTTTCACAAACGAATATTTATAATAAGCATTTTTAATTCACTTAATACACATAAAATATGCATAAAAAATCACTTCTTTAATACAAGCTTCGAACTTTAAAACACAGTGCATCAATAAATTGAATAAAGTGTTGAAAATGAGCTTATTTTATATAATTTTGCTGTAGCATGGAACACATCTTTAGATTCTGTGACTTTATGCTGTGTCTGTTTTCATTTAATAGTACACTATATTTGGAGAATGTGCACTCCACTGAAGCGCTGTGCACGGAGACACTCAAAACGCTTAAAGCAATAGAGGCTAAGTTCGGGAAGTGGTATCTGTTGTCCATCCAGAACTGCACTACGTAAGCACTAATTGACTTGCCATTCAATGTTAAAGAGCCACTGATGACAAAAGTAATACATTGCAGTATCCGAATAAGCATACCTCCAATAAATCTCATACCAAATACTAGATTTTTACATTACTTCATTTTAAAGTTAGTAGCCATTTTGTAACCCTGATTGCACTACCTGTGCAATAAAAGCAGGTGTCAGTGAAGAGCTGATGAAGATGTCATCTAGGGACCTCTCAGTCTAGTAATCCCTGTCAGCAAGCTTATAGGACCTGTTTCTCCAAAGTTGTAAAGATCATGTGCAATGGTTTTCACAAGTAAAACAGGCAGCACCAGTCAGTAAACATTGCTATACTAACTATATGTGTTTCAGGATTTGTAACAAAGTTGACAACATTGTATTATTTAATGCTTTTTTGGTGTGGTCCATTTCTCCAGGATTACTGGATGCTTAGTCAGCATGCCTCCAGGCTGCTGAAGCCATTTAGAGTGCTACTCTACTGTGCCTGTTAGGAAGTTGTATTGCTGCTAGTATTGTAATGTTGGTAACTTCACTGCTGTTTGTCAGTGTCTGCTTTACAATAAGTTTTAATAGGGGCCTTATTTGTGTTAATTCCTACTAGGGGTGGAAGTGTTAGCTCTGGTAAAATTATCCTTGTAATGTAGAGTAGAACATAAAGAAGTCTGCCCCACCCACATTGACAAGGAGATGGGATAATTGTTTTAAATTGCCATTCTTTTGAAATCACCACAATTGAATGATAGGTATGAATGATCTCAGCCTTTCACCGCATCAGAAACGTATTCAGTCTGCAAACCTCACAACAGTGTGCTATGACCCAGCATCCAGCAACACAGGAAAAAAGGACCACAACAAAAAGACACCAGACAAAATATTGTCAGCTTTGTTACAAAACCTGAAACACACAATGTTTGTAAATCAATGTTTACTGACTTGTGCTGCCTGTTTTACATGTGAAAACCATTGCACATGATATTTACAACTTTAGAGAAACAGGTCCTATAAGCTTGCTGACAGGGAATAATAGACTGTGAGGTCCCTAGATGACATCAGCAGCAGCTCTTCACTGGAACAGGCTTTTTTGAACAGGTAGTGAATTCAGGGTAACAAAATGCTTAGTAACTTTAAAATGAAGTATCATAGAAATCTACTTTTTGGTAAGAGATGTACTGGGGATATGCTTATTCTAATTCTGGAATGTAGCACTTTTGGCCTGATGGTGTCAGTTGCTCTTTAAGGATTACTGACTGAGTCTGTAATTAATGACATGCAGTCATTGACAGCTTTGTCAGGTGATAATCTGTCTCAATTATCAGACTGCCGATGTGATAGCTGTTTAATCTGACTGCAGCTCAGAAACCTTGACATTTTGATAGCACAGCATGTGTTTAACATTTGCTTTTTACGTGGTGCTGATTGCAAAAATGGTCGAATACATGGATGCAAGAGAACAGAGCAAGTTCACGCAAATCATGCGCTGCATGCACAGTGTGAATTAATTACAGCCCCACTGATAGTAAAAGGTGGTGTGGTAATGGGGTAAAAGGTCCCCTTCTCTGAAGGAGGTGGCAAACTGGAATTGCTGAGAGGAAGAAGTCAACTTAAAACGCTGATGGTAGACCTTTGGATGGAGACAGGGGCAGCATAAGGGGGAAACTGTAGAAGGCCATGGGCACCCATCCTTGAAGATGATCACATATCACATATCCAGCAGGAAGTAAGGGGGAATGTGGGTAAACATGTCCATGAGGAAGGTAATATGGAAACAGAATCATCTGGAATAACAATGAGGGAGGAGATGGCAGCATGGAGCTGAAGGTCTGGAGATCAGAGGAGGTTGAGCCGGAAAGCAAGCCACAATAACAATGCACAGAAGCATGGGAAAAAGTGGAAGGCAAACAGCAAGGAAGTCCAGGAGTCCAATGGACCAAGTGGAGTTGGAGACTGAACAAGCTGGCTGAGTTCAAATCCAGAACATGGGAGGCCAAAGGTGAGGACAAGTACATCAATTCCATGGAGGTAAATGATGGAGTAGGTTGAGTTAGGTGATGGGAGGCAAATGGGGTACAGTGGTCCTGTTCCCGAAGGGAAGCAGCAACCAGATATCAGGTATAGAATGCATTCAGGTGAAACAGTAGATTGAAGACACAGGCTCCCATCCCCAGCAGATGGGGTGAGCTAACCTTCACTGGATGCCACACCAGGCAGAGTTAGGGACAGAGACTGTTGGAAGTCAGCTGGGTATAAAACTGGGTGAGACTGGAGGTGGAGGAAACAGGCCCCTATCCCTGGTAGATAGGGGAAGCCTACTTGCATTGCTATGCCACAGTAGGCAGAGTTAGGAAAGAGGCCATTGTACTGCTGGTATGGACTGAGCAAGGAAAAGGCAGCTGACAGCTGTGTAGTAAGAGGTAGGGAAACAAAAGAAACAGGACTATTTGTATGGTAGTAAGTAAGAAGTTAGAGAATGGGAGGAGGACAATTACCTTAAATGCCATTAAGACAGAGATAGGTCAAACCAGTGAGGAGCATGCAGTGTAGTAATGGAATGCAATGAACATCTGAAGGCCATGTTGGGTGCGAGGTTAATGATTTATGCATGGATGACTGAAAGCCAAGTAGGAAGAAAGCAGGGCAAAATCATATAATTTACATAAAGCATGCTCCTGCTAATTGCAAGCAAGCAAGCAAAATTTATTTATGAAACGCTATTCCATAGATCAAAGCATTGTACATATATCCATAAAACACCAGTAAAATCAATAAAAACACAACCAAGACATATACAATAAATACATATATAGCATATTAATAAAACTAATTAAAATATAAACAGCAGGTATTTAAGTGTCCAAAAAGGCAAAGTCAAATAAATAAGATTTTAAAGCAGATTTAAAGGCGTCAATGGACGGGCACACTCTAATCCAATGAGGTAGGCAATTCTACAAGGTTGAGGCTGCAAAGTAAAAGATCTAGCACCAGAGGTAGTCAAACGTAGCCACAATGCCCCACAGTGACACTGCAGTCCCCTGCCTTGGGAATAATGAAAGCCACAAGCTGAGCTACATGGGATCAAACAGTAATTATAAGGGTGGAAGGGTAGAAACCCCCAAAAGGTGCTCCTTTATGGGAATGTTCTATTAAAGGACAGCCATAAGTATATTTTGGAACATAAGCAGACAAAACGCATAGTGACATGTAATGGATAATGCCAAATAAACAAAAATATATGAGGAGGGGCACAAAATTGAAGCAGGACTGCGTGAACCACTACAAGAGACCATAAAGAGGTGGCGTGCAGAAGCAATATGGGTGATTGGGCATGCCAGAAAGGTTCAGAGGACTACAGGTATAACAAAGTAATACAGGAATGAAAGGCAAGGCAGAAAATATGAATGCCGGGACTAATAAATGGTAAGGTATGAGGAGCATTGGTGACAGATTTAATACTGTTAGGTAAGGTAGATGCTATAGCTGGCAGAGTGGGGTAAATACTGAGGAATGGCAGGCTCCAGGATGGGGTCAGAAGTGGAGCTGTACTGATAAGGAGGAAGGGGTGTGGAGATGGAAAGAGACTGCCAGCATGAGAAGCCCAAAAGAAAACATGTGAAGCAAAGGACTAGGGCAAGAATAAGGGATGGGGGGGGGATGATGCAGTAGGGAATGGGGGAGCAGCTCTGGGAAGGGGAGACAAGTAGAGCCACAGGACAGAGGGTCGGTAATTGATCAAAACCTTTTTTTTTAATTTTGTAATGGCTACAGGTGAAGTTAAGGCAGACTGCTCAGAGAATGTGGTTTGCAGTAACTCAAAGTGCACTGAAATGCAGGAGTCAGAAATAACTGTCGTCAAGAAAACAGGAAAAAATGTGTCCATGCTGCGAAGGAGGTCCAGTGATGGGGAAGAAAACAGTGCCAAACAGTGTATAGGGTTGCAGCAGCGGAACAGGAAGCTGGAATAATACCCAGGTGGAAAAGGTATGCAGTGTGAAATGTGAAAGGATGCAATCCAGCAAGGACAATGTCGTAATGGACATTGGACCACTGACCTGTATGGGAGGTTGAAAACCCAGGGAAGTGAATATCTAGCTCCTCTGCAATGCATGAAAATAAACATAACACAAGTCCTCATGAGGTAATCGAAAGTTAGCGAAAGGTGGTAGTCATGCATAGAAAAAACAAGGTAGAGAATGGAAATTTAAGTGGCAGGTAACTGTCCCACGGCTGAGGCAGAAATGCTCTGGAGAAGGTATCAAGCTAGGACACAAATCATGGAGATAAACAGCTACAACTACGGTAACAATAGAAGTGACAAAGTATGCAGCAAAGGCCATAATCACCCTAGTCTCCTAAAGAGCGGCCAAGGTGGTGGGGATAGCCGGCAAGATATGGGAGCCAAGTCTGGATGGGCAAGCGGGAGGAGAACAGAACCAGGGAAAGTATGGGAGGGAATGGGGAGGGCCCAACAGAATAGGGTGTGCAGAGGGAAAGGGATCCACCATGCAGGGTACAGCACAGGAGGGAGTAGTCAGGAAAGCAGGAGAGTGAGATGGGACCCTCTGAGCAGTAGCAGGGAAGAAAGATGTGAGATAGGAGGAGAGCAGTCCAGCAAAATAGAGGTAGTGGGGCAGGCAGGAGATGGAGCGGCAGCTCCAAAAGGAGTCAGAGAGGAAGCTTAAAACAAGCTTAAAGCTTGGGTGTCAGCATGGCTCAATTGGTAGCACATCCTCCTCTGGACCAGAAGGTCATGGGTTCTCGTCCCACACTGGGATTGGACTTGCACCTAAAAATCACTGGCATCTGAGTGCAATATTGGGGGGTGCTGTACTGCTGGGGTGTGCCGTCCTTTGGATGAGATGTTAAACCGAGGTCCCTTCTGCCCATCCTGGTGTTGTCCTAGTGGGTGTCCAGGTGGAAGTAAAAGAACCCAGGGCACTCTTTGTAAAAGAACAGGGAACATTCCTGGTGTCCCAGCCAATATTCCCCTTCCCATAAACCGGTTCATGCAATTATCCAGGCTGTGTGTGGGTGATGATGTGCGAGATGGCTGCCACCACACATTCAGTCACTTCACTACCAGTCTAGCATTGCTTGTAAAGTGCTTTGGGATACTGTGTGTGAAAAGTGCTATATAAATGTTGATTCTTCTTCTCAACACAAACAAAGGCAGGCATCACAGAAATGGAGAAGGACTTCCGTGGAGGAGAAGACTCTAACATCGAAAATGGGAAAGATGAATTCCTTGCAATGCATATATGATTTCTGATAGCACATCTAATTTCTGGGCGTCCTGAGACTTTTCCAGCCAAGAGAATTCACCATTATTTTCCGGGCACTAAAGTGCATGTTGACAGTTGCTGTGGAGACCTGCATAGCACAGCACCAGCTAGCAACATCAGCATATAAGATTTCTGACAGCGCATTTCATTTCAAGAGTGTCTGGGGCAGTTTCACACTGTGAACTACCATATGGCCGCATGTCGCAGCCTGTCAAACATTTTGGTGCACTCGAGAAAAAGTCTGGGAAAAGAATGTTTACATAAATTATGATTTATGCACAGTTGTTACGGAGTCACAACAACAGTGTTGGGGCAGCAAAAACACAACACAGAACCATGTATCATCACCTGTAGCAGCCAAACATATTTATTGTGGTAACTGTGAAAAATTCTGGGAGCAGAGAATTCATGTATACTGCACTTTTCTCACAATTTCCCTTAAAGTACATATTAAGAACTGCGGTGGGGGGACTGAGTCATAGTGTACCACCCTGTAGCAGAAAGAAGCAGCAGCAGGAGGAATTTATTGTGGTACTTGTGAAAAATTCTGAGAGCATAGAATTTATGTATATTGCGCTTTTCTCACAATTTCCTCTAAGTGCATATTAAGAACTGTGGTGGGGGGACTGAATCATAGTGCACTACCCTGTAGCAGAAAGCAGCAGCAGGAGGAATTTATTGTGGTACTTGTGAAAAATTCTGGGAGCATAGAATTGATGTATATTGCACTTTTCTCAGAATTTCTCTGGAAGTGTTGTGCTTTTCGCATACGTTCTCCTAAAGTACAAAACAAGGACTGTAGCGGGGGTAAATAAATCATAGTGTTAGACCTTGTAGCAGGAAGCAGCAGCATGAGATATATACTCTGGAAGTGGAGAAACATTCTGAGAGCACAGAATTTATGTATGTTGTGCTTTTATTAAAATTTCCCGTGAACTGCATAACAAGAACTAGGGTGGCAGGAATTAATCATAGTGCACCACCTCGTAGTGGAAAGTAGCTGCACAATATATTTTTTTTGAGTAGTTGAGAAAAATTATGAGAAAAGAAAACAGAGGGCTCAATTTTCTAATCCCCGTGAATGCTGCAAGCCCCTGGTGCGCTGACTATTTGGCGCATGAGGCTTGTGGCATTCACCCAGAGGGTGATCATGATTTTTGATCCTGAGGACCAAATGCAGCAAATTAGACCTGGTTTTCCCTGGCCTAACTTGTGCCATTTGGGAGACATGTTTTATGGGGCTTATAGCAAATATTTGGTGCAAACTGCCGTAAATCATGGAAATTGTCATAACTGCACCCGATATACTAAAATCAGGTGCAGCTGTGTCAAAGGAGTTTGGTGCAGCTGCTCCAAAGAATGGGGTTGATTCAGGGCTTGATGTAAGCCCTATGTCAACCTTTGAAAATCAAGCCCCGTGATTGTGTATGGAGTGTGCAGTTGCTCAAGAGAGAGAACAATATAGAGAGGAAATCAGGATTCGTTTTCTTTTTCTTTTGTTAAGCAGCAGGAGGAGGATGACTGATAAAGATTTAAAATAGAAGGAAGCAGTATCACAAATCATGACAGAGAGAAATTAAAATGTAAAAATTTTTTGGTGGTTTTTATTTATTATTTTTTTTACTTTTTCTTTTTTTTTTTTACAACACGTTAACATAAGAATAAAGGAGACTGTGAGACAGATAACATAGCTGGAATAAAGGAGAATAAAGACTGATAGAATCAGGCTATGGCCTGGAAACAGAGGGTGTAGTGCCACCATGAAGATCTACAAGACCCTTGAAAAAGTTCCATTGGTTTTTGTAGCACCTCAATACTTTCTTTTATGACAACGACTTCCCAGGAGAGCTCATGTCCCCTATCTCCCCATGCAGCTGTGTCACTTCTGTATGGAGGGATGTAGTAGGATGATCTATGGCCAGACTCTCGGGTGATCTCCACAGCACCTGAGTCCACCTGTAGCTCTTCTCCTACTCATAATACCCTAATCCCTCTCTGTGTCCCTCTCCAGGACCAGTCCACCACATGAGGATCTGCCACAAATTCACCCTGAGCAACTTCACCTGGCAACCTCGCCTACAGCTTCACCTTTGTGGTGCATTGGATGAATGTTGCTGAAATTAAGGCTTTTGGTAAACAAGCACCTGCAAGTCACATGGAAATGGCTTCTGCAGCTCAAGTTACTTCTCTACATACAGTTTCAGCCCTAGTTTCATTTTGCAGTCTGAGTGAGTTACGATACAGTGCTCAGACTACAAAATGAAATTAGGGCTTGGACTGTACATAGAGAAGTAATGTGCGCTGCAGAAGCTGTTTCAATGTCACCTACAGGTGCTTGTTTACCAAAAGTCTTGATTTCAGCAAAATTCACCCCATACACCACAAAGGTGAAGTCGTAGGCAAAGTTGCCTGGTGAAGCTGGCCAAGGCAAATTTTCAAGTAAATGGTAAAAATTTGAGAATTGTTCCATTAAGGCAAATTTGGTGAATTTGTCATAACTTGCGGGTGAATTTAAACTTTGCAGCATCTCTATTTATAATATAGATTCAGACTCATAATTATATTCAGCAGTCAGTGACACAGGCAAAGAGAGATATTAACACAACATTTTTTAAGCGGGGGGAGGCTACAGGAGAGCGGGGTAAAGAGGGAGGTAAGGGAAGGGGAAATTGTTTAACCAGGACAGGAACACTAAGCCATAGCTTGTTTCCAGGTGTGACCTGGGAACACAAGGATGTTAAGTGACTTGCTCAGGGTCACACAGTATGCAAGTAGTGGCTGTGGGATTCAATCCCAGATCTCCAGGACTGCAGCAGTAGAGCCCTAAACCTCTGTGCTATACTGGTGAAGAGGCAGAGCTTCCCAGAGGTGGGTGGATGACCCTAGAGAAGGAGGGTCATGTTTGGAAAGAGGAGGTGCAGTAGGTAAAGAAGAAATAGAGAGAAAAGAAAATAGAAACCTAGATGATGATGATGATGATGATGGCACAAAAAGACCAATGGTCCATCTGGTGTGCCCATACTACTGTATCATACCCTGGGACCTAACCAGGCTGCTTACACATGAACTTCTGCTCTCTGGAGAAT
The DNA here is from genome assembly GCA_016271365.2 of Neoceratodus forsteri. NCBI lineage: Eukaryota > Metazoa > Chordata > Ceratodontiformes > Ceratodontidae > Neoceratodus > Neoceratodus forsteri. Next base: position 1,697,529,881 of record CM057449.1, on the reverse strand, counting down.
GATTTGTTATAATAATAAATGCAGTACTTGCCTGAGTTACTCACTCATTTGCATCCTTTCCTTTGAGTGCAATTTCTTGTCCTCTACTACTTTTTGTTACTTTCTAACAGTTACAGTATGTCGGCCGTGGAGGTGATCTTATTTAGTCTTGGGTGTGTGGGGGGTTTGGGGGAGGTGGAGCCCAATGCAAAAAAACATGGTGAGCATAGGAAGGTTTCCTGACAGCATGCAATATGCGATCTAGCTGCAGGAGCAACATGATTGCATGTCGCACATCTTGCTGTTGCCCTGTCACTTGCACTCTTTTTTACCGGTTCCACCATCGGAACGTGCCCGTCTGAGTGTGCCCGTCATTAGGGCACCAGGGATTAAATTTCACCTCCTGCTTTTAATTGTGTGGGGCTGTATGTCCCCCCAACTATATATTCTAACTCGGGGGACCTTGGGGAGGGTGGTGAATTTGGAATTTTGTCACCTATTGATGGCATGCACTCGGACTGGCGACAGACATGGAAAGGGCTTTTACCAAGCGCCTTTGTTTTAGCCCTAAAGTGGGTGAACCTCGTCTCTGTGGCATCCATGCTTACTCTTACCATACTTATTTCCCCTTTTGTTCTCCTTGTATCACCTCCCTTACCCTGCTGAGTAAGTATACTCTTAGCTATATCCCAACTGTGTTTGAAGTTGTTCATGGTTCAGGCACCCACCACCTCTGCCAGCAGACCATCCCATAGCTCAACCACACTTTCTGAAAAATCATACTTCTTCACATCCTTTTTAAATCTTCTGCCCATTAACCTCTACATGACCCCATATCCTAGCTTCTCTGTTCCTAGCAAATTGCTCTTCACAGTTCACCTTGTTTATTCATTTCAGGAACTTGAAAGTCTCCATCATATCCCCCTTCTTTCATTTCATTTTGAGTGAATACATGTTGAGCACCTTTAGTTTATCCTCACAGGGTCTGCCTTCCTGCCTCTGAATCATCTTGGTTACCCCACATTGTACCATCTCTAGCCTGTCTCCTGTCCTTTGGGTACTCCATAACCAAGCACAGTACTCTAGGTGTGGCTTTCCCAGGAACTGTACAGAGGTAACAGTACCTCCTGCATCCTACTGTGGAACTATCTCCCAGTGTACCCTAACAACCTGTTAGTCTTGCTGAAAACCATGTTACAGTGGCTGGTTTGTTTAAGGGAGTCCTCGAGGTCTGTTTTCTCTGATGCTGTGTTTGGCTGGGCCTCTCCCAACCATTACTCTATTCTGGGGTTTTTGTTTCCTAAGTGCATCACTTTGCACTTCATGAAATTGAGTTTCAGTTGCCAGACTTTGGACCAGTTTTCTAGCCTTCACAGGTTGTTCTGCCTTTCTCTTATCCCCTTCACATTGCCAACTCTACCTCTAATCTACTCTAATCTCACAGATTTTGTATCATCTGCAAAAAGACACAACTATATTTAAGAGGATTAGGCCCAGGACAGATCCTTGTGGTACTCTGCTGGCGACCTCTTTCTACTGATCTGACCCCATTCACCACAACTCTCTGCTGCCTCCCCTCCAATGAACTCCCTACCCACTTTACTATTTTCTTAGCTGTACCCAGGCCCCTGACTTCTTCAGCAGCCTTTGGCGTGGCACAAAGTTAAATGCCTTGCTGAAGTTGAAGTATAGTAAGTCTACTGCATGCTTTTTGTCAAAAACCCTGGTTACCCAGTCAAAGAAAACAATCAGGCTGGTCTGACCAGACCTCCCTGCCATGAACCCATGCTACTTATTATCCTGATGCCCACTGTTATCCAGGTATTCCACCAGGTCCTCTTTGACTAGTGTATCCATTACTTTCCCTAACATGGACATAAAGCTGATGGATCCATAGTTTCCTGGCAGCTTCTAGCCCCCTCCCTTGTGTACTGTCTGCCATCCTCCAGTCCTTGGGAACCACTCCTTGCTGCAAAGAGCTATGGAACAGCCCCACCAGGGCTTTAGCTAACACAGATGCCAGTTCCCTTAGTACCCTCAGATGCATCCCATCTGGCCCTTGGGCCTTGTTTACCTTCAGGGCTGCTAACCATTTTCTGACTCTTTTGCTAGTATACTTTGGCAGCCTCATTTCCAGGACCCCCCAATCTGCTGCCTTTATGTCACTCTCTGGCACGGGCCTGCTATAATCTCCATATCGAATGCCAAGCAGAACTAGTTGTTCAGCACAGGTGCTTTCTGCCTGTCTTCTTCTACTAAATTTCCCCACTCCTTTACCCTGACAATCACCCTTCCCATCTTTCCTTTTTCCCTTATATATCTAAAAATCTTTTTTTCCCTCCCTCGACCCCCTCCACAATAAACAGTTCTGTGTCTACCTTTGTGATGTTGACTGCCTTTTTGGCCTCTCTAGTTTTTTCTGATACTTGTCCCATTCCTTATTCCCCTGTTTTTCTTTATATCTTATAAATGTCTCCTTTAGGGGCCCTCACTGTCTCCCTGACCTTTTCGGAGAACCAAATTGGTCTCTTATACTTGTTTATCTTGATAATTGTCCTTGTGCATGCTTTTACTGCTGTGAGAACACCACCTTAAATGATCCCCTCATCTTTCTTCTACTCCCCTGATGATGTCTACCCCAGCATACTGACCTCCTGCACCAGCATGCTGTCCTGCAAAGTATCAAGTGGGTGCTGGCTTCCGGTGCTCCTGCCTGCTGTGATAGGCCAGTCAATGTCTGGCAGGTTTAGATCTCCTGCTACTACAGCCTCCCCTTTTACTGCCCCTTTTCTACTTCTACTTCTGTTCCTAGTTCCTTATCTCTCTCCTCTCCCTGCCCTGGTGGCCTGTAAACCACTCCCAAGCAAAGTTTTCTACGAGATCACTCCGTGAGCTGTGCCCGTGGTGATTCCACTTCCCCTTTCCCTCAAATGGATGCATGCTTTACTGTCTCTATTCCTTCCCTGATGTAAATGGCAATGCCTCCACCTCTACTCATCCCTTACTCACACCTATATAAGGTGTGTACAAGGATTGCTAAGGTCCCAGTCATTCTCGTTGGCCCATGTTTCTGTAACAGCTACTAGATCCAGCCCAGAATCTGCCATTAGTGCCTGGAGTTGCTAATTTTATTACACAGACTCCTGGCATTGAGGCACACCACCATTCATCTTATGGTGTCATCCCTGCTGGTTCTTGAATGACTTCCTCCATCACAGTTCCCTAAAAGCCTGGGTTTCTTGTGTTTTTCCTTTTTTGCTGGAATATGTGGTGTACACTTCACAGTCCCCAGAACTCATTCCACTCTTCTATTGCTTCTTGTACATCTTGTCCCCATCTCTGGGGGAGTCCAGTCTAGGTTCTGCACTTCATCTACCTCAATGCAGAATCCATATCCCTAGCCTCCCCCACAGTTAAATTGGCTGCCAATGTAGACATAAAACTCCTGCTCTAATGCACTAGTTCTCATCTCCTGTCAGGTGAAGGCCATCACTTTTGAAGAGCCTCCTGTCCCAGAAGCCCCCCAACCCCCACATAAAATGGTACTCCTCTTCCTGACACCACCCTTTTAACTAGCCATTGACCTCCTCAGGAGGCAGTATTCCCCTGACTTTTTGGGAACTGTGAATTAAATGGAATAAAACCCTGCCTAATTTTTTTTTTTGGGGTGGGAATCATTGCCTCTATACTGGTCAGATGATATAACATTTGATCTACTGCTTGGTATTTCTTGGGATTTGTAGAAACCAGAGACTGGAAGACACGCTCTTTTGACCAAAGGCAAGAGAACTCTACTGTATAGCCCTGTGAAATTATGTCCAATACCCAGGTGGTATGGACTGGGATCATCTGTTATAAACCCTCTGCAGGTGACCACCCAAATCCTGGGGACAAAGATGGGCCAATGTATCCTCATGCAGAGTTATCACCAAAACATTTTGGCTGTCCCAAAATGATTATGGGAGAAAGTTCATCTGTTTTGCTGAGATTTTAAGTGTGAAAAAGAATTGGTACCTTGCTGGTATCTGTACCCTCGAAAAGAATGAAAATTCCCACCGGAGTTGTGGCCATGTCTGAAATCCTTATTTTTGAAGCCACTATTGGAAGCTTTCTTAGTCTTGGCAGTCAGCACGGAACCTGTTTTTTCCTAAAATTCCTTAAGGATGTCTTTAAATTGTGAGCCAAACAATGTACCATCTGTCATGAGCCCACTAAGCAGGTATAACATGGAGGCATGATCTGCTTACCAGTGTCAGAGCCAAACTGATCTAAGGGCAGCCACAGCTGCAGCACAACCCCTTGCTGAGGTGAGGGGATCCACCACGGAGTCCCTTAAAAAAAGAAGCTGCCATGTGCTTTAAAGGAATAAGGTCTCTGGGTGGAAAATCCTCCAGAACCTCATCTGCTACTGCAGTTGATCATTCAGACAACACTTTTGCTACCAGTGCTATAGCCAACACTACTTGCATACCAAAACCTCATGTTCAGTATGCTGTACCAGTTTGCAAGCAGCTTCTAGACACTTCTCATGAGGGACTGAGAACATTACCATGCCTTTTACTGGAATAACAATATGTTTGACCACAGAAGAGATGGATGCATCTGTAACTGAAGGAGCATCTAATTTTTCTACCAAAATATCAAAGAATGGATAACATGTTGCCATGGTTTGGAAAATTGCTTTTTGTTGTTCACATCATCCCATTCATTTTCAACTATGTGTTCAAAATGTTCAAATTCATGGAAGCAATTGGGACCACTCCCTGTAGAGACTGCACCTCTAGGAGCTGAAGAATCATACAGGTCTCTTTGACCAGGAAGGCAGGAAAGAAATATGCATCGGGTAAAATAGGGATGACAGCGAGGATAGCTGACATTCATCTACACATTCACCTTCCTCTTAATGCTCTCTGGAATCTTGAGAGTCCTCTGGATTCTGAGGGTCAGTAGGATTTGTATTGTCTTAGGATCATTCCAAGCCTTCTGGTTGAGCTATGGTGCCTTGTCCAGACATGTCAGGCAATACATTCTAATCTGAAAGTATAGCTTTTCCACCAAAATTATGCATTCGATGTTCCAGTACATCTGGATGTGCCTGTGCTGAGCCCTCATGGGATGAGACTGCTGTTAATTCGGTGTTAGTGAAAGAAAGCCCTTCTGCCTCCTTGTCATTTGATCATTCCTGTGAAAGAGCTCATTGAGCTCATTGAGGTAAAGTAGGGACCTGTGTAACTGTCTATTGTCTCTGCCAAACATGAAACCAGATGTGCGGTCACCTGAACCATCAGCAGTTTGGGGACCAGGTGTGACTAAATTAGCATTGGTTGTGCTAGTACACAAGGGACAGAACATCCCACATGGAGACGGTCTCAAGGTCTTATGACACACTTTACACATGTTATTAGCGGAGAAGGCCTGCAGAATGCTATGGTAGCTTATGTCAACATTTCTGTTTACCTGTGTCAGTTATACCCACTTGCAACACTATCTGTGCACTTTGTGTCCCTTTTGCATACTTGCACCTGTTTCTGTGCACTTCCATCATAGTCTGCACACTTGCTTCAGTTTTTTCCACATTTATGGTAAATTTCTCCACATGTGCATGGATTATTCTGCACATCAGTTAAACTGTGTGCACAGCTGTGTCAAACGTTACCAAAATGACATAAACTTGAAATTGGGTCAGAAACTCAGCAGTAATGATCAGAAAGCAAATATAGGCAGAAAATGAATTTGAGCCTCAAAAAAGTCAAGCAGCACCAGAGAGGTACAACTCTTAGGAATGTTAGGAACCAAACCTGAACAAACCTACTCTGAGGAAACATATCTGAGCAGATAACACAGAAAAGAGAGGGAAACCTGTTCTGAAGAAATAACTTGTAAAGAAGGCTTACCTGGGCACCAAACTAAAAGCAGACCACAATAACAAGACCTCTATCACTAATCTTATACCCTTAAAGAATTCTGAGAAAAATTCATGCAGTCTGGCAAATCACTTCACTCTGACAGATATTTAGATTACATACAATAAAAAAAAATACCCCCTACCAGAGACCAAAATAGGGGCTATAGAGTCCTTCCCATACACCTCTTGGCATTGATCAGTGCCAACTGCACTAATTTTATGGCCAGACCCTCTGGAAGTGATGGACCCAATGATATGCCCAACAGCCATAGAAGTGGCTCTAGTTCCAAGGTCATTTCCAGCATATTGTTGATTGTTAACATACTTTAGCTTGAAATTTAGAGAACTTTGGTCATGCATGAATCACGTGAGATAAGGTTCCAAACACTCCCCCACACCAGTTACAAAGTCTAGAAAGATTTGCATAAAATTTATTGAGTAGATATGGGGAGCAATAGATCCTATGTATGATACAGAACTGGATTTGTATCATTCTGCTGTTAATGAAACAGTTCCATGAATTTAAAATCATATCTCAGTGATGGCAAGGGATTTCATCTTGAAGTTCTTTCTACCAAAAAGACATCAGTTATGATAAACCAGGAGTATCATATAAACATAATAACCTATACATTTTAGATTGAAGTTTCTTCCTATCAATGGTTTAAATAATTTGTTGCCCTGGATCAGTCCTCAGTCCCTAGGTAGATTATCTTTAAGCATCTTCCTAAGTCATAAGTATCCAAAATATAATTTTATGTATATGAAACTGTGCTTGAATTGGCCATAATGATTTAAAAAATTCTGATTAAAAAGTCTCCTTATAATATATGTTTTAGTCCCCTAATACTTGAGAAAACCTGACTTAAAAAAAGTCTCTAAAACCATTATTTTGTAATGGAGTAAGCAAGTTAATTCTCTTATTCCAACCTCTGGTTTTACATGCATTTCTCCAAACTAGGAGAGTTGCTGAACCAAATTTATTGCTAACCCCTATAAAGTATTTCTTACCAAGGTTATGTGTGAGGGAAGGACTGAAGTGTGTATGGGAAAGGAAGGGGAGGAGGGTAGTACGGAGTCACTATGGATGCAAATCCAGGATTCCAAGAATAGGACTCTCAGAGTAGGAGTGGTGTGCAGGCCACCCTCTCAGACAGAGAAGTTAGACAGGGAACTAGCAGGACAGATCAGGAGGACCTGTGAGAAGAGTAGTGTGGTAATTGTGGGGGACTTCAACATGCCAGGAGTGGATTGGAGTACCCCAACAACCCAGAATAGAAAGGAGCAGGTACTGCTGGATGCCTTCCAGGACAGCTTCCTGATGCAAATGGTCGGTGATCCACCCAGGTTAAGGAATTCTCTTGACCTTGTGCTGGCAAATGGGGAGCTTGTGAGGGAACTTAGGGTGGAAGAACCGCTGGCGGGGAGTGACCATCACTCAGTATGGCTCACATTGGATACAGGTAAAGAAGGAGTGGAATCTGGCACAAGAGTGCTGGACTTCAGGAGGGCTGGCTTTGGGAGGATGGGGGAAGTGGTAAAAGAGTACCTGGCCAGAATTCAACCTAGTATGGGCACTAACCAGAGCTGGGGGCTCATAAGGCTGGGGATAGTCGAGGCAACCAGAACCTGCAGCAAGGCCCAGCGCAAGAAGGCTAGGGCAAAGAAACCTAGCTGGGTGAGCAAAGAGGTAATGGAAAAGGTAAGGAGGAAAAGAGCTGCCTTTAGGAAGTAGAAGAAAACAGGGAGGAGGAGGACAAAGAGGAGTACCTGAAGGAATTGAAGGAGGTGACAAGGGCAGTAAGGGGAGCCAAGGCATCTATGGAGCTCAGGCTAGTGCAAGGCATTAAGAAGGGGGAGAAGGACTTCATCGGGTACATCAGGGAGAAAAGGAACTGTAAGGACCATATAGTAAAGATTAGGAAGGAGGGGGGTTGTGTGGAAGCAGAGGGGTGATAAGGCAGAAGCCCTAAATGATTACTTCTGCTCAGTATTTACTAAGGAGAAGAGGGAGGTGAGACCCAAGGGGGGGAGAAAGGGCAGAAACAGGGGGAAGGGAGTGACAGATGGGGAAATCATGGAGGACAGGGTTCTGGAGGGTTTCAGAGCACTAAGGGTGGACAAGGCACCAGGCCCAGATGGAATCCACCCCAGGGTACTGAAGGAACTGGCAGAGATCCTTGTGGGACCTTTGACAGACCTATTTAATGCCTCACTACACTCAGGGTGTGTACCTCATAATCGAAGGATGGCTTAGGTGGTGCCCCTCCACAAGAGTGGCCCCAAGGATGAACCAGGGAGCTACAGACCAGTGAGCCTCACATCCATCATGGGTAAGCTGATGGAGACTATCCTGAAGGAGAGGCTGGTGGCCCTTTTGGAGGCAAAAGAACTACAGGACAGCAGACAGCATGGCTTTGTATGTGGCAGATCCTGCCAAACCAGCCTGGTGGAGTTCTATGACTGGGTAACTAGGCAATTGGATGGGGGCCATGCAGTGGATGTCCTGTACCTGGACTTCAGTAAGGCATTCAACCTGGTACCATGTGGGAGACTGGGAAGTAAGTTAGAAGGCATGGAGCGGATGCAAAGCTGGTGAAATGGGTGAGGAACTGGCTTCAGGGAAGGCAACAGAGGGTGGTGGTGGTGGGTGGGGAGCTCTCATCCCCAAAGGTAGTGATGAGCGGTGTTCCATGTTGGGACCAGTGTTGTTTGGGATATTCACTGCAGACATATCATTGGTTATCAAGAGCATGATAAGTCTGTTTGCTGATGACACCAAGATGGAAGCAGTGGTGGATCACCTAGGGGGATGGCAGGGGTTACAGGATGATCTGGCAAAACTGAAAACCTGGTCAAACACCTGACAGATGGGGTTCAATGCCAAAATGTGCAAGGTGCTGCATTTTGGGGGGAAAAACCCAAGGAGGAGTTACCAGCTGGGGGGAGTGCAGCTAGCCAAGACAGAGGAGAAGGAACTGGGGTGCTCATTACAGGGTCAATGAACAACTTGGCACAACGTAGGAAGGCAGCTACAAAGGCCAACAAAATGCTGTGTTGCATTGCAAAGGGTATATCCTCGAGGAGGGGGGCAAGTGATTCTGCCACTGTATAGATCACTAGTTAGACCACACCTGGAGTACTGCTTGCAGTACTGACACCCATATCTGCAGAGGGACATTAAGTTACTGGAGGGGGTGCAGTGCAGGGCAACAAAGATGATCAAGGGGCCGGGGGACTATCATACAAGAGGAGAATGAGGAAATTGAACATGTACTCACTGGAGGAGAAGAGAGGAGGGATGCGGGGGTTATGACTAAAACCTTTAAGTACATAAAAGGAATAAACAAGACAGGTATGGAGGGGCTGTTCAAAGTAAGAGAGGGGAGGGGAGGGACACTTGGGGCCATGATATGAGATTGAAGGAAGGGAGGAAGGTTCAGGAGGGAGATGAGGAGACAGTTTTTTACAGAGAGGGTGGTAGCTGGGTGGAATGCATTACCGGCAGAAGTGGTATCCAGTAGTACAGTGGACTGCTTCAAAAGGAGCTGGGACAGGGCTATGGGAGGGTCAAGGGAAGGGAAGGGTGGGAGGGAGCAGCAGCTGCAGAATAAGTGGTGCTAGCTGCACATTTGAGCAGACTCGTTAGACCTCTAGGCCGTTATCTGCTGGCAAATTTCATATGCTCATAAGATTCTGGAAAAGAAACATTTCTTTATGTATATAGGGGTAGTGCTCCAGTTTAAAGTATACCCATGAGGGTGGATCATGGCTAAGCCATTCATTAATAGATTGCAATAAATCAGACTGACTGTACAAAATAAAATTAGGGTATTTCAGATCCATGACATTATATGGGACCATTGATTTAGTAAGGTGTAGGCTAGGCTTCCCCTGTTTCCATATAAAGTTTAATAGAGTGTTGTCCAGTCTTAAAAAAAAAAAACTCATTTAGAATCTTTAACAGTAATGCCTAGCACATACACAACAAATATAGGAGTATATTCATTCTGACTGTGAATTCTGCCAAAGAAAGACACACACAAATTCTTCTGACTTGAAAGGTCTTGGGATATATTCTGTAACAAAGGATCTAAATTAAGAGTGGAAAGATCATTTATATTACATGGGAGCTGAACCCCTAGGTAGGTTAATGACTTGATTTTAATAAGAAATGGCATTTGTTCTTGCCTTGCTCCACACTCAAGGATTAACAGAGTATGTCTCAGATTTCCACCTATTTACTCTGCATCCAGAACATTTTCCAAATCTGTCTACTATACGAAATATTTTTTTTTTTCTGATGATGGTGTGTTTAAATGTAGCAGAATATTGTTTGTGAATAGGAATATCTTTAGTTTTCTCCTCCAATAATTGAATCCCAGCAGATCAGAGTACTCTTAGCTTATTAGCTAGGGGTTCAATTATTAAAACAAAAGAAGTGGTGCCAATGGACACCCCTGCCTGGTGCCCCTAAATAGAATGAAAGCGGGTGAAATTGTTAAATTAATTAGCACTTTGGTTGTCAGTGTGGAGGATATCAATTTAATACATGTAATAACATGTTATGCACAGCCTGCCAATTGAAGCATTCAAAACAGAAATTCTACTCTACCCTATTGAATGCTTTTTCTGCATCCAGGGACACCACCGTAGCATTGGGTTCAGTAGCAGTACAGATCACATTCAGTGCATTTCTAGTGTTGTTATTACCCCCTCTTTCCCTTGACATAGCCAGTTTGATCCATTTTGATTATTGTAGGCAGTACTCATTCTAGCTTGGAGGCCAGAACTTTAGCAACAATTTTATAGTCCACGTTAATGAAAGAAATAGAGTGATATGAGCTGCACAGTGGTGGGTCTACCTTTCTTAGCTTTTACTAAAATTAGGGCTTCATCAAAGGAAAGAGGGAGAGCACCTTAAGAAATGAAAGAATTAAACCTCTTAAGCAACTATGGAACCACACTGTTTTTGCAAACACTTTATAGAAGTTAATACCTAACACATCAGGCCCAGAAGCCTTCCCGGGATCTGCTGTGAAATAGCCTTAAATATTTCAGTAACAGTGAAGGGATTATCTAACATTAATTTGTGGTTAGGATCTAATGTTGGTATCTTCATTAAATCATAATTATTCTTATAAGACACTAAACTCACTTTGCGACTGATGCAGTGTTTTATAAAATTAAAACAAAAAAATCACTGTTTATTTTTTGAAAATTACTTGATATAATCATTTAGGGTTTTTTATTTTCATAATTCTTTCTGCTTTTCCTTTCTGCAAAAGATCGTAAAGGAGTCTATCACTTTTGTCAGCTTCAGAGGGATCTTTGGGTATAGACAACAGTGCTAAACACACAGTTTTTTCATTCAAGATTTTATTGTATTTACGTATTTATTGCTTCAATTGACTAAGATGGAAATTTGTGCCTGAAGCTACATGTTGGTCTAGGGCTATCTTGATTTCCTTATGTCCTGGAGTTGTGTTTGAAAATATTTCTCTTATTACATGCAGAAGAGATGGTTAGTCCCCTATGCACTGCTTTATAGGCATCTCAAATCATGATTTGACCTACCTCGGCAGAGTTATTAATTTCGAGATAATATGTAGATTTGTTTATTATTAGATCCATATGTGCTTTATTTTTAATGAGAAGAGGATCTAGGCACCACATACTTGACTCCTTGGTGGTGTCCCTGGACACAACAGACAAAATACTAGGAGAGTTACCTAATAGGGTGGTAAGATCACAATTTATATCAATTAAACCATAGAATAAGGTTTTTCAGTGCCAAAAAAAGAAAAACAATCAATACAAGAACAGGGTTTGAACCTGCCAGAAAAAAAACAGAACATTTTCTCATAGTAGTGTTCATCATGAGCCATGTGTCGATTAATGCAAAGTCCTCCATTTTACATAATATGGCTGTAGGGCAAAAGTAGTATTGCAATCAGGTGCCATAGACTCTAATATCAGATTAAAGATTAAATTGAACTCTCCTCCTATTAAAAATGGTGAGCCAAATTCTGAGATGTGACAAAAAAAAAATCATAAAAGCAGGGAGAATGACCATTGTTTGGGGTGTATACTGCTGCCACTGTTAACAAAAAAACAACTGCACTTCAATTGCACGATCACAAATCTCCCATTAGGACCACAGCAGTGTTTTACTACTTTGAAACTCTACAGAATCAGACTGAATGAAAACCCTTACTCTTCAATACTCATCTATTTTTTGCACTTCAGTATTTGAGAGAAGTTTCTTGTAACAGAAGCATCTCCACTTAATTTTTTGCATAATTTAATATTATATTCCTTTTAATTGGATTTCTAAAACCTTAATATTCCATGACATAATTTGAATATTTCGAATACTTTGTGTCATACTATAACACTACAAATCTGGACAGTTGGGGAAGATATATCTACTTCTGCTCATATCCCCACCAAATCTTTGTTTTGTACCATATTGCATTTATGATTATGTGAATAACTTCTTAAATTACCTAGTTTATAATTCCCTTAATGGAAATAAAATATGTAAAAAGCCCAACATGATTCAGAACTCTCCTTTTGATAAAAAGTCTTCTTCCTATCCCATTTTTCTTTATTTTCTTCCCTAATACCCCTACCTCAGTGCATCCTCTTTCTCCCCCCATTCTAACCTTGCTTGTAGAGCCTGTGGTCATCCTACTATCAGCAAAACAGAGAACACAACCACCAAAGAGATCGACTAGTCCCAATATCTCCACCTCTCCCAACTTGAGCAGTGTTTATCCCTTAGGCAACAGAATATCGGATGCTAACAATGAATGCTAATAAAAGATAATAGTTAAAAAGTCAGTTTTTTCTTTTTTTTTTTAAAAGTTGCTTTCAATCTGCATGTATTTGCACTTTGGTTGTGAGTATTTTGGACTCTTGGTACACCCCTGTCTTTCCTGTGCCTTTACGAGCTGTATATAAGTGCTACTAATGGGCATGGCTGCATGTCTTTGACAAAGCACTTCTCAGTGTGAAACACATCAGAAAGTCTAGAATAAGTAGGGGACTGTTACATATGCTTGGTGTGTGAACAATGACTCTTTTACTCATGAGGCTCAATTTTAAATGCAGAGTTAGATCAGCACAGTGTGCGGCAAATTGCCACTTGGGGTAAACTCGGGTGCACTAGAGACCCTGCACTGTATTTTAAAAGAACAAGGGTCACGGACCCTAACTGCCTGAGTTTGCCACTGGCTGAGCCATGCACTGACCAAATGGTGCACAGAAGGGGACTGCCACAAGCTGAGGCACAGGCTTGCAGCATCGGTAGCCAGTGATGGCAACCCACTGGCTGGTTGCTGTGGTGGCTGTCGGGTCATCCAGAGGATGCCCTGACTCATGGGGGTGGGTGGGAAAAGTTTGGCTGGGGGGAGGGGTGTTGACAACTGTCACTGACAGGGTAAGGGTGGGGAGAGCACAGGTCTGTGGGGGGGGTGGACCCACCAGTGCCACCATGGGAGGGATTGCAAGCTCTCACCTGCATGGGCCACAGGCCACCCCCAGCAGTTATCTGGCAGGTGCCATGGACTGTCTGGGTGCCTTCCCTAGGGAGGCCCAGGGTCAACCCCACCCATTAAGTCCTGTAGCAGTGGTACATGGCAGCTTAGACCAGCTCTGGGCTGGGAAATTTGTGTACAGAGCTGTCACATCCATGGTTACAAGAAGGCTATGTTTTTCAACTGCCAGATCTTCTAGAACACATAAGATTTCTTCTGCATCCTTGATGTATGATGGTAATTCCTTAAAGTGATAGTTGAAGGTTCCCCAAATGCCTTTTTCACATAGTATCAATTGTCAGCCATGCTTCAGATGTTGAAGCTGCAATTTGTTTTGTAAAAAAAATCTGTCATAGCCATTTTTTTATGTTTTATCAGCAGTTTGCTTCTGGTTGCCTTCCATTTTCTCTGTGCGGCCACACCCCCAGAATGATATCATACAAGGAAGCTGTCAATGTTTTACATACAACAACAAGGAATTCTGGGTAATTTATAATGTACACTTAAATGTGCCTTACTCAGAAGTACATTCTTGTATGTTGGTGGTGGTGAGCACCTAATATGTAAATGTAAATAGCAAGGCATTGTGGGTACAATAAGACGCTGATTTCCAAGTTCCTTACTGTGAGGTGCAGTCTTTTATTTCTATAGTGGAGTCAACAATATAAGTTCTTGTATGTTTCTTTTCAAAACAAGGCATTGTGCATACCAAATCTAGCTACAAGACTTCATTACCGAGAGATGTAGTCTCCTATTTCTGTAGTGAGCACAGAAATATAATAGCCTGTGTACTAATTTACATAGTGAGGCATTGTGGGTACAGTAAATAGCTGATTGTTCTATCATCCTAATCAGAGTGCAGTCTTCTATTTTGGTAGTGTTTACAGCAGCACACTCTGTAGCAAAGCTTCTGGAAAATGATTTTGTGATGTGGGTAGGCCACAAAGCTCATATGCCATTCTATGTACATGTTTCAATTTTACTGCCTTCTGGTGTATTGAGAGGTCTGAAGTGACAGCTCCTGTCAGAATGTGGGAGTGTGATGATACTATTCTATGTTTATGTTATAGGGCTTGAAGGGCTGTACGTAGTTCAGGAGTGTAATAATGGGTCAATGATTACACAGCTCTGAGCTTTCAGCCAATCAATTCATTAGACTTTTTCTATACATGTTATAATGCTAGATGCAGCTACTTGAAAACAATGTAAAGAAGCAGATAGAAATGGACAGTGTCCCTTTATAAACGTTGTTTCATTTATATGATGTCACAGTTGGGGGTTGCAGCACTGAGAAAAAAAGGGGCAGGTTATGCAAATGAAGCAGAGACTGAAATAAAGGTTTTTTTTCATGGAAAACAGCACTATTTGGCAGTTTGAATGGTGGGGGACTGATTCACAACTCCTACAAGTTACTACAATACTTCCATTTGCTATGGCAAACTTGCAACATCACTTTAACCAATCCTGTGATGTCGTAGCCAACAAATTTAGCCAAGGGTTCTGTGAGGGGAATTTATTCCAGAAACGATTGGCCTTCCAGGTGGGTTTACTAGATCCTTGTGGATTTTTGGAAGGCAATAAAAAAACTGTTCTGACAGGGTGTGCTACAGTCAAAAAATTAATAATTTGCATAGGTAACCAGTTTTTTTCTCTAATTAATGCTAAATAGCCATCTATGGTGCGTTTGAACTCATTTGTTTTGTCACAGCCAAGTCTTTCATAATATGTGCTATCATTCAGCTGTTTTAACGCTTCATTCTCATATTTTACACTGTCCATGATCACAATAGCCCCACTTTTGTCTGCCGATTTTATAGTAATTTCCAGATTTTCTCCCAATCCTTTTAATGCTAGTTTTTCTTGTTTATTAAGGTTGGAGAAAGTTCTCTTCTTCTCTTTTGGTTCTAATTTCCTCAGATCATCATCACAAAATCTGAGGAACATTTGAAGGGTGGGGGACTAAGGTGGACAAAATGTAGATTTAGATTTAAACCTATGCATTGTATTTAGATGATCTTCACTAGTGCTAGACCCCTCATCTGCACTCTCATTATTTTTTTAGCAAAAGATTTAAGGCGTAGGTTATATACTATATTATGGGAGTCTACAACTGTTTCAAAAACACTGAATTGTCCCATTGGAGTAAAGGAAAGGCCCTGATTTAATACTGCTATCTCCATATCAGCCAAACCATATTGTGATAAATTAATAAGATTTAGTTGTGAGATCGGCCTCTCCCCCTCCAGCATCCTCCTCTCTTTTATGTTTTTCTGCGTGGTGTGCCTCCTCTTCCAGTTGCCTTTTTACCCCGTTGGTGTGTCCACTTTCTCTGTAACTGATTTGTTTGGTTAGTCTCTGACTTCTTTGTGGCGTGTGGGGTATATGGGGTGACATCTCCTCTATATCCTCTTCGCCTAAAAAAAAAATCCCCATTCGATTCAGCGCTGTCAACATCACTTGTTTCAGTTCCATAATCCAAAACACTAGTCCCAGTTTTCAAATAGGTGTAAGTTCTGGTGTGGCAGTGTCCTTTTTATTCCAGTTATATACTCTGTTATTGTGGAAGTCTCCCGCATCTCTTTCGAACTTTGTTTAATGGTCTTTTTTTTCATCATGTCTCTTTAAATTCTCAAGCAAATTATCCTGTAGTTGGCCAGATTGTGGTGTACTTGCATACTCATTCAGTACTTCTTTCTTTTTTAATTCTTCCATTACTTCCTCCTCTATAATAGCATTTTCTTTTAGAATTAGTTCTATATACTCCTTACTGGCCCGGTGACTGATGTCTCACCACTTTCTTATGAATCCATCTCTATTTGGGCCACAAGTTGGGTATTTTAGGATCCTCAAACCACATGGGATTCTGTCCTCTGAGGTAACCTCTCAGTGAGATTTCTTCCCACTGGCGCTGCTTCAGATTGAACACTGTTCTTTCAAATTGTGTAAAAGCATGTCTCTCATTGAGAAGGCCTGGGGATCCTTCCATTTCACCACTCAGCAAGTCAATAAATTTCAGATTACCAGTAGTGCTTTGTTTCAGCGATACATTTCTCAATGTTAGTTATTCCCTAGTACGCTGCACCTGCTGTGTCTCATTCCTTTCACCTGCCATTCAGTGATCTTTGTGCACAAGATTGCATGAGTATACAGTGATTTACATTTCAATGTAAAAAGCTCAGGCACTGGGAGTAAAAAACACAGTTCTTTTCTGTAGATCCATGCAGGTCCAAATCATAAAATGTATTCCAATCCAACAGTTCATAAAGGACCGAAGCCAGGGAGACGCAATGTCTGGTTGAGAAAATAGCAAAAGCAAACCTTAGGGAAACCGACACCTGCTAGTTGTCTGGTTTAGGAATTTAAGCCAAGCTCCCAATTCAGATAAGACCACTGTGACCAACAAGCACTTCAGTTTAATTGATCCAAAAGTTAAAATGTTTGGTAGCCATCCATAAATGGTGCAAATAAAAGAATAAATAAGTCCTTGCAGTGCAGTCTGATAGTGGTAATGTCCAGCATTTCACAAGGACTCCCACCTGTCCCTAATGAATTTCACTCAAATGAGCTTTATCAAAGGTATCAAGTGTAACAGAGTACATTCCTTATAAACCCCATCTTAAAGTAACAGTACATATTACATACATCAGTGCAATGAGTGTAGATCTCAACAATACAGACAAATATGCAATCAATTTTAAAAACAGCAGTTTCTGTACTGTTCCTCATATATAATGTTGAAAAAGCACCAGTAGAGCATTTGGAAAGTGCAATGAAATTTAGACATCATAAAAAAGATTTTTAATGAAGGAGCTGTTGCTCGATGCATGAATGCAGCGTAAATGCAACTATACAAGCTCCATATCTTGTTGTGAGATGGATAAATAAGTACTGAACCTAAACAAGAACAGAAATATATAATGGTTATATATTACAGAATATCCAGTATTTTTTCCTACGTCATAACAAATTATCATAGTCTCCACCCCTTTTCAAGAGAAATAGTTTCTCAATGCCCATAAATTTAAATTCATGTTTCAATTTGTTTCTGGATTTTAAGATGTGTATAGCTAGAGCATTTTTTATGTCACTCCTCTCAATTGCCTTTAAGTTCTCACCAATGTTCAGCTTGAAGATCCTTTTTGTCTTTCCAATGTAAGAGCAGCCACACTTACAGTGGTCTAGGTAAACTACACACAAGTATTGCATGTAAAGAAGCCCCTGACTAATACCTCCCTACCTGCAACCTGATTAAGGAAATAGTCAGTGGTGCTTATATGGGAACAGAACTTGCAATTGCCACATCGATAATTGT
Source organism: Neoceratodus forsteri (assembly GCA_016271365.2). Classification (NCBI taxonomy): domain Eukaryota; kingdom Metazoa; phylum Chordata; order Ceratodontiformes; family Ceratodontidae; genus Neoceratodus; species Neoceratodus forsteri. The sequence continues at coordinate 1,697,512,144 of CM057449.1, read as the reverse complement.
TGTTATTTCGTTTAGGTAGCCAGATTTTTGGGCTGTCTCTTTGGGGTTGGGCACTGTGTACTATTGGCACTAGGTCAAAAAAGCAAAATCAAGAAGAGCATGGTAAAACACCATGCAATAATAACAGTGACTGCAAAGGTAGTGTTCGGTAAAAACACCAAATGATACCACAGCAAAACAAATGAGAGCAAAAATGACTGTGGAGGGCTGCACCCTCTGCACCCCCCATTACATGGGGCTTTGCCCACCAACACCCCCCAACTTTATATAACTACCTGCACGGGGGAGGAAATTGGGGCTGGGAGAAACCTCGATGGGGGGGGATTGTTGGGAAGGGGAAGGGGGGAGACAAAATAAGAAGAAAACTAAAAGTGTCAGGACCAGGAATCAAACTTCAGTCCACCAACATTCTGCTGCATTACACTGCCTGTGGCCCTACCTTCTGCACCATGGCAGCTGCTCAGTGGCAGAGCACCTGACAGGGCTTTTATCCTGTTCATCCAGATGGCAAACAGTAACAGGAACAGCGCTAACCTTACCTTCACTATAGTACACCTGTTGCTGTATTGCCTATCACTATTTACACAGCATGTTTCTTCCCACGCTATGCTGACTTCGACATTATCACCTGGTACCATACTATTGAGTCCCTAATGTTCTTGCCCCTTCTGTATGCCATCCTTGGGGAGTACAATTTGGGTCTAAGGATGAACTATTTGAATTTGTATGTTTCCTTGAACTAACCAATCCAAATTTGAAATTCAGTATTTCCTTTAACAAAATTTAGATTAACTATTTGGATTTGACTATACAAAAAGATGGAAAGGGTGGCCTGGTCTCTGACCTTTATAGAAAGAGTACTGATAGAAACACCTTCTTATGCACTAACAGTAGCCACCCATACCCTGTGATTAAAGTCATTCCAAAGGGACAGTTCATATGGGCAAAATGAAACTGTGGGACCCCTGAAAAATATGAAGTCTGTGCTGATGAACTGGAAAATAGTTTAAAGAAAATAGGCCATAATCATGAGTTAATTTCTGCAGCTAGGGAAATAGTTAATAGCATGCCAAGGGAAACATTCCTACAGGAGAAGGAACATACACAAGAAGTAGATCCACAGGCAACCTTTGTCTTCACTTTTAATGCTATGTCTAAACATGTCACTTCTATTATCAAATACCATTGGTATTTGGTGAAAAAGGACCAAGGCCTTAAGGACCTTAAATTGGACAACCCCTGGATGGTATACAGAATTTTCAAGCACATTAGGGACACAATAGTACACAGTACCACACCTCAAAGAGACAGCCAATAAATCTGGCTACCTAAAAGAAATAACAACAATTTTTGATGAGGCAATTGCAAGTTCTGTTCCTATATAAGCACCACTGACCATTTCCTTTATCAGGTTACAGATAGTGATGAACTGGTCAGGGCCTTTTTTACATGCAATACTTGTGGTGCAGTTTACCTAACCCACTGTAAGTGTGGCTGATTTTATGTTGGAAAGACAAAAAGGAACTTCAGGCTGAGGACTGGCTAGCATTTAAGGGCAATTGAGAGGAGTGACATAAAAAATGCTCTAGTTATACACATCTTAAAATCCAGAAACAAATCAGAATGTGAATTCAAATTTATGGGCATTGAGAAACCATTTCTCTTGAAAAGGGGTGGAGAGTAAAATAATTTGTTATGGCATCAGAACAATACTGTATAATCTCATTGACAGCCATGGAAGGTAATGGCCTAAATGATAAAATTGAAACAAGTCGCTTTCTGAAAAAATGAAGTTTTAAAGACATATAAAACTCCTTAATAAATCGGGGAGAGGGGTGAGGGGATATCTGTTTACACTACTTAGCAATGTGTATGTAATATATAACTATTATATTTTTCTGTTCTTTTTTAGGTTCAGTTCTTGTTTATTTACCCGTCTTACTGCAAGATATGGAGCTTGGATGGCTGCATTTATGCTGCATTAACACATTGAGCAACAATGCCATTCTTAAAAATCTTGTTTATGATGTCTAAATTTTATAGTACTTTCCAAATGCTCTACTGGTGCCTTTTCAACATATATATGGAGCATAGTGCAGAAACTGCTGTTTTTAAAATTGATTGTATATTTATTTGTATTGCTGGGAACTACACTCATTGTACTGATGTATATAATATGTACTATCACTTTAAGATGGGGATTTATAAGAAATGTACTCTGTTATGCTTATTACCTTTGATAAATCTCATTTGAGTGAAATGTGTTAGGGACAGGTGGGAGTTCCTTGTGAAATGCTGGACACTACCACAATCAGACTACACTGTAAGGACTTATTATTCTTTCATTTGCCCTACTTATAAATGGTTGCCAAACATTTTAACTTTTGGATTAATAAAAGAAGATTTTAATCTGAAGTGCATGTTGGTCCACAGTGGTCTTCTTGGAATTTGGAGCTTGGCTTAAATTCCTAAACCACACAGACAGCAGGTGCCAGTTTCCCTTTGGTTTGCTTTTGCTGTTTTCTCAACCAGGCACTGCGTCTCCCTGGCTGTGGTCCTTTATGAACCATTGGATTGGAATACATTTTATGATTTGGGCCTGCACAGGTCTACACAAAAGAACTGTGTGTTTTACTCCTAGTGTCCTGAGCTTTTTACATTGAAACGTATATTTCAGTACGTTCCTGCAATCTTGTGCATGAAGATCACTGAGTGGCAGATGAAAGGAACAAGGAACAGGCAGTGTAGCGTACTAGAGAACAACTAACATTTAAAGACTTAGTGCTAAAACAAAGCACTATTGATAATCTGAAATTTAATAACTTGCTGAGTGGTGACTCGGAAGGAGTCCAGGCCTTCTTAATACGAAACAAGTGTTTACACAATTTGAAAGAACAGCGTTCAGACTGAAGCATCTCCACAGGGAAGAAATCTTGCTGAGAACTTACCCCAAAGTGGGCAGAATCCCACATGGTTTTCAGATCATGAAAAAAACAACTTGTGGCCAAAATAGAGATGGATTCATAAGCAAGTGGAGGGGCATCAGTCACTGGGCCAGTAAGGAGTATATAGAACTAATTATAAAACACTATTATACAGGAGGAAGCAACAGAAGAATTAAAATAGAAAGAAGAAGCAGTGATCGAGTATGCCAGTACACCTCAATTTGGCCAACTACAGGATAATTTCCTTGATATGATGAAAAAATAAAGACCATTAGATGAACAAAGTTCAAAAGAGATGTGGGAGACTGCTAAAATAATAGAGTCTATTACAGGAATAAAAGGGACACTGCTACAAGACTTAAACCTATTTTGAAACCATGACTGGAGTTTTGGATTATAGAACTGAAACAGGGGATGCTGAAAGTACCGAACTGGATGGGGATTTTTTTTTAGGAGAAGATGAGATAGAGGAGATGTCACCCCATATACCCCAAATGTCACAGAGGAGTCAGAGACTAGCCAAACAGGTCAGTTAAGGAGAAAACGAACACACCAAGGTGGTAAAACATGCAACTGGAAGAGGAGGTACACCATGGGGAAGAACATGGAAGAGAGGAGGATGCTGGAGGGTGAGAGGCTGATACCACAACTAAATTTTATTAATTTATCACAATATAGTTTGACTGATACAGAAATAGTGGTATTAAATTGGGGCTCCTCCTTTACTCAAAAGGGAGAATTCAGTGTTTTTGAAACAGTTGTGGACTTACATAAGATGTACATAACCCACATCTTAATTTTTTCTCCTAAAAAAGGAATGAGAGTGCAGAAGAGGGGTCTAACATTAGTGAAGATTATCTAAATACAATGCATAGATTCAAACCTGAATCTACATTTTGCCCATCTTTGTCCTCCACCCTCCAAATGTTCCTCAGATGTTGTGAGGATAATCTGAGGGAATTAAAATCAATAGAGAACAAAATAAATTTCTCCAACCTTAATAAACAAGAAAAGCTAGCATTAAAAGAATTGGGAGAAAATCTGGAAATTACTATAAAATCGACAGACAAAAGTGGGGCTATTGTGATCATGGACAGTGTAAAACATGAGAATGAAGTATTAAGACTACTGAATGATAGCACATATTATGAAAGACTTGACTCTGACAAAATGAATGAGTTCAATTGCACCATAGACAGCTATTTAGCATTAGAGAAAAAAAACTGGTTACCTATACAAATTATTAATTTTTTGACTGTGGTGCACCCTGTCAGAGCAGTGTTTTATTGCCTTCCAAAAATCCACAAGGATCTGGTAAACTCACCGGGAAGGCCGATCATTTCTGGAATAAATTCCCTCACAGAACCTTTGGCTAAATTTGTTGACTGCCACATCACAGGATTGGTTAAGGAAGTACCATCGTACATCAAGGATATGGGAGAAATCTTACATGTCCTAGAAGATGTGGCAGTTGAAAAAGTTAGCATTCTTGTAACCCTAGAAGTGCCAGCTCTGTACACAAACTTTACACATCGAGATGTGTTATCAGCTGTGGAATATTATTTGAACTGGTGCCTGGTCTTGGATCCTCCCACTGATGTCAGTCTTAAATTGGCTGAATTTGTACTTGAATACAATACTTTTAGTTAAAAGAATGATTTATTTCTTTTTACAAAAGAGGGACACAGCAATGGGCGTGAGTTTAGCACCCAGCTGTGCAAATTTATATATGGGAAGTAGGAAAATGATGTGATTAGGAACCATGGAGTTAAACCATATCTCCAGAGGATTGATCTCTGGAGAAGATTTACTGATGATGTGATTTTAATATGGACAGGGTCTGAGTATGAACTGTTTGAATTTACAACTTTCCTTGAACAAAACAATCCAAGTTTGAAATTCAATATTTCTTTTAGCAAAATTCAGATTAACTATTTGGATTGACTGTCCAAAAAGATGGGAAGGGTGGCTTGGTCTCTGACCTTTACAGAAAGAGTACTGATAGAAACACCCTCTTATTGGCTAACAGTACATAGATACATAGATACATAGACAGTGTCGGCAGATAAGGGCCTATGGCCCACCTAGTCTGCCCATTTGAGCTTGTAAGTTCAGTTTGTTTTCCTAGAAGTCTATTTCCCCTTACCCCTGACCTCTAGAATTCCTTTATGTCTATCCCATGCATTCTTAAATCCCGTGATTGTTTCAGCCCCCACCACTTCCTCTGGCAGGGTGTTCCACTTGTCCACCACCCGTTCTGTGAAGAAATTCTTTCTCATGTTTCCTCTGAATCGTCCTCCCTCCAACTTCATCCCATGCCCTCTAGTCCTGAAACATCTTTTTCGCTTAAAAATAGTGTTTTCCTGCACCCTGTTCCTCCCTGTAAGATACTTGTATGTCTCTATCATATCCCCTCTCTCCCTCCTCTCCTCCAGGGAGTACATGTTCAGTTCCTTCAACCTGTCTTCATAGGACTTGTGTTGCAACCCATGCACCATCTTTGTTGCCCTCCTCTGAACCTTCTCTACCCTGTCTATGTCCTTACGTAGGTATGGTCTCCAGAACTGTACACTGTACTCCAGGTGGGGCCTCACTAGTGTCTTGTATAGCGGAATTATGACCTCCCTTTTCCTGCTGGTGATGCCCCTGCCTATACATCCCAGCATCCTATTTGCTTTACCTGATGCCTTGTCACACTGTTTCCCTAGCCACCCAGTAGCCACCCATACCATGTGATTAAAGCCATTCCAAAGGGACAGTTCATATGGACAAAATGAAATTGTGGGACTCCTGAAAAATATGAAGTCTGTGTTGATGAATTGGAACATAGATTAAAGGAAAGAGGCTATAATCATGAATTAATTTCCACAGCTAGGGAAACAGTTAATTACATTCCATGGGGAAACACTGCTACAGGAGAAAGAACATACAAAGGAAGTAGATTCACAGATAGCCTCCATCTCCACTTTTTACCCTATCTAAACAGGTCACTTCTATTATCAAATCACATTGGCATTTGGTGAAAAAGGACCATGGCCTCAAGGACCTTAAATTGGACAAACCCCTGAAAGGTATACAGAAGGGGCAAGAGCATTAGGGACACAATAGTACACAGTGCCCAACCCGAAAGAGACTGCCTAAAAATGTGGCTACCTAAAAGAAATAATGGCAATTATTGATGTGCAATTGCAAGTTCTGTTCCCATATAAGCACCACTGACCATTTCCTTAATCAGGTTTTAGATAGTGATGAATTGATCTGGGGCTTCTTTCAATGCAATACTTGTGGTGTACTTTACCTAGCCCACTGCAAGTGTTACTGCTTTTATGTTGGAATGACAAAAAGGACCTTTAAGATGGGGGACTGGTGAGCATTTAAGGGCAATTGAGAGGGGTGACATAAAAAATGCTCTAGCTATACACATCTTAAAATCCAGAAACAAATCAGAATGTGAATTCAAATTTATGGGCATTGAGAAACCATTTCTCTTGAAAAGGGGTACAGACTATGATAACTTGTTACGGCATATGGAACAATACTGGATATGCTCATTAAGAGCCTTGGAAGGTAATAGCTTAAATGATAAAATTGAAATAAGTCTCTTCCTGAAAAAATGAAGTTTGAAATATATATGAAACTCCTTGATATATTGGGGGGGGGGTATCTGTTTACACTACTTAGTAATGTGTGTGTAATATATAACTATTATAGTTTTCTTTTCTATTTTAGGTTCCATACTTGTTTATTTACCCATCTTACAACAAAATATGGAGCTTGGATGGTTGCATTTACACTGCATTGATGCATTGAGTAACAACTCTGTTTAGCTGCCCCTCCTAGCTGCACTCAGGCTTATGCTCATCCTCCTAGTGTCCTCCTGGCAGCTTCCACCCATCCTACTCCCTAACTTTCAACTCCCCCACCCATCTCTCTGACAAAGCCTCTCCAGACTGCTACCTCTCCATTTCAAGATGCACTTCTTCATCCCTAATGTGTTCACCCTTCACCCAACCCATTTACTCCCTATCCCTACTTCATCCCACCTCCACTCCTATTTCTTCTGCTTGCTCAATTCCCTATTCAATCTGTGGTTATTGTTTATTGAACAGCACTATTGTAATTAGCAAATGCAACATATATTCTATTGTATTTTACTCTGTTGTGATTTCTTTATGGTTTTGTTTGTATCTGATGTCTTGTCCTGTGTTATCTATTACTTGGAACCTTGTAAACAAGCTCCGTAGCTCAAAGGTAATAATCTGAAACTGAAATAAACTCCTTCCCTAAAAATCTTGTTTATGATGTCTAAATTTTACAGTACTTTCCAAACACTCTACTGGTGCTTTTTCAACATTACATATGGAGCAAAGTACAGAAGCTGCTGTTTTTAAAATTGATTGTATATTTATCTGTATTGCTGAGAACTACACTCATTGCACTGATGTATATAATATGTACTGTCACTTTAAGATGGGTTTATAAGGAATGTGCTCTGTTACACTAATTATCTTTGACAAAGCTCATTTGAGTGAAATGCATTAGGGACAGGTAGGCGTCCCTAGCGAACTGCTGGACACTACCACAATCAAACTGCACTGTAAGGACTTATTTATTCTTTCATCTGCACTACTTATGGATGGTTACCAAGTGTTTTAACTTTTGAATCAACAAAAGAAGATTTTAAACTGAATACTTGTTGATCCTCAGTGGTCTTGTTTGAATTGGGAGCTTGCTTTAAATTCCTAAACCACCCAGTTAGAAGGTGCCGGTTTGCCTTTGGTTGCTTCAAGTATATAAACTGCACAGTTGTAAGCCCCTAGAATGTTAAAATTAGAGAATGCAATGTCACCAGTTTTAGTAGGTTCATAGATGCTGAAAATTAGACTGTGTATGAACATTTTAATCTCTTGTTTAAAGAATGGCCAAGTTATAAGCAGCCGAAAGTTGTAAAATAAAATCAGTAATTAAATTCAAAATTTTATGAGAGTTTGTGAAAATTGTGCAAATGTTTGGAAGCCATATCCATGCATTTTGCATACCCATACACTTGAGTTGCCATGGAGGAGGAATAAAAAGACAGAGGGCCTGATTTTTGAATGGGGATGCAGGGCTTGTGACCAAGCCCTGCATCCCCACAGGGTGCAGCACCTGCATCCAAGGGTTCGATCCAACTTGCACCCAATTTTAGAACCCTGGATGCAGGTTACAACAGTGTTGCCAATTTATGGCAGCCTGAACCAAAGCTTCGGCACAAGCTCCATAATCCAGCTCCCCCATGGGTGCAAAGTTATGCTGGGGGGGGTAGCTGGCAGAACTGTGCTGTCTCACGGAAAGGGACTTGTGGTATAGGGGCTATGGCAAGATTTTTTCAAAAATTGCACTGTGACCGAGGCTTGACACAAGTCGCCACTTGCATCAAACTCTCTGCTGCAAGTCTCTTGCAGCAGGTGCACTGGCTTTGAAAATTGGGCCCAGAGAAGAGTAATAATAAAGCAGCATTCATAGATGGCTCCATAGTAAAAGTGCAGTGGTGCCCAGGGAGATGTACTCTTATCTTCATCAGCATATTGAGTAGAGAACCATCTAGAATAGTCAAGGTCATCTTTTTATACTGACCTGTCTTCTTAGAATTTGCTAGCTAACCACTAGAGCACACAGACTAAATGGCTTGTGGAGGCACACAATGGTCACCATTGTGTCTGTACAACACCATTGCTGACTATTTGACAATCCTGCAGATAACAATGCATATTTTTAGTGGTTGAAAACAGTGGCACCAAGGGACCCCACGCATAACAACTAGTTGTGGCTGAGGCCACTGTGATGGAAGTATCCTGCTATCTTTAGACATAATGGAACACAGTGATGGCTATCACTGTAGCAGGAATGTTGGGAGCATTGAAGGGCCATGATGCTAGTGCAAGGGAGGTGATTTGCCTGCCTGTAGTACAAGTCAAATTAATGTGATCCCTAGTCAAACCAAGATGTACTGCTGTTGTGCCAAGAGGGAGGGTGTAAAATTGTGTTAATGAAAAGTGATGTCATGGGTGTTTAACGGATAGGGATTGTAGCTTGTACAGGGTCACCAGTGGAAGGCATTATATGTATGGGTTCACCACGGGAAAGACAGCAGAGCTGAGTAGCAAACGAATAGTAGACTCTGACTAGAGCAAGAAAATGTACAGGGATAGTAATTGCATCATAGCAGATCATATGAGAATCACACCCAGAAATATTGATTGATTTGAGAGCCTAATGCACTTGGTAGAACAGCACATAGAGGCATTTGCAGAGACCTGGCTGGGGAAGAAAATGAGTTAAGCACAAAGAAGGAGATATTCTGGATTTTCCAAATAAATAGATCCTATGGAGAAAGAAGAAGGAGGCTCTCTTTTTAAGGGTATTTTTTTTTTTTTTTTTTTTTGAAAATGAGGAAACTAGTATGACGAGCAGGTTCACTGAGTCCATTGAATCAAGCTCAGAGAAAAAAGCAGGGTGGGGGAGGGTGACAAAATAGTTACCCAGAACAGAAATTTAGGATTTGAAACAGCTCAGCACAGCTCACTTAATTCAGTGGTATGAATTGCTTTGCAAAAGTTAATTTCCACAAGTAGAATTCTAGAGGCATTATCTAGCATGCTTCCACACTTTTTGAGCAAATGTTGCCAATTAGTAATTTGTGATACTGTACTTCTTTATAAATTTTAAACTACTAAACAAAATGTTTCCAAATATTTAATTTCCTGGATACACATTGATGTTGGGTATGCATGCAAAAGTTTGGTTTTATACCTGCAATAGCAGCAGGGCTTCAAACATCCACATTTTTGAAACTTTTCACAAACCTTCACAAATAATTAAGCAGTGAAATCATGAAGCCTTGTAACTTGAAAATTCAATTAACCAACTCATTCAAAATTGTACAATTTCTAAGACATTTCCAAGAAAGTTATGCACGTACATTTTCAGGCTCCTAGCTCCAAAGGTGGCTGAGATTAAGCAGAAAAAACATTTTTAGAATGTTTTGCAAAACAATTGCAAGGTTTAGAGGCCCTGTCATTTCAACCGTACTCATCAAAATGTCATGAAACTTGCCATCACTGTTGGACATTTTACATATAGTAATCATGACAATTCTCAGGTTTTTAGCTTCAAGAACAGCAGTGTTATTACAAAATAAATAATTTCAAAATGTCAAGAAAATTCACAGAATTGTCAGAAAATTCTACAAAAGCAAAATGTGCTAAATTTGTCTATCCCTTCTGCTCACTCTTTTAACTGTTGGGGGGGGGGGCACTGCCAGAGAGCAGTATCTACTTTATGTCAGGCAGGAAGTATATACTTTCATATGGAATGCTTTGCTGGCATCTTTTCTTAGAAATCTCTAACAAGCAAAAGTCACATTGGTAAACATTTTAATGAACTTGCCTTTAAGTTAAAAACCTGCTGTTGATTTAATGTTGTCAGAAGTACTTGTTGTAGATGCAATACAGTGCTGTGTTGATGTTTTTATGATTGCAATGTATTTTAGCATTTTTTTATTTGAATTTCGTATGATGTAACGCCTGAAATGAAAATGAAATATGGTGATTGGTGGTATTACAGAATAAAGGGGCCTTAAAGTGCTTTACGGGTTAAATGTGAGTAAGTTCCCTTGACCAAAAGGGTTGCATTCACTGATGCTCATGGAGTTGTGGCAGGCTCCTGGAGTGCCCCTGGCAGATTTGAATTGCATGACTGAGATTATTACAGTTCTGTTGGACTAGAGGGTAACAGACATCATCCCCCTCCACAACAGTGGGGACAGGGGAGACCCAGGAAATTAAAGCCCAATTAGCTTGACTTTCATGTCAGTAAGCTCCTTGAGACTACAACCAAGGAGCAGCTGCTTGACATCCATGAGTTCCGTGGACCTCAGGGCAACTAGCAGCATGGCTTTGTGAAGAAAGTGTCCTGTCAGATGAACCTCATTTATTTCTTCAATTCCCGGCTGCAAGCACTGGACAACGGCCAAGCACTGCACATCTTGTACCTGGACTACAGCAAAGCTTTACATCTCGAGCCTCACAAATGGCTAGTAAAGAAACTGGGGAACTTAAGTGTTGGGAAAATGTCACAAGATGGGTGGGGAGTTGGCCAAGAGAAAGAACTCAAAAGATGGTACTAAATGCAGCATATATTGAAGTCACAAGTAGCATCCACAAGATTCTGTCTAGGGACCGGTATTCTTTAATGTGTTCATTTGTGATATTGTTGAATTGACTCAAGGAAGGACTGTCTATTTGTTTATGATACAAAGCTACTGTATATAGCAGGGTGGATAATGAGGAAGATATAGTGTAATATTATATTAATTTGTCCGCCGGAACTACTCATTGCTGTATAAGAGTGGTTTCACGTACCTTTGGCTGGAGTGAGAACAGAGAAGTGAAGCTGAGCTGTTCTGGCTCAAGCTGAAGGCGCATGAAACCACTCTAATACAGGAATTTAGTGGTGCCGGGGGACATATCAATATATCATTGATCAAGAGCGATCAATAATATATATATTTTTTTTTAAATCTGTTCCTGGAATGTGCTCGTATCCATGGCATCTTTGTGTGAGACGCTTTTCACAGAATAAGAATGTCTCATACACTGGGGAAAGGAGCATTCTGATTGGTCGGGAGCGCTCCCTCGATCTATAATGGAATTGAAAAGAGATATGGGGAAAATGAAAAGGTGGTATAAGATCTGGAAACTGAAATTAAACACCTGTAGTGCAATATTATGCACTTGGGAAGGGGGAATCTGAAGACTGAGTACTGGCTAAGGCAGGGGCTATGACTGGAGCAGACCTCAGACATGAAGAGCCTAGAAGTGATAACTGGTGACAGCCTCAAGACCTGAGACCAGTGTAACCAGACATCCAGACATGGGACAGCTACTAGGGTGATGGAAGGCATTGGTAGAGCCTTCTGAAGCAGACAAAAGGAAGTGATCCTACCCTTGTACAGGTCCTTAATGAAGCTGCATTTTGAGTTCTGTTACAAATTCTGGAACCCTCCCTTAAAAAGGACAAAGACCAGCTAGAGTTGACCTAAAGGAGTGTGACTAAAATGATCCATAGCCTTCAGAGAAGGACTTATGAGGAAAGACTGGCTGACTTCAATATGTACTCAGTAGAAGCCAGAAGACAGAGAGGGGGCATGATTGAAACTTTAAACTAATTGAAGGATATGAACAAGGTGGACAGACAACAACTATTTAAGCTTAGAGAGGGGTCCATCACACAGGGCCACAACCACAAGCTGGTTTGGGGGACATTTCAGAATGACATGAGGAAATACTTCTTCATAGAGAGGAAGGGGGAACAGTGGAACTGTTTGCAGAGGAGCTGGCCAGTTTTAGGATGGTTTCAAGTGTCAAGCGAGGGTGAGATAGATACATGGGACTTGCAAAGATGATGGGAAGGGCTAGAGGACAATGGAGATGGGGGCTAGTCCAAGTGGAACTGAAGGATAATTGAATGGCTTTAGGCCTAGCCAGTGATAGACTAGTAAGGGCCTAGGTAGGAACCAGGCAGAATTTATGTGCCATGAGTCTTTTTCTGTTCATAAGCATTTACACACTATATCTAGCATTGAACTCTTAGCAAGGTATGACCAGAACAAGGAATTCTTGATTTCCAGCATCACTGATTGGCTGCTGCAGGTTATGTGGCTTAAAAAAAAAAACTTGCAAAGACTCAGCATGTCCTCCCTGTAACTAATTGCTACATAATTATGCCAAAGTGCCAAAATGCTGAAGTTTAGCTGAGTCCTTTCAGACCTGCTTCACCTGTGCCAAAAGTACCATTTTTTTCTGCTTCCACAAACTTCACTTTGGCATCAACTTACCCTTACTAGGGAGGATACCAAAACTGTTGCAGCCTTCTGGTGATCCTGATCTGAAACCTGTGCTGACTTACCAAGACATACAAAACCCATGGGAATTCAAGTTTTGGTCACTGTCCCTGATGGGGATACATGAGAAAGACTAAAGAAGGAGTTTATGCCCTCTTTTGGGACTTGGTCTAAGGCGTGGGAAAATAATTAAGTTTGTATTGTGCCAACACAAAGCATACAGAGAGCCTAAGAAGCTTACAGCACCCAAGCTCTCCAGAGAGCTGACTGGATTCTACAGCTGATACATATTGTCATAGGCTCATTATATAACCTGGTATCGGTGCTAGTCCTCTTCATTCTCATACTCAAAATATTCTGCCTCAATGTCCATAACGTACAGTACTTGATCAGGTGTTCATTCTCTATCTCAATGAGTGCCATAAGCTGGTGCTCAGAGTCTGAAGTACCTGACTCTGCCAGCAACTCCCATGACAAGATTAAAGAAGCAATATTTGTTAGTCACCATATACAGTAGTTTTTTTTTCTTCAATAACGTTTTCCTTGCAAAAATGTCAATATTCCCATTTTCCTTTTTCTTTCTTTCCTGAACTTAGATACGAACATACAAACATACAAACAGGCCAGCAGAAGAAGGCCATTTGGTCTATCAAGTCTGCTCATATTGCAGGGTACACAGCTTGAGCTAATGTCCCTGCCCTCCCTCCCCACTCCTCCCATCCTCCCTACCCATGATTCTTATCTTCCCCCTATGCCTATCCCAGCCTCTCTTAAAGCTGCTCACTGTCTTTAACGAGATGACCTCTTCCGGCAGCTCATTCCAAGTGTCAACCACCCTTTCTGTGAAGAAGTTCTTCCTGACATCCCTCCTAAACCGCCTACCCTCCAGCTTAAGATACAGGAGTTTGAAGTTTTTAAACCTTCCCATTCCTGTGATATGCCTGCCATGACATTTTAAATATCATGGCACATTGCTGTGCTGTTTGCTATCAGAAATGTGTGGTAACACCATCCTAATACGCTCCCTACTCTCAGCAAGCTACTTGAGAAACTAGTCCATCGACAGGTCTCTGAGTACCTTACCAAGTTCAAACTTCAATCCCCTTTTCAACATGGCTTTAGGGTTGGGCACAGTACCACCACTACCCTGACCCAATTTACCAGCAATGTCAAAGGTAATATGGACAAGGGCCTACTCACAGGTGCGGTTTTCATCGACCTTTCTAAGGCGTTCGATATGGTCCATCACCCAATAATGCTGATGAAGCTACAAGCCCTAGGAGCCACTGACTCTACCCTATCCTGGTTCGGCAATTACCTTGATAACTGCACTCAGGCTGTTGCCTTCCATAAGGCTCTCTCCTCCCCCATTCATATCACCCGTGGTGTTCCGCAGGGCTCCATGCTTGGGCCTCTCCTCTTTTCCCTTTTCCTTAATGATATTCCCAGTCCTTCTCTTCACAGTAACATGATCATGTACGCTGATGACCTGGTGCTTTATTTCTCATCTAAATCCATTGATGACATTAACCTCAAGTTTTCTCATGACTTTCAAACCCTTCAATCATGGCTGTTGGATAACCATCAAATCCTAAACATAGGTAAAACCCAGGCCATGCTTTTTGGTTCATCAAAAAAAGTGCCCTCTGAGGCCCCTAAGCTCCTTGTCCACTGCAGCGATGGAACTGTGGTCAATAATACCTCTACTTTCAAATTCCTCGGGGTTATGCTCGACCCTACTCTTGATTTTGCAGCTCACGTCAACGAGGTTTGTCAGACTGTCAATGCAAAAATAGGCACTGTCTATAGTTTGCACCACTCTCTCACACCACCAGCCAGACTATCAGTAGCTAGAAAAGTACTTCTCCCTCAGCTCCTCTATGCCCTCCCAGTTCTTTACCCAGCCAATGTCAGTGTGCTCTGCAAATGGGACACTTCCTACAACAATATCTGTAGGTTTGCCTTATCAGCCCCTCGCCTAACACATCACTGCCTACTTTATTCTGGCTTAAACTGGCTGTCACCTAAAGACCTCCGGGCTTATTCCCTAGGGTGTCTTATTGACTCCCTTGCTCGTCCACCTCGTCCGTACTTTCTGGCTGACTTGCTTATCCTGGCCTCCCAATCCCGCACCCTTAGATCCTCTTCCGTTCCTATGCTCTCAATATGACCCTGTGCTACCAAAATGGGTGAACAGGCATTTTCCAGTTTTGCTCCTAAGTTCCGGAACTCGCTCCCCTTGCAGGTTAAAAACTGCACCTCCCACCTTGCTTTTAAGCGCTCGCTGTTCTCTCACCTCTACACCCTCGGTAACTGCAAATGCACTTAGATGAAACTACCACTAGGCCCCTTGCTGGTTGCAAACTATGTATAACTTACCTCATGGTATATTATTTATAGTGTTTTAGTTTTTCTTCACTAGATGGGCTAGGGACAGATACTGTGTGAGCTTATCCACTAGCCTATTCACACCTCTTATTGTGCCTATAATTGTCTACTTGTCCTATCCTAAGATGTAATCTCAACCTGTATTATATTGTTTGTACTATGATGTTGTTATTATTTATGAATTTGTACAATTGTGCTTATATGTAGTCTGTATTGTACTCTCCCAGGTCGTGCCTGAAAATAGGCAGGATTATTGCCTAGCGCACTTACCTGGTTACCAAAAGTGAATAAATAATACAGCAACAGAATAAATCTAGTATATACATTCAGCAGATGACCTTAACTGAAGAGATTTCTAAAAATTGCAAAATGCAGCTATCTTAATGATGTGAGTCATTAACTACAAAAGCAGCTATAAGCTGTTTATAAATTGTCTGGGCAAGACTAAAAATCTACCACAGATGAATCTAAGCATGGCAGAAATACACTTTTTATAAAAACAATATGATAATGTTTTTGCTAACTGACAAACCCTGCTACTTTAAGTGGAATCTGATCCACCAGGAAATTGGCCCTTCATCATCGCTTCCTTCCTGAAAGTGTCCTGCTATGAATAAAGATGCCGGTGGGTAATGCTTTCATGACTTGGTGTCATGCCCCTGCTGACTCAGGCATGACAAACAAAGGGCATGCCGGTCTTGAGACATCTGCTTGCAAGCTGTACGCTACTTGAAGCCTGACTTTGGTGCCATCCTTACCGGCTACATGTTATCCAGGACATGGTAAAGTCTGAAGTCAGGACAGGAACTTGACCTCTCCCTCAAAGCAATATTAAGTTTCAAACAACATTACTATTTCTTTTGGACAGAAAATATGCAGTCTCAGTGAAACAATACATACAAATGGCTGACTGAGAAATGACAGTCATTAAAAAAAAAATGTTTTATAAAGGTGTTTATCCTCTTGGCCTAACTGGGTGGCTCTTCAGCCCTGACCCTGGGTGCCATTGAACAGATGACTGTCTCGCTCCTTCTGAGGGGTAATTCCCTCATGGATGTCCCTCCTCCACAGTGTGGGCTAGGTAGGGAGGGCCATCCCCCCCCCCGGAGAATCTCTTCCAGGTGTCCCCTCTTGCCCACTGGAGTGACAGGGCAGGCCATTTTTCTCTTTGGTTGTCCCCCCCCCGGCCAAGGCCATGGCAAACATGAACGATGCATGTGCATGGAGGCACACATGCATTCTGGAATGACCAGCCCCTTCCATCCACCTGGCTTCTGTCTGCCTACTACCAGTCCTCCACCTGGTGGCAGCCAAGATCTGGGATGGCTCATCACCCTGTCTGGGAAAGGAGAGCTGCTGGGAAGTCACTTGATCCTTTCCCAGCCTCCATGGCCAACCCTACCACTGGGCCAGACCAGTTATGTTTGGCTACGAAAACCTTCTTGAGTTGGAGGGGGTGCAAACTTGGGGTCACATAGTTTGGAGATGTGAATGGTTCCAACCAGTGGCTTTTCAAGGGCACGTCACATGTTCAGTAGCTACTACATCATGTTTATAATGAATCACTATAGTTAAAAAATTAGGTACGTATTCTTTTTTTTTACTTCAGTAGTATTTCATGTACCCATCCACTTGGTTCTCACATCTGCAGTCTTCCCCATGGCAGCCTTGCCATAGCAGTCCACCACTAACCTTACTCTCTGTCATGCCCAAGAGAGATGTTGGCCATCATCTCAATGGCGGCAAGGTTTTTCTCATTTTTCTCCTGTCCCCACTCACCACACTGTGGTGCCTGGCAGTGGCTGACTGTCAGTCCTACACACAGACAGACAAAATCTTGCAGGGTATCAAGCCCCACTCCCCTTCACATGTGGCTGTGGTGCCAGAATCTGGTGCAATCCCTCCTCAGCTGGGAGCACTGCCACATGGCACCACCTCTGCAGCCTTCCCTGATTCACCTGGCCAACTCTTGAGTCAGCTCTCAAACCTGGGTTGAAGGCACAGCAGCATGTTTGGCTGTCAGGTGGCCTGGTGCATTTTATTATCAATATTTACCATGGCTGCACACATAGTAGTAACCACTCGCGACTGTTTCCCTGCAGTTTAGTCAGATTTTCTTTTTTACCACTTTAATTCCATTCTGGCACATCTCTTCCTCTGGCTTCATTACAAGGCATTGTATCTACCCTGCTTTAACCTTGAAAGACTTTATCTTATTTTTAAGCATTGTATCTGAGTAGCATGAAACTATTTAACTATTATTACTAAAAGGTTTGCATTCATTTTCCACATATTGCTTTCAGCATAATCCCCTAATCCTTGGATTGCATTAAATGGGTTAATCTGCTATTGGCCACATTAATCCAGCATAAGCATCAGAACACTGAATGCCAACACTGTGATCATTACTGCTATGGCAACAGCCTGATTTGCAAAGTCTGAGTGGGGGATGAATTGGGATCATACCATGGGTGTTCCATGTGTAAAAATGGAAAATATGCATGTTCATCATAATACTCTGCAAATTTAAGATACAGTTACTGTATGCAGCTAGGAAAAAATGTACACCAAACGGGAAGCATTTGTGAAAATTTCTTCTTTTTTTTCAATTCAAACTTTACTGAAAGTTTATAACAATACAGAGAATAGATCTACAACATGCAGGTAATAAACAGCATTGGTACAAAGAACATGAAAGATTTATCCTCCCCCCTTCTCCACCCCTCTCCCACTACCCGCCCACCTTAATTACCCAGCACAGAACCATATGGTAAAACATCAGGTATTAAATGATACAGTACCTGTATCAGCAGGTGGCAAAGAATAAAGGGATTGCAAGGGGCCCCATATCCTGTTACATTTTTTAAGCCTGTTATTAAGGCTCACAATAGTTCTTTCACCTCTAAGATTTGTCAGAAGCTCCTGAAGCCATTCGGTGTATGTAATTTCCAGGCTATCCTTCCCGTGCCTTAGGATCACTTTCTTAACGGACATCGAAATCACAGCTATATGGTATTTTCTATTGAAAACTGATATAGTGGAAAGGTCCACCAGCAAGCATACCTCAGCGGAGAATAAGTCAGAGAGCCCTAAAAGGGATCTGCTCTTTGTCTGATTCTGTCCCATAATGGAGCCACCGTTGGGTAAGACCATAAAATATGGAGCAGGTTATCCTCCTCCTGCATACATCGAGTACAAGTAGGGGAAGTAGCAATACCCAATTTAGCTAGTTTTTGGGGGTAATAATACAGATTGTGCAATATTTGGTATTGCGTAAGCTGGAGTCTGTCTTGAGAGAGAAATTTATGGCAAATTTGCCATAGGAGAGGCCAGTTAATGACCTTATCAGGGAAAAGGGAAGACCAAAAGACCGTGGGACTGGAACTATCCAGAGTGATCCAGCTATAGAGAATGCCATACATTTTGGATACAGCTTGAGGGAAGCCTGCTGGGGGGGTGTAATTCTATCTGGAAGGAGACCTTGGAAGGATGCGGGGGCCTAGCCCCTATGACCTTAGTTAGAAGATGACGCACTTGGTAAACTTGGAAAATCTTAGAATTTGGTGTATTTGATTCGCTCAGGATGTCGGGGGAAGAGAGCCATGTCCCATCCTCTTTAACAAAATATGAGAGCTGACAATCACCTAGCTGTGGGAGCCACCCACCTGGGAGAGTTTTACCTTCTATTTTGATATTAGGGTTGCCCTTCAGGGTTTGATTTAGATATTTGGTGTGTTCATATTTTTAAAAAAAAGCAGCGTTTAGAGTGAACTCTGATAGAGGCTGCAATAGGGAGAACCTGTAGCCGAAAGGGAAGGGTGTTTAATTTCGAGTGAAGAAGGATTAATGGAGAAATCCCTTGGCCTTTTATTTGGGCAATTTCTATGCATTTGTGAAAATTTCTGATGAACCCCCACCCCATGTCCTTAGTATGAAATCCACAGTAAAAAAAAAATACCTTTCTGATCCTTGATATAGTAGGAAACGTATAAATTAAGCAGGGCTTCCCAGCACATTTGTGGTCAATTTATCCTTTTTTACTTGTTGACTGATACCTAACTTGACCATAATACATGTTGCAAAGGACCTTTCATTAAATTAATAGAGGTGCTAAACAACAAATAAGAAGTGCAGTTTAGGTGCAGGTGGTCTAGTGGACCACTACCCACCACCCCGCTCCCTCCATCCCGTAACAGAGCCGGTGACTGGCTCAGCACTCCTCTCACCTCTGCAGCCCACCACTGACTGAACTGTCACTGAGTGCATACTGTATAGTGTGCGCAGTCATGGATTGACAGCTGTCAATCAAAGAGCGCTCACACTATACAGTACATGCACCATGACAGTTCAGTCAGTGTCTGGCCGTGGCAGTGAGAGGAGGGCTATGCTAATCGCTGGCTCTTTTATGGGATAGGGGGGAGGGTGGTGAACACTACCTGCTGGGGTGGGTGGTGCGGGTTCACTAGACCACCAGGGAAGGGATTTTGTAATAACTATGATTATGAGCAGAATCAGGGATTGGCAAGGGGGGTCCACTAAAAAACCAGGGAAGAGGTTACGTAGTAAATATATTTGGGTGTGGGATCAGGGATCAGGAAGGGGGTCCATTAGACCAGTAGTGATGGAGTTTTGTAATAAATATAATTATGAGCAGGAATTGAGGAATCAGGGAGGGGGGGTCAACTAGACAACCAGGGACCCTACACTAAACATAACAGGGAATCGGGGCTGCTGAGAGGGGAATATTGCACATTGCCACAATGTGCTACAGTCTACAAGAGGGAGATTCCAAAGTACCCTTAGACCAGCCCTGGCTGGTCTAATAGTACTTAGAATTTCTCCCTCTGGGAGGGTTTTGTGAATCCCACTTTCAGGGATGAGGCAGCTTGCATCTTTCTCTTGTCCTCTAGTGCCATGCTGCAGCCCATTATGTGGTGCATGGGCAGTGCAAGCACTGTTTGGTGCAGGTAGGCTGTGGTTGATGCAAACTGCCTTTGAGAATCACTCACGGCACATCGTTTGGCACAAGGGGCATTTTGCACCATTCATTGTGGAACAAGCCCCTTGCACTGCACCCAGAGCTATAAGAATCAGGCATCACAACTACGGAAGGACAAAGACTGAGTGGAGGTGGTCCAGAGGATGGCAGATAAAATGGTGCAGGGTTTATGTACACCCTAGAAGACAATAGGAAGAGGAGGGATATGACAGAGACCTTTAAATAGATCATGGTGGTAAATAAGGTACAGGAGGGAAGTATTTTTCAGAAAAAAGATGCTCAAGGACAAAGGGCACAATAAACTGGAGGGGGGTAGATTCAGGCAAGATATGAAGAAGTACTTCTTCACAGAAAGAGTGGTGGATTCCTAGAACAGTCTCCTAATAGGGGTGGTGGGGGCAAAACCAGTGGTGGGGTTCAAGAATGTATGGGATAGGCATAATGGAATCTTAGGGAAAGGGAAGGGGTGTGTAGGTGAATGGGCCGGAGATCAAATACAATCAAGTAGGATCTAAAGTGATAATATAAACAGGGGAAAATGGTCAGACAAGACTGGCCAAGGGATCCTTATAGCTGGCAAATTCTATATTTCTATGTTTAAATAGTATTAAAAGAACAACACTAAAAGAAGCAAAAAAGGCAGCAATTTAATACAAAAAATGTCAAGTAAGAAAAAATAGAAGATTATAAATCCCTTTGGCCCCCATTTTCTGAGTCAGCTGTTAGTACCAGATGCCTCTTAGCATTGTGCATGAGGTAGTGTATGGCTGGCACAGTGAACATATTCAAACATGCAGCGCCTTTTGACCAGTGCACACTGTCTGTCTGAATATGGGAGTTGTGGGAATGCAGTGCAAAGTGACCATTTGCTGGTCTATCACAGCCCCCTGTAGGACAGTGACTCACAGGAGCTAGGGAGGCAGTGCATCATAAACAGGATAGTGCCCTTTCCTCATGAGCCAATTTCAGGTGCTGAGATGCTAATAAGCACATATAGCACACAAGGTGCGAAGGTGCCATTTCCATACTATTATGTACTTTTTAGCAGCTTCACATAATGTGCTACACATGACTGCGAGGAAGCATTGTGCAGAGTTGTAATACTCTCTCTGATCTCCATTCAGATGCCCTGAACTGTACAATATGTACAATACTGCTCTCTGGCAGTCTAGTGGTCCCATGCCCCCCCATCACCATTCATATGCCCCAAAATACTTTATTAAATGTATCCATGGGGTCTAGTGGTCCCCAGCACCAGTCATCTACCCCAAAACAATTTATTAACTGTATCCCTGGCAGCTAGAAGTCCCCCCACCATCCAGTCATTGTCTTGATGTAACAGAGCACATTATTAAATGTATCCCTGGCATCTAATGCCCTCCGGTTTCCATTCAGATGCCCCCAAACATGTTAATAAAAGTATCCCTGGCGTCTAGTGCCTTCAGTTGCCATTCAGATGCTGCCAAACATGTTAGTAAAAGTATCTCTGGTGTCAAGGTGTCCACCTCTCCCAATCTTTGTTCATATGCACCAGAACACTAGTAAAATGAGTGACAAGCTGGCTGGGGGAGACAGCAGGGAATAGTGGTTAGTGGGGTTACATTGAAGGAAAAGAAGTTCATAGTGTAAAAACAATTTTTTTTTGATTGAATTGTGCTATTTATATTTGTTGCATTATAAGTCACCTTTTATGATTGTCTTTGAATTTATTGTAACTTTTCATTGTAATAAGAACCTCACTGGACATGAGCTTGGCTCAACTGAGATTTTCTTTTCATGTTTACATGAATAAAAATGTAACTACTACTACAAGTGGAGTGACACAGGCGTCAATCTTCAGAGAACTCCTTTTCAATATACTTAGCAGCAGCATGGGGGAGGGGGAGGTATGCAGGTAGTGATGTGTGAAGTTGGAAACCTTTACTCTGCAGATTCATTTACAAATTTGCCTCATTTCATGGAGCTAATCTGCTAAGTGAAGTCCAGATTCATGGAAAACTCATAACCCCATGAAATGCGAAGTTGGCAACTCTGCTGGCAGAGTTTGGCACAGAGACAAAGCTTGCAACATGTGAAGTTGGTAACTTCACTGACGAAGTTTGGTACAGAGGTAAAGTTTGCAATGTATTATGGGACTGGACATCAAATATTGCTAAAACAAGCTGTATAATTCCACAAAGAGGCTATCTTCACTGCAATGTTCTGAAGATAGAGTAGGAGAGAAGTCTGTGTGTGCTTGTCTGAGGAAAAAATAAATTAAAATACATCTCAAAACCAAGCCCTTTGAATTGAAATTGCTCAAATAGTTCTAGAGGGCCTTGTGCTGCTAGATTTTTATTTTTAATTTTTTGGGTGATTACTTTAAAGTGGTAGTTTCTGTTTTGTCAGTCTGTAGCCAGGTTTACATGGTGGCAGCACTGTGGCATGAGTGCCATTCCCTTCCCAATGTGCTGGCTGCTTCTCCGTTTACACAGCCTGCACTTGCAGTGCTGCAGGTCGCTCCGAGGAGGGGCTGTAAATTCACCGCAGGCTGATGATAAAAAGCCTTTGTAGCACAGCAAGTGCAGCAAAGCGTCCACACTGCCATTTAACATGCTTGCTCTGCTACTGATGCCCACAACTAAGTCGGATCAAAGAAATGATCTGATAGGCACTTAAGGCTCTCCTGACAGTGTTTACACTGCCGACTTGGAAGCAGATCAACCCATGCGCATGGGTTGATGCGCTGCAGAGTCAGCAGCGTAAACAAGGATTGTGAAGCAGTGCTGTGGGGGAGGGTAGGTGTACAATAAAGCAAGGCAGGCCAGAAAGATTCTAAGCAGGAGATTTGTGTTACAGTATATTTTTATTTTCTCACTCTTTCTTGTTCATCATTTTGGATCTGTAGTGAGTAATTTCTCATTTTTATTTCTGTGGTTTGCTTTGGTGTGCTTAATAAAGTATTTTGTAAGCATCCTTCTGTAAGCATTTTTGGTAATCTTTTAGTTATATTTTTCTTAAAGTGATGGTGTTCTGTCACTTTTTGTTATACTTAATATTAAATTACCCCTTTTACCCCTGTCGTTTTAATCCCTGTTCTGTTAAAAAAAAACTTTTGGGTTATCTTTAGAAGTAGTTTTTTAGATCACACTGCTGATCCCTGATATTCTAGGGGAAGGTGCTGTCTGCTGCTGTTAGTTAATAACTTGTTTAACCCTTTTACCTCTGTTGTGTGAATTGTGTTAATCTCTGTGGTATTTTGTTTTTTCAGATCTCACTGCTGATCCCTGATTCCCTAAGGGGAGGTGTTGTCTGCTCCTGGTACTTATTTGTACTGCAGGCTTTGTTTACATTTTGTAATTTTTTATTCCCAAATCAAGTTAAAATTACAATATAAGAAAGACTGTGAAGAGATGTTCTACTAAGGGGAGAGGTGCTGGGGAGGCAGCAAAGAAGTGTTCAGAATCTGTGAGGCAAAATAGTGCTGCAGTTGAAAAAAACTATGTCTACGGCAGTGGGTTTTGTAGGCTTCATGGCTAGTAGTAGTGAAGGAGTAGTTGGCAGCGGTGTCAGATTGCTCCATGAAGACCGAGTCGGTAACTTCACCGGAATCTCGCTGGTGAATAAAAACTTTGAAACATATTGATATATATACAGGACAAGATGTGTCTCTTCACAGATGACAATAAGCTTTGTGTCAAGGTAGACAGTGAGGAGAGGCCGAGAGAGTTTCAGAGAGACCAATTTGGCAGTTAAAATTCAACACCAAAACATACAAGGTGATGCACATAGTAATAAAAATCCTAGGACAGAATACTGGATGTAAGGGATTAGGCTAGCTACTACCTCAGAAGAAAAGGATCGGGAAGTTATTATGAGTGACACACTAAAACAAACCAGGCAATGCAACAAGGCAAATGACAAGCCAACCAGAATGTTGTGGTATATTGGGAAGAGTTTTGATAGTAGGAGGAAATAAGTAATGCTGTCACTCTAATCTGTCTGGAGTACTGTGCCCAGTTCTGGAGTTCTAAGGAAAGACAGAGACAGACTAGAGACAGTACAGCATAGGGTAACCAAAATGAATGAGGGCTAATGGGGCAGATCCTATGAGTATCAAATAAGGGCACTAAACATTTAATCAATGGAAGTAAGAAGGGGGGGGAATGATATGATAGAGATCTTCAAGCTGATGAAGGTAAACTGTAAGGAACTATTCAACAGGAATAGTGGGTCAATAACAAGGGGGCATGAACGGAAGCTGGTGGGGGGAGATTCAGGAGTTATGTGAGACAATCTGATTAGAAGGAAAAAGTGGCTGAGTTGTGGAACAGCCTACCAGCTGAGGTTGTGGAAGAAAAAAACAAATATAGTTCAAGTACAGCTGGGACACAGTAAAGCATTTGACAGCTATGCAGGGGGTAGCAATAAGGCAAAGAGCAGGGGGAGAAGGTGAGGCCAAAAACCTCATCTAGACAATAGGCCCTGGATTAGGGTAGGGTAAAAAAGAGCAGACTGCTTGGACCAATGGTAGAGGGCTCTGACTACTATATGTTCTTAACACTGCAGTAATTGGCCAGAGAAGCACATTCTTTTATGCTTTTTTTTTTTCAAATTTGACAGTGATGTCGGTGGCAGCTAGGGTTGTGCAGAATTTTCAGATTGTGACAGAATTCTGTGGGATTTTGGAAAATTCCAACCAACTCTGAGGAACACCATAGTAGCAGAATTCCAAAAACAGAATGTTTTTCACAGATTACATACACTGCAAATTCCTTTTCCCAGTCTATGGAATATTATTCTGCAGTTTATGTAATCCATGGGAAGCTATTCCACAGTTTCCATAGAAACTCCAAGGGAGGCAGTATAGTGCAGTGGTTTAAGGCTCTGAGCTGCACGTCTGGTGACATCCAGCAGACCAGACCTGGGTTTGAATCCCACAGCTTCCACTTGCATACTGTGTGACCCTGATCAAGTCACTTACCATTCCCTGTGCTCCCAGGTTGCACCTGTAAAAACGCTTTCAGCTTAGTGTGCTACTCCTGGTTAACCCTGCCAGTGGCATGGGCTGCTTTAAGTGGCCCATGGTATGTTTCTTAAATGGTGGGCCGCTGTAAGCGGCCCAAGTGTACACGGTTTACTTTTTAACTGATTATTTTAAATCCCATTAATCTTGATAAACAAATAATGGTTTATTAGTAACTAGACCCCTTCTGTCTGCTGTTAAAATTTTAACTTTGTAGCTTAATGCATGATAAAGTACTGACAATTTAAAATGAGCAACATTTTTTTTTTTTGCTCTGCAGAATACTGACTCAGAGCACCTGAAACAGCATCTTTGTGATGCTTGGAATGATTCTCAGCTCAGAACAGAGAAATCCACTCTGAGCTAAGAGACATGCTTTCTCTCTGATAAAGAGAGACATTTGACTTTACCTTTTATGTGTACAGTGAGGTATAGGAATAAAAAATGCTTGTGTACTGTTTATTTGGCTTGCTCCTGATGCAGGGTCAAATAAAGATGCTATCCTAGCAGCAAATTTAACACAAGTGGTAAACTCCCCTACCAGGAAAAACTACAAATCAGGGACCAGCACCCTCATTGACTGGATCCTTACCAGCCACCCTACCCGTATAACCAATGTAAGTGTTCTCCCTGACTCGCTCAGTGATCACTCTCCAATAATATGTACCTGGACAAATAAGTTTCGTAAGCCGCCTCCAAAAACCATCTATAGCAGAGTCCTACCTTATGGCAACCTTATTCATCTCAAGACCTGTCTTAGGCAGATAGACTGGTCCTTGATTTACAAAACTCAAGATGTTGACCTAGCCCTTGATTACTTTATTTCTACTTTCAACACTGCCTGTGACACCTATGCACCAGTAAAAAAAGCGCAAAATCAAAGCACTCACAAATCCCTGGCTCACGGCGAAGCTATTGGCACAACTCAAAAGTAGGGATCACCTCTGGGCCACTGCAAGAGCTACTGGCACTCTGTCGGACATTCAAAAGTATAAACAGGCTCGTAACCACTGTACTAAACAGATCCGCTTGATGAAGAGCTCCTACTTCAAGAATGCCCTCTCCAACTCCTGGGCGAAGGGAAATCCTTCTGGGACAACATAAAGAATATCATGGGTCAGCAGTCCAAATCCTCTCCTACAATAATGAATGTGGATGGAACCACTACATTAGACCCAGAGATCATTGCAAACACCTAAATGATACCTTCACGGACCTTAGTGGTGTCCTCTCATCTGATTTCTTCACTGATGCTGACCCTCCAATTTCTACTTCTACTACTGCCTCTCAACCAAACCACCCTTCCATTTCAAACTAGTAAAGGCACATGAAGTCTATAAATATGTAAAGAAGGCCATTTCTAAGTCCCGAGCAAGCAGCGACACTATTGACCTTAAACTTCTGTCCCTCACTCTGGAGGAAATACTGCTCCCCTCACAAAATTTTCAATCTCTCCTCTGCTACAGCCAATTCCCTAGAAAATGGAAAGCTGCAGTTGTCACTCCAGTGCACAAAAGTGGTGATAAGTCACTGCCTGGTAACTATCGCCCCTATATCAATACTACCACCCTCTCTAAGGCCCTTGAGCTTGGTGGAGGACCAACTTTCAGACTACCTGGAAAAGCACAACATCCTATGCACTCAGCAGCATGGATTTAGGAAAGGGCACAGCACATCGACTGCCCTACTTGAATTCTCAGGAGCAATCCACAATGCCATGGACAAAGGAAACCTAACTGGAGCAGTCTACTTTGACTTAACCAAGGCATTTGATACAGTTCACCATGGCCTACTTATCAAACAACTACTATCCCTAGGACTCTCACAGAGTCCTGGTGACTGGTTAAAAAATTACCTTGCTCAGCGCTCTCAATCTGTAAAAGTAGCTGGAGTTCTCTCAGACTCAAAACCGGTTCGCTCAGGAGTTCCCCAGGGATCCATCCTGGGCCCCCTCCTTTTCAGCCTTTTCTAAACTCCCTCCCCAAATCCTGCCCTGAACAAATAATCCTCTATGCCGATGATGCGTGATTCTTGCCACTCATAAAGATCGAACCTCTTATGCCTCAACCTTCATGCGCCTTTTCCAAAGTTGAGATGTGGTTCCTTGAACATAAGCTGGTTCTAAACCACAAAAAACTAAATCCATGCTCTTCTCTAACCCAAAACAAGAAGCAGCAAGTCCTCACCATTAATACATACCTAGGAAATACCCTTGAACAAGTGCCAATTTTCAAATATCTTGGAATCAACTTTGATCAAGGCCTAACTCCTGCAATTCACATTGATAGTACAGCAAAAACTATTAATCAGCGAATTGGGATTCTGTATCGGAACCGACAGCTTCTTACCCATTCTGCACCGAGGATTGCCATCCAATCCTCTGTCGTCTCAGTCATTGATTATGGCTTAGTTATATACGGATCTGCCACTACTACAGCACTTAGTCGCATTACAACATCCCTAAATAAGGCCTGTCGGTTTGCTCACTGGTGCACACCGGCGTACCTATGTGAACTCTATGCTGACTCAGGTTGGTTGCAACTCTCAAACCGGATAAAGTACCTTACCTGCCTGATGGCGAAAAAATCCACTCTGGGCCTCACTCCACCCTGTATCCAAGACCTGTTATGCCCAGCGCTAGCACCGTTTTACCAGAAGATCAGAACACCAGCCTCTCAAGTCCCCGATGCGGACTTCTCAGGGAGAAAGATCATTTGCCTATCGTGCCCCAGCTGGCTAAATGCCCTCAGCACTCATATTACTGCCTCCACCTCTCTAGGTATTTTCAAATCAAGGCTTTTCTCTCACTCCACCTCAGCTCCTGTGACTGCCCTGATTAAACCTCCTACTTTCTCACTACCCACCCTGTCCCGTTATTTGACAAAGACATGTTTGGAAACCTTTTCTCTACTATTGTCTGCTCCCCACACCTTTCACTTACCCTCTCTGTTCTGGACATTTTCCTATTTGTTTCTCCTAATCTGGCATGACCTCTTTCTTGTAATAATAATGTGATTATTGATATCTCATGTCCTTTTGCACAAATGATTTGATATGTATTTGTATATGTTTTCTTGCTCTTGACACAACACAAATTGTTGTGTTATCTATGTAACCTTTTGTACTGTACCTAATTGACGTGGAACCTTTGTAAAAGAGCCTCTGGCTCAAAGGTAGTAATTCCTAGAACAATAAACTAAACTAAACTAAATATAAAACAAAACACACCATTTTGCTTTCCAATTGATGATATCATTTCATACCTCAGCTTGCTCTGTACTAAACATTGCAGTTCTTTCTAGCTTGTGGGACCTAAAGCTCTGCCAGTTTCTCACTTGAGTTTTGATACAAAATTACAATTTCAAATCTGCTCAGCACCAGAAGCCGCTCAACCTCTTTCACAGTTGAATTTTGATACAAAATAACAACTTTAGATCAGCCCAGCACCTGTGTGGTAGCACATGCTTTTTACTGTGCTGTTGATAAATGGACCAAAGGATTTACTTGGCAATGAGGAACTTTTTGAAAGCAAGTTCACTAAAACTAATGTGGTGTTTTTGTGTGTGTCTGTATTAGAACTTCAAAATAAGGTTCTTGTCATGATTGATATATCATATTTCCCCATTATTTATTTATTTATTTAGTTGCTGTTTTGGTTATTCATTCTTTATGAAGGGGCTTGAAATTCAGTGTCTAGGCATGGGTTGTCACTTTTGTTTTGCTAATGATCAGCATCTTCTAGCAAGAAATTGGTCTGATTTTGTTTTTTGTTCTGAATGGTAAGAAGAGGGGACGGAGTTTTATTTTGTTTATGTTATCTATTTTTTTCTCTCATTTAGCAAAGCTGTTGTATTTGCCACCCCCCCCTTCCTGTTTGCATTTCTTGATGTTGACTGTAGTGTGAGTAAATGAGAGGTGAAGGAAGGAGTGAAGACTAGGGTATCAATCTTGCTTCATTTCATGTAAATATGAATGCTTTATTGAGGATATCAAGCTGTATTTTTTCTTCATTATGATGGTTTTCTTTAGGGGTACTGTTTTGAAAGGCTGAAAAAACAACTGAGGATGTAATGTCCAGGCAGTTACAGTAAGTGCCTTCATGTCTATTTGCATAGAACCTGCATTTGATTGTGGTGGTACAATATACATAAATCAGTTTTTCCCCGTTTGTGCTTGACTGTTGCCTGATTGCAGCTTTTGGACCATGCACAATTGAAAGGCTCAGCACAAACCTTTTTGCTGCAGTTTGCGCTTTTTTTGTGAATCCTGCCCAGGGCTTTTACTGATTTCAAACTGCAAGCCTGTTTTTCCTAGAATTTTTCAGCCCAGAACTCTAGGACCAACAGAACTGGACCTAAACACAGAAGTCCCTAGAACTTGGAAAGTTTTAAGATTTAGTACCAAAAAGCACCTCCGCTACAAAAATGGTTTGAAGGGGTTTAAATGGAAACTGTATGTTATGTATTTGAAATGGTAATGCATTGCGTTACTTCTGCCACTTGGGGGCAGCATCCATATATGTGTAAGCTAGAAAGAGAGCAGAGAGAGAGTGTCGTTGCTGAGACCAGAGAGGCACCTGAATAAAAATGAAAGCTGCTCTACTCCTGTTGTAGTGTGAGTTTGTTGAACAAGACCAGAATAAATGTTAGAACATAACATAAATTGGCAACGAGGTGTTTATTTACTCTCTGGTACCTTACCAGAATGAACTACAGCTGTGAGGGTTTTCCTGAGACGTAACTTTTGGACCCATGAGTGAACCCGCAAGGAGACACATAAAGATGGCCGCAACTATAGGACATATTGATGCCTTTGATGAAAATGTGGAACAATGGACAACTTATATTGAGAGATTTGGACATTTTGTCACAGCAAATGATATAAGTGATGAAAACAAGTGGCTGTGTTACTGAGTGTCATGGGCAGCTAGCGTACAGTTTGCTGAGAAGTCTAATAGCCCAGAAAAGCCGGGAGAAAACTTTGCCAGTATTGTGAAGGTCTTACAGACACATTTTCTCCTAAGCCTCTGGTGATTGCTGAAAGATTTTGCTTTCACAAACGAAATCAAGCAGAGGGTGAGTCTGTTGCGCAGTATGTGGCTGTTCTAAAGAAATTAGCTGAGCATTGCGAGTTTGGCACCCATTTAGATGATGCCCTCCGAGACAGATTTGTGAGCAGTTTAAAAAGTGAAGCGACACAGAAGCATCTTTTACCGAAGGCAGGACTGACATACAAGAAAGTGATAGAGATTGCTGTATCGATGGAAACAGCTGCACGGGAGGCTCAGCACTTAAGTGATTCCCTGAAAGTAAATGCTTTATCCTTCTCTTCTCTTCTCTTCTCCCAGGAAGCCTAATAAATGTGGTCGCTGTGGGAAGGCTAATCACAGTGATAAGGATTGCTGGTTTAAAGAACAGACATGTCATAACTGTGGGAAGAAAGGCCACATTAAACGAGTGTGCAGAGGGAAAAAGAAAGGAGGGGAAATCAATGGAAGCAAAGGGAAGCAATTTGCGAAATGTAGAAAAGAAAGTACATTGTGTGGAAACACAGGGGCGTGCAGTGATGACACTGATACTGAATTAGCATTGCACGTGCTGACTCTTAAAGGAAATGGCAACCATCTGTGTAACACCTGAAATTGAAGGGAAACCACTGAAAATGGAATTGGACACAGGGGCTGCAGTTTCATTGATTTCTACAGATAAGTATGAAACTATGTTGAGACATCTACCCCTGCAAATGACTGATGTTGTACTGAGGACATACACTGGCGAGGCAATTTCACCTGAAGGTGTCATCAAGGTGCAGGTGAAAATAAATGGGCAGACAGCACTACTGCCTCTGTACGTGGTTAAAGGTAACTACCCTTCACTCTTAGGCCAAGAATGGCTGAAGAAAATATGCCTCAGCTGCTAGGAGATAAGGACTGTTAGTACGGGTGACCACAGCACTCTAGAAGCAGTGTTGCAAAAACATGCTCCTTTATTCAAAGGGGAGCTAGGCACAATGAAGGACATTGAGGCAAGAGTGTTTTTGAAGCCACAGCACAAACCAAAGTTTTGTCAACCTCGCCCAGTACCTTATGCACTCAGACCGAAAGTGGAGGCCGAATTAACTCGCCTAACTGAAGCTGGAGTCTTGTCACCTGTACAGTGTAGTGACTGGGCAATGCCAATAGTGCCAGTGGTAAAGAAAGATGGTTCCGTGCGAATATGTGGAGACTTTAAAGTAACCATAAATCCAGTTCTGTGTGTGGAACAGTATCCGATTCCACACATCGAAGACTTGTTTGCATCGCTGGGACAGTGCCAATGCCTCAGTAAGCTGGATCTGTCACATGCTTATCTGCAAATGAGAGTAGATGAAAACTCAAGTTAATATCTCACAATAACCACCCAAAAGGGTCTCTTCTGCTATAATCGCCTACCTTTTGGCATTGCATCAGCTCCAGCCATATTTTAGTGAGCTATGGACCAGGTTTTATGAGGTCTTCCAAATGTTCACTGTTACCTGGATGATATACTGGTGACCGGTAGGAATGATGCAGAGCACCTGAAGAACCTGGATGCAGTTCTGCAGCGATTGGAAGATTTTGGTTTGCGTGTCCAGAAGGAGAAGTGTGAATTTTTCAAGACTTCATTGGAGTACTTGGGCCATATCATAGATGCAGCGGGCTTACACAAATCGCCTGAGAAAAAAAAAGTGATTGCGGACGCCCCAGCACCAGAAAATGTGAGCCAGTTACGGTCGTTCTTGGGCCTATTAAATTATTATGGCAGGTTTATTCCTAATCTGGCTACGATTCTCAACCCACTAAATGGCTTGCTGTGCAAGGGGAAGTCCTGATGTTGGACAAAGGACTGCGAGTGCGTTTAAGAAGGCTAAAAAGCAGCTTGTTTCTCAAGATGTGCTCATTCACTATAATCACAGCTGAGCATCAGACTGGCGTGATGCCTCACCTTATGGGGTGGGAGCAGTTCTTTCTCATGTTCTTCGAATGGGGATGAAAAGCCAATTGCCTTTGCATCCAGAACTCTCAACAAAGCTGAACAAAATTATGCCCAAATTGAGAGAAGCTTTGGCAATAGTGTTCGATTCAAATTCCACCAATACATCTATAGTAGGAATTCACACACTCTCACTGATCACCATCCCTCATGACCATTTTCAGCCCCACAAGGTATCCCTTCCATGGCAGCAGCAGAGTGCAACGTTGGTCTCTCTTGTTATCAGCTCACAACTACCGCATTGAATACAAAAAGGCGGCTCTTCATGGCAATGCTGATGGGCTCTCAAGATTGCCTCTGCAGGTAGCCCACAGTGACAAAGTGGACACTTCGATGTCTTCTACATCAGTCAGCTTGAGAAATTACCTATCACAAGTTCTGAAATTAAAAGGAGACAAAAGTTGATCCTGTGTTGTCTCAAGTCTTGGACTTAGTAATAAAAGGGACTTTTACTGTGAACAGGACATTCATGGTGAGTTATCACCATTCTACGCCAGACGTAATGAGCTTTCAGTACAGCAAGGTTGCTTGATGTGGGGTGTCCGGGTGATTGTCCCTTCAAAACTACGTATTCGTGTTCTGGATGAGCTACATGTGGGACACCCAGGTGTAGTGAGAATGAAGGCTTTAGCGAGAAGCTATATTTGGTGGCCAGGGATTGATTTGCAAATTGAGCAACAAACAAAAACATGCACTACCTGTCAGTGTGTTCAGAAAATGCCATGTCCCTCACCTCTACATCCCTGGATGTGGCCAGGTGCACTGTGGCAGAGCATTCATGTAGATTTTGCGAGGCCATGGGAGGGACACATGTACTTAATTGTTGTAGATGCCCACTCAAAGTGGCCCGAAATTCAAGTCATGGACACCACTACTACCAGTAAGACCATTCAAGTGCTGCGAGGACTATTTAGCCATTACGGGATTCCTGAACAGCTGGTCAGTGACAATGGACCACATTTTATTTCCAGTGACTTTGCAGCATTTCTGAAGTCCAATGATGTGAGGCATATTCGTAGTGCCCCATATCACCCCTCGACTAATGGTCTGCGGAGCATTTTGTACAAACCATGAAGAATGCTCTGAAATCGTTGGGGGGGGATCTTTGACCTTACAACACAAGTTGGATAACTTCCTGCTGGCATACCGAAATACACCCCATGCTACAACAAAAGAATCTCCAGCGATGTTATTTTTTTGGCGTAAGCTTCGCTACGTCTTGATTTGCTTAAGCCAGATGTGGCATCAGAGGTTTTGAAGAATCAAGAATCTCAAATACTGCACTGGCAAGCTCGTTCAAAGGACAGGCAGTTCATTGTTGGTCAAGAAGTGCTTGTTCAAGATTACCGGAAGGGGGAGAAGTGGACCTCTGGTGTGGTGACATCTCAGATGGGTCCAGTGTCATATACAGTTGGTGTTGAATCTGGAGTGAAATGGAAACGTCATGCTAAACAGCTCCTAGATCTTCAGCAGTGCACAGATGGGGACACTTCCAAGGGAAGAAAACCCACAGGAAATGTGGATTCTATCTGCCGTAGCTTACAGAAGCCCCACTACGGAAGTCTCAACACCTTCTGAAGATGGTAAGGAGGAGGTGGAGAGGAGCAATGGTGAGGCTGTACAACCACCAACTGAGGATCGGAGGGAGGTACCAGACAGGGCAGCCATGCCAAGGGTTGCTCACGAGAAACGTTATCCATCCCAAATTTCAAAACCTCCAGATCATTTGAACCTGTGAGACATTTAAAAGAAATAAATGTTTTGTGTAGTTAGAGAGCCAGATCAGATTATTGGGGCAGAATAATCCCCCCTTGACTGGTTCGAGGCCTGGGGCAGTCTACCCCCTACCTCTAGCATAGTATGAACCATCTTAATAATAGCGAATAATGCTAATACTTGTTTATTTGGTAACCATATAATTTAGTGGGGAGGAAATGTTATGTATTTGAAATGGTAATGCATTGCGTTACTTCTGCCACTTGGGGGCAGCATCCATATATGTGTAAGCTAGAAAGAGAGCAGAGAGAGAGTGTCATTGCTGAGACCAGAGAGGCACCTGAATAAAAATGAAAGCTGCTCTACTCCTGTTGTAGTGTGAGTTTGTTGAACAAGACCAGAATAAATGTTAGAACATAACACTGTACATTAATATTATTTATTAAAGATGTGGTCACCAGTATAGGCACAGTAAGCCTGGATTGGTTTACAGGTGCATCCGTTGGTGGGGTGTGTCACGGAATCCTTCAAGGGGTACAACAGGGAGTGAAACAGTAATAACAAAGTGATAGAAGTAGTAATGTAAACTTGTACTGTAAAATCATACAAGTAAGGAATTTTGAAGAAGTACAAAAACAATGGTTACGGTGTAAATAAGCAAGTGATCAGGAATGTCAATGCAAGAACATTTCTAGAAATGTGGCACACGTTACCCTTGGGCCTAAATGCATAGGCCAGAGGGGAAAATGGGGGGGGCAACCACATTACAGGGGCCAATGGAGCAGGGTGAGGGTGGATCCAGAGCAGGGTTCCTCCCCCAGGCTACAAGGGCTGAGGTCATCTTTGGGAGGCTGGTAGCGTGTACTGGTTATGGGTTATCCATGGTACTGGATATACAGTAGTCTGGAAAATGGGTGGATGCATGGTATGTAGGCAAATTGCACAGTTAAGGGAGGAGGTGGGATTGCTGAGGTGGACGCTAAGATGGGAAAGGGAGAGGAGTAGCAGAGAGGACAGGAGGTGTCCCGCAGAAGGAGCTATTGCAGCTGGGGCTAGGTGCAGTTAAAAGGTGGGCTGCAGGGGGACAAGGAGCAAACATGGGCACAGGAAGGAAAAGATGGGATGGGGTATGGAGGAAAACAGAGGAGCAGGAAAGTAAGGAGGGGATGTAGGGGAAGGCCCCAGAGGGGATACAGGAATCCCAGATAGTGGCAGAAAAGGGAATAAGAGTAACCAGGGGGGATGGCAGGTGATAAAGTATAAGAGTCCAAAGCTTGCGCAGAGAACAAGGGAGAAGAGTGCAATGGGAGGACCATCTGCCAGAGTGATACAGGCAGTGGGCCTAGAACAAAAAAATAGATTTGCCCCACTAGGGGCACAAAATGTGAGGGAAGAGCAGGAAAATGTAGTTGAAAGAGCACACAGGGGAAATAGGAGAGATAGACACAAATGAAGGATCAGAAAAATTGGAAAAGGAGGATGCCCAATCAGGTAAGAACAACAGGCAAGCCTAAAAGGAGGTGGGGCAGTATGCTTGGGTCCAGATGTGCAAAAGCTAGATGGGGCAGGGAAGGGTGAGGGCCACCAGGAAAAATCAGTCAGGGCACAGGCAGGGGCAGAAAGACATTGAGGAGGAAAGTTCACAGATAGAGAAGTGGAGGCGGGAAGCCTGGCAGAAAGCTCCTGTGGGTGTCACAAAGCTGGGGGCACAGAGTGAAGATAGTACTTTGGGAGGTGACATGGGCAAAGGGGTATTGAACATAGGGTAGTAAATAGGATACAGGGGGGTGGGGGTAGGATGGAAGGGAGATGTAACCAGAAGTAGATGGACAGCAGGGTTCTACTGGTTGAGGAATTCTATAATAAAATTAATTGGGGGGGCAGGGGGACAAAAGCACATTGTGGGTGGATTGTCTGCCTGGCATGATGGCAGCTAAGGTCATTCACTATATCCCCTCAAGGGGGAAGCAACAGAATGAGAAAACACACCTGCTGTTCTACCTGGGAATGAACGACCTGGTGAGAAATCGCCTGATGGAGGTACAGGCAAGATTCAGAGCTCTTGCTAGATACTGTAGGGGTTAAAATTAATGACTTTTTTTCAGAGGTACTGCCATTACCAAGGGCAAGCACTGATAGGCAGATGAGGATAAGGGAGTTCAATGAGTGACTGGTGGGGTGGGGTGAGAAAATGGGATAAGGGTTAGTAGGGACTGGGGCTCTATGTGGGGGGGGACAAGAGCTGGTTTGCACCAGACAGACTGCACCTGAATATGGAGGTGGTGGCAGTACTAAAAAGCAAACTAGAAGAATTGATAGCGGATACCTACAACTAGGCTGGGGGGGGGGAATCCGCTTCACAAGGAAGAAAGTTTGGGGTGCTACAAGCCCCCCAGGATAGCACTACATTGTTGGGCAAGAGGGAAGCAGGTGAAGGGGGAACAATGGGAGAGGCAGGGATTAGCGGCAAATGCCAGAAGTTTGGGAAATAAGAGTGAACTTGGAGGCCATCATGAGGGATGAGGGACTAGATCTAATTGCAATGAGTAAGATGTGGTGAACAGAGCATCACACCTGGGAAACAGCCATTCCAGGATACAGACTGCTCAGAAGGGGACAGGGAGGGCAAGGAGGGGATTTGCCTTATAGATCAGGGAAACCATTAGTGTAACCGAAGGGCAGAAGGAGGAAGGGGAGACTGAGCTACTGTGGTAACACTAGAAGAATCCCTGTGGCTGGGGGTGGTATACAGGCCTCCTGCAAAAGGGGAGGTGGATAATAAATGGTTAACTCAGGCAATCATGAGGCTGGCCCAGAAATGAAAACTGTTACTGGTGGGTGACCTGAACCTCCCAGATGTTAACTGGGAAATCCCAGATGAAGCATTGGCAAGGAACAGAGATGTATTAGATGAGCTGCAGGGGGTATTCCTTCAACAGCTGGTCAAGAAGTCAATGATGGGAAGCAACTTGTTAGATGTAGTCCTGACTAACGTGAAAAGTGTGGAGGAGGTGCAGATGGGAGAAGTCTTGGGCTCCAGCGACTACAGGATGGTATGTTTCAGAGTCAGGGAAAGGAGGGAGACAAGTAAAACCAGTACATCAGTCATGAACTTCAGACACACGAAGTTTGATAAGATGAGTAAGATAGAGAAAAAATGGAAGATAAGGTGAATATAGAAACAGTGGAGGAATTGTGGAAAGCTATCAGGGAAGGGGTTCAAGAAGCAGTGGAAATGTGCATAAAAAAGGTTAGGAAGAGCAAGAGGGGGAGTAGACCACTTTGGTTCACTAGGGAGGTGGTGGGGGCAGTCAAGGAAAGGAGGAGGGCTTTCAGAAAATTTAAGAGGACACTCTGAGAGGAAGATAGGGAGGAGTACAGGAAGTAGAGGAGTTTGGCAGGGAGGTAGATCAGAAGGGCAAAAGCAGCCACTGAGGAGAAAATAGCTAAAAACTCTAAGAGGGGGATAAAACATTTTTCAGATACATGAGGGAGAGGAGAAGGGATGAGCAGGGTATTGCTAGACCGAGGGGGGGGTGGGGAGGAGGGATAAGCTTGGAGCAGAACGACGTAAAAGCAGATGCATTAAATAAGTACTTTATCTTGGTATTCATGGAGGAAGAGGAAGGCAGGGGCCCAGAGCTAAAGTCTAAGGGGAGGGAGGAAAATGAGTGGATCAGAGCCCGTTCACTGTGGATAGGGTCAGGCCGGAGCTAGATAGAGTAAGGGTGGACAAGGCAATGGGGCCTTACAGGTTATACCCCAGAGTGATCAGGGAATTGAGGCATAAGCTGGCCACACCCATCACAAGGCTCTTCAACCTGTCTCTGGATACAGGGAGGGTGCCGGAGGACTGGAGGAAGGTGGACGTGGTGCCCTTGCACAAGGGAGGTAACAGGGAGCTGAAGGAGAAATACTGCCCAGTCAGTCTCATATCTGTGGTGGGGAAGGTAATGGAGGCATTAATCAAGGAGAGGGTGGTGGATTACCTGGGAGGAGTGTGGTGTGCAGGACAGTGGACAGTATGGCTTCACAAAGGGGAAATCATGCACGACCAACATAACTGAGTTCTTTGATTGGGTGACTCAGGTAATCGACTGGGAGGGGGCAGTGGACATGGCCTATTTGGACTTCAGAAAGGCCTTTGACACCATCACCCATAGGAGGTTGGTGAGCAAGATGGAAAGCATGGGGTTGGGAGGGAAAATAGCAACCTAGGTAGAGGCATGGGTAACAAGGAGAACTCAGAGAGTGTTACTCAACAGGGTGATGGCAAGGGCAAGGGCAAGGAGTGGGGTGCCACAGGGCTCAATTTTGGGTCCGCTCCTCTTCAACATCTACATCAGTTATATTGCAGAAGGTTTAAGAGGGACAGTGTGCCTATTTGCCCATGATACAAAAATCAGCAATAGGGTGGACACCCAGGATGGGTGGAGGACATGAGGAAGGACCTTTAGATGCTTGAGGACTGGGAAGTGTTAGCTGAAATTTAATGCCAAGAAATGCACTGTGATGTACCTAGGGAGTAAAAACATGCATGCAGGGTACACGCTGGGTGGGGAGGAAATCAAAAAAATCAGAACAGGAAAGGGATCTGGGGATCATAGTTCCCTGAAACCTTAAGGTATGGTTCCAATGTAGCAGGGTGGAGGGAAGGACCAATGGAATGTTGGCAAGCATAGGCAGGGACATTACTAGCACAAGGAGGGAGATAATAATGACCTCTACAAAGCTATGGTGAGGCTGCAACTAGAGTACAGGGCTCAGTTCTGGAGATCACATCTCCACAAGGATGTAGATTCATTGGAGAGGGTTCAGAGAAGGGCAACAAAAATGGTGCAGGGTTTGCAGGGGAAGACATACAAACAGAGGTATAAGGAGCTGAATCTGTACACACTGGAAAAAAGGAGGGAAAGGGGTGACATGAGTAATATCTTTAAATATGTAAAGTGGCTAAATAAAGTAGGAGAAGGGGATCTGCTAAAGAGAAAGAGTGAGCTAGAACTAGAGGGCACAGCCTCAGATTGCAAGGAAATATATTCAGGGGCAATGTGAGGGGTGCTTCTTCACAGAGTGGGTGGTGGTGCCTTGGAACAGACTGCCAGACGGAGTGGTGGGAGCTAAAACAGTGGTGGAATTTAAGAGGGCATAGGACAGGCATGTGGGGCTGAGTATTGTGGTGGAGGGCAGGGGCAGGTGGGGAGGGGTATATGAAAGGGAAGGGATGGGAAGACTTGATGGGCAGGAAGGGTCCTTTTCTGCCATCAAGCTTCTAAGCTTCTATGATTCTATGCTAGGCATAGTGAGTCAAGGCTGGTTTACAGGTGCATCCGTGTGTGTGGGGGGCACTGAAGCCTTCAAGGGGTACAACAGGGAGTGAAACAGTATTAAGAAAGTGATAGCAGTAGGAGTGTAAACATGTACAGTAAAATCATACAAATGTAACCCCTAGGTGGCGCTACCCCAAGAGCTACTACCCCTGCCTGCTTGGCTAGTTGCAGGTTAAGGGGCCTGGGTATTGAAATGGGTGCCTCCACCCGGAGGTCAGAGTTGTTAGTGGTCAAGCTAACCTGGGTACAGCCCTCCTGGACACTGTAACCCCCCTTTCCCTTCTAGTGGCCTGAACAATATACAGTAATCAGTTTTGCAATGACCCTTATTCACCATGCAATTACCCACACAGTTTGCACTTACCACCAGGGCTGGTTCCACTAGTTTGATCCTGGAGACCCCATGTAAAACAAGGTTAGGCACAGTAAGCAACAACAGTACAGTGCTTTTGGTACAAACTGAAACCACAGTCAGGTTAAATGCAAACAGAATTAGATCTGATTTATTAAGGGGGCTTGAACAAGGAAGGGGCATAATTAGGTTGATTGGCTTAAGGGCTAGATTGATCAGACAGTCATGCATGCACTTCAGAGTTCCAACACAGTCACACACTCTGGGTACCCAGGTGGGAGTAAAGTGGGCTAGTCAGGAATGTTGCCTGGGGTAGGCTGGTGTTGCAGCTGGTTGGGGCCCTGTGATGAAAGAAAGAAACATGCACAACACACACTATTTGTAATCCAGAGCTGGAGGGCTCAGTTCGTGAAGGAAAAGACAACAAGGCAATCAGATGACTCCGCTTTCTGGATTTTAGCAAGGCGTTTGATTCGGTACCCCACAGTGGCCTGCTGGCTAAGCTGAAGCAAATAAGGGTAGGGAAACAGTTGTTAAGATGGATAGGAAATTAGCTCTCTGAGCATACTCAGAAGGTGGTGGTTGGAGGGTTAGCCTCATCCCCAAGGTGGGTTACTAGTGGGGTTCCCCAGGGGTCAGTGCTGGGGCCACTCCTGTTCAATGCCTACATCTCAGACATAAGGAGGGGCATCATGAGTGAGAAGGGTCTCTTTGCATATGACTCAAAGCTGGGTGCAGTGGTAGATGGGGAGGAGGGAAGGGTGGCCTTGCAGAAGGACCTGGAGGCTCTGGAAAAGTGGTCGGGAAAATGGAAACTAAAATACAATGGGGGGAAGTGCAAGGTTCTGCACCTGGGAGTCAGAAATCCAGGTCAGGGGTATATCCTGGGAGGAGACATGATTCAAGTCACGGAGGGTGAGAGGGACCTGAGCCATGTGGGGTGCCACAGATAATGCCTCAATCACTGACTCCTCTGGCTGCTTGGGAGAGGGCACGGTCTCCTGCTACCTGGGTGGAGGAACAGTATCCTCCTGGTAGTGGGGAGGGGGCACTGTCTCCAACTGCTGCTGGTGAGGGGGCACAGTTTGCTGCTGGGTGCTAGTGCTGGAGCAAAAAGATTCCTCCTGTGGCATTTCATTTGTGATGGTTAGCTGAAACACATGTACAGGTGCCCCACTATCGTCACCCTTCTCCAGTATGTCCACAGTCCACAAACACCACTAATTCAAATAAACAAACAAAACAAAGAAACAGAGACTCAGAGACAGCTGGGGATCCCACACACATAAACACAATTGCCAGATACTAAAATAAGAACTATGACAAAGACAAACAAAAAAAAAAAGTTAGAAAAAAAATAGCACAAAATAAGCAATTTAGGTGTAAAAGTGCACTTGGCAGTCACAAGGAGTATAAATGCTGCCTGCTTCCTCAAGATACATAGCACAGGAAATGAACCGTTCACTTACTGCCTGTTTAGACTCAATCATGTGACCACCAGCAAAGCGAAATGCCCAATTTCGCCTAATCTTGCCTCAGAAAAAAAAAAAAAAGATATTACTTGAGTGAAACTGGCGGTGAAACAAAGCTGGCGAGAATTTTGCCAAAAATCCATCATTTCACAAGATGTTTCACTAGGTGAAATTGGCGATTTCACCATAATTTCAGCCATGAAATAAAATTCCACTGCATCTCTATCAGAGAGCATGTGGGTATGGTGTCAGCTGGCTTGACAGCGTGCATGTGGTACAGTGTCACTGTGTGTGTCAGCATACATAGAGGTGTAGTGCAGGGCTGTGTGGCAGTGAGTATGGAGTATGGTTTTGAGTGGAGTGACAGCACGCATTTGGGTATGGGGTTGTGAGGTGTGTCAATGTGCTTGGGAGTTTGGTAATGCTGTGTGTGTCATAGTGCACTGGGGTATGATGTTGGCTAGTGTATCAGACTGCACAGTGGTATGGTGCTGTGA
Organism: Neoceratodus forsteri; assembly: GCA_016271365.2. Lineage (NCBI taxonomy): Eukaryota > Metazoa > Chordata > Ceratodontiformes > Ceratodontidae > Neoceratodus > Neoceratodus forsteri. Next base: position 1,697,470,547 of record CM057449.1, on the reverse strand, counting down.
TATGACAGTGTGTATGGTGCATAGTGTCCAGTGGAGTGACAGTGTGCATGGGGCTGTGGGTTTGTGTTTCTCTCAGTGTGCATAGTGGTATGGTGTTGCAGTGTATGTCACATTGCATGAATGTATTATGTTGGTTTGTGTGTAAGAGTGCATGGTGGTATGAACCTGGGTGGGGTGACAGCATGCATTGTCAGAATGCATGAGTATGGTGTCAGTTGATGTGACAAAGTACATTGGAGAATTGAGTCTTTAGGTGTGTCAGCATGCTTGACTAGTATCATGTTTGTTTGTGTGGCAATGTGCATGGAGTGTGATGTCAGGTGCTGTGTCAGATTGCATAGTGGTGTGGGGTTGTGAGATGTGTCAAAATGCACGGCGGTATGGTGTGGGATGTTGTGATAGCATGCATGAGGTATGGTGTTGGGTGGTGTGACAGCTTGCATGGGGTATTGAGTTGAGTGATGTGGCAGCGTGAATATGGGTATGGGGTTGTGAGGTGTATCAGCATGCATGGAGGTATAATGTTGGTTTGTGTTACAGTGTTCATGGGGGTATGGTGTCAGGTGGTGTGAGTGTGTATGGTGTAGAGTGGTGTGACAGAGTGCATAGGGGTATGGTGTTGGATTATTTGTTAGAGTGCAAAGGGGTATTATATTGAGTGGTGTGATAGTGCGCATGCAGTATTCTGTTAGTTAGTATGCCAGCGTGCATAGGGGTATGGGAGTAATGAGGAAGTATCAGCATGCATGATGGAATGATGCTCATTGCTCTGACCGCGTGCATGGTGAATGGTGTATGGTGTCGGGTGTGTATCAGATTGCATGTGGTTATGGGTCATGATGTGCATCAGAGGATGTGTATTTATGGTGTTGGTTGGTGCAACAGCGTGCATGCAGTATGGTGTTTTTCTGTGTGTCAGAGTGCATGGGTGTATGTTGTCAGCTGGTGTGACAGCATGAACGGGGTATAGTGCTGGGTTGTGTGCCAGCAGTCATAGGGTATGGTGTCAGGTGTTGTGACACAGTGCACAGTGGAATGGGGTGGAGAGGTATGTCAGCTTGCATGGCAGTATGATGTTGGTTTGTGAGACAGCATGCATGCATGGTGGTATAGGTTTGGATGCTTGGTCCCACTGCATGGGCTGTGGGCCTGTGAGGTATGTCAGAATGCATGGGAGTATGTTGTTGGGTGGCATACCAGCATGCATGGGGTATGGAGTAATTAGGTGCATCAACTTACATTACTGTGTAGTGTCACTGTGAATGTCATAGTGCATGTGGGTATGATTTTGGGCTGTGTGCCAGAATGCATGGTGGTATGGTGCTGGGTGGTGTGGCAGGACGTATTGTGTCAAGTGATGTGACAGAGTGCATGGGAGTATGGTGTTAGTTTGTGTGTCAGAATGCATGATGGTATGATATTCAGTAGTGTGATAGCATGCATGCCGTATGTGGTCAGGTGTTGTGACAGCATGCATGGGGTATGGTTCACCCCTGAGATGAGTTGGAAGTGGTGCTGCTCAAATATAACCCAATATATGGGAATTGAAGTGCCACTGCCAATACACCAGAGGGTAAGGTGCTGTAGTGCTGCTGCCATCACACCCAAGAGGAATGTGATGCTGCTACATTCACCCATGGTAAGTGCTGGGAGTGGTGTTGCTGCCATCAAACCCAATATGTGGGGATTGTAGTGCTGCTGCCAATACACCAGAGGGCAGATTCTGTAGTGCTGCTGCCATCACACCCGATGGGGGAAGGGGGGCTGTGATGATGCTACCTTCACCCATGAGAGGAGCTAGGAGTTGCAATGCATGTGCCAATACATCAGAGGAGAAGGTGCTGTAGTGTTGCTGCCATCACGTCGGGGGGTGGCTGTAACTCTAACAGGTACTTCATGGCATGTAATGACACTGGAGGGGAATGTTTAGGAGGGATATGGGTGTAACCCCTCTCTACAAATGAGGGTTTCAAAAAGTCTTCCTTGGGCTTGCCTAAATGCCCATTGCCAGGCTGGTGTTCTGTGTCCTAGCGATTTTAAAGTGTTTGCATGTGAGTGCCCTGTTAACCTCTATGCCTGTCTCTTTAAGAGTTGCCTATTTTGAGGTATAAAATTAATTTGGGTAGGGACCAAGTAGTGTCAAGCTCTAGTCCCGCCTGGGCTGCAGTGTTATCGCTCCATTCTGCTATTGCTATTTGCGCAGAGGGAGCCTTGGTAGGAACTGTGACTGTTTGCGATTTATCTGTTTTAATAATAATATTGTAGTTTGTCTAACCTACCTTCTTTGCAGCCTGGACATTTCAGTATTGCACCACCATCTTGGTTCTGGACTGCGTATTGGGACCAATTGGTACCTTTGGGGACCTAAAATGGTGTCTGTCACCAGGGGTCTTGTGGGAGTGAATTTCTGTAGGAATTGTAGTTTTTGCACTTTGTCACCTAAATGAACCTGGAGGAGCTCTAACTGTGACAGACAGATGGATCAGCCAACTGATCTTTTGGATTTCTAAGGAAGTCCCGGTGCTGCCTGCAGCGGAAGTCAGTCAGGAGAGTGAACAGCTCGAGTGATTCGAGCAGTGCTCCTGTGTAGTTCTCGCGGGAGATTGGTGAAAAGGCTGAGTTTGGCCTGTTTGCCTGCTGTCCCTCGAGAGGGAGCATTTGAGGAAACTGGATTATATCCGAAACTTAGTGTGACAAAACCACTGAATTGTGACCAGACTTGAACCTGAAGAAGACCGAAGATTTGCTGTATGCGATCGGACTGTCAGGACATTCATTCACCACAGAACTCCCAGTTTTGCTCAGAGACACTGATACTGCTGCCGGACTGTTATCCACTTTGTGGTATTGTGATTGCTTTACTATAAATGTGCTGTATGCTGTTAGTGGGTCGCAATTTGATTCCCCACTATTTAATTGTGCCACGCTTGCTGGAAGCTGCATCCAGCCTTCCCGGACTGATAGCCAAACTGTTCTGCCTGGCCTGGGCCCTGCCACACTGGCCCAGCCAGCTACTTTGGGTGCAGAGAATACCACTGACGAGAAACTCGCCCGGGGATCAGACTCCTGCTCAACATCTCAAACAGGAACAACATCTCGGTGAATCGTGTGGGCTCTGCTTCTCCTGGCATACCAGTTGTCAACCTGCAGTCTCCATTTCTTCCCTACTGTGTCTCGTGGGTAGCGTGAATAACCATCAGGGTAGCTCCCTGCAACATCAGCTAAATCACAAGTGTTGTCATCTGATTGCATTGCTGTTTTCTTTTTTTCTCTCTCATGAACTGAGCCTCCTGGCTCCGGATTACAAATTGTGTGTGGTTGTGCATGCCTTTTCTTTTCATCACAGTGCCCCAACCAGCTGCAACGCCAGCCTACCCCGGTCAACGTTCCAGGCTAGCCCACTTTAATTCCAACTGGGTACCCAGAGCATGTGACTGTGCAGGGACTAAAAGTGCATACATAATTGCCTGGCTAGATCAGTTTTAGACTCAATCCACCTGATTATGCCCATCCATTGTTCAATTCCCTTGAATAAATCAGCTCTAACTCTTTTTGCATTTAATCTGACTGTGGTTCCAGTTTATACTAAAAGCACTGCACTGTTCTTACTTGCTGTGCCTAACCTTGTTTTACAGGGGGTTTCCAGGGTCGAACTGGTGGAACCAGCCCTGGTGGTAAGTGCAAACAGTGTGGGGATTTGTATGCTGAATAGGGGCTACTGTGAAAGTGTTTGTTGCATATTGTCTTGGCCACTAGAGGGAAAAGAGGGAGAGTTACAATGTCCCAGAGGGCTGTACCCAGGTTAGCCTTGCTACTAACAACCCTGTCCTCCGGCTGCAGGCACCCGTTTCAGAACCCAGACCCCTTAACCTGCAACTAGTCAAGCAGGCAGGGGTACTAGCCATTGGGATAGTGCCCCCTAGGGCTTACATGAGGAAGCATTTTCTTCACTGAGAGGGTGGTTGATGTATGGAACAATCTTCCAGCAAGTATGATCGGAATAAAAATAGTGGTTGGCTAAAAGCATGCATGAGATAGGTATAAAGGAGAACTGCTATCAAAGAGAGTGTGTGTGTGTGTGTGGTGGGGGGGGGGGGGTCTGATACCAGGTAGGTAATGGGGAGACCAAATAAGCATAGAAAAGAAGGGCAGATTCAACATTCTTTTTCTGCCAACAAATTATGTTTCTATGTAGATTATTTGCAGTATGCCTGTCTTCCAGCTGAGAACCGACGCAATAATGTGACACCAGCAAATGCACCATTTTACTCAGATGCCCCAGGAGAGAAAACTGTAAGGAAAACAACTTGCTAGGAAGGATGATGCATGGCCCTTCACAGGCTTGGCACCACTGTGTGAGAAGCCATGCTTGATCCTGCTTTGGGAAACTTTCTAGTCCCTCCAACCCTGGTGGTATCTAGAGGTTAATTCCAGAGATGATAGGTGACTAAGCTGGAAAGGGCCCATCCAGAAGAGGGCCATCAAGACAGCAGGAGCAGCCACACAATAACAAATTATTGGTATACAAGTGCAATAGCATTTATTGTATGAGTAGCATTTCAACACATGTGAGCTTTTGGCCACTCACATTTAGTTACTAACCAAATATTGGAAACCAAGACTCAGCCTAGTGTGTCTTTTCAGGCCAGAAAAAGATTTGTGTTTTACAAAGAAGCTTGAACTTAGACATGCTGTCTGTAAGGGCTCAATATTCCTTTTTTGCATACGTTTTGTAACCTTTTCTTTAATTGCTATGGTAACCCTGCTCTCCAAAATTCCAGGCTAAGAATGTTATGCTAAACATTATATCCAGTATGAGGCTAGCTGGCATTTGCTTCTAACTGCCAGTTTGAATTTTTTTTAACCTCCTTCTCATCATCTGATCTAAGGTGTTACTCTTCATGTGTACTGTTGAGCTGAACAAATTTCTGCTAGGAACTTTTTTTGTGTTCTCAGATAAAGCTAACAGACTTACTGATTTCAATTTATCAAAAGATGCATATACAGCTAACTCCTAAGTAGTGAATAATCATGAGTGGTGCAGTATTTTTATGCACAGTTAGTTATGTGATCCAAGTTTGATTATGCATACAAATGAAACATGAAAGAAAACACTGACATATTCAAATCTTTCTGTAAGATTAAAACTGTCTGCCAAACAGCACAACTTAACATTTCCAATAAATTTGTGTTACCCCCACGTCACCATGTCTGGGTTCGTATCACCACCTGGTGACTGTGCAGGGACCACCTGGATGAGGGTGTAGGTTTCATTCTTTCTCTGTTGTAGGGGGTTAGCCCAGATCAAATAAGACATGGTGAAGTGGCTCCTGCCAGAGGAAAATAAGTGGGCCAGATGTTGTGTGTGGTAACACCTCCTTGGATGCAGTATCTACCCACCTTCTTACACTGGACCACCTCCTAAGGACCAATAAGACAGTTGTTACCTTCACTGATAAACACTCCAATCAGGTTATGCAAATGTGGCACTCACACAAAGTAAAAATTCAACAAATTAACTGGAAGGGAGTACTGTTAACTGTTGTTCCCGGGCAAAGAAGGGGAGGCTGATGATGGTTGTACCCTGGCTGGCGGGAGGCTGGTGACTGTTGAACCTGGTTTGGGGTGGAGGGCAGGTGACTGCTGTAGCCAGGAAGGGAAGTCAGGTGAGTGCTGTACCCAGGCCGGGGAGGGAGAGCTGGTGACTGTGTAGTGCCCCGGAGTCCTGGTGCCCTCCAGATAGCAGCAGCTGGGTGCTTTGGAGCTGGGGTGACTGGAAGGTGCCCCAGGGTGTAGGGAGGGCCCCTAGCTGGGGTATCCTCACCCCCCCAAACAATGTGAAGCCCCAGCAGGGCTCCATTTTAAAAATAAAGAACTTTTCCCCTGCTCAATTTCCTTGCCTGCAGCCCCCCCCCCCCAGTTACCTCATGCCGAGCACCTGCTCTCGTGGGCCTGGTCGTGAGGGAGTGCAGGCAAGGATGGGCTCATGAGGATTCTGAGATGGAATCTTCAGCCCTTTTTGAATGGCAAGAGCTGTTTAGTGTTTGGCTGGTAGAGCAGGAGCAGAAGAGGCAGCAGCAAGTATGAGATGGAGCGCTAGTCCCGCCGGGGCCAGTTAAAATGGAAAGGGACTTACCTGACTGTTGTACCTGGTCTGAGGATGGAAGGCAGGTGACTTCTGAACTCAGGCCAGAGAGGAAGGGCTGGTGACTGTTGCACCTGGGCTGTGGGTGAGTTGCTGGTGACTGTTGTACTCAGGCCGGGGAAGCAAGGAGGGTAATAAACAGCTGTACTTGGGCCTAGAATGGAAGGGCTGGTGACATTTGTAACCGAGCTGGGGAGGGGGAGACTGGTGACTTCTGTACTCGGGCTAGGAAGGGAGGACTGGCAATGGTTGTACCTGGGTCGGGGGGGGCTGGAAATGTTTTACCAGATCCGGGGAGGGCGGGCAGGTGACTACTACTCAAGCCTGGGACTGGGGTGACAGACATTTTTAGCTCTGGGGTCAAGAGTGGACCATCTAGGGTGGTCAGAAGAGGGCCTCCGCCATAGCAGTTTGCCCCATCTCAGACATCCTTGGTGCCTGTGTCAAGAGTGGACTGTCTAGTGTGGTCAGAAGAGGGCCTTCTGCCATAGCGGCTTGCCCTGTCACAGATATCATTATTGCCAGAGTCAATAGACCAGATTCCCCTAGTGATCATGGTGAGCTAGCTTGTTTAGCTGACACTTCTGTGACTTTACAGATCTTACTTCAAGGGGGAGCTCTTGCAGCAGGCCATAACCATTAGGACTAATGCCACAGGCCTTAGGACCCACTGGAAAAAAATGCAGTTAGCAGTACCCAGCGGGTAATGCCCTCGATGTCTGCTCCGCCCTGATGTTGGTCACGCTACAAAAGGGGTGGTCCCCGACTCCACCTCAGTTCTTTTCCCGCCACAGACCAGCTCTTGTTGGGAAAGCCTTAGTGCGTGCTACTGCAGTTCCAGTAAATTTTGTCATATTTTTTCCGTTTTTACTTCTCTTTCGAACTGTTTTACACCTTTTCTCCTTTCTCCTTTCTTCTGATCTCCTTTCTGGCGTATGTCTTCACTGTCTTCGGTCTCCTCCTCCGGTCCCAAGAAGATGAAGTGAGCCTGTGGCTGCCAAATTCCATCCAAGGACAACCACCTGAAGTGTGTATTCTATCTGGGGCCTGACCACGACAGTGCTGCCTGCAAGATCTGCAGAGGCTTCACCAGCAGGACTCACATCAGACGCCTGAAGGCCCTGAAGGCCCACCTATTGGAACAGAAGTTGGACGTCCTGTGAACCTCTGGGTTAGGGGCCTATAAACAACCCCCATTCGGACCGTAGCCACCTTTGGGGCATGCAGTTGTATCCAAATGACTGCTAACCTACCTTCTTCCCCCTCATCCCTGATGCATCCAACCCATTGCCTTTTGTAAACGGCTACTCCCCCTTCCCCCTTACCTTTTTCTCTGTACCTCCTGAATAATTTAAATCCTGGGATGGCCAAGTCCCAGTCATGGTTTTGGGTTGCCCACGTCTCAGTGATGGCTGATATGTCCACCTCTCCTTCTGCCAGCAGTGCCTGCAGCTCTGCCATCTTATTCCCCAGACTTCTAGCATTTTGTGATTCCACCCTCCACCCTAACTATCTCCCAGCTGCCCCCCTTACTCTGCCCTCCCCCATCCTAGACAATGTAGGCCCTATCATTGCTATTGGGGGAGGTCCTTTGGACCTCCTCTCCTGATTCACTCCACCTCCCCAGCCCCCCCCACAGCAAGTTTAAATTATACTTTTTGGAGATAAATTCCCTCAATCTCTGCTTTAACACCCACAAACCCTCCTTGCTTAACTGTAGCCTGTCCCCTGCATATAGATCTGGTTTCTCCCATGTGTTGCCCTACTCTCCCACCCAGCCATACCCCATGGACTCACACCATTCTCTCAGCCACCTGTTGAAGTCCATGAGTCTGCTTTTTCTGCCCGTACTTGCCCTTGGCACTGGCAGAACTTCTGAGAATGCCACTGTGCTTCCCTCCTCTCTGTATAGCTTCCACACTTCTCTGAAGTTATCCTGAATCTCCTCTATCTGCTTTCCTTCCAGATCATTTATTCCCAGGAGAACAATGATGTGTGGTTCCCCCCCACCTTCTGTCCACACCTACCAATGTGGTGCTACAGCCTACCTGCTGTCATGCCAGGCATGCACTCTACCCAGATGCTGCTCTTCCTGGCATCTGTATCTATACCAAACAGCTAAACATTACACCTGTTCAACATTTCTCAAGTATTTATCCAAGTAAATAAGCAACAGGTGTGTTTTGTTACTGTAAATTACTAGAAAGTGGCCGCCATCTTGTTTTAGGTCATGTGACCCAAAGCATCATGTCATTTGCCTATTTTATGGCTTATCGTACACTTTAACAACCCTGACAAGTATTTCTGTCTATTTCCTGCCATTACTTCTTGAATTTAGTGAGATATAGCACATACTGCCATAGGTGGTACACCCTAGGCCTGAATTGGTCACAGCCGTGGTAGTGAGGTATGGTACCCTATTTAACATAAACTGGGGGGTGCAGTGTAATGTTCCAGATCAGAAATCACATCCAGGCACCTATTTCTATTACAAACATTGACACTTCATACCTTATCACCATTTCACATGTATTTATCCATGTAAATAAGCAAAAGGTGTGTTTTGTTACTGTAAGTGACTATAAAGTTGCCGTCATCTTGTTGTGGGTCATGTGACCCAAGGCATCAAGTAATTTGCCCATTCTATGGCTTATTTTACTCTTCAACTACCCTGACAAGTATTTCTGCCTACTTACTGCTATTACTTCATTGATTTAGTGATATATAGGCTTATTTTACTCCTCATCTACCATGACAAGTATTTCTGCCTATTTATTGCCATGACTTCATTGATTTAGTGACATATAGCACATAGTGCCATAGGTGGTACACCCCTGGCCTGAAGAGGTCATAGCCCTTGTAATGAGGTATGGTACACTATTTGTGATAAACTGGGGGTGCAGTATAATATTCCAGATCAGAAATTATATCCAGGCACCTGTATCTATAACAAACAGCTAAACATCACACCTATTCAACATTTCACTTGTATTTATCCATGTAAAGAAGCAAAAGGTGTGTTTCATCACTGTAAATTACTATAAAGTGGCCGCCATCTTGTGTTGGGTCATGTGACCCAAGAAATCAAGTAATTTGCACATTCTATGGCTTATTTTACTCCTCAACTAACCTGACAAGTATTTCTGCCTATTTACTGATATTACTTCATTGATTTAGTGACATATAGCACATAGTGCCATAGGTGGTACACCCCAGGCCTGAATTGGTCACATCCCTGGTAGTGAGGTACGGTACCCTATTTAAGATAAACTAGGGGCGCAGTGTAATATTACAGATCAGAAATTACATCCAGGCACCGGTGTCTATAACAAATAGCAAAACATCACACCTATTCAATATGTCACGTGTATTTATCCATGTAAATAAGCAAAAGGTGTGTTTTGTTACTGTAAATGATAAGAAAGTGGCTGCCATCTGGTTTTGGGTCATGTGACCCAAGACATCAATTCATTGGTCCATTCTATTTCTTTTTCTACTCCTCAACTACCCTGACAAGTATTTCTGCCCATTTACTGCCATTAGTTCACTGATTTAGTGACATATATCACATAGTGCCATAGGTGGTACACCAAAGGCCCGAACTGGTCACAGCCCTGGTAGTGAGGTATGGTACCCTATTTCAGATAAAATGGGGGTGCAGTGTAATATTCCAGATCAGTAATTATATCCAGGCACCTGTATCTATAACAAACAGCTAAACATCACACCTATTCAACATTTCACTTGTATTTATCCATGTAAATAAGCAAAAGGTGTGTTTTATTACTGTAAATGACTATAAAGTGGCTGCCATCTTGTTTTGGGTCATGTGACCTGAGGGATCAAGTCATTTGCCCATTCTGTGGCTTATTTTACTCCTCAACTACCCTGACAAGTATTTCTGCCTATTTCCTGCCATTACTTCATCGATTTAGTGACATATAGCACATAGTGCTATAGGTGGTACACCCCAGGCCTGAATTGGTCACAGCCCTGGTAGTGAGGTATGGTACCCTGTTTGAGATAAACTGGGGATGCAGTGTAACATTCCTGTTCAGAAAGTATATTCAGGCACCTGTATCTTAATAAATAGCTGAACATCACACTTATTCAATATTTCACATGTATTTATGCATGTAAACAAGCAAAAGGTGTATTTTGTTACTGTAAATGACAAGAATGTGACCACCATCTTATTTTGGGTCATGTGATCCTAGGCATCAAGTCATTGGCCCATTCTATGTCTTTTTCTACTCCTCAACTACCCTGACAAGTATTTCTGCCTATTTCCTGCCATTACTTCATTGATTTAGTAACATATAGCACATAGAGCCATAGGTGGAACACCCCAGGGCTGAATTTGTCACATCCCTAGTGGTGAGGTATGGTATGCTCTTTGAGACAAAGTGGGGGTGCAGTGTAATATTCCAGATCAAAAATTATATCCAGGCACCTGTATCTATAACAAACAGCTAAACATCACACCTATTCAATATTTCACTTGTATTTATGCATGTAAATAAGCAAACGGTGTGTTTTGTTACTGTAAATGACTATAAAGTGTCCGCCATCTTGTTTTGGGTCATGTGACCTGAGGGATCAAGTCATTTACCCATTCTGTGGCTTATTTTACTCCTCATCTACCCTGACAAGTATTTCTGCCTATTTATTGCCATGACTTCATTAATTTAGTGACATATAGCACATAGTGTCATAGGTGGTACAACGCAGGCCTGAATTGGTCACAGCCCTAGTAGTGAAGTATGATACCTTAGTTGAGGTAAAATGAGGATGCAGTGTAATATTCTAGGTTAGTAATTATATCCAGGCACCTGTATCTATAACAAATAGCTGAACATCACACTTATTCAATATTTCACATGTATTTATCCATGTAAATAAGCAAAAGGTGTGTTTTGTTACTGTAAATTACAAGAATGTGGCCGCCATCTTGTTTTGGGTCATGTGACCCTAGGCATCATGTCATTGGCCCATTCTATGTCTTGTTCTACTCCTCCACTTCCCTGACAGGTATTTCTCCCTATTTCCTGCCATTACTTCATTGATTTAGTGACATATAGCACATAGTGTCATAGGTGGCACACCCCAGGGCTGAATTGGTCACGGCCCTGGTAGTGAGGTATGGTATGCTATTTGAGATAATCTGGGGGTACACTGTAACATTCTAGATCAGTAATTATATCCAGGCATCTGTATCTATAACAAACAGCTAAACATCACACCTATTCAACATTTTACTTGTATTTATCCATGTAAATAAGCAAAAGGTGTGTTTTGTCACTGTAAATGAATATAAAATGGCCGCCATCTTGTTTTGGGTCATGTGACCCAAGGCATCAAGTCATTTGCACATTCTATGGCTTATTTTACTGCTCAACTGCCCTGACAAGTATGTCTGCCTATTTATTGTCATTACTTCAGTGATTTAGTGACATATAGCACATAGTGCCATAGGTGGCATACCCCAGGCCTGAACTAGTCACAGCCCTGGTAGTGAGGTATGGTACCCTAGTTGAGACAAAGTGGGGGTGCAGTGTAATATTCCAGATCAGAAATTATATCCAGGCACCTGTATCTATAACAAATAGCTGAACATCACACCTATTCAATATTTCACATGTATTTATGCATGTAAACAAGCAAAAGGTGTGTTTTGTTACGTTACTGTAAGTGACTAAAAAGTGGCCTCCATCTTGTTTTGGGTCATGTGACCCAAGGTATCAAGTCATTTGACCATTCTATGGCTTATGTTACTCCTCGACTACCCTGACAAGTATTTCTGCCTATTTCCTGCCATTATTTCATTGATTTAGTGGCATATAGCACAGAGTGCCATAGGTGGCACACCCCAGGCCTGAACTGGTGACAGCCCTGGTAGTGAGGTATGGTACCATATTTGTGATAAACTGGGGGTGCTGTGTAATATTCCAGATCAGAAATTATATCCAGGCACCTGTATCTATAACAAACAGCTAAACATCACACATATTCAACATTTCACATGTATTTATTCATGTAAATATGGAACGGGTGTGTTTTGTTACTGTAAATGACTAAAAAGTGTCCACCATCTTGTTTTGGGTCATGTGATCCAAGGCATCAAGTCATTTGTCAATTCTATGGCTTGTTTTACTCCTCAAGCACCCTGACAAGTATTTATGTCTATTTCTTACCATTACTTCATGGATTTAGTGACATACAGAACACAGTGATATAGGCGGTTCTCCACATGCCTGAATTGGGCCCAACACACATATTTGAATAAAGAGCAACAATCCATGACAAGGCTTAATTTATTGTCATACTTGCATATTTTTTTTATAAAACACATATTTTGCCACTAAACCTGTATTTTGAAATTTAGATGTTACACCCGAGTATTCGCTTGGGATAATGGTCAGTGAGCTAGTAGTATTAGAGGGTATCATGGTGGCCATCTTGGATTTGATCATGTGACAATTACATTGTTTCCATACTATCAACGTATGGCTAAATTAAAAGAATAATAAGTTAGGAATTCAAAAATATATAGTTTGTTGAGGTTTTGACTTAAAAAAATACATGGAATACTTTGCTCAAATCTTATTAGACCCAATTACAGGAAAATGCCTGACATTTATGATTATTCCATTGCCATTAATAGGGTTAAACAACTAAAAAAAATGATTTTCAGAATACAGGAGGATCCAGAAAGAAATACCAAAAAGTATTTTGGAAGAGAAATTGCCATTCAGCACAAATGCCCCCAGCAGACTTTCCCATTCAGCACAGCTCCACTGGTATTATCATCCACTGACCTTCTGTGTTGGCAGGCTTGATTCCCCTCATTAGTTCCTTTCTAGCTTTAATTTCCTATTGGTTAATAGTTGTTATACTGGTTGAACTGTCTTACTAACTTTGATGCACATCTCATGAGGAACAATGCATATGACTATTCAACACATGGATGGTGCACTCCTTTAAAGACTGTCTAGGGTGGAATTCTGAATTTAGTTTAGGTAAAACCTTCACATTTGGAAAAGAGCAACTCTGTCCTTATGAAAAACTAGACAAGGTGAGTCCCCAGCAAATACCTAACACTCTTTCACCCTTCCAGCCAATGTGATGGCAGATAGGAAGGTAGTCTTCTATCACAGATGAGAAATCAGGCAAGCGTTCATAAGGTCAGAAGTTTAGCCATGAACTTGGAAAGTATCAGTGTCAAATCCCATGGAGGAAAAGTTCTTGAACTGGGGGTGGGGATAAGTGGTCCTGTCTCTTAAAATATCTGGACATCTATTACAGGGCTAGGCGCAGCATCAGCACATCCATCTTAATGCAATAAGCTATAGTGACCACCAGATGCACCCAAACAGAGGAAGCCTGGAGATCAGAATAGGACATGGACCACAGATATTTGAAAACTTAGCCTACAGAACATATTAATAGAGACAAGAATGACTACCAACACCAGAAGGAGAACCGTACCCATTTAAAACCATATCCTGCAAGTAGACTGTATCGGCATCCAACACTTGCATAACTTCATTTGACAAACTGAGTGTCTAAAATTCTAGATGTTCAGAAACCAGGCAGCTGTGTGCAGGGAGTGAAGATCCAGAAGTAGGACTGAGAACCTCAGATTTAGTCAGAATGTCTGGTTAGGAAAACAATATTCACAGGGTCATGTGATTAAAACTGAGAGAAACCTAACTCAGGATGAACCTCACAAAATCCCACTTTGACATGATGAGTTCTTTCTAAATCAAGGGGGACAAAGGGAACACATTCAATGTCCCAGTTATTCATGGATGGATGAATGCATCCCAAAACTGAGTTTCCTTCTAAGAAAGATGGGTACAAAATACTGTAGCATCAGCTTTCTGTTTTACCAAAAGATATATGATCTGTTTGTGGTGTTCCCCACTCCATGCAAACCATGGACACCACCTGCAGATGCAATGATCAGTCATGTGGCACCTCCCTCACATGGCTTTGAGTGTCTGAGAGCAGATTATCTGTGCCCACTATGTGGACCATCAATAGATCTATGGCCAACAAGAACATCTGCTACCAAGCCTTTGGAATCTCATGACCAAATCTGAAGGCATAGGCAACCCCTGATTGTTTGTTTAGGCACAACACTGTTGTCATGTTGATTTGGATGACATAATTCTTCATAGATAGGGGTGAACTTGGATATCACCAGCTGAATTACTGTTAACTCTGTGAGGTTGATTGCAGCGAAACTACTTTAGAGACTAAATATTGTGCACCCTTCTGTTACAAAAATTAACCCTCACACCTATGAGAGATCCATGATGGCAGTCTTACCAGTAGAGATGTGCAAAGTTTGCGAATCTGACAAACTATGTGACTTAATTTGTGAAGCGAAGTTTGCCAAATTCTCAAAGGGCAATAGCTGACTTTGCAAAATTTTTGGTCATAGAAGTGGCACTTTTTCAAGCAAAGTCATGTAAATTCACTGTTGAAGTTGCACATTCACCATGTTTTCACCTAACTTCACCTGAAAAAGTGACGCTTCCACAGGAAAACCCACTGGGGAGTGACAATGTGCCGAACTGGGCAATTCACAAAGTTTTTCAGGAAGGCAAATTTCACAACTTCGCCGGAACCTCACTGGTAAAATAAGACTTTGCAGCATCTCTAGACACCAGATATAGCTGGGAATCTGGAACAACAATAACAGGTCAGGGATCATTGACAGCATAGATCCCAGTGGAAATGTCACATTCACCTTTAGACCATTGTACAATGTATGTCATAGATGCTATGAACCACAACAGCTGGAGGGTGTTCTACACTGACTGCAGCTGCCCAATCTGGAATGACTGGGCACAGAATATAATATCCCTAGCCTCATTTTCAGGCATCCAAGCTGAAACCTAAACAAAGTTTAGTTCAACTCCAATAAGGACAATGCATCTCTATTTCTCCAAGTTGAAAGGAACATATTGATAGCTACAAAGTAATAGGACATACAGCCCTACTGAGATTGGTACACTAGCACTCCTTCAATTACATGCTGGGAGAGAATATTGTAGAACTTTTGCCTGCAGAGTGAAGTGGCAACATGCTGAGAGGGTATTTTGTAGAGAACATGGGTCATCATGGAGGTACAGACTTACAATCCAGCAAGATGCCCTTGTGACTGTCTCTCTCTCTCTCTCTCTCTCTCTCTGAAGCTAATGGTCTGATGAAATGTAGGTCCACTGGGGCATAATGAACTAAAGTTGACTCCAACTAGATGTTGATGCAGAGACTTAAGTGGAGGCTGGGACTGGTCTTACCTTCATATTATTTTGTGGGCTTACCCGAGGACCCAGAGCCCTAACCTCCAGAGCCTCTGCTGTTAACAACTATATGGCTGCTCTGTTCCAAGTCTTTACCATGGAAGTGTTTGAGGATTCCTGCTGTTGTCACTGACACTGGGCATGTGGAGTCAGCTGTTGGCTGGCCAGGCTGCTTCATTAGTGTGAACTCTGCTTCTGTCAGACTGATTGCATCCCTTTCGTTGCAATCCTGGTTGCTGGCCTACACAACTGGATGCTGTCTGCAATTGTTTTCACAGCCCTGCATACTAAAGTAACTTACATTCTACCTGAGTTCTGAGAACATTTGTTTCACTTTCAACTACCTGTAACTACTTACACCCTATCTGGGGCTGGCTACATTTGCTGAACTTCCCAGCAAGCAAAAGAGTGTTTGCCTGCTGTCTTATTGCTGCAGTCAGCTGATTTATACCTTATTATTATTTGCTCTTTTGAATTGCAGTGTTATCTATTGTGGCAGTCTTATTAATTATTGATGGTCCTGACCACAGTGCATACTGGCCCAAATATTCCACTATGGGATGGACCTCCAGTGGCCTCACTGCTTCTAGCTGATGTAGTCCCCTGCAATTATAGATCTGCTAGGTCTACCCTCCTTCCCTCCCTCTGATTTCAGTTAATCCAATTCACTGGTGTCATGCTACATGTCTTCCCAACCCCACAGGGCTACTGAAATGCACAGTCGTGATAGTCTTGTCTCTGTTTCTCGATGGGATTTAATAATAGTTCCCCAGCCCTGCTAAGTGCTACTATAAGCTATTAGCTCTCTGGGTCTTTGCCATTTGTTGCTACTTAACAAGAGACATTGTGCCAAACCCTGGTACTCTGGCACCCTGGGTCCCCCTGCTCCACTCCCTCTCATTGAGCTAGTATTAAGGGACTCAGAATTGCCCATATAAATATCTGCAAGCTAGTGGCAAACAAGACAGAACTGGAGGCCTGAGTATCCCTCCACTCCCCAACATCTTGGTAAGCTGAACATACCCAACTCCTCATGTGCCCTTCCCAGCCATAACATCCTTTGCACTGAATGCCCCTCAACCAAAAGAGGGAGGTGGTCTGCAGTCTACTTCAAGTCTTATCTCAGCGTCTCCACAGTGCCACAAGCCATGGGCACTTGGACTCCTTGTGATATACTACATGCCACGTTCTAGGACTCACTAAAATGGTACACCTGATTATTATCCATAATCCTCCTAATGGTGACTCCACCAGCATCTCTGCACTCCTTGATACTATCTTGACCAATGGTGGCAGGAATGAGCACCTCATTTTGGGTGATCTGAACCTCAGCTGGCTGCATCCTAACTGCAGATCCTTTGAATCTATTATTGGTAAAAACAACTTATCTCAGTTTATCTCAGACCCCATCTCTTATCCAAAGGGGAAACATAGAAACATAGAAACATAGAAGTTGATGGCAGATAAGGACCTCAAGGCCCATCCAGTCTGCCCATTTCTTTTTCTACCTTATAAATGTGCCATCAGCCTTTGCTCTGTCAGTGGCCTATCTATTCATAGTCATTTGTATTGCTCCCTTATGCCTATCCCATGCCTGTTTGAAGCCCTGCACTGTATTCATAGCCACCACTTCTTGTGGTAAGCCATTCCATGCATCCACCACCCTTTCTGTGAAAAAGAATTTCCTCACATTCCCCTTAATTGGCCTCCTGTAATCTCATGCTGTGTCCTCTTGTCCTGCTATTTTTTATATTTAAACATGTTAGACTCTTTCACCTTGTTTATGCCCTTAAGGTGTTTGAATGCCTCGATCATATCACCTCTCTCCTCCTTTGCTCAAGGGTATACATATTGAGCTCTGTTAATCTGTCCTCATATGTCTTCTGATGCAGTCCCTGCACCATTTTGGTTGCCCTTCTCTGGACTGCCTCAATTTGTTAATGTCCTTGTGAAGGTGTGGCCTCCAATACTGCACGAGTACTCCAGATGGGTCTAACCAGTGTCTTGTACAGAGGGATTATTACCTCCCTCTTACGACTTGTGATACCCCTACTAATACACCCTAACACCCCTCTAGCCTTACCTACTGCTTTAGAGGTCTGCTTGGATGATTTTAGGTCATCAGTGATGATGATGCCCAAGTCTCTTTCTTCCTTTGTGACTGCTAGCAACTCCCCTCCCAGCCTATAGGTGGCTTCAGGGTTTCTCTTCCCTATGTGCATGATTTTGCACTTCTTTGCATTAAATCCCAGTTGCCACTCTTCTGACCATTCTGCTAGTTTATCCAGATCTCTTCTCATTCTGCCCACCCCATCTGGATCATCTACTCTGTTGCAGATCTTGGTGTCATCTGCAAACAGACAAGCCTTACCCTCTAGTCCATCTGCAAGGTCACTAATGAAGATGTTGAAGAGACTGGTCCCAGGACTGATCCCTGAGGTACCCACTTGTGACTTGCATCTCTTCTGACTGTATACCATTTACCACCACTCTCTGTTTTCTGCCCGTCAACCAGTTTCTCACCCAGTTGACCAACTTGACCCACCCGAGCCTACCCAGCTTAGTTATCAATCTTCTATGTGGAACAGTGTCAAAAGCTTTGCTGAAGTCAAGGTAGGCGACATCAACTGCTCCCCTTGGTCCACCACTCTGGTTACCCAGTCAAAGAAATCTATGAGATTAGTTTGACAGGACCTTCCTTTGTAAACCCATGCTGTCTTGGATCCTGTGCCCCTATGGATTCCAGGTGTTGACTATCCTTTCCTTAAGGGTGCCTCCATAATCTTGCCCACTACTGAGGTAAGACTGACGGTCTGTAACTCCCCGCCTCCTCCCTGCTACCACTCTTGTGGAGCGGGATCACATGAGCCCTTCTCCAGTCTTCTGGGACCTCTCCTGTGCTCAGAGACTCACTAAACAATTCTGCTAATGGCTCTGCTAGTTCCTCCTTTAGCTCCTTAAGTACCTGGGATGTATGCCATCAGGTCCCATTGCCTTATCCACCCTGAGCTTAGCAAGCTCTTGTAGGACCCTTTCTTTTGTGAAGGAGTAGTGCTCACCTCCCCTGTGTCCATGATGCTGAGCTGTGGGCCCTGCCCTACCTTCTCTCAGTAAATACTGAGCAAAAGTATCTATTTAGGATAGATGCCTTTACAGGGTCCTCCTCCTCACATGCTCCTTTTCTCCATTAAGCTTAGCAATACCCCTCTGGACTTTCTCCTTTCACTAATGTATCTATAGAAAGTCTTGTCACCTTCTTTACTGTTACGTGCTAGTGTTTCCTCAGTTTGGGACTTTGCCTGCCTTACTGCCTTACCTGCTTCCCTTAGGGCAGTTTGGTATGCCTCCCTATCTTCATCCCGCTGTGTTCCCTTATATTTCCTGAAAGGCCAGCCTTTTGGCTCTGACCTTTTCTGCTACTGTATTTGAGAACCAAAGTGGTTTCCTTCTTCTTTTGCACTTCCTTTTCTGTCTAACACAATGGGATGTTGCTTCAAGTATTGCATCCTTAATGCTTGCCACTTTGCCTGTACCCCCTCACCTGTGTTTCTTTTTGCCAGGGCTAGCTTAACTCTGTTGGCCATCTTATCAAAGTCAGCTCCTCTGAAGTCCCATATTTTTGCCTTGGAATGGGATGATTTAGATGTAGTAGCTAAATTGAACCATACCATGTGATGGTCACTGGCTCCCAGGTGACCTTCTACCTGGAGATCTGTGATCCCTTCTTTGTTAGTCAGTACTAGATCTAGGATAGCCCTAGTTAGGGGGCATATCTTCCTGATATATTGGCTGCTTTCCAATAGACCTGATAGGGTTCAGTTCACTGGAGTCCTAACTAATGCTTTAAGAGATTGTTTCCCCTATGTTTTGCCTCTGAAATTCATGGTCCTTAAAGCCCCCCCCAAATCATATCACTCAGGGATAACTCGCATCTGGACTCCTTCCTCTTCACTGAATTATTCCTGCTTGATCCCCAGAGCTCATATACAGTAAACATAGAATTTGTCATCAGAAAAGGACCGCATAGCCCATCCAGTCTGTTCAGAGGGCCCTTGCCTAGTCTCTCTCCACAGACCTAACTGGTATCCGACGACCCTCTCTCCTCCTTGCCTGTTTACTAATATTGCCCTATGTCTATCCCATGCATGCGTGAAGCCCCCTACTGTTTTTACCTCCAACACATCCACTGGTAGTTTATGCCAGGTATCTACCACTCTTTCAGTAAAGTAGTACTTCCTCACCTCCCCTCCCAGCTTCAGTACATGCCCTCTGGTCCTGGTGCTCTGCCTAATTTGAAGGAGACTCCCCTTGTGCACCTTGTTCATCCCTGTGAGTTACTTGTAAGTCTCTATCACATCCCTTCTTGATCTCCTCCCTTCTAGGGTGTGCACATTGAGATCCCTAAGTCTCTCTTCATAGAGTTTTTGGTGCAACCCCTGCACCACTTTAATTGCCCTGCTCTGGATTGCCTCCACTTTATCTATGTCCTACCTGAGGTGTGGCCTCCAGAACTGGACACACTACTCCAGGTGGGGTCTCACCAGCGAGCGATTCAGAGGCAACACCACCTCCCTCCTGCTGCTGGAGATACCTCTCCCTATGTATCCCAACAACCCAGCATCCCACTGGTCCTATCTATTATTTTGTCACACTGCCTTGCCACTTTTAGGGAATCAGATATGATAACACCAATGTTCCTTTCCTACTTATTAACTGTCAGTACCTCCCCATCCTATAATCAGCTCCTGAGTTCCTATGCCCTAGGTGCATGATTTTGCACTTTTTGGCATTGAAACCCAACTGCCAAGCTCTTGACCACTCTTCAAGTTTCCCAAGATCTCTATGCATTCTTTTCACCCCCTCCTGATTGTCCACCCTATTACAGAGTTGGTGTCATCTGCAAAAGGCATACCTTCCCTTCCAATTCTTCTACAATGTCACTTATGAGGACCTTGAAGAGGGCCTGTCCCAGTACTGTGTCTGGTGGCACCCTACTGGTCACTTTCCCATCATTAGAGTGAGTATCATTAACCACCACCCTCTATCACCTATCCATTAACCATTTACTAACCCAATTCACCACTCTGGATCCCATCCCTAGGTTGTGCAATGTCTTTACCAGTCTCCTGTATGACACAGTATCGAAGGCCTTACTCAAGTACAGATAGACGTATCTAACAAAAATTGGGAATGTAAATTCCCCAAATCACTGCAGCACTGTCCATAGGCACATTTTGTTACATAGGGAACAGGACACTTACTTTAGCATTCCAATACTTTATTCCAAAAGGTGCAAACATAAAGTGGTCACTAGTCCCATTGCTAAAGTGCAGAGTGATATAAATGGCGGCAGGACTCATCTGAAAATATTTAACAAAATCAAGCTGGCACCATCCTGGTGTTTACATCATGGCAGCCACACCTGCACCTTTCTAATTAAACAATTGGAATGCTAAGGTAAGCGTCCTGTTTTCTATGTAAGCAAACATGCCTATGTTCAGTGATGCAGGGATCTGGGAATTTACATTCCCATGTTTTTTAGGTGTGTCACTCTATACCTGCATGCACCAGGTTTGTACAGAGTCAGTGAGACATTGATCCCCCTTAGTGTGCTATTTGTAATCAAGTACAGATAGGCCACATCCACTACCCTCCCATGATCTATTTCCCTGGTCACACAGTCAAAGAAATCAATCATATTCATCAGGCATGCCTCCCCCCCCCCACCCATAAACCCATGCTGCCTTTGGTCATGCAGTCCTTTGGATTCAAGATACTCCACCAAACTTTCCTTTAGCAGTGTTTTCATTAGTTTTTCCATCACTGAGGTGAAACTGACTGGCCTATATTTGCTAACCTCTTCTCTGCTGCCACTCTTATGTAGAGGGACCGTGTCTGCTCCAGTTTTTCTTTTCCTTTGGGTGCCCCTGTACCTTTGTAGCCTTGATGCCCTCCCTCACATACTTTATAGTACAACCTCTCCTGCCCTACCCCTTTCCCTGTCACTCCTGAACAGATAGTAACCTGGTATTGCCATAACCCAGTCATGGATGCCAGTGCACCATGACTCCTACTGTAACCTCAGGAACCAATGTAAATAGGTTACCTGTATGGTCAGGAGCTTTTACTGTAAGGAGCAGTTAATAGCTGCAGCCAGGAATTCATGTAGGTTTTGTGGACACAATAAAGGCCTTCTCTATAGTCCTTCCAAGAAGACACAAAACGACTTGGTCCATTGCAATAACCCTGAGAAAATTCAAACATCTTTAATTCCCCATTCTCTGACCTCTCTGTGTACTCTACTAACCCACCCCCTACCCCTCCAATGACCTCTGAACACTCGTTGCATCCAGTCCCCATGACATAGATACATAGATAACAAAGCAGAATTTGCCAGCAGATAAGGACCGCCTGGCCCATCTAGCCTTCCCATTTTTCCTACCTTTTACTTATGCTGCAGACTGTAGCTAATTTGTGGCTTTCCCTCCCCTCCCTGACTCTAGGGTTCCCTTGTGTCTGTCCCATGCATTTTTGAATTCATCCACCATTTTGGCCCCCACCACCCCTGTGGAGAGGCTGTTCCAAGCATCCACCACCCTTTCTGTAAAGAAGATCTTCCTTATATTACCCCTGATTCCCCCTCCCTTCAACTTCATATCATGCCCCCTAGTTCTTGTCCATCATCTTTTCTGAAATATGCTACCCTCCTGTACCTTATTAATCCCTTTAAGGCATTTGAACATCTCTATCATTTCCCTTTCTCTCTCTCCTCATCTCCAGCGAATACATATTGAGGTTTTTCAGCCTTTCCTCATATTACTTATGATACAGGCCCTGTACCATTTTTGTAGTCCTTCTTTGGACTGCCTCCACTCTGTCTATGTCCTTCCTGAGATGCAGCCTCCAAAACTGGATACTGGACTCCAGATGAGGTCTCACCAATGATCTATATAGTGGCATTACCACCTCCCTTTTTCTGCTGGTGATGCCGCTCCCTATGCACCCTAACATCCTGCTGGCCCTTCTAACTGCCTTCTCACACTGTCCAGCTATGTTTAGGTCCTCAGATATGATCACCCCTAAATCCCCTCTCCTATTTGGTGGCCGACAGTACCTTCTCCCCATAGAGTACTCCTCCCTTGGTTTCCCATGTCCTAAGTGCATAAGTTTGCACTTTTTGGCATTGAATCTCAGCTGCCATATATTTGACCATTCTTCTAGCTTGCCCAGGTCCCTTCTCATTCTTTCCACTCCCTCTTGATGTGTCAACCTTATTGCAGAACTTTGTGTCATTTGCAGAGAGGCACACTTTCCCTCTCAGTCCCTCCATAATGTCGCTTATCAAGACTTTAAAGAAGACTGGGCCTAGCACTGATCCTTGAGGTACCACATTGGTCACCTGCCTCTCTATGGACTGAAGTCCATTCACTACAACCCTTTGCGTCCTACCACAACCACTTTCTAACCCAGTATAACACCCTGTATCCGACACCCAAGTTGCTCAACTTGTTTATTAGCCTTTTATGCGGGGTGGTATCAAAGGCTTTGCTAAAATCCAGGTAGGCCACATCTACCACCCCTCCCTGATCTAAAATCCAGGTAGGCCACATCTACCGCCCCTCCCCGATCTATCTCCCTAGTCACCCAGTTGAAGAAGTCTATCAGGTTTGTTTGGCAAGACCTGCTTGCCATTAAACCATGCTGTCTCAGATCCTGCTGTCTGTTGGATTCAAGGTATGCCACAGTCTTTTCCTTGAGTAATGATTTCATCAATTTTCCCTACCACTGAGGTTAGGCTGACTGGCCTGTAGTTACCAGCCTCCTCCCTGCTCCCACTGTTATGGAGAGGGACAACATTTTCCCTCTTCCAGTCTGCTGGACCACACCTGTTTCTAATGATTTGTTGAAAAGGCTGTCAGTGGTGCTGCTAGCTCCTTTTTAAGTTCCTTTGGAAATCTGGACTGTATTCTATCTGGCCCCATTGCCTTATCTACTTTCATTTTTTCTAGTTCCTTTAGAACTCCCTCTACTGTAAACGGACTGGTGTCTACACCCCACACCTTGGTATTTCTAACACTTAGCTGTGGTCCCTCTCCTTCCTTCTCTGTCGTGAACACCGAACAAAAATATTTGTTCAGGATTTCTACTTTTTCCTGGTCCACTTCTGCCGACCCGCCCCCTTCCCTTTTAGTCTCACAATCTCACCCCTGATTTTTCTCTTTTACTGTTGTATCTGAAAAGGACTTGTCTCCTTTCTTAATTGCTTTAGCTATTCTTTTCTCTGTCAGCAGTTTGGCTTGTCTTACTGCTTTCCCTGCATCCTTTAGCTTTTCCTGATACATTCTTCTGTTTTCATCTTTCTGTGTTTCTTTGTATTTTCTGAATGCTAACCTTTTTTCCCCTCACCCTCCCTGCCACTTCCTTTGAGAACCATAGTGTTTTTTTCTTCCTCATTGTTTTACTTATTTGTGTAATGCAAAGGCTCATGGCTTCAATTATGGCTCCCTTTAGATGTGCCCATTGCTCCTCTACATCCCCTTCCCCATTCTACCCCCTAGGGCTTTCTTCAGACATACCTTTACTTTCAAAAATTCTGCTCTGCTGAAATCCAGGACCCATGCTTTCGTGTGGCTGAATTCCAGCACTGTCCTCATGCTAAATCACACCATACAGTGATTGCTGGACCCCAGGTGACTCCACACTTCTATATCCATCACTCTGTCCCCATCGGTGAGCACAAGGTCCAATATTGCTCCCGCACGGGTGTGTTCTACCATAAGCTGTCTGTGCCCCGCCCCTTAAGAGCTTCCAGGATGTCTCTGCTCCTTGCTGTGGCTGCAGTATTGATGCTTCAGTTGATATCTGGCAAATTGAAGTCTCCCATCAACAGTATTTCCCCTTTTCCAGCCATTTCATGGATGATTTCCACTAGTGCATAGTACAACTCCTCCCCCTGTGCCAGAGGTCTGTAGATCAAGCCTGCTCAAATGGCAGTGCCATTTCCTGTTTCCAAAGTGACCCACAGTGCCTCTGCTTCATCCCTTATACCCTGTACTTCTGTAGCCTTTATTTCCTTCTTAACACAGGCAGCCACTCCTCCTCTCTTTTTTCCTACCCAATCTTTTTGGAATAGAGAATGCCCTGGCAGTCTATGCCCCAGTCATGGTTCCCTGTGTACCATAACAACCCTCATTTTCTGTTTAAAACTGTCACTATTGGGGAGGTCTTCAAGTTACTCAGTTTTCTTCCACCGGGTGCCAGCCCTGGTCATGAATTATCAAACACAGATTGCTTCACCTGGTGACCTCTGTTCTGGCATATCCCATATTTTTAATCTTCACCCACATCCAGGGTGGTACTCACTGCTTGGAAAGTTGCCAGAATCATACCACTGCCAAAAATAGGCAATCCTAAGCTTCTCACACAGTGTTTCCCTATTACTATACTACCTGCACTCAGCAAGCTCATGGAAAAGGTTGTCTCCATCTAATGAACTTCATATATACATAATTACAATCTTCTCACTCCCTCTCTGCACGGTTTCCACAAAGATCATAGCACCTCCAGTGCCTTTGTTCAGTTACCCAACATTAAAATTGTGATTAAAAAAGCTCTCTCACAGGCACCTGTTCAAACCCTTTGACCCAGTTGATCACGCTCTCATGCACTCCAAATTATCCAATACTGGTCTCTCCTTCCATGCTACTATCTGGTTCTCCAACTACCTGTCATGCAGGCAACAATTCATCAAATTTTGGATGGCACCTTCATTTTAGTACCTATCAATTGTGGTGTCTCGCAGGGCTCAGTTCTTGGCCAACTTCTTTTTTCAATCTTTAGCAATAACCTACCCTCCATCCCCACTTCCTGCCCCATTATCATATGTGTCGACAATGTGACCCTCTACCCACACTGGTCGCATAAATTCACAACTCAGCCATAATTTCTTTCACATACAGAGCTGGTTTACTGAAAACAAGCTAGTCGTCAAGGCCTTCAAAACATAAACCATGTTCTTCGGGTCTAAATCCAGAGGACTAGCCTGCCCTGATAGCCTGTAACAGGTAGTGTTGGGGAAACTAGCTCAAGAAACTAACCTTGGGGGTAAGTAGATTAAGAAAGTTCTGCGAATCAGGTGTGTGATTAGGGGGCAGCTGCCAGAGGTTTAGAGCTTTCTAATGGTTCCATGTGATAACAGCGATCGTGGAATAGTGATCACCGTTTGGGCCAGTGTACATCACCGAAAATAAATTTTAGTGATGTACACTCACGGCGAACAGCAAGAGGGCACCCAAGATTTAGGTTTCTTTATTATTCTTTATTATCTGCTAAAGGATTTTCAACTCCAGGGGGGTGCAAGTCGGGGGGCTGCAAAACAAACAAACAAACAAAAAAAACCCAACCAGGTGCAAAAAACACGAGCGCCCACAACTGAACCTGGCATCCTTCCAACCCCCATCTGCCACCAACCCACCACGCCACATAGCCAGCTCAGCAGCCCACCACCGCACTACATCCCCACAAACCCTCTCCCCCCTTCGGCCTGTTGTACGGTGTGGTCCCCTCCACCGCACGTACGTGTATACATAGTGACATCCCATTGCTATATTCACCTACCCCCAATCAGGTCACCCCCCCAAGGTAGCCCCTGTGCACAGGCATCATGATTGAGTTGTCCTTTTTGAAAACACTCAATCACAGTAGCCTAGTACATGGTATACCCTTTCTAACAAGAGCACTATAAAAGACTCCTTTGCCCAGCATGTCCCATCACGCTCATGTGTGGAACAACGCAGGCGTGGGGAATCTGACTTAAAGATAGTCCACTGGTGACTCTGCAGGAGGAACACCAGGCCAGGGTAGAAGATAGCACACTACTGCATTCTGGCATACTGAAGCAATCTGCGCCAGGGTAGTGGGTAAACATTTAGTGGGTAAGAAGTAGCAGAAACCAGGATAAGGTAGGTACATGTAAGGGGGTTGAAAAAGGGAAAATAAGTGATGCCCTATCTAGGGTAGGGTAATAAATAAGTTTGGGCAAGTGGGTAATGAGTAGTAGATGCCCAGAGCAAGTTGGTACAGGTAGTTGGGTTAAACAAGGGAAAACTACATACCCTATCTATGGCAGGGTACAAATACATTGCAGACAAGCAAAGGGAAAGGCAGGAATTCATCGGGTATAGAAAAGAGGCAGTAAGGAACAGGGAAGTTTCAACAGACACTAAGGTGCAAGAAGGAAAGAGCATGGGGGTGGTGTAGTGCAATGGGTGTGGAGCTTCAGTGTTGTGGGACCCCTTCTGGAGACTAAGGTGCTGACCAATTTGTACTCACTTCTCTGGTTGAGGGCAGAGGTTGCTGAACTCTGAGCTGAACTGGCAAGGGTGCAGAGAACCTTCTTCCCCACTCAGGGGCTACCAAGTCTACCACCGCTGAATCAGAGAATGTATTGGCAGAGGCAAAGTGATTGGACTTTGGATGGCTCAGGGAGGGTGGGGGAGGCAGGAAGGATACACACTCCTCAACCTGTACCACTGCACAATTCTTTTGCCATATGAGCAGGAGGGGCATCCAGGAGAAGGCACCTATAACAGTAGGATGGGAGGAAGTAGGTGCCCTCAGAAGGGGAAATCCAAAGAAGAAAGGAAGAGGCCCTCATCCAAAGAGGAAGCAGCTGCTGGTACAGGGCTCTATTGTTAGGGGGATAGACTTGGAGAGGGAAGGGGAGGGAGATGGCGGTGAAGTGCCTAAGAGATGCTTTGACTTGGAGGGATGGAGAGTGGATACAGAGGACTGTTAGGGCAGCAGAAAATGGGAAGAAACTAGATGTCATTGTCCACCAGGGTACAAATGACCTGGCAAGGGACAGTGTAGCTGTAGTTAGTACAAGGACATTACATGAGCTGGAGAGGGGCCTCAGGCAGGTGGCATGCATCGTGGTTTTTGACAAAATATTATCTATATACAGCCAGGGAGAGGACAGAAAACTCTGCACCAGAGCTTTTAGCAACTGGTTGAAGGCATGGTGCATGGAGGAGGGTTTTGGTTACAATGGAGACTGGGGCCAACCTGGGAGGATGTGGTCCTCTATGGTAGAGATGGCCTGCATCTTTCCAGGAAGGGACTACGGTCTTTAGTGGGAGGTTTAAATACTACATTGATGAGCATTTAAAGTAGCCAAGGGGAGGCTGTAAAACCAAGGGAGGCAACAATTGCCCCCCCCCGTGATGAAGCAGCAGAGAGTGAAAGACAGAGGGGAGAATGCTCCCACAGTGCAGGAGTGCAAGAAGACAGGGTTGGGGAAAAGCCACAGAACAAGGGGGTATAAATCAGGAAGCAAGATAAAAAGAGTAAAAAAGACATGGCGACAGGTAACAGAGACAGTAACAAGGGAAGAGTGGGGAGAGGGGGAGCTTCAAGAAATATCTCAGGTAGGAGGGGAAAGAAAAGAAGCAGGCATGGATGGAGGTAGTAAGGTATGGCGAGTCATATGTGCCAATGCAAGGAGTTTGGGAAATATATTTCTGGAACTGGAGGCCATCATGGCTAAGACTAGCCTGGATTTGGTGGCCGTAACAGAATCATGGTGCACTGACACTGACAGCCATGACTGGGACAAGGCCATACCAGGCTACTCTCCTTCAGTAGAGATAGAGAAGGAAGGAGGCTAGGAGGGGTTGTATTATATGGGTGGGAGAAAATCAAGGCCATGGATGTACAGGGGCACCCAGAGAAAAAAGAAAGACTGGAAGTGCTGTGAGTCATCTTGGAGGTAGGTGCTGGGTCATTATCCATACAGGGGTGAGATACAGACCTCCAGTACAGGAAGAAGAGGTGGATAAGGCAATTGGGAAACCATCAACAGGATGACAATTAAGTGGGTGATGCTGCTAGTTGGGGACTTCAGTCTTCAAGATGTGTACTGGAGCCTTCCAACTCCAGCTTTGGCAAGGAGCAGGACCATCCTTGACTCCCTACAAGGGGCTTTTCTCAAGCAGCTAGTGAAGGAACCCACTAGGGATGGGGCAGTGCTGGACCTGGTGCTTGCAAACACGGATGGCATTGCAGACGTCACAGTGGGCAGTCCCCTAGGTACCAGTGATCATTGTACAGTGTGGTTTATCATTAAGACAGGAACAGAAGCAAACCACATGAAGAGAAGGGTCCTGAACTTTAGAAGGACAGATTTTAAAGAAATGGGCAACTGTCTCAGAACTGCATTGTGGAGGGGTGATTGCCAAGGAGGTCTAAAGGCACAGTGGGGTAAAACTAATGGCGGTCATAAACATAGAAACATAGAAACATATAATTTGACGGCAGATAAGGACTGCATGGCCCACCAAGTCTGCCCATTTCCCTACCTAATGGATAAGCTGCAGATCCTAGTCAGCCAACAGCCTACATCCTCCTACCCCTCACTATAACTGCCTTATGTCTGTCCCATGCATTCTTGAATTCCCCCACTGTTTTTGACTCTATGACCTCCTCAGGAAGGCTGTTTCATGCATCCACAACCCTCTCTGTGAAGAAATACTTCCTCACATTACCTCTGAGCCATCCCCCCTCTATCTTCAAATTGTGCCCCCTTGTTCTTGCACATCTCTTTTTCTGAAAGATGCTACCCTCTTGGACTTTGTTGATTCCCTTGAGGTATTTGAAAGTTTCTATCATGTCCCCCCTCTCCCTCCTTTCCTTGAGGCTATACATCTTAAGCTCCTTTAATCTTTCTTCATATATCTTCTGGTGCAGACCCTGCACTATTTTGGTTGCCCTCCTCTGGACAGCCTTCACCCTGTCTATGTCTTTGCAGAGGTGGGGTCTCCAGAACTGTACACAGTACTCCAGATGTAGTCTTACCAACTGTCTGTACAGAGGGCCAACAACTTCCTGTTTTCTACTGGTGATGCCTCTCTCTATGCATCCCAGTATCCCCCAGCCTCCTTACTGCCTTCTCACATTGCTGGCCCACCTTTAGGTCATCTGATATGACTACCCCTAGGTCCTTTTCCATTTTTGTTGTTGTCAGTATCTCACCCCCCATTGTGTACTCTTCCCCTGGGTTTTGTTTCCCAGGTGCATTACTTTGCACTTCTTTGCATTGAATCTAAGCTGCCATACATTTGACCATTCTTCCAACCTTGCCAAGTCCCTTTTCATCCTTTCCACCCCACCTTGCGTATCAACCCTGTTGCAGATCTTTGTGTCATCTGCAAAGAGACATACTTTCCCTTCTAGTCCCACTGCAATGTCACTTATAAAGACATTGAAAAGGACCGGCCCCAGTACTGAACCCTGTGGTACCCCGCTAGTAACCCTCCTTTCTTCACTGCGGACTCCATTTATTATTACCTGCTGTGTCCTGTTGTCCAGCCAGTGTTTTACCAGGCAACCACCCTGGGACCCACTCCCAGGCTGGCTAATTTGTTTATTAATCTTTTGTGCGGGACTGTGTCAAATGCCTTGCTAAAGTCTAGGTAGGCCATGTCCATAGCCCCTCCTGGTCTACTACTTTGGTCACACAGTCAAAGAAATCAATTAGATTTGTCTGGCGTGACCTTCCGCTGTGAATCCATGCTGCCTTGGGTCCTGTACCCCACTGGCCTCTAGGTACTCAAAAATTCTTTCCTTCAGAAGTGATTCCATCATTTTCCCTACCACTGAGGTCAAACTGACAGGTCTGTAGTTTCCAGCCTCTGTCTTGCTCCCACTTTTGT
Organism: Neoceratodus forsteri; assembly: GCA_016271365.2. Lineage (NCBI taxonomy): Eukaryota > Metazoa > Chordata > Ceratodontiformes > Ceratodontidae > Neoceratodus > Neoceratodus forsteri. The sequence continues at coordinate 1,697,440,377 of CM057449.1, read as the reverse complement.
GAAGGGGAATCACATCCACCCTCCTCCTGTCCTCAGGTACCACACCATCCTCCCATGATTTATTAAAAAGGGTAGTCAGTGGTGTTAGTAGTTCTTCCCTTAGTTCTTTTAGAATTCTGGGGTGAATCCCATCAGGCCCCATTGCTTTATCCACATTCAGTTTTAAGAGTTCTTTCAGAACCCTTTCTTCTGTGAAAGGACTAATATCAACCCCCCTATCCAGAGTGCTTCTATTGATTGGATTAGGTATTTCCCCCTGCTTTTCCATAGTGAATACCGAACAGAAGTATTCATTCAGTATCCCTGCTTTTTCACTGACGCTCTCTGCCCAACCACCTTCCTCATTATTCAGTCTCAGTATCCCTGCCTTAGTCTTTCTTTGCTCTCTAATGTACCTATAAAAGGTTTTATCCCCCTTCTTAACCGAGTTGGCTTTCTCTACCTTGGTTTGGGCCTTTGCTATTCTGACTGCCTTCCCTGCTTCCTTCTGCTTTAACTGGTACAGTTCTCTGTCCTGCTCCTTCTGTGTTTCCTTATACTTCCTGAATGCTATCTCTTTCTCCCTTACCTTCCCTGCTACTTCTTTAGAGAACCATAGAGGTTTCTTCTTTCATTTTGATTTGTTTATTTGCTTCACACAAAGGCTTGTTGCCTGTGTGATGGCGGTTTTAATGTTTCCCCATTGTTGCTCCACCCCACCTACTTGCCTGTTTGCTAGTGCTTTCCTGAGGCACTCTCCCATTTTGACAAAATCAGCCCTCCTGAAGTCCAGTACCTTCACTTTTGTGTGGCTTGACTCTACAGCTAAGTTTATCATGAACCACACTGTTTGGTGGTCGCTTGTTCCCAGATGGCTACCCACTTCAAGATCAGAGATCCTCTCTCTGTCCCCATTTGAGAGTACCAGGTCTAAGACTGCTCCTTCCCAAGTGGGTTCCAAAACTAGCTGTCTGAGGCATGCCCCCTGTAGGGCATCGAGAATGGCCCTGCTCTTGGATGTGGCTGCAGCAAAGGTGCGGCAGTTAACATCTGGCATATTCAGGTCCCCCATCAGCAATACCTCCCTTTCTCTGCCATCCCAAGGATGCCTTCTATAATTTCCTTTTCTATTTCCTCCCCCTGAGACGGGAGTCTGTATACAACCCCTGTGAAGATTGTGGAGCCATTTCCAGTCTCCAGGGTGACCCACAGTGCCTCCTCTCCTCCCTTTTTACCCTTTAGTTCTGTTCCTTTGATCCCTTCCCTTACATAGAGAGCTACTCCTCCTCCTCTCTTTCCCTCCCTGTCCCTCCTGTAGATTGTGTACCCTGGTATGCTGACATCCCAGTCATGGTTCTCTGTGTACCATGTTTCTGTGACTGCCACAATATCCAGGCATCCCTCTTCCATGAAGGCCACCATTTCAGGGAACTTTTTACCTAGACTACGGGCATTGGTACTCATTACCCTCCATTTTTTTATGGCTTTATTTCTTTTTGTCCCATCCCTGTCCTTACTGCCTTTGTCTTTTCTCCATTTACCCTGTGCTTCTCCTATTGACTGCTCTATCTTGGTGTTTGCCTCACTAACTACCCTGATTTTTTTGGGAGGGGGGCTAGGATTCACCATCTCCTTTTGTGCCTCCCCCCTTGGCTAGTTTAAATGCTTGCCAATGAAGCATTTAAACCTATCACCTAGGATCCCGTTTCCCTTCCTAGATAGATGCAGACCATCACACCTGTATAGCCTGCATCCCTCCAGGTAGAGCCCCAGTCCCCAATGAAGCCAAATCCCTGAGCTCTGCACCAGTTTTTCAACCAGTCATTGAATCCCATGGTGTGGAGTACCCTAGCCTCATCCCTGCCGTAGACAGGTAGCACTTCTGAGAAAGTTACCATGCATGCTACTTGTCTATGGCCCATCCCCAACTCCACAAACTCCTCTTGCACTGGTCTGATCCCATTTTCAGCCAGGTAATTTTCCCTAGGTGGATAATGACATCCAGCTCCCTCCCACTTGCAGCTGCTCCCATGAACCTGAGGATTAGTTTCCTGTCCCTCCAAGCCATGGCACCGGCCAGGCACCTTACCTCTCTTTCCCCTACCTCCCCCAGTTCTACCCTCCTAACAATTGAGCCCCCCGCCAGGAGTTGCTTCCTTCCCCTGTGGGATCCTGTGCCACCCTCCTGTGGGTCTCCATTGTGGAGGTTCCTAGCATCCTCCTTGGTCTCCACTACGGGTTCCTCTAGCTCTGCCAGAGTGGTGAATTAATTGTGGAGAGGCACAACTGGAGGGATGCGCCTCTGTTCCACCACCCTCTGAGGAAACCAACCTATGCCTGAAGGAAGTGAGTACAAGTAGAAGGAAAAAGAGACCGATATGGTTCTTTATGAAAGTGGTCAAGGTGGTGAAGGAAAAAAGGGTGGCATTCATGAGGTATAAAGAAACACAGAAGGAGGAAGGCATGGATGTATACCAAGTAAACCAGAGAGAAGCAGGAAAGGCAGTGATGGGAGCAAAGGTGCAGACAGAGGAAAGGATAACCAAAGGGGCAGCTAAAAGGATAAGACTTTCTTCAGGTACATATTCAACAGCTCAGTGGACACTGGCATGGTTCCTGAGGACTGAAGGAGAGCAGATGTGACCCTGCTGCGTAACAGCAGTAGAGGAAAGGAGGCTAGCAACTATAGGCCATTCAGTTTCACATCAGTGGTCAGGAAATTAATGGAAACTCTGTTAAAGGAAAGGTTGGTAGAGTATCTTGAAGACAATTGGCTACAAGACCAAAGGCAGCATGGATTAACAGGAGGGAGGGGGTGTCATGCCAGACAAATCTGATTGCTTTGTCTGACTTGGTGAGAGGAGGGCAATGGATGTGGCCTATCTGGACTTTAGCAAGGCCTTCAAAACTGTGCTGCACAGGAGACTGATAAAGAAATTGAGCAGCTTAGGGGTGGGATTCAAAGTGGTGAATTGGATAAGGAACTGTTTAATGGATAGGCAACAGAGGGTGGTGGTTACTGGCACTCACTTTAATGAAGGGAGAGTGACCAGCAGAGTTTTGCAGGGCTCAGTACTGATACCCCAGTCCTCTTCAACATTTTAATGTGACATTGCAGAAGAACTAGAAGGGAAGGTATGTCTTCTTGCAGGTTACACCAAAATCTGTAATAGGGAGGACACTCAAGAGGGGATGAAGGTGGCCAACCCAGTGATGTTGAGGACTGAGGCACTGGACACCTTACTTCCTTCCATGCCAGTGACCTGGGTTCGGAAATGAGCCTGAGTCATCGGAGGCTGGCCGGGGGGGTGAGGAGCTGAACTGAGCTGCTGCAAGGTAGTTCTCCTCTCCCGAAGAGGGTTGTGGGCTTCGCAGGCTCTTGGTTGCCACTCAGTGGAGGCTAGGTGGCAGCACCAAGCTGATTAGGGAGCCAGGCACTAGGCCATGTAGGAGGAAGAGGCAGTCACTGGAGCCACAGTGCATATGAGCATCTCCATGCTCATGTGCGGCTGTGTTCTGGGGTCCCGGGATAAGGAGAAAATAGAAAATGGGGCACCGAGGCAGGCTTAATGAAGCCCAGTGAGCAGGGCAGATTGAGATTCTCCACAGGAGGACCACAGCTAGCCTGCCCCAGAGCCCTGATGGTAAAAAGTTAAAAAAAAAAAAGAGGTGGTGAAGAGAATGGGTACAGACCTTGGGAAACTTGAGGATTGATCAAGAGTTTGGTAGATAAGGTTCAATGCCGAAAAAGCAGAACATCAAGCCCCTAGGGCATACGCACCCAGGAGCTAAGTATAGGATGGGGAGAGGTACTGTCAGTCACTAAGCAGGGATGTCCAGAGGATGACAACTAAAATGATGCAGGGACTGCATCAAAAGATCTACAAGGAGAGACTGAGGGCTCTCAACATGTATACCCTGAAAGAGAGGAGAGGGAGATGTGACATGATGCAGACCTTCAAGTACCTCACAAGGGTGAACAGGGTACAGTAGGAAGTCTCTTTTTTTATATAATTGGTTTATTTCTCCTGATCAGTGCAGGCTTCCTATTTGACTCAACCCCCAACTCTATCATCCAGTGTTCTAGGCATTTACCTTCCGATCTTGGTGCTTCCTCCATGGCTTGGCCCTCATGTCTGGGTTGGTGACTCTCAGTTCATTGACAGTAGATCTGGTTTTCTGGAAAGGACCCTGTGACCAGTGCAGAGCTTGTGAGTGGTCAATCCAGCATTCTGCACTGCCATTAGATAGATTTTCTCCTCCATTTTCTCCACGGGAGCTGCAGACGTGCCATGCCTTCTATATGACCCCACACATGCTCCTGTGCATAGGATGTCATGAGGCTGCTATTCCACTGTTCCCTAACATGTGATCCATGGTTGCCTTGCCCTTAACCTCTGCTAGGGGACAGGCTGATGCCAGGCACTGCAGCCCTCCTGAAAGTCCCCAGAGGAGGAGCGCTGTCCTCTGGATGGTTAGCCCTCCTCTCCCCAGCTGACTCTGATGCCTCAAGTTCACTTCCTGAAACCAGGTCATTGACAGTGCAAGCAGTTGCACAACCACTGCACTACCAGGCTAGCAGGAAGTGTCTTTCAAGTGAGAAAGAGCACCAGGACTAGAAGGCATGTGATAAAGCAGGTGGGGGGAGTTTTAGTGGGATGTGAGGAAGTACTACTTCACTGAAAGAGTCATGGATGCCTGGAGAAGACTGCCAGCAGAAAAAATGGAGGCAAAAACAGTAGGGAGCTTCAAGCATATGTGGGATAGACATAAGGGAATATTTGTAAATAGTCAAGCAATAGGGAAGGATGTCAGAGACCAGTTAGGGTCTGTGGACATAGACTAGGCAGGGACAATCTTGGCAGATGGGGTGGGCCAAGCAGTCCTTTTCTGCTGATAGTTTCTATGTTTATATGTGACTATACATTGTGCCAATGGCTACCAACTTTCCCTGGTGGAGAAATTTAATTACCTTGGTATTACCCTGGACTTGGCTCCGGAATTATTCAACTACATCACAGTAATCACCAAATCTGTTAACTGCAGACCTCTAAGCAAGACTAGCTATATCTCAAGGAGTTCTGCTTTCCTGCACAAAAAATGGCTTATTGATTTTCTCCCATGCCTCCAAAACTTTAATTTCACAAATGGAATGTTGTCTACCTTTGTCTCTTCTTCATGACTTCTGCCCAGCCTATCCATCACTGCACTATCTACTCCTTCTTGGGTTGTTTGTCTCCCACTGCTGCTCACACCTACTTACTTAGCTGATTCAATAACAAGGTACATATGTCCCCCTTCTCTGCCACCCCCATACCATTACTCCACAACATACACCAGTCATATTGTTTTAGATCCTCTGATGCCTCCCTCCCTCCTCACCATCCCCAAATGTTTCACCAAAATGGGGGAAAAGGTCTTCTCCTCCTTTGCTGTGACATTCTGGAACTCCCAATCTCTACTGGTCTTCGGCTCACTAACACATCTGTCTTTTAGGGTGCACTGAAGAAACACCTCCTTGTATCCTTTACCTGTAACTGCGCCTTTATATTGTTGTTGCTTTGTAAACTGCATATGTTCCTTATGCTGGTCCCTTTAGAGCTATCTGAGTTCTCCCAAATTCCTTTACAGTCCTGGCCAAACATTCATGTATCCAACTTTCCCTAACTTTGGTATACTGTTTGAATATTTTGATATCAGCTGCTTTAGTAAGTATGTATCTTTAAATTCTGTACATAAATTGTCTTATATTACCAATAGTTAATTTAAATAGTGTGCATAGTATCTCTTACGTTACCTGTATTACCCTCATAACTTGTGCATTTTCATGTGAACTAATTTCTCCTTACCTTATATTTTTGTAGTAAGGCTTTTTTTGTACTCTCCCAGTTTATACCTGAAAATAGGAAATCAATTGTCTTGCTCACTTACCATATTAACAACCCCCCCTCAAATAAACTGATGAACAAACCTTCATCTAGCATGCATTCAAAGCAGTATGAAATTTACACTTATTCAAAACTCCAACAGGAAATATTGCACATATCTAAACATTGGGGAATTTTAATCCAAACATTTGCTTTGTCCTGTTACTTAAACTCATGGCATTATTCATTGTGGAGTGCATATTAGTGATGCCAGATAGATAAGTGAATTTCTCGAACAAGGCAAAGCTGAATTCATTGACACTTTTAGTTAAAATAGAGGAGATCTACTAGATGAAATACCATACACCCACCAACCGCTGGCCCGGTGGCACAGAGGGCTGAGGTGCTGGATGTCTCACCTCAGCCTGGGTCACCGGAGGTCAGCACGGGGGGGTCAGCAGAAGCCTTCAAGGCAGGGCTCTTCTCCAAGGAGGTGGGGTGGCATCCCTCACTCATGGCTACCCCCTGGTGAAGGCCGAGGGGCTGAGCAAGCAAGGGTGCTGGCGATAGGCCAATAGGGCAGGTGGAGGAGGGCCATTACTGGGCTGTAAGGTGCATGCATGCCTCCACATGCATACGTCCTTCTCCTGGGGTCCTCAGGAAAATGGGGGAGAAAAATGGAAAAAGGGCAACCGGCGGCAGGATGGCGACCAACTCTTTGCAGGCAGTGCTCCCAGACCAGGTATAAGGTAAGCCCCAGTAATTCCAGAGGACAGAGCTGGGGGAGTCAGTCAGATGGGGGCTATACGGGAGCAAGAAGAAATACAGATGTGATAAAAAAAACAACCAACAAACAAACAAACAAAAAAAAACAAACATTGCTCAGGCAAAAAATCAGCATGCTTCAAATAGTGTCACAAATTTGTTTCACCTTATAGAAAACCAGACATGCTGCCAACCAATATTGACTCATATGTTACCTAACAAATGGTGAAAAATGTATCAACAGGCATGCACTTTCTCAGTTTATTTTAAAAAGGGGGATTTTCTGAATTTGCCATTGAGCTCTGACCATGTGATTGCTCATTACTGAAGTATCCAGAAGTGCTCTCTCTCTTCATTAGCCTCTCTTCATTAGCTTGTTGGGTATTTTGCTGGGCTCTGTTGGACACCCTCTGACTTCGTTATTATGATCTAATAAAGCCTTTGTTACCTGCAGGGAAATGTAGCCCTTTTGGGGAACGTCAAGAGATCACTATACCATAACAAAACATACAATACCCCTCTTACAGATTCTAGGACTAAGGAAAGAATAATAAAAAAAAACAGAAGTGGTTATAAAAGCAACATAAGGTTCTTTTATTGTCCTATCAGCTTGCCTATAGGACAGTTATTATACATTGCATACTAATTATTAGTGTTGTGCAGAATTTCCAAATTCCGGAGGAATTAAATTCTGTGGAATATTCAAAATTCCACTGAAATTCTCCCGAATTCTGTCAGAAACAGAATGACAGAATTCCAAGGCATAAAATACTTGCAGAATGATTTTCCATGGAAAAATCACTCTTCTATTCCATGGATCTCAATATTATCCATGAAAATTTTTGCAGAATAATTTTCTTAGAAAAAATACTGTTCCGCTGAATATTATTCCGTGGATCACAGTGGAATTCTGCAGGTGAACAAGTGAAATTCCGGTGGAAATTCTGCCGGCGGAATGGTCATTCTGCACTAATTCTCCTGGCGGAATTCTGCATTCTGCACAGCACTACTAATTATGTAACATACGCACCTGGGAGTCTGATTCCCTCGAACACTTCTGTGTCATTCAGGGTCTGCCTGCAATTTCTTTAGAGAGGCTACGGAGTGCACAGGGTTTTATATCCTGATAACATCTAGTCTGGTGATAGATACACCAACTCTTGTGTGTATAATGATCACATTTACCATTACTCTTATTGGTCAATTTGGTGGGCTGATGGGGTATTGTCTTAGTTGCCCTATTAAATGCTACAATTTTGTAGCATTCTACTCATGTAGCATTCTACTTATAAGAATATGCTAATGTCAATGATGTGTTCTTATGGATGAAACATTTTGTAATGTATCATCATGTTTTATGAAAGGTCTATTCATAGATTATAGCTGAGACTGCACATGACACCTTAGCTGTAGAGGGGGGCTCAAGGACTTCCTTTGTAATTATTAGACATTATGGCAGCAGATAGCAGTATGTGCCTGCAAAAAAACTTCATTTGAGATTGCTTATTCTTTCCTTACATGATCACTTCTAGGGCAAAGATCTTTCTTCAATAGCAGTGCATTGCATAGTCTGTGTCTAAGTAACGTAAAGGTTATTCTAATTAGTAGACCTGCTTTCAATATTATATGCAAAAATAGTGTTACATTGCCTTATAGATATGTGTAACCCTGTAACTAACTCTATGTAAGTGTCTCTAGCTCTATGTGTGCATCCCTAGTGCTATGTGAAAAATGTGTAACCCCTCTGTGTATAATCCTAGCTCTGTACTGTAAATGGCATGTCTGTGTTGCTATCCCACTTATAGCTATGGGTTATGTGTAAATGTAAATGCCCATTTATAGACATGGGTGTGTGTGTAAGTATCCCCACTTATAGATGTGGGCTTGTGTGTGTGTAAGTATCCCCACTTGTGGCAGTGGGCTATGTACTTGTGTATCATCTGCATGAGCATACAGGTAATCATGATGCACCTTGTGTATGCCATGTGCATCTGGGTAAGCTTTGTAGTCATGATGTACCTTGTGTATGTCATATGTGTGTGTAGGTAAGCATATCTCACAAGCGTCTGATCCAGTGAGCCACCCCTTTTGTCCTGAATGGCACTCTCCAGACCAACAAATACTAGTTCATGCTTTTCTGGTTTTCAAAATGTGTTAATGTAAAATGTTAAGTCATAGTCAGCCATATTTGTTCACTAGCCATCATGTGTTTGCAATGCATGTTTTTAGCTTTGTCTTCATCTTACCCATTTAGTATACAGTGCAACAACAAGATGATAGGTACACTTTGAGGGCACTGTCATAGTTTATAAAATGGTCAATTTTCATGTTTTGGCCATTTTTACAAAGGTATGCATGTAGCATAGTACTGAACAACATTTGCAGTTGTTACTCCTATAATACCCTGTTGATAAAGGGGGTAGACAATTATGGTTTGCCAGAGTTTTGCTTGGCTGTATGATGTGAATCATATGCTCCCTTAAAGTTTGCCCTCTTTTGTGCACTTTTCTTGGAAATTCCTCAGTAAACTTGGAAGGAGGAGGGTCTTAGCTGAGGATATGCCATTTTAGGGCTGCAGTGGGCGGAGACCTGTAGACCTCTTGCTTTTAGAAAAGGACTCTGCATTCCTTGCATTCTTTTCAACTGAACAACATGTTGGACATGCATCACAGTCACCTTTGCATCTGTAAAGTCCTCCTCTGGCTGTCTCCATTAGCAGTTGAACTGCACTATTTTCATGGCTGCAGTGAGTGTAGCCCTGCAGATGTTTTGCTTTGAGAAAAGGACTCCCTGCATAATTTACCTTCCAAACAACATGATAGAGTGTTAAAAATAGTGTTCTCCACTAAAGCCTCATTACTATGCTGCCTGTGTGTGTGTGTATGGGAGCTTGAGAGCACTACTTTTCCTTTGTCTTAAGAAGTTAATTGAGCCCTCACCAATACTGCCTTTTTTTGCAAGTTGAAACCTCTTCCAAAGTGTTTTATGGGCCTTTTCTTTGTTTATTAAGTTTTAGTTCTTAATTTACTACCTTTTGCAAACTGAGAAACTCCTGCTTTGCTGGTATCCCCTCCCTCACTCATCCAAAGGTGCGAATTCCGTTGTTTCCTGGCCATGCTGGTTGATTTTACTTGCTTGGTTCTTCCACAATATGAAAGTGTCATGTTTTGAATAGATGATCCAACAACCTCAGTTTCCCCTCTCCCCACCACACACCAACACAAATAGAAACCATATAGCATCTGGCAGTACTTACACAAATGGGAAGAATATGCCATTAGCAAGCAGCTCTTTAAATATTTTAAAGTTCCAGTTAATATGATACTCACTGGTTTTAACAATAAAACCAGAAGAAATCATGCAGAGGGCTCCTGGAGTAGATCACATAAACACAAACAATCCTGAAGCCTGCTTAGCCATTGGATCACCACAGCTGCAAAATGATTACATTTGTCTATGAGCAGTGTCTTCTATGCAAGACACATGCAACTAAATCAAAAGTACATATGTTGATCAAAACGGGGGGACAAGATTGTGGGCAAAGTGACACAGTTTATATACAGAGTGCATGTAGCAGTAACTGCTGTTGAGATAAACTGATGTGTCTTCTGCTATGCAATGGGTGGGAGAGCCTTGTTGGAGCAATCACAGACTTGTTTTATAATTAGCTGCCTGTGCTCCATGATGTTTCCAAGCTAGTTTATATAAACTATTCCAATGCTGCATATATTATTTCATTTAGTGGTTATTGAAACAAACTATAAGGTGCTGTTCCATTTCTACTACTTAGTACTGGTGCAAAAACTGAAAGGGACTAAGAGGGATAGCAAAATGAGTGCAGACAAAACTACTTTAAGCAGCGACATGCCCACACACGCACACACACACACACACTACCCTAAGCAGAACACAGTTGGATTTAGGAAACTTATTACACTTACCCAAAGACTAGCAGTGTGACTTCTGGCTGCTGTCTTCTCTCTGATGTGGCTGAGCTATAATAAAGACCCTGTAACAAGACATTGACCTCCTGCAGGGGCTATTAGACATCAGATCAAAGGGCACTCTGAGAAGACTCTCTTGGACAAGATGCAATAAAAGAAACCTGAATGGCAGCATTAGAAAAAACTCCTCTCACTGCCTGAGCAGGAAAAAAAAAAACACTGGGATGAAGTAAGAACAGGTAATGATACATGTATTTTCCTGATTTTAACATGCAGTTTTCCTTTAATAATCCACAACAAGGTGTGGGTTGGGCTGGGATTTACCCACACCTGGCAAGTGACCAACAATGCCAGGTGTGCAAAAGTCCCAGTGCACTCCACACTGTGCAGTGGATTACTGTGATTGTACAACTGGTAGGAAGTTAAGAATGTAAAAAAAGTTATTAAAATACTCAATTTCTAGAGTGGAGCATAGGTGCAAAGGGGATGTGGTATTAGACTTACCTTTAGATGTCAGCTGTCCAGGCATATCCCTGTCTAAATCAGTCTTATCTTAAATCAAGGCAGTAGCCTTTTCATAGAAACTTGAGACTGAAACTGATTCTGCAATTGATAAAGCTGTGCTGGGCAGCATATAGCTAGCTAAATGCTGACATCAGTTTCTGTCTTGGGGTTTTGTGAAATGTCTTCTGCCTTTATTGCTTTGTTGTAGAGATGTTAAAATTTATATTGCTGGACAGCTGACAGCTGAGTAGCCCTTCACACCTACATAGAAAATAATTTATAAGACATTACCTCCTGACTTTTTATTTTCTCAGAAGAAGCCAGAAGGGGAAGGAAGGAAACATATTCAATTCAGTGCTTTAGAGTAACTGGTAATTGCTATTTTTCTTTTAAACTTAGATTGTGGGATTTTAGTGACACTGTACTTTCTTAGTTGTCTTTACTTAGAATTGTTTTTGGGCTGTTGAAAATTTAAAACGTAGTGGTGGTGTAATTCTGTGCTGTCTTTAATTGCTGCAAATTTTATCTTGGCTTGTCTGACTGCCCTGTAGTTGGGTGAGGGGTGTTAATTGTCTGGCCTCTGACCTCAGCTACATGATAACTGGAGGTGGGGCTTAGTCAGAGTTGAGGTAGCAAGTGAGTTTTATTTTCTCAGAAGAAGCCAGAAGGGGAAGGAAGGAAACATATTCAATTCAGTGCTTTAGAGTAACTGGTAATTGCTATTTTTCTTTTAAACTTAGATTGTGGGATTTTAGTGACACTGTACTTTCTTAGTTGTCTTTACTTAGAATTGTTTTTGGGCTGTTGAAAATTTAAAACGTAGTGGTGGTGTAATTCTGTGCTGTCTTTAATTGCAGCAAATTTTATCTTGGCTTGTCTGACTGCCCTGTAGTTGGGTGAGGGTGTTAATTGTCTGGCCTCTGACCTCAGCTACATGATAACTGGAGGTGGGGCTTAGTCAGAGTTGAGGTAGCAAGTGAGTTTCATTTTCTCAGAAGAAGCCAGAAGGGGAAGGAGGAAACATATTCAATTCAGTGCTTTAGAGTAACTGGTAATTGCTATTTTTCTTTTAAACTTAGATTGTGGGCTTTTAGTGACACTGTACTTTCTTAGTTGTCTTTACTTAGAATTGTTTTTGGGCTGTTGAAAATTTAAAACGTAGTGGTGGTGTAATTCTGTGCTATCTTTAATTGCTGCAAATTTTTGCCCCCCTCCCTCCCCTTCCCCCAACTCTTTATTATGTGCCCTGTTAAATCTGATTGACAGGAGCTAAACACAGGGTATAGTAAGGGGTGTGAAGTAGGAGGGGCATAAGGGGGAAGAAGCCCACCCTCAGCACGACAAATGTTTTGACTCATTTATTTATTTACTGGTTTCGTTTCTTTTTTTTTTCTAAAGAAAATTATCTGAGGATCAGTTGCAGGATTTTTAGGACAGTAAATTAATAAAAAGGGAACTAGGAGAGCTTCAGTAGCATACAAGTAGTGGAAAAGCAGTATAATTGCAGTATAATGTGGGGAGTGGTGCAATGCAGTGGCTGTGGGGCAGCCATATTCAGGCAGACCTTCTGGACACTGAGATGCTGCCCTATCTGCTTGCATCTTTCTGGACTGTGGGATGAGGTAGCCAGACTCAGAGTGGAAGTAAACTGGGTCAGGAGTACCATCACCTCTATCCAGAGACCACCCAGTCCAATGCAACTGCCTCAAAGAATGCCGAGAATGAGGAGCACTTGGATGATAGTGGGCTCAGGGAGGGTTAGAGTGGTCAGGCAGAGGCATCCCAGATCCTATTCCACTCAAGAACTCATATGCCACACTGGCAGCAGGGACAACCAAATAGAGGTACCAGAGAAGTGGAAGGAAAGGATATGGAGGTTAGCCAAGGAGGTGACCTCAGTGGGGAAAGCAGTGGACCCCAGAGGAGGAGGAATTGAATCCTGGTTGGGGACTCCATCATAAGAGGGATCCAGCTAGGAACAAAGGAGGGGGGAGGACAGGGAGGTGAGGTGCCTACCAGGTGCCTCGGCATGGAGGATGGTAGGAAGATCCTGGGGATCACTGGGAAGACAAGGCGGAGGGTGAGCTGGATGTCATTATCCACCTAGGTACTAATGACCTGGCAAATGGGAGCAAAGGAAGTTCAGGAAGAGTTTAGGAAATTGGGGAGGGGTCTCAAGCAAGTAGCTACTTCTGTCACTTTCTCAGAACTACTTCCTGCGAGAGGCAAGGGAGAGCATAGGAGTGCATGCACCAGGAACTTTAACTCATGGTTGAAGAACTGGTGCTGTGAGGAAGGCTTTGGATTCATTGGTGACTGGGGACCCACCTGAAGGGATGGAGGTTTGTTCAAGCCTGACGGTCTGCATCCATCCTGGAGGGGAATCCAAGCACTCAATGATAAGTTTAAATGCTACATTGACAAGCATTTAAACTAGCAAAGGGGGGTGGCAGGCCAGCAAGGAGGGTACCCTACTTGCTCACCCCCACAGCTAGCAGTGGAACCAGTGAACCAGAGGAGTGGCTATCTCTGCAAAGCAGTGTGCAAAGATGGAGATTAGTGCCCAAGAGGTGGATAGACAGAAAAGGGCAAAATTCAGCAGAAGGGCAGACAGCAAGGAGAACCAGGGATAAAGGACAACCAAGGAAGGGGCTGGAGTAGACCAGCGAAACAGTCTAAGGAGGTCAAATCATGGAAAGCCATGTGTGCAAATGCCAGGAGCCTTAGCAACAAGATGGAAGATCTGGAGGCTGTCATGGTGCAGTCAGACCTGGACATTGTGGCCATCACTGAAACCTGGTGTAATGATAACCATGACTAGGAGATGGCCATACCTGGCTACAACATATTCAGAAGAGACAGAGCAGGCAGGAAGGGAGGAGGAGTGGCACTGTATGTGAAAAATGACATAAGGGCCACAGAGATCCAGGAGGAACAAAATGGGGGAGAGATACTGTGGGTTAAGCTGGAAAGGAAAATGGGGACAGCCATCCACACAGGTGTGGTCTATAGACCACCAGCCCAGGAGGAAGAAACAGATAGGGAGCTGATGCTAGCCATCCAAAGGATGGCAGACAAGGATGAGGTAGTACTGGTTGGAAACTTCAATATTTATTTTATTTAGTTTTTGTTGACTGGGTAAGTGCACTAGACAAATCCTGCCTATTTTCAGGCACGACCCGGGGAAGGGGGATACAGATGAATGCCAACTGACCTTGAACCAGATTAAGCTGTGGGTGGTATTTTTAGTGAATGAGGGAAATTTGACCAGGACACTGGGGAAATTCCACTACTCTTTTCGATAAGTGCCATGGGATCTTTAACATCCACCTGAACTACCACCAATCCAGGCAGATGGGACCTCGGTTTAACATTTCATCTGAAAGACGGCACCTCAGAAGTGCAGCACCCCTCTCATGCTGCACTACAGTGTCAGTACTGGGATATTAACCCAAGTGCCAGAAGTGGGAACTGAACCCACAGCCCTCTGATCTCCCGGCCTCAGAGGTGAGTGTGCTACCTACTGAGCCACTGACACTGCGTATTCCAGACGTGGACTGGAGCATCCCAGCAGCAGCATCAACTAGGAGCAGATTTATCCTGGACTCCCTTCAGGGTGCCTTCCTCAAGCAACTGGTCATGGAACCAACTCGACAGAAGACAATACTAGACCTTGTGCTAACAAACAGGGACAGTGTGATGGGGGTAACAGTGGGGGAGCACCTGGGGAACAGTGACCACCAGTCACTGTGGTTTGAAATCACAGAAAGAGCAGATCCAAACCACACAAAAACACATATCCTGGATTTTAGGGGGGCAGACTTTGGGAAAATGGGGAGATACTTGAAAGAGGTATTAAAGGTAATGGGAAAGGAATCAGGGGTTGAGAAACAGTGGGCAGTATTTAAAATGGGGATTGTAAGAACAACAGAATTATGCATTAAGCAGGTTAGCAAGAGGAAAAGGAAGAGGAGACCATTATGGTTTTCTAAAGAGGTATAAAAGAAAATGAAAGCCAAAAGATTGCATTCAGGCAATACAAAAGACACAGGCAGAAGGGATAGGAGAAGTACCAGGAGAAGCAAAGGGAGGCAGGAGGTCAGTAAGAAGCCAAAGCTCAGACAGAAGAACACATTGCAAAATCAGTGGGTAGAGGGGACAAAACCTTTTACAGGTACATAAGTGAAAAAAAAAAGACAAAGGGAGGGATAGTGAGACTGAAGGGGAGGATGGGGGCTGCGTGGAGGATGACAACAGTAAAGCTGACATATAGAACAGGTATTTCTGCTCAGTCTTTACTGAGGAAGAGGAGGGTAATGGGTCTGAAGGGAGTACAAGGGTGAGAATGGTGCAGAAATGGACAGAGTCCCTTTACGAAAGGGTCCTGAAGGAACTGGAAGTAATAAGAGTTGATAAAGCAATGGGGCCAGATGGGTGCACCCAGGGTCCTTAAAGAACTAAGAGAGGTGGTGGCTGAATCTCTGGCTATCCTGTTTAGCTGATCACTGGAAACAGGGAGGTACCCAAAGACTGGAGGACAGCAGATGCAGTCCCCTTATACAAAAGTGGTAACAAAGAGAAGCAGGGAACTACAGACCAGTCAGCCTCACCTCGGTAGTGGGGAAGATCATGGAAGCACTACTGAAGGAGAGATTGGTGGAACATCTGGTTGTCAATGGACTGCAGGACCCAAGGCAGCATGGTTTCACCAGGGGGAGGTCGTGTCAGACCAACCTAGTTGAATTTTTTGACTGGGTGACTAGGGAGGTGGATCAGGGGAGGGCAGTGGACATGGCCTATCTGGACTTCAGCAAGGCC
Organism: Neoceratodus forsteri; assembly: GCA_016271365.2. Classification (NCBI taxonomy): domain Eukaryota; kingdom Metazoa; phylum Chordata; order Ceratodontiformes; family Ceratodontidae; genus Neoceratodus; species Neoceratodus forsteri. The sequence goes on along the minus strand of CM057449.1, from coordinate 1,697,424,500 downwards.
TTTGACACTGTGCCACATAGAAGACTATTACACAAACTGGGGAATATGGGTGTGGGCAGGACAGTAGTGTGGTGGGTAGGTAACTGGCTGGGTGGCAGGACACAGAGGGTGGTGGTAAATGGCTGTTACTCCACAGAGGGAAGAGTGACCAGTGGGGTACTACAGGGATCAGTGCTGGGACTGGTCCTATTCAACATCTTCATCAGTGACATTGCGCAGGACCTAGAAGGCAGAATTTCACTGTTCGCTGATGACACAAAGCTCTGTAACAGAGTAGACACACCAGAGGGTATAGACAGAATGAGAAGGGTCCTGCAGAAACTTGAAGAATGGTCAGGGGTTTGGCAGTTGAAATTCAATGCAAGGAAGTGCAAGATAATGCATATGGGGCACAAAAACCCTGGCACAATATATCAGTTGGGGGATGAGGATATAGCATGCCAAGCAGGAAAGGGATCTTGGGGTTATCATCTCTGATGACCTCAAGGTAGGAAACAGTGTGACAAGGCAGCAGGTAAAGCAAATAGGATGCTGGGATGTATAGGCAGGGCATCACCAGCAGGAAAAGGAGGTCATAATTCTGCTATACAAGACACTAGTGAGGCCCCACCTGGAGTACAGTGTACAGTTCGGAGACCATACCTACGTAAGGACATAGACAGGGGAGAAGGTTCAGAGGAGGGCAACAAGATGGTGCATGGATTGCATCGCAAGTCCTATGAAGACAGGTTGAAGGAACTGAACATGTACTCCCTGGAGGAGAGGAGGGAGAGAGGGATATGATAGAGACATACAAGTATCTTACAGGGAGGAACAGGGTGCAGGAATACACTATTTTTAAGTGAAAAAGATGTTCCAGGACTAGAGAGCATGGGATGAAGTTGGAGGGAGGACGATTCAGAGGAAACATGAGGAAGAATTTCTTCACAGAATGGGTGATGTACAAGTGGAACACCCTGCCAGAGGAAGTGGTGGGGGCTGAAACAATCACGGGATTTAAGAATGCATGGGATAGACATAAAGGAATTCTGGAGGTCAGGGTTAAGGAGCAACAGACTTCTAGGAAAACATAAACTGAACTTACAAGCTCAAATGGGCAGACTGGGTGGGCCATAGGCCCTTATCTGCCGACACTGTCTATGTATCTATGTATCTATGACTTATAGGGTTGTTATTGCTTTGGTTTCTTCCAAAACGTTTGCTTCTCATCTTAACAAATTTGAATTGAATAGACCAGAATATTGGTCTAATTTAAAGCACTTGTATGACACCGGTTTATTACTTAGAAATACTCAATGCAACACTAAATATAGAGAATACTGGATTGGCAACTATGCACAACCAGTGTCTCCTGCCGCAGCGGGGTTCTGATTCCCTCTGACCAGGCGAGCAAAGCTCTAGAGGTCCATGGGAATCAGAACCTCGAGGTGACAGAACACACTGGTTATGCATAATGTTGCCCATCCTCTATTTTTTATAGTGTATAGTAGTATTATGTGAAATGTGTCAGTTGAGTTTTTTCTCTCTCTTTCACAATGAAACTGACTTGTGAAGTCTCTGGCAGTTCCACCACCCTTTCTGTGAAGAAATACTTCCTTGCAGTACTCCTTAGTCTACCCCCTTCCAACCTCATGTCATGCCCCCTCGTTTCTGGACATCTCCTTTTCTGAAAGATACTACTATACAGCACCCTATTTATGCCTTTTAGATATTTGAATGTTTCTATCATCTCACCCGTCTCTTCTCTTCCCCAGGGTATATATATTGAGGTTGCCCAGTCTCTGCTCATATGACTTTTAGTGCAGGCCCTGCACCATCTTTGTTGCCCTTCTTTACTGCCTCCACTCTGTCTACATTGTTACAGAGATGCGGCCTCCAGAACCGGACACCGTATTCCAAATGAGGCCTCACCAGTGATCTGCACAGTGGCATCACCACCTCCTTCTTTCTGCTGGTGATACCTTTCCCTATGCATGCCAGCATCCCACTGGCTCTCCCCATAGCCCTTTAGGTCATCCAGTATGATTACCTCCAAATCCCTTTCCTGTTTGTTGACCATTAGTCCACCCCCCCCCATAATCCTCCCCTGGGTTCCTGCAACCCAAATGCTTGATTTTGTACTTTTTTGCATTAATTCTCAGCTGCCACACTTCTGACCATTCCTCCAGTTTACCTAACTCCCTCCTCATTTTTTCCACCCTTCCCGAAGTGTCCACCCTGTTGCAGATCTTAGTGTCATTCACAAAGAGGCACACTTTCCCTTCCAGCCCCTCCACAATTTCACTAATGAAGACATTAAACGGGACTGGTCCCGGGACTGATCCCTGTGGCACCCTGCTGGTCACACTCCTTTCCTTACATTGAGCACCATTTACCATGATTCTCACTATCATTCAACCAGTTCCTAACCCAGTTTTCCACCTTGTGATCCACTTTCTGGCTGCCCAGCTTGTTCACAAGTCATACTGTATGTGGAACAGTATCAAAGGCCTTACTAAATGCAATTCATGTTTATGTTTAAGCCCATGAAACACCCTTATCTAGTTAATGCATTTGCAGCCATAGTGGCTCTGCCAGAACTTGTTAATTTTACTTACTACAGATAAATTGCCCTTGCCTTAAGTGTCTCTCTTGCTCTACTCACACACCAGCCCACCTGCAATTTGCAGACAACAGCAGTGATTACTAGGCACTGGCAGGGCATGCTACCATCAAATAACATTTATAATCTCTCTCTCAGCCAGGTGCCATAGCATAGTGTCAATGGTGGTTGGGCCCCTTTGTCTTGCATATGGTAACATGACGTAACTGGGCACTGGGTGGGGTAGTTTATGCGGTGGTGAAAAAAAAAAGAAAACAAGGCACAAAATTTAAGTTGCCATGGAACCGAGTAGCGGAGGGAGACTGGGTGTCAGTCTGTGGCACAATAGAACATGAGAGATAGAGGCTATGGGCTTCTATTGGTTGTCGATTGCTGTGGCATGTCATCGTCACCACACCGTAGGTCAGTCTGTGACTTGGCGCCAGGGTGCAGGCACTTTAAAAACTGGCCCAAGAGTAGGGACTAGTCTCTTTTTTCTTACACTCTTTGAGTTAACTGAGCTTGGATGGAGTAGAGAAAGCTAAGAGGTCAAGAGATGGTCAGGAAGGAGTAATCAAGGCAGCACTGCAGCAGATTTCATCTTGGCTCTCCCAAAAACTCTGAGTCGGTGGTGAGCAATTAAAAAAAAAGGAATTCTAATCTGAAGAGTGGGAATAGTAAGGTAAAATGGGAATCTGTCGGGACAGATGGGGGGAGGGTGCTCTGGGCCTGTGCCCGTGGTGGCATGGTGTGGCGTGGTATGTGAGTCAGCTTCTGGAGTATGAGCCACCTTGTTTGCCCGATGTGCTGCGCTAGCCTTTTTTTGCAGTTTTAATTGTACTTACCCTAATTTTTACTGAAGTTAGCCAAGGGGCTGATCTTCATATAGCCGATCATCCATCTTGGCTAGACAATTGTTTTTCTTCCTGCTAATATGCTTAGGCAGCATTGAGTTCAGTTTTGGACTCTTCTGGCAGTGCCCCCTCGCCACAATAATTGCATGTTTCATCATTAGAAAATCACGAGCTTGCTTAGCTTTGTAAGATTAGACTTCCATGGCTCCCTTGCTGATGAGGGAACAGCAGGTCATTGCATGGATCATCTCACAAAGCTTAACATACAAGGGAGAAAAGCAGAGTTAGAGAATAGATGGCAGTTGTGGGGTTCAAACCTGGTTCTCCAGGTTCACAGCTATGTGATTTAACCACAGGGCCAAGCCAGGCTGGCAACTTTGAATGTTTTTTTTTGGCCAGGATACAAAGAAGGGGGCAAATGAACAAGTTTCAAGTTATAAAGGTAATTCCTGAAATATTATTTTCTATGACACACAGTGTAGGGACATGTGTGGCATTGTTATTAGAATAAAATTAAAATTAATATGTAATAAGATGATTTTATTTTGTAAGATTAATTGTATCTGTTCTCCATAGTTCCCCTGACTGATGCCCGAAGAGACCAGTCACCAGGATTATGTTTTTTTTTAGTATGTATGGACTTCATTTAAAATGTTGAAACTGCACCTTCTAACTTATTTTAACTCTTATTGCACATTCCAAGGAGCAAGAGTGAAAGCTATTATACTTCATTAATAATGGATAAGCTGTAAATCTGACTCCAAAATCTATGCCTTAAGTAAATTGATGGTGTTTGATTATCCCCCCTCAGTACGCCTTATTAATATGCATGAATCTAACTTTAACATGGAACAGATTACTTTGATGATATTGTTCAGTAATGGTGGAAGTTTTGGTGGAAGATCTGTTTTTGTTGTTCTTGCACAATGCTTGGCTGCAGGTTGCTGCTTTTCTGAACTGTGGTGTTCATCTGCTGTGGGGAGTCCTTGTGAATTAGATTATCTATACTCAGCCAGACTATGCCGGCCTTGTGTCTCATTGATAATTTGTCTGCCTCCTGCACATGTGCAAATGGGGCAGGTCATTGCGCATTGTGGAGACTGTGCACTCCCCCTGCCTCAGTAACTGCATATTTCATAATAGGTGCTCTTTTAACTTTGATTTCTTTATTTCTTTATATCTCAGACAAGGAAAGTGAGAATCTCACTCACATCAGTTATAGCTCAGACAAAGAAAGTAAGAATCTCACTCGCATCAGTTATATCTCAGACAAAGAAAGTGAGAATCTCACTCGCATCAGTTATATCTCAGACAAGGACTGTGAGAATTTCCCTTCAAAGAGAACAGTTAAAACAAAAAACAAAATCATTCTATTGATTTCTATAGTATACAAATATGGTAGCAGCATAACAGGAAAGTCTTCTGTTGTCAAGAGAAACTACAGATGCAGATTAAATATTTAAATCACAAGCTTTGAATGATAATTTGTGTCCAACACTGCCTGTAATTATTTACGAAACTGTGACTTCCTGCTCCATTGCAAGGGCAGGATCCATTACCAGGGCAATGGTGACAGTCAAGGGCCACAACATCTAGGTGAAAGGAGCATGCGAATAACATGCAGGGTCAATTAGGTGGGGGAAGAATGAAAATATGGTTTCTAAAAACTGCGGTTCCTTGGGGCACATGCATCTGGCAGTAACAGGCAGTTAGGATGCGACACGGAGGATCTAGTGCTGTGCATAATTCCAATACTTGTAATAAAGGAACCATATGGGGTTAAGGGCCTGCGGTCAGTTGGTATATTACCAAAAAAAAAAAAAAAAAGAAAGGTTGGGCCTTGTCCATATGAAGGAGCTTATAATTCCTAGTCCTGTGACTGTTTCCCATGCTGCCTAAGTTAGAGGAGAACTGTGCTGAGTTTGTCAGTCATTTTTCCCAGTAGCAGCTCTTTTTAAATACTAGTTCAAATGATATTATTATTCTACGGTTATCCCAGTGTGAGTTTTAGATTTACGTACTGCTAGTAAGAACCATTTTAGAACTGTATGATGTAGTTTATGTTCCTGTTCTGCTTTTCCATTGTTGGCACAATGCATCTTTGTTCTACTGTATAACTCTGTGATTATTAGGGAGATAAACTACATCACACAGTCATAAAACGGTATTGAACACTACAATGTAAATCACAAACTCCCACTGAGGTTACTACTAGGTCCCTATAGATGATGCAATAACTGGGTTTGAACTAGTACTTAAAAAAAACAGCTTCTACTGGGTCAAATGACTTAACAGTGTCAACACAGTTCTTTTTAAGGAGCCACTTAAAAGGTTCCTTGTGTTCTGTGTTACTAGAAACCCAAGGGACATCCCCAGAAGTTTAAAATGTGGGCTTGCACTTTTCAATGTGGGATCTGGGCTCTGAAAAGTAATATGAGGGAATAGCCCCACATAATGAGGGAGAGTTGGCCAGTATTAAATGCGGGGACCCTCCCCCCAGGTGGGGGTTATTATAAATTTAAAAAGAAAGGTGGCACAGTACTATCCCAAGAGAAAATTGAAAGGACAGAGACATTTGTTGAGCGACATACTGTAGACATACACACTGTCCCCTTTTTAGTTCTGAGAGTCCCTTCCCCATATTTATTTTTCTTGAGTCCTTATATATTTTTATTCCCTGTACTTTTGAACATTTGTTCTACTCTTCTTCATGAGGCAGGGTCATAACAAGGCTATGTTGAAAATGTGGTGTAAAAATATTACAAAAACAACACATTTATGAGCCTGCTTTACATTTTGATAACACAGGCTAGTAGCTTTGGAAATTTTCAATATTTTTACCCCAAATTCCTTACCTGCAGCTCTATTGGCTCTGGCCACAGTTTGTTTATTAATAGATTTTTAATTTTTATTTTAGTCTTTGGTAACCAGATAAGGGCCACTAGGCACAAGTGTCTGTTTTCAGGGGTGACCTGGGAGCACTGGGGGGTTAAGTGACTTTCTCAGAGTCAAACAGTATGCAAATGGAGGTTGTGGGATTCAAACCCAGATCTACCAGATGTACCAAGCTCATTCACAGCTCGTTACTCCAACCTGTAGATTATACTGCCAGATTCTACTCTGTGGGCCTAATCTGACAGGGTTTTAACAAAACTGATCTTTTTTCTTTACCTCTCTCTCATCCTTTTTGTGTTTTTCTCAGAAGAGTCTCATTCAGAATTCCATCCACTCTACGTTTCTTTTTCTCAATCCCATCATGATTGTTGTAGCCCTTTTTTATATTGTGCCACTATTTCTTGTGACAATTCACATATATTTCTGTCAAGCTGCAATTTCTTTTGACCTTGTTACCTTTTTGAATTTCTGCCATATATAATTTAGCCAGAGAATATAATATTTCTGAATTGGATACGACGTTCTATACTAGAGTTAAATCATTACTACTAAAGATATGGGGCTTATAACAAAGTAATTTGAAAACTCCACACTGTTTTAGAATCTCTTGCTCTCAGAAAGATTTACATTTGTCTCTCTTATAGATGAACTCTGCATCTCTCATGTTCTGGGTGACCCACTCATGAAGAACAAACGGTAGTTCAAGATACTTATCAGAGATGGAGGTTGTCCCCTGAACTGATACAGGATATGCAGAAATGGTTACTTCTTCACAGGAACTGACAGTTACAAATTAGCACAATGTAAGATCCTGAATAACCTGTCTCATATCCCTCATAGCTTTGTTTTAAATGGGACATTTGCTACCTACATCTGTAAATAGTAAAAAAAGTGTAACTCTTCAGTCAACACTTTTATGCACTTATTGTGGGACTGCCCTAATACAGCATATTGTCTTCTGAAGAATTATACAAAATTATCAAGGTGCATATTTCAGACTGATGGACAGACTGAGTATTAAAAACTACACTCTGTGGGACTTTAATTGCAAAAAGCAGGTTATTTATTCCCATACTATAGCTAGACATCTTCAGACATTATGATTAACGAACAAAAAAATATCTTGAGAAAATACAGTGATGACAGTATGCCTATTTTGAGAGCATGGTTGCTTAAAATTGGTCAATTTTTTAAAGAGTTAAAGATTTTCTTATAACCTAATAGTTCATCTTCAGCTTTTTATTCAAAACATAAAACTGTTATGCAGGCTTGCAAATATTGATAGATTAAATCTATAATGCTATTTAAATGTTAGCATTTTGAAGACCAAACACCAGTGCACTCTCTTATCTTTATATCACACTTCTTTCTTTCTTTCTTTCTTTCTTTCTTTCTTTCTTTCTTTCTTTCATTCTTTCTCTTTCCTTCCTTCCTTCCTTCCTTCCTTCCTTCCTTCCTTCCTTCCTTCCTTCCTTCCTTCCTCTCTCCCTTCCTTCCTCCTCCAGTTTCATTCCCTCAGTTTTTTCTGTTTTAAATCTTTTCTCTTCTTTCTCACTTTTTTGGCTTTTTGAAATAGAATAGATTTTTTTGCATTTCCATGATGTGAACATTATTGATAAGTTCATTATTTATTCTATTATGTTAACGTGATAAATTTCCATTGTTTTCTTATGTATTATTAAAATACCTTGTGTTGCTAGTTGCATTATTTATCATAGGTAAGTAAAACATCTAATAAATTATTTATTACAAAAAATATGTAAACTTAATTTTGATTGTCCACCCATCTTTTCATCATGTTTGTCTGTCTATTCATCTGTCTGTCTGTCTCACTATCTATCTATCTATCTATCTATCTATCTATCTATCTATCTATCTGTCTGTCTATCTATCTAAGACACATAGAAACCTAGAAAAAAAGATGGTAAAAGGAGACCAAGGCTCCATCTAGTCTGCCCATGTGTTCCTTGGACCTTCTCTGATCCCAGGACCTAACTGTCTTTCTGCCTAATGCTTCCTACTGCTCCTGTTGCTTTTGATCTCACTTCAGCCTTGTATCACCCCCATCTTGAATGATGTCACAGGCTTTGCTTCCACTACCTCAACTGATAGTTTATTCCATGGCTCCATGACTCTTTCTGTAAAACAGTTATTCCTAAGCTCCTTCTTGAATCTCCTCCCCCCTCAACTTCCACTCGTGCCCTCTAGTGTTACAGTTGGAGACTCTGTTGAACAGGTCCAAGGATGGCACCTTATTTATTCCTCTCAGGAACTTGTATGTTTCAACCATATCTCCCTTCTCCCTCCTTGTCTCCAGTGAGAACACGTTTAATGCTTCCAGATGCTCCTCGTGTGAGTGCCCTTGTAGGCTCCAGATCATTTTGGTTGCTCTACTCTGAACAGCCTCCAACCTGTTTATATCCATTTTCCGAAGTGTACTCCAAAATGGAACACAGTACTCTAGATGGGGCTTTACCAAGGACCTGTAGAGTGGCAGTATTACCTCCTTCCTCATGCTGTTGAATCCCCTCCCTATGCACCCGAGCATTTTGTTGGCCTTGCTATAAGCTTTGTTGCATTGGCTTGTCTGTTTAAGGGTGCTGCTTATAATGACACCTAGGTCCTGTTCTTCCTGTGTGGTGCTGAGCTGGACTCCATTGAGATGGTACTCTGTCCTGGGTTAGGTACTAAATCCTGACATCAATTTGACTGACGCACTAAATCCCATCACCATTTTCCCAATAAATACACTGCCCAACTTCCAAAATGACCGACTGTTGAAATCCTGACATGCAGCATATTTGTGCTGCCAGTGCATCCTAGCACATTTGCTAGTTAACATAGCAAAGATTTATTACTGCTCAAAATGACCCCCTTCATTCACCTGCATTCACCATCTCAGACACAGGAGAATGGTGACCTAAGACCAAACAAACAGTAGTTGCAATTAAATGTAACTTATACAGCGATTTGCGAGGGTAAATTTATGGACAGCATCCAATTTTATGGACAGCATCTGATTTTATGGACAGCAATGTAACCTTGTTTTAGCCTTTCCTAATACTTTTTATGTTTTTATGGAGTTATCCAATTTTATGGACAGCATCCGATTTTATGTAGCCCATTTGGGAAAACTCATTCTGGTAAGCAGTCTTATCTCATATTCTGTGGTCCAATGATGTGTGGGTAAAGAGTGTCCATTAGTGAGACAGACAGTGAACTGGGGAACAATTCTGTTAAGCACTCTTATTCTGATATTCTTGATCCAATGATGTGCAGGTGGTGGGTGTCCATTAGCAAGTGAGACAATTAGTGAATCTGTGAATCACAGTTCACTAGTCAATTAGTGAATGGTTCTACACTAAATGTGATGGTATGATTTTATGTGATGATCTGAGTTTCAGGTTCAGGGTAAGTACTCATTTTCTCGCTTCTTTGTTCTCTGTCGGGATTTCAGCAGTTGGTCATTTCAGATGTTGGGCACAGTATTTGTCGAGCAAACTGTGCCAAGATATTAAATGTTGGGATTATAGAAGTCAGGATTTAGTACGTATCCCTCTGTCCTTGGATTCCCTTTGCCCAAATGTATCACCTTACATTTCTTTGCATTGATCTTCAGCTGCCAAACATTGTACCATCTTTCCAGCCTCTGTAAATCTTTATGTAGGTCCTTAACCACCTCCTCACTGTCAACCCTTCCTCCTAGCTTGATGTCATCCATGAATATGACAATTTTGCCCTGAATATCTATGCCGATGCCACTGATAAAGGCATTAAACAAGACTAGCCCCAACACTGAGCCTTGGGGCACACCACTAGTGTACACACCTTCATCAGACAGGCAGCATGTTGGGGTATTGTATGCCATGCTGACACTTTCTGTTCACGACAGTGCTGCAGTGCTGACAGAAGCAGACTTCAACATATTCCACCCCTGTTTTTACACTTGCATAGTTGTTGTTTTTTTTTCAAACATAAATACTTGCAGAGTTATGGCCTAATCAGAATCTCCAGTATTCCTCCCATGCCAGTTTTGTGGCATCAGATTATGTTCTCTAACTACCTCCCACTATCTAGTATATTTATGACTGCTTATATAAGCCTGGCCTCACCTTTTCTGCATAGTTTTATATCACTGCTAGCTTAATCAAAAGCTAAGTGTCTCTTAGAGCCTTTTGTTTTACCTCCCCCCCTCACCTGCTGTGACCACTGACACTGGCATCCACTTTCAGTTTATGATATGTTGTACTGTTAAAAAAGGCAGTCTTTCCTATTGCTGAATTGGTACAGATTTACACATCATGGGCTTTTGATTCTTTTAGTCACACTAAGGATCTGAAACGTTATACGACTCCATCAGCTGCTGCAGGGACATCCAGAAGTACAATATTTATTTTGATGGATCACTATGTCACTATTTACACTTCTAATGCCTAATTGTTAATTTTATGTGAGGTTTGTTGTTTGAAGCTGTCTGCACCTTAATGCTACATGCTCTGCTGTAGAACCTGTCTGAAAAGGAAATTTAACTTTGGGTTCAGATACTTCTTGATGTGGGAAATTTTAAATAAATGCATGCATACAGTTTGGGGAATTCAGTCCATAACCTGGGCCTATGCATACAACTTGAGTAAAATTATCATTTTCATCTCAGTTCAGCTATTTATAAGCATCAGATTATTTTTTCAGAATGTAGTTTATGCTTATTCTTTACAATAATAGTGTCAAAATTGTCTTCCCAAGGGAAGACATACAGCATTTCTATTAAAACAAAAACGAAAGGTTGACTGGGCATTGCTGTTTTACTTTCCTTATTTTTATTCCATACTGCAATGTTTCCCCCCATTTGGGCCTGGACACCCTTTGGATTTCCAGTGTTGCCCCCCCCCCCTTGCTCCTCAGTCCTTCCACAGCTACTCTGGGAGAACAGAAGGTGGCACACACACCAGAATTGAGAATAAGATACAGCACAGAGGGTATGGGTAGCTTATCAAGCACAGGACCTTTTAATAGCAGAAAATATGTTTTTAGTGACAGTCTCACAGTGTGCACACTGCGTTCAGTATATGGATTCATTTATTTCTATACAGCATGCCTCTACCCAGCAATAGAAAATATGCTTTTAATGACAGTCTCACAGTGTGTTCAGTATATGAATTCTTTGTTTTCTATATGGCATGCTTCTACACAGCACACACAACTCAATCATTTTAAAACATGTGAATCAATTCTCATTGAAACTCCCACTACAGATAAAGAATGAGATTTACTATGCATCAGTAATACTTCTTAAAAATAGCTTAGAGCTAAAATATTGCTTTTGCACAAATTATTTAGCCAGAACAGCTCAACTGCTTACACAAGTCATTTATGTTGTGGTCCAGCTATACCTTTCGAACATGCTGTATCATCATAAACACTCAAATAGAATGACACATTATTAAACCATATAATGCTTCTCAGTCACATAAAATAAGAAAAGCAGTAAAAGGGTTGCGTTAAATAAAAGTTTCCAGTGGTGAACATGGCAACTGATGTTCAGCAAGGGAGTACCCTCACTATTTTTCTTCCACTTCAACCCATCTGTCTGTCTATCATCAGTCTTTCTGTTTGCCTGCCTTCTCTGTCTGTCTTTCTGTCTGTCTGTCTGTCTGTCTATCTATCTATCTATCTAGCTATCATCCGTCTATCTCTGTTTATCTACAATGTATGGACATACACATGGAAGGGGGATGAATGTACTGCAGGGAAGAGTGTGGATTATTTCAGTGAGACTGCTTAATTACTGAGTAGCCCAGAATAATAAGCAGCAAGGCTCTGTTCCCTAAGGCTCTTATTATTTACCCAAGCTTTTTCAGGAAAGTATGGTGTTTATTTTTAATATTGTCTCATTATTTCAAGATGTTTTGAAAGCCTCTCAACTTGCCAGCATTGAAATCTGCAGAACATTCTTATAAAATACAAAACAAATAACTAGAACACATTGCACTATTTAAATGTAAAGAATAATTTGTTTTAAACCAGTGGCCCTTATACTGTATGGGATCGATTCACAAAGCTTTCTTAAGGTGCAAAACCTTCCATAAGTCCCTAAAACTGCTGCAGCTATGGAAACAAAGGGGAAGTTGCACTGAGTGCTATTCACAAAACCCTCCATGGCTGTGGAAAAAAACACCATGGAATGTGGAAAAAAGTGCAGCTGCGGAAGTCCCTGAGGAAAAAAAGATGTGAGATAAGTACGGCACATCCCCTGAAAGGCTATTCACAACCAGTTTTTTTCTGTAGTTGTGGAAAAAATGTTACACACAGTGGAATGACGTGTAACTCTACCTCAGTAAACTGCAGTAGTGCCCCAACAATTGTAATCAATTAAGGTCGAGGTGAGGCATAGGTAATAGCACCCCAGTGAGTATAGCAGTGGCTAACGTTACAGCAACAACAGCACATGTTGCCATGATATGACAACAAGCAACAACCACCAGACCCAGTGCAGCTCATGACAGAGCCCCACAGGCAGTAGAGCCTGACCAGCCTGCAGCAAATGCTACCCCTGCAGGCAACAGGAACACCTCAGGGAGGGAGTACCAGCAGTGGCAGTCAGCCACTGTGGTGCCATGGTATTGCTGGTACCTGTGGTGCTGCAGTGGTCCCAGTTGAGGGACTAGTTGCTGGTCTCTTTGTGGGTGCTTTCAGCTTCATGCTATGGCAGCAATGTTAAAGTCTGCTGCTCCAGCTAATTAGGTTCACTGTTGCTGTGCCTCCTAAGCTATGTCTGCAGCTGCGGATCTGCAGTTGCAGATTTTCAGCACTTGCTCAATTTCTGCAGCTGCTGAATTTCCGCAGCTGTGGGGATTTTATGGAATTCTGCACCTGTTCAAAATTTCTTTATAAATATCACGCAACTGCGTTTCCACAGTACTGAAGGCCTTTTTCCTGCAACTGCAGGATTTTTGGCTTTCTTTGTGAATCCTGCCCTATGTTTAGTTTTACAGAGCATTTCTATATGAAGTTAGTTATATTTTTAACAGTTCATATGTCTGGAAAAAGCTCTTACACAGTAAGGATATTCATATGTCTTTGCGGAGCCACTGGATAAAAATGTAGCTACAGTATAAATTGTGCAGTGCTACACTGCTAAGCTGACTGTATAACATTTGAGAAGTCAAATATCAGGAAACTCAGACAATAACTACAAAGACCATGATGTTATTATTTGCATAGTCTCATGGCTAATGACCAGGGCTGTCATTTTGTGAAACGTCATAATCTGATAATGATATAAACTGACAAGCATGACACAAACTGCAAAAATCTTCAATTATTGAGTAACATGATCCACACACTGGTTCAGTGATTAATTATTACACTGCAGTGTGGGAGACCTAGACTAAGCAAGACCTGCACAGGATGGTAGAAAGCTGACACATTGTTCAGGTGGGACATTCACACCTAGATGGAAAGACATGCTTCTAGATTAGGTATTTCCATTGGTGATGCTGAGTACCTAGAAATCCAGGGGGTGAAAAGGTGAAAAAAGTTGCTAAAACCCCCAGGGCAACACCCGGAAAGGAGTTTTGATTCATTATGTCTTCCCCAGCCAACATTCTAAATAAATAAATAACATACAAAGATCTTCAAGATAGTCTAAGAGTCAATCTTTTCCATGGAGCTGTGGTCACAAGACTGGAGGAACTAGGACCCCATGGGAACCAGAACTTTTATGTCTAGGAGAAGGCCTAATGGAAAAGGAGATGGGGTAGCCCTATATGTCAAGGAATGCATTGAGGTGGTAGAAGATGAGTTCATTAGGGGGTGAAATAGGGGAGACAGAACTATGGTGGATACAGGTCATGACAGCATCAGGAATGAAGTTGTACATGGTGGTGGTCTATGGACCACTGGAAATAGGAGATGGGGATCCCCAAAGGGAGAGGTAGTGGTAGTGGGGGACCTCAATTTACCAGACATAGATTGTGACATTCCAGCAGCTAAGTGCATCAGAAATCAAGCCATGCTATTTAAGTTGCAGGATTGCCTGCTGATGTACACTAGCTGGTCAGAGAACCCACAAAACAGGCTGCAATTCTCAGCATGGTACTCATCAACTCAGAAATGGTATGTGGAGTGCAGGTTAAGCACAACTAAAGTCAGAATTTATCAAAAAAGGATCTGTAGGCATAATTCAAATAAGTCTTTCCCATTATTTGCCAAATGGACTTTTTCTAAATTTGCTTACTGGTTTTATGCCTCCTGGGGATCTTCATATTAGCGTTTGTATGGGTCTGCTTGTTCCTACAATTCTTTCTGTCCCATGTGACAGTGATGGATTCAGGACCATTGATTCAGAGAATAATAACTGTAACAGCAGCAGCAAGCTACTGTTAGGAGCCTGATATTCTGGCTTCAGCTAAATAACTCTAATCCAAACCTTCTGTATTCTAGGTATGTATCTAGGTCTAGCCAGCAGAAGTGAATGTGTTGTTTTTAAAGGTTTTCATTTAATCAAACTACACATAACCATTAAAAAATACAAAAATCACTCAAGGTTAAAACAATTATAATTAGTGTAGACTCTAGCTGTTTCCTTACAAAATAGCCCACTCAATTATTCCTCAGGCATTTGCCATCTGTACATATAGCCTTCATTGTAGCTCCCTGGACAGGGAGTTACTTAAAATCACAGCTCTGCTACTGTAAACATGAGAAATAAATGCTGTTGATGAATTCATGGTCCTGGATGCATCACTGTAACATTGGACAGGAGACATTGTAGGAACATGAAGAAGCATAAAAATGATAACATGGAGATCCCCAGTAGCCATAAAATCTTGTAAGCAAATTTAGAAAAAAAAACTCCTTTCGGCAAACAAAAGGAAGGACTTACTAGGAGTACACCTACAAATCAAAACACTCTGCACAACATTTCTTTTGTAAATACTGACTTTAGTTTTCTTACAAGGAATCACTGGCGTACAGTGACCATAATACCATATGGCCTAAAGCTGTGGTTCTGGACTTCAGATGAGCAGGCTTTGGCCAGATAACGGACTAAGTCAAGGGGAAGTTTGGGATTATGGTAATGTGGCTGGAGTGGACAAAATGAGGGAGATGGAGAAGAGGTGGGGAGAAATTAATGGGGCCATTCTTGAAGCAATTAAATCATGCTTTAGAATGGATGCCTCAGGTAACAGGCACATGAGACTAATATGGTTCTCTAAGAAGGAAAGGGAGGCATTAAGAGTCAAATGTGGGGAAGTACAGAAGGACCAAGGAACCAAAGAACTGAAGAGCCAAATTTCAGGAACAAAGAGAAGAGGATTCCAAGGACACATTGTGTTAGAAATTGTTGGGACAGATTAATGCATACACACAGAGTGTGGCAGAGGGCATGATCTCTGAAGCTGCTGGAAGCCATTGAAGCTGCTGGGGTCTCAGAAAGGCAAAGAAAGGTTACTGTCTGTGGAAATTCTTTTTGGTCTCTGTTAAGGAGGCTGCCATTTTAATTATGTGACAGGACTATATGGACATTAAGATTTGGAGCACCTTGAGTTTGAAAAAATATCTATTTTGTATTACTATCTATCCTCACTGTCTGTCCTTTAATACAAGTCATCTTTTTCTATAGAATATAACATTATATTTTATAATTGTATTCTATTGTAATAGCTGAGTTCAATATATATACAGTTATACAGAGATTGTGGCACTTTATTGCTTTAGGCACTTAAGTGTGTACCTAAGTGTTAAACCCTCTTAGTTAAGTCACTTGGTTATATTCTGGTAATTATTGCAATCTAGTGTCATTTATTGTTTAAAGAATGTCAGGGCATATGGGAAAAAAAAAGCAAAAGATTTATAGCAAAAAAAATGACAAAAGGAAATAAGAAACAAGAGACTAGTAAAGTTAAAACAATAAAAAGGAAAACAGAAAAAATCATTCGGTTTTTAAATCTGGTAGACAATCTCTTAGAATGATCACTTAGGCTTCTGACAGAATTAGAACGTATAGGAATTGTGCACTGATATCTCAGTCTGTGGTCATGCAAGGGTTAAGGGGGAACAAGAAGATTATAAAAATAATTTTAAGCCAACTCTGACCTCCTCCTCTATAATTTATAAAAAGGGTGAACAAAGAGATCAAACTCACCCATTACTGATAGAAATTAGAAACCTAGAAGAAGATGTTGATGGGGAGAATGGAGGTCAATAAGAGACCCCCCTTGATAAAACTGGGCCGGGTTAAGTATTTATGATCTAATGCTGCCCCCCAAATTACAAAAAATGATGAGAGAAATGTTGTGAAACAAAAGGAAGTTAATCCAATGAGAAGAAATACTGAAAACGAAGTTCAGGCTGCTGATACAATTGAACTGAAGGATGAAAATTTAACTGATGTAGAAATTGTTGTAGGTAATTCTAAGGAGGAGCCACAAGGGACAAGAGCTGTGAATAGTCAAAATAAGTCATGCAGTAAAACCTCGATAAGGAGTTCTTTAACCAACGGGGATGCATACTTTAAAAAATTTGAATCCTTTTTAACTCCCTATATGAATAAGCAAAGTTAATATAAAAAAGAAAATGGACTGAAATGTAAAGAATGGGAAGTAGAGACGTCCATGTGTAATGATAGGATTTTAAATAAATACACACAAGAAACTGATAACAAGCTATTAGATAAAACTGAGGCTTTAAAAAAAGAAATACAAACTGGAAATGCACAGATCTTCAAACTTGTGGTCCTTTTCAAACATTTTGTACAAAGGATATGGCTGATCAAGTAAAGTCATTATACATGGAGCATAATAGTGATTTTCAACTTTCAAAGCAAGCTACACAGGTAGATATACAGAAGCAAACTATAGAAATGAAAGGTAACAATAAAGAGGTGGGTAGAACAGCTGATGAGTATGCCATAAAAGAAAATGGTGAAACAGAAATACGACCAACATTAAAACTACATGGAAAAAAGAATGGTAATCAAAAAGAGAAAGTTATAAGAGAAATTACTGAGGATATTGGGAATAAGGAAATTGAAGAAATAAATACATTAATAAAGGAACTTGAACAAAGGAAATCAGATCTTCCAAATAAAGCAGTGATAACAATTAACAGTAAAAAAGAAGTAAAAATTAAAAAAAAAATCTATATTTCAGCAACAGTGTAGAATAAATAAATCAGGAAAGAGAGCACCCGCTCCCCAGGAAAAGTCAACAGACACTAACAAAAAAGGGAAAAAAGTAAAATTTCTTGAAAAGTATATATAAACTCATGATGTAGAGGTAGATAGAATAAATATTGATAAAAAGTTCCATTTGATTAAATCAGGCAGTATGCTTCCTACAGTTTTTCTCAAGGGATTGCCAAAGACAAAGAAAGAAAATCCATATTTGCTTAAACTGGCAGTATTTAACTTAATAAAGGATAGGACAGGTGGCAAACAAGGTTGGATGGGTATCAAAGCAACATGCAGGTAGAAAGCAGAACCATACAAAGGCTGGAAATGTGTGGTGTTGAGCAATGCCAGAAAAAGGAAAATACTGTTACAAATTAAGGGGAATTCTGTGATATTGGTATAACTCTGGATGACACAAGGACCTGTGAAAATATAGAAGAACAAATAAGGTATAAAACATTGAGGAATAAAGGTACTGAAAAGAAAAACAAGAAAGATCTACCTTAACAACCATGTATTATGGCATATTTAAAAGCTAGGGATATGGAAGCTGAACATACATTTGTAGGAGATGAACAGGTTGAAGCATACATAAGAGGCAGGAAAAAACATGGGACACATATAAATAATAGTGTAATATTAGAAAGTGAATCAACCTCAGTATTAGATAATTCTAGAGAATCAATAGGGGAAGACACTTTGAGTACGGATAGTGCCATAAGCATTTCAGATTCATCTAATTGACCGTTTAAGGAACATAATGTTGAAACAGCCACAAAGATATTAAGCTGGAATATTGTCAGTATAGTGAATAAACTAGTAGATGGAGGTAATATAACCTGGATATCTACATTCTTAATAATCTTGTTACAAGAAACCTGGTGTAGGAAAAGTGAACTAGGTATCTTAGATGGATACAGGGTATGGTTAATTCCAGCTTCAAAAGTTAGCAAATATGGCAGGGCAAAGGACGGTTTAGCAATTTTGGCAAAAAATACATTGGATGTGTGTTTTACAGAGTCTAGTTTATATAATAGTTTTTGTATGTATGTAGTCCTAGTTAATAAAAACATTGTATTAATTCTTTTCAATATGTATATACCCCTCCACTATTTTAAAAGATTTTGAAAATATTCTATGCAAAATAAGCTGTGATCTGGATGCAATAAAGAACAGATATCCTAATGCTACAATTCTTCTGGCTGGGGTTTTAATTTTAGGGTGGTAGGAGAAATAGAAGAAAAAACAAAGAAATGGTGTATAGATGGCACTATAAATATTCCTCTAAGCCACGCCATAGATAAAATATTAAATAATAAAGGAAAACATCTATTAGGGTTTCTGGATAAAATATGTGAAGAATTATAAATGGAAGAACAAAAACGGACTGGCATGGTGGAATAACTTTCCTTACATGGCCAGTGGTAGTGTTATACATTTATGTATTATTAATTAAATAGATTACAGGAAGATAACTGGTTTAGAAATCCTTAAAGTGTGGGAGAGTGATCATTTCCCAATATGCACTGAAATAAATTAAAATTTAAAAGCAATAAATAGGAATCAAACAGCAGAAAATGAAGCCAATAACAATATGTGTATATAGTATGGAAAGAAAATAAAATGGAATCCACATACTAAAAACATTATGGATGTAGTAATATCTTGTGATGAGGCAACTGAACTAATAAATAAATTAATGAATCAAAATGATAATTATGTGGTTAACTTAATTGAAGACTTTTTTGAATTCATGTACATGCTTAAGAATTTACTTAATAACCCAAGGAAAAAACAAAAGACAAATGTTGGATAAAAGAATCCATGGTATGACCTGGAATGCAGTAAACTGAATTGTTGAGTAGTAAAAAGGCAAAACAACATGATGAATGCTGGTTTAAGGTGCTAAATCAAAAAATAAAGATGGGACTAGAAAACGTTTTGTCGGAAAAGGCAAATGTAAATATTGATATGTATATTAGTGAATTGATTCAAGGGATTTATGATTTAGCCAGACAAAAGGACATGGAAAATGTTCACCCCCTAGATACTTACATACTATATTTAAATGTGAAGTTATCAATAGAGGGTGAAAAATATCTGATGCTCTGTGATAACAAAATGTGCAAAACCTTACTGTGTAATTTCAGACTTCATATGATGTGTGGATTTCATTTATGGCAAAGTAAGCAGTATAAAGATTGTCAATGTAGCTGTCCTGTAACTCTAAGAAAACTCAATCTATAATGCATACCCTTCTAGAATGTGATAAAATGATACAAGAAAGGGAAAAGTGGATGAATCCTTTGTTCAAGGACAACTAAAAAGGTTTTTTACACATTTTGTTTTTTTTTCTTAAATTATTCCATAGGGTTATAAAGGAGAGGCAGTTGTTTACATTTATACTGGAACCGCATTTATTAAAGTAGGAGAAATGCAGTTTCATAGTATATGAAAATTTTAAACTCAGCCACTCCTGATACAAAAATCCTGCTCTGAGAATCCTAAAATGGTTGTCTTGATGATGTCAATGAAGTGAGAGATGCCAGCTCTGCATATGTATTTTAGCTCCAATAACTGTATTCAAATGAGAATAACTTTAAAATGAAAAATGATAGCATGGTACTTTGAGCACGAAGGTTGTTCCACACAAAAATATCTACAAAATGAGTGGTGTTTCATTTATAGATACATTTTTTTTTAAATTAGCAAAAAAGGTAGCAGAAAATTTAATTTTGTGTTGCTTTGGCAACAAACAGATGTAAATAACTCTAAAACAAAAAAAAGATAGTATGGTACAGTGAGCATGAAAGTTGTTCAGCACAAAAATATCTACAAAATGAGTGGTGTTTCATTTATAGATACTGCTTAGTTTTGTTTTTTTAATTAGCAAAAATAGCAGCAGAAAATTCAATATTTTGTCGCTTTGGCAGCAAACAGATGTAAATAACTTTAAAACAAAAGATGATGGCATGGTACTGTGAGCACAAAAGTTGTTCAGCATAAACACATCTACAAAATGAGTGGTGTTTCATTCATTCATATATATATATATATATATATATATATATATATATATATATATATATATATATACCTTTTAGTTTTTATAATTAGCAAAAACAGCAGAAAATTTATTTTTGTCACTTTGCAACAAACAAATGTACTGTAAATAACTTTAAAACAAAAAATGATAGCATGGTACTGTGAGCACTAAAGTTGTTCAACACAAAAATATCTACAAAATGAGTGGTGTTTCATTTATAGATACCTTTTCATTTTTTTATAATTAGCAAAAACAGCAAAATATTCCATTTTCTTTTTCACTGTTTGCAACAAACAAATGCAAATAGCTTTAACATGAAATATGATAGCATGGTACTTTGAGCACAAAAGTTGTTCAGCACAAAATATCTGCCACATGAGTGACGTTTCATTTATAGGTACCTTTTAGATTCTTTTATATCAACAAAAAATGTCAGGAAAATCAATTTTTTTCACTTTTTTGGAGGTATAGCAAAAATAGAATATGCTATCTTCCTACTGGAAATATTATTGAAAATCTGGCCCATTAGGCATACAAAAGTTTTACACCCCTCCTCCCATTCGGAAGGCAGTAGGTGGGAGCTATTTGAAAAGCAAATTGCAGCTTGGTTCATTGGGAAGGGCACGAGAACAAAAAATATCAAACGTATTTCCAGTGGGGAAGTAGCACATTCCATTTATGCCATACCTCCAAAAAAAGGAAAAAATTATTTTCCTGCCATTTTTGCTGATTATAAAAAATCTAAAATGTACCTACAACTGAAACACCACTCATTTTGTAGATATTGTTGTGCTGAACAACTTTCATGCTCACAGTACCATGCTATCATTTTTGTTTTAAAGTTATTCACACTTGTTTGTTGAAAGAAATGAAAAAGAAAATTGAATTTTCTTCTGCTTTTTTTGTGTGTTAATTTTAAAAAATAAAAGGTATTTATAAATGAAACACTGCTCATTTTGTAGATATTTTTGTGCGGAACAACTTCATGTTCAAAATACCATGCTATCATTTTTTTTATTTTAAAGTTATTCACATTTGAATAAAGCTACTGGAGCTAGAATACATCTGTAGAGCTGGTATTTCTCACCTTATTGACATCATCAAGGCAGCCATTTTATGATTCTCAGAGCAGTATTTTTGAATCAGGAGAGACTGTATTTAAAAATGTTTAAATGCTATGAAACTGCATTACTTTCACTTTAATAAATGCAGTTTCAATATAAGTGTAAACAACTGCCTCTCCAATACAAACACATGGAGTATTGTTTTAAGAAACAAAATGTGTAAAAAGCTTGTTTAGGTGTCCTTTAAATAGAAAAATGTACATGCAGAACCCAGAACAATGTATTTTCTTGTTGAAACTAGATAGCATAAAAAAAATATATTGTATGGCAAAATTCCTGCTTACTATAAAAATAAAAGTTAGGTAGGATATTCCAGGTATAAGACATATACAGTGGAGGGGTAATATAATGTAATATAATATAATATACATATTGTAATACAGTGATACAGTGAAATAGTATTATGAAAATGTAGCACTGTAAGATTATAATATAAAATATGTCTTTTATATTGATGACATTTGTTTAAATATAAAGATGTATGTCCTAGTTCATGAATGTTTTTAAATTATTGAATGTAACAAATTCATTGTAATTTTAATACATTGTTTTTAATAAAACTGAACTAAACTGAACTAATTATAGGCCCATCAGTCTTACCTCCATTTTAGGCAAACTGATGGAAACACTAATCAAAGAAGACAAAGTGGACTACCTGGAAAGAAATGATCTCCAGAACAGTGAGTAGCATGTTTTTTTGGCAGGGGGATCTTGTCAGATCAACCTGGTAGTACTGTTTGCCTAGGTAACAAGTACAGTATGTTGGATAAATGACAAGCAGTAGATTTACTCAATTTTACCTTCAGCAAGGCATTCAATTAGGTGCCACACAGAAGGTTGCTGAATATGTCAAAGGATCTGGAAGCAGAGAAGGACCTTTTTAGATGGGTGGGAAGTTGCTTAGGGAGGAGACAGCAGAGAGTGGTGGTAAACAGGGTCATATTGGGAGAGAGGTAGTTCACAAGTGGAATAACACAGGGGTCAGGCCTAGGAACAATCCTTTTCAATAGGTTAATCATCAGTATTGGAGAAGGAGAACAGGGCAAGATGTATCTCTTGCAGATGACACTAAGCTATGTGGTAGGGTAGACAGTGAGTAGGGGAAAGGTAGTTGCAGAGAGACCTGCAAAGGTTAAAGAGGTGGTCCACTGTTTTGTAGTTGAAATTCAATGCCAAAAAGTGCAAAGTGATGTACATAGAGAAGACAAACCGTAGGACAGAATACTGGCTTGGCAGAGT
The DNA here is from genome assembly GCA_016271365.2 of Neoceratodus forsteri. Lineage (NCBI taxonomy): Eukaryota > Metazoa > Chordata > Ceratodontiformes > Ceratodontidae > Neoceratodus > Neoceratodus forsteri. The sequence continues at coordinate 1,697,401,588 of CM057449.1, read as the reverse complement.
TAAACTTAGCACTGCATTAGAGGACAAGGACCTAGGAGTCATCATAAGCATTTTCATAAAACAAACTAGGCAATGCAACAATGTCAGAGGCAAGGCAATTAGAATGTTGGGGTGTATTAGGAGGGAGTCTGAAAGCAGGAGGAAAGAGGTAGTACTAACTCTCTAGATCACTGGTGAGACCCCATCTGGAATACTATGCCCGACTTTGGAGTCCCAGCCTAAGGAAAGGCAGAGACAGGCTGACGATGGTGCAGTGTAGGGTAACCAAAATGACTTAGGCTCAAACGGGCAAGTCCTATGAGGATCAGTTTAGCGCACAGAACATATACTCACTGTTGAACAGAAGAGATGGGGTGCCATGGTAGAGACCTTAAAGTTCTCAAAAGGAATAAGCAAAGTAAATTGTGGGGAACTATTCAGCAGGAATGGTGGGTAAAAAACAAAGAGACATGATTGGAAGCTTGTGGGGGACAGTCAGGAGGGTTGCGAGGAAGGTTTACTTTATGGAGAGAGTGGCAGAGCCATGGAACAGCCTACTGGCTGATGTGTTGGGCACAAAAACAATTAATAGGTTCAAGAACAGTTGAGAAAAAGTAAAGGGCTTAATTACTCAAGGAGTAACAATAAGACAGTGAGCAAGGGGGGAGGTAAGGACAAATCCCCATCTAGACAAAAGGTCATGGACTAGTATAGGATAAAACAGGGTAGACTGGATGGACCAGTGATCTTTTTCTGACAACATTTTCTATATTTCTATGTACGCATTTCTTATTTTTATGTTTTTTATATATGACTGGTTAAGAATAATTTTTTATAGCTTCATGGCACCATCCTATTTTTAGACTGAAATACTAGTTCTTTAGAGTTTAACTTTTTTTAAACCAGCTTGAGGATTTTATGAAAAGAAAGCATTTGTCTCTTTTTCAGAAGTAGTCTTTTCCCTTTGTTTTCAGTGCTGTTTCTTCAGATGAGTCATACCATTACTCACTTTCAGAGTGGCCATGCTTATGCCACACTATGTACCATGTACCTGAGTTATTGTTATTAACTTCTGACTACCATCACCAATCCAAACCACACCATCATGAGAAATGTGTATCAGAGGCCAGCCCCACATGACTTTTGTTGCCTGTGGTCTTTCAGTACAAGCAATTGTTTTTATTTACTTTTACTGCCATAGGTATACACAGTATGGTCATTCAGTTCTGTATGCTTACAATGCTGTATGCCATTGGTGGTTGTGTACTTGGTTTCTCCTTGTACGTGAAACCTGCATCTATAGTAATTGAGCATATGTGTGGTGTGTGCTTCTTTTTTACCACATATAAAAATCATCCAAAAAACATTACACTCTGGGCAATTGAAAGAAGGGCCTACATACCATAATGCTCATCATATAGGGCTAGGTTTCCCACATCCCAGGTGTCCTCTGGACATCCGTGGAATAACTAATGACCCACCCCATTGAGTGTGCCTACCAGGTCCCTAGTGAGGCTACATCATTCTTTTCAGGAAGGTGGGCATCAGTTACAGCAGCCCTCTGGTTGGTGTACCAGGACTCCCTCACACTGGGCCATCTAAGCTCAACTGCTGCAGTGTGTGGTGTGCTCTGCCAGCCCAGTTCCTGACATGTCTCCCCTAGACCAACAATGCAGATGTAAGAGTTCAAACATGATTAGGGAAGGGGTGGGAAGTGTCAAGGGGTTGGGCTGGCAAAGCACAGCATTCCACTATGACAATTGTGCTCTGCATGCCCAGCATCAGAGGGTTTATGGTACACCAGACAGCTGCCATAAGTAATGTACATCTTTTGATGTGAATAATGAGGCCATGGTAGTGCCTGTCATCTACAGACTCCAGCCATCCTCTGTGACATGGAGCAGTGTGAGGATGCAGATCATGTAAACTCCTTTGATTTTATAACAAAAAAAATGAGTGCAGACTGCCATCTCATATCCCACAATCCCCTGCTCCCACATGGACCAGCGTATTCACTCCAGGACCAGCCAAGATGTCTATCCAAAAGTCTGGTGTTGGCCCTGAATTTATATAAGTAAGCAACTGACATCCTGTATTGTAATTGATTTCCAACAGATATTAACAGAAAGTAATTGTACAAAATGTTTTTCAACTATTGTTTTTATTGTTTTTTAAAAATACAATATACTTTAAAAATCATAACACCAACAAATAAAAATGTTTGCTCTATTATGTACAATTATGCAATAAATAGCAACAAGATTAAAAGAACCATACCAATAATATAGAATGGAAACAAATACAAATATGTAATACTGAAGTACAGCAACAAAGTCAGAAAAATGTAGCATAAGAGTTGGAACTAAGATCAAAGATATTCTAATAAAACTTATTCTATTAATTTAATGATTAACATTAGAGTAATGAAGAATAATTGCTCAACATTTAAGAAAAAGGGTATTTAAGAAGAAAAAAACTTAAAACAAGAAAATGTTTGCACTATCAGATGAATCTCAGAATGTAACTTTACATATTAAAATGCACATGTAGTAATCTAACTCATAAATAATCATAATAATAATGACTACTACAATTTATGATTGAAATTGGTAATGCACCTTAGCATCTCATTTGCCCTCTTTTCTTCCCTATTGCATGGTGCTGATGTTTTCTAATTGTCTCTCTATAATTATCAGCTTAGGTCCCTCTCCTCAGATCTTCTCTACTAAGGTTAATCAGAATCTGCTGAACTCAGTCGTATTAGTCAGATTCTGACCTGATTTTCAGACTTCAAATTTTTGGAATCACAATCTGAAAATCGGAATTCCTAAACTGAATCCGTATGCCTATTTTTACATAGGAATTTAGGATTTAGAATTTCAAATCTCAATTCATTTCCAGTTGGGCACCCTTTTGGGATTTGAACTGGAACCAGATTAAGATTTAGAAGTTCCTAAATTCCTAAATCTGAATACAGGAATAGAATTGGCCAATTCTGATCATCCATACTCTCGACCAGTAGCCCCCTCAACACACACACACTGTATTCTGTGTTCTGGTTCCTGCCCCCCATGTGCATAATCTTACATTTCTTTGTATTAAATGTCGTTCTGCCATACTCTTGACCATTTCTCTAGTCTTTCCAGATCTTCCCTCATCTTTCTTATACCCTCTTCCCTGTCCACTCTTCTGCAGATCTTTGTGCACTCTATGAAGAGCTAGATCTTTCTCTGGATCCCTTCACCAATGCCACAAATGAAAATGTCTAAGAGGACTGATCCTAGAACCAATGCCTGTGGCACCCCACTGGTGATCTCCCTGACCCCTGAGTACCTCCCATTGAAAACAATACCATGGGTTCTCCCACTTAGCCAGTTGCTAACCCATCATGTAATCTTATTCCGCATCCCAAGGTCACTCAGCTTTTTCTTCAGCCATCCATGTGGGACAAAGTTGAATGTTTTGCTGAATTCCAGGTACAATACATCCACTGCCTGACCCTTCTTCACCACTTTCATTACACATAGAAATCAATCAAGTCCATCAGACACAACTTACCTCCTGTGACTCTATGCTAGCTACTGTCCTGAAGTGATGCATATCCCTTAACCCCACAAACCTCTGCTTTATTACCTTCCAATGCTTTCGGAGGTGAAGCCTGCATAAGTGAGGAAGAATAGGTACTGTTACAGAGAGACTGGAATGTTCTCAACCCATTTACAGTCATACGCTGAACGAACAGAAAGTTACAAACAACACAGATTCTATTAAATAATGTATAGTAAAACCAAAACATAGAAAAAGTTGAACAAATATTTGTATACATGTTTTAAACCATCATGTAATTTATAGTGTCACTTCAAAGAAATAGTGTCAACATACTCCACTGGGCTATCCAGTGAGTAGAGAAACATAGAAACATAGAATAGAAACATAGAATTTGATGGCAGATAAGGACCACTTGGCCCACCTAGTCTGCCCATTTCCCTACCTAATGGATAAGATGCAGATCCTATTTAACCAACAGCCTACTTCCTCCTACCCCCCTCTAGAATTGCCTTATGTCTGTCCCATGCATTCTTGAATTCCCCCACTGTTTTTAACTCTATGACCTCCTCAGGAAGGCTGTTCCATGTATCCACAACCCTCTCTGTGAAGAAATACTTCCTTCACATTACCTCTGAGCCATCCCCCCTCTATCTTCAAATTGTGCCCCCTTGTTTTTGCACATCTCTTTTTCTGAAAGATGCTACCCTCTTGGACTTTGTTGATTCCCTTAAGGTATTTGAAAGTTTCTATCATATCCCCCCTCTCCCTCCTTTCCTCGAGGCTATACTTCATTAATTCCTTTAGTCTTTCTTAATATGTCTTCTGATGCAGACCCTGCATCATTTTGGTTGCCCTCCTCTGGACAGCCTCCACCCTGTCTATGTCTTTGTGGAGATGGGGTCTCCAGAACTGTATACAGTACTCCAGATGTGGTCTTACCAACTGTCTGTACAGAGGGCCAACAACTTCCTGTTTTCTACTGGTGATGCCTCTCCCTATGCATCCCAGTATCCCCCCAGCCCTCCTTACAGCTTTCTCACATTGCTTGCCCACCTTTAGGTCATCTGATATGACTACCCCAGGTCCCTTTCCATTTTTGTTGTTGTCAGTATCTCACCCCCCATTGTGTACTCTTCCCCTGGGTTTTTGTTTCCCAGGTGCATTACTTTGCACTTTTTTGCATTGAATCTAAGCTGTCATACATTTGACCATTCCTCCAACCTTGCCAAGTCCCTTTTCATCCTTTCCACCCCACCTTGTGTATCAACCCTGTTGCAGATCTTTGTGTCATCTGTAAAGAGACATACTTTCCCTTCCGGTCCCTCTGCAATGTCACTTATAAAGACATTAAAAAGGACCAGTCCTAGTACTGAACCCTGCAGTACCCCACTAGTAACCCTCCTTTCTTCACTGTGGACTCCATTTACTATTACCCGCTGTGTCCTCTTAACCAACCAGTGTTTTACCCAGGCTACCACCTTAGGACCCACTCCCAGGCTGGCTAATTTGTTTATTAATCTTTTGTGTGGGACTGTGTCAAATGCCTTGCTAAAGTCTAGGTAGGCCATGTCCACAGCCCCTCCCTGGTCTACTGCTTTGGTCACCCAGTCAAAGAAATCAATTAGATTTGTTTGACATGACCTTCCCGCTGTGACTCCATGCTGCCTTGGGTTCTGTGCCCCACTGGCCTCTAGGTACTCAACAATTCTTTCCTTCAGAAGTGATTCCATCATTTTCCCTACCACTGAGGTCAAACTGACAGGTCTGTAGTTTCCTGCCTCTGTCTTGCTCCCACTTTTGTGAAGAGGAACCACATCCACCTTCCTCCAGTCCTCAGGTATCACCCCATCCTCTCATGATTTATTAAAAAGAGTAGTCAGTGGTGTTACTAGTTCTTCCCTTAGTTCTTTTAAAATTCTGGGGTGAATCCCATCAGGCCCCATTGCTTTATCCACCTTCAGTTTTAAGAGTTCTTTCAGAACCCTTTCTTCTGTGAAAGGACTAATATCAACCCCCTATCCAGAGTGCTTCTATTGACCAGATTAGGTATTTCCCCCTGCTTTTCCATTGTGAATACTGAGCAGAAGTATTTGTTCAGTATCCCTGCTTTTTCACTGTCGCTCTCTGCCCAACCACCTTCCTCTTTGTTCAGCCTCAGTATCCCTGCCTTAGTCTTTCTTTGCTCCCTAATGTACCTATAAAAGATTTTATCCCTCTTCTTAACTGAGTTGGCTATCTTTTCCTCAGTTTGGGCCTTTGCTATTCTGACAGCCTTACCCGCTTCCTTCTGCTTTAACTGGTACAGTTCTCTGTCCTCCTCCTTCTGTGTTTCCTTATACTTCCTGAATGCTATCTTTTTTCCCTTACCTTCCCCGCTACTTCTTTTGAGAACCATAGTGGTGTTTTCTTTCATTTTGATTTGTTTATTTGCTTTGCACAAAGACTTGTTGCCTCTGTGATGGCGGTTTTAATGTTTCCCCATTGTTGCTCCACCCCACCTTCTTGCCTGTTTGCTAGTGCTTTTCTGAGGCACTCTCCAATTTTGACAAAATCAGCCTTCCTGAAGTCCAGTACCTTCACTTTTGTGTGGCTTGACTCTACAATAAGTTTATTATGAACCACACTGTTTGGTGGTGGCTTGTTCCCCAGATGGCTACCCACTTCAAGATCAGAGATCCTCTCTCCATCCCCATTTGAGAGTACCAGGTCTAAGATTGCTCTCTCGAGTGGGTTCCAAAACTAACTGTCTGAGGCATGCCCCTGAGGGCATCGAGAATGGCCCTGCTCTTGGATGTGGCTGCAGCAAAGGTGCTCCAGTCAACATCTGGCATATTCAGGTCCCCCATCGGCAATATCTCCCCTTTCTCTGCCATCCCAAGGATGCCTTCTATCATTTCCTTGTCCATTTCCTCCCCCTGAGACAGGGGCCTGTATACAACCCCTGTGCAGATTGTGTAGCCATTTCCAGTCTCCAGGGTGACCAACAGTGCCTCCTCTCCTCCCTGTTTACCCTTTGCTTTTATCCCTTCCCTTACATAGAGAGCTAGTCCTCCTCCTCTTCTTCCCTCCCTGTCTGTTCTGTAGATTGTGTACCTTGGTATGTTGACATCTCAGTCATGGTTCTTTGTGTACCATGTTTCTGTGACTGCCACAATATCCAGGCATCCCTCTTCCATCAAGGCCACCATTTCAGGGAGCTTTTTACCTAGACTACGGGCATTGGTACTCATTACCCTCCATTTTTTTATGGCTTTATTTCTTTTTGCCCCATCCCTGTCACTACTGCCTTTGTCTTTTTCTCCATTTACCTCTGCCCTTCTCCCAATCGACTGCTCTATTTTGGTGTTTACCTCACTAATTAGTCTGATTTTTTGGGGGGCTAGGATTTCCCTTCTCCTCTTCAGTGCCTCCCCCCTTGGCCAGTTTAAATGCTTGCCACTGAAGCATTTAATCCTATCACCTAGGATCCTGGTTCCTCTCCAGGATAGATGCAGACCATCGTGCCTGTATAGGCCTGCATCCCTCCAGGTGGAGCCCCAGTTCCCAATGAAGCCAAATTCCTGAGCTCTGCACCAGCTTTTCAACCAGTCATTGAATCCCATGGTGCGGAGTGCCCTAGCCTCATCCATGCCATAGACAGGTAGCACGTCCGAGAAAGTTACCATGTGTGCTACTTGTCTAAGGCCCTTCCCCAACTCCACAAACTCCTGCTGCACTGGTCTGATCCCATTCTCAGCCAGGTCATTCATCCCTAGGTGGATAATGACATCCAGCTCCCTCCCCCTCACCACTGCTCCCATGAACTTGAGGATTTGTTTCCTGTCCCTCCAAGCCTTGGTGACGGGCACGCACCTTACAACCCTTTCCCCTCCCTCCCACAGTTCTACCCCCCTAACAACTGAGTCCCCCACCAGGAGGTGTTTCCTTCCCCTGTGGGGTCCTGGGCCACCCTCCTGTGGGTCTCCATTGTGGAGATTCCCAGCATCCTCCTTGGTCTCCACTGCAGGTGCCTCCATAGAGGAACCATGCTTCACCAGAGTGGTGAATGAATTGTGGAGAGGCACAACTGGAGGGATGTGCCTCTGTTCTACCACCCTCACCCTCCCTGATCCCACTGTGGTCCAACCACTCCTCTTTCTTGGCAACCTCTGAGGTAGTGGCAGTGGCCTGGGTGGTTCCTGGGGGGAGAAGGTTTCCCGAATCCTTGCCAGGTCAGCATGGAGATGAACAACCTCCTCCCTCAGACCAGACAGGTGCCTGCAAATAGGGCAGCAATGCAGTTTCCAGCATGTCTCCTGGAAGACTGCTGCTCCACAGCCAGTGCATTGCACCACTCCCCACATGTCTGGGTCCCTTCCTGTTACAGATGCTTTTTTGTTTCTTGTTCTTATTTTAGTGTGTGCAAGCTTGTGAGTGTCTCTACCCCCTATTCAGTGTGCTGTGCCTTTAAGGATATGAACAGGTGTATGTTGTTAGCAGTTTTGAGGAAGTGATGTCAGAGACCCTGCTATAAAGGAAGTTGGGGTGGGTGGGGTGAGGAAGGGTGGGTGGGAGTAAACCTATGCTGTCCAGAAACAATTACCTACAACTCTTACCCTCCACCCTGGGGAGTGCCTTCTTTCCTTTCAGACACCTATTTCACAAAGGCTAAGTAACAGGTCTAGTCACAAATGACTGCAAATATCTCCCAGCTACAGTTCCTCCCAGGCAAATTAAAGTTAGAACTAAGAAAAGTCCACCCCAAAAACAGAATCAATACTAGTTACTTACACAGGTCTAAAAAGTAATAATTCAGTTCAGTGTAGTCTAGAAAATAACCTCCTTGATTCAAGGAAGCTGTGGCCGCTTTCTCACTCTCCCTGTCTTCAATGTGAGAAGGAGACTGCAACACCTCTCAGACAAAAAAAAACCCTTTTTCAGCCAGAAATAAATAAAATAGGGGCAAACAGTAATTTTGCTTAGCCTAATGATAAAAAGTCACACAAATTTAAGCACCACCTGTAATAATTTCACAGAAGATATACCCTGTAAGAAACACTTTGCTACAGAGAAAAATAAAGCAGTAACAGAAGATATACCTTGCAAAAGACAATTTGATTCAGAAGATTACAGCAGTAATCTGTTAGCACACACCTGTAGGCACACCCTGTAATAATGCAGCAGAAAGAGTATAGAGAAACAATATGCATAACCGTCAGAACAGTGACTCATATTGGGCGCTAAACTCATGGGCTACCCTGCAAGGGTAGTGACCCTACATGAGGGTGAGGGTAGGGGACAGTGACTGTAAGGGAAGGATAGTGAGGGAAAGGGCAGGGACAGAGAAGGGGTTTGTAGAGGACTGGTGTCCCTGCTGCCACTGAACTAGCTATGTGGTGTGGTGGTGAGGGTGGCTAGCTCTAGTGGAGCATGTACCAGGTTTGGGACTGTGGACTGGCACAAGAATTGTTCTGCTGCCTGTGGCTGCCACCTTTATTTTTGCTGTGGCATCCAGAGTGTCGCCCCCTCCCTGACATGCACCCCTCTGGAGTTAGCTGTCTAAAGTCAGGGGGATGTGGGGTCAAAGCCCCCCATGGGGGGGCACAGGGAGGCACAGCCCCCCCCCACAAAAACACTTGTGGTTACCAGATGTTGGATTGCTGCAATGTGTATATCGCCGATCTGCTTTTCGGTGATATACACTCACCATAATAGAGATAGCTATTATGTGATTGCTATTATGACATGGAACCCTCAAACGGCACCATGAGGACACAATATATTTTTTAATTTTAAGCTGTGTTGCAGCTCAAAACATTGTTTTGACAGCATTACAGAAAAGTTTTGGATAGTGTCAACATATTCTATTTGCAATATTATCACTACTTAAAAACAGTATCAGAAGAGTTAATTCTTAATGGCTGGACTCTAGGCTTTATTTTTCAACAAAACTTAAGTTTCTAGCCCTAACAGTTCCAAAGTCAGACCTTTCAAAAGATAGTTGGCTTGATAGTCAAAAGTTTCTGACTGGCACTAATAATTAGTGCTAGTGCTGTGCCCATTTAGCACCTGTGTCCCATATTCAGCTGATAGCCCTGCGCTTGTCATTAGTGCTAGTGACCAAGCACACAATTAATGTATGCAGCACACAAACAGGAGGAGATGACATGCATATCAGATGCAGCACTAATGGAATAGCGCAGCAGCTTAGCATAGCAATAATGATGACTATAAAAAGCAGGTCTAAACGTGGGGCAAACCCCAGAGGTGGGGAGAGGCACTGCAGCACACACACACACACAGCTGAAAACAAAATGGCACACATCATGTACCTGATGCATCAAGTCATGCAGGATGAAGAGTGGCCCAATGCCCACCCTGGGCCCTAGCGCAGGCACTAGAGGCTCTGTGCTGTAACAGACAGCACCGTCCATGAGTCACAGTTGACGTCCTCTGTGATGAACCAATCATTCCTTGTACAGGCTCAACAGGCCCATGATCATTCAACTGTGTTAGCTGCTGCATGACCAGTTCCAGACAGGCACCCAGCACAGCCATGAAACATCCGTAGAGCTCAAAGTGACAGCAGCACTGTGCTTCCTGGCCACCAAAACCTTCCAGACAACTGTGGGGGACACCACTGGTATCTTACATTCTGCCATCGCACACCTGTTGGGCCAGTTCTTAGATGCCCTGCTGGCCCATGGTGGGGAGTTCTTCATATTCCCCACCACACCAGCAGAATGAATAGCAACCATGCAGAAACTCTATCGAGTTGTGCACCTACCAACTGTGGTTGGTGCCACTGACTCCACCCATGTTGTCATCTGGGCACCCACCAGTGATGGAGCCAAGGCCTACATGAATAGGAAGGGCTTCCTTTCCATCAAGTGTCAGATGGTGTGTGGTGCAACAGGGCACATCATCAGTGTCTCAGCACAGTACACCAGCAGTGCCCACAATGCCTTCTTCTGGCACAGTTCCATCCTGTGATAGAGATTTGAAAGCAGGAATATTCCTAGTGGACACTGTCAGTGAGTATATCTCCAAGACCTCGCTCCCGCCTTTGGTGCCAATGGTGCCATTAACCAATGCCCTTTACATACACAGGGGACAGTTCATATCCTCTTTGTCTCTGGCAGGGGGCTGAAAAAAATATGATGCATTCCAGGTATTGATGGTGGTGGTGGTGAGGGGGGGTTAAGGGAGTGGAAATAAAATGTTATGCCATCCAGGCAGGGGGGTTAAGGGGGCTGAAATAAAGTATTACACCAATCAGATGGGTGGTAATTCAAAGAGTGCAGGCCATCTTGTCTTGTGTCATATCAGCAGGGCCAGCAACCCCAAGATTTGCACCAGATTCAGTACTTGTTGAGTGCATACCCATCTTGTTTGGGGGCTGTAAAGGGGGCTGGATTAAAAGAGTCACCATCCAGATGGGGGGGCCGAAAAAAAAGAGTATGCCATCCAGGCAGGGGTGTAAAGAGGCTGAAATAAAGTATTATGCCATCCAAGCAAGGGGGGCATTATAAAGGGGATTGGACAAAATAAGTACACCATCCTGGCAGGTGGGGGGAAGGGTAATATGGGAGCATGAGGTGGCCCTTGTTGTATTGAGCTGGAGGGCCAATATACAGCCTAGGTGCATCCGGTACTACCTCCGCAGAGACAGACCTACACAAATGCTATACCTGGGAGGGTAGTGGGGGCAATGTTAGCTGCCTACAGCCATGGCTTCACAGGGACCTGACTCATCCAAGAAGCAAGCCATGCCCAGGTATGTGTAGAATCTTGAGCATTCTGGGTGTGCTGGGCATCTGGGTGCCTGCATTGCAGGGAGTGCTGGTACCCTAAAGCGTCCACTGTGGGGTGACAGTACACCCACTTGAACGGCTGGGGTTTATTCCAGCCCCTGCAGTGCCTGAGACTGTGACTGCAGCCTCCAGTAGATGGCATCCAGTCTATCAAAGCCAGCATAAATGCTGGAAGACAGGTACTGACACAGGTTCACTAAGGCCACCATCTGCTCAGCATGGCAAACCTCCACATGCTGCTCATTGCTCTGGCAGCATGTGGCATATGCAAGCCAGTTAAGCCTGCACACCTGCCTGTGCATCCTCAGCTGACTGGTGAAGCTGCCTGTATGCCATCTCCTGCTGTTGCTGTTGACTGTCTCGGGGACAATAAAAACTGGCATAACTCAACTATGCTGGAAAAAGATACATGCCAGCAGGAGATACTGTCACATAGTGTTTAATTCAGACTTGTAAGGCAGCAAGTCACATTCAGGACATGTCAAGATGGAAAAAAACATTGCAACATTTTGTGTGCATGCGCTTTGTTAAAAGATGAAGCATGTCAGGTAGAGTGAACAGTTTATAAGACAATGCTTAAAGTGACAGTACAATTATAAAAAAACATTTTCTTTAATTAGTGCAAAAAAGGTCCACGTTACATAAGTGCAAGTGATTATGAATAAAAACAACACTCTGTGCCCAGTTTCAAAGATCCTCTGGAGTGACACAAGTTGTGTCGCTCCTGGGATGCGGTAAACTCTGGGTGCACCAGGGACCCTGCACCCGATTCTTTAAAAATCAGGGTCCCAGTGCCAAAGTCCCTATATTTGCCATGTGTCATCTGCTGCACCAATGATCTGGCCCTTCCCCCTACCTGGTACAACACTAGTGGGGCTGAGATGGTTGGGGGATTGAAACTGCTTGTTGGGGGGGGCTGGGAGCATAAGGGCCAGGGGAGCGGCAGAGGATGAGTTGGGGGGGGGGCTGTGACTGCCCATTACTGAAGTGCACCTGGTGGGGTGTGTGTACAGCATTATACATCTCATAAATGCCAGCATGGCCACATACTGTACTACAATGTACAGTGCCTAGTGCCAATACAGTACATACATTTCCAGCCCTAAAGAAACACAATACAGGAGGGACCAGTGATAAATTGGCAGAATACTGCAGCAGTTTGCACTAGAACATAGCAAACCACATGACTGTACAGGGATAGAAACATAGAAACATAGACTTTGACGGCAGATAAGGACAGCTTGGCCCACCTAGTCTGCCCATTTCCCTACCTACAGGATAAGGTGCAGATCCTAGTTAACCAACAGCCTATTTCTTCCTACCCCCCCCACAAGAATTGCCTTATGTCTATCCCATGCATTCTTGAATTCTCCCACAGTTTTAGACCTCACAACCTCCTCAGGAAGGCTGTTCCTTACATCCACTACCCTCTCTGTGAAAAAATACTTCCTCACATTGCCCCTGAACTGCTCCCCCTCTATCTTTAAATTGTGCCCCCTTGTTCTTGCACGTCTCTTTTTCTGAAAGATGCTACCCTCTTGGACTTTGTTGATTCCACTGAGGTACTTAAAAGTTTCTATCATGTCCCCCCCTCCTCCTTTCCTCAAGGGTATACATATTAAGCTCCTTTAGTCTCTTCTAGTATGGCTTCTCTTGCAGCCCCTGCACCATTTTAGTTGCCCTTCTCTGGACTGCCTCTATCCTTCTATGTCCTTGCAGAGATGGGATCTCCAGAACAGGACGCAGTACTCCAGATGGGGTCTTGTCAACTCTCTGTACAGAGGGATAACAACTTCCTGTTTTCTGCTGGTGATGCCTTTCCCTATGCATCCCAGTATACCCCCAGCCCTCCCTACTGCCTTCTCACATTGCTTGCTAACCTTAAGGTCATCTGATATGATTACTCCCAGGTCCCTTTCATTTTTTGTTGTTGTTACTACCTGACCCACCATTGTGTAATCTTCCCCTGGGTTTTTGTTTCCCAGGTGCATTATTTTGCACTTCTTTGCATTGAATCCTAGCTGCCATACTTCTGACCATTCCTCCAACCTTGCCAAGTCCCTTCTCATCCTTTCCACGCCTCCTTGTGTATCAACCCTGTTGCAGATCTTTGTGTCATCTGCAAAGAGGCATACTTTTCCTTCCAGTCCCTCTGCAATGTCACTTATAAAGACATTAAAAAGGACTGGACCCAGTACTGAACCCTGCGGTACCCCACTAGACCCACTCCCAGGCTGGTTAATTTGACTATTAATCTTTTGTGTGGAACTGTGTCAAATGCCTTGCTAAAGTCTAGGTAGGCCATGTCCACAGCCCCTCCTTGGTCTACTACTTTGGTCACCCAGTCAAAGAAATCAATTAGATTCATCTGACATGACCTTCCCACTGTGAACCCATGCTGCCGTGGGTCCTATGCCCCACTGGCCTCTAGGTACTCAACAATTCTTTCATTCAGAAGTGATTCAATCACTTTCCCTACCACAGAGGTTAGACTGACAGGTCTGTAGTTTCCTGCCTTTGTCTTGGTCCCACTTTTGTGAAGGGGAATCACATCCGCCTTTCTCCAGTCCTCGGGTACCACACCATCCTCCCATGTTTTATTAAAAGGGTAGTCAGTGGTTTCACTAGTTCTCCCTTAATTCTTTTAGAATTCTGGGTGAATTCCATCAGGCCCCATTGCTTTGTCCACCTTCAGTTTTAGGAATTCTTTCAGAACCCTTTCTTCTGTGAAAGGACTGGGATCGAGCCCCTATCAAGAGTGCTTCTGTTAATTGGATTTGGCACCTCCCCTCCTCTTTTGTGAATACTGAGCAGAAATATTCATTCAGTATCCCTGATTTTCACTGTCCCCTTCTGCCCACCCACTGTTCATTCTATTCAGCCTCACTATCCCTCCCTTTGTCTTTCTATGCTCCCTGATGTACTGTACCTATAAAAGGTTTTATCCCTCTTCTTAACCAAGTTGGCTATCTTTTCCTCAGTTTTGGCCTTTGCTATTCTGACTTCCCACTCTGCTTCCTTCTGCCTTAACTGGTACAGTTCTCTGTCCTGCTCCTTCTGTGTTTCCTTATACTTCCTGAATGCTGTCTTTTTCTCCCTGACTTTCCACGCCATCTCTTTTGAGAACCATAGTGGCTTTTTCTTTCATTTTGATTTGTTTATTTGCTTCGCACAAAGGCTTGTTGCCTCTGTCATGGCAGTTTTGATGATTCCCCATTGTTGCTCCACCCCTCCTTCTAGCCAGTTTGCTAGTGCTTTTCTGAGGCATTCTCCCATCTTGCCAAAGTCAGCCCTCCTGAAGTCCAGTACCCTCACTTTTGTATGGCTTGACTCTGTAGCTGAGTTTAATGTGAATCACACTGTTTGATGGTCACTTGTTCCCAGATGGCAACCCACTTCTAGATCTGAGATCCTCTCACTATCCCCATTTGAGAGTATGAGGTCTAAGATTGTTCCCTCATGAGTGGGTTCTGAAACTAGCTGTCTGAGGCATGCCACCTGTAGGGCTTCGAGAATGGCCCTGCTCTTGGATGTGGCTGCAGCAAATGTGCTCCAGTTAACATCTGAAATATTCAGGTCTCCCATCAACAGTATCTCCCCTTTCTCTGCCATCCTAAGAATGCCTTCTATCATATTCTTGTCCATTCCTTCCCCCAACATGGGGGTCTGTACACAACCCCTGTGCGTATCGTGGTGCCATTTCCAGTCTCCAAGGTGACCCACAGTGCCTTCTCTCCTCCCTGTTTACTCTTTTGTTCAGTTGCTTTTATCCCTTCCTTTACATATAGAGTTACTCCTCCCCCTCTTCTCCCCTCCCTGTCTCTCCTGTAGGTTATGTACCCTGGTATGTTAACATCCCAGTCATGGTTCTCTGTGTACCATGTTTCTGTAACTGCTACGATAGCCAGGCATCCCTCTTCCATCAAGGCCACCAGTTCAGGGAGCTTGTTGCCCAGACTATGGGCATTGGTACTCATTACCCTCCATTTTCTGATGGCCTTACTCCTTTTTGCCCCATCCCTGTCCTTCTTGCCTTTGCCACTTTTTCCATTCACCCCTTCCCTTCTCCCTATTGACATTTCTATGTTGGAGTTTACCGCACTTACTACCGTGACTTTTTTTGGGGGGGCTAGGATTTCCCTGCTCCTTTCCAGTGCCTCCCCCCCTTGGCTAGTTTAAATGCTTGCCAATGAAGCATTTAAGCCTATCACCTATGATCCTGGTTCCCCTCCTGGACAGATGCAGCCCATCATGCCAGTATAGGCTTGCATCACTCCAGGTGGACCCCCAGTCCTCAATGAAGCCAAATCCCTGAGATATGCACCAGTTTTTCAACCACTGATTGAATCCCATGGTGTGGAGCACCCTAGCCTCTCCTATGCCATAGACAGGCAGCACCTTGGAGAAGGTTACCGTGCGTGCTACTCATCTAAGGCCCTTCCCCAACTCCACAAACTCTTCCTGCACTGCTCTGATCCCTTTCTTAGCCAGGTCATTTGTTCCTAGGTGGACAATGAAATCCAGCTCCCTCCCCTGTGCAGCTGCTCCTGCAATCCTGAGGATTCGCTCCCTGTCCCTCCACGCCATGGCACCAGGCAGGCACCTTACCTTCCTCTCCCCTTCCTCACCCAGTTCTACCTTCCTAACAATGGAATCCCCCACCAGGAGTTCTTTCCTTCCTCTGTGGAGTCCCATGCCACCCTCCTGTGGGTCTCCTTTGTGGAGGTTCCCAGCATCCTCCTTGGTCTCCACTGCAGGTGCCTCCATAGAGGAACCACACTTTGCCAGAATGGCATAGGAATTGTGGAGAGGTACAACTGGAGGAATGCACCTCTGTTCCACCACCCTCACCCTCCCTGAGCCCACTGTGGTCCAACTGCTCCTCTTTCTTGGCAACCTCTGAGGCAATGGCAGTGGCCCTGGTGGTCCCTGGATGGAAGAGGAGGTCCCACAAATCCTGGACAAATCAGTCTGGAGATGAGCAACCTCCCCCCTCAGCCCAGAGAGGTGCCTGCAGATGGGACAACACCGCATCCTCCAGAATGTCTCCCAGAAGGCTGCTGCTCCACAGCCACTGCACTGCACCACTCCCATCATGTCTTATTTCTGTCCCCATCACTATTGTTTGGAATCCTTACTCTTTTCTCTGTTTTTTTTTGTTTGTTTCTCCCTTCCTTCTCTCTCTACTTACTTACTGTTACTGTGCCTTTCAAGCTCCTGATTGTCCAGTTCTGAGACAAGAAGATCCTATATTTCTCAGTAGACCCCTTACCTACTCAGAGGCAGACCTCCAGCAGCTAAAGGGGGCATGAGAGCTACTCTTGCCCTTCTAGGATGGTGCGTCTTTGGTGGCTCTGTGATCACTCACTTCCTGCTTCCAAACAGGAACTTCCTGCTGTCAGTCAAATCCTGTGCCTATAAAAGTAGAACTAGCTTCGGGTGGTGGGGTGGAGGGGACGGAAGGAGGGCAATATAGTCCCAGTAGAGAAGTCCAGTCACACAGCACTCCTTCCTCCTGGTGTCCTCTGCCAAGCTTCTGGCAGAATCTTTCTATGGCAGTGGTTATATCTAGCTTTCTTCTAGCTAGGCCACTCCCCCTACTTACTAGATCTTTCTACAAGTAATTAAATTGCACAGCTATCAAGCCCCTTCAGCCACCTGAGATTTACACCTAGATAACTGTTCAGACAACCATTCACTACAGCTAACTCAGACAAACACCCTATTTTTTTTTGTTTGTTTGTAAGATATCACTCTACAGTTATGCAGTCTGCTACATTCCGATGCAATATGCTGCAGCATTCTACTGATTTATCACTGGTCCCTCCTGAATTGTGTTTCTTTTGGGCTGGAAATGTATGTACTGTATGGGTACTAGGCATTGTACATTGTAGTATAGTACGTGGACATGCTGGCATTTATGAGATGTATAACGTTGTACATGCACCCCGCTGGGTGCCACTTCAGTAACAGGCAGTCACAGCTCTCCTCCTGACTCATCCTCTGTCACTCCTCTATATCTTATGCCATCGGCAGCCCAATTTCCATCCTGTCCCAGTGGTGCAAGCCACTTAGACCACCTCCTTGCTGGTCTAAGTGGTGCCCTTTGCTGCGTTCATGGTGGGGCTTTTAGAATCCCCAAAAAGGGATGTTGCAGCCCTGCCATGGCACAAGCCCTCTTGTGACCTGGCACACCCCAATGTTGGTTGCAAGGGTGGTGCAGACCCACTTTGATTCAGCAGCTCCCTATGCTGATGCAGACCATGTTTCAGAATCGGGAATGCCACATCTTTTGATGCAAGGTGCCAATTTGCAGCAGAAATGTTTGATGAAGACACCTTGTGTCAGACTAATGGCTTTGGGAATTAGGCCTCTGAGCATAACCAAGACTAAAAAGTGTGTCTTTAAGGATTGCATGCATTTTAATAGTGGCTACTAGATGCAAAATTTGGCTACTAGAAAATTATTGATAAAAATTCTCCAAATTGATAAATTCAATGATTCCATTATAATATAAGCCAATAATTTCCAGTTCTGCCATGAGTGTTGACCAGAAAGTGAACTTGATTTCTATACTGCAGCACCTATTAGTTCACAGTAAAAAAGTCCACTATTTGCAATCCCAGAATGCTGAAACAGACAAAAACAGTCAATTAGCTACTTGCTAAGGATTACTTAGGATAAGATCTCACAAGATGGCAACTATTTCCAAGCGATCATTCTGACCAGGGTGATTTGCAGCACTCAATTTGAAAATCCAAAAGGATTCTCTCTGGGCCAGGAGTTTTTCTTTGTCCCCACCATTTGGATCTACAGTAACTTTTTTCTATCCCAACAAACTCCATTTGTGAATGTCAGGTTGTTAGGCATGTAGTAAGTGTATGGCAAGGGCAGAGTCAAGGTTGCCATTCTGAACGGGCCTAATGTGCTAACCAAGCCTCTCTTTCATCTTCCTTTTAATTCTGCCAACACAGTATGCACCATAGTTGCATGTTGCCAGGTAAACAATGTGTGTTAAACCCCCATATAATGAAACAGTACGGGTCTTTGAAAGGGCATGCATGACCCAGTTTGAGGAGCTAGTACAAAGGAGGGTTCGGCCTAAATATGTTAACATCAGCAGTACAGAAGCAAAAGCACTGAAGGAACTAGAACATGACTCCAAAATAGTAATTGAGCCAGCAGATAAAAGGGTGCAATAATCATCATGTCAAAAGATAAATACGTACTAGAAGCTAAAAGGCAGTTAAGTGACAGTACCTTCTATAGAAAATTGAGAAGAGATCCCACTAGTATTTATAAAACAGAGATAGACATCTTTCTGTATGACTCGCTTCTTGATGGATGTATTTCTAAAAATGAATAAGACTTCTTGACAGTCCTTCATCCCATTAAGGCTAGTTTCTTTGTATTGCCCAAGATATATAAACACTTAGAAAATCCCCCCGGATGCCCCATTGTGGTTGGGATAGGTTCTCTTATGGAACCTATTTCTTTATTTGTAGATGCTCATATAAAGGGGCTTGTACAAAATCTCCAGTCCTATGTGAAGGATACATCTGACATGCTGGACGTTCTGGGTAATTTAGACTTAGAGGAGGATTGGCTCCTGGTTTCAATGGACATTATGTCCCATTGTACAAATATCCACCAAGAAGGGGGACTGGAAGCATTACAATACTGGTTCAGTGGAGTAGATAATCTAAATGAGTTTAAAAAACAGTTCTTGATTGACTGCTTTGAGATTGTACTTAAAAAGGATTATTTCTTGTTTCAGGATAACTTTTACCTGCAGATTAAGGGGACAGCCATGGGTGCTACTTTTGTGCCCAACTATGCCAACCTCTATCTCAGTCACTGGGAGAATATATACTTCTATGACTCTGAGGCCAATCCTTTCTACCATAGGATTGACCCTTGGCGTCACTTTATTGATGATATATTTATGATATGGCATGATACAGAGGAGGAGCTGAGACATTTTGTTCATTACTTGGAGCAGAGTAATCCAAACTTGACATTTACAGTACACAGTGACAAGAGGGCAGTTAATTTTTTAGTTCTTAGAATTGCAAAAAATTCTGACGGTGGAATTGACACTACCCTGTTCAGAAACAACTGATAAGAACTCTCTCCTCCTTGCATCTAGCTGCCATCCCCACCATCTAATTGATAATATTCTGAAAGCCCAGTTACTGAGAGTATGCAGGAACTGTAGTTCTGATACTGATTTCTATGAGCAAGGTTCAGAAATGAGTGAACGATTTAAAAACAGGGTTATAGGAATACAGTTGTAGACAATGCATTTTCACAGGTATTGAATATACGTAGTCATTCATTGGGATCTACACAACCACAAAAAGCAGAACAAAATTGATTAAACTTTGTCACTACCTATTGTCGACAATCTTCAGCTATAGGAGGGGTCATCAGGGCAAACTGGGATATCCTTAAGACAGGTCCTTTACTTAGGGAATATACCTCTTAGCAACTGAGAATGGCATACAAAAGAGGCACCAACCTCAAGGATAAATTGCTTCATAGTCTCCAAAGAAAAGATACTCTCTACAGACAAAACTTGGCTACCCACACAACCACCAGGCACATATTCATGTGGCAATTGCACGTTTTGTAACTCTATTATTAAATGTCACACTTTTACTACTGTAAATGCAAACAAGATTTACAATGTGAGAGAGTTTATCAGTTGTGTCACTGACAACATGGTATATTTAGCCACTTGTTCTTGTGGCTCCTTTTACATAGGAAAGACAACCAGACCGCTTAAAATCAGGATTGGTGAACACCTAAGGAGCATTAGTTCTGGTGACACTACTAATGCTCTAGCAGTACATTGCCTTCAGAACCAAAATACTAACATGAATGCAAGGGAAAATAGACCTGGTAGGAATAGATTAGGACATGCTTTTAAATTTTGTGGGCTAAAATATGTAATTATGGAACCTAGGGGGGAAATCTCGACAACCAGTTGATTGAAAGAGACGCATTTTGGATATATACCCTTTGGGGTTTGAAGAGTCCAGGCTTCAATGATAAGATAGACCTGATGCCTTTAATCAAAAAGAAAAATAGGACCTGATTGTACCTTGATCCGTGGGTATGTGCCTTTTTGTACACGTGTGCACACCTGTACACATATATTCGTTTTTATATGGGTGGGTGGTATGGTCACTGGTAAACTGTTAATTTTGTTCCTGCTTTGAATAAATGAGTCTTGATTTCATACATTTAAATGGTTATTTGATAAAGTGATATCACTAATAACCTACATTATGTGAATTCATCTCATAAAAAATCCTTGTCTTCCTTGTAGGTTGTTATCCTGGGTGAAGCTCCATTTTGGATTTTATTGGAGTTCAACGTGTGAGAATTACAGTATGCAGAAGTACAAGTTCCTCCAACTGCAGCCTTTTGCAACGTTATTTGAACAGCAACTTTATTAATCCTTTTTACTGATTTTTGAATTAATAATGTATATATCAGTTTTGGTATTTAGAAATTGTTTACGTGTTTTGTACCTATTAAAGTCAGGGGCATTCCTATATATGGATTAGAAATATATGAGCTATGAATAGATCACTAACATACTGTATGAGTTGGTCCCCTTTTTTTCTAAAATAGGTGCCCTGTTGCTTTTAGGTATACATTGCCATGTATATAGTGTGTGTATGTACCTTTAAATCTGTCTCAATTTAAATAATGTTGTATGTGATGTGGTCACTTCCTCCTGATGATGCTCTGCTGAGCAAAACTGGTAGAGGGTTTGTATTCACCGAGCTGAATGGCGATCTGGCTATTTTGAATTAAAGCCTTTTATTTTCACCTGGAAACTGGTGCCAGACTTGTTTTTCTGATTGGCTTGTTTTGTTTTCCTGGCACAGTTACCACAGGGGAGCGGGGATTGCCTCAGCCATTAAACAATGTGTGTGTTGTCACAGTTAATAAATTTCTTGGTGTTAAAAATGTCCCCCATGACTGGAAGGAGAAAAGTAGCAGTGTTCATCAGAAATTCACAATACTTGCAGCAACCACACTTATGTGTACCTCGTGAGAGAGGTGGTAGCTATGCCTCTGGTGGTGGATTTGGTTGAAGTGTATGGGTTACCCTTTTACCAAACTTTTGGGGGCATCTATACACCATACTGCAAGGTGCAGAGATAAAGTCCTATAATTTCAGTTCACTTTGTAAGATGTTCTAATTTTTCCACAGGATGTTCTCAGCTTGGTCTGCCCTTGTATTAAAAGTATTTACAAAGTTAATCCTACTCTCCAGTGACAGGGTTCATCCCTGCCACTGTTTGAGGACCTGCATTCTTTTCTCCTCTTGGTTGCAAACATCTATCTTTGCCTCTTCTATGGCTAGCCCTTTGTTTTCCTGTTTGGAGGCAGGCCACCTCCAGACAGCCCCCCCCCCCATAACCTTCTCTTTCTTTTTCTCTTCTTTGGATCCATGAGATTAGGATAATTATAAGATATAAGCATAGCATCCCTAATGTATAAGGATGCCTGTGGGTACAATATAATATGTGCACTGAAGTTCCTGTACTTGTGAAAATACAAGGATTATGTTTATATGGGCTGCAGGGGTGCCTTGTGCCCTTGTGCATCATTTGCCCTTTATATGTAGGCATATTTATGATTGGAAGTATGCTCTGTAGGATATGCTTTATATGTTATAGTTTTGGTTGCATTGTGCTTCCGTTATTTTTTAAATGCTAAATGCCTTATTGAATTATTGTCTGGGTTACTACAGCTGAATGTAGCTTGGTGAAAGTGACCCCCCAGGAATAAAAAGTCTCACAATGTACCAAGTTTCAGTGGAAGAAGCTTCCACTCTCTAATAAATACTTTTCTCTGGGTTGGCGGTGCTCTCCTGTGCTGTTTTGGAAAGCCACGTCTTGCCCAGAGCTGTACTGTGCATGCATGAATGTGCGCATATCTGAGGAGCGCTCACAAATGTTGGCAGATTTGTGAAGGAAAAGCACTACCTCAGGCAACCTCCCTTCCATTTTTTTGTGTTTTTATAGTCCTCAGAACCTCTCCAGAATACTGCCTTGCAGGAATGAAAGTGATAAAATGTAATATGAGGCTGTCTGCTCTCGAGGAGCTCTCCTAGTCTGCAAAATGTCCAGAAAAGCCGCGGAAATGCCGTCAGCTTGACATTTCAGCGGTCGAACTGCTACATCAAATCAAATCAAATACTAATATAACACACTGTCCCTATGTAAAAAGTTGCTTGTCATGATGGAAAGTTGTTTTAAGAACCCAGGGACAGCATTGTAATGTTGATAAATTTTGTCAATAAAATGAAATGCAGTTCAGTTCCTTTTTCCCCAGTGTAGCCTGCATTAAACAAACAGACAAACAAACACTAGGGAAACCAAATGTCATTCCTCTCTGGCCCCTTTCTCCAGTACCTTGTGTGTACTGTTTGTCCCTGCACAGAGAACATAGGTTGTCATGCAGTTATTAATGCAATAGAGTTATAAATAAGCATATACATTTTACTCACTTTAGGTGTGGAGCCTGCATTCCCTCAGGGCTACTGTCTGTCTGTGCCTCACTATAGGGGATCAGCAGCCCCTTGTGGCCCTCTTTTATACAGACAGCCCTGTTAATCATGTGCTGGGGTGATTTTGTTTGTGGGAATTCTACAAAGGAGTTTTATTTTTACTCCACTATGACAAGTTCTTGAGTTTAGAAGTTTGCTATGTTCTCCTATTGTTGTGAAAAGCATAAAATACAGTATATGTTATAAGAAGTTTACTGATCCTAGATCACCTGACTCAGGTGGGTAGGGATATAAAGCCCTATCTGAGCATGTGCAAGTTAGATAGGGTCAATTTCTACTGATTGTGTGTAGAGTGAGGACTGTTGTCATGTGCTACACTGATTCTTTTGTTATTTTGATTGTTTTATTTTCTGCATTTTTGTTTGCTGCCTTATTGCCTCTAAGGAGTTCTGTTACTTCAATAAACATCCTGCTCTGCCAAAAGTGGGTTGCACCTGAAGATCTGTGTCAGTGTCCATCTGTATATCTCACACCTACACATTTTGGTGTGAGAAGTGTGATATACTGCTGCTGCTGTCCTGCCAGGGAAGGAGGATATCACAACGGATACTACCCGGTATCCCAGGTGGACACATGGCTGAATGCAGCAAGAAAACTGGTACCCTCACCAGAAAGATGGTGGCTCAGACTAGAGCTCCCCTGTTTACTGGTCTACCCTTGGATGTGAGGCCCAAGGTGAAGCAGCAGCTGACTGATGGAGATGATGATCAGAGTGACCGGGTAGAGGAGGATACAGTAGATATGTTACCGAATATTGAAGAAGATGGAGAAGAAGATGAGGGGGTTGCTAATGCCTCGTGTCCTGATTTGGAGCATGCACCCCAGGAAGATGTTGGGGAGCTACTGAAATGGCTGTGTGTCTGCCAGGTCCAGCTAAATAGAGAGTGGGAGATCGAACTACGGAGACAAGACACCAAGTGGGCCGACATGATGCGCGTCCTTCAGGCCATTTGGGCAGGGACCATGGAATGATCCTAGAGCCCAAAAAACATTAAACTGTCCAGACTCCAGGACAATGATGACATTGAGGCATACCTTACTACATTTGAACGGGTTGCCCAAACATGTGGCTGGCCAAGGGAGCAGTGGGTGGTTTGTCTAGCCCCACCGCTCACAGGAAGAGCCCAAGTTGTATACAGACAGCTCAACATCCAGGTGGCACATGACTATGACCATGTAAAAAAGAAATACTATGGCGATATGACATCAGCCCAGAGACTTACTGGCAGCACTTTTGTTTTCTGAAAATGCAACCATCCGAGTCCCCTAGGGAGGTCTATGCTCATCTGAAGGACTTAGGTTACAAGCGGTTGCAGCCGAAGCCAAAGACCAAACAAAAACTGATGGAAGCTATTATCACAGAAGAGTTTATTAAGATCCTTCTCCAGGATGTCCAACTCTGGGTAAGGGAGCATAAACCTAACAAAGTGGAGAAAATGATGCCCTTGCTTAGGATTTCCTGGCAGCCAGACCTGGGAAAGGAAAACATGCCCAAGGAACTCTCCAGCCAGTAACCCCACCACTCTGGTAAGAACCTTTAACATTACGAACAGAAACAGACCTGATTGGAGACAGGATAGAAAAGGGATGACACCCCTTGCAGAAAGTGTATGTCATGGGTGTCAGAAAAAGGAACATCTAGTATGGAACTGCGTAACTGTGAAATGAGACTTTGGACATTTGGCCTTAGCCAACTGGGCACCATACATCACAACAGTAGAGGTGGAGCAGCCCAATGTGATGGGACTCATAGACTCTGGGAGTAGACAGACACTCATCCGGGCAGATTTGGTGACTGGGGGGCATAAGCATGAGAAGGGCGCGTTAGTAACTTTCTATCCATGGGGACACCAACCATTACCCAACCACCACCCTAGAGTGAACAATTAATGGTCAATCACATGAAATGGCAGTTGGACTGGTGCCCCACCTACCTGTTCTCCTAATTATAGGGCATAATTTTCCTGGCTTTGCTGCATTGATTACAACTAACCCGGGACCTTCACCCCTGGTGGCTGTTATTACTCAGGCCCAGGCCAAAGAACAGGCTAAAATGATATCTTTTTCCCTTTTCTGATGACATCTACGAGAGCCCAGGCAAAACCAGAAAGGGAAAATGCCAGAAGAGAAAAGAGAAAAGGAACGGCAAAAGAAACAAGAGTCCTTCAGAGGGTGAGGCACAACAGAAGGGACAATACAGCATGCACAAAGAAGTGATAACTCTTTAACCCCTCTTTTTCACAGGTGGGACTTGAACAAAATGCTGGTAGCCCCATGTTATGTGTTGAGAAACAATGTTTTATACAGGGAGTGTGTAAATCCTAAAGATGGTACTCAGGTAGCACATCTGTTTGTCCCAAAACTATAGAGGGAGAATGTTATTAAACTGGCTCATGATATTCCCTTGGCAGGGCATACCAGGAGAGACAACACCTTGAGCTATATCCTCCATAGGTTTTTCTGGCCAGGGATACATGAGCAGGTAGCTGAGTATGTCTGCAGCTGTTCAGAGTGCCAAAGGATTGTTAAGATAGGCAGGAAGGATATGGTGTCTCTTCAAACCATCCCCATGGTATCTCAATCATTTGAGCATATAGCAATGGATGTGGTTGGCCTCTTGACACCCAGCTCAAAAGGGAACCACTTCATCCTGGTCCTATGTGACTGCGCAACCAGATACCCTGAGGTCATTCCCATGTGAACTGTGATGGCCCCTAGAGTGGCAGAGGAGTTGGCCAAAGTATTTAGCTGGATGTTCATTCCCAAGGTCATCCTAACCGATAGTGGTAGCCATTTTTTTTTTTTTTATTTAGTTGTTTTTTTAACCAGGTATAGCACACTAAGCTGAAAGCTTTTTTACAGGAGTGACCTGGGAGCACAAGGAGGTTAAGTGACTTGCTCAGGGTCACACAGTATGCAAGTGGAAGCTGTGGGATTCAAACCCAGGTCTGGTCTGCTGGATGTCACCAGATTTGCAGTTCAGCACCTTAGACCACTGCGCTATACTGCCTCATGATTTTACCTCAGTAATGTTAAGCAAGCTTTATCGATTGCTGGGTATCCAGGCAGCATGGACCTCCCCTTACCACCTTCAAACAGATGGTTTGGTGGAAAGGTTCAATCAGACCCTTAAAAGTATGTTTCAGAAACTTGTTAATGACAAAGGTAGGAACTGGGATGTGCATCTTCTGTACTTGATCTTCTCCTGTAGAGAAATCCCACAGGCCTCAACTGGGTTATCTCCATTTTCCCTTCTGCATGGTCACAACCCCCAAGGACCCCTTGATGTAATCAAGGAGCACTGGGAGGAAAATAAATCGATTGGGAATGGAGGGGTACTCGAGTATATGGCAGCCTTAAGGAAGCGATTAGTAAAATACATAGGTTTGGCCCATCAAAACCTACAGGAAAAAAACAGCCTTCAAAAAGACAACTATGACAGAGGGGTGGGGACCAAGCAGTTCAGTACAGGGGACCAGGTGTTACTCCTCCTGCCTGCCTCAGAAAATCAACTCCTAATGAAATGATAGGGTCCCTTCACAGTCACTTGCCAGGTTGGCCCAGTAACCTGAGATTGAAATGCCTAACAGGAGAGTACCCAAACAGATTTATCATATCAATTTGCCAAAAAAAAAAATGGCATGACAGAGTACAGCCTGATACCCTAGGGTGTTATGTTTCCCCAGACACTAAAGAGACTGAGTTGGATATTGCCTACAGGAGGTTGGAAAAGCAGGGGCATATCCAGGAGGTTAAGATTAACCAGATGTTGACATCACAACAATCCAAACAGATACAAGACATTTGAAAGAAACACCAGGGAGCATTCACCAATGTACCAGGAATGGACACTGGGATAGAGCATGAAATTAGAGTAACTCAGGATAGGCCTATCCATCAGAAATCATAAAGGCTGCCACAATAAACAAGGGAGGAGGTCATCCAAGAGGTGAGAAAACTAGAGCACCTTGGTATCATAGAACCTTCCAAGAGTGTGTGATGCTCACCTATTGTTGTGGTGAGCAAAAAAGGAAGGTGGCATCTGCCTTTGTCTCGACTTCAGAAAGGTGAACGCCACCTCCCTCTTTGACTGCTATCCCATGTCCCGAACTGATGATATAATAGACTGCTTAGGACAGGCAAAATCTCTTTCCACTCTGGATTCAACCAATGGGTACTGGCAAATCCTGTTAACCCCCCGATCTAGGGAAATAACAGCTTTCAGTACCCCCATAGGACTGTTTTAGTTCATCACAATGCCATTCGATCTACATGGGGCTCCGGCCACTTTCCAGTGATTCATGGATCAGATGCTCAGACCACATGCAGATTTCTGTGTTTCCTATCTTGATGACGTGGTGGTATTTAGTCCCGATTGGGACACACATCTACATCATCTGGATCAGGTAATTTCCACCATCCATGAGGCAGATGTCACCATAACTCCATCTAAGGGTTCCCTAGCTACAACTGAGACATGATAGTTAGGATTCCTGATAGATAATGGGGTTGTGAAACCAGTGGTGGACAAGGTGGATGCTGTAGCCAAAAGCCCTGTCCCCATCACTAAGAAGCAAGTAAGAGCATTCTTGGGGTTGGCTAGATACTACAGGCATTTCATCCCCAACTTCTCTGATTTGGCCTGTCCTCTGACTGATTTAACAAAGAAGAGATGTGCCAATAAGGTACAGTGGACTGAGGAATGTGATGAAGCATTCAGAAAGATTAAGGCAAAGTTATGTTCCTAGCCAGTCCTCCATAGTCCTGATTTTAGCCAACCCTTCTTTATGCAGACTGATGCCTCTGAAGTAGGGATAGGCACAGTGCTTAAACAGATGGTAGATGGGGAGAACACCCCATCATATATATATATAAGCAGGAAACTGAATGAAAGAGAAAGGAGGTATGCCACAGTTGAAAGAGAATGCTTGGCCCTTAAGTGGGCCATTGAATCTCTTTGATATTACCTGTGGGGCTCAGAATTCCAGGTGGTAGCAGACCACAATCCATTGTGCTGGTTGCAGCAAATGTGAGAAAAGAACCCTCACATTATGCGTTGGTATCTGGCTCTGTAGCCCTACCGGTTTGCTGTGTCCCACAGAAAAGGGAAAGACCACACTAATGTGATTATTTGTCCTGGTATGGGGCAGAAAGCAAAGAATCTATAACTGTCAAATGAATGCATGGCTGTGCACTAAGCTGTAAAGTGTAATATTTGTTGATGTTATTGTAGATCCCAGGGTAATGATTATTATGTAACTGTTTATTCTTTAACAGTTGGCTGTTTGCAGCTGTCTTGTTAAAAATTTTGTTTGGGACCTTGGGATGGAGTTTCATGGAGAGGGTGGGCTGAAGCTCCTCCAACCCTCTCCCCTTCTAAGGAGAGGTTGGACTACTATGTATACTATGGTACCAGACTTCCTGTACCAGCTATTGCATGGGGTATGTGTTGATAGCTACAGCTGTCAGGATTACAAAATTCCCAGGGCATGTAGTAACAGCCATGTACTACCCTTAGTACTATGTTTGGTAGTACTGATATAAAGGGGCCCTGGGATGGAACTCCTGAGAGAGGGTGGGCAGGAATTCCACCCCTTCCAGGGTGTTGTGGTAGGGCAGCAAGTCCCAACAGTTTCCCTCCAAAGAAGGGGGGTAAATGTGACAGGGTTCATGCCTGTCAATGTTTCAGGACCTGCATTCTTTTCTCCTTTTGGCTGCAACCTTCTATCTTTCCCACTTCTATGGCTATCCCTTTGTTTTCCTGTTTGGAAGCAGGACACCTCCAGACAAGCCCCCCCCCCCCCGTAACCTTCTCTTTCTTTTTCTCTTCTTTCTTTGGGTCCACAGGATTAGGATAATTAAAGGATATAAGCATAGCATCCGTGACATATTAGGACACCTGTGGGTACAATATAATATGCATTGAAGTTCCCGTACATATGAAAATACAAGGATTAAGTTTATATGGGCTGCAGAGGTGCCTTGTGCATCATTTGCTCTTTATATGTAGGCATATTTATGATGGGAAGTATGCTCTGTAGGATATCATTTATATGCTATAGTTTCAGTTGCATTGTGCTTCCGTTATTTCTTAAATGCTAAATGCCTTATTGAATTATTGTCTGGGTTACTACTACTGAATGCTGCTTGGTGAAGGTGAACCCCCCCCAGGAATAAAAAGTCTCACAACGTACCAACTTCCAGTTGAAGAAGCTTCTGCTCTCTAATAAATGCTTTTCTCTGGGCTGGGGTACTCCCCTGTGCTGTTTTGCGAAGACACGTCTTGCTCAGAGTTGTACTGTGCCTGAGCGAATATGTGCATGTCTGAGGAGCGCTCACAAACGTCCGCATGTTCGTGAAGGAAAAGTGTTCCCTCAGGTGACGTCCCTTCCATTATTTGAGTGTTTTATAGTCCCCAGAACCTCTCCAGAATACTGCCTTGCAGGAATGAAAAGTATAAAATGTATTGTGAGGCTCTGTGTTCTCGGGGACCTCTCCTAGTCTGCAAAATGTCCAGAAAAGCTACAGAAATGCCATCGGTTTGACATTTCAGCAGTCGAACTGCTGTATCAAATCAAATACTAATATAACACACAGCCCCTATGTAAAAAGTTGCTTGTCATGCTGGAAAGTAGTTTTAAAGAACCCAGGGACAGCATTTGCAGGGTTGTCATGTTGAATAATTCTGTCAATAAATTGAAATGCAGGTCAGTTCCTTTTTCCCCAGTGTAGCCTGCATTAAACAAACAGACAAACAAATACTAGGGAAACCAAATGTCATTTCTCTCTAGCCCCTTTTCTCCAGTACCTTGTGTGCACTGTTTGTCCCTGCACAGAGAATATAGGTTGTCATGTAGTTATTAATGAAGTAGGGTTATAAATAAGCATATATGGTTTACTCACTTTGGGTGTGGAGCCTGTATTCCCTTAAGGCTACTGTCTATCTGTGCCCCACTATAAGGGAACAGCAGCCCCTCATGGCTAGTGATGGGTGAAGTGGCCCCAATTCGCTCCACGGAGTGATTCACGGAGTGAAGGTGAATTCGCGGAGTGCTCCTCAATGTGAAGCGGAGTACTTCGCGTTACAATAGGTAATGCGAAGTCCATTGAAAACAATGACTTCACATTACTCCGCCTTTCCAAACCACTACTCCACCAATTCTTAAGGTGAAGTACATTGAAAACAATGTACTTTGCTTCACTTCGCCTTGTTTTTAAGCTCCAAAGGCGAATTTTACAGTGATTCGTGTGATTTCAGGTCACATTATCTCTAGATTGTTCTGCACAGACTCAGTTTGGGTAGTGTGTGTAGGAAGCTGTAGGAGACAATCTGCTCTGAGAGCTCTCTGCGATTCAAACCTTCTAAAAACTGTTAAAAAAAGCCTCGAGTCTTTTTTTGCTGAAACTTTAGTTCATTGATTATAGGAAACCCTTCTGTGCTCACATCATCGGGCGTTTATTGTTTGTGTATGGATTTTGAATGTTAATGTACAACATTCAGTCTTTGTCCTGAGAGACAGTGGAAGTGTGCTTTGGGGGAGGGGCAGATCTGTGCTGTAGGTAGATTAACTTGAAGAAAAAGACAGTGCTTTCTGTTTTGGTGATATTTTTCTTGTATGACTGTGTTAATGTACACACAGTAATATGTTCAATATTTCTTGCCATTTTTTTGCTGATTGTTGTGGTGCAGCAGTGCATAATTTTAGTTTGTTTAAAATATGTGGTTATATTACTGAAGTTTTCAATTTGCTATGCATTACTTAGTGTATGTGTGAGTATGTGTGTGGTATGTCATCAAATCAGACACCTTTTATTGTGCCACATAATAATTTCAGCAATGTGAACCTGCTATCCACTGCAGCTGTGTGATTTTTGTACTTCTTTGTGGTATCTTTACTGGTACTAGTACTAGTGACTGTTACTGCAGCAGTGCAGTACACTGCCCCCCCAGCCCGCCCCAACTGGCAAAGGTATTCTTTTCCAGATTTGAATTTCTGATGGTGAGCACTGGTTAGGTGTTGTGCCTTTGTGTCTGCATCTCTTCAGTGTGCAGCGCAATCGTAATCTGTCTGTGCATTTGCATCTCTTTAGGGCTCAATCTCCATCTGTAACTTAAGTCACAGTTGTTTCTTTGGCTTCCCTTCAGAGTACTGGACAGGTGTAGTGCATAATTCTGCATGGACATTGTACTCATTAATATGCGTTTTTAAGTCGGGACCATCATCATGAGTCACTCGTGATACAAATCACATTCTTCATCATCACAGTCACAAATGCAGTCACAAATCATGATTCATGATCAGGTCATGAATCACAACATTAAATTTTTTACTAGTTACTTGGATGTATTGTAAGCCTGTTTTGTAGTATCTCTCCAGGCTTCACCACCCCACTATTGTACTCATTGATACGTGTTTTTAAGTCTGGGAGTTTTAAGCTACAGCTCATTGTGGAAGTACAGCCATAGGCATTCGCGTTCCCAATACAGTTTCATACTGGTTATCTCACACCATCGACATCGAATCACATTCTTCTTATCATGGTCACAAATGCAGTCACAAATCATGATTAATGATCATGTCACGAATCACAGCATAATTTTTTTACTAGTTACTTGGATGTATTGTAAGCTTGTTTTGTAGTATCTCTCCAGACTTCACCACCCCACCATTGTACTCGTTAATAAGTGTTTTTAAGTTGGGGAGTTTTGTGCTGCAGCTCATCGGGGAAGTACAGCCATAGGCATTCGCGTTCCTTCCTGTACAGCATGTGAGTTACAGTACTATGGAGTAACGTGGAACCTTCGGAGTACTTCACTTCATAATGAGGAATGCGAAGTCCATTGAAACCAGTGACTTTGCGTTATTCCGCCTTCCCCAAACCACTTCTCCACCAATTTTAAGGTGAAGTACATTGAAATCAATGTAGTTTGCCTCACTTCGCCTTGTAATTGAGCTCCAAATGAAATTCTGCAGTGATTCATGGGATTGCAGGTTACATGGGCTCTAGATTGTTCTGCACAGCCTCAGTTTTGGCCTGGGTAGTGTGTGTGTAGTGGTAGCTGGAGACAGTTTGCTCTCAGAGCTCTGCGATTCAAAACCTTTAAAAGCTGTTTAAAATGCCTTTTTGAGTCATTTTTTTGCTCAAAATTTACTACATCAATTGTAGGAAACCCTTCTGTGCACATATCATCTAGTGATTATTGTTGCGTGTGGACTTTGAATGTTAATTTAGAACAGTCAGTCTGTGTACTGTGAAATGTGCTTTGGGGGAGGGGCGTATCTGTGGTGTAGGTACATTAACTGGGAGAATAAGGCAGTCTTTCTGTTTTGGTTATATTTTTCTTGTATAACTGTGTTAATGTACACACAGTAATATTTTCAGTAATTGACATTTTTTGCTGATTGTTGTGGTGCAGCAGTGTATAATTTGCCTGTTGAAAACATTTGGTTATATTACTAAAGGTTTTTAATTTGCTACGTATTACTTGTAGTGTGTGTGTGTGAGTGTGTGTGCGATGCATGCCATTAAATCAGACACCTTTTATTGTGCCATAGAGTAATTGTAGCAGTGTGAACCTGCTATCCACCGCACCTGAATGAATTTTTTATACTGCTTTGTGGTATCTTTACTGGTAGTGGATTGTTACCGCCGTGCACTAATCCCCCAACTGGCAAAATGTATTCCTTTTGGATTTGTGACTTGTGTGTACTAGTTAGGTGTCGTTGTGCCTTTTTGTATGCATCCCTTGAGTGTGCAGCACAATCTTAATCTGTCAGTGCATTTGCAGTGTACCATTAATTCTGGGAGACTGCATTTCTTGTTACGTTCTCATTTCAATTTGTCAGCACTGGGGAATTTTCTGGACACAAGACAGTAGCATTTCATCATCACTGGGGAATTTTCTGGACACAAGACAGTAGCATTTTGGGGATGCACATTAATTCTGGTGACTCTGTGTGTGAACACTGTGTGCATGACTGAGTGTGCCATTAATTCTGGGAGACTTTGCATTTCTTGTTATGCTCTCATTTCACTTCATCAGCACTGGGGAGTTTTCTGGACACAAGGCAGTAGCACTTTGGGGATGCATATTAATTCTGGTGACTGTGTGGGTGGGGTGCTGCCAATATTGTTGTCACTCCACCTTACTTCGTGTTTAAAGTGGAATGACAACATAAAGTAATAATAATAAGGCAAAGTGAGCCTTTTCCTTTGTAAGGGTACCCGTGACAGCAGTACAGATTTAAGTGACCACTTCTGCATTCACTTTGCAGGTGGATTTTAAATTCACTGCATCTCTTCTTGTGGCCCTTTTTTATACAGACAGCCCTGTCAATTGTGCTGGGGTGATTTTGTTTGTGGGAATTCTACAAGGGACTTTTATTTTTACTCCACTATGACAAGTTCTTGTGTTTAGGAGTTTGCTATGTTCTCCTATTGTTGTAAAAAGCATAAAATACATGTTATAAGAAGTTTACCGATCCTAGATCACCTGACTCAGGTGGGCAGGGATATAAAGCCCTATCAGAGCACGTGCAAGTTAGATAGGGTCCGTTTCTACTGTCGTGTGCTAAACTGATTCTTTTGTTATTTTGATTGTTTAATTTTCTGCATTTTTGTTTGCTGCCTTATTGCCTCTAAGGAGTTTTGTTACTTCAATAAACATCCCACTCTGCCAAAAGTGGGTTGCACCTGAAGATCTTTGTTAGTGTCCATCTGTATATCTCACACCTCCACATTTCTTGATGAAATGTACTCCTCTTTTTGAGTGTGAAAAGATTCCCTCCATTTGTATTTTTTGTTATGTGGTAAGCCAATTTGATGTCAACAGTGCTGTACCCTCTTTCTTTAAACCTGTCCACCAATTCCTCAGCTCTTTTTTTCAAATGCTAGTTCAGTATTGAACATACGATGAACCCTAAGGAAATGACTAGTTGGAATATTTTTGACAGTATGTTGGGGGTGACAGGAACCTGCCAACAGGATGGTGTTCCTGTTTGTGGTCTTCTGAAATAAATCTTTGTCTAAGCCCTCCTCATTCTTCTTGATGATCCTAACATGCAAAAATGAGATGGCATCCTGACCGTGATACATGGCAAACCTAAGGTTCGGATCTGTGCTTTCCAGAAATGTCACAAAAGAATACAACTCTGCCACTATCCCCTGCAACACCATCAAAAAGTCATCAATATATTGAGTTCAAAATATGATCTTGTCAAAGAACGGATTCCTTCCAGACTCATAAATGAACTCCTCCCACAGACCTAGATAGAGGTTTGTAAAACTGGGGGAAAGGTTGCCCCATTGTGGTCCCACTGATCTGCAGAAGAATTTAACCATGAAAATAGAAACATAGAGTCTGTTGGCAGATAAGGACCATACAGCCCACCTAGTCTGCCCATTTCCCTACTCACTGCTACTGCCCCAGATCCTATTTGATCTGCAGCTCTCCTGCTCTGCACATCTCCAGGTTACCCTTATGTCTATCCCATGCACTCTTGAACCCCCATATTGCTTTCACTCCCACCACTTCTGCTGGATAGCTGTTCCATGGCTCCACCACCCTTTCAGAAAAAAAGTACTTCCTAACATTACCCCTCAGTCTTCCACTCTTTAGCCTCATAGAACGCCTGCTTATTCTTGTGCAGAGTTTTCTCTGAAATACGCTTTCCACCTGTACCCTGTTCATTCCCCTAAGGTACTTGTAAGTCTCCCCTTCCCTTCTTTCCTCCAGTGAATAGATATTAAGGTCCTTAAGTCTTTCCTCATAGGGCTTCTGGTGCAGTCCATGTACCATCTTCATTGTCTTCTCTGGACTGCCTCTATTTTATCGAAGTCCTTCCAGAGATGTGATCTCCAGAACTTGTCACAGTACTCCAGCTGAAGCCTCACCAGTGACCTGTACTGTGGCATCACCACCTCTTTCTTCCTGCTTGTTATGCCCCTCCCTATGCACCCCAACATTCTGTTTGCTCTCCCTACTGCCTTTTCACACTGTTTGGTCACCTTCAGGTCAGCAGATATGATAGCCACCAGGCCTCACTCCTGGCTTGTGGTGACTAGAATTTCCCCACCCATCCTGTACTCCTCCCTTGGATTCCTGTGACCCAAGTGCATGATCTTGCACTTTGTAGCATTGAAACTCAACTGCCAGACACCTGACCACTCCTCTAATAGGCTTGGGTCCTTTCTCATTTTTTCCACCCCTTCTGGTGTGTCCACTCTGTTGCAGATCTCGATGTCATCTGTGAAAAGGCACACCTTTTCCTCCAGATGCTCTGCAATGTTGCTAATAAAGACATTGAATATGACTGGCCCAAGCACCGACCCCAGTGGCTTTACATTTGAGAACAAAACATGACAGTTCTAACAAAAATTCAGTTGATGGATTCAGGACCAACCACTGATGTACATAATATTTCAAGACTGCCAATCCCTCCCCATGGAGGATGTTGGTGAAGAGGGAATCCACATTGAGTGTCATCAAGTGTGGTTCCTCGATATGGATGTCCCCCAGCACAGAAAGAGCCTCCATAGAATCCCTAATGTGTGATTTCCAATTACTCACAAAAGGGTGGATATAGTAATCTACAAACTGAGAGAGGGGCTGTGTAATGGAATGGAAACTCACAATTATTGGGTGGCCAAGGGGTGATATGAGGCTCTTATGAATCTAGGGTAGTAAGTAAATCATAGGATGCACAGGATTTTTGGAAACAAGTTTCATTATTAATAATCCCATTGCTTAAAGCTAATGTCAAATAACGGCTAACTTTCTTTTTAAATGACATAGTAGAATCATATGATAATGGCTTGTAAAACTTGAAATTACTCCGTTGACTTCTGCTACATATCAGTCAGTGTTAAGCACTGTAGCATTATTAGACAGCATATTTTTAAGAGCATCAAATTCAGCCTTAGACGTTTTTACAAAAAATGGTTTAAAGTCCTGATTAATAAAATTATTTATGTCTTGTTCACAAGCTCTCATGAAAACACTTACAGTTGTGTTCATTGGTGACACAAATCTTGATTTGGCTTTAAATGTTCTATTATGCTATACCTCATGTCCAGTCTTATCTGGGACCAAATGGATAGAAAATTACTGTTCTTCATTTTCAAGGCTGGATAAGATGGGATTGTTAAATTGTTGTTTCCAACACCTTGACTGGGTGATGAGGGAAATGGATCAGGGGAGCGGTGGATGTGGCCTACCTGGATTTCATTAAGGTCTTTTACATCACTCCACAGAAGAGGCTTGTAAACAAGCTAGGCAGCATGAAAATCAGGCTTATGGTAGTAAACTGAGTTAGGAACTAGCCGAGAGATAGAACACAGAGGGTGGTGGTAAATGGAGCAAATTCTGAGGAAAGGAGGATGACCAGTGGGGAGCCACAGGGATCAGTTCTGGGGCCAGTTGTATTCAATGTCTTCTGTAGGTGACATTGAAGAGGGACTGAAAGGAAAGGTATGCTTCTGTGCAGATGACACAAAGATCTGCAATAGGGTAGACCCTCCGAGAGGGGTGGAAAAAAATGAGAAGGGACCTAGGAAAACTAGAGGACTAGTCAAGAGTGTGGCAACTATGATTCAATGCAAAAAAGTGCAAAATCCTTCATTTAGGGCACAAGAACCTAGGGGAGACTTTCACAACGGGGGGGGGGGGACAGATACTGATGGCAACCAAGCAGGAAAGGGATCTGGGGATTATTATATCAGATGACCTAAAGGTGGCCAAAGGCTGTGAGAAGAGTCAATGGGGTACTGGGCTGCATAGGGAGAGGTATCATCAACAGAAGGAAGAAGGTGGTGAATTGATATCTCTACATACAACATTGGTGAGACCTCCTCTGGAGTACAGTGTCCGGTTCTGGAGGCTGCATCTCTGTAAGTACATCATGGGTTAGAGGCAGTTCAGAGAAGGGCAACAAAAATGGTGCAGGGCCTGCACCATAAGTCATATTAGGAGAGACTGGAGGACATAAATATGTATAAAGAAGGAGAGTAGGGGAAAGGGGGGATAAGATAGAGACCTTCAAATATCTCAAGGGCATAAATAAGGTAGAGGAGGATAACATCTTTCAGAAGAAGAGATGTTCTAGAACAAGGGGTCATGACATGAGACTGAACGGGGAAGAGTAAGGGGTAATTTGAGGAAGTATTTCTTCACAGAAAGAGTGGTGGGTGCATGGAACAGCCTTCCAATGAAGGTTATGGGGGCAAATTCAGTAAAGGAATTCAAAAATGCATGGGATAGTCATAGGGGAACCCTAGTGATAGAAAAGAGACCAAAGCCAGGGATCAAGTTGGGATTGTGGTCTCTACAGTACATAAAGTAAATGGGCAGACTGGGTGGGCCTTGCGGTCCTTATTGGCCATCAGTTTTTATGTTTCTATGTTAACTGAGTGCTGCAAATCATCCTGGTCTGAATGATCACTTGGAAATAGTTGTCTTCTTGTGAGGTCTTATCCTAAGTAAGTCTTAGCAAGTAGCTAATTAACAGCTTTTGTCTGTTTCAGCATTCTGGGATGGCAAAGAGTGGACTTTTCTACTGTGAACTTATTGGTGCTGCAGTGTAGAAATCAAGTTCACGTTTTGGTCAATACTTGTGGAATTGGAAAATATTCAGTTATATTACAATGAAATCACTGGAGTTATCAATTTAGAGAATTGTTATCAATAATTTTCCACTAGCCAAATGTTGCACTTAGTAGCCACTGTTGAATGTATGCAGTCCTTGAACACACTGTTTAACCTGGGTTATGCTCAGAGTGTTGTTTTTATTCATAATCACTTGCACTTGTGTGGTGTGGACTTTTTTTGCACTAATTAAAGAGAATGATTTTTATAGTTGCAGCATTGTCTTATAAATTGTACACTCTACCAGACATGCTTCATCTCTAGACAAAGCATATGCACACAAAATGCTGAGATACTTTTTCCACCTTGATATGTCCTGATTACTGTCTTGCAGCCTTACAAGTCTGAATTAAATGCTATGTGACAGTATCTCCTGTTGGCGTGTATCTTTTTCCAGCATGGTTGAGTTGTGCTGTTGTTTTATTGTTTTCATCCTGGAATACTTTTCTGGCTGCACTACCTCCTTTCCAGTGGTGGCCCCTTTGTTTGGAGTACTACTGTCCCATGGGACAGGGTCAGGCTGCACCCAGGGCCATTGTGTGGACTGGATTTGCACCATTGCTGGTGCTGCATGCTGTTCTGATGGCCAAAGTAACACAGCAGTGGCTGCATTTTTGGGATTGGGATGAGGGGCAGGGCTACAGCCATGCCAGTGGCAGGGTCCTGGGATGGCACAGCAGTGACGATTCAGTGGCACTGGCCAGGGGATCAGGGTGTTGTCCATGCTGGTACTGGGGTACAGGGGTGGGACAGTAGTAGCTTTGCCAAGGACAGTCCAGTACAATGCACTCTAATACAGGATAAAAAGTTTTTCTGGTTCAACTGAGCTCCTATAATACATCCATAACTACCATGCTCCACTGTTTGTTGCTGTAAAAGAGAGACTTTTGCAATATTTAAATGCTCAATACACTCAAATTTATTGGCATACAAATATATTCTGAACACGTAGAGATGCCGGTGATGCAGAGGCAGGGCCCCATTGATCAATGGGCCAGCACTGGCAGGCAACCCCTTCTGGTCCAAGCTGGACCCCTATCTCCTCCACTTCTCAATGATGGTATCATCTTCCTTGTCTTCTTCATCATCATCCTCCTCCTACTTTTCCTCACTGGAGCCATACTCTGCCCCACCATGGGTGGGCAACAGGGGCAGTCACCTCTGAAATAGTCTTGTGCCATCAGCAGGTACAGTGTGCATGATGATAGAGTGTGCTGTTGAGAGAACAGAGGGGAGAGATAGTGCAAAGTAATGTACATACCTGTATGTTGACCATGCCAGTATGCAATCCTGGTGTAATGTGCAACAACATCCATGCTGCCTTTGAAGTGCTGTGGCCATACACACCTCTTGCTGTACACACCACACATTCCATCACCAGTGACAACACAGCAGACCACACAGTGTGTCACAATGGTGGATTACCCCACAGACAGCTAGCCCACTAGCATACCAGCATATGGCCCATACCCCTTGTGTAACAC
Source organism: Neoceratodus forsteri (assembly GCA_016271365.2). Taxonomy (NCBI): domain Eukaryota; kingdom Metazoa; phylum Chordata; order Ceratodontiformes; family Ceratodontidae; genus Neoceratodus; species Neoceratodus forsteri. The sequence goes on along the minus strand of CM057449.1, from coordinate 1,697,362,546 downwards.
AACCAACAGTCATGAGCTGCCTTTGTGCCCCACAGCAAAGCCGATACAACTGACAACCCAGGGTATCAATAGGGGAGGGCCAAGGAGACACATGTGTGTGAATATTACATGTAATCATGATACATTAGCTCTGGGCTTTCCCAATAACTATAGTATGGATTGATCATGGACTCCTGTTTGGCCTGTCCACCACTGCAAACAGGTATACCATTAAGACAGGGCATATAACAGTAATGACCTACATTTGTGGTGTCCTGTGGACCATGCATGCTACATGATTATGCCTAGGGTTGGATGGGAACACATACAACAGATCCATGCTTTACATCTCATCCTGTAACACTGTGTCTGTGTATATGAGACAAACAGAACCTGTAATCCCCCTGCACACCCCAGCACCACCAGTACATATAAATATATATATATATATCATTCTCTCTCTCTCTCTCTCTTATATATATATATATATATATATATATATATATATACTCTGTATATATATATATATATATATATATATATATATATATATATATTTGTACAGTGCCACTCTTGGACTGAACCTTGTGTTGGGCTACACCCATGGTAAAATAGCCTCCTCCTGCTGCACAGGTATGCTTCATGTGCCCTTGTTGTATGCAACCTGAGGCTACATGCATCCTGCTGCATACAATGAGGTATACCTGGCCTGTAGCTGACCTGTATGTGTATGTTAGACAGGAGTGGTGGAGATGACTGGTTTTTGGCACTACACAGGCTTTTGTACACAGTGTTAGGTCGAGCTACAACAGTGGGATGTAGTGTTCCTGCTTTGTCTGGGCCCTGGCTCACCTGTCTGTGTGGGGTGCCTCAGCTGTGTACTGTGGTAGGATGTGTCCCTCCATTGTCCTGTCTATTCACACCATGCACATGTTGCTGTTGGTGCACAGTATGGGTATATAGGTGTGTGCAGTGTTTAGGGTTTATGGTACTGTGCCATGTGTTCTTCTGCACGCTATTGATCATCTCTCCTTTGTCCTCCCCACAGACACCAGGGCACAGCAGAGACAAGCCAGAGCAAGAGAGCATCAACAGGGCACCATAACCATCAAAGGGAAGAGGGTTCACCAGGCTGTGATGGGGTCCAGCATGGCCAGACAGCCTAGGGATCTTCTTTAGACATGCATCCACATATATGCCCTGCATTGTGTGTTTCACTCTCTGGGTTGCATGTCTACACTATGCTGCCTGCTTTTGATGTGGGACTGGGACATCCATGTGTGTTTTGGAAGTCTGCATGAATGCCTCTGGAGCAGCACTTCTGAAGTTGGGGTTGAGGACACTCAGCTGTGCCTTGGGGTATTGTCCCACCACTGACACTGTGGTATGTCAGAATCTGTGCAGTCTACTGTTGTACACATCCTTGTGACAGGCATGCTGCTGTGTGTGTGTGTGTGTGTGTGTGTGTGTGTGTGTGTGTGTGCACTGTGCCTTGTCATACATTACTCCACAAGGGTAGCATGTCCCCTGTGCTACTGACCTGGTGCACCAGGGCATTTGTGGTTATCCTCTCAACCCTAGGTGGTACACCTGTCATTGTCAGTCAGGTCTGCTGGTGTATCCATCTGGCAGAGGTAGGCATGGGCTGCTGTTGTACTAGTACACTACTGTTACATGCTGTGTGCCTCATACAGTGCCATGGTGGTCTGACTACATCTGTAGCCATTCCAGTGCCATTTGCACGGGGTGTCACTCCATTGCATTACAACAAAGCTGGGCTTATGTGGCATGGGGTCAGTGGTAGGTGGGTAGTGGTGGGCATTACATGTACCTTACCATATGTGATCGGCATTGTGATGCAAAGTTGGTGGTGTCTAACCAACACAGAGATGTCCAGGGTATGATTATTCCACTGTATATGGGCAGGGCCATGCACACATTTGAACACAATTGGGCCTTAGCAGGGCCACTGTCCTGCACTGGCTCTGTATCAGTGGCAACCCTGCACCTAGAGTGGGACCAGCATCTGCTAGGACAGGGGGTGCATTCAGCTAACTCAGCATCCCAACTTGATCCAATCAAATGGACCTCAGCCTCTCAGGTACTGGTTCGCAGGTGCTACCACGGAGGCTAGCTAACCCCTATACATTCACAACAACCAGAAATGCAGTGCACTCTAAAAGAGACACTTAGGAGTCAAAGGCTGCTTGCTTTTATACATTTATTGAGAAATATAAACAGGCAGGTACTGTATGAGCACATACAGTAAACAACTGCACAGTGCCTCCACCTTTCACTCATTAAAGTTTCATCAGGAGGTGGGGGGTACAAGCTGAAAAATCCCATTTTAAAGTTGTCTGGCATAACATTATAATTGTGCATCAAAATGATGTCTAAGGTTTATAACTACCATGATGACCCCATAGTTTGACCCTTGGAACTTTGAAAAGAATATATTTAAAATACAAATAAAATGCATGCACAAGTATTCACATTTCCCAAATTCCATATTAATGCAAATAATACTAATTGTCTCAGTCTGTGAGATAAGGAGCAATTTCAACAACTTAACTTTGACATTATTCAAGAAATACAAAGGCTATCAGTTTGTACATTTTTTTCTCTTTCTTTCGTTTCTCAAAGGACCAACTGTCCCAACACTGTACTACTGTTATGCCTTTATTTTTTCAACATCGATAGAAATGGTGCAGCAGGAGGAGTGCTCGAGTGTTGTGATCACCCCTTTTGCATTTGCAAGACTGCAGTATGTTGGGGTTCAACTTGCAATACTTGTTAAAACACTAACCATTGTACTGGAGAGGAGATAAAAGAAAAAGAACAAATGGTTATTATTCATTTCATTTTTTATTAAATATTTACATACTCACATAACATTCCCCCATATCATTTACAATATTGCCCTATTTCCATACTCAGTTAAGATCTAGCTTATTCAAGAACCTTAAGTAACAAAGCAACATGTCCACAGCAAAGTTGATTACAGAATAAAAACATGTTCACAACAAAGCTGATTACAGAAAAGGGGGTGTGGATTACAAAAAAGTGTTAAATCATAGTCCTCTTTCAGACCATGAGGTTTGTGGCTATTTAGTTTAAAAATCCAGAAGGGTTCCCTCTACTGAAATCTCTTCAGTCTGTTCCCGCTCCTTCTGTTTTTTGCAATTTAGTCCAAAGCCATGAATTGCATTGCTCTCAGGTTACCAGGGCCCTTGAGAGAGTGCGGGAGCCAGGGATAATTCCCGGGGCCTAGTATCAAAGAGGAGCCCAGGCCACCCAGCATGCAACTCTATGCAGCTGCATAAGGGCCCCACAGTCTGAACTTTTCCCAGGGCCCAGAATTCCTCTCAAGGGGCCTGCAGGTTACAGTTGTGCCTGCTGTTGAAGTCCTTATCCACAGCTGTATCTTGTTACAGATTTCATATGCCTCTCAAATGTTTAAAGACTTGCTCCATAATTGACCTTATCCTGCATCCAATATAAATCTTAGAGTAGTTGCAACAAATAATGTATACTACAAAGCTTGCAGTGTAACTGATGAACTCCCTAATTTGCTCAGTAGCATCCCCTTCAGGTAGCCTTAATTTCTTAGCCTGGTTACAGTAACTACCTGCACTGTAGTTTCTGCAGGTCTGATTGGTAGCCATGATATGCTAGTTGATTTTGCCATGTCTCCTGTGTGTTGGCAATGTACCAAATGATCTCTTAGCTTCTTTGCTGTTTTAAATGATATCCTAAGTACAACCCACACTGCTTTCCCTAAGATAGGGCACCCTTTTAGAATAGACCAATGTCAGCTTACCAGTGCACCCACTTTACTGCCAAGTCAATTGAACATCTGGGTTCCTGCCTAATTACTCTCTTCACTTTTGACTGTTCTAGTGAGGATTGCTCAATGTTTTTAGCTCTGTCAAATGCCTACATAATACATGATTCCTCATACCCCCTGTCCCTAAAATTCTACTTAAGGATTTCAGATTGCAGCTAAAAATCATTAATGTCTGAGCAGTTCTGCAGTAACCTCAAAAATTGCCCATAAGTGATTGAATTAACCAGGCCTCTAGGGTATTTACTGTCTGAAATAATAAACCATTAGTTGCAGTGGGCTTCCTATAATTTTTACTGCTCAACCTGTTTCCCTTCACCTCCAGGGTAACTTCTAGAAAATTAATGCTTTACTGATTTATAGTATTTCACTGGTGAATCTGAGATTCAATGCATTCTTATTTAGTAATGCAATAAAGTAATCTATGTCATGCTTTGTTCCACCACACACACAAAATATGTCATCTAAAAAACATGTATCAGCATATGATTTTAACCAGGTGTGAATTACTACCTCTATTCATTACATGCATCTTCACCCACTATCCAATAAATAAGTTAACAAAAGAAGGAGACATAGTGGGCCTATTGCTATCTCACATATCTAGATGTAAAATTTCCCAGTAAATTAAAAATAATTGTGTTTTATGATAAATCCAATGGGAGGTCACATTACACATCTTCTTCAGCTCTCTTCATCGGGTGAGTTAATTTTAATTTAGCACAAGCATCCTGTGTCTAATTCATTATTTTCATATCACTCTGAGCTCCCTATTTGACTAACAACTAATTGGTGCAATTTTCATCATACTTTTGTTACCAGCCTGTTCACAATGGAAATTGCACGACAAGCTGAGGAACTGTTGGCCCGTTCTCCTCCACTGAAATGGCCCAAAGAAGATTTGCTTTCTTAGGGATGGCCGGAGCCATCTGAACAACATAATACTATTGATTCCTTAGCTGTGGATTTAGCCATGATAAAGGAATTCCTTTTCAAATTTGTGGCTGATTTCAGATTGGTGAAACCAACCTTAGAATCTCTGAACTGGAGTATTACGGATAATGAGACACGTATGCCTTCCTTGGAGGATACAGTCTACAAAATGGAACCATAACTTATTGACCTATGCAGAAAGCTGACCCACTTTGAAGAATGGCTGGAAGACCAAGAATTAAGGAGCCAACAAAACAATCTTATTAGTTCTGGTTTTCCGGAGTGGGCAGAAGGTACAGACCCAATTTTATTTGTGCAGCAAATGCTAGAAAACATAGCTGGTCTTTCTCCATATGGTCAATGTTACATAGTAGAAAGGGCCCACCATTAATTAAAAACAATTCCTCCCCCTGGCAATAAACCTTGAATTCTAATTTTTCATTTCCTCAACTTTAGATATAAAGTCCATATTCTATGTAAAATGAGAGCGAAGAAACAGTTGTGGTGGGAAGGACCCAGGATCTTTGTATATAGTGATTTGAGCCAAGTCATTAGGGAGCAATAGAGAGCTTACAAGGAGGTGAAAAGTAAACTGTATGCAGCCGGTATACATTTTTATGTTTGCTTGCATGCATGTGCAAGAAACATAGTGCCACCATACAAGTTTTTGTATGTGTGGCACCCCACTTCCAATGCCCTGCTCCTTTTTGCAGGCACAGCCCCACCGCACCAATGTCTGTCTGAGCTGTCTATGACAGCAGTTCAGATGCAGTGGCATACAGTTGAAAGCAAACGACCCTTACAGTCAGCGGTGGTAATGTGTAGGCAATTTGCATACTGTCCTGCCATCAGCAGTATGCAAATTACCTACACGTCACCACCTTAGCAGTCAAACTGTATGCCACTGCATCTGTATGATGCACCCCCCATTTTTTGTGTGCTGAGGGGGGTGCCCAATCCCCCACAGCATATGCACACACCCCAAGCACACTGTATGTCCAACAGGGTGCCCAATCCCTGTGAGCTCCAGTGCCCCACCAAAAAACAAACTTCATGTTGGAAGCACACCCCAGCAATTAAAAAGTCATGTGTCTTCGCATGTCAGGGCCAACGGGGTGCCAAATCCCCCATTGCTCCACTGCCCCCTCAGTTTCCAGGTGCCATGCTGGGAGCCCACTTCAGCATGGCAAAAGCACCACGCTGCCTTTTTAAAAATAAACCTGTGAAAAAAGAAAACAGTCCTTCGCTGTTTCTTGTGCTCCTTCCCCCAACCCAAGTCCACCCTCTGCTCACCCCACCTCCCTAGACCCTCCTCACCCCATACTTTCCTCTGGAGCCCGGTGTGACACTCTTCGGTGGACTGGGACCACATCTGCACTCTTCAAAGCCAACCGCGAACTGAAGAAATGCTAGTAAGCTGTATAATGGCATAAATAGTTTTTTTTCAACTTTTGGGTCATATCTCGGTCATGTTTTTGAATATTTGCCCCAAATTTTCAATATGGGGTTCTTGGGACCCCATCTCATGAATTCAGTCACTGTCATATGGTTATCGGTTTCGAAAGGTGATTTCACGGTCACTGCGTGGAATCACCTTTCAGGACCGAGTAACAAAATGACAGTGTTATTGTTCATGATGTGGACTCTCAAAAAGCCTATGTTGCAAATTTTGTGAAAACATTCTTAAAAATGATTGTGTTAAGAGCATGCATTGCGCGGTTGCCACGCATACTTGCAAGTTCACGAATTTGTAATATTTTCACTCCAGATTTTCAACATTGGCATTTTTTCACACCTCTTTACGAACAGTACAGCTGTCATTTTTCACATCCTGGCTGAAATGTGTTTTCGCATTTCCAGCACAGAATAGCACGGTCGCTGTGCAGAATCAGCATTCAGGACAGATTAAGAAAATCACAGCGACACTGTTCATGAGCAAAGGTCCTAAAATGCCTATGTTGAAAATTTGCTGACAAAAGTTCATAAAATGACTGTGTTATGAGTGTGCATTGCGCAGTTTCTACACAACCTCGGAACGTCACAAATTTGCATTATTTCACTCCAGGTTTTCAACATTGCATTTTTCCACACATCCTTATGAACATTACAGCTGTCATTTTTCACATCCTGGAAGAAAAGTATTTTTGCACTTCCGGCGCAGAATAGCGTGCTCGCTGTGGGAAATCATTGTTCGGGTCAGAGTAAGAAAATCACAGTAACACTGTTCATGAGCGGAGGTCCCAAAATGCTTATATTGAAAATCTGGTACAAAAAATCCCCACAAGAATTGATGCTCACGCCATTCTACCCCCACCCACACCCACACCCTGCAGCCAGTGATAGGCATTGAGGTGCGCCTTGGACTCTTTGGACCCAGAGTTCACACCATTCTCCAATACTGCACCAATTTCAGCATATTTCCTTATGGAATGAGGTGAGTGTAAAGCCAAAACACCCTAAGGCACACCTTGACACTTGTCAGTGTCTGCAGGGTAGGGTGAGGTGAAATGTTGTGACCCTTATGGGTGACGACCCAAAGGCACACCCCAGTGCTTGTCCATCTCTGCATGGTGGGGGTGGAGTTGGTGTCAGTTCAATACATCACTGCCATTTCTGAACTGCATCTGTCCAACTCCTACACTTCCACTGATAATGCCAGCAAGCAAACATTCGGCTTTGACAAATGATTGTTTCATTAGATATCCTGCAACTCTCCAGTCTCCTCATTAAGACTAATACCAGTGAACTACATTTCAAATCAGCACTGGAGGCACAGTCTGAACTTCCTAAACACTACCAATTTGTTTCCAGTTGTGCACACCCCTGCTGGCTGACTGGCATTTTCTTCTAACTCTGTGTTAATGTTCTCTTCTGTATGCCGAGTTTGCCGACTAGATATTTAATTAACCTTTCTGGCGTTGTTACAGGCTAAGTTACAACTGAATGGATGGGATTTTAAATATTTTCTCTTCAGCCCACTGGTTTCTGTACTTTGCTTACTGTAATAAGCTCCTGGTGATGGAAATGACTTGGGAAAGTTAACTGAACTTTGCTATTTTCTCCTCAAGTGGATCTACACAGTTAAGAAACTGCTCAACCTGGTGTTTTCCCCTTTTCTTTGTTGGACTGCTTTTATGTGATGTTTGGCAGTCTGCCTGCAACAGGTACTCAGTTTTTTTTACCATTTATTTGGTAGCTGCCTCTGTCCATTCTGATGTTGGAGAACTTTCTTTATACACATTATTCGTAATGCAGCATGATCCTGCTAAGAATCTCTGCATTTAGTTTAATGCTGGAAACACTTCAGATGAAGGATCGATCCCTTTTTCCTACTTGGCAGCTACTCCTTTATGTAATTACAATTTCAAATCAATCCTAATGATATGGATATCAGTTTAAAGGAGAACAAATTATTTGGAGTTTTGTCCTTCATTTTATCAGTTCTGTGATTTAAGGACTTCCTTTTTTGGAGTAAAGCTTTGCATCACATTTGTTCCTGGACTCTAATTATAGCCTGCAATATATCTTTAGCAAAGCAACAACAAGATACTTTAATTTTTGACTCATCACAGTTTGAATTTCATGAATCTGGTGCATATTCTTCAAGGACTGCCATGCAACATTTGTTTGGGACTATTACACCCCCCTTTTTTTTCTCTTTTTCCTGTAGTCTGATCAGTTCTATACAACTAGGGACACAGAAGCGCTCTCTCACAGAGGCTGCCTGCACTTTTTTTGATCTACCTGTAAGTGTTCTTTTTTTTTATCTAAATGCTGTAGGACCATTTTATTCTTGTTAGGTGCTGCTCTGAGATCTTACTCTGCATGGAGCACATTCCTTGAAAATGGTCTGTTCATTTTAATATACATTCTGGGGAGTTACTTTTTTCCATTTATACTTCTTCCTTTCCCTCTTCAGTTCTCCCCTTTATCTCATCTCTTTTTGATGGTTCTTTTTCCTGTCTTAACTCTGCCCTTTATTTTACTATATTTTATTCTGCGGCTATTATGCCTATATGATTGTCTCCCTCAACACCTTGCAATACCTTGTACGTGTTCTACTTGCTTTTTTTAATATACTATTGATCTTGGCTTTCTCTTTTTTATTTATATTTCTGGTCTTTTTCTTGATGTTTTCTTTGGGATGTAGTCTTCTTTCATTTACATAAGAGCTGACAGTTTCTATTCTGCTTCTTCTTCCTCATCCTCTTCCTTTTTCCTTTTTTTATGCTGTTACTGGATTGGGTGTATTATTACTGTGATAACAAACCTGCCTTCACTATGCATTGTCCAACTTGTAACTTTACAAGTACTATCCACATTGAGAGTTGCAGTACCTTTTAAAATGTATTCATTTAATTTATTACTAAGTATTATAAAGGACTTTGCTAGCCAGAGTCTGATTTTTCTCCTGCTATGCCCTTCATTTGACTTTGACCCAAGACCTTGACCATACTTATAAATCATCTACCCATCTTTCACCAGCCCAGCACTCTTTACTTGAGATGCTAGAATCTTTGGGGCTGTGTGACCAATGGCAGACTTTAAACCCCTCTACTAAAAATCACACTTTTTTTGCAGCATATTGCTCGCTATCTAGAATAGATTATTTTCCGATTAGGCATTCTCTTTTGACTGTGCTCTATTCATGTGCAATTTCCCCAAGAGCATTATGCTATCACTCCATGGCTCAGCTTTCCATGTCATATTTATCCATCTCAGACCAGGATACCACCTGGAAACTGAATAATCAGTTACTTAAGAATGATTTTAATTTAGTTTGCATTAAGGAGACTCTCAACCTTTATCTAAGTGAAGATTGGGGGACTTTAAGTAAAGTAAAGTAAAGCTTTATTTATATAGTGCCTTTCAAAAACCAAGGTGCTTTACAGAGTAAAACAAGCTATATATAATAATAAAATTACAAATATGTAATTCAATTAAAACCAACTGGAAAAGCCAATTGAAATAAATATGTTTTAAAATCTGATTTAAACCTATCTATGGTCAGGCATTCTCTTAACCGACGAGGTAGAGAATGCCACAGGGTAGGGGCTGCAAAAGGAAAAGCACGAGCACCAGATGACTTCAAACATACCCTGGGAATCTCTATCAATCCCTCTTTGGTGAATCAGAGGGGTCAAAGGGGATGGTAGGGAGTCAGAAGATCTTGCAAGTAGCCAGATCCCAGTTTGTGTAGGGCTTTAAAAGTCAGAAGACCGACCTTAAAGATGATCCACCACTGAATAGGCAGCCAGTGCAGTTTACCCAGCACAGGAGTGATATTACTGTCTCTATCTGTGCCTGTCAATAACCTGGCTGCTGCATTCTGCACTATCTGCAAGTGGTGGATATCAACCCCAGGAAGCCCTAGGTAGAGGGCATTGCAGTAGTTAAGGTGGGAGGTGACAAAGACGTGGACCAGTGTTGAAAGGTCGTACAGGGGAACTAGATGTTTCACTCAGGCGATATTCCTCAATGATAATAAGAAGATATGACAATGGCAGACTTTAGAACAAAGAGACAAAAAATGGTTAGCCTGTGAGACAGTGTTACAGGGAGAATTTATCCACCTTGCCACTGAAAGAAAGAAAAATCTGCAAGAAAAATTATCCTTTCACCTTAGTGCTATCTGCAGGCTGGAATATATTGACTCCTCTTCACTGGATCAGCAGTTAGAACTAGAATTACATAGAGACAGATATGCAGACTTGCTCAGAAAGAGGGCAGAATGTGCAATTTATAAAACAAACCAAAATGGGTGGATCAAGGTGAAAAGGGAGGGAAGATAATGGCTCTGGGGCTGTGGAAAGCAAAATGTTCCAGGATAATTACCCACATCAATGCTTTATAGGACCAGCCTATCCAAACTCCTCCTAGAGCTATTGCTGAATAATTTTATGACTATTTTAAGAATCTATATGGACCCCCCCATGTTCTTCTCTAAATCAGATGTCCATGACTATTTAAAGTGGATCCCACTGCCTACATTATCAGTTGTCCAGCAATGTGGTTTGATCTTTCCCATTTCCCCAGCTGAGGGGGCTAATACCATATCCTCACTGTCATTAGACAAGGCTCCAGGATCCGATGGGTTTATGTCCAACTTTTATAAATCACTTGCTCAGGAGCTGACACCAATTTTAACGCCAGTTTTTAATGATATCCTTGACAATGGGGTTTAGATCTCTCCCTTTAGAGGCCCTAACTGTGCTTCTTCCCAAGCTAGGAAAAGATTCAGAACAGGTTCCCAATTATCAGACTATTTCGCTGGTGAACCAAAACCTGAAGATACTTAGTAAAATCCTACCTACTCGTATCAATCAGGTTTGGCATCATCTAATTGGACCAGAACAGGTCAGTTTTATGCCCTATAGGTCTGCATCTGATCATCTTCAGAAACTAGGGCATATTTTCTTGGCATCCTGGGATCTTTGATGCTATGCAACTTTGACATCCTTGGATGCCAAGCAAGCTTTTGATAGGGTGGCCTGGCCCTTTCTGTTTAGTGTACTTGGTAAATTTGGTTTTCCCACCATATTTGTTAACTGGATTCAAATGCTTTATGATCAACCCTCTGCTAAAATTTATTGTAACTTTTTTTCCCTTTCCTTTGTAACATGTAGTGGCACCAGACAAGGCAGCTCATGTTCCATTTTATTATTCAATTTATATTTAGAGCCACATATATCTATAATTCAGCTTCACCCTTCTATCTCTGGCATTATGGTAGGCTGTAATGAGTGTAAATTGTCTGTCTATGCAGATGACATTCTGCTCCATATTACTCACCCCCAAAAATGTATACATATTACTATGGAAACTATTAATAATTTTGTCTCTCTTTCTCATTATAAACTTAATAATAATAAAACTGTGGCTATGCCCCTTACTAAGTTTACGCATCAGGCAGATATAGAACCTTATGGTTTTATTTGGGCACCTCACTCTTTAAAGTATCTAGGGATTAATCTTTCTATAGATCCACTTCAACTGAAGAAACTTAACCTTGATAATTTAATTTCTGCTCTTAGAATGGACCTGAAAAGATGGCAACACTTACCGCTGACAATTTGGGGACATATAACTATTGTGAAAATTAAAGTTCTTCCTCAGTTGTTTTATACCTTTCAGATGCTAAACATATACGTCCCACTGCATTGGTTTAATATGGTCCATTCACTAATTTCTAAATTTATAAGGGTTGGGAAATCAACACACTGTGCTTACTTTAAATTAATTGCTCCCAAAGCCTTGGAGGCGTAGAAACACCAAATTTTAAACATTATTATTGGGTCATGCATTTGAATTATTTATTTCAATAGTTTTGACCTGTGGACACAGATTCTGCTCACTTCTACACACCATTGTGGTTAACTATTGAGACAGCACAAATTAAAACTTGGGGACTTTCAACCCTTTCACTCATTTATACTAAACACAGTAACCTCCTCTTAGAAATACACCAATCAGTGACTGGGTCCTCACTTTTAGTATTGAAACAGTTTTTATATCAGGCCTCTTTTAATTTTTATACTGACATCTCACAACCTCGTGGGAATTTTAATTTTGTTGTTGGTTGGAAACCACCTTCTCCCATTTCATACTGTTCAAGGAAGGTACAACTGGAAATGCAATTCTTTTTTTAAATATTTCCAACTTCAACATCCTGTTAAACACTACTTGGGTCCCTCTTCATGGGATTATACCTGTGAGACTTTCATATCATCCTTAAAATCCTTGGCACTCTCCCCTCATTACTTTACTGTTTTCTGCTAGAAGAGCTGTATAAGACATTTAATATGTAATATAAATAATGTATTGTGCCTGAAAATAGTCATTTCTTGGCTAGTGCACCTACCCAGTCAAAAAAACAAATAAAAATAAATAATGGCAAGAAGCTCTTCCAACTTCTGATCTAAATTGGGCTAAGGGCTCAGCTCCAGGCAGCATGGGCAGAGATTGTGCACCTCAAATTTCATATTCAAGAGGAAATATATTATAAGAACCACCTGCCATTTCCCTAAAATTCAACAGAAGCACCTTGACCGCAGAGGGTAGTTGGTCTGGGAGGTTGGCAGGTGGTTAGAAGGGGCAAATCAGGTGCCCCATCACTCAGTGCTCTCCAACATTTTACCACAACACACCATATACAAACTACAAACAGGTATCTTGCTCTATCTCTGAAATCAAACAAAGGGGCAGAGGACACTGCAGAGCAGGATAATGCAACTCAGGAGTTAGCACAACAAAACTCCCCCAAAACAGAAACCAAAACAAAAAAAGAAAAAAGGAAATCCAAAGAACTTCTTCTCATATGAGACTTCATGATGCGAGGAGTTGATACCTATCTCCAGCTAGGGGTAATGGTCAGATGTCTCCCAGGTACATCAGCATGGAGACACACTGACCACATTAATAAAATAGTTCAGGAAGCAGAAGAAAACATTGACATCCTGGTACAGATAGGGACTAATGATCTCGCCAGCCAGTCAGTTGTGGAGACCAAGGAACACCTGACCAGATTGGGTGACAAACTATCATCCATTGCATCCAGCATCTTCTTCTCTGAGATCCTGCCAGTCTGGAAGAGGAGGGGCAGATGGACAGAGGGTCAGAGAAGGGGAGAGAGGGAAGCTAAACATGTGGCTCAAGGGCTGGTGCCAGGAAAAAGGACACAAATTTGTAGGGAACTGGCAACAGTTTGGGGAGTGAAAGTTCTTTAAATTTGATGGACTGCATCTGACTAAGGAGGGAGTCAGTGTATTGGGGCAGAAGTTTGAAGCCTTTGCAGAATATTTAAACTAGCAAATGGGGAGAGGGGTGCAGCACCCCATACGTTGAATGGGAAGAACACCCCCTCCCAGCTCAACCAGTGGTCAAACAGGAGTTTAGCATGTTTGCAGTTCATTTGCATCACCAGGTAAGGGAAGAAGTCTGGCTCTCCATACAGTGCACAGGAGAAATGCCAGACCTCACTCAACAACTAACACACTGAAATCTGGCCAATGGAAAATCATGTACACAAATGCTTGCAGTCTGAGAAACAAGATCTCAGACCTGCAGGCAATAATGAAAGAGGTTAAACTGGACATAGTAGCAATTAGCGAGATGTGGTTTACCAATAACCACACTTGGGAGACTTCAGTACCTGGCTATGTACTTTTCAGAAGAGACCAAGGTACAAAAAGGAGGGGTGGAGTGGACCTGTATGTCAATGAAAATATCAAAGCTACAGAAATTCAGAACACACATAAGGAGCCAGAAAAACTGTGGGTCACCCTGGAAACAGGAAATGGGACAACCATAAGAACTGGTGTTGTCTACAGGCCCCCAGACCAGGGGGAGGACATATACACATTACTGTTAGAAGATATGCAAAACATGACAGCTAAAGAAGAGGTTCTGATAATGGGAGACTTCAACATGCCAAATACAGATTGGTCAATACCAGCAGGAACATATGCCAGAACTAGACACATGGTGGATTCCCTGCAGGGGGAGGGCCTCAAACAACTGGTACAACAACCCACAAGAGACATGGCTAACCTAGATCTAGTACTGACTAACAGGGAAAGGATCACAGATCTCCAGGTAGAAGGTCACCTGGGGGCCAGTGACCATCACATGGTATGATTCAATTTGGCCACTACAACTAAATCATCCCATTCCAAGGCAAAACTACGGGACTTCAGAGGAGCTGACTTTGATAAGATAGCCAACAGAGTTAAGCTAGCCCTGGCAAAAAGAAATACAGATGAGGGTACAGGCAAAGTGGGCAAGCATTAAGGATGCAATACTTGAAGCAACATCCCATTGTGTTATAGAGAAAAGGAAGTGCAAAAGAAGAAGGAAACCACTTTGGTTCTCAAAAACAGTAGCAGAAAAGGTCAGAGCCAAAAGGCTGGCCTTCAGGAAATATAAGGGAAGACAGCGGGATGAAGATAGGGAGGCATGCCAAACTTCCCTAAGGGAAGCAGGGAAGGCAGTAAGGCAGGCAAAGGCCCAAACTGAATAAACACTGCACAAACAGTAAAAGAAGGTGACAAGACTTTCTGTAGCTACATTACTGAAAGGAGAAAGTCCAGAGGTGGTATTGCTAAGATCAAAGGAGATAAGGGGGGCATGTGAGGAGGAGGACCTTGTAAAAGCATCTATCCTAAATAGATACTTCTGCTCAGTATTTACTGAAGAGAAGGTATGACAGGGCCCACAGCTCAGCACCATGGACACAGGGGGGAGGGAGGTGAGAACTAGTCCCTTCACAAAAGAAAGGGTCCTACAAGAGCTCAATAAGCTCAGGGTGGACAAGGCAATGGGACCTGGTGGCATACATCCCAGGGTACAAAAGGAGCTAAGTGTGGAACTATCAGAGTCATTATCAGAACTGTTTAGTGAGTCTCTGAGCACAGGAGAGGTCCCAGAAGACTGGAGAAGGGCTCATGTGATCCCACTCACAAGACTGGTAGCAGGGAGGAGACAGGAAACTACAGACTAGTCAATCTCACCTCAGTAGTGGGCAAGATTATGGAGGCATTTCTTAAGGAAAGGATAGTGCAACACCTGGAATCCATAGCAGCACAGGATCCAAGACAGCATAGGTTTACAAAAGGAAGGTCCTGTCAAACTTATATCATAGATTTCTTTGACTGGATAACCAGAGTGGTGGACCAAGGGGGAGCAGTTGATGTCGCCTACCTTGATTTCAGCAAAGCTTTCGATACTGTTCCACATATAAGGTTGATTAATAAGCTGGGTAGGCTCGGGGTGAGTCAGAAGTTGGTCAACTGGGTGGCAAACTGGTTGATGGGCAGAAAACAGAGAGTGGTGGTAAACAGTACACAGTCAAAACACATGCAAGTCACAAGTGGGGAACCTCAGGGATCAGTCCTGGGGCCAGTCCTCTTCAATATCTTCATCAATGACATTGCAGATGGACTAGAGGGTAAGGTTTGTCTGTTTGCAGATGACACCAAGATCTGCAACAGAGTAGATGATCCAGATGGGGTGGGCAGAATCAGAAGAGATCTAATAAACTAGCAAAATGGTCGGAAGAGTGGCAACTGGGGTTGAATGCAAAGAAGTGCAAGATCATGCACATAGGGAAGATAAATCCTCAAGCCACCTATAGGCTGGGAGGAGAGTTGCTGGCAGTCACAAGAGAAGAAAGAGACTTGGACATCATCATCACCAAAACACAGATGACCTGAAATCATGCAAGCAGACCACTAAAGCAGTAGGTAAGGCTAGGGGGATGTTAGGGTGTATTAGTAGGGGTATCACAAGTCAGAAGAGGGCGGTAATAATCTCTCTTTACAAGACACTGGTTAGGCCCCATCTGGAGTACTGTGTGCAGTACTGGAGGCTACACCTTCACAAGGACATTAACTAAATTGAGGCAGTCCAGAGAAGGGCAACCAAAATGGTACAGGGACTGCATCAGAAAACATATGAGGACAGATTAATGGAGCTCAATATATATACACTAGAGCAAAGGAGGGATAGAGGTGATATGATCGAAACATTCAAACACCTTAAGGGCATTAACAAGGTGAAAGAGTCTAACATGTTTCAATATAAGAAAAATAGCAGGACAAGAGGACACAGCATGAGATTAGAGGGAGGCTGTTTAAGGGGTAATGTGAGGAAGTTCTTTTTCATAGAAAGGGTGGTGGATGCATGGAACGGCCTACCTCAGGAAGTTGTGGATATGAATACAATACAATGCTTCAAACATGCATGGGATAGGCATAAGGGAGCAATACAGATGAGTATGAATAGATAGGCCATTGACAGAGCAAAGGACGATGTCATATTTATAAGATAGAAAAAGAAATGAGCTGACTGGATGGGCCTTGCAGTCCTTATCTGCTGTCAACTTCTATATGAAAATTTAGTTTCCACTGTCTATTGCAGGATAGACTTAAGTTGAAACAGTACTTTATTTTACAGGATCTATATTTTAGTCCTGTTAAGTTGCATATAATGGGGAAGTTGGAAACAGATATATGTACTAGATGTTGCTCAGCAGCAGGTACATTATTACACAGTTTTGAGACTGCCCGTCTTTTTGTAAGCTTTGGAATGAGATTAAGTCCAGGGCAGTTCCCTTATTGGGCATTCAGGATTATTTTACCCCTGAAATATGTTTAGTAGGGGATCTTACCTCTGTTCTTTCCCAGGAACAAAAATATCATAGTCAGATGATTGCTATGTCAGTTAAAAGAATGGTCTTAAGACACTGGAAAGACCAGCATAACTTTGTTTATGTGGAACAGCTTAATGAATTACTGAATAATCTTCGGATGGAGAAGTTAATTGCCAGTACACATAACAATATGCATGTATACAATAAAAAATGGTGGACCCTTCATACACTCTATACATTAGCCTAAATTTTATAATTTCATAGCCCTTCAGTATTTTACTTTATTTCTTTCAGAACATACTGACTGTGCATTGATGATTTTTATGGTAAGTTTATCTCATTTCTAAAAGTCTCACTCTAGTACTATTAACATATTCTGTATTGGTTGTACTGTTAACTTTTCTTCCTATTTTGTTCCTAGTCTTGTACTTGCTTTTCCTTTTTTAAACATAGTTTGTGGGAATTTCTTTTTTTAGATTTATTGGTTGTTTACTTGGTTTTTGTAAACTTATACACAATAAACTCAATTTAAAAAAAAGGACAAAATCCAATGCTATTAAGATGAATTCAAATGGGAATTTTTCATGCAGAGGATGCTTCATGAGGAAGTGCTTGCAGGACCTAATATGGGTATACAGGGATACCACATCTATGCCCAGTAAATGATCATTTTCATGCAATTCAAATATTTTATTTTTTTCTAAAAGATCCATGGGCAGGTCCATAACACAGCTTTTAAGAAAGAAAAAAATCAATTAATCTGCACAAATTCTCATGAAGAGAACATAACCCCCAAACAATTGGCCTCCATGGTGGGTTAGTTATGAATGTATTTTTTCTATGTAGAATATAAATAGTAGATACAATAAGGATTTGAATTATAATTGCACCTAAATTCATTTTCTGAGCTTGCAACAATGCCTTTTGCCACCTATAGTAGGTCCAACAGCTTCTTCTAAAATACAACAGTGGGGCCACCCATAAGTGTTCTATAACTCTCAGAATCAGACAACTCTAACATCTTTTGTTTGTAAAACCATTTTGTCATCATGACAGTAGTACCCCTCTTTTCTGCAGGTTTTGTCACAATATCCAAGTTATTTTTAAGCTGCTACAATACTCTGTTTTTAGATACACTTAAATTCTTGCAGACAAAGGGTGTCTGATGATAGCAAGTTTTCTAATTCATTCAGAACAGCTTTTAAATGCCTTAATTTATGGATTATCACCGTTAGGGCAAAAACTTGCCATCAGTTTAAATGTGTTTTTTTGTGGTTCTACAAATGTTCCCCCAATGATTCCAGATATTAATTTAGCATCACCGTTTGCTACTATGTCATTATTTTCCATGCACAAATGCTCTAAAACCTCAAAGTTCTGTATATCTTGATGAGTCCATGTTAGAATTTCATCTGGATCATCAAGGTCAAAGTTCAAATTTGTTTCAAAAACAGTTTAATTTTCTATAGACACAATATTTGTATCAGCAGCCTCACCCTGCAATATATTTGTCAAATATGTCAAACCCCATGGTGTTGTTAGGCACCAGATTATTTATGTGGAACTCCTTTAAACGTATCTTTTGAAATGGATTATACACATCTATTTTTTATCTGGAAAAGGTCAGGGAATGAACTCAGGACAGAAGAGAGACCTCTTGAAAGTATAGAGATTTGTTCAGCTTGAAGTCTGTTAAATTATTTCTATTGTCCCTTGCCCTGCCATCTCAGATCATATCTATTTGTTGCTGCTTCTGCCCTGCAACAATGGTGGAAGGGGAGTTGGACATAGCTGCCATCACTGAGACATGGACCATCTAATACCAGGACTGGGACCTAGTGATCCCTGGGTACACACTGTACTGTAGGGACAGAGAAAAAGGGAAAGGGGAGCGGTGGCCATCTATGTAAGGGAAGGGAAGGAATATTGAGCAACAAGGAGGAAGGGGAGGAGGGCAGGGCTGAAGCCTTTTTGGTGCAACTCTAGAACTCCAAAGAAGGTTAGAGTGAGGGTTGTGCACAGGTCTCCCTCTCAAAATGAGGAGATCAGCCAGGAGTTGGGAGAGCAAACAAGGAAGCTCAGTGGTAAAGGTAATGATGTGGTGGTTGAGGACATCAGTCTGCCGGGGGAAGCTTGGAACACTCCAGCTATATCAAGTGCCAAGTAGAGATGGGTAAAGTCCCTAAAATTTACTATGCAAAATAATTTGTGAATTGCATGAGACTCATGGGGAGCAATTTTTAAATTTGCATTGGCAGACTGACAGGGAAGTGTGGAATTTCACCCACAAAATTCCACACATCCCCACATTACCTTTCCTGCTGTTTAGTGGATGCCCCACCCCCACACCTGCAAATCACTGGCTTGAATTAATAAAATACAGTATATATATATCTATATATATAGATATATATTTCCCTGATGTCTAGTGGTTCCTCACTGCTGATCACTGGCCCCAGTTTAAAAAAATATATATACAGTATATATATATATATATATATATATATATATATATATATATATATATATATATATATTCTTTGCAAAAACTTAATTAATGCATTAGTTAGGATTGTTCTACAATGACAAAAGTAAGGAAATTCAATGTTAGGGTTACAAACCCTAACCACCCCACTACCAGCACTACCAACAGGCAATGGGATGTGCGTTGGGGTCGTCGGCCTAACTCTCACCCCATTGCATGTGTAAAGAAGCTAAGGTGGTGCAATATAGGAGAATGGGGTGAAAGGTAGCCCTGATGACCCCAATGCACACCTCAATGCCTATTGGTGGGGGTGGGGTGATGGGGTGGTAACCCTAACAGCGAATTTCCTTACTTTTGTCACTGTGGAACAACCCTAACTGATGCATTAACAAAGTGTTTGCAAAGAATTTCCTTTCTTTTTTTAAAAGTAAGTAGTAATAGAAATGGGCAGCTTGGTGGGAGCACAGGGCCTGTACCAAGCCACACAAGTGTGGCAAGTACTATGTGTTTTTGTGGGAGCGCGGGCCCTCTGGTCCCTGCTTTCCCAGTTACAATTAAGTATGGTTCTATATAGCAGTCAAATAAAGCAAGGAGACCTAGTTATGGTAATTTGGCCATATCTTGTGAAGTGCACGTGCCACAAAGTGAACTTAAGTGTCGCTGTAATCATTAAAGTCAGTAGTTGTCACAGGAATGCAGCAAACACATGTCACTCATCATTTCCCTAGTACAGGCACCAAAAAGTTCTGTAAGTGTGAACTGTGAAGGCATAGCAATCATCGATGCACATGAAAGTATACATGTGGGATAGTAATTCACAAATATCTCAGGAACCGTACATGGTAGGAAAAAAATTCAAATTTCACAAGTTTCATGGGTATCTAAGCTAGTTCTATGCTAAGAATTTTTGTGACAAAAAGTCTGTATCTCGAACTGTTTTCCAGATACAGGCCCTGAAAGGTGTCACGGTCGCCACAATGTTATCCTATGGGGAAAATGTGGAACTTTGGAATGCTGTAACTATGGCCCTGTTGAATGTTTTTGTACCAAACCACCAAAAGGCACACCTGTGGGAGTAGGACTTTCCACCTTGAAACGTTTAGGGCAATACAGCAATCCACGTTGCCACAATGAGGGGACCAAAAAAAACAGCGCCACAGTGTTATCTTATGGGGAAATTTCCAAACTTCACAATGCTGTAAGTATGGCCATGTTCAATGGTTCAGTATCAAACTACCAAAAGGCACACCTGTAGGGGTAGAGCTTTGCACCCTAAACATTTCTGGTCAATATGACAATGCATGTAGCCACAATGAAGTGACAAATAAAACGACTCCCACAATGTTATCCTATGGGAAAATTCATAAGTTTGGAACACTATAACTAGGGATGTGGTGACTATTTTCTAAGCAAACCACTGAAAGGCACATTTGCGGCACTAGGGCTTGCCACCCTAAAAATTTCAGGCCAATATCACAATCTAGCTTGCCACAATCAAGTGACAAAGAAAGCAGCATTTCAGAAAATGTGGTTGTGCAGTGTTACCGTGGTCATTTAAAATATGATAGTGGCACTCCTATCTTTATAATGGGAATACAACTGTGAACTTAAAAAATAGTGTTGTGGTTGTATTTTTTATGGTTGTGCTTATTGCTGTGGCAGTTTGTGATAGTGGCATGATCAAAAAATGGCAAAATTGTGGAACAAATCTGAAACCCACATTTCCAGACCAGCTGGTGAAATACTAATGCCAGATTCCTGTTCCTCAGGCCCCAAAATGGTAAACCCAATGGTTGATGTGTCAAAAAGTGCAGTATTTAATGAGTTATATTGTTTTTTCTCTCTCTTGCTATCTGAAAACAAGATGGTGGCAGCACAACACTATTTTTGGCAAGCTCAACACTAAAAAATACTATCACAAAAATTTTCGAGCTGCACATATACATTTTCCCATAAGATATAATGGGGCACTAAAAACGCTATAACTTTTGAATGGAACAAGCTTTTTACACAAAATCTTCAAAAGGCACATCTGCGACACAGGACCCATGTAGCCCACCAAATTTGAACCCACTCAGATGTAGTCTTCGGTACGAGAAAACAGAATGTTGGGATTTTTCACATTTGGTAGTGCACTACGATTCCACAACCGTACATCTGATCGAAAAGAAAATTTCCAGATCCAGAGACCTACCGACAATCTTGCTCCATTTCAAATTTCAGGCAAATCAGACAAATGGTTACAAAGTTATTAAAGTGCAAAATTTGAGGTTTAACATAGAAATGACTACGCAACCCTAACTATAGTGGCACTACCATGGTTGCCTGCTTGGGGTCCAGGTGAGGGTCCAGTTAGGGAGGGAGAGAGGTGGCAACTGAATTTGATGAAGGGGCACTCCCTGACTGGTTGGGGGGATGGGAGGACCACTAGTCACTAGGAATTTTATTAATAATTATATATATATATATATATATATATATATATATATTTTAAACTGATGCCGGTGATCAATGGGGATTTTATTAATAAATATATTTTTTAAGACTGGGGTTAGTTATTGGTGGGGGCACTAGACACCAGGGATTTTAGTTATATGTATTTGTGTGTATATATATATATATATATATATATATATACACTAGGGCGATGATTGGCAGGGTGGTGTGACCACTAGACACCAGGGTAGGTCACAGGTGGTGTTGGGGGATTCCCCATTTGTAACCTCTGCTTATTTTGGATTTGGGTGCAATTTGCATTTAAAACCCCCAAAATGCAAGGCAAAGCCACAAATGGCAAATTCTGGGTTATTTGGAAAAATTTTGCAAAGTGGTCCATGGAGGCAAATTTGGTGACTTCACTGCCTATTCATACATGGAGTAAAACTTTGCTGCATCTCTTGTGCCAGGGAGCAGGTCCTCCTGGAGGTTTTCCTCCAGGACGGTTTCCTAAAGCAGAGGGTAACAGAACCAGCCAGGGAGGGGAATATTCTGGATGTGGTGCTGATGGACAGAGAGCATGTCCAGGATGTAGGGGTGGAAGACCCCCTGGCAGGTAGTGACCACTGAACAGTGTAGTTCTCCCTTAATCTATGAAAGGAGGTAGCCAGAACAAAAACAAAATTGCTGGACTTCAAAAGAGCAGACTTTTTCAGTATGGGTAGCATACTGGAAGGACACCTCACCAACATCCATCCAGACATGAATGCTGAACAGAAATGGGCAATCATCAAGATGGCACTTGCAGAGGCTACTAGTGTATGTACAAAGAGCCAAAGAAAAAAGTCTGGATCAATAAACCAAGCTGGTTGAGCAGGGAGGTAGTGGAGAGGGTGAGGGAAAAGAGAGCTGCCTTTAGAAGTCATAAAAGATCCAACAGAGAGGAAGACAAGGAGGAATACTTGAAGAAATACAGGGAGGTGAGTAGGGTAGTAAGGGCAGCCTAGGCTTCAAGGGAACTGAATCTGACAGAGGGGATCAGAGAGGGGGAAAATGATTTCTTCAGGTATATGAGGGAGAAGAGAAGCTGTAAGGATCAGCTAGTAAGGATCAAGAAAGGTGGAGGGTGGGCTGAAAAGGTGGCCGAGCAGGCAGAAGCACTCAACGTGTACTTCTGCTAGCTGTTTCTCAGGCAGAAGGATGGGCCTATGCCCCAGAGGAAAGGTGGGGTGGGTATGGGGGGAGATAGGGTTATGCATGGGGAGATCCCAGTGGGCAGAGTGTTGGAGGGCCTTAGGTCACTGTGGGTGGATAAGGCACCAGGGACGGATGGAGTGCATCCAAGGGCCCTGATGGAATTAGCAGAGGTCCTTGTAGGATCACTGACAGACTTGTTCAACACCTCCCTGGTTACTGGGTCCATGCCCAGGGATTGGAGAATGGCACATGTGGTTTCCATTGATACAGTAGGAGCAGGCCCAGGGATGAACCAGGTAACTACATACTGGTTAGCCTTACCACCATTGTGGGGAAGCTAACAGAGACTATCCTTAAGGAGAGGCTGGTGAGATTTCTAGAGGAAAATGGTATCCTGGATGGCAGGCAACATGGGTTTGTCTCAGGCAGATCCTGTCAGACAAACCTGGTTGACTTTTTTGATTGGGTGATGTGAGCACTGGATGAGGCCATGCAGTGGATATCCTTTACCTGGACTTCAGCAAAGCTTTTGACTAATTTTCTCATAGAAGGCTGACCAGCAATTTCAAAACCCTAGGAGCTGGGGAAAAACTGGTTGGGTGGGTTTGGTTAAAAGCTGGTTACAGGACAGGCAGCAGAGAGTAGCTGTTAGAAGAGAGCTTTCAGAGCCCAGAGCTGTTATCAGTGGGGTCCCACAAGGCTTGGTGCTGGGACCGGTGCTGTTTAACATCTTCATTGCTGACATATCAGATTGTATAAAGAGTAAGATCCACCTCTTCACTGACAACACAAAGATCTGCACAGAAGTGGATAGTAGGGATGGGGGTGAAATACTCCAAGAAGATTTGACAAGACTTGAGTGCTGGTTAGATATGTGGCAACCGGTGTTCAACACTAAGAAGTGCAAGGTCATGCACTTGGGAGACAGAAATCCAGGGAATAGCTGCTATTTAGGGGGAGTGAAGTTGTCCACTTCAGTGGAGGAGAAGGGTCTGGGGGTACTAGCAACAGGGGAAATGAACCACTCAGCACAGTGTAAGAAGGCAGTGGCAAAGGCAAATAGAATGCTGGAGTGCATCACCAGGAGATATTAAAAGGAGGAAGGGACATCAGGGGACACAGTCTGAAACTGGAGGGAGGAAGATTCATGAGGGAGATGAAGGGTCACTACTTCATGGAAAGAGTAATGGCAAGTTGGAATGCGCTGCCAGAGGAGGTGGTATCATTGAAGTCGGTGGCCAGCTTTAAGAGGGGGTGGAACAAGATCAAAGGGAGGGTCAAAACTGAGGGGGAGAGTGGGGAGGAGGTTGATGGGGTAGGAGGAAATAAAGTGGAAGGGCAGACAAGGGGGTGGCAGCTGCAGTTTAACAGACTGGGTGCTGCACACTCAAGAAGACTCAGTAGACCATAAGGACTGTATCTGTTGACAATTCATATGTTTATATGCTTCCTCCTCCTTGTTTTGCATTTCAGCCTTGAGTATTGTTTTTGCCTTATATCTTTATCATTGATTTGTACGTTACCTCCTCTGGGGATTATACTCCCAAGGTTTCTGTTGATTCAGCTTCTTCTTCTTCTGGTGAGGCAAGGGATGTCAGTCCCTGATTCTTTCTTCTGTTCAAGTAGGAATGACCTCTGCTTTTTGAGTGCTGCCGTTTGCCCCAGGAATAGACCGGCCCCTCACTGTAGTATGGTGACTCCTTGTCGAGCTTCTTCTCCTAACAATTAACAATTTCCACTGCATGTGTCTCTAGCTGTTTTTGCAGATCACAGTCCAGCTCCATAAATTCAGGTGACTTTTTAAACTTAGCAAGCTTCTTCTCAATTTTTATGATCTCCTGGCTGGTTTTCTGGTATATTTCCATGTCCTCCTTAATCACAAGCTGCACAAAGCCTCTACTGCTGGCTGCTACATGCTGATCCCAGCCAGACCAGTTGTTAAACTCCTTCATCCCCCCCAGAGTGAAGCTTTATCATCCTTAATCCTATTGGTGCTTGGCCCATTTCCAAATATTGTTCCAGGGTCATAGTATTGTAGGCAATATTGATTTGTTGGAATACTAGTTTCTCCAGTGCTAGAAAGATGTTCTTTAAGCCCCGTGTCTCCAATTCAGGCTCTGGTACACTGAATTTATTCCTCAGATTCAATTTTGCTCTCTCCTTTCTCATGATCAGGTATAACCCAAAACAAAAGGATCTCCTGTATTCAAACATTTATCTGCTGCTGCGGCTCCATTCATAATCGTGGATAATGGTGTTACAATCTAGACAGGAATTTCTAGTACTGGAGGGCCTGTCACTGTTGTGTTGGATACCTGCATGGCCAAAACAGTACTCCAATCACACCTCACAGACACCATTCTGGTATCTATCTGGAGCTACTAGGTCCCTCTGCCACGGAACTTGATCCAACCAAATGGACTTGCGCCTCTCAGCTGCTGATGTGCAGGTGCCACTAAAGGGGCTGGCTAGCCCCCATACATTTATAACACCCAGAAATGCAGTGAATACTTAAGAAGGCACTTACTGTAGGAGCCAAAGGCTGCTTGTTCACATACATTTGTTGAGTAATATAGTCAGGCAGGTTCAACACATACAGTAAACAACTGAAATGTGCCGCAGCACTTTGCTCATGAGAGCTTCATCATGGGGTGGAGGTACAAGCTGAAAAAGCCCATTTTAAAGTCATCTGGCATTATGTCATAATTGTGCATCAAAATAATTATACAGTAAGTAAAGCATCCTTTTTTACAAAGACGAATTTTAGATAACGCCATTACTTACATGAAGAGGTATATGGGATGTCGGTGAATCAATAGTATTGTGCTTTGTTATTCTGTCATGCAGGTTTTGTGCTAATTTTATTTATTAACAGGCAGTATCACCTTAGTTGATTCAGGTATCTATACCTATTGGAAAATATGTTTTGCAAGATATGATTATTCGGACTACTGGAATAATCAATTTATATGAAATCCTGTTTGCACCCAGCACATACAGTACTTCATACACATAGTGAGGATTACAGTCTATAGTGTGTTGCTGGTATTGGCAATGGTATATTTATATTTATTTATTTTTATATGTATCAAACATTAGAGGGTTCATTTAATTTTTGTTCGCAATGTTTTGATTTTAATATTTTTTTTTGGAAATGTATCTAGAAGGGTTTAAGGTGGACTTCCCCTTTAATGAATTGGCTATTTATAGGTGATATATGTGGCAAACATTTACTCCCTAATGATGCTTTAAGTGAAATCAGTCAAAGTTTTGTGGCATTCTGCCAGTGTCTGTGGAAGGGGATGACGCTCACAGGTACTGTAAATAAAGCATTTTATAAACCTATTTTTCTGTGCCTTGGTATCAAGCATGTTTTGATGGTGGGTGTACTGGATTTATAGTAGTTGGTTGCTATTTGCATGACACCTGTGCAATGCATTTGCACTGCATGTGTACAGTCCTATATTCAAAGTTGTTAATACTGGGGCTATTCTTTTGAATATCCTAGTGTCAGCCTATTGGGGCTACCACTAGCACTAATACAGTGCTAGCACAGAGCAGGGGCTAATAACTGAATTTGGGGGCCAATTTCTTTAAAATTGGGTAATGTTGGAACTATGATGCCTAGACACCAATTTTTTTTAAGAAAGCTTAGATCATCTCAACTGATTCATCAATATAAGACAGTGCTACAGTTTCCATACATTGATATAAAAATATAAAAATGTTCACAAAATGTTTGAAGTCCTGTTATTTTTAACAACATAATATATTGGCATGTATAGATGTAGCGACACATGAGAACTGTATCATTAGGATCTGTTCATGTTGATTGAACTCTAAGTTTTATTTGAAAAGAACATAAAGCAGCTGTGCAATGAAAAATGTTTTCCCCAAAACTAGTTTCAGCTACAGTTAATAAATATAAGCATACTAGTCAAGTCTACTTTTCTAGGTACCTCTTATGCTGTGCACCATGAGCTTTTTTGTATTTTCTCAACCTTATCACAGGTATCCCTATGAAGGAGCAGAGTATATAGAGTGGCAAAATTAGAGCAGAAACAGGAGGGTGAAGTGTATGTTAGCAGATCTGGCTTTGGAGCCAAGGTGACTTTGGTCAAGGTGACTGGTAAGTCTGGTCCACTTTTCCTTCCTCTGTTTCCCAAGGCTGCCATCTCCCAGTGATTCTGAAACCTGGAGTTCATTATATATTGTTAGGGAAGGTTAGGGGGTGTAGCTGGTAGAGCCCCCCCCCCCCCAATTCTTCTAGTTTGTGTTCTGCCTTCTTATTCAGGTGCTTAACAGCATATTGTGGTGGTTTTCCTATCTGTTCACTGAGAGGCAGAACTTTTGTGACAGGATTACTCTGTGGTATGTATGCCTCCAATATATTGCTGCTGATAGGTTATCTTTCAGCAGATTTCTTTTTGCTGTATTGTGGGTGGCCCCCTAACACATGCCAACTCTACAATGCTATTTCTAAGCCAAATGTGGTAGCCATCTTTTTTCTGAGAAAAAAAAATTAATGAAAACATATATAAAATACACAGATTTGTGTGAAACTAGAAACATTTACCACAAAAAATAAACAAACAAAAAAAAAAACTGAAAGATTTCTGGAATCTTTTATAGTGAAGAAAAAAGTTAGGGTAAAATTTGCTACCTAATTTCATTGCACTATTACATTAAGTTTCTTTATATAACAATTTCAATTTCAAAGTTTTCAAAATATAATTCTAGCAATTGTAAAATGTCATAAAAGATTATTTTTGGAAATGGTCAGAATATATGAATGCTTGTTCTGTCAAAGAATATACACACTTCTCCTCCTCTCCTCCCCCTGAGGTAAATGAAACACCCCCTTCTTCCCAACTTATGTAGCGCCCATTTCCCACCCTCCTCCTCATATGAGGTTAGGAATGTGCAATGTGGCCAAAACCGACTCTGTGAATGAATCTGTGTGAATCCCAAAGTGTGAACTTGCTGAAGTCATGAAATCTTGACCAGTGAAGTTGTCATTTTTGGGGGCAAACGGATCAAAATTCACTCATGAAGTGGCCTGTGTTCCACAAAATGGCCACCTTGTGATAAAAATATCACAATTTGGGTGAAGTCATACTTCCTACGGTTCATGGAAACTTTGTGAAGCTTTGCAAGGATGAACTTTGGCTGCTTTGTGGCAGCTTGCTGGCAAAGTTTAAATTTTAAGCATCTCTATTCAAGGTAAATAAAACATCACCTCATCAACCCACATAGCACCCCCTCTACCACCCTTCTCCCCCAACAACAGTCTTGCCTACTGACTGTGTTAATATATATTTTTACGAAGTGACACTTCACTGTTTCATTACAATAAAGTGCCACTTTGTGTAATTAAAAAAAACTTCATACACCCTCATAGCACCTATCTCACCCTCCTTCCCCCAGATAAATAAACCCCCTTTCCTTCCAAATCATGTAGAACCCATCTTCCACCCTCTTCCCCTTGTAAATTAAACAGCCTCTCCCCAACCTATGAAACACCCCTCTCCTCCAACCCCCGCCCTCAGGGGTGCCTGCTGCCTGAATTAATATAATTTGTTGTGAAGTGATAATTTCACAACTTTTTATTACCATGAATCACCACTTTGTGCAGTTTTTGTATTAAAGAAACAAGGAAAGAAAAAACACTTCTCCCCAACTCTTGTAGCACCTCTCCCACCCTCCTACTGCAAGACAAAATGAAACAACCCCTTCTCTAAACACTTTTAGCAACCATCTCCCACCCTCCTCCATGTAATTGAAACAACCCCATTCTCACAAAGCATGTAGCACCCAGCTCTTTCTTTTGTCCCCCTTTTGCAACCTCATTTATCTTTTGATGCTCTTACTATAGCTCTTTCAGTGGGGACTCCCATGTGGGAGGATGGTGGGGTTATAGATGGCACATCATCCAGCAAAACATCAGGCAGGGGAGTGGAGTAGAGACAGGAGGTCAATTACAGGCAGAACAGGAGCAAGAAGGGGCAGAGAGACATTTGAGCTGGTGTTTGAGAGAGAGATGGGAAGGAGAAAGGCAACGAGCAGAGGGGAGATTGTTCCAGATGGAGGGGAAATGATACTGTAGGTGAAGACAAAATGCCCAGCAGCAGAGTGAGATGGGCCTGAAGTTATGTGAAAACAAAATAGTGCGAACTGGGATGGTAGTGCACTCAAAACAGTCCATGTAGTTACTAAAGTTCAAAGATTCAGGCATGCACCACCTTTTTTATATGAATGACTCTACTTCTCGGGTATCTTGTAAAATATTTATTTAGAAAATAAGAAAAGACAGACCATTAAAAGTTTGTGCACACTTGATGCATTTCGGATGCCTCAGAGCTTTTGATAAAGGATGTGAGGCATCTGAAATGCGTCAAGCCTTTCAGTGGTTTTGTCTTTTCTTAGTTTCTAAATAAATGTTTTAAAAGATACCTGAGCAGTGGAGTCATTCGTTTAAAAGGCTGGTGTGTGCCCAGATCTTTGAACTTTATTTGGGCCTGAAGTTACATGGGGAAGTGGGGTCACCCTTCCCCCTTGTGGAAGGGGAGTACCTTGGCAAACTTCCAGGACTGAGGAACAGCACAGAGGGGGAAAAAGAGAGGTTGAGATGGGAGATGTGGTTGGGAGATGGAGTGCTACATGAGTTTTGAGAAGGGGTTGTTTGTTTAATCTTGAAGAAAGGAGGGTAGTAGATGGAGTGCTACATAGGTTGGGAGAAGGGGGTATTTCTTGTACCTTTGCAGGAGGGGGTTAAAAGTATCTATGAGGGTGGGGAAGGGAAGTTTTTCTTGTTCAGTTTTTTATGTTGTATAAAATAATGTCAATTTGGAAAGTTGTGAGGTGTCAAACTTCACATTAGTGCTGCACAGAGGAATGCAGAATTCCTCTTGCAAAATTAATGGAGAATGACCATTTCTCTGGCAGAATTTCCACTGGAATTTTGTTGGTTCTCCTATGGAAAATACTGTGATCTGGAGAATAAAATTCTTTCTTTGTAAATGTTGCAGAAAAACTCATTCCACATTTTTCTGCCATAGAATTCCACCATTCCAATTCTGGTGAAATTCTATGGAATTTTGAAAATTTCACAAAATGTTGTTCTGCCAGAATTTGAAAATTCAGCAGAGAACTACTTCACATAGTTGTGTGAAGTGCAAAGTCTGAAATTATACCAACACTTTGCCAGTGAATTTATACACTGCAATTTTTCAAGTTACAAAAATCAAGACACATTTCAATCTGTAGAGTGTCATAGAAGTGCATTGAAACTGGCAAAAATACTAATTAACAATTGTTACATCAGCGCAACAAAGTAAAAATATAGTGCATTTGTTAGTTCATATACATGTCTATCACTATACAAATATCTGTGAGAAACAAATTTTATTTACTATTTTTTTTTTAACAAGGAGAACAATATTTTTCACACATTTTGACTATTATTCAGTGGTAGTAGAACATCTACTTAAATTATTTTCTTCATCTGACCTCAAGAGCTACTCAATCTTTACAGATACACAAAAGAGTAAAACTTGTGCACCTAGAATGTTTTGGGCAATACCCAATATTTCCCACCTGTACTGCCTCCACATCTTTTTTCTAACATTTTTTTTAATTATTCTTATTAACAACAAACACACATTCCTTACATCAGTTTGCAACTAGCTAAGTGCCGGCTTATCACACAGACAAATTCAGAAAATTATACGCTTCGGCTTTTACTATACAATCAATCCATTTAAATAGTAATATGCAGATGATGCAAAGCTAGGAGGCCATGTGGAAGCTCAGAGCAAAGAAACAAATATCAAAAAGATCTGGATACTATATCTAGTTGGTCAGGTAAGTGGGGAATGTCACTAAATACTGATAAATGCCACATTCTGCATAGGGGGTGACATAATCCATTTAATGAATACATCATAAACAACAGCATCTTAAGAAACAAAACTGAATGAGATTTGGGTATAACAACTGACATGAAACTTGATTTTAAGGATCAATATACACACATAGTAACAAAGGCAGACAGAATTCTGGGGACAATTAAATGAAATATCAAGAGCAGGACAGAAGTACTTATGACTCTATACTTCTCTTATGTAAGTGTGACAGAGTGACCTCTGTCATGCAAGGGTGCCCTGGAATTTGAACCCCCCCCCCAAGACGTACATTGCTGTCAGTGTGTAAAAAGGTAAAACATGCTATAATAAGCTTGCACACAGTCTGGGGCAAGAAAGAGAGAGTGTGGCTGGTTTTGATATTTCAAGCTGTCGCTCTTACTACGCTGGGAGCGCTATGAGCTCTATTAATCTCCAGACACTGAAAACAGCTGCAATGACTCAGGAGAACTGACTTAGAACAGTGTTAACGTTAGGCAGTTGCAATGAAGAGTATGTTGTACTGTATTAAACTGTTCTATAGTTGTCTACGTAGTCGCTAGGCATGTAAATGAGATTGAATCATTTTGGGTCAGTGTAGAAGGGAAATAAATATAGACATAAACAAGCTTACTGTTTGTTTCAGAGTTGTCCTCAGCATGGCTGCTGCTTTTGTGGGGGAATTCCTTAAGGAGTGAGTGCCCTCTAATGCCCCAGGAACTGTCACTTTTCCTGCTACCAAGGTAGCTACCTCAAGGTTGCTAGGCAATTAATAGCCTCATTATCATGTTTTCTATATATGTCTGGCTACAGTGTGATATAGGGAGATTTTTGTGATATACTAAAAAAGGTGTGATATACTAAAAAAGGTAGAAGGGATTATTATTTGGAGGACTCATGTAGATATTCTAAATCAGTACCTTGAGTAAAGAAATAGGCCTCTTATGTTAAGGGTCTGGGTCATGTGACCATGACCAAGGGGTATAAATACCCCCTTCTCCTAGACAAAAGTCAGTTGAGCTGGGAAGTGACAAGGAGAGGTCCACTGAGTGAGTAGATACAGAACTATGGAGAGTTGTAGCAGTTCTACAAATTCTAAGACTGTATTGAATATCTGAAGGTGCAAGAAACCACTGAAGGGACAAATGGTCATTATATTGTTAAATATTTTGTTTTACCTGACTTGAAGGTTATTATTTTGGTTTTTCTTATTTTCTGGTTTATTTTCTTCCTTTCTGTAAATAAGTTTTGTTAATAAATATCACACAAACTGTGTGTTTTAAATCTTAAAACATTGCCCTGTCTGTTTATTTCCCACCCTCTGCAACAGTAAGAATTCAGCTGGATTTTTGTAGACAGTTTTGGTGCCCTTACACAAGGAAGGAGGTCGACAGAGTGGAGAGAATAGAGAGAACATTCACAAAATCCATTGGGGATCAAAAATCTGTACCATTTCCACCCAGGCTGAAACAACTAGAATTACATAGCTTGGAGATTCGAAGGAAGCGCAGTGACATGCTGTTTTTCTATTATAATTTGAATGACTCATGCCTGATAAACAAACTAAATATTGAATTTAAAGATATAAATTCAGTAATAAGGGGACATTCCTTACAGGTTAAAATTAATCACTTTAAAACCAATAAAAAGAAAGAAATTCACACAGAGGGCTGCTAGTTTACAGAATAAACTGCCAGAAAACATAATAATAAGCAAAAGCAAAGATATGTTTAAAAGAAACATAGATACATTGCTGAGGGAGGGGAAAATGTGTTACTGTGCCGTATTCTAAAGGAGCTAATTATAGGACTTTGCTCCTTCATGCATTTGTAACAATATATCATTCAATCATTTCTTATAGGCTTTGGCTTTTACAATACGATTAATCAGTTTAAATAGCAATATGTCATTCGGTCATTTCTTCTGCAGTTAATACTACCGTACTGTATGTCATGTAGGATTAAAATTACTTTCTGAAATTGCTTATATACGGTGGTGTACCCCAGGATGAAACCCAATTCTGCAGCATTTTGCAGCATTCTGCAGAATGCTACAGCTGACCTACTAATTAAAGCAATGTAATGTCAAGGGAGGCAGTATAGAGCAGTGGTTTAAGGCTCTGAGCTGCAAATCTGGAGACCTGGGTTTGAATCCCACAGCCCCCACTTGCATACTGTGTGACCCTGAGCAAGTCACTTAACTTCCCTGTGTTCCCAGGTTACACCTGTAAACAAGCTTTCAGTTTAGTGTTTCTCACCTGGTTAAACAATTGGAAAAGAAAAAAAGAATGTCAATGGCAATTAGTCCCTTTTCTCATTCAGGAAAATGTGACACTGCCAGGATGAAGAGAATGCCACAGTTTCCTACATGACAAAAGGGATTAATTGCCATTGAAATTACATTGCTTTATTCAGTAGGTCTGCTGCAGCATACTGCAGAGTGCTTTAAAAGTGGGTTTCATCCTGGGGTACACCACTGCATGTGCCTTTGGAGCATATTCTGCTCACCACACCACTTGATTATTGGAATTTTAAGATCCATGGTCTTGCCTGTCCCATTTTTGACCTGGTATATGATCTCCTACCCCAGGAACACCATTTTATCTATTGCCTTCTCCAAAGGACCCCACATATATGTCTGTCTGTCCAAGGTGTTAATCACATTGTATTGGGTTTTCTTAATTTTGAGTCAGTTCAGCATACAATTGCTCCACTGTACCAGAGAAAGCTATGCTCATGAAGTCAGTGCTATACTATCACTTGTTTCACTACGGCCAACCCCAGCAGCACAGTGGGTGTTTGTATTTGTTGGATGACTCTCCTACTGTGGTGTAGCTGAGTATGACAGATTTAAACCTTAAGGTGTAATCAGACTCCATCCACTTGGATGGGACATGAACCTCCCTTCCCCCAAATCTAGCAATCCCCAGGCATTCCCACCTCTAGTAGCTGAAAAATTCATCTCTGTCTTGCACTTTGGGCAAAGGTCAGACTTAAAGCTGTCAATTCAATCAATCAATCAATCAATAACTTTATTTAACCAGGCATATCACTTTTGGGCAAGCTAATTTTCAAAGTGGTCCCGGACATATGCAAATGAATCACATAATGGTACAGTACATTGAGGTATACAAAAAAACCCAGCAAAAACAACAATAGACAATGAACACAGGCAAAGCTAACACAGGCCTTAAGTTAATTCAATGTGCTAGAGAGGGGATAAAGTAGGTTCTGTGTAAGAAGTTGAATGGTACTTGCCTTTTTGAACAGCTTGGGCAGCAGTGGTGTGCAAAGTTGGAAAAACATCCCTTCACAATAACTTAGCAAATTTCGCAACTTAGCGAAGATCTTTGCTCTTCGGGATGTCGACCTTCATAGAACTGGCAATTTCACTAGTTTGTGAATTCAAAAATTTGCTGATGAAGTCCATGGAAATTTTGCAGACAGGATGAGTCATTCAGTGCTGCTGCTGTACCATGTGACAGAAAATACAGCAGTCCTTGGAAGTGCGTGCTGGAGATATATGAGCTATGTACTTAGAGCTCAGTTTGAGTGATTTGTTCTGCTTTCCTCACATGACACCCATTTTTTTTGCCTTTTTATAAATCATATCTGTACTTGTTCTGCATCTGTGGTGCTGCTGTCCATGCTAGATTACTGTTGTGTGTGGGGGGAGAACAGTCTCTTTTCTGCAGCCAAAGAATGAGTTTCAGTTCATTTACTGTCACTCTTGGTAGTCACATAATTTGTACACCCTCAGTGTTCCTGTGCTGCTATAATGCTAACGACTGTCAAGGGCTCTGGCAGTTAGTTGTAGAACTGTGTATTTTAACATTTTTGATTATTATATTTTGAGTTACACTACTACCCTTTGTAATCATTTTGAAATATTTGTTTTAAATTTGTAGTAATTTTAAACTATTTTTACAGTATTTTTATTATTCTTCAACCCACTAGGACTGGTAACTGAGTACACATTGTCACAGCATGAGTGGTAGAGGAAAGGAAATGGTAGACAGGCAAGAATGGCAGGGAAGGTGGCTGTGACCACTGGTAGAGGCAGATGTGGGCATGGTGTGGCAGCAGGTAAAAGTCTATCTGCAGTGCATGATGCAAGTGACACTGTTAAAATGTTTACAGATTTTGATTTGGCTGCTCTCTTAGTTGAGGGAGGCAGCCAGAGCCAAGATCTGTTACTTTACATTTCCTCAACCCAAGAAGCACCAATGAGTAGACACAGCATTGATGAAGAATCTGAAAAATTGTCCCCAGTGGTTGGTGGTACTAGACCTGTGTCTGAGGTGGATGCAGTGGTGGATTTTTGTGTGCCACTGCCATTTCAGGAAAAAGAGGAAAAGTAAGACCTTGGAAGGAAGAGGAGGAGGAAATTGAGGGTGAAGGTGAGGATGACACTTCCTTTGATCATTCATGGAGTCTGGAAAGAAAAAACCAAAAGGTGATAGCAAAGTGCATGCATCTTTCAACATGAATGGTAGGCAACTTGTGTCAAAAAAGGTGATGGATGACACCCATCACCAAAAATAGACAAGTGTGGGTCTGGTAGCCAGTGCCACCACAAGTGGTGTTCCATGTAAATTTGTTCATCCTTCAAAATCCCTTGTGTGTGACTTTTTTATTACTGACCCAAAAGATGACATTGTGGTAGTATACAGTCTTTGTCAAGCCTACTTAACTCATTGTCTCCTAGCAGACGCCTGTAGTCATCAGTAAAATACACTGGTGTGTCCTGAGGGTGTCTGCAGAAGTCAGCTACTGACTCCCAGTGTGCCCTTGCAATGCCTGGAGAAGTCACTTATATATTTTAATATGTAGTGTAACAGAATATAATGTATATTTGACTGCATAGCACCGTTGGAAAGGTAATTTTATGCTGAACAACTTTGTAACTGATATTTTGTGCATATCATGTATACTTTAGGAGTTATTTGCATTTGTTTATGGTACGGTGTGTATGGCTTATGTTGCCTGTTTTAGTGAAAAAAATATTTTTTTTTTGCTGTTTCAACCAGCTTAAAAAAAATTACATATTATTATTTGCATACCACCATTGGGAAGGTAATGTTGTGCTGAACAACTTGCCACTGATATTTTATGTATATCATGTATACTTTAGAAGTTATTCACATTTGTTTATGGTATGGTGTGTATGGCTGACATGTTTTCCATCAAGATTCACCTAAGCAGCTTGAATAAAATTCACTTTTTTGGCACTTCAGCAGGTATAAAATAAAAACCGTATTGATTACAGCTGGTTGCATAGCACCATTGGAAAGGCATTTTTGTGCTCATCAACTTTCATGCTGATACTTTGTGTGTATCATGTATACTTTTGGAGTTATATGCATTTGTTTATGATATGGTGTGTGTGGTTGAGATTCATCCCTCAAATCTCACCAAAGCACCTTGACTAAAATGGGGAAAAATTACATTTTATAGGAAAAAGATATCTTTTTTTTAACAAACATAATATTAAAACACCATCTAATGTTTGTATGCTTAATTTGGTGTTGAAATTTTACATATTTTCCAACATAAAATGGCTTATGTTGCCCTTTTTTAGTGAAAAAAATATTTAGTTTGCTCTTTCGACCAGCATAGAAAAAAACTAATTACTTATTATTACATGCATGCCACCATTGGAAAGGCAATTTTGTGCTGAATAACTCTGCCACTCATACTTTGTGTCTAGCATGTACAGTTATTGAGCTATTAGCATTTGTTTGTGACATGCTGACTATGGCTCGATTTTGCTTAGAAAGGCCCAGGATTCACTGTTAAAAGTATACAGGAGATTCAGGAGGCAAGTGGTGTAATCTCAGAGTGAGCCTGTGGAGGCAATGAGTTAATCCATGGCAAGAAAGGGTCTCATACTGTCACAGGTATGTGGCATACCCATTTTAAAGTAAATCAAATGGCTAAGTGGCATGCACATCAGCAGGAAGTGTCTACATGTAGTTTGGGACTCAAGGTAGAGATGAAGTGGAGGATATTGCAGAAGAAGTGCCAGTTGAGGAAGAGGTCAGTAGTGCCTGGAAAAGTGTGAAGTCACTGATTTGCATGAGGAGCAGGAGCAGGAGCAGTATCACCCTGACATAAAAAAATGTCTCAGGTTTCTAGACACCATCTCTTGCTCCGACATCTCAGGGACATAGTGCCCACACAAAAGTGTTCTCATGAAGCACCCACCCAAAAAAGATCCAGACAAGATATTTCCAGCACTTTATAGAAGCAATGTAAATTTCCCCCAGTCGATCAGTGGCCAGGGAATTGAATGCTGCTATGGCAGAAATAAGTGCAATTGATCTTGTCACATTCTATATGTTGAAAGTACTGGCTTCCTTCCATTTGGCATGGTCCAGAAAGGAGAAGGACCAACTGCATCTTTTGTAATAAAAAAATTGGCTGCCTCAGCACTGATTAAAGCAGCAGGTTGTCACAAGAAGGAATTCGACCCTGAGACAGGGGCGAAGGTTAGAGCGCTGCTGGTGAAAGTCCACCCTTGATACCGACCACCTTAGATTGATGGACAATTATTTGGTCTATCAATCTGCAATCACCTGTAAGAAGGCTGAATTCCTGTCCAGGGAGATTGCAGCTGCTCAGAATCGACCAGCTCAGCTGTTTCGAACTGTGGACAGACTGTGCAACCCAGCCTGTCTGCATGTTCGGAAAGCTTTACATGGAGGGTGATGAGCTTGCTCAGTTCTTCGCAAATAAGGTGGCCGACATTAGGGCAGAATTGCACCCATGGGTTGCCGTGGACCAGTGTGAGATCACGGTGCCCCAGTTCTCCTGGAGTTCCTTCAGTCAGATGGAGTTCATGGATGTCATGAGGATCATCCAGCATATGCGCCCTATGTGCTGTAGTTTGGACCCTGGACCGACCTCCCTAATTATGGGTTGTATTGACATCATTGGTCCAGTCCTTGTGCAGATAGTCAGGTGCTCCTTAGATTCTGGTGAGTTTCCTAGCTCCCTGAAAGAGGCCGTGGTGACACCCCTTTTGAAGAAAGCTACCTTGGACCCTGACCGTCTCGAAAACTACAGACCTATCTCTAACCTTCCCTTTGCTGGGAAGGTGATTGAGAAAGTAGTGGCTGCACAACTGGAGGACCATCTGACCATCCATGACATCTATGAATCCCTCCAGTCCAGATTTCGTAAAAGACATAGTACCGAGACAGCGCTGGTTCGGGTGCTCAATGATCTCTTGGTGGCTAGAGATTGGAAGAGTCATTCCATCTAGGTTCTCCTCGACCTTTCTTCAGCATTTGACGCTGTAGATCACATGGTGTTGATAGAATGCATGAGGCTACTTTGTGGAATATCTGGAATCGTCTTAAGATGGTTCATGTCATTCCTCACTGGGAGATCACAAAGAGTTGTGTCCGGGTTTTTTTCCTCTGATTCAACGGCTTTGTCATGTGGGGTGCCTCAGGGTTTAGTACTGTCACCCATGTTATTTGCGGTGTATATGCTACCCATCGGAGACATTGTAAGGAAGTATGGGCTGAGGTTTCACTGTTATGCAGATGATACCCAGCTCTATCTTTCTTTTGCCCCCAACCAGGAGGGAGCTCTCTCGGTCTATAACAGCTGTCTAAGAGAAATCCAGGAGTGGATGAATTCTAGCTGGCTGAGATTGAACTCGGATAAGACTGAGGTACTGGTCGTGGACCCGGGCCGACAGAGAGAGGGTCGGGTGATGTTGTGTCTTCCGGCATTTTTCTTGTAGGTGTTTCTCTTCTGACCTCTGAACAGGTGCGGAACCTGAGGGTAGTTCTTGACAATAGGCTGACGCTGCATTCGCAGGTGTCAGCAGTCATCAGGACTTCCTTTTATCATCTTAGAAACATCACCAGGATTCGGCATCTTGTTCCGTCTGCTGACCTGCCAACTTTAGTCCATGCCTTCGTGTCCTCACGCTTGGATTATTGCAACTCCCTCTATCTAGGGCTTTCTGGGGTTGAAATCCGTCACCTGCAGCTAGTGCAGAATGCTGCAGCTCGGCTTTTGACGGGTTCTAGTAGATCCTGTCTCATTACTCCGGTACTGCGCGAACTGCACTGGCTGCCAATTCGGTGGCGGATCACCTTTAAAGTCATTTTGCTGACTTTCAAAGCCCTACATGATTTGGGCCCAAGCTATCTGAAAGAACTTCTGTTTCCCTATCGCCCTGATCGATCACTCCACTCGGCTGATGAGGGGTTGCTAGAGGTTCCAAGGGTGTATTTGAAATATTCTGGTGTGCGGGCTTTTTCATATGTTGCCCCCACCCTTTGGAACTCTCTACCCCATTGGTTGCGTGAGTGCACCTCTGTGGAGGACTTTAAAAGGGGTTTGAAGACCTTCTTGTGGGATATTGCATTTCCAGAATACTGATTGGCTTAATGTTTTGGTCTGGCTGAATTATTTTAATGTTTTAACTGTTTTAACTGTTATTTATGTACGGCGCCTTGATAATTGAAAGGTGCCTTATAAATAAAAATTATTATTATTATTATATTCTGGAATGGATGTATGAACACTATAAGACCTTATTAGAGTATATGCTGCTTGATACAAGCTATGACAGTTTGGGGGCTTCTGTGTTGCTGACAGCACAACAGTGCAGGTTTATGAATGGATTGATTTTGATCTTGAGGACTTTTGATCATGCCACACAGGCAGTGAGCGGACACACTGCCTCTGTTAGCCAGGCCATCCCACTGCTCCGGGTACTAAGATAGGCCATCTGTAATGTGCAACAGTTTGAGGCAACAGGTGACTGTGTAAGCTGTTCATTGTCTGATCACATACTTAATGTAGTAGATCATAATAAACATCTGAATGTTATCCTGGCAGCCTTGGAGTTTAGTACTGTAGCATTGCTGGACCCATGGTACAAATGGGACTTTCACCCACAACTTAGGGAGATCATCAGCAAGCTGGGCATCTGCAAAGGCTACTAATCAATCATGTACATGGTTTGCAAATGCAAAAAAGTCAGTAGGATGAGGTGCACAGAGTCACCCTTGCCAACAGTTGGCAAGGGAATGAGAGATGTGGATTTGCTGCTTCGACATCTTCTAGTAAGACAACCTCAAAACCATCTGCCAAATCAAATCCTCAGGGGGCAGTTCTTGCACAGGTTGGTACTGCAGACTGTCAGGAGGAGGAGGAGGAACCATCAGAGGATGCTGGACTAAAGGCAGCAGCAAGATCTATTGAAACATATATGGCAGACCCCAAACACCTTAGAGATGATGATGAACCCCTGCTGTACTGGAAAATCAAAGTTAAAGAGTGGCCTGTGGTGGTAGATACAGCTTTTAAATATTTAATCTTTCCAGTGCTGATTCTGAATGTGTGTTCAGGACAGTGGGGGCAATCATCACAGATTGATGTATGAATCCATCCCTCAAAATGTTACTATGTTGACATTTACTAAAATGAATAGTGCTCATATCCAACCAAATCAAAATGCATCACTGTAGGCACCACTGACACATCAGGATATTTTATTTATTTATTAATAGTATTGGAATTACAAACCTTTGAGTCAGGGACTCTTTTACAAAGGCTCCACATCATGTTTACACAGGTACAATAAACAGAGACAAGTGACAATACACATACAAAATTATGCTAAGGTAGCAGCAATACAAGGCAGCGAGCAATAGTCAAGTTATGTACAAGCATCGACTGAGAGGTGAGGGTGCTGGACAGTGGTCCATTGTTGAGGGTGTACTATGTCAGGTACTATGGGTGGGCAGGAACTATATGCAATTGCAGCTGCAGGTAGTGTGGAAGTGGCTCAGGAGTGCGGATTTGAAGAGCCCGAGTCTATACTCATTTGAGATGGAAGCAGGGAGGGAGTTTATCCAGGTTGGGCTTTACAGGCGAAAGACCTCTGGGCCATGGCAGTCCTGACTCTGGGCACATGAAGCATAGCACTTGTGGAGCTGTGGGTGGAAGGTGCAGTGGGGGCAGGTTGAATCAACACTGAGAGTCCAGGCGGGGGCAGACCCACCATATTTTTTTGGTGAGGAGGCAGGTCTGGTACAGGAGTCACTCCTCAAAGTTGAGTAGGTTAGCTGGCGTGTAAAGAGTGCATGTGTGGGTGAGCTTGGCACAGCCTGTAAGGAGGTGGTATGCTTTGTTGAGGGAAATTTTGATTCTATGGAGGGCTGTGTTGGAAGCCGTCCTGTAGACTAGGAGCCCATAATCAATGAGGGAGAGGACCAAGGAGGTAATAGCAAGCCTAAGGCTTCAGGGGGAAGGCAGTCCCTGTGATGGTAGAGTAGGTCAATATGTGCATTGACAGAGGAGCAGAGGAGGTGGATGTGGTCATGGAAGGACAGTGCCAGGTTGAAGGTTATGCCAAGATATTTGAAGCTGAAAACCTGCTCGAGGGGGAGGAGACTATTAGTCATTAATCGAAGCATGGAGCCACGGTACCTGCTCTGGTTGTGGAAGAAGAGCATGGACCTCTTATTTTTTGGGTTGAGAATGAGCCTGCAGTCAATGAACCATGACTCTACCTGGCTGAAGGATTTTTGGAGGGTGTCTTGTAGGGTGAGGGGGTCAGGATGGGAGGAGAAGAGAACCGCATCGTCTGAGAAAAGTAAGATGCATTCAAAACAGGCAGCGAGGAGGGTGTTGAGGTAGAGACTAAATAACAGAGGACCCAGGATTGAGCCCTGGGGTGCATCAGAATGAACTGAGTGGCAGCCAGAGATGGTGTAATTTATTTTGAGACATTGGGAGTAGAAGGAGAGGTAGTTGGTAAACCAGGCGATGACACCCTGGATGAGGCCTAGTTGGGCAAGGGTGGACAGGTGCCGAGGGTGGCTAACTATGTTTAAAGCCTTCGACAGGTCTAAGAAGACCACCGTTGCCAGGTGCCCACTATTGAGGGCAGAATGTAGATAGCTGGAAAATTCCAGGAGGGCTGAGGTAGTACTATGGCCTTGGTGGAAACCATGTTGCTCCTTGTAAAGGAGTTTGTGAATAGCGAGGTATTCAGAGAGCTGGTCTGCTATTATTTTTTCTAAGGCTTTTGGGGGGGAATAGAGATTGGACGATAGTTTCCTGGGGTGGTATGGTCTTCACTCTTGTGTATGGGGGTGATGACCACTACTTTCCAAGTGGAGGGGAACTGAC
Source organism: Neoceratodus forsteri (assembly GCA_016271365.2). Lineage (NCBI taxonomy): Eukaryota > Metazoa > Chordata > Ceratodontiformes > Ceratodontidae > Neoceratodus > Neoceratodus forsteri. The sequence goes on along the minus strand of CM057449.1, from coordinate 1,697,320,458 downwards.
CAAGGCAGAGGGAGCGGTTAAGGAGGTTAGTGGGTGGGGGGGGAGCAGCACATCCAGAACCTGGTGAAGCAGTCTGAGATCAAGTGAGTCGTTACTGTGGCTGGGGCCATTAAGAACTTTTTGGAGGTAGGATTTAGCCTCCTGCACCAATAGTGCATGGAAATAGAAGGGAGGGCAAGTGATGGAGGCAGGTATAGGGTCAAAGAAATTGGGGGGGAGAACCTAGCTACGGTCGGAGAAGGTAGAGTTGGGGGTACCAGCAATGCACTGAGGGTCAGAGAAGATGGTGCCATTGATGTTGAACTGGGATGGGGGTGGGGACTAGGATTTACCATTGAGGTCCTTAATATTGTCCCAGAATTTGTGGGCAGAGCCCCAAGAAGAGGCCAGGGCAGACTTGTAGTAGTCAGCTTTTGCTTTACAGATGGCCCAGGTGCATTTGTTACGGGCCTCACAATAGAGTTGTCTATCAGAGGGTTTGCCCGAGGCAAGAGCTTTGTGCCAGAGGTTGTCCCACTGATGCATTTGGTTTAGGAGGGATTGTGTAACCCAGGGGGTGTTAGTGTTTTTGACAAAATGTTTGGCAAGGGGAGCAAATAAATCACAGGCTGCATTGAAGGAGTGGATAAAATAACTGAAGGCTGTGTCAATGTCAGGCGCTTGGTTAATTGGGAACCAGTCCCAGCGAGAAAGGTATGTTTTAGCTGTTCCAGCTTACCAGGTTTGAGGTGATGCCTGAGAATGGTTTTGGAGGGCAGTTTTTGTATTTTGCCGGACCAAGAGAAAATTGCAAGGGAGTGCCACTAAGAGCGTTGGGTAAGACTGTGATGTCAGAAATTTTGTGTGGGCAATTAGATAGGATGATGTCCAGAACTAAGGTGGAGCCATTGGCGAGGTTGAACCTGGTGGGGTGGGTGACCAGTTGGGTGAGATCAAGGGTGGCAATAGAGTCTTTGGGCTGGGAGGCAGAACTGGAGAGTCAATTAATGTTAAGGTCCCCCAGCATAATTTGTTCTGCTTTGGGTAGGAGCTGGGAAAGGTGGTTGAGCAATGATTGGAGAGCTAGTTTCTGGTGGCATGGGGGAATGTAGGTGGCAGTGATAAATAACAGCACCCTGGAGGAACCAGGACAAACTTTTATAGCGAGGGCTTGGGCGTCATGGGCAAGTTGTGAGGAAGGGAGTGCATGTGAGCAGAGGGACTCACCGAGGTAAATAGCATAGTCACCCCCCTGTTTCCCCACCCTGTCTTCCCAAACCAGGGTATACCCAGGGAGAGTGACAAAAGAGTCAGGGGTGGTTTTTGAGAGCCAGGTCTCAATTATAGCCAGAACATCAGGTTGGTGTTGGACGATCCAGCCCTGGAGCCCATTGAATTTCTTTTGGAGGCTGCAGATGTTCATAGTGGCAATACGAATCCTTGGGGACTGGTGGGGGATGGACGGACCTGGATTGGGGTGGATATTACCTAACATTAGGAGAAGAAGAAATATTATTCTGAGGAGCGCCAGTGGGACCTGCAGAAGGATGGGGCAAGGGAAAGAGGGCATGAATGTTCAGGAGGGCAAACAGGGATGAGGAGAGGCTGAGGGTGGGAGAAGCCAGGAAGGGGGCAGGGGGAGTCAGGGGACAGGGGAAGCAAGAGGGCAGGAGCACGGGGGGCTTGGGTGGAGGGTGGAGGTAGTGGAGGATGGGTGCAGATAAGGAGAGGGGACATATAAGAAGTGTGCAAGGTGGTCAGAGTGTGGGGACGATGCGGAAGTGGAGTTGGGGGGAGGAGGGCTACAGCTGATAAGGAGAAGGAGTGCCAGAGAGGCAAGGCCAGTGGGATGCTGGGCAGGAAAGAGAAGGGGCATGGCAAGGGTACCTGGATCAGAGAGCAGAAGGGGCTATATGGGGATATTAAAAACACCAAGTAATGAGCCAGTCAGGGTGGCCCAGTGGTTGGGTCATGGACTGGAGATAGAGGAGGGGGGGTAAAATAGAGGGAGGGAAGGAATGAGAGCAGGAGAAAGGGCTAAGGAAACGGAGAGAGAGAGAAGTCTGAAGAGTGGACTAAGAGTAGCAGTGGAGGGGGGGCAGCAGCGACTCCTAGTGGTCAAAGACAGAAGTAAACAAAAAAGGGGGTTGGAGGAGGGGAGAAGAGGAGATGAGCATGGGGAGGTGGGAGAGGGTCGACAAGTGTGGCGAAGAGTGGAAGGAGGGCAGGATGCTACCATCTAGTGGTGGCTAAAGATAACCTGCTAAGGGTGAAATGAACACTTGGTTAAAAATTAACAAGGTCACATGACTAGGGGAGGTCCTTAAATTAGGAAACACCCTGGTGGGAGTGTGGCTGGGGTGGGCGGGGCAGTCAACACGCAGCATCAACGGGCTAACACCCCCTCAGCAAGCAGGCTGAGCAGGGAAGGCTGTAGTGAATTATGTTTAGGAGCCTTTGGTCCACACGTTCCTCAGGTGTTATGCTTGTGCAGGCAGCAGTGAGATGTGCTGGGGATGGGGGTCTCGAAGGCCTGAAATAGTAAATAACAGACAAAGTGAATTAATTAGTATGCAGAGGGTAATCCGAATCAAATTCACGGTGATGAGCCCAGTGCACATACGCGGGCTAGGGGAGCCAAAACTGCAGAGGTGGACTAGGTTTGGGACATAATGAAACTCTGAGAAGACACCACTACCATGCGGTGGGCCTCAGGCTGGGCTCCCATAAATTAACAGGTAAGAGATTATGGACTGTAGTGCAAATCACAAATAAAGCAAAGATAAAGCAGAAGTCACCCATTACAGAGGTAGATGTGGATTTAATAGATGCAGAATTCCAACGAAAATTCAGATAGTGAGGATGCAGTGGGGGTATTCATTATGAAGGATCAGGATCAAGAGATAGATTCATTTAGAGAATACAGAAGGAAGGAAGAGAATATAATTGGACCACAGTTTTAATTTTTGTAATCTCAACTGTTTCATTTCTGCACTGTATTTTTTTCAGATATCAAATTGTTCTTACACTCTCAGTGCTTCTCATGTTGATGCACTGTTATACAGTTTGACATTTTAATGTGTAATGTTTTATATCAGCCTCTGATGCCTCGCCAGACAAACTGAAACTCTTAATCCAGTGTAAATGACAGACACATTAAATGTGAACCTGCTGCATTGCCTTCCCCATTTTGCATCCTCTCTTCTGGCCTGCTCTGATCCTCATCTATAAACAACAATATGGACCTCTCCTTCCATCTAATGTTTCTAACCAAACCCAGACTCCAAACCCAGTGTAAATGGCAGATACATTTAATGTGAATCTGCTGCCTTGCCTGCCCCATGTTGCATCCTCCTGGCCTGCTCTGGTCCTTATTGTAAACAACAATATGGACCTCTGCCTCCATCTCATGCCTCTTCAGCCAAACCCAGACTCTTAACCCAGTATAATGACAGACACATTTACTACTGTGTTAACCTGCTTCTGTTGTTCTGCTGCCTATGTCTTCAGCCAACAAGTAACCTCCTCCTTCTCCTCCACCTCTGAAAAATGCATTGCCATTACGTGGCATGTCCATCACTAATTTGATGATATCATTCCATGTTTTTCTGTAATTTACTTTTTTATTTTCATTTTCCTTTCACAGGTACAAAGAACAGGGATATGTTTAGGCTCCAAAAGATTTCACTCCTACTTCCTCCTCCTCCTCCTCCTCCTCCATCTCTGTGGCACTGTTGTGTATTTCATGGCCTGGACATCACTTATGTGATGGCAAGTATCATTCAATATTTTGTTCTTTTATATTTGCAGTTCTGCTTTCACAGGTGCACCATGTCATGGTCCAACTGAGGAATAATCATTTCAGTCTTCACAGGTGACAGGTATGGTAAGCCTGGGAGTGGACATGGATATATCATGCAACCACAGCAGTCCTAACTGAGAAAAAATAATGTCTCTCATGTCTTTAAAGGTGACAGCTTGTAGTGGACAATGGAAACATAGCAGTGGCTACTTGACTAGAGTCTAAATAGTTTTCTTTCCTCTTCACAGGTCTCCTGTTCTACTGTTTCCTCCAGCAAGCAATGCTGCTCTTTCTCTACCTCCTAGGTTTAGGGCCATGTCATGACATGACATTTCATGGTGAGGCCATCACCAAAGTGATGGTAAGTATCCTTTCTAAAAATTTTATTTTCCTTTTTTTATTTTCAGTTACCTTCTCTAGGTGCAACACAGCATGGGTTGCACTAGAGTCTAAAACATTTAAGTCTTCCTTCACAGGTCTCATTTCCTCCTCTTTTGTCTTTTGGGAAGCGACAGTAAGTGTGGCTCTGGAGGGACTTCATCTAAGAAGGCAATTGACACAATGCAGCAGCGTCACCGTATTAGCAGCATAAAATAATCTCCGGTTATGAAGAAAATTTCAAGATGTGACAGCAGGGGTGTCTATGGAGAGACTCAGTCCTAGAAGGTGACTGGCACAGTGCTGCAGCAGCATGATAGTATCAGCATAAATAATTTCTACTTCTCGTGAGAAAATTTCAGGATGTGACAACAAGAGTGGCTGTGTAGAGACTCAGTCCAAGAGGGCGACTGACACAGCACACCAGAAGCATATTAGCAGCATCAGTAATATCTGGTTCTGGAGAAATCTTCGGGAAGTAACAACAAGAGTGGCTATAGAGAGATTCAGTCCAAGAGAGAGACTGAAACAGTACAGCAGCAGTAGCACCATATTAGTGGCATAAATAATTTCTGGTTCTGGAGAAGAATTTGGAAAGTGACAGCAAGAGTGGCTGTGGAGAGACTCAGTGTGAGAGGATGACCAGTATAGTGCAGCACCATATTAGCAGCATAAATAATTTCTGCTTCTCTTGGGAAAATTTTAGGAAGTGACAAGAAGAATGGTTGTGGAGGGACTCAGTACGAGAGGGCAACTGACACAGTGCAGCAGCAGTGCCATGATAACAGCATAAATAATTTCAGTTTCTGGTGAAAATTTTAGGAAGTGACAACAAGAGTGGCTGTGGAGAGACTTAGAGCTAGATTTTCAAAATGCTTGGGGACTAAGACCCATGCCACTGCCATCACTGTGGAATGAAATCTCCACACCTGCAGAAATTTGTATTTTCAGCCCGCACAGCTGTGGGGGATGTTATGCCTGGTCCCACCAGGTGTAACATTTTGGTACAGCTGTGCTGAAATAGCATCTACAAGCTGCTGTAAATTAGGGAACTGGTCGTAAGGTAGGAAGCACCAGCAGAAGGAAGGAGGTTGTGATGCCTCTGTACAAATCATTAGTGAGATCTCATCTGGAGTACTATGTCCAGTTCTGGAGGCCGCATCTCCGTAAGGACATAGAATAGAGGCAGTTCAGAGAGGGGAAACAAAAATGGTTCAGGGCCTGCATCATAAGTCATATGAAGAGAGACTGGAGGACCTCAATATGTATACCCTGGAGGAAAGGAGGGAAAAAAAGAGATATGCTAGAGACCTTCAAATATCTCAAGGGCATAAATAAGGTACAGAAAGTGAGATGTTCTAGAACAAGGGGTCATGACATGAGTCTGGAAGGATGTAGACTACGGGGTAACATGAGGAAGTATTTCTTCACAGAAAGTGTGGTGGATGCATGGAACAGCCTCCCAGCAGAGGTGGTGGGGGCAAGTTCAGTAGGGGAATTCAAAAATGCATGGGATAGGCATAGGGGAATCCTAGTGATAGGAAAGAGGTCAAAGCCAGAAATCAAGAACGGTCTATGGCTTCTGCAGCAGGTAGAAAAAATGGGCAGAATGGGTGGGTCTAGCAGTCCTTATCCACCATCAATTTCTATGTTTGTGTGTAAATCAGCTCCTGCTTTGAAAATAGTGGGCATGCACAGAAAACTGTGGCTCTGCAAATGAAGCCACACGTATGACAGTTTTTCCCTGCACCTGCACTGATTTTGGATGAGCTGAAAATCCAGCCCTTGGTCTGAGAGGGTGACTGATATAGTGCAGCACCACAATAGCAGCATAAATAATTTCTGGTTCTTGAGAACATTTTTGGTAGTGACAACAAGAGTGGCTGTGGAGAGACTCATTCCAAGAGGGTGATTGACACAGCACAACAGTAGTAGCACCATATTAACAGGATAAATAATTTCTGGTTCTGGGAGAAAATTTCAGAAAATGACAACCAGAGTGGCTGTGGAAAAACTCAGTCCGAGAGGATGGCTGATACAACCCAGCACCATATTAGAAGCATAAATGACTTCTAGTTCTCTTGAGAAATTTCAGGATGTGACAGCAAGAGTGGCTCTGGAGGGACTCAGTCCAAAAGGGCAACTGACACAGCAAAGCAGCAGACCATATTATCAGCTTAAATAATTTATGGCTCTGGAGACAATTTGGGGAAGTGAGAATTTCTAATATTGTGCATTTATGTGCACTAAACTGATTAACAGGTCATACGGTGGATGTACCAGGTCCAAGAGAGTGACTGACACAGTGCAGTAGCAGCACCACATACACAGCAGTTTAAATAATTTCTGGTTCTTGAGACAATTTCAGGAGTGGAGAATTTGACATATTGTGTACATGCATATATGTGCTTAAGGTGATTACCAAGAGGGGCTGTAGAGGGACTCAGTCTGAGAGGGTGATGTCACGGTGTGGGTTCTACAGATGGACACACAGACGATGGATAAGGTGCAACCCATTGTTTCTCTAGTGGGATGTTTATTACTTCATAAAAAAAAAGAGCATCAAAAAGCAAATAAACAATATACAAAAGAAAATACTTGAGTATAAACTGCAAAAGTAAATGCTTCTCAAAACAGAACTGCTCTCACTGCTGGTCAGAAAGCACTGATCCTATCTGACCTGTTACCTGCTCAGGTTGTGCTATAAATACCTGCCCACCTGAGTCAGGTGACCTGCCACATCATCACCTTATAACATTCCTTTAAATCCTTAATTAAAACAGACTTGAAGCAGTAGATATTATACCGAAGGTAAAACACAAGCTACTGTGATAACTAAAATAAAGAAATAACCATTCCAAAAGCTTTTACTTTGCTTTGTATGGGGTCCTGAACATGATTGACAGCAGCTTGTTATAAAATAGGGCCACAAGGGGCCACTACTTCCCTATAGGAGCCCTCAGTATGCTGCCAGGGATCCCAGAGGACAGACCAAACTTATCAGCAAGAGGGCTCAACTCCAGCTGCATAGGAAAACAACCCAGAAAGGTAATGTTTTTTGAATCTTATAAGGTCTGCCCCTGGTAAATGTGTTTACTTTGAGTACTAGCAAAGCTACTGTCCTAATAAAGCCTCTCATCAGTTCTAAGCTGCTATATTCTTTATTCAATTACCATGCAGGAAGAAAATGTTTAGAAAAGGCTTTTCAGTATAGGCCTTTCAGTATAGGCTTTTCTAGGGCTATACCGCATTGCAGAGCTAATTGACAGTAAAACCTTGAGGTCTTTGTCAAGAACCTGTTGAGGTCACCGTGGCGCTCCCCACGGCTCTTTGGACCTCACCAGCCCACCTCGAAGCCAGCAAGGCTCCTAGGCGCCCCTGTTGGGGTCACCGCAGTGCTCCCCACAGCTCTTTGGATCTCACCAGCCCATCTTGAAGCCAGCAAGGCTCCTATTCATCCCTGTTGGGGTCACTGCGGTGCTCCCCATGGCTCTTTGGACCTCACCAGCCCTCAGGCAGCCTAGCTTTGAATTCTGGCACCTTTTCTAAGTGGCTCCCTGCCTTCCAAGCTGTGGCTGAATTTCTACCTCAACTTACCTCTGCACTATTACAGACTAGAAGAGACCGCAAAAACCCTGTACAGACTGACTTAAATGTGTCTCTGTGCAGCCAGGCTGTAAACTGAATTTGTGCCTGGCATTGCAGCTCCCTGGCATTTATGGCATTTCTGTGTGCACTGCAATCTCGGATTTTATAGCGTTGTTTCTGATTTAATTATATGCTCCTAGCCTGTTTTTCTGTGACAGACACTGAAGTCAAATTTCTCCCTCCCCCCACCCCTTTCCCCATGTCTTATTAAATGCTTGTTCCTTGGGGGTGGATATTCTTTTTTCCATCAGTGATTGGACCATTTCTTCTGGAGTGAGGATCTCGAAGCAGCTAGTTTGTGAATTTTGTTGTTGGATAGCCCCAGAAACCTGGTGAATATCTCCACACTTAGCAAAAGCCTTTATAAGGTTTCTAGTTGCAGCTCTATATCTCTGCCTGCTGGATGGTTTCATCCTTGGACTTAGTTACTGTCTCACTCCTGCAGTCAACTGCACATTTGCTTCAGTCCCATCTCCATTCCTGAATTTGCTGCTTTCTCTCTTTTTTCCCTAGTTCTACATTCCCTTCTTTTTCTTACCAGTGTACACTATGGGGGTGATCTCACTTCACTGAGCTTTGTAGGAGTATTTTCCCTTCTGCTAGCCTTCCATCGCTCAGTAGATCTTCTCTGCCAGCCATCTACTGATTCTGGCTACTCAAATAAAGCAGAGGACTGGAGCTATTTTTTCTCAAACCTAATTATCAGGGGTAATACCTCTATCCCTGAAACCTGGCTTCTAAAGCTTATCCCATTTGCTAGTATAACTGACTACCTAAGCCATTCCCCTTTTTATATGCCACTTGAGGGCAAATCCAAACCTCTCTCCTTGAGATCTGGGTACCCCTATGTCATCTGTCTCTCTCTCTCTGGTGATGGTGATATTGAACCTAACCCAGTCCCTCCTGATGGCATTGCTCCCAAGAACCCATCTTATTGGTTCACAGAGAAGGGGCTTAGGCTTGCACATATGAACATTAGAAGTCTACCAGCTAATTTTGCACAGCTTGAAGCCTGGATTGCTCACAACTCCCCTGATGACTTAGGTCTAACCGAGACTTGGTTAAAACCCCATATACCAGATTCATTATGTAGAATCAATGGATATAAACTTCACAGATGTGATCGTCCAAATGCTAAAAACAGTGGTGGTGTTTTGTTTTATACCAGACAGTACCTCGACATTACAATCCTCCCGGTCAACACCACCTGTTTATGTGAAACTATTCATATAGTTATTACCTTAGGTCTCACTAAGAAGCTAAATGTAGTGTGCATCTATTACCCTCCTAAAAATGGACGAACAGGCCTGACTAAGGTGACTGACCATCTTTCCTCACTAAAGGATAGACAAAAGCTCATTGTTATGGGGGACCTCAACCTGGATTGGCTAGGGAAAAACTCTTAATCTCTATGCTGCTGAACTCAGCAGGTTACACCTACCTGTCTCAACTGGTCACTCTCCTGACCAGACAGACTAGTAACAGCAGTCTCCAGTCTCTTCTAGATTGGGTCATCTCCAACAGGCCTGAGAGGATCAGTGCTGTTGGAGTTTTACCAGACTCAATTAGTGACCACTCCCCAGTTTACTGTGTTTGGAAGGCTAGGGCCCCTAAACCACCCCCAGAGAAATTTTTTTCAGGAATTTTTCAAAAATGGATAAGAGAGCCCTAATCTTGGAGCTAAAGAAAATGGACTGGGCACCTCTATATAACACTTGTAATACGGAACATGCTGCTTAATACCTCCTTACCACACTTTTGAACCTTCAAGACAAATATATTCCAGTAAAAAGGCACCGTATCCGGGGATCTGCTACCCACTGGTTAAATTCTTCACTCCTGTCCCCTCTCAAAAAAAGTGATAAAGCCTGGAACAAAGCTAAGCTAACCCAGTACCCATCAGACTGGGCGGAGCACAGAAGACTCCGAAACCTATGTAAGGTTTCCATCAGATCTTCTACGGCAATTACACCGTCAGCTATTTAGCACCTCTGTCAGTGACTTTCGTGGCTTTTGGAGTCATGTTAATACCATCATAGGGAAAAACAAGTGCAATACCATCCCTGATATGGTCACGGATGGTTGCAATTGCAATAATCTGCTCACTATCGCCGAGGCTCTTAACTCCAGATTCACTGACCTCTCCTCCTATACTGCACCTCCTGGGCCTTTTCCTGTCACTCCGTAGGATAACCTTAAACCTTCCAACCCATCTTTCACCCTTCACCCAGTCTCTGAGAGTGAAATCTTATGCTGACTTAAGTCCATCTCTCCTGCTGGATCGGCAGGGGCAGATGGACGCTTACCAAAATTCCTAAGAACCGTTGCACTGTCTATAGTCTCTCCAGCGACTAGACTTTTCAACCTGTCTCTTTTTACATGACATGTCCCTTCCCTCTGGAAGATTGCTCGAGTTGTACCAGTCTACAAAAAGGGGGACACCACTAACCTGGATAACTACCATCCTATTGCCATCCTCTCCACCCTCTCTAAAATACTGGAGAAAATTTTTGCTACCCAGGTCTCGGATTACCTGTACTCCTTCAAACTCCTCACCCCTGACCAACATGGTTTCTGACATGGGCACAGTATATCCACTGCTCTCATACAGTTTACAAATTATGTCAGACCCACTATGGACAAAGACTCTGTCACTGGGGATACTTTTGTTGATCTTACAAAAGCATTTGATTTAGTTGACCACCCGCTGCTCCTATCAAAGTTGTCATCCCTAGGCTTCTCACCCTCTGTCATCACCTGGTTCCAAAATTATTTTTCAGAGTGGCAACAATTTGTTCAGATTGGAGATACTAAATCCCCTCTTGCTCCTACTTGGATTGGAGTGCCCCGGGGTTTGATTCTTGGTCCTCTTCTGTTTACAGTCTTCATTAATGACATCCCACTGCTCACTGGTTCTTACTCAGGACTGCTATATGCTGACGATCTTATTCTTTACTCATCCTCCTAAAACCTCTCAGATATCAACCTGAATCTCAATAGTAACTTCAATACCTTTCAGAGCTGGCTATTGCAAAACAAGCTTGTATTAAATAAAAATAAAATGGTGACTATGCTCTTCGGTTCAGGTTCAGAAATTCAATCCTGCACCCAACCATTAAGTATCAGAGCGCTTGATGGCTCTCCCCTTGACACAGTTACCTCTTTTAAATACCCAGGAGTAACCCTTGATCCTGCCTTGGATTTTGACCTGTACCTAGCCTCAGTCATTTAATCTGTCAATATTCAACTTGGACTGGCATATAAGGTGAGACATAGCCTAACATCCACAGCAAGGATGGCCATTACACAGGGGATCCTGAAACCCAAATTGGCGTATGGGTTAATAGCCTTTCCGGCAACTACTGGAGGGCTCCTCCGAAAGTGGAATGTCTGCTACAACAGCATTTGTTGTTTTGCTTTGTCTTTGCCCAAACTTACTCACCGATGCACACTATACTCCAGTCCAGGATGGTTTACCCCCTCAGCCTTCTGACAGTTTATTTACTACTGTTTTATAAAGAATATAATTTCCTCCCAAATACCTGACAAACTGGCTCTACTGCTCAAACCTGTGACCTCTGCCTACCCACTGAGATCAGCTGACAAATCCCTTCTTGTCCAACAGAGATGTAAAACCAAAATGGGGGAGAATGCTTTCTTTAGCTGGGCCCCTAAACTATGGAACTCCCTTCCACTGAGTCTAAGAATCTCCCCTTCTCCACACAGCTTCAAACAGGAGCTTCGTATGGCTGTTCTAAGCTCTGAATCCTGCTCCTGTCCTCTATCCACCCACTCTTGTACTGGTTCCCCCTAGTTGCTTACCAGCTCCAACCTTCTTGTTATTTCCTCTCTGCTAGTACTTACTCACTAGTTGTATGACTTATGACTGTTAGTTTTGCACTTATACTTCTGTTTTGTTACTGCATATAGATTCTTGTAAATGTACTTTCATTGCTGAAAATTTTGTATAAGTGTACTATGTCTGACTTTTACTTGTTCCCATGATATTTTCTTGTATCTACTATTCTCTATGCACCCTTTGTTGTAATCTCCCAGGTCGTACCTGAAAATAGGCAGCTATGCTGCCTAGTGTACCTACCCGGTTAACAAAAACTAAATAAATAAACTCAGCTCTAGACTGAGTTCCAAACTCAGAGTCAGAGAAGCTGTTTTTACAGCTTACAAGCACAGGACTCTCTCTCTCTCTCTCTCTCCTTTTCTACTTTAGGGAGGAGATGAGAACTAAATGAGCAAAGTTTTAAGGAAGCTGCATTAAAACAGGTATTTTCCGTGAAAATAATGCACAATTCTGTTTACAGCTCGGCAACTCCTTTGCCGGTACAAACCCAGCAATATTATAACCATTTATAACAAACAAGCAATGCAGCACAGGATACAGAAAAAGAAAGGGGAAAGAGAATGCTGCTTGCAACGGCATGCAGGCTTCTTGTTTATGCAGTTCATGCTGCCTTAACATATTGTTTCTCAGGTTTTTCAACATATTAGACACTGTGTCTCACACTGCTATTATTGTATTTGCCTACAAAACAAATGGAACCCAAAGAAGGAAAAGAAATCTATAAGGGAGAAGGGACAAGTGGGGGGGGGGGGGTTAGCATGAAGGTGGCCTGCCTTCATACCCAAAAAAGAAAGGGATAGCCTCAGAAGAAGGAAAGATAAGAGGTTGCAACCATAAAAAAAAGAAAAAGATGGGTCCACACATCAGTGGCAGGGACTGGCCCTATCACATTTACCTCCTTCTTATGAGGGAAGGTGTAATAAACAGATTCCCTACTCCAGATGCCCTGGAGATGGCAGCACTCCCACCCACCCACTCTCAGGAGTTCCGTCCCAGGGTCCCACAACAAGATGAATGAAATCTGACAATACATCGCCAAAACATCACATACCCTGAGACATTAGATGCACTAAAACATAATGCACTTCAGTATCTTGAACTCTGTAACATTAAACAACAAGGAATCCATACACAAAGTTTTGCCAGACAAACTGGCTGTACCTTGAAGTTCAACCCCCTAGTTATCAAGGGTTGGAGGAGCTCCGGCCCACCCACTCCGTGAAGCTCCATCCCAGGCTCCCATCAAAACTAGCACAAATGTGCCAACTATGTATGTAATAACTACATACACATTCTTATTACTAATAACTTTACCCTGGCACCTACATTAACTTGTCACACATGAACCATATTCAATAGTCACATAATCATACAGTTTTAGTCTCAACATCTGTTTGTGATTCCTCAATTCCTGCACCACATCGTGACAGGAAATCTACATTTACATGCTCACCCCCCTTCCTATGAGAGACAGTGAAGCAGTAGGGTTGCAAGGCCAAGTATCACCTCATAATACGGAAGTTCTTTTCCCCTTTCAGTGTAGGATTTTCTAGGGTTATTCCGCACTGCAGAGCTAATAGACAGTAAAACCCTGAGGACTTTGTCAAGAACACAGCGCTATATCGAGTTCCAAACTTAGAGTCAGAGAATGCTGTTTTTACAGCTTACAAGCTCAGGACTCTCTCTCACTCTCACTCTCACTCTCACTCTCTCTCTTTCTCTTTCTCTCTCTCTTTCTCTCTCTCTCTCTCTCTCTCTCTCCCCTTTCCTACTATAGGGAGGAGATAAGGACTAAATGGGTAAAATTTTAAGGAAGCTGCTTTAAAACAGGCATTTTTCTTGAAAATAATGCATAATTTTGTTTACAGTTCAGCAACTTCTTTGCCGGTATAAACCCAGCAATATTATAACCATTTATAACAAACAAGCAAAGCAGCACAGGATACAGAAAAAGAAAGGGGGAAGGGAATGCTGCTTGGAAAGGCATGCAGGCTTCTTGTCTATGCAGTTCATGCTGCTTTAACATATTGTTTCTCAGGTTTGTCAACATATTAGACACTGAACACATTCCTCTACTTCTCCCTAGCCATCATCTCCCTACCTTCTTGTCTCCACATTCATGTCTCACACTCCTATTATTGTATTTGCCTACAAAACAAATGGACCCGAAGAAGGAAGAGAAATATATATGGGAGACTGGACAAGCGGGGGGGGGGGGGTTAGTATGAAGGTGGCCTGCCTTCATACCAGGAAAAGAAAGGGATAGCCTCAGAAGAAGGAAAAATAGAGGATGCAACCATAAAGAAAAAAAGATGGGTCCACATATCAGTGGCAGGGACTGACCATGTCACAGGTGACTGATACAGCTCATTTAGACCACACTGCATTACTGCAAAAACAGTAGTGAGTGAAGAGAATGGAAGCACAACAACTGGGCAATAAAGAATAAAAGAGAACATTCAATCAGAATGTATTCATTTTTAGGAGGCAGAGAGCTGTCACAAACAGAACTGATAGTATGGAGAAGAGACTGTCTGAAGTACAGCTGCACAATGTAAAGGGACATGAAAGAAGATTTAAGAAAGAGAGCAGCAATCACATAAGAGATAAATTAAGAAGACTGTTAATTTTGTTTACTTTTGTTTTCATTTTTTATGTCAACAAGATAAAACAAAGAGCCTAAGATAGGAAGTGAAAGGACAGAGTTTAAGAAATGTCAATGGCTGTGGTGGAACCAAGGGTCTGCCACGACAGAGCTCCACCCTTCCCTCTAAAAGCAGACCCTGGTTGTCTAGCATTTTACTGCAGTGTATCCTCCATTGATGCAGCTCAGCGACTGAGATCCCTCACTTCACCATGGAGTAGTCCCACTTTTGCTTTGGTGGAAGACACTGCAGGAGGGGAAGGAAGATCTGCACCTGGGGTTTCATGTGCTCTCTCCCACTGCACACAAGTCCAACTGCAAGTTCCACTCCCCACCTTGGGACCCACAAGCAACTGGGCACCATGCTGCCTCTTCATGTGCTGCCCCCTTAAAGCACAGGAGGACCACTGGGAGTTGCACTCCTCTGTGCAGCCTTACAGTGCTCCTCCCATTGATACTGGTGCCAAGTGTTGAAGTGCATATGTTAGCTACCATTGCCCAAGTTTCTGACCCTTTTACTCCAGTGAACAACAGCTTTACATACCATATTTCCTTGAATAGTAGTTGCCCTCAAATATAAGCTGCAGCTTCAAATGAAGGCTGAAACTATGTCAGATAAAGAACTGTTGGTTGAAACATAGAAACATAGAACCATAGCAACATAGAAACAGACATTGACAGCAGATAAGGACCGCTTGGCCCACTCAGTCTGCCCATTTCCCTAGCTACTGGATAAGCTGCAGATGCTGGATAACCAACAGCCTACTTCTTCCTACAACCCTGGTGCTTGTACTCTATGATTTTTATCTCTGTAAGCAGTATATGATTATTGTATTTCTTTTTACATGTGTGATCAAAGATTATGTTTGTTATGCTTATTTTGCTGTGAAATAGACCAATTGCAATGTACTTGATCATGTGTAATAGCTTATTTTTCACATTTAAAAATTTGATTCTGCAATACAAGCCACCCTTTAATGCAAGTTCTCCAAACTGCTGCTCAACCTGTTGCGATATCAAGCCCAATAAAGCAAAACATCTCAATGTCTAATGTCATTGGGGCCTCATCTGAGGGCACTGTTCGTGAACGACCAGGATTCACAGCATTCACACTACTCACTTGAATCACTTGCCAATTAATTGTGTCCTGACTATTCTTGAAAAGCAGGAATGAAAACAGGATGCCTTCTGTGCTAAATTGGATGTTTTACAAAATGATATAACAGTATCAAGAGAAAAATGTGAAAGTAGCACAGTACAACTGAGAAACATAATGAGTAACTTCTTTCCTTTGATAACAGAATTCAAATGCTGGAAGAGAACAGTGCATCAGTAATCAAAGAAAACTATCATCAGCATAAGAAGACTGAAATCTGGAAAACCAGATTAGATGTAAAACTCTCAGAACTGTTGGTCTTCCTAACAACTTGGATGCAGCCATTGAAACAACAAAGAATCTAATAAAGGGCATTTTAGATGATATCTATGACCTCCCTCCCTCTTGAAAACTCACCATTTATTATGAAGTCCTTTCATTTGCATAAAACAGTCTCATATGAAGCTGTAATTGAGAAGAAAAAACTGCATGAAGACCAGCCCCCAGAGATGGATGCAAGTCCATAATACTGATATGTTGTGCATACAGGTTAGATGGGGATTTATTTATTTATTTATCTGTCTGAAGATTGGTGACCAGGAAAGGCACACTGAGCCTAGCCTCATTTCCAGGGACAGTGTCACAGGAAGTACAATGATTAAAACAGTACATTTCCTGGTACATAGATAAAGTGCAGGCACAGTCCAATAAATAATTCTTCACAGGTACATATATTGGTGCCAATTAAAGTGCAGTAATACAGGACAGTAAGTCACACCTTTGCAAGTGCTTAAATAAAGCCACATCCAGGCACAAAGGCAGACATTACAGTACACAAAGGTAGATATCGTAGTACACAAGATACTTGCTAGACAGGGAACTGCCTAACCCCTACACTTCCAGTGCAACCAGGGAGGACCCCTTGCAGGAAGTAGGTGTAGGTGGGAGGGGATGAGTTTCAACTGGTGCCTGATAGAGCCTGAGAAAGTGCAGTGGTGGAGGGAAGAGGGACACACATTCTACAGTGTTGGATGTCTTTGGGACAAGGCATATTGCACAGCAGAGGAAAGGAAATGAGGAGTGGAGAAGGTATGATGGTCTCTGGAGCAGAGGGAGCATGGAGCAGGAGGGAATGGAGATAGGATTGAAGAGAAGTAGGAGGGAAGGGAACCAAACCAGAATTTGGAATTGAAGGAGGTACAGTGTGACTGGAGACAAGAAGGTAGGGGGAGGATGGATAGGGAGGAGTAGAGGAAGCAGTGGTGCATACAAGGAGGGGACTTTGTAGCAAAGTGACAGAAAGCATTGCAGAGAGTGTCCAGCTAGGGAAGTGGAGGGGGATACCATAGAACCCAACTGCATAGTCAGATATTGGCAGCACTATTTTGGTGACCAGCTCTCAGCAGACCAGCTGGAGTAGGCAGTCGTTATTGCAATATAGGGTGCCCAGGTTTGGGAGGAGTTCCACATGGATTGCATCAATGTGGACTGAGAAGTCAAGCTTGCATTTAAGTAAGTAAGTAAAACTATTTCTTAAGCACCTTTCAAATACCAAGGCTCTGTGCAGTTAGATGAACAAAGAATATGATCAGATAAACATACAATAAATTTTAAAAAGCTTTATGGAAAAGCCAGACAAAATAGATAAGTTTTGAACTCTGATTTAAATCTCGAGATGGTCAGGCATTCCCTTCACCATGGTACTTAAAGAACAGCACTACTTCAAGAGGGAAGCCATCCATATGGAGAAAGTGAGAAGTATCAAGAGTCTGGCCAGTTTCTGGATGGTACCAAAGGTCATAGACATAGCTTTTTAGTATTCATACAGAGATGGTTGGAATGAAACCAGTACAGGACATTGTGGAAATCCTGGTGGAGCAGGTTACCCACAGCAGTAGCAGAGGGACCGGAGGTGAAGATGACTGTCATCTGCATACATGTGAATATGTCAGTTGGCACAGGTGGAAGGGAGATCATTCAGGAAAATGAAGAAAAGGATGGGAACCTGGATGGAGCCCTGTGGAACTCCAGTCTGGATGGGAAGGGATGGTGATAATATGTTTCCAACCTGTATTGACTGTTCACAGCCCATTAGGTAGGAACTGAACCAGTCATTAGTGGAAACTGAGAGGCCAACTTGTCCAGGAGGAGTGGGTGGGGCACTGAGTCAAAGGTTTTGTCCAGATCAATGAAAATGTTAGCAGTGATGTACCCCTGATCCATCCCAGAGAAGATGGAGCCAGTGACCCACAGCAGGGAGGAAACTGTGGAGTGGCACTTCCATAAGCCAGCCTGGAAAGAGAAGAGGAAATTGGAGAATAAAAAGTAGTCTCAAATTTCAGATTAGACTAGCTTCTCTTTCAGTTTTAGAAGAGAGGAGAGAAGGGAGCTAGGAGGGAAGTTTCTGGGGGTGGGGGGTCCCCTTGTGAAGTGGAAGCACTTTAGTAATCTTCCAAGACTGAGGAATGGAGAATGGAGTAGAGGGAGAGTGATAAGTTAATAGTTGAGTAAGTGGAGATGTAGTGACAGGAGCTGAGTGCTGGATGAGTTCAGGATTGAGTCCAACAGGGCTAGACTTTAACAAGCTGAGGAAGGAAAGGGCAAACAGGGTTTTTTTTGTGAAGTGATAGAGGAAAATTGAAACCCAGGGTGGAGTGAGGGGTAGAAGAAGGGGAAGCAGGAGAGGAAAGAGAGGATACTGGAGTGGGGGGGGGCGAAGGGAGGGCACAACTGGTGAACAACTCATTCAAGTGAGCAGCACCAGAGGAAAGGTCACACACAGGTGAGCCATTAACCATGATGACCAGGAGAGCAGACTGGGTAGTGGGTGGGGCTGGGTGAAATTTATCTTCCACCAGTGGAATTCTGGAGAAATGCTGATTTTTTCTTCCATGAAAGTTCACAAAATGTCCTTGATAATTTTGTGATCTTTTGCCAAAATTATTATTTTGGTTATTTTCATCTGATTTAAAAATTGTTTGTCCAGATTTCACTACATTTTGTACGGTGATGTTGCCAGTTTCCGTACAGAAATGTACCAAGATTCAAATCTCTCTCTATAAAGGTAATTAAGTTATATTGCAAGCCTCCACACTTTCAGAAATGTTAAGACGACAGTCAACAACTATGTAAACAAAGTATTTTTCAATACTGCACCAAATTTGGCATGTTGACTTTACAGATGCTCATACATATGTGTGCCAAGGTTCAGATATCTGCCTTTGAAGTTTACTGAGTTCTAAGCCTCCAAACATTTCAAAATGTTAAGATTACATCATGCAATTACATAAACTGCTGAATTTTAAGCCCCATAAGTTTAAAGTTAGAGAACAGAATATCACCAATCTTGTTAGGTCTATTGACCCTAAATATTAGGGTTTAAGGCAACCCCCATGGCCCAGCATCAGAGCATCATGCTGCCATGCTGATGACCCAGATTCCGAAGCGAGTCCGAGAAGTTGTGTTGGGAGGCAGGTCATGGCTAAAACTTACAATTTACATAACCAGTACTTCTCTATTTAGCAGTTTCTATGATTCTTCCAAGAAATCATGCATCTAAGTTTACAATTATCTAGCTCCAAAGGTGGTTAAGTTGTAAGCATAGAAATATGATCAGAAATTTTCACATGAATATTAAATTGCCAGAATATGAGCACCTGTAACTTCTTCATCCTTCATCCAAATGTCATGAAGCTTGGCACACTTTTAGGGCCCATACCAGACAATACACATGTCAAACCACATACGTCTAGCTGCAAAACAGATCATTACAGCCAATTAAAGAATTTCAGAAAATTCCAAAGCATTTTATAAAATTTCATGAAATTTCACAGAATTCTGTGAAAATTTCACAAATTCTGAATTTGCTAATTTTGCCCAGTTCTAGTAGGGGGTCAAAAAGCGAGTGGATTACCTTACAGAATTTAGCTGGGGATTTGAGGTTGTTATGGAGGTTAGCTTTGAAATAATGTGATTTCACAACCCTGACATAGAAACATAGAAATTTACTGGCAGAAAATTGTTTTTCCGGACCCTGCAGAACAGGAGGTCAGATGAGAGTGGAATAATTTATAGTGGGCCCAGGCAAGAGCACGAGACTTGTACTTATCAATGATCTTAGGTGAAATCTAGGGGAGATTGGAAATTTTTTTCTTTATTTATTTATCCCCCAATGACCGGCCCCCTTTCACCAGCTCTCCCATCACTGTCACTGGGTGACATGCCAGCCATTGCCTCTTGCCAATTATGGCACCAGCTGGCCTGATGCAGTGGGGGGACCAGCTTCATCCTGCCAGTTGGCTTCTTTTCTCCTCTAGTTATTGTCCGCCCCAAGCATGGAGCCAAGGCATGCAATGATGCCAATGGCTGAGCCGCGCACGCTTCCGTACGTGGCACGCTGGGTGTCTTGCTTGGGTCTGCCCCCTTTGTGTTGGTCTGTTGCACCAGCCCCCAGTCACCACTAGGTGCCAGTCAAGCAGTGAATTCCATCCCCACCCCTTCCCGGGAGAGAAGAACTGTCCTCTGGATACACAATCCTCTCCTTCCCCGGCTGACCCCCCGTGATCCACTTGCACCACTAACATGGGTCACCTTATGGTAGGAGGTAAGGCATCACTGCCTCTACCCTCCACACCACTGGGCTGGTGGAGACTGGACATTTGACACTGAATTGCCTGAGGGGGGGCATGCAAGTCCCAGACTGAGAAGAATTTGGAGTGAAAATGGAGACGTTAACATCAATATGAATGAATATTTGATCATTAAGCTCTCTAGAATAAAAGAAAGCCATCTGGTTCTACATCAACCCTGATTTGTCCTTCCAGACCCAGCAATGTCTGGCAATTGATACTCAAACTTGGGGGAACCCTTCTATCGTTGGTACCTGCCAAGATGTGTAATCAAATCCAGAGCAAGACATACATTTTTTCCAAAAAAAACAGCTGGTACTTTTCATGCAAGCTCAGTATGAGCAAAAGTCATCTCAGAAAGGGGGATCCCCTCAAATTCAGATAAGGATTTTTCTGCTGCTGCACATGATGTTTAGCTAGGAATATTATGAATAGATTGTGTAATGTAGCTATCATATCTTTGAACTTGAACTTGAAGTTTTGTTGCAACTATATAACATTAACTTAAATTTATTTTCAAAAATGCTATATAAATATAAATATAAATCTAAGTACCTAATGTCAGTTTAAATGAATACAAGAGAGAAGCACTACATAGATAATCTATGTAACCATATTTTGCCTTTTGACTTTTAATTCACTTCTCCAGATCCAGTGATGTTAGTTTAGTTACTGTTGAATGGTTAATATTTATAAAGCCTGATTACCTAAGAGTTACTATCTGTTGCTCTAGGATCAATATTTTTGTTATATTGTATCTTTATTTTGCCTTCTTGTCTCCTCCAGTACTTTAGACTGGACATCATCCAACATCATGTATGCATGATCTTACATGTTATGGTTGTTTAAAATAATATATATATATATATATATATATATATATATATATATATATATATATATACATATATTATGGTAGCAAGGTAGTGCTACCATAGTTAGGTTGAGGAGCTAAACCCAAAATTTTGCACCTTAATAACTTTGCAACTGTTCAACGGATTTGCCTGAAGTTTGGAATACTGAATCAAGACCCATATGCCTTGGGATCTGCCAAGTTTTATGCAGTTGGATAAGCGGCTGCGGAGTTATTAAAGCGTGATCTCTTGCGTGCGTTCGCTTTTTGAATTCTACGGTCGCTACGTACAGGTCACATGTAGTTTATCAAATCAGTCCAAAATCTTCAGAGAACGTGCAGCCGGGGTCCCCGATGTGCCTTTCAAAGATTTCGTGAAAAAATATTAAACGATTCAAAAGTTATTCAAAAACCAAGTTCCCATTATAAGTCAATGGGAAAAGTTAACAAAAAGTTCAACACTTTCGCAAATGCACTTTTTACTGTCTCAAATGGCCCTTTTACTGTCGCAAATCTGCCATTTTGTTTTCAGTTAGTGATCAGAAAAATGCTTGGCATTTAAAATTGAGACCCTCTAGCAACCTAATTCTTTTTGTATTCACCTAGTCAGGCCCTGAGGATGCTAGCCATGTCTTTATTTTGGGGTAAAACACCCCAGAAATATGTTTTTCAGATTTCTGGAAAAAGTACTTTCGCAAAGTAGTGTTGCACTCATGAAAGTGTCGCATATTTTTGCGAAAGCTTTCACAAATCACGACACTACTTTGCGACACTGTGCCCAAAATAACAGTAATTATTTGGCAGCCTGCTGCAAAAGAACGGTTTGGAGTTTTGGGCTGAAATTTGGAGGGAACTCAGCCAACATCTCACAGATGTGCCTTTCAGTGTTTTGCTGAAAAAATATTACACGATGGCAAAGTTACAGTACTCCAAATTTGAAAAAGGTGTACGACGCATTGCAGCAATCATTTGGCGCCCTGATGCAAAATAACGGTTTGGTCTTTTGGGCTGAAATTTACAGGGAACACAGCCAACATCCCACAAATGTGCCTTTCAGTGTTTTGGTGAAAAAATATTACAGGGAGGCAAAGTTATGGCAATCCAAACTTCTGTTTTTTTCCCATATGATAACATTACAGCGTTCGCCGTGCCTTTCAGGGCCCGTATCTAGAAAACGGTGCGAGATACAGACTTTTTGTTGAAAATTTCTTAGCCCCCTCATGGGGCTAAGCATAAACTAGCCAGGAAAGTGTTAATACATATGACTTTTACATTTTTTTTCTATGTCGTGACGGTTACTGAGATATAACAATTTACTATTCCAAGTCCCATTTTTGTGTTCCGAGAGTCATTATTTTGCATACATTCTTTCTACTCACTGTCTTTCTCTATACAGCTTTTGGGGAAAACCAGCCTGTACGCTTACATTACTGTTACCATTACCGTTTCTGCTTGTGGTTGCATACCCGTTTCACTTAACGTTCACGTTTACGCCACCATGTGCGTTATCCTTTGCGTTTTCATTTGCGGTTGCGTTTGCATTGTTTTTAACATTTCTGTCAAAACACTCTGTTTAATGCATCAGTTAGGGTTGTTCCACAGCGACAAAACCAAGGAAATTCGATGTTAGGGTTGAAACCCCCTTTGCACCCCTCCAGCCCACCCTCCCAACTGGAATCGGGTGCGCATTGAGGTGATCGGTCCTAACTGTCACCCCATTCTCCTATTCCTTAGCTTCTTTCCACATGTGATGGGGTGACAGTTAGGGACGATAACCCAATGCGCACCCTGATTCAGTTGGGAGAGTAGGCTGAGGGTAAAAGGGTTTCAACCTAACATCAAATTTCCTCGGTTTTGTCATGAGGAATAACCTTAACTGATGCATTAAACAGAGTTTTTCCTCTGATTCTATATATATATATATATATATATATATATATATATATATACATACTGCCCTCAATACAAGGCACAGGACAAAATACAACAATTAAACAGAAGCTGCTGCTTCTAGTCAATTAAATACAGTACTTTGCATTTCACTATGCTATTGTCTTCTGGATTGATATCAAAAAACTCCCAAGCCAGGAAGTTGTACAGTCTTTGACTGGGCTCCTCTTCATTGGATGGAAGTGATGGTTCTACAAGGTGGTTGATCCTCTGCCCCATTCTCTTGCAGTGGAGGAACTGGCACATCTGGAACAACTGGGGCAATGAGTGCACTACTTTTTGGTGGTGCTGCAGGGGTGGGCACCTGATGAATCACCTGTTGTTGCTGCAGGAGGCTTCTTTTGACTTTCTCCACCAACATCTGGTGGTGCTGCTGCCACAAATGCAATTCACTGCCAGTGTATGGGATAGGGTGTCCCATACACTGACTGCATCTCTCTGTCCTCTGCCTTTCCTCACTCCCACTCCTTGGAATGCTCTCTCCTTCAGTCATTTTAAACTAATAAAAATTTGAAACTGTAAAACAATGCAGTGAACACAAATGAATTTATGAAATAAGGCAGAAAAAAACACAGCAAAATCTAATTATTAAACAATGGCATATATAAAAATACAAGTCAGAAGAAAATACAGACAGGAAAGATAGGAATGAATGCAAGAGTAACTGCAGACATACAGTATAAAATAATTTAAAATAAAATCACAACAAAAAATCCCTAACGAGGTTGAGGTAAAAAAAAAAAATCAAAATGAAGAAAGATAAAGGTGAAAAAATGGGGGTTTAATCTGTTTTGTGCCTAAACAAGCATTTGTCAATGCCGAATGTTCGCTTACAGGTATTTGCAGTGGTGTTTGGCATGTATGGTGCTTTACCCTAATGCCCTGTGCGATTGCTGGTATTTGCACAATAAATTGTCAGCATGACTTTTTTGTTACCCCCATTGTGCGCTACATAGGTGGAAACACGTTTTGACAGGATGTGAAAAATGACAGCTGTACTGCTCATAAGGAAGTGTGGTAAAATGCCAATGTTGAAAATCTGGAATGGAAATATTGAAAATTCGCAAACCTACAAGCATGCGTGGGAACTGTGCAACACACGCTCATAAAACAGTCATTTTAGAATTTTTCACCAAATTTTCAACATTGCCATTTTAAAACCTCTGCTAATGAACAGTGTCACTGTGATTTTCTTACTGTGTCCCATACATTGATTTCTCACACCGACTGCGCCATTGTGCACTACATGGGCGGAAAGACATTTTGGGCAGGATGTGAAAAATGACAGCTGTACTGCTCATAAGAAGGTATGGTAAAATAAGGCGTGTTGAAAAATCATTAATATTGAAATTCGCCAAACTTCTGACGTGCGTAGGAACTGCACAACCTGCGGCTCGTAAAACAGTTATTGTAAGAAATTTTTGTCAAATTTTCAACATAGCCATTTTAAGATCTCTGCTCATGAACAATGACACTGTGATTTTCTTAATGTCTGATACACTGAGTTCACACACCGACTGCGCCATTGTGCACTACATGGGCGGAAACACGTTTTGGGCAAGATGTGAAAAATGACAGCTGCAGTGCTCATAAGGAGGTGTGGTAAAATGGCAATGTTGAAAATCTGGAGTGAAAATATTGAAAATTCGCAAACTTACGAGCGTGCGTAGGAACTGCATAGCGCAGACTCATAAAACAGTCATTTTTAGGAATTTTTTCACCAAATTTTCAGCACAGCCATTTTAAGACCTCTGCTCATGATCAGTGTCACTGTGATTTTCTTAATGTGTCCCATACATTGAGTTCTCACACCGACTGCGCCATTGTGCGCTACATGGGCAGAAACACATTTTGGGCAGGATGTGAAAAATGACAGCTGTACTGCTCATGAGGAGGTGTGGTAAAATGGCAAAGTTGAAAATCTGGGTGCAAATATTGAAATTCTACAAACACGAGTGCACATAGGAACTTCGCATAGCATGACAGTCATAAAAACAGTCATTTTTAGGAATTTTTTCACCAAATTTTCAACATAGCCATTTTAAGACCTCTGCTCATGAACAGTGTCACTGTGATTTTCTTAATGTTTTCCATACATTGATTTTGCACACCGACTGAGCCATTGTGCACTACATGGGCGGAAACACGTTTTGGGTGAGATGTGAAAAATGACAGCTATACAGCTCATAAGAAAGTGTGATAAAATGGCAATGTTGAAAATCTGGAGTGAAAATATTGAAAATTCATGAACTTACGAGCCTGCGTAGGAACTGCGCAACACACTCGTAAAACAGTCATTTTTTGGAATTTTTGCACCAAATTTTCAACTTGGGGTTTTTGGGACCCCTTCTCATGAATGATGCCACTGTCATGGCATTCTTTGAAGGGCTGAAGGGTGATTTTGCGCGGTGACTGCACGGTGCCTGCAAAATCACCCTTTGAAACCTGAATAACGCCATGACAGTGACATCATTCTGAGAAAATTTTTTCCCATGTTAATTTAATTAAAAAATTCAAAAATAACTGAATATCTGATAAAGTTGAAACCCCTATCTAGCCCATTATACAGCTTACGGCATTTCCTCAGTTCGCGGTCACCTTTGAAGAGTGCAGGCGTGTTCCCAGTCCACGAAGATCGTCGGCGGAGTCTGGAGGTAAGTATGGGGTGGGGTGTGTGGGAGGCTGGGTGCACAGTGGGTGGAGTGCGGGTTGTGGGAGGGGCTGGGAGAGCGCCGTGGGACTGTTTTATTTACAGGTGTAAAAAAATAAAAAAGGCGGCGTGGGACAGTTTGCCACGCTGGGGTGGGCTCTCAGCGTGGCACAAGATGACTGGGGTGAGGCTGACGGGTATTGGGCACCCCTGTCGGCAAACTACGCGGGGGCCGAGGCCGGCGGAGGATTGGGCACCCCCGGCAAAACAAAGGCAACGTTTGTCACACTGGGGTGGGCTCCCAGCGTGGCAGCAGGATGGTTTGGGGGGGCCATGGAGCTGACGGGGGATTGGGCACCCCCATCGGCAAACAAAGTTTGCAGCAGCAAAGCTGTGGGGCGCGGACGACGCGCTGGGGCAGCGCGATGCGAGGGGGGACGTCGTGATGACGGCGCTCAGTATGGCAGCGGTGCTTTCCTTTGAAGCAGAGGAACACTGCTGTCATACTGAGCTCCTGCACCCATTGGTGCAGGACTGCCATGCCTGCTCAAGGGAGCAGTGCATTGGATGGGAGAGGCACACCTCCAAGTGTGCTACTCTCCCAAAACGTTCCTTGCGCATGCGCACAAGTGAACGTAAAAAGCAGCAGATTTTCACTCTTCCTCTGACATTCACTAACTGCAAAACTGAATGTGTAAATAGAGCTCTATCATGTGACCTGCAGGAGTTGCTGCATGCGACCTAGAGGTACTTGTTTACCAGTACCCTCGGTATGAGAAAGCTGCACCTCAAATCATTAAAAGTGAAGTGGCAGGCAAAGTTTGCAGGTGAAGTGGCAGGAGAAGTGAAACAAGCAAATTCTGTAGAAGTGGGCATAAATTCACGAAGCCATTCACGAAACTGGTGACTCTGACAGACCTTTTCTGGCTAATTGAAACTTTGCTGCATCTCTATTGGACAGCTTCTTTCCAGGTTTGGGCAGGGCAATCTCCTTTTCCAGATCCACTGCCCACTGCATTTGGATGGCCTGTCCCCCATCTGTTAACCTCAAAGAGATTAAAGATAGAACTATTTCAGGTGTCTGTCCTCTGTTTGTGTTGAGCAAGATATGTTCCACAGGGGGTCTTTTGGGGTAAAGCTATGAGTTTGACAGGGTACATACCCTCTACCTCATCTGGATGTAAGCAAAGAGGTCTTCAATCAGGAGCCCATATTTTACCTTTCCAGACTGAAATGAGTGCAGTAACTCCTCCATATATACATCTGAGATCAGGTAAATCCCCCTGGAGGCCCACCTTGACAGAACTCCTGCTACTGCCCCTTGTGGGGGAGAACAACATCACAAGCCCCTTAATATGCAGGCCAGTGGTGAGATGATGTTTTTATGCTTGACGAGTTTATGAGCTGTTAATGTTAACAATGCCCTCACCAAGGCTCTGGCAAAAGGATTCGCTATCTGCCTTGTGAATCCTGCTCATAGTGCCGCTGCTAGAAGTACAGAAAGGAGGCAAGATCCTATCAACTTTTCCTCCAGTGCTACTCATGGGGCTGTGTCCTTCACCCCCCCCCCACACACACCCCACTCCACTTATACTTCTGTCAAGTAAGACAGCTGGGCTAACAAATAATACTGTCTTAAGTCAGGGAGGTCCAGCTTTCACTCTTGTTGGGGGCT
Organism: Neoceratodus forsteri; assembly: GCA_016271365.2. Classification (NCBI taxonomy): domain Eukaryota; kingdom Metazoa; phylum Chordata; order Ceratodontiformes; family Ceratodontidae; genus Neoceratodus; species Neoceratodus forsteri. Next base: position 1,697,293,296 of record CM057449.1, on the reverse strand, counting down.
CTGCAGGACATCAAGTTTAACCTTAGCCCTGTTTTCCTGCCACAGATTTATTAAGGATCCCCAGACACTGTTAAAGAACTTCAATGGGATATGCATAGGTACAGCCAGAAACAGGTAGTGGCATTTTGGCAACAATAACATTTTAGCATAATTTATTTTGCTTATAAGTGTTAGGGGAAGTTTGTTTTTATGTTTAACATAATCTGCCTTGAGAGTCCTTAGCAATGGTTTCTGATTAATCAAGTATGGCAGGGACATTTTTTTTTTGGCAAGATCACCCCCCAGGCATTTGATTTGGGTTGTAGGTGGAAGCTGGGTTCCTGCCACCTGGAGAATGACCATGTTCCCCTCTACTATGCCATCCATTCATATTTACTCTTTGTAAATTGAACCCTGCAAGGCAGAAGCATCACACCATTGTGGCAGTTAACCCACCTAGTCCTCCGCACATTGTGACCTGGAATTGGGACATACTCTTGAAATAGTTGGGTTAATGCCTGTGGATCCTCTCCTTTTCAGGACAGGAAGACCAGTATATCATCTGCAAATAGTGATATTAAGTGATCTCCACCATCTTCTCTAAAGCCCTCGATATCTGGATGTTTCTTGATAGCTAATGAAAATGACTCCCCTGTTAGAACATACAGCAGAGATGATAGGGTCACCCCTGTTTTGTTCCCCTTGTTAATTAGAAACTGGATGATACATGACCATTTGTCATGACCTGGGCTGTTGGACACCTACAGTATACAGTGAAGCAATCCAATATTGTATCCTTGGAATGAAGCTGAATCTGAACAAGACAGTGGACATGAAGAGCCACTTGACCCAGTTACAGACTTTCTCTGCATCCAAGGTTAGCAGACTGTGCTGAGTGACCCTAGCTCAGTACCATATGACATTCAGGGTACGATTGATATTGCATCTGACTTTCCTGCTCTTGATAAAACTGGCCTGGCCCTTGTGGGGTATCATTGGAAGGACCTCCTCCACTCTGGCAGCTATGATATTGCCAATGATCTTACAGTCTACATTAAACTGAGAGATGGGGTGGTAGGAGCTACACAAGGTTGGGTGGGGGATGCCCGGCTTGGGCAAAACTGTTATTGTAGCTATGTACTGAGAGAGAACCAGTTGCCTTATTCCAAGACCTTAGTTACCATGCTGCCATTATTTCCTTTACCTGTCTCAAAAAGGTCTAATAAAACTCTCCCAGGATACAATCTGGACCCAGGGCCTTCTGCTAGGAAGGGGGAAAAGACAGCATTCTTGAGCACAGCTATGGTTAGGGCAGAGTCCAAAGAATTCCTGTCTTCCAGGGAGAGTTGGGAGATAGAGTGTCAAGGAAGGAGTCTGGAGACAGGGATGTCCTGGGTAATCTCTGTGGAGTATAGCTGGGACTAGAATAGTCTGCAGGCCTTCCCTTTTTGGAGCTGGTTAGTCATGAATACTATTTGGTTGTTGAATGGCATTTATAGCTTTTTCTGCATTCTTTTTGCACAGCAGCGAGTCTAGTCATTGGCCCCTTCACCCCTTTAAAATAGGCATGTGCATGAGTAAGAAGCTGGTCCCTCTCTCTTCTCCCTAAAACCAATTGATAAAGATCCCCATTATTTTATATTGGATTGCTAAGGACTGCTGGTGAATCTGTATTCACAGACTCCTTCCCAGCCATGCAGTTTCCTCTGTTAACTCCCTCTCAGTTTGTGCCTCCTCTTTATTCATGTGTGAGACATAGGATATGGTCATTCCTCTAGTAAATGCTTTTAAATCCTCATAGTGGGTGTTTTCTCTTGTGTCCCCTGGTATTCAGAATTTTAAAAATCTTGTATAGCAAGTACTATGTGTTTAACAAATGTCTTATCAATAGACATCCCGGCCGGGGTCCATTCTCGATGTTCTGGGTTTTGGATGGGTTCCACCCTGCTCCACCACCATCAGTAGTGGTGCATGGTCTGAAAATGATATGGTACTATAGTCAATTGTGGACACTCGGTGGACCAGAGATAAAGAAATTAGCAGCCTGTCTGTTTGTGTATAGATCTGGCCGGCATGTGAATAGAATAATTCTTTGTTCCCCAGGTGATGGAACCTCTACACTTTGATGAGTGACCCTTCCTTTGCTAGTGCTTGCAGTGCCCCAAAGCTCCTGGGGGGGAGTCTTGGTCCATGGTGTCGACCTGTCTAGGTCTGGGTTACAACACTAGCAGTAAAAGGTATTCTGCCAAATTCACTGAGAGTTTGTGGAAGAACTCTTGGTAGTCAAAATTTGTGCTGTACATTGACACAAACGCCACTCTCTCTTTACTTATTTAATATAGATACATATAGACAGTGTCAGCAGATAAGGGCCTATGGCCCACCTAGTCTGCCCATTTGAGCTTGTAAGTTCAGTTTGTTTTCCTAGAAGTCTATTTCCCCTTACCCCTGACCTCTAGAATTCCTTTATGTCTATCCCATTCATTCTTAAATCCCGTGATTGTTTCAGCCCCCACCACTTCCTCTGGCAGGGTGTTCCACTTGTCCACCACCCGTTCTGTGAAGAAATTCTTTCTCATGTTTCCTCTGAATCATCCTCCTTCCAACTTCATCCCATGCCCTCTAGTCTGAAACATCTTTTTCGCAAAAATAGTGTTTTCCTGCACCCTGTTCCTCCTGTAAGATACTTGTATATCTCTATCATATCCTCTCTCCCTCCTCTCCTCCAGGAGTACATGTTCAGTTCCTTCAACCTGTCATAGGACTTGTGATGCAACCCATGCACCATCTTTGTTGCCCTCCTCTGAACCTTCTCTACCCTGTCTATGTCCTTACGTAGGTATGGTCTCCAGAACTGTACACTGTACTCCAGGTGGGGCCTCACTAGTGTCTTGTATAGCGGAATTATGACCTCCCTTTTCCTGCTGGTGATGCCCCTGTCATACATCCCAGCATCCTATTTGCTTTACCTGATGCCTTGTCACACTGTTTCCCTACCTTGAGGTCATCAGAGATGACAACCCCAAGATCCCTTTCCTGCTTGGTGCATGCTATATCCTCACCCCCCAACTGATATATATTGTGCCAGGTTTTTAGTTCCCATATGCATTATCTTGCACTTGCATTGAATTTCAACTGCCAAACCTTGACCATTCTTCAAGTTTCTGCAGGTCCTTCTCATTCTGTCTACACCCTCTGGTGTGTCTACTCTGTTACAGAGCTTTGTGTCATCAGCAAACAGTGAAATTCTGCCTTCTATATCCTGTGCAATGTCACTGATGAAGATGTTGAATAGGACCGGTCCCAGCACTGATCCCTGTGGTACCCCACTGGTCACTCTTCCCTCTGTGGAGTGACAGCCATTTACCACCACCCTCTGTGTCCTGCCACCCAGCCAGTTACCTACCCACCACACTACTGTCCTGCCCACACTATTTTTTGGGCATCTGCTGCCACATATTTCCCTTGATAATCCCTTTCAGCTTTATTAATGTGGACTGGCAGGCCTGGTCTGAACCATATTGCCATCTCTCTGGCCTTCAAGTGAAACTTTTTTTCAGTTTCCCATCCTCATCCTTCCTCATATGCATCACCTATATTAGTAATATATCAGCCTTCAGTTTTGTTGGCTTCCACCTAGATTTTCACTCCTTTTCAAATTTGTTTTTCAACCATTAACATTCCAAGTTTGCACACTCAGGTTATCCCCTCCTTGTTTTGTCCTTCTACTTCCCAGCCAGACATACTTTACCCACTGCACTGTGTTTCGCAAGTAGTTATCACTTGTGTTTTTTAGACAGAAATCCTGACTTCCCCACCTACTTCCACATTGGCCGTCCATCTCCCAGCAGGTATACTCCCCAGTCTGGACTAATCAGCCAAGTAAGCCAGAGGAGCCTTCACCCAATCTATACATTATCCAGTCGTATCCTGCAACCGGGCTGGTGGTACAAATCACATTACTCCGAGAAATTCTTTCACCTCGTCCCCCTCCTTTCCCAGCAAACCCCAAACCAACAAGAACAATAATTAACATTTTAGCCAGAAGATTGTACTCCCCTTCCCTGGACTCTTAAACTCTCAGCCTGAGAAAGCCTCCCCTTCTATTTTTTGTGAAGTGCTGAGTCCCCCCACCCTGTCATACACTCCATCTGCAGCCTGAACAGACCAGGCAATACCATATACTGCTTGCTATCCATCCACTCCTTGGTGGTGTCATGGAAAGAAAGAGAGGATCACCCACAGGAGTCAAAATGACCCCACATATTTGCTCTGGCTTCCAGCCTTCAATCGCTCATCCCTGGGTTGTGCCCCCCCACCCCAGAGTAATGTAATATGTTCAAAAGTCTCAAAGATCGTCACTTTGTGCACCACCCAATCCCAAGCAGAGAATTCAAAACTGATGAGGGACAGTACTGCATCTAATAAGAACACTGGGATTTGGGGAACCATCGCATTCATCTCTCTGTCAGTATGACTAATTTCTAAGCTTCCTGCAGATGATGTGGTGTACAGATAGCCACTTTGTTTAAAGTGACAATTTAGTGATCTAATTCTTTAAAGTTTTGAGGGGGGTTAGAACCCTGCAAGGCAGGAGCATGCACACCATTGCAGCAGTTAACCCACCTAGCCATCCACACATCTTTGCTCTTCCCACCCAGACCACTCTGGCTTCTTACCTCTGAGCAGCCGTGCTGGCACTGTGTGGGTGCCACCTAGTATTCTAGGGTGAATGAGCCCTCTCAGCTGTTACAGTACTTTGTGAACAGGTTATTATTCAGAAGCTCTTCCATTAAGCCAAGATAGGCTATTTTGTCCCCCTAGCTTGCATTACACTCCTAAAGGCATGCACTGTCAACCCCTGCCCTACAGGTATCCTGGTATCCCCAATCCCCACTTACTTCCTTATGTCAGATGTAGCAAGAGAGAAAGAGTCTCAGACTGACAGCTATGTCTTGGGCTGTGCTTGATAACACTCCTTAGAAGCTATCTCAGTGTTGATGTAGGCCTCTGCCAAGGACAGTTTTGTGAAAGCTTTTGGTGGGTATCAGACTTGTGAATGATGAGTCGGGAAGGGTAGAGATGAACAAATTACCATTGTCAGTTTTGCAGGGTCCTTGTAACATCATTAAAATTCGTGTTTCCAGAGCTGCAGGCACCTGCTACAGTCAGTGAAGAAGTGTACAACTGGATATTTAACTTTAATGACACCCTTCATCTAAGCAGCCTGCAAAACTTTCTGTCTGTGTAGTGCAAGAATGCAATTAAACAGTGTACTGGGCACTCAGAAGAGTCAAATGTCTTGCCTGGGAATGGATGTGCATGTTGAATTTCTAGCACCTCTAGAAGCCAATTAGCCAAAGATGTTAGTTGATCTCTCTCTCCCAGCCTCTCAGGGAGATCCACCAAGTGCACATTTTATTTAGTTAGTTTTTGTTGATTGGGTAAGTGCACTAGACAAATCCTGCCTATTTTCAGGCACAACCTGGGGGAGGGGGATACAGATAAATGCCAACTGACCTTGAACCAGATTAAGCTGTTGGTGGTATTTTTCATGAATGGAGGACATTTGTCCATTGCACCGGGGATATTCCCCTGCTCTTTTTGAGAAGTGCCATGGGATCTTTAACATCCACCTGAATTACCACCAGAACAGGCAGATGGGACCTCAGTTTAACATCTCATCCGAAAGACGGCACCTCAGGAGTGCAGCACCCCCTCATGCTGCACTACAGTGTCAGTATTGGGATATTAACCCAAGTGCCCGGTGTGGGGATAGAACCCACAGACTACTGATCTCCCAGCCTCAGAGGTGAGTGTGCTACCTGCTGAGCCACTGACACTGCAGATGGAAGCAGATTTTGGGGTTCTTAGTCAGGAACTGTAAGCTCAGGTTTTTATTCACCTCTCTGGCTAGGCCATGCCCCGTCTTTTTTTAACTTGACCAGAGTTACTACCATGACTCTTAGCATATTTATATAGGACAAGTTCACTGAAACATGATAATCTCACTGTTGCACCTTTCCCTGTTATGGTCATCCAGGATTTCCTTGAGTTCTTCAGTCTATTTGTGGGGGCTAAGAACAATTCATTACTTACCATAGTGTGACTCTTTTCCTGGGTTCCCAGGTAATAATACAGTTCCTCGAGGTGTTTCTTGTGCAGGACCCCACATTGCCTCAAGAGTGTTTCCTGCATTCTGCATATAGCTATAGTGGGCTGAGAGGCCTTACAGGCCCACTTTGAGGTCATTTTTCATTTAGAAAACTACTTCAAACACTTGTTATATAGAAAGACCATCTGTAGTGGTTTTACCCATCACCACGGCTACAGTTTCTGCCACAGGCTTTGTTTTGCTGTGGCCCACTGCTCCAATGGTCCCATCACTGCCTGCAGCCTCCTTGGCATTTTTAAATGTCAACTTGGCTTGGCTTCTCACCAGTTTCATGCTGTTCATCATCTTAGTTGAAAGTGAGATTAGATTTGAGCTTGCATTTAGCTTTAGATTTGCAGATGGAAGCAGATTTTGGGGGTACTTAGGAGCTGTAAGCTCAGGTTTTTATTCACCTCTCTGGCTAGGCCATGTCCCGTCTTTTTCTAACTTGACCAAAGTTACTACCGTGACTCTTAGTAACATATTTATATAAGACAAGTTCATTGAAACATGATAATCTCACTGACAAGAATGTTTTATAAATAGTTGTTTTCACTGTTGCCAGCCATGCTGGATTGGGGGGGGGGTAGTTCCAGAGGACTGGAGGAAGGCTTACTTGGTCTCATTGTACAAGAGTATCACCAAGGAAGAGGCTAGCAATTACAAGTCAGTCAGTCTCACATCAGTGGTGGGGAAATTAATGGAAACCCTGCTAAAGGAGAGAGTGATGCAGTACCTGAAAGCTAATGGGCTGCAGGATCATTGGCAGCATGGTTTACAGGGCGAGGTCATGTCAAACAAATCTCATAGATTTATTTGACTGGGTGTCTAAGAAGATGGATCAGGAAGGCAGTGGATGTGAAATATTTGAACTTCAGTAAGACCTTTGATACAGTCTATGCCTCACAGAAGGCTTATTAAGAAACTTAGCAACTTGGGGGTTTTGGAGAAGGTGATAAGTTGGGTATAAAACTGGTTGAATTATATGAGGCAGAGGGTGGTGGCAAATGGCAGTTACTTGGGGGACAGGAGAATGACCAGTGAAGTACCACAGTGATTGGTACTGGGTCCTGTCCTTTTCAATGTGGTCATAAGTGACAGTGCTGAGGATCTAGAGGGGAAGGTGTGTCTCTTTGCAGATGATACAACAATCTGCAACAGAGTGGACATCCAGAAGTGGATGGAGAGAATGTAAGGGGATCTGGGGAAACTAGAGGAGTGGTCTAGGTTGCGGCAGCTGGGTTTCAGTGCCAAAAAGTTCAGAGTCCCGCACTTGAGGTGGGAAAACCAGGGGACTGTGCATAAGATGGTGGGGGTACTTACAGTCACCAACAAAGAGAAGGACTATAGAGTAATCATATCTGAGGACCCTAAGTTGACAGAGCAGTGTGACAAGGCAGTAAGCAAGGCTAGCTGGATGCTGGGGTGCATAGGGAGGGGGATTTCTAGCCAAAGATGGGAGCTAGTGTTGCCACTACATCGGTCACTAGTGAAATATAAACATACAAACATACGAAACTTGCCAGCAGAAACAGGCCTCACGGTCTATCAAGTCTGCTCATATGAGCAGCTAGCATCCTTATATTGCAGCTGCCCCAGATACCACCTAGAGTACTGTGTTCAGTTATTGAGGCCTCATCTTTGCAAGGACATTGACTGAGTGGAAGTGATCCTGAGGAGGGCTGCAAAAATGATGTAGAGGTTGCACAAGAAAACATATGAGGGTAGACTGTGGGAGCTCAACACATACTCCCTGAAGGAGAGGATGGTGAAAGGGAACATGATTGAAGCCTATAACTACCTCATGGTGGTACACAAGGTACAGGAGGGCAGTCTCTTTTGGATCACCCATGACGGTGCGCAGTCAACTACCGTGATGTCCTTTAGGGCACTGGCAATATGCCACATGGAACAAGGGTGTTAGGAAATGGTGTGCACACACAGAGCATGGCACTGGTGTATGTGGTGTTTCAGCAGCAGGCTTCATCCCCAGGACCCCTTCATAGGGTGCTGTGCCCCCACACCCCCCATAAAAATATATAATCATCTCCACCCCAGGCATACAGAGACAACATGGCAAAGTGGACCACGCCCTAAATTCCCAGGTGCTCAGACCACTTGTGCCCTAATGATGATGCCCTAATTGTGGCACACTAACAATGGAACACCATCTCTTTCAGAGGAGGATGAGTACCAGAACATGGGAGCATACAGTGACGCTTGAGGGAGGAAGTTTAATAGGGATATGAGGAAATATGTCTCCACAGAATGGGTGGTGGATGCCTAAAACAGCCTGACAGAGGAGATGGTGGGGGCAAAGACCCACTGTAAAGCAGCCCACTGTGTTGCAGGCTACCACTTCCTCTGGTAATGCATTCCACCCTGACACCACCCTCTCTGTAAAAAATTGTCTCCTCATTTCCCTCCTGAACCTTCCCCCCTCCAATCTCAGCATGTGCCCTCGGGTGTACCTCCCTCTCCTTAACTGGAAAAGCCCCTCTGTGTCTGTCTTATTTATTCCTTTCATGTATTTGAAGGTTTCAGTCATGTCCCCCCTTTCCCTCCTCTCCTCCAGGGAGTACACATTCAACTCCCTCAGCCTACTCTCATAAAGCAAGTCCTCTAGCCCCTGGATCATTTTTGTTGCCCTGTGATGCACCACCTCCAGTATCCTAATGTTCTTCTCCAGGTGCAGCAGCAAGAACTGCATGCAGTTCTCCAGGTGTGGTCTAATCAGTGACCTATATGGTGGCAGGATCACCTCACCCCTCCTGGAGGATATGCCTCTGGCAATACAACCCAGCATTCTGTTAGCCTTTGCAGCTGCCTTTCTATGCTGCATGGAGTTGTTCATTCCTCCCGTTATGATCGCTCCCAGATCCTTCTCCTCAGGGAGGCATTGAACAGGTCTGCCAGGACTTCTGCTAGCTCCCTTAGCACCCTGAGGTGTATGCCATCTGGCCCTGGTGCCTTGTCCACCCTCAGTGTCCTCAATCCCTTCGATACCCTGATCACTGGGATTTTGCTGTCTGTCTCCTCTTTCCTGCCTGTTCCCACCCCCCAAGCCCCACTGGGTACTGCTCCCTTTTTCTCTTCAGTAAATACCGAGCAGAAGTACTCATGTAATGCTTCTGCTTATTCTGCCCTAGTATCCACCCCCTCTCCCTTTTAATCCTCACTATTTGATCTTTGCAGCTCCTTTTCTCCCTGATGTACCTAAAGAAGTCCTTCTCCCCTTCTTTAATGCCCCTTGCCAGCCCGAGTTCCCTGGACATCTTGGCTGCCCTAACTGCCCGTGGCACCTTCCTTGACTCCTTCAGTTATTCCTCTCTGTCCCCCCCACCCCATCCTTTTGTACCTTCTAAAGGTGGCTCTTTTCTTTCTTAATTTCTCCATGACCTCCTTGCTCACCTAGTTAGGCTTCTTGGCCCTATTCTCTTACTCTGGACCCTTGCACATGTTGCGGGTGCCTCCTCTATACCCCCTTTAATGACCTCCCACCTCTGATTAGTGTCCATATCTGGACTGATCTTGGTCAGATACTCTTGTACTATTTCCCTCATCCTCCCGAAATCAGCCCTTCTGAAGTCTATCACCCTTGTGCCCGATCCTACTCCCTCTTCCCCCATGTCTATCTTGAACCACACTGAGTGGTGGTCACTCACTGCCAGTGGTTCCTCCACCCTCAGCTCCCTCACAAACTCACCATTCATCAGCACGAGGTCAAGGGTGTTGCATAACCTGATAGGCTCATTGTCCATCTGCAACAGTAAGCTGTCCTAGAAGGCATCCAGAAGTACCTGCTCCCTCCTATTTGTGGTGGCTGGGGTACCCTAAACTACTCCCCGCAGATTGAAGTCCCCCACAGTCACCCTACTGTCCTTCCTGCAGGTCCTTCTGATCTGTCCCACTAGAACCTTATCTAACTCCTCAGTCTGAGAGGGTGGCATGTACACCACTTCCATCCTTAGGGTCCTATTTTTGGAGTCCTGGAGCTGAACCCATAGTGACTTTGTGTTGCCTTCCTCCCCTTCTTCCCTGACACACTTCAGACCTTCTCTCACATACAGCGCCACCCCCCCTGCTTTTCCTTGTACGCTGTCCCTCTGAAATATCCTATATCCTGGTACTGTAAAGTCCCAGTTATGGTAATGGGTGGCCCATGTCTCGGTTATAGCTGGCCATATCCACCTCCCCAACTGCCATGAAAGCCTGTAACTCTGCTGTTTTGTTCCCTAGACTCCTAGTGTTCAGGGTTACCACCCTCCACCCCACTTCCTTCCCCCTATCCCTAGCTGCTCTCCCTTTTTAGCACCTTCTTCTGACCTCACCCAAAGTCCCCTGCTGCCAGCATGGGGGGTAAGCTCGTTCGGCTTCCCTGCCTGAGGATCCTGTTGGACTTCTGCCCACTTGCCACCCCCTACTACTAGTTTAAATTCTTGTTGTTTGCTAAGTATTCATCCAGTTTCTGTTTCAAGACCCTCCTTCCCTCCCCACTTAAGTGAAGCGTGTCCTTGGCATAGAGATCCTTTCCCTCCCAAGTCCTTTCCCACCCCCCACCAGATCATTTCATTTGAATGGACACCATTCTCTTAGCCACGTGTTAAATTCCTCTATCCTCAGCTTCCTTGCGGTGCTCGCCATGGGTACAGGAAGCACCTCTGAGAAGGTTACTGATCTTCCTGTCTCCTCACAAATCAGCCCCGGCTCCTCAAACCTCCCCTGGACTACATCTACTGTATTACCCACCGGGTCATTAGTTCCCAAATGCAGAACTATGTGAGGTTTCTCCCCACCCCTCCTAGCATACTTAAGAATGGATTGCCCCACCCTTTCCGCTGTCATACCAGGCATGGCCTCCACCCATATTCAACTATGCCTCTCCCCATTGCTCCCCATCTGATCCCCTTCAGAACTGAATCCCCCAGCACTAGAATCCCACACCTGTTTCCTTGTTCTGCTCACCTTGTCCATCCCTTATCCCCTCCTGCCATGTCTTCTGTCCCCAAAAACATTGCTGCTGTTCCCCATTCCACACCTATTTCTGACCCGCCCTCCCCATCCCCATCCGCCTCCCTGATTTTACCACCCCTCTCCACTGGGGTTCTCCTGCCACTTCCCCTGATGCATCCCTCCCTTATCTCTCCTTACCTCCTCCTCCTCCCCCTCCTTAGCCACTGTCCCCTGTCCAGTCTTCTCACTCCTGCCCCTTATCCTTACCCATTGAAGCTCTGCCCCCTTTAATTACCCTACCAATGCCCTCTGGGTTGTGGGTGATCTTTTCCTCATCAGCCTTGTCTACGAGGCCATCCCACTTCATCTCCTCCAGAGTAGCCAGCACTGAGAACCTAATGAGTGACACCCTCCCGCCCTGAGTCCTCCCTGGCATACTATTGAGAGGCCCACATTTGCAGCCTGCTGTAGTGCCTCTCCTGCCCCTGTTCCCTGTCATCCTCCACCCCCCTTCATCTGCACCCAGTGGTTCCTGAGGTGGCAATTTTGGTCCATTTACCCCTCCCCCCCTTCACCCCCTTGGCCTGGGTTGCCTGCAGTCTTCTGGAACACTCCCATGTGCCCTCAGTCCTAGACTGATCCACCAATCTGTAACTTTCCCTTGTCTTATCTCTGCCCTTAACCACCTAATCTCTTCTCAAGCTGCTTAAGTCGCCTGCACACCAGGCATCCCCTGCTCTCCAAGCAACCCTTAAAAAGATAGCTGCCTCAAAGTTTTTGTAGCCTACTACTCTTCCCATGCCTTCCCTACCACCCTTCCAGCCTGCCCCTGCTTCATACTGCCTGCCCCATCCTCTGGGACGTTCCCCCTTACGAGGACTAACCATGTTATTTTCTGCCCCTTGTTCTCCTTTTGAACTGGTCTGGAATGATCAATCAGTCCTGAGGTTGCTCCAGTGTGTACCAACTACCAAGCCTGATCCAGCACCTCCTGACTACCAATCTCGATCCAGCACCTCCCCTATAAAAGCTTGGGGAGGGAGGGTTGGGCCTATCAGACTCTCTCTCTCTCTCTCTCTCTCTCCCTCTTTTGTCACTCAGTCCTGTTTGGCTCGCACTGCACTTCCAAGTTTCCTCAGATTTTGTATTTTATTTTTCTGCTCCCCACTTCAGCAAGAATAACATTGTTTTGTTTTGTATTTCTCTGCTCCCTACTCCAGCAATAACAACAGTTTTATTATTTTTTTTATTTTACTGCTCCCCACTCCAGCTAGAACTACTGAAAGTATAGCTGTATCTAACCTTCTTCAGGACAATAAGCAACAAGAAAGGCAACTTTATTCTGTGAAAATAGAGCTACAGTATATGAAAGCCTGTTTAGGACAGTAAGCAAAAAAGAAAATAAACTTCCCTCTGGGTGTCTCTTCTGTTTGCAGTTTCCTTTCTAACTGCCACAGACTGAATTGAAGTCCAAATACAGCTACAATCCAAAACAGCACTGATTAAACACCCAAATCCATATCACCCTCCCAGTACAAGCTATTTGAACAACAAAGCAAATTTAGGAATAAATACTTCCATTCAGTTCAGCCTCCCACAAACACCAGGAACACACACTGCAGTTCATGCTTCTTCAGCCTCAACCTCAGCTTTTTGGGATAGTTGTTTGAAGGGAACACATTCAGTTCCTTACTGGGGTCTCCCTTCTCCCATGGGACTTAGGAGAAGAGAGAGAAGTGTCCTGCCGAAGCCAATGTCTGGATACCTGGAACTGGATAGTGGATTTGTGCCAAAGACAGCCAAATGGCATGGGGGGGGCACATGATACCATCACCCAAGGATACCTTGGCCAAGCATTTCCCATGTTCTCCCCACCCATCCCTGCCTCTCCAATTGGAGAGTGCATCACACTAATGCCCTAGGGTGGGACCCACCGGCATGTGTCTACCAACTCCAGCAATGGCTCCCCACTACCTCCAGGTGCTGGTCTCTGAGTGGTGCATCTCTTCACCCTAACCAAAGAGGACAGTATCATCATGGTCATTCTTGTGCCCATCCTGCTGGCCTCTACTCCTGACGTCCAAGGCTTGGAACATGAACCAGAGTTGCCAGTGTCTCAGATTAGTCCCCTACCACACAGCGCCATGGATCCAGCTTGATACTGTTTTGTAAAAGAATTTTCATGAAAGAATTCACCTCACCCATCAGTGAACCATTTTGTGGGCCCATTAAACAACTCAGCATTGTTAGGTAATTACAGATGGACAGAGTTACATATATTTGACTAAATATCTTCCCTTTAAACAACTATCCCAAAAAGAAAATAAACAAAGAACATTTGATGTTTGATGTATACAGTATTTAAATTCTGCTGTAGTAAAAACATTAATTTCTGCATTGACAGATAATCATAGATGGACAGGGTTACATATATTTGACTGTCTTACCTTTAAACAACTACCCCCCCCCCCAAAAAAAAATAAACAAAGAACATTTGATGTTTAATGTACAGGGCATACCATATTTAAATTCTGCTGTAGAAAAAACATTAATTTAGGTCTAAAAGTTGAGTGTGTCCCATTACCTTCATTTAAATAGCATTAGAACTACAAACTAAAGCTCAGCAATTAACACTCGTGTTCTGAAATGCATCCCAGGAGCCACATCTGAATTATGCTGTTTTGGAAATCAACATGAATTATTCTGACTGCAGAATGCCTTGTAGTCATTTTGCTATTTCTTGTTAAATGTTAATAAAGGCTTTTAGCTGAAAAAGCAACACTTTGTAATTTATTTTTCACAAATACAATTTTTGAATAAGCTATGCTGAATATTTTACACATTACACAGGCTTTGCTTAAACTCTGACACTCTTACCAAGCTAATTTTCAGAGCTGTAAGTATTCCCAATTGGCCTGGATAAATTGTCGGAAATTACTGTGTATAAATCATGGAGTAATTCTACTCCTAGGGCGTACAGTATTCATCAGCTCTGGTATACAATAATATTTTCTCTTTAGAATTGGCAGACCTGAGTAGGACCAGCTTAGATGTTGTCAGAGGGGAAGTGCTTTACACAAAGTTTTACAGCCTGGAAAGGCTGAATAATATGGGGGCCAAGTGACTTGCTCAAGGTCACACATTATGTCTGTAACTGAGATTCAAACTAGGATCTCATGGTTCACAGTCCTTTGCTCCAACTATTGGCAGTGTTGATTTCCGAGATGTGTGTGTACAGCACCAGTTAGTAATAAACTTAACACCACCCCTCCACCAAGGAGCAAAAGGACAAGACAACACTAGCAACCACAGACAGGCATCATCAGGTAAGCCATACAACACACAACTGTTTCCAGATGACATAAATGCAGTAGCACTGATGTGCTAACTTTGTGAATTTGTATCTGAGACTAAATACACTCAGGCCCCATCTGTGCCAGTGCTAACCCAGCCACACCTGTGTATGTATGTTGTACAGCATGCATGAGTACATGTGGCTGTACCTCATGGGAGCCTGTGCTTCTGCACACAGAAGGCACCATGGGGCCTGTGCCTCTGCAGCCAGAGGTACTCATGCATGCTGTATGATGTACCTTGCTAGATAGCATGATCAGCTACAGCAGGATTTTCTATATGTAGCTATGTCACTGAAAAACTGCTACCCCCTTGAATAGTTTGTAGATCTGCTGCTGAAACTATGGTACCCACATTGCAACAGGACTTCCATCTGTGCAACTGCAGGCCCCAAAGGTGCCTGCTTTTCTTGATCCAGAAGTCAGTGTGTATGTCTTCCACCTGTAGCTGAAGAGACACAGGACCCTTGGAGGTGTGGGCTTCAGTAGACAGAAGTACTGTTGCAATTTTTGTATCATGGATTTTGTGGCACCTGCACTTCTTCAGCCAGAGGTTGATGTGTATGTCTTACACACGTGGCTGAAGGAGCACAGTATGTCTTACAGTGTGCATGAGTACATGAGGCTACAGAAACTCAGGCCTCAGGGGGGCTGTGCTTCTATAGACAAAAGAACTCTTGTAATTTGGTTATCACAGATTTGTTTGTCTGGCTGCAGGGGCCTGTGTTTCTGCACACAGAAGTAGTGTTGTGATTTGAGTACCGTGGATTTCTATCTGTATCAACAAGTGAGGTGTGTAAGCCTTGCAATGTGCATGCTGCAGATACAAGTCCATGAAGGCAGCACA
The DNA here is from genome assembly GCA_016271365.2 of Neoceratodus forsteri. Classification (NCBI taxonomy): domain Eukaryota; kingdom Metazoa; phylum Chordata; order Ceratodontiformes; family Ceratodontidae; genus Neoceratodus; species Neoceratodus forsteri. The sequence continues at coordinate 1,697,278,010 of CM057449.1, read as the reverse complement.
ATCTGGAAACAGTTCTATGTTTTTGTCTTACCTGATGATGGCTGTCTGTGGTCGCTCGTGTGGTCTTGTCCTTTTGTTGCTTGGGTGGTGGTGGGGAGTTAGGGTGGAAAACCCTAATTCCACATTTTCCTACTTTTGTGGCATTAAGTTTAACTCAACTGGTGTGCTAACACATTTTTTGCAAAGAATTTCCTTTCTTTTTTGAGTCGGTGGAATTGTATGCTCATTCATGCAAGTGGCTTTGGGACCTGTGTGAACAGTTGGAGATGCCAAGGGAAGACTCCATCTGCCTACTTACATGCAGCAATGGATGTCAAGAATTCATGAGACTGCCTGTTGGACATTATAAAATAACCACTCAATCCCAAACACGAATTAAAAACTCACCCTAACCTCCTTTCACACCTCCTTATCAACTATAATACACACTCTTTACTCACTCTCACACAACCCCCTGATACATGCAAAATTACGGTCACAATAAATGCAATACAAAGTAACAAGGGATTGAATAAGTTTGTCAAAGTATCTCTGGTGTTATTCTCTGATAAATCCTGAAATATGCCCCACATAACTAACCATAAACAAATTAAGTCCCTCTGTCCAACTGCTGCCACCAGAGAACACAGAGCCTAAAGAGTAAGCTACAGTAAGTAAAAGCCAGGTGCAATGCTGATCTTCAAAAATCCCCAAATCTGCCTGTCTCACAGTACAGTGACATGGATGCAGCCAGTTAAGCACGCCCCAACCAATTACCCTCACACTGGTCTAAGTGTAGAAAAGAGTTGCTAGTGATGTACTAGCTATCAGTCACTACCTCTGACAAAAGGAATCCAAACAAACCAGGGAAGATGAAAGCCTCAGCACAGGCTCCTCTCACCAGCCCTCAGCTCATTCTTTGGCAGTCTGGTAGCTGTCACCTCAGGTACTGTATTAACTCCCCAGTAAAAACACTCACTGGACAGAAACAACAAAGAATTTAAAAGGCAGGGCAGATCAAGTACCACATTCATGGTGCAGTTTTTTTGGAGCCTTACCATTCAGGTTTGAATGTTTACTGCAGTACACTTGACAATCCCTTAAGCTGGTTATTGCTTGTTATAGAATGAGTATAGTTTGACTTTTTATGTTTTGAATAATAAGATGGTTAAGAGAAAAAAAGTTAATCAAAAGCCAAAAGCTCCCTAACTATAGGTTGTACTCAGTTAATTTCACTGCACATAATGTGTACCAATCAATCAGCAAAGAGGATTTCCAGACCCTGTTTTATAAGATTATTTATCCACTTCAGAAAGTGACTTACGTAAAACTCACTGGTGGCTTCATCACTTCTATGTTATTTAACCATCCTCCCATGTCAACAAATAAAATAGATAAGCAGATACACTGTCTATTTCTCTCTCTCTCTCTCTCTCACTCTCACTCTCCCTGTCTTTCTCACTCTCCTCCACATACAGTATATGTGTGCATCTGTTTTTTTAACATTTGTGCTATGATTGTGCCATTTGATGAAAACAATATATATTTGCTGTTACTTGCTTTTATCTTACTAATGTTATGAAATGTTGGATTTCAAGGTGTGCTTAAAAACACTAGCAAGGTGATATTCTATTAAAAAAATAAAATCACCAGCCAACCGGCATAGCAGTTGGATTTCCACTTGTGACGCCGACAACCTGGGTTCGGGACTGGACCCGGGTGTCGGAGGGCCGGCCAGTGGGCAAGATTGGCTCGAGTGTCCCACAACAGCTTGGCATCTCCCGGGGGAGGGAGGGTGCATGGCACAGTGTTTGCTGACCTCTGGCGGAGGCCAGAGGCATGGCAACACATCGGGCCCCACTATGTAGGGAGCATGACGAACATCAGCTTTTGGCCTGATGTCCCGGACATCACGCTCCCCAGAAAACCAAGGAAAATGACTCCCTGGCCTACTGGATGAAGGTTACCAGTCCCCCACCACCATGAAGCCATGGACCAGCCCGGTCCACCCAAGCAGCACCCAGGCAAAACAAGTCATGCTGGCCGGCCCCACCGGTTCCTTCTCTCTTGCAGTGTGGGGACCCATCCAATGAAGGGTTATGTTGGGTTACCCAGGAGAGGGGCTGACATGTGGGGTGGTGGATGGCAGTGGGGGTGGAGTGCCGGCAGGGGTCCTAGGTGACCTGAAGGAGTAGCCGGCTGGGGAGTGAGGGAGAAGGAAAAATAAAATACATTTTGCAGAAGACTGGAACTACTACTCTGAATTACTCTTTCAGCAGGTTCACATGAAGACAGAAGTTAGTCAAGGGCTACTGAATGTACCTGCAATACAGAATTCTTCACCACCCAGGGTTGGACATGTAGCCCTGTTGTTTTTGAAAGCATATTGAGAGTATGAGAGTTAGACTTGTTTATCTGAAAGCACTCAACAGGGATCTGAAATGTATGAATCAACCTTTTTTTTTTTTTTATTTAGTTGTTTAACCAGGAGTAGCACACTAAGCTGAAAGCTTTTTTACAGGAGTGACCTGAGAGCACAGGGAAGTTAAGTGACTTGCTCAGGGTCACACAGTATGCAAGTGGAAGCTGTGGGATTCAAACCCAGGTCTGGTCTGTTGGATGTCACCAGATTTGCAGCTCAGAGCCTTAAACCACTGCACTATACTGCATCCCTAAATCCCTAAATCTTTTATTGAAGACAATATTTATTGTTCTCAGGTGGATGCATTTTTTTATGCAACTAACTTTGCAAAAACTGTAGGCACTTTCAAAACTATCACAATCACTTGTTAACTTATATCAGTGAAGGTAATGTATTCAGACTGAGATGTCACTAAAACAGTGACCGCATTATAGGGGATACATCCACCAGCAAGAAAGAAAACAAGCATTTGTCAATGCCGAATATTTGCTTGCTGGCATTAGCAGTGGAAGTGCAGGAGATAGACAGATGCAGTATAGAAATGGCAGTGATGTATTGAACTGACACCAACTCCACCCCTACCCTGCAGAGATGGACAGGCATTAGGGTGTGACTTTGGGTCGTCGCCCATAACGGTCATGACATTTCATCTCACCCTACCCTGCAGAAACTGACAAGTGTCGAGGTGTGCCTTAGGGTGTTCGGGCTTTACACTCACCTCATTCCATAAGGAAATATGCTGAAATGTGTGTAGTATAGGAGAATGGGGTGAACTCTGGGGCCAAAGAGTCCAAGGCACACCTCGATGCCTGTCACTGGCTGCATGGTGGGGTTGGGGGTGGAATGGCATGAGCATTACTGTCGACAATCCCAGGTCACACCCCTGATGCCTGTCAGTCCCTAAAGGGTAGGGCATTGTGGTCGGAAACCCTAATGTCCTGGGTGTTTCTTGGTATTTTGACTCCAAGTTTTCAACATCGGCTTATTGTGACCCCACTGCATGAACAGTGACACTATCAGTTTGTTAGCTGAAAGGTGATTTTGCACAGTGACTGCACCATTTGGCGCCACAGGTGCGAAAACACACTTCAAGCACAATATGAAAAATGACAGCTGTATTGTTCATGAGGAGGTGTAGAAAAATGATAATGTTGAAAATCTGTAGTGAAAATATAAAAAAACTGGTGAAGTCGCGAGCGTGTGTAGAAACTGCGCAACGCACACCTGTAACGCAATTATTTTGGGGATTGTTTGCACCAGATTTTCAATATAGGCATTTTGGGACCTCCGCTCATGAACAGTGTTACTGTGATTTTCTTAATCTCTCCCGAACACCGATTTCCCACAGTGACTGCGCTATTCTGCATCAGAAGTGCGAAAACACATTTCAGCCAGGATGTGAAAATTGACAGCTGTACTGTTCATAAGGAGTTGTGAAAAAATGTTAATGTTAAAAATCTGGAGTGAAAATACAACAAATTCATGAAGTTATGAGGGTGCATAGAAACTGCGTAATGCACACTCATAATACAGTCATTTTATGGACGTTTGTCACCAAATTTTCAACATGAGCATTTTAGGAGGTCTGCTCATGAATAGTGTTGCTGTGATTTTCTTAATCTGTCCCGAATACTGATTTCCCACAGTGACTATGCTATTCTGCCCCGGAAGTGTGAAAACATATTTTGGCCAGGATGTGAATAATGACAGCTATACTGTTCATAAGGAGGTGTGAAAAAGTGGCAATGTTGAAAATCTGGCGTAAAAATATATTATAAATTCACGAACTTGCAAGTGTGTGTGGAAACTGCGCAACACATGCTCGTAATGCAGTCATTTTTGGGAATTTTTTCACCAAATGTGTAACATAGGCTTTTTGAGAGCCCATCTCATGAATAGTGACACTGTTGTTTCATTAATCAGTCCTGAAAGGTGATTCCACACAGTGACCACAAAATCACCTTTCGGGACCAAATAACCAGATGACAGTCACAAAATAATGACCGAGATATGCACCAAAGTTGAAAAAAACCTATTTATGTCATTATACAGCATTTCTTCAGTTCATGGTCGGCTTTGAAGAGTGCAGACATGTTCCTGATCCACCGAAGATCATCACGCCAGCCACTGGGGGTAAGTATAGGGTGAGGGGGGTGTGGGGAGGTGGAGTACTCAGAGGGTGGGCACGGGTTGGGTATGGGGGGCAAGAGAGTCAATGAGGGACCATTTTCTTTGTTACAGGGTTGTTTTTTTAATAAAGACAACGTGGGACTTTTGCCATGCTGGGGTGGGTTCCCAGCGTGGCACCTGGAAGTTTGTTTGGGGGGGCAGTGGAGCCAATGGGGGATTGGGCACCCCCATTGGCCATACAGTGTGGGATGGAGCACATGAGGACACTGGACTTTTGCCATGCTGGGGTGGGCTCCCAGTGTGGCACTTGCAAGTTTGTATTTGGGGGGGCTCTGGAGCCGACGGGGATTGGGCACCCTCGCCGGACATACAGTGTGCTGGGGGGAGTGTGCATGAGCCAAGGGGGATTGGGCACCCCATCAACACACAACAAATGGGGGGGGCACATCATGCTGGTGGGAGATGCAGTGGTGTACAGTTTGACAGCTACAATCAGCGGTGGTGATGTGTAAGCAATTTGCATACTGCTGACGGCACGGCAGTATGCAAATTGCCTACATGTTACCACCACTGACTGTAGCTGTCTTTCTCTTTCAGATGTTTGCCACTGCATCTGAACTGCTGTCATAGACAGCTCGGACATTCATTGGTGCAGTGTGACCGCACCTGCAAAAAGGATCAGGGCATTGGAAGCGGCGGTACCACACCTACGAAAACTCTTATGGTGGCACTATGTTTCTTGCACATGCATGCAAGCAAACATAAAAAGCAGTCATAGCTGAGATAAGCAGAACTCAGCCACACTGGAATCCAACAGTCTTTGAATTTAATGCCACCTCACGCTGTGTTTTAACATCTCTCACAAACAGCTACTGCAGCAAGTTTAAAGAACTTTGTATTTGTATGTGAACTGTGCTAAAGATGTGCCAAAGCTCCATCCTGCAGCAGCCCTGCTAGTTGTTTCAGCAAGAGCCTGGTTACCGGAAATATGGAGATTGCCATCAGCTGTGTTTGGCAGGACTTGTAAATTTCAGCAGTGCAGGAGGAGGGGCAGTAACACTACAAAAGGCCTGCGCTGCCACTGCGCGAGCACGGTGGCATAAGCATGAGTGGCATGAGCACCACTCGGAAGAGAAACACGAACAGAAATAACCATCCTAAGAAGTGTTAACCTGGAACTTTATAAGAGGGATAATAGATCTAAATTAATCTTGTTTAGAGTATTTAAGATCATAGATAAATATTAGAGGGTATTAGAGTAAATTTTTAGCAGCATTAAATGAGAATTTATTTATCCAACATAACATGTTGGTTTTGCCCTGCCTCTGTTAGTAAGAATAGTGACAGAGACCCTGCTCCTGAAAGTGAAATATTAGTTAAGTCTTATCATAAATGTTAAATATTATGCTAATTAAGGAACATTTATTTTAAAATGTGTACTGTTTAAGAAACTTAAAAGTTTCAGGTAATCTTAAATAGGTGGTTTACTGCTGAAATAAGTCTACAGTATTTTAGACTAGGGTATAGACATTGGTGACATTGCTATTTGCAGGGCAGTGTTACCTTAAATTATTTTCAATGTTTTTTATGGGTTATTTGTGACAGGTTTTTCTTTTGTGTCTTTTGTTTTAAAATATTTACATAACAGGCTTTTGTGGAGTATTATTATGCTCTTGGATATAGTTATGAAAATGACAAGGTAGCTGCCACTTAAGATGATAAGGTTGGTAGTGGGCTTGGTCTGCATGGTTCAGCTATTTGCTATCATGGGAACTGATACTTTGAAAAAAGATCATGTACCTATGTAAATTGTTCGCACAACTTTAAGCAACAACAAACTTCCAAGCTGACCACGTGGCAAAACCCTTTCAACCTCATTAAAGAAGAACTTTGTGTCAAATATTTGGCAATTCAAATAGAGTATACTTGCTCATGTGACTGGGCATTATTGATGTCCCTGGCTCTTTGTGGAGATATTGAATTGAATCCAGGTCCATCTATTAAAATGGTCTTAGACAATGCTCGAAAGTATGATTAAAAAAATGGACTATTTTAGAACTTGGGTAGAACACGAAGTGCCGGACATAATAATGTTGATGGAAACCTGGTTAAAAAAGGGAACTGAATATAATGAGATAGAATTAAGGGACTTCTATCACTTTAGGAAGGATCGGGTAACACCGGGGGGGGGGGGTTGGTGTATATTAGTCACTCAATTGGTCACTCTAAAATTTTATCTCTGGGTCAATTGAGAGTATTGAATGCTTGTTAATTGAGCCACAGGCATTAAAATTGGCCATAGGAGTTGTTTATTCTCCACCTAAAATAAACACTATCCATTTTGACAAATTTTCGCATGTTCTAATGGAACACCTGGGTCAATTACAAGTAATCTTGGCTGGTGATTTTAATGCAGCTTGGGGTTGTCCTAGGGGCCAAAAGTTGGAAAATTCAATGAGTTGTTTAAATTTAATACAAATCATAGATATTCCCACAAGGAAAGGTTCCTTATCTAGTAAAGGCAATATCTTAGACCTGATGTTTGTCTCACCCAAATTGACTATTTTGGAGAAAAGTGTATATGCATCTAGTTTAGGAGACCATAATATAGCTAAGTGTGTGTTTTCTACGACTAAAAATATTATCCCCGTAAAATTGGCACCACAAACATCCAAAAGATGTTACTTAAAATTTAATAGTTTATCACTTAGAAAGTATCTTCAGGGACTTCCATAGTATAGGATTTTTCTTATACCAGATTTAAATTTGGCTGTACAAGAATTTACAACAATGTTTGGGAATGCTTGTGATAAATTTGCCCTATATAAAAAAGTAAATTAAAGGTTAAAACATTTATCATGGTTAACTGTAAAAATAAAAAAAAATGATTAGAACAAGAAACCAACTTTGGAAAAAGGCAAACTAAATGTTAAATAATGAAATTTGGGAACAATATAAAAAGATAAGGAATAAAGTAGTACAGGAAATTAGGAAATCAAAAGCTTGTTATTATAAACAGCGGATTAAAGAATCAACAAATCCTGGTGCCTATTGGTCCGTAATAAAAAATCTTATGAATCCCACCTGTAAACAGAGTGAGATAAAATTGAGTCAAGATGGAAAAATGTTTGAAACAAATAAAGCTGCTGACATTTTGAATGACTATTTTATAAACCTCCCCGACCTGAAACTGAAACCCACTAAAATTAATACTGTGAATGAAGTAAGGGATGGGAGTTTCTCAGATGAAAAAATGCCTAAATTTAGATTTAGGAGAGTGACAAACAAAGAAGTTCTAAAAAGTATAATTAGATTAAAAATAAATAAAGCAAGTGGCCCAGATAGAATAGACAATAAATTATTGAAAGAAGCTGCCATGGAATTGTCATCTATATTACGGGATATTTTTAATTGGAGTCTAAGGAAGGGACAGCTTCCCTCCAGTTGGAAATTACCTAAAGTAATACCAATAGATAAGGGGGGAGACCCTATGGACGTCTCAAACTATCGTCCAATAGCTCTGTTGTCTACTGTATCTAAGTTATTTGAAAAAATCGTCCACAATCAGCTGATGGAATATTTGGAAAAGTATAACAAATTAACTCAACAACAATATGGCTTTAGGCAGGGTAGGGTTACGGCTACCGCACTCATGTACTTTTTGGATCTTATAGCTACTCCACTTGGGGAGGCAAGGTCCATGGGTGTGGTATATGTGGACCTATCCAAAGCATTTGATCTAGTAAATCATAGCATTTTGATAGACTCATTGATGAAAATAGGAGTGGAGGAAGAAACCTGTAGTTGGTTTAAATCACATCTTGATAAAAGGTCACAATTTGTTGTCTTAAATGGTCAACAGTCAAGAATAGACTATGTGACAAGAGGGGTTCCCCAGGGATCCATCCTGGGCCCCCTCTTGTTCATAGTCTATTTAAATGACTTACCTAAGAACATTAGACACTCTCAAATTCATCTTTATGCAGACGATATGGCTTTAGTAGCAGTAGGAAAAACCACAAGTGAAGTAGAGCTAAAGCTACAGAGTGACTTTTGTACAATGCAAGGTTATTTTTCATCTTTGGGTCTATTAGTAAATAATAAAAAGACACAGGTTATGTCCTTTGCGTTGGACAAGAAGGGTGTTTCAAAATTAAAAATAATGACTCAAGAAGGTAAGCTTCTAGAACAAACCAAAACATACACAGTAAGTATTTAGGGATACAAATAGATCAATGTCTTACTTTTCAACAGCATATAACAAACTTAATAAAGAAAACAAATGCTAAGATTGGAGCTATGAGACGAATATCAAACTGTATGACAAGAGAAACAAGACCGACCATGATAAACCAATTAATATTGCCAGTTATTGATTATGGAAGTCATATTTATAGGCATACAGTAAAAAAAATATTTAAATAACTTAGATACACTTTACAACAAGCGCGTAAGATTTGTGTTAAGGTGTGACCCCAAAACCCATCATTGTATTATGTATATAGAATTAGGATGGATCCCACCAAATTTATGGGCAAAAGGAATTTGGCTAAATCAGGACCGGAATATATTCAAAAATCAATCTTTAGATAATTTAAAAAAACAAATTACAAAAACCCAAACATGGTTTACATTTAAGGAAAACAGGTGCCAGGGATTTAATTATACCTAAATTAAAAAATCGGTTTGGTGAAATGACTTTTCAGTATCAGGCAGCCTTTAGCTGGAATTGTCTCCCCCTGTTTCTACGTAAATTAACAATCACTGACAATGTTTTTAAAAATGGTTTGAATCATGAACTTAGTTTTCGCTGCTATTGTAACAGGTGAAAATAATGAAGAGGTTAAATGATCATTTGCCTGTTTTTGACGTTATTGTAATAATTGTAATGTATTATATTTTCTGTATGTCTTGTATTTTCGTATTATAACAAACATTTGTAAAGTTGTAATTGTTTTTTGTATTATGTAAACAGGTAAGCCTTGTGAATAGGGATTTTCAGAACCCTAATGGCTTTATCACTGTATAAATAAAATTTTACCTACCTATCTACCTAATTATCAACTAGAGCATCCAGCCTCCACGAGAAGTAACATCCAATTTTGCAACGGCACAACTCCATTACGCTATATGAAATAAAACCTGAATTTAGGAATACTCAAAAGATAGGATGGAAGAAGACTTGTCCCCATCCCCACCCTCCCAAACACACACACACACACCCCCCTTTCATAAAATGCTAAGTGACTACATTTGTCTACTAAAGATGCTTACATAAAGACAGTGTCTAATTACACTGCAGTCCACCAAGAGCTGGGGCTTATTTTGCAGCTCATGCCATAATACCTTGCTTGTGGCAACGTGGCTATTGCCACAGCTAATGACTGTAATGCCCCATTTGGGGGGTAAATATCAACACTACAGGAAAAGTGCAAGGAGTGAAGATCCAGTACTCAGTCACAAGTAGATGATCTTAATATAGCTTTTGATTTTAAATTTTAAATGTTTTTTGTGTGGCTTGGTGGCACACTGTATATGTCTTGAGCACTTAACAGGTTAACAACAACTAAGTGTGTATATATATATATATATATATATATATATATACACATATATTTGTTAAAGCACCAATTAGGGTAACTTAATGCCACAAAAGAAATGTTATGGTTTCCAACCCTAACTCCCCCCTTCCAAGCAGCAAAAGGAAACAAATATTGGAGTTTTGGGTCTCTGGAGTCTTGGCAAACCAGTGGTGGGGTCTTCCTTTGAGTTTTCAACCCTAATGCTCACCCCTCCCCCCAGCCCACAGCCTCCTGTCCAAGGCACAAGGTACAGCTCCAAGCTAGTGCTGCATAGTGATACACTCTTCAAAGTTAGAGAAGTGTATCTCACCACATGTTGCCAACACAATTTGTAGCTTTCTTCATGCATGGCCTTGTGGGTCCTGCGTAAAGAAAGGAGGTCATGTGTGATGTTGTTTGCTCTGGGAAGGGGTGAGCATTAGGGCTGAGAACCCTAAGGAAGACCCCATCACTGATTCACCAAGACTCCAGAGACCCAAAACCCTAATGTTTATTCCTTTTGCTGCTTGTGGGGTGGGGGTGGGGAATAAAGGTTAGAAACCTTAACACCACGTTTCCCTACTTTTGTGGTATTAATTTACCCTAACTTGTGCATTAACAAAGTTTTTTGCAAAGAATGTCCTTTCTTTTTGAGATAATGGAATTGTATCTTCAATCATGCAAACAGGTGCAGATGGCCTGTACCAAGAGAAGACTGTTTGCTTACAGATTCGTGTAGTGATGGAGGTGAAGAATTCGTGGGGTTGTCTGGGGCTGCAGAAGTGCAAGCCTCTATGGTCCCTGCCCTTCCATGTGACTGCAGATACAGATGCACAGAGCAAAGAATGCATATGTCAGCTAATACACAGGGCCTCTGCCACCCATGGGTGCAGAGGTCCAGAGCCCTATGCCAAGAGGACAGTTGTCTTCATTATATGGTACCTGGGTTCGTGCAGACAACCCTGCACCTTTCATTCCCTCGCTGTGGGGGTGTTGACTAACAGTACCATTCCCCCTCCCTCTCCCCATCCAGCTGGGTCACTGAGCTCACCCTGAACTCAGCTCATCGGCATGGGACCAAGAGTGGCAACATTTCCAAGATACTTGTTTTATGATTCACCTTATAAACAGGACATTTACCATTTACAGTATAGTGGCCAAAATGTCATTTTGCACTAGAAGTGTGAAAACACATTGGCCCAGATATTCAGAAATGCACCAAATGCTGGCACAAGTCCAGCACAGTGCAACCCCAATGCACCATGGCACAGTGAGTGCAATATTCAAAGGTTGTGCATGGCAACATGGCTGAATATCGCAGGGATGCACCATGGCACACCCAGAGGTGCACCAGGGAGCAGCCAGACCTGCACCATAGCACAACCAGAGATGCACCAGAGAGCAAAGAAAGAAGCATCAAGGCACACAAGGACCAGCCCCAGTCAATGGTGGGAGCAAAGCAGCAGAGGGAAAGCATGGGGCAGGCATCGAACACAGCTGGGGACAGTGGCAGGGAGGCACAGTGGAGGGCCACAAATGACCACCAACTGCAGGGCGCAGACAGGCAGACAGCCCCCCCCAGCACCATGGCACAGGACAAGGGAACAGGTGGCACCAACAGCCAAGTGAGGGCTCCCACTGGAACCTCCCACTGCATGCCATGCCCCCACCAATCCAGACCAATGCCAGCCACACCCTGGACCATGGCCCAACACACATACACATGCCACACACATCCCTGGACAGCAGCCGCATAGCCAACCCAAGGCACAGCCACTGACCAAGGGGCAGGACACCTCCATACATGGCCCACCCAACGACACAGGCACACCACATAGACACCCACCACGCCACTGCAGCATGGCTTCACATGCCAGCTGCAAAGCAGACACGGACACAGGCAGTTAAGCAGGAAATCTGTATTAAACAAAACTATTTACAATGGAATGGGGTAGGAAAGCATAGGAGAGTGAGGGAAGGGGACAGGGTACAGGGGACAGGGACTGTACAGTGGGATGGAGGAAGGAAGGGGAAGGGATGGCAGGGGTAAAAGGGAAACAGTGGGGTCCAACTATGGGCGGCCACGGCCTGATGCCGCCTAATGCCTCCACCATTGCCGGTCCAGGAGCACCATCCACCTCATTTGTTGTGCCACCTCCAGGGTCATGGATGTTATGAAAATAATCTGCTGTAAGAGGCAGCAATACAGTGGCAGCTGCGACCTCCTCTGGTTGCCTATGACAAAGGAATGGACAGGTGATCAGTGCAAGTCCCTAGGAACCATGCTCTCCCACTGTGCGCAATGGACAGTGGGAACACACACTCCTGGAGTGGCACCCTGGCCACCCACAGTGGGTGGGCCAATGCCTGTCAGCACCCCAGCATGCCACAACAGTGCACAGTGGTGGACACCCGACCGAGCAGTGACAGGCAGTTGGCACAGGACTGTAGTAGCACCACAGCAGCACCGGTGGCAGCCAGGCAAACACCCATCCCACCAACAGCTGGTACACATGTGCAATGGCTGCCCCACAGTGGCATGCACACCGCACAGTGTGCAGGACACAACTGATGTGCACATGGCACATGTGGCCATGGCCACACCCTCACCCCCGCTGCCTACTCGGAATTGAGTAGAGGAAGACAACAGTGCCTACCTGCCCACTGCAGCGCCGCTTGTGCCTGTGTTGCTGCTGCTCCACCTCCACCAGTCAGACCCACACCTCCAGCAGTTGGTCCTGCAGTGACCTGCTGCACCTCACCAGGCACCCCCCACCGCTCCTGCATGGTGCTGATCTTCAGGCCCTAGGAATGGAACACAGACAGGCCCAGATCAGAGAACAACCACAGCACATGCCCACTACCCCCACCTCTGTGCACAGTATGTGCCCCAGCCTGACATGACCCACAAGGCAGTAGCGCAGTGCACCTAGTGGCCGGCAATGCCATACCACATTGCACACGCTGACAGTGCCCCCCCCCCACAGGGTATGTCAGGCAGCCCAGCCAACACCACAGTACAGCGGTTGGGCACACATGCAGCATGTGATGACTTACCTGGTCATGGCATGGCCCCCCTACGGATGCATGCCTTCAGCAGCCTCAGTCTTTTGGCGTCCCGCCACATGTCCCCGTACCAGTGGCGGCATTGCTCACCGGTCCATGGCACCCTGGTGTCCTGAACCAGGCCTGCAGCGATGGCCTGCCAGATCTCTGGTTTGGCCTGCTGCAGGGGCTCCTGGCCAAACAGACCAGGTACATGTGGCTGCACATGGGCCACAAGGTTGACAAGCTCCAGGTCTGACCAATTTCATGCACGCTGAACACCTCGCCATGACATGCTCTCCACACAAGGTGCTGGTTCAAAATGGTGGCCAGTAGCACACGTGCACAACATGCGAGGGATACGTGCCTTGTGTTGGCAATGCTGCGTATGCCAATCACGCATAGCCATGGATGTGTGGCATGGGCATGGCCCACCCGGCATGTGGTGGTGCAGTCCCAAGGGGCATAGGGTAAGGTCAGGAGTCACCCGGTGCATGGCCCCTATAGCGCTGTGAGTGCACAGTATGTGACAGGCAGTAGCACAGGCCATGACACATGTGTACTGTGGGCAGTGCACTGCGCATGCCACGACATTGCACCACAACATGAGCCAGAGCAAATCCATTGCGCAAGGAGCAAGTGCGCGATATTCAGCCACCACTTGCTAATGAGCTCATCATCCAATGCACGGTGCATCAGGGAAATTAGCATGTCATTATTGTTGCGCCACGGCTCATTTGCATGCAATGCGCTATAAAGGTGCCGCACAACAGCACAGGCCATGGACTGGCATTCCAACCATCTGAGGTAAGTTGCGCCTGCTGTGTGACCAGCCAGCACAGCAGGGTGGATGGGGTGGGCAGCTGCAGGCAGTGACACACATGACCTTGTCCACAGTTAGCACCGTGTCTGAGCATGAGGAGAATGAGGAGCGTGGGCCTGCCTGCAAGTGCAGGCCCAACTTTACAAAGGCAGAGGCCGATGCCTTGTTCGAGGCCTACCTCAACAGGGATCAACTGCTGAGTGGTGCCACTGGCACACTACAGGCCAGGGCTGTGGCCTTGGTGGAGGTGGCAGTGGCTGTGAACCTGCAGGGCAGCTACCATCGGTCTGTATGGGAGTGCAGGAAGAAGGTGGGAACTGATAAACACCCCATAAAAGAGAAGGTGGGTGCCATATGGGCAGCCAGGACAGTCACTGGTGGGGGTCATGCTGCTGTGCCACAGCTCACAGCACAAGAGGAGCTGGTGGCGGTCATGATGCATCGCAGCACCATTGAGGGTGTGCCAGGTGGTGGCTCCCAGACAGGAGGGAGCCCATCACTGCATGGTATGTATGCCATGCCCGAAGGGGGTGGCCTGCCGGTATTGCAGCACTAACACATCTGTTTTCTGTTACAGCACCTTCACACCAGCATGCAGTGGCAGGGGTGCCAGCGGCAGCTGTGCGGGCAGGCCCAGTCCTGGAGGACAAGCCATCCACCTCCACGGGCATCCGGGAGCCTGATTGGCTGCAGGATACCACCGTCATCCAGCCAGATGTCCTGGGCTTGGTGTAGGATGAGGCCCTGGCTGTGTTTCAGCAGGATGCCAGCCATGGCGTACTTTGCATGGAGACACAGATCGGGGCAGGGTCTGACACTGATGATGACATGACCATCATCCATGACAGCATGGGTGGTGTCATGAGGGAAACACCCATACCTACTACCATCACTGGCAGCGTGGCCAGTGGCCTGTCGGTGGTGGAACAGCTGCCTGCCACCACTGTTGGTGCCACTGAGTGCACAGCCAAGGCAGTGCCATGTGGTGGTGGTGGTGCATCCACTCAGGCACTGGCCAGTGTACAGGGGCCGGAGGGGCAGCAGTGGCATACGGCTGGGGGCGTTGGGCGGCCGGACGCAGAGTCCGCTGCCTGGGCACCAGACGGTGACCTACCCCATGGGGACCCCGCTGTGCAGCATCCACTTGAGTGGGGGACCATGCAGTGTGGTTGTACACCACCAGTGGGACAGCTGCATGCCCATGCTCCCCTGGGCGCCAACTCATTTTCAGAGCACACCCGATTGCTGTGGGCCTCCGTGGAGCAACAGGTGCTGCTCATAGCTGAGGCACATGCACTTCATGCAGAGGAATGCCAGGCAGCTGAGCTGCATGAGAGGGGCACTGTGCAGGGCCTGGAGGCTAGACAGTGCCTGTGGGAGGATACGACCACATCCCTGGATTGCATTGTCAATGTGATCTTGGTTGGCCTTGCACTGCTGGCTGCCACAGGGCATGGCCACCAGTCACAGACACCATGGAGTGCACTGTCCACCCCATGGACCTGGTGTCGAGCGACTCCCTCCATGTCGATGCTGGGCTCTCCTGTCGGCATCCCAGGCACACCTGGGGCAGGCCTGTTCGGGTGCCTACACACCATTGCATGAACCCGGTTGTGTTCCTGCAGTTCAACCCCTGGGGGGAAGTTGCATACACCTCCTGTGTCCATTGCGGAGCCAGTGGCTGCTGAACAGCCCCGGTGTGGCTGCCCCCATGTCTATGGCAGCCATGGTTCTGCACGGCGGACCTGATCTGCACACCGCCCTGTCTGCAGTCTGCTGCCACTGCCCTGTGTGCACATGGACGATGTGTGTGGGTGCATGCCACAGTCATGGCAACTATGTGTAGTGCTGCACGCTGCCTGTGTGCGCACCTGCCCAGCTGCTGGCCCGTGTGGCATGTGCAGGATGAGAGCAACACAGCACTGGTTGCACTGTGCACTGGTGCCCTGCATCTGAGCCATGCCACGCGTTGGCACCTGGGCACGTGTTTGCGCATGTGTGTGTGTTTGTGGCTGTATGGTGCTGCGTGCTGTTGTGTGTGGCTATGTGACACTGCCACCCCACCCCTGCCCTATGCCTCTGTGTGTGCATGCCCATTGCCATGCCTGCCCATTCCTGTGTGCTGTACCATTGTGTCTGGTCACTGCATGGGTGTTGCTCCACCTACCTGCATGTGCTGAAGTGCTCCTGTGCAATTGTGTCCCAGTGCTGGCATGCCGTCCTTTGGAGCGGGGGATCCCTCCACCCAGGGGGGCTGCCCACCACCCCCCAGCCCATTGTCCTCATCATCCCCACTGCTGTTCCCCTCTTCAGCCTTGACAGCTATCCCATGGTCAATGGCCATGTTGTGCAGTATGCAGCAGGCCAGGAATAGGCCACAGGTTTTTGAGGTTCTGTACTGTAGGGCACTGCCAGACCTGTCAAGGCAATGGAATCATGCCATCAGCATCCCAAACACACACACTCAATGATGTTCCACGTACTGGCGTGTGCCTCATTGTAACGGTCCTTTGCTGGGGATGACGGGCGCTGGTGGGGGTGAGCAGCCAGGGCCTGAGTGGGTAGCCACTGTCACCTGTGTGGACAGATACATGACTAGCCTAGTGTCCTATGTCACTGTGCCCTTTGCCCATCCCTGGTGCCTCTGTCAATGCACCTGCCCTGCCCGCCCCCATCCCATGCCCTGCTGTTCCAAGATCCCCATGGCCATCCCATACTCACCCACTAGGTGGCCTGTGGGGATGTCCCCATGCTCGAACCTGTTGCACAGCACAGAGCTGTGCCAGATGAATGTATCTTGTGCACTCCCAGGGTGTGTGGCACAGACATTGGTTATGTGCCCCTTGCTATTGCACACCATCTGGCAGTTGACACTGAGGCAGACCTTTCTGTTGACGTATGCTACACCCTCAGGGCCAGGTGGTATGTGGATGCTCACATGGGTGCAGTCAATGGCCCCAAGCATGCCAGGCATCCGTGCTGCCCTGTGGAAGTCCTGCATGGTTGCTGTACACCCTGCCTATGTGCTGGGGAACTGGATGTATTCCACAGCATGTGGCAGCAGGACGTTGAGGAATTGTGTGAAGAGGCATGATGTGGCCGACTGGGTTATGCCTATGGTGTCCCCTGTTGGTCTCTGGAAGGTGCCCATGGTGAGCAGGCACATGACAGCTGTCACCTTCATCTCCATTGTCAGGGCGTGGCTCTGTCTAGTGGATGCCTGCATCTCCTCACAGCACAGCTCACAGAGCTGCCTCAAAATCATCTGGTTCAGGTGATAATGGCCCTCGATCTCTGTATTGGAGTAGTTCTCGAAGCTGATGCAGGCACAGTACCACTCGTTCCAGGCATACTGCCAACGGGCCCTTCCACAGCCACATCAATCTTCCTCCTGCCTCCTCACACCCCTCATTATGGCCTCCATCTGGAAGGCTGCACTTGCTATGGCCCCTGCTGTTCTGTCTCCCCTGGGTGGTCAGCTTCTGTTGTCTGCTTGCCACTGTGGGGCAATGCCTTTCACTCTGCCTGGATCTCTCTCTTGCTTCTCCTGCCCCTGGCTCACACCCCACTGCCACCTATGTCCCACACCCCTGTGGCTGCCTGTTCCACTCCCTCAGTCCCTCACAGGCTCTGTCTCCCTTTTTCCTTCTGTTCCCTCCCTCCACAGTCTGGTGGCTTGCTCCCTCTCTCTCTCTCTCCCCTCTGGCGCAAGTGCTGTCCCCCTGCTTGCGCCCTGTATTTATGGGCTGATGTCTGCTCGGCACATCTGGCTGTTGCTCCACACTTGCACCATGGGTCGGGGGGTTGAATATTGCACTGTGCCTCATATTCATGGGCACACCCCTTGCCCATGCATTCATTAGGGTTTCACATTGGTGCACTGCTACTTGTGCTGCGCACTGGCTCCCGCTAAATATCCAGCCATGGAGCATTTCTGCAGTTGCCCAGGCACAACCCAGTTGTGCCATGCACAACTGCTTTGAATATCCCACCCATATTGTTCAGGATTTTAAAAATGACACTTCACATTTACGAGGTGGTGTGGAAAAATGACTATGTTGAAAGTTTGGAGACAAAATATTGAAAACTAGTGAAGTTATGTGTGAACACTGAAATACTGCAACACTCCCTCATAACCTGGGCATTTTATCATATTTGTATACCAAATTGTGAGCACAGTTTCTATATTATTACTCCACCTCATGAACCCACTAGTGAACATGTTCAAGTCCTCGTCAAAACATTATTCCATGCCACATGTGTGAAAACACATTTTGGCCAGAATTTGAAAAATTACAGCTGTCACATTTGTGAGGTGGTGTCAAAAAAATAGCTATGTTGAAAATTTAGGGTCAACATTTTTAAAATTACCACAGTTATGAGCAAGTATAGTAAAATTTCAACATATGCACATAACTTTGTCATTTTTACATATTTTGACCCCACATTTTCAACTTAGCCTACTTATGATGCCACCTCATGAACAAGGTGGAGAACATTTTCAAATCCTGCTCAAAAGGTGATTTCACTAAGTGACTGCAAAATCACCTTTTGGGACTAATTCTACAACCATTGGCCATGAGGTGGGGTCCCAAAAAGGTCATGTTGAAAATCTGGAGTTATAATATGCAAAAATTGGAAAGTTATGCATCAAAGTTCAAACCCCCATTGAATTACATTGAACCACACTTACCTTAGTAAGCAGTAGTTAGTACTGACATTGGCGGTTCCAGCAGCAACACGTGTCTTTGATCGAAGAGTGGATTTTCATCATCAGACATGTTCAGGTGAGTGAGTGTGTGTGTGTGAGGTGTGCTGGGGAGGTTGTGGAGTGGTGGATGTTCAGTGGGAGGTGGTGGTATGGGGTGAGATCAGTGAGGGACCATTTTCTCTTTTGCTGGAAAAAAAACCCCAAAACAACAAGGAGTGGTTTTCTTATTTTCAGGAGACACTGACATTCCACCACTGGGACTGGGCACCCCAGTGTCAGGCAACTGTTCTGTGGCACTGGGGCTGGGCACTGCTGTCACCAGCTAGAAAATGGGAATGGGGCCTGGTGGCTTTTAAAGGGGGGGCAAGAAAGTGGTACTTGGGGGCACACCAGTCTGCTTATAAAATATAATATATAAATCAATTTAAAAGAAATATTGGGAAGGGTGTGTGGGCAACCTGGAGGAGAGGGGGAGAAAGATGCAGTACTGGAGGTGGGTACCCCAGTCAGAAAGAAAGAAAGAAAGAAAGAAAGAAAGAAAGAAAGAAGAGGGGATCACCGGCCCACTGGTCTCAATGCAGCCTGCAACATAAGTTCCAGCTGCAGCTGCAAAACTCAAGAAAGTCCTACTGTTCCTCTACAGGGGACGTGGTTGAATGGCTCCTTTCACTAAGTTGTGTACCCTGAATTTTGGGGTACCCAGAAAAGGTATTTCTGGAAAGTTATTTTAAAGGAAAACTGTCAAAATCCTCAGTCCCCACCCCAAAAAGCCTTACCCCCCGATTAAGCTTTTTGCAAGAAAAAAACTTTAGTTTATGTGTTGGAACTTACTGTATTTTAATTTTGTAATGTCTGGGAGTCGGAAACATGGTGGAGGCTGTGCGGTTAAATTTAGTGTGAATGTTGCGGCACCGTAACTTTCACACTAAATGGAACCGCGTAGCCTCCACCATGTTCCTGACTCCTGGACTTCACAAAATTAAAATACAGTAAGTTCCAACATATAAACTACAGGCTTTTCCTTGGAAAAGCTAAACTGGGCAGTAAGGCTTTGTAGGGTGGGGAGCTGAGGGTTTTGACAGTTTTCCTTTAAAAAACAAACAGTAGAATCTAGCTAAACATGTTCCATTTAGCTAGGTTCAGAAGTTTGATTGTTTTTAAAAAGACATTATTTTTATACATTTTCAATGTTTGTGAGTTTTACAATGAGAAATAAATGGTGGCCAACACAATTAGTATTTTTGTCAGCATGAGAAGTAAAGCATGAAAATAAACAATCACAATCGTTTTTTTTTCACTCTGTCAAAACAACAATTCTAAAATTGTTGCAACTCTGGAACCGTACAACAGTATAATGTTTTTTCATGAAACCTTCCAAAGGCACACCCTTGGCATGGGCCCCTTCAACCCTGACAATTTCATGAAAAAATTCCACACTGAGGTGAGAGCAAAAAATTAAAAATTCCACACCATCTAGGCTGTAGCTGAGAGCAAACATTACCTAATGTTAAGTATAGGGAAACCAAATGTGTTTTCTTCCAATGATGGGTGTTCCATATCTTGAAAACAGAAAAAGATTCCATCACAAAACTTTTTAAATCTTGAGACTCTGGCAGCCTGACTATGCATACCAAATGTTGGGCTAGTTTGTCAAATGTACCAAAGTTATTAAGGTGCTAAAATTGGGGTTTAACAATAAACAGTCTACTCAACCTTAACTATAGGGGGGTACCACATCAAATTGGTGAGAGAAAATCCAGCACGGTCAGAAACAGCACAGGCAAAGCGGTGAAAGTCCAAACTGTGCATGCAGAATACAGCCGTCGATGGAAGAAAATGTACAGTAAGTTACAACATTTCACTGCAGCGGTGGTCCATGGCAGTGTGGTGTTGTAATAGTAAATCACACTTTCCTCAAAATTCTCTTTTACAGAAGGCAGGGAAACATCATTTTTAAGGATCACCTGGCCTATCCAGTCTTCCCATTTTTCCCCACCTAATATAAAGATGCAGATCCTACATGGTCTCCTTTTCTGCTGTCAACCTCTATGTCCCTGTGATGAACCACCCACCCACCCATACAGTATTCTGTATGTGGGGTTTTGACTTTTGTGGTTTTCACCAGGCTGTTTTTACTACGTGGGATTTCATCTTTTGCTGACTTTACATGGAGCCCTATGGGGCACTACCGCACCCCTGTAATAAACTAATAGAGAATGACTTGAAGCTAAACTTTTTAAAGAACGTTATATAACAGATTTCAACTGGAAAGGGGAAAATGGTGCTTGAAGCAAAAAACAGAGGCATAATTAAGTTGGAAAGGGGAGAAAGGGAATAGAAAAAATTAACTGAGAAGAAGGGGTGGTAGTAGTAAGCTAGTTAAGGATGATGCTGGGAGTGATGCAGTGCTCTGGGTGTGGTGCAGCAGTCTTCAGATGAACATTCTGGGTACTGTGGTGCTGCCCCATATGCAAGCACCTCTCTGGGCTGAAGGCGGAGGTCACCATTCTCCGGGCCGAGCTGGCAGGAGTACTGGAGACCCTTGCCCCCACCCAGAGGTCACCGTGTCCCCAGCCTATGCCACAATGGCCGCCCAGGCAAATGGCAGGGTGGACTATGATGGGCTTAGGGAGATTCAGGGGGGCAGAGAAATATCCATCATCCAGTCCAGCTCAAAAACCCCTTCACTGTTTTGGAGGAGTGGGAGAGTCCGGCAAAGGAACCTAAGGCTGAAACCAGGGAGGATGTGAGGGTCCTCCAGCAGGGAGACCCAGTGATGGGAGGAAGAGAACCTAAAAAAATCCAGGGAATGGATCTTGGCACAGACAGGAGGGAGGAAAGGGAGGTCAAGTGCCTTCCAGGAGGCACAGCTCGGAGGAAGGGGGAGAAGATCCAGAGGATCGCTGTAGCAGTGGCAAAGGGGGGCTGGATGCTGCTGTTCATCTGGGAACAAATTACCTACTGTATCTAAGGACAGGGCTAGCTTGGAATAGGTGAAACAGGACTTCATAGGTTTGGGGTGAGCCTGGGGAAAGTAGCAAGTGCCATGACATTTTTGGAGGTGCTGCCAGTCCATGGCAGGGAGGGGGATAGGAATCTCCGCATTAGTAACTTCAACTCATGGTTGAAGGCCTGGTGCAGTGAGAAGGGGTATGGCTTCATTGGAGACTGGGGTCCTACCTGGAACATTGTGGTCCTGTACAGTGGGGACAGGATGCATCTATTCAGAAAGGGGAAAGCAGCCCTCAATGAATGGTTCAAACACTTCACTGATGAGTGTTTAAATTAGCTTGGGGGGCACCAAGAACAGGCAAACTGTAGCAGTCCACCCCCACATGGTAGAGACATCAGAATGATATTGCCAGGGTCCCCTGGACCAGGCAGAAGGGAACAAGCAAAGAAATCAGGGACACATGTTAAAGTTAACAGGAAGGGGAAGAAACTGCCGGGAACCAAAACCAGGAGTGGAGGGATGACAGGCAGTAAAACTTGAAAGGCCATGGTGACAAATGCCTGTGGCCTGGGAAATAAAATCCCAGACATAGAGGCTGTAATAATTGAAGCAGACCTGAACATAGTAGCAATAACTGAAACCTGGTACATTGCCAATCATGGGTGGGAAGTAAATATACCAGGTTATACTCTGTATAGGCAGGATGGGGAGGCAAAAAAGGGGGAGGAGTTGCCTTGTATGTCAAGGAGGGTAGAAAGGCAACACAGATACAGGGTAGGCAGGGGGAGGCTGAGGCCCTGTGGGTCGCCCTTGAACCAAGAAATGGCACAACAAGATGCACAGGGGTGATATACAGGCCTCCAGGAAAGGGGGAAGACGTGGCAGGGACCTTGAGGATGAAATACACAAAATGGCAATAAAAGGTGAGATTCTGCTGATGGGGAATTTCAATATGCCAGACTTGGATTGGACCATCCAGGCAGCTGCTTCAGCCAGAAGCAGAGGCATTCTGGATTCCCTACAAGGGGCAGGACTCAAGCAGCTGGTGCTTGATCCCATCAGAGACAGGACAATGCTTGATCTAGTAATGACCAATGGGGAAAGAATCACTGATGTCCAGGTGGAGGGGCAACTAGGATCCAGTGATCACCACATAATGTGGTTCAGCATACAGACATGGATTCAGTCAAGTCACACTAGGGTGAAGGTTTTCAATTTCAAAAAGGCAGACTTCGCTGAAATGGGGAAAGTTATCAAAAGTGCCCTGGAGAATAAGGGGACAGGAGGGGGGTGGAAGAGCAGTGGGAGAACCTAAAAGAAGCCATAGTGAATGTAACAAACAAATGCATCAGATTGATATCAAAAGGCAAGAGAAGGAAATAGCCACTATGGTTCTCAAAAGAGGTAGCAGAAAAGGTAATGGCTAAAAGGGCAGGGTTCCGGAAATATAATGAGACCCAAATAGAGAAGGACAGAGAAGTGTACCGAGAGTGTCTAAAGGAAGCAGGGAGGGTGGTGAGGAGAGCAAAGACACAGACTGAGGAAAGTTTAGCACAGACAGTAAAGAAAGGGGACAAGACATTCTACAGGTACATCAGTGAAAGGAGGAAAACCTGGGGGGTGTAAGATTTAAAGGGAAGGCAAGGGAGTATAAGGTGGGAGACATGGATAAGGCAGAAATACTGAATAAATACTTCTGTTCAGTGTTCACAGAAGAGGGGGAGGGACAGGGACCACAGATGAGCATCAGATGCCAAGGAGGGAAAAAGGTGGACATCAGTCCATTCACAGGGGAGGGACAGTCCTGCAGGAACTCACTAAATTGAAGGTGGACAAAGCAATGGGACTAGACAGTATAAACCTAAGGATACTACAGGAGTTTCGAAGAGAACTAGCAGAACCTCTGGCAGCATTGTTCACTGAGTCACCTAACACAGGAATGGTGCCAGAGGATTGGAGGAGGGCACATGTTGTCCCTCTAGACAAATCAGGCAGTAGAGAGGAGGCGGGCAACTATAGGCTGGTCAGCCTCACCTCGGTAGTGGGGAAGATCATGGAAATGCTACTTAAGGAAAGGACAGTGGGACATCTAGAAGCCATCGGTGTCCAGGACCCTAGGCAACATGGGTTCACAGTGGGTAGGTTGTGTAAGACAAATCTCATAGACTTCGTCGACTGGGTGACAAAGGAAGTAAATCAGGGGGCACAGTGGACATAGCCTACCTGGATTTCAGCAAAGCCTTCGACACCATCCCACATAGGAGGCTGGTTAACAAGATGGGTAGTCTGGGCATGGCAGACAATGTAGTAAACTGGGTTTGGAACTGGCTAATGGACAAGAGACAGAGGGTGGTGGAAAATGGAATACAATCTGTGGAGAGGAGGGTGACCAGCGGAGTACCTCAGGGATCAGTCCTTGGACCAGTTCTGTTCAATGTCTTCATCAGTGATACTGCAGAAGGGCTGGAAGGAAAAGTCTGGCTGTTTGCAGATGACACAAAGATCTGTAACAGGGTAGATACTCCTGAAGGGGTGGAGAAAATAAGGAGGTACATGGGGAAGCTTGAGAGATGATCTGCAGAGTGGCAACTGAGGATTAATTTAAAAAAGTGTTAAATTATTCACCTGGGACACAATAACCCTGGGGAGAGCTGAAGGACTTGGGGAGAGTTGCTGACAGTCACCAAAGAGGAAAGAAACCTGGGGGTTACTATTTCAGATGACCTGAAAATGTCAAAGCAGAGCAGAAAGGCAGCAGGGAGGGCCAGTGATGTGCTGAGATGCATAGCATGGGGTTTCACCAGCAGAAGGTGTGAGGTAGTGATGCCGTTATACAAAACCCTGGTCAGACCTTACATGGAGTACTGTGTGCAGTTCTGGAGGCGGCACCTTTGAAAGGACATTAACAGGCTGGATGCAGTCCAGAGAAGGGTAACTAAGATGGTGCAGGGCTTGCACCACAAGACTTATGAGGAGAGATTAAGGGACCTCAATATGCACTCGCTGGAGAAGAGAAGGGACAGAGGGGACATGATAGAAACATTCAAGTACCTCAGAGGCCTAAACAGGGTGTGGGACGTGGGGGGGGGGGATCTTCCACTACAGGAGGAGTATAAGAACTAGGCGACATGACATGAAATTGGAAAGTGGCAGGTTAAGAGGGAATGTGAGGAAGTTTTTCTTCATGAAGAGGGTGGTGGATGCATAGAATAGGTCTGCCACAGGAGGTGGTGGGAGCGAGCATTGTGGTTGGATTTAAACATGCATGGAATAGGCATAGGGGAACCACAGAGGATAAGCGGGAAGAGGGTCAAAAGCTGTAATCAATTACAGGACTTATGGACAGACTGGATGGGCCTAGTGGTCCTTATCTGCCAACAGTTTCTATGTTTCTATGCTACCAACTGTGATTTGCTGGCAACCTCAATCCCATTAGAACAGTTTCATGAAAACAGGATATTTGACCCTTAAAGAAGCAGTGCAATAAAAAATGTTTTTCTGAAAAGCTACTTTCAGCTATAGTTAACAAAAAAAAAATTAACATACTGTACATGTCAGATCTAATTTCTAGGAACATCCTATGCTGCACGCAAGGTTTTTTTTTCTTTTGTTTTTTTCTGTATCCCAGTCTTTGCCATGTTTACAGTGCTATCTCTAAGCCAAGTGTGGTAGGTATATTTTTTCTTGAGAATAAATTACATTAAAGCACTTATACAATAGTACTGTTTTTGTGAAACTAGTAAATTTTACCACCAAATGAAACTGAAAGATGTCTGAAATCTTTTATATTGAAAAAATGTAGAGTTAGATTGTTTCTCCAATTTCTTATATAGCTGTTTTAAGAGTTCTTCTGCTTCTGAAGACTCTTTTCTTGCTGGGGGTCATAATGATCACACTGTGATATTACAATACTTTCTACAGCAACTGAATATCATGTCAGAAGCAAGGGATTGTGACCTTAGCAAGAGACTAAACAGCAGAATTACTGTGTGGAAAGTTTCAGGAATCAGGATCATGAAACTGCATTCAGAAATAAGGAGGGCAGCCTCAAACTAAACTTTAGTGAGAATGGTGTGCAACTGAGTTTACCTCAGACCAAGAGTAAGTTTTTAAGGGTTCTAACTCTGTTCATATCCAGGGCCACAATTATTACTTTCTGATCAAAAATACTTTAAATGGCTCCGCCCAATTCCAGGGCTTTTTATTGCCAGTGAGAAAGAGCACTCCCTCAGTTTACAGAACATTCAGAGAACTTTTCTGACAGCAGCTGATAGGAGGGTGGATTGACAGCTGGAATGGCATTGGGGGTGGCTGAAACTGAGTCCAGGTCGTGGGACAAACATGGTAGAGGGCCGTTGTATTCAGATACCAAGTGCCTCCTACCTGCTTCCCCCAACTCCCAGTTCCAGCTCTGCACAAATTCAGTTGCACATCACTATTACTTAAGAATGGGCAATTTTCTTAAAGTACTGTTCACGCCTGATAAGTTATCATCAACAAATTAAGAGCTTTTCAAATGAACCATATCCAAAAGACAGACAAAATGGCAGCATTTTTGTTTTTTACCTTGAACAATATTTTTTGTTTGTTTTTTACACTCATTCTTATGGTAATTCATTTCTTATTACACTTTATCCATTCAAGCCTCTGACTGGGATGTTATCTGTGGGCTATATTTATACTGTTTGTCTTACCATATGGCTTTAATTCAAAAGGCAACCCCTAAAGATCATGGGCAAATCTTCTCTGACACCATTTATATTCAGTACCTTGCTATTGCCATTTTGATTTTTATAGCTATTTCATATCATTACCATTTGGGAAAATACTTACTTACTTTATTTAAAGTTGTTTTTTTCCTCTCGTGATCCATGTTTCAGATGCTGTCACGCTCAGTCTGCTTAACAGCAGGTTGTAGCAGGGGCACGTTATTGCTGGTCCTCATTAGCATAGTGTTACCTTGACTCCAACATAGTAGCTTTTCTCATCTTGAAATGCGTCATTTGGTTCTGCTGTCTAGATGAGCTGTGGCAGCCAGTTTTTGTCAGGATTTTTATCACTTTGTTTGTGCAAAATGTCAGACTACACTGAGTGGGTCTGAACACATAATGGTTCAAAGCACTGTGATGCCCTAATTCCTTTGAGCCATTGCTTCAGCCTCAATAGCCTGAGTCCACCTTCTCCAGTGTTATTTTATAGTGATCATTAGGAAGCGAACGACACTTATGCTACAGTGATAGATAAGTGGTATGAAATGTTTCAATAACTTGTATTGAAGCATTTACTTATGTGGATTATTATATGCACATGATGTGATGAGAGAATGAGCAGAAGCCAGTCATGATATTCTGTGTTGTTATTTATGTATCTTTCACATCATCTTGACTGTCCAGTTTGTGTAGTAAGTTTTTTTTGTGGTAATACTCGTGTCTGCATAGCATGTTTCAATTTTTATTTTCTTTCTAAAAATTCAATATTTATATTATTTTTAATATTAGCATTAGTTACCAGAATGTAGTAGTTATAAGGAAGTGGCAGTGATGCAACATGAACCCTGTTCTGGGTAACAAGACTTATTTATAAGATGATTTTTCCCCATTTCATTTTTACATAGTACAGTCCTGCTCCTATTCTTGAAGGACTGAAAAGAGGGTTGACACTCTGTATGTTTTATTCCCATCAAAGAATATTGTGACCTTGTTGATTTGGTGGTGGTGATAGGGGGTGCAGGTATGGAAAAGAACATTTGTTCTTTTAAAAAAGAAGAATGATTAATTCTTTGAAAATAATATTTTTTTTTTGTGAGCAAGTCAATTTTATGGACTACTAGTAAAGGAAAAGTGTTTAAGACCAACCTACAGGATAGGCTTGGCCCCTATTACCACTATGTGAAATACACAAAGCAAAAAATGAACAGCAGCTACACTACAGTGGGTTTCAATTACAGCAGTACACAATTTGAAATGATTGCCAGCCCTAGTTCCATGAAAACTGGTAACAAACGAAGATGTGTACTCAAAATTTGAATTAATGCCAATGTCCAGACTACAAAGCTCTGCAGTTATCAGGAAAATTTAATGTCAGTTTAACTTCCTTTCAAAAGCTGAGTCCCAGGCTGCATTTTTATACCAACCTACATGTGTGGAAAAAGCCTATTGCAAGACACCAGAAGAGGCATTATTTCAAATTTCAAGTGCACATCTTCCTTTGATACTATGTGGGATAGTCTGGGTTA
Organism: Neoceratodus forsteri; assembly: GCA_016271365.2. Classification (NCBI taxonomy): domain Eukaryota; kingdom Metazoa; phylum Chordata; order Ceratodontiformes; family Ceratodontidae; genus Neoceratodus; species Neoceratodus forsteri. The sequence continues at coordinate 1,697,250,151 of CM057449.1, read as the reverse complement.
CTTAGTGAGGATGATTCTAACATCTAGGCCGTGAGTCTGAAGAGAGCTGATGGTGTCACTGCTCCAGTACATCCTGCAGTGGTTCTCACACAAGCTCAGAAATGGACTAAGAGCAAGGTGTTGCTGAAATCCTGCATTTACAAATGAGTGTGATTCCTTAGCTGAGCATTAGATGGCAATAAAGTGCAACCGCGGATTCCAGTCACAAAACCGTAAATTGCATTTTGAGTGCACAATACCTGTCCATCAGACTTGAGGAAAACAGTAGGGACTACATACATAATAGCACATTGTTAACTCAATAAATAACAAAGTGGCATAAATCATTCCAGAAGGTGACATGACTACTACAGACATTAAAGCACACTGATAAAATACAGTGATTGTTCAAGAAACTGCCATTTAGCCATGGTCTGTAACAGAATAAATCACAAAGAAAACTCTTCCATCTCCAGCAGGGGGTTTATCATCCCAGTACTATATACATTCCTGGGGCCCTATATTCAACAGTGACCAGCTGAATTGCACAAGTGCTTGCGCCACACATCTGAAATGTACTGACTCGAAATAATGCAATATTTAGAAGATGCGCTGGAAGATGCAATCTCGCATGTCCGGATGAATATTCAGAAGGTGCATGATCAAAGAACTGGAAATGTCTGGCACAGCAGGGCACTTTTGAATATGGGAAACCACACAAGATAGGGTGCCCAAACAGGGAAAGTATCCCAATGCACCAGTGCAAGTTAAATGGCTGACATCGCAACAGGGCAGTACCCCAGGGGACAGGAGAAGACAGTGACCAAAACAGCCAGAGGTAGGGCCCTTGAGTGCACAGTACAATGCACCACACAAATGACATCAACCATGAGGAATGCCATGCATATGGGCAGTTTAGGTGCACATGGGCATAAATAGAGTCCCACAGCAATGGCCATGTCAATGGACAGGCCTGAATGCACAACAGATTGACAACAGTGCAGACATACCAGACAGAGCTGTGGCACAGTGTGCCACCAGCACAGCACCACAATGGCTGGGGGCAGGGGCCCTCACAGGGGGCACACACTGACAGTGAGGCATGGTCACTGACAGTGCAGCATACAACAACATGGCCTATGATGACAATAACAGAGAGGGGCACAGGGCCAAAACAGGGAACCAGCATGAAGGGACACAGGAGCACTGACATGAAGCCCATGCAACCAGTGCAGAGATTCTGTGACAGACACAGTGGGGGCCACACCCTTGGGACACAGTGTTGTGGGTGAGGTATTGGCAGCCACACACCTGTGCAGCGGTGTCCATGGGTATGTGTAAAGCTACTAACTTTCCAAGGCTTAAAACTAGGATGGTCCATCCTGACCATGAAGCCCCCCCCCACCATGTCACTCCCATGGGCACCACCACAGACAATGCTGCACACAATTACATTTTGCTGCTTGTTCTGGCCATGCTGCCCCACAGTAACACCAGTAGCAAACATCCAGATTAAAACAATACATCATTCTGCTGCAGCAAGTTCCAAATCATGATGTACAGAAAGTTCATTAAAAGCAAACCTGCGTTAAATTGTGATCAGACATTTGAGCTGCATGTGTTGCTCCTCCTGACAGTCCTATCCAACCCGCTTACACTCACCTCATTTGCTGAGCAAACTTCACTTCAATGACTCCCACCACACCAGATTGTTTTCCAGATTGTTTTCAAACTCTTCCCTATAGCTGATCAGGTTCGGGTACCTTAGTTCCCTGCTGTCAGTATCTTCTCTGTTTGGAGTCTTTCTCAGCTGCTGGCAGGCATATATCCACATGTACTTGTTTGCGCTACTACCCAGTCTAATCTAACAGGAAGGAACATACTTTACTGTGCTCCCACTGACATGCTTGTGGTGCAACACAGGTGCAGTGGTTGAAGTTGCAACTGCTGTCCAGCCCTAGCAGCGCCACAGTGGTGCTGAAATAACTACCACTCATGGATTAGCAATCAGCAAAAAAAAAGGGACAAAACTGGGACAAGAAAGCAAAAACCAGAACAAACGTGACATTTTGCAAAACTTGTAGGAACACTGGGACATGCTGTCTAAAATAGGGACTGTCCTGGGAAAACAGGGACTGTTGGTAGCTTTAGTTATGTGGCTCACATGTGCCAGACAGCAGTCAGCAACAACCATAGAATAAAGGCACACACACAGCCATGTCAAACAACAATCAACTAGTTTAATACAAGAAAAATGTAACCACAACAACAACAAGAACGACAGCAATAACAATAGGAAGCATGAATAGGAAAAACAAGCACAAAGCAGTAAAACACAACTTTAGAAAGATAACAATATGCAAAAATAACTGTTTACAATTCCACAAAGAAGGGAGGGGGCAGAGGGGACAGGGGAACATGGGATATGGGGAAGGGGCACTATTTACATAGAATGGATGAGGGCGCAGGTTTGGAGGTCAATATGGACTATGTACACATATATGCAAGTCTATTGGGCCACATTGGTCTTTGGCCCTGGCATCTTGTATGGCATGGGCATATTGCACCCTGTTGCAGCCTGTGTCCGGCAACCACATGGGTCAACGTGCGGATGGCCACCACCATCACCCCTACCCTCCCATACATGGCCAGAGCACTTCCAGGCATGACATCGCTCTCCCACGCAGTAGCAGGTGTCTGTGTGTCCATCTCCTGCGGTGTTGACATACCACTGTGGCCTGTGTCCTATGGGAGGAAAAAGATAAACAAAACACGGCTTCAGTGCCACAAGTCACCCAGTCACAGACAGAATCCCCCCCCCCATGCAATGATGGTGACATGCATGCCTGCAGATGTGCGGGCCACTGCACAGAGCTGCCACATTGCCAAACCTATAACTGACAGGTGATTTGCTGTGGAACAGTGCTACACATAGTGCACTGCATGGTATGTGGCTGTGGGAAACAGGCAATGGCAGGGCAGGACATGCACAGGATATAGCAATGGGATATGTGGCCAAGTACCACATGGCTGTTTGACACAGGTCCAGTGTGCCCTACAGAAGCACACTGGCCACACGCAGTGGTACATGTATGTGATGGTGATGCTAGGGCAACTCCCACAGAGGTGTAGCAGAGGCAGAAACTCAGATGTATGCAACCATCCATAGAAGTCCACACAAGCAGGCATTCTTGGATGGCATGCTGCATGCCCACCCACCTGGCCCAACCACTAGTGCCACACACCTGCTGGACACACATAGAGAAGCCACACAGGGGAAGACAATGGCAACAGCAAGCCAGCAGGCAACAGGTGAGTGTTGCAAAGCCGTGGCAGGGGGGGTAAGAACACACATAGGACCACTGGATAGGCAGGTGCCAGGGAAAAACCCATGGGCAACACCGGCAGGGTCATGCCATAGGACGTCCAGATGGGCATGTCCCCAAACACCATCCCAGATGTGCCAATGAGCCATGCCACAACCACAAAGCACCAACAAAGGCAACACCTGCAGAAACACATGGTAACACACATACACAGCCCATCAGTGTCAGTGGCCCAGTAGGTAGCACACTCGCCTCTGAGGCCGGGAGATCAGAGGGCTGTGGATTCAATTCCCACATCTGGCACTTGGATTAATATCCCAGTACTGACACTGTAGTGCAGCTGAGAGGGGTGCTGCACTTCTGAGGTGCTGTCTTTTGGATGAGACGTTAAACTGAGGTCCCATCTGCCTAGATTGGTGGTAGTTCAGGTGGATGTTAAAGATCCCATGGCACTTATCGAAAGAGTAGGGGAATTTTCCCAGTATCCTGGCCAAATTTCCTTCATTCACTAAAAATATCACCAACAGCTTAATCTGGTTCAAGGTCAGTTGGCATTTATCTGTATCCCCTTTCCCTGGGTCGTGCCTGAAAATAGGCAGGATTTGTCTAGTGCACTTACCCAGTCAACAAAAACTAAATAAAAAAAAAAATGGGGCAGAGTGTCCCACAGATGACCTGGGACCATGACAAGGACCCTGCCACAGAGGATGCATCAAGCGGCAACAGCTGTCACTACCAACCACAAGCACACAGGGCCTGAAACACTTAGCCACACACTGTGAATGGTGGTAGCCACTGCAGGTGACACAGTCAATGGTATGGGACATGCCTGCACATTATTGGAACAATGCCCTGGACTGTACCAGTGCAAATGGGCACACATGCACTGGAGGCAGTGGTCAACACAGTGTAACACACGTCTGATGGCACAGGGCACTGCACACACACCTACGTGCACCAGCACCAGACCAAACCAGTACACTCCCAGCCACACACAGCAACAATCAGGGACACACAGATGAAACAGGATGGGCAAAACAGGTACCATGCAGGTCAACAGGCACACCACCAAGGTGCCGTCTAGATGGCCAGTGGAGGGGGCACACAAGCACATTGCTCAGTAACACTGCAGGCCCAGATGACACTGGCAACACACCACACAAAGGCAGGTGGCACCAACACAGACAGCCCCATGTGTCGTGTCTCTGTGAATGGCCATGGGCTGAATACCCACAGCTGTGCAGCACACACATGGTGCACTGTGACACGGTGTTGTTGATTGGCATGACTGGAAGATGGACAACAGCCACACGTGAACAGTGTACAATGGCAACATACAGCCATGGACAGTGGTGGACATGACACGGGGCAGGTGTCATGTGACAGAGCACGCACACAACTGTTGCTCATACAGGGGAACAGTAGGGCTGATCCACAACACCTGTAGTGTGCTGCTGTCTGCACTGTGCATGTGCTGCAGACAGCATGGCCACGGCAATGAAAACGGACCACTGTGGTTGTGTCTGCCAGTACTTACAGCCATACGGGACACATGGGAGCAACAGTGGCAGTGGGGTGCACCACATTAATGGGGATATGTGTGCCAGGCAGCATGCCATGTGCCATGGGTGGATGTGGGTTCAGGGATGTCTGTGCTGCAACGGCATACCATGGTGCACAGTGTGGGGTCAGGGGCATGTGGTACAGAGCACCACACATGCCATGTACCTCACAATGTGTGGACCTGATAAATGCGTGCACCATGAGTGAAGGCCCAGTACAGTCCCCGTGTGGTCAGTGGAGAGTGACCATGGCCATGTTCAGACACACTGGACAGTGCCTGTTACACAGAGGCCAAGAGCAATGCAGAGCTGTCACATGGCACAATACTGTAACCACATATGTGCGCAACCATTGCCCTATGTGCATGCCCAACCCACATAACATGGACCACAATGGGAAATGCATACCTCATGTACCCATGAAACATGTAACACAACATGCCCACTCACCTTCTGCATGGCATGGCGATCACCTGGTGGTGCCACAGTTGAAGTGTTGCCCCTGCAACCTGCCGACCTCACTGCCCTGGCTGTGGGCATCCCTCAGGGCCTGGCAGATCTCCTCTTTGCCTGCAGTGGAAACACAGTGAGAAAGGCACAGTTAGCATCAAGCCGTAGCATACTGCCCCACCCCCAACAGCCATTTGCAAACCAGTTATGTAAAGCACCGACAAATACACATGCCACAATGCAGCCCTACAGGCACACAATCAACAGTGGATATGCAGTATTGCATGATACAGGTCTGTATGAGCACACACCTGTCACAGGTGTCCACACAGTACATTGCAACACCACATGACACTGAGGATGTGCTGGTGGTGCAGCATGTTTTTGCCTGTGTGACACTGAGGTGTGCCAACAGGCCCATGCCTTGTGTGACATGCACATGGCACCTGTACCCTCGACAATGGCACATATGGATGGGCAGCATATGTTGCCACCGCCACATGGTTCAACATCAGGCATCGCCACAGACACCATACATGAGGGCTGGACATGGTACCCATCCTGCATCATGTCACAGCTTACAACGGTAACACACAGTGACAAGGTGTCACACATGTGGGGCCCACAATGGGCAATGTGTCACCACTGTGGGCCACCATAGCCTCCACGACCACACAGAGGCACACACACTGTGGCATGGCCCTGGACCTGTATTGGGGGCCAAACACCCCATAGGGACATTGGGGCTAGACAGTGGCATACACTGCATACCCCACACCAGCACACCAGTACACACCCACTGGACTCCACTGGTGACATGCCATGGTCCACAATAGGCAGTGCTTGCCACAGCCACACATTTGTCATCTTTCAGTACCATGAATAGCACACAGGTCACATTGCTTACAAACCTGGGTGTGGCACTGCTCCCGTCCACATCATATCTCATAGCCGCTCCGGCCTGGCCCTATCCAATTGTCAAAGGTCACCAAAGTTGTGGTAGCACTGTTCCCCCATTCAGGGGATCCCTGTGTGCCTGGTAAGGTGCACGGCAATCTTGGCCTACACCTGGGCCCGTGCCACCTGCTTCAAACAGCTGCCCCTCCAGGGGGACCACCAGGGCCACCAATTTGCCAGCTCTGTCTCCCCCAGTTATGCGAGTGGGGCCTGGTGGACACTGTAGTAGAGGCACGTGCCATTGCTCAGTTTCTGCCACTTTTGGTGCACTTTGTTGTTGTACTGTCAGTAACTGCAAGGCGTCTGGGCCACACCAGTTGCATGATAGACCACACAGTATCGTCCCTGTGCGGCACACACTTGCACCATAGGGATGCACAATTGGTGTACAATGGCGCAGTACTGCACATGCGTGGTAGTGACAGGCCACACAGGAGACAGAGATTGCACCCCCCACAAACACTCATGCACAGCTTCACAGTGGCGCTATGTTGGGGAGGTCAGCCAATGCCACGACCACAGCCATCTGTGTGGTGCACGTCTGTGTGTATGTGCCATACACATCCACCGTGCACTGCACAATATGCCACTACTGATGTTCTTTGTCTGTGACTACACAAAGCTGTGACATATACGCCTATCAAGCATGCGTCAGAAATGCATGGAGTGTTTGCTCTGTGTCACAAATACATGCGTGATGCACTCTGAGATGCACCAGGCCCATCTGCAATATTCAGCCAGGATATGGTAATGAGTTTATTACCCATTTCTGGCTCATCTCAGACAACTGCATCTCTTTACAGGTTGCTCTGCCCCTCGTTTGCATGTGATGAGCCATAAATTGAGCCAGCATGCACCACCCCACCACACAGGTGACCGAGAGGTACTGCAACCTTGGAGGTAAGTTTGTGTACACTGTGGCATTTTCTGTATTGGTTTCACCTTAACACTACGTGGCACTGATGCTGTACCTGTCCCTGTGATTTTCTTTACTACCACAGGTACCAGTGTGGAAACCGAGGAGGGAAAGAAAAGAAGGCGGCTGTACTTAATGAAAGATGAGCTTGCAGCCCTCATTGAGGTGTACATTCTTAAGGAGGACCTCTTGACCAGGAAGATGGGGACCCAGCAAGAATGGCATTAGGTGGCAGTGGTGGCTGAGGCTCTGAATGCCCATGGTACATTCAACCATATAACCCAAGAATGTAGTAAAAGGATTAATAGTGAATGGATTGGGCCAGGGAATGTCTGACCTAGATCCAGGCAGCCCTCAGTGCCACTGGGGGGTGCCATCAACAGTGACCAGCCAAAATGGTACAGGAGGCCCTGGTCACCACCACCCTAAGCCGTGCTTCTGTTGAGGGTGTCACCGGTGGTGGATTCAACACAGGAGGTGCCCTGTCACTGCACTGTGAGTATGCATTACACAGATATTGTAGAGGCCACATGTGTTGTCTGGCATGTCATACCTCATTGTAGCACTGTGTAGGCACAGAGATGCAGCTGCAGTGCATCTGTGCATGGTCCTGGGGCGGGTTTGCAGGGCCTACATACATGAGTGCCTCTGCCCATGTTATGGGACAGGTACATGCAGCACCCTGCATGTCTGCAGTTCCTTTTGCCCATCAGTGGACCACACCACTGAGCCATGGATGTTGTGTGGGAGTACACCCCTGTGGTCTGTGGTGTGGATGTGCATCTGGCATGTTCATAGGGCTTGTGCACCACATGCTGGCCATTGTGCAGGGGTGCAGGACAGTGGGGGGTGTCTACCATTTAGGCTGTTCCTCACATGGGTCAATATGTGGCCACACACATACTGCAGCACAACTCCACCTGTCAGTATGGCATGTGTGCCATGTGCCCCACAATAGTAGCCCTGGCCATGTGTGCCACCACCTGCGCACCTGTGACATGCATGTGCACCTCCATGTGAATGCCACTGTTACCTGGCTATAGGCATGCAGTATTGACCATGCTGTCCTCTTCTGCTTTCTCAGCTCCATCACATCTCAGGGGTGCAGCAGAATCCTGGGTATGCTCTAGGGGACAGAAGCCAGACATACCCATTGCCAACATGTCAACAGCTGCTGTGGCAGGCACACAGAAGTTGGGGCATGTTCATTGCCTTCTGGATGATCTTGTGGTGCTTGTCGTGGCCAGAGATGATGATGATGATGATGATGATACCACCCAGTTGGGGGACACCATCCCCAACACATTGGGCACCCTTTGCATTCTGGATGCCACACAAGCAGCGTCTGACAGTGCTAGCCATCCTGGGCCATCATAGGAGCAACCCCTACCACGCCACATGCCGGTGGCCACCGCCCCAGCTGTGGTTGACCGGGGCAGGGCATTGCTGTATGATCCAGGTGCAGCGTAAGCACGTGCCAGGTTGATATCATCCAGCAGAGGCCTGCAGAGTTAAGTGAGCAGGCTGAAGCAGCACCCTGTGTGTCTGCACGCACACAGTCCCCAGACCAACAGTGGCCTGCTGTGCAGCAGCCACAGGTGCAACACAGGAGGACCAGGACCCCCCCCGCCCATTAGCCACTTCCCCAACACATGTCTCCTGCTGACAAGCCCAATGAGCACACATGGCTCCTGAGGAACTCCATGGAGTGCTAGGTGTTGCTCAGGGAGGCCATGCATGGGTTGCACATGCAGTTAGCTCTCCTGGATGAGCGGGCAGCTGTTTAGCATGCTGAGGTGCTTGGTGAGCTTCGTCCACTGAAGGTGGACATGACTGCAGAGCTGCACCTCCTGCGGGTAGACATGACTGCAGGTCTTGATCGGATTGCACAGGCCATTGCAGTGGGCTGTGCATCCAGGGCCCACGGTCCCACAGGAGCACCCGCTGTGGACCATGCAGCAACACCAGCACTCCCACCCCAAGACAGCATGCAGCCAGGGTGCTCCAGATGCCATCCCCTGCCTTTGGTATCCCCAACACCCCTGAGAAAATGTGCATTTCAGGACACTGACGTCCGCACGCAGCCAGTCACGGTCGTGTGGGTCAAACCCCTCGGTGTTGGAGGACTTACCCCTTGTGGCAGGTGGTCTCCCAGGTGAGGCACACTTGTCTGTTGCGCATGGCTACCCATGTGTCTGCAGTGGCCACACAGGCAGACACTGAGGTGTCCTGGCCATGGTTGACCTGCCTATATTGCTTCATGACAGTTATTGGTCTGACGTCATCCCAGGTCTGCTCCGGGCTGTGCACTATCATTGTGCCACATGCACACATGCCTGTGGCATGTTTATGCCATCTGTGTGGCATCCAGGCCATGTATGTGGACCATGGGTGTCATGGTGGTGGGCATGGGAATGATGACTGTGGTCATGGCCTGTTGCTGTGCATCTGTGCCAGTGGCTTATCACTGACCCATGCCATTGCTCCACATTTACCTGAGTGCATCCTTGGCATTGTTACCCCTGCTGTGGTCAAGTGTGCATGTGTATTGTGCACATGTGTGCATGTCATGCCCCCATGCCTGTCTGGCTGCCACACCCGGGAGGGCAACTTGGGTTGGACTTGCCTGTACATGTGTGTTTGCCTGCACTGTCACATCTGCAAATAAAAAAAAAGCACGGCACTCAGGCAACAAAGTCAATTATGCAAGTCTAGTTTATTATCAGCAGGCTCCTTGCCGACAATAATCTGCACTTGCAGAATTGACTTTGTTGCCCGAGTGCTGTGCTTTTTTTATTTATAGTTTTTGAGCTGGCAGCTCCACACAGGCACCGCTGCTTCCTGTGCGCACACTAATTTGTTTATAGCACTGTCAGATCTGCCTCTGGTACTCACCTTCAGGGTCCAAAATGCTTCTGCACTATGGTATCTCTGTGCCACCATGTCTTCAGGGCTAGTCTGGGGTCCCCCCGAGCCAGTGATGGCTGCTCACCCTCGTCCTGTGGAACCTCATCCTCTGCACTGTCACCCTCAGGCACCTGGACAACTATTTAAGAAAAAATAAATCCAGCACTCCAGAGTCAACAAAAAATTCAGTGAGGATATTTTTTATTAAATAAATAATGTAGTACATACATATGTAGGTGTAAGAATGAAACACACAGTGTGCAAGGTAAAAAGCTGCAACCTCCACCTAAACTTCTAGCCTCAGCGCTCCGGCACACTAACTCCCCTTCATCAGGAGGCATGACCAAGCTAAAAATCAACACTCCTGCTAGCTAGACCTGATGAACAGAAAAAAAAAAATACTGAATTAGAGCTATTTAGTAGCTGTTGTCTTACAGAAACCCCAGTTAGCTGGCTCTCATGTATCTGCTAAGCTGACTGTTGCCATTTGTGCTCCCTGGATAAGAAGTTACAAGACTCTGCTGTTGCTAAACTAATTTTAAAGCAATACACATGCTAAATCCAAGGGCATGGCTACATCACTGTCACCTGAGACAGGGGGCATCCTGGGAGAAAGAAAACCAATAAAACTATTTGTTATGGAGATCCCCAGGGGTCGTAAAACTACCATACAGCTAGCAGGCAATTTAGAAAAAACTCCAAATAGCAGACAGAGGGAAGGACACACTAGGATTTAACATACATATCAAAACACTCTTCATAACATATGTTTTTTAATTCTGGGTGGACTACTCCTTTAACCTAACTAGGGGTGGGGGGTGGGAGGGGAGTGGGGTTTTATACCCTTATGTTAACATGCTCAAAAAGCCATTATAATACTTTAATGTATATATGGTTGCCAAGTCATTTGATCATTGAAGCCAAGTGGCCTCAGGGATTTAAGCCTGAAAATCCACATGGTTTCTTTCCTTTCTGAGTCCAATTTTTTATTCCTTCCCCTAAAATTGAAAGGGACATGATCTACCACACAATAAGAGATCCTATGCTGGTCCAGGCATTCTTGTTCTGCCAAATGTTTACCTATTGAATGATTCTCATCATACTTTTGTATTGCCCTGTAGTGCTGCTGGATTCTTTCTTTAAGTGCTCCAGTGGTTTCAACCACATATAGTTTCCCACAGGAGCACCACAGGGCATATACAACATATCTAGTGGAGCAAGTAATACAGTGTTTAATTTGTACTTCCTCAGCTGGCCCGGTGGTGCTGAGGGTTGAGGTGCTGGACGCCACACCTCGCGCCACACTGGGGATCCAGGTTCGGGAACGAGCCCAGGCTGTTGGGGGTCGGTGGGGGGAAAGGAGATCAAACGTCCGCAGGACTGCTCTCTCCTCCCAGGGAGGGTTGGGGAGATGTGATCACTTCTGGAGTGGCCTCTGGTGGTGATTGGAGGTGCCCAGTGGGGCAACGTAGTGGACGCATGGGGTGGAGTTGCAGCATAGCATTGCTTTGTCAGCGGCACTCCGAGGGGAAAGAACTTACACATAAAAAAAAGAGAAACACCCACTCCTGGGGATAGATGAAGGCACCTCGGCCTCCAAAACCCACACTCCCAATTTCCATACTGTCTTCTTTTGAGCCAGGGCTTCTCGTGTGCCAGCACTTTGCCCTTGGAATAGAGCACCCTGGGTGGATAGGGAAACCCTACCTCTGGAGGTGGTACTGGGCTGCATGAAAAGAGTGGGGAGCAGTAGCCACGAAGGGAGGTAGCGGCAGTGAGTCTCCAAGGATGCCAGAAGGAGTTCCACAGGATAGTGGTGATAAATAAAGTAAAAAAAATTGATTGTACTTCCTTTTCTCCCAAGCTTCCTGGATTGTAAAACACCCTCCCCTGCATGGAGGATCTACATGTCTTGCAACATTTTCAGGGGTAAAAACCCTGTGGTTTACTTCCTAACCATGTACTTGGAGGTGTAGGGGAGTTTTTAAATTCACTCTGGACCAGTAAGTCCCTCAAACTTTTGCCTTTCCTGTCCTCTCTCTGCTATATCTTTCAAGTCTTTATGTATCCCTAGAATATGCCAGTGTTTTTATCTGTTGCCTTCACATCCATGGAAGCTGGTCCATACCCGGTTATAAACACAGTTTTTTCACTATCGTTTTTGTTTTGTTTATGTTTTAATAATTGTTGTCTGTACACTGATTTAGCCCTTTTCTCTGCCTTGTCCAAGGCTTGATGGAATACTCTCTTATTTTTAATCTTTCAAACAACTCTTTATTTGCTTTGGCAATCATCTGGCTCAGAACAGTTTCACTTTAGGTGAATTAGTTGACCATAAAGCAATGCTTCTGTGGTGGTTTAGGGTGGGACAACTATTCCACGGTCAATGGCAATGTTGTATAGCATGCAACAGGTCATGAATATGCCATATGCCACATGCCTTGTCTGGGCTGTACTGTAGAGCACCACCGGACCTGTACAGGCATCTAAATAGCATCTTAAGCATGCCAAACACTTACTCAGTGATGTTCCTTGTAGCAATGTGTGCTTCACTGTAGATCTCCTCTGCACTGGATGAAGTCCTCAGTGTGGGGGTGGGCAGCCATGGGCAGAGGGGGTAGGCACTGTCACCTGTCCTGATGACACTGGTTCTGCAGAAGTGCCACCAACTTGAAACAATTTGGCCGCTGCAATGAGGGGCTGCCTCGTCATTGCTGCATCAGCCATTCCACTGCAATGATGGAGTGACCTGTCATTGCAGAGTGGTACATTGTCTGGTGTAACATTTCCCTAAAAGTGGCAGCAGCTTATGCCGCCACCTCAGAGTACCATGAAAGCTGACTGATGGGAGTGCCCAATCGCCCTGTCGGTGTGCCCCCGACCCAGTTCATTTGCCGATGGGGAAGCCCACTCCCCATTGGCATAATGTTCCCTCCAACTGTTGTGTGCCGAGGGGGGTGCCCAATCCCCCTCTGCTCTTGCCCCCCAACACTCGGTATGTGCCGATGGGGGTGCCCAATCCCCGTCGGCTACAGCCCCACCCAAAAAAAGTACTCAGGTGGCATGCTGGAAGCCCACCCCAGTGTGCAAAAAGTTCCTGTAAATAAGAAAACCTTCCCACAACGTTATTAAAATGTTTTTAACCTGTTAAGTAGAAAATGGTCCCTCGTTGAGTTTTCCCCAACTTGCACCTACCCAATGCACACCCTGCCTCCCCACACCCCCCCTTCACCCCATACTTACCTCCAGAGTCTAACGCGATGATCTTTGGTGGACTAGGAACACGTCTGCACTCTTCAAAGTTGATCGCGAACTGAAGAAATATTGATAAGCTGTATAATGGCATAATTGGTGTTTTCAACTTATGGGGATATCTCGGGCATTTTTAGGACTTTTGGCACCAAATTTTCAACATTGGGTTATTGGTACGCCTCCTAATGAATTCAGTCACTGTCATTGCATTATTCAGTCCTGAAAGGTGATTTCACGGTCACTGTGCAGAATCACCTTTCAGGACTGTTTAATGAAACAACAGTGCCACTGTTCATGAGGTGGGCTCTTAAAAAGTCTATGTTGCAAATTTGGTGAAAAAAATCCAAAAAATGACTGTTTTACAAGCGTGCATTGCACAATTTCCATGCACACTCATAACTTGGTGAATCTGTAATATTTTCACTCCAGATTTTCAATATTGGCATTTTTTCACACCTCCTTATGGACAGTGCAACTGTCATTTTATACATCTTGGCCAAAATGTGTTTTCGCACTTTCGGCACAGAATAGCACAGTCGCTGTGGGAATCAGTATTGGGGACAGATTAAGAAAATCACAGTGACTCTGTTCATGAGCAGTGGTCCTAAAATGCCTATGTTGAAAATTTGGTGACAAACGTCCATTAAATGACTGTATTATGAAAGTGCATTGTAACTTCACAAATTTATGGTATTTTCGCTCCAGATTTTCAACACTGGCATTTTTTCAGACCTCCTTATGAACAGTACAGCTGTCATTTTTTTACATCCTGGCCAAAATGTGTTTTTGCACTTCCAGCACACAATAGTGCAGTCGCTGTAAGAAGTCGTGTTCGGGACAGATTAAGAAAATCACAGCGACACTGTTCATGAGCAGAGGTGCTAAAATGCCTATGTTGAAATTTAGTGACCAAAGTCCATAAAATGACTGTGTTATGAACGTCCGTTGCACAGTTTCCATGCACCCTCATAATTTCGCGCATTAGTAATATTTTCACTCCAGATTTTCAACATTGCCATTTTTTTTTACTTATTTTTATTTATTTATTTTTATTTTATTTAGCAGTGTCAGTGGTTCAGTAAGTAGCACACTCGCCTCTGAGGCTGGGAGATCAGAGGGCTGTGGGTTCAGTTCCTACATCTGGCACTTGGGTTAATATCCCAGTACTGACACTGTAGTGCAGCATGAGAGGGGTGCTACACTTCTGAGGTGCCGTCTTTCGGATGAGATGTTAAACCGAGGTCCCATCTGCCTGGATTGGTGGTAGTTCAGGTGGATGTTAAAGATCCCATGGCACTTATCAAAAAGAGTAGGGGAAAGTTTTATTGAAACAAGAAATCGTGTGATATACAGTTTAACATAATGCATAACAACATATACAGAAAAGAAAAGCAACATAAAAGCAAAGTACGAGGCAAGAAAAGCTACACCTAAAAAGAAAAAACATAACAAAAGGCATCAAGTAGGAGTCATCAAGTCACGGCTGAATCCGAATCAGTAATCCAGGGAAGGGCAGTCCATAAGGCAAGCAAACTTGAAGCTGAGTGCAATGTTTGTTCATACTCATATATGGCTTTCAAGTCCTTCACGATCTTCCGTTCATGTTCCAAAAAGGTGCAGTCCTTTTGCTGTAGGGTAAAATGACATCGAGCCATCCAAATATTCCACTTGATCATTACTAGAATAAGATTTAGAGTGTCTGTATGCCATAAAGACCATCGAGGAGAAAAAACACCATACATTAACGTTTGAAAAGAGACAGTCTGGAATATAGGAGAGGCCCATTTGTTCGCCAAAAAGGCCCACTAATGTTGGATAAATGAACATTCAAAAAATAAATGAGATAATGTTTCCTGTACTGCATTACACAGTGGTCTAGAACATAACCTGTCCTGAAGCTGCTTGTGTTTGTGGTTGGCTTTAACATTAATCCGTTCATGGCACGACAACCAATGAAAATCCCACATATGTGCGGCGATTCTTTTGCACCGTAACAAAAAGAGAAGGGAGGAAAGATGTTGAACCGGACATTTAACAAAAGGAGGTTGAGTGTTATACACAGATGCAAGAAGCAATTTATAAAGAGTTTTATGTGAGTGAGCAATGAGTAACTGAGGCGTCACTCGCCATTGCTTTAGACGAAAAAACATGTGTTTCACATACAAAGGTGTGCCACATGGAAGACGAAGCATACGTAAGGAGTTGTGTTCCCACTGGTGGAACCAAACCCCACAAGGTTCATAGAACCACATTTCCCAGCCCTTCTGAGTATTAATCAGAAGCGGCCGAAGATTGGCTATAAGAAAAACACTAGAGTAAAATAACAAGGGGTTAATCATACACCCACACCACCCTCTGTTATGGGTAAATACAGTACGTAACATTACGTTTGATTGGGTTCAGTCTGCTACCCCACAATGCCTGAAAAAACAAACTGAAAACTGCAGTTTCCAGACACTTTGGGATAGGGAATACGTAACTCAAATAAAGAAATAGAGGCAATAAAAAGGTCTTAATCAAGAATACTCTTTTCTTCTTCCCAATAGTTCCCCTATTCCAGGAGGCAACTGTCAGTTTCCCCTGACATAGTTTCATATCCCAATTATAGATATCAGGGTCGCAGATTCCGAAATGGACGCCTAAAATATGAATAGGCCCATCTGCCAAACGTAGAGGGCCAATACATGGCATCGGGGCCACTATGGATCCCAACCGGATACCCATGCTCTTTTCGAAGTTCAGACAAGCTCCTGAGAAACGTCCAAACAATGAAAATTCTTGTAGTGAAGTCTCCACCGAGGCTAGATCAGCCAGTAGGAGGCACATATCATCAGCATATGCAATGGCTTTATATGGTGCCAACATCTCAGCACAAGAAATGGCTTGAATATGAGGGTGAGCATTCAGTCTGCAAAGCAGAACATCTAAAAATAGGACATATAATAGAGGGCTCACAGGGCAGCCCTGGTGGACACCTCGTTTAACAGGAATCAGGGGTCCGACCCAACCATTCACAACCGGAACCACCGTGGCCGTTCTGTAGAACTTTTGTATCCATTGGATCATGGTATCCGGTATATGTAAGAAACGTAATGCATTCCACAAAAAAGCATGATTAACCGAGTCAAATGCTGCGTTCTGATCTAGCGAAACAATAATACCAGAGGACTTCCCTGCAAATCCATGGGAAAACAGTTCCCGAAGGAGAATCAGATGATCCGATATTCATCTGGTAGGTATGGAACAGGACTGGGCTGGGTGCAGGACAGATTCCGCAATCCCAGATAATTGTTTTGCAATAATTTTCATCAATAACTTAAAATCCGTATTAAGCATGCAAAGAGGCAATTCTCCAAAGGTGAATATCACCTTTTGTTTATAGACATAAATAATGTACCCTTGGTAAAGTCCAGACGTACAGTTTCACAATTGAGCAGGGCATTAAATACAACTGTCAGTTCCGTGAGGAAATGGTCATGTAATACTTTATACAAAGCAGCCGGGAGACCGTCTGGACCTGGAGTTTTATGCAAAGGTAAAGAAGAAATTGCCGAAGACAACTCTGTCTCTGACAAGGGCGCACAGGCTATAGTTACACTCTGTGCCGAAGGGAGCGGAATATCTAAATCTTGGTACAGAAGTGCTGGGTCTTCCCGACATTCAGAAAGTGGGGAAAATAAAGCAGTCGTGTGTTCCGTCACAATTTGCTGAATATCAGAGCGTGTAGTGCAAAGTGTCCCGTCAGAATTGGCAAGACACAACACAGTTCTCTGAGAGACTTGTCGTGAATTGGACTCAAAAGGGCACACCTCGACCTGAGGACCTGACATATGGAACTTGTGTTGATGGTACAATTGGTGAGATTGTCTAGACAGAAAGCTCAACATGTCTTTCGGACGGAATGGATTTGGGAGGACAAATCCTGTCCTGTCACATGTGCTATTGAAAACAATGACTGTAGGTGTGTCCGCTCTGTAAATAATCCAAATAATCAGTCCTACACTTCTGTCGACTATAAGTTTTCAGATAAACAGTTAAGGCGTGTTTCGTGTCTATCCACCAACGGATGGGGTCATCGTAAAGAATAAACACAGACTTACGAGCAGAAATAAAAGACAAGAGGAATCCCTGGAACATCACATCCTGCAATAAAGAAGTATTAAACTTCCAAAATCCAGGTCCTTTGTTATAAGGGGCCATCGAGCCAACACCGATCGATAGTATTTATGATCAGAAAAGGCAACTGCTCGTACCTGAGCTGAACTAATTGGAACTGTGCATGATAAAAAAACAAAATCAATACATGTTGCCAGCTTTCCTTTTTGAAAAGTGGGAGTACGTAAATTTGTGAAAGAAAGGTAAGCATCAGTCAAACGTGCAGTCTGAATCAGGTTATCCAATGCATGGGAGTCACAAAAGATCTTTTTAGTGGTGGCAAATGAACTCTTATCAAGTAAACTAAGACCACAGTTAAAATCACCCGAAAATATTACTTGGAAAGAAGTATGCAAGTAGGGGCGAATCAAAGAAAGCAAGGCAATGCGAGCGGATTTAATCTGGGGGGCATAAATGTTAATAGCACGGTACGGGCAGTTACCTATAATAAAATCCAAAACAAGGGCCCTGCCAGGAGCCAAATCAAACAATTTCAATAAACGGAATCCTGGAACGGAGACCAATATGCCCAGGCCTGAACAGGGATCCTGTCCTATGGACCAGAATGAAGTGCCCAAAAGCCAGTCCTGCTTTGCTAGTCTAACTTCTTGCACTGAGTGGAGTCTGGTATCCTGCAAGAACAAAATACCTAATGGTAAGAAACGAAGAAAGGAAAACACTATTCTACGCTTCTCCACTCGTTTCATACTATTGACATTAACAGTGTGGCAAACAAAGAGCGCGCCATAGTACCAGGTATATAATGTGAGCTTAACCTCAAGACTTTCATTTCCCAACTACATTCTTACCTTTAAGTCTGACCTTAGCCTTACGTTTCTGCAATAGCCCAGAGCCCAGTTGGAGTTCTGAGTCAGTGGAGCCATCAGGGAGCGAGGATGCAATAGAAGAAGAATCGGATTCACCACCTGCATCTTCCGAAGTCATCTGAAGAATCTCATAGGTATTAGACTGGCAATTGGTGGGGGGTGTCACGGGCACTATAGAAGGTGAGGGAGCATGAGGACCTGTCCTCAGTGACCTTCGTCGTGCAACAGTAGCAAACTCACTGGGAGGTGGCATAACACTCGGGCCAGGGGTGTGATCTGAGCGCACTTCTTTCATCATGGCAAGTGGCATAAGAGGGGGTTCTACAGTAAGCCGGGGTCCAGCTTCTACCACTGCCAAAGGGGTAGCAACCTGGGGGGGCATAGGTGCAGGATCAGGCAGGGCAGAATCTACCACAGCCGTAATGGGAGCAGCAGTAGTAGTATGCAGTCGTGCCTTTTGTGCCTGCGTTATCACAAAGCGTTGATTTACTCCGCCATCATGATTTGCCTTGGCATGGGCAGACCAGGGCCAGGATTGGAATGTATGCCCTACCTCCTCACAAAGATTACACTTGCTAATATTCTGGCATCGGATCCCCACATGTCCCAGTACCCCACAATTGTTGCATCTCACGGTATCACAGGCATTACTTAGGTGCGAGGATTCCCACACCTATAACAAGCCTTAGGCTGTCCCGGGTAAAACAGCACCCCTCGATCACGACCTAGAAAAAAAGAGTTAGGCAAATGGATTGGGCCATTGTCATTGGTGCGTAACAGTACTTTAAACTTCATCCTCCTGTCCAAATATTTTCAGTGTCCAGGATAGCCTCAGGGTGGCCCTGTACCGTACAACGTTGCCCCAGCCAATATACGATATCCGACACATCAACCCTTTCATTCCAGAACATCACCGTAATTGTCTTAAAAGTAGGTTTTGAAAGGGGAATGGCCTGAAAGGAAGTTCATAAAGCAGTGGATTTCAATGCATGGTATCTAGTCCAAAAACGGTCTAACCCATGAGAAGTCTGAAAGCTGACATCAAACGTGGATTCCCCGGAGACATGAATAAGGGCATAAATCTCATGAGCAAAGAATTTAAGAGAGTCTTTCAACAGTGTCCTGGCTACAAAGACACAGTCGGGGGGGTCTGGTAGTCCGCCTCTATAAACCAATCGGACTGCATTATGTCTCTTAGCTGCCAAGACTGGAGAGTGAAACAAGGATGAAAAAGAACGAGTATTCCTTACCTGTTCAGGGGGTGGCTTACCCGGAACAGCAAAATCCTGAACAGTCCCCACTGAACTGCGAGGAGGAGGAGAGCTATGTGGCTCAGATCCTTGCGGGAGGGACAGTACAGGGTTCTGGGTGAGCTCTAGCTCCATCGGAATGCTCAACGGGTCTGGGGAGCTGCAGGCAGCAGACAGATTCTGTGATGGTTCCAGGAAGTCGCCGGGATGGGGGGACCGAATAGGGGACGGACCGGAAACCCACTGTTCCTGTCCGGGTTCCCGAATCCAGCCAGCACGCTATAATGCTTCCTCCACCGACCAGGTAGGCTCCTCCGGGAGAATAACGTTATGTGCATGCTATAGTGGGAGGGTTTGGTTCCCCAGAGGGGATGTCAAAATGACAGAACGTTCGGTGATACAGGCATCAGTCGGCAGCAACAGAGAAGAGTGATCCTCCAAAGGCATAGGCAGTGCAAGTGTAGAGCCAGGTAAGGCCTCAGGAGTAAAAGCAAGTAGGTTCCCCTTTCCACTTACAGAAGAAGAGGCAGTAGAACAGGCAGCTTGAGCAGTAGCGGGATGAACCGAGAGTGAGTCAGCTTTCAAAGCACAGGCAGGAAAAGAACCACATCGTGCTGTGTCTACCAGATGCTGTTCAATATCCTTCTCAGGCAACGCACCTGCAGTAGTAGTAGGGAGAGCCTGTTCAACCATCGTAGAAACATCCAGGGTAACTGGGCTATCCGGTAGGGACAGGTCCAAAAGAGCTGCATCTCGAGAAATAGGTGCGTCCTGCAGGAGAACAGCAGCAGCAGTAAAGCCATTCACAGACATTGTATTGTCCAACACGGTCTCCAAACAACCAGAGACAGGAGTCGAGACCAAGTCTCCTGTCTCGCCAGCCACCTCCACAGCAGGTAGAGGAGGGTCCGCCATCTTGGACAGAGTATTCCCCTCTGTCAGAGTAGGGGAATTTCCCCGGTGTCCTGGCCAAATTTCCCTCATTCACTAAAAATACCACCAACAGCTTAATCTGGTTCAAGGTCAGTTGGAATTCATCTGTATCCCCTTCCCCCGGGTCATGCCTGAAAACAGGCAGGATTTGTCTAGTGCACTTACCCAGTCAACAAAAGCTAAATAAAAAAAATAAAACATTTCACTCCAGATTTTCAACATTGCCATTTTTCACACCTCCTTATGAAAAGTACAGCTGTCATTTTTCATATCCTGCCCAAAATATGTATTTACACATCTGGCACAGAACAGCGCAATTGCTGTGGGAAATCAATGTTCAGGGCAGATTAAGAAAACCATGGTGACAGTGTTCATGAGCAGAAGTCACAAAATGCCTGCATTGAAAATTTGCTGAAATAATTCCACTAAATAAGTCAATCAATCAATCAATCAATCAATCTTTATTTTAGCAGGTGAAGCACCATTGAGCAAGCTAATTTCCAAGGTGGGCCTAGGCATACAGAAATAACATCCAATACATGAGATACACATATGCATACACAGGTACAGCAATACTGCTCCTAGTAAAAGCAGCACAGATGTAGCAGCAAATAAAATACGGGCTGTACATAAGGTAGAAATTCAAACAGGATACGAATGAGGCAGCACATAAAGTATACAAAGCTATACATAAGCTAGATAGTCAGGCAAGATACAGAAGGTTCACACCAAAGTGTTTGTTTTGAACAGTACATTTAAATACCCTGTAATGTTAGTATAGGACAAAACATGTACCCCAAGAGAGTGAGGGGCAGTCAAGGGAAATTATAACCGAGGAAAGAGCAGGAGGTGGAAGCCTGGGGTGGAATGCTTTAAGAAGTGCATGTAGGAGGTAGGAGTTGGTCTCAAGGCATCGTTACCTGACAGAGCACGTCAGGACTAGCACTTACAGCGTTCAGAGAAAAGTCTCACATAAAGGAGTTTGAATTCAGGGACTTTAATGGGAATTGCAAATTTTAGAGTTATTTGAAGCTTGTTCCAAAGCTGGGGTAGTGGGAAGCTAAGGGAGGATCTGCCAAAGAGGGTTTTGACCTTCAGTAACATTAGGGAGATATAAGATTGGCTTCTCAGTGCATAGTTGCCAGAGCCACATAGGGGCAGACAGTCAGAGATTTACTGGGGCAACATCTTGGTAATTGCTCTGTAGGTCCAAAGGACAGTGTTCCTTTGTCTTCTGAAAGCAAGGGACGGCCAACCCACTGCTGAGTACAAGTCGCAGTAATGGGTAGAATAAGGTTTCCCAGAGACGAAATGAAGGGCTCTGTGATAAAGAACATCAAGTTTGGCTAAGGCTGTCATGATCTTGACTGTAAATGAAGTCAGCGTAGTCCAATAATGATAGGAAGGTAGTTAGGACTAGCCTCCTCTTTGACTCATAGGTGAGAAGGTACTTGATTCTGTAGAGTACACTGAGCCTCTGCATCAGTTTTTTTACGATCTCATCTACGTGAACCAGGAAGGACAGACGGCAGTCAATCCACATTCCAAGGTATTTAAATTTATCAACATAGTCAAGGGATTCATTGAGTAAGGTGGTGATCGGTTTCACAAAGCCTGCTGCAGATGCTAATGGAGCAAAGCTATTTGGGGTCAGAAGCATTGCTTTAGTTTTTTTAGCATTAAGCAGCAATTTTTGTTTGAGCAAATTGTGCTGCAGGATGTTGAAATCTTTCTGCAACTCTGTGCATGCCTGCTTGGGAGTAGGTCTAGACAAGTAGAGGACAGTATCGTCTGCGAAGAGATCAATGTCTGAGAATGAAACCCCCGGGTCGATATTGTTGATATAAAGTGAGCAAAGCAATGGACCCAGGATGGGACCCTGGGGTACCCCTCTATTGATAGGTTTCAGAGGGGAGAGGTTACCCACAGCTTTTACCTGCAGAGAGCATCCAGAGAGGTAGGAGGAGAACCAGCTCAGGGATGTCTGGTCAAGGCTAAAGGTGCAAAGGGTATTCAGAACCAGTTCATGATCTACGGTGTCGAAGACTTTGCTTAGGTTTAGGAAGACTGTGCACACCAATAATTTATCATCGAGAGCTTTCTGCCAGTCATTCGTTACCTTTGCGAGAGCAGTAATTGTGCTATGGCGGGCCTAAAGCCTGGCTGAGCCAGGCTGAGTAGGTTAGAATAGTCTAGATAATCTCTAAGTTGCAAGTTTTCTACTTTTTCAAGCAGTTTGGAGAGAATAGGTAGTAGCGAGATGGGCCTATGGTTATTGGGTTCTGTCGGGTCACCAGATTTGAACAGAGGAATCACTTGGGCTGTCTTCCACACCTTGGGAAATGCACCCAGTGAAAGAGATAAGTTAAAGAGGTGTGTGATTGGAACAGCCAATACACGATAACTGATCTTTAAGAAGTATGGCTCAATTTGGTCAGCACAAGCGCTTTTCCTGACGTCCAGATGCAGTAGCAGGTCCTCTACCAGGATGGAAAGAGAAAGTAGAGGCAGATTGGGTGTAGTGAGGATTTGATGCTACCTGTGTGAAGGATTGGGTGTGAAGGTGGCTGGCCGGCAAGGAGTCAAAGGCCAGTCCTGCAGTGGCAAAGTGGTCATTCAAAAGATCAAGGATCCCTTCTTTGTCAGTGATGACTGTGTCACCTTTTGAGATTTTTGTCGGAAGAGACCCAGTGGGAACATGACCTTCGATATCTTTGAGTGTTTTCCAAAATTTTGTGGGACAGTTAGCGGAGGAAGCCAGTGATGTTTGGTAGAAGGAAGCTTTTTTAATTCTGGTTAGCTTTGTGCAAAAGTTCCTGGCAGCCCTAAAAGCAGTCCAATCTTCAGGGAGCTTTGTTTTCTGAGCCTTTTTCCATAATTTGTCCCTACTATGTAGGGCTGTTCTCACCTCTAGTGTAAATCACGCAAGGGATCTTTTCTTTATCTGGGTTTTGACTAATGCGGCATGCGTGTTAAACGCATTTAGTACAATGGCTTCAAATGGCTTATAGGTATCCTCGACTGTTTTGGCGAGGTAAAATTTCTGCCAGAGCAAAGACTCCTAGATGTCCTCAAGGAGGGCATAAGTGTTGAGGTTACGCACACATCTTTTGAAGGTGTACCTAGAGGAAGAGGGGGGTTTAGATGCAGTCCTTACGCAAGCAATGAGACAATGGTCACTGATATCCGAGAAGAACACACCTGAGTGGGAGAATAGGTGTGGCTTGTTCACGAGTATGATGTCCATCAAGGAGCTTTTACTCAGGTTAGATCTGTTCGGTCGTGTAGCATCAGAAATAAGCTGAACCAACCCAAAGGTGTCACATTGTACTTTAAGTGGTAAAGAGATATCGGAGAACCAATCCAGGTTGAAGTCTCCCAGGACAATTACTTCAGCCTGTGTATTGCTTAAGAAGTTAGTCAAGTGGTTCAACAGATGGAGGCCTGCTGAAGGGGGCCTATAGCAGCCCATGATATACAGGGAGGAGGACGCAAGTTGGACCTTAATGGTTAAGCTTTCAAATTCCTTAGCAACAGTAGTGGAGTCGGTAACAGAAGCAGTATATTTGCCCAGCACATAGATGACAACACTACCCCCTCTTGTTGGTCTGTCCATGTGAAAGATGTTATAGGAGGGAATATTCACCTCAGTGCCTAGGGTTGCTGGTTTAAGCCAATATTCTGTAATTACCAGAACATCCGGATTAGTATGCGAGATCCAGGTTTGGATGTCATCCAGTTTTCTCAATAGACTACAGACATTCAGATGAAATATACGCAGACCTTTAAGGTGAGCTAGGTCACAGGGGGCTTGAATTGGCAGATGAGGGCCTGGATTTAGCTCAACTGATCCTGAGCAAAGCAGCAGCAACACGAGTACCTTAATAAGCGCATTTAGCAACAATCTAAAGGACCTGATGTGTTCCGGTTTATGGGTAGATACCTTTTGTGTTTCAGTGTGCCTGTAGTGTACCCCTATAGAGCACAGGGTTGCGTAAATCATGACCCTGGCGAGGTAGAGTTAAGGAGAACAGAGGAGGTTGTGAATAAGTAGTTGGCATTCAGCCCGCAGGGTAGGGAGGCTGCCATCCCTGTGTGCCAGTGGGATAAAAAATAGAAGGACAGTGGTGCCATGGTATGCAAATCGGCAGGTGGCTTGCATGTTGGTGTGTTACGTGTTACGTGCATGCGATGCGCAGTTTCCACGCATACCGGAAGTTCAAACATTTTTAATATTTTCACTACAGATTTTCAACATTGCCATCTCTTCACACCTCCCTATGAATGATACAGCTGTCATTCTTCACATCCTGCCCGATCTGTGTTTTCGTACATCTGGCACAGAATGGCATGGTTGCTGTGGGAACTCAAAGTTCAGGACACATTAACAAAATCACAGTGCCACTGTTCATGAGAAGAGGTCCCAAATGCTTTCATGAAGTGGAGGTCACAAAAAGGCCATGCTGAAAATCTGCAGTGCAAATAACAACAAATGCCCGGGGTGTTAGGGTTTCTAACCATAACGTCCCACCCTGTACAGTCTGACAGGCATCAGGGTGTGCCTCTGGATTGTTGACTATAATGCTCATGCCATTCCACCCCCACCCCACCCCTACAGCCAGTGACAGGCATCGAGATGTGCCTTGGACTGTTCGGCCCCAGCGTTCACCCCATTCTTCTATACTGCACCCATTTCAGTGTATGTCTTAATGGAATGGGGTGACTGTAAAGCCAAATACCCCAAGGTACACCTCAACACTTGTTGGTGTCTGCAGGACAGGGTGAGGTGAAATGGCATGAACGTTATGGGCGATGACCCAAACGCATACCCCAATGCCTGTCCATCTCTGCAGGGTGGAGGTGGGGTTGGCATGAAGTTCAATACTTCACTGCCATTCCTATTCTGCAGCTTTCTAACTCCTGCATTTCCAATGCTAATACCAGCAAGCAAACATTCGGCATTGACAAATGCTTGTTTATCAAAAGTGCTCCCAATATTCCTTCAAATACCCTTGAAATGACCCATACTGAAGCAGTTAATTATTCTGAACCAATTCATTTTGCTTTTTGTTGGGCTGTTCATGTTTCTTTCAGTTCCTGTTGCTCCATCATGAGGAAAATCTTTGTAGAGCAAGAATAAATGTGGTTGTAAAAAATATTAGCTCTCTGAAATGCATATAAGAGATGTGTGTGTGTGTGTGTGTGTGTGTGTGTGTGTGTGTGTGTGTGAGATGAGGGGGCGATCAGTCTACTTGTGATTGCATGCTGCTTAAGTATTGTGAAGCTCTTACAGCATAGGGGCCCCCATATTCAGAAACAGATGAAAGCACAGGTTTCTTATAGGTACAGAAGTGATAATAGCGGCCTGTGGACAAATCAAAGTATCTTTGCTTCCAGATCTGTGGTTCCCGTATTTTACGGAATAGTAACAGAAAAATGCGACACAGGAAAAAGAGAATGAGGAAGCATTATTGCTTCTTTGATGTTAAAACCACCTGCTAATGAGATGCAGGACATGGACCAAAGCTCAAGCTGTGCCTGTCAGTGCTATCTTGATTTTTGGTGATTGCTCATCATAGGTCCTTCCTTGCAAAGTAGTCCCCAGCAGGTGACAAGGACAGGGTGGAAATTCTAAGTCAGTGGCACTTTCAGTTTTTTTTTGGGGGGGGGGCAGGTCAGGAGGAATTTGGAAGGGAACCTCCACCTCTGACTCAGAGGTGAGGCTGAATAGTTAACCATCTGGCTGGCTGTTGATCATGCACTGGAGTAGTGGGCTAGACCACTCAAGTTTAGAACAGTTAATAATATACATCCCAAGCTGGCAAAATGTGAATGAGTCCATTCATTTCACTGGTTTAATGTGCTGTGGTGGAAGTGGAGTGGATGTCCCTGGACAGGCAAGCTATGAAGTAGTTGCTCTGCCCATTAGAGCATACTTGGGTTTATACTGATCCTCTTGCCCACCGCCTTGATTGTCAGATCAGGATCTTCTCTGAAGCCAAGTTGTCACCTTAGCTCATGCAGAGACCTTGGTTCCTCACTTCCTTCGGTCAGTTCTGCACTGAACAAATGGCTCCACAAAACATACAATCTGCTTGTCTCAGCTCCAGCATCACTACTATATGTAACAGGTGATGATGATCTCTACTCCACCCTCCTTCTCCTTCGATGTGCCATTGACTTTTTTACAACACTGCCATCGGTTGAGCAAGTGATGTGCTCTCTTTATCCAGAGCCATCTGAAGCACAGAGATGAGAAAAACCCACGGGGTGATTAAGGACCCCCCTCCCCCTGCATTGGCAAGGCATTACTGCTCTGCTGCTGTGTCATCTTCTTCTAGTCCTCAGGAGAAGAGGGGACAGCATCAGGGGCCAGGCAGTGATGCCAAAGGAGTCTCCTCAGAGCTGCACCTCCAGTTAAAAGGAAAGGGTCTCACTGGTCCCCTTCCCCCCTACAGTATGTAAAGTTAATGTATTGTAAATGTTTAAATTGCTAATGGGCGAGTGTGCCTTGTTCTAAACTGGACATGAAGTCTGAGTTAAATAATGATTTCAGCTGCAAATAAATTATTCAAACTGCCAGTTCAAGTTCTGTCATCATAATGATGACATAAATTATCAAGTCAAGCTGGCAGTTTAAAGAACAACTTCCCCGGCATTTTTATTCAGACACCTTTTTGACATGGTAAGAAGTCTTGCCGCCACTGGAGTTCATCCATACATAAAGTATAATTTGTCAAGCCCTGGTTTACAAAAAGAAAGGGATTGTATTTTGGCTCCATGAAGGCATGCTAGCAGTCCCTTCCTCTTCCTTGGCCTAAGTGCCCCTCCCCCAAAAGCTAACATATTTATTTTAATGTAATTCTATGGAGAACATGGGGACATGCTCCATAGACTATCACAGGGGCTGACTTTAATATCTTTTTTTTTATTAATAGTTCAGGGTTCTGATTCAGATAATCAGTGCCAGCCCTTAGCTAACAAGAGCCTTGTTAGATGGCCTTGATTTATCCCGATGGAAACCCTTAAAAAAACATTAAATTCTGTAGTTGTCTATGGAGTGCAGCTCTATGCTCACCATCTAATTAGCATCACAAAACAGCCGGCCTGGTGATGCTAAGGGCCGAGGCGCTGGATGCCTTACCTTGCGTTATGCCAGTGAACCATGTTTGGGAACAAGCATGGGCCACCAGGGCTTGGCAAGGGAGGAGAAGGTTTGAACGTCTGCTGGACTGCTCTCATTCCGGGAAGGGTGGGTTCTCAGTAGTTGGCACTTGTTTGCCCCATGGTGGAAACTGGGGGACAAGGTGCCATGCTGCAATATGGGGAGGAGTTGGAGCAGACACTTGGAGGGAGCGTGTGTGGATGCATGCATGCTCCCCTCTGCCAGTGTCATTGCATGTCCTAGCTCCAAGGAAAAAACACCAGAAAAAGAGACTGATGCCGCAGCACAATTGTGGAGGGCAAATCGCAGTTTCTGCTCCAAGCCAGCCACTGTGCTGGCCCACTGGATCCGGACCCCTTAGGGGGTTGGGGAACCCCCCGGGGGGGCAAGCCCTGGGAGTTTGGGTCAGCACCAGATGGAAGACTCCAGGAGATGGGGCTGGGGGTGACCTCCATAGAATAGCCAGCAAAGGAGGAGAAACAAGCATTTGTCAATGCCAAATGTTGACTCGCTGGAATTGGCATTGGTAGTACCAGAGCTAGAGATGCATAATAGGAATAGCAGTGAAGTATTGAAGTGACGCCAACCCCACCCCCACCCTGTAGAGAGTGACAGGCATTGGGGTGTGTGTTTCGGTCGTCAGCTATAACGCTCATACTGTTGTACCTCACCTTACCCTGTAGACACTGACAAGTGTCATGATGTGCTTTGGGGTCTTTGGGTGTTATACTTAAGCCTATTTTGATGTGTTGTTGGTGAAGCTGTTTGAATTGGAGTCCTGTTTCTTTGGGTAGCAAACTTATTTTGGGGGCTTTGAGTAGAATTGTGATTCATTGTTGCTGGCTTCACTAGCTGCAAAGTTTGAGTGCAGAGTGGGGGAAGGGTGCTAATGGTCTGACCAGAGGCCTCAGCTACCTGATTGCTTCTGGAAGACTTGGGCTGGTCCCACCCTTGGTCCATTATTTCCTTTATACCAGGGGTTATGACATCACTTCCTCAAACAGGCAAAGGATATGCACCTGTCATAGCAAAAGCAGACATCCAGGAAAGGAACAGCAGCAAGTGAAAAGATGACTGCTGTCTCAGTGGAAGGGAAGTAAATGCAAATCTAGGAGCTTTCGTTATTACTTCTTCACATTAATATTGCATTGGGGAAAAGAGGAGTAGGAGTTTGAAGAAGGTTGTGCAATGGCTACTTAAATTCTGTTTTTGAGTGTGGATAGGAGGATAGGAATATAAAAAGCAGTTGCTCAATATATCTAAACGTGTGCAACAAAGGAGGTAAGGGAAATAAAGAAAATGTTTTGCACTGATAGAGGAGGGAGAGGGGAGACTTGGAGGAGTGTTTGGTATCCTGCATCTTGAAGGGTGGGGGGTCGCTGGTGGGCAATGACAGCAATGGGTAGGGTGGTAGGCTGCAACAACTGCAGTGCACCAGTCTTTCTAAAAATTGCCTGGAGTGTGGGAGGATGTTTAGTGTGCAACCACATAGAAAAACTTAGAAAGGAGATTGAGGGTCTGCAGGAGGAACTAAGACAGGCAAGGCAGATTGGGGGTGGGTGTAGCCCAATACTGGAGGGAGGAAGAAGAGGAGATGAGGGAGGGCGATTTAAGTCAACAGTGGTGAGGAGAAGGTCAGAAGAAGGGAAGCAGAGACAAAGGGGCCCAGGCCAGGAAGAACAATTGCTGGGGAAACCAGGTCAGGAGACAAAAGACAAATGGAAGGAGGAGATAGGAACTTGGGAGGGGAGGCGAAGAAGTGGTAAAAGTCATGGAGTGGAAAGGACAGAACAGGTCACTATGAAGAGAGAGGGAGCGGGCATTTGTGAAGGGCCTTCAGAAAATAGTTGTGCACTGCTAGAGAGGAAGAAGGTGGAGGAGGGAAATGATGAAATTAGAGGAGTAATTGATAAATGCCTGGACCAAACTGGAGTGGGGGGAAGTTCTGCTGGGAGAATTGAAACAGGGGTAAAAGGGGGAAATAATGTGCAGGAGGAAGAAGAGGAGCTGGAAATAAGAGAGGGAGATGAATGGAAGCAAGCAGGGAGTAAGAGGGGTGGAATCTTAGTGCTGGGGGACTCAATACTAAGAGGAGTTAGGTGGGGTAGCAAGAGGGAGAGGCATAGTTGCATTTGGGTGGAGGCCATGCCAGGAATGACAGCAGAAAGGGTGGGACAGTCTGTTCTGAAATATGCTAGAAGGGGTAGGGATAAGCCTCATTTAATTATACATCTTGGGACAAACGACCTGGCTGACAAGACAGTAGATACAGTCCAGAGGAGGTTTGAGGAACTAGCACAATTATGTGAGGGGGCAGGAAGATCAGTAACTTTTCCAGAGATACTTCCAGTGCAAAGGCAAGCACAACAAGAAAGCTGAGAATAGAGGAACTTAATGGATGGCTAAGAACCTGGTGTTGTGCTAAAGGGTATGAGCTGTTGGGGGTGGGAGGGACCTGGGAGGACAGTAGTCTCTATGCCAAGGACAGACTACACTTGAGTGAAGAGGGAAACAAAGTGTTGAAACAGAGGATAGAGGAGTACATAGAGGAAGTTGAGAATTTAAACTAGGAGTGGGGGGTGGCAATTGGGGAAGAGATATGCAGAGACCACAGGTTGGGAAACCATATGAGCTTACCCCCCATAACAGTGACAAAGGACAAATGGCAAGTACTGTTAGTGATGCTAGGAAAGGAGGGCAGGATGGGAGGGGGGAGAAGGGTGGAAGGTTATTACCCATAATGCTAGGAGCCTTGGGAGGAAAACTGCAGAGTTACAGGTTCTCATGGCAGAGGGAGAGGTGGACATTGCAGTCATCACGGAAACATGGGCCACCCAAAACAATGACTGAGACCTGTCTGTACCAGGGTACAGATTATTTTGTAGGGACAGAGTGATTGGGAAAGGAGAGGGGGTGGCACTATATGTGAAGGAAGGACTGAAGTGTGTAAGGGAGGAAGGGGAAGAGGGTAGTACGGAGTCACTTTGGATGCAAATCCAGGATTCCAAGAATAGGATTCTTAGAATGGGAGTGGTGTACAGGCCACCATCTCAGACGGAGGAGTTAGACAGGGAACTAGTGAGACAGATCAGGAGGACCTGCAAGAAGGGTAGTGTGGTGATTGTGGGGGACTTCAACATGCCAGGAGTGGACTGGAGCACCCCAACAACCAGGAACAGAAGGGAGCAGGTACTGCTGGATGCCTTCCAGGACAGCTTCCTGCTGCAAATGGTCAGTGAACCAACCAGGTTAGGAAATACCCTTGACCTTGTGCTGGCAAATGGGGACTTTGTGAGAGAACTTACAGTGGAGGAACCGCTGTCAGGAGTGACCACCACTCAGTGATGGCTCACATTGGATATGGGCAAGGAAGGAGTGGAATCTGGCACAATAGTGCTGAACTTCAGGAGGGCTGACTTTGGGAGGATGGGGGAAGTGGTAAAAGGGTACCTGGCCAGAATTCAATCTAGTATGGACACTAACCAGAGGTGGGAGCTCATAAAGCTGGGGATAGTGGAGGCAACCAAAACCTGCTGCAAAGCCCAGAGCAAAAAGGGTAGGGCTAAGAAAATGATCTGGTTGAGCAAGGAGGTCATGGAAAAGGTAAGGAGGAAAAGAGCTGCCTTTAGGAAGTACAAGAAAACAGGGAGTGGGGGAGGACAGGGAGGAGTACTTGACAGAATCGAAGGAGGTGACAAGGGCAGTAAGCAGAGCCAAAGCATTGACGGAACTCAGGCTGGCACAAGGCATTAAGAAGGGGGAGAAGGACTTCTTTAAGTACATCAGGGAGAAAAGGAGCTGTAAGGACCACATACCTGTAGTAAGGATTAGGAAGGAGTGGGGTTGGGTGGAAGCAGGGTGCGATAAGGCCGAAGTACTAAATGAGTACTTCTGCTCAGTATTTACTAAAGAGAAGAGGGGGGTGACACCCAAAGTGGGAGAAATGGCAGAAGCAGGGGGGGGGGAGTGGTGACAGATGGGGAAATCATGGAGAGCAGAGTTCGAGAGGGTTTGAAGGCACTAAGGGTGGACAAGGCACCAGGCCCAGATGGCATCCACCCCAGGGTACTGAAGAAGCTGGCAGAGGTCCTTGCAGAACCTTTGGCAGACCTATTTAATGCCTCACTACATTCAGGGTGTGTACCTCAGGACTGGAGGATGGCTCATGTGGTGCCCCTCCACAAGAGTGGGCCCAAGGATGAACCGGGAAACTACAGACCAGTGAGCCTCACATCCATCGTGGGTAAGCTAATGGAGACTATCCTGAAGGAGAGGCTGGTGGCCCTCCTAGAGGCCAAAGGACTACAGGACAGCAGACAGCATGGCTTCATATGTGGCAGATCCTGCCAAACCAACCTGGTCAAGTTCTATGACTGGGTAACTAGGCAACTGGACAGGGGCCATGCAGTGGATGTCCTGTATCTGGACTTTCATTAAGACATTCGACTCAGTGCCACATGGAAGACTGGGAAGGAAGTTAGTAGGCACAGGGGCAGGTGCAAAGCTGGTGAGATGGGTAGGAAACTGGCTGCAGGGAAGGCAACAGAGGGTGGTGGTGGGTGGGGAGCTCTCACACCCAAGGGCAGTGACGAGCGATGTTCCACAGGGCTCAGTGTTGGGACCAGTGTTGTTTGGGATATTCATTGCAGACATATCATGGGACATCAAGAGCAAGATCAGTCTGTTTGCTGATGATACCAATTTAGGCGCTGTGGTGGATGACCTAGGGGGGATGGCAGGAGTTGCAGGATGATCTGGCAAAGCTTGAAACCTGGTCAGACACCTGGCAACTGGGCTTTAATGCCAAAAAGTGCAAGGTGCTGCATTTTGGGATGAAGAACCCAAGGAGGAGCTACCAGCTAGGGGGAGTGCAGATAGCCCAGACAGAGGAGGAGAAGGATCTGGGTGTGCTCATTACAGGGTCAATGAACAACTCGGCACAATGTAGGAAGGCAGCTGCAAAGGCCAACAAAATGCTGGGTTGTATTGCAAGGGGTATATCCTCGAGGAGGGAGGAGGTGATTCTGCCACTGCATAGGTCATTAGTTAGACCACACCTGGAGTACTGCGTGCATTACTGGCGTCCATATCAGTACTGGCGTCCATATCTGAAGAGGGACATTAAGTTACTGGAGGGGGTGCAGCGCAGAGTGACAAAGATGATCAAGGGGCTGGGGGACTTATCATACGAGAGGAGGTTGAAGGAGTTGAACATGTACTCACTGGAGGAGAGGAGAGACAAGGGTGACATGATTGAAACCTTTAAATACATGAAAGGAATAAACAAGACGGGTACAGAGGGGCTGTTCAAAGTAAGGAAGGGGAGGGCCACCAGGGGCCATGATATGAGACTGGAGTGAGGAAGGTTCAGGAGGGAGATGAGGAGACACTTTTTTACAGAGAGGGTGGTGGCTGGGTGGAATGCATTACCTGCTGAAGTGGTATGCGGTAGAACAGTGGACTGCTTCAAACGAGGATGGGACAGGACAAGGGGGAGGGTTAATGAAGGGTAAGGGTGGAAGGGAGGGGCAGTTGCAGAATAAGGGGTGCTAGCTGCACATTTGAGCAGACTTAATAGACCTCTAGGCCTTTATCTGCTGGCAAATTTCGTATGTTCGTAAACTTACCCATTCCATAAGGAAATACGCTGAGGTGGGTGCAGTATAGGAGAATGGGGTAACCTCTGTGGCCAAACAGTGCGAGGCACACCACAATGCCTGTCACTAGCTGCAGGGTGGGGGTGGAGGTGGAACGGCATGAGCAGTACAACTGATGATACCAAGTCACACCCCTGACACCTGTCAGTCTGTACAGTTGTAAACCCTAACACCATAGGCGTGTGTTGGTATGTTCACTCCAAATTTTCAGCATGGGCTGTTTGTGAGGCCACCTCATGAAAAGCGGCACAATCAGTTTGTTAGCTGAGAGGTGGCTTTGTACAGCGGCTATGCGATTTGATGACACAAGGATGAAAACACATTTTAGGCAGGATGTGGAAAATGACAACTGTATTGTTCATGAGGAGGTGTAAAAAAATGGCAACGTTGAAAATCTGCAGTGAAAATATGAAAAATTGATCAAGTCATGAGCATGCATAGAAACTGTGCAACACATATCCGTAACCCAATTATTTTTGGGAGTTTGTTAGCCACATTTTCAACATAGGCATTTTGGGACCTCCCCTTATCAACAGTGGTGCTGTGATTTTGTTAATCTGTCCCAAAAGTTGATTTCCCACAGCGTCCACGCCATTGTGCGCCACATGTGCGGAAACACATTTTAGGCAGGATGTGAAAAATAACAGCTGTACTGTTCATAAGGAGGTGTGAAAAAATGCCAGTGTTGAAAATTCATCATGAAAATATTGCAAATTTGCGAAGTTACAAGGGTGCGTGGAAACTGCGCAACGCATGCCTGTAACGCAGTCATTTTATGGACGTTCTGCATCAAATTTTCAACATAAGCATTTTAGGACCTCTGCTCATGAACAGTGTCACTGTCATTTCCTCAAACTGTCCCCCAAAATTATTTTGTACAGCTACCGCGCTATTCTGTGCTGGACGTGCGAAAACACATTTTGGTCAGGATATGTAAAATGACAGCTTTACTGTTCATAAAGAGGTGTGGAAAAATGCCAATTTTGAAAATCTGGAGTGAAAATATTACAAATTCACAAAGTTACTCACGTGTGTGGAAACTGTGCAACGCACGCTCATAAAACAGCCATTTTGGGGATTTTTCTCACCAAATTTGCAACATAGGCTTTTTGATAGCCCCCCTCATGAACAGTGGCACTGTTGTTTTGTTAATCGGTCCCAAAAAGTGATTCCACCTAGAGACCCGAAAATCACCTCTGGGGCCGACAACACCATGACAGTGCCAGAATTCATGAGGAGGGGTCCCAAAAACCCCATGTTGAAAATTTGGTGCCAAAATTGGGAATAATAAAATGGGAGCACACTCTTCGCCCACTAAAAACAAATGAAACATGGGAAACAGTCAAACAAAAAATACTAGAACTTGATAAAAAATATATTCCAGAGAGACTCAAGTATAACAACAAAGGAAAAATCCTCAATGGTTTAATAAACATATAAAAACTCTAATATCACGTAAAAAGACAACATTATCAAATTCTGACAAAATACTAAAATCTTATAGACAAACAGTAAAAAATTAAAAAAACATATAAAAATAGCAAAGCGTAATCTTGAATTCAGAATAGCACACACAAAAGATTCCCATAAAACTTTATACTCTTATTTAAATAATAAAAAAAAGAATTGTAACAACCAAATTGGCCCCCTGGTTGTGAACTCGCAAACCATCACCTCGGATATAGAAACAGCTACTGAATTTAATAATTACTTTTCTACTGTTTATACACAAAGGCATGACATCATATCAACTCCCCCTATTATGGACCAAGACACAGAAAAGATCTCGGAAGATGACATAAAAAATGCGATCAACACTCTTAAAAAACACACAAGTTCAGGACCAGATAGAATCAGTTCTAGATTTATAATAGTAACAAAAGATGAAATTGTTCAACCTTTAAAAATATTATTTAACAAATCGTTAAATGAGTCAACAGTGCCAGATGAATGGCGCACAGCAATAGTCACTCCGCTCTTCAAAAAAGGTTCCCTGTCCAAGACTGAAAACTACAGAGCCATAAGTTTGACATCAATTCCATGTAAATTGATGGAAAAAATCATAAAAGCCAAAATCGAGCATGAACTGGAAACTCTCAAAATATCCGATATTTACCAGCACGGGTTTAAACATGGCTACTCATGTGTAACTAATCTTATCTCTTTTTATGAGCACATCAGCTATCATCTAGACAATAATACACCTATGGATGTTATCTTACTCGATTACAGTAAGGCTTTTGACAAGGTTTCCCACTCTTTACTGATTAAAAAACTCATTAACATAGGATTATCACCAATACTAACCTCTTGGATAAACCAGTGGCTAAATAACAGAAAGCAGAGAGTTAGGGTTAATAATGTTATGTCTGGAGAGAGGGGCGTGGGCAGTGGGATCCCTCAGGGTTCCGTGTTGGGGCCTGTTCTCTTTGGTCTCTTTATAGGGGATATGTACATATCCGGCAACAACAAAATGGTGAAATTTGCTGACGACACCAAAATTGGGGGAAAAGCTATCTGTCAGAACAAGGACTCTGACTTACAAGCAGAACTGCTACTAATTGAACAATGGGCAACTAAAAACGAAATGTCTTTTAATGTCTCTAAATGTGCAACCCTTCACTTAGGGAAAATAATCCATCACAAACATATTACTTAAATAACTTGGCTATAAAAACCTCATTGGTAGAAAGAGATTTAGGGGTTTTAGTTAATAACAAACTGTCTTCTCAGTCACACTGTAATAAGGTAACAAATCAAGCAAAATCACTCTTAGAAGGATTAATAAAACATTCATAAATAAAACTGAACAATGTTTACTCCACTTTACAGATCTCATATTAGACCATATCTGGACTACTGTTCCCCTTTTGGAATCCTTATTTAAATTCCGACATTAACAAAATTGAGGCGTACAACACAGAGCAACAAAATTAATCAGGCATCTTTCGGGTCTGATTATACTACTAGATTAAAATCTACTGGTTTACAATCTCTGTCTCAAAGAAGACTAAGGGAGATTTGTTATTACTATTCAAAATCATAAAACATCCAGAACAGATGCAAATTGTGGACTAAAATTCTCCACAAGAAGAATAGTAAGAAGATTACACAACAGACAAATAGAAATCATGAAAGCAAAACCAATAAAAGAATGAATTACTTTACTATAAGAGCACCAAAATTATGGAACAAACTGCCTCAGGAAATAGTTGACTCGCTTAATATTTTGACTTTTAAAACAAACTGGATAAATGGTTAACAAATCAGAATTTACTGAATGATCCACTATGTGGAGGACAAACCATGATGGGCATATTGCCTTTGTTTGTCCCATATTACCAAAGTACCAAATTCCAAAAAAATGCCTGAGATATGCATCAAAGTTGAAAAACCCTATTTATTCCATTATACAGCTTACCGGCATTTCTTCAGTTAGCGGGTGACTTTGAAGAGTGCAGGCGTGTTCCCAGTCCACTGAAGATCGTCACCCGGACTCCGGAAGTAAGTATGGGGTGGGGGATGTGGGAGGCAGGGTGTGCAGTGGGTGGGTGTGGGTTGTGGGAGGGCAGGGAGACAGCGAGGGACTGTTTATTTTTACAGGTTTACACAAAAAAAAATAACGTGGGACTTTTTCCCCAGGGATTTGGCATGCTGGAGTGGGCTCCCAGTGTGATACCTAAGTGCTTTTTGGGGGATTCTGTAGCCGACAGGGATAGGGCACCTCTGTAGGCACATACTGAGGGGAGGAG
Organism: Neoceratodus forsteri; assembly: GCA_016271365.2. NCBI lineage: Eukaryota > Metazoa > Chordata > Ceratodontiformes > Ceratodontidae > Neoceratodus > Neoceratodus forsteri. The sequence goes on along the minus strand of CM057449.1, from coordinate 1,697,213,063 downwards.
GAGGGGAGACTGGGCACCCCTCAGCACACAACAAAAGCGGGGGGGGGACATTATGCCAATGGGGAGTGGGCTCCCCCATCGGCACTATCAACGGAGACTGGGATACATGCCAACGGGGATTGGGCCCCCCTTCAGCAAAGAAAAACTGTTGAGGGGGCCGCATGATGCCGACGGGAAGTGGGATCCCCCATCGGCATTATGACAGGTGGTTTGCCTGCACATCGGAAGGCATGTTGTGGTCACGCTGCATGACAGCTTCGCTCTCATTGCAGAGGACCTTTTCCTTGTTCTCGTGGCCACATTAGGGATGCGTGAGGTCAGCGCCTGCTGCTGGCTGATTGGGGAATGAGGGACGCACCTTCTGATGCGTGCCCTGCATTTGCCCAACAGTGACTGTGCTTCCAAATCTGCTACTACCGCAAGATGTTGGCTGCGCAAGTGCGAGCCAACATAAAAATGAATAACAAAACATGCTAGCACTGGGCAGCGCACAAGACAAGGATGTGGAAGGGATCAGCAGTTTGGGTTCACAGAGCCAAAATGTGATCCCTTCCATAAGCCATGGCTCAAAAAATGATACTTTTTTTATGGATGAACTCTGGGGGAGGTAAGTCTTCATATTGACTTGCCTTGGGTATGCCAGGAAAAGGGTTCTTTAAAGTGGTGAGCTGATGACACAATAAAAACAGCAGATCTGCGATTACAGAATCTCAAAAAGCAGAGATTAGAAGTGGGTGACATATAGGACTGAGGGATGCTCAATTACAGTTCTGCCAACTATAGGCACATGGACAGCAGACAGAGAGTGGCTGCTAGTCTGGCAGGGAGCAGGCAGGCAGGAGTGGATGTGAGTCAGACGAGTCATTAACATGGACAGCCTTGAAGCATGCATGTTCATATGTCACTTGAGATGGAGGGTCCAAAGTCGGGAGAGATTCAACATACACTTGGGGCATGGGAGAGTGAAACTGCATCAACAATCTGGCAAGGCAATGAGAGCATGCATGCAGGTTGTTTTTTTTTTGCTGGGTCCCAATCTTAATTCAGCTTGCTCTGCCAACTGCCCCCCCCCCCGCTCAGGCTTGCTCACCTGAGTGGGGCCGCTGGATAGACCCCCCTCTCTCAAAAGACACTGGTAGGTGAGACCCAATTTGCATCCCGGGTCAGGGCCATGGGACCGGAACCTCCACCAGTGAACACTGGTGGCCAGAGGGGACAGTAGTGGAGCTGGCATTTTTGTTTTGTGTGATGCTTTACAGGGGCATGGACATGCAAAGACATCTCACGTCCACCCCCCCCATACATGATTGCACCAGTCACTGCAGAACCCCTGGCCTCTGCCAGGGGTCTAAGGGGGTGCTGGACCCTTAGCCCCTTCCCCCCAGACAGCAGTCCTCTGGAGACTCAATCCTTCTCCCCCAGCTGGCCCTCTGATGTCCCAGGTCCGTTCCCGAACCCTAGCAGTCGACTTCACAGACAGGCATCCTGTGCCGGCAGATGTATGCAGTTTTTAATGAGGCATGAAAAATGGCATGTCTGATGTTCTAGTTTGAATTCAGAGAGACTAACACCTTATGAGTTAAGCAAATTCTTTTAACAAGATTAACAATCGCATGTTAATGGACTGGTGTGTCTATTTTTTAAAACTATCACTCCTAAAATCACTTCTAATTTTGTTACACAGATGAAGGTTGGTGTCTTGCCTGCAATTCCAAAAGCAACTATGTCTGAGCTTGCCATGAGCAAGTCTGATGGATGCTAGAGCAGCAATGCAATAAGGTTGCTGCAACTTGCAGCATCCCTGTTTATTTTGTTGCTGCTCTGCTCATCTGTCAGATTCACCCATGGCAAGTTCAGACTTAGCAGCTTTGAATGAGATGAGAATTGCTGCTCACAACAGATAAGACTCTGGTTTAAAGCAACTGGCTGCACAATTACTGATGCAGCATAGCTGGGCAGCCAAGAATGAAAGGGACAGGCAGGGTGAATTGTGCTCTACACTTTCACTTGTGACTCAGCTCAGCACCCTCTCACAAAAAAACATTAAATTTGGCTGGCAAGCACAGCAGCAGCTAAAAAAATACATATGAAAGTTAAAACAAACTGGCACTGTCTTTGCAGGCCCTGCTCATACTGGGGGCCCTGGACAGCTGCCCCTTCTGCAAAATGCTTAAATAGGCAGGTTGGTAGTGAAAAGTGGTGTGTGACACTGATGGTCTTCAGTAGCTCCTAATAAAATTTTAGCCCATACCTTGTGTCTTGTGCTAATTTTTTTACGTTCTGCTACATATTGGGGATCTATTGTTAAAGCAGGGTTCTTGCAGTGACTGGAAGCAGAGAAAAACAGACTGAAGAGAAGCACAGTGAAGCCCAAGTCCCAGTGATGTAAGTTAAAGTAATCAGAGAGCTTCACGTGCTGGGTAGCAGTATGTCTGCACTGGCTTGGGAGTCTTTCAGGCAGCATGCACATTCTCTTCTGAGTCAGTGGATCAGCTGTCATCCCAGTTCAGCTCAGTCTGACAAGCCTGAGTGAAAGCTGGCACATGACCAGCTGATCCCTGATAGAATAGCACCACTTGGTCAAGAGGGATCTGGACTCCGAGGGGGAAAACATCATTATATTTCAGGCACCTTTTTTTATTTTAATAAAAACGATCCATAACTGTATCTTAGCTGTAAAACAACTGCATATGGGGGAAGGAGAGAAAATAAATTAATAGTGGCATAGATTTTCTTGTATTCCAAATAAAATAAGGTGCCTGTTGCATTATAATGGGAGGGCTTTAAGCCTGAGGTTCGATGGGCGGAGGAACGTCACTCTCCCATCGAGTTAAAAGGTCACAGCATCCTGGGCTTTATCAGGATTCTTTTTCATTGTGGCCGGAGGCATCCCATCTCCCTCGCTCATCTTACTATTGCTCTCGATTCTGTGTTTGATCGTTCCACAGCGCCTCCAGCCACTGTCACCATGCCGACTTGTGTTGTTTCTGTTGCACAGCTCATTGTGCTGTGTTTCTACTCCTTCCTGCCTAAGTCCTTTTTGATGCCTCATCTCCCCCCCCCACCTCCCACTGTCTTTTCCTTTCTCCTACTGCCACCAGTCAGCTTTTATTTATTTATTTATTTGCTTTTGTTAACCAGGTAAGCACACTAGACAGCCAAGTGCCTATTTTCAGGTGCGACCCGGGAGGATTACAAAGTACATACATTCAAGAACAGCAGGAAGAGTCAATGTTAACATGCAGAAAACATCAGGCATACCAGAGATTAATAGGTAGCTAACAGCATAAGAGACTTTAGGCACAAACAGATAATGTTTAGGTATCAGCATTAGATACATACTAGATGATTAGGTAGTTAACAGCAAAATACAGAGTAGTACAGACAGTGCCAACAGGGCAAACAATATAGGGTAAGCCATACCTGTGGGGGGGCACTAGGTGGGTAAGCAGAAGGAGTACAAAACTACAGGAGAGAGACCTGGAAAAGAGGGATAAGGCAGGGTACCCTTCTGGAACAGGTGGACAGGGAGTGGGCCCAGTGCAAAGATGCCAACTTATTGTTTTATCGACCAGTTACAGGAGAAGTAGTGCTTTAGCTTTGTGCCTGTTCTGTCCCCCTCCTCATCTCCCTTGTTCCTAGACTCCCCCACTTACTTCCCCCAACTCTGTTTCTGCAGCCTTGTTGTTGCCATGCGTTCCTATAGTAACCTGGCTGACAGCTCCAGCCGGCTCATCCCAGGAGTTTGTACCTGTGTTGTGTACATTGATGCCTGTATTTGGTTCGGAGCCTTTCTCTTCTGTCTGCAGTTGAATTTGCGCCGCTCCTTCCTGTTTTCTTTTTGATGTCGGGACTTTGCCTGCCTGCCTCGTACTTTCTCCGTTGGGTTGGATTTTCTCATATCCTACCTGTTTCTTCTTCAGCCCTCTGATTTCTGCATTTAGCCCCGGAGCCATGTCTCTTACTGCTCGCCTGTCATGGGATCCCGCTCTCGGCTGTGATCACCCACAGGTACTTTTCATTGTTTTTGTTCTCCTCCAGCATCTGTGTCTTCCTTTGTGTTTTGTGCCTCCTCAGCCTTGCCTTTTGGGGGGGGGGGGTCCTGCTCTATATCTCATTCCTCTTTGCCATAGTTCATTTTGGACCATTTGCCTCATACCTCTACACCTCTTGTCACTGAAATATGGGACTTGAACATTTTGGCCACTCTGAATGAGGGACAATCAGGGATGCAGACCCTCATACTGGGGGCCACATCCTCGACCATGATGATATAAGCTCAGAACACTGTAAAAGCAATAGTGTTACTTGTACATCATTTATTTTGGAAATTGTTTTTTAGCCTATTATGGGGTTCTGCTTTCAGGTCTCGAATTGTGTTCTTGCTCTCTTTCAGGCACATTCTCCTACTGACCAGGAGGTGGTGCCTTAAGCCAATTCTGCTCAGCTTTGGACCATTCCTGCTCTGCACTCCATGTTTCATTTGGGCATACCTAGCACATCTCATATGCCCATTCCCATCCAGCAGCTGAACCACTACTGGGCTGCTGACAGAATCACGGCCTTCGGTGGCAATTATGATATGCTTGGCTCTACCCCTCTGGCCCCTCGTCTTCATGTTCCCTCTGCCCTCCATTCCTCTCCTCCCCCTCCGATCTTGCTTCTTTTCAATCCTGCGGTTCGCCACTGCTCCTGCAGTTCTCATTCAGTACTGGTCATTCAGAACTCGCTCCAATCTCAGGCTTACTGGCTCTGTTGCTTCTGCATACACTTGTGCCTCCTCCTCAAGCTCGCCCTACTACAGTTATAATTTCTTTGTACCAGTTCCTTTTCCAGTTACGCTCTGGTTCCTGCCATGCCCCTCCATCTGGCCTGCATTTGATATTTCTTTTCGGCATACCTGTCATTACTCATATGCCACCTCATCGACCCATAGCTTTTCGTCCGCCAGTATCAGGTGCACGACTCTAGTCATCATTCACCACTTTGCCCCAGCCATCCCAGATTCAGCCATTCTCATCCTGTATCGGTGTATCAGCAGGGCCCCATGCTACCCCCATTGACCTCCCCCATCCTTTGTCCTTTCATAACTCGTTTTCCCATATCAGCCTCCATGGCTTCAATCCCTCATTGTACCTCATCCATTTCCTAATTTTACCTTCCTTGACCTAGCACCTTTTCTAGTAACAGCCATCATGGCTTCACTCCTCTCTTAGCTTCACTCCTCATCAGACATCGTCCAATGTTGCTCACTCCTCCTCATACCTCATCCAGTTTTGATCCTTGATCGCTCAACCTAAGTTGCCTCTGGTTCCAGACCTTCCTTCTTGGCCTCGGTGTCTACCTCCTTTCGAGGAGCCTACTTCCTTTTACTTCCTTCGTACAAGCTCATTTTCAAGTTCATTCCTGTCTCCTCCTCTTCCAATTCCGTACCGGCCATCCATGATTCGCTCCACTCGTGGCCTGCTATTGATATTCTTTTTGGGTGTACCTACCATAACTCCTATGCCACCTATCAACCACAACCATCCTGCCGCATGTATCCCGTTCATACCTCCAACCGTATCGAGTTCATAAATCCAGTCATCATTCACTCAGTATTACCTCAAGGTTTATCTATTTACATCACTTACTAGAACATTCCTATCACTGAATTCCATACCACCTCATTGACTACAACCTCAGGGTCTAATCGTTCAGAGTCTAATCGTGTACATCGCATAATCAAACATGCCTCTTCAACCTCAGTGTCTGCTCAATCGCATCGCTCAGTCAAGTGCATTGCTCAATCAATTCAGTCTGCATTATCATCTGTCTCCTCATCAACACATCTGGAATCTCATTGTGAGCACATCTGGATACCCCTTGCTCCTCTGACGCATATATGGATTTACTTCCTCCCATGCTTGCTCCTCTGATCTACTATCCCTCATCGAATACTGAAGCATACCCTTCTTGGGTCCCTGCTACCTCATGTTCCTTATTTAATCTGTGCTTCTTTGGAGTTCATCCCTATCCCATCATCGTCCTCTCTACTTATATCCTACATCTATGAACCATTCTCTTTACTAGCATATGTTCTCAAATCAAACATTGTCAGCCTGGAGGGAAGGCAACCTAGGCCTTGGATCCCCAGAGGTTTCCTCCTCAATGTTTTTTTTTTTTCCTCTCCTCTGTGCCGATGGTCATAATATTAGTTAGAGTTAGTGCTTTCTTCTTGTTAGTTAGTTAGGTTCCGCTGTTGGATGGAGGCAGATGGTGGCCTGGCTTTCCCCTCTCTCCTTAAGAAGTTAGCCCTTCTCTTCACAGAATTCATTCATCATCCTCGCTTCTTCGAAGCCTGACATCTCTGGGTATTCTTTTTTGGGCTTCTTCCTAAACTACCTTTAGCCGATGCATTCATTCCCGGCACCTTTTGGGGGGGGCCTCCTCTAGGGTTCCTTACATTGTACCCCTACAGGGTGGTATATCCCATGGATAGAGAGGTGGAAAGCCACAAAGCAAATCATGTTACACAAGCATCATCTCATATTATCTCATTCAGTTGTGTAAGCACATCAAATGACACGATTTTTCCCCCTGGGAGTATCCCTTTTGGCCAAGTGGCAATTAAGGATCAGCTGTTCATGTGCCAGATCTCACACAAACTTCAGAATGACTTTAAACAGCTGATCCACTGACTCAGATGATGCACATGTTGCCTATAGGACTGTAAAGTCAGTTCAGCCGCACTACTGCCCAACATGTGAAACCCTATCGGATTACTGTAACTCGAGCTTCCCAGCGCTTTTGTCAAGTCCATTTTGCTCCACTCATGCAGCCAGCCCAAAAACCCTCCTGCTTTAACAATTCGTCCCTGTTATACCACGGCACATAAAACAAGCATTTGTCAATGCCGAATGTTTGCTTGCTGGCATTGGCAGTGGTAGTGTGGAAGTTACAGAGCTGCGTAATAGGAATGGCAGTGAAGTATTGAACTGAAGCCAACCCCACCACCACCCTGCAGAGAGTGACAGGCATTGGTGTGTGCCTTTGGGTCGTCAGGCATAACGCCACGCCATTTCACCACACCCCACCCTGCAGACACTGACAAGTGTCATGGTGTTCCTTGGGGTCTTTGGCCTGCGCGCACCCCCATTTCATTAGAAAACATGGTGAGATGGGTGCGATAGAGAATGGGGTGAACTTTGGGGCAGAAGAGTCCAAGGCATACCTCGATGCCTCTCACTGGCTGCAGGGTGTGGAATGGTATGAGCATTACAGGCAAGAATCCCAAGTCACACCCCTGATGCCTGTCATTCTCTACAGGGTTGGGCGTTATGGTTGGAAATCCTAATACCTCAGGCATTCGTTGGTATTTTCACTCCAAATTTTCAACATTTTTTTTGTGACCCCACCTCATGAACAGGGGAATATCAGTTTGTTAGCCGAAAGCTGCTTATGCACAGCGACTATGGCATTTAGCACCACAGGTGCAAAAACATTCCGAACAGGATGTAAAAAATGACAGCTGTACTGTTCCTGGGGAGGTGTAAAATGGCAATGTTGCAAATCTGCAGTAAAAATATTAAAAAAAATGGTGAAGTCAATAGCGTACATAGAAACTGTACAACGCACACCCGTAATATAATTAGGTTGGGGATTTTTTATAGCAGATTGTCAACTCAGGCATTTTGGTGCCTCCGATCATGAACAGTGTCACTGTAATTTTCTTTATCTGTGCGGAACAATGATTTCCCACAGCGACCACACATCTCTGCACTGAAAGTGTAAAAACACACTTCAGCTGTGTTGTGAAAAATGACAGCTGTACTGTTCATAAGGAAGTGTGGAAAAATGCCACTGGTGAAAATCTGGACTGAAAATATTACAAAGTCATGAACTTACAAGGGTGCGTGGAAGCTGCGCAATGCTCACTCATAACACAGTCATTTTATGGACTTTTGTCACCAGATTTTCAACATAGCCATTTTAAGACCTCTGCTCATGAACAGTGTAACTGTGATTTTCTTTAATCTGTCCTAAACATTGCTTTCGCACACCAACAGCACCATTGTGCGCTACATGTGCGAAAACACATTTTGGGCGATATGAAAAATGGCAGCTGTACTGTTCATAAGGAAGTGTAATAAAATGGCAATGTTGAAAATCTGGAGTGAAAATATTAAATTCGCAAACTTCTACGAATATGCAGGAACTGCGCAACGCACGCTTGTAAAACAGTCATTTTAAGGAATTTTTCACCAAATTTTCAACATAGCCATTTTAAGACCTCTGCTCATGAACAGTGTCACTGTGATTTTCTTAATGTGTCCCATACATTGATTTTGCACATCGACTGCGCCACTGTGCGCTACATGGGCGGAAACACATTTTGGGCAAGATGGAAAATGACAGCTGTACTGCTCATAAGAAGGTGTGGTAAAATGGCAATGTTGAAAATCTGGAGTGAAAATATTGAAAATTTAGAACTTACGAAAGGCATGAGAACTGCTAATGCACCCTCAGAAACAGTCATTTTAGGAATGTTTTCACCAAATTTTCAACATAGCCATTTTAAGACCTCTGCTCATGAACAGTGTCACTGTGATTTTCTTAATTTGCCCTAGACATTGATTTCAAGACACCGACCGCGCCATTGTGCGCTACATGGGCGGAAACACGCTTTGGGTGAGATGAAAAATGACAGCTGTACTACGCATAAGAAGGTGTGGTAAAATGGCAATGTTGAAAATCTGAGTAGAAAATATTGAAAATTGATGAAAACTTATGAGCCTGCGTAGGAACTGCATAACCGCACGCTCGTAAAACAGTCATTTTGGAATTTTTGCAAATTTGCAACATGGGGTTTGTGACTTCTCATGAATGATGTCACTGTCATGGCGTTAATTGGGCGAAGGTGATTCTCGCGGTGACTGCGAAATCACGCCGAGAAGAACGCCATGACAATGTATATCATTCATGAAGGGTCAAAACTCCATGTTGAAAATTGGTGCAAAATTCCAAAAATGCCTGAGATATGCAATAAAGTTGAAAACCCTATCTAGCCCATTATACAGCTTACCGGCATTTCCTCAGTTCCGGTTGGCTTTGAAGAGTGCAGACGTGTTCCGGTCCACTGAAGATCGTCCGAACTGAGCTCCAGAGGTAAGTATGGGGTGAGGGGGTGGGGAGGCAGGGTGCACAGTGGGTGGGAGTGCGGGTTGTGGGAGGGGCTGGGAGGCGCCATGGGACCAGTTTTTTCAGGTTAAAAAAAAATAGCGTGGGATGTTGCCACGCTGGGGTGGGCCCCAGCGTGCCATGACGATGGGGGCCGTGGAGCCGATGGGGATTGGGCAATCTCCGCCAGCTATTCTATCAGTTGCCATGCTGGGGTGGGCACCCAGCGTGGCATGGAAGGCTTGGGGGGAGCAGCACTGTCGACGGGGATTGGGCACCCTGTCGGCTATAGGTGTGTGCTGGGAGGGCAGCACGCAGGCGGCATTTGCAGTGTGTGTGTGTGGTGTGTGTAGGGGAGCTGCATGAGCAGGCGATATCTTATCGCTGCTCATTCAAGTGTAGCTCCCCTTTCAACTGTATGCCACTGCATTTTGGAGCTTGTCATAGACAGCTCCAGCATGCATTGGCTTACAGGGGCCACGCCTGCCAACACACTGACTGAATTGGAGGAGGAGGTGACACACCTCCGAAATCTCGGATGATGGCACTATGTTTCTTGCACATGCGTGCAAGCAAACATAAAAATGAGCACAAGCAAGACACAAGGCATGGGCTAATTTATTGGAGCTACCAAAGAATCAATGTTGCACGCCACTTCACTACCGACCTGCTCTTGATTGCTCTTCCAGCCATGGAAATCTGGGGACATGGCCACACATTGTGAGAAAACAAAAAAAGTTCAAATGCTGATCTCAGTGGCCACGCAATTCTTGGCAGCCAGTTTCAAAATGGCTGCCGAGAATCTCATGGCTGCCGAGATCAGAGTTTGCCCTTCTGATTGGTTTTAAAGGGCATGAAGGTGCTTAAAGACCAACCCCATTGGGCTTTCATTGTTGGTGCTTTTTTGTATTGTTCGGGATGGTAAAGAAGCCTCCCAGCTGCAAGCAGCCTTGTCCAGAAAGCATGGGCGTCGATCATTAACTCAACTGCTGCACATGTTGGGACTCGGGGGCTTAAACTCTCAGAACCATGTTGGGTTTCATTGTTCGCGAGAAACAGGAGGACTGTGGAGCCATGATCAAAAGGTGACTTCCAGCCGGAAGCTGAATCCCATTTTGCAAGAAGCCTGTTTTCTTTGTGCAGCCATGAAACACATCAGGCAGGCAAAAAAATTAAATGCTGTGAGTGGTTATTAAAGAATATGTTGAGAGCATCCAGTTCAATCAGTTTGAGTTCTTGTAAACTTTTCAATATAGGAATGCAGGCTGCAGGAAAAATGGATCCTGTTGATTTTTTTTTTTTATTTTTAACATAACGTTGCATACGGAGGGAGTTTTCTTTGTCCTTATGGTGGAAAACTGTGTAGGAAAATATGAGCCCTTACCCATTTTGTTACTCTCGCAGTATCGCTTAATGGATTCACGTACCACTCTTGCTAGTCTGGGTTTCTTGCATTGTGAAACTGTTGGGGAGGGGGGTTGTGGCTGAGCATGTTATGCTGGGGTTTAAGTGACATACCACTACCCCATTATTTCTCCACTCCAAGCCTTATAATCAGCCAGGGGCTTGGTACCACTGTAACCCTCCATGCAATTTGGTGGGGGCAACAGGAAGGCTGGCAGCAGAGGATTAGGCTGGAGACACACACACACACACACACACACACCTGAATGAAGCTTTTTTCTTCTTTTTATGGTAGGATCTGAAATGGCTTAAAAAACATAGACTTTGATGGCAGATAAGGACCACTTGGCCCTCCAAGTCTGCCCATTTCCCTACCTCTTGGATAAGCTGCAGATCCTAGTTAACCAACAGCCTACTTTTTCCTACCCCCACCATAATTGCCTTACGTCTGTCTCATGTATTCTTTGAATTCCCCCACTGTTTTTGACCCCATTACCTCCTCAAAAAGGCAGTTCCACGTGTCCACCACCCTCTCTGTGAAAAAATACTTCTTCACATTGCCCCTGAGCTGTCACCCCTCTATCTTCAAATTGTGTACCCTTGTTCTTGTACATCATTTTTTGAAAGATGCTACCCTCTTGGAGCTACCCTCTATGTGTGCTCTGACGTCATCCAGGGGAGGCGTTGTGCACATGCAACCCATGCATTTCCATGAGGTCCCCAGTCAGCAAGACAGCCCCCCTTGCCCTGCCATCCCACACTCCACAATCTATTTACGCAAATTGTTGCTAGGCCCGTCACCATAATGACTAAAGCTTTGCCAGCCCCCAGTCCTGCTGCTTGATTTTTTTTTCCCTATATTCATTTTATCCCTTGCCTAGTAGTCTTCAGTGATTTACCCTGTTTGTGCTGAGGTTCCTAACTGTCATTTAGATGGGTACTGTCTCCCCCCCCCCGTTCTCCTTCTCTCTTCCACTGGCATGGGTGATGCCTATGACTGCTTTGCATACACATCTTCCCCTGCAGCAGGGGCAAGCTCACAGGCAGACTAGAAGTGGTCAATGTGGTTATGGAACCCACTGCTTCCAGGCCGAGCAGCAGCTGTCTCAGCCATGGTCTGCCACCGGACAACTTCAAGGGCTTGCTTCTGAGCCCAGGCCATCTGTGCCATAGCGGTATCTCTCCTGCTGCCCTATTGAAACCAAAGTGTGACACTCAAGGAGATTCTGGGATGCACTTCTGGTAGCAAGAATCAAGGATTTTGGGTAAGATGGATGACAGGATCAACTAGATTGAATATAAAGTATGCAGCGGCAACTTGGGTAAAAGATGTTGTTTTCCTCAAAGATGCTAATTGGAAGCTGCCCATATACTAAGGTGTGGGATATTAGGGATAGATGTTCCCCTTTAATTGATGGGGGGGGGGCAGTAGGCTGCATTGCACCATTCTCATAGTGGCTCCTGGTGTTGGATAGTGGTGATGTTCTAGGCAGCGCAGAGGACCATGCACGGCCGGACATTCCCCATCCTAGGACGCAGCTGTGGTGCTTGCTTGTGTGAGAGAGTGGGACCAGAAAAATGGAAATTGGGCCTGTTGTAGCCCTGCTGGATGATGGCTGCCTGACCCACCACACCGTGGTCCCCAGAGTGCACCATCTCCATCCGCCATAACTGCCAGGAGTTGCATTCAGACTTTCTCCCCATTCCCCAGCCAGAAGGAGGGTCCCTTCTGGTAGGGTTAGAGCCAGACCTCCCCCAGTAGTGGGGCCCATGGAGCATGACTGGCGCCAGAGTGTGGTAGTGTGAGAGCGACCGGCGGGCAGTAGGGATGATATGAGCCTCAAGGAGTGGTAGACTGGGAGCCTGGGTAAGGAGAATAAAATACAATGCGTATTAGGGAAATCCAGGTGCTACCAGTTGTTGAGAGAGTGAGGAGTGCCTGCCCACAGTCCTTTCAAGCTCCATGCAGGCTTGTCCTGTTCTCCCAGAGCTTCAAATGTGTGTTCATATAAATTACATTTATTTCCTATGAAAAATGCAAGCCTATGTGATACATTTTTCTGCAGATTGAACCATTTTCCCTGTAAAATATAGGGATGCCTGTAGATTGGGAACCATTACTGTGCAACCTGAGTCAGATTAGAATGAAGGCAGTTTGGCATAGTACTTTGAGCAAGGAGCTGTGAACCTGGAGTTCTATCTAATAAATTGAGTGTACTTCTACTATTTGGTTGTTTGGATCCTCTTAAGTTATTTTCTTTTTCTTTTCAGGCATCGCTCAGAATCATATCTGATGAGCAGGTCTGCGGAGCAGCCTACATCATGTCAAATAAGTATTCTGTACCTGTATCGACTTTCCTGTCTTTATCTTTCCCAAAGAACTACAGATCCTTTGTGACCCTTTTGATTATTATTTTACAGGTCCCTGTCTACTTGGAATCCATGCATTAGGCTCACCTAGAATTAGGTAAGTAAAACTTTTAAACACTGCCTATATTGGATGGGGAATTATCCGCTAGACCCTAGTTGTATTGCTGCTGTTAATATCACGTACATCCTACTCATACAGAAGGCAGTTCTTTACAGGTCTAGAAAGACATCATGTCTTACCTGTTTTCCGTTGCCACCTTCTGTCATCAGGCCCTTCAGAGTTCTCCTGAGGGTTGACACACATGGTGGGGGGGTTGGTAGCATGGGCTTTTTCCACAATTTACTCCCAGTTTCCTACGCTGGGGCAAGCCATGGTGTCCCACAGCTCTCCCTTCTACTGCCCTAGACCCACACTACCACCTTACCATCACCAGGTGGCAGTCATTTGGTGGAGTGTGCAGGTCTCCCATCCCACCTCTGGGAAAGGAAAGCAGCCATTAGGTGCACAATCTTTTCCTTCCCCTCCCCTGCCAACCGCCATCAACCTGTGCTCATGACCGAACACTGGTAGCCAGTTTAGCAGGAGGAAGAGCACCAGTACCTCAGCCCTCCTTGTCACAGTGCTGGCCTTAGAAACCTAGTCTGACAGCACATAAGAACTGCTTGAACCAACCAGTCTGACCATTTCCTCTACCTACTGTAACACCCCAGACCCTACTTGATCTCTGCCTCCCACCCCTTTCCCTTGTGCCTGACCTATGCCTTTTTGAATCCCATCAGTTTGTGCCCCCACTACCTCCACTTGGAGGCTGTTCCAGACATCCACTACATCGCCCCTGAGCCTACCCCCTCCAGCTTAATGGCATGATCCCTTATTCTTGAGCATCTTTTTCTCCGAAAAATACTTCCCTCTTGAAGCTTATTTATACCAGTGGGGTATTTGAAAAGTCCCTGTCATATCCCCTTCTCCCTCCTTTTGCCCAAGGTTTGCATAGTGAGGTCCTTCAGTCTCTTCTCATAGGGCTTTAGACCCTGTACCATGTTAGCTGCCCTCTTCTGAACTGCCTGTACTCTATATCATTCTGCAGATGTGGTCTCCAGAACTGGGCACAGTAATCTAGTATCACCACCTTTCTGCTGGTGATATCCCTCTCTATGCACATTAGCATCCCACTGGCTCTCCCCACTGCCTTGTCATGCTTTTTAGCCACATTTCGGTAATCAGATAAGGTTACTCCAGGTCTCTTTCCCATTAGGTGGTCGCCAGTACCACTCCGCCACTGGGTTCTGCACATCAACTGCATGATTATGCACTTCATATTGAAACCTAGAAATCACCCTCTTGACCACTCCTCAACCTTTCTTAGATCCCTATTAATTCTTTCCACCCCACCACCATCTCCAGCTTCATCGCATACCCTCTGGTTCTGGTGCTCTTCCTCATTTGAAAGAGATTTGTGTCCTGCACCCTGTTCAACCTCATAAGGTACTTGCAGATCTCTATGATGTTCCCTCTTGATATTCTGGCTGCCAGAGAATAGATCTCCATCTCTCCTCATACAGCCTTTTGTACAACTCCTGCACCATATTAATTGCCTTGTGATTTAAAATACCCCATTCAGTTTAACAAGTTAAATGTTTAGACAAACTCTATTGTATAATTTGGGCCATTAATTATGTACTAATTAATAGGAATTTCATGGCAGGCATCATTAAACTTTAATGGGTATGTTGAGTACATTTTAATGGTCTAGTCACGCAGTAGTGGAAGTAGGTGTGATCTGTGCAGCAGAACTCTATAAAGTTCTACCTGGAGTCTGGTATATTTATTACTACGTTTCCTGGTACTATACATCAGCCCTGTGACCTCACTGACATCACAACCTCACTGTGAGATCGCAACCTGAGCTATGGGGTTCATACCCAATAATATCAGGTTAGGAGCTAGTAGCTCTTGTAGTACTTGTTCACTGGTGCCTTGGGAGTTTAGGGGTGTTAACAAGCAGCAGGCAGCTATTATCTATCTGATATCGCTTTTTGTATTGGAGGATGTTCAGCAGGTACCTAATAAGTGCCACTGGTCCAACATCTTCCACAGTTGCTGCAGTGGGTATAGTGATCTTGATCGGGGGAGAGGATACCAGAAAAGGCTACAACAGTGGAGTTTGGGAGGCATTTGCATAAATGATGATGAAGGGGACAGAGAGAAGGGACAGTGGACACCAGGGAAGACTGTAGCAGTTGGTTTGAGAAGTCTAAGTGTACAAGCTATGGGGATGGGGTCAGGGACAGGGGATGCTGTACACCAGGTAAGGCTATGACAGTTCGGTTTGGAGGGCTAACTGGATAAGCAGTTGTGACAGAATGGGGGCCCTGGATGCCAGAAAAGAGAGAATTTACATTTACATGGGAGTGAGACAGCCTGCTGGCTCAGCAGTAGTGCTACTGCTCGCAGTGCCAATGACCATGTTCAAAAGCAAACTTGGGGCTTTAGAGGGCCAGCCGGGGGTTGGAGGATTTAGTGCCTTTGGGACTGCTCTCCTCTGGTAAAGGTGGTTCCAGAGTGTGGTATTTACCTGGCCCTCCTTGGCCACTGGGGGTCAGAATGTTGGGACCAGTGGCAAGGCAGATGACCAGTATCCTGTCTGCAGTACAGGGAGTGCAGCTTGGTCATTAGTGTGATTGAACACCACCTCTTCCATACCAGGTGATGAAATTACAAGGGAAAATGGGCACTGTGCAGTGGGATGGCACCTGTTTCCTTGCAGGCCCTGCACCCAGCTATCCAAACAGATGTCCATGCAAACTGTACCCTGTCTCTGGTGGGACTTAGGGGACCCTGTAGGGGCAGAAGCCCTGGAGGAAGAATCAGATAAGCCAAGTTCTGGAGGATGTTACAGTGATAAGGGGGCTTAACTTGAACCTTTGGTACAGGTACAGATTCCCTGTATAGGGAGGGAGGGAGGCATAGGGGAAGGGTCATCATCCCCATCCCCCTTCTAGAGACTCTCATTAGCCATGGCAACCCCCCCCCCCGAGGTTCTACCAGGTAGTTGGTCCGGATCGCTGTTGATGGTGCAGTGAACATAACAGCTGGGGCCTGATATCCGAAAATGGACAAAGCGAAGTGCAGTTATTTGTGCTGTGCCTTGCTTGCCCTTGCCTTGGTGCCAGATAATGTTAATCTGTGGAACAGCACATTGACAATATTCAACTGAATATTGGGCCATTGCCACTTAATGCTGGGCAGACATGGGTCCCGAAATAGGGTGTCAGAAAGGCTTGTGCCTGTGCTAAATATCCTGCATTCAAATTGACCCTTTCAAATGAGACCATTGGGCATGCGAGGTACTAATGGTCCATTTGCATGCCCATTCTGGGTTAATTTGCTTGGGTAGCCTAGCGATTTAGCATGGCGTTACCCCTTCCCCCACTATCCTGGTTTCAAAGTGCTATCCCTAGTGCTTCTAGTAAATCCCACCCAGTTGCCATCCTGAAGTGAAACATTGTTTCCTCAGTGCTAGTGGTCTCCCTGCCTCCACCCACTGACTGCTATCTTGAAGGTAAAACTCCAATCTTCCCTGGTGTCCAATGGTCCCAACCCCGCTGACTGCAGTCCTGAAAACATATATAAATATTTCTCTGGTGCCTAGTGCCACCCTCACATTGATAAGATCCCGGAGGGGGATTTCAGAGCCCTGAGAATGACACATGGTGCTTGCATCAAAGATGTGTGATGTAGCTGGCACCTTATGTCAAAGGATGAGGCCAGCCCGGTTGCACTGAGGGTTGAGATGCTGGACGCCACACCTCATACCATGTCAGCGACCCAGGTTCGGGAACAAGCTTGGGTCATCTGGGGCGATCAGCAGGGGAATCAGAAGATTGAGCATCTGGAGGACTGCTCTTCTCCTGGGGTGGGCTCTGGGGATTTCACTGCTTAGTGGAGGCTGGGGGGGTGAAACACCTGGGGTGGGGACAGCTTACCCGGGGTATGATGTCAGCAGGCATTTGCTAGAGTGGGTGGACTCACTCACACTGCATGCCAACACTATTGCATGGCCACACAAGGGGGTGGAATGACGAAAATAGTCCTTCCTCCTGGTAGGCAAGGGGGGAGGGTGACAGGGGCTACCAACCATGCCCAGTGCCGGGTTTATCAGTTTATGCCTCTGGCTCTTTTTCCTGCCTGGTCGTTCTGCTAGATTATAGGTAGAGCACCAGGAGGAGTGGGCTGTCCCACCTCGTGGGACTCAGAGCCAGGGGGCTGGGTCATCAGGTGGTGGATGGAGAGGCAGCTGATGAGGGAAAAATGGTAGGACCTCAGGTGGGCGAGATTATGGTCGCAGCCATGCAACCCAAGGCAGCGTAGGAGCATAAAGGGAACGGGGGGATGCATCCTGGAGCTAATAAGTAAAGCAGTCTGTGTCAAATGCAGGCTGCTTGCAGCAAAAGGGGTCTACGCCTGCCTTGCGCCACAAAATGGGCTTCGGCATTGATGGCACTAGGGGACTTGGTGGCAGATTCAGGCTACCATATTCTCTAATATGGCATTTAGAAAATGCTCCCAGAGGACAAAGGTCTAAGTACGGTTAGAACAGCTAAAAGCTGGTCTAACCATACTTGGATATCCTCAGGGAGGGTTGCCAGTTGCGCACCACTGTCTCTCCCTTCCCCCAGCCAAGCCTCAATCCACCTGTAAGCTGTAATATTTCAATACATAACATCCCTGGTGATCTGGTGTGTTTTTGCGCCCCAAGACCGCAAGTTGTAATATTACAATACAGTACAGCCCTGGTGATCTAGTGGCCCCCGCCCGATCCTTTGGTAGGTGGTATTATTAAAATAGAGTGCATATCTGGTGATTTTGTGTCCCCCCCCAGTTCAGAAGGCAGTGCCACCACCTCATACCATTCCAAACCCCGATCTGGTGACTATCATAGCCCTCCTCACAGTACCATGGTCTGTCCACCAAATGAACTGTCAGAGAGCACACGCCAGGCACTAATTGCTGGGGGATGGCAACTAGATCACCAGGTATTTACTTTTTTTTTTTTTTAAATAACCGTTCCACCCATTTAGGACACCAGTGGCAGTGCACCCAGTCATTGGGGACCACATTTTGAGGTCACCAGCACCTAAGCGCACCCCTCATGTGGGGTGCTACAGCCCTTCTATATCTAGTGTGTGTGTGTGTGTGTGTGTGTGTGCATGTGTGTGCAAATGTATGTAAATATGTGTATGTATGTATGTATGTGGGTATGGATATGGAGGGAGGGACAGAGAAACTCCAAGGGGAGGGGGTGGCAAACTCCTGAAGTTGGTACTCTAATGACAGTTGCACAGCCGCCGGTTCACAGAAGGCCGGACGTGGATCGGGGTGGGGGGGCGGGTGGGCCACTAGATCACCAGAGCTGTACTCTATTGTAATATTACAACTTACAAGCAGATTGGGGGGGAGACACTAGATCACCAGGGATGCAGTGTATTGCAATAATACAACTTATGTGCAGATCGGGGCTGGGAGGGGCCACTAGATCACTTGGGATGTTGGTTATTTTGATAATACCACTAAGGGATGGATCAGGTCTTTGGGGGCGAGCCACTTGCATGTTCCCTTCCAAGGGTGCAGTTGCTGGCTAACTGCCCATGACTTGCAGCACTTGTGGCACACGTGGTGGATGCACCATCTGTTTGGTGAACTACCAAAGATACTGCAGGATGCACGCTCTCAGACCCTGTTCAGTACTGAATCGGGGGCAAACTTCTTGATGCATGGGAAGTCTGTGCAAGCTGCCATTGTCACAGCCTGCAACCAACCTTTACAAATCTGACCCTATGTTGCTAGTGTTGCCCCTCCCCTCATGGATGACTATCCCAGAACTGAAACATCAATCAATGTTTTCCTGGTGTCCAGTGGTCCCCTGCTGATAGCTGTTCTTGAAGTTAAATATGTTTTCCTATTGTCTAGTGGTGCTGCTCCTTCCCCCCCATTGATTGCTGGCCTGAAGATTCACTGGTTCTAATTGTCCCCACCCACTCCTTCAGTCACCACCTGATGTGTGTAACAACAGCAAAATGACATTCCCTGGTGTCCCACCCCACACTCATGCCTGATCGCTACACAGTATTCCCTGGTGTTGAGTGGTCCTTCCCCTCACCCGATCATCTGCCTGACACAGTCACCATTTCCCTGGTGTCCAGTATATCTCTGCCACAGTCCCGATCCCAGTATAAGAAAGAGACACCATTCCATAGTGGTCTAGAGGACCCCTTCCCACTCCACAATCTCCCCTTGCAGTACAATATATGCTTCCCTGAATGTCTAGAGTACCCCCTCCATATCCCCAATCTGCCTGTAGGATAGAATCTATCTTTTCCTAGCCTTCAGTTGCTGACTTGGAGTTGGGTAGGGCAATACCTGCTGGTATGGGGGGTAAGGGGTCCACTAGTCACTAGGGAAAGATATAGATTATATTCTAAAGGTAGATCAGGGATAGGGAGGTGGATCTGCTAGACCACCAGGGGATGGTTTCTGTTTCTTATACAGGTGATTGGGATGGGGGCAGGGATACACTGGACACCAGGGAAACTCTCTTGGTATTTTGTGCAGATGATCTGATGGGATGAGGGACCACTGGACACAAGGAATACTATTGTTGTCATCAGGCATGGGTGGGAGGTGGGACAACTGGACACCAGGGAATGTGTATTTTTTCACATTGTGTGGTGATAGACAGAGGCACCACTAGAACCAGGGAATCCTTAATTTCTAATCTTGGGCTGGCGACCAATGGGGGCCACCATTAGACACCAGGGAAATGTTCATATTTAACTTTGGGATGGTGATGGGGGGAATCACTGAACACCAGGGGAACTTTCAGTTAGGATGGCAATCAGCAGGGGTGGTGGGCACTAACACCAGGAAAACACTGATGATTCACTTCAGGGATGATGATTGGCTGGGCAGGGTACCACCAGACAGCAGGGACTACTGTGTTGGGAGATGTGTTCCAGAACATAGGGAAAGTGTGGGTGCTAAAGTTCAAAAAGGCACAGGGTAAAAAAGGTGATTTGTACAAGCAAAGGGGCATTCTGAATGCTCATGGGCAAAACTGGTGGTGCTGTAGCCTCCTGAGACCATAGTTTCCTGCACCTATGGTTGGGGGCCGGGAGTGTCACACTTCATCCTCTAACCATTAGGGCTACATGGTAAGTTGAGGTGTCTGCCGGCAGTATGTGCACTGCATATGGGGACTGAGCAAAATGGCCTTGTGAGGTGCACATACTCTGATTCCTACCCCTTCATTTTCATTGCCCCCCCAACTGTTGCCTAGGTGTGAACAGAATTAGCCCATGCTAACCAGACTTTTCAAATATTGTCTACCTGTGCTAAACTCAAATGGCATGGGCAAACTCTGTTTTGTGCCTGGGCAAACTTTTGGATATCTGGCCCCTGGTGTTTTCATCCTGCTCTGTGTTGGTCGATGGTTGGAGCAACATGGCCCCCCACCGCCTCAAGAGATATCAGTCCTCGGGACACTGAATCCTCCCCCTGCCTGCCCCTGACAGTATGTTTTAAAACCCAGGTCAATGGTGTGGATGGGTAGTAGTCTGGTACACACACACGCACACACACACCACTTTGTTTTTCCAACCTCTTCAGTTTTTTCCCAACTGACCCAGCTGATCAGTATTTTTACTTTTCATACTGCCCCATGTTCCTTTTTATATCTACAGGTCTGACAGGATATTGACCAGGTATTGGAGGACACTGTGACCATACATATCAGATAAGTCTTGTTTTTTGTTTATCCTACATTGTTTGTCATAGTTAGTTTATAAAGAGCTGCAGATCCTTTGTGACCCCATTGCTGTTCCTGTTTTACAGGTATGACTGGCTGGTTCCCTGATTTCCCTCTTATCCCAGGCTCCACAGGAACCAGGTAAGAGATCTCTTATCTGTGTTAGAATGTTAACCTGTAATGGTACAACCTTAAGTGTTATGACACTAGGCTTTCACTTGTTAGGTCGTTGGTGATGCAGGATTAGAAACACCCCCACTCCTCTGTTTCACTATCACAAAAGCAGGGAAATGTACTGCAAAAAACTACGGTAATGCAGACATTAGGGTGGAAGAATGCAAAGCGCGCAAAGTACACAAATAAAAATGTGGTTTTGAGTCCTAGGAGTCTTGGTAATTGGTGGTGTGGTGTTCCTTGGGGTTGTCAAATCGCCCACCCTTCCCCTAAGCAAAAATGATCTCTTGCATCATGCAGAGCTCTTTGTGAAAAACGCTATATGTACCCAGGCATACTCTTTCATCAGAGTAATTGCCTGTAAGTCAATGGCTTTGGAGCTGTATCTTGGGTGTCAGACAGCAGGCTATGTGCCTGGGGGAAGGGGGTATCATTAAGGTTTGTGCCCCCTTAGGAACACCACACAGTTAATTTGCCAAGACTCCTGAAGCTCAAAACCATGTTTTTCACTTTCTTTGTGCACTTTGCATTCTTCAACCCTAGTGTCTGCACTAATGTAGATTTTTCAGTGAGTATATACTGTACGTATATACGGGGGGGTACATGTCATGTTTTGGGGACAGTTTGTCGCCATATGCAAGCAAGGAGGCAGCAGAGTGGATAGGGGCACAGAGATGCAAACCTGCAGACCTGGGTTTGAATCCCATTGGCCCACAGTTATATACAGTACTTTGTGATCCTGAGTGAGTCACTTAACTTCTTTGTGCTCCCAGATCACACCTGGAAACCAGCTCTGCCACAGTGTGCCTTTTCTGGTTGAACAATTTTCTCTTCCCTATATGCAAGTTATTATGCACCACTAACATTAGAGAAGTGAAATACCAGTGTCACATCATGATTTATATACATTTGATCTCTGTGATGGTCAGGTGGGGGGTTGGACTGTGGTTGGTATTCCGGGTCTCTGTATCTCTCTCTCTCTCTCTCTCTCTCTCTCTCTGTCTCTCTCTGTTGTTTGAAATTCCTTGTGCACCAAATGGCAGCAGCATTATTTTCCTTCCCTCTCCTATATTGCAGAAAGGAAGCAGTTTAGTTTTACCTAGTGCCTTTCATGCAAAATATATCCCAAAATGCTTTACAATTGGATGGAGAGAAACCCAATGTTCTTTGGAATGAGACACTAACTAAATCAAAGACTGTGGGGGTGGGAAACCAGGCTAGCTGAAGGCAGAAATCAGGACAAATTGGACACTGGACACAAGGAGTCCGGGGGAGTAGAGTCCTAGGCATTAAAACTGAACACCAACAGGACACTCAGGAAGAAGGGAGCATGAAGGTGGCACTCTTAGGGGACTCAATAATCAAAGGAATCAGATGCGGGAGAAAGGGAGCAAGAAACAATGCAGTAAGGGTACAGTATGCCAGGAATGACTACTCTTGAGGTGAGGCACCATATTCCTTCTTGGGGCAAGCATGAAGATGAGAGGACTTGGAAGGAAACAGTCTGTTAGAGGTACACAGGCAAGGTTCAAGGAGCTTGCTAGGTTTTGTGGTAACAGGGTTTTCCCTTCCATTTCCTTCTCTAAAGTGTTGCCTGTACCAAGAGCAAGCACACCCAGGAAGGAAAAAATAGCAAAATTTAATAGATTGCTGCAAGGATAGTGTAAGCAGAAGGGGTTCAGTTGGATAGGTGACTGGGGATCTACGTGGGAGAAGGAGGGGTTGTATGCCCCCGACAGGCTGCACCTGAGTACGGTAGGGGCAACTGTACTAAAGAATTAACTGGAAGACTTCATAGTAAGGAAGATCAATTTAAACTAAACCGGGGGGGGGGAGGTGTTACAGACAGGGCCACCCTTATGGGTTAAAGTACTGGGAGACTTTCAACTCCCCCCAGACAAGGCACACATAAAGGTAGAAGCAGGGAGGGGTTGGATAAGGAAGAACTGGGAGGCTGTAAGCCTACCCCCCAGATCAGCTTCCCCCCAAGGACAAGGCAGATATAATGGGAACAGGTAGTAGCAGGGAGGGGTTGGATAAGGAAGGTAGAGCTCCATGGTGGAGGTGTTTGGTGGCAAATGCCAGGAGCCTGGGGAATAAATTGGGTGACCTTGAGGCCACAATGGTTGACGAGAGTCTTGACATAGTAGCAGTGTGAGAGACTTGGTGGAATAAGCATCATGCCTGGAAGACAGTGATTCCTGGGTATTGATTGTTTAGGAAAGACTGGGTGGGGAAAGGGGGAGGAGGGGTAGCATTATACCTTAAGGAAGAAACTGGGACCACAGAGGGTCTGGAAGAGTAAGGGGAAACGGATAATGTGGGTCACCTTAGATAAGAAAAATGGGTAGCATTTGAGAGTAGGGGTAGTTTACAGACCTTCTATGCAGGGGGAAGAGGGGGATGAACACTTTGTAAAATCAGTAACGAGAATGGCACAGAAGGGGGAAATACTGCTTGTAGGCGATCGAAACCTTCCTGACATCGATTGGGAGGTCCAAACAGCAGTATCCACTAATTTTAGAGGCACTGCAGGGCATATTTCTACAACAGGTCAAGGAGCCCACTAGGGGTGAAAACCTATTGGATGCAGTCCTCAAAATGGAAACAGTGTGGAGGAGGTGGAGGTGGGGGAAAAATTAGAACAAGTGACCACAGAGCAGTTAGCTTCAAGGTGAGAATGAGCAGGGAAAAGAATAGGACCAGAACCAGGACAATGGACTTTAGGAAGGCAGATTTTGGCAGGATACGGAGGGTATTTGGTGAAGAAATGTTACAGTTGGGGGACATAAAGGAGGTAGAGGAATTATGGGCAGCCATTAAGGGAGGGGTGCTGAAAGCCACAAACACATGCATCAGGAGAGTCAGGAAGAACAGAAGGAAAAGCAGACCTCTTTGGTTTGCTGAAGAGGTGGTGAAGGTAGTCAGGGAGAAAGCTAGGGCTTTCGGGAAGTACAGGATAATGGAAAAGACTAAGGATGGGGAAGCCTACAGAGAAAAGAGGAGAGAGGCAGGGCAAAAGATAAGGAGGGTTAAAGAGGTCACGGAAGCAAGGATTGCAAGACAGGCCAGGAGGGGGGAGAAAACCTTTTTTATGTATGTGGGAGAAAGGAAGGCACTGCAAGGAATTGGGAGATTAAGGGGGGAAGCCAGAACTATGCTGGAGGAAGAGTTGTAGAAAGCGGAGGCATTAGACAGCTACTTCTGTTCAATCTTCACACAGGAGGGAGAGGGCAGTGGGCCAGTACAGGAAGGGAAGGGGGAAAACCACAGGCAAATGGATTCTGTAGGGTTCAAGGATGATAGAGAAAGTGAAGAACTGGGTCAACGTAGGGTAAATAAGGCAATGGGACCTGACTGCCTATACCCAAGGGTACTCATGGAGCTGAGGGAGTTGCTGGCACCACATTTGGCAAGACTGTTTAACTTGTCCTTGGACACAGGCATGGTGCCTGAGGACAGGAAGAGGGTGGAGGTGGTTGCACTACACAAGGGAGGAAGAAAGGACGAGGTCAAAAATTATTGCCCGGCTAGTCTCACCTCGGTGGTGGGGAAGGTAATAGAAACGCTACTAAGGATAAGACTGGTGGAATTCCTGGAGGCCAGTGGTCTGCAGGACAAAAGGCAGCATGGCTTCACTAAGGGTAGGTCCTGCCAGACAAACCTGATAGTTTTTCGATTGGCTGACGCAGATAGTGGACCATGGAGGAGCAGTGGACATGGCCTATCTGGATTTCAGTAAGGCCTTCGACACCATTCTGCATAGAAGGCTGGTGAACAAGCTGGACTACCTGGGTGTGGCCCACAAAATCACTAGGTGGGTGGAGAACTGGCTGACGGGAAGGCAACAAACAGTGATGGTAAATGGAACACATTGCAGGGAATAGGCAGTGATCAGTGGGGTGCCACAGGGGTCAGTGCTGGGACCACTACTCTTTAATGTCTATATTAGTGACTTAGCAGAGGGTTTGGAGGGCTGGTATGCCTGTTCATGGATGATACAAATGTAACCCCCCTGCAAATGGGGGTTCCCAAAAGACTTCCAGGAGCTTGCTTGAATGCTCCAATCCTGAATGGTGTTTGGCATTTAAGCCGTTTATCAGTGAGTGTTTTTAGAACCTCTGGTACTGTCTCTTTAAGAGCTGTCTGCTTGCAGACATAATTAGTTTGTATGGGGGACTGTGTGTTTCTTTGATTGAGTACCACTCAAGCTGCTGCAATTCACTTCATTTTGCAGTCACTAGGGTGCAAAGGGACCTATCTGAAAGATGTAACTGTTTGCCAGAAATTATTTAGAGTAATAATGAAATTACAGTTTGTCTAACCTGCTTTCTTTGCAGTCAGAACTGTGTCTGCTAGTTCCCCATTCTAGTTTTGAACTGCTGAACTGGACCAATCAGTGTGGGGTAAGCTAGCTCTAAAATGGTGCCTTGGACGAATCAGAACTTGGACTCATAATCTGAGCCAGCCACAAGAGGATTGTATGGGCAGTGACTCTGGGAGATGTAGTTTAGACTTCAGTGCCTTTTGGACCAACAGCAGCAGTCTATTGTGTACAGCCAATCCAGTCAAGAACTGGGAGGAACTCAAAAGAAGTGCCGGTTTTGTCGGTTGGAGTTTCAGTTGAGCTTTGGCAGTGAAGAAGGAAGGAGCCCTGTGCTTTTTCAGTGTGCAGTTTTAGTCAAAAAACGTGTGTAAGGCCCAGAGTTCTGGTCTGCAGCTTGTGTAACAGCTTGTTAGGACTGAATCCGTCCTGTGAAAAGAATCAAAGGATCTCTGAAGAGTAGAAACCAGGCTCACCCTGTAGAAGACTGGATGAATTGCTGAAAATTGCACTCGGTCTGTCAGGAACTGAATCTGCTGTGTGTTCTCCCGGGTATTGTGCAGTAATTGCGATCGGGATACAGATGCAGCCTGCCTGGTATAGTGCTTTCTTTTATGTGGATGTGTGAAGAGGTTTGTGTACCTCAAGTGAGCCCTGCTGACATTGAAGGACCCTATCTTATTTGGAGTCGTGAGTACTAATTCAGGGTCGCTCCTGTTGAATTGCCACATTAAATCCAAATGGAATTACTGTACTGCTGACTGTTTAATTCTCCTTTTCTCTGTGTGAAAGAAAGGCCCCTACCAGCTGCCACGGTTTGGACTAGCCACTAGGGCTTGGGTGCCCAGGGACAGTAACTGATAGGGATAGGCCTGTGCACAGAGCCATAAGTAGATTATTAGAGTGATAAGCTATTAACCTGATTTCCCTGTCCTTGTTATATCCCCCTAAATAAATCAGAGCTGCTTGTTTCAGCAAAGTTATACTGCCTGAGGTATTTGT
Organism: Neoceratodus forsteri; assembly: GCA_016271365.2. Lineage (NCBI taxonomy): Eukaryota > Metazoa > Chordata > Ceratodontiformes > Ceratodontidae > Neoceratodus > Neoceratodus forsteri. The sequence continues at coordinate 1,697,186,825 of CM057449.1, read as the reverse complement.
CTATGTTAAAGTACTTTACTGTGATTGTTGCACTGTATCTCATTTCACAGGAGGTCCCAGTGCCGGAACCAGACCTGGGGGTAAGTGTATACTGTGAAGGTAATTCTGATATATTGTGTGGGCCACTAGTGGGAAGAAAGGGGGGTTGCAGTGTCCCAGAGGGCTGTGACCAAGTTAGTTTAACTATTGCAAACCCTGACCTCTGGGTGGAGGCACCCGCCATTGGATCCAGGCCCCTCAACCTGTTAGTGGCAAATCAGGCAGGGGTAGTAGCCCCTGGGATAGCGCCATCTAGGGTTTACATCTTGGAGGCTCACCGCTGGGATTGTGTGTCCTCTAGTGGCCATATTTACGAACCACTGTTAAGAAAAAAATGGGTACCCCGACAGAAGTGGCTGTGCACCGGCTGGTGGAGTGGTGTACTGGGGAGGAGATCGACCCCCAAAATGCTATGCTTATCCTGGACATCCCCCTGGGTATCAATACGGACACTGTGCAGGGAGTACTTTCCAAGGTGGAAGGTTTACAAAACCCTGTGGTGGTGGGTCGCATGCTAATCTGCTCACCCACACTTTCCTGGCCTAGTAGAGTTTAAGGATCCCATAGATAGCTCAAAGTGCCACAGACTATTACCCCAGAGGAGCCCTCACTGCTTGAGAGTGATAACTAAGGACAGTAAAGACCGGGGGAATCAGCCCCACCACTATCTGAAACTTTTGAGGAGAAATTTGCTGAATGGTTTGCTGGGAGGGAAAACTGTGGAGGACTTGAAGAAACTATTCTTGCCACCTGGGGTGTTCCTCCCCAACACCCTCTCCTGCTCCAGTGCCCGTAATGGTGGCTGAACCAATGCAGACGCCTATTTCTGCACCTGCCATTAGTCACGACTCTTACCAAGGTTGAGGATCTTCTCGGCACCCTCCCACCCCCAAGGGAGGATGACTGGGAGACCTGGATAGACTATGTTGCCCCAAGTGCTAGAATGGCAATGCTCGGGAGGCGAAGAGGGTTAGTAGAGCCTCCGAGGTCCTGCCCTGGCTACCATCCGTGCTAAGCGGCCCAGTAACCCTGAAGCGACTGCACAGGCCTATCTTGAGGCCTTGGAGAATGTGTATGGAAGCCCAGATTCTGATGAGGACCTATGGTGGAGAGTAAGAGATGCACAACAGTACCAAGGGAGTTGTTGTCTGTGTATGTATCTCGGCTGGAAAAATTGTTGCAAGAATGCCTAGAAAAGGTAGTTTGCCAGCATTGAACTGGACCGAACCAGGCTGGACAGGATCCTTAAGTCTGCCCCTTCTCAGAACTGCTGTTGCTTCAGTTCAGCCTGGCAGATCGACTGGAATCCCCACCCTCCTATGATGAGTTAATGAGAGAAATTCGAGGAGTTGAGAAAAGACGACCTCGGGAGGGACCTGCACCAATAGCGCGCTCACGACCCGAGTGACTGAGGTGACCCATCAAGTGAAGTTCAGGGGCAGAGGTTGGCAGTCAATGAGTGCTCTGACAAGGAAAAAGATATGTCACAATGGGCGAACTGTTGAGAGAGATCCGGAATTCAAAACAGTCCTTTATGAAGGCCACGCCTGCAAGTCACAGACCCTGACCTATATCCGACTGCATCTGCTATGGGGTGGGGTACCCACCCATGTATCTTCTGCTGATAACAGCTCCGAACTCGATTCCTTGACCATGGAAGTGGAGAAACTGACGAGATGTCTCCAAATGCTTATCACGCCGAGACAGAGATGGCACCAAGGTTTCCAGTTAGTAATACCCGCCCTGGCTCCCAGTGTGGCGCCTCGGCCAGCTCAAACTCCAGAAAGTATGTTTTGCTATAATTGTGGGAAAGATGGGCACATGAAAGGGAATGCCAGTCCCCAAAGACACTGACAAAGTTGCATATAGGCTACAAGGAGGCTTAGGAGAAGAAATCAGTGGTTAAGAGGTGCACGACATGATCCCAGTGAGGGGCACCAAAATGCTAATTCACGTCCTTTGTGGCAAGGTCAGTTGCCCAGGCCCCACCGCCTCTCCAGACTGGTCCAGAATAGTGGGTCCTCCATGGAGACCACTGTAAAGGTGAATGGAGTGTCTACAAGAGCTGTATTAGACAGTGGCTCCCAAGTGACAATTATGTTCCAGGATTGGTATCAGAAGCATTTGTCAAGCGTACCCTTACAACCATTAGAAGGACTGCATGTATGGGGTTAAGTGAGAAAGCCTACCTCATTCCGGGTATATCCGAATTTGGCTGTCTTTCCCCACCTCCGTGGCTGGAGTGGCGAACAAGTAGAGACCCTAGCCTTAGTGTGTCCCCCACTGGACTGTGATGATGGTGTCCTTTGTTGATTGGAACAAATGCTCATATGTTCGAAGGCTGGCACAGTTGTGTTATGAAAACAGGGTCAAAGACTAGTAGAGCTTTAAGAGTTCGGCTTTAATTAGAAGGCCTATGAGGCACAGAGAGATGCTGAAAAAACAGAACCAGAGGAACCGGTCGGAATTGTATGGAAGAAGGATCCTGAGTCTCTGATCCTGGCGCTAAATGCCCAGTGTACCTTACAGGGAGAGGTCCGTATCGAAAGGATGTTAAGAATAAAATATTAATGTTGGATGCACCAGGCGTGGAAAATTGCCAGAGGGACTGCTGGTCAAAGCCTAGTATTTTGCCCGCTAGAGCCCATGCTTATGCCAGAAGGGTAATGGTCAAGTTCATAATGTGTCTGAAAGAGACATTCGAGTAAACAGAGGTTGCATCCTGCTAATGTGCATTGTGCAGACACTGCAGTTACCCAGCAGCAAGAGTTCAAGGAAGAATGACAGAGTAACGCCTGACTTGTTTGATTTCGGCGACTCCCGCTGCCAGCTGAATGGAAAGTGAGGATCAGTGAGAAGCTTGCCCAGAGAGACCAGGTGTTTTCTTTAAAGGAATGGGATGTAGGATCGTGCAAGGAGCTGAGCACAATATCCGGCTGCATGATGAAAGACCATTTCGTGAGAGGTCTCGACGCCTGGCACCTGCTGACATAGATGATGTGAGGCAGGCATCTGCAAGAGATGTTAGCTGCTGGTGTAATACAAGAATCAGAAGCCCTTATGCTTCCCCATTGTGGTAGTGAGGAAAAAGAATGGAACAGTAAGGATGTGTGTGGATTATCGCACCTTAAACCGGCGGACTATCCCTGATCAGTACACAATGCCCCGCATTCAGGATGCTTTGGACTGCCTAAACGGGAGCAAGTGGTTCTCTGTACTGGATCTCCGCAGTGGGTACTACCAGATCCCGATGGCCCCAGAGGACCGTGAGAAGACGCCTTTATCTGTCCGCTTGGCTTCTATGAATTCATGAGGATGCCTCAAGGGATTTCAGGTGCCCCAGCCACTTTTCAACGATTGATGGGCGTGCAGTGGGGACATGACTACTAGAGTGCCTGGTATACCTAGATGATGTTATTGTGTTTGGCAGCTCACTGGAGGAACATGAGAGCAGATTATTTAAGGTATTGGACCGACTGGAGGACTTTGGCCTTAAACTGTCCATTGATAAGTGTCAATTCTTTCAAACATCAGTAAAGTATGTGGGACACATAGTATCCACCGAGGAATAGAGGCCGACCAAGTAAAGTTGAGGCCTTGACCACCTGGCCACAGGCCAAAAATCTAAAAGAACTGCAAAGATTCCTGGGATTCTGTGGTTATTATCGGAGCTTCATCAAGGACTATTCAAGAGTGATCAGCCTTTACTTAACCTTACTCAAGGGTATCCCCAACCCACAAAAATACCAAAGTCAGCGTCCCTCAAGACTGAAAGAGGTGTATTTTCATCCGAGTGAAGTATTTGGGGCCCGCTGGACTCCTGATTGTGAGACTGCTTTTCATGAGATCATATATCAACTTACCCATGCTCCAGTGCTGGCCTATGCGATCCAAGAAAACCTTACGTCCTGCACACTGATGCTAGCTTGCAAGGGTTGGGGGCTGTGTTGTACCAAAACACGAGAATGGCCTGAGACCAGTGGCCTTTGCCAGTAAAGCCTGACCCCATCCGAAAGAACTATCCTGTACATAAGTTAGAGTTCCTAGCTTTGAAGTGGGCTATTGTTGACCAATTCCATGAGTACTTGTATGGGGCTAAAATACTAGTAAAACTGACAATAATCCTTTGACCTATGTGCAGACCTCAGCTAAGTTGGATGCCACTGGCCATAGGTGCTTTCTGCATTATCTACATATGACTATCTCGAATACCGAGCAGGTCTGAACCACATAGATGCTGATGCTCTCTCCGGAGGCCTGTTCCCCAGAATGATTGGGTCCGATTGGCAGAACCTGACATTCGGGCACTCTGCCGGAAGTTTGACAGGGAGGGAACAAATGTCCACGGACGCAGTGGACTGCATGGTGGATTGCTTGGGAGCCTCTGAGAATTGCATACCTGCTGCTTGTGCCACTTTTCTGCAATAGACATTGGTGCACTGCCTCAGCTGGACAATGACAGTATTCAGTGAGGCTCAATCCGCGATCCCATGATCAAAGCAGCTTTAGAAGCCCTCTATGCAGGAAAAGATGTGTCCAAATTACGCTCCACTGATTTGAGAACTGCACTGTTATACAAAGAAGGTCCTAAGTTGAAACTGATCAATAAACTGTTATACAGAGAAACAGTAGACAGAGGGGACAAGTAGACAAACAACAACTAGTGCTCCCACTGCCTTCGAGACTCAGTACTGAGGTCCTTGCACAACCACATGGGGCACCTTGGTATAGACAGAACACTTGACTTGGTGAGATCCAGATTCTATTGGCTAAGATGGGGGCTGATGTGGAGCAACACATTCGAACTTGTAATTAGCTGCTTACAGAGAACTTTGCCCCAGAGGGCTGCCCCTTGTTAACATCACCACCAGTGCACCCATGGAGCTGGTCTGTATTGATTTTCTAAGTTTGAGTCAGATCAAGAAATATCAGTAATGTGCTGGTGGTCACTGACCATTTCACGAGATATGCCCAAGCTTTCCCACAAAGACCAGAAAGCATCCACTGTAGCCAAAGTACTTGTAGAAAACTTTTTGTTCACTATGGGGCTCCACAAAGAATCCATTCTGATCAAGGGAGAGACTTTGAGAGTCGTCTGATCAAAGAGATGCTTTCTCTGTGGGAGTCCAAAGTCCAGAACCACTCCTTACCACCCCCAGGGGACCCACAGCCTGAACGTTTCAACCGCACTTTGCTAGATATGCTAGGCACCCTGCCCAAAGGACAAGCCTAGATGGAGCCAACAAATTAGCACCCTGCTACATGCTGATAACTGCACCAAAAGTGATGCCACTGGATTCTCCCCCTACCACCTGATGTTTGGAAGAGAAGCTCGACTACCAGTAGATGTGTGTTTTGGGGTCTCTCCTGATGGGGTTCAAGCTGACAACTATTTACAGTATGTGCAAAGTTAAAGGCCCAGCTAACTCATAGTACCAACTGGCTCAAACCATGGCTGCAAAGAAATCTGGCCAACAAAGAAAGGTATGATAAAAAGGTGAAAGCACAGGAACTCCAGGAGGAGATCGGGTATTGCTAAGAAATCTGGGACTGCATGGCAAGCACAAGATTGCTGACAGATGGCACCATCTCCCTCACATTGTAGTGGGCAAACTAGATGATCTGCCAGTGTCCGAAAGCTCTCCATGAGGCCAAATGTTGTGGACTCAGAAACTGTAACTCCTGGAGCTGAAAGTGCCCCAAGTTCTAGCCTCTCTACCCCCATGGAGACTCCCCTGACAAGTGAGGACAATGCTGAAAATGAGGCTCAGAGTGCAGAGACTATAACAGTTCCCCCTAGAAAGACTGGTCGAGCTGTAAAGCCTGTGGTGCACCTCAGTTATGATTCACTTGGGAGGCCTGTGGACTTGCCTCTCAATGTTGTCCATAAAAGAGTGTATGTGTCCCCGAGCTCATTGCCCAAACTGAGCATCAGTGCTAACTCCAAGTTACTTGTGTTGCCCTCTAAGTATGGTGCCCTTGCCCCATCCAGCCCCAAGGTAACTGATAGGAAGGGCCCCTCTCTTCAGGTTTCATGTACAGAGGTAATAACTTGAGTTATGGTACAATGTGTATGTAATACTGTGTAAAGAGGACGTACTGCAATGTTTCAGAAATGTGTTCTTGGTAAAATGATATATTGACTGATGATTACATATGCGAGCCTAATGCAAATATATATAGCTGCAGTTGAAACTTATGGGGGTACTTGCTTGACGCGGACGTCAAGCTTTCCCAGGCCAGGAAGGGTGTAACCCCCCTGCAAATGGGGGTTCCCAAAAGACTTCCAGGAGCTTGCTTGAATGCTCCAATCCTGAATGGTGTTTGGCATTTAAGCCGTTTATCAGTGAGTGTTTTTAGAACCTCTGGTACTGTCTCTTTAAGAGCTGTCTGCTTGCAGACATAATTAGTTTGTATGGGGGACTGTGTGTTTCTTTGATTGAGTACCACTCAAGCTGCTGCCAATTCACTTCATTTTGCAGTCACTAGGGTGCAAAGGAACCTATCTGAAAGATGTAACTGTTTGCCAGAAATTATTTAGAGTAATAATGAAATTACAGTTTGTCTAACCTGCTTTCTTTGCAGTCAGAACTGTGTCTGCTAGTTCCCCATTCTAGTTTTGAACTGCTGAACTGGACCAATCAGTGTGGGGTAAGCTAGCTCTAAAATGGTGCCTTGGACGAATCAGAACTTGGACTCATAATCTGAGCCAGCCACAAGAGGATTGTATGGGCAGTGACTCTGGGAGATGTAGTTTAGACTTCAGTGCCTTTTGGACCAACAGCAGCAGTCTATTGTGAGTGACAGCCAATCCAGTAAAGAACTGGGAGGAACTCAAAGGAAGTGCCAGTTTTGTCGGTTGGAGTTTCAGTTGAGCTTTGGCAGGAAGAAGGAAGGAGCCCTGTGCTTTTCAGTGTGCAGTTTTAGTCAAAAACGTGTGTAAGGCCCAGAGTTCTGGTCTGCAGCTTGTGTAACAGCTTGTTAGGACTGAATCCGTCCTGTGAAAAGAATCAAAGGATCTCTGAAGAGTAGAAACCAGGCTCACCCTGTAGAAGACTGGATGAATTGCTGAAATTGCACTCGGTCTGTCAGGAACTGAATCTGCTGTGTGTTCTCCCGGGTATTGTGCAGTAATTGCGATCGGGATACAGATACCGCCTGCCTGGTATAGTGCTTTCTTTTATGTGGATGTGAAGAGGTTTGTGTACCTCAAGTGAGCCCTGCTGACATTGAAGGACCCTATCTTATTTGGAGGTCGTGAGTACTAATTCAGGAGTCGCTCCTGTTGAATTGCCACATTAAATCCAAATGGAATTACTGTACTGCTGACTGTTTAATTCTCCTTTTCTCTGTGTGAAAGGGCCCCTACCAGCTGCCACGGTTTGGACTAGCCACTAGGGCTTGGGTACCCAGGGACAGTAACTGATAAGGATAGGCCTGTACACAGAGCCATAAATGAATTATTAGAGTGATAAGCTAATTAACCTGATTTCCCCTGTCCTTGTTATATCCCCTAAATAAATCAGAGCTGCTTGTTTCAGCAAAGTTATACTGCCTGAGGTATTTGTCTATGTTAAAGTACTTTACTGTGATTGTTGCACTGTATCTCATTTCACAGGAGGTCCCAGTGCGGAACCAGACCTGGGGGTAAGTGTATACTGTGAAGGTAATTCTGATATATTGTGTGGGCCACTAGTGGGAAGAAAGGGGGGTTGCAGTGTCCCAGAGGGCTGTGACCAAGTTAGTTTAACTATTGCAAACCCTGACCTCTGGGTGGAGGCACCCGCCATTGGATCCAGGCCCCTCAACCTGTTAGTGGCAAATCAGGCAGGGGTAGTAGCCCCTGGGATAGCGCCATCTAGGGGTTACACAAAGGTCTGCAATAGGATGAATTCACAAAAGGCAGTGGAAGCCATGAGGTGAGACCTACAGAAGTGGTCAGAAACCTGGCCACTAAAATTTAATGTAGAGAAGTGTGCAGTGATGCACCTGATGAGGAGGAGAAACACGAGAGCAACTTACTTTATTGGGGGGAGGAAATTAAGGAAAAGTAACAGGAAAAGGACCTGGGGATCATGGTATCAAGGAATCTTAAGGTGAGGAACCAGTGCAGCAAGGCAGTGGGTAAGAAGAATGGTATATTGGCGTGAATTGCAAGGGGCTTTACTAGTAGAAGGAGAGAAGTGCTAATGCCATTATGCAGAACTATGGCAAGGCCACATCTGGAGTATGGGGTGCAGTTCTTGAGACCGCGCTTGCGCAGGGTTACTTGAGATGACGTAGAGGGGGCAGAGAAGAGTGACCAAGATGGTACGCCAGGCAGGAACTGAGTCAGGGCCCAGGCAGAGGGTCAGACCCCACAGGACCAGTTGCCCAACAGGGGATGAAGACGACCCCACCCCAGTGTGCAGACACATCCAGCAGGAGGATTATGACCATGTGTGCCACCTCCCCCTGCACACACACCTGCTGCCCACCCCTGACTGCAGTCCCATGGCTACCCTGCAGGCATAGAGCACACCCACCAAACTAGGAGATGGCCCCACTACAATGTGACACACCACTGTACACAGCTGTGAACCACAGGAGCACCACATAGCCACTTCCACCCCTGCGCAAACACCATTGACCCACACCTGACCACTGCAGCATGGCTTCACACACCACCTGTGAAGCAGACATGGAGACAGGCATGTAGCTGTAAAACACTTTATAAGGTGTAAAACCATCAGTACAAACTAATGTAACAGGGGCAGGGACAGGGGAGGGACAATGAAGGGTGGGGACAGGAAACAGGGGCTGTACAATAGGATGGGGGGACTGTAGGGGAACAGGAGCAGCAAGGGAAAGGAAAGATAGGTACAGGGCTCCTCAATGGCAGCCACGGCCTGCCACCACACCACATTTCTGCATCTGTGCAGTGTCCACAGTACCACAGCATGACAGTCACATGGTGCACAGCAACAGAAGCACAACTAGTGACATCCACCAACCCCACCAACAGCCGGTACACAGTGACCAAGGGATGGCATGCAGTGGCACACATGACGGACTGTGCAATACACACACAGCTGTCATAGCACATGGCAGAGGTGGCATTGACTGTGCCTGATCCCACCACTACCCCACTGTGACACTGAGAAGGAATGTGGCAATGCATACCTGCCCTGTGCTATGCGGCTGGAGCCGACTGCAGTCCACTTGGCTGTGCCCCCCCTGGCTGCCTCCACCACCACCCTAGCCCATCTATGGTCTTCCAGCCCTGTGGAGGGAATGAAGAGAGGTGGACATCAGTTCACAGACATAGATGAGGAGCCCCCCACCACCACACAGCCTGCCATGTGCTAGGTGCATCCCCATCTGTCCTTTGGCCCACACAACAGCATGGCTGCTACCTGCACAGCAGCCATGTCCAATGTGCGTAACCCCAGGCCAGTGATGTACCCTGCTGTGGGCCATGCCGCCCAGCCCTGCCAACACCACAGTATGATGCCTGGCCATAACAGCAACATGAGCACACCTACCTGGCTGTGGCACTGAATCGTGCAGGAAATGGGCCTGCAGACGCCACAGGTGGTCTGGTGACCTCTGCCGCAGGTCCCCATAATGTTGGCTGCACTGCTCCACCAAGTGCCCAACACCGATCCACCGCTCCAGGGCCTCTGCCACATGGTGCCACACCTCCACCCTGGCCTGCTGCAGTGGCACCTGGCCATATAGATGGCCCTCATAGGGTTGAACCACTGCCACAAGGTTGGTCAGCTCAACTTCAGACCAGTTGGATACTCTCCTGCTTTGCCTCTGCTCCATGATCATCCACTGAGTTCAACAGGAATATGGCCGTGTATCAGCGCACGTGCCTGCCACATGTGCAGGATCCATGATAGGGTACACACAGCTGCAATTCCACAGCACGTGGCTGTGCAGTCACTGCACAGTGTGTGGCCATAGCACAGTCATGGACATGTGCAGCATGCCGGGGTCTAGTGGGGTCATGGGGTCATGACAGAACCCGTGGGTCAGAGTCCATCACTCCCCTACAAGTGCAGTGGGCAGGCGCAGGATAGAGGCAGTGCACACATGCGCTATGGCATACCGGTGTGGCATGCACCATGCTGTGGCATTGGACATGCTGCACAGGATGCGCGATAGCAGGTGGACAATGCTGCACACATGTGCCCTGTGGGCATGTGCACCACGTATGCACAGGTATGGTGCCATAGAGATGGTCCAGCGTAACCCTACTGCGCACGGCACAATCACGCGATATTCAAACGCTGCATGCAAATTCCTTCATGAGCCAATGCATGGTGCAGTGGGGTGTATTAGCATATCAATACAATTGCACACAGGTGAATTTGCATGCCTTGCACCTTAAAAGCCCCACGGAACAGCACAGGCCACAGACCAGTATTGCAACCATTCAGGTATGTGACTGGCAACATGGGGGGTCCGAGGCCTCATCACACACTGCAACAGGGTGCTGCAATGCTACATGCTGTTACTGACCCTCACTGCTGTTCATGTCCACAGGTGGAAGTATGTCAGGAGGTGAAGGAGTGGAGAGCCAGGGGCCTGCTCACAAGCACAAGCCCAACTTCACAGCTGCTGAGAGCACTGCCCTCTTTGAGGCCTATATGGATCTGGAGGGCCTACTCAGTGGTGCAATGGGCATGCCACAGGAGCATGCAGCGGGCTGGGGGGAGGTGGCCCTGTACATGAACACCCATGGGCGCCACCACTGCACCACTCAGGAGTGCAAGAAGAAGGTTGGTACAAACAGAAGGCATACCAAGGACAAAGTTGCGGCCATCCAGGCATCCTGCAGGGTGACCGGTGGAGGGCCAGTGACCATGCCACTGCTGACTGCCATGAAGTAGCTTGTGGCATCCAGCATCAGCTGCATGGGTGTGGTGGGCATGCCTGGCTGTGGGTTTCAGATGGGTGGCAGACCCTCACTGCATGGTGAGTACGCCCAGCTCCCAGGCATGCCTGTCATGGGAGTGACATGCAGGTGTGTCCGAGGCCATGCCCACCACCACATGCATGTGTGGATGAGGACACACAGTGTGGCATGGTGGTGGATGGCAACAGTGGCATCAAGTAGAGGGTGGGGGCAGGGCTGAATGGGGGTTGGGGTAGGGGTGGGGTTGGGGGGAATATGGTGTGGGGGGATGGGGGTGGCCATGGGTATGCTGCTCCACTGGCACAGTTCTTGTTTTGCAGCACCAGCATGCCTCCATGCAGAGGAGTGGGCGGAGGTGACCGTGGACATGGATGTCCAACCCTTGACCTCAATGGGCATCCAGAGCCGGGACAGACCATGTCTCAGCATTGTTGGGCATGTGGCCATACCTGACATGGGGTCGTATGACCCCCTGGCTGGGTTCCTGCATGATGACAGCCTGGAGGTGCTGTGTGCCAAGACTGAACTCGGTGTGTTGTTCAGCACCGATGATGACCTCACACTGGTATTGGAGAGCATAGGGGTTGTGGTGCCCGACACGCCCTCTACCCACCAAATGGCAATGACAGGTCCCAGCACTGTGCCTGCAGCCCCACAGCTGCCACCCCAATTCCACCAGTGCAGCTGTGTGTGGCGCCTCAGCCATGTCCAGTGTAGGTGGCAGTGGTGCTGTGGGTGCAGCAGAGGTGCAGAACCCAGCCCAGCAGACAGTTGGGTGGAGGCAGCAGGATGCAGGTGACATTGGGCAGCATGCCATGGTGCCCGCCACCTGGTGTACCAGGCAACACTGTGCCCTCTGTACTGCCCAGTGTGCAGCATCCACCTGAGTGGAAGGCTCTGCAGCAGCGTGCTGTGACCCCTCCCCCAGCCCAGCGGCCAGATCAGGAGGACCGGGAGGCCGAGAGGCTGCGGGAGCACAACTGGTTACTGCGGGCCTCCATGGAGAACCAGGCATTGCTAGCTAGTGAGGTGCTCGCACTGCAGGCAGTGGTGTGCCAGATGGCCAAGCAGTGGGACAGGGGTGAAGCGAGACTTATGAACAGGCTCATCCAGATGCAGGAGGCCACTACTGCAGCATTAGACTGCATTGCCAGTGCCATTGCAGCTTGGTCTGTGCTGTCGGCAGCCCCTGGGCTTCGCCATATGCATACGACTCCCCGCAGTGCACTGTCCACCCCACAGTCCTGGCATCTGGTGACACTGGCATGACAGACACCGGGATTGGACTTCAGCATCCAAGACACCACAGGGGCAGGTCTTTTTGGCCACCAGGACACCCCTGTGTGGACTCAGTCACAGTCCCGCAAATCAGCCCTTGGGGGGGCGTCTGACATGCCCCCCCATGGCTGATGCGCAGCAGGCATCTGCCGGTTGGCCCTGGCGCATCCGCCCCTGTGGCCATGGTGGTCATAAGACTGTGCTGTTGGAGTGACGTGTCCACTGCCTCAACCTGCCATCCACTGTTGTCACCACATGCACACATGGGGGGATGGTGGTGGTGCAGCTTGCATGTGGTGGTGCATATGTGTGTTGTGCTGCATGCCCCCTGTGTGTGTGGACCATGCTACTGGGGCATGTGTCATGGATATGGTGATTGCAGCCCAGCACCTGTGCTGCCTGTGCACTGGTGTCATGCGTCTGATCCTTGCCATGTCCCTCACCCTGTGAGTGGGCGGCTGTGTGTGTCTGCCTGTGTGCATGCCACTGCTGCATGTGTCTGTGTGTGTGTGCCCATGTGTTAGTGGCCCTGCCCTGTCTGATGTATGCCTCAGCCCCTGCATGCATACTACTGTGCCCATCTCATCCCCTGTGGTGTGTGCTGGGCCATGTGGTCCATGCCTATGTGCCTGTCTTCTCATCTGCATTGTCCATAATGCTCCCTTGTGATTGTGTCATGGTGTCACCATGTCTCCTGCACTGTTCTGGGAGCCCTCCAGCTCAGCTCATCACCACCATCGTCCCCGCTACTGTTGCTCTCATCAGCCTCGACTACTATTCCACAGTCAATGGCCATGTTGTGCAGATGCAGCAGGCCAGGAATATGCCACAGGCTTTCAATGGGTTGTATTGTAAGGCACCACCTGATCTGTCTAGGCAATGGAATCGCACCTTAAGCATGCCAAAGACATGCTCGATGATATTGCATGTGCTGGTGTGTGCCTCATTGTATCTTTCCTCCACGGGGGACGATGGTCACCGGTAGGGGGTGAGCAGCCATGGCCTTAGTGGGTATGCAATGTCACCTGTGAGGGAAACAACATGGTTATCCCTGCATTGTGCTGTGCCGCCACCCGCTCCCTCCCAGCCACCACACACACCTCATCCTCCACCCGATCCTCCCTCCCTGGGGCCGTGTCTCTCACACCATCCAGGCACATGTCCTACTCACCTACAAGGTGACTCATGGGGATGTCTCCCTGCTTACACCTATGGCACAGTGCAGAACTGTGCCATATGAAGACATTGAATGCACTCCCACGGTGTGTGGCACAGGCATTGATGATGTGCCCCATGGCATCGCACACCACCTGGTGGTTGATGGATGGGTATCCCTTTTGGTTGATGTACTCTGCACCCTCTGGGCCAGGTGATGTGTGGATGCCAACATGGGTGCAGTTTATTGTTCCAATCATGCCTGGCATGCCTACCACCCAGTGGAACTCCTGCATGTTTGTTGTGCACTCTGCCTGTGTGCTGGGCAACTGGATGTACTCCGCAGCATGTGGCAGCAGAGCAGTGAGGAACTGGGTGAGGAGACGGGACATGGCTGACTCGGTGATGCCCATGGTATCACCCGTTGGTCTTTGAAAGGTTCCCATGGCAAGCAGTCACATCACAGCAGTCACCTTTGTCTCCTCTGTCATGGCTTGACTACGTCTGGTGGGTGCCTGCATCTCATCACTGCACAGCTCACAGAACTGCCTCAGAACTGCCCTATTCAGGCAGTACTGGCCCATGATCTCTGTGCTGCTAAAGTTCTCATACATGATCCTGGCACGGTACCACATGTGTCGGGCATACCACCACCAGGCCCTGTGTCGGCCACACCGCTATTCCTCCTGCCTGCCCTTGTCCCTTATTACGGTGTCCATCAGAAATGGGCCACTGTCCATTGGTCAGGCAAGGTGTCTCCCTGGGTGCTACTCACGCTCTGTCCATCCATCCGTTGGTCCGTGTCACTCTCTCTCCCTCTCTGTCTGTCTCTCTCTCTCCCTTTCTCTCTGGCTCAATCTCTCTCTGTCTGTCACTCCCTCTCACTCTCTCTCTCTCTCTCACTGTGCTCAGTGCTGCACATTTGATGTCTGTGTGTTTGAGCCTATATTTATTGGCTCAAGTCTGCCTGACACAATCTGGGGTTTGTTCCACATTTGCGCCATGCTCTGTGGTTGAATATGACATTGCACCACTTATGCATGGGTATGCCCCCTTGCACTTGCACTGCTTATATATGGTTGCACATTGGTGCACTGGGATTTGCGCTGCACCGTGGCTTCCTTTGAATATCGCTCGGTGGTGCATCTTTGGACTTGCGCTGGTGCATCTCAGTTGTGTCATATGCAAGTACTCTGAATAGCCTGGCCTAAGTATCTACTGAATGTACTATGTTCATAAGTACACTTACATACTAATTATATATTTAATAGACTAAGATTTCAGTACACTTAAATATCAGAAAAGTATACTAATTTTTCGTAAGGGTTGTGCTGCTCATTTTGGCTGAATATGCAGATCCGTGGCACATTCATGAGAATGCCCCCTGTATTTGTGCCACTGTCCTTATTTCTGCATGTCTGCACATTTGGTTTTGGGCAGCACATCTCCTCCAGTTGAATATCGCGCATTTTTCAGGTTGCATGGCGCATCTCCATTTTGGGCCATGCATCTCCTTTGAAAATGTGGGCCCTGGGGTTTATGTCAGTAGAAGTAATGTGTTGCAAGTCATCAGAACATTTAAATGTAGTGCAAAAGAAAAAAAAATCCTTACGTGCACAGTTCAATTGTAATTTATATTGTGACAGAATTTTAAATATCAATGACAGAGGTGGATATCTTTAGCTGACAGAAACATTTCTCTCACACAGGTGACTCCAGTCAGCTGTTCACAGTATCAAACTTTCC
Source organism: Neoceratodus forsteri (assembly GCA_016271365.2). Lineage (NCBI taxonomy): Eukaryota > Metazoa > Chordata > Ceratodontiformes > Ceratodontidae > Neoceratodus > Neoceratodus forsteri. The sequence goes on along the minus strand of CM057449.1, from coordinate 1,697,171,701 downwards.
ACTCTAGTAAGTGAGAGTGAAGTTTGGGGGGCATATCAAAACAGCTTGATGTAAGTAATGAGCAAATAAACACAATGCTGTCAAGGTTACATTGATTGACAGCTTATTTAATGGAGCACGTGAAGCCTGAGTTCATGCTGGAGCTGAGTTTCACACTTCACAGCACTTGGGGAGAACTGTAATAAACTTATAATGTGCAGTATTCCTTTAGCCCCAGTCAGTGCCAAGCAACAGACTTTAATCACTATTAAATGGAACAGTTACCAGCCTCCCTGTGGATTTTTCTCTTTTTCTGACTCTCCCATAGTCACAACATTGCCTTGCAGTGGGTCTTATATGTGCCAAGCTTACTGAATGGTATTCGTTAAAGGAAAAATAAGGCCACAGATAAAGCAATGACCACTGCCCAGGTCAGGGCTGCAGTGCCCTGATCCCCCTGCAGGCACAGTCTTCATTAAAATGTATTCATACCTCAATATTCGTAAAATCTAAGAAGGCTCTCATAGCAGGTGGCATTTTGTATCATCCCAATACTCCACTCCTGAGATCGTTCTGTTAACAATATGATATCATGACATGCCATTGCCCCTTTGTGACTTGTGCCCTTATGTACAGGGATTTAATAATCTCTGTATCTCCCATGCCCTTCTTTATTTTCACATTCTTTGCCTAAATGCCATGTGCACGTACACATAGCATTTAGGCAAAGTCAAGAAAAAAAGAGCAGGGCATATGGGATATGGAGATTATTAAATCTCTGTGCATAAGGGAACAGTACAGGAAGGGGCACTAGCACGTAATGATATTGCATTGTTAGCAGTGCGATCTCAGGGGTGAATATGGGGATGTTACAAAATGCTGCCTACTACTAGAGCCTTTTTAGATTTTGCAAGTATTCAGGTATGAAAGCATTTCAGTAAAGACTGTGCCTGAAGGGGGGCTAAGGGCACTGAAGCCCTATCTGTGCAGTGGTTCCTGCTTTATCTGTGGTGGGAATTCTCCTTTAATCAATAGAGAGTGCAACAAGACAGGCAAAAGTTGGTTCATGAAAACTTGGTTAATTATATTAGAAGGGTACTGCACATAAAGACAGTGTATATTTGCAAAAAAGAAAGGTAGTAGATGGCTGGATCGATAGCTACCTAGATAGACAGACAGACAGAGAGAGAGAGAGAGAGAGATCAAAATCATTTCTCACAGAAGCTGCTTCCATTTCAATTTCTTAAAGGCTGCAATAACCCCTTGGTCCATAGACTGCGTGTGTGTAGTTGTATTTACTGGGAGGGAAAGAACACTGTTTGTCTCATCTCTAGATTTTATCTCATCAGTACTAGGATGAACAAGACATTGATACAGGAGTAATAACACTTTCGGAATTTTTTCTGATAGCGTCTAACTCTGGGAGCAAAACCTTGATGTCTATAAAATGTTGCGGGTCATTAAAGCGTTGCTATTGTAGGTGTACTGTAGTGACACAGCATCATGGTTTATGTGGTTAAAACCACAGAGGGTTTCTGCAATTTTCAATGCATAGTGGCTTAACCTTGTGTGAGTGCCACTAGCATTGATATAAACAAGCAAGGTGAGGCCATCTTTGAACATTTTATAGCCTTCTGAGGCATCTGACTCATAACATGCAGCTAGTGTACTTTTAGGGAGGAACTGGTAAAATAAGCCAGTTTCTTGGCCTAGTACAGTTAGTCCATGTCATCCTCCCTGACTGAATAATTCTGGCAAAGTGCAGCATAAAGGCTATGACAGTGGCTGTGTCAGATAGCCTGTGCTCCCCTACTGTCTTTAGTAGATATATTCTATTGTGCTTTAGGAATTACCACAATCATTCTGGAGAGTACTTAAAGTTGTTATCCTCCTTATACAGAGCTTTTCCAATGGAGTCCACTTTCTCTTGGAGGATAGCCCCAATAAGGGTACACCTGCCTCCCTCCCTTTGGATCTTGAAGTAGAGTCTCACTGCAGAATCCACTTCTGTGTTGCTCACAATATCACAGTCTGCATCTTTTTACTGCAAACCATTTTTATCTTTGCTTGCACACATGTGCAAGAAACTTAGTGCCATCATCCGAGTTTTTAAGAGGTGTGTCAGCCTCTTCCAATTCAGTCAGTGTGTTTGCAGGCGGGACCCCAGTTCCCCAATCACTGCTGCAGCTGTCTATGACAGCGTATTAAATGCAGTGGCATACAGTTGAAAGGAGGCTCGCTTCCAGTGAGCAGAGCTCCCCTCCCCTGCAGCGCCTTGCGCATGCACACTGCGTGCTCATGTACCTTCCCCTCCTCCCACACTGTATGGCCAACAGGGGTGCCCAATCCCCTGTCAGCTCCATGCTCCCCCAAAGCATCCAGGTGCCATGCTGGGAGCCCACCTCAGCGTGGCAAAATGTTTTATGGCCGACGGGGGTGCCCAATCCCCCATTGGCTGCATGCCCCCCCAAAGCATCCAGGGGCCACGCTGGGAGCCCTCCCCAGCATGGCAAAATTATGTTATGGCTGATGGGGGTGCCCAATCCCCCGTCGGCTCCTGCCCCCCACCAACATCCTTCCAGCTGCCATGCTGGAAGCCCACTCCAGCGTGGCAAACGTCTCTCGTCGTCTTACGAAATAAAAAAAAACTGTAAACACGAAAACTGTCCTCTGCGCTTCTCCCTGCCCTCCCACAACCCGCACCCACCTACCAGTGCACCCTTGCCTCCCACACCCCCACCCCATACTTACTCTCCGGAGCTTACGCGACGATCTTCGGCGGACGGGAACATGTCAGCACTCTTCAAAGATGACTGCGAACTGAGGAAATGCCGGTAAGCTGTATAATGGGATAGATAGGGTTTTCAACTTTATTGCATATCTCAGGCATTTTGGAATTTTGCACCAAATTTTTCAACATGGGGTTTTTGGGACCCCTTCTCATGAATGCTGTCACTGTCATGGTGTTACTTGGGCCCGAAGGGTGATTTCGCAGCCACTGCGTGAAATCACCTTTCGAATGATTAATGAAGCGACACTGCCAATGTTCATAAGGTGGGCTCTCAAAAAGCTTATTTTGAAAATTTGGTGGAAAAATTCCTAAAATTACTGTTTTACGAGCGTGCGTTGCACAGTTCCTACGCATGCTCGTAAGTTTGTGAATTTTCAATATTTTCACTCCAGATTTTCCACATTGCCATTTTACCACACCTTCTTATGAGCAGTACAGCTGTCATTTTTCACATCTTACCCGAAATGTATTTCCACCCATGTAGCGCACAATGGGGCAGTCGGTGTGCAAAATCAATGTACGGGACACATTAAGAAAATCACAGTGATATGGTTCATGAGCAGAGGTCTTAAAATGGCTATGTTGAAAATTCGGTGAAAAATTCCTAAAAATGACTGTTTTATTTATGTGCGCCAAGCAGTTCTTACACACACGCCGCAGTAAGCTTCATGTAAATTTCAATATTTTCACTCCAGATTTTCAACATTGCTATTTTACCACACCTCCTTATGAGCAGTACAGCTGTCATTTTTCACATCTCACCCAAAACGTGTTTCCGCCCATGTAGTGCACAATGGCTCAGTCGGTGTGCGAAATCAATGTACAGGACACATTAAGAAAATTGCAGTGACACTGTTCATGAGAAGAGGTCTTAAAATGGCTATGTTGAAAATTTATTGAAAAAATTCCTAAAAATGACTGTTTTACGAGCGTGCGTTGCAGAGTTCCTACACACGCTTGTAAGTTCGTGAATTTTCAATATTTTCACTCCAGATTTTCAACATTGACATTTTACCACACCTCCTTATGAGCAGTATAGTTGTCATTTTTCACATCTCGCCCACAACATGTTTCTGCCCATGTAGCACACAATGACGCAGTTGGTATGCGAAATCAATGTAAGTGACACGTTAAGAAAATCACAGTGACACTGGTCATGAGCAGAGGTGTTAAAATGGCTATGTTGAAAATTTGGTGAAAAAATTCCCAAAAATGACTGTTTTAGGAGCGCACGTTACGCAGTTTCTACGCACGCTGGCAAGTTTGCGAATTTGTAATGTTTGCACACCAGATTTTCAACAGTGCCATTTTACCGCACTTCCTTATGAGCAGTACAGCTACCATTTTTCATATTTCGCCCAAAATGTGTTTCCGCACATGTAGCGCACAATGGTACAGTCGGTGTGCAAAAACAATGTCTGGGACAGATTTAGAAAATCACAGTGACACTGGTCATGAGTAGTGGTCTTAAAATGGCTATGTTGAAAATTTGGTGACAAAACTCCATAAAATGACTGTGTCATGAGTGAGCTTTGCGCAGTTTCCACGCACCCTCATAAGTTCATGAATTTGTCATATTTTCAGTCCAGATTTCAACCAGTGGCATTTTTCTACACCTCCTTATGAACAGTACAGCTGTCATTTTCCACAATATGGCTGAAATGTGTTTTCACACTTTCAGCACAGAAATGCGTGGTCGCTGTGGGAAATCATTGTTCAGGACAGATAAAGAAAATCACACACTGTTCATGATCGGAGGTCCCAAAATGCCTGTGTTAACAATCTGCTGTAAAAAAATTCCCCAAACTAGATACATTACGTGTGTGCGTTGCACAGTTTCTACGCATGCATGTGACTTCACCAGTTTTTTTAAGATTTTCACAGCAGATTTTCAACATTGCCATTTTTACACCTCCCCATGAACAGTACTGCTGTCATTTTTCACATCCTGTTAGGAATGTGTTTTTGCACCTGTGGTGCCAAATGCTATAGTCGCTGTGCAAAAGCAGTTTTCGGCTGACAAACTGATATTGCCACTGTTCATGAGGTGGGGGTCACACAAAAAACATGTTCAAAATTTGGAGTGAAAATACCAACAAATGCCTGAGGTGTTAGGGTTTCCGACCATAACGCCTCACCCTGTAGAGAATGACAGGCATCGGGGTGTGACTTGGGATTCTTGCCTGTCATGCTCATACCATTTCACCCCCACCCACACCCTGCAGCCAGTGAGAGGCATCAAGGTGTTCCTCGGACTCTTGGGGCCCAAACTTCACCTCATTCTCCTATACTGCACCCATCTCACCATATTTTCTGATGGAATGGGGTGCGCATAAGGGCCAAAGACCCCAAGGCACACTGTGACACTTGTCAGTGTCTACAGGGTAGGGTGTGGTGAAATGGCATGGTCTTTATGCCTGACGACCCAAAGGCACACCCCAATGCCTGTCACTCTCTGCAGGGTGGTGGTGGGGTTGGCTTCAGTTCAATACTTTGCTGCCATTACTATTATGCAGCTCTGTAACTTCTACACTACCAATGCCAATGCCAGCAAGCAAACATTCGGCATTGACAAATGCTTGTTTTACACAGCATTTGACCTGAAGCTACTCCTCCTACTTCTTGAGACCAGAGACTATCAATTTTGAAATCCCATACTAGGTGGCTAGCTTTATGGTGAATTTTCCATTTTTTAAACATCCCAAGATTTCAGTCTTTTGCTCTAGATCAAAAGTCCTCAGTTTTTAGACTCTGCCATCCTTGTCCTGGACTGGTTCAGGTACAGTATGGTGACAAAATTACTTATTTGCTGCTAAAGGAATGTTTATAAAGATTTAATGATTCTTGTTTGGTCACACAGAAGTAGCAGCAGGGAATGTTTTATTTATTTATTAATTTATTTCATAATTTGGATTTACAACCTTCGAGTCAAAGACTCTTTACAAAGGCACCTCATCACAGGAAGGGTAGACAACAATTGGTGGTGGAGTACAACAATGGAGAACATTACAGGTGAGATACAATAAAAGAACACACAAAGCAATTCCAGTAATACAAAGGAGTACAAAGGTTTTAATTTGTTACAATTAGTCTAGTATGAAAATAATAAGGTAGCGCTAGGGGTTCTAGGGAGCGATACCTGGGGGGGGGGGTGGTTGCTGGGGGAGAAGGCAGCCCAGAAGGACGTTGTCTGTAAATTGGACTGGGCAGAGCTCTAGGTATGGGCCAATCAAGGGCATTTACAGCTCCGAGTGTTAGTGAGGTGGTTTCGGAGGGCGATTTTGAAGGGGCCGATTTTGGGGATGTTTGTGATATGAGTGGGAAGGGAGTTGTACCAAGAGGGGGCTCTGCGGTGGAATGATCTTTAGGCGAGAGAGGTCCTGGCTTGCGGGACTTGGAAGGTGGCTTTGGTTGCGCTTCGGGTGGTGACCGAGTGGGAGGCCAATTTTAAGGATGCAGCAACCCCCAGGGGGGAGAGCCCAAGTAGTGATTTTTTTTTTGCCAGTATACAGGTGTGGTAGCGCAGGCACTCATCAAAGGTGAGTACGTTCGAGGAGGAGTAGAGCTGGCATGTGTGCGTTCTGCTGGGGGCACTGGTCAGGAGCCTGCAAGCCTTGTTGATCGAGGTCTGGACTTTGGTGAGGGTGGTGGGGTCAGCAGCCGCATAGATAGGGAGCCCATAGTTGGCCAATGGCAGGATGGAGGAGGTGATAGCCAGTTGGAGGGCATTCTGAGACAGGCAGTCTTTGTGGCGGTAGAGGAGTCCAATCCGGGTGTTTATGGCAGTGGACAGGTAATTAAGATGAGAGTGGAAAGAGAGAACCGAGTCAAAGGTGATGCCCAGATATTTGTATGCAGACACCTGTTCACGGGGGTGTAGGGTGCTGGGGAGGATAAGAAGAGGGGCATTTCTGGAGTTACTCTGGCAGTGGGCAAAAAGCATAGATTTTGTCTTCTTGAGATTCTGAACTAGACTATGGTCAAGGAACCATTTTTCAGCTTGGCTGAAGCTGAGTTGCAGAGAGTTCTGGAGGGTGATGGGGTCGGGAAGGGAGGCAATGAGAACTGCATTTTCGGCATATAGGAGCATACTGCCTGAGCAGAAGCTAGGAAGGGTGTTTAGAAAGAGACTGAACAATGTGGGGTTGTTGTGGTTGTTAACCAGCAGTTATTAGCCATGATCATGTGTGTAAATGGCTTCCGGTGGTGATAACCGTGTGATAATGGGATCCAAATCATCAGTTCATTATATCAGATATTCTCTATATTGGAATGGTATTGCAAGGGATCACACTATTTTGCAGGCAAAAACATATAAAAATTATTACAACATCTTAAAAAAGTTTTAGACCAACTTATTCATTAAAAGTTTTAGACCAATTTATTTTATTTATTAAGTACACTGGAATACATTTAATTTCCAGGCATGATCTGAAGTCCAAGCAGAAAACTGTAGGCGTTAGTCTCCAAAATCGGGATCACCCCCAAAATAATTCTATTCCCTTTTTCAGTAAGCAGTTTCAAACAAATACATGAATTTAACATGATGCCCCTTGTGTGGTTATTTAAGCAACTGAAATGTGCAATTAATACTAATATATATATATATATATATATATATATATATATATATATTATAGTGGCAATGTAGTGCCACTATAGTTAGGGTTGAGTACCCCATTTAAGGTTAAACTCTGAAATTTGGCAGCTTAATAACTTTGCTACTGTACGGCAGATTTGCCTGAAGTTTGGCATGCATGGAATGGTACCATAGATCTCTGGATGTGCCAAGTTTTGTAATGATCAGATATACGGTTGCGGAGCTACATAGTGCCAGAGAATGTGGTAATTATGCATTTTTGCACATTCTTTGCTTGCGCCTACAGGTTGCACAGTCTGCATGACCAGTACGAAACCTTCAGGGAACATGCAGCCAGCCAGGGTCCTCAATGTGCCTTTCAAAGATTTCATGAAAAAATATCAAAAGGTTCAAAAGTTATTCAAAAAACTAGTTTCCCATTATAGTCCATGGGAAAAGTTAACAAAAAGTTTGACAGTGTCACAAATGCAGTTTTTAGTGTCACAAATGACCCCTGTAATTTCACAAATCCACCATCTTGTTTTCAGTTGGTGGTCACAGAAATGCTTGGCATTTAAATTTGGGACCCTGTAGGGACACAATTTTTGCTGCATTCATCTAGTCGAGTCCTGAGGATGCTAGGCATGTCTTTTTGGGGTGGTTAAACACCCCCAAAATATGTTTTTGAAATTTTTCTAAACAGTAGTGTCGCAGAGTAGTGTTGCACATTCGACACTTTCATGATTTTTTGTGCGACAGTGTCGCAAATCAGGACACTACTTTGCGACACTATGCCCAAAAGAATAGGAAATCTTTGCCACCCTGCTGCAAAAGAACGGGTTGGTGTTTTGGGCTGAAATTAGGGGTGAAGAAAGCCAAGATCCCACAGATGTGCCTTTTGGTGGTTTGGTGACAAAATATTACAGGGCTGCAAACTTACGGCACTCCAAAGTTGGCCATTTTTCCCTTAGGCTAACATTACGGCGTCCGCTGTGCCTTTCAGAGCCCGTATCTCGAAAACACTTTGAGATACCGACATTTCATCAGAAAAATGCTTAGGGCTAAGCACAAAACTAGCCAGGAAAGCCATTGTCTATGTTGTACAGTTCCTGAGATATAAGCAATTTAGTATTCCAAGTGTTCATTGTGATTGGTTGACCATCCATGGCACTCCAGACATTACATCATGGGTTTTAGCCCACCTGATAGGCTAATGCTGCACATGACCTAGGATTAAATTTCTAGATCCCAGGTCCCAGAAGCACCTGTTCTCCAGTTCTAATTGTGCATGTGATCAGGCTACAAGCACCCCAGGAGTCCCTGCACTGTGCAAGAAAAGGTAGGCCACTGGAATTTACAAAATTTGTTTTTTTCTGCTAATTTATCTGATAATTGTGCTGTTCTCTACATGCCTACAATGTACATTCTAATTACTGGAGTCCTCAGAATGTTACAATGCTTACAAATGTTAATTACCATACTAGGTTACCATTTGCAGTAGCTACAGTTTAAATTGTTTAAGGTCTGCAGAGTAAGAGGAGTCACTTTTGGAGCAGATTGCGCTGCTCATTGTTGTACTGTGTTGCTTTTGACCGAAATGTTATTCTTTCGTAGAAATTAGCCTCGGTGGGCCTAGCGAGGTACAGGCCTGCCAATGCCTGTCGCCCACGGCCCACCAGATTCAAATCCAATCTCGTGCTATTGCTTGAATGTACAGAGCTAGGAATAGTGCAGAGCTCTGTTTTATTTAAATCGTGCTGTTTTTCCTGATACCCTTGGCTGTCTCCGGCTGTTCAGTTTATCTTTGGATTTGCTGAAAAGAAAGTTGTATTATAAACTGCATCCTCAGGAATCTTCCTTCCCAGGGGAGTTCCTGAATAACTAGTTAATGCTGGCTTTAAGAACTAATTATCCGAATGCATGCAGGTGTAGTTAATGAGAGGCCTTCCTCACAATAGATACAGCTTTAATTAAGGCCAGCAGCATGATTAGTTATAAAACAGGTCAGACTCCTTCCTTTAAAAGAAAGGACATAAAGCTAATGTTGGCGTTTCGCCAGTTTGCGAAGTTTGATCAGATTATTTATTTATTCATTCATTTACATACTAAAAGGTTGAAATTGGTGTTCTTTGATCACCAGAAATGTGTTTGAATGTTGGAGAAAGTTTATGAGATAAGTGTAGCAAGTGCTTGGCTAGATTGTGACCAGATAGAAAGATTCCTGTTGTATCGCTTCAGAAATGCAGCTTTCTACTGCTGACAATAATTAAGATATTTAGATAGTGAAAAATTAAGAGAGAGAGAGTTAATTAATCCTGTGTTTTGAAAGCAAATCATCTGTGTGAGCCTGGGTGTGATTGCATGTCAAATAGCCCTTGTTAATTCTAATTCTCTATCTCTCTCCCCCCCTTCTCCCTGGTTTAACTGGTTATTCAACTGTAGGGTGTTTTTACTCTGTTACAAGGGCTGTAACTGGAGCTGGGAGCTTTACAATTTTATGTGCAGCATCTCTTGCTGTTTGTTTGGACTTACAAACATCTATTCAGCCACAGTTGTTGCTCATACGGGCTAGCGTTATGGGCTGGCTAAGGTTATGGCGACTCTTAAAGCTGCTGTGAATATGCGCTGCCTAGGATTGAATACTCGCACGTGTCTGAGACCCACAGCAACTATGTGCTGCCTCTGTTGCCTTTGCCTCTCGCTCCCAGCATGTTCCTTGGCTGCCAGTGCTCCCCCTTGCAAGCGGGGTCCCACGACGTAGAACAAGCCTAGCAGAGGATCTAGAGCTGCTTCCATCAGCAGCTTGTGGTCACTTTTTTCGCTTGGTCCTGGCGCCTGGCAGTGTGGTTTCCCCTCACAAGAGGGGCCACATAGTGCAGGACCGAATATTTCCCCTCCATCCCCTATTAGCGGGTGGCGTAGGGAGTACAACAGCCTGGTCCTGGTCCCAATCTAGTGACCGTTCCTTGAGGCTGCAGGCAGGCTCAAAACAGGACAAAGTTAACTCCCAGGCAACAAAAAACACCGGACTCTACTCCATTTTTGGCCAGCTCCCATGTGGATGTGGCCTGTGGGGGTGTGGGGCACTTGTTTTCTCTCTACTAATGGTAATTGGGCGGCCCCTAATAAGCTGCCATCGGCAGCATCTTGGTTTGTTGACAGGGCAAAAATACGAGGGAGCTTACATGAAAAAAAAAAAATGATTTTATAGAGTATTTTTTGCTCAGGGAGCTGCCTACAACCCCAGGACCATTCAGCCTCACTGCTGGAATCAATAGGAAATCTGCCACCATCTTGTATGCCTGTCCTCTTGCAGGCAGATCCACCATATTGTACTACCTGGTTAGTTAGATAAAATGCTAGTCAAGATTAATTAGATGGAATAATTAAGAAAGGTTAGCTAAGCTACTAATTTAAGATTCCTTAGCTGACATAAGTAAGTCACTTCAGTTGGGCAGCTGTCCCCTACTGTGTCAATTCCTTAGTCTTAAGAAACTGAGAGAGAGAGAGAGAAAGAGAGAGAGAAAAGAATTGTTGGTGATTCTAAGATCTGAAGAGAACATTGTCTGTTGATCCTGCCCTATAAGATGCTTGTTCCATGCTGTTTGATTGTATAACACTGCAAAGTTGCTAATCCTTAGCCCGGGCAGAGCCATAGTGTTTTCTCTCCCCCCCCCATTGTGAGAACCTTTTTATTTGTTGGCCTTTGCACTTGGTTAGACGGCTGCTTAGAAAGAAATTGAAAGGTGTGCTAGTGGCAGCTTGTTTGAAATCGGGGGCGCGTTCACCTCTTGAGCTAATTTTAGAGGTTTGCGCAGCTCAGCAGCATTATAGGAGGCCGACTGGCCGGGGCACCACATGCAGTAGCAAAATTTAAAGTTTGCACTCTTAGCCACTCTGTTCAGTCACTGGTGGTTCTCCCTACCAAGCGAGGCCCACGATGCAGCAGCGCTAACTAGCTGTGGCATTAGGACTGCCTAGCCGACCTCTCTGGACATATTTGATCATTCATCGTACGAGCAGATGCCGGAAGCTGTGGTGTTCCCCTTCCAAGCAGAACCTACGCGGTCCATTTCCATGCCTTTCTTATGCTACCTCCTATCTAGCAGGTAACGCAGGAGTGGCGGTGCAACCCTCATGCGACAAACCCCTTTACCCTCTCAAGAGAACACCCACACAGGGCCCCCGCCCGCCTGTGGGAAAAAGACTCATGCTATTCCACCACTGGTGGCACAGCACAACCACAGACAGGTAGGTATTAGAGGTAGTGTCCTGGGGGTACTTTATAGAGCTGTTCAACTCTCAGATATCACACAGATTCGTAAGTTCCCCCATAGCAAAGAAAAGGGCTTCGCCTCATCAAGTACAACAAATCCTACAGGACCTGATACAGAACAGAGCTATCCAGTTGGTTTCTCCCCATGAGGAAGAACAGGGAGTATACTCCATCTTCTTCCTTGTTCCCAAAAAGACTGGGGAACGCCGTCCAATCCTAGACCTCAAACACCTCAACAAGTTTGTGGTCACTCAGAGGTTCAAAATGGAGACACTGAGATCAACACTCTGCAGCATACGGAGAGGCGACTACCTCACGTCCATAGACTTGAAGGACGCATATCTTCACATTCCCATTTATCACTGCCACAGAAAATACCTGTGTTTCCACGTTCTTGGCCAGCATTTTCAGTACCAAGCCTTACCATTTGGTCTTAACTCGGTGCCAAGGGTACTCACCAAGGAGTCCGTAGTCCTCGTTGCCAGGTTGAGAGAGCAGGGAGTGGATATTGCACCATATCTGGATGACTTGGCTAATTCGAGCCCGGTCCAGGGAACAATCCCTCAAAGCCACCGTAATGGCATTAAGGACACTAGAAGATCATGGCTGGGTTGTGAACCAGGCCAAAAGCCACCTGGTGCCTACGCAACAACTGGAGCACCAGGGAGCAGAGGTGAACACATCCCAGGGATGGTCCAGACTGTCCTAGAACAGGGTGAAAACAGTGATGTCACTAGCACGCCAACTAAAGGACAACAACATGGCAACTATTGGTCAGATAGCTCAGATGCTAGGCTGTATGGTTTCCTGTATCGACCTGGTGCTTTGGGCCAGGTGGCATATGAGACCCCTACAGAACTACATGTTGTCACACGGATCACCCAATGAGTGGAATCTGAAAGTCAGTATACCACTACCCATCACAGAGAGATGTTCCCTAAGCTGGTGGGCAACTCGGCGATCCCTCATGCAAGGGGTTCCACTAGAGGCATCCTACAATGTCTCCATCGAGACAGATGTGAGCCTACTGGGATGGGGGTATGCTTGGGCCCTCAGTCAGCTCAAAGCAGTTGGACGACAGCAGATGTCAGACTGTCTATCAACGTGCTGGAGACGAGGGCAGTTTACCACACCCTCATATCCTTTCAAACGTACATCTCTGGCCAGCCAGTTTTGATTCACTTCTACAACCAGGTTACTGTGGCCTACATAGTCAAGGAGGGGGAACCAAAAGCAAAGCCATGCAAAGAGAAGTTATGAGGCTACTAGACTGGGCTTAGGCCCATCTTGTTCACATTGGAGCGGCCCATTTAGCTGGCAAGTTCAACATCCGAGCGGACTGGCTCAGCCATCAACAGGTACACCCAGGGGAGTGGCACCTACACACCGACCTATTTCGGCTGATACAGGAGGCGTGAGGGCCTGTTTCCATGCACCTCATGGTGATGGTGGACAACGCACAGGTACAACTGTTCTTCTCCAGATAGGGAGCACCGCTCCCAAGGAGTCGGTGCGCTGTCACAGACCTGGTCTCGGAACCGAGTGTATGTGTTTCCCCCCATCCCCCTGCTACCACAGGTCCTAGTGAAGATATGCCAGTCACAGAAGACCATTATTCTGGTAGCACCATACTGGCCCCGAAGAGCCTGGTTCTCATCAGTGATAGCAATGGTGCTGGACAAGCGCAGCCTCCCATACAGACCTGACATACTATCCCAAGGGCTGCTAGTCCATTCCACACTGGGAACCCTGAAACTAACAGCCTGGCTCCTGAAAGGCAGAAACTGCTGAAAACAGGATATCATGTGTCAGTCATATCCACATTGCTGCAGTCCATACAGAAATCAACCAGCACTACCTACGGCATACAGTGGTCTCTCTTCGCGGCATGGTGCAAGGACAGAGACAAAGACCCAGAGCAAGCAGACTTGTCATTTATACTACTGTACTTGCAGGAGGGGGTAGATAAAGGACTCTCTCATTCCTCCCTCAGGGTGCAACTGTCGGCCATCAGTGCTGCCATTGGCCCTATAGGACATCACAGACCAGGAGCCCATCCGGATGTGGTACACTTCCTCAGGGCATTAGAAGGGCTCCGCCCCAGGGCTGGAACCCTAGTTGCCCCCTGGGATCTAACCCTAGTCTTAGATGCCCTCAGCACCGTGCCTTTCGAGCCATTCCATGAAATGGACCTGTATTGGGCAGGCCTAAAGACCTGTTTCCTGGTGGCCATGTGCTCTGCTAGAAGGATTAGTGAGCTCGGGGCACTGTCATGTAGGGGGAGCCCTACACTGTTTTCACCACTCAAGGGGCACAATTATGTACAGTCCCAGCTTTTAAGCCAAAGGTCATGTCACTGTTCCACAGAGATCAGCCCACTGAGTTACGACCTTTTCCGATACATCTCATACAGGGTATATAAGAATACCTCATCATTTGAATGTGGGGGGTACGCTAGCCAAGTACATAGCAAGAATGCAACTGATATGTAAAACTGAGAGATTGTTTATAGTTTCAAAGGGGCAACAGCAAGGTAAAGCAGCAACAAAGACCACTATATCGGGCTGGCTCAGGAGCACCATTCAACAGGCTTACAAAGTGAAGGATCTAACACCCCCAGAGGGCATTAGAGCCCACTCAACCAGAGCTGTGTCCACCTCCTGGGCAGAAAAGAGCTAACGTGGCTAGGGAGGATATTTGCAGGGCAGCCACTTGGACCTTCAGCCACAAATTGGCCAGGCACTATAGATTGCATCACCTGTACAAGATACAGGCCCCATTCATCACTCAGGTCCTTTCAGTGGCCAGCTCACACTCCCCTCACTCTTAGACCACTCTGTCCCACCCGAATGGGTACAGTACTGCTTTTTAGCAACCCATGATGTAATGTCTGGAGTGCCTTGGAAGGTCAACCAATCACAATGGGTGTTTACTCACCTGGTAAAGGTGGTTGTGTTGGTTGACATCCATGGCACTCCAAGGCCCGCCCCACAGAGCGATCAGAGTGAATGGGATTTGCCAAAATAATGGCAGATAGATTGGGAAGTCCTCATTAAGGAAATGCCAGCATCTAAGATGCCCACCGTCAGCCAGTTAGCAGGCCGAGTACTAATATTGTATCAATAGGATAATAAAATGGGCCTCTCCGGCCATATTCAGAAGGCCTTTCCGCGTGACAGTGTATTGTTATCTCAAAGCATTGTTTTGTGTTGTTACTAACCTTACTTTCTCAGCTATGGAAAATCCAAACTGGAGAACAGGGGCTTCTGGGACCTGGGGTCTAGAAATTTGATCCTAGGTTATGTGCATCATTAGCCTATCAGGTGGGCTAAAACCCATGATGTAATGTCTGGAGTGCCATGGATGTCAACCAACACAATCACCTTTACCAGGTGAGTAAACACCCATTATCTGCTCCGAGGCCCATTATTATGCATACATTCTTCGTATTCACTGTGTTTCTGAATGCATCTTTTGGGGAAAAAACAGGGTGTGCATTTCCGTTACTGTTACAGTTAGCATTTCCACTTGCGTTTCCGTAACCATTTGCGTTAGCATTCCCGTTTATATCACTGTGTGTGTTACCCTTTGCGTTTGCATTTGCATTACTGTTAACTTTTGACTTTCCATTACTGTTTTTGTTTGTGTTTCCCTTTGTGTCACCGTGTGCATTACCATTTCTGTTTGCATTTGTCTTTCCTTTGGTGTCATCACTGGTGTTACCGTAAGTGTTTGCATTTCCAATTGCATTACCGTGACCATGCACGTTACCATTTGCGTTTGTGTTTGTGTTACTGTTCCCTTTGGCGTTATCGTTGGTGTTACCGTAACTGTTTGCATTTCCAATTGCATTACCATTACTATTTGCGTGTTCATCACTGTCTGCATTTGCGTTTCTGTTGGCCTTAGCATTTGCGTTTTTGTTAGCATTTTCATTGTCAATTGCATTACTGTTTCCTTCTGCATCGCCGTTGCCATTACCGTTTGCATTTCTGTTTGGGTTTGTCTTACCGTATGCATTTTCGTTACCATTTACGTTTGCATTTCTGTTCCCGTGAGCATTCGCATTACCGTTTCTGCAATTTTTCTGCACTGTCATCTGCGACACATAGCACAGTCATCTGCGACACATAGCACAGCCAGTGTGGGGTTGATTGGTGTGAAACTTGTCAGGTAGAAAGACCTTTGTTCAAGGAACATGGCAGTTTTTGTTTGGTGAAAAAACTTTGTTCCGTTCCAGAGTTTGCCATTTGAAGTTGTCCCACTTCACAGTCTGACATTTTAGTGCATTTTTGGCCACAATTTCTACCATTTTGTGTTGGAAGACTTCTTCTAGGTACAGAAACATAAAAACGGAATGTCTCTGGAATGGTTTGGTCTTTTCACATGAAATTTGGAGGGTGTTGAGTGGGTGTCCTGGAGATGTGAACTATACTGTTTACATGTTTGAAAAATAATTTGCTGTGGACATACTGTGTGACACACTTAACATTTTATGCATAGCATTCTGCATGGTGCTACTGCCTTTAAATTTATAGTGTGGGTAGCCCTAGTGGCACGAAGGTGCCTTGCAGTGGTTTTGTGTGTAAAACATTAACAGGTGTGGAATTATGCCACTCCGACATATGAAAATTTGGTTAATTATGCTTCAATAACTTTTGAACCATGTGTAATTCATCTTTCACTGTGAACATTTTTGGGTCACTGGCACTTATGGTTGCTGAATTGTGCATGTTACGTTTCTTGTTTGTGGTGCTGTGCAACTGTTGAACAGATCTGCACACAATTCGGGACACACGGTGTGCCATGGTACATGTCTTGATTTACCAATTTTCATTTCAGTCGGTCATACAGTTTATGTGCAGCGAAGTGACAAAAAATCGGGCCCCGCGCTCCTACCACCACATTCCATTCACTATTTATAGTGCACGTTCTCAAAAGAAGGGAAATTCATGGCAAAAATCTAATTTAATGCATCAGTTAAGGTTGTTCCACAGTGACAAAAGCGAGGAAATTCAGTGTTAGGGTTGAAAACCCAAACTCTGCATTCTCCACCCCCAGCACCACACACACACACGCACATGCAAGTAGGAGGGGAGGACCAAGGCAACACAACCAATCACAGACAACCAGCTGCAGGTGACAGAAATAACATACAACTGTCTAAACATACTACAAGACACACCCATCATCATGGTCCACCAAGTGTAGGAGTTCTGCTGCCATCCGAGTGACTTGGTGGTATACATGCATACTGGCCATCAGTTGTTGGTGGACCACATTAACATTTTTTTATATCTAATACATTTCAGTGTGTTGGTAATGCATCACTCTAACAACATGCCAATGTCAGGCGGTGGTTTTAGAGACCTTTGTTGACTGTTAATGTCTCCTGATGTTACCCCGGTATAAGACAATGATGTATCAGTACACTATTATGTGCACAGTAATGCTGCACCATTATCTTATGTTGTAGAGCTGCAGATCTGTGTGGGAGTGTCAGACCCCAAAAGTCACATGCTTACACTACATGATACCTTAATTCTGGAAAGTTTCTCATTTGAAACAGGTAAGTGTGTTTCTCTACTAATTGATATGCTGGTGCTAGCATGCTGTTCAAAGGGCCCCATGCTCCCATGTTTGTGTTTATGACTGTGTAGTATCAGAGAGCATTGTAACACAGTTTCATGTGTCTAAATACCTCCTGATCGTACCATGGTATAAGAAAAAAATGGTTCAGTACAGTATTATCTGCAGAGCCCTTCTCCTCTATTTTTAATATCATTATGGACCATGGCTGACATTATCATACAAATCGTTTCAGATATTAACAAGAAAAATGACTGTTATTCTAGGCTGAAAACATCATGCTGCATTCATACCACTGTTAGTTCTGTGGTACTGCTTCTACATGTGGCATAATAATAACCAAATATTGCTTCTGCATACTATAATGAATAGAAAACTACAGAGCTGCCATAAAACTCTTGAGCTCTGCATGTGTGCATTGATTTGTGACCAGAACTTGTTATTAATACTACATGTGTGTCTTTATATAATCATGCCATATTGGTTTGAGCATGGGTACGTTGGTCACTGCATGTTACTCAAAGGGTACCATGCTGTAATTTCTGTGCCTATGACCACACTATATTAGATATCTTTTTATCCATGCTTTCTTCTATCTTAATGCCTCTTGACATTATCCCAGCATAACTAAATGATGTATATCTTAGGTATTGTATGGAGAGTACTGCTGTTCTGGCATGTTACCCTGTGCAGACGCTGAGAATGCTGTGTACACCCATGTCTGCACAAATGCTACAGTTGGTGGACCATGATGATGGATGTGTCTTGTAGTATGTTTTGACAGTTGTATGTTATTTCTGGTGTATAATTCCCTGGGATATCCTTGGGACAGCTTTTGTGGAGTGGCACTACATGTGCTATTCTCCAGTCCTGTGGTACTATGCCTGTCTCTAGTGAACTATTAAATAAGTCTGCCAGTGACCCTGCCAGCTCCTCAGCTATTTCCTTTATTATTAATATATATTTGAAGTGTGTAAAAGTTACAGCTGATGTGACAAGTTACAGTTTGAGCAAGAGACTGACTGGATGATAATGTAATTGAAACACACAGAACACTAATCAATAAAATAAATAAAAAAAACACATACAAACAGGAAGGAGGCGAATGTTGCCTTCACTGGATTATGATGCGAAGGAAGGAAGGAAGGAGGGAGGGAGGGAAGAAGGGAGGGAGGCAGACTTTCAGAAGTTGGGGGTGTGCTGAAAACAGGGTCCCTGAGATACAGAGACAGCAGCCTTTGATGTTGTATCAGAAGATTTATATGTGCGGGAGGGAGATGTGTCCTATCCTCATCAGAGAACATCTTTAATTTTCAAGAGTCTCTAAACTGGTAGATAGACAGACAGATAGAGGCAGCCAAGCAGACAGATAGATATATAGACAGACAGACACATAGAGATAGGGAACGGGGGATCACTGACTCACTGCTTCAGCTGAAGCCAGCAGCATGACTTTCAGCTGTATATTTAGCATTCAGAAAGTTATACTATTCTCATACAGAGAATGTTGTGAACAGCTCCTCTTGCTAAGTTGGGAACCCTGGATTTTGGGGTGCCCAGAAAATATATTGCTGGCTATTATTTTAAAAACCAAACCTCAATGATTAGTTAAATGGATCCTGTTTATCTAGGTTTGGGTGTTTTATTTTTAAAATTACACAATTTTTATGCATTTTCCAAGTTTTTTATTTCAAGAGAAAAAAAAACAAGATGTCGGCTCTCAAAGCACAAAAAGTGTTTTGTTGCTGTGGGAAGCCAGTGGTAAGAAATCAAAAATGGTTATGTGACATGGAATCTTTGGTGTCATTTCATAACGTTATCCCACAAATCCTACTGTGCATGCCCAGAACAGAGGAAAAAAGACACATTTTAAATCCTTATAATTCTGAAACTGTTTAATATTTTTTCACGAAACTGTCCAAAGACACTACTTTGGAAGAGCACACCTCTACCCTGAAAGTGTTGGAAAAAAAATTCCACTCCATGTAAGCAGTAGGTGACAGTAAACTCATATCCCATGTTAAGAATAGAAAAAATAGATGTCTATATGAAAATGTCATATGCAGATCTCAGAAACAGCAGAAGCTGCCATCACAAAACTTTCCATAGATTTATATCTTTCATCCTAGACAGTACATGCAAACTTTCTGCTAATTTGGTCAAATGCTGCCAAAGCTATTATGGTGCAAAGTTAGTGGTTAAACATTAAACCCACCCTACTCAACCCAAACTACAAGGGTGCTACCATGTCCCTATAATTTATGAATTGTGCAGTCATGGTAGCATCTGTACATTAGGGTTGAGTAAGCACTTTAATGTTAAACCCCAATTTTTGCACCTTAATAACTTTCCCCTTTTGAACCAATTTACATGAATGTTGGAAGGCATGGATATGGTACTAGCAGCTCTAAATCCTGAAAAGTTTGTGGCAATCAGTTTTTGAGGGACAAAGTTACAGAGGTGCAAAAAACATAACAGACTATAATTAAGCCTGTTTTTGCTCTCCTATAACTAAATAAATAGTAGTTTTTAAAACCTAAAACTTACAGATTTGATAGATATTGCCCACGGTGTATGCTTTCGTGGTTTTTATCTCCTAAACTTAAGTAGTTTTTAAAATATTTAAGAAAAATTTCCACTTCTGAGCATGCACAGTTTAAAAAATTAGCTTTCTAAGGATAACTGAATTTTTAGGACCACTGTATCATGTGATTGAATTATTCATTTATCAGGTGGCAGGGCTGTTGTGTGTGTGTGTGTGTGTGTGTGTGTGTGTGAGAGGTAATACTCTGGTCATTGAGCAGGGACGGGGTCACGTGTCAGTGCGTAGCCCAACCCCTACTGAACTTGTACATCAGTTGGTTTTCTTTTCTCTCCTGGCCACTGCCATTAGCCTGCCATATCAGACAGTGACCTGCTTGTTTTAAACTGGATACTGGGTTGCACAATTGCCAGTACCAGCTAAATGTATTTACATTGAAAAAATACCGAGACTGGGATTCTCACCAATTGAAAACTTCCTTAAGGAACCTGTGTGGAATGAGAATACAATTCCACTATCAGGAAAAGAAGAAAAATTAATTTCAGAAAACTATATTAATGCAGACATTGTGGTTGAACAATGCAAAGCACTCAAAGCAGGGAAATGAAAAAAATTAGAGTTTTGTATCTCAGGAGTACTGGTGAATCAGTGGTGCAGTCTTCCTTGGGGTTGTCAACCCTAATGCCTAACCCCTCCTTTGAGCAAACAAGGTCAGATGTGACCTCTTTTCTTCACACAGGGCCTGCAGGGCCCTGCATCAAGAAAGCTACAACAGATTATGTTGGCAACATGTGGTGAGCCATACTTCTCTACCTTTGACGAGTGTATCACTATGAGGCACTGTCTTGAAGCTGTACCTTGTCCTTTGGACAAAAGGCTATGGGCTGGGATGAGGGTGTGGGTATTAGGGTTCACAACCCCAGTGAAGACCCCACCACTGATTCACCAACACTCAGGAGATCCAAAACCCTAATTTTTCTTATTTCCCTACTTTGTGAGCCTTGCGTTCTTCAATCCTAATGGCTGCATTACCATAGTTTTTGCAGTTATATATATATATATATATATATATATATATATATATATATATATATTTATAGAATATGGGCTAGACATTCAAAGGGTTGCACCTGGCACAACTGAGTTGCACCAGTGCAACCCCAGAAATGCACCCAGGGGCTATATTCAGCAGAGGGAATTGCACAGCTCAATTCCCGATGTGATGGGGTGCAAAGATAATGTATGTGATGCATCCCTAGGGGGAGTGCCCATGCATATCTGGCAGAACCCAGTATTCAGCCTGGGATGTGCGGTGCATATGCCTGCACAACCCTAGGATGCACTGCATATCAATGCCCAAAGATGAGCCTGAAAAAAGCCCAGCTGTAATGGGGGCCACCCACAGGCAAGTTGCAGTACCACAAGGTACAACACAGTAGCTGCCAGCCATGGGTGGCCACCTGCCCACCCAGCACACTGTGCAGATGCACCCATATCATCCCTGGTTGTCCAGTGGCACTCCCCACTCACACAGGACCCCCAGTCCACCCAGCTCCCCCATCATTGGCAGGCAGCAGCATACTCATCCGCATACCTCCACGGCTGCCCACCACTGACAGCGCACAGTGTTGGGTGCAATCCCATTGGTCCACAGTATGGACCAATGAGCTTGCAGTGCATACTGCAACAGTCATTCACAAATATGTGAATGAATGACTTCATTCACATATTTGTGAATGACTTTTACAATATACTGCAAGCTCATTGGTCACATTGTGGACCAATGGGATACAGCCCATACTGTATTCTGTCAGTCGGCTGGCAGCCATGGAGGTATGTGGGTGGGTATGCTTCTGCCTGCTGATGATAGGAGGGGGGAGCTGGTGGACCTGGGGTCCTCTGTGGGTTGGGGGTGGGGGTGCCACTGGACCACCAGGGAAGTGAATTTAATGTATGATAGGCGAGCGGGGTTATGGGAGGGGTAGGGGACCACTAGACTACCAGGGAATTACAGAGTTGTACTTTTACAGGAATTGGAGCATCAGGAGTGGTGAGAGGCACCACTGGACTACCAGGGATATATTTTATTTTATTTTAGATGATTGGGCTATGGGGAGAAAGGGGGGTGCCACTAGACCCCCTCTGGCAGCACCACATGCTGTGCAGGGTGCCATGTGCATTTCGCTGGCCTGCCCTACACAACTCATGCAAATGTGGCCATAATGACATGCAAATGGCCCCATTTGTGCCTTGCATACATTATGGCCCCATTTACAGACTACTGGCTGAATATCAGGAATGTGCACACAACATAACTCTGTTGCACTGGCGCAGTTCCCATTCCTGGTATTCAGCCCTGTCTGGGAGAGATGAACCAGCACATCATATTTGTGCAGTGCACATTACCTAATATAGTCAGAGGAGATGCACCATTGCTCATCTCTTTTGATTATATCCCTGTGTTTCACCAGAGTAGCACAGTTGCACTGAGCCACCACATGCGCCATTGCTGGGCACAACTCTGAATATCAAGGCCAATATGTTTTGAGATAACTGGTCAGATAAAAAGAAATATCTCTCTGAGCATGAAAAGATATTAATGTCTTTTAATGATGCATTTTGACATAGTGATATCTTTCCTTGCACCACTATGTCATAGTGCGCTGGACTTGAAATGCATGTGTTGCATATAAATGTTGAACCCAGCTTTGCACCTTAATATTTTTGGCAGTGTTCATGGAATAGTCAAAAATATTACCTACACAGTCTGGCTGGTAGCCTTAAAATGTGAAAAGTTTTGTGCCAGCATGTTTTGTATTTCCAAGATCTGGAACAATGATTTTGGGGAAAATGATGATTTTTTTTTTCCCCTACACATTTCTTTTTTTAGCTCTCATACACAAACTAGATGGTACAGAAAGTTTTCACAAAACTTTCCATATAGAAGCAGCCTGGGCCAATGTTGTGCCCTTTGAAGGATTTGTAAAAAAGTATTAAATGGTTCCATAGTTATTGGAATTTAAATTTTCTTCTGAGCTGTTCTGAGTATGCTTAGTAGG
Source organism: Neoceratodus forsteri (assembly GCA_016271365.2). Taxonomy (NCBI): domain Eukaryota; kingdom Metazoa; phylum Chordata; order Ceratodontiformes; family Ceratodontidae; genus Neoceratodus; species Neoceratodus forsteri. Next base: position 1,697,148,886 of record CM057449.1, on the reverse strand, counting down.
ACTTCTGAGTTAACCCTCTGATTCAAATGATAACAAAAAATCATTCATAAGGGTTTAACATTTGTAATTTATCGATTGTGAAAAAAAATATCAGTTGAGATTGCTACCATCTTATTGTTTTCTAAAATAAAGAACCTGCCAAACATAAAACAATGATACATTTTCAAATAAAAAGCATCTAAACCTAGATAAACTGGACTTGTTTAGCTAGATTCTGGTGCTAGGTTTGTGAAAATATGCCTGCAAACAAGGTTTCTGGGCACACAATGGTTCTGGGTGCCCAGCTTAGCAAGAAGAACCATTCACCCACCTTTTTAGTATGAGAATAGAGGGATTTTCTTGATTTTTGTAGCAGCAGCTGTAGCGCTGCTGCCAGCTTGAGTAAGAGTAGTGAGCCAGCAATCGCTGGATCTCTCCCTCCCTCTCTGTCTGTCTGTCTGTCTATCCATCCATCCATATACAGTATCTATCTATCTATCTATCTATCTATCTATCTATCTATCTATCTATCTATCTATCTATCTCTTCCTCTATTAGCTATCTAGCTACCTAGCTGAGTATTTATTTTTTTCTCTTAATTCCCTCCCTCTCAGCCAGACCTCCCTTATTCTTCCCTCACTTATTTAATAAAAGTGGATCAGGGTGTCCACCCCGTCACCACTTGCCCGCCCCTTCCCCTCCAGGTTGCAAGTCTCCCCCATCCCATTCATAGTTGGTGAAACTTGGGTGCTCACTACCAGTGCCATCATAACGAGAAAGGTGACACTGGTGTGTCCAGTACCCGGTGTTCAATCCAGTAATAATCCTCAAAAAAAGAAAGCAGTACCTCATTGTCTTTTGTTAGTTTGTTTTAACCTGTAAAAAATAAAATGGTCTGTCGCTGATCTGAACCCCCAGCTGTCACCCCAACTGTCCACTCAGCACCCACTACCCCAAACCCCCTGACTTACACAGCCTCACTCACCTGAACATGTCCGACGACATACAGTAACAATCTGATTGAAGACACGTCTTGCTGCTGGAACTGACAACTGTGTTTTGAGAAAATAAGGTAAGCACAGTTTAATGTATTTTATTGGATTTTGAACTTTTACTCATAACATTGACATGTTTTAATATTTTTACCTACATTTTCAACATGGCATTTTTGGAACCCCACCTCGTGTGCAAGATAGGTGAAATTTTTCAAAATCTGTTCCAAAAACTGATTTTATGCAGTTGCTACACGAAATGGCCTTTCTGGTGGGATTTGACAGTTTTCACGTACTGGGTTCATGAGATGGGGGTCATAAGAAGGCTTTATTGAAAATATGGTGTAAAAATAGGGTAAAATGACAAAGTTTTCAGTGAATGTTGAAATGCTGCAACATTCACTCATAACTTCACTAATTTTCAATATTTTCTCTCAAAACTTTCAACATGGCCTTTTGGGACCCCACCTCATGAACAAGGCAGTTGAATTTTTTCCAAAAAACATGTCAAAAGGTGATTTTGCAGTCACTGTGCAAAATCATGTTTCAGGTGGGATTTGAAAATGTTCATCTACGGGGTTCATAAGGTAGGGTAATAAAAAATATGTTGAGATTTTGGTGGAAAAATATGATTAAATAACCAAGTTATGAGTGAACATTGAGATAATCAACATTCACTCATAACTTCTCTAATTTTCAATACTGTGACCCCAAACTTTCAACATAGCCATTTTTCACACCACCCACATAAACTTGACAGGTGATGTTTTTCAATTCCTGGTCAAGATGGGTTTTCACACTTGGGGTATGAATTTACATTTTAGCCAGTATTCTATAAATGCAACATGTCATGTTTATAAGGGGGAGTCATACAATGACTATGTTGAAAGTTTGGGGTCAAAATGTAAAATAAAATAATAACTATCAAGGAACATTGTGTGTTGTGCCAGCCTTTACCCCAGTGGGTAGTGCTTTGTTATCCTGTGCCATTGATCTCAGTGAGTGAACTGGATGGGCTGAGACTAGATTATGGTGCTGCCATGTGGCACCACCACCCAGCATGGGAAGGGAAGATGCAGGGTCCAACATATCATATAGGGAACAGAACTATTCTCTTGGTATAGGTCCACATACCTCTTCACCGTGGGTACCAGAGAGCCCTGTGCTTTGAATGAGAGATGGATTCCTTGTTCTGGGTGTCTGTATCTACAGCCACATGGAAGCACAGGGTCCTCAAGGCCAAGCACTTCATAGCGCACCAGCCAGCCCCTTGAAGTCTTGACATCAATTGCTGCATGGAGGTGCAGGGCACTGCACTTCAGATAGCAGACAGAGTCTTCCCTTGACACAGAGCCCAGAGGGCTGTGCATGTCTGCATCAGTTTATGCAAGTCCCAAAAGGACCTGCATAAATGAGGATACAATTCCACTATCTCAAAAAAGAAGCAACAATTGAAGCAGGAAAGAAATAATGTGACCCACTGGGATTTGAACCTAGGCCCCCAGAATACCGTCCTGGTGCTCTTAACCACTAAGTTATGGCTCACATGGCTGGGCCTGTGCTTTCCCTTGGATACACTTTCTTTCTCTGGTGTTGTGCAATCCTGCAACTGGAAACAATGATGACAATCAGATGCTTCATCTTAGTGCAGTGTTAACCACTGTTAAATAATTTAAATCACAAATTGAAGTGAGAATGAAATAATGTGACCCACTGGGACTTGAACTCAGGCCCCCGGAATACTGTCCTGGTGCTCTTAACCACCAAGCTATGGCTCACATGACAGGGCCTGTGCTTTCCCTTGGATACACTTTCTTTCTCTGGTGTTACACAATCCTGCAACTAGGACAATGATGAAAATCAGATGTTTTTTCTTAGTGCAGTGCTAGCCACTGTTAAGCAATTTTAAATCACAAATTGAAGTGAGAAAGAAATAATGTAACCTATTGGTTCAAAAGAGGATTTTCTTTGCAAAAATCTGTGTTAATGTGCCAGTTAGGGTTCAACTAATTGCCACAAAAGCAGGGAAATGTGTTACCATTTCCAGCCCTAACTCCCCACCCCACCCCAAGCAACAAAAGAAGAAGAAGACCACACAAGCAACCACAGAAAGCCATTATCAGGTAAGAAAAATAAAATAAAACTGTTTCCAGATGGCACAAAGGCAGCAGCACTGACATGCAGCCTTTGTGGATTTGTATCTATGACTGTATATGCACAGGTCTCACAGGAGCCTGTGCTGCTGCAGCTGTACCTGCGTCTGTGAGCCAGTCAGTGTGCATAAGTACATGTCACTGCAGAACCTCATGACCCATGGTACCTTCACCACTATAGCTAGAGCAACTCTTGCATGCTGTATATACCTCTCTAGACAGCATGATCTGCTACAGTATGTTTTTCTATACGCAGCTGCATAACTGAAAATAACTGCTACCCCTTTAACAATTTATAGATCCACGGTTAAAACCATGATACCCACATTGCAACAGTACTTCCATCTGCAAAACTGCAGACCTACAAGGACATACCCTTCTAGAGTCAGACATTGGTGTGTATATATTTTACACCTGTGACAGGAAAGGCACAGGCCACTCAGACAGAAGTACTGTTGCAATGTGAGCATCACAGATTTTGTGGCATGTGTGCCTCTGTAGCCAGAGGTCAGTGTGTATGTTTTACACCTGTGGTTGCAGAAGCAAAGGCGTATCAAGTGTTTGTATGTCTTACAGTGTGCATGAGTATCCATAGGGGCCTGTGCTTCTGCAGACAAAAGAAGTGTTGTAATTTGGTTACCGTGGATTTGTATCTCTGGCTGTAGAAGCCTGTGTTTCTGCACATAGAAGAAGTGTTGTGATTTGAGTATTGTGGATTTCTATCTGTAGCAACAAGTGAGTGTATCTGCCTTGCAGTGTGCATGCCACAGATACAAATCCACAAAGTTAGCACATCAGTTCTACTGCATTGTGTCATCTGAAAACAGTTGTTTGTTGTTTGTCTTACCTGGTGATGGCTTCTGTGGTTGCTTGTATGGTCTTGTCCTTCTTATGCTTGGAGGTGAAGATGGTGAGTTAGGATTGGAAATCCTAAAGTCACATTTCTTTACTTTTGTGGCATTAAGTTGAATCCTAACTGGTGCAATAGCATTTTGCTAAGAATTCTAAGCAAACAAATGTGTTAATGCACCACTGAGGGCTCGACGTAATGCCACAAAAGTAGGAAAATGTTGTATTAGGGTCTCCAGTCTAACTCCCAACCCCCAAGCAGCAAAAGGACAAGCTCACACAAGCAACCTCAAAGATCCATCATCAGGTAAGACAAGCAACATACAACTGTTTCCAGATGACACAGATGCAGTAGCACTGATGTGATACCTTCATGGATTTGTATCTGTGCTTGCACACAGCAAGAAATACACAGTGACTTCTGACTGCAGATAGAAATCCACATTTCTAAAATCAACAACACTGCAGCCACAGATACAAATCTATGATACCAAAACTACAATAGTTCTTTTTTTTTTGCAGCCACAGGTGAAAGGCACACACACTGACCTCTGGCTGCAGAAGTGCTGGTGCCACAAAATCCATGATACCAAAATTTCAACAGTACTTCTGTCTGCAGAAGTGCAGTCCCCTGAGGGGCCTGTTCCTGTTTAGTCACAGCTGAAAGATATTCACACCAGCGTCTGCCTGCAGAGGCATAGGCCCCTATGAGGTCTGCACTTACACAGCTGCATATAGAAAATGACGCAGTAGCAGATCCAGGTATGTAATGAGGTAGCACTCACTGCCCCTTAGACCAGAAAAAACAGCTCTTTAAACCTAATCTAAGCTTTAAACTATAACATTTTTACTTTGGGGAGAAAGTGCTGCCTACTAGACAAAACTGCTACTCTGCTGAAAAGTTTCTAGATCCACCATTGAAACCATGATACCCACATTGCAACAGTATGTCTGTCTGCAAAAATGCAGGCCCCCATAGGGTCTGCAGTTCTGCAGCAACAGCTAATCATGCACACTGTATGACACACACACACAGGTGTGGCTGCAGAAACACGGGCCTCTATGAGGCCTGTGGTTCTGCAGTCACAGATACAAATTCATGAAGGCAGCACATCAGTGCTGCTGCATTTGTGTCATCTGTAAACAGTTGTACATCGTTTGTTTTACCTGATGATGGCTGTCTGTGGTTGCTTGTGTGGTCTTGTCCTTTTACTGCTTTGGGGGGGGGAATTATGGGTTAAAAACCCCAATACCATATTTCTTTACTTTTGTGGCATTAAGTTGAACCCTAAATGGTGCACAGTTTGCAAAAAAATCCTCTTATTTTTGTGATAGTGGAATCATGTCCTTATTTACTTAGGTCCCTTTGGGACTTGTGTCAATAGGTGCAGATGTGCAGGTGTGACAAGGGAAGAGTCTGTCAGACTGCACTTCATTGTGGCTACAGATACAGATGCACAGGACAAAGAATCCATCTGTCAGCTGAAGTGCAGGACCCCCTGGCAAAGCAAAGCAAAAAAGTACAAAAATCAGAAGCACACACAAAGTCAGTGGCAGATAAAAAAATGTATTACCACAAAGCACACACACACCAAGGACTGACTACCCCATGTACATTTGATTAATAAAAGGCTTCATCAAGGGGGTGGTAACAATCAGAACCAATACATTTGTATAATGCAATTCATTATAATTCATAGCCACAAAAGTAGCTGTGCGAAGAATTAAAAGATGCTATGCAAAGCATCATGTGTTAAAAGTCATATACTGTGTCCAAATACATTTTCACCATTAAATCTAATAAAAACATATAAAAGCTCTAATTATCCCTTATATTGTGTTATTATTAATCTGGATCAGGGCATGTGGTAACTGCATGCTGATTAAAGTCCCAATGTGACTATACCAATAACAACAAAGGCTCACTAAGGGCTTATAAATATCACTATCCATAAACATAATACAATATTATCAAGCCCTGAAGCTCCCACATCCCTCTTAAAAAAAACACAGCATATGATCATACTATAATTATCAAAGGCAAACAAGCCAAAAAATAGGAAGGTCGGGACATGGAGGAAGAGAGATGTGGTTTGATTTAAAGAAAAGCAAACAAATGGGCAAAATGTGAAGTGAAAATAGAAATGGAGGTTGGAAGCAGAATACTGCCCACAACCAAACTCACTATTCAAAATGCAAAATAAAAAATATATATGAATACTTAAAATGTCCCCAAGAAGAGTGCAACAGTGACAATAATAAATTAAATATATACCAGCCTCACTTACAGTATATCATAGTTATGAATGAAGATTAGGGAAAAATACTCCAATCTCTCCACTCCTTATCAAAATTCATTATAAAAGCCAAGATTAGCTAAGAAGGCCCCAACCCCCCACAGATTGGTTCAACCATAAAGGGGATGAGACATGCAATAAATAGCCATATCAAGATAAAGCTACAAATCATGCTAAAATGGTCACACATGTACGTCTCCATATAATCAGCATGTACAAAGAACACATATATATTTTTTAAAATTCAACTCAATTAACATAAAGCAGCTCTCCAAGTTATCCTTAGAAAGAATTCATACACATTATAAACATAGAAATTGAAAAAGAATTATACATACCAGAAAATACAGGAGAATATTTTTCATACCTAATAAGAAATATTTACATGGCAGAAGGACCACAAATCAGAGAATTTTTGGCATATAAGATAAGAGACGTAAAAGCATTGCAGTGGTTTACATTACAGATATGGGGCAAGATTTTTATAGCCTTGGGACTACACCAAGCTCCGGGTGTGCCCAAAATATTGTGCACCATGCTTGCAGCAATCTAACAGCATTTTCCATCCCTTGCAGCAATTGATGCAAGTTAGACCATATCTTTGTGATCTAGCTTGCATCAGTTTTGGGGACCATTTTTTATGGGGCTTGTGGCCGAAATTTGGCAGAAGCTGCCATAATTCAGGAAAACTGTTGTAACTATGTCCAACCTTTGAAAATTGTGTGCAGTTGCAGCCAAAGGGATTGGCATAGCAGCCTGGCCCAGGGTCTCAAATCAAAGGCTTTGTTGAACTTTGATCGCTTGGATAATTTAAAAATCCAGTCAAATTCTTTCCCATTAAATATTTGTATTCTGTTTCCTCTCCTCTCCCACCTTTGTACATGCTCTAATGGCTAAAAGTTAAAACCACTAGGATTGTACTCATGCTGATCTCTGAAATGCCATCCAAGAGCACTCAGTGTATCCCCATTAATAATGGCTGTCTTGTGTTCTTGGAGCTGACACCTAAGCTTTCTCTTGGTCCTACCAACATATACAAAGCTGCACCTACACCAGCCAACATATACAACATATGCTGTTTTACAATTCACATAGTGGTTCAGAGGGAGCACCTCACTTGTAACTGAATGGGTAAATGCTTGCCCTTGTACTGCTTATTTACAGATATTGCAGCTGCAGCATCTTTAAAAAGTTTTGGGGAGGTTCAGTTCTTTGATCTTGTCCCTATAATGACTTTGAGTGACCATATCCGCAGTATTAGTTCCTATACAATGAGACATTTTTGGTCTTGGTTATAAAACTGTGGGTTTTTCTGGGTCATATGTTAAAATCTCCCACCTTTTTGTAGATAATCTCCTTGATTTTATTAGACTCTGAATGCCATTCCATCACAAACATCATTCTATCCTAATTTCCTGTTGTTCTTGAACTTGGGTACTAAAAGCTCCTCTCTATTTCTCTCACTCACTTTTCTATGAGCTTTTTCAATCACTTCCCTTGAATACTGCATCTCCCTAAATCTGGAGCACAGTACCCCGCTTCCTGATTATATTTCTACAAAGAGGTACAGTTCTTTTGAATTCTCAGGAACTGCACATATGGGGTGCTGTACACCAGAGATCTGAGATGGGGACTTTCCACCTTCAATAGGGTATTTCCCAAAATGGGTTCTCTGAAAGGCTCCACCTCTGTCAGGTTACTGGAACCTTTTCAAAATCTTACATTCAAAAATTCTACAGAGTGCCTTTCACTATGATATGTGCATTTGATGTTCAAATTATTGGATTTTAGTCTTTCATGGAAAGGGGGAACAGAATCCACCCTACCACCCCAGACACAAATCATATTGTAAATCAGTACCAATGTATAGTGTGTCTGAGGTGGGGGTCTGAATCTCCGAACACAATGTTTTTTATCCCACCATGCAAGAAAAAGTTTGGCATATGAGGGGGCTAAGGATGCCCCCATCACAGTTCCTCCTACCTGTAAATAAAAATAGTGGTCAAATAGAAAAGCAATTATGATGTAGAACAAAATCCAATAAATCAAAGATAAATTTCTAGGCGTCAACCTCAAGGCAGGGTCCCTGGAAAGAAAATCTTTGGTAGCTCTGATGCCATGCTGATGGCTAATGCAAGTATAAAACAAGACAATATCAATAGTCAACCAGCAATAATTTTCCTGTCAGGGAATTCCTTCTAGTTTCTCAATAACATGCATGGTGTGACGAATGTAGCTATCCATTTTAGGGACCATCTGTTTCAAAAAATAAAATAAAAAATGATCCACAAGCTGTGAGGGACCCTCATTTAGAGACCTCCTGCTTGAAACAGTGGGTCACCCGGGAACATCCCCTGAAGATTTATGGACCTTGTGCAGAGTGTATAAGGTAGGGGTTACAGGGGAAACAGTTTTTAAAAAAACACACTCATTCCCCATAATATGGCCCTCCCCATATGCCCTATGTAACATATGGTCCAACTCCAATTTAAGCAATCAAGTGGGGTCAAATAGAAACAATTTTTAACACTCTGTATTCCCCAACTATCACTGAATTTTCCTGACATACTTATGTGTGTCCTGTACCATGATCATCTCTCATTCATCTGCCTTTTTCACATTGATATGTGACTTATTTTTTAATTTCTTTAAGGACATGGCCACTCTACAACATAAATATTTGTATATGTTCATAGTGCAGGACCCTCCCAAAGCTCAGTGATGTCCCTTTTAGCCATCATTTCACAAACACCTACTGCTGGATGTTTGATTGGAGGGCAAAATGTACTCTTAGATCTACAATGGGTTCGAGCTTTCAACATTGCCATGCCAGCATTCGTCAAGTTATCATTTTTAGTTAGTGATGTCTCACTCTAAAAGGCCTATTGACATCAGTTTGATGTCAAGGAGGGGGTGGAAAGGATGAGAAGAGACTTGGCAAGGTTGGAGGAATGGTCAAAAGTATGGCAGCTTGGATTCAATGCAAAGAAGTGCAAAGTAATGCACCTGGGAAACAAAAACCCAGGGGAAGCGCACACAATGGGGGGAGGTACTGACAACAACAAAAATGGAAAGGGACATGCGGGTAGTCATATTAGATGACCTAAAGGCAAGCAAGCAATATGAGAAGGCAATAAGGAGGGCTGGGGGATACTGGGAGATATGGGGAGAGGCATTACCAGTAGAAAACAGGACATTGTTATCCCTCTGTACAGACAGTTGGAGAGACCACATCTGGGGTACTGTGTGAAGTTCTGGAGACCCCATCTCCACAAGAACATAGACAGGATGGAGGCAGTTCAGAGGAGGGCAAACAAAATGGTGCAGGGTCTGCACCAGAAGCCATATGAAGAGAGAGACTAAAGGAGCTTAATATGTACACCCTCGAGGAAAGGAGGGAGAGGGAGCACATGATAGAAACTTTCAAGTACCTCAAGGGAATCAACAAAGTCCAAGAGGGTAGCATATTTCAGAAAAAGAGATGTGCAAGAACAAGGGGACACAATTTGAAGATGGGAGATGGCTCAGGGGCAACGTGAGGACGTATTTTTTCACAGTGAGGGTGGTGGACACATGGAACAGCCTTTCTGAAGAGGTCATGGGGTCACAAACAGTGGGGGAATTCAGGAATGCATGGGACAGACATAAGGCAATTCTGGTGGGAGGCAGGAAGAAGTAGGCTGTTGGTTAACTAGGATCTATAGCTTATCCAATAGGTAGGGAAACGGGCATACTGGGTAGGCCAAGTGGTCCTTATCTGCCATCAAAGTCAATGTTTCTATGTTTCTTCATTTACTTTATAGGTACCTTCAGGTTCCTGGTCACCATTACCCCACCCACCCTTTCCCCCAGACCCTGTCCCCGGAGGCAGAGGATAAAGTAAAATGATTGTGATGAGACACACCAATGTTTGTATAAATGTTGTCCCAAACAGTCAAATCATTAACTATATTTATGACACAATGCTCAAAGGTTCCTTCAAAAACCCTGAAAGTCAGCAGGTGTTTCTTGTTAGGAAGTCAATTTCTATTGAACTCTTGTTGAATGTTAATACGTTCTCTATGCTGAGTCCCTGTTTCCTCATTTACATCAGTATAGTGTAGCAATATTCCAGTCTAGGGCAAAGAGAAAAGTCAGGAGAGCCCTCATCATTTGTGGGAGTGGTTTACACTATCCCCTTCCTAAAATCTTGGTCTGCATCAAGTTCATCAACAGAGTCCATCTGTAACAATGAACAGGTACTGTAGCATGCACAGTCTTTCTAAACAATTGTTTCCTGACTGGAGTAGCCATACAATACATAAGGAGTTGCCACGTTGTTATTTTGTTTTTTTTTTAGGTGGTCTCCATTACCCCTCCACTGGCTGAGTGGCAACCCTTCAGCGGCCTACTCAGGAGACATCTGCAGTGGTGAAAGTGTTCTTCAGGGTCATCCTTCCCTCTGTTTCTTCATCACCAGTATCATTGAAAACTCCCCTGCATCTTTGGCTTGCAACAGCAACCAGCTTCCTTCACCTGCTTCCTCCCTCCTGTTTCTTCAACACTAGTAGCATCGGAAGTTCCCTGGATCTTCAGCTTCATATGATGACTGTTATTCCTCAGATTCTTCTGTTAGCCAATGAAACCAATCTCATTAAACAGACTATTTTCTTTTTTTTTGTTAACAAATCTTTATTCATTTTTCAAACAATAGACAGACATACAAATACCTGGTCAAGCCAGGGTACACAGTCCCAAACTGACTGTGTGAACTATATACAGCCCATCTATATGCATACACAGCAGGTGGAACCACCCTCTAAAATAATAGCATATTCCTATATCATCTATACCCTAAAATAACTGGTCTGCAAATGTATTTAATCTACCTAGAAATAACCCCAATACCATTACACCTTCTACGCTAAAGACAGCATCGGACCACAGGCTTCTTTTAGGAAGCATTCCTTCCATAAGGTGGCGCCCTGCTGTGTCCCCTGGAAAGAAAGAGAGTCCCCATCCCCCCATATAACCAAGCAGACCAATGCCATCATACTGTTACCCTTATATGTAAACCATAACATCTCAAAAACGGCTGTACAAATAATCATTTAGACCAAAATAGTGCCATAAATGACTGTTTCTCACTCCAGCATAACTTCCTTCTGTTAATCACAATCCGACAGACAGGCCTGTGTTTGGATATTTGTACCCTGCTGCAAATAAATCGCATCTAATGCCACCCATCTTTTAGCATATAACCCTTTTCTCCCCTCCAAATATAGATGCCTCTTTGTTCTACCCAAAGCCCCCATAAGATCCCTCACCCATTGATCATAAGCATAGATGTGATCATCCTTCCAATGTTGTAACAAAAAGGATTTAACTACCGCTGCCATCAAAGAGAGATGGTATTTAGGTGTAACACCAGAGATTTGCAAAAAATCACCTAAAACACATATCTCTGGTGTTATAAATTCTGAATAATCCAGCATTGGGTCCATATGCTGTTTAACTTCACCCCAAAGAGGCAATATTTTACTACACCCCACAGCACGTGCAAGAGATCACCCATTCCCATCTCGCATCTGAAACATGGGTCTGTCTGTCTAAGGTTTCTATCACATAGTTTCACAGGGGTAAAATACATATTAGAGACAATAAAAAAATGCATGCGCTTATATTTGGGTATAACTATATACTTGCTACTCTTCCAAATATTATCCCAAGCAGGGCTCTGAGTAGCCATCGCTTTATCCCAATATGAGACTCTTATAGGAGAGTTCGGACTAAGAAAATCCAGGAGCACTTTGTATACTTGTGAAAGGGAGTTAGATTTTGGATCAACTTCCTTTAGCTTATCCCACGTAAAGGAGTTATCTGTAAAACCCCCAAGCCTCTTCAGCACCCCCTCCAACATTCGTGTAAGCTGCAACCTTTGAAAAAAAATACATTCCTTCACATCGGGTCAGAAGGGGCACTCTATTACCCTGAATGACATCCCTTAGCTTCAGACCCGATACCTGGTTAGCCCACCGCATACAAATTACCTGACCCCCAATTACTAAGTTGGGAGTACCCAGCACAGGTTGGTCTCTGGCCTTCATTTGGTCCTTTCTCTGTACAGGAGTAAGAAATGACCACCAGGCTTCTGCGATTTCGCAATTGGATTCCCATACACTTTTTTAAGACCTTTTTCTGCATTGGCGTACAACAGTGCCTCCGGAGAGAGGCCGGAATCTTTTAACATTTGCTCTCCATTTGTAGCCAGATTGGAATGTAAATCTCCCCGTCCAGATTTCTAACCCATCGAATAATAAGATCCAGCTGTCCCGCCTCATAGTAAACACGGAGATCAGGCAATTTGATCCCTCCCAATGTATGCGGTAAGCACAAAACATTATGCTTTTTCCTAGGAGGTTTAGCATTCCATAGAAATTCTGAGAGTAACTTCCTAATTATACTGAACCATGTTTTGGGGATATTATATGGGGCTAGGTACACCGGATTTAACAACCTAGGTAATAGATTCATCTTAATAAGACCCAATCTAGCCATAAAATTCAAAGGAAGTTTGTTCCATCTTAATATATCCCCTTTAATTGCTGATATAGTCCCCCTCCATATTTGTTTCAGCCCCCACCTCCATATTCGCTGTAATCCAAATACCCAAATATTTAATTTTATCTGTCATCCATTGTAATCGCAGTGGTGCAAAATCTGCCCTTTAAACATACGGCATCAAAGAGAGGATTTGGGTCTTAGTCAAATTTAGTTTATAGTTTGAAATTTTAGAGAATTGCCTTATTAATTCTCTTATTCTCTCAAAACTAGATGCTGGATCTTGTAAGTGTAGAAGTACGTCGTCTGCAAAAACTGAAAATTTTAACTCCCTCCCCACTATCTTAATCCCCTTTATATGCATGTCCATATTGATAGCTCTCAACAGGGGCTCTAAATAAATGTTAAATAATATCGGTGAGAGAGAGGGCATCCTTGTCGGGTCCCATTTTCCAGCTGAATTTCATGCGAAACATAGCCATTACATAATAACCTGGCCGTTGGAGCAGCATATAAGTTTTTAATACCTCTGAGCAGACCCTCCGGAAAGCCCATCTTCTCCATTGTAGCAAAAAGAAAAGAATGGGAGACCCTGTCAAAGGCCTTTTCTGCATCTAAAGATATCAAGGCTAGGGGTAATTGAGAATAGGGCGCATAATTTAATATATGATGTAATTTCCTAAGAGCATCATGTGCACCCCTCCCTGGCATAAATCCCACTTGTTCCTGACTAATTAAACTAGGAGCAATGCACAAAATTCTATTGGCCAAAATTCTTGTAAGGATCTTAATATCTTGGTTCATTAAGGCTATAGGCCTGTAATTGCTAGGCAAATCCCTGGGCTTATCTGGTTTAGGAATTAGTGTGATATACGCCTGATACAATGGAGTATGAAACAACCCTTCCTGCATTATAGTACTAAAAAATTCCTGGAGCATGGGAAGTATAGCATGAATATGTGCCTGATAAAACTTAGCCGTGAGACCATCCGGCCCTGGAGTTTTACCGGCGGGCAGAGATTGCACCACCTCAATGATCTCAGATGCTCCTATAGGAGCCGTTAACTCCCTAGCTTGTGTTGGGTCCAGGACTGGTAAGGGAATTCCCTCTAAGAAATTTCTGATTTCCTTCTCCCCAGCAAGATTTCTAGCCTGGTATTTTTCTTTAAAATATGACGCAAATGCGTCCGCCATTTCCTGAGGATCCTTTAAAAGCTTTCCCTCATACTGAATAGAGGTAACCATTCTATTCGCTTCCCATTCCTTGACTCTAGCTGCTAGTAGATGCCCAGGGACATCTCCTTGCAATAAGTATTTAGCTTTAATCTTTTCTAACCAGAATTCTACTTTACCGTAGACAATATCCGCCAATTCCCCTCTCAAACTTTTAAGTTCAGCGTCAATTTCCCCAGAGGACCCTTCCAGTGGCATCAGCGAGTCAATTGCCCTCAAAATAAATTCATCTTTTTCCCTTCTCTGTCTGTTTCTTTGCGCTGCAATAACCTGGGCTACCCCCCCCATACAACACCTTACAAGTTGGCCAGGCCAACATTTTATTTTGCAGCGTAGGTAATTGTTGCTGTATGATTTCTAGTAGTGCATCCTCTAGCTTTTCCCGCACTGAAGTCTCCATCAATAAGGAATCATTCAGCCTCCACCGATATAGTCTAGGAGGGACAGGTCTTGGTTCCCACATCAACTGGATAGGGGAATGGTCCGAGAAAATTCTACCCCCTGTTGTCACATCCCTTACCTCCCTGAGTGCCTCCCTGTTTACCAAAAAAAAATCAATCCGAGATTGGCTCTTATGAGCCGCTCAGTAAAATGTCATGTTATTGCCCCCGGTAGAGTGGATCCTAATCAGATCTACCAACGCTGCAACCTCAAGCAATCTGTTCAGGGCAATCTGAGCCCTAGTCAAAGGCCCTCTGGACGGTGGTATCCTGTCCTCCTGGTTGTTAAAATAGGTATTCCAGTCACCTGCCAGAATAAGAGAATGTGAGGAAAAAACAGCTATATCTCTTTCTACTGAGGCAAAGAAATCAGGATCAGCGGGAGTTGGTCCGTAAATAGAAGCAACTGAAATTGCCTTACCAGACAGTGTGCCCGAGAGATAGATCCCTCTGCCATCCTCCCTTGCAAACACTTGTTCTACCTTGTATGGACAGATTTTCTTTATTATAATCACCACCACCCCCCGAAGCTCTTTCTTTACCTACCCCAAAAACTTGTCCCACCCATAGTCGCTTAAGACCACTCAGTTCCTCCGTCAGTAGATGTGTCTCCTGTAAAGCAGCAATATGAGCCCCCATTTGATCGATATGTCTCAAAATTACCATTCTTTTATGTCTACCCCAAGTCCCTTAATATTCCAAGAAATTATTTTAACACATGACATTAATAAACATCAAAATGATTTTGATTAAGCCCTCACACTGTGCCCTTTCAAGGTCTGCATCCCCCTTTCTCCCTATATTGGACTCTCTCTCTCTTTCCAGTTCCCATTAACCCCCCCTCCACCCCCTTGCCCCCGATCCCTAGATCGTCTGCCTACCAGATATCGAATCATGGATGAACCCCTTCCTGTGCTATCCCCCAGCCCCTACCCTTAACGAAGCAACTCCAGGGCCTAGCCCATAACCAAAAAACAACTAATATATAGCTACCTTTCTTCTCCTACATCCTTCTTTCCTCCTTTCCCATCTTTCCCTTCCCCCTACTCCACACATCCTCCACAGAAGTCTAAGACTGCCCTTAGCTTCTACGTAAATAAAGTTAACTAACATCCTCCAGACTCCAGCTTGGTAATAGATTAACAAACCTAAGCGACTCTCCCATCACTGTTTCCTTGTCAACTGGGCAGTTCCTCCTGCATTCTGAGAACTACCAGAGAGCCCTTGAGCCTTAGTCCCTATCAGTATACGCTCCAAATAGCACTGCCATAATATCTTGCAGCAAAATATCGTATACATTACAGCGCATTATGACGCGATACAGATCAGCGCAAAGTGGAAATAGTGCCATCTGGTGGCGATATTCATAAATACCTGCCACAAGTATTGCTATGTACACTCTGCCTTCAACTTATTACAGATCCCATGGGGCACGCCAAGCTGAGGGAGACTGCATCTACTTCAGAAAAGCGCAGATAGAAGCAGCTCTTATTGCTCTTTTCTCACTGGGTTCCCCAAAATTCAAAAATGACAACAGCCATTTTTTCATACTCACTTAGCGAGCTCCATACAAACCCTCCTTTTCCAAATACTCGTGGATTTACTAGACCTTGCAACCCACCACCTCACGGTAGTTCGCTCATCTGTAGTCCTATTAGTGTGTTGCCCCCCCCCCGATTACCTGTGATACCACCCATCACTCTCTTTCCATTTACCTTCCTCTCTTAACCCCCCAAGGGGAGGGTCCCCTTTAAGTTCCAAGCTCTAACTGTTCCCACTGAAGCCCTTACACCTCCAATCCCCTATTACACTACCCCATCTCCCTGGATAGCTATTTAGCTTCCGCCTTATTCAACCCTCACAGCTCTAAGTTGAAATCAATCCACCCTCACCCCAAAATTGACCCTCGATAACCCAACAGCCTTAATATAACCCCTTAAACCCAACATTTACAACAGTAAACTGAAAAACCTGGATAACAATATAAACTTGTCAAATCCTTTCATCCTCCAGAGTCCCAGTCTTTCAGGTTAAAACAACCCCCTTCTTGTCTGGACCAGTTCAGGTCAGCGACTTGAATAACCTGGGGAGTTCCAACCGTAACCCTTCTAAAGCATCCTTTGCTGTTAAAAATCTCCCCCGGTTTGAAGTCGTACCACCAATGTTGCGGGGTATTGCAAGCAGAACTTAATTCCTGCAAGATATAACTTCTTCTTGATCTCCAGTATTCCTTCTGCTTCTCTCTAACCGCTGGTGTTTGATCCTGAAACAACCAGAAAGAAGCACCATTCCATTGTAGTGACTTCTTTTGTCTAGCAGTAAACAGCACATGGGATTTCTCTTTGTAATTAAGAAAGCCCATAATTATCACCCGAGGTCTTGCCCCCAGCGGTGGCATCTCTCTTAATGCCCTATGCGCTCTCTCCAAGTTATACACTTCCCCAAACGGAGTAGGGCCCAGCAACATAAGCAGCAAGTCCTGCATGAAGGAAACACAGTCCGACCCTTCAGCCCACTCTGGTAGCCCTGCTAATATCAGATTATTCCTCCGACTTCTCGATTCTTGATCCTCCATTCTCTCTTCAAGCTTCTCAACCTGTTTTCTGACCACCACTAACTCCTGCTCGATCGTAGATACCTTCATTTCCTGAGAGGAGAGCCAAGCTTCTGCATCCCCCATTCTCTGTGAAAGTGAGTGCAACGCCGGTTTCACTGCTGCAAAATCAATCACAAGCCCCTACAGCATTTGTTTAATTTCTTGTATATCTTCAGTAGTCGGACAGGAACCCCCTTCCTTTCCTAACTCATCCTCCTGCTCGTTCAGAGTAGGGGATTGGGGCTTCGATCTTTTAGTAGCTGGGGTTCTCCCTGCAAGAGGCTCCACGACTCCAGCTTCCATCTCGGTGCTGTGAAGCGGCCTGGTACTTCGGCCAAACACACACTATCCATGAGGTCACCTCGCTTCCTTTTCTCCCAATCTTCAGCAATACCACCAAAATTCAAGCCCACAGCACCTCACCAGCCAGATATAAGTATTTTTAATCAAACTTCAGTGGTCCCGGAAGTTTTACTGCCTTTTGCCTGTTTTAGGGCCTCAGAGCAGCACAGAAGATATCTATTCAGACTCAGCTCATCACGTGATTCCCCAAACTGACTATTTTCTTATCTTGAACTGGTAAATCACTAGTTGCTCCTGGCTAGGACATTCATTTATTGAATTGTGCACAGGGTATTAGTAAATTGGATGTCTGCAGACATACAGTATGTCTCTAGGTAGCCCTTATAGAGTATAAGCATTTTTGTAACTATTGAAAGAAGTGGTTGTTAATTCCTGACATGACACAATTGACTTTGTTAATAAAGTCCTTTATTGCATCTGGAAATTCATGCCTGCCTTTTCTTGGCAGAAGAAGTGAACTTCACCTTCAACCACCCACCACAAACTTGGCATAGCCCCTTGCTGATCCTTCCACTGGAATAGAAAGTCCAGAACTAAGGAGTATAATGTCAGGCATTACAACAAATGAGTACTGAAACCATTTGATTTTTATTAAATGCACCTACATCGGCCCGGTGGCACTGAGGGCTGAGGTGCTAGTGCCTTACCTCATGCTACGCCGGCGACCCATGTTTGGGAATGAGCACGGGCCATCGGGGGTTGGCAGGGGAGGAGAAGGATTGAGCGTCTGATGGACTGCTCTCCCTCTCTGGGGAGGGGGGTTCCTGATGGTCGGCACTTGCTCGCCCCCTGGCGGAGGCTGGAGGACAGGGCGCCATACCACAAGCTGGGAGGAGTTGGGCCAGACGCCTGGAGGAAGCGCTTGTGGAAGCGTGCGCGCCCCCCCCTCCACTGGCAACATTGCACGGTCCGACTGCTAGGGAGAAAAATTGGAGGAAATAGACTGCCGTGTAGGATGGCGGAGGGCACCTCGCAGGCTTCACCCCCCGGCTAGCCACGGCGCTGGCCAACTATATCCGGACTTCAGTGGGGGAGTTGGGGACCCCCCCCACTGACCCTGCCAGGGGGGCAAGCCCTTGGGCCAGGTCAGCGTCGGCTGGTAGACGCCGAGGGACGGGGCTGGGGACACCCTCCTGAGATAGCCGGCAGTGGGGAGAGAAAACTCATAACTAAAAAAAAAAGCACCTACATCTAATTCCTCCTTTAAGGTAGTAAACCCACCTCTGTGTTTCCTCAGGCTGTCCATTTTATGGCCCTTAGTGCTAGCTGGGGAAGTCAGACATAACTAATTCAGCCTTTCTTGTTTCACTTGTTTCATGGTGCTGGAGCCTTAACCCATTAATGTCTTGGTTTGAGTTTCTACTGTAGCAGTAGTCCAGTCTAGGGCAAAGAGAACTTTACATCAATTAACTGTGTAAGAGGTACATTTAAGTCATTCAGAAGAGAACTTGCCATGTCTTCATTTACCAAACCTATATACTGTCCAGAATAATTGTCTCACCTTGTGAACCTTTGAAAAATACTTTAATACAATAGTCCTTAAGAGTTTGTAAACATCTCTTTCAAATTAAAATTTGTCAGGTGCTGTTATGTGGTACAAAGATCAAGCCCTTACTCAGGGCACTTATCTGGACATCTGTTTTTGGCACTTATCTGAACATGTGTTTATGGTTGTGATGAAATATTTAACACAGACACATTTATTGCTGATTCTTGGCGTGTTTTCTCATTGTCACTTATTTTGTTCCAACATTTTTTCTTTGAGCTTGAGTATTTTCTTTTTCTACAAGTTTGCCTGCTATATGTTATCTATGCCTATGGATAGTACTATAGCACACCTGTGGGAGAAGCATTCATTTGGGGTGGTGTACAGACTATCTTCACAGGGCATAGAGTTGGGCAGGGAGCTAGGGGACCAGATCAGGAGAGTAGGAGGAAGAGGGAAAATTGTAATAGTAGGAGACTTCAGTCAACCTACAGTCAACTGGATTACCCTGGCTACCTACTTTTGCAGGGAACAGCTCCTTCTGGGTGCTATCCAGGGGTGTTTCCTGACATAGGGACTCACAGAGTCAACTACTGAAGAAGCCATACTTGGCCTAGTGTTCTTGGATGGGGAACATGTCCAGGAGGTAGAAGTCAGGGATCCCCTTGCAGGCAGTGACCACTGCACAGTGTGGTTTTATATCAACATGGGGAAAGAAGTAGCCAAGTCCAAAATGAGAGTAGTGGACTTCAAGAAGGCAAACTTTGATAAAATGGGTAAAATACTAGAGGGGCACCTAGCAAAGCTCCAAACAGAGATGGATGCAGATCAGAAATAGTCCGTCATTAATATGGGAATTAATTGAGGTCACAGACACTTTCGCGAAGGCTTGTAAAAATAACTCCAGGAACAAGAGACCTAGTTGATTTCGCAGGAAGGTGGCAGGAAAAAGTGAATGAAAAGAGGGCTGCCTGCCTGAGATACAAGCGTACCTTGAGGGAGGAGGAAGAGAGGTTTATGCAGAGAAATCTAAAGAGGCATGGAGAGAGGTCCACACAGCCAAGACTGTGAAAGAACTGAGACTGGTGCAGGGGATTAAGAAAGGGGAAAAGGACTTCTTCAGATACATTAAGGAGAGAAGATTGAGAAGAGATGGGATTGTGAGGATAAAGAAGGAAGAAGGATAGGCAGAAAAGGTGAAGATCAGGCAGTGGCACTAAATGAGTATTTCTGCTCTGTCTTTACTAGGTAACAGGACGGATCTATGCCACAGGGGATGAATGAAGGGGTGCCGTAGGGGTGGTGAGGAATATAATGGGGAGATTGGGGTTGACAGGGTCTTAAGAGGATGAAGGGAATTGTGGGTGGACAAGGCACTTGGCCCAGATGGAGTACACCTGAGGGTCTTGAGAAAGCTGGCAGAGGTATTAGCAGTCCCCCTGATGGACCTGTTTAACACTCCACTGGAGCAGGTGTGTGTGTGACAGGACTGGAGGATGGTACATGTGCTACCACTCCACAAGAGTGGTCCTAGAGATGAGCCAGGTAACTACAGACCAGTCAGCCTAACCTCTATAGTGGGTAAATTAATGGAGACTACTGTAAAGGAAAGGCTGTGTCCTTTCTTGAAGTAAATAGTCTCCAGGATGACAGGCAGCATGGATTTGTCAGGGGGAGAACCTGTCAAACAAATATGATAGACGTCTTCTACTGGGTTAAAAGGACACTGGACAGGGGGCAGGCCATGGACGTCCTGTATCTGGACTTCAGCAAGGTGTTTGATTCAGTGACACATGGCAGGCTGATCAGCAAGCTAAGGGACCTTGGAATAGGTGACAAACTGCTGGGGTGGGTCGAGAGATGGCTACAGGACAGGAACCTGAGAGTGGTGATAGGGGGCAAACTATCCAAACCTAGGCCTATAACTAGTGGAGTCCCACAGGGCTCAGTTCTTGGATCTGTACTGTTCAACATCTTTATTGGTAACATAGCAGAGGGTGCCACAAGTAAGATCTGCCTTTTTGCAGATGATACCAAGCTCTGTGTGAGGGTGGACACAGTGAAGGGGAGACAAGAATTAAAGGAAGATCTGGCTAGGCTAGAGAAATGGTCTGGCATCTGGCAGTTGGGATTCAATGCTAGAAATGCAGGGTCATGGACCGGGGTGCCAAGAACCCAGGGGCCAGCTGCTGTCTGGGGGGAGTACAGATGACCATCTCAGAGGAGGAAAAGGACCTTGGAGTGTTGGTCAGGGGTGACATGAAGCACTCTGCATAGTGCCTTAAGGCAGTAGCCAAAGCAAATAAAATGCTGGGCTGCATTGTTAGATGACTTACCTCTAGGAGGTACAAAATTATTATGCCACTGTACAGGTCTCTGGGGAGACCACACCTGGAGTACTATGTACAGTTCCAGTGCCCTTATCTGAAGAAGGATATCAATCTACTGGAGGGAGTCCAGAAGAGGGCAACAAAGATAATCTAGGACATGATGGACAAAACATATGAGGAGAGGCTGAGGGAGCTCAACATGTACTCCCTGGAGGATAGAAGAGAAAGGTGGGGGGGACATGATAGAAACCTTGAAGTACCTTAAAGGCATAAACAGAGTTGGATCAGAGGGCATCTTCAATTTAAGAAATGAGGGTACTACAAGGGGGCATAGCCTGAAGCTGGTGCAAGGTAGATTTATGAAAGAAATGAGACACTTTTTCATTGAAAGAGTGGTGATGGGGAGGAACAAGTTACCGGAGGAGGTAGTTGGTGGTGAATACAGTGGCCAGTTTCAAGGGGGTGTGGGCTGGGGAGTGGGTCAGGGTGAAAAAGAAAATTAGAATGGGAGAAATAAGTGCTGTGAATGGGAAGGGGGAGTGTAAGGGGAAGAGATGGATCACTCCAAGAAGAGTGGTGGGGGGGCAGATTCAGGGATCTAAATCTAGTTACACACTCAAGCAGACTTGACAGACCATTATGACCTGTTTCTGCTGGCAATTTTATATGTTCGTATGTCTGCTGCTGCTGTTGATCTGTCGGTTCAGTCCAGTCTGGTGGTGGTGGGGGGCGGGTCTTGCCTATTTCCTATTATGTCCTTTTGAAAAATTCACCCTTCTTTTGTTTTCAGGGTGATTGTTAGTGTCACCTTTATTCAAATTTCAGTTTCTACTTTTACTTCTCTGGTTACTCCTATATGAATGTAAACATCCACATTTATAGTATTCTGAACAATCTCCTTGTCCCAGGAGAACCCCCCCCCCATCACTTCTTAATCCAGTTCATCTCTCAGAAATCTTGTCTGTTTTCTTTCTTACACCTATGCCTCATATTTACTTTTTTAATTACAGCTTTATTTAATTGTAAGAAACAGTTATGTCTCCTATAATTTAGAAACACCTTTAATTGGGTGTCAGCGTGGCTCAGTTAGTAGCACATCCGCCTCAGGACCAGAAGATCATGGGTTCTCATCCCACACCAGGATTGGACTTGTACATAAAAAGCTGGCACCTGAGTGCAGTATTGGGGGTGCTGTACTGTTGGGGTGTGCCATCATTCGGATGAGACATTAAACTGAGGTCTCATCTACCCATCCTGGTGCTGTCCTGGTGGTGTCCGGGTGGAAGTAAAAGAACCCAAGGCATTCTTCACAAAGAGTAGGGGACAGTCCTGGTATCCTGGCCAATATCCCCTTCCCATATAACCTTGTTCATGAAATTGTCCAGGCGGTGTGTGGGTGCTGATGTGCAGTATGGCCACCACTACACATTCAGACACTTCACTACCAGTCTAGAATTGCTTTTAAAGTGCTTTGGGATACATTGTGTATGAAAAGCACTATATAATTGCTGATGATTCTTCTTCTTCTTGAGTATTAACATGCAATCTTCTATCTTGTTCAATTAAAGTGTTAACCAGTTCTAAGGAACACGTTTCCTATTCTTTTTCCCACCTCTCAGTGAAATCAGGATCCACTGTGCCTCTGGATGGAATTTTGGCCACCCACAAGCCCCTTGGAGCTCTTTTTTTTCTAGAATATTCTGACAGAGTGGCCCCATCAAACCAAGCATTTACTTCTTTGCATTTTCAACTTTTCAAGCCTAATAAATAATTCAG
Source organism: Neoceratodus forsteri (assembly GCA_016271365.2). Lineage (NCBI taxonomy): Eukaryota > Metazoa > Chordata > Ceratodontiformes > Ceratodontidae > Neoceratodus > Neoceratodus forsteri. Next base: position 1,697,125,852 of record CM057449.1, on the reverse strand, counting down.
TAAATTCATTCGAGTTGTTCTCAATTGAATTGTCTTCCAAGTTTTTCTCTCCACATTACCTTATGTGGTGAATGGAATGCCTTCTCTAGGGTTTTCACCAGCTGTAGGGAAACGTTCTTCCTCCTCCTCAGTTTAGTCGAGTAGCTCTTGATTCACTGCCTCCTGAACACAAAACAGGAACCAGTAAAATAATGTTCTATTGAACCTCCTTACATTTGTTTCTGCTGAAAAATGTTAAAAGCTTCTTAGCATGGTGTTCTCCTTGTTCACTCTAAACCATGCACTGTAATGCTCATGGAGGATCATCGAGTGTAAACTAATATCCCTGGCTAGGTATGCATGTGCAATCATGTATATGAGCTCCCCAGCATTGGCTAGAGTGCAGAACTTCAAATTGTCAAAAAAAAAAAAAAAACTGCTGGTACGCAAAGGGACAACTCCCAGGGTTGCTGCCAGACAAATAATCAGGATTAAAGCAAACAAACAGAAAAATACAATGTACACACTGAGTGAGTGGCAGGCAGCAAATTTATTATTAAAAAGCACACACACCAAGGACCAGCTACCCCATGCACATTCACTTAATCAAAGACTTCATTAGGGGTGGTAACAATCAGAACCAATACCTTTCAATATGTTTTTATAATGCAATTCCTTAATATTCATAGCCACAAAAGTAGCCGTGTGGAGATTTAAAAAGATCCCCTTCAAAGCATCATTTAAGTCATATACTGTATCCAAATACATTTTCACCATTAAATCTAATGAAAACATCTCTCGATAGATAGACAGACAGACAGAGACAGATAGACAGGCACTTTAATGTTAAACCTCAAATTTCAAACTTTAATATCTTTGCAACCGTTCAATGGATTTGCATGAAATGTTGCATGCACAGTATCAAGGGGAAGATCTCTTGACATGCCAAGCTTTGTTCTGGTCAGATGTGTGGATTTTAAAAAACAGATTGAAAAAATGTTTAAAAAAAAACAAAAAACTGTTGCTGTTTTTTTTTACCATCGCCTGAAGCCCAGATGGTTTGGAATTTTGGTCTGAACTTTTCTGGGTAGAAAGAGCTTGGCTCAGAAGGATTTCCTGTAGTGGTTTGGTGAAAAAATATGAATCTTTTCTAAAGTTATTACATTTTAACATTTTGAGTTCTGAGCATGCTCAGTACAGTAAGTGTTTCAAAATAGCTCTGTGAAGTTTTTGCATAAGGGGGCCTTTTTCATGAGAGAAATAATCTTTTTTTTCATGTGCCTCCATCCTGTTTTCCAATTTTCCTTAAAAATTCAAGTTTTCAAAACCACAAAAATCATATGCTGGAGAGCGATCAACACATGTTGCTTGCTTATCGGGACCCACTTAGCTGGATTCTACACTTAACTATTGCAGAATGGAACTTGAAATTTTTTTTTTAATATTATACAGTAAATCTTTTTTCATGACGTGATATGAAAAAAGATTCCTTTTCATATCACGAGTGATGAAAAATTATCCTTTTTCATGAGGGGAAACTGCTTTCTGTGGTTTCCAGAGGTACCCCCCAACCCTCCGATCCTCATTTCCATATTTATTTATTTTCCTGGTGTCTAGTGGCACCCTCACCCTGCCATCACTATCCCCATAATTTGTTTCAATTGTCCCTGTTCTCTAGTAGCACCCCTCTAACATCTGATCACCATTTCCATAATTTTTAATTGCCTTGTGTCTAGTGGCACCTCTACCCTCCTCATTTTGGAGTTGTATTTCCCTGATGTCTAGTGGCACCCCTCACACTCTGTTCTGTGTAGTTCCTGAAATAAAGAAAATAGTTCCTCAATGTCTTTTTTTTCCCTGTAAATAAGAAAACAGTCCCTTGGTGGTGCACCCATCCACCCTGATCTCCCACTGAGCAGCCACCACCCTGCAGCCCCCAGACTCCCCCACACCCCCTCACTCACCTGAACAGGTCCCAGGATGAAGATCCACTCTCCACCCTAAGACACATATTGCAACTGGAGCCGACAACTGCTATATGAGAAATAAGGCAAGTGTGGTTCAATGCATTTCAATGGGGTTTTCAACTTTGTTGTATTACTTTGCCATTTATGCTTATTTTGACACCAGATTTTCAACATGGCATTTCTGAGAACCCACCTCATGAACAATGTCAGTGGAATTATGCAAATCTGCCCCAAAATATGATTTTGCAGTCGCTTGGTAAAATTACCTTTTGGTGGGATTTGAAAATTTCCATCATCTTTGTTCATGAGGTGGGCTCATAAGAAGGGTATGTTCAAGTTTTGTAACAAAAATATGTTAAAATGGCAAAGCTATGTGCATCTGTTGAAATAAAGCTATGTTTGCTCATAACTTTTGTAATTTTCAATGCTGTATTTTCAACCCAAATTTTAAACATAACCATTTCTTTACACCAGCTCATGAATGTGACAGCTGTCATGTTTCAGATCTTCACCAAAATGTGTTTTCATGCCTCTGGCATGGAATGACGTTATGGTGGTGCAGAATGACATTTCTTTGGGATCTGAAAAGTTTCAGTACCAGGTTCATGAAGTTGGGTAATAACATGGCTGTGTTGACAATTAATTGCATTTGTGTTACAAATGGAAGTGGACCCAGTGCATTTACACTAACATACATATACACATATATAGAGGGGTGGGAGTGCAGGGCCCAGGGCTCTGAGCTCCCACAGACAAATAAGGATATGATTATACTATCTTAAAAAGTAAGGACATTCTTTGCAAAATCTCTGTTAATGCAACATTTAGGATTCAAGTTAAAGTGAGAAAAGTTGGGAAATGTTGCTTTAGGGTTTCCAACCCTAAAACCCCAACCCAACCCCTAAAGCAAATTGGGGTGGACTCTTCCTAGGGGTTGTCAGACCTAAAGCTCACCCCATTAGGTGTGTATGTTTCTGGAGTATATAGAATATGGTGAACTTTAGGGTTGACAACCCCTAGGAAGAGACCACCCTTGATTTGCTTTAGGGGTGGCATTGGGGTTCTAGGGTTGGAAACCCTAAAGCCACATTTCCCTACTTTTCTTACTTTAGCCTGAACCCTAAATGGTGCATTAACCGAGTTTTTTGCATTATTCTTTATATCGTGCTATAATTAATCCAGATCATTGCATATGATAAATACATGCTGCAGTTGTGCTGGACTTATTCCAAGAGAAGACTTCACTTCACTATATGGTACTTGGGTCCATGCAAGTAACACTGCACCTTCTCTTCCCAGGCCAATGGGTGGTGCCACATGACAGCGCCACCACCCCAGCCTCAGCACATCCAGACTGCTCATTGAGCTCACCCACAAACTCAGCTCGCTGGCATGGGATCACAAAATACTATCCACTGGTACAAACGCTTGCACTACACAAAACATTCCTTAATATTTTTTTATTATTTTCACCCAGATTTTCAAGGTATTTGTTTTATGATTCCCTCTTGTAAACATGACATGTGGCATTTGTAAAATAATTCCAAAATGTAATTTTGCAGCACAAGTGCGTAAACATGTCTCATCCAGGATTTGAAAAACAACACTTCTCACATTTATGAGGGGGTATGAAAAAAATGGCTATGGTGAAAATTTGGAGTGAAAAATATTGATAATTACTAAAGTTATGAGTGAGCAAGGAAGAATTTAACAGTACATATGTACTAAGGTTCATACTAAGGTTAGAAGAAAGAGCTAGTAGGCCAAAGCCCATAATGCTCCTATGCTAGGCCATAGAGTAGAATGTTAAGTCATACCCAGACATAATTAGCGTGTCGAGATGATGTTTAAAAATCTCTTTAGTATTACTTGTTACTACATCAGATGGAAGTCTATTCCAAGGCCCAATAGTTCTTACAGAAAAGAAAAACTTACGATTATTATGTTTAAAAGATTTACCAGTTAACAGGAGGACATGACCTCTAGTATTATGTATTGATGACTTAAAAGAAAATCCTAACTCAGTCATGATATAGGGGTCATGAATAATGTCATATAGGAGGAGAAGGTCACCTCTAATGCGTCTTACTATCAGAGGCATTAGTTTCAATGTATCAACCTAAACTCATAAGATGAGGATTCGAGACCAGATATTTTTAGTGTATTTACTGAACCCTTTCAAGAGAGTAACTATCTGATTTTTTAAAAGGACACCACAACTGTGAAGCATATTCAAGATGGGGATGGACATAGGACCTGAATAGGGGTAACAACACCTCCTGATCTCGAGATCTAATATTACTCAAAATAGACCAAATAATTTTATTAGATGTACTAATAACCGAATGCATATGCTTGGAATATGTTAAGTCATCTGAAATTTTTATACCCAAATCCTTATCATCATTAGTGGCACACAATGGTAAATCATCCAGAATATTCTGGAAATTTAAATTATTAGAACCCAAATGCATTACTTTGCATTTTGTAGAGTTTAACTTCATGCCCCATTTATTAACCCAGGTACTAATAATATCAAGATCATGCTGAATACAAGATATTTAGTCTAAATTAGAACATGGTCCTCTGATCTTCACATCATCTGCATATTTAATTGTAAATGAAAGACAGGTATTAGTTAAATCAGATATAAAATCCTGAAAAAGACAGGGGCCAAGAACCGAGCCTTGTGGAACACCACTTAAAACTTTACCAGAGTTAGAAAATGCCTCATTAATCATCACCTTTTGAGTTCTGTTTGAAAGCCAATTATGAATCCATGTAATTATATGACTATTAATACCAAGACCTGTGAGTTTTTGAATTACAGCCCAGTGTGGCACGGTGTCAAAAGCTTTACTGAAATCAATAAAGACAATGTCACAGGCTAACGGTTATCCAAACAAGAACTAAAATGTTCATAAAAGCAGAGCAAATTTGTCAGACAACTTCTACCCTTCTTAAAGCCATGTTGTTCCAAATCAGATGCATCAATAATAGGGGCAATAATATCCTTTAGTAGACTTTCTAACACCTTACATATTGATGAAGTCAAACTAGTAGGCTGATAATTTTCCCATAGATGTTTTGATCCCTTCTTATGTATTGGTACCACAAACGCCTCTTTCCATTCACAAGGGATAAAATTATATTGTAAAAAAAGGTTGAATAAAAGTTTGAGTGGAAAGGCAATATGTTTAGATAATAGGTAAAGTAAATGCCCTGCTATATTGTCTGGGCCTGAACAAAATTTACCTTTTAGTAAGTGCAGTTTTTTAAGAATAGACTCAACTGAGAATGTGATAAAAGTATCTGATGGTGAAATCATAGGTACATAGAAACAGAGAAACATAGAAGGTGACGGCAGATAAGGACCGCAAGGCCCATCCAGTCTGCCCATTTCTTTTTCTACCTTATAAATGTGCCATCGGCCTTTGCTCTGTCAGTGGCCTATCTATTCATACTTATCTGTATTGCTCCCTTATGCCTATCCCATGCCTGTTTGAAGCCCTGCACTGTATTCATAGCCACCACTTCTTGAGGTAGGCCATTCCATGCATCCACCACCCTTTCTGTGAAAAAAGAATTTCCTCACATTCACCCTTAATTGGCCCCCCTCTAATCTCATGCTGTGTCCTCTTGTCCTGCTATTTTTCTTATATTTAAACATGTTGGACTCTTTCACCTTGTTAATGCCCTTAAGGTGTTTGAATGCCTCGATCATATCACCTCTCTCTCCCTCCTTTGCTCAAGTGTATACATATTGAGCTCTGTTAATCTGTCCTGTACAGGTGATTGAACTTCTGATGCAGAGAAAACTTTACAAAATTCATTATTAAATACATCAGCCATGGCTTTCGGCTTATGGATAAGTATGTTTTCTGTTGTAAGAGGCCCCACCACACTTGGACTTTTCCTGAGGGAGTTTATATAAGAGTAAAATTGTTTGGAATTAGACTTACTAGCTGTTGTTGCCAATTTCATTTCCCATCTAGATTTGGCCCTACGGATGACTAATTTACACTTCCTACTTGATTTTAAATAGGATTGCCAATTAGAAGCTGTCCTATTCTTTAGGTAGTCACGATGTTTTTAATTTTTTATATTTATTAAACGTTTTATGTTTTTATTCATCCATCTAGGAGTCTGTTTCCCATTAGAATTCTTATTTTTTGATGGAATATAAGTATCACGAAGAGTCGAAATAAGTGATTTGAAAAGTACCCAACTTTGAACTTTGTTATTTTTGAACATTGACTCCCAAATTGTGAACATAGTCTTCCTATGACCCCCAAATCATGAAACTTGCAGGTGAACATTTTCAAATCACATTTGAAACATAATTTAGTGGAGTAACTCCCAAATCACCTTTTGAGCTGCATCTGAAAAATGTCTCCTGTGTTGTTCATGAGGAGGGATCCCAAAAAGGTCATGATTAAAGTTTGGTTGAAAAATATTGAAAAGTAGCAAAGTTATGACTGAATGTTGAAACATCCTGGAGTACAGTGTACAGTTCTGGAGACCATACCTACGTAAGGACATAGACAGGGTAGAGAAGGTTCAGAGGAGGGCAACAAAGATGGTGCATGGGTTGCATCACAAGTCCTATGAAGACAGGTTGAAGGAACTGAACATGTACTCCCTGGAGGAGAGGAGGGAGAGAGGGGATATGATAGAGACATACAAGTATCTTACAGGGAGGAACAGGGTGCAGGAAAACACTATTTTTAAGCGAAAAAGATGTTTCAGGACTAGAGGGCATGGGATGAAGTTGGAGGGAGGACGATTCAGAGGAAACATGGGAAAGAATTTCTTCACAGAACGGGTGGTGGACAAGTGGAACACCCTGCCAGAGGAAGTGGTGGGGGCTGAAACAATCACAGGATTTAAGAATGTATGGGATAGACATAAAGGAATTCTAGAGGTCAGGGGTAAGGGGAAATAGACTTCTAGGAAAACAAACTGAACTTACAAGCTCAAATGGGCAGACTAGGTGGGCCATAGGCCCTTATCTGACGACACTGTCTATGTATCTATGTAGCTATGTATCATTTAAACATTCACTCATAACTTGGTCATTTTACAATAAGAACTCACATCATGAATCTGGTAGGTGAACATTTTCAAATCCTGGCTGAAAGGTGATTTTGTGGAGCAACTATAAGATTACCTTTCAGGCCAGATTTGAAAACAAAATCACCTACAGTGGCATCCCCCAGGATGAAACCCACTTTTAAAGCACTCTGCAGTATGCTGCAGCAGACCTACTGAATAAAGCAATGTAATTTCAATGGCAATTAGTCCCTTTGGTCATGCAGGAAACTGTGGCCTTCACTTCATTCTGGCAGTGTCACATTTTCCTAAATGACAAAAGGGACTAATTGCCATTGAACTTATATTGCTTTATTCAGTAGGTCTGCTGCAGCAGAGTGCTGCAAAATGCTGCAGAATTGTGTTTCATCCTGGGGGAACGCCACTGTACCTTGTTCATGACAGCCCCTGACAGACTGCACCTGAACAAGGAGGGATCGGCAGTACTAAAGAGGAAGTTAGGGAAGTTTATTGAAGGAACGTATAATTTAAACTGAATTGAGGGGGTTAAGGCAAAGTCAACACAAGGAGGCAGAGGAAATGGGAGGCATCTGCCCCCAGGCTAGAGATAGAGAGCTCGAAAATAGTTTGACCAAGGGTAGGTAGTAGGGGAGGGCAGGGAGGTAGGGGGTACATGGTGGAAGAATTTGTCCATAAATGCCATGGGTTTGGGGAACAAAATGGTGGACTTGGAGGCCATTATGGTTGAAGAGGGACTGGACATCATGGTGATAACTGAGACCTGGTACTCAGAGCATCATACTTGGGAGACAGTTATCCTGAGGTACAGACTTTTTAGGAAGGACAGGACTGGAAGAAGGGGGGGTGGCATTGTAGATCAAGGATGACATTTGGGCAATGGAAGGGCAGGAAGAGAAAGGGGAGATGGAGATCCTGTGGGTCACATTGGATAAACGGATGGGAGAATCATTAAGGCTAGGGGTGATATACAGACCTCCTGTGCAGGGAGTGGAAGGGGACAGGCAGCTAATGCAGGCAGTGAAAGGGATGGCTCTCAAGGGGGAGCTTCTGCTAGTGGAGACCTAAACCTCCCTGATGTGGACTGGGAGATTCCGGCAGCTGTATCAGCCAGGAGCAGAGGGATCCTAGAGTCACTTCAAGGTGCTTACATGCAACAGCTGGTTAGGGGGCCCACTAGGGGTGATAACATACTTCCTCATCAATGGGGAAAGTGTGGAAGAAGTGGTGGTGGGAGACAGCCTAGGTACAAGCGATCATAGCACAGTGAGATTCAGGGTGAAGACAGGGAGGGTGTCAAATCAGACCAGCACAAGAGTTATGGACTTCAGGCAGATGGACTTTACCAGAATGAGGAAGATAAGGAAGATAGGGAACAAATGGTGGGGAAGGGGAGTATAGGAGATGAGGAGGAATTATGGGAATCCATTAAAGAGGGGTTACTGAAAGCCACTGAAATTTGCATCAAGAAGGTAAGAAAGAACAAAAAAAAGGAGGCCATTCTGGTTTACCAGGGAGGTGTCAGGGGCAATTAGGAAAAGGGCATTCAAGACATATAAGATGACTTAGAGGAAGAAGGACAGGGAGACTTACAGGGAGACGCTGTGGGTGGCGGGGCAGAAGATAAGAAGTGCTAAATGGACATTGAGGAGAAAATTGCTAGGCAGGCCAAAAGGGGGATAAACATTTTTTTAGGTATGTAGGGGAAAGGAGGAAGGTGAGGCAGAGTACCACTTATAATGGCCAATCATAACCATTGAGGATGTGTTGTAGCCAAAAGACAAGAGGACATGTTTACCCAGTGTTGTACTGACAGAGGGGTCTTGAATAACCTGAAACAAATAATTAAGAAGGTGAACTGAATGTAAAAAGTACACACACACACACACACACACACTCTCTTATATGACATATTTTCCATCTAGACAGTAAATCGACTCTGATGAGAAGAAATTAATTTGGTCAGTACACTAACAAAATCTTTAAAAGATGACTCTAGCAATAGTAGGTTACAAGTGAGCAATTTGTTTCAGCCAAAAAATGAGGACATAAATGATCTTGGTATCCACATAAAAGTGATAATCAGAAATTATTAGAAGGAACAAGCAACACTTTCAGCATTTGCCTTGAGCTGTCCTACATCTCAGATAAGAGTTACAAAGGGATTTGCTTTATTTCAGAATCTGTTTTTGGATACACATTTGTTCCAAAATATGAATGAGGGTAAAGCCAATTATTGAACACATGACAAGGTTCAAACAAATCTTTATTTGAAACTCCTAGCCTCAAATGAGCAGTAGCTATAATAGAAGATTATAGTTTTTTGACTTGTAGGCTAAGAGATCCCACCAGTGGATCTCTGAAAAGGCTACTTAAAATGATTTTTTTGAGGTTTCACATATACCTTCTTCACATAGTATGCCATTACAACCCATGCTTTAGATGTTGAAGCTGCAATTTGTTTTGTAAAAAAATCTGTCATAGACAATTTTTTATGTTTTATCAGCACTGTGTCCTCCAGTGTTCTGTGTTCGGTGTCCGGTCACACACCCAAAATGATGTCATTCAAAGAAACTATCAATGTTTTTCATAAGCACCAAGGAATTCTGGATAAATTGTAAAGTTGATGTAAATGTTACTTACTCAGACGTGCAGTCCCTTATTTTGGTGGTGGTGACTGCACCTAATATGTAGATGTAAATAGCAAGGCATTGTGGGTACAATAAGAAGTTGTTCTCCAATGATCTGACGGTAAGGTGCAGTCTCATATGTCTGTAGTGGTTTCGGCAATAAAGGCTCTCATATGTTTATTTTCAAAACAAGTCATTGTGCATATAGTATCCAGCTGACAAGATTTCTTTACTGAGAGATGCAATCTTCTATATCGGTAGTGTAGATGTCTACAATACCAAGACTGACCAACAGAGGTCTCTGTTTCAAAACAGGGCTTGAAAACTTTGTTTCCCTTGCATGATGTCACGCTTGGGGGCTACAGGACTGAGAGAAAAAAGGGGCGGGTTATGCAAATGAAGCAACGCACAGAAATAAAAGCATTTATCCCAAGGAAAACTGTACTTTTTGGCAGTTTGAATGGAGGGAGATTGAATTACAACTCCTACAGGCAGATTACTACAGTTTACTACTCCCATTTGCTATGGCAAACCTCACAAAATCACTTTAAACCATTATTCACTGGATCTCTACAATCAGCTTTGTTGAGTCCCCTTGATTATTTAGAATGGCTACCAATATGGCAGTCTGATCAGATTATCATCTATTTATTTATTAAGAATTTCAGCACAGACAGATACATTTAGGCTACATTCCTAGTTTTCACAACGGTCTCAAAGGTAGGGTGGAGGGAGACTGTTGCAGCAAGGAAGTATTACTAACAAATACATAGTAAATTATTCAGTAATTAGTTAAGATGGCAACTGTGGAAAGAGGAGCAGAGCTAGAAACATAGAAGGTGACAGCAGATATGAATCATGTGGCCCACCTAGTCTGCCCCTTTTTCCTAACTAATGCAATATCGCAGACCCTAGCTGATCTGCAGCTTGCCCTCTCTCCATGTTGCAAGAGTACTCTTATGCCTAGCTTATACATTCTTGAATTTCCCTACTGTTTTGGCCCCCACCGCCTTTGCAGGGAGGCTGTTCTAAGCACCCACTACTCTTTCTGTGAAAAAGTACTTCCTTATGTTGCCCCTGAGCCTACCTCTCTCTCGCCTCATATCATGTCCCCTTGTTCTTGTACACCTTCTTTTTGGAAAGATACTAACCTCCTGTACTTTGTTTATACCTCTGAGGTACTTGAATGTCTCTATCATATACCCTCTCTCTCTCTCTCTCTCTCTTTCTCCTCTGTGTCCTCTCTTCCAGGGAATACATATTAAGGTCCTCTAGTCTTTCTTCCTATGACTTTTGGTGCAGTCCTTACACCATTTTTGTTACCCTTCACTGGACTGCCTCTATTTTGTCTATGTCCTTCCAGAGATGCAGCCTCCAGAACTAGATATAGTACTCCAGATGCGGTCTCACTAGTGTTCTGTACAGTGGAATAATCACCTTCTTTTTTCTGCTGGTGATACCTCTCCCTATGCACCCCAGCATCCCACTGGCTCTCCCCACAGCCTTCTCACATTGTTTGGTTACCTTTAGATCATCAGATATGAATAACCCAAGGTCTCTTTCATGATTGGTAGCTGTCAGTATCTCTTCCCCTATCTTGTACCACTCCCTTGGATTTCTGTGCCCCAAATGCATGATTTTGCACTTGTTTACATTGAATCTTAGCTGCCACACTCTCCACCACTCCTCAAGCATGTTTAGGTCCTTTCTCATTTTATACCCTCGTGGACTGTCAACCCTGTTGCAGATCTTAAAGTTATCTGCAAAGAGGAATACCTTCCCCATCAGCCCCTCTGCAATGTCACTTATTAAGACAGTAAAGAAGACTGGCCCCCAGCATGGATCCCTGTGGCACCCCACTGGTTAACCCCCTCTCCTTGGATTGAATGCCATTTACCACCACTCTCTGTGTTCTGTCACTCCGCCAGTTTCTGACCCAGTTTACCACCTTGGGGCCCACTCCCAGGCTGCCCAACTTATTTACCAACCTCCTATGTGTGATGGTGTCAAAGGCCTTGCTGAAATCTAGATAGGCCACATCTACCACCCCCTCCCTGATCTACCTCCCTGGTCACCCAGTCAAAAAAATCTATTAGATTTGTTTGGCAAGAGCTTCCCACTCTGAATCCATGCTGTCTTGGATCCTGTGCTCCTCTGGATTCAAGAAATATCACAATCCTTTCCTTTAGCAGTCACTTCATTAATTTCCCCACCACCAAGGTCAGGCTGACTGGCCAGTAGTTGCCAGCCTTCTCCCTGTTCCCACTTGTGTGGAGATGGAATACATTCACCCTCCTCCAGTCCCCTGGAACCCCCCCTCCTTTCTATCAATTTGTTGAATAGGGGCTTAGTGGTGCTTCCAGCACCTCTAAAAGTTATTTTAATATTCTGGAATGTATTCTATCTGGCCCCATAGCCTTGCCCCCTTTCAGATTCTTGAGTTTCTTTAGGACACTTTCCTTCATAGATGGGCTAATGTCCACCTCTCTCACATTGGTGTTCCTATTACGCAATAGTAGTCCTTCTCCTTTTTATTTATTTATTTATTGTAATCATTGGAATTATAACCTTTTGAGTCAGGGACTCATTTCCAAAGGCTCTACGTCAGAGTTACAGAGAAGCAGTCAATTACATATGATCATTCCTTATAGACATAAACAATACAGGGGTACAGCGTACAAATCTAGTAGGAACACAGCAGGATTTTAAGAACTGTTACAAATTGTATATAGGTGGGGTTACAAGCCTATACATCGAGGCAGCTAAGGACACTTATCAAACTTGCCAGTTGACCAATTTTGAGATTGAGGGCTGATTAAGCTGGCTAGGAAGCCATTGTCATAGACTTGGAGTCGTGATGAAGGAGGGCCCAATGGACTTGGGTTCACCGGGAGGTACACATACAAGAGCGAGTAGTGAATATATGATTCCTGAGGGCCTCTTTAAATAGTCCTAGTGTGGGCAGACTAGTTACTGAACTGGGTAGAGAGTTGAACCAGGTTGGGCACCTGTAGCCAAATGTCCTTTGGGCTAGGAAGGTTCTGACCTTAGGGACTATGAGAGAGGATTTGAAGGCACTGCAGGCATTGACTGAGGGGACAGCTTTGAGAAAAGTGGAGGTGACACCTGGAGGGGTGAGACCAAGAAATATTTTTTTTGACCATGAGGCAGGACTGGTATTTGAGCCTCTCTTCAAAGTTAATCACATTTGCGAGGGAGTAAAGTGCGCAGGAATGGGTGTGGTGTTCAGTGCCGGTCAGGAGCCTACAGGTCTTGTTTATGGACAATTTAATTTTGCTGAGGGCAGTATTGTCAGCTGTGCTATAGATGAGCAGGCTGTAGTCAACTAAAGAGAGGACCAATGAGGTGATGGCTAATCTGAGCACTTCAGGTGGAGGACAGTCCTTGCACTGATAGAGGAGACCAATTAATGAATTGGTGGCTGTTGTGAGGATACTGATGTGGTGGTGGAATGTGAGGGAAGAGTCAAAGTGGATGCCCAGGTATTTATAGGAGGATACTTGTTCTAGGGAATGGAGAGAGTTGGAGGAGACTTGTAGGGGTAGTCTTTATGTTTGCTTTGGTGGTGGGCAAGGAACATTGATTTGTTTTTTTTTAGGTTGATGACCAGTTTTCTATCCATGAACCAGTGCTCAATCTGATTGAAGGAGTGTTGGAGGGAAGATAGGAGGGCAGTGGGGCTTAGGTCAGAGGCAAAGAGGATTGCATTGTTGACATAGAGAAGGATCTTTCTGGGGCAGGAGCTGGGGAGGGAGTTGAGATAAAGGCTGAAAAGAAGAGGACCAAGGATGGAGACCTGAGGGACCCCAGAGCAGACCAGACGGGAGCTGGAGAGAGTGTTGCTAAGTCTGACGCATTGGGATCTGGCAGTTAAATAGCTAGTGAACCAGTCAACGGGTCCTTGGGAGAGATCAGATTGTAGAAGGGTGTCCAGCAGTAGTGAGTAGTTGACCGTGTCAAAAGCCTTTGACAGGTCAATGGAAACAGTGCCTACAAGGTGACCTTTGTCCAGGGCAGAGTGTAGGAAGGTAGAGAATTCAAGGAAAGCGGTTGTAGTACTATGGCCTGACCTGAAGCCATGTTGCTCCCGGCAGAGTATGCTGTGGTGGCAAGGTGGTCGGTCAGTTGGTTTGCCTTTCTTCTGCGAAAACTGAACAAAAATATTTGTTTAGGATTGTTTCTTTTTCTAGGCCCCCATCTGCACACATCCCGTCCTCCCTTTTTACCCTCACAATCCCACTCCTGGTCTTCTTTCATTCACTAATGTACCTGAAAAAGGTCTTGTCTCTTTCTTAATTGCCTGGGCTGTTTTTTCCTCTGTTTGCACCTTTTGGCTTCTGACTACTTTTCCCACCTCCCTCTGCTTTTCCAGATACAGTTGCCTGTCTTCCCCCACTCTATGTTTTCCTTGTACCTCCTGAAAGCTAGCCTTTTCTCTCTTACCTTCCCTGCCATGTTCTTAAAGAACCATAGCGTTGTTTCTTTCTCTTTGTTTTGCTTAGTTGCTTAACACAAAGGCTTGTTGCCTCTGCATCACTTCTTCTTCCACTGCCAGGGCTTCCTTGAGACATTTCCCCATTTTTGCAAAGTCAACCTGTCTGGAATCCAGAACCCTTGATTTCATGTGATTGACTCCTAGCTAGAAACATAGCTCTCAATTCTCAGAAATTGACTGACAAACTGTGCTCCCATGTGGATCAGATCTTATATACTGCTCTGACTCCTAACATTGCCCTGCAATGAGAAAGGCTGACATCCATGGTCAGGATTACTCCAGAATCTACTCTGTAGGCATTCCCAATGGAATGGTGAATCATTTAATGCTGAGTTTTACCCAAAGTGTTGGCTACTGTGGAGCACAATAACTCTGCAACCAGGAAGGTCCACCATTTAATGCCAGATTTTACACAATGTGCCTGCTGCAGCAGAGCATGATAACCCCACAACCTCAGACCCTAATGACTCTGGTACCACTATAGCTCCCATAGATGTCGCTGGGTCCTAGTTCTTGAATGATGCCATTAGGTCCAGCACTTGAAGACACCCAGTCCTGCCATGTGTTTAATGGGAACAGGGGAAGATGACCTGGAGGGGAGGAGGGGGCTGAAGAGAAGTGGGACAAGGGTGGGCAGAAAGGGGAAAGCACTTATGGTACTGCATATAGAAATCCATGATACCCAAATTGCAACTCTACTTTTGTCTATAGAAAAAAAGGACCCTGTGGGGCTGGCACTTCTGTAGCTGCAAGTGTAAGACATAGACACTGACTTCTGTTTACATTAGTGTAGGCTCCCGTGGAGCCTGTGCTTCTGCTGCTAAATACAGAAATCCAAGATACACAAACTGCAACACTACTTCTTTCTGCAGAAGTGCACGTCCCTGTTGGGCCAACGCTTCTGTAACCAGATGTACTCATGCAAACTGTAAATCATACACACATTTCTAGCTGCAGAAGCACAGGCCCCTGTATGGTCAGCACTTTTCCAGCCACAGATACAAACCATGGAGGTAACACATCAGTGCTACTGCATTTGTGTCATCTAGAAATAGTTGTACATTGATTGTCTTACCCGATGATGGCTGTCTGTAGTTGCTTGAGTGCTCTTGTCCCTTTGCTACATGGTGAGTGGAGAGTTAGGGCTGGAAACCCTTACACCACATTTCTCTAGTTTTGTGGTCTTACGTTGCACCTTAACTGGTGCATTAACACAGTTTTGTTTTGTTTTTGCAATATATACAGTGGGTAGGATATTCAGACTGTGCCAGGCTGTGGCGCAAGCCTGGGCACAACACAACTGGGATGTGCCAGGGTGCTGACAGGGTGATATTAAATGGTGCTGCACCATGGCTCAGCACCATTGAATATCGCTCCATGGCCACCCGCATAGCACATGGCGCAGTGGCACTGCATCAGTGCAAGAGGCCAGAGAGGGGCAGGGGGCTATGCTAGCACAAGTGCTGTTGCGCTAGGCACATCAACAGTGATATTCAGTGGTGTACATGCAAATGGGACCATAATGCATGCAAGGTGCAAATGGGGCCATTTGCATGTGATTATGGCCCCTTTTGCATGCTGGTGTGCCGATCCCTGGTGACTTGCACCTGGCACCTACCAGGCTGCAGCCGTCCGGAGACTGATGCCCCTACTGCGGCAAAGTGCCCCAATGCCCGATCGCTGGCATAGGTTGCAAACATAAGATTCCAATATCCCTGGTGGTCAGTGGACTGCTCGCAGCCCGATCGAGGGCAGATGTATAAAAAGATTAAATCCATCCCTGGTTGACCAGCGGTGCCCCCTCCCACCCCTCCACTGAGCTCTGCCACCCCTCCCCGGTCAATGGCGTGTGGCGGCTCCCCACTACAAGCCGCCCGGCCACCCCACCAACTGACTGTGTACAGTACAGCTGTACACCCATTAGTCCACAGCATGGGCCAATGGGTGTGCGAACATCGTACCATACTACACGGTCAGATATGAATGGATTCATTCACATATCTGGACTGTGTAGTCGTATGTCTGACCCATTGGCCATGCTGTGAACCAATGGGCGAGACTGTACTGTATGCAGTCAGTCAGCGGCGGCGGGCAGCTTGCGGTGGGAACGCTGCCCACCACTGGCTGGGGAGGTGGCAGGGCCAGTGGGAGGGTGGGGAGGGGGTACCGCTGGTCCACTAGGGATGGGATTTAATCATTTTATTTATACTTCTGCCTGCGATCGGGCTGCAAGCGGTCCAGTGGACCACCAGGGATGGGATTTATTCCCTTTATTTATACCTCTGCCCACGATCGGGCTGCGAGCAGTCCACTGGACCATCACGGATGGGATTTATTCCCTTTATTTATACTTCTGCCCATGATCGGGCTGCAAGCAGTCCACTGGACCACCAGGGATGGGATTTAATCCCTTCATTCATACTTGTGCCCGCGATCGGCTGGAAGCGGTCCACTGGACCACCAGGGATATTAGAATATCATTTCTTGAAACTTGTGCCCATGATTGGGTGGGGGGGTGCTACCAAGATGGATGGTGCCACTGGAGCTTGGGTGGCCACCCACAGCTGGCAGCTGCCATGTTGAACCCTGCAATATAGCAGCTCACCTGTGGGTGACCAGCTGTTGCTCCTTGTTTTTTTGGATCAACTGTGTGTGGCACAGGTAGGGGTTGTGCCTGCATCTGCTCAGCACATCCCGGGCTGAATATCAGGATGTGCGGAGTATGCATGGGCACGCCCCCCTACATGCACCACATACATTATTGATGTGCTCCCGTGCATAGGGATTTGTGCCACACACTTTCCCCTTTTGAATATCGCACCAGGACATGTCAGTGGGTTGCACATGGCACACCTGTGTTGCACCATACACAACCCTTCTGAATATCCCACCCCCTATGTATATGTGTGTATATACTCTTTGTAAAACCCTGAAGCAGTTAGGGTTCAAATCAATGCCACAAAAGTAGGGAAATGTGGCATTACAGTTTCCAACCCTAACTCCCCCAACCCCTCAAGCAGCAAAAGGAGAAAAAGAAAATAGAGTTTTGGGTCTACAGAGTATTGGTAAATCAATGCTGGGGTCTTCCTTGGGGTTGTCAGCCTAAATGCACACCCCACCCCACCCTGCCAGCCCATAGCCTCCTATCCATAGCACAAGTTACAGCTCCAAGCCAGTGACTCATAGTCATACACTTTTCAAAGGTAGAGAAGTATGTCTCACAACATGTTGTCAACATAATCAGTTGAAGCTTGCAGGCAATGCATGAAAAAAAGGAGATCACATCTGACATTTGTTCAGGGAAGGGAGTGGGCATTAGAGTTGACTACCGTAAGGAAGATCCCATCACTGATTCTGTTACAAGCTTTGGTACCTGGTAGAAAAGTATTGTTATGAGTATAGAGGCTGAATGATGAAAAGGGCCCCAGCATCAATGACAATGGACTCCGGTATATCTGAAACCCACACTTCCACTGTGCCATCTCCTGATAAAACAAAAGATTCTGGGGTAAATGCCCCTACCCAACCCCATCTGGGGGTAAATCAAGGCTCAGTGGAGGGCAGGTAATTGGAAGAGAGAAAAGAGAAAGGCTTGAGTGTGCCCTCGGAGCTCCTGAGGGAGACAAGTGCTGGAGGCAGGAAGGAGGCATATAAATATAAGTAAAACAAATCTCTCAGTCCTGGGATTCTGTAGAGTATTAGCAGATTTGTCTAAGTCCAGAGTGTATCAGAAATGCATGAAATATTTTCTACATACTGACTCATCTTAGCTCGATGTCTGACACTGGGAGCCTATTCCTTGCACCAGATTAACATACTGACTACCCTGAACTTAAACTATGGCATCGGGAGCCCATCCTGTGGGCCAGGTAAAATACTGACCCCCTGAACTTTAATTTTCAGAACAGAAATTGTTGAAATCTCATTTGATCCTGGGAGCTTCACATTTACACTATTTGTGGTACCACCAAGTGTAGTTTGAAGTACTTCTTGTATTCATGTATTCTTTTCTGCATTTACTGAAGGCAGGGGGCAATTGTATTTACTGTATATGGTGGCCAATCCCAGTGACTCTGTGCACCTCACAGTATTCACAGCAAATTAATAAAGGCATTTGAGAGAAAAACAGTATAAATAAGGAATAAAATATTAAAACAGCAGAAGAGAGGATACAGCACAGTAGCAGACCCAAAGCTTAATGTGAACAGATATTTTTAGGGCTGTGGGTGGAGCCTACAGCCCTATTGGGATTGGACTGTAGCTCTAAAAACAGCTGATTATGGAACTCCCTTTTTGGACATTTGGAAGTATTCCTCCACAGCTGCAAAACAGTGCACCCCCCTCTGATTTTTGCTATTTGCTGCTCTATGTTAAAGGCATCTGACAGGAAGGGGGATGCTACTGTATTGTACCTCTGAACTTCTCAGGATATTTACAAAAAAAAAACCTTTTGAAACTGCTGTTTATAGCCCCTCAATTGAACCTTTGCAGGACTACAGATTGAGCATCTGTCCAGCTCAGTCTAATAGATTTATTCTATTTATTTCAGCAGCCTAGGGGTTAACTCATTATCTGTTGTACTGGAATTTATTGAAGCTCTGAAACAGGCAGACTACAGTGTCAGATTACAGACAGTACAGTTGCAGCTATGTTCTACAACTCTCTTGCCCCTTACTGACAAACTTACGTTTTTACCCTTGTTCTATGGGCATTTATATTTTCTTCTGTTTTTTTCCATATGTTTCTATTCAGTCTTTGGATATTTGCTATCCAGTGTTAGCAAAGGAGGGGACTTACAACACCTCTGTTTATCCACAGAATCAGCTTCACTGCTGACTTTTCTTCTCAGTGCTCATACAAGGTACAGTTGAGATAGCACTAGATGGTAAACTAAAGCTCTTTGTTTATCCACAGGGACATGTACTGTGCACCCCCCCCACACTCACCCACTGTGATGAATTTAGTTTTGTTAAAAAGTAGATAAAGCCCTCAGTTTATCCACAGGTACAGTACCATGTGGGGCAGCCTCAGTGCAAACTTACCCACACTTTAGTGGATTTAGTGTTGGTAAGAAGTAAGGGACTGACACCACTCAGGCTTTAAACCCTTGGATAATTCACAGAGACAGCTATGGTGTCGGGACAGGGTAAGTGCTTGTTTTCCACACTGTCTGCGTTTAGTCCTGGTGGATGGTGAGAGATTGCCAGAACTGGGGACTATAGTATTTTGTTTATTTACACACATACACACACACACACACACACCAGCATGTAGTCTGACTAAATAAATTCAAGAGGACGGAATTAGCAGCATGCCAGTTTTTGATGATTGTGACTGAACAGCACTATACATCGCCAACAAGAAAAAAATAAATTGCTATCTGAAATGTTTATCCAAAATAATATTTGAGTAAAAGTTGGAAATTTTTTTTTTATAAAAGATGTTTCCATATTTGACCATTACTTCTTAATAGTCATATAATATTACTTCAATATGTAGTGTGCATTTTAAATATTTAACTTATAAATACTGTTTATACTTGTTGTTATGACCTTGTCATGTACAACAGCAAAAATAATCTCTTTCAAAATAAAAACTCAAAAATGGAATGTGTTTTTATGTGAGACAGAGATATTGTAAATTTATAGTTTGCCAGTGATGTTGGTAAAAACCTGGGAATGTCACACTCCCCGAAGCTTTTCAAAGTTTCCCAACCTCATATCAAGTTCTCCACCAATTTCTGAATATTAAAAAATAGCACATTCACACTGCAAAATCACCTTTTGGGACAAGTGAACAAAATGACACTGGCACTCTTCATGAGGAGGGGTCCCAAAAAGGCCATGTTGAAAATGTGGTACAATACCTCCAACAAATGGCCAGGTTACACCAGGGCATTCAATAATTTATACGTACATGTGTAACTTTGGTCATTTGGTAGCTCTTCACAGCCGTATCAGCTCTGGCTAGAGTTTGTTTCAAATGTGACTTAAACGTGGCCAGTGAAGGAGTGTGAAGGTGCAGTAAGAGGTGTTCCTTCACTGGGTCCAAGATTAGAGTTACATTTATGCTGAATGATTCAGTTTTGATATCAGTTATAGGACCAATGGAGGGTTTTTGGGGCTCCCGGACCTACAGTTTTCCTTTAAAAAACAAAACAAAAAAAAAATGTTTTTTATTGATTTTAAATATACAAATAAAAACATAGAACACACATTGTTTTAAGTTAACTTGGCATATTAATTACAAATTCATTAAAGTTCTAAAGATCAGAAAAAATATGAACAGATTCTCTAGAAAAAAATATGAACGGATTCTCTACGTCAAACACTAGCAGTCTGCTAATATTTTAATTATTTCATACTTGGCAGTGTCTATATACAGAATAATGCCTGTGCATGTGTGTGTAATGAGGATTTTTCACACACCCGAATGTGTGATAATCCATAAATCCCGAGAGCGAAGCTCAAGGGGTTTATGAGATTCTCACACACCGAGGGTGTGTGAAAAATCCTCAGTAACACAGAACTTGTACAGGCATTATGTTTTATAATTACTGGTGCAAGGAAATCAATGTCAAAGGAAGTTACAGAATGAGCTACACTGTGATCCCTGCTGCTACTACTCAGTCCCCCTTACACACACACACGCACACACACACACACACTCTTACCTAAAAGAATCAGCCCTATAGGCATAATCAAGTAGATTCTGCAATTACAAAATGTAATTTTACTGTTGTATAGTCCCTAAACAGAATCTAAAAACTTTCAGAAATTCCATGCTATAGAAGAGTCTGAACCTATATCTCATGTGCTTTTATAGAAGGAGAGTTTAGATTCTCACTTACTGTAAATCCTCTGTTTGAAAATTCACATCAAATGACCCATTGTTTTTATCCAAGTCGTTGGTTGTGCAGGGCTAACGCCCATTAAGTTTTTATCTTCACTGGACTCTCCCTTCTGTTTCTGTTGGCTTGGTGTACTATAAACTTATATGTCAGGTGGGTTACTTTCATCTTCAATCACAATTGTCATTTCTTTTTGCCTACTGCTGGACTGTTTAACATAAATAGAAAAACCCAGTACCTATTTAACAAACATTTCTGCATTTTCTACATTATCAAAGATTCTGTTTCTTCCCTGGTGAAAGATTTTAAGGTTATTAGGTATGAGGAGTTAGACTTTAACTTTATTCTCCCAAAGGATATTTTTGAATGGGTTAAAAAGTTTTCTCCTTTTGTACATACTAGGGCCTAAATTAGAAAAAAAAACAGATTTTGTTGTTCATTTAAACATATGTCCCCTTTTTTAGCTGTCATTAGGACATCATCTCTATCCTAGAACCTGAGAAATTTTACATAGATTACCCTAGGATATTTCAGAGTAACATTATGAAGTCTTGCTGGAGTCCTGTGGGCTCAATCAATTTAACATTATTACATTTGAGTCTCTGCTCATCTTTGTAGACTGTCATTCCCCCAAAAAAGATGTAGGCTGTGACCTTTGACACCCTCTGGTATATTTAAGAACTTTAGGTCATTCCTTCAAAGATCACCACTCTAAATCCTCTACCTTTTCTTTAATTTCTTGGAATTCTCTTGATATACTGGTAACTTTTATATCTAGTTGGGGTAAAAAAAAATCTTTCACCTCTGAGAGGTTATTTTCTAATTCAGTGACCTTATTATGTATTGTTTTGATTTCTTCTTGAGTGTCTGCCATATCTCTGGAGATCTGTTCTACTTTCTTGTCAAGTCCAGTGAACCCTTAACTTACTCTCAGAAAAAAAGCATTTTTAAATCAGCTCTTATGTCACTCTGATTTTCCACATTTATTGCACATGGAGCCACTAAAGGTAGTACATTTTCTCCTTGATTGTTCTCATTTTTTTCTGTTGTTTCTAACGTCTTGTTTTTATTTTGCTATTGGCTGTGTTAATTTAGGAATGAATGAATGAACATTCAAATGACTCAGGTACTAATGAATTACTACTGCTCCCATCTACCTTTGATGTAGTAATCAATTCTTTTTCATTAAGAAAGGTCTCTGTTCCATTTTGTTGTCCCACTTGCTCCCCTTCATCTTCGTTGTTCAAACTTGTGGAAGCTGTATTTATTTCTTTCCCAATTAAATCCATTGCTATTCCTGCAGTTGAGCTTTGGAAGATTTCTGAACGTTGCTTAATCATTATTACATTTTCTTCCTCTTCCTCTTCCAGAATTCTCTTCTTGTGCTGTATATTCTCTTCTTGTCCTTCTTCTAGTTTGAAGTTTAAGTTTCTTGTTTTAGCAGTTGCCTTAAAAATGGGCGTTTTAATCTTAATCTCCCCAGGTTCTAGCAAGGTTTCATTTTTTTCTGCTATTTTGTTGTCTTTCTGGGAGTTTTCTAACATATTCCTTATGGTCCTTTGCATCTTTTCAACTCATATTTATTTAATATGCAGAGGATATAGAAGGAAAAAAATCCCACAGTGTTTATAGATTTAAATGACTTCAATTACAGTGTCTGTCTTTCAGATAATAGTGCACATTATCTTATGCAAAGCATATATCACATTCAGTTATTGTAGTTCATTTAATTGCCAGGAGTTCAGTTCAACACTACCTTAGCTCGTGCTCTTAGTTAAATAACCACTTTAGGAGTACTAAGCACAGAATGACTTCATTCACATATTTGGGGCTATCTAGTACAGTATGCCCTGCAAGCCCATTGGTCCACACTGGAGACCAATGGGCTTACAGCCCATACTGTACCTGTCATTCCTTGACGGCTGGGCAGTATCTGGGTGGGATGCTGCCGCCTGCCGATGATGGAGACAGGGTAGGCAAGGGTTCTGTGTGGGTGGGAGGTGGGGCTGCCACTGGATCACCAGGGCATTTCATTACAGGGTTTTACCGCGATCGCGGCAATGGGTGGGGGGGTTCCACTAGACCACCAGGGATGGTCATAATGACATAGATCAGGGAATCTGGGACTCGATGGGAGGGGGACCATTAGACTACCAGGGATGATCATGTCTTTTATTTGTCAGGGATTCAGGGAGACCCCTAGACTACCAGGGATATATCTTTCAACATATACCGTGCGATCACGGTTATGGGGCAGGGGATGCCCTGGGACCCCCATTGCCTACGTCATGCTATGCAGGGCACCAGGCACAAGTCACCTGGCTGCCTTGTGCAAGGCATGCAAATGGGGCCATAATTACATGCAAATGGCTCCATGTGCTCCTTGCATATATTATGGCCTTATTTGCATGCCCATGGCTGAATATCATGAGTGATGCACCTAGCACAACTGCACTTGCGCTGGCGCATCCCCATGCTCTCTATCTGTGTCTTGCACCAGCGCAGTGCCACTGTGCCATGCGCAGTATGTGCATCAGCCTTGCCAATGGTGCATCACCATTGAATATCACCTGGTCCTGGCCCCGTACATCCCAGTTGCACTGCGCCCAGGCTTGCACCACTGCCTGTTGCAGCCTGAATATCTGGGCCCAAGTGTTTACTCACATTTTACTCATGCAACTTGTATGGCTTTCTGTTAATAAGCTGTCTTTCAGAGCTGCCACAATAGTTACTTTCTCCTTTAGTTTTAAATAGCAGTTTGTCAAAGAAGCAAAATCAATGGCAGAGTTGAACTATCAGCTACTCTTAGTCTAATGTGCTGTAACTGAGCAAAGTCCCACCACACCACACTCAACTATCTGGTGCGTCGCAAGTCGCCACATCAACCCACATCTTCTGACCTTTGTTTACACACAAGATATTTGGCTAAGTTTTTAGGTAAAAATGGCCACTTTTAATAACATTTAAAGTGCTTTGGCTGGTAAGCAGTTCTTGCTGTGCTATTTGGAACTAGGAAGTGGGGCATATGATGCTGAGAAATACTATGACTCGTGCCTGCTTTCCATTGATATCACTGTGGGGAGAGTTCCAACCTGATGCTGATAAATCCCGCTTTAAAGTTTAAATCATGTTATTCCTGGACAGGAATTATTCTAACAGCAGTTGTTATGGGAGAGGTTCTTCATGCTCTGCCATTTACTCACACTCCCTCCGTTGGTGCTATCTTGCTCCACCCCCTCCACCCTCTCCCAGATCTGCAGATTCCTGTATTTTACAAGGAAATAAAGCCATCTATAGAGACATTGGTCCCCATAGACTTGTACTGGTTTTATGGGAAAATGCAGTAATTCAACTTTCATAGGAATACAGTAGTCTACAGCAAAACAAAGGAAAATTGCCCTTGAGTTACAAGGAAAATGCCAAATCAATTTGGGAGCACTGGGTTTCAGACCATAGAACTATTGTTTCTATATCACAGACAGCCTATCCAAATTATCACAGTTGTGGTTTGTGCTTAGGTTTGCATGCAACATGAACAGGAGGTGCTCTAACAAATCTTTTCAGGGAGACATGGCAGTTAATTACTAAGCTCCATATCACATGTGTATGAATGCTAGTCAGGCATTCTACTGTGGGAGAAGGGATCTGCACTGAGTTAGAATTCATATACTGACTGATACTCAGCAAAGGCAAGCATTGGTAAATACCTTAATGTTTGCTTGCATGTTGTATAAGAAAAAAAATCTATGCTTAGTAAGTATAATGGAAAATTAAAGTCTAATCAATGATATTCAATAGCTGTTGTATAGCGTCAGTGCTTTAAAAAATATACTCTTTGAATGTGCAATACCACTTCATTTCATACTTCTTTAGTACAAGAGATGTTAAAATATTACTAAAAATGAAACCTTAAACATGGTACAGTATCATACAAAATGCCAGTCAAAACCCAAGTACATATACATGAATGTTACAAGAGAAAAAGAAACTTGAATGTGTATACTCTAATCACCTTCAAGCATTGAGGGTTCTATGTTAAGATTTGATGTCCATGAAATTTAATATTTTCTGACACACACAACTTTAACTCACTTATAAAATTGTGTACTGTTAATCATAGTACCTCAGGTATTACACATGTTTGTCAGGTATAAATAACGTTGTCTAAAAAGTATATCCTGTTGATTAAAGTAATATAATTATTCAACCAAAAAATATCAGCAAGCAAGCCTCTTTTTTCTTAGAATCCAAAATTAGCAAATATAAAAAAAATGTACAAAAGTGAACATTCAAAAACTGTGTAGGGTGGGACCACAAATGCACAAAAATGCAGTGCACGTAAAATTACAAATCAAGCTGAACAGCCAATAACAAGCATATAATGTATGGTAGAATGCTGTTATGGCCCAAAAATCATCTTTTTACAGCGTTGTTACACTATCGATGTGACGTCACGCTCTTGTTATACTATCGACGATGTGTCACGTCGATGGTATAACAGACTCGAACCACCACGCGATGCTGTTACCATGACCCCCATAACAGCCTAACATTACTATGTTTAAAAAGTGACCAGCAGTCACCATGGCTTGAAACAGAGCCGCAGTTAGAGTACTAGAAGTGGCAGAAAACTTTTTTTTTCATGTTTGTGCTGATGACCATACACTATAAAAGACAACGTATGGTCATCGGGGCATAACCATGCTAAGCTTGCCATCTCATGGTTCCCATGTCAGCTCTGAAAAACCTCTTGAGGTGTGTTCTTGAGGTTTAGCAGAGCTGCCATGGGAACCACTTGATGGCAAGCATAGTGTGGTTATGCCCCGATGACCATATGTTATCCTCTACTTATTGTGGCAAATTAAATACAGTAATAGAAACTTCATCAGAGACAGCTCTAGATATTTGGACCCCAACTGATTCTTCAGTAGAAACACAGTACATGTGTGCTCAGCCCCTGCCACTTAGGCGGTGGCCAATCAAGGTAGTAAAAGGAGGCTGTATGCCAGTTACCATCCACCATTCTCCCTGCCACAACAAGGGACCTTTCAGTGTGAGTCAAGCGTTGGATAGGGTGAAAGGTGGTGGGTGCTGAGTCTGCAGACTTGATCAAGGAGGGGAACAGCATAGCGCATCATAGATTGGTGTAGAATTCTTCACACCTGGGGTACTAGGGTGCTTTCTTTTACAGCAGGGGCCAAGGTGAGAGGGGAGTGCACATTTTAAATGGGGATGGGGTCACTTTTTGCTTCATAGTGCTTTGTAGTCTCTCTGAATATTCACATTCTTTTAATTTTTTTTCCATTACCCCAACATTTCAACTATTAGCTTTTTCAAGGGGATTTAATTTATTTGATTAAGGGCAAGCACAGAAGGGATGCAATCCACTGTCAGTAAGGGTGCTCTAGGTGATAACAACATTATGAAAAAATAGAAAAAAGAGCTGGGCACACACCAGGAACAGATACTGGTAAAATAAATGTATTTATTATAGCCACAACATGCAGTCAGAACACCGGGTTAATAGCATTACATATTGTCTCCAAATGGGGCTTTACTTTTTTATACTTTGCGATGCTCATCCTAACATGTTTCTTTTTAATTATTTGTGAATGGCCCTCTGGGTATATATCTGACTGCACAAAAACTGTTTCATTCCTTACCCATTCTGTTTTTTGTTCGGTCATCTATTTTCTTGCATGCAATTTGCTTATTCAGTCTCTTACAGTTTTTGTGCTGTAAACTCATATTTTTGAGAGTGAAGCTGTTCACATTCTGTGGAGTCAGCAAAGACAATAATGACTTTAATGCCATTTCCCCAGGTACCTGTGTTTAACATGACAGAAGGGTACCACTGTCCTACCAGGAGTATTTCTTTTTAAATCTAGGATCAGAGTGGGAGGGGGCTACCAAGAGACTACCATGGTAATTTAATTTCACAGGGGTCAGGATAGGAGAGGGGCACCACTGGGTTGCCAGTGAAATTTCATTTCATAACAGGGATCGAGGTGGTTGGGGGATAACACTAGACTACCAGGGATTTATACGTTAGTTAACAGGGATCAGGTGATGGATGGTGTGAGCAATGCTGGAAGTTGTAAAAAATGACTATGCATGCATATCCAGTGTACAGAGCTGCTAATGGCCACACAATGGTACACAAATAGCCCCTTTGCACCTTTGTGACATATATGGTCATTAGTGTGCAGGCCTCTGAATATGACACCCATTAGCAAAGGTGTTACTCCATTTGGGACAGTATATCACACTTTGCTTTTGGGTGTCAGTTGACAGCCGGGAGCTGTGATGTGCCACACTTAATCACTTTGTGCTATGCTACCACAGTACACTATTCATACTTGCAGCTTTATGAATGTATCTCCCTGATGACTGCATGCTGTTTTGCATGGTTCCAAAGACCATGTGTGAATATGGGAGCCATGACTGATAGTGCGTGTTTACTGCAAGGTTGGGTTTTCAGCTAACGTGACTGGAAATTTAAAATATTTCTTTTTCCAAAAACAAAAGATAACATGCTTGATAAACATGGCTGAAACACTGGCAAGGAATGAAGCCCGGGCTATGTGGAGATCAGTAAACCAGATCCTGCTCTTCAGGTGTATCAGTTATCTAACTTTGTGTTATTTTTTCTCTGTTTAATTAAGAGTGATCATATTTACCTTAAGAACTGATTTTGCATTGGAAAAAATGAAATACTTAACAAAAAATAAATGGAGCTCCAGAGATGTCTCTTGGCTAATTAAGAGCATCCAAGTGAAACGTTTTAGGGTTTCAGAATCCCTCAGCTTTGTTTCTAAAATTTCTCAGTTCTTGAACCCTATGGAGTCATGAACAGACAATCTTAATTAACAAAGAGACAGCCCCTGAGCCCCATTTATTTATATTATAAAGCAAGTCAGAAATAGTTATTTATACAACACAAATTACTTTCCTTGGGGGCCTGTCAGTACCTTTGGTACGTTATGTGAATTTATCAAGATTAATTTTGCCTTCTGTGTGAGTTGGCATGCATCAGTTGTGCAGTCTGTGCAATGTAGTTGTGCAGTCAGTGGACTGTAGTACTGTTTGGAACATTTTCCAGTACAATTGGGAATCACAGCACCAGCAAGCATGTTTGACACATACCTGTGAGTCCCTGACAGGAACATCGTCATCTCACTCTTAGCGGTTTATCATGCTGCTTGCATTCTATTTCTCCATTTCTTTGGTTGCTAGTGTAACTTTCTGAAGTAAATAAATGTATGCATACATACATACATACACATATATATATATCTGTTTGGGGGGTTGTTCAAGAACTGTCAGATGGGAGTTGCTACAGCTGATGGCAACACTGATGATAGCCTTCTGTGGCTAGTAGCCATCATTGCCAGTGGCAGTAGAATGAGGCACCACTGCATAGTGCAACATCTATATGCCCTCTGTTACAAAGCACTGCCACTATAATCTGTAATGTACATGTCTATAAGGTAGTGTGTGTGTGTGTGTGTGTGTGCCAGTGTGTATACAGAGGTATCATCATTCAAAACTTGGCACTACCCAATACAGCCGGTATTGTACTTTGATTCTCTATGCTGAAGTCTAAATGAGCTACAAAACTGCAAGAAAACAAAGTAATAACAATGTGGAAGAAAAAAAAGCAGCTGTAGCCCACTAAGAAGGTTTGAAGCTAGAGTAACTGGAGGAAAATGGAGTATTCAATGCCTTTGCTGCTACCTGTTTGGTGAGACTCCAAATCTGCAGACAGACATACAAAAGAGAATGATGGACACTGTTTCATCATGTTCATAATTTGAGAGGCATTGTGGTTTAATGGTTAGATCACTTATTTGGAAACCAGATGATCACAGGTTCAGACCCTGGTAGTGGCAAATACTCATTGTGTGACCTTGGAAAAGTCTGTAACCTGTTCAGTGCCTCCCTGGACTCAGGAAGTGTACCTCAGGACTGGAGGATGGCTCACATAGTACCCCTCCACAAGAATGGCCCAAGGGATGAACTGGGGAACTACAGACTGGTAAGCCTCACATCCATTGTGGGTAAACTGATGGAGACAATTCTGAAAGAGAGGCAGGTAACCCTTCTGGAGTCAAATGGGCAGCAGTATAGTAGGCAGCATGGGTTTGTCGTGGGCAGATCCTGTCAGACTAACCTGATGGATTACTATGACTGGGTAACTACGCAGTTGGACAAGGGCCATGCAGTGGATATCCTGTACCTGGATTTTCAGTAAGGCATTCGACTTGGTGCCTCATGGGTGGCTGGGAAGCAAGTTGAAGGGCACAGGGGTGGGGGAGAAGATGGTGGGATGGTTAGTTAACTGTCTTCAGGGAAGACAGCAGAGGGTAATGGTGGGGTGGCTCTCATCTCTGAGGACAGTGACAAATGGGGTGCAACAGGACTCATTACTGGGACCGGCGTGGTTTCTGTTATTCATATCAGACATATTGATGGGCTTAAAAAGCAAGCTCAGTCTGTTTACTGATGACACCAAGATGGGTGCAGTGGTGGATGACCTACAAGGGTGGCAGGGGTTGCAGAATGATCTGACTAAATTGGAGACCTTGTCAGACACATGGCAGCTGGGGTTCAATGCCAAAAAAGTGCCAGGTGCTGCATTTTGGGGCAAAAAACCCAAGGAGGAGCTACTAGTTTGGGGGGGGGGAATTCAGCTAGCCATGACAGAGGAGGAGAAGGATCTGGGGGTGATCATTACGGGTTCAGTGAACAACTCAGCACAATGCAGAAAGACAGCTGCTAAGGCCAACAAATGCTGGGTTGTATAGCCAGGGATATATCCTCAAGGAGAGGGGAGGTGATCCTGCCATTGTGTAGGTCACTGGATAGGCCACACCTGGAGTACTGCATGCAGTCCTGGAGAAGGTATCTGAACAGCAACAGTAAGCTACTGAAGAGGGTGTAGTGCAGCGTAACAAAAATCATCCAAGGACTGGGGACATACCATACGAGGGCAGACTGATGGAGTTGAACATGTACTCACTGGAAGACAGGAGAGACAGGGGAGATATGACTGAGATCTTCAAGTACATGAAAGGAATAAACAAAACAAGCATGGCGGGGCTGTTCAAGTTAAGACGGGGCAGGGACACTTGATTACATGATCTGAGATTGAAGGGGAGATGGTTCAGGGGGAGATGAGAAGACACTTTTTTACAGAGAGGATGGTGTCAGGGTGGAACGGATTGCCTGCAGAAGTGGTATCCTGCAGAACAGTGAGTTGCTTCAAAAGAGAATGAGACAGGGCTAGGGGGAGGGTCACGGGAGGGGGACTGGGGCAGCTGCAGTATAAGGGGTGCTAACTGCACATTCAAGCAGACTCAATAGACCACAATGCATTTATCTGCTGGCAAGTTTGTATGTTTGTATAAACTTTAATTTTTTAATTTTATACTGCTAATAATAGTCCTCTGTAACTGTGTCGGTTGCCTCTGTTTGCTGATTATCAAGATCTTATTTGTTCCTGGGAGCTGCAATAGCCATGAAAAGTTGAACTTTTTTTGTTACATTTTTTTACCTAGGTTAGCCCAGCTGAGATGCAACATCTCTCTCTGTCAGTGGTGTCCTGCTTCCACCCATTTCTACAGCTGGGTGAATTGGAGCACATAGAGGTTAACCCCACCAGGATCTCTGCCAACTCCTTCAGAACCCTGGGGTGAATGCCATCCAGTGCTGGTGCCTTGTCCACCTTCAATGCCCCAAGCCCTCCAGTACCCTGCCCTCTGTGATTTTTCCATCTGTCACCTCCCCCCTTGGTATCTCCCCATCTTTCTCCTTAGTAAACACTGAGCAGAAGTATTCATTGAGCACTTCTGCCTACTCTGCCCCTGTTTCTACTCCCATCCCTCTTAATCTTTACTACGTGGTCCTTGCATCTCCTCTTCTCCCTGATGTACCTGTAGAAGTCCTTCTCCCCCTTCTTGATGTACTGTGCCAGCCTGAGCTATTTAGATGCTTTGACTGCCCTTACTGCCTTTGTCACCTCCTTCGATGCCTTCAGGAAATCCTCTCTGTCCTCCCCCTCCCTGTTTTCTGAACCTCCTAAACGTGGATCTTTTCTTCTATACTTTTTCCATGACCCCCTTGCTCACCCAGCTCAGTTTCTTGGCCCTAGCTTTCTTACTCCATGTGCCCACTCACCCTCCCCTATCTCCTTCTGACCCCCCTTACCCCAAATTGCCCCACCACTCTTACCCCACTCATGCCAACAACCCTGCTATCCCCCATTTCCCCACAGCGGGTTCGGCATTTGATTCTCCTGGGGCACACAGAAACAGACTCTACTTCAATCATGAGCCCCTGGAACAGTGTCCCAGCTGCCAGGAACCCCACATATCCATCATCACAGACAAAGTATTTGTCCCTCCCTATAACACACATTAGCATGCTGTATCAATGCTATGCATACCCAGGAACAGCACCCTGCACTTACCTTGCTATAAAACATCTACTGCACTTAAAATCCTTGCATTGTTATCTATATCTAAATTGTATGAAAAGATATTCCCCAGAACTACATGTGTAATGAACACTGTACAGTCTGTCTTGCCCTACATAGATAGTTGCTACTCTTTGTACTAGCTGTTGTGATTGTTACCTACTGAACCCGGACTTCATGTACTCTTGTCTCTACCCAACTACTCCTAATGTATTAATGCTACTATAACTGCCTGTATCAGTTTTGTTTGTTTGTAAAATGTTATTAAAATTCATATGCAGATGAACAAGAATAGGATAAACTCCACTGAGTTAAAACTAATTTCCAAGGAGGTCCCTAAACAAGCATACAGTTACAAATAGCAAGCATACTGCTACAAGGTTTAAGACATGCATCACACCTAACAATCATCATAGTAATTTCAACACAACTATATAATAAATCCATAAGGACAGATACCATAGATCAGTTATCAAAACCATATCAAAGAAAATTTTAACAATATATAAGCATAAAAATACAGAGGAATATCCTTAGTTCCATCAACACAACTCCTATATCAAACTTTTTTAAAGAAGCTGTGTCAGAGATTCTTCTTAATATTTTATTTTCTAACATATCTTAACCATGGTACAATAATAAAACTTATTGTATAATGGTTTATCCCCAGACTATTTCATGAACAGCATTACTTTGGGGTATATTTAAATTTCTCAAACCATTGTTTTGACAACCTAGAGTTAAAAACACCTTCAACTGCTTTCTTTTCCAATGGAAGGGAATTCCAAATTTTGGAACCCCTGCATAAAACAGAGGCTCTACCTGCCCCTAAGTTACATTTTGGGATAACATATTGTATACCCCTTGAGGATCGCAGGCCCTCTCTTAGTTCTCTGACAACAAACATATCCAGAAAGTACTTGGGAAATTTCTTCCCCCTTATTTTTCCCATGAAATTTATCAAATGGAGATTTCTCCTATCCTCCAAACGCCACCAGTCTAATGCCCTATACAAATCACAATGATGGGTATTTCTGGGGACATTTAGAATGAAGCGGGCAAGCCTATTATAAATCACATCCAGCTTAGCCAGCTTTACCCCCGAGGCCCCCCCCATACATCAAATCCCCATAATCAAGTAGCGGCAGGATCATGGTTTCCACAATCCTGCATCGAGTTTCTTTAGTTGTATAGTACTTTAATTTATAGAGCATTCTCAGTTTCCTACTGAGGCTACTCATCAAATTCTCTAAATGTTCATCCCATTTTATCCTATAATCCAACCACATATCCAAGTATTTATAACTTGTAACTTGTTGAACTTTCTCCCCCGTCTTAGTTCTAATTTCCAAAGATGGGTGTGTGATAGAAGAACCCCCGAAATGAACCACCTGTGTGTTCTTTACATTTATAGTTAACTTCAAAGTATAAAAAAATGCTTGCAATTCAGAAAATGCTGATTGCAACTTAATAGTAATGTCCTCGAGGGAACTCCCCTCCACATATATCAATATGTCATCAGCATATATGTGATATCTAACATCAGAGTCACTAAATTTTAGGTCATTTATATGAATGTTAAAAAGTAGGGGACCCAGGCTAGAACCCTGGGGTACCCCTAGCTTAATTGGGAGTACCAAAGATTTAAATTCACCAATTTCTACCATTTGTTCCCTATTTGTAAGGTAAGCTCTAAACCATTTTTGTGCTGATCCTATAATACCCAGGTCCCTGAGCCTGGACAGGAGGACATCATGGTTTAGGGTGTCAAAAGCTTTTGACAAATCAATAAAGATGACCCTAACAGAGTTCCTCCTGCCCAGGCCCATCTGGACATCCCCAATCACTTTTACCAAGGTAGAATGGGTGCTATGTTGAAATCGAAAACTGGACTGACACTCATTCAGCAAATTTCCCCCTTCTAAATAATCTTTTAATTGTCTAGCTACTAGCTTTTCCATTATTTTGGAAACCTGTGAAAGCAAAGAAATAGGTCTGTAGTTACTAATATCCTTCCTCAAACCCCCCTTATGAACTGGAATAATTTTTGCTACCTTCCAGCCCTCTGGATAGCTATCTGTTGCAAGACAGTAATTAAACAAATAGGTCAATGGAAATGCTATGCAGGGGGCAGCAAATTGCAGTAAATTATTAGGGATATTATCCAAACCCCTAGCCTTGGAGAGACCAAAACGTAACAGTTCAGGTCTAACCTCATCTACTAATATTTGACCAAAAAAAAACCTCTTCCCACCATTTAACATTTCCTTATTCCCCCACCCTTCTGAATTGAATGAATTACTATCCCCAAGCTATGATGTTGGACCTGCACCCCTGTATTATGAAAAAAAAGTATTAAACATATTAGGTACCTCTAAACCAGGGGTTCTCAAATGGGGAGGCCCCAACCTGTTCCAAGGGAGGCTCAAGCAAGTCTGAAAAAGTACTGTATTTAAATTTTGAATTTTATATATTTTGTGTGAAGAGATGAAGCAAATTGAAAGAGGATAATAGTAAGTGGATTTTATGTATTTATTTACTAATAAGTGACAAGGGAAGGTGAATGAGTGAAGTCTTGTTTCAGGTGTACCAGGGGAAGGGTAAGGAGTGAATACATTTCAAAGGGTAACTGCAAAACAGTAAAGAAATACACAATGAACAATAGTGCAAACAGATATGAACAATAAACTAATGAGGGATGGTAATTGATCAATTTGTAGACTGTTGGCAGAACAGCCCAAATACAAGGGCTGAGCATAGAAGTGCTAAGAGCAATAGCAGAAAGGAGCAAAGTAATCCCTGAGAAGTTGTTTAGGAGCAGGGAAGGAGGGGGAGAGGCAAAGTATGTAGGAAGGTTATTTCATACAGAGAGGAAACAAAGAAAGTAGTCTGACCCATGAAGGTACTTCAAGAAGGGGTAACAATGATTCAAGAATGAAAATAGTGGCGCAAGTAGGCTGGCCTGTGTATGGGGGGGGGGAGGCTACAATAAGATGAATAATAATATTTGTTTATTTTATTTGTTATTCAGATAACACCTTTGAGCGCAGGAGCTATTTTTCAAAGGTTCCACGTTAGTGTAAGGCAAATAACTGAATGTGAGCCAAGTATTCAAAGGGGTTTCAGTTTATTCATGGTGTACTGTGCAAAGTACAGTATGGCATTTTTCTTTGGGGAGGCCCAAGATTATTTCAGTATTTGGGTGAGGCTCAAAATCTTTTCCATGGATTTGGGGAGGCTCACTGTGACAATGTCTAAGAACTATTGCTCTAAACTAACCGGTACAGATTTTCCTTCACACTCAATCCTCATTATTTGTTGTTTACCTTTATTCCCCATAAGATCAGATACAATACTCCAGAACTGGCTTGGGTTTGTTCTACAATTCAGATGTAATTTTCCCCTAAAGTACTCCTGTTTAATTCTTCTAAGATCCTTACTGTACTGATTTCTTAGCTGTCTATAAGTCAACCAGTCAATATAACTATTTGATCATTTAGCTCTTACCTAGCTCTTGTTTCTTGCATACTTCAATTTATGCAAATAAGCATTATACCATTTGGCACTGTTTGCCTTAACCTTCTGACATCTTAAAGGAGCAAGGTAATTACAAACTTCAGGGAACTCTTGGGGAAAAATAAGACCAGACCTCAGACACCCCAGGTATCAATGCCATTCTATCCCATTTCCTACTTTCTAAATCTAACATGAAATTCACATCATCAAAGCTTTTAAAGCTTCTCCATGTGAAAAAGGTGGATTTCTGGGGCACATTTATATCCCCTCTTGTGGCAAAAATTGCCCGATGGTCCAAAAATGCATCCACCAAAACCCCCCTTTTTCCGTACACTTCTGCACAGTTTGTAAATATAAGATCTAAAATAGTAGATTTCAGCAACTGCTTCATATTTAATCTTGTTGGAGCCATGATTATTTGAACTAATCCCAAAACCTCCTGTATTTTAATTAGAGGATGAGTAGGGTTTACCTGAGCCCAGTTAACATTAAAATCTCCTATCCAAAGGATCTTATGAGTGTCTCTATATGTGTATTTGTATATATTCATCAATATTGTCTATATAAACCAGGACCTCCTTGTGAATGAGTTCACTCAATGGAGTTATTTCCTGCAATAAACTTTGAACTTTGAACTCTGGACCCAGATGCAGGTTTTGGTTGCCTCTTCAGTCCTCAGTTTTATGACCCCCCCATCTTTGGTAAGTGTCCATGTTAGTCTGGATTCTAGCCAGATACCCCTTAACTATCTCTCCCATCCTCCCAAAGTCGGCCTTCCTGAAATCCAACACCCTTGTACCTGTTCCAACCCCCTCCTTACTCATACTCAATGTGAACCACACTGAGTCGTGGTCACTTCCTGCCAGTGGTTCTTCCATCCCCAGCTCCCTTACAAACTCTACATTAGCCAACATGAGGTCTAGGGTGTTCCCTAACCTGGTTGGCTCGCTGACCATTTGCAGCAGGAAGCTATCTTGAAACGCTTCCAGATATACCTGTGCCCTTCTATTCACGGTGGCTGGGGTACCCCAGTCCACTCCCGGCAGGCTGAAGTCCCCCAAAATCACTGTACTACCCTTCCCCCAGATCCTTCAGACCAGTCCTGCTAGTTCCCTGTCTAACTCCTGTGTCTGGGAAGGTGGCCTGTACACTACTCCCATCCTGAGAGTCCTGTTCTTTGAATCCTTGATTTGCATCCACAATGACTCTATTCTACCCTTCTCACCCTCTTCACAAACACACTTCAGCCCTTCCCTCACATATAGTGCCACCCCCCCTTTCCCATTTACTCTATCCTCTCAGAATATCATATACCCTGGTACCTCCAGGTCCCAGTCCTGGTGCTGGGTGGCCCATGTTTCGGTGATGGCAGCCATGTCCACCTCCCCCCCACCATGAGCACCTGTAGCTCTGCTGTTTTGTTACCCAGGCTCTGGGTGTTCAAGGTGACCACCTTCTACCCTTTTTCCTTCCCTCTTCTCCCTGCCTGCTCTCCCCTCCTTTCATCCCCCGTAGTACTCCCCCTTTTTCCCTCCCTTCTGTTATGGGGGGGGTAAGTGCATCCAGCTTCCCTTCCTGTGGTTTCTGCCTGATGCCTGTCCACTTTCCACCACCCACTTTTAGTTTAATTGCCCTTCATTTGCTAAGTAATCCCCTATCTTCTGCTTCAATACCTTCATGCCCACCTCACTTAAGTGGAGCCTATTCTTAGTATAAAGGCCCCTGTCTTCTTAGGTCCCTCCGCACTCCACCACCAGCCCATACCCTTTGGACTGATACCAAGATCTTAGCCATAGCTTTATATACCCATCAGTAATACAAATAGAGCTGACTGGTAGCTCAGTAAAGGTAAAGGCACCCATTTTCAAAGCCAGCTGTGTGTGTCATGCAACCATTAACGGTGGCATAAGATAGTGTGCGGCTCTCAGTGGTGCCATATCCAGACCGGTAGTACATCCTGCCTGATGCCCCTGCCTGTTAGAATCTAGGGCTGTGCTAGCAGCACACACGGTGAACATGTGCAGTGGTATCACAGCCTCTTGCAGCAAACTGACTCCCAGGAGCAAAGAGAGAGAGAGCACTTCCCAAGAGGGCTGGTGCCTTTGCTTCTTGGAGTCATATTGAGCAGCCAGTATGGTAATGACAACATATGATATGTAAGACACTAAGGGGCCATTCGCATGTCATTATAAGGTCATTAGTGGCTCAGTACAATGCTGCCACACAAATGCATGGAAGAACTATGCAGAACCTCCATCGCCTCCCTAACATATGATCCCCAAATAGCAGCCACACAGCCTGCACTATCATTCCCATATAGTCTATTGGGTCCCCATTTCCCTTCTTATGTGTGGTATAATAGAAAGCAATGTCTCTGGCTGTCTAGCGATCCACCTGTCCCCCACAATACCTTTCCAATGAGTGATATAATACAATGCAACATCCCTGGCAGTGTACCCCCTGTCCCCGATGCACTTGATGTGCAATGTAATGGAATCAGTAGCAGGAGAAGGTGTTCAGCAGCTCAGTCAGCAATAAGTGCAAAAAGTAGGCGGTGTATTTACTTCTTGACAAAGTGCCACGAGTGGCAAGCGTGGAATGTTGGGGCTCCAGTGGGTCATTTCTGCTGTACTGTGTACCTGTACTTTTGTGGCTGCATCCACTTTTAAACAGGAGAATGAAATAAAGGACTTATAAGTACACCACCTGTTTTGTGCACTCATTACTGATTGAGTTGCTGAACCCCTTCTCCTACTACATAGAAACATAGAAGTTGTTGGCAGAAAAAGACCTCTTGGCCCACCTAGTCTGCTTTAAAAACCCTACTTACTGTGCTACTACAAACCCTACTTAATCTCTGTCCTTACCCCCCACCCAGTCCTGTTACTGAGGTCCCCCTGTGTCTATCCCAAGAATGCTTGAACCCTGCTACTGTTTTAGTACCCACCACCTCTGCAGGGGGGCTGTTCCAGAGGTCCACCACCCTTTCTGTGAAGAAGTAATTCCTCACATCTCCTCTGAACCTCTCCCCGAGCCTCATATCATTCCCCCTTGTCCTTGAGCATCTTTTTCTATGTAAGATACCACTCTCCTATACCTTTCCTCGTAGGGCTTTTGATGCAATCTATGCACCATTTTGCTTGCCCTCCTCTGACCCACCTCCACCCATTCAATGTCATTCCAGAGATGGGGCCTCCAGTACTGGACACAGTACTCCAGGTGGGGCCTCACCAGTGATCTATACAGGGGTAACACTACCTCCCTCTTTCTGCTGTTAATACCTCTCCCTATGCACCCCAGCATTTCTCTAGCCTTTCCCATTACCTTATCACACTGCTCTGCTACCTTTAGGTTATCAGTTATGATGATCTCCAGTCCCTATCCTGTACTGTGGTTGTCACCACCCTTCCCCCCATTTGGTACATTGCCCTTGTTTTTTTGTGCGCCCTATGTGCATCATTTTGCACTTTTTGGAACTGAAGCCTAGTTGCCAAACCTTTGAACTGTCTTCCATCTTTTTTTTCAGATAGAAACATAGAAACATAGACTTTGACGGCAGATAAGGACCGCTAGGCCCATCTAGTCTGCCCATTTCCCTACCTACAGGATAGGCCGCAGATCCTAGTTAACCAACAGCCTATTTCTTCCTACCCCCCTCAAGAATTGCCTTATGTCTGTCCCATGCATTCTTGAATTCTTTCACAGTTTTAGACCCTACAACCTCCTCCCTTGGTGTGTCCATTCTGTTGCCGATTTTTGTGTCATCTGTAAACAGGCATACCTTCCCTTCCAGCCCCTCCACAATGTCACTAATAAGCACTGACCCCTGTGGCATCCTGCTGGCTACATTGTCTTCTTCCGAGTGAACCCCATTTACCACCACCCTCTGACTCTTATCACTTAGCCAGTTTTGTACCCATTTTACTACCCTTGGACCCACTCCTAGGCTGACCAACTTGTTTATTAGTCTTTTGTGTGGAACAGTGTTGAAGAGCTTACTGAAATCCTGGTAGGCCACATCCACTGCTCCTCCCTGACCCACTTCCCTGGTCACCCAGACAAAGAACTCAGTCAGGTTTGTTTGGCAATATCTCCCCCTGTGAACCCATGCTGCCTTGGTTCCTGTAAGCCACTGGTTACAAGGTATTCCACAATCCTTTCTTTTAATAATGTTTCCATAACTTTGCCCACCACTAAAATCAGGCTTACAGGTCTGTAGTTTCCTGCTTTCTCCCTATTCCCACTTTTGTGAAGTGGGACCACATCCGCCCTCCTCCAGTCCTCCATGTCCAGTGATAGGTTAAACAGTGCCATAAGAGGTGCAGCCAGCTCCTCCTTAAGTTCCTTCAGTATTCTGAGGTGAATCCCGTCTGGCTCCATTGCCTTATCCACTTTCAGTTTTGTTAGTTCCCTGAGAACTCTCTCCTCTGTAGTAGGGCGAGTTTCCACTTCCCTTCCCTTAATGCCCATTCCCCTATCTGTGGCCTGTTATCCACCCTTTTCTTCATGAATACTGAGAAAAAGTACTTATTCAATATGTCAGCTTTCTTCTAGTCCTCTTCCACACAGTCTCCTCTTTCCCCTTTTAGTCTTACTGTCCTTGCCTTGTTCTTCCTTTTTTCACTTATATACCTAAAGAATGTTTTATCCCTTATTTTACTGGCTTGGCAATGTTCTCCTCTGATTGTGCCTTTGTGCTCCTAACTGCTTTTCCTCCTTCCCTTTGTTTTTCCTGATACCCCCCCCCATCCTCTTCCTTCTGTGTTGACTTATACCTTTCGAATGCTAACTTCCTTGCCATTACCTTCTCTGCTACTTTCTTGGTGAATCATAGTGGTCTCTTTCTTCTCTTGCTCTTTTTAACCTGCCTGACACAGAGGTTTGTTGCCTTCTCAATGGCTTCATTTGTTCTTGTGCACTGTTCCTCTACCCTACCTATTTTTCCTGTCCCTGCTAGGGCTCACTGAAACACTCTCCCATTTTCTTGAAATAGGCCATCCTGAAGTCCAGGACCCACGTTTTGATGTGGTTTGATTCTGGCCCAGTTCTTACATTGAACCACACTGAACAATGATCACTGGTCCCAGGTGGCTCTCCACTGTGATGTCAGTGACACTGTCCCCATTTGACAGTACCAGATCCAGTATGGCACCCTCATGAGTGGGTTCTTTAACTAGTTGCTTGAGGATCACACCTTGCAGGGAGTCTAGGATTCCTCTGCTTCCACCTGTTACTGTAGCTGGGAGGTTCCAAGCCACATCAGGTAGATTAAAGTCCCCTAACAGAAATATCTTGCCCTTGTTAGCCATCCCATGGATTTCTCCCACCATTTCCTTATCCACTTCTTCCCATGTGCTGGATGTCTGTAGATCACCCCTGCTTGAATAGCTTCCCCTTTCTATGTCTCTAGTGTGACCCACAGTACCTCCACTTCTCCCTGTACCACCTGTATTTCCAGTGCTTTTGTAATTTTCTGCACATAAAGAGCCACTCCTCCTTCCTTTTTTTACCCTCCTAAATGGAGCATACCCTGATATGGCTACATTCCAGTCCTGGTTCTCACTGCCCCAGGTCTCAGTAATGGTGACTATGTCTTGGTCCGCTACTGCCATGGTGGCCTCTAGTTCTGCAATTTTGTTGCCCAGACATCAAGCAGTTACTACTGAATCAGGTTTGCAAGCACCATTCTGAGGTAGCACTTGCTCTTTCCTATAAGTATAATATGATGCAATTTCATTGATAAGCTACTTGCCCCTTGACCTCCAGTGCCCTTTCAATGCTTGATGTAATTGTATGCAACATCCCAGGCAGTCTAGTGGTCCCTCGGACACCCAATGCCCATCCATATACTGCATGTAGCTATCCAAATGCTGCTGATAGTTCAGTTACCCCCCCCGCCCAGGCTCTGATACATCTTTCATATCTCTCTCTCTATGTGCCACCCACTCAGTTCCCAGCACCTACAACTCCTGTCCTCCCCTGACTCACTCTCCAAATGGCAAACCCATCACCATTCCTGCTGCAGTCACCATGACAACTGGCACAGTTTACTATTAGTGTGGTTGTGAAAGTTGCCTATTTAAATTAAAAGTCTGTCAGGCACCTGCTGACACTAACAGAGGTCACTGAAAGTCCAACAACTGAATCTCTGATGTTAAATTTCCTTGTCAGCTTTGAGATTAATAACCGACAAGAAGCTTAGTTAGAGTTATCTAAAAATAATTTGTCTTCTACAAATATACCTTTTGACTGCATTTCCATTAAGTTGATATAAAACACACTGCACTTCACATTCATGCAAATTTCATGTTTGGTTTCATAAAGCATTTCAAAATGATGTGTTGCTCCTATTAGAAATATATTTTACCCTTGAATTATTTTTTATATAGATAGAATCATTCATATTGTTTACAGTAAATGTATGCTCTTTGTGTTATGATACACTATATAATTTTTTAATATATGGATAATGAATTTAATAGTACACTAAAGCATACAACATTTTCTGATAATGTTATCACTCCTGAAGTGATATTACCACTCTTCAAGAGTGATAATATCGTTCCCGTCCCATAATACTGTAGGATCGTTCGGGACCTGAATGATAGTATTACCAGCTAAGCTTAGTATAGCGCAGTGGTTTAAGGCTCTGAGCTGCAAATTTGGAGACCTGGGTTTGAATCCCACAGCCCCCACTTGCATATACTGTGTGGCCCTGAGCAAGTCACTTAACTTCCCTGTGCTCCCAGGTTGCACCTGCAAAAAAGCTTTCAGCTTAGTGTGTCTCACCTGGTTAAACAATTGAAAAAAAAAAAAAAAGATCAACAGTGCAAGCTCACAACTCCCCAAACCAGTAAATCTCCCAAATGTCAATCAACCATTCACACTCACAACACAGCTAATCATTGACTGCTCTCTGTCTGTGGGCGGCCAAAACGGTTTCTAAAACATGGTGGTCATCTTTCGTTTAGCGAGTGTGCATAGTGTCCATGGCACTTCCTGGTTTTTTTGTTTTCAAAAATGGAGTTATCTGGCTGATCCCATGCTCCCCATGCCCCAAGAAGAAAAAGCACAACTAAAAATATTTTTTTTTACTGTGCCGTGTGTGCGAGCGGGCGAGGAAGAAAGAGACGGAGTAAGGCAGGGGGGCAAAGTGCGGCAGTCAGCCAGGACTGACAGAATTCTTCATGACAGCAGCCGACTGCCCACTACAAAATAACAACAAAACCCCCCAAAACTTGGATTCATATATTAAAAAAAATAATACATAGGTTAGTATACATTTTAAGGCAGTAATTCCATCTCGAGGTTCTCGGGACATGGGAACCTCTTGATGGAATTACTGCCTTATAATGCATACTAATCTATCTATTATTCTCTTTGTAATGATATATTTAAACAGTATATAATAGTGGTAGGGTGGGGAGCTTGGGGGTAGATAGTGTGGGCTAGAAGCTGGTATGGACAATATGTCCCAGGTTTGCTAGGGTTTTATGGGCAGACTGGATGCACTGATGGTCCTTTTCTGCCACCATTGCATATGTTTCTATGGTTCTATGATATCTAAATGTATTTACTTCATGCTGTTTCCTGCAGGATAATATTTAAATCAAAGAAAGTAATCTTATATTGATTCATCTACTACTTGTATTGATATCAGTATATGGAATACATCTATAGCAAGTCATATATTGACTACGGTGTTATAAATTTCAGTTCTGTTTTCATGTTTTCTGAATTTTGGTTCCAGTTTGGCCCATTACATCCTGTTATTAAGTGGACTGAAATTCTTCTGCTTCCTGATTGATTAACTAAGAGACATCAAAACAAGAAACAGAATTTGTTGGCAGAAAAGGGCTACTTGGCCCACCCAGTCCGCCCAGATTTTCTCTGTCTATTCTGTCTCTGCTGACCCTAACTAGTCTTTAGAGACCCTTCCCTCCCTCCCTGCCTATTTCCCAGTATTTCCCTATGCCTATCCCATGCATGCTTGAAGCCCCCCGACTGTTTTGGCCCCCGCTACTTATGCTGGCAGATCTTTAATGAAGTATTGTTTCCTCTCATTGATCCGAAACTCTCCTCATCCTTCCAGCTTCACTGCATGCCCCTTGTCTGGTGCACTTCCTCATTTCAAACAGACTTCTCTCCTGTACCCTGCTCACCCTATGAGGTACTTGAAGGACTCTATCATGTCCCACCTCTCTCTCCGTTCCTTTAGGGTATACACATTGAGATCCCGCTGTCTCTCCTTGTAGGGTTTCTTATGCAAACTCTGCAGTTTTAGTTGCCCTCCTCTGGACTGCCTCCACCCTGTCTGTCATTCTGAAAAACTGCCTCCAGAACTGGACACAGGACTCCAGGTGGGGTCTCACCAATGACCTATACAGTGGCAATACCACCTTTCTCCACCTGCTGGTGATTCCTCTCCCTATGTGCCCCAGCATCCCACTGGCCTTGCCTACTGCACTGTCACATTGCCCTGCCACTTTAAGGTCATGAGATATTTTAACCTCTAGTGCCAAATGTTAATCTTTAGAAATGCACGAGTCAGAACAAATTCAAAGTGTGGGATTTGAAATTTTGGAAAATCACATACAGAATGCCTGACCCACTTTACTTGTCACTGATTGCCATCACAAACGTGGCTGACACCTTTACTCACTGATAACCTTCAACAAATTCCTAAAAAGTAAAACTCCCTTAAATTTTTTAAAATAAATACTTAAAATTTGTTTTCCATCTTGATCCCCTCCTCACACAAGTAAACAGGTTAAAAATTGAAGTGCTATTCAGTTCCAATTCCTGGTGCTTCTTTAGTGACTATGAAAAATCCTGTCCTTAGTAGCTTTCCAGGGCAATCTCTGCTGCTTTCCCGGCATGGACGTGGGTATGGACAGTGAGGCCATATTTACAGACCTCGCCAAAGCCTTCAACATCAAGACCCACCATCTGTTCCTACATAAGTTAGTGTCCTCTGGCATCTTTTCCTCAATGCACCACAGGCTCCAATCCTACCTGTCTGATCAAACTCGATTAGACATAACTTTGTGTCCCTCCTCCTGGTTAGCCTCGTGGTCCCCAAGGCTCTGTCTTGGGACCTCTGTTCTTCACAATCTTTATTAATGACCTGCTCAGTGCTCTCCCTGCCTGCAAGATTCACATGTACACAGATAACACCATTATTTATTCTTCTGGGCCTTCCACCTCCTTCACTAAGCTGGTCTTGCAACAAGATTTCCACATGGTCAAAAATGGTTCCATGTAAATCAGCTAGCTATGAACCAAAAGACAACAGTCTCTATGATGTCAGGCTTCAGAAAATGGCTGAGCTCTTCCCTGTCATCACTGAAGCTATGCATACTCCAAGATGACCAATTGCTGTCAGTCGCCTCATTCAAATACTTAAGCATACACCAAGACCAGCACCTTGACTACTCTGACCACATGTTGTCTGCAGCAGCCAAGTGCTTTGCAAAACTTAGAGCTCTTTACAGG
Source organism: Neoceratodus forsteri (assembly GCA_016271365.2). Lineage (NCBI taxonomy): Eukaryota > Metazoa > Chordata > Ceratodontiformes > Ceratodontidae > Neoceratodus > Neoceratodus forsteri. The sequence goes on along the minus strand of CM057449.1, from coordinate 1,697,081,352 downwards.
GTGAAGAGCTGCTTGTCCCTCAACACCAGGAAACAGGTGGTCAAAAGTTTGATCCTTCTGTTGTTGGATTACAGGCATGTTGTTTCACTTTGCAACTTCCTCTACCACACTAGCCAAACTTACCAGACTGTTCAACGCCCTGTATAGATTCATTATGGGATGTCCTCCCTATGTCCACTACTGCTCCATGTACAATGATCTAGGTTGGGCCCCACCCCCCATGAGACATTTGTTTCACATCACCTTGGTGGATATCAAATACTGGTCAGCAAACTACCTAGCTATTTCATGGATATCCTCTCCACCATCTCTAGCCTATCTGTCTACTCAGGTCAGAGAAAGGAGGCAGAATCCACATACTATGCTGCAGACATAACTTAGGGCAGGTCTCCATCAGATACAGAATATCTAACATATGGAACAACCTTCCTTTCATGTTTAGCTACCCACCCAAGTTCTAACTGACTAAGACCTTGATCAAGGCACACTACAAAACTCATCAGTCCTGACACAACTGACCCTAGACACACCTATGGCCTTGCCTTTCTGAGATTATATTGGCTATGAGCCCTTGAGCAAGTTAGCTCACCACTGCCTGATGAATCACAGTTATGAACATATTGGCATGTAAAACACTTCTGCTCTGTTACAACATAGCTTACTGATGAGAATGTAATGTTAGATTATCTGCACTGTGTACCTGCTTGTATTTTCTCCTGAAGTCACTATGATGATTGCAATCTAAATGTATTTTTGCACTATGTATGCATTAAAGTATGGATTTCCGCAGTATTTGTTTTCCCCACTATATGTATGTATTACCTCTGCTGTCCTATGTTCCCCTTTCCACCTCCAAGATTGCAACTGGAAATGAGCCTCGTAGGCTCTGTGTGTTCACCTGTTAAAATATGTTTAAATAAAATAAATACCCTCCAGCAGATAAATTGAGATGTCAGCTCCATATAAGGCTTCTCTTGTATGTGAGGGGGAGAACATGCTGCCAAAGGAATTCTGCAGAAGTTTGAATTATTTTAAAAAACGCTAAGAAAAAAACCTAGAAATTTCATTTGCCAAGAGATGTGACTTGACCATGCATTAAATTACTATAAATGCATAGTCAGGTGCTGAATCTCATTTTCCTCCCCAAAGAATCTACAGTACTTAGAGTCATTTTGTAAATGTAATATGCCCCTCCAGGGTGTTCATCATTGGATTTTGTTGTACTTCCCAGGGCATGGGGACACTCAGTCTTTAGCCTCGTGCCTTATTACACACCTGGGGTGTGTGTTAAAATCCTATAATGCAAACCCTGTCATGACTTATAACTTATATATAGCACAAATAAACCAACATTCCATTTATTGAATTAGTGGAAAGACAGATTATTGACAGGTGGGGAGGGAATACCTTTTACTAATTACTTTTAACAAAACAAAATATCTGTTTTTAATAAAAATAATGATGGCATTTCTTTTGTTTTTAAATGTTTTTAAATGGTTTCTCAATTTATAGAGAATAATGGATAGGTAAGTTTGTGTTATGGATTTTATTCACACACCCGAGGTGTGTGATGACTCAAAAACCTCGAGAGGTTTATGTGGTCATCACACACTGAGTATGATAACCATAACACCTCATTATGCCACAAAACTGATAAAACAGTAGTCTGTTACCTTAAAAATATGCCAGCAGCATTTGCTAATCTTAGTTTAGCTTCTGTGTTGAAAAGAAGCTGCTGAGTGTTAGGCGTGGAGAATGAGGTGACTCGGCGGCTTCAGAAGACTGCATGCAAGCATCTTCTGAAGCTGCGGGTCATCTATGCTGTAACACTCGTCATTCTTTTCAACACAGCTAAACTAAGATGAAGCACTGATAGCCTATTTTAAAGGTACAGATTACTGTTTTTATCAGTTTTGTGGCATAGCGCATATGAGACCAAACACTGCTTGGTCACGCTACCCATTTGGGAAAGACAAAGTTGCTTGCAGAGCACCGTAATAACCGGATTTTGGGTTATTATGGCATCAAACACCATAATGACTGGATTTCGGGTTATTACAGTGTTTGACAGTCACCATAATCAGGTTGATAAATGTTACCAGTAATTACACCTATTTTATGGATCCAATAAAACACTCCTGGTAATTGGTTTCCTGGGGTTCATGTACTTCCATGGGCTCTATTTTCAAAGGTGGCTTAGATTGATGCAAGTTGCATCAAATCCAGATGCAGCAAACATCATGTGTCTGATTCCAGAAGATTTTTGGGTTGCATTAAACTTTCCAGAAATGATGCAAGTCACAAGGTGCATCATAAAATGTGGCATACCAGGCAGGAACAATACACATTGCATCAGAAAAATCCAGTGCAGGTGATGGCGGAGCAGAGCGGGGGAAAGCATGTCACAACACAAGGCTGGCAGACAGCAGAAGAAAAACATTACTATGAAGGAGACTGATATCCTCATTGAAGAGGTGGACAACCAAGTGGACCTCCTGCTGTCCAGAGGTGGGGATAAGTAGCACAGGGACTGAAGAAAAGAAGCTTGGGGTGAAGTAGTTACCAGGGTCAATGCTGTGGGCCCAGTGATGTGCTCCATCAGAGAACTGCAGAAAGGTACCACGATATAAAGCGGAGGTCAAAGGAAAATTTGGCCCACAACAGGCAGTTTGCAATGGCAACTAGTGGTGGTCCAAGCCAGGAGATCTCCGTGAGTAGCCAGGAAGTGAGTGTGTTGGCACACCTTAGTAGCTATATGATTAAGGGTGGCAACAACCTTGATGTTTTTGGCTATGGAGCTCAGCAGGTATGTAAAAGGGTACAGAAGCAGCAATGGGGAAGGGGGGTTGCATGGCAAGCACAGAGCAGAGGTGCAAGCATGTGTGCAGTGGTGTATGTGTGCACAGCGCAGAATGACCAGGGAGAATTGGTGTGTCTGTAATGATGCACTGTACACCAACTGTGGCAATATAGAAGGGTGGCAGATGTGGTAAGGAACATACATGGGGCACAGATGAGCATGTGGAGTAGGCATGGGCCTACGTAACGTCAACACAATTTCAAACCCAGGCATCAAAAGAAGGGGTACATGCCTGACCAACATTTCATGATAGTGGACGTTGCACATGACAAGGCTGCCAGAGTGATGCGTACTGTGTGGCTTCATGCTGTGGGTGATGGAGACAGGCCAAGACTGTATGAAGATGTATGCAGATATGTATGCTGTTGTGGTTACAGTGGCATGAGGTTGTGCAATATGTTGTGGAGTGCAGGCTGTCAGTGTGGATGTGTCTGAGTGTCACAGATAGACCTGGACAAGGTAGAGGCAGAGGCCTGATTGTAGTGTTCCCATGTATGACAGAGGAAAGGGTTTGGTGGGAATGGGGTGCAGCACAGGTTACTGATGGTTTGCTGAGCAGCCCAGATGCTGCATCAGCCTTATAGGTGTGGATGTGACATAGGGCAGGGCAGAATTTTGCAGGCACAGCAGCTAGCTTGCAAAGAGGGTCCAGTGATCATAGTGTTGCCATGTACCACTGCAGCCATGTAACACATTACAGTAACAAGCCCCACAGACTGGCCAACACACACATATGTAGCCAACAGCACAGGTCCGGTGTGCTGGACATGTCCTGGAGTGTGTGGCCATGTACTGTGTGGATTATGCCTGGTGGTGACTGCCATCCAGGGCCTCTGTGTGGCAGCATCCACCACAGTGGCAATGTACCACCATGCTACAGAGTGTACACCATATCACAGTGTATGATGGTGATTAACCAGGGGTGTCAAGCATATGTATGTGTGGGCTGGAAGGCAGGCCCATGCACCCAAAAGGCAGAGCACATGCAGGCCATTGCTGAAGGGCACTGGGTCTGAACATAGTAGACCACAATGCCGTCGGCAACAACAGCGTGACATAAATGTCATCACTTTTGTTTTTGTGCTCTACCCCCTGCACCCCTGTACTTAAAGATTCTCTCTCCGGGGGGGGAGCAGATCACAAGCAAGTTAAAATTTAAGGGGCCATGGAATAGTGTTTCCACAGCCCCTTGTAAATAAATCTAAGTCCCGATGTTGGCAAAATGGTAGGAGACCAGGAATAGAACCCTGGTCTCCACTTCCTCCCGGCAAGCTGCTCCATGACCCAGCCTCCAAGACATGGGAGCAGCTTGGCCAGTGCCTGGTCTTCTGCTGCCCTTGTCCTATGTCAGCACCATGGAGAGTGACCAGGGGAGCGCATATTGCAAGCGCTATAAATTTCCACTCACTGTCTGTGGTAGTGCTAGATGGACTACCTCTCTCTTCAGTGGCACTACTAATGTAGTGCTAATCTAACTAGGTACCCTGCTGCAGCAACCTGTCCATTGATGCAGCAGGCATAGGTGAATGGGGCATCCATAACACACTTGACCGTATACACACTATACCAGGAGACAGCCTGCACCCTGTGCTGCTGGGCTAGGAGCCCAAATGGTGGTATGCGTCCCACTGCACACAGAAGCGCCACATGCAATACAGAGGAAAGCGGTGACATGGATCCATGACATGGCAGTTGACAGAGGCTATGTTCTCTCCCCACAGAAGCCATCGAGGAACAGGTGAAAACACCTACGGCAGGCTCACGTGGCATTACTGCACCACCACAACATCAACATGAAGGACCTACTGACACAGACTCAGGGAGCAGAGACAGCACAGGGTGCTTGCAGTTGAGGTATGTGCTGGAGCAGGACAGCACTGGACACACAGAAATGCAGAATGTCACACAGGCTCACAGCCACAGGGAAAGTGCCACACATGCTGCTGGGGCTGACATTGAGGGTACAGAGACAGACCTGATGGAGAGCATCCAAGACAACATCGCCCAGGAACTGAGCACAATAATTGCTGAGGCATTGGAGGCCACACTACAGGAGGCGGCACAGGCTCTTTCCTCACAGGCCCTGGTGAATGTGGAGCCAGACAAATTGGCCAGACCATGGTGGACACACATGCGGCACAAACATGAGAACTGATTGCCTTATGAGCTGCTATATGGAAGCACACCACAGCCGCATGGTGGAGCTTATTTTTGGGGTACTGGATGCCATGCAGATTAGAGTAAAGCAGAATGCAGCCTGGCATGTTGACATAAAAGGAGCACTGCATGGCCTCCACCTGTGTACACAGTACCTCATGGATGCAGTGGAGTGCTTGAAAAGTGTGACAGAGAGGAGCGTCATTGTTTAGCAGGAGCAAACAGCCACCCTCACAGCTGTGCTGAAAAACATAGCCACAGCATTATGGAACGGGGAAACAGCAGTGCTACCCAGCCACACCACCATTTACACAATGCCCAGGCAGTCCTGCTGCCCACTGCATCAGCCAGCCATACCAAACACTGTACACTGCCCACCTATATACCAGGAAAATATGCCAGGCATCCAGTGCCCCAGAAGACAGTGCAGGCCACAGGACTATATACAGCACCCCCACGTCAGTTATTGACACCAGCTCCACCAGAGCATACAAGACATTCCACAACATGCCCATAGTTACTGTGAGTAGTGCCCCCAGTGCTGGAAACACAGGGTGGGCCCAATCACCATGGACAATGCAGCAGAGCACCCTGCAGCAGGAGGCATGTGACAGCCAGGCACAATGGCAGGCCAGATATGCAATGGAGCTGGCCCTACAGTTACCCAGACTGCAGGCCAACAGTACATTCCTGCCACCAGTAGTAGGACACAGCACACTGGAGCAGAGGAACATGGGCCACCTGGCACACAAATCACTGCCACAATGCCTGCAGTGGAAGACACACACAGCACAGGTCATGTCACCCCCACAAAGTACACAATATTGTCTGGATTGGCAACAACGCACTACAGCTGGATGATGATAGAGGGAGTCCACAGCCTACAAGGCTGCCAGCCACAGAGGCCACCCCAGCCACACATGGTGACATGGGCACAAGTGCCCCCCCCCCCAAACTTAGTAGAAAAGTAAACATTCTGCAATGCAGGAGACAGCAGGTAATGCACTAACCACCAGCACATGGACTGCAACCAGGTCACAGCAGCACACAGGCCAGCAGCCATGGGATGCATGGGGTGGGGGGCTGGCTCTGTGGAGGTCATTGGAGCAAAGCTACCACCAATCCACACAGCACAGGAGGGCAGTAAAAGAGAAGGCACCATAAAGACCATGGCTTGGGAGGAGTGGACCATATAAGGCCTACCAGACAAGGCACCATGGCAGTAATTCCCTGGTGGCACAAGGGGTCAAAAACGGTTGCTATCAATACCTTGTGAGAGTGGGATAGTGGGTGCACATGCCACTGGAATGACTGAAATTCACTGTATGTGTGGCAGTGGGGATACAGGGGAATGGGAGAGTTAATTGGGGAAGAGTGTGTGCGGATAATTGTGTGCTAATTGTAGGATAGTCTTGTCCACAGAGCACTTTAAGGGTGATGAGTGCAACTGTACATTGTAAGAAGCACTGTATTCCAATAAAGATAACAGGGTGCAAACATGTGTGTCACTGTTACTTTGTCTCACACGTCCATGGCCCACACACATTCAGACACTGTGGTCTGCACACAGGAGGCACCTTGCAGATATGTTCTAGCTGGGGGCACGTAGCATGATCAGTGTCGTGGGGCTCCCCCACCTGGTATCTAGCATCCAGACAGAGTGTGTCCATGCTGACATCCCAGACACCCTGTACAGACAATGCATGCCTTCACCTCATGGGGCAGTATTGTGGCACTGTGGCCAAGGCCAGCCATGCCCATGAACACTGAGGATCACAACATGCACATGTACAAGACATGGCACTGTAGAAAACCCTGACATGCTGTCATGGTTGTCACAGTGGCATGATCCAGCATGCCGTGGTCCTCAGAGGACCACAGTGTGGATGGGATGCTATGGTGCGCTGGCACACAGTGATAATGGCAGAAACTTTGAACTCCATTGAGGGAAGCATACTGCATGTGTGTGTCTCACCAATGACCACAGTGGTCCACTGCCAGGATCCGCTGTGGTATGTGACCATGGCAGGATAGACAGTGGTTACGGTGTCTGTGATGTGCAGAACTGGGTGTGCCCAGGCAGGGCTACCAGTATCTGTAGCAGTGAACGCCATGTAGTAGCTGCATGCCCCAGCATGCATGGGTACTATGTGGACACTGAGAGGCCACACAAGAGTGCAACAGTAGGCCACATGGCAACCCCACAAAAGCACTAGGGTGACGCCCCAGTGGTATATGGTCAGTGTGTATCACTGTGACACAAAGGGCCAGAGTGCAGTACAGATGGTTACACAGCACAGGAACCTCCTGTATGATGAACAACATGGACAACAGTGATGTTCTGAAAGTGAAAATATAATAACAGCAACAGGAAACAACAAAAGTAAAATGCAACAGTGGAACAGGAACACAACATAAGGGTTAACAACAACAACTAAACAGGGGTAGCATGGTGATCATGCAATGTCCAGGCCAGTAGCCACCCACACAGTTCAAGCTATTGCCTGCGGCACTGCCACACTGTGGCCAACAAGGCCTGTAAAGAGTTCTGCAGCTGGCCAAGGACTCTTATAGTCACCCTTAGCTGCTCCTCCAGGATGTTCATGCATGGTCAGGAGGTGCACCCCTTGGAGCTGCCTTGACCTCACCAGGCCCCTCCAGTGGTGCATCCTCTTCCATAGGCTCGGCAGCATGGTCTGGCATGTTGTCCTTGCATGGCTGTGCCACCCCATTTCAAATGTGTTGCAGCTGAGGGGGTGGCAGTGCCAGCACCTGACATCTCCGTGAATGTTGTGGTCCTGGTAGTTAGCATCCTTCATGGCACCAGCACTGCATTCTCTCATGGTTTCTCCTGGCCAGCATCTGTGATGTTACCCTCCTCTGCAGGGTGGCAGATGCTTTTGGGGTCTCCATCAGTTCCTTCTCCTCTTCCTGTTCCTCTTTGTCAGTGTTGAAGATGAGCCAGGCCTCCTGCTGGCTGTGCATTGCATGCTTGACATAGGCACATGCATCAAGGCACTTCTGCCACTGAATTGTATTCTCTAGTGCCCTTAGCTGGGGGTTCTTACTCCACCTGGTCCATGTGGCATGGTGATGGACTCCTGTAACAAGAAAGAGTGAGAAGAACTACTGCACTGTAGTGGAAAGTCCCTTGGGGGACTGTGTAGTGCGACGATTGAATGGTGTGGTACCGCAAGTCATGGTATTGTATGCCGCTCATAACAAATGACCAGTGGCTGGCCCTGAGGCCAGTCCATGTGTAGTACAGCGTGACACAATGCCCCAGGTGTACCAAAAGCTAATGACTCATGAGGGGGATGATACTTGCCAAGGGGACCTGGAGGATCATGGGGGGGATGGGGTCCCTTGGGTGGAGAGGTGATGGGGCGGGCCATTACATATGATGCATGCATGACTACATAGGCCCCACTGCATTGTGGGGACATGGCGGCTTACCTGGAGTGGCCCTGCAGTGAATCAGTGACAGCAGACAGCATGTGGTATGCGGGCCCAATACAGCAACTCTGTGCACAGGATGGGGTGATAGATGGACTGGGGGGATGCTACCAGCAACCGACTGCACATATGCCGCATGTAGTGTTAAACGGGCATGGGCCATGGATTGCGACTGTCAATGTGTGCCAGTACAGTAGTGCACCTTGTCGCCTGTGCAGCAGGAGCGGAGACTCACAAAGACGGAAGATGGAAAGTTGGTCCGTCGATCAAGTCTGCACCTGGCTGCGGCAGCACAGTTTGGGAGAGCTGGTTCCCAGATTCCGAGGTAAGCAAGCTGTGCCGTGGGCCCGGGAAATGAGTGGGGACAGGGCAGCATGCGTGTCTCGGACGTGAAGGAGGGCGCAGGGTGCGTCGTCCATTAACAAAACCCGTTCGGTGCAGTGGCAACAGGTTCTGGTCTACTTCTGCAATTGTCTCTGTGGAAAGACGGCCTGCCGCTTTGATTTCGGGGGTCAAGGAGTGGCATGGCGTCCCCCCATGTGGCCCCAAAAGATACGGTGTCTGTCCTAGTTTCTGCTAGTCCTCACGTCCAGTCACTAAATAATGTGCGAAATTAAGAATTGTTTTGCTTAATGTATAATTAGACCAGAATCGCTGAAAGTCTGGTGAGAAACTGTGCCAATATACTACAGTAATAGCTTAGCCAAAAGTGGCATTTTTCTTACTGAAACACGATTTTTCGCTGGACAGTTTATAACCTTGATAAAGGCTAAGTGTTACAGTTTTTTAGTTGCTCATACTGTTTCTTGTTTTTTTAAGGTATTGTATTTATAGCTTTCTACAACATTTAGAGGACAGAACATTTTATTCTGCTGTAGCTTCAGGGCATATAGTATTTTTCATGCCTTTTGCCAGGACACAGCTACCCAAGTCAGGACTGTCCTACCAAAATCAGGACAAGTGGTAACCCTAGAATAATTTGAATAAAGTACATCTACTGTACTTATTAATAATAAGGATGTACTGACATTGGGGGATTCAGGTGATATTGATAAACTATTAGCTAGGGACTTTATACCAAGGGAATTTGGGGGGGGGGCGGTGTTGGTCACAGAACTGAAAACAAGTCTTGGGGAGCATTCCATTACACCTTTACAGCCTTCCTCAGTCTACAAAAACATTCAGATCAGGATCTTTTTGGGGGCAGCAGGTGCCCTTTCCCCAGTCTATGGGATGACAACCCACGCTGTGCTAAGCAAAGCTAGAGTAGTTTAAGAGACTAATAGATGGGGGCTAGGTCATATGAAACCCTTGAAGAAAAGATACTAAGGCCTGATTCTCAGTGGTATCCCAGATACATGTGAATGGGGTATAGTGACCTGCAGCTGTGGAAGCAGGCATCCACAACCGCTGTGCTCTGCTTGTACAGATCCTCGCATGTGGTTTGGGGGTGCTGTTCAGGACTGACTACAGGATCCAGTTGGATGCCCATGTCAAGCTGAATGTGCAGGGAGGATGAACTACCCTCTAGACTGTACAGTTGTTTTACACTGTCCCTGGCTCTGGTACTGCTCCTGGCCCACCATGGAGGCACCGTAGGCTGGGGGCTGAGAGAGGGGCTGATAGGGCCTTGAGATTAAAGTATTGCATGGCAAAGGCCGGTAGCGTATGTGATGTAGACAGCCAGTTTTGAGTGCTGGATAATATTTTTTATATAAAATGTATTATGACTGTTTCTGCTGAAAATCAAATGCTCTAGGAATGACTTCTCTCATCCCCCCCTTCAGATTTTAGCTGACAGATGCAGGCCAAGAGAACTGCTGACAGCATTGTATCACACACTCAGTCTTTTTAGAGACAATGTGTTACTGGAAGACTCTTATTAAGGATCCTGTTTCTCTGAGCTAATTACAGAGTTGTTAAGTTAATTTTGTTAAGAGAGAAATCATAAACTAGGTTTATGACGTTAAAATAAGGGAAGCTTTATTTATTTATTTATTGAAAATGTTTCACCAGGAAAGGCACACTGAGCAAAAAGATGCTCATCTCCCGGTGCGACCTGGGGGAGGGGTTACAGAGGAGGCAGTTATACATACAATAGTTGAGATTAGCAGCAGAGCAATACAGATAACATACAGTTGGGAGGGATTACTTTTGAACTTGTTACATAAGGAGAACAGTAAGAACATAATCATCAAGGACATGGTATACATAGCATGGGTACTTATCAAAGCAAGAGCTGTACAGAGCTTGATCATCAGGGACAGGGTAAACATATCATGGGTACACAACGAGGCAATACATGAAATTACATAAGTGCGAGTAACAGAACTAGGGTGCAGTATCAGAACGTGTGCCAGTAGCAGGACTAGGGCTGCAGTGGGCTGCACCAATAGGCATTGGAGAGTGAAGTTGTGGGGTAGGGTAGGGGTGGACTAGTAAACATTTGGTGTGTAGGGGGGAGGTTTAGGTGAGGTGGGAGGGGAGGAGAGTGGAGTTAGTAACTGTAGTAACTGTTAGTAACCTGTAAGCTAGGATGTTACATAGAGGTGTAAGGTTGTAAATGACCCTATGAAGCCTGTGTGAAGAGGGTACAGCATGAGATCAAAAGAGGTGTCATTGAAACTTGAGTTATGCTAAGGTTGCAGAATTAATACATCCTTTTACTTGGCATTACTTGGTATGAATGAACAGAAGAAGGCCAGAGCCCATCGAGACTGTTTCCCACACTATGTGGGACATTATTTATCTATTATCCCTCAACCAATCATCTAATTTGTTTTTAAAGACCGTGGCACTAGTTGCCTCTACCAATTCTTGTGGCAAGTTGTACCATACAATGGATGCTCTTATTGGAAAAAAGTTTCCCCTTTTGCTGGTTTTATAAGTTTTTACTTCAAGTTGTTTATTATGCAGTCTTGGAACATGTCTCCGTTTGAGAGTGTTAGACCACATTTTTCCATTAGATCTGGTAAATTTATTAAATTAAAAACCATAAGCATATCACCTCTTAATCTTCTAGTTTGAAGAGAGAAGAGACCAGTAGCTTTTAATCTGTTCTGACAATCCAAGTTTGTTAATCTTGGAATCATTCTAGTTACTCTCCTTTGAACCTGTTCAAGAATTGCTATGTCTTTTTTATTGGTTTGGATTCCAGAAAGGGGAGCCATAGTCTAGATACAGGCTAATGTATGCCTTATACAATGGAATAAGGCATTGTTCAGTACGATTAACAAAAGTGCATTTTATTTGCCTCAAAAGTCTGTTGGTCAGGCAAGCAGTTCTAACACAGTGATCATTTGATGTAAGTTTATTATTAACATATATCCCTAAATCTTTTTCACAATTTGATGAGTGAAGTGGTAATCCGTTTATATGATATATCGTTTTTGGATTATTTACACTTCTAGATTAATAAAATTATATCCTGTGGTTGTATAAAAATATATTTTTGTTAGATATTTGACCAGAGGAGGGGCTGGATGACTTCATCAAAAAGGGGTTGGCCAATACTGCTTGAAAAGATTATTCTCTTTCACTATAGAGATGCATTTGTATCTGACACTGACTAAGGAAACATCTGAGCACTGGAAAAAAGGTATTTAGAAAGCTAAACAAAATCTAAATATAGTTGTAGGAATTGCACTGTTTTAAACCTTGTATTGTTTTAAAGATTTGTATGTCCTTTGATATGAGTTCTGTATTGTATGGTTGACGTATTATTATATATTTTACTAAAAACTCTAATTTTAGAGCAAACCTGGTCTGTCTGTGAATTGCTTTCCTTTGCTAAGAAATATTTATGGTTCAACAGACATAAGCTTGTATGGTGGTACCAAACTGGAAACAGAAGCATTTTAAATCTGAGGTCTTATTACGCTTTTAAGGGTTCATCTCTGAATACCTGGTTAGGTGCTCATAGGCAAAGATATCTGCCCCCCTGAAGACAGCTATATCTGAGCCTGTGCATTGGGTATGCTAGCAAGAGGTTACAGTTTGAATCCCACCAGAACTGAGACCAAAGGTTGATCCGAACTCACAAAAACAGACAAGAGGGTTACCTTGTCTGTTGCGCTGTTCACAAGACTGTGCTCAGAGGTTGGCACTTTGGGAGTAAAGGGCCTGACCTGCTGAGTGAATTTGTGACAGATTGGTTGGCAGCGGTGGCATAATTTTGGTATCACACGCTTTATTGTCCTGTCAGCTGAGACCATAAACTCTCTTGCAAAGAAAGAAAAAGACAGAGTTTTATTTTAAAAAGAAAACAGAACTATATATCACTTGGTGTACAGGCAAGTTCCTACCTATTTTATTTTTTTTCTACAGTGCAAAGTCAGAATAGCAGTAGTTAGGAAAGATGGCATCCTACTACAGCAGGCACACTGTAGAACAGTTAAAACAGTTGTGCGAGGACAGAGGAGTCCTGTTCGAGGTAAAAGCCAGTAAACAGAACCTCATAGATGCCCTGATGGTAGCAGATACCCAGAGCATCGAGTCACAGACCATGACTGAAAAGGACAGCAGGGTCAGTGTCAGTGAAGGGCCACAGCAGCAGGAGATGGTCACCAGTATTCTGAATCCAGAGGTACTCAAACTGCAGATTGAGTTGCGCAGGATGGAACTGGAGGCAGAGCAACAACAGAGGGAGGCAGACCATGAGGAGTGCGAGCGCCAGCGAGCTGCAAAGGAGAAGAGAGAGCAAGAACAGAGGGAGGCGGACCGTGAGGCAGAGCGACAACAGAGAGAGGGCGACCGTGAGGCAGAGCGAGAACTCCGTGATGCAGAGCGAGAATGCAGAGAGGCAGAGGAGAAGAGAGAGGAGCACTAGTGGCAACATGAGCTGGAGAAGATGCGACTCCAATCAGCGGCACCAGAGAAGGTAAGTGGCTTGGGTTTAACTGGGACTGCAGGACTGGGTTACAAATTGAACTCTAAATTAATAGCTGAGTTTAAGGATGGGGGATATAGACGCCTTTAAATTCTTTTGAAAAAGTTTGTATTCAGGCTAAAATTCCTAGAGAGTCCTGGAGCTTCCAGCTATCCCCGCTACTTACCGGAAAAGCTCAGGGATGCATTGGGTCACATGGACAATAAAGACAATGATGATTACAGCAAGTTAAAAGCTGCACTACTAAAAAAGTTTGAATTAATTGCTGAATCATACAGAGCTAAATTCCGTAAGCTCAGGAAAACCCTGATATGAGCTATGAGGAGCTAGCCACGAAACAACATCAGTTTTTAAAACTTTGGTGGGAAGGAATTGAGGCAAACACTGTTGATAAAATTGAAAATGTGATTTTATTAGAACAGTTTTATTGGGCATGCCAGCAGAGTTAAAACCTGGCTAGACGACGAGATCCAAAACAGTGCAAGAGGCTGCTGAACTCTCAGACCGCTATGCCAAGAGCACCTGCTCTGAGAGTGAATGGGGTGGGCGTGGCAGCACAGAAAGGGAAAAGCGTGCCTTCAGGGCAGCTAAAACCCTCACTGCCTCCACCGAAACCAGTTAGCCCCAGGTTTCTAAGAAAAGATTTCTCTGAAGTAAGAAATGCTTGTTGGTTATGTAAAGAAACTGGGCACATTGCCAGACAGTGTCCAGAAAGGGCAAGCAATAGTACTCAAAGTAGTACCAGAAAGGAAGTGGGTTGTTTGTGTGTTCCTGAGAGCATGCCAGTGAACATGAGAGAACACATGCACCCAGTCATGGTAAAAGGTGTACAGACACAGGGGTTAAGGGACACGGGGGTATCCCTGTCATTGGTGAAAGGGGATCTAGTACAGCCTGGTCAGCTTATCCCAAACAAATACGTGACTGTACAGGACTTTACGGGTGAAGCGAAAACCTTGCCACTGGTCAGTGTTCTCCTGGACTGGGGTGAGACAGGGGGAACTGTGCATCAGGTGGCTGTAGCTAAACCGTTAACAGTAGATGTGATCCTGGGTAACAATCTCCAACAGGGGATGGTATGCGCAGTTACCCGTAGCCAAGCGGCAAGGGAAAATAGTAGCTCCCTGAACCCCACAGAAACCAGTGTGGAAACCACGGAGAGGCTGGTTCCCCAGCCTGTGTCTTCAGATGGGGAGACTGATAAAAAGGGGATAAAAATTTCCCTGGTAGCGAGTGACCACACAGCTACGGAAGGTTACTCCGAAGAGGAAGGGGTGACCAATTGTCAGAGGGTTAGGATTAACAGTGATCCTGAGGGCCCTGATGCTAGTGCTAGGGACCCTAGTTTAGCGACTGAAGGGGACCTGTCCCATGCTTTGGGAAGGTGTGAGGGATTCGCAGCTGCTCAGAGAAGTGACCCTAGTTTAGAGAAGCTGAGGGCTTGGGCAGACTCTGAGGGCACACAGGGAGGTGGTGGCAGACATAAGGTTTATTGGGAAGATGGACTTATCTATACTCAGGCAGTACAGACAGATGGCGGGATGCTAGGCAGGCAGCTTGTCGTTCCCCAGGGATATTGTGAGCAGTTCAAAATTGCACATGATATTCCCTTATCTGGTTATCTGGGAATCGCACGTACTACACAGCAGTTAGTCCAGAATTTCTACTGGCCTAACTTCATCCAGCAGGTGAAAGAGTATTGCAGGTCTTGTCACCGGTGCCAAGAAATAGGGAAGGCGGGCAAGAAAACCCAAGCTGCCCTGATCCCCTTGCCCGTAGTGGAGGAGCCATTCCAGGAGGGTGGGAATGGATATTGTTGGGCCTTTAAATACTCCCAGATCCTCAGGGAAGATATTCATCCTGACTGTGGTGGATTATGCCACCCAGTACCCAGAGGCAGTCACCCTATCCTCTCTGAGGATAGACAAAGTGGCAGATGCCTTACTTGGGATTTTCTCCCGTGTTGGGTTTCCGCAGGAGGTAATAACCGATCGAGGAGGTTCCTTCATGTCGGACCTAATGAAATGTTTATGGAAGAAGCATTGGGTGGTGCAGAGATGCACGACACCATATCACCCACAAACCAATGGACTTGTGGAATGCATCAATGGTACCCTAAAGTCAATGCTCCAGGTGTTTGCTGAACAGCATGGGAGGGACTGGGAGAAATACCTTCCCCACCTGTTGTTTGCATACAGGGAGGTGCCCCAAGAGTCGACAGGATTTTCCCTCTTCGAACTCTTATATGGACGCCGGGTACGTGGGCCCCTAGACTTGGTCCGGGAGGACTGGGAAGGCAAGCACGCCACCCAGGGAACTCTCATTGTGGATTATGTCCTTAGGTTTAGGGAAAGGCTGAAGGAGCTTATGGGGACAGCCCAGAGCAACCTGGCAGCTGCCCAACA
The DNA here is from genome assembly GCA_016271365.2 of Neoceratodus forsteri. Lineage (NCBI taxonomy): Eukaryota > Metazoa > Chordata > Ceratodontiformes > Ceratodontidae > Neoceratodus > Neoceratodus forsteri. Next base: position 1,697,065,586 of record CM057449.1, on the reverse strand, counting down.
GAGACAAAAGGTGTGGTACGACCGCAGAGCCAGAGCTCGCTCACATGGTGGGTCAGGAAGTCATGGTCCTTATTCCGGTCCGGAAAGACAAGCTGCAAGCTGAGTGGGCAGGACCGTACAAAGTGGTTAGGAAGGTAAATGATGCAAACTACATTGTGGAGTTATCTGACCTTAGACAGACTGAAAGGATGTACCATGTCAACATGATGAAGCTATATGCAAACAGGGCTGACATGGTGTTTGCAGTGTGTAGTCATGGGGAGGGGACAGATGAAGGAGACCCCCTTCTGGACTTGTTTAAAGAGAGTAAGCGGGAGTCCTCTGTGGAGGCAGTAAAATTGTCTCCCCAGCTGACCCCGGATCAGATCCAGAAAGTAAGGGAGGTTTTAGCAGACTTTGCCCCCTTGTTTAGCGCCAAGCCTGGACTAATCCCCTTTATAAGTGACATTGCAGAGGGACTGGAAGGAAAAGTATGTCTCTTTGCAGATGACACGAAGATCTGCAACAGAGTTGATGCACAAGGTGGGGTGGAAAGGATGAGAAGAGACTTGGTAAGGTTAGAGGAATGGTCAAATGTATGGCAGCTTAGATTCAATGCTAAGAAGTGCAAGGTAATGCACCTGGGAAACAAAAACCCAGGGGAAGAGTACACAGTTGGGGGTGAGATACTAACAACAACAAAAATGGAAAGGGACCTGGGGGTAGTCATATCAGATGACCTAAAGGTGGGCAAGCAATGTGAGAGGGCAGCAAGGAGGGCTGGGGGGATACTGGGATGCATAGGGAGAGGCATCACCAGTAGAAAACAGGAAGTTATTATCCCTCTGTACAGACAGCTGGTAAGACCCTAGCTGGAGTACTGCATGCAATTCTGGAGACCCAGTCTCCACAAAGACATAGACAGGATGGAAGCTGTCCGGAGGAGGGCAACTAAAATGGTGCAGGGTCTGCACCGGAAGACATATGAAGAGAGACTTAAGGAGCATAATATGTATAGCCTCGAGGAAAGGAGGGAGAGGGGGGACATGATAGAAACTTTCAAGTACCTCAAGGGAATCAACAAAGTCCAAGAGGTTAGCATCTTTCAAAAAAAGAGGTGTGCAAGAACAAGGGGCACAATTTGAAGATAGAAGGGGGGCGGCTCAGAAGTAATTTAAGGAAGAATTTTTTCACAGAGAGGGTTGTGGATGCATGGAACGGCCTTCCGGAGGAGGTTGTGGAGTCAAAAACAGTGGTGGAATTCAAGCATGCATGGGACAGTCATAAGGCAATTCTAGGGGGTGGGGGTAGGAAGAAGTAGGCTGCTGGTTAACTAGGATCTGCAGCTTATCCATTAGGTAGGGAAATGGGCAGACTGGATGGGCCAAGCGGTCCTTATCTGCCATCAAATTCTATGTTTCTATGTTTCTATGCAGTTGAGGGATGTGGCAGGCTTGCCATGCTGTCCATCATGTGGACACACCTTGTGTGCCACCCATACAAGGGGTGTGTCAAGAAGGCCACTGTGTATGCCTACATGACTACCATGTGCCCCAGGGACAGCCCATACATGTGTTAGGGTCTGGGAACATGGGTGTACATGGCTGTGTAGCAGCTGCATGGACATAGACAGCTGACCCTCACATCTGGCAAGTGTCGCATGCAAGCAGCCCCAGGAAATCTGTAGGTACCCTGAGGCCTGGAGGTTATGTAAGGGGGGCTGTCCCCCCCCCCCGGGTGACTGTGATCCAGGGGCATCCACCACCTGGATCTGCATATCCTGGCAGGTGGCCCTGGACACCTGATGGGTGAGTGGCCCCTGAGGTGCGACCAGTGGGATGCATTCTATTGCGGGCCATGAGTTTCTGGGCAGGTGCACTTGCTGTGACCTGGTGAAGGTGGCATTATGGCATATACATGGGACATGGGGTGTGTCCTGGAAGTTGTTGGGGGGGTTTTACACTTGTCCATCATTAGAAGGCCCACCCATGTTCAGGTGTTCACAGGTGTCAATGCTCCATGTATGTCTGTCCACATGTTGTAGACAGTGCGGTCTGAATGTGTGTCATCGTGTGACAGGCCCTCCAAAGGGGTAAAGCTGGTGCAATTGTGTGCCATGTGTCCTCACATTGGCATGGTCCACAGCCATGGTCATGGAGCCATGGCAGAAAAATCAGTGCTGTTGGCACTTGGCCCCATACTGCGTCAGGACACTGCCTAGGGCTGCCCCACAGGGGGCCAAATTATCAGCCACACACTGCCAACTGAGCAGATGGTGCACATAGATATGGAGCTACTGACACCTGCCGGGGACCCTAGGTGTTGGCAGCGCTAGGCTCCCGGACACACCCTGGGTGGTACATGTGCACAGAATTGCCATGGCCCTTGTTGTTTCACCAGAGGTTTCAACACACCAACGCCATGCTATGGGTTGTTTGTGCTGTTTATGTGCCCCCAGTGTGGGTGAGGTGCCACACCACACAGCGGCATGCACCACCATGTTGCCCTCCTGTGTGCCATGAGGGGTGCCACACTCCCACACCACACATAGTAGGGCACCCTCATGGTCCTGCATGCCAGTGACATGCAACAGATGACCATGCCTGCACCACACCATGTATGTGTACCAGTGTCATGAAGACATCGATTCACAGTGGCTCTGCACCATACAGCACAATACTGCCTTTGAATCTCCCCTCAACAGATAGTCACTTCACAATACATTGGCAGGTAGCAGTATTATGCAGAACCAGTACTTACCCTCCAAAGCTCCAATCCCAGACACAGTCCACATCCCCTGTTGCCATCAGTGCTGGTGCATGCACCACATTGTGGCAGCACGGTGCATGGGGCCCTCCCCCCATTGCCCCCCCCATGATCACATTAACACTGGGTGCACACTACAGCCACTGATACTAATGTGTGAGGTGCTGCTGATCACCTCTGATTATGGTACACAGGGCCACATGACTGTATTGTGCGTGTACAGGGTGATGGCCCACTATGTTGGTGTCCACCGGTCCTCGTCCATACCAGCCACATGCCCCATTGCTCTGCCTGTCTGTGTTTCACCAGGTGTCAGTGTCAAAACCCCACTGGCATGTCGCCGTGATGCATGTGGCAGACATTTGGGCCCCTCACAGGCTGCTGTGCTGTGGACCCAATCCCTGGTGCTCCCCTGGTGCATACACCATATTATGCACCCTGGCAAGTCATACTCCACGGGTCCACAACGACAGTTGTGCATACCTCATGCATGGTCTCTGTCCCCACCCTGTGATGTTATGTGCACCACACAGCAACACAGGCCTGACCGGCATGTCCCCTGCCCACTGCATGAACATTGTTAGGCATTGTTCTGCACCTGCACATGTCGCCGCTACCGTGGCCGAGCCACTCACCTGTGGGCCACTGCCTATGTCCATGGGTGCCACAGCCTACTACACCACTATGTGCCCCTTTTACAGACAATCCTGGTGTGGGTGCTGGCTGCTATAATGTGTGTGGTGACCCCTGGGATGGGTCTTGACATCCAGTCTCTGTGCACATCAGCAAGATATCCTGCTACTTACTACCAGCCTCTCCTCTCACCTGCAGCCCAGGTCCACGCTGCAGGGTCCATGCACTTGTGATCCTGCTTCCCACCCTGCCACTTCTCCACCACCCATGGTCCCTCTCCTGTCATGACAGCACCCAGTGTGTGATGTGCTCATGCACCCACCAGGCAGGTGCAGTTTGGCACAGGTATGTGGTCCTGTGTGCCTTGCCTATATAGGCCATGCCTGGAGGTCACCTCTGGTGTGGTGAGGCATGGTAGTTGCACACCAGGGCAGGGGCACAAGCCTTGGTGTGGCACATGGCACAACTCTGGGCTGCCCCCTCTGTACCCTTCTGGCTGTATCACATTTGGACCTGCGACCCTGACAATACCACAACCTGTTACCAAGGCCTGCATTGTACATGGCACTTACCTTCACTGCTGGTCCACCCAGCTCATACTCCTGAGCCTCTGGACCATGTCTAGTCCCCCTCTGTGCCATCACCCTTAGTGGATGCTATGCACTGCATGTCTGTGGAGACACAGAATGTGCGATATGGTGTTACTGTGGATCCTCAACAGCCATGGTACCAAGTGTGGTATATGACAGGGTATGTGTAGCTTGGCATATACCTGGCTCAGGGTGTTGTCCCATTTGCATGGTAATGTCCCCTGCACAGGCTATTTCACACAGCCATTGTAGGATGGCTAGGTCCCTTCTGGACAGGTCCTGCCACCTATTCTTTAATTGTCTAGGTGTATGATGTACCCCTGACACTTTATGTATGCTGTCACCCATTATCTTCCACACCCTGTTCCTTTGTTTGAGGGTGTGTCTGCTGTACCCAGCGGGCAGCAGCACCCAACAACACTACTGTACCAAAGTGACCAGCAGGGAAGTCTCCTCATGGGAGAAGTTGGGGCCCTTCCTCTGTTTCCCAACATTATGCAATGTGTACTACAGTGGCTGTGCCAGGGAGCTGCTGTGACACTCCTGTTCACCTTGCCTGTGTACTGCCATGGCATGCGGTCACATTTATGGCCACCAGTTGTGTGGGAAACTACTTCCACGTTCTGACACAGAGGACAACAAATTAAATGCAACTATGGCATATTTTTGCAGCACACTCACGATGTGGCACTTTTCAGCCCAAATGTGACGCTCTTTGTATTAAATCTCTCTGGCAAGGCTTTTTAGCTGCAATTTCAAGTGTGCATGTAATAAGTGTCAGATATGCAGCTCCATGTGCTGCAGGCTGTGCTGCTGACCCACCAGTCATCCTGCTCTGTCCTGCACTCCCTCCTTCTGCTCATGTGACATACAGAGGCATGCCACACTGCACTACTTATCACTATGCAGGGCATATGGGCCACCTGTGCACTGCTGCCTATGTCTGCCTACCATGTGAAAGGCAACTCCCTTTGTGCATTAAACCCTGGCTCACTGCCTGCCCCATGTCACTACTTTGCAGTGCACTTTGACACTCTCCTATGAGAACTGCCTGGGGGTGGTGTCCTGACTATCCACTCACAATACAGCCTGCCACAGGTAGCCACCATGCCTAACGGGGCCCACAGCATGCATCTGTGTGCATCATACTACTGCACCACCATTCTGCCATCCCAATCATGTGTTGTGTACACAGTCCTTGGGGGTTGCACAGCCCCTTAACACCCATAGTGTTGCCACTGTTCCATGGCCCACCCATCACTGTGGCATACAATGCCTCTTGTGTGTGACACCCACGGGGGTTTTCCCCTGTACAGGGTGGCCCGCAACTGTCCCACAGGGCCAGCCAGGCCCTGTCAGAGACATGGGCAGATGTGCCCCAGGTCAGCATAACTGCCCTGCCAGCATGCACAGTATCCTGTTAATCTGTGCCCTCTGGAAGAATAATAATAAAAATAATAATAATAATAGTTTTATTTATAAAGTGCCTTTCAGTGTATCAAGACGCTGAACATATTAAAACCACAACGTCAGATACAAATTAATAAAACATGTAAATAAAATCATGCCATGACAACGTCAAATATTAAAATCACAGAATAAAATATTCCATAAAATCATAACACAATACAATTAACAGTCTTCCAGAAAGGCTGATTGCCACAAATAAGTTTTTAAATTCTTCTTAAATACCTCCATGGAGGTGCACTCCCTTAACCGGCGTGGTAGAGAATTCCAAAGAGTGGGTGCAGCATAAGAAAATGCTCTGCTGCCAGAAGATTTTAAACTCACTCACTCATGGAATCTCTAACAACCCATCGTCGGCCGAGCAGAGCGATCGGCCGTGGCAGTAAGACACCAGAAGTTCTTTCAGATAGGTCGGACCCTGATCGTGAAGGGCTTTGAAAGTCAATAAAATGACTTTAAAGGTGATCCGCCACCGTATAGGAAGCCAGTGCAGTTCGTGCAGCACCAGGGTAATATGACAGGACCTCCTTGTCCCAGTCAAAACCAGGGCTGCAGCATTCTGCACCAGCTGTAGGCCACGGATTTCAACCCCAGAAAGCCCAAAGTAAAGGGCGTTGCAGTAGTCCTAGTGCGAGAACACAAAGGCGTGGACCAACGTTGGCAAAGAGTCAGATGGAACAAGGTGCCTAACCCTGGCATTATTCCTCAGATGGTAAAAGGAAGTCCTGAAAATGGGCAACACTTGAGATTGTAGGGTCAGCCTATCGTCTAGGACAATCCCAAGGCTACGCAACCGTTCAGAGGTCGGAAGTGACATGCCCCCAAGAAAAATTCCAGAGGGCGTGCCATCATGCAACCTCTCTATCTGACCACCTGGGTCCACCACCAAAATCTCTGTCTTCTCTGAGTTCAACTTTAACCGACTAGAATCCATCCAACCTTGGATTTCTTCCAGGCAGTTATTGAACACCGCGACAGCTCCATCCTGGTCGGGTGCGAAAGACAGGTATAGCTGGGTATCATCTGCATAGCAGTGAAACTTCAGCCCATACTGTCTTATAATGTCTCTGAGGGGCAGCATGTACACTGCAAATAACATGGGTGACAGCACAGAACCCTGAGGCACCCCACACAACAAAGAAGTTGGGCCGGAGGAATAAACCCCCGACACAAATCTTTGTGATCTCCCAGTGAGGAATGAAGTGAACCATTGTAAAACAGTTCCCGACATTCCACAAATTAGCCTCAGGTGTGCTAACAACACCTGGTGATCCACAGTGTCAAAAGCTGATGAGAGATCAAGGAGAACCAGAAAGGAACGTCTCTTCTGATCCCTCGCCCTCAGAAGATCATTAAGCACCCGAACCAGCGCAGTCTCGGTGCTGTGTCTTTTATGAAAACCAGATTGGAAGGATTCATAGATATTGTGGATGGTTAAATGGTCCTCCAATTGAGCTGCCACTACCTTCTCAATAACCTTCCCAATAAAGGGAAAGTTAGAGATAGGTCTGTAGTTTGAGAAACAGTCTGGGTCCAAGGAAGCTTTCTTCAAGAGAGGCGTCACGACCGCTTCTTTCAGGGAGCTAGGAAACTCACCTGACTCCAAGGAGCACCAGACTATTTGCACCAGGACTGGACTGATGATATCAGAATAACCCAAAATTAGGGAAGTCGGTCCAGGATCCAAACTACAGCTTGTGTGGAATGCCACAACCCTTCCCAAATGTCAACCCCCAGAGCCTGCTGGCATGCACCAGTATGGTTTCTAGATTGTGCTTCATGTGTGCCACCTCAGGGTGTACCACTGAGGCATGTTGGCTGTAGTGTTCATGGTCCACAACCTGCTGGGTCCCATACAGGACATATCCTCATTCACCTCACACCATTTGTCATACTCCACTGGATATGGTGCCTCCTGTGCTGTGTTCCTAGGCCACCTGCTGCCACACACAGACAATGGGCACAATGTATGTGACAGTGCTGCCATTGCCTGTGGGCAGCACCAGGCAGCCTGACATCCTCTGTAGCATGACATGCGGTCACCCACTCATGTCATCCTCCAGGAGCCAGTGTGTGCACTGTTGCAAGGATGTCCTCCAGGACTACTGGTGCTGCCCCTGTGATGTTACACTCCCATCGGCTGAAGTGGCAATGGATCAGTTCTGCTCTGGTGTGCTGTCCAGCTGCTGTGTTTCTTGCCCATATGGTACCCTGGCCAGGTGCATTGTCCGTCATATCCTCTGTACCTTTGTCATCACACTGCACAGTGTCCACCTATGGTAGGGGAAGCCACTGAGCTATTGTGATATGCAAAATATGGCATGCCAGGAAGATCTTTCAGGCCATGCTCAGGGCATATTGCAGGTCCCCCAACTGGTCCAGGCATCGGAAGTGCATCTTCAGGAGGCTGATGATCCTCTCTATCAACAGCTGTGTGGAGGTGAGTACCTCACTGTACCATTCCTCTGCCTCACTCTGTGGGTGCTGGAAGGGAGTCATGAGCCATGGTAGCTGGGGATATCCAATGTCGAAGTTAATCAAATGAAACTGCACCAGGTAACAAGATGGTGCAGGTCTAGGGTGTGCTACTCCCAAATTGTGCAATCATTTCAAAGGTAAACTGCACTCTGGAGTGGATGGGAATGGCAGTAGCCAAAAAGAAGGTCCTTAGTCCAAAGTTTCAATGCCAATTACAATTTATTAATAATAAAAAGTCACTCCAAACCAAACAATGTGCCAAACAACAAAGGAAGGGAGCCAACCACTACAAACTCATTATCCTAGCACTTCAGTCAATGGCGCTTCCTAAGGGGGTGCTCTTCTGAGTTTCTAACCACACTTATATACCTAAAGCTTGTAGCATTATTATGACATCATCATTCATTAATATGAACTTAAATCAAATACTCAAATAATTGCCAGGTTTATTTATGTGTAGTCCAATTTAAGGATGAACAACAATTATTATATAACAATTAATGCATATTAATCAATTTTGGTATGGGCGGGGTGAAAACTTGTGGCCAGAAGCAGGCTATTCCTATCTGTTGCTTTTTGGTAAAGATCTGTGAACAGCATACCATCCTCGTTTTTTGAAAATTAGAACATCAAGAAGTTAACAGACAAAGGATCAGCTATAACTTTAAATCTCAAATAAGGGTTACTTCTTTCTAAATGCTCTACAAATTCAGTTAGTTCTTCCCTTGTGCCCCTCCAAATCATTATTATGTCATAAATGAAATGCTTATAAAGATAAATTTTCTCCAAATAGGGATTGTGGCTGAATACACATAGGGGGAGATATTCAGACATGCACCAAAGTCCGGTGCAAGTTCAGCACAGCGCAAGTCAGATGCACCATGGCAAACCGGGAGACATATTCAGAAGATGCACCACTGGAAATGTGCCAGGGAAAGCCGGATGAATATGGCAAAGATGCGCCATGGCACAACCAAAGATGCGCCAGTGCAACCATGGATGCGCAGAGCAGACCTGAGCACAGACCCAGTGAGCAGGGCAAGAGTAACAGGCCCAGGGACACATAGCCAAGGAAGCACAGGAACAAGGGGTAGAGGACCCCACCAGCAGGGCACACCTGGGTACACAGAAGAACAGATCTGGAGGGAACACAGGTCGCCAGGGAATGGTGCACAGACAACCTCCGTCCACCAACCATGGAAGAAACACCGGTCCAAAACCCTGCCACCACAGCAATGCCAATGGCAGAAACACGCAACAGACACCCACCAGGCAGGCCCACAGGGCACTGTGTGCATGGTGCCAGGAGATGAGGCAAACACAAAGAGCAGGTGACCCGGGGCAAGCAAGGCACAGGCCACATAGGGACACACAGGGTACCAGCCGCAGTGGGGATGGGCACCGCAGTGCCGCCCACAGTGGGCATGCGCGGCCCCACAGACAGACGGCATGCCAGACAGACAGGTGCACAAGGTGCAGGGGCAGACATAGGCCACCACGAGACACATGACATGGGGCCACGCACAGGACAGGGAAATGGCCAACATGCGCAGTGATTGCTGAGGCAATGGCCCAGGAGGACGGTGGAGGTCTACCAGAGACATGGCAATGCACAGCGGAACAGATATAGGAACAGTGAAACACAGGAACATAGAAACATGATGGCAAAGAAGGACCGCCAGGCACAGCAGATCTGCCCAAGGTGCCTAGCAGAAGGCTAGGATAGCCCTAACAACCCACCCATCCCTGTGGCAACCACCCCACCTCACCCCCCCAACACCAGACCCAAGTGTCCATCCCATGCCACAGAAAGCCGTGTACAGTGACCTCCCTTAGCACCGCCCCTGGGAGCACAAACCAGACAACCACCACCTTGTCAGTGGAAAGGTTCCACCTGATGTGTCCCCTAAACCCTCCACCAACCACCAGTACCATACACCCCCTGGGCCCCTCATTGCCTCATGGGCAAGGAAGGCTGTCCCCTGGCCCCTGGTCCCTGGCTCCTGTCCATCCCCGCCATACAGTGAAACAGTCTTGTCAGAAATCCTCATCCAAACCATGGTCCAGTGAATACAAACCCAGTCCACCCAAGCTAAGCCCACATGTCAGGTAACAGAGCACAGACACAATCATAGGTGCTGCACACTGCACCCTCCCCAGCCGGTCCATGTCCGTGTGTCAGGAGCAGTCTCCAGACTTGCACCCAAGAATCCAAATATGGCCTGACCTGCTTGAGATATAAGGGAATAATGGCATTTGCCATCCTGCTTGTGAATCCCCCTATACAGCTCAACTTCCTGCTAGCCGTGGCCAATGCCTTTCCACAGTGGTTGGCTACCCTTGGGTCCCTTGATACAATGTAACCCAGGTCCCTCACTCCCACAGGCACCACCAGTGCCAGACCCCCCAAGTTGTAAGTCCCAGTCAGCGTCCCCTCCCCATGTGACTGGAATTGCACCAGTGTACGCTGATTTCCAAATGCCCTCAGGTGGACCAGGCCTCCAGGACACCTAGGTCCATGTGCATATTCCCCCACACCTGACTGCCCACCCCAGTACAAATCCCCACATTGTCCATGAAGAGACGCAACAAACCCTTCTGACCATCAGTTATATCTGCCACAACTATGTGAAACAACACTGGAAACAACACAGACCCCTCGGGAACCCTGCACGTGACCCCCCCTTCGGTGACCCCATGGACTAGCACCTGATATCTGCAGCATGGCTCCCCATGCCACCTGCAAAGCAGACACGGACACAGGGATATAGCAAAATAAATGCTTTATAGGAACAGCAACAACCATACAAAAGTCAAATACCAGGGGCAGGGACAAGGAGGGTGAAAGGAGGATGGGGACAGGAAATAGGAGCTATACAATGGGATGGGGGACTGCAGGGAAACAGGGTAAGCTAGGGAAAGGGGTCTATGTACAGGAACGGCCTATCGCTGTCCACTACCTGACATCCCCTGCTGCTCAAGGGCCTGTTGCACAGCAACCGTCTCCCTCAGCTGGTGACGCTGGATTGCAAGTATCCTCCTCTGCACCCCCAGGATCCCCAGCAGGGTCTGCAATAGGGGCCTAGTCACCCTCCAGCCCACCATCCATCATCCAGTTAGGGGAAGGGACAGGCACTTAGTGCAATGCCCCAAAGACCCCTGCCCACACACAGTGTGCAGTGGACAGTGGGGGCACACACCCCTGGAGAGACCACAATGGACCCTTGAACAGAAGGCCACACCAGCCAGCCAAAAAACACACCACAGTTGTGCAGACAGGTGAATGCTGTAGCGTAGTGTACACTTAATACAGATCTCAAAATCTTGGCTAAGGTTCTCTCCACCAGATTTGGGTTACTATGGCACTCACTAAGAGGCCCGGAGCAAGTTGGTTTCATACAGGGTAGACTTGCTACTGACCACCTGCATAAACTCAGACACTTTCTAGATGCTGTCAAAGACTCAGATCATCTGGCAATCTTGATGTCTCTAGACATGGAAAAGGCATTCAACAAAGTATCACGGCCCTACCTCTTTGCCACTCTCGAGAAATTTGGTTTCCCCACATCCTTCATCGCCTGGATACAGCTATTGTATTCCTCCCCCACAGCCAGAATCTTCTGCAATGGGAGACTATCAGGCAGCATCCTCCACCAGAGGGGTACCTGCCAAAGATGCCCACTCTCACCATACCTATTTAACCTGTACCTAGTACCACTCACTAGGCACATACTCCTGAGACAGGATATCAAAGGAGTAAGGGTGCACAGCAATAGATACAAAATCTCTACCTATGCTGATGATATCTTATTACACCTTAAACACCCAGAGGTCTCATTAAAGGCAGCAGTAGAACTGATCTCTCAATTCAGCGAGATATCAGGCTACAAACTAAACCTATCCAAAACAAACATGATGCCCTTAAACTGGGTCACATACAAGAACCAGATCCTCCACCATGGGGGTAACTGGGTAGCGGATGGATAAAAATACCTGGGCATTGCCACATATAGAAGTAAATACATGTTTTTCTCCATGAATTTAGATCCAGTACTCCAAGAGTGAATCAAGGCCTCCTCAGATGGTCAGCCCTCTCGTTGACACTATGGGCCAGAATCAACATCATTAAAATGAACATCCTTGCATGCATACGGGGCCCTCTCGTTGACACAATGGGCCAGAATCAACATCATTAAAATGAACATCCTCGCACGCATACGGTATCCCATGGGTATGACAGGTTTGCTTATACCCCTGTCCTGGTTCACCAAACTGCATACAGTGTAAACTCATTCCTGTGGTTGGGCAAAAATCCCAGAATAGCCCTTAAGATACTGGCACTTCCCAAAGCAAAAGGGGGACTCCAAATTCCAGATTTTGACAGGTATCATCTGGCAATTCAGACTAGCCAGTTCCTCTGTTTGATGGCTGGTCCCCCAGATCCTTCAGAGGATAGCTACTTATCACAGTGGAAGCGTATGGAGCTGGACCTCTACCAGATCAACAAGATTGACACAACTACCCTACTTTCCATTCCCCTGCATAAGCTCCTGGTGCCACTGAAACAAACCCCAATAGGAACCTCCCTAGGGACTTGCAGACTGCTGCACAAAAAACTTGACACTTCTTCCGCCCTTGATCTGGCACAGACTATATCTCAGATCCCTAACTTCAGAATCCAGTGGCAACCAATCCCAGCGACCATGACGGACTACACAGAGCATCTGACACTAGGGTCCATGCTCCAAGAGTAGAACATTCTCCCCTACACACAATTTATAAAAGTAAACCGCAATGCCCCGATCCCAACATACACTTATATGCAATTGCAGCACATGCTTGGTAAATCACTGGGACCCAAACCCTGGGATACTCAATAATATGGGATGCAGGATGAGCTACAGGCCAGGGCTATGCAGAGACATTAAATGTCGGGCATATACATGGTACTGTCCAGTATAGAGACCCTAGTAAAGGGGATACTGAGGAAATACTGGGTCAGGGAATTCCCTCCTCTGGCAGGCGAAGATGTTTGTCATGAAGCCTGGAAGAACATAAACAAATTCCTTAAATTTGATGGACTCCAGTTAACCCAATATAAAATCCTGCACAATGCATATTACTCCCCCCAAAAATGCCACAAAATGGGCCTTCTGGACTCCAGTATGTGCACCAGATGTGGCCTCAACCCTGGAAACCTCAAACATATTCTCTGGGACTGCCCCAAGAGTCAGTTGTTATGGGACAAAATCTGAAAACACATAGACTCAATATGGGGCCTGGATGAGGCCTTCTCCCCCACAAATGTGCCTTCTGGGAGTGGGCCTCAGCACCCTGGGCAGTGCAAGAGCCCACTACATCTCACTCATAACAGCACTAGTGAAAAGATCATTCTGAGACCTTGGATGGATGACATCATTCCCGTACCAGGAATGGCATAATGCCATACTAGAAGTCCTCTGCATAGAGAAGATGATCTATTCCATTAAGAATCAACCACAATCATATGTCAAATGCTGGGGTCCACTTGCAGGGATCCTGGTGCTCTCCTGATCGAAATGGCCCCTATCTGTCTAGTCCTCTCTTGTCTGGTCCTCTCTGACCTATGAAAGGCCACCTCTCAATTCCTACACACTGACCCCTCACCTTATCTAGCAGAACTGGCCTAGTGAAAGTGCACCACTAGGACTGCTCCTTATGTGATCTATATGAGGGGTATATGAGCTAGCCTTGTGTATCAATCATCACAATTCTCTCTTTATATTAGCATAGGAACACTTATCAACGTACTAGAATTATGTGGACCTGTACTATATCTGTCTAGAGTTTACTGTGTATTAGGAATATATCTGTTGTAGTTCTTAGTGTTTGTAACTTAAACTCTATAATAAAGTATACCAATTAAAAACAAATCTAGGTGCAACATGACAGTATTCATTTTGTAAACCTACATTGTGTATGAATGTTTTTAATTACTCATCATCAAAAAGTTTCATTTAATATAACCTGTTAAATACTTAAATGTTAGGGATATTTTATTATTTGGGAGGGAGAGGCATAACTAGACACATAATGGGCTCTATGCATCCCTGGGCTTGGTATGTCTCACAAAGGGTGTGTACCAATACATGAAAGTGCAAGCCATAAACCTGTACCGTGCTGGAAGAGTGGGGCTTTAATTCACTATTCCTGGCTTGAGTGATGCATGGATCTGTGGTTATGCATAAGGCACAGTCTCACCTGGGGGGGCAGACCTCAGCTGGACTATGGACTTTAAATTGGGAAGCACAAATTGTCCCATAGTCCATGGCAGCAGTGGATCATGGTATGCAATAGTCCAGGTAGGGAGTGATGTACCCCCTCAAAGAAGTGCTTTTGGTTTTTCACAGAGCAGAAAGGGTCCAGTAAAAAGTATGTTAGAAGCCACCTTCTAATGTGTGGAGGGTCTCAAAGGCCATGTTTAAAGGAAGGTAACAATAGCAATTTCTTAAACAGGAAGGACACTTAAGGCAAAAACTACATTAATGCTTATTAGGGTCACTACTGCACAAACCACAAACCCCACAAAAGTTGACAATGAGCTATTAGGGTTGTCAAGACAATGGCCAGAAAATCTGAAAGTGCGCTATTAGGACTATTTCGCATAAATCTATACCCTCCGACCTCCTTTACCCTCATCACCCAAGGCCAAACTACAGGCAAAGGGCAATGCTCAATGGTCTGGTACACAATACAGGACCAACACATCCTAAATTTGTAAATATCAACCCTAGTCACCTCCCCCCCATGACCCAAGACCAAGGTATGAGTTTATTTATGAAATAGGAAGGAAGGAAGGGGAATATTTTACGATATTTACTTAAAGAGAAACATTTTCGTGCAGTAGTTAACATCCCTTACAGAAATATAAGTGTGCTGTGTATGTGCAGAATGCATGCCACATACTTAGTTGTGCAATGTTAGCATGCGGTTCGCATATACTAAGTGAACCTAAGCGAACCAAGTCTAAAAAGCACATCAGGTTCGCATTCTGCAAGCTTGACATGTGAGCAGCGGGTAAGCTAATGTGAACATCTTCTAAAAATTACATCAGATTTGTGTGTTGCACGCTTGACATAGCAGTTAAGCTGGTGTGAACATCATTTAAAAAACACATCAGGTTCACATGCTGCATGCTTGCCATGTGTGCAGCAGCTAAGCTGGTACAAATCTCATCTAATGAAACACATCAGTTTCTATTGCTTATACTACTGCTTGCTATTAGAGCCATTAAAATACCCTTTTCGTCGACTTCCCATTAAAATTAGGTAAACTCCTTGTTTAATGGCTTTTGATTTTTGTCATTAAATCACCATTAATTTGTAAAGTATAGTTTGCTCACTGCATTAAATACCTGGAATATAGTCAGCCAACATCCCCCATTCCAGATGTGCGAAGAGGGGCCTCTGTGTTGTGAAGCCTGACCTTTTTGTTTTGGGCCATGCAAATCCCTTTCTGCATATTTAGTACTACAATGTGCTTCTCCGTGACTATTTCAGCTCACTTACTTTCTCTTTGTCATTATATACAGAGCATATACGCTATGGCCATGCTCAGCACTCTTTGTGCTGAGTAGGGTCTTGGAAGCATGCATCATACCTCACATTTTGTCACTGAAATGAGGAACATGGACACTCAAAATGAGGGACAATGAGGGACACTAACCCTCATGATGATCTGGACATATCCTGAAACATGGTGATATACAGTACCTCAGAACACAGTGGAAACCATTGTATTTACTTGTACTGATATTAGCACCTGAGAATGAATTTCTACCATAAAGCAGGGGTGCCATTTAGGTAGAATGGGGGGAGGGTAGTTACCTCCCAGCCTCCGCATCTGTGCCTTGGTTGTTCTTATGGTGTGGCAATAATGGCATTAAATTTGGATTTAATCTTTTGCACAATAAGTGCCCCTCTGGCCTGTGTACACTCATGCTGCAGGTGCACTTTTGACTTGACTGTGTCTGTACTGTGTTGTCCACTCTCTCCACCTGTTTGTGGCAGCACTATCACATGAATCGGAGGAGCTCCAGCCAAGCAACAGCACATGAGTCATGTGACTGCGACACTGTCATTCCCTCCACAGAGTAGACAGGCTGCACACTACAGCTTGGAGGAGTTGGTGAGCACTGAACTCTCAATAGCAGTGTTGTGGCAGCATATTTTTGTTGATCTATTGTTAGTGAGTCTCCAGCTCACCTGGTGGCTGAAGAGGCAGATGATAAGCTAGAAGCTAACACAAGACTAGGCTGCTTACTTACTGTACTAGGTTTGCCTCACAAAAAAACAGCACAGACCCCCGTGACAGCAAGCTAGGCCTAGCAGCAGTAGTGACAGTAGTGTGGGTGGCCTTCATAGGACTTGATCAGTGCAGTGTGGCAGCAGCCAACCAAGAAACAAGCAACACTGGTTGGGTGGGTTAAGTTGGTGAGGTGACATGGTCACGGTCCATGTTGGGGACTTGGGATGATCAGTTATAGCACCCAGCTTCTGGCAGAAGGATGAAGAAGGAGCAGCCTGAAAACTGGGCTGGTGGCCACTGGGCCAGGCTGCAGGTTCTGGCCAGATGGTCGGGTAAGTAAAAGTAAATAATTTTCTTTTTACAGAGGGATTGGGAAAGGAGGAAGGACTGAAATATTGATGTGTTTTTCATGTTTCTGCACCTTTGGGCAGTTTTATGACCCATATAGGATGGGTATTGAATAGAATGGAGCCGGGAGAGAAATCAGGACAAAGTTTGTTTTTTTTTGGGGGGGGGGGGGGCAGTCAGAACTTCAGCCAGGTAAAAAAAATGGCTAGTAATTGGGTGGGTTTAAGTCCAAATCTGATGCATTGCTCCTGGTTATAGACAGATGAATCTTATACATTTTATTTTTTCCTGATCTACCTATCACTTTTCAGTCACAACAAAAAACGTTTACCTTTTAGAGATGTTCTACGTATTCTAGAGCTTGCCACCTAGGGGCTAACTAGCACTTGGCCTTCACTGGATGTTGGTTCCCCATAGGGGTTGTCAAGTCTCATTACTACAAACTACTGGCCAAATGTACTGGTAGCTTCACTTTCACAAGGCAATGAGCCTGGCAATTTTTAAATCAGCTTAGCTTCTACAAAAGGAAAGGAACAAAATTTGGCTGTAAAACCCCTGATGATTTCAATGATATATAAAACAAACTTTCCTAATGTGAATTAGAACAACAGCCTTGAATGAACCAGTACCTCATGAGTGCATAATAAATATTGATGAGACAAGTGTCTTCCTAGTACCAGGCTCCCAATGGAGAATAAGGCGGTCTGGGTGAAACAAGTAGCGGTGAATGGTCCTGGGACATGAGGCAGGTTTCTCTAATTAAGGGCTGCACTTTATACTAACATACTAACATACTAGGCCTATTGGTCTTTTGTATTTACTCATTTGGTCAGCCCCCAACCTGGGAACTGACCTTGTTGCCCCCTCCCTCTCAGGCTTCTCCTGTCCCAGTCTCGGATATTCTCACTGCACTGGACCTTGCTTCCAGAACCCTTCCCCTGTACCTGTCCCACCCCCTCTTAAACTACTCCACTGTCTCTGCCTCCACCAGCTCCCCTGGCAGCTCATTCCATGGCTCCACCACCCTCTCAGCGAAGTAGCACCTCCTCCTCCTTTCTCCCCTGAATCTCACCCCCTCCAGCTTCCACCCATGCCCTCTAGTTGCCCCCACTTCCTTCGGAGCACCCTGACTTCACCTCCTCTATTTACCCCACTCATGTACCTGAAGACCTCTATCATGTCCATCCGGTCTCTTCTCTCTTCCAATGTGTACATATTTAGCTACTCGAGCCTCTCCCCATAGGTCCTGTCCCCCAAGCCCCAGATCATTTTGGTTGCCCTCCTCTGGACCCTCTCCAGGAGTTCAATGTCCCTCTTTAAGTGTGACCTCTAGAACTGCATGCAGTACTCGAGGTGCGGCCTCACCAAGCAGTTGTACAGAGGTAGTATCACTTCCTTCCTTCTGGAGGTGATTCCCCTAGCGATACATCCCAGCATCTTGTTTGCCTTGGCTGCTGCCCTCCTACAAGTCTCTCAGTTGTTCATCTTGACATCCACCACCACCCCAAGGTCCCTCTCAGCCATCGAGACTTGTAGCATCCCCCCCCGGGTGTACACTTGGCCTTGGTTTCTGGATCCCAGGTGCAGTACCTTGCATTTCCCTGCATTGAACCTCAGTTTCCACTTTCTAGACCACCTTTCCAGAGCCTTCAGGTCCCCCTGAAGGGCCACCCTCCTGTCCTCCCCATCCACCACCGCCCCCAGCTTTGAGTCATCCGCAAAGAGACTCATCTCACTTCTGACACCCTTCTTTATGTCAGAGATGTAGGTGTTGAACAGGAGGGGCCCAAGGACAGATCCCTAAGGGACTGCACTAATGACCCTCCGTGGGGATGAGGCTATCCCGCCAACCTCCTGGACCCAATTCCCTATTCATCTGATCATCTTGTTTCCCACCCCCATTTCCCCAAGCTTATCCAACAGGCCCCTGTGGGGAACAGAGTCAAATGCCTTGCTGAAGTCAAGAAAGAGGATGTCCACCAGCCTACCCAGGTCCAAGGCATTCATCATACAATCATAGAACTCCACAAGGTTTGTCTAACACAATTTTCCCGGGACAAAGCCATGCTGTCTATTGTCCTGGCACCCCGACTTTTCCAGGACCCCCCCACCCTCTCCTTTACGATGTCCTCCATCATCTTGCCCACCACCGAGGTCAGGCTGATGGGCCTATAGTTCCCTGCCACCTCCCTTGATCCACCCTTGTGGATAGGCACTATATGTGCCACCTTCTAGTTCTGGGGCACCCACCCTGTCCTCAATGAGATGCTGAAAAGCTCCATCAGGGGTTTCTCCCAGGACATCCTCACCAAGCAGTTGTACAGAGTTAGTATCACTTCCCTTCTTCTGGAGGTGATCCCCCTAGTGATGCATCTTGTTTGCCTTGGCTGAAGAAAATGATAGGAGACATTCTCAAAATGGCTGAAAAAGGGGAGATACTGTTGATGGGGGACCTGAATATGCCAGATGTAAACTGGAGGACATGTACTGCAGCCACATCCAAGAGCAGGGTCATTCTCGATGCCCTGCAGGGGGCAGACCTTAGACAGCTAGTGCTGGAACCCACTCAGGAGGGAGCAATACTAGACCTGGTACTCTCAAATGGAGAGAGGATCACAAATTTAGAAGTCAGTAGACATCTGGGAACAAGCGACCACTGCACAGTGTGCTTCACAATGAGCACAACCATGGAGATAAGCCATACAAAAACAAGGATACTGGACTTTAGAAGGGCTGACTTTGGCAAAATGGGTGAACACCTGAAGAATGCACTAGCAAATGGCCAAATAGGAGGGTGAAAGAACAATGGAGAAAATCAAAACTGCCATCATAGAGGCAACAAGTCTTTGTGTAAAACAAATAAAGAAAACAAAGCGGAGTAAAAACCACTATGGTTCTCAAAAGAGGTGGCAGGGAAGGTTAAGGAGAAAAGGCTGCATTCAAAAAGTATAAGGAATCACAGAGGGAGCATGACAGGAACTGTATCAATTAAAGCAGAAAGAAGTTGGAAAGGCAGTCAGAATAGTAAAAGGCACAAACCGAGGAAAAATAGCCAACTCGTCAAAACGGGATAAAACCTTTTATAGGTACATTAGGGAGCATAGAAAGGTTAAGGGAGGATAGTGAAGATTAATAAAGGAGAGGGAGGTGGGCAGAGGGAGACAGTGAAAAGGCAGAGATACTGAATGAATACTTTGCTCAGTATTCACAAAAGAAGATGAGCAGTTACCTAAACCAGACAATAGAAGCACTCTGGGTAGGGGGTTGATACCAGTCCATTCACAGAAGAAAGAGTCCTGAAAGAACTCCTAAAACTCAAGGTGGACAAAGCAATGGGGCTTGAGGATTCACCCCAGAATCCTAAAAGAACTAAGGGGACCTAGTGACACCACTGACCACACTTTTAACAAATCATGGCAGGATGGGGTGGTACCTGAGGACTGGAGGAGGCAGATGTGATTCCCTTTACAAAAGTGGGAGCAAGGCAGAAGCAGGAAACTACAGACCTGTAAGTTTGACCTCAGTGGTAGGGAAAATGATGGAATCACTTCTGAAAGAAAGAATTGTTGAGTACCTAGAGGCCAGCGGGGCACAGGACCCAAAGCATCATGGATTTACAGCAGGACGGTCATGTCAGACTAATCTAATTGATTTCTTTGACTGGGTGACCAAAGTAATAGACCAGGGAGGGGCTGTGGATATGGACTACCTAGACTTTAGCAAGGCATTTGACACAGTCCCGCACAAAAGATTAATAATCAAGTTAGCCAGCCTGGGAGTGGGTCCCAGGGTGGTAGCCTGGGTAGCGAACTGGCTGCACAACAGGACACAGAAGGTAATAGTGAATGGAACACATTCTGAAGAAAGGGGGGTTACTAGTGGAGTACCTCAGGGCTCAGTACTGGGTCCAATCCTCTTTAACATATTTATAAGTGACATTGCAGAGGGTCTGGAGGGAAAGGTATGCCTCTTTGCAGATGACGCAAAGATCTGTAACAGAGTTGATACACAAGAGGGGGTAGAAAAGATGAGAAGGGACTTGGCAAGGTTGGAGGAATGGTCAGACATATGGCAACTTAGATTCAATGCAAAGAAGTGCAAAGTAATGCACCTGGGAAACAAAAATCCAGGAGAAGAGTACACAATAGCAGGGGAGGTACTAACAACAACAAAAATGGAAAGGGACCTGGAAGTAGTCATATCAGATGACCTAAAGGTGGGTAAGCAATGTGAAAAGTCAGTAAGGAGAGCCAGGGAGATACTGGGATGCATATGAAGGGGCATCACAAGTAGAAAAAGGGAAGTGATTATCCCTCTATACAGACAATTGGCGAGACCCCGTCTGGAGTACTGTGTGCAGCTTTGGAGACCTCATCTACGCAAGGACATAGACAGGATGGAAGCAGTCCAGAGGAGGGCAACTAAAATGGTGCAGGGTCTACATCAGAAACCATATGAAGAGAGAGAGAGCTTAATATGTATACCCTTGATGAAAGGAGGGACAGGGGGACATGATAGAAACGTTCAAGTACCTCAAGGGAATCAGCAAAGTTCAGGAGGGTAGCATCTTTCAGAAAAAGAGATGTGCAAGAACAAGGGGGCACAGTTTAAAGATAGAGGGGGGACGGCTCAGCGGTAATGTGAGGAAATTCTTTTTCACGGAGAGAGTGGTGGATACATGGAACAGCCTTCCTGAGGAGGTCATTGGGTCTAAAACAGTGGGGGAATTCAAACATGCATGGGACAGACACAAAGCAATTATAGTGGGGGGTTGCAGGAAGCAGGCTGTTGGTTAACTAGAATCTGCAGCTTATCCAGTAGGTAGGGAAATGGGCAGACTGGGTGGGCCAAGTGGTCCTTTTCTGCCGTCAAAGTCTATGTTTCTGTGTTTCTATCCGCCAGTTCCTTCAGCACTCTGGGATGTATTTTATCTGGCCCAGGTGCTTTCTCTGTCTTAAGGGACCTGAGGGCTTCCCTCACTCTCTCTGCCTTGATTTCCCCCTCCGCTAACTCGGCACCTTGCATTGCCTTCCCCCCCTTCTGCCAGTGATGCCCTCCCTCCCCAGACCCTACGATCGGTAAGGGTCCCCTCCTCCTCAGTTTCACTGTCTCCTCCCATGTATGAGGCAGCACCCCCCTGTTTTTCTTGGTGAAAACTGAGGCAAAGTACTCATTTAGTACCTCAGCCTGCTCCTCTGGGTCTTGTGCCCATCCCTCCCCTGTTTTAATCCTGCTAATCTGCCCATTCAGCCTTCATTTTTCCCCAATGTATCTAAAGAACCCGTTGTTCCCTTTCCTAATTTCCCTGGCCAGGTTCTGCTCCTTCCTTGCCTTAGCCACCCTCACCACCCTAGTGGCCCTTCTGGCCAGCAGCTTATACTCCCCTTGATCCCTTGCACTCCTTGAGCACTTGAAATGCCAATAGGCAGCCTTCTTTCCCCTCACCGCCTCCTGAACCTCCCTGGTCCACCAGCAGGGTTTTTAGGGCCCTACCGCATTTGTATCTCACTCTTGCACAGGTGCTGGTAACATCCTGCACCCCCTTCCTGATGATTTCCTACCTACTGTCAGCATCTATGTATGGCACAATCCCATCCAAATGCTCCTTAAGGATCCTTCCCATTTCTTTGAAATCCACCCCCCTAAATTCAATTACCTTAATCTTTGTGCAGCCTTCTACTCCTCCTAGGTCCAGGCAGAACCAGACCGTGGCATGGTCGCTCCCTGCCAATGGGTCCCTTACCTCCAGGCCTCCAATCTGGTCACTGTCTGCCAGGACCACATCCAGTATCTGATCCTCCCTGGTCGGCTCCCCCACCTGCTGGGTTAGGAACGCATCTTGAAAGACATCCAACAACCTCTATTCCCTGGTCACCAAGGATGCCATAGTCTCCCAGTCCATTCCTGGCATGTTTAAATCCCCCAAGACCACCACCCTTCCCCTACCCAATCTGCAGTGTCTCCCAACATCTGCCACCAGACTCTCCTCCAGCTCCTATGCCAGCACAGGGGGTCTGTACACAACTCCTATTTTTACCCTCTTGCCCCCCCTTGTTATCAAGGTGACCCAAATCACCTCCACAGTCCCCTCTGCCTCCTCCACTCCTTCTACGCCAATGCAGTTTTTGACTATTATTGCCACCTCTCCTCCCTTCCCCCGTCCTTCCTGAACATGGTGTAACCCTCCAGATTCGGGTCCCAGTCATGCCCTGTGGTGGCCCGGGTCTCAGTGACAGCTGCCACATCCACCTCTCCTTCAGCTAGCATCACCTGAAGCACAGGTATTTTATTGCCCAAGCTCCTGGCATTTAACAGGACTACCTTCCATCCCTTCCCTATACTCCTGTTTCCCCTGCTCGCATTCCCATGGGGATTCCATCTTCCTCCTGTCTGCACCTTACTAGATGGCCTTTTCCCACATTCCACCGGCTCCCCAGGGGGGTGGAGGCAGAGGCCCTCCTTTATCAGACCCCCCTCTACAGTCTCTTCTCCGATCCCTCTCTTCATAAGTTTAAACCCCACCTTTCACCAATGAACCCCTCTATTTTCAACTTAAGGATTTCCCTCCCCTCCAAGTTGAGATGGAGCCTATCCTTAGCATACAGCCCCTTATCCTCCCAGGTCTCCTCCCAATCCCCCATCAACCCATACCCTCTGGCCCCACACCACTCCCTGAGACACTTGTTTATTTTCCTAATCTTCCTCTTGTGTTCCCCACTAGCCCTCGGCATGGGCAGGATTTCCGAGAAAGAAATCGTGCATCCTATATCCTGACAGAACCTGGCTAGCTCCCTGAACCTCACCTGTATCTCTAGCTCACTATTTCCCTCAATGTAATTTGTACCCATGTGAACCAGTATGTCTGGGGAACCTCCACAATCCTTTGCCAGCTGATATACCTCACGTTTGGCCCAGTGCACCGTTAGTCCAGGAAACATTTTGTTCTGACCGGGCAGGCTTCCCCCTCCCTATTCCATTTGGTCCCCCTGATCATGGAATCCCCCCACAGGAGCACTCTCCATTCCCCCCTTCCATGTCCCTCATCCTTTCTAATGGCCCCAGCCAGCTCCTTGCTCCTCTCCCTATCTGGGTGCGACCTGCCACCCCCTCCTTATTTGCCCTGACTACCTTCTCACCTCCATTCCTATGCCTCTTCTCCTCCGGTGTATCCTTCTGTGCCCCGCTACCCCCCCATCACTACTCGCGACTGGTCGTTTCCCACCCCTCTGCTAAACTAACCTGGCTCACCCTCCCTTTCTTCCCATCTCTGTTCAGCCCCTCCTTGCCTGTTGTGCCCCTCTGACCCAAACCTTCAGCACCCTTTACTGTGTCTTCCTTGTAGTTCTGGCCCTTCTCCTAACCCTTTCCTCCCAACTGGTCCTTCTCCTTGTGCTTTCTTCCCTCTACCCCCTCCTCCGCCTGCTGTGATCCCCTGCTCCCCCTGTTTTCCCACATTTCAAGTCCCCCTATTTTTTCTGCTTTCTGGTCCCCTCCTCCTACCCCCCACTTCCTTTCCATCTCTACCTGCCCCTGTCATGGCTACATCCCCTCCCCGTCCTCAAGCATAAGTAAGGAATTGAAACAAGTACTGAGCTTAAGGTCCAATCCACCTACCCACCTTGCTTCCTTCTGTCTAGCCCCAGCCATCTGCCTACTTCCTTGAGAATGTCCTCCTTTTGGCCCCCTTCTGTGAGGGTTCCCAGTTACCTGCCTGCTACCTTGGTAGCGTTCTCCTTTTGGGCCCCCTCTGTCAGGGTCTTCATGCAACCCCAGAGTCCACTCCTGCACTCCTTTGCCCATGCCCTATTCTCCAAACATACCCACCCTCCAGTTGTCTCCTAATCCCCTTAACCTCCTCCCTGAGCTGTGCCAGCTGGTAGCACACCAGGCAACCACCGAACTTCCAAGCCCAGTCCAGTATCATGGCCGCCCCACACCCTGTGCACCCCACTGCCCTCCCAAAGATGCCAGCCCTAATGTTGTGTGGTCCCATCCTCCTTCAAGTAGGTTTCCTTGGGTGAACCACCAGGTTCCCCACCAGTCCAATATACTACCCCCCCCACTAATCAGGTCACCCACTAATCCTAGATACAGTCCCACAGTCAACAGGTACCCTCGTTTCTAGGTGTAGTACTACACAGTAAACAGTTTACCTCATTTGGGCTTAAACTAGAGGGTGCCTCCCCCCTCCCTTTCCAGCAATGAGCTCAATACCACATGCTCTTTTCCCCCTCCTCCAAGTCCTTCTCCAGCCAGTTTAAAAGTGCACAGCTCCTTCCCGCTTGTTTGCGATCTGCCAATGAGATCCCTCCTGGTTTCCTTGCTCCGCCCTCCCCGGGCACTTAATAGAGGTTGGGACCGGGGTGGGTGGTGTGGGATGAAATATCCAGTGCTCTGACCTGCTCTGTGTGGCCAGGATGGCTCCCCCAATCTGCTGCTGTCCCCTAGCACCTGGCCCTCCATGCAGCGGAAGAGAGCCAAACACAGCTCCTGTGAGAATACGAGCTGGCCACTTTAAAGGCAGCCCAGCATATGTATTACCGCGCAGCCTCCGATTTGCTGATGTTCTCTGTGCCCAATTAGACACTTGCTCCCTAGCTCCCTGTGGCTGTATTGGTTGCTGAAGGCCACTATTTCTAGCCGTGCTCCTCCAGTGCCCTGGCCCACTCCGTGTGGCCAGAATGGCTCCCCAGATCTCCCGCTGAAAAATCCTGTGCCCTGGCCTGCTCCGTGCAGCCAGGATGGCTCCCCCGATCTGCTGCTGTCCCCTAGCACCCTGGCCCACTTCATGCAGCTGGGAAAGAGAAACCAAACACAGCTTCATCAGGAAAATACTACTCCCCCGGTCATGTATCAAGAAAAAAACAGCAACAGTCATATAAATGTCATATTTCCCCCTGACTGGAATATCGTTCATTCAGAAAACCATTGAGCAAAAGAGGCCACAGTGCTCAAAAACATTAATTAAGTTCTAATCCCATACATTTAATTTATTTGCCCCCAAAAATGGACTGCCTGCTGAACAGCCCTTACTTCTTATTTTAGATCTTTATTAAGCACATACTACACCCTGCCATGAAGTCTAAATTTACAGGACATCCTCTGTTTGAGCAGCTTGTTTTCCATAAGTGATGGATGAGGAGCAGAGTAGTTTTCAGGGGTAAAATGAGGGCTGTCCCTTACATTCAGGGACAGCTGAGTGGTATGTTATACACAGAAAATTGGAGCCTCACTATAGTCAGGCTTATGCCCCCCCAGTGAAGCTGACCTCCAAACCCCCATGCTCAGGCACATTATGACATAGGGCAAGGGAGACTGCAGGGGTGTGCACCACTGAAATGAGTAAGGGTATTTTTTATTACTATTTTATACATTATTAATGTAGAGTTGGAGATTAATGAAGGCCACTGCTTGACTAATAAGGGCCTTGTTAGTAGAACAGTGGCATCCATTATTCTCAGACTCACCATCAAAATGTATAAAATAGTAATAAAAAATAACTCCATTCACTTCAAGGGGGTATGCCGCAGCACTCTGACCCATGGACTTTATCTCTTAAAGACTCCTGCCTCTGGCTCCCTAGTACTCAAGTAAGAGACTCTTGACTTACATCTATACTTGGTGGGTTGTCTGTAGCAGCATGGCCACACCCACTACAGTGTGTGCATGGGGAGGGGGGACTGGCCATGTGGTTGGGGGGGGTGTCAAGTTATTGCTACTTTTGTGTTTGCCCCTTAAAGTCTGCTTGTGTGGAAGCATTCAAAATTATGGAGAGAAAATAATTGGAGTACAGGCCAGACAGAAGTAATTAAGTAGTTTTGTGGATAAGTGTATGTATTGGGGTGGGAAGAACCACATGTGTTTCCATTGGTATGTGTGCTATAGTTCAGCTGTGCAGCTAAGATGAGGGAGGACAAGAAAGCTAAAAAGTATAACAGTGTCTATAAGCATGCTGCATGCGTGCAGATGTATTCAGATTGGTATTGACGTACAAGTGAGCCATATGTGTGCAGGCAGCATGGCTTAGTGGTTAAAGGCATTGAACTGCAAACCAGAAAACTTGGAGGCATGAAGACCTGAGTTTGAATCTCATCAACCCTCACTTGTATATGGTGTGATCCTGAGCAAGTAATTTAACTTTCATGTGTGTAGTTAGCAGTGACCACTTGCTTCTTGCGTGCATGCCACATGCATGCAGTCTGTTCCAATTTAACATAAAAAGCATGCTTTCCACACTTGCTTGATACACACATGCTACATGCTTGCAGTCGGCTCCAATTTAACATTTAAATCATGCTTGCAGCACGCATATCACATGAGTAGTTTTATGTGCGCAGCATGAAAACATTTCATATAATTATTTCTGTAAGGTATAGTCTGAATGCCCATAAAAAGTTCTTTCAAATGAGGTATTGGGCTCATCTGTAGCTTGAAGCACTTCAGAGATATAGATAACAGTCTGTTCAACATTAATGTTAAACTGCAGCCATTTTAGAACACTGTGATGTCATTGTGGAACAAGCTGTTCTTGACTCAGTGTAGTAAGGCAGAAGATGTTCCTCGATGACATCACAATATTCTACAAATGGCTGCAATGTAGTATTAATGTTGAACAGACTCGGCTGTCAATATCTCTGGAAAGCCTGCAGCTATAGATGTGCCCAACATCTTCTTTGAAAGAGCTTTTCATGGCTTTTAAACTATGATGCTCACTGGCATTAGTTTGTTCCTGTAAGATAGTTTAACTCAGATGAAACTTCTGGTTTACCATATGATTCTACTGGTTTATGCAATTTAACTGCAGAGTGTACTGAAGCAGAAGGACTTCAATTGACTTGTTCATGGTCAGGGAGTATGGGCTCTTGTGAGTTTACCACCTGTGCATCCTGTTTTATAGAGTCCCATGCCTCTAAATAGACTGGGAGGGATCAAAAACCAAAAGTACTGCAGAGTAATGGAGAATGGCACTCACACATCCAAAAAGGTTCAAACACTGAAACTAAAGAAACAGACAACCCATTTTATGCACTGCACTCTTTGGATGTATAAGTGCCATTCTTCCTTACCCTACAGAGCATTTTTAAATCAGCAGTTTGCAATGCACTGAACATTTTGACTTACACTTTTTCATTCTCCGTTAGATTGCTCCATAACTCCTGTCTTGTAAGATAATCTTTTTCTCCATTTGAAACAGTTTAAGCACCTCTTTGCATATGAAATAAAAAGAGTGCCCCTTTTCATATGGCTATCCCCACATTTAAATCAGAATTCTCAACTGTTTTTAAACAGTAATTGTCCCATACATTTAGGTAGCTGTGGCTGTTGCATGCTTATTTTATTCACAACAAGAAAAATGATGATTAAAAAATGGGTGTTCAAAAACATCTGAGAACAATGATGAAAACCTGGGGATATCCAAAATAAAAAGAATGCTCCTTTTATTATTTTAATGTAAAATAAAAGTGTGTAAGCAGACTCAAAATGAGGAAAAGGGTATCTTAATAGACAGGAAATAAGGTGCAATCTAAAACTGAATAAAAAGTATAGGTCAAAATGTTCATCATTAACATACACTGCTATGTTAAATTAAACACGGTACTTTTGAATAATTGGACCACTAGGGACACAGCTAGCTACCTTGGTGGATAGCTTTGACTTCCATAATTAGTAATATTTTATTATATTTTATCCTATCTCATGTTTGAGCAAGAATATTGCTGAGAAAGCAGACAAAGTGTCAACAATTCATATCAGATTCCAATCTGGCATTAGCTGAGCAAAATGGTAAGTCTGATCATGAGCGAGAAAGACACCAGAAATCTGCAGTTTTATTTACAATGGGCATGTGTATGTGTATATTAGTTTGAGAGCAATCGAGTAGACCAGGAAAGCAGATTTCATTTGCTTTGATTTTTTTTACTCTTTTAAAAGGGGACAATTGTTATCATACAACTACTTATAGAAGCCCAGTACTTCCCATGGCTGCAATAAGAACTTCTGGGTCATGGGCAATGTGAAATGTTGGTGTCCCCTGGAACTTCACCAATAGTCCTGGTGTTTGGGGCTATCTAGGCCTCATAGAAAAATAGAAACATAGAATTTACCGGCAGATAAGGACTGCTTGGCCCACCTAGTTTGTCAATTTTCCCCTCCTCTAGTATCAAAGCAGATCATACTTGATCTGAGGCCCATTCACCTCCCCCTTTCCCTAAGATTCCCTTATGCCTATACCATGAATCCTTGAACCCCACCACTGTTTTTGCCCCATCTCCTCCACTGGAAGACTGTTCCAGGAATCCACCACTGTTTCTGTGAAGTACTTCCTCACATCTCTCTTGAATCTACCCCCTACATCTTTTAATCATGCTTTCTTGTGCTTGAGCACCTTGTTTTTCTAAAAAAATACTTCCCTCCTGTACCTTATTTCCCCTCTGAGGTATTTAAAGGTCTCTATCATATTTCCTACATCCCTTCAAGAGTGTACGTATTCAGGTCTTTAAGTCTCTCATCATAGGACTTCTGATGCAGACCCTGCACAATTGTAGTCACCCTCCTCTGGATTGCCTCCACTCTGTCTATGTTCATCCAGAGATGTGGTCTCCAGAACTGGACACAGTGCTCTAGGTTGGGTCTTACTACTGCTCTATACAGAGGCAATACTACCGCCCTCTTTCTGCTGGTGATACCCCTCCCTATGTACCCCAGTAACCCACTAGCTCTCCAAATTGCCTTGTTGCACTGGCCGGCCACCTTTAGGTCATCCGATATGACTACCTCAGGTCGCTTTCCTTCTTGGTGGTTATCAGTACTACTGCCCCAATTTTTCACTCTGCCCCTTGGTTTCTGTGCCCTAAGTGCATTGGTTTGCATTTTTTCACATTAAAACCCAACTGCCATACTCTTGACCACTCCTCAAGTTTTCTCAGGCCTCTGCTCATCCTTTCCACCAAGACCCCAAGCGTGTCCACCCTATTGCAGATTTTGGCATCATCTGCAAGGAGGCAGACCTTTACTTCCATCTCCTCTGCCCTGAAACCTGATGGGATTTTGATGACTTCAAAATGCAGTTATAAATTACCCCTATAGATGGAATCAAACTCACATTAGATATCTGGGCATACAATTAAAGCCTGAACCTACAACAGTCATGGACAGAAATTATAATCCACTGTTTCAGCAAGTAAAAACAGACCTTCAGATATGGACCCATTTGCCTATAATCTTGCTAAATAGGGTGCAAACCATCCATATGAATATGTTGCCAAGAATATTGTAGTCATTGCAAAATATCCCATATATAACTTCCAAAAAGGAGTTTGGCAGATGGCATAGAAATAGTTCCTCCTTTCTTTGGCAAGGGAAGAAACCCTGAGTGGTGTTAAGAAATTTACACTTGCCAAAAGCTAGAAAAAGATTGACTCTGCCCAACTTTCAAAACTATGCCCTGTCTGCCTTACTTAATTATATAACAAGTTGGTTCAGTTCTCAAGCCCAAGCTCCATTCAGGGTGCAACTAGAAAGGGCCATATCTCCGTTTCCTCTGGACTATACTACTATATTTCCACCGAATAGTTATTGCCACATGAGGGAACCATCCCCTTATACAATGGACATGTTGCGTTGTTGGAAAGCTTTCCTGAAAAAAACTGAAAAGGTCGCAGGGGCCAGACCCCACGTTCATCCAAGTGAGGCTGGATCACAGGTTTGGGGGGTGGCTCAGAGGAGGTCTTGTCCATACCAGTCATTTCTAGCAAAGATGGGGCCTTTAAGTCCTTTACACAATTAAAAACAGAATTTAACCTTACTCAACCTGATTTTATAGATACCAACAGGTTTGTCATTTCCTTGGAGCTAATATAGGTCTTAGTGTCAATCCTCAGACCTTTCCACCAATCTTTACCCTTCTCCAACAAGTTCAACTAGAATTGAGGTCACGTGATGCAGGGCACCTAGAGGCAGCACTGAGCCGAAACTCCCACCTATTAACCTCATTAAAAGGTTTATTTTCCTTCATTTAAAAGTGCAGAAATTGTTGCAGACCCTAGATATACGCTGTACTAGAGACCGGAGCACTAGCGATTGTCAAAAGGAGCATTTTCTAGATGAGAGATTCGGAATTAAACAATGGGATGGAAGCCAAGATGAAACAGGCCTCCATCAAGCATACTCCTCCAGCTACCCCTGAGAAAACTGCTAAAAAATCAAAACATCAGAGCTCCGGGGTACCCCTAAATCAAGTGCTTCCAGCTCCTCAACGAATTCTCTCTAGCGGAGAGCGTTTTTGCAAAATTGCTCCTTTCAGAGAAACTCTCGAGATATCGCCAGTGAGTTAAAATCACTCCGTGGTGACCTAAGCTCTCTGTCACTAAGAATGGGAGATGCGAGAGAGCCACCTCTCTGGAGAGGTGGAAGGAGAGAATAGATCCTGAAATTGTTCAGCTCCGACTACAGCTTAAGAAGCTGCAACTGAAAACCGAGGATTTGGAGGGGAGAAGTCAAAGGAACAATGTGTTGATACTAGGCCTACCTGAAACAGAAGAAGGCCCTAATGCTATTGGTTTCCTTCAGAAATTTCTAGTCAAAATTGTGGGCCCATCTCCATTAAGCCCACAGTACCATACAGTATGGGCCCATCGTTCCCTCAAGCCAAAACCCCCACCTGGATCACCACCACGTCCAATAATAGTGACATTCCTTAGCTATCTAGAGAGGCAGCATGTAATTTCCAAATCTAAGGAGCTCCAATCTATCCTATGGGGTAATGAGAAGCTAAGGATTACTCAAGATCTGCCTTTCAAAACTCACCAAAAGCGATCAGCATTCCATCCCACGGTCAGCAAGTTAATAGCAGCAGGAATCTGTTTCAAGACGGTTTACCCAGCTAAACTGCAAGTGGCTATTGAAGGAGTCTGGCATTCTTATGAATCTCCAGAGCAGGCAACTGCGGATCTCACAATCAAGCTACCTAACCTATTTAAGACTGGTTGAACTGTTTGGATATCTCAGGCTTTTAAGCCTTTGTCTCGTTGGAGTGGATTGCATACCTGTTTGGTGTCCCTTCTCTCTGCTTCTTTCTTCTCTCTTCCCTCTCTCGTCTCTTTTTCTCGGGCTGGTTTAGAAGGGCTGCCAGGGAGTCCTGAGGCCTAGCAGGCCTGGTGTAGCGGTGTGATTGTTGAGGGTTCCCAGGAGGGGTAGGAACCTTTTGGTCGGCGTGCGTTTTCCAGCACTGCTGAAGGGGACGGTTCTGGTGTTAGTCCCATCAGTTTCAGGTCCACTGATTACTTCCCCACTCCTGAGAGGGTTCTCATTCCCCTTAACTTTATTAAGGTAAGTTACAAAGGGGATTTGTTCTCTATGGGTTTTTTTTTCTTTCTTTTTTTGGGATCTCTAACCCTGGAGGTCTGCTTCAGGAGTTTTCTAGATATATTTAATCTCATTTGGGGTAATTTTCTTGTCTCGTGTAGGATGATTAATCTAAATCCAGATGGTCTCATTTTCACTTTCCCTGAATTATCTCTGCACTTTCTCCAAACACTTTCCTGATCTAGATTAATCTACATTTCTTTTTTTCTTTCCTTTTTGAGGGGTGGTGGGTGGGTGGCTTTGGGGTGGAGCAATCTTTGGGAGAACTGCATATCATGCCAGACAAGGGAGGGAGGACAATCTCCCGAGGAGGTTTAAAGGGCAAACCAGCTGTTGGCTACTTCTGATATATTTTACTGAGGTAGTCTTTGGCACCAGTGCTCAGATCTGGTTTTTATATGGAGCTATAGCTTCCCAGGGGAAGGTTGCCTTTTGGGTTGGTTCCTCTATACCGGAGATTTACATACTGAAATTACTTTCATAGAGGGACCTTTTGTATATAGTTTGAGTGGGTTGTGGGGGATTCTCAAGGCAGATTACTTTTTGGTAGTAGCTATGTTGGGAGTTAAAGGGTACAATTATATTATCTCATTTCTTCAGCTTTGCTAACATACACTGATGAGTATTGGGAAGGGTTCTCTGGTTTGGGCTTCATTTTTGTTCAGGGGGAGGGTAGGGAAGGGGACTGGAGTGTGCCTCTTGGGGTCATGTTCTTACTGATTCGGGATTATTATTTCTTTCAAAGAGTTGGTGATGGCTGCAGTAACAATTAAACTTGCCACATGGAATGTTAGAGGAGTAAGAGACATGACTAAAAGATATCAAGTTCTCAAGAATTGCATTCTCCTAAACATAGACATCCTCTTGATACAGGAAACCCACCTTCTTGCTGCCAAAACAAATGGGCTATGTAGGCAGGGGTTCTCCCGAGTCTTTACTGCCTGTGGCTCATCTGTGAGCAGGGGATAACAATTCTGGTCAAGAAGCATGTTTCATTTGTAGCGGAGGAAACTCTCTCGGATCCTGAAGGCAGATTTATTCTCATCATGGGCACGCTGTATAATAATATAGTCATTCTAGGTGCAGTCTACGGCCCAGTGGGGGGTAGTCCAGAGTTCCTTATGTGTCTGGCAGAGAAGCTGAGTATATTTTTGCCTTCCCAGTTAATTATAGGAGAAGATTGGAATATACCCCCAATGCAGGACTTAGATAGAACATATAGGCCACTAAAACCCCTATCCTCTCCGCAGCAAGCCCTTAGGAATTTTATGGAACTACTGGGTCTGTGCGATCCATGGCGCCTGTTCAATCCCTCTGGTCAGACCTTCTCGTTTCATTCCCAGGTTCATCAGTCGTGGTCTAGGCTGGATTATATCCTAACTAGCTCCTCACTTCTAGCTAGCCTTCACCAGACTGGTATGGAACTGATTGTCATATCAGATCACTCGATGGCATGGCTAGTGATTTCTCCTGACCCATGTAGTCAACGGGATACTACCTGGAAATTGAATACACAACTTCTAAAAGAGGAACACATAATCTCTCACATAAAGGAGATGATTTCACTTTTTTTGGAAACTAATAAAGGCTGTATTAGAAGGGCTGATCAACTATGGTGTTCCTTTAAATGTTATATTGGGGGGAATTCATTAAGTTAGCTTCCAAGCGGAAAAAGCAAAGGGGCAAGAATTATTTTTTTGTCAAACCAAATCAAGGAGGCCGAAAACATCTTATCTACCTCTTCTCCTTCGGGTCTCTCGGAAACCCTGTTGAAACTTAGGAACGAATGTGCAGATTTATTTAAAGAAAAGGTGGAATATGCCATCCTGAAAACCAAAGCTCGCTACTTTGATCAAGGCGAGAAGCCAGGAAGAATGCTGGCACTTCGGTTATGGGCATTAGAGAGCTCACGGCTCATCCCCTCTATTTTGGCCTCAGATGGTTCTATTAAGACTTCCCCACGTGATATCTCTCAGGTTTTTGAACAATTTTATAAAAATTTATATAGTAAAATTCCTGCACAGGCCACACCCCCAAGCATAGAGCAATATCTGGATCGCCTGGACCTCCCGTCCCTTCAGGCACAACATTGCTTGACTCTGTCTTCCCCAATCACTTTGAGGGAGATAGAGGAAGCGATTAGGGAGCTCGCATTGGATGAATTGCCAGGACTAGACGGCTTTCCCTCCAATTTCTATAAACCTTTTCCACTGAATTAGCCCCCCTCCTCTTAAATTTATTTGAATATATGTTCACTTTAGATACTCTGGACCCTTCCTTGCTGGAAGCCACAATAGTTCTCATCCTGAAGCCCGACAAACCGCATGATGATCCTGCCAGTTATCATCCAATTTCGCTTTTAAACTATGATATCAAAATCCTAACAAAAATGTTGTCTCTCAGAATTAAGAGGGTATGGTCTCATTTGCTGAGCCCTGAGCAGGTGGGATTCGTTCAGGGTCGATCTTCAGCTGATCACCTACGGACCCTTTCGCATATTTTCCAGGCTGCCCAGGACTCCCAAATTCCCATGGCTTTTATCTTGTTAGATGCAGAAAAAGCCTTTGACAGAGTAAACTGGGAATTTCTCTGGGCTACGCTCAAAAAAATGGGCTTTCCAACAGATTTCATTTGATGGATACATAAGGTTTATCAAGCTCCCTCTGCTAAAATTTATTGTAATGGTGAATTTTCACCAAGGTTCTCTTTATTTACAGGCACCAGGCAAGGCTGCCCCTTATCTCCCTTTCTTTTCAATTTATATTTGGAACCCCTTCTATGTAGTCTCAAATGCGCATCCCAGGTCAAGGGCTGTACAATAAATATATCAACAGTCCTTAACCCTCTCAGTATATGCAGATGATATCCTACTCCATTTGGCCTATCCCGATAAATTGTTATCACATGCATTACAAATTATTAAACAGTTCGGACTTGTATCCAATTATAAATTAAATTTGTCGAAAACCGTAATTTTTCCTCTAAATGCACTTACCCACCAGGCTAACTTTGCCCATCTAGGCATGAAGTGGTCCCCTCACTCTACTAAATATCTGGGCATTCATCTCACCAAGGACCCAGAGACTTTTAGGAAGCTTAATTTAGATGACTTAATAATGAATATTTAACAGGACCTTCAAAGATGAGAGAGCCTCCCCCTCTCAATATGGGGTCGTATCAGTATTGTTAAAATGAATGTCCTCCCTAGTCTATTTTATCCCCTAAATTTATTAAATCTGTGTCTCCCATTGTCCTATTTTCGTCAATTCCACTCTGTCCTTTCCAAATTCATCTGGCGGGGTAAATTTCTCAGGCGCTCTTTTACCAAGCTTAGCCTTCCTAAGGAATCAGGGGGGCTTCATCTCCCTAATTTCAACTTTTATTATTGGGCGAGCCATCTGTCAAAAATGGGAAGATGATTCTCAGACACAAGTGATGGCTACTTACCTATCTGGCTACAATTAGAAAGGAAACTTCTCACTTTTCACGGCTTTAATTCCACAGTAATATTTTTCTCTCCTTGCTCCGCGTTACCAAACTCCATACAAGATTCAGTGGTGGGAGTTTCCATTAAGGTTTTAGCGCAATGCTGGAATTTTTTTAATATTTCACATAAAAAAGATATGGCTCAACCCCTTCTCCAGAATCCAAATATTAAAATTGGGGGCTCATTACTTTTCCCGGATTGGCTTCCTCATTTACAGGAAGTCTCAGTAGAGGACCTATATGATCAAACCACTATCCTGTCATCCCTGGACATAATAGCTAAATTTAACATCCCTCAGAAATATATTTTTAAAGTGTTTCAGTTGTATCAATTTTGGAATCATGCTATCACAATCTCAAGTTAAGCCCTTTTTGGAACAGGTACAGAGATACACCAGTAAACCCCATGGCACATCGGCTATTTATTCTTTCCTTTTGGGGATCAATTTCCCGAATGCTCTTCTGGGTTCTAAAGTTTGGGCTTCCCTTCTGACTGATGATAATCCCAATTGGAGTCAGGTTTGGAAGGACCTACACAGGTATCTTACCCAGGATAGACACAGACTTATTCAGTACCATATTTTAAATAATATGTATTACACTCTGGTTAAGCTAGCCAAGCTGGGTAGGCTTCCTGTGGCAACCTGTACCAGATGTGGTTTATCCGAAGGGAACCTGACACACATTTTCTGGCATTGTAGCAAGGTGGCTCCACTCTGGAATGCTATTCAATCTAACCTAGACCCTTTATTGGGATTAGGAGACCTATTTACTATAGAAATATGTATCCTCGGGATGCTCTCGACCATTAATATTAAAGAACGTAGATTTCACATGGCCTTAATTTCTATTGTGGTTAAAAGATTAGTTCTCAGGCATTGGGTGGATCAATCAGTTATAACACATGAAGAATGGCTGAGGGAGATGTCACTTTGCTTCAATACCAAGAGATTGATAGCTAGCTCCCGGAATTGTATGGATGTATTTAATCGCAAATGGGGTAAATTATACGCCCTATACTTAAATTGAAATATGGAAGATACATGTCTCTGTTTACTTTAATTGGTTGGTCTTATTCATCTCTGGTAAATGCCAATTGTTTTTCTCTAATTCACGAATTTCTTCTGTGTTGTTATGTTTATGAGGCACACTCTGGGGGGGGGAGTAAAGAGGGGAGGGAGGGTTTATATGGGTATTGGTATTGTCTTGGTTTTATTGGATCCAGAAACAGTCTGATGTATGCTACTTTGTATCTATCCTGGCCAACATTGTGTACAGTCAATCCTGTAGCTTCCTTTCTGGATATGTAGAATGTAAATTCAATAAAATATTGAATTTCAAAAAAAAAAAAAAGTTCAACTAGAATCCTCCCCGACACATCTCATTTCCAGATACTACCAGGTACTCACTGACCTCCCATCTACCCTGATGGATACGGTCCGGGCAAATTGGGAGGCAGAACTCTCGCTGGAGCTGGCCCCAGATGACTGGCACTGAGTCTTGAGTAGGCAGTATCAGACAACAGGCTCATATAGCCGGAGAGAATTATGTCATAAAAAGTAGTAAAAGTTTATTTTTATACAGGTAGCAGTAGTAAAACATCATTGGGTGAAATGATGGACCTGTGGCAATTATTTGTTTCACAATTTATTTTATTTATTATTTATTATTAGAGCATCGGTTTACAGACCTTTGAGTCATAGACTCATTTACAAAGGCACCTCGTCAAGACAGCAATACATCACAGCAAACAAACAGTACAGTACATAACGCTTAGATTAAAAAAGCAACCAGTGTTAGAGGCATTCACTGGTGGTACACGCTTGGTAATAGGTAGATCACAGTAGTCATAATATAGGTACACAAGTACCACATCAGGTAGCAACCAGAGATATTTTATTACGTTAGTCAACAGATGTTGCATGAGACCCCAGGTATGTACAGCAAAAGTAGACAGGGCAGACCCAGCCATGGGGCTAAGGTAAGGGGCAGGTGGGGGATTATGTGCAGTTGCAGCAGTGAGTGCTTGTCAGATGGCTTCTGAGGGAGACCTTGAAAGGACCAAGCTTAGTGGAGTCAGCTATATTGGCTGGGAGGGAATTGAACCAGGAGGGAGCCTGATAGCAAAAGGATCTCTGGGCCATAGAGGTCCTTGCCCTTGGAACAATAAGGGAGGTTTTGACAGTGCTGTGGGTGGAGACTGAGGGGGAGGCACGCTGCAGGGAGGTAGCGACCCCGGGGACAGCCCTAGCAGGGTCTTTTTTACAAGAAGGCAGGTTTGGAAGCGGAGTTTTTCTTCAAGGTTGAGCAAGTTGGTGGTGGAGTACAGCAGGCCTGTATGGGTGTACCTAAGGGATCCCAGCATTAGCTTGCGGGCCTTGTTTATAGAGAGCTGGATTCTTGCAAGTACAGTGTTGTTGGCTGCAGCATAGATATGCAGCCCATAGTTGATTAGCGACAGGACAGAGGAGGTGATTGCCAATCTAAGGGCCTCTTGTGGTAGGCAGTCCCTATGGTGATATAACAGTCCAATCCTGACATTGGTGGCAGCAGAAAGGGCATTGAAATGGGAATGGAAGGACATTGCTGAATCAAAGGTAATGCCCAGATACTTGTAGGAGGAAACCTGTTCAATGGGGTTTAGTGTGCTAGGCAGTATCACGAGAGGGGCACCACTGGCTTTGCTTTGGTGATGCAAGAAGAGCATAGCTTTGGTCTTTTTTAGGTTCAGGACTAGCCTTCATGATGTGAACCAATGCTCAGCTCTATCAAAACCCTGTTGGTGGGTGGCCTGGAGTGTGTTGAAGTTGGGGTCAGCGGCGAAGAGCACAGCATCATCCGCATAGAGGAGGATCTTACTTGGGCAGGCCAAGGGAAGGGAGTTGAGGTAGAGACTGAAGAGAAGAGGGCCTAAAATGGAGCCCTGGGGAACCCCAGAGCGGACAGGTCGTGTGTCACATAGGGTGCTATTGATTTTTACACACTGAGTTCTGGCAGAGAGGTAGCTGGTGAACCATGCAAGAGGTCTGGGGGAGAAACCAAGGCATCTGAGGGAGTCAAGCAGGAGAGGATGGCAAACCATGTCAAAGGCCTTGGAGAGGTCAATGAACATGGCACTGGCAGGACTTCCGGCATCAGGAGCAGAGTGCAGGAAGTTGGAGAATTCAAGTAGTGCAGTTGTGGTGCTGTGACCTGCATGAAAGCCATGCTGTTCAGGGCACAGGATATTACGCATGGCCAGGTATGCAGCAAGCTGGTTGGCAACCACTTTTTCAAGGGCCTTAGAGAGTGGGGGAAGGATGGAGATAGGTCAATAGTTACCCGGGGTCGCTCGATCGCCACTCTTTAGAATAGGAGTGATGATGGCAGTCTTCCAGGTGCTGGGAAACTGCCCCATGCCCAGACAGTGGTTGAGCAGCTCAGTAAGCAGGACCAGGATAGCATTCAATGTCAGACGAAGTAGCCTAGTGTCTAGTAGGTTGGTACCTGGGTTGTTACTACTAACGGCTTTTTGCAGAAGGGGTCTAGCCTCCAATGGGGTGATATTATGTAGGTAGAAAGGAGGTCTCTGGAGAGTGGGTAGGGGTGCTACTGGGATGGGGTCAAAGAAGTTACTGGGCAGGACTGAACTCAGGTCTGAGAAAGTGTGGTTTAGGCAGTCTGCAATGCCAAGGCGGTCAGAGCAGACAGTTCCATTAAAGGAGAGTTGAGAGGGGGATGGGGAGTGAGATTTCCCATTCAGTTCCCTTACATTATCCCAAAAGTTTCTAGCCAACCCCCAGGAGGAGACAAGAGTGGATTGATAGTACTGGGCTTTGGCCTGTCGAATGGCCCAAGTACACTTATTGCGCTCGGCATTGTATGCTTGCATATCAGC
Source organism: Neoceratodus forsteri (assembly GCA_016271365.2). NCBI lineage: Eukaryota > Metazoa > Chordata > Ceratodontiformes > Ceratodontidae > Neoceratodus > Neoceratodus forsteri. Next base: position 1,697,026,313 of record CM057449.1, on the reverse strand, counting down.
TGGCTTGCCAGATTTCATGGCAATGTGCCATAGGTTGTCTCTCATTTTAAGTTTGTGAAGGAAGGAGGGAGGGGGGTAACCCAGGGCATGTTTTGCTTTTTGGTGCGATTTCTAGTGACGGGGGCATAGAGGTCACAGGCAGTGTTAAAAGTGCGAGTGAAAAAATCCAATGCCTCATCTATGGATGGTGCAAGCCTGATTGGGGACCAATCCAGTTGTGAGAGGTACAGTTTAAGATGATGCAGGCTGCCTAGGAGTAGGTGACATTGCTGGGTGGTTTGTGGTGCAGGTTTGCTGTTGGCAGCGGACCAAGAGAATATGACCGGGGAGCGGTCACTAAGTGAATTGGGAAGTACACTAATATCGAGCACCCTCTGGGGGTGGTTGGTAGTGGTGATATCCAGGAGGGTGCTGGAGCCAGTAGAGGGGTTGAATCTAGTTGGAGTGGTGACAAGCTGGGACATGTCAAAGGCGGCAAAGATATCTCTGGTTTGGGAGGCCATGGCAGAGAGCCAGTTGATATTCGGGTCACCAACAATTATTTGGGCCATTTTGGGTGGTAGGCCAGAGAGGTAGTCAGCAAGTGCCTGAATGGTGAGGTCTTGCTTTCTGGGGGGAATATAGGCAACGGTGAGAAAAAGTGGGCCCTTACCAGGGTTGGGGGAGATTTTTAGTGTGAGGGCTTGTGCTCCGTTATCAAGCTTGGGTGGTGGAAGTGCATGTCCGAGAAGGGAGTCATGCATATAGACAGCACAACCACCTCCACGCTTACCAACCGGATCTTCCCTGAAAAGGGTGTAACCAGGGAGGGAGATGAAGGAATCAGGGGTGGATTTGGAAAACCAGGTTTCGACGAGTGCGACAATGTCTGGTTGGTGCTGAGTAACCCAGCATTGGAATGCATCAACCTTCTTAAGGAGGCTGCAAATATTCATAGAAGCTATGTGGAGTCCTTGAGCTTGGGCAGGCTTGTTCATAAGATTGGACATGGGGCCAGGGTTTGGGTGAATGTTACCTGATAGAAGCAACAGGAGGGTGATTAGGCACACCAAAGTGTGGTAGTGATTGTGGCATCTCCCCTTGTGACTGGACACGGGGCCGGGTGTTGGGGTGCAAGGGGCGGGTACAGTATGAAGGGTGGGAAAGGCATTGAGGAGAAGAGACCAAGGTATGAGTGAGAAGTAAGAGGTAGCAGGGGTGGAAGTCTGGGGGGTACCGAGGGTGGGAGGTGATCGAGCGTCGGGGGGGTCTGGTAGAGGTGTTGCAGATAAGAGGGGGTTACTATACGTAGAGGGTGATGGTCCTAAATAAGGTGGACCATCACATAAATAACATACTTAAACAACAAGTGTAATAACAATAACTTACCAATTTTAGTCAAAATTCCCTTAGCTACCTTTGTGCAATCACTTAGGGATTCATGAACAGTCCAAAGTACAGAAGACACTAAGGGCCAGATATTCAAAACTTTGCCCCAGGGCTAAATTAGCACTGCCCGTCGGGCAAACTTAGCCTGGAGCACAAAGCAAGCTATATTCAAAAGGAATAGCCAAGGGCAAACAGCTTCTGAATATAGCATGGGAATGAGGCCGTGCAAACTGGGCTGGGAGTGCAGGGAAAACTTATCTCTGGAATAAGACAGCACTGAATACAGCAACCAGGAAGTGCAAACCACAACAACAACACAGTGCACAGAGACGTGAGGGTAGGTAGAGAGGAACTATGTGGCCAATGTGTGTTCTGGCAAATGCAGGGACCCAGTACAGTTGCAGGCAGCAGCACACATGAAAAAACTGTGCTCAAAACTGTATAATATTCCCCGAGCTGTTAGCACCGCATTAACATGGAGCTAAGCAGTTTGCCTGGTGCAAACGCGTTAGCCCCGTGCTAAGCCTGGCCATATTCAAAAGTGACATGCAAATGAGCCTACTTAGATAGTCTGTGGGCAAACAGCCACATTAGCATCTCATCATGCCCTGATTTGCATGCAGTTTGCACAGCATTACTGCAGGGTCCCACAGCTCCACCTGTAGGTTAGGCAGTGCACGATGATAGCTGCAGGCTTCATGTAAACAGTACAGCATAGCATAGCATATCGTACCCCAGGGGACAACACAGCATAGGCACAGGTGGTGGTAGTGCTGCATGCAACCTTCACACTCTAAGTCATGCTACAGTGCACAGCGGACACTACAGTAGCAAGAGGGCTGGTAGTGTGAGGGACACAACACTGCCTATGGTATGTAGGGAAGTAATGACCACTGCACTGTACACAGTGCCAGGCACAGCTTGCAGGTAATTACTGACAGTGGACAGTGCTATCACGCTCTTGTGTGATCCAGAGATGTGACATGGGATGCACACAGTGTCATGTATATCTCTGGCAGTGTGTGCTGTGACATCTGTACAGTTGTGTGATAGGTGGCTTTGGGGGCATGTAGGATCCAACAGGCACACAGGTGGTGGCGTAATCCCACTACTGGCCCATGTGTACTGAGCGATGTGTCCCAGCCTTGTGGCCACACGTGGGCTGTGGTGAGGTCTGGCCACCCATACACCCTACCCTCACTGGCCACCATGCCCACAGTGCTGCATGAGTGTGCTGGCATCTGTTACACACCACAGATGTATGGTCTGCAGGTGTGTGCTATATGTCCACACTACCATGCTGTCCCCTGTGGGTCAGATCACCCCTCACTGTCTGTGCTTGGCTTGGACTAGTGGCAGCTGATGGCATCATGGTGGTGCCATCAGTGAGCAGCATGTGTCCTCCATGTCTGGCAGTTTCTAAGTGTCATACTGATATGTTAGGGCTGCGCAAGCCGCACTAATGATGAGATAGCACCCCGCAAAGTGCGCAAAGCTGTTTCCCCAGGGTTAAGATCAACTTTTTCTGGGCGGTAATTTGTACCGCGCTATGGGTCGCGCTAAGTCGCACTAAACAACTTAGCGCTGCGCTAGTCGCTGAATATCTCATTGCACCTGTATTCGTGTTCACTTTGCCCCTTGCATATAATTATTGTTTGTCTTGCATTAATGCAGTTTGCCTGAACTATTCAGCCTTTTGAATATAGCAGACCCGCGCTAATCCTGCGCTAAACCCAAGCAAACGTTTTTTGCCAGGCGCAAAGCTTTGAATATCTGGCCCCTAAGGTCTACAGACTTATTTAAAAATACAACTATATCCTGACTTTACAAAAAACAAACTACAATCATTGACTCTCTTATCTATTCATACTTAAGTCAAAACACTTCAGTCATTACACATACACTTCATTTTCAAATCATATCCAATGACATTCATAAAATGTTTAAATTGTTGAATTTTTTTCTTTTCATCATCTATAGGAGCCCACAACTTAACTACTTTTGAACCAAAAGTAATTTTTCCAAATCAGTTACTTGGTTTAGATATGACAAATGTATTCCCCTCATTTCTTCTAAGGTTATGATGGTGTTTATAAGTAACATGAGACAATTTATCTATCAAGTATCTGGGGGATTGACTATGGACCACCCTGTGGATTTGTTTAATCCATTTTGATCCCTCTTTTGCTCTAAATGTGGCCATTGAAGTAGCATGTACATATCACAATAATGAAAAATGATATCCTCAATTTAGTACAAATCTAGCCAAATTGTTGTATAGCACTTTAATAGGTCTAAATTCTGTTTTATTGGCCATGCCATATACATATCTTCTGTAATCAATGCAAGGAATAATCAGTTAATTTATAACAACCCCTCTCATTTTCTGGTTTAAACAAAATTTAGACCTCCGCAAGGCTCCCAACTTGTTGTTTGTTTTACTTACCAAATCCGTAATATGTACATCAAATTTTAAATTTGTATCCATGTAAACCCCCAAGTACTTGTAAGATTCAACCTGTGGTAGTATTTCATTTTTAACTGTTTTTATAGATAGTTTATACTGAGTAGTGTTAGCTTTCCCTTTAGTTGAAAATATCATAGTATTTTTTTTTTTTTATTGTTTAAAACAAGTTTTGAATGACTCAGCCAGATTTCCAACCTACTAAAGTCTTTTTGAAGATGTTCTTCAATTTTCTGGTTTATTTTCCCACCAACCAACAAAACAGTATCATCTGCATACTTCCTCAAAGCAGAATATTTGACTATCTTAGGTAACTCATTTACATACATTATAAATAGTAAAGGGCCCAAAATCGAGCCTTGTGGGACTCCTCTTTTAATAGCCCCTGGATTTGAGAGAACATCTCCAATCTGCACTTGCTGCACCCTATCAATTAACTATGACTTAAACCAGGGAAGAGTTTCATTATCTATCCCCTGGCTCAACATTCCTTCATACAAGATGTCATGATCTATGGTGTCAAAGGCCTTGGAGAGATCCATGAACACGGTGCCCACTGACCCATCCCCATTGAAATGGGTGGCAATGATGTCAACCAGGTCGGTGAGGGCAGTGTCCATGGAGTGATCCTTTCAGAAACCAGGCTGGTAACAGGACAGGAGAGAATTTTCTTCCAAATAGTTGCTCAACTGCTTCTGGACCAGTCTCTCTTCAAGACCTTCGACACCCCAGACAAAAGTGAAATTGGCCTGTAATTTATTGGCTCTATAGGGCAACCACCTTTATATAGCAGAATAATTTTTGCCCGTTTCCACAGGGTCGGAAATTTATTATTTAGCAAACTCCAATATAAGAGCCTTGTTAATATTGGGGCTATTACCTCAAGGCTTTATTTATTTTAAGTTTCCTCAGTTCATCCTTTACCTCTCTACAGGTAGTGACTCTGAATCTAAATTTTTTCCCATTTGGGGGCCAGTGTTCCCTCGAACCACTCTCCACATGATTTTGATGTGGAATTTGTATATCAGGGAGTGTGGCAAAATATTGATTTATGGCTGGAAAGTGGTCTCCCAATATTTTTGTACTCCACAAATCACAGCCAAATACTATCCACATGGACTCCTCATGCTGGAGACAATATGGATGTGAAATGTCAACACATACACTCATTTTTGATGATGCCCTATTATTACCCAGTATTGGCGGTAGTAGGAAAAGCCCTAGGAGGTGGACAGTCTTTTGCATTTTCCTCCCCATTTTAAACTGCGGCACTGAACCTATCTTGTAAGCATACTTTTATTAGCTGCCCAAAAAATGCTAACTAGATTATGGTTACAACCTACACCACCAAAGATTAAACAGTGTGAGGATGCCATATATGACATCTTTCGGATGGAAAGCGTGATGGCTAAATTACAGGAAAGATCTCTCTTATAATGAACAGAGAGACCATCTGGTTCCTCCATATAGCCAATCATAGATCAGAGATAGTTCCTTAATATGGACTTGTAGGGCGTTGGACCCTAGTCCAGTTGGGCCATTTTAAATGACATATGGGTATGCATTTCAGATGATTAAAGGACCCTTCTCACTCATGGATGCCTATATTATTAAGATGCTCCACTCCTGGCCTTAGAGATGTATGAAATATGCACATTGATACTGCACTGTTACTGTGCTGATGATTTCTTTTCTGTAATTATGTATATGGTATTTGGATGAAGATATGTATGTACCACCAAAAACCTTAATACATTTTAAGTTTAAAAAAATGCAGTTGGAGGGGTTTTAAGAAACTCTGAATGGCATATATAGGGGTAGGGAATGATGGTTATAATATATGTAGTTGTATGGCTGGAGTACATCTACATTATGGGTGCACAACAGCCAGCCCAGACTTGGGGAAGATACATCCTGAGAACCACATACAATCATCTAAGACATAAGTTGTTTTTATTTTTAGGTGCCAGAGAAAGCATAGCTTGCAAAGCCTCTCTTGCGGTCATGCCGGTTCTTTTCTGCATTTAATCAAGTTTAAGGATACATTCACTCTGACTAATTCAGCTGCACGAGGCAATAATGATGTCAGGCTTTTAGGTCTTGGCATACTGTTTCAGACCTACCCAAGGCTGGGTCTGATTCCTAGAATGGCCATTTATTTTTCTTTCTTACTACAATTCATTTTAATTTTTTCTAATTTTTATTTATTTAGAGATCCGGAAACAACCTTTGAACGTAAGCTCTTTTACAAAGGTTCCATGGCATATAACAGTTAACAGACAACTCAGTACAGATATACAGTAATACATAATAACAGTTGGTTTAAAAAAAAACAAAAACATAATTTAAACAGTTGACCTCCTACGGGTGTGGGAGGGGGCAAAATACAGAGCAAGGTTCAGAAACAGCCTCCCCACTGGAGGAGAGGAAGACTTGGGGGGGGTTGGGAGCAGCCTCGCGCCAGGAAACCTTGTCATCAGCACATTAGTTTAAGTGGTGTATAGACCGCGTTATCTTTTATTTATTTATTTGTAAACTTCGGATGCAACCTTTGAGTTAGAACTCTTTTACAAAGGTTCCACATCACTATCACAAGACATACACATCCGACACGTTTTCATTTGCAGGACAAATGCTTACAAACAGGTAATACTACAGGTACACTAAATTCTCCTATAGGCATGATACAGATACAAAAATGCAGGAAAACATAATTAATGTATGAGAGGACTCAGATGGATGATAATAATAAAGAGCAGCCCCAGAGGAGCCTTGTCTGATATAGACTTAAGAGACAGATGAGAAATCATATCTTAGTTACAAAGGGAAGAGAAGAGAGAGAGACAAGTGTTAAGGAGATATAGGAAAGGAGAAGGGATGGGAAAAGGATGTGGTAAAATGCAGGAGGGGCTTGGAAGAGGGTGGGGAGAGAGGAGGGTCATGAGGAGCACAGTATAAAGAGGGGTAGGGAGGGAGGGACGGGAAGAGAAAGAGAGAGAAAGAGTTGGGATAAAGAGAGGGAGAGGAGTTTGGGATAGAGAGAGAGCAAAGGAGTGGGATACAGAAGAAAGGGGGAGACGGATGTGGAGGGGTGAAAAAGAATGTAGTAATGGAGATGTAAACAATCCAGGGGAGCAAGACTATAGAGGAAGCGCTGGTATTACTTGGGTATGAGGTCAGTGAGTGATGAACAGGGGACAGGTATAGCAGCTAGGAGGATATCATTAGGGCACAGGGAGGAGATGTTCAAGAGGGAAGTGATTGGATCAACCCAGGCAATCACAGATGCTCTTACTTAATAAAAACTCCCTCAGTTCAGTCTTGAAGCTTGGGAGGTTGGCAGAGCTAGTTGCAGCTGATGGGACCTCATTAAGCCACAGAGGTGCTCAGAAGAAGAAGGAGCATTGCCACAAGGCAGTCCTCCAAAAGGGAACACAGAGCGGGTTGAGCTCTGCACTTCTGGTGCTGCACTGAGACTTGGCTACAGTAAACAGGTCGGAGATACAAGGTGGGGTTAGGCTGAGTAAGGCCTTCTTCCCTAGCAGGCAAGTTTGGTATCTTATTCTGTTCCTGAGGGATAGTAGGTTGGATTTCTCATATAGGGTCTTATACATGTGTGTGCGAGAAAGGCATGCAAATGGGAGCCATATGCAGCATGTAGCTGCATGGCGTGCAGGGCCAGGCAATACGCAGTATGCACCATGTGACACGCGATGCGTGCACGCCCTGCATGGAGTTCCGCAGATGGAGTGGTGCGCGCTGCGCAGGCTGAGTAGACTGCCCCAGCAACCTGTCCCCACCCCCTAACCCCGCCATATAAGGACAAATGTCTCACCCACCGCGCAGACGTGTAAGTGAATGCAGACCACAGAGTAGATGAAGTAGCGATGGTGGAGTAAGAGAGGGATGCGGAGATGGTGCACAGGCTCAAGCAGTGCCAGCAAACACTGGCTAGCCGGTGGGGCAGGCAACCAGAGGTGCACATAGTGGTGACACAGCAAGAACGAGGGTCTCAAACCTCATGGAGGCACAGGTGGCAGCCTTGGTTGCGGAGATGAGTGCCAACCATGACTATACATATGGTGTGCTGACCCTATCCACCCCTGTGGATGTGAAAGTGTATCTATGGCTAGATGTGCAGGTAGCAGTGAATGCCCCAGGACCAGATGCATGTACCATCACTGCCATCAAACACAAATGGTGGGACATGCCCATGTCCGTGAAACGCGGGAGACTGGTGGTGGCTCACCCATACTGGACAGCCAGTTGACACCCGTGGAGAGAATGGTGGCAGACACCCTCACAGCCATCAGCATCTGTGGTGTGGCCGAGGGCATCGACACACAGGCCGGTGAGTATTGCATGAAATGGCATACCACAACCAGTGGCATAAGCACCTGGCCACCATGCCCACTAACGGCAATGCATTGTGCCAACAGAGCATGCCAGGGAGAGCGGACATGCTGGGAGTATGCCAGCAGGGAGCCAGCACACTGCAGGCCCCAACACATGGCATGGGCAGGCAATGGAGGATGACGACACAGGTGAGTATGGGGAGACAAACAGTATGGACACAGACAGAGCCAAGGTGCAGCACAATAAACACTACAATATGTTTCCCACTCACAGGGCTGGTACAGCCAGTGGAAGAAGGCTGGCATGTGTCTGAGGACAACACCACCCAGGATGGGGAGACCGATGATGGGGACACACAAGCAGAAGAGGCAGCTGACGATCTCCCAGGTGATGCATGGCCCCACACACACACAGAGGGCAATGGGTGCCTGGAGGTGAGGTCTGCAGCAGTGTTGCCATGCACGTCAACAATGTCCCGCATTCGAACGTAATGTGGCAACATGCTACAAGAGCAGGGATGGACAGCGGAGGAAAGGGACCATCCAGCAGACACACCAGATGGAGCCGGCCAACATGGGCAAGCATCATACCTGATGCGCAGTATGTGGAGCTGTGGCAGCTGGAGCACGACAGGCTGGAGACACAGAGCAGGCTCACGGAGGCCACTGTGGAGTTGTCTGGTGCAGACTGTGCCATGGGACTTGACATATCAAGGATGGCATATGCACAGGAGCACACCATGGAGCTGCTGACGGAACATGGTCCCCCGACATAGCCACGCAGCATGACATCAGTGCACACCCAGAGCCAGGGTACACAGTGCTAGGACACCAGCATGGCACCACATGCTGCCATATATGTGAATGGAGGGGGTGGCACAGGCAGAGACTGCATGACACTGTGCCTGCACGATGATGGGGACCCTTCAGAGGACACCACTGCACAAGGCAACCAGGAGACCGTCATGGAGGAATTCACAACCCAGGATGAGCAGAGCAGTGCTGCAACAGCCAGTGAGGGGCCTGTGGACACATTGGCGGGGCTGGACCGAATGCAGGCCACACCATGGCGCAGGAGCAGGGGTGGTAGAGCACTAGGCCTAGCACACATGCGGGACATGGCTACACAAGCAGGTTACTCCCTACATATCACCATGGTGGTAGGGGACACCAGGGTGATGCATAGTAGGAGTGCATGGCACCGGGATGTGCGTGGGCCTGCTCCCCCGGGGCACACACACACACATATACACACACACACACACACACACACATGCACTCGCACATACACATATGCCATGGCGCAGATACAGGGATACATGGTGCTGCACATGAGGGCACACTGTGGTGGTGGGCACACTCCATGAGTATGGGTGGCAATGCACATGCAGTGGCAGAGATGGTGGTCCCCTGTTCAGTTGGCTACCTTGCCATGGTACAGGGGCTTAGCACAGCAGCACAGGTACCCTGTGGTACCATCAAACGACAGCCAGGGCTCTCGGAACAACATGGCACTGCAACTGCCAACCCATACCCTCAGTCACATGTCATCATGGGGCACAATGCCAGCCATCCCTGAACATGCCATGCCATGGCATGGAATGTTGATGGTCAATGTCCTATGCATACCCCCCCAATCACGTATGCTGGGTGACGATGTGCAGGAACCCCGATGCTACTGTCTGAAGGTGCTGTTCATGACTCCCGTACATGCTGCGCAACCGGCAGCCATCTCCTGCTCATGACCGAAGTCATCCCCCTGTTGTCATGGCTGCCCATTCATAGGGTGGTACTGTGGCATGGGAAGACCCCTCCACACCACCATATTATGGAGTATCACGCACACGGTGAACACTCGGCAGGCATGTGGTGGTGCAAGCATGATGGTACCCCCTATGTGGTCCAGGCATTAATACTGCATCTTCAGTAGCCCAGTGCTCCTCTTGATGATGGACTGCATATGGTGGTGTGCTGAGTTGTAGGAATCTTCCACTGATCCACTGGTGCCAGGAAGGGTGTCAACAGGCATAGCCATAGTGGGTATCCGCTGTCACCTGTGGGAAGAGGAGAACAGGTCAGTGTGCAGTCAGCAGGGGGCTGTACCACACACCCACGTGCACACGGTACATACCCAATAGCCATCCATCCATGCATCTGGAAAGGAGCAGTGTACCGAGGCCCAAGGCATCCAGGATGTAGGCGTCATGGCATGACCCAAGGAACCAGGTGCACATGTCCATGATGATGCTCATCGCATCTCATACCACCTGGCAATTGAGGCTGTGAAATCCATTTCTGTTCTGATATGCCTCCTCGGACACAGACAGCATTAGGATGGCTATATGGGTGCCATCAACAGCACCGAGCACATTCAGCATCCCATGCATGGCATAGAAGGCCTGCTTCACGGCCCGTATCTCACCGTCCATCACTGGGAGGCATGTGTGGGTGCACATGTGATCAAGCAGGGCATCCGTGACCTGTACCAGGGTACAGGACATGGATGACTAGCTGACCCCAGTGCCATCACCTGCCACACGCTATGCTTATAACCTTCATCTCCACAGACATGGCACAGGAGCGCTGCATCCTTGGGGACACCCTATAGCAGAAAAGGTCGCACAACTGTTCTACCATGTGCCATGGCATTCGGAAGCACACAATGCAGTGGGTGTCTTGGAGCTCATTACCGGCCATGAGGGGCCAGAACATGAGTTCCTGTGGCTGCCGACTCACACCACCTGCATGCTGTAGGTACACGTTCAAGAGTAGTCCAGGACACATCACTGCAACATACTGTATTGGGTGTCACCATTGGACGGTGCCAGGACATGTGTGCCTCCCACTTTGTGCATTGCCACATGCAGGGTGCCATTGGCCATGCTGGTGGCACATGCCTACATGCATGTGATCGGTGGACCATGAGTGGGACTCACACCCAAGCACCCTGCATTTCCAAGCTGTCTGGGGTGCGTCCGTGTCTGTGGGCTTATCATGAGCTGCATGTGTTGCATGGCTGTGGGGGTGCACATGCCACACAGGTACAGCTGCACACATACACACGCCTGCCATCCAGCCCCCACTCCCCCTGTAGTTTGCACTTACGGTGTCCATGGACATGTTGCATGACTTGGCCATGCACACATGCATGTGGGCTGCCTGTGCTGTTATTCAGCAGTGGTGATGCAGGTGGTTGGCTACATGCCACTACGGTGGGCAGGGCTATGGTGCACATGCACCAGCATGTCTGGGAGGCTGGCATGTGTCGCACCGCATGGCACATGCACATGCCATGGATGAGGAAGGGTATATATTGACACAGTCTCACACATGCGTTGACCAGCATCAGTATGGAGCACCTACCACAGCAGCTCTGGAGGGTGGCTGAGCGGGCCTACAGTGATAGCAGTGGATACAGGACCTGTGGGAGGCACAGGGCCATTGGCCAGTGTGTACAACAGTACTCTGCTCGAGCATATGCATGTGTTTGTAGTATTGGGCTGTGGGTCATTGCTAGTCACTGTGCACTGATGTCTCTGTCCCTCTTGTGTCTCCCTGCCCCACCCCATACAGGACGTCTCAGGTATGCTCTGTGTGCTGGAGCTGGTGAGGCAAGTACAGGCTGATGGTGCAGACATGATGTGGTGCACACTTGGGGGCTGTATTGCTGGTGCTGACAGAGGAGGTGGCTGCTTTACTTGTGGTGGCCTGATGTTGGGGGCCAGATGCATTGCAAGGGCTAGACAGAACTGGCAGAGGAGGTGATGCTGTGGCGGGTCACAGTGCCTTCGAGGATAAGTGACTTACCAATGTTGCACATAGCATGTCATGTGGCATGGGGAGGGTGGGAGATTGCCAGTGTGCCGGGATCTGCTGCTTTCTGCCGTGGTGGGTACAGTGACAGCTGCAGGCCTGGTGTTGCCCCTTCACCACACATTCAATCCCAGTGGCTCCTCGGTGCACACTGTTGTGGGGTTGGGCCACTGCAGCATCACCGGCATGTGTGCACCGGGTGGTGTTTGCCCCAGGGTCGGGGGCTTTGGACGTTGTACTGCATGTCCGGTGCAGGCTGGGGGAAGGGGGGGTGGCCTGCCAGTCTTTCTGTGCTAACAGTCTCCTTTGTCTCCACGGCTCAACAGAGGTTCATTGTGGTGGATGTTACTGCTCTGAGCGCCATGGCCTAAGAGGATGGAGGAGGATGCAGGGACCACCAGAAGTGAGGAGTCAGTTGATGGTGGGCCATGCAGGAGGTGTCCAGGAACTGGTGTGGAGCCAGTGGCTATCATGCCTCCACAGGCAAAGCCCCTTTGGGGGCTCCTGTGGACTGATAGTGGGTGGTGGGCTCTGCTGTTGTTGGTGGTATGGGGGCAGTGTTGGGTGGGTTGTTGTGGGCTGCTTGCTTTTCTACATTGTCTTGCTGTGCTCTGCAATGATTCAGTAAACATTCTTGTTTCATACCCATGTGTGGTTATTGTCTCTCACGAGTGGTCCGTTGTGTGTGCAGTCTGGTGGCTGGGTGTGGTGGGGTGCATTGCTGGTGCCTACTGGCAGTTGGGGGGTTGCTGTCTGTCCATTCCGCCATTGCAGTGGGCATGCCCGAGGGGGGGTCTATGCCTGTGTCGACCTGAGTGCATCCGAGCATTAGCTATCTGAGCCAGCATGGGGTGGAGACCCACTGTTAGTGGCCACCGGCATGTGTCCCCTTGTCATATTGCCTTGGCTCTCTGGCTGGGCATGTCCATGGCAGTGACATGTCAGGGTTCTGAGAGCGGGTGCATCGCATGCCCCACAGTGGTGACCTCTGTGCAGTGGGATGTCCATGATTCCCCTGTGTTGGCATGCCTGGACAGACCTTGGGGTTGTGTTCCTGCCATGTCTGAGTGCCCCTCACATGCCTCCATGTGACTGCCACATTGGCATGGTGTTGTACTACAGCTGGTATCTCCACCTATGCAGTGGCTTACGGCAGCTTCTGTCCATGTGTATGTGTGCATGGCCTGCGCACGGCATGTGGTGTGCCTCAGTGCGTTCATTCATGTGCTGCTCCTGTGCAGCCATGCCTGATATGCGACCACACCCCCGGGCATACGATGCCCTATCGCCCCGTGTTGGTGGGCACTGTGGTCCTGTGTGGTGACTTGCGCGCATGTTGTGCATGCCACCGCTGGGTTGCGGATGCGTATGTGGCACGTTTACTTGCTGGTGCATTATGCACACTCCCTACACATGCTGCACATGCATTGTGCATAGGCCTATAATGTGCAGGTGTGCATGAGGTGGTCAGCCTTTAGCAGTAGTCTGCATGTCTTGTTCAGGGCTGTGACCACCCTCTTGAGTGCTGAATCCACAGTCGCGCCATAAACTGCCAGACCATAGCTGACTATGGAAAGAGTGGAGCTGGAAATGGAGATCCGAAGTGCATTAGGTGTGAGGCTTTTCCAGTGTCTGAACAGTATGCCAAGTTTGGTATTCATTTCCTTCACCACAGTGTCTATGTGTTGCACATAGGATACGGTATTATCAATCATGACCCCCAGGTACTTGAAGAAGTTCTACTGGGACCGACCTGTTGTTCGTGATTGTCAGAAAGGGGTGCCACCTCTTAAGCTGGGGGCTTGAGAGAAGCTTTGCTTTAGTTTTTGTTATAGTTTAGTAATAACCTATGGGAGCTGAACCAGTCCTCCAGCTGTTGGAAGATAGTCTGCAGTTCAGCCTGTAGCTGATCAATGTGGGAGTGACTGTTAAGTATGACCGCATCATCTGCGTGTAAGATCATTTTATTTGAGCAGGTCTCTGGGAGAGCATTCAGAAATAAACTGAACAACAGGGATCCCAAGCTGGATCCTTGGAGAACACCCAATTAAACTCCTTTAGAGTCGGACACTGAGTGGCCAGTTTTGACTCTTTGGGATCTGGAATTAAGATAATTCTTAAACCATAGGGCAGCACTGGGGGCAATGCCTAGCATTCGCAGTTGAAACAGGAAGATGGGGTGGCTGACTGTAGCGAAGGCCTTTGCTAGGCCTATAAAGATAGAGCCAACCAGGTGGCAATGCAGCTGGTACTTCTGGATACACTCAGTAACTTGATCTGCCACTCCCCTCTCCAGTGCTTTGGAGAGGGGAGTGAGGATATAGATGGGCCTGTAGTTTGCAGTGCAAGTCCTGTCACCTCCTTTGTGAATGGGGGTCACCATCACCTGCTTCCAGAGTGAAGGGAATTTTGCCAGAGTAAGAGACCTGTTGAATAATTTGGAGATGGGCACTATAAGCACATCAATAGCAAGAGCTATAATCTTCATGTGGATGTTATTGCAGCCCATTCTTGTTTCACCCAGGACTTGTTTCATGTACCGCAGGGCTTCCTTGACTGTAACTTTCTGGAAATAGAAGTTAGGGTGATGCTGAGATGTAGGAATGTTATAAAGGTCGATGTCACAAGGTTTAAGATAGTCAGCCGGGAGAACAGATAAGTCAGTAAATACAGAATTGAGCTCTTCAGTGATTGTATAGGGATCCATAGTGTTAGAGCCATTTATGTTGAGTAATAGAGGTTACCTTTTATCATCCTTCCCGATGAGTTCCTTTAGATCGTCCCAGAACAGTCTCCCATCCCCCAGTTACTTTCTAGTTGATTCTTGTAGTGATTGGCCTTAGCCCTTCGAATTAGTTGAGTGCATTTGTTTCTGGAGGCCCTATACTTTTATATATCGCTTTCAGCTCCTGTTGCCCTAGCTCTGCTCCATAGGTTATCCCTGTCCTTCATGGTATCTAGTAGCTCACCAGTAATCCACCCATTATTATATCCTCAGGTTTTTCTTTTTCTGAACAGGGCATAGATGTCGCAAACCTTGTTGAACTTATCAATGAAGTATTGTAGTGCTAGATCAATGTCTTTCATCAGATCGATTGGAGACCAGTCAATCTGGGTGAGAGCTTCCTTGAATGCTTTGAGCAGCCCGTTATGCAGTATTATACTATTCACAAAGATGGGAGGAGCTTTTTTAAATTTGTTAGACCACCTGCAGGTGATTGAGGAATGGTCTCTAAGGGAGTCAGAATATACTGTGACCTCAGAAATCCTATCCAGTGCACTTGAGAGGAACCAGTCTAGGAGCGTATGGTTACCAGTTTGTCGGTTCAGTCTTGTGGGCTCAGTGATGAGCTGTGTGAGATAAGAACTGGCTACACAATCCTTTTGGTGGATAGAGTCTTTACTGAAAAAGTTAATGTTAAAGTCACCTGCAACTATGAGCTCACTCTTCCTATCTGTGGCTGACACATAATCGTGGACTTTGCTTAGATCCTCTTTAGCCTTCTTGGGCAGGAGGTAGACGCACACAATGTCCAGCAATTTTTTGTGGGTTCCAAACAGGAGCCTTACCGCAAGCAGCTCATGGTCATCGGCACTTGTTGTAGCTGGGAGAACAACCCCTTTAATATTATCCTGCACATTGATTAGACAACTGCCACACCTCTTTCTTTTCCTGTGATTCTTGAAAGACTGGTAGCCAGTCAATCCAAACTCACAATCCCTAATGCAGGGGGATAGCCACGTTTCAGTTAGGCAAATTACATCAGGGCAATGCAAGGCAGCCCAGGCCTGTAGCAGCACCACCTTGGGAAGAAGGCTGCAGATATTCAAAGCAGCAATTTTAAGGCCATTACTCTTAAATTCTATTGGCCCTGGATTGCTTAGAGGGCCAGGATTGTGGTACACATTCCCTGAAAGGAGTAGGAGTAGAAACATGGCTTTCCTCGCTGTGATGCTAAGGGTTATAAGGGACTTGACTTTTCTTTTTCTAAGACTAACAGAGAGAGGCAGAAACCTTTTTAAAGGCACAATAGTTGAGAGGGGAGGGACCATAAGTTCAACCACGATGCATGATATGAAGAGGTGTAGTGGAATCAAGGGTGCCTGCTTTTTATTGTCACAGCCAAGTGGGGCAGTAATGGCTAGAGATTTCAGCTGACTGAAATTTGATTGGCTAAGGTCACGGTAGTCATAGGGATATTGTCATGTCAAATGAGAGAAAATATGAGATGTCATTGCTGATTGGGTTTCAGCAAAGGGTCTTCTTCAGCTTTTCCATAGCTTGTAATTTATAATTTCTTGCTGAGATTACAACCCTGGACACCTGATTTGCAAGTTGTGACCTATCCTCTATACCATAGGAACTGCAATTCCTTTCGCTGCAGTTTAGTGGCACACTGCATGAGTTTTCACTTAGTAGGTAAAGAACCAGTTGTTTGAATCCAGGTAGGCACACTGCATATTGTATTTTCAGCAAGAAACACAGTTCAAATTTTGGCAGGGACTTTAACATTTTTTTTTTCAACTTTTTTTAAAATGCGAGCTCACTTGAGTGGTGATCCAAGGCAGTGTGGAGTTGAAATAATAAATTATATGAGAAGGAAAGTTAGCTAAGAACAACAATTTATGCAGGTAAAAAGTTGTTCAGTCAAGATAAGAAGTGCTGACAAGAAAGGTTTATGTCACCTTTACTAAACTTGAGACTACTTCAGCTTTTCTATGCATTGTTGCTCCATGTGGAATGATTGCACAGTGGAAGCGCACCAGGACACTAGTTGGGCAGGGGACAATGTTTAGTAACCAGTTGTGAACATTTGTTCTTTCTCACTACAATTTATGCTGTTAACATTATCTCTAGAAACCTTTTGTCTTACCATAAGAAATGATAGCACATAGGCAGAACACCAGGACAGTAGCAGAGTGGAGACCAGGTTTTGATTTCCAGTTGTGAAGATTTATTTATTTCTCACTACAAATTATGTTGTTAACATACATCTCTCTCTTAGAACCTTCTATCTAACCATATGGAATTATAGTGCAGTGGCAGAGAACCAGGACAGTAGATTAGAGGGGGGTCTGAGTTCAATTCCCAGTTGTGAACATTGTTTCCTTCTCACTACAGTTTAAATTGTTAACATGCATCTTTCTCTAGAAACCACCTTGCTCACCATGTGAAATTTTAGCATAGTGGCATAGCACCAGAATAGTAGCTGGAAGGGGACCTGGGTTTGATTTCCAGTTGTGAACATTTTTTCTTTCTCGCTATAAATTATGTTGTTAACATGCATCAATCTCTTGGAACCTTCCATCTAACCATGTGGAATGATTGCACAGTGGCAGAGAACCAGGACAGTAGATCAGAGGGGGGCTGGGTTCAATTCCCAGTTATGATTTTTTTTCCTTCTCACTACCATTTAAGTTGTTAGCATGCATCTCTCTTTCTAGAAACCAACTAGCTCACCATGTGGAATTTTAGCACAGTGGCACAGCACCAGAACAGTAGTTGGAAGGGGACCCGGGTTTGATTTCCAGTTGTGAAAATATTTTCTTTCTCTCTACAATTTGTGTCATTATTATTTATTTACTGTATATTTATGTTATTATGTATCTACTGTATAAGGGAAATTGTTAGAAGCCATTGCTGATATCAGTGATAGGGCTTTCAGGGTTTGGAGTAAGTTTTCAGACAAAACACCGTTAGAGATCTTTGAATGAAAGACATGGAAGATAACTATCCCACTCTATCAAGATTAATCAATCTCAAGAGGAGGTAAGGGAGGCTTATCAATCATAGCTCATGAGCCCTTTTTTGTTAAAGATGATGATGCTGACTTCAGATGCCCTAATACAGGAACAGATCAGGTTTAAAGTTCAGAGTTTGTATATTGTGTAGGGTATGCTTGCTGAGGTGCAGTGTGTGCTTGCATGCATCTACAGTATGTGTTTTTTTTCTACAACATCTGCATGTACATTGTTTAGCATGTATGTATCTTTTGCTATACAAAAAATTACACATCCATACCTTGGCACAGCTCAGTACAGTTGGTACTTTGGTACTTTGATTAATAGATGTAGAAGAAGCTGTAAAATCAGCAGTGAACCTCTTACATTTTTTCTTGAACTTTTATTAAATCATTAATCATGCAATTGTACAGGTAGGTTTACAGTGATTTACACAATATTTACCTTTTTTATTTTACAATATATTTACTCAAGACAGCTCAGCTGAGGTGCAAATCTTTGGCTGAAGGAGTGGTGTCAGGAAGAGGTGTGTAGATCAGTGGGAGACAGAGGGCACTTTTGGGATAGAAGGATACCTAAGGGAGATGGCCTTCATCTCATGAGTGAGGGAACAAGTGCACTTTGGCAGAAGCTTGTCTTCTTTATGGTCCATCATTCAAATTGAAGGAGGGGGAAGTGGAGGCAGGTGCTGGGAATTCCATACTAGGGGGAGGAACAGGAAGATGCTTTGAGCAACTCCCCCAGAAATGGGAAAGGAACGGAAAGGAAAAGGAGGGTGGTGCTATTGGTGGCATGGGTAGGAAACAGAAATGGGATGAAAAGGAAAGGGATTCTGGGGGTCACAGAGAAACAGCTAGCAAGAGGGGGAATGGGTGGAGTAGGAAGGGTATGGTGGGCAGGAACCTGGGAACTAGTAAGAGGAGAGAGGATAGGGTAGACGCATGGAAGGCAGTCTGCATAAATGACAGAATCCAGGAAAAGGATCAGTGAACTACAGGCGATAGTGGGAGAGGCCATGTTTGATTTGTTATCTGTCATGGAGACATGGGCCTCTCAGAACAATGATTAGGATCTGGGAGCTCCAGACTATACTGTATATTGGAGGCACATATGCAGGAGTGAAGGGGAGGATTAATCCTTTTTATCAGGGAAGGACTAGAGTCTCCACAGTATGAGATAATAAAGATGAAAGGGGGGAAGTCAGTTTGGGTACAGCTGACTATGGCTGTGTAAAAAAATATTACAAAGGGGTTGTCTATAGACTGCTGCAGTAAAAGGACAATGCAGATAAGGAATTAGGGGAGAAAATCAGGAGGGTTATGACACAAGGGGATCAAGTACTAATAGGGATCCAGAACCTACCAGACATAGACTGGGATGCCCCTGCAGCTAAGAGTAGCAGGAGTCAGGAACCCGGAACCATTAGACATGATGCATGACTGCTTATTCATGCAGCTGGTCAAGAATCTCACATGGCAGGACTTCATTCTTGATTTGGCACTTGCCAACTCAGAAGTGGCAGGTTGTGTGGCAGTCAGGGAACCACTCGGGTCCAGAGACCACAATTCCATATTGTTTGAGGTAGTGGTGAGGAACACTAGTCACTCATTGAGGGCCGTGGTCTTGGAACTCACAGGCAGATTTTAGTCAGATGTGGGGAAAGGTTTGGGAAAATTAGTTGGATATAACAGACCAGATCAAGGCAGTAGAAGAATAGTGAGGACAGATCAAAAGTGAAATTCTGAAAGCAACCGACTCTTGTGAAAGAAAAATCACTAAAAGAAACAAGCTCAAAAAATCATTCTCAAAGAAAGTGAGGGAGGCTGTGAGAGTGAAAAACAGGGCCTTCATAAGGTACAGTGAAGCCCGCCAGGATGAAGTGCAGTGTGACAGGTTTACTGCATGACAAAAGGCATGAATTCCCACTGAAATTGCATTGTTTGCTGAAGTAACTCCATTGCAGAATCCTGCAGTACTGTGCTTCATCCTGGTGGACTTCACTGTACATGGTTAAAAAGGTGGAGGAAAAATGGGAGGAGTAGCAGACCATGCTAAAAAAGGTGAGGGTGGTAGACAGAAGGGCAAAGGCAGACACAAAACTTGTCCAGGTTCAGCCCCACTGGGCTGTACAGGAACCAACACACCAAAGGAAACAGACCTGAAATTATCCATCTTTGTGTCAAAAACTACTAACAACTTCAAAACTTCATTAAAGCACATCCATTTGTAAGGAGACTCTGCGGGAGCTTAGGATGCCAGAGTACCCTCTCTGTGGCTAGTGTCATGTGCTTTTGGAGCTTGTACTAGTTTTTAATAAGAGTATGTTCGCTGTGTATGGTTTGAGATAGAAGGAGGAGTGCAATAAAAAAGTTTTTGGCACAAAGCTGGATAACTGCAGGTCTGTTCTTTTGGTGTGTTGGTTCCAGCATGGCCCAATGGGGCTAAACCTGGAAAAGTTTAGCTCGCTCTCTGTCTCTCTCTCTCCCTCTCTGGCTGGAAATGTATGCACCTGAACTAACCGGCTGTTTTTTTACTTGGAGGTGAGCACTGATTTTTTTGAACAGGTTTATTGGCAGACACAGCACTGTAGATTGATGAGGCTGTGAAGAGAGGGGAACAAGAATTCTTTAGGAAAAAATAAAAGTTGGGGGGATTTTAAGGCTAGCTAGGGAGGATGGTGAGCAGAAGAGCAGTGTCCCAAAAAATCACTTCTGCTCATTACTTAAGGTTGATGATAATGGGCCTCTACCAGATGGTGGGATTAAGGTAGCCACACAAGGTTGCAGGAAATAGGGGGAATAGTGATCATGGCTGACTGGTTGAAAAAAGGGCTGGAGAGCCTCAGCATGGATAAACACCTTGCCTGGACAGCCTGCACCCAAGGGTACTCAGGCACCTGGCTTCAGAACTAGATGAACCCTTGTACCAGCTGTTCAATAATTCAGTAGAGTCTGGGGCAGTGCCAGGGGACCAGAGGTATGTGGACATACTCCCACTCCACACAAAGGGGACAGTGAGGAGCCAGGTAACTAGTCTTACCTTCATTTTAGGTAATCAAATGGAGACTATAGAAGAGGAAAGCGTGGTGGCCTATTAATATGACAACAAGCTTCAGGATGACATGCAGCACAGGTCTGTGTCAGGGAGGTCATGCCAGACAAAGTTGATACTGTTTTTTAACTGGGTCACTAGGATAGTAGATAACAAGTATGCAGTTGATTTGCTCTTCTTTGACTTCAGCAAAGCCTTTGATTTAGTGTCACATAAGAGGATGATAAAAATTCTGGAGGATTTAACAGTGGAGAAGAATTTAGTCAGGTAGGTTTTTGAGAACTGACTGGCAGGAGGCAACAGAGGGTAGTAGTAAATGTGGTCAAATCTGGGGGCAGGGGGCACCAGCTGGGTGCCACAGGGATTAGTCCTGGAACGTGCATTATTCAACATGTTGATTAGTGACATGGGGAAAGATATCCAGTGTAAGATGTGTCTCTTTACCAATGACACAAAGCTATGTGGCAAGATATGTAGCATTGAAGGGGTAAGTAAACTTCAAAAGGATCTAGAGAAGCTGGAAAAATAGTCAAAGATCCTGCTGTTGAATTCAATGCCAAGTACAACATGATTCACTTACGGAAAATGTACATACACAAAGCATATTTGATGGCGGGGTCAGACTTGCCACTACACAAGAGGACAGGGATCTGGGTGTCGTCATCAGTGACTCCCTCAAACAAACCAGCCAGTGCAATAAGCCATATAGTAAGGCATTGAGGATGCTGGGTTATATTGGGAGATATTTTGATAGCAGCAATATTGAAGTGATACTGCCCCAATACAGATCTCTGGTGAGACTGCACCTGGAATACCGTACCCAGTTCTGGTGCCCCCACCTTAGAAAGGACATAGACAGGCTTCAGTGAGTACAGAGGAGGGTCACCAGAATGATCCAGGGTCAACATGGCAAATCCTATGAGGAACAGCTGGTGGCCCTAAATATGTTACCCAAGCCAGATGCTTGAGGTGAGACATGATTGAGACTTGTAGTCCTTATTGTACACTGGACAGTATATATTTGTCTGACTTATTTGTAATCTCTTGCTGTTTTAACGTATTGTGCTTTTTATACCATTTTCTACTGGTTTTCTACCGGTACTGCTGCTGTACGTTATTATATTATAGTTTGTGTATCTGCTGCTTGTAAATGCCATGTAATACTATGTATTGTTTTATGTATGTAAGGTACCAGACAGACAAGAGTGCACTCCCCACCAAAAAGTAAAGCTTCAAGCATCAAAACATTACAAAAATTCAAATAGATATTTTATTTCAGCTCATAAGTTCCACCATCACACACGCCAGCTAACCACCCAGTGCTTCGACTCCCCACGAGTCTTCCTTAGGGGAGCATAAAGAAGGTAAAAGTGAAGACCTGTCTGTTAGAAATAGAGGGGAAGTCAGAAGAGGGCATGATTGTAGGTTACTCGATAGTTAATTCAGGGTGGATGTGTGCAAGTTTCATTTCACTGAGAGGGAGGTTGATCCGTGGGACTCATTACTGACAGATGTGATTGGGGGCAGGTACTCTGAATGGGTTCAAACACAGCTGGAACAGATCAAGAGGGCTCATAGGTCCCACTGGGGAATACAGGGAGGAGTGTTATTGGTGGGGGGAGGGGAGAACTCCTAAGGACACTAGACCCAGGAGTGTGGTAGTATAATATGGGCAGACCTGATGGACCACTGGCCTCTTTCTGATAATAGAGTCTTTGTTGCCATCTTTTTTTATGGCATCCTGCTTTCTGCAGCTAGGAGGCCTGGAGTACTGCAAAGTTAAGTGACTTGCCACAGTGCAAAATTGGAAACTGCTCCACAGATAGGTTTGAAGCTTTGATCTCCTGTTTCTCAAGCTGTGACCCTCCACCAAGCCACTATAACCTACCCCAGCCCCTTTCAAGTGATTTACACAATGTTATAATTTTTTAAAGTTATTTTTAAAACATTTTTAACCCAGGATAGCTCAGTTGAGAAGTCTGAGAGGCAACATCTCCTAGGAGGTGAAATGATTTGCCTGAGTTCACACTGGGAGAATTTGGAGCTTGAATCCACAGCCTCCTGGGTCCCAAGCTTGTGCTCTAAGGGAACTACTCGACCATATAGACTGTGCCTGTGCCTTGCTTACAACAGAATAGCAGCAGGCAGGTACATAGCTAACTTACCTGTACCAGTGTACTTACCAGTAACTGTGCTGCTCCTGATGTGACCTAGCAAAAAATTACATTAATGTAGACAATAAGGTTGAAGAACATAAAGTGCATAAAGTAAGGAACTGAAAAAAATAGGGTTTGGAGTCTCAGAAGCCTTGGCAAATAGGTGGTGTGTTGTTCCTTGGTGTTCTCAACCGTGATGTCTACTGCCATCTTTTTCCAGAAACTTAAACTGTAACTGCACATTGTTGATGCTAGTTTGGGATTTCCCTTTCAGCTGTACTTGTCTTTCTTTGCCTTTCTAAAATGAATCATGTGCTTTGTTCCTGCTTTTGTAACTTGAATCATGTAAATACTTGCTGCTGTTGTTGTTTGTGGCTTGATTGACTTGGACACCTTTGAAAACACGCCCTTGAGCTCAAACATCTTCCGATCACAATAAAATGAAATGTCCACCCCCTCTCCTAGCCTTGCAAACCAAGCACAAGCTACATGTTTAAGACCATATCCCATGGATCTAGTGCTTGGAGCAAGACAGCTATGGCCGTCCACATGAGACCAGCAGAATCAGTCATAACTGTCTTCATGCAGGAGATCAAAATCAGTCCTAACTTTCTTTGCAACAGGCCCTAAGGGCCCTGCATAAAGTAGAAGATCAGTCATGACTTTCTTCATACAATAATTGCATGTCATGGGCTTATACCAAAATCATATCCAAGTATGCATCTCCTTTCAATACCTGCTATAACCACACTTGGTCCATATCCTTGGGGGCTACCCTCACTTTCCCATAGCCATATAATACCGACCTCTCCAGCCACATAATATATGCCAATAAGGGCGCTCCCTCTCTTTGATTCATAGAAGTCACACACTTTACTACTTTATAATGTGTCTCCATACTTGCAAAGATACTGTCTAATGTGGGTTTATACATTAAAGCTGTTGCCTTGAGTTTACTTATAAAGCTATGATAGCATCCAGTGCTGGACTTTGTAAACTCTCCAACATGCTGATGTTTCTCTCCCTCAGAGCCTTGCAATTGATGCACCATTTGTGCTGTTTATTCCATCCAAGTGTCAAAGCATTCCTTCATTAGGAGGGTAGCCTTAATTCCAGAGAACAAGCACATACACTTATTAGATTTATGTGTGGTTAGAAGCATTGATTCTTTGCTCATAAAGAAGCCTAGGGCCATCAAGACAGATATAGCTGATGCAGCAGATACTCTGAATGTTTAGCAAAAAAGTATGCAAATTCTGAGTAGCCTTGCCCTCATTAGATATTCAAGTATTCAATTTATTGTTCCAGTCAGTGTCAAAGCCAGGTGAGGGTGCTGAAATGGGGGTTATGTGGTGGCAGAAGCACTTCCTATGCCAAATACATGCCACAGTCCTGCAATTCCCTCTGGCACAAAAGAATCGCTCAATGTATTAGCGACAAAATCTCTTTCAATGGGTAAACTGAACCTTTGGCTATCCTAGGCATGTTTCAACCCCACCATCTTAGTTTTTCTAACTGATTGGTTTAATCAAGAATGTCTGCCACAGCAGTTCTATCCAGCCCTTCAGGAATTCCAGTGGTGAATACTGCCTTCATGGGGACAGTGCTTTCTCCATTACACTAGTCCTCCAACTTATGATGAGTAGGGCTTTGGAGTGTGGATTTCTGCTGGTGGAATTTGTGTGGAATAGAAATTTCACTTCTGAAATGCTTCTTGGAATTTCTTTTCAAATTCTATAGAATTGTGAAAATCATTTTTGTGTAAATCACAGAATAATTTTCTGTGGATCATGTAAACTGCAGAATATTTTTTCCATGGCTCACATAAAACACAGGATAATTTTTCCATGGATTGCGGAAAAAGAATCTGCAAATTGGAACATTACACACAACACTAATGATGAGCAATTTTAGGAGCTCAGTAGGCGATACATGTACAAGAAACAGTGACGAGGGTAGGTCTTTCTGATAAACAGATCTTAGCAGTGTCTCCAGATGAAACAGCCAGGTTTCTTGGGACACAGGAGTACCTCATGAGAGGGCCAGCTTGAGCTGAGGTCTTTGGGCTACTCGGTATTGGGATGAATTTATTTGTTCATTGATTGAGTGAGTGATTGTTTGATTGCTTGACTGATTACACGATTTGACAGTTGGTAACTGGTAGAGGCGCACTGAGCCATGGCTCACTTCCAGGTGTGACCCAGTGGAGATGGAACAGAGACACAATAAAAAGAATACACAGTATTAATGAACAGTGCAACGTAAAGTGCACACAGTGTACAATTTAACATGGGGTGAGTGCAAATAAGAAATAAATGGAATTTAGCAAAGGTACAGTGAGCAGATATGATTTGTAAATATAAGAGACCAGAGCAGGTGTAATGCTGGCAGTGCAGTAGTAGATTGCTTGGAGACTGATACAGGCTGAAGTAGAGTAGAACCCAGAGGGAGGCCAAACATCAGGGGTGGTAGGGGCTCCAACAGGAAAGGATCAGGGAGAAGGCAAACAAGAGTTTGAAGGGGCAGAAAGGAGTTTTAGCTGGTGTGATGGGGGAAGGAATGAGATGGAGAGATGGTTGTGGAGCAGGTTCCAGAGGGAGGGAAAGGTATAGGAAAATGCTACCTGACCAGCAGAAGAGCGATGGTGGTGAAGGGAGAAGGTATAAGGTTCTCTGCAGTGGAGGGAGTATGAGCAGAGAGAATGGGGCTGAAAACTGAGGATAGCTAACAGGGTAGGTAGCCAAACCAGTATTTGGAGATGAAGGAGGCGAAGTGGGACTGGTAACATGAAGGAAGAAGTAGGATGGATAGGGAGGAGCAGAGGGAGCGGTAGTGAGTTCAAGGGAGGGAGTTGGTAGTAAAGTGACAGAACTTGTTGCAGAGAATGTCCAGTCTGGCAAGGAAAGAGAAGGAAGCAGTGCCGTAGACTACATCCACATAGCCTAATACTGGGAGCACCATTTTGGTAACAAGCTCCTGGAGGACCTGATATGATATGATGTTTCCATCAGGGATAGTACCTTGGAGCCTGATCTACTTGAGGGCCAATGATGCCAGGAAATATTAAGTCACTTTTGGATAGTTTCCACTCCCATCAATACCCATGTTATACTTATAAATTATACTATAACTGTCGTATGACAACAATGTAAGGAAACAACTCAGTTTAATTCACACTCAAAGGAGGGTAGCAAAAGACAAAGAAAAATAAGGAAAATCAGAAGCATGGTGAACTTTTTCATTAAGCAGGCAAAATCCCACTTTTCTCCCCTGCTTCATCCCTGTCTTGTAATGTGGGTGCACCCATCTTAAACCTCCCAAAGGCCCAAAGGCAATATGATGGGTGCCACACCAAGTGAGGATAGGTTTAAACCAATATTGTTGGAGCTCAAGCTGTCATTGGTGCACAGGTGGATACTTTCCTCCAAGCATCAAGAAATGGCTTCCTATTTGTAATTCAACATGGAAAACAATATAAACACCACATAGTTCAGTGACTGGTCATATGTCTAAATGATTTCCAGGGTCTCTGCTCCTCCTGGAGCTCTGATGATCCCTACTCCCAAACTAGCTATCTAGTTTCTGCAGTGGCTGGCCCAATTGCCTAATTTCTAATAAGCATTTGACATTTTCCTGAGTGTTGATTACAATCTCTGCCAAGGAGAGTTCATTAGCTTCTCTCTTCTCTGTTGTCTCTCAAAGACACTGGCAGATGTGCTTCCACTGCTTTCCACGCAACTCCTCTGCAGTGACAGAGTATTGTGCAAACACACTTGCAGACTATCGTCTAACACCCATGCAGACTATGACTATTTAAAGAATAGTGGCACACTTAGAATCCATCAGTGCCCAGGATCCAAGACAGCATGGATTCACAGCAGGAAGGTCATGTCAAATGAATATGATGCATTGTTTTTTGACTGGGTGATGAAGGAAGTAAATTGGGGGGGGGGCAGCGGATGTCACCTGCCTCGATTTCAGCAAGGCCTTTGACACCATCCCACATAGAAGGCTGGTAAACAAGATGGGTAGTCTGGGCATGGGGCACAAGGTGGTAAACTGGGTTAGAAACCAGCTAATGGACAGGAGGCAGATGGTGGTGGTAAATGGGATCCAATCTGGGGAGAGGGGGGATGGCCAATGGGGTACCTCAGGGATAAGTCCTCCGGCCAGTCTTGTTTAATGTATTCATTAGTGACATTGCAGAAGGGCTGGAGGGAAAGGTCTGCCTGTTAGCAAATGACACTAAGATCTGCAACAGGGTGGATACACCATATGGGGTGAACAAAATGAGGAGGAACCTGGGGAAGCTTGAAAAATAGTCTGAGGTGTGGCAACTGAGGTTCAATTCAAAGAAGTACAAAATAATGCACAAGGGATGAAGGAACCCTGGGGAAATCTATGGGATGAGGGGGATTTGTTGATGATCACCAAGGAAGAAAAGGACCTGGGAGTTATCATTTCAGATGACTTAAAGGTGTCTAAGTAGAGTACAGAGGCAGCAAGGCGGGCCAGTGGCATGCTGCAGTGCATAGGCAGAGGTATCACTAGCAGAAGGCAGGAGGTGTTGATGCTATTGTATAAAATACTGGTGAGGCCTCACCTGGAGTACTGTGTGCAATTCTGAAGGTGCGCCTTCATAAGGACATAGACAGGGTGGAGGTGGTCCAGAGATGGTACAAGGCTTACACCAGAAAACATATCAGGTGAGATTAAAGGACCACTATGTGTACTCACTGGAGGAGAAGAGGGATCAGGGTGACATGACAGAAACATTGAAGTACCTGAAGGGCATAAACAAGGTGCAGAGGGGAGACATCTTCCATTACAGCAGGAGTACAAGAACAAGGGGGCATGATATGAAACTGGAAGGTGGCAGGTTAAGGGGAAATGTGAGGAAGTTTTTCTTCATGGAGAGGGTGCTGAACACATGGAACAGCCTGCCACAGGAGGTGGTGGGAGCAAGGACAGTGGAGGGATTTAAACATGCCTTGGATAGGCAGAGGGGAATCTTAGAGTTGGGAAGGAGTGGTAAAAAACCATTGACCACGTAGGGTCAGAGGCCACATACAAGTGTAGGGCTATGAGTAGACTGGATGGGCCTGATCTGCTGACAATTTCTGTGCCTCTATGTTTGGTGCTGGTTGGTACCATCCGTCGTGGCACTTGTCAGCAACAGGTAGGCACTAAGCACAGGTACAGCCTCCATGCTTATCCTCCACTGTTTCTTTTTTAACCAGTACCAGGCAATGTCATGAGATGACAGTCATCTGTATCTCTAAATGGAAAATGTAGGCTTCTCTCCACCCATCTGCTGACACACTGCCTCCTTTACAGCTGTCTGTTTGGAGACTCTGTGCTCCAACAAGATATAAACATTAAGTGCACACTACTACACTACCCGATCCATAGACAACTGGCAGACATTGCTCTGACAGTCCATCCTCCATTCACTTCTGAAGTAGAGCAAGTGGCATAGAGCTTCAAGATGAGTGTCCCACCCCCTTTATAGATAGTGTTCCACAGTGGTGCTTGGACTGGGGTTAATGGGCAAAAGGATGCAAAAAAGCAATGCCTTGATTGGACATGGTTCACGGGAAACGCTTCTTCCCCTCTGACCTCACATGTCTGAAAATTTATGGATAAAAGGTCTGACATGGAGGCTGCCATATCTGCTTACAGTGATCCACCCCATGTCCTTACCAGCTAAAGCTGCATAGTTATGGTATGATATACAAAGGTGTAAGAGTGTGTCTCAATTCAAATATTAGTTAAACAAAAGTATGATAATAGTTTGACAACAAACATGGGGGTTACATTTTTATGCATGTCAAGGCATTACTTTCACAAAACAGAATTCCACTGGGGGGGACCAGTCAGAGTAGCACCGGGGGGGGGGGACACAATAGTACTTGAGACTTGGTCATGCCACAAGCGATAAAGAGTGGGGGAAGGAAAAGGAAAGAGAGGGAAGGGTAGCAGCAGGAGGAGGATACCCAGAATGCAAGCCAAAACTTTATTAACAGTTGCATAACAATGTAGGCGGACTGTAAATGTAAAGACATTCCTAAGGGGGGGAAGGCATTAATACAGGTATGCAATACCATAGCAATAGTTGTTGGAAGTACCAGAAACATTTACAGCGATCAATTAATCCAGAAGAAATTAGTCCCAACACATTACACTGAGTTCAGTTTACAAAAGTTCAAGACCTCCGTAAACTTTTCCAGTCAGTGGGAATGGAGGTATGTGTTGATTGCACTAGTTCCTGACAGGATGGGGTCAGGTCATTAAAAGTGACCCAGGAGTTCTGCCCAATATCAAATCCATACCATTTGACTCTGTAAGTCCAGGATCCATTTGTGAACTTCTTCCTTAAGACCTTCTTGATCTGGTACCATGTGGTGTGTAGAAGAGAGTCCTGAGAAGAAGAAGAAGAAAGTTGAGAAGAAGAGGAAGTCCCAGGCAAATCACCAGGTAAAACAGAATCTGGCTGGAGAGTGTCAGGAGTGGGAAGAGCTGTAGGAACTAGTTGCAAGTTGTCTGGAGGGATCTCAGCTTCAGAGAGGATGGCAGGCTTAAGGGTATTTTCATTTCTGGGAGGACTGGGGTCATGTGGAAGGATGTTACTCAGGTACCCATGCTTTAGTCAGTTTAAATGGACTTTGCTGTGTACCAGCTTGCAATCCAACTTGCGTCGCAGACAAACGTGGACTGGAAGAAGCTTTTCTATGATGTAGAAGGGACCAGTCCAGGGGCGAAGCAGTTTCTTGGTGGTGCCTGGAACAAAAACAGGTCAATACAAATAATCAATGTCTCCAACAGAGAATGAAGGCTCATGTGCCTTGGCTGCCAACATTTTTTGCATTGCTGAGTTTCTCTGGCCCAACATGATGATTGCAACACGTCAGGCAAGTTCAAGCTGTTCCAGCAGAGGGGTAATGGAAGAAGAAGCTGATTTAGGAACCTCTAGCAGTGAGAGATCCCTGTCCAGTGGAGTTCTTGGGTGACGTCCATAGACTACAAAGAATGGGGTGTATTATGTGCTGTTGACACAAGGGCTGGTATTGTATGAAAACTGAACAAAGGGAACAAAATGGTCCCAGGTGTCATGAGTCTCTTCCAGATACTTGGAGAGTGTGCCGAGAATGGTAGACATCATTCTTTCACTCTGTCCATTGCATTATGGATGGTAACTTGTGGTATGTGTCTTTTTTATGTCAAGAAGTTTGCAAGTTTCTCGGACAATGGTGGACAGGTAGTCAGTGCCTCTGTCTGATTGTAGGTATGATGGGGTACTGTGATGACAAATGACTGTGTTAAGAAAGGCACTTGATACAGTGGCCGCTTTAATGTCTTTTGAGGGATGAGTTCCAAATACTTCGTCAGGTAGTCCACAAAAACAAGGATGTATTTGTTGCCAGTCACAGCATGTTGGTAAGGGCCCAAGAATGTCAGTGCTGACTCTTTGGAATGGTTCAGTGGCTACAGGCATTGGAATGATGTGTGCCTTTGTTGGTTTGGCAGGAGGCTTTCTTTTGGAGCAGGGTTGGCAGGATTTTATGAACTGAACAATGTGCCTGTTCATGTGTGGCCAGTAGAAGTGAAGCCTTGTCTTTTCAAGAGTTCTGTGTATTCCCATATGACCTCCCGAGAGTGGAGAGGCATGAGTGGAGAGAAGAACTTGAGGGATGAGAGAGGCTGGCACAACCAGCTGTACGTGAGTTCTATCCGTGCAATAACCCTTGCCTTCCTTGGTTCAAGTGTGAAAAAGCACACCGCCATTGAGGAAGTACTACAAAACAAAGAAAAGTACATCTTGGTGATGTTTCTTTTGTTGCAGTAAGGTTCCAGACTCTAAGTAGGAGATTATGTCTGTAAATTGAGTGTCAGTTCTTTGTTGCATTTTAACAGTTGCCAGGGACAGATCAGATGTTGAGGAAGTGAGAAGCTCTTCAGCTGCTTGAAGTAACTGAGGATTTGTGTGTCTCTCTGTGGAAGCAGTTGGTAGCAGCAAAGCAACTTGAGGTGCTGTAGGAGTGTCCACAGGAAGCACATCCGTGGCATGGAAGGGAAGAGCTTGTAAGCAGGATTCTTTATCTGTTGAAGAGGATGCAGAGGGATATCATCTCCAGCTTACACCATTGGCATTTGAGTGAACTCAATCTGGTCTGTATTGAATTTCAAAGTTGAAGGATTGCAGCTTGGTGATCCATCGGGCAAACTTGCCTACTGGCTCCTTCATTTTGAATAACCATCGGAGGGCCGAGTGATCAACGATAGCTGTAAAGGAGGAGTAATGAAGGTAGCAGTCAAATTTCTTTATGGCAAATACCATGGCTAGACATTCTTTTTCTGTGATGCCATAGTTCTGCTTAGCTGAAGAAAGAGAGCACCCAGCATAGGCGACAACTCTTTTTGTTCCATCTTGATTTTGACAAAGCACAGCGCCCACTGCAATGGAATTAGCATCTGAGTAGAGCTTGAAGGGTTGGTCGAACCTTGGGTAGGCCAATATTGGAGAAGAGATTAGGTTTTGTTTTACGGTTTCAAAGGCCTCTTTACATTCAGAAGTCCAAATATAGTCAAATCCCCTTTTGGTGAGGGCATACAGTGGAGCTGCAATCTTGACGTAGTTGCAAATGAACTTTCGGTAGTAGCCAAACAAGCCCAGGAAAGCTTGAAGGTCTTTGAGATTGTTAGGCTCTGGATAGTCTTTGACTGCTGAGAGCTCGTCTGGATCTGGAGAGATGCCTTGAGAACTAACCACATGTCCCAGATAATGAATTTGGTGCTGTGCAAAACAACACTTTCCTGGGCAAAGCTTGAGATTGGCTTGTCTGAGACGTTCAAACACTTCTTGGAGATGTTGGAGGTGCTTTGGTAAAGTTCTGC
Organism: Neoceratodus forsteri; assembly: GCA_016271365.2. Lineage (NCBI taxonomy): Eukaryota > Metazoa > Chordata > Ceratodontiformes > Ceratodontidae > Neoceratodus > Neoceratodus forsteri. The sequence continues at coordinate 1,696,994,469 of CM057449.1, read as the reverse complement.
TGAAGACAATCACATCATCCAGGTGGACTAGGCAAGACTTCCAAGACAATCCATGTGGTACAGCTTCCATAACACATTGAAATGTGGCTGGACTGTTCCGAAGACCCATAGGCAGACGTTTGAACTGAAAAAGTCCCAAGTGTCAGCGCCATGCTGTGTATGGATGAGAAGCTGGATCTATGGAAACTTGATAGAACCCACTCAGAAGGTCTAGAGTGGTGAAGTAAGCAGGACTGGCTGCATCAAGACTCTCTAAAGCATCTTCAGTTGTAGGCAAGAGATGAGCATTCTGCACCATGTAGGCATTGAGTTTTCTGTAGTCTACCATGAAGCGATACCCTTTTTTTCTTTTTTACCACCAGCAAGCAAGGTGTACCCCAGGGGCTTGTTGATTCTTCAACTATGTCTTGGTCAAGCATGTCTTTATGTCCTCGGGGACTTGTTTCTGTTTATGTCCACTTTGTAGGCTCGCTGATGGATTGGTTTCTGGTTGGGCTGTACTTCAATGGTGTGTTGCAGGATATCACAGCATCCGAGCTTGTTATCTGAATCAGCAAAGACATCTGGGTAATTCTCCAGGAATTTCGAAAGTTGTTGCTTTTCCATTGGAGATGCTGGAAGTTTGGAAGAGGAAAGTCGCTGACTTAGGGGTAACTCTGTTGAATTTGGAGTGGTCGTGATAGTACTGGCAGGATTAGAGTTGGTGGAACCAGGCTGAGGTTCTTGCATGAGATGGAAGGGTCCCCTGAAGACAAGCAGAAAAGTGTGTGTGTAGGGGAGGGGGGGTTTGGAAAGGGGGAGAGAATAGGGAAAGATAATAGGGGAGAAAAAATGGAAGTACATAGGAAGAACCACCACAACTTTAAAGCAGAGAATACAGGAATGTGTTAGAAACATAATCAGTGTTAAAACTGATACTCCTGTTGGCCTACATTTTTTTCAGAAACATAATTCAGACCCAAAATGCATGAAATTCATGGGAATCGACTGGCAACATCCTCTTAAATATGGAGATGATAGAACCAATGAACTTTTAAAGAAGGAAAGCAAGTGGATTTATAGACTGAGGACAATAAAACCTTATGGACTCAATGATCAATGGGACCTGAAACCATTTTAAGAAACAAGAAAAAAAAAATGAAAAAATGAGAATGTATAAACCAATAATATAAATATGATACATCTAACTTTACTATATTTCTCTCTCTCTCTCTCTCTCTCTCTCGGATCTTTGGAGAATGTATGCCTGTAGATCCCCACCTGAAATGACGTTTGCTCCCCATTCTAGGATGGAAATAGGAAAAGGGTGATCACAATTGGACATCTTTCCCAGTCCATTGTTCTCCCCTATTATCTTTCCCTCTTCTCTCCCCCTTTCCAACCCCCAACACTTTTCCCATTAATTTCTCTCAGTTCTATCTGTTTCTTTGTATTTGTTTTCCATGATGTAATAGTAATACATTTGCTGACTGTCTGGTACCTCAAGACCTTGTTTCTTTTGAAATCCAGGTGGAACTGAATGTGAAAATGAATATGTAGACTCTTTTCAAATACTCATAATATTGGCACTGGTTAAAGCAAGTAAAATAATGAAATAATTTAGAAAAAAACATTTCTTTGGTGCAACAGGAGTATGAGGAAATCTTGATGTCTTCTACTTCATAAAGATTGTATTTGTTTATTAAAAAGCTTAAAAAAGTAAAAAAAAACTTAAAAAGTAAAAAGTAAAAAACTTTCCTTAATTTGTATAAATTAGCCCTTTTCTCACTTATTCACATACATATATACACGGTAAACCAAAAAACGTTTTTGTTATGTAATTGTTTGTTTAAAACACACTCTGGCACATATTTTCTATTTAACTAATGGGTGTCACTGTTTGATGATGTCATGAGCTATATATAAATGTGATCATGTAGTCCTAGCAAGCTATACCCCCTTTGAAGGAATGAACACCGAAGCGCAGGGATGTCTGGCCTGATTTTGGGCATGCAATAAAAGCTCTTCAACATATATTTTTGTTACAATTACTGGCTGGAGTGCTCTTTCTTTATTGTTGTCAATTTTGTTGTAAGCCTGAGATAGGCACCGGAGTATGGATGTGATAGTAGAGTGGAGTAGTGGTGCTCCATACATAAGGAAGGGCAGGAGAATGGCATCAGCAATCTTGCAGCAGGAGGGTGTAGTACGGAAGGGACTGATACGGTAGAGGACACCTATTATTTGGTTCATCGTTTTGGTGAGGGCAGTAGCATGCTCATCCAGAGTCAGTGAGGTATCTAGGGTAACACCTAGGTATTTGAATGACCTGACAGTGTCGAGAGATTCCCCAGTGCATGTGAGTACTGCCAGAGGGGGAGAGTTTGTGTGGACAAATGGGAGAACAACATGCATTTTGTTTTTTTAGAATTGAGAACAAGCTGCCTCTGAGTAAATCAATCCTCAAGGGTGTGGAAGTCAAAAGATTGCATGGAATTAAGCCACCCTACATTGGTAGAAGAATGGTAGATGATGGCATCATCTGCATACAGATGAACTGAAGCCCCCCCCCACAATTATTGGGAAGATCATCAATAAATAAAGAGAAAACTGCTGGACCAAGTATGGAGCCTTGGGGGACACCACAAGCAATGGTCCTTGAGGTGGATAGGGAGCCAGACCATTTAACTTTTTGGGTGCAGTTGTGAAGGTAACTTTTGGTTCAGGCCAGGGCACTGGCATCAAGGCCAAGGGCTTGCAGCTGTTGAAACGGAAGGACATGGTTGACCAAGTCAAAAGCCTTGGTCAGGTCTACAAAAATTGCTCAGAATGAGCATGCCACTGTTTAGCCGCCACATTGAGGACCTTTTTGCATTGGATGTCTGCGGTTTTATTTTTTTGTTTTAGAGTGTGAGAGGGACTGGAAGGTTTGTTCTGCAGTGACCATGCGTTTCACAAATGTTTTCTTTTTTTATGTGGATCTATGCATGCCAGCCACGTCACAGTCATCGCAAAGGACAGGACAAAGCTGTTGTGCAGAAGAAAAATGAGTGGCACAGCTCCCGATAAACTTGTCTGCACTGAAACTGTTTTGTACAGCAGAGGTTGGTGTTTTTAATGTGTATTATATTTTACTTCACGAACAGGGCAACAGCATCGGTGTTCTGACAGGGCGGGCAGGTGAGTGAGAGGGCGCAACAGGAGTACAGTACTACTGCAGGAAATGCTTTTTGAAAAGTGGGACGCATTGATCTTTAGCTGCACTCTCTTACTTGGCATAACAAGTACCTCTTGCCATATATATCAGCTGATAAGGACACGGCTACTGGTACCTGTTAGCCAATCAGGATGCAGGTTTTGTTTTACCCATTTTATAATGAACATTACCTTCAGTGTTAACACCCCTTTACATTTCCTTAATTAACCTGTTTCAGCAATTTGCCATTGAGCAATATGAGGGATTGCTGAATTAGGCCAGTGAAAGCAAAAAACAGGTGTTAACATTGGTGGTAATGTTTGTGAATGTAACCCATAATGTACTTTCTGATAAATCATGTTAGTCCCACTGCATTTATGTTTTTTTGTTTGTTTTAACAGTGTGTACTAAAGTAATCAATTTAAAGCCCATAAAGGTATGCTGTAACATTTTGTCTGTGATCTTACTTTTTACCTGTTTCTTTAATCAGTGCAATTTCTGCACTTTTGTGTGTTTTACACTTACAGCTGTAAAGGCAAGAGGAGTAGCTTCACTGTGAAGTTTAGTCGGGGAGAGCTGAACTGCTTGCTTATGCATTGTCTTTCTTTTTATAATTTTATTTTTTAGTCTATGATGTCCCAACAAAGATGCAACATCCTGTTTTCATCTGAATCCTGCTATCTACCCAGTAACCCATCTGGGTGGATTGCGGCATGGAGGGGTCAAGTGAATTGTGAAAGGACACACATGAAGTATGTTGCTCTAATGGAGCTTGTGTAACACAATGTGTGTTTTCAGCTTTGCTGGGTGTGAAACAAAATGTTCAGGAATCATTTTTTCTTATTAAAGAATGGTTTTAAAACTGAAGTTGAAAAGTTTAAAATATTGTGTTTTGAGGCTGTCGCAATCGATTAATCAGTCTGGGAATTTCAGGTTGATGGTGTTGTGGCAGATTGGTCTCTCCCAGGCTCAACCTGTACACTGTTACCAGCTTTCTCAAACCCTTCAGACACCTGCAAGGGCACTTCAGTAGCTGCCACCACTCAGCACAGACACTCTATTGGAGTATCTATAGGTCTGAATCATACCAGAGCCACTGCTCACACAGGACAGTGCTCCAGCAAAAGGGCAAGCAACTCACCCCTCTCTGTCACAGCTGAGGACACCTCACTTTAGAAACAAAATATGGCAATTGGAGTCTTTTCTTCAGAGGTGTGAACATAGTTTTTGTCAATTATAACTGCATTACCTATTCCTCAAAGGACTCAGTCAAAGAAACATGAAGCAAATAACAAAAATTAACATTTTAAAACAGCCACACATACAATACATGATACTGCACAGAGACTATGGGGAACAGTAATTCCGCAGAGGTAAAAAGAACATGTTTTGCATACAGAAGAAAGAAAACACACAGAAAAATCTTGCTACACTTCTTAGCTTTCCCAAAGTAAAATGAGATTACCATACAGGGCCCTTGGTGCATTAGGGCAGATTCGAATCTTAGATGTTAACTATTCTGAATCCCTGACATAAGTAACTTTTTCATGGTATGGCAAGTCCTTAAAACTCTTCAACTGCCAGCCCTCCATGACAAATCATCCAGTATGTCACTCTGACATCATAGAGTCAACACTTCTATCATGCTCTGTAACTCTACCATCTGGAAAAATGGTCCAAATTAGACTCTTGGATTTTTATGGATTCAGAAGCCTTCTCATTGTGCTGACCCATCTGCCCCAGCAGGGTGGCTGAATCAGTCATTAGCTAGAAGCAGTTTCCTGACATGAAAAGACACTTACTTCCTTTGAAGCTCTCCCATTAACTGTCTAGGGGTCCTGCCATGTTTCAGAGCAACAGAGATAGTAACTGCTGGCAGACACAGTTGGTCTGTTTATGATACAAATTTTGACCTTTCCTGGGAATATCAATGTTGTCCCTTCAGCTGATAAACTCTAACTGATACCCATGCTGAAAGAATTAAATAAATGAAATACAATAATAGGTATATATAGCAAATTGTGACATGTGCTATAATTAAATCATATTCAGGTTGTGTAAATGTGCAATTGGGTGTATTTAAAGGTAATTAATCTTTAAGTTGATCCAACTAGTATAGTGTTGTTTTTTTTTCACTTTGTTTATCAACATCAATGATGGTGCCCTTTTCTGCTCTGCTCTGCTAGATGACCTTGCCACCCCATCTGTGTTATCAAGCTTCAGAAGGTCCACTGGTGGCATTTCCTCACAAAAGGGCATTTTCTTGGTGTGATGGGTTCCCTCAGGAGGGCCGATAGTCATGGCATCCTTCAGAGGAGAGGACCATTTTGCATTTGGGAAGGTTGTGTCCCCCTGAGTGTTGATATCATTCTGTCATGCATTTTTTTATCTTTCCATTGCTCCCAGGGTGGCACTGACTGAGACTTCAGCGAGCACATGCACACGTACATATCCTCTCCAAGGCCAGCCTTAAACCTCCCAGGCTTGCTTCTGAGTCTGGGTCACTTGCATCACAAGGGGCAACTCTACCAATGTGTTGATGGACTCACCAAAGTAGAGTGTTTCTAATTGATGATGTCCACCGATTTTTAATTGTTTTAGGCTAGTAAGTCTAGTGTTTCCCTATGGGGAAAAGGACTAGTCAAGTCACCTAACAATAGCATCTAAAATGATTTCCGGATCTACAGAGGATACAAACAATTCCCATAATGTATTAACAGAGGGTTTGAGACTACTAGCAACAGGTAGGAAGAATAATCACCAAGAAAGTTTGAAAATAGTTTTCATTGAGCGAGAGATTTTTCACTAGGAGAGGATTCTTGGTCTTTTTTTTCCCCTATGAAGGGCAAACACACTGTTAATTTGTATGCTAATACCTTCAATAGAAGCAGATTTCTATTGTTAACATAAATGCACCAAATAAAGCATCAGTGATACAATTTAATGATACTGAAATGTCTCTGCATGCAACCCAACTTGTAATGAGCAGACGAGATGTCAATCAAATTTACTCTTACTTTTAATTTCCTTTGCTGCTATTTGTTGAGTAACTATCCTGCTGTGATTAGGGAGCTGAGATAGAAGCTGTGATATGTCTGTCACTGAGTATTAGTTGGTGACTTGCTACCTACACTTAGAAAGCGGTCACTTTTATCACCGTGGTGAAAAAATTGCTGGCTTGCCTTACACGTTGCTCCAACAAAATCTGCAGTGCTGTTATACTGAAATCTTGAACCTCGTCTTCTTATAAGCTTTCTTTACAATAATTCCCTCTATCTGCAGCTGAAATAAACTGATCAATGCAAGGGATTTTATAGTAACAACAGATGACATCTGTATTATTCTATGTAACACACTGAGACATTGTGTTACTAATGCTAACATTTTACTGAATACCTAAGTTTTTCTTCAGGTCTGCCTACTACTATATGGAACTATTTTGGCTGCTAGAGAATGAGAGAGAGTGAGACAGAGAGAGACAGTGAGTGAGTGAGTGGGAGGGGGAGAAAGAGAGAGAGAGAGAGAGAGAAAGAGAGAAATAGAGAGAGCATTCCAGCAGCTATTTACTGTTTTATTAAGAAGTCCAGCATTGCTTTTTACTTGCACCATTGATTTTGTTTCCATAAACAAGGCTATTCAATGTCTGTCTTTAATTTCCTGGCATTCTTTTACATGGACGCTTATGGTTGATAAACAGAATAGAGCTGACATTCCCTTTTTCCAAAATATAATCAGTGAGTCTACATTAGCAGTCTTTGTTCCACTTAATTAACAGTCTCATAATTCTGTGGAGCAGTTCTACTTGGCATAGAGTAGTTAAATCCCTTTATTGATAGAATTATAGAAAATTAACAACCTGGCTGTGTGACAAGTATTCATTGTAACTGGTTTACTTACACAAAAAACAGAATTTGAATGTTTTATATTGGTGCTAGACATTTAATTGGAAGGACCTTTAGCCACCATGGTAGCATCTGTTCATGTATTAACATAACTGCAATCCATGTAAAAGGTCTGCTTATGTTGTATACAACTGATCAGATTCCCTTTAGAGCTGGTAATTTTCTGTAGTTTTGTGGGGCAGTGGGCTACTCACCCCTCCAGCACTAAGGAGCATACTCCAGTTTCCTTTGGATACATAGGTGTTGACTTCAGGGCAGGGGACTGCATGGCCTGGCCCCCACAAATTTCATCTCTCTTATTTTTTTTTTTATTTGAGCCATAATCTACCCAAATGTCAACCCCCTTATTTTTTTAGACTGAACCCTCATCTGGCCAGGGCCAGGACAGTGACACCAGGCAGAACTGGTTCCTTAATGTGGGCCAGTGGACATGTAAGTGACACTTTACAGAAACAGCAGTGTAGTCATAACATAGTACACTAAAATAACTAACTTGAATTAAAATACAAAAATAATTAATGTATTATCACGATATGTGCATATACAGAAGACTAGTGCTCTTCCTCTTGGCATAGTCCATTCTTCTTACCAACAGACATAGAAACATACATAGAAACATAGATGTTGATGGCAGATAAGGACCACAAGGCCCATCCAGTCTGCCCATTTTGTCTACCTTATGAATGTGCCATAGGTCTTTACTCTGTCAATGGCCTATTTATTCATATCATCTGTATTGCTCCCTTATGCTTATCACATACATGTTTGAAGCCCTCACTGTATTCATATCCACCACTTCCTGAGGTAGGCCGTTCCATGCATCCACCACCCTTTCTGTGGAAAAGAACTTCCTCACATTGCCCCTTAATCAGCCTCCCTCTAATCTCATGCTGTGTCCTGTTGTCCTGCTATTTTTCTTATCTTGAAACATGTTAGATTCTTTCACCTTGTTAATGCCCTTTAGATGTTTGAATGTTTCAATCATATCACGTTTCTCCCTCCTTTGTTCTAGGGTACACATATTGAGCTTCATTAATCTGTCCTCATATGTTTTCTGATGCAGTCCCTGCACCATTTTGGTTGCACTTCTCTGGACTACCTCCATTTTGTTAATGTCCTTGTGTAGGTGCGGCCTCCAGTACTGCACGCACTACTCCAGATGGGGCCTAACCAGTGTCTTGTAAAAAGAGATTATTACCTCCCTCTTATGACTTGTCATTCCCCTAGTAATACACCCCAAGATCCCTCTAACCTTACCTACTGGGCCAATGTGGCAAATAACTGCACAATTGCCTGCATGCACACTGGGGCTATCTTTCATACCATGGGAAATCTGCCAATGTGCACAAGCAACAGGCAGGTAGTGAAGTGACTGCTTTATGGACTGGCCAATCAGAAGCAGGAATCATCAATCTGATTAACTGTCCATGCTCCTGATTTCTGATCCTTTTACCAGATTGGTTATGTTTCAAGGTCAATCAATCTTTGCCAATTTGGAGCTTGAGAGGGCGGGGGTGGGGAAGAAAAGCTGTTCACGACAGTGTTGGTGTGGTTCGTTCAAAACAGCAGTATGAGTAAGTAATGTTTCAGACTCAGTTAGGTTCTTGGTTGCTCATCTGACACTTTCATTTAAAAGAAATATGCAAATTGGTATAGGTCTTGAGAAGATATATGGCACAAAAAAGTGATTTATTTTAGTAAAAGTTAGGGATGGGCAAAGCTGGGGTGGATTTGTATTTGGTTCTGTAAAGGATTTGGAGTTGCCTGATCTGCGTCTATATTGATAAATGTTGGAAAAAAATGTTTTCACTAGAAAAATGGTGGCGTGTCAGTACAAAGTATACTGTATGAACATACTTCTTCACTGAAAGAGTGGTGGATGCCTGGAACAGTCTTCCAGCAGAGGTAGTGAGGGAAAAAATAGTGGTGGGATTTAAGAATGCATGGGATCGGCAGTAAGGAATCTTGGTGGTAAGTGGGGGAGGTAGCCGGAGAGCAAGTAGGGTCTGTGGTGACAGTACAGGTACAGAAAAATGGCAGACTGAGTGGGCCAACATTCCCAATCTGCCATCAAATTCTATGTTTCTAATATCACATCGTACTATTTAAAAATTCTTTGTTTTAACAGACTTGCATAGCAAAAAATCAAACAGTAGTGTGTGGAATGAAATATGACTTACAGGACACCCTTCCTACCTACACTTATTAGCCAGCTTAAATTTAGTACCAGTAAAAAATCCCCAAAGAACAGGTGGCCACCAAATGGATAAGCCAAGCCCCAGACATAACTGTAATTCATGAAAAAAAAAATACAAAAGATGGTGCTAAGGCTGCCACATGAACAAAAATAACCACAATCTTGGTTTTCTGATTCAAACACCTTATTGTAGTTAAACTACTGGTAGTAGTACTCGCCCACCATGCTGAACATTTTTTGAGAGAGCCTTCTGATCTTTCTCAAGGTGCCTTGAGAAAGAGCTTGAGGTTCACCTGAAAACGTTTAGCGTGGTGGGTGAGTGCTGCTACCCGTAATTTACTACAATAAGGTGTCTGAATCAGACAACCAAGATTGTGATTAATTTTATACATGAGGCAGCCTTAACATGGCCTTTTGTTTTCTTCTTTGCCAAGCAAAAAGAAATGCAGCAAAATAAATAAATTAAGTGCTAGTCACATTTACAACCAGCTAGTATGTTCATTAAAGCAGTGCTAGCTTGTTTTTTTCCCCCTAAAAGTGTCCAGCTAGCTCAACAGGCTTACAACATGCTAGCCAAGGCTCTTCTGCTTTGCAGGATGACCAAGACAATTTTTTTTAAAACAGCAGGACACAGTCTCCCATTTCACTTTATTTTTTGCAGTGTACTGTATGATGACATGCGAGTCCTTTTCTTGCTTTCTCTTTTTTTTTAGCTTAGGCTCTCACAGCAGTGGCAGAGGCCAAGCACCCCCCCATTCCCACATTGTTTCTGATCTCCCTTGAGTTTTACTTCTACACAGCTGTCTCTTTCCCTTGTCTTTACTAATGCGGTTTCTTAATTGTTTTTCAGTCCCCTTGTTCCTGTGGCACAAGCTGTGGCAGACCCATATCTCCCACCCCCATACTGTTTCTGCCTTGTCTTTTCCTTCTTATGTTGACTTGTGCGCACACGCAAGCAATATCTTGTGGTAGTAGCACATTTCAGAGGTGTGCCAGTGTTATGGCAAATATACAGGAAGCTTTAGTGGGTGCATTCTTCAGCCGCCAATCAGTGAGCATGCTGGCAATGACAGAAAACTTCAAGGAAAGCCAAAAAGTTGAAAGAAATCTGCTGCTGCAATCAGATGCAGTTTCGTCATTTCAGCGGCGGATGACAAGACTCTGGCCATGTGCATTGCAGTGCACAGTAATGAGTATGGCAGGAGTTATGAGCAACATGTTTGCTCAGTGTGCATTTCATGGTAAAACATTTCAATAAATAATGTAGTCACAGAGCGGCTTTTGACAGTGGAGGCCTTACCACCAGCCACACGGTCCTGCAAAGCTGACGTCGGGTGTACTCAGTCTCTGTGTCATCATGTATTTCCCCCCATTAAATGTGCACACAGGGAGACCATCACAGTGTGCTGAAATATGGTGGCTCCTGCCACCCACCACACACTCCTGAAAAGCTGACATTGGGGTGCCCAATCCCCATGTTGGCATGTATGCCCCCCATTAATGCGGCACACTGGTAGCCCACCCCAGTGTGCCAAAATTATTTTTATTTTCTTCCGACACCAGGATGTCCACTCCCAGTGTCAGATGGGCCCCTTCCCCCCCAAACCCCTCTACATGATTTGCCAACATTGGGGTGCCCGATCCCAATTTTGGCATGACTCCCCCACTATTGTGACACACTGGGAGCCCACTTCAGTGTGCCCACATTAATAAAAAAGAATTTCCCTGTGAAAGAAGAAAACCAAACTTTACTGTTTTTTTCTTTTGTACCTGTAAAAAATGAATGGTCCATCGTTGTGTCACTGTCCCCTTCCCCCATTCAAAACCTTCCTCTGAGCACCCACCTCCCTGCACCCCCCTCATCCCATACTTACCTCCGGAGGTCAGTGCTGTCATCTTCTGTGGACCGGGACACGTCTGCACTCTGTGAAGCCGAATTGCAAAATGAAGAATCGAATGTAAGCCGTATAATGGGAGTCAATGGGGGAGGGGGGTCAACCTAGGTTGATATCTCAGACATATTTTGGAATTGTGGCCCCAAATTTTCAACATGGGGTTCTTGGGACCCCACCTCATGAACACTGGCACGGTTATTTTGTTTCTTGGTCCCAAAGGGTGATTTAGTGGTCGCTGCGTAGAATCACCTTTTGGGACTAAATAATGAAACAACAGTGCCACTGTTCATGAGGGCAGGTCCCAAAAAGCCCATGTAGCAAATTTGATTAAAAAATTCCAAACAATGACTGCGTTACCAGCATGCATTACGCAGTTTCTACACATGTTTGCAACTTAGCCAGTTTTTAATATTTTCTCTCCAAATTTTCAACATTGCAATGTTTTCACTCCTCCTTATGAACAGTATAGCTGTAATTTTTCACATCCTTTCCAAAATGTGTTTTCGCACCTGTGGCACAGAATGTCGCGATCACTGTGGGAAATCAACTTTTGAGACAGATTAACATGATCACAGTGTCACTCTTCATGGGGGGGTGCCAAAATACCCATGTTGAAAATTTGAGTCAAACTTTAATCAAAGCTGCGATTGCATTGCAGTGCATTGTGCAGTTTCTATGCACACTCCTAATTTTGCCAGTTTTTCATATTTTCAGTCCAGATTTTCAATTTTGCCATTTTATTACACTTCCTCATGAACAGTACAGCTGTCATTTTTCACATCCTTCCCAAAATGTGTTTCCACATCTGTAGCACCAAATGGTGCAGTTGATGTGCAAAATCACCTTTCAGGATTGAGTAGCAAAATGATAGTGACACTGCTCATGAGGTGGGGTCCCAAAAAGTCTGTGTTGAAAATTTGGAGTGAAAATACCAACAAACGCCTGGGGCATTAGGGTTTCCAACTGTAACTCCCCACCTTGTAGAGACTAACTGGTGTCAGGGGTGTGACTTGGGTTCATTGGCCATAATGCTCATGGTATTCCCACTCCCCTAATTCTAACCCTGCAGCCATTGATTAGTGCATCGAGGTGTGCCTTTGGGGTCTTTGGCTCCCAACATTCACCCCTATACTGCACCTATCTCAGTTTATTTCCTTATGGAATGGGGTGAGTGTAAGGGCTGAAGACCCCAAGGCTCATCTCAACACCAGTTGCTGTCTGCAGGATGGGGTGTGGCGGAATGGTGTAAGCATTATGGCCAGCAACCCAAAGGCAGACCCAAATGCCTTTCAGTCTCTGCTGGGGGGGGGAGGGGTTGGCGTTAGCTCAATATTGCCCTGTCATTCCTATTATGCATCTCTCTAACTCCTGCACTACCAGTCCCAGTGCCAGCAAGCCAACATTCAGCATTGACAAATGCTTGTTCTTTTTGGCTTTTAATTGTTGTGTTTTTTTTATTTTCAGTCCTCCACTTATTCCTGGAGCACAGGCAGTGATGCTTGACATTTTTATTTTTGTTTTTCATTTAAATTGTTTTTTTTTTTTCTGTCCTCCACTTGTGGCACAAGCTGTGAGACCCCACATCTCCAAATGCCCAGCATCTTTTTCCCACCACATTCTCTCCTGCTACTCATTTTTATGAGTTTATTTTCACTCCTCATTGTTGCTGCTGTTGATAAAGTAAAGTTTCTCATATAGTCACCATTTTCCCCTTTCACTGCCAAGCGCTCCACTTAGTTTTCAGTTAGTATCAGTGGCACAGCAGGTTGTACACTCACCTCTGAGGTGGGAATATCAGAAGGCTGTGGGTTCTATCCCCACTCCAGGCACTTGGGTTAATTCCTAATACTGACACTATAGTGCAGCGGGGTAGGGGGGCTGCACTCCTGAGGTGCCGTCTTTTGGATGAGATGTTAAACCAAGGTCTCATCTGCCTGTTCTGGTGGTAGTTCAAGTGGATGTTAAAGATCCCATGGCACTTTGCGAAAAGAGTAGGGGAATTTTTGTTATGAAAAGGGCTACACTACAATATACATGTTGAGAATACATAATACAAAACGCAGTCCATAAGGAAGCAAATTATAAACCATAAAGAACACTTAAGAGGCAAATAAATAATAAAAAAAAAGCAAAACGTTATGGGAATAAAACATAGACAGGCTTAAGTAACCATCCGTTTTGCACAATGAACCCATAGCTGGTTATATTTCGCCCCTGCAAAAGATTTCTAATCCTTCTGGGAAACCCCCATGATAGCAAAACATATATTCCTGTGCAGTTCTTCATATGCAGTTAACCTCTGTTGAGTTATCCAAAAACATCTCGACTGCCAGATGTAATATCTGGCTATGGCTAGAACCACATATAGTGTGTCTGGGTGAAATTTGCCCCAACCACCTCATAAATTCCTGTAAGATAAGTTAGTGTATGTGAGTTTCTGGAACAGGGTTCCCTCCCACTCCTTAGCCAAGAATTTCCAGAAACCTGTAGCATAATCACACTCAAGAAATAAATGTTCCTGAGTTTCTTCCACCTGTTTACATGACTCCTTGGGGCAGTACCTTTCAGTGAGTTGCTTATATCTATTACTGCCCTCAACTCCTATCCTACCAAAATTTCTGAACCATACTAAATCCAATGTGAAAGCTCGTAGGCATGGATACCTTAGCTGTTTTATTACCCAAGGCTGTTGTCCCACAGTGCAGTGTGGAAAAATAATATCCTCCTGCCTTTCTGTTAGGAGTATATTGGTATACACAGCTTTCCTATTCAGTGTTTGTATCTGTGTGCTAGTAAACCCCCACTTAAGAATATTTTTAATTGCTCCAACCCCTATTTAGGTAACTGGGGAACTCTATTCAGTAGTTTGGGTTTCCTACTCCTCCAATATTTAATACACGGTGTTAACCATGTTAAGACAAAGAACTTCCATAATTTAGCACCCGGTTTCAATGCAGCTCCAAAGTTATGGGAGATAACAATGCTACAAAAAATGCCACAGGGTTAGCCATATTGATCTCTCCCTCTGAGATGCTTCTATATGTAATTCCATGTTTATTATGGTTCAGCCTATTTCCCCAAAAGGCTTGGAAAAAGATATTACATAAGTGGTAACAATTGCCTGAGGGGGTGGGAAAACATAGTTAATATATAAGAAGACTGGTATTAACAGTGTTCTGATCAATAAGACTCTTTTTTAGACATTTGTCAGCTTCTCCATGAGTTAACTAACCTGTTAGCCCTTTGTATGCCTGACTCCCAGCCTGCTGTAGCCAGGTCCCCTGGTCCAAAACCTACAGTATACCTAATATTTTTGTGGGTGCTAGTGATATTTTAACACCTGCAAATTTTTGTCAATCTGGTATGGAAGTGTTCCCTAAAGTATACCCTTACTTTTATCAAAATTTATCCTTGATCCTGACATTTCTGAAAAATCCTCAATGATTTCCTTCAAAGTGCATTCACAAGTTGTTGGGGCAAGTATTAATGTAATAACATCTGCATAGGCCAGTATAGCAACCAGTGGTTGTCCTGGAGCAGGAGGGATGCCATGTATTTTGTCATTTGCTGCTATGGTTCTTAACAGTATGTCAATTCCAAATACATACAACAATGGACTTAATGGACATCCCTGCCTTACCCCGTGTTTGACTAATATTTACTTCCCAGTTCAGCCATTCACATTAGGGATCTAAACAGCATGGGCATACATACACTTGATCCAGTTCACAAAGGGTCCAGGAAGACCATAAGCCTGTAAAACCATAAACAAGTAGCTAGGGACTAACCTGTCAAAGGCTTCCTCCTGATTCAGCCCCAGAAACCATCCCTTGCACTGCATTACAATTTCTTACATGGAAAAGTTCCCTTAATAAAATCAGGATATACTGTTGATGCCTATTGGGTATGGCACAAGCTTGAGTAGGGCTAATTAGCTTGTCTGCCAACACTGTCAGACTTCTCAGTATAATTTTACTTAAGGTTTTAAAATCTGTATTTAACAGTGACAAAGGCCTCCAGTTCTTTAAATAATCCCTCACACCCTTTTTGTGTAAGAGAATAAGTGTTGCTTGATTCATGGAAACTGTCATTTTCCTATTATGTAGTAAGTCATTATACAAAATTACAAAGTCAGGGGAAAGGCCCTCTATGAAAGTCTTATAAAACTCAGATCCCAAACCATCTGTCCCTGGTGCAGTATCATTTTTATGTTGCTTGCACGCATGTGCAAGAAACATAGTGCCGTCATCGGAGATTTCGGAGGTGTGTCACCTCCTCCTCCAATTCAGTCAGTGAGCTGGCAGGCGGGGCCCCTGTAAGCCAGTGCATTTTGGAGCTGTCTATGACACGCTCAAAAATGCAGTGGCACTCTGATTGAAAGGGGAGTTACGCTCAGTGAGCACCGGTAAGCGTAGCTCCCCCACATGCAGGCAGCATGTGCGCGCCCAGACGCTCCTGTGTAGCCGACGGGTGCCCAACTCTCTACCGGGCTGAGCTGCTGTCATTCCCTCACCGTAGCTGGTGCCATGCTGGGAGCCCACCCCAGTGTGGCAATCAGTTGTTTGGCCGATGGGGTGCCCAATCCCCCGTCGGGCTGAACGCCCCAGCCTCCTGTGCCACGCTGGGAGCCCACCCCAGCGCAAACATCCTCGTAGTCTTTTTTTTTTTTTAAACCTGTAAAACAAAAGCGGTCCTGCGCACGCCTCCCGACCCCCTCCCACAACCCGCACCCACCCACTGTGCACCCAGCCTCCCACACCACCTCACCCCATACTTACTCCGAACTCCGCGCAACGATCTTCGTGGACGGGAACACGCTCTGCACTCTTCAAAGCCGACCGCGAACTGAGGAAATGCCGGTAAGCTGTATAATGGGCTAGATAGGAGGTTCAACTGTTGCATATCTCAGGCATTTTAGGAATTTTGCAAATTTTCAACATGGGGTTTTAGGACCCCTTCTCATGACTGATGTCACTGTCATGGTGTTATTTGTCAGGGCGATTTCACGCAGTGACTGCGAATCACCCTTTGGCCTGGAATACCACAGACAGTGACATCATTCATGAGAAGGTCCCAAAACCCCATGTTGAAAATTTGGTCCAAAATTCCAAAATGACTATTTTACAAGCGCAAGGCTAGCAGTTCCCACGCAGGCTCGTAAGTTAGCGAAATTTCAATATTTTCACTCCAGATTTTCAACATTGCCATTTTACCACACCTTCTTATGAGTAGTACAGCTGTCATTTTCACATCTCACCTAAAATTTGTTTCCGCACTGTAGCAGAATGGCGCAGTTGATGTGCGAAATCAATGTATCGGGACAAATTAAGAAAATCACAGTGACACTATTCATGAGCAGAGGTCTTAAAATGGCTATGTTGAAAATTTGCGAAAAATCTCTAAAAATGACTGTTTTATCGAAGGCAAGGGTTGTGCAGTTCCTACGCAGGCTCGTAAGTTCACAAATTTTCAATATTTTCACTCCAGATTTTCAACATTGCCATTTTACCACACCTCCTCATGAGCAGTACAGCTGTCATTTTTCACATCCTGCTCAAAACATGTTTCCGCCTATGTAGCGCACAATGGCGCAGTCGGTGCGAACTCAGTGTATGGGACATATTAAGAAAATCACAGTGTCACTGTTCATGAGCAGAGATCTTAAAATGGCAATGTTGAAAATTTGGTGAAAGAATTCCTAAAATGACTGTTTTACGAGTGTCGTTCGCGATTTTCTCACTACGCTTCGTAGGTTTCTAAATTTTAATATTTCCGCTCCAGATTTTCAACATTGCCATTTTACCACACCTCCTTATGAGCAGTACAGCTGTCATTTTTCACATCCTGCCCAAAACGTGTTTCCACCCATGTAGCGCACAATGGCGCAGTCGGTGTGCAAACTCAATGTATGGGACACATTAACAAAATCACACTGACACTGTTCATGACCAGAGGTCTTAAAATGGCTATGTTGAACATTTCGTGAAAAATTTCCTAACAATGACTGTTTTACGAGCTTGCGTTGCGCAGTTCCTACACACGCTCGTAAGTTCGCAAATTTTCAATATTTGCACTCCAATGACTTCCAAATACCTAAACAGCACATAGAAGCAAGCAACATTCGGCATTGACAAATGCTTGTTAAGAGATGAGACTGCTAAACAAACCTCTTCCACTATAATGTCTTTTAATAAATCAGCAGCTTCTATGTCAGCTACCTCTGAGATGTTCAATCTTGTGAAACTGTTAGGGTTCACGATTATATCTGTGGCAATGCCAAAGAGTTTCTGAACATAGAGTTCCACCATCTGCAGACTCCCTAAGGGGGCAGTCATCATCTGGCTGTCTTCAGTTTTTATCTACTGTAAGACAGGATCCTATGGTCTCCTCAGTTGTTACATTCCTTAAACAGGTCAGGGGAGCCCTTCTTAGTATTAGTTTGAAACCTACGCTCCTGCTGTAATGATTTTACTTGGTCATATTGTATTTCTGGATTCTGCTTTTTAATCATTTTGATCTGTGAGCTAAAATCTTATTTGGTTATTTCTGCTTTAGAGGTCAGGTTTTGCAATTGGCCCCTCAATTGTAGATGTTTTAAATAATGTTTATTAGATATGTCTCTAGCCCTTTTTTTAAAGAAAACCTGCTGTGTCATGTTTGTGTCCTCCCACAAATCAGCAAAGTCATCATGTAATTCTGTAACTGACAACCTAGCTTGCCATTCCCTCTTTCAAGCTTTAAGCACATGCGCCTGATGTCATATGGAGGCATTCAGCCTCCAGCTATTTTTCTTGCTTCTTGGGGAGTTTTCCCAGCGTACCTGCACTGAGACAGACCTATGGTCCCTCAGTTCCCATGCTTGCACCCATGCCTGTTTGATTTGCAGTGTGGATGATACAAACAAAAAAATCTATCCTAGTGGACATAGTGCCACAGAAGTAGGTATGTCCACCTGTCGGAAACTTAGATCTATATGCATCAATTAATCCAGCTGTATTGATTATATTTTGCAGAGCTACAGAGTCACAAAATATTTTATTAGTCTGGAGTCCTCTATCTGCCTGATGTAGACCACAGTTATAATCCCCTGCCCAGATAACCAGCCTGGAGGTGTGACGATAAGGCTGCACCTCTAAAAATAGTCACCCTCTAAGCTTTTGTTTGTGGAGCATATATTTAAATTAACCTAAATCTTTCCTGTGAATAAGTTATATCCAATAAAAGCACCCTGCCATGGTGGATGTCAACCAGTCAAGACACTTTTATGGCTGGATTTGTAAATAGAATCCATATGCCATCACACATCTCCTCCCCCACTGACCAAAAGAAGGCACCTTTTGTCCATAGCTTTGAAACATGATAAAATTCCAGGTTGGTTTTCAGTCTAATATCCTGCAAATAAAGTATTTCACTAGAGATATTCTGTAAGGCGTGTAAGACAGCTTTTTTTTGTGGCTTTTGATACCATACCTCTCAACCTCCTGTCTCATAAATCAGGGACAAGGCTTAAAAAAATCAGGGACAAATGACCAAATTCAGGGACACATCTTCAAAATAGATGGTATCCACTCAGGAAGCTAACAGAATGAGGGACTTAGTGTAAAATGCATTTTCTAAGGAAGAACAAGTCTGTAACTTTAACGGTTGACATTATTTTGTGCTACAACTCTCACTGTTTGGTCATGGAAATACAAGTTTTAGGAGGGACAGAATAAAATTTTGAGGCAAAATCAGGGACGTCCCTGAAAATCAGGGACAGTTGAGAGGTATGTTTGATACTGTTCTCATTTACTGTGGTAATGGTAAGTGCTTTCATGAAAGAATGAATCATGTGGATGGATCGGACTAGAACATACAAAGGGGTTTGTGACAGCATTCTGTGATGTATGCATCTTGCTATCGAGTCATTCCCCCCCCTTCTATATCAGAGGTTCAGTCAGTGGTGGAGGATGCCACGGAGGTGGTGACTGACTCTTCTTCTTTAGAGTCCCCCCACTGTCCATCATGAGGTAGTGCCCATATGTATTTCCCACTTTCCAGATGGTCTTTCCTTTTTCTTTTCTGTTTTCCCAGTTCTAGCTGGTATAGCTGAAACTTCCTCCTGCCTAACTCTTTTCTTTGAACCTACCACTTTAAATGCAGTACCCTGTGTCGGGGGGGGGGTGCATGACTTCTGCCTCTGATGGATTCAAGACAGGAACAGTATGTGAAGTGGCAGCATTGCTAGTGTTCCTGTTTGCAATACTGTCTGAAGTAACCTCCTCCTCCACCCCTGGTATCTCTTGAACTAGGCTCATACCATCAACAGAAGATACTGGTTCCTGTTGTTGCATAACGTCAGTATTATGAGAGGTTGGGCATAGCTCCTGTTGTGCCACTTTTTTTGCCTGCAGTAGCTGAGCTTTGTTGTTTAACCCTGCACGTGAAGGGCAATCTTCCTGATTATGAGATGCCCAAGGGCATCTCCAATAGGCATGCCCTGTTTTCTCACAGAGGTTGCGCTTGAACAGGATGAGACTGCTTGCTGAAACATGTCCATAATCTAGGCAATGGCGGTACTTTGGTGTGTCACATGCAGAACTTAAATGCGTTCAGGCCCCACACTTAAAACATGATTGAGGTTGCCCAGCATAAAACATGCCCTTATCCCTTCCTAGGAAGAAATTATTGGGGAAGAGTACTGGACCATTATTGGTAGACAGCAGTTTTACCCTGATCTTCCAACCCCCATTCCAAATTTGTTTACTATCGAGTATGGGGGATGGCCTTTCCAGCACCTCACATCTGTCTAAGCCAAAAAAGAATATTTTCTACATTTACCACTACATTATGAAACATGACTGTAATATTTTTCACTAATGGTTTTGTCAAGGGAATGACCAGAATTAGGATCCATGGGGGGTGTTCTTAATGTTTGATATTGGACCCAGAATCTGTCTGGCCCCGAAACATTCTTAAAACTGAGGTCAAAATTAGCATTGCCCTGATGTATTATAGCAAATATTTCAGCAGAAAAAAAATTAATGGAAACCTTCAATAATTGTCTAGCAATAAACAGTCTGTCCGGGGGGGTCTTCAAGGCCTCCTTTATAGATCAGGCATACAGTGTTCCCTCTGGGGGCTGGTTCTCCTTTGTTTTGGAACAGGTCCAAAATTCTGAACATAGGGTCCATCCATGCTCTCTTAGATGGATCCTGTAATACAACATTTGCAGGGCCCAGTCTCAGTGGGGAATGTTCTGCAGCATTGTGCAAAGTATCAGTCTCTTTAACTTTAGTAACATCAGATTCCTCTATAGGACCATCAGTTTGCAAAATAGTGGCAGAGTTCAAGACAAAGTTTAAAGCTTGTTGATCAGTTTGCTGTTCTGTATTAGTTACCGATTCTTGTGGTACATAAAATTCAGGAGAAAGTACCCTTTCTATTAAATGTGGAAGGTCTTGCTGATATTTTTCAATCATGCTATTGCTAGGGTCAGAGATCCACTTACCAGTCGAGTTTGGATCCACCTGCATCTACCAGTGCATGCTCTGGAGACCAGTTGTCAGGGCCTGTAGTTGAATTCTGCAGAGCCATGGGAGTGGGCCATTCCAGTAATGATAATGAAGACCTAGGCCTATCACATTCTATGCCAAAGTCACAGCGCTACAGTCTGGTCGATTATCTTCTGTAATCTGTACAGAGGTAGGAACAACAGCAGTCTTTTCATTCAGTGCAGTGTTCTGCATATTTACTGCTTTAGTTGCAGAGTCCTCTGGCTGCTCAACATTTACTGGGGGACGCTGTAGGCTGAGCCATAACCGGCTTGATTTGTCATTCAGAGTGGTGCCCCCTTTTTATACTTTTGTTCCTGGTACCAGATTTCTATTTCCATACTTTTTAAGAGACTTAGTGCTAGTAGGTACAGAAGAAGTATTATCTTACCTGTCAGTAGAATCCAAAGTAGTGTTGACTGTGTGGCTATCAGACAGAGTGGTGGCTTGCTTTTATTTTTATTTTATTTATTTAGTTGTTTAACCAGGTATAGCACACTAAGCTGAAAGCTTTTTTACAGGAGCGATCTGGGAGCACAAGGAGGTTAAGTGACTTGCTCAGGGTCACACGGTATGCAAGTGGAAGCTGTGGGATTCAAACCCAGGTCTGGTCTGCTGGATGTCACCAAATTTGCAGCTCAGAGCCTTAGACCACTGTGCTATACTGCCTCCTTTTGATGCTACCACATCATTAATTTCCAGCTGATTGCCTGTGACAGGGGTTTCGTCCTGCACCATTACAGGTAGCCGTTGCAATAAATTCAGTTTAGTCTGCAGTTCATTTTTCTTTTGCAGAAAATGTTGTTTCTCCTCATTAAGTTGTTGCAGCAGTAGTTTCTTCATAGTAGTGTCATTAGACTGCATCTCAGTGGGCTGCATACGGTTATGTACATTTGCTTTATCCGGTGTCTCTGTACTCATACTGTCCACAAAGTTGTCTGCTGAGAAATATTGTTCCTGCATCATTTCCTCTTCTTCCTGAAAATCATTCAAGGCGATCACATTCTCAACAGCCTAAGAAGCAGTTAGAGCAGAGGAGAAGGCTGACACCCCTGCTCCCAATGTGTCCTTCTCCTCCACAGCAGTGGCCATCTTGGAAGATAGCCAAGGGTTCCCCCTACAAAAAGAGTAGGGGAATTTTTATTGTAAACATGGACTTCATTACAATTATACACAAATAATAAACAATACATACAAAAAGAAACAATTTTAGGTTAAATCACCAAAAAGGGCAAGTATAAAATACAAAAATTATACAGGGGAAAAAAAAAACCAAAGAACAAAGAAATCAACCAATTAATGCAGTACCTAAACACTTAAACCATATTTGTGAAGAAAGATTCAACTCAACCATTCCTCACAACTGATCCATAAATATGTAATTTTTTCTAAAGAAAACCACTTTTCATCTAACTGATACATATTTTTACAGACTTCTGAATATTTGGAAAAAGTTCTAGGTGTGACACCAATCTTTGCTGTAGTACCCATATATAGCCGGCCTGCCAAATAAAATAATAGATTATAACAAAAGCTACATATAGTGTATCAGTGTGATATTTACAGCAGGGCCCACCTAGGGGCCCATATCCCAAAACTGGGTAAGATAAACTAGAGAAGAGAGGTTCCTTCCCTTTGATAGCCAAAAAGGACAAAAAGTCTGTAGAAAAAGGGCACTCTACAAATAAATGCTGCTGTGTTTCCAGGATTTGAGCACATGAGGCCCTAGGATGGTATATGTCCAAAATGTGCTTCTGCTTATTGTTTGCTTTCACGCTACGCCTACCATAGTTCCCAAGCCAGAGACAGTCCCAGGCAAATGGGGGGATTCTGGGGTTAACCAATTGCTTAAGAACCCTTTTAACCTGATCCATTTGACAGAGTAGGAATTCTACAAGAGACTGACACTCTGTCTGTAAGATCTGTTTGTAGATAGATTTTCTATCAGTGGTCTGCAACTGATCGAGGTAATACCCCATTTCATTGCAATTTTCAGACTATCCAAACCAAACTGAGGGATAACCGAATTTCTTCCAAGCGAACATGGTTTCCCCAATTCCCAATGGGGCAAACATGGCTATAACCAGTGATGAACCAAAGATTTCCACTACTTTTCCCCAGGTTTCAAAGCTGCGCCTATGTTATAAGATAGAAATATACTAAAATTGAAGGCTACAGGGTGTATCACAATGATCCAGAATGGACTGATAGGTGTATTCCCTTTTTATTGGGTTCAATCTGGACCCCCAAAATGCTTGAAAGAAAATGCTGTCTAGACCAGTTAGCAGATTCTGAGGAGGGGGGTAGACTTAACATAGGTACAGCAAAACAGGGACCAAAAGAGTTTTAATTAGGACCACCCTCCACTTTTTGGAGAGTTGTTGACCTTTCCACCTATTAACTAATCTGTTTGCCTTAGCCATCACTTTCTCCCAGTTATGGGAAGCTATATTGTTGGGACCAAAATCTATGCCTAGAATTGTAATGGGATCACGTGAAACCTTAATCCTTGTGATAAAGCCAGATGTGTGTACTAGTGTGGAGCCTAGGGTAACACCCTTACATTTCCCCAGATTAACCTTTGACCTTGATATTACTGAAAAAATCTGTACTAGAGTGACTAAAACTGGTTCAGAGGAGGAAGGGATAAGTGTTAAAACTAAATCATCAGCGTAAGCCAAAACTTTTATTGTAGATGAATCTGGTCTGGTTTGATCCCCTGAATGTCTATGTTGGAATTTAAAAGGCAAATCAAGACATCTTTCCCAAAAACATATAGATGGGGACTAAGAGGGCATCCCTGCCGAACTCCTCTACTAACCTTTATTTCCTTGCCATACCATCCATTGACATTGGGTATAATAAGGGCACTGTTGTACATGGAACAAATCCAGTTAACAAATACCACAGGGATTCCAAAGGCTAATAAGGTGGAAGACAAAAACTTATGTGATAGCCTATCAAAAGCTTTTTCTTGGTCCAGGCTAATAACATAACTCTGTACATTTTCCTGTTCTCCCTGGAAAAAAAATTCCCCCTCAAAATTATTAAATTATTCTGCTGTTTTCTTCCAGGAACTGCACAAGTATGGGGGAACTGATAAGATGATCTGAGACTAGTCATAATCTAGACAATAGTATTTTACTTACTATTTTGAGATCAGTATTAATTTTTCTGCAACCTCTTCTGAAATTTAGGGTAAATCCAGGGCTTGTAATATTCCTTGGCATCTAAAGTCTGAGGGAGTTCCCTAAAAAGGTCCTCTATGTGGCATTCAACCACCTGAAGTAACTGTAGTGGTGAAGTGGTCATTTGATCCGATTACATCTGTAATTCTGAAATAACCCTAATATTTATTCTGGACTGCATTCTTTATATGGGTCTAAGAAACCTTTCTATATATGTGTACCAAATCTTAGTTCTTGATCTTGAGATTTGGCATGGTTGTACTGCAATTCCACCATCTGCATTTTAATAAGTGTAATTTGTGAACTATAATCAAAATGTGTTCATTCTGTTTGGGAAATTAAATGTTGCAGTTGGTTTCTTAACTGCAGGTATTGAAGATAATCCCTATTTGCTATATAATTGGCTCTACTCTGAAATAAAAACCACCAGGCTGATTGTGTGTCCTCCCACCACTCAGAAATGGTCTCGTAAAACTCCACCACAGAAAGTCTTGCCCTCCACTCTTTTCTCCATGACCTCTGAATCTTGGGGTCCTGCAATAATGATTCATTCAGCCTCCATTTTGCTTTTTTGCAATCAGTGGCTGAATCCCAGGAAACCCTCATTTTGATTGCCATATGATCTGGAAATTCATATGGTAAGGTGTGGGTATCTAAGATCTCCAAAACTGAAGAAACAAATATAAAATCAATTCTTGTTTTAAGTATACCTCTGAAGTAGGTGTAGTCTCCAGAGGGATGCATCTTGCGGTATGCATCTACTAATCCGGCTGTGCCTAATATCTGTTTTAGAGCGATGGAATCACAAAATAGATTATCCATTGGCATACCCCTATCTTATTGTTTGAGGCCACAGTTAAAATCTCCCAACCAAACTATTAGATGAGAGGTATGGAGAAAGTGCTGAATTTCTTTAAATAGGCAACCCTTTGTGCCTTGATCTGGGGAGCATTAGTATCTATAAGGGTGAAACTGTTCTGAACCAAAGGAAATATCTATAAGGAGATCCCTGCCAGGATGTATGTCCACTAACTTAGATATTTTAATTAGAGGGTTTTTTAGTAAAATGCTAATACCATCACATGTGTCGGTCCCGATGAACCAAAAAGAAAGTCCTAGGTGCAAAGCTTTAGTTGTCTGTTGTATTTCAAATTGGATTTTAAGGTGGGTGTCTTGTAAACAAAGTATATCAGAATGATCTTGTTGTAATGTATGCAAAGCACCAACTCGTTTGCGATCACTTTTGATACTGTTAATGTTAAGTATGGAAATGGTAAGACTATGCAAGAAGAAAAATGGTGGAATCTGAAAAGAATCACAATATTCATCATACCTTTTTAGGGGGTCTTAGAAGTAGGTCTTTGTCTTGCCCTTTTGGCTATAGAGTCATCCCCCACGCCCTCCTCTGTGTCCGTGGTAGAGGCAAAACAGGATGTGTCTGTATCATCTTCATCAGAATCCCTTTCTGCCCCTTCTGTATTCAGTGCAGCATATTTGTTTCCCATTTTCCAGGATTGGGTTTCTGAGGTTTGTTGTGGCCCTGCCACATCTGCTTTCTTGGGTAACATTTTACCTACTATAGTCCGTTCTTTTGGGTGATCAATTTGAAAGGCCTTTCTTTCTCTGCGCAGGGGGCAGCATCTCAGAGCTATTAGGAGTGGTATCCTGAGTTGGGGGATGGTGAGGGATGGGGGGCGTCTCTACAGACATAACAGGAATGGATGGAACCAGGGATGTAGGAAGTGTTTCTGTAGGTTGGGATTCAGGGTTCTCTGGAGCTTCAGGTGCTTGTGCCAATGGGGGATCCTGTACCCTCAAGGATTCTTGCACTGCCCTGAGTCTCTCTTCTGCTACCATCTTAGCCTGTTGTTGTTGAGTCACATTGATAAGCCCTTCATGGGATGGGCAGTCCCCTCTGTTATGAGAAGTCCATGGACACTGCCCATATGCATGACCTGTGTGCCTGCAGAGATTATACTTAAAAAGATTTAAACAAGCAGAGGCGACATGGCCAAATTCTAGACAGTGGCTGCAATGCGAGGTGTCACATGCCGAACTAAGGTGCAAGCGAGAACCACATTTGAAACAAGAACGCAGTTGACCAATATAAAAAATGGAACCCTGGTCTTTGCCTAAAAAGAAAGAACTGGGGAGATGGACTGGCCCTGAATTAGTGGAATATAACCTAATTCTCACTCTCCAACTCCCATCCTAGATTTGCTCACTGTCCAGGGTTGGTGTGGGTCATCCCAAAACCTCACATCTTTGGCGCAGCCAGAAAAGAATGTCCTCTACATTGACCCCCTCATTTTTAAACATTTCCCTGATGTTTTTTACCAGAGTTTTGGTCAAGGGAATCACATGAAAGGGTATCCAAACAGTATTATCTTGCACTGCCTGATATTGTGCCCAAAAACGATCCAGACTGGAAACATTTTAAAACTGACATCAAAGTTGGAGTTACCCAGACTGATAAGGGCAAAGATCTCTGAAGAAAATTTTTTATGGAGCCTTTTAGCAAAACCTTCATATATGCAGCCTATCGTGGGGGATGTCTAAGCCTCCTTTATAAAGTAGCTGGACTGCATTGATGCCTGGGGCCAGCTCACCTTTGTTTGTAAATAAGTCTGAGAGTTTAAACATAGGGTCTAATCTAATTCTGCCCTGCTCATCCTAAATTAAATCAGCAGGGGGGCCTACAATTAGGGATTCATCTTCTACCGGAGTATTGATAGGGGGTAAAACATTAGAGGGAGGATCATTTACCACAGAAGCAATATTAACAGAAATTTGTGGAATAACCTTTTCTGCAGCCTGTACAATAACATCAGAAACAATAACATTGCTACTAAGAGTGTCAGAAACATTATGTATTAGTATGTTGGAGCTCTGTTCAGGTTCAATGTCGGTGGCCACAGTAGTCAGAATGTCAGAAATCATACGCTGGAAAGAGGGTTCCCTGGGGTCTGGAGACAAGTTTCCTGCAGGCCCCTGAATCCAGCCTGTGTCCCCTAAAGCATGGTCCAGGGACCAGTTCCCTTCACCCACAGCATTATTCCTAGGTGCAGGTTGAGGCAAAGAGACATTTGAAGAATCCTGTGCCCATTTACTCCAGCCAGGGTGAGTCTGTTCAGTGAGGAAGAGGAAGATTTCCTCCATTGAGGGGATTGCAGATTTATGAGTCTCAGAGACAGTCGTGGGGTTGTGTGTATCTCGGATGTGTCTGCCTGAGCCTTTTCTCTGTGTAATTCCTTTCATGTCCTTTGTCAAATGAGGTGGCTTTGGGTACACAACAGGCAAGCTGTTTATACTGCCAGCCAAAATAGTCTCGTCACCCGGCAAGACATTGACTGGGACTGTAGATGCATCTTTAGGCTTTGATGTAGGAACATCAGCTGCAGGCTGACTCGTCCACTGTTTGACGGGCTGCTCAGAAGGACTGACAGCAGTTTGAGCTTGAAGCAGAGCTAGTTCGGATTTCAGTTCCCGTGCTTTTAACAGGTATTTCATTTTTTCAGCCTGTAATCTTTGAACATGAGCATAATTTAAATTCTCTTCTCCAAAGCTAGAAGGGTTTTGTGGACACACCTTGCTTTTCTCAACAGACAAGACTTCTTCTCTAATTTCTTCTGTAGAGAAGAAGCCATTAGTGGCAGTATCATCTTCAGAAATGTCTGCAGCGATCATGGCCAGGTCAACGGCCTCTTGGGTTGAGAGATCAGGGGAGGTCAGAGGCCTTCTCCCCTGCCTCTTTGACATCCATCTTGTCAACAGGAACTTCCAGAGTGGCCATCTTGGGAGAAGTGGCCAAGGGTTCCCCCTACTGACATAGTAGGGTAATTATCCCAGTGTCCTGGCCAAATTTCCACTATTCATTAAAAATACCACCAACAGCTTAAAATCTGGTTCAGTTTCAGTTGGAATCCATCTGTATCCCCCTCCCTCCCCCAGGATGAGGCTGAAAATAGGCAAAAAATTGTCTAATCCTCCTTCCCGGTCAACAAAAACTAAATAAATAAATAGCTCCCACTCATTGCTCTCTCCTGGAATGGTATCAAATCAGCTATGCAGTCCCATGTATACCACGGTATTATGCGAGTGCAAACTGGGGTATACTGAAGGAGTGCGTGCTGCTTATGTGCCCTCTCACTTCCTCCTCAGCCTCCCAAGCCACTCAGGACAGGCATGCAGGCTGGGAGGCTGGAAGCACACACAAAAAAAAGAAGAAAACAGCTGAAGATCCGAGACGATCCAGCAGTGTTCAGTTTGAGCCTTGCCTAAACTGAGCCGCATGTGTTTGAAGTGGTTTGGTTTCATGAGGATGGATTAAACACTGGCTGTAGCCGTAGTCAGTTACTACTAGTTTCTCTATTCTGAAACACAGTTCTAGGCTCAGTTAACTGTTGGAGTCAGATCAGACTTCATTCTGAAGGATTTTGCAAAACACCTGCTCTCCAGCTGTCTGACAGACTTTGACTAGGTGCGGAATGGTTTCAGTCACTGAAAGGGATTGTGGTCAATTGAAAAGCCCCAGTACAACTGTTCTAAAATAGGTACCGTTCTCCATGTACAGTATAACCAAGAGCACAAGAAAAAAGGCTAGCACACCAGAGTATGAACACACAATGTATTTAATAAATACAGTATAAAGGGCATGCAAAGAATGCATATATCATAAACATTAGCTAGCCAGAAAAATGTCACTCCTCACACAAGACACTCTGCTCCCACATATTTGACATAATCAACATTTTCAGTGGGTGAAGTCTGAAACCATGACACTTCAGTTAAATAGTTCTAAACCCTGGTAACTATTCATGCCCCATTTAAAACATGAATTCAAAAGTAATTCAAAAGTACATATGAATGCATACAATTTTTAATATATTATACAAAAAGAGGGGGTATTAAAACAAGGAGCCAGGCTAATACCTACAAGGAAGTCAATTGTAGATAAGCCATCCTGCGAATAATGCAGCAGCTGGTTTTCCTCTTAGCAAACATGAAGGTCATTAACTTGCATTTTCTGCAGCATTGTGAGTGGTTGCATTTTCTGCAGCATTGTGAGTGGTTGCATTTTCTGCAGTATTGTGAGCACTGTTACAGCTTTGCCATAGTAGCCATGTGAATACAATCCTTATCACCGGTTCTGCATGCGTTGTATTTCACAGTGATCCTTGCTTTCTTGGGATAGTGTAGTGCTGCAGGCATTTTAAGTGGCTCTCTAAACAGCCTGCACCACTCACAATGGTGCCAGGTGTTTTCCCATGCTGCACTTCAGTAGATTTCCCAGGCTTCCACCATCCCCACCCCCAAGCAGAACACCATTAACAATGCAGGAAGCTATCCTGCAACACTTCACAGCCCTGCCATCTGAACACTCATCCAGAGCATTTTACAAACTGCATCAGAACTGATGGGGATGGGACAAATGGAAATTTGTGCCATGTGAATGAGGTAATACTGCCTCTGAGAAAACAATAAAAATAAGCCCAATGAAAGTGCAAAAAAAATGCAATATATGATTAACAAATGTGATTAAAAAATGAGGTTGCCAGATGGAGACTGGCGTTCCACGATAAATACATATTTTAATTGGCATGTATTAAAGTTGGAAAGATTGCATTTGTAATAGTTCCCCATCTAATGTAATTACTAAATATTCTCAACATTTAAGCTGTCATAAACTTAAAGAGGTGTAAACTATCTTCATATGAGAAAATGACAACTGCAATTTAAAATACTATGTTACACAAAATATTAAATGCATAATGTTAATTAATGCTTTAAAATATTTGATAAAGTGCAAAAAAGTGACTGTACATAGAGCAAATCTATACATATCAAAATTGTTTTGGTACATACTATATAAAAAGAATATCCAAACATTATACTGAAGAAAGAAACAAAGTCCATTAGGGCCACAAAGTCCATGATAAAAAACTTATACATTTTGTTGGTAATCTCCCATCTGAAAGACAAAAAAGCAGTGACCACTGCACCTTGAAGGAGAGTCAGGGGACTTTCAGACACAGTGTGATCTCTCATCTGGTTGCCTTTGGTTCTCATTTGTGTTTAATAAATGTGTACCATTTATTACATTTCTTGTACACCCCAGTGACAGCTGCATGTTGAACCACTGTCCAGTGTCTTTCAGAAACAGCATTAACTCACATTGCCCTGCCTTGGTGTCTTTTTTGGGTTAAAAATAGTCTAATATTGATTACATCTGTTGTTGCCCAGTGACTGCAAGTTGAAGCAAAATCAGGGGGCTTTCAGATAGCATGTAAGCTGATCTGTCATTGGTTTTGTGGCATTTAACATTTAAATGTTTAAAATTGCATTGCATTCACTTTATGATTTATAGAACTTTCTGTATGCTCCTCCTATGACCACTGCATAGAAACGCAGAAACATTGACAATGATGGCAGGAAGAGACCAATGGTCCATCTTGTCTGCCTGGAGTTTCCTATCATTCCCAGGACCTATTGTCATTATGGAGTTTTATCCTTCCCAGTCCATCCCCCCCTCCCCACTGACCTTAGCAACAAGCAGACACGTTGCTCTGTCCCAGCTATTCTTGAAACCATTTATGGTCTTGGCACCCACCACCTCCACTGGCTGACTGTTCCAGGGCTCCACCACCCTTTCTGTAAAACAGTATTTCTTCACATCCCTCTTACCCCCCATTTCTCTCTCATTGCCTTGCGTTATTGACTCTGCACTTCTGCTAAATAGTTCCTCATAATTCACCTTGTATATTGCCTTCAGGAATTTGGCAGTCTCTGTCATATCCCCCTCTCTTGATTTATCTCCAGTGAATGTATGTTCAGTATCTTGAGACAATCTTTGTAAGATCTGCCTTGTTGGCCCTGAATCATATTAATCACTCTGTGTTGCACAATCTCCAGATTGTTCCTGTCGTTCCTTAGGTGAAGACTCCAGAACTGAGCACAGTATTCAAGGTGCGGCCTTCTCTGTGACCTATACAGAGGTGGTAGCGCCTCCTTTTTCCTGCTGTCAATACCCCTTTCAATACACTCCAGCATCCTATTATACTTACTATACTGCAGGCCTTGTTATACTGGCTTAATTGTTTGAGGGAGTCATTAACTATGACTCCCAGATCCCTTTCCTCTGCTATAGTGCTCAGTTTAACTCCTTCCATCCAGTACTCTGCCTAGTTGTTTTTCCTAGGTGCATAACTTTTCTTTTTTGTGGCATTGAATTTCAACTGCCAAATATTAGACTACCTTTCTAGCCTTTGTAGATCCCTCTGCTTCTGCCTAGTGCTTTGTCACTATCTAGCTTACCAAACAGTTCTGTGTCATCCGCAAAGAGATACAACTTGCCCTGGATGCCCTCTCCAATGTTGTTGATGACTATATTGAAGAGGACAGGACCAAGGATAGACCCCTGCAGCACTCACCTCATGACCTCTCTCTCTCTCTACAGATTTAATCTTGTTTACCATCATCCTGTGCTGTCTCTTCATCAACCAGTTTTCTACCTACCTAACTATGTCTCCAGCTTCTTCAGCAAATTTCTGTGTGGCACCAACTCAAAAGCCTTGCTGAAATTGAAGCAGAGTAAAATCTACAGCATGACCCTTATCTACTACCTTTGTTACACAGTCAAAGAAAACTATCAGGTTAGCCTGACAAAGCCTCCTGGCCACAGTGCCATTCTATTTACTATCCTGTAGACCGTTACTCTCTAGGTAGTCCACAGGGTCCTCTTTGATCAGTGACTCCATCAGTTTATCCACTACAGAGTAAGGCTGACAGGTCTGCAATTCCATGGTTGCTCTTTGCCCCCCTTTGTGTAGCAGGACTATGACTTCTACCCACCAGCCTTTTGGAACTACCCCTGACTGAACTGAGGTATTGAGCAATCATACTTGGGGTTCAGTCAGTTCCATGGCCAATTCCTTGAGCACTCTTGAGTGCATCCCATCTGTCTCTGGGGCTTTATGTACCTTTAGGGCTTTAAGCCCAGTATTGCTGGCAGTATAGCCTAGAGGGTAGAGTAATGAGCTGTGAATGAGCTTAGTACATCCAGCAGACATGAGTTTGATTCCCATTACCCCCATTTACAAACTGTGTGACTCTGAGCAAGTCACTTAACCACCCAGTGCTCCCAGATTGCCCCTGAAAAAAGGCAGTTGAGCCAAGTGGGCCTTAGCTGGTTACAAAATAAAAAAAAGCCCCTTCTGGACCGTTTCTCCAGCAAATACTGACTGCCTCATTTCAGGAATGCTCCTGACAGCCTCCTTGATACCACTTTCAGGCAGGGGCCCACTGTCATCCCTTGTGAAGACAGAGTAAAAGTAATCACTTTATAAACTGAATGCAGTCTGCATCGTGCTTATAAAGCCTAGTGTGGGGATTTTCACACATATCAATGTTTATAGACTGGAAAAGTTTGACAGGTTTCATGGAGTTTTATTAGAGTGTTTCCAATCAGTTTAGATGCAACCAGAAAAAGCCTCATATTGCACTAGAAATCATCAAAAAAGGCAGCTTCTAGGGGCCTAAGTTGCCCCTAGACTACCAGCCTCTTACCTGGGAAGAGCAAGAAACCCTGAAAAGGCTGCAGAATGTGGACTCCATCACCATCAAGCCCACAGATAAAGGCGGGGCCGTGGTGGTGATGGAAAAAGTTAAGTACCAAAAAAGTATGCTGGAACATTTATGTAATGAATAATTTGATGAGATTTTGACTTTTGATCCACTTCTAATTATAAAAAGAAAACAGATCTTTTTTGGGGGGAAATAATGTTACAGGGCATCATTGAAATAGAAACTTGCAACTTCCTTACAGTGTAGGCACCAATTACAGCAACTATATATCGGCTGCCAAAAGTGCATAAAGATCTGCAAAATCCACTAATGAGACCGATAGTCTCAAGTATCGGATCATTAATAGAAAAAATAGCACAATATATCAATGCGCACATCAAAGAAGCTGCAAAATCAGCAAGGGCATATTTGTGAGATACAAAACAAATGCTTGAAATACTGAAGGACATAGAAATGGGGGAAGACTGGCTGTTAGTCAAGCTAAACATCTTGTCCCCCTATACGAATATCCCACACCGGGGGGGGGGCTGGATGCACTTAGAAGTATGTTATGCGCAAAGACAGAATATATTAATGCTTTGTAGAATGTATAGTCAGCCTAACAGAGATGGTTTGAAATATGAATGTCTTTTTGTTTAAGGAACAAATGTGTCACCAGATAAAGGGGACAACGATGGGGGCAGCGATGGCCCCCAATTATGCAAATATATATACATCTAGCAGAGTGGGAAGATGAATATTTATATAATGGAGAAAAAAGCAGGTTTTTAGAAAAGATAGATCTTTATAAAAGATTTATCGATGATGTGATATTGATTTGGAAGGGAATAAGGCAGGAATTACAAGAATTTGTTAAGTATTTAGAGGGAACAAATGAAAACTTGAGATTCATTATACAAACAAGTGAAAAAGAGATTCCGCTTTTGGACATCCTAATTTGTAAAGAACAGGATGGAAGTATTAGAACAGACCTCTATCGAAAACAGATTGTAATAATATTCTACGTTCAGATAACTGTCACCCTAAACATGTGACAAGAAACATTCCCTATGGTCAATATTTGAGGCTGAGGCGTAACTGTAGTGCAGAAAGTGACTTTGAGGCCAG
The DNA here is from genome assembly GCA_016271365.2 of Neoceratodus forsteri. Taxonomy (NCBI): domain Eukaryota; kingdom Metazoa; phylum Chordata; order Ceratodontiformes; family Ceratodontidae; genus Neoceratodus; species Neoceratodus forsteri. The sequence continues at coordinate 1,696,960,889 of CM057449.1, read as the reverse complement.
AGCAAGTGAGCTGACTAATAGATTTCTAAATTGGGGGTATTTAAGAGAAAACTTAGAGCAAGCATTGATGAGAGCAAGAAGACTAGACAGAGAGTCCTTGGTAGTAGGAGAAAATAAAAGTAGGAATAAAAAGAATAACAATGGATGTTATGGTGTTTACTTTATCACTACTTTTAGTTCACAGGCAGCAAAAGTGAAGGCAGAAATAAAGAAAAACTGGCAAATATTGAGGGTTGAACCTACATTACAAGACATCACTCTGAGTGGACCAAGATTTACATACAGAAAAGGTAAAAACCTGGCAGATTTACTCACACATAGTTATGAAAGACCTGAACAAAAAGGTGAATGAAACCTACGGGGAAACTACAGATTTGAGAACTACATGGCATGCAAGTACATCAAGGAAGGAAAAGACTTTCGATTACCACAAACCCAGAAGACACATGAGGTAACCTCCTTGATAACCTGTAACACCGAAGCAGCAGTATATTTGGCAGTTTGTGTACGTGGAAAATACTATGTAGGTAAAACCTTGAGCAGGTTTAAAGATCAAATTTTAGAACAGCAATGGAGTATTAGACAAGAACAATTGAATAATGCTTTGGCAGCCCATGTGGCAGAAAAGAGAGACATGAAATATACTTTTGTGTTTATGGGATTAGGACATGTAAAACTAGGTGAAAGAGGAGGAGACCTGGACAATGTCCTTCTATGTAAAGAGACATACTGGCTATATAGGTTAAGGGCCTCCTATCTGCCAGGTTTAAACAAACAATTTCAGTTAGCACCATTCTTGAAGAAAAGGAGATAAAAAAATGTACAAAAATGTGCAATCAAAATGTGTACAATATTTAAAAAGATGTGCAATACTTGCAATGGAGTGATGTCCTGTAGAGTGTAATAATAAGTGGATATGCTTTCTAGCCTGAGATTTAGTAAAAGGAACATAAAAGAATGTGATCAGTTATCAGCTTTCTAGGAAGAAGAAAAAGTATTGTCCTAAACCATTTATATAGTTGTGCATATAGAGAACTGTTAAATAGAAGAATGATGAGAGAATAATCACAGCTGACAAATGTATGTATAAGCCAAAAATACCTTTCCCTTGGGTGAGTTATTTACTTATAGCCTTAGAATATACAAAAGAAGTTTTCTTATTATACAAACAATAGTTTTAGAATAAGTGTGGTGTGAATTAGACACTGAGGAAAATGAGTGTTTTAACTTGGATATAAATGCAATATATGTATGTATTGGTGGAGACGAACCACATGGTGGTAGTAGTGAGCTATAAAATCAGATGTGTGAGAGATTACTAATTACATCTTGAAAAAGTGACAGGTCATGAAACGTTGATGAGGAGAAGGGGGTGCTATTTAATATTCAAGGTGTGCTGTGTATCTGTTTTTTAAGGAAGAGTCTTCATTAAAGCTTCTTCTTTTATCGTGTCCAAATAAAGTGGTCTTTTGAATCCTGCTGAGTCCTGGAAGGGCAGCCGAGTTGCTTTTGTTTCCAACTTTGTTGCCTATCACTCTCTTAGAAACTCACACAAGAAAGCAATTCACACTGCCAAAAACAATTACAGTAGAGGTCTTCTCCATGCCTCTGCCCATTACCCAAAAAGGTACTGGGCACATATCAATCACATTCTGGGTCACAGTGTTTCTCAAGCTGCTCATAACATGCTAATTGACAATATCTCTTGTAACAACCCCAACACCATAGCCAATGCCTTTAACTCATTCTTTACCTCCCTTCCCCTCCTTCCTCGACCTCCAACGCAGTCATTCCTTCTGTCCCTCCCTCCCCTTCCTCCCAAGGCTCCTCAACACTATGTCTCCTCATGGCAGGGCTGGTCCTGATGGTCTGGAACCTAGAATTCTCAAACTTGGCACCTCCATTCTTGCCACCCCTATCTTGCACCTCTTTAACCTCTCCATTAGTTCTGGCACTGTGCCCTGCTCCTGGAAACAAACCAGGGTTATATCTGTCTTTAAAAAGGGTGACCCTAAAAACCCTATGAACTACCACCCTATAGCACTTCTGTCTACCCTTAGTAAATCTCTAGAGAAACGTATTCATCATCAGGTGTCAGACTTTGTAGCCAACTATGACGTGCTATCTCCTGCTCAGCACAGCATCAGACCAGGCCACAGCACCTTGACTGCCCTAGCGCAATTCACTAACGACACCTCAACCACCATGGATAGAGGCCAACTTATGGGGGCTGTTTTTATTGACTTAACAAAGGCTTTTGAGTCGGTCAACCATTCACTGCTCTTGCGTCAGCTAGGTTCAGTGGGTGCCTCCCAGTCAACTATTGCCTGGTTCTCCAGCTACCTGCACAATCGCACCCAGTCTGTCTCCTACCATAGAATCCTCTTTTCCCCTGCTCTTCTATCCACTGGTGTTCCACAAGGTTCCATCCTTGGGCCTCTGCTCTCTTCTCTATCTATAAACAATCTACCTACCATTCCTGCCCACTGTCACACCTTACTCTATGCTGATGACTTGGTCCTCTATACCTCCTCTAGCTCTATCTCCGACATTAATTCCCACCTCTCTTCTGACCTACAACAAATCCAAACATGGCTCACATCTCACCACCTCATATTAAATGTTGCCAAGACCCAGGTCATGCTGTTTGGGTCCCGCAGGAAGTTCAATGTGCTAAACCCCTCATTTCTGGTCTCTTATCTCGATGGCTCCATGGCACAAGTTACTGACTCCTTCAGATACTTAGGGGTCACTCTTGATCCATGTCTCAGTTTCTTTCTCCATGTCAATGCGGTATGCAAGTCTGTCAATGCCAGAAATGGGCTGGCTTATCGTGCCCACCATGCCCTGACCTCTGCCACTAGGATCTCCATCGAACAAGAACTTTTGCTCTCTGGTCTTTGCTATGCACTGCTGATCTTTACTTAAATGCAGGCAAATGTCCTTAAAGCATTGGATGTTGCCTATAACAGTGTTTGCAGATTTGCCTTGTCTCTCCATTGGCTTAAACACCACTGCACACTTTACTCTGACCTGTGCTGGTTATCCCCCTCCTCCCAGCATTCAAATTCCATAGGCTGCCTGACAGACAATATAATTTGTTCTTCTCTCCCCTCCTCCCTTGCAGCCATGTTCATCCTAGTTGACTGCTGTCAACTCCTCCGGTCCTCGACTTCAGCTCTGGTCACTGCCCCTAATTGCACCACCAAAATGGGTGAACTTGCCTTCTCTGTCTAAGCCCCCAAATTCTGGAACTCCCTTCCATTTTCCTGTAGAAGGTATGTTTTGGGTTTTCCATGGACATACCCATATGGGATTTTTCTATGAAGGAGAAATACTGTAAGTGAGAAAAAAATAGTAAATTGGGATTATGAAATGTGGAAACATAGAAATACAGAATTTTATGGCAGATATCATAGGATGCTACAGACCACCTAAAGGTGGACTGAAACTTTTGAACCATATACATTTTATTTATTTATTTATTGAAAATGTTTCACCAGGAAAGGCACACTGAGCAAAAGATGCTTGTCTCACAGTGCGACCTGGGGGGAGGGGTTACAGAGGAGGCAGGTATACATACAGTAGTTGAGTTTAGCAGTAATGCAATACAGACAATGTACATGGTTTGGAGGTATTACATATGAACTTGTTACATAAGGAGTGCAGTACAGAACAATGATCATCAACGACAGGGTATACATAACATAGGAATAAGGCAAAGTAAGAGCAATATAGAACTTGCACATCAGGGACAGGGTAAGCATATCATGGGTATACATATCATGGGTACAAGGCATAGTAGGAGCAATGCAGAGCATGCACATCAGGGATAGGGTGAGCATATCATGGGTATACATATCATGGGTACAAGGCATAGTAGGAGCAATGCAGAGCATGCACATCAGGGATAGGGTGAACATATCATGGGTATACATATCATGGGTACAAGGCATAGTAGGAGCAATGCAGAGCATGCACATCAGGGACAGGGTAAACATATCATGGGTATACATATCATGGGTACAAGGCATAGTAGGAGCAATGCAGAGCATGCACATCAGGGATAGGGTGAACATATCATGGATACAAGGCATAGTAGGAGCAATGCAGAGCATGCACATCAGGGACAGGGTGAACATATCATGGGTACAAGGCATAGTAGGAGCAATGCAGAGCATGCACATCAGGGACAGGGTGAACACACCATGGTTACTCTATGAGGGAATACATTACTTACGTAAGTGCCAATAGCACACTAGTGTGCCAGGACAGAACTTGAGTGCCAGTACCAGACTTGAGCTGCAGTGGGATGCACAATTTGCCTGTAGGAGTTGGAGAGCAAGATGGAGGGTAGTGGAGGAGAGGACTAGTATGGATTAGGAGTGTGGGGGGTAGGTTTAGGTGAGGTGAGAGGGAGGGAGAATGGTATTGTTTGCTGAGGGTAGGGCAGAGGAGGGTATGTTAGATGGGGGAGAGAGGGGAGATGTTAGGAGTGAGAAGAGGGAGTAAGCATAAGTGTAAGTGCGTGGGGCAGTATATAAGCAAGGCCCCTGGAATTCTGCAGTTCTGCAGTTTCGGAATTTGCTGCAGAATTTGCATCATGTCGCAGAATATATATAGTGCCGCAGAATTCATTGTTTTTGGTGAATTTTCATATAAATATACTGTTTTTCCATAGTGTCAGGCTTTCTTTCCCACCTCATTTTATCCTGAAGTCCCTCCTCTATGCTCAGCATATGATGTCATCGATGACATCACATCATATTTAGCCAATGACAGGACTGCATTCTGCCAGAGAAATGAATAAATCATGCCGTAGAAATCAGAAAATGCTGCCGCAGAAGCCAAGGAGCCCTGGCGCAGAAATCAGAAAATTCTGCGCAGAACACCAGGGGCCCTGTATATAAGCCAGACAATTAGGCGATTGCCAGGCCGCTGGTCCGTCTTTGGGGGGCAACTTCGGGAGAGAGGCATCCGAAGTGGAGGGGAGGTCAGCGGCAGTTGCAGTTTGTTGCGAGGAAGTTAGAGAGGGCAGAGGATAAGGAGTTTTTGGATGATGAATGGCGGATCTGGACTGGTAGGCCATTCCAGAGTTTGGGAAGAGGTAAGAGAAGGCCGATTGGGCGGCGTGGTCCTTCGGTGGGGGATGGATAATAGCCTCAGTCGGTGGGACCTGAGGGCGGGTGGGGGTAGGTATCGAAGATAGGGAGGATGCTAGGTAGGGTGGGAGGGAGCCGAGCCAGAAGTTGGAAGCAAATTTTACAGTGTGGATTAGCCACTGGTTGCTCAGGGCTGGCAGGGCCAGTAAACAGTAGAGCTTGCAGTGATGTGAGCGGGAGGGGGCATTGAGGGCAAAGTGGCAGAACGCATTAAAGAGGGGGTCCAGTCTGGCTAGGGTGGTCTTTGAGGAGGAGCTGTAGACTACGTCACAGTAGTCAAAGGTGGGTAGAATCATTTTCAGGACTAAATCATGTCTGACGGGTAGCGAGAGACAGGAGCGGTTCCTGTAGAGGGCTCCAAGTTTTGGGCACAGTTTTGAAGTGATGGCATCTACATGTGTGGTAAAGGAGAAGTGGCGATCGAGCCAAATCCCTAGATACCTAAAGGAGGGCACTTCTTCTAGGATGGTGTTGTTTAGGGTATGGAAGATCAAACGGTGGGTGAGTTTGGATAGACGCTGTCTTGTACCGAAAGTCATAGAGGCGGTTTTCTTGGCATTTAGGGAGAGTTGGTTGGTATTAAACCAGTGTTGGATTTTGTTGAAATCCGTTTGTAGTTTGGAAGTGAGTTCTTTGTGGGTCCAGCCGGAGGTAAAGAGGACCATGTCGTCCGCATACATGTGGATTGCAGAGGAGGAACATGAATTTGGCAGATCATTTAGAAGGATGGAGAATAGGATGGGACCAAGAACTGAGCCTTGGGGAATGCCGGTGGTGATGGGGGGGGAGATGGTCAGCTATTTTAGTGGATTGGGTTCTATTTAGTAGGTAGGCACTGAACCAGTTTGTGGCAGACTGTGCTAATCCAGCCCCTGATAAGCGGGATAGTAGGAGAGAGTGGGATACCATGTCAAAAGCTTTAGCTAGGTCAATGAAAATAGCGGCCGTGATTAGCCCTTTATCCATCCCAGTGAGGATGGAGTCCATGAGTCTTAGTAGGGAGGAGGTGGTAGAGTGCTGTTTTCTGAAGCCAGACTGAAATGGGGTGAAGAAGTTAGTTTCTGAGAGAAAGTGGGAAAGCTGGGATAGAACTAGGTATTCTTGGAGTTTGGCGAGGGCGGGGAGGAGGGCGATGGGATGGTAGTTAGTAGTGGATGAAGAATCACCACCTTTTGGAAGGGGTAGGACAGTGGCATGCTTCCATACGGAGGGAAGTGACTCGGTGGTGAAAGATAGATTTAATAGGGCGGCTAGGGGAGTAGCAATGGCTGGGGCAGAAAGGAAGAGGAGTTTGTTATCGAGACCATCGGGGGATTTGCCTTTGGAGGGGTTCAGGGAGTGTAGGGCATCTAAGGTTTCGGTGGGGGAGATGGGTCTGAAGGAAAGGGGGTTCCTACCAGTTGGCAGGGGGATAGATGACTGGGGGTGGATGTGGTTATAGATGTGTGGGGGGTGGGCGAGGTTGCTGGAGGTAGGAAATCGAGGAGGGTTTGGGCACAAGTTGTGAAATAGGAATTAAACTCAGAGGCTACCTTCAGGGGGTCAGTGAGGAGAGTCCATTGGACGAGAAGAAGAGGTGGAGGGTTTGCTGTTCGAGGGGTGAAAAAGGAGCTAATGACTTTCCAGAATTTAGAAGGTTTCCGAAGATTTGCGTTTAGGGTGTTGTTGAAATATTCGTCCTTGGCTAAGCAGATGGCCTTTGTGCATTTGTTGCAGAGCATGTGGTAGGAGACAAGGTTGCTTGGGAGGGGCGTAGATTTGTAGTTATGCCAGGCCTTGTCACGGGCTTGTTGGCAAGCTATCAACTTAGGGGATTTCCAGGGTAGATGAGACCCACGGACTCTTGCCCGGCGCAGGGGGGCGTGTTTGTCCCAGGCAGTGAGGAAGGTGTTCTGAAAATGCATAAAGGCCAACTCCATGTTAGAGCAGTCTGTGCTTGGGACCCAGTTTGAGTGAGAGATCTTCCAGGAGGGGAGAGAGGTTGAGGGATTTGTATGAGTGTTGGAAAATAAATTTGGGAGGAGATTTAACTCTGTGTATTTTGTGGACCAAGTAGATTAGGTGGTGGTCACTAATGGAATCGGGAAGGAGGCCCGAGCTGATGACGCGATGTGGGTGGGATGTGAGCGCCCAGTCTAGTAGTGAGTGATTACCGGACTTATGGTTTGAGCAGGTGGGTTCCATAAGGCTTTGGGTAAGGTTGAGAGCGGTTATCTCTGTTTGGGTTTTGTTAAAAGTGGGAGCTAACCAGTTGTGGTTAAAGTCTCCCATGACGTATAGTTCACCCGACTGGGGATGGGAGGAGAGTTGGCACAGTAGGTCAGTGACTATTGTGGTTATAGTGCCTGGGGAGCAATAAATGCCAGCCACAAAGATAGGTAATGAGGAGGGAGGGAACAGCTTTACCATGAGAAGCTCGTAAGCTTTGGGTTCAGCTTTTGTGAGAGAAACAGTTAAATGAATGGCTGATCTGATGTAGATAGCCACGCCTCCACCTCTGGTGGACTGGTCTTGCCTTATGGTAGTGAAACCAAGAATGGCAATGGTGTTATCAGGTAGGCTGGCATTTAGCCAGGTCTCAGATAGGATAATTATGTCAGGGGCATGGTGGGCGGTTAGAACCTGAAGCTGATCGAGCTTAGGGGCTAGGCTATGGATATTTAGGTAGAGATGGTATAGGCCTCCGGGGAGGTAGCCTGGTCGAAGTGTCAGAGGTGGCTTTGGCTGAGGGGTTAGGTATGAGGTGTTCTGGGCCTGTGGTTAGGGTAGGGCCAGGGTTAGGGTGAATATCCCCTGCAGCCAGAAGGAGTAGGGCAATGGTTAGGTGGCAGCGTAGGACCCAGAGAGACCGGGATTTTACTGTGCGCTGGCTGGGGATGTCAGTATGGGATGCAGTGTGGAGGGAGAGGGTACTGGAGTGGGTGAGAGAGGCCAGAAGGCAGCCAAAGGAAAAGACTGAGGAGGAGAGTGGTGAGGGGAAATGGGACCAGGAAACAGCTGGGAGGGATGTAGAGGATTTAAAGGGGGTATTTGTAGGATGGGTCAGGGTTAACGGTGGGGGGGGTGCTGGGAAACAGCTTAGTGGGGGAATTAGGATGGGAAGAAACAGTAAAATGGGGGAGAGCAGAAGTACAAGGGTCGTTGGTGGAGGCATTTTACCTGATTTGGGGAAGAGGTGCCCTGGCATAGTGCCTTAGTAGTAGGAGGGTGAGGGATTTTCGATATCCTGGTTGCCCCTCAGAAAGCGTAGATACCACTTTGGAGTAGTGGTACTGTCATGGACTCTGGTGGACATGGTACAAAGTTCAAGGCCCTGGCAGGGCAGTTGGGATAGGACTTGGCTGAGAGCAGGGATCCAGGTACTAGCTAGCTTAAAAGTGGACTGGTTTGGGCCTGAAAACAGAGTTGAAATAGTGACTCCTAGTGGTCATAAGGGGTTAGTAACAGAGTGGGTGTGGTCAGGCGATATGGCATGGGTTTATGAGTAGGGCTAGTCAGGTGCAGGTCAAGGGTGAGGTGTGGGCAGAGGCTGGGGGTGGGAGCAGGGAAAGAAGTAGCTGAGCTGGTAGACAGGCTACAGGAGGTAGGAGGGGATTCTAATGGATCAGCAGGATGCAGGATGAAGCTTAGAGGTACTTTAATTACCTCTGTTAGGCACTTGCGTTGGTCCCCGCTCCTGGAGGGAGCACTGTAGGCTTCAGGGCTGGTTGCTGTGGGTCGCAGAGGGGACTGGAGGTAGCGAGGCCTATATAGGAGGGGGAACAAAGGAGCACATTAGGATGCAGTGGAAGTTTAGAAACGTAAGCTGTGCGTGTACAGACTGTCCCAACACAGCGATTCCCAATACTTGTGATGATACACTGAAATTGTTTAAATTAAACAGATAAAGGCAACTGCTACAGGTAAGAGATTTAAACAGCTGTATCCTGACTCACAGTACCAACTTCAATAGAAAAAACTCTTGCACAGTATAGTTGCTAGAGAGAACCCCCACTAGCCTTGGCATGTAGCTGTAAATAAAAAAATAAATAAATACATACCATTCTGGACTCTTACACTAATAAACCAATCCTACTAGGTCACCTAAATCTGGACTGGAACTCCTCTAGATCTAGCAATCTAAACAACCTAAGTGACAAATTAGGACTGACTCAATTTATCAGAGAGCCCACAAAACCTAATGCAAATATCCAGCTAATAACACCTTACTAGATCTCATTTTAACCAATAGGCCACATGCAATGATTTTCCATAATGATGTAAGTGCCTACAATATAATCTCCCTTGTTAGGGGCTTCATAAAACACAAATCTATTCTCAAATTCATCAAAAAAAGGAGATTTACCAAATTTATTGCAGCTGATTTTCTATCTAATCTGAGAGTCATAAATTGTTAGCAGTTTTATCTCACTAGCACAATTCACAAAGCTGCCAGTCTATTTAACAAACTTGTACTCAAAGTAATAAATAGGCATGCTCCACTGACTAAACAGGGTTAAACAGATTTTCTGCCCATGGTTCAACAAAGACCTGAACAGGGCAGAAAAAAATGGAAATGAGCTGCCCATCTCTAAACTTATGCCAACATCTCATATTCAAAAGGGGCAGATGAGCTGCCCAAATCAAGATGGGCCATGGCCCAAAGTTAATGTATGCATTGCAAGTAGAGAGGGCATGCCCATGAATATTCCTCCCAATGGAATATACAGAGAAGATGGGCCGCCCAAATGCAAGAAATGGGTGGCACAAAGTTAGGCATGGAAAACGCATGTCTAACTTGACTGGCCACACACAGGCAGGCTGCAGTAGTGCACACAGCAACACCACAGACTGCCAGCCCCTGCAGCCCTGTGTCACCCACCTGACCCACTTCCCGATGCCCATGTATGGGTGGAAACAACTCCAACCCCATAGTGTAGGGCACACCCTCCCTGCCTGAACCCCATCACAGTAATGAAAAGCCTGTCCCATCTTTCCATAGTGTGGAGTACCCCCTCCCCGCCTGATCCTCACTGTTTAACATTATTGTGCCAAAACCCCATGTCTGTAGTGTAGTGTTCCCCCACCCCATCCCATACCCCAGTGCCTATGTACATATAATGGAATCCCTGGTGCCATAACGTAGGGTAACCCCTTCCCACTCAATCACCATCTGAGTAGCATACCATGATCAAATCCCCTTCTCCATAGTGTAGTGGACCCCCCACCCTGGTACCTCGATCCCCGTCTGAACCACATCCCACCACGTAAATGCTCTGTTGTGACCAGTCCCCCAAAACTGTTCCTGACATGCACTCCCTGTTCACACAATAATCCCCATTCACCAACATTTCTATAGTGTAGTGGCCCCACACCCCAGTAGACAGGACCCCTCCTTGCATCCCTCCTGCACCACCCAATTCGGTGACTGGCACAGCTCTCCTCACCCTACGATGGCCAGCCACCAACTGCACAGCTCATGAGCACTGTATTGTACCGAGTGTGAGTCCATTGGCTGTCACCGATGGGCTTGTACTCTGTACAGTACAGTGCTTGCGAGCTGTGCAGATGGCGGCTGGCAGTGGCAGGGTGAAGAGGGCTGTGCCAGTTGCTAGTACGAGTGATGCGCATCCCCATTCCTGGTATTCAGCTCATCCCCCAGGATACTCCGGCACATTGTTGGCTGCCCTCATTAGCGTCAGTCACACAGGTTGCTATATCCGACCAGGATGCACAGTCTGGTGGGATCGCGCATCCTGTTTGAATGCAGCATTTTTTTGCCCTGGCCCATTTCTTTCCACGCATCCCCATCCATCTGAATATCCTGGCCTTTATGTTTATGGTCCAAGGGTATCACTGAGCATTTGTCAGTATTTAGTTTTGTGCCCAATTTTTTATCCCGTTTCCAATATTATTTAAATCCTCTAGTAATTCATCAGATTCCTCTCTAGTTTGGATTGGTCTGCCTATCTTAGTGTCATCTGCACAATTTGTAGTCCAGCTGCCAACCCCCCTCATTTAGATCAGTTATGTATATCTGGAACAGTGAAAGTCCAAGAACGGTATCCCGTGTACAGGGCGACTGCGATTAAGCACTTTCAAAAAGGGCAAGTCAATTATGGTGCCTGTGCACAGGGCTACCTGGCAGGGGCTGACTGGATAGGGGATTTGACAAATATAGTGATAGGATGTCGCTATGTATACACGCGCATGGGGGTTGGGGAGGGACCACGCCATGTGATGGGTGGAAGGGAAGTGAGGGTTTGTGGGGTGTAGTGTGGTAGGCTGCTGAGCTGACCATGTGGTGTGGTGGGTTGGTGAAGAGCGTTGGAGGGTGCTGGATTTGGTCTCTGGGCACGCTCATGTTTTTGGGCCAATGCTTTTTTTTTTTACTTTTGTCCTCTAACATGCACCCCCAGAGTTGAAAATCCATTAGTAGGGGGGGTGTGGAGGCAGTGTGCGGGGGTGCAGCCCCAACCCTGCATAAAGGCAAGAAACCTACATCTCGGGTGCCCTTTTGCTGTTCGCTGCAAGTCTACATCGCCAAAATTCATTTTCGGCTATGTAGACTCACCCTAACAGCGATCGCTATTTCGCGATCACCGTTATCACATGGAATCCCAAGAACAGATCCCTGTGGGACCCCACTTGTGACCCTACCACTTTCTGTTAAATAACCATAGAGATAGACAGACAGACAGACAGATAGGTAGATAGAAACTGTAGATTAGATAGATAGATAGATAGATAGATAGATAGATAGATAGATAGATAGATAGATAGATAGATAAGTAGAGTTATCTAAAAGTTTCCTACCTCGAGGTACCACTGAGGTAACACTAAGGCAATTTGCATTGACTGTAATGTGGTCCTGCCTCATTCCGCCTCAGTATACCCAGTTATACCTCAATACTGAGAAACGTTTCTATGACTACCACGTGTAGATAGATAGAGAGATAGATAGATAGATAGATAGATATACACTTTTTTAATTCTGACAGACAACCATGATTTTGTCCAGTTAATGATTGTGTTACTTATACTATACGATTTAAATTTCTGAATAATCTCTCCATGTGGTGCAAGATTAAAGGTCTTACTAACATCAAGAAAAAACACACATACCAGTAGGCCTGCATCCAAATCCCTACTGACATTTTTATAAAAACTAAGTAAGTTTGTAATATGTGATCTGCACTTCATAAAACCTGCTATGTGCTGTCTATTTTTTCACTTCTCTGCATTTTATTCTGAATGTGTTTTTTAATTAGGCCCTCCAGAATTTTTCCCACTATTGATTTGTAGGGAGCTTGGTCTGTAAGTTATAAAGTTGTTCTTATTTTTGTTTTTGTGTATAGGTATCACTTTTGCCCGTCTCCAATCAGTAGGAACAGTATTTTCACTGATAGACTTTTTAAAACTGATTTTTAATTGGCCCGCTGTCTTTTCCATAGTATTCTTCAACAGATTAAGTGAGATATTATCCAGTCTAGAGGATTTATTTTCAACTAGTTTTTCAGAGCCTCCCTTATAACTTTTTTTGTGACTATAGCTGATTGCTCCTTAGAGCAAGGAAATGCCTCATTTGTTGGGTTCTTTGTAGGATAGATATTTATAATAGATAGTGGGAGAGATTCAGTGTACATGGAGCAAAAGTATTTATTAAATTCTGAGGCCATGACTCCTGGTGATATGTCAAATGAATTAGGTTGCTCTTTTGTGAGCTCCTGATAAGGCCTTTAACAATCTGTTCTCATCTGCCATTTAAAACCTCTTGAAATTATTTCGAACTAGCACAAAGTTCCAGAAAATAAGAACAGAGCAGATTGGAAGGGTTCTACAAGTAATATGGTGTAAGGAAACATAGAAATACCTGCTTATCTACACTGACACTGTCACTGGTGCCGGTCAGAGCATAGACCCCAAAGAGACATAAGGCCGACTCGCAGCTGATCACCCACATGACTCTTCTCCACAGGCTGCTATAGTGACTCAGCTCATGGCAGAACTCCCCTTGATTGAAATAGTCATGATGGATGTGGCAGGTGATGTCAAGACCTTCAAGTCATCTCTGGAAGCTATCACCAGATGGGTGGGGGAACATCAAGATTCAGGTCAGATCAACAGAAGTTGTGGCTGCAAAGGAGGAAAAACAACTACTTTATTTATGATACAAAATAGCCAAACTTGCAGATCAGACTGATGACCAAGAAGAGAGGTGCAAAAGAAACACCTGCTTCTTACTGGGATTCCAGAAAAAGCCAAAGGTTTGGACTCCATAAAATTAATGCAAAGCATGTTTGAACAGGTAGGTGGGCTGCCACAGGATGGGCACAAATACATTGTAGTATCAATTCACAGGGCCCTTTGCCAGATGTCCCCTGCTGGGAAGAAACAATAAGTTCTGATAGTACTGTAATTAAAAGTGGTGCGCTACCTAATCTGGACAGTTGCTAGTGTATAAAGAGCCTTGTACTATTTCAATTTAAACAAATAACAGCTCTCACTCTGTCCTTATAAGCATGCACATTAGTTATTGTATGTCCACAGTGCCAGACATCTACTGTGCTTTAAGGTACTCTGTGTCATAGGCTGTGGGTAAAGAATGGGCCAACGAGGCAGAAAGGCAGTAAAATAAAGTATGTATTTATACAAATATAAAGCAAACTGATAAGTGGCAAAATAAAAGAGAAGCAAAATGCATCAAAATCAAAAGAAATGCAGCTAGTAATAGCAAGCTATACAGGATGTCAACAGCTTCACATCCTCCTGCTGACTCACTACCTATTCTAGGTGAACAGCATTTATACCTATCAGGGGTCATGTGACCTTTAAACTCCATCCCTGTTCATTCAGTCAAACATGATTTCTTTATATGCAACGTAAATGTTTTATTTACAGTACACAAACATCTTTAATTCAACATAACAACATATATATATACAGACCTAAAAGTGGATTACACTCCTTTTTGGCGTTTTAAAACCATCTCTGGCATCAGGAAGCACACCCCTTCCAGCAGCATAAAATAATTTGGAAAGTGGCTGGCCAGCTCTTAGAACTAAGAGTGCTGGGGCTGAAGGAGGTTGGAATCAGGGCTCTGAAATGACAGCATCAGAAGTAACACCCTCGTTTTACCAAAGACTCAGAAACAGCTCCAAAATGATTGGATTCAATTCAGGAGGGTATGTAGAACTCCAATTACTTTGTTTCAGCAAGAAAACTTCATGCTGGACAAAACTAGAAGGCTAAATGCCTTGGCGACAGTGCGCACGTTCGAGCGGGTAAAAAATTACTGGTGCTCACATTCGCACTGTCGCGCAGGAGCTCAGTGGGATAATTTAACAAAGGAAGCCACATTTTGAACAGCTCTTGTGAAAAGAGCATTACAGTGGACAAGGAAGAGAACCAGGAGGTTCTCAACATTATTTCAAAGCCTGCAAGGCAGAAGCAAGCCTGCAGAGGCACAGCAGGGCAAAACAAGGCTTTTTAGGGCATCTTAAAGCAATGCACTGCAATATTTTAACACAGAGGGCTTTCTTTAACAAACCCCCACAAAATGGGCTAAAATTAGGCATTTTAAAACAGGGGAAGCCTGCGGAGTTAAAACAGCTCCAAATACTATTTTAAACGGAAACATACGTTTTCATTATAAGGAGCATATACAGGTTCCAATCACACAAAACAAAGAGGACAGGATGTTTTTACAGTATAAACAGGGTAGCAGTCCTGACGTCCTCAATAGTGATTATTATTAGTTCTTTTGTAGGCAGAATAGCAATACTGGGATGTACTGGAAGGGGACAAAGATGGATGGACAATAGACAAGACAACTATAAACATATAAACAAAGTGGGTGGCCAGCCCAACAAAGAAACATATAACAGTACAGTTACGACAAAGACAGAGTACAGTAGTACATTCAGGACCCACTATCTTCCTAGAAAAGGGGTGCGACTTCAATCTCTCACATTTCTTCCCACTTAAAACCAACCTAGCAGCTTTGGTTCATAACAATACTTTATAAGTGTACCTGTCATCAGATCTCTCACGAGGAGAGACGGAGCCATAGCCCACCCTCGCCTAAGGCTCCACCTTGGGGTTCCTCTTAATACATAATTAGAAAACAACAACTGCGAAGGACTACTTCCTTCATAGTCCATTATTCAACTTTACCCTGAGGTCTGATAACAGATATGTGTGTCCTCCATTCCATACCTGGACATGAAGTCTGCGTTACTGTGAGCATTACCTTTGTGGTGCTCTATAGTAAAGCGGTAGGGTTGTAAAGAAAGGTACCACCACATGATGTGGGGGTTTTTGTCCTTCATTACATGTAACCAACATAGGGGATTGTGGTCAGTTCACAAATAAAATTCTACTCCCCATAAATAGAAGTGAAGTGCCTCTATGGCCCATCTAATAGCTAGACATTCTTTTTCAATTATTGAGTAATGGATCTCCATTTTGTGTAACTTCCTGCTTATGTATATAACTGGATGCTCTTCTCCATCTAAGATTTGGGTCAACAGGCCCCTATACCATAATTTGAAGCATCAGTTTGCAAAATAAAGGGCTATGTGAAGTCAGGTATCCTTAGAATGGGAGAAGAACATAACCTGGCTTTGACTGAATGAAAGGCATCCTCACACTCAGCTGTCCACTTTACCTTCTCTGGATTCCATTTCTTTGTTAAGTCTGTTAATGGACCAGCTAGTGAAGAAAAATTAGGGATAAACCACTGGTAGTAGCCAGCGAGTCCTAGGAAGGACCTTACATCCTTCTTAGTGATGGGTCTCGGACTGTTAGCTATGGCAGCAACTTTGTTGATCTCTGGTTTTAAATACCCATTACCTACTTGAAAACCAAGGTATTTAGTCTCCTGCAAAGTTATGGTGCATTTCTGTGGGTTTATAGTTAGGCCTGCCTCAGATGTAGTAGCCAGAACCACCGACAGATGCTGAATGTGCTCTTCCCAAGAGGGACTGAAGATAATCATATCATCAAGGTAGGCTGTGCTATATGCTGTATGAGGGGTCAATAGTGTGTCCATCACCCTCCGAAAGATCACAGGAGTGCTGTGTAAGCCAAATGGCATTACCATAAAATGAAACAGGCCCACAGGAGTACTGGACGCTGTCTTCTCTTTGTCTACAGGGTCTAATGGAATTTGCCAGTACCCTTTAGTTAAGTCTAGGGTACTGATGTACTTGGCACTTCCTAGGTGGTCAAGAATATCGTTGATGCATGGCATCGGATAACTGTCAAATTGTGACACAGCATTCAGCCTTCTGAAGTCCAGAGAAATACGGATGCCCCCCTTCCTTTTTCCCAACCACCACCATAGGAAAACACCACTCGCTATGAGATGGCTCAATAATCCCCATCACCTGCATTTTTCTCACTTCCTGAATGACTTCTTTTCTCACTCTTTCAGGGAGTCTATAAGGTTTTTGCCTACTGGGTTGTTTTTCTGTCACCCTGCTATGGTGACCAGCATCCTTTATTCTTCCGAGTGCATCTGTAAAGGTTTCTTTAAATGTTAACAAGACCTTCTCCAAATCTGCTTTCTGAATTTCTGTTAACTCAGGGTTTATGTACAAATCAGATGCCTTCCCTATGCCCTCTAGATGCTGGTATGCTATGTCTAGTTCATTGTTGGACTCAGGAAGTACATAGCTGCATAAAAGGGTTGGTCTTTCTGCCCAAGCTTTTAACAAGTTAGCATGGCAACTGCATCTTTTGTTCTTTTTATCGGGCATTTCTAATTCATATGTTACAGGACCAGTTCTTTGAATGACTGTGTAAGTGCCTTGCCACTTCATAAGCAGTTTATGCTCAGAAGATGGTAGTAACAGCAACACTTTGTCCCCTGGGCTGAATTCCTTATGCTCAATCCCTCTGTCATAGTATTCTTTCTGTTTCACCTGTTGTTGTGCATTGGTATTATGAGCTTTCTGTACATAAGAAATTAAACGCTGGCTCAATTAAGGCCAGTATTCTAGGGGAAGTGGCTCTGTTTTTGCTTAGTGTCTTCCCATTCTTCTTTGATTACATCTAGAGGCCTCCTTGGATTATGTCCATATAACAGTTCAAATGGTGAAAAGCCTATGGAAGCTTGTGGAACTTCCCTTTATGCGAACATTATATAGGGGAGGTAGGTGTCCCATTTGTTCCCTTCATCAGCTACAAATTTCTTCAGCATCTGTTTCATAGTTTGATTAAAACACTCTACCAGCCCATCCATTTGGGGATGGTAGGGTGTAGTAAACAGCGCTTCAATTCCTAAAGCCTGGTACAGATGTTTTAGCAGAGCTGAACAGAAATTAGGACCCCTGTCTGTTAAAATCTCTCTTGGTATCCCCATCCGACGGAAGATTTTTATGAGTTCATCAGCTATCTTAGGGGCTGTGACAGTTTGTAGAGGGATGACTTCTGGGTGCTTTGTAGCATAATCTACCACTACCATAATAAACCTGTTTCCTTTGGAACTTTTGGGAAAATGTCCAACAATGTCCATTGCTATCTGTTCGAAAGGAGTCGTCACGAAAGGTAATGGTAGTAGGGGAACTTTGTCCTTACGGCCAATTTTTGTTACTTTCTGGCACTCTTCACAGCTTTTGCAGTAAGCTGTGACTTGTTCATGGATGCCAGGCCAGTAAAACCTATACAGAAGGCGACTCAGTGTGCGGTCCCTTCCCAAATGTCCAGCCATTGGAATACCATGTGCTATACCCAACAGCTGATTTCTGTTTGACTGGGGCAACATTAACTGTCTACAATTTCCCCTGTTAGGGAATTCGTACATACCCTGTGTAACAAACCATTAATAATCTTATAGACATGATTTTGAGACCCATCCGTTATTCCCACCTGTGAAAAGAATGGAGTTAGGGTATTATCATCTTTTTGTGCTTCTTTAAATTCTATACTACTAAAATTATGAATCTTGTCAGAAGTAATAGAGTAGAGACACTGTGATCATGAACAATAGTATTTTTATTTTGGAGAGTCCAAAGTTCCTTTTCTTATCTTTTCTGGCTCTTGGGTTTTCTGTCTTTTCCAACACTTTCATAAAAGTCTCCATCAAAAGGAAATGTCTGTCTCAATGTCTCTTCCCTCTTTGCCTGTGCTCTGGTGGTAACAGCACTAATGTTAGTGGTTAGCAATGTCTCAAAGTTTGGATAGTCATGTCTGATCACAATTGGGATGGGAAGATGGGGCACCACACCCACTTGTATTCTCTGGGTGTGCCCGTCCACCTGCACCACTGTCTCTTTTAATGGGTATCGATGTATGTCCCCATGGATACATGTGACTCCAGTAGTTGGTCCTTTTGGGTCAATTCGGGTCTCTATCAATGAGGCATGCACTAGTGTTTGTCTGCTTCCAGAGTCTATGGGATCTGATACTATTCTCTCCCTGACCCATACTGGCACAATATAATGTCCCCAATTGGCAACAGCCATGTGTGCATCCTCTGTTTTCCTTCTAGGGCAAAATCTGGCAGTGTGCCCTCTACCGCTGCATTCATGGCACACAATGTCCTGATTATACCCCTTCCCAGATTTAGGGTTATGTCTAGTCCCAGGGGTGCTATTACTCTTGAGTAATAGGGTTAAGATTATTAGAAGACTGTCTTACCGTGGGTCGATGTGTCAAGGAGCTTCCCAAACTTCTGTATCTGTGAGGTCTCGCTGTTATATATTCCTCTGCCAGTCTTATTGCTATATCTGAGGATTCTGGGTGATGCTTCTTTACCCAAAGTTGCACATCTTGTGGTAGTATCCTTATAAATTGTTCCAGGATAATAGCTTCCAGGATTTGCATCACTATCCTGGTGTTAGGTTGCAGCTATTTGATACACAAGTCCTTCAACTGGGTGTATGCATCTTGGGGGCATTTGTATTATGAAATTTGAAAGACCAAAAGCATTGTCTATAGGTTTTGGTACTGATGTCATACCTCTTCAGGATAGCTTGCTTAACTCATTTCCTCCACAAGATGTCTGTATTCTGCAGGCTAGAGTTTTCTACTGTGTCCAAGAATGAATCCAGACGTGAGCTGCAGTGTTCTTGTGTGCCCATGCTACGTCTGGAGTCGCCACTGTGATTTTTTACAATTACTTACCACCCAATGGAACTAGGGCTTTTTTAACATCTGTGGGTGATACCCCACATTGTAAGCCTTTTTTCATTGGCTTGCAAGTGCAGGGTTCTCATAGCAAAATCTTATGTAAGCCCAGTTTGAAAGTTGGCATCCTTATTTTGCACACTTTGCTGCTGCACTCAGGTTGGATTGGAGCTGAGCCATCTTTATTAGCGTTTTACATTTGTGAGCCGCCAGATATATTTCCATCTACTACTGTGCTTCTACCAGGTATTCCAAGTTTTACAACCTTATTTGTTCGTTTTTGATAATTTCACTGCTTTTGGGGTCTTTCTGTGAGCCGCTTTACTGAGAAATCGAAAACTGGAAGTTGGGCTTCTCAGTGAAGATGGCTCGCAAAACTCGGTAATGTCTTTCTACACTTTTATTGCTCCTGTCATGGGTTTTTAATGTAGAGCTGAGTTTTTTTGCATGGTTTGGCAATTTAGGACCATGTAAGGGTGTAGGAGTGATCATCGGCAAGCTTGTGGGCTCTCGTCACAATTGTTTGCTTTTCACTGTTCTTTCTGGCGTGTGTGCCATGGTTTGGGTACTTTGGCAATTTAGGACTAATTTAGGACCGTGCAAGGGTGATTGTTGCCTTCAGAAATAGCAAACTCGACCTTTTTTTTTGTGCCCATTTTTTGCATGCTCCTAGTTCTTGGATGAGAATTGCTGACGCCAGGAGGACATGCATCCATGGAGCCCATCAGCCAGGTAACGGTGTTTCAACTAGTTGTGCCCCATGTGTTTTTCTGTGTTCTGCCCAGTGAGATGAAGGCTACATGTGGCTTTGTGTATCAGGGGACTGTATTTCTAGGTTTATTTCTAGATTTCTGAAGGATATGATTGGAGGAGGGAGTTGGGGGTTGGGGGGCCATGGGGGTGGTTTTGATGTTTGTGAAGGATGTGGTTCTTGGAGGTCGGTGTGGGGAAATGCTGTTCGTTTTGGTGCCTAGTAGCATCTCACAAAAAGTATTCCCTGCTGTGTCTCTGACCCCCACCACCCGCTGGTTGCTTGGCATTTTAGGTCACCATGGAATCCATTTTGTGTAATGGCCATGGTGTTTTGGGGATGGACACCATTTTTTTAACATGCTGTTTCATGGCAGTTGGGGGGAGATGATACCAAACACACCAAGAAATCCATTTTGTGGGTTTTATTCTGTGCTGTGGGAGGTGTTGGGTGTTGGAGGGTGGGACTGTGGTCATCTGAAGATGCCAGGGGATCCATTTTGTGTATAGTGCCAGGTCTCAGAAGGTGGGAGAAGTCCACAGACAATGGTGAATTCTGTTTTATCAACCAGTGCCATCCAACAAATAGCAGTCTCTGGTGTCATGGTGCACCCCTTCCATGCTCATGGACCTGGTGCCATCAAACAAAATGGCTTCCATGGTGTCAAAGTGGTCAGGCATAATGCAATTGTGCGGTGGTGTTGATGGTGGGGGGGGGGCAAGTCCCTGACAAAAGGCACTCCATGCTGTGAGGTGGTGATGAGTCTCAGAGGGTGGTGGGGAGCCCCCAGACAACAGGCAATGCTGTTTGTGGGATGGTGGAGAACACTTGCCACCAGGGAATCCATTTTGTGGGATGATGTCATATGTTTCAAGGTAGGATGGAGGACCCTGACAGCATGGCAACCATTTTGTGTAATGGCGTCAGGTCTCGGAGGGAGGGGAGTGACCCAGACAACAGGTACTGCTCTTTGTTGGATGGTGCCAGGCCTTGTGTCACATGCCACCATCCCACAAACAGCACTGTCTGTTGTCTGGGTGATTTCCCCTCCCTCTGAGACCTGACACCATCACACAAAATGGTTGCCATGCTGTCGGTGACCTCCATCTCACCTTCAAACATGCAAAACCATCCCACTAAATGGATTCCCTGGTGGCCTATGTTCTCCCACCTGCGGCTGGGTGTTTAAAAAAGTGATGTGATATATAGAGAATGCCATTTTGTGTTGTTGCCAGCTTTGGGGGATGGGGGGAGGGACCACTGAACACCATGGGGAATGCTGTCATGCTTGTTGGTGGATACTGTAGGGTGTGGCGAACACTGGCCACCAGGGAATCCATTTTGTGTGACGGTTTCATATGTTTGGAGGTGGGATGGAGGACCATGACAGCATGGCAACCATTTTGTGAGCAGGCATCAGGTCTCGGAGGGAGGTGGGTCACCCAGACAACAGGTAGTGCTCTTTGTTGGATGGTGTTGGGCCTTGTGTTACCTGCCACCATCCCACAAACAGCACTGTCTGTTGTCTGGGTGATCCCCCTCCCTCTGAGACCTGACACCATCACACAAAATGGTTGCCATGCTGTCGGTGTCCTCCATCCCACCTTCAAACATATGGCACCATCCCACAAAATGGATTCCCTGTAGTCTTGTGATCTCGGACCTGTGGCTGGTTGTTTACAAAAGTGATGTGATATAAACAGAATGCCATTTTGTGTTGTTGCTGGCATTGGGGGTGGGGGCAGGGACCACTGAACACCATGGGGAATGCTGTCTCATTTGTTGGTGGATACCATAGGGTGTGGAGACCACAGGTCACCAGGGAATCCACTTTGTGGGATGGTGTCATATGTTTGAAGGTTAGATGGAGGACTCTGACAGCATGGCAACCATTTTGTGTGATGACGTCAGGTCTCAGAAGGAGGGGGGTCACCCAGACAAAAGGTATTGCTCTTTGTTGGATGGTGCCGGGCCTTGCATCACCCATTATCATCCCATAGACAGCACTGTCTGTTGTCTGGGTGATCCCTCTCCCTCCGAGACCTGATGCCAGCTCACAAAACAGTTGCCACGCTGTCAGGGTCCTCAATCCCACCTCCAAACATATGAAACCATCCCACTAAATGGATTCCCTGGCGGCCTATGTTCTCCCACCTGTGGCTGGGTGTTTAAAAAAGTGATGTGATATACAGAGAATGCCATTTTGTGTTGTTGCCGGCTTTGGGGGATGGGGGGAGGGACCACTGAACACCATGGGAAATGCTGTCATGCTTGTTGGTGGATACTGTAGGGTGTGGCGAACACTGGCCACCAGGGAATCCATTTTGTGGGATGGTTTCGTATGTTTGGAGGTGGGATGGAGGACCCTGACAGCGTGGCAAAAATTTTGTGAGCTGGCATCAGGTCTTGGAGGAAGGTGGGTCACCCAGACAACAGGTAGTGCAATTTGTTGGATGGTGTCGGGCCTTGCATCGCCCACCACCATCCCACAAACAGCACTGTCTGTTATCTGAGTGATCCCCTTCCCCCCGAGACCTGATGCGAGCTCACAAAACGGTTGTCACGCTGTCAGGGTCCTCCATCCCACCTCCAAACATATGAAACCATCCCACTAAATGGATTCCCTGGTAGTCTGTGGTCTCCCACCTGCAGCTGGGTGTTTACAAAAGTGATGTGATATACAGAGAATGCCATTTTGTGTTGTTGCCGGCTTTGGAGGGGTGGGGGAACTGAACACTGTGGGGAATGCTGTCATGTTTGTTGGTGGACACCGTAGGGTGTGGAGAACACTGACCACCAGGGAATCCATTTTGTGGGATAGTTTCATATGTTTGGAGGTGGGATGGAGGACCCTGACAGTGTGGCAACCATTTTGTGAGCTGGCGTCAGGCCTCGGAGGGAGGAAGGGGGGTCACCCAGACAACAGGTACTGCTCTTTGTAGGATAGTGCCAGGCCTTGCAATGCCCGTCACCATCCCACAAACACCACCATCCCACAAAATGGATTCCCTGGTGGCCTTTGGTCTCCCACCTGCGACTGGGTGTTTACAAAAGTGATGTGATATACAGAGAATGCCATTTTGTGTTGTTGCCAGCTTTGGGGGGTGGGGGAAGGGACCACTGAACACCGTGGGGAATGCTGTCATGTTTGTTGGTGGATACTGTAGGGTGTGGAGAACACTGGCCACCAGGGAATCCATTTTGTGGGATGGTTCCGTATGTTTGGAGGTGGGATGGAGGACCCTGACAGCATGGCAAAAATTTTGTGAGCAGGTGTCAGGTCTCAGAGGAAGGGGGGTCACCCAGACAACAGGCAGTGCTATTTGTGGGATGGTGGCGGGTGATGCAAGGCCCAGCACCATCCAACAAAGAGCAGTACCTACTGTCTGGGTGATCCCCCTCCCTCCGAGACCTGACACCAGCTCACAAAATGGTTTCCACGCTGTCAGGGTCCTCCGTCCCACCTCCAAACATACGGAACCATCCCACAAAATGGATTCCCTGGAGTCTCATGGTCTCTGACCTGTGGCTAGCTGTTTACAAAAGACATGTGATATAAAGAGAATGCCATTTTGTGTTGTTGCTGGCTTTGGGGATGTGGGCACGGGCATCACAAAGCCAGATATCTGCCGTCTGGCTTGTCGTGGTTGGGTGAAGCGCATTTCATGGCTGATCTATGAAGAGACCTGTGGTGTTCATACAGTGTTCCTGGAAAATGTGATCCAGGACGCCATCACCTTCACCAAGCACACCAAGAGAAAGACTGTTACAGCTATGGATGTAATCTATGCACTCCAACGAAAAGGCCACACTCTCTACTGCTTCGGAGAGGGACTGATTACAGATGTAAATTTAAAAAGGAAAAAAACTTTTTCGTGATGGTGCCAGCTTTACGGTGTGGGGTAGTTCTGTACATTTATGATATTGGTAGTCTTATACATACGTCATGGTGATGTGTGTGCACACAGGTTATACTGCTTGTTTAGGTTTTGAAGATGGTGGCCTAGGTGAGTCGTGTCTGCAGTGCAAAGATGTTTTTTGTATTTTTTTGGATTGCTGATGATCAAGAGACTGCCCTGAGATCGAGAAACCTCCCCAGATCAAGAGACTACTTTGAGAGACTACTCCGAGATCGAGACTACTTTGAGGGACTACTCCGAGATCGAGACTACCCTGGTATCGAGACAGAGTTGGCTGTTTTCCTGCGAGAGACCGCAACCCCACAGATTATCACTGGAAATATGGCTAATGTGTACAAAAATGACCTGCTAGACCTGTTTGATAGTGCCAGTGACAATGAGGCTGATGATTTTCAAGGTTTTGATGATTCCGACATCAAGGTGGACTTGGTGCGTATGATGCCTTTGGTTACACCAGACAGTGACAGTGATTACAGTGACAATGATGATCTGCCCCTGGCTACACTGCGGCGGAAGAGGCACTCCACGGAGAGTGAAGAGGATGATGTGCCACTGGCCAAGCTACGTCAGCAGAGGAATGACACAGACAGTGAAGATGATCTTCCTTTAGCTACACTGCAGCGTGCAAGTACCCAAATTGATGTTGATGACCATCATGAATGACATAAAGTTGATGCAGAACAACCTGAGCAACCTTCACCACATCTGGATGCTGGTCACAATGATGGATGGACAGGTTGCTTACAGCAGGTCCATGTTGAGGATTTCAAGGAGCCTGTGGGTCCCACCACACTGATGAGTGCAGAGAAAACTCCCATGGATTTTATGAACCTGATATTCCCACCAATTCTCTATGACCTGATTGCCGAGGAGACAGACCAGTGCAGTGCCCGTAAGCAGGCAGAAGCGAACAAAGTTGACCACCAATGGACTCTAATAACTGCATGCGACATAAAAGCTTTATTTGGAATGCGACTATACATATCTGTTACAAAGGTGCCACACTACCACATGTGCTGGGGAAGCATCATCTCTATGGACATTTACCAATTTCAAAGTTAATGACCCGTGAGCGTTATGAGAAGATTATGCAGTATCTGCACGCCAGTGACAGCACGCCAAATCCACCAATATGATCGCAAGAGCATGATAAGCTACATCATGTTCGACCAATTATCAACCATGTTATCAAGGCATGCAAGACGGAGTACAACCTACACTGAGAAGTGTCAATTGATGAGGCAATGGTGGGCTTTAGAGGACGACTGTCCTTCAAGCAATAAATGCGATGCAAGCCACAATGGTATGGGATAAAAGTATGGGTCCTTGCAGATCCTCATAACGGTTATGTGTCCGACTTCCAAGTGTACACAGGAAAGGTTGCTGGCGCGTGGAAGTGGGCCTTGCAGAGAGGGTTGTGAAAGACCTGACTAAGGATCTTCGTGGCAAAAGGCACCATCTATATTTTGACAATTACTTTACTTCGGTTCACCTGGCAAAAGAACTTTTGAACGTTGGCTTGTACTCATGTGGAACAATGCGGACCAACAGGATTGGATGGCCTTTGGAACTTAACAAATTATCAATGAAAAAGAAAGCTTGTGGTTATTATGAACAACGACAGAATGGTTCACTTGTTGCCACAGCGTGGAAAGACAACCATCCCATTTTCTTGCTCTCAACAAACCATGACCCTACCTCACCAGCAACGTCTGTGCCCAGGAGACAAAGACATGGCACTGTTGTATCAATTGCATGTCCGGACGTACTGCAGCAGTATAACATGCACATGAATGGTGTGGACATCTCTGACCAGCTTCAGGGGCAGTACCCATGCACCAGAAAATCAAAGAAGTGGTGGATATACCTTTTCTGGTTTTTGTGGGACATGGCATTGGCACATGCGTTTACTCTGTTCCAAGAGAGTGTAAATCATGTTCAGCAATTGAAGACTGGACAAGTGACTAAGCACAGACAACTGAATTTCTGCATGTTCCTCTCTGAGAATCTGTTGGAAGGATATGCACATAGAAGACGTAGTGCCTCACTTCCAGTAAATGCACAGAATCCAACTTGTGATGGAGTACACTACCCCGTGAAAGGGAAGAAGGGGAGGTGCAGAAATTGTTCACAGAAGAAAATACGTGCTGAACCTTCATATACATGCAGCACATGCAAAGTACACCTCTGCGTTGATTGTTTTCCTGAGTATCACCAGTACAGATAGAGGCTCAAACTGGCAACACAAGAAGACTTACCCCTAGTACTTCCTCTGCAGCTTGTCTGACTACATGATGGGGAGCTGCATGACAAGGGAACAGACATACCAGATTGTGAGAGTTCGAGAGACCAGAGTGCTGTGACTGCGAGAGAGAGAGACAGGGGTGTTGTGACTGTGAGAGAGAGAGAGACCAGAGTGTTGAGACTGCGGGGGAAAGAGAGACCGGAGTGCTGCAACTGTGGGGGAGAGAGGGACTGGAGTGTTGTGACTGTTTGGTTGAATCAGATTCCTGGGGGGGGCAACTTTCAGAGCCCTTAGAGAGACCAGAGTGTGCAACTTAGAGTGATGAGATGCACAGAGGTGGTAGGAGATGCATCATAGAGCAGGATGAGGAAATGGCAGAGGAGAGCAGCAGCTGACATGAAGAATGGTTCAATAGCGGAAGCGAGAAACTGGATGAAAAGGTATGGTGGCAGGTATGTCAGACGCAGTGTCATGGGCGTGGATCAGATTGTCTTGTGTTGGTGGAACACCTGCTTGGCCCGTTGGTGTTTCAGAGGTAATGCAGAGACATGCCAGTCATTGAATGGGCTGCGTCAAATGAAAATTAAAAAAAATTGAGCTAAAAGAGGCCTGGTGAGTGAAGGTAAGGGAACAAAGAAGGAAGGAAGGAAGGCTTCATGTTAGATTGGATGACAAGGAGAAGAACGCACGCATGATTACTTGTAAGGGGTCACCAATGTTGTTTCAGGGGGATCATGTGTCTTCTACAGCCAGGACCCCCTGACGAAAGTATGGCACTAAGGTCACAGTGTGGTGGCGAAGGTGACAATAGGAAAGTTCGTTGTAGGGGGACATACAAACGGTGCATTGACAAACATAACTGCCCGGCAAATGAAGAACTGTCTGAAGGATCAACGGAAATGGGATAAAAGGGGATGTAACACTGTGAAGACACCAAGAGTCATGTGCAGCAAGGCCTGTTGGCAGCTGTAGCATTACATGATTCGGACAAAGGATCATGCGCACACACGAAGGTTGTTTTGCGGTTGTGGAACAATGCACGGGACTGCTTCTGGATGGATGTTGGATCATAGCTGCACTTACAAGATATTGTCTAACTGTTCTTTGTTAGCTTGTGGGTGGCTTAGGCCATCCATATGGAGTCCAGAAGAAGTGTAATGCACAGTGACACAGATTGCATCATGCTGCGGGCCTTTTGGTGGTTGGAAGAAGGCTGATGTGTAATGGGCATGGTTGTTCACAGCTGCAGGCCGAGATTGTTAGGAACAGAGTGAGTCAGTGACTCCTGGATGTCTGTTTGTGGGGTGGACGGGGTTTTGGCTGATGGATCTTGAGTGGCAGACATGTGGTTGCGTGAAGCAAGTTTTGATTGTCCTAAGAGTTGATTGGAACATCCGTGGCTAGGCGAAAGACACAGCAGCCTATGCAGTCTTTGGCACTGGGCCAAATAAAAAAAAAAATGCAGAGCTAATGTGGACTGGTGACTGCGATAACAAGTAGTGATCTGTATCTCACGCACCAGACCAATGGGGCAAGCTGACAGAGGTACTGGAGAGCACAAACTGTTCCAAGCACACCAGGTGGTGCATTGGCACGTGCGACAAACCTTGCTCCACTAACTCTTCCAGCACTGTTGTGGAGTGGTGGATTTAGCTCCACATTTTTTTATTTTCATTTGGATGCAGAGCCCCACGACATGCATGTTGATGTCATGCTGTGTAATCTGCGTTACGTGGCAGGCTCATGCATTGCTGCACTTGTGGATTGCTTCCATCGTATGGGCACATGCAGCTCATTCTCTGACAACTGGACACGCTCAGAATCGCACTCATAAGGAACCTGACTTTTGGATTGCATGGCTACGTGAGTGGACCACAGCCACAAGCAACTTCAACGCAGTCTTGCTTTCAACAAAATGTGTTGTTTGTTGTGTTATTTCTAAAATCATACTGTTTGCATACAAGAAACTGATAACACAATATAGAGTGTAATGGTCTTAATTATGAAAAAAGACAACAAACACTGGAAACGGAAATTGAGTTTATTAGGATCACAATTGGAAACATCAACCAATAAGGAGCCTGCACAGTCACAAGCCTTGGGAATAGATGGCCTGGCATTTAATTAATTCATTGTTTTTGGTTTACCTCAACAGGGGGGTTCAGTAGGAAGCAGCTCCCAGATGCGTGTATCAACAAGTGATTTCATATCTTGAGTACACTGAGGCAAAAAAGTCATGGGACACTGTAAGCCATTGAGTTATCAACTGCACAGAAGCCAAATCGCAGGTCCAACCCAAGTGAGGATATGGCAGCAGGCAAGCAAACACAAGGTACGTGGGGTGTACAATCCATGATAGGAGAAAAGCAGGGGTAGTGAGGGACAAGGGTGAAGTGTCACATATGGATCTATGGTAATGATATCTTGCATTTGGTTGCAGGTGACAGGAGCAAGCATCTCAGCATCTGGATATGTGGTCACTCCTTTGTTTACTGGGTCGCAGAAAGAGCACAGTGGAGCAGAGGAGGACAAAGCTTGTGGTTAGGAAAAAACAGAGTGCAAGTTCATTGGATTGGAAGGTGAGGAAAATGGTCGGATGGACAGATTCCAGTGCTCCGGGAGAAACATGGTGGGCCTCATCTGAACATTCTGATTATTCATTTGGGAGGCAATGATCTGGCAACCTGCCCACTGTGGGAACTGAAGGGAACCATAAGGCAGATGCTGCATCAAATCAAGTGCCTGGTGGCTCAGGGTCCATATTGTATGGTCTGACATTGTGCAGTGGTTAAAGTGGAGTGGAGCACGAGATGTGTGGGCCATTGGGAAAATCAGAAGACTACACAATGGATTCATGTTGTCTATGATGGATACCATGGGCTGTTCAGTGGTCCAGCACCCTGGCCTCGGTTTTCACAGGCCTGGAGTGTACCGGCCAGATGGTGTACACTTGATGGATGAGGGACTGGATGACTTTCTGAAGAACTTGAAGCATGGCATGGTAGCAACTACACATGGATGACTGAATGTAATTTTATATTGAATAAATGCATGGCGGAGGCCATTTACTCAAGCTCCTGGTATGTGTGTATTTAGTTTGTTCACCCGTGCGTGTGAGTGAGTGTGTGGACACAGCAGAACAGAGGTTGGGACTACACCAGGTAAGAATGTAAGAATGTAGAAATCTCTTCAGTGCAGATCATCATGAGACGCCATCTGAAAAGGTAAGAAAAATGTGATTGTGGTGATTGTAGTAATTTTGTTGTTGACATTCTGTAGTCTATATGATGCGACTTGTGGCCACCGTGCCAAATACCATGGGTGCCACCATGCACATATTTGTATGTGTTGTGATGTTATGCCCACAAAGTGTGCAACACTGCTCATTATTACATGGGCATGTTGTGAGAGAGGTGGTGCCGTCGTGCACCTCGTGATTTGTGGTGATGCTGTGTTGTTGAATGTCTTTGCATATGTTGATGGTGCATTGTGTGTGTATGGTTGGATAAAAATGATAGAAAGACTAAATATATAGATATATATGTATATGTGTATACGTGTGTGTGTGTGTGTCTATGTGTGTATATATAAATGTGTGTATATATGTATATGTCTGAATGAGTGGCAAGTGAGCTTGGGGAATATAATGAGTGGTGGAGAATAGCGTTGCACTGATTAATGGTTCCCTGTGCTCACTTGACACAAGTTCAGATCTATTCTGTATCACATACCTATCAATAACTTTGTCCTTTTATACAATAGGACTGTTTTGTGTGTTTTTTTTGGTTTGGTGATGAAATCACGGTGTGATAGTGGGAGTTTTCTCACTGCGCACTTTAGGAGGTATGCACACTTGTTTATGGTATGGTGTGTATGGCTGACACTTGGCTGTCATGAGCCCAGAGTCACCTAAACAGCTTGAATAAAATGTAGTTTTTTGTAATTTCAGCAAGTATAAAAGAAAATGTTTTGATTCCCTTTCCAATGGTGCTATGCAATCCATTTTAATTTACTGAACAGTTGGCCGCTGACAGTTTATGTATCATGTATACTTTAGGATTTAAAAATAACTGGCTTCCCCTTTTTCCCATTGGGAAACCATGGCGTAATTTGCTGTTATAAAGGAGTGTTTATAACGGCAAACACACACACGGTTTCCCTCACTGTGCACATGCACACGCAGCAGCGCGACTGCTCGCCACTTCCATGTCGCCTGAACCAGCACTGCCAGAAGAACTCAGCAGTAAGTTTTTATGTGTTATTTTTGCCCACTGTACAGCAGCAACTGGGGTAGAAACTGTGGAATCCTGACAAAAAAAAAAGAGAAACCGTTTTTAAAACACGGCGACTCAAATCTGCAAACTGAAACTAAGCCGAACTGTGGTCACCCTGAAATGTTTTTATTTTATATAATTGCTGAGGCAAAAAAGGGAAACCCGGTAACTATATAAAATAAAATATGGGTCTGGGTGTGTGTAAACTTGAATTTACACACACCATTGGAGTTAGATGCTACGCATAAACCCCTCGAGCTTTTCTCTCAGGGTTTATGCAGCATTAAACCCCTCGGGTGCGTAAATTCTCATTACACACCCAGACCCATACTTTATTAGCTATTTTGCATTTGTTTATGGCATGGTGTGTATGACTGATATTTTGTCCTCCAAGAACCATGAGCAATATATCTTAGCCAGTATAAAACAAAAACTGAATTGATTACAATTGATTGCATAGCACCATTGGAAAGGTAATTTAGTGATGAACAGATTGTGTGCTGACATTTTGTGTGTAGCATGTATTGTTCAGGAGTTTTTTGCATTTGCTTATGGCATGGTGTGTATGGCTGACATGTGGACCCTAAAGAACCACCTAAGCACTATGAATAAAACTGAAATTCTGGGTATCTTAGCCAGCATAAAACAAAAACCAAATTGATTACAATTGATTGCATAGCACTGTTAGAAAGGTAATTTAGTTATGAACAGATTCTGTTCAGATATTTTGTGTGTATCATGTATAGTTCAGTAGTTATTTGCATTTGTTTATGGCATGGTGTGTTATGGCTGACATTTTGTCCATCAAGAACCACCTAAGCATGTTGAATATAACACACATTCTGGGTATCTCAGCCAGTATAAAACAAAAACCACATTGAGCACAGTTGATTGCATAGCACCGCCGGAAAGGAAATTTTGTGATAAACAAGTTTGCTGCTGATATGTTGTGTGTATCATGTATACTTTAGGAGTTATACGCATTTGGATCACGTGATGAGCTAGCGTGGAAAAGACATCCTTGAGGTTGCTTCCGAGTAGCGCAGAATAAACTACATTATTATAGCTGTTTGAGACCTCACAACTTCGACTGTAACAGAGAGCTTCGATTCCTAACAAGGTCCTGTGTTTCGGGGAGTGAGTCGAGTAAACAGAATTTAGGAGTTTACTCACTAGATGCAGAATCGGGCCTGGCTGCTAGTATGGCCGAGATGGAAGGTGGAAGCCCTGAGCCTCTGGCTGCAAGAACGCCAGCTGTTAAGCGCTCAAAACCCCACTCCTAAGTTCCAGAGGAGAATGAAGATCCACGGGCAGAAGAACAAGGGGGGCATACATCCTCAGATGATATTGTGGAAATTAAACATATACTGCAAGGACTAGTGGCTGATTTCTCTACATTAAAGCCTGCTCTTAATGCTTTAACACAAAGGGTGGGGATGTTGAGGCCAGGGTTGCTTCACAGGAGAGAATGACGGTGGCTATGGATCAGGAGGTGATCACTCTCAAAAGGCAAGTTAAAAAGTTAGAGGATCACCTGGAAGATTAGAAATCACGCAGTCGGAGGAACAATTTAATTATGGTGGGTCTCCCTGAGAAATCGGAAGGCTAGGACTGTGTAGCCTTTATGCAGGATCTCCTCCTGAAATTGTTTGGTCCAATGCTGCTTGGTGAATCATATAATATCGAGAGGGTGCACCGTTCTTTGACAGAGACCCCCCACAACTGGAGCTCGATCTCGGGTCCTTATAATGCGTTTTTTTGAATTTTAAAGAGAAGACTCATGTATTGAATAAAGCCAAAACAAATAGAAATCTGCAGTGGAATGTGGCCTCTATCTGGCTTTTCCAAGGTCTAATACCTTCAGTAAGAGAGAAACAGAAGGAATACATGGAGATTAAGAAGAAGTTATACTTGGCAGGGGTGAAATTCAGATTACAATACCCAGCTACGCTGATTGTGAGGTTACCGAAGGGAGATAGGAGGTATGCGACGGCAATCGATGCCATAGAAAACCTCTGGGTGGAGCTACCAGCCTTGTTTAAACCTGCGACTTGAAAGTCTGAGGGGCCTGCAAGATTGTATGCTGGAAAGTGACAAATATGAGTAGGAAGGATCAGGAAGTGCTGCGATAGCTGGTAGCGTTCGATTAACTGCATCTTTACTCCACATTTCGGAGAAGAAATCTGCCGTTTCATTGGTGGGACTGCTTCAGATCAATTCTATTCGGGACTGTTAATTAAGGGCTCCTTACTGGTTTTGTTTTTCTGGGGTTTAATCGGCCCGAGACCGCTAACAATCCTGGTCTTTCGGTTTGTGTTTTTTTTTCTTTCCCTCCCAGTTATGTGTTTCTCGCTCTTCGTAGCAAGCTAAAAATCAGTATTAAGAAGAGGATCGAATAATAGATAGCCTGTAGTTTTTTTTATTATTAAAAAAGGGGGGGGGAATGGCAGAGCAGACCAAAGGACCTTATGATTTGAGTGTGAGAAATTGCCAAGGGACAGTGGGGTACTGATTAGCCTATGCTACTGACTAAACCTGCAATGGAACATGGGTTGTTCTTGGGCAGGGTGTTTTTCCTTTAATAAATGATTAAGTATAGGTCTTGGGGCTTACTGTTTTCCTCCAGTGTTTGTTCTTTCTATTTCCTCCCTAATTGGCTATAGCTGGAATAAATAAATGGGGGAATGGACAGGGTGTGGAATGCTCTTTTCTTGATATTAATTGGTATTTCAGTGGCTGTGAGCACATGCGGGGAGAAGGAGGTACTTACTAATGCCTTGGGAGCTTCTTTAACTTAAATAATAGGGGTAATAGGTATTCTTAGAAGTTAACGATGGAATTAATGGTTATGGGGGTCTTTTGTCTTGTCTATATAGGGGAACTCTGGGGGGGCTCGGGGACACTTCAGGGCTAACTCATACACGGATTATGCAGACTAAGGAGGATGATCAGAGGATTGGGGGTTACGGGGGGGAGTTACTGGGGGAAAAGGGGAGCGAGAGAGAGAATCCATGGTGCATATAACAAGGTGGATAGAATGCAAGAGGGTGATAAGCAGGGGTACTGTTATAAACAATGGTATCGATTAAATGTCTCTCATGGAATGTCAAAGGCCTCAGGGGGAGGAAGAAAAGACTGGTAATATTACAATATATAAATCAGGTGGGGTTTCACTTTGCTGCACAACAAGAAACCGATTTAATGAATGAGGAATTATATCTATTTAAGAAAGGATGGGTGGGCAAAGTAATAGGAGCAGGGAATGTGAAAGCATCGGGGTGTGGCGATACTAATAAGGAAAGCTTGCCCATATGCAATTACTCAAATCAAGTCACGAGAGGATGGTAGGGGGATATATGTGTCGGGTAATATTTTGGGAAATCCATTCTTCTGCGCCTCAATTTATGGCCCTACCCCTCTAATTCTGACTTTTTTGCCTCATTGGAAGTTGATATTGCTACGCTCCCATCCAACCCACTTATACTAGCAGGTGATTGGAACCTCTGTCTAGATAATGGGGTAGATAGGAACCCACCTTCTAATCGACTACCTTTTGCAGTCCCCTCCAAACTTCACTGCCATGATCGAAAGGTAGTAGTGACTTAATGACCCCCGTTAAAAATTCTTCCCATGCTCTATTCATCTTATTCCTCCTAGCAGTGTATTCCTGAGCTATTCCTGCATATACTACCTTGCAAGTAGACCAGGCAAGTTTCTTATTCATAAGTGTCGGAATTTGGGTTTGGATAATCTCCATTAGTGCTTCCTCTAATTTGGTCACCGTATTATCAACCGCTAATATCCCTTCACCCAACCGCAATCGGTATGGTTTGAGGGGAATGTTATCTATCTCCCAATGCATCTGAATTGGTGAGTGGTCAGATAGTACCCTGTTGAAAGTGGTCAATTCTTTGATGCCCCTTAATGCTGCCTTATTAACCAAAAAAAAAATCAGTTCTGGAATGTGACTTGTGTACTCCAGAGCAAAAGGTCATCTCAGTATCCCCTTTGTTATACATCCTATAGGGGTCTACTAGTGCCAAAGCTTCCATTATTACTGATCCTCAGGGAATACTATGCTGGGATCTATCAAGAGGGGGGTACTAGCTCAGAGGAAAAGATTAGAGGGTTTCTTGATAAAGTACCTTTGCCCAAATTGGATAAAGAGCATGCCCAGGCTCTGGCAGCCCCAATTTGTGAGTTAGAAATTATGGCTGCAATTAAAAAATTGCCAAATGGTAAGACACCAGGGCCTGATGGCCTATCGGCTAAATTTTATAAAGTTCATTTATTGACCGTATTCCCTCTTTTGAAAGATCTATTCTTGAATATTATGAAAGATGGGGTTCCTCATCCTCCTCTATACCAGGCTTATATTACACTAATTCCAAAGCCGGATAAGCCAAGGGATCTGCCTGGCAATTACAGACCCATAGCTTTAATAAATCAGGATATTAAAATTCTTGCAAGGATACTGGCTAATAGGGTTTTAAAAGTTGCTCCTTTATTAATCAGTCAGGACCAAGCTGGGTTTATGCCAGGTCGGAGGGCACATGATGCATTAAGGAAATTGTACCACATCCTTCATTGGGCTTCCAACTCCAAGTCTGCTATGGCACTGATTGCACTTGATGCCGAGAAGGCATTCGATAGGGTTTCCCATAATTTCCTATTTTTTACAATGGAGAAAATGGATTTCCCGAAGGACTTTCTCAGAGGCCTTAAAAATCTTTGTAGTGCCCCTACTGCTAGGGTCCTGTGTAACGGCTACCTTTCTAAAGAGTTCCTGCTGATGAATGGGACTAAACAGGGTTGCCCTCTGTCACCAATTTTGTTTAACATTTACTTGGAACCTTTATTAAGGGCATTTCACATGGAGCCTGAGGTTCAGGAAATTAAGGTTCATGAGATGGAGCTTAAATTTTCATTTTTTCCTGATGATATATTGTTGCATCTATATAATCCAGCCGAAAGCTTCCAAAAAGCCCTGGAAATTATTAAGCAATTTTTGGAGGTTTCCAACTATAAATTAAATATAAGCAAAACACCGGTTCTCCCTCTTACCGTGTACACTTATAAAGCAGATTTTGAACACTTGCAAATTAACTGGGCCCCAATTAAAATTAAATATTTGGGCATCTGGATTATGGCCAAAACAAAAAATGGGGTGGAAGAAAATGTGGACAAGCTTCTGACCACAATTAAAAATGATATTTTAAGGTGGCTCAAATGCCCCCTGAACTTCACTGCCAGACTGGCATTAATAAAAATGAACCTCCTACCTAGATTGTTATACCTGACCCACTTGTTACCTTACAGTATTCCCAAGGGAAGGTTTATTAATATCCAAAGGGTAATTTCAGCATTTCTGTGGAATTCAAAATCCCCCAGGAGAAAACATGCTGCCCTACGCCTACCTCATCTTATGGGAGGCATTAAACTTCCGGACCTATTTTTATATTTTGTAGCGGGACAGTTGGGGTTAATGGGACGGTGGAGCAGAACTCGGGAAGAAGGGGGATATATACCCCAACATGGCTCCAACTTGAGCAGTGGATTTTAGAGGACCTGAAACTCTCCCCAACAGCCTTGCTTTTTTGAGATCCTGAGGCCATACCTAAAAGGGGAAGGCTGACACCAATCTTTAAATCAATGATGGTGTGGTGGGATTTTTTTAAACCCTACTCAGAAGAGGGCTCAAAGGGGAGCTAGGGATCAACTTATATTTGGAAATCCTAACTTTCGGCTGGGGGGACGAATAATCAATTAACACTGGGTGCCACAATTAGCTGATCTGAAACTGACAGATTTTATAGTAGGAGATTGGGTGATCCTACCTGTGCAGACCAAGGAATGGGATTTTTTCAGAAAGATTCAGATTACAAATCTGGTGCAGAAATTTTTAAGAGATAATAAAGAAGTGGGTCAGAGTCCACTTACTTGGGACCATTTGAAGGAGATTGATTACTTACAACACCCCTCTCAAAAGTTTACATAGTGCTGTTAGGCTTTGTGAGCTCAGAATCCAGGGCTCACATTTTGTATTGGGAAGAAAGTCTAACCCCCCTGAGGCCTGACTGGAAAGAGATTTGGAAAAATGTTAAATTCCTGCCCATACCGACATATTTACTACACCCCTCCTAAACTTTCTTCTAGAAAACTCAGACAGACAGATCTGTGTTTTAGATGTGGAATGAAACCAGGAGATCTGTTACATGTGATGTGGAGTTGTCCCAAAATACATTCACTATGGGTTCAAATTGGTCATAACATGGATCCGTTATTAAACTATTCGGAGCGTATTAAACCAGAGATCTGTGTTTTGGGAGATATGAAAACGGTTGTGAGAGAGTCAGCTAAGCATCATGTGGCACTGATGTCTGCCCTGGTTAAGGCATTTGTCCTAAGACATTGGAAAAGTGACTGTGTTTATAACTATGATCAGTGGGTTAGAGACCTATTACATGTCTTAGGCTTAAAAGACAAATGATAATAGATGGGAAAAAGAAAATATATGATAAAAGATGGAGGACATTAGAGGTAGTGTACTCAATACAACTGAAGAGTGATCGAACCCAGATCTGTCTGTCTGATTAGGATTAGCTAGCAATTATTTCCTAAGAGAATGTGAAAAGGGAATACGACTTTACTGAGGTGTGTGATTTCGTTTCTGAAAGTACTCTAACCAGTGAGGTATATTACTCTCTTTAGATAGTTCTTAGTTGGATCTATAATGTCTGTCACATCCAAAAGGTTATGATGGGTTCTCTCTCTCTTCCAGGGACACAGTTTTAAAGCTCAGTCCAGAGGACTTATAGTTACTTCAAAGTTAAGGAAAGTAATAAAGAGGGATGTCAAAATTGGAAGCAGATCAGATCTACAGTTAACTTTGAAGGAATAGAGTCATTGTTATAATAGTAAAACCAGACTCAACTTGGATGACTCAATACATTAAAACTGTGTTTGTAAATAGTTTAGGGGATGTATACAGTAGCCACATCCAGTTTTGGGATGTGGGCCCAGAATCTGCCTGTGTATGTATGTCTTCTTTGTTGAAATCATAAACTCTAATAAAGAAGTTTTAAATAATAGGAGTTATACGCATTTGTTTATGGTATGGTGTGTATGGTTCAGATTCATGCCTCAAACCTCGCCAAAGCACCTTGACTAAAATGGTAAAAACATATATTTTATGCTATAGAAATAGCTGTCTTTTTAACAAACAAATTATTAAAACTACATCTAGTTTCTGCATGCTGCATTTGGTGTTGATATGTCACATATTTTCCAACAAAAAAGGCTTAAAGTGCATTTTTTGTGTGAAAATAATTTTTTTTGCTGTTTCAACCAGCATAGAAAATAAAATAAATTATGTATCATTAATTGCATACCATCATTGGAAAGGTAATTTTATGCTGAACAAGTTTGCCACTCATACTTTGTGCCTAGCACACACGGTTCTTGAGCTATTAGCATTTGATTGTGACATGCTGATTATGGCTTGATTTTGCTTAGAAAGCCCCAGGATTCACTGTTATCAGTATACAGTGCTGCAACTTCAGAGAGCTCCTGAGGAGGCAATGAGTTAACTCAATCATAGTCATTTACTTGATTAATGTCTACGTGACTATAAGCAAGCTGGACCTTTCTGGTAAAGTAGGGGGGCTAACCAAATTACCCACTGGTCCCTGGGCCATGCACAAGCAGTTTCCACCCTTTCAAATGTCATTAGATATGCCTCAATAGAGGCAGTATAGCGCAGTGGTCTAAGGCTCTTCGCTACAAATCTGGTGATATCCAGCAGACCAGACCTGGGTTTGAATCCCACAGCTTCCACTTGCATAATGTGTGGCCCTGAGCAAGTCACTTAACCTCCTTGTGCTCCCAGGTCAGTCCTGTAAAAAAGCTTTCAGCTTAGTGTGCTATACCTGATTAAACAACTAAATAAAAAAAAAAAATAATAAAATAAAATATCATTAGAATCAGACAGCTTTACTAGCTTGATGTCCTTCTGTCCACTCTCAGGTGAAGGAGGAGGTCTGCTAGTACCTATGGCTTGGATAGTGTGCAGGGTATCTGCCCAGCGTGCTTAATTCTCTCTCCAATCTCTCTCTCTCTCACTCTCTCCATCTTCACCTGCCAAATACACAACCAGCAGAGTAAGTCATGGGGGTCTTCAGGTGGACCTTCCACCTCTGGCTCAGCTGCCTGGTCCCATTCCACCAACTTCTTATCCTCCACTGGTAGGTCTTCTACTGCTGCCCCCTCTTCTTGCCACCTTCCTATGCACCACAGGGTCCACACCCATCAATAAGGGTAGTTGTAGATTCTGGACAATGGACCTTGTTGCAATGCTAGTCCAAGCTGCCGCCTCTTCTTGTTGCATAGGAAGTCCACCTGAATCTAAGCACAGATTCACCAGTAGGCCAACTGGAACCCACTGTTGTATCCCACAGCTGACACCATCTGTCGTAGGCTGTGGGTAAAGGATGGACCAACGAGGCAGATAGGCAGTAAAATAAACTATTTATTTATACAAATATAAAGTGAATTGATAAGCGGCAAAATAAAAGAGAAGCAAAATGCATCAAAATCAAAAGAAATATAGCTAGTAATAGCTAGTTATACAGGATGTTAACAGCTTCACATCCTCCTGTTGACTCACTACCTGTTCTAGGTGAACAGCATTCATTCCTATCAGGGGACATGCGACCTTTAAACTCCACCCGTTCATTCAGTCAAACATAATTTCTTTATATACAACATAAATATTTTATTTACAATACACAAACATCTTTAATTCAACATAACAACATATATACAGATCCAAAAGTGGATTACACTCCTTTTTGGGGTTTTAAGACCATGCTATGGCATCAGGAAGCACCATCCCTTCCAGTAGCAGCATAAAAGAATTCAGAAAGTGGTCGGCCGGCTCTTAGAAGAGTGCTGGGGCTGAAGAAGGTTGAATTCAGGGCTCTGAAATGCCAGCAGCAGCAGTAATACCCTTGTTTTACCAAAGACTCAGAAACAGCTCCAAAATGCTTGGATTCAACTCAGGAGGGTATGTAGAACTCCAATTACTTTGTTTCAGCAAGAACACTTCATGCTGGACAAAGCTAGAAGGCTAAATGCCTTCGTGACAGTGCACATGTTCGAGTGGGTAAAAAATTACCGGCGCTCGCATTTGCCCTGTCATGCTGGAGCTCAGTGGCATAATTTAACAAAGGAAGCCACATTTTGAACAGCTCTTGAGAAAAGAGCATTACGGGGGACAAGGAAGAGACGTAGGAGGTTCTCAACATTATTTCAATACCCATTTTGTGGTGTCCTATGGTCCCTCACCCCACCTGATCATCTGTCTGATATACAAGCAAAGTGTTCTTGGTGTCCAGTGGTTCTTCCCCCCATCTGATGCCCTGCCTGAGTAAGACAAAACTGTTGTCCCTTTTATAGTGATCCCTCTCCCCTGTCCAATCCCCACCATGGGTTTGACAACACCCCACCATGATCATCCTTCCACCACTGACTCACGGGATGCTACGTGTCAAGTATCATCCCCCTTACAACATAGCCATGGCCTAGTTAATGTTCACGGGTCCTCTGCCCCCCCAGTCTGCCCCTCATTGGTGCTCATGGACCCCCCCACATGTTGCAAAGACAACAAACACCCCCATGGTCTCCTGTACCTGTCTATCGGTGCCATGGTGAATCAACAGTAAGCAGCACAGCCCTCCACACACCAGTTTGGTCACTCGCCATCTGACTGAAGCTGGGAGTGTGCTGTTTATTTATAGGGACCACCCTAAAAATAAGCAGCTCACTTCAAAATTAAGTCAGACGGTGGCCAGCCAAGGTGGTGTGTGGCGGGCTGTGTTGCTCATGGTCAATTCACAATGGCACTGATAGGCAGGTATGGGAGACCATGGGGGGTGGGTTATTGTTGTTGTGGGTGGGAGGGGGTCCACTAGCACCAACAAGGGACAGGCTGGGTGGTGGGGGACTAGTAAATGTGAATGGGGCCTGGGCAGTGTAGTGGGGGGAACAATACTTTCCACCTGCTATCCTGCGAGTCAGTGGCAGAATGATAATCGCAGGAGGAGGGTTGGTAAACCCAGGACAGGGATCAGATTGGGGGAGAGGAACCACTAGACCAGGCACAATAGTTTTGTCTTAGTCTAGGAGAGCATCAGGTAGGATGAGGGACAACTGGACACTAAGGACACTTTGTCGAGTGAGTGATTGGGTGGGAGAAGGAACCACTGGACATCAGGGAATATTACAAATGTACATCTGACAGACACTGGGTGGGGGACAGGACCACTGGACACCAGAGACACATTGTCCATCTGATGAGTGATCAAAGACTAAGTTTAGTAATTCTTAATTATCTTTAATCATCATTAAAAAATACAATCTCTAAGAATAGTAAATGCTAAGAAGTATTCAGCAGGCTACTTGTTAAAGAGTAAATGATTACTAAATAAGGTTTAGAAATAGAATAATGCTCTTCAAAGTACACTTTTTTTAATACTACTTAATCATAAATGAAGATTACAGTCAGCCAAGCAGTTCAAGGATTTGAATTAGTCAATCAGGAATAGGTACATTACCATGCATTTCAGTTGTACTAAGCAAGGAGGCAGCTAAAACAACCAGCAACATCAATGAATTTTATAGAAGGTAAGCAATCATAAAATGTGGGGTTTTACCTAGAAATAATACGAAACAAAAAAGGTTGACTGTGTCCCTTTAAAAGTCTACTGAACTACATTTTCTAGAAGTCTTCTTAGTCAGTGAACTACATTTTCCAGAACCACTTCCTGTTCCTGCTCAAAGTGACTGTTAGCCTCCATTTGAAGATCTAGCTGGTGTTGCCTGCAGTTAAGATGTATATGTATGAGGTAAGGGCTCATGTTAAAATAGAAAAGTTCATCATTTTAACTCCCTGAAATGTTAAATACAGTAAGGAGATTATTACTCAGGTTTTAAGTGAAATGCTGTGCAGTTTTAATTGTGAATATGCTGTTGTGAAGTAATGTTCTCTGCTCTGAACTCACGTGGCAGAACCTTTGAAAAACCTTTAAAATGCATAATTTATTTTCAATCAAATCACTTCTTAAAGTGTCTAGTGTGCATTGTGCATCTAGATTACATTTTATTTGTGGTATTTTTACTGGTTTAGTTACTTTTAAAGTTGTAGTTTCTTTGGGGGAGCAGAGGAGTTACAGAGCAGCAGGACGATAGAATGCATTTTCTGTGTGCATATCCATTCAGTAGCCTATTTATCCATATTTACAGAGAAAAGACTTTACAGGTTTTTTTAATTTGCAATGTGGAGTAACCTGTAGATTCATAAAGGAAAATTTATTTACTGCAGATATTTGAGTGTTTAAATGTGTGTGTGTGTGGGGGGGGGCTGCTTTTTGCATTTAATATTGTATTTGAATAAAACATTTGCATGTGTTAATCCATTTTAGAAAATGGGCTTTTTATTTCCTGGCATCTGATTGGCTGGTACCCTTATTTAGGTGGGCATCTATCAGACAATAGATGCCAAGCTAAAAATAAGAGCCAGTCTAAGTGCCCCTTCACTGAGCACCATGCTCCAGTGGTGCCCAGCCTGCTTTGTAATTGGCTGAAAGCACCCCAGAAAACTTCAAATGCCCGCCATGTTTTTTCTCTTGTTTAGTGATAGCTACAGATCCCCCCAACACTTCTTACTTGCTTCTTCTTAAAAAAAAAAAAGAAAGCACACTGATTCTGTGGTCGAGAGAGTGAAGAAATTCTCACTGCCATATACTCTACTATGGCACCACTCTCCCAACCGTGATCTCACATTGCCACGCTAACAAAAACTAAACAAAAGCCGTTGCTCCTTCATTGTGCGATGCCCCCGCTTCTTCTCTGCTTCTTTTTGAAAGAAAGTACAGTGATTCTGTGGTCAGGAGAGTGATAAAAGACTCATAGCCATATTCTCTACTATGGCACCACTCTCCTAACCGTGATCTCACAGTGCCACGCTGACAAAAAGTAAATGAAAGCCGTTGGTCCTGTCGGCTTCGTTCTGTGAAGCCTCCTTCCCCCACTTGCTTACACCAGCCACCAAAAGTTCACAAATGTACCTGCTTTTTTCAGATTTTATTTCTCTTTCACCTCGCTCCACCTCCTCCCACAAAATACA
This sequence comes from Neoceratodus forsteri, assembly GCA_016271365.2. Taxonomy (NCBI): domain Eukaryota; kingdom Metazoa; phylum Chordata; order Ceratodontiformes; family Ceratodontidae; genus Neoceratodus; species Neoceratodus forsteri. The sequence continues at coordinate 1,696,918,241 of CM057449.1, read as the reverse complement.
TGTACCTACCGCGATGTCTGTACTCGGCTGATGTACAGCGTCGTTGCCGCCTGCCCACCAGCTCAGCTCCTCTCCCGATATACATTTCCATACAGAAAGACATGTGTTCCACTCCGGTTCTGCACCCCATTTTAAATGCTGCTGCACACTAAAAGAAAGAAACTGCACTACAACATTTCTTAACATAAGCAGCCAGTCTTTCCCTCTCCTTCTGCAGACAGTTTTATCTATGTACGCCCAAAACATCCTCTCAAACCCTATTTGTACTCGTATTTTTTTTATTTAACTGAATTGCTACGGCCGTGCATGGTTTCATCACAGCAGTCACATGGTGCTAACCTGCACAGTACAGAGCTCTTTTCTACGATCGTAAACCACTTGATTATCACAACTTAACAAAATAGCTGAGTGGCTCATAGCATGCTCCTAAAAGCAGAAAGCAGGATAACAAACAGAAACAAAAGCTTAAGAGCTCAATCAAAGGTACAGAGAGAAGAGATTATGGGGATGCTGAAATTTCTCTCTCTCTCTCTCACTCTCTCGCTGTCCGCATCCTGTGAAAACAGCACAGTATCAGTTTTGCAGGAAGCACAAAAAACTTTCTTTAGCACTACAACCATGAGAAACTACTAGAAAGCTCATGTCTTCTTCTGTAGGTGGTGGAGGGGGAATACAAGAGAATGGATCTGTGGGGAGGGGGAGCAACAAGAGATGGAACAGCTCAGGGACTATTTTACAAGAAATAAACTTTAACTTAATTCTTACTCTAATTTTTTAATTTTTTTTATTTATTTTTTTAAATCCTATGTAAAAATGCTACAGGTAGCCATTTTTCTAAGCACAATAATACCCTCCAGGGTGGGTGGTATGGGCAATACCGCCCACCCTGTTGGGTATTATTGCTTGCATATTAAATAGTAGTGATGGGATCCTTGTGCTTGTTTTATGTTCCTAAAACTGCTGACTGTTATTTTTGAAAATGTCTCATTATATGTTCTGGAGCAACTACATTTCCTTTGATCCTGTTTGCTAGCAAACTGATTTGAGATGGGGTGGTCTGGGATAGCTGTGCTTTTGCATTTGATATTGTATTTAATTTAGACTTTAGCTTATGTAAATCCATTACATTAAATTAAATAGTAATGCTGGGATTAGTGTACTTTTTTTTCCTTTGGCTGAAGACTGCTAATTAAGACAATTTCTCTTTTGTATATACTTGGGGAAGAATTTCTTGAGTAATTTTCCTGTTTCTGAAAAGCATGCCTTTTAACTGATTCTTTGAATCCATGTTGCTGTTTATTTTAAAGGTGTTCATGAATTTATATTTTGTATGGTAGTGTTTCACATTTTATTTATACTATGTTGAGAAGTATGGGGTGCATGGTTGCAGAAGGGTGATCTGGGAAGGGGGGGTCTAGCTGTAGGGTGGGTACTGGTCTGGGGGAGGTTCTGCTCTGGAGGGAAGGTGGGTCCAGCTCCTGGGAAGGGTGGTTATCTGGGTTTCCAGCTCCAGGGAGGGTGTTCAGTTGGGGGGCAGGCCTAACAGTGGGAATGAACACAGTAGGTCCAGCTGCAGGGATGTTTGTCTGCTGGGGGAGGCTGGTCCAGGGCATGAAAGGGTGAGTCAGCAGCAGGAAGGGTGGCTGGTGGGGGGGGCTAGTTCGGGGATGTAAGTCAGGTGCAGCTGCAGGGTGGGTGGTCAGACAGTGAGGCTGGTACAGGGCTTGTGGTGGGTCCAGTTGTAGGCAGAGTGGTTGGCTGGTTGAGTGCTGGTCCAGGGGCTTTGGGGGGTGGCTACAGAGATGTGGTCTGTTGGAGTGGAGGCTTGGGGGGTGGTCCAGCTGCATGGAGGCTGTATGGCATGTAGATGGAGGCTGGTCCAGATGCAGGGAGGGTGGTCTACTGGGGAAGAAGCTGGTTTGAAGCCTGTGTGGTGCTCTAGCTCCAGTGAGATTGCTCATCATGGGACAGGCTAGGGCTAGAAGGGTTGTCAAGCTGCATGGAGGATAGCCTGGTGCCTGGATGGGTGATCTAGCAGTGAGAAGGATGGTTGGGGGGGGAGGTTGATCACAGCACTGGAGGGTGAAGGTGGTGGTCAGACTGGAAATGTCAGGATATATAACTGGAATTGTTAGGATATATAATGGGAAACCTAGACTTTTTGGGATGAACACAACTGTCAGTTCATCCATTAGTATAAATATTTTCCCTCTATAGCCCTCAATTGGTAAGGTTAGTACTGCTGGCTCCACACTGTGCCATATGCGCTCCCCGCATCACAGTGTCATGTGCACTGCTACCGCCTCACTGTTCCACACACACTTCTGCCACTGCACTGTGCCATGTGCACTGCCATCACAGTGCATTTCCACATACATTGACAACTCTGCATAATGTGCACTGCAGGCACACATGCATTGCCACCACCTCACTGTTACATTACCGCCACTGCACTGTGTATTATGCACCTCCATCTCTATGTGGTGCCATGTGCCATGCTGACTCCATGCTGTGCCACTTGCTTTGCCAACACCACACAGTGATTCATGTATTGTCATCACTGCATTGCCACATGCACTGCCAGCTCTGTGCCATGTACACTGTCATCACCACACAGTACCACTTTCACAGTCATCAGCTTGCTGTTCTGTGTAGAATGCCACCACTTGCTGTGCCACATGCACTGCTGATTCCACACTGAGTCATTTGCACTGCTATCAATATTTGGTACCATGTTCACTGCTGACTTCACTGGAACTGTGCCTGGTGTTGACCATTGCTGTGCCCTTGCTCATGGGCCCTGAGCTGGAGGCTGGGGCATCTGTGGTGTCAGTTGTTTTCATCCACTCACCCTTGAAGGCCCAAGTATTGATACATGCCCTGTAGGTCGGGTAGTACCCATGGACAGCAGAATTAAGGCATATTATGTTAAAATTATTGAATCAAATTGAAGGCCTACACTTTAAGGCTATGACCTTGCTAGTACCCTAACCAGTTCACAATGACATCCAGTTTCAAACCAGTTTTAAAGCTGGGAAGTCATGTGTCATTCCCAATGTCATATCCTGAGCCAGTGACCATGGTGGGATTTGAACTAGGGATCACTGGGCTTGTGTATGCAATATCTATGTTCTCCCTGTAGCTCTTGTACTTCTCTGGAACTCTGTATGTACTCTTGCTTTTCTTTTTTCCTTGTAATAATCCTTTTTTTCCTTTATTTCTACAGGTCTCTGAGGACATTGGCCCTGGTCTGACAGGACACAGACTACTTACGTATCAGATAAGCATTGTTTATGTTTGACCTTCCCTGTTGGTCCCATTTTGTTCTTGAAGCACTGTAAATCCTTTGTGACCCCATGGATATTCTTTTTTTAACGGGAATGATTAGACATCACTCCAAGACACCCATCCCAGGCTCCCCAGGATCCAGGTACTATAAATGATCTCATAGCTATGCTAGTTAGGCAAGCTGTAATGATGCAGCCCCATCTGTGCCTTGCCTGTCTCTTGCACCTTTTGCATTGCCTGTGCCCATGACCCACATATCATGTTAATGCATTTGCAGTGGAACATCTGGAATCAAAATGCCAGAACCAGCAGGAACGCATCAAGCAGATTACAGGTGTATTCAGGTTCCCACATGCCATTTCCTAACCCTGCAGGAAGAACTGTTTTGAACTAAAACAGATCTGTCAGTTAAAGGGGCTTTCCTTTATAGTGCCAACATAAATGTGTAGGCACAGCCCTGAGTAAGTTATTAAAGATGTTAAGCCTTAGCTTTCCTTCTAGGTTTAGCAATCTAGCTCATCTTCCAGGGTTCAGAAGGTCTGGCATTTCTCAGTGATAAAGGAGTGCAGAAGCTGATTTTTCACCGTGGTGCAGAGGTAGCTCCTTGAGGTAAAACACGGACTGGGTAGTAGGCAAGCTAACTTTGTGACCCTTTTGAAGAACAGGATGGCATAATGCCAGGAGGCTGAGACACCCATTGGAAGAGGTGCTGTGTGTTGCTGCTCCAGGTGCACTGAGGTGGTTGAGTAGGGTAACATTTTGATAGGAATCCCTTGTTTATGCTGGAATGCTGCCTCCGAGAGGATCTTCAGGCTATGAGCCAAGCCTGTGTTGGCACCTGCGTCCAGGGCAACAACACAGATTTTTTTTTCCAGCAGGAAACAGGTTGGCCTATGGGGGCAGGATAGGGAAGAGTAGAGCTGTTGCTGGCATGCGGGGGCAGATTAGGTAGTATTACAGAGAACAGACTCTACCTAAAGTATGCCAACTGCATTGGGAGAGGCTGAGGGGGCAGCTGCAGCAAGAGAGCGGAGGTTTTGTGAGTGAAATATAGGCTGCTGCTGTATCTCTGACTGTGAGGAAAATACAGCAGGAAGTGCAAGTGACTTTATTGCAACAGTTGGGCAAGGAATGCACACAATTAGTATAATCATTATATTTAATATTATCCTGGTGTCTGTGCACACATGCATTCGCTTTTCAAACAGGGAACTCCATCCATGGCACTGAGGGAGGGAGGCGAGCAAGCAGGTGTCTCATGGACTTTATCCAGGATTCACAACCCACTCAACAGCTTGTGCCATCTGCAGGATCACACAACTGGAGAAAAAAAAGGCAGGAACTGCAATTCAACTAGTCCATGTAAGAGCTCACAACACACATAATGCTGCAGATAAGTAACTCTTCCAGTTCTTATTGCCATCCACAACATAGCACAGCACTCGATATACTTACACCTGGAACAACTGAGGAGCATTGCCGTTCTAGACTTCTTTCTAGTTCTATGTAATCTGCCATGTGGCAAGGTAGGTTACAATAATAGCTTTTACAAATTATGCTTTGATCTCACTGCTCACTCATGCTGTTTATTTACAGTAGAGCCATGTGTGTGTGGTTAGTGGGTATGGCAGCAAGCATAGGATTAGTGGGTGTAATGGCATGCATGGGGGTACAGAATCATAAGATGTGATAGGCATGATGTTATGTGGTCAGTTGATATGACAACATGCATGGGGCATGGAGTTGTGAAGTGTGATATTGTGCACTGTGGTATAGATCAGTGAGTTTGACAGGGTGTATGGGGGATGATGGGTGTGATAGTGTATATGGTCATAGAAACAGACTTTGACTGAAGATAAGGACCACTTGGCCCACCCAGTCTGCCAATTTCCCTACCTATTGGATAAGCTGCAGATCCTAGTTAACCAACAGCCTACTTCCTCCTACCCCCCATGAGAATTGCCTTATGTTTGTCCCATGCATTCTTGAATTCCCCCACAATATAGGTCATTGGATGTGACAGTGTGAATTCGGGCATGTAGTCAGTTGATGGATGTGACAGCATGCACAAAGGTATGGAATCATGAGCTGTGACAGCGTGCATGGGGTATGAGACTGGTGGGTGTAGCAGCATGCATGGGAGTATGGGACTGTGAGGTGTGACAGCATACATGACGTTATAGGGTCTGTTGGTGTGACAACTTGCATGGGGTTGGTGGATGTGACAGTGTAAGTGGGGAATATGGGGTCATGATCTCTAACAATTCTTGCCCCACCTGCAGCAAAATAAAATGATACCATGCTAAAGAAAGTCACTTCTCAGCTGAGCTGCTGTGTTAATTCTGTTGCAGAAAGATGTCATTGGAGCAACCCGTGGTGGCATTGCCAAGATGGGCTGAAACTGTCTGCACTCCCAGGAAGACCCTTTCCCTTACTTCTAGGAACAGGTGGGATTGGGGCCATTTACTTTATTGTTTTCATTTTTTATAGGGAGAAGGAGAAGGGCTGTCCCACTAGTTCCCATTGTGCTTTCCATGAGAACAAGGAGGGTTCCTGCACTGAGGCCACACCATGTGGCACCATATTGTGAGGCTAGGAGGACACTGTGTAGCATAGACTAGGGACACAAATGGTGTACAGATAACTTTGGTAGGATTTCCAGTATACAGCTGGTGATTAGTAGATGTTGGATGACACCTACATTAAAGATGTGTGGCTGTCTGATCTTGTTGGATGTGCCTTAGTTAGTTTTTGGGATCACTGTACTGGCAGGTTTTCCCCTACAGTGTGGTCATTGTGATACCAGTGACCCACCCAGGCCATTGTGATACCATGCTGCTTGACTATTATGCTACCACCAGCACAAGGCATGGAATGAGATCACTGAATTACCACTGCAAATGCACCTGTTGTGCTAACACTGAAACATATTACCACAGTAGTCACAATGGTAGTGCAATGGAATTGAAACAAATCCATTGTGATATCAATTGAAGTGGTATCACACTGGCATTCACCATTGTGCTACCATTGCACAAGTGTTTGCCACTGTGACACCACTGTGTGTCAATATCACAGTGGACATAATGACATCACACTGGAATTGAAACAAAACCACTGTGATACCAACAAACAGTGGTATCACAATGGTGCACATTGTTACCACTGTGGTACCAGCAGAGGTGGTGTTATCACTGAACTACCACTGCCTGCATGGTATCACAATGGTTACAATGGTATCACAATGAAATTGAAACAAATCCACGGTGATACCATTTATGAAACCCACAATGGTAGTATACTGGAAATCGCAGTGGCAGTATAATAGTAAAGAACAGGTATTACAATGGTATTCCGAATACATTTTTTGTAAGGGTATGCCTAAAGTTTCAGTAATTATTTTTCTTACATTTCGTGGCTGTACCATTGAAAAATCAGGATCCCTTATTTGGAGTACATGGACCCCACATTTGGTGTAAACTTCAAGTTAACTGATTTAAGTTTAATTTTTAAAATTGGATACCCCAATCAATGCCAGTCTGTCACGTACACATCCACGTAGGACAATGAAGGGTAGCTAGGTGCCATCCGCTGCCCTCCATACCTCATGGCATATCAGGAGGGATGGGGATACCCTCATGCCATTATGGGATATCCACTGCTTTAAGGGGCACACACAGCAGGATGCCTGCAGGCAATAATCTGCCCCCATGCACTGGCACTGTATACAGACCATATGCATACTGGTGCTTGCTCAAACCCTGTCCCCGTGAGATGTACCTGGGCTAGTTGGCAAGCACAGCTGGAGAACAGCACGCGGCCTATAGCCACACAAATTGCATATATGACCCTATAAATACTAATTGAGTACTACAGTACTTTACCACTATGACAAAGCATTCAAATAGTCTTCATTAGTCTTCATTGGTATTCACTTATACAGTTCAGAAGTAATCATTAAGTAATTATTTAATCTTCACAGCACTGCCTTCATTTGCATATAAGGCTATCTAACTACTAACTGAATACTTACTTATTACTAAGTTAGTGCCACACATGTGCAGTTGTGTTGCCGCCACCATCTTTCAGATGGCACTCCTCCCACAATCTCCTACTGCTCCTGTCCTCCCAGCTCTCTCCAAGTACCAGCAGCAAAAAAAAAACTCCCGCTGCCTCCCACTGCTGCTGTCCTCTCCGCACCCTCTGTTCCCCATTCCCATGCCAACATTGGGGTGCCCAATCTCTGTGTCAGCATCACGTACTCCCCAACTCATGTGGTACACAGGGAGCCCATCCCAGTGTGCTCAAATATATGTTTTTTTTTTTTTTTTTTTCTCCAGTAAATAAAGAAATTCGTCCCCCAAAGTCTCTTGTTTTTTTTACCTGTAAAAATGAAAACAGTCCCTCATCATCACTGCAGTCCCCCCCCCTTCACCACCCTCCCTCCCACTGAGCACCCACCTCCCGCACCCCCTTACCCCATACTTACCTCAGGAGGTCGGCACTGTCATCTTTTCTGGACCGGGAGACATCTGCACTCTTCAAAGCCGAACCACAAACTAAAGAATCAAAGGTAAGCACCGTATAATGCCAGTCAATTGGGGTTTCAACTTATGTTGATATATCAGCCATTTTTAGGAATTTTCGCCCCAAATGTTCAACATGGGGTTCTTGGGACCCCACCTCATGAACACTGTCACTGTCATTTTGTTGCTCAGTCCCAAAAGGAGATTTTGCGGTCACTGCGCAGAATCACCTTTGACAATTAACAAAATGACAGTGCCACTGTTCATGAGGTGGGGTCCCAAAACAGCCACGTTGCAAATCTGGTGAAAAAATTCCCCCAAATTACTGCGTTATGAGCATGTATTGCCCAGCTTCTACACACGCTCCTAACTTTACCAATTTTTAATATTTTCACTCCAGATTTTCAACATTGCCACTTTCGCACACCTTCTTATTAACAGTACCACTGTCATTTTTCACATCCTGCCTGAAATGTGTTTTCACACCTGTGGCACAGAATGGTGTGGTCGCTCTGTGAAATCACGTTTTGGGACAAGTGAACAAAATGACAGTGAGGCTCATCATGAGGTGAGGTCACAAAAAGGCCATGTTGAAAATTTGGTGAATCAACTCCCAAAAATGGCTGAGCTACACCCAGGCGTTTCTACACACACCTGTAACTTTGGCCATTTGGCAGCTGTATGCAGCCATATCAGCTCTGGCTAGAGTTTGTTATTGAACATACATCTCAAAATATAGAAATCACAAAATACATATAAAAAGTTACATAAGTAACATACTAACATTACAAGAATTTAAAAACTAAATAAATACTGTTGGGATGTGGAATGGACAACTATTGGGCTACAGTACTGGGGAGGTGGGGACATGCAAGTACTGTGCAGTAGTATCGGGGAAGGGGGTGCAAGACAGCTTTTAGTACTGACAACATAATACTCGCCATCCCACATCCTCCCAGTACTGACAGCCTGACACTTGCTCATCCACACCTCCGCAGTACTGACATCCTTATACTAGCCTAACACCCCCTCCTGGTATATACAGCCCAATACTCATCTGGCCTATAACACCTTACTCAGCCATCCTGCACCTCCCTCAGTACTCACAGACCAAGATTCACCCATCTCACACCTCCTCTCGCTGGTACGTACAACTCAGTACTAACTTGCCCCCCCAGCACTGACAGGCATATCCTCTTTCCCTCATAACAAGACTGTATTCTTCAGAAAATGTTTTTCACACTAAGCCCCTCATTAGACCAGCATACTGGGTGGCATCATGCTCGCCATCCTTGGTCTGTTCCCATCCCCTTCTCTCTCTGCTGTGGCATCAGGCTCCTGCATCCCCCAGCTATGGCGGCATGCTCTTAGCCTACCCCTGCACACAAGCCTTGGTCTCTAGCAACTTGGCCCTCTTTCACCCAATGATGGTGGCAGGCTTCAACCCCCGACCTCAGGCTTCTCAGACTCCATTGCCTTGTCTTTAGGATCCTGAATGCTTCCATCACTGGCCTCACTAGCTCATGAACCCCCTCTCCCCAGCCATGGCAGTAGACTCCTGAGTTCACCCCCAGCTATAGCAGAATGCTCCCCAAATACTCCTCTTGCCATGTCCCCAGGTTACAGAAAGCCTGCAGCCATGTCTTCCTCAATCATAACGGAATGTATCGAGCAGGTTTGGTCAGGTGATTGGGGACACCTGATCCATATCTGACCCCAAGCACCCAACAAGTAGAAGGCATTGAGGATGTCTGTGCATGGATCTGCAGAGTGCAAAACTACAATCAGGGGTTGATGTAATTTTCCTCCAAAAGTGTTAATTGGAGGCTGCCCCACATTAAGGTGTGGGACAATAGTGATGGATGTTCCCCTTAGTTGGAACTTGTGTTCCTTTAAGGCTGACTGGAGTGGGCTGGGAGAGACTGAGTGCTGCCCAAATAGCCCATGGCCAGTGAGCACCACTTAAGGAAGAGGAAGGTAAGCCATACCACAGCCAGCACCATCTCACTTAAAAAAAAAATGCCCACCAGGTCAATCGAGATGCTGCCAGTTGTTGACAGAGCGAGGGGTGGACCACTGCCCACAGTCCTTGTGGAGTGCTTCAAGCTCCACACAGGCTCGGTCTGTTCTCACAGTGCTTCATCTGTATGTTCCTATAAATTACGTCATTTCTTGTATATGGGAATGATTTTTCTGGAGCCACTTTAGATTTGGGAACCCTTATTGTGTGATCTGGGTCACAGCAGAATGAAGGCAGTTTAGCATAGTATTTCGACCAAGGAGCTGTGAACCTGGAGTTCCAGTTAATAATTTACATGTACTTTACATCCACTGTATGGTTGTTTCGGTCATCTTAAATAATTTGTTTTTCAGGCATTGCTCAGAATCATATCTGATGAGCAGGTCTATGGAGCAGTCTGTATCATGTCAGATAAGTATTCTTTGCCTGTTTTGCCTTTCCTGTCTTTCCCTTTCCCAAAGAACTACAGATCCTTTCAGAGCCTTTTGATTCTTATTTTACAGGTCCCTGTGTACTTGGAATCCTTACTTTAGCTCACCTAGAATCAGGTAAGCAAAACTTTAAATCACTGCCTACTGTATATTGGATGAGGAATCATGCACTGGACCCTAGTTGTATTGCTGCTGTTAATATTACAACATCCTGTTCACACAGAAGGCAGTTCTTTACATGTCTGGACAGATATCATGCCTTACTTGTTTTCCGCTGCCACTTTCTGTCATCGGTCCTTTTGAGACTCCCCTGAGGGCCAACACATATTGGGGAGGGGGGCATGGGCTTTTTCCTCAATTTACTCTCAGTTCCCTGCGCCAGGGGGACTCCTGGTGTCCAACAGTTCTCCCTTCTACTGCCTTTCTGGACTCACACCACCACCTTGCCTTCACCTGCTGGCAGTCATTTGGTAGAGTGTACAGGTATCCCACACCACTACAGGGACAGGAGAGTAGTCATTGGGTGCTCAATCCTTTCCCTCCCCACCAACTCCCAGCAATCTGTGCTCATCACCTAACACAGGTTGCTGGTGTGGCAGGAGGCAAGGTGCTAGTGCCTCAGCGAGGCAAGGTGCTAGTGCCTCAGTCCTAAGGACTGTTTGGCCCAACCAGTCTGCTCATTTTCCTTACCTACTGTTACACAGCAGACTCAATTTGATCTCCAGCTCCCCCATCCCCCACCCCTTTACCACTAAGGTTCCCTTATGCCTAACCATGCCCTCTTGAATCCCATTACAGTTTTTGCCCCTACCACCTCTGCTGGGAGGCTGTTTCAGACATCTACCACTCTTTCTGTGAAGAAGCACTTCCTTACATCTCCCCTGAACCTACCCCCTCCAGCTTCATGGCATGATCCCTTATTCTTGAGCATCTTTTTCTCTGAAAATGACTTCCCTCTTGATCCTTACGTATACATGTGAGGTATTTGCAAAGTTCTTATCCTATTCCCCTTCTTCCTTCCCTCCAGGGTTTACATATTGAGATCCTTCAGTTTCTCCTCATAGGGCTTTAGATCCTGCACCATTTTAGTTGCACTGTTCTGGACCTCCTCTACTCTATGTCCTTCTGGAGATCTGGGGCAGGATTCTCAAAGAACAGCAAAAAATCCTGCAGCTGCGGGAAAAAGGCTTGCAGCACTGCAGAAATGCAGTTGCACTATATTCTTAAAGAAAATCCTGCAGCTGAGGGAAATCCACAAAAAGGCCCGCAGATGCGGAATTCCAGCAGCTGCTGGAATCCCACAAGTGCTGCGAATTCACAGCTGTGGAAATGACTGAGGAGGCACAGCAATAGTAAATCCATGTAGCTGAAGCAGCAGACTTTAACATTGCTGCCATAATATGAAGCTGACTGCACACACTGAGACCAGCAACCAGTCCCCAACTGGGACTGCAGCAGCACCACAAGTACCAACGATACCTTGGCACCACAGTGGCTGACTGTCCCTGCTGGTCGTCCCCTCCCTGGGGTGTTCCTGTGGCCTGTGGGAGTAGCACTCACTGCTGGCTGGTCAGGCTCTACTGCTTGTGGGGCTCTGTCATGGGCTGCACTGGGTCTAGTGGTTGTTGCCTGTTGCCACATCATGGCAACGTGTGCTTTCAGTGCTGTAACATCAGCCACTGCTACACTGTCTGAGATGCTGTTACCTGTGGTACACCTCCACCTTAATTTATTCTAATTGTTGGAGTACTACTGCAGTGTGCTGAGGGAGAGTTACACCTCATTTACTGTGTGTAACATTCTTTCCTCAGCTGCGGAAGAAAACTGGCTGTGAATAGCCTTTCAGGAGCTGTGTCTTACTTATCTCACACCTTTTTGTCCAGAAGGACTTCCGCAGCTGCACTTTTTTCCACAGTCCAAAGTGTTTTTTCCCGCAGCTGCAGAGGGTTTTGTGATTAGCACTTGGAGCAAACTCCCCTTTTTTTCTGTAACTGAGGAAGTTTTGGGGACTTAGGGAAGGTTTTGCACCTTTTGAAAGCTTTGAGAATCCTGTCTTTAACATTGCTGCAACTGTAGGAGGCTGACAGCACCCACAAGGATACCTGCAACCAGTCCCTCAGCTGGGACCACTGCAGCACCACAGGTACCAGCAATACCATGGAACCACAGTGGCCAACAGTCACTGCTGGTTGTCCCTCCCTGGGGTGATCCTGTTGCCTGCGGGGGTGGCACTCACTTCAGGCTGGTCAGGCTCCACTGCGTGTCGGGCTCCATCCTGGGCTGCACTGGGTCTGGTGGTTGTTGCCTGTTGCCATACTGTATCATGGCAATGAGTGCTTTTGTTGCTGTAACATCAACCACTGCTATACTATCTGGGATGCTAGTACCTGTGCCTCACCTCCACCTTAATTGATTCCAATTGTTGGGCACTACTGCAGTTTGCTGAGGCAGAGTTATACCTCATTCCATTGTGTGTAACATTTTTTCCGCAACTGCGGAAAAAACTGGCTGAGAATAGCCTCGTAGGAGCTGTGCCTTACTGGGGCAGGATTCTCAAAGCTCTCAGAAGGTGCAAAACCTTCCCTAAGTCCCCCAAACTCCCTCAGCTATGGGAAAAAAAGGGGAGTTTGCTCCAAGTGCTATTCACAAAAAAACCCGCAGCTGCGGGAAAAAACACTATGGACTGTGGAAAAAAGTGCAGCTGCGGAAGTCCCTCAGTACAAAAAGGTGTGAGATATGTAAGACACAGCCCATGGGGCAGGAATCTCAAAGCTTTCAGAAGGTGCAAAACCTTCCCTAAGTCCCCAAAACTTCCTTAGCAATGGAAAAAAAGGGGAGTTTGCTCCAAGTGCTATTCACAAAACCCTCCGCAGCTGAGGGAGAAACCACTATGGACTGTGGAAAAAAGTGCAGCTCTGGAAGTCCCTCAGGACAAAAAGGTGTGAAATAAGTAAGGCACAGCTCCTGAAAGGCTATTCACAGCCAGGTTTTTTCCGCAGCTGAGGAAAGAATGTTACACACAGTGGAATGAGGTGTAACTCTCCCTCAGCACACTGCAGTAGTACCCCAGCAATTGGAATCAATTATGGTGGAGGTGTACCACAGGTAATAGCATCTCAGACAGTATAGCAGTGGCTGATGTTACATCACTGAAAGCACACATTGCCATGATGTGGCAACAGGCAACAACCACTAGACCCAGTGCAGCCCATGACAGAGTCCCACAAGCAGTAGAACCTGACCAGCCAGCAGCGAGTGCTACCCCCACGGGCCACAGGAACACCCCAGGGAGGGACGACCAACAGGGTCAGTCAGCCACTGTAGTGCCAAGGTATTGCTGGTACCTGTGGTGCTGCTGTGGTCCCAGTTGGGGACTGGTTGCTGGTCTCTGTGTGTGCTGTCAGCTTCATATTATGGCAGCAATGTTAAAATCTGCTGCTTCAGCTACATAGATTTACTGTTGCTGTGCCTCCTCAAACATTTCCACAGCTGCGGATCCGCAGCTGCGGATTCGCAGCACTTGTGGGATTCCTGCAGCTGCTGAAATTCTGCAGCTGAGGGAGTTTTTGAGAATTCCTCAGCTGTGAGATTTTCTTTAAGAATATCACGCAACTGTGTTTCTGCAGTGCTGCAAGCTTTTTTCTCGCAGCTACAGAATTTTTGCTGTTCTTTGAGAATCCTGCCCCTGAAAGGCTATTCACAGCCAGGTTTTTCCCACAGCTGAGGAAAGAATGTTATACACAGTGGAATGAGGTGTAACTCTTCCTCAACACACTGCAGTAGTGCTCCAGCAATTGGAATCAATTAAGGTGGAGGTGTACCACAGGTAATAACATCTCAGACAGTATAGCAGTGGCTGATGTTACACCACTGAAAGCACACATTGCCATGCTATGGCAACAGGCATCAACCACTAGACCCAGTGCAGCCCATGACAGAGACCCACAAGCAGTAGAGCCTGACCAGCCAGCAGCAAGTGCTACCCCCCGCAGGCTACAGGAACACCCCAGGGAGGGACGACCAGCAGGGACAGTCAGCCACTGTGGTGCCAAGGTATCACAGGTACCTGTGGTGGTGCTGCTGTGGTCCCAGTTGGGGACTGGTTGCTGGTCTCTGTGTGTGCTGTCAGCTTTATATTATATCAGCACCATTGTAGTCTGCTGCTTCAGCTACCGTGGTTCCCTATTGCTGTGCCTTCACAGCCTCTGCAGCTGCAGATTTGCAGCACTTGCGCTAGTCCTGCGGCAGCTAAATTGCTGCACCTGCGGCACTTTTTACGGAAATCCACAGCTGCTCTGGTTTTCTTTGAGAATACAGCGCAGCTGCATTTCCGCACTGCAGCAAGCCTTTTTCCCCATAGTGTGGGAATTTTGACTTTCTTTGTGAATCCTGCCCCTTATCCCACACCTTTTTTTCCTCAGGGACTTCTGCAGCTGCACTTTTTCCCACAGTCTGTAGTGTTTTTTTTCTGCAGCTGTGCAGGTTTTTGTGAATAGCACTTAGAGCCAGCTCCCCTTTTTTTTCACAGCTACGGCAGTTTTGGGGACTTAGGGAAGGTTTTGCACCCTCTGAAGACTTTGTGCATCCAGCCCATGGTCTCCAGAACTGGGCACAGTACTCTAGTTGAAGTCTCACCAGTGCTTTATACAGTGGTATCACCACCTCCACAAACTCCCACTTTCTGCTGGTGACCCCCTCCCTATGCAACCTAGCATTGCACTGGCTCTCCCCACTGTCTTGTCACACTTTTTAGCCACCTTTAGATAATCAGATATGGTTAACCCAGGTCTCTTTCCTGTTAGGTGGTCATCAGTACCACTCCCCCCATTTTGTACTCTGTCCCTGGGTTTCTGCATGCCAAATGCATGATTTCTAGATCTGTACAGGGGGAAAAAATGTTTGCAGTCAGAATTTAAGCAAAAGTCTGACTTTTGCAGAAATTCCACCTGCGATCACCCAAAAAAAATCCCTGGTAGCTGGCAGTCCCTCACCCTACCACCAACCCGACTTGTAATTAAAAAAACCCTGCTGGCTAGCAGTCTCTCCTCCCACCTGATCACCTGCCTGACATTTATTAAAAAGATCCCTGGTGACTAGCAGTCCCTCCCCCACCCCATCACCTGCCCAACAAAAGCCCTGGTGGCTAGCACTCCCTCCCCACCCGATCACCAGCCCAATATATTCAGTAGTCAGTGTAATCTCCCTATCCTTATTTCCCATATAATATTATAAATCTTCTTTTCCCTGGTGGTTTAGTGCCCCCCTCTCCCCATCCTCAATCCCCAGTCCGTGCATTAAAATGTTATTCCCTGGTGGTGTTGTGCACCCCCAGCTCTGCCCATCCTGAACCCCAGTGAGCAACCAGCTCAGCCCTCTTCTGTCCACCACAGCCAGGATGTCCACTGAGCTGTCAGTGAATGAACGTGTGCTACAAGCATGTTCTCATTTTATTAACTCAGTGGGTGGCCCGGCCATGGCAGAGAGAGGAAGGCTGTGCCGGTTACCCGCTGGGGTTTGGGATGGGGGGAGTGGTGTGGTGGGACACTACCTGCTGGAGTGTGAAGTGCACTAGACCACCAGGGAATAACATTTTAATTCATGGACTGGGGACTGAGGATTGGGAATAGGGAGTGGGGTTCACTAGACCACCAGGGGAAAAAAAAATACCATATGGGAGATAGAGATGTGGGGGTTAGACTGACTACTAGACACATCGGGCAGGTGATCAGGTCGAGGGAGGGATGGCTAGCCATCAGGCATCTTTTAATTACTGGTTGGATGAGTGATCGGGTGGGGAGGACCACTAGCCACCAGGGTTTTCTAATTGCAGGTCGGGCGGTGATTTAATTGGGGAGCACCACTAGCCACCAGGGATTTTTTTATTAAAGGTTGGGTGGGTGATAGTTTGGGAAGATGGATTGCTAGCCACAAGGGAATTCTTTTTATTTTGGCAGGCGGGGGGCACTGGACCTGAGGAATTGTATTTTCACCCTTCTGCCTATATCTGAGTGGAACAGGGTGAAATTGCACCACAACATTCAAAGTTGTCCAACTATCCGGCAGAAGTTCGGAAACTTTAATGAAAGTTGTCAGATTTTGCAGAAGTTTCGCTAAGCACATGTCTATTCTCAGCTGGTTTTTGAATACCCTAATATCACTTCTCTTGTGAACAAGATAAAACAATATGCAACTGATACTGTTCCATAGCATAAGTAATAACGTGCTTTAGGGAGTGGGTTGTAGTATGATAAATTCATATATAGGGGCTTAGTGAGGCACGAGGCCCCAGACCTATAGAACTATGTTTAAAACTGTAATATCCCACACCCTTGAGTGTGTTAATTATTCCACTTATGAAATGGTTTTGTGTCTAAATCTGCTCTAAATCTGTTTTTTTCTATCTATCTATCTATCTATCTATTATCAAAGTAATGTTTTGTTTACAAAATAGTTATTTTGCTAATAGGTATCATTAGGGTGCTACATATTGTAGTTGTTACCTGTGAATTAAATTAATGCAGCCTCATTTTTTAATTGTGCATTACTACCTCTAGTTTGTTTTACAGTTTTTTAGGCCTATTTCTTATTTGTCCTGTTGTCCAATACAGAGATGTTTTGAGATTGTGCAACAGTGAGGTCAGAGAGGTAGCAGTCTGAAAGTAGTGGTGGGCAAAGTGGGCTCAATCCGCTCTACAAAGCGATTTGCGGAGCAAAGGCAGATTTGCGGAGAGCTCCGCAATGCAAAGCGGAGTACTTCGCATTATAATGAGGAAAGCAAAGTCCATTAGAAACAATGACTTCATGTTACTCCACCTCCTCAGGGCACTACTCTGCCAATTTTAAGGCAAAGTGCATTGCAGGCAGTGCACTTCACCTCACTTTGCCTTGTTTTTGAGCTCCAAAGGTGAATTTTGCATTGATTCATGGGATTTCAGGTCATATGGGCTCTATATTGATCTGCACAGCCTCAGTTCGGGGTAGTATGAGTAGGAAGGAGTAGGAGACAATGTGCTCTGATAGCTGTCTGTGATAGGAATCTTGTAAAAGCTGTTCAAAAAGCATTTTTGCTTTTTTCGAGGGGATCCAACTTTAGTTCATCAATTGTAGGAAACCCTCCTGTGCTCAAATCATTCAGCGTTTTTGTTTTTGTGTGGATTTTGAACGTTAATTTACAACACTGAGTGTGTGTGTGGTGAAATACAGTGAAAGTGTCCTTTGGAGGAGGGGCGTATCTGTGGTATAGGTAGATTTAAGTTGGAGAAATAGTGATTTTTTTGGTTTTTTGGTTATGTTTTTGTTATATAACTGACTGTGTTAATGTACACATAGTACTATTGTCAGTAACAGTAGAAATTTTCTTGCTGTTTGTTGTGTGGATGTGGTGCAGCAGTTCAGAAGTTCAGGTTGCTTAAATTACAAATTTACAATACATAACGTGGCATAGTACTGAACTTTTGCATTTGCGGTGCATTCCTCATTCAGCATTGTACACAAACTGTTCTGAGTGTGAGTGTGTATGCGGTGTTGCATACATCAAATAATACACCTTTTATTGTGCCACAGACTAGTGTAATTGCAAGTGCAGCAGTGTGAACCTGCTATCCACTGCAGCTGCTTGATTTTGTACTGCGATTGTGGTATCTGTTCTTACTTTTGCTGCTTGTACTGCTGCAAAAATCAGCACTGTCTATGTTCAGTGCCCCCAAACATTGAAAAGGTATTTTTTACCAGATTGGATTGTTTTTGTGATCTCATCAGTACCACTGGTTACTGAAGTTGTTTTAATTCCATGACAGTCTCAGAGTAGTCTCTTATCTATTGCTGAAGCCACAGTTGTTTATTTGGCTTCACATCCAGCGTCCCTCCAATCAGAGAGTGAACGTATCAAATTATGAATTTGGTTATAATATTTGTGGTTGATCCCCCAAAATGCCTGCAAACAGATGTACAAGCAAAGCTGTTTCTAGCCATGGCAATGTTGGCAGTAAGATGGTCTGTGGGCATGGTAGTAGTACGCAGACGCAGAAGTGCATTGCTGATGTGAGGAAAGGTATTTCTCCTGCAATTGTTTTTACAGCCCAATATGTAGCTTCACTCATAGTTGGAGGAGATGATGTTTTCCCAGCTGGTGGTGTTAGTGTTACTGGTGTTAGTGGTGGTGGAGGTAGTATTAGTATTATTGCATCAAGTTCTAATTCCGAACAGTGTACCGTTTCCAAAAATATTGAGTGTGAAGCAGTGCAAGTGAGTGGCAGCGTAGATGATGTCATACTTCCCAGTAACATCCCAGTAACTGAACCTGAGGATTCTGATGATCATGTCAACGATAGCATACAATGTGATATTCCGTCCACCGTGGCACTTAACGTCATGCATTTTCCATGCAGTGATTCACAGTGTGGTGAAAAAATATCAGGTGATGGTGGTGTAGATGCTGATGATGAATGTGATGATGATGTTGGTGTTGTTGCAACATGCAGTCCACATGCTAGCATCCAAGCAGAAGATGCGGATGTGTGTGACGTTGATGAATATTATGATGATGTAACTGACCCCAGTTGGCAACCGAAGAAAAAGAAATTAAAAGTGGCTGTGTCTGAGTCTGTTTGCAGGACCCCCGTAAAAACTTGTGATCTACTGGTTTTAGTTGATGATGCTAATGACCCAGTAATCAATATGATAGGTAGTCATGGTGGTCAGTTGCAGTCCAGGTGTGCTGTACCCAAAACACCACATGCCCCCCCCCATTTCAGTGCTTAAAATAACAGACTTAAATAAGCCACATCATCATGGACATGTTAAAAGCAAAGCATCACACTCCCTTGTTTGGGATTTTTTTGTTCATGCAAATGATGATTCAGTTACAATCAGCCAGGTTTGCCATGTGTGTGTGAGTCTAGGTAAAAAGGGGAGCCATCTGGGCACTTAGGACAGCATACGTATCTTAAGAATAGGCACTTGGCACTGTGGACCCAGCTCAAGATGGCAGCTAATTCCACAGTGGGGCATTCACCCGTGTCACCAGTGACCATAGTCAGCATGTTATCCCCTTCCATGACTGTTAAGCCCAGTAGGAAATTAAGCGTGTGCAGTAGTGTGGTAATAAGAGCAGAGGATTACTACAGGCATGATGAGGTGGAGGACCATAATGACTTTGAAATAATGTCCAGCGCTGTTGAGAGTAGCAGTTTTGGTGGTGGTGGTGATGGTGGTGAATGCAGTATGTCTAGTACAAGTGGTACATCAACCCCAGTTGGCAAATCTGGCAAAACAACATCATATCTGGATTTGTCATCATCACCTGTGCAACCGTCTTCATCAAATGTCCACACTCCACACCCTGCCAATGCCATTCATCACAGAGCACAACCATTTGTGATCAACACATCATGTGTAAAATGTTTGTCAGCCCACGTTACAGAGTGTTTTTGTGCATAAGCTGAAGTACCCCCTGAATCATACAGTGTCACGTGAACTCAGTGCTGCTGTAGCGGAAATGCTGGCAATTGATCTTTTGCCCTTCTCCTTTGTGGAGAATTCTGGGTTCTGGTGGTTTGCTGCACATGCCTGTCCAAAATGGAAAGTCCCATCCAGGACATACTTTTCTACCCGTGCTGTCCCCGAGTTGTTCCGCACTGTGTCCGACTCAGTAAGACATGCCCTTCAACATTCCTCCTCTCCATTCATCCATTTAGGTATGGATATGTGGACTAGTGGCAAAACAGTGGGGAGTTCATATCTGTGTATATCTGCACACTGGGTGCAGGTGCTGGCGGTTGTTTGTGATGTTGGTAGTGTGAATAATCAGTGCAGTAAGGTGGACTGTCGCAGTAGCAATCTTCCTGGAATTTGACAGCATGCAACGATTGCTATGTGCAGTGTGACTTGCTCACACACTGGTGAGAACATGTTGGATATGGTACTGACTGAAATTGACAGATGGCTAAACCCTCTGTCCCTGAGAGCTGGGTTCATAGCAAGTGACAATGGGTCAAATGTGGTGAAATACATCACGGATGGTGTTTTTTTTCGTGTTCCATGCATGGCCCACTGTTTAAATCTTGTGGTTCAGGAGTTTCTGCAGCACCCTGATATAAAGGAAATTCTGACCATTGCACAATGTACCTGCTCTCACTTTTCAAGATCTGGAAAGGCCCGTGACCAACTGCGGCAGTTGCAGATACAAAACAGTCTGCCTCAGCACCGTATGAAGCTGGAAGTTGTCACCCAATGGAACTCCACGTTATACATGGCAGAGAGGTTGTATGAACAATACAAAGCCATCTCAGAATATCTTGTTATGCACACTAGCCGTGACAGTTCCAGGGCCTCCATGTCTATGATGACTGAACAGTGGCACCTCATGGACTCTAATAATAATTTTGCGGCCTTTTGAACATGCCACACAGGCAGTGAGTGGTGAGTCTGCCTCCACTAGCCAGTCAATTCCACTGCTGTGGGTGCTGAGGCAGACATTGGTGAATGTACAGCATAGCCTTGATGTTGCCGGAGATGGTGGTAGCAGTACATTGCTGCAACACATGCTGACAGTATTCAACCAGAATCATCACATCGTGAGCATTTAGCGTAGTGACAACTTTGCCATAGCAACAATGCTGGACCCATGATACAAATGTGGAATTGCATCAGTACTGGAGGGAGGACCTGAACAAGTAAAAAATATCAGTGGTCAACTGGTACGCTTGGTTCATGGGGCACAGAAGTCATGTGCCAAGGTCAGCAAAGCTCAGCAGCATAATCCGGCTGAAGGTGTACCTGGAGGATCATCAAGCATATCCTGCAAGGGGAAAGGGACTGTAGTTCCAGGTGGTCTGTCATCCAAAGTGACTGGCATCAACCTGCTTTGGGAGGCTTTGTCCCAAGTGGGTATTTGTGAAATAAATGATTCGGGAGAACAGGATGATGCATCAACATTTGGACTTAGTGCAGCACAGAGAATGGTTGAGTCATATTTGTCCGAAAACAGGCATCTGACAATAACTAAAGATCCTCTTTTGTACTGGAGTGGAAAGGTCAGTGAATGGTCAGAGCTGACTTTAGTGGCACTGAAGTACCTCACATGCCTACCTTCCAGTGTAAGTGCTGAGGGGGTACTCAGCTCAGCAGGTGCAATAGTCAGGGATCATCAGACAAAGCTGTCTCCTGCAAATGTTAGTTTGCTAACATTCATTAAAATGAATGAGAGGCACATACCAGCAGAGACTGCAACCACGGTATTCGTACCCCGACCTAGTCAATGTGGTCTTGCTGATGTGGAAATGGAGCATCTTGGTGGCACTGGCAGTGGCTGTCTGAAATGGCCAACCACTGACATAGATGACAACCCAATGGAGAAAGAATTTCCCAGTGGTCAGACTTCAGACATCGGTGACTGTGAGGGCAGTTTTCTTTATGAGGATGATGATGTGGTTAAAGTTGGCAGGTTTTAACTGAAGTTTTTAAAAGGCAGTGTGCCCCCCCCTCGGACCACCACCACTGGGACTGATGTTATCCACTGCCACCATGAGTCTGTCTGCTCCCCCCAGATCACCACCATGGAACTGATGTTATCCATTGCCACCATGAGTCTGTCTGCCCCCCCGGACCACCACCACTGGGACTGTTGTTATCCAAGTCTGCCACCATGAGTCTGTCTGCCCCCCTCGGACCACCACCACCAGGACTGATGTTATCCAAGTCTGCCACCATGTGTTTGTCTGCCCCCCGGACCACCATCACTGGGACTGATGTTATCCACTGCACCATGAGTCTGTCCGGACCACCACATCCATCAGCCAGAGACAGAAAGCTTCTTAATATTTAAACCATAAAGTGAATATGTGTACTCATGTTTGTTATGCTGCTTCACTTCCTTTAGTTGTATGTTTTGTTATCTGTAGCTTTTCAGAGCCGCAATGGTAAAACACATACAGTACACTTCTTTTGTTTCTTTTACAGGGTAACAAAAAAAGGCTCCATTGCTAAAACTCGTTGGGAATGGAACTGTAGCTGTACCGTACAGAGAGGAAGCGATGTAATATTCATGTGAAATCCATTCTGGTAAGTATGAAGATTTTATTTAATCCATTTCATTGTTTTGTAAAGACTGCAGCAAATATTGCACACAGGTTGTGTTAGCTGACAAGATGTAGCTTTGAAATGTAACTTGACTTTAGGGATTGAGATTTGAGAACCAGGGAGGGACACATAACAATTAAGTTGTAAGAAGTCATTGATTTCTTTTTATAGGAAACTTCCAGATGCTTTGTTGTTCTGATAAAGTGGCCTTATCCAAAGAAGTTCTTCAACATCAGCCCCTGCCCCGGGCTGGGGCACACATGCAACATGCAGAAGTCATTTTATTAGATGACCATGACCATCATTAACAACCAGACTCAAGAAGGATGCAGATGAAATCTGTGAAGAAGTTACCAAATAAGAAACCATTACAGACAAACCTGCAAATATGCTCCCTCCCCCAAAAAAAAAGATACTTACTTTCATGTGCTTGCCAGTTATCCATTGCAAATTTCTGTGCAAAAAGTTCTAATCAAGCACTGGAATGTGCACACCAACAGTGTGATACAGAATAATACCATGAGTACATGTCCATGCCAACCCCCCTCACCTACAAAATACAGAAATATATATCTATATATATCAACTCACCAAGGCTACTACTAGTGTACAGACAAAGGGCACCCTTCCATCCAGTTGAGATGATCGCATTGCATTTGCTCAAATCGCAGCACACATTGGACCAGCAACAGTTCGCTCACAGTCATCATTTTATTCTGGGGCACCGAGTGCATGAGTGACTGCTCAATAAATTCTGGGGTACTTTGCATGTGCTGAAACAATCCCATTTCACTTCGTTACCACTTGTCAATTTTCTGGACACAAGGCGGATGCATTTTGGGCATGCAGAAAAAATCTGAGGACTCTGTGCCACCACTGCGCGCATGACTGAGTGCACCATTAATTCTGGGGGACTTTGTATATGCTGAAACAGTCTCATTTCATTGTGTAACCACTTGTCAATTTTCTGCACACAAGAAGGATACTTTTTGGGCCTGCAGAAAAAATCTGGGGACTCTGTGCCACTTTTGTGCGTATGACTGAGTACGCCATTAATTCTGGGGGACTTTGTATGTGCTGAAACAATCCCATTTCACTTCGTTACCACTTGTCAATTTTCTGCACACAAGCAGGATGCATTTTGGACGGGCAGGAAAAATCTGGGCACTTTGTGCCACTTTTGTGTGTTCTGTGATTGTTGCTGTGAGCTCATGATGTCATACTGACATTTTTACAATTAAAGCAGCATTGTAAGAATGTCCTCACAGTTCTGAACTGTACTTTTTTATCTACTTTACATTACCACAGCCACCACTACTTACCTCCAAGTCGTGACTTGAATGATACGATTCTTTTTACAATTTATGTCTGCTTTACTTACTCAACTACATTTTTTCATGTATGAAAAAAAATGAGCACGTCTTCCAACATTGTTCGGACCAGGTTTGCATTTATTTGCAGCTGCTTTTCAATAACTATTGTTCCATGGTGTCATAAAACACTGCCTGATGCATAACTGTTAATTTACAATAGAAGTGATATATTACAACTACTTGATGTGATGGAGAAAAGCAGAGGAAAACAATGGCAAAGACCTGGTCAGCACCAATTTAAAAGGAATGCTCCTTTCATTATTTCACACATGAAGAAAGGTAGTACAGCAGACTCAACTACTGCAAATTCGCGTATCATTCCAGTCAGTCAGGATCTAAGTAAAGGAAGTTGTAACATAGCATTAAAAAATATAGGTCAGAGTTATCAACAGATTATTGCACTGCTGCTTTACAGACATTCACCACATTATATAATTATGGTGATGCACATAAACTATAATGTGGGGGCATTACTACCACTGGAATATTTCTTGCTCCACAGAGTGCAATATATTTCTGTGAAAACCACCCATAATTTCATTACAGTGAGTCACGTGATGGAGGAATTACTGATCAGAAAAGCCACCCACATTCTGCCACTCTTTCTCAGCAATGTTAGGACGTGATGCCAGGGGGAGCGCAGTTGCATGCTGCACTATAGTGAATGTCTGGCAGCTATCCCAATGTTTCCTTATGTTATAAGGTTCACTTTGTGGTAAAATGTGGGATGTTTCCACTAACAAGGCTCTTCTTACTGGAAACGTGGCCACACATTTCACGACAAACTGACCATTATAACATAAAGAAACATTCGGAAATCTGCCGGACAATTGGATATTCACTGTAAGGAGCACACACATGCGCTGTCCCTGCCATCGCTTCCTAACGTTGCTGAGAAGGGAGGCAGCATGTGGGCAGATTTTCAGAATGGGAATTCCTCCATCACGTGACACACTGTAATGAAATTATGGGTGGTTTTCACAAAAATGTATTGCACTATGTGGTGCAAGAAAGATTCCCCTGAAGGAAAAATGTGTACGATTAAATAATAACAAACAAAAACACACAAAAAGTACAACACAGTAGAGGGGTGGAGTCAGGTGGGGTTGGGGGCAGAAAACAATCTCCTCACTTACTATGGCCATGGGATGCTGTGGTGGTCCAGCAGCAGGTGCAGCATTGAAAGTACTTGCTGCTGCTGTGCTTCCACTCTGTTCATCTGCTGCTCCAAAGCACTGAACCGCTCATTATTTTCCTTGAGCGCTGCCCACACCAGGCCGATGTCAGACTGGGTTGCAGGGACTGTGACGGGGTCCACTGCAGTGAGGAATCCAGGTAGTGGGGCTGGTGGTGGACAGGGTGGTGCTGGTGGCTGTGGTGGCAGTGGTGGTGGTGGTGGTGGAGCAGCTGCTGTAGTAGCCCTCCTCCTCCTGCTGTGGCAGTGACTGTGAAGCACATCTCCCACCCCAGCAGCACCCTCGGCCACTGCCACAGAAGGGCCAGCAGGTGGACACCTGATCTCTTCCATGGCAGCCTGCCACTCTGCCCTGTGGTGGTTCAGTATGTGGGTGCACTGGCCACCGGTCCCAAAATGTGTCTCAGGGGGCCATGGCACACCAGCACACCACACACACATGGCACTCCACCACTGTGTTGTCTCTCCCCAAACAATTAAAAAACTCCCACACTGGGGAGCTGTGGGGGTGACCAGACACAGTCCTCACATGTCAGGCACGAGTCTCACCACCACCTACAATTTCTGGGGCCACCTCCTGTGGCTGTGGAGGGGGTGCTGCTGGAGTCCCAACAACTGCTGCTAGTGGTGGTGGTGGTAGTGGTGATAGTGGCAGAGAGGGTGGATGCGCAGCAGCCACTGGTGGCACTAGTGCTGCTGCTGCTGCTCCTGTTGCTTCAACAGAGGAAGCAACACTGGCCAGGAGTCGGGAGCAGTCCAACATCACACGGCCGCCCCGCCCCCATGGGTCCGCACTCCTCCCCTCCTACCACACTCACAGGCCAGCAACTTGCCTTCTCCTACGTGACCGTCCATCCTCCTGAAGTCCACTGGCCAACACACACACACAGACAGTGGACACACACACACAGTCAGTCACACACACAAAACAAAACTTGTACAAAAAAATTCACTAACAAAAAAAGACACAAATACAATACAAAAACTAAATAAAATAGCTTTTAAAAAAGCTGTTTGTTTTGTTCTGGCACTGAAAAGCAATGAAAGGCAAGCAGTAACTCCTCTCCTCTCACAAATGCTTTCTCCCTCTACAAATGCAAAGGAGAAAGTGAAACTGCTTCTGTGACTCACTTCCTTCCTGCCTGGCTAAAGCATGTGACTTACAGTACTGCAAGCCATGTGATGTGCCTATTTTCTTCTCACCTCGCCTTACTTCGCATTAAGGCACAATGGCAACATGAAGTGGTAATAATAATAACGCAAAGTGAGCACTTTACAGGGTCCACTTCACGTTGTGCTCCATGGACGTGAAGTGCCCACTGCGCGTCCACTTCACGGGCAGATTAATAATTCAATGCATCTCTATCCGAGAGTGAGTGACTGGGTGAGTGATGACCACTGCAGATTACAGAGTTGCTGTCATTTAGTTCAAATGGGAGGTAGAGAAGACACTGCCATCAGATACACACCACCATCTAGGTAAGTGCTGTGTGGGCATGGGCAGGAGAGGAAGCAGCATGAGTCGCGGGGGTCACAAGTGACAAGACTGAAGAGAAACAGATTTATTCTTTGTAACTGGTGCAGCAAGCAGTCTTTTTTTGTGATTTTCATTTCTGTGAACCAGAAAACATGGGGCTTAAAGGATGCTAATGGGAACAAAAATGCCTACCAAAGGTTTTTATATATCCATCAGTGGAGATATATATATATATGGGATATGCAGGGGTTCAGTGTGTGATAATGCATTTATCTTGTACAGTTTCCAGTGACCTCAAATAACCTCAAGAGTGCCGAAAGTACGAGTGAGAGTTATGAGAGGTCACTGGAAACTGTATAAGATAAATGCATCATCTCACACTGAAGCACTGCATATTCCATTTATGCAACAGGTTTAGATGTGCGAATGTTCTGATTTTGGTAGGTGTAAATAATTTGTCAAAAAAGGGAAAAGAAAATTGAATTTCATGCTGTTTTTTGCTAATTATAAAAAAATGGTGTCTATAAATAAAACATCACTCATTTTTTAGATATTTTTGTGCTGAACATTTTTCGTGCTCACAGTACCATGCTATCAATTTTTTGTTTTAAAGTCATTCACATTTGTTTGTCAAAAAAGTGAACACAAAATTACATTTTCTTCTGTTTTCTTGCTAATTACAAAAACTATATAAGGTATCTATAAATGAAACACCACTCATTTTGTAGATCATTTTGTGCTGAACAATTTTCATGCACACAGTACCATGCTATCTTTTTTCATTTGAAAGTTATTCCTATTTGAACATGGTTAGTACTGCTTCTGAGGCCAAACATTCTAAATGAATTCTGAAGAGAGCCGTGTAGATAAATGGGATACTATGGTGATAAATAAATGTATCACCATAGTATTGTAGATAAGCAAGCAATAATACCCAACAGGGTGGGCGGTATTGGGCAATACCGGACTGCCCAGGGGCATAATGAGGCTCAACGCCATAGGCGGAGGGCCTTATAGCTCCTGGGTGGTCCAGTACTGCCCATTCCACCCTCCCTGGAGGGTATTATTGCGCTTAGAAAATGGGCACTGTGGCATTTTCCTATGGGATTTAAACAAGTGAAGAAAAACAGTTAAATGATTTATTAATAATACAGGTGAAATGTCTGCATGGTAAAGTAGTCCCTATTTCTGTGCTGCTGCATGTGTTGTCCCCCCCAACCCATAATCATGAAGTTAGTACCCCCAAGATATGAACTTTGTAGTTACTGTCTCAGGAGTAGTGCTTTTTCCTTTTTGTTGGGGTTTAAAAATGTATACTGTGTGATTGAATCAAAGTAGCATTATTTTGGTGTGCCTGATGACGTCATATGCGGAAGTAAAATAGACGTTTTGACAAAAAATTAAATTCTTTGTTTTTTTTATTTCTGTGATAAGTTTTGTTTTGTTTTTGTTTATTGGGAGGACATGTTATGCTCAGCAATTGATGTGTGGGGTTAGAGAGTGCAGGAAGTAGAAATTAGATGAGCGACACCACAGACTAGCGAGGAGAGATGACTGGCGGTCATGGATGTGTTTGGAGAGTCAAAACTGGAAGGTACCATTGGAGCTGTGAACCATGGCACAGTATAGGTATACAGCAGAAGGTTTCATTTATGAGGAGTTTTGTTTTGGTCATCGGAGGTTAAAATAGCAGGGTAATGAATGTGACAGTGAGCGGGCGGGCGTGCAGTCGTTTAAGTAAAACCAAAGTTGAAAGTAACAGAATGGAGCAGGGTTTCTATTCGTTGAACACAAAAAAAAATAGTTTTGAGAAACTACAGTAGTGTTTGCGATATGCTTAGTTTTTAAAAAAAATGACAGACTGTTGTATGTGGCAGTGAACTTATCATTGTCATTGTTTTTTGTTTACTCAGCTGTTCACCTCCTAATTTACATCCTGTATGTTCCATCTTATTGTATTGCACTGTGCCAACCTGTTCTACAGCTAGCCTTGAAATGCCTGTTATTCCCTATGTATTTTCTCGATTCCTCAACTGTTCATGTACAAATTTTTACCTGTAACTCTCCTGGGTCGCACCTGAAAATAGGCACTTGGCTGTCTACTGTGCTTGCCCGGTTAACAAAAGCAAATAAATAAATAAATAAGTGGACTGTTGGGAACAAATATCTCTCATTAAGCGTGGAAAAAAATGGCGGTTGATTCAAACTGAGTGTACAGTGCTTCAGCCAATGGTGAAGCAGACTGGGCACGATGATATCTGGATGGGCATCAGTCAGGTTTGGGCTGGCACTTCTTATTTCCTGGTCATCTATTGAAAATTAATGTACCCCCCTGAGAAGGGTATTAGCCAATTAGATGCCAGGAAATAAAAAGCCCATTTTCTAAATGGTTTTATTCTACAGTTTTTATAATGACCCCTGTTGCATATGTATGTGTATATATATATATATGTATATATAGATATACATATATATATAGAGAGAGAGATTAAATATTTATCTATAAATATATATATATATATATATATATATATATATATGTATACACACATATACCACAGACACACACACACACACTTCAGTCAGTGGATATGTGCAGTAAACAGGACACATTTCCTCCAACTTTTTTCTACATGTGGTTTATTCAAAATAAAAGACATGAATAGGATGCCATTTCAGGCAATGAGGGATTCATGTCTACCCATTTTATAATGAGTGTGAATACAGCTTAGAATAATGATGAAAACATGGGAACAGCATTTTTATTCTAATCATAAGGGTACATCTTGCAAGTATGTGTAAGCACAGTATTTACTTTTTGAAACTATTGACCGCATTGTGGATGTTAAGAGAATAACAGAAAAACTATAGTTACAAGCTATCATTATTTCACTGATTTGACAGACATATATGATATGTCATGTGACATATCTACAGTATATGACATATAGATATGTCATATATGATTCAGGACTATTTGCACTTGAAAAGAAAAGAATGGTACAATTGGAGCAGTTGTTCATAACAACTGTTCATAACAGTTTATTATCAGTATTTCAGTTTCCTTTTTGAAGGCTAATTTGCATTTCTTGCAATTTTTGAAGGGCATTTGAGAATATTCTGAGAAGTTTTTCAATGGATAAAAACTGGAGTTTGAGGTACAATTGAAGTCAATTTAAATTACTTCAAAAACTGGACCAAAATGAAGAATATTTGAATTGAATTTGAAGGCCTTCATTTTAGGTGGAAAAGAAGTGTGTTTTCAAATACATTTGAAGGGCTTGTTCATAACAATTCTTTACAGGTCTTTCAGCTTTCTTTTTGAAGGCTAATTAGCATTTGTCGTGATTTTTGAAGGGCATTTGAGAACACATTGAAAAGTTTTTCAATTGATAAAAACTAGTGTTTGAGGTACAATCGAAGTCAATTTGAATTACTTCAAAAACATGAAAACAACTGGACCAGTTTTTAAAAAAATTAATAATACTTGAATTGAATTTGAAGGCCTTAATTTTCTTTGTAGGCTGATGCTACATCTGCTGAACTTTCAGGACAAAGTCCACATAAAACAGGCAGCCAGGACCCAAGCTACTTTATATACTGGCAGTACAATAGATTCTTTCAGTTTAACAATCTCAGCCAAGCCATTCGGGAAAAATAAAAGCATACCATGACATACAACAAAATCTGTATGTAAGAGGGGTAAAATTCAGGGCGGTATTTCCAGCTAAGCTTATAGTTACCACACCTCAAGGACTGCACAGTTTTGAATCAACCATGGCAGCCTGTCAGCAACAATTATTACCAGAGGAACACAGAAGACAAATTGCACTTAGGACCAATTGATTACTAACTGCTATTAGAAGATCTTTTATCTGTAGACAGGAAGCCTGTGTGCTACCTCTGTAAAGTCATACATTAGGTCACACCTTGATTACGGAGCTGTCTTTTGTGCACCATGTCTTACAAAAGACAAAACACTTCTTGATAATGTCCAAAGGAAAACCTACTAAGCTCATTCCAAGGTTAAAAAATCTTTCATATGAAGAGAGATATAGGGGATTACATCTATTTGATCTAGAAACAAGGCGTCAAAGGGGTGCTCTCCTATTATTGCTTAAAATCCTCCAAGACAAACAACTTATGGAGGAATGTGAAATTAAATATGCCAATAACCTGAATATCCTAAGATGCAATAACAAACAATCATTTGTACCAAGGGAAGCTAGAAACAAAAGAAAATATTTCTTTACAGTTAGGGCTATTACACTCTGGAATAAACTCCCACAGACCATAGTTGATGCAACAAAAACTGATCATTTTAAAGGAAAACTAGATAAATATTTCATGTGCACTTAATCTCATTTCCCACATGGTGTGGGGAGGCAGATTCGATGGGTCTTTGGCCTGCTTCTACCTTAGTAAACCATGTAAACTGTGTAAAACTATCTGGCATCTTTCTGCAGCTGTTCCCTAAGAATAACACTCAGCAGAAGGCCACTCAGTTGGAGCACTGACTCAGAAGGAGCAAATATAATAAGTAATAGCAAATGGAAAAAGTGAAGTGTGTACATATCTAGACCCTGGAGAACTGTAATGTGGCCCTGGCATAGAACATGATGACGATCATCCCCCTTCCCCCCACCCACACACACTAGGGCCATGAAAACCAAAACTCTGAGCAGCAAGACAAGTACAACTCATACCCACTTCCAGAACCTCATGACTCGCATTCACAAGATGGCAACTGGCACCACTCCACTCTTCCAGCCACAACACTTTTTCCTGAAGGATGCACTTAGCGAGCCCCAGTACATAAATGCAGAGTGAATATCCTAGCTGGCAAGTTGCAGATACAATGTAAGAGGAAACAGAAGCAGGGGACTGAATCTCAAGACTGACATCAAACCTGAACATTCAATCAAAAGATTTTGCAATTTTGCTAAGTGCCATGCTACCAATGACTGACCTTCCACAGCCCAGCAGAACTGACATAGACTACCCAGCCACCTGTGGCAGGGTGCTGAACTCGATCTAGGGTCTATATCCAGACTGCAGGTAAGCTCCAGTAATGGGAAGGGTACTACCTACACATATTTTTGCAACTGGAAGAGATTGGGCTTCGGCCTGAAATTAGCCATATTTGCAGAACTCTGGACAATAAATTTTGAACAAGTGGTTGGAGTTGAGGATGGTGAACACAGAAAGAACAGATACCTAAAATGTAGGAGTATTGTCATTGGGAAAATAACAGACCAATTTCTAGGATAACAGATGATGAACACATAAAGAACATAAGTCAAAAATATAGAAGCAATGGAGTTGGGAAATAACAAATATCCAGGATAACAACACAATCTGTTCACAGACTGTACATCCAACTACTAACAGTTTGGATATGGGGTTCTATTTATGCCTGATTCAGTTGTAGTTATGTTTTCCCCTTTCTCTGAACTTCTTGTTTTGAATTTCTGGTGTTCTTTGTTTTCTTGCAGCATGAATAATGGTTTATGGCATGAGGGTCAAGTGTCTCTTGACACAGGTTAATTCTCCTGGGTTTTCTTGTGGGCACCCCCAGATGGACAGTTTGCAGCTACCCAGGATGGCTATATGTGGCCATCTGTTTGTGCAGGGTACTGGCATTTTAGCAGTCTCAGTCCTCTGGTAGTTGCAAACATGAGACTAATTACAGAAGAGGGGAAATGAGAGGCTTCTCTACACTCCCTGAGAGATGACTGGCACCTGATTGATCCACCTTGGATGAGGGTGGCAGGGATGAACAGGGTTCTTTTGTTCCCATGGTTTGGCAATGCACTTACTAATTGTTGCTTTATGCATTATGGTTTTTCAGGCTCAGATTGGGTAGGGGGTTGGGTGAATATAATACTGTAAAGAATGATATACACTCAAGTAAGGTTTATGTACTACATATTGTGCTACAGTTAACACAGAGATAAAAGGGTGGTGTATGTTTTTTAAGGTCTGTCTGTTTATGTGGGAAAAGAAAGGAGGAAAATAAAGGATTTTGAAAGCTTAGGAAAATGCATGACTGTTTTACAAGTGAATGGTTACCCATGAGGGGTATAGCAAGCAGGGGTTGTTGGGGCTCCATTTAATCTCGCCAAGGGTAATATCTCAATATTTCTACCATGGCTATGGCTAATACTTTGACTAACTTTATAACATGCAATATCAATAGTGCAAATACGCCCCTGAAACTATGTAAAATCTTAACCCAGCTCAATCAATATTAGTGGTCAGTATGTTTCCTGCAGGAGACACATTTAAAAGAAAAACATGTTAATATACTATGGTGAAACTGGGTGAGGCAGTTGTCTGGGGTGGGAAGTGAGTTAAAGATAGTTGGGTGGCAAGTCTAATTGCTAGAGTGACCTACTTCCATTTACAGCAGGAAATAAATGATCTACAGGGAAAATTCATATGTGAAAGGGGTCCTGGAAAGAGGAGAACTCCTCCTAGCCAGCTTCTATGGGCCAAATGTGGACAACCTCAAATTGTTTACTGACCTAATAGATATGTTGGCACAATGACCAAATATACCAATCATTTTGACCTGAGACTGGAACACAGTTCTGAATAATGAGCTAGACCATACAGGGAAGAGAAAAGATTTTTCTCCTGGTCAGAGAACTGTACTAGAACCACAGGATATAGTGAGCTTAGTGGATCCTTGGAGGGCACTTAACCCTTATTTATTTATTTATTTATTTATTTATTTAATCGTCTAACCAGGAAGGCATACTGAGCAGGCTAATGCTCGATTCCAGATGCATCCTGGGGAAGGGGGAACATAGACAACAGTTGAACAGAGCATGATACAAGTGAAATACATAGTGGGGATTTGCTAACATTTGGTTCTGGTAACTAGGCATAGTAAGTTGGAAAACGGTAGTAGAGATCACAGTTTGGCAGCATAATACGTGTACTTACATAGTGGTGAACTCTAGCAATTAGACATGGTAAAGACAAACTGAAATGAGAGAACAGTAGTTACATGCACAGATTAAATGCTATAGTAAGTGCTGACAACACAGTCATTTCGCTCAGTCCACTGGGAAACTGTCTAGACACATGTGCAGGTATGGGTGAAACAAGCTTGAAGCAAGGAGTTAAGGTGCTGGGGGGAGGAGAAGTTATGGATGTTTGCTGGAAGGGAGTTCCACAGCATTGGTATGTGGTAGCTGAATGCAGCCTGACCGGCAGTAGTGGACCTGTGTTGGACAGCTAGGGACAGAGAGTCTAAGTTTCTGAGAGAGTATGCTAAGGAGTAGGGGTTGGCTATGGCAGCAGTGAGGTAGGAGGGGAGTTGCTGGGACCAAAACTTGGCTGGGATTTTGGCACAGTGGGACTGTCTATGATTATCTAGAGAGGGGAGGTCCATAGATTGGTAAAGGGCACAATGGTGTGTAGAGTAAGGACAGTTCAGGACAAAGTGACAGAAAGAATGGAAAAGAGGGTCCAGTCTGGCTAAGGTGGACTTAGGGCTGGCACTGTAGACTACATCCCCATAGTCAAAGATAGGAAGGATCATTTTCTCCACAATGGCCCTCCGGGCAGGTACAGGAATGCAGTCATGATTCCGGTACAGTGCACCAAGCCTGGGGTGCAGCTTCTTGAGTATGGAGTCAATGTGTGCAGAAAAGTTGAGGTGCTGGTCAAGCCAGACTCTGAGGTATCTGAAGAAGGTATAGGCCTCCAGAGGTGTCCCTTCCAGAGTGTGGAATGTGATTGGAGAGGGAAGCCTAGAATGTCTCTGCCTAGTGCCAAAGGTTAGAGAGACCATTTTCTTGGCATTGAGGAGGAGATGATTTGAACAAAGCCATTTCTGGACCATGATAAAGTCCTGCTGCAGTCTGGTCGAGACCTCTGAGGTCATGGGGCCAGATGTATGTAACACAGTGTCGTCCACATTCATGTGGATTGAGGTGTGTGGGCAGGCAGAGGGAGGCCATTCAGAAAGATCGAGAACAGGAGAGGGCCTAGGACAGAACCTTGTGGTATCCCTGCAGTGACTGGGAGAGGTGCCGAGGTGGAAGAACTGATACGGATGGATTGGGACCTGCCAGCAAGGTGTGAGTGGAACCAAGATATGGCCCAACTGGATAGACCGGCATTGGCAAGTTTGGCCAGGAGTAGAGAGTGGGAGACTGTGTCGAATGCCTTGGCCAGATCGATGAAGATGGCAGCTGTGATGTGGCCAGCATCCAACCCAGTGAGGATGGAGTCGGTAAGCCAGAGAAGGGAGGTAGTGGTGGAGTGGGATTTCCTAAAGCCAGAGTGGTAGGGGGAGAAAAAGGAGGAGGAATCTAGAATGGGAGATAGGCGAGAGAGTACCAGGTGCTCATATAGTTTTGCCAGGATAGGTAGGAGGGAGATGGGCCGGTAGTTGTTTGGGTTTGAGGCATCACCACCCTTGGGAAGCAGGATTACGGTGGCATGTTTCCATTCTGAGGGGACTTCAGCGCAGGAGAAAGAGAGGTTAAAAAGGGAGGCCAGGAGTTTGGCTATGGCGGGGGCAAATAGGAGGAGCATTTTGGGGTCCAACCTGGTGGGACATTTGCCCTTACTTGGATTAAGGGCAACCAGAGCATTATATACCTCATCTGGGGTTACCTGCAGGAAGGAGAAAGGGTGAGCTGGGGGGGGTGCCACTAGCAGGGGTGGGGGTGGTGGTGGGGTGCTGAGCCGGGAGAGGTGTGAACAGGGAAGTAGTATGGCTGTTTGTGAAGTGAGAGTTAAACAGTGAGGCCACTGCTGGGGGGTCAGTGATAGTGAGTCCACCTACCTGCAGGGAAGGAGTGGGGGGCTGCGATGGAGGGCTGAGAAGCGATTTGACTACATTCCAAAATTTGGTCGGGAGATGGGAGGTGGAGTTGAATGCTCCTTTGAAATAGTTGGCTTTTGCTTGGTGGATTTTCCTAGTACTAGCATTGCGAAGCTCATGGTAATGCTGGAGGTCAGCTGGATCGTGTACAGCGATAATGTCCCCGGACAAATCATCGTGGTTATAATGTTGCAGTGTAATTGCCGTCAGGACAAACTAACACAGATCAATAAGTCGCTGGCAGCACTGGTCGCGGGTAATAACTGCTGCATGTACTAATATGTCGCCGGACAAATAGTCTAACGGAAAGTGCAGGTTTACTTCAGTCCAAAGGTGTAAATCGAAAGGGGTGCTTATTCCATATAGTTAGACTTAAGTTCCAAAAATCCTAAATGAAATTACTTCACAGAAATGAGTGGAAAGTTTTAAAGGGGTGCTTATTCCGTTTATTCCAAAATGAACAAATTAATTACTTGTCAAACGCAAAGTGAAATAGAAAGTAATTGAAAACCAAAACAATTAATTGACTGTGAAACGGAAATTGCAATCACAAGGTAAAGTTTAATTACTTCAGAGTGAAAGTTTAATTCAGTACAAAATGAATTAATTTACTGTGAAATGGAAAGTTCAAGTTTAATTCTTTATTAAAATACTTCACAGTCCCAAACGAATTAATTGCTGTTTGGCAGTGCAATACAAAGGCAAAAGTGCAATGCTTTACTACATAATTTAAAAGCAACGTTACTTCACAGATTCAGAACGAATTAAGAGATTGAGTGAATGGCAATGAAAAGGGAAAGTGCAATGCTTTGGTACATAATTTAAAATCAACGTTACTTCACAGTTTAAAAACGAATTAAGAGATTGCATGCAGTGCAATAAAAAGGGAAAGTGAAATTTGTTAGTACATATTGTAAAATCTACGTTACTTCACAGTTTCAAAACAAATTAAGAGAATGCTTTAGTACATATTTTAAAATCTATGGAAAGTACGAACGGAAAGTGCAACAGTGCTTTAATCAGACAACATTTATTTCAATGACTGTTGCTATGTCCATTATGTATTGCTTTGGCTCTCGAGAAGCAAAATCACTGCAAATGGACTTAAAAATGTTATTCACACGTATATATTTTGCATGCTTTCTTGGTGGTTGTTGCCCAAGAGTTATCTGTCTCCGCTGCAATGCTACTGCATGTTGCTTCTGCCTTAATTTCCGTGCTATGCGGCCACGAGTAGGGTGGCTGATGGCTACTGTCCGAGCAAAAGCCCTGTGCCAGGCTTCAATTGCATTATTGCTTCTGGGCAAATCGTTTAGCACTCGGGCATACTGATTCCAAAACACTATCGGAAACCTTGGCATTCGCCTTTTTTTGCGATTCCTTGTTAGTCGCCCAATGTAATTGTCCTCGAAATAATCCAGTAAGCATACTATGTCTTCAAAATTGGTGTCATCCTGGAGCATTTCAAAGCACTGTTCAGCGTAGTCAGCAGGTACAAAGGCTAGTACCAATATGCATCGCACTTTGTGTGTGAACTCCTCATCATGAATATATCTTGCTGTACTCTGCGCCATAGTGTCTGTCCCAGATGAAAGTTGCAGCCTGCGAGCTCAGCATGTGGCATTAATTCCTTTAAAACATTTATAGCCACCATCTCGAAGTCAGTCATGACACTGAGCACAGTTAACTTACCACCAAGCAAGTTTTGAAGGTGGGCATGCCTAACGGATACTTCTTGCAGCCCAGTATGCACAACATTTCTTGTCGGCTCTTCAGACTCGCATGCTCTCTGTCGCATATGGACATGGGCAGTAAGAACCTCAACCCTACCATGTGTCGGTGCATGGTTGTGCACAGTAGGGGGAACGACAATGGAGTTCCCCTTAGTGTGTAACCGTGCTCTGCATGTTCGGTTCTCACATCACCAAATTATCTTTTGATTGGCTCCATCTTTTTCTTTCGTGTACAAATAATTATCCATTGCATGCTTCTGCTTGCCCTTCTGTGTCGGTACGTACTCCATTGAGGCAGAAATGAAATGCCATTGGAAACGCTTGCTTAAATAGCTCTGTAAGTGCTCAGGTAAACTCCTGTTCTACTCACCTGGTAATAATAAAGCTATGCTTAGTTCGAACACCAGAGGTCAGCAGAGAAACAGGTAAACATGGTCGCCATACATTGCAGGACAGAATGTTTCGGATATATAGTTGCTGCGGCTGTTTAGTGTCTGTGACTTATTGTAACAGCAACAACATTAAATATCGATGCAGTGGCTGCTACTAATTGACCACAACATTTAACAATGTGACGAATTGACCGTATGCCCAGCTGGATAACTGGAAGTCTTGAAGGTTTTCCAGGCCTTGTCTCTGATTCTAAGGAGGGCAAGGATTTCAGGTGAGATCCATGGTAGGTGAGTACCTCTGACCCTGGTTCTTCTGAGAGGGGTGTAATGGTCCCAGATGGCAGTGAACTTTGATTTAAAGAACAGCAGGGCCTCATCTATAGAGGTGGATTGACTAATACGCGACCAGTCAGAGTTGCCCAAATCATTTAGTAATGAGGGGAGATCCAGAGATTTGAAGGATCTGGTCATAATTATTCTGGGAGGGGGAGCTTTTGGTCTGAAGGTTTTGCGTGCTGAGTAGATTCCATGGTGGTCACTAAGGGCATCTGGAATGAGGCCTGAGGCTAGGATCCTATGGAAGTGTGAGGTGAGGGACCAGTCTAGGAGAGCGTGATTCAGAGTTTTGTGGTTTAATAGAGTGGGCTCGGAGATTAGTTGAGTTAGGTTTAGGGCTGTCACCTTAACCCGAAGGTTGAAATGAACCCCAGCAATCCCGTTCAGGTTAAAATCCCCAAGTATGTGGAGTTCACCTCCAGCTGCCAGTGAGTTAAGTGTGCCCAGATGATCCAGTATTGCAGGTGTGGTGGTGCCCGGAGTGCAGTAGGTACCTGCTATGTACATTGGAACTGAATGGGGGATGAAGAGTTTTACCATTAGGGCGTCAATGGACTCCGAGGGCAGGGATAGGGCAACTGGGGAAACTGGATGGAGGAGGAAATGTACATGGTAATATCACCCCCCTTTTTTTTTGCCCTTCCGATCATGCTGGACGAATGTATAGCCGGATATAGCGAATCCGTTGCCAGGGTTGTGTGGCTTCAGCCAGGTTTCTGAGATAATCAGGATATCTGGGCTAAGGGACATGGTGAGAGGTTGAAGCAGGTTTATTTTGCGTAAAAGGCTACATATATTTAGGTGAATCAGTTTTAGGCCTGAGGGGAGTTGGGGTGGAACAGAAGGGTTAGGGGTGTGATGGTGGGTAGGTCCAGGGTTAGGCTCAATATCACCTGCAAGTAGTAGTAGTAGAGTGAACAGGAGTTTGGTATTTTGTACAACCCAGTGAGGCTTTCTGGGGGTATTATAAGGTTTGGCCGTGGGGGTTGTTGACCTCCAAGTATGGGGCAGAAGGACTCGGTGGCTAGTTTGGAAGGTAGATGGGAGGACACCAGGGCCAATTGATAGTGTGTGGAGGTGGCAGCCAGGGAGTGAGTCAACTATGGTACCAGAGATACTTAAATTTATTGTGAGACTGACACATGGTACCTGGCAGTCTAACAGGGTAGGGTAGTTAGACGGCAGGAGAGACACCCAGGGGGGTGATGATAATGAAAGTTACTAGGACCAGTAGTATCATCATGGAGAGGCAGCAGTGCGAGAGTTAGGATGATTTTTTTTTCTTTTCTTCAAGCTGTGTACCTACCGTAGTGGCCTCTAGTGGATACTCGGTATAGCCTGCAAATGGGAAAGCTGACTGGCTCTGAGACAACATGTGGTCCAGCCTATATAACTAGAAGTTGGCTAAGGGGGGTGGTGGGGTAGCTCCTTACAGTCCCTGGGGAGCTAAGGAGAACAAGAATTAAATAGGTAAGAGGGAGGGGCAAGCTGCAAATGACTGTCTAAGCACAATACAGACTATGTTGCAGGATTAGGCTGAATAATTAAGTTCCCCTTAAAATTAATTCAAATTGGAGCTGCTACAGAATCAAAAACGCAGAACTAACAAACAGGGTCATGAGCAGCTAAATGGATTCATCAAAAAGCAGATATTTACAGCGCAGTTACAATTAATTCGAATTGAGCAGCTAACTGGTAAAACACCCTGCTACAAGCTGGCAAATCAACCCAACAACAGTATTATTGTGTTTTATTGTATTTATCTTTTATCCTTTTTTTTCAGTTTAAAGGCATACAGTACACACGAATTAAAGCTGCCTGCTGTTGAAGAACTAAACAGTATTTTACACTAGGAGCAGGGTTTAAAAACTATCTCCATACATCTGACCACTGAAATTAAAAATTGGCACCCTTTTTTCTCGCTGCACAGCTGAGCTTCCTAGGACTGGGGCTGAGCCGCGGAGCAGAGCCGTACCTGTTTGCTGCGTGTGTCGGGGGGGGGGTGCACTCCGGTTCGTGGGAGGGCTTCCTTAGTGCCCTCATGACCTCCTTGCAGTCCCTGGGGAGCTATGGAGAAGAAGAATTAAATAGGTAAGAGTGAGGGAGAGGCCAAGCTGCAAATGACTGTCTAAGCACAATACAGACTACATTGCAGGATTAGGCTGAATGATTAAGTTTCCCTTAAAATTAATTTGAACTGGAGCTGCTTCAGAATCAAAAACACAGAACTATCAAACAGGGTTGTGAGCAACTAAATGGATTCATCAAAAGGCAGATATTTACAGCGCAGTTACAATTAATTCGAATTGAGCAGCTAATTGGTAAAACACCCTGCTACATGCTGGCAAATCAACCCAACAACAGTATTATTGTGTTTTATTGTATTTATCTTTTATCCTTTTTTTTTCAGTTTAAAGGCATACAGTACACACGAATTAAAGCTGCCTGCTGTTGAAGAACTAAACAGTATTTTACACTAGGAGTAGGGTTTAAAAACTATCTCCATATGTTTGACGACTGAAATTCAAAATTGGCACCCTTTTTTCTCGCTGCATTGCTGAGCTTCCTAGGACCGGGACAGAGCCACAGAGCAGAGTCGTACCTGTTTGCTGCGTGTGTCGAGGGGGCACACTTTGGTTCAGGGGTGGGCTTCCTTAGTGCCCTCATGACCTCTAATGTTCTAGTCAACCCCCATGGGACCAACTGTAGGCTAAATTTCTTTCAAACAAGTCATTCTCTGCTGTAAGGGCTGGGATTTTCAGTTGAAATACTACAGGCATTATCCAACAATGCACCAGCCATGTTCACTCAAGCGTCTATACAGGGGACAGAGAGGGATAGGGTCTGGCTCATGAACAATAACTTTCTTCGGGATAAAAAAACACTAAAAAAAAGATGAAAACATTTGCCACTTTATTTTTTAAAGGGAATAAGAGGTCAATACCAGGCATAGGTACGATTTGTTCAAGGCAGGCAGAGGAGCTTAAGAACAGATTTTTAGCTAGGGGGTATGATGCTGGACTATTGGAAACAGCAAAAAATAGAGCTCTCTCAAAACCTACAGAAAATTTTTTAAAATCCAATACAGAATCTAAACATAAACAGTTAGAACCTGCACCTGTTACATTTGTTACAGAACACAATAACTGGTCTGGCCAAATTGGTAATATAACATACAAGAATTGGTCTATACTGCTAGGAGACAGACAGTAGCTAGGGCAGTAGGAAATAAACCTAGGATCACCTTTAGCAGGGCCCCCAATATCAGGGATAAGCTGGTACCTAGCAGGCTGCAAAAGGAAACACCAAACCAAGGAGCAAACTGGTTGGCAGAAAGACCTAAAGGATGTTTTAAATGTCACAATTGCAACATACGCTCCTATTGCTATACAGGAAGTAAATTTGGACACCCAGGACACACTGATAGGGAG
This sequence comes from Neoceratodus forsteri, assembly GCA_016271365.2. Taxonomy (NCBI): domain Eukaryota; kingdom Metazoa; phylum Chordata; order Ceratodontiformes; family Ceratodontidae; genus Neoceratodus; species Neoceratodus forsteri. The sequence goes on along the minus strand of CM057449.1, from coordinate 1,696,877,116 downwards.
CTTGATGTTAAGCAGTTTATTATCTGTCATACTACATTTGTAGTATATATCCTGTGGTGTACTTGCAATAAGTTGAATATACTGGCAAAACTACAAGATTATTAAAAACCAGAATGCAAAAATATGTTAGAAATATTTGTAATGCAAACACTGATATTCCTGTAGGTCTACACTTTGCTCAGTGCCACAACTCTTCTCCTAATGGGTTAAAACTCATGGGGTGGGATATTCAAAGTTGTTGCGCATGGCGCAACAGGGTTGTGCCATGCAACCCACCAATACCTGCATGATATTCAAAGGGTGGCTGCGCTTGCGCAAACCCCGATGTGCCGGGGCACACCTGTAATGTATGCGGTGCAAGTGCGGGGGTGTGCCTATGCATATGCAGCACATCCCGATATTCAGCCCAGGATGTGCAGCACAGATGCATGCACAACCCCACCTTGTGCCGCTCAGGGAGCACAATGTTGTGCCCGTACAAACAGGGAGCAAGTCGGGAACACCCACAGGTTGGCTGCCATATTGCTGAGTGCAACACAGCAGCCGCCTGCCGTGGGTGGCCACCCGACCTCCCGACACACTGACCCCATGCCCCCTGCCCAGGGAGCATCATGCCCCCCCACCCCATCACCCAATCATGGGCATCTGTAAATGAACACCTTGGTGGTCCAGTAGATTGTACCCCCTTTGCCCGATCGTAAGCATACAAATAACATCTCTCTGGTGGTCCAGTGGACCTTACCCCATCACCCGATCATGGGCATTAGAATAACATCTCCCTGGTGGTCCAGTGGACCGATCCCCAGCGCCCGATCATGGGCATAGGTTACTATCCCTGGCAGTCCAGTGGTACCCCCCACCCCACCCACTCACTGTGTCTCCCGCCACCCTGCACCCCTCCAGTCAGTGGCGGGCAGCAGCTCCCCGCCCGCAAGCCACCAGTCTGCCAGCTGACTGACAGCATACAGTAGGGCTGTACAGCTATTGGTCCATTGCGTGGGCCAATGGGTGTGCAGACCATACTGTATTACACAGTCCCAAAATGTGCAGAGCCACTGCACCATGCACAGTGCTTGCGCCCCCAGTGTCATATTCAACAGTGCTGAACTATGGCGCAGCATCAATGAATATCACCTGGTCCCTACCCTGGCGCAGCCCAGATGTGCTTGCCCAGGCTTGTGCCCTTGCCTGGTACAGTCTGAATATCCCACCCAGGGGGGATAGAGTGGGTCCTGTCAATGAAATGTGGGTGTGACAGAGTTAACCTACTGTTAATGAAGGAAAGAGAATGGATTTACAGACTGAAAAGTGTCAGACCAGGTGGCCTAAATGATCAATGGAATCTTTAACTATTTTTGAAAAAGAAATGGAATGTGACTGCTTCTTGACTTTTTGCACCATGACCTGACCTTCCTAACCTGTTCCTTATTTTCATCTCTTACAGGAGAGTTCTCCAACTGTTATATGCCCTGCCTCTCTGCAAGGTTTCTCTCTTTGACAGCAGTGTGGTTTTGTAGATCCCCAATGATAAACTGATCTTTATGACTATTATTTTTTGTAAAGGGGTGATCACATTTTCGCTCTGCTTTTCTTCAAAGCTTGGTGTTTGAAGCTCTGTACTAATGCACCTAATTTCTACACCTCTTATACTGAATAATAAATGTATTATAGAGATAATAATTGAGGTGGTTTCATAATTCAGGTTGTTTCGTTTCTACTGTCTTGTAATATCTTTTTTTTCTGTGAGGTGCCGATCTGGAGCTGGCGGGATTATCTCCTTGGCTGGTTCATCTGTGCTGCTGCTGTCGGTGCTTGTGGCCCGGTTCAATTTGCCGTGGACTTCTGTGGACTGTCTTTGTATTTCTTCTTTGGGGGACTGCTAGCAGTGGATGGGGATTGCCCTTGGTGCTCTGTTTGGCTGTGGGGAACCTGTGCAGTATAGTGCAGGTTTTCATGTTCCTCTGGGATCTCGGTGTGTCTGGACTTTGCAGGCAGTCCTATTTGCATGCAATGCCTACCAGAAGACTGTCCTTCCTGTTTTTGGTGGAGGTGCTCTTGAGATACAGTTTATCTCTGACCTAGGCAGGGATTTTCCCTTGAATTTCTTCAGTTCCATGGTCTTCAGGTGCTGGTGAGAGGAGTGTCCATGTCTTTTGCCACCATCCTCAGTGAGTCTTTGTTCCTAATCATCTTGACTGTATCTTGGTTGTGGGAAGCACTGGCTCAAGTGAGAGCCCTGCTGGGTCAATCCCACTACACACTCAGCTCTGCTGAATATTTCTCTATTACTAACTTTTCAGCCGGCAATTTCTACTAGGGCTGTGCGAATATCTTTTCCCGAATATTCGGCCGAATATACGGTATTCGTGTCCTAAGTATTCGGTATTCGGCATTCGGCCAGAAAAAGTGTTTATTTAAGGAAACTTTAAAAAAGCACTTCAGGAACACCATAAATCATCCATTGAACCTGGTATACCATATACACCTCAATGACACTTCAACCACCAACATAGAGCTCTCACTAATGCAACACACGCTTCATGTGGCACACTCGGTCCACCACACCACACACATAGCACTTTGAAAATGATATCGAGTATTGCATTGGGTCAGCACTAGAGGATGTTCATGGTCACAGACACAGGGTAGAAGGTGCTTTGGCCATGGGCATAGGAATAATGGTAGCAGTGGCTGCGGTAGTGGTAACAACTGAAAGGGTGTCTGCTGCAAGAATGGCACCGGTGGTGGTGGGAAGCACGCTGGCTGTGGATGTAGCAGCCAAAGTGGTAGCAGTGGGAACATGGGTGGCGGTGTCTGCTACTTCCTGCACAAAGCATATATGCTCTAATGCCCCCCCGACTACTGCACAACAGGATGTGACAGTGAACATACAGATGGAACAGGTGGTGACACTTGTAGTAGTAGTAGTACTACTAATGGTATTAGTAGCAGTAGTACCATTACCAATGCTGCAAGAACTAACAGGCTTGCTTGGGGAGAACAATATTTGAGCCCACCGAATAAAGAGAGACACCTGTATGTCTTTGTCTATGTAGTCTATCTCACCACCTTCTCTGGAATTGTATTATGTATCAATAATGTACAGTGGAGCAAGACAAGATGCAGTTCAGTACTTTGCAGTAAATGACATGCCACAAAATACTGGATGGCTAGAGGGCTTAATTGTCTTGAAATTATACTGCTCCTAGCAGCATACTGTAGCATTTTGCAGTACTTTTACAAGGCACTGCATTGCGTACTGTCTGGCACCGCTGTATGAACTGTTTAATAATCTTGAAGCAGTGTTTCATCCTTGGGTATGTTAGATGTGGATTGTTTTGTTACAAGGTAATCTCAGTAGCATTCATTTTAACTTCACTTATTTAGGGTGTGTGTTTCTTTAAGGGTTGTATGTTCATAGTGTGTTTGTACATTCCTGACCATGCACCCTGACAAAGACCAGATTCTGGTCAAAGCACCAGGGCTCTATCGGCATCCTTCAGCCTTAGCATGAACAAATGTATTGGCAACTTTATGCTCCACTGCTCTTAACTGTATTTTGTTGCTGCCCCCTCCCCCCGAGTGCTTCCTTCATTCTACATAGGTTGTTTGGTAGCCCAGGGACAACATTAGCAGTAATTGCCTGGGTGTGCTGTACATTTGTGGGTCTATCAACCTGTCCCTTACCACTTGGGACCAGCGGTGCAGATGCTTTGCTGGGGCTGGACCAAGCATGTTTGCAGGATTGCTAAAGACATGATGGATCAGGTCACTAGTGGTTACTGGGTAAAACACAAACTATCACTACGCAGTACCGGTGTGTGTGATGCTTTACTTAGTGTTTGTGGAACTTCAGTAATACACCAACCTTTCCAGTTATACTGCACCACAAAAAAGTAGCAGTAAAGAAAAATACTACTACTAAGAAGGAAGAAGAAAAGGACAATCTATTTAGTCAAACATGGAACCGAGCAAGGAACAGAGAGATGACATGCAGTCAACTCAGGGAGACAGGCCTGCCCCACTGACTGCAATGGTTTAATTAACAAAACAACAACAAACAAACAAAAAAATGCATGTGCACAGTTGTGCACACACAAGGCACAGACTCGCGGGGGGGTATTTTTCACAAGCACAGGTTAATTGTGTGCAGTCAGCTGTAGAAAGTGGGGGGGGAGAGTCAGCCAACACACTCATCATGTGTTCAGGGAATCTATCCCCAGAACCAGAGGACCAACAATAATAATTCAGTGAGTCAAGTCTGACTGGCTTAGAGCTGAAGAAGTTGGTGGATGCCAAGAAGAGAGCCAAAACAAACAGTGTGGGTTGGTGAGCGAGTGCAGAAAAGTGGCTGCCTAAACAGCAACCACCCAACAACACAGAGTGGCAGTATATGAGCGACTGTAGCCGCAGCCCATTAAGAGCGATATGCAAAAAGTGGCTCCAGTCTACCAGGCGAGTGCCCCAAGCCCGTACAGCAGAGAAGCTAGAGCTGGTTGTGGTCTTTCGCAGAATGGTGCACCCTGCAGCAGTGCCCCAAGGAAGGATGCCACAGGAAAGGTGAGACCAGACAGAAAGGGGCCCAGGATGGCAAGGGCACTGCTGGTAAGTGTGGCATGGGTGCTGCAGTACGGCCATTGCAGTGTGCTGTGGTCCATGCCAGCATGTCACCGCAGGGGTGGTGGGCAATTGCCTTGGACTGTTGGGGGGCAGGAAACTGGCTTGCCAACTATAGCTGGGGCCAACATTGTGCATAGATGGGTGGCACTGTGGGGGGTGTGGCACCTATGCAGCATGTCTTGCACTTCTGGAAAGGATCTTGCTGGGGGTACACTGTGGAGGGTGCCATCGGTGGTACGGGTGTACAGTGTGTGGCATGCACTGACACCATGCTGGTCACCCACACCATGTCACCCTGTGTCACTCGCCACTGTCCTGTCACCCACTGCTGGGCGCTCGTGCCATGTCACCATGTTGCCCTAGCTATGTACCTGTTGACAGGGTGCTGTCACCCACTGCCTGTCACCCCATGGCACCATCATTCATTCTGATTCATCCAGGCATCCTCTGCTTCCTGCCGGTGTTCTCCCCACTGGTCGCCATTATCCCCTCTCACCTTCCTTGCATTCTGCCTCATGCAGTCGCTCATTGTGGACTTGTTCTCAGCGAGTCACCCTTATCACATGAAACCAATAAATTTATTTCAAACTCTGTGTGCACAAAGCTGTGCACACGTGTGGCCTTGTCTCATGAAAAAATATATTAAGCATGCACATGCAGAGTGAAGTCTCACAAAATCAAATATGCACATATACAGCAAATCATAAGCAATGACCTGCAGGAGGGGGAGTTAGCAGACACCCTCATCAGTCATGCAGGGAAACAAACCTGGAACCAGACAACAGCAAAAAACAAAACACAAAAATAAAATGTGCTCCTCCCAAAAAAATCACACTGGAGCTATGTCAGACAGCAGCAGAGGAGTGTTAGCAGGCAGCCCTCCTAGTCCCTGTAACTGAGTACAGCAATAAGGACAAAATACCTGTCAGAAAGCCAAACACAGCTTTTCTGACACTGATCAAAAAACACTATACTGACCCAAAAAAGCCTGTAAAGCAAAAATCTATTTCTTTTTTTAGCAAGTTTAAGGTCTCAAAAGTACTGCAGAGCAGCTCTCAGAAACCACTGTCTCCTGTCTTCTACCAGCTCAGAGTGAAGATGTCACATGGAGTGCTTGCCTTTGAGCTCAAGAAACAGCTTTTGATTGGCCAATAAAGCTCTGCGAGACTTGGAAATCTCACCAAATAGTAGTTCCCGAATAGTGGCCGAATAGTGAACTATTCAGAAAATGCATCCGAATATTTGGGAAGCCTACTATTCGTGGTATTCGGAAAATACTATTCGGCCCATGCACAGCCCTAATTTCTACAGTACGTTTCATCTTGGGAGCGAATGAGTATTTCTATTGCTGTCAATACAGACATTCTACAACTAGTAAGAGTGTTTTGCAAAACTCTGTGTTAGTAGCTGATGAAATGTAAAGAAAGCTGAATATTATTACTGCGATGCTTGGCCAGCTGGTTATGATTGCTGTATGATATTTGTAATATAAAAATATAGTTGGTGATTGTCTTACATAAGACAGCCTGTGCTCCTGGGTGAATCCCCCTCACCAGGTTTCGCTGAAGCTACAGGATATATTAAATTGATCAGGAGGATTTCTGTAATGTAATTAACTTCCTTGATAAATTGAATTTTATGGCCTTTTTATGACATGCTTTGAAGCTGGGAAGCTAATATACAGTTTATTACAGGACAGGACATCATTTAGCTGATTCCTGTCAGGCTATCTTACGTAAGGGTTTGCAGGGTTGTAAATCTTCAAAGGAACTGGCTGCTGAAAGACTCATTATTTGGGAAATGAGATTTTGCTGATGTCAGATTATTTAATACATCTCCTGACAGGAAATCATTTTTTGTAATTTTATATTCTAAAAGGAGGAGGTAGATAACTCACCAAGGGGGTAGGGAGATGGAGTTGAACTGTATCCTTGTAACTGGGGAATGTGTCATATCTTTTTGAGAAAATACAAAATCACACATGCCCCCACAATGCAAAGCATCATGGGCTGCATATGCAAATCACCACAGAATGTTATGCTGGTCCAACTTTAAGCAGGATTGCATGGTGCCAAAAGGCCTCTCACACAGTTTGCAAAGGGTGTTAACAGAAGACATAGACACGTGTTTCATCCTACCAGGACTCATCAGTATGCCTCGTCTGTTTGACACCCCAGTGGAATGGAGCAGCTACCCTTAAGGCAGTGTGCCTTGGATATATTGTGGTGAACCCATTAAAATAAAAAACTATTTAAAAGACAAAGAACCTCTGTGCACAAACACTGAGGCAAGGGTTACCCCAAAGGGCATTTGGCTGGGAAGCCAAGTTTCAAGAAAATATAAAATCACACATGCCCCCACAATGCAAAGCATCATGGGCTGCATATGCAGATCACCACAGAATGTTATGCTGGTCCAACTTTAAGCAGAATTGCACATATCTTTTTGGACTCTTAAGAAACACAGTTCTCTAACTTTCAAGGCACTTACAGAGGTAATACATTAGATAGAAACAATCTAAATGTATTGTGGTAGGAGTTTGTGTTTTGTACTTTGCCCTTGTTCTTTTAAGTGATTGAAATCCTATGACTATGCACCAGAGGGCGTGAAACGCATCAGAAGGTCTATGTTTTGCTGTATGAGGGGGCAGCAGACATTTATGGAGCTTTATGCACTTGTAGTAAGATTATAGCACTCTATTTACACCTTACTTAAGGACTTGCTCTAATTCTTTGGTGCACTGTGAAACTGAGTTGGCGTGAACCATGGACTGTGAGTAGCCTGTGATGGCATTTGTTTCTTTATCCTTAAGACTGACAAAAACTGTTCAAAAGCTTGATGGTGTTACCAAACTGGGAAAAGGTAAGAGTATACCTAAGGTCTTCTACAGAGTTTTAAGGGTTCATTTTAGGAAGCCTGGCTTGGTGCCCCTGGTGAAAGATTCTACCACTATCCCTCAAAGAGTGAATGTATCTGAGCCTGTACATTGGGTATGCTAACATAAGGTTCACCATTTGAATCCCCCCGCCAGAACTTGAGACTAATGGTGATTCAGACCCAAAAGCAGACAGGAGGGTTACCCTGCCTGTTACCTGTTCACATTACTGTGCTCAGAGGTTGGCACTGTGCGAGCAGAGGTCCTGACCTGCTGAGTGCATTTGTGACAATTACAACTTGCCATTATTTAACTTTGGACTTTGCTTTGTTTGGAGTGTTCATAAATCCTACACTCTCTCGTTCTCCTGTAACAAATTTGCTGACAGATTGAGGTTTTAAAGATGGGGGGGGGCAGGTTTTTTATTTTAATATTTGGGTGTTTAGCTTGGTTAATTGAGTATGTGTGTATGTATGAGTTATGATTAGGCAACTTCTGTATTAGTTGTTTGAGGAGTGTGAAATGAGTATTGTTAGGCTGTCTTTTAGTGATAGGTTTTGTGAGCTGGGTTTTAGTTGGTGGTGGGTTGAGGTTTTAGCAGTGTGATTGTTTTGTGAGTGTATGGTTAGGAAATTGTTTTATTAGACTGAATGTGGTGTGAGTATATTTAGGAATTTTTATTATTTTTGAGTTGGTGGAACTGAGTAAGTTGTTTTTGTAGGGTTTGGTTTAGCTGGTCAGTTCGGGATGTGCTGGGGCCCGAGACCTCAATGTATCACCTATGTCACTGCCTAGTTGCACAACCTTCGCCCATTTGCCGACCTCCCTGTATCAGCTGTGACAGCAAGATGCTGTCAGGAGGTCAGCATACTTAGGGGTAAGGGTGGCAGGTGGCTGCAAGGTGTCTTGGTCCCGACAGAGGTGAAAGATATTGAGATGGTGGGGTGCAGGAAACACCCTGGGTTAAGATGGAACCTAGAAAGAGGCCCAAAGTGTTTTGTTTCCATCCCCAGGTCTCCCACTGAACAGTCTGGGCAGATAGCCAGAGGGGCTGCAGTGGCTCCAAGTCCTCTTAGGGTGGTGTTATGCAATGCTAGATTGATGAGAAACAAGACAGCTATTATGGCGGACTTGATTTCTTTGGTCGATTTGGCTTGCATTACAAAGACCTGGCTGGGTGATGCTGCTGGTTCAGTTTTGGAGGTGGCCGTCCCCACCAGGGACTCCATAATACACTGCACGAGGCAGAAATGCAGGGGTGGGGAAGTGGACATCTGTTTTAGATCTGACCTGAACTTCACCGTGCAACCAGTGGGGACCTCTAGGTCCTTTGAATGTGTGGCAGTGCATGGGGGTCCAGGTGCAGGTTGCAGGATTCTCCTTATATATCTGGAGAATTCCTGCAGAAAGTTGTGGACTTTGTCATTGGTGATGTTTTGGAGTCCCCCAGGTATTTGATTCTGGGGAACTTTAATGCCTGGCTTGACAATGAATCCTCACAGTTGGCATCTAACCTCCTCCAGTTGATGCATTCACTGGTCCTGTCACAGGTTGTTACCTCTGCGTGCCACCACCACGGCCACACACTGGACCTGGTGTTCTCACTGGGGCTTGTGATAATTAATCTCAAGATTGATCAGGTCATTTGGTCTGATCATGGCACGGTGGAATTCTCATTCAGGGCACCCTCCAAAAGTCCCCCCCATTGAGATGATCAGCTACCACCCTTTAATGGGGTTGTCACCAGAGGGACTACTGACAGTGGCTGACTTGTCTAGTGTTGTCACTGCATGTGCAGTTGGCACGTGCGAAGCGGTGGCCACCTATAATAGGGCTGTCTCCAGCGTGCTCAATGCCATTGCACCGGCCCATGTACGACCCAGATCCTCTCACTTGAGATCTCCTCGGTTTGATGGGGATCTCAAGGTGATGAAAATCAATGGTAAGAAGTTGGAGCATTGCTGGAGGAGGACCGGGTCTGATGGTAACAAGCTAGCCTTGCGTGCTTACTATTGTGAGTAGCAAGGGGCAATCAACAGTAGGAGACTGCCACAGGGAAGAACCAACCTGCTCAGCTTTTTCAGACTGACAGACTTCTGCATCTTGTCTGTCTTCAGCCAAAGAAGACTTTTTCTGTCAAATTGTGTGAGGAGTTTGCTCGGTTCTTCACTGATAGAGTGTCCTCTATCTGCCTGGGGATTCCTTCAGTGGACTGTATTGTAGTCTGCAGTGGTTGGCCAGGAGGGCATAGAGGTGTCCCGCCTGTCTGGGAGGAGTTTAAACTAGTGGAGATGGCTGAGGTCATTGAGGTTATCTCAAAGCTGAAGCACACATATTGTGAACTGGACCCGGCACCAACTAATTTCTTGATGGGATGTATCAGTTCTGTTAGCCCTGTGTTTGATGGAACAGTCAGGTGTTTGTTGTCAGAGGGGGCTTTTCCAGATGACTTGAAAGAGGCTCTGGTGAGGCTCCTGCTGAAGAAGCCATCTCTGGACTTTGACATTCTAGGTAATTACCATCCTATCTCCAGCCTCCTGTTTTTGGGTAAAGTTGTAAGGAAAATTGTGGCACAACAGCTTGAGGAGCACCTCATGGCCTTTGACATCTATGAGTTACTCCAGTCTGGCTTCAGAGCCAGACATAGCACCAAAATGGCATTACTCAGAGTGCATAGTGACCTTCTCAGTGCTAGAGATAGAGTAGACAAAACAACTCTTGTTCTCCTAGATCTCTTCTCAGTCTTTGACACTGTGGATCACATTGTGCTTCTCGATCACCTCAGAGAGCACTGTGGACTCGCTGACACTGTCACCTGCTGGTTTGAGTCCTTTCTTTCTGGCAGGAAGCAACAGGTGGTGACGGTGAATTTCTCCTCCCCCCACCAAAGCTCCTGTCATGTGGAGTGCATCAGGGGTTGATCTTGTCACCAGTGTTGTTTACAGTGTATATGCTGCCCCTGGCTGAGCTCATTAGGTGTTACAGTGTGGGATTTCAGTGCTATGCAGATGATACCCTACTGTATCTGTCCTTTGCCCCTTGGACATCTGATGCTGTGGAAGTACTAACTAACTGCCTGGCCAAGATCAATGACTGGATGTCCTCCAACTGGCTGTGACTGAATCCAGACAAGATGAAGGTACTAGTGGTTGGGTTGGGTGATGGGTATGATGGAAGTGTCACCGAAGCTGGGATGCCAGGTCTTCACCTGGGTCCTGCACCATTGTTTGCCTCTGCTAGGGTGCAAGATCTTGGCATGATCCTGGATGACAGGCTGACACTTGAAGTTCAGGTGTCAGTGGTTGTCCAAAGTGTTTTTTACCACTTAAGGAATATCATCAGGATCAAGCCCCTAGTTCCACCCAAGGATCTGCCTACACTGGTACACGCTTTTGTAACCTCCAGGCTTGACTAGTGCAACACTGTTTACTTCAGGGTCTCTGGAGTTACACTCTGTCAACCACAGCTGATGTAGAATGCTGCTGCCAGGTTACTGAGTGTCCTTTCGAAATCCAGTCATGTGACCCCGGTGTTGCGCTCTTTGCACTGGATGCCTGTCAGGTGGAGGGTTATCATCAAGGTGAATCTTCTCACCTATAAGACCCTACACAGTCTATGCCCTGGTTATCTGGCTGAGCTCCTGACACCCGGCACTTCAATCCACTCTCTCTGATCCTTAGCCAGTGGCTTCCTGGAGGTTCCCAGGACTAGGTTAAGAACTGCCAGTGACCGTGCCTTCAGTGTCACCGGCCTCATCTTGTGGAATGCTTTACCACCATCTGTGTGGGAGGCCCCTTTGGTCAAAGTATTTCAAAGGGGTCTCAAGGCCCATCTGTTTGTCCTGGCCTTCCCAAGCGAGGGGTTATGACCAATAAGAATTTTAATATTGCTGCTGAGTTTTTCTAGATTATCGATATTTGTTTTATTGCGTTATTCTATTTCTTGCTTGCCTTATTCTGTTTCTATTTTGATGTAAGGTGCCCAGAGCCTCTGGGATTGGGCACGGTATAAATAAAACTTGCCTTGCCTTGCCTTGCCATTTCTATTTCTACTTTAGCTTTAAAAGATTTCTGTTATCAACTTGCTATAGTGATGTTTATATATATTAAGTTAATTGTTTAACTGATGAAGTATCCAGGTGATACCAGTTAATGTCTGTATAAAAGTTAAGCTGTATCTCCCTTAGCCATGCTCCCTGATGAAGGCAACTGCTGAAGCACTGGGGTTTGAGCTGAGAACCTTGGCCTGCTAGTAAACTAAGCATTTTGCTGTTAATTTCTTGTGACTTGTTTTCCTTGCTGTGAGTGCTGTGCAAGTAGACTCTGATAGGTATGATTTGGTGCACCTCCAAGTGTGCTATGAGAAGGAAAATTATTAGAAATTATTAGAGTAGCAAGAAAACATTAGAAAGGCATAAGGGAAAAGGCCATAGACTTCTTTATACTGGACAAATTTGCAGGGCTGGGTGGACTACCATCTAACTTCTATAAAGCCATAAAGCCAAAAATACTGTAAAACTTCACATTTTCATTGCCAAATAATTTTCACTATTTTTGTTGAAGCACTAATTTGTGTAAAACTGAAAATGTGCACTAATAAGTGCTATTAGCACTTTTTGCATTATTAGGTGCTAATGGCTAGTTCTAAATGAAATTTAAACATTTATAGGTGCATTTGTGTTTGCCTTGAAATTGCTTTGCATGAAAATAGCTAGTTTTACAATATTAACCTAATTAAAACTAGTGCTAGATGAAGCTCACAATTGGAATACATTGACAGAGGAGTTGCAATAAGTTCAAGTAACAGTATTGGCCAAGCCAGGGAACAATGTGTCCCAGATTACAAACTTCAGGCCAATAACCCTCCTGAACCTTGATATTAAAATCCACATCAAGGTATTGGAACTTAGACCACAACAGGTTTGGGAACAGCTTCTGGCACCTGAGCAGATTGGATTCTTGGGAGCAAGAGTCTCAGCAGATCATTTGAGAAAGGTTGTTCACATTATTTCTGCATCTAAGGATGCTAGCACCCCTACAGTGCTGGTATCCATGGATAGAGAAAAAGCATTTTACAGAGTTTCCTGGAGGTATTTTTTTAGAGTGTTACAGAAATACAACATCACTGAGAACTTTTGGGTAGTGTACTCAAAGTCCTCAGCTAAAATAAAATGCAATGGAGTGCTATCATCTGGATTTCAGCTGAGCAATGGGACTTGCCAAAGGTGTCCACGCTCCCATTCTTATTTAATTTCTACCTGGAACCTCTGGCACTTAAAATTAAATTCAATTAAACAGAATCCAGAAATACAAGGAACTGAATGTGAAGGCCACAGTATAAACTATCTCTACATGCAGATGATAGCCTCCTGCATCAGCGGAATCCAGCGGTGTGTTGGCTGGCAGCTCTGCAAGATATCCGAGTATTCAGGAAACTATCATATACGCTCAACATTACTGAACAAACCTACTCCCATTGAATGGCTTGGATGCAAAACAGAACTTCAGAAATGTAGGGCTGAAATGGACAACTAGAAGTATGATCTATTTGGGTATCTATGTTTTTACCTCAAACAACTGAATGGTACAATATAATTGAATTACTTTACTGAGCACAGTCAAGCAGGATTTTGTCCACTGGCAAAGATTACCATTCTCTTTGTGGTGCAGGGTAAAGGTAGTGCAAATGAATGTGCTCCCAGAATTATATACCTACTAGGAATGCTTACTGTAGTCCTCCCTGTAGCAGGGTTGGGATAGTCAGGATACAAAAACAGGCAGACTACCAGACTCAGTGCATAAAAAGTGCTATTAAGACACTTATCATTTTATGTTCAAAATGGAATTTCATAGAAATAATAAAGTAGCTTTAGTTAATTCACTTTGTAATACAACAAAATAATGAAAACAAAAAGAATCCAAAATAAGGTCAAAGAAAAAGGGCCACTGCTATGCCCAACAGTGCCACTAGGCTATCTCCAAGCCTGCTCCACACAGTAGTGTGAGCTCCAGAGGTCCTCCACCTCTTACAGTCAGTCCCAACTGACTCACTCTATCTAATTTAAGCCCCTAGTGGCAATCTTTTACACATTTGTCTAGGTGACATCATGTATCTAAGAGCCACCCATAATTGTTCCTTAACTACAAAGTACCTCTCAATGGCTCATAACCCATCCTATGCCAAACCACAAAAGGGCTATTTCTAAGCCAAGACAATGAGGGTTTACAACTGTAACATAATAACACCTTTGTAATATATGGATCTTTAAAATAATAGCATCAAAAAGGATGCAAAAAAAATGTTGTAATACACAACCAGCTTCTCAATAATACCACACTTCACTCCCAATAATACCATTGTTTGGTTCGAATGATAGTATTATCACTCCTAATGAAAAGCGCAAGTGCAGCCTGACACCTTACACTGACTGCGAGCCGGCTTTTTCAACCACCAGCACGAAGGATTTCAAAGCTGGCTGCACAGTAACCAGCAGCAACCTTACTTTTCAGCGATATATTCAGGGGTAGCAATGGCATTTTCAAAGCCACAAACCTTACTAAATTTTGCCTGTTACTGTTAAAACAAACTGTTTCCAGCATTTTCTTGTTCAGCTCTTCAGAAAAAAACTCGCTACTTCCTGATTCCTCGCTTAACGTCTCAGCCTGCACTCAGCCTGCACAATGCTTCACCGGATAAGACCTTGCCAGCTTCTCTCATCCATATATTACAAAAAATAAAAAATAGGTTATTGTGAATTACTTGTCTAAAATTCCATCTGAAGGTTCTGGGGACATAGAACCTCTCGATGGAATTACAGCCTTGTAATACACTGTAACCTATTATTCTATTTATATTCATGCTAAACGGATTTATTATCCTTAGGAGCTTTAATTGCCACTAGCTCCTCCTCTAGGTAGTGACCGCATTAGGGAGAATTTTTATAACATCAGAAAGTCTGTGGGCTGCCAGCCGTATAGCAGCACCACATATAGCAAACAGAGGAACTCCCCACAGGTAAAGAACCACTACATAAAATTTATCCTTGGAGCTTTACCTAGATTTGTTGTGTTTTCTGACTTCCAAACTGTCATTCCTCCTGGACTAAATTCAGGTAAGCACCTTGTAAATTTGCTTTGGTAAACAAGGCCTAAAAATGTATTTTATTTTATTTGCGTCTACTTAAAGCAATGTATACATTACTAAAGGTTCAGCTAGACACCACAGATAATCTCAATGGGCCTCCAGAGTCCTACTGTGACTGTAACTGTGTTTTTATTGTTAAGGTATTTGTATGCTCTTTTTAAACTGTCATTGGAGCAACTACAAAACATATACCACTCAGAATGGTGTATTTTTTTAAGTAATACAGCAGCTACAAGCTGCTTAATTAGCAGCTCTTATTTAGAGCTGTAGAAACAGTCCTTGACTTTTGCCTACAACTGCAAAGTGCAGTCCTCGGCTTTAACTTTTTATTTTGGCCCTTTGCCCAGAGCAGTTTCTAGCAAACACAGGGAACCCTGCTAGCATCTCATTAGGGAAGGACCTGCGTCCAGCGAGGCTCAGGAGTAACATTTGTAATGCCGAGCAGCCTGGCATCACTATTTTATTTTCCTGCTAAACTGCCAAAACTCTGGAAAGGATTGGGTATGGAGAGAGAGTGGTGTGCTTCCTGATGTCTCCCTTTTCATTTGTTCCAATGCCTGCTGACTGGTTCCTAAAGGGGGGAGGTTGAGAACCCCTTTTGATAAATTTAGATATGGGCAGCATAGAAGATGCTATACATTTTACATTGCTATCTTTAAGAACATGACGGTGCTATCATGCTGAAGACATTTTTCTAGGGCAGAGAGCAGCAGGGAAGGAATACAGAAAACAAATAGGGATGCTGCTCCTGTTCACTCACTTCCTATTGACTATTTACTTATTTGTTTTCAGGGAAACAACTACAATACAGCGAAATGCTATATTCTTTTCCTTGTACACCAGTGACATTTAGGTACCTTTTTACACATAAGATATCTTTACTTCATTCGTATGTTGAAGGGCTAGCTTAAACCCAGAGGTCATGTCTCACTTGACCTCCCATGCTGATACTGGACCCAAAATGATTTATTGAAAATAGGGATAGGGAGTAAGAGAGGGGGAATGTATGCCTGAAGGTGGCCTACCTTCTGCGCTAGAAAAATAAAAAGTGGCATGAAAAATGGTTGCAACCAAGAGATTTTGTTTAAACAGTTTCAAGATTAATTATATTTTCATAGGTAGCCCCTCTTAGTAGAGGCACCTTAATACGTATGTATCTCCATGCCAACAGGCATATGTCAACTTGTTTTATATGTAAAAGGGGTGTCAAAGGACAAAGGGGGGACCACCTTCTCTCTCTGTGCAAGAGTAAACACCCATGACAGAGTTAACTCTGTCACACTCCCCATTAAATGATTCCATAAACTACATGCCATGATCTCTACATTTTTATGAGAGGGAGCAAAACCTAGACAGGCATACTTGAAACTAGCAGCTCCTAATAAAAGGGAGGTTGAATTTACTCCATTTTTTAAGCCGCTTCTATGCATTACATAGAAAGAATTTCTTCACAGAACGGGTGGTGGACAAGTGGTACACCCTGCCAGAGGAAGTGGTGGGGGCTGAAACAATCACGGGATTTAAGAATGCATGGGATAGACATAAAGGAATTCTAGAGGTCAGGGGTAAGGGGAAATAGACTTCTAGGAAAACAAACTGAACTTACAAGCTCAAATGGGCAGACTAGGTGGGCCATAGGCCCTTATCTGCCGACACTGTCTATGTATCTATGTATCTATGTATTACATGGAGTCAAGTACTTCCAGTCAGGAAGAAATTTAGATGATATTTGTGATATGAGGTACTGTATGTACCTCAAAGGCTGAACATAGAACATCACATGTGCCATAAATATAACATAGCTGGAAGAACTGTACTTTATATAACCACTGCAATGCTCCCAAAAGAAGTGAAGGATTCCCCTAGTGGAAGTTCTGTTCTCATCTTCAGACAACTCTGCTACATATTAAAATACGCTCTTGAGCACCAAGTGTTCCAGCTGCTAGGGTATAACGCACAATTCAAAAGACATGGCAAACCCAGGGTAAACCAAAAGTAGAAGGGAAGATGGATAAGCACCATAGGTCAGTGTTGCCATTTAAATACATGTACCTCTTTTCATTACATGCAGAGGCAATATAGTCTAGAAAATAAAGATACAGTATATTTACTTTTTTACAAATTCATTACATTTTAGCGAAGTCTCCGGGAAGATCTCCATGGCAGGCCAATGCCACAATAAATATGCAGGCCCTCCTTGCATCCTCCTGACCACGTCGATGAGGACCAACAGTATAACCCAGAGCTCATTATGGATGAAGAGGAAGGTGAGGAATACAGGGAACTCTATGAGAGAACCAGTTCCACAGTCTCTACTGCAAATCAAGATTCTGTGGTTTATACTCCTGGGTCTCCTCCTGAAGACCCCTCATTCATTACTACGATGCAGAAGCTTCAGACTGCAAAGGGTTTGACTCGGGAGCAGGATATCACTAAGAAGAATCTAGTGAACTTCTTAGAACTACCTGACTCCCCACTATTGTTATTCCTCCCCTCCTACAAGCACTGGAGGATGCCACAATGGCTGGCTGGCATAGGCCAAACATGATACCTGCCATACCAAGAAGGCAGATAAGTTGTGCCAGGCCCCTTCAGGTAAACCTTTCTTTGCAGGACAACCTGAGGCTGAATCTGTTGCTATCAATGCAGCTCCTGACATGTCTAAGGCACCAAAGCACCTTAGTTCCCTCTCTCCTGATAAGGAGTCTAGAAGGCTTGATGTTTTGCGCAAAAGGACTTTTGCTTCTGACTGTCTGGGCCTGAGGATTTCAAACTACCAGCCCACATGGTAAAATATCAAGATACTCTTTGAAGTAAGGCCAAGGCAGCTGCCCAGGCCCTCCCAGAGGGTACTCATAAGCAGGAGCTACTGCATACTCTTACAACAGGTGCCAACATTGGTAAACACCTACTTTGCTCCAGCTATGATATTCCTGATGCCTCTGCCAGGGTTGCAGCTTCTGTCATATGTCTCAGGAGACACTTCTGGCTATGAGTGGCTAGATTTGCTAATGATGTCCAGCAATCCATCCTCAATGCTCCACTCAGGGGTCATAAGCTGTCTGGAGCAGATGTTTAGGACATTCTTTCCAGCTTACAGGCTTCAGGTAGAACCTTGAAATCAGTGGACTCCATGTACTGTACTCAACCTAGGACTAGGCAGAGGATACCCTTTTGTCCAGCCTCTACCAGACATAGATATGCAACTAGACAGCAAGGCAAGTGTAGGGCAGCAGCACCCCTACCTCCATCAAGCTCCACCCCATGTGCCCTCTCAAAAGCTCCTAGAGGTGGCACTGTGACACCAGTCACAGCAACAGTTTCTGCCTGACTTCTTTGAACACCCCAACCTCTGCCTCCAGAGATGATGGTCAGGGGTCACCTTTCCCTCCACCTGGACCATTTGGAGGAAGGTAACTCTAGATGCTTGGGTCCTGCAGATAATTGCACAAGGCCATGCTCTGGAGCTTCTGGAACTGCCTCCAGACAATCCCCTAGTGCCTTTATAGTACCCTCCAGAACACATCCTATTGCTCTTGGAGGAAATTCACACCCTGATTCAGAAAAGGGCAATAGAACCTATCCCCTTGGAACAAAGTAACACAGGATCCTATTCCTGGTACTTCTGATTCCTAAATGGACAGATGACCTGAGTCCCATTCTAGACTTCAAGGATCTTAACCTTTTTTATAGTACAAGAAGTCCCTTGGCCACCTCTGAAAAAAGGACCTTTGATCTCAGTGGGCCTACCCGGTTACCAAAATTCAATAAAAAAAAAAAAATAAACAGAATGGTCACACTGCAAGACCTGCTTCCACTGATGCAACCAGGGGACTGGATTTGCTCCCTAGATATGCAGAATGCTTACCAGGATGCTTTGAAGTTGCGGCCCACCTTTGGTGAACTGGACCCCAGCCCGACTGATCTCCTAGTGGGATGTGCCAAGACTGTTGGTCCAGTGTTCTCTGAAATAGTCCAGTGCTCACTGTTAGAGAGGTTCTTACCCGATACCTTGAAGGAGGCATTGGCAAAGCCCTTCTGAAGAAGCCATCATTTCACCCTGACATCTTGAAGAATTATCAACCTATATCAACCTCCCATTTTTGAGGAAGGTTGTCAAGAAAGTAGTAGCTCTGCAACTCAAGGCACACCTCATGGCCTTTGACATCTACAAGCCATTCCAGTCTGGATTTAGAACAAGGCAAAGCACAGAAATGATGTTGGTCAGAGTGCAAACTGACCTCCTAAGGCGAGAGATAGAGTAGATAGGTCAGTTCTCATTCTCCTAGCTCTCTCCTCAGCATTTAACTCCATGGACCACACTGTGCTTCTGGACCACCTTACAGAGTATTTTTGACTCACCAATACTGTCATTAATTGATTTGGGCAGGGCACAACAGGTAGTAATGGGGAATTTCAAATCCTGTCCAAAGCTCCTGCACCTATGTAGTGCCTAAAAGTTTGACCTTGTCACCGGTGTTATTCACGGTGTATATGCTATACCCCTGTGTGAGCACATTAGACTTTATAGTCTGGATTTTCTGTTATGCAGATGATATGCAGCTGTATATGTCTTTTGCACCCGGAACATGTAATGCCATGGAAGTGCTAAACAACTGCCTAACTGAGATCCAAGATTGGATGTCCTGTAACTGACTGTGACCGAACCCCGACAAGACAGGTACTGGTGATCAAGCCTGGCTACCAGCATTATGTGGCTGCTTCAGGGTCAGGAACAAGGTTGTTCCTTGGCCCCACTCCATTGGTGACATCCACTAGGGTAAGAAATCTGGGCATCTTCCTTGATGACGATTTGACGCTTGACACTCAGGTGTTTTCCTTTGTCCAGAGTAGTTTTTACCACTTAAGGAATGTTGCCCAGATTAAACCCCTAATTCCACCTGGTGACTTACCTGCATTGGTACATGCCTTTGACACGTCAAGGCTAGACTACTGTAACCCTTTTTACTTTGTGGTCAGTGGAGGGAACCTCCGTTGACTGCAGCTGGTGCAGAATGCCGTGGCCAGGTTGCTGACGGGCCTGTCCTAGCCTTGTCATGTGACCCTGGTCCTGCTTGATCTGCACTGGCTACCTGTCAGATTAAGGATCATTTTCAAGGTGGGCTTGCTCACCTACAAGGCCCTATTCAGCTCAGGCCCTAGCTACCTGAGTGACCTTGTGAACCCTGTCCTCCTGGTGTGCTCCTTCCACCCCTCCACTGAGGGACTCCTATTGATTCCGAGGGTCAGGCTGAAAACCTTGGGTGACCATGTGTTTGAGGTGGCCAGCCCGGTCCTCTGGAACTCACTCCCCAGATTTCTGAGGGAGATCCCATCGGTGGAGGTTTTTATGAGGGGTCTGAAGGCTCACTTTTTTAAAGAAGCCCTTTCACAGCTGCAGTTGACCTCCTCAGGGCTGTAAGTCTAAAATCAAGCTACTGGATTCACACAGTGGAACACTTCCATTTTGGAGTTTTGGAATGACCCTTCCATCTGCAACGCCAAATAGTGCACCCCACGCGCACTATTTTGTCCGGTGGTTTACTGCAATAATATTTGCTTTCAGAAAAGTTCTGTGGCTCAGTTGGAGGACTGTCAGGAGACTGCTAATGTATCACATAGCAACTTGAATGTAATGCAGTCTTTGTGGGTGTCCGTCCTCAATCTTTACCACACAGAACATGTACTGTTTTTAAAAAAAGGTTCTTGAACTGTAGTTACTTTCTGTCATTAAGTGTAGTTACTCTTCATGATACCTTATTTCTACTGCCTGAGAGTTTGCCTGTTTCCTTTTATAAGGAATGCCTTGGCGCACTCCCGCTATAGAGGACATACCACCACACACTGTGAAAACCCGTAGTTTCATTGCATTTGTAATTTTTGGACCAATGTTAGAAAAATATCAGATCTTAAACAAGACTTTATCCTAAATCTTGGAAAGTGATTCATTTTTGAAAATGAGTACTACAAAAATCTCAGTAAGCATTTGTAAATGTGAAGCTGTGGCTTGGCACATGCGCGAGAGCGCTCACTGCTGTGCATTTGCTAAGCTATGGCATCACATTTACAAATGCTTACTGTGATTTTTGTAGTGCTCATTTTCAGAAATGAATCACTGTCCAACATTTAGGATAAAGTCTTCTTTAACATCTGATATTTATGTAACATTGGTCCAAAAAATACATATGCAATGAAACTATGAGTTTTCAGCGGATTGGCCAGTCACGATGTGTGGTGCTGTGTCCTCTATAGCGGGAGCATGCTGACACATTCCTTATAGGAGCAAGCAGGCAAACTCCCAGGCAGTAGAAATAATGTATTATGAAGAGTCACAACACATAATGATAGAAAGTAGCTATGATTTTAGAGCCTTTTTTAAAAAACAGTACATGTTCTGTGTGGTAAAGGTTCAGGACAGAGATCGGCAAATACTGCATTACATTTAGGTTACTATGTGAAACATTAGCGGTCTCCTGATCATCCTCCACCCGAGCAAATATTATTGTGGTAGTCCAAAAATACATATGCTGTGCAACTCTGAGTTTTTGGTGCAATGGGGGTGGGGGCTAAGTAATGCAGTGGTGCTTTACAGAGGGAGCATGCTAAGGCATTCAGCAGAGGAGAGAACTGGAGCTACACAGATTTGTATACTACGTAATTTTATTTTATGCAAAGTTTGAAGTGGGGTGAAGCAAGGGATGGGGCTGGAAATGAACTCCAGGGATCATTTAGAAGTTGCCTCAATTAGTAAAGGAAGAAAATCTTATGGAATGCACTCAGCAATATTTTCTGTAGCCTGTTGCAGTCCCACTTGCTCACCAAATGACGTCATCACATTACACGTACAATTTAGAATAAATATAAATAAAATCATATTGTGCAGAAAATTATTCAGCAGTGCCAGGCCCATAGAAAAGGAAGCTCATCAAAACCAAAATGGCTTTTTCAATACTGGAGGTGAACGGCAATCACTGCACCTTCACCACACCAATTTGTCCATCAGTATTGATGGAACACAGCACTGTCCAGCATGTTCAAGATGGCTACCGGAGTTTTCTGCACAAGCGCAATGACTCGTGCATGTGTACTGAACTCTGGTGGCATGGCGGCACAATCCACCGTGACCAAGATGGCCACCGGAGCCCAATGTGCATACATGAGTTGCACATGCACAGAAAACTCTGGTGGCCATCTTGGACATGGCAGACAGCACCGTGTTCCACTGGACCGTGGCTGCAGCCATACTGGCTCTTGCTAGAGTTTGTTTAACTAGCTGCAGCACTGATTTTATTATTTATTTATCATTAGTTTTAATTGTTGTTTGTGTTGTTGACCCTGTTTATATTTTATGTGTACAATCCTGCTATGTTCAACACTTCTTGTAAAGTGGCCAAAGCCTCTGTGATTGGGCACTGAATTAAGACTTATTTACTTATCTGCACATCAAACTCTGCACCTTCCACAGAAAGTATCTATGATTCCTGCTTCACGGGGAGCACTACCGGTTCAGGGCATTGCCCTTTGGCTTACCATCTGTGCCACGAGTATTTAGCAAATGTTTAGCAGTGGTGGCAGAAGCCCTTTGCAGGGAAGACCTGTATGTCTTCCCATATCTGGACAAATGCCTTCTCAAAGCTTACTCCATGGAGCAGCTTCCCACAACCTAGACCACACCAGGAATGTGTTCAGCACTCTAGGGATTACTAACAATGTCCCAAAATCTGTCCGACCACTTGGCAATGTCTATAGTACATTGGGGCAGTTTTGGACACATCCCAAGGCCTAGCCTTCCTGCCACAGGACAGGGCTGATTGTCTGATAGCACAGGCCCAGGTGGTCTACAACAACAGGTATATCATGGCCAGGATATTCCTGAGACTCCTAGGCTTGATGGCAAAGGACATTACCACAGTATCACTGGCCAGGCTGCACATGAAGCTCCTACAGTGTACACTCAGGGTCCGATTCAGAAGAATGACACAGGACATGCACCCAGCCCTGCTTCATGCACAGAGTTTGGCGGAACTGCGCCAATGCCCTTTGGTGCAATGCAGCCTGATTCTCAAAGTGCTGGTGCAGTTGTGACAGTTTCCCCATATTACAGCAGCTTGCACCACTGCTTTGGTGCAAACCGTGTAATATGGGTTCACCAATGGCGCACAGGTTGACATGGGGGAAACTGGTCTCACCTGTTGCGTTTGATGCAGGGGACATTTGGCTGGGGGTTTACAGCAAATATCAATACTGAATTGCACTTGACTCGTGGTTTGATGCAAGTCACCTCTTGCATCAAGCCCTCTGCCGCAAGTTCCCTGTGCCAATCCAAATCCCTTCCTTAATCAGGTCTTAAGAGTCCAGCAGGACCAATGCACAGATGACGTACAACAAAAAGTTACAATGTCCTCTCCTGTCCAGAAAGTACTTCAGTGGTGGATAGAACCCAGTTATTTGCTGAAGGGAGATTCCCTTCCTGACCTTACCTGATCATCAGGGCACCAGCATTACAGTGTCTGGTCATTACGATGCCAATTGTTGGATTGGCCGCCCCCTACCAGTGGTACTCCAACCCTCTAAGTTAGTATATTTAGAGGGGGGTGTGGGGGCACAGGGAGCACAGCCCTCTGCAAAAAGAGAGGATGGAGACTTTCTGAATTGGCACCCTAATGACTAGGTACACTGCCACCAGCACTCTGAGATGGCGGAACCCCTTCCTAATTCCCTCCCCTCATCAGATTATCACCACAAATGCATCAGGGATGGGCTGGGGGCACATCTAGGGCCTCACAAAACACAGGAAACATGGATGAAAGTGGAGAGCACACTCCACATAAATGTCCTAGAAATGAGGGCTGTTCTGTATGACCTACAGGCCTTCCAGTCTCATCTCTCCCTGGGTCCTCTGTTAACTGAGATGGACAACATATATGTGATGCACTACATCAACAAGCAAGGGGGAACTCATTCCTATTCCCTGAGCAGGGAGGCAATGATAGTTTGGTATTAGGTTATGGAACATGGTCTAGGACTATCAAGAGTGCATGTTCTAGGAGCCCAAAACATCTT
The DNA here is from genome assembly GCA_016271365.2 of Neoceratodus forsteri. Taxonomy (NCBI): domain Eukaryota; kingdom Metazoa; phylum Chordata; order Ceratodontiformes; family Ceratodontidae; genus Neoceratodus; species Neoceratodus forsteri. Next base: position 1,696,853,415 of record CM057449.1, on the reverse strand, counting down.
GGAAGACAAACTAAGCTGGTCACAGTCCAAAATGTATGAGTGGAGTTGCTGACATCAGTCATAGCAGACCTGTTCTACAGGTGGGATCATTCAGAGTTGGACCTTTTTGCATCCCCACACAATGCAATACTGCCGCTTTTCTACTTGCTCGCTCCAGGGCCTGGAGTCTTTCTGGCAAGAAGCATTGTCCACCTCTTGAAAAGAGAGGTTCCTGTATGCTTTCAATCCTTCCCTCTAATCCAGAGAGTACCAATCAAGCTTAAAACTCTGATATTCAAAGCCTCAATGTGGCCTCATGAGATTTGGTTCCCCTTACAACAGCTGGCAGTAGTACCTCCAGTGCCCCTGCCATTATGCCAGGGTCTTCTGTCCCCGGACTAGGGGACTCCAGTTCATCCAAACCTCATGTCATCCCATCTTCATGCATGGCTCCTGAAGACATTGCCATTGCTAGGTCTAGAGTGTCCCAAAAGGTGGCAAATGTCTTGATGATTTTCAGAAAGTCTTCCACCATAGCCACTTACTCTATGAAGTGGAAGTAGTTTGCTCTGTGAGCCATTTCTAACCACCTAAACCCCTTTACATGTCAAGTAAACCAGGTTCTAGAGTATTTGCTGTCCTTTTCAGATGCAGGCCTACAATACTCTTCAATTAAGGTACACTTGGCTGCCACTTCAGCCTTCCACGTGCCTATTGATGGTCGTTTCAGGAATGTGTCTGCTGCTGAAATTCATGTAGTTGCCACCTGGAGTACTATCCACACCTTCAAGAAACACTACAGTCTGGACATTGCCTCACAAAAAGGGCAGGGTTCTGCATAGCTGTCCTTCAAGGCCAACTTTCTTAGGCCTGTGCACTCCTGCCACCCAGACTGTTTCTCTGTCAGTACTGCTTGGTATTCATTCCACAGGTGTGGCCTGATGAAAGGGATATCCTCAAAGAAGATAGAACAGTTACTGTATGTACACACCATAAGAGTAGATCTTTGAGAGAATCTCTTTCATCAGGACATGCCATCCCACTTGCCATCCCCCTTGGGGTATACAGCTCTGGAGCTTCTGTCTCCTTTCTCCAGAATGATCTACCTGCTGCTTCCTGCCTCACCTGAAAGGCAGAGCCACAGATCCTCTCCCAGTTGCCTTCTGGGAGGTTCTCCAAGCATGAGCTCTGGGGAGGGGGCGGGTGCTAAGGAGGAAGGGTCCACCCACATTTATAGAAGAAGTGACAACATAGGACATCATCATGGACAGCACATAGAGCCCATAGTGAACTGCTTGCAAAATGTTTCTGTGTGGTCTTAGTGCCTGACGGCTATAGTTCCATAGGTGTGGCCTGATGAAAGAGATGCTCTCAAAAATCCAGTGTTGCAGTAAGTATGTAACTGCTCTTTATTGCTGTCCAAAGTTCAATCATTAAGATGCTGGTTTGGGGGGGGGGGGTTATATGGGGCGATTTATGTAGGTATGATTGATCTGTAATATGTAGTGTCTTGTGTGCACTGTATGTTTTAAAAATGGCAATAAAGTTCTCTTACTGTATTCATAAACAAATTCTGAGGCCATCTGCTTTTCACTTTTATATTGTTGCCCACTATATTATTATGTCCCACAGTTCTACATGGGGTTGTTATAGAGTTTATGTAGCGTAAAACTCCTTAATGTGTCTTCCCTCTCCTCTGTTTGCCACATTAATTTCAAATCTGCTTTGTCCCACACTGCTGTCTTTCAATTCATTTGTACTGATCTGCTGTTATTTAATGCCTCATCAGTTTTATTTCCCTTCCATTTTTTGAACAGTCTTGTTTTCTTTGCCAATAATCTTTTTATTTTTGCTGTCAACCATGCCATTTTTTCCTCCTGCATTGCATTTTTTCCTCTTAGGGATAAATCTGGATTGCATCTCATGCATTTTATTTTCAGAGGTATTATTCCATCAGTCTTCTATTTTTTTTTTTATCATTATGGTGATCCTGCCAGTTCCAGGATATTAGGGCATGTTTAATACTCTTACAATCTGATTTGCTGCACATAAATATTTCTGTTACACCATGTTCTTTAGTTTTGGATAGCTCCATAATAAATCTCACTCTAGTATTGTACAGTCTTTAATACAAATGACTTGAGTACCTTGTAAGACATCCAATATATGGTTTCTTTTTGTTGGTGTAGTATCGAATGATGTTAAGAACAAATCTTTGCATACAAATGTGCCCCTTGCATAGCAGCAGACAACCTAGTTTGCCAGTTCATATCTGAGAGGTTAAAATCCCCCATTAAAGAGCTCCTGACAGAGTTGAGACAGCTTTGAAGAAAGGTAAAATTCAGGCATATGTGTAGCTTATATTTCACATTTTATTCTCACCCTTATTTCTTTATTACTAGGGGTATTTGCATGAATACAGTATATTTGCCCTTTTAGCTCTGGCTGGCTGCCTACACCTGGCATCATAATTCTGTTTATGACATCAAAATAGGTTGTTGCAGAGATAATTATAATGTCATAAACAGGGGATTGTGATTTCATGGGTAGAGAAACAGCCAGAGTATATATAGTCTGGGGGAAAGGATCATGTTTTCATTCAACTCTTTTCAGTAATAAAGAAAATGGGAAAATAATTACTGAAAATAAATGAACTAATAAATAAAATGGAATGGAGCTGAATATAAATCTCACTTTTTTCAATGTTTTCCTAATGCTGTCTGGGCTCTTTATGTCCCCCATTACCAGGGCACCATACTTATCACTGGTCTTTGTTATTTCATTCATAAGTTCAGAGTCAGTATCACTCATCAAATCTATTAGTCTTTAGAAGGTCTCAGTGACCCTTGCTTTACCTTGAAATATTTCAAGATTAACCCAGATACTCTCTAACACTGAACTTGGGGCATCAATCTTGACTGTTATATCTGCGCTGCATAAACCTTCCACAAAACATAAGGCTACTTCTCCACCTCTTTTGTTGTTTGTCCGTTATGTACAGTTTGTACCCTAATACTATCCATTCATCACCACCACACCACCATGTTTCTGTAATGCCAACTAACTTGGGTTTCTCTGATACCATAGTGAGCTCTAAATGCAGTCTTTTATTATTTAAACCATGGGCATTAAGCAATAGTCTCATATTTTTTGAAACATCTCTTTTTATTTATACTTTAACTATTCTGATTGGGATTGCTGGAGCTACCACATGGTGCACTGAACTCAGTATGGTTCCCTTGCCCCAAATTTGTTGTCTGATACTATAGTTTAAATGTCTTTTCATGGCCCCGTATATTCTATTTGCCAGTAGTCTTACCCCCAACACTACATTTAAATGTAGGCTGTCCATGGCAAATACGTTTCCCTTACTGTTAAAAGTATCTCTGTGCCTAAAGAAGTGAAATTTTTCTTCCCTTGCCCATTATCTTAGCCAGTGAATTAGTGGCTCTAATGGTGTCTGTGTGATTCTTGATGCTCTTGGTACCAGTAATATTTCAAAGAGTATTACCTCACATCCTCTTTCCTTAAGTTTTCTTCATAATTCTGCACATTGTTGCCTAATGATGACTTCATCACTGTTTTTTCCAATATCATTAATATCTATTTGGACAACTACAACTGGGTTTTCACCACTGTTTTTAATTATGTCATCTGTTCATTGTAATAAATCATTAACCCTTGCCCTTGAAAGTTGGTTACCATCATGTTTTCTTTATTGCCCCTCCAGATTGTACTGCCAGTAAACCTTATTAGGGAGTCTACTGTGAGTATAACATGTCTTTCTCCTGTACTTCTGTTGATTTTCTATCTTTATTAGGGGTTTCTATTATCCTGTATTTCTTCCATTTCCAAGATTTCAAATCTGTTTTATATCACGTGGCCTTGGATAATGGGGTGATCTGTCCTCCTACCCCTGTTTCTGGTATTTGTTGGTCTAAACGTAATCTACTCCAACTCATCTCCAGTCAGAAATTTTCCTCATGTATTCCTTTCATTTGGGCTGTCCTTATGTATTTGATCCTGCCTTGTACTTGGATTGAACTTGGATTATTTCAGTTGGTTGCAGTACCTCATTTTTGTCTCTCTATTCCACTGCACTATACCAAACAAGTAACAGTTTAAATAATGTTCTAATATCTTAATTTTGTTTAACCTCTTTAGCTTCTCTTCTATTTCTGCATGTTCATGTGTTAGCACTTGTAAATTCTCACACTTAGTACAAATTATTCTAAGCAAGACTCATGTTCTACCTTGATGGGGAACATCTTACATGAGGAACAAGTTCCTAGAGGTTACTGTCACCATTCTACTTTCCATATTAGTGATTGATTACTGACAGTGGCATACTACAGACAGTGGTATACCAGACAGAATACCTTCTGATCTATTAGTCAAACAATAACTTACAGGTAGCATTTCCTGGCATTCCCTGGCACCACCCTCTGCTGGCATTACCCTTAATGGTGCTTGACACCTCCTTGCAAGGAACTGAAAGTGCTAAAAACAACAGCTCCATTTATCTCAGAACCATTTATAAAAATCTTTTTACCACTCCATAACATCTGGGTTTGTCCCAGATGAGAGGAAAGTTCCCAGAGTAGTACATGCCCTCAAAACAGGTGAACCCAATAACATGGACAGCTATTCATCAGTACCTATTCTTTCTGTTCTTGCCATGATCCTCAAGAAACTAGTGGATTCACAGTTCACTGACCATATAACAAGTATGATCTTCTGTCTCCAGCCCAACATGGTTTGAGGAAAGGTCATGGGACCACCTCACTGTAACTAAATCCACTAATGTTATTAGCCGGCCATGGACACTGACCTATTAATAAGTGGTGTTCATTAACCTCACAAAAGGGTTTGAGCTGTTTGATCACTGGGTCCTCTGTTCAATCTTAACTTTCCTTGGTGTCTCTCCAATAGCTAAAGAATGGTTCTCAAACTAGTTTTATAACAGAAAGCAGTAAGTCAAGTTGAACTCCTTTGTACCAGATTTAACTGACATACATACTGATGTTCCCAAGGGTAAATACTGGACCAGCCTCTGTACTCATTATATATTTACTATGTCCCTGATGTTGCTAGCTGCTGTAATTCACTGATTTATGCAGATGATCTGGTCATATATGACTATGCTGCTGATATCTCTGAGATATGGTTGAACCTCTTTAATTGCTTTGCCCACATCTATTCATGATTGACTGATGGCAAATTATTTTTAAACTGTAGAAAGATGAAGGCAGCGCTGTTTGATTCCAAGCCTAAACTTCGCTCAGGCACGAGTTGTCTTTTCCTACCCTGTACTGATGGTATCCTACTGGAGAAATCAGCAGTTTCACAAACATGGGGATCACACTGGGCCCCTCACTGGATTTCTCCTTTCATATTGCATCAGTCTATAAATCTGTCAACTCTGAACTGGGCATGGCCCATAGGGTTGGACATAACGTCTCTCCAAAAGCAAGCCAGACCATGTATGGGGGGGGGGCTGAGTCTTACCTATGGCCTGCTGGCCTACTTTGGCACAAATAAAACCACATTTCAAAGTGGGATTGCAACACATAACAAGTATCTGTTGCTCTGCACTGGCCACCCCCAAACTTACCAATCAGTGCTTTCTCTACACTGGCCTGGGCTGGTTATCCCTGGCTGCAAAGCATTTTTTTCCTCTGGATTGTTTTATGCACAGATTGCTTTAATCAGGACCCCAGGTGTACTAGCTGACAACATGCAATACCCCACAGCAGTTTATTGGATGAGATCCATGTGATCTCCTCTACTCCAAGAATGCAGATGTATCATAAATGATAGGTTAGCTCGCCTTTGCCAATTATGCTTCCCAGTATTATAACTGTTTGTCTTTCTTCTGCAAGTTTGCTCTCAATCACCTGCTTTTTCACAGGGATCTTAAGAAATTCCTGTTCCTCCCTAGTACTTGCTCCTGTACTTACCTATCTTTCACTATTGCTACCATTTGTGTACTGAACTTGCTCTACGCCATGCACTTTATGTACTGCTGCTGTCCCCTACCTCTTGTGACTGAGGTTGCCCCACATTAGTTATCTAGTATATCTAGGATGGTCTCAGTTATACCACCTATGCTGCTATGCTTATTGTCCACTGTGTTTGCTGTAGTTGTCAATTTTGTATACGATGATCACATAACCATATCTTGCATAGTTGTATTACCATTGTTTTATATTACCATGTTGCCACTCTTTTTATCATAGTGTTCTCTTCGAGGTCATGCCTGAAAATAGGCATGGTTATCTGGTGAGTAAACACAATTAAAAATGCAGGCACCTCACTTTTCAGAATGATGGATGTAGTACTTGCAGCAGTTCATTACCTTAGTTGCATACCTGTCAATGTGCCAGAAGGTTTGCATCCCATTTTCAAACATTCTGATGCATTTAAGATACTCTACTTGCTTTAAGGCACAAAAATGTTGCTTACATCAGAAATGTGATGCATGCTTCATTTTCTATGAAAAACTTGTTGTAATTGTGTTAATAAGTTAGACCACCTTTTTTGTGGACTAAATGTCTTAGTGCAATTATTGAGAGTACAGCAGAATTGTGCCATAAAACTAAGGAAATCCAGCCCTGTATCTTTAGTTTCTTTATCTTACTTTTTCAGCAGCAAAACAGGATGTTTTCAGTAAAATAAACTGACTTTGAAAGAATATCTGAATTATAAAATTATTCAAAAACAAAAACAGCAGATTGTGTTTTCTCTGCTGATTCCAACCAGAAAAGAGCATTAAAAAAAGTTTTTTGTGGTGTGTGCATGTGTACATGCACGTGTATGACAGGGTTGGATAAGACTCTGTTCCATGTGTTATGCAGAGAGAGTTACATAAAAGCAAGGATCTATTATGTCTTCTCTTATTCTGTCATTTGTCTATCTCTTGCCTGTCTGATTGTGCAATCAAATATTCCTGTGGCACCTAAGGAACTGGCCACTCCAAATGCCCAACTACCCCCCCCCTTCTTTTCCTTGCTATTTCTATCTTTTCTTTTTTCCCTTGCTTCTCTGTGGTTAAAAAAAATATATGTAAATCTTTATGTGAAACTGGGATCTCTTGGTTTGTAAATGTATATAATTATATTATTGAAATGTTTGCAGAAAGCTATTTGGGTTTATCTGAAACACAAGATGGTAACATTGAGCTATACTTTGACCTCCACAAGCTTGTTTGTAAAATTGTCAAAAGGAAATCTGCCCTGGGACAGAATGTCTTAATTTGTTGCCTGTGTTAAGAAGACTGGATGCACTGGTCACAAGAAAGAAATTGACAAAGTTTTTGATATTGTGTGAACACAGGCATGTGGAGGTGTTGTGGGATAACAGATGGACCAGTCACAGAACTTCAGATTCAACACACAATATCTGTGTGATATTTATTTAAAACACAGGGGATAACTTTAAGCAATGGCATATCCCTTCTTCAATACATCAGTTTGCAGCAGCAGACTATGCATGTCCTTCCTGTGCACTTAGCACCTACTGACCCACTGATATACTGATCTATCTCCTTTTTTAAAATTGTTTCATTCCCTATGTTGGTCTTGTGTGTTTGGGTGATGGGGAGCTCAAAAAAAGAAAAACTCAAAAACAAGCTAAAGACAAAGAACCTCGGTGCAGAAGCACTGAAGCAAGGGATACCCCAAAGGTAATTGGCAATAAAGCCAAGTTTCAAAGAAACACAACATCACACACACACACCCATAATGCAAAGCATCATGGGATGTATATGCAAATCACCATGACATTTTAGGCTGGTTCAGCTTAAAGCAGGAATGCATGATGTCAAAGGGACTCTCAAACAATCTGCAATTTACATACCTTTAAATAACACAGTGGGGGTTTTCTGATATCTCAACCCCTGTAACTTAATTTTTATGATATAGTCCCCTAGTACCTTTTTACCTTTATCAAAAACCCCTAGTGCCATGGTATCTTCAATGTTTACAGGTTTCATACACATAAGGCATATACATCAAGGTGTTTTATGACATAGTGCTGTTGCATCATAAATCCAGCAATGAGGAACACAGCCTGTTGTTTTACATCAGCTCAGAGGTCACCACAATAATCTCCCTGTACAAGGACCTGAGATGAAAAGTAAAAATGAAAGAGGACACTAAAGCATAGTCAAGAAAGGGAAGGGGGAGAGCATAGGTGGCCAACCTTATGGACTAGAAATTGTAAAGGATAGATTAAGCTAAGAAATAGAAGAACTGTTGCAACAGATTTAAGAAAAGGTCAGTTCTCAAGAGTGACAGGCTCTCCCTGTCACATATCCCCTCCCTTAAGAGGGAAGCAGTTATTTCAGACTGCTTACCACCTTCCTGTCCCAGGAAGGGATGGAACTTCCACCCATCCATCTTCAGAAGCTCCATCTTAGGGTCCCTATTAATGATAAACATTCCATCATAAACATAGTGGATATCATCATTCTTTACCCTGTGGCGTTAACACATTTCTCAACAGAGACTAATGGTACCTTCCCTGCCTATCTCCTTTTAAGGAAAGTCCATCATATTTCATTGGCATCAATTCCTGCACCATATCTAGACATGACATCAGTATTTACATGTTTTGTCCCTGCCCTGTGGGACACAGTAAATTGATAGGGCTGAAGTGCTAAGTTCCACCACATTATACAGGGTTTTTTTTTTCTCTCATTTGGTGCAACCAGCAAAGGGGGGTTATGATAAGTTAAAACCTTAAATTCAGCCCCCACAAGTAATATTTCAGAGACTCAATAGCCCACTTCAGAGCTAAGCATTCTTTCTCTATGGTAGCATATCTTCTCTCCCTCTCATGTAGCTTCCTGCTGATATACATAATCAGATGTTCTTGTCCATCTATTTTCTGAGATAAGACTGCCCCAATAACATTCTCTGATGCATAGGTCTTGATCTCAAACAGTTGGTTGAAGTCAGGGCTTTTCAATATAGGAGCTGTACACAGAATGGCCTTGATATTCCTAAAAGCCTCATCACAAATAGGGATCCACTGAACCTTATTTGGGCACCTCTTTTTAGTGAGATCAGTCAAAGGACTGGCAATGGTTGAAAAATTAGGAATATATCTCTGGTATTAACCAACCAGGCCTAGAAAAGATCTCACATGCTTTTTTTTGTGGTAGGTATTGGGCTGTTTGCTACCGCTGTAACCTTCTCTACCTCGTGCTTCACTTTTGTGTTGCCCAAAATGAACTCTAGGTATCTTGTCTCGGTCTTTGCTAGGGCACACTTAGCAGGGTTAATGGTCACTCCTGACTCCTTTAATGCTTGCAATACCTGTGACAAGTGTCTAACATGGGTTTCCCAGTTAGGACTGTACATGACCACATGGTCCAAATAAGCCACATGGTAGTGAGTGTGTGGTCTTAGAATGTGGTCCATAAAATGCTGAAAAGTGGCTGGGGCTCCATGTAGTCTGAATGGCATTGTGACAAACTGGCATAAACTGATTGGGGAGCTAAATGCCATTTTATCTTGTGAATCAGTTGACAAGGGGATTTTCTAATATCCCTTAGTAAGGTCAAGGGTGGAGATATACAGTGCATTGCCTAGCCTGTCAATGATGCCATCTATTCAGAGCATTGGATAGCCATCAAATAGTGACACATTGTTAAGCTTCCTAAAGTCTAGGCATAGACGTATCCCATCTTCTTTCTTGTTCACTATGACCATGAGTGAAGACCATGCACTCTTTGAGGGCACAATTACTCTATGTCTAACTACTACATTTTTTTTGAATTCCAGAATCACCTCATCCCTCACCTTCATGGGCAATCTGTAGGGCTTTTGGTGTATGGGCTTGTCTTGAGTGGCAGTTGTGGTGTGCATAAAACTGCTATGGTTCTCAAAAGAGGTGGCAGGGAAGGTTAAGGAGAACAGGATTACCTTCAGGAAATATAAGGAAACACAGAAGAAGCAGGACAGAGATCTTTATCAGTTAAAGCAGAAAGAGGAAGGGAAGGCAGTTAGAATAGCAAAGGCCCAAACCGAGGAAAGGATAGCCAACTTTGTTAAGAGGGGGAATAAGACCTTTTATAGGTACATTAGGGAGCGAAGAAAGACCAAAGGAGGGATGCTGAAGCTTAATAAAGGGGAGAGTATGTGGGTAGAGGGTGACAGTGAAAAAGCAGGGATACTGAACACATATTTCTGCTCAGTATTCACAAAGGAAGAGGAGGGGGAGGTACCTAAACCAAACAAGAGAAACACTCTGGAGATGGGGGTCGATACCAGTCCATTTACAGAAGAAAGGGTTCTGAAAGAATTAGTAAAATTGAAGGTGGACAAAGCAATGAGGCCTGATGGGATTCACCCAAGAATTCTAAAAGAACTAGGGTAGAACTAGTGACACCGCTGACTACTCTCTTTAACAAATCCTGGGAGGATGGGGTGGTACCTGAGGACTGGAGAAGGGTGGATGTGATTCCTCTTCACAAAAGTGAGAGCAGGGCAGAGGCAGGAACTACAGACCAGTTAGTTTGACCTTAGTGGTAGGGCAAATGATGGAATCACTTCTGAAGGAAAGAATTGTTGAGTACCAAGAGGCCAGTGGGGCACAGGACCCAAGGCAGCATGGATTCACAGTGGGAAGGTCATGTCAGATGAATCTAATTGATTTCTTTGACTGAGTGACCAAATTAGTAGACCAGGGAGGGGCTGTGGACATGGCCTACCTAGATTTTAGCAAGGCATTTAATACAGTCCCACACAAAAGAATATTAAACAAGTTAGCCAGATTGGAGAGGGTCCCAAGGTGGTAGCCTGGATAAAAAATTGGCAGGACAACAGAACATAAAGGGTAGTAGTAAACAGAGTCTACAGTGAAGAAAGGAGGGTTACTAGTGGGGTACCGCAGGGTTCAGTACTGGGACCGGTCCTTTTTAATGTCTTTATAAGTGACATTGCAGAGGAAGTGGAAGATAAAGTATGTCTCTTTGCAGATGACACAAAGATCTGCAACAAGGTTGATACACAAGATGGAGTGGAAAGGATGAGAAGGGACTTGGCAAGGTTGGAGGAATGGTCAAATGTATGGCAGCTTAGATTCAGTGCAAAGAAGTGCAAGAGAATGCACCTGGGAAACAAAAACCCAGGGGAAGAGTACACAATGGGGGTGAGATACTGACAACAATGAAAATGGAAAGGGACCGGGGGGTAATTGTATCAGATGACCTAAAGGTGGGCAAGCAATGTGAGAAGGCAGTAAGGAAGGCTGGAGGGATACTGGGATGCATAAGGAGAGGCATCAACAGTAGAAAACAGGATGTTGTTATCACTCTGTACAGACAGTTGGTGAGACCCAATCTGGAGTACTGTGTGCAGTTCTGGAGACCCCATCTTCGCAAAGACATAGACAGAGTGGAGGCTGTCCAGAGGAGGGCAACCAAAATGGTGCAGAGTCTGCACCAGAAGACATACGAAGAGAGACTAAAGGAGCGTAATATGTATACCCTTGAGGAAAGAAGGGAGAGGGGGATATGATAGAAACTTTCAAGTGCCTCAAGGGAATCAACAAAGTCTAAGAGGGTAGTATTTTTCAGAAAAAGTGATGTGCAAGAACAAGGGGGCACAATTTGAAGATAGAAGGGAGACGACTCAGAGGTAATGTGAGGAAGTATTTTTTCATGGAGAGGGTTGTGGATGCATGGAACAGCCTTTCTGAGGAGGTCATGGAGTCAGGAACAGTGGTGGGGGAATTCAAGAATGCATGGGAGAAACATAAGGCAGTCCTAGTGGGGGCTAGGAGGAAGTATGTTGTTGGTTAACTAGGATCTGCAGCTTATAGGAAAATGGGCAGACTAGGTGAGCCAAGCAGTCCTTTTCTGCCATCAAATTCTATGTTTCTATTCCTTTGACCCTCCACTGGATGTTTGTGAATGTGGGCTCAAATTCTTGTATTACCCCCTGCAAAGCTTTCTGTTGCTGAGGCTTCAGTTCAGGATTTATCTAGATGTCCCACAACTATCCTGAATGCTCTAGCCTTTTATAGGCAACCTCAGGCTATGACTCCCTATTTTCAGGATGGATATAAGGGGAGAGGTTAGGCTTTTCATGCCATTTCCTAAGGAGGTTCACATGGTAAATTTTCTTGGGGGGGGTCTCTTTTCTGGCGTGCTAAGTTCATAATTCACTGCTCCTGTTTGTCTCAGAATTGTGAGGGGGCTCTGCCATTTCATGAGTAGTTTGTTTTCTGTGGAGGGAAAGAGTACTAACACTTTGTCCCCTGACTGAAATGTTTTAGTCTTCAAACCCTGGTCGTATCTTTCTTTCTGCAAGTCTTGCTTCTGTTCTAAGCTCTGGTGTGCCAAGTTGATATACCTCACTAGGCATTTGTGTAACCGAGTCGTGTGCTCTATGGCATTAGGATGTCCCTCCTCCTTTCCTTCTTCGCAGTGTTCTTTAACCATATCCAGTGGCCCCTCTGGTGCCTCCCTTACAATAATGAAAAAGGAGAGAAACCAGTGGATGCTTAAGGGATTATATTTAAAACACAGGGGATAACCTTAAGCAATGCATATCCCTTATTCAATACATCAGTTTGCAGCAACAGATTATGCATGCCCTTCCTCTGCACTTTAGTCAGCACCTACTGACCCACTGATATACTGATCTATCTCCTTTTTGAAAATTATTGCATTCCTTATGCTGGTATTGTATGTTTGGGTGATGGGGAGCTCAAAAAAAGAAAAACTCAAAAACACACTGAAGACAAAGAACCTCAGTGCAGAAGCACTGAAACAAGGGTTACCCCAAAGGTCATTGGCAATAAAGCCAAGTTACAAATAAACACAACATCACACACACACACACACACACACACACACACACACACACACACACACCCATAATGCAAAGCATCATGGGCTATATATGCAAATCACCATTTTTTGGCCAGTTCAGCTTAAAGCAGTTATGCATGGTGCCAAAGGGCCTCTCAAACAATCTTCAATTTGTATTAATTTAAATAACACATAGAGGGTTTTCTGATATCTCTACAATGATAGCTTTATTTTTATAATGCAGTCCCCTAGTAACTTTGTACCTTTGTCAAAAACACCTAGTGCTGAGGTACCTTCAACATTTACAGGTTTCATACACATAAGTCATAAATATCAAGGTATTTTATGACATAGTGCTATTGCATCCTAAATCCAACAATGAGGCACACCGCCTGTTGTTTTACATCAGCTCAGAGGTCACCACAATAACCTCCCTGTATGAGGGCCTGAGAGGGAAAAGGAAAATTAAAGAGGACACTATAGCATAGTCAAGAAAGGGAAGGGGGCACCCATAGGTGGCCAACCCTATGGACTAGAATTTGCAAAGGATAGATTTGGTTAAGAAATAGAAGAACTGTTGCAACAGATTTAAGAAAAGGTCAGTTCTCAAGAGTGGCAGGATCTCCCTGTCACAAGGAGAATAGTTTAATGAGGTGAGGATGCAGAATTTAATTGCCCGGGAAAAGAATCTTAAAAAAAGTGCAATGTTTTATTTGGGAGGGAGAACTTGAGATTTAGAGATACCCTCAGAGGAAGGACTTTGTTTTGTTTGAATTTCCTGTATATGAGCTATCCTGCACAATTTTACTTTTCTTATTTTATTGTTACTGATAATAATTAAACACTACTACCAAATGTTATAACTTCTCCTGGTCTGCCTATGCTTCCTGACCTATGACTCAATGACAGTTTGTATTAAAAGTAGGGTTTACACTATGCATGCTCTAAGCCAGGAGTTTTGTGCATGGGTAGTAGATCAGTTAAACTGGAAGCATAGACAAAAGGTCTAGACCCTGATACAGCAAGGTCAGGAGTGATTATTAGAAGAATGGCAGCTAAAACTAGAAGCAAAAACAAAGTCAAAACTGAAACTGTACAACTGGCACCAGGAAGGGACAGAACCTGAAAACATGTCTGCGTTCTTCAAATGGTGGGCTATATAACAAAGAGAGACTGAGAAGCAGAGAAAAGAATAGATGCAGTGGTGGCTGGATGCCTTGCAAGCTATGAAAGCTGGAGGATCTGGTACAGGTCCAGAAGATCAACAAAATTCAAACAACTTAAAAGACATTACATTTACAAAGCTGTGTCCTTATAATGATAATGAAGCATGCCTGATAACTTTTGAGAGGGTTGCCAAAGCCTGCCAATGGCCAAGAGAGTAATGGGCTATCAGGCTGGTATCTATCTGACAGTTAAAGCTCAACTTGCCTGCAGCAATATGAACACTGCACAGTCATAAAACTGTGACCTAGTGAAAAGAGCAATCCTTCAAAGATATGGCATCTCAGGAGAGACCTATAAGCAGAAATTCTGGTCCATGAAGTACCGTTCAGTTGACAATCCTCAAGAAGCCTTCACTTAACTCAGAGAACTTATTATTAAATGGCACCAAACAGAGGGCAAAACAGTCCCACAGATCACTGACATACTTGCAATGGAACAATCCATCAGCATCCTTCTCACAGATGTGCAGCTCTTGGTAAAAGAACACTGACCAGAAATAGGGGAAAATGCCATTTCTTTTTTTTAACTTTCTTTTTATTGATATTTTTAAGTGAAAATTTAACATGAAGTACATCACAAACTTACAAGAACAACTCGAACACTTCACAGAAAACCTTACATAAAAATAACAAAAACAAACATTACTTAGGCTGCTGACGTAAATTGTCTCTGACTAGCTAATTCTTAAGCTGGAATTAATTTGCTTTTGCTTTTGGGGAGTTTGGCAGGGTTAAAGTTTGAAATAAAGACACTTTTGTATACTGGTACAAGGTAAAATACTTCTCTGAAATGAATAACTTGTCTGAATGTTGCTACTTAACAAGGTGCATTTTTAGTCATAGAATTATGTTCTGTTAGACAACCCTTCTTGTCTTCCTGTCTAAAGGTAGTCCATTATCTTATCGCTAATAAAACATAGTAAGCGGTGTCCATGCTCTCTCTTGCCTATGAAGGTGGAAACCCCCTCACCACCCTAAGGTACAAAATAAAATTTGTGTTGCATGATGTAAAACACCCATCATCACCACAAGATTTAAAAGCTCTCAGCATTGTGATTGACTTGTGCACTGAGCTTCTCCATCTTATAGATCACAATCCGAAAGTAGGAATGTGTTGTGAGAGCCAATTTTTTATAATTGTTTTTTTTTTTTTTTTGCTGCCAATAGGCAGGTACTTAGCAATTTCCTGACAGATGGTGTATTCCTTGGGGGTTCATAACAGGAGAATGGGAATTATTTACTTGTTAAGTGTATAGGTACTCCAAAAATGTCAGATAAAGCTCCTTCTAGCTCAATAAACATGGAGCTAATGCAGGGAACTCCAAGAAGATATGGCTATGCGAAGTCTGTATTTTGTCCAGCACACTGGGTCTCGGTTGGGTAGATATTTGGCTTATACTGCAGGAACTATGAAAAATCTAACTGTTAGTTTCCATGAGAACTCTTTCAATTATACAAATTAGTTGTGAAGTGTCTACTTTTCAAGTGCCTGTTCCATTCATGGTCTTCCAGTGGAATTTGTGTATCTTTTCCCCATGTTTTCCTAAGAGCGCAGAGAGGCACTCTATTATTCTGATGGAGTATGCCATAAATATATGATAACATGTGAGGAAGAGGAACATGGCCCTCTATGGCTTGTAATAATATTTGTAGCAATAAAGGGAACCTCCACCTCTGCAAACTGGGTAGGAATTAATTTTTTGAGAAAAGACAATGCCAAAAGATATTGGAGCCTGTCCCCCTTCCTCAATGAATACTTTCTCTTCAGTTCCTTAAATGGTAATATGATTTCCTTACTGATAAATTGCGAGACCAAGTGTAAGCCTAGGCGTTCCCATATTTTAAACCCATTATGTAGTCTTGAAGGAGAAAAAAGGTCTAAATATGGTAAAGAGAACAATTAAAACCTGTTCTGCTGAAGCTATTTCAATTACATCATAATTGTCCAATGTTTCAGGGCATCAGTCATAAAGGGGTTATTGGTAATGTTGCTGAGAGGGATGGGAGGATATGAAAGCAGAATTTTGTGCATCTGGTGAAGGTTTTCCTCCTGGATCTCTAGATCTTTCCAGTGTGCCCAGTACTGTGTGTTTAGCCATAAAATAATTGTTCTAAGTTGAATAGCTTTGTGATATTTTATCAGATCTGGTAGGGCCAAGCTACCACTGAATTTAGGTAATTGCAATAAAAAAAATTTAATATGATGGTGTTGTACATCCCAAATAAAATGTGAAATCTTTTTATTCAATTCCTGAAACAATGAAGCAGCGGGGGTCACTGGGAGTGTTTGAGTGAAATACAAGAAACGAGGGAGTAGATTCATTCTGATCACATTCACTTTCTGGATTAATGGAAGGGATAAGTCAGACCACTGCTTCAGGTCTCTAATAAGTTTTTGCAACAAGTTCCCATAATTATACTTCAATAACCCATTTAGATTATTCATCAGTTGTACTCCTAAATATTTCAAGGAGCTAAGGTCCCACCTAAAAGTGTATGCTCTCTGAATAGCTGGAGAACGGGAATAATGGATCTGCAGGATCTCAGTTTTTCTAACATTCAGTATGTATCCAGCTAGGTGACCAAAAACATTCAAGGTATCCCATGGGGGGGGGGCAGGGATGTATCAGGGGAAGTAAGGTACATGAGCAGGTCATCTGTGTATAAGACCAGCTTTTGATGTCTACCACCCAATTCGATTCCAGTTATAGCTGTCTTATTCCTAATAGCCTGGGCTAGCAGCTCCAAATAAATCACAAATATTAAGGGGGAATGTGGGCACCCTTGCCGGATGCCCCTAAAAAGTTGAAATGGGTCAGATATTTGGCCATTAATTTTGACATATGCTCTGGGGCTATAATATAGATGTTTGATTTATGTTATAAATAATAAAGGAAAACCCATCCCTTCCAGGGCTGCCTTCAAGAAAGACCATGCCACCTGGTCAAACGACTTCTCTGCATCTATGCTTACTAAGACAAAGGGGCGGTTCGACTGAGTGGCATGGTGTAAAATGTGAAGTGTTGTTTTTATATTGTCCTGCATCTGTCTGGCAGTTATGAATCCTGTTTGGTCCCTGTTAATTAGGAAAGTTAATAAGCCCTCTAGATGCTTAGTTATGATAGCAATAAACAGCTTGCACTCAATGTTTAATACAGAGATGGGGTGGTAGCATGAACAATGAGTGACATCTTTACCAGGTTTGGGTATGGCTGAGATGGTGGTGAAGCTCCATGGTGGTGGGACAGAGTCACCCCCTATCACTTCCCTATAAGTGGCCGATAAGGATGGAGACACAAGTTCCCGTAAGGTTTTATAAAACTCCCCCATGTAACTATCTGGGCCAGGGCTCTTAGCAAATTTCAAGTTCCTAATCGCTGCTTTTAATTCTTCAGAAGTAACAGGGGCATTTAGCATGCCAGATTGTTCAGGAGAGAGCTTAGGGAGGTGAAAACCTGCCAAGTAATTATTAATTTCTTGAGTTTCTTGGGAAGATGACATGGTACTATTAAGTGTGGATGTTGAATCACTATATATGTCCATTAAGCACACTGATGGTCTGTGAGCATGTAAATTTTTTCTTGAGAACAGTGTGTTTCATGAACATATCCCTGTTGATTTCATCCTTAAAGTTCTTGACTGTGTTTTAAACCATAACGCTTTTGAATTCTGGGGTGATTGCTATCTACAACAGTGTGGGACTGCAATGGGGGTGAGTGTGGCCCCTAGTTATGCAAATCTTTTAATGGGATGGTGGGAGATGATGTACATTTACAATACTACCAGAAATCCATTTTCAGAGAATATCCATACATGGCATTGATACATAGATCATTGTCTCTGCATGTGGAGTGGGAATGTAGATTTGATTCCAGAATTTATAGATTGGATCAATCAAAATGACTTACATTTAAAATTCACATTTGATAGTGACAAACATCGATTGGTATTTCTTGATCTTGAAATTAATACTGTACCTAGCCAAATTATTTCTACTGAATGTCATCACAAAGATATTGCTACAAATTCAGGTTTAAGAGCAGACAGTGCCCACCCCCTCCATGGCTGAAGAATTCTGTTCCATATAGTCAATTCATTAGACTGAGAAGAAATTTCACAAAGCAAGAAGATTCTGAAATACAGGCTGGAGAATTGATAAATAGGTTCTTGGTGAGAGGGTATGACAAGGAGCAGTTAGAACTAGCAAAAGAGAAAGTGATGGGACTAGAAATAAATACCCTGTTACAACCTAAGCAATCAGAACTAGACAGTAAGTTTTGTTCTGTTTCTTTCATTACAGAGTACAGTTCAATAGCTGGTAAATTGGGTAACATTTTCTTTAAAAACTGGAACATCCTAACATGTGATGAAACAGTGTCCAGAGCAGTTGGTGCTGCCCCTAGAGTCACTTTCAGCAGAGTGACTAACCTTAAAAATAGGTTAGTACACAGTAGAGTCCCAAAAGAAGAAACTGAATGGAGCGGTACATGGTTACCGACAAGATCAGCTGGCTTTTACAAGTGTCACCACTGCATTAGTTGTAGGTATGCGTGCCGAGGGAAAATTTTCCAACACCCTCAGGACTCTGATGTAAAAGTAAAAATTCAAGAGTGCATCACATGCGACACACCATATGTTGTGTACACACTTTGGTGCACATGTAAAAAACTTTACATTGGATGTACTGCCCAACCTCTAAAGAAAAGAATCCAGGAGCTCATGTGCTCCATAAAAAATCAGAGAGAAGATGCCCCAGTAAGCAGTCACTTCACCACAATACATGCCTCTAAAATCACTGATTTTAGTTTATGGGCCTGAAACAAATCAGGCCAACAGCAAAAGGTGGTAACAGCCAAAACCTCCTTCTACGAAGAGAGACTTTTGGAATTTTTTCATTAAAGAGTGTAAAACCAAGGGGTTTAAATAATGAATGGGACAGAAAACCCTACTTGACAGAATAATTAAAGATAGTAGGGCAGTGTCTTGGAGTCATCTATTACTTTGGTGCAGTTTACCTATGTACTTAAAATGATTTGTCCCCTTTGATTTGACAAATGTCTCTCGTTAGTTACTCTAAAAATGGATGGATATATAGTCTAATTGTCTCTGAATTGTGTTTTTGAATAAGATTTTCGAAATATGCTTTTCTTTTCATTTTCTCTTTAGTCTGTATGGAATCCCCTCACCATCTACCTTTGCACATCAGTGTAGCGCAGACAGGAACACTGAAAAGCTACTGCTCCCCTAACATAAGGATTCAGGCTGTAAAAGCATGCACTGGAAGTTAGAGCCAGAATCACTATCTTCTTTATTTTTGTACCTGCCTCTATTGTGTTTTGCTTTTTTTGTTTTATTTTTTTGCAACCTGTAAACAGATTTGTATAGCATATATTAAATACTGAAAAAAATGTGCATTAATTTTATATCTCCTCTCTTTTAAAAAAAAAAGAAGAGTGGAATTTGGTATATAAATGCTACTTCTACTTATATTGACAATGGATAAAATTGCTTCAGGATTTGCATGTAAGTTTATAAGTTGTGAAAACCATGTGCTTTTTGTACTTGTTTATTATAGAATACATATGCATAATGTTTATATTTTGGATTATTAAATGAAGGGGTTAAATTAAACTAAATTAGCACATGAATATTATATGAGCATGTGGTATTTAAATGCTGACGCTTACCAGGACTTTACCACACCCCCTGATGAAGGGTTTGCTTAATCCGAAACTCCAGGGCCTTGTGTGCACGTTCTTCCGTCCTTTGAGGATTCGCCACTGTAGAAACTGCTAAATAAAGCACTTAAAAGAAGGATTTATTCAAGTGGTGTATCTCTTTTCTAGTCATCTGTGTGCCAGCACCTACTTGGAGACTTTCAGTTATTTATGAGCTTGGTAAGCTATAGCTGTGCACCTCACCATTGCCAGGTGTTCGCGGTTGTCTCATTTTGATTTTTGTAAAACTCCCCCATGTAAATATCTGCATCAGGGCCTTTGGCAAATTTTAATTTCCTAATAGCTGCTTTTAATTCTTCAGAAGTAATAGGGGCATTTAGCATGCCAGATTGTTCAGGGGAGAGCTTAGGGAGGTGAAGACCTGCCAAGTAATTAATTTCTTGATTTGTGGCTGCATCCTCATGAGAATATAGGTTTTGATAGAACTTCTGAAAAGCCTGTAAAAGTTTGTTAGGGTGGTTAATCAAGTGGCCCATCAAGGCTTCCTGTATCTGGGAGATGGTTGCTTGGTTAATTTTCTGATGCAGACAATATGCCATGGTCTGAGATGCTCAGCAGCCTCCTTCATAATATTTTTGTCTGAGAAATTGAAGGGCTAGTTTAGTTTTTGCATTTACGATATCTTGTAATTTTTCCCTGGTAGCTGTTAGCAGGGGGGCTGACGTCTGAACTCCTGTAGCATGTAATGCTTGGAGGTCATTTAGTTGGTTCTGCAATGTATTTAACTGTTCTGCTTGAGTCCTTTTGTAGTGAGAAGATAATTTTATAATTTCACCCCTTTAGACAACTTTAATTGTGTCCCAGAGGATACTTTTCTGAGTTCCTGCCTCCTCGTTTTCTTTTATAATTTGGGGTAGTGTCTCTTTAATCATGGTTATAAAAGAAGGGACAGTAAGCAAATAATTATTTAATCTCCACAAGATGTTGCCCCTCTGGAGGCCCCAATCCAGAGACAGCAGTACTGGTGCATGGTCTGACAAGCAGATTGAAGGTGTTGGCAGTCATTAATACTATGGTGAGATTCCTTTGGTACATGACAAAGGTCATTTCTTGTGTAAAGGTTATGTGAAGTAATGTTTGTACCCTCTATCTAGCAGGTGTAATGCCCACCATGTATCTATGCAACCCATCTCTCTCAGAAACAAGGATACTACCCTTTTAGCACCTGAACTTCGGGGGGGGGATTGGGTTGGTAGTGTCTTTATGGTCAAAAACCATATTGTAGTAACTACCCATAATCACTGTCCCCTGTTGAAATTCTATGATCCTGCTGAATAAAGAGTGAGCTACTTTAGTAGGAACCCATGTGGGCAAATAGAGACTGACCAGGGTTAATGGTCTACCCATGAATGTGCCCTTAAAGAGAGCCAAACAACCCTCTGAGTCTGGGTAAGTCTCCTCTACCTGAAGGGGTGTGTTTTGTGTGATTATAATGACCATACCCCTTCTCTTTCCTTTTTTGAAAGAGGACGCCACCACCCAAGCATAACTAACTTTTGTAATTTGGCATGCTCTTCTTTGCTAAGGTGCATCTCTTGTAAAAACACAAAGGTGGTGCATGCCTTTTTAATATATGAAAGTGTTTTTGATCTTTTGATAGGATTATTCTGTTTACATTATGGGAGCAAATTTTAATTGTTTGTGAACCCGCCATTTATGTCAGGACAACAAAAGAAGGGTTCCCATGAACAATCTGAAAAGATCTCATCCCAAGGACAAAATTATAAGAGGACAAGAAAACAAGGGCAGACCGCTCCCACTTTCTATTCAGTCTCCACACTCACCCACCAGGCGCTAAGAGAAAGGCTGTCCACTCTGCACTTAAAATCCCTAAGTATTTCAGAATGTCACCAGATGGTATCCAGTATGCAGCCATATTCATACAAATGTAAACAGTGAACTTCATACAACTATAACATCTTAACAACTTGGAAACCTTAAAGATTTCACCACTACCTCCTATAAAACTGGCTTCCAAGATAGGAAGGCCAAAATAGTGGTCCTCTGTAATGCCAAGCCAAAACTCGTGTTAAGAGTTCAGTTCAGCTGGGAGGAAAGGTGATAGAAAATACTGTCAGGCCTCCCTGGTCACGGAACAATCCAGACCTATGGGGGGGGGGGAGAACTAGGGAGTTGTCACCAGGAGATAAATGAGGAGACATATAGCCTACATCTTCTTCTAGGTTTTCCCGTGGCCGAACTGCCCAATATCTGCCTAGAGATTGCAGACTTAGTTGATAACGTGGTCACCAAAAGAGGTAAATTTCAGCTTTCTATAACAAAAGGTCCTCAATATCAATAGCATATTGCATGTCTCTGTGCAGGTGCCTCCCCCTCTCGAATATGACCTTCTCTCTACATCTATTCATGTCAGCTAACATCGGTTGCAGCACTTGAATGTATAAGCCTGGCTCTAAGACAAAAAGCAAGAAAACCAGTGCTAAGCCAACTAAAATAGAGTCCCATGCTGAAATAAAAAAAGTTCTATGTTCGATGCAATTGAGGAGAAAATTCTTTAGCCTGCAGGGGATGCCGTATCTGCATATGAGTAGGTACATCTGCACACACCAGGATGCTCTAAAGGGAGTTAGGAGCACCATTTTTAAAGGTGATCCCAGAAAGAAAAGAAGGAGCAAGCCTCCATAAGTAAACCAAGGAAATAAATGTTAACACTACATGCTTTGTAGCCCCTCTGATTTAGCTAAAAATATACACTGAAGTCATGCAGTCACTGTGTTTGTGGAGGCTTAGTAGTGTGCCATAAAATCAATAGTTCTGTAAGCTCATAAAAATTTGTCATTATACACAAGACCTTACCGAGCACTGTTTTAGCTTAATAGTAAGGTCACCTAGGTTTTTCATCAGTGGAGATCTGTAGTCAGTGTGGCTGTGACCTCTGTGATGGTGCATGTGGTATTTCATCCCACCTTTGCAAAAAAGTGACACTCCTTTTCCTTTTCCAAGTCTGCATCATCAGTGATGCTAAACACAAACAGCAGTTAGTCCAGATCTATCACTCATGTGGCTGTGTTCTGCTGAGGTATTGGAGAGACATCCTGATTCTCTCTAAAGGAGTGTAGGATCCTAGGAATATCCTGGAGTGTTACTGGGGCTGCATCCTTCCCTGAGTTCTGGTGATGATGCAATTGACCCTGTGTCCAGTCAGTGAGTTGAAGCTTAGGCTTCGGATCTTGTCGGTGAGTTTATGTTAACATCCAGCCTTTTTCAACCAATGCCTTGTATGCCTCTTTAGGTGTAGGGTAGGTAACAACTCTTGTGTCCCAGAATATCTTAAGTTTAGCAGGGTGTGGTGTCTGAAATCTCATGCCATGGGAACACAGTTCTCTCAAGATGGCTGTGTAAGCCATCCATTGTCTCAAATTTTCTGGAGGGTAATCTTGATTGAAGATCAATCAGGCATTGTTGTAGTTAATGATTTTTTCCCCCAGGCTCTCTGGAGGATTGTCTCTTTATCTTTGTAACTTGCAAACTTGAGAATGACAGAGCACGGTCTGGTCTTAGGGTCAGCCACCCAGAGCATTAGATCCCAATGTGCCCACTCGATCCGAAAGTGGAAAGCAACTGGTAGCTCCAAAATGTCTTGCAGTAAATCCTGTAGCTAATCTGTCATTGTCCCAGTCTCTGAGTCCTCTGGCAACCCGTAGATCTGCAGGTTGTCTCTACTGGAACAGGCCTCCAGGTCCTATAATTTGCTATTTAGGGTCTCCGGCTGGTCCATGAGATAATTAACCATGGTGTGGAGTTGCTCCATTTCCATTTCTACTGTGGTTATGTGCTCTTCTGATTCCCGCAGTCGAGTTTCTACTGCCTGCAGTTTTTGATTGACTGTCTTAAACTCTTGTTTTGTTTCATTTTGGAAAGACTTAATTTCGTGCAGTAAGGCTTCAAACCTGGAATGTGTTAGTCTTTCTGTTTCAGTATCAGTGTCTGGATCAGGCCCTATTCCTCTGGTGGGCGAGGAGCTCCGGCTGCGAGATTCTTGACTTTGTAAGCCACCATCATCTGATCTCGCTGAAGGTTTTTTTTGATGGGATGTGGTAAATCTGCTCCCTCCAGTAGTTCCAGAAGGTATTTTTCTCAAAATTAAACATTTAGAGTGACACTGGAGGAGTTTAATCAGCAGGTAGAGTCAGAGCTCTATTCAGAGTCAGCCATGCAAGTGGTGACATCACCCGAAGCCTCAGAAAAGGCCATTTCTTTAGCTGAGGACTATCCGATGACCAGACAGACACTGCAGCAGTGAAGAAATAGTCATAGAATAGTAAGACCCTCCTTCTGATTTAAGTCCAAATCAGACCAGAACTCTGATGGGGGTAACAAACCTGCACCCAAAGACTTTATTTGCTGTAATTGTAATAAGCCTGGCCATATGGCAAGAAACTGCCATAAAAAAGGAGGGTAACACTGGGTCATATTTGGCCTTAGCAAATTGAGGCATATATTTAACAGATGTCAAGGTAAGGGATAAGACTGTGAAGGGACTTATAGAACTGGGAAGCCAACAGACCCAGGTGTATGATGATGTTCTGAGAAAAGACTGTGCAGAAGGACCAGATACTGGGGTCACCTGCATCCACGGGGACACTTGATACTATCATACCACCCAAGAGACTCTGAGCATTAATGGGGTGTCAAACCAAATGAAAGTGGGGGTAGTATCTAATGTTGAAACTGTTAGGGGTTCTGTGATGACCCATTGTTTGTTGTTATGTGGCAGTATGTAATGTTCAAATAAAGATGCTTTTTACGCAGTCTAAGCTGTGTTGGTATTGTTCTTTTGACTTTGAACATATGAACATTCGAATGTGCCAGCAGAAACAGACCATCCAGTCTATCTAAGTCTGCTCGAGTGTGCAGCTAGCACCCCTAGTTTGCAACTGCCCCACACCCTCCTCTTTTTTTTTAGTTGTTTAACCAGGAGTAGCACACTAAGCTGAAAGCTTTTTTACAGGAGTGACCTGGGAGAGAAGGGAAGTTAAGTGACTTGCTCAGGGTCACACAGTATGCAAGTGGAAGCTGTGGGATTCAAACCCAGGTCTGATCTGCTGGATGTCACCAGCTTTGCATCTCAGAGCCTTAAACCACAGCACTATACTGCCTCCCTTTGGCATCCCACTGCCCCCTTCCCCACCCCCACTCTCCCTTGTTCGCTGTCCCATGCCCTTTTGAAGCTGTTCACAGATTTACATGATACAACCCATTCTGGTAGTGTGTTCCATTTTGCTACCACACTCTCTGTGAAATAGCGTCTCCTCATTTCCCTCCTAAATCTTCCCCCTTCTATTCTTAGCCCATGCCCCCTGGTGTCCCTCCCCCTCCTTAGCTTAAAGATCCCATCTGGCCCATCCTCATTGATTCCCCTCAGATACTTGAATGTCTCTATCATGTCCCCCCATCTCTTCTATCCTCCAGAGTGTACCTATTCAGATCTCCCAGCCTGCTCTCATAGTCTCTCCCCTCCATTCCACATATCATCTTTGTTGCCCTCCTCTGCACCCCTTCCAGTAGCCTAATATCATGCTTTAGGTATGGTCTCCAAAACTGCACACAATATTCTAAGTGTGGCCTTACCAGTGACTCGTAGAGGGGCAAGATCACCTTTCTTGGCCTGGACGAAAAAACCCTCACTATGCACCCCAACATTTTGTTTGCTTTTGCAGCCACTCTCCTGCACTGGGCAGTGTTGTTCATGGTCCCTGTTATCATTACACCTAGGTCCTTCTCCTCCTCAGTGACCCCCAGCCTACCCCCCAGCCAGTATTCTCTCCTTGGGTTCTTCACTCCAAAGTGCATAACCTTACACTTCTTTGCATTGAACCTCAGCTGCCACCTCTCTGACCACTCCATTTAGCTTGCTTAGGTCCCCTTGCAGCTGCTTCCATCCCTTCCTTCCATCCACCACTGCTCCGATTTTGGTGTCATCAGCCAACAGACTTACCTTGCTCACCATCCCATGTGCAATGTCCAATATGAAGAGCCCAAATAATACTAGCCCCAGCACAGAGCCCTGTGGCACCCCACTAGTCATTGGACTTGGAGTTGAGAGCTCCCCTCTCACCACCAACTGTTGCAGCCTCCCACTCAGCCAGCTTCTAATCAAGTTCATCATTTTTGCCCCTACCCCTACATCAGTTAGCTTCCACCCAAGCCACCCATGAGGCATTGAATTGAAGGCCAAGGTGAGACTTACTGGACAATAATTATCCAGTTCATCCCTTGGCCCACTCTTGTGTAATGTAACTACATGTGCCATCCTCCAGTCCAGTGGTACACATCCTGACTCCAGTGAGGTGCTGTATAGATCTGCCAGTGGCTCTGCCAACACCTCCGCCATCTCCCTCAGCACCTTGGGGTGGATACCATCTGGCCATGGTGCATTGTCTACCTTCAGTGCCCTTAGTCCCTCTAGGACTCTACTTGCCTCAATTCTTCCATCTGTCGCCTCCTCTCCACCTGTCCCCACCCTCCTTTACCTTGCATACTTTTTAGCAGTGGAACTGTATTTTCTGCTTTGCATCTTAATGTTTTTCACTTGCTCACTGCTGACCGCTTGCAAACACTTTTGAATCTACTTGGCACTTTTGCTTTTCATCCCAGTTAAAAAAGACTCTATTATCAGACTTTGATATATGTTTTACAGACCTTGTCCTTTTTGAATTGAATTGCCTGTAACTGCTATCCGTACTGGATGAGTCTTTGGTCCACCCAGGTATGTCCTCTAATACTTTTGTAGATATTGTTTTAGGGGACCCTGCGGGTTCATTTTTGAACAGTATTTTTGCAACTATGGGAGAAGTGATTTATTTACTGATCAACCACAGGTGCGGGATATTGAAGCAATGCTGCATATCAGTGTCAGACAGGGCACTAAAGCCCTTGATAGCAACTCTGCATTTTTACAGCTTGAATGAACAATTGTTCAGGGATGATGGCACTACTAGGGCAGAATCACCCTAGAGGCCTATCTGAAGATGGCATGCTCCCCCAGGGGGTTGGGAGTGCTGAAGAATCCAGGTTATGCATTAGTGCATGGTAAATTTATGAAGGACTGGCATGCCGCTCTACAATTAGGGACAGATGCCTTAATGAAATCCATAATTAATGACTACCTGGTTCAGCAACCTGAGGTCCTAGCAGATATCCAAATTAAGGAAACTGCGGTTTCACAGTTTGAAGACCATTCAGACTTTGTGAACCTTAAAAGAAAATTGAAAGAGGCTGTGCAGAAACAGGACAACAAACTAAAGAATACTAAATGGAAGAAACTCAAAAGGGACTAGCAAGAATGTTTGAATAACAGAGTCTTTAACTGAGGTAGAAAGTGCAGCCGCAGCCACAGCAGGAGGAGGGAATGGGACTCTCACAATCAAACATCCCAGCCACGCTCCATTCTTAGAAACCACAGCAGTTCCCCATCATATTGGTCTTCTAACAGTGAATCTGAAGTGGAAAACACAGAAGAGTTTTTTTATAGAAAAGGAGGGACAAGTACATTTGCTGAGGAGGAGCGAATGAATCATTCACTTCCAGGAACAACCGACAAGAGGACTTTGAGATCAACATACTGCGAGACAGCAGGGGAATATCACAGAGGGTGCATGAGATGAGGGGACAGGAAACATAAATGGCTACAAACACTCCAGGAGGGGCAAGTAGGACCTGCACCTGAAAGTCTTGTGATTAACATTTCAGGAATTCCCCTCAGTGAAACTCAGATATCTGTTCTACAAAAGGGATTATCATTTATACCAATGCTTGATTCCAGACCTTTTGGTTTGTTTGTAGATTTACATCGCCTAAGTAGAAATTTGAAACTTAAGAGTCTATTTGCAAAACAGAAAATGTGTTGTGGTGCAGTTACAACAGGGTCCAGATGATTCCAGCCAAATGGTACCCTAGGAGGATGCAGAGGACTGAAAAATTATTGTACCTCCAGCACTGAACAAATTAGGATGTGAACTGATATATTATGCTGTAGTGATTAAATGCATTTTCCCAGCATTTTTTTAATTCATCTTATGTCTTTGGGGTTCTTATATTTGTTTATTTATTTAAAATGCTGGTAACTGGGAAAGGCACATTGAGCTCAGGCTTGTCTCCAGGTGCAACCTGGGGTAGGGGACAGGGACAATAATACAACATCATATACAGAAGAATATACATATAGGATTTATAGTAGCGTATTTATTTCCAAATATTTCTGTTTTATATTTATTCTTGTCACTTCATGATATGGGCACTGATCACTTATGCACTAATTTCACTTGTGTTTGCACTGTGTCTTTAAATACACTATATTTAAGTAACCCCTTGTGACTTACTAGTCATCCCACTGTTGACACATTTCATGCAAAACTGGTAAGGGTTATGTGATAAACCATTGCTTATTGTTATGTGGCAGTATGTAATTTTTGAATATAGATGCTTTTTAATGTAGTCTATGTTGTGCTGGTGTTGCTCTTTCAACTTTGACTATTGTTACCTTGCACACTTTTTAGCAGTGGAGCTGTATTGCCTACTTTGCGTAGTACCTAAGGTGCCTGTACTTGTGACTATTGGAAATGACTTTCCAGGATTTTCTAACTTAATCACAGAGGAAGTAAATCATGCTGCATCAGCAGATGTGATAACAAGAGCACAGGCAAAGACAATCTTAGATGTTAGGGACTCTTCCTTTTCCTGACTTTGATAAAGACTGTTAGAGCACAGTTCCAAGATCTGGAAGTCCTGGAAAGAAAGAAGATGCTTGAGAAAACAATGACAGCAATAGACTAATGGAAATAGGAGATTGATATATGAAAATGTTTAAACTAAACTGATAACTGATTTTGATTTTGTTTCTGACCAATTTAACAATGTTTAACTCCAAGGTTATTCTGAGCAGCAGGGGGGTGAAACAGGAACAGGGTGAATCAATGTGCGATAAGGTACCTATCCCTAATCCCCCCCCCCATAAGGAAACAGGCCAGCCTAAGACAAATAAAAAGCAAGAGGATAAATCTAAGTATACAATTTTATCTTTCTGCTGGTCTCGACCATCGCTTTCTGTTTTTCTTCTACTCCTGCTGCTGATCTGTGTTTCTGGTATCCAGGCAGGCCACCTGGGAACAAATTCCCTTTTTACTTGGGATTTTCATTCTCTCCTGCTTTACCTTTCTTTCCAAAAGCCATGCTGGTTTTTCTGTTGTATTTCATACTAAAGGACTGGCAGGCAGCAGAAGCAGCTTTTTTTGTTTAAATAAAGGGATGTGTTTATTGTGTATTCCTACTATAGTGCTGCCACAGGTTAGAAGAGAAATAAACAAGAAAATGTTATTGCTTGTGCACTGGAGTGCTGGCTGTGAGTCAGCACTAAAACAAACTCTGGCCAGAGCTGATAGGGCTGCAGCCGAGGAATTTGGGGTAAACATATTGAAAATGTGTTTTTTTATATTTTGACACCAAATTTTCAGCATATGACCCTGCCTCATGAAGAAGGGCAGAGAAAATGTTCAGCTCCTGGCATAAAGGTGATTTTGCGAGGGGACTGTGTAGTCAACTTTCAGGACCCATAAACACATTTTGGACAGGAGTTGAAAAATGACAGTTATCACATTCATCAGATGATGTAAAGAAATGGCTATGTTGAAAATATGGGGTAAAAATATTGAATATTACCAAAGTTATGAGCCTGCATTTGCAAAATTTAACATAGCCTCATAACCTTGCCTTTTTTAAATATTTCACACCAAATTTAATCATAGCCTTCTTATCACCCCAACTCATGAATAAGGTCCATGAAAACTTTTAACTTCTGTCCGAAAGGTGATTTCATGCAGTGACCACAAAATCACCTTCTGGGATATAAAAAATCATTTTGGCTAGGATTTGAAAAATGACAGCTGTCACATTTATGAAGCACTGTAGAGATATGGCTATGTTGTAAATTTTGGGTAAAAATATTGAAAATTACCCCACCAAAATG
The DNA here is from genome assembly GCA_016271365.2 of Neoceratodus forsteri. Classification (NCBI taxonomy): domain Eukaryota; kingdom Metazoa; phylum Chordata; order Ceratodontiformes; family Ceratodontidae; genus Neoceratodus; species Neoceratodus forsteri. The sequence continues at coordinate 1,696,823,664 of CM057449.1, read as the reverse complement.
ATGAGCCTGCATTTACAAAATTCAACATAGGCTCATAACTTTATTGTTTTTTTTTTATATTTTTATACCAAATTTAAAACATAGCCTTCTTATTACCCCCACTTCATTAACAAGGGCAGAGAAAACGCTCAACTCCTGCCTGTAAGGTGATTTAATGAAGGGGCTGCAAAATCACTTTTCAGGCTGCAAAACCAAAAAAAAAACATTTTGACAAGGATTTGAAAAATTACAGCTGTCACATTCATGAGGTGCTGTAAAGATATGCCTATATTGTAAATTTAGGGAAAAAATATTGAAAATTTCCAAAGTTGTGATCCTGTGTTCGCAAAATTCAGTGTAGGCTCATAACTTTATATTTTTTCATATTTTTACACCAAATTTTTAACATAGCAATCTTATGACCCCAACTCATGAACAAGGGCAGAGTCAATTTTCAACTCCAGCTTGAAAGGTGATTTCCCATAGCATGGGGTCATAATGTGGACAAAACCACCTAAACAAAGAATAGTGCTGATACAATGGTGTGCGCTCTAACAGCGCTGGGACAAAATTCTGACCGAAACAACAAGAGCGCATGCCATTGGAAACACAGCAACTGTCTTTCTTTTTGCAGGGGCTTTGCCAACTGCCCCTCCATCCAATGTGGAGTGCTTTAACCCCCACACACCCCACCGGACTTATTATAATCAACTCCTGGGGATCATGGACTTCATGGAACAAAGACTACTCGTACCGGGGAAAATGTTTTAAAAAAAAGCTGCATTGTAGTGGGATCTGGGGAGAACTGAACCACAGTCCCAGGTCCCTGATGTCAGTGGAGCCAGGTGTTCTAGCCACTCCACCATGGGAGCAGTTCAGCCAGGCACTGCCCCAGCAGCATCCTTCACATTCCCTGACAGCTTACAGTGACAGGTGTAGTGATTCTTACCACACACTGAAATAACCCCTGTTGCTGTAGTACCATTTGCGCTTCCTACAGTGTGGTATTCCATGTGGTTTAGTCTGCGCTATATTGACCTGGTACCATTTCACACAAGGACCATAAAATCACCTTTCAGGGTAGATTTGTCTAAAAAGAGTGCAATTGTTCATGAGGTGGGATCCCATAGAAGGCATGTTTAAAATGTGGTCCAAAAATATGCAAAAATGCCCAAGTTATGCCACTAAGTTCAAAACCCCATTGAAATACATTGAAATGCATATCTGTTTCTTCAGTTCACAGTCCCGCTTTGAAGAGTGAAGATGTGTCTGCAGTCCAGAGAGGGTTATGGTGTTGGACCCCAGATGGATAAGTATTGGCTTGGGGAAGGTGTGGGGTGGTGGGTGCTGAGTGGGAGGATCATTGGGGGGGTCAGAAACAGCCACCAAAGATATCGATGGATAGTTTTCTTTCTACAGGTAAAAAAAAAATCAAACGGAGGATTCCCAGTCGTGACACTGGAGGATTTGGCACTCCAGTGTCTGTATGTTGTGTGGGTGTTGAGAAGGAGTGTCATAAAAAAGCATATCTAAAAAAATGGTCACACAGAAAATGATGGTGACACTGGGGAATGGGCACCCCAATGTCATTGCTATGTTTCTGGGGGTGGGGTGCTGAGAGGGAGTGTTGGCTGAGGGGGATATGTATAATTTAAAAAAAAGGAAATCCATGGTCATGAAAGAATACGGCACAGTCCAACATGACAAAGATGGCCATGTGATGGTCTGGGATAAAACAGACACAACAAACCAGAAGTTAGGTGCACAAAAATGCAAACGTGCTTGTTATTTTATTCAAATCAGAAAATAAAACAATAAAAACAATAAACATACAGAAAGCAAAAGGTTATTCAATATCCGGTATCCAGTACAATTTCTAATTTTGAAAATTCCTGAGGCTTAGCTTCAGCCTTTGCAAACAGAAAAGTGTGGAAACAAGCACACACTTCTGAGGTCCTCCTCACTTGGTAGTCAGTTTTCAACTGATTCCCCTATCTATCTTTGTTACTCCAAGTGGTGGGTTTTTATACCTTTCATGGATGAAATCATTGTCAGGTGATCCACCCCTTTTTGCTAAAACCAGTATAAACCTTTTATTCTCAGGAGTTCCCCACCAAACAGTAAAGCCATACATGTCCATACATGTTAATTTTCCTAGCCCAGACTCAACTCCTATTTTCTTGGTTAAGGGAATTTTATGTTAAGGGATGTTTATGTTAACGGGGTTTTATGTTAAGGGGGTTTTATGTTTCATCTCAAAAGATAGTTTTAATAAGATAGTAAGTTCATAAGGGTTCCACTGGGTTTGCAAGGGGAACGGGAGAATTAGAGCACCATCCTCTTCTCCTGCCAACTCTTGGAACTCATCATATCTTTTCCTTTTTATTTCCATTAAATTGTTAAATGTGACACCCTAAAATAGACAAGCACACAGCAAACATATTTCATTTTCATTCCCAGTATGAGTGGCCATCCCACAGAAACAAGAGTGAAAGGAATGGGGGGCATGGACACCCCACACATGGGCATCCACCCCAGACAGGGCTCACCCTGTCACAGGCTGCCACAGTGTACTGTGCATGTGCTAAGAGTGGTGCATGAGCAATACAGTTTGGTGGCCAACTTGGACACAGTAGAGGGTGCCATGTTCCGCTGTGACTGCTGACAGACTGAAAAATAGTGCAGTGCAGCTTCCACCAGACATAATGAGCAGAGTGCTTCACGGATGCAGAGGTGACTGTGTTGCAGCTCCAACATGTTGTTAGGTTTGAAGGAATGCACTGAGTCCTTTTCTGATAGCAAGAGGTCTGCAGGGCTATGCCCACTACAGCCCTAAAAATAGGAACTGGAGAAACATATATATACCCCCCAAAAAAATGAAGGAAGATAACAGAAACAGGAGAGAGTAAAACAATAAAAATACAGAACTGTGTTTTCAAACATGAAAGTACTGAAGCACTGCCTACAGGGCTCTTTGATTCTGTTTCTTGCTGGTGACTGCAGCTCATTCAGGATAACAGAACAGAGAGTACCTGGACCAGATAATTTTTGTGTATATTGTTCTCCAGGAATTGTTTGTGTTCTTTTTATTTTCAATATGTTCACAGTTTGAAAGAAATGCAAACTTAGATGGATAATGAAAATTATCAGGAATGAACATACATACATACATACATACTGTAGGCAGTAAAGTAAATGAAATCCTCCCAGCAGTAACAGTGGCACTGCTGTGTGTGTGGAGGCGTGGAACAGCACCATTACCGTTGCAGCCACGAATGAAGATTTACTCCATGTTCAGCCTTCAATTTTCATTTGCAGCACTTGTGGTAGTTTATTTAGTTAAACAGCACCACTACAATAAAATTAAAATCGGTTAAAAAAAAAGACATTTCATTCAGTAGTGTGATCTGCTGTCTGTTGTGTTTGTCCACACAAGGAATTTGTAAGAGAGAGCATACAATGAGAAGCTGCCCAAGACGGAGCCACAGTACTTAAAGAAGTACAAACTGCAACTTACCAATCAGTCCATTAAGACAGTTCTTTTATGGTGCTGTGGTACTTAGCATTATAAAACCTCACAGCAGCCATAATACTATTTTCAGTTGCATATCACCCTACTTCAAACCTAACCTCACCTGAGTAGAAGGCACATGATGAGGGATGACGCTTCTTCAGACGTGGAGGATTACATGCAGACAATTCAGTAGCCACAGAATTTTCAGTCTCAATGTCAACACCAGACTGTGTTATCTGCTCTGAAGACATATCAGTTACATATAATGGCTATTCTCACTTAGATGATTTATTTGAATTTATCTCCAATTATCCACTCGAGTATAGACATTATGATAAAGCTTTCCTACAACTTGTACCTGTAACTGAATCAGACTGGCCACCACGAGTTTGGTGTTACTTTGGGTGAGGAAGGAGAGATCAATTTAAACAACAACAGAAATTACAGTAGGTTACTGTAGGTCATACAGTAATGTCATCCTGATTGCTGCCATTAGGAAAACACTTACAAAAACTTAACTGACACTTTTAATCACAGTTTGTGTATGCGATTAGCTGCATGCCACTTAGCTGTTAAAGAGTGTTCTAACTGCTTCCCATTATCGGGGCCATGAAAATTTTCAGCTTCAAACAAGTGCTGGAAGCTGGAAGTGTGAACATTGGGGGCACAAAAATATTCTGGAGTACAGTATGCTAGTTCAGAAACATATATAACATTTTAAATGACTTCATGTGCTGAGAAAAGTGTTTAAGAAATAATTCCCTTAACTCCTGGTTTACGTGGCAGTGGGATGATAAAAAGGAGGGTGGGTGGGGCAGCTGCAAACTAGGGGTGTTGGCTGCACACTCGAGCAGACATACATAGACTGGGTGGCCTTTTTCTGCTGGCACATTTGTATGTTTGCAACTATTGCCATGTATACAAAATGTAATATTTTCTTACCCCATTTTAAAGTTGCCTGCAAAATGACTTCCTGCAAGCTGTTACAGCATAGTTTCCTAGGGGACTGGCTGGCTTCTCTTTGGTGTTTTTACAAAATGGAGGGTGAAGGGGGAGTTGGAGGAGGGGCAAAATCACATGCCAAGGCAAATCAGTTCAGTTCTTGTTCAACCTGGGGGGGAGAGAGAGAGAGAGAGACACACACAGAGGAGGTGAACACTCATATTCTGTGTTCCATTTGCTGAAGAGCTTTGGCAGAACTCCCCCTGGTGTTTGTAAGTGTAATTGCAGGACTTACATTAGCTGAAACCAGAGTTGATTGTCTGCTTTTGAACAGTATTTGAAGAACTTAAAAGAATAAATGTCATGTGATTCTAGCCACCTAATGAAGAAAAGCTATTCTGAAGACCATCTTGACAACAGTGCTAGATTGAACTTTTTTATTTTTTATTTTGTGTGAATAAAATGATACATGCTTGCACCTTGCACCATATAATTTGGTTGCTGTCTTTTCCTTCTGCACACACTTCTTCCCACACAATGTTTAAAAAATGTAATGGGCTACTGTACAGAGTTTGGTTTAATCATCAGATGCAGGAACAGACAGAACAATTGGTCATACCAAAAAAAGTACAAAACTGAATTGTTATAGATAGCACATGATAGTCCTATGGCTGGTCATTCGGTGAGGAACCACACCCTTGCCAGATTGTTGTACAGCTTTTACTAGCCTGGGATTCATGAGGATGTTGCTACCTGTTGCTGTTCTTGTACTGAATGCCAGAAAGTAGCCCCATAACTAAAAAAGACAAGCTGCCCCTCATGCCCCTACACTTGATAGGTGTGTCTTTTGAGAGAATTGCAATGAATGTGGTTGGCCCCTTAGACAAAGGTAAAAAGGGTAATAGATTCATTTTGGTAATATTTGAATGCCATGGTACCAGGTCATGATAGCACAGACAAAACCGTGCATGGACTACCACACATGGAATAGCGTGAATGGCTATACAGCAACAGGAGTTGTTACAGCGTGCGGTAAGAACCTCTACCCCTGTTGTACCCTTCCATGGGGGGAAGTGAAGGATGCTACTATAGTGGTGCCTGGCTGAGCCACTCCTGTGATGGAGTGGCTAAAGCACCTGCCTTTGGTGGCATCAGGAACCTGGGGCTACAGTTCAGTTCTCCCCAGGTCCCACTGTAATGCTGCTTTTTTTTTTCATCGCACACAATATTGCCCCGCTCTGTGTTTTTTTCATTCCCCAAGGTCCATGACCCCCCAGAGTTGATTATAATAAGTCCGGGGGTGTAGGGGAAGACAAAGTCCCCTGCAATCAAAGCCTTACTCGGGGTACACAACAAAGCCCTAACAATCATCTCTGCCTATGTTCCCCCTAATGAGCACAAAAGGGGCTTCAAGGGTATCATGGACTTCATTCGTGGCCTGCCCTTTAACTTTGAGACCATCTTACTAGGTGACTTTAACATCAACTGGCTTTTACCTGATGCAGGCCCATGCAGGGACAATAGCTCTGCAGTCCACCTCAACCAACTTGTCTTCTCCCCCACCAGGGTTAACTACAAAATGGGCACCAGCACCCTGCTAGACTGGATACTTTCTAGCAATCCAGAATGACTCACCAATGTGACAGTGCACCCGGACACTATTAGTGACCACTCCCCAGTCTCCTGCAGCTGGACAAACAAATTTTTCAAGTTACCTCCCCGCTTCACCTTTAGTAGGGTACTAAAGTATAGGCATCTTGAGTACCTGAAACATGATCTTGCCAATACTAACTGGTCACAAATTGACCACGCTATGGATGTCAATGCTGCCTTGGAATACTTTATCCAGCAGTTCATGAAAGTCTGTGACTTGCATGCACCCCTCAAAAAGGTCAAAGCATAGGGGTCAGATAACCCATGGTTATCATCTGACCTCATTAGCAAATTGAAGAAGCATGATCACCTCTCACACCTAGCCAGAGAGTCGGGTAAACCCTCAGCCATACAGCCTACAAGCAAGCCAGAAATGCCTGGACTCAGGAAATACACCAGGCTAAATCAAACCACCATAAGGAGCTGCTTACTGCCTCCTGGGGTGATGGAAAAAATGTATGGACCAACATGAAGGAAGTCTTAGGGAAGGATGTAAAATTGTCACTGAACCTGATCAACATTCAGGGTACCCTACCCAGGACCCTCGAGTTTCAGCCAATGCCTTCAATGAAGTGTTCTCGGACCTCTCCAGGATTCCCTCCCAGACTTCTTCGAGGACTCACCACCCACCAACACCTCTACTACTGTTGCTCATCATCAGTCTGCCCCCCCTTTTTACTTCAAGAAGCTAACAGCCTCACTAGTCAGAAAATATCTTCACAAAGTGCTTGGAAAATCACTACAAAGCGCAGACACCCTGAACCTCAAACTTGTTGCACTCACTGTTGAAGAAGTTGTCCTCCCCATAACTAAGATCCTGAACCTGTCACTCTGCCAATCACAATTCCCACAGGTGTAGAAATCTCCCATCGTGACTCCTGTACACAAGAATGGAGACAGGGCATCGCTGTCAAACTACCGGCCCATCTAAATTTTGCCATCGCTCTCCAAAGCACTAGAACACATAGCGGCTGACCAGTTGGTCAAATACCTTGAAGAATACTCAATCCAATGCCCTGAGCAGCATGGCTTCCGTAAAGGTCATAGTACCTCGACAGCGCTACAGTAACTCACTGGTTTCATACACCAGTCATTGGACCAAGCAGGGGCCATCTTCATTGACCTCACAAAGGCCTTTGATACTGTCCACCACTCCCTCCTTCTAAATCAATCAACCTCAATTGGTCTCTCTGCAAAATCAACTCTCTGGTTTAAAAGCTACCTAGGACAACATACACAAAGGGTGAACATCAACAATGTCCTCTCTGACCATCTGCCTGTAAGATCTGGTGTCCCTCAAGGCTCCATACTGGGACCGCTCCTTTTCAGCATCTTTCTCAACAATCTACCATGCTACTGCCCACAACAGATGCTACTCTATGCAGATGATGCAATAATCTTCACAAGCTGCCAAGACCCAGAGGAACTTGAGGGCAATCTGCAACATGGCTTCAGGACTGTTGAGGAATGGTTCCAAAACCACAAACTAATCCTAAACAGCAAAAAAATCAAAGCCATGATGTTCTGCAGCACTCGGAACAAGCACAAGTTCCATGCTCTTAACATCAGTACCCATTCTGGAGCTCTGCTCAAACATACCCAGCACTTTAAATATCTTGGGTTCACACTTGACAGCTGCCTAGCCTATGACCAGCACATCAGCAATGTTTCTAGGACTGTCAACTACAAAATCGGTCTCCTCCACAGGCACAAGCACTGTCTCACTTTGAACGCCCTTAGACTAGCCATCAACAGCTCCATCCTTTTTGTCACATACTATGACTTGGTTATCTATGGTGCTGCTTGCCACACTGCTCTCCACAGAATATCAGTCACACTGAATAAGGCCTGCAAACTGCTCACGGGGGCCAAATGTCTCACCCATACCTGTGACCTCTAAGCTCAAATGGGCTGGGTCCAACTCAGTGGGAGGGCACACTACCAAACCTGTTTGCTGGCCAAAAAGGCTCTACTTGGTATCCTTCCCCATGGCACAGCTAACCTACTTCAACCTCACAGCAGCAACTCACAATGGACAAGAAGCACCAGTACTCACCTCTTCCATGTTCCTCACCTTCGAATGACACAGGGTCAGTGCTTCTTTGCCTGCAGAGCACCCCTCTGGTTTAATGCCCTCAGCTGGGACATCTCCAACCAACCTACTCTGTGCCCTTTTAAAAGACTGCTACACCCACATATTTCCATATCCAGCACCTGTGACTGCTACCACTAGTCCTCAGTGACAATAGTCTCTGCCCTGCCTCTTAGTGGCTCCCTGCATTTACATGGTCCCTTGCCACCTCTACCCTCCCCCTCACTCCCTCCCATGCCCTACTGCCCTGCCACTTGCAGCTCGCTGCACTGGCATGGCCACTAGCTGCCTCTACCCACCCCCCACACCCTCTCACTTTGACAATGTCTATGACTGCTGTATCTCTCTTTCTCACCTTACTCTCACCACCCTCCCCTACCCACTGCCACCTTAACCCCTCTCTAACTCCTTTTTGCCTACCTCCAACTATTCTCTCCACCAACTTACTATATATGCAAACCAAGGGTATCTTACCTTCTATTGTTATGTGTTGTATGTATAAACCTGCTTGTATAAACTGATGTAATTATTGTCCATGTTTTATACTCTCTGTTGTATAGTCCTTTGTATTACTGTCCTTCCATACAATGACTCAGAACTTTTGTAAACAAGCTCACAGCTCAAAGGTGTTTAATCCTAGTTTTCAATAAACAAAAAAATAAAATAAAACAAAGATAATCCTCCAGTGTGAGCTGTTGTTTTCTGGTCGGCATGTTGTGCCGACGTTATTTTGCTGCACACCAATTTGCATGCAGCATCGTTGATGTGCACGGTTTTGACCACAACATTATGACCCCATGTCACTATGCCACTCAGTACCAAGAAACAAATGCAGTCTGACTGCCATAGCCCCAAAAGTGGCAGTAGAGCTTGCCAAAATTTTCAGCAGGATAGGCATACCTAAAGAGATTATTACTGATCAGGGTTGTAATTTTGGTGCTGCATTAGTGAAGGAGCTGTACCAACTACTAGGTATCACTGCTATAAGAACCTCCCCTTTTCACCCTCAGACAGACAGTCTTGCTGAGAGTTTTATTTAAACCCTAAAATGCTTTTATTTATTATTTATTTATTGTGATCTAGGAAAACACCATTGAAAACAAGCTTATTCCATAGGTTCCTCATCAGAGTTAGGACAAAACAGTACAGACATAATACAAATACAGTTATAAAGTAATATTGTAAATTCATTGAGGAGTTGCATGTTAAAAAGGTCTGCGAAAGGGAATGGGAAAGATTGGGATTATTACTTACCTTACCAGCCTTTAGCTTACAGAAAAGTGCCACACTTTTTCACCCTTTAAAATGTTGTATGATAGACAAACTAGAGGGCCACTAGATGTAATAAATGAAACATGGGAAGGGAACCACACTCAGAAATAATCTATTACATCTTATATGTGTGCACTGAGAAGAAACTGGCAAAATAACTGTTAACGAAGTGGCAATGGCCTTATAAAGCAATTAGATGTACTGGTACAGTTAATTATGAGATTGAGACCCCAATAGAAAAAAAAAACCCTATCAAGATACACCTGTACCATGCTAACCTCCTAAAGAAATGAGTTTGAAAAAAACACCAAGTTTTGCTGTCTTAGTCTTCACAGAAACTACTAAAGAAGATACTGATATACAATACGGTAGCTTATGACAGACTGAAGCAAACTTTCACTGCTGGTGCTATAAAGGTGAATGTTTCCTCACCCGAAGAACAAACTGCAGAAATTAGTAACTTGGTAAAGATATTTCAAAGTACTTTTACCACAGCGGCAACATTTTGAGTAAAGGAGGTATAGAACATAATGGTGCAGAGAATGGTCACACTATCAGACAAAAGACATACAGATTATGACAGCAGTTAAGAGCAGACGTGGTTAAGGAAACACAAACAATGAAAGAGTTGGGTATGACAGAAGAATTGAGAAGTACTTGGTCATTACCAGCGGTGATTGTAAATAAAAAAGAAGGGGATGTAATTATCTGCCTTGATTTTAGGAAACAATCAAGTGTCTGTATTTGACTGCTATTCTATGCCTAGAATAGATGATTTGGTGAACAGACTGAAGTGCCAACTACATCAGTACCTTCAGTCTCACAAAGGGTTACAAACAAATTCCCCTAGCTAAAGAATCCAGAAACAAAACTGCATTTGCAACTCCAATTGGATCCTATCAGATTACCAACATGCAATTTGGTTTACATGGTGTACCCACAACATTACTGACTGTGGTACATGGATGTAATTCTAATCCCTCAAACTGGTTATTGTGCTGCTTACCTGGATGATGGTGTGGTGTACAGTCCAGACTGGAAAAGCCACCTGGAAAACCTAAGAGCAGTTATCCAGTCTATCAAAAATGCAGGTCTGACCATTAATCCTACCAAGTGCGCATTGGGCATGCAGGAAACTAGATAATTGGCTATATTTTGGGAAATGGAGACATAAAGCCAGAGATTTCCAAAATAGAAGCTGTAGCTAACAGTCCTGTCCCTAAAACAAATAAACATGTCATGTCATTTTTAGGTCTGGCTGCTTACTACAGGAGATTTTTTCTCAGCTTTTCCCAGTTAGCTACTCCCCTCACTGAACTCATGAAGAAATCGTGCCTGACTAATGTGAAATGGTCCCCAGAGTGTAATGAGGCTTTTCATGCTATTGGGGCTGCAATATGTTCAGCCCCTGTTTTAAGAAGTCCAGACTTTGAGCAACAATTTCTGTTACAGACAGATGCGTCAGAGGTAGGTCTAGGTGCAGTTCTAAGTCATAATTTAGATGGGAAGGAACACCCCATGCTGCATATCGGTAGAAAGTTGCACAACAGGGAGATAAACTACTCCACTATTGAAAAAGAATGTCTTGCTGTGAAATGGGCAGTGGAGTCCCTTAAGTTTTATTTGTTGGGAGCAAACTTTGTACTCATAACAAATCACAATCCTCTCAGTTGGTTTAATCAAATGAAGGATTAAAATTCCAGCATTAAAAGGTGGTACCTGGGACTACAGACATTTAAATTCAATGTGATGCACAAATCTGGAAAAGAGAATGTCAGTGCTGATTTTCTATCAAGATATGGTTTAGGAATTGAAAATTCAGAAGGTTGAAAAAATGTATGTGCTTAACTGAAATGTTTGCTGTAACAGATGTCATGAAAAAGGGATATTGCATATGCAAATAACTGTAAATGTTATGTGGTAATGTTAAAAGAGAAATAAAAGAAGGTTTTGGAAACCTGTTTTAAAAAGAGAAAAAAACAGGTTCCCTTCTGAAGAGTGGGTTATGTGACAGGGTTGGATAAAACCCTGTCTCATTTGTTATGTAAACAGAGTTAAAAGCAAGGTTATATTTTGTCCTGTCCTATTCTGTCACTTGTCTGTCTCTTGCATGTCTGATTGCACAATCAGGTTTTCCTGTGCAACTAAGGAACTGTCCACTCCAAAGAGTGTCCCCCCCACACACACGTGCTATCTCCCTTTCTTCACTTGCCCTTCCTGACTTTTCTTTCTTCCCTTGCTTCTATGTGGTTAAAAATTTAATGTGAATCTTTATATGAAACTGGGATCCCTTGGTTTGCAAATGTATATAGTTATATTATTGAAATGTTTTCAGAAAGCTATCTGGATTTATTTGGAATACAAGGGGTTACCTTTTATTGTCCTACCTGCAACTGTCTTTGACCCTTTCCTCTTTTTCTTTATTCTCTAGTCTTGTCCTCTTCTTGCTGTTTCCGTTTATTATTTTCTATCTGTATATTTGAGAGTGCTTTATTTTCTAGATGCCGTCATTTTCTATTTTGCTTTAATATTTGTTATTCTGCTTGTACTACTATGTTTTCTTGCATTTTACCTTGTTATTATATTGTTAGCTACCTTCCTCTACCCACCCGACTCATCTGGAAATGAGCTGTTATCAGGGCAATATGTACTTCCTGGTTTATCTTTTCAATAAATAAATAAATAAACCTTGAGCTGTATTTTGACCTCCACAAGCTTGTTCGTAAAATTGTCAATAGGAAATCTGTCATGGGATAGGATGTCTTAATTGTTTGCAGCTGTTAAGAAGACTGGATGGGCTAGTCACAGTAAATACATTGACAACATTTTGGGACACTGTGTGAAAACAGGAGCTATAGCATAATAACGTAAGGATGCAAAATTTAAATGCCAGGGAAAGCATTTTATAAAGAGAGCAATGTTTGTTTTGGGAGGGACAGCTTGAGTTTTTGAGATACCCTCAGAGGAAGGACACTGTTTTGCTTAAATTGCCTGTATAAGCACTATCCTGCACAATTTTATTTTTTATTTTATTGTTACTGATAATAATGAAATGCTACTTGTGAGTTTTATAACCTCTCCTGGTCTGGGAGTCACATGATGCGGCGTACTGAGTAAGACTCTTCTCCGCTAGCTCCAACCTTCCGCCTGCTTAAATACTTTTAAAACTCTGTTTTGTTGCGAAGTTTATTGCCGAATAAGTGATCCTCAGTTTTCTAAATGCTGGTATTCTCCCGACAAGCTGTTGATGGAAGAAGAGATGAGGAAAACCGCTGCCAAACACACTCCTCCGACAATGCTGGAGAAGGCCTCAAAGAAAGCCAGGGCCTCCTCCCTGCAATCTCTCAGTCTACAACTACCTAGAGCTCTGATTCAGATCCCCTTACCCTCTCCAGATTTTTAGAGGAATTTCAGCCTTGTAAGGCAGAAAAGCAGAGTATGGCAGGAGAAATAAAAGGCATTTCAAATGCTTTGGAGGATCTCTCCAAGAAAACGGCTAACAACGAAGCTCACATATGCTCAGTTGAGAGGAAACAAAGTAAAGCTGAGCTTGATCTGGTAGCCATGAGGCAACGACTAGCAAAGATGGAAAATAAGGTTGAAGACTTGGAGGGTCGCAGTCGCTGCAATAATGCAGTGATTATAGGCCTGCCTGAAAGAGAAGAAGGCTCTGACCCTATCAAGTTTGCCAAGAAGTTCGTGGAAAAGGTGGCAGGTCCTACTCCTAATGGAACAGGATACATTATAGAGAGAGCTCATCATGCACTGTGACCCCCCCAATGGAGCCCCCCCCAGGTCATTTATATTCAGATTTCTGAACTTTCAGGAGCAGCAGCACTTTCTTTATAAAGCCGAAGACACGCAAGATTTGCAATGGGAAGGCAAAAAGCTAAGGGTGGCGCAAGATTTGCCATTGTCTGTGCACCACAAACGAGCCACGTTTCACAATCTGGTTGTTAAATTAATCACCGCAGGCATCAAGTTCAGAATGGGCTTCACTGCAAGGCTTCAAGTTTCTTTAAATGGTTCCTGGGAGACCTATGAGGACGTGAAGTCGGCAACAGCTGGGCTCAAAGAAGTGCTTCCTGACCTATTTAAAATTACCTGAAACTCAGACTGGAATAGTTTGTTATGTTGCCCTGTCATCTAGTGTAATTGTCTAATTTTTTTTAACTTACAGATCTCAGTATTGTTTCTCGGGACAGCCCTGCAACAAGTTGCTCTGACTGGTTACTCATTCGCATGGCTAAAGTCCCATGGAGTGTAGTCTCCTCGACTTAAGAGAAAAATTTTGTTCCCTACCTGAGCTGTTAATCCTAGGACTGATTTTCATTTTGCAGACTCTGCATGTATTTGTTAATTGTAAGCTTAGCCCTGCTTCCTGGTATGGAAGTGAGGTGCAAGCATGCGCATTTGGCTAGCCAGACTGTATTTCAGCTAATGAATGTTTGGGTTTCACATTAGCGGTTAAGTTTTGCTGTATCTTTTAGATTTGCAGCTGCTAGTCCCCTTAGTTTTCTGCATTTCGATTGCAAGGTGGTGATGGGGGGACGTTTAGGTCAGTCAGAGCTGTAAAAGGGGTGTCGTTTAAAAATGAGGTCTTGTCCTGGTTTACACATTTATTTCATGCCTTTCCACAGCTTTTTCTGTCCTCAAATGCTTGTAAGCTTTTTATATGGTAAGCTCACCTATTTGGTTGAGACCTCGATATTATAGACCAGGATAGGTAGCGAGACACCTGAATGCCCCAAACAGCTGATTGAAAATAACACAGCTGCAACCTAGCTTTTTAGGAGGGATCCTTCCTCATCTTTGCTCTAAAGAGGGCTTAAGTTTTTTATCTGGAGCTAAGGTAAGCAGCATTGACAGTAAACTGGAAGGGCACAAACTCATTTTTATTTTTAGAGGTGGTGTTAGTTGATTGCTTATACTATGCTTGCGATGTTCTCAGCTTTCAAGCAGTGCCACAAGGCGGCATCAGAGCTTGTCATTTCCTATTGTGATGTTTGCATTAAACGCCCCTTGTTCCACTTATTCGTTTCTATATGGTTTGCTGGATCTTCAGAGGGGAGTACAATCTCAACATAGTGGTTATCTCTAGTCAACTTTTTTGATTTACTAAGGGGAGTGTATGATATAAATGTAATGGGGATATTTCAAGGTTGCTTTAGAACATTGTTCATTAATGGAAGTGAAATGCTTAATATACAAAGGGGTAGCATTGAATCGGTTTTCCTACTCTGGGGGGCAGGGGGGTTGGAGGGATGTGGACTTTTCGGGTTGCCAATCATCATGTACCATGTAAAATGGGGATGGGAGTGGGAGGAGGGGGGTTAGGGGCATATGGGAGGTTTCTTGGCAGGGTTTACTGGGAGGGTGTTATTGGGTCAGGGGAAAGAAATGGCAGGGAAGGGGGGATGTCAGAAAAGCCCAGCACATATCATATCTGGTGCAGTAAGGATGCCATATATGAGTACAGGTGGCATTTTAAAAGGTCTCTGATTGATGATAAGGGTGATGGCTAGGAATATTCAGTTCATTAGTTGGAATGTTAAAGGGGTGAGACATAAAACTAAACAATATAAAATTCTGAAGCACTTAAATCACTTTAAAGCAGAAATTGTTTCTGCAGGAAACGCACTTGCTTAATGGGGAAGCCAGCAAAATGAGATGTCAGCAGGTCAGGCAGATTTTTGCCACGGAAGGCACTACCCAGAGTAGAGGGGTTATGATCCACCTGCATAGATCGGTCCCTTTTAAACCTCTCCAAATAGTCTCTGATCCCTTAGGGAGATTTTTATTTGTAAAAGGTAGATTGCATACTCTGGATATTGTCCTGGGAACTGTTTATGGCCCAAGCATAGATTCTCCTAGGTATTTTGTTCAGATAATTGAAGCCCTAACCCCATTTTTGGATATCCCTATGATCATAGGGGGCGACTTTAACCTTGTTTTTGATCAGGTTCTAGATAAGTCGGGTCAATCCTGTCAGGGTCTCTCCCCAGCTCAAAGGACCTTCTGGGACCTGTTGGACTTTGTGGGTCTCTGTGATGTGTGGCGAGTGCTTCATCCTAAAATAAGAGAGTATACTTTCGATTCCCAGGTTCATGGAACCTCCTCGTGGATTGACTATATGTTAATTTCCCAAACTCTTTTACCTGGGGTCTTAGATTCTGGCATTGTATCAGGGCTGCCGTCAGACCATTCAGTGGTCACTTGCTTATTATCCGTGTCATCCTTACCAAACAAAGGGAGCAGATGGAAGTTGAATAATCAAATATTGAAGGAGCTGAAAACGGTTCAATATATAGCATCCCAAATAGAGCAGTTTACTGCTACAAATAATAATTCTGCGGGGCAGCCTGATATGGAATGGGGGCTCTTAAAGCTTATTTGAGAGGGATTATAATTGGCTTAACGTCGAGAAAGAAAAAAGAGAGAGAATCTCGATTTCCTGTCTCCTATCTCAGATCAGGGGTATGGAGACCACCCTCTCTCCAACCTCAAACAAGACCTAGTTAAACTGAGGGAAGCATACCTTGCTCTGCTAGGGGAACAAGTTGAATTTGCAATTTTGAAAACAAAAGTAGCATATACTGATCAGAGAGAAAAAGCTGGTCAAATGTTAGTGTTACGTGTTAAGCAACAGGAATCTGCCAGATTTATTGTGGCAGTCCATTCTCCCAAAGATGATTCCCTTAAAGTCTCACCTTCAGAGATAGCTGAGGAGTTTACCAGCTACTTCTGGTACCTATATGGCTCCATGGTTAATCATCCATCGGACGAAGGACTCTATGAATATCTGAGGGAGTTACAATTACCCTCTCTCACAAAGTCTCAACAGAATATATTGGAGTCTCCCATCTCTGAGGATGAGATAGAAAGGGTAATTAAATCTCTTCCATCTGACAAATCCCCTGGTCCAGATGGGTTTACCTCCAATTTTTACAAAGTTTTTTCCAAACAACTGATTCCCATCCTTTTACCACTTTTTCAATCTCTCCTTTCTGGACAGGTGTCTGATCCCTCTCTTTTTGAGGCCTTGATTGTTCTGCTGCCTAAGCCAGATAAACCACCCGATTTGGTCTCAAGTTATAGGCCAATCTCCCTTCTCAACCATGATATTAAAATTTTAGCTAGATTATTGGCCGATCGTATGAATGTTGTCCTTCCTTCCTTAATCGGGGTGAAGCAGGTCGGTTTCATGAAGGGGAGATCCTCGGTAGATCATCTGAGGACTCTGGCTCATGTCTTCTTGGCTTCCAGGGACACTGCTCTTCCAATGGTCCTGGTCTCGCTGGATGCTGAAAAGGCTTTTGACAGGGTCTACTGGGATTACTTATTTGCAGTAATGGAGGTATTTGGTTTCCCCATGAAATTTCAGAACTGGGTTAGCTCGCTATATATGTTTCCCTCAGCTAGAATTTCCTGTAATGGGGTAATCTCTAGCCCCTTCAAATTGCATGTGGGAACTAGACAACGGTGTCCCCTGTCCCCCCTTCTCTTTAATATATATTTAGATCCCCTTATTTGAAAGTTACTAAGTGCCCAGGATATATCTGGCATCTCCCTAGGTGGGCAGATTGTCAAAGTGGCAGCATATGCAGATGACCTCCTGCTGCAAATAACACATCCACTTACGTCTATTCCTGCCATTCTCAAAACAATAGATGATTTTAGTAAGATCTCAAATTACAAACTTAATGTAGGAAAAACAGTGGTTTTCCCTCTTAATCACAGGGTTTATAAACAAGAAATTACTGCTTTTGGGCTTACTTGGAAGTCTGACTCTATTAAATACGTTGGGCTCATTCTAACTCGGAACGTAGTCTGGCTTAGGCAGTTAAATTTAGACGCCCTGGTTCACAAAATAGAGCAAGATCTCTGTAGGTGGACCTTACTTCCCCTCTCTCTCCGGGGCAGGATCAACTTAATTAAAATGAATGTTTTTCCCTACTTGTTTTACCCCCTTAACCTGTTGAATGTCTGGCTTCCTCTGTCTTGGGTCAAAAAAGTGCACAGTATGATTTCTACCTTTATATGGGGGGATAAGAAATCTAGAATGGCATTCCATAAACTAGCCGCACCTAAAGCAAAACTAGGATTAAGGCTTCCTCATATTGATTGGGCTGTTCTATTGGGCCAGTCAGGCCAATAAATATCTCTGGTGGCTGACCGTGGATCAGCTTTCAGCCCAGGCTGCATACACTCTGATCGGGTTAGAAGTGGAGTTAGCCTCCATAAAAAAACATGGCTATTCCCCCGCTACATTGTTATATACCAAAGTCAGTTCCCTTCCTGAATCTTTACGCAGTTCCCCTATAGCAGTTTCAATCAGGGTTCATTCTCAGTTGTGCGCATTTCTGAAATATGAGAATCTCAAGGATCTATTTCAACCCATGAGAGGTATTCCTAATTTTCAATTAGATAACAAGCCCTTTTCAGTCAGTTGGCTTCCTCAGATAGGAGACTGTCACCTTGATGAGTTTATAACACCCCACAGACAATGGTGCTCTTCAGCAGATATTATGCACAAGTTTATGATACCTCATACAAATATTTTTAAGATTTTCCAGCTTCGTCATCTCTTGATTAAGGTAATAGGTACGGTTCCACTTCCGGCTACCAATATTAGTTTCCAAGCTACCTTTGAGGAGCTGGCTGGTTCACCTCATGCTATATCTAAGATATACAGTGTTTTATTTACTTGGGCCTACCCTAATAATTATGCCCCCATCACGTTTTGGTCTTCTCTTTTCCCGGGCAAGGAATTGGACTGGTCTCTTCTGTGACAAAACTGTCATAAATTTTTGCAACAAGACAGACTCAGGTTAATGCAATTTAAAATTTTGCATACCATTTATTACTCCCTGCAGAAATTGGCTAGATTGGGTTTGGTGTTCTCTTCTCTCTGTACAAGATGTCAAATGCAAAGAGGGGATCTTCTTCATATTTTCTGGAGCTGTTCCAAAGTTGCAGCACTTTGGACCACTATCAAACAAAGGGCTTACCCTCTTTTAGGGCTGTCCGACTTGTTCACCCCTGAAATATGTCTTTTGGGAGATTTTTCCTGTATTTCAGTGGTGAATAGGAAGTATTACGTAGCATTAATTTCATTATCTGTTAAGAAAGTGGTTCTTGGACATTGGAAAGAATCTGATGAACCAACTTATGTTGAATGGCTCCAGGAATTTCTTGCTAATCTCAGAACAGAGAGGACTATTGCAAGCCTTCACAATAAAATTAGGAAGTTTAATAGGATTTGGGGCCCATTACAAACCCTGTACTCAGTGCAAGTTTAAGGTATGTGAATACTACATCAGAAGTTCTGGCTTAGAACATATAATACCGTGCTGGGAGGTATGGGGCGGGTTGTGAGGGTGGAGGGAGGAGGGAAGGGTAGGGTAAGAATGAATCATCACAAATTTTGTATCTGAATTGCTCGTACCATGTTAATAATGTCATGATTTGTTCTCTGTACTGAAAATCTTAATAAAATTTGAATGGAGAAAAAAAAATAACTTCTCCTGGTCTGCCTATGCTTCCTGATCTATGCCTCAACAACAGTGTAGTGTGCAAGCCCCTGGGCTAAGTGGTAGAGTAGAGAAGGAGGAAGTGTACTTGAGCAGTGGACTGAGAGTAGTACGTTGGTCTCTGGGCAAGCAACCTGCCAGTGTTCACTAACAGCTGGGATTTGCTTGCATTAGAAATAAAAAAGAAATGAAGAAAAACCTTTTTGCTACAGGACTCACTAGAACTCTAATATATGTTGACTCCTGTTTCTTCCTCACAACCTGTTGCAAGTTATGTGCTAGCTAAGCTGGGTGGGCTCTTGTTCCCTACAGACTTTCCCACCTATGGAATAAACTCTACCTCCCCCTCAGAATGTCCTCTATACCAGAGCTGTAGATTTAGACAGAATAACAATTCCACTACTGAAATGCTAATAAGAACTTTCCAAAACATTCCACAAAATTCTAATTGTGTTTACATGAAAACAATGGACTAGTATTCCACAGTTTATGCAGTTGTTTAGATTAGTTACCCACAGTTTGCGGAAACTAATTTGTGATTTACTTAAACACTAATCAGACATAACCATGGAATAGTAATCTGCCATTTATGTTAACTGTGAAGTAGTGTTCTGCATTCTGCTAACAGAATTCTGCCATTCTGCTTTTAATGGAATTCCATGGAACTAGTCAGAATTTTCCATAGTTCTGTAGAGTTCCATTTATTTAAAATGTCTGCACAGTACTATTCAATACTCTTCTCCTTTAAAGCCCAATCCTCTGTGCTCGCTCATCACATCTGTTCCTCCATATAGACTTCCCCTTTCTTGCTCACACTTCCCTTCTTTTGTCTTCCCTCCTTTTTTCTTGGTGACTCATTCCCTTCTGTCCGTACCTGATTTTGAAGGAAATGCTGTTGCTTGAAATTTATATTGATGTCTTTAAAATGCTGTATCTATGTATTTATGTTATAGTGTTTGTTCATTTCTTTCCGTTATTTTGATGCATGGCATTCATTTTACCATTGCTTTTAACCCTTCTACAATTTCTTTCCAGGTTGCACCTAGAAATGAGCCTTGGCTCAAAGTGCCTTCCTGGCCAAAATGTGTAAAAATATAAGTAAATAAATAAAATATGCTTAGCAGCAAAAATGTGGAATGCACCACGGGCATCCTTCATGGTCAATTGGTGTCATGGTCCACTGAATCATAGCAGTCAATCAATCAAAAAGGACACAGACATCACTCATCAAAAACCTCTGCCCTAGTTACACATCGAACCAACAGGAAATACCACTAGAGGCCAAGATAATAATTTATGACATCAGCATAAACATGAGCCCAATGGTCAGAGGCAGGTGGACAGGGAGTAAATAGTAGGGAGATTGCTGCTGGGAGGAATCAACCAGCTCAGGTCTTCAGGACAGTATACAAGCTTTTACATTCAGTTTATTTGGAGCCCATTAGAGCTTTGTCACTTATGAAGTGTGAGGAGTTTGCTTGGTTCATCTCTGACAGGGTGTCCTCCATTAGGGCCAGGATTTCCCTAAGTGGGTTGCTACTACCCAGCAGGGTAAAGCCTGGAAGTCAGGATTGTATTCAGTGGTCCCGGGGAGACTTTCAACCGGTGACAGTGAATTAGTTGTGTGAGGTAATCTGTGGGTTGCAGACAACTTTTTGTAACCTGGATCCAGGCCCAATGTGACTACTGGTGAGCTGTGTGGGGCATCTGCACCTGGTGTTCACTGAAACTGTCCAGTGTCCTTAATGGAGGATTTTCTCCAAAGTTGTTGTAAAGCACTTTGCTGAAGCCCCTGCTGAAAAAGACATCTTTGGACCTGGACGTCTTGGCGAATTACCCACCTGTCTCTAACCTCCCTTTTTTGGGAAAGGTTATTGAGAAGCTGGTTGCGTTACAGTTTGAGATACACCTTACCCCCTATAACATCTATGATCCCCTCTAGTCTGGGTTTAGGGCAATGTACAGAGCAGAGACTGCACTGCCTCAGGTGCTCAATGGCTTGCTCATAGTGAGAGACAGGGGAGAGTGGTCAATTCTCATTCTCCTCAATCTCTCATCAGTGTTTGACATTGTGGACCATGGGTTGCTACTGGACCAACTCACTGGATATGTAGGACTCACTAGCAATGTCATCAGCTGGTTTGAGGACCCAGAGGGTTGTGATGGGAGAATACTCCTCATGCCCAATGGCTCCGTACTGCAGGGTACCTTGGGTTCAGTCTTGACACCCATGTTTTTTGCAATATATATACTGCCCTGGGTGAGATCATTACATGGTATGGGCTTGGGCTTCACTGTTACGCCAATGATACTCAGCTCTACCTATCTTTTGCACCCTTGACATTGGGTGCAGTTGATGCACTTAATAAGTGATTGTCTTAGATCTGTACTTGGATGTCATCAAGCTGGTTGAAACTGAACCCTGAGAAAACAGAAGTGCTAGTAGTGGAGCCACGTCAAAGGGTGGGAGTGTGGGAGTGGAGGCTTCTGAGGGGTAGCCTGGGCTTTGGCTCAGCCCCTGTAGGTTATAAGCCTCCACCAAGGTGAAAAATCTGGGAGTCATTCTGGACAATAGGCTAACGCTGGAGGCTCAGGTGGTGGCAGAGGTCCAGAGTGGCCTTTACCATCTATGAAATATCAGCCAGATTAAGTCTTTCATCCTGACAGATGATCTGACCAAGCTGGTATACATGTTCATGACTTCGAGGCTCAACTACTGCAACACTCTGTTCCTTGTGGTCAAAGGAGCTGCACTGCAATGCCTGCAACTGCTGAAGAATGCTGCATCCTATATACTAGCAGGAGTTTCGAGGTCCTGTCATATGTCACCAGTACTGTGTGATCTGCACTGGCTGCTGGTGAAGTGGCTTATCTCCTTTAAAGTGGGTCTTCTGCCTTACAAGGCCCTGCATGGGCTGGGTCCCAGCTACCTGTTACAGCTCTTGCAATCTCACGTTCCTGGACTTCATCTCTGCTCTACTGAGGAAAGCCTCCTAGTAGTCACTAGGGCAAGACTAAAATCATCCAGGGACTGGGCATTTGAGGTGGCAGTCTTGATCCTCTGGAATTCTTTACCTAGGACTTTGATGGAGGCCCCCTGGGTGAAGGCTCTTAAACAGGGTCTGAAAACATTTCTATTTATGCAAACATTTATGGATTAAATGAGTTTATTAACCATAAATATTTATTTATGACAGTTTTATTTCTATCAGATAAGAGTTGATATTATTTATTTATTTTATGTATTTTGTGTTATCTTTTGTAATGGCACCCTGAGCCTCCAGGAAAGGGTGCCACAGACAAATAAAGACTATTACTACTAAATGCTGGACGTTGCACCTGTGCCAAGAGTGGTGGGGTCTATGCATGGCATTGCAATATCTGACTGCTGCTATGCCATGTACTGACCTCCTTGGGGGATACTAACCAGTATGTTACCAGGTGCAAACCTCATTTGTACCCACTAATATATAGAAGGGATAAAAGGGACAGGAGCCAGCCAAAGTAGCAACAGCAATAAACAGCAGACATCCAGATGTGATTACAAGAGCAAGGATAAAGGCAGGAGAAAGAACAGACTAATGAAATCAACCTTTCTTTTCCTCAGCTGACTACTGCTGAATTCTCCATTCTTAACCATGACCTCAAATTCATCCCCACACATGATATCAATTTATTTGAAATGACTATTGACCTGTATACATTTTCACACTTTCTAAAATTTAAAGTTTTTTCCCTCCAATATGAGTAGAGGTGGACAGCAACTCTGAACACAAGCCTCCATATTCTTTACACAGACTGCATCACAGATACATCCCTTCAATGAAAATGCATCTATTAGTAAACAACAAATGCCATCTAGACTGGATATGGGCTATCACTGGACAGAACTGGGACTCCTATGATGCTGCCACCAGCATCTCTTGGTCGGGACCTTTTACAACCGTAAGTGGGCATTTTTTCTCATTATAAATCACAGTTGACTACCACAAGTTCCATCCTTGACTCCATTCCTCCTCTGACTATCCTATGGACTCATTACAAATGGATTCAGTTGAGGAACAATGCTAACTGAACACCTTTCAATGTAAATCGACCTTTTACCTCTTATGAACTCGGCAGTGGTGTTTTCATCACGGCATGAGAACAAGCTCTCCAACATCTGAATGGTGAGGAATGGAAGTCTACCATTTGTCACTATGTCAAGGACAGAATTTTAGGCTCTTAATGACTTACAGAAGAACAACAGTATTACCATCAAACAAGTGGATAAGGGAGGAAGTGTGGTGGTTTTAGATACTAATAAGTATATTAGTGAAATTAGGAGATGACTTTTTAACACCAAGTTTTAAAGATCTTTGTCTCATGATCCCACTGTTAACTTCAAGAAGCAGACAGATCACTACCTGTTTAAAGCTTTGTCCAGTAGGAGAGTTAATAAAGATACCTTTGCCTTTCTCACTACCAATCACCCTATGTGTCTCATGATTTATTTACTACCAAAGGTCCACAAGAGTTAGAAGTCTAAGCCAGATCACCCAATAATATACGAATGTACGAACATACAAAGAAACCAGCAGATACAGGCCTTATGGTCTATCAAGCCTGCTCAAGTGTGCAGTTTTCAGTGTTAAGTACTGTTGCTGCCCCCCAACCCCCTCTACCCCTTCCTCACTGATTGCATCATCTGAGTTACCTCCATCCTCTCCACCCTTCCCCATTCTGATTCTGCCCTTGACCCTGTCCCACTACCTCTTAAATCCCCCTACTGATGTTTGCCAAACCAGTTCCTCAGCCAATACATTCCATGCCATCACCACCCTCTCTGTGAAAAGTGCCTTCTCATCTCTTTTTTGAACCTCCTCCCCCCTCCAGTTTCAGATTATGCCCTCTTGTGATCCCGTCCTTCCTAAACTTAAACAGGCCCTCGTGGCTAACCCTATTTATGCCCTTCCAGTATTTGAAACTCTCAATCATATTGTTCCTGTCCTTTCTGTCCTCCAAGGAGTACATTTTGAGTATCCATGACCTATCTTCATAGGGCTTTTCCCTCATCCCACTTAGCATCTTGGTTGCCCTTCTCTGTACCCCCCTCCAACAATCTGATGTCCTTTTTTAGGAAGGGGTGCCAGAACTGCACACAGTACTCTAAGTGAGGCCTCACCAGTGACCTGTACAGCAGCAGAATCACCTCCTCTGTCCTTGAGGTGATTCCCCTTGCTATGCACCCTAGCATTTTATTGGCTTTCACTGCCACTTTCCTACATTGTGCAGAGTGATTCGTATGACCTGTGACCAGCACACCCATGTCTTTTTCCTTGGTGGATACTGATAACTGTATTCCTCTCAGCTGGTAACTGAATCCAGGATTCTTGTTTCTGAAGTGCATAATCCTGAATTTCTTTGCATTGAAACCCAGTTGCCAGGAGCATGACCATCTCTCCAATGCTTCTAGGTCTTTCTGCAGTACCCTTTCCCCCTCCACCCCATCCACCACTGCTCCCAGTTTGGTGTCATCAGCAAACAGGCTTAACCGACTCTGAATCCCAACTGCCATATCTACTACGTAGATGTTGACTAGCACCGGTCCCAGTACTGAGCCCTGCAGGACCCCACTGATAACTGCCCGTGGTGATGATAGCTCCCCCCTTACCACCACCGTCTGCTGCCTGTGTTTTACCAGCCAGCTCTCAATCCAGCTGACCTCTTCCCCCCCCACCCCAGGTCCTTCAGCTTACCTATCAGCCTCCAGTGTTGCACAGAACCCAAGGCCTTGCTGGAGTCCAAATACAGGACATCAACCGCCTTGCCTCCATCCAGAGCCGTAGTCACCCAGTCACAAAAGACCACCATGTTTGTCTGACAAGACCTTCTTTGGGTGAACCCATGCTGCCAATCATCAAGGAGACCATTCTCCTCTAAGAATGCCTCTATCCTTTCCGTTAGGATAGTCTCCATTAGTTTCCCTCAATTGATGCGAGGCTGACCAGCCTATAATTCTACAGCTCATCCCAAGAGCAGCTTTTGTGTATGAGCACCACATGTGCCATGCTCCAATCCAGGGGCACACATCCTGATAGAAGGGATGTGTTGAATTCATCTGTCAGAGGCACTGGCAGGTCCTCTGCAAGTTCCTTCAGTATCCTCAGGTATATCCCATCTGGTCCTGGTGCCTTATCTGTCCACAGAAACCTTAGGTTCTCTAGTACCCACTGCACTGGGATCCCTTCATCTACCATCCTGTCTCCTCCATCTTTCCCTACCCTGTCCTGCCCCTGTGGGTTAGGTACATCCCGCTCCCTTGTAAAAACTGAACAGAAGTATTCATTTAATACCTCTGTCTGTTCAACCCCACTATCCACCCAGCCTTCTAGAGTCTTAATTCCAGAGATTTGCTCCCTGCAGTTCCTTTTCTCTCTGATATATATAAAGAACCCTTTTTCACTCTTTTTAATCCCTTGAGCAAGCCTTAGCTCCTTCTTAGCCTTGGCTGCCCTCGCCACCCTGGTCACCTCCTTGGAACTCTTGATGTAATCCACCTGATCTGCTACTTTGCAGGTCCTCTTATAGTTCTTAAAGGCCACCCTTTTTTCCCCTCACCTTTGTTTGTACTTCCTTGGTCCACCTGTTCAGTTTATTGGACCTAACCTTCTTACTCCTCCACTCAGTGCAGTTTGTGGCCACCACAAGCCCCTGCTTTATGATGTCCATTTCTGGGTGGTTTCCATGTCTGGACTTATGGTGGCCACATGTCTCCCAAGTACTGCAGTCATCTTAATGAAGTTGGCCCAATTAAAGTCAATGACCTTGGTGGTAGTACATGTCTCTTCTCTGCCCCGTTTGAGAGAGAACCATACTGAACTTTGGTCACTCCCTGATATGGGGTCCTCCACCCTCACCTACCATTCCTGGTCCCCATCTGACAAGGCAAGGTTTAAAATATTGCCTTCTCTTGTTGGCTCTCTTACCAGCTGCATCAGGAATGCATCCTGGAGTACATCCAGGATGACTTTTTGCCTGCTACTAGCTGATGTCATGGTGGCCCAATCTACCCCTGATAGGTTGAAGATGCCAACTACCACTGTGCTGCCCCATCTACAATTCTGTTGTATAACCCCCACCAGTTCCCTGTCCTTCTCTTCTGTCTGAGAGGGTGGTCTATACACTACCCTCAGCCTGACCCTCTTGTTTTTTGCCTTGCGTAAACTGACCTACAAGGACTCCATATTCCCCTCACCAGCTTCTTCTCTATCACACTCTATCCCCTCCCTTATGTTAACAGCAACCCCAAATGATGTGATGAGCTGTGTCTGAATAGATGTCTTCTGTGCTGCTCCGAGGCCCCATTAAAGATAAAAGACAGAATAAAACCTTGGGACCTAACAAAGGAACTCGAAATAGCGTATTTCCAGTTGGTGAGGAGCTGGAGACTTGAAGTTTAGTGGGTTTTGTGCTGGTGCAGAGTGATCGAGATGGAAAAAGAAGTGAGAAGTTTACACAAACAGAGTGCTCGGGGTCGTAGTAATAGGCCGCGCTACAACACCGAGATGAAAGTAGGTGTGGTGGAGCCCCTTGCGATGAGATCGGCTGCAATGAAGAGACTGAAGCCCCAGTCCCACTCCCCTGATCAACAGGATGAGGAGACAGAAAGCGATGGGGATGCCTGCAAAACAACTGAGGACATACAAGAAATTAAACAAATGTTGCAAGGGTTGGTGTTGGATTTTGCAACAGTGAAGCCGGCATTGAAATCACTGGCGCAGAGAATGGGAGATGCAGAAGTCTGGATTTCCTCACAAGAAAGGAAAGTCTCAACAATCGAGCAGGAGTTGGTGGTTGTCAGAAAACAAGTTAAGAAACTTGATGAAAGAATGGAGGATCAAGAATCAAGAAGTCGGAGAAACAATCTGATTTTAGCAGGTTTACCAGAGAAAGCGGAAGGGTCAGCTTGTGTTTCCTTCATGCAAGATCTACTGCTTAAATTGCTGGGCCCTACACCATTCGGGGAGGCCTATAATCTGGAAAGAGCACACAGGGCACTAAGAGAGATGCCGCCGCCAGGGGCACGACCTCGAGTAATAATCATGCGATTTCTGAATTATAAAGAAAAATCACATGTGCTGTTTACTGCTAGACAAAACAAGGCTTTACAGTGGAATGGGGCATCTTTATGGTTGTTTCAGGATCAAACTCCATCGGTCAAGGAGAAGTAGAAGGAATATGCCGAGATTAAAAAAAAGCTATATCTTGCAGGAATTAAATTCCGATTACAATATCCAGCAACGCTGATGGTACGACTGCAAGCTGGGGAGAAGAGGTACTTAACAGCACGTGATGCTTTAGAAGGCCTAAGAGTGGAATTACCAGAGTTATTCAAATCGCCGGCTTGAACGAACTTCGATAAGAAGGGAGCTGGTTTATTTTCAAAAGTTGAGACTTTGGAGAATGGAAGGACAAAATAAGCTTTCAGTAATACATAAAAAGCAAAGACTATAAGAGGTGGACCAAACAGTTTTAATAAGTTGTCTAGATATGAAGGGACATAGGGAGGAGGGGGAGTTGAAATATAGATCAATGGGGCTCAAGCAGGCTGCAGATAAAGGTTGGAATGGGAGGAATATGGGTCAAGAAAGTTGGAGGCAAAGGGTAGAGCTTAAGATATAAGGGCTATGTGGGGGCTATTATAGCTCCAGAGAGAATGTAGAATTGACAGAGAAGGAAGGATAGAAAGGAGACTGGGGGGTGTTGATATACTGCTTAGTTGAAGTCGTGAGGGTGGCAGACAGGTGGAAATACTTAGGTGGTTGGAATTTTTGAACCTGGAGATAATTGAGAAGAAGCAGGAAGGGGGAAGCCTAGAAAAGGTGAGAGAGTGATAGAAGGGGAGGAAGGAAAGATGGGTATACAATAGAGGGTTTTTAGTTTCCCTTTCTTTTCCTTCCCTTTTAACATTTCCTGTTAGGTTTTGGTGTTAGTTAGCTCTGGAAAAGGCCCTAGGGGATGCTTATTAATTGGAGAGGGCTGAAGGGGAAGCACAGTAAGGGGTTCATCCATGATCTGATATCCGATAGGAGGACGATCTAGGACTGGGGCAAGGGGGTGGAGGGTGGTTAAGGGATCTGGAAAGAGAGAGTCACATCAAGGGCATGAGGGACTTAGACCGTGAGAAAGCACAATGTAATGGTTTCAACATAATACTCTTGCTGAATGGAAAATGTCATGTGTTAAAATAATTTCGTGGAACATTAAAGGATTAAGGGGTAGGCGTGGCAATAGTAATTCTGAGACACATTGCACAAATGGGGGCTCATATTGCTGCCGACAAGAGACTTATTTGTTGACAGATGAGCTGAGTTTTCTTAAGCGTTATGTAGGGGCAAGTTTATGGGGTAGGTAGAGAGAGAGCAAAAGGGGGTGGCGATTTTAATCAAAAAACCTGCCCGTATAAGATAGAGAGAGTGAATTCAAGGAAAGATGGTAGAGGATTTATCTCTGGCACTTTATTTGGTAAGGCAATTGTTGTTGCTTCAATCTATGGACCACACCCTCAGACCGGACATTTTGCTACAGTGAAGCGATATAGGGGGCTTGCTGCAATCTCTTATTTTAGCAGGAGATTGGAATACATATTGTTGCAATCAAGAGGATAGGATTCCATCGTAGAGGACCCTGTCTGGGGCTCAGATTGCCCTGAATAGACTATTGGAAGCTACAGCGTTAACTGACCCGATCAAGATTTATCCTGCAGAGGGCAATAATATGACATTTTACTCGGTGGCCCATAGAAGTCAATCTCGTATTGATTTCTTTTTAGTAAACAGGGAGGCGCTCAGAGAGGTTAGGGAGGTGGCAACAGGCGGTAGAGTTTTTTCTGACCACTCCCCTATCCAGCTGACATGGGAAGCAAGCCCTGTCCCCCCGAGACCATATAGGTGGAGGCTAAATGATTCCTTTTGTAGAGACTTCAGTGCAGGAAAAATTGGAGGAGGCCCTTGTTGAGATTAAGCAACAACAGTTACCCACGCTGCAAGATCAAAAGTTGGCATGGCCAACATGTAAAGTACTGTATGCGGGGGTAGTGCAGGGATTAGCAGCGCAGAGGAATAGGTTGAGAAGGGCAAAAGAAGATTTTATTTGGGGGGCAATCGAATCGTTGACGCCACAGGAAGGACAATCTGGGGAGATTGATGCTGAACTTAAAAGCCTAAGAGGGGAATGGTCGGAGATTTCGTATGGCAAGGTGGAATTTTGGTTGGGGAAGATTAAAGCCAAATATTTATTACAGGGAGATGTACCGGGGCGATTATTAGCAACCAGGGTCAAGGAATGGGAAGCAAATAGAACTGTTACCTCGATTCAATATAAGGGAAAGATTATAACAGATCCCCAAGAAATGACGGATGCATTTGTGTTCTATTTTAAAGAAATGTATCAAGCAAGAAACATCGTTAGAGAGGATGAAATTGGGGCATTCCTGGGGGGAATCCCGCTCCCTGTATTAGACCCAAGGCAAGTGATGGAGCTGGTGGCTCCCATAAGAGCGGCTGAGATAATTGAGGTGGTGCAGTCTTTGCCTGCTGATAAAACTCCGGGGCCAGACAGTCTCACAGCTAAATTTTACCAGACACATTTACATACGATACTCCCCATTCTTTTAAGATTTTTTGGTACATTAATGTAGGAGGGGGTGAACCATCCTCCACTCTACCAGGCGTATATTACCTTGGTTCCCAAACCAGACAAACCTAGGGATCTACCGGGCAGCTATAGGCCCATAGCATTAATGAATCAAGATATTAAGATACTTACTAAAATCTTGGCTAATAGAATCTTGCGAGTTGCATCGAGTTTGATTAGTCAAGAACAGGTGGGATTCATGCCAGGGAGGGGGACACAGGATGCCCTTAGGAAATTACATCATATATTAAGCTATGCTCCCGATTCTCAGCTACCCTTAGCCTTGATATCAATAGACGCGGAAAAGGCCTTTGATAGGGTCTCCACCCTTTCTCTTTGCAACGATGGAAAAGATGGGCTTTCACAGGTTTTGCTCAGAGGGCTGAAAAATTTATATGCAGCCCCAACGGCTAGGGTACTATGTAATGGTTATGTTTCGAAAAATACGGCTGGAAAAGGGGACCCGACAGGGATGCCCTCTCTCGCCGATCCTGTTTAACATATACTTAGAGCCCCTGTTGAGAGCTATAAATATGGATGAACATATCAAGGGGGTTAGAATGGGGGGAGGAGTTAAAACTCTCAGTTTTTGCGGATGATGTACTCTTGCACTTACAGGACCTGGTTACAAGCTTCGAGAGAGCAGCAGAGGTAATAGAGCGATTTTTCAGAGTTTCAAATTATAAATTAAATCTGAATAAGACTCAGATCCTACCACTAACACCATATGTATACAGGGCAGATTTTGCATCATTGCGGTTACAATGGAGGGCAGATAGGATCAAATATTTGGGCATTTGGATTACAGCGAATAGGGAAGTGGGGGCTGACACAAATCTGGAGGGGGTCATATTAGCGATTAAAGGAGATAGAAGGAGATGGAACAAACTGCCTCTGAACTTCACTGCCCGACTGGGACTTATAAAAATGAACTTGTTGCCCCGGCTGTTATATGTAGTGCACCTTGTACCATATAGTATTCCTAAAATTTGGTTTGATAGAATTAGGAAGTTAATTTCAGAGTTTCTGTGGAATGCTAAACCTCCTAGGAAAAAGCACATGACTTGTGCCCTGTGTAAGGGGGCATGAAACTGCGGACCTTCAAATATACTATGTGGTGGTCAGCTGGGTTATATGAATTGATGGGTTAGGAATTTGGATGGGGAGACCTATGTACCTACGTGGCTGCAATTAGAGAGGCAACTGTTAAAGGATCTCAACCTCGCTCCAGAGGCATTGTTATATGCCGATGTGAGAAAAGATCCTGGGAAAATACAGGGCACTCCAATGGGGAAGTCAGTAGGAGCTTGGTGGTCATTTCTTACCCCGGCACAAAGAAAGGACCAAATGAAAACTAGAGACCAACCTATGCTGGGTAATCCTAATTTTGTAATTGGGGGTAAGGCAATAAGTAGAAGGTGGGCTGAGCAGTTGAAGGGCCTGAGAGTGGAGGATCTTACCCAGGGCAATAGTGTAGATCTAACGAATTGTTGTGAAGGAATGCCCTTTTTTCACAGACTACAGCTTAAACAAATGATGGAAGGGGTACAGAAGAGGCTTGGGGGTTTACCGGATAATTCCTTTACTTGGGACAAGCTAAGGGCAGTTGACTTGAAATCACACTCTCTATCTCAAATTTATAAGGTGCTCCTGGAGTATATTGGTCCGAATTCACCTGTAAATGTTTCTTACTGGGACAATAAGATGGCTCCTCAGAGCTTGGCTTGGAACAATATTTGGAAAAGCAGCAAGTATATACCTATACCTAAATACAAGTGTATGCAGTATTTCATTGTTTCTAATTTGTATTTAACCCCGGTAAAACTATGTGATAGAAAACTTAAACAGACAGACCTGTGTTTCAGATGCAAGGAAGGAGTAGGTGACCTCTTGCATGTGGTGTGGGAATGTAATAAAATATTGCCTCTTTGGGGTGCAATTAAATGCCATATGGACCCATTGCTAGACTACTCAGAATTCATACTTCCAGAAATATGTGTACTAGGGGATTTTACAAAACTAGCCGGTGCTATACCTAAATATCATGTTGCTTTGATGGCAGCGGTGGTTAAAGCCTTTCTGGTACAACACTGGAAGGATGATCTTTTTCTCTTATGATAATTGGGTGAGGATATGATGGTGGTCTTGGGTAGAGTAAAGAGGCATCTGTATATGGAGGGAGGAAAGGGTATATTCTAAGAGGTGGGCAAAATGGAGCGATCTATTCACTACAGGACATAATGGCCCAGGCTGAATCTGTCTGTCAGATTGTGAGTAGCACAAGAATGATATAATATGGCAAGAAGTAGGTAGATATGATATTAGGCTATTTTATGGCATAACATGAATAAATGCCTGTTAGATACTTGAGAGTAAACCATAAGTGGGTAGAACAATGAATAAGGTCTGTCAAGATATATTGGGGATGGGGACTCTCTCTCTTTCCAGGGGATCTACAAGGGACCCACCTTATAGAGGGAATGCTGTATAAAGGGAACTGATGAAAGAGGCCCAGGGCTGGATGGTGGAGGCAAAGGTAAGGAGGTTATATCAATTTGGGCAGTGTTTTATCTGAACAAAAGGATGTCATAAAATAGTGGAGCGGGAAATAAAGCAAAGGTTGGAAAATTGGTTCCATTTGAAATGTACGAATATGGGTGGGATGTAAATAGTTTACGCAGTCAGTTTGGGACTGTGTACCCTGGTTACCAGGTGTACATCTGTATGTCTAATAATGAAAAAGCAATAAAGTTACTTTAAAAAAAAATGTTAACAGCAACCCCATCTCCCTTGCCATTTTTCCTGACCCACCTATACAACCTAAAGCCCAGTATTAAGTTCCATTCTCTGTTTTGATTTGCTCATGTT
Source organism: Neoceratodus forsteri (assembly GCA_016271365.2). Classification (NCBI taxonomy): domain Eukaryota; kingdom Metazoa; phylum Chordata; order Ceratodontiformes; family Ceratodontidae; genus Neoceratodus; species Neoceratodus forsteri. Next base: position 1,696,791,134 of record CM057449.1, on the reverse strand, counting down.
TCTATGATGGCAGCAATATCTACCCCCCCTCCCGCTAAAAGTGTTCAGAGCTCTGGCATCTTGTTATCCAGGCTCCTTGTATTCATGGAGACTACTGCCCATCCTTTCCCTTGATCCCCATCAGCTCTAACCTTTTCTTCATCCCTCCTACAGTAGGAGTTTCCCAGTGTCCCATATTACCATCTGGGGGGAGACAAAGGTCCACTGTTGACCTGAGCCTTCAACAGTTTGATATGTATTGCCCCACCATTAGTTTAAATCATAGTTTGATGCCAGAAGCTCCTTGAGTTTTTTCTACAGGATTGCTCTACCTTCCTTGCTGAGGTTCAGCCTGTCTTGGGCATACAAGTTATTGTTTGTCCATGTCTGTCCTGAGTTACCTACCAACCCAAACCCTATAGACTCACATCACCCTCTCAACCATTTGTTAAATTGTTTAATTTTTTTCTTATTGTATGTACTAACTTTAGATGCAGGCAGTACCTCTGAGAAGGCAATTGACCACACTTCATTACTATACACCCTTGCCAATCCCCTAAGCCTTGCCTTAACCTCCTGAAGACTGTTCCCTTCTAAGTCATTAGTGCCAAGATGCACTACCAAGTGGGGCTTTCCCCCCATCTCCTGTCACATGTGGAGGTGATGTGCCTTGCTTTGTGCACTGTCATCTCTGGCAAGCATTCCACCCAGACTGAGCTCTTTCTGCTCTGATTCCCACCCCACCCCACCTGATGCCTTTAATGATGGAGTCACCAACTATGATGACTCTTACATCCCTTCTTTGTTACTTGAACCTTAATTCCCCCTCTGTTCCCCTGCTTCTGTTGACTTGCTCCCTTGGTTTTACTTTGCCATTGGCTTCCTCTGAACCCCCTACATGTACCACCTTTCCCCTGGAATTCATATTGTCACCATGTATCATAGCTACTGAAGTCCCCTCTTTCGTCCCCGAAATCCCCGCTAAAGAATCTCCTTCTTGAGGTTTTGTTAACTCCTCATTTCCTTCCCCCTTTTATATCAGTCACATTAATTCACTGACAGAGCCCCTATCTCAGTTCATGTGTTATTACATCCACCCTTTTGTCGGAAGCCTGAGATCCTGTATCAGGGACTCAATGAAAGTGTTGGCTATTTTGAGGGACATCCACATTGAGGGATCACATTTGTTAGTGTCCCTCGCTGTGGCCCATCTATATCAATATATATCCCCAACATGAAGGTCTGGAAGCAATCAAGCATTATCTGGATCTGTGCTCAAGACCTAATACACCACAGAGTTCTTGATGTGCCTTTTGCAAATTGCAGTACAATGCAATACTTTCCTATTCATGGGGGAGAACTTTCTACAGACAAGTGGGATGGCAATGGGGACAACTTTCACCCCTAATTTTGCTAAAAATCTATCTTGGAGTGTGGAAAGAGTGCCATGTGTATAACACCAATGCTAACCCCTTCATGGATAAAATCAAGTTTTGGTGCAGATATATAGATACATAGATACTGTTGGCAAATAAGGGCCACAGGCCCATACAATCTGCCCATTTATGCCACCTGACAAAGTGGCCAGTGACCCTATCTGGCCACTGGCTTTAGCTTTTTCTTCCTGTCTCTAATATTCCTTTATACCTGTCCCGTGCATGTTTGAAGCCTGCCACCATATGGCAGGCTTCAATATACAGATAATATCATTATCGTGTGGTCCCCTGGAATTCATATTGTCACCATGTATCATTATAGTCCATGGAAGAGTTGTATCAATTTATGGCTTATGTAGAAAGTACCAATAAGAATTAAAAATTTGCTGTAAAACACAGCCAGGGGACCATTTACTTCCTTGACATTCATATTATAAAGAGAATTGAACATGGGATTTACACTGACCTGTTCCACAAACCCACTGACAGGAACATGGTCTTTTTGGTAAGCTCCTCTCACCCTTGCCACACTGTAAGAAATATCCTCACAAGCCAGTTCCTTAGGGTGTGCCACACATGTAGCACAAAAAAAGCATTTTAATTACATGCGGCTGAACTAGGGGACAGGTTTAGCTATCATGGTTTTAGCATTGGGGATATTAAATAAGCCTACACTCCTGCCAGAGTTAGCAATATGGAGAATCTTCTCACACCCAGAAATCATCACAGTAATGAACAAGTGCACAGGATGAACTTTGTTATGACTTACAGGACTAGAGCTAATAAAGTTGAGGCCATAGTACATAGGCATTGGAATATCCTGCAAATCAAACTAAAGTTACCTACATTTATTTTTTATTTTTTTTATTTTAGTCTTTGGTAACCGGGTGAGGTAAAGTTATCTGAATTTATTTTGGTGCCACCTAGGATGGCATTCAGGAGACTTAAGAACATAGGGGACTCCATTTCCCACAGCTTGCAACTCAATGACCATCCACTTCCTTGGCTTCCTATATTAGTCCTAGGTATACACCATTGTGGTCATTGTAAATACTACCATTTGATTGTTGTTACCACTTCATTCAGCAATCCTGTTACACAAGAGCAGTACAAAATTAAAAAAAATCAATAACTGCAAATGGGCAGTGTACATGTCGACTTGCAGATGTAGGGCATATTATGCTGGGTGCAACAAACATAAATTTAAAGAACACATTGGGGAACACATTTGGGCCATTCAAAATGACAATTTTGAGTTTGCTTTGTCTACGCATTGATTAGATGACCCTAACGGTAGCCATAAATGGAAATTTATGGGTGTAGAAGAAGTCACACTGAGGCCCAGGGGAGAGGATCGTGAAACCTTGCTCACCCAGCAGGAATCCTTTTTGATATTCAAATTGTGGGCAGTTTTTTTTACTGTCTGAGTGATAGACTAGAGATTATTTCTGTCCTGTGATTTTGTTTTTTTCTGGACCTATGTAGTTGTGATTAATTGTGTACTTTTGCAATTTTTAAAAGCTCAAAATAATCCCTATTTTTTCCTTGTTGTTTCAGTGTCCTGTAGGGTTATGCATATCACAGTGGGAAAAAAACACTGGAAAGTGAACTCCTTCTTTAAAATATCCCCAGCATTTGTTGGAGACTGTTTATTTTCATTTGTTAACATTTTCTTTAAGTTTCTGACTTATTTGATGAAGTTTTGTAGCAAATTTAATCAGTAGCTCAAATCAATTGGCACTAGCCACAAGTGTCCTGCTGTCTACCTGGATGCTAACTTACTTTCAGTGTATTTAAGCTTGTTCTTAACATTGCACCTTGCACTTTGTCACTTTAATCTTACATTGTTTGCACTTTTTTTTATCTTATGTAAAAGTGTGAGGTCACTTTAAATATGTACTTTAAATTGGTACTAGCCAACTGGGATGTACCTCTTGACAAACTGCATGTGTGTGAAATGTTAAGATATCCTAGTTCTAGCTGGCCCTGTGGCATGGAGGACTGAGGAATCTATGCCTTACCTCCTGCCACACCGGCAAGCCGTGTTCGCGGTGTGAACTGGCCACTGGGGGTCAGCTGGGGAGGGAGAGAGTTGAGTGTCCAGAGGACTGCTCTCTTCTCCTGAGGAGGGAGGGTTGTCGCTCCCACCGAATAACTGCCCTGGGTGGAAGCCCAAGGGTAGTGCGGGTCCGTAGGGTGCCACAGAAGGGAGGGTGCTGCAGGACTTTTTGGAGCTGAACATTTTCCATGGATCCTTCAAATGTGCTTGCAGGCTGAGCTTGTGTGTTACAAGGTCTCGCATATGTTGTTTAACAATGCTGAAGCCCTAAGGCCACATTTGTCCATCCTCCAAATTGGGAAGATGTTATAAGTTGAAATTGTGTATTGTCTATAATCCACCAAAAATGGGCAGTACAGGGTTAAAAGTCTTTCTGGAATTTTTAGGCTGTTTGCAAACTGTTGGTGATATATTGGTGATGGGAGACTTTAATATAAATTGGGACCCTGAATTCTAACCAGAAATTGAGTTCATTGTTACTAATGCAGGGCTCTGTCAACTTATAACTTCTTATACTCATATGAACATGGTGTAGCAATAATCATACAGCATTAGATTGAATACTTACAAATAATCCTACCAATGCAAAGAAAAAGGGAACATTTCCAGATGTGGTTAGAGACCACTTGGCTATCTACTGCACCTGGAAAAGAAAAAGAGATAAGCTACCTCCAAGATTTATAACCTTCAGGACATTTACTACTGTGATTGAAGATGGATTTTTGAGGGATTTAAGTTTCATTGATTGGTCATTTTTGGATGCTATACTGAGGTGAATGCAGCTATTGACTATTTCTTTACATCTGTAGAACAAGTATTTCACTAAGATCACTAGTAGGGTTAGTGGAATTGTGAATAAGTGGATTACATCAAACTTGTTTAGCTTGATAAAACTGAGGGATAGCACCTGGAAATGTTTCAAATATTCTAATACTGCAACTGATTTAAATAACTACCATAGATTAAGAAATGAGTGTAAGTTGAAACGCAGACAAAGTAAATCTGACTACCACCATAATAGACAGAATAGAGAGTTAAGTAATCCTAGAAAGTTCTGGACCTCAATAAAGTCCCTTGCAGATCCAATAATTAAGCAGCAGACTAATATATTGTATAATAATGATAAAATATTAACAGATATACTGGAAATTAGTGAAGCATTTCTTAGTAAGTTCATAAACTTATCTAAATATACCAAGGACTATTGCCAAATTGATAACAATGATGGCTGTCAAACAAAATTAGAAAGTAAATTAAATCCTCCTTTTTTTCTGTGCTATCAATCCAAAACAGATGTTAAAATTATTGAACCTGATGTCAGCTTATAAAGGTTCTGGAGGGTAGTTAATTGCAGAACATATTTATAATCCTTTAGCCAAGATATTTAATCTTTCTTTGATTACTGGTCAGTTCCCAAGTTTATGGAAACAACCATAATCAAATCAAGTTTCAAGAGTGAGTTGTTAAAGGATATGGATAACTATTGGCCTATTTCATTATTACTGCCATTAGGCAAGTTGTTGGAGATAATTGTAAATGACCAGCTCTCTGAATATCTCCACTCCAGTGGTCTTTGTTCTCCTGAGCAGCATTGTTTCCTTAAGTACCATGGCACTGGTACTGCCTTGGCAAGGTTCACAGACCACTTTATTGGGGCAATGGATGGAGGGAAGCTCATTAGTGCTGTGTTTGTGGACCTATCTAAGGCCTTTGATTTGGAGAACCATCAATTGCTGCTTGGGAGACTAAGGAACATCGGACTGGCTGACTCACCGTGTGATTGGTTTGGTAATCATCTATCTGAGCATCCACTGAGGGTGAGCTATGAAGGAGTTTTGTCCAGCATTAAATAATGGAGCAGGAAGTGTCCTAGGGATCAGTCTTGGAGCCTCTCCTGTTCTTCTTGTTTATTGATGTATTATCTTCAGTATTAAAGAATATCAAGACCATAATGTATGCTGATGACATAACATTTTATAGTAGTTCATCCTCTGTGGAAGCACTAAACCAATCATTAAATACTGATTTTCCTTTTTTGGATTGTTGGCTTAAAAATTATTATTTGCTGTTGAACAGCAAAAAAAAAAAAAATAACAAGTCTATGTTATACGGTTCAAAACCTAGACTCGTAAGATGTACCCCACTTATAATACAGGACACTTCTGGCATTCAGCTTGAACAAGTCACTGAATTAAAATATCTGGGGATCTTATTGGACCTAAATTTAACTTTTTCTCAACATATAAGACAAATTAGTAGACAGATTAATCAGAAATTGGGCATTTTGTTCAAACTTCAAAATTGCGTGACCTTTCAGGCTAGATTTTCAGTTGCCAACAGTGTACTCTTGTTTGTGATGAATTACAACTCATTTCTTTTTCTAACAATGCAAAAGCAGACTTGACTTTTCTGACCACCACTTTTCAAAGGGTCTGCAGATTCTCGTTAATACTTCCATTTCAAATGCATCACTGTATTCTATACCAACAGACTGGCTGGTTACCACCTACCTTTAGTAGTTTATATAATTTCAATTGTTTGACAGGTAATGTTCTAAAGCAGAAAGCTGATTCCTCTTTCTTCACCTTATATCAAATTAAAAAGGAGGAAAGGTCATTGCAATCCAATGGGACTAACAAAATTTGTCATGTCTAGTGCTAAAACAAGTATGGGTGAGTGAGCATTCACACAAAGTGCAGCAAAAAATTGAAATAGTTTACCTGTTTTTTTACAGGGTGGGCTTGGACATGAGGCTTTTAAATTGCATTTGAAGAAATATTTTCAAAGTCTACTGAAATGTGATTGTTTTTTATAACACTGTTACTAATTGTATTGTAAATGTTCTCTATGAATTCTTGTTGTCTATGACAAAACATTACTGTTTTTGCATCTTATTGTAGTACTTGTATTGTATTCTGTAGTAACATTTTGGATGTTTTTTTATGGCCCAGGTCATGCATGAAAAAGAGCCTTGGCTCATTGCACTTACCTAATTAACAAAAGTTAAATAAATAAATAAATAAATTGAGCAAAATGTAATGCTGCCATTAGCTCTGTTATGTATTTATTTAGTTATTTGTTTAATGTCTCAGAATACAACAACCTTTGAGCTAGTAGATCATTTACAAAGGTTCCACATCCAGTACGAGCAATGACATATACAAAGATATGCAAATTATGCACACTCAGTTCCAGAGTTACACAATGTGAGGAACAGTATAATTTAGGCCAATGCAAAATCAATACAAGTGGCAGCCTGGTTGCCTCTGTCAGTAGGAAGGGGAGGAAATGGTAGCCAAATATAGCCTTGTCAAAAGGGGAGGAGTAGGGTGTTAGGGCATTGGGGTGAAGCCGGCATTACCAGTTAGTTTGGTCTCAGTGCCCCAAGCATAGATAGGAAAAAAGGGAATATTTCGGGGGGGGGTGCGAGGATGAGAGAGTAAAGGTGTAGGTATTTTTTGGCAGAGGAGGAAACACAGGAGTGGGCTTTATTGTAGGCAGAGGTAAAGCAGGCTAGTTGGTTCACTCACATTTTCCCGTCAGAATCAGATGTGAACAGAGCTCCCTTTTGAACTGCCCAATGTCCTGGACAGTTGTTAGAGTATATGGAGTCCAATGAGCCACAGAGGGGCCATATAGGCGAATGAATGCCGAGGTAATAAGGTATTTCTGAAAGGCACTTGAAGTGCATTTTAATGCTTTGGAACTGGTCACATAACTCCTGATTTTTCTGAAGGGCTTCCAACTGCCGTACCTGAAATATCAGCAGTCTGTATAATCGCCGCCAGCAATTTGTAGGTGACTCTCAAAGCCATCTGCTTTTCTTTCCCTCTGGATTCCTTCATCAGCTAAGCAAATGAAGAGAGGTCACTCTTTTACTCTCCTTACTAAAGCTTGATAAGCAACATGTCAACAAAAAGGGCACCCCTAAGGACCTGATCACCTCTAATCCAGACCAGAACTTCAGCTGGAATCCTCTCTTTCTTGTATACATTCTGGAGCAGCCCCTACAGCTGAATCAAATACATAGAAAGCTTCTCCTCTTCTCATTGGTTGCTGGTTTTCAGGTACATGACTTCTCTGATCTTGGTACTCCCAAATATATTAACAAGTATTTCACATTTTATGTTTTTTCTTCTTCTCTGGGGGTAAATGCAGCTTTTTCTCAAACTCAGAAAGTGCATGAGGGACCCATAGGATCAGGTATTGACTTTTTCTACTCACTATTATGTATTGCAGACCCTTTTCTTTGCCATTTACATGAGGGGTATATTCTGGCTCTATGTCCTGATTCCATTCAAAGAATATGGTTAAACATTGATGTACAGAGGTGAAAGTCTGTCTCTACACAGTCACTCCCCCATGCAGTTTTATTGTTACCAGCACATTCTCAATGTAGCTGGTGTTTGTAACTAGTGGTATCCCTTGAAAATATTTCTGATCCATCATTTTTTCAATACAGTTTTGTGTGTGTGATGGGGGGGTAGAAAATACTTTTTAGAGTCTCAGTACTATGTCTTTAAGTTAACAATATTCCAGGAGTGCTTCTAGTATGCAGACCCTCTCCCACGAGATGTGGTGAAGCATATAATGTATATAGTGGCTTAACTTTTTATCCTTTGGAGGAACAGAAGACTTGGTTTGCTGGCCAAGGCACCTAGCTTCACCTGAGCTCTTTCCTTCTAAGACTGCTGAAAGGCAGAGTAGAGAAACTTACCAGAGCAAGGGAAAAGGATTAAGACTTATTTTGGCTAAGCAGATTTACTGTGTGGTGTTGTTTTTATTTTTTACTCACAGGGATTGCTACTGTTTGTTGCTAACATTTCATTGTTTTATTTTTCTCTGTAGCAAAGTGTTTCTTACAGTGTATATCTTCTCTGAAATTATTACAGGTGGTGCTTTACAGGTTTTACAGTTTTATCTAACATTTGGATAAGCTTTCAGGGTTACTGCATTTGTTGTTGACTGATTGTTTCTGCTCTTACCTCCTTTTCTTTCATCCGTGGTTTTCGTTTTTCGGCGGGGAAGGGCCCACACCCACCCACCCCAACCACCCCACACTACACTCCTTTTATAGGGTACCACAGTTGTGACATTTCCTGTGGCAGAGCAGGAAGGTGGATCAGTGGGCCTCCACAAGGTGAGCTCATTTACAGGGCACTAGTAATTTAACTTGTTGTTATAACAAGTTAAACAAAACACAATCAAACCATTACTTGCATTTTTTTCATTTTTTTCCTTCTAATTACTCTGACTAGGTTATAAACCCAGCAACTTATCTGGAATGGATATCATTAACTGCAGGTACTGTGGAACAATTTTCAGAAGGACATTCTTGCAGGATTTAGGACACTGTCCTACGTGTTGGGCCTTTGGAGATCTTAGGGCTCAGCTCCGGGCAGCATGGGCAGAGATTGCACGCCTCAAATTTCATATTAAAGAGGAAATACATTATAAGAACCACCTGCCATTTCCCCAACATCCAACAGAAAAACCTCAACTGCAGAGGGTAGTTGGTCCTGGAGGTTGGCAGGTGGTTAGGAGGGGCAAATCGGGTGCCCCATCACCTCTGCTCTCCAACATATTACCTCCAAAACCATATAAACACTACAAACAGGTATCTGCCTCTATCTCTGAAATCAAACAAAGAGGCAGAAGACACTACAGAGCAGGACACTGCAGCACAGGAGCTAGCACAACAAAACTCACCCAAATCAGGAACCAAAACAAAAAAGCAGAAAGAAATCCAAAAACTTCTGATCATAGGAGACTCCATGATTTGGGAGTTGATACCCATCTCCAGCCAGGGTAATGGTCAGATGTCTCCCAGGTACATCAGCATGGAGAGACACTGACCACATTGCTAAAATTGTTCACAAAGCAGGAGAAAACATTGATGTCCTAGTACACATAGGGACTAATGATTCGCCAGTCGGTCAGTTGTGGAGACCAAGGAACACCTGACCAGGCTGGGTGACAAACATCATCTATTTCGTCCGGCATCTCCTTCTCTGAGATCCTGCCAGTCTGGGAGAGGAGCAGATGGATGGAAGGTCAGAGAAGGGGAGATAGGGAGCTAAACACGTGGCTCAAGGGCTGGTGCCAGGAAAAAGGACACAGATTTGTAGGGAACTGGCAACAGTTCTGGGAGCGAAAGTTCTTTAAATTTGATGGACTGCATCTGACTAAGGAGGGAGTCAGTGCATTGGGGCAGAAGTTTGACATCTTTGCAGAATATTTAAACTAGCAAATGGGGAGAGGGGTGCAGCACCCCATACGTCGAATGGGAAGAACACCCCTTCCCCCTCAGCTAGTGGTCAAACAGGGATTCAGCATGTTTGCAGTTCATTTGCATCACCAGGTAAGAAAAAAGGTTTGTCTCCCCATACGACGCAGAGGGGTAATGCTAAACCTCACCCAACAACTAACACACCAAAATCTGGCCAATGGAAAATCATGTACACAAATGCTCACAGCCTGGGAAATAAGATCCCAGACCGGCAGGCAATAATGTCAGAGGCTAAACTGGACATAGTAGCAGTTAGTGAGATGTGGTTTACCAGTAACCACACTTGGGAGACTTCAGTACCTGGCTATGTATTGTTCAAAAGAGACCAAGGTGCAAAAAGGGGGGGGAGTGGCCCTGTATGTCAATGAAAATATCAAAGCTACAGAAATTCAGAATACACATAAGGAGCCAGAAGAACTGTGGGTCACCCTGGAAACAGGAAATGGGACAGCCATAAGAACTGGGGTTGTCTACAGGCCCCCAGACCGGGGAGGACATAGACACATTACTGTTAGAAGATATACAAAACATGATAGCTAAAGGGGAGGTTCTGATAATGGGAGACTTCAACATGCCGGATACAGATTGGTCAATACCAGCAGGAACATCTGCCAGAACTAGACACATAGTGGATTCCCTGCAGGGGGAGGGCCTCAAACAACTGGTACAGCAACCCATGAGAGACAGAGCTATCCTAGATCTAGTACTGACTAACAAGGAAGGGATCACAGATCTCCAGGTAGAAGGTCACCTGGGGGCCAGTGACCATCACATGGTATGGTTCAATTTGGCTAATACATCTAAATCATCCCATTCCAAGGCAAAAATATGGGACTTCAGAGGAGCTGACTTTGATAAGATGGCCAACAGAGTTAAGCTAGCCCTGGCAAAAAGAAACACAGGTGAGGGGGTACAGGCAAAGTGGGCAAGCATTAAGGATGCAATACTTGAAACAACTTCCCATTGTGTTAGACAGAAAGAAAGTGCAAAGAAGAAGGAAACCACTTTGGTTCTCAAATACAGTAGCAGAAAGGTCAGAGCCAAAGGCTGGCCTTCAGGAAATATAAAGGGAACACAATGGGATGAAGATGGGAGGCATACCAAACTGCCCTAAGGGAAGCAGGGAAGGCAGTAAGGCAGGCAAAGTCCCAAACTGAGGAAAAACTAGCATGAACAGTAAAGGAGGTGACAAGACTTTCTATAGATACATTAGTGAAAGGAGAAAGTCCAGAAGGGGTATTGCTAAGCTAATGGAGAAAAGGGAGCATGTGAGGAGGAGACCTGTAAGGCATCTATCCTAAATAGATACATTTGCTCAGTATTTACTGAAGAGAAGGTAGGGCAGGGCCCACAGCTCAAGCATCATGGACACAGGGGAGGAGGTGAGCACTACTCCCTTCACAAAAGAAAGGGTCCTACAAGAGCTTGCTAAGATCAGGGTGGATAAGGCAATGGGACCTGATGGCATACATCCCAGGGTACTTAAGGAGCTAAAGGTGGAACTAGCAGAGCCATTAGAAAAACTGTTTAGTGAGTCTCTGAGCACAGGAGAGGTCCCAGAAGGCTGGAGAAGGGCTCATGTGATCCCGCTTCACAAGAGTGGTAGCAGGGAGGAGGCGGGGAACTACAGACCAGTCAGTCTTACCTCAGTAGTGGGCAAGATTATGGAGGCACTCCTTAAGGAAAGGATAGTGCAACACCTCTAATCCATAGGGGCACAGGATCCAAGACAGCATGGGTTTACAAAAGGAAGGTCCTGTCAAACTAATCTCATAGATTTCTTTGACTGGGTAACCAGAGTGGTGGACCAAGGGGGAGCAGTTGATGTCGCCTACCTTGACTTCAGCACAGCTTTTGACACTGTTCCACATAGAAGATTGATAAATAAGCTGGGTAGGCTCAGGGTGGGTCAGAAGTTGGTCAACTGGGTGGCAAACTGGTTGATGGGCAGAAAACAGAGAGTGGTGGTAAATAGTATACAGTCAGAAGAGATGCAAGTCACAAGTGGGGTACCTCAGGGATCAGTCCTGGGGCCAGTCCTCTTCAACATCTTCATTAGTGACCTTGCAGATGGACTAGAGGGTAAGGCTTGTCTGTTTGCAGATGACACCAAGATCTGCAACAGAGTAGATGATCCAGATGGGGTGGGCAGAATGAGAAGAGATCTGGATAAACTAGCAAAATGGTCAGAAGAGTGGCAATTGGGATTTAATGCAAAGAAGTGCAAGATCATGCACATAGGGAAGAGAAACCCTGAAGCCACCTATAGGCTGGGAGGGGAGTTGCTAGCAGTCACAAAGGAAGAAAGAGACTTGGGCATCATCATCACTGATGACCTGAAATCATCCAAGCAGACCTCTAAAGCAGTAGGTAAGGCTAGGGGGGTGTTAGGGTGTATTAGTAAGGGTATCACAAGTTGTAAGAGGGAGGTAATAATCCCTCTTTACAAGACACTGGTTAGGTCCCATCTGGAGTACTGTGTGCAGTATTGGAGGCCACACCTTCACAAGAACATTAACCAAATTGAGGCAGTCCAGAGAAGGGCAACCAAAATGGTGCAGGGACTGCATTAGAAGACATATGAGGACAGATTAACAGAGCTCAATATGTATACCCTTGAGCAAAGGAGGGAGAGAGGTGATATGATCGAGGCATTCAAACACCTTAAGGGCATTAACAAGGTGAAAGAGTCTAACATGTTTAAATATAAGAAAAATAGCAGGACAAGAGGACACAGCATGAGATTAGAGGGAGGTCGATTAAGGGGGAATGTGAGGAAATTATTTTTCACAGAAAGGGTGGTGGATGCATGGAATGGCTTACCACAAGAAGTGGTGGCTATGAATATAGCGCAGGGCTTCAAGCAGGCATGGGATAGGCATAAGGGAGCAATACAAATGACTATGAATAGATAGGCCACTGACAGAGCAAAGGCCGATGGCACATTTATAAGGTAGAAAAAAGAAAGGGGCAGACTGGATGGGCCTTGCGGTCCTTATCTGCCGTCAACTTCTATGTTTCTATGTTTCTATGTAACAGGCCTAGGTCCAGTGAGGATCTGTGGCACTTCCTTTCTTATCTAGTGCAGCACCCCCACTGAGTTTGACTTCTTCTTGCACCAATAGTACAAGTAGGCTGACTCCCAAGAAATAACATTACCCAAAGGCAATAGTAAAGACAGTTCACAGTACAGTTCTCTGAATGACATAAACTGTACTCTACAAGAGGAATGCAGTTAAGAAAACCCCTCTGGAGCAATCAGCAGGAGTACCAAGTTTATTGAAAAGAGGAACAGGGGAATAGAAGAACAGATGCAGAATGGAACTGAACAGGTTAAACAATGTTCCAACAGTTGTAACTTGTCTCATGCTCCAACTAAACCTGCACCTGTACAGTGGGATTTTCAGAGAGATGTGCTGCTATTTACTAACCAGAAGTGCATCCAAACCTGTTAGACCATCTATTAGATGGCCTAACTGCATCCAATTACTAAACTGCATCCAGAAACAGACACAATTGCACTTGCATGCAATTTAAATGCAATTCATTCTTCTTCTTTTTTTGGATAAAAACTGTGATTTTTTTTTTGTCGTAAATGGATGCAACTTCTGAAAATAGTAGCAGGGCTGCCTGGCCGCAAGAAAATGGATGCAGACACAGATGCAGTATGCAGTTGTGTCCACATCCAACCCTTTTAAAATTCCCATCCCTAATGCTTAGGAGCAGAATCAGCTATGAAGTCAGTTGATATCCAAACCAGGAGAATGGCAAATTTGTATTGGAAAAGAATGGGAAACTCTAAATCCCAAATGTAGACTTAAGGGAGCTCACAGAAAGAAAAGTAAAAATATTTCAGATATACTCCTCTGGTTTTCACTTACTGTAGGTGGCTGTTTTCCACAATTCAAACCCAGGACTTTCCAACCTCTGAGCTAGCTAAGTTAGCTGTACTATGGAGTACAGCAGCAGGAACATCCCTTGGATAAGGCTTCCTCAGAGGCAGCACCAGCCATTTGGAACTCCCTGCACCTACATCTTAAGAGTTCCCCTTGGAGGAAGGCATTTAAGAAGGGGTTGAAGTTTTACCTTTTCCCTCAAGCTTTTGGTACTGCTTACTTTATTTATTATGAATGTATGTATTGTTATAATTTTGTTTTCTCTGTATTTATTGTGTTTTTTTTATCCTTGTTGGTCCTTTTTTCTTGTGTAAAAAACCTGAGCCTTTGAGATAGGGTGCTACAAAATCAAATTGCCTTGCCTTATCTGTACGTATGCTACCAGGTGCTGTCTCTGGAAGGTCAGATTGCTTTCTGTCTAGCACTAGATCTATGGAACTCTGGAAGCAGATGTGCTGTGTAATGCTGCCACAGTGTTTCCCTTGTCACTGCTGGATTCAAGCCACCATTGCCTTGCCTAACCCCTTGGCAACTGACTTTATCTTCTCCACCCTAGCTAGAGGGTTTTTCTCTTACTCACAATGTGGCCAGACAGGCCTTTCCAGACATCCTCCAGCTGGATCAGGAACACACACACACAGTACAGAGGGCAGAACAATATGCCTATTATTGAGCCTTAGCTCTGCAGTGACTCACAATTTTAGCAACATATAGCCCTAACTCCTTTAAAACTGAAGTCTGTAACTTGCAGGAGTGCATGTCCTTTCCCTATGTACTGTAGGCCTGTTGTATAGCTCCTTCTCCTCCTTAGACAGTCTGTTGGTGCTGTATGTAAGTTGTCTTTCAGTCAAGCTGTCCATAGTCTCTTCCCTGCTTCTAACTGTATAGGGTTGCCACCTGTCAGGTGTTTTACCTGATGATCAGGTTTTCAGGGTCCCTATCAGGTAATCCGGTTTTGCTCTGTGCTGGTCAGGTTTTTGAGCCATTTTGAGTGATCACATACTTTTGAAACAAGTTTTGTCATCTCATTCATTGTTTCAGCTACATGTCCAGGTTACAAACAGGTTCTGTTGTCAATCTAGCCTTTTGTTTGTGAATGCAGTCACCCTGGGAGGTGTAAAGTATGGCCATTAGCACTTACTTAACCTAATCTTTCCACCGCATCTTAAAGTTGCATAGCAGCACAGCTGCCCCCACATTTTGTAACACTAATAGAGCCAGTTGTCCTCCACTTTGATTTGCTGGTAAACATTTTAATCTCTAACAGAATTTAAGCATTTTTAAATGTTTTAAATTATTTTTTCCTCTTGAAAAAAAGTATGGTTACTTATTTGGTTTTGAAATAGTACTGTGGACAAGAACAGAAAATGGAGGCAGAAAAAGATATAAAGTATGTATACTGTTGTGTGCTATTTACAGTTCTTCCATTGTCTCCCCCTAGATCATATCTGTAAATGAGATTTCTTTTATCTCTGTATGTTTATCTGGTTAACCAATGTCAATAACTACATAAGTAAGTAAATAATTAAGAAGAACTTAGGAAAGTAACTTTAACAGGCACAGTACATTATCTAAGCATTTTTATTTAACTGATGCTTAAAGTGTTGTCTTTAAACAGTGCATGATGAGTCATGAAAAGGGGTGGGGCTAGGGGGGAGCTTAGGATCTGTTTTTTGCCTCATCCAAAGGTGGCAACCCTATAACTGTATGTCTCACTTTTGGAGGTCAGCTATGAGGTCCTCGGAGTCTTCAAATTAGATAAGAGATTTGCAGGCTTTCTGCTAATTTCCCTATGACCAAGTACATTCCATGCAGTCAGGGTGCACTGTCATGGCTGTGTCCATGGAGCATGTTTCTGCTTCTGTGCTGCTGGCAGACAGCCATGTCTTCTGTGTGCCCTCCACCACCACTGAGCACAGAAAAAAGTGCGGCAGCACTCCACTTTCTAAGTTCCCTTTGCACTGTCTGTGGGAACTGGAAAAGTATCCATTGTGTGGCGGGTGCGGCAATCAGCTGTGCTACTTGTTGGTGCAATCATACTTTCCTGTGATCTGCATCAGCGAGAATGGGTATCAGTGAATGCTGTGTTCTCAGCTTGCAGTGTAGACAAGGTAAGCCCCCCCCCCTCAAAATTGGCAGGAAGGGGGTGTTACACTAATTTCCACAATATCAGTGATAACTGGATTTATAGATGTGAAATATGAGAGCAAAGGTGAGTTCATGATCAAGAAGAACACAGATTTCTGGTAAAGTAGGGAAACAGGATTGGAGTTGAGGAGGCTGATAGAGGAGAAACAGTATTTTAAGTTAACTATGAGCAGGGGTGGGGAACTACAGTACACTATGGTGCATCACACACTCGTCAACCTGGAAATTGTTCAGTGAATTCCCTCTGTGATGTTTTCTAACCTCCTTTGTCTCAGAACGCTGAGGTCTAATTCCAAATATAATTCTCCAGGGCTTCAGAACAACACACTGTTGCTGCACCATGGAATTAGCATGTTTTGTTTTATTATTTCATTTATTGAAGCAGTTGTTTTTCAATATAATAATCCCATATACAGAACAGGAGGACTATTCATTATTAACATAACAGTAATTTAATAAATGTAGACCTGTCAACCCTGTTGCCATTAATCTTCCAGACATTAGTCATGCTCACGAGTAACAAATTGATATGATTGTTTTATAGTTGTTTGGAAATGCAAATAACAGTTTGTTTTAGGCATTTAGCTTAAAGCACAAAAATATCACAGCAGAGCACAGAAAGAGATATATTAGCTCATTTTACAATAAAAATAAAGGCTGTCTAGCTGCCTGACAAAGCACGGTAGAAGAAAGCTGATTAGAATAATTACACCATTTCACAACTGTCTCTGCTAACTCATGAGGAAATGGTTTCAGAGTCCCAGAGTTAAAGACTGACCTCATTTCTCAAACCTACAGGCTTTGAATAAACATACTCATTATTTTTCTTAGAACTATTCAAGCAGGAAACTGCTCCACTATACTGACTGAATCAATTAGTGCAACATTCAGGATAGCTATTCTAGTAAATTTATCAAAATGAGACTCTGCATATTGGTCTATGAAATGACCCTACTCCATTTTTCATTTACCCCCCCCCCACTGAATTCTCCCCTCCCGTATTGGTATACCCAATGCTGCACTTTTCACCCTCGCCCCACCCTTCCTACATTCCTTCTCCCCCCTCCCCTCTTCCTTCTCCCTAGGACTCTGGCACTTCTTATCTGTTGTCTATTTTCTCTGACAAATGCCGCTGGCTGCCTTGTTACAGTGCTACCCTTGAATTGTATTAATCTGTACTCTGTTTGCAATGTCCACATTGTTGTAATGTCTGTCTTGATGTTCCCCATAATTTGTATTTCTCTGATGTGGAACCTTTGTAAAAGAGCCAAGGCTCAAAGGTATTTGTAATCCTAGACTTGATAAATAAAAAAAAATAAAAATAAATGAGCTTAATAGAAACAATAGAGATATAACATATTGTATCTAATAGGGTATGTGAGTAATGAATTTTGATTCACAACTACTACGAATAATGATACTCAGGACAGCATACTGAGTATTTATCCTTATTCAGGGAATTTGACCTTTAGGTCATAAACTAATTTCAAAAAGTTAAAAAACTCCCTCTAACCTTCCCCAGGTGACTACGGTTAGTTCCATGATGACTACCCCTTCCCTACCCCCTGTCATCTCCCACCCTCTAAACCTCATCACCCATACAGACTGATACTGAAACAAAATTGCCAGCTTTCTGGCATGCTGCCAAGGGCTGACAGCATCTTTGTAATTGATTTCCTCTCCCTAACCTGACCCCCCAGCCCAAAAGGGTCAGTTATCTTAACTTGGCCACCCTCCTGATTTTAGTCCATGATTTGGTGGGTCAGTATAGTTCGCTTCCCAGTTAGGCAGTTCATCCTGCCTCCCTAGCCCTCAGCGTGCTCGTTGAATGCGGAGATATACAGCATTAAAAGTCAGTCATACAGCAGCAGCATTCCCTGCAAGGAGGGAATGACTCTTTGCATCATTAATGATGCTATGCAGACTGACCAATCAGAATCAGAGAAAGACATCATGTGACATTGTAGCAGAACAGTGCAACACTATGGTCTGCCTACTTCTTACAAACACCAGTGGTGCTGGAGTTTGAAACTAAAAACTGATTGATATGAAACTAGTTATATATCTAAATTGTATGTCTGCACATTTTCTCCGCTACTCCACAGGCTGCCTGGTTTTCAGAATGCTGAGGAGGAGAAATATCATATACAATAAACTTTTTTTATGGGTAAGGACCAGTGTGAAGTCTTAGCTATTTGTATGCTCATAGAGTACTGCTTTGCACTTTACAGAGTGTACCACTTGAATTTTAATTTGGGATCTTGAGTGGTTGCATCCACTAATACTTGTGTTCAAACAGGACATAACGATAGTTTCTTAGTTAAATTTTAGTTATACTTTATCGTCACTCTGAGATTTTAATCTTGGTAAATATGATCATTATTGTATTTCATATTAAAATTAAATAATTTTAGTTGATTTTTCTTAGCTTAGTTTGCTACAAAGTAGACCAGTAACAACTGCTTGATTAAATCCAGGATGCCACCCACCAGGTTAGGGTTGTTTGTTCTCTGGGTTCACCTGTAATCTGGTTTCCCACTAGGTTGTTTCTTGCTGGGAGATAGAGAAGGTGAGGTTTCATGTTAAAAGAGAGAGGTGGAAGAGGTTCAGGGCATTTGAGTGGACTGGGGCCAGGGATAGCTGTGACACAGGGGGATCAGGCTGAATGTCACCTTATTATTGAGGTGCTCCATGGGGCTTGTGGTTGCTTGGACCTGGATGGTCCTTCACTGGTCACTACCTGTCTCTGGTTCTGATTGGAAGTCAAACTCCTCCTGTAAGTGAGCCTGTTGCCATGTGATTATCTACAGTGATAGACAGACTGATGGACATACAAACAGAGGTCTGTGCTTAAAGTGTTGTTTTTGAATTTTATCCTGGTTTCCCACTAGCTGACAGTGCATGTGCTTCAAGGGCCACAGATAAAGGAAGACTAGGTTATGCCTATCACTGAATCTTCTTCTTCAATGCCAGGACACCTGTCCAATTGATCCAGGACCCAACAGGTCTGGGGAGTGACTGATGTCAGTTGTTTGTGACTAGTTATTCTAACTATGACCAAACACCAAATGGGAGGAAGGTTTGGGAACTCCAAAAAGCCACTCTGCTCTGAAATATAAAATGATTTCTGAAGCAAAGTCCATTAGGTCAATCCACTTGATACCCATTAAATCGAGTTCAACATTTCCTTGGGGTTTCCTTATATAAAATATTGAACTTTTTAAAATAATCCTTTTCTTGCTCAGCAACAGTATATATCCATTACAGGACCTATGTGAAAACTGGAAGAGAGAGAGTCTCTTTGAGCGGAGAGGATCCATAAGAGTTAATGAGCAGTGCAAACTAGTTTTTGATGCATTTCAAACTTTAGAGACTGTACTCATAGTATGGGTATCCAAAATATCATTGTTCCAACTAGAGCAGCTCACATGTGCTCTTAAGTACTGAGGTGCACCCAATCAACCTTATCACCTCCTAAACACCATATCAGAGGGCACAAAATATCAGTCTTACATGCTTAGCATCTGTTTAGCTTTCTGTTGCAATTTCTGAAAAGAATTCATAACTTCTGGAGTTTTCTGTTAGCAAAAAAAAAGTGTTTTAAAGGCTCGAAATTCAAGAGACTCGTCAAAATATACAGACCCAGTATGTTGCTTTCTGTTAGGGAAGGCCCCTGCAGTTCTGCAGCTACATACATTTTTGCAGAATTGGCAGACTACTGTAGAATATCTGTAGTGCTGCAGAATTCATTGTTGTTGAATTTTTCATTAACATTTGCAGTATAGTTTTTCCATAGCACCTGGCTGTCTTACCCACCTTTTGTATTATCCAGAAGCACTCCTCTATACACAGCATGTGATGTTACTAAGAGACATGAAGAAAACAGTGTTACACACTGTGACTATATTATCAAATGCTTATTTATTAAACTATAGCCTCAGACTGTAGAAGAACACTGGGCCACACTGCCCTTATGTATAGTCTGTGAAAGGGCTTAGTCAGAAGACGGAACCAGTGGGTCCAAATAGCATTTAAATATACAAGACCATTTGGTGATTGGACAATACATACAGGTGTTTTAAAGGGCTGTTGATTGTACTGATGTGCAATACATAGCATTGAGAAGTGTGCAAAAAAGTGCATACGTATAATAAACCTTTTGTTGCAAAGTGCATATAAATTCTGTAAAATGGATTTGAGTCCCCTCAGCAGTTTATATTAGAATTGTTTAAGTCATTTGGACTGGAATACTTTTGCTTTCTTTACTGTCTGTATATTGCTTTTCAATGGCATACTAATGGTCGTTTAATTGAAACACCACAATCCTAATACATTTTTATATGATTATTTTGGTCACTGAAACCTTATTTTTGAGGGGTTCAAAGACTACTGACCATTAAAAAGAGGAACAGTCATAATATTGATTTGTGGGGCAGACCTATAGCTCGACAGCAATATTGGAGATAGCTGTTCCAATTGATCTGAAAATGCCATACAGTACTAAATAAACTGATATATAAATCAAACAATGCAACTAATGTGTATAAATTGAACAATGCAAATTAAGTGTATTAAGAATAGCTTGAGGCAATACTTTTCATTTACATTTTTCATAACTGTAAGTGCACTATAAAAGAAAAAGACATATTACTGAAGCAAGTGAAAGGAGAGGGGAAGAGGTTGTCAGTGACTTGATATAAAGAGGGAAGGGAGGTTAGAAGTAAAGTATGTTAATGATAGAAAAGGTGAAATGAAGGAAAAAACTATAGTGCAAAATTAGATCAGCCAGAAAAAGCTATTAACATTATTTGATAGTAAATTAGATTCACATCTGTCTGCCCAGGCCAGTTTTATTACACGTAGAACAAAGCTCATAAAGGTCAGTAGATGGCTGCATAGTTGGTAAAAGTCATTCCATTGTCAAAGGAAGGGTTTTAAGTTTAGCTGTCCATTAAGACTTCCAATTCCAGGGTGAAGAGTACCCAGGGTAGCTATCCATTTTCTTTCTTCTTGTAATAATGTTTTTACCCTGTCTCCTCCCCTTTCCAATGGTCAGGCTTGTTCCAAAGTCTGAAACTGAAAGCCCCTCATATTTGAATTGTGAACTTCCGTAAAATGTGCTCCAATCACATTTTCAGCATTCTTGTTGATAATAGCATGTATGTGTTCTTATATGGCATGTTAGTAGCCTAAAAATCCTCCCTATGTATACCTGTCCACACTGACAGTACCCAACATATACTGGGAATTCAGTTCTACAGTCAATGTAGTCATTTAAGCAATACATATTTTTGGTGCCTGAATAAACAAACTTTTCCCCTATATTGGCATATCAACAGATGTTGCACTGTTTGCAGCAACAGAACCCATTCCTAGCTGAAACAGATTTTTTAATCTGTTTAGAAATGACTAGATGTCAAATGGTCATCTAGAACCCTTCCATTGGTAAATATTACCTTTGCCATAGTGTGAACCAATGTCTTTAGGGTATTGCCTGCTTGTAGGACTGCCCATCTTTGTCTCACAATGTTTCTTACTTCTATGGCTCATATATTCTATTCAGTTGCAAAGAAAATGTTTGGCTGGGCTTCCCTTTTGTTTCTGTCTTTGGGTTGCAGCAAAGTGTTTTGGTTCAAGATACAGACCTTTTGATATGCTTTGTCTACTATGTCTGCTGCATAACCACATTCTTTGAATTCCATTGATGGCATTCCAGATTCCCTTTCAAAATCTTCTGTGATGGAGCAATTTATTTTTAGTCTTTAAAATTAACTGAATAGGATGCTGTCAATGAGAATCCTTGGGTGGCGGCTACCTGCTCGCAGTAGTGTGTTACCTGCCAAAAGCTTTCTATAGGGGGCACTGTTTACTTTATCTTCCTTACTTACAAAAACTTAAACATTCTGAAATTTAGTTTCCTTCGTGTCACATCTGAAGGCTCACAAAATGTTTAAATTGTTGGTGTTAAAGAGCTAGTGGAATCAAAACAGATACACAGGAAAATGATACATATTTTAAGATGTAGTCAGTTGTACATACTTTATTTCTGAAGTATTTTTCTTTTTCCTTTTGCTCATAAGAAAGTTTTCAATGTGATCATATTGGGTTGATGTGTGGAATACCTCTCAGCCTGGCAGCTGACACATCTATCTCTAGCCCCCTTCCCCCCACATTATCAACATTGTGTTCTCATTGACAGTGACATCACAGGTGACTGACCTGGCAGTTACTTAGTGGTTGTTCCTAAGCAACAGTGATGTCACAGTCAGTGAGGTTACAATTCTGATAATGTAATTGGTGGAACAAAGCTAGATATGTCAGCTGCCAGACAGAGTGCTATTCCACACAGCACATCTACTAACATCAGGTAAATTTTGTCTAATTAACCAAAGGGAAAAGAAAAAGTACCTCAGACATAAAAGGTAATGGTTGATTGCTTTTAAAAACTCATATAAGTTTTAGACAGTACACTAGCTCTTTAAGCCATGCCATGGAGGTGTCTACAGTGTCCAAACCCCCAACACGAGACACATATGATATTGTCAATAAAATGATACCAGCTACATACTGTAGGTGTCTGATGTGAGAGTTGGAGGCTGAGCACACCACTAGTTTCTCCCACCAAGATAGAAACAAGTTTGCATATGACTCAGCATGTGTTGTTATCACATCATACAGTTAATAACAAGGCTGCATTCTGCCAAGAAATAAAAAAACATGCTCTGTTTTTAAAAACCTGCAGAAAGTTATTTTATCTAAGTCTAAGTGATCATACATATGCATGGGCCTTCCTTTCCCAAACATGATGGTAAGAGTTCCATGTTAGACCCAAATTTGTAAGTGCTCACAACTACCATATAAACTATTTACTGTTTTATTTAATGTTAATCATTTACACTATTATGCATTGGGTCACTTTTCATTCAGTTTTTTCAATCAAGCATTTTCTCTCCCTCAGTCCTTGTCACCATCAGTGGCAGCCCCCAAGCCCCACCACCTAACTTCTCGTGAACTTACATATATCCATCATCTCCCCATGACCAACAAGTGGAGAGCCACAATGGTAGTATGTGGGCCTCTGGGGGGGTGCTGACATCAACCTCAGTGGCCCAGAGACATTTTCATGTTTTTCCCACAGGGGCAACAACCATGCAATGGTGCACATGCACCACACTTTGTGCAGCCATCACATGTCTGAGGGCACCCTTCCCCTTGCTGTTGTACTCAAATATGACACCACCTAGCCTCTACTAGGTGGTGATCACACTGCAGAGTACAAGACCCACCAACCCCAGAGGAGGAGGAGAGCTCTCTAATGGATGCTCGATCTCCCTTCCCTCAACTAGCCCTCCGATGTACTAATCTCATTACTGAACTCGGGGCATCACTAGTGGTAGCTCTACCACCACACTGGCAGGCTAGCCCACTTAGGATCAATTTAAGACAGTTGGGGACTTTACATTATAGTTATTTATCTACCACTACTCCCATTCCCTAGGAAGTGGCAGAGCACAGCAGGTACAGTGATATTTGGTTAACCTGTACTACTGCCTAATAACATTTTCAGTTAACGGATACTTGACAATAGGATAGACCAGTTAAATACCTTACTGTGCACATATTCATTTGTGCCTTTTAGGTATAGGAAAGCCACTGAAATGAATATCTGGTAAAAGGGAGTAACCTTTTTTTTTGTTTTGTGTTGTTAATAACAAAATTGTGCCGAGAAATGTATTCTACAATGATTTAGATTTATCAAAAGAACAGACCTGTTAAATTACTAATTTTGCTGTACATATTTTGTACCAGAGTTATTGATTACCTGTTATTATGGGTTATCTGAAAAATAAAAAAAATGATTTTTCATATAACTGATATGCATGTCTATCGACTGGTGCTAGTTGATAAAGAGAGTCACAGGGAATGAAATGGCCTCCTGGATAAACCATGGCTGTGGATGGTTAAACCATGATTATACATGGTCACTGACTATGATCTTTCATGATTTGTCCATGATTTTAACCATGGTTATCCATGGACAATCACTGATAGTCGAAGGTTCAGGGAAATTGATGACAATGATAAATGTAGTTTGAGAATTAATCAAAATGACTATAGTCATCCATTGTTACCCACTGTTGTTAATTTCAGAAGTTTACTGCATCACAAAATGAATTTCTACACTGCTCAGGTAAATTCATTTTTTAAACCTTAACATTTTGTAGTGAATGCATATTATTCAAACATACTTTTGAAATTGCTTTTATTTACTTACCCATTGCTGCTGTTGTTCCTCTCACTCTTATGGAGTCTCTCTGTCCACATTCATAACTGATAGAATGATTTTATTTCTATTTATAGCACTATATCATGAAATTCTTTTATGATGTGGTGATTTCTCATATTCCTTTTTAATGCCAAAGTAATTAATGCCCTTGTGTAACTCTTATTTTTTCTCCATAAATTGCTAAAAAAAGTTATTTTGATTATTTATATTAAACTGTCAAACTCTGCATTCTGATGTGGAGAGAAATAATTCAAATTTGTTTGCTATCATATGCTCTTATGAACATAGACAAACCATGGTCAAACATGGATGAACCATGGTTGACCATGGCGTGTGCAGAACATTCAAAAAATATATTGGGGAAGGTCATTATACACAGACAATTCTGCATGCAAACCTCTAAAGCAATTTGACCAAGAACAGCAGCCAAAGGGAATCCAAACAATTTATTAATTAACATGATCTTTTGATAAAGTATAGATTTGCAGAATACAGCCACAACTTGTAAGCACTTGAGAAATTTTCTTTTACTTAGAAAAAATAAAATATTAGGTAGATATTATTTATAGTTACGATAAGCAGAGGTGAAATTTAGTTTGGGAATTGAACTGATCCTGGAAAGGCTTTGCATGAATAATGATTAGTTGAAATAATTGATGGCATAAAAAAACAGGCTTTTTAAAACTAAAATAAATCTAGAGAGTTATATCTTTCAGTCTAATTTTTATGCCTGGTATTGATACCTCTAACAGCAAACAATTATCTAGACTCCTGTTAAGTGTGCTCAAGTGGACCCACTTCACAATGAGGCTAAACTAACAACCAGAAATATTTTACTGTATAATTTATGCCATACAGTAAGCATTTTAAATGATGGAACTACTTTTGTGATAAAACAAAATGTTTGTTTCTTTACAAGGATACCACCTATGATATAATCTTGAACAGGAGAAAAAAAATAAATGTGATTAATATTATAATTATAAACCAAGACATAAAAACTATTTTCAGGTATGGACACTAAATCCATATTCATTTAATAAATAATCATGGCTGCTGCCTAAAATCATTTAAGTTGTTATTTTATCAGAATGTTTTTATCTTTTATTTATCAAATTGAAAAATGAATTTAGTTCTGATCATAGGAGACTCCATGATTCGAGGAGTTGATACCCATCTCCGGCCAGGGGTAATGGTCAGATGTCTCCCAGGTACATCAGCATGGAGAGACACTGACTCCATTGCTAAAACTGTTCACAAAGCAGGAGAAAACATTGATGACCTGGTACACATAGGGACTAACGATCTCGCCAGCCGGTCAGTTGCGGAGACCAAGTTCAAGTTCAAGTTTATTGCAGGAAAGACTCCATTGAGCAAGCTCATTCACAAGGAGGTCCTGAGGCGCATACACATACAGTTCACAATTACATAGACAGGAGATATAAAATGTAGAACAACAAAGAAAAAAATTATATAATACAAGAGGTATACACAATAGAAGTCCTTATGCTATATATGCAGTACATTCCAGCTTTAACCTTGTCCTAAATTATGCAACACATTTCAGCTTAATAAGTAGAGGGCCAGTTGGTACCTAGGAAGTTGACTTGGCATTGGGGGCTTAGTAGCACCTACATATGTCTTTTAATTTAGAGCTAGCTAGGGTTTTGTAGGAGTTAATTGATACGATGCTGGTTAGCTTCAGCATGGCTTGTAGTTGGTTCCAAACATTTGGGAGGGCATATGATACAACTCTTTGGCCAGCTGTGGTATGTGTCCTGGGAACATCTAGTAAGATAAGGTCAGATTTTCTTAGGGAGTAGGTGCTATGCGAGATGTGTATGAGAGACGTTAACTAGACAGGCAATTTGTGGAGTAGTAATCTGAGGGTCCAAATGCCAGCATGCAGGAGGCATCTGGTGGCAAGAGAGGTCCACCCAACTGCTGCATAAAGATCATAGTGGTGGGTCCTGTACGCAGAGTTAGTAATGAAGCATAGAGCATGATGATAGAGTACATCCAATTTAGATAGGCTCAAGGTTGGGCAGGAGATAACGATAATGTCTCCGTAGTCAAGCAAGGGAAGGAATGTTGCTTGGACAAGTCTTTTGCGGGTCGCGAGAGAAAAGAGGGTCCTATTTCTAAAGAAGAAACCCAAGCGTGCTTTAAGCCTCTTTGATAGATCCTTGATGTGGTCGTTGTAGGAAAACTTGTTGTCTATCCACATACCTAGATATTTAAATTTAGGAACCAAGGAACACCTGATCAGGCTGGGTGACAAACTATCATCCATTTCATCCGGCATCTCCTTCTCTGAGATCCTGCCAGTCTGGAAGAGGGGGGCAGATGGACGGAAGGTCAGAGAAGGGAAGATAGGGGAGCTAAACATGTGGCTCAAGGGCTGGTGCCAGGAAAAAGGACACAGATTTGTAGGGAACTGGCAACAGTTCTGGGAGTGAAAGTCCTTTAAATCTGATGGACTACATCTGACTAAGGAGGGAGTCAGTGCATTGGGGTAGAAGTTTGACGACTTTGCAGAATATTTAAACTAGCAAATGGGGAGAGGGGTGCAGCACGCCATACATCGAATGGGAAGAACACCCTTCCCCCCTCAGCTAGTGGTCAAACAGGGATTCAGCATGTTTGCAGTTCATTTGCATCACCAGGTAAGAAAAAAGGTCCGTCTCCCCATACGACGCTCAGGGGAAATGCCAAACCTCACCCAACAACTAACACACCAAAATCTGGCCAATGGAAAATCATGTACACAAATGCTCACAGCCTGGGAAATAAGATCCCAGACCTGCAGACAATAATGTCACAGGCTAAACTGGACATAGTAGCAATTAATGAGATGTGGTTTACCAGTAACCACACTTAGGAGACTTCAGTACCTGGCTATGTACTGTTCAGAAGAGACCGAGGTGCAAAAGGGGGTGGAGTGGCTCTGTATGTCAATGGAAATATCAAAGCTACAGAAATTTAGAATACACATAAGGAGCCAGAAGAACTGTGGGTCACCCTGGAAACAGGAAATGGAACAGCCATTAGAACTGGGGTTGTCTATAGGCCCCCAGACCAGGGGGAGGACAAAGACACATTACTGTTAGAAGATATCCAAAACATGACAGCTAAAGGGGAGGTTCTGATAATGGGAGACTTCAACATGCTGGATACAGATTGGTCAATACCAGCAGGAACATCTGCCAGAACTAGACACATGGTGGATTCCCTGCAGGGGGAGGGCCTCAAACAACTGGTACAACAACCCACAAGAGACAGGGCTATCCTATATCTTGTACTGACTAACAGGGAAGGGATCACAGATCTCCAGGTAGAAGGTCACCTGGGGGCCAGTGACAATCACATGGTATGGTTCAATGTGGCCACTATATCTAAATCATCCCATTCCAAGGCAAAAATATGGGACTTCAGAGGAGCTGACTTTGATAAGATGGCCAACAGAGTTAAGCTAGCCCTGGCAAAAAGAAACACAGGTGAGGGGGTACAGGCAAAGTGGGCAAGCATTAAGGATGCAATACATGAAGCAATATCCCATTATGTTAGACAGAAAAGGAAGTGCAAAAGAAGAAGGAAACCACTTTGGTTCTCAAATACAGTAGCAGAAAAGGTCAGAGCCAAAAGGCTGGCCTTCAGGAAATATAAGGGAACACAGCAGGATGAAGATAGGGAGGCATACCAAACTGCCCCAAGGGAAGCAGGGAAGGCAGTAAAGAAGGCAAAGTCTCAAGCTGAGGAAACACTAGCACGAACAGTAAAAGAAGGTGACAAGACTTTCTATAGATACATTAGTGAAAGGAGAAAGTCCAGAGGAGGTATTGCTAAGCTCAAAGGAGAAAAGGGGGCATGTGAGGAGGAGGACCCTGTAAAAGCATCTATCCTAAATAGATACTTTTGCCCAGTATTTACTGAAGAGGAGGTAGGGCAGGGCCCACAGCTCAGCACCATGGACACAGAGGGGAGGGAGGTGAGCACTACTCCCTTCACAAAAGAAAGGGTCCTACAAGAGCTCACTAAGCTCAGGGTGGACAAGACAATGGGACCTGATGGCATACATCCCAGGGTACTTAAGGAGCTAAGGGTGGAACTAACAGAGCCATTAGCAGAACTGTTTAGTGAGTCTCTGAGCACAGGAGAGATCCCAGAAGACTGGAGAAGGGCTCATGTGATCCCACTCCACAAGAGTGGTAGCAGGGATGAGGCAGGGAACTACAGACCAGTCAATCTTACCTTAGTAGTGGGCAAGATTATGGAGGAACTCCTTAAGGAAAGGATAGTGCAACACCTGGAATCCATAGGAGCACAGGATCAAAGACAGCATGGGTTTACAAAAGGAAGGTCCTGTCAAACTAATCTCATAGATTTCTTTGACTGGGTAACCAGAGTGGTGGATCAAGGGGGAGCAGTTGATGTCGCCTACCTTGACTTCAGCAAAGCTTTCAACACTGTTCCACATAGAAGATTGATAAATAAGCTGGGTAGGCTCGGGGTGGGTCAAGTTGGTCAACTGGGTGGCAAACTGGTTGACGGGCAGAAAACAGAGAATGGTGGTAAATGGTATACAGTCAGAAGATATGCAAGTCACAAGTGGGGTACCTCAGGGATCAGTCCTGGGGCCAGTCCCTTCAATATCTTCATTAGTGACATTGCAGATGGACTAGAGGTAAGCTTGTCTGTTTGCAGATGACACCAAGATCTGCAACAGAGTAGATGATCCAGATGGGGTGGGCAGAATGAGAAGAGATCTGGATAAACTAGCAAAATGGTCAGAAGAATGGCAACTGGGATTTAATGCAAAGAAGTGTAAGATCATGCACATAGGGAAGAGAAACCCAGAAGCCACCTATAGGCTGGGAGGGGAGTTGCTGGCAGTCACAAGGGAAGAAAGAGACTTGGGCATCACCATCACCAAGTGTGTGGGCATGTGTGATTTTGTATTTACCATCACCAAGGACCTGAAATCATCCAAGCAGACCTCTAAAGCAGTAGGTAAGGCTAGGGGGATGTTAGGGTGTATTAGTAGGGGTATCACAAGTCAGAAGAGGGAGGTAATAATCCCTCTTTACAAGACACTGGTTAGGCCCCATCTGAAGTACTGTGTGCAGTACTGGAGGCTACACCCTCACAAGGACATTAGCCAAATTGAGGCAGTCCAGAGAAGGGCAACCAAAATGGTGCAGGGACTGCATCAGAAGACATATGAGGGCAGATTAACAGAGCTCAATATGTATACCCTTGAGCAAAGGAGGGAGAGAGGTGATATGATCGAGACATTCAAACACCTTCAGAGCATTAACAAGGTGAAAGAGTCTAACATGTTAAAATATAAGAAAAATATCAGGACAAGAGGACACAGCATGAGATTAGAGGGAGGCCGATTAAGGGGGAACGTAAGGAAATTCTTTTTCACAGAAAGGGTGGCGGATGCATGGGACGGCCTACCTCAGGAAGTGGTGGCTTTTTAATACAGTGCAGGGCTTCAAACAGGCATGGGATAGGCATAAGGGAGCAATACAGATGAGTATGAATAGATAGGCCACTGACAGAGCAAAGGCCGATGGCACATTTATAAGGTAGAAAAAGAAATGGGCAGACTGGATGGGCCTTGCGGTCCTTATCTGCTGTCAACTTCTATGTTTCTATGTTTCTCACAGGTAGTCTCTCTCTCTCTCTCTCTCTCTGTCTTGTGTGTTTTTTTCAGACATTTGTAGATGTTCATCAACCATGCACAACTGTGTTCATGAATTAGGGATAAACCATAGATGGAGTTATGGACAAAGATCTGGGACAGAACAGGGATGATCATGGATGTCCATGGACAACATTGTTTGCCTGTGGAAACCTGGATAACCCCAAAGCAGGGATAGGTTGCTTGGCCAGTATGGTTTGCATCTATGTTCACATCAAAGTCAGCACCTTCCTCTAACTCTGTTATGTCTACTCACTGGAACAATTTTCAGCTAGTCCAGAGGACCAATCCCTGACAAGTCTCCTAGCAATCTGGAGAATCCCCCCCCCCACCACACACACATATACACCCAGGACACAGATACATCAAAAAAGAGCAATATTTCAATAAGCCATACACTTATACGCACTTCCATGCACATGACTTAAAGCAAACATAAAATAACTAACACCTGTAAAAGTACAAACATCCATACAAGAAAATAAAATGTTACTGCAGACACCAAAGGTGGAAAAATGAATAGTGAAGCATCCAGACTCCTTTTCGAACAGTAAAATCTATCAGGCAGCAATATAAGAGCTACATTAAGAATGCATTAACTGTTCATCAGATGAATACTATGCCATGCGAGTGATCCACTGAGACACGAATGGAGGCTTCTTTACTCTAGTTTTAGTAACTGTATTTTTGTCTCTGGCATCTGTGTTTGTATCTATATTTGTTTGCACATTAGTGTTTGCCAAAATTTTTTTTTTTACATTCCAGGTTTGTATTGTTAATAATGACATAAGACCAAAAGGGTTTGAGAGTTAACATTAAAATATGCAGAGTAGTCTTTAAAATGTGCATCAAGAGTTTGCGAGTTATCATTAAAATATGCATTCACATTATGTGCTGTTGTAGTCAAATGTACGACACCACATAGTAATGGTCAAATAATACTTTATTGGTCAAACACAAATGCAATAGTTTAAGAGTGATGTATGTGTAGTAGGCTATGATGCTGTGTAGTACTCCCTTCCTGCTACACCACTGGGTTGCTTTTGATGTTGCAGTAGATACCCCTACCTTGTGGACTCCAACAAAGTCAAGGGGCTTGGGTCCTGTAAACCCCTGACTGGGAAGTTTATATACAGAGTTAGAATAAAAAAGTGTGGTGCCTCAGTCCAGAAAAAGCTTAATGTGGGACTGGTATAAATATGGTACAAACCCCTGGGGTGCAATACCTCCCCACATGGTCAAACCACCTGTGAACCAACAGAACACTCTGTAAGTCTTCATGGATCATACTACATATTACTCTAGAACAATAAGAACAGGTGCACAGTCATTGATTAGAAACAAAATAACAGGGACTTTATTTAGGGTCAGCTTCAGGCCCTTAAAGAAAAGGCATGAGGTAGTTTGCATAGTCCTGATTAGTTCATTCAAGCTCTTCCACACCTAAAACAGACAAAGGAGAGTGACGGTAGCAAAAGAGGGGTGTGCAGTGATGTGGGTGAGTCAAACTGAGCAACTCAATTTGAGTAACTCAATTTGATCTCCCATATGAATAGCGAGTGTGAAGGTGTAGCAAGGATGAGTAAATAGCGAGTGTAGCAGTGAGCTACACCAGCTGTAGCAGGATATGGGGATACATTCATCCAAGCACCACCGAACTGACTGTTTGGTGTAGTGGCTTCAGTCACCACTGCTGAAACTGGCGGACTCGGATTCGGGTACTGCTGTGGTGGATATTTTTTTTTGTCTTTCCCTGTTGTCGCCCTCTTCCCAGGAGTTGATTATATTAAAATTGGGGGGGGGGGCATAGCCCCCTGCATAAACATGTAAATATTTTGCTGCCATTTAGAAACTAAGTGACCATCACTGTTTGCGGTGCTCGCTGTAATTCCGGTCACCCTTTTGATGGTGGGCAATTTTTGGTTTGCTCTTTTTTGTGGGTACTGTTATTTAGTCACCCTTATGACATAAAACTGAAAGAGGTTTTAAATTACACTCCAGGATCTCAGATGTTCATTCAAAAAGAGAACTACATTTCAAGTTGAAAAATGAGTGACACAACAAAACTGGAGGAGGCAGAATGCAGAAAATGATGAGGTGAAACATTGAGGTGTTAGACTTGGCTGTTGGTTCCTCTACTTCCAAAATATCTGTATTTAATTCACATTTTACCTACACTTTATTTGGTGAGTTTATTAAAAAAAAGTTTACTCACAAGCATGTGCTGCATTCCATCTCCTCCAGTTTTGTTGTGCCGCTCATTTTTCAACTGGAACTACAACACACAAAGAATGCTCTTCAGTGCCCTCCTAGGCACAGCCAAACAGTAGTCACCCAGGGCTGTGCTTCAGATGCCCTTCTAGGCTGCACCCACAACAGTGCCCACCCCCACGCTACACATGTACATTCCAGCTGCTGTTTTCCTGCCACCTGTACTGGGGAAGCTGCCCTCTTTCCCACTGGTACCAGTTTAACCTTTAAGGATCATGTGCTTAGTAAGGGTGTATGTCTTAGATAATAAAAGTTTGGGGCCTTGAAATGCCTCAGTAATCATTTTGTTTGCTTTTGTTTCTTTACTTACATTTTCATCCTTTTATTTTTATTTTGCCAAGTACTAGTAAAAATGAATGCAATGGAGTCCTTATATTATGAAGTCAGAAAATCTTTACTGGCAAGGCTTGAAGTGTATTTCAATGGGAAAGTGCAAATCTGGTTTCACACATACATGAGCTTTAATACTGTAGCTCCTGATGCTTCACTAGGTGCCCAGCCATGTGAATGGTGTTGGCCTGATGGCACTGCATGTGGTTGGCCAGCAGTGGTGTACTTCAAATAAAACAGTGCTTCCCAAGTAAACTCCGCCAAATTCCCCTGCTCATTAAACCCACAAGAGGTACTTCTAAATTCCATCTGGAAGCCAAGTGCACTAAATCCTTCCAGAGGAATGACACAATGCAGTGGTTGCACTGCAACTCCTGGATTTACTCATGGTTCCCAGACCAGGTGATCTCCTTCAGTATACAGGATTATGATACAACTTTCTACAAGTCCCTCTCTGACTGGTTCCATTCCCTTTCCTTGTTCCTTGAAGGCATCTGTTACTGGCTGGTACGCCAGCTGTTTCTCTGATCCAGGTCAGGTCTCTCCTGACCTTCACAGTCAGCAGATGATTCTAAAGTGCATGGGGATGATCTGACTGTGTAAAACTGATCCTACCCACTTCAGACCCCAAATTCCTGGCATCCAGGCCCTGTGGTGTGGCACAACTAGTACTGGGCTGTGGCATTGTGGCTGGGCAGCTTCTGAGATGAGATTTGGTCTCAGTCTCAGTTTCCAGTACCAGCACAGCAATTCTCTTTTTTTTTCACAGCCACCTTCAGCTTCACATCTCATGTTGTGCTTAATACCCAATTACCTCCTTTTCTTAGCAGCAGTGTGATGAACACCACAATCAGTTGGGTGAGGTTCAGATAAACTCCTTCAGACACATATGTTTTTCATCTGTTACAAGGAGAGGCAGGTATGACTTTTGGATGCAACAAAAAAGGTTTATCAAAATGCTGCAATTGTCATGTCAGGAGAAATTAACAATGTCACGGAGTCAAACATTTAAACTTAAGACTCTATATACCAACTTATTATTCTATATGTAAGGTGAGCACTTTATATGCAAACCAAGTACTCTGTATGGAACCTTAGTACATGATAAAACAAACTTAATACTCTATATGATCTGGCTAGGAGAAACTTAATTCTATGGATTTAGGTTAACCCTGTTATTAACCTTTATTTTAATTTTTTGGTACCCAGGTAAGGCTCACTAGGCACAAGGCCTGTCTTCAGGGGTGACTTGGGAGCACTGGGGAGGTTATGTGACTTGTACAATGTCACACAGTATGCAAGTGGATGTTGAGAGAATCAAACCCAGGGCTGATGAATGTACCAAGCTCATTCACAGCTCTTACTTTAATATGTAGGCTATACTGCCTGCCCAAACCTGAGAACTCTCCAGGTGTGGAATTTGATGTTTAAACAGTAGGCAAATTAGTATCTGTGGGATTGCTTCCCTTGGAGTTGGTTTTGGTAACCAAAGGAAAGACTTTGCAAATATGCCTCCAATCAAGGCTGGAAAGACATTAATTGTGAGTCATGGAACACTAGAAAAAACTCTTCATTCACTCTTTTATTGAATACCCTGGTCACTGGGAGAAGGTTATCTAAGAGGGTTGGGCAGGATTCACAAAAAAGGAAAACTTTCATTAAATCCTCTGGTTTGGAAGCTTCATTGAATCATGTGGTCTGGGAGCTCCCATCAAATCCTCTGGTCACTGATACCTGTGGAAAAATCCCTGAACCCACTGTTGCTTCTAGAACCCCTCACTAACGTAATGGGGCAGTTCCTAAACTTCCTAAAATTGCAGAAGGATTGACTGGGGAAATGGAGTATATTGCAGGGTCTCAGTAAGCTACCAGGTCAATATGTCATAACCCCCCCCCACCCCCAGAGTTAGTTATTTTACTTGGGGGGGTTGGGAGGCACAGCCTCCCATAACAAGGGGTGCAGGGGGTGTAGCCCCCCTCAGAAAAAAAGACTTTTGCCACATGCAAGAAATTGCGCTGTATTGGCAGTGTGCTAGCTGCATGTGGCATAATGTCTTGTGACATTATGATCATGTGCCTCTCAGTAATACTCTATGCTAGCTAGACATTTGGCCCCAACTGTTGTTGTAGGATAGAGATGGGTGAAGTTGGGAAACTTCGCTCTGTGAATTAATCTGTTAATTTACTGCAATTTGCAGATTAATTCGCAGAAGCATAGTGTAAAGTTCTACCCGTGAAGTGCAAAATTTTGCCATGAACAGTGAAATGTACCCATTCGATGGCAAGATTTCACCATTCATGAATGAAATTCCACTGACAAAAGTCCACAAAAAAACAGCAAAGTCACATAGGTGAATTTTGAGCCTAACAGCAAAAATTTGCAGATTGTTCCAGAGTTTGCCTTGCAGATGCAAATTTGTCAGCTTTGCCGGGACTTCGCTGGCGAATTTAAACTTTGTAACATCAATATTGCAGGAGAAGCACTCAGAGTGGTTTCTGGAAGGTTCATCAGCTGTTTCTTGAGAGTTGGATGATAACTTTGCCATGATGAAGCAACGAGGGAAAAGAAACAGGAAATAAAATCATTTGAGTACTGTTTACAAAGTCAAACAGTCATTAATAATAGATGCCACCCTGACTCTACTACACAACACTGCAGTGAAGTCAGCACAGCACTTACATTCAAACTAATAAGATAACATTAAGTCACTCATAGGGACTTCATATGCAGCCAACACATTTTATATCCATTTCAAATTTTGACTGAGCAATCAGTCAATAAGCAGATAATCAAGTCCAGTGTGGTACAACACATCAGCAGATTTAATGTACTTACATAATAGCAAATGAAGTGATGCAGTTGTAACTCATCATTGTATATTGTTTGCGGACTTCACATGTGTAAATCAAAGCAAATTCAGATACAAGCTGTATCAGACAAATTTTAGAAGTTCAGACACAGTTGATGTTGATACTTCCAGTATCTTGCCAATCCCTAAAGCCCACCCTGAAAAATAAAAACTATTTACAGGATTAATTGTAGTCTGGCAAACTGGTGTAAAAACAAGAACATTGAATTTATTGATAACTGGAACTGCTTTTATAACAAAAAGAAATTATTTTTGAGAGATATAGTTCATCAAAATAAATATGGAGCAATAACTCTTGCCCTTAATTTTGAGCAGGGT
Organism: Neoceratodus forsteri; assembly: GCA_016271365.2. Taxonomy (NCBI): domain Eukaryota; kingdom Metazoa; phylum Chordata; order Ceratodontiformes; family Ceratodontidae; genus Neoceratodus; species Neoceratodus forsteri. The sequence goes on along the minus strand of CM057449.1, from coordinate 1,696,755,541 downwards.
TTCATATCAATGGACGCTATGCACAAAGCAGGTGGGGGTATGCGGAAATGTCATGTACCCTGCCTGTGACCCTATACCCCATTGACAGGTGCACCCATACCAGCATTCAGCAATGCCAGCCACCTGTCCCCGGCTTCTCCCCCCCCAGTGTGCAGGACTCCACAGGGTGGCTGGGGGTGGAGTCACAGACCCGGGTGGCCATCCAATCAGATGCCCATCCTGGGTCCATTAGTCAATACCTTGTGCCTGTAGGTGCAGGCTCAGGATGTGCATAGCCCCTGTGGGTGCCCAGACTCACTCTACCACACTCCATGGACAGTCCAGTGCAGGAGATTGACCCCCCCACCCTCACACAGTGCAACCATGTCCCAGAGGTATATCGGAGGACCCCTCCATGGCACTGACAACCCTGGACTCCAGACATGCTGCTGGTGCTGTGGCTCAGCTGCCCCAGCCCTCCTGATCTGCCTCATGGGCTGAGGTGGCACAGTGGGACATGTCCCGGTCCTCTCATGACCAGTGGGAGGCATCCGTGGGGGCACATAGAGGGTTATGGCAGGGTCTACCCTGGTGTACCCTCTGCAACCATCCACACCCATGCAGCCAGCACTACAGAGTTTTGTGAATACTGCATAGTGCAGGCACGCCCCTGGAACACCCCCAGCATGGTGTGGTCTGCAGATGTGGGGGTTCAGAGACCATTTGTGCATCCTACGTGGGGGGCACACTGGTTGCAAAGTGACTATACACCCAAGTTACGCAGTGTGCAGCCCCTCTGCACCTTTATGCATAGCACCCAATGTTTGTAAACTGACTGCCAAGAGGTAACCTATAACTGCTGCTGTAAACAACACAAGAAGTAATTCAAGCAGAACTAACAATAAAATGTTACAGATTATGCTGTTTATTGAACACAGTTTAATAAATAAAATGGACAAATGTACAGTACATCACTGACTGGTCAATTTTCATACTATCTGTATGGTTGCTATTACTGAGACTTTGGGGTGAAAGAAAATATGGTTTGGGGCTTTTAAAATGGACTGATGCAACACGTATACATGAAACAGATTGAATAGAAAGGGAAGTGGTGTTGCACTATATGTGGAAAGCAGTATCATTTTGGTGGATATTAGTGACAACATTAAAACAAATTGTCCTAACACCAAGAGTATTTGGATCAAACTACACATGAACTCAACTAACCCCCAATATTTGTGTGTTACCACCCTCTGAATTGTTCTATGGATACCTTCTGATGAGTTGATAACTGAAATTGAGGTTGCAGGTGAATTGACGGACCTTATTAGAATGGGTGACTTTAATTTATGGAAATTAACTGGGAAAATGGTTCTGTGAGTAGTGTTGCTTTTAATAAGCTCTTCTCTGTATGTAACAGAACTCAACTTACACAACATGTCAATGTACCCAGAAGGGGAAATAATATCCTAGATATTGTTCTATGCACAGATTACTTAGAAATTCTTAATTATAACATAGGACCACCCACTGGAAATAGCAACCATAATGCAGTAGAATTACACTCACATAGGTGTGATGTGCATATTTATGTAACACATGCAAACAGGGGAGAGAAAAAAGTAATTGTCTCATCTGGGACTTTAAGCCAGGCCACACAGAATGCCATTCTGGCCAGGCTAGCCAGCTGCACCACCAAGGCAACTGGAACTGGAGCCATCCCAGAGCACACATTACTCTTTCTCCAATGCACAATCTGGTGCTTTACAAATAATTATTCCTTTTCAATTACATAGGTGTGGTGTGCATATTTATGGAACACATACAAACAGAGGAGAGAAAGAAGTAAGTGCCTCAGCCAAGACTTGAAAGCAGGCCATCTGGAATACCATTCTTGTTGTGCTCAGGCCTCAGTTACAGTAGAATTTACTTTAAAATATGAGCATATGGAAGGTCATGGTAGGAATACAATTCTCCAATATAGAAAGGCCGACATCAATAAAATACATGAAAATCTAACGAAAATTAACTGGGACATTGAATTAAACAATAAAAGTATGGAGGATAAATGGTATTATATCAAATATATGATATTGGATCTCACAAAAAAATACATACCAAAAACTCATAAATGGCAAAACAAAAAAACAAAAACTTAAGTGGCTGAACTACAAAATCACAAAAAATTGTTAAACAAAAAAAAGCAAACTATACAAGGCATATCTATACAATAAGAATCAAGGTACATGGGAATCTTTTATTTCAATCCCCCAAAAATGTGAAAAAAATTAGAAAAGCCAAAAAAATATTTGAGTATAACCTAGCTTTAAATGCAAGGAATAATAATAGTAAATCATTTTATGACTACATAAATTCATAACAAAAAAAACAAAACAGTCAGCAAAGTGGGCCCATCAATGACAATGGTATATTGGTTCATGATAACATAAATTTGGTAGAAGTATTCATTACATATTTCTGTAAGGCTTTTGGTCCTGCAAATAAGATCATTCCCCTAAACAGCTCCACAACTTGTAATGAACCAATGTTTTCAACTGAAGATATTAAAAATGTGTTACTTAAACAAAGGGGAAACACCTCACAAGGTCAGGCTTGAATTACAGGACATGTACTGTACATAATGGCTGACTATCTATCGTACCCTTTAAAAATCTTATTTGAAGAGTCTGTTAGCAAAAGAGTAGTACCACTGGATTGGAGAACAGCAGGTGTAGTGCCAATTTATGACAAACTCTAGCCAGAGCCGACACAGCTGTGTCGAGCTTGAGAGCTCTGGAGAGTGAGTGGCACTGAGTGCCATCTCCAGGATGGTGGTGGCGACACAACTGCACATACTCATCATTCATGCATGCACAGTTGTGGCAAATGACAATATGCCATTCGCAAGATGGCTGCACCAGCAGAATTGCACATGCATGTGAGGCATACATGCACAGTTCTTGCCCAGAAATTTGGAAGTAACAGCTGAAATAGTGTTGTCACTCTGTAGTGGCTGGTTATGGCAGAGTGGTACAAGCTCCATTGGATTTTTGGAAGGATACGTCCAAAAGTCCAATGGAAGGTGTTACGATCAGCTGTTTTAAGGCCAGAGAAAGCAAAACAACTGTAGGCTCTGCCCACAGCCATAGAAAAGGCCCTAAACAAGTTACAAGAAACTACAGACCTATTAGTCTGATGTCAACTATTTGCAAAATCCTCAAAACGCTGATAAAAAATATTCTGTCTGAGTCTATACTAAGTATAGATCCAGAAAAGCATATATGTCGGAAAGGTAGAAGCACTACAACAAACCTTATCTGCCTGCTTCTACGAAATAATAAGTAACTTATTGGATAACTCCATACCATGTAACATTGTTTTAGTGGACTTTATTAAGGTGTTTGATTTAGTTCCATATCGGGCCATAATTGAGAAACTGGTCAAGTATAATTTTAGTAGTTCATTAGTGACCTGGATGACTAATTGGTTGACTAACAGAACACGGAAAGTTGTTATAAATGGGTATACATCTAATACAGGTAGGGTAATGAGTGGAGTCCCACCGGGATCTCTGCTGAGTCCATCCTTGTTCTAGATCTTCATTTCTGGCATGACTAACAATATATTAAATTGGTCTGTGAAATTTACAGATAATTCCAAATTGGCTAGCCCATGTGACAGTGAGTCCAACATAAATAAGATACAAAGAGATCCGAACAAGATTACTGCATTGGTTGACCACTGGGTTATGACATTTAATATAGGCAAGTGCAGAATAATTCATCTAGGTAGAAGAAATCCACAAAATGTTTACCTGTTAAGTAGGAAGGTACTAATGCCACCTAACAATGAGCAAGATCTTGGGACCAGTATTTCCAATGATTTTGAAGGCCAGCAACGTATTATCCAAATTATTAATAAATCAGCAAAAATAATATGGTACATCTAATAAAATATAATTTCCAGAGAAGATAGGGCTTTAATGACTTTAGGGCCTATGTCTGAACATATTTAGAAAATGCATCGCAGCTGTGGTGTCCATTCAAGAAGGGGGAAAAGAAAATCTTATAGAATGCACAAAGAAGTTTCACCAAGGCTATAGTTCATCTGAGAGACAAAACCTACAAACATTGTCTAGAACACTTCAATTTAATGACTCTGGAGACTAGAAGAATGTGGGGTGACCTACTGTTGATGTTCAACGTCATTAATGACCCTTCTCTAATGGTGAAAATGGTTATAGAATTTAAAAACAACACTAGGGAAAGTAGAGGACACCCATTACAGATCAAGGGTTATGCTTTTAGAACAAACAAATGAAAATACTTTTATACCCTTTCAGATTGTAAATATTTGGAACAAATTACCTATGTCCATTATAATTAGTATAACAAAAAAAGGAGATTAAAAACAAACTGGACATATATATCTTGTCTGGTGGGAAATTAGAGTATTATGCTGACTGAAATATTACAGGAGCATCAATGGGCAAGCTACCTTCTGGCTCCTCACCAATCCTTGGTATGATCCTTAATATATTCTGATAGGCACTAAAAATAAGCTGTAAGAGATATTGCTGTGCAAAGCTGCAAATTGATTTGTTTTCCCACAATTCAATTTGAATTCAGCTCCACATTTATCCAACATTTATAAGACACAAAGCAGTTCTTGTTTACTTAAAATACATTTAAATAAAGGCACTGTCAGCAGCAAGAAGTGTATCTGTGTAAAAACATAGGTTCATAATATGTGCAATAGTTAGCATCAAAGTGCAAAGTTCATGCTGAGAAATAAGGCTGCGCTTTGACATGCTCTCACAAAGAAAACTGCTCAAATAAAAGTAAAGGAAGATGCAATTCTATGCCAACAAACATGACAATTGCAAGCACTAAATTCAAAGAAGGCTAACACAGGTTTTCAACTCACCTGTCATTCTGGCAGTGTTGGGGGATGCACCTGCAGTTTGCCCAGGTGTACTGAACATATCCCTTCATTTGGCTAGCATTGTGGAGCAAAAAATGAAAGTGGCAAGTGCATAGGTGTTAAGTGTAGACACAACAGAGTAAAATACTTGCTTAAAGTTTCAGTGTGTCCAGGTGCTGTGAAGATGCGGATTACATTCTCAAGTCATGAAGCCACAGGGCTAGAAAGCAGTTGGACTGGATTGCACATTCTGGGATGAGAAGCATGCTGAGTCACTATGAGATGTGGTGACATTTCAGATCAAATCCTTTCGCAGACCACTAGCAAAGGAAATAAAGTACTTAGTAGTTTATATATGCAGACAGCTGTACATGTGCTAATAGGCAAACACAAGGGTTTGACAAAATGGAAGGTATGAGGACAAAAAAAAAAATGTGGAAAACCAAAAAGTGATACAGTAGGTAGAGGCCGGTGTGTGAGCCAAAGCACAAGACCAAACAAGTTCGGAGTGAAACCAGGGAAAATAAAAACTGTGGAACAGAATAGGTAAATAAATGGGACCAATAGCAAGGATAAGTAAAAGGATGAGTAAAATGAGGGTTCCAGTGGGTCTATTGGGGACTCAAGCAAAAAGCTGGTCTAAAAATGTCTGAGAGTTTCTATGAAGCCTTTAAATAAGAGAGGCAATAAAATAGCATGATGAATGGCAGTGCCTACACTTTACTTGCAATAAGTGCTGGTTGTCCTCATGGTGAGCAAATAATGTAGTTTGAAAGAATTACAATTGATCTTTAGGATACACAGTTCACATAACATAGGCTGTGCACTTCAAATAGGCATTTCATTAAAGTCAGGCATATTAACTATTCAGATTGTTTAAATCAATGCAGGCCAATAAGGCAGGCAGTGCACATTAAGTAGACAGTTCATTCAAATCAAGGCATGTCCATAAGGCAGGCAGTGCACGTTAAAGAGCCACCAAAGCCTTCAGGAGATCTTTAAAAAACATATTTGGCTTCAGTTCAGCTTAGATTTCACATTAGTTCTAATTTGTTTCTCCCCTTTATTTATTGCTGAGGTCATATGCATGAAAACAGGATTTCTTGTTATTTAAGAGTTCATCCACTCCTATTGCTTATTCCTAACCTGGTGTCATAATACTCTGCTTGTGACATCACAGTTATTTCCATGACAACAGACTGTGATGCCACAACAGCGGATTATGACTTTGTGTTGGGAATAAGCTGTAAGGAAAGATGTAACTCTAAGAGATGAAGATCCACTTTTTGCGCAAATTTCCTGAGTAATAAAAAAGGTGTGGAGAAATCTATGAAAAATAGATGAAATACAAGCTGAATTATGTCTAAATATTAGATTTTACACAGTTTTTATGGAGGCATCAGTGGTTCTTTAAATAGGCAGTTCATTCAAATCAAGACACACCAATAAGGCAGGCAGTGCACAATAAAGAGGCGGTTCATTCAATTCAAAGCAGGTCAATAAGGTAGGCTAGGCAGTGCACATTAAATAACCCATTCATTTAAATCCAGGCAGGTCAATACAGCAGGCAGTGTACATTAAATAGGCAGTTCATTTAAGACAAAGCAATAAAACAGAATATTAACTATGCAGTTTGCTTAAACTGCACATTAAAAAGGCAGTTCAATAAGCAAGCAGTTTGTTTAAATGCTACTGTCTCTTTAAGAATGGGAATACTAATTCTTTATAAATATTCATACATCTTATTTCTTTTCTCCAGTGCTGCTCCTGGAGGAAGAGTGTTCTAATTCTGTCCTATGGGAGGTTCTGCCTAAGGGATCTTCCCAGCCCCCTACATTGCTCCAGGAGTGACCAGTAACAAATTTACCCTGTGGGTGGTCCTTTCACCCTGGGGTCTGTTCTGACCTTGCTCCTGAGGAGATCTCCTGAATCTCCATCATATGGTCAGCCTTATTACTGGGCCTATCCGGCCCCCAAAGTGCACCTATGGAGCTTGCCTTATATCCCTCCTAGGGGTGGTCTGGTACTGCTACTGATCCCTGGCCTCCCAAACAGTTTGAACTACTCTCAAACTATGCTGAGTACTGTGGTTTGTTTATTTCATTACTTTATTAAAAAAATCTCTTTTTTTATTGGCATCTGGCACCTGGCTGTGGTGCCACTGCTTGACTCATCACTGCCACCCAGAAATACTGCTGCTGGCTGGGGACTGGATGGGGTTTCTGCTGCTTTGCTGCTGGTACTGCTGTCACTATTCAAGGAAGGAGGAGGGAAAACCCCAAATTCAGTAACTTGACAAGACCAGACTGCTGATGCTGTGGGAGGACCTATGGGAAGGGAAAGGAGTAACGGCCTAACTGAGAAAGGAAGGAGATGAAACTGAGGGAAGGGAAACTGGACAATTAGCACAGCAGATGAACTGCTGCCACCACACTTCACATACTTCCAGGAGGGAACCAACCCACTAATTGCTGATGGTAGGATAGACACCAAAAAGAGCTGGTAGGACCACTTCAGCTTGGCCATGTAGCACTTTTTCAGGTCTCTGTTGTTGTCTGTGGCCTTCTTTTACCCAGTCCTTCACTACACTCCTCAACAGTCGGTCAGGGACATTCTTGAAGGCTCACAGTTTTAACACTCAAATCAGGAGCGCAAGACAAAATTGGCTTTTCATTTTTTTAAAAACATCCCCATGCCCTGACCAAGGACTTAAGTCGCAGCATGTTGCCCATCCCCCGGCTCGTGCTGCCTGCCTGCCTGTGGTTGGGGGGTCTGTAAGCAAAGGGAGGCAGCAGACAGAAACAAGCATTTATCAATGCTGAATGTTTGCTTACATGGTATGTTTCAGGTGTGTTAATGCTTGTAACTGCTTACCAAGTCAGCAGTCCTCAGTAATTACCTGTAAGTGTACGTTTATAAAGTTACTGCTGCTGTATTTACCAAACAGAGATATGCACACTGTTATTTACAGAGCTTTAGGGCCCTTGAGAGGGTGGGGGAGCAGGGGATAATACCCAGGGCCAAGCACCAAGAGGGGACCAGGCCACCCAGCATACTGTATGCAGGAAAGGGGCTGCAAGCTGGTAGTGGCCCCAGAGTCTGAACTTTACCTTGGCCCAGAATTCCTCTCACTGAGTCTGTGAAGGGAACGCTGCAACAAACCAGGAAGTCAGATCCAAACAACTGGTCAGTCAATTCAACAACTACATATGCTTTAGATGCTGGATTTTGTAGTAGTAGTAAAATGTTTTTATTCATAGTAATTTGAACAGAGGATATACTCAAATTAGCCTAAGCTCATACACAATGAGGTCCTTAGTGAAGCAGCAATGCTACAGTCCAAAGCATACAATCAATGCATACAACCAAATATCATATCTACAATAATGCAAACAACATGTAGAATTCAATTTAAGCATGCAAATGATCGGGGAAAAAATATGCTATAGAAACATTTTAAAATAGCAGTAAGCTAAAGGCAAGACATGTACATCTTTCTATATGTGTTAACCAGTTCTAGTGTTTTGCACAGAACACTAGAACTAGTTAACACATGTAGAAAGATGTACAGGTTTTGCCACTAACTTACTGCTATTTTAAAATGTTTCTGAAGAATACTTCCCTGATCATTTGCATACTTAAATTGAATCCAGCATCTTAAGCACACATATCTGCTCAATTGACAGACCAGTTGATTGGATCCCACTTCCAGGTTTGTTGCAGCTTTCCATTCACAGTACAGCTCCAGAGCTCTGCTAATAATAATGTGTGTATCTCCATTTGGTAAATACAGCAGCAATGATTTTATAAACGTACACTTCCAGGTAATTACTGAGGACTGCTAACTTGGTGGTGATCAGTTATGAGCATGGGGGGGGGGCAGTTGTTCACTGAGAGATAAATGATCCCCGTGACAAATGGCACTGTTAAACATAACAAAACAGTACTGTTTTATGTATTGATGCTGTATGTAAACACTAATTGACAGTACCTGCATAACTGTATTTGGAGAGCGGGTGGGTGAGGAGGTAGCCAATGTCGTCTGCATAGAGATTAGAGACATCTAGTGAACTCCACTCTGTATGTCATCTGTGCACCTACAGAGCAATAAGGGAAAGGTAGTCTACCCTCCCCCCCACCAAAAAACACACACACACTTCACATGGCTACTGGCTCTGGACTCTACTCTCCTTCTCATCCGACCACCATCAGAGATCGCAACAGAATGTAACACCATTTAGAAATAACAGAGATACTTGAGGGATGTGGTCCTTATGCCAAATGTCAAGCACTAGACATTATGGATGCCTCTGGTATTTATAAATAGTGTTACATTCAGTAGTGACTAAGGGTGGCTGAACTGGGCTCTACTATGCTGGTTTGACAAAAAAAATGTTGACTGTTATCACAGCGCCAGGCTCCATGTTGACGGCGATTTGCAGTTGGCATGGAGCCGCACACTTCGGAGTGTGTTTCTTGGAGCTTTGCTCTCCAAACACTCCCCTATGGAGTTTCTGCCCCTCGCATCCCCCAAATATGGATTCCAACTCTGAGTCGGAGTTGGTTCAGGAGGGTGCAGGTCGGGCAATGTATTGTCAGGTCCCAGGTGCACTTCTACTGAGACATGGCACTGTTATCGATATCGACGCATGTCGCCATAGAAGTGTTACTGTACGAGGGGCATACCACTGAATTGAATAAAGTGTAGAACATGGAGAGCAGTGCCAGTCGCTGTCAATTACTAAAATGTTTGTGTTGGGGGGGCTGCATTTCCAGGGTACTTGCTCGCAGTCCGCTGTCAAGATCCACAAAGTTATAAAGCTGCTGAGCTGCTTGCCAGCTGGCTTTATGCAAATGAAAGGATGGAGGTGCTCTATCATTGGAGCCCTTCAATCCTTTCAGCTGTACAAAGTTTCCACTACTGAACTATGAACACTGTCATACTCAGTTTGCTTACTCATTGGTCTGTTAGGGACAAGCCGAATGCAGCTTGACCTGCATTGGACATGACACTACACACCTCTGAAAAGCCACTCACTGTAACTAAATATTTCTTGTGCAGGCACAAGCAAACATAAAAACAAGTTTTAAAAGACACAGCCCTGAACTGGGGCTAGGCAGGGAAAACTGGTTTGCCTACAGGGGTTTGTTGATGGGTGTTTGGCAGCAGTGAATTTGGTTGCTGAGGTACTGGTGGGCATTAGTGTTGCATGGGGATGGTTTGCTGCTGGCAAGGGAGTACTGTTGGGCATTACTTGTGGGCAAATGTCCTTAAACAACATTTTGCTTCCCCCAGTGTCCCCCTACATTGGACCCTAGGGACCCACCTAGACTTATGTAGGCACTAAGGGGGCTCCCCAAGCATCCAAACATGCCCTACATTTTTTTGTAGGGTCCCAAGTTTACAGGGGCACTACAACAGCATTAATTCCTGCTTTTCACTCTGATTTTCTGGCAGACATGCAGTCTGTCTGTGCAATATAGCTGCACAAGATGTTTCTTTCAACAGAATATGCATACCAGTCTCCCTCAAAGTCTCACGCATACTGACTTGCATCTGAAAGAGTCCCAGCTGTTCACTGGGGAATGGCAGCTCTTGATTGGTGGTGTGAGCTGTCAGTCAACATCAAACAGGTCTGGAGATGAGCCACTCAACAGGCAATTGGTTGCTGCAAAGACGCCAAAATTAATTAGGTCCGTTACAAGTCCACAAGCTCTTGAGGCTCCCCTTTTTGGCAGTCTGACCCATGTTGGTCACTTGGTCACTCTCTTACCCCATCACCATGCCAGCTTAAGTCATAGGTGACATAAATGTCCATCGATTTCTATTCTAAATGCCGTCTTTCCAAAAATGCCTTTATTTGCACAATGCAGATTAACCATATTTCATACTCCAATCTAGTTCAGCCCAGGTGCACTTCTATGTCCAGTTCAGTTAAGGCAGCTATAAGGAAAGTCCCAGTTTAGTCAGGAACACTGAGGCAGTAGCTCCATTAGTTGGTAGCTGGTGCCTTTGATTTGCTACTGCAGGGGGGCCTTAAAGGTGGAGCTCCCATGTGTGTGGTCACATTTGCATTTGTGAAAAATGCAGCATTTTTGATGACTGAGTACTGGGATCCAGAGGGCCAATATTTATTTTTGATGGAAGAGTGGGTCAGCATGAAATTATCTTAGATTCTATCTATGGTCCTAATGTGGATACCCCTAGTATTTTCACCGGCCCTTCTACTGTTCTCACCCCCTTTACTTGTCTCCCTATGATTCGGGGGTGGAATCTGGTGTATCAACCAGATGTGAATAAACTGGGTACCTACCAGAGGCGACTCACTTCAGGGCAAGGGGGCCTATGGGAATTGATGAATGGACTGGGCATAATGGATCTGCGGCATCTCCTCCACCTGAATTAATGGCAGTATGCTTTTTATTCCATACTGCATGATTCTTTTTCCCAATTGGATTATTTTTTGATAATGTAAGATAATGTACCAGGCTCAGTATTTTGTGAGATTCACCCATTAGTGATTTCAGATCATGCCCCAGTTTCCTTTAAACATGTTATTTGTAGAGGGGAGGAAAGGGACAAGTCTAGAGGCTTAACACCCATCTCTTAAAGGATCGGAGAATCTTCCCAAAATCCAAAAGCATATAACTTCATTCTTCAAGCATAATATGATTTCTGTTGAGTCCTCGGATGTTCTGTGGGGGTGGCCAAATGTTCTATATGGGGGGAAGTGTATTAGACTGGCTGCAAAATGTCAGAGAGCCTGTCTTGCTAATATGGAGTGCTTACTTCAACAGATTCATGACCTTGAATGCATTCTCGTTGGATACCCCTAAACTTACTTGGCTTGCTTTGAATGCCTTTAGGTCCCAATATGTTTCTCTTCTCTGTGAAAAGGCAGAGCTGGCAATTTTTTCAGACCAAGACCCGCTATTCGGAGGCTGGGGGAAAGGGCTAGGTAGTTGCTTTTCCTTCATCTGTGACAGGTGGAGGTCACTAGAATCATCAAAGGTCTGATGGTAGGGGATAACCCCCATTTGTTCACTACCCCTATGGCTATCATGGAGGTTTTTCATGCCTTTTATGGTTCTCTTTATAGAATAGAGCAGAGTGACCCATCTCTCTCAGAATGGATCTCTGCTTATCTCTCACAGGTAACGTTACCTACCCTTTCTGAACAGTAGCGGGTATATCTTAAGGGCCTGATAGCTCAACAGGAGGTTTCTCAGGCTATTCACCAACTGCCCTTGGATAAAGGCATGGGCCTTGACGTTTTTTTCTCATAACTCTTCTAGAGTGTGTACCACCGAACTTACTCCCTTTCCTACTCAGCTGTATAATTATTTATTTTCCCACAGCCTTACTGACTTTGCCTTGATGGAAGCCTGTATCACTCTTATACCCAAACCAGGCAAGGATGACCATCTGGCCAAAAACTATAGGCCTATCTCCTTGATAAATTTAGTCTTTAAAATCCTTGCCAAAATTTTGGCTAACCACCTGCAGCAGATGTGGAGTGGCCTTATTCGACTGGAACACATTGCATTTACAGGAGGTAGAGTCTCCAGTGACTATCTTCTCAAGCTACACCACTTGATTTCTGTGTCCTGGGAGGGCAGGGTCCCTTCGGCCCTGGTATCCTTGGATGCAGAAAAAGCATTTGACTGCATCTCCTGGCCTTATCTTTTTGTGGTCTTCAGGCATTATGATATATCAGATGAGTTTATTTGCTGACTAAATATTTTGTACCAGAGTGTTACGGTGTGGGAATAACAGACACTTAGGCAGGAGGTATGACGCATAAAATAAATGCACAAATGCGTTTATGATTTTTTATTCAAAATCAAATAAAATTAATATTTACAGAAATGAAAAAAAAAAACAAGGTGTTAGTCAACACACCAAAATAAACAAAACTCTGAAGATGACTCTTCCCTAGTCACTTCTTCTCTTAATTTTACCACTTTTTAAACCAATTCACCGGTATGAAAACAAACACACCTTCCTCCTGCAAGACCAGCAGCTCACTGGCCTACCTCTCTCAAAACATCCCTCTAGTGGTGAGTTTTTATAGCCTCATGGCTGATGACATAATAGCCAGGTGACCAACATCAAGGAAACAATTAAGCTTTTGTTCTTTTATTTTACAGAATAAATGCATTTTATTTCATGCTTTTCCAAGTCCCTGTACTCCTTTACCCGATAATAGACTTTAGTTTAAAAATACCTACAGGTAGGGATCAATAATAGCTCTTTTAGGCTTAATTGGGACTCATTTGGAAGCAAGCCCCTCCCTTATTCTGATGTCACTGAAGCCTGCATCTTTAAAACCAGCCATTTTGTGGGCAGCCAGCCCTATAGCAAGAACTGCAGGGCAAAAACCCACAGGTAATTACCACTTTTTTTTTCTTTTCTTGTAGTAACCTTAGAACCATTTAGCCCTCATTTTGTTTAGAAATGCTGCCATTTTACTCAAACCTTGCAAGGGCTCTTACTAGGCTCCTTTAGCAGCCCCTGCCACTATGCAGCAATTTCCTTTATTGCTCTAATGGCTGAAATGTGCAGCCATCAACAAAACATTTAATGTGGGCCTTTCCTAAACCCATTTCCAACCTTTGGCTATTTCTTTTATTTATCAGCCCTGTTACAATATCTCTGGGCTGTTTTCTTTATCTTCTTTATCTAGACACTTCTGTTTTGCCCTGGGCACTACTGCTAAACTGGGAACACTATTTAAAAGTAAAGCACTACTCATGTTTGGACATATCTTCCACTAGGGAGAGTGCTTTACACTGCACTCAGCCCTATCTGGTGCACCGTAAGGGGGGGTTTGAGAAAAGGGATAGTAAAGTAAGCAATGAGATATGTCAGGTTGGCCACCTTGACATGAAAAAAAAAAGAAAAGGACAGAAGAAAAGATGAAGAGGATAGGACAGTGTGAGAGAAAAAAAGGGGGGGGGATCACCTTTTTATATTAGTAGGGGCGTAAACCTTACAGGGAACAGGGACCCTGTTACACTCCTTCCCACACAAGAAGGCAACAACTGTTGACTCAGACCCTTCTACCCGTGAAGGGTTGGAACTTCCTCCCACCCACTCCAGAAGTTCCCCTCAGAAACCCTTATAATTACAGTAATGGTATATCAGTATCTAGATATTGACAATAGCTACGATACCGTTCTATTTCCTGAGGTTTAGTGTCTATTCATGACACTTGACAAACACTATCTCTTTTTTTTTCACAGTTCAGTTTACTTTTCCCTTCAATGTCTGGTTATCAGCTCCAAACTAGACAAAAAATCAGCATTTTTATGCTGGGCACCTGCTCTTTGCTTAACCGTAAACCTATATGGCTGTAGGGCAAGGTACCATTGCATAATCTGTGCATTCTTCTCCTTCATCTGGTTTAACCAGCACAATGGATTATGGTCTGTCAAGATGGTAAACTCAGTGCCCCACAGGTAATTGCGTAAGGACTCAATGGCCCACTTCATGGCGAGACACTCCTTCTCAATGGTCGAGTATTTCCGTTCTCGCTCATGAAGTTTTCTGCTGATATAGATCACAGGATGCTCTCCCTTTTTGTCAGTCTGGGACAAACCAGCCCCTATCCCTGTGTCTGATGCATCTGTATACACTTCAAAGGGCACCTAGAAATTTGGACTCCTAAGGACTGGGGCAGAACATAAAATAGCCTTTATGTTCTGGAAGGCTTTCTCACACTCAGTAGTCCATTTAACCTTATTAGGAAATTTGTTTTTGGTGAATGCAATCAAAGGGGTCGCTACAGTTGAAAAATCAGGGATAATTCTCCTGTAGTACCCAGCTAAATCCAGGAAGGAACGAACATGCTTTTTCATGGTGGGAATAGGGCTATTTGCAACAGCCTCTACTTTACTCTTTTCTGGTTTTACTGACCCATGTCCTATTACAAACCCTGGATACTTCATTTCAATGTTTGCTAGGGAACATTTTGTGAGGTTAATGGTCAGTTCTGCATCAGTAATGGCTTGTATGACTGCACTTAGATTTGTCAAATGGGTTTGCCAGTCTGGACTAAAGATAAAAACATCATCCAAATATGCAGCACTATACCGTGTATGTTGTCTAAGAATGTGGTCCATGTACCTCTGAAATGTGGCAGGGGCACCATGAACACTGAATGGCATTGTTGTAAACTGATATAGACCAATGGGAGTGCAAAAGGCAGTCAGTTCCTGTGCATCTAATGCCAAGGGTATTTGCCAATGCCCTTTTGTCAAGTCTGGTGTGCTGACATACCTAGCTGTTCCTATTTTATCAGGCAAATCAATAATTCTGGGCATGGGGTACCCATCAAAGGATGAGATGGCATTGATTTTCCTAAAATCTAAACATAGCCTTAGACTGCCTTCCTTTTTTGGGACATAACCATGGGTGAAGACCAGGCACTTTGTGAAGGCACTATCACTCCCAGATATTCCATTTTTCGTACCTCATCTATGACTTCTGACCTCATCCTTTCAGGTAACCTAAACGGTTTTTGATGTATGGGTTTTGACTGTATAACTTTTATGTTATGTACCACCCCTTTTGCTCGATCTGGTGTATTTGTGAAGGTGTGCTGGTAGTACCGTAGCAAGTCGTGTACCTCTTTGCTCTGTTCAGGGTCTAACTCAGGACTGATCTGTACATTCTGCTTCTCTTGAGAAGGATCTAATCATTCATAAGCAACATCCAACTCAGTGTGCACCTGTTCAGGGTGAATAAATAGAGTGGGGGGGGCTGGTTTTTCTCCCCTCCTATGCAGCAAGTTGGCATGATAAACCCGTTTCTGTGGCCACCTCCCTGGCATCTCGATCTCAAAGTTTACCACCCCTGTTTGGCATGTTACCTTAAAGGGACCCTGTCATTTCATCAACAGTTTGTTTTCTGTTGATGGCAAAAGTAAGAGTACTTGCTCTCCTGGGTTAAAACATTTCTCCTTCAGTCCTACATCATACCACATTTTCTGCTCTGCCTGGTTACTGGACACATTCTGATGTGCCATGGTGACAAACCTCACCAACTTTTCTCTTAAAGAAGTCATGTAGTCCAATATGTTAGTATGTCCCACATTTCTACCTTCCTCCCAATGCTCTTTCACAACATCCAGGGGGCCATGCGGATTCCTACCATACAAAACCTGTTGTAGCCTGGGGTACCTCCCTATATGCAAAAAGAAAGTAGGGAAGAAACCTGTCCCAATCACGCCCTTCTTCCTGCACATACTTTTTTAACATAGTTTTCAAGGTTTTGTTGAAACGTTCTACAAGGCCATCCGTTTGGGGATGATGGGGGAGGTTAATACTGCTGATACATCCAGAAGTTTGTACAATTCCTTTAACAATTCAGAAGTAAAGTTACTTCCTCTGTCAGTCAGGATCTCCTGAGGGATACCCACCCCACTAAAAATTTTGGCCAATTCCGTGGCAATCTGAGGAGCCTTTGCAGTATGTAAGGGTATAGCCTCAGGGTATCTTGTAGCGTAATCACAGACAACCAAAATAAACCTATTGCCTTTTGAACTGGTTGTCAGGGACCCAACTATGTCCATTGCAATGCGCTCAAAGGGAGTGATAACATATGGAATAGGTTGCAGGGGTACCTTATCTGCTTTCCCACCTTGAGCAACCAACTGGCACTGGGGACATGCTTGGCAATAAGCTGCAACAGCCTTATGAATGCCAGGCCAGAAAAATCTATAGGTTATGCGCCCAAGGGTTCTATCCCTTCCCTTGTGGCCTGCCATGGGTAGGTCATGTGCTAATTGCATCAGTTTTTCTCTGTATACATTAGGAACCATGAGCTGTTCTACACAATCTTGAGTTACTGGATTAACACAGTTATGGTATAATAACCCATTTTTCAACACAAAATGAGGCAGTCCTTTTACTTTTTCCTGAACCTGTGGAAAAAAAGGTTTAAAGATACATCAGCCACCTGTTCTTCTTTTAAATCATAACTGATCAGGCCTGGTGCAACCTCAGAGCTACCAGCCTGTTTAGTTTCCAGCCATAACCTTTTCTCTCTTCTTCTTTGTTTCCAGGTCTTTTTGGTTTTCCCTGGGCTGTCAAACAAGTCCTCTTCAAAGGGAAACAGCTGGGTTAATTGGGCCTGTTTAGCTTGGGACCTGGTGGTAACAGTCACAAGTTCATTGGTAGCATGTTGGGTACTCATTAGGGTAGAAAAATAGGGAAAGTCTTGCCCTACGATTACTGGTACAGGTAGTTTTGGTACCAATCCCAGATTCATGCAGTGCTGCTGGTTATTAACAGTCACTTCAACCCTGGCAGTGTGGTATTGATGAACTTTACCATGGACACATATTACAGTTGCATCAGCCTGGGTATATTCAGTAGTAGGCAGCAGATCTGCTCTCATCAATGTCTGTTTACTGCCTGAGTCCAGCAGACCCAAAGTCTGATGCTGTCCAATCCTCACAGTGGTGACATATTCAATATTGGCCAAGGCTAAATGGGCAGCTTCTGTTCTTTTGTTAGGACAATTCCTAACAATGTGCCCTTTTCCCAAACATCCGTGGCATATAATCTCAGAATAGGGTACCCTTCCCCCTCTGTCTCTTCTTACATAATTAGCCTGTCTCTGTGGTGTAAAATTGAAAGATCTTACCAGCTCCGCAGGTCTGGGTGCCACATTCTGTCCTCTGGGTCTTGAGGTCCTGGCCGCCAGGTAGTCCTCAGCAAGCTGGATGGTTTTCATTGCAGTCTCTGGCTTGTGCTCCCTCACCCACACTTGTACATCCTGAGGTAGAATCTGTACAAACTGCTCAATCTCAATAGCCTCCAGAATTTGGTCCACGGTTTTTGTTGCTGGTTGTAACCACTTATTACAATAGTCTTTTAACTTAGCAAAAGTCTCTCTCGGGGCATCAGAATAAGACATCTTCAGTGACCGAAAACGCTGCCGGTACGTTTCAGTATTAATGTCATACCGACGCAATATTTCTTCCTTAACCCGATCATATACTATGGCGTCTGGTCCGATTAACTGACTATAGACCAGCTGGGCACATCCGGAAAGATATGGCACAAGTCTTATTACCCACTGGTCCCGCGGCCATGTACATGCAGGAGCAATACGCTCGAACGTAGTAAGGTACGCCTCTATGTCATCATAATCAGTTAATTTTGTTAGCTTAATGTCTTTAGGTACTGTGTGATCAGGTTGCCCTGGTATTAAGGCCTGGATTGCCTTAATAGTGTCTGCCCACTTCACCTCCTGTCGCTGCTGATCCTCCTCCTCCTGTCGCCGCCGATCCTCCTCCTGTTGCCGCCGATCCTCCTTCTGTTGCCGTCGATCCTCATCTCGCTGCCATCTATCCTCCTGCTGCTGTCGATCCATCTCCTGCTGTTGGATGCACAGCCACTTCAGGAGCTCACTAGTATCCTCTGGTGCTTCCATCTTCTTCATGTCCTGCTCTTCCTCCTCCTCCAACTCCTCTTCAGTCTTCCTCACCTTCGGCTTTATGCTGAAATCTAAGCCAGATCCAGGTTGCACACCTGTCTTCTCAGCCATTGCCCTTGTCAAGTGAATGACCTTCCCTTGCCTCTTTTGCATCTGCTGGGCACTAGATCCAGTACCCACTAATGGTGCCTCCCAAGCAGTCTCGACACCACCAGAATCCCACTTTTGACACCAGTGTTACGGTGTGGGAATAACAGACACTTAGGCAGGAGGTATGATGCATAAAATAAACGCACAATGCGTTTATGATTTTTTATTCAAAATCAAATAAAATTAATATTTACAGAAATGAAAAAAAAAAACAAGGTGTTAGTCAACACACCAAAATAAACAAAACTCTGAAGATGACTCTTCCCTAGTCACTTCTTCTCTTAATTTTACCACTTTTTAAACCAATATGAAAACAAACACACCTTCCTCCTGCAAGACCAGCAGCTCACTGGCCTACCTCTCTCAAAACATCCCTCTAGTGGTGAGTTTTTATAGCCTTATGGCTGATGACATAATGGCCAGGTGACCAACATCAAGGAAACAATTAGGCTTTTGTTCTTTTATTTTACAGAATAAATGCATTTTATTTCATGCTTTTCCAAGTCCCTATACTCCTTTACCTGATAATAGACTTTAGTTTAAAAATACCTACAGGTAGGGATCAATAATAGCTCTTTTAGGCTTAATTGGGACTCATTTGAAAGCAAGCCCCTCCCTTATTCTGATGTCACTGAAGCCTGCATCTTTAAAACCAGCCATTTTGTGGGCAGCCAGCCCTATAGTAAGAACTGCAGGAAAACCCACAGGTAATTACCACTTTTTTTTTTCTTTTCTTGTAGTAACCTTAGAACCATTTAGCCCTCATTTTGTTTAGAAATGCTGCCATTTTACTTAAACCTTGCAAGGGCTCTTACTAGGCTCCTTTAGCAGCCCCTGCCACTAAGCAGCAATTTCCTTTATTGCTCTAATGGCTGAAATGTGCAGCCATCAACAAAACATTTAATTTGGGCCTTTCCTAAACCCATTTCCAACCTTTGGCTATTTCTTTTATTTATCAGCCCTGTTACAACATCTCTGGGCTGTTTTCTTTATCTTCTTTATCTAGACACTTCTGTTTTGCTCTGGGCACTACTGCTAAACTGGAAACACTATTTAAAAGTAAAGTACTACTCATGTTTGGACATATCTTCCACTAGGGAGAGTGCTTTACACTGCACTCAGCCCTATCTGGTGCACCGTAAGGGGGGTTTGAGAAAAGGGATAGTAAAGTAAGCCCTGAGATATGTCAGGTTGGCCACCCTGACATGAAAAAAAAAAATGAAAAGGACAGAAGAAAAGATGAAGAGGATAGGACAGTGTGAGAGAAAAAAAGGGAGGATCACCTTTTTATATTAGTAGGGGCGTAAACCTTACAGGGAACAGGACCCTGTTGCAACTGCCTGCATCTAGTGCAATGGCATACTCTTGGCTGGTATCACTCTCAAGCAGGGAATGAGACAGGGGTGCCCCTTGTCTCCCCCACTTTTCAATCTTTACTTGGAACCCTTACGTAGTTTGTCCTCTAGTCGACAAATCCAGGAGATCACTATTGGTGGCAGAGAATATAAGTTATCAGCTTATGCAGATAATTTATTTAGTATCAAAAATGTTATTGTTCAACATATAGGCATTACAATTTAAAACACACAGATTTCAGGTTACATACATAATAATCTTAGAAAGGTTAACATTTTAGCATATACATTAATACTTTGGTTTAATTTCTTTTTTAAAAAGTAACACCATTCTTATTTTAAGAAAAATATCTTATTCGTTATCTTTTTCATTAACTTTTATCCAAAGTTCCCACCATTACAGTATACTTATCTAGTCAATACATCTATATCATAATTTAACAAATTGCAAGAATTTTATAATATGTGTTAGCATACCATAATCCGTGGAATTAAACAGTTCCTTGATAATTTCATCTGGATTAAGTGAAGTCTTAGCCAGGATAGGTTCTAGCCAAAATTTCCTTTTCCTTTCATAATTAGGGCAACAGAGTAATATAAGTTTAAGGTCATTCTTTATATTTAGTCCACAGGAACAGAATTGATCCACAATTCCCTTCCATTTCTGACTAACTCCTATATAATTTAAAGTATACAATTCCATACGATATCTAGTAAATATTCTTCTATCTTTTGGATTATTTAGAATCTTTAAATATGTAGCAATACTATGATCCAGTGTCAAAACCTTAAACCATCTAAGATGCTTAACGGTTTTTATACACATTTGATCTTGTACCAATTCTGTATCTCTTACATGTGTTTAATCTCTTGTACTATTATCTTTAATGGTTTCAAGTAGACCTCATACCGAAAATGTTCTAATCCCAGAGACGTAATATATGTTTAAATATCTTGTATAATTGGTGAGATAAAACCTCTTCCATTACATGATATAGCTTCTTTCAAACACGTCTTAGGCCTTCTGCATTCTGGAAGTGAAGATAATTTCATTATATGTAGAATCTTTCTTTTCATGACCAGTGAGTTTAATGTACACCTAGTTCTCTGCAAATTATTTCTCCAGGCACTGACTGTGTTACCTGTAGTATATATCTATATGTTTTAGTTATTACTATTTCTAGTTTTTGTATATTATTATTAGCCCATATGTATACTCCATATAATATACTCATTTTTAATTTAGTATTAATAACAGTCATGAGTCCTTGTATTGTACCATTACCCAGTCTTATATTAATCCTCTTAAAGGCCATTTATATTTGTTCTTAATTAGGTTATCATATACGTAATCTGTATGCTGTTTCCAGGAGGTATCTTCAGAGTACCCGATACCCAAATAATCATACGTTTTGGCTGTTCTTATTTTTTCGCCATCTATGAACAGGGATGGTACTATTCTCCTTTTATTCCCAAAGATCACTAAATTATTTTTTTTCCTTTTTTTTATAAGCAAATCATTTATCTTGCATTGTTCACGAAATAAATCTAATTTTCTTTGTAAACCAATTAAAGACGTAGATATTAGTACAAGGTTATCCACGTAAGCGAGACAAGGTATGCACATATAATGTATTTTAGGAGAATGACATTCTATATCCTTAAGACTATCAATTATAGAGTTCATATAGATGTTAAATAATAGGGTACTAATATACACCCCTGCTGTACACCATGCATTGATTCTGATAGGCAAAGAGAAATTCTCAACTTTATCATATTGTACTTTTGCCCAATTATTCTGGCGTACCCTTATAAGTATATCTAATAGGTCTTTATTGACTCCATATAATTCTAACTTTCCTCATAGGATTTGCCTATTGATAGAATCAAAAGCTATTTTAAGGTCCATGAAACAACAGTATAGTTTGGATTTTTTAACTTTAAAATATTTCCAGATTAGATTGTTTACTACAAAACAATGTTGAGTAGTAGATCTGTTATTTCTAAATCCATTTTGGAATTCCCTTACAAGATGTCTTTATTCTATCCATGACTGAAGCCTATTCTGGATAATTCTGGTAAAGATTTTTTGTAATGAGTCTAACAGACTTATAGGTCTATACATACCTAGCTTGTTTACATTTCATTTCTTGAATATTGGATATATTATTCCTCCTTTCTGTGTTGTTGGAAATTCTTCCCCTTGGACAAATCTACTGAATAAGACATGTAATAAGGATAACCACCATTGTGAAAAAAAAAATGTTATACATCAGCCATGTTGCAATCTGAGCCTAGGGCCTTATTAAAGTGTATCTTTTCTAAGGCCAATACTATTTCCTTCAGTTCTATGTAAATTGGTCTGGGTAATTATTCCTTAGGTTTTTTTTGTTTTAGAGGGGGGAATATTGTATGGGAAAATATTCTCTCCATTGATTGCCCCCTCTATTCTTCTAGTATATTGGTTATGCCCTTGGCTCACCAATAGCCAAAACAGTTTTACATTTTTATGTATTATTGTTTTTCTTAAATTCATCCACATTATATATTGATATTTTTGTTTTTCTTGGCATAACACTTCTTTATATTTTATTTCCTTTCTCTATTCATAATTTTTAAATTTATACTATTTGGGGATCTTTTATACTGTCTTAATTGCCTATCTAATCTAGTCTTTGCTTGCTTGCACTTATTGTTAATCCAAGTGTTTTTATGTACATTTTTAAGAGTAGTTTGAGTAAAAAAGGTCTAATGAAATTATAAGTATTTTCTATAAGGTCAGCCAGGTTATCAATGTTTTTACCATCTATAATATTTTGAATAATAGTTCATAAGTATTCTAAATTTGTTAGTTCCTCAAACCTCCCTCTACCTGTACTTCCCATCCAATGCGTAGTTAATTACTTACCTCCAAATTCTGTACTTTCAATAGATTTCCAATATCGGTTCTAAGATTCCCTCCATGAGACTGAGTTGAACTGGAAAGTGTGCAGACTCTGGTCTACTTATAATCTCTAGATCTTTAGTACTACTTAATGCTTAATATTTATCCATACTTGGTCTATAACAGAGGCTCATTTAGGTCCTATAAATGTAAACTTTCATCACTTTTGGTTCTGCCATTAATAAGGCAGAAATCAAGGCTAGCCATTATTTTCAATACTTTCTTTTCCTTCATATTTGTTGTTTTAACTTTTGTGTATCTATTAATGGTAATATTTTGATTTATTGTATTTATCCTCTCAATGAAATCATTCTCATAAGATATAGTTTTCTCCTGACTTATTCTGGCCTTAAAATCTCTAATACAGTACATATTATAGGTAATGTTCCATATTCATCAACCAATAAATCCAGTTCTTGCTTTATTAAATTCCAATAATAATCAATATTTGCTTTTTTTATTTAATGGATGTATGCATATGTTTAGTATCATTAGTTGAAATATATCTTTGCACAAAATTATAGGCAATAAATACTTAGAGGGAATATGTAATTTAGCAACTACTAAGTTTAGAGAAGTTTTAATGAATGTGGCTATTCCCCTGCATGGCCTGTCTTTTTTTAGTTTTTCTGCAGGAACAATATATCCAGTAAACCCAGGGATAAAAGGGGGAGGGGGAGTTATGGTCCAACCACAAGGTCTCTTGAAAACATAGAATATCCATATTCTCCAAAACATTCATTATCTCTGTATCTGCCATTTTGATACTAAGACCCTCAAGATTCCAAGATAAAATATTTGTTGATTCTTGTCAATCTTTTGGACCAGACATCTCCTTCTCCCACACATTATTATCTATCAGAAGCAATCCCATGTTATCCAGCACCTTAGATGATTCCTTTATTAGTTTTGTCAGCTTTGAATTTTTAAAAGTCAAGTCTATTTATGGGTACTCAGAACAACTTTTATGAATAATAATTTTTCTATTAAATAATGAGGTATATTTATCCTTAAGGCACAGGATAGAAACATTGCCATCTCCTTTTTGATCTGACCTAATGGCTGTGAAATCTGTACTTTCCAACCAAAGAGGGAATGTGTCTTCTTTTCCTAATTTAAAGCTTGATTTTTATTGTACTCATCTATTACTTCCATAACTTTATTGCTCCAATTCCCAGTTCTATACTGCAAATCATTATTCTCTTGAATTTGTGAATCTACTTAAATTATTGGCACTTTCTGTGGAGGTAAAATGAAAATTGATTTCATTTTAAATTCTGCTTCTAATTGCCAAATTTTGTTAACCATATCTTAGATATTACAATAGATCAGAACACGGTCTGTCAGCTTTTTATTTGGGGGTCTTGTTATAATGGCATTTTCTTTAATATCCTTTATGTTCGTAAATATACTTATCAAGTTTGTTAAATCTTCTGGAGTTTCAGTGTATAACTGGTGTATTCCATATATTTCAATTAGATACCCTATATCACTTCCATTTTCATGTTTTTTTTTTATTATGACAATTCTCTGTTATGCTGGCTGTACTAATGTCTATATTTCCAGTATTTGTTTTTTTCCTTTTAATTTAAAATGGTTCTTTTTTTTTCCTTTCTAACCACCATGGCCCAAATATTACTGCCTTTTTTTCTATTTTCTGTCCTCATTTCTCTTATTGAGTTGTCACACTTATTTTCTGTCTCTAACTTGTTCTGTTCTGTTGTTAACACTTCTTGAATTTCCTCTCTTCGCATATCTTGTACCTGCACTTGTACAGAGGAGTTACTGATTTCCTCTTTACTTTGTGTTTGTATCTTAGGTCAACTAGTTTGTGTCATAGTTTTATTCTTCTTATTCTTTTTCCTACCTTTTTGTTTATTTGTATTTTTTGTTATTGTTAAATTTCTCTTCTTTTGATCCTTGGTAAGATCTGTCAGCACTACACTTTCCTCTTGTCATTTTTGGAACAGTTGGGGAAGGTTAACCTGTACTGCTTTATAATATGTTTATTTGGAAATTATCACAATGATTCTTGATTCCTTTTCTTCCTCGTCATTTATTACTTACAGGTTGTTCTTGTTTCCAGGTCATTCTACAAGTACTTTATTATGGAAAACCTCTGCTCTTAAACTCTCCAACTCTTCTTTTAATATCCACAATTTTTCTAATATCATAACATTAGCATAATATTGATGTTTTATTATGTCTAAGATTTGTTTGAACAGGGCAGAGGAAGCTGTGAAGTTCCCATCATCTGCAAAATAATCCTTATTAAACTTAATTTATGAATCTTGCTTACCATGATTCCTACAATTCTCATAATCCGACACTAGATGGAAACCACAATTTTGTATCTTTTCCTCTTTTCTATTGATCCTTCCAAACGTATCTCTCTCTTCTAAATTTTTAAGTCCTTTTGTTGTAATATTTAAGTCCTGTATGACTGAGGGTATTGTATCTTTTTCTACTTGCCTCTCAGAATTCCTAAAAATCAGTGTTGTACCATAAATTCTTTTAGAGTTCCTATATCCTGAAGGTAAGTGGGTTGCATCAGGTCCACCATCCAATTCAATTGGTTCACATAGACCTGGTGTCACCTCCAAACTCATCTATGCACACGGGTCAAATAAACCCAATGTTGTGCCTGATTTATCATTCACTTTAATTTTTTTTAATGCTTTTATTCTTGGTGTTCTGATCTTTTCCAGTCCCTTGATTTTGCATAGGGGTTTCATCTTTTAATTCCTTTGAAATTCCATATGAGTCATAATAGGATTCTAAATATTCTTCATAATGTCCTGGGGTGCTCAATGTTCCCTACACTTGAACCCTAATGGGGGAAAGGGACTTTGCTACATGTGCTCTGAGGCTATGGAACTCCCTCCCAGACCACATTCGTACCTCCCCCCTCCCACCTGAGCCTCCATAATTCCCTGTGGGGGCACTTGAAACTGTCCTCTGTGTGTGGGTGTCCTAAACCACTGTTAATCAGAACTCCAAATTAGTCTCATCCAATCCACTGTCCACTGTCCTTTAACTCTAGGTAGCACATGATTGCTTGCTATCTGTCTATGAATTATGTGACCTGGTAAAAAGGGTCACTCATACAATATAATTGCCATTGAATGTCTTGGTCTATTTATTTTGTATGTATATGTATAGTTTTACCTATTTACTGCTCACTGTAGTCTCTGTTCATCTTGCTCTCCTGTAACTATGTACATTGCCCTCTTGTCATTATGTACCTTGTTTGAACCTATATTTTTCACTGTACTCTCCTGGGTTGTACCTGAAAATAGGCATAAAGCTTGTCTAGTGTACCTACCTGGTCAACAAAAGCTAAATAAATAAATAATCTGAGTTACAAATATTATTAGATGCAAAGGAAATGGACTCTAAATATGATTCTGTTAATCTCAGCGTTCTTAATATTTTTTTCTCTTTTTTAGAAACTGTTGAAATTTGTTTCTCACCTTCACTAACCAGATTACTAACTTGAGTCAAAAAAAGGTTTTCTTGAATTTTAGGTCTAAGGTGGAAGTCAATTATTTTAGATGCAGTTCCCCAACTCATCTTTTGATTTATTTCTTTTAGTCCATTTAGACATTAATTTACTATTCCTTTAAGAATGCAGATCTGGAGAAGAAGTTAGCCCACTTCTTGTACTAAACATCTTTAATGTGCAAGTCTGTATATATCTGGGTTTTAAATAATTAATTAGTTTTTTTCCCCTAGGACAATACTAACTGTACAGAAAGTATTTATATAGATTTTCTAGAAGTGTTATGTTTGTTAAACACAATGAGGCAAGTGTTATGCATTTTTACAATGTTTTAGCACTTTTATGAGTAAAACACTAATAAATTTTAGCTAAATAAAACCTTGATATATATATATATATATATATATATATATATATATATTCATGGCAAAAACTGTTTAATGCATCAGTTAGGGTTGTTTCACAGTGACAAAAGCGAGGAAATTCAGTGTTAGGTTGAAAGCCCCCTTGCACCCCAGCCTGCCCCCAACCGGCATTTGGGTGTGCGTTGGGTCGTCGGCCCCTAACTCTCACCCATCACATGTGTAAGCAAGCTGAGGTATAGGAGAATGAGGTGAGAGTTAGGACCGAAGACCAATGCACACCCTGATGCCGGTTGGGGTGGCTAAGGTGCAAGGGGTCTTTCAGCCCAACACCAGTAGTAATGAACTGCAATGCATACACAAGCGCTAACAGTTATGCACATGGTAATGCAAATGGAAATGGTAACACAAACGTTAATAGAAATGCAAGCGCAAAGTGATGCCAAAGTGAACAGTGAGACAAATGGAGATGCAAGCGTGCATGGAAATGCAAGTGGTAATGTGCACGGTCATGGTACCACTATTGTAAATGCAAATGTTAACTGTTACAGCAACAATAACACCAACGGGAACAGAAATGGAAAGGCAAACACAAATTTGTATGGAAATGCAAAGCGTAGCATGCACGGTCATGGTACCACAATTGCAAATGCAAATGGTAATGGTAACAGCACAAATAATGCCAAAGGAAACAGAGATGGAAAGGCAAATGCAAGCGTGTATGGAAATGCAAACCATAATGCGCATGATCACGGTACTGCAATTGGAAATGCAAATGGTAACTGTAACAGCTAAAATAATGCCAAAGAAAACAGAAATACAAATGCAAGCACATACAGAAATGCAAACCATTATGTGCATAGTCACAGTATCGCAATTGTAAATGCAAATGGTAATGGTAACAGCAACAATAACGCCAAAAGAAACAGAAACGCAAAAGCTAGTGCGTACAGAAACGCAAACTGTAACACGCATGTTTACGGTGCTGCAATTGTAAATGCTAATGGTAAATGAAACAGCAACAATAACACCAAAGGAAACAGAAACAGAAATGCAAAAGGAAGTGCATACAAAAACGTAAACCGTAATGCGCACAGTCCCGCTACCGCAATTGGAAACGCAAATGGTAATGGTAACAGCAGCAATAATGAAAAAGGAAACAGAAATGCAAATGCAAGCATGTACAGAAAAGCAAATCGTAAAGTGCATAGGCACGGGAATGCAATTGGAATTGCAAATGGTAACGGTAATAACAACGATGATGCAAAACAAAAGACAAACACAAACACAAATGGAAGGGCTGCCACAAATGCAAATGATAATGTGCACAGTGACACAAAGTGAAACACAAACAGAAACAGTACTGTAGACACAAATGGTAACAGTAATGCAAATGCAAGTGCAAACGAAAATGCAAAGGGTAATGCACACGGTGGAGTACATGAGAATGGTAACGCAAATGGGTATGGAACCGCAAGTGGAAACGGTAAGGGAAACAGTAACAAAAGTGCACACCTGGGTTTTCCCCAACAGCTGCATAGAGAAACACAGCTAGTACAAAGAATGTATGCATAAATAATGGGGCTCAGAGCAGAAAATGCGGAGTTGGAATAGTAAATTGCTTATATCTCAGGAACCGTACGACGTAGAAAAAAATTAAAATTTCATATGAATTATGACTTTACTGGCTAGTTTTGCACTTAGCCCCTGCTTGGGGGGCTAAGCACTTTTCTAATGAAAAGTCCGTATCTTGCACTGTTTCCGAGATACAGGCCCCGTAACGCATGGCGGACACAGTAATGTTATCCTATGGGAAAAAACATGAACTTCAGAGTGATATAACCTTGCCACCCTGTAATATTTTTACACCAAACCACCAAAAGGCACATCTGTAGGATGTTGTCTTTTTTCCCTCCAAATTTTAGCCCAAAAGACCAAACCGTTATTTGGCAGCAGAGTGGCAAAGAATTCCTGTCATGCAGCGGACACCGTAATGTTACTCTATGGGAAAAATCGTCAACTTTGGAGTACCATAACTGTGCAGCCGTCTAATATTTTTTCACCAAACCACAAAAGGGCACATCTGTAGGAAATTGGCTGTCTTCTCTTTAAATTTCAGCCCAAAAGACCAAACTGTTCTTTTGCAGCAGAGTGGCAAACAATTCCTGTTATTTTGGCCTTAGTGTTGAAAAGTAGTGTCATGATTTGTGACACCTTTAGCAAAAATTTGTGACAGTGTTGCAAGTGTGATACTACTTTGTGACACTACTTTTCCCAAAAATTTGGAAAACATATTTCTGGGGTGTTTAACCCCAAAATAAAGACATGGTTAGCATCCTCAGGGCTTGACTAGGTAAACACAAAAATAATTATGTCCCTAGATGGTCACAATTTTAAATGCACATTTCTGTGATCAGTAAATGAAAACAAAATGGTTTATCTGCAACACTACTAGGGTAATTTGCAACACTAAAAAGTGCATTTGTGACACTGTTGAACTTTTTGTTAACTTTTCCCATTGACTATAATGGGAAACTTGTTTTTTGAATAACTTTTGAACTGTTCAATATTTTTTCAAGAAATCTTCAAAAGGCACATAGGGGACCCTGGCCGCACGTTCCCTGAAGTTTTCAGATCAGTCACACAAATCGTGCAACCTGTAGGCGTGAGCAAAGAATGCGCAAAAAAACATAAATGCACCCCAGAATGTCACTTAATAACTCCACAGCCATATATCCAACTTGAACAAAAGTTGGCAGATCCCAAGATCTATGGATATGCCCCATGACACTCAAATTTCAGGCAGATCTGTTGAACGGTGGAAAAGTTATTAAGGTGCAAAATTTCACCATTTAACCTTAAATGGGGTACTCAACCCTAACTATGGTAGCACTACTGTGCTACCATAATATATCTCAAAGTACAAAGTAATGCCACCTAGAATCTATATCAGCTAATATTACTGTTAATACAAATGTCACAGTAAAATATTATATACCATGGATAAGAACTCTGGTGATAACTGTACATATGTGTACTTGTGAATAAATCTCTTGGAACTTCCAGTGTACTTTAAGTTTTTATAATTTATAAATAACCTTTCTAATAAATTTCCTTAAAAGTCCTTAAAAGGTCCAATTCTCAAATATTCTTTTTTTACCATGTCCAGTTATATATGCAGGACTCTTCACAATCCCATCCGATAAAGTTTAGCCATGTATTCTTAGCTTCTTGACTTGTCTTGTTTCTCAGCTGTTCCTGCTGTTGGTTATTTCACTCATTTTCCTTCCTTGGCTAATGATTTGTGATCTGTGTTAAAAAAAGGCACACTGCAACCTGTGCCAATATTAAATTATCTTAAAACTCCCTTTGAGTTTATAAAAATTATTCAGCTATAACAAAAACCAAGATAAATCAGAATTTTAAAGTACCTCTAAAACTTTTTAATTAATCATTCGTATGTTCTAAATAACCTCTTGTTCCCTTTGTCCTCCTTCTACCTTTCCTTTCAAGTAAATATATCCTGAAATAAATTATAATATAATAGAATTACTCTAATACTGCAACACCCACAACAACTTAAAATTAATACAGTTATTTCTATTGTAAAAGCAGAGTATTCAAGTCTTTCACCTTAATAGCAATATGCAAATAATTTATCAAATTTATCAGATATATGCATTAGGAAGGCTTTATTATAGAGATCAATTAACTAATACAAATAAAAACTGCTTATACTTGCTATTTCTATGCCACCATTAAACTTTCCTTAAAGGATTATTATACCTTAGAGCAAGAGCAAGAAATTTAGGCTCAGAGGCAGCTGGATTTATTGTCTTTATGATAGAGCCCTCTGATAAAATAGTGGAATTGGAGCACATGCATAAGCTTTGAAAAGCACTCCAGCAAAATAATTGCCAATCAGAAGGCTGGCAAATACACTTTGTAGCTCCAAGCTCGATTCACAATCTTTGCAACTCTATAAATAAATACAAAATATTTTATTTTTTTATTTTAGTCATTGGAAACTGGGTAAGGCCCATTAGGCACAAGTGCCTGTTTTCAGGGGTGATTTGGGAGCACTGGAGAGGTTAAGTGACTTGCTTAGAGTCACACAATATGCAAGCAGAGGTTGTGGGAATCAAACCCAGGTCTGCTGGATGTACCAAGCTCATTCACAGCTTGTTACTCTAACCTCTAGGCTATACTTTCAACAATTAGTTTTTACTACTAATAATAAATGTCCACAAGCACTCAGACAGGAATCACAAGCCTGAAATGTTAACCATGCAGTGACTTTTTATTAATATAGAGAGTGTGTGCTTTCTTAAACATTTCTTATTTTTGAAGCACAAAAATGAAAGGCAGTACTAATCCGTTTTTTATGATCTCTGTTAGACTGTCCATGTTCATTCTGCAAATTCACTCATTGTGAAACCAAAAAATGCTGCATGGCTCTATTGCCTAGTCCACAGGGTGTTCCAAAATATCACAATGGTATCTGCACCATGCTAGAATATTTTAGTAGGGAACCGAGTCTATACAAACTCAGCGGCCTTTTCGCCTTTCAAATTCTAGGCTATACTGCCAGCCTCAGTATTGAATATAGTATTAAGTTCTTATAAAATAGCAATAAAACATTCATATAATATTTATATCATCGGTTTCAACTTTTGCTGTTGCTGCTTACCATGTTTCCTCCATTCACGGAGTTTAGGTTAAGATGCATGCGCTAAGTTGAATTATGTTGCATGCTATTTAAAAAAAGTGTATATATTCTATGATATCCTAATCCAATGCTACTCCAATGCAGCAAAAGCAAAGTATTGAGCAAAGTTGTAAACTGAAATAACTAAATCTGGTAGATCTGATCAATTCAGCTGTATGTTTGGAAATCTTTTAGAAATGATGCTGCTGCTCCAAAAATTCCACACTTGCTCAATAAGTAGGGCTGTAGCCTTTGTGTTAATCAGCAGGCTCCTCCTCAAGGTCAAATATTTTAATTGACCATGTGCTTTGCAATTAACCAGTTGCCTCTGATATACCAGCCAATAGTGATTAGGCAATTAAATTAAATGCTATGGTTTAGTTTCATTTGATTAGTACTATTGCCAAGATAACTTAAAGGAAATGTCGAAGATTTCGGTAGCTCATTACCATCTTCTGGGGATAGCCATTTGAGCACAGAAAGGAATGTTTTCCTTAAGTCAACTACAGGAGGAAAGTGATCAAAAAGTGTGCTGAACAGATGGCCAAGCAACCCCTTCAGTTCCTGACCTGCTGGCCCCACCTCTATGCTCAGGTAGTTTGTGATATCTACCCAGGCAGAACACAGGAATATGCCACATAGAAGGCATTGGAGGAAATGTTTGAAACCATTTGATGTATGTTAAAGCAACCTTTGTTATAAATAAAAGTAATTGTTCAACTAATAGGGTCCCTGTTAGTTGAGCAGTGACTTTTATTTATGTCAAAGGTTGCTTTAGTATATACAGCATCAAACAGTTCAGAAAATGTCCACCTTTGACTTCTATGTGGCACACCCCCTCCCTCTGCCTGGTTAGACATCACAAAACATCTGAGTGAGGGGTGGGCTGGCTGACCAGGAAGTGAAAGAGTTCAATTGGCTATCTACTCAGCATAATTTTTAATCTTTTCCCTTCTGTAGAGGACTTAATGAAAAAAATTCCTTTCTGGGCTCAAATGAGTGTCACTAGCACAAGGTAATGGACTAATGTATTTTAAAAGCCATTACCAAAATCTTAGACATTCTCTTTAATCTATTAGGAGCCTTTATCTACTTATGTACTCCTGCTGTTTCTACTTATGTACTCCTGCTAATTCTAAGTTTTTCTCCTTTCCTCGTTTTCTCGTTTTGCCATGTTCACTAAAAGTCCTGACTAAATTATCAA
The DNA here is from genome assembly GCA_016271365.2 of Neoceratodus forsteri. Lineage (NCBI taxonomy): Eukaryota > Metazoa > Chordata > Ceratodontiformes > Ceratodontidae > Neoceratodus > Neoceratodus forsteri. The sequence continues at coordinate 1,696,722,964 of CM057449.1, read as the reverse complement.
GCCTTTTATCAAGCTTAATTAGTTTCCAACTTTGACTCCTAACTACAATGCAGTGCTACAAGAGCGTACCACAAACCTCTTCACATATGAAATTTAAACACACAGACTCACACTACCGGCATATATAAATAATAAGTATATAAATCAATTCTGTGTCAATTCTATATCAGCTATTGACTCTGTATTAACTGCACAGTTTATGTGAAAACAAAACAAAAAACACAAAAAACAATTAAGCAAATTTCTGGGTTATGTTTGTACACAAAAGAAAGGAAATTAAAAAAGGGATTATAATTATAAAAGGAATTCAAATGGCATACTTGTATGAATATATAGTACTTATATGAGTATATAGATGTATGGGTACATTGAATATAAAAAGAGCTTTTTAACTCTTTTTATATACAGATAATATACGGTTCTTATATTAATAGGTCCTCTGTATATGGCAAGTACACCAATTTATGACTAGTTTTAGCACAGTCTAGTATTGTTTCTTATGGCTTTCTTTCTTTTCTTCTCCACCTTTCTTATCCCAAATTTCTCAGGTTCTGGCACGTAGTGTCTTAACCCCCTGTGAGATTTGCTGACATCGGGAGAGTCACGCAGGCTTCGGACACCTCAGACTCCTCATCACACTCTCCTTTAGGCAGGACACTAGCTGTTTAGAACACAGAATCAAGGAAGTACAAGTTGGACTGGAAAGATCTGACAACATATAACAGCATAACGGCAATACAGAGCCAGTCACACGGGCAATGATGGCATACCTGTTGTAGCTGTAAAAAGGCTTTTGTCAGACTCCTGCTTTCACTGCTCCTCCTCAGCAATGCAGTGTGCAGCTTCTTCACAGCCTCCTATCATACAACTCCCAGAATCCTCTTGAATGATTTATTACTCCGTGTAGAACATCCTCAGACTCCAATCCCTGTGGTTTTAGCCAAAATTCAAAGGTTTACTGACATTTCAGCTTACAAGCTGCATCTCGGGAAAACTAAAGTTTTGGCACTCAATATTCTAATGAGTAAGTAAGAGATTTTGGAGTTGGGCCTTGTCTGGGAGTCCCAATTGCTTATGTATCTGGGTGTTAAGCTCTCTAGACATCCTTCTGAGCTTATTAAAAATAATTTGGGCCTTCTCTTGCACACCATCAAATTAAATCTTCAGTGCTGTCCCCGTCTACCTCTGACTTTATGGGGACACATTAGTGTTATAAAAATGAATATTTTAACCCACATTTTATATCCCCTGGGTATGCTTAACATATCTTTAAACAATGGTTTCTCCATCTCTAGCATATCCTCAGTGACTTTTTATGACAGGACAAGGCAATGTGCAGAGTCTATTGTAAATATTCAGCCCTCACAAAATTGGGGCGGGGGGATGAAACTTGACATTTTATTTCTTTATTATTGTGCCCTTCATGCTAGTAAATTTTTGTGGCTGGGGATGTCAGGGGTTGGGAAATGACTATTCCATTGTTCCCTCTTGGCTATATATTGAACTGGACCTGTGTAGAGTACCTAGGATTCAACTAAAGAGCCTCCTTTATATTAAGCCTGCTTGGACTCCTGTAGCTCTTAAAGTGACCCCTATATTTTGATCTCTAAAAGCCTTGGTACAACTCACTTCTCATTTACATTTGAATTTTTTGTATGGCACTACCCAGCCATTATATGACAGTCCTAATTTCTTATATTAACAAACATCCATACTGGCCTGTTTTTGGCCACAAGTACAACTTTGCTTTGTGGAATCCCTCCATCTAGATGGGATATTTCTTCTTTTTTCTGCTTTTTGGGACTGCTACATGGTACTGGGACATTCAGTATTTAAGTATTTTCAGCTCATGCACACCATCTCTGCACACTTGGGCCCTGGCCCCTGGTCTGGGAATAATGGGGAGCTGCTGGCCAACTTTATATCTATTGCAGACCACCCCTGCTCTATTTCGAATCTGTATCAGGAGTTGCAATCCCTCGACCCTGCAGGGCCAATGGGAGGGGGCTGCTACTACTGGTGTAATGCTCTTGGTGTGCTGTCATATCTCAAAGAATGGCAATCCATGTGGACTTCATTATATAAATACATTAAGCAAGATAGCTGCCATCTTATTCAATATAAAGTTTTATACAATCTTTATTTTACCCCTTCTCTCTTAGCTGTGATGGGCTGACTGTCTTCCCCTCTGTGTACTCTGTGTGGCCTGGAGAAGGGAATCCTTAAGTATGTATTATGGGACAGCGTTAAATTGCACCCATTTTGGACCTCTATCAGGAAGCATTTGGATCCCTTGCTGGGTCTAAAACACCTGTTTATTCCCTATGCTTGCTTAGCCAATTTCTACCAAAATACGATATTCAGCCCTAGGAAGGGTTATATGGCCTTAACTGCTGTCATGGCCAAGTTTGTTATCATGCAGCACTGGCTAGATGACACCATTCCCTCACTTAGAGAATGGCACCAGGTAATTCTCCAGGTCCTGAATATAGAAAAGCAGATTGCCACTCTTCAGGATAGATATGACTTGTTTCAAAATAAATCAGTCAATTAGCATATTGATTTTGTTTCCCTGTAATGCTTCATTTCTTCCCGTGATTAGTTTTGTTGTCTTCTATTTGTATCACTTTTGGTTAGTCCACTATGTGAGATGTCACTTGTATGGTGTGCTCCAGGAGGGGAAGGGTGGGAAGGGATGGGTTTTGTTGGGACTTTTTGTATTTGTATAGTTTTTAAAAGTTAGTAGTTGGTGGTTTGTCCCTGTTTATATGCTGTATGTTTCTTATATTGTAAACTTAATAAAGCATTCTTAATTAGAAAAATATGTAGCATTTGTGCACATTTGTCCCAGACAGTATTTGTATTGCACAGCCCTAATGATTATGAATTTAGATGGGCTGGCCTGCTACTGTGGATTTACCCAAGAAGGAGAATTACTTTGAAAGGGAACAAGTGTGTACTAGGCCCTTAGAGAAATAGAATCCTCAAAGGAGAACTGCACTGAACCTGTACATAACTTTTATGAATAAAATCTATTCTTAAGTAATGGCTCCAGTTCTGTGATTATTCCAGCTATACAGGCCTTTTAAGGCTCAGTCCACAAAGAAATACTCTCCAGCAGAGGGGTGCCTATGGAGGCTGGAGGTGCAGAGAGGTCCTGCTTTACACATTCAGAGATGTCCATACATCTATAGTCCTGGCTGCACACCTCCTCCATACCCGATCCCTAGCCATTCACACTGCTAATAGCCTAGCCAGATGGGATGGGAAAGTAGACAAGATTAGACATGCATGAGGCCAATCCGGGGATCCTATTTTGTGATGTGAAAGGCCAGAAGGGAAAGAGACTACACAGCCTGAACAGCTGCTTTAGCACCTACACACCCTTTCTGCCAGGCAACAGAACTCTCTGTGGGGACCGTTTGGCCCCTCTCTACCTGTTCCAGCCCACTATGTAGACTGGGAGGGCTGTGGTTTCAGCTGGCACTGGCCACTTAAACCAGCAAATAATCTTGTTGATCCAATGGAGATATGTCAGTTCTTGAAGGACTGCCATATCACATGGTCCCCCACTCCATGTGGAATGTAGGATTCACTACACTGACAACCCAATCTGATTGGATGTATGGTGTCCTATGCAGGTCTCCCCTTTATCACCCCTTTCCCTGTGTGGTGCTCCATACATGCATGCCACTGGAGGACGGAGCTGTAGATACCATCCATTGTGGACTGGCACTGGGATGTGCAGCCAGAATATTCTCATTTCAATCATATCCTGATCACCTTAATGGACTGAGCCCTTAGTTAGTGGGTGTTTCTGACTGGTGATACAGTAAGTGTCATTTTAGTGCTGTTGGATGTAACTTATGTCCTTCTCATTTCCAGAGTTCTTTAGTAGAGCACAGGTGTATTGTGACAAAAATGTACAGTAAGAGTTTAGCGAGGATACATATTACATCACGGAGTTCAAAATGGTCCTTACCACCACAGTGTAAATCAGTAGAAATGCCCAGTGGGCAAACTAAAAAGTTTGTATAGATAGAACAATAACACAATTTGAATCAGTATTTAAAATACAGCTTCTATTGGGAAATAGAGAAGCTGCCAAGTATTGCAGCAGTTGGCCATTTGTCAGGGGATCTCGCACCCTGGACCTGGGGGAAAGGGAGAAAGGGAGAAAGGGCCTCCTCTTGAGTTGGGACAGGCCATTGCAACACCCTAAGAGGTGGCACTACTGAGGCTGCCCACAGGGTGGGGGGCATTCAGGGGGCGCGGCAGAGAGAGAGAGAGAGAGAGAGACAGAGAGAGGGGTTAAATTGAGATGAGGGCCAGCAGCTCCCTCTCTTTCTCCTCCTTTCTTTGGATCAGCAAACACAGCCACAGAGCTCATGCAGTCCCAAGACTTCATACCGTCTCTATAGTTAGGTAGGAGCTCCTGCTCCAATAGGTTATTAATAGGAATTCAGACCAGGTAGGCTCCGATGTTTCTTGTCTAGTGATACTAGCATGTCTGGTTTAAGGATCAAATGAACCATTTTGTCCAAAGCTTAAATTCACAAGAATTCAAATCCTTGTGTCATGGTTAATATTTTCTAAAAATATGCTGTTTGGTTTTGTGTTGTTCCTTACAACAGCATCTGTTAGTGTGCTCTGCAGTAGCTGAAAACAGTAAAGATTCTTCTGTCCCTATCACTGAGGCCAGCAGAGAGATGACATCATTTTGGTCTAGCCTGCTGCTTCAGCAGTTAAGTCCCTGATTAACTGAAGAAGTTGTTGCAAATCCCAGTCAGAGTATTCTGTAGAGCTAATTGTTTTCACTCCAAGTTTGTTACTAACCCATCTTGTTTGTGCTTTGACAGATTAGCTTAAAATCTATTGTTCTGTTCTCATAAAAAGTTGATCATTTGAGATTCAGTGCTAAACTAAAGCAGTATGAATGAATGTTTGTGTCTAATAGATATAAAACAAATCTAATTTGTGTTAATTCATAGAAGTAGTGTGGTTTGTTTTCAAATTTCTTTATGCCCCTCAATCACTGGCTTACCCAAACTGTCTCCGGCAAGGACTCTTGGTTTGACCTGTTCCCGCCTGCCTGAAGCCTCAGAGCTCCACTCTCCTGAAATGGGCCCTTTTCCCTCCACATCTCCCTGTCACCTGACCCCACCAGCTCTGAGACCTCCGGGGATGGACCACTGACCCCTGGTGCTCTATCTGAAATCTAATTGAGTGAGCAGGGAGTTGGAGGAAGTGCCAGAGGCAAAGATGAAAGGCCCAGTATTGGGCATGGGGCAACCATTGGTCCCATCATCACCTATTGGATGCCAGGGTTTTTTTCTTGTTCTGTCCCTCCATTGGCCTAGCAGTGCTATACGTACTAGTGTGGTGCAAGCGTGCTCCCATGCATGCCCACAGGAATGCCACCATGACCAATCCCCCTTGCATGGATCACGAGTGCTGCTGAATCCCCAGTCTCCACTAGGAGTCACCAGACCATGGGATCAACATTCCCCCCTCTTTTAGGAAAGGAGAGCAGTCCTCCAGACACTTAATCCTTTCCTCCCTTGCTGACCCCTGAAGACCCGAGTCTGCTCCCGAATCTGATTCACCAGCATGGCATGAGTTGTGGCATCCAGCACCTCAACCCTCAATGCCACTGGGTTGGGAAGTTGTGTGTCTTTGATGTAGCCTCCATAAATAGGTTCATGTGAGAACAATATTATTTTTATGTCAGATTGACAAACAGATGTCTGCCACACTCTGCTGTTTCAGGAACATGTACTGTATGAACTCACAGAATTCAGCTTTTTGAGGGTTTCTGTATGAAAATACATCATGTATGTGTATAACTAGAAATACTATATGGCATCCTGATGCCCCTGTCTCCTGCCTGACAGTTGAGGCAGCAGCACTCTGCTGCCCCACTTCCCAAACCTCACAAGCCCCCTGTCTCCTGCCCCCTTTTGAGGCTGCTGCACACTACTGCCCACTATCTTCTCCACACAGTTGAGACTACTTCAGCCTGCTTCCCCCTGTCCCCTACCCCCACAGTCAGGGCCACTGCACCCTGTTGCACCCTGTTCCTTTCTCCACAGTCCAGCCCACTGTGCTCTGTTAAGCCCTACAACCCCAGGTCCCCTGCCTTCACAGTTGAGGCTGCTGCACCATGCTGCCCCATGCCACCAGAGGTGGAGAATTTGCTGCACCTGCTACCCAATTCCAATGCCCCAACCAGGGAAGGCTGCTGCACCACACGCACCTGTCCCATAGTCAGGGCCAATGGACCTTGATGCCCTCCTGTGCCCTGCCACATTGTTGAGGTGTTTGCACAATGCTGTCCTCGGTCTCTGCCTGCTACATCCAAGTTGCTGCACTCTGCACCTGTTTACACAGTCAAGGCTGCTGTGGTCTGCTGTCCCCTAGAGCCCCATACCTCCATAGTTAGTGCTGCTGCACCATGCTGCCACTTGCCATAAGACAATCAGGGCATGTACTACACCCTGTCCCCTGCCACTACAGTTGAGGAAGTTTCTCCCTGTTGCCCCCAGCCACCAGAGTCAGATCCTTTGCTACACCCTGCTGCCCATGTCCCTTGTCCCAGACAGGCATGTCTGCTGCACCCTGTCCCCTGATGCCTACCTATTTCCTGCCTGAACAGTTAGGGCTGCTACACCCTGTCTCCTACCCAAACAGTTAGGGCTGCTGCACCCTGCTTTCCTCTGTCCCCACCCTATAACACAAGACAAAAGTTTTTTTTTTCTTTTCTTTCTAGCAGTTTGAGCAGTGCACCAATGGATATGACTCTGGTGGCAGGGAGCAGCATGGTGCAACAACCCTAACTGTAGATGCAACAGGCTCTATGGTGCAGCAGGGCACAGTGGTGGCAGAGGACAGAGGACGGCATGGTACAAAAGCCTTGACTGGGGCAGGACACAGTTGAGCATCAGGTACAGCAGCCCTGACTCTAAGATGGGGTGCACTGCACGTATTGCAGCAGCCTTATGCATTTGGAGCAATGGAAGTGGGTAGCAGGGTGCAGCAGAAGCCCAACCTTTGGTGGCATGGGGCAGCATGGTGCAGCAGCCCCAACTGTAGAGGCAGAGGCCATAGGACTCCAGGGCTTAGCAGAGCACAGCAGCCCAGTCTGTGAAGACTGGAACAGGGAGCAACATGGTTCATTGGCCCTGACTGTAGGGGTGGGGGACTGAGGGAAGCAGGGCACAGCAACCTCAACTGAGGGGCAGGAGACAGGGACATCAGGATGCCATTTGGTATTTCTAGTTATACACATACATGATGTATTTTCACACAGAAACCCTCAAAGAACTGAGTTTTGTGAGTTCATACAGTACATGTTCCTGAAATAGCGGAGTGTGGCAGACACCTGTTTTTCAATCTGACATAAAACAAAATTGTTCTCAAATGAACCTATTTATGGAAGCTACATCAAAGACACACTACGTCTATGAATTAACACAATTTAGATTTATTTGATATCCATTAAAAAACCCTGTGTTATACAGTCAGAAAACAATGCAGAGTTTTGATGAGATAGAACTGACAGCTGTGATACAGACAAGGTGATTTCTCAGAAACACTCATTCATACCACTTCAAGTTCAGCACTGAATCTCAAATTATCAACTTTTTATGAGGACAGAATGATAGATTTTAAGCTAATCTATCTAAACACAAACCAGATGGGCTAGTAACCAACTTGGAGTGAAAACAATAAACTGTACAGACTACTCTGACTGGGAAGTACAACAGCTTCTTCAGTCAATCAGGTACTTAAAGGGGCACTGTCAGCTTTACCCCTCCATTTTTTCCTACATCCCATCAGTGTATATCTTGTCACCCTCCTATGAAATGAGTACTCTAGAATCACCCTCTATGTCTGAAAATCCAGACTTTTTACCTGCTTTGCTGTTTTTTACATTGTATGTTTATTGTCCGGGACGAGCTGAAATCCCACACCTACTGGAAGTAGAGAGAGCTCAGGAATGCGCATCTGCCACGAGCACTGTTCCGAACTGCATATTTTTCACAAGCATGGTTTAAAAACATGCTCTGCTGGTCTGCCACAGTAATCCAAAGTGTTGGTGGGGTTACCAAAAAGAAACCGAGTGCTGTAAATTTTCTAATAACATTTGAAACCGGGGGCCGAAATCCCGAGCATGCCCAAAAGCACTACGCTCTTTCGCATGCACGGGATCTTTGACAAGTCTTCTGTTGTGCATTCATGTGAATTCAGGCGTTTATTAAAAATATGGAAAACTGGTTGTTCATTTGATCTTTAGTACTAACTTACCCTGGACTACAATCTGGCTAGCTAGACCACATAGCCATTGAACCAGGGTATCTAAAAGGAGTTCCACAGGCTTGTTATCTAGTTTTTTGCTTCCTTTTAGTAGTCAGCAAAAAAAAAAAAAGTGTAGTGTGCTTGCTGTCCAGATAGTTTTAGAGAAAGGACAAGCTGCAGCTCAGTGGCACACTGAAAGGGTATTGGGCTTAGTAGGCTGAAAACTCAGTATTTCAAATCTTGGCAGGAACATAAGCATTTTCTAGAGCACACAGTTGCTTTCCTGGTTGGGGCATTCAACCAAGCTGGAATTCTGGGGAGCTCATATGCTCCCCTTCAGAATGACTGATGTTACATTGATTTTCTGAGATTTCTCAGATATCTTTTTCACATAGTATGCCACTAACACCCATGCTTCAGATGTTGAAGCTGCAATTTGTTTTATAAAAAAATTTGTCATAGTCAGGGTTTTTTTATGTTTTATCAGCACTTTGTTTCTGCCCCCCTCCCAGTTTTCTGTGTGCAGCCACACCCCCAGAATGATGTAATGCAAGGGATCTGTCAATGTTTTACATAGAGCAACAAGGATTTCTGGGTAAATTATACAGTTGACTTAAATGTTCGTTACTCAGAGGTGCAGTTCCTTGTTTTGGTGGTGGTGACTGCACCTAATATGTAGATGTGCATAGCAGGGCATTGTGGTTTCAATAAGAAGTTGTTTTCCTATTTCCTTACTGTGAGGTCTCATTTTTCTGTAGTAGATTCAACAATAGCTGTCATATGTTTATTTTCAAAACAAGGCATTGTTTATACTAATTTATATAAAGAGGCAATGTGGGTATAGTATATAGCAGTCTCCTATTTCAGTAGTGCAGTTGTCTGCAATAACAAGATGAACCAACAGTGATCTCTGTTTCAAAACAGTGCTCAAAGAGCAGGTATTTACTTCTAAGAACTAGAAAACTGACTATTTCATTTGTTGTATTTTGATGTGTTAATAATTACTTTGCACTTGTATGATAAAATATTTGTTAGTGCAGTGAAACAAGTGGATTTTCACTTATGCTTCTCGTGCTGCTAGTAAAAAAAGAATTCAGTACAATTCTGGTGTTGTGATGTCAGAAACTGCCAGCTACTTAAAAGCCCAGTGTATTTCAATGAGAAACGAAATATATTCTTCTATCCTTTTCAAAAGAAATTGATACTTATTTCATCAACAATCTTTGCCTTTTATGTGTTTGCATTATTGTGCTCTCTCTGTATGATTTTATGTTTCTAAAAACAAAAAAGTAGTTTCTCATTTCTTCTTTCCAAGTAACATCTGGTTATAAAGGAAATATAACCTGATAAATTATAACAAAAGATCACGTTATCAAAAATCATATATTTCTATTAAATATATATTTTGGTGGCAGGAAGTGTTATTTCTCCATAGAAATCTGGAAACAGGTTTGCAGTTTCCCATTGAAATATACTGGCAACCTTTCCAGTAAAGAGTTCCTGACATCATAATACAAGGATTCCATTGGATTCTTCCCTCACTAGCAGTTGGCAAAATACAAACAAATGATGAAAAAGTAAGTATAGAAACAAATAAAACCAAACTGAATGGCTGCAGAGTCATCTAAAGGCCCCAACCCTTCATTCTTTATGATACAGCTTTACTAAGCATTTGCTCTTTAAAAGCTTTGTTTCCCTTGCATGATGTCATGGTTGGGGGTTGCAGCACTGAGAAAAAAAGGGTTGGGTTATGCAAATGAAGCAGAGCACAGAAATAGAAGCTTTTTTTTACTGGAAAACAGCATATTTTGACAGTTTGAAAGGTAGGAGATTGAATCACAACTCCTGCAAGTTACTGCTCCCATTTGTTATCAAAAACCTCAGAAAATCACTCTAAAGTCTGCAGTTATGCCTTCTAATGTACTGCAGTTGGAAGGTTTCTCTTTCTGTTCCATGTCTGGCCCAGGCTCATTTCGAGAGGGCATAATAGCAAGATTTAGCAGGTATTTATGCTTCCCACCCACCTTATGCTGAAGGTCCTATTGCCACCCCTATGGATGAACAGCAGTATACTCAGGCTTACCTTGTCCAGTCATGGGGTTGGCAATCATTTGCATCCCCACCATCAGCAACTGATCCATGGTTTGGGAGCAGGGGGGAATCAGGAATGTTGTATGCTACATTCCTCACCGCTGACTTAGTGGGTACAAGCATTCATGACCAGTGACTGGAGAAGGCTGACTCATGGGTGAGGGACATATTCAGGGCTATAGTGGGCTATTCAGCTGGAAACCACCTATGCCTGCAGTCAATGTCATAGTGAGAGCCACTTCATGATGTTCCAGTTGCCCCCTTTGATTTCATTTTGTGCACTCAGCGCTATCACAGCCAGCGAGATTTTGGGCAACCATAGTTTCCCCTTTGGTCAAAAAGGGCAGTCATCTTTCTCATTAGACAGACATGCAACAAAAACAACAGCAAAAAAACAAAGGGTTACAGAATCATATTTTAGCCAATGGAGCAATATTGGTCTGTATGCCATGTAAGCACATTTTGGTCCATGATGCTGCTATATTGGACAGGGGGCCATGCAATGCACCACCACCATCTTGGGGAGGGACTCACAGCCTTAGAGATCATCCCAATATGGCGGCCATCTTGTCTGTCACCCTGACATTTACCACTCACTGCAGGCTGTCCCAGATTCCATTGCTTCATTGGCATACTGTGCTGTTCTAAGCAAGGCAAGTGCCCCTTGGAAAGTGGGCAGCCAGAGGATGACAGTGGATTCATTTTGGAATATATATGAATATATATATATATATATATATATATATAGAGAGAGAGAGATAGATATATATATATATATATATATTCACATCTAAGTGACTTTCCCTGCACAGGGAGGCAATGTATTGTAGTGGTTAAGGTTCTGGGCTATGATCCTAGAGACCTTGAGTTTGAATCCCTCAGCTTCCAATAAATATTGTCAAAAAGTTTCACCCCCTTGGCTTACTGGTCTTGGTACAGCTATAGAGTTAGGCAGCATGATGGTAGCCCCGCTGTCTGCATAGGAGTGGCATACTTGCAGGCAGGCTCCCCTCTTTCCCTTGAGGAATTTTTTGCCAATCCCAGGGAGGCCTCTATTTGGGCAAACCCAGTTGCTATGTGCAAGTCACAGAACCCCCAGTGCTCCCAGGTCACGGGAGCAGGTGCTAATGCCTAGCATGACTTAGTTGCTTCACAAGGATCAAAATCCTCCTCATCCCCCCCACCTACACCAGTAGGGCACAGTGTTGCCATTTGGGGGGGGTCTCCTCAACATCTCTCCACTGCCACAGGCATACCTTTCAACTGTCCCACTTTTAGGGGAACAGTCCCTCATTGCACTTCACCAAAGGCACCATTCTCACAGTGAGAGGATTCATTCCACATCCAAGGTAAAAAATAAAAAACAACCTAGGGACATAATTTGGGAATATATTATTGAATTAACATTGGGGGGGGGAGTTGAGGGAAGTAGCAGCAGGGCACAGGTTGTACAGCCTATGCCCTCCCCACCTTAATGCCAGTTTGGGCACTCGGCAGCAATGCTCCCCCAAGGCCAGTGTTGGCACTCCCCACCACCACCATAAACCTATGGCAACAGATAGCAAGACCCTCCAAGGGCCTGGGGTTGCTTCTCAAATAACAGGCAGTTGGGCCTAGTGAGCTTATTTGGTTATAAAGAATCAAAACCAGAACAGGGACTGGCAGTACAGCCTGGAGGTAGGTGGTATGCTGGGAAGGAAGGTGGTACAGCCAGCAGACATTCCTGAGTTGCTTCCCACAACCTCCACTGGCCTATGGTGTTAGAGCAAGTAAATTAACCTCCCCCCGGAGGTCTGGGTTATCCCTGGACACAAGGGGGGATGTGCAGCAGCAATTTGGCAGGCTGTTTGCCAAATACAAAAAATAAAAATAAAAAATAAGGCGAAGAAGGCATTTTTTTTTACATACAGGGGTTACACATGGTTGCATTGTGCCTATCATCAAGTGAGCACGTGCCCCCTCTATTTGGTTATTATGATCCCACACTGCTCTTCAGATGGCAGGACAGCACCATCCTGTGGTTAGGCTTCACCTCCCCCCTCAGGATTCAAACAGAATATGGAAGGCAGTGTTAAGATGGGGATAGATGTCACCATTGGGAATTTAAACTTGGAGGGGGAGAGACTGAGGCAGAGAACCCAAAAGAAGAGGGGGCACCCAGCCGTCACTCCCCCCAAAAGCAGAATTGTTAAATGGTAAGCAGAAAATCGCAAACAACATACAAAGACTGGACATAGCACCCAACCTGAAGGTGAAAGCATAAAGGATCTGGAGGGATCATACAAGGGTTAAGGTAGGAACACTAAGAAGATGGGAAGCAAAACTTGGAGAGGCATGTATACTGATGCCCGGAGCCTGGCAAACAAATCCCCAGAACGGATGGCCCTAATGGCTGAAGTGGAGCTGGATTTTGTGGCTGTCACTGAGACATGGTACTCAGAGACCTACGCCTGGGATGTCAAAATACCAAGGTATAACCTATACTCAAGGCCCCTGGAATTCTGCGATTCTACGGTTGCGGAATTTTCCGCAGAATTTGTATCATTCCGCAGAATTTATATAGTGACACAGAATTAATTGTTTTTGGTGAATTTTCATTCAAATATAAAGTTTTTCCATAGTGCCAGGCTTCTGCACCCATCTTGCTTATCCTGAAGCCCCTTTTCTATGCTTGGTAGGTGATGTCATCAATGACATCACTTCATATTTTAGCCAATGGCAGGGCTGCATTCTACTACAGAAATGAAAAAACTATGCCGCAGAAATCAGAAAATGCTGCAGCAGAAGTCTAGGAGCCCTGTCGCAGAAATCAGAAAATTCTGCCACAGAGCACTAGGGGCCCTGCCTATACTGGAGAGACAAAAGTGAGGAAAAAGAGGGGAGGTGTGGCTATGTACATTAGAAAAGGAATTAAGGTGACAGAGATACAGGGGGTGGGTCAGGTAGGAGCAGAGGCTCTGTGGATAACACTGGAGTTAGGAAGGGGATAGCAATCTGGACAGGAGTGGTCTACAGACCTCCAGGACAGGGGAAGAAGATAGATAAGGAACTATTAGAATCCATCTACAGAATGATGCATAATGTCAACGTACTAGTTATGGGTGACTTCAATATGCCCAACATCGACTGGAAAACATGTAGCCCAGGCGCCATGTGCCAGTGGGCTACTATCCCTACCTCATGGCTTTAATACAGGTTAAGGGGTACAATACAGAGTCAGTGTGTGTAACTCAGAGACAAGACTTGAGGAAGCCTTTTGAAACAAGATAAGTGGGTTAAGTTGGGGAGATACTTGCTGAACTTGTGTTTTTCTTTTTGTCTGTAAAATAAATTGAAAGCACAATAGCCCACATTTTAAGGGCCTTAAACTAGAGCTGTGTTTTTGCCCTGCAGTTTGGAGCTAGGTGAGAATTTTTTGGCCTGATAGTTAGGCTCAGGACATCTGCTGGGTGATAACTTGGGAGGAGGGGCTGACTGAGTCACAGTTCTGAGTGCAGGTTGATTTTGGATTTCACTAAAAAGGCTCTCACTCAGGTTGCTGCCTTAAAGGGGCACTATCAGGCTTTGGTGGTATTTTTTCCACCTTGCAATCCTGGTGGTGTTTGCTCCTCACATTCACAGAGAAAGCACACCTGGACACCCAATTACTGAAAGAAATACAAAAAATTATGTTTTTAACCCAGCATTACTTTTCAGCCTGGACGACTAATTCTCCACCAGCCTGCAGTCTGGTGCGTTCACAAGTGTTCTTGGCGCTGGAGCGCCTGTAGGCTCGTTCATGAGCACTTTAATTTTTTAAGAAGGCATATGAGTTTATTTAGAGATCTAAATCTATAGGGATCAACAAGTCTGGCAATGTAAGCCTTTCCTTGAAATGAGCAGTATATCCCATAGAAAAAACACTTTGAAAAGTGAAGTCATGACCCCTGGCAATGTGAGAAGGCAGTAAGGAGGGCTGGGGGATACTGGGATGTATAGGGAGAGGTATCACCAGTAGAAAACAGGAAGTTGTTATCCCTCTGTACAGACAGTTGGTGAGACCTTATCTGGAGTACTGTGTGCAGGTCTGGAGACCCCATCTCCACAAGGACATAGAAAGGATGGAGGCAGTGCAGAGGAGGGCAACTAAAATGGTGCAGGGTCTGCACCAGATGCCATACAAAGAGAGACTAAAGGAGCTTAATATGTATACACTCGAGGAAAAGAGGGAGAGGGGGGACATGATAGAAATGTTCAAGTTCCTGAAGGGAATCAACAAAGTCCAAGAGGGTAGCATCTTTCAGAAAACGAGATGTGGAAGAACAAGGGGGCACAATTTGAAGATAGAGGGGAGATGGCTCAGGGGCAACATGAGGAAGTATTTTTCCACAGATAGGGTAGTGTACGCATGGAAAGGCCTTCCTGAGGAGGCTGTGGAGCCAAAAACAGTTGGGGAGTTCAAGAATGTATCGGACAGACATAAGGCAATTCTAGTGGTGGGTAGGAGGAAGTAGGCTGTTGGTTAACTAGGATCTGCAGCTTATCCAAAAGGTAGGGAAATGGGCATACTGGGTGGGCCAAGTGGTCCTTATCTGCCGTCAAAGTCTATGTTTCTGTGTTTCTTTGTTTTCTGTTCTCATGACAATCGGGGGTTCTTTCCCAAAGGTATTAATAAATAGTGTGGTGCCTCCTCTCAGAATATAATTATAGTGCGCCAGATGTTTGCGTAGTACAACCCCCTTGGATGTTGTACCTAATCACCTCCCCTTTCAGTCACCCCACACACAGAGTACCACTTTAAAATGTAACTTTGCAAAACACATGCAATTAATGACAGTAGCTAATAATATGCTCTCAACCACTTTTAACAGTAAGAACCAAAATCTTTTATTATGGGGAAAGAGGAATGGCAGAGCAGACAAATAGCAATTATAATATGCAAACAGTTTCAATAACAGTGCCCACCTCCTGATAGCACATAAGCCCTCCTCCCCACAGGTACCCGTGCACCCTTCAGTCTATCTGGGTACCCAGGATTGGTGCAGGCCTGGATGTTGCCATGGGTTGGCTGGCATTGAGCCCATGGAAACACTTGGGAACTGTAGGTTTTTAATAGCTTTAAACTTGCAGGCAATGTTACACTAAACCCTCTGGTTGGGGCAAGTCCTGTATTACTCAAGGGTTTGAAGTCACCGGTTTTCAGGTTCTGGCACAGTAGGTTTAAGCAGAAAGAACAACTGCAACATGGGGCAGCAAAGCAAGTGGACATCAAAAACTGGCTAGATGACGTGGCAGGATCTGGCAGCTTGTCACCTTCTGGCTTGATTGCAAGATCTGGCCACTTGTCACCTTCATCCTGACTGGCAGGCTGGAAAGTGGGAGCACTTTGCAAGGCTTCCTGGTCCACAGTGAGCCCAGACCCAGGACTAACCCCAAGGTCCAACTCCCCAAATAGGTCCAGAGTGCCCTAGCACTCAGGTACATGCCCGTGGCTTCCTGCATCCCAATTCACCCCACTCTATAAGAGCTAACAGTTCCCCTACCAGGCTCCAAATTGTGACTGTGCAGCTTGCAGTCTCTGATTTTCATCTGAACTGCGATCAGCAGCCCTGTGATGCAGCAACAGATCCCCTAGATTTCATCTCTGCAGTGGCAATCTGCACTAACAGCATACAGTCTCTTGGGTGGCAGTTCCACATTTAAACAGCTGGATTTCAGCAGTTCTGGCAGGCTCCCAAGCACTGGAGCTCTGATGACTCATTCCCACAATTTCCTTCAGCTTCAGGACAAATTTGGCAACCTCAGTCTGTGGCACACACAGTTCAACAACCCTTTGCACAAACTAAGGATTTCTCACTCTGCTGCAGGTTCAGCTGCAAACACTAGTTGTCCGGGTGGAAGAAAAACCTTTCAAAAATTCTCAGGAGTTTTGCTGCAGAAGCCCTCGGACAGCTTCCAAACTTTTCCTCAACTCACAAAATGAGCCCTCTCAACACACTGAGAGCTCAAGACTGCTCCAAACTGCAAGTATCCCTAGGGTTTCACTCCGAAAATGGCAGCTTCTGATTGGCTGAAACATGCTGTCCTTCACAAATATTAATAAACATTAACTCTCTTTGATCATTGAGTGGTCATTGATTTGGGCATCTTAACTATGGTTCACACCTCTCCCAGCAGTCATTTCACACTGTCTCTGGGTGCCTAAGTCTCTACTTGACTGTCACTGGGGTTCAGAGTATCAAACATGGCTGCTAACACAACAGTTCAATACAGTTTTACAGTAGTCACAGTTTTAAGTTTATATAGCAGCCCAACAGTGCAGTTTCTAAAGGTCGTTGCAACACAGTTAGTTAGCAGCTTCTATTAACTGTCCCCCGGCTGCAGAGTTATGTTTTAAAAGTCCTTCCTCTGCTTGTCACTAGCTCTGAAATACAGTGTCCCCAGGAGCAGCCAGGCAGCTAATTAATATTCAGTGTTCCTTCATTAATATGTATGAGGGCTCCCATTCTATAGCGCTCATTGGCGTTCCTAAAATAAACAATCTGGAGACTCCTTGGCAGCCCCCTCCATGTGTCCAACCCCTGACTAACTTAACCTGGGGGTCAGAAGCACTGGAGAGGTATTTGGGTGACCGCTACTGTGGTCCAAAAACCACCAGGCAACTGCCAGCCTGCACACTGGTGCAGAGCTGTGCAGCAGCTCTATGACTTCACTCCTCCGGCCCCCAAATGACCAAAACAACACGAAGGGCCAGACAGAGACCCTAGTGGCCACACAGGACCAGGACAAGCGCCATAGGGCAATAGGAGGAATGAGCAGCACCCAGGGAGCAACAAGGTAAGTCCCTCCCGAAGGGGAGGTTACACTGCCCTGTGCCTTGAAAGCTTGTCATTCATGCCAAGTCCATTACCATGGACCTGGTGAAGATAAACACTAAGTATAGCAATTTAGCATATATTTTCATATACTGCATCTAGCTCAACAACTGCTTCCTAACTATACAAGCAATCAAGTACTTTGGGAATAGGCAAAAAGTAAACTATATACACAGTTACCAGTACTGGAAAGATTTTACATTTTTGATAACTGTCATGACATTTGCTAATGCACCAATAAGCATATGAACTTTTGAATTCACACTTCTGGCCAGGTTTAGAGAAACACGTTATAAGAACAGGTCAACCTTCCCTTTTAAGCTTTGTAACTTTCCCTGTTCTGAGTGGTTTGGCACTAGATGGGCACAGGACAATTTTAGGCAGAGATTTTGGTGTGACATATACACCTTTTTGGACCACATACATACGTACGTCAGTGGGAGACAATGGGGAGTCATAGGTGAGCCTTAACAGAGGTTAAATAGTTCTTTCAGAGCACTTTCACTTTCTTTGGCATTTGGAGTGATCCGTCCTGGTTCAGTGTCCACCAGTGAAGCATCCTCAGGCAAAGTGGGTTCCACCATTTCCTCTGGTTCTTCACTTGTCTCAGTCTCCTCTGGTACTTCATTTGTCTCAGTCTCCTCTTACTCTACTAGTTCAAGGTCTGCAGTTTCAGGCTTCAACTGTTCAAGTTCTTCTGCTTCAAGTTCAGTAGTGTCTCCATTTTCCTGTTTGATTACCTCCTCAGATGTAGGCCTTTGATCCAGGGATATGGTTTTAACTACAGGTTCAGAGTCCATTGATGGTTCAGAATTGTGACTTGATGCAGATAGCTCTACAGCTGGTGTATCTGTCACATTTTCTGGTATCATAATTGCCCCTTGAAGTAGCCTGGCAAGTTCTGGAGTCAGGTAATTGTAAGCTAGACAGTAACTGACTTCTTCCTCTAACTCAGAATCTGAATTGTCTTGTTCTGCCGCCTCTTCTCTGGTTACAGGGATAACTGTAGGTTGACAGGAACTCTGTTCATTTTGATGTTTGCAGGCAGCAACTCTGGTTACAGGAGGTTTAGGAGGATCTGGCTTGTCTTGTACCATGCTAATGACATTGACCACAATTGGCAGCAAGTGGTTATAGTGGATAGTTCTGTATCCACTGGTTTCTCCTTCAAGCCTTATTTTATACACAGGAAGTCCATCAAGCTTTTCAATTACACATAGGGTGTGCTACCCTATCTGTCAGCTAATTTATGTTTGCCAGGGATTCCCAGACTATGTAGTAATACTCTATCTCAAGGCAGTAACTCTGGAGCTTTTATACATCTATCATGACAGGATGCTGTTTGTTAGCTTGGTTCCTTTTAGCAGCCACCGCAGCAGCTAACTGGTAGGCTTTTTTTAGCTGTTCTCTCAGCTTTTGAACATATTGCAGGTAGTTCTCAGACTTTGTACCATTTGCAGAGACACCAAAGCACAGGTCGACTGAGAGTCAATCTTCCCTTCCGAACATCAGGCTATAGGGGGAGAACCCAGTAGCATCACTTTTCATGCAATTGTATGCATGGACCAGGGCACTAACTTGCTGGCTCCAGTTACTCTTGTTTTTTGGTTCTAAAGTACCCAACATGTCTAGTAATGAAGGGAAATAAATTCAAATCCTCTGTCCTCTCCTGACCTGACTGAGCGAGCATGGAGGAGTCGGGTAGGCTGGAGAGCAAAGACTGAGAGGGACCTTCCTTGCCAGACAGTGAATGCAGACAGTGCCGCCAGACCAGTAATCATGGCCGGTCTAGTCGGGGAGAAGTTTGAAAGCAAGTTGAGAGGTCACTGAGACTCGCACAGTCAGCACCAGACCCACTTTACTTTAGTAAGTAAACAGAACCGTTCTTCATCTTTTTGAGTGAGCAGTGCCAGTCAGTGTGTGTGTGAGGTGAGCTGTATACTAGGTGTGTTCCAAATCAATGCATATGCATCATTCATCACAACTAGTCAGATGGACTGGGTTGTCATGTCCTGTCGGTCGGCTTCTCTGGATAAATAACTGCTGCCTGCAACTTCTGCCAGACTATTTACCTTCCCACAGAATCATTCAAGGCATATCAGGTACCATTTTTGCATTATTGCACACAACGTCATCTGACAGTTTGTTTGAAGCTTATCTTATTTTATT
Organism: Neoceratodus forsteri; assembly: GCA_016271365.2. Classification (NCBI taxonomy): domain Eukaryota; kingdom Metazoa; phylum Chordata; order Ceratodontiformes; family Ceratodontidae; genus Neoceratodus; species Neoceratodus forsteri. The sequence continues at coordinate 1,696,703,552 of CM057449.1, read as the reverse complement.
GTCTGTGTTATATAGCAACAAAAATAAATGCTGCTCCTGGTTAATCTGTAGTGTATCCATTTTTTTTAGAAAGTTCAGGATGCATGCTACCTCCCCAATCCCATGACCTGCAGTGAGTTTGAAGTTTTTTTTTCTCTCCTGTAAATTAAATTAATAGCAGCAGCTTCAGAGTTCAGACTGTTTACCCACAGGTTCTGTATTATCAGACAGTGACACTTTATTCTTAAATAATGTTTTCACCACACTTAGCAACAAAAATGCTGCCCCTGACCTTTGGACCACTTGGATAAAAAAAGTTTAACCACTAGCCTCCATTTTAAAATGCTAGCCCCCCCCCCATGACCTGAAGATTTTTTTCCCCTCTAACTCCTAAAGAAGTTAAAATGGGGAGTTTTGGGCAGTGCATTTATTCTTGCAGCTTGTCTGTTATGACACTAACTTTAGTTTAGCCTTAAAATGCTACCCCTGAATGACTTGCAGTAATTGAACTCAGACCATATAGGTAAAAGTGACTTTTGTTCTGTTCAGTGCATTACTTTTTTTCTAACTAGGGAGACTCTGAATAAGAATGCACACTGTTTGGCCTTGTTCAGATCAAATGCATAAATAAGCGAGTGTTTGTGCTTGCTTGTTTGGTTATAGACTGTTTTATTCCCACCTCTAAATAAGTATAAACAGTTTATTAAAAGGAATTTTAACATTTTGACTGTAAAAATGTTCATATTCTGGAAAAGTTTTATACAAGTTTAGCTTTCAAAAGGGTATGAGTGGGACCAGGCAGGGACTCTGTGGTGTGGATGTAACTCAGCAGGACATGGCAGGGAGGGGTGTGTGTGTGTGTTTGTGTGTGTGTTGGGAGGGACACGCCTGGTGCACACTGGGTGCATGAGTCAGTGGTGGGGGGGCACCTGAAGTTTCAAGCCTATGGGCGCTATCTATGTAAACACAGCCCTGTTTGTAGTGTACTGAGTATATCACCGATGGTCGGATCTAGTTTTTGCTCTCTTTGCAGGTCTTGACTGGTCAGCTGAGGCAATGATCTCAAGTCTAAAGTAACCAGATTACAGTAGGTTATTGGAAGACAGTGACCAGAAGCACCGATACTGTACTATCCACCGGATGGGGAACAGTTTCTGTGGCTGGTTGCTCATCTATATCAATCTTTTTACATAATGCTTTTACAATCTGTAATAGATTCATGGGAAAGGATAACTCTGGATACAGTAATTTAGTACAACACACCACAGCGTGGTTTTATTTTTATACAAAAATCAGTATAAAAAGCAAATAAATAGAAATAAAAATATTCACAAAAAGAAAGAAAAATAGCCCAATGCTATGATCAAACAAAATCACTTTACTTCAAGTTTCAGACTACAATTCAATACTTCAGTTTGTCCTACTGCAAAATTATCAATACCTATTCAGGTATAGATGCTTCCTCTTGCCTTCACTCCAAGCAAGTGAGACTAGCTGCTGAGCTGATCTGCCCTTAGCCATTTCTGATGGATTTATATAGTCCTCCCACTTAATGCTAAGTCCACCCACAAAGACACATTAACAATAAAACATCCCTCGAAGGCTCGCAACCATGCCTGTACATAATAAAAATAGGTTGTTTTAAGCCTTGGTTATGAGGTTTTAGTATAGCTAGAAAGAACATACATTCTATTTTGCTGGTTAGAGTTTTAGTATCAAAACTCTTAATTACTTTTTCAGGCTAGGCTCCACCCTCTGGCCAGCCTCTTTTCCCAAACCAAGTTGGTATAAATATGGGCCATTAGGTGCCACTGCTCCTCTATAGACAGAACTCATTCACCTCCAGACAACAGCTTAGGACTTTTGGCAACTTCTACTACTTTTCCTATCTCTGATCGTACACTTCCATTGCCTAACATGAAGCCTAGGTACTTTGTCTCTGTCATTGCCACTGCTCACTTTGCTGGTTTGATCGTTAGGCCTGCCTGTTGTAGTGATTGTAGCACAGCAGTCAGCTGCATGAGATGTGTAGGCCAATTGGGACTATAAATGATCACGTCATCTAAATATGTAGCACAATATGGTGTATGAGAGGTCTGAATTTTGTCCATTAGTCTCTGGAACATGGCTGGGGCCCCATGTAAGCCACAAGGCATGGTGGTAAATTGAAACAATCCTAGGGGGGAACTGAATGCTGTTTTTTCCTTGGACTCATGCTAATGGGATCTGCCACTATTCTTTGGTCAGGTCTAGGGTGGTGATATACTTGGCATTCTGTAAGTTATCTATGATGTTGTCGATTCTTGACATCGGATAACTATCAAAGGTGGAAACTTATTTTACCTTTTGAACGTCCAGACACAGTTCGATTCCACCCTCCTTTTTTGGTACCACTACAATGGGGAAGGACCAGGCACTACTGGATGGTTCTATAATGCCTAGCCATCTAAGATTTTCAATCTCCTCCTTGACCCCAGTTCTAACCTTTTCTGGCAGTCTGTATGGCTTTTGTCTGATGGGAGTGACTTCTGTCTTTATGTGGTGTTCTACCCCCTTGGCCTTCCCTGGTACACTAGTAAACATGGGTGCAAATCCCTGTGGAACCCATGGCATCTCTTCTCTCTGGTGGTTTGAAAGTGTGGGTTTAACATCTATCTCTGTTAGACTATCATGTTCATCTAACCTCTGATATACTTCCTCAAGCTCAGACTCATCAGTTTCAGGTTGTATGTACAAACTAACAGGGATTTCCTTCCTGTCTACCCATTTCTTTAACAGGTTAGTGTGATACACCTTTTTGCATGGTATTTGTCTGGGATTCCCAGTTCATAGGTTACAGGCCCAAGCTGTCTTAATATGATATAGGGCCCGTGCCATTTCATCAGCAGTTTATTCTATGTGGTTGGGAGTAATAATAGGGCCTTATCCCCTGCCTTTAGATCCTTTGGCTTACAGTTGTGGTCATAATACATTTTCTGCTGTTTCTGGGCATCAATACAGTTTTGATGGGCCCTTTTGGTATACTCAACTAATCTCTTTTTTAGTTGTACCATATATCCAGCAGTGGTGGTCTGGCTAACTTTTGTTCCCTCCTCCCAATACTCTTTGTCAATGTCCAAGGGACCACTGGGGTTTCTCCCATAAAAGTAATGTAAAGAGGGAATTCCCTGTCACTGCCTGGGGAACCTCTCAATAAGCAAATAACAGATGGGGTAAGTATTTGTCCCAATCTCTTCCTTCATCAGGCACAAACATCCTGAGCATACGCTTTAAGGTTTGGTTAAATCTTTCTACCAACCCATCAGTTTGTGGGTGATATGGTGTAGTTCTTAAGACGCTCACACCCAACAAAAGATACATTTCCTTTAACAGGACTGCCTGGAAATTTCTCCCTTGGTCAGTAAGGATCTCCTTGGGTACCCCCAACTTGCTAAAAACATTAATCAGTTGTTCTGTGATTTGGGAAGTTTTGTCAGTTCTTAGCGGGATGGCTTTAGGGTACCTGGTAGCATAATCAGAAGTTACAAGAATATATTTATGCCCTCTACCACTTTTTTTGCAATGGCCTCACAATGTCCATGGCCATCCTCTCAAAAGGGGTACTTACTATGAGTAAGGGCATGAGAGGCACGATGTCTCTTTTGGTTATTTGGGCTACCTTCTGACATTCTGGGCAAGCTTTATAGTATTCGGCCATATCTTTATATATACTAGGTCAATAAAACCTTTGCAATAATCCTATCAGGGTTCTGTCTCTCTCTACATGTCCTGCTCTGGGAAGATCATGACCTAGATACAAAAGTTGTTTTCTATACTTGGTAGGGACTACCAGTTGTTTTATGGGTTCATCTATTTGGGCATAGGTATATGCTCTATATAAAATGTTATTTTCACATTTGTACTCTGGGGTCCACCTAGATTTTACGTATCCTACTTGTGAAAACAAACTAGCAATGGACACATCCTTATTTTGTTCTGCAGCAATATCACATTCCTCAAAAACATTGTCAATTACAATTGGTCGTAGCTGACTCTTTTTCCATTCTTGCTGCAGCTTTTTCTTGGCCCCTTTCATTTTGGTAACCTTCCCTGGGATCTCAAATACTACCTCCTCAAAGGGAAAAGTATTCCCCAGTCTTTGGGCCCTGGTCTGAGACCTGTTTTGTTATCGCCATCAATCGTTCTTTAGCTGGGGCAATTTGTTCTTCAAAATAAGGAAAATCCTGTCCAATCACTACTGGTACAGTAATTTTGGCACAATCTCCACAGTCATTATGCATGTCTTCACTTCTATGTCCAAAGTTAGTTTGGTGGTGGGGTAACGATGGACATCCCCATGGACACAAATTACACCAGTAAATGTTTCTGTTATAGAGTTTTTCTCTAGGACATCTGGATGAACAAGGGTCTGTCGGCTTCTGGTATCAATTAACCCCATCATTACTTTATCATGGATTTTTACTTGGGTAGCAAAGCTGCCCCAGTTCAAGGGGGCCAGATTGGTAGATTAATTTTTATTTTTCTAGCAGTATCTTTCAATCAGCCCTTTCCCAAAACAGTATCTACAAACTATATCGGGGTTATGAGGACTACCCCCTCTCCCTTCAGACCTACTCACATTCCTGCCTGATGGATGTGATAGAATAAATGTAGATGTTCTTACTGGTTGTTGGGTTGGGGTTAGTGGTTTTATACCCCTTCCTTGCTAGTTGCCTGGCCACCAAGAAATCCTCTGCAAAGGGAATGGCAACTTCTGCAGATTCCGGGTGATGTTCCCTGGCCCTGATTTGGACAGCTGCTAGTAAAATCTGGATAACTCTTCCATAACAACTGCCTTGATGTTGTCTAATAAGGTTTTCCCTTCTGGCTGCAATCATTTATTACAGAGCTCATTCAGTTGGGTGTAAGTCTCTCTTGGGGTGTCGTTCCCTTGATGTTTTAGGGAGCAGAAGTGCTGTCTGTATGTTTCAGTATTGATATCCAAATGTTTCAATATTTCTTTTTTGACTAAGTCATATTTCTCAGTGCTCCTGTGGTCCATATGACTGTAAGCCAATTGGGCTGAGCCTGTGAGGTAGGGAACCAGTCTTACCACCTACTGGTCTGGATGCCATGCACGTGCCTTGGCCACTCATTCAAAAGTGGTAAGGCAGGCATCAATGTCATCAGTGGGGGACATTTTTGTAAGTTTTATGTCTTTTTGGATGGTATGCATGCTATCTGTGGCTTTAGATGTCCCAATAATCTGGAGGGCCTTCATGGTGTCCGCCCATCGCTCATCCTGCCAAAGTCATTCCTTCTCTCACTCCTGGATATCTTCCAGCCATAATCACTCCATCTCCAGTTGTCTTCTGGCCAGCCACTTTGGGAGTTTTCCCATATCCTCTGGTGGTTCCTCGATGAGGACCTCTGCCAGCTCCTCTTCTTTGCTGTCCTTTTCATAGCTGTCCGTCGACTGCTGTTCGGGTTTTGCAGGGGAATTCCTCTCAAAATCCAGCTCAGGCAACAATTGCTGTCCTGTGTGCTCAGCCATCACTCTGGTCAGAGTGGGCCTTACAGGTGTTGCCATTATTCAGTACCACTGTGCCTCTTGTCACCCTGAGGTATCAGGTCTGATATCTATTGGAATCCCCCTCTTTGCTTAGGACTTCCAATATATCCCACTTCTAAAACCGAATATAATAGCTTCATGGGAAAGGATAACTCTGGACACAGTAATTTGGTACAACACACTATGGTATGGTTTTATTTTTATACAAAAATCTGTATAAAAAGCAAATAAATATAAATAAAAATATTCACAAAAGAAAAGAAAAATAGCCCAATGTTATGATAAAGCAAAATCGCCTTACTTCAGGTTTCAAACGATAATTCAATACTTCAGTTTGTCCTACTGCAAAATTGTCAGTACCTGTTCAGGTATAGATGCTTCCTTTTGCCTTCACTCCAAGCAAGTGAGACTAACTGCTGAGCTGATCTTCCCTTAGCTATTTCTGGTCATACCTCTCAACGGCTATGAATTTCACACAGCGCTATGATTTTCACATTCAAACTTACCCATGCTCTGTACAGGTTTACCGCTATTCTTATCATAATAATGTTAGAGCTATTTCTGAAGACACAAACTATTTAAATCATTAAAATAAGTTAATAGAAACATTTTTCATTAACTCTATGGGGTCAACTATTTGTAGACATATTATTCTTTAAAATAAGAAAGTGCTCCACATTCTAATCATCTGCTATGATTTTTGAAGGCCAGTGCTATGATTTTTAATGCTGAGAGGTTGAGAGGTATGTTTCTGGTGGATTTATATAGTCCTTCCATTTAATGTTAGGTCCACCCACAAAGACACATTAACAATAAAACATCCCTCGAAGGCTCTCAACCATGCCTGTACATATTAAAAACAGGTTGTTTTAAGCTTTGGTTATGAGGTTTTAGTAGAGCTAGAAAGAAATTACTTTCTATTTTGCCGGTTAGAGTTTTAGTATCAAAACTCATAATTACTTTTTCAGGCTAGGCTCCACCCTCTGGCCAGCCTCTTTTCCCCAACCAAGTTGGTATAAATATGGGCCACTAGGTGCCACTGCTCCCCTATAGATAGAACTCATTCACCTCCAGACAACAACAGGTAGACCCAGTTCTGGCCTAGAAACCTAGAAGGGTGGAGGAAAGGAAAACAGAGAACTCATACTGTTGAAACTTTTTCAGGTATAGTATACTGTATATTAACAACTTACAACATACCTGTCAACTGTACCACATTACGAGGAACGCTCCTCATTTTACTTCACAAAAGCTCCCTGTTCCACATTGTGAGAACGTGTTCCACATTCAAAGTCAACATTTGAAAGCAAAAATCCATAGTAAATGATGCAAAAAATATATTATTCAATTAATAACAGACTTTCTGAACATAAATGCAACATTTTAACAGTGTTTTGAGCTTCTTAGGTAAAGATTTGACTAAGTGTTCCACATTTTGCCCATTTGTTCCATATTTTGACAGGCAATGTTCCACATTTGGGGGACAAAAGGTTGAGAGGTATGACTTACAATATTGTAGCAGTTCTATTCTAAGTCCTTCCCTTGCTTCACATCTGAGTTTTAATGAGCCTCTTTATAAGCAAAAAAGGGGGGAGGAGGTTAACTCATAACAACAAGCATTTGTCAATGCCGAATGTTTGCTTGCTGGCATTGGCAGTGGTAGTGTAGAAGTTACAGAGCTGCGTAATAGGAATGGCAGTGAAGTATTGAACTGAAGCCAACCCCACCACCAACCTGCAGAGAGTGACAGGCATTGGGGTGTGCGTTTGGGTCGTCAGGCATAACGGCCACGCCATTTCACCACACCACCCTGCAGACACTGACAAGTGCCACGGTGTTCCTTTGTGGTCTTTGGCCCTTGCGCGCACCACATTTCATTAGGAAATATGGTGAGATGGGTGCAATATGGAGAATGGGGTGAACTTTGGGGCCGAAGAGTCCAAGGCATACCTCGATGCCTCTCAGTGACTGCAGGGTGTGGAATGGTATGAGCATCACAGGCAAGAATCCCAAGTCACACCCCTGATTCCTGTCATTCTCTATAGGGTTGGGTGTTATAGTTGAAAAGCCTAATACCTCAGGCATTCATTGGTATTTTCACTCCAAATTTTCAACATGTTTGTTTTGTGACCCCACCTCATGAACAGGGGGAATATCAGTTTGTTAGCAGAAAGCTGCTTATGCATAGTGACTACGGCATTTAGCACCACAGGTGCAAAAATATTCCAAACAGGATGTAAAAAATGACAGCTGTACTCTTTCATGGGGAGGTGTAAAAATGGCTATGTTGCAAATGTGTAGTAAAAATATTAAAAAATGGTGAAGTCACGAGCGTACATAGAAACTGTGCAACGCACACCCATAATATAATTAGGTTGGGGATTTCTTACAGCAGATTGTCAACTCAGGCATTTTGGTGCCTCCGATCATGAACAGTGTCACTGTGATTTTCTTTATCTGTGCGAACAATGATTTCCCACAGGCTTCACGCATCTCTGCACTGAAAGTGTGAAAACACACTTCGGCCATGTTGTGAAAAATGGCAGCTGTACTGTTCATAAGGAAGTGTGGAAAAATGCCACTGGTGAAAATCTGGACTGAAAATATTACAAAGTCATGAACTAACGAGGGTGCATGGAAACTGTGCAATGCTCACTCATAACACAGTCATTTTATGGACTTTTGTCATCAAATTTTCAACATAGCCATTTTAAGACCTCTGCTCATGAACAGTGTAACTGTGATTTTCTTAATCTGTCCTAAACATTGCTTTCGCACACCAACAGCACCATTGTGCGCTACATGTGCGAAAACACATTTTGGGCGACATATGAAAAATTGCAGCTGTACTGTTCATAAGGAAGTTTAATAAAATGGACATGTTGAAAATCTGGAGTGAAAATATTAAATTTGCAAACTTACGAGCATGCATAGGAACTGTGCAACGCACGCTTGTAAAAGTCATTTTTAGGAATTTTTTCACCAAATTTTCAACATAGCCATTTTAAGACCTCTGCTCATGAACAGTGTCACTGTGATTTTCTTAATTTGTCCTGTACATTGATTTCGCACACCGACTGCGCCATTGTGTGCTACATGGGCGGAAACACGTTTTGGGTGAGATGTGAAAAATGACAGCTGTACTACTCATAAGAAGGTGTGATACAATGGCAATGTTGAAAATCTGGAGTGAAAATATTGAAAATTTGCGAACTAACAACCGTGCGTAGGAACTGTACAACGCACGCTCGTAAAACAGTCATTTTTAGGACTTGTTTCACCAAATTTTCAACATAGCCATTTTAAGATGTCTGCTCATGAACAGTGTCACTGTGATTTTCTTAATTTGTCCTGTACATTGATTTCGCACACTGACTGCGCCATTGTGCGCTACATGGGAGGAAACACATTTTGGGTGAGATGTGAAAAATGACAGCTGTACTACTCATAAGTAGGCATGGTAAAATGGCAATGTTGAAAATATGGAGTGAAAATATTGAAAATTCGCGAACTTATGAGCCTGCGTAGGAACTGCGCAACACACGCTCGTAAAACAGTCATTTTTGGGAATTTTGGTACCAAATTTTCAACATGGGGTTTTTGAGACCCCTTCTCATGATTGATGTCACTGTCATGGCATTATTCAGGCCCAAAGGATGATTTCGCAGTCACTGTGTGAAATCACCCTTCGAGCCGAATAAAGCCATGACAGTGACATCAATCATGAGAAGGTCCCAAAAACCCCATGTTGAAAATTTGGTGGAAAAATTCTAAAAAATGCCTGAGATATGCAACAAAGTTGAACCTCCCTATCTAGCCCATTATACAGCTTACCGGCATTTCCTCAGTTCGCGGTCGGCTTTGAAGAGTGCAGACGTGTTCCTGGTCCACTGAAGATCATCGCCCGAGGTCCAGAGGTAAGTATGGGGTGAGGGGTGTGGAGAGGCTGGTGCGCAGTGGGTGGGTGCGGGTTGTGGGAGGGCGGGGAGACTAGCCGTGGGACCATTTTCTTTACAGGTAGAAAAAAACAAAAATACGACATGGGACTTTGCCATGCTGGGTGGGCTCCCAGGCGTGGCACAAGGATTTAATGAAGTGCCGTTCAGCTGATGGGGATGGGCACCCCGTCCGGCTAAGGAATACATTGCCACGCAGTGGGCTCCCAGCGTGCACCTCACTACTCGGGGACAGTGCAGCCGACGGGGATTGGGGCACCGCCGGCTTATATGATTACTTTCCACGCTGGGGTGGGCATCCAGTGTGGCATTTTGCAAGCCTTTGGGAGGGTAGCCAGGCGCCCAGCACAGCGGACGGGATTGGGCACCCGTCGGCTATACAGTGCATGCGAGGCGCGCACGCCCGCGGCAGAGCGTGCGTGTGTGTGTGTGTGTGTGTGTGTGTGTGTGTGTGTATGGGGAGCTGCGCGCATGAGCAGGCAATATCTTATTGCTGCTCACTCGCTTTAGCTCCCCTCAATCAGCCTGCTCACTGCATTTTGAGCGTGTCATAGACAGCTCCAAAATGCATTGGCTTACAGGGGCCGCGCCTGCCAGCACACTGACTGAATTGGAGGAGGAGGTGACACACCTCCGAAATCTCAGATGATGGCACTATGTTTCTTGCACATGCGTGCAAGCAAACATAAAAATGGACCTACTCTGTAACAAACACTGCCTAGGGCTAAATTACAGATTGGCCCATTTAGAGACTTCCTTTGTTCAACTGCAAGCACATTGTTTACTGCAAACAGCTTGGCATTATTGCTTTGTGTATTATTTATTATTATTTATTTATTTGAGATTATCAGAAAGACCTTTGAGTCAAAGACTCATTTACAAAGGTTCCATGTCATACATATAGAGCAGGGAAACAATACATGTTTTACAGGATGTTAGCATATAACAAAGATCGTGCACAGTAATGGAAAAACTATTTTTTCTTTTCTACAAATGGTGGTACATTTGTTTCAGAGGGTGAGCTACGCTTCTAGTTAGGTATGATTTAACACAAGAGTCGTACAGCCATAGCGGAGCAGAGAGTATTCAGCACTTTAGATATTTTTGCTAGCAAGCACCTTAATTCTGGTAGTATTTTAGACAACATTAACTTCAAATTTCTCTGTTCAAATTACATTTGATTTTAAATGTGAAAAAAGCTCAATGGATATTGTTTTCTGGTAGGTCCCAGGAGGTGAACCATGGCATTGGCCTAAAGGCCTTGGATGGAACTGAGTTAAGTAAGGACTCTTCTTATAAATATCTTGGAATAATTCTTGATGAGTCTATGAAATTCAATTTGCATGTTCATATGCTTTCTACTAAACTGAAAAATCATTTTTTTTATAGAAATAAATTGTGTTTTAGTCAGGCCATCTGTAAACAGCTAGTCAATTCATTGTTTTTATCACTGGCTGATTGTGGAGACTACATATATATGGGAGCTTCTGCAACTATACTGAGACCTTTGGATATTTTATATCACAGTGCCTTGAGATTTGTCTCTAGGCTGTCTTGGTTAACCCATCACTGTACACTATATTCTGTTATAGGTCTGCAGTCATTACCAAATAGACTAGTTGGTTATAATTTGTTTATAAATTTTTGTATAAAGTTCCTTCTTACATTTAAGATTGGGTACACAGAAAGAAACAAAGTAATTACATTTTATGTTCTTCTAATCTTCCACAGTTTACCTTGTCTAATTACAGAAATAGATATGGTGGTTATAAATTAGCTGTTTCAATTTCCTCCTCCTGGGTGGCTTTGCAAAATAAGCTTAAATTGTCATCGCTGATACCCATTTCATGCTTTAAATGAGTATTACAAAAAAGTATGACTCATGACTGTACCTGTTGTCTCTGAATATAGTGCTCTGTACTCTTACTGAATTATGTAAATCAGGGCCCCTGGTGTTCTGCGTCTGAATTTTCTGATTTCTGTGGCAGGGCTCCTTGACTTCTGTGGCAGCATTTTCTGATTTCTTCGGCATGATTTATTCATTTCTCTGGCAGAATGCAGTCCTGTCATTGGCTAAATATGATGTGATGTCATAGATGACATCATATGCTGAGCATAGGGGAGGGGCTTCAGGATAAACGAGGTGGGAAAGAAAGCCTGACACTATGGAAAAACAGTATATTTATATGAAAATTCACCAAAAACAATGAATTCTGCGGCGTTAAATATATTCTGCAGCATGATGCAAATTCTGTGGCAAATTCTGCAACCACAGAACCGCAGAATTCCAGGGGCCTTTATGTTACATCTAAATGTACTTGTCTATTTTATATTGCTGTTTGAATGACAGTATGTTCCTAAGGTTTGTATTGTCAATATATGTTGGATGCAATTGTAAAAGAGAGCTTGCTCTCAATTTGCTTTCCAATAACATTGAAAAATTGAAAACAAATTTATAAAGCATCTTGCACTTTATTCACTAGCACTTTGTGTAAGCTGATAAAGCACTTTCCTTGATTTTCTGCATTTGCATTTCCATCAAAGTCATAACATGTCATAAAAGCACCTCATGCTATATATTGAAATGCACAGCTGCACTTTTAACAATTTAAAATGCACATTATGTGTTTTCACAACCTACAAGGTACTTTATAACTTTTCAAAGGCATCCTATTCACTTTTTATTTCATTTTGTGAAGCAACCATCCCTTTATTTATTTAAAGGTACTTTAAACACTTTATAAGCATACAGTATATAATGCCAATGCTTGCACCTTCTTTTCATTCCTGCCAGCTAGTATGCTGGCTTTAACCTGGTGCATAGTTTGGGGAGTTTTTTTGTGAAGGATGGATATATGGAATTAGGAAATAAAGGTAGTAGGAAAAATAGGACAGACTGACTCAGGTGGCCAACCTACACCAAGGGCTGAAAAGATACAGAATAAGGTAAAGAGATAAGGTTGTGCAACAGATTTTAGTACGAAAGAAGATAAGAAAGACATACCTCTACTGGGCTTTTGGACTGGTGGAGCACAGTTCTGCCACACAGTCTGTTCTGAGATTTTTACCCAGGCTTGGCTGTCAGCAGAAGGTGCCACTAGGTGTTGGGACAAGGCATCTGCATCAATTTGGTTGAGATCCAGATGGTATTCAACACAGTAGTCATAGGTGGACATTGCTGAAGGCCACTTACACCCCGCTGCACTGAACTTTGCTGTAGTTTGCACATATGTTAAAGGATTATCAGTTCTTACAGTTATGTGCACCCCATACAGATATTGATGAAATTGGTCGACAATGGCCAATTTCAAAGCAAGGAACTCTAATTTGTGTATGAGATTTTTTTTTCTGCATTGTTCAGGCTTTGGCTAGCAAAGACAACTGGGCATAAGCCCTCTTGGTAATTCTGATAAGGGACCACCCGAGAGCACTGAAGCTGGTGTCTGTATGCAGGGTGTAGGGCATTTGAGGATCAGCATATGCTAACACTGGTGCATGAGTTAGACAGTAAATTATTTTGTCAAATGCCTTGTCACAGTTTTTGCTCCATCTTTGGCCAAAAGGTTCAGAGGGCTTGAAATACTGTTTAGGCTCAGTGTTGATATCAGACGCATTTGTTTTCTTGCTTTTATTGGCAGAAGGATATCCTTGTAGCAGATTTAAAAGGGGTCTCACCACTCTAGTGTTGTCTTTGGCAAATCTTCTGTAATAGCCACAGAAACCCAATAAACACTGTAAGTCCTTCAGATTCTGCGGCCTGGGCCAGGTGGTTAATGTCTCAACTTTGATGGGATCAGTCTGTATTCCTAGAGCTGATATTATGTGCACTACATATTTAACAGATGTCTGAAAAAGTTTACATTTATCAGTGGAAAGCTTGAGCCCAAACTCTTCCAGTTGATCTAACACTTTTAGCAATTTGGTCTAATGCTCCTCCAGGGTCTTCTCAAACAGAATGAGGATCTTGTGCCAGATAGGTTGCCCCGGTTAGGCTTACAACATCTACCAGATAATTAAAAATGGGGAGACCTGCCTAGATAACCAAGTCATTAGGAGATATGTATAACAGGACCTACCTGGTGCTTGCCTTGGTGGCTTCCCTGGGATGTGAGTCCCCATGGGATATACAAAGTTCTAGGGCTGCCATGGGTTGAGATAAACCTGCAACAAGCAAACAGAACATACACAAAGCAAACTACCTTCCATCAAGTTCAGATACTGCATCGAACATTAGTTGAACAAGCTTATGTCATGCAAACAAAACTCCTGGGACAGCTCTGGAATGGGGGAGCCTCCTGCCAGGATTAGCCACTGTGATTGAATAGGAAAGAGTTCAAGAATACAGTGAACAAAGTCAGCCTATACCCTCCTTGGGCTTCAGGGACATAGTGAAAGTTTACCAGAGATTTACATACCGGAGGACAGTGTCAGCCACAACATGGGTCATTCGGGACAGGTTGGCAACCTGTGTGAGGGAGTTTAGCACCTCTGTGAATCTGGGGATCTCCTGTGTTCTCCATCTGCACATCAGTAGTCTCTTGACCTGCATACTTAAAATCCCCAACAATTTTTGGTCCAGAGGTTGGAGGTGGGGGACTGAAGTGTGAATGCCTAAAATCAGCACCTCTTTGTCTATTGGTACTGGTTTCTGCAATATTTTGAACCCCAGGTTACTTACCACCAGCCAAAGTGGTAGAATTAATCTACAGTGCCATAGAATGTGGATTAAGTCCCCTCGCTCCTCCTGGCACTTCCAACAGAGGTCATCCTGCATCAGCTTGGCCTTATGGAGGACTGCAGGGGTCCTGTACCATGACTGAAGGATCTTGTTCTGTATTGATAAGCTTTTGGTGCCCGGGTAAGCTGTCTGGGCCATCCTCAGACAGAAATTCCATTCCTGGACTGAGATCTGTGTCTGCAGAGCCTGTTCCCATTTAAGTTTTGAGGCTTGGGATTGAGAGGGGAGAGTGGCTCTAAAGGTCGGGCATATTTTGCTAGTCTGGCCTCTCTCCAATAGTAGCCAATTCTCCACAGAAGGTGGGCCTGCCCAGGGGGCGCCTGTGGACATACTCAGTAATAGCACTTCTGATTTGGAAGAAGCACCAGAAGTTCTTAGAGGGGATCCCGTGGGAGTCACACAGTCCCTTAAAGGAGTCAAGGGTAGAGGTGCCTGGGGCATATAAATCCTGGAGATGTGTCAGACCTAGAGCAGCCCAGGTGGCCCAGGAGACTGGCATTTTATTTATTGAGATTTCAGTATTGTCCCACAGTGGGGTAAGGCACAGTTGGGCAGGGTTAGTGCTCAGCTTCTATGTAGAGCACCCCAGTAGTCCAGAGAGGGGCCTATCAACAGATAAGATTGGATACCCTTGGGGGAATGGTTGTATAACAGCAGTATCAGGTGTCCCGTCTTACTAGCTGCCCTCTCCATACCTAGCCATTGGTGGGCATCTCAGCCTGGACCTGTGAACCACCTTAATGTTTGGGTGGCCTGGAACACCCATTTATATCCTTCAGACCAAGGAAGGCCCCACCCACCTTCCGACCAATGGGACCTCAACTTATTCCTGCTATACCTACTGTAAGTCTTTTCTCCTCCCATATAAAGGCCCCTAACATGGTACCTTGCTTCTTGTACCAGGGCTGAAGGAGTTTCAGTGGGATATAGAAACATAGAAACATAGAATTTGACGGCAGATAAGGACCGCTTGGCCCACCCAGTCTGCCCATTTCCCTACCTGATGGATAAGCTGCAGATCCTAGTTAACCAGCAGCCTACTTCTTCCTACCCCCACCCCCTAGAATTGCCTTATGACTGTCCCATGCTTGCTTGAATTCCACCACTGTTTGTGACTCCACAACCTCCTCTGAAAGGCAGTTCCATACATTCACCACCCTCTCTGTGAAAAAATACTTCCTTAAATTACCTCTGAGCCGCCCCCCTTCTATCTTCAAATTGTGCCCCCTTGTTCTTGCACACCTCTTTTTTTGAAAGATGCTACCCTCTTGGACTTTGTTGATTCGCTTGAGGTACTTGAAAGTTTCTATCATGTCCCCCCTCTCCCTCCTTTCCTCGAGGCTATACACATTAAGCTCCTTAAGTCTCTCTTCATATGTCTTCCGGTGCAGACCCTGCAGCATTTTAGTTGCCCTCCTCTGGACAGCTTCCATCCTGTCTATGTCTTTGCGGATATTGGGTCTCCAGAACTGCACGCAGTACTCCAGATGGGGTCTCACTAGCTGTCTGTACAGAGGGATGATAACTTCCTGTTTTCTACTGGTGATGCCTCTCCCTATGTATCCCAGCATCCCCCCAGCCCTCCTTGCTGCCCTCTCATATTGCTTGCCCACCTTTAGGTCATCTGATATGACTACCCCCAGGTCCCTTTCCATTTTTGTTGTTGTTAGTATCTCACCCCCCATTGTGTACTCTTCCCCTGGGTTTTTGTTTCCCAGGTGCATTGCCTTGCACTTCTTAGCATTGAATCTAAGCTGCCATACATTTGACCATTCCTCTAACCTTGCCAAGTCCCTTATCATCCTTTCCACTCCACCTTGTGCATCAACTCTGTTGCAGATCTTTGTGTCATCTGCAAAGAGACATACTTTTCCTTCCAGTCCCTCTGCAATGTCACTTATAAAGACATTGAAGAGGACTGGTCCTAATACTGAACCCTGCGGTACCCCACTACTAACCCCCCTTTTTTCAGAGTGGACTCCATTTACTATTACTCTCTGTGTCCTATTCTCCAGCCAATTCTTTGCCCAGGCTGTCATCTTGGGACCCTCCCAGGCTGGCTAACTTGTATATTAATCTTTGTGTGGGACTGTGTCAAATGCCTTGCTAAAGTCTAGGTAGGCCATGTCCACAGCCCCTACTTGATCAACTACTTTGGTCACCCAGTCAAAGAAATCTATCAGATTTGTCTGGCATGACCTTCCGCTGTGAATCCATGCTGCCTTGGGTCCTGTGCCCTCTGGCCTCTAGATATTTAACAATTCTTTCCTTCAGAAGTGATTCCATCATTTTCCCTACCACTGAGGTTAAACTAACAGGTCTGTAGTTTCCTGCTTCTGCCTTGCTCCCACTTTTGTGAAGGGGAATCACATCTGCCTTCCTCCAGTCCTCGGGTACCACCCCATCCTCCCATGATTTGTTAGAGGGTAGTCAGTGGTGTCACTAGTTCTACCCTTAGTTCTTTTAGAATTCTGGGATGAATCCCATCAGGCCCCATTGCTTTTTCCACCTTCAGTTTTGAGAGTTCTTTCAGAACCCTTTCTTCTGTAAATGGGCTGGTATCAACTTCTGTATCCAGAGTGTTTCTACTGTTTGTTTTAGGTACCTCCCCCTCTTCCTTTGTAAAATACTGAGCAAAAACATTTGTTTAGTATCTCTGCCTTTTCACAGTCACCCTCTGCCCACCCTCCCTCCCTTTATTAAGCCTCACTATCCCTCCCTTGGTCTTCCTTCGCTCCTGATGTACCTATAAAGATTTTATCCCCTTCTTAACTGAGTTGGCTATCTTTTCCTCGGTTTGGGCCTTTGCTGTTCTGACTGCCTCCCAGCTTCCTTTTGCTTTAACTGATACAGTTCTCTGTCCTGTTCCTTCTGTGATTCCTTGTACTTCCTGAATGCTTTCTTCTTCTCTTGAACCTTCACTGCTACTTCCTTTGAGAACCATAGTGGTTTCTTACCTCATTTCATTTTGTTTATTTGCTTTACACAAGGCTTGATACCTCTGTGATGGCAGTTTTATTATTCCCATTGTTCTTCACCCTCCTTCCTGCCCATTTGCTAGTGCATTCCTTAGGGCACTCACCCATTTGACAAAGTCAGCCCTCCTAAAATCCAGTACCTTTGTCTTTGTATGGCTTGACTCTATTGCTGTGTTTATTGTGAACCATACTGTTTGATGGTCGCTAGTTCCCAGATGGCTACCCACTTCTACATCTGTGATCCTCTCTTCATCTCCATTTGAGAGAACCAGGTCTAAGATTGCTCCCTCTCGAGTGGGCTCCGATACTAGTTGTCTAAGGCATGCCCCCTGTAGGGCATCTAGAATAACCCCACTCTTAGAAGTGACTTCTGCAACTGCACTCCAGTTAACATCTGGCATATTCAGATCACCCATCAGCAATATCTCCCCTTTTTCTGCCATTCTAAGTATACTTTCTATCATTTCCTTGTCCATTTCCTCCCCCTGAGAAGGGGGTCTGTATACAACCCCTGTGCGTATTGTGGTGCCATTGCTGGTCTCCAAATTTACCCACAGTGCTTCTTCTCCTCCCTGTTTACCCTTTTGTTCTGTTGCTTTGATTCCTTCTCTTATGTAAAGAGCTACTCCTCCTCCTCCTCTTTTACCCTCCCTGTCCCTCCTGTAGATAGTGTATCCTGGTATGTGACAGTAAGTACATAATCTTGGGGCTGTGACCATTTTTATAGCTGATATTTTACCAGCTAGGGTAAGTTGGAGGATCCTCCATCTATCCAGTTCCATACTAATGGAGGCAAGCAGCAGTTTCAGATTCACCTTCCATATCTTGGTGAGGTCAGAGGTGATGCCTATACCAAGATAAGTGATTCCCTCAGGCAACCAGTGAAGGCTGTATGATGTGGCCATGTTTGGGGTGCATGTGTCTTAGTCTGATTAAGCCTGAGCCCTGAGAAGGTGGCAAAGTTTGAAAGGGTATTTAAGAGGAGTGGGACAACTTTGACAATGTCAGCTAGAGGGAGCAGGAGGTCATCCACGTACATATGTGTGGGGTACTCCTTCCCCCCGCTGCCACCCCGTGGATAAGGGGGTTCTGCCTGATAGCTGTGGTTCCAATGCTAAAACAAAAAGTAAAGGGGATAGTGAACAGCCTTGGCATGTACCCCTGCCTAGCGGAAAGGGAGGTGACAACATGGAGTTGGTGAGAAATTTGACTGTAGGGGAGGAGTAGATCACCTGATCCATGACCTGTACCCCTCACCCATCCACATAGTACTGAGCACCTGTTGCATGAAATCTCACTCCAGTGAGTCAAAGGCCTTCTTGAAATCAATTGCTATGGCTGTGACTGGTGTGTGAAGCAATTTGGCCTTATGCACTAAATTCACCAACGATCTGATATGATCTGCGCTGTAATGGCTTTTGACAAACCCTAACTGTGAGGGATGTATGAGGCTGGGAAGGAATGGGTTAAGCCTGTTGTCCAATATTTTGGCCAGTACCTTACTGTCGATGTTCAGCAGAGAAATGGGCAGATAACTGATTGCTTTCAGGGGATCTTTCCCCTTCTTGTGGAGGATGGTTATTACTGCCTCCCAGAATGAGGGGGGGAGGGCACCAGCTTGTAGGGCTTCGGTAAACACCTGTTGTAAAATAGGGACAATTGTGAACTGCAAGAGTTGCCATATCTTCTGAGGGGAAATCATCCCCTCCTGGAATCTTCCCTTTCTTGAAGGATAATAGCATGGAGCCTACTTCTACCACCGTGATTGGGGCATCCAGGGCCAAGGCTTGTTACTCTGAAATCATGGGGAGGTGGAGGGCACATAAGAAGGGGAGAACCTCCTCAGGGTTAGGCTGTCTAGAGGACTTATACAGCGAGGCACAGAATTTGGCCATTATTTGGTTAATCCCTTCCATTTTGGGTCTTACCCTCCTTGTTCACCAGGGCAGCTATATGCCTTTTGGCTTGCTGCTTTTCAACTGATAGGTGAGGACCTTCCCCCCCAGTACTTGTGTTTTAAATGGACAATGGACATTTTAGCTTTCCTGGAGAGGATTTCATTTACCTCCATCCTCAGGGCGGCCTCCTGACATCCTTCCTGGGAGTGGAGAGAGGGATTTTGGAGGGGTTTAAAATCTCCTCTGCCTCCTTCAGCTGTTTTTCTAGGGATGTAAGGCAAAGTTCCATTTTTCTCCAGTGCTTGTGGTCATGCCCCATTATCGCCCTTCTCAGAGTGGCTTTAAAAGCCTCCCATGTGGTGCTAGTGGAGGTGTCAGCGATAGGGTTGTTCTGAAAGAAGTCCATGGCCTCTCACTGGAGCCAAGGGGGGAATTCTGGGTCACATAGTGACAGGTGGTCTAGCCTCCAGGCTGTGGAGGTTGGGGAAGGAGGGCCCCAAGTGAAGGACAGCCGTACTGGGGCATGGTCCGAAATGACAAGAGGCAGTATCGTAGTGTCTGTGTTGTTCTGAGTGATACTGGGGGAGGTAAGCCAGTAGTCTATGCAACTGTGAGAGCTATGCACTGGAATTGAAATGTTTAATCCTGCACAGACGGATGAAAAATCCTCCATATGTATGTGAGGGCCATATCCTGCTGCAGCTGGATGAGGGCTTGTACTGCACTGGAGTGGGGCTCAAAGTTGGAGGGGGAAATGTCCAGAAATGGGTCTAAGGTAAGGTTAAAATCCTCCCCGATTAGCAGTGGCATGTCACCTGATGCTTGTGTCCCTAGCACCTGGGCTAGCTTGTAGAAAAAGGAGGGCAAGTCCTCATTGGGGGCATATATATTTCCAAGTAGCAGAAGTCCCTTTGTCATGTCCATAAGGGCAATTACCCACCTCCCCTCCGGGTCATTCACCTTCTTTGTGATTTTCCATTGCAGGGCCTTGTGCAGAAGTATGGCTACCACTGTCTTTCTGGTGGGGGCTGTGGCATGAATAACCTGACTCACCTAGTCCCTCTTTAATCTATCATGGTCTCCCCTAGTTAGCTTGGTCTGCTGAACGAAGGCCACCTCCACTTTCAGCCTTTTAAGGTGCGACAGCACCTGCATCCTTTTGTTAGGGGTGTTAAGTCCCTTAACGTTTCATGTCAGGCACATTCTGTCACCCATTTAGGATGAGAAGCTGATGTTTACATAGAAGCATAGAAGTTGAAGTCAGATAAGTACTGCAAGGCCCAACCAGTCTGCCCATTTTTTCTACCTTATGAATGTGCCATAGGCCTTTACTTTGTTAATGGCTTATCTATTCATACTCATCTGTATTGCTCCCTTATGTTACCCCATGCCTGTTTGAAGCCCTGCACTGTATTCATATCCACCACTTCCTGAGGTAGGCCATTCCATGCATCCACCACCCTTTCTATGAAAAAGAACTTCCTCACATTACCCCTTAATCAGCCTCCCTCTAATCTCTTGCTGTGTCCTCTTGTCCTGCTATTTTTCTTATATTGAAACATGTTAGACTCTTTCACCTTGTTAATGCCCTTAAGATGTTTGAATGTTTCAATCATATCATCTCTCTCCCTCCATTGCTCTAAGGTATACATATTGAGCTCTGTTAATCTGTCCTCATATGTTTTCTGATGCAGTCCGTGCACCATTTTGGTTGCCCCTCTCTGGACTGCCTCCATTTTGTTAATGTCCTTGTGCAGGTGCAGCCTCCAGTACTGCACGCAGTACTCCAGATGGGGCCTAACCAGTGTTTCGTAAAGAGGGGTTATTACCTCCCTTTTATGACTTGTGATACCCTTACTAATACACCCCAACATCCACCTAGCCTTACCAACTGCTTTAGCAGTCTGCTTGGATGATTTTAGGTCATCTGTGATGATGATGCCCAAGTTCCTTTCTTCCCTTGTGATTGCCAGCAACTCCCCCCCCCCAACCTATAGGTGGCTTCAGGGTTTCTCTTCCCTATGTGCATGATCTTGCACTTCTTTGCATTAAACTCCAGTTGCCGCTATTCCTAACATTTTGCCAGTTTATCCAGATCTCTTCTCATTCTGCCCACCCCATCTGGATTATCTACTCTGTTGCAGATGTTGGTGTCATCTGCAAACAGACACACCTTACCCTCCAGTCCATCTGCAATGTCACTGATGAAGATATTGAAGAGGACTGGCCCCAGGACTGATCCCTGAGGTACCCCACTTGTGACTTGCACCTCTTCTGACTGTATACCATTTCCCCCACTCTCTGTGTTCTGCCTGCCAACCAGTTTGCCACCCAGTTGACCAACTTCTGACCCACCCCGAGCATACCCAGCTTATTAATCAATCTTCTATGTGGAACAGTATCGAAAACTTTGCAGAAGTCAAGGTAGGTGACATCAACTGCACCCCCTTGGTTTACCACTCTGGTTACCCAGTCAAAGAAATCTATGAGATTCGTTTGACAGGACCTTCCTGTTGTAATCCCATGCTGTCTTGGACCCTGTGCTCCTATGGATTCCAGGTGTTGCACTATCCTTTCCTTAAGGAGTGCCTCCATAATCTTGCCCACTACTGAGGTAAGACTGACTGTTCTGTAGTTCCCTGTCTCCTCCCTGCTAACACTCTTATGGAGTGAGATCACATGGGCCCCTCCTCCAGTCTTCTGAGACCTCTCCTGTGTTCAGAGACTCACTAAACAGTTCTGATAATGGCTCTTCTAATTCTACCTTTAGCTCCTTTAGTACCCTGGGATGTATACTATCAGGTCCCTTTGCCTTGTCCACCCTGAGCTTAACGAGCTCTTGTAGGACTCTTTTTTTTGTGAAGGGACTTGTGCACACCTCCCTGCCCCCGTGTCCATAGTGCTGAGCTGTGGGCCCTGCCCTACATTCTCTTCAGTAAATACTGAGCAGAAGTATCTATTTAGGATAGATGCTTTTCCTTGGTCCTCCTCCACACACTCCCCCTTATCCCCCTTGATCTTACCAATACTCCCTCTGGACTTTCTCCTTTCACTAATGTATCTATAGAAAGTCTTGTCCCCTTCTTTTACTGTTTGTGCTAGTGTTTCCTTGGTTTGGGCTTTTGCCTGCCTTAAGGCCTTCCTTGCTTCCCTTAGGGAAGTTTAGTATGCCTCCCTATCTTCATCCGGCTGCGTTCCCTTATATTTCCTAAAGGCCAATCTTTTGGCCCTGACCTTTTCTGCTACTGTTTCTGAGAACCAAAGCGGTTTCCTCCTTCTTTTGCTCTTGCTTTTCTCCCTAACACAATGAGATATTGCTTTAAGTATTGCATCCTTAATGCTCGCCCACTTTGCCTGTACTCCTCACCTGTATTTCTTCTTACCATGGCTAGCTTAACTCTGTTGACCAAAGTATCAAAGCCAGCTCCTCTGAAGTACCATATTTTTGCCTTGGAATGGAATGATTTAGTCCTAGTGGCCAAATTGAACCATACCATGAGATGGTCACTGGCACCCAGGTGACCTTCTACCTGGAGATCTGTGATCCTTTCCCCATTAGTCAGTACTAGATCTAGGATAGCCCTGTCTCTTGTGGGTTGTTGTACCAGTTGTTTGAGTCCTTCCCCCTGCAGAGAATCCACTGTGTGTCTAGTTCTGGTGGATGTTTCTGCTGGTATTGACCAATCTGTATCTGGCATGTTGAAGTCTCCTAGTATCAGAACCTCCCCTTTAGCTGTCATGTTTTGTATGTCTTCTAACAGTAATGTGTCTATGTCCTCCCCCTGGTCTGGAGGCCTGTAGACAACCCCAGTTCATATGGTTGTCCCATTTCCTGTTTCCAGGGTGACCCACAGTTCTTCTGGCTCCTTATGTGTATTCTGAATTTCTGTAGCTTTGATATTTTCATTGACATAAAGAGCTACTCCCCTTTGCTTTTTGCACCTTGGACTCTTCTGAACAGTACATAGCCGGGTACTGAAGTCTCCCAAGTGTGGTTACTGGTGAACCATGTCTCACTAATAGCTACTATGTCCAGCTTAGCCTCTGTCATTGTTGTCTGTAGGTCTGGGATCTTGTTTCCCAGACTGTGGGTATTTGTGTACATGATTTTCCATTGGCCAGATTTTGGTGCGTTTGTTGGGCGAGGTCCGGCATTTCCCCCTGCGTGTCGTATGGGGAGTCAGACCTTTTTCCTTACCTGGTGATGCAAATGAACTACAAACATGCTGAAATCCCATTTGAGCACCATCTGGGGGGGAGGGGTGTTCTTCCCATTCGATGTATTGAGTGCTGCACCACTCTCCCCATTTGCTAGTTTAAATATTTTGCAAAGACATCAAACTTCTGCCCCAATTCACTGACTCCCTCCTGATGTAATCCATCGAATTTAAAGAACTTTCACTCCCAAAACTGTTGCCAGTTACCTACAAATTTGTGTCCTTTTTTCTGGCACCAGCCCTTGAGCCACATGTTTAGCTCCCCTATCTCCCCTTCTCTGACCTTCAGTCCATCTGCCCCCCCAGACCTGCAGGATCTCAGAGAAGGAGGTGCTGGACAAAATGGATGACAGTTTGTCTCCCAGCCTGGTCAGATGTTCCTTGGTCTCCACAACTGACCTGCTGGCGAGATCATTAGTCCCTTTGTGTAGCAGGGCATCAGTGTTTTCTCCTGCTTCCAGCATGATTTTATCAATGCAATCAGTGTCTCTCCATGCTGATGTACCTGGGAGACATCTGACCATTACCCCCTGCTGGAGGTAGGTATCAACTCCCCAAATCATGGAGTCTCCTATGATCAGAAGTGTTTTGGATTTCCTTCTTTTTTGTTTTGGTCCCTGTTTTGAGTGAGTTTTGTAGTGCTAGCTCCTGTGCAGCAGTGTCCTGCTCTGTAGTTTCCTCTACAACTTTATTTGATTTTGGAGATAGAGGCAGATACCTGTTTGTAGTTTTTATATGGTTTGTGGAGGTGATACGTTGGAGAGCATTGAGTGATGGGGCACCTGATTTGCCCCTCCTAACCACCTGCCAACCTTCCAGACCAACTACCCTCTACAGTTGAGGTGCTTCAGTTGGATGTTAGGGAAATGGCAGGCAGTTCTTATAATATATTTCCTCCTGAACATGCAATTGGAGGAGCACAATCTCTGCCCATGCTGCTTGGAGCTGAGCCCATAGATCTCCAATGGCCCAGCATGTAGGACAGCATCCTAAATCCTGTATAACTGCCCTTTTGAAAAGTGTCCAGCAGTGCCTGCAGTTAATAATATCCATTCCAGTTAAGTTGCCAAGTTTATAACCTGGTCCGAGTAATTAGAAGTGGGAAAATGAAAACAAAAGTTTGATTTTTTTTTCTGTTTCGTTTTTGGTTTTTGTATAAGTTGTTATAACAAGTTAAATTACTTGTGCCCTTGTAAGTGAGGTCACTGGGTGGATACTCCTCTCATCCTCCCCTTTCTGCTTTGCTACAGGAAATGTCACGACTGTGCTAGTCTATAAAAGGAGTGTAGCATTGGGTGGTTGGGGATGGGGGTGGGTGGCTGGGCCTTCCCCCTGCCAAAAAAGAAGAACCATGGACAAAGGAAACAAAGAGCTAAGAGCAGAAACAATCAACCAACAACAAATGCAGTAGCCCTGAAAGCTTAGCTTAATGATAGATAAAACTGTAAACCCTGTAAGCACCACCTGTAACAATTTCACAGAAGATATACCCAGCAAAAAACGCTTTGCTACAGAGAAAAATAAAGCAGGAACAGAAGCTATACCTTGCAAAAAACAATTTGAATCAGAGAAAATTACAGCAGTAAACTGTAAGCACAAAACAGTAACAAACCTGTAGGCACACCCTGTAATAATGCATCAGAAAGTATACCCTGCAACAGCAATTTGAATCAGAGAAGATTACAGCAGTAAACTGTTAGCAAAAAACAGTATCAAACCTTGTGAGCACAAAAGAAAATAGTAACATACTGTAAATCTGCCTAGCAAAAAGAAGCCTTAATCTTTTTCCTTGCTGTAATAATGTTGTTCCTTGCTCTGCCCTTATAAGCAAACCTAGAAGAAAAGAGCTCAGTAGAAGCTAGGTGTCTTTGCCAGCAAACCTAGTCTTCCACCACAAAAACACCAACTAACCTGACCTTTTAACCCTCCTTCTGTTGGAAGTTACCAAGACTTTGTCAGCTCCACCCCCCAATTACACTCCTAATCCCCTAGAAGAGATGTGGGAGGAAAGCAATTAGCTCTTTCAATGTGAGAAGGAGGCTACAACACCTTTGAGACCAAACAGAAAACCTTTCAGCTAAAAAAAAAAATAAAATAGTAGCAAACAGTAATTTCGCATAGCCTAATAGATAAAAAAGCCACAAAAATGTAAGCAGTACCTGTAACAATTTCACAGAAGATATACCTTGCAAAAAACACTTTGCTACAGAGAAAAATAAAAGTACTAACACAGGATATAACTTGCAAAAAACAATTTGAATCAGAGAAGATTACAGCAGTAATCTGTAAGCACAAAACAGTAACAAACCTGTAAGTACACCCTGTAATAATGCAGCAGAAAGTCTACCCTGCAACAGCAATTTGAATCAGAGAAGATTACAGCAGTAAAAAGTAAGCAAAAAACAGTATCAAACCTTGTGAGCACAAAAGAAAATAGTAACACACAGTAAATTTGCTTAGCAAAAAAAAGCATTAATCTTTTTCCTTGCTCTGATACTGTTGTTCCTTGCTCTGTCCTTATAAGCAAACCAAGAAGAAAAAGAGCTCAGGTGAAGCTAGGTGACTTTGCCAGCAAACCTAGTCTTCCCTAGTTCTCTAGTCATATTATGGAGATACTGAACTATGGAGGACAAGACCGGGAGTGTGATGGAGATCCCCAGTGGGAGCAAGCAAATGTGTCTATAGGCACTGTATGGAGAGAGATCATAAGATGGCACAGCCCAGTAGGAAAACTTTGTCCCAAACAAATCACCTATCAGAGACTCTATGTGTGTCCAGTAAAACAGCATGTAAAAGATTTCAAGGAAAAAACTATAAACAATCTGTACAACAATACCTTCATATGGGGGTTATAGAGGAGAGGTAATGTCTGCAGTCTCCTGCTGAAGGCCAGCCTCTATTCCCAGGGTGCAATCCTGTGACAATAACCCCTTGAGTCACCAGGGGGGACTAGGGTGGGTGGACCCCCGGAAAGGTTAGGTTGTCACCTTAGTGTGACAAGGTGTAGATGTCAGAGCTCACTAAATAGCCCATGAGGGAAGGCAGAGTATAGGGAAGAAAAACTGGGGCCCTGCCTGGATGGGGAAGGTGTGCAGCCCCCTCTTCATGTGGGGGCAGGAGGTGTAGCATGACAAAGAGTAAACCCACAATGCTGTGCGGCTGCATATGAGCCCCCATCCTCTTGGAAGTGGTGTTTATCTTGGGGTGGCCCAGCACCAAAACAATAAATTTGGAGTAGAGGGGCGAGGTGAAATGTGTGCATTGCCACAGGGTGTATGGGAAAGTGAGGAGATCATCTAAGAGCATTACCTGGTACCGAGTGGTAGGTGCTTTGACTGGAGCAAGACTGGAATACTTGTCAGGGGGGCATATTTCTGCTAGAGCCCACAGTGCAAGATATATGTAAAATAACATTCTCCCTGGCAGCTTTCCACCATCATCCCTGATTCGGGCACACACGGAGCACTGAGCCATGCACAATACATATTCATTGTGTAAATTTCCTTGCAGGCTCTGGCCCATATGCCCCAGCCACCCCAGCCTCTGCATAGCTCACACATGGTCATGTTCCCTGCCAGCCTCCCCCCAGCCATAAACAACAGGCCCAAAACACATTATAGTATACAGGTACATTTGTGAGGGAGAGGGGGCACTGGTACCATAATAAAAACAGTTAAGGTTTATAGCTGTTCAAATAAAACTCTAGAAGACACTGTACACGGGCGCAGCAAAGACCTTTTTATTACTAGTTAGGCCAGTGATAACAGCTTATAGACCTTCCACTACAGCCACAGGAAGTGCTCACTCTCAAAAACTCCCCCTTACTGGAGCACCTGAAACTAAGTCCCCAGGTACCGTAATTACATGTGTAGATGGTTACTTAAAATAAAGTTAACTTAACAATCTCCCACTTTTCTTTAAAGACTTAAATTTTAGCCCCCCCTTTTATAATAGCAAAGTTTAATGTCCACATGGCTAAGTGTCTTCTTCCTCAAGCTGCCACATCCCTTTACTGAGTGCTTTTAGAAGCACAAGAGCCGATGCTCCCTTTTTTGTCAAGCAGTCAGCCAGTTGTTCCTTCGTGGTAGACCAGAGAACACACTGGACCCTCTTGGCCTGAATAAGTTCTTTAATGCCACTAATTTCAAGACAAAGCCTTTTCTCTGAAACTGACTTGGTCAACTTGATAGCATCAACTAGTGAATGATTGTCCACAGTACATGTCACAGGTAAGATGTGTTTGGTACCACTGGTAGTGAGCTCTGAGTAGAGCATTGCCAGAAAGATGGCATTGTCAATTCCCTCAGCCAAAGCAAGGGTTTCCCCAGCAAGCGTGCTCTGGACTACTCTTCTTATCCTTTTTGACTGTCAGGAAAGTGGTGAAAAGCGTCCTTCCTCACCCATTAAGATAATCAGGTGACCACCCTGAATACCCCCATCTGGGAGGTTGCCTAGTGATGCATCACTAAAAACTACCAATTTTAAGGAGGCACCTTTTCCCAAACATTGAAATTTCAAAGTCACTTGTTCTGATTTCAGTTTTCGAACAATGTTGTTTGCCTCATGTATGGTTTGAACAGTGGCTTGAAACATGACATCAGGTCTGCTCTGTCTAGCAACCCAGAGAATTTGGCCTGTCTTTGACCTCAGTTGATCCTTTTCACTTTCAGTGAGAGGATCATCACGGTGTAATGCTCTTGTGGAATCCATGTGGATGGGATGAAGATTTGGTATGTAGTGTTGCTGTTGTAACTGTACAATTTTATCAACTGTATTGAACTCCATGCCCATGTAACAAAAGCTGTCATGCTCCTCACAGCCAGGCTTAAAGACATTTCTTAAGTGTGGTATTACTGTTGTGGCAAAGTTATGTGAGCCACCCCAAATGAAGTCATCAACATGGCAGGCAAGCACTCCAGCTACATTGCTATCTTGATCTAACCAGTAGAAGATGGCAGGATCCACTTGTGACATTTTTCCTCCTGTATTCAGCATAGTTTCTTTAACTTTGTTGTACCAGTACAGAGATGCATCTGCCAGACCATAGACACACTTTTTAAGTTTCCACAGTGTTCCTTCACCTTTAGCTTCAGGTGGAGGTTTGATGTAAATATCTTGAGACAACTCTGTTCCTTGTAGGAAAGCAGATTTAATGTCCATGGAATGAAGTCTCCATTGTTTTTTGACAAATTACAGTTAGAAGCAATTTTAAGGACTCTGAGGTGCACGTTGGTGAGTCTTTTGGAAGTTCATTATTGTCAAGTTCCTCAAAACCTCTGGCCACCAGATGTGCATTTGGAACTATTCCATCCGAGGTTTCTTTCAGGGTACAAACCCACCCTGTAGAAATACACTTTTGTCCATTGTCTTTGACTACGTCAAACACTCCATTGCTCTTCCAGCTACTGAGCTCATCTTGTTTTGCATAATCAAAAAGATACTTCCTTTGTAACTAGTACATCATCTTCAGAGTGTTGCACTTGGTTGTCCATAGGTTCGATGTGAAGATTGTCTACACGTGACAAGTCAACTGACCCTGCTGTATCTGAAATGGCAGAGGGTTCCAAGTAGTGTAAATTGCACCAGTGTTTGTTTTTCCCCTTAACTTTTCCTGCACGTCCAAGAACTTTTACTGTGTATGGAATCCCACTTTGTCTGTCTGTATATCTAACAATTTGTTCAGGTTTTAGATTGACACAGCTGTCTTGTCTTGACACATGGGGTTGTTGAATGTCCACTTCATCAGTATTGCCTGTGTCATTGATGAAGTCCTCTACTTCATCATTGTCTGTGCCACTCATAGTGTCCACGTTATTGTGTTCAGCATCTGGTAAAGCTGTCTCACCTTCTGCGACCTTTTGTGTAGCATGCTGATGGTCAGCCACCACTCCTTCAACTTGCTCATTATTGATTTTTCGTAACCTTGAATGATGCACCCGCACATAGGTGCCTCCATGTCTCACAAATATTACCATGCCATCCTGACCAATGATGATACCAGGTCCTTTCCACTCTGCACAATCCATGCGTTTGTAATAGACTTTGTCTCCAGTCTCATATTTTTCATCTGTAGGATGAAGTTGTTTATGCAAA
The DNA here is from genome assembly GCA_016271365.2 of Neoceratodus forsteri. Taxonomy (NCBI): domain Eukaryota; kingdom Metazoa; phylum Chordata; order Ceratodontiformes; family Ceratodontidae; genus Neoceratodus; species Neoceratodus forsteri. Next base: position 1,696,674,142 of record CM057449.1, on the reverse strand, counting down.
GCCCGATGAATTCTCTCTGAGCATTCTGCTTCGGTGAATGCTTTCCTCGCTGCATGCAATGCTGAAATATGCTGTCCTACCCATTCACTCATAGTCGTCCCTTCCAAAGCAGGTGGCTTATCAACCAGCACGGAGGAAGATTAGGTTCTGTCCAAACACTAGCTGGTATGGGCTGTAGCCATGGACATTCTGCATTGAGTTTTTTTGCCATAAGTGCCCAATCTAGGGCTGTTTTCCAATCACACTGATTAGTTTTTTTTACTTTCAATAGGATTTCAGTGAGTGTTAAATTATGTCATTCCAAAAGTCCATTGCTCCACGGACTATACCCCGCAGTTGTCTTTACTTCTATATTAACATTTTCTGCCATATCACAGATTTCATCATTGTTGAATTCTCCTCCATTGTCACTGTACAATTTTTTAGGTGGGCCATGCACACTTATCCAGGAATGAATAAACTGCTTCACAATTTCAGTAGGTTTCTTTGTAGTCACAATGCCTCCAGCACTGAAACGTGAGAAGTGATCAATAATGTGAAGATACCACACACTTGGTCCTAGCTCATGAAGGTCCACAGCCACTGTTTCATTGTACTTGGAAGCCACTGGTAGCCCAACAGCAGGCTTGGGCTTGGGTTTGCTGTATCTCAGGCATGTCTCACAGCTGTTCACTATCTGTTGTAGAATGGAAACACTCTCTTTATCATTATTACCAGAACTTCGCAGTAATTTCTGAAGCTTATCAACTGAAGCATGTCCAAATTGCTTGTGAAGTTTTAACAAAACTGTGTGCTTTTCATCTGTGGACATGTTCTCTGTCACTGTTAAAATCTCATTTTCACATGGACTCTCTGTAATGTCTTTGTCTAGAATGCTGACAAAATAATGTCCTGAAGTAGTAAGCTCAAGTATGACTGGTTGTTTAAACATCACCGCTTTGTCATTTTTAATGTCTAGCACTGCCCCTGCCTTCTTTAAGGAAGTTTTGCTTAACAACAAAGGAATATCTATAGGGACAACCTCCATTTCTATGTGACATTTTGTCTGACCTATTTTTGCTGGGATTTTTAACTCTTTTGATAGAATGCACAACTCTTCCATCTCCAAATTTGAAAGCTCTGCAATTTGGTATGTCCACCATCTTGTGCACTACATCTTGTCTAAGTTCACTTACATAGCTATCTAGCCATTTTTCTCCACAGACTGTGCATGTACACGCAGTATCAATGACTGCAGATCCTAAAGACTCTACCATAAATACCTCTGCATCAGTAGCGAACTCCTTTGAAAACAATGTGATGTTACACTGCTCTACTTCATCTATATTTGTTTTTTCCTGTATTAACTTCACTTGTTCATTTTTGTGTTGGCAGTCTTTGGCCCAATGATAAGTGCTTTGGCAAATGGCACATTTTGATCTTCTCCCATATCTATCCAATGGATTTTTGCCAGGCAATGGTGCCCTCCTGTGGTCGTTTTGATAGTGCACCATGCTATCCTGTTTTTTCTTTTGCTCAGTGAAATACGCTGCATCTTGACCCACATGAATTCCCTCTATGACTGGCACAATAGATGTCTTATCGCCAAAAATCCTCTTTAATGCTGACTTCATTGATGCAAATGTTAGGCTTGTACAGGCAGTTAAAGCCAACTGTTTATCCTTCACATCTAAGCATGAAGTATCTAACAACTTGAAAGCTAGCACAGCATCTGGCAGAATCATATTGTGTTTGCGCATGACCGTGTACCTTTGCTCAAAGTCAATAATGTAGTCCGTCGTGGACGTTGAGCTACCTCTAACAATCCGGTCAAAATTAGTATATGCGTCGTAAATCCAATCCTTCTCCTCCTTGAGAAACACATCATCAAGTGCTCTGATAAACGTCTCCATTCCCATATCTTTGTTTAAATCTTCTGCTGAAATTTCCATCCATGTCCCTCGCTCTACCCTTGTGGCAAGAAAATGCGACCGCTAGCGCTTTTTTTTTTTCCCAGTTCGGTAACACGTTGCCATATTCCAACTTCATTTTTCCAGCTTTCATATGCCCTTTTCTCATCAAATGCAGGCGGGACCCTGTAATTGCTAACCATCCTTTGCTACCAATGTTCAAATAAAACTCCAGAAGACACTGTACAGGGGCGCAGCAAAGACCTTTTTATTACTAGATAGGCCAGTGATAACAGCTTACAGACCTTCCACTACAGCTGCAGGAAGTGCTCACTCACAAAAACTCCCCCTTACTGGAGCACCTGAAACTAAGTCCCCAGGTACCGTAATTACATGTGTAGAAGGCTACTTAAAATAAAGTTAACTTAACAATAGCGACCCTCAATTCTCTACCCAGTCCATCATTTTGATGCGTTGGCCACTTGCAGATCCCTCCCAGTATGGGAGAGGGGCATCTAAACAGCAACGAGCAGCTGCTAAGAAAGCTGGTGGTGGTGGGGGGGTGGGGGAGTCCTGGTGGTCACAAAACCTGAGCAGCATGGCTTGGGCCTGGATTAGGTAGTTTGGAGTGGCCTGCCACAAAGCCACAGACTCTCTCCCCCCCTACTTACAGCCGCCACCCATGTGAGGAACAAAACTATGCAAGCAAGAAAAACAACAGAAAATAATTACTTATCTGACCACGTAGGAGCTCTGGTGTCTGGCACTAGCAAGGGGATCTGGTCAGGGGCCGCCAGACCTGGAGAGCAAGCTGGATCAGTGGATCTTGGGGAAGTCACTATGGGAGTCTGTGGTTGCTGGTTCTTCAGAGATCTTGATCCAATGGCCACCTTCATGGGAGAGTTTTCAGAGTTTTCAGAGTTGGCTAGATAGTCAGGCTGAAGCAGCAGGGTTTGCTGGCACTCCCTGGGTCCCCCAGAGGTATTCAGATGCTGCTCCAGAGATCTTGGTCTGAAGGCCTCATATCTATTGGAGGTGGAGAACCCCTGTAGGGAGTTGGGGGTCGAAATGTTAATCAGAGCTCCCTCCACATTCTTGGCTGACCCTCATTCAGAAGGATGGTCCCTCCATCCATGCTTTTTGAAGGAGTTCCTTTTGTGATTGTTCTTTAGGGGGATTCCCACTGCTAGTCTGAAGCATCTTGCCAGCCCCCCAACCTGGTGCTGTGAATCAGGGAGCACCCGTCTAACTCCTTGGTTGGAGTCTATGAGGTAGCAGGCTGGTGCAGATGGGGGTTAGTGTCCCTTGGCTAGTTTCATCTCAGGAAGTCATTCAGGGTTTCAGGGGTCTCAAAGTTCAAAGGCACCCCATTGTGCACTACCTGCATTGTGGCCGGGTAATGTAGGGAGAAGGGGAGCCCAATTTTGTGTATTGTGTGCCACGTATCAGTATAGGCCCTGTGCCTATCTAACAGTTCCTTAGAGAAGTCCTGAAAAATGCTAATGCGGTTAGATCACCAGTTGACTTGCTGGAGCTCCCTTTCCTTAGCCAGGACCATCTCCTTCTCCTGAAAATCCACACATCTGGCTATAATGGGCCAGGGCCTGTCTTGGGCCTTTGACATAGGGGCAAGGAAGCAGTGTGCTCACTCCACCTGGAGTGGTTGGAAGGGGTCCAGATTCAACATGTGAGTGTGGGCTTTCTGTAGGAAGCCCTCCATGTCACAACCTTCCACATGCTCCCGAAACCACAGACAGAGAAGGTTGTTGCGATGACCCGAGTTCTCAAGGTCATTGAATTTTGCCCCACATGTACAGGACAGTGTGCTGCTGCACTCTTAGGGCCTCCACAAGATCTTGCACATTGAGCTCGGTCACGTTGACCCACCTCTCGGTTTGAAACATCCTGGCTTCCAGGTTCTGCATGATCTGTGTGTTGCGATTAGTTGCCACCATCACCTGGGACATCTGCTCAATAAGTTGCCTGAATATCACCTTGACAGAGGAATGCTCCCAGGTTTGTGGATGCTGCAGTTTTGCCATGCTGCAGGGCCGAATACGCTGCACCACTGGTCCAAGTAAGGTACAAGTTCCAGCCAAGCTCTAAGTTCCCTGTAAAAAAGAAAGCAATAGTTAGAGTTCTCATCATTGCTGCCCCCCCCATCTGCAAGCTTGAGGAGGTTCTGACCACTGGAAATAGCAGAATTGTTTAGGATTTGTCCCTCTGGGCTGTGGAGCTGGTGATTAAACTGCCATCTTGGTAAGCATCCCTTAGTGGCAGTTCTCCTCACATCCCCTTTTAACAATAACAACCAAATCTTTTATTATGGGGAAAGAGGAATGGAAAAGCGGACAAATAGTAGCAATTTGAATATGCAAACAGTTTCAACAACAGTGCCCACCTCCCAACAGCACATTAGCACTCCTCCCCACTGGTACCAGTGCCCCCTTCAGTCTGTCTGGGTACCCAGGATCGGTGCAGGCCTGGATGTTGCCACAGGTCATCCAGCATTGGGGCCCTTGGAAACAGTTGGGAACTGTAGGTTTTTAACAGCTTTAAACTTGCAGGCAGCATTCCACTAAACCCTCTGGTCAGGGCAAGCCCTGTGTTACTCATGGGTTTGAAGTCACCAGTTTTCAGGTTCTGGCACAGAAGGTTTAAGCAGGAAGAACAACTGCAGCATGGGGCAGCAATGCAGGAGGACAGCAAAAACTGGCTAGATGATGTGGCAGGATCTGGCAGCTTGTCAGCTTCTGGCTTGATTGCAAGATCTTGCCGATTACTACCTTCAGTCTGACTGGCAGGCTGAAGAAGTGGAGCACTTCACAAGGCTTCCTGGTCCATAGTGAGCCCAGATCCAGGTGTGATATCATGATCCGACTTCGCATATGGGTCCAGAATGCCCTATCACTCAGGCATGTGCCTGTGGCTCCCTGCATCCCAATCCACCCCACTTGATAGGGGCTAACAGTTCCCCTACCTGGCTCCAAATTGTGACTGTGCAGCTTGCAGTCTCTGACTTTCACCTGAACTGGGATCAGCAGCCCTGTGATGCAGCAACAGGTCCTCTAGATTTTGCCAGGAGTTTGGCTGCAGAAGCCCTAGGTCAGCTTCCAAACATTTTCTTCACACAGAATGAACCCTCTTGACACACTGAGAGCCCAAGCCACTGCTCCAAGCTGCAACTGTCCCTGGGGTTTCACTTCAAAAATGGCAGCTTCTGATTGGCTGAAACATGCTGTCCTTCAGAAATATTAATAAACATTAACTCTTTTTGATTATTGATTGGTGATTGAGTTGGGTGCCTTAATTGTGGTTCACGCCTCTCCCAATAGTCATTTTACACTGTCTTTGGGTGCCTAAGTCTCTGATTGGCTGTCACTGGGAGTCAGAATATCAAACATGGCTGCTAATATAACAGTTCAATACAGTTTTACAGCAGTCCCAATTTTAAGTTTATATAGCTGCCCAACAGTGCAGTTTCTAAATGTCTTTGCTCCACAGTCAGTTAGCAGCCTCTATTAACTGTCCCCTGGCTACAGAGTTATGCTTGAAAAGTCCTTCCTCTGCCTGTTGCTAACTCTGAAATACAGTGTCCCCAGGAGCAGCCAGGCAGCTAATTAATATTCAGTTTTCACTCATTAATATGTATGAGGGCTCACATTCTATAGTGTTCATTGGGGCTCTGAAAAATAAACAATCTGGAGACTCCTCAGCTGCCCCCTCCATTTGTCTGACCCCTGACTAATGTAACCTGTGGTTTTGGAGCACCAGAGAGGCATTTGGGCAGCTGCTGCAGCAGCCCAAAAACCACAATGCACTATTGAGCATGTGTAGATCTCAGGCAGGCACACTGGTGCAGAAAGCAGCGTGGTGGCTCCACGACTTCACTCATCTGACCTCAAATGACCAAAACAATATGGGGGGGCCAGATGGAGACCCTAGTGAAACTAGTGAAACCACTGGCTACTCTTTTTAATAAATCATGGGAGGATGGTGTGGTACCCGAGGACTGGAGGAAGGTGGATGTGATTCCCCTTCACAAAAGTGGGTCCAAGACAGAGGCAGGAAACTACAGACCTGTCAGTCTGACCTCTGTGGTAGGGAAAGTGATGGAGTCACTTCTGAAGGAAAGAATAGTCAGTACCTAGAGGCCAGTGGAGCACAGGACCCATGGCAGCATGGGTTCTGGCAGGAAGGTCATGTCAGGCAGATCTAATAGATTTCTTTGACTGGGTGACCAAAGTAGTAGACCAGGGAGGGGCTGTGGACATGGCCTACCTAGACTTTAGCAAGGCATTTGACACAGTCCCACACAAAAGATCAATAGTCAAATTAACCATCCTGGGAGTGGTACCCAGGGTGGTAGCCTGGGTAAAACATTGGCTGGACAACAGGACACAGAAGGTAATTGTAAATGGAGTCCATTCTGAAGAAAGGGGGGTTACTAGTGGGGTACCGCAGGGTTCAGTATTGGGTCCAGTCCTTTTTAATGTCTTCATCAGTGACATTGCAGAGGGACTGGAAGGAAAAGTATGCCTTTTTGCAGATGACACAAAAATCTGCAACAGGGTTGATACACAAGGAGGCGTGGAAAGGATGAAAAGGGACTTGGCAAGGTTGGAGGAATGGTCAGAAGTATGGCAGCTAGGATTCAATGCAAAGAAGTGCAAAATAATGCACCTGGGAAATAAGAACCAGGGGAAGAATACACAATGGGGGGGAGGTAGTAACAACAACAAAAAGGAAGGTACCTGGGGTAATCATATCAGATGACCTTAAGGTTAGCAAGCAATGTGAGAAGGCAGTATGGAGGGCTGGGGTATACTGGGATGTATAGGGAGGCATCAGCAGCAGAAAACAGGAAGTTGTTATCCCTCTGTACATACAGTTGGTGAGACCCCATCTGAGTACTGTGTCCAGTTCTGGAGACCCCATCTCCATAAGAACATAGACAGGATAGAGACAGTCCAGAGGAGGCGACTAAAATGGTGCAGGGTCTGCAAGATAAGCCGATGAGGAGAGACTAAAGGAGCTTAATATGTATACCCTTGAGGAAAGAAGGAGAGGGGGACATGATAGAAACTTTAAGTACCTCAGTGGAATCAACAAAGTCCAAGAGGGTAGCATTTTTCAGAAAAAGAGACTTGCAAGAACAAGGGACACAATTTAAAGATAGAAGGAGGGCGGTTCAGGGGCAATGTGAGGAAGTATTATTACAGAGAGGGTAGTGGATGCATGGAACAGCCTTCCTGAGGAGGTTGTGGGGTCTAAAACTGTGGGAGAATTCAAGAATGCATGGGACAGACATAAGGCCATTCTTGTGGGGGGTAGGAAGAAATAGGCTGTTGGTTAACTAGGATCTGCGGCCTATCCTGTAGGTAGGGAAATGGGCAGACTAGATGGGCCTAGCGGTCCTTATCTGCCGTCAAAGTCTATGTTTCTATGTTTCGATGTTTCCTAGTGGCCACACAGGACCCAGACTGGCACCAGAAGGCAACGAGAAGAACAGGCAGCACCCAGAGGGCAACAAGGTAAGCCTCACCCGAGGAGGGGGTAACAAACATATAAAGCAGCCACAGCAAGGAGCAGGACTGCCCTGGAAGCTCTGCAAGGGGCAGGACTCAGGCAGCTGGTGATGGAGCCCGTCAGAGGGGGAGCTATCCTGAACATGGTGCTCACCAATGGGGATAGGGTAGACAGATGTACGGGTAGGCAACCATCTAGGATTCAATGATCACTGTACAGTGTCACTTTCCGTGGAATAGGAGGAGGAATCCTGCCACACAAGGGTAAAAATTATGGATTTCAAAAGGGTAAATTTCGCAAAGTTGGGGGGATGTCTGTGGAAGCATTACAGAGTAGGAAGGGAGAGAAGACGGTGGACAAGCAATGCTCAAATCGAAAGGGTGCAATTGAACAAACTACTAAGATGTGCATCAGGCAGGTGAATAAAAGTAAGAGAAGGAAGAAGCTGCTATGGTTTACAAAGGAGGTAGCCGGGGGGGTGAATGAAAACAGTAAGGCATTCAGAAAATATAAAAAAAACACAGGGAAAGGAACATAAGGAATCATACTTGGAAAAACTGAAGGAAGTCAGAGAAGCAGTTAGAAGGGCCAAAGCAAATACAAAAGAAAGAATAGCCCAGATGATTAAGAAATGAGTCAATTGGCCTTTTCTAGATACACCAGTGAAAAAAGTAAGACTAGAGGAGGGATAGTGAGGCTTAAAAGGGAAGGAGAAATGTCTACTGAGGAGAACTGGGAAAAGGAGGAAATTCAGAATTAATATTTCTGTTCAGTATTTATGAAGGAAGGAGAGGGCAAGTGACTGCCATTGAGAGAGAAAAGTGGGCAAGGACAGGGTTAAATATCAGCCCATTCAAAGAGGAGAGAGTCAGAAAAGAGCTTGAAAAGCTAAAAATAAACAAGGCAATGTGACCGGATGGAATTCCCCCCAGAATGCTAAAAGAGCTCAGAAATGAACTGGCAGCACCACTGGCAGAGTTATTCAATAAATCATTGGGAACAGGGGTGGTCCCGGATGATTAGAGAAGGGCAAATGCTGTCCCTATTCACAAGAGTGGGAGTAGGGAGGAGGTGGGTAATTATAGGCCAGTCAGCTTAACTTCGGTGGTGGGGAAACTGATGGAGGCATTGCTAAGGAAAGAATTGTGGAGTTCCTGGAATCCAGAGGACAGCAGAATCCAAAGCAGCATGGTTTCATGGGAGGTAGGTTCTGCCAGACAAACCTGATAGAATTCTTCAATTGGGTAACAAGAGTGGTGGACTGGGGGGTGGTGGATGTGGCCTACCTTGACTTTAGTAAGTCCTTTGACACCATCCCACATAGAAGGCTAATAAACAAATTGAACAGGTTCAGTGTGGGGCACAGGGTAGTGAACTGGATTATTAATTGACTAAGCAGGAGGACACAAAGAGTGGTAGTGAATGGAGCTCACTCCATGGAGAGGGAGGTAGCAAGCGGGGTGCCCCAGGGATTGGTTCTGGGCCCAATCCTCTTTAATGTTTTCATAAGCAACATTGTGGTTGGGCTGGAGAAGAAAGTCTGTCTATTCGCAGATGACCCAAAGATCTACAATAGGGCTGATACTCCACAGGGGGTGGAAAGGATGAGAAGAAACCTGGGGAAACTAGAAGAATGGTCAAGGGGATGGCAGCTGAAATCTTACACTAAAAAATGTAAAATTATATACTTGGGGCACATGAATCCAAAAGAAAAGTATTCAGTGGGGGTGGAAATGCTGACAACCACCAAGCAGGAACGAGACTTTGGGGTGATTAGAACAGACAATCTAAAAGTAGCCAGGCAATGTGAGAAAGTGATAAGGAAGGTCAGTGGTATGTTGGGGAGCATAGGGAGGGGCATCTCCAGCAGAAAACAGGAAGTGATGATGCCACTTTACAGATCACTGGTGAGACCTCATCTGAAATACTGCGTACAGTTCTGAGGCCCCACCCCAAGAAGGACATAGGAAAACTGGAGGCAGTCCAAATGCGGGCTATAAAGAGGTACAGGGCTTGCACCAGAAGACATATGAGTAAAGGTTAGCAAACCTCGACATGTATTCACTGGAGAAGAAAGGGAAAGGAGGGGATATGATAAAGACCTTTGAATACCTTAAGGGTTTTAATAGGGCCCAGGGGGAGCCTCTTTCAGAAAAAAGAAGGCTCAAAAACACGGGGTCATGATTTGAAACTCGAGGGATGTAGATTCTGGGGGAATGTGAGGAAATACTTCTTCACTGAAAGGGTGGTGGATGTCTGGAACAGCCTCCCCAAGGAAGTGATAGGGATGCAAACAGTGAATTTATTCAAAAGTGTGTGGGATAGATGTAAGGAAACCCTAGAGACAGCACAGAAAGGGTAGTCAAGGGACACTTGGGGTGGGATTATGGGCAGACTAGATGGGCCTGGTGGTCTTCATCTGCCTTCAAATTCTATGTATCTATGTATCTATGATATGAGTCATCTAGGAGCGCTAGTGAGCATAGAATTTGTGGTGATGGGGGGAAGTATTGGGGGATGGTGGCCAGGCTCAGAGGGCAGAGCCTGCACTCCCGCTTACCTCTGGAGTAACCACTCATATAACAAGCCTTCCATGGTTCTAAAGTGGTAGTTGTTGTTGCAGATCAAGACGCCCAGCCAATGGAGGAACCTAGCAGCGAAGACAATGGCAGGTCAGGGTTTCAGCGGTGAAGAGGTACCAGCCCAGAGACATCAGGGCCACCCAGACAGCAGCCACAAAAAAAAAAGAAAAGAGACAGGCAAAACAAACAACAGTTACCCCCCCCAAGATACCCAAGAATCCATGAGCAGGTAAGGCAAGGTCCAAGGCTCGGCTGTGTACTGCGAGTGGATTTGGATGAGGGTTAATCCTCCCTGGTGGAGGATTTTGGCACTGGTGGGGCTAAAGATGGGGACTCAAATCAGGGATGGCTGAATTGGTCCAATGGGCCCGACTTCGATCTCCCAGGAGGAACTAGTGGGTGAGCCACTAGAAGTGTCACTCCTGTTGGAGGCAATGCATGGAGGAGTCAGACATATGGACAGTGGACTCCCCCCCATACAGTGGCCATGCCCCACCAGCAGGGGACAGGGAGTTTCCCACCCAGGTATGCTACACATACTACATGGTGGTGGTGGTCAGGCTTAAGCCCTGGATGAACCGGAACCCAAGCAGAGTGGCAAACAGAAGAAAGGGTTCTGAAAGAACTAATAAAATTGAAGGTGGACCAAGAAATGGGGCCTGATGGAATTCACCCAAGAATTCTAAAAGAACTAAGGGTAGAACTAGTAACACCACTGACTACTCTCTTTAACAAATCATGGGAGGATGGGGTGGTACCTGAGGACCGGAGGAGGGCGGATGTGATTCCTCTTCACAAAAGTGGGAGCAGGACAGAGGCAGGAAACTACAGACCAGTTAGTTTGACCTCAGTGGTAGGAAAATGAAGAAATCACTTCTGAAGGAAAGAATTGTTGAGTACCTAGAGGCCAGTGGGGCACAGGATCCAAGGCAGCAAGGATTCCACGATGGAAAGGTCATGTCAGACGAATCTAATAGATTTCTTTGACTGGATGACCAAAGTAGTAGACCAGGGAGGGCTCTGGACATGGCCTACCTAGATTTTAGCAAGGCATTTGATACAGTCCCACATAAAGATTAATACACAAGTTAGCCAGCCTTGGAGTGGGTCCCAAGGTGGTAGCCTGGATAAAAATAGACTAGACAACAGGACACAAGGGTAGTAGTAAGCGGAGTCCACAGGAAGAAGGGGTTACTAGCGGGTACCGGGGGTTCAGTACTGGATCGGTCCTTTTAATGTCTTTATAAGTGACATTGCAGAGGAACTGGAAGGAAAAGTATGTCTCTTTGCAGATGACACAAAGATCTGCAACAGGGTTGATCACAAGATGGAGTGGAAAGGATGAGAAGGGACTTGGCAAGGTTGGAGGAATGGTCAAATGTATGGCAGCTCAGATTCAATGCAAAGAAGGTAGTAATGCACCTGGAAAACAAAAATCCAGGGAAGAGTACACAATGGGGGGTTAGATACTGACAACAGTAAAAATGGAAAGGGACCTGGGGGTAATTATATCAGATGACCCAAAGGTGGGCAAGCAATGTGAGAAGGCAGTAAGGAAGGCTGGGGGGATATTGGGATGCATAGGGAGAGGCATCAATAGTAGAAAACAGGAAGTTGTTATCCCTCTGTACAGACAGTTGGTGAGACCCCATCTGGAGTACTGTGTGCAGTTCTGGAGAACCCATCTCTGCAAAGACCTAGACAGAGTGAAGGCTGTCCAGAGGAGGGCAACCAAAATGGTGCAGGGTCTGCACCAGAAGACATACGAAGAAAGACTAAAGGAGCTTAATATGTATACCCTTGAGGAAAGAAGGGAGAGAGGGGATATGATAGAAACTTTCAAGTACCTCAAGGGAATCAACGAAGTCCAAGAGGGTAGTATCTTTCAGAAAAAAGAGATGTACAAGAACAAGGGGCACAATTTGAAGATAGAGGGGGATGGCTCAGAGGCAATGTGAGGAAGTATTTTTTCATGGAGAGGGTTGTGGATGCATGGAACAGCCTCCCTGAGGAGGTTGTGGAGTCTAAAACAGTGGGGGAATTCAAGAATGCATGGGACAGACATAAGGCAGTCCTAGTGGGGGTAGGAGGAAGTAAGCTGTTGGTTAACTAGGATCTGCAGCTTAACTGTTAGGTAGGAAAATGGGCTGACTAGGTGGGCCAAGCGGTCCTTATCTGCCATCAGATTCTATGCTTCTACGATGGTGGTCTCTCCATACTGGCAAGGAAAAGGGTGTTTCCCAACTAGGTATGAGTGTTCAGATTCCATATTCATACCCTTGGAAGGGGTACGAGATGGGAGAATTCAAGGTCCATGCTGGACTCTCCTCAGAAGATCTGGGATATATGGATAAGGGAGGTGGTTGGAGTTGAATGAGCGGTGCAGATGCTGCTCCTCCATTGCCGAATACGAGAGTATCTCCAATGGGGTGAGTGTTGAAGGAGGACGTGGGATACTTCAGAATTATTAACCACTTAACCTACCCTGGAGGGGGATTCAGTAACTGTTTAGGTTGACCCACAGTATGCATCAGTACAATGGGAGGCATTTGACAGAGAGGAGCTTGGGCCTGAATTGCCTTAGTGGACTTGGTGGCTGTGTGCACCTTCAAGGGGGCATTGGCCAGCCTGCAGAAGCGATTGCATGGGTAGTCCTTCCCAGTGGGGGTGCAATTGGGGCATTTGTGCTCCTAGGCTGTGGGACCAGGAGGTATAGTCCTGGTCTGGAAACATGGGGCGTTGTGGTGCATACCACCAAGTCCAACCAGGGCATAGGCCCCAACCCCTTTGGGGAGACTTAAGGTGCAGATTGTTTATATTGTATGTGTCTGAATATGAATGGTGGGGCAGGCCAGATACCCCAGTTGGCACACCATCTAACCAAGAAGCCTTGGGGTGGTCAAGTAAGAACAAGACTGAGCAGAGTGATGGGTGCCACTGGTATCCTAGGAAAGTGACCTGGGTGAGTTCAAGTAAGAAAAAGATTGACCAGAGTGGTGGGTGCCACTTGTGCCCAGGGAGGGTCTTGCCAGGCTCCTCCTGCAGGTTTCAGAGAGAGTAATGGTCTGCATGGCCATTCACATGAAAGTGGGAGTGGTTTCCAGCTTGAGGTTTGCTAGGTGGTGGCAGCCTAGCAGTGTAGACATAGATGGAGTAAGGCTATCCAACAAGTGGGGCTGGGCCCTCAGTTGTTAGCAGCTAGATGATACTGCTGCAGGCAGCAGGGACATCATTGCAGGTTGAAGCCCAGCAAGGGGCAGATGCACAGCTGTCCAAGAAGAAGGTACACATATGATGTACCAGGACAGAAATTTGTGGTTGATCATGGCAGCAATGATTGCTAGAGGCCAAGGATTGCCTGAGGAAGAGTTGAAACACTGCAGGTAGTCCTGAGTTGCTTAGGTGCTTTGTTAGTAATTCTCTGTTCTCTCTTACAGGTTCCCATAGTGGCGCAAGGAGCATGTGGATTTGGGTCACTCCTTCTTTTACGGGGCAGTGGAGCAGGCAGCCAGCCAGCCTAGGGAGAGCAGCTGGATATACCTCCTTGGAAAATGTGAATTTCACTGTTAGGGAGCGAAGGCCTTGCACTGGAGGAAAGGGGCTCCATAGATGGATGGTAGAGGCTCACACACAGAGGAATCCAGTCATTCTATGGATCACCTTTGGGGTGAGGATGTGGGGCCTCTGAGAGGAATAGACTAGTTAATGCAGTATAGCGTAGTGGTTTAAGGCCCTGAGCTGCAAATCTGGAGACCTGAGTTTGAATCCCACAGCCCCCGGTGCATACAGTGTGACCCTGAGCAAGTCGCTTAACTTTCCTGTGCTCCCAGGCCACACCTGTAAACATGAAACCAAAGAAATGAGCACTCAGGAACATGGAGAAATTAAATGCAAGTGTTTAATCCATGAAGAAATTCCCAATTTCTTCATGGATTAAACACTTGCATTTAATTTCTCCGTGTTCCTGAGCGCTCATTTCTTTGGTTTCATGTACGTAATTTGAGGTTAGCACCTCACGTTATGAGCACCAGCTCGAAGTGTTGCACTGTTTACAAACTTTTGGATTAATCACACCTGTAAACAAGCTTTCAGCTTAGTGTGCCACTCCTGGGTAAACAATTAGGGGAAAGAAAAAGTTAATGCTAATGAAGGAGGACCTACACTCCAAAAAATGCTGCAGGCTCCATGCTGCTGTCATTTGGTTGCACCTGTTCAGCGCAAGTGCTGGCTGCATGCAGGGTCATTGGTATATTGCTGCATGCACTGGAGTTAACTGTCGAATAAGGGCCGGTATGAATACACGGAGGAAGCAGTGGCGAGGCATGGACTAAGCCGTGCCTTCTGCTAGGACCTGTAGGCTGGCAAGGAGGGGCATTGCAGGACACAGGAACAGACTTGAGGGGCCAGGTGGGTGAATGCCATTAAGTAGGCACAATTGGAGTGAGCTACTTGGGGGGGGGTCAGACAGCATCTCTCCTGTGGTGGCTCAGGAGTATCACAGAATGATTGATACAGAAGGAAATGGGGGGACATGTTGAATTCTTCTGAAGGACTTGTCTCTTCCATTGGTATGTGGCAAGGGGACTGCAGGACCCAGGTCCAGATGGGGGGGGGGAGTCACAGTCCACCCTTATAAGGATCATCCTTCAAGGACAGCAGCGTCAGAAGGGGCAGCCAAAGGCGCCTTGGCCCCATGACCTCCTTACTCCTGACAATGGGCTCAAGATCTAGGTGGTACATCAGCCAGACAGGCGCACACTAGGGTTGGCCCAAGAATGGAGGGTAGGTGAGTGGGATGCCTAAAGTTTTTTTATTGATTTATTTCAAGTCTCAGAATACAACCTTTGAGATAGAAGTTCGTTTCCAAAGGCTCCATGTCAATCAAACAATAGATTAATACAACAGATAACAAACGTAGGTTGGATAAAGACATTAGAAGGTGGATTACACAAGCATTGGTAAACATCAAATAACATAAGATTTACATGAAGCAAGGTGGGGGATTCGTCAGGGAAATGAGATTACTGGACAGGTAAGCAACAAACAAAATTGCCGAACAAGCTATAGCAGGAATTCAGGAAGGACAGCAGGAAACAAGCTATGAGAAGCTGAGACCAACATAGGTGGGCCCATTGTCGAGGAGAGGAGGCAGAGATTGGTTGCTAGGTTAGATGTTGGAAGCTAGGAAGAAAAGGGGGGAGGAGAGTGGGGAGGGGGGAGAAGAATAGAGACTAAAAGTAGGGTCGAGGTGTAGGGATGGTGGACAATGGAAGATTGGAGAGGTGGCTGTGCTAGGGAGCTTGGGGCAGAACAGCATAGGCAGAGATGGCGGGGTAGGATTTGGTATACATAAGGCAGGCAAGAGGTCTGGGGTGGAGGTAGAGGTGCACATGGCAGGCAAGGAGGAGATAAGGTGCAGGTGGTGGTCAGAGCAGGTCCTGCAGTCAGGGGGTTATGTTATGTGGGCAGAAGCAGTGCATTAGACTTACAGGGGGAGTGGGAATTGGTAGGGCAGGAAGACAGGCAGGTGGAGATAGAAGTGCATAAGGCAGGCGAGGAAGAGATAAGTGCAGAGGGTGGTCAGAGCTTGTTCTTGAGTCAGAAGCCTATGCTTGGTGGGGCAGGAACAGTGTGTTTGACTAGCAAGGTGGGTGTGAAGCTTGGATTTAAATGGTCCGATTCGAGTTTCAGCACAGAGTTCACTAGGCAGAGAGTTAAGCAGGTGGGGGGGTGAGGTAACCAAAGGACCACTGGCCAAGGGAAGTAGGGGTGGAATGGGACTTTGTAGGGGTTGTTGCGTGCACCATGAGTCTGCCTTTGAGGTGGCTGCATATTCTCCCAACTGAGCATGCTGCTCCAAATATGTGTGCACTGATATCAATAAATGCTTGGCTGTGGCCATTTCCTCCAAGACCAGAGTCTGCATATGTTATTCCAGGGAAAGAGTAGTGGAGAGGTACCAGAACAAAATGACTTGCATACGAACCCTTAGGGACTCATTACATAGTCGCTATGTAGTGGAGCAAAGTAGTCAAAAAGACCACTTTACACCATTCCATTTTGCATCCTTTTAATATACACAACATTATTGCATGGCTTTCTTTCTGCTGTTGGAGTGTGCATTACAGCATACAGGAAAAGGGGTGGGGCTGATATGCAAATTGTGTGATATGCTATGCACAGATTCATGCCAGCCCCAGTTACATGCCAGAGTGCCACCATCTCTGAAGAACAGTTACAAGCAGAGGCACCATAGAAAGAGAATGTGTAGCAGGGCAGAAAATTAAAACCTATTAAGAAGGCGGACCAGGTGTATGCCCTGGGAAAATTTGAAAATTTAGGTGTCATTTGGTGCATTTTGGTTCTTTTTAGGCACCATTTGGAAGGTCCTAAAGTACACCAAAATTCAGTCTCATCCCCTTGTCCAAATCAAGGGGAAGAGAGAAAAGAAAGGGTGCCAAAGCCAGTCAGCTGAAGCCACCTTATTTATGCTGTCGGTCTCACCAGGATGATGAGATATACACCTGTATTACTTCAGTACACCCCTACTTAAACAATTATCTTCCAGTTTGTTTTTCAGATCTTTCTACTAGCTTTATCTGGGGTACATCACAGTAAAAAGACAGTCTTCCTGAGGCCTAAAAGTTGAACCACTCTGCAATAATCTCTAGAATACCTGGCAATCCACATTGCTTGTTGCTCTCTTCAGGTCCTTCAGTTAGTGCACTGTTTTAGAAAACTACATCTTCAACCCCAGCAAGTCATGTGCCTCTCTTCATAGCTGATTTGGAACTTCCAGCTTAAACTTTCAGGCTCCCACTAATTCATAGGCTCTGTACACTACCTTTGGCATGTACCACAGGTCCCCTCTTCTCTCTCTTCTAGCACTTTTGATGGGAGCAGTGGTCCAGCCTCGCAGATTGGTTTGAGGGAGCTGCCGATGATCTCATGATTCCCACCCCTCTGTTTTGTCCTATACAACTCCCTGATTTGTTATGCTCAGGAGTCATGACTACCCTAGGGGAGTACCTGATGCTGCCTGGTTTCTAAGGATCCCTGCCCCCCTGCTTATGTGTGGCATGGGTTGAAGATATATGAACTTTAAAACAACCATGACACTGTGGGTCGCACCTGTAAATAAAATTCATTTTTCAGTGTGTTTACCCATTAAGCAAGTAAACAAGCAAATAAAAAAAATCATTTACATATTTAGGTTCATGAGTGTTTAAAAGACAGAACCAACAGATACCGTTGCACTTTGGAAACCAGAAAACACTTTGCAGCACCACAGTGAGCTCCCAAATATCAAAACTTTTATTAGGCATACATACAAGTGCATAATACAGGATGCCCCCTGATGCAGAGCATTCATGCAGAAAAAGGCTCACAGTTCAATGACTGGTGCAGCGGGAGCTACTTGCCACTTGCCCTGGTGCTTCAACATAAACAAGTCATCATCGGGGGCATACTGTGTTATGCACTTGTACTGATGCCTAATAACAGTTTAGATTTTTCTTTGGAGCTCACTGATGTCCTGCAAGTTTTTTTCTGGTTCCAGCAGTGTAACGGTGTCTGTAGGTTCTGTTATTTGTAAGAGATAGGCAGCCCCCTTCCATCTGCACAAGCCTTGTACCATGGATCATGGTCTTACAGCCCAGGACAGTGTTTGAAAGACTGCATTGGAGGAACAACTGTGGGGAAGCACATGCCTCCAATAGCATGATGCCATTAGCAGCTCTTCAGGGTTACAACAGAGTATGATAGAGTCACAGAGGATCATCAGAGGACCAAAGTTGATTTGGGACCATTGCAACAAATTACACATTTAAGGGAGTGACAGGGGGGATCCACTGAGCACCTGGCCTAACTTAACGATTGCTGAACAGTTGAAAGATGACTTGACCACCAGGCTTGACTGGTGAGGGACCAGAAAAATCAAAGTCTTAGCCCATAAGCAGACCTTAAGTTAGAGTCCAGGGGGTGCGAGACAACTGAGATGATACAGCCTGTGAAAATGAACTCTTGTCATGGCAGGGTGACATGCAACTGTCATATCCAGACTCCATGGATGGGGCATGTCAAAAAAGGCAAAAACCCTGTTTGCATCTGTTGGCATCTTGTGACCACATTTTCATTGTGACTTAGCCACCAGGAAAGACTCCTCCCATGGTTACTGTCAGGGTTTATTGTATTCCATTTTCAGTGGTGGCTGAAATGGTTGCGGTTTTGCACCCCAACTTGCACATCCACTGACTGTGACAGTGTATGGGCCCCTGGTTTTTATTTATTCAGTAATCAAGTAACCTAAAAATATCACATACAAAGACTACTTAGTGCACCTATAATAAGTCTTATTTTTCATGGAATTGCAGTAGAAGATAATTATTTTGTGCACATGCCTTTGCAAATGTCAGTTCATTGTCTAACATTCTGCTTCATTACTGCATTCTTACTGAGGCATTGTTCATTAGACTGTCATCTGACAGCAGAACCTGGCTAGTTACTGCCCAGGGATTACTGCAGAGTGACAATGGTTACTATCATACTGCTCAACTGTCCCTGATTTTCAGGGATGTTCTTGAATTTGCCTCCAACCTTTCTTCAGTCACTCCAAAACATGACATTTCTGTCACTGAGGAGAAGGAATTTGAAACATAAAATAATGCCAGGCATTAATATTTCAGTCTAACACTCCTAATGCTTTTTACACCCAGTCACACTCAATATAACAAGTTACTTGGCAGAAAATACTACTTTTTAAGATTGTGCTCCTGATTTTGGTATTTTATCTCCAATTGTTTATGATTTATCCCTGCTTTGTAAGGTTGGGGGTTGAAAGGTATGGTTCATTTAAAAGAAGAACACATTGGGACTCCAATGCAATTCTAGTGAGAAGCTGCTCTTTTTTTGTTAACTTGGAATCATGAACAATCTGAGTTTCAAGGCCTTTCCTGTTCAAGGAGAATTTGTTTATTGCAACCCATCTTCCTAGATTAAATAGTGCCCAAGGACTAAATCCATAATCATTTTAGTGTCGCAGTGCTAACTAGTGATGTGTAAATGCCTTTTTCTGAATATTCATCTAGTATTCAATCTCAGACTCGGCACTTCAGATACTCATCTGTTCTATATTCATTATTAAGTATTTAGGCAAATTTCAGGACAATACTAAACACATTAAAAAAAAAAACCTCTACCCTCCACAAGAGGCCAGGGCTAGTCCCACGGCCACCCCCTCAACATCTCTAGCCATTTCCTGCCCTCCACCCCACCTCCCCATCCTCACATACAGACACTGAAAACATACTGGATCTTTGTCAATGTGCCAGGAGCCAACAGCATCCTGTTATCACTCCCTAGTTACCTGACACCCCTTTTAAGACTGCAAGTACTATCAGATCCAGTCTTGCTCTGCAAATTTATCAGGTAAAGTTATATGAGCAGCTGCTTCTATTACTGTATTCATAATTAGTCACGTAACTCCCCCTCCCATGTTAGCTATCCTTTTACTTTTTCAAAAGTTTTCAAACTTTTTTTAGTATTTTACTGTTTCTCTAAATAGCCCATACCTTAAGTGGGTAGTGCTACACAGGTGTTAACTGTGTTGACCAGAGTATCAGTCTCTTTGTATGTGTTCAACTCCTTTTAATCCTGGAGTAGGGTTTTCTCTTTGTGATAATGTTTCAGCAAGATTTAAAGGAGCTAGTAAGAGAAATATTTAAAAAAAAACTAAAAGCATGTTGGTTACAATTTTTATTTATTAATTTGAAATTTAGTAACCAGGAAAGACACACTGAGCCAAGGCTCATTTCCAGGTGTGACCAGAGGTAATAAAACATACACAATATCAATACTCAGTACAAAATAACATGCAATAAAAGTACAATATAACATGGTACAAGTGTAAAGTAAAAGCAGCAAGGCACAATGTACAGCAATAATGTACCAACTCAGTGACCTGCACAGGAATAGGATGGCAGTGAAGTAATAGAAGCTAGGGAGCCTGATATATGCTGCGTTAGGACTCAGGAGGAGGCCAAACATCATAGACAGTAGGGGTTACAAACAGGGGAGGGTCAGGGAGAGGGGTGGCAGGAGTATAAGGGGATAGGTAGAAGTTTTAGTTGGTGCCTGAGGGAACCGGGAAGGGGGAGATGTGGAGGGATGAGGGGAGGAGCTTCCAGATACAGGGAAGGTGATAGAAGAAGGCTGATTGTCCAGCGTAGGAGTGATGTTGTGGGGACTGGAGAAGGTTAAATGAGCCCTGGAGTAGAGGGAGTATCAGGCAAGTGGGATAGAAGAGAGAAGTGAGGAAAGGTAGAAGCAAAGGGACACAAATCAGTATTTGGAGATGAAGGAGACACAGTGAGACTTGTGAAAGTAAGCTAGGATGGACAGATAGGAGTAGAGGAAGCAGTGGTGAAGTTTGAGAGGGACGGCATTTGGTAGCAAAGTGGAAAAATGCATTACAGAGGGTATCCAGTCTAGCAAGGGAAGTGCATGGCGCGACGCCATAGACCACATCTGTGTAGTTGAAGACCAGGAGCACCATTTTGGTAACAAGTTCCCACTGGACCTGCAGAGACAAGCAGTCTTTGTTGTGGTACAAGACATTGGTTTGGGGTGGAGCTTGGCATGGAGGGCATCAATGTGGGCTGAGAAGTCATGTTTACCATCTATCCAGGCACTGAGGTACTTGAAGGTCTGAACCACGTCAAGGGTGTGTCATCCAAGGTGGAGAAGACAGGAAGGATGAGGAGACTGAGCAGATTCTGGCTGGAGACAATGGTCATGGACACTTTTTTTAGTGTTCATCCGGAGTTGGTTGGAGTGGAACCAGCACATGATGTTATAGAAATCTTGCTGGAGCAAGTCTTCCACTGCTGTGGTAGAGGGACCAAAGGTGACCGTGTCATCTGCATACATGTGAATATGCAAGTTGGCACTGGAAGAGGGAAGGTCTTCCAGAAAAATGGACAACAGGATGGGAATCCGAATGAAGCCCTGTTGAATCCCAGCCTGGATGGGTAGTAGAGGTGACATGACACCCACCTGTACTGACTGTTGACAGCCTGTGAGGAAATAAAGGAACCATTCAGCAGCAGAAACAAAGAGTCCAGTAGAACTCAACTTATGAGGGAGGAGTGGATAGACCACTAAATCAAAGACTTTGGCTAGATCAATAAAAATGGCCACCATGATGTGCCCCGATCATCCCAGAGAAAACAGAGTCAGTAACATGCAGCAGGGAGGAAATGGTGGACTGGTGCTTCTGGAAACCAGACTAGAAGGAAGAGAGGAAGTTGAAAGAATAGAGGAAGTCAGCAAGCCTGGAATAGACACATTTCTCTTGCTGTTTTGCTAGAGAGAGGAGGAGGGAGATAGGTCAGAAGTTACCAGGTGAGGTGGGCTCACCCGCTTTGTGAAGGGAAAGAACTTCAGCAGTCATCAAGACTGAGGAACAGCAAAGAGGGAGAAGGAGAAGTTGAGGAAGTGAGTGAGGGGAGAGGTGATGGCTAGAACTGAAAGGGGTAGGTGTTTAGGATCTAGCCCATCAAGGCTGGATTTGGACCGGTTAAAGAAGGAAAGAGCAAGCAAGATTTCCTGAGTAGTGACAGCAGAAATGAAAGGCCAAGGTGGGGTGAGGTGGAGAGAAGGGTGGAGCAAAGGAGAGAGGAAAGGAGCCAGAAGGGGGGGAGAAGGGGGACAACAAGTAGGGAAGAACTCAAAGAAGTGAGCTGCTACAGACAGAGGGTTAGAAACAGGTGAACCATTAACCATGATGACTGGGGGAGCAGACTGGGTAGGAGGGTCAAACAGGGAGTGAATTACCTTCCAGAATTTGGCTGGGGAGTTAAGGATGTTCCGGAGGTTGGCCTTAAAATAGAGGGATTTTGTAGTCAAGATAGCCTTAGTACAAGAAGTTCTAAGTGCTCTGCAAGAAAAGAGGTCAGGAAGGGAATGGGATCATTTGTAGCTGGCGCAGGCAAGATCACGGTACTTGCACTGGTCTATGAGCTTGGGGGTGATGGAGGGGTGGTGGGAAGGTTTGGCTCTGAACTGTCTGAGGGGTGTGTGCTTGCCCCAGACAATGGAAAAGGTAGGTTAGCAATGCCAGGAGATGCAGGCATGGGGCCCACATGAGTTCAGTAGGAAAATGTAACAAAGAAAGGATACCTTGATGTTAAGACAGACTAACAAGCAAGAAGATTAAACAGGCATGCTAATGGAAGCAGTCCAAGTGTCCCAAATGCAGGTGTGGGGCCCGCCAGAGTTACGTTACCAAGGGCAACAAAGAGATGAGTGACACCTACAGTTCAGGAGTAGTCTAGGTGTAGAGTTATTGGTGGCAGTCCATGGTGGAAGCATGGCTGGTTAATGGCTGACTTTTGGCTATCTGCAGTTTATCATATTTATTATGATATTATTGTTAAAAAACTGCCCTGTTATTAATAGGGGTATGGAAGCAACCCTATAGTTAGGGTTGAGTAGGGTGTTTAATGTTAACCCCTGAAATTTGCACCTGAATAGCTTTGGCAGTGCTTGAGAAAATCAGCTGAAATG
Organism: Neoceratodus forsteri; assembly: GCA_016271365.2. NCBI lineage: Eukaryota > Metazoa > Chordata > Ceratodontiformes > Ceratodontidae > Neoceratodus > Neoceratodus forsteri. Next base: position 1,696,651,578 of record CM057449.1, on the reverse strand, counting down.
TTGCATGTGTTACCTTGGGGGCAAGGTCTAAATCTGTAGAAACTTTTGTGGCAGTAGCTTGTGTAGGTTCTGAGATCGACTGTGTCATTTTTCTGTAGATGTCTAATTTTTTTTGCTACACTTAACACCGGATTTTTTTTTTTGCTCTCACCTACAGCCTACATGAAATAGGATTTTTTCCACAAACTTCCAGGATACATAAGATAGTGCCTTGAAAAGTTTTGTCCCATACTGTTGTAATGATTTCCTGGTGTCTAGTGGTACTTCTGACTCTCCGATCATCATCCTATATTGCTGTAATGTTTCACTGGTGTCTAGTGGCACCCCCTGCCTTCTGATTGCCATCCCCTCCCTATAAGTTTTACAAATCTGACCTGTAATAAAGAAAACCATCCCTCGATGTTTTTTTAACCTCTAAAAAAGAATATGGTCCCTCGCCAATCTGATCCCTGCCACCCTGAACTCCCACTTAGCAGTCACCACCCTACACCAACCAATGCCCTCACTTACATGAACAGGTCCCACTGTGTATATTCATTCTCCAATCAAAGACATGTCTTGCTGCTGTAACCAGTTACTACAATATGAGAAACTAAGTTAAGTGTGGTTAAATGTATTTCAATGGGGTTTGCAACTTTGATGCATAACTTTGCCATTTTTCCATGTTTTCACCCAAATTTTCAACATGGCCTTCTTGGGATCCTTCCTCATGCACAGTGGTGGTGGAATTATGCCAACAAATGAAAGGAGAAACATTGAATTCAAATTATCTGTATCCAAAGGTAACACAAAAACAATTTATACATAAATCAATTCAAACAAAAATAGCGATCACACGATTACATCAATAGTTAAGAATGGGGATGAAATCATCGACAGATACGAAATAAGTAACAACTTCAATGAATATTTTGGGTCAGTATTCTTAAATAAAAATAAAACTAGCATAACCATCCCTCATACTCATAACTGTAATAAAATAACACAGGAAGAAATCACATCTGCAGTCCTATCCCTTAAAAACAACTCAGCACCAGGTCCAGATAAACTAAACGCATATTTTATTAAACAAACTTTGAATGAGTTGTTATGCCTCTTAAAAATTATGTTCAACAAATCTTATAGGGAAGGTGAGATACCTGATGACTGGCATAGGGCCACAGTAGTACCAATACATTAAAAAGGGAATAAAAACTAAACAGATAATTACCACCCTATCAGTCTCACCTCAACTATATGCAAGATCATGGAAAAAGTATTAAAACAGAAAATAGATGCTGAGCTGAAAACTAAAGAACTTATAGACCATACACAACACGGCTTTCAAAAAAACAGGTCTTGCACTACCAATCTGGTTTCTTTTTATGAAGGTGTCATTAATAGCTTGGACAAGAACTGCCCCATGGCTGTCATCTACCTAGACTTTCAAAAAGCATTTGATAAGGTGTCCTACAGCTTTTAATTAAGAAAATGATAAAACTAGATCTTAACAGCTATACAGTTGAGTGGGTACAAAGATGGTTAAATAATAGATCCCAAAATGTTAAGATAGCAGATACCATCTCAAACAGAATAGAGGTCAGTAGCAGCGTCCCCCAAGGTTCTGTATTGGGGCCAACACTTTTTGCAATATATATCTTTGATCTGCATAAGGGTGTCATCAACCAAAATTTGTAAATTTGCAGAAGATACTAAAATTTCATATTGACAAGTGTACAGTTATACATCTGGGGTCTAAAATCCTAACACTAATTATTCACTGTATGGCAATATCATTATAGCAGCTAAATCTGAAAAAGATCTGGGAGTCATTGTTAATAATCAAGTCACATCAAGTAATCAGTGTAGAAAAATAGTACAGATGGGGAACAGCATTTTAGCGGTCATTAAAAGATCATTCATCACAAGAAATGAAAACTGTACAGACAGTTGGTGAGACCCCATCTGGAGTACTGTGTGCAATTCTGGAGACCCCATCTCCGCAAAGACATAGACTGAGTGGAGGCTGTTCAGAGGAGGGCAAACAAAATGGTGTAGGGTCTGCACCAGAAGACTTACGAGGAGAGACTAAAGCAGCTTAGTATGTATACCCGTGAGGAAAGGAGGGAGAGGGGGGGACATGGTAGAAACTTTCAAGTATCTCAAGGGAATTAACAAAGTACAAGAGGGTAGCATCTTTCAGAAAAAGAGATGTGCAAGAACAAGAGGGCACAATTTGAAGATAGAGGGAGGACGGCTCAGAGGTAATGTTAGAAAGTATTTTTTCACAGAGAAGGTTGTGGATGTATGGAACAGCCTTCCTGAGGAGGTTGCGGAGTCAGGAACAGTGGGAGAATTCAAGAATGCATGGGACAGACATAAGGCAATTCTAGTGGGGGGTAGGAGGAATTAAGCTGTTGATTAACTAGAATATGCAGCTTATCCATCAGGTAGGGAAATGGGCAGACTAGGTGGGCCAAGCAGTCCTTATCTGCCATCAAATTCTATGTTTCTATGTATTCTTCAACTATATAAATCATTTATCAGACTGCATACTGTACAGATTATGCAGTCACCTTCTGGGCCCCATATCTCAACAAGGACAAGAAAATTATAGAAAGCATGCAAAGAAGGACCAGAAAATTAATACCGAGGGTAAAAAAAACTTATCTTATGAGGAGAGGCTAACAGCTCTAGGTTTATATGATTTGCAGTTAAGGAGGAACCAAGACAATTTATTATTGTTATTTAATATTTTAAATAACAGTAGTTTAATGAATGATTGCAATATTAAATTTGCTGATAAACCCCCAAATCCGAGGTGCCATAATAGGCAGATTTATATGCCCAGAGAAGTCACAAACAAGCATAGACACTATTTTACAATTAGGGCAATTACATTATGGAATGCCCTGCCCCAACATATTGTGTAAATTAATACTTTTCAGAGATATGAAACTGAACTAGATAAATTCCCCTAGGGGATAAATATCTAAATCCACCCCACAAGTGTGGGGAGGGTAGTCTCGATGGGCTTAGGCCTACTTCCACCCTTACAAAACCGAGTAATACTGAGTAATCAGGCCTGAATGGTGATTTTGCAGTTGTTTGATGAAATCACTTTTTAGGTGGGATTCAAACATTTTCACTGCCATTGTTCATGAGGTAGGGTCAGAAGTAGGCTATGTTGAAAATTTTGGGCAAAAATATGTCAGAATGGCAAAGTTATGAGCGTACGTTAAAATTTGTCTACACTCCCTCATAACTTTACTTAAGCTTCCAAGGAAGAACTTGATTGGTCCAAAAGCTAAAGCACTTTTATCATTTTGTTACATCTATATTGGTCCAATAAAAGGTATCAAATCATTTACTTCTGGATCTGTTCTTACAAGGACCAATATGGCAAAGACTAAATCTGTATTTCCTCATAACTTTGGTCATTTTAAATACTTTGACCCCAGATTTTCAAAATACTGTAGTTCTTTTTGCACACCACCTCATGACTGCGACATCTGTCATTTTTCAAATCCAAGCCCAAATATCTTTTTGCGTCTGTGGTTAGAAATGATGTTTTGGTGGCACTGAGTCACATTTCAGTGGGGATTTGAAAATTCTCACCTACCGGGTTCCTGAGGTGGAGTAACAAAACAGCTATGCTAAATGTTTGGTGTAGAAATACAGTAAAATCCCCAGGTTATGACTGAGGGTTGCAGTATTGCCCTCGGGACTGAGGAAACACATTCTAGTATGGTAGTCTGGGATTTTAGAGGGCAGACTTCAACAAACTCAGAAATGTGGTTCAAAATAAATTAAAGGTGGAGAGCAAGTGGGCAGGGGTTGAAGAGACATGGAGGGCAATTAAAGTGGACGTTCATAAAGCTTCACAGCTTTGCCTGAGGAAAGTAACTAAAAGAAATAAATTCAGAAAACCACTTTGTTTTTCAGCAAGAGTCAGGGAAGCAGTAACGGCCAAAAGGATGGCCTTCCACAACTACAAAAAGAAGCAGGGGGATGCAGAAAAGGAAGAATACCTCTAGAAGAGTAGGGAGGCAAAGAAGGTGATTAAGCAGGCAAAGGCAGATACAGAGCTGTGGTTAGCCGAGGGAGTCAAGCACCAAGAAAAGCATTTTTTTCTGCTATATAAGTGAAAAAAGAAGGAGGAGTGGGGGAGTAGTTATGCTGTTGGATGGGGGCCGTGTGATAAAGGAGGATGAACACAAGGCTGCAGTCCTAAACAACTACTTTTGCTCCATCTTTACCAGGGAAGCTAGTGGGTTTATACCTGAGAGTGGCATTAAAGTGGATGAGAGAGGAATTCCAGAAATGGGGAGGCCAACATTTACTGGGGATGGGGTACAAAAGGATCAAGCAGCCTTCAAGACAGACAAGGCCCTGGGTCCAGATGGTATCCATCCAAGAGTGCTCAAAGAACTGGCAAATGAACTAGCTGAACCTCTGGCATGCCTTTTCAATATCTCACTTCATTTGAGGGTTGTTCCAGGGTATTGGAGGGTGGAGGACATGGTTCCACCACATAAAGGGGGGTGGGGTCAAGGAACAAGAAGGGAACTACAGGCCGGTCAGTCTCATCTCTATTTTCAGAAAGCTGCTGGAGTCTCTTATCAAAGCAGACCTTGTGGACTATCTGGAGGGTAATGGTCTCCAGAATAGTAAACAGCATGGTTTTGTGGCAGGGAGGTCATGCCAAATTAACTTAATTGCATTTTTATTTGGTTACAAAGGAATTGGATAAAGGCCATGCCATGGATCTGCTGTATTTTGACTTTGGCAAGGCTTTCAACTCTGTGCTCCACAGACACCTGCTGAAGAGGCTGGGGGACTTTGGGGTGGCTATGGATATAGTCAGATGGATGGAACATTGGCTAAAAGGAAAATGACAATGGGTACTGGTAAACGTTGTTAAATCAGAAGAAAGGGAGTTCACAAGTGGGGTTCAGCAGCGGTCTCTCCTGGGTCTGATCCTTTTCAACATGCTCATCAGTGACATTGGAGGAGAGATCCAGGGAAGGTTAGGTCTCTTCACAGATGACAAAAAGCTCTCTGGAAGAGTGGATAGTGCTGAAGGAATTAGAGAACTACAAGAGGGCCTGCATAGGCTAAAGAGATGTTTGAGGGTCTGGCAGTTGAATTTCAATGCCAAAAAGTGCAAGGTAGTGCACCAAGGGAAAAAGAATCCCAGAAAAGAGTGCAGGATGGGTGGGGTAAAACTCAGTACTACAGCAGAGGAATGTGACCTCAGAGTCATTATTAGCGACACACTAAATAAGGCTAGCCAATGTGACAGGGCTTGCAGTAAGGCAAACAGGATGCTGGAATGTATAGGGAGGAATATTGACAGTAGAAGGAAGGAGGTGATACTCCCCCTCTCTAGATCCCTGCTGAGACCATATCTGGAGTACCGTGTGCAGATTTGAAGCCCTCACCTTAGAAAAGACAAGGATAGGCTGGAGGTGTACAGCACATGGTAACAAAGATGATTCTAGGCCAGCACAGATCTTTCCTCCTTATCTCTCCTCTTCCCTCTCCCTCCTCCCACTTCCACTTACTTCCTTTGTAGCCTTGACCTTAGGGTACTGAATATGCATTCGTTGGAGGCTAGAAGGGAGAGGGGGGATATGATAGAGACATTCAGGTTCCTGAAAGGAATAAACAAGGTGGACTCCAGGGAACTGTTTAACAGGAACACCGGCCTGACAACATGAAGACATAGGGTGGTGGAACCATGGAAAAGCCTGCTGTCTGAGGTCGTGGCAGCAGAAACTGTTGGTGGTTTCAAACATGCTTGGGATAAAATTAAGTGGCTAGTCACCACTGGAAGGGGCAAGGATGAGGAAGGACAGAGTAGGATAACTGCTGGGGAGTGGTACAACCCCCGCTCAACGCCGAGTCACAGGGTTCTATAGAGACCCATGGGCAGACTGGATGGACCATTGGTCTTTTTCTGCCACCACCATCTATGTTTCTATTTCAACGTTCAGTCATAACTTTGCTAATTTTCAATATTTTTACTCCAAAGGTTCAACATAGCCATTTTTCCACACCACCTGATTAACATGACAGGTGTTATTTTTTAAATCCTGGATGAGATGCATTTCCCCACTTCTGGTGCAAAATGACATTTCAGCTAATATACTATATTTGCTAGATGTCATGTTTATAAGGGCAGTCATAAAATGATTATCTTGAACATTTGGGGTCAAAATTACAAAAAAAACAACCTAAAGAGTGAATGTGTTAAGAGTGAATGTGCCAGGCCCTACAGTTCTGTATGTGGATGGAATAAATATACAGAGCTGGGCTTAGTGAGGTGATCCTAATGCTAACAGGTAAGGGAAATGGTGATAGCCATTAAAGCACTGAACTGTAAAATAAGCAGTCAGGTCCAGATCCCAGCATAACCTTTGGCTTACTGCATGGTTCTGACTCACTGTCCTGTGTTTCTGCTGTCCTCCCAGCTGTAAAATGAGATAGAAGCAGGACCCAATAAAAACAAAATGCTTCACCTCAGTTGTACTTTCCTGGATATCCTCCCAAGATGGCCACTGTGCTGGGCGTGCTGTAGTGAGGGGGGAGAGAAAACTCTATTTTTAAGCCCTCTAAGCCTTTAACATTTTAATGTGCTAGTCGTTAGAGTTTTAATCAGGCAAGGTCATTTTTATGTATTTATTTATTTAAAAGTTTCACCAGGAAAAGCATACTGAGCAGTATTACTCATTTCCAGATGTGTCTTGGGGGTAATGGAAGGGGATCAAGCAAAGAATACATAGTAGCAATCAACAATGCACAATCCAAACAAGGCAAAGCACAGTATAACAGGATTACAAGTGCAATGCAAGGAGGAATTCCAGAGCTACAATCATTAGGTTACAGTAGTGCTCACAGTAGATAAATAGTAAAAATATAGTGAGCCAGAAAATTTAGTAGTGAGAGAGCTACACTGCTAGAATGACACATAAGCAGAATAAGATATCTAAATATTAAGTAGGAAAAGGGATGGGTGGTACAGTGGAGTTTTGGGGGAGGAAGAGAGGGTCTAGAGGATTAGGAGCAGTGGCAGGAGGGGTAGATGAGGGTTTTAAAGGAGGAGAGGGCATGGGGGGATGAAGCATTTCAGATGAAAGTTTCAGAGTTTGAGGAACTGATGGGAAAAGGTAGCTTGACCAGCAGAGGTGGCCCTAGAGGAATGGCCAGAATATGAGGGTCAAGGCTACGAAGGGAGTAAGCGGAAGGGGGAGGGGGGAGAGGGAAGAGGAGAGGTAAGGAAGATAGATCTGAACAAGAATTCAGGTACAAAGGCGGTGCAATGGGAGCGGCATCTGTTCTCAAGGGAGTGGAAAGAGGGAGCTTGGTAGAGGGCAGAATGGTGACTGTGGAGGGGGAACAATCAAGAGCAAATCAGCAGAAGGCATGGAAGAGGGTGTCCAGTTTGGTTAGGGAAGTTCTGGGAGTGGCACTGTAGACTACATAACTGTAGTCAAATATTGGGAGGATAATTTTTTGGACAAGTGCATGGCAGGCCTGCAAGGGAATACATCCACAATTCCTGTACAGGGTACCAAGTTTAGGGTGCAGTTTTTTGTGGATGGCATACACATGTCCAGAAAAGTCAAGGTGTTGATCAAGCCAAACCCCAAGATACCTAAAGGAAGTAACATCCTCGAGCCTAGTCCCATCAAGGGTGTGGAAGGAGGGGAGCCTAGAGAGTTTCTGCCTCAGTCAAAATGTCATGGAGACTGTCTTCTTGGCATTCAGGAACAGCTGATTAGAGCATAGCCAGAGCTGGACTTTTTCAAAGTCACACTGGAGTCTGGATGCCATGTCAGAAGAGCAGGGGCCAGAGGTATTCAGGACAGTGTTGTCTGCATACATGTGAATAGAAGAGGAGGAGGAGGAGAAGGAACATACATCAGGGAGGTCATTAAAGAAGACCAAAAATAGAAGTGGACCAAGAACAGAGCCTTGTGGGACACCAGTGTTGATGGGGAGGGGAGGAGATAGTCAGTCACCAGTCTTAATGGATAGAGTCCTACCTTCCAGGTAGGAACAGAGCCAGTTGGTGGCACTGGCTGAAAGCCTTGCTGTAGAGAGTTTATTGAGAAGGAGGTGGTGTGAGACAGTATTGAATGCCTTGGCCGGGTCAACAAAGATGTCTGTGGTGATGAAGCCCTGGTCCATGCCAGAGAGGATGGAGTCAGTGAGCCTTAGAAGGGAGGTGGTAGTAGGGTGGTGCTTCTGGAAACCAGACTAGAAAAGGGTGAGAAAGGGGGAGGAGACAAAGAAGGGAGAGAGCTGGGATAGCACAATGTGCTCCTGAAGTTTAGCTAGGATGGGGAGAAGTGAGATTAGCCAGTAGAATTACCTAGGACAGAGGGGTTACCACCTTTGGGGAGGGGGATAACAGTGACATGCTTCCAAGCAGCTGGGACAGAGGTGAGCGAGAAGGAGAGGTTTAGGAGAGAGGCAAGAGGAGAAGTGATAGCCAAGGCAAACAGGTGAAGGAGTTTAGAGCCTAGCCCTTCTGAGCACTTGCCCTTAGAAGGGCTCAGGGCAAGAAAAGCATTAAGAGTGTCTGAGGAGAACACAGGGGAGAAAGAGAATGAAGGGGATGGAGGGGCTGTAATTTGTGAAGCCATGTTGGGGGGAGAAGCTGGCGGAGTGGGAGGGGAGGGAAGAATGGAGGGAGGGAGGAGGCACAGGAAGTGAAGTAGGTATTAAACTCAATGGCTACTGGGAGGGGGACAGAGAGGAGGTGCCCACTTTGAAAACAGGGATTGGGGGCTGGGTTGGTGGGGAGAAGAGGGCATGGTCCACTTTCCAGAAACTGGATGGATGGTTGATATTTGTTTGGAAGATGGCCTGAAAGTATTCAGCCTTTGTGAGTCTCACTGCCCTGGTGCAGGCATTCCAGAAGGAGTGGTAGGTCTGATAGTTAGCAGGGAAGACAATGGCTTCATGGGCATTTCAAGCACTGTCCCGAGCACTTAAGCATGACAGTAGCTCAACCATGATCCAGCGGAGGTGGGAGTCTCTCACCCTCACAAGTCTGGAGGGGGGGGGCATAAAGATTCCATACGGTGAGGAATTTGGATTTGAAATAAATGAGGGCTGATTTGATGGTGGAAGCAGCAGAAATGGGAGACCAGTCAGTGTTATCCAGAGTCTCAAGTATGGGGGCAAGGTCCAAAGATTTGTATGAGTGGATTTGCAAGAGTTTAGGTGGGGCTTTGGAATGACCAATTAGCCTATCGATCGCTTTGATATACTAAATCCCCAGCAGTAAAGGGTAGAACAATGTATGAAAATACCAGCCCCATAGAACTGAATGGGGCACGCTCATGCAGCCTTCATTTTGTGACAACACAAAACAGGGCTGCGTGGGCCGAGTGAGGGTGTGTTTTTCGGACCGGGAAGTCTGTCTTTTTTTGGGCACTATACCAATATACAAATTTATGAGGGATGTAACTTTTTAAAAAAGTGGAATTTTTATGCCAAACTTTGACAGTGACCTACTGATCTGGTAAGGGATCAAATGGGCTGAGGCAGGCAGCTACTAGGAACCTGCTCTTTATATCACCTAGAAAATGAAGCTTATAGTCAGGGCTGAATAGTTACGGTAGTTTTCTTTTTTAGCTTTTGTTGTTAGTTTAATTGCTGAATGGGTTTTGCCAGTCTACATATTTACATCATCCTCCCTGAATGGTGCCAGTAGCTAGTTCCCTCCTCCAAAGCATTGCCCTCTGCTGTTCTGTGCTGACACACTGTATGTGACTATTCCTGTCCATGACCTGAGTGAACTCTGTGAACCTCCCATCTGTATTTATGGGTTCCCATGGACTCTACACTATGGGAGTGGGAGTAGGAGAAGTGATGAGTTGCCTCAGTGTCTGGGGTCAGTGACAGCATCTTCTTTTAGACTGCAGTTTTCACCCAGTGGTATCTGTGTGAGTCCAGGGGATTCTGGTTGATGGGCAGCACTCTCTGAAGGGAGTTGGATTTGTGTTGCAGTGTTGCTGCTTTTCTTTCCCTACTTCAATCAGTACTTTTAACATTCCCCTTCAGTTCTGAAGGGAAGTTTTAAAGAGGGCTTGTGCAAGTTTGGTGGTGGTGGGATTTGGGGACAGCCCACTGAGCACTTTTCATCAGATACTGTATATTCTTTCCTGAGACTGGTGGCTGCTCCAATGGTTTAAAAGATTTTTCTAGTGAAAACTTTTATTTGCTGTTCTTTTCTCTGCTATTTATCATGCCTGATGCAGAAGGGGGTAGAGTGGACTGAGTCTGTAATATCTTTAGAAGTATCTGCAGTATCTGCCTGTAAAGATTTTTTTAATTTACTATACTTCATTCCCTTATAGCCCAACTGGTTTCCATCAGTTCTGCTGACCCATCCAGCCCTGTCACCTGCCATCTCTGGGATTTACCATCATTTGCAGTTCCCCCATGAATAATCCCTCAGGGGAAGGGTTGCTAGAGGTCCAGCCCTTACTCCCCCAATAGAGGTTTAGTGTCAGCCAGCAAGGAAGAACTTAGTCAGTGGTGCAGGGCCTGTGATGGGTGGCATCCTGCTGCAGTTGGGGTGTTTTTCTGTATTTTCTGTCCCACCCCCTGATGTCGGCACAGCTTTGATGATGCAGTGCTTCATGCCACTGATATCCCCCTCCCTCATTCCATGGCTCAAGCTGCACCACCACCTGTGGTCACCCAGGATGCGGAGTGGCAGCAGAGACCATACTCTCTCTTTTCCTGGAGGAGGCAAGCATCCACGGATGCTCAGCCAGCTTTCCCCCAGCCGCCCCTTCGATGACCCAGACCTATTGCCCAACCCACGTCATCGGCATCACAAGTGGTAGCGCTACTGTTGCGCTGGTGGGCCAGTGGTATCTGCCTATAAAGACACTGCCTGGTTTTATCTTCCTTCACTGGGGCTTGGAATGGACAGTTTTTGTTTTACATTTTGTTTACTGTTGTGAAGATGTTTTTTACTCTGAGACCATTATCTGCTGATCTCTGCTGAGTTTTTGCCTTTTGGCCTTGACTATCTACCACAAAAAAAATGACTAATTGGATGAACTTTCATTCATTCTCCCTCAGTTCTGTCTCACCTCATCTTACCATTTACTCAAACAGCAACTGGCAGCTTTCATTATTCCCTCCTCTTCCTGCTTCTAACTCCTCTCTGGCCACCTGGTACTCTTTTAAGAAGATGCCAGGCTGCATGCCCCTATCTAGCCACCCAGTATTCCTCTTATCCAAGACAACTGATTTTTACCCACCTTAGTTATATTATGCTTTGTTTATTCTGTGTTATCAGTACACCTCCAGATGCATTGTTGTTGTTCACATAGATCAATACTGTTTTTTCACTTGCATTCACTGGTGTACATTTGCACTGTATTTATACTGTTATTTTCTTTTTACCCATATGATGTATTTTCCCTTGTACTTTTCCATCGGTCACACATTGAAACAAGCCTCTAAATAAATAAATAAGACATAGGGGTACAGATCATTCCCAGTTGTGGTATCTATTGTCTATTACTGACTTCCATGGCCCCGACATGGTTGTTCCTTGGTTAAGGCAATTAAAAAGAAGTTTAAAAAAGTACTTGTTCAATAAAGCCATTCTATACTGATAGTAGCCTCTCTGTGATTTCTGGCAGGGTTAATTGTTTATGAGTAAACTGTTATTGCATTTATAGTGTGTTTTTTGTCTGTAAATTCCATGTATGGCTGTCTCTGCTGCTTTTCATTTACTTCATTATAAAGTGCCATGAGCCCATTGGGAGAGGGTGCTGTATAAATAAATAAAAGCTGCCTTGCCTACATGCAGTAAATTGTACAACAATAAAATGAAATGTAGTTGTGGGAAAAATCTTTAATCTGCACAGCCAATAATTTCAGCTTACAATAAACACTGAAAGAAAAGGGAAATGAGTACTGTGTTTTCCCAACTAAAATTATCTGCTTTGCAAATTCCCACAGCTGAGTGGGCGATGGTGACTGATGAATCATTATCAAGCTTGGCAAAGTAGTATAATTTTCCAATTTGTGGACAAGTGAAGTTCTTTAAAAGCAGCAATTACAATGCAGCAGTACAACTGCAAGACAACAAATAGGCATTTTATACTGCAGAATCCAAGTATAAGCACCACAGCCGGACACTTTATGGTACTGCAAATATCAAGCTGAAAGGAAACAGAAAAATTGGCTTCAGTTGGTATTACATATAGCTGTACATTATGTGATAAATCTTGCTGATTAACACAGAATGTAATGTAGTGTGGAAATCCACATAGCAATATTCATGCAATTGCAATGAATTTTCCTACCTGAGTTACCATACTTTGCATGCACTACACACCTTGCGGTGAATTGTACTACATGAATTGATACACTTCACATCAAAAATTCACCACAAAGTGCACATTTTGTTAATTTGAATATCAATAATTCACACTGTTGCAGCAAACTGCATAGCTGCAGGCGAATGTACTACAGTTCACATGCAAATTTTAAATTTGCAATACTCCTAGTTACATACTGCAGTCCAGTTGGTAGAATATAGTATTTTTCACTCTTAAATGCAAAGAACTATGGCAAGAATTACATTTATTGGCAAAAAGGTTAGACATCTAACAACTGTCTGTTCCACTTCCCATATATTGAAACAGAATGCCAGCAGCATGTAAAGAACCCATTTGCTGTACCCACCCTAAACCCAATCCCAACCCCAACCCCAGATTAAGACTGATCTTAGATTTCTCTGGCTGCCACTTCTAAGTAGAATAAGTAGAGCAAATCAATGAGCAAAGTGAGAATGGTATTAAGTGACCATCGCTAGAGCTGATTTGCTGGGTTACCATTTTAAACTCTTGTGACTGAGGAGTTGGAGAAAGGGAAACTAGTTTAACCAGGAAAGGCACACTAAGCAGAAGCTTGTTTCCAGGTTCATCCTGGGAGCACAAGGAAGTAAAGTGACTTGCTCAGGTTTACACAGTATGCAAGTGGTAGCTGTGGGATTCAAACCCAGGTCTCCAGGTTTGCGTCTCAGATCCCTGAACCACTGCACTATACTACCTCCGAATATGTCCCACTGTTTGTAAATAAATATACTGTAGCTGGCAGATAGGTTTTTTTTTCTAACTACTGATAAATGCATAATTTATTAGCTAAACAGATGGATTTTGCAAGGTCACAAGTAATAAAATAAAAGTTGCTGTTTTATTGGGAGCTGTAAAAGCCATCCTATCCTTTCATATGTTTACTAGGTACATTTAAAATACTACTTAAAAAGCAACATGTTATAATGGTGCAACTGCTACTTTTTTTCCAATAAAGGTTACAATTTGTGTCTACTTGCCATTCTTTTTATTTCTTTCATGGCATGCAACTGCATATTTGACTAAGATGGTAGGTACTGCAAGACTAAGAGTAGTCTTGTCACTAGTAAATCTCCTACTAGCTACAGCCAGCATATGTGGAGCAATATCAGTAGTTTGCATTAGGCACATATATCTCATGGTGATACTTCTGAAGACTGGCAAACTCACTACACCCCAAACCAGTTTCAAGCAATATCAGCTTCTCTTAAAAATTAAACTTTCAAAGCAGGACTGAAATATTGACCTTCCCTAATCACCAGCATATTACATTGCTACCTCTTCAAAACGTACACAGTGTAAAGTCGAAAGAAAAATTATAGTACTTACATTTGTCAGAGACAACAAGACAACATTTCATAAATAGAGAACTGATTCACTTGTAAATAATGCAGCCACTTCCTCCAATTATTAAGGAGATAAGACATAAAAGTCAGAAATCTGTATGGTATCATTTTGTACCTTCTTTTTTTCAAAAATAACAGCCTCTAACAAATGTCATTGGACTTACAAAACCAGAGTGGTGGTATTATCTCACCGATGGGAGGTCAAAGAGGGTGTCTGATTTTAGTGCAGCAGATTGCAAGGTAAATATCAGGTCTGTCAGAATCAATCGAACAAAATCATTATTGAAGCCATTAGAATGTATCTAAATTTATGTTAAATAATTTTAAAGATCACAGACACAACACAAGGAACGGAAAAATGATGTGTGTCATGTTTATATCAGGTTTTATCTATAATAAAGTGCACTTTATTTTATATACCATCTCTTAGACCTGTACATGTATTAAAAAAGGACATTTCACTTTGTATTTTTAAGTTTATCAAGTTAACCCTGAAGATTTTAGTCAGTATAGTGTGGTACAATTCCATATCTGTACAGGAAACAGTATTCAAGAAGATTAAAAAAAATCAGTAGTTGGGCAGTTTCATGGGGCACAGGATGTGATTCAATGTGAAGAAGTGTTCAGTGATGCATTTAGGTATGAGAAACAAACATCTCTCCATCTCTCCAATATCCTTATTACTTCTGCCACAGTTCCGTCCTGTTGGAAATCTGCCCATATCCTCCCCCTATTCAAATCGGGGGACCCATGCGATCTGAATAATTATAGGCCTATCTCCATCTTGCCTAACCCCTCTAAAGTCTTCGAAAAACTGATCTATACCCAACTAAAAACTCATATTGAAACCTTCTCACTCCTTAACCCAGCACAATCCAGTTTCCAGGCAAATCACAGCACAATCACTGCTCTGGCTAAAGTAACTAATGACTGGGTCTCTGCTGTGGATGCTAAGAAGATTACTGGAGTAGTCTTCTTAGATTGTAGTAAAGCATTTGACACTGTTGACCACAATCTCTTAGTCACTTGCCTCACTAACTTAGGTGCCACTTCCTCCACTACTCAGTGGTTTACCAGTTACCCAACAGGGAGAACACAGAAAGTCAGAGCTGATGGTCTATTCTCTGCCTGTCTGCTGATTGTCAGAGGAGTCCCCCAAGGCTCCATTCTAGGCCCTATCTTGTTTTCGCTGTACATTAACGACCTTGATTCCAACATAACTAGCTCCAATCTGCACTTCTTTGCGGATGACACTGTATTGGTATACCTCTGGCTCGACATTATCTGAAGTTAGGGATGTGCTCCAAGCTGACTTTGCCCAGCTTGAAAATAATCTAATAAAGGCCAAGCTTCTCCTTAATGCTAAAAAAACTAAAGCAATGATTTTCTCTTGTAGTACCTCATCTGGCACCTCCCCTGCCCCGCCAAAAGACTTTATTGTTACTTCTCTAAGTGAACCATTGGGAGTCATTACCAAATTTAAATATTTAGGTATCTGGATAGACAATAAGCTCTCTTTTAATGACCACATTGAGAACTTATCCAAGAGGCTCAAAGCCAGGCTAGGATTCTTTTTCAGAAATAGGTCTCTTTTCCCCCTCGAGACTCGAAACAGGCTCGTTCAGGGTACATTCCTTCCCTTACTTGACTACGGTGATGTAATTTACACTTCCACCACTCTCGCAAACCTAAGCAAACTGGACATCCTCTATCACTGCATGTTACGGTTCATTACCAACTCTCCTTACAGTACACACCATTGTGATCTGTACGCAGCTGTTGGCTGGACATATCTCACCACCAGACGCCTGCTCCATGCTGGTCTCTGGACCGTTAAGTTACTTCTGCATAAACTACCGAGTTACCTAACATCTCTTATTTGCATTACACACAGTGCTTTCTCTCTCAAGAATTCTGACTTCATTCTGCTGGACATACCCAGGACTCATACCTCCTTTGGGTAAATGAGCTATCGCGCATGCTCTTCCTACTATTTGGAACCAACTCCAATCCATACTGAAATTAACTCGCATTGTCTCAGTTAACTTCTATAAAGTGCTAAGTGCATCTACAATAAGAGATATTTGCAACTGTTATTAAGCCCTTCCCCACCCTTATGTGTGCCTCATACTTATTGTCCACATTAGCACTAGACCTAGTCTTAACTGTAATCTTGTAGCTTTCAACTTGCACTCCATCACTAAAACTACAAGAATTCCACACCTGCTCCTCTACCCTTTCCTACTTTTGGCTTCCTACTTATATATTACTCCCCTTACTCTTGCCAACCATGCCCCTCTCCCTCATCCCTGCCTACCTTATTTACCCTATCTTTCCTGTTGTTGCTCAATATACTATGAGTATTTACTGCATATACCAGTGTTAAGTTTATATACCCTACCTTGTATTGCTTGCACAATACCTTGTATTGCTTGCACACTATAAACCAAATGTTCCTTCACTGTTCATTGTTTTCTGATGTTATATCATACTATGTGATATCTCTCTTGAACTATTTGTGAGTTTGAATACTTGTAATCAGTGTTGGTCTATCAAGTGTTGCTGTATTATGTAATGTCCTTTGTCTGTGTACATGCCTCAGAAACTCCTTGTGAATGAGCTTGCTCAATGGAGTTTTCCTGCAATAAACTTGAACTTGAAGCAGGTACAGTAACATGTTCTGGATGGGGTTCAGAGCTGGAAAACATCTGAGGAGAGAGACTTAGGGACAGTAATGACACAAGGATTTAAAACACACAAGACAGTATGAGGAGGCTGTGACAAGGCACATAGGGTGTTATTCTGTATTAGGAGAAGTATCAGTAGTAGTGGTGGTGGGAGAAGTCTGAAAACTTTGCTATGCAGAGAAATATTTGATATTTACTGAATTTGTGAAGCTTTCTTTTAAGGCAAATTTCTACTTCAGAGAACTTCTTGAATGGCAAAAATGCTAATTTTGCTTAAAAATTTTGGCCAAAAAAGTGAAGTTTGCAAGGATTTAAGGGATTAGTGGTCACATGGTGCTGCAGTGAGCTGTATTGCCATGTGTAGGCTGAGTTCAGTGCAGAGTAAGGAAGAGAGAGCTGGTGTTAAGTGTGCTCTGTACCTGTGTGCCAAAAAAGTTTTGGAAAGTGTTTAAAACATGCAGTTGTTTTCCAACAAATCACTCAATTAAGTGTCTTCTGTGCTTTGTGCCTCTAGATCTCCAATTATTTCTGGTATTTGTTG
The DNA here is from genome assembly GCA_016271365.2 of Neoceratodus forsteri. NCBI lineage: Eukaryota > Metazoa > Chordata > Ceratodontiformes > Ceratodontidae > Neoceratodus > Neoceratodus forsteri. The sequence continues at coordinate 1,696,634,624 of CM057449.1, read as the reverse complement.
TGATTTTCTAGTTTAAAGTTGTAATTTCATTTTCTGTATTCTGTGTAGTGAGGCTGTGCTGTGGGGGGAGGGGAGATTCACTGCAGCAACTTCCAGCAAGTAAAAGGCATGATATACAATCTTTTCTGTGTTAGTAGGCAGCACTGTTGTAGTTAGTGTGTGTGTGTGTGTGTGTGTGTGTGTGTGTGTCCCCTTAGTCTCTGAAATCCCTGTTATGTATTTTTTGTGTAACAAAACAAAAAAAAAGAAAAAACTGGTGGCAATACGGGTGCTGCTGGTGTTGCTAGTTCAGGAGGAGCTTAAACATCAACAGAGGGGGCTGCCACTTCCACAGGGTGTGCCCACTGCCCCACCATGACACATGAACTTCCCTTATGCCCTCCATGAACCACTGCCAGCACTGAAGAGCCACCACCTCTACCACCCCCATGCACCCCTTCCCTTTGCTTTTGGGTCATTTGGCCACAAGTACTTATGTGGGCCCCCTGCTTGCCCCTGTGGACATGTTTATTGCATAGGTTGCAAGTGACCACACTGTATTCACAAGGGTCACAGGTAAAAAAAAGACCATGAAAGTGGCAAGACCACACAGAGAGGGTTTGGGATATGAATGAGTACTATAAGACTAAGTCCCTAAGAAATACCAACAAAAATAGACATATAAAAAACATAAGAATTAAAAAACGAAAAGCCCCAGAGGATATCATTATAACTTTAACAAGCCATAACTCTGTCTGTCTTTGGAGTTAAAGGACAATCTATATATCAAAATATGATCTCAGAGAGTACTATGAGACTAAGTCTCTAAGAAACACCAACTGAAAGCAGACATATAAAAATCGTAAGAATTTAAAAGTGAAAATTCCCATTGGATAACATCGCAGCTTTTAGAAGCCTTAATTCTGTCAGTCTTTGGAGTTAAGGGACAATCTAGATATTAAAAAGGTCTTGAAGAGTACTACAAAACTAGCACATAATACTTCAGACAAATACATGGGGTACATATAGGAACCCCAAAATTACCTCCCAGTTTCACCATGGTGCCGAATCCACAATTTAAGTCTGATAATCATCCAGAATGCATCAAATGTGTATCTCCTCTTCTACTACAATCATACCAAGTTTCAGACAAATTCCACAAAAAATTGATCAAGTTATGCCTAAAAAAAATTGAAGGTAGTAGTTGGAAGTACGGTCGTGGTATTCATGTTGCCAAATTATTCTCTGCCACATCTGTGGCATCCATGCTGGTGGGTGCTGGGAGAGGCGGTGACAAAAGGATCAGTCTGAGAAGTAGCCAGATCTCTGGCTCAGGAACAGTGGTCAAAGAGGTGGTTGCTGCTGTCCCCTTGACTGCTGGTGGTGGTGGCACTGAGCCTGATCTGGACAATAGGTCCCCAGTATGGATATGTAGACCAGTGGTCAAACAGCTGGTAGCTCCTTTCTGTGCATTACAGCACACTGGGCACAGGTACCTGGGGTAGTATTTGATTCTGGCTGAGGGGAAAATTGTACTAAGCACAACTGCAATGGCTGCAACACTCTGGGTATTCGCGAACATGTCACACTGACATACAAGAGTATAACTGGATCACAGACACAGGTCAGAAAATGTTAACATCGCTCCTGACTGAGACTGATGAGTGGATGAAGCCTGTAGTGTGGATACTCTGGGGGATTGGGGGTGATATGGGGCCTTCAGACTGCAGATCGAAGGGGGGACAAGGGACTGCTGACCCTTGAGACTTTTTTGTATCAGTAGCTTCATTTTGATCCAGCTTTGCCATTAGTATACCCGAATGAGAAGTTTCAGGCAAAGTTACCAATGACGAGTTTCTTATTAAACAGAAAAACTTTGTGAAATTCTCCACGGTGGTGAATTTGGCAACTTCACCAGTGAATTAAAATTTTGCAACATCTCTGATCAGTAGCAGGAGTGAAAATATTATTAACCCATTGCATCAGTGTTATGTTAAGCCACATTTGGATTTTGGATAACAGTACCAGGCACCACACAGTAACAGAGATGTGTACAGAGTGGAAAGGGGTCAATGGAGAGTAACACAAATGATGAGGACTACATGACCTACCATATGAGGTTAGAGTAAACTGATTAAACCTAAGGAGCCCAGCTACAAGGAGGAAAAGGGGGCACATGTTGTTGTTGTCTTCGTAGTCCTCTTACCCCCTTTATCTGAACCGAAAAGACATACACTGTGTTTTGGAAGAAATGGTCATGGCCATGTATTTATTTATAAACAACCACAACAAGAAATATCATGATGAGTGCAGCTCAGTAGTATCACCAAGCCTCTTACAGAGCAGTCCACACCTTCCACCAGCCCATCCATCTGCTCACAGGGGACCTTCTGAGTGGAACTGCTATTTCTTAAAAAGGGCAGAGCCTCCAGAGGGATTCTGGTTTCTGAGGTATAAGGTGTGGCTCCTGAGCTGTGTGCCACATGCCTTTGCCCTGTCACAGGTTGCCATACACATGGGCCAAAATGCAAGGCAGCTATCCCCCAACTGACCTGTAGGGCTCCTCCCCACTGGGGGCTCACCTTCTGCCAGCCTTGAGAGGAACCCATCTGTGACAGTGGCAGGTTCCTCTCATTTCTATCTTTGTACTCTACCTGAAAGACTACCATGCCACCATACAGAATGACTTTAGTCAATCCCCAAAATAAAGCCAGGCTAACAGCTCTCCAAAACACTTTGTATGTCTCCTAAGAACCTATTCAACCCCACTGTAGATAAATGCACCCCATCCTTAGCATACAGCAGTAGCAATTGCATCGCAGTATTTTCATGCCACAGTACCATGCCCCCATCAAGTCCATAAAGCTGCACATTGACATATTGACCATGCTTTAGCCTTCTCAGTTGCCTCTGGACGCTTGGCATACTACCATGTGTGCTGCTCCACAATGTGCGACTACAGTATATCAGCACAGTCCACAACATTGCAGCAAAAAGTGGAGGTCATCATTCATCTGGAAAAATCAAACCCAATAACTTTACCAGCATCAAGTCATTTCCTCCCAAATGGGCCAGCAACATTACCGAAGAGCACGGGCATGGCCAAGCCAGCAAGGAGGATAGACATGTGTAATTGAGGAGCTCCTGAGAAAATGGCCATAAAATCGTATCCATCTTTTATTTATTTATTTATTTATTTATTTATTTATTTATTTATTTATTTACTGTATGTGTTTAATTGCTCCAATCAGTTTACAGCCATATAGATATCCAATTAGATCAATTTAACATCAAGTTTATATTTAAGTGGTCCAATCCTTTCAAACACTGTGTGCATGCCACTCCCCCCTCTTGCTCACTCTCTCTCAGATTTAATACTTAGCCCACCACCTTATCAAGATGCTGCTAGCTGCAGTGGAATGCCAGTGTTTTTTTCTCAGAAGGCCAGAAAAATCCAAGCCATTGACTCCTTCCTTTCCATTTTTGTCATCCCCCCAGGTGATGAAGGCGTGTCCTTTGGGCCACCCCAAGTGACACAGCTGTTCATGCAGCTGCTGGGAAATGTCCAAAGCATCCAGCCATGCTGTTAGACCTGCCTAGATAGTCCATCTGCATTGGCATTTTGTTTACCACTGTGGTGCTGGATGGTCATGTTGTATGCCTGTAGTACCAAGCTCCAGCGTAGTAGTTTTTCATTTTGCCCACTTGACTTATGATGCCAGATCAGGGGATTATGATCTGTGATCACAGTAAATTTTCTTCCATACAGGTATGGCTGCAGCTTCTGAAGGGCCCACACTATTTCCAAGCACTTCTTCTCAATTGTAGCATAAGCCTCCTCCCTGGGCAAAAGCCTACGGCTAAGGTACATAACAGGGTGCTCCTCTCCCTGCTGGGTAACCTGGCTTAGAACGGCACTCAGCCCATGGTCTCAGGCATCTACATGGACAATGAACTTTAGACTTTAATTTGGGCTGGATAATATAGCTGATCTGCTCAAGGCCTTCTTCAGCTCCTAAAAAACAGCCTCAGAGCCCTCTGTCCATGGCACATTATCTGGCTTTTCTTTCTTGATTAAGCCTGTCAGGGGCTTGGTCAGATCACTGTAGTGAGGGACAAACCTTCGGTAGTACCCCACTGTCCCCAGAAATGCCCTTACATGTTTTTTGGTGGTAGGAGTGGGCCAGGCCAGGATAGGATTGACCTTGGAAGGTTCCAGGTAATTGCTTCCACTGTCCACCCAGTGCCCAAGGTTGGACACTTCTGCCATAACTATCTGGCACTTTTCCATCTTGACTGTCAGACCTGCATCCTTCAGCCTGTGGAACACCTGCCACACATTCTTGGTGTGCTCCTCCTAGGTTTGACTATATATGGCTATGTCATCCATATATGCCATTGCAAACTTACCTGCCTCAGACAGAGTGTAATCCACCAGCAATTAAAAGGTTGTGGGAGCATTCTTCATTCCAAAGGGCATTACCTTGAATTTGTATAAGCCAAATGGAGTGATGAAAGCTGATCTCTTCCTGGCTGCAGGGCTCAGAGGTACCTGCCAGTAGTGCTTTGCTAGGTCTATTGTGGTCAGATACTTGGCTCCCCCCAGTCTCTTCAGATCTCATCTGTTCTTGGCATTAGATAGGCATCTGCCTCCATGCAGCTGTTGAGCCTCCAGTAGTCAATGCAAAATTGGGTGGTACCATCCCTCTTGGGGATCAATACCATGGGTGAGGCTCAGGGCTTCTGGATTCCTGGATTACTCCAAGTTCCAGCATCTCTTTGAGTTTCTCTTTCACGATCTGCTTAACCTGCTCTGGTACCCTGTAGGGAGACTGTCTCAGCGGCACCGGGGTCCTAGTATCCACATGGGGCACGGTCAGCATGGTGTAACCCAGTTTCCCTGTGAAAATGTCCCCAAATTCTCTCAACACACCCCGAATCTCCTGCACCTGAGTTGGTGTCAGCTAGTTGAAGAGGGTGAGGTTTTTCATGGAGGATCTGACCTGGGCCTCTCCTAGGAGGTTGACCAGTGGATCAGCCTCAGTTTTTTCTTCTGGGGTGCTGCATACAGTGAGGACCAATTCCCCCCTATCATAGTAGGGCTTTATCATGTTAACATGCTACACCTTTTGCCTGCATCTCCTGCCAGGTAGCTCTATCATGTAATTAACATTACTAACCTTTTGCACAATGGAGAATGTCCCCTCCCATGCTGCCTGTAGTTTATTCTGTTGGACAGGGATGAGTGCCATCACTTGCTGTCCCACCTCATATTCTCAGGTTTGGATCCCACGGTCATACCAGTTTTTCTGCCGCTGTTGGGCAGTGGCCAAGTGCTCTTGAGCAAGCAAGCCCATGAGCTCCATAAGGCAGGTCCTGAAGTTCAGGACACACTCTGTAACAGACTCCCCTTGGGAGACACGGTCACCCTCCCATTCATCCTGAACCAAATCTAGGGGCTCCCTCACCCTATGGTCAAACAGGAGCTCAAAAGGTGAGAACCCTGTGGACTCCTGTGTGGCTTCCCTATATGCAAATAGGAGATGAGGCAAATATGTGCCCCACTCCCTCTTGTGCTGGTCAGCAAAAAGTCCTTAACATGGTCTTAAGGTTTGAATTAAATCGCTCCACCAGACCATTAGTCTGGGGATGGTATGGGGAGGTTTTGAGCTGCTTTACCTCACACTTTTCCCATAAACTACTCATTAACCCAGACATGAAATTGGCACCCTGATCTGGCAGTATCTCCTGGGGAAAGCCCACCCAACTAAATATTCCCAACAGTGCATCAGCCACCTATACCATCTCAATGGATGATAGGGCTACTGACTCTAGGTATTTTACGGCATAATCGACTACCACCAGGATATTCAGCTTGCTAGTGCAACTTGGGGTGCTTAGTGGCTCCACTATCTCCATGTCTACCCTCTTGAAGGGTTCATCAGTAATGGACAGGGGCACCAAAGCTGCCTTGGCCTTGTCACCCATTTTCCCCACCTTTTGGCACTATGGACAAGTACTACTTTAATTTGCCACACCCTTGCCAATACCAGGCTAGAAGAAATTGTCAGTCAGATGCTTTTTCATGTGCCTCACACCCAAGTGGCCTGAAAAAGGGATACCATGGGCCAGGGCAAAAAGCTGCCCATGGTAAACCTTAGGGACTACCAGCTGCTGGAGCACCTCTCCATCTAACCCTTCCCATGCTGTACATTCTCAGTACAACAGCCCATAGTCCCAGTAAACTAACTCTTTACCCCCCTGAGGACCCTCAGCCCTATTAGCTATTTCCCTTAGTTTTCGCAAAGTAGGATCAGTCAACTGCGCAGCACCCAGCTCCTCTCATCTGACCCTTCCCATTCAGAAGGAATCCCTGTGGGCTCCTCCCTTTGTGACTGGGGCTCCAGACTGCTGCTTCTAGCCAGCCCCCTCCTCCATGCTAGCCACTTCCTCAGCTGCTGAAGGAAGGGGCTGTATCCAGTTGCGTCACCCCCTCTTCATCTTTAGAAGCTTGCCCTTTTGCCTGGCTGTGGGTTGTAACACACACCAGAGATTCCCTGTGGTCAAAATCATTCCCCATGATCACATTTACAGGGAGATCCTCTACAACTCCCACCTCCTTTTCTCCATGGCCATTCTCACAGCTCAGGAAGACTCAAGCCATTGGTATTTGGACTGCTAGCCCTGTGACTCTCCAGATCATGGAGTGCTGCTCTGGTAGCATTTGCTCTGCCTGGATTAGATCCTGCCATACCAAGGAGATGTAAGCGCCGGTATCCCTCAATCCCTGGGTTACTGTCCCATTAACTACAACAGGGTGCATATGCTTGGAGAAGGTGTGTGGTTCTTCAGGCTGCACACACCCTAACAACAGACCAGTGCTATTTTGATCACCCCCTCCCCAGGCCTTTGCTCCATAACCATTTTGTGAGGGCAGTAATATCTCAAGTGCCCCACTTGATTGCAAATATGAAATTTTTTGGGGCCCTAGCTATTTGGTCCCTTTAGAACCAGAGTTCTGCTTTGGGCTCAGGTGCAGGCTGGTTTTCTTTGGGCTGCCTCTCATGGGACACCTTAGAACCATGTGCTGCCCCCCATGAGACTTACACTGTGCATATGGTCTGCTAGCCATGTACAGATCAGTGCTTTTGGCCACCTCCTTTGAGGAGCTTCATGCCCTGTCTAGCAATCATATGTGTAGTTCCTTAGGTACAATTGTAAGTAATTGCTCCTATACCATTAAATCTTTTATCAATTCCACAGTGTCTGCTTTTGCTCCATCCACCCACCAGTCAAGATAAGTTGTTTTTTTTTTTTTTTTTTTTAACCAGGAGAGACACACTAAGCTGAAAGCTTGTTTACAGGTGTGACCTGGGAGCACAAGGAAGTTAAATGACTTGCTCAGGGTCACACAGTATGAAAGTGGGGGCTGTGGGATTCAAACCCAGGTCTCTAGATTTGCAGCTCAGATCCTTAACCCACTGTACTATACTGCCTCCTACGTGTACAATTGAACATGCAATTCTGTGTAACTGTTTTCCATGCTTTTCTTTAACTCCCTAAATTTCTTTCTGTAAGCTTTGGGAGTTAATTCAAAATGTTTTAATAACATAGTTTTAATCTTATCATAGTAAACACAGTCAACATTATTTATTTTACTCACTGTCTGCAAAGCATGTCCTGTAAGTAAGGGTTAAGATGGACCATCCATGAAGTTTTTTCTACTTGGAACTGAGAGCATATTCTTACAAATGCCTTTAAAAATAGACTGAGGTCATCTGCCTCTTTGTGTTGTGGAAACAATTTAGAATTAATTTTGACTTTGTGGGATTAAACCCCCCACCCTCAATTACTTACGTTTTGCTGGCATAGAGTCAACATCACCTTCTTGTGTTGTTGTCTCTGGACTTGTCACTGTATTTCATGCTGATGTTGTTTCTCCCTATCCTCCAGTCTTTTGGCTTCCAGTTCTTTTTCTGCTTCCAGTCTTTTTGTCTCTGCTTCCAGTTTCCTTGCCTCCAGCCTTTTTCCTTCAAGGTCCAGTCTTCTCACCCCAGTTCCTTGTCTCACAGCAACAGCTTCAGTTGCAGGGCATCAAGTTGATTTGGGGAGTCTGCTACCCCAACTCCTAGCTCAGCCCCAGGGACCTTCTGCATTTGGTCATGAGCCACCAGGGCTGCTATGAGGTTGGCCTTTTTCTTCTGTTTTAGACCCTCAAGTTGGACCCTCTTTTCTTGCCACTTGTCAGAAAGCTGTTGCACAGTAAGTGAGTCATAGTCTGTGGAGCTCATTCTCTCGAGCTGCACTAAATTGTGCTGACTGGAAACAAAAAAAAATTATTGTACAAGTGTACTTTCTTTTTATGTCCTGTTCTGTGACTTCTAAGGTAAAATAGTTCCACTTGCAAACTCTGTATTTCAGTGTGCTAGAAAGTCCATAATCCTTCCACCACTGCCTACTAATCTTTGACAAACCACCTCTCTTCCGGGGCTGTAACAGCTTTCAGAAAGGTGTCTGTCCCTGTTTATTCACTGCCACCTGCTGGGTTCACCAGCAAAACCACCTCCACCTACACAGAGCTGGGAGGTCAAACATGCAATTGCACAGATCAGCTTTTGATAGTGCCCCTTTTGGGTGGTGGATGCTAACAGAGTTTTTGCCTCAGCCAATAGAAACTATAAAAATACCTTAGAAATAATTTAAGTCACAGCCTTGACTGTTGAGTAAAATAAGTAGCTTGTTACTTGAAGAAGGTCAAAAGTTGCATTACAGGCCAGCCCGGTGGCACTGAGGGCGAAGGTGCTGGGTGCCTTACCTCACGCTATGCTGGTGACCCATGTTCAGGAATGAGCATGGGCCACCAGGGGTTGGGAGGGGAGAAGGATCGAGCATCCGAGGGACTGCTCTCTTTTTCCAGGGAGGGGGAAACACCAGTGGTTGACTCCTGACTGGCCCCTAGTGGAGGCAGGGGGGCAATGTGCTAATGCTGCAGAAGTGGGCAGAGATGGGGCAGACACCTGGAGGAGCGTGTGCAGATGCGTGCGAGCTTCCTCCGCCGGCATCATTGCATGCCTCATCTCCAAGTAAGAAAATTGGAAAATCGGCTCCTGGTCAGAGCATGAGCTTCCAACCTTCGCGGCCCATCCCCGAGGGATGCTTCCTCCATCTGGATCCTTCAAGGTGAGTCTGAGCCTCGGGGGGAGGCTCCTCATCACTCCCACCACAGGGACAAGCTGTGAGGGAATTGAGGAAGCTGGCCTGATGTCGGGGTCATGTGTTGTGAGGTCAGTCAGGATGTATAGCCAACCGGAGCCACGGGGGAGAAAAAGATCAGCAAAAAAAAAAAAAAGGTTGCTTTACAGGATATATATGTCTTAACACAAGAAAAGAACAGGGTTACAGAAAAAGTAAACAAATGGTTTTAAATAACAGATGACAACAAGAAAAAGGCTATTAACTAAGGTATGCTATCTTTTCTTACCCCTGTGCTACACTTGGAGAGATAGACTGAATTCCTATGCTTTCTGTACAGCGCCCATGGATCTCCATAGCTAAGAAGTAGGCCCACAGCTTAGACCCTCTAGGATGGTAACCCCAGCAGAACACTGACCTGCAACTGTTTTTTAGCATCTTATATTTTCCCTTGAGAGTAGGTACTTCTTGTTCCTCTTTGAATGCACCAAACATTTACCATGTTTGTGTTTAATTGTTCCAATCAGTTTACAGCCCTATAGATATCCAATTATATCAATGTAACAACCAGTTTATATTTGAGTGGTTCAATCCTTTCAAACTCTGTGTGTATGCCCACTCCCCCCCTCTTGCTCACTGTCTCTGAGATTTATTACTTAGCCCATCACCTTATCTAGATGCTGCAAGCTGCTGTGGAATCCCAGTGTTTTTTTCTTAGAAGGCCAGAAAAATCCAAACCATTAGCTCCTTTCTTCCCATTTCTGTCACACCACCATCAAATGTGCTTTCCAGTAATTCTATCATCTCTTGCAGAGTCCAGTCCCCAAAAACAGGGCCTACCTTGCTCATTTGCCACAGACACTGTCAGTACCCTCTGTCACCTCTTGTTCTGTGTCATCTTCATGGTGCAAATGACCTAACTGACTGTACCACCTTCAATCAGCCATTCATTTTTTTTCTTTTACAAAAAGCCCCTTAAAGCTTAAACTGCCTCCCTGGATACTGTGACATAAGTTACCACCACCTCTCAGATACTTTTCATTAATGCATCCCCTGCTAGCACCCTTCTCCCTCCTCACCCCTCTGCCCTAGTGAATATTATATAAGAATTTCCTCCCCCACCTGTGCACCAAAACACACTCCCACTACTTCCCTCCACCCAATAAGACCTTGCTGTTAATAACTACCCTCACCTTTTCTCCATGCCCCCACCATACTCTTCCCCTTCCCAGCACCCCTAAAAACTTTCTTTTATTTTTTTTCCTAATCAAAGTGCTTCTGCTTCTAGGCTGGGCTCCCCTCGGCCCTGTCCCCACCCGGCCACTGACTACAATCTCTCCAGGACTTACTTGTTTGGCCTGTGGACCCCCACAGATTGCCATCAGTGGAAGAGTCAAGAAGGGGAGGTCTATCCTCCCCCAAATAATGTATCCAGTGCTCCACTGACAGGGTTCTGGCAGGGGAGCAAGTGGAGTGTCAGTGTGCAAACATCATGCTTACCTGCCTCACCATCCATTTTCCTCTGGGTTTTGTTTCTTCCCTGCTGGAGCGATACACCAGCATGTATTTGTGGAGGCACAGGTGTGCTGTGGAAGTCCAGCAGCTCTCTCCCATCTTTACCACTCAAGACCTGCAATGCCAGCAGTTCTCTAAGTGGTGGTAGTCATTCAGCAGAGACAACACCCTCCCTCCCTCCCTGGGAGGGGAGAACATTTTATTGGATGCACAATCCTTTCCCCCCCATCCAGCCCCCAGCAACCCAATATCTCTATTGATCCCTGGCCACTGGCATGGTGGATGGTAACTCTACTGCCACACCACTTAGGCAGGTCAGAGAAATCCATTTTACATGATCTGTGAAAGAAGGAAACCATCCCCCTATGCAGAGTATCCGCTTCTGTTCAGTAAAATATATTATAATGGTGATGAATGAATGTATGACTACAGTAAAACCTGATTGACTGAGTTTCAGCCAATCAGGTTTTACTATAAGGAAATATGTCACCATGCATTCATGCCATTACCAATTCATTAACAAATTGCATTTCCCCAGCACATTCAAGAATTCAATTTCTCGATCACATTGTACATCTCCATCAAATTCCAAAAGTAATGTACTCTTCTCTTCCATTTTGAGACTGCATAACCTTGCATATTTTGTAATTCCACACCCTTGTGAAAATCTGAAACTGCATGCCATCTGTACTTTATGGGATTGTGCATCTCTGCCATGTTGCAACACTATGCATCCTCTACATTCTGAAATCTTGCATCCCCTCGCAGTCTGAAATTGTGTATTCCCTATTATTTTGAAAATTGCTCATTCTTTCCATATCACAAAATTGCATATCCATACCACATTCTGAAATTACAGGTTACCACAAGATTCAAAATTGTAGATGTCTCAAAATTAAATTGCAAATCCTAGTTTACTACCAAATTGTATATCCCAGCCAAATTCCAAAATTCTGCATTCCTTCCACAATCCAGTATTGCATCCTCTAGCCACCATTCAATGCTGTGCACCCCTGTAATGTGTTAAAATTCAGCATCATCCAACAGTTTGAAATTGTGCATCTCCTTACATTCAGACATTTTTAATCTCTCATTATTCTGAAAAGTGCATATACTTTCCACAATCCCAAATTTATGTATTTATTTATTTATGTTTAATTTAAAAATTGATAACCTGGCATGTCCCATCCACCTTTTGTAATTTCAGGTTGCCATCTCGGTCCAAGGCTTTGTTTTTATAGAACTTCACATCCTCACCACAGTGAATAATTGTGCATCCTGTAACAATCTGAAATTTTCTGTTCCTATCACATTCCAAAGTGTTGCATCCCCACATTTCAAATGTGCATGTCCCTTACATTCCAAAAGAATGCTTGTCATTCCAAAATTGTGGATTCTCACCACATTTCAAAATGACGTGTCCTCGCAAATTGCAAAATTGCATGTCCCCATTGCATTGCAAAATTTTACAGCAGGCCAGCATTCACAATTGTGTATCTCCCCACTACATTTTGAAACTGCACCCCCACCTCAATCTGCAATTGTGCATCCCCACCATATTCTGAAATTTTGCATCCTCCCATATTCTAAACCGTATATTCCCCACATTCAATAATTTTATAACATGTGTAAGAAAAATCCTGTTCTGTGATTAGATGAAATACCAGTACAGCTGTGTAATTACCTGCCCAAAATTACACTCCTGCACTTCTTTCAAGGTGTCAGCCACTTCACAACACAAATCCTGATTGACGCTAATGCTGCTGGAGCCACACAGAGCATTGCTCGAGTATATCACTTTGAGCAGTGAAATGTCATAGTGGCAGTTGACTATTCAAGACATCAAGGGAGCTGCACTGAGCTGAGTGAAATAAATGAATTAAAACTCACATTGACATCCATTTTGTAGTACTGGGAAATCACCAATCCTGCACATCACTGTTGTCTCTTGTGGTGAGTGAGGGAAATATCACCAGGAAGGGAAACATTGTGAGAACTGCCAGGTCCTCCAGATGGCCTTTTTTTTCAGTTTTACGAACTTTCCTTGTAAAATAAAAGTTACTGTAACTTTATAAAATGGGCAGAAAATTTCCTATATCCTGATTGGCTGACAGCCTCTGTGAGCTGTGTCCTGATCAGGACATATCTTCACAACCAGCACTACATGAGCCATGCAGAACACACCACACAGTAAAATTAATATGTGGCACTGCTCTCCCGCTACTTTCAGCACCACTTAATTAGCATTTGATGGAACCGGGAGAGTGGTGGTAACCATGGCATCACCACAGAAACAAACAAACATATGAAAAATACCTCACAAGTCCAGCAGCTCCAACTCTATGTCCTGTTAGTAACGTCTCCACATTCACCCCCCATTGTCTCCTAAAAATCTGAGCTGCAACAATTCAGGAAGTTTCTTTTTCTAACTGTCATAGTTGTGATTCAAAAACTAGGAAACCACTCTCTATGGTGGATGGTGAGGGACACATTCGCTCCCACTCAAAGCAGCCATTATTGAAAATAGCAGCAATGAAGTGATTTATGGACAGAAACCTTAATTAAATAAAAAAAAACATTTTTCTGTATCTTGGCAGGGGATGGGGGTGCACCATCTGCAACAACATTGGAGAACAACGGAAAGCATGCGGCTTTCAAAAATGCCTTCAAATCCAGTCCTCCTCACGAATCTAGTGAACATGGCATCACCTCAGAAATAAAACAGGACATCCGATCATCATTTTTATCAAAACTTAATTGGAAAAAAAAAAAACAGTCCACTAATGCTGATCAGCAAAATGTCTACTAAGCCTGTTTGTGCCTACAATGGAACACACTCACTCGCACGGAAACTGGTGGCTGGGAGACAATCACTGTTAGAATTTCTACCAACCAAAGACACTAAAAAAAGACTGTGGGAGGGGGTTGTAAACATACTAAAAACAGAAATGATAGATGACATCAAAAATATACAGTATATGGAACTCTCTACTGCTGTTGAAACAGTGGTAGAACTACTGCAATAGATGGACTAGTTTTCATAATTTCATCTATTAAACCTCCTTTATATATTTTTAACATTTTCTTTTTGTTCTTCTTTTAAAAAAAAATTACTTGGGGACCTATTGTATAAGCACAATAAGACGCCGGCCTGGTGGCGCTGAGGGATAAGGCACTGGACGCCACACTTCACTCCATACTGGTGACCTGGGTTCGTGAACGGACTCGGGTCACCAGAGGTCAGCAGGGAAGGGAAGGGAAGGAAAGGAAAGGGATTGAGCATCCATAGACTGCTCTCCCTATCCGGAGGAGGGGGGGTTCCCAGTCGTCGATGTTCCAGTGACCTCTGGTGGAGACTGGAGGGCAGTGCACTGGCACTGTAAGACAGGGGTGAGCTCGGGGCATGACACTGGGAAGGAGTGCATGCGGACGCATGCATGCCCCCTTCCACTGGTGTCATTGCATGCCTCAGTCCACATCGAGAAAAAGGGAAAGTGTGGCACTCAGTAGTGGTGGCTTGATGGCCATCTGAGGAGCTGGCTGGCCTTGGGTGCACCTTCACCCAGATACTGGATCCTGTGTCAGTGGGGAGTAAGGAGGAGACTCCCTGCCACCCAGCCATAGGGGGCAAGCCGTGGGGGTAGATGGTGGTGGGGGCTTCAATGGGGCTGGGACAGAGCTGGACAGCGGCCGGAGATGGGCGGATGCCGGGACATGAAGAAAGGCAGATCGAGAGCCACCAGCTAAAAAAGTGCTAACTAAAAAAAAAATAATAAGCACAATAAGACACTCCGAGATGTGGTTTATAGCTTGATAACAGCACGCCCTAGGTGCTAAAGGCACTCGGTGCCTTACACGTGTTAGAATTGCAATAAGACACTTCAGGATTGTGCAATTATGGTGTAATAATTACACTTTTTTTCTCGGGTGTTTAAAGGGATTTGCTGCAAGTGCCTCATGCCAAACAACACCCTCAAGCCATGCAATTATTACAGCATAATTACAAACCCTGGCATTTCTTAATGCATACGTATAGTATATCCACTGACAGACCAAAATTATGCATCCTTTCCACATTCCCATATCGTGCATCACTAACACATTCTAAAATTACAGGTCACTATGATATTTCAAAATCGCGCATGTCTCATTCTGAAATTGAGCATCCCATTCACATTCCAAAAAGGTGAATTCTTGCCTCTTTCTGAAATTGCACATTCCCACCACTGTCAGAAATTGTGCATCCTCACTATATTCTGAGACTAAGTGTTCTTGACACATTCTGAAACTGTATGAACCCCTGCATTCCAAAACTGTGTCACCATCATATTTTGGAATTGTGCAACTCTGCAAGAATCTGAAATTGTGCCTGCCACATTCCAAAATTGTGACTACTTACAACATTCCGAAATTGTGTGTCCCTGACAGATTCAGAAATTATGCGTCCCCAGCACATTTCAAAACTGTACATGTCTCATTCAGGGACTGTGCAACCCTGTCACATTTCAAAATAGCAGGTCACTACCAGATTCCAAAATTAGTGTTCCCACATTCCAAACTCTATATCTCCCTTGAATTTTAAAGGTGCTGGTACTGTTGCATTCCAAAATTGGTACTCTCGATCAAATTTTCAAGTAGTTCATCCTTGCCATATTCCAAAAGTGTATCCTCATCACATTTTAAGACTAGATATCTGTTGGTACCCTTTGCAAACTGTGTGAGAGGCCTTTTGGCAACATGCATTTCTGCTTAAAGTTGAACCAGATTAATATTCTGTGGTGATTTGCATATGCAGCCCATGATGCTTTGCATTGTGGGGGCAGGAGTGATTTTGTATTTCTTCGAAACTTGGCTTCCCAGCCAGTGCCCTTTGGGGTAACCATTGCCTCAGTGCTTGCACACAGAGGTTCTTTGTCTTTTAGATGTCTTAGCTGCATTCTGAAATTGGACATCCCTACCATATTCTAAAATGTTGCAATACCACCACATTTTCAGTTTTAGCATCACTGCAACATTCTAAAATTGTGTGTCCCTACCCCTCTACATTCTGAATCCATGCTGCATTCTGAATTTGTGACCCTGCCACATTCTGAAATCTCATCTCTGCAGTACTCTAAAATCATGCTTAACCTCTGCATTCCAAAGCCATATCCCCCAGTGTGTTCCACCCCCCACACTACCACCACCCATTCTAAAGTACCATGCAGCTGCACAGTCTGAAAATGTATGCACCACATCCAATCCAGTGTCAGCCTTTTTTTTTTTAATATTTACTGATTTAGTTTTTTTAAAACATGGGAGAAATAAGTCTTACAATGTTGCTGGCAGTGAGGGCTGGGCTGTGAGTTTTGGAGGTGATATCATCAGTAGCTCATCAGAGTAACTAGCTTTTTTGAACAGACTGCTAAAGCAAAGTTACAAAAAGGTGTATAACTTTTAAACAAAGCAACATAAAGATCAAATTAATGGAACAGTGCTTATTATGGGTTTGCTGATTCTGATTCTGAATTTACTGTCTTTTACCAGACCCATTCTTTAAAGCAGCAGTTCATAGAGAGAAAGTTCTGCACCTATAGAGTGCCTTTCTATTCCAGTTTACATTACTCCTTTCTCTTATATTCTAGGAGACAGTTTGTTACATTTTGTGTCTGCTTTTGCACTTTTTAATGTGCAAAAAATTAAAGGAAAGCACGGTTAAATAGGGCTGTCCCTTGGTTTCTCAGTATTTTTGAACAGCAACTGCTTACTATTACTCTTCATGTGGCTAAGATGAATTAGCATGCAGCAGATCCTGTTGACTGACTTTACGGGAAAAAGAATCTCAAGAGTAATTCCAGTCTACAACACTAGGGGTTGGATTTTCAAGACTATGTTGGGGACTTGCGGCATGGCCATGCCGCAGATCCAACCTATGCAACAATACGTTTAACCAACTAAATTGTGGTCTGAATTATGTGCACATGTGGCATGACAGGTGGCTGATTAGGACCCCTATAATGATGGATGCATAATTATTTTAATGGAAAGTGATGGAAAGTGCTGTAAGTATGGCAAAACATTTTCAAATAGCAGTCAGACTTTTTGCCATACTTAGAATATTGCACCTGCAGCATCATAACTAAAAATCCAGGCCTAAAGCTTAAAATTATAGATATGTAATGAAATGTAGCACCATATAAAAGGATGTGGAAGCAAACATTAACAGCATGAAGCAACCCTGAAGGTTGAAAAGGAGTTCATAATGTAGTACATACAGGTATCTGTTTATCATGAACAGCTACTTTAACAAAATAATTGTTTGAATGCTATAAATGCCTACTAAGTATAAATGGTGCATGGGAAAGACTGCAACACTTGAAGAAGACACAGAAACACTGAATATAAAGTTACTCTGCAAAGACTAACACTTGTCCAAAACAGCAACATATAGAATACTGCATAGGCAATCAAAAGCATCAAGGCTGTTTCCATTCAAGGGTAAGATGACATCCTAGACATTGAGAGGGGCATGGGCAGACTAGGTGGGCCAAGCAGTCCTTATCTGCCATCAAAGTCTGTGTTTCTATGAGACAGAAGCTCCAATAGGGCTCTATGATGCCGTCTCAGCCCAAGAATGAAACATCAGCCTTGTTGCTTATGGTTGGTGATACATTATTTTTTGAAGTATGTGTTT
Organism: Neoceratodus forsteri; assembly: GCA_016271365.2. Lineage (NCBI taxonomy): Eukaryota > Metazoa > Chordata > Ceratodontiformes > Ceratodontidae > Neoceratodus > Neoceratodus forsteri. The sequence goes on along the minus strand of CM057449.1, from coordinate 1,696,617,265 downwards.
ACTTTAATTCACTTATCTTCTTTTGAATCTCTCTAGAACAGTGGTTAAATAAGCAGAAAATGGTAAACAGCAAGATAAGATTAAAAAAATTCATGTGATGCAAGTCATAGCTATATGAGCTTGCGTCATTTGTACTTGTTAATCTTTTCACAGTTCACATGAGTCAGGCTTGCTTATATCTTCATTATGAGGAAACTGCACTGCAGGTAGGCATGCTGAATCTCAATGAACCCAGGATTCTATGCTATTGTACCACTGTAGTGACATAGCTACTGCGGTACAACAGCATCTGGCACTGCATGCTTTTCCATACATGACACTGAACCACATACCTTAACCAAGATTGCATGCGTAATACAATTCCACGTGCTTCAACACACAACTTAAAGAACAAGTAAATGCACTAATAACTATCAAATAACTAACTGCTGCAGTATAAAACAAAAAGTACTACAGTGCAAAACATTGATGGTGAAAGCAGAAGTAGTGAATAAATCATCCAGGCTTCATTTTGGCCGATAAACCCTAGCTAACAGCATACTAATTTGCTGAGCTCATAAAAAGAAATGAATACTGGCAGTATTCCAGCAATGTGCAGAGTATAGTACAAAACTACTTTTTTTTTATTTTGGCAGAAGGGAAGAAACCAAAGGCACACTGATATATCCATTAAAATTCATTCTCTAGATGTTTCAGCAGATAATTCTGCACTCCAGAAAATTCAGGTCTCCCTCAACAAGGCGTTCAGGCTCCTAACTGGTGCCCCTAAGCTCACCCACTCCTGCTCCCTCTATTCCTCTGCCAATCTTCTCAACCTCAATGAAAGACTCCACTACCAGACCTGCCTACTCACCAAGAAAATCCTGCTGGGTCACTCCCCTCCTGGGGTCACCACCTCTCTCTCTCCAACTTGCCACCCCCTCTATCTCCACCAGCAACTCAGACAAAGCTATACCGGCAGTACCCAGGGTAAAAACCTCTCTTGCCCAGAGATCCTTCCACTACAGGTCCCCTGTTTGGTTTAATGTGCTTCCCACCACCATCATTAGCACGCTCAAGACTGTCCATTTCAAAGTTGCTCTCCAAAACCACCTCCTCAATGTCTGCTCCTGTAACTGCAACTTGCCTGTGCTCTCATACCCACAATGATCCAAACCTCTGACAAAGTCCATTATGGACTGCAACCTCTTACAACAATGGCTGGCCCATAAATATGATGGACTATACTGTAACACATGCTCGCTCATGTTAACAATGTTTTTCTGCTATGCTTATGTTAATATCTGTATCCAAAACTGTGTATAATGTCTGTAAACAATGTCTGTAACTCATACATGATGGTTATTTCCTTTGAAAATTGTATCCTGTCTGTTTTTATTCTGTCCCCCATGTGACGAGGTACCTTTGTAAATGAGCCATCTGGCTCAAAGGTTGTAAATTCGATATTTCAAATAAATAAAATATTTTGTAGGTCTGAAGCTGAACTGGATTAAATCAGCTCCCTCAGTTTTTACCCACCTCTGATGTATGGATGGAGTTACTGTACTATATATTTTCCTATGTAGATTGTACAGTAGTGCAAGTCCAGACACACAGGTCAAATAAAAAAAAGATTTCTTGTGGAGTATAAAAACATACTGTACATTAACATAACAGAACAGTAACTACACATACTGTAGGAGCCACCAATTACTATATTTGTATAGAAATGACAGTACTAGTAGGGATATGGGTAGCAAATATGACACCTATGGTGGTGTAACCGTTATATGAATGATATACGTTACAGTACCACACATAACCTAAACCACTGAATTTTTCTGTATATCCAACTCAAATCTGTTAGATGAATCTAACATTGTTTTGACTGGGTGATCAAAGTAGTAGACCAGGGAGGTGCCGTGGACATGGCCTACCTAGACTTTAGCAAGGCATTTGACACAGTGCCACGCAAAAGATTAATAAACAAATTAGCCAGCCTGGGAGTGGGTCCCAGGGTGGTAGGCTGGGTAAAAAATTGTCTGGATAACAGGACACAGAAGGTAATATTAAATGGAGTTCCCTCCGAAGAAAGGGGGGGGTTACTAGAGGAGTACCGCAGGGTTCAGTACTGGGTCTATTCCTTTGTAATGTCATTATAAGTGACATTGCAGAGGGACTGGAATGAAAATTATGCCTCTTTGCAGATGACACAAAGATCTGCAACGGGACTGATAGACAAGGAGGGGTGGAAAGGATGAGAAGGGACTTGGCAAGGTTGGACGAATGGTCAAAAGTATGGCAGCTTAGATTTAATTCAAAGAAGTGCAAAGTAATGAACCTGGGAAACAAAAACCCTGAGGAAGAGTACACAATGGTGGGGGAGGTATTAACAACACTAAAAATGGAAAGGGACCCGTGGGTAGTCATTTCAGATGACCTAAAGGTAAGCAAGCAGTATGAGAAGGCAGTAAGGAGGGCTGGGAGGATACTGTGATGTATAGGGAGAGGCATCACTTGTAGAAAACAAGAAGTCATTATCCCTCTGTACAGACAGTTGGTGAGACCCCATCTTGAGTACTGTGTGCAGTTTTGAAGACCCCATTTCTGCAACAGCATAGGAAGGATGGAGGCAGTCCAGAGGAGGGCAACTAAAATGGTGCAGGGTCTGCAACAGAAGCCACACGAAGAGAGACTAAAGGATCTTAATATGTATAACCATGAGGAAAGGAGGGAGAGGAGGGACATGATGGAAACTTTCAAGAACCTCAAGGGAATCAACAAAGTCCAAGATGGTAGCATCTTTCAGGAAAGATATGTGCAAGAACAAGGAGCCACAATTTGAAAATAGAGTGCGGATGGCTCAAGTGCAATGTGAGAAACTTAGAAACATAGACTTTGACAGCAGATAAGGACCACTTGGCCCACCTAGTCTGCCCATTTCCCTACCTAGAGGATAAGCTGCAGATCCTATTTAACCAGCAGCCTATTTCTTCCTACCTCCCACAAAAATTGCCTTATATCTGTCCCATGCATTCTTGAATTCTCCCACAGTTTTAGACCCCACAACCTCCTCAGGAAGGCTGTTCCATGCATCCACCACCCTCTGTGTGAAAAAATACTTCCTCACATTGCCCCTGAGCCGTCCCCCCTCTATCATCAAATTGTGTCCCCTTGTTCTTGCACATCTCTTTTTCTGAAAGTTGCTACCCTCTTGGACTTTGTTGATTCCACTGAGGTACTTAAATGTTTCTATCATGTCCCCCCTCTCCCTCCATTCCTCAAGGGTATACATATTAAGCTCCTTTAGTCTCTCCTAATATGGCTTATCTTGCAGACCTTGCACCATTTTAGCTGCCCTCTTCTGAACTGCCTCCATCCTGTCTATGTCCTTTCAGAGATGGGGTCTCCAGAACTGGACACAGTACTCCAGATGGGGTCTCACCAACTGTCTGTACAGGGGATAACAGCTTCCTGTTTTCTGCTGGTGATGCCTCTCCCTATACATCCCAGTATCCCCAGCCCTCCCTACCACCTTTTCACATTGCTTGCCAACCTTAAGGTCATCTGATATGATTACCCCAGGTCCCTTTCTGTTTTGTTGTTACTACCCCCATTGTGTAATCTTCCCTGGGTTTTGTTTCCCAGGTGCATTATTTTGCACTTCTTTGCATTGAATCCAAGTTGCCATACGTCTGACCATTCCTCCAACCTTGCCAAGTCCCTTCTTATCCTTTCCACACCTCCTTGTGTATCAACTCTGTTGCAGATCTGTGTGTCATCTGCAAAGAGGCATACTTTTCCTTCCAGTCCCTCTGCAATGTCACTTATAAAGACATTAAAAAGGACTGGGCCCAGTTCTTAACCCTGCAGTACCCCACTAGTAACCCCTCTTTCTTCAGAGTGGACTCCATTTACAAATACTTTCTGTGTCCTGTTGTCCAGCCAATGTTTTTCCCAGGCTACCACCCTGGGACCCACTCCCAGACTGGTTAATTTGACTATAAATCTTTTGTGTGGGACTGTGTCAAATGCCTTGCTAAAGTCTAGGTAGGCCATGTCCACAGCTCCTCCCTGGTCTACTACTTTGGTCATCCAGTCAAAGAAATCAATTAGATTCATCTGACATGACCTTACCACTGTGAACCCATGCTGCCTTGGGTCCTGTGACCCACTGGCTTCTAGGTACTCAACAATTCTTTCCTTCAGAAGTGATTCCATCACTTTCCCTACCACAGAGGTCAAACTGACAGGTCTGTAGTTTTCTGCCTCTGTCTTGGTCCCACTTTTGTGAAGGGGAATCACATCTGCCTTCCTCCAGTCCTCAGGTACCACACCACCCTCCCATGATTTATTAAAAAAGGTAAGCAGTGGTGTCACTACTTCTCTGCTTAATTCTTTTAGAATTCTGGGCTGAATTCCATCTGGCCCCATTGCTTTTTCCACCTTCAGTTTCAGGAGTTCTTTCAGAACCCTTTCTTCTGTGAAAGGACTGGGATCGACCCCCCTATCAAGAGTGCATCTGTTAATTGGCTTAGGCACTTCCTCCTCCTCTTTTGTGAATACTGAGCAGAAATATTCGTTCAGTATCCCTGCTTTTTCACTGTCCTCCTCTGCCCACCCACCGTTCATTCTATTCAGCCTCGCTATCCCTCCCTTTGTCTTTCTACGCTTGCTGATGTACCTAGAAAAGGTTTCATCCCCCTTCTTAACTGAGTTGGCTATCTTTTCCTCAGTTTGGGCCTTTGCTATTCTGACTTCCCTCCCTGCTTCCTTCTGCCTTAACTGGTACAGCTCTCTGTCCTGCTCCTTCTGTGTTTCCTTATACTTCCTAACTTTTCTCCCTAACCTTCACTGCAACCTCTTTTGAGAACCATAGTGTCTTTTTCTTTCATTTTGATTTGTTTATTTGCTTCACACAAAGGCTTGTTGCCTCTGTGATGGCAGTTTTGATATTTCCCCATTGTTGCTAAACCCCTCCTTCTAGCCTGTTTGCTATTGCTTTTCTAAAGCACTCTCCCATCTTGTCAAAGTCAGTCCTCCTGAAGTCCCGAACCCTCACTTTTGTCTGGCTTGACTCTGTATTTGAGTTTATTGTGAACCACACTGTTTGGTGGTCACTTGTTCCCAAATGGCTTCCCACTTCTAGATCTGAGATCCTCTCACTGTCCCCATTTGAGAGTATGAGGTTTAAGATTGCTCCCTCATGAGTAGGTTCCAAAACTAGCTGTCTGAGGTGTGCCACCTGAAGGGCATTGAGAATGGCCCTGCTTTTGGATGTTGCTGCAGCAAAGGTGCTCCAGTTAACATCTGGCATATTAAGGTCCCCCATCAACAGTATCTCCCCTTTCTCTGCCATCCTAAGTATGCCTTCTATCATATCCTTGTCCATTCCCTCCCCCTGACATGGGGGTCTATATACAACCCCTGTGCGGATTGTGGTGCCATTTCCAGTCTCTAAGTTGACCCACAGTGCCTCCTCTCCTCCCTGTTGTCTCTTTTCTTCAGTTGCTTTTATCCTTTCCCTTGCATAAAGAGCTACTCCACCCCCTCTTCTCCCCTCCCTGTCTCTCCCGTAGGTTGTGTAACCTGGTATGTTAACATCCCAGTCATGGTTCTCTGTGTACCATGTTTCTGTGACTGCTACAATATCCAGGCATCCCTCTTCCATCAAGGCCACCAGTTCAGGGAGCTTGTTGCCCAGACTAAGGGCATTGGTAATCATTACCCTCCATTTCTTGATGGCCTTACCCCTCTTTGCCCCATCCCTGTCCTTATTGCATTTCTCACTTTCTCCATTTACTCCTGCACTTCTCATTATCGACATCTCTATGTTGGTGTCTACCTCACTTAATACCCTGATTTTTTTTGGGGGGTCCAGGATTTCCCTGCTCCTCTCCAGTGCCTCCCCCCTTGGCTAGTTTAAATGCTTGCCAATGAAGCATTTAAACCTATCACCTGGGATCCTGGTTCCCCTCCTAGACAGATGCAGACCATCACGCCAGTATAGGTCTGCATCCCTCCAGGTGGACCCCCAGTCCCCAATGAAGCCAAATCCCTGAGCTCTGTACCAGTTTTTCAACCACTGATTGAATCCCATGATGTGGAGCACCCTAGCCTCACCCATGCCATAGACAGGCAGCACCTCCGAGAAAGTTACTATGCATGCTATTTGTCTAAGGCCCATCCCCATCTCCACAAATGCATCTTGCACTGCTCTGATCCCTTTCTTAGCCTGGTCATTTGTCCTTAGGTGGACAATGACATCCAGCTCCCTCCCCTGTGCAGCTGCTCCTGCGATCCTGAGGATTCGCTCCCTGTCCCTCCAAGCCATGGTGCCAGGCAGGCAGCATACCTTCCTCTCCTCTTCATCCCCCAGTTCTACCTTCCTAACAATGGAGTCCCCCACCAGGAGTTATTTCCTTCCCCTGTGTTGTCTGTTGCCACCCACTTGTGGGTCTCCTTTGTGGAGGTTCCCAGCATCCTCCTTGGTCTCCACTGTGGGCGCCTCCATAGAGGAACCACAATTTTCCAGAACAGCATAGAAATTATGGAGAGGTACAACTGGAGGGATGCGCCTCTGTTCCACCACCCTCACCCTCCCTGAGCCCACTGTGGTCCAACTATTGCTCTTTCTTGGCAACCTCTGAGGCAACAGCAGTGACCCTGGTGGTTCCTGGGTGGGAGAGGAGGTCCCACAAATCCTGGCCAACTCTGCCTGGAGATAAGCAACCTCCTCCCTCAGCCCAAAGAGGTACCTGCAGATGGGACAACACTGCATCCTCCAGAACGTCTCCTTGAAGACTGCTGCTCCACAGTCACTGCACTGCACCACTACCATCATGTCTTATTTCTGGCCCCCGATTGTTGCTTGGAATACTTACTATTTCCTTTGTTTGTTTATTTATTTTTTTTGCTCCCTACTTACATACTGCCTCTGTGCCTTTTTAGCTCCTGATGTTCCTGTTCTGAGACAAGAAGTTCCTATATTTCTCAGTAGTCTCTTTACTTACTCAGCGTCAGACCTCCAGCAGCTGGGGGGGGGGACAGAGAGCTACTCTTACCCTTTTTGGATGGTGAGTCTTTGGTGGCTCTGTGATTACTCACTTCCTGCTCCCAAACAGGAAGTTCCTGTTGTTAGTCAAATCATTTGCCTATAAAAGTAGAACTGCCTTTGGGTGGAGGGGAGGGAAGGAGGGCAATATAGTCCCAGTAGAGAAGTTTATTTATACCAGCAGCTCCTTCCTCCTGGTGATCTGCTTGTTCTCTGGCAGAAGCTATCTAGGGCAGTGTTAAAATCTGGTTTTAACCTGGCTCCTTCTAGCTAAGCCACTCCCCCTACTTTGCAAATCTTTCTACACTTAGTTAATTTCACAGATAATTCCCTTCAGCCCCCCTGTGACAAGCACCTAGATAACTACACAGATAACAGATAATTTACTTCAACTAACTCTGACAAACACACTACCTTTTTTCTTTTACCCTAAATTGAAAGTCCCACTACAAGAGTTATAGTTCTTAGTCCCAGTAGAGAAGTTTATTTATACCAGCAGTTCCTTCCTCCTGGTGCTCTTCTTGTTCTCTGGCAGAAGCTATCTAGGGCAGTGTTTAAATATGGTTTTAATCTGGCTCCTTCTAGCTAACCAACTCCCCCTACTTTGCAAATCTTGCTACACTTACTTAATTTCATAGATAATTCCCTTCAGCCTGCTTTGACAAGCACCTAGATAACTACACAGATAACAGATACGTAGATAAAAATTTACTTCAACTAACTCTGACAAACACACCTTTTTTTACCCTAAATTGAAGGTCCCAATACAAGAGTTCTAGTTCATAGTCCCAGTAGAGAAGTTTATTTATACTAGGAGCTCCTTCCTCCTGGTGCTCTGCTTGTTCTCCGGAGGAAGTATTTTTTCACAGAGAGGGTGGTGGATGAATTAAATGGCCTTCCTGAGGAGGTTGTAGGGTCAAAAACAGTAGGGGAATTCAAGAATGTATGGGACAGACGTAAGGTAATTCTGGTGGTGGGTAGGAAGAAGTAGGCTGTTGGTTAACTAGGATCTGCAGCTTATCCAATAGGTAGGTAAATGGGCAGACTAGATGGGCCAAGCAGTCCTTATCTGCCATCAAAGTCTGTGTTTCTATGTTTCCATATAACAATGCTGCTATGAAATCACTATTTTAAAAGCCTGTGTATTTATTGTTTTCAATAAATGTTTATATAGGATTCATGCACTGAGATAAAGAATATCATTTGCAATTTATTTATTTGAAATTTTTGCTTGTTGGGATTTATTCATGAGATGCATCATCATGCTTTCATTGGAGTCCTACAGGGAAATGGTAGACAGAATGTAAACAAGAAGTGCCAAGCATATAGAAAACAAACAGCATTAATTTTTATTTTTATTTATTTTTTTATTTTAGTCTTTGGTAACCAGGTAAGGCCCACTAGGCACAAGTGCCTGTTTTCAGGGGTGACCTGGGAGCACTGGGCGGTTAAGTGACTTGCTTAGAGTCACACAGTATGCAAGTGGAGGTTGTGGGAATCAAACCCAGGTCTGCTGGATGTACCAAGCTCATTCACAGCTTGTTACTCTAACCTCTATGCTATACTTCCAACCTGACAATAGCAAATTATCAGTGTGGACTAAAATGTTTGTAGAAGTGTCCTGTTGATGATTTGTTATAGTACAGTATTGTCAGCACTCATAAGCATTCATGTCATTTCAGTAAGTAATGACACACAGCGAGGTTTGCATTGAACAGCTCTGACCACATGCCCAGGTAGATAGTAGGGCATCAAGCCACAGGCCAAGGGCATTCAGCCCCTGGAAGTGTGGGCAGATCTGTTTAATGCACACCCTGGAGTGTCTTAATATGCTTATAAAATGAGTTTCCTTTTTTAAAATAATTTTTTCATGTTAAAATAACAGTTTTCATATATAGAAACTGAAAAGATTAGGTAATTTATTGTAAAATAGCTCTTCTGTCTTTACGGCTGTGTTATCACTTTGGGACATTTGTCCTACTTAGGCGTCTGATGATATGAATGAGTGGGTCTACCCTCTCCACACCCAACACTGGCCCCTTTCTCCATTTTGGTATCTCTGTTACTTTTATTGATTCCTGCTAGTTTTAATTCCCCACAGGGCTTGTTGCAGGAAGCAGCCATAACAAAGTCTCCTGGTGTACTTCAGCCCCGCCACCCCACAGAGTGACTGGCTGTACTGGAGGGAGCACTTGCACTTCTGGCCCACAGCAGGTCAAGCTTTTACAGGAATGGGAGGTGCAGAAATGGGGAAATGATGAGTGAGCTTGCGAGCTCAGTGTGAGCGTTTACATTTGTGTTATGGCAGTGAGATTAGCAGTGCAGACATGAACTCGAGGGACGTAGAAGCACAAAGTAAGTTAAAACACTTGTACATTTAATTTTAAATGTTAGAAGTATGCAGTGCTTCCATTGTGTGCAATACTTTGACAAATATGAGTACTGTACCTGGGGTTGTCAGGAAGCAACCTCCATCAGCTGCAGCTGGTGCAGAATGCAGCAGCAAGATTGCTTACTGGAACAAGAAGAAATTACCAAATTACTCCGGTCCTCGATGATCTGCACTGGCTGTCTGTCAGATGGAGGACTGTCTTCAAGGTAGAACTTTTGACCTACAAGATCCTACATGAAAGGAGGCCAGTCTATCTGCAAGATCTCCTTGTTCCCTACCGCCCACCCCAGATGCATTGTTCTGCCAAGAGTTGCCTCCTAGAAGTTCCCAGGGCTAGGCTGCAGCTCTCAGGAGACCGTGCATTTTCAGTGACTGTGCCTTCCCTGTGGAACTCACTTCCAAGGCATCTTAGGGAGGCACCATCGGCAGATGCCTTTAAAAGATATCTCAGCTCCTATTTATTTCAGCAAGCTTTTAATTAATTTATATGTTTGACAGTAGAGTTTGATTGTTGCTTGCTGAATCCCATTTACTTATTTATTTAGTTACTTATTTGTGTATTTATTGATTTATTTATTGTAATGTATTTGTTGTTTTAATTATACAGTGCTCCAAGTCTACAGGAAGAGGTGCTTTATAAATTATCTATCTATCTATGTATCTATCTTTCTGATGACTTCTGTGTATTATGACTTCTGGGTTTAAAAATATTAAATAAGGTTTTCCTCGCTAAGATAGAAAAAGAAAATGGTGGTGTTTTAAAAACTCAGGGCCAGATATTCAAACTGTTGCACCGAGTGCAAAGCCATAGCATGGGAATAGCACTAGCTTTGTGCGAGGCTGCAATATTCAAAAGCCTTATTAGCACAGGTGCTGTGTGGTAGCGCCAACGCTAATAGTTAACGGTATGCAGGGGCGTGGACAGGGGAGTGCCCATGAATGCCAGCAGCACAGCATATTTGCTCAAAGGTATAGCGCCATGCTGCAGGCATTAGCACGACCTGTAGCCCGGCGCTAGATACCACCGAAAAAAGCTGTTGTTAATGTGGCGGTGCCCCCACCCCACAGCACAAAGTCCTTCCTAACCCTGTCCCAGGTTAAATAAAAGTAGTCACCATAATCTAGTGGTCTCCCCACACCCCAAGCACGAATCCCAACCCCCGGTACACACAATTATCATTAATTTTACCTGGTAGTATAGTGATCCCTCTACCCCCCCAAGCATGAATCCTGACCCTGGAAAAGTATCTATCATATTTTTCCCTGGTAGTCTAGTGGTCCCCCCACCCCACAAGCATGAATTCCGACCCCGTACACGTATTTGTGATATTTTTCCCTGGTAGTCTAGTGGTCCCCCCACCCAGCTGTGCACCTCCTGTTACACCCGAAACAGGGCATACCTCCGGAGCCAGCGACTGGCTCAGCCCTCCTCTCTCCACCACGGCCGGCCGCTGACTGCGGTATTCAGGAGTTAGCACTGTGCAATCAGGTTAGCCCTGGGCAAGCCTCACTTCAGCATAGCACAGTTCTGTAATGTGTGGCTTACATTGTTGTTTGCAGTCATACCTTTCAACTGTCCCTGATTTTCCGGGACGTCCCTGATTTTACCTCAATATTTTACTCTGCCCTCCTCAACATTATGTTTCTGTGGCAAAACAGTGGGAGTTGTAAGCATAAAATACTGTCAAACATTAATGTTATTGATGTGTTCATCTTTAGAAAATGCATTTTGCACTAAACCACTTATTCTACCAGCTTCCTGAGTGGATATCACCAGTTTTTAAGGTGTGTCCCTAATATTAAACCTTTGTCCCACTCCCTGGTTGTGTTAAGCCTTGTCCCTGAGTAATGAGGCAGGAGGTTGAGAGGTGTGTTTGCAGTAGCTGTGAGACATCTCTGTGCAATCACACACAATGTTCTCCACCTGCAACACTGGCTTGCTACAGAGTCTAATGAGCTGCAGTTGCAGTTTGCACTTCCCTGTTGCTATATTCAGTGCTGTCTTATTCCTGGGCTAATTTTGCCCTGCACTCCCAGACCAGTTTGCCTGGCTTCCTTAGACGCTATATACAGCAGGATTAGCACCGGGCTATTTCCATTTCAATATAGCTTGCTCTGTGCTCCGGGCTAAGTTTGCCCGCCGGGCAGTGCTAATTTAACCCCGGGGCAATGTTTTGAATATCTGGCCCTCAGTGTTCTAATGGCACAGTGATTTATTTTGTAGTGCGGTCCTGCTTTTAAGTACTTGTTTTACCTGTACATTGAATGGATTTGTTGCACAGGTCACAACCAATGAGAACACAGGATTTTTTCTCCCCATTCTATAAGTTCCACTAAAGCACAGGTAGATAAAACCCGAACACTTTTTCCACTTACAGGGAAAAATAAATGTGTTTCGTTACAAACTGTGAAAACCCATTAAGTGAGTTTTCAAATGAGGTATGGACTTAGCTATAGGTTCTAGCAGTCCAAAGATATAAATATCCAAATTTTGCATACATTACATCAAGGCAGCAGCCATATCTGGAACCTTGAGACAGAAAGTGATGTCACTAAGGGGGAAACTGGATGTTGTTAAGCACAACTCCCCACCCACTCATAGCATCACTTTTTGTCTTAAGATTTAATAAAAAGGCTGCTGTCTTGAATTAATTTACACATTATTTTGACAGTTATATTCCTTGACTGCTAACACCTACAGGTAAGCCCAGTGCTTCATCTGAAACATTTTTTCATAGACTTCAGGAATTCAAAGAATCGGGCATACTTTCATTTCCCTTTAAACACAGGTCCATACAACTTTATAACAATTTGTTTTTATAAGAAGAATAGACATTGAAAAATAGTGAGAGACAGGGTGGGATATTCAAAAGGGTTGCGCCATGCGCAACAGGGTTGCGCATGCGCAAGTCCAAAAGTGTGCCATTTTGCGATATTCAGCAGGAGGCAGTTGCACCACCGAAAACATGCTGAGCAACAGTGCAATGCAAATGAAGGCATGCGCAACCCGAAGAGGTGAATCCATGCATAAAGAGCTCAATCACGATATTCGAACTGCGCCAATGTAACGTGAACAACGAGTGCGCACTAGCGGAAATGATCCAAAATAAAAGGCTCAAGGAAGTGGCGCAAGAACGCTACAAGGATGCCAAGTGGGGTAGAGAGAGAGAGAGAAGAGACAGACAGACAGACAGACAGTGACAGGCTAGGGCAGGCAAGGCAAGCGTGGTCCATAGGCTGCAGAGGACAGCGGGGGGTGCCAGGTGCAGTGGAAGTAGCAGTGAGGACAGCGGGGGTAACACAGCAACACCAGCCAGCGGGGGTCAGAAGCCAGGGAGATGGACAGTGCCAGCTTCCACATGGAAGCTGTAATTAGGGGGGTGAGAATGCAAGCTGCAGGGGGATGAGGCCGTGGAAGGGCCCGTCAGCGGTACGCCCCCAACAGGCAGTACCATGCCCACATCAGCTATGAGCTGTACACAGATGTAGAGATTGTGGGCCAGTACCGCCTGAACAGGGCAATACTGAGGTGGCTCTGTGAGCTGTGCAGTGATGTGATGCAGGCAGCCTCACGACGGAGTCACGCTCTGTCAGTGGAGACCAAGGTGACAGCCTGCATGTGCCTGCTCACCACGGGCACCTTCCAGAGGCCGACAGGGGACACCACAGGCATCACACAGTCGGCCACATCACGCATCCTCACCCAATTCCTCAGCGCACTGCTGCCACATGCTGCAGAGTACATCCATTTCCCCAGCACAGCGGCAGAGCATACAACAAACATGCAGGAGTTCCACAGGGTATACGTGTGCCTGGCGTGCAGGGGCCATAGACTGCACCCATGTGGCCATTCGCACACCACCTGGCCCTCATGGGGCTGCATATAGGAACAGAAAGGGCTTCTCCAGTGTCAACTGCCAGGTGGTGTGTGATGCCACTGGGCGCATAATCAATGTCTGTGCCACACACCCTGGTGGAGCACATGATGCCTTCATATGGTATCAGTCCGCACTGTGCCATCGATTCGAGAGTGGAGGCATCCCCACAGGCCATCTAGTGGGTGAGTACGCATGTATGGAATGCAAACTAGGGGCAAGGGTGGGAATGCCACAGGTGCCATGGTAGTGGCACACAGGGATATGGGCAATATGGACCTGAACATGATACTGATCTCCACTATCTCCACACAGGTGACAGCAGATACCCACTCCATCCCTGGCTGCTCACACCGTATCGGCGCCCCATGACCCCATCGCAGCAACGCTATAATGAGGCACATGCTTCCACATGCAACATCATAGAGCGGGTGTTTGGGATGCTCAAGGCATGCTTCCAATGCCTAGACACCTCCGGCGGTGCCCTACAGTACAGCCCCCAAAAGGCCTGTGGGATATTCCTGGCCTGTTGCATCCTGCACAACATGGCCAAAGACTGTGGGATAGCCCTACAGGTTGAAGAGGGGGACAGCGATGGGGACGCCAGTGGCGCCGGTGTTGATGGTGATGAGCAGCCCCCCCTAGGATGGCGGGACCCCCGATTGATCCGGCAGGCCCAGCTGTACCGGGACACCATCACAGAGGAGCACTATGCACAACACAGGTAAGTCAAGGGGACATGTGCAACCAACACTGTCCATGCACAAACCACAGGCACACAGGGTAACACACCAGGGGTGCATGATGGCCAGGGGAGTGGAAGGGTCCAGGCATACAAACATACCATCAGGGAGGGTGAACACTCATATGGACACACACACACCAGGCACAGAGCGTACATGGGCAGATGCACAGCACAGCAGAACCGACATTGCTAACACACAGAACCACCGACCACCCCCACCACCTGTACTGTCCAAGTACGTGTGTCAGATGCTGGGCACCCTTGCACCTTGGTGTACAGTACAATGCAGGCATCATCATGCACACACACCTGTGGACAGCAGTTGGGAGGGTGTGCAGGTGGTCCATGTGTCGGCGTGTTGAGCAGAGCACCCAGCAGTGCACTGCCCACCATGACACACATTGCACACAGGGCAGCACCAGACAGGGCCCACACTGGGAGACAGGTCAGTCATGTAGCACTGTCCCACGGCCACCGCGGATGCGTGGGTGGCCCCGCCATGACCCAACAGCCCTGGCAGGCTGAGCAGGGGCCACATGGGGTGGCACTGTTGGACCACCAGGGGTCCCACTGCGCGAACACGACCTTGCCCGCACAGGGGTCTGCAGCATGCCGAACAAACCTTCACCAGGGGTGCTCGGGATGCCCACAGCAGAACCCGGCATCGACAGGCCTGGTGCTCCACCACGCCCAGGAACGGGAGTGGAGAGGAACTGTGGGGTGTGGGTACAGGGCACCTGACTGTGTGCCCAATGCGTCCATGACAGAGACCACTGCCTGGGTCAGCCTGTCAATGGCAGCGGTCACATCCGTCTGCATACGAACCAGCTCTGCATGGTTCAGAGCACACTCCCTGCTGTGCCGCTCCACAGCCACAGACAGTGCCTCCACAGACATTGCAACCCGCCTCTGCTGCTGTACTGATTCCTGCAGCAGGCGGGTGTGCTCGTTCAATGGGTACTGTGCCCCAACGGCATCCTGTCCCCCAGGGTGTGGAAGGTCCTGATGCACAACACCCCTTGAGGGTGGGCGCTGTTCGCCAGGACCAGGAATGGGCGGATCAAGGCGGCGGACATGTGCCACTGCTTGACACTGTACCCCCAGACCTGGTGGTGACTGCTGCTGCCCCTCCAACCGCTGTGCCCAGGGTCCACTCATTCCACCGCTGTGGCGCAACAGTGCCAGACACCTGCACAGCCACTGGTGCTGCCCCACCGGTGCTGACAGGCACAGCCTGGGACTGTGCCAACATGCTGGTACACAAGTTGGAACCAGAAAGGCCCAGGGGCACGTGCTGGCCTGCTGTGTGTCCGTCATGGGACACACACATATCACTGCCCATTGCAGTCCTTGCATCATCAATGGTGCAGGTACATGCTACAGCCACAGTCACAGCATGCTGAGACACAGGCTGTGCACCCCCCACACCCGAATCACCGACACCAGAGTTGGCGGCCCAGCATGCATGCTGCTGCAGTGCATGCTGGCTGGTGACAGAGGTGGATGGACCCTCCTCCATGTCCAGCAGGTCATCATCACTGCCTGGACCCACCACCACTGCCTCCTGAAGATGAACAGGATCTGTAACAGAAAGAGAGTACATGTGAGTGCATGTGAACAACCTTCCCCCCCCACAACACCACCACCATGTCATACCGTGCAGTGATGGGCTTCCACCTGTCTGGAATCCACCTCCTGGTATGCCCTCAATAGCGCTCCGCTCCATTGATGCAGCCAGTCTCTCCTCAGCCGGGGTCAGCTCCAACACCGCTGGCTGGCCCCCGCCAGTGCCAGCACATGCCGCCCTGAAGGCTGCCACCTTCTCCTTCAACCTCCTGCGGTCTGTCCCCATCTTCTTCTTGCATTCCTGCATGGAGCGCTGGTGGCTTCCGTGCAGGTTCACGGCCTGAGCTACCCCCTCC
Source organism: Neoceratodus forsteri (assembly GCA_016271365.2). NCBI lineage: Eukaryota > Metazoa > Chordata > Ceratodontiformes > Ceratodontidae > Neoceratodus > Neoceratodus forsteri. Next base: position 1,696,601,298 of record CM057449.1, on the reverse strand, counting down.
CATGCAGCCGCACGGGACTGAGGTGCCCGCCATCCACTCAGTAGTGGCTCCTCCTCCAGGTAGGCCTGGAAGAGGCCTCTGTCTCTGCTGGGGTAAAGTTGGGCCTCCTCCTACGCCCACCATCCTCACCCTCACCTTGTCTCTGCTCGGTCATGGCGATCTGTATGGGGGAAGTAGAGACTTGTCACTGTGCAGTCTACAGCATTTTCCCATGACCATTGTCCAGAACATCACACAGCATGCAACTCACCTTTCACCTGCAGTACCCGAATCTGGCCAGCGCAGCCCAATGTCGCACATTTATAGTGCAATGCATGCAAATTAGGAGTGGAGCAACTATAATGAGATGCAAATCACGCCACTGCACCTTTGAATGGCTGATCAGATGATTTGCATGTGTCGGCTGAATATCGCGCAGTTGCGCTTTGTGCAATACGGTTGAGTCGGCTGAGCCAATGGCGCAGATCTGTGACTGTGTGGTACACTGCATTGCGCATGTCCAGATAGCTTACGCAGGCGTCTGCCGCACTGCTGATGTGCTGTGCATGATCAGCAATTCAGGCCATGGCCACCATTGTGCCAGTGGCGCTACAGCACTGGGCACTATATGGCGCTGTGGCACTACTGCGCAATAGTCCACTGTGGCACTGGTACACAGGTGGTCGGTCGTGCAGGATGCGTATACGTCAGATGGCGCTGTGCGTGGCCTTGCGTCATTGCCCATGACCTGGTGTCCGACCTTTGCCCCCTGGTGCTGTTTGGCTGCCATGTGTACGGCCCTATTGCGCTGTCTGGTGACAGCGCTATGTGAACTGACGGCACTGTTCGAACAGCGATTGGAACCTATGGTGGTCTATTCGCAACATCTCCATGTGGGGATTACGCGCAGCGGGCGCCATATTGCCTGCTGTAAAGTTGGTAGCATGGCACGCGGGAGGGCAGTGCAATGGAGCCCGTGGAAGTGGCCAACGAGTGGCTCTGGTGGAGCCCACTAGGGGCACTGTGGTGAGGTGCCCTCACCATAGCTGAGACTCAGGTCTGGCAGCAAGTGGCCAGTGACCTGGTGGGGTCACTGGGTGGTGTCGGCCAACTGAGCAGTGCCAGCACCGGTACAGTGACCTCCGCAGGAGTGATCCTGAGCTTTATGGGTGGCTACGGTCACGTGCCAGGAGGGGCGTGGTGCCTAGGCCAGGTGGGTGTACTGTCTATGCACCTGTATTCTCTGTAGGGATGTGACTGTGTTTTGGTGGATGTGCATAGGTGATGGCTCTGACATGGTTGGCTGTGTCAGTGTGTGCAGGTGTGAGATGCATGGGGCTGGCTGTGTGGGCAGGCACTCTTACTGGGGCAGGGGCAGTCTGCTTTGGAGTCACACTGATGTTTTTCTCAACATTTGTCTCCCACAGGACGGGCAGAGGATGCAGGCAGGGTGAGGAGGGCGTGCCAGGGCCCGGTGCGGTCGGTGGTGCTGTGGGTGGTGCGCCCAGCAGCAGCAGCACTACAGCTGCTTGAGGAGTGTGAGTATCATTACTTCATGGATGCTTTGCATGCTGGGGGATTGACCACCAGCCATGCACAACACAACCATACACGATACAGGCAACATTCATCACTGTCCAGTGTCACAGCACGTCTGTGTGCGTCACTGGTGGTCCATGCATGCACTGGGCACATGGCTGTGGGACTGGCATCGCACCACGTTGCCACGCCATTGACAGCCTTGTTTGTGCTGTGATGTACATGGCCAGTGTGTGTGTGCAGTGGTGCACATAGCTGGTGCTGCCTGGTTGGGCGTGTCATGTGCATGGTCACTGTGGGTGGGTGCATACTATCACAGGTGCGGGGCACTAGGCTTTATGCCTTGCAGGATGGGTGGTGTTCAGGGTTTTGGACAGTCACAGCCATTGACTGCGTTCCCTTTTCCTAGGTCTCAGCATCCTAAGAAGGATGGAGCATGCCCTTCAGAGGCTTACACGTGTGTCAATTGCAACACATGGGATCCTGACCGACATTTACCGCCATGGGATCCAGAGACGGCGGAGGGGACAGCGACGGCGGCAGGCAGCTGACAGACCAGCCTCTTGAGCCATGATTATTAACTTCCCCTTCCACTTCAACAATCCCTCCCACCCTGCCTTCCTCTCCCAGTTGTCCACCCCTACCCCTTACCCACCTCTACCTTGTACCCCACCCCTTGTGTTGTACATGACTGTATATAGTTTTCTTGTTCTTGTTGTTGTATTTTATTGTTTCTACGAATATATATATATTTTGTTATGAATACTGTGGTGGTCTCTGATTTGCAGCTGGCTATGGTTGCTCAGTTGCAGTGGTGTGCATGCCATCTGGGGTGGTATGGTCCTGGGTGTGTGTGTGTGTGTGTGTGTGTGTGTGTGCATGGGGAGGTGTCTCCAGTGTGGCAGTGTCTTTCTGTTGGTCTTGCCATCTGCTGCGCCCACTGCTGGGTGCACAGGGTGGGTCTGGCTTGTGCTTCTCTGCTGCAGGGTTGACGTGTGCCGGGCGGGATGCATGGTGTTTCCTGCAGTGCCAGTCACTGCACATGACTGGTGTCTTGGGGTCACGGTGCAGGGTGTGCTGTGCGCACAGGGGGGCTGATGTGCACTGTGGTTGTCATCCCCCTGTATGTGGCAGTCTCAGCCTGCCAGTGGTTGTGCTGGGGCGTCATGGCCCTGCTGTGCTTTGTTGGCTTGTCCCCAGGGGCCAGTGGATCATCCGTCCCACCCCCAGTGATACTGTGCTTGGGGTGTGCAGGTGTCTTGTTGGTTCTGCAGTGTGTTCCTGTGCCCATGTGTGGCATGGCTGCGGTGGGCCCCAGCCTGCCTCCCTGGATGTGCAGTTCCATTGCTCTGGGGGGGCTCTGCTTGCGCTATGGCACCTCTGGACTGCTCAGATGGGCTGCCCTGGTTGCGCTATAGTGCAACCTTTCTGCTCAGCTTCCCCTTCCTGGTTGCGCTATGGCGCAGTTTGTGCTATATTCAGACGTTGGCTGCTTGCGCAATTTGTTCTGCTCCATGTTTGAATATCAGCGTCACCATTGGCATGCTCTTGATTGATTTGTGCGTTCCCTGCTGTTACGCACATTTTGGGCGCAGTTTGAATATCTGGGCCACAGAGTTTAAGAGCCAAACAGAAAAATAACTAAAAGAAACCTTTTGAAAGGCTACATCTGCAGTTCATTGGGTGAGCAACCAGCCACACCTACTTCTGAGCTATAAAAGCAGTTCCTCCCAGCCTCCTTTTGAAACACATTTTCCTTGCCAGCTGGAGGCTCTGTTGGTTTGTCTTCTTACTTTAGGCCTGCTGCAGCTTTGCCTGACCCCCCTTCCCATAATCCGTGCTCTTGGACCTATTTGGTTCTTCTGGATGTGTTTGTGTGTTTCTCCTGCTTGGTTAGTATTTCTTTTGTTTCTGGCCACAGCATGCTTCCTCCTGTGCATGTTTTCTGGTTTCCTGGGTTTGTGTGTTTGTTTTGTATTTTTTTTTTTTTTTTGGGGGGGGGGGTGTCATTTCCCTTTCTGTGTACAATTTTAATTCTGTGCGTGTACTCAAGACCCTTTCCTTTTCAACTAATTCCATCCTCAGTCTCCCTGCAATTGTTGTATGTTTCAATCCCATTCCAAATTCTCTGCTTCTGTTAATTCATTGCATCTGACCTAGGCTCCTGCTCTCAGTTTGCTGCCTCTCCCTGTTGCAGCTTGCTCTCGGTTCTCGGTGCTAGCTCTTGCCTGATACTGCCAGCAGTCTTGTATTCCACTATGGTTCTTTCCTGTTTATTTACCTCGGTATTTCCTTTATTTACTTCTCAATTCTTTCCATATGCCCTCAGTTTTATCTGCTCAACATGTTTGTTTACACCCAGTGGGAATCAAACCTCAATCTACTGCAATTCTATATTGCTTTCTCCACGTTATTTAAACCTGCTTAAATGCAATTGTACTAAGCAATTATTGTTGTTTCAGTGCATTATTACCCATACTTATACATTCCTATGCTTGTTCAGTTATTCAGCTCAGCTACTGCTGAAATTTATAACAGATTACTGCTGGAAGCTATGCACCATTCATACAATGCTTCATTATACTCTCGGTCAGCTCAGGTACAGCAGTCCTTGTAAGCTACTTTGCTATCTGTTTGTGGGTCACGGCACTTTACCATGGCTTCTTTGTTTTTCCTATGGCAGAGGACTGGGAATATAATAGTCATGGCCCTGTGTGGTTCAATTCCCTCATGTTCATATACTGCTTCACTGCTAAAATCCTCTGGGTATTTATATCCCCTTTAATTGGCACTCATTGATGGACTGGTTGGCTAGTATGCCTTCCTCTTTACTTGCATCATACGTCCTATAACCTTACCAGGTAAGCACCTCGCATTTAATAAAGGACCAGGTTATCCTGAGCTGTTTATGCAATTCTTACTGCTATCATGCTTCTGCATATTTACCATGCTGCCCATTGCCTGTTACTCCCTGTATTACCATGTATGGCCTGTTCCAATGTTAAAGGTATTTACCTGCTGTATATTGCCTGTTACTTCCAGCATTACCATGTATGGCTTGCTTCATTGCTAAAGAAGACTAGCTGACCATGCCCATGAACTGATTGGCTCTGAGCTCGCTGTCAGCTGATGATCTTGCTCTATACCCTAGTCTGCATCCTGAGCATGGGAAGCCTGAGTGTGGTCCTTCCTTTCTGGCTCATAGTGGGAATGTCCTTACTCCAGGTGGAGCTCTAGCTGTTCATGCATGGTGGTGCCTCTTGATGTAGAATTTATGAGTAGCTGTGAATGGTCATTACATGCATTCCCCTTTTGGCTGTAGTATTAATTTGCTACCATTGCATCTTCAGTGCTTCTCCCTATGACTGCCTCTGGTTTACCTGGTTTATATTTTACATTGGTAAGCCAGCTGAGTGCCTCAGCAGTCATTGCTCTCCTTCCTCCGCCTTGGAGGTGCTTGTTGCAGAGAACCCCCATAACCCTTCCTGGCCTTCCCAATAGAGGGATAGAGTGAGAGCCCTCCACCAAATTGGAACATTTTCCACTCCCTTGAATTAAATTTCAAACCTAGCAGCCAAGCCGATACTAAATAAAATAGCCCAAGCCTGGAGGCAAGATGATTTCGGCCTTAGATCCACAGAGATTTTCTCTTCAGTTTTTTTCCTTGTTCTCCACACCACAGATCACAGTACTTAGTTTTAGTAATATTCTGAGCTTACTTGGGAAGGTTCTTATGTTGGATAGAGAGTGATGGTGGCCCTACTAGCTGTTCCCTTTCTTCTTAGGAAGCCCCTAGCTGTCATCAGCGCAAGCCCTATTATTGAGCTATCCAGCTAACTTGTGCATCTCATTTGTTTCATTAAGCTGCCTGTTGCTGTCAGTCTGCTTCTCTACCTCCTAGTTATTGATCACTGTTACAGTTCTTTGGGGGTTCTTTCCTAAGGTACCTTAAGTCAAGGGACCCTTACCTTGGCATCTCTGGGGTGGAACCCTCTTACAGGGTTCCTTGCCTTCTGTACCCCTACAGCATGGTGATTCCTAATGGAACAGAGTGTGAATGGCCACAACATTGTTACACAGTTGCACAAGCATAACATTGTTTTGTTTGCATAGGCCATTGAATTGAAAAGCTACACCTACAGTTCAATGGGTGAGCAACCAGCTATGCCCACTTCCTGAACTATATAAGCAGTTCCTCCCAGCCTCTCTCTGAAGCACTTTCACTTTGCCCCACCATCCTCCTCTTCTCCTCCAGTGGCTTACCTCTCTATTCCCAGGGGCTTCCTTCCTAAGGTACCTTTAGCCAAGGGACCCTTTCTACCACACTTCTAGGGGTGGAACTCTCTTGCAGGGTTTGTTGCCTTCAGTACCCCTACAGGGTGGTAATTCCTAGTAAAGCAGAGTGCAAACAGCCACAACATTGTCACAGTTCCACAAGCATAGCATTATTCTGGTTGCATAGGCCATTCAATTATAGGTCTGGATAACTTTTTAATTTAAAAATTTTCATGCATTCTGCCATCACTTGCAAATTAGCTATGTTGGATTTTCATCAGTGGGTAGTCATTTCCGCAATTTGATAATCTTTATACTCATCACAGTAAATTTTTGTGATCATATTGGTTGACTTCCTTTGTCAATTTAGAATTCAGTATTACTATTACACTGGATTACTGAGTAAAATGATTGTAACTGGACAGACACTGACTGTACTAAGATGCATGACTTTGACAGCAGTAAACAATTTGCATTCTTCTGTTGTAGGTCTTCCTAGGAAATGATCTGATAACTCCTAGGGAAGATTGTACATGACCAAAATACACTTGTATCCAGAGTGACTAAATTTCGGATTAGTTTACCCAGAGAAATCATTTGCATTAACAAAGTTAGTTTTAAGTGAAGTGCTACTTGAAGCAAAGTGCTGTTTGCAATTGTTATTGAGTTTTTCTTGTTTACTACTTGTCATTTATTTTTGTATGACTACTGTATGTACTGATGGGTACAGAACTGTATGTCGTGCTTTTCCAAGGTTGCCTTTATAAATAGCCACTTTTGTCCAAATGTGCTCCTGAAAAATAAATTTATAAATAAATTAATAATCTCAACTAAGAACAAACAAAGGCAATTCTAACAAGCATTTGTCAATTTGCAGCATCTGGACAACTCTGAAAAACATAATGGCCCAGATAGTCAAAAGAGATATGGTGGTGCATCTCCAAAATATAACCCTGAGCCATATTCAAAAGGTGGGGATGCACTGCACAACTCTGGATACACCACAGCACAAAGTAAATGTATGTGGCACGTCTGGAGTGGGTGTTCCTATGCATGTGTGGCACATTGGGATGTTCAGCAGAGATGTGCGGTGCAGCTGCCTGCACTGTTCTGTGCCACACATAGTTGTGCTTGGAAGAACCAGAAGTAAGTTGTAGCCACCCACAGGTGGGCTACTGTATTGTGCAAGGCAACACAGCAGCCAGCCCTTGGCTACCCCCTAGCTCTGATCATATAAGAAAAACAAAGGTCATCCATCCCTGGTAGTCCAGTTGCCCCCCCGCCCATCCTCGATCATATAATAATGTAAATTCCCCTTCCCTGGTGGTCCATTAGTAATCCCCTCCTTTCCCTGAACCCCATCTGAGTGATGCTTATCAATCAAAACTCCCTGGTAGTTTAGTTGTACCCTCCTCCCAGCCCCGATCATGTCAAAACATGCAAGCCAATATTTCCCTGTTATTCCAGTGGACATCCCCACTCATTGAGGCACCCACACCCCACTCTGTGCCTCCCATCACAGCATAGCCATTCCAGCCAGTGGGCATCAAACCCACTCACACACCTCCATGGCTGCCCGCCAACTGCACTGTCACAGAATGATAGCTTATAGCAAGCAATGCAATACCATTGGTCGACATCATTGATCAATGGATTTGCAGTGGGCACTTTAAGCTTTCATTTACAATTTTGTGAATGACACAGATGTGAATGAAAGCTTACAGTACTCACTGCAAGCCCATGGGTCGACAATGTAGACCAATGGTATTGCAGTTCTTTACTGTAAGCTGTAATTCAGTGACAGCACAGTTGGTGGGAAGCCATGGAGGTGTGCAGGTGGGTTTTGCTGCCCACTGGCTAAAATGGCTATGCTGGGATGGGAGGGAGCAGGTTGGGGTGTGGGTGCCTTGGTGAGTAAGGGGTACACTGTACTACCAAGGAAATATTGGCTTGCATGTTTTGCCATGATCGGGGCTGGGATGGGAGGGTACCACTAGACTACCAGGGATTTTCATATGATAGTTATCATTTTGATGGGGTTCAGGGTAGGGAGGATGTCCCCCTAGACCACCAGGGAGTTTCAGTCAATTATTACTCGGACGGGGTATGGGGAAGGGAGTGGGAAACTTCAGGACTACTAGGGATGGGAGACTTATGTGTTATGATCGGGGATGGGGGGGGTCCCACTGGACTACTAGGGAAGGATATCTTTTATTTTTGACATATGTTTGGGGATAGGCTGGGGGAACACTAGACTACCAGGGAGTTGTGGAGTGCTTTTGCTGGACATGGGGTTGCAGGGCACCCATCACATTCTGCCAGGTGCATCCCAGCCCCAGACATTCAAATGGGGCCATAATGACATGCAAATGGCTCTATTTGTGCCTTGCATGGCTAATAGTCCCATTTGCATGTCAAGGTCTGAGTATCTGGATTTTGCTTCTGACGCGTCCCAAGGATGTGCCATGCATCCCAATTCCAGGTATTCAAACAGCACGGGGGCATGCGCTGGCACTCTTTGGCAACCCCCTTTGCACCACCTGCATCACTTCCTACATTCAGATGGGATGTGTGATTGAGCAACTCATTTGAATATAGCACTGTTGTGCTCCAGTGCAACTCAGTTGCATGGCACAGGCACTTGCATCCATTCTGGGTGCAGTTTGAGTATGGGGGCCTACATCTAGACACAATTTAGCTTGTATTTCACCCTTTTTGTAATTGTTACCCATATTTGTTTATAGCAGGATCTATGCCCTATTTGCTTTGTCTGCTTGTCTATTTCTGCAGTCACAATTCTGTTTGACATCCCAGTTTGTTGTGTGGAGATAATTATGATATCATGAACGGGGCATTATGATGTCATGTGTAGACAAGCAGCCAAAGCTAACAAAGTCTAAGGACAGATCTCATTTTTATGTCACTTCCCTCAGTAAGGGGAAAAGGGAAAATGACTGCAAAAATATATTTCTGCCTGAACAGTACAGATGGTAAAAGCAAAGAACTGTAAAACAGTGGGGTGCAGGTTCAACCGCCCTCAAGTCCACAAACAGTAATGTCTAAGGAAATCTTGGCCACAGTAAACTTGTAGCCAGGTCAGTGGTATGGAGGGTTGAGGTGCTGGACTCCTCACTTCCTACAACACTGGTGACCTGGGTTCAACAATGACCTGAGGTTGCTAAGCAGCTGGTGGGGGGATTTAGTGTCCATCATCGGATATCCTCCTTTGGAGTTAGAGGACAATGTGTACTGCTGCTTGGCTGCTACCTAGTGGAGGGCAGGTGTCTCAGCAGCAGGAAGCAGACCTGAAAGTCAAAGGCGGGCATTGAAAGCATGCACCATTTTCATGGTGTACCTATGCACCACTGTACACAGCAGGTTCTGACTCAAGGGGAGTAATGGGTGGAAAGGAACTGTCTGCACGCAGGATGATGCTGTGACCCTGAAGGCGCCACACCACCACCATCATCTGTGGCACCCACTTACACAAAGAGTTAAGAAATAGATGGGGTAAGTCTTAGAGGTGGGGTGAGGTGGCTGGGTTCAACAGCATAAGGGGGCTGATAGGGAGGGACAGGAGGATGAAGTCCATAAAAAAAAAAAAAAAAAGCATTTGACAATGCTGAATGTTTGCTTGCTGATATTGGCATTGGTAGTGCAGGAGTTAGAGAGATGCAAAATAGGAATGGCAGTGATGTATTGAAGTAACGCCAACTCCCAACCCCACCCTGCAGAGACTGACAGGCAGTGGGGTGTGCCTTTGGGTCATCGGCCATAATGCTCATGCCATTCCACCTCACCCCACCCTGCAGACGCCAATAGGTGTCGCAATGTGCCTTAGGGTCTTTGGCCCTTACGTTCTCCCATATTGCATAAGGAAATAAGCTAAAGTGGGTGCAGTATAGGAGAATGGGGTGAACGTTGGGGCCAAAGACCCCAATGCACTCCTCGATGCCTGTCACTGGCTGCAGGGTGGGGGTGGAATGGTGTGAGCATTATGGCCGACAACCCCAAGTCACACCCCGATGCCTTTCAGTCTGTACAGGGTGGGTGTTATGGTTGGAAATCCTAATCTCCTGGGCATTTGTTGGTAATTTTGCTCCAAATTTTCAACATGGGCTTTATTGGACCTGACCTCATGAACAGTGGCACTATTATTTTGTTACTCAGTCCTGAAAGGTGACTTCGCACAGCAACTGCACCATTCGGCGCCACAGGTGTGAAAACACATTTCAGGCAGGACGTGAAAAATGACAGCTATACTTTTCATGAGTAGATGTGAAAAGATGGCAATGTTAAATCTGGAGTGAAAATATGAAAAATTGGTGAAGTTATGAGCGTGTGTAGAAATTGCACAATGTGCGCATGTAATGCAGTATTTATTTGGAATGTTATCACCAGATGTTCAACATGGCCTTTTTTGGATCTCCCCTCTTGAACAGTGGCACTGGGATCCTGTTAATCTGTCCCGAAAAGTTGATTTCGCACAGCGACTGCCCCATTCTAAACCAAAGGTGCAAAAACACATTTCAGGCAGGTTGCAAAAAATGATAGCTGTACTGTTTATAAGGGTGTCTGGAAAAATGGCAATTTTGGAAATTTGGAGTGAAAATATAAAAAACAAGGTTCAGAGTGTGCATAGAAACTGTGCAATGCATGCTCATAACAATCATTTTTTGGAGTTTTTTTTCACCAAATTTGCAACATGGGCATTTTGGGACCCCACCTCACAAACAGTGGCATTGACATTTCATTAATCAGTCCCAAAAGATGATTTCATGCAGCAACCATGAAATCCCCTTTTAGGACGGAGAAACTAAATGACAGTGCCAGTGTTCATGAGACGGGGTCCCGAGAACCCCATGTTGAAAATTTGGGACTAAAACTCCAAAAAATGGCTGTGGTATCAACTTAAGTTGAACCCCCCAATTGACTGCCATTATAGGGCTTACTGTGATTTCTTCAGTTCCCAGTTTGGGTTAAAGAGTGCAGACATGTTCCTGGTCCACTGAAGGTCACTGCTGCTGCTGACCTCCACAGGTAAGTATGGGGTGAGGGGGCTGGGGGCAGGAGGGTCTGCTGAGGGACGGTCCGGATGGGGGAAGGGGGGTGGCAGGGATGACGAGGGACTGTTCATATTTTTTTTCTTTTCTTTCAGGTTTAAAAAAAGGACCTTGGGGGACAGAGTTCTGTTTTTACAGGTGAAATATTATTAAAATAGATTTTGGCATACAATGAGGTTGGTTCCCAGTGTGCCAGACTATTGGGGGGGGGTCAATGCCAACCCGGGGACTGGGAACCCCAAGGTCAGCTGAGAAAATAGGGGCATGGGGGGTCCAGCGCATCTGACACCGAGAGCGGGCATTCTGGTGTCGGAAACATAAAGAAGTGTTTGGCACACTGGGGTGGACTCCCAGTGTGCCACATTAATGGAGGGGAGGAGGATACATGATGACACATGGATTGGGCACCCCAATGTCAGCTTTCCGGAGAGTGTGTGTGGGTGAGGGGGTGGCAGAAACCACCAGTGTGGTAAGACACGCAGTGGCTCATTTATTTATTTAACTGTTTTACAAGAAAAGGCACACTGAACAAACTGGAGACAGGAACAGACAAGATCCAAAACTCTGTCCATGCTCATTACTGTGCACTGTATTGTGCAAGGCCAGATTCTTGTTGGCTGGATGTCTGTGTGCCTGGTTGGGAGGGAGGGGGGAGCTGCTGCTGCAATGACAAAACTGTCCCTGATTGCAGTGGCAGATTTCTTTCAAGTGCAGCTCTCGCTTTGAAACCTCCATCATCAGCAGCTTCCCAGTTGATTGGTTGCCAATGGATGCGCCCATTAGAGTGTCCGCTACATTGGCCACAACAAGGACACACCTCTGCAATGCTGTACTATCTCAATATGTTTCCTGAGCACTACACATGAGAACTAACATAAAAAGATTGCAAAAATATATGAACTATAAACTGAATTGTGTCCGATTCTTATATTTCTCAAAGTTATCCATAGAAACATAGACTTTGACGGCAGATAAGGACCGCTTGGCCAATCTAGTCTGCCCATTTTCCTACCTACAGGATAGGCCACAGATCCTAGTTAACCAACAGCCTATTTCTTCCTACCCCCCACAAGAATTGCCTTATGTCAGTCCCATGCATTCTTGAATTCTCCCACAGTTTTAGACCCCGCAACCTCCTCAGGAAGGCTGCTCCATGCATCCACTACCCTCTCTGTGGAAAAAATACTTCCTCACATTGCCCTGGAACTGCCCCCCATCTTTAAATTGTGTCCCCTTGTTCTTACACGTCTCTTTTTCTGAAAGATGCTACCCTCTTGGAATTTGTTGATTCCACCGAGGTACTTAAAAGTTTCTATCATGTCCCCCCTCTCCATTCTTTCCTCAAGGGTATACATATTAAGCTTCTTTAGTCTCTCCTCATACGGCTTCTCTTGCAGACACTGCACCATTTTAGTTGCCCTCCTCTGGACTGCCTCTATCCTGTTTATGTCCTTGCGGAGATGGGGTCTCCAGAACTGGATGCAGTACTCCAGATGGGGTCTCACCAACTGTCTGTACAGAGGGATAACAACTTCCTGTTTTCTGCTGGTGATGCTTCTCCCTATGCATCCCAGTATACCCCCAGCCCTCCCTACTGCCTTCTCACATTGCTTGCTAACCTTAAGGTAATCTGATAGGATTACCCCCAGGTCCCTTTCCTTTTCTGTTGTTACTAGCTCCCCCCCATTGTGCAATCTTCCCCTGGGTTCTTGTTTCCCAGGTGCATTATTTTGCACTTCTTTGCATTGAATCCTAGCTGCCATACTTCTGACCATTCCTCCAATCTTGCCAAGTCCCTTCTCATCCTTTCCTCACCTCCTTGTGTATCAACCCTGTTGCAGATCTTTGTCATCTGCAAAGAGGCATACTTTTCCTTCCAGTCTCTCTGCAATGTCACTTGTAAAGACAATAAAAAGGACTGGACCCAGTACTGAACCCTGCGGTACCCCACTAGTAACCCCTCTTTCTTCAGAGTGGACTCCATTTACAGTTACCTTCTGTGTCCTGTTGTCCAGCCAATGTTTTATCCAGGCTACCACCCTGGGACCCACTCCCAGGCTGGTTAATTTGACTATTAATCTTTTGTGTGGGACTGCGTCAAATGCCTTGCTAAAGTCTAGGTAGGCCATGTCCACAGCCCCTCCCTGGTCTACTACTTTGGTCACCCAGTCAAAGAAATCTATTAGATTCATCTGACATGACCTTCCTGCTGTGAATCCATGCTGCCTTGGGTCCTGTGCTCCACTGGCCTCTAGGTACTCAACTATTCTTTCCTTCGAGTGACTCCATCACTTTCCCTACCACAGAGGTCAAACTGACAGGTCTGTAGTTTCCTGCCTCTGTCTTGGTCCCACTTTGTGAAGGGGAATCACATCTGCCTTCCTCCAGTCCTCGGGTACCACACCATCCTTCCATGATTTATTAAAAAGAGTAGTCAGTGGTTTCACTTGTTCCCTCTTAATTCTTTAAGAATTCTGGGGTGAATTCAATCAGGCCCCATTGCTTTGTCCACCTTCAGTTTTAGGAGTTCTTGCAGAACCCTTTCTTTTCGACACCCCCTCCCCCTTCAAGAGTGCTTCTGTTAATTAGATTAGGCACTTCCCCCTCTTCTTTTGTGAATACCGAGCAGAAATATTTGTTCAGTATCCCTGCTTTTTCACTGTCCCTTTCTGCCCACCCACCATCCATTCTATTCAGCCTCACTATCTCTCCCTTTGTCTTTCTATGCTCTCTGATGTACCTATAAAAGGTTTTATCCCCCCCCCTTCTTAACCGAGTTGGCTATCTTTTCCTCAGTTTGGGCCTTTGCTATTCTGACTTCCCTCCCTGCTTTCTTCTGCCTTAACTGATACAGCTCTCTGCCCTGCTCGTTCTGTTTCCTTATACGTTCTGAATGCTATCTTTTTCTCTCTGACTTTCCCAGCCACCTCTTGAGTACCATAGTGGCTTTTTCTTTTTTTTTTTATTTGTTTATTTGCTTCACACAAAGGCTTGTTGCCTCTATGATGGCAGTTTTGATGATTCCCCATTGTTGTTCCACCCCTCCATCTAGCCTGTTTGCTAGTGCTTTTCTGAGTCACTCTCCCATCTTGCCAAAGTCAGCCTTCCTGAAGTCCAGTACCCTCACTTTTTTATGGCTTGACTCTGTAGCTGAGTTTAACGTGAACCACACTGTTTGATGGTCACTTGTTCCCAGATGGCAACCCACTTCTAGATTTGAGATCCTCTCACTGCCCCCATCTGAAAGTACGAGGTCTAAGATTGCTCCCTCATGAGTGGGTTCCGAAACTAGCTGTCTGAGGCCTGCCACCTGTAGGGCATCGAGAATGGCCCTGCTCTTGGATGTGGCTGCAGCAAATGTGCTCCAGTTAACATCTGGCATATTCAGGTCTCCCATCAACAGTATCTCCCCTTTCTCTGCCATCCTAAGAATGCCTCCAACTGGTATCAGGGGTTCTTTCAAGGGAACATAATGTATGATTTAAATCAAACGTTGCTGTTTTCTGCTTATCTACATGCTGTTATATATTTGAAGCTCTTACGTTTGGATTCTGCATGCTGTTCCCAACTCTGTTTAGTGATTTCAAGTAGGTGCTTCCTGTCTGTCACTATTGTAGACGCACAAACACACACAGTGAGGCTTGAAGGTTATCTTCAAAGTCTGACGATGTCTGCTAGCTAAATAATGGGCAGAAAATCAGTTTGACAGGTGGGGCTCTTCTCCTTTGATGTACAAGAAGTTGACACCCATCAGCCAGATGAACACTGTCATTGTAAACCTTCTCAGCACTGGCTTTTGAGAGGCAAACCTCCTGCATTTCTACATCCATTGGCTTATACAGTACACACCTATACAGACCCTGCACCTGAAGCGATGCCTACGTTTCTGAGTGGCTGTTATCTGGGCTGCCACCGCCCGACCACAGCTCCTCTCCCTGACCGCCGCCACGGTCCCGAAACCCAGATCCATAACTCGGGTACTGCCGCTGTCAGAAAATTTTGAGCCAAGGCCTCCGATTGGTGCAGCAAACTGCAGGCAGCTTCTCATTGGCCTGCACACCTGCCTAAGCCTTCCCTGATTGGAGCACCTTTCTGCATTGACTTTGCATAGGTTTTAGGTAACAGATGCCGAGTCTACTGTTGCACTCTGCACTAAGCTGAATCTTTTGAGGATTTTTCACCCACCCCTTCCCAGGCCTCCTATTAAATACAGTAATAGCCCTGCCTACTTCGACCAGCCTTAACTGTATTGGTACATTATTAACTAAGTGTATCCTGGGAGACCTCTGCCCTCCTTTGGATACCCTTGAATTCCTTTATTCTCTAGTACTGACTATCTGCAATAGCTCCATTTTACAGATTCACTCCACCACTCTCGGTACATTCCCTTCCTCTAACCCTCCATTCACAGAAAGATACAGTAGCAGCATTAACTACTATTCTCACTGACCCATCGCTACAGCTACTTGCACCCGCCTGTACTTCCCCTTTCTTTACTTAAAGCCCTGTCTACTTTAAGTTTAACCCTCCCCCAATAAATTGACCTAGCAGCCCTGTAGGACCCTATCCTAGAAAACTGGCACTATATCCATTGTTAAGCCATCAGAGGAATAGGAACCTGAGTATTTGCGCTAGTGCATTCTCATTCTTATAGGGGAAATAAATTGGCTCTAACATGCCACATAGCAGCTGTTACTATCGTAGTTATGGCCTGCCTCATCTTTAATATCCTGATCTTAATAAGCAACATATCCATTGTATCTATATTGAATGAAAAGTTTGGCCTTAGTTCAAGTTGGGAGCTTACTATCCTATCCCATGCTACCCTCGGCCACTGTACCTCCACCCATTTAGTTCTCCCTCCTCCCCTCATACACTCTTGTCACATCTCCCCCTTTTACTTCTCACTTCCCTCACCAATGTCAATTACAGCGCTGTCCCTTATCACTATCAACTGGCATTTCAACATATCCCTCCCTAACACTAAACTGTTATCTTGCCCAACAAACAGTGGGTGCTCCTTAAGGAAAAAAGCACTCATAACCTATATGAATGGCCTAAAGAAACTACTATTTCTGCTACTTCTCTGCTCAGATAATATCAAGCTTAACCTGGGCCCTCCACTAACTCTTACCTCACCCATGGAATTTGCTGCTGCACCCAGACTTAAAATGATGCTAATCAATATATGAAGTCTGACCAAGAAATTTGAACAGCTGCAAGCATGGGCCGCATATACAGATCCGGATTTAATCATTATTACTGAGACATGGCTCAAAAAGAACAATACCGACCAACAAGTCTCCCTCCTGGGCTACAATCTATATAGGGCAGATCGAGGGTCTGGGGGGGTGGAGTAGCGGTCTATACTAAATCTAAATTTTCAGTCAGCAACATTCTCTGTAATTCAAAATCAAAGGAATATGAGATTGTATCCCTGAAGCTCCACCTTCCATCCACGGATTGTATTACAGTCATTGGTGGTTATAGGGCCCCATTGGGTAGCACTGATATCCTAAATATCATAAAATCTATCATCACCTTAGCCAATACCGAAACAATAATTCTTGGGAACTTCAATATGGACTGGCTTACCCCAAAATCACTTAGTCTAAAATCCTTCTGTGATAAACAAGGGCTTGGCCAACTAGTTAGTGAACCCGCTTGAAATAACACTTCATATATTGCCAATAGCTCACTACTAGATGTTATTCTAACCATGCATCCCCATAAAATCTCTCATTCTGCAGTCTTCCATAATGACATGAGTGATCATGAGGTCGTTGCTTGCATAAGATCACAAGCAAAAGCTCATCTACAGCCTAAGCTCATATCTATATGGTCCTATCAGAAGTTCAATGCTTCTCATTTTTTGGCTGACTTGGTCATGATTGGTTGGCAAGATCTCTATCTGGCTGAATCTGCCAATGAGGCTGTAACTATACTTAATGCCAACCTCAATGCCTTTGTCAACAAGCATGTGCCCTTCATTAAGATTAAGATGCGCAACACCTCAAACCCCTGGTTCACCTCTGACCTCAAGTCTGTACTCACTAACTGGGACAGAATCTGGGCTAAGGCTAGAGGAGCTAAGAATCCGGCTGACTGGCAAGCCTTTAGAGCTGCCAGGAATGCCTGTGTCAAAAGCATTTGCACTACAAAAGTAGGCTATTATGTTTCCACCTTGGAACAAGCAAATGGGAATCCCCCATAAAATCTGGAGGACCTGCTGCTCCCTCCATTCCAACTAAGATCCAAAGCAATGAGAGGGTGGTGGAAAGTAAACATCAGATCCTCGAAGAACTTGACTCCCACTTTGTCACTGTGGGACTAGCCTTTGACTCTTCACTGTATGCAAGCAGTCATACCCATCAAACTAACCCTCTTACTACCCCCCAACCACAACTTGTCCCTTTCAGCTCCTCCCATTTAATTGCAAAGAAGTTGAAAACTTGCTCATCGACCTAGATACCAAGAAAAGTGCCAGTGACCATAGTCTTGAACCTTTTTTCTTAAAATTAGGCTACTTGCATCTTATTGCCCCCATTCTGCATATACTCAGTCTCTCTATTAACACAGCCACAATTCCCTCTAGCTGGAAATCCACCCATATCCTTCCCCTATTTAAATCAGGGCACCCATTGGACCTAAACAATTATAGGCCTATCTCAATCCTACCTGTTCTCTCTAAAGTCCTTGAGAAATGATTCATGCTCAATTAAAACACCATATTGAAACATCCTCACTTCTTAATCCTGTGCAGTCTGGCTTTCGCACCAATCACAGCACTATCTCTGCATTGGCAAAAGTCACCAATGATTGGGTATTTGCTATGGACTCAAAGAAGATCACTGGTGCAGTATTCCTTTACCTCAGTAAAGCATTTGATACCGTTGATCATAAACTACTAGTTACTAGCCTTACTAAACTAGGTGCCACTCCCTCCACTGCCCAGTGGTTTACCAGCTATCTCTCAGGAAGGGCAGAGAAATCAAAGCAGATGGCCTATTGTCAACCTCCCAGCCAATTACAAGGGGAGTCCCGCAAGGCTCCATTCTTGGCCCTATCCTATTCTCCCTGTATATAAATGATTTGGACTTGCATATAACCAACTCCAAGCTACACTTCTTTGCAGATGACACAGTTCTGTATGCCTCTGGCAGATCAGTGCTGGAGTAGACGGATGTGCTTCAAGCTGACTTTGCTCAACTTGAATGTAATCTTATTAATGCTAAACTCCTTCTCAATGCCAAGAAAACCAAAGCAATGCTCTTCACTCTTAATACCACCCCGTCTGCCCACCTTGACTTACCCAAAGACTTTATCACATCCTTAGGAGAACCATTGGAAGTCTCCTCCAAATTTAAGAATCTTGGCCTTTGGGTCGACAATAAGATCTCCTTTTAATGACCATATTGACGCCCTTTCCAGAAGACTGAAAATCGGGTAAGGCTTTTTCTTCCAAAACAGGGCCCTCATTCTGATAGAGACTAGAACTAGGCTGGTCCAAGCCACATTCCTTCCTGTAATGTGTACTTACTCAGGAAATCCTATTATATTGCCCTTGATGTGCCTAGGACTCTCACTGCCTTTGGCAAATGGGCAATATTATATGTTCTCCCATTCATTTGGAATCAGATTCAAGCCACTCTGAAACTATCTAGTACTGTGTCTGTTAGCTTCTATAACAAGCTAGCTGCATCTAAATTTAGAGATAATTGTAACTGCTATTAAGACTCTTCCTTTATCTATATGTCTCTCTTTGCCCTCCTTATGTACTGGTATCTGCCATGATCCTATTGAGCCATATATTACCTCCCTTACTCCGTTCTTTCCCTTTTCTATTTACTTACTGCTTTATTACTATTAATGTTCACAAGAAAATGTAGTTTACCTCTACTATGTTTTGCCCTAAGTCGAGCAGGTTGTACCATATGAACCTAAAATTGTATTTATATTTTTCAGTCTACTGTGATGCTCTTTTTTTTTTTTTTGTACCCTATGTATTGATGTCCTTGTCTGTATATATGTACCAGGACCTCCTTGTGAATGCGCTTGCTCAATGGAGTTTTACTAACATACTAACATACTATTTGCCAGCAGATTAGGCCTTATGGTCTATCAAGTCTGCTCGAACCTAGATCCTTAGTTGGGTGCCGAGACCCTCCCATCCCTTGTGCTCCAGAAACCCCTATCATCCATCCCCACCCCCCCGGGACAGGCCATCATCTGATACATCCACTTTCTGTGTCTGTCCCACCCTCTCTTAAAGCTCTCCACTGTGGATCTCTGAACCAGCTCACCAGGCAGAGCATTCCAAGGGTCCACCACCCTCTCAGTGAAAACCTCCTCCCTTTTCCCCTCACTCTTCCACCTTCCAACTTCAAACCATGCCCTCTGGTGATGCCTCCCTGCTTTAGTCTAAAGATCCCTCCATGTTTACCCTATTTATTCCTTGAGGTACTTGAAGACCCCAATCATGTCCCCCTGTCTCTCCTCTCCTCCAATGAAAACAGGCAGAGCTCCTCAAGTCTGTCCTCGTAAGTCAAATCCCCAGCCCTCGTGATCATCTTTGTTGCCCTCCTCTGTACCCCTCCAGGAGCTGTATGTCCCTCTTCAAGTGTGGTCTCCAGTACTGTACACAGTACTCAAGGTGTGGTCTAACCAGTCCATTGTACAGCGGCAGAATCACTTCCTTGCTCCTAGAGGTGATCCCTCTTGCGATGCATCCCAACATCCTGTTTGCCTTGCTAGCTGCTCTCCTGCACTGCTCAGTGTTATTCATACATGTATCCACCATGACCCTAGGTCTTTTCCCTGTTGAGGCTTCCAGCACCTCCTCCAGGGTGTACCTGTGTTTAGGGTTTCCCACCAAGATGCAACACCTTGCACTTGGTGATATTGAAATTTACTCATGTGTGAGCCCAGCTTTCCAGGGTGTCCAGGTCCCTGCAGGGCCAACCTCCCTCTTCTCCCTCAACCACTGCTCCCATCTTGAGTCATCCAAGAGACTCATTTCACACCCTATACCATCCCTGATGTCTGATATGTATGCATTAAACAGGATTGGACCCAGGACCGAGCCTTGGTACCCCACTACCAACCTCTGTAGGTTCGAGAGCTCCCCACAGACCACTACTCTGAGTGTCCAGCTATCCAGTTTTCAATCCATCTGACCATCAAAGGCCTACTCTAACCCCATCAGTTTCTCCACCAGACCATTGTGGGGAACAGAGTCAAACGCCTTGCTGAAGTCCAAGAATAACACATCCACAGGCTTACCTCTGTCCAGTTCTGATGTTACCCATTCATAGAACTCCACAAGGTTGGTTTGACATGATCTACCTGGCACAAACCCATGCTGCCACTATCCAGACCTCCACCTCCTCCAAGTAAACCCCCAATCGTTCCTTTAGTATACTCTCCATTAATTTTCCCACCACCGTGTTAAACTGATGGGTCTATAGTTTCCTGGTACTTCTTGACCCCCTTTATGGATTGGTACCACATGTGCCTCTCGCCAATCCCTAGGTACCCTCCCTGTCTCAAGTGACCTGTTGAAAAGCTCCAGGGGTGCAGCCAGTATGTCCGCCAATTCCCATAGTACTCTGGGATGAATGCCATCCGCCCAGGAGATTTGTCTTTCTTTAGGGCCTTGAGGGCAAACCACACCTTTTGGTGGGATGGCATCATCCGTCCCTCCACCTTACTGGTCTTTTATCCTTATCCAGATGTGACACCCCTGGGTACCTTTCCCTCCCTTTGCTCCATTTCTGTTGCTCCTGATCCCACTCCCTGCCGCTTCTATCCCTTTGTGCCTTGCTTTGTAGATATCCCATCCCTCCCTCCCTAGTGAACACAGAGGCAAAGTACTGGCTAAATACCTCTGCCTGGTCCCTCGCCTCTTCCACCCACCCTCCTTCTGATCTCAATCTGCTGAGATGGCCCTTAGTTTTCTCCGCTCCCCAATGTACTGGAAGAACCCTTTTCCCTCCATGTATCCCTGCTAGCCAGTTGCTCTTTACTGACTTAGCTCCCTCACCATACGGGTGACTTTTCTAGATGCAAGCTGGTACATTTCCTTATCCCTATCCCTCTTGTTGTTTTATATTTTGTAAGCCGCCTTCTTTCTCTGACTGCTACCTGGACCTCACTGGACCACCAGCATGGTTTATGTGACCTTGCTCCCTTACGCTTCAACTTAGCGCAGATCCTGACTGCCTCATGAAGTCCCTGTTTATGACCTCCCATCTCCTTTCCACACTTGTTGTTGAGGTAATCCCTTCAAGTGATCTTGAGAATATTTCCATGCCCATAAAGTCTGCCCCCTGAAGTCCATTGCCAGTGTCCTAGATCTCACCCCACTCCCCAATGCTTATTTGAAACCAGACAGTATTGTGGTCACTCCCAGTCAGGGGTCCTGTACAACCATGTCCCTTACTAGATCCCCATCTGCCAGAACCACATCCAGGACATGCCCTCCCTTGTGGGCTCCATCACATGCTGTGTTAAGAACACATCCTGGAAGCCATCCAGCAGCCTCTGCTCCTTGGCCACCTTAGAGGACATGGTTCCCAGTTTGTACCTGGCATATGAGTCCCCATCAACACCACTCCTTCCCTTTTGGACCACACCTGGGCAATGATGTTGTCCAGCAAGCCATCCTCTAGAACATCACTCATCCCGGGGCCTATCGCTACTCCCAGCTTGACCTTATCTCCTGCTGGGGATCGTAGGAGACCCATAAGGCCTCCACGCTTCCCTCTGCCTCTTCTACCATAGCAATTTCTATGTCATCTCTAATGAACATAGCCACTCCACCCTCTGCCCTCCTTTCTATCCTTCCTAAGCATAGTGTACCCCGTACATTTAGGTCCCAGTCATGGTTTTGTTGGCCCACGTTCCTGTGACTGCCGCCACATCCACCCCCTCGAACAGCATGGCCTGGAACTCTGGCAACTTGTTTCCCAAGCTCCTGGCATTTACTAACACTAACCCCGCCTTATCCCTGATCCTTTTGTCGAACCCCACCCAGATTCCTTATACTTCCATCCTCCCTGCTCCTCCTGAAACCTCCACCTCCAGTCTGTTTCCTCCCCTTGGGCTTGAAGGCTACTCCCTCATCTGGAGGGAGGGCTTCTGGTCAGCCCTCCTTATCCCTTCCCCCTACAAGTTTAAACCCCACCTTTCTTGTATGTAGTCAGCCATCCCTGTTTAAGGACTTCCTTCCCTAATGGGGCAAGATGAAACCTGTCCTTGGCATATAGTCCCTTATCCTCCCAAACTCCATTCCAGTTCCTAACACCCCAACCCATTCTCTTCACCCCACTTCCTGAGCCATTCATTAACCTCTGTGAGCTTTCATTTTTTCTCCACTGAGGCCTTTGGTACTGGCAATATCTCTGAAAAGGAAATGTTGCATCCATTATCCTGACAGACTCTGGCAAGTTCTTGAACCTTGCTTGGATTTCCATAATGCTATTTCCTCTAGATCATTAGTTCCAAATGCACCAGGAAACTGGTTTCCTCCACAATCCCTAACCATTTCATACACACATGAACTTTGCTCTGTGCACTGTCAGCCCAGAGATACTCACTACCTTCACCTGGCTATGGCATCCATCCCCTGTCCTCCCAATGGATACCCTTAATCATCGAGTCTCCCAGTAACAGAACCTTAACACGCCATCATCCTATGGTTACCTCCACTATGCCCTCTCAGCCCCCTCCCCACTTTATTCATGATCGCAATTTCATGGGAGTCTTCCTGCCTTATTAGAGACCCCTTGTCACCCTCCCTTTCTGATTCCTTGCTATTTTGCCCACTTAACTCAAACCCCCTCTGAATAGGTGTCCCTTTAACCTCTCTTATCTGAACCATTTATCCTGGCCTGATGGTTTCCCTTCCCCGCACCTCATCCCCTTGTAATAGTACCCCTGTCTCCAGAGGCTCTTTGTGGGTCCCCTTTAGCTAGGGCCCATCCTTGGTACTGACCTTCCTGCTGAAGGGGGCCTCTCCCACCTCCTTGTCTCCCAGTTCCTCCAATCATGCTCTCCTCCTCATGTCTGGAATATGTTGCATCTCCCATTTGCTTAACATATATGTTTCTTCTCCTCTGGGACTATGTCTATCCTTTCCATAGCTGTTCTGTGATGCCCTATGGGTATCTGCCTCCTTCCCCCCGGCCTCTGTATAAGTTTCCTCATTTCCACCAACCCCTTCCTCCCCCTCTAGGATGCTTAGTATCTCAAATTTAAGTTTTCCTGTAATAAACTTTAACTTGATGCTACAATAACAATATTTTTGCTTTGCGTATGTGCACAAGCAAACATAAAATGGAACCATAGGATACAGCCACCTGATTGACTCATCACATTCTAAGAGCCTTACAGCATTCTTTTGTTTAATATACAGTACTTGGGGAGTCTTATGACACAGACATCAAACAACTCTTTAGATTCCAAAGTAAAACATGTTTGTACTAAACCCAATTATAATTGTATCAGTATGGCATTCTCAGGGTTATACTAACAGTCAGTCTCTCACATGTATGCCTAGGGGCGAGTTAAAAAAACAAAAAAAAAAACAAAAAAAAAACCTGGTCATGCCTCATTGCTTAATTATCCCCAATCCACGAAGCATAGATATCTCAAATGTAGCAGCGTGCAACTAAAAATAAGATCAGACTATGTTAAGATCAATTGCATGAAAAAAAAGTACCAGGACTCACTGCCTTATGTAAAAAATAACTAATTCTAATTCTAGTTTCTGATTTGGTATTTTGTTTCTGATTTAAGTAGTTAGTCGTACCCAAATTTGTTACAGCTATAGGTGTTTTAGGTTTGCAACACAATGTAACACTGTATGATCATACTTTCTCACTACCTGCCCTTTTTTTAAAAATCTTTTAACATAGAAGTTGACGGCAGATAAGAACCTCAAGGCCCATCCAGTCTGCCCATTTCTTTTTCTACCTTATGAATGTGTCATCGGCCTTTGCTCTGTCAATGGTCTATCTAGTCCTACTCATCTGTATTGCTCCCTTATGTCTATCCAATGCCTGTTTGAAGCCCTGCACTGTGTTCATATTCACTGCTTTCTGAGGTAGGCTGTTCCATGCATCTACCACCCTTTCTGTGAAAAACTTCCTCACATTACCCCTTAATCGGGCTCCCTCTAATCTCATGCTGTGCCCTCTTGTCCTGCTATTTATCTTTTATTGAAACATGTTAGACTCTTTCACCTTGTTAATGCCCTTAAGATGTTTGAATGTTTCGATCATATCATCTCTCTCCCTCCTTTGCTCTAGGCCCAGGTATACATATTGAGCTCCGTTTATCTGTCCTCATATGTTTTCTGATGCAGTCCGTGCACCATTTTGGTTGCCATTCTCTGGACTGCCTCAATTTAGTTAATGTCCTTGTGAAGATGTGGCCTCCAGTACTGCATGCAGTACTCCAGATGGGGCCTAACCAGTGTCTTGTAAAGGGGGATTATTACCTCCCTCTTCCGACTTGTGATACCCCTACTAATACACCCCAACATCCCCCTAGCCTTACCTAATGCTTTAGTGGTCTGCTTGGATGATTTCAGGTCATTGGTGATGGTGATGCCCAAGTCTCTTTCTTCCCTTGTGATGGCCAGCAACTCCCGTCCCAGCCTACAGGTGGTTTCAGGGTTTCTCTTCCCTATGTGCATGGTCTTGCACTTCTTTGTATTAAACTCCAGTTCTACTCTTTTAACCATTTTGCTAGTTTATCCAGATGTCTTCTCATTCTGCCCACCCCATCTGGATCATCTACTCTGTTGCAGATCTTGGTATCATTTGCAAACAGTCAAACCTTACCCTCCAGTCCATCGGCAATGTCACTGATGAAGATATTGAAGAGGATTGGCCCCAGGACTGAACCCTGAGGTACCCCACTTGTGACTTGCATCTCTTCTGACTGTATACCATTTACCACCACTCTCTGTTTTCTGGCCATCAACCAGTTTGCCACCCAGTTGACCAACTTCTGACCCACCTCAAACCTACCCAGCTTATTAATCTTCTATGTGGAACAGTATCAAAAGCTTTGCTGAAGTCAAGGTTTGCAACATCAACTGCTTCCCCTTGGTTCACCACTCTGGTTACCCAGTCAAAGAAATCTATGAGATTAGTTTGACAGGACCTTCGTTTTGTAAACCCATGCTGCCTTGGATCCTGTGCTCCTATGGATTCCAGGTGTTGCACTATCCTTTCCATAAGGAGTGCCTTCATAATCTTGCCCACTACTGAGGTAAGACTGACTGGTCTGTATTTCCCTGCCTCTTCCCTGCTACCACTCTTGTAGAGTGGGATCGCATGAGCCCTTCTCCAGTCTTCTGGGACCTCTTCTGTGCTCAGACTCACTAAACAGTTCTGATAATGGCTCTGCTAGTTCCACCCTTGATTCCTTTAGTACCCTGGGATATATGCCATCAGGTCCCATTGCTTTGTCCTCTCTGAGCTTATCGAGCTCTTGTAGGACCCTTTCTTTTGTGAAGGGCCTAGTGCACACCTCCCTCCCCCACCCTGTGTCCATGGTGCTGAGCTGTGGGCCCTGCCCTACCTTCTCTTCAGTAAATACTGAGCAGAAGTATCTATTTAGGATAGATGCTTTTACATGGTCCTCCTCCTCCTCACATGCCCCTCATCCCCTTTGATCTTAGCAATACCCCCTCTGGACTTTCTCCTTTCACTAATGTATCTATAGAAAATCTTGTCACCTTCTTTTACTGTTTGTGCTAGTGTTTCCTCAGTTTGGGTCTTTGCCTGTCTTACTGCCTTCCCTGCTTTCCTTAGGGAAGTTTGGTATGCCTCCTTGTCTTCATCCCACTGCGTTCCCTTATTTCCTGAAGGCCAGCCTTTTGGCTCTGACCTTTTCTGCTTCTGTTTTTGAGAACTGAAGTGGTTTTCTTCTTTTGCACTTCGTTTTCTCCCTAACACAATGGGATGTTGCTTCAAGTATTGCATCCTTAATGCTTACCCACTTTGCCTGTACCCCATCACCTGCATTTCTTTTTGTCAGGGCTAGCTTAACTCTGGCTATCTTATCAAAGTCGGCTCCTTTGAAGTCCCATATTTTTGTCTTGGAATGGGATGATTTTGTTCTAGTGGCCAAATTGAACCATACCATGTGATGGTCACTGGCCCCCAGCTGACCACCTACCTTTTCAGATATGGTTTGCACAAGGATTAGGGTATGCTCCTGTAGTAGCTACCCAGAGTTTGAAGAGTATTCACTGGTTTGTCTATTTCACAAATGGATGTAGCGTATAGCATGTATAGCGGACCCTTTATGTAAAGTCTAGGAGATAGTTACAGTAACTTATGTAAATACATATGTTCTGGACCTTGCAATATATTATCTTACTATATTGGTTACATTTTTGCTCTCTCCTTACTGCAATGCTTAAGCACTTTATTATGGTAACAGGACATTATTTCAAAACCTTGCTAATGCTGTTTATTTCAGATGCAGGTCGGCACTAGGATTAAGGATTCTCCTGAAGTTGCGATCAAAAGTGCCTAACAGTGGTTGTCTCGAGTTTCCAACAACTTCAACTGTTTTAACATGTACAGTTATGTCTGTGTTGGACTTGTGTACTTTAATAACATTATTTATTTAAAAGCTTAAATGTAATTGTAAATACATATACTTGTGCAGATGCAATATATTAAAGACATAATTTTTTTTGAGAGATGAATTTTTTTAATTCTTTGGTATAATGTGTAGTACTTTGGAAATCAAAATGAGCTGTAACTGTTATCAATCCATGCATGTCTGTTTTTTTATTTGAATGTAGTTCACCTGTTTTAATCCCATCACAAAGTACATTTTCTTGTAGGTTGTTGCTGTATTATGATGTCATAAGTACTGAATTGAAGGTGACTTCACTCTGAGTGTAGCATGCCTTTTGACAAAGGATACACTCCAAAACATGTTAAGGCATGCTTTTTAATTGGCACCTAAATAAAATGGCACTTGATTATATGTACCTTTGAGAGCTGTTATTTTTTACATAAGGTGGTAAGCACTGGATTTTTTGTATGCAACTTATCTGATTATCCTAAGCACCCTGTCTTTGTGCATGCTCCTTTATTGACTCTCAGACTATGTCAAGACCAGTTATGCTTGTGTTTTTCCCTCAGTCAATGGCTGGGGGATTTCCCCATATCAACTTTGTCCTGGGAAGTGCAGGGATCCAGCTTCATAAGGCTTGTGCTGATGCTTTTTTTTTGTTTTTTTTTTTCCGGTTACATGTCCCATCCTCGACCTGCTGGAATGGAGACAGTCATGCATTGACTGCAGCACATAACCAGGCACGTTCCCACCCCTGATGTGTAGAAGTCCAGCAGCTCCATCTGACAAGGCCAGGAAGCATTGTCCTGGGCTGCTGTACCCCCCCCAAGCCAATGCCAACGGTCTCTAGGCACCAGGTACCAAGTCCCCACCAAAACAAAGATCAGTTGTAAGTTAGTGTTTCCATCTAGTATGTGCCACATTAATCAGAAAATTAAAGAAAGGGTTATGTTCACCTGATAGGTTGTTGATGCACATGTGACTTCAAAAATGAAATCCAACCAGTTTCATCTTGCAGTGTATTTAGGCTAGCTCAGTTTCTATGTCTTCCAAGCTGGTATCTGGGATAAAACTGGTTAGCTTATAGGCTTGTGATTAGTAGTATGCTGCAAGCCAATAGTATGGTTATTAAGCAGGTTATTTAATAAAAAGCAGGTTATTTAATACCTATTATTACATCTAGGTTTATCTGGCCCATATTACATGCTGGAACAGGATATCACTTCTTGTCTGAACATGAATGTCTCCAATGGAAGGATGTGCAGCACCTCAGAAATTATACTCCCACAATCACCTTTTACTCGGTAAGTAAACTACCATTGTGGGGGATAATCACTGTGGCACTCCAAACTCCTTACATCTAGGGTTCTAAAAAGCAGTACTGTTGCCCTGAGGGTGGGGAGGCTAATCAAGTTTTGACTGAATGGACATGACTGCTTGGAGAACAGTGGCCAGAATTGGTTTTAGCCTTGTGGGTGACATGAAGTCTGTAATGTTTAGTGAATGTGTGAAGAGAGGTTCATGTGGTTGCTGTGCGTATTTCCTCTGTGGTCTCCAAGTTTCTTTCAACCTGCAGTAGTAACCACAGACATTGCCAGCTATTTCCAGATATTTGCTAAATTTCTGAAGAGTTTCTCTCTTCTATCCCTACTGTCGAAATGCAGAAAGCAGGAGATATTTCTGGAAATATCACAGATATTTCGGGAAATAGCTGGCAGTGTCTGTGGCTGCTACTGTATAATGTAATGCATGTCCAGGCGGAATGGGCTTTAATGTCTGTAGGAGATACTTTGGCACTGGCATTGTACACTTGCTGAACAATGACCTTTAGCCAGGTTGTTATGGTAGATTGGGAAGCAGGTTGACCTTTCCTGTGACCTTGAATAATAAC
Source organism: Neoceratodus forsteri (assembly GCA_016271365.2). Lineage (NCBI taxonomy): Eukaryota > Metazoa > Chordata > Ceratodontiformes > Ceratodontidae > Neoceratodus > Neoceratodus forsteri. Next base: position 1,696,572,945 of record CM057449.1, on the reverse strand, counting down.
AAATGGTCTGTCACTATTGCAGAAGTTCCTCATTCTGTTCACATATTAAGCAATTACCCTGTTCATCCCCACTGTGTGGGGTTCAGGATCAGCTATGTTCACTGAGATTGGTATTTGATCTGGTAATTCGACTGTCTGCCTTCAGTGGAAATCTGAGGCAGTCATGGGCATGAAGGAAAGGATTGTCCTCAGAGTGACTCTGTCTCCATTAAATATGAGGTACGATTCCTGGCAAGATAGAGCTGGCAGGTCACCTATTCTTCTCGCTGAGCATACTGCAACTAGGAAGACTGCTTTGTGGCTCATCCACTTAAGGTTGACGGTCATTGGAGATTCAAATGGTATCAGTCATAACTTTTAGCATCACATTTAGGTCCTATGGTGTGCTAATTTGTTGGATTTAGGACATATGTTCACTGTTGCCTTTTGGAAGTGCTGTATGTTGGGATGGGACCCTGGAGCTGTCCCATCTATTTGGCCCATCACTGCTCCAGTTGCTACTAGTTGCACCTGCAGTGGGGAAGAGTAGAGCCCCTTGTCTAGTCCCTCCTGTAGGAAGAGGAGGATGTCCATAGTGGATATGGTCTGCAGAACTAAGGACTTTGTTGAGAACCATTTTTTGAACATTGACCACTAGCTTTTATATGTTGAAGTGGTGGATCCCCTTCTGGACATAGTCATGGTGTTGATAGCAGATCGATGGTACCCTGCTTTCAGCAGTGTCTCCATTTCAGAAGCCAGGCTGTTTGTCTGGGGTTCTGAGGATTTGGGTGCCAGATGAGGCTTTGTTTTAAAATGTTGTGCCTGAATGGAAATCCTCCATGGGTGGTCCAGGGCCATGAACACCACTGTCACAAACCATGATATCCTGGGCCAGAATGAGATAAGAATTACTTTTGCTCTGGACTATCAAATCTTTCTCAGGACTTTGGGCAGGAAGAGAGGAGGAAGAAATACATAAGCCACGTCAAAGTACCATGTGGATCACAGGGTGTCCACTCTCATGGACTGGTTGTCTTTGAACAATGAATAGCACCTGGAGCATTGGGTGTTCTTGCTGGCTAATCACACAGCATTAATGTTGCTATCTTAGTACCTAAAAAACAAATAAGACAACTGGAATGGATCATGCTCCAAAAACCTTAACAAATACCAACACAGATGGAGAATTTATTTCATGAATAAAAACTAAAACTTTAACTGGTGAGTGGGTCTGATTCTCCATCTGTGTTGGTATATGTTCATACTGGTTGCCATTAAATCTACTTGCACTGGGTCCCAGCATTGGTTTATGTTAAACACCTGTGGGTGGAGTCTCCACTCACCCAGGTGGATCTGCTGATGACTGAGCCACTCTACCATGGTATTCAGTCTGTCCACTAAATGAATGACTGATATGCTTGCCAGATTGCTCTGTGTCAGCAATTTTGTGTTCTCTTTAATCATTGCCCTGCTCTTGTTTCCTCCCTGTTTTACAATGTATGCCACAGTCGCTCTGTTATCTGATCTTATGGGGATGTTCCTGCCTTTCACTATATGGCTGAAGTGTAGCAAGGATAAGAACACTGACCTCATATCCAGAATGTTGATTTGGTAACTTTGACTCTCTGTGGAACCATTTTCCCTGGGCCAACAACTCAAGTGACCTGTGGCAGCCCCCCAGCCCATTAGGCTGGCAGCCATTTCTGTTACCAAGATGTTCTGTATGTCCACGGGCATTCTCTTGGAGAGGTTGTCCTTGTTTGTCCATCATCTCAGTGAAGTGGCTACTCATGGGGTCATGGTTATTGTAGATGGAAAAATCCCAATCCAGAAGTACCCCTTGATGGATGGCCAGCAGGAGTAGTTGTCTCATATGCCATCTGGCACACAGGACCAGGTCTATACAGAATGACATTAGTCCCAGTACCTGAGACACTTGTTCCAGGGGGTCTGCCTGTTCCTCTGCAGTCTGAATGCTTATAGGATTATGCTGCTGATTCATTTGTCTGACGGTCATACTTGGCCAATTGCCATTTCAATCAGAGTGCACATGTGTTCTGTGCACTGGCTTAGTACAAGGCTGCTTTTTTTTCTGGTTGACAAGTAAACCATTTTTTCTTTAGGCACATTATTACTGTTTGTGCCTGTCTTAAAGATTGTTGTGGGGATCTGGTACTTATTAGCCAATTACCCATGTATGGAAATACCTGTTTGCCTTGTTCCGTCATTCTGCCTGCCAGAATAACAGAGACTTTTGTGAATACTCTTGGTGCCAAGGCTAGTTCAAAGAGTACTGCCTGATACTGATAATGTTTCCCCAGTATGAAGAATCTGAAGAACTCAAAGTGGGTTGGCTGGTTGAGGATGTGTAAATAAGTGTCCTTCGTGTTTATGAACCTGAGGTAATCAGCACCTCTTCCTGTGGATCTCTAGCACAACATGCTCCAACCCTGCTATTCCTGCATTTCCTTGTGCAGGTAATAATAGCAGGTTGGAAGCCATGGATTCTCTAGAAGAGGTATACGTTTTATTACCTTCATAGTCAGTACACCCTAGAGAAGCCCAGCATGGGATGATTATGTAGCTGTACAATGAGACTAGACATTTAGGTTGAAATGAACCAAAATGTGGCTTTTCCAGTATTTTCACCTGGGGAGCCTAATTCAAGGGAGTAATATAGGTAGTGCACATTATGCATGGAGGCTTTCTCATGCATCCCCTGAAATACCCATTTGTGTACTTTAAAACAATATTTATTTTTCACTGGTTAACCTAATGCTTTGAGGTATTCTGATGGTAGAAACTGTGGGCAGGCAGGCATTGCATGACAAAGTTTACCTTCTAGGCATGCAGTAATAGGCAGGTATGATCAGAATTTCGTTGTAATGTTGCATGTATTTGGTACCTGTGTTGCGAGACTATACTGGAAAACTACATGATGCAATGTAAAGTAGCAAGATATATCAGTTGAAAAAGTGTGCAAATTGCACTTTTTCTGTGTTTTATGTTATTGTGCATAGTTCAGAAAAAGATTATTGATAGCAAATCTTTGGATAGCGCTGTTACCCATAACTGGAACTCTAATTTTCTGTAGTTGCAGAAAAATAAATACTTTTCCTGTAATGACCTATTACCCTTGGTCTCTACAGGCCACAGAAGAAATCCACTCAATATTCTAGTCCATTTAGTACCATTGAACTATACAGTGTGACTCCTGCCCACTTTGCTGAGATGGGTAAAATAATTACCTATAGACAGGAGAACTAAACCGGTGGGCCACTAAAGTGGACCATGCCTGCCCCAAATGCAAGAACAAAAACAAGAACATTTGGCACCAGGCCTCCAACTTGAATGACAGTCATTTTTATTAAATACAAGCTCTTGTGAAGTGCAAACAAAAAGTGCATGAGTACTCAAGGCAAACAGACATGCTGGCAAGAAGACTTCATTGTTTCACTGGGGACCAGTATCATCAGGTGCCCTGATGATGCTGGTCCTCCAGTGAAATGGTAGTCTTGTTTCAAATGTGTTTGTCTGCCTTGAAGTATCCCTTGTACTTTTTGTTTGCATGGACACACAAAGCAATTTATATTTAATAAAATTCAATGCCATTATAGTTGGAGGTCTGGTGCCACTATTTTTCTTGTTTTTGTTAAAATTATGATCTGCCCAGTAAAGGTTTTCAACTCATCAAATGGCATCCATGGCCTGCTCTTTCCATACAGGACAAATGAGCATACCTTACTCTGTCAATCATAAACTGTAGCCTAAAGTCCCTTCAACAAAGTTTTGTGGGTGCTGAGATGGACAAAATAATAACCTGCCCCAAAGGTTTTTAACCTGTCAAGTGACAGCCAAGACTTGCTCATCCCATATTGGATGAATGAGCATTGCTTTCTCTGTCAATAATAATCTGTAGCCTAAGGTTCTTTGAACCATGTTTTGTGGATGCTGATATGGGTAAACAAATAATCTGCTTCAAAATATCTGCAACCTAGAAAGTGATTTTCCTTGATCTTCTCCTCTCATACAGGTTGAACTTTTATGCCAGACATTAATTGACTTAGTCATTCGAATACAATGAACTACAGCATTTTTCAAAACAATCCTCCAGGCACAGGCTCTGTGGACAACAATCTTGAGTCTCTACTGATGCCTTTTTAGTAGCAGACTTTACATATATTTTGGGGTCTAGCTTTCCTTTCAGTATCTGGGTTCATTGTGCAGAAATGTCTTACCAGTCATTGTAACTGCACCCTCATTTCTTTCCGTTTCCATTTCAAATACACTGTTTATGTTGAGTCAGATAGGAGATGGTGGTGTTACTTTCACCAGCATGATACAGTTAGTGTTGCTTGATGAGGAAAATGTGATTAATGATGGAGGGAGTCAGAGAGTGATAACAAGAAAATAGTATTTCTGAATTAGCTCATAAGTTGTTACTATGATAATAAAAAGCACTATTTATGTTGCTTTAAGTCATACTAGCAAACGAGGCCCACTGTGCACAAGTGGTGGCAAATCCTAATCAAATTGTGCCATTTGTTGTACAGTACAGGGAAGAAGATGGTGTCAGACACATGCTACACTGATGCATCACTAGGAAAATACGACTCATGATGGAGGGATAAGGAGGATGATTATAAAACAGATGTGGTGTTTTCAAAAGCCAGAGTCCTAAGGGCTTGTTTCAATGTAATTCTTAATACTATTAAATTTGGCTTTGTTTAGATGCTGAGAAAACAGGATGTCTGAATTTGCAGTATAATCTTTAAAATACTACCACATTGCAGAGGATCTGTTTGGTTTATTAGGTACAGTGGACTGGTGGTAGGGGGATGGGTACTTCTGGAAAGGAAATGGGTATCTGTGCAGTGACTCATATAATTTCTCTTCACCACTGTAGAATGATATGCCTTCAGATGACATTGGACAGGGCATCAGATATGATACAGGAGCAGATACAATAATCTGGCATAATTTGATATATGATAAAATAATCTAATATGATATATGAGAGGATAATATACTCTGATATAACATATGATATATGGTCAGATGTAATAAGATATTATTTTGTATAGTATTTGGTATATCATGCAATAATATAATCCTATGTAATATTATTTGCTATATAATATAAGGAATAAAGTATGGATGCCCATACACAACAAGCCTGTGTTTCCATCAAGGGGGTGCGATACCAGTTTATGGACCTTGAGAGCGAAGCTCGAGAGGTCCTTACTGGTATGTCAACCCCGAGATGAAAACACAAGGAGAGTTGTGTATGGGCGACCATACTTTGTTATAGTATATGGTTCCCCCTCTAAAATGGAGAAAGGCTGTGGCTGACATGTTTTTTTTTTTTTTTCCCAGAGTCTGTCTTGATGCCCTGATTTTGAAGGAGCTGTAGTTGCTAAGGAGTTTCAAAGAAGAGCAGGTCCTGGGTTCTGTTCCTGATGTGTGTTTTTCACCAGGAGCAGTGTTATTCAGGAGCTTTTAATTAAATACTGCTTTCCTTTGCAGTGAATTTTTTTACTGAGGAAGATTGCTTGACTAACTGTACTACAGCAATCTTTTCCCGTGTCTTTCTGGTGCCATTTTACCACGGGGTGAGATCTTTACAGGAGGGCAGTATTGTGTCCATCACTGTGGTGGTATTCACAGAAGAGAGATTCTGTCAGAAGATTTGAAGGACTGCTGGTTTACCACAGGTTTCCCTGATGAGAGATTGCTACGTAGTCCTCACAGAGGTTCAACAGAGAGAGACAGCGTGATCAGGAGAAAAGTAATTGTACTGGTTTTCACCAGGGCAGTGTTTGTATCTGTTCGTTCACCATAGTCTGAGAATGGAGATTGCCTGAGTCAGTTTGAAGGCATGCCAGACTTTTTTTTTACTTTTATTCATACCATGGGTTTTTCCTGAAGGCAGACCAATATGGAGCCCAAGAGGAAGAGTGAGAGTCAGCTTCACAGGTGGCTGACATAGCAAGCCACATTTCCAGGTACTTTTTATTATAGACTATGCACAACAACATTTAGAACATGCACAACAACATTTGAAATATGTACCACATTTAGAACATGCACAACCAGTTTAGTGCAGCCACCAATTTTCATCTATAATAAAGCGTAATCATATACTAAAATACAATATCTGAAGTGCTATGATATGAAATGATATGTACTGTATTTTTTTTTTTTTGTTCTGGTCCACAATTCTGAGAAGGAGCTTGGCTCCTGCCTCACATGTTGTCCCCCCCATGCCCAGGCTTACCCCCTTGTGTGGGGCCGCTGGGGGGGGAGCAGCACCCCCCAATGGACACTATTGGCAAGCCCTGTCTTTGCTCCCAGGGCAAGGCCTGGGGAGCGGGCCCTCCCGGTGGACAATATTGGCGGCAGAGACAGCGGCATACAGGGTGTCATGTGTTGCATACTAGTTTTTTTCCTATACTGTGTATCCTGGAAGCAGAACATGCAGAGGCCAAACCTTACATCTGTCCCACCTCCACAAAGCTAGGTGCTGGCTGTACATGGATCCCACAACCTTTTCCAGGGGTCACTAAGTGGCTTGGCACTCCCATCCCTCCCTTCCAGAGAAGGAGCCATCCTTTGGATGCTCAATACTTCTCTGCCCATCCAGCCCTCTGACTTCCGGTTCTGTTCCCGAACTTGGGATGTCAACTTCGAGAGGACACCCTGCCTCTGCGCATATGTAATATAATTTAATATATGATCACTTTCATTACTTTGTACTTATTATGCTTTACAAGTTTTAATTGTATGCCAAGAAGACATGACTCGTGAAACTGAACTCATGATTTGGGCTTGCTGCTAGACTACCTTCTCTCATGCTGTTTCTAAAAGCCACTCATAACAATGGAGGGACTGACTTTGAGGAACTGGGCAGCAAATGCAAATGATTTATGTTTGGGAACTAGAATTTACATTTCTGGTTGGATCACTGGTATCCTGAGTAGGGGAAAAGGAAACACTTGAGAAAGGAAGAGGGGGCAAATGATGTGCATGTGATGACCAGCAGGGAAGGCTGCTTGCACTGCAATGAGAGTGGACCCAGTGAATTTCTAGGGCTTAATGAACCATTATTGCTTTGGCTGCACTATCATGCATGCAGCAGCCCTTTTCCTCACAGTCCCATGAACATTACTCCCAGTCCTTTTTCCACCATTACCAACTCCAGTCTTCACCACCACTGCATACAGACCTTGTGCTTGGTGAAACTTTATCTGTTCCTTTCCTCCCCTGCAACCCTTTCTCCTCCAGTTTTCTTCATATTTTCTGCAAGTATTGATAACACATGTATGACAGATGATGACACAACACACCTGCTGCTGGTTGCTGACTATGATGACTCGCAATAGTCGTTAATGATTCTTTAAAGCCCAAGTAACATAAATGTCACACACCTGGCACATGGACAAGCCACAGTGGCATATGAATCCCAAGGTGATGGAGAAGAGAGAGAGAGAGACAGCACACCACTCTCCTTCACAGATAGACCACACAGTACCCCACAGAGTGACCTTGTGACTTTGTCTCACACAGCAGTCTACTTTACTATTCACTCACTCACTCACTCACAGACACATGCAAAAGTAAAAAGATGGATTTTTGTACCCTATTGCATCACAAATGATAAGTAAAATAAAATTGTCAAATCCCTCAAAATTCCACCTGCACCTTTCCCAGTCTGCTACATTGAATCTGCCTTGCTCCTGCTACAGGAAAAAAAACAATAAAACAAAAAAATGCATTTCTGTGCCCTTTACTACCACCAACACTCAGAATAATATATTTGTCAAACAAATCTTTCAAAAATCCCCCTACACCTTTTCCCAGTATGCTAAATTCACTCTGCTTGCTCCTGCTGTAGGAACTGCTGCTGCAAGTGCAAACTTGTACTGTGCTTTATCTACTCTGCATCACAATTTCACTAAGCTGCCTTCCTGAAACTACTGTTACATGTTGTCAAAATGTTAACTGACTAGAATGACAATGCATGATTCTGTTATTATTTTAAAAGTTTTCTGATTAAAAAGTCACTCTTTTCACATAAAGCACTTGTCCTTCCAGTATGAGAGCTGGAAATGGCACTGAGATAAGTGCATCACTTGGAGTTCTCAATCTACAGCATCACTGATTGCCTGCTGCAGGTTATGTGGCTTGCCAATAACTTGGACGTGCTCACTGTGTGCTCCTTAAAAACATGCTGAGTCATGATGATGAAGTGCTGAACATCTGAATGGAAAATGAGATTCTTTGGACTTGCTTCTCTGGTGGCCAAAATGTCAGATTATGCCATGTTCACCAAATTTCAGCATCAAATCATACATACCGGAAAGCAATGTATAATATAATAAAAGGTGATAGTAGGATATGGACAGATTTATGGTATATATCTGTTTTTTGCTTTCTTTTCTCCCCTTTACACCATCCATGCCCCCATCATGCTGACCTCCTCACACCAAGTCATCTTGCTTCCCTTTAACTTACCACTGATTCTGTGTTCCTCTATAGCTTGCGCTCAGTGCAGGGGCAGCAGGGCCTACCAACTTCTGCTGCTGAATCAGATCTAGATCTGGAAGAGGGCCAAGTCACTGGGGTGGGTCATGTGGGAAGTTAAATGCTTATCCTGTGCTGGCCAGGGTTTTCCATGCTTTCATTCACCAGCCATCAGTATGCCGGCAGCTAGAGTGCACATGCGCGTGCGCACACACAAGCATGTGTACCATGGCACCAACTGGCATCCCCCTCCCCAGGAAGCTCCTCTGACTGCACTGCCACCTGTGGTCACACATGCAGCAGTATTACAGTGGAGCCAGCTTCCCTACCTCCCCAGAGGAGGAGAACGTCTACTAGGGCACTCCGTCTTTCTCCCTCAGATGGCCCTCAAGAACCCTGGCTCCTTCTAGAACCAGTGCCACTGGCATTGTGAGCAGTAGCTCTACCACTTGCTGACTGTATAGCCTGTTTTTTGCTTTCTGTCTTACCTGTTGCATTTGCTGGTAGGAAATATTATACAATTCTGTAATAGTGTAAGGTTTATGCTAAATGGGCTCCTTTCTGGGGACCATGTAAAACTGCAGTGCTTGTGCAGCTAATGTGGGGGTTGGGTCACTTCAAAGAAGAAATGATAAAAGACTTGCATGTTTTCCATTCACAGTACTCTGTGGAAGAGTTGACCGAACTGAGAAAGAGACTGAGAGTATGGGTGACTCAATGCTGAATTTGCATTCGGTGAACATGTCAAAATCCGATGTTTTGGTCATCAGTAAAGCAGGTCCAAAGGAATTAGTTTTCCGTTTGGCAGTTTGGCATTTTAACGTCATAGCACAGCAATTTTTTCAGGGATCACAAACTGAGAATATCCATGTTGATGGTAAGCCATATGAACTGCAGCAGTGAATCAGCAATGCTGGAGATTGAGAACTTGTGCTACACACAACTTAGTGCCATTTCCGGCTGTCTCTCACAGGAGAAGGATGTTGGTACTGAAAGGTGCTTCTTTTATATAACAAAAGTTACTTTTGGCTGTCCCAGTGACACAGTGCTATATCTACCACCTGCTGCACTGATGACCTGGGTTTGGGAATGAATTTGAGTTACTGTGGGTCAGCCAGGTGGGAGAGGATACAGCATACAGAAGACTGCTTTCCTCTCCAGGGTAGTGGGGGTCACACTTCCCAGATTATGCCTGACACCCAGTGGAAGCTGGGTGTCAGTAGTTGGGAGGTCTAGTTTGGTGGGGAGGGGTTGGCATGATGCTGTGCATCCTCGCACACTGATGAGAAGGGAGAAAATTGGGAGAAAAAGAGCATCCTGCCGTGCAGGATGAAGATGGCCCTCCCACAGGCCTGGCACCACTGACCAGGCACCACCACTGGCCTGGTACCCACTGACCAGGCACCCACTGACCAGACACCACAGGCCTGGCACCCACTGACCAGGCACCAATGACCAGGCACCACTGACCAGGCACCCACACCAGATCCTGGTGTGGGGCACAAGGGAAAATCCCCTATCCCTACCACAATGGATAAGTTGTGGAGGTATAGTACTAGGGGTAAGACTTTGGTATGGTGGGTGACTGGGGTGAGGAGGGATGCCAACATGGGGTCTGACAAGAGAGGGGAGATAAAAATCAAGTGAAAAAAAGTTACTTTTGATCAGAAAATGAAAACAATCATCAAAGAATTGTGCAATATCATTCCAGTTAACTAATTTACTGCATTAAACTTAATCGGTCATGTAACAAGAAATTGCGCTAGGCTGGAGTGCTCACGATAAAGTGCTTATAGTAACAGTTCAAAAATTCAGGCACTCACCCCTTTCAATCAGGACAAATGATGCTGCTCAAAAATACTTGCTGTTCAAAACTGTGCAGTTTTATTCAGTGCTAAGTAGAACAGTTGCAACAATAACGCCTGACACGTTTTGAAGTAGGTTCCTTTCTCATTGCGTTAAACTGTAGTTTCAGGCAGGCAATCTAGTAAAATTGTGCTGCAGAGAAAAGGAGATGGTGCACAGTGTGAGTCTGTACTGGCAGCTGCATTCCCTTCAGAAGGAGCAGGCAGAGTGAATTTAGTAGACTGGTTAAAAGTGCAGGAGGTATTTGTGAAAGATTTATTTAACTTTTTTGTTTTTGCTGAGTGCTGGTGGTTTAGAGGGTACAGAACTCCATATGAAATATTCAGTTATTTGTTTTCCTCCCCTGCACCAGAAGAAGGGCAGATTGAATTTAGCAGTCTAGAAATGGTACAGGGGGAGTTTGAAGGATTTTTCGGATGAATAAGTTGATTGATGCTGGTGTGGGGTAGAGAAATCCAGCTTTATTTTGTATTTTTTGCATGTGAGTGAAAACTAAAGTGAGCTGCTGCGGCCTTTGAGTGAGTGTGAGGAAAAGTGTGTCAGTAGGTGAGGTGAGTGTTTGTGTTGGCATCTGCTTTTGTGTGGTGTTGAAACCATGAGAAAAAGAACTAGAGGAGAAAAGAGTGTAGGGGATTAAGGGAGCAGGGAAAGGTTCCACAGTGCCAGTTCCACCAAGTAGCAGTCCTGTAAGGACTGGTGGAGAAGGAGTGAAGGCACGGACTTGGAGTCATGGTGGAGGGGCAGGGCTCACACCTGAGATGACTAGGGCTATGCAGTACTGGAATTACAGGAGGTCTTGCCAGGGCTCACCACCTTAGCTCTGAAGTGAGCCCCTGTAGTTCACACATCATTGCCATTGACTTATAATGGGAAAAGGGCTTATTTAATGATATCACACTTATGGGCCCCCTTGCTCCCAGAGCTCAAAGTATAATTCCAACACTGGGACTATGCTTGTGATTGTCCCTCCAAGACACCATGGTTCATTAGTCCTCAGAAGTCAACTGGTTCCATGACCATTGCAGACCGCAGCTTCACCATCTAGACCCAGTCGTCCAGTGCATCTGATGATGAAAGCATCCTGAGCAAACCAGAAGATCATAGGTGTTCCTTTTTTTTCCTCCTTTCAGTTCTTTGAGGTCCTTCACACATGGTAATATGAGAAATCCATCCCAGTCTGTAAATACAATCCTTCCCCCAGCTTGTATGGACAACTTGACAACAGCTGCCAGTGTCACTGACATCACCACCACCACCACCACAGCCACCTCTCTACCATGGTCATGAGTAGTTATCTGGGGAGAAAGAGATAGGGAGGTGGTGTGCCAGAATCATGCTTCAGCTTGGAGAATGGAGACCATATGCAGAGGATAGCTAGGGCAGCAGGAGAGAGGAGTGAGTTAGATATTGTTGTCTATCTGGGGACAAATGACCTGGCAAGGGACAAGGTAGAAGTGGTGCAGGGTAATTTCAGGGAGCTGGGGAGGGCTCTCAAGCAGGTGGCATGTATTGTGGCTTTTGCCAAGGTGTTACCTGTGTATGGCTGGGAGAGGCAAGGGTACTTTGAACCAGGGCATTTAACAACTGTCTGAAGGCATGGTGTGTATGGAGGAGGAGGGCTTCTGCTAGATTGGGACCTGGGGGCCAGCCTGGGAAAATATGGGCCTCCATAAAGGAGATGACATGCATGCTTCCAGGAAGTGGACCACAGTCCTTGGTGGGAGGTGTAAATGCTACTTGGATGAGCATTTAAAGTAGCTGAGGAGGTGGTAAAATCAAGAAAAGCAACAGCTGCCGCTCCTAATGATGGAGCATCAGGAAGGGAGGGCCCAAGGGGAGTAAACTCCCCTATAGCAGGGGTACAAGATGGCAGGGGTAGGGACAAGACAGAGGAAAGGGGAGGTATAAATCAGATAAGTGACGGTAAAGAATTGAAGGAGACCTGGAAAGGGGAAGGTAAAAAGGGAAGAGGTGGGTCAGGGGAGCTTTAGAGAACACCACCAGCAGGAAGGGCGGAAGCAGCAAAGCTGGTAGGGAATAAGTAAGATGTGTAGATCCAGGTCTTGGAAATAAAATTCCAGATCTGGAAGTCATTATGGAGGAGACTGACCTGGATTCAGTGGCCAAAACAGAGTGGTGGTGCACTGACACCAAAAGTGGGACATGGCAATACCAAGCTACTCTCTGTTCAAGAGAGACAGGGCAGGGAGTAGAGGAGGAGGGGTTATATTGCATGTGGGGGTGGAAATCAAGACCACAGAGGTTCAGGCACACCCAGAGGAAAAGGAGGATCTGGAAGTGTTGTGGGTCATCGGAAGACAGGCTATGGGGACATTATCCATACCAAGCTAGTGTGAAAACCTCCTGCAGAGGGAGAGTAATTGGTTAGGAACTTGGTAAAGCCATCATCAGAATGGCAAATAAGGGTGAGGTGCCATTACTTGGTGACTTCAATGACTAGTCATGGAGTGGTGTCTTCCAACTGTGGCTTCAGCAAGGAACAGGGCCAGTCTTAATTTGGGCTGGCAGTACAGCCCAGTGGTTAGAATAATGAGCTTGGTACATCCAACAGACTTGGGTTTGATTCCCACAACCTCCACTTGTGTACTGTGTGACTCTGAGCAAGTCGCGTAACTCTCAGTGCTCCTGGGTCACCCCTGAAAACAGGCATTTATGCCTAGTGGGCCTTACCCGGTTACCAAAGACTAAAATAAAATAAACTCCCTACAAGCATCTTTTCTGAGGCAGCTAGTCAACAAACCCACTAAGGATGGGGCAGTGTTGAACCTAGTGCTTACAAACACGGACAGCAGACATCACAGTGGGTAGTTCCCTGGGTACAAGTGATCAACATACAGTGTGGTTTAACATTAAGACAGAAACAGAGGTAAACCACATACAAATGTACAAAGAAGCCAGCAGATATAGCTCTTATGGTCTATCAAGTCTGCTTGATTGCGCAGCTCTTAGTGTTGAGTACTGATGCTGTCCCAACCCCTCTACCCATTCATCCCTAATTACACCACCTGAGTTATCCTCCTCCTCCCCACCCTTCTGTTACACTCAGCCCCCTCACCCATATTAGCAACCCCCGACAATATATATTATGTTATACATGATTATTACTAACATTTATGGCATTGATACTAACCATACAAGAGTAAATTACCAGGGATGTAATTACAATGCTTATTATGGAAATGCATAAGTATTGTACTGAGAATACATTTATGTGCTCTCTGTTCATTCTTCTGAGAAGTCACTATCGCCTACACTGCCATCATGCAGATTTATGTAACACCACACTTGTTTTCTGTATAAGTCTTTGTTCTCATTTTAGCTGACTTTACATTTTTTGTATATCTCTAGATGTGCTGTGGAGCCACTTAACTTTTGGCCAATAGGGCTTGTTTTATGTATCTAGTTAGCTTGCAAAGGTAATAGTTGTCATGGTGATTATCACCATATATATAAGTTACTACATTACGTATTCCCTATGGTACCATCTTTGTACCCTGGCATATTGGGAATCTCTTGGGGGGGGGGGTTAGTTTAACCAGGAGTAGCACACTAAGCTGAAAGCTTTTTTTTTTTACAGGTGCAACCTGGGAGCACAGGGAAGTTAGGTGATTTGCTCAGGGTCACACAGTATGTAAGTGAAAGCTGTGGGATTCAAACCCAGGTCTGGTCTGCTGGATGTCACCAGATTTGAAGCTCAGAGCCTTAAACCACTGCGCTATACTACCTCCCTTATCTTGGTTCCTAGTGTCTACTCTGGTAAGACTGATTTAGGGCAAATGTCTGATTCTGTGTAATAAACACATTTTTTACCACATATGCCACTTGTTTGTTGTTTGTTCTGCTGGTTTAATACCACCAAAAACCTGAGCAGGGCTGAGACTCCTGACATTATTGGCAACTGCTTGCAGATGGTCTAAACTAGAGAAGATTCACTGCTTGCTGGCTTACATTTTCCCTTGTCAGTAGTAGGTAGATGTATGCCCCTGTAGCACCCTGCCCATGTTTTTCACTCCGTAGCATCTTGTAAGGTCTGGCTGCTTACTGGGCAAGGTTGATGCTGTCTCCCCTTGTTCAACTTCAGTTTTGAGTTGAAGGATTGCGTGAGTGCAGACGCCCGACCATCTGTCTGGTTCAACTACTGTGGATATATACACAGAAAGGTGACCACTGATGGGTTAATTTGAGTTTCCCTACAAATGTCTGCACAGATTTGAGGCTTCATGTCTCAAGTTCTCTTGCCTCCTGTGGGGGCTGCACCCCTTTATGCCAAACCCCGCTACAGGGGACCTCAATCAGTAGGATTTCAACACAGTACCTGTTGCTGCTATAGATTGTACAGACCTCTGAGAAAGGATGTAAGCAGCATCCGAAACACGTCAGGCGTTTCTCACATTTTATTATTGTAATAAATTAATTTTATGACCAGTGACCTTGCTCTGTATGATTTGTGTGTGCTCTGCCTTTCCAGTGTTTTACTTGTTTCTTTTGGGCATTGAAGCACTACGCCCTTGTACTTGCTCCTTTTGATTGCACAGCTCTAAAAACGAGTTGGCTTTGCAGGCTACTGAAATGAATGAGAAGAAACCTGATCTGAAAGAGTTAATAGCTGCAGCAAATTATCAAGAATTTGTGGTCGTTATCTAGACTGGAGCTGTCAGGAGACAGAAGAGATTCCTTGACACGGGATGAGGTAAGTGTGAGTATCTTATCCCAACAGTCATCATGGGATGAGATACTGTGTATTTTGTCCTACAGTTTTTCTTTAGTTGTTGTTTGTCTATACTTTCTTTCTGTAATACCTCTTTAATTTCCAAACCAGACCTGATCAGCCCAACCTGTTCTGTTCCCACATACACACCTGATCAGTCTAAGCTGCTTTAGGCCACATACACACACACCAGCAGACCCACACACTGACACACCCTAACTAAACATAGTAATTCTCTCTCTCTTTCTCACTCTCTCTCTCACTTATTTTTGACTTATATTTCTGTTTTTTGGATTTATCTACTGTCCTCAAGGTTGCTCTGTGAAAACCTCATCTGCCTTCAAAACAAGAGATCATATTTTGCAATATAAGTTACGATATGACAGCAAAAGCTTCTTTGCCTCTTAACTGGCTGTTTTAAATGTGCCTGGATGTTTTTAAACTGTGTTGCTTAATTAGTGTTCCCCAGGCAGGGGAAGTAAAGTCTATTTTCACAAGTTGGTTAGGTCATGTAACTTTATGATATAAGAATTGTGCTGCCTGGATAGATTTAATATGAAGGACTTTTGTATGTAGATTGCTGGTTGGAGCATGTTGCAGAGTATTTCAGAGATATGATGTCATAGGTTGTTGCTGTTCGTAGTTTTAAGGATTTTTTCTCTTCAAGGCAATGTGCCAGGAAAATGTTGAGTATTAACCTCTACAAATGCCTTTATCATACTTCTAATAAAAAACAAACTCTTAACCTAAGAGGAATATGTTCATAACGGTGGTTTAAAAATGGCCCAGTGCCATATTTTGTCACCACACCCAAGGACGTAGCCCCTCTTCACTCACAGCTGGTGTATTGTGCTGTACTTTTACAGTTTTGAAAGAAACAGATGATTTTTTTATTTTACAAAGTGGTTCAAAAGTGTTTGAAGAGTTGTATTTTGGAAAGCTTTGTTATAGATTTATAAATGTGTTGGTTCAAGTTAATTGCAATTTGTTGAAAGATAGACAGCAGGCAGCACATATCTAAAATGCTTTTACAGTTTTCTAAGGAAAATATGGGCACTACATCAGCACAAAGTGGTGTGCCAATCTACTCAAACATTGTGTGTTAAGCAACTCCACACTGCCTCAGAAGGCAGGTTCCTTTTGTGCTCTTATCGTTAAAAGACACTTGAATACAGATTAGCGTTTAAGGACACTGCAGAAACAGTTGGGTTTGAATCCTAGCAGCCTTCTCTTGCACACTGTGACCTTTGGCACGTCACTTGGCCTCCTTGCCCTACCAGTTCAGACTTGATGTGTTTCTCTACTTAAAGCAGCAGTATGTTAGCGATGTGGTAACATAACAATGATTTTAAATGGTACACCGTGAAGTCACGATATTTCGATTCACTGTCGGCCTTATCTCAGTTTGGTACATCACCTCATGTTGTATTTATAAACATTTTTTTAATTAATGACTCGAGTCAGAAATTCAATTTGGAGTTATGGTGCCATGTGGAAGTACAGTTGTGCTTTATGCTTGCTTATAGAGCGTGCTCGCTGCCAATGAATTGAGTGACAGGCTGGTACTGTAATTGTTCTATATGATTTGCCTTGTATTTAGAAAGTGTATAAAGTGGCGTTAATGCTTTTTTTTTTTTTTTTTTTTTTGGTGATTATGGATAATGTAATTATGAAATTGGTTTATTTTTTTTTTCCAGATTTGAGATGCCATTGAAGCATGTTTGGATGAATGTGAGATGTGTCTTGAGACCGGTATCGGAACCTGAATTGTGCAGTGCTGAACTTGGATTAACAATAAAATCTTTTCCTAATAGACTTTTTATCGCTTGACATTGTATAATAAAGGTTTTACTCTATGGACTTCTCATCCACTTTTCCAATGGAAACGGTAATCTAGCCTGTGTGATTGTTAGTTCGTGGACTGCGAGGGCATATAAAATGCATAGAAATTTATTCTAATGACGACATTTTTTTATGCTTGCTCGTACTGTCATGGTTTGAGATAGGAAGTTATGCCTAACATTTTAATATTACTGTACGCACACTCAATTAAGCTAGTCCACAGGTAGGTATCTCGTATGTATATGTGGCATCCAAGTACTTTTTGTGAAAAGTATGTCATCCTCCTGTTTCACTTTTGAGTTGTCCTGCCGTCTTACACTGTTCATTTTTTTATCGATGTCTGCCCCTGTAGTGATGCATGTATTGTGCATAATAAATTATTTTTTTTTATGTATTGAGGATGTGCTGTGTCTTGATTTACTAGTAGGGCATTCTGTCAGTATTTGTGCTACAAACCAGCGTTGTATCTCGAGCCATGGTGATGACACTGAGCTCGAAGCAATCATTAAGCTCAACACACTGCCTAAATTACTTCCTTATTATCTGTATTTCTCAGAGTGGAAATATTGTGATTATTTTATTTTTTTTCAATAAATACGGAGTGCTTTAAAATCGTGGACGGGTAATTTCACTATTTTTTTTTGTCTCATATAGAAAATTGACAATGGTTTGTATTTTGCCATTTATCTGTTGCCCTCAGTTCGTCTCCCCCTCCACTTCACAAACATAATTTAGTGCCTGTATTTAACGTGTCTGATTATTCAGTTTGCATATGTGTGTTGAGGTGGGTATGGATCTGGTATACTGTAGGCAATACATTTACCAGCATTCTGTCAGTACTCTGAGTGCATGCTTTTTTTTCCCATTTGGGACTGGTGCAGTATTCTATGAGCTTTCTCATGTTGTAAGAAGTTTAGGAATCCCCTCCACACACATACCCACACACACAAACATACAGCTTGATTTAATTTCTAGAATTGTGTTGAATGTGAATGAGGGTTTAATATTGGAATGAAGTTAATAGAGAATGACTAGAATCACACTGGTTGAAATACCCCCCCACCACACACACACACACACATTCCTTGCACACTCATGAGTACACTACTACTGAGTGAAGGTGCATGAGATATTATGTTGAAAAAAGGATACCTAATATAAAAACAAATGCATTACAACAGCTGATCTTCCTGTTATCCCTAATGGTTGTGTTTTCATGCTGGATAGGAAACACATGTACCAATTCATTTCTGTTCTCTGTTTACTTTCTGAACTTTCTCACACTCTACTAGTACTCATGATACATGATGTTTATGTGTGGTGGTCCCATCAGGTGCTGGACAGATTAGCAGGTAATTTTATAATGTAAATGTTTGATGTTGAAAGCTTGTGACAATCTTCAATGTGTCATGTATTTGGTGTTCTTCACTTCCTCACCCCCTCACAAACACCCATTTTTTTGTGTTACCATTTATGAACATTTAGTTCACAGATGTACATTTGATGTGGGTCCGGATCTGCTATTGTCAAATCAGTTGCTAGCAGTTAGTTTACTCAGTTAGTTCATAGGTTCATAGTTTTGATTCAAGTCCATATGCTGCAATAGACATATATTGGGCCTGTCAATATCTAGTGCACAGTTTCCCATTTGTTTTCTCCCACATGTTTTCTCTAAAAGGTAGTTAAAGACTGTAAGACTGCTTGCACTTATCACCACATGGAGTTGATTCCAGATATTTTCCACCCTCGGAGTAAGTCACCTTCCTCTTATAGGTATTGTACCTTTCACCCTTTAGCTGCAAAGCGTGTCCCCATTGTTCCCATTCTGGACGGCTCCTTCCATATTCACAATGCTCCCATAACAGACCATCATTGATAGCTTTATATAAATAGCAAAGATCCAGTCATGTGTTCATATAGTACAAGGAATCCTGGCATGGGCTGGAAATTGACTATTGTGCTTAGTCCAGGGAGTGTGGTGGGATAAGTGACTCATGTACTCATGCCAGGGAGTGGTGGCAGGCAAATCTTGTACTTGGGCTGTGGGGGTGGGAGGAGCATGTTACTCTTGTATTCCGGCATGGGAAGATGTTCAGGGCACTCTTTACCTCTGGTTGGTGATGTGGGTACATTTACTTCTGTGCTTGGGCTAGGTAGGGTTGGTGGATTACTGTAGTACTCAGACCAGGGCATGTGAGTGGAAGGTTAATCATGTATTTGGGCTAGATGAGTGGGTAGGTTACTCTTGTACCCAGGATGTGGATGGGGGATCAGATTAAGAAGGTAGGTGAGGGCAGGAGGATGGCAGGTGACTCTGGTACTTGATCTAGGGATGTGGGGGGTGGGATGGGGTTTTGCTGACTGTTGGGCTTGGGCCAGTTAGGGGTGGAGAGGGGCTGGTGATGCTTTTAGTCTGACCCGAGTGGAAGTGCAGGTTACTATTCTTAATGGGCTGAGAGGTGGGGGGGTAGGTGATGCTTATAAACTGGTTGGAGAGTGGTGGCAGTTAATTCTTGTGATTGGTCATGGGATAGTGGGGGGCAGATTACTCCTGTGCTTTGTGCATTAAAGGGTGGGTAGCTGACTATTCTGCTTGTACAGGTTGGGTGGGGATGGAGATCAGTAAATATGGTACTCATGACATGGAGGGTTAACAGATCAGTATTGTACCCCGTAAGTGTCTTCTGGGAAGGGATGTTATTGACTATGTTGCTCTCACTGTGGTGGGGTGATGGGAAGGTGGGTCTTTGGGCCATGCAAGGAATTGGGAGGTGGCAGGTGATTCCTGTAATCAGCCCCTGGATAGGAGGGCAGGTGTCTCTTGTACTTGTGCAAGGGAAGGAGGGTGGGGGCGTCAGTTGATTCTTATGCTTTTGCCAGGAAGAGGTAGCAGGTGATGACTGTACTCGATCAAGCGGGTGGGTGCAGTTTACTCTTGCACATGAAAAAAAAAACTACAAGGAACACTCTAAACTTCAGAGCCAGAGAATGTACCCCAATGAAAATGGTAAATAATGCTGCATAATTCTCTGTATAAGTTATAACAATCCATCAAATATGAGTTATGTAGCTTAAATAACTTCAACAGTCCTGCACACAGGAATGCTGCTGCCTTGTTTATGCTTAGAGTAATCACATTGCAATTTTAACAAATCTCAATAAAGGGTACAATTAATTTCATTTTTGAACCCAATAAAAGGTGACAACTAAGATTAAAAAATGGTTTCCACTATAAATCATGAATATCTAAAGGAGCCATACATAATTTTTTAATTACAAATAAAAAATGTGCACTGACCAATCAGATTGCAGTATTCGAGAAATGTCAAACAATTTTTTTCAAATATATTTCATTTTGTTATCATTTATAACATCAAATGATGGTAACATCATTGACTTATTTTTTATTCTGAACCCATAATTGACATAGATAACTTTATATAACCAACCTGAATGATGAACATCAGGGAAAAAAAAAATCTGCCTTTAATTTATGTTTGTTTGTTGCTTTTCATTTTCTTCATTTTCAAAAAATATATTAAAAAGAAAAAATGTAACATAAAAACTTTAATTTGGGACAAATGGCAAAAAATAATACATAGCCAATTGAATTAAAGGATTTAAAGTTATTTATTTTATTTGTCTTTACATTCATTTGGAAAACATATATTGAACAACATATTAAACACAAATATTGAAAAACAATTGTATTATATGGAACACTTTCTGTACGTATTACACCTTTATATTGATTTTTAAGCAATAAGTTATGACCAGGGATTACGTTAATTGACTGTTAATCATCCTCTAAGGGTGTAATGTGGCATGAGGTGTAGCAGAGTGCCACATGCCACAATTGGGTGATTAACCAACCATTAACATAACCCCTGGGAGTACCTTAGTGGTATAATAATAATAATAATCATAATAAAAAACTGTTACACCTTCTTCAGCATATGATTATGCTCTGCATGTATGTTAATGAAAGATATACGTAAGGGTGTTATGTTTAATCTAAATCTGAAAGCTCTATTTCTCAGACCTTTTGTATAATTATTATAGTCCTTTTGTCTAAAAGTTTTCTGGAAAAAGAACAAAAAGAGAGGTTTATACCATTATATGGCTATGTGTAGTACTGGACACTCTAGAAAGTGGTGGTCACAACCACTACTTCGTAGAATTTCTGCAGGAAACTTTATGTTAACATCTGTCATATTGTCTGGTAATAACTATGCCAAAATTGCACTACTCTTGAAATTCATGAATATGCCTATTGTGAATAAAACTGCAATTTATGCTATATAGCAGAATTGTGAGTCCCACCATCAAGAAATACTAGAAAGAAATGCAGGATGACATTCTGTCAAAGTTTTCTATGCCTGTAGTTTTACAAGGAGATGGGCGAAATGTCAGCCCTGGACATTCTGCCAGACTACAGATATACACCCTCATGGAAAACAAATCTAAAAAAATTAGACATACAGATCATTGATGTTCGAGAGGCTAAAGGGAAATCATCTAATATGGAGTTGATTTGCTTTGAACGTGGTCTTCAGTCTTTACTTGGTAGTGGTGTAAAAGTGGCCAAAGTAGCAACAGATACTCGCGTTCAAATTATTTCTGTAATGAGTATGTATGTGGTCAGATAGTAAAATCTGAAATAAGAGAATGACAAAAAGTGTGGTTAGGTACAGACACAGTGTTACTGCTAATCCAAAATGTCTTATCAGAAGAATACATTATAGATTTATTTAGTGGTGGTAGTTTGGGAAAATGTTTACATTAGTACAAATGCATCACTGACAATTTCCAGTCAATTATTTTGTTGGTGATGTCTTAAATTTTGTATTGCATAATAGGAAAGAAGTATCCAGAGGTCACACCAGCTTGATGTATTGCATGGAAGTAAAGCTGTAAACAAGTGGGTATGTAAGATAAATGAGTATCATAAAATGGGTTTTGAATATCCTGTAACCTCATTGGTCAACACATGTCACATGACTGTGTAAATCCCACAACAGACAACTGGTAAAGATGCAGCTGTTCAAATGTATACTTTCTTTGAACCTAATTAATTTGTATTTCAATGTTTAATAACAGATTAATTTTATAATTGCAATAATGCACTTCAGGGCATGTGAAGTAGTGGGATGTACACACTTCATATGTGGTTAAAGTCACTCAGCTGTGCCTCATGACATGCCACACAAGTAGCGTGTAAAACCCTCAACACATGCCCTGTCATGCATTATTGCTTTATTACAGCAACAGAAAAAAAACTGGAGTTAAAGTAAAATGCACAGATCACTTTGCAAAGTACTCCCTCTGTCTGTTTGCATCACATCTGTCTTTATATCTAGAAGTTGGCTATTAAGATGAACCAACCACTGAAGCTGTGGATTTGTGACATAATCAACCACTTTTGGTACAGCTGTGTAAATTGCAAAGGGGAGACTGAAAGATTGTGGGTAAAGTTATTGTGCTGTTCATATGTCTGTTTTATAAAAAAAAAAATGTCATTGTTGTATCTTATTTTTTTACTGCTGAATTTAATTGCATGTAATAACTCTTAAATACAATTGATCATTAGTTTGTCAGTATAAGTGGGGGAAAAAACCTGACATTTGTTACATTTTGAATAAGACCTCACATGAATAATCTTGGTGGGAAATTTAATTTAATGTTAAAATTATTAAATATGCAGTCAAGTTAGGTAATGATTGATTTACCGGATGGTAACATTTTTTAATACTCACTTCTGAAGTCTCTGTGGTGAGGGGTGTTGGACCACATTGTGAACCAACATACATGGGACATTTTGTACCCAAATGATGTAGGCGGATGTAGCCATGAGCCAATTGATGAACCAGATGGAAAAGAATGAATCTAACTTAACTCCCCACCGCACCAGGCATTACGGTCTGTAGTTTACGATCCTTGGCTGAAAAGCAAACTGTCCTACTTCACACAGGTCAGGTAAATGAATGAATGGTGTCTTCCAATAAGTAACCTAAGTCTGCTTTACTTACAGTCTATAAGCTTTCCATACATTTCTTGAAGACAGAGAATATAAGCAATTAAGACATGGCTGGGTGCTGGTAGTACTGACATACCTGTACACCCGAGGTGTAGTTAGGCAGAGACCATAGGTCGAGTGTCTTCAGCCTGTGGTTGTGCGGGTATCTCAGTACTACCAACTCCCAGCCATGTATTATTGCTTATTCAAAGATTTGCATTATTCCAGCATTAGAATGCTACACACACTCACTCACACAATGGTAACATGGAATACATGGATTCAACATTCTTATGCACTCAACTGGTTTACAAAAGACAAACACACAGGCCTGAAGTAGAGCCAGAACCTCATAGACATTGTACATTGTTCCTGTATGTAACTAAAATAAACAATAAGGCATGACTAGGGGTTAGATTAATAGTTTGAGGATAGAATATTGTCAGGCAGAATCCATGTGCCATTGTGATCAGGCTATACATGACAGTATAACATGGATTAATGTAAGACTGTTGGAATCCTAACAGCCAATCAGATCACAGTATTTGAGAACCTTTTTATAATGATGCTTCTCTTGGTCACTGCCCAGAGACTTATAACAACATATTGTTAATCATTTATTTGTAGATCCACTAGTGAGCTGTAAACTTTTCACAGTCATATTCTAATGTATGCTTCAAAGAGGTTCTCTTACTCGTATGTACATTACAACTTATGAATTTTGGTCACTGTGCACATGCACTGTAGGCTAACCTACAAAGAGTTTGTTGGTGGGAATTGGGTGGATGCCACTACTTTAAGAGTGACTACCACTCATGTTTGGAGATAAATCAGTTATATCATTGCAACCTGTTATGTATTAGATAAATACAGAGCAATTATTAATAGTGTGAGTGACAACGTAGCAAATACATAAGGGATACGTAACAGGGTCCTGTGCAATACATGATTTTTTTTTTTTATTTCACAAGAGCTGTTTGTCCTTGGGTAATCTCACGAGTGCTGTACCCAAGGTCAAACAGCTCAAGTGAAAAAAATCATGTATTCCACAAGGTCCCTGTCATGTATTTCATTTATGCAATCGGGATTATTTAGGATTGTGTAAGGAGTTTTGTTTTAAATTGTTTATTTTTTCATGTTAACATATATGGACTTTTTGTGGTTTTCCCCGGGTAGCTCAGCTTAGCATAGTGGTTGCTAAGCAGTTGCTATGGATGCTCCAACTTTACATTATGGACAGTACATAAAGAAAAAGTTTGATGCGCAGTTCTTTTGCTTTTACATTTTTTTGTGGAGGGGGATTTGTTCATCAGAAAAAGTGAATAAAAACTGAATTTTCTACCATTTTTTGCTGATTATAAAAAAATCTAAAATGCATCTATATATGAAACACCTCTCATTTTGTAGATAATTTTTTTCTGAACAACATTTGTGCTCAATGTATTATGCTATCTTTTTTCATTTTAAAGTTATTTGCATTTGAATATGATTAGTACTGTTACTGAGGCCGAACATTCTAAATTGGCTGACATAGCAACTGTGTATATAAATGAGTGATGACATAGTAACTATGTATATAGATGAGTGATGACATACTTACTATGCACATAAAAGGTTTATTTACACAGTAGCTACAATATGCATCAATCAGGTTGGTAGAACTGAGAAATGGATGGGAGAAGGAGGTAAAGTGCCTGCTTGGAGCCATACCTGAGAGAGAAAGTGGAAGCAAATCCACAGTAGAATGAGTTAATCTGTATGGGAGAGGGAGCTGGAGGTCATTGTCCACACAGGGGCAAATTAACTGTCTGTGATTGGTTTCAGAGAAGCGCATTAGGAGTTTGTGGAGTTTAGTCAGCATAGTAGTTGGTAAATTACATTTTGTTTTTGTTTGAGTTTCCAATTTCAGTATATTGCATTTGTTGTTTTTATTAGAATTGATGTATATGAGAGAAGGAACAAGCTAGCAGCCATAGATTATAATTATCATTTGGACTGAGATTACTAAAGGACTTCTTCTGGAGAAGTAATGTAAGTAACAGTCTTGCATGATTTCAGCTGTATCACTGGTCTGTATGCACATAATTCAAGAACACTTTGGAAAGTGGACAAGTGAATTATTGCACTACATGAAATATGACAGTCCAAAATGCCATGGCATTCTTAAGTGAAAGAGACAAGATGCTATTCCCATAATCTCCGCTCTTCTAGTGGTGGCCTCCTAACTGTTCCAAAAGCAAGATTAAAATCTGCGGGCGATCGAGCATTCAGTGTTGCCGCCCCCGCTCTTTGGAATTCTTTGCCAGCTGCAGTTAGGGAGGCCCCCACTATAACCACCTTTAAGGTCCGCCTGAAGACCTTCTTATATTTGCAAGCTTTTGGGGTTTAATTTTGATTATTTATATGTATTATATTCTTTTTATATATTTATGTGGTATGAAATGCTACAACGTTTTTGTGCGGCACCCAGAGCCTTCGGGATTGGGCGTCTTTTTAAATAAACATGACTTGACTATTACTAAATCTCAAAGCAAGCACTCCTTTATTTTGTGAATCTTGTAAGGACATCCACTCCATGGTCAAAGCAATGAGACAAACTGCTTTATAGTTGCACACTACTTGTATGTTAGTCAAGCTGTGTTTGGATATATGTGAGTCACTAAATAGACGTTTTTCATTTGGAAAAGAATGACAGACTATCGTCTCTCATCCACATACAGTATAAGGATAGATGTATATGACTGCCATGGCCACTGTAAAGTTGTAATTGTTTCATTACATTCTGTTAACCACCTTCAAGTGGTGTAATGTGGCATGAGGCACAGCCGAGTGCCATGTTGCCCCTAGTGGGTAATTAACTGACTGTTAATCTAACTCCTGGAAGTGCTTTATTGTTATAAAAAAAATTATTCCAAAAAGAAAAGTGCTAAAAGTATACTTTTTGAATGTTTTCCTCATTAGGATGGAAAATTTTAATAAAATACTTCTCCCACCAACAGTTTAAGAATGGTAGTACATGTAGTGTAACATTTAATTGTAGTGTAACATTAAAGGTATAGTATAACATTTCACAACATTTAACACCAAATATCCGGCAATAATCTTATTAGGAAGGTGAGTAACAGAGAATGCTGTGCAACCCAGTTTATGAATAACATGTTGTCCAGCACCTCAGTCTATAAATAACCTGTTGTGAAGCCACATTTATGAATAACATGTTTTCAAGCTACACAGTCTATAAATAACCTGTTGGGAAGCCACAGTTTATAAATAACCTGGTTTGGAGAAAAAGGTACATCATAGCTTAAAATAGACATGTTCTTTTTTTCATGAGTGGTTTATACTGGGGTGTTGGCTTTTTCAAGATAACTTTTATATATAAGCACTGCATGTAAACTGAATAAGCAGCACCACTATTGAATAAATTAAATGAACTTGTACGTGAAGATGAATAACCTCAATAAACTTTTAGAAGTAATCTGAAAGCTCGAGTGAAATTCTTTTGCAAACACAACATAAACCTTACAATTAGTGCCTTGACTCGGATGTCTGAAGACAGTCTTTATGGTTGCTGATGACATCAAAAGAACCAAATAGACCAAGCAGCAGGGAATGCCTTACTGCACCTGACCTGATCAAGTATAGAAGGGAGTCGAATAAGGGACTCAGAAGGACTGGTGTGAAGTCACACGTGATTTGCCAGCCACAAGATAGACGTAAGTATGGATACCATTTTACGTAAATATTAATACATTTAAAGGAAGGTCCGTATCGCTCTCCTGAACAACAGGAAGATGCATATCAGTGCTTTACTAAGCAATGTATGGACAGAAATGAAAAGTTAAATTTGTAGAAACAAAGTTAGCCAACATCTGTCAAATGTATGTACAATATCAGTGTGAAATAACAGCTGAGATGTGTAACATGAAGAGTCAGATGTTAGAAGAGAAATGGAATGAAGGCTTAGCCCTCCAAGAAAAAGAATTATAACAAATCTAAGTGTAAACACTAATGACTGTACAGCTGTTCCTTGCTACTCATTTTAGGAGAAGCACTACATTTGATTGTAGTACACCATATCTTATGTAGTGGCCAAAGTCACGCTGTTCTCTGTATTTCTGTTATCACTTACTTGGAGAATGTTTAGAAAAATAATTGCAAAAACATTACTGTATTCAGTAATGAATGTTATGGTTTCATGATATCTGCTTCATTAACTATAATGATGCCAGAGTGAAATCTGTCTTTTATTCACTTGGCTTTGTTCACTTGAAGCCCATTATCATTTTCTTTAGTTGAGAGACTCTTGGTTTCTTTATTCTAGGTTATTCCTCATTAGTGGCATAGTGTTAAATGTGCCATCCTGGATTTTAATATGTGGATTTTTTTGTGTGTTTCATCCAATGACATGTTCCGGTTTGCAGTGTTGGCACATTGTCTGCAAACTTTCTATATTTCAGATAGGTGGTTGGTTTAACTGATGTGCATACAAATATATGAGTGTAGTTGCAGATGTGGTGGACATGCAGCATTGGATGGGGTGTGTGGATGGGATGGCTCCCTTGGGCAATTAAAGAGATTAGATCATGCCAGTCAGGAGCACGCCCAGAACCTCTCACATAAGAAACATTCCTTGTATACATTACAAGCAAAAGCACAGCTGCAGTGCCAAATCTCCTTAGAGTTAAGGCAGAATAACTACCTCCTTTTATCTAATTGAGTATTCAACTGAGCAAAAAAACTGTCAAAACAGAAATAAAAATATGGTAATTTTCATCTTGTTGAACTTGGTGACCTTTTGCAACACGACTTGACCTTCCATGTTTAATCTAAGTTTAGCACATTATTTTGTCAGGATTTAATATATATTTAATATGTATTTCCAGGTCCTACTATATTTTAAGCTGTATAAGTGAACTGTGATTTACTGTCTAAAAATAGAAAAGTAATCAAGATGTATTTAAATCTCACATGTCAACTAGCTTAAAGTTTTTTTTTCTATGATTTTTTTTCTTGTAACATCTTTTATGGCTCTTAAATAAGCACTAATGATGGCTCCTGCCCTCATTAGCTCTTCTAAGTCATCAGAGTTTTATACAGGTACATGCCACTGATCAAGTGATCAATGCAGTCCTGTTACAAAAGCGATCAGGGACTTTACATCCAGTAGGACATTTTTCCTGGGTATTAACTCCAGTAGAGGAAACCTATGAAGAATGTGTAAAACACTTATTAGCTGTATACTGGGCAATACAAGCTACTGAACATATTGTGGGGTTTAATCAAATTGTTTTGCAAACCTCACATACACCTGCAAAATTTGTCTTAAAAAGGGATGTAAGGGGAGTACTCTCTGAGACTGGTGAAATGGGCATTGACCCTACAAGGGAAAAATATAATTGTGGAAAAATGTACCTCCCCCATGTTAGTAGAGGTAATTACATGGGAGGGAGATGCGCATGACTGTGGGGAAGTCATGGGTATTGAATATAAACCAATTTTTGCTGCTGAACCTGATTTTATGGGTATTGATGTGTATGTGGATGGCTCCCGCTTTTGGGATGATGGCCATTTCCATACCAGATATGGTATTTGGACTCCTGAAACAAATCAGGAAATATTAGTACAATGTCCATCATTTTCTGCCCCATGAGCTGAATTGGAGGCAGTATGCGGAGCTATTATGGTGTATCCACGGGGAGCCATTACTGTCTTCTCAGACTGTGCTTTTGTTGTCAATTTCTTGTTAGATTTTCTTCCTATTTGGATGAAAAGAGGACTGCGAACAGCCATAGGTGAACCCATGGCTTTTGCTCCTATATTACAACATATATGGGATATAGGAGCTCAAAAGCCACTGAGAATTGCTATTTGTAAAGTAAGGGCTCATTAAAAGAATCCAAAAGATATACATGAACTAAATAATAATTTGGTAGATAATTTGGCTCAAATAGCCACAAAACAAACAAACTTATGGGTAGACCCTCTAGGAAGTGACTGTACACAATTGTGGGAAGCTGAAGAGTATGATAATACTGCTATTCATTTTGGATGATTTTTATAACAATTCCCTAGTTTGGGATGAATCCAAGATACTGATGCTTGGCTTCTTGATTGTCAGAACCAATGGTAAGCTACAGGACAGTGTACCACCAAACATGTTACCATATGGGAAGATATAGTAATCTGGGAATGACAATCCTGGTTTAGGAAGTGGATCCCCCCACTTCATTTAGAAAATATATTATCATGGACAATCATCATATTGGAGGTCATTGTGGACTCCACAAAATATGTAAAATGTTGGCACAAAAAATATTGGTGGCCAAAAATGGGAAAAGATATCAAGCAATGTCTGGAGGCTTGTCTCATCTGTACACAGATGAATCCTCCAGTGCCTGGAAAAAGGGTTCCGTTAGGGCGTATACCTCTGGTGGATGGTTCTTGGTCCAGCTTACAAATTGATTATGTGGGACCCTTGCCTACTGCAAAAGGGGGGGTCAGATATTTACTAGTCATTGTTGATATATTTTCCAAATGGATATCAGTTAGAAATGATAGTGCACAAGCTACTTGAAAAGCATTATGGGAACAAGTGTTCTCATGTTGGGGTTTTCCCAGAGTCCTTGAAAGTGATAGAGGGACTCGCTTTACAGCAAAAATAATGACAACTTTGTGCATCTTGGGTATCACTCAACATTTGCTTTTACCCTACCATCCACAATCTTCAGGAATGGTAGAAAGGTTAAATCACACTTTGAAAAATGCACTGAAAAAGGCAGTGTTGGATACTGGTAAAGGGTGAGTGATACACTTACCAGGAATCCTAAAGGGTATTAGAGGTGCAGAAAACAAAAGTACTAGCTATAGCCCATATCAACTGATGACTGGATGAGATATGTGGATGTATTATCCTTCAGATCCAGACTTGTCTACACCTGTGTTAGACCATTTTAAAACTGATGTATTTTTGTACAACAAATACAGAAGCTGTTAGCTCTGTATTTGCCCCATGCTGCCAGAAATATGGCACAGACTCATTGGAAAAACAGAGACATGATGAAAAAGTGATACAGCCCATTGAAAGGGGTCATCTCGTCATGGTGAAAAATTTTGGTCAAAAGGGACCATGGGATGCTAATTGGATGGGGCCCTATATGGTTATTAATGTATTGGGGCCATAGGTCATTCAGATCCATCAAATCCGACAAGGGTCTACAGAGACCAAATGGGTCCATGTGGACCAATGTAAATTGTATCCACCTTTAAATGATGACAACTGATACTGCTCTGTTTTTCCCAATAGGTGAAAGACAATGATGTTTCCTTTACTTGTACTAAGCAGTACCTTACTGATCCTGGTAACTTCTGACAAATATGGATGCCCAGGGCACATATGGAACAGTTTATATAGCAGGACATATGCCAATCGTTCTGCATGAGGTATCCCAGTATTGTTGGGAGAATGACATGAACACACTAGATATCATCTTATGAAATGGTACTTTATTTGCTATGGACAATGTCAAAATGCAACATGGAGATGCTCGCTAGAACCCTGGCCTGGCACGGTGATGTGCATGGTGAACACAACAGCCCAGAAAGGGATCTATATATGCTCCACTTTGGGGAATACTACGAATTTAATGAAAGAGGTACAAGATTTTTTTTTGAATAAAACTAAAGGACATGTTACATTATCCATTTAATATTACGTTGCTCAAGATGTAATATTCGGCATTTTTGATATAATTCAACTATTGTAGCAAACTATACAGTAGGGCTAAAGCAATTTTTCACAGTATTGCCATTAGCAAATAAATATTCTTTGTTAACTTATACTAGCAGTGCACGATGGCCTGGTATGGCATGTAATGTTAATCAAACAGCATGGTACAATTTTGCTGCATGGAGTATAGTGTATCAGAAACAAAGTATATCAGGGCAAAAATTCTAGCCCCCATCAGATGGCATTATTTTGACACAAAATGTATATCCTCTATATTATCCATGTAAATTGGAGTATTATAATGTTTTGCTACATTTGCCTTTTCCACTATTACTACCTCGATGTAGGGATCGGGCTTCGGTAATAGTGTGGCAACAGTATTATAATAATACTTTAAATCAATACCATAATAGACACAGAATGTGGTCATTTCAAATTCCTGTAGAAGCATTACCAGGCTTCTCTTGTCTTAAAAGAGACAGATGGGGCTGGTTAGGCTCAGGATTAGGACTTGTTAATGGTATTGATTCTATGGTTTTAAAGGGTCATATTCACTCTTTAGAAAGGAGTTTAAAAGATATGGCTACTGGACCATTAAAAGCTACTGTGAAATTAGCAGGTGATAATAAAGAAATTGACTGGCTTGCATTTAGAGAAACCTTACAGAATTTTCGAATTATTGCTAAAATAGTAAGGCTTTTAAATAACTCACTTTCTAATATGTTTAAAGACAGCTATATAGAATTGGCTTGCTCTCAATTAGCTGCTGAAGCACATGCTTATCTAGTCAATGAATTCAATAGAATTGAAACTTTTAGGGATAGGTGAAACCAATGTGACTAGATTATTAGATCATCTCACAGTCATCTTACCAACCTTAGCTATGATAAAAGTATGGAATTCACCAAATCAATATGCACAAGTGCTGTGACATGTGAGTCCCATACTATTGATAACACCTGTATGTTTTGAACCACCGAAGATATAGTGGCAAATCAATAATTTGGAAGTATTAATACATGACCAGATCATGAGACTCCAAATACCAGGTGATACTATTATCACAGTACACAATGAATATGTTGTCTTACCTAAGCAATAGTGTGTACAAGAACATGAAACCTTAATATGTGGGAAAGAGACATCAACCGCCTCATGGTTTCCTGAACAATGTAGATTTACCCTAACATCTGCAAATTAATACCGACAAGCTATCAGATGGAACCAATCATGGTGTGTAATCGCAGGTCAGCCTTGGAATGTATGGGGGTGTAGTGACAGGACCTGGTGTGTAGCAAATTGGACCCTCTGGGAATGTCCTGCCTATAGCCGAACAAATGTTACCCATATTGATGGTTCCAGTATGGCCTTGGATCTACTCATGATTTGGCAACTCCTCCTCATCTCATATCACCCATATTTAATAAATTGACACTTGGTGCCTTGTTGTATCATCAACAAACTGAAGGACTTATTTTCTCCCAAAAGGCACCTGCTGTACAGGTGGAAAAGCAGTCATCTTATATATACCTATTATATCCTAGTGGGATTGGGGCTCGGCTGTTTTGGGTACTCGTCCAACCCTAATAGTGGTAATATGTGGTACTGCAGTCATCTGTTTCCTTATTATGGTACAAGTGTTCTTTTATTGTAAGATGAGACAGATGTTCAAACAAATACAAATGTTACAATGGCAACAACGTCTTATGTGAGCTCCAAGGATAAAGTGTCACAAAGGGGGGGTTGTAGTGTAACATTTTATTGTACTGTAACATTAAAGGTGTAGTATAACATTTCACACCAAATATCCTGTAATAATCTTATTAGGAAGGTGGGTAACAGAGAATGTTGTGCAACCCAGTTTATGAATAACATGTTGTCCAGCACCACAGTCTATAAATAACCTGTTGTGAAGCCACACAGTCTATAAATAACCTGTTTTGGAGAAAAAGGTACATCATAGCTTAAAATAGACATGTTCTTTGTTTTATGATTGGTTTATACTGGGGTGTTGGCTTTTTCAAGATAAGTTTTATATATAAGCACTGCATGTAAACTGAATAAGCAGCACCACTATTGAAGAAATGAAATGAACTTGTATGTGAAGAAGAATAACCGCAATAAACTTTTAGAAGTAATCTGAAGGCTCGAGTGAAATTCTTTTGCAAACACAATGCAAACCTTGTAGTACAGATTCAAAATGTGGCATTCCAGCCATTCAGCAATGGTAGATGATGGGATACTGACAGGAAGAATCAATGTGCCATAGTGATCAAACTGTATATGACAGTGTAACATGGATTAATGTGAGGGTGTTGGAATCCTAATAGCCAATCAGATTGCAACATTTCTGATACCCTTTTTATAATATAAGATAACTGCTATATGAATGAAATGCATAATTAATACATATAGTCTCCTCTTAATAGATCCATTTCCACACTTTCCTCAGGTACACTCATCACTACTCGAAAAGATCCAAGCAGTGGCCTGCTGTGCCATTGAAAGATTTCAAGAAATACAGATATGTTCAGGACTGAAAGAAATAATACAGATGGGGCTGAATGACACTATTCCACTACTCAA
This sequence comes from Neoceratodus forsteri, assembly GCA_016271365.2. Classification (NCBI taxonomy): domain Eukaryota; kingdom Metazoa; phylum Chordata; order Ceratodontiformes; family Ceratodontidae; genus Neoceratodus; species Neoceratodus forsteri. Next base: position 1,696,539,672 of record CM057449.1, on the reverse strand, counting down.
GAAGTGTGAATCTGAAGGCTTCAATCCTAAAGCCATCAAAGCAACTGTGGCTTCAATGTCTCCTCCACCTGTGAGTCAGCTTGTCTTACAGAAAAAAAAAGGAAGTTCAGAAAATGCAGAAGTGGTCCCACAGTGAAACATAGACAACTACTTGACATAAATTCATTTAAGAGAAAGAAATAGTTTTATGTCAAAACCCTTTCAACGTTGTATAATAATGGTGAATGGTGTAGAGGAGGGCAACTAAGATGGCACATTGGTTGAATATAACACCATAAGATATAAGGGTAATGGACCAGAGCATTTATTTTATAAATGATTGGAATGATAAATGTGGAGTACAAATATGGGGGAGCGTATCATTATATTTGAAGGTGACCAATTAAGAATGAATGAGATTTTATTATTTATAAGAGTTGGCAATGGATGCGCAGAATTGCCTGCTGCAGAAGGTGGTGGAAATAATAATTTTGGTAGAATTCCAACATGCATGCAACATACTCCACTGATAAACAATATTTTTTATCTTTTTTTATCAGATTCATTGATAAAATATGAGGCTTATGATCAGACTACATGGACATATCTGTCAGTATTTGTATGTGTACAACAGAAGTTATGTTGTATGTAATGACATTCATATGAGTTTGTGTTTGCTGTCATATTAAGAATAATAACTAACTAAAATGTAAGACTTCTCATTGCAATTACTTTGTATATGAATAGATTAAAGTATATTATAATGCATTGTAAAAAAATCTAATGAATTACTACATTCTCTTAATCGAATTTCAAGTATTTAAACAGTCTTGTGATTTAGAATTTGAGTTTTGATAATTTTACTGATATTGTACAGCAGCATACACTTAAACTTTTAATCGTATACTTATGCAATATTATTTCAATAATTAAAATACTAAATCTGAATCTATCAATAAATGAATGGAAAACTCTCCTTATGTTTCTATCCCTCATTCATTAAAGGTGCCCATGTAAATGAATTCCTTAGATATAGACATAAACATGGCAATAGTTTCTTTAGCAATGTAATACTGCATTTCTCCCTTATAATGGATTCAGCGAATTAAAGTAGCAGGAACATTACCATATTAAATTATGACATATTCAGCACACATCACAGTAACAGTGCTTTTATGAAATATAAACAGTTAACCAGTTAAACTGAACATTTATTAACTAAACATTTCACAACTGATAGGACAAACCAGTGTTTCTCATTAAATGTATTATCTTTTTTTTTTCTGTGTCATGCAGATAAGGACAGATCGAAACCCATACCCGACAGTGAAGTAAATTTGATCTTTTATTCTTATCCACTTGCCAACAACAATGTTATGGTCAGTGTGATTTATCCACCACCCCCCACTTAAATCTCTTTGATAATTTTACATAACAAATAACGCATGGCAAGGTATGCTTAATTTAATATTCAGAATATAGAATGGGATGATATACCTGCATTTTAATATATGAACATAACGTGCAGTACTTGACATTAAAATATAGTATATGAACTTGGAAAAAAAAAACATTATTTATGCTAAGTTATGAGGCAAAAAAACAACATATACACCTAGTGGGTATGGGAACGTGTCCATTAAACTCCAGAAGCAGCAAGAGGGAATAAACTTCCAATTGCCAGATCCTAGTCTGCCATACTGCCACAGTACTGGGTCCAGTCCTCTTTAACATCTTATAGGTGACATTGCAGAGGGTCTGGAGGGAAAGGTATGTCTCTTTGCAGATGATACAAAGATCTGTAACAGAGTTGATACGCAAGGGGGGGTTAGAAAAGATGAGAAGGGACTTGGCAAGGTTGGAGGAATGGTCAGACATATGGCAACTTAGATTCAATACAACGAAGTGCAAAGTAATGCACCTGGGAAACAAAAACCCAGGAGAAGAGTACACAATAGCAGGGGAGGTACTAACAACAACAAAAATGGAACGGGACTTGGGGGTAGTCATACCAGATGATCTAAAGGTGGGTAAGCAATGTGAGAAGTCGGTGAGAAGAGCCAGGGGGATACTGGAATGCATAGGAAGGGGCATCACAAGTAGAAAAAGGGAAGTGGTTATCCCTCTGTACAGACAGTTGGTGAGACCCCATCTGGAGTACTGTGTGCAGTTTTGGAGACCTCATCTACGCAAGGACATAGACAGGATGGAAGCAGTCCAGAGGAGGGCAACTAAAATGGTGCAGGGTCTGCATCAGAAATCATATGAAGAGAGACTGAGAGAGCTTAATATGTATACCCTTGATAAAAGGAGGGATGGGGGGACATGATAGAAATGTTCAAGTACCTTAAGGGAATCAACAAAGTCCAGGAGGGTAGCATCTTTCAGGAAAAGAGATGTGTAAGAACAAGGGGACACAATTTAAAGATAATGGGGGGATGGCTCAGGGGTAATGTGAGGAAATCTTTTTTCATGAAGAGTGCGCTGGATGCATGGAACTGCCTTCCTGGGGAGGTTGTTGTGGCTAAAACAGTGGGGGAATTCAAACATGCATGGGACAGACACAAGGCAATTGTAGTCGGGGGTGGCAGGAAGTAGGCTGTTGGTCAACTAGAATCTGCAGCTTATCCAGTAGGTAGGGAAATGGGCAGACTGGGTGGGCCAAGTGGTCCTTATCTGCTGTCAAAGTCTGTTTCTATGTAGAACAAACTGCCTGTAAGCAATATAATGCACTTCTGTGTTGAAGTTGTATGGAACATGTCTAATCAGTCCAAACACGTGGTTTTGCTATCTTACAGCAATAGATAATGTTGAAACGTTGAGGCATAGTAATTCAATTGTTCGTGTCTTGCTGATATAGTTTTCAGGAATCTTGCCACAACATACTCGCTCAACTACGGATGGCATCTCCCAGCAATAACCACAAACACACCAGGGAGGACCATTAGGAAAGCCTTCTGGATGACTTTGTGAATCATTAAGGAGATAAAAAAATCCCACCATGGTGGCTCTGCACAAGATGTATAACTATTGTCTCCAATCATTCTCTACCAATTCTAGATATCAGATTCTGCTCATAAACAGATAGCACAATGTTATTGAGGGGGAAATTAAAATTTATATCAGCTCAATTACATCAAACTGCTTTCGACAAAGTGAAAATACTGTCAAATAACCTGTTAAACAATAACATGCATACATTACCAATGGGGGTAAGCAAGAACTATTGCGCTGGGACCAGGTGGATCAGTGTGACCCAAATTTACACTTTGCAAGGACTTGGGAATGGAAGGGGGCTAAGACCAAAATGTATATTCTACACATGGTAATATCATTCTTGTTACTAGTTATCCCATTAGTTCTTTCAGATTTATGAGGACTATCCCCCGTCACCTCCACAGAGGATGTCTCCATTGAGGAGACATGCTCCGCCAGAATGGTATGACTTGTGAAGAGGAATATACTGTACGAATAGAGGGTGGTGAGGGGAGTGGGATGATTGAATATACAATACTCAGGATAAAATCTGATCTACAAAATTTGCAGAGTATGTCAAGATAAACTGTGGTGATGCAAATTACTCCCCCAATCCTCTGGAAATGTAAATTACGTACCTACCATAATTCTTGATCTTCTTGGATGAAGTCTCCACCACTCATTCACACTAATGGGACTATGCCCGAGGTGCTAGGACCCAGCAGGATCAGAAAATCTTCAGAAGGGTTGGCATTGAGGCAAGGCCAACAGAAAGTGGCACAGTGATCATGGCTCATGCTGTATGGAGTACCCCAGGATCCCTGTGTGGCCCCGCAGGCACCCCCTGAACTAACACAGTGTGGTGCCGAAAACACAGGCAAAGTCTGCATAAGATGCAGTGCATGCCGCAACACCAGCATCAGGGGAGCCATCATCCCACATGGCACTGCAGGACCTGGCCCAACTGCTGTGCCTGCAAGCCCAAAACAGGAATGCCCGAAGACCTTGGTGACAGAGTTGCTGGCTCAGGCAAGTGGGACAACTGTCAAACCATTTGCTCCATTAGAGCAGCCCAGTGATGAAACTGCTCACCAGAAGATCCTCCAGTAGGCGGGGAGGGACTTCTGAATCAAGGATGTAGGTCACCAGGAACAGATGCCATAGAAGACACTGGAGGTGTCTGAGTCGGACCCCTGTCCCCAGCCATTGACATTCAACTCACAGACGTAACAGAGGGCAACCTCAAGTGGTACCATTTCTTCTTCAGCTCTCCTGAAGATTTTGTGCTCCTGCTGGGTTCTAGTGCCTCCGGCATAATCCCATTAGTGTGTATTACTGGTGGCGAATTTATGTACAGGAAGATCATGGATCCACACACAATGACCAATGAGGAGTGGATATATAAGGGATATACAATGGTGAGCTGTCAAATGATTTATCTACACAAGTGCTGTTTGACCTTGGGTAACCTCACGAGTGGCATATGCCACAAGTGAGGTTTCCAAGGTCAAGCAGCACAAGTGTAGATTAATCATTTATTTGACAGCTCACTATTGTAAATTTAATTTATGCAGTAGGGATGATTTCTGTCAGTGCAGGAACATTTGCTTTTGATTGCTTATGTTTTTTTTTGCATATGTTTGTCAAAAACATTAACAAAAAATAGCCTCACTCCTCCCCCTGTATGGCTCCTTTGCAGTCTGTGCCTCCAGTCACCACCGGGGGTCTCTGCTGCTCTGGATCTCCCTGTATCCCTCCCCACGGAGATGAGAGCTATCCATTGGATGTTCAGTCTTCTCCCTCCCCTGCTGACTCCCAGCGTCCAAGTTCATTCCCAAATTCAGCCAGCATGGCGCTAGGTGCGGTGTCCAGCGCCTTAACCCTCAGTGCCACTGGGCCAGCCTCATTCACCATTCATTAAAAGAACAATTTCCTAACATCCCCTTATCCTACCACCTTATTGATTTATATCCTGCCCCCTAGTACCATTGCAGTTCAATGATGATCCCGGGTCGCCCCTGAAAAAGGGACCTCCGGGGCTCAGTGGACCTACCCAGTCATCAAAATTCAATAAATAAATAAATTGTGTAAATCCCCTACCCATAACACATATAAAGAAACTGTTCAAACTGCATAAAAGCACAATAAATGATTAACTTCTGCTGCCTGCTCAGATGGATCAGTCACGGTATATCCGGATACTTTTAAACTTGACATGAACTGCCTACTATTTGACTGACTTCCTCAACTTCTCCTCACTCTTGATCTCCCACGACCTGACAATAATGCATATGGCATGCAAGGTCATCTCCCTTGCTGTCTTTGTCCCCTTCCAGGTTCACAGTTTTACACATTTATGGTTGACAAACTGTCACAAATTACTGCAGTGCTCGGATCATCCAGTGAAAAAGATGAATCACTACTACTCCTGTACAATAAAAATAACAAGGTTATTATAACTGCCATGCATGTGATATGCAAGACAAATGTATAATTTAATGGAAATGATAACATACTGTTGGAATGTGTAAGCAGAAAATGACTGCCAGGTATACCCAAGCTGCCAGATCTGCCTATATTTCTGCTAGGCCTAACAGATGAATGAATGTTAAATTAAATGAAGGTACTTTCAGTTATGCCAGATCCCATTCACTGTGAAATCATGTTTTGCAGATCTGATGTGTGTGTGTCTCTCTGTATATGTGTACGTGTTTGTGTGGAATTAACACCCTACCTTTCCACTACCAACAATCTCATATGAACATATGAGTGTGTAAGCAGAAAATGTCTGCCAAGCCTACACCGACTGCCAGATCTGCCTAGATTCCCACTAGACCTCCCCAATAGCCCCCTATGCTTATCCCATGATCTCTTGAACCCCAGCCCCATCTTTTCCACCACCTCACCCATTGACAGTGCATTCCATCTGTCCATGACCCATTCCTTGAAAACAAATGTCCCATAAATGTATCACTTAATCTTTCCCCTAAATTTATTTTTTTGGGGGTTAGAGGGCAATAATCATGGTACCATAAATATATTGTGTTTTTAGTATGAACAATGCTAGCAGGCATTTATTGATCAGTCTGTCACAAGATGAATGAGTGTTAAATTAAATGAAGGTACTTTCAGTTATGCCAGATCCCATTCACTGTGAAATGATGTTTTGCAGATCTGATGTGTACGTGTATGTGTCTGTGTTTGTGTTTGTGTTTGATGGTAGTGGAAAGGTAGGGTATGAATTCCACACAATCTCATATGAACATAGGTGTGTGTGTGTAAGCAGAAAATGCCCAACAGGCCCACACCGACTGCCAGATCTGTCTAGATTCCCACAAGGCCTCCCATGTGGCATCTCCCCCGCACCCACCCATCAATAACCCCCTATGCTTATCCAATGCCATCTTGAATCCCAGTACCATCTTTTCTACCACCACACCCACTGACAGTGCATTCCATCTGTCCACAACCCATTCCTGGTAAAACATTTCCCATGATTGTATCATTTAATCTTTCCCCCTATATATTTTTTTTGGATTAGAGGGCAATAATCATGGTACCATAAATACACTGTATTTTAGTATGAACCATTTATTTATTTGCTTTTGGTAACCAGGTAAGTGCACTAGACAGAATTGCCTATTTTCAGGCATGACCCGGGAGAGTACAAATCAATGAACAGGTAAAAACAATAGGAGATTCCGAACAGTTATATAGAGGTGCAAGATACATAGTACATAGAGGAGGTACCTATCACACAGTATAATAGGAACAAAACAGACAAAAAGGTACAATTTATGATTAATAATGTACAAAACATGACAGTGCTGTTGGTAAGTCAGCAAGGAGACAATTACCAGGCAGAGACAGGGAACAAAGTGCGTAGCTGCATCTGATGAAGAGTGGAGATGGGAGGAATCGAGGCCACAGGGAAATTTAAGTGCAGGACAATGGTAGATTTGCATGACTCGTGAAACTAGAAACATTTGCAAATGTCAAGGGAGGCAAGGTAATTGGAGAGGCCTTTCTTGAATTATTGTTATTGCTTGTTTATTTATTTGCACATCAGTTTACAACCTTTGAGCCAGAAGCTCATTTCCAAAGGTACCTCGTCACATAGAGGACAAATACAAATACAAGCATTCATGGTTCCAGGATGTAGGTTACATAGTTTGCAGACACATGTGATAAAGAACATGATAAATACATATACATGCATTTTTGTTCCAGGATATGGGTTACATTGATAGCAGGCACAAGTGATGAAACAATTATACAGAGAGGCCAGTTTGGTTACAGTTACCCAGATACCATGGGAGGGTATTGAATGAAACAACTCAATAACAGTCAATTTCTACATCTGAAGCAGAGATATATATACAAAAAAAAACATATTTCTGTTCCCATAAGTCCACCCCCCCTACCAAAAAATATAACCTCAGGCCCAGATTTTCAAGAACCACCAGTTCAGATGGTATCTTAGAGTCTTCTAGGACTGCTGTTATGACTGGGAACAGCTGCCAATTAACATAAATACTATATCAGAGCTAGCTATACCTCTATTATGACTGTGGCCAGTCTGGCTGGTATTCCAAGACTAAATACTATTTATGTGTATTGCAATTCAATGGCAATCCATACTTAGATGTAGGGCTTATGTACTTTATTATTCCTCCTTTAACAGGGAAACATCCAACTGCTGTAAGCCACAGTAATCCGTTCCTTTCAGTAGTGGTAGCAAAATCACAACAAAAGCCATTTAAAAATTGAATTGATCTATGCGATTCTGGAAATGACGTTGTCAGGGAGCCAGTTGCATTAGAGATTTTCATTGTATAGGTAGTCTTTCAGTAGCATTACATTGGAGTACTCTAATTTCACATTAGTTGATAAATTCAGAGCTGCACACGAGTCTTGAGGTCGCTCCCCTACCACCCCCCCACCGTCTCAAAGGAGTGGTTCACAGTGACTGGATTCTGTAGTAGCATCAAAAATGTACAATGTCAAGTTAGACATACATTAATTTCCCAATTTAATAACACACAGACACTCATTTCACTCAAGGTAAATTTCCATTTCCAGAGACCAAATGTACATAGAATGATCATAGTGCCTCTGCATGCCTCATACACTTGTCCCACGCAGAACAGAGAAATTTTGCAACAAAGCTATTTAGCAATAATCACCATGTCAAAGAGGAGCTACTAGATGACGAAGTGCTATCCATGTCTGATTATTATTTCTTTGCAGAGACCCCAATGCTTGAAAAATGGTGCCTGTACTCTCCTCTGTGACAGTATGCTGCCCATGTAAGTAAACACTGACAACCGAGGTTATTGATAGGTTGTCTGTGACTGAGCTGCTCGTTCACACAAATCTCAGCCACCAGCACGCAAGGGAGAAAACTAACTTTGTGTGTGGTCACTGACTGATTCATACACATACGCATGTGGTGGTACCGCTGTGAGGGGGGGGGACAGATGTAAGATGGTGATCCTGGAGAAGGTCTACGTTAATCCCGGAGCCACATTAACCACATAATCAGCAAATAGCACCATTCAACAGCTAAAAAGGTGAGAAAACAATCTTTCATATTACAAGCTATTAGTACAGTGATTATTCAGGTGCTGTACGATGAAAACACTGCTGCTTTAAGCAGCTATTTTTCACTTGAAATGCACATTTCAAGGGAAACACACCAAGTATGAACCCTGGAACTCTACTTTTTTATTATTATTACTACAGTACTTGCACTCTGTCCAAGGAAAATGACAGCCATTTTCTTCTGGGCTTGCAGCCACAACATTCTGGCTTATCTTTAACACCACCCACCATATGTATGCTTATCCTTCACAAAGCTCCACTGTCACCACAGCTGCTCATTGTTCAGTAAAATACCACGTGATTCCCCTGCCAAGCAGGGCAGTCAGTGTGAGGGGTAGAGATGTGAATACTCCAACACCCCAGCATCCAAAACAAGCCATCTGCTTTGCCAGCTCACAGGAAAGGAAAGGAAAGCAAGTTCACTTGCTATTCAGTTAAACTGCTAAAGAAGGAAAATATTAAACTGTGTTTTTCCAAAAGTTCATTTCTGCAACACCTACTATGCCTCACCAGGGGGCAGGGAGATTTTTTCAATCATTTTTAATTGTTCTAACCTTTTGTTTCAGGAATGAACGTTATCAACTTCACAATACAAAATAACATGTACGTACATTATGCCATGATATACAACTACAGGCATTAAATCCAGATCTTGTCTGAGCTCAGATGAGATTGTTTTGTAATTTTAAAGAAAGGGAAATTGGGATGCCTCTTTCCCTCACTTTATTTGTAATCCTATTTGATGTTCAGAAATCGAGTAGTGTGTGACTGGCAGCCACAGAATTACCTACCCTACCAGGGGTAGCTGAAGGCATACATCTGTATAACCCTAATGCAGAAGCATTTTGAAAATCAATGCTAACCTCTCACAAAGAGAACCATCTGAAAAGATGTTCCTTTGTGTTGTATGTGTTTTTTTCTCTCCTTTTTTTCTTTCTTTCTTTTAGGATGAAGAGAGTCACTTGTAATAAGATCCAGGGGCAATGACCATGAAGAGCCTACTTACCGACCTCCATCTTCTGGTAAAGTATAAACCCAAAACTAGTAGGCTGAATGTAATGTAATCTCATTGCTATTAGAAAAACACTGGGATACACTATTGCCTTTATTTCTAATGGCAGTGGGGTCACCCCATCACTATCTAGTCAACATACACCTTTTAAGGTGCTGACTGATTGGCAAATAAGATTGCCAGCACATTTGTGGTTAAATGTCCACACCCCTACTGCCAATAGAGTGTCATCTGACATCTATGCAAAACTGTTACAGTTAAATTTAGTGGGAATTTACTAATTTGTTGCCAGATCTCTGTGCTAGCCTTGATCAACCCAAAGCACAACCATTCCATTACTACAATAACCAAGCTGCCTCTTTCACCAAATAAGGAGCTTGGGGGGATATGGACCACACCCCTTGCCCCTTCCAGTACAACACCTATGGTGGCTGCGAACAACAGAAACAAAAGTCCCTCTGGACCTGACTGAGCTATAGCTGGCAGATCCAGAAATAAAGGAGGTATACCAATAGCTCTCCAAGTCACAGAAATAAAAAAATGCTTGTCAGCAACTAACCCATTTGTTGCTCAAAGTTTGGAAAGGCCCAGTGCACTGTAACATTGTAAACCAGCTTAGCCCTTCGGTTTGTCAAGTGCGGTGACCAAACCGCACAAAACCTGTTAACAGGTAGCTTTATGCCAACCAGCACCAGCCTGGTACAAGGGCTCTAAACCCTTAAGTAATCAACTTAACTGTGGGGGGGGGGAGTGTACTTTCACCTGTTCCTTCTTGTCTTTACAGGACAATGCAAAAGACTTCCACTGGACAACAAGAAATATCCACCTTTCCAGACATAGAAGAACTTTACGTAATTTATGCATGGTTTCAGATGGCATATCCTAAAAAGGTCATGCCAATTCCTACCATACTACCTGGCAATCCAATCTAGCCAAGCTAGGCCCTCCTTTTGTCTTTTTCAAACCCACAAACACGGAGAGGTGGGATACCAAAAAAAAATTCTCCTTCAACACAAATAAACATGCAACACCATGTGGTTACACAACACATTATAGTATACTCACCCTCTTCAACTCTTCTCAGCAACAAAAGTGAGGAACTGAGATGTTAGGGTTGAGCCCCTAACCTCCCACACCCCAGCATCCATCCTCCACAGACTGACAAATGCCGGGGTGTGCCATGGGGTCACAAGGCCCAACTCTTACCCCATTCCATGTGTTAACATGCTACAGTAAAGGAGAATGGGGTGAGAGTTAGGCCTCATGACCCCATGGCACATCCTGGCATCTGTCAGTCTGTGGTGGATGGGATGGTGGGGTCATGGGGGGTTAGGGGTTCAACCCTAATGTCTCATTTCCCCACTTTTGTCACTTTAACCCTAACTGATGCATTAAACAAAGTTTTTTGCAAGGAATTTCCTTACTTTTTGAAAAAGTATAATAGAACTAGTAAACATCATGTGTTAGTGGGCCCTGTGCTCCCACCAAGCTGCCCATTTCTGCATAACAATATGCATCTGTGGGAACATGGGCCCTCTGGGCCCTGCATTCCAACTTACACATAGCTACAGAGCCATACAGCAGCCCTATAGGGCAAGTAACCCTTGTAACACTAATTTCCCAATATCTTGGGAAATGTAGCAGCTACGGAACAAATTCAAGTATTGTTGTAATCATGCCATTGAGATGTCCATGCCAAATACATCAACCAAATCAATATCTAGCATCATTTATGAGCTACAGGCATCAAAAAGTGCTGAAAAGGCACCCTTAGAATCCTTGTAACATGTTTTTGCCAGTAGCTCCATAACCATAGCAAGTAGGGGGAAAATCCACTGCTGGCATAATCTATGATTTCCAAACTTGATTCTGCAGAATAGTACACCTAAAGGTGAAGTTAGCTGTGGGTAGTGAAAAATCCATATCTCTCTTCGTTTTCGAGTTATGGGCATGGAAAGTCTGTATGGGCACTGCAATGTTATCCTGTGGGAAAAATAAAAACTTTGTGATACCATAACTACAGAACTGATTAACTTTTCAACACCAAAATAGCATAATTGACATCCCCGGGGCACCCCCTTATTTCCAAGCAAATTTCAAGTCAAAAGACCAAACCATTTATTTACAGTGGCAACATTTTTAAACTTCTAGTTCTCAAGGTAGTAAAATCCCTGACTGTGAGATCAATCCCCTTTCATGAGCTGTCAAAATCCCCATCTGTGAGAAATCCTTGACAGTCAGATTTTGGCCATCTGGTCACAAAGTAACAGTCAAGGATTTTGCTATCTCACAAAAGGGGATTGCTCGTGGACTGGGGCTTTGTCAGCTCACAGACTAGGATTTTGTCAGCTCACAAAAGGGGATTCATAAACCACGAGCCAATCCTCTTTCATGAGGCAGCAAAATCCTTGACCGTGAATCAATCCTTTTCTGCAAGAAAGGCCATCTGGTCATAAAGTGACTGTCAAGGATTTTGCTACCTCATGAAAGGGGATTTCTTGTGGACTGGGATTTTGACAGCTTGTGGACTAGGATTTTGTCAGATCATGAAAAAGAATTCAAAACCCCAATCCCCTTTCATGAGCTGTCAAAATCCCAGTCCCCAAGCTGATCCTCTTTTGTGAGGCTGCAAAATCTTTGACTGTGAGTTAATCTGTGAAAAGAGCCATCTGGTCACAAAGAGACAGTCAAGAATTTTGCTGCCTCTTGAAAGGGGATTAGATTGTGGGATTTTGTCAGCTTGTGAAAGAGGATTGGAAGCGAGTCACAAAAGAAGAGTTTCAAAATTTGAAATGGCCAAAACAAAGCAAACCAAAGGTATAGGTTTGTAGAGGGCATCAGCCTGAACAAAACCAATGCCTTATTGCAGCAAGAAGTCACCCATGGAGGAAGCTACAACATTTTGTTTGGAGGAAAAAAATGAAAACAAGATGGCAGCTCTCGGACAAGGAATTTTTCCTCACAGACTAGGATTCTTTAAACCTCCTTTTGTGAGCTGACAAAATCCTTGACCATGAGCCCTATCCTCTTTCACAAAACATAGATATAAATATTAGAGTAAACTGAGCATGCTCAGAACCCCAAAATTAAAAATTAAATAACTTTTGACCATATTAATATTTTTCACCAAACCAAAGCTGGATTGCTCTTTGACCCAACCTCCTTTTACATTCCAAATTTCAGCCCAAAACATCAAACAGTGTGATCGCAGAGCGATGGGCAAAAAATGTGTCAAAAGTAGTGAAAAATGCATTTTTCAGTGCTTTGCCATGCAGAAATCGTAAGTCCAACCAAAATGCAACTTAGTATATCAATAGATCTACCATATCATACCACACATTAAAAATTCTGTGCAAATCCATTGAATGGCTGCAAAGTTCTTAATGTGCAAAAAATGGGGTTTAACATTAAAGTGCCTACTCAACCCTAACTATAGGGGCACAACCACACCCCTATAATATATATATATATTCTTAGACAAGCACCTGATACTGGATGGGGTACCCCAAGGATCTATCTTGGCACCACTTTTCTTCTCACTGTTCATCAATGAGTTGCCAAACCACTGGAGTGGGGCAAATATCATCCTGTATGCGGTTGATGCTGTACTATACAGGTCCTCCAATGATGCTACCATCCTAAATGATCTTCTAAAAAACAACCTTCTGACACTAGAAAATTGGCTAACTAATAACAAAATGGTGCTCAATGGAAAAAAAACAAGGCCATGCTATTTGGTCCGAAAAAACTAGGGCAAGACAGATCTAACATGCTAGACCTCTCACTATTAAATGGGTCCACTATCAGCATTGTTAAGTCTCTAAAGTACCTTGGGGTCACTCTGGACCAAGACTGTTCCTTCAAAGATCACATCACCAAACTAAACAGGACCCTAAACCAAAAAATAGGCCTTCAATACTGCCTCAGTCCCCTCCTCACTCAAACCTCCAGATGCAAAATTGCTTAGGGTATCCTCATACCCTCCCTATTTCATGGCTCAGCCATACTTCCCTCAGTTAAACACACAGAACTGCAGAAACTAAGAATCATGTACAATGGGATAGGGCTGTGTGGCCAGGGCCCCAGCAAGAGAACACCACTGCCGTGTCCTCCAAAACCTGGCCTGGCCCACCCTGGATGACACGGCTAAAATACTCATCCCTTTGCCTGGCCTTTAAGCTCAGGCAGTCTAGCACTCCTCCTGGTCTAGTAAACCTATTGGTGTCCAAACTAAGTAGCCATCCTCTACAGTCCTTGAGCAGGCAGCTATTAACAGTATCTAGGTCATTATCAGCCTGCGGGGCCAGGGTCTTTACCACTCTTGTCCCCCCCAGAATACTCTCCCACCCATCCTACAGGAAAGTACTTCACTAGGAGGCTTCAAGAAAGGTTTAAAGACCTAACTACCTATTAGGGCTCAATCAATGTTACTGCTATCGCTGACAGCACTGCATAACACTATACAACCATGCTGAATTCTCCATTTTTGCCAAGGATGCACTCCACTGTCATGTACATAGATATATGTATATATCCTAAGAAACAATATGCCCTTGTCTTATTGTCAGTCATGATCTCAATGCTATAAAATGCACTAATTGATGTATATACTCTCATAAAGAAAAATGTATATTTGTCTGATTGTCAATTCCTGTATCTAAATGGCTTGATTGTTATTACTCTCCTTGTCACAATCCATGCAGCTCCACTATGTAATTGTACTCTGTAACTAATCCTGGGTCACCCCTGAAAAGGGGACCTGTACTGGACTCAGTGGGCCCATGCAGTCAACAAACTTAAATAAATAAATAAAAATTCTCTCCATACTGAAAGTAACTGGGTAAATGGATAGAAAAAGGAGATTTGTAGTCAGTGTTCGGGGCACTTTGAGATTTGTGTTTACATTTGTAGCAGGTAGTGTGGGGAACCTAGCTGAGGAGATTAATCTTGGGGTTGAGTAGACTAAGAAAGTCCTGTGGGGTCTGTAATTGGGGTGGGGTTGGAGCTGCAAGAGGTTTAGTGCCTTCTAATAAAAGCACTATAAAAGACTCCCTTATCTAGCATGTTCACTAGTGCTTATGTCCTTTCATATGAATAGAACAGCACAGGAATTGAACAGCTATCCTGAAGCAACTAAGGAATTGGCATGCAACTACAGGCAAGCAGGGGGCTCTGCCAGACTAACAAGGGAAGATACTCTAAAAATCTGAATAAACTGACTGTTAAACTGCATAGGTAGGTACAGGTGGTGGGGTAATGAGTAATTGCAAGGGGGAAAAGCAGGCAGAAAATAGCTAAAAGTGGAAGTATAGAAGGCACCCTACCTTGGCAGAGTAAATTAGTAATTCAAGAAGGACAATAGGGAAATGTTAGCAAAAGGAAGGATTAAAAAATCAGGAGGGTACAAGGAGAGCTTTACCTTGAAATAGCACAAGCAGGTAACACACTGTCTAGGGAAAAGTGTGAAAGTAGATCCTGACACAGGATGTAGCTGGGAAAGGAGCAAGTAAAGTGAAGACACAGTAGGGGCAAGTTACATTCGGAAAGCAGATGGGAGTGACTGATATTAGCAATCATGGGCGTGGTTCACTGCAGGTCAGTGGGTGTGGAGCTGCATTTTTCCAGGAGACATTCTGGAGATAGAAGTGCTGCCCCATCTGAAAGCTTCTCTCCTGGGTTGAGGCCAGAGGTCACTGGCCTTTGTGATGAGCTGGTTAAGATCCAGAGGACCTCTTGGCCCACCCAGGGGCCACTGAGTCTGCCACTGTTGCCTCAGAGGTTGCCTATACAGAACAGGGCCAGCTGGATCATGGTGGGCACCTGGAGGATGGGGACAGTAGGTCAGGAACACATTCCTTAGCCTTTATAACTACAGAATTCCTTCAACATTCTGGTGGGATGAGGCATCCACGGTGGTGGTAAGGGAGGATGTGGGGGTCCTTCAAAGGGGAAGCCCCAAGGTGGGAGGCAGAAACACCAGTAGAGAAGAAAGCAGCTTCTGGTGGGATATTCAGTTGTCAGTGGGACAGATTTGGGAGCAGGATGGGGTGGAGAGAGGGAGGTTAGGTGCCTACCTAGTGTCTCAGCTTGGAAGGATGGACAGCAGATCCTAAGGATCACAGGACAGCATGGGGAGCTCGATGTCATTGTCCACCTGGAGACAAATAACCTAGCATGGGATGGAGTTGGGGTAGTACAGGGAGAATTTAGGGACCTGGACAGGGGCCTATGGTAAGCAGCATAAATGGTAGCATTTACTGATGTGCTACCTGTCTGTGGCCAAGAGAAGGATAGGGTACTCCACACTAGAAGCTTCATCACTTGGTTGAAAGAACGGTGCAGGGAGGAGGGGTTCAGCTTCATTGGGGACTAAGGGCTGACCTGAAAGGATATGAGTCTATACAGAGGTGATGGCCTGTAATCATTTGGGAAAGGAACTGCTGTCCTCAGCGGAAAGTTTAGATGCTACTTTGGTGAACATTTAAAGTAGACAAAGGAGGAGGCAGTAATACAAAGGAAGTTATTAACTGCCCTACCCCACAGATTGAAGCAACAGAAAGAGTGATCCTCTAGGGGAAGAAACCACCACAGAGCACAAGTTAATGAAAGTAGAAGCATAGTAGGGGTGAGGGGACAAGAATAGAACAGGTAGAAAGGGAGAAGTTGAGGAGGCAAGGCACAAAGAGGATAATGAGATGGAGGGCAGAGAGGGAAGTTTCAAGTGTCAACAAAGGCAGGAAGGGGAGAAGGGGGTTGCAGTCAAAGTAGGAGCAAACAGTAGATGTGTGCCAATACAAGGAGTATTGGAAATAAAATTCTAGACCTGGAGGCCATCATTGCAGGAGCAGACCTTGATCTTGTGACCATCCCTGAATCGTGGTGCACAAGGATCCACAACTGGGACATGGCCATAATAGGCTACACTCATTTCAGGAAAGTAAGGGAGGGGAGGAAGGGTGGAGAAATTATGAAGTATGTGAGGGAGGGTATCAGATTGATGAAAATGCAAGGAAACCTAGCAGCAAAGGATGAGTTGGAAGTGCTGTGGGTCACCCTGGAGACAAGAGCTGGAGCAACTATTCACACTGTGATGATATAAAAACCTCCAACACAAGGGGAATAATTGGATTCAGCACTGGGGAAGCCATCAGCATAATAGCAAAAAAGGGGGAGGTCTTCTGTTGGGGGACTTCAATCTGCCAGATGTAGGCTGGAGCATCCCTGCCACAGCCTCAGCTAGAACCAGGGCAATGGTAGACTACCTGCAGGGGGGTGTTTCTTACGCCACTAGTCAGAGAGGCCACTCAAGATGGGGCAATACTGGATGTCATACTAACAAGCAGAGACAGTATTGCAGATGTCAAGGTGGGATGCTACCTGGAGACCAGTGATCACCATACAGTGTGGTGTAACTTAAGGACAGCAGCAGAGACAAACCACACAAGGATAATGGTCCTGGACTTCAGGAGGATGGATTTTAAAAAAATGGATAAATGTGCAGGGATTACCTGAGTGAGGCAGAGGAACAGTGGGCCAAATTAAATGATGGCATAGTGAAGGCAACAGATCTTTACATGAAAGAGTGGGCAAACATGGGAGGACAAGAGATCACTGTGGTACTTGAGGGAATTGGCTGTGAAGGTAAAGGCTAAAGGTGTGGCATTCAGAAGGTACAAGAAAACACAGGAGGCATTCTGGAGGTACAGAGAGATGCAGAGGGAAGAGGGTAGGGAGGTGTAACAGGAGAAGCAGAGGGAGGCAATAAGTGGTACAATGGCACAAATGGAGAAAAAGATAGCCAAAGGGTCAGCTAAAGGGGACAAGACATTTTTCAGATACATAAGCAAAAAGAAGAAGACAAAGGAAAGACCTGGGGAAGATTAGGCAGAGAAGGATCAGGAAAAAGAAGATATCCTGAAAAGATACTTCTTCTCAGCCTTCACAGTGGCAGAAGAGGGGAAAGGACCACATAGAAGCAGCAGGAACACTGGGGGGGAGGGAGGTGGATGGACACAACTCCATTCACAGAAAAAGAGTCCTGAGAGGACTTTAAAATCTGAAAGTAGTTAAGGGTGAGGCTGGAAGTGATACATCAAAGAGTACAGAGGTACTGGCTGTGCCTGTGTCAACTCTATTAAACAACTCACTGGAAACAGGACTGATTCCAGAGGCCTGGAGAAGGGCAGATGTAGTCTTGCTTCATTAAAGCAGCATCAGGGAGGAGGCTGGCAACTACAGACTGGCCAGACTAATATCAGTAGTGGAGAAGAAACACTACTGAAAGAAAGGCTAGTGGAGTAGCTTGAATGCAGAGGGTTGCAAGGCCTGAGGTAGCATGGAATCATGGGGTTGGGTGGTCTTGTCATACTCACCTGACTGATTTCTTTGACAGGGTGACCAGGGAAATAGATCAGGTGGGATGGTGCATGTAGTCTACTTAGATTTCAGCAAGGCCTTCGGCACTGTAGCACATAAGAGGCTTTTAAAGAAACTGACAGTTTGGGAGTGGGACCCAAGGTGGTAAACTGGTTATGAAACTGGTTGATGGATTAGAGATAGAGGGTGGTGGTAAATGACACTCACTCTAATGAGGGGAGAGTGATCAGTGGGGTGCCTCAGTGCTCAGTACTGGAACCACTCCACTTCAATGTTGTCATAAGTGACATTGCAAAAGAGCAGAAAGAGAAGGTATGCCTCTTTACAGATGACACCTAGATCTGAAATAGGGTAGATACTGTGGAGGAAGTGGAGAGAATGAGTAGGGACCTGAGAGAACTCAAGGAGTGGTCGCGGGTATGGCTGCTGGGTTTCATGCAAACAAAAGTATGAAATCATGCATCTAGGGCACAGACATGCAAGAGCACTGTATAATGTGAGGGGAGAGGTATTGATCATCACAAAGCAGAAAAGAAACCATGGGGTTATCATATGTGATGATTTCAAAGTGGTGGGGCAGCATGACAAAGCAGTAGGCAGGGTCAGCGGGATGCTGGGGTTCATAGGGAGAGGAATCACCAGCAGAAGGAGTGAGTTGGTGTTACTACTGTATTGATCATTGGTGAGATCTCATCTGGAGTACTGTGGCCAGCTCTGGAGATCTCACCTCTGGAAGGACATACAGTACAGGCTTCCAGAGGGGGGAAATTAACATGGTGCAGGGGTTCCTTCTTAGTCCTATGGAGAGAGACTAAGGGATTTCAATATGTGCACCCTGGAAGGGGGGGGGACATAATAGAGACCTATAAGTGCCTTACAGGAGTGTACAAGGTGGGAGAGAGGAGTTTTTTTCAGAAGAGAAGGTGCTCCAGGACAAGAGAGCATACAATGCAGCTGGAAGGGGGGGGGGGTTAGGAGGGATGTGAGGAAGTGCTTCTTCACTGAATGAGGGGTGGGGCACCAGAACAGTTTTCCAGCATAGGTGGTGGGAACAAAAACTGTGGAGGACTCCAAGTATGCATGGGATAAACATAAAGGAATCTTAGTAGGAAAGAGAGGTGAGTAGCTGGAGATGAGGTAGGGTCTAAGGTGACAGTATAAACAGGGACAAACTGGATAGACTGGGTGGGTCAAGTGGTCCCTATCTGCCACAAATTCTATGTTTCTATGTTGGAGAGGAGCTGAAGTGGTCCCTCTACATACAAGCAGCAGCAGAGAGTAGGAGGCTAGCAACTATAGGCTGTTCAGGCTTACTTCAGTGGTGAGGAAATTAATGGAAACCCTGGTAAAGGAAAGATTGATAGCGTATCTTTAATCCAATGGGCTGTAAGACTACAGGCAGCATGGATTCTTGGGGGAGGTCAAAACAAACAAATCTTATAAATTTGTGTGGCTGGGTGAATAGGGAAATAGATCAGCAGAGGGCATGGGACTTGGCCTATCTTGACTTTAGCAAGGCCTTCAACACTGTACCATGCAGGAGACTGATAAAAAAATTTAGCAGCATAGGGCCGGGATCCAAAGTGTTGTATTGGGTTAACAGATAAGAGACAGAGTGTGGTTGTTAGTGGCACTCAGTGTAATGAGGGGAGAGTGACCAGTGGAGTGCTACAGAACTCAGTTCTAAAACTGGTCCTCTTCGATGACCTAATAAGTAACTTTACAGAAGAACTGGAAGGGAAGGTATGCCTTTCTAAAGATTATACAAAAATCTGGAGGTGGTGGAAAAAATGCACAGGGATCCTGGGGAACTGAAGGAGTGGTCAAGAGCGTGGGAGCTGGTGTGCAATGCCCAAAAGTGCAAAATCACCTAAGACCTGAGTAAAGTGTAGGGGAGGTACCTACAGTCACTAAACAGGAAAGTAATCTTGGGGGCTTATCATATTCGATTACCTCAAGGTATCAGGACAGTGTGAGAAAGCAGAGATTATGGTTAGTGAGATGTTGAGATGCATATGGAGGAGTATCTTCAACAGAAGGAGGGAGGTGGTGTTGCCACCATAACTCTCACTGGTGAAACTCACCTGGATTAATGTGCCCAGTTTTAGAGGTCACACCTCCAAAAGGGCATAGATGGGGTGGAGGCAGTCTAGAGGACAGCAATTAAAATGTTGCAGGGTTTGCACAAGAATCCCTTCAAGGACAGATTGAGGGATCTCAACATGTACACGTTGGAAGAGAGGAGAGCGAGAGGTGACATGATAGAGACCTACAAGTAAATCACAGGGGTGAACAGGGTGCAGAACAGGAATCTCTCTGAAATAAGAAACCGCACCAGGATGAAGGTGCATACACAAAGCTGGGGGGGGGGAGGAGTTAAGAAAGATGAGGAAATACTTTTTCACTGAAAGGATGGTAGATGTCTGGAAGAGACAGTCAGCTGAAGTGGTGGAGGTGAAAACAGTGTGAGGCTTCAAGCATGTACAGGATAGACATAGCAGTATATTTGAAAATGAGGGGGTGCTGGAGATAAGTTAGGGTTTGCAGAAACAGATTAGGCATGGAACATCTGGGCAGACTGAGTGGACCAAGCAGTCCTTTTCTGCCAACAAATTCTGTTTCTATGTACCTGTCCACCTTAAGACAGCAGTATGTCCTACACCAGCTCAACCCTTTACTGCTGCTTGTATTTGTATGAACCAGAGTTTGTTTCAAGACCATCCTGCAACATACTACACTTTATTGTCTAGTTTATTTGTATTTAGTCCTTTGCTACTATAAATTATTTCTTGTTTTACAATCTTGAACTATAATGTACACTATTGTATTAATTTCCTTTGCAATTGTATATATTCTTGTACTACTTTCTCCAATTTATATCGTATACAAATTCTGCCTTTGCTATGTTGCCCTGTAATGTGTATTGTGTATTGTGTCTCTTTCCCGGGTCTCACCCAGAAATGAGCCTTGGCTCAGTGTGCCTTTCCCAGTTACCAATTTTGAAATAAAATTAAAAAAAATTTACACTATATAATATGCCCTCCCACTAACACAGCCCACAAATCAGGCATCATCAGAAATAGCATCACCAAGCCCAGTTCTGTTGCATAGTATTTGTCTAGGGAATATTATAGTGAGTGTGGATCTGGTACTGATAGTGCTGTCATCTTGTCACCTGAGGAAGAAGAGGAATTGTTTGGGGTAAGGTGAGGTATATCAACCCCACAATTTTATAAAAGCAAGCCAGTATCACCAACAATGAAGCAGCTTGCAGTGGAAGACAGTGACAGTAAGGAGGATATGGAAGTGAAGTTATCAGAGGCAAGGGAGCTTGAGTTAGATGGTAGAGGAGGTGGAAGCAAAAGCACTTGTGGAGGAGGTAGAAAAGGGCAGGGGCATACTAAGGTTCATACTAAGGTATAAGGAGCTGAGGAGGCGGTTTGACCATGATTGCTCCTATGCAATTACCTATAATAGGACAGAACATTCCCGTCCAATATATAGGAGTCTAATCTAT
The DNA here is from genome assembly GCA_016271365.2 of Neoceratodus forsteri. Taxonomy (NCBI): domain Eukaryota; kingdom Metazoa; phylum Chordata; order Ceratodontiformes; family Ceratodontidae; genus Neoceratodus; species Neoceratodus forsteri. Next base: position 1,696,518,208 of record CM057449.1, on the reverse strand, counting down.
TTTTGAATTGGATTTTATCCTTGCTGGTTATTATCTCCTGTGTTTATTTATTCTATTAATGAATCACTCAAAACCAAGATGGAGAGGAAGAGGAAGAAACCAAGGAGGAGAAGAAATAAGAAGAAGCAGGAGAGGAGGAAGTAGTAGTGGAGGAAGCACAGGAATGAAATGAAGAGGATGAAGCAGAGGAGGTTGAAAGTGCTGTCAGTTTCACTAAGCTCTGATGATGACTGTGATACAGAGAAGCAGAGGTCGTCATAGCAAGAGATGTCTAAATTAAATAAAAATAATGCAAAAGAGGAAAGCATGAAAGCAAACTGATCAGGCAGGGAAGTGTAAAGACCAGGCCCACTCTCACCACCAAGAGTCTCAATGTAAAACTATTACTGCTGCTGCCAGTTCCATGAAGGCAGGGCATCTAGCTCAGCCACATTATTACACCAAGGCAGAAAAACAAAATCATCTCACAGTCCCTGCCCTAGTGCTCCAAAAAACCCCCAGTAGTCCAGTCATGTAGCTAAAAAAAAAAGATATTCTGCAGTGTGGAAATATTTTAGCAATGATCCCTTAAATCCACTGGGAGCATGGTGCATCTGTGTGACAGGAAGAGCAGCCAATGGTCAATCTGCTTAGACATTGGGAACCAGTGTTCTGGCTGATTATCTAAAGTGTAAACAAGGCATCTTCCTAGCAGTCATATTGATTCCCAATCCACACACAGGTCACACAGGCCAACAACAGCAGAGGCAGTCAGGCATGGGTGGGGGGATAAGACAGCTTCTTCAACTCATGCAGTCACCATGGCAGTTGCAGTCATAGTACCCAACGGATGTGGGTACTGGTGTTACTTTAAAAGCATCACTCTCAAACATCACCAGCCTGGACCAGTAGTGTATGCACCACCTCCACTAATCCAGAATTTGTGCAACAAAACAAGCTACACTGCCTAAGATATTACATGCCCATACACAACTGCCATCAACTCATACAAACTCTGTCCAAATTACACAACTAATTGGGGAGATGATGGCACTTAATCTTCATCCATTATCTATTGCAGAGGACACTGGCTTTCAAAGAATATTGCATGAAATGAAGCCCAAATGCAACATTCCATCATACTTCCCATGTTCCAGACTAATTCTCCCTATTATGTTCTCTACAATACACACACCAGATAATACCTCATACAAGTAGGGTTGTACAATACCCAGGCTCACAGTAACAAGCCTACACCAAATGCATGGCAGCAGTCAAAAAAATGTCAGCGCCCAGAGTTTCCAATAAATGTCTTCAGAAGCTGTTTTGTTTACAGTGCATCATTCTGATCATTTATTCATATATTTTGAAAAAAGGCATACCGCCACCAGATTGTATTGCACAGCATGGTCCAGAGCTTCACAGCATGGCACCTTAACAGGCAGGATAAAGAGCAGTCTCCTTTGTGTTCACAGATTCACATAAATACCATAGGTACCATCAGTACTTTGTGCATGTTGATGCACCACACACAAGCATGCACTAAGCAAAATGAGAGGAGCTGCACTCGGCTTTCCACATGGAAATGCTGGCATTCTGATAAAAGCAGTTTAAGTTTGCTGCAAAAATGACTCCAATTTAATCACAGATCCAGAAGCAAATAGATTGATACCTTTTATTGGAACAACATAGTTGTTACAAAAATAAAACAATGTCTAAGCTTTCAGACCAACCAAGTCCTTCCTTGGAGACTTATGACAGTTGTTCAGAGAGTTACAGTCTAGTAACATGCATAGCATACATAAAAATACAGAAAAAAAAAACAGAAAAAAATCTCATTGGTTTAAAGTACCTATTTTAAAAAATCACAGATTTAAATGGAATAAATAGCATTCAATTAACTTGCTACTACTGAGAATCTTTTCAAGGTCAAATGACATACACAGCAAATAAGCTGAACACTCAAGTAGACAAAACCTCTGACTGAAATTATTAATGAATTGTATTATGAGAATACATTCTAAATTAAAAACAAGACCTTTAGATTTAATACCACAAATGTCCAAGTTAAAACTTGATAGGATTGCATGGTAAAAAACAACTGTACAACAGAAATTTATGTATGGAAGTAAGAGGGAATAAAATAATAAAAAAAAAATATGTACCTTGTGTGAACAACTGTTACATTCATACAGAATTAAACCTGTCTGGAGATATTTTCTAAACTATACTCTCAACCAGTTAATACACTTGATAAACATTAAAACCTACAGTGATGTAACAATATTTTTTACAAGATAATATCAATTGATAGTATTATTGCCAAAAATAAATATATCAGGGATCACCTTGAAAATGAGTTTATGCATCTTAAAACATTCAAAGTTCAATAATGAGTCACTATATAATCAATTAACTGTATTTTATTTTTATTTATTTATTCTAATGTTTCACAAGAAAAGGCACACTGAGCAACAAGTTGCTCATCTCCCGGTACATCCTGGGGAGAAGGGGTACAGGAAGCTCAATACATACATACAATCATCAACCAAACCATAAGATAATTAAGTAATTATGCAAGGCAGTGTACAATGCACTGGTGATTACAGACGGTAATGTACAAAATAAGTGCAGTCATGACAAAAGTACTGGTAACAACTTAGGGTACAGGTAAGTGCTACCAACTAGTGAAAAGAGTATTAACTAACCAGAATTAATGAGTGGAGATTCTCAACATTGTACTAGCAGCAGGAGAAGTACAGCAGAGTAATGGTTACAGGGAGAGGAGAGTTAGCTGCAGGTTCAATTTACCAAGAGGAAATTATGTGGGGCAGAAGAGAGGGAGTGGGCAGAGGATGAGTGGTGAATCTGGTGCAGAAGGGCATTCTGAAGTTTGGGGAAGTGATGTCAGAAAGCCATCTGGCCTACTGCAGTTGTCTGAGGAGGAACTAGCATTAAACAAGAGTCGTAAGATCTAAGGGAATGGGCAGGAGGGGAAGGATGGATAGTGAGGAGGTAAGATAATGGGGGAGTGTACCAATCCAGAATTTAAATATAAATTTGGTGCAGTGGAGGTGGGGAAGGTTTTCAAGTGAGGAAAAAGCCAGAAAGTGATAGAGAGTACAGTAATGGGTGCGGGGAAGGGGGAGTCAAGACTGAAGCAACAGAAGGAGTTAAAAAATATATCCAATCTACTTAGGGAACACTTGGAAGTGGCACTGTAGATTTCATCACAGTAGTTAAAAATAGGTAGGATCATCTTCTGGACAAGTTTGCTTCTAGCCGGTGGTGGTAGACAGCCACAGTTCCTGTATAATGCACCAAGCTTGGGGCACAGTTTCTTCAGGATGGCATCCGCATGACCAGAGAAGTTGAGGTGTTGGTCAAGCCAAACCCCCAAGTACCTAAAGGAGGAAGTGTCCACCAGGACTGTCCCATTAAGGATATGGGAGTAGGGTAGGGAGGGGAGCCTAGAGAGTCTCTGCCTAGTGCCAAAGGTCATTGAGACTGTCTTCTTGGCACTGAGGATGAGTTGATGGTAGCAAAACCAGTGCTGAACTTTATTGAAGTCATGCTGAAGTCTGGTCTGCACATCAACAGAAGACTGGCCTGAGGTGAAGAGGACTATATCATCGGTGTACATATGGAAGGAGGTAGATGAGCAGGCTGAGGGAAGGTCATTGAGGAAAATGAAGAAAAGGAAAGGGCCCAGAATGGACCCCTGATGTACGCCAGTGTTGATGGGGTGAGGGGCATGTGGAGTCAGCAATTCTGATAGACTGGGTCGTATCTACCAGGTAGGCTCTGAACCAGTTAGTGGCAGAACTGGATAGGCCAGCCGAGGAGTGGGAGTACAGTAAAAGGGTGTGGGAGATGGTGTTAAAAACCTTTGCTAGGTTGACAAAGATAGCTGATGTAATTTGGCAACTGTTCATCCCTGAAAGGATGGAGTCCGTGAGCCTAATCAGGGGAGGCAGTAGTGGAATGGATCTTCCTGAAGCCAGATTGGAATGGAGTGAAAAAATTAGAATCAGTGAAGTAGGAAGAAAGTTGTGAGAAAGCCAGATGTTCTTGGAGCTTAGCAAGAGTTGGAAGGAGAGATATGGGATAGTAGCTGGCAGGAGCAGAAGGATTGCCACCTTTGGGCAGGAGATGTACAGTGGCATGCTTCCAAACAAATGGGATAGCAGCCTTGGCAAAGGATAGATTGATAAGGTCAGACAATGGGGCAGAGATTGCTGGAGCAGATAAATAAAGCAGCTTAGGATCCAACCCATCAGGCAAGCTGGCTTTGGAGGGCTTGAGAGCATATAACTCATCCAAGGTTTCAGAAGGTGAAATTTTGGAGAAGGAAAAGGAATTGGATGAGGAGGGAAGGAAGGGTGAGGAGAGGGGGTCAGCAGGTGGGGAGAGGGTAAGGAAGATAGGAGAGCAGAAGTGTAGGAAGTGAAATAGGAATTAAATTTAGTAACAACACTGAGGTGATCAGCAAGTTGAGTTTTGTTTATTTTAAGGAGGGGTTGGGAGGGATGTGGAGGGGAGAAAGAAGGAGTGAATAACTTTCCAGAATTTCGAGGGTTTGTTAGTATTGGACTGAAAGGTGGAGTAGAAATAATCAGCTTTCACTAAACAGGTGGTTCTAGTGCACTTATTTCATAGGGAGCGGTATCTGTCATAATCTTGGGGGAGCTTAGAGGCTTTATGTATTTTCCAAGCTTGATCCCACACTTTTTGATATGCCAGGAGTTCCAGGGTGATCCAAGGGAGGAGGTTACCCCTAACCCTGGAGTGTTGCAGTTGGGCGTAATGGTTCCAGATCTCCTAAAATATTATGTAAAAATAGCTATATGAAGAGAAACAGTCTTAAGAACTGAATGAAATCCCAACAGAATTTAACTCCCCCCCCCGGAGAAGATAACTAGAAAAGAGGTGTATATTCACTATGCACGTGAGCCAAGAGTCCTAATTATGACATGTACCCAAATATAAGCTTACCTAAATATGTTAGCAAAACACAACCCCTCCTCCACAAACACAACCCCTCCCTACAAAATACACCATCCTCCAACCCCAACAACATACACACAGTTACCCCACACACATACACACACAGTAAACTCCCCCCTTGTGCACACTCACCCAAAACAACCCAACCTCCACCAACCCCCCCCAACACACACACACATGTATATTTGGTGAGAAACCAACATGTTGATAACCAGCTAAAAAGGACTCTATGAAAATAAAAACAACAACAACACACTGAAGTCCTATTAAATGTCCATCCTATGAAGTAAAACATCTGTTTAAGTTTAAATGGGTTAATGTACCATGAAATTCAAATCAATATTTATGCCATCTGTTACCATATTGAGAAATAAAATAAGCTTAATTGCAAAAGTATGTCTCTTTTGTGTATTTTTAAAATGTCCTTTTAATACCATTACTGACATATCAGAGATAGAGTGGTCATTCTGAGTGAAGTGTCACCCCACTGGTTTGTCAGTCATCGTCATATTAATGGTATGTCTGTGTGCATTCGTTCTAGTGTGGAAAGGTTGGCTTGTCTCTCCAACACACCCTGTTTGTGGACATCTCTTGCACTGAATGAAATAAACATTACGTGATGTACAGGTATAAATCTCCTGTATCCTGAATAGTCTGTTTTGTGATGTAACCACACAATCTGAAGTGGAAATGAGCTCACAAGTCCTACATCTGGGTTGATTACAGGGTCGTGTACCATTTAGTGTCATGGTACCCTGTTCTGGTGCAAGTTAACTCCTAACAATCAGATTGGCTAAATTAGGTGGTTGTTTAAAAGATAGTAGTGGTAGGTCTTGAAAAATACAATTTAGGGACTCTTCCTCACTAAATATAGGGTGGAGGTCCTTAATAATTTAACATAGAAGTTCAAGGTCAGTATGATACGTGACTACTAAGGGTATTCTGTTGGTAGTGGTCCTTTCTTATACTGAAGTAGTTGTTCTCTAGGTACCTGTGTTGCACATTGTACTGCTCTGTCAATTTCTTTGGAAGAGTGTCCCTGCTCTATAAAGGTGTTTTTCAACATAGCCAAATAAGTATCGCTGTCTTCCTCATTTGAACAGATACGGTGATACCGAAGTGCTTGACTGTACATGACAGATTTTTTTTTGGTGGCTCAGGTGGTTACTATTCCTGTGTAAGTATCTCTGGCTGTCTGTTGGCTTCCTGTAAATACATGTATGTAAGGTTCCATCCTTGAAGGTGACAGTGGTGCCCAGAAAATTAACACTGGTGGCACAATGAGTGTTTTGTCCATTTTCTCTGGCATTTGTTTTGAGGTTAAAAGTGAGTGAGTGCATAAACCAAATGTTAATAAGTTAGCAGGCAAAACCAGACACATTTTCTCTGCCATGACACAGCAAGCCATAGCCAGATTTGAAAGTGCACCAGAGCATGGGGCAGGCAGGTAACCAGTAGCCAGTAGCCCAAAGCAACAAAAGAGAAACAAAAAGCAGGGTAGATACTGTGTGTTGGATACTGGTTGAAGAAGCTTCTTGGTGAAATTCATTGTTAACCCATGCTAAAAAGATGACAAAGCTGAACATACAAGGCATTCAGGTGAGATCTGGAAACAAAGGCTGAAACTGAACAGAGCTGGCAGACAGACCTAGACCAAGATTCCCAGAGAAACAAGGGAAAACAATTTTGGAGTTGGACTGTAGCAGTGCACAAAATAAGTACCTGTGAATGCAGTTTTTGAAAACACAAGCAGACGAAAATTCACAGATGCAGGGACAGTTAAACTTTTAAGTACTACTGTATATTCATATGTATCTGTTTTATTTTACCACCAATGATATTAATGTGGAGAAAGTAAGAAACTATGGACATGCTAACCATGTTGGCTCAAGGAGAGTGATTTAAAACTATATTGGAAACTCTGCAAAAACAGTACAGCAGCGGCTGCATTATAACCTTTTGCTGTCTTGGCTACTGAAAATAAATGAGGCATCTTTCAACTAGCAGCCAATACTGCCAAAGTCACTGTTTGAGAGATATTTATTGCTGCCATATGCAAGTCAGAACAGTGGGGCAAAATTATGCAGTGTAAGATTTTTTTGCATAGATGCACTAAACAGCAGTGATTCAATTTGGTATATTGCTCTATTAGGTGAAGTCACTAAACTGAACAGCTACAGCGTTGCAACTACAACTACATGATTATTATTCCCTCTCCTCTCCTCTCCTCTCCTCTCCTCTCCTCTCCTCTCCTCTAACAAACAGAAGAGAGAGGGAACGTTTAAAAGGGAAGGAGGGGGGATGACATACTGTAAAAGTTGGTCCACTTCACTGCCAATATTATACTGCTCATGCAGACACAAGATGATACTGGGGAGAAGATTAAAACAATTTCCCAAAGTGCACAAAAAGACAGTAACTGAACAATGCAAAATACAGTCTAAATTATTTATGATTTGGGGTTTATAGCTTAATAAAAGTGAAGTGTTGTGTTCCATATATTTATCGAATGACAACTTGAATAAATCTAAGATTTTGCTCAACCCCACATCTCAGAGTAATCTGTTCCAAATGTTTACAATCCTTTGGTTTAACCTGTTGCCTCTTCTATTAGATTTTAATTTCTTATCCCTAAGCTGCAATGGATGGAATCTACTCTCCCTATTTATATCTCCCATTTCCAGTCCTAAACAGTCTCAAAGATCACCATTTTGAAAGGCCCTAAAAGTGAGGCATAGGTCCCCCTAAACCTCCTATATTGAAGTGACTACAAGGGGTTGAGAGGGTAATGAAGGCAGGGGTGAGGGTGGGGAGGTAAGAGGAGGAGAGGTAAGGAGGAGGTGGGGAGGGGTAACAAAGGAAGTGGAGAGAGTGATGAGAAGGCAGAATGGCTAAGAGAACAGCTGTGAAGAGGAGGGGTAAAATTAATTAGGAAAGGGTAAATAGGACATAGGTAGATAGCGGGAATAGAGTTGTGCGAAACTGAAAAATTTTGCCCAGCAAAATATTTCATGTAATTAGCCTATCAGGCAAAATATCTCACAGGGCAAAATGTGAAATTTCATCCCCAAAGCGAGCTAAATTTTGCCCACAAACCAACAAAATTTCACACCCATGGATGAAAGTTCACACCCATGGGTGAAATGTAGCGGCCCGCAGTTCCTCCCCAGCCACTCACTGGCCCAACAAATTATTCTTCTGACTCCCTGGTATCTAGTAGTCCCCCTCCATGGCTGATCACTGGCTGTATTTGAATAAAGCCCCTTCCCTCAGTTACCCTGGCCCCCTTATTTCCATTTCTTAGAAAAAAAAAAACACACTCCCTGGTTTCTAGTGGACCCTCCAGCCTGTCATCATGATGAGCTAGCCCCCACCCTGCTCCCCCCACTACCCTGATTGGGCTGCAGGCACAGTCCTCCACTCACCTCCATGGACGGCAGCCCAACTGAGTGCTTGAATGAGTGAACGAGCATGTGTACACGCTCATTCATTCAAGCACTCAGTCAGGTGGCCATGGAGGTGAGTCGAGGCTGTGCCAGCAGCCCAATTGGGGTACTGGAGGGGAGTGGGGGTGGTGCTACCTTATCCTGATGACAGGGTGGGGGGTGGGGGTCCACTAGACACAAGGGAGTGTGGGTTTTAATTATTTTTTTAAGAAAGGGAAATGAGGAGGCCAGGGTAACTAGTGGGGAGCTTTATTCTATTATGGCCAATGATTGGCCAGGGAGGACCACTAGACACCAGTAAGTCGGGAGAATAATTTATTGGGTTGGTGAGCAGCTGTGGGGGGAACCTCTAGACACCAGGGTCTGTAGAGTTCTACATAATGGCAGGGTGCAAAACTATGGCAACATTTTGCTATTTCACCACAATTTCACTAAATATTTCATGTGGTGAAATTGCCAATTTCACAGCAATTTCAGCAGCAAAATTTAATTTTGCAGCATCTCTAAGTGACACTTGAGGAGGGTTTTGTTTCTGGTAGACCAGAAACAGATCTGGGGGGGAACTAAAGTGCTGGGAAGACTCATTATCTGCCCAGCTACTTGCTTCCAGTTATAGGGAGTATGAGCACTGCATTTGACTAGAGAGGAGAGCATGTAGTTTATATTTGAAAGCCCAATTTATGGTTCAGCTCGAAGGCCACTCGGGAGGGAGTTTAGCCAATTTGGGGCATGGTATGCAAAGAATCACTGTCCTTGAGAAGTACGGTGGAAAGGGACCAAGAAAGTTTTCTTTTGTGACCCTTGAGTTTGTCTAGAATGTGCAGCATGCCATAGAAAAGCTTGGACCCCAGTAAGGGTTAGATCAAGGGCTGCCTTCTTGGTGGGGAGACATTGTAGATAGTGAGTGCAGTTTTTCAAGTCCAGCCAGCCCATGAGGGAATATATTTCATAGGTGTGGGTTAGGCAAGGAGCTCCCAGGAGAAGCCTGCAAGCTTCATTCAATGTTAGAGGTCTTCTTTTTAAGGCTGTGTCATTGGCCGAGGTGTAAACAATGAGGTCATAATCTATTTTCGAGAAGACAGAACTAGTCTGAGGACTTCAAAAGTGAGGCAGAGTCTGTGTCTGTACAGTTGACCAATCTTCCTGCTAGAAGACCTGGAAAGCTGGTCTATGTGTTGTGAATAAGATAAGGAGGTGTCCAGTGTTATCCCAAGGTACTTGAATGTGTGGACCATCTCGAGTGTTTCATCTTGTTTGTTGCAGATGGATAATTTAATGTCTTATGTCTGTTGTATGTAGAGGTGAACAGCATTGTTTTAGTTTTCTTGTAGTTAAGTAGCAGTCAAGAATTGATGAACCAGTCTTCAGTAAGCTTGAAATTACTCTGAAGATGTTGTTCTAGAGTGGCAGGGTCTGGGTGGCTAGTATAGAGGACAGTGTCATCTGCATATAGGAGGACATTGTCCTGACAAGCATGTGGAAGGGAGTTTAAGGAAAGACTAAATAGCAATGGGCCCAGGATGGAACCTTTGGGAACACTGATGTTTACACTTAGACTGTCGGAGATTGTGGTGCTGATTTTAACCTGTTGAACCCTACTGGTGAGGTAGCTTTGAAACCAGCTTAGAGAGGATGAGGACACAGTGGACACACCTAGTTGATTTAGTAGTAGTTCATGACTGACCATGTCAAAAGCCTTAGTGAGGTCAATGTAGGTAGCCCCACTAAGTGCCCTTGGTCTAGGTTGTCAGGGATAAAACCAGTAAATTCAACTAGCGCTGTGGTTGTACTGTGTTGTTTTCTAAAACAATGTTGTTCCTAACATTGTAGATGGTATTTGTCTAAGGGGCCTACAAGTTGATCATAGACAACTCTTTCTAGGGCTTTAGAGATTGGCCAATAGTTAGAGAGTAATGCCCTAACACCGTTTTTAAAAACTGGAGCAACCACCATGACTTTCCAAAGCTTGGAGAACTGCCCAGGGACTAGTGAGAGATTCAGAATACATGTTAAAGGGGACAGGATAATGCCAAGGGTGGGTGAAATTAATTTGAGATCTAAGCCATTGCCACTGTGCCTAGTACTTGTTGTAGGTATTTTTTAGCTTCAGAGTTTGTGCTTATCTTAAGATAGAATGGGGGGACATGTGTTGAGGGGTTGGGACTTGGTGAATTGTTTTGGTAGTTACTGATAGGGCTTAGGTAGTCGGAGGGAGCAACCCCACTGAGGTCCATGAAGGCCTTATTGAAGGTATTGGCAACAGTTATTAGGTTCGGCAAAGTAGGAGGTGACTTATTTGGTTTCCCTGTTAGTGCCTTTATATTAGCCCATAATTTGCAGCTATCACCCCAGGAGCTGTCCAGTTCAGACATTAAGTTGGTAGCTTTGGCCAGTCAAATGGCCTGGGTACATCTATTATGGGCAGACCTGTAGTTTTGGGGGTCTGTATGAGAGCCTGAGCATCTAGCCTTATGTCAGAGGTTATCCCTGGCATGTAGTTGGGCTATGAGGGAGAGGGCAATTGAGGACTTATGGGAGCCACTAACCTTTCTCGTGGTAATGAGGGGAAGATGTCACAGACAGCATTTAATTTTTGAATGAAACTGTCTAATGCAGTATTGACGTCATCTGCAGAATAGGCTGAGGACCAATTTAGTTACCTTAGGTAACCTTTTAGGGGACCTAATTGACCTTTTCGTAAGATGCGAGTAGTGACTTTTTTTGCTGGGAGTTTTGGTGGTTTATTAGTTCAGGTACAGAATATGGGGGAGTGATCACTTATGGAGTCTGGGAGCACTTCAGTGCTGGGGATTCGCTCAGGGTGGTTAGTCAACAACCAATCCAGTAAGGTACTGGATCCGATATGGTAGTTGATACATGTGGGGGATGCTACCATCTGTTCAAAATTTATCATTGCGATTGCTTCTCTGCATGGAGTAGAGTCAGGGGACAACCTTTTTTTATTGGTATTGCCCACCACAATTGTTTCCAAGTTATAGTGGAGGCCAGAGAGGTACTGAGGAAGTGCACTAAAGCCTACTTCCTGTTCCTTGGCAGGGATGTAGGTGGAAAGGATAGTTACACTCTTCCCATGGGATCCAAGGATTATTTTTACTTGGAGGATTTGAACATTTTTGCCTGACTTTATAGGAAGGAGTACCTGACCCTATAGGTGGTCTTTAATATAAATGGTGCAGCCACTGCCACATTTCTCTACTCTATCCAATCAAAATGAGATATAGCCATTTAGCTGTATTTCAGTGTCAGAGGTCCTCAGTGTGAGCCATGTCTTGACAACCGATAAAATATCTGGCTTATATTGGGTTACTCAGACTTGCAGCAGGTCAGGTTTGGCTAACAGACTGCAGATGTTGATTGAGGCAACAGTGAGATTACTACACTTCTCAAGGTGATTGACTCACATAGCTTTGGGGCTGGGGTTGGGGTGGATGTCGCCGAACAGTTGCAAAAGCAGCCAGATCAGCCGAGTCGCTTGCAGACTGAGTTGCTTTAGAGATTGTGAATGGGTCCTAGTGGTTGGTGGTCACTCAGTGTTTTTACTGGCTAGTATGAGGAGGTTTATAGAAGGGGGAGGGGATATGCATTGTCAGATAGAGATTGAAAGATGCTAATGTTGTGAGGCCAGCCATTGAATATTGAAAGCACTGGCACTGAAATAGAGTTTTGGCAGCTTGTTACATGTAGTGCTTCTACTCTTCTATTATCCACACTTCCATTATCAACTGAGGTGGGTCTGAGTGAGAGGAGAATTGACAGTGATAACACTAAAAGGAGGACTTCCAGTTCCGCCTCCAAGCTTAATGGCTGCATAGACGATCAGCTCTGCCTAAACCCCCAGCATTTTGGCCTCCATCTATCACTAATCACTGAAATAAGAGCAACCTCATAACTATGAATAGGAGGGGAAACAAATGGAGTGAGCCCCCAGGTAAGACGGAGATCAGAGGAACCCCCAGTAGAGGACGAACAATCTGATTCAGATGCCACAGATACAGATGGCACATTGACTAGGCCTGCTGCGGCCTGCCTGAAATTGAACAGCATTACACCAAAAACTCCAAAGGCAAAGAAATTAATTAAACTTGATACCATCTACAATGAGCTTTGTGCTTTTCGGGCTGATATCAAGAAGCTATATGGGGAGATGCACAGAGACATTACTCAGGTTGAACAATGAGCAGATGACACAGAGCGGCAGATAACGGCAAATGAAAACCATGTTGATGACATGGAGAACCTAGTTCAGCAAATACAAGAGCAACAGGAGTTACTGGCAGCCTGGCAAGAAGATGCTGAGAACTGGGCGCGCCGTAAGAATATCCGTATCTACTGTATTGCAGAGGGAGAAGAGGGAACAAACATCAAATAATTTGTTACCACATTGCTCCAGACCTCCTTAGGCCTTCCTCCCGATATGGTGCTTGATTTTGAGAGGGTTCACCGAGTCTTGGCCCCCAGGCCCACCTCCCCCACGGCCAGTCCTCGATCCATCACAGACCGACTTGGTAGTTACGCAGTTAATGAGCAGATTCTCTTAATGGCATGGTGTAAGAAACAAATGTTCATGGTCAGAGTCACTACTATGTAGATCATGACTATGCCCTGAAAACTATGAAGCTTCGAAGAGCCTACCTCCCTCTCTTGCCAGTTCTCAAAGCACAGGGACTGAAATTCACCATGCCATACCCTGCTAAGCTGATTGTGCACTTGCCATCGGGGAAGCAAGAATTTACAACTGCCGAGGAGGCCCATGAGACCCTTCTTAAAGAAGGCCTGGTGTTTCTGGAGCACCCACCAACAAATCAAAAGCCCCAGCCCCCGAGATGGCAGACACGGGAGGGGAAACAACCCAGAAGGGAAGAAAACAAAGGGCAAGACCAGGATCCGAAACAACGTTTGGCTGAATTTAGAAGAACAGAGAACAACAACCAGAATACCTGAAAAAAGAGGAGCTGAACTCTACTGCATAATTAAATGCTTGAGGTACCGGGGGTAGGGATAGGGGTAAGGAGAGCAGAGGTGGTTTGGCAGGAGTTTCTTCTGTCTAGGCCGTACACAAATGTTTGCTTACCCTCTATAAATCTGGGTAATTTCTGGGCCACTTGCCATGGCACCATCTAAGGGTCGTACCCCCTCTCAGTCCTCTTTGTGCACTCCCCTTCCTATGCCCAGAGGAGGTAAAAAATGTCAATATTAAAGTGTGGGACACATTCCAACTCCACTTACGTAATATACAGTAAGCTGGACAATGCAGGTTAGGCTTGAAAAATGATGGTGACCTGACACGTGGAGAGAATCCATATATTATGATCACAATTCAATTATAGAACCTGGGTACAAGGTTTGGGGACTAAATTGATGCCTACTACATTATAGAACTACCAGAACTATATGAGACTATATGATGCAAGACATTTAAAATATATCAAAGTCTCTGCTGGGGGGGGTGGTTCTCCTATTTGTTTTATTTTTGATTTCTTTACTTATTCAAATCTGGGGGCTTTACATACAAAGGTAATGTTTCTATGTTTGGGGGGGACAGATGGTGAATACGCATTATTGAGCTGAAGGGCATGATTCCAGGGGTAATTCTCTGGCCTTTTTTCCCCCAACTCCTCCTGTGTTTCCCCTCTTTTAAATTTGATTTGGATCCTATTGATCCACAGGGGGTCTGAGGCTAAGTGAGCAACGGACTTACCCCTTTTTCTGGTATGAGGCACAACCACATCTGTGTATTCCCAGAAGTAACAGGGACACTGATGGATGTTTCCCCTACCTTGGAAGTCCTATTTAAACTGCAACACTCATTTAATGTAAATAGTTGGTTTATTATGTGCAAACAGATTATTACAGACCTAAGAATTGCCTGGTTGGCAACAGGTCATGATTTTTCTTTGATATTGGTTTCAGGATACATTGGTAGGGTAACAGGCAATACGTTGAATGTGAGGAAATGGAGAATTTTGTAGACATTCTTTAAGGGATACTTTATTAAGCTGGGTGTGGGGCTGGTTAGACGCACTGGCTTGGACAGCGAGGAGAATGGGGGAGAGTTTGGTTCCCATGCCCAGGTTCTCTTGGGCAGCTACAGAGATTCATTATACTACAATGGTTAAACTGGCATTAATACTTTCATTTAACGTAAATGGCATCCATAATCCAATTAAGAGAAGAAGGCTACTAAACCTATTTAAAAAAGAGAAACCGGATGCCATTCTTTTGCAGAAAACACACATCCCTCAGACTGAACACTCTACATTAAAGTCCTGGGGGTTCCAGGTGATGACAGACCCATCACGTATCTCAGGCAGGTGGAGAGGAGCTGCAGTACTTGTCCCAAGGGGGGTATCATTTCACCTTCAACAGGAGATTATAGATGGGGAAGGGCGCTATGCCACTGTAGTGGGCAAACTCTATACCACTACCGCTACCCTAGCTTCAGTCTATCTCCCTCCAGGTTCCCCAGTCCAGGTCATGAGTAAGTTTTCAGACAACCTTTTAATGCACTCACATGATATGTGCATCACAGGAGGGGACCTGAATGTTACTCTCAACACTAAATTAGATACAACCTTTCTCTCCAGACTCCGGGCCACACCACTCCAGAAATATCTTAAGGAGACCCTCCCTAAGTTGGGTTTGGTAGACATTTGGAGCCATTCTTTCCCCTCCACTAAATTCTATACCTACCACTCCCCCAAAACGCATACAACTTCTAGATTAGATTACTTTTTGGTTTCCGGTAAACACCTGGATTTAACATGAGTTATAACTGTTGGACCCTCAGTTTTGTCTGACCATTCCCCTCTGTACTTGAAAATAGATGCTATACCACCAAGGGCGACTTTCTTCTGGTGCCTAAATCTTATGCACCTGCAGGACCCAGAGTTTATTAAGATGGTCCAG
Source organism: Neoceratodus forsteri (assembly GCA_016271365.2). Taxonomy (NCBI): domain Eukaryota; kingdom Metazoa; phylum Chordata; order Ceratodontiformes; family Ceratodontidae; genus Neoceratodus; species Neoceratodus forsteri. The sequence goes on along the minus strand of CM057449.1, from coordinate 1,696,502,849 downwards.
TTGGCCATACCACAAATTCTATTAGATGATAGCTCATCAGAAATCTCTCCTAGTATAAGATGGGACACCCTCAAAACAGTTCTAAGAGGGGAATCATTAGATACTCCACACATAAGAAGAAATTAAGGGAGAAATTATATGGGGAACTGCAGACACAGTTGTTGCACTTGCAGACCAAACAACTTCAAGGAGACCATATGGTCAAAGAGGAATTAACTAAGGTAAAACAAAATGTACAGAAGTTGGTTGATCAGCAAATAGAGCAGCAATTGTTTTATTTAAAGCTGAGGAATCAGGAGGGGGGACCCCAAGGAGCCAGAAATCTGGCTAGATGCCTATGAGGCACAAAAGCACAGGCCATGGTCATAAAACTTAGAGACCCTGTCTCATGTCGCTTACTACTACACCGGGGTGAGATTAGACAAGCGATGGCAAATTTCTATCAGAAATTATACACGGAAGAGATCCATCCCACCCCCCAGCAGTTAGTCACTTATCTAGCTAACTCCCCAGTGCCCAGATTGTCTCAGGCGCAAGCGGAAGGGTTTTTATACCCTATTACAATTATAGAAGTATGGGATACCCTCAAATGGACCAAATACTAGAAAGCTCTGGGACCTGATGGATTTCCTATGGAATTTTACCACATATTTTGTAGATTATTAACCTCCTCAATATTAGCTACTTATACAGACAACCAGGAGGGACAACCCCCCACCATGGCGATATACAAAGATGGTAGAAATCCCTAAACCTAGAAAAGATCCATCTTTAATAGCTTCATACCAACCTATAACAAAACTTAACTGTGATTACAAGCTATTTATGTCAATATTAGCAAACCAAGTAGCAATTTTATTGCCTACCCTAATAGACAGAGACCAGGTGGGTTTTATTATGAAACGCCAAGCTCATAATGCAGTTCAGTGGGTATTTTTGCTCATAGAACACACATCTGCTAGGCAAATCCCAACTGTCCTTCTTGGCCTTGATGCCAAGAAGGCATTTGATAGGGTGTCATGGCCCTATCTCTATGCCACTCTAAAAAGGTTTGCATTTCCATTTTCTAATTAGGTGTCAGCGTGGCTCAGATGGTAGCACATCTGCCTCTGGACCAGAAGGTCGTGGGTTCTTGTCCCACACCGGGACGGACTTGCACCTAAAAATCACTGGTATCCGAGTGCAGTATTGGGGGGTGCTGTACTGCTGGGGTGTGCCATCCTTTGGATGAGACTTTAAACCGAGATCCCTTCTGCCCATCCTGGTGTTGTCCTGGTGGGTGTCCAGGTGGAAGTAAAAGAACCCAGGGTACTCTTCATAAAGAGCAGGGAACATTCCTGGTGTCCTGGCCAACATTCCCCTTCCCATAAACCGGTTCATGCAATTATCCAGGCTGTGTGTGGGTGATGATGTGCAACATGGCCACCACCACACATTCAGTCACTTCACTACCAGTCTTGCATTGCTTGTAAAGTGCTTTGGGATACTGTGTATGAAAAGTGCTATATGAATGCTGATTCTTCTTCTTCTTCCTGATAAACTTATCTCCCAAATACAGGCTATGTATCATATGCCCTTAGTGTACCTTAAGTTAGATGGGTCCCTTTCTCAACCATTTCCTCTATCTAGAAGCACAAGGCAGGGGTGTCCATTATCTCCACTACTATTTGCGCTCTATCTATAGCCTTTAGCTGCCAATATCAGGGCATATGCTCAGGTGGAGGGGGTCCCGGTAGGGGGAAGATCCCATAAATTGACTCTCTTTGCAGATGATATTTTGCTGACACTCACCTCCCCGGAGACATTGGTAATAGCAGTCTGGGCACCATTAGTTATTTTTAGCAGGTTGACGAGCTATAAGATTAATGATACCAAGACAGAAGTCTTGACCTATTTTTTTTAAACCTTCCCTAGCTTTAAAAATGAAATTCCCATTCCATTGAAATATGGTGGAGATGAGATACCTGGGTATTAAAATACTTTATAAATTGTTGCACTTAGATCTGATGAATTATGAACCCATCACTCAACAAATTACATCAGATTTATCTAAATGGGCCCTTCTTCCGATGGGGATTCTCCCACGAGTGGAAACTATCCAGCAAAATGTACTACCTCATCTGCTCTTCTTTTTACAGACCCTCCTGACACTCCCCATTAATACTTATTTTCAAACGTGGGATAAGTTAATCTCTAGGTATATTTGGGGAGGTAAAATGCCACAAGTAAAATATTCCACATTGCAACTATCCAGGGCACAAGGGGGACTAAATCACCCTGACATGAAAAGATATGCTCAGGCAGCTCACATTCGGATTTCTCTATTACACATAGCTACAGATTATAAGACACATTGGAAACACATCGAAATAGCCCTAAATGGATTGGAGAATTTCCCGCCCTATACATTGGGGAACTCTTTGAGATGTCTCCCACTTTCTAAATTCATGAGCCTCACCTCAAAATTTCTGAGCAGCTGGATACAAATGTGGAGAACCTTTCTATCTCCTTCAGAGAGAAGATACCTAGGTATGATCCCGATCTCCCTTTGGGAGAAGTTTGATTTATTTTATACATTTCAAGTAGTAGGTCCTATGGGCATTCACTCTTTCCCACATCTGCAAACAGAGTATAAACTCCCTAGCAATCAGTACAAATTTTATGAGATTTTGAGGGATACACTGTCACCATTTGAGGAAAATATGATGGCAGTAGCCAAATCTCCTTCTCTACTGCTCCAGATAGTGATATTTCACCTGAGAGGACAGCCCCATGAGCATGTCATTGGGAACTTATATTCAGCATTAAGGGCATATGACAAGACATCTTTGAAGTATGTTAGAATTAAGTGGTCAAAGGATATGAACTTAGAATTGGATCTGGAGCAATGGCAAATTTCAACCACACTATACACCAGAATCTCCTCCAATGTATATTGGTGGGAATATGCTTGGAAAGCCAGAGTGAGATATTTTAGAGCCCTGGAAATAATGGCTAAGTTTAAGGGACATGGATATGGGAGCTGCTGGAGGGGATGTGGGCAGACGGAGGTGGGGATGCAACATATCATTTGGTCATGTCCATATATACTAGGATATTGGCAAGACATCATAGGTGAGTTAAATGCTATATACAGGAGGCCGGAGATACTTACCTTGATCTTTGTATTGACAGCAATACCTCCGGTGGGAATTAAAGTTCAGGGGTCACTTTTTAAAATGTTATCTCTATTAATACTAGAGGGAAAAAAATCATAACTCGTTTTGTGGCTTTCCACCAAGATTCCAGCCAAAAAGGCTTGGAGAATATTAACATATGAAATGTATAACCTTGAAAGGATCTCAGCAAAACTGACCAACAGGATGTCTGCATTTGATAACTGATGGAGAACTTGCATAACATGGGGAGTTTATTCCTTATATATGTATTATTATATTTAAAAGTTTATGAGGTACCTGAGCCTACTGAGGAGAGAGGAGGGAGATTGGATATTTTAATTGAGTTAAACATTGATGGGAAAAGTAATATTTCCCCCTCTACTACCATTATTTTTGTATGACAGCCATCAATATAAACATTTTATTTAGGTAACAGATAACCAAAATATGTTTGAGATTATACAGAGCCGGAGATCTCTGAATGTATTTAGCAATGTCTGCTTACTATCAGCACTTTTCTTCATTGTACTACCTCTGAATGTATCTTTGTATTGCATTTGGTACTATAACAAGCTGCTAAAACCAATAAAATATCATTAAAGAAAAATTATAACGCTATAAGGAGGGACTTTAAAAGCTCCATATTTACCTGTGTAGTGGTACTGGGAGTTTAGTACCACTTGGATGTTGATGACAGACAGACTCTCTGGGTGCAAGCTACAGTGTTTGCCCTTTAAGAGGGATGGTGCACTGTAAAACTCACTGTCAAGTCAGTGTGGGAGGGGGGACATTCTGGCCAGAAGTGGATTTAAAGAGTGCCAGAGGTAGGGAAGGGTGGGCAGGAGAAAATTTTTGAATTTCAGGTTTTTGATTCATTGTGAAGGATATGAGCTGAGGAGCAGCGATGTACTTGAGTTCTGGAGCAGGTTGGCGGGTGGGCTGATGTGTAGTGGCTGGTCAGGAGACAGCCAAACCACGGCCGTTGCAGAAGGAGAGGGCACCCAGCCAAGGGTGAAAGCCTGTAAGGGAGAGAGGAGAGGGCGTTAGATAATTTGATTGACTGCAGAGTCATCCGAGAAGTTAATTGGTGGGCAGGTCATGGGATTAACAAAGGAAAGAAAGTCATGGCAGGGGTTGAGTAGAGGTGATCAGGAGGTGGGTGTCTGGCTGAGATGGTGCCAGCGGGAAATGAGCATTTGTGGCTCACAACAGGATAATTAGCTGGTGAAGCCCATGGCAGAGTGGGGGAAGGATAAAGGTACAGCAAAGTTGCTCTTTCATGTGAGAGAGGGAGGTTAAGTTGGGGAGTGGAAAGAAAAGAAGTTGGAGAGTAGGAACTCAGTATAGCAATGGAGCGAGTGACCAAAGTAAGGCTCAGAGGCAGAGTAGAAGGGAGGAAGAAGCAGCTCACATTGAATGAAGTGAGGAGACAGGTGGAGAGCGATAAAGGGATGGATTCAGTGGAAGTCACATTAGTTAGGCAGTACAGATAAATGTGCAGTCTGACTATGAGACTTACTTTAAATTGAGCTGTTTACAGATAAAATGGCTAACAGAACTGGAATTTAATTGTGCAGTCTAAACAAGTTGTTTACAGATGAAATGGCTAAAAGAAATGAGAATTAATTGTGCAGTCTAAATCTAGGAGGCAGACTTTAAATCATGCAGTTTACACAAAAAATATCTAACTAATAAGCAGTATAGCCTAGAGGTTAGAGTAATGAGCTGTGAATGAACTTGGTACATCCAGCAGACCAGACCTGGGTTTGAGTCTCACAGTCTCCACTTGCATATTATATGACTCTGAGCAAGTCACTTAACCACCCAGTGCTCCCAGGTCACCCCTGAAAACAGGCACTTGTGCCTACTGGGCCTTACCTGGTTACCAAAGACTAAAAAACTAGTACAGGAGATTAATTGTGCATTGTAATCTAGCAGGTAGACTTTAGCCATTTGGTTTTCAGATAAAATACCTAACAGTCCTGGAAAGACATTAAATCCTGCTACTATCAATAAACACTTTCTAGCTACTAACTAGTTTAACAGTACTGGAATCAACAATTACAGATTACAACTATAAGAAAATAAAGCTGTTCCCTCAGAAAATTCTGGATGGGAATTGTTGTTTATCCTCAGTAAAAAGAAGTTTGAAATAGGCACAGTAGATGAGATCAGGGAGCAGCCAATCAGTATATTGGAGTCGGATACTGCAGCCTATAGCCTGCCTGCTGAAAAGCAGTTGGGGCCAATGGAATTGCAGGCATTTGATTCACCACAAAGGATCTGAGCTGAGGAGCAGTGACAAACCTGAGTTCTGGAGCAAGGGGGTGGGTGGGCTGATGTGGAGCATCCAGTCAGCAGAGTTCCGAACCATAGCCATTGCAGAAGGAGAGGGCACCCGGCCAAGGGTAAAAGCCAGAGTTCTGGAGTAGGCAGGTGGGTGGGCTGATGTGGAACAGCCGATCAGCAGATCTAGAGATCTAGAGCTCTAGAAGAAAGAATATTCAGATATACAGCATGCTACCAGAATGAGAGAAATCTAATTCTTTCCACAATATTATAAATGAGATGTTTTCAGCACTTCTTGATACTGAGAATAACGTGCCTGTTCTAGACAGAGGGAGTCCGTTCCTTAGGTCAGTACAATAAGGAGGGAACTCAAAATCCCATGTATCCATCAATTGTGTAATTGCTTACTTCAGATAATAATCTAAGAATAGTGCAGGTTTACAACAAATCCAGGAATTTGAAGTTCTGATACCAGCAGATTTATTTGAAACAGAACTTTTGAAAGGATCACTGGACCCTCAGGAAGCAATAGGTTCATGTACAGCAAATCTTACAGAAAGAGGGGATAAAGACATCTATTCTTTATCCAACAAAACTCAAAGTCTTGATAAATAATAAAAATGTGCTTTATGATAATGTAACTGAAGCAACCTGAGACCTCAAAATTTGTCTTCCAACTTTATTCTCCATATTCTGAAATTAAGAATTGATGTGTTTAATACTAATTACTAATTTCTCTCTTTTTAAGCCATAGAATCAAAATACATTTTGAAGCTGTGTGCACCTATTTAATGGTGGTACTTGTATAATGGGACAGTGAAGAAACTTATTGCACTGATCATTCCAAAAAAGATTAAATTTGTTCAAGTCTGAGTAGGAGCAGAGAGAACAGCATTTTCTTTTACAGAGGGTGGCAGACTTTTTGTCTTTGGCACAAAAGGGGAGGGGGATAGGCAGCGGAGAAGGTGTAATCATGAAAGGGTCACTGTTCAGCTTTTCTGTTTTATTGATTTCATTTTTATTTTCTGGATCTGGTCACAACAAATTAGCATACAGTATGTACTCCTGTCATTCTGTCAAGCAATTTTCTTTATATGCTATGACTGCAAGTATAACAGAAGCCTCATGGAATGTAAATTGGATAAACTCCCTGTAAAAAAAAGGCATAGAATCTTATCAAGGATAAAAGAAAATTAAGCGTACTGTAGACGTGACTATGTTGCAGAGGACCTTTCTCAATGATAGAGAAATTCAAAGAATGAAAAAGGTGGGTTGGCAGTCTATACCACTTGTAAAGTCTAACTAACAACAAAACAAACAGTGGTAGCAATACTTCTGAGTAGGAAGTTTAAAGGCAAAGTAGTTGACTCTGCATCAGATAAACATGGTAGAATCATATTAATCAAAGTATTATTAAGGAAAGAATGTATCATTTTTGGTTCCTTATATGCACCTTTCAAAGACTTTGGAGCTTTTTTGGCTGAGGTCATCAAGTTGAGAAACAACAGGAACTGTCCTAATGTTATTCTAGGAGGTAATTTTAATTGAACCCTAAATCATTTGTTAGATAAATCTTCTTTGCCATCTAACTGGGACAAATACAAGGCTCATTTATTTGGCAACATCTTGATCTTGAACAATTTGTTAGATGTATGGAGAGAGATACATGACAAAGAAATTGAATACACATTTGAGTCAGCTAGACATGACACATCTTCAAGGATAGATTGCATTTTGATATCAAATGATGTATTTATTCAATGTCTTTGTATATTCTCAAATATAGAACCATTAGTTATTTCGGATCACAATACTGACATTTTCAACATGACCTTAGAATTACAAATAAGAATTACAAATGAGACACAGTAATCAATGGATGATTAGTAAAAAAACTTACTATTAGATTGAAACAACTATACAATATTTTTGTACAACCATGTAAATAAGGATAATGTAGAATCCTGGGATGTTCTAAAAGCTACAGTTAGAGGAACGATGGCCTTCAAGACATGTTAGAAGGATTACCTTCTACTTGAAAGTATGTGCAAGTGTTTCAAATGAACATGCTGTGTTTTTTTGTTATTTTGTATGTTTATATTGTTGTATGGCTTTTTACTTTTGTAATAACTAGTGTCATTTTTATATCGTTTGTATTGTATTTATATGTACACTGGTCACCCATGAAAATGGGCCTTGGTTCTTGGACTTGCAGTATAAATAAATAAAACAAACAAACATACTACAGGTATGCACAGAGCTTAATAATACTATTAGAATCAACTGAAATACATAACATAAAATGCATTTGCTTGAAAAGCAAAAAAGCACTGGAAGTTAACTCATGAACTAGCTGGAAAGGTCTTCGCTAAAAGATTCATAACCGCAGTAAGAAAATCAGAAATCATTTCTATAAAGATAAAAATGATAATGTCTATATAGAGCAGGATAAAATACAGGATTTGTTTTTAATTTTCATATAATTTACATAGAAACACAATCTGTTGGCAGATAAGGACCATACAGCCCACATAGTCTGCCCATTTCCCTAGTTGGTTTGGCAATCCCTACTCTTATCTGGACTGCCTTTCCCCCGCTCTGCTGTACAGCAGGGTGCCTTTATGCTTATCCCATGCACTTTTGAATTCCTGTACTGTTTTTGCTTCCACCACCTCTGCTGGTAGGCTGTTCCATGGATCTCCCACCCCCTCTGCGAAAAAATACTTCCTAGCATTCCCCCTAAGCCTCCGTCCAGCCTCATGTTATGTCCCCTTGTCCTTGTGCACTTTCATCTCTGAAATATGCTCCCCTCCTGTACCCTGTTTATTCCTCTAAGATATTTGAGTCTCTATCAGATCACCTCTCTCCCTGCTCTCTTCCAGTGAACACATGTTAAGTTCCTTGAGTCTTTCCTCATAAGGCTTGTGGTGCAGCCTATGTATCATTTTTGTTGCTTTTCTCTGGACTGCTTTTATTCTGTCTATGTCCTTCCTGAGATGTGGTCTCCAGAATTGGAAACAGTATTCCAAATGAGGCCTCACCAGTGATCTATACAGTGGCATCACCACTTCACTCCTCCTACTGGTTATGCCCCGTCCTATGCACCCCAGCATTCTGTTTGCCTTCCCCACTCCATTTTCACATTGTTTGGATGACTTCAGGTCATCGGATATGATAACCCCCAAGTTTGGCTCCTGATTTGTGGTGGCTAGAACCTGCCCCCCCCATCCTGTACATCCCGTATTCCTCTCTTGGGTTTCTGTGTCTCAGATGAATTATCTTGCACTTCTTAGAGTTGAAACCCAACTGCCAAACCCTTGACCATTCCTCAAGTAGTCTTAGGTTGTTTCTCATTTTATCTAGCCCTTCTTGTGTGTCGACTCTGTTACAGATCTGGGTGTCATCTGTGAACAGGCATACTTTTCCCTCCAGTCCCTGTGTAATGTCACTTACGAAGACATCAGAATGTGATCCTTCAGACTCTGAAATTGCATATTATGAAAAGTATGTGAACCCAATTATTTTACAGCATGAAGCAAAAAGTTTGATTAAGTATATTACCACTTATGATGCTGAAACTATGTTACATAACATGGAAAAGGAAAGTGACGTACTATATGGATACCTGTTCAAAGTTTTGTCTAGTTCTATTATTCTCCATTATATCATTATTAGAGATGCTTTTTTCTCAGATTCAAAAATCTCATACATTACCTGAGTCATTTAGAATGGCCTATATTTCTCTACTTCCTAAATAAGGAAAATTATAGACTGGTTGCCATATTAAATGTGGACTACGAAACTTATACTAAACTTTTAAACAATAGAATTCTTCCATTTCAAGACCATTTAATACATCTAATACATCATGATCAGTCAGGCTTAATTCCATAAGGACCTATTTATACAGGATCAGATTTATTATTAAACTTTTACCCCCCCCAAAAAAATCAGCATTATTGCTATCCCTTGATGCGTGTAAAGCATGTTGATATGCCTGAATGGAAATATTTATTTCATATTTGGAAATTCTTTGGATTTCCAGAAATGTTATAACTCACATCAAGGACATTTATAAACAGCTGAATGGCAAAATAAAGAGTTCATACATTTTGTTTTAATTGTACACCTTACATTTAGGTGTAAGGCAAGGCTGTTCTCTTTCCTCGACTCATTTTGTGATTGATCTGGAACTTCTGCTATGTGAAATTAAACCTAACAGTATGGTCAGTGGAAGTATAATAGACACATCTGAGACAAAGATTAAAGTCTATGTACTGTAGGTTAGAAGATTCTGAGAACAGATTAAAAGAACTAACATACTTAATAGATTTTCTAAAGTAGCAGGTTACAATGTCAACAAAATTAAATTAGAAATGATCACTTTTAACCATGATCAGATTCATACCATTTAAAAGATTTTCAATGCCTCTCACTGAGAGGAGGGTCTGCAGTATTGAGGTATTATAATAACCTAGAGGGATTCTATTCTCTGAATCATCAGATATTGCTAACAAACTCAAAAGACAAATTGATAGGTTGAAGCAAAATCCTGATGTCGTTGTGGGGCAAGATACAGATTATTAAAATGATTGCAATTCCCAATCTATCATATGTGCTCCAAGCCATTATTAGAGTTTGTTCCTCCGAAATGGTTCAAGAAAGTTAATGCCCTTATCAGGAGTTTTCTGTGGAATTATGAACAGCCCAGGATTTCTTGGCAAAAACTCTGCCTGACTAAGGACCAAGGGTGCATGGTGTGCCCTAACATAGAATCATATTATACTGCATAGATAGTAAAATTGGTTATATATGGGGCCTATACTTAAAATGATATTCTGGATGTAGAGTAATGATGTGCAGTATAAAAAAGTGGATACTAAAAATATCTGTGTTTCTCCAAATAAATTTATGAAGTTAGATAGTGTAATAGTCAAGACTCTAACAACTGTAGTTAAAAAATTCATAAACTGAACAAATTGGATCATCAGTACAGATGCTGCAAATGTTTAATTCACTGGAAAGTTAAGTGAATCCTCAATATTCGCATTTGAAAAAAATGAGTGAATTCTGTGGCTGAACTGCCAACTTCACTGGTGGATTTTTTTAACTTAAATCCTCTCACCCACTGTGACATGAAGAACCCCTTCCCCCAGCCCAAGAACTTGGAAATAAGTGAACCCACCCCCACAAACATCATGCTGCTGCTTTCCTTACATTAATAAAATGTCCTGGAAAAATGTAATCCCTTCCCCACACCCATGCACAAAATACATTCCCCCACCTTCCCCCCACCCAAGTCCCATTGTCTTTTAGAGTCACTCCCAGTGCCTCAAACAATTGCCCCTCTGGTTCCCTCCACCCTTCTCCCCCCCTGCACCCACAAAATACAGTTTAAGGCTGCAAATAGAGAAAACATCCCCACAGTGCAAAGCGTCTGCTCTAGAGCTCTGTTCAGTTTTGAGTCTGACTCCCCATCTTGTAATGGGATGAATGTATAAAAGGTAGCATATTTGCTGCTAGTAAAATCTAACTAATTGACATTTCAGCCAATCAGGTTTTACTAGGAGCACTGAACATAGCAGATGCTCCACACCAGGGGTCCATTTTCATTATTTGCAGGTTACATTTTGTGGGAGTTGATAGGGGAGGAGGGTGGTAGGGACCAGAGGGAGACTGGGTAGTGGACTGAGTACAGTAGGACTGGGAGGTCTGTATTTGATGCACAGGTGGTGGGACAGAGAATTTTTTTTTTCAGAAAAGCAGCAGCTTGATGTTTGCTTGGGCAGGGGGTATAGGGAGGATAGCTCTAGTGCCAGGAAGTTTTAGAGTGGTATAACCATTGTTTAAACCAAATTTTCCTTGGGATTTACCGGTGAAATGGGCATTCCCCACGTGAATTTTGGCCAATCTGCCAGGTGAATTACAACATGAATTGCAATCCCCAGCTCTGCAAATTTGCCAAAATTCACAGTTTTTTTCATGTAGTATATTTCAGCAAATTCACAGCTTTTTTTTTCATGTAGTATATTTCAGCAAATTTGCACATGGGCAGTAAGAAAGTAAGTGTAAAAATACATAGAGGGGAGGAGACAGTAAGCATACAAAGCAACAGGAGAGGGGACACAAAATAAGTCAAGATGGGAGTGGTGCAGTGCAATGGCTGTGGGGCAGCAGTGTTCCAGGAGACATTCTGGAGGCTGCGATGCTGCCCTGTTTGCAGGTACCTCTCTGGTCTGAGGGAGGAGGTTGCCCATCTCCAGGCTGACCTAGCTAGGATTCATGAACCCTCTTCCCCCACCCAGGGATGACCAGGGCTACCACCGCTACCTCAGAGGTTGCCAAGAAAGAGGAGCTGTTGGACCAAGGTGGGCTCAGGGAGGGAGAGGGTGGTGGAACAGAGGTGCAGCCCTGCAGTTGTACCTCTCCACAGTTCATATGCTGTTCTGGCAAAGAGTGGTTCCTCTATGGAGGCACCTGCAGTGGAGACCAAGGAGGATGCTGGGAACTTCCACAAAGGAGACCCACAGGAGGGTGGCACAAGACCCCACAGGGAAAGGAAACAACTCCTGTTGGAGGACTCAATCATTAGGGGGTAGAAGTGGAGGAGGAATGGGATAGGGAGGTAAGGTGCCTGCCTGGCACCACAGCTCGGAGGGACAGGAAGTGAATCCTCAGGATTGTGAGAGCAGCTGCATGAGAGAGAGAGCTGGATGTCATTGTCCACCTAGGGACAAATGACCTGGCTATGAATGGGATCAGAGCAATGCAAAAGGAGTTTGTGGAGTTGGGAAGGGGCCTTAGACAAGTAGCATGTATGGTAACCTTCTCGGAGGTGCTGCCTTTCTATGGCAAGGGTGATGCTAAGGTATTCCACACCATTGAATTCAATGAATGGTTGAAAAACTATTGTGGAGCTCAGGGTTTTGGCTTCATTGGGGACTGGGGAGCCATCTGGAGGGATACAGGCCTATACTGGTGCGATGGTCTGCATCTGTCCAGGGGGGAACCAGGATTCCTAGGTGATAGATTTAAATGCTTCATTGGCAAGCATTTAAACTAGCCAAGGGGGGGCACTGAAAAGGAGCAGGGAGATCCCAGCCTCCCCCTACAAAACACAGTATTTAGAGAGGTAAACACCAAGGAAGAGAAGTCAGTAGGGAGCAGGACAGGGGTAAATTTAGAAAAAGGCAGTAAGGACAGAGATGGGGCTAAAAGGGGTAAGGCCATTAAAAAAATGGAAGGTGATGAGTACCAATGCCCACAGTCTGTGTAACAAGCTCCCTGAACTAGTGGCCTCGATGGAAGAGGGATGCCTGGATATTGTGGCAGTCACTGAAACATGGTACATAGAGAACCATGACTGGGATGTCAACATACCAGGATACACAGTCTACAGGAGGGACAGGGTGGGTAAATGAAGAGGAGTAGTAGCTCTCTATATAAGGGAAGGGATTAAAGCAACAGAACTACAGAGTAAACAGGAAGTTGATGAGTCACTATGGGTCACCCTGAAGACAGGAAATAGCACCACAATCCGCATGGGGGTAGTGTACAGACCCCCATCTCAGGGGGAGGAAATGGACAAGGAAATGATAGGAGGCACCCTTAAAATGGCAGAAAAAGGGGAGATATTGTTGATGAGGGACTTAAATATGCCAGATGTTAACTGGAGTACCTTTGCTGCAGGCACATCTGAGAGCAGGATCATTCTTGATGCCCTACTGGGGACATGCCTCAGACAGCTAGTGTTGGAACCTACTTGGGAGGGAGCAATCTTAGACCTGATACTCTCAAATGAGGAAGGAGAAAGGATCTCAGATTTAGAAGTGGATAGCCATCTGGGAACAAGTGACCACCAAACAGTGTGGTTCACAATAAACATAGCCATACAGTCAAGCCATACAAAAACAAGAGTATTGGACTTTAGGAAGGCTGACTTTGGGAAAATGAGAGAGTGCCTCAGAAAAGCACTAGCAAATGGGCAAGAAGGAGGGGTGGAGAAACAATGGGAAATAATCAAAACAGCCATTGCAGAGGCAACAAGCCTTTGTGTGAAGCAAATCAACAAAACAAAACAAAGGAAAAAACACTTTGGTTCTCAAAAGAGGTGGAAGGGAAGGTTGAGGAGAAAAGGATAGCATTCTGGAAATATAAGGAAACACAGAAGAAGCAGGACAGAGACCATTATCAGTTAAAGCAGAAGAAGGCAGGGAAGGCAGTCAGAATAGCAAAAACACAAACTGAGGAAAAGATAGCCAACTCTGTTAAGAAGGGGTGGTAAAACCTTTTATAGGTACATTAGGGAGTGAAGAAAGACCAAGGAAGAGATACAGAGACTTAATAAAGGGAAGGGAATATGGACAGAGGGTGACAGTGAAAAAGCAGGGATACTGAAGGAAAATTTCTGCTCAGTATTCACAACGGAAGAGGAGGGGGACGTACCTAAACCAAACAAGAGAGAAATTCTGAATGGGGGGTTAATACAAGTCCATTCACAGAAGAAAGGGTTTTGAAAGAACTCTTGAAACTGAGGGTGGACAAAGCAATGGGGCCTGATGGGATTCACCCAAGAATTCTAAAAGAATGAAGAGTAGAACTAGTAACAACACTGACTACTCTCTTTAACAAATCATGGGAGGATGGGCCGGTACCTGAGGACTGGAGGAGGGAAAATGTGATTCCACTTCACAAAAGTGGGAGCAGGGCAGAGGCAGGAAACTACAGACCAGTTAGTTTGACCTCAGTGGTAGGGAAAATGATGGAATCGCTTCTGAAGGAAAGAATTGTTGAGTACCTAGAGGCCAGTGGGACAAAGGACCCAAGGCAGCATGATTTCACAGCAGGAAAGTCATGTCAGATGAACCTAATAGATTTATTTGACTGGATGACCAAAGTAGTATACCAGGGAGGGGCTGTGGATATGGCCTACCTAGATCTTAGCAAGGCATTTGACACAGTCTCACACAAAAGATTAATATACAAGTTAGCCAGCCTTGGAGTGGGTCCCAAGGTGGTAGCCTGGATAAAAAACTGACTGGAAAACAGGATGCAAAGGGTAATAGTAAATGGAGTCCACAGTGAAGAAAGGAGGGTAACTAGTGGGTTACTGCAGGGTTCGGTACTGGGACCAGTCCTCTTTAATGTCTTTATAAGTGACATTGGAGAGCACCTGGAAGGAAAGGTATGTCTCTTTGCAGATGACACAAAGATTTACAACAGGGTTGCTACACAAGGCAGGCTGGAAAGGATGAAAAGGAACTTGGCAAGGTTGGAGAAATGGTCATATATGTGGCAGCTCAGATTCAATGCAAAGAAATGCAAGCTAATGCATCTGGGAAACAAAAACCCAGGGGAACACAGAGGGAAGAGTGACCAGTGGGGTACCACAGGGATCAGTGCTGGGACTGGTCCTATTCAACATCTTCATCAGTGACATTGCACAGGACCTAGAAGGCAGAATTTCACTGTTCACTGATGACACAAAGCTCTGTAACAGAGTAGACACACCAGAGGGTGTAGACAGAAAGAGAAGGGACCTGCATAAACTTGAAGAATGGTCAGGGGTTTGGCAGTTGAAATTCAATTCAAAGAAGTACAAGATAATGCATATGGGGCACCAAAAGCCTGGCACAATATATCAGTTGTGGGGTGAGGATATAGCATGCACCAAGCAGGAAAGGGATCTTGGGGTTATCATCTCTGATGACCTCAAGGTAGGGAAACAGTGTGACAAGGCAGCAGGTAAACAATAGGATGCTGGGATGCATAGGCAGGGCATCACCAGCAGGAAAAGGGAGGTCATAATTCCACTATACAAGACACTAGTGAGGCCCCACCTGGAGTACAGTGTACAGTTCTGGAGACCTTACCTACGTAAGGACATAGACAGGGTAGAGAAGGTTCAGAGGAGGGCAACAAAGATGGTACATGGATTGCATCACAAGTCCTATGAGGACAGGTTGAAGGAACTGAATATGTACTCCCTGGAGGAGAGGAGGGAGAGAGGGGATATGATAGAGACATACAAGTATCTTACAGGGAGGAATAGGGTGCAGGAATATACTATTTTTAAGTGAAAAAGATGTTCCAGGACTAGAGGGCATGGGATGAAGTTGGAGAGAGGACGATTCAGAGGAAACGTGAGGAAGAATTTCTTCACAGAATGGGTGGTGGACAAGTGGAACACCCTGTCAGAGGAAGTGGTGGGGGCCAAAACAATCATGGGATTTATGAATGCATGGGATAGGCATAAAGGAATTCTGGAGGTCAGGGGTAAGGGGCAACAGACTTCTAGGAAAACATAAACTGAACTTACAAGCTCAAATGGGCAGACTGGGTGGGCCATAGGCCCTTATCTGCCGGCACTGTCTATGTATCTGTGTATCTATGAGTACACAATGGGGGAGTGAGTTAATAACAACAACAAAAATCAAAAGAGTCTTAGGAGTAATTATATCAGATGACCTAAAGGTGGGCAAGCAATGTGAGAAGGCAGTAAGGAAGGCTGGGGGGATATGCATAGGTAGAGGCATCAACAGTAGAAAACAGGAAGTTTTTATCCCTCTGTACAGACAGTTGGTGAGACCCCATCTGGAGTACTGCATGCAATTCTGGAGACCGCATCTCCACAAAGACGTAGACAGAGTGGAGGCTGTTCAGAGGAGGGCAACCAAAATGGTGCAAGGTCTGCACCAGAAGACATACTAGGAGAGACTAAAGCTGCTCAATATGTATACCCTTGAGGAAAGGAGGGAGAGGAGGGGCATGATAGAAACTTTTAAGTATCACAAGGGAATTAACAAAGTACAAGAGGGTAGCATCATTCAGAAGAAGAGATGTGCAAGAACAAGGGGGCATAATTTGAAGATAGAGAGGGGACGGCTCAGAGGTAATGTTAGAAAGTATTTTTGTCACAGAGAAGGTTGTGGATGCATGGAACAACCTTCCTGAGGAGGTTGTGGAGTCAGGAACAGTGGGAGAATTCAAGAATGCATGGGACAGGCATAAGGCAATTCTAGTGGGGGGTAGGAGGAAGTAAGCTGTTGATTAACTAGAATCTGCAGCTTATCCATCGGGTAGGGACGTGAGCAGACTAGGTGGGCCAAGCGGTCCTTATCTGCTATCAAATTCTATGTTTCTATCTCTAATCACCAGTGCTTCACCAGCAAATCTTATATGGAGCAATCCAACCTTTAAAATAAATGGGAAGGTTCTTCACAAGAAATCCTGGGCTGATGAAGGGATTAAAAATGGCAGGATTTAATGGAGAACAGAAAATGAAATAGGTTAAGTGTAGAGATAAATATAAGTTACAAAATGAGTAGTTTTCTTTTTTATAATCAACTATGCAGTGTGTATAAAAATATTTTAAACACTGGAAAAGAGCTCCAGATAAATCCTGGAGAGAGAGCTACAGGCCATTCTGACTGACAAAGCAAAAAAGTTTTGCTTGGATCATTAGACAAATACATGCTTCTTTGGAAAAAATCTGTAGTGACACTATTAAAATAGGGGAGACTGAAATGAAAGTCTGTTTTACAAGCTTATAGTGGCAATTAGCATGTAGTTCCATTCTGTATTATAAGCTATCAAGGGATACATCATTTCAATTTAAAAATTTTAATACAGCGAATTTTTCACCACATAAGTTCATAGATTTCATAGATTTTCTCAATGCAAATAGGCAATGCTCGTAACAACTCACCCGTTTAAAAAGAGTAACCTTTGATATTTCTCCTATTACAGTAGTCATCTAGCCTTCTTTTGAATATTTCCATACTTTCACAGCCCACCACCTCAGTTGGTAATGAATTCCAAAGGCTGACCACCCTTTGACTAAACCATGATACCATCTTCCTAGTATGGCAAGTTTCTCCCTTCAAACGCAAGATGTGTGCTCTGGTATTGTATCTGGTGTCTCTCATCCTTAAATCCAAGCAGTCTCATAAATCATTGTTAGTGAAAGCCTTATAGATCAGGCATAGGTCCTCCCTTAATATTCTATACTCTAGGGAGTACAACTCCAGTTCATTTAATCTTTCTTCATAACTCATATGATTCACTGATTTTTTTTTTGTTGCTCTATGCTGTATCCTCTCCAGTGTCTTAATCACAGCTTTATTGCATGGAGACCACAACTGTGCACAGTACTCAAGACCCAGTCTCACCAGGGATGTATACATAGGCACATCAAGCTCCAATCCCTGCTCCTGATATTTCTCCTTATGCTTCCCAAGAAGGAATTAACCCATTTAACTATGGTATTGCAGTATTTTGTTATTTCCAAATTGCCAGATACCAGTATACCTACCGTAGGTCCTGCTCCTTCTCAGTTTCTCTAAGATCCATGTCTGCCAATTAATATTTGTAACACCTGTTATTTCTCCCCAGGTGCATAACTGCACATTTCTCTATACTTGGTTCAAGTTTATTTTTATTCCACTGCTCAATCCTTGTTAGTTCCTCTTGCATTTTGTTCACATCCTCTATAGTATCAACCACCCTCCCCACTTTGATATTATGGGAAAACTTAATTAGCCATGTACCATCAGTTATTGGGACATATGAGACATATAACTTGAACAAATAGGATCCCAGAACCGAGCCCTGTGGTGCCCCATTCATAACATCTGTCCAACTGGACATATACCCTCTTATACCTACTCATTGTTTTCTTCCTGAAAGCCATGATTTAACCCATTTAACCAGTGTGTCATTCAAACCTATGTTATGTAAACCTGGAGAAGAAGATCATGAGGGACCTTGTCAAAGGCCTTACTTAGGTCCACAGAAAACCAAGTCCACTGTTTTTCCCCTTCTAACACCATGCTGACCTTGTTGTAAAATTCCAGCATACTAGTCTGAATAGATCTGCATTCAGTGAACCCATGTTGAGTTTTATCCACCAAACCTTATTTGGCAACAAAGTCCTCAATTTGATATTTACTAACTCCAATATTTTCCCCAATACAAACACCAGACTGACTGGTCTATAATTTTTGCAGATTTTCCTGGATCCCATTTTAACATTAGGTATTATAACAGCCTCTCTCCAGGAGGAAACCACTGCCCCCTCTGTCTAGGGATTCTGGAAAAATCATTGTGACCAGTCGTGCTAGCCCATTTGCCAGTTCCTTAATCACATTAGGATGTAGTCCATCCAGCCCCTGTTTAAGCAATAAGACACAGTGAGGTGTGTGTTAGACATAACTTTTTATAAGAATCATATGGAAGAAATGCATAAGGTTTGTGACACATTTCTTGCATGAAACATTTATGGCCAATCTCAAGAGATTTAAGAAAAATTGTGTGTGTGTGGGGAGATGAATGCTGCACTACAGTGTCTGCATTAAATTTACATGTCTCTGATATGCAGCTAGAACCTACAACCTTCTTGCCCCAGAGCAGGGTGTGCAACCTATTGAGCCACTGACTGTGTTGTTAAAGAGTTTTGCAAAAATGTACATAAACAGACATGTAAACAATAATCCTGATCATCTTGATCAATTTTTATTTATTTCTTACGTTTTAAAAGGAAATGTCATTTTTCTTCAAATATTTTTGATCTGAATGCACAAGACCACTTTTACAACACTTAGACTGGTCTCCTCATCAGTAATAGCATCCCCTTGAAGCCATAATACTGTACTCTACTTCTGTGATATTGTAGTCATTATCATTACTAGTTACGATGTACTGTAGCTGCAGAGAGATATGAATTCAAATCAGGAGTAAGAAACAAGGGTAGGAAGTAGACCTATAAGAAAGATACGTGTAGAGTCAGCTGAATGCAACCTAAATAGGGCTTTCTTACAGTTTTTACTGAGGTACCTGTAGCTTTTTACATATTTACAGCTCAGACTGTATTCAAGTTTGAAAAAGCAGCACAAAGATGTGCTTTCATACCTACACACATGCTGAGTAAACTTCTCTGCATAATTCTTATGAAGTGTCACTATGTACTATAATCCTTAAACACTACATTTTATACATGCATGTTTCTTGACCAGTATATGATTTTTTCTTGCACTGTTCTTACAAACATATAATATAGCATTATTTTGTACCACACACCATTTTAAAGTTCAGGATTCCTTGACTACGTATTGTGATATTGCAAAAACCTTGTTATACTTGCAATAAACATGCATTTATACCATGCTAGAAAAATGACAGTTTGTGTATATGATAAAATTCCTGCACAGTCATGCAAAGCATTTTTTGCCATTTTGACACTAAGTAAATTATCTGGTAATTCTTACAAATCATGCAAAGGCAACCATAAAACTTATCTTTTTCTGTAAGGGCATTCAGCAAGCAATATTGCTTATATTAAGCAATGGGGACATAGGCTCTCCATATTCAAATGGTTAGTGGTGGGCTAGCCATAACTAACAACTTCAAAAACACTCTCAAGGTGCTAGCGAGGAACACAAATGATGTACCTCAAAATCAATATTCCAAACAACACAAAGCAGGTACACAAAGAAAAAACATATATCAAAATATGGATGCTAAAAGAGCATTTATTGGAATTGGGTGCAAACAGTGTACAAAACCACAATCACTCCCCGGTGCTTTGGATCGCACTGATCCTCCCCTTGGGGCTTTAGATGTACCAGGTAGTCCAAAACTACTGACAAATGTGCAGCTATTGCAGTGGTAATGTGGCATTAACACCAGTTGCTGATATTTTTTGTTTACCTTTGGAAATATAGGTTTTCCTCATTCAATGATTTCCTGCAACTTTCAAAACTTCCAC
Source organism: Neoceratodus forsteri (assembly GCA_016271365.2). Taxonomy (NCBI): domain Eukaryota; kingdom Metazoa; phylum Chordata; order Ceratodontiformes; family Ceratodontidae; genus Neoceratodus; species Neoceratodus forsteri. The sequence continues at coordinate 1,696,482,638 of CM057449.1, read as the reverse complement.
TGCCTTTGACATATGGGGCCTGATTCCAGGTTGCGTTATGCATGGTGCAAGGTGATTTACACCAAACACTATGGCGCAAATCACACCTTGCACCATGTGATATGCAAGTTATGATTACAAGATGCTGCTTGCGCCATGCCACATGCAGGTTGCGCCAAGGTGGGCTACTCCACCCACTTCGCCCGCTGCAGCATGGCATAAGGGTGAGTTACAGCAGCACTTGCACCATATTCTGAAAGGGTAGCTGCCATAACCCACTTATGCAATTACAAGTCCTGCAATGGCGCTGCAGGTTAGACCAGCATGGGGGTGGTCTAAGGGGCATCCGTCCTGGCAAAATGATGGATGCTCCCCCACAGCGCCATGTATAGCACATTGCCCTGCCCCACAGACCTCCCCCAGCACAGTGATGCCTCCCACCCCTGAATTTCAGGGAGCCACCCTGGTCTGTTTTGTGCCATGTCCCCCCATGCACCTGTGCCACCCAACCAGCCCCCACAAGGACCCCAGGGGATTGCGAGAGTATTTCCAGGTGGGGGAGCTCTGGGGTGAGCAGTTAAATGTGGTCTACAAGACACTGGTTAGGCCCCATCTGGAGTACTGCATGTAGTACTGGAGGCCACACCTTCACAAGGACATTAACCAAACTGAGGCAGTCCAGAGAACGGCAACCAAAATGGTGCAGAGACTGCATCAGAAAACATACGAGGCTAGATTAACTGAACTCAATATGTATACCCTAGAGTAAAGGAGGGAGAGAGGTGATATGATTGAAACATTCAAACACCTTAAAGGCATTAACAAGGTGAAAGAGTATAACATGTTTCAATATAAGAAAAATAGCTGGACAAGAGGACACAGCATGAGATTAGAGGGAGGCCAATTAAGGGGTAATGTGAGGAAGTTCTTTTTCACAGAAAGGTGATGGATGCATGGAACGGCCTACCTCAGGAAGTGGTGGATATGAATATAGTGCAGGGCTTCAAACATGCATGGGATTGGCATAAGGGAGCAATACAGATGAGTATGAATAGATAGGCCATTGACAGAGCAAAGGCCAATGGCACATTCATGAGGTAGAAAAAGAAATGGGCAGACTGGGTGAGTCTTGCGGTCCTTATTTGCCATCAACTTCTATGTTTCTATGTTTCTATGTCTGCAGCTTGTGGTACCCTGGTCCATTGCTCCATTCCCATGGCGCAACCCTGTGGCTGCCGCAAGTCGTAAGTCGTAGGTACCGGGGACCCTGCCTATCCTGCAATAGGGTGCAGGGTCCCCGGCATAGCGGTGCATGGTGCAACTCACATATGCCTGTGAGTTGCTATATGCATTCTGGAGTCGGGCTCATGTAGTCTAGAGTATTCTAGCTCTTCAATAACCCTGATATCAAATGAAGGTATTTTAGTTGTGGGTGAATCCTTCTGCCTTGAGACAGTGTCAGGAGATCTGTATGAGTGACAGATCTACTGGCATTCTCTGTGACACTGTCAGTAGAAATGAACACCAAGATTGCCTCACCCAATCTTGTGATATCAAAATCTTTGGTGCTGACTCCCTTCTCAATTTCAGCAAAATCTTGTGGATTAGTGGAAATGGGGGGATGCATAAAGACATGCATTCTTTCTTGAGAGTTACCACTAAGAAAAGTCTGCAACAGAATTTGAGTAGTTTCATGTTGTCCAATGAGGAGAACAGATCCACCTTCAGAACACCCCGTCTCTGGAGCACTCAGTTCAGCACTTCTTGGTTCAGAGACCATGATGGGTAACATGATCCCATCAGCTGTTTGAATCTACCACTACATTTTCCTTGCCTGAGAAGCGTACTGCAGATAGGCTTGCATTCAATGTGTATACCAGGTTCCATATCTTCATTGACTCAGTACAGAGGTTTGATCATCTGGTACCTCCCAGTCTGTTTATGTAATACATTGTAGTTGCACCATCTGTCTTAATGTGGCTCTTCATCCCTGTAACTGAGGGAGAAAGGCATTGTGGACAGGAACACAGGTCTGCATTACAACAGATTTATTTGCTCTTGTTTGTCCTAGGTGTTCCATATCCCATTTACTGTTCTGCCCTCCAGATGCCTCACTCCAGATGCCTTCCCCTTCCCAGGAAGGATGCATCTGTAAATATTCTTGTGGGTGAGCACTGAAAGAAGGGTATACCTTCGTAAGGATGTTCCTACAATGTGGTACATGTATCAGTTTGTTTGATACAGGCACTTGCTGTCGAAGTGGTTCACTTTTCAGGTGCCAGTACATTCTGAGGTGTTACTGGACATCTCTAATTTGAAGACTTGCCAGTGACACCACAGGTGTGGTACAATAGATGTTATGTTGCCTAACAGTCTCAATAATTCCATTGTGTTCTTTTTATGACCTGCTTGGGATATGTTTGCACATGCAATTAAAACTTCTGCCCTCAGCAGAGGGATGAAAGCTTATCCATTTGTGTGTTAATATTTAAATTCTATACCTATGAACTCCAGCACTTGTCTATGTTCCAGGTGTAACTTTTTTCGTAATTTCTGAAGAAACTTAATCTGTGCTGTGTGCTCTTCACTGTTTGATTTGAGTTCACTGCTTACACTTGTGTTCTCTTCCATACTAGCTTGTTGTCTAGGTAGTGAAACAACACCATTATTTCCTGCCTACACATGAACACAGACACTACTGACAAGCACTTGTGAACTCTCTGGGTGAAGCTAAAAAGCATTGCTATGAATTGAAACTGGGTAGATACTTTCTGCAGTGACATGGTCTTATTGAGATGTGGAAATATGCCTCCTCTGTGTCCAGGGACCCCAGTCAATCCCTTTTAACAGAAATTGGAATCACTGTTTGCAGTGTTACCACTGTGAATCTTTTTCCTCTTCGGGTGCCTGTTTAGGAAATTTAGTTTCAGAATACTTCACCATGAATGACTGGAGGGCCCTGGGAGAAAAATGGGAAATGGATATGTGGAACAACATATCTGAGGTGATTTGGAATAAGATCATCACATCACTTTTGAAGGGTCTTATATCATCTAAGCTGCAACAAATTCAGTTTAACATTCTACTGTACACTATGCACTCTTCATCCTGGTTAGACTCAATAAAATCCACCCACGCACTTCTGACCAGTGCCCAAGATGTAATAATACACCAAGCTCACTTATCAACATGTTGCTGTACTGTCCACATCTAAAATCCTGTAGGGATAAAATCTTCCAAATAATCCTTAGAGTCATAGGTATCAAGAATTCGACTGATACTAACACATTTCTGTCCAGCACATTCAGTAATAGTGATCTTCTGAAACTACAACAAAAATTATTACGCTTGTCTTTTATCAGTGCTAACAAGTGCATTTTAAAATGGTAGAAAGATGCTAATGCCATATAATTTAAATTATTGGTTAACCTGATGGTAGATATCATCAAATTGTAAAACAAATAATCACTATAGCTGAAAGAAGACACCAAAAGTTGGGATTAAATTTTGGCTTCTTTTGATAAGGAGATCCACCAAGGTATTGACCTACAGTATTAGTGGTAGAAATTCTCGTTGACAGCCAAGGACATTATAACTCTTAATGTATTGGTTTTATTCAGCCAGAGAAGTAGATTTTTGTATGCGTTTGGCATCTGCTCCACCAAAACTGTATTCATTTTGACTGTACGGTGCTTTGTCCACTAGTATCTTTAAAAGACAAAAAGAATAGGTCACCATTCCCCATTTTTCTACAGACTGAGAAAGTGAATGGAAAAGAAGCCTTTCCTCATCTGCTAAACAGGATTATTTCTCCGCTCCCTTTAGCTGAATTAGTTTTTTCACTACGAAATCAAGTAGGTTTTGTACTCTGAAAACTGAGTTAAAAAATTCTGATTTGATGTAACTGTGGATATTGTACAAACTGAAGTGTTACATCCTGCCCTATGATCACCAGGATCTCTGGTAATTATTTGCAACTTCAGGAGGTAGTAGGACAGGTGGTGTCCTAATGGCAGAGGGTCTATGGTGGCATGGCAGAATAGCCAGGGAGATTTGCCTGGGCTGTGGGAGTACAGACAGATTTCTGCCTGTCTCCTTTCCTGTCTCTGCCTCTTTCATTGAAACATAAAAATCAGATTTATGTCATAACCCAGAAAGTGAAATCGTGATCGGCGGCAGGGCAAGTGTACATTGCTGAAAATAAATGTTGGCGATGTATGCCCCCAATGCACAAGAAAACAGTGCTGGGGATTTAGATTTTGAATGTTCATGGGTGGTCTGTGCCCCCCTGCACCCCTCGCACCCACATACTAACGGACTCAACACAAGGGGGTGCATGCCGGGGTAAAATCTGGAGAAAAAAATTTCAGGCTTGGCACACAAAAATGCAGGCATGCCCAGACCTGAACTCTGAACCCTCGCAGGTTTAGGCTGCCACACACCCAACACACTACGGGGCCAGCTCAGCAGCTCCAGGCCAATCGCGCCAGGTCAACCCTCCCTCTCTTTTCTTCAAGCTTGCTCCCCCCATGTGCATATACATATAGCGATGTCCTGTCGCTATATGTGCCCAGCTCCTCCATCTGGTCACCCTTCCTCATCAGTAGCTCCATTGACATGCACCAGTACTGAGTCACCGTTATTGAAAGTGCTCAATCACTGATGCCCATGTCATGGACTACCTAAAAATCAGTTGGTGAAAAAAGACTTAGTCCTTCTATTCTGCACTGTTTTACCTAGACAGAACAGCCTATTGCTGAAAGGTCTTTGACTGGGCCTGCTGCTGTGGGCTTTTTCCATAGTGTTTAATACTCTAATCCCACCAGTTTCTACAGCTATCAAGTCCCAGTACCTTTACTATCCAACTTTAAATCCACGGACTATCTGATTGTACCAGTGTACTTGGCAGTCTATTCCAGCTGTCCGCCACCCTTTCCATGAAAAAGTACTTTCTAACATCAATCCTACATTTTCCAACTACCATTTTGTACTCTTGACCCCTGGTGCATGACTGTGGACTTTGCCTGAAGAGTATTACACAGTTCCCTATTTGTCCCCATGGAGATATTTGTAGGCTTTAATCATACCCCCTTTCCTTCTTCCCTTAGGTGAGTACATTTAGGCTGCCCAACTGCTCCTCATATGACTTACCTTGCATTCCCCATGCCCTCTTATTGGCCCTTTTTTACACTGTTTCCAAATGGTCCTGGTCTTTTCTGAGGTGGGGGCTCCAAAACTGTGCGGATTACTCTAGGTTTGACCTTAAAAGGGACCTATGCAGATGCAGGATCACCTCCTCCTGGTGATGCTCCTACCAGTACAGCACATCATCTGGTTGGCCCTCACATATGCCTTTCATAGAAACATAGAATTTGTTAGCCAAAAATGACTGTTTCACCCACCCAGTCTGACAAGATGGTCTCTGCCTAGTCTATCTCCACTGATCCTAACTGGTCTCTAGTGACCCTCCTTCCCCTCTGGCTCTTTACTAATATTTCCCTATGTCTCTTCCATGCATGCTTGAAGCCTCCTACTGTTTCACCTCCACCACTTCCACTGGCTGCCTGCTCCTGGTGTCCACCACTCTTTCAGTGAAGTAGTACTTCCTCACATCCTTCTTAACAACCCCCCCAACTTCATTGCATGCCCTCTGGTCCGGGTGCTCTTTTGCATTTGAAAGAGACTCCCCTCCTGTATCTTGTACACCCCCATGAGGTACCTGTATGTCTCTATCATGTCCCCTCTCATTCTTCTCTCCTCTCTTCCATGGTATACATGTTGAGGTACTTCAGTTTCTCTTCATAGGGCTTTGATGCAACCCCTGTACCATTTTAGTTTCCCTCCTCTGGACTGTATCCACCCTGTCTGTCCTTTCTGAGGTATGGCCTCCAGAATTAGACAAATACTCCAGGTGGGGTCTGACAAGCGAATAATACAGTGACAACACAACCTTACTCCTCCTGCTGGGCATATTGCTCCATATGCATCCCAGTATCCCACTACAACGGTTCTATGTCATAACGGTGATCATGGAATAGCTATCGCTGTTTGGACGAGTGTACATCGCTGAAAATGAATTACGCTGACACACACTCATGGCGAACTGCAAGGCGGTGACCAACTTTACAGGTGGGATGCAGCCCCCGCTTAAGGATTCTCAACTCCAGGGTGGTGCATGTTGGGGGGGTGAAATTCTGAAAAACCCAAAAAGCCACCTGCCGACACACCAGAAAAACTGTGCCACTCTGGTCCCAAACCCTGCCTGCACATCCCAGCCGACCACCCTCCCCACCACGCTAGCCGACCAGTTCAGCAGCTGCCTTCCACACTCCCTCTCACATACCTCCCCTCACCTTCCTCTCCCCCAATGTGTGTGCATGCACATACACACGCGTACACACGTGTATGCTTCCCATTGCCCTAGCTCGCCCACCCAGGTATCCGGTCGTTACTCTGCCAGGTAGCCTTGAACACAGGTGCCGTAATTGAGTCACTGTTTTTGTAAGTGATCAGTTGTGGATGCCCTGTTCACTGGATACCTACTACAACTACCACTGGCACTACCCCCTGCTTTGTCAAACTACTCTACTACTTTGGACTTACGTGATGCAGCATGCTGGGTGAGTCATCTCTCTGTGTGCTCCGATCTCTCGCCCTTCTAAATATGAATAAAACTCCGTTTTGGTGCATGATTCACCACGGAATTGTTAACAGAAAACTCTCGGGTAACGGGTGTTCTGATATTATTGTCTGGATCGACGCGGAAATGAAAAAGCTCCAGTCAAGCACACCCCTCCGACAATGCTGGAGAAGGCCTCTAAAAAAGCCAAGGCCTCCTCCTCCCAGCAGTTGTAGTTTCCAACTGCTGCCAATGCAGATTCAGACCCTTTGACTCTCTCCAGATTTCTTGAGGAATTTCAGCCTTTTAAGGCTAATATGCAAAGCATGGCAGGGGAGATTAAGAGCATATCAAGTGCATTAGAAGACCTCTCTCAGAGGACAACTGATAATGAAGCATGCCTACACTCAGTGGAAAAGAAGCAGGGCAAATTAGAATTGGAGCAGGTGGCAATTAAGCAATGGTTGGCGAAGCTGGAAAGCAAGGCTGAGGATCTGGAGATCCGCAGTCAGTGCAATAACGCAGTTATAATTGGTTTACCAGAAAAAGAAGAGGGTTCAGACCCAGTCAAATTTGCCCAAAGGTTTATTGAGAAGGTGGCAGGCCCTTCCCCCATGGGGCAAGGTATACCATCGAGAGAACCCACCGCGCACTGCGACCCCTCCCGCCTGAGGGAGCTGCCCTCAGGCCCTTCATATTGAGGTTTTTGAACTTTCAGGAACACTAGCACTTTTTATACAAAGCCAGAGATGCTCACGAAGTGCAGTGGGATAATAGGAAACTCGGGTGGCGCAAGATTTGCCGCTCTCGATGCGCCAGAAACATGCCACGTATCACAAATTAGTAACCAAGCTGATCGCTGCCGGTATTAAATTTAGAATGGGTTTCCCTGCCTGACTTCAAGTTCTTCTTAACAGTACTTGGACAAGTTACGAGGATGCTGAGATGGCTGCTACAGGACTTAAGGAAGCGCTCCCTGAACTATTCAGAATCACTTGAAAGCTGGGTCTGCGCTGTTTAAAATACTGAACTGGTTATCCCAATGGACAACTTAATGTAGTTTGTGATATCAGACCTCCGTAACCCTATTTAGGATTTGGAGCGACTTGTGACTGGTTTTGTTGTTTGCTGATTGCATCCGGAATTTCAAGGGAACGCTATTTTTTTTTGTATACGAACGGCTAGAATATTTGGCATTTGCATGGGCTGCCCCCTTTGATTTAGATCCCTGTTTCATGTAGTAAGTCACAAGCTTTTCAGTTATTTAACCAGCTTCTGATTCTTTTATAATATGGGGGGGCAAACAAAGTTGTGCACCACGCTCAATGTGAATGATTATATTCAGTGGGCAGGCTGTTAACTTTAATGATATGTCATTTATAGCCTGGAAGCAAGTAGCCTTGGGTTAATTATTGGGTTCAGTATTGTCCAGAAGTTTCTATTTGGAATGTGTAGGGGGGGTCATGTATTTTATTCCTAAATTTTGGGTTATTAGTAGACCAAATAAGGGGAATGAGAGTGTTATGGGCTGCTCTAGGGTTACGCAAGGCCTGGTTATATTGTCCTGTATATTTTTTAAAGCTCGGTGAAGTTACTCTTTTTGTATAACAATCTGTTTCATTTCAGATGCAGCTGGGCAGAGGTAGCTTTCACATGCCATAATATGGCCGTGGAATATGCAATTGCTGCGTATTCGTTATGTGGGGGGGAGGGGTTGTTTCATCATAAGGGGAGGGTTGTTTAAATCCTTCATTTTCTTTTTGGGCTATAGGTTTTGGCAGTGCTATCAGGGAGTGTTAGAAGTTTCTCTTTCTGGCATAGTGTTAACACTTCTAGGCCTGTACTATCCTTCTACAGGTCTTGAATAGGAGTAGTTTTACTTAATTCCGGTGTTATTCTGGGTATTTTTTCGGAGGCATCAAAGGGAGTATAATGTATAGTGGGTCTTCAGAATAGATCTAAGTGGATGCATAACAATTATCGTTAAAGGAAGTTAATGCTTAAGGAGTAAAGATTAAGGTGAACGGGATCCTTTGTTTATGGGGGCGGGGAGGTCGGGTGGAGGGAGAATATTCGGATTTGCTGGTCATCATGTACCATAATAGTAGGGGGTGGGAGTGGGCGGAAGGGAGGGTAAGGGTGTATGGGAGGTTAGTAAGGGGAGTTTTATGGTGGGATGTTACTGGGCTTAAAAGGGGTGGTGGCGGAGGGGGGAGTGGGTTAAAGGACACAGCACATTTGGTATAAGGTGTGGTACTAAGGCTATATGCAGGGATAGATGGCACCTGATTCAAAGGCAACTGGGGAAAATAAAGGGTAAAAGTAAAAATAATAAGGTTTTGATTGGTGATAAGGTAGATGGCTAGAGCAATTTGGTTTGTTACATGGAATGTGAAAGGGGCAAGGCATAAGACCAAGCAGCATAAGATATTGAAATACCTAAGTCATCTGAAAGCAGAAATCATGTTTTTGCAGGAAATGCATTTGCTTAATGATGAGGCTGACAAAATGAGGCATCAGCAAGTGGGACAAGTTTTTGTTGAGGAAGGCTCAACTCAGAGTAGAGGAGTCATGATCCTGTTGCATAGATCAGTTCCCTTCAAATCTCTTCAGGTTGTCCGGGATCCCTTGGGCAGGTTTTTATTAGTGTATGGTAGACTGCATACTCTTGAAATTGTCCTGGGCAGTGTTTACGGTCCCAATACAGACTCACCCAAATTTTTTGTGCAGGTATTGGAAGCCTTAACCCTGTTTTTAGGTATCCCGATAGTTCTCGGGGGCGACCTCAACCTTGCTTTTGACCACTCGATTGACAGGTACAGTCAATCCTGAAAAGGTCTTTCCCCCACCCAAAGAGTTCTTAGAGAGTTGCTTGATTCTGCAGGCCTTTGTGATGTATGGAGAGTGCTCCATCCCGGTGAGAAAGAATACACTTTCATCTCCCAGGTCCATAGAACCTCCTCACGAATTGATTACATTTTAATTTCTCAAACACTGTTACCAGGAGTCTTGGTTTCTAGCATTGTGACCGGACCACCCTCGGATCACTCAGCAGTCACCTGTTTGTTAACAGTGTCATCTTTACCGAAGAAAGGCAGTAGATGGAAGTTGAATAATCAAATATTGAAAGATGAGAAAACAGTCCAATATATAGCATCCCAAACAGAACAGTTTATGGCCATAAACAAGAATTCTATTGGGCGGCCGGACTTGGAATGGGGGGCACTTAAGGCGTATTTGAGGGGGGTTATTATTGGCTTAACATCGAAATGGAAAAAAGAAAGAGAAAACTGAATTTCCTCCCTCTTAGGTAAGATTCGGGAAATGGAGTCTAATCTGTCTGTAGCCTCCTCGGACAATTTTAGACAAGATCTTATTAGACACAGAGACGCTTATCTCACCTTGTTAGGGGAGCAAGCTGAATTGGCAATTCTAAAAACAAAGGCTGTGTATACGGATCGGGGGAAAAGGCGGGTCGAATGTTGGCGATGCGCATTAAGCAGTAGGAATCTGCCAGGCTTATTGCAGCGGTTCGCTCTCCTGTTGATAATTCTCTCAGAACCTCACCTGCAGAGATTGCAGAGGTATTTACCAATTATTTTCAGGATTTATATGGTCCCATGGTAAATCCTCCTTCAGAGGATTATTTGCAGGAGTATCTGAGAGATTTGCATTTACCCTCCCTTACTAAATCTCAGCAAAATATACTTATATCCACCATTTCTGACACTGAGATAGAAGAGGTAATTAAGTTTCTCCCATCTGACAAACCCCCCGGCCCTGATGGGTTTTCCTCAAATTTCTAAAAACCTTTTTCCAGGCAACTGGTTCCCATACTCTCTTCACTTTTTCAATTTTTTCTCACTGGGCAAAGCTCGGACCCATCCCTTTTCGAAGCTGTGATCATTTTGTTGCCTAAGCCTGGTAAGTCGCACGATTTGGTCACTAATTACAGACCAATTTCACTTCTCAATCAAGATATTAAAATCTTATCTAAATTGTTAGCTGATCGTATGAGCGTTGTTCTCCATTTTCTTAATTGGACCGGAGCAGGTAGGTTTCATGAAAGGAAGATCCTCTGTGGATCATCTCCGGACCTTGGACCATGTCTTCTCGACCTCCGGGGAGGCCAACCACCCTATGGCTTTGGTCTCCCTGGATGCCGAGAAGGCTTTTGATAGGGTTTATTAGAGGTATTTATTTGCAGCATTGGAGGTGTTTGGTTTCCCCTTAAAATTTCGGAGTTGGATTAGTTCATTATACATGTCTCCCTCAGCGAGAATTTCCTGTAATGGTGTAATTTCAAATGCCTTCAAATTACATGTGGGAACTAGGCAAGGATGTCCCCTTTCTTCCTTGCTCTTTAATACATATGTAGAACCTCTTATCAGGAGGCTAGTCGGAGCTCAGGATGTTTTTGGCATTCTTTTGAATGGACATATTGTTAAAGTGGTGGCGTATGCTGACGACCTCCTGCTGCAAATGACCCATCCAGTTTTATCTATTCCCGCTATTCTCAGGATAATAGGCAGTTTTAGCAAAGTCTCTAATTATAAACTCAATATAAATAAAACAGTGGTTTTTCCCCTCAATTATAGAGTTCATAAACAGGATGTTTCCTGCTTTGGGCTCGCCTGGAAACCCGATTCCATCACATATCTAGGGCTTGCCCTAGCACGGAGTGCCACTCGCATTAAGCACTTACATTTAGATTCCCTGGTTCATAATATAGACCAAGATCTTCGTCGGTGGTCCTTGCTTCCCCTTTCCCTTTGGGGTAGGATTAATCTAATTAAAATGAATATTTTTCCCCGCCTTTTCTACCCCCTTAACATGTTAAATGTCGAGCTCCCTCTGTTCTGGTTCAAAAAGGTGCATGGTGTGATCTCTGCTTTCATTTGGGGAAATAAAAAATCCAGAATGACTTTTCACAAGTTGGCTGCCCCCAAGGGAAAAGGTGGTTTGAGGCTCCCGCACATTGGACTGTACTACTGGGCCAGTCAGGCTAATAAATATCTTAGGTGGCTGGTCCCTGACCAAGGTCGGGATCAGAGCCCGTATACCCTGACTTGGCTGAAGGAGGAACTAGCCAGTATTAAAAGGCACAGTTATTCCCCATATGCTATGTTATACTCTAAATTAGGATCCCTTCCTGAGTCTCTTTGCAATTCCCCTATAGCAACCTCAATTAAGGCCCACTCCCAATTGTGCGCATTTTTAGAATACGATAATATCAAAGATCTAGCCTAACCTATAAAAGGAAATTCCAATTTTCAAATAAGGGGCAAGACCTTATCACCTAGTTGGCTCCCCCAATTAGGTAATTGCCAGCTTACAGATCTTATTTCAGAGGTTAGACTATGGTGTACAGCAGCAGAAATCATGTGTAAGTTCTCAATACCTCATATTGACATTTTTAGAGTTTTCCAGCTGCGTCATCTTTTACTGAAGGTTATGGGACCGGTTCCTCCACCAGTTGCCCATATTCCTTTTCAAACTACTTTAATGGATATGGCTGGTTCAGCACATGCGGTATCCAAGATATATCAAGTACTATTTAGTTGGGCCCATCCTGATAATCTTGCCCCAACTGCCTTTTGGTCTTCGCTCTTTCCTGATAAGGACCTGGATTGGTCCCTTCTATGGCAAAATTGCCATAGATTCTCGCTACACGGTAGACTGAGGCTAATGTAATTCAAGATTCTGCACAACATTTATTTTTCCCCCCAAAAGCTGGGCAGACTCGGTATTGTGTCATCCCAACTTTGTATCAGGTGCCAACTGTTTCATGGGGACCTTCTCCATATCTTCTGGCACTATTCTAAAGTGGCTCCTCTTTGGACTGCTATTAAAGATAACGCAGACTCGCTTTTAGGCCTGGCTGACTTGTTTACACCTGAAATATGTCTTCTGGGGGATTTTTCTATCATTTCCGTAGTGTGCAGATAATATCATATGGCATTAATATCACTGTCTGTTAAGAAAATAGTCCTCAGGCACTGGAAAGATTCTGAAGAGTTTACATACAGTATGTTGAATGGCTCCAGGAATTTCTCGCCAACATTAGAACAGAGAGGATTATAGCAAGCCTCAATAATAAAGTAAAGAAATTTAACAGGATATGGGGCCCTATACAATCCCTGTACTCTTTAAACGTATAGACCTTATGATACCATGCCAGGACTGCTAGATGGGGTTGTATGGTGCTGTGTCAGGATCTTGGGGTGGGTTTGGTGGATGTGGGTGTGGGGGGAGGGGTATGGGTGGGCGAGAACAAATCATTTGTACATTTTCACTTTGTAATATTGTACTAATGACTCTTATGTTATGATTTGTTCTCTGTATTGAAATTTTCAATAAAGTTTAAATGGAAAAAAAACTACTCTACTACTTTGAGGTAATCAGATGCAATAGTCCCAAGATCCCTTTCTTGTTTAGTGACTGTTAGTGTCTCCCCCATCCTAGACTCATTTCTTGGGTTCCTATGCCCTAGGTGCATGATTTTGCATTTTTTAGCATTGCACCCCAACTGCCATGCACATGACCACTCCTTGCGTTCCGCAAGGTCCCCATGTATTCTCTCCACCCCCTCCTGAGTATCCATCCTATTGCAGATTTTGGTGTGTTATGCAAAAAGGCATACTTCCCTTTCAGTTCTTCTGCAATGTCACTTATGACGACATTAAAGAGGACCAGTCCCAGTGCTGGACCCTGTAGCACCCCACTGGTCACTCTTCCCCCATTAGAGTGAGAGCTGTTGCCACCATCCTCTGTCACTTATACATTAAGCAGTTCCTTACCCAGTTCACTACTTTGGATCCACCTCGAGGCTTGTCAGTTTCTTTATCAGTGTCCTGTGCCACACTGGCGTTAAAGACCTTGCTAAAGTCCAGATAGACTACATCCACTGCGCTGCCCTGATCTATTTCCTTGGTCACCCAGTCGAAGAAATCAAACAGATTCATCAGGCATGACCCCCCACCCCCCTAGGAATCAACACTGCCTTTGGTCTGGTAGAGCACTGGATTCAAGATACTCTACCAATCTTTTTTTTAACATGGTTACCATTAATTTCCCCACAACTAATGTGAGAATGACCAGCCTATAGTTGATAGCCTCCTCTTTACTGTTGCTCTTAAGGAGAAGGACCATATCTGCTCTCCTCCAGTCCTCCAGAACAATGCCTGTTTCCAGTTAGCTATTAATCAAGGCCATCAGTGCTGCAGCTAGCACCTCCCTGAGTTCCTTTCATATCCTTGGGTGTATCCCCTCCATCTCATAGCTTTGTCCACTTTCAGAGCTGCAAGCCCCTTTAAGATACTTTCTTCTGAAAATGGCCTTGTGTCTACCCCCCGGTTCCTTCTGCTCCATGTGGTCCAGCCCTCATCCATCCACTGTGAAAACTGAGCAGACGTATCTGTCCAGGATGTCTGCTTCTTCTTGATCATCATCTGGCCAGCATCCCCCGCCACCCTCCTTATCCTCACTGCCCCTTCCCTTGCCTTTCTCTTCTCACTAATGAACCTGAAGAAAATCTTAGCCCCTTTAGCTACACTTTTAGCTATTCTTTCCTTGTCTGTGCATTAGCACCCCTAATAACCTTTCCTGCCTCCTTCTGTTTTACTTGGTATACCTCCCTGTCTTCCTGCATCTGCATTTCCTTATACCTTCTGAATGCCACTCTTTTTACCTCACCACCTCAGTCACTTTCTTAGAGAACCATAACAGTCTCTTTTTACTTCTGCTTTTACTCACTTCCTTCAGGCTTGATTGCCTTACTTATGCTGTCCCTCATTTTTCTCCACTGTGCCTCTTCCCCTCCCTAGCAATGCCCCCCCCATGAGCCAGTTTCTGAGGCAGTCTTTCATTTCTTTAACATTCACCCTCCTAAAGTCCAGGACACTCATCCTCTTATGGTTTGCCTCTGTTTGCATCTTAACATTAAACCACAATGTATGGCAATCACTGGTACCTAGGTGGCTACCCATTGTGATGTCAGCAATGCCATCCCAATTTGTAAGTACCAGATCCAGCACTGCCCCATCCCTAGTAGGTTCCTTGACTAGCTACTTGAGAGAAGCCCCTCCTAGGGAGCCAAGGACGGCCCTGCTCCCTGCCAAAGCTGCAGTTGGAAGGCTTCATGAAGTCCCAACTAGCAGCACCTCACCTTTATTTCCATCCTGATTATGGTATCCCCATGTGCCTTATCCAACTCCTCTACTTGTGTTGGACATATATACCACCCCTGTATGGACAGTACCTGTCTTCAGGATGACCCACAACACCTCCAGCCCTTCTTTTTCAGACCCAGGAGGCAGTATACTGCAGTAGTTTAGGGCTCTGAGCTGCAAACTTGGAGATGGGGTTTGAATGCCACAGCCCCCACTTGCATACTGTGTGACCCTGAGCATGTCACTAAACTTCTTTGTGCTCCCAGGTCACACCTGGAAATAAGTTTTGGCTTAGTGTGCCTGCCTAGTTAAACAATTTCCCAGATTGTTGTGTTTATCTAATCGATGGCTGGGGAACACACTGAGGGCATCATATTCATAATCTGAGCCCCCAAAATGCTTTTATCAGAATCAGTCCCCCCCCCCAACTGTGGCAACTTTCAAAAGAAATGGATGCAGCATTTTAGCATTTGCAAAAGTGTCAAGCTGCCGGCAGTATTCTACCTCATAAAAAAAAAAAAAAATACTACATCCCTTTGTGGCCTCTTTCGGGCCAAAGTAATGTGTTCCTCTGTCCCCCATTACGTAAGCACAAGTGTTTACCTAAGGAAATGAGGAAAACCATCCGGGGACCTGATGTCTTTCATATTCAATGCAGAATCCTGCATCAAAAGTTTCAATGCAGGATCCTGCATTGAATTCCTGTTCTGTGCACAGTAGACTAACTGCTCCAATATTGGGGTGCCCGATCCCCATGTAGGAATCATGTCTCCTCTCACCCCCAAAACTTGTGGCACAGTGGGAGCCCACTCCAGTGTGCCAAAATGTGATGGCTTTCTTTCAGAGTTGCCGATGCGAGTGCCAAATACCCCTGTCGACAGCATGTCCCCCCCAAAATCATATGGCACACTAGGATACCACCCCAGTGTGCCAGTTTTTTATGAATTTGCCAATGGGGGTGCCCAATCCCCCTGTCGGCAGCATGTCCACCCCCCAAAACTCATGTGGTACATTGGGAGCCCACCTCAGTGTGCCCAAAACTTTGTTTTTTACCTGTAATGTAAGAAAACTGTCCATCGCCATCTTTTTTTTTCTATAAAAAAGAAAATGGTCCATCATTGTCTCCTCAGTCCCCCCTCCCCCATCCCCCCTCCAACTGAGCACCCACACCCCCTCACCCATACTTACCCTCTGAAGGTAGGGAACAGTAATCTTCTCATGACCAGAGACCAGTCTGCACTCTGCAAAGCCGAACCGCAAAATGAAGAATTGAAGGTAAGCTGTATAATGGAAGTCAATGGAGGGAGGGGATTTCAACTTAGGTTGATATCGCAGCTATTTTGGAGAATCTTTGCCCCAAATTTTCAACGTGGGGTTCTTGGGACTCCATCTCATGAACACTGGCACTGTCATTTCATTTCTCGGTCCTGGAAGGTGATTTTGCAGTCACTGTGTGGAATCACCTTTCGGAACTGATTCATGAAACGACAGTGCCACTGTTCATGAGATGGGGTCCCAAAAATCTTATTTTGCAAATCTGGTGAAAAAATGTCAAACAATTGAATTGAATTCAATTGAATTTATTGGTTCAGACAACACCTTTAAGCATAGTGCTCTTTTTCAAAGGTTCCCTGTAAAAAAAACAAGACAGAACATTAAGCTAAGGTAGTGGTTACATAAAGTGGAATAATGCAAATCACAAATCAGGTAAAGCAGTGTAGCATATCAAATGTACAAATTTGAAACAATTGTAGATTCTAAGAAAACAACAATCTCAGATGAACCAAACATATTGTACAATAAAATTAAGAGGCTGCCTTAAGAATTGGGGTGCACCTTGAGGTTTTGTCTAGGTGTGCCACCAGTAGTTATGGCATTGTCTAGGCAGTGGTTAAGGGGGAGGTGGAGAGTGAGGATAGGGGTCAGGGGACCCAACAGTCAAGGAGGGATAACAGAGAGGTAATGAAAGGGCAAGAATGTGAGGGGTGGTGTCAAAAAAAATTAGGGTGAACCGATGGGAAAGCTATATTGAGTGGGAGGAGACTCACAGGGGGAGGGACTGAAATAAGGATGGAGATGAGGGAATATGTTAATAATAAGAGATAAGTGCCACTAGGAGGTTTTAGTCTGGCAACAGAAAGGGAAAGGGCCAGTACCAGATCTTAAGCAAGAGGGGGGGGGGGAAGTGGATCAACCCACTTTCCTGCAACCACATGGACTTTTATTCGTAAGGAGGTGTTTCTTACCTGTTTTGAAGGTCTGGAGGCTGCCAGTGTTTAGTAGTACAAGTTCAGGGATCTCATTTAACCAGAGAGGAGCCCTGTATGCGAAGGACCATTGTCCTAGGGAGGTTTTCCTGAAGGGTACTGTTAGAGGGCACCTGGCCATGCTTCTAGTGTGGAAGTTGGAATGGTTTGCCTGCAGAATTTCTTGAATGCAGGGAGGAGCTTTACCTAGGAGTGCTTTTTTTCTCAGGAGGCACGTCTGATACTTGATCCTATTACACAGGTTCAGCCAGCCAATTTGCTCATAGAGCAAACAAGATCATGTCAGATAATCAGCTCCTAAGGCGAGCCTGCAGGCTTTATTGAGGGCTGTCACTACACGCTTGAGTACAGTGTCTGTAGCTGCTGCATAGACCAAGAATGCGTTACGAGTGCGCGATGACTGCGTCACAAGTGTGCATTGTGCAGTTTTTGCACACATGTGTAAAAGTGCCAATTTTTAATATTTTCACTTCACATTTTCAACATTGCCATTTTTTCACAACTCCTAATGAACAGTACAGTTGTCATTTTGCACATCCTGCCCAGAACATGTTTTCATACCTGTGTCACAGAATGGCATGGTCGCTGTGTGAAATCAATTTTTGGGACGGATTAACAAAATCATAGTGCCAATACTCATGAGGGGAGGTACCAAAAAAAAAAACATGTTGAAATTTTGTGAAATAAATCCAAAAATGACCATGTTACGAGCGTGCATTGCGCAGTTTCAACACATGCTCGTAAATTCGCCAATTTTTAATATTTTCACTCCAGATTTTCCACATTGACATTTTGTTACACCTCCTCATGAACAGTACAGCTGTCACTTTTTTCAGCATGCCTAAATTTCAGCAGTTCCCTCAATAACATACCACTTACTATTTACATTAAACTCTCAAAAGGGAAATTCATTGCAAAATGCTCTGTTAATGCATCAGTTAGGGTTGATTGTACACTGACAAAAGTTTGGAAATTCAGTGTTAGGGTTGCCAGCCCCTACTGCCCGTCCCCCACCACCCACCCTCCACACACCAACAGGCACTGGCATGTGCACTGGGTAGACTCACCTAGCTCTCACTCTATTCTCCTATACTGCACCACCTCAGCTTGTTTACAAATGGAATGGGATGAGAGTTAGGGCTGATGACCCCAACACACACCCCGATGCCTGTTGGTGTGTGGAGGGTGGGGGATGGGATGGTAGGGGCTGGCAACCCTAACACCAAATTTCCTAACTTCTGTCGGTGTACAATCAACCCTAACTGATGCAATAATGGAGTTTTTGCAATGAATATATATTATACTGGCATGGTAGTGCCAGTATAGTTAGGGTTGCACAGCCACTTCTATGTTAAACCCCAAACTGTGCACTTTAATAACTTTGCCACTGTATGATGGATTTACCTGACGTTTTGCATGTTCGGTGTGGTACCATAGATCCTTGGATCTAGCAAGTTGCATTATTGTTGTGTAACCCCCCCCTACAAATGGGGGTTCCTGAAAAGTCTTCCTTGAGCTTGCCTAAATGCTCACTGCCAGGCTGGTGTTCTGCATTTTAGCAGATTAAATGTATTGCCAGAGAGTGCCTGTATAGCCTATGTGTACTGTCTCTTTAAGAGCTGCCTGGCTTGCAGTCTTAATCTAAAAGGGAGCTCTGTTAGAAGATGTGCTTGTTTGCTGATCATTTGTTAGGATAGTAATAATATTGCAGCTTGTTCTAACCTGCCTTCTTTGCAGCAAGGACTGTTCTGTTTATCTCCACCAACTTGGCCCGGGACTATCAGAATGGGCCAATCAGTACTGTTGGGACTCTAAAATGGAGCTTGCCTACAGGGGCTTGGTGGGGTCAAAACTTGTAGGAATTGTAATTTTTGCATTTTGTTGCCTAAAATAACCTGGAGGGGGAGCCCTTGTTGTGACTGAAAGACAGATCAGCCAACTGAACCTTTTGGATCTTGAGGAAATTCCCAAGCTGCTTGCAGCTAGTTCCAGTTCTGAGTTGGGAAGTGAAGAGATAACAGCTTGAATGATTCAAGCAGCATCCCCAGCGTAGATTCGCATAGGAGAACTGTGGAAACGCCTGAGTTTTGGCCTGCATGATGTCCCCGAGAGGGAACTTGTGCGTTTTTTGGACTGAATCCGAACTCAGAGAGCGAAGTATGCCACTGAATTGTGATCAGGCTCCTACCTGAAGAAGACGGAAGATTTGCTGAATGCAATTGGCCTGTCTGGACTTCCAGCCACCTCTGAACTCCTGGATTGTGCAGACTCTGTAATTGCGACTGGAGAGCCTTTTGCTTGATACCGTGGAATTTCCCTACATGTAAATGTGCTGTGTGCCACTAGTGGGTCACTATTTGGTTCCCCACTGTGGTTTGAACTGTATTCTGCTTTCTGGAAGCTGCATCCAGCCCCACGGACTGAATCCAAAATCGTCTCCATTGAGCCTGGGCCTTGCCACACTGGCCCAGCCTGACTACCCGCTGCACATAGAAAGCCATCAATGAGAGACCTGCCTGGGGATCAACCCCCTGCTCAACACTTGAACAGGAATGATGCCACGGTGATTCGTGTGGGCCCCACTTCTCCGGGCACTCCAGCTCAACAACATGCAGTCTCGATTTCATCCTGCCAGTGTCCAGTATTGGGTATCATGAGTAAACATCAAGGTAGCTCCCTGTAATAACAGCTAAATCTAAAGTGTTGTCATCTGATTGTCTGGTTGATTTTTCTTCCATGAACTGAGCCCTCTGGTACAGGATTACAAATAGTGTGTGTTGTGCATGTTGCTTTCTTCCATCACAGGGCCCCAACCAGCTGCAACATTCCTGGCTAGCCCATCGTCTCCCTACCTGGGTACCCAGAGGTGTGACTGTGTGAGGACTTAAAGCGCATGCATAACTGTTTGATTAATATAGCCTTTAAGCCAATCAACCTGATTACGCCCCTTCCTTGTTCAAGTCCCCTGAATAAATCAGATCTGACCTTTTTGCTGCATTTAATCTGACTGTGGTTCCAGTTTGTGCCAAGAGTACTGTACTGTTGCTATTTACTGTGCATACCTTGTTTTACAGGGGGTCCCCAGGGTTGAGCCAGAGAAACCAGCCCTGGTGGTAAGTGCAAACAGTGTGGGTACTGGTATGGTGTACAAGGTGTACTGCGAAAGTGATTATTGTATATTACTCAGGCCACTAGAAGGGAAAAAGGGGGGTTACAGTGTCCCGGAGGGCTGTGTCCAGGTTAGTTGGACCACTACCAACCTTGACCTCTGGGTGAAGTAACCTGTTTCAGAACTCAGGCCCCTTAACCTGTTACTAGCCGCACAGGCAGGGGTAGTAACCCTTGGGATAGCGCCACCAAGGGGTTACACCTTGGAGGGTCACCGCTGGGATTTTGTGCCTTCTAGTGTCCAGAAATGATGAATTATTGTTAAAGATTAATGGCTACCCCAGTAGAACTGGCTGTACACCAGTTGGTGGGGTGGTGTACTGGGCAGAAGATCGATCCCAAAAATGTTCTGCTTATATGGGATATTCCCCTGAGTACCAGTAAGGACACTGTAGAGGGATCACTCTACAAAGTTGAATGTTTAAAAACCCTGTGGTGGTGGGTCGACAGGCTGATTTGATCACCCAAACTTTCATAGCCTTGGTAGAGTGTAGTGATCTCGTGGACAGCTCTAAAGTGCCACAGACTATTGCCTCAGAAGGGGTCCTAGCTGCCTGGAGAGTGATAACAAAAGACAGTAAAGACCCTGAGGAGGATGAGCTCCCACCATTATCTGAGATGTTTGAGGACAAATTTGCTAAGTTGTTGCTGGAGGAAGGGAAAACCATAGAGGACTTTAAGAAACTATTCCTGCCACCTGGGAGTGTTCCTTCCCCAACACCCCCTCCCACTCCAGCACCTGTTACTGCCCTGCCTTCTGTGCCCAGCCAATGCTGGCTTCTATATCTGTACCCGCCATTAGTCATGACTCGTATCACCGGCTGAGGATGCTTTCAGGCACCCTTCCCACACCCCGGGGAAGGACAATTGGGAGACTTGGATAGACTATGTTGCCCCTCAAATCTGAGAATGGCAATGCCCTGAACCAGAGTAGAGGAGAAGGGTGGTTGAAAGCCTCAGAGGCCCCGCTCAACTTACTATCCATGCTACACAGGCCAGTAATCCAGAAGTAACTACTCAAGATTTTTTGAATGCATTGCTCTGAATTTTTGAATGCTCTGTCCCCCATTAGGTAAATTAGGAAAATGGGTATGGGAGTCCTGATTTGGATGAGGACCTGTGGGGTAGGGTCAAAAACACTCAGCAATACCCAGGGGAGCCCTTATCCATGTATGTGCCTCGACTCGAAGCGGTGCTACAGGAATGCCTAAAGAAAGGTGGCATGGCCCCAGCTAAGTTAGATCGGAATAGGTTGGATCAACTTCTCAAGTCACCCAATTCTCTGAATTATTGGTGCTCCAACTATGCCTTGCTGCTCCGTTGGATGTGCCTCCTACCTATGATGAAGGAAATTTGAAGAATTGAGAGGAGGCAGCCACATGGGGGGCCCCTCCTCTATCTCCTGTTGCTGTTGCCCAGATGACTGAGGATGCACGTGAGTGATGCTCAGAGGCGAAATACAGTGCCAGTTGAACATTGGGAGGCTAGCAAGGACACTCCACCCTTGGACAAGATACTGTGAGAGATCCAAGAAATGAGGGCTACCATTTCTCTACAAGGCCATTTCAGAGATACAATGGGCCCAAACCCCTCTCAGAGCGTGTCTCCTATGGGGGTGGGGGTCCACTGCCAGGCATCCCCTGTTGACAGCAGCTCAAAGATGGATGAATTCACTATGGCAGTGAGGGAATTACTGAGGTGTCTCCCCATGCTCACCACACACCAGACAGAGGTTGAATCACAATTTTCTGTTGGTAGTACCCCCGCCTCAGCCCCCAATGTGATGCATCAGCCACGCCAGACTCTAGAAAGCATACTCTGTCATAATTGTGGGAAGGAGGGGCATATGAAGAAAGAATGCCGGTCCCCAAAAGTCTTAGATAAGGTTGTATTCAGACTTCAAGGGGAGCTCCAGAAAGTGAAACCATGGCTGAGGGGTGCTGGAAATGACCACAGTGAAGGTTCAGGAAATCCCAACTCCAACTTCTTTGTGGCCAAGTCGTCTGTACTAGCCCCTGCTACTGTCCCTCCAGACTGGTCCAAGATAGTGGGCCCTTCAATGGAGACTAATGTGTCTGTGAATGGTATTCCTACTTGGGCTGTGCTTGACAGTGGGTTTGCAAGTGACCATTGTGTTTCAGGACTGGTATGACAAACACTTATCTGATGTGCACTTACAATCCCTGGAAGGCCTACGTGTGGGGGCTGAGTGACAGGTCTTATCCATATCTAGGATATGCCCACCTCTGGTTGTCTTTTCCTGCAACTGTTGCATAGAGACACTGACCCTAGTGTGTCCCCCCACTGGACTGTATGATGGGGTTCCCCTGTTAATTGGAACAAACGCCCACATGTTTGGAAGACTAGCACAACTCTGCCATGAGAGACAAGGGTAGCTGACTGGACAGGCCCTAAGAATTCCAGTCTTAGTAAAAAAGGCTTATGATGAGCCGGCATGGTGGTGCTGAGGGCTGAGGCACTGGATGCCTTACCTCACACTGCACTGGTGACCCGTGTTCAGTAATGAGCATGAGTCATCGAGGGTTGGCGGGAGGAGAAGGATAGAGCATCTGTTGGACTGCTCTCCTTCTCTGGGAAGGGGGGATTCACTTCCCAATGCCCGATTGCCCCCTGGCAGAAGCTGGGGGTCAGGGCACAGGGTGACAGCATCGAGGAGGAGTCTGGGTAAAATGCCTGGAAGAGAGGCATGTGGACGCATGCACCTCCACCCCTGTTGGTGTCATTGTACGTCCATGGCTCCTGTAAAGGGGTGGAGCAAACAAGGAAAATAGATGGCACCTCTCACGCAGCTTGGTGGCCGTCCACAAGTGTTCATCAGAGCAGGCACCTGTACTGGATCCGTGAAGGTGGAGAGTTAGGAGGGCTCCCTGCTGCCCCACTGCGGGGGGCAAAAGCTGCAGGAGTTCAGGGTGCCAGTGGGATGAGACGGACGGCAGCCGGATCCCGGACGGGATGCGAGGAGTACCGGGGGCAGAGAGGTGGCCAGGAAGATAAATAAATATAAAAAAAAAAAGGCTTATGACTGGCAACAGAGACCTGATGAAGTGGACCCAGATGGGCCAGTGGGGACAGTGTGGAAAAAGGAACCTGACTCCTTGGTATTGGCCCTCAACGCCCAGTGCATAATCCATAGTGAAGTCTGCCTAAAGAGAAAAGTAAAGAACAAAATATTAATGTTGGATGCACCAGGAGATGGAAAGTTGCCAGAGGGATTATTGGTCAAACCCAGCATCTTGCCTGCTCGTGCCCACGCCTATGCATGACGAGCGATGGTCCAGATTCAGAATGTGTCGGATCGGGAGATACAGGTGAACAGAGGGTGCACCCTAGCTACAGTACACTGCATCGACACTGCCGTATTGCCCAACAACAAGTGCTCTGCTGAGAAGGAGAGAGTGACCCCGGACTTATTTGACTTTGGTGACTCCCCATTGCCAGCTGAATGGAAGGCTAAAATTAGCAAGAAACTCGCTCAGAGGGACCAAGTGTTTTCATTAAAAGAATGGGACATGGGGTGTGTCTAGGATGCAGAGCATCACATACACCTGCATGATGACTGGCCATTTTGAGAGAGATCCCGATGTCTCACCCCAGCAGACATAGATGATGTGAGGAGACACCTGCAGGAAATGCTCACTGCTGGTGTGATACAAGAATTAAGGAGCCCATATGCCTCTCTCATTGTGGTTGTGCATAAGAGGAATGGGTCGGTAAGGATGTGTGTTGATTATCGAACCCTGAACCGTCGGACCATCCCCCATCAATACACCATGCCCCGTATACAAGATGCCCTGGATTGTTTGAATGGGAGCAAATGGTTTTCAGTATTGGATCTTTGCAACGGATACTACCAGATCCTGATGGCCCCGGAGGACCATGAGAAAACAGTCTTCATCTGTCCTTTGGGGTTCTACTAATTCCTGAGAATGCCACAGGGGATTTCAGATGCCCGGCCACCTTTCAGCGACTGATGGAATGTGCGTTGGGAGATATGAACTTGCTGGAATGTCTAGTGTATCTAAATGATGTCATTGTGTTTGGACGCACATTAGATGAGCATGAGACTCGACTGTTTAAAGTCCTAGACCAATTGGAAGACTTCGGTCTCAAGCTGTCCATTGACAAGTGCCAGTTTTTTCAAACCTCTGTGAAGTATGTAGGGCACATGGTACCTGCAGAAGGGATAGAGATTGATACCGGTAAGGTTGAATCACTGACTACTTGGCCCCAGCCCCATAATTTGAAAGCACTACAATGTTTCCTGGGGTTCTTTGGCTGCTACCATAGGTTCATAAAAGACTATTCAAAGGCGATTCGCCCACTCTTGAATCTTACCTAGGGTTACCCTCCTACCAACCATAAATATAAAAAAGAGGTCATCAAAGAACCAGAGAAAGGGTACTTCTGCACAGGTGAATGTTTTGGGCCCCATTGGACACCCAAATTTGAAGCAGCCTTTCATGAAGTCATATACCAGCTCACCCATGCCCCCATCCTTGCCTATGTTGACCCTACCAAGCCCTATGTGCTGCATACAGATGCCAGTCTGCAGGGTCTAGGAGCTGTGCTGTATCAAGCTCATGAGGATGGTTTGAGACCAGTGGCCTTCGCCAGTAGGAGCTTGACCCCATCAGAGCAAAACTGCCCTGTGCATAAGTTGGAGTTCCTTGTGCTAAAATGGGCCATCATCAACCAGTTTCATGAATACCTCTATCAGGCAAAAATATTGGTGAAGACTGACAATAATCCGTTAACTTATGTACAGACTTCAGCTAAGTTAGACGCCACTGGGTACCGGTGGCTTTCCGCCTTATCAACCTATGATTATGCTGTTGAATACAGGCCAGGACTGAACCATATTGATGCTGATGCCTTGTCAGGAAGGCCAGTTTCCAAGAGTGATTGGGTCAGGCTGTCTGAACCTGACATTCAAGCCTTGTGCCAAACATTTGACTGAGATGAACAGATGTCTGCGGACACAGGGGACTGTTTAGTAGATTGCTTGGGCCCTCCTGATACCTGCATACCGGCTGCCTTTTGCCACTTTTCTGCTCTAGATATTAGTGCACTACCTCAATTTGACAATGACAGCATTCAGTGGGCTCAGTCCCAAGATCCTATGATTCAGCCCGCACTTCATGCCCTGCGTGCGGGGAAAGATGTGTCCAAGTTGCGTTCCCCTGACTTGCGAACTGCTCTATTGTTTAAAGAAAAAATTCTGGGATAATATTAAGCAGTTAAATGGAAAGACGCAGTCCCCTCCCCCATCCCAGCTCTCTAGTGTTGGTACTACCTCCACCGATCCTGCCTTCATAGCTAACTGCCTCAACACCACTTTCACCGACCTTAGCTCAGTCCTCCCCAGTAATTTCTTTGAACCCCCCCAAACCAACCCCCCTGTCCACCACCACCCCAGCTTCCATCTGCGCAAGGCATCTGCTCTGGAGGTCAGACCCATCCTTATCAAAGCTTTAAATGGCAAACAATCCTGGCAGTGATTCGCTTGATCCCAGTATCCTCAGGTTGGTGCTAGATGAAGTCCTAGCCCCGCTTACCAGCCTACTAAACTGGTCACTCTGCCTGGGACAATTTCCTTCTGCCTGGAAAATAGCCATAGTCAGGCCCATTCATAAAGGTGGTGACAGGTCTGCAACCAACAACTACCGACCAATCTCCATCCTCCCGCCCCTCTCAAAAGCCCTGGAAAAAATCGTGGCCATTCAAATCACTGAATATCTATCCAAGCATAACATCTTATGCCCTGAGCAGCATGGCTTCCATGCTGGCCACAGTACCAGCACCTCGCTAATTGAATTCTCCAATTTCCTTCACTCCTCCCTGGACACCTGCTCACTAGCTGGTGCAGTGTTCATTGACCTATCAAAGGCTTTTGACACTGTCTCCCACCCTCTTCTGCTGAACGCCCTCTGTCACACTGGTCTTGTGGCTGGCCCACTGGCATGGTGCTCAAGCTACCTAAGCGCTCGGTCACAGTGTGTAAAAATCAGTGGAACACTCTCTGATACCCGTCCCATACACTCAGGAGTTCCTCAAGGCTCCATCCTGGGCCCCCTCCTCTTCTCGCTCTATCTGAACACCCTGCCCAGTGCCTGCTCGGGCAAAATGCTTCTGTGTCATGCGGACGATGCTGTCATTTTGCCACTCACACGCAACCCCATCTCCCTTCAGGATTCCCTACAACAGTCCTTGTGATGGGCAGATGCCTGGTTTAAAGAGCACAGACTCATCATTAATCTTAAAAAAACCAAAGCTATGCTTTTTGCCAACCCCCAAAACAAAGCTAGAAACCACCCACTCCATATTCTTCCTAGTACCGAACAACCTCTGGAACAAGTCTGCTCGTACAAATACCTCGGGATTACCTTCGACTCAGCCCTCACATTCCATGAACACATAGAAGCCCTTGCATCCACCACCAACATACGGCTTGGCATCCTCTTCCGCCATTGAAACTGCCTCCCCCCAAATGCTCTCCGGCTCGCTGTCACATCTTCAGTACTGTCCCTGGTGGACTATGGCTTCACTAATCTATGGTGCTGCTAACACAACCGCCTTTAAAAATTCACACAACCCTAAATAAGGCTTGCAGACTAATTACTGGTGCCCCAGGCTCACACACCTGTCAACTGTATAATGATGCTAAACCCTGACACTAGATGAACGACTTCACTATCATACCTGCCTACTCACAAAAAATCCTCCTAAGGCTCTCTCCACCAGGGGTGACTGCATCCATCCACGGATCCGCCCACTGTTGCCACAAGGTCCTCCAACAAGACCACTCTACTGGTCCCAGATCAAGAACCACTCATAGTCAGAGGTCCTTCTGGTACAGAGTCCCCTCTGGTTTAACTCTCCTGCCACCACCTCCAGTGCCACCACAATCTCAAATTCAAACCACCCTTCACAGCCAACTCCTCAACATCGTAGCTGTTCCTGTCTCTGAATAAGGCCCTACCTCGATTACTCCACCCGTGACAATGCCCACCGGGCAGCTCCCCACCTAGTCCAGCCCCATCCCTTACCCAGCACTCCATTCCTAAGTATAACCTGGCCAGAGCATGCTGTCTCATGCCAGTTGATTGCACAGCAAATGAAACCAGTTGTGTCAGACCTATTTCTAGTACAAGTGTCCTGTAACTTAAAATGTATGTTGTTTAACCACAGTGTGACGCGGCGCCTCTAACAGGTGCCTACTTGAAGAAAACCTGTACTATGTAATCTAAATGCTATGTATGTCTCAATGTGATGAGGTACCTTTGGAAATGAGCCTCTGGCTCAAAGGTTGTAAACTGATTCTCAAAATAAATAAATAAATAAATAAAGAAGGCCCCAGATTGAAGCTACTCAATCAGTTGTTGTACAGAGAGACAGTGGATCATGGCGGTCAAGTAGACAGGCAGCAATTGGTCATGCCCACGGTCTTTAAAGATTTGGCACTGAGGTCCCTCCACAATCACATGGGGCACCTTGGTATTGACAGAACTCTTGACTTGGTATGATCTTGATTCTACTAGCCCAAGATGGCAGCCGATGCTGAACACCATGTAAAGACTTGTAGTCGTTGCCTGCAAAGGAAAGCCCGGCCTCAGAGAGCTGCCCCCTTGCCAATATTACTACTAGCACCCCCATGGAACTGGTCTGCATAGACTTTTTGTGTTTAGAACCTGATCAGCGGAATATTGGCAATGTGTTAGTGGTTATGGATCATTTCACACGTTATGTGCATGCTTTTCCAACTAAAGAACAAAAGGCCTTTACCATGGCCAAGGTGCTAATGGAAAATTTATTTGTCCACTATGGTGCCCCTCAGCAGATCCACTCTGACCAAGGCAGAGATTTTGAAAGCCAGCTAATCAAAGAAATGCTCTCTCTATGAGGGGTGCAGAAGTCATGAACCACCCCTTATGACCCACAGGGGGACTCTCAGCCAGAACGTTTTAACTGCACCCTTCTAGAATTGCTGGGTACCCTCCATCCCAAAGAAAAGCCTATGTGGAGCCAGCAGATTAGCATCTTGGTCCACGCATACAATTGCACAAAAAAAAAAATTACACTACTGGGTTCTCCCCCTACCACCTCATGTTCAGGAGGGAGGCCTGACTGCCCATTGATGTCTGCTTTGGGGTGTCTCCAGATGGGGTCCGAGCCAAAAATTACCTACAGTATGTACAGAAACTGAAAGCTCAATTGAACCATGCCTATCAACTGGCCCAGACAATGGCCTCCAAAAGAAATCTCGCCAACAAAGAAAGGCATGATAAAAAAGTAAAGGCTCAAGAGCTTCAGCCTGGAGACCATGTGTTGTTATGCAATTTGGGACTGCATGGCAAACACAAAATTGCTGATAGGCGGCACCATCTTCCCCATGTAGTAGTTGGAAGTTGAATGATTTACCAGTGTACAAGATACGCCCAGAGAATAACTCCAAAGCTGTCAAGACCATGTACCATAACCACTTGCTACCTATTGGCCAAGTCATAATTGAGGCTGAACCATCAAAGATTGAGTTCCCTGGGCTAGTGACTCATGCTGCTGCAAAAAAGAGACAGAGTCAACCTACCCCAGTAGTTACAGAGTTAAGGTTTCCCCCACAGCAGGCCCAGAATGATAATGACTGTCAGTCCACGAAAGTGAGTATGACAATGCCTATTACCCTTCCCATGAATTGAGTCAGCTGTTTCAAGGTAACCCTATGACTAATTGTGGGGATGAAGCTGGGCCTTCTGGACTGCCTAACCCCCCCAGCTTCGTCCTTGGAGCCAATGCTCCCTGAAAGTGAAGTGCAAAGTAGTACGGCTGAGGTTGAGGACTCTGTGTTTTGTGGAATTGTGTGAATTTCCCATAGAAGGGGCTGATGGTCTAAGTCTCTCTGGTGACACACCAGAACTTGAAGAACAATGTGAGAGTGTTGACAGACCCACTTCAGTGCTGTAAAGCCTAATTGTGCTAGATCCTCCTCAAAATGAGCAACCTGGGCCTTCATCAGAAGATAATGAGCAAAATGTTGTGGAAACAGAGCCTACAGTGCAAGGAGCTGACAGTGCTCCAGGTTTGGACATTCCCATCCATGCAGAGGCACCCCTCACAAGTGACGGAAGCTCAAAGTTAGTGCTGAAAGTACAGAGACTGTGGCTGCTCCCCCCAGAAGGACTGGCTGAGCTGTCAAGCCAGTGCTACACTTTAGTTATGATTCCCCTGGGAGGCCAGTGGATTTGCCTCTCAATGTGGTTCACAGAGGTGTTTATATTTCTCAGAGCTCACTACCCAAACTGAGCTTAATGGCCAATTCCAGGTTGATTGTTCTTCCTTCTCAGTCTGGTGCCCCTGCTCCATCCAGCCCCAAGTTAGCTGATAGGGAAGGGCACCCTCTCACATTGTTTAATGTACAAGAAGTTATTAAATGAATCAGTATTACTTATATGAAATGTGAATAAGTATTGTCAATATGGATGTAGTAATGTGAAGTATATTGACATGTATAGTAATGTAACAAGCTAATGATATGTATGTCTCATTCATATCACATTTTGATATTGTGATGGTACAGACTTGACACGGACATCAAGTTTTCTCCAGGTAGGGAAGGGTGTAACCCCCCTACAAATGGGGGTTCCTGAAAATTTTTCCTTGAGCTTGCCTAAATGCTCACTGCCAGGCTGGTGTTCTGCATTTTAGCAGATTAAATGTATTGCCAGAGAGTGCCTGTATAGCCTCTGTGTACTGTCTCTTTAAGAGCTGCCTGGATTGCAGTCTTAATTAATCTAAGAGGGAGCTCTGTTAGATGATGCGCTTGTTTGCTGATAGCAGTGTCAGTGGCTCAGTAGGTAGCACACTCACCTCTGAGTCTGGGAGATCAGAGGGTTGTGGGTTCAGTTCCCACATCTGGCACTTGGGTAATATCCCAGTACTGACACTGTAGTGCAGCATGAGAGGGGTGCTGCATTCTGAGGTGCCGTCTTTCGGATGAGATGTTAAACCAAGGTCCCATCTGCCTGGATTGGTAGTAGTTCAGGTGGATGTTAAAGATCCCATGGCACTTCTTGAAAAGAGTAGGGGTGCCTTTATTTACAATAGTGCATAAATAACAGAATACAATGAACAAAACATGAATAAAGCACATACCATATTAGAAACAAAGGACAAAAAGAACAAAGGATTTTAAACAAAAATTTTCTTCACCCCTAGAGGTTACTCATCATCCTTACTAAATTATCTATTTATATTTAATCATATGAGAAAAACCCTTCCACCATATTTTAACTTTGTCTACATTATAAATTTGATTATCTTTTAAATACACTTTCTGTAATTCATTCATTACATAAAGGCAAAACCCCTCATAAATGCCTTTCTTTTGGTAGATTACCCATTGGCATCTCATCTGCCATAAACAAAACCATAAGCATGCAAAAAAAAATCATTAATGTTCTATTGTCGTAAACATTTAAACTAGGTGGTATAATACCAATTACTAAAATGTCATAACTGATTTTTGATAACCATTGCAAATTCCATTTTTTTGCAGCATAAAGCCATAAAGATTTAGAAAGAGAACAATAAAGAAAAAAAATGTTCCATTGTTTCTTCCTGATGTATACACTTTGGATATGGACAGTTTCTTTCATCTTTTGCTTTATATTTAGCTGTACCTCTAATGTTTAACCAGTCATACATAATAAGCCACTGTGTTTCCCACATATACTCTGGAAGTCTAGGATTATTAAGTTGATCTAGAATCTTATTGTTCATGGCTGTGGGTCATTTCTTAAAACTGGGATTTGTGGGATAGACTTGGGTCATTATGGATTTATAGAGAGTTTTCGTGGAGTTGGTTCTAACTTGAAGTTTTGTAACTTGCCATTCGTGTAGCTTCTGTGCTGCTGGTCTGAAATATGATGGTATGTGGATATGGGGGCTAGGTTTTGGAGCACTGATAAGCCATGCTTTCATATATCGCCCTAGAGCATCTTACTCCATAATCCATCTTGACTCTCTGGATACAATAGGCACTTTTTAATTGTATGAGTGAAAAAGAGGACATGACAAAAAATGATAGGATCAATCATTCCTAACCCTCACTTCTCTTTGGCTAAGTAAGTGTAGTATCTCCTAACTGGGTTTAATCTATTACCCCATAGCATTTGGAAACAACAACTATATAACCTGGTCTCATATTGGGAAGGTAAAGGAAAGATCAGTGCTACGTATTGTAGACAAGGTATTATAAATTGTTTGAGGACTTGAATTTGTTTTGTTTTGAAAACTTAAACTGTTTCCATCTAGCCATATTTGATTCAACATTTTTTAACACCCTGTCCTAATTCTCTTCCAGAAGATTTTGAGGGCCGAACTGTATACCTAGGATAGAGAAGGGTTCTGCTGATATCCTGATATTATTATAATTAATATATGTTTGATTTTTACTCTCCATCAGTAATTCTCTAGATTTTGATTTATTTAATTTAGCACTGGAGATAAATGAAAAGAGTTCAAATCCTTTAAAAAATTCTTCCATATGCTCCTGTTTATTAAAAAGAGACAAATATCATCTGCAAAGGCCTGTACTATCAACTGTGTATTAGATAGTGGTATTTTTAACCCTTCCCATTTATGTGAAATAACTAAAGCTCTTATTAAGGGTTCAAGTGAGAGAATATACAACAAGGGGCTAAGAGGACAGCCTTGATGTACCCTTGTTCTGATTTCAATTCCTTTTGTTATTGTTCCCTTTATTACTGGATAAACTTTAGCAGACACATATAGTGATTTTATTATTTTTATTAATGAACAGGGAATTCCAAAAAATTCCGAAACCAGAAACAAATACGAGTGAGTTACCCTGTCAAATGCTTTCTCTGAATCTATTGAAAGCAAGTAACCAGATCTGCCTTCTAATGATAAGGACTCTATTAAGTCTTTAATAATTGTTAAAGCTGACTGTATCCGCCTATCAGGTAGGCCACACAATTAAAGAGGTGAAATCACCTTATTTGCTATGTATTTTAATCTATTATTTAATAAAGTAGTAAAGATTTTATAGTCTGAGTTTAAGATTGCAATGGGTCTCCAGTTCCTGATGTCACCCCTTTCTCCTGAAAATATATATCATAAGACCTTCGGTGAATGCTTCCGGGATCAATTTGCCTGACATGAAAAACTGAAATACTAAATTCAAACAAGAAGAGATTTCTGATTGAAAGGTTTCATAAAATAAATTGGAAAGGTCATCCAAACCTGGAGTAATATTGTCTTTTAAATTATGAATGACTGTTTCTATTTCTTTACAAAAAAAAGGTACAATCATGCTTTTAATATTCCTGGGAGTCCAAGAGAAAGGGGGCCTTGGTATCTTTTTATTTCTATAGTAGATGGATAATGTTCTGGTTGTAGATTGTGAAAATGGGTTTCTGTAATAAAATTAATGGCAGTTTCATACTCCACTCTAGTTTTATTACAATCTAGGTATTCCAAGGCTGTGGACTCTTTTATTTTTTTACATAGTTCAAACGGGTCTCCTACCAGTTTTTTTTTGAATGATTAGTTAAGATTGCCTGAAGAGTCTTGGTTCTGTTGTATTGAAAAACTTTCATCAGATTTTTAATATTGTCAATTTGAGTTGTAAAATCAAATCTAGAAGCATTAGCAATTGAAATGAGATGCTGTAGTTGATTTCTAAGTTTTAAATTAGAAAGAAAGTCTGAATTCCTCCGTTGAATTCCATATTTTTTAAACCACTTACAACAGTCATTTTTAGTTTCCACCCACCAGGTTCCTAAATCTGGGTATAAAAATGCCACTGACAGTTTAGCTTTCAGGATAAGCAGAACTGAATTTTTTACCATTGCCTCTTTGAGAATGGAAGTGTTCAATTTCCATCTTTTTTTTTTTTTTTGTAGAGAGTAGAGGTTAAAACTCTAATTTCAATCTGTACCAGTAGGTGATCAGAAAATTTAACTGGAACTGTTTTAAACTTACCTACTGTAACAGCTTTTGATGTAAATAAATAATCAATAGTTGAACCTACTTTCCCTTTAAAAAAGTACAATTCGAACCAGAGTTTGCTAAGTGATTGCAATTTGATAGGTCTCCTGTTTTTATGATAGATTCCAAACAATTTGAATCACAATAATTTTTTTTATTCAGCCTACTCTTTATATTTAGACTGCAATTAAAGTCTCCACCCCAAAAAATATTGAGTGAGGATATCAAATAAGGTTGAATTGTTTTCATGTACTCAGTTCTAAGAGCTTTGGTCTGTGGGTTATAAATGTTAATAAATCTACAGTTCATGGAGTACCATATTCCATCTATTATTAGAACTCTGCCAGGTATTAAATCTATTAATTTGTTTAAAAACAAAATGAAAGGAACTGAATAAAATTCCAAACCCATCCACACAATCTCTGCCAAATGACCAATATGATGGCCCCCATGGCCAGTCCCTTTGAAAAGAGGCTATTTGCTCTCGGGCAAACATTCATGTTTCCTGCAGAAAACTAACTGCAATGTTAATGTCATGAAGTAACTGGAAGACAGCTTGTTTTTTGACAGTATTTAATATACTGTGAGTGTTCAGTGTACCCCATATGTGGACTGCCATTCAAGTTGTTGCCGTGAGGGGTACATGTTATTTTTTCCTCCTTTCTTTTTCTTTTCTTTATATTCCTCTATTGGAGCACCAATGTTTTCCTGAACAGATGTTTGAGAATCTGAATCTCCAATTTCCATTTCTGAGTCACCCCAAGAGGTGAATAAAGCAGCAAAAGAATTTGGAGATTCTATTGACTCAAATTGAGGTGCAGTAGGTGTTTTAAAGTGCCTACTAGATCTTTTCAGGGGTAAGGGGGACACAGAGGAACTCTCCATTCTAATACTGTCTGTATCCTCAGGGTCATTATAATGCACTGGCTCAAACTGTTCTATGACCCCTTTTTCAGTTTTGACTAAACCTACAGGTTCCGCTTGTAAAGGAGGGTGGGGGGAAGGTCTGGAGAGAGGATTTCCACTTCTAAATTCTGAGGAGGGGAAGGCATGGGCTTATCTACTCTAATGTTTCCTTGTTTAGCCGTAGCATCCTGGGCTTGCTAAATTATTAAGTCAGTACTCCCACAAGAGGCTTTATTTCTTGCTGCTGCCCAGGGACACTCTCTGAAGGCGTGCCCAAATTCATCACACAAGTCACATTTGGTGTGGTTGGCACATTGCATGGTCACATGGCCCACCTCCCCACAGTTATCATACCTGGGTTGGCCACAAACACTAGAGAGATGTGTTTTTGACCCCCGCTTATAACAAGATCTAGGCTGGCCACTGTAGAAACATACCCCTCGGTCTCTGCCCAACAGGAAAGCATTAGGGATATGTTCAATCCCTATGTCAGTTTGTCTTAGCTTAACTCTATACTTCCAATCCCCCCCCCCATCCAGAATTGTTCTGAATCCAAAATGGGTTCAGGATCACTTTGAATTTCACACTTCTGGGACAACCAATATGTTATGTCTTCCACATGGACCCCCTCATTCCTAAACATAACAGTAATATTTTTTATTAAAGGTTTAGTGAGTTGAATTACCAAAAAGGGGATCCATGTGGGAGAAAATTTTACTTGCCCATATTTCTCCCAGAAAAGGTCTAAAGTATAGGCTGACCGAAAACTTATATCAAAGTTGTCTTCCCCAGAGATACTGATGAAAGCAAATACACCTCTATGGGAAAACTACAGAGACTCTTTTATAAGGCATTTCCCTAAGTAATGTCTATCAGGTCTCTCCTCTAGACCTCCCTTGTAGCGAATATGAACAGCATTTCGCCGCGGTGCCGCTTCACGTCTTGCATGGGAAAATAGTTCAGATAACAAAGGCTTGTTTGGATTGACTGAAGAATGTAGGTCCTCTTTGTCTGCATTGTCCTGTGGAGTAGGAACAGGTTTTGTTTCTACGACTGATTGTCCTTTAATTGGCTGTAAGGGTGTACTTGCAACCTGTAGTGCATTCTTCTCACTTGAAAATGGCCCAGCTTTATTTTTTTCCATTGATTGATACTGAGTAAGTTTAGGTTGCCATTCAGGGGTGGCCGTTTGAAAATTAAAAGAAGAATCCCATGCAGAGTCAGGAGTCCAAATCCCTGAAGCAGATTTCTCCCTGCCTGCTTCTTGAAGCACCTTCTGAGTCGACCAGTTTTCATTGTGTACACTTGTACTATCTAGGGCCTGTTTATTAGTAGTAGATACTCCTTGAGCAGTTGCAACATTTTTGTTTGTTGCATTGCACTCTCACGCTGAAGTTTTGACAGAGCCTGTGCTTTTAGATAGCATTTGAGGAGCTAAAGGCGGTCGAAAACTAAATTCAGTCACTTCCTCTTGCACATTTGCTTCAGATTGGTATTTAATTTGGGTGGATTTATCTGATTCAGAACTCCATTTCACTGGAGGATAAAACTCAAACCCTGCTTCTTTAGACAGGTGTGCCTGTCCCGTAAAGGGTAAACCCTGCAAATGACATTTGGGAGCCAGGTTGTCACTATTTTGTACTAGTGGGGGAGCGCCTTTTTTTTTCACTGCTTTTATCAAAATTCTGTGTTACTATAGGCCTTCGGCACTCGCTGGGCTTAGCGAAAGAGCTGCCAGTTGTAATACAGTCAAAATTAGAAACAGGAGCAATGTTTGGTAAAGCACACTTACCCTCAAGTGGGAGAAGTTTTGTTTTCACTACTTCTTCATTCTTGCAGTCAGTTCGCTTGCTCGGCTTGTCAGGCGGATCAGCTGCAGCTCCAA
Source organism: Neoceratodus forsteri (assembly GCA_016271365.2). Taxonomy (NCBI): domain Eukaryota; kingdom Metazoa; phylum Chordata; order Ceratodontiformes; family Ceratodontidae; genus Neoceratodus; species Neoceratodus forsteri. Next base: position 1,696,446,617 of record CM057449.1, on the reverse strand, counting down.
TTAACTCAGCGTCTGGTTTAAGCATTTCACTCCCTTCGTAGACGAATGAACCTCCGCTTGAATGTCAGCTGTAAAGGTACTCATTCCATCTGTAACTTTGGTAGGCATTGTAGTGAAAATGTTTTCAGTGGACAAAAAAATATCAGGCACAGAACTGGCCTCGTGAAATATATCATCTCCATCAGGTTAATGAAAAGTACTCAGATTATCCATAGATTGTTGCTCAGTTAGCAGTGAGGCCTCCCCCACCACTAAACCAGCATCCTTCTCCTCCAGCATCTCTTCCACAGTGGCCATCTCTGAGCAAGATGACCCATCCACCTACAGGAGAGTAGGGGAGTTTCCCCGGTGTCCTGACCAAATTTCCCTCATTCACTCTAAATACCACCAACAGCTTAATCTGGTTCAAGGTCATTTGGCATTCATCTGTATCTCCTTCCCCTGGGTCGTACCTGAAAATAGGCAGGATTTGTCTAGTGCACTTACCCGGGCAACAAAAACTAAAATAAAAAAAAATAAATAAAAAAATTAAAATAAAAAAAAAAACTTGTTAGAGCAGTAATAATATTGCAGTTTGTTCTAACCTGCTTTCTTTGCAGCAAGGACTGTTCTGTTTATCTCCACCAACTTGGCCCGGGACTGTCAGAATGGGCCACTCAGTACTGTTGGGGCTCTAAAATGGAGCCTGCCTACAGGGACTTGACGGGGTCAAAACTTGTAGGAATTGTAGTTTTTGCATTTTGGTGCCTAAAATAACCTGGAGGGGGAGCCCTTGTTGTGAATGACAGACAGATCAGCCAATCGAACCGTTTGGCTTTTGTGTTTAGTATTACCCTTAACATTTAATCTACCATGGCTAACTAACCAAGCTATGTTACACATACGTGGGGGATAAGGTTGTCATTTAATAAAGTAAGGACTTTCCCATAGTAGCATTCTGAAATTCCTTTAAATACTGGTATTGTATGAAATACTTGTTCTTGTATATTAAAATAGATAAATTTCCTAGGTTTATCCACTATCTGTTTTTTGTCCAGCTTCCACTTCCTAAGCTTAATTATGACTGGTTTAAAATACACTGGACATTTCTTTACCCCCAATTTAAGGCCCCCTTGTAAAGAACATGCAAACAAAAACAGGTGTATCCATGTGGCTGCAAAGATTGTCCATACAGCAGAATTTGGAATAGAGGAATCTATTAGGTTTCTATGAAAAAACACACTATAAAAAAAGGATATTGGGTTTATCAGATTCAAATCACCTTGTGATACAGGGAGCTATAATACATCTCTTTTAATTGGATTTAACCGGCTCCTCCAAATTATTTGAAAAACCAAACTCAATAAAGTTGTTTTAATGCACATAGGGATCAGATAGATGACACTTAAATACATAAAGAAAGGGAGCAAGAAGGTTTTAACAATCTGTACTTTTTTTTTCTTTGTTTGATGCCAGGATTTCCATGTCTGAACATTTTGTTTGGCATATTCTAGTTTTGTTTCCCAGTTTAATGTACTATTGCTCCCCTCCCAAAAGTAATATCTAGGACTTTAAAGGGTTCTTTTGATATTGGAATATTCAGGAGAGACTCTAAAGGGGCTGTTGAGTCACTCAAGGGGTATATAATACTTTTGTGCAGATTAATTCTTGCTCCAGCTATGGCAGAATATAGTGTGAGCTTTTCCATTACTCTATGGCCTGATTCAAGATCAGAAAGGAATAGACAATGATCATCTGCATATGCAAATGTTTTGATTTCTAAAGCTCCGTCTATGGGTGTGATGCCTTTAATTTGCTCATCTTGATGTATAAACCTTAATAAAGGTTCTAAGCAGAAAACATATAAAAGTGGGCTCAGGGGGCAGTCCTGCCATACCCCACGAGAAACTGATACATATGAACCCAAATACATAGATACATAGACAGTGTCGGCAGATAAGGGCCTATGGCCTGCTCAGCCTGCCCATTTGAGCTTGTAAGTTCAATTTATGTTTTCCTAGAAGTCTGTTGCCCCTTACCCCTGGCCTTCAGAATTCCTTTATGTCTATCCCATGCATTCTTAAATCCTGTGATTGTTTCAGCCCTCACCACTTCCTCTGGCAGGGTGTTCCACTTGTCCACCACCCATTCTGTGAAGAAATTCTTCCTCACATTTCCTCTGAATCGTCCTCCCTCCAACTTCATCCCATGCCCTCTAGTCCTGGAACAGCTTTTTCATTTAAAAATAGTGTATTCCTGCACCCTGTTCCTCCCTGTAAGATACCTGTATGTCTCTATCATATCCCCCCTCTCTCTCTCTCTCTCTCTCCTCCAGGGAGTACATGTTCAGTTCCTTCAACCTGTCTTCATAGGATCTGTGATGCAATCAATGCACCATCTTTGTTGCCCTCCTCTGAACCTTCTCTACCCTGTCTATGTCCTTACGTAGGTAAGGTCTCCAGAACTGTACACTGTACTCCAGGTGGGGCCTCGCTAGTGTCTTGTATAGTGGAATTATGACCTCCCTTTTCCTGATGGTGATGCCCCTGCCTATGCATCCCAGCATCCTATTTGCTTTATCTGCTGCCTTGTCACACTGCTTCTCTACCTTGAGGTCATTAGAGATGATAACCCAAAGATCCCTTTCCTGCTTGGTGCATGCTATATCCTCACCCCTAAACTGATATATTGTGCCAGGGTTTTTGTGCCCCATATGCATTATCTTGCATTTCTTTGCATTGAATTTCAACTGCCAAACCCCTGACCATTCTTCAAGTTTCTGCAGGTCCCTTCTCATTCTGTCTACACCCTCTGGTGTGTCTACTCTGTTACAGAGCTTTGTGTCATCAGCAAACAGTGAAATTCTGCCTTCTAGGTCCTGCGTAATGTCACTGATGAAGATGTTGAATAGGACCGGTCCCAGCACTGATCCTTGTGGTACCCCACTGGTCACTCTTCCCTCTGTGGAAAGACAGCCATTTACCACCACCCTCTGTGTCCTGCCACCCAGCCAGTTCCTACCCACCACACTACTGTCCTGCCCACACCCATATTCCCCAGTTTGTGTAATAGTCTTCTATGTGGCACAGTGTCTAAGGCCTTGCTGAAGTCCAGATAGGCCATGTCCACTGCCCTCCCCTGATCCACGGCCCTAGTCACCCAGTCAAAAAATTCAATGAGGTTGGTCTGACATGACCTCCCCCTGGTAAAACCATGCTGCCTTGGGTCCTGTAGTCCATTGACAACCAGATGCTCCACCAATCTCTCCTTCAGTAGTGCTTCCATGATCTTCCCCACTACCGAGGTGAGGCTGACTGGTATGCAGTTCCCTGCTTCCTCTTTGTTCCCACTTTTGTATAAGGGTACTACATCTGCTGTCCTCCAGTCTTTGGGTACCTCCCCTGTTTCCAGTGATCGGCTAAACAGGATAGCCAGAGGTTCAGCCACCACCTCTCTTAGTTCTTTAAGGACCCTGAGGTGCACCCCATCTGGCCCCATTGCTTTATCAACTCTTATTACTTCCAGTTCCTTCATGACCCTTTCTCGTGTAAAGGGACTTGTGTCCCTTTCTGCACCATTCTCACCCCTTGTACTCCCTTCAGACCTATGTCTATTTACTAAGGGTATAGCCATTGCCTGGCTGTAAATAGTGCTTAACCAATCACAAAAGGTTTTAGGAATACCATAAGCAAGTAATACCTGTACTATGAAACTATGGGAAACCCTGTCAAAAACTTTATCTTGGTCTAATGACAGAAAATATCCAGATATTTTATCTCCTTGTTCTACAAGTTCTTGAATAAGGAGGAGATTGTCATATATGTTCCTGCCAGCTATTGAACAAGTCTGAGTTATTGAAATGAGATATGGTACTACTGTAGCTAATCTATTAAACAGAATGTTCATTACAATCTTTAAGACAGTGTTTAATAAATTAAGTGGTCTCCAATTATTCAGGTCACTGCGGTCATTCTTTTTATGGATGAAAATTTGTACTGCTGTATGCAAATGGTAGTCTATTGTTTTATTGTCTAAGATCCAGTTATATACCTCTACCAATATATCTGAAAGTAAATAGCTGAATGTTTTTATAAAATTCAGATGTTAGGCCATCTTGCCTCAGAGCCGTATCATTTTTTAAGGTTTTGATAACATCTTCAAGTTCCTGTTTAATAATAGGATTATTTAATGCTGTAAGTAATTCAGAGGGGGTGGCAGGAAGTTATAAGGAATGCAAAAAATATTTCATCTTGCTGTCCTCAAGCTGTGGAGCCAAAAACATATCTTTTAAATTAATGTTAATTTCTTTAAATATTTCAGTTGTAGTAGTTACACTTCTACCCTCCCTATTAGTAACAGATGCCATAAACCTCTCAGCTGCTCTATTAATACTACATTCAAAAGCATCTCAAAACCTTCTTTTCCCTCGTGAACAAATTCTGTGTTCCAATAACATAGAAGAGGCTCCTGAATATTGAAAACTTTCCATTTCCTTTTTTATGTTATTAACTTGTGAGGTAAGATTAACCTGTTGTGAGTTGATAGTGGAGTAAAAAGTGTATAACTGGGATCTGAGAGACAAATATTTCTTATATTGGGATGTGTGTTTATATATGGAAATTTGCGACAGCTTATTTTTCAAATCATTTTTAGTTTCACCCACCAAATACTTAAATTGTCAAACAAACCAGGTATAGACATTCGGGCCTTTAACAAATCCTGTATCTGAGAAACATTATTTAAATCTTCCAACAATGTAGAATTTAATTTGCAAAATCCTTTGCCATGTGAGATATGATCTTGTAACCCCAATGTAACCAGTAAAATAACATGATCTGAGGTTTCTATGGGCATCGTTCTTGCTTTATATGTTTTTACTAGATTTGAGGCAAAGACAAAATCAGTTCTTGTGGAAAGGCGACCCTTAAAGAAAGTATGCCCCCCCCCCCCGAGGATGACACATCCTGTATGTGTCTTGTAAACCAGCTGTTGTAAGGATATGTTTTAAACAATTGGAGTCACAAAAATCTTTGTCTGTATTAGCTCCTTTAAACTGTTTAGATATTACACAGTTAAAATCTACCCCTCCAAAATATGTTTTGTAGAATAGATAAGTTTTAACAAGGTTAAATAAATCCACTCTATCTTTTTTTTCTTGTTGGAGCATATATATTAATCACCCTCCATGTTGTATTTGCCACAGCAAAATCAATCAGTAATACCCTTCCTGGGGCAACATCAATATTTTTTATATTTTAAAAGAATCACCCTGAAATGGAATCCCCACCCCATCATTTGTATTCATCCCAAAGGAAAAAGAGAGCGGTCCCCAGCACCAGAGTCTTTGAGCAGAATGCATTACAAAATTAGTATTTAAATGGGTGTCTTGTAGGAAACAAATATCAAAACCAAAATCTTTTAAAACTGAGATCTCCTTGCATTCTTTAAACTATTGGTGTTTAGGGAGGCTACATGGAAGAAAGACATGGTAAGTGGGGATAACAATTTTAAGTCAGAATATTTGATCAAGTACTTCTTGTAGTTCTTACTCCTAATATTTTTGTTCTATCTCTTACTTCTTCTCAAGGCCAGTCATCTCCCTCTGAATCAGGGGACTGTAGTGGTTGGGATGATGTCTCTGAGTCCCCTCCATGTTCAGAGTCTTGTGAACTTCCAGCTAAAATACCATACTTGTTTTGTAGAGATATACTCTGGGCAGGGGAAAAGGCCTTAGCCATCTTATATTTGGGCCTCTTTTGATGCAAAGCCCCTTTCTTAGACACCAAGATCATATTGTGGGGGAGGGCATAGCAGCCTGTTCTTAAATCTCTTTCTCCGTGGTGACATCATGCAATGTCAGACTCATGGGTTCTTGTTCTGTAGGCATGAAGGGAGATTCTGAGACAGTGTCTTTTTATCCCTATTGCTCACAGGGAGGATCCGAGGGGGTCTGAACTAAATTTGGAGGGGCTTGCAGGGCAGATGAGTCTGCATCGGAGGGTGGGGACAGAACCTTCTGGGGCCTTTCTGGCCAAAATATCTTTCTTTTGAGTTTCTGTGACAATAGTGTCCTGATCAGGGCAGTCTGTTCTGTTATGTGAGGCTCAAGGACAAGTTCAGTAGGCATGGCCAATCTCATCACAAAGGTTGCATTTTAGTTTATTTTGACAATCTGAGTTAGCATGACCATAAGATAAACAGAGATTAAGTTTCAAACGGTCACATGCAGAACCTAAATGCTGATAAGAACCACACAGAGCAAGTTTTTGGTTGGCCAAAATTAAAGCAATGTCCTCTTTCTCTGCCCAGAAACAGGCCATTAGGATGATGTACTGGACCTAGGTTGTTATTTCACAGTCTTACTTTGTATTTCCACCCCCCTGTCCACAGATGTTCTTCATCAAATATAGGTTGGGAGGGGGCTAGAATCTCACAACATTGCTGTAACCAATGGGAAATATCATGTACTGAAACAGTTTCATTTCTGAATAATATTGTGACCATCTTAACGGAAGGTTTAGTTAAGGGATTAGCCCTAAATGGTAACCAGATAGCAAAATATCTTAATTGATCATATTTTGACCAAAACCTATCTAAACCTTGGGGTGTTTTAAAATTAATATCAGAAAGACTATCCCCAGAGACAGAGTGCATAAATCTCATTAGTGAAAAAACCAAGAGATTCTTTAATTAGATGTTTCCTCACATACATTCTGTCAGGTGAAGACTCTAGGCCTCCCAAATATTGCAGTCTAACTACATTCCTTCTTTGTGTAGGTGGGGCTGTTGAAAAAAATGATCTTCCCTTTGAAATTCTTCCCATGTAGCTTTAGCCTGCTCTATCGGATGGGGGAGGCAGTCTCAGTATTCATCTGCTCCCCCAAGATCGTTGTCTGTTACTGGGACCTTAATTTGCAGATGAAGAGCTGGTTTGTAGAGGATTTTTTTTGCAAATCTAGTCTCTGGTGGTGCAACTTGCATATCTTCTGCGTGAAGTTCTAAATCAGATTCAGTAGCAAAATCCTGGACTGACTGCAGATCCTGAATGTTTGCGTCATTAGGCTGAGAAACAGAGTCTTGAAAGGGTTGACCACCAGGAATAGGACTATGTACTGGATCTGGTACCCATTGATCTGATTCCACCCTTTTCCAGCCAGCTTCAAGTAAAGTTTGTTCTAGTGAGTGGGGAGTTTTGTCAAGCATTGAGATGGATGACTGAAAAATCTCAGCTCTCCCCTTTTTTAAGCCCAGCTGCTTCCCTACAGTGTTAGTGTTTTCTGTATATAAGTTTATATCAGAGGTTGTACTTACTCCCAAAACTGGTTGATACACACTTTGTTCTACCGGTATTGAAGCAGGAGTCTGGCTCGCTACAACATTTACAAGTCCAGCTTCCTTAGATGCTGAGTCATTGGGCAGTGTCTCCTTTGATGCAAGTGCGTCATTTGCCTGATGTCAGTTTCATTTTGGTGGTTGTCAGTTTGTCGTTCATCAGTTCGACTACCGTTTAGTGCTAGAAAGCTCACAGTTTGCGGTAAGTGGTCCGTTGTTAAATCCAGAACCACTGGCTCAGGGACATTCATAATTTGTTGCATATCCATATTCTGCTCCTCTGGTATCGATTCTTCCATTTGTAGAACAGATAACACCAAAGCTCTATTTTGTTTTAAGACCTGTGTCAACCATTTCTTGTCTGATTGATGTGCAGGATGCATCGTACTTCTTTCAGACCCATTCATTCTTTCAGCATTTACTGATTCAGGTACAGCAGTGATCTCCAGAACTGAACCTGTAGGGAAGGAGATCTACTCACCTACAGGTACACCAGCAGAATGACCATCCTCTGAGACTGCAGTCATGGTTCAGCAGCTCCCCCTACCAGCAGAGTAGGGGGAATTTCCCCAGTGACCTGGCCAAATGTCCCCATTCACTTAAAATATACCACCAACAGCTTAATCTGGTTCAAAGTCAGTTGGCATTCATCTGTGTGGGGTGGAGGGAGGAGGGGCAGTTGCAGAAAGTGGGGTGCTAGCTGCACATTCGAGCAGACTTGATAGACTGTTTGGCCTTTTTCTGCGGGCAAGTTTTAAGTAAGTAAGTAAGTAACATATATATATATAGTCATGGCAAAAAACTCTGTTTAATGCATCAGTTAGGATTGTTCCACAGTGACAAAAGCCAGGAAATTCAGTGTTAGAGTTGCCACCCCTTGCACCCCACGCCCACCCCGTCCCCACCAAGAGGCTTTGGGGTGTGTATTGGGGTTGTCGGCCCTAACTTTCACCCTATTCTATGTGTAAATAAGCTGAGGTGGTGCAATGTAGGAGAATGGGGTGAGAGTTAGGACCAACGACCCCTACACACACACCCCAATGCCTGTTGGTGGGGACGGGGTGGGTGTGGGGTGCAGGGGGTGGCAACCCTAACACTGAATTTCCTTGCATAGAATGGTACAGGCTGTGGACCAATGGGCATACAGCCCTACCTATGCTGTGAGTCGGTGGGCGGCGGAGCAGCAGGTGGGTGGGGTACTGCCGCCTGCTGCTAACCGGGGGGGGCGGGCGGTGGGGATCAGTCAGGTGGGGAGGGGGGTCCACTGGACTACCAGGGATATGGGTTATCTCATTCTTAAACTTAAGCCAGCGATCGGGCAGAAAGCAATCCACTGGACCACCAGGGATATTAGATTCGTCAATTGTCTAATATGTAATTCCTCATTCGGGCAGGAAGCGGTCCACTGGACCACCAGGGATAGAGGTTTAATCAATTTTTTTCTTAAGCCCGCAATCCAGTGGGCAGCAGTCCACTGGACTACCAGGGATATAGGATTAATCTATTTTTTACTGAAGCCCGCAATCGGCCGGGCAGCGGTCCACTGGACCACCAGGGATATAAGATTTTGTTCTCTGTTGCACTGATGCCTACGATCGGGCATGGGGGGGTGGGTGCCATCACGGAGGTGGAGCCAGAGCTTGGGTGGCCACCCACAGGTGGCATCTGCCGTGTTGCGCCCGGCAATATGGCAGCTCACCTGTGGGTGGCCAGCCCTTGCTCCTTTTTTTTGCTTAACTTTGTGCTGGCTCAGGTAGGGGTTGTGCATGCATGCCTCAGCACATCCCGTGCTGAATATCGGGCTGTGCAGAGTATACATTGGCATGCCCCCTCACCTGATCCTGCATACATTACTGATGCAGGATTTGTGCTGCGCACTTTCCCCTTTTGAATATCACTCCGGGGCGCATCAGTGGGTTGTGCATGGTGCAACACTGTTGTGCCATGCGCAATGCTTTTGAATATCTGGGCTGTGGTGTTCTGTTTCCCTCAAGGGTATTTTCTTAGGTTATAATAGTCCTTAGTAACTTACCGTGTTAACAAGAGGGTATACGGAGGCACCCAGATACTGTTATACCTCAACTTGTTGTTAGTCATACTTGCTATCATTCACTCTGCCTGTAAAGCAAACATTATTTCTTTATACCACTCAACATAGCACAGGCTGATATCAAAGCCATGTGCGGATATTGATTACCCATGAGTTGATCTGTATACTCTCCTATAACACAGGCTGCAGGTTCAAATTTCTGGGAGAGACCTAGCAAGGGTCTAGTCTCTTTTGAATGGAAGACCTGAATGGGGAAAGCATGTCACATGATTATATCATGTGTAAAAGTGTTAAAGTTTCTTTGCCACATTTTGTGCAAAGGTCCGATGGTAAACAGCACATTTTATACAATCTAGAGGGGGTATAATAGATGTCATGGTTAAGCTGAAATTATATGAACTGATAATGGTTCCAGCATATCCTCTTAAACAAATGCTTCCATATCTGGGGCCAATTTCTTGAGGAAGAAGTGGGGGGAGAGCCCGATCCCACCAGTAGAAGTTTGGTATATCTCTGGGATCAAAATATGACTGTAAATAATGATATGAATATGAGATCAGGTGGGTTTTAGGAATTTAATTCAGATGGGGTAGACTGCATTGTAAAGAGGTGATCCCCATGGACCTTTGCCCAGTACAGCGCGTTAAATATGAGTAATTTGAAAATATTTAAAAACAGATACGGTAATCCAACCATAAATACTACTAGCTTCTCGAAATGTCATTAATTTTTGGTGGACTGTTAAGTCCTCCACCCCATCCACTTCCATGTTTGGCCAGAATTTGTCTCTGGAAAGAATCTTGCCTGAAATCTGAAAACTGGGTTCCAAATAATGGCTGGGAATTATCTTGCTTTGGATTTATTTTTAACAACTTATTTAGCTGAGACTGCAACATTAAAGAATCTTCTAGGGAAGTGTCCTGTAGTTGAGCAGCCAATTTTTTCTTCAAGAGAAAAGGTAGCGCTGCTACATCAATACCATGATTGAAGTATAAGGTGGTTTCAAGTTCTACCCACAAAGGGGTATATAGGCCTGTTGGGGTGTCCTGGGGATATTTATACCAATGTAGAGTCCTCACTAAGTGTATTGCAAGATAGTATGAGTATAGATTGGGGGCTTGTATTCCCCCATCTCTTTTGTGGTGCATTAACTTGGTATAGGCCCTTCTAGCCTTCTTACCCTGCCAGAGAAATAGAGTTAACATTTTATTAGTTTGGGAAAACCAGTTCTGAGGTAGAGACCTATTGAATCTGGAGATGATATAATAGAAGGGGTAAGATGTTCATTTTAATGATACTGAGCCTACCCCATAGTGTTAAGGGTAACAGTTTCCATCTATTTATGTATGCCTTAATACTGGTCACCACTGAATCCAGGTTATTCTGCCTGATCTTCCAGGGAGAAGTACTGAGGACTATCCCTAGATATTTCAAATTATCCTTTACCCAGAGGAACCGTAAGTGTTGCAAGTCTGATTTGTTAGTATATTGATTAAGTGGCATCACCTCAGTTTTGTGTAGATTCAACTTGTAGTTGAAAATCACACTGAACTGTGATATTAGCTGTAAGGTAGCAGGGAGTGACGTGGTAGGGGAGGAAATATGCATCAGTATATCATCCGTGTAAACAGACAGTTTGTATTCCTTCTCACCAACATTTATTCCAGTGATGTGTGGTGAGCTATTGGGCTTGCGAATGAGGGGTTCTAGAAACTAGTTAAATAGGTTCAGGGAGAGTGGGCACCCTTTTCTTGTTCCTTGATAGAGGGAAAAGGAAGAAGATAGGGAGCCATTGCAGGAGACTCTTGCTGACGGTGAGGAATAAAGTACCTTTATCCAGCAGATAAATATTTGGGGAATATGAAATTTGGGTAAGATAAAAAATAGATAGCACCATGAGACCCTATCAAATGCTTTCTCTGCATCCAAGGACACCAAAGCAGCAGCTACGGAGGAGTCCCTGGATACAGAGAAAAGGTAGGATAGCTTTCTGAAATGATCCGCTGAGAGTCTACCTCTCACAAATCTGACTTATTCTCTGCTAATTAGTGAATCCCAGACCTGGTTTAGCCTGTTCACCATGATATTGGCTTAGATCTTGATATCTGCATTGATAAATGAGACTGGTCTATAATTTGTGACTCTAAGGGGATTTCAGCCTGGTTTAGGGAGAACAACAATTATTGTGGTAGTCAATAAAAGGTCTGATAAACCCTCTTCAAAAATATACCTAAAGGTATCTAGAAGTATAGGCGAGAGCTGATCTTTAAACTCTCTATAAAAATTAGATGTGAAGCCATCCAGGCCAGGGGATCTGTCCATTGGTAATGACTATATGGCTGCATAGATTTCGTTGATGATTAGGGGAGCACTTAATATCTCAACCTGGGAGTCAGTAAATTGTGGGAGGTCAATGTCCTGGAGAAATGAGTCTAATTGCATGGTTGAAAAAGGGACTTTAGGTGGGGCGTACAATGCCTGATAGTAGTTTTTAAAAGTTTCAACTATTCCTTAGGGGGAAGTGCAGAGTTGTTCCACATCTGTTAAGATGGAGGGGATTATTCTGTCCACTTCTTGTGAGTGTAGGACCTAAGCTAGCAACCTCCCTGCCCTTTGCTCTTGATCAAAGTAGGTAACTTTGGAATGGAGCAGTAGGTGCTCTGCCTTTCCCCAATTAATTTATTGTACTGAGCCCTCAAGGATTCTAGTTGTTCACAATCTTCTATAGGTGAGGTAGGATATAGGTGGGATTCCCCATCTTGGATACATTTTAGTATTGAGGAAATGAAGGTCTGTATCTGCTTTTTGCGTTTAGTGACTCAACAAACAGTTTCCCCTCTGAGCCCACATTTTAGGGATCCCCATAAGATGCCTAATTTAGCCATAGAGTGTGCATTGCTTTCCATGAAGGATGTTAGAAAGGTTTTGAGATGTTCTTGACATTTTTCAGATTCAAGGAGTTGATTATTAAAGTTCCAAATCCTGTCCCTGACTAGTGAGGGGACCAGATTAATCCTGGCAATCATAGGATGGTGGTCCGATAGGACTTTTGGTGAGTAGGAACAGGAATCTATCCTTTGGAGGTATTTCACCCCTATCAAAAAATAGTTTGTCTTGTAATGTGTGTGATGAGGTATAGAATAGAAAGATTATTGTCTACCCTCTGGGTTCAGAATTCTCCATGTTTCGACAAGACTTAGGGAATGCATTAATTACTCTTAAGCCTTCTGTTTGGGGTTGGGGCTTGCTTCAAACAGCCTGTTCTGTCTAGTTGGTTATTCAACAACAAGTTCCAGCCCTCCCCCAATATCATAGGCAGTGAGGGAACCAGGGTGAAAGTGTTGTCATTATAGTAGAGAAAAAGGATGGGTCACCACTGTTCGGTCCATAGATAGAACCTAACACTATTTCTAAGTGACCCACAATTGCACTGAGTAAAATACATCCACCTAGTGGATCTGCAACTTCCTGAAGTAAACGGAACGGTAACCTTTGTGCAGTTGTAATAGACACACCTCTTTTCTGTTAATCTATTCCTGAACCATATTCTTGCTCCACCCAGGCTCTTCTTAACTGAAGAACCTGGGAGGGTGGGAGGTGGATTTCCTGCAGGAAGGCAATATCCGTAAGCAGGTTTTGTAAATGTAACAACACTTTCATCCTTTTAGTGGCTGGCTACCCCTGCTTGATGTTCCAGGAGCAAAAATTATAAGTAGTCATTTTCACATTTAGTTACTAGAAGTACATTCACTGTAGTCCTTGCACAGGAATACCTAAGGTAATAGAGAAACAGAAAAAGAGTAAACAGATAAAACTCATACCTTCCTCTCCGGTGGAATACCCCCCCACCCAGTCCCTTATTGCTCCCCTAACTTCCCTATGCTAACCCCTACCCTGAAGGGTTTGATTCCTGTAAGCACTTTAACCATTAACATTCCCCCCTCCCCATAGGAACCTCGTAGATGACCATATTTTTATTGCAACAGTATAACCCATTAGGACTTAGCCCTTGCTGAGATCCCCAACCCAAAAACTGATGCATGACTACTATCCCACTAGTAGTCCTCGTGCCCTCCCACCCCACCCAACTGATTGTCCTGATTATCTAACTAGATACATATATATATATCCAAACAGTCCTTTATCTTGAAAACAAAACTATCTACCTTCAACTATGTAGTATGGATATACATATTAAAGTTGTCATATATGACAGAAACAAAACGAGCTACTTTGCTCCATTTTGGTTTTTGTAATTCAAAGAAGTAATGGACTGTAGTGTTAAGAATTAATGTTGGTGAAACTTTTTCTTCTCCTTGAACATATGTCTAAGTCTCTGCTCTCTTCAGACTACAAGTGGCAGAGGAAGGCCAAGAAAAAACAGATAGAATTAAAGTGGGAAGGAGATTTCTATTAAGTGTCACTTTGAGGATATATATGCTGAATATGAGTCAAGCCATGGCATGCCTGATTTATACTATGGCCTTAACTAGTGAAATTAAATGCAGTCAATTATTATTCCACCTAGGACTATATTACTTGGACATATAGTACCTTTAAGGTCTGTATATGATATATAGAAAAATAAAACAAAAGGTAATGAAAACTCCTGCTACAGGTTGCTTAATTAGCTTGTATCTAATACCGCAAGAGAAACTAGTAAAACAAGTGCAGATTTTGTAGCCTCTATAAAGTTCAGTCTCTCCTTCCATCAGAAAAGAACTTGAGAAGTGGAGTGTTACCACCAAAAGTCTGTCCTTATTAAATTTAAACAAAAGAGCCTCCATTTGGGATCTCACAAGTGTGCGCACATTTGCTAGGGTGGTTTTAGTTCACATATTCATGTGGATGCAATGGTCTACATGATCACAGAGAAAAGAGATCATGTAGGGACCGGGGCAGCTTATACGGGTTGAGGAATTAAGAGATCCAAAAGAGAAGGAAGTCACATGGGGTCATCATGACTTTTCAACTTCACTTACAGGGACTGGATTCTCCCAAGGGAACTGATAGAAATTTACCTAGATAAAATCTTGCATAACACAATCGGATTTTCTTTCTTAGCTTGATCACTAGAGTATTAATCCAGCACTTCTTCTTTTACTGGAACATTTGCTTCAGCAGCGGTTGAAAAGGTCAGGAAAAAGAATGGAGGGATCTTTGGCCTCTTGTTCGGCATTTTCGAAGGTTTTCCATGCTCCATTATGTGTGACCGACAATAAAGCAGGGTATAACATATGGAACCTAATGCTTGCTGAGATCAATTTTGTTACTGAGGCATGGTAAGCCACTCTCTTCTGGCGAACTGCAGAAGGGAGGTCCTGGGTGATCCGGAGTGTACAGTGTTCCCACTAAATAGCTTGAAGCACCTTAATTTTTGATAATATACTGTATGCTGCCTATCTAAGTAATTTAGCAGCTGGAGAATGAAAGGCTTGGGCTGAGCCCCTGGAGGTGGTCTACGCCTCAGTGACCTGTGGACTCTCTCCACAATGTAACTTAGAGAGTGCATAGGAAGACCTGCCACTTTAGCGAGTAATTTTTGGACAAATGAAATAGATGTTGAGCCCTCTGCTTCTTCAGGAAGGCCAAAGATTGCCAGATTATTGCATCTGCTTCAGCCTTCCAAGTCTTAAAATTTTAACTCCATTTTGGAGATTTTGTGCTGCAGCGACATAAATTCTGGATCTACTCTGGATTGCCAAGCTTCTAGAGATGAAGTAGAGGCCAAAATATCTGCAAGTTTTTTATTTGCATCCTTCAGATCAGTCTTAGTGGTTTTTAGGTCAGAGGAAAAGTCCAGAAATGCAGCTTTGAGTGGTGCCAGCTCCATTAGGAATTTGTCCTCCAAGAGAGGTGCTGTCGCAGTAGTTGTTGACTTCCTTTCCCCAACGTGGCACCTTGGCTCTTGGTTCATTTTGAAGTTTTGTCTGGTGTCTGGGGCAGCGTGTGTGTCGGGGGGGGCCTGCTTCATTTTGGCCTCCAATTGGAACAATTGCTTGCTGGAATGGCTTAAATTTAGCAATCAGATGGTTCCCTTCAGTAGTAGGAGCCCAGATGGTTAACGTTTTATGACAGTTTTCACCAAATCTGGCAAAATAGACTATATTTAATTGAGTTGAGGCAGGAGTGAGGGCACCGTGTGACTGTCTAGCAGTAAGGCATCATGTGAACCACCATCATGTTGCTATTTTTAATTTAAACTGCATATAGCAATTTGGATATATTGTATGTTGCTGTTTGACTGTGGAGTCCAGGAAAATAACTGCTAAGTGATTTGTGATCTCTCTGATTGGCTATGGTATCATTTACAGTGCTGCTACTCATATTGCTATAGAGAAGAGGTCATGCTCTTCGTAATAATATTTGTAGGTTTGTCCTGGGTACAGATCTTAGGACACATCACTGTGACCTATACTGTTGGTTATGGTGGTTGCCACTGGAAAATTGAAGTAAATTAGGTTATGTTGACAAACCTATGTCACATTCTTTTGATGATCATTCTGTGCCTTTAAGAATTTTTAGGGCTGTGGGTGGAGCCTACAGCCATTTTGTGATCAATCATAGTTCTAAAAATGGCCTATCGTAGAACCTTCCATTGGACTTTTGAAAGTATCCTGCCAAAAGTCCAACAGAGCTTAAACCCTCCACCATGATAAACCACTACAGAATAACAGCCGCAATATTTCGGCTGTTACTTCCACATTCTGGGGCATGAACTGCGCATCCGCGACTCATGTGCACATGCAGTTCTGCTGGCGCCTCTATGTTGTGAATGGCAAAACTGTCATTCACCGCAATGAATGTTATGCTGGTCCAACTTTAAGCAGAATTGCATGGTGCCCAATAGATCTCAGGCACACACAAGTAAATAAATATACAAAGAAAACTTACAACCATGATATGTTCTATTGTATTCTAAGGGGCTAATTTCTGGTCACACCCTAAATAGTTTTCCAATCTGTGGTATATGAGCACAATAATATTTGATAGAATCTCCTCCAATGAACATTAGTTTTCCATAGAGCCATAACCAGCTCTTCTGAAAGTTGCATGTTCTGAGAGGCATAAACCAGGAACTCCCAGAATGCAGACTGTTGCATTAATGCTAAAATTCAGCATGAAAGAAAATAACATGAATCCAAGTGCTGTTTTACAGTTCTTGTACTGCTGCTTTGCTGACGCACAACTAGACAATACTTTCATAGCTATTGAAATATAACGTTTGAGAATTATGTAAATTGTGAGATTGATAAGAGGGAGGTTTGCAACTGTGTTCATTATTTTTTGACATATATCTAGACAATGAGCAGTCTAATAGAGCAAAAGGAAACATTTTAAGGCTATTATTTTTATGTGATTACATTTTTATGAAACACTGAAAATTTGTATTTCAACCCAGTACACTTGTTCTGTTAATAAATGTAGAAGATGTCCACTTTTTCCAATCCAGAAGATGTCATAAGTCATGAATAAGCAGAGTCCAAACTGTTATCTTTTTCTGTATTCTGAAAAGCCTAGTTTGCTCTGAGGACGCGTACTGTACATTGGGTCTGGTAGTCTAAACTCAGCTTCTGTTTGACTGAAGGCCTTATTACAAAACACATCACAGGCTGTTAGAAATAGGCAAGAATGGCAGACCTTGTGTTAGGACACTCTATGCATTGAGTATACATGGAGACTGAACTATATAGCTACTCGCCTCAGAGTGGTGGTACTTTGCAGTCAGTACTGAGATAAACTGGTGAAGCAGGCTAAGGTTGATGGGCCTGCCCTGGACGTTACTGAACCTGACCTGCAGACAGCAGATGACTTTAATTCCCATAACATCATTCTAGAACCATTTGTGTATAACTAATAATGTTTAAAAGATAAAGAACCTCTATGCGCAAACACTGAGGCAAGGGTTACCCCAAAGGGCATTTGGCTGGGAAGCCAAGTTTCAAGAAAATACAAAATTACACATGCCCACACAATGCAAAGCATCATGGGCTGCATATGCAAATCACCACAGAATGTTATGCTAGTCCAACTTTAAGCAGAATTGCATGGTGCCAGAAGGCCTCTCACACTGTTGCAAAGGGTGCTAACAGATGACATAGACACATGTTTCGTCCCTACCAGGACTCATCAGTATGCCTCCTCTGTTTGACACCCCAGTGTAATGGACCAGCTACCCTAAGACAGTGTGTCTTGGATATGTTGTGGTGAACCCATTAAAATAAAAACTATTTAAAGACAAAGAACCTCTGTCTAAACACTGAGGTAAGGGTTACCCCAAGCGGCATTTGGCTGGGAAGCCAAGTTTCAAGAAAATACAAAATTACAATGCCCACACAATGCAAAGCATCATGGGCTGTATATGCAAATCACCACAGAATGTTATGCTGGTCAACTTTAAAGCAGAATTGCATGGTGCCGAAAGGCCTCTCACACAGTTTGCAAAGGGTGCCAACAGAAGACATAGACATGTGTTTGGCCCTACCAGGATTCATCAGTATGCCTCGTCTGTTTGACACCCCAGTGTAATGGACCGGCTACCCTAAGACAGTGTGTCTTGGATATGCTGAGGTGAACCCATTAAAATAAAAAAACTATTTAAAAGACAAAGAACCTCTGTGCGCAAACACTGAGGCAAGGGTTACCCCAAAGGGCATTTGGCTGGGAAGCCAAGTTTCAAGAAAATACAAAGTACTGATACAACACTCTGTCAGCCTGACCAGCTCACCCACCCACTCACTTTCCTTCCTGCTCACATTCCTTCCCACTCACATCCCTACTAGCACGTAACTTCACAGCTTATTTATTTATATTTTTTTTTTACAGTAAACACTCAAATTAAGCAGAGAACCCAACTGGCTAACCCACACACCCACTTCCCTGCCCACTCACATCCCTAGCGTGTAACAGTAACAACTTATTTTTTTTGTTATTGTTTCATTATAACTATTTTGTAATAAAAAAAAAATCAAACACACCTTGCTTTTATGTTCGGTTTTACTCCCAATGTACCACAATCACAACCGTTTGTAACACCATCACAGCTTCTTATGGCAGTCATGTAAGAAATCAGAAATGTCTCTTTTCTTGGCTACCCATCCAGCCATCTGCTCAATCACTCACTCACTCACTCACTCACTCACTCACTCGCTCACTTATGTAGCTCACTTAACTACCTGTCTGCTCACTGGCATCTCAAGTTAGTCTTATCAACAAATATTTAATCAAAATCCAACAAAAGCATTTAAACTAAATATTATTTGATATTGAAACTGAGCAGGGAGATAGGTGGAAACCATGGCAACTACAGTAAGATAAAGACAGGCATGGACACTTTACTAGGACAAAAGTCAGAAACAAAAAAAAGTATATCAATAATACAGACAGTGGAACAATTGTATTGCAAAAAAATAAAATAATTTAGTTTTAGATTATTTAAACATGTTAATTTTAATTTTATAATGCTTATACAATACATTGTTCCATTTTATAAGCACAATAAGCCACTCCTAGGGTGTGTGTTAAACAGTTTTAATATATGGATTCTGAAGTTAATAGTATCCTAAAGTATACAAAACATTTCCAGTAACAGTATCACTCCCGAAGTGATAATACCACACTTCGAGAGTGATAATACCATTGTTCAGGCACCGTAATAGTATCGATCGGGATCTGAACGGTGGTATTAAAACTCAATAGTGCAAGCGCCAGTCTCTCTGCCCATGTCTCCCAAGCGTGCCTTCCGATTGGCCACTTTTCCTCTTTAGATGGGCAAAAATTGTTTTAAAAACATGGTGGCGGTGGCCAGTCTCTCGCTAACTGAGAGAGTTTCTACTCTGCAACACTTTGCTTCAAAAATGAAACTGTCTGGTCGATCCTACATCAGAAGAGCAGAACAAAGGTAGGATTCAACCAGAAAACACACAAAAAAATCTGTTTTGGACAGCTAACAGTGATAACAGAGATAACGGAGCTGAAGGGGGAGCGGTAGTGAGGGGCCAGGGAGCGGACGGGTACTGAAACACTGCAGCAGTCAGCCAGCATGGAGAGACTCCTTCACTACAGCAGCTGACCACCCACAACATCCACAAAATGAGCAAAAAAACCCTGAAACAAGATCCAACTCGGATGCATATATTGATAGCCAAGCATGTATTACCAGTGAACTTCAGCATCTCGAGGTTTGCTCTCGAGGCAACTGAGTGTCCAGAACCTTTCAATACTATTACTCACCAGTAATACATACTTAGCTATCCATTATTCTCTTTTTAATGCATGGCTAGGAGGCTGGACGCACTCAGCCTGTGGCGTTGTGCCTCATTACAACCCCTAGCCATGCATTAGAACTCACTAACACACACTCCATCATGTCTTATTGCTTACATATCAACTGAAGTTGACATCTCAAATGCATGCGTCTTTGTCACATATAATGAATTTAAAACAAATCACATATTACAAGTCATTAAAATCATCATCACTGTTACCTTTCTTAATTTCACAATAGGGCCTTTGCCAGCAATTAGATTGCTTGATTCAAAATAACTAATAAATATTAAAGAATTGAACATAATAAACTCAATCGCTAGTGGGTCCTACAAAAGTCATATCAATAATAATATTACTCATCCAACCACATACAGTACTCTGCAACATATAGGGAATACAGACAGTAGCCACAGAATATAACGCAGTATTCTAAGACAGAAGCTGGATTCTCCTTTACACCATGTAGTCACAAAGATATAACAGAACTGATGAAAACTATGTGCTAGCAAGAAACACCCACATGGGGAACCACTAGAAAACTATTTAAAAACACAGACTCACACAAACAATATTGAATGTAAAAAATGTGGAAAAGGGACCAGAAAATTATATTATACCCTAAAAATATTTGTTATGCCTCTAAACATAACATGTGTTGTCAAGACTCAGTACAAGTAAATAAATATACAAACACAATAATAAATTAAATCAGGGAAAACCAGATATAATATTTTGTATTATTTTAGACATAGACATCAGTCAGATCGGTCTTTACGACCAAAACCATTCTTGGCATCCAACATTCTATAACACTCCCTTTTTGCAAGAGAGTGTTATCATGGTCACCACCTCATGGATTAGCTTGTGTTTTTTCAAGTCCCATAAAACTGAATTTGTGCCCACTACTCAGGTTAATAATGTGGCATACCAAGGCAGTATCTTTGTCCATACATTCATTGGGCCCTATGCACTATTGTGTGGAGTGGCTACATGTCACGTCTTTGTTGGGTGTAGCAACTCTGCACCCATTGTGCCACTGCAGTGAATTCATCAATCAGGGCATGCAGCCTCTTGGCACCTGATCCCCTAACCGCATGGACAGCAACACGCTGGGGCACGTGGGGGACATGTTGGGTATGTGCCCGCGCTCTGCGCCATGCATAAAGGTGTGGAGTGTTGGGCATGAGGGGTGCACCTTATGCTGGGTAACACCCAGCTGTAAGGGATATGTGCCCCCCCAGGATACCGCCACAGGTAGCGGCGCTGATGTGGGGGCACTGTAGATCCCCCCACATGCTGCCCTAGCCCATGGAACATCAAGGAGAGCTGGGGTGGCCAGCCAGGCACCCACCTGCTGGTGTCACACATCACACCCTCTAATGTTGTTTGCACCCTGTGGGTGCAAGGGATCCATTCACAGACTGGGTCTGGGCATCCTGTTGGATGTGCCCGCAGTCTGCGGAAATGTCCTCCACACATCCGTGTGTCGGGGGGTGGGGCCACGGACAGGTGGAAGCTGGTAGTGCATACCAGTTGGTATACACCTGCCCACAGGTGCGGAACTCTGTGGGTGGGTAACATGCCTCTTGTGCATATTACCTGGCCATTTGTGCATAGGGCCCAATAGCAGTAAGGTGCTCACCAATACTTGCTTTCAATTTTCCCTTGATCCTCCCTATATAAAAACACTTTCAGTTACATACAGCCATATAAATAACACCTTCATTATTACAATTGATAAAATCTGTAATAAATAATTCAGTCCCTTTATTCTGATTAATACCCTTATTCATACTAATCATAACTGCACAATAAATATAACTCCCAAAATTGACTTTGGGAGGGCAGCAGTCAAACCAGTCTCTGTTGGGATATTTTCTTTTTCTGATGACTACGAACAATACGATCACATATCTGGCAGCTTTAATTCATGTAAATATTATTTGTTGTGACTCATCATTCTTAAATGTATGCCTGATTATATTGTTCTAACTGTTATTTATAACAACTGTAGCTTTAGACCATGTATACCCGGTACTGAATTTTGTATTCAAACTGCTTGCCTGCTAATCTCACACAAATTGTACTTCTATTCTTTGTATACTGACATGGAACCTTTGTAAAAGAGCCATTGGCTCAAAGGTATTTATCCGAAATTCCAATAAATAAATATAGTTCTCCCACCTCTATAGATCATCCTGGGTGAATGTTTGATTATCTTCTGCAGTTTGGGTTCTGCACCCAAAACCTACTAATGTGTTTTAATAATTTTTCAAATTTTCCTTGCATGAACAGAATAGTCAGTAACAAAATTTAAAACCTCATTGTCACACCCATTTTTCCAACCTCCAACTGCTTTAAATGCTAATAATGTACCCCTCTTTGTATTTTTGTCTCTATGCCAGACTTTGTATATAACATCCTCCCTATGACCTCTCTCAATAAAATGTTGTGCCATTTCAGAAGCTTTGTCTTCAGATGTACTCACTTCACTGCAATTTTGTTTCAGCCTAAGAAAATGGCTGACTGGAATGTTCTCAACAATGTGTCTTGGATGACAACTAGAAAATTGCAGGAGGGAGTTACGATTAATACGTTTATGAAACACAGTAGTCCCAATTTCACCATTATTTTTTCTCCCAAACAAAATATCTGAAAAATGCATCTGTGTCCAATCATAACTTATACTAAATCTAAGGTTTCCATTGGACTATTCCAAATAGTGCACAAGTCTAAGTAAATTTTCAACTGTACCATTCCAAAATAATCTATATCATTTATTTAATGTCTATACAGATATACAGTACATTCTCAAAAATAGTTTATTCCTGGAATCCCTTATTGCTGCTTGTTCCTATTAGCCCAAAATATTTTGTAGCATAGTTTGGTGCAACCCCCCCCCCCCATTACTGTTCCCTTGCTTTGTAAAATGTATTTCCTCCAAAACACAAAGGAATTGTATTTCAGTACTTTTTCAGCTGATAAACATAGACACTGATTAATGTTCCTCAGTACACAGATCCACCATTGATAGTGCTGTGTACAATTATTCCAACCCTTATGTATGGGGAATATTAGTATTTATTTATTTAGTTTTTGTTAACCGGGTTAGGTGCGGTAGCCAAAGTTGGCTATTTTCAGGCACGACCGGGGAGAATACATACATAAAAGGGATGAGATTATACAATACATAGTATATAGTACAGATACATAGTATATAGTACAGGTAGGCTAGATTACAGATCAAGTCAGACAGTACTCAAGATAATACATATAGCTATGCAGAGATGACAAAAGTGACATTAGTACATGCAAAAAACAACTGAAACTGGGCTAAGTGGCAGCTATAAAGACATTTTATAGCAAACTTGTTTAGAAGTGCAGCAGTGTCTTGGCTGAAATAGGGTGGTTAGCTGTGAGGCAATAAGTGGGATCAAAGCATGTGCAGGGGTCCCGGGATAGGTAGCGATATGGTTCTTTTTTTGAAGATCGGGTGGGAGTTAGCCTGCCTCAGGGCAGGAGGGAGGGAGTTCCTGGTGGCTGGGGCAGTGCAGTGAAATGCTCCAGAGCCTTTTGAAGTAAGACACCTGGGTACGGGAAGTAGAAATTTGCTTGCTGAGCGTAGTCCGCGGGCAGGTGTCTGTGGTACAAGTAGAGCTGCAAGGGAGGAGGGGGTTTGGATATGGATTACAGAGTCTGTGAGGGTCCCTAGGGAGTATAGTCGGTAGACAGTTGGGGAGAGCCAGCCTAGGTTGCTATACAGTGTGCAGTGGTGCTTGAGGCGATGGGAAGAGGAGGCATACTGACATATGTTGTTATGGCCGACATCCCATTTATGGAGAGCAGTTTTATGGGCATTAGTAAAAGTGGAGACTCCATTTGTCAGCACCGGAAGCAGAATATCCTTGGCAATTGAAAATTTGAGGGATGGTGTTAACAGATGACAAGTCTTATAGGCGATTCCAAGTTTGCCATTTGTTGCTTTACAGGTTGACTGGATGTGCAGACTGAAATCAAGGGATTTATCAAGGAGGACTCCCAGGTATTTGAAGGATGTGACAACACAGCCAATGAGAGACCCCCCAGAGTCATGGACTAGGAAGGGTTCCTTACAGGCCCTGAGTTTGCGGGCAGTGCCAAATAGCATGGCTTGCATCTTTTTTGTGTTGAGGATGAGCTTATTAGCATTTGGCCATGTTTACACATTCCTGAAATCCAAGGAGAGGTTTTTGTTAATCATGTTAACTTTGTCAGTGATGGAGTAGAAGATGAGATCATCAGCATATAGGATAGCTGAGCAGAAGAGTATGGCATAATCTATGTTGTTGATGTATAGTGAGAAAAGAAGGAGTCCCAGGATGGAGCCCTGGGGTACTCCGATGTCAGTGCTGGTCACATCTGAGAGAGTGGAGTTGAATTTAACAAGTTGTAATCTGTTTGATAGGTCGTTGTTAAACCAGTCAACTACTGAGGATGAGAAGTTAAGTCTATGCAGGGTTGAGAGAAGCAGGGGATGATCAACAAGATCGAAAGCTTTGGTAAGATCGATAAATACTGCTCCAGTGAGCAGGCCTTTGTCCATGTTGCAGAGTACATAAGTGGAGAATTTGAGAAGAGTGGTTGAGGTACTGTGCCCTTTTCTGAAACCATGCTGAGTGTCTGACAGAAGGTTGTTCTTTATGAGATAGTCAATGGTTTGGGTTGCAACAAGCTTCTCCAGTAGCTTGCTTAGCACAGAGAGGATGGGTATGGGCCTGTAGTTCTTGATATCCTTTGGGTCTCCTTTTTAAGGACAGGCGTAACTTGAGCAATCTTCCAGAGATCTGGGACAATGCAGAGAGAGAGACAGAGTGAAAATCCTGGCCAGTGGCAAGGCAATCAATGGTGCCACTAGCTTCAGGAGTTATGGCTCGAGTGAGTCTTATCTGGGGCTAGTGTTGTTGGATATGTTTTGCAATAGCCTTTGGACCTCGGATTTAGATATAGTATACAGTGATGTCACATCCAATGTCACCAACAAAATATCCTCTGTAATTTGAATAGCCCTCATTATGTTTAAAAAAGCCATAGTATCATGTAGATACACTGGATACCCACTCACTGTTTCTTTAATATGGACATCTATATATTTAGCTAGTGCTTGGTTAATGAATCAATGCTAGATGTAATCAAGTGACCATGAGGTTTCTCTTTATCTTATGCAGTTTAGGCAAAATACACATAGTTGCCCTCACTGGATGTTTCACTGTCAAATATTTTTTAACTGTCTCAGTAATCACCTGATTCTGAATGCACAATCAATGGAATTGTCAATCTCCTGCTTATGAAGGAAAAAAACACTAGGTTTTTGAGTTTCTGGAGTCTTGGAGAGTCAGTAGTGGGGTCTTTTTTGGCGTTGTGATCCCTAATGCCCACCCTGTTCCCTCAGCAAACAATGTCAGATGTGGCATGTGGGCCCTGCATGAAGAAAGCTACAGCAGATTGTGTTAGCAACATGTGCAAAGACATACGTCTCTACCTTTAAAGACTGTACTACTATGAGGCATTGGCTTGAAACTGTACCTTGAGCTTTGGACAAGAGGTTGTGGGCTAGTGGGAAGGGTGAGCAACCCCAAAGAAGACCCCACCACTGATTTGTCAAGACTCCAGAGACCCATAACCCTAGTGATTTTCCCCTTTTGTTGCTTGTGAGTGGGGTTGGGGAGTTACAGTTGGAAACCCTAACACCACATTTTCCTACTTTTGTGGCACTAACCCGAACTCTAATTAGTGCATTAATGAAGTGTTTTGCAAAGAATATACAGTATACATAGATGTATATATTTATCTTAATCATTTCAAGATTTTATTTTTTTCTGACTCCAGCAGCGTCTTGTCTTAACATACTGTGACTGATGCATGTTTTGCAGCAAGTTGACTGACTGTTGTGTGCCTTCACTGCAGCTGTTACGGAATAAAACCAGTAGCTAGTGCCTACCTACTGATGTCAGCTGGAAAAAATAAATAAGAGGTAGCCTTTTTTCCTTCTCAGATTTAGAGTTTATGTGTGCCAAATAAGGCAAGATTTTGCCGTGGACATATGCAGTACCAACTGCCTGCCAGCTTTGTTTTAGTGCCATGTACTGTGCAGCTGTTCCATCGATTGAAAATACAAATATGTTTTTTTTCTCCTGACTCCTGAAGACTATACGCTGCTCTTGGCACACTGTGTAAGTGATAGATTTTCTACAGCTTGGCTGACTGTAATAAACTTTTGCTGAAGCTGCAGCTGCAAAATAATAAAAAGTAACTGGTAGTTACTGGTGCCTGTTGGAGAACAATATTAATAATGCTTTCTGTTATTGAGAAAATGTGATTGTTTCATTACTTCAAAACCTGGCTTTGTTACTAATGCCCTTTCTGGATATCAGTTATGTCAGTGCTTTTGTGCTGAGGTTCTTCAGCATCCAAATTGAAAGCTGTCTGTGCTGCATAGTCAGGGGTGCAGTGTGACAGCGCACAGCCAGAGTGGGGCTATATTGAGACAGCCCATCTCCACCAGAATGCATTAACTGGATATGGGGTTGGGTGGAGCAGCACCTAAGGGCTATGCACTGTACAAACACAACACATTGCTGAATATGGCCCACAAGAGAGCCCACTGGATATAGCACTGCCCAAACGGGATAGTGCCTGGGCTTCTCTGTGAGCCATATTCAGCCCTAGCATGCTAATGAGTCTATTGGGCATGCAAAGTGCTAATAGTCATGCACATTGTAGTGCCATTATCATGCCATGCAATGTGAGTGCCCATCCTGAATCATAGGTAGATTCCCTGGTGTCTTGTAGTCTGCTCCACCCCCTGATCACCCATTCTGTAATCAACCTACAGTACATCTCCCTGGTAGTCTTGTGGACCCCCCCCCATCACCCATCCTATAATGTGAAGTATAGTCCCATGTGTCTATCGGACCTTCTCTTCCCAACTGCCAATACTATAATGTGAAGTAAGTCCCTGATGCCTAGTGGACCCCCCACCACTGATTGCTAGACACCAGGTAGTAACAGGCGACTCTGTTCAGTGCATCAGTTGTAAGGTATGTCTACACTTTGCTCAATACTTGCTTGATAAGCATGCAAAACATTAATGACAGCACAATAAAACTCAGGCACTATACTTCACATTATAGGATGGGTAATCAGAGAGTGGGAGGTCCTCTGGCACCAGGGGCTATCCTTTAAAATATAGGATGGATGATTTTTGGGGGGATCCACTAGACACCAGAGACTATACTTCATATTGTAGAATGGGTGATTGGGTGGATGGAAGGTCCACTGGACACCAGGGACTATAATTAAGCAATAAAGCACGACAAGGTGTGTGTTATCGTGTAATAACATCACTACTGGGGTGGGTTGAAGCACGAGGTGAAGCCGAGTGCTTCCAACACCCTAGGAGTGATGTTATTACACAAGATAACACACACCTTGGAGTGCCTTATTGCAATTATACAATGGCTCGATGTTGTACAAAACAAAAATAAAAATAAAAATGTTTTTAGTAGATTTTTAGTAAGGCAGTATATCTTTGTTTCTGAAAAAAAAGCCATATCATCCATATGGTCATCCATAAAATCAGCACAGTGATGTTATTGTGTAATATCGTCACTGTCTCAGGCACACACTGACCAATCAGAGTCCAGGAAATTTTCTTGGCATTGTATAATTAAGCAATACTGCATGACAGGATGTGGTATATCATAAGATATCGTCACGCCCCGGGTGGTTGGGCATGAGTCTGCAGGCCGAGTGCGTCCAACCACCCGGGAAGTGACGATATCTCATGATATACCACACCCTGGAGTGCATTATTGCTATTATGAACTAAGCTGTGAAGAGAAAGTGGTTAGTAAATTGAAAGAAGAGTCATTTTGGTTTTTTTAACATTTATTTCTTGTGTGAATACTTTTGTTTTAAAGAAGAGAAAAAATAGCCCCTTTTTTGAGACAGTATAGAAATGTATAACGTTAATGGTTTTTTTAAGGTAGCTTAAAGTAAGCAAACAGTGAAGCAGGAACATGTTTCACATACTAACAGTGGTAACAGTTATAGTAAAGCAATAGCTTATGAACAGTATCATATACATATGTTTTTTATTTTTCAATTTCTTTGTCTTTATAATTATAAACATTAAATTGGATATTGCCAGACATTGTCCCTACTTGTATGTAAGGGAAGAAGTGTTTGCTTGACGGCGGTATGCAGAGGTCTTCAGTGAAGGTTTCCAGTCGGGTTTGTTTTGCTGCATGTACGGTCGGTGGATTGGATGAGCTCGTTGAGGGGATATCCTGTTCTGTTGCTGTGGGTGGAGCTGTAGGAAAGAGAAGAGACATTACTGTAATGCGTAGCTGAGTTGTGTTTTTTTTTTGTGAAGAGAGGACGAGTTCAGTGTTGCTGTGGAGCGTTATGGTGTGTGGCCTACTGTCGTCTGAACTTGTGCTGCTTCAGAAAGCTGAGCGGTATGCAGGTTTTGGGAGGTGCATCGTCGACTGAATGTTTGTGGGCCAGAAGTTCTAAATTGCTGAAGTGCGGGCTGATTTTGTGATTTACTGTGTGCGACTTTTTGGGCAGATGTAGAGATTTTTTTTGTCTTACCAGAAGTGATGGTGAGTTGATGTGGGATGGAGTCATGTTTTTTTCATCTTCTGTGGATGTTGACATCTGTGGAGAAGAAAAAAAGGACGTTAGATGTTATGTGAATGAATGGGGGAGGGGGTTGATGTACTTACCAAGTTGTGGTGTGTATTTGTATTTGGGCTTGACTGCTGGGTTGATTTGTATTTTTTGGCAGGGACTGCTGTTTCTTCCGGTGGGATTGTGGGTGCTGATTTCTCTGTTGGTATGCTGGCTAATTTTGTAACAGATTGAAGATATGTCTCAGGCAGTTCTGTGTTGGTGTTAACTGTCGTTAGGATTTTGCTCCACTGCTGTCTGTCCGTTAAAGAGGGCTGCCAATAGCTTTGAATTGATGTTTCCGATTTGTGGCCAGTAACGGACATTATTTCTTTTGTTTCTAGTCCGGCTTTAGAGAGAAGTTGCACTGCGGTGCTTCGTAGGCTGTGGTTTGTGTATATTTTCTCGAGGTTTACTTCTTTACAGATTCTGGGGAGCACAGAAGCCAGGTAATTTACACCTAAGGGTTCTTTACTGTACCATATAGGCTGTTTGTCTAGGAAGGTTTGTGGTAGTCATTTGGGATGGCAGTATAACGCTGGGGCATCCAGTGGAAGTTTTCTTAGGTACAGCTCGAGGCTTCTGACAGGGCACAGTGGGTCAGTGGGATTTTCAAACATGAAGCCTCGTGTTCTTTCTTTATTCCTTTCCAATGGATCGTTGTGATTTTTAGTGTACTTATTACACGCTAAAGATACATATCGCAAGCCTTGTTCGTTGCTGTGGAATACTAAGCTACTTGGTTTTAACTGTCGGACTCCCTCTTTCCCTCGTCTAGCGAAATGAAGCTGTAAATCTAGCCAAACCTTGCATAGTAAACCTGGTGCTGTGTTTGGGTTAAGGGCTGCTGAATTTTTTATTTGAAGCAGATGGTTTTCAGATAATGCTGGGTGGTGTTTTGTTATATCCTTTCCTTCACGCTTTATGTTTTTGATAACTCCAATGAATACATTGTTTGACGTTGTGAAGGAAGGGTTAGTCATTAAGCTGAAATTTCTGTTAAGAAGCAGTTCATTTAAAAAACAGTTCAGACCAGCTCGTATTCCTGTGTAACTAGTTATCCCATATTCTTGCCTATTTGCTGTTCTAACGCTGCCATAAAATTCACGAAGCAATGTATTTAAATTTTCAGGTGTTACTGTTGCAAAGTCAATGTCTATTTCTTTTTCTGTCAGCCAATCTTTTAAGACATTCACTGCCCAATTAGTTTGACGTGTTGTATTCTGCTCGTTTTTATTCATTTCTATTTAGTTTAACTGCTCAGCTGTTACCTGTATATGGCGTTTTGTTTCCTTTCTTACAGTTGGTTTACTCATTTTTTTTTTTTGAAATTTTTTCAAGGTGTTTTCAATGCCCAAGTTGAAGTTTACTTGGTAAGATGCTGCTTCTCTTTCCATTTGAGGTAAGTGTTAAGTTCTGTCAGGGGTGTAGTGATATGGTAATTAGAAGGTTTGGTCTGTTGCTGGGTCTTTTTTTGGTGTGATGATGTAGCTAGATATCATCACACCTTTAGTGAGGAACTGACCAATCAGAGTTTAGGATTTTTTTTCCCTAGTTCATAATTTACATTATGGGGTAGGCAATTGGGGTTGTCCACTAGACTACTAGGGAGATGTGAGTTGATTACACAGTGGGTGATGTGGGGGTGTAGCCATTACACCAAGTTAAGGGCAGGGTTTCAGAAGTGGTAAACAGCATTGCAATGGTAGCTGTTTAGCACTGCTGATACCTTTGAATATATACTGATGTGCTGTTTATGCATGAGGGTGCCATCATTTGCTTAGGCGCAGCTGTATATTTTGCATGGCTATGTTGTCAGTTTGAGCAGCACAGTGGGGGCCTCTGACTATGGCCCCCACCCTAACTGCTGGCACTAACCCAGTTAGTGCTACACTAACAGAAATAAGTGAAGTGGCAACACCTTGAAAAGGATTTGGTGCTATGTAACACAAGGATGCAAAACACAAAACATACAGCACCCAAACCAATGTTGTGTATTTATAAAAATGTATTACAAAAATGTGCTCAATTGCTCAATAACAACCACCTGGCTAAAATACACCTATATGGTGGCAGGTATTATTCATATACTGCAAAACCCAAAAGTGCCACACTAACCCAATAAGTGCCAAGCTAGTCATTCATAGTACTTTCTTATTTTGGGCCCACCGTGTCCCAAACCTGAAAGACCATCAGAGGGCAAGGTCCCCCTTCCTCTGGGTTGAGATGCAGATGAGGTACACTGATAAGTCCTGAGAAAGGAAGAAACGTGTTTATGTTTTCTGTTGTCAGCCTTTGCAGTTGTGTAAGAGACTATTTATCACCATACACTCATACCCTTACAAAAATATGAGTGTGCTGCTTACATGCAGAATGCATGCCACATCGTTAATTGTGCAATGTTTGCATGTGGTTCACATACACAAAGAGAACCTAAGTGAACCAGGTCTATAAAGCACATCAGGTTCTCATGCTGCACATCAGGTTTGCATGCTGCAAGATTGATATGTGTACAGCAGGTAAGCTGGTGTGAACATTTTCTAAAAATCACATCAGGTTCGTGTGTTGCATGCTTGACATGAGTGCAGCAGTTAAGCTGGTGTGAACATTATTTAAAAATCACATCAGGTTCACATACTGCACACTTGCCATTTGTGCAGCAACTAAGCTGGTGCAAATTTCATCTAAAAAACACATCAGTTTCTATTCCTTATACTACTGCTAGCAATTAGAGCCATTAAAATACCCTTTTCATTGATTTCCCATTACAGTTAGGTAAACTCATTAATTCTGATCCTTTTGCAAGTTGTTTAATAGCTTTTGACTTTTGTCATTAAATTGACATTAATTTGTAAAGTATCGTTTGCTTGCTACATTAAATGCTAGGATATAGTCAGCCAACATCCCCCAATCCCAGATGTGCGATGAGGGGCCTCTGTGTTGTGAAGGCTGACCTTTTTGTTTTGGGCCATGTAAATTCCCTTATGCATATTTAGTGCTACAAATGTGTTTCTCCATGACTGTTATTGCTCACTTACCTTCCGTTTGTCATTCTGTAAGGAACATATACACTATGGCCATGCTCAGCACTCTTTGTGCTTAGAGTCTTGGAAGCATGCACCATAACCTACATTTTGTTACTGAAATGAGGGACATGGACACTCAAAGTGGGGGTCAATGAGGGACACTAACCCTCATGATTATTGGGACACATCCTGAAACATGGAGTTACAGTAACTCAGAACACTGTAAAAACCATTGTATTTTCTTGTACCGATGTTAGCACCTGAGAATGCAATTCTTCCATAAAGAATAGGTGCCATTTATTTAGGACAGAGGGAAGCAGTTGATCCCTTCCCCCCTCCACAGACACACACATTTGTGCCTAGGTTGTTCTTATGGTGTGGCAATAATGGTATTAAATTTGGATTTAATCTTTTGCACAATAAATGCCCCCCAAGCCTGTGTGCACTTACGCTGCAGGTGCACTTCTGACTCGGCTGTGTCTGTATTGGGTTGTCCACTCTTTCCACCTGTTAGCGGCGGCACCATCACACATGATGTGGAGGAGCTCCAGCCAAGCAAGAGCACATGAATCTTTCAAGTGCAACACTGTCTTTCCCACCACAGAGTAGACAGACTTCACACTACAGCTTGGAGGAGACAGTGAGCATTGAACTCTCAATAGCAGTATTGTGGCAGCATATTTTTGTGGGTCTACTCTTAGTGAGTCTCCAGCTCCCTTAGTGGTTGAAAGGGCAGGGGGTGAGCTAGAAGCTAACTTGAGACTAGGCTATCTACTTACTCTACTAGGCTCACCTTGCAAAAAAAAAACAGTATTGGCCCTCCACAGCAGCAAGCTAGGCCTAACAGCAGTGTTGACAGTGGTGAGGTGGGCCTTCATAGGCCTTAAGCAGTGTAGTGTGGCAGTAGACATTTTATTTATTTATTTAGTTCTTGTTTACCGGGGTAAGTGCACTAGACAAATCCTGCCTATTTTCAGGCACGACCCAGGAGAGAGGGATACAGATGAATGCCAACTGACCTCGAACCAGATTAAGCTGTTGGTGTTATTTTTTTTAGTGAATGAGGGAAATTTGGCCAGGACACCAGGGAAATTCCCCTACTTCCTGCTTCCTGTAAGCAGGGGGGACCCATTTTCTGGTGGGACCAAGATGGCGGAGGAGGAGACTGAAAGAGTGAGGTTGGTGGATGAAGAATCAGTGGAGCTGCTTGGAATGGATATTGCAACTGAAGTATCTGTCTCTGTAGATGCGGCGGCTGGGGAGCACCCGAGGGGTGGCCAGCTTATCGCCTGCGATACCATTTCTAATATAGAGTCGGGAGACATACTTGATTTACACCAAAAAAAAAAACAGTGTTTAGAAGAGGAATTGGTTCGAATTAAACAGCAGCTGGATGATTCGCTAGCACAGCGAGATGATGACCGTAAAAGAAAACGTTCAGCGGTTTCTCCGCTATCGGAGAACTCTTTGGGTCCTTTGAAGGTGTTGGCGACTGTAGAGCACGGTAATACACTTCCAGACCAGGAAGAAAGGCCCCCACAACATGACTGGAGCGAGGGTGATGACGCCGGCTGGTCACCCGAAAAAGCACTCTTCTCAGCCAGATGGATGTCCCCTGCACAAGGAGTCTGGCAGCCAGACCTGGGTTGTTTACCGGTAGGATAAACAAATCCGTTGCTTTCCTCTCCTATGATGGATTCAGGAGGGACATTTGCTGTTTCAGGTACTGTTGCCTCTGGGGTTTCGGAAAAACAACAGGGGGTGGGGGTAACTTTGGATTCTTCACAATCTGATCAGAGGACTGTTTCACCAGGGAAACCGGAGGTGTCTGTTGCGGGCCCCCCCCAACTTATGCAAGCCACTTCCATAAAACTATCGATTTGGTGAAACGTAGAAATGCAGTAAGGTTGCAATATATGGGACAGAAGGAGTCGACACCTGATCGTTTTCATGTGGGGAAAATCTTGCTTAAACAGTCCATGGGGTTTTCCCCTTCAGAGGTTTATGCCTTAATCCATGCACCAGGAGAAAGTACTTTTGATGTTAGTTTTCATACTCCAGCTTTGCTGGAGAAATTCTGGTGTAGATTTTCAAATTTAAAAACTAACCCTTTATGGGTAGATTTTCTGGTGATACCCTTGACTAAATAACCTTTTAGGGTAATTACTATTCTTATTCACAATGAGGGGGTTAATATAACTGATGTTGTATACTGGTTAGAAAAACGATGTACTATTCAAGGAAATCCTTCTCCAGTTATGGATGATGAAGGTTTTTGGACTGGGGGTTGGAAGTTTAGGATTAAATTACACCAAACGGAGCAGGATGTTATTCATTTGCCTAATTGTTTTTTCATAGGTCTGGATAAGGGGTTTCTGTTTTATCCTGGGCAGCCTAGGATGTGCTTTAAATGTGGATCCACAAGACACATTAGTACTACATGTGAGGTATTGAAATGTACGTATTGTGGGGAATTAGGCCATGTTAGTGCACATTGTTTTCAAGACCCCAAATGTAACCTTTGTGAGTAGGTGGGTCATGTGTTTACTGACTGTCCTTGGGGCAGCCAGGAACACAAAAAATGCTGATTTTAGAGTTCAGAATTATTATATTAAAGAGGCTATTTCCCCCACTGTGTTTTCTGGGCCTCAACCTCCTGATAAAAGACATATGCCACAGATACCTGAATGTGGACCTCCCCCCCCCCATTTTGGTTGTTGAAACAGAGGGTGTTTTAGCACAGTCCGCTGCACAGGAAAAGTTGGGGGGGACCATTATTTCGTCAGATCCTTTACCTAGTTCTCAAGATTTTGTTGTGGTTCATCCAAAGAGGGGGAAGGGTGTTAGGCCAAAGGGTTTGAAAAAAAAACATCTGAACCTTTGGAAGAGACGAATACTTATGAGGTATTGCGAGATGTTTCTTCAGATCAGGAGACAGAACATACTGAAGTGGCAGGAAGTCTGCTCTTGGGAGGGGATTTATTGGATCCAGGTGGACCGCGGGTTGGTACCTCCGGGCCTAAAACTAGTGGTAGGATTACCCGGGCCTCTAGCAAAATAAAGTGAGGTGTCTTTTCACTTTTTGACTTATGATTGATCTTCAGTTATCAGTTTCATATTGCATCTTTAAATGTAAATAGTATCCAGTCGAATTTAAAAGACTGGCTACATATGAGGTTTTTACAATCTGATTTAGATTGTATATTTTCAAGACGTCCGTCTGCATTCTCCAGGTCTTTTGGAGGCGGCCTCTGTGGGTTGGTTGTGGGGGGATAGCTACTGGTCACAGGGGTCTGAACAGTGTTCAGGGGTAGGGATTTGTTTTTTTTCTCCAGTAAAAATAATTAGGCATTTAGAAATTTTGAAAGGGAGGGTTCTCATGTTAGATATTGTTTGGAAAAATGTACCTATGAGGTTAATAAACATATATGCACCCCAATTAAAATATGAAAGGTAAGGCTTTTTCGCACCATACAACCTTTTTTATTTACTAGTGTGCCGGTTGTTTTTGGAGGGGATTTTAATTGCTCTTTCCCTCAGAGTGGAAGTAATATATTTGGGAAAAAACAATATTGTGATGTCTCTTGTTTGTTGAAACTCATTTCTGAAGTAGGTCTCATTGATGTGTTTGGGTCTGGTAATATAGGAGCTTCCCACACATATGCCTGTGGCCCTCGCACATCACGGATTGATTATTTCTTTATTTCCGCCGGTTTTAGCATTCGTAAAGCCGTGGTTAGTGATGTGGCAACTTCTGATCATCGTATGTTAGATTTGATAGTAGGAAATCTACCTGAACAAAGGCGGGGTCCAGGGTTCTGGAAGTTAAATATTTCCTTGTTAGATTTACCCATGGTACAGGTAGGGTTTCAATATATCATGAAAGCTAGGAAATCTGTGTTTTTCCTTTATGAGGACAAAAATCAGTGGTGGGAAGATTCGAAACATGATTTTCGTTCTTATTTCCAGTCAGTGGGGAGGCTTAATGGTTCTTTTAAAAAACAAACTTTGTGGCAACTTAGAGCACAGCTTCGGATTTTGGTGGCCCAATACTATGAAGAGGGTAAAGGTGATTTGGGTGCTATTAAGATTCTTAAAAATAAATTATCAGTTTTCCAAAAGAACTGATGCAGGGGTGATCAAACAGCAATGGTACCGGTTTTTGAAAAGTCTGATACTGTTCCTTTGACACCCTGGCTCAGGTTCGAACAGAGAATTATGGAGGCCTTGCAGCTCCCTAATGGTACGAAGGTCACAGACAGCCCAGCTATAGTGAATGAAATTGAGAGGTATTTTTCCAAAATTTTTACAAGTACTGATTTGTCAAAGGCTGCAATATCAGACTGGTTGAAGGGATGTGACCTCCCTCATATTTCTGAAGAGTGTGGTCGAAATTTAGTTTCTCCTATCACTGCTGCAGAACTTAAGCAAGTTATTTGGACCCTTTCTAAAGGAACGTCCCCTAGGGTCTGATGGCCTATCACATGCCATTTATAAAGTAATATGGGAAGTACTAGGGGATGAACTTGTGGTAGTGTTAAATGATGCTCTTAATACAGGAGTTTTACCACCCAGTATGTATGAAGGAGTTTTAGTTCTTTATTCAAGGGTGGAAATAAAGAAGATTTAAAAATTGGAGACCAATCACTTTGTTAAATACCGATAGTAAAATCTTGATGAAGGTATTAGGAATAGATTGGTGAATACGTAAATGATATAATTCACCCACACAGTTTAGTGGGGTACCCTCACTGAAAATACAGGATGCCCTGATTCTTATTAGAGAAATTCTGCATAAAGGCACTACTCAGGAATTATTAGGACATTTAGTTAGTATAGATCAATCTAAAGCTTTTGATAGGGTTGAATATACCTATATGTGGGCAGTTTTTCTAAATATGGGTTCCCAGATAAGTTTATTTTATGGTTGCAAATATGCTATAAACACATTTGTTTATTTCCTAGTATGAATGGATGGATAGGAGGTAAGATTTTAGTCAATAGAGGGTGAGGCACGGTTGTCCTCTAAGTCCTCTCCTTTATTTGTTGTCTCTGGACCCATTATTATACAGATTGAATAAACAGGATGATATAATGGGTCTCTCCGTGAGTAGTATAGATTTACAGATTAAAACTATTACTTATGCAGATGATTTGTGTTTAATATTAGCAGACAAATCATCAGCCTTTTTGGCTCATGATGAGTTGAGAGTGTTTTCAGAAGTAACTGGTTCTGTAATCAACTACCAGAAATGTAGTATTTTATCCATTGGTTGTGAGGGTACAGTATGGAGTTCAATATGGCATTTTCCAGTAGTGACCTCCTATATTCGAATTTTGGGTATTTTTTTTGGTAGTCCTGATCCCCAGTTTTATAATTGGGAAGAAAAATTTCGTACTGCACAAGGTTTGGTAACAAAATGGAATTCTTGGCGTATGTCTAAACGTAAAAGGATATATATGATAAAATCACATCTGTTACCATTGTTTCAATTTTGTCGGTAGTATTTCTATCCCAAAATTACTGGAAACTTCAGTGTACAGTGTGTTTTTCCAGTGTCTTTGGGGGAGTCGCCTAAACCCTATTAAAAGAGGGATTACCTATTTACCTATCACCCAGGGAGGCTTGGGAATGATTAATCCAATAATTTTTTTTCATGTTACCTTTCTTTTTCACAATATTGTCCCATTGGCTCATAATGAGGTAAGATTATGGTGCCCCTGGGTTATGGATGAGTTTGGATCCCTATTAACACAGTGGGCCTCTTCAGGCTCCCTTTCTAAACAGGTGAACATTTTCTTTTTAGCTAATTGTTGGAAGGATGTGGTGGGTAAACTCAAACTCTGGGAATTGCCTTATCGCTATCTGACTACTGGCAGTCGGAAAATGGTATTTGACTGGCTGTTGCTAACCTGGTTCCATGAGGAACCCTGGTTTATGATACTTCCCTCAGCTAATATACAAATTATGACAAGTTTTCTTCATTGTCCCCGAATTCCAACATTTATGTGGATTTTATATGCTTGCACCACCAAAAATTGGGGTAAAAGGAACATAAAGCATAAGGGTGTAGTGGAACAATGTGTCCTAGAATTGATACGTGTAGTGGGGTGGTTGAGACTATGCAGCATTTGTTCATAGATTGTCCCTATGTGGTTGGATTTTGGACTTCTTTTCATAAATATTGGGTCTCTGGGCCTTTTCAGAGGGAGGATCCGGATGCATGGGTTAGGAACATTTTACCAGCTGCATGGGTCCAGTTCGACTCTGGGGCATTATTGTTATTTATGGGACATGTCAAGTTTCAATTATGGCAAGCCCACTGCGCATTAACTTTAAGACAGCAGGTATTGTCTAGTGCTTATGTGTTTTCGACGGTTCAGAAAGAGATTTTTAGATGGAGAGACTATGAGCACAATACAGCCTCCCCTGATCTTTATAAATATGTGGTGAGACATATGTCTTGGCTGGATACTGGTGAACATGATACTTTCTTTGTACCTGATAGTTAATTATTTTCTTTCTATAATTTTTTTAAATAAGAATAGGATATTGGTCTTTTTTTATATAATACTGTTTTCATTTCTGTTTCATAACAATTTATATAATTTTGTCCGATCTCCATTCTGTAGTTTTATGGTGTGCATTTGTTTCCAGTTAGTATTTCTGTATTAGATTGCCATTTCTGATGTATGACTGTACTACTTATTTATTTTGTTATGATTTGTAATTTTTTTTCTTCCTTTTTGCGAGGTACTACTGTTTTTTGTATTACTTTTTGTTCCTTGAAAACAATTTTTTCCCCTTACTCTTTTAGTGGGGGAGGTTTTAGCTTTTCCGTTTTGGGATTTTATAAATGAAAGTTTGTATTGTATGCTTGATGACATGCTTATTTTTTGTTTATTTTAAGTTTGTCTTATGATTTTGTATGCAGTAACACTATTAAGTATGTATTTTATTTCCTTTATTTTGTGGATAAAAATTTCCCTTACTTTTTTTGGGGGGGTTCCCTTTTGTCATGGGATTAGATTTGAGTTTCACTTCTGTCTTAGACAAACCCTTTCGATATGTATGATTGTAATACTTATTTGCTTTTGTTATGATTTGTACTTTTCTTTTGTGTGAGGCAACACTGGTTTTTATTGATTTGTTTTGTTATTTAAATAAAAAATTCCCCTACTCTTTTTGATAAGTGCCATGGGATCTTTAACATCCACCTGAACTACCACCAATCCAGGCAGATGGGACCTCAGTTTAACGTCTCATCCGAAAGACAGCACCTCGGAAGTGCAGCACCCCTCTCATGCTGCACTACAGTGTCAGTATTGGGATATTAACCCAAGTGCCAGATGTGGGAACTGAACCCACAGCTCTCTGATCTCCTCACCTCAGAGGTGAGTGTGCTACCTACTGAGCCACTGACACCGACAACTTCAAACAACTTTGACACTGACATGTCAGCTGCCAATCAAGAAGCAAGCAACACAGGTTGGGTGGGTTTGGATGGTGCGGTGACTTGGTTGCAGACCACAATGGGGACCCTGGATGGTCAGTTCTAGCATCCAGCTTCTGGCAGAAGGAAAGAGAAGCAGACTGAAGACTGGGCTGGTGACACACTGGGCCAGGCCACAGGTTCTGGCCAGATGACTGGGTAAGTAAAAGTAAATAATTTTTTGACAGGAGGATTGGGGAAGGAGGAAGGACTGAAATATTGATTTGTTTTTCGCATTTCTGCACCTTTTTGGCAGCTTCATGACCCATATGGGATGGGTATTGAATAGAATGGAGTTGGGAACAGAAATTGGGGCAAAGTTTTTTTTGGGGGGTGGGGGTCAGAACTTCAGCCAGGAAACAGATTGGTTAGTAACTGGGTGTGTTTAAGCCCAGATCTGATGCACTGCTCCAGGGTATAGACAAATGAATCATACATTTGAATTTTTCCTGATCTACGTATCACTTTTCATTCACAACAAATAAATTTTACCTTTTAGAGATGTTCCAGAGCTTGCCACCTAGGGGCTAACTAGCACCTGGCCTGCTCAGGTTGTTGCCCCCCCCGCTGAAATCTAAAATGACACCCCTGCCATAAAGTCTAAATTTACAGGACATTCTCTGTGTGAGCAGCATGTTTTCCTTGAGGGATGGTTGAGGGGCAGAGCAGTTTTCAGGGGTAAAATGAGGCTTGTCCCTTGCATTCAGGGACAGTTGAGTGGTATGGTATGCACAGACTATTGGAGCCCCTCTATAGTCAGGCTTATGCAGCCCCAGTGAGGCTGACCTCCACATCCCCACACTCATGCACTTTATGACATAGGGCAAGGGAAAGTGCAGGGGCACGCCTCATTGAAATGAATAGGGTATTTTTTATTACTATTTTACACGTTATTGATGGAGAGTTGAAGATTAATGAAGGCCACTGCTCGACTAACAAGGGCCTTGTTAGTAGAACAGTGGCCTTTGTTAATCTCCAAGTCACCATCATAATGTATAAAATAGTAATAAAAATAACCCCATACATTTCAAGGGGTCATGCCTCAGCACTCTGACCCATGGACATCATCTCTTAAAGACTCCTGCCTCTGGCCCCCTAGTACTCAGGTAAGAGACCCTTGACTTATACTTGGTGGGTTGTCTGTAGTAGCATGGTCATACCCGCTACAGTGTGTGTGCATGTGGCCATGTGGGTGGGCTTCGAACTATTGCTACATTTGTGTTTGCCCCTTAAAGTCTATTTGCATGGAAGCATTCAAAACTATGGAGAGAAAATAGTAGGAGTACTGACCAGAATGAAGTAATTAAGTTGTTTTGTGGGTAAGTGTGTGTATTGTGGGTGGGAAGAATCACATGTGTTTCCATTAGTAAGTGTGCTACAGTTCAACTGTGCAGCTGAGATGAGGGTGGACAAGAAAAGTAAAAATCAGTGGCTACAAGCATGTCACATGTGTGCAGATATATGCAGATTTGTACTGAAG
Organism: Neoceratodus forsteri; assembly: GCA_016271365.2. NCBI lineage: Eukaryota > Metazoa > Chordata > Ceratodontiformes > Ceratodontidae > Neoceratodus > Neoceratodus forsteri. The sequence goes on along the minus strand of CM057449.1, from coordinate 1,696,406,276 downwards.
TACAAGCGAGTTATTTGTATGCTAGCAATATAGCTTAGTGGTTAAAGGCACTGAACTGCAAACCAGGAAACCTGAAGAACTGGGTTTAAATCTTGTCAGCCCCCACTTGTATAGTGTGTGATCCTGAGGAAGTCACTTAATTTTAATTTGTGCAGTTATCAGTGACCACTTGCTTTTTGCCTGCATACCACATGCATACAGTCTGTTACAATTTACCATAAAAAGAATGTTTTCCACACTCGCTTGTTGCACATTTGCTGCATGCATGCCACATGCATGCAATCGGTTCCAATTTAACATTTAAATCATGCTTGCAGCATGCATATCACTTGGGTAGTTTTATGCGTGCAGCATGAAAACATTTCATATAATTATTTCTATAAGGGTACTTTAAGCAGAACAAGCCTAAATTATTTTATGGAGATTTGCATATTCTTTCCATGATGATTTGCATTGTTGGGGAATGTGTGATTTTGTAGTTTCTTTTTTTTTTCTTTTTTACACCAGACTTTGTTACCAATGCCTTTTCTGGATAACCCTTACATCATTGATTTTGTGTTGAGATTCATTGTTTTTTAGACTTTCTTGTTTGAAGCTTTCCATTACCCAAATCTATAAGACTACTATAGGGCTGGTTCCTCTTTCCTCTGGGTTGAGGCACATATAAGACACACTTTTATCTGTATTTTCTGTTCTCAGCCATTGCAGATTGTGTGAGAGGCCATTTGACGTCATACACACCTTCCTAATGCAGAACCAGTCTATATTATTTCATGGTGATTTGCATATAAATCCTATGATGCTTATCATTATTGGAGAATGCGTCATTTTGTATTTCTTTAAACCTGGCTTTGTTGCTAATTCCCTTCCATGATAACACTTGCCTCAGTACGTTTATGCCAAGCTTCTTTGCCTTTTGGATAACTTTCTTATTTTGGGCTCACCATGACCCAAACCCTTTAGATCATCGTAGGGCTAGCTCCTCCTTCCTCTGTGTTGAGATACTGATGAGACACACTAATGAGTCCTGAGAAGTATGAAACATGTCTGTGTTTTGTTCTCAGTGACTGCAGACTGCACAGGAGTTCATTTTGCACCATACACTCCTGCATACATTAGAGTCAATATAAATGCTTTCATTGGGGACTTGCATATGCTTCCCATGAAGTACTGCATTATTGAAAAATGAGTGATTTTATATTTTTTTTAATCTGGCTTTGTTTCTGATGCTCTTCCTTGGTAACTTTTGCCTCTGTTCTTTTGTACTGATGTTCTCTATTAATTTATTAATAATAATAATCTTTATTTATAAAGCATAATTCATAAATATCAAAGCACTTTGACAACAAACTGACATAAAACTCTATAAAAAACATAAATAATAAAAAATTCAGTGATGACCTACAAAACAGATTAATCTCAGCTAACAGAAAAAGCAAAATTAAATAAATATGTTTTCAGTGCCGCTTTGAAGCACTCCACAGTCTGGCACTCTCGAACCCGACGAGGGAGAGAATACCACAGTGTGGGGGCTACAAAAGCAAATGCTTGAGCCCCAGATGTCTTCAACTGAACCCTAGGAATCTCTAGCAATCCCTCATCAGCGGGGCAGAGTGGATGGGATGGCCAATAGGGACGAAGAAGTTCTTGAAGATAACCCAGTCCCTCTCCATATATGGCTTCATAGGTCAGCAAACCAACCTTCCGCCATTGAACTGGCAACCAGTGCAGCTCACACAGCACAGGTATAATATGGCTAGATTTAGACAGCCCAGTCAGTAACCTGGCTGCTGCATTCTGCACCAGCTGCAGATGGCGGATATCAACCCCTGGTAGCCCTAGGTAAAGGGCATTACAGTAATTCAGGGGTGAAGTCACAAAGGCATGGACCTGTGTTGGAAGGTTGTTGGGTGGAACCCGATACCTAATCTGGGCGATGTTCCTCAGATGGTAAAATGAGATCTTGATGACAGATAACACCTGAGATTTCAGGGTCAACCCCTCATCAAGAATAATGCCTGGACTACGCACCCATTCAGAGGTCCTCAGCTGGCAGCCTCCAAGTACCAATCTGGATGTCTGCCCTGCCAAAGACCCCCTCTACTTGACGACCAGGATCCACAACCAAAACCTTGGTCTTATCAGGATTCAGCTTCAACCAATTGGCCCTCATCCAGTCCTGGATCTCGGATAGGCAGTTATTAAATACCGGGACTGCAACATACTGATTAGGTGTAAAGGACATGTACAGCTGAGTATCATCTGCATAGCAGTGAAAACTCAGTCCGTACCATCTAACAATGTCCCTTAGTGGCAACATGTACACCTCAAACAACATGGGTGATAGCACAGAACCCTACGGGACCCAACATGGGATGGAGAAAGCCTCAGAGGAATAAATCCCCAACACTACTCTTTGAGACCTGCCAGTGAGGAAGGAGTGAAGCCATCTGAGGACTGTACCTGACAGTTCACAGATCAACCACAGGTGCTTCAGCAATATATCATGGCCCATGGTGTCAAAAGCTGCAGAGAGGTCAAGGAGGACAAGATGGTATGACTTCCCTGATCTCTCACAATAAGGAGGTCATTGAGCACCCGAATAAGGGCAGTCTCAGTACTGTGCCTCTTCCTAAATCCCAACTGGAAGGGATCATAGATGTCATGGATGGCAAGATGATCCTCCAGCTGCAGCACAACCACCTTCTCAATAACCTTAACCACAAAGGGAAGGTTATAGACAGGCCTGTAGTTGGTGAGACAAGCCGGGTTGAGAAAAGATTTCTTAAGGGGGAGAGTCACCACTGCTTCCTTGAAGGAGTCAAGAAACTCCCTAGTCTCTAATGAACACTGGACAATCTCAGCCAGAACCAGGCTGATGACCACAACACACCCCAAAAGGAGGCAGGTTGGGCCCGAATCCAAACTACAGTAGATCAGCCACATACTCTGGATGATCTTCATGACATCCAAGTTTGCCACTTGATTAAAAGTTGACCAGTCGGACCGATGTCCTATGACCCCCAACGATCACCTCAACACCCATTAGAGCGAGCTGAACTGATCTCTGCCTGATGCTGGCAACCTTATCTGCAAAGAGGAGAGCAAACTCATCACATTTACCTTGTGACAAGGCTCTCCATGACTGCAGACAAGCTGGATTGCACAGTCTGTCCATGCCTAAGAGCTGAGCAAATCGATTCCCTGCAGCAGAAATCTCCCCGGACAGGAACTCTGCCTTCTTACGGGAGATCACTGATTGATACTCCACGTAATGAGCCATCATTCTAAGCTTGTCAGCATCAAGGCCAGATTTCTGCCAGCTTTGCTCTAGTCTTCACCCTGCTCTCCTCATCTCCCTCAAGGTCCCATCAAACCATGGTGACCAAGGATGAAGGGAGAGGGGTTGAACACAGACAGGAGCTATGGAGTCCAGAGTTGCCACCACAGCATTATTATAGTCCTACAGTAGATTCTCTGGACCCATGCTTGCACTCATACAGCCCAATAGGTCCATTACCACCATCAGGCCATCTGGGGTCACACCCCTTAATGGGCAATACAAGACCATCTCCAGAGGGGCAGACCAAGAAATTGAACCTGAAATGGTCAGACCAACAGACCGGTTCCACCAGAAAGTCAGCGCTTTTCATACCCAGTAGGAAACCAGGTCTAATGAGTGCCCCGATATATGGGTGCCAGAGGAAACTACCTGTGTGAAGCCCAACACATACATTAATTGGAGGAAGTCATGCCTAAAATGCAAAGTTTCGTCATCAATCCAGGCGTTGAAGTCTCCCAGTACCATCACTCTGGGAAACTCCAGCACTGTGTCGACAATGAAGTCTGCGACTTCCTGCGTAAATTGCTTCCCATCCCTGGGTGGATGGTAAATGAAAAGAATTTTGCACCCCACGCCTGTGCCCACGATGCAGTCACAGGATCAGGTCTCCCCCACCAGCATATCTAACAGGCCCAACTCTGTTCTAAAACAAATGGCAACATAAACATAGAAACATAGAATTTGATGGCAGATAAGGACTGCTTGGCCCACCCAGTCTGCCCATTTCCCTACCTAATGGATAAGCTGCAGATCCTAGTTAACCAACAGTCTACTTCTTCCTACCACCGCCCCATAGAATTGCCTTATGACTGTCCCATGCATTCTTGAATTCCACCACTGTTTTTGACTCCACAACCACCTCCGGAAGGCTGTTCCATGCATCCACAACACTCTGTGTGAAAAAATACTTCCTTACATTACCTCTGAGCTGCCTACCCCTCTATCTTCAAATTGTACCCGCTTGTTCTTGCACACCTCTTTTTCTGACAGATGCTACCCTCTTGGACTTTGTTGATTCCCTTGAGGTACTTGAAAGTTTCTATCATGTCCCCCCTCTCCCTCCATTCCTCAAGGCTATATGTATTAAGCTCCGTAAGTCTCTCTTCATATGTCTTCCGGTGCAGACCACCCTGCACCATTTTAGTTGCCCTCCTCTGGACTGCCTCCATCCTGTTTATATCTTTGCGGAGACTGGGTCTCCAGAACTGCATGCAGTACTTCAGATGGGGTCTCACCAGCTGTCTGTACAGAGGAATAACAACTTCCTGTTTTCTACTGGTGATACCTCTCCCTATGCAACCCAGTATCCCCCCAGCCCTCCTTGCTGCCCTCTCACATTGCTTGCCCACCTGTAGATCATCTGATATGACTACCCCCAGGTCCCTTTCCATTTTTGTTGTTGTTAGTATCTCACCCCCCCATTGTGTACTCTTCCCCTAGGTTTTTGTTTCCCAGGTGCATTACCTTGCACTTCTTATCACTGAATCTAAGCTGCCATACATTTGACCATTCCTCCAACCTTGCCAAGTCCCTTCTCATCGTTTCCACCCCACCTTGTGTATCAAATCTGTTGCAGATCTTTGTGTCGTCTGCAAAAATCATACTTTTCCTTCCAGTCCCTCTGCAATGTCTCTTATAAAGACATTGAAGAGGACCGGTCCTAGTACTGAACCCTGTGGTACCCCACTAGTAACCCCCCTTTCTTCAGACTTGACTTCGTTTACTATCACCCCCTGTGTCCTGTTCTCCAGTCAATTCTTTACCCAGGCTACCATCTTGGGACCCACTCCCAGGATGACTAACTTGTTTATTAATCTTTTGTGTGGGACTGTGTCAAATGCCTTGCTAAAGTCTAGGTAGACCATGTCCACAGCTCCTCCCTGATCTACTACTTTGGTCACCCAGTCAAAGAAATCTATTAGATTCGTCTGACATGACCTTCCTGCTGTGAATCCATGCTGCCTTGGGTCCTGTGCCCCTCTGGCCTCTAGGTACTTGACAATTTTTTCCTTCATTATGTGATTCCATCATTTTCCCTATCACTGAGGTTAAACTAACAGGTCTGTAGTTTCCTGCTTCTGACCTGCTCCCACTTTTGTGAAGCGGAATCACATTTGCCATCTTCCAGTCCTCAGGTACCACCCCATCCTCCCATGATTTGTTAAAGAGGGTAGTCAGTGGTGTCACTAGTTCTACCCCTAGTTCTTTTAGAATTCTGGGATGAATCCCATCAGTCCCCACTGCTTTGTCCACCTTCAGTTTTAAGAGTTCTTTCAGAAGCCTTTCTTCTGTAAATGGGCTGGTATCAACTTCTGTATCCAAAGTGTTTCTATTGTTTGGTTTAAGTAACCCCCCCCCCTCTTCATTTGTGAATACTGAGAAAAATTATTTGTGTAGTATCTCTGCCTTTTCACATTCACCCTCTGCCTACCCTCCCTCCCCTTTATTAAGCCTCACTATCCCTCCCTTGGTCTTCCTTTGCTCCCTGATGTACCTATAAATGGTTTTATCCCCCTTCTTATCTGAGTTGGCTATCTTTTCCTCGGTTTGGGCCTTTGCTGTTCTGACTGCCTTCCTAACTTCCTTTTGCTTTAACTGATTACAATTCTCTGTCCTGCTCCTTGTACTTCCTGGATGCTTTCTTTTTCTCTCGAACCTTCCCTGCCACCTCCTTTCAGAACCATAGTGGTTTCTTACATCATTTTGTTTTATTTGCTTCACACAAAGGCTTATTGCCTCTGTGATGGCAGTTTTGATTATTCCCCGATGTTCTTTCACCCCTCCCCAACACCCCCACCACTACGATCCAACCTCAGGCAGTATATCAGCGAGAATCTGGCCGGCACTGCTGCCTCTAGAATTGGGCCAGCATTCATGTCCATTCAGGTATCAGGGATGCACAAATTTAGAAGCAGCCTTTTTCTTTTCAGATGTAGTCCTTGTCTGTCCCACTTTTTGTTGCGAGTGTACTGCTGCCCTGGTCTGTCTCCTGATTGGCCACTGAACTCCTCTCCTCCATCTGCTCTCACTCCTCCTTTGGTGAGTTGCTTATCCTTGGCTATTTTAAAAATTACTTGACTCTCCACCTCTGCTCACAAACATTGTCAAATTTGTTAAACCCCTTCAGTTATCCTAGTTGATTTCAGACCCCACACAGCTGAATTATAAATCCTTAAATCATTCCCTTCTACACCGGGTACTCCACTCACACTATCACAGCACTGTAAATGCAGGTATCCTCCCTGGCACCCTCAGTGACCATCATATTCACGACAGCAATTCATCTTCTTCAATCAGACGACCTCCAACCTCTCACCAGTCCACTGTGGGGTCCCTCAAGGATCCGTCCTTGGTCCGACCCTATTCTCACTATTTATCAATGACCTACCATCTGTCACTGCCCATGGTCACACCACCCTGTATGCAGATGACCTCGTCCTCCTGGCCAGCTCCCGGGACATCTCCACTATAAACTCCCACCTGAACATCGACTTTGAATGCATTCAAACCTGGTTGGGGGTCCACAGGCTTTCCCTCAATCTCAACAAAACCCAATCCATGCTGTTTGGGTCCTTGAACAAAATAAAATCCTGCCCCGCTCCCCTGCTGATCCTCGGGGTCGATGGCTCGCCCCTTGAGACGGTAACCACTGCCAAGTACCTGGGAGCCACCTTGGACCTGCAGTTGGACCTTACCTCTCACATTCGTAACATTTGCAAGGCTACTAATTGTAAGCTTGGTCTAGCTTACTGCGCTAAAAACTGCCTCACCCCTGCCACTCGCTTGGCCCTAGTTAGGGGGGGTCCTCCTCCCCTCACTCTGCTATGGACTTGTAACATTTGCACCAGTTCCCAAATCCAGCCTCTCTAAATGGGACACAGCCTACAACTATGTTTGCTGCTTCGCGTTTCCGCCCCTCCCCTCACCCACCATTGCGATCTTTACAGCCGCCTGGAGTGGCTTCCCCCAGAGAAGCATCGCTCCTTCGTTCTAGGTAACTTCATTGACAACATCATCCGCTCTGGCATCCCTCCAGCACTAGCCCTTCCCCTTAAACCAGGCGCCCCATCCTACCACCTAAGATCTAGGGGAAACCAGGAATGCCTGGTTCCTAGAACATGCACCCTTGCGGGGGACCTGGCCTTCTACACTTATGCCCCCAAACTCTGGAACTCGCTTCCTGAGCTCACTCAGTCCTCCTCCTCATATCCAAGCTTTAAAGCCTCCCTCTGGAACTTCCTGAAACCTTCCTCCCCCTGTTCCTGCTCCTCGTAGTCCTACTCCACTGCCCTTCCCCTCCCTTCAACCTGGTTGGGTGGGGGGCCTCAGTGCTACTTGCACTTCTTCTTCAGTAACTGGCCAGGAATCCTGGACTTGACCACCTGCCTAGGGCACTCCCTTTCCCCCCTGCAGGCACTTACCATTATCTTTGTTCCTGTTTACCCCGCTGTTCACCTCCTAATTATATCCTGTATGTCCCATTCTACTGTAATGTACCGTGCCAACCTTGTCCTAGAGCCAGCCTTGAAATGCCTGTTATTTTAGGTATTCTTCTTGTCTCCTCAACTGTCCATGTATGAATTTTGTGCCAACCTTGCTCTAGAGCCAGCCTTGAAATTGCCTGTTTATTTCCTATGTACTCTTCTCTGTTCCTCAACTGTCTATGAATGAATCCTGTGCCTACCTTGCTCTACAGCCAGCCCTGAATTGCCTGTTATTTTCCTATGTATTCCTTACACTTCCTCAACTGTTTATGTATAAAGTTCTCACCTGTAACTCTCCCGGGTCGCACCTGAAAATAGGCACTTGGCTGTCTAGTGTGCTTACCCAGTTAACAAAAGCAAATAAATAAATAAATATGGTCTAGTGTGTGTGAGACAGGAATTCTATCAGGAATGGGAACTGATTAGTTAATTGCTTCTGTTTGTGAAACTACTTTCTGTTCTTCATATTCTCACCACACTGTTTCTGCCTGGCATGCTAATTAAAAACATTGAGAACTTTGCATCACTAGCAGGCAATGCTTCTGCACAAGGTAATACATTTCAGAGCCTCATGAGGTGGACACACACACACACACAGCCATTTTTGTTGACCTGGCCAAGGCCTTTGACACCATCTCCCACTCCCTTCTCCTCGACTCACTCCCAGCAGCAGGTCTATCTTATTTATTTATTTATATTTATGACTTTGATAACCGGGTGAGTGCACTGATGCCAGGGACCATTTTCAGGCATGACCCGGGCCATAACACATGGCGCAGGGTGACAGTGGAGTACAAGGTAACAGTAATACACATTAAACAGATTTGATACAAGCAACACTAGTAAGCACAATATACAGGTTTGATACATAGGTCCATATGAGAACAATGAATACAAGGTTTCATTATCGGACATAAGGAGATTTGGTACAAACAAACAAATCGTAGGCACAGTGTACAATGTGTGACTGCATCGTACAGTGAGCAAGTAATACACAGAATACTCCGTAAAAAATATATATACAATATGTACAGGCAAGGAAGTCAAATGTTACTGTGAAAAATATGATATAACAGTTGTAGGCAGGGGAGTTGAGTAGTGTGGGTAGGTGGGTAACCCCTGGGCTGGGAAGTTGACTAGTGTGGGTTGGTGTCAGACCCCAGGGAGCAGCGGCAGGAAGAGTTTGCCAGCAACCTGACTTTAAGGCGGGACTTGAAACTGGAGTGTGTGTCAATGGAACAGAGTTCAGCTGGTAGTTTGTTCCACTGCAAAGGGGCAGCTGCAGACCAAGCTCTGCTACCCATGTTGGTGGATACCCTAGGAACAGCTAGAGGGGGAGTACCATTAGAGCTGAGGTTGCAGAGGAGCATTGTTGTTTTCAGAAGGACAGTTAGGGGGGATTCTGGAGCCGTGTGGATGACATTGTCTACCATGCAGCAGAGGGCTAGGTCAAAGTGACCTTGTAGCAGTAGCCATCCAAGGGTATTATAGAGGATACAGTGATGGGTGGAGAATGGGGCTAATAAAGCAAAGCGACAGGTGCTGTTGTAGGCAGTGTAGAGTTTAGCCATGGCAGTAACTGAGGTTCTGGCATAAATAGGGCAGCAGTAGTCAAGAATAGGGAGAAGATTACCCTGGACAATGGCTAGTCTGGCTTCAGGGGTAAGGTATTGCCTGAATCTATAGGTGGCACCTAACTTTGATGGAACCTTCTGACAAGAGAATTTGCATGCTCATTGAAAGTAAGGGAGGGGTCGAGCAGTACTCCTAAGTATTTGTAGGTATTGACATCCTCCAGGACTGGGCTGTCTGGGGTGAGAATGCATAAGGGGCATGGTTTTTAGTTTTGGCCAGAAAGGGCTTAGATCCGAACAGCATGGATTTTGTTTTTTTAGCATTTACTAAGAGGAGGTTTTTTGAGAACCAGCTGTGGGCCGCAGCATAGTTGTGTGGGAGAACTGAGGAGATTGCTGCTGTGGATTTGTCACTGTGGAAGAGAACAAGGTCATGGGCATACAGGAGAGAGTGACAGCTGAGGCAGTCGAGGGGAAGCGAATTAACGAATAAGGAGAAAAGCAGGGGACCCAGGATTGAGCCTTGAGGGACCCCCACAGAGACAGACAGGGTGGGGGAGCAGGTTTGACCAATACACATGAATTGTGAGCGATCGGTAAGGTGGTTAGTGAACCAGCTTGTGATTTTCTGAGAACAACCAAGGAGGCTAAGCTTGGAGGTAAGGAAAGCATGGTTAACCACGTCAAAAGCCTTTGAGAGGTCGACGAAGACAGCCCCAGTTGCTTTACCATTGTCCATGTTAGAGAGGATGTGGTCGGTCAGAAGGGCGAGGGCAGTGGCAGTAGAATGATTCTTGTGAAAGCCGTTGCTGTTGGTTGCATAGAAGGGTGTATTTGCCTATGTACTCAGTGAGCTGATTGTGGACTGCTCTCTCAAGTAGTTTACTGAGACGAGGGAGGATGGATATCGGACGGTAATTGTCGGAGAATTTGGGATCACCAGATTTAAGAATGGGGATAACCTTAGCTATGTTCCATGGGTCAGGCATGGAGGAGGTGGAAAGGGCAATTTTAAAAATAAAGGTGAGTGGCCTGGCAATCACTGGAGAGATCAGCTTAAGGAAGACTGGAGACAGCCCATCAGATCCGGAGGAACCGTGGTTAGGTAGACTTTTAAGTAGCTTCACTGTGTCATGTATGGAGAGGGCTTTAAAGTAGAACAGGGGTACTTGCAGGTGAGTGGCAGAGCTGGAGGAGGATGGCAGTGTATCAGGTATTAGGGCTGAACTTTGAGGTTGGGCAGTTGGCAGGTTATTTAAGTACATGGATAAGTTGGTGAACTTACAGTTGAAGACACTGGCCACATTGTGATGGTCAGTCAGCAGCCTGTCCTGGGAGTTGAGATGTGGTGCAGCGTAGCTGGGGCGGGGGTTTAGGAGGTAGCTGATTGAGTCCCAGAATTTTCTATGGTCTCCAAAGTTGGCCTTTTGCAGATTGCAGAAGTGGGTCTGTTTCAAAATTTGGCCTGTTGTTTACATTTGTTCCTCAAGCGCCTGTAAGCATCCCAGAGGGCAGGAGAGGGGGCTGCTTTGAAAGTGGACCAAGCACAGTCTCTGGCCTTCATAAGGGTTAGGAAGTCTTTAGATACCCAGCGCGAGCATCCACCTCTGACCCTTCTGGTAGTGACACGGAAAAAGCGGTCCTGGAGTGTTAATAGAGTCTGGGTAAACATGGAAACTGCTGTGGCTGCATTGGAAAGGGAAAAAAGCATGGACCAGTCCAAGGACTGGGCCTCCTAGAGGAGATCCATGGAGACTGGCAATCTGAAATTTCTGAGAGATAAGTATTTGGGTGGGGGGTGCTTTAGTTTGGAAGACCAGCGGAGATAGGTCGGTGAGTGATCGCTTATAGAGTCAGCCATGGTGCCAGCATGTAATGCTCAGTCCTCCCTGTTTATAAGGATCCAGTCTAGTAGAGTCTGGGTGGCTGAGCATGGATTAAGTCTCCGCCACAAACTGTTTCAAGGCCTACCTTATTGGTAGAACGCAGTCAGTTAAGATCTTGGATGCCACTTCCCCTCCCTTCCCGATTAGCACTGGAGTCCCCCAGGGCTCTGTATTAGGGCCCCTCCTATTCTCCATCTTCTTAAACAACCTTCCCTCTGTTTGCTCCCCATCCTCCGCTATGCATATGTATGCGATGATACAGTCCTGTATGCATCTGGTTCTTGTCCTGATGAGGTTAAAACCAGCTTACAGCAAGACTTTGACAAGGTTCAACTCTGGTTTGTTAACCATAAACTTTTCCTCAATGCCAAGAAAGCTGTCTCCATGACCTTTGGCACAAGGCAGAGACTGTCTAGGCTTCCCTCCCTACCCACGTTTTACACCCTTAAGGGGGCTTTACTTGAGGACACATCCTCCTTCAGGTACTTAGGTGTTTGGTTGGACCTACACCTAAACTTCTCTGGACATATTGATGCCATCCAGAAAAAAATGTGCCCCAAGTTTGGTGCCCTGTTCAGGAACAGTAGTTGTATCCTTCCTATGGCTAGGCGTGAACTTGTTCAGAAGATGATACTGCCTATTTTCAACTACTGCGATGTAGTCTATGGTGCTGCCACTAAGTCCTCTCTGCCCAAACTGGACACCCTCTTCAATTCCTTTTGCTGCTTTGCCCTGGATGCCTCCCCTCGCACCCATCACTGTAATCTTTATTGTGCCCTATCCTTCCCCTCTTTTACAAACAGGTGGCTCTCCCACTGTGCTAAATTCACCTCCAAGCACTGGTTGGGTGAGCTCCCTTCCTACCTCACCTCCTCCTTTATAACACCTCCCCCATTCCCTTAGAACAACCAACTCCTGTACCCTAGTTGTCCCCTGCAGATCTACCCAAATCGGCCAATCCAGTTACTCTCACCGCCCCCCCAAAAAATTTGGAATTCTTTCCCCCCTCAAATCCGGCACTCATCCTCTGCCTACTTCATCAGCTCTGCCCCCAATAATTACCCTGCACCTAGCTGTTCCTGCCATGATCCTCCCTAATTCCCTCCTCTAAGCCCTGGACAAACCCTACCCCTCTACCCTCACCTTCATTTTACCCTGTGCACACCCACCTTCCAAATCTCTAGCCCTCCTCCCCTTCCCCAAAATTGCTTTCCCTTACTGGCCTCCCTTGATCTCTCACAGAATGCAAAGGACCCCAAATGCTCTCCATGGGTCCCTCTCCTACCCCCCAAGGGGCTTGAATCTCTCATCTATCCCTTCCCCCACCATCTTAAAGGAGTCTCTCTGGGGCACTGCCTTATCCCCTTCTCTCTGGTCCCTCCAGCCCCTTGCAGGGTTCCTCGCATCCTGAAGGGATCTCCAGGGACATGACTCTTCGCCTTCCCCCCCACCTCACCCGTCCCTCCCCTTTCCCCTTTTATTTCACGTAAGCACTTGTTTACTTATTAACCCGGCACTTATTATTGTCCACTTTTTCTACATGTTATGCGCAACACTGTTGTAACACTGTAACACCTGCCTTACAACTGTATGTTAATGTTGATCTTGTAACTTGAATGTTTAATGTCTCATTCAATTGTATCCCTTCCTCTCATGTCATACTGGAAGACGAGTGACTTGTTGTTCAGTGTGCCTTCCTGGCGAAACATTTCAATAAATAAATAAGGGGATTGGAGCATTTAAATGAAAAACTATGTGCAGAACTGACCTACAGTAGTTAGACACACATAGGTTTTAAGCTGATTAAAGCAATTGAACAACCTTGTTACAGTATTTAAAATGTCTGGTGGGTTTGAAAATAACCTGTCAGAGGGTTTCAGCCTTAGGCTATAAATTCAGAGGTTTCATTACAACAAACAGGTTTTGCCTTAAGGAACCTTCATGATAAGAACAGAGCCTGCATTCCAGCAAGCTTGTGAGGGAGATAAGAAATAGTGAAGTTCCAAGTTCTCTCCGAGTTAAACTGGGAAGCAAGACATCATCTTAGGGAATGGTAGATGGTAATATAACCCCTAGGTGGTGCTATCCCAAGGGCTACTACCCCTGCCTGCTTGGCTAGTAGCAGGTTAAGGAGCCTGAGTTCTGAAATGGGTGCCTCCACCCAGAGGTCAGGGTTGGTAGTGGTCAAGCTAATCTGGGCACAGCCCTCCGGGGCACTGTAGCCCCCCTCTTTCCCCTGTAGTTGCCTGAACACTGTTCAATAATCACTTTCTCAATACCCTTGGTACACCACACAAGTACCCACACTGTTTGCACTTACCACCAGGGCTGGTTCCTCTGGCTCGACCCTGGGGACCCCCTGTAAAACAAGGTTAAGCACATCAAACAGCAACAGTGCAGTACTTTGAGCACAAACTGGAACCACAGTCAGATTACATGCAGAAAAAATTAGATCTGATTTATTCAGGGGACTTGAAGAAGGGAGGGGCAAAATCAGGTTAATTAGCTTAAAGGTTATATCAATCAAGCAGTTATGCATGCGCTTTGAGTCCCCCCACACAGTCCACCTCTGGGTATCCAGGTAGAGAACAGATGGGCTAGCCAGGACAGTTGTCTGGGGTTGCAGCTGGTTGGGGCCCTGTGATGGAAAATGCAACATGCACAGTACACAATATTTGTATTCCGGAGCCAGAGGGCTCAGTTTGTAAAGAAAATGAAACAACAAGACAATCAGATGACACACTTAGATTAAGCTGTTGTTGTAGGGAGCTACCCTGGTATTTACTCACAATACCCAAGACTGGACCCAGGCTGGATGAAAATCGAGACTGCAGGTGGTTGATCTGGAATGCCAGGAAAAACAGGACCCACACAAGTCGCAGAGGTGTCATTCCTGTTCAAGCGTGGAGCAGGGGGCTGATCCCCAAGCAGGTCTCTCATCAATGGCTTCTCTGTGCAGTGGGTAGTCTGGCTGGGCCAGTCTGGCAAAGCCCAGTCCGCATGGAGACAAGTTCGGAAGCAGTCCATTCTGGGCTGGATACAGCTTCCAGCAAGCAGAACACAGTTCACACAGTGGGGAACTAACTCACAACCCACTAGCAGCTTCTAGCACATTTACATGTATGGGAATTCTACTGTACCAAGCAAAGCGCTCCCCAGGCACAATCGCAAAGTCTCTGCACACACTTAGCTTAGGGGTAGCTGGAACTCCTGACAGGCTGATCGCATTCAGCAAAAATATTTGGTCTTCTTCAGTTTGAGCCTGGCCCACTTCAGTAGCTTACTTTAGTCACACAAACTTGGATTTAGTCCAAAATAATTCTCTTCTCTCCCTCTCAGGAACAGCAGGCAGACATGGATGCCAAACTCTCAGCCTTTTCATAGTTCTCCCATGCGAATCCACTCAGGATTGCTCTCAGAATCACTTCAGCTCCTTCTTGCTCAGCTTCCAACTTAGTTCTAACTGAAAACTGCAAGCAGCCCGGGACTTCCCCAAGATCCAAAAGCTTTGGTTGGCTGATTTGGCTGTCAGTCAAAGCAAGAGCTCCCCCTTCAGTTGCAAAAAAGGCACAAAAACTCAAACCACAGTTCCTACAGATTTTGAATTCAGACAGCTCCTGTACTCCGGCTACATTTTAGGTCCCACCAGAACTGATTGGTCCAATTTGCAGTCCAGGACCAAGATAGTGGAGGCAAACAAAATAGTCCTTACTATAAAGAAAGCAGATTAGACAAACTACATTATCATTATCATTCTAAATGGTTTTGAGCAAATAGTTACACCATTCAACAGAGCTCCAGCTCAGATTACTTATGCTGCAATCAAGCAGCTCTTAAAGGGACAATGCACAGAGGCTATACAGGCTCTGGCAATCACATTTAAACTGCTAAAATGCAAGACACCAGCCTGGTAGTGAGCATTTAGGCAAGCTCGAGGGAGACTTTTTGGGAACCCCCATTTGTAGGGGGGTTACACCCTTCCCTGCCTGGGCAAACTTGGTGTTCATGTCAAGTCTGTACCATCATATAATTGAAAATGCAACATATACAAGACATTTATACCATTAGCATGCTCTACAAGTACTATCTGATTCATCACTTGGCATAACTTGTCACTTTACTATACATTTCAACATACTCCACTATATCATTTCTATTCTGACAATACATTATGCATATTTCACACAGGTAAATTGAACATTGCTATACAGAATCATGTAATAACTTCTTGTACTCTAAACAATGCAAGAGGGGCTCTTCCCTATCAGCTAACTTGGGGCTGTATGGAGCAGGGGCACCATGGTGAGAGGGCAGGACAAGTAACCTGGAATGGGCTGTCAAGCTCAATTTGGGCAGTGAGCTCTGAGAGACATAAACACCTTTGTGGACTACATTGAGAGGCAAATTCACTGGCCTCCAAGGGGAATCGTAACTGAAGTGCACCACTGGCTTGACAGCTTGGCCAGTCTTTCTGGGGTGAACAGCCACAGTCTCTGTACATTCAGCAATGGTTTTGGAGCTTTCATCATGTAACCCCTAGATGGCGCTATCCCAGGGGCTACTACCCCTGCCTGATTTGCCACTAACAGGTTGAGGGGCCTGGATCCAATGGCGGGTGCCTCCACCCAGAGGTCAGGGTTTGCAATAGTTAAACTAACTTGGTCACAGCCCTCTGGGACACTGCAACCCCCCTTTCTTCCCACTAGTGGCCCACACAATATATCAGAATTACCTTCACAGTATACACTTACCCCCAGGTCTGGTTCCGGCACTGGGACCTCCTGTGAAATGAGATACAGTGCAACAATCACAGTACAGTACTTTAACATAGACAAATACCTCAGGCAGTATAACTTTGCTGAAACAAGCAGCTCTGATTTATTTAGGGGATATAACAAGGACAGGGAAATCAGGTTAATTAGCTTATCACTCTAATAATCTACCTATGGCTCTGTGCACAGGCCTATCCTATCAGTTACTGTCCCTGGGTACCCAAGCCCTAGTGGCTAGTCCAAACCGTGGCAGCTGGTAGGGGCTCTTTCACACAGAAAAGGAGAATTAAACAGTCAGCAGTACAGTAATTCCATTTGGATTTAATGTGGCAATTCAACAGGAGCGACCCTGAATTAGTACTCACGACCTCCAAATAAGATAGGGTCCTTCAATGTCAGCAGGGCTCACTTGAGGTACACAAACCTCTTCACACATCCATATAAAAGAAAGCACTATACCAGGCAGGCTGCATCTGTATCCCGATCGCAATTACTGCACAATACCGGGAGAACACACAGCAGATTCAGTTCCTGACAGACCGAGTGCAATTTTCAGCAATTCCTCCAGTCTTCTACAGGGTGAGCCTGGTTTCTACTCTTCAGAGATCCTTTGATTCTTTTCACAGGACGATTCAGTCCTAACAAGCTGTTACACAAGCTGCAGACCGGAACTCTGGGCCTTACACGTTTTTGACTAAAACTGCACACTGAAAAAGCACAGGGCTCCTTCCTTCTTCACTGCCAAAGCTCAACTGAAACTCCAACCCACAAAACCGGCACTTCCTTTGAGTTCCTCCCAGTTCTTGACTGGATTGGCTGTCACTCACAATAGACTGCTGCTGTTGGTCCAAAAGGCACTGAAGTCTAAACTACATCTCCCAGAGTCACTGCCCATACAATCCTCTTGTGGCTGGCTCAGATTATGAGTCAAGTTCTGATTCGTCCAAGGCACCATTTTAGAGCTAGCTTACCCCACACTGATTGGTCCAGTTCAGCAGTTCAAAACCAGAATGGGAACTAGGCAGACACAGTTCTGACTGCAAAGAAAGCAGGTTAGACAAACTGTAATTTCATTATTACTCTAAATAATTTCTGGCAAACAGTTACATCTTTCAGATAGGTTCCTTTGCACTCCTAGTGACTGCAAAATGAAGTGAATTGGCAGCAGCTCGAGTGGTACTCGAGAAGCACACAGTCCCCCATACAAACTAATTATGTCTGCAAGCAGACAGCTCTTAAGAGAGAACACAGAGGCTCTAAAACACTCACTGATAAATGGCTTAAATGCCAAACACCATTCAGGCTTGGAGCATTCAAGCAAGCTCCTGGAAGTCTTTTGGGAACCCCCATTTGCAGGGGTTACACCCTTCCTGGCCTGGGAAAGCTTGCGTCCGCGTCAAGCAAGTACCCATAAGTTTCAACTGCAACCATATCATTTGCATTAGGCTCGCACATGTAATCATCAGTCAATATATCATTTTACCAAGAACACATTTCTGAAACATTGCAGTACATCACTCTTTACACAGTATTACATACATATGTACCATAACTCAAGTTATTACCTCTTGTACATGAAACCTGAAGAGAGGGGCCTTCCCTATCAGTTACCTTGGGCTGGATGGGGCAAGGGCACCATATTAGAGGGCAACACAAGTAACTTGGAATTAGCACTGATGCTCAGTTTGGGCAATGAGCTCGGGACACATACACTCCTTTATGGACAACATTGAGAGGCAAGTCCACAGGCCTCCCAAGTGAATCATAACTGAGGTGCACCACAGGCTTTACAGCTCGACCAGTCTTTCTAGGAGGAACTGTTATAGTCTCTGCACTCTGAGCCTCATTTCAGCATTGTCCTCTCTTGTCAGGAGTCTCCATGGGGGTAGAGAGGCTAGAACTTGGGGCACTTTCAGCTCCAGGAGTTACAGTTTCGAGTCCACAACATTTGGCTCTGGTAGAGCTTTGGACACTGACAGTGGACTGTCAGGCACTCCAAATACTCTTTCTTGTTCGGTGTATCACCAGTCTGCCCCAATCTATCATTTTCCTCCCTGAAAGCTCAAACAGTTCAACCATGCACAATGATTCCATTTCATCTGATCTGATGCTTTGCACTTCACTTTCTGGGAGCATTGGCTCAGGGATGAAGCTGGGGGCTTAGACAGTCCAGAAGGCCCATCTTTGTCTCCAGTATTGACTAGGGATTGCCTCAAACAATTGACTCAGTTCTAAGAAGGATAGTATTCAAAGTCACTCTCACTTTCTTCCGATATGGACTGACAGTCATGCTCAACTGGGACTTGTGGAGGGAACACTTTAACTTTGCTTCTGTAGGTGCAGACTTTCTTGATCTTTCTTAGCAGCAGCTCTAGTCACTGGTCCAGAGGGGCATCTTCTAGGGCTCAGACTCAATTAGATTTGTCCAATAGGCAGTAAATGATTTCTATGCATTGTTTTTACATCTTTGAATTATTCTCAGGCCTTACTTTGTACACTGGCAGATCATCTAGTTTGCCCACTACAATGTGAGGGAGATGGTGCCATCTGTCAGCAATCTTGTGCTTGCCATGCAGTCCCAGATTTCTTAGCATACCCGATCTCCTCCTGGAGTTCCTGTGCTTCACCTTTTATCATACCTTTCTTTGTTGGCCAGATTTCTTTTGGCAGCCATGGTTTGAGCCAGTTGGTGCATGAGTTAGCTGGGCCTTTAACTTTTGCACATACTGTAAATAGTTGTCAGCTTGAACCCCATCAGGAGAGACCCCAAACACACATCTACTGGTAGTCGAGCTTTCTTCCAAACATCAGGCGGTAGGGGAGAATCCAGTGGCATCACTTTGGTGCAGTTATAAGCATGTACCAGGGTGCTAATTTGTTGGCTCCATCTAGGCTTGTCCTTTGGGTGCAGGGTGCCTAGCATATCTAGCAAAGTTGGTTGAAACGCTCAGGCTGTGGGTCCCCCTGGGGTGGTAAGGAGTGGTTCTGGACTTCGCACTCCCCACAGAGAAAGCATCTCTTTGATCAGACGACTCTCAAAGTCTCCCTTGATCAGAATGGATTCTTTGTGGAGCCCCATAGTGAACAAAAAGTTTTCTACAAGTACTTTGGCTACAGTGGATGCTTTCTGGTCTTTGGTGGGAAAGCTTGGGCATATCTCGTGAAATGGTCAGTGACCACCAGCACATTACTGATATTTCTTTGATCTGACTCCAAACTTAGAAAATCAATACAGACTAGCTCCATGGGTGCACTGGTGGTTATGTTAACAAGGGGGGCAGCCCTCTGGGGCAAAGCTTTCCGCTGTAAGCAGCGACTACAAGTTCGAATGTGTTGCTCCACATCAGCCCCATCTTAGGGCCAATAGAATCTGGATCTCACCAAGTCAAGTGTTCTGTCTATACCAAGGTGCCCCATGTGGTTGTGCAAGGACCTCAATACTGAGTCTCGAAAGGCAGTGGGCAGCACTAGTTGTTGTTTGTCTACTTGTCCCCCTCTGTCTACTGTTTCTCTGTATAACAGTTTATTGATCAGTTTCAATTTAGGACCTTCTTTGTATAACAGTGCAGTTCTCAAATCAGTGGAGCGTAATTTGGACACATCTTTTCCTGCATAGAGGGCTTCTAAAGCTGCTTTGATCATGGGATGGGATTGAGCCACTTGAATACTGTCATTGTCCAGCTGAGGCAGTGCACCAATGTATTGCAGAAAAGTGGCAATAAGCGGCAGGTATGCAATTCTCAGAGGGTCCCAAGCAATCCACCATGCAGTCCACTGCGTCCGTGGACATTTGTTCCTCCCTGTCAAACTTCCGGCAGAGTGCCCGAATGTCAGGTTCTGCCAATAGGACCCAATCATTCTGGGGAACAGGCCTCCTGGAGAGAGCATCAGCATCTATGTGGTTCAGACCTGCTCGGTATTCGAGAGCATAGTCGTATGTAGATAATGCAGAAAGCCACCTATGGCCAGTGGCATCCAACTTAGCTGAGGTCTGCACATAGGTTAAAGGATTATTGTCAGTTTTTACTAGTATTTTAGCCCCATACAAGTACTCATGGAATTGGTCAACAATAGCCCACTTCAAAGCTAGAAACTCTAACTTATGTACAGGATAGTTCTTTTCAGATGGGGTCAGACTTCTACTGGCAAAGGCCACTGGTCTCAGGCCATTCTCGTGCTCTTGGTACAACACAGCCCCAACCCTGCAAGCTAGCATCAGTGTGCAGGACATAAGGTTTTCTTGGATCGGCATAGGCCAGCACTGGAGCATGGGTAAGTTGATAAATGATCTCATGAAAAGCAGTCTCATAATCAGGAGTCCAGCGGGCCCCAAATACTTCACTCGATGAAAATACACTCTTTCAGTCTTGAGGGACGCTGACTTTTGGTATTTTTGTGGGTTGGGGATACCCTTGAGTAAGGTTAAGTAAGGGCGATCACTCTTGAATAGTCCTTGATGAAACACCGATAATAACCACAGAATCCCAGGAATCTTTGCAGTTCTTTAGATTTTTGGCCATGGCCAGGTGGTCAAGGCCTCAACTTTACTTGGTCGGTCTCTATTCCTCGGTGGATACTATGTGTCCCACATACTTTACTGATGTTTGAAAGAATTGACACTTATCAATGGACAGTTTAAGGCCAAAGTCCTCCAGTCGGTCCAATACCTTAAATAATCTGCTCTCATGTTCCTCCAGTGAGCTGCCAAACACAATAACATCATCTAGGTATACCAGGCACTCTAGTAAGTTCATGTCCCCACTGCACGCTCCATCAGTCGTTGAAAGTGGCTGGGGCACCTGAAATCCCTTGAGGCATCCTCATGAATTCATAGCCAAGCGGACAGATAAAGGCTGTCTTTCACGGTCCTCTGGGGCCATCGGGATCTGATAGTACCCACTGCGGAGATCCGCACAGAGAACCACTTGCTCCCGCTTAGGGCAGTCCAAAGCATCCTGAATGCGGGCATTGTGTACTGATCAGGGATAGTCCGTCGGTTTAAGGTGCGATAATCCACACACATCCTTACTGTTCCATTCTTTTTCCTCACTACCACAATGGGGGAAGCATAAGGGCTTCTGGATCTTGTATACACCAGAAGCTAACATCTCTTGCAGATGCCGCCTCACATCATCTATGTCAGCAGGTGCCAGGCGCGAGACCTCTCACGAAATGGTCTTTCATCATGCAGCGGATATTGTGCTCAGTCCTGCACGCATCCTACATCCCATTCCTTTAAAGAAAACTCCTGGTCTCTCTGGGCAAGCTTCTCACTGATCCTCACTTTCCATTCAGCTGGCAGCGGGAGTCACGAAATCAAACAAGTCAGGCTACTCTGTCATTCTTCCTTGAACCTTGCTGCTGGTAGCACTGCGTTCTGCACAATGCACATTAGCCAGGATGCAACCTCTATTTACTCGAATGTCTCTTTCAGACACATTATGAACTTGGACCATTACCCTTCTGGCATAAGCATGGGCTCTAGCGGGCAAAATACTAGGCTTGACCAGCAGTCCCTCTGGCAATTTTCCATCGCCTGGTGCATCCAACATTAATATTTTATTCTTAACATACTTTCTGATACGGACCTCTCCTGTAAGGTACACTGGGCATTTGGCGCCAGGATCAGAGACTCAGGATCCTTCTTCCATACAATTCGACCGGTTCCTCTGGTTCTATTTTTCAGCATCTCTCTGTGCCTCATAGGCCTTCTTAATTAAAGCAGCGAACTCTTAAAGCTCTACTAGTCTTTGACCCCTGTTTTCATAACACAACTGTGCCAGCCTTCCAACATATGAGCATTTGTTCCAATCAACAAAGGGACACCATCATACAGTCCAGTGGGGGACACACTAAGGCTAGGGTCTCTACTTGTTCGCCACCCAGCCACGGAGGTGGGAAAGACAGCAATTCGGATATACCTGAATAGGGGTAGGCCTTCTCACTTAACCCCCATACATGCAGTCCTTCTAATGGTTGTAAGGGACATCTGACAAATGCTTGTGATACCAATCTTGGAACATAATTGTCACTTGGGAGCCACTGTCTAATACAGCTCTTGTAGACACTCCATTCACCTTTACAGTGGTCTCCATGGAGGGACCCACTATTCTGGACCAGTCTGAGAGGCGATAGTGGGGGCCTGGGCAACTGACCTTACAAAAGGACGTGAGTTAGCATTTTTGGTGCCCTCACTGGGACTATTTCATGCACCTCTTAACCACTGATTTGTTCTCCGAAGCTCTCCTTGTAGCCTATATGCAACTTTGTCAGTGTCTTTTGGGACTGGCATTCCTTTCATGTGCTCATCTTTCCCACAATTATAGCAAAACATACTTTCTGGAGTTTGAGCTGGCCGAGGCGCCACACTGGGAGCCAGGGCGGGGTATTACTAACTGGAAACCTGGGTGCCATCTCTGTCTGCGCGTGATACGATTTGGAGACATCTCGTCAGTTTCTCCACTTCCATGGTCAAGGAATTGAGTTTGGAGCTGTTATCAGTAGGAGATACATGGTGGGTACCCCACCCCATAGCAGATGCAGTCGGATATAGGTCAGGGCCTGTACTTGCAGGCGTGGCCTTCGTAAAGGGACTGTTTTTGAATTCCCGGATCTCTCTCAACAGTTCGCCCCATTGTGGCATATCTTTTTCCTTGTCAGAGCACTCATTGACTGCCAACCTCTGCCCCTGAACTTCACTTGATGGGTCATCCTCAGTCACACGGTCGTAGCTGCAGCTATTGGTGCAGGTCCTCCCGAGGTCGCCTTTTCTCAACTCCTCGAATTTCTCTCATTAACTCATCATAGGAGGGTGGGATTCCAGTCGATCTGCATGCGAATTGTCAGCAACAGCAGTTCTGAGAAGGGGCAGACTTAAGGATCCTGTCCAGCCTGGTTCGGTCCAGTTCAATCGCTGGCAAACTACCTTTTCTGAGGCATTCTTGCAACAATTTTTCCAGCCGAGATACATACACAGACAACAACTCCTTGGTACTGTTGTGCATCTTTACTCTCCACCATAGGTCCTCACTCAGAATCTGGGCTCCCATACATTCTCCAGGGCCTCAAGATAGCCTGTGCAGTCACTTCAGGGTTACTGGCCCATTTAGCATGAATGGTAGCCAGGGCAGGACCTCGGAGGTCTCACTAACCCTCTTTCATTTTTCGCTTCCTGAGCATTGCCATTCTAGCACTTGGGGGCAACATAGTCTATCCAGGTCTCTAGTCATCCTCCCCTTGGGGGTGGGGAGGTGCCAGAGAAGATCCTCAACCTTCGTAAGAGTCGTGACTAATGGCAGGTGCAGAAATTGGAGTCTGCATTGTTCAGCCACCATTCACGGGCACTGGAGCGGGAGAAGGTGTTGGGGAGGAACACCCCAGGTGGCAAGAATAGTTTCTTCAAGTCCTCCACAGTTTTCCCTTCCCCAGCAACCATTTAGAAAATTTCTCCTCAAAAGTTTCAGATAGTGGTGGGGCTCATTCCCCGGGTCTTTACTGTCCTTAGTTATCACTCTCAAGCAATGAGGCTCCCTCTGGGGTAATGGTCTGTGGCACTTTGGAGCTATCTATGGGATCCTTAAACTCTACTAGGGCCAGGAAAGTGTGGTGAGCAGATTAGCATGCTCACCCACCACCACAGGGTTTTGTAAACCTTCCACCTTGGAAAGTACTCCTTGCACAGTGTCCGTGTTGATACCCAGGGGATGTCCAGGATAAGCATAGCATTTTGGGGTCGATCTCCTCCCCAGTACACCACTCCACCAGCTGGTGCACAGCCACTTCTGTCGGGTACCCATTTTTTCTTAACAGTGGTTCGTGAATATGGCCACTAGAGGACACACAATCCCAGCGGTGAGCCTCCAAGATGTAACCCCTAGATGGCGCTATCCCAGGGCTACTACCCTGCCTGATTTGCTACTAACAGGTTGAGGGCCTGGATCCAATGGCGGGTGCCTCCACCCAGAGGTCAGGGTTTGCAATAGTTAAACTAACTTGGTCACAGCCTCTGGGACACTGCAACCCCCTTTCTTCCCACTAGTGGCCCACACAATATATCAGAATTACCTTCACAGTATACACTTACCCCAGGTCTGGTTCCGCACTGGGACCTCCTGTGAAATGAGATACAGTGCAACAATCACAGTACAGTACTTTAACATAGACAAATACCTCAGGCAGTAACTTTGCTGAAACAAGCAGCTCTGATTTATCTAGGGTATAATAAGGACAGGGGAAATCAGGTTAATTAGCTTATCACCTAATAATTATCTATGGCTCTGCACAGGCCTATCCCTATCAGTTACTGTCCCTGGGTACCCAAGCCCTAGTGGCTAGTCCAAACCGTGGCAGCTGGTAGGGGCTCTTTCACACAGAGAAAAGGAGAATTAAACAGTCAGCAGTACAGTAATTCCATTTGGATTTAATGTGGCAATTCAACAGGGAGCGACCTGAATTAGTACTCCACGACCTCCAAATAAGATAGGGTCCTTCAATGTCAGCAGGGCTCACTTGAGGTACACAAACTCTTCACACATCCATATAAAAGAAAGCACTATACCAGGCAGGCTGCATCTGTATCCCATCGCAATTACTGCACAATACCCGGAGAACACACAGCAGATTCAGTTCCTGACAGACCGAAAATTTTCAGCAATTCCTCCAGTCTTCTACAGGGTGAGCCTGGTTTCTACTCTTCAGAGATCCTTTGATTCTTTCACAGGACGGATTCAGTCCTAACAAGCTGTTACACAAGCTGCAGACCGGAACTCTGGGCCTTACACACGTTTTTTGACTAAAACTGCACACTGAAAAGCACAGGGCTCCTTCCTCTTCACTGCCAAAGCTCAACTGAAACTCCAACTCGACAAAACCGGCACTTCCTTTGAGTTCCTCCCAGTTCTTGACTGGATTGGCTGTCACACAATAGACTGCTGCTGTTGGTCCAAAAAGGCACTGAAGTCTAAACTACATCTCCCAGAGTCACTGCCCATACAATCCTCTTGTGGCTGGCTCAGATTATGAGTCCAAGTTCTGATTCGTCCAAGGCACCATTTTAGAGCTTAACATTCCACTAATTGATTGGTCCAGTTCAGCAGTTCAAAACCAGAATGGGAACTAGGCAGACACAGTTCTGACTGCAAAGAAAGCAGGTTAGACAAACTGTAATTTCATTATTACTCTAAATAATTTCTGGCAAACAGTTACATCTTTCAGATAGGTTCCTTTGCACTCCAGTGACTGCAAAATGAAGTGAATTGGCAGCAGCTCGAGTGGTACTCAGAGAAGCACACAGTCCCCCATACAATTCATTATGTCTGCAAGCAGACAGCTCTTAAAGAGACAGTACCAGAGGCTCTAAAACACTCACTGATAAATGGCTTAAATGCCAAACACCATTCAGGCTTGGAGCATCAAGCAAGCTCCTGAAGTCTTTTGGGAACCCCCATTTGCAGGGGGTTACACCCTTCCTGGTCTGGGAAAGCTTGACGTCCGTGTCAAGCAAGTAACCCCATAAGTTTCAACTGCAACCATATAATTTGCATTAGGCTCGTACATGTAATCATCAGTCAATATATCATTTTACCAAGAACACATTTCTGAAACATTGCAGTACATCACTCTTACACAGTATTACAACACATTGTACCATAACTCAAGTTATTACCTCTTGTACATGAAACCTGAAGAGAGGGGCCCTTCCTATCAGTTACCTTGGGGCTGGATGGGGCAAGGCACCATACTTAGAGGGCAACACAAGTAACTTGGAGTTAGCACTGATGCTCAGTTTGGGCAATGAGCTCAGGGACACATACACTCCTTTATGGACAACATTGAGAGGCAAGTCCACAGGCCTCCCAAGTGAATCATAACTGAGGTGCACCACAGGCTTTACAGCTCGACCAGTCTTTCTAGGGGAACTGTTATAGTCTCTGCACTCTGAGCCTCATTTTCAGCATTGTCTCACTTGTCAGGGGAGTCTCCATGGGGTAGAGAGGTTGGAACTTGGGGCACTTTCAGCTCCAGGAGTTACAGTTTCTGGAGTCCACAACATTTGGCTCGCATGGAGAGCTTTCGGACACTGGCAGTGGACTGTCAGGGCACTCAAAATACTCTTCTTGTTCGGTGTATCACCAGTCTGCCCCAATCTATCATTTTCTCCCTGAAAGCTCAAACAGTTCAACCATGCACAATGATTCCATTTCATCTGATCTGATGCTTTGCACTTCACTTCTGGGAGCATTGGCTCCAGGGATGAAGCTGGGGGCTTAGACAGTCCAGAAGGCCCATCTTTGTCTCCAGTATTGACTAGGGATTGCCCGAACAATTGACTCAGTTCGTAAGAAGGATAGTATTCAAAGTCACTCTCACTTTCTTCCGATATGGACTGACAGTCATGCTCAACTGGGACTTGTGGAGGGAACACTTTAACTTTGCTTCTGTAGGTGCAGACTTTCTTGATCTTTTCTTAGCAGCAGCTCTAGTCACTGGTCCAGAGGGGCATCTTCTAGGGGCTCAGACTCAATTAAGATTTGTCCAATGGGTAAATGATTTCTATGCATTGTTTTTACATCTTTGAATTATTCTCAGGCCTTACTTTGTACACTGGCAGATCATCTAGTTTGCCCACTACAATGTGAGGGAGATGGTGCCATCTGTCACAATCTTGTGCTTGCCATGCAGTCCCAGATTTCTTAGCAATACCCGATCTCCCCCTGGGTTCCTGTGCTTTCACCTTTTATCATACCTTTCTTTGTTGGCCAGATTCTTTTGGCAGCCATGGTTTGAGCCAGTTGGATGCATGAGTTAGCTGGGCCTTTAACTTTTGCACATACTTAAATAGTTGTCAGCTTGAACCTCCATCAGGAGAGACCCCAAACACACATCTACTGGTAGTCGAGCTTCTTCCAAACATCAGGCGGTAGGGGAGAATCCAGTGGCATCACTTTTGGTGCAGTTATAAGCATGTACCAGGGTGCTAATTTGTTGGCTCCATCTAGGCTTGTCCTTTGGGTGCAGGGTGCCCGGCATATCTAGCAAAGTGCAGTTGAAACGTTCTAGGCTGTGGGTCCCTGGGGTGGTAAGGAGTGGTTCTGGACTTCGCACTCCCACAGAGAAAGCATCTCTTTGATCAGACGACTCTCAGTGTCTCTCCCTTGATCAGAATGGATTTCTTGAGTCCCCATAGTGAACAAAAAGTTTTCACAAGTACTTTGCTACAGTGGATGCTTTCTGGTCTTTGGTGGGAAAGCTTGGGCATATCTCGTGAAATGGTCAGTGACCACCAGCACATACTGATATTTCTTTGATCTGACTCCAAACTTAGAAAATCAATACAGACTAGCTCCATGGGTGCACTGGTGGTTATGTTAACAAGGGGGCAGCCCTCTGGGGCAAAGCTTTCCGCTGTAAGCAGCGATTACAAGTTCGAATGTGTTGCTCCACATCAGCCCCCATCTTAGGCCAATAGAATCTGGATCTCACCAAGTCAAGTGTTCTGTCTATACCAGGTGCCCCATGTGGTTGTGCAAGGACCCCAATACTGAGTCTCGAAGGCAGTGGGCAGCACTAGTTGTTGTTTGTCTACTTGTCCCCTCTGTCTACTGTTTCTCTATTATAACAGTTTATTGATCAGTTTCAATTTAGGACCTTCTTTGTATAACAGTGCAGTTCTCAAACTCAGTGGGCGTAATTTGGACACATTTTTCCTGCATAGAGGGCTTCTAAAGCTGCTTTGATCATGGGATCGCTGGGATTGAGCCCATGAATACTGTCATTGTCCAGCTGAGGCAGTGCACCAATGTCTATTGCAGAAAAGTGGCAATAAGCGGCAGGTATGCAATTCAGAGGGTCCCAAGCAATCCACCATGCAGTCCACTGCGCCCTGCGGGACATTTGTTCCTCCTCGTCAAACTTCCGCAGAGTGCCCTGGAATGTCAGGTTCTGCCAATAGACCCAATCATTCTGGGGAACAGGCCTCCTGGAGAGAGCATCAGCATCTATGTGGTTCAGACCTGCTCGGTATTTCAGAGCATAGTCGGATGTAGATAATGAGAAAGCCACTCTATGGCCAGTGGCATCCAACTTAGCTGAGGTCTGCACATAGGTTAAAGGATTATTGTCAGTTTTACTAGTATTTTAGCCCCATACAAGTACTCATGAATTGGTCAACAATAGCCCACTTCAAAGCTAGAAACTCTAACTTATGTACAGGATAGTTCTTTTCAGATGGGGTCAGACTTCTACTGGCAAAGGCCACTGGTCTCTGTGTGCCATTTCGTGCTCTTGGTACAACACAGCCCCAACCCTTGCAAGCTAGCATCAGTGTGCAGGACATAAGGTTTTCTTGGATCGGCATAGGCCAGCACTGGAGCATGGGTAAGTTGATAAATGATCTCATGAAAAGCAGTCTCACAATCAGGAGTCCAGCGGCCCCAAATACTTTACTCGGATGAAAATACATTCTTCAGTCTTGAGGACGCTGACTTTTGGTATTTTTGTGTGGTTGGGGATACCCTTGAGTAAGGTTAAGAAGGGCGGATCACTCTTGAATAGTCCTGATGAAACACCGATAATAACCACAGAATCCCAGAATCTTTGCAGTTCTTTTAGATTTTTGAGCTGCGCCAGGTGGTCAAGGCCTCAACTTTACTTGGGTCGGTCTCTATTCCTCGGTGGATACTATGTCCCATACATACTTTACTGATGTTTGAAAGAATTGACACTTATCAATGGACAGTTTAAGGCCAAAGTCCTCCAGTCAGTCCAATACCTTAAATAATCTGCTCTCATGTTCCTCCAGTGAGCTGCCAAACACAATAACATCATCTAGGTATACCAGGCACTCTAGTAAGTTCATGTCCCCCACTGCACGCTCCATCAGTCGTTGAAAAGTGGCTGGGGCACCTGAAACCTTTGAGGCATCCTCATGAATTTATAGCAAGCTGCGGACAGATAAAGGCTGTCTTTTCACGGTCCTCTGGGGCCGTCGGGATCTGATAGTACCCACTGCGGAGATCCAGCACAGAGAACCACTTGCTCCCGCTTAGGCAGTCCAAAGCATCCTGAATGCGGGCACTGTGTACTGATCAAGGATAGTCCGCCGTTTAAGGTGCGATAATCCACACACATCCTTACTGTTCCATTCTTTTTTCCTCACTACCACAATGGGAAGCATAAGGGCTTCTGGATTCTTGTATTACACCAGAAGCTAACATCTTGCAGATGCCGCCTCACATCATCTATGTCAGCAGGTTTAAGGCCGAGACCTCTCCTGAAATGGTCTCTTCATCATGCAGCCGGATATTGTGCTCAGCCTTGCACGCATCCTACATCCCATTCCTTTAAAGAAAACTCCTGGTCTCTGGGCAAGCTTTCACTGATCCTCACTTTCCATTCAGCTGGCAGCGGGAGTCGCGAAATCAAACAAGTTGTATGCTACTCTGTCATTCTTCCTGAACTCTTGCTGCTGGGTAGCACTGCAGTGTCTGCACAATGCACATTAGCCAGGATGCAACTCTATTTACTCGAATGTCTCTCTAGACACATTATGAACTTGGGACCATTACCCTTCTGGCATAAGCATGGGCTCTAGCGGGCAAAATACTAGGCTTGACCAGCAGTCCCTCTGGCAATTTTCCATCGCCTGGTGCATCCAACATTAATATTTTATTCTTAACATCCTTTCTGATCACGGACCTCTCCTGTAAGGTACACTGGGCATTTGGCACCAGGATCAGAGACTCAGGATCCTTCTTCCATACAATTCCGCGGTTCCTCTGGTTTCTATTTTTCAGCATCTCTGTGCCTCATGGGCCTTCTTAATTAAAGCCGAACTCTTAAAGGCTCTACTAGTCTTTGACCCCTGTTTTTCATGGCACAACTGTGCCAGCTTTCCAACATATGAGCATTTGTTCCAATCAACAAAGGGACACCATCATACAGTCCAGTGGGGGACACACTAAGGCTAGGGTCTCTACTTGTTCGCCACTCCAGCCAATGGAGGTGGGGAAAGACAGCCAATTCGGATATACCTGGAATAGGGTAGGCCTTCACTTAACCCCCATACATGCAGTCCTTCTAATGGTTGTAAGGGTACATCTGACAAATGCTTGTGATACCAATCTTGGAACATAATTGTCACTTGGGAGCCACTGTCTAATACAGCTCTTGTAGACACTCCATTCACCTTACAGTGGTCTCCATGGAGGACCCACTATTCTGGACCAGTCTGAGAGGCGATAGGGGCCTGGGCAACTGACCTTGCCACAAAAGGACGTGAGTTAGCATTTTGGTGCCCTCACTGGGATCATTTCATGCACCTCTTAACCACTGATTTGTTCTCCCAAGCTCTCCTTGTAGCCTATATGCAACTTTGTCAGTGTCTTTTGGGGACTGGCATTCCCTTTCTATGTGCCCATCTTTCCCACAATTATAGCAAAATGTACTTTCTGGAGTTTGAGCTGGCCGAGGCGCCCACACTGTAAGCTGTGGGCGGGGCATTACTAACTGGAAACCTGGGTGCCATCTCTGTCTGCGCGTGATACGCATTTGAGACATCTCAGTCAGTTTCTCCACTTCCATGGTCAAGGAATTGAGTTTGAGCTGTTATCAGCAGGAGATACATGGGTGGGTACCCCCACCCCATAGCAGATGCAGTCGGATATAGGTCAGGCTCTGACTGCAGGCGTGCCTCGTAAAGGGACTGTTTTTGAATTCCCGGATCTCTCTCAACAGTTCGCCCCATTGTGGCATATCTTTTTCCTTGTCAGAGCACTCATTGACTGCCAACCTCTGCCCCTGAACTTCACTTGATTGGTCATCCTCAGTCACACGGGTCATAGCCGCAGCTATTGGTGCAGGTCCCTCCCGAGGTCGTCTTTTCTCAACTCCTCGAATTTCTCTCATTAACTCATCATAGGAGGGTGGGGATTCCAGTCGATCTGCCAGGCGTAACTGAAGCAACAGCAGTTCTGAGAAGGGGCAGACTTAAGGATCCTGTCCAGCCTGGTTCGTCCAGTTCAATCGCTGGCAAACTACCTTTTCTGAGGCATTCTTGCAACAATTTTTCCAGCCGAGATACATACACAGACAACAACTCCCCTTGGTACTGTTGTGCATCTCTTACTCTCCACCATAGGTCCTCATCAGAATCTGGGCTCCCATACACATTCTCCAGGGCCTCAAGATAGGCCTGTGCAGTCACTTCAGGGTTACTGGCCCATTTAGCATGAATGGTAGCCAGGGCAGGACCTCGGAGGCTCTCACTAACCCTCTTTCATTTTTTCTCGGCTTGCTACTGCTATTCTAGCACTTGGGGGCAACATAGTCTATCTAGGTCTCCCAGTCATCCTCCCCTGGGGGTGGGAGGTGCCAGAGAAGATCCTCAACCTTGGTAAGAGTCATGACTAATGGCAGGTGCAGAAATTGAGTCTGCATTGGTTCAGCCACCATTACGGGCACTGGAGCGAGAAGGTGTTGGGGAGGAACACCCCAGGTGGCAAGAATAGTTTCTTCAAGTCCTCCACAGTTTTCCCTTCCCCAGCAACCATTTAGAAAATTTCTCCTCAAAAGTTTCAGATAGTGGTGGAGCTCATTCCCCCGGGTCTTTACTGTCCTAGTTATCACTCTCAAGCAGTGAGGGCTCCTCTGGGGTAATGGTCTGTGGCACTTTGGGCTATCTATGGGATCCTTAAACTCTACTAGGGCCAGGAAAGTGTGGGTGAGCAGATTAGCATGCCGACCCACCACCACAGGTTTTGTAAACCTTCCACCTTGGAAAGTACTCCCTGCACAGTGTCCGTATTGATACCCAGGGGATGTCCAGGATAAGCATAGCATTTTGGGGTCGATCTTCCCCCAGTACACCACTCCACCAGCTGGTGCACAGCCACTTCTGTCGGGTACCCATTTTTTTCTTAACAGTGGTTCATAAATATGGCCACTAGAGGACACACAATCCCAGCGGTGAGCCTCCAAGATGTAACCCCTAGATGGCGCTATCCCAGGGCTACTACCCTGCCTGATTTGCCACTAACAGGTTGAGGGGCCTGGATCCAATGGCGGGTGCCTCCACCCAGAGGTCAGGGTTTGCAATAGTTAAACTAACTTGGTCACAGCCCTCTGGGACACTGCAACCCCTTTCTTCCCACTAGTGGCCCACACAATATATCAGGAATTACCTCACAGTATACACTTACCCCAGGTCTGGTTCCGCACTGGGACCTCCTGTGAAATGAGATACAGTGCAACAATCACAGTACAGTACTTTAACATAGACAAAACCTCAGGCAGTATAACTTTGCTGAAACAAGCAGCTCTGATTTATCTAGGGGATAACAAGGACAGGGGAAATCAGGTTAATTAGCTTATCACTCTAATAATCTACCTATGGCTCTGTGCACAGGCCTATCCCTATCAGTTACTGTCCCTGGGTACCCAAGCCCTAGTGGCTAGTCCAAACCGTGGCAGCTGGTAGGGCTCTTTCACACAGAGAAAAGGAGAATTAAACAGTCAGCAGTACAGTAATTCCATTTGGATTTAATGTGGCATTCAACAGGAGCGACCCTGAATTAGTACTCACGACCTCCAAATAAGATAGGGTCCTTCAATGTCAGCAGGGCTCACTTGAGGTACACAAACCTCTTCACACATCCATATAAAAGAAAGCACTATACCAGGCAGGCTGCATCTGTATCCCGATCGCAATTACTGCACAATACCCGGAGAACACACAGCAGATTCAGTTCCTGACAGACCGAGTGCAATTTTCAGCAATTCCTCCAGTCTTCTACAGGGTGAGCCTGGTTTCTACTCTTCAGAGATCCTTTGATTCTTTTCACAGACGGATTCAGTCCTAACAAGCTGTTACACAAGCTGCAGACCGGAATCTGGGCCTTACCACGTTTTTTGACTAAAACTGCACACTGAAAAGCACAGGGCTCCTTCCTTCTTCACTGCCAAAGCTCAACTGAAACTCCAACCGACAAAACAGGCACTTCCTTTGAGTTCCTCCCAGTTCTTGACTGGATGCTGTCACTCACATAGACTGCTGCTGTTGGTCCAAAAAGGCACTGAAGTCTAAACTACATCTCCCAGAGTCACTGCCCATACAATCCTCTTGTGGCTGGCTCAGATTATGAGTCCAAGTTCTGATTCGTCCAAGGCACCATTTTAGAGCTAGCTTACCCCACACTGATTGGTCCAGTTCAGCAGTTCAAAACCAGAATGGGAACTAGGCAGACACAGTTCTGACTGCAAAGAAAGCAGGTTAGACAAACTGTAATTTCATTATTACTCTAAATAATTTCTGGCAAACAGTTACATCTTTCAGATAGGTTCCCTTTGCACTCCTAGTGACTGCAAAATGAAGTGAATTGCAGCAGCTCGAGTGGTACTCAGAGAAGCACACAGTCCCCCATACAACTAATTATGTCTGCAAGCAGACAGCTTTAAAGAGACAGTACCAGAGGCTCTAAAACACTCACTGATAAATGGCTTAAATGCCAAACACCATTCAGGCTTGGAGCATTCAAGCAAGCTCCTGGAGTCTTTTGGGAACCCCCATTTGCAGGGGTTACACCTTCCTGGTCCTGGGAAAGCTTGACGTCCGCACAAGCAAGTACCCCATAAGTTTCAACTGCAACCATATACATTTGCATTAGGCTCACATACGTAATCATCAGTCAATATATCATTTTACCAAGAACACATTTCTGAAACATTGCAGTACATCACTCTTTACACAGTATTACATACACATTGTACCATAACTCAAGTTATTACCTCTTGTACATGAAACCTGAAGAGAGGGGCCCTTCCTATCAGTTACCTTGGGGCTGGATGGGGCAAGGGCAGCATACTAGAGGGCAACACAAGTAACTTGGAGTTAGCACTGATGCTCAGTTTGGGCAATGAGCTCGGGACACATACACTCTTTATGGACAACATTGAGAGGCAAGTCCACAGGCCTCCCAAGTGAATCATAACTGAGGTGCACCACAGGCTTTTACAGCTCGACCAGTCTTTCTAGGGGGAACTGTTATAGTCTCTGCACCTGAGCCTCATTTTCAGCATTGTCTCACTTGTCAGGGAGTCTCCATGGGGTAGAGAGGCTAGAACTTGGGGCACTTTCAGCTCCAGGAGTTACAGTTTCTGAGTCCACAACATTTGGCTCGTATGGAGAGCTTTTGGACACTGGCAGTGGACTGTCAGGGCACTCAAAATACTCTTCTTGTTCGGTGTATCACCAGTCTGCCCCAATCTATCATTTTCCTCCCCTGAAAGCTCAAACAGTTCAACCATGCACAATGATTCCATTTCATCTGATCTGATGCTTTGCACTTCACTTTCTGGGAGCATTGGCTCCAGGGATGAAGCTGGGGGCTTAGACAGTCCAGAAGGCCCATCTTTGTCTCCAGTATTGACTAGGGGATTGCCCCGAAACAATTGACTCAGTTCGTAAGAAGGATAGTATTCAAAGTCACTCTCACTTTCTTCCGATATGGACTGACAGTCATGCTCAACTGGGACTTGTGGAGGGAACACTTTAACTTTGCTTCTGTAGGTGCAGACTTTCTTGATCTTTTCTTAGCAGCAGCTCTAGTCACTGGTCCAGAGGGGCATCTTCTAGGGCTCAGACTCAACTAAGATTTGTCCAATGGGCAGTAAATGATTTCTATGCATTGTTTTACATCTTTTGAATTATTCTCAGGCCTTACTTTGTACACTGGCAGATCATCTAGTTTGCCCACTACAATGTGAGGGAGATGGTGCCATCTGTCACAATCTTGTGCTTGCCATGCAGTCCCAGATTTCTTAGCAACACCCGATCTCCCTCCTGGAGTTCCTGTAGCCACCTTTATCATACCTTTCTTTGTTGGCCAGATTTCTTTGGCAGCCATGGTTTGAGCCGTCAGCATGAGTTAGCTGGGCCTTTAACTTTGCACATACTGTAAATAGTTGTCAGCTTGAACCCCATCAGGAGAGACCCCAAACACACATCTACTGGTAGTCGAGCTTCTTCCAAACATCAGGCGGTAGGGGGAGAATCCAGTGGCATCACTTTTGGTGCAGTTATAAGCATGTACCAGGGTGCTAATTTGTTGGCTCCATCTAGGCTTGTCCTTTGGGTGCAGGGTGCCTAGCATATCTAGCAAAGTGCGATTGAAACGTTCAGGCTGTGGGTCCCCTGGGGGTGGTAAGGAGTGGTTCTGGACTGACTCCCCCAGAGAAAGCATCTCTTTGATCAGACGACTCTCAAAGTCTCTCCCTTGATCAGAATGGATTCTTTGTGGAGCCCCATAGTGAACAAAAAGTTTCTACAAGTACTTTGTTACAGTGGATGCTTTCTGGTCTTTGGTGGGAAAGCTTGGGCATATCTCGTGAAATGGCCAGTGACCACCAGCACATTACTGATATTTCTTTGATCTGACTCCAAACTTAGAAAATCAATACAGACCAGCTCCATGGGTGCACTGGTGGTTATGTTAACAAGGGGCAGCCCTCTGGGGGCAAAGCTTTCCACTGTAAGCAGCGTACTACAAGTTCGAATGTGTTGCTCCACATCAGCCCCCATCTTAGGCCAATAGAATCTGGATCTCACCAAGTCAAGTGTTCTGTCTATACCAAGGTGCCCCATGTGGTTGTGCAAGGACCTCAATACTGAGTCTCGAAAGGCAGTGGGCAGCACTAGTTGTTGTTTGTCTACTTGTCCCCTCTGTCTACTGTTTCTCTGTATAACAGTTTATTGATCAGTTTCAATTTAGGACCTTCTTTGTATAACAGTGCAGTTCTCAAATCAGTGGGCGTAATTTGGACACATCTTTTCCTGCATAGAGGCTTCTAAAGCTGCTTTGATCATGGGATCGCTGGATTGAGCCACCGAATACTGTCATTGTCCAGCTGAGGCAGTGCACCAATGTCTATTGCAGAAGTGGCAATAAGCGGCAGGTATGCAATTCCTCAGAGGGTCCCAAGCAATCCACCATGCAGTCCACTGCGTCTCGTGGGACATTTGTTCCTCCCTGTCAAACTTCCGCAGAGTGCCCGAATGTCAGATTCTGCCAATCGGACCCAATCATTCTGGGGAACAGGCCTCCTGGAGAGAGCATCAGCATCTATGTGGTTCAGACCTGCTCGGTATTCGAGAGCATAGTCATATGTAGATAATGCAGAAAGCCACCTATGGCCAGTGGCATCCAACTTAGCTGAGGTCTGCACATAGGTTAAAGGATTATTGCTGTTTTACTAGTATTTTAGCCCCATACAAGTACTCATGGAATTGGTCAACAATAGCCCACTTCAAAGCTAGAAACTCTAACTTATGTACAGGATAGTTCTTTTCAGATGGGGTCAGACTTCTACTGGCAAAGGCCACTGGTCTCAGGCCATTCTCGTGCTCTTGGTACAACACAGCCCCCAACCCTTGCAAGCTAGCATCAGTGTGCAGGACATAAGGTTTTCTTGGATCGGCATAGGCCAGCACTGGAGCATGGGTAAGTTGATAAATGATCTCATGAAAAGCAGTCTCACAATCAGGAGTCCAGCGGGCCCCAAATACTTCACTCGGATGAAAATACACTTTTCAGTCTTGAGGACGCTGACTTTGGTATTTTTGTGGGTTGGGGATACCCTTGAGTAAGGTTAAGTAAAGGGCGGATCACTCTTGAATAGTCCTTGATGAAACACCGTTAATAACCACAGAATCCAGGAATCTTTGCAGTTCTTTTAGATTTTGGGCTGCGGCCAGGTGGTCAAGGCCTCAACTTTACTTGGGTCGTCTCTATTCCTCGGTGGATACTATGTGTCCCACATACTTTACTGATGTTTGAAAGAATTGACACTTATCAATGGACAGTTTAAGGCCAAAGTCCTCCAGTCGGTCCAATACCTTAAATAATCTGCTCTCATGTTCCTCCAGTGAGCTGCCAAACACAATAACATCATCTAGGTATACCAGGCACTCTAGTAAGTTCATGTCCCCCCTGCACGCTCCATCAGTCGTTGAAAAGTGGCTGGGGCACCTGAAATCCCTTGAGGCATCCTCATGAATTCATAGAGCCAGCGGACAGATAAAGGCTGTCTTTTCACGGTCCTCTGGGGCCATCGGGATCTGATAGTACCCACTGCGGAGATCCAGCACAGAGAACCACTTGCTCCCGCTTAGGCAGTCCAAAGCATCCTGAATGCGGGCATTGTGTACTGATCAGGATAGTCCGCCGGGTTTAAGGTGCCATAATCCACACATCCTTACTGTTCCATTCTTTTTCCTCACTACCACAATGGGGAAGCATAAGGGCTTCTGGATTCTTGTATTACACCAGCAGCTAACATCTCTTGCAGATGCCGCCTCACATCATCTATGTCAGCAGGTGCCAGGCGTCGAGACCTCTCACGAAATGGTCTTTCATCATGCAGCGGATATTGTGCTCAGCTCCTTGCATGCATCCTACATCCCATTCCTTTAAAGAAAACTCCTGGTCTCTGGGCAAGCTTCTCACTGATCCTCACTTTCCATTTAGCTGGCAGCGGAGTCGCAAATCAAACAAGTCAGGCGTTACTCTGTCATTCTTCCTTGAACTCTTGCTGCTGGGTAGCACTGCAGTGTCTGCACAATGCACATTAGCCAGGATGCAACCTCTATTTACTCGAATGTCTCTTTCAGACACATTATGAACTTGGACCATTACCCTTCTGGCATAAGCATGGGCTCTAGCGGGCAAAATACTAGGCTTGACCAGCAGTCCCTCTGGCAATTTTCCATCGCCTGGTGCATCCAACATTAATATTTTATTCTTAACATACTTTCTGATACGGACCTCTCCCTGTAAGGTACGCTTGGCATTTGGCGCCAGGATCAGAGACTCAGGATCCTTCTTCCATACAATTCCGACCGTTCCTCTGGTTCTATTTTTCAGCATCTCTCTGTGCCTCATAGGCCTTCTTAATTAAAGCCGAACTCTTAAAGCTCTACTAGTCTTTGACCCCTGTTTTTCTTAACACAACTGTGCCAGCCTTCCGAACATATGAGCATTTGTTCCAATCAACAAAGGACACCATCATACAGTCCAGTGGGAGGACACACTAAGGCTAGGGTCTCTACTTGTTCGCCACCCAGCCACGGAGGTGGGGAAAGACAGCCAAATTTGGATATACCTGGAATAGGGTAGGCCTTCTCACTTAACCCCCATACATGCAGTCCTTCTAATGGTTGTAAGGTACATCTGACAAATGCTTGTGATACCAATCTTGGAACATAATTGTCACTTGGGGAGCCACTGTCTAATACAGCTCTTGTAGACACTCCATTCACCTTTACAGTGGTCTCCATGGAGGGACCCACTATTCTGGACCAGTCTGGAGAGGCGATAGTGGGGGCCTGTGCAACTGACCTTGCCACAAAGGACGTGAGTTAGCATTTTTGGTGCCCTCACTGGGATCATTTCATGCACCTCTTAACCACTGATTTGTTCTCCGAGCTCTCCTTGTAGCCTATATGCAACTTTGTCAGTGTCTTTTGGGACTGGCATTCCTTTTCATGTGCCCATCTTTCCCACAATTATAGCAAAACATACTTTCTGGAGTTTGAGCTGGCCGAGGCGCCACTGGGAGCAGGGCGGGGTATTACTAACTGGAAACCTGGGTGCCATCTCTGTCTGCGGCGTGATAAGCATTTGGAGACATCTCATCAGTTTCTCCACTTCCATGGTCAAGGAATTGAGTTTGGAGCTGTTATCAGCAGGAGATACATGGGTGGGTACCCCACCCCATAGCAGATGCAGTCGGATATAGGTCAGGGCCCGTACTTGCAGGCGTGGCCTTCGTAAAGGACTGTTTTGAATTCCGGATCTCTCTCAACAGTTCGCCCCATTGTGGCATATCTTTTTCCTTGTCAGAGCACTCATTGACTGCCAACCTCTGCCCCTGAACTTCACTTGATGGGTCATCCTCAGTCACTGGTCCGTAGCCGCAGCTATTGGTGCAGGTCCCTCCCGAGGTCGTCTTTTCAACTCCTAATTTCTCTCATTAACTCATCATAGGAGGGTGGGATTCCAGTCGATCTGCCAGGCGAACTGAAGCAACAGCAGTTCTGAGAAGGGGCAGACTTAGGATCCTGTCCAGCCTGGTTCGGTCCAGTTCAATCGCTGGCAAACTACCTTTCTGAGGCATTCTTGCAACAATTTTTCCAGCCGAGATACATACACAGACAACAACTCCCTTGGTACTGTTGTGCATCTCTTACTCTCCACCATAGGTCCTCATCAGAATCTGGGCTCCCATACAATTCTCCAGGGCCTCAAGATAGGCCTGTGCAGTCACTTCAGGGTTACTGGCCCGTTTAGCATGAATGGTAGCCAGGGCAGGACCTCGGAGGCTCTCACTAACCCTCTTTCACTTTTCGGCTTCCGAGCATTGCCATTCTAGCACTTGGGGGGCAACATAGTCTATCCAGGTCTCCCAGTCATCCTCCCCTTGGGGGGTGGGGAGGGTGCCAGAGAAGATCCTCAACCTTCGGTAAGAGTCGTGACTAATGGCAGGTGCAGAAATTGGAGTCTGCATTGGTTCAGCCACCATTACGGGCACTGGAGCGGGAGAAGGTGTTGGGGGAGGAACACCCCCAGGTGGCAAGAATAGTTTCTTCAAGTCCTCCACAGTTTTCCCTTCCCCCAGCAACCATTTAGAAAATTTCTCCTCAAAAGTTTCAGATAGTGGTGGAGCTCATTCCCCCGGTCTTTACTGTCCTTAGTTATCACTCTCCAAGCAGTGAGGGCTCCTCTGGGGTAATGGTCTGTGGCACTTTGGGGCTATCTATGGGATCCTTAAACTCTACTAGGGCCAGGAAAGTGTGGGTGAGCAGATTAGCATGCCGACCCACCACCACAGGGTTTTGTAAACCTTCCACCTTGGAAAGTACTCCTGCACAGTGTCCGTATTGATACCCAGGGGATGTCCAGGATAAGCATAGCATTTTGGGGTCGATCTCTCCCAGTACACCACTCCACCAGCGGTGCACAGCCACTTCTGTCGGGGTACCCATTTTTTTCTTAACAGTGGTTCGTGAATATGGCCACTAGAGGACACACAATCCCAGCGGTGAGCCTCCAAGATGTAACCCCTAGATGGCGCTATCCCAGGGCTACTACCCTGCCTGATTTGCCACTAACAGGTTGAGGGCCTGGATCCAATGGCGGGTGCCTCCACCCAGAGGTCAGGGTTTGCAATAGTTAAACTAACTTGGTCACAGCCCTCTGGGACACTGCAACCCCCTTTCTTCCCACTAGTGGCCCACACAATATATCAGAATTACCTTCACAGTATACACTTACCCCAGGTCTGGTTCCGCACTGGGACCTCCTGGAAATGAGATACAGTGCAACAATCACAGTACAGTACTTTAACATAGACAAATACCTCAGGCAGTATAACTTTGCTGAAACAAGCAGCTCTGATTTATTTAGGGGATATAACAAGGACAGGGGAAATCAGGTTAATTAGCTTATCACTCTAATAATCTACCTATGGCTCTGTGCACAGGCCTATCCCTATCAGTTACTGTCCCTGGGTACCCAAGCCCTAGTGGCTAGTCCAAACCGTGGCAGCTGGTAGGGGCCCTTTCACACAGAGAGAAAGGAGAATTAAACAGTCAGCAGTACAGTAATTCCATTTGGATTTAATGTGGCAATTCAACAGGAGCTACCTGAATTAGTACTCACGACCTCCAAATAAGATAGGGTCCTTCAATGTCAGCAGGGCTCACTTGAGGTACACAAACCTCTTCACACATCCATATAAAAGAAAGCACTATACCAGGCAGGCTGCATCTGTATCCCGATCGCAATTACTGCACAATACCCGGAGAACACACAGCAGATTCAGTTCCTGACAGACCGAGAGTCAATTTTCAGCAATTCCTCCAGTCTTCTACAGGGTGAGCCTGGTTTCTACTCTTCAGAGATCCTTTGATTCTTTTCACAGGACGGATTCAGTCCTAACAAGCTGTTACACAAGCTGCAGACCGAACTCTGGGCCTTACACACTTTTTGACTAAAACTGCACACTGAAAAAGCACAGGGCTCCTTCCTTCTTCACTGCCAAAGCTCAACTGAAACTCCAACCGACAAAACCGGGCACTTCCTTTGAGTTCCTCCCAGTTCTTGACTGGATTGGCTGTCACTCACAATAGACTGCTGCTGTTGGTCCAAAAAGGCACTGAAGTCTAAACTACATCTCCCAGAGTCACTGCCCATACAATCCTCTTGTGGCTGGCTCAGATTATGAGTCCAAGTTCTGATTCGTCCAAAGCACCATTTTAGAGCTAGCTTACCCCACACTGATTGGTCCAGTTTAGCAGTTCAAAACCAGAATGGGGAACTAGGCAGACACAGTTCTGACTGCAAAGAAAGCAGGTTAGACAAACTGTAATTTCATTATTACCTAAATAATTTCTGGCAAACAGTTACATCTTTCAGATAGGTTCCTTTGCACTCCTAGTGACTGCAAAATGAAGTGAATTGGCAGCAGCTCGAGTGGTACTCAGAGAAGCACACAGTCCCCCATACAAATTAATTATGTCTGCAAGCAGACAGCTCTTAAAGAGACAGTACCAGAGGCTCTAAAAACACTCACTGATAAATGGCTTAAATGCCAAACACCATTCAGGCTTGGAGCATTCAAGCAAGCTCCTGGAAGTCTTTTGGGAACCCCCATTTGCAGGGGGGTTACAATCACTTGTGAGGGGTGCCTCTGCATGAAGGGGAATGTCTAGGCTGGGAGCACTGTCAGCCCCTTGCTCTATAGTCTCTGTTTCTACAACACTTGGCTCATTTTGAAGATACTCTGGCACTGAAGGGGGGTTGTCAGCACTCTCATAGTGTTCCTCAAGTTCTGGCATGTCACCAGAAAGACTCATACCATCAGCCTCTCCTTCAGGCAAATCATACAGTTCCACTATATACAAAGACTCAGCATCCTCAGACGTGATACTTTGCACTTCACCTTCAGGAAGCATTGGCTCCAAGGATGATGCCAGGGCATTGGGCAGTCCAGAAGGCCCAGCTTCATCCCCATAGTTCAACATAGGATTTCCACAAAACAACTGACTCAGTTCATATGAGGGGTAATAGGCATTATCACACTCACTGTCATCCGAGTTAGACTGGCAGTCACTATCATTCTGGGCCTGCTGTGGGGGAAGTCTTAAATCGGCAACCACGGCGGCAGGCTGACTCTGGTTCTTTCTTGCAGCAGCATGAGTCACTGGTCCAGGGGAATCAATCTCGGCAGGTTCAGCCTCCAAAATGTAACCCCTAGGTAGTGCTATCCCAAGGCTACTACCCCTGCCTGCTTGGCTAGTAGCAGGTTAAGGGGCCTGAGTTCTGAAACGGGTGCCTCCACCCAGAGGTCAGGGTTGGTAGTGGTCAAGCTAATCTGGGCACAGCCCTCTGGGACACAGTAACCCCCTCTTTCCCCTGTAGTGGCCTGGAACACTGTACACAATCACTTTCTACTATACCCCTGGTACACCACACAAGTACTCACACTGTTTGCACTTTACCACCAGGGCTGGTCTCTCTGGCTCAACCCTGGGGACCCCCTGTAAAACAAGGTTAAGCACAGCAAATAGCAACAATGCAGTACTTTGAGCACAAACTGGAATCACAGTCAGATTACATGCAGAAAAAATTAGATCTGATTTATTCAGGGGACTTGAAGAAGGAAGGGGCAAAATCAGGTTAATTAGCTTAAAGGTTATATCAGTCAAGCAGTTATGCATGCGCTTTGAGTCCCCCCACATAGTCCACCTCTGGGTACCCAAGTAGAGAACAGATGGGCTAGCCAGGACAGTTGCCCGGGGTTGCAGCTGGTTGGGGCCCTGTGATGGAAAACAACATGCACAGTACACAATATTTGTAATCCAGAGCCAGAGGGCTCAGTTTGTAAAGGGAACAAAACCACAAGACAATCAGATGACACACTTAGATTAAGCTGTTGTTGTAGGGAGCTACCCTGGTATTTACTCACGATACCCAAGACTGGACACAGGCTGGATAAAAATTGAGACTGCAGGTGGTTGATCTGGAACGACAGGAGAAGCAGGGCCCACACAAGTTACAGTGGCATTGTTCCTCTTCAAGCATGGAGCAGGGGGCTGATCCCCAATCAGGTCTCTCGTCGATGGTTTCTCTCTGCAGTGGGTAGTCTAGCTGGGCCAGTCTGGCAAAGCCCAGACCACATGGAGACAAGTTCGGAAGCAGTCTGTTTTGGGCAGGATATAGCTTCCAGCAAGCAGAACACAGTTCACACAGTGGGGAACTAACTCACAACCCACTAGCAGCTCCTAGCACATTTACACGTATGGGAATTCTACTGTACCAAGCCAAGCGCTCCCCGGGCACAATCGCAAAGTCTCTGCACGCACCGGGAGCTTAGGGGTAGCTGGAACTCCTGACAGGTCGATCGCATTCAGCAAAAATATTCAGTCTTCTTCAGGTTGAGCCTGGTCCACTTCAGTAGCTTACTTTAGTCACACAAACTTGGATTTAGTCCAAAATAATTCTCTTCTCTCCCTCTCAGGAACAGCAGGCAGACATGAAGGCCAAACTCTCAGTCTTTTCATAGTTTTCCCATGTGAATCCACTCAGGATTGCTCTCAGAATCACTTCAGCTCCTTCTTGACCAGCTTCCAGCTTAGTTCTAACTGAAAACTGCAAGCAGCCCGGGACTTCCCCAAGATCCAAAAGCTTTGGTTGGCTGATTTGGCTGTCAGTCAAAGCAAAAGCTTCCCCTTCAGTTGCAAAAAAGGTGCAAAAACTCAAACTACAGCTCTTATAGATTTTGAATTCAGACAGCTCCTGTACTCCGGCTACATTTTAGGTCCCACCAGAACTGATTGGTCCAATTTGCAGTCCAGTACCAAGATAGTGGAAACAAACAAAACAGTCCTTGCTACAAAGAAAGCAGGTTCGACAAACTACATTATCATTATCATTCTAAATGGTTTTCAGCAAATAGTTACATCTTTCAACAGAGCTCCATCTCAGATTACTTATGCTGCAATCAAGCAGCTCTTAAAG
This sequence comes from Neoceratodus forsteri, assembly GCA_016271365.2. Taxonomy (NCBI): domain Eukaryota; kingdom Metazoa; phylum Chordata; order Ceratodontiformes; family Ceratodontidae; genus Neoceratodus; species Neoceratodus forsteri. The sequence goes on along the minus strand of CM057449.1, from coordinate 1,696,362,147 downwards.
AGACAGTGCACAGCGTCTATATAGGCTCTGATAATCACATTTAAACTGCTAAAATGCAGGACACCAGCCTGGCAGTGAGCATTTAGGCAAGCTCAAGGGAGACTTTTTGGGAACCCCATTTTTAGGGGGGGTTACAGTAACATTTTCCTTTCTGCTATCTGTTGTTCAAAACATTTGTTTTCTTTGTAAATGCGTGTTTTCTCTTTGTGCTGTACAGAATATATCCTGGTATTGTAAAACTTGAGTTTTGTAGTAAAGAATCTTTTATTATAGAATCAGTGACTGTGGCTCATTTGCAAATGCAAGTGCATTATTTTCAGTGACAAAGAAAAAACTCTGTCTAGCATCCATCAGCCGAGAAACACTCTACCAGATCTGTACTGTGTAACTGTGTTGACCTCCCCAGGCTTATGCAGGGAAGAGCTAATGTCCTGGGAAGCCAGGTGGTGGCAGAAGAAGAAGAAGAAGTTGCAGACAACTCTCTGAAACATGTAGGAGGCAGTATAGTGCAGTGGTTTAAGGATCTGAGCTGCAAACCTGGAGACCTGGGTTTGACTCCTACAGCCCCCACTTGCATACTGTGTAACTCTGAGCAAGTCACTTAACTTCCTTGTGCTCCCAGGTCACACCTGTAAACAAGTTCTCAGCTCAGTGTGTCTCTCCAGGATTAAAAAAAAAAAAAAAAAGATGTTACAGCCCAGAAGGGAGAGTTTGTCATCCTTTGCCCAAAAGCTCCCCCTAAAATCATTCTCCTTTGGTCTTTCATGTTGCTGGATTTGTCATCCCCAACACTGACCTGTCAACAACCAACTGGTCCCACATCTCAACAGCCACTGACATCATATCAGCTCTCTAACCCTTCCATGCCAAATTTATGGTTGTCTGGAACCACCATGCACCTCAGGAAAACCATGGTTCAGGGTTCCCACCTTCCCTGGATCTCTGCTGATCTGCCATTGAACTAGAGACCTAGCCTGGCAGTCCTACAGGATCACTGGTTTCCCTGCTGCCCTGTTAAATTACTAGACCCTTTGCAATGTTTGCAGCAAAGCCACCCGCCTTGCAAAATACAAATACTTTGCATTCACACTTCAGGACCACTTTATTCACCCCGACAAGTTCTGGAAAGTTATCCACTCCCTCTTTTCCCCTCAATTCTGTCTCCCCCTGCCCCCGTCCCTACGGTTGGAAACTCCCACATCACTTACCATGCTGATTTTGCTTCTTCCTTTAGCTCTTTTTCACCTTTCTCTTCTCTCCTCTCCTTCTCCATCAATCCTCCTACCCCTTTTCCTTTGCACACCTCAAATTTCATATTCAAGAGGAAATACATTATAAGAACCACCCGCCATTTCCCCAGCATCCAACAGAAAAACCTCGACCGCAGAGGGTAGTTGGACCAGGAGGTTGGCAGGTGGTTAGAAGGGGCAAATCGGGTGCCCCATCACTCTCTGCTCTCCAACATATTACCTCCAAAACCATATAAACACTACAAACAGGTATCTGCCTCTATCTCTGAAATCAAACAAAAGGCAGAAGACACTGCAGAGCAGGACACTGCGGCACAGGAGTTAGCACAACAAAACTCACCCAAATCAGGAACCAAAACAAAAAAGCAAAAGGGAATCCAAAAACTTCTGATCATAGGAGACTCCATGATTCGAGGAGTTGATACCATCTCCAGCTAGGGTAATGGTCAGATGTCTCCCAGGTACATCAGCATGGAGAGACACTGACCGCATTGCTAAAATTGTTCACAAAGCAGGAGAAAACATTGACGTCCTAGTACACATAGGGACTAATGATCTCGCCAGCCGGTCAGTTGTGGAGGCCAAGGAACACCTGACCAGGCTGGGTGACAAACGATCATCCATTTCATCTGGCATCTCCTTCTCTGAGATCCTGCCAGTCTGGGAGAGGGGGGCAGATGGACGGAAGGTCAGAAAAGGGGAGATAGGGGAGCTAAACACGTGGCTCAAGGGCTGGTGCCAGGAAAAAGGACACAGATTTGTAGAGAACTGGCAACAGTTCTGGGAGCGAAAGTTCTTTAAATTTGATGGACTGCATCTGACTAAGGAGGAGTCAGTGCATTGGGGCAGAAGTTTGACGCCTTGCAGAATATTTAAACTAGCAAATGGGAAAGGGTGCAGCACCCATCGCCGAATGGGAAGAACACCCTCCCCTCAGCTAGTGGTCAAACAGGGATTCAGCATGTTTGCAGTTCATCTGCATCACCAGGTAAGAAAAAAAAGGTTTGTCTCCATACAGTGCACAGGGGTAATGCCAAACCTCACCCAACAACTAACACACCAAATCTGGCCAATGGAAAATCATGTACACAATGCTCACAGCCTGGGAAATAAGATCCCAGACCTACAGGCAATAATGTCAGAGGCTAAACTGGACATAGTAGCAATTAGTGAGATGTGGTTTACCAGTAACCACACTTGGGAGACTTCAGTACCTGGCTATCTATTGTTCAGAAGAGACCGAGGTGCAAAAAGGGGGGGAAGAGTGGCCCTGTATGTCAGTGAAAATATCAAAGCTACAGAAATTCAGAATACACATAAGGAGCCAGAAGAACTGTGGGTCACCCTGGAAACAGGAAATGGGACAGCCATAAGAACTGGGGTTGTCTACAGGCCCCCAGACCAGGGGGAGAACATAGACACATTACTGTTAGAAGATATACAAAACATGACAGCTAAAGGGGAGGTTCTGATAAACTTCAACATGCCGGATACAGATTGGTCAATACCAGCAGGAACATCTGCCAGAACTAGACACATAGTGGATTCCCTGCAGGGGGAGGGCCTCAAACAACTGGTACAACAACCCACAAGAGACAGGGCTATCCTAGATCTAGTACTGACTAACAGGGAAGGGATCACAGATCTCCAGGTAGAAGGTCACCTGGGGGCCAGTGACCATCACATGGTATAGTTCAGTTTGGCTACTACATCTAAATCATCCCATTCCAAGGCAAAAATATGGGATTTCAGAGGAGCTGACTTTGATAAGATGGTCAACAGCGTTAAGCTAGCCCTGGCAAAAAGAAACACAGGTGAGGGGGTACAGGCAAAGTGGGCAAGCATTAAGGATGCAATACTTGAAGCAACATCCCATTGTGTTAGACAGAAAAGGAAGTGCAAAAGAAGAAGGAAACCACTTTGGTTCTCAAATACAGTAGCAGAAAAGGTCAGAGCCAAAAGGCTGGCCTTCAGGAAATATAAGGGAACACAGCGGATGAAGATAGGAGGCATACCAAACTGCCCTAAGGGAAGCAGGAAGGCAGTAAGGCAGGCAAAGTCCCAAACTGAGGAAACACTAGCACTAACAGTAAAAGAAGGTGACAAGACTTTCCATAGATACATTAGTGAAAGGAGAAAGTCCAGAGGGGGTATTGCTGTTTAATGGAGAAAAGAGAGCATGTGAGGAGAAGGACCCTGTAAAGGCATCTATCCTAAATAGATACTTTTGATCAGTATTTACTGAAGAGAAGGTAGGGCAGGGCCCACAGCTCAGCACCATGGACAGGGGAGGGAGGTGAGCACTACTCCCTTCACAAAAGAAAGGGTCCTACAAGAGCTTGCTAAGCTCAGGGTGGACAAGGCAATGGGACCTGATGGCATACACCCCAGGATACGTAAGGAGCTAAAGGTGGAACTAGCAGAGCCATTAGCAGAACTGTTTAGTGAGTCTCTGAGAACAGGAGAGGTCCCAGAAGACTGGAGAAGGGCTTGTGTGATCCCGCTCCACTAGATTGGTAGCAGGGAGGAGGCAGGGAACTACAGACCAGTGAGTCTTACCTCAGTAGTGGGCAAGATTATGGGGGCACTCCTTAAGGAAAGGATAGTGCAACACCTGGAATCCATAGGGGCACAGGATCCAAGACAGCATGGGTTTACAAAAGGAAGGTCCTGTCAAACTAATCTCATAGATTCTTTGACTGGGTAACCAGAGTGGTGGACCAAGGGGAGCACTTGATGTCGCCTACCTTGACTTCAGCAAGCTTTTGACACTGTTCCCATAGAAGATTGATAAATAAGCTGGGTAGGCTCGGATGGGTCAGAAGTTGGTCAACTGGTGGCAAACTGGTTGACGGGCAGAAAACAGAGAGTGGTGGTAAATGGTATACAGTCAGAAGAGATGCAAGTCACAAGTGGGTACCTCAGGATCAGTCCTGGGGCCAGTCCTCTTCAACATCTTCATTAGTGACCTTGCAGATGGACTAGAGGGTAAGGCTTGTCTGTTTGCAGATGACACCAAGATCTGCAACAGAGTAGATGATCCAGATGGGGTGGGCAGAATGAGAAGAGATCTGGATAAACTAGCAAAATGGTCAGAAGAGTGGCAACTGGGATTTAATGCAAAGAAGTGCAAGATCATGCACATAGGAAGAGAAACCTGAAGCCACCTATAGGCTGGGAGAGGAGTTGCTAGCAGTCACAAAGGAAGAAAGAGACTTGGGCATCATCATCACTGATGACCTGAAATCATCCAACAGACCTCTAAAGCAGTAGGTAAGGCTAGGGAGGTGTTAGGTGTATTAGTAGGGGTATCACAAGTCGTAAGAGGAGGAATAATCCTCTTTACAAGACACTGGTTAGGCTCCATCTGGAATACTGCGCAGTATTGGAGGCCACACCTTCACAAGGACATTAATCAAATTGAGGCAGTCCAGAGAAGGCAACAAATGGTGCAGGGACTGCATCAGAAGACTTATGAGGACAGATTAACAGAGCTCAATATGTATACCCTTGAGCAAAGGAGGGAGAGAGGTGATATGATCGAGGCATTCCACACCTTAAGGCATTAACAAGGTGAAAGAGTCTAACATGTTTAAATGTAAGAAAAATAGCAGGACAAGAGGACACGGCATGAGATTAGAGGGGCTGATTAAGGGGAATGTGAGGAAATTCTTTTTCACAGAAAGGGTGGTGGATGCATGGAATGGCCTACCTCAAGAAGTGATGGCTATGAATACAGTGCAGGGCTTCAAACAGGCATGGGATAGGCATAAGGGAGCAATACAAATGAGTATGAAAAGATAGGCCACTGACAGAGCAAAGGCCGATGGCACATTTTTAAGGTAGAAAAAGAAATGGGCAGACTGGATGGGCCTTGCGGTCCTTATCTGCCATCAACTTCTATGTTTCTATCTCTCCTACCACTCCCTCTGCCTTTTAAGGGCGCTTCTAACTCTTCACCTCCACAAGGGTACTAGTTCTAACAGCCTTGAAAACACACTTGTGCATTTCTCTGCTCCAGCCTTGACCATCACTATTATTCTTATCCTCAGCCTATCCTTCTCCTCTGCCTCTGTCTTGGACACCAGGATTTGAGCTACTGGCATTCCCCTGCCTCTGTTTTGGACACCTGGAAATGGTCTACTGACTTTCCCCTCACTAAAGGGGGTAATCGTTCTTTTCCTGTAAACTACATAAGAACATAATAAAAGTGTTGGCAGATGGGGACCTTGTGAACTATATAATCTGCCCAAGGTGGCTACCCTCTCAATTATATTTTTTTCCTAAGTTGCCCACATTGCCTGTCCCAAGCGAGTTTTGAATTCCCTTACTGTCTTTGATGCCGCCACTTCTGGTAGCCAGCTGTTTCATGGGTCTATCACTCTCTCAGTGAAAAAGTACTTTCTAGAGTTGCTTTTAAATTTGCTTCCCACCAGACACAAGTTGTGTCCTCTTGTATGTGCCACCATGTTTTCCTGGAAGAGGTTTTCCTTCTGAGTTGTGTTAATTCCCTTGATGTACTTAAATGTTTCTATCATGTCCCCCCTGCTTCTTCTCTGTTCCAGAAAGAATAAATTCAACTCTTTGAGTATTGTCTTATATGGCTTATGAAGCAGCCCCTGCAACATCTTTGTGGCTCTTCTCTGCAGTGTCTCCAGATGGTTGCTGTCCTTGTTTAGGTGAGGCCTCCAGAACTGGACACAATACTTGAGATATGACCTCACCAGGGATCTGTAGAGGGGCATGATAACTTCCTGCTTTCTGCTTGTAATAGCCATTCCTATGCATCCAATGATACCACTTGCCTTCTGCGCTGCTTTTTTGCATTATTTTTCTACCTTTAAGTCGTTGGTAATGATCACGCCCAGATCCCGTTCTACCTTTGTTTCCTCTAATTGATGCCCTTCTAGTACGTACTTTTTTCCTGGGTTCCACCTCCCCAGGTGCATTACCTTACACTTCTTGGCATTAAATTTTAACTGCCAATTTCTGGACCATTCTCCCAGTCTCCCTAGGTCAGCTTCCATACCTAATGCCCCCCTCTACTGTATCCACCTTGTTGCAGAGCATTGTATCATCAGTGAACAGGCAAACCTTCCCTTCCAGTTCATCAGTGATGTCACTGATGAATATGTTGAAGAGGACTGGACCCAGCATCGATCCCTGTGGAATGCCACTGGTCACACCTCCCTCCCTCCCTTGGTAATGCCCCACTGACCAAAACTTTCTGGGTCCTATTCTGCAGCCAGTTTCTAATACAGTTTACTATTTTCTGTACTACTCCTGTGTGTTCTAGTTTGTTAGCAAGTCTCCTGTGGGGAATGGTATCAAAGGCCATGCTGAAGTATAGGTACACCATGTCCACTGCCCACCCTGGTCCACGGTTTTGGTAATCCAATTGTAGAAATCAATCATATTTGTTTGGCATGAGTGCCCTGCTGTAAAGCCATGCTGTCTGGGGCTGAGTTTTCCAGTTTCCTTTAGCTAGTCAACTATTGTCTCCTTTAGTAATGTCTCTATAATTTTTCCCACTCTAGAGGTCAGGCTGACTGGGTGGTAGTTTTCTGCCTCTGCCTCTTCCTTGCTTCCACCTTTGTGCAAGGGCGCAACTGTTGCTTAGGCTTTGGCTATCCAAATTGCTTTTCCTGCCTCCTTGAGTTTGTTCCTACATTCCTCCCTGTCCATTTCTTCTTTTGTTTCCTTGTACTGCTTAAAAGGCCTGTTTTTTTCCTTGATTTTGGTTGCTACCTCTTTGGAGAACCAGAGAGGGTTCTTCCTTCTATCATCCTATTTCTCTCCTCCCAATCCTGGTCAATCTTTTGAAACATTCTGCTCTCTCATGACTCTGCCTTTTCCTTGAATCCTCCTCTTGCTCCTTTTTATATCCTTTCCAGTCTGACTTCAGCAAGTCCGACTCCACATCCACCTCTCTCCTCCAGCTCACTGACTCCGTCCTGTCCAGTATGGAACTGGGCCGAATCACTTCCGCCATCTCTGTCGACTTGGCCAAAGCTTTCAACACTATGTCACTCCACTTCTCCTGGACATGCTTAAAGAAGCACAATTTGATCAGCATCATGTTGTGTTTTTCAGGAATAAATTTTTTCTGGCAAAAAAATCAAGATAACCATTTTTTTCATTTTTGTTTCTTACATTTCTAAACAAAAATATAGCACTTTTAATTTTTGTAAATGTTCCCACTCCAGTGCCATGCATATCACCAAAAAATAAATATCTTGGTACAGTACTGTACTATTTACCATCAGAAACATCTGGTAACACCATCCTGATACAGCCACAGTATAAGTTTAGCATGTTCATTCAATGGGTAATCTCAACAGAATAGACTTTTTTAAAAACTGTGAGTGGCAGCCATCTTTAATGACATGAGTCATTAATTATAAAATTAGCTATAAAAGCTGTTTTAAAAATATCTGAGTAAACTAAAGATGCACTGACAATGAATCTAAGGATGTTAGAAACACATTTTTGCAAAAGAAAAAGCTATTTGATTAAATTGTTTTGTCAACTAACAACTACAGCTGCTTTAAGGCAGCGGGGCTCTCTACCTCCTCAATCAGCTGGTTCCACTTTTACCTTGAGGGCAGGTCACAAGCGGCCCTTGTCAGAGACTCCCTTTCCCCCAATCCCTATGTGCTCAAGCAATCCCCCAGGTTCTGTCCAGAGCTCCATACTCGTCTCCATATTCCTAAATGACTTCCCTTCTGCCCACTCCTCTTTGTCCATCCACATGTACACAGATGACACTGTGCTGTTTGCCCCTGGCTCCTCTGTTACTGAACTTTCTGTCCAACTAAAACTGGATTTTGACAGTGTTGAGCACTGGTTCTTTCCAACCTTCTGTCCTTCAGCACCAACAACATGGTCTCAGTGACCTTTGGCTCCCAGCAGATGGTTACCAGATTCCCACTCCTCCGCTCCTTCCACACCCTCATGGTCCTGAAATTGAAGATGTCTCCTTCTCTCCTTCTTTAAGTACCTTGGTATCTGGCTGAACAGTCTCCTTGACTTCTCAGTGCACACTGATACCATGGACCTCAAACTCCATCCCAAATTGAGTGTGCACTACAGAAACAAAGCAAGTATTCCTCTCCCTGCCTCCCATGAGCTAGTCATGAAGATGCTTGTCCAAATCTTAAATTATGGTGATTGTTTACAGCCCAGCTCCCAAGCCCACCCTTGCCAGATGAGGGCCCCTATTTCTCTCACTCTACCACTTTGCCTTGGACTGCCCTCTTTGTATCCACCAGTGCTCCCCCTACTCCTCTGTCTCGCTTCCTTCCCTTGATGTAAGATGCCTCACCCGCTGTGCCTTCTTCACCTCCAAATTCAGGCTTGGCTCTCTTCCTCCCTACATTTCTGCCCTCCTGTCTTCCCCGTCCTTCCTGTCCCTTATTCCCTTCCAGGAAAACTACCACAGGCCAAGCTGCCTTCTCATATCATTTTGCTAAGCTCTGGAACTCTCTTCCCCTGCCTCTTCACTCTGACTTGTTCCTCTCCTTCCTCATGACCCTACTTCATAACTTTACTTCCCCCCTCTTGCAACTGTATCTGACCCCTGATGTTTTGTTCCCTCTTTCCCCCTACCTGTTTCGTGGGTGGCCTGCCAACCATCCTTCCTCCAACTGGGAGCAATTTCCTTCACATCTAGAAATGTTTTACTTTACTTTACTGCACTGATACCTCTTGCACCTTTGTGCAGTTTGGGGGGCATTCATTTGCTTCTTTCTGGCATTTGCTTCCAGTACTGTATTACACTTGAACCTTACTGCATTGTTTTCAATCTTTATTTTGGGTTGCACTGCTTATCTGCGTGTACATTGCAACTGCTGCACTGTTATGTATCTTGTATGCATTTTATTTGTACTGTATTTTATTTAGAATGTATTGTATTTTTAGTTTTATTTTTTTATTACTATTGCACCTCACAGTATGTTATCTTTACTGACATATCTTGTATCATTTACTCCCCCACCCCAACCCCCAGGATGCATCTAGAAACAAGCTGTTATCAGTTCTGTATGTTTTTCCTGGTAAAACATTTGAAGTAAATTAATTTACTGTTTGTGTGTGCAAAATTATACATTTTTTTTCTTGAAAATAAGGCAAGCTTTTGTGACATCTGAAGTGTAATCTGCCAGCAAACTTTGTTTTAGTAACACTTCATTAAATCAAAATAATAGTCTGTTAAGGTATTTTTTCCTGATTCCTGTAATACTCTCATCTTGGTACACTGTGACCGATAGATTTTTTACAAACAATGTTGGCTGACTGTTATAAGATTTTGCTTTCTATAAGCTTGAATAACTTGAAGATAATTCTTGGCAATTGACTATCTGATGAGTGAAAATGTCAGACACACAGTCATCAGTCAAAAAATGTCTGTGGTCGAACTCAACCAAAAATGATGTAGACCGTGGTTGACGTTCAGCATGTGTTTGCCATCCTGCTTTTCCTTAAACTCCCAGCAAACCTGTTACTGCCAAATGTAGCATTCCTAGTTCCAGTGCCACCAGCATTGTTTCTGTTCAAATGTCAGCCTCTGTATCTACTGCTGTTGTTGCCACACCAACTGCCACCATCTCCACTTCCTTTGCTATTGCTCTGATGACCATGACTGTCACTGCAACCACAAGTAATACAGTTGCCCAGTAAACTATTTTTAGTACTGTAGATAGTACTGCCACCACCACTCAAGTGCTTTGCCTATAATATCTGCTGCCAGTGCCACCACCTCCACTATAAATGTGTACTCGGTGCTTCCATCATGGTCCCCAAAACAGATGTATTCTTCATTTTTGTTTTGGTAGGCCAAGCAGACCAAACAAGGGGGAAAACATGCATAATAATTCATTAATACATACTCAGCTGTGCAGCTCTGCTTCAGTGTAGTAGTAGGAGTATATGTATTTCTTAGGCACCCAATCCCAGTTGCTCTGTGCACTTTGCACATCAAAGAAAACATATAAAAGCAACAGCGTAATAATATAATAAATAATACCATTTGCATAAAAACAGTAAGGTAAGCTGTTATGAAAAAATAATGCTTTAATTCCCCCCCCCACCTCCTTAAAGCTATCAACTGAGGGGGCATCCCAAAGCTCTTGTGGCAGTGGGTTCCAGAAAACTGGAGAAGCCACAGCAAAGGCATGATCCTCAGACAACTTTAGGTGCAATCTGAGGACCTTCAAGAGGCCCACCTCTGAAGAGTAGAGAGGGTGGTCAGGAGCTATGGGCAAAGAGCTCTTTCAGGTAGCCAGGACCCAGATCATGTATGGCTTTGTATGTTAACATGCCTATCTTGAAGGAGATGCACCACCTCATAGGCAGCCAGTACAACATCCACAGAGCTGGAGAGATATGTTCAGAGCAAGAAAGTCTGGCAGTCAATCTAGCTGTGGCATTCTGCACCAGCTGCAAGTTGTGCATCACACCTCCATACAGCCCAGGATAAAGAGCATTACAATAGTGTGGCCTAGATGTCACAAAGACAAGCACCAGGGATTCCAGTTCCTGAGGGCTGAGAAAGGGCTTGATCTGGGTGATGGTCTTAAGATGAAAGAAACCACTACGGACCATAACATACGCCTGATATTCTATAGCCAGATTGTGATCCATAATGATGTCCAGATTCTTCATCCTGTCTCTGGCTATGAGCTGAGTAGGCTGAAGATGTCAGCCAGCCACCTCCCCACTCAAGCCAACTATCCCTTGGATATCCAAGTCCACCAGTAACACTTCAGCCTTGTTCAAGTTCAACCTGAGTCAGCTGAAGGTCATCCAGTAGTTGATCACAGAAAGGCAGTCATTAAGAACACCCACTGTCTTATTCTCACCAGGGCCAAATGATAAGTACAGCTGAGTATCATCTGTGTAACAGTGAAACTGCAGACTGTACCTCCATGTCACGTTTTTTAATTGTTTATTTTATATTTTTGAAAATCAACTACAACATTTAACCCAAAACAAACCATATCACTTGTTCCAGTAGCAGCATATACCCTGCAAATAGCAAGGGAGACAGAAGTGAACCTTGAGGGACTCCACATGTCTGGGCAGTTGGTCGAGATAGAAAGCTCCCCCCATGCAACCTGCTGCATCCTACTGGAGAGGAAGGACTCCAACCACCTCAACGCAACCTCACTGAGCCCCATCAGGTCCCTCAGGCAATGTGTTAAAATCCCATGGTCTGCAGTGTTAAACGCTGGTGAGAGATTGAGAAGAACCAAGATGGAATAATTCCCCTCTGTCTCTAGCCAGAACAAGATCATTCCATAGCTTGACAAGTACAATATGTATGCTATGGCACCCTCTGAATCCACTCTGAAATGACTCATAGATAGAGAAATCCTCCAGGTGCATCTCTAACTGTGTCACTGCCACCATCTCAATAATTGTAAGCACAAAGGGAAGGTTAGAGATGGGCTTGTAATTTGCCAAGATATCTGGGTCCAAGGAAGGTTTTTTGAGAAGGGGTGTCACAACAGCCATTTTCAAGGCCATCAGGAACACAATCTCCTAAAGGGAACACTATACAATCTTAGCAATCACAGAACTGATAGACTCCCGGCAGTCCAGCAAAAGCCAGGTCAGTCCAGAGTTCAACGAACAGAAGGTGGGATGCAGATTCATTATCACCCAATGAATTGCCTTAGCTAACATGGGGTGAAATTCCTCCCAGACAGACTGAGAGCCTCCGTTAATCACAGACTGTACCACATTGAGCCACAACAACCCATTTGACGAGACTGAGGAACAAATAGAGGATACGCTATCTTGGAAAACTGGCCAAACTCCTCACACCGCTTGCATATCAATATTCCTCCAGACAGTAAGCAGGCCAGATGTAGCAGCCTGTCCACAGTGCAAAAGAGCTGGGCTGTCCTGTTAACCCCTGCAGCAATCTCCCGTGACAGGAACTCTGCCTTTCTCAGAGTGATTGCCTCTGGTACTACTTATAGTGAGTTCTCAGGGTTAGTCTATCCTCCAGTGAACCCAGTCTCTGCCAAGAATGATCCAATCATAGGCCCAGATATTGAAGTCACTCAACACAAATCACCTTGGGGGTATAAAGATGTGCAAAATGTGCGAATTTCATTCAACAAAATATTTTGTGAAATTCACACATTTCGCAAATTATTTCAGGGGTGCGAAATGCGAAATTCCGCTGGTGAAATAGCACATTTCACCCACAACCGGTGGAATTTTGCCACTCTCTGGTGAAATTCCGCTACTCACAGTCAAAATTCCATATTTCGTGGGTGAAACTTGTGATTTCACTGGTGGAATTTCACATTTTGCACCTGCGAAATTCAAGGGCGAAATGCGCAAATTTCACAAAACGTTTCACGTGGCAAAATTTGCTATTTCGCCGGAATTATTCCGTCGAAATTAAATTTTGCTGTAACGCTACTTGGCTACTCCAGCATCAGGCCAGCAATGAACTCTCCAAATTTTTACAGGAATCCACTCCTGCAGCCAGGGAGATGGTAAATGAGAAGGATCCTGCCCACCGTACCTGCATCACCCCTAACAGCCACACATTCAAATGACTTGGCATGCCCCACTGGGAAGGCTGCAAGTCTCAGGCCAGATATAAAACAGATGTCTATCCACCTTGTGCTCCTGCCTAGGGCAGTGCACCACCATAGAGCCCCATGGAAGAGTCATCTCTAGCACAGGGCCAAAGTCATCATCCAGCCAGGTCTTGGTGATGCACACCAGGTCCTCCAAGGAATCCATGACAAAATCTGCTGTTATCACGGTCTTATTCCTGATGGATCTGGCATTACACAGAATTGCCCTGGGGAAGAGCCATACTGGTTGCTCAGCTACTGTATCCAATGATGTTTCCAGAGTCCTTGGGATAGAAACAGGCAGGGGGCACCCATGTCTTGATTCCATGTCGACCTGGGACAGCTCCTTATCCTACTCCTAATCATACCCTCCCCATCTCCCACTCCAGGAGCAAAACTGCATCAGTGGCAACACCTTCTTGCTATCCCCACTTTCCTGCACTGATGAAGTGCTGCTGAAGGGACCAGGGGGCAACCAAAATGAGTCAATGAAGCTGCTCTGAAGAATAAGAGATTGGGGTCTTTCTAGCTCCTCAGATTGCGTCCTAACTACTTAAATCACTAAATGTTAACTGCAGAAATAACCTCCACCAAAACAATTTCCCCAAATCAGCTTTCCACTCCATCAATCAAAACTCTCACAATCAAACCACACACTAATCACTCACCCAGTCACCGCAATCACACCAGCTACAGCGAACAATAAAACAAATATAAAAAAATGTAATATTTTTCAACACCCTTACAAACTCAGTCGATCAAAACTGCCCAAAGTTAATAACATTTAAGTTCAAAAAGTCTCAAAAGAAAATGACTGCATAATACAACTTCTCAGGCCCCTCACCACTCACAGTCTAGCATCCACATCAAGAGACCATCTTCAGCCCAGCTCTTCACCTATAAACACCAAGACACTGCAAGGTCCATGCTATCACAAGGACCACAAGCCTGGGGTACTACGGAGTTCACTGCCCTTTGACCTTGTGCACTCTCACTGCGCTCAGCCCTGCCAGCTAGTCTCTCTCACTGACTAGACCTTTAGGGTAAGATCAACCAAGACAGATTACTCCAAGCGAACAGATGAATAGTCAAGGACAAAACAGCTTCCCCAAGATGGGGCCTACCAGAATATCAGCTGAGGTAGTTTGAAAGCTTTTAGCTGAGGTCCAGGCAATCAGGTCCACATTGTATACAGGCCAAAGAAAAATATAATCCACAATGATCTTCACGCCACGAAGGATGACAGCTTGCAGGCAGTGGGAGTGGAAGCTCTAAATTCATGGACAATAGGCTGATTCCTGATGGACATCCACAGAGACAAAGGACAAACAGCCAAAATGCTGAAGCAGCCCTTCAGGTACAGATCTGGATGTAAACATTGCAGGCGCAGCCCAGGTTCCACAGCTAAAGGACCATATAAAAGTTTTGGCATTGACAGATGAAACAGACTACCAGGGCATGCGTAAATATTTAGCAGTAAAAAGGAGCCATCAACGGGAGAGTGGCTGGATGAAATGCACAACATACTACCTGGCAGTAATGCCATGGAGTTCCAAAACTGTTACCTAAACCAAGGCATCCACAAAGAGCTCTAATCAGGAATAGAGCTCTAAAGAGCCGGCATGCCGGCACAGCAGTTGAATTTCCACTTGTGACACTGACGACTTGGGTTTGGGAGCAGACTCGGAAGTAGGTGGGCCGGCCAGGGGAGAAGGATCGAGCATCCTGGGGGCAGCTCTCCTTTTCTGAGGGGAGAAAGGGGAAGAGTGTCCGGTACTTTATAGACCCCTGGCAGGAGCTGGGTGTACCACCATGACCAGCACTGTCATATTAGGAGGGCAGGGTGGATGCTGGACATCATTGCACATCCTGACCCCAGGGATCAAGCATAGAGAAAAAAACAGCCCTGTGACATGATGACCCACTCTACCCCACCATTCACTGCCTCCGATGTCCACTGGGGGGTCCTGCTCCCATGGCCCTGATCTGGGGGGAATGCTGGGGCTTGCCAACAGTGTCCATTGGGAGGGGGAGCCCCCCTGTGGAGCATGGGGGTGGCGGGTGGAGCAGGTCTGAAGATATGGGGAACGTGACAAAAAAAAAAAAAAGACTAGAGCTCTTAATAGAAGCCATGACAGACAGAGCTGGCTTTCAAGTCATCAATGTGGCAGTGGGATGAAGGACACCAACAGAGAATGGACCACACAAGCAGTACACCAATCTAAAGGTACTGCTTGGCAGATCACAGCCACACTGGACAAATGGGGGATGATAATAAAAAAGTAAATAATAAACACACTATCTAGATCACTAAAAGCTCTAATTGAACTAATTTTCTAATTTACTACAAGTATAGGTAACGTTAGCTAAAATCCAACAGTTTAAAAGAAGTAGAAAAAAATATCTTCTTCAAATAACATGTGTCTGTTGGGGGGGTTACAACTCCACAGCATTTTTGTAAATGTACTACATTACAGACAAATGCCCAAATCCTCAAATGCCCAAATACAGTACAATACCAACTTGCCTGGGATGTATTGAAGGAATATTCGATGAATACATACTTATATACTGCACATCCCTAGAAACCTCTTCTATACAGCAAAGGGTGTTTCCATGGGATGTATTTATCATTACAGTATAAATCCTCCTTAAAATCTGTTATTTAAATATATCTTACCAACAATGTAGGAGCTGGTACTGTTACCTAGATGCCTGTTGCAACACAGCATTTAGCTAATTTTGCACAAAGATGCTGTTGCTATTGTTGGTTGCCACTGAGCTTGGGACTGGGAAAGGCAAAGATGTAGGCGTACAGGGGTGTTCCACATTTTGAATTTTAGACATGCGCTTAACTATGTGTCATCAACAAAAAATGGCAGTATTTGACAACCAAAACAATAATAAATGTAATTGGGATTAAATATTTAAGCAATAATGACCATAGAGCCAGTCATTTTCTAGAGATTAATAATTGGTTGGGGGAAGGGTGGCCTGAGGCGCAGCCAAGGGCCACTCCACCATGCCGGTTATTAATCTTAAGGAAGGGACTGGCTCTGAGGTCATTATTGCGATTACAAGTCTAATCGCAATAATGATTTATTTGTGTTCTTTTTAAATTGCTTCTTTTTTGTGATGGCATGAGCGC
This sequence comes from Neoceratodus forsteri, assembly GCA_016271365.2. Classification (NCBI taxonomy): domain Eukaryota; kingdom Metazoa; phylum Chordata; order Ceratodontiformes; family Ceratodontidae; genus Neoceratodus; species Neoceratodus forsteri. The sequence goes on along the minus strand of CM057449.1, from coordinate 1,696,346,152 downwards.
CACTCACTGTGTTTAGTAGCAGCATACAATGCTCTCTCTGTGGCTTCATGAATATTCATGGAGCAGGGAGCCATCAGGTGACACTGGTTAAACTTTTTTTATTTTGAAAAAAGAAAAGTAAGGCAACAAGTATGGGGCATGCTTTAAGTTGCCGTTTGTCTTGTGAGGTTCGGCGCCAAACATTTTTTGTCAGATTTGTGCTAAGATTGAGCTGTTTACAACAGCACTTCAGTAAGTAGTTTGGGTAGTGGGAACAGCTGAGTGGCTACCATGCCAGTCACTTCTAAGAGGTGTCAGACTGGTGTGGCAGACAATCAGGGAGCTAGGTCAGCTTATGAATAATTAATTAGACTTATAATTGTATTTAAATCTTTCAACAGCATTTGTTGATGCCTATATGTGTCATGTACTGATTTCCCTTACAAACCTAACCCCATTCATTGGTAGTGCAGATGGTTATTCCAGCTCCCTGTTCCCTGCGCCATCTCTACGTGTTTGCTTTATTCTTGGTTGACATTGTTTCTGAAATACAGTAGCTGTTATTATCAGCGTTCATTAAACTGCATTAATAATTGGTCAGTCTGATAGTACAGTGGTACTTCTATCACTAACTATGCTTGCGACCCTGCTTTAGAAATAAACTCAGGTTGCATGGGGTTGATCGAGGAAGGCAGGAGTGACCGTCCCAAGGACAGCACTCCTCCTTTGGAATCTGTGGAGACCAGGTGACAGGAAAAAAAGAGCACTTAGAGAGCGGCACAGCTGCCAGACCCCAGGTATGGAGGTATGCCACTGCACAAATACGTGCATGTCATTGCAAGCAGGCACCTTCATGGAGAAAACCAGGAGCTGGTGGAAAATGCCCTGGTCCACTGTTGCATTGGTATTCTCCACAGGCCCATGTACAACCAACATGGTAGCCCCCCCACCCACAGGCCCATACACAACCAACATGGCAGCCCCCCACAGGTCCATGCACAACCACCATGGCAGCTCCCCCACAGGCCCCTGAAAATCCAGTATGGTAGACCCCCCCACAAGCCCATGCAAAATCAATATGGTAGTCCCCCACAGGCCCATGCACATCCAACATGGCAGGCTCCCCCACAGGCCCATGCACATCCAGCATGGTAAGCCCCCCACACAGGTCCATGCACAACCACCATGGCTCCCCCACAGGCCCCTGCACATCCAGTACGGTAGACCCCCACAGGCCCATGAAAACCAATATGGTAGCCCCTCCACAGGCCCATGCACATCAAACATGGTAGCCCCCTCCCACAGGTCCATTCACAACCAACATGATAGGCCCCCACAGGCCCCTGCACATCCAACATGGTAGCCCTCCCCACAGGCCCATGTACAACCAACATGGCAGCCCCTTCCCCACAAGCCCATGCACAACCAACATGGCAGGCCTGCCCCCACAGTCCCATGCACATTCCACATGGCATGCCACTGACCACTATTACAATCATTGACAAGTGCTGGATGATCAGTATGCTCATCAAGTAAGTGACAGGGCTGGGGTTGTAGCACTGGGCAAGCTGGGAGGGGGGCGGGTGAGAAAAAGTAAGACTGAAAAGAAAATAGACAGTCTTTTATGTCTCAGTAGTTGGGCTGTTTGTGCTGTACTACTTCTGTTTGTAAAGAGCTCAAAACACTAAATGCATTTAAACATGGAACTGACATTTATTTATTATTTAAAATTTGGTATCCGGGAAAAGCACACTGAGTCAATGCTCATTTTCAGGTGCGACCCAGGGTATGGGATAGGGAAAATAATATAACATCATGTACATGACAATATTCATACATAGAAAATGCCATAAATACAATATTTACATAGGTGTGGAAACATTATGCCTAGTGGCTAATACAGCAATGACTACAGTATTCACATTGAAGTGAAGACACTGAACATTGTGGCAGAATGGTAATACATAGTGTGGCTAATACAGCAATGAATACAGTATTTAGATTGAAATGAAGACATTAAACATTATGGCAGTACGGTAATCAGTATAAACGATAAGTAGTATTAAAGTCTGAAGATTGCTATATGACAAAAGCACAGAGAAGCAGTATGTAGTGGGATTAATATAGGTCAGTCACATTGAACAACTGGGAGGCTCCATGCAGCAGAGTTGTAGTCTAACAATAGTGTAGAGGAGGAGAGCAGGGCAAGGGGAGGCTGCTGAGGAGTATAAGAGGGAGGTAAGGCAAGTGGGTGAAGGGTGTAAGGGGGAAGATGAGGGCAGTTAGGGTATCTTCAGAAGGTGGGGCAAGCTGACTCAGGTGCAAGAAGTAGGAGAACATACAGAGAGGAAGGGGGAGTAGTTTGAAGTGCTTTTTGAGGGATGCTGCACTCAGCAGGGTGTGGAGCAGGAGTGGGTGGCTGTTCCAGAGGGCTGGAAGCCTGTAGGCAAAGGATAATTTCCCTGAGAGTGAGTGAGGTGGGGGCAGAACAAAGGAGCGGCAGTCGCAGTTGAGCAGCAAGTATCCTGAGTTGGGGGCAGGAGCTATCAACAATGAAAGGTAGGAAGGAAGGGTGCCAAACCAGTACTTGACGATGAAGGTGGTGCAATGGACATGACAGTGGTTGGCGAGAGAGGGGAGAACTATGTCTCAATAGAAGGAGCAATGATTTGTGTGATAAGGGAGGTTAGTGACAAAATGGCAGAAGACATGGAACACTGGGTCCAACTTGGCAAGGGATGATTGAGTTTCCTGAGCTATATAGTACATCAGCGTAGTCAAAAGATGTGAGGATGAGCTTGGAGGTCCTTTCTGATAGGGGTCGACAGGCTGTCCTTGTGTTTATACAGCATGCTTAATGTAAGATGCAGTTTTCTGTGGACAGTATCAAGGAAGTGGGAGAAGTCCAGTTTGGGGTCAAGCCATACTCCCAAATATTTACAGGAATCACTGGCCTTGATTTTGGAGTCATCTAGGGCATGGAAGGAAGGGGGAGAAAACAGTTAGGCCAGTTTCTGAGCAGATCCAAATGCCATGGCAACTGTTTTATTTGTTTTACATCTGAGCAAATTGGCTTAAAACCATTGCAGCATATTTTCAAAGTCAGCCTGGAGGATGGGTTCGACATGCGGAAGGGAGGGACCACATACATAGATCACCGTATCATTGGGGTACATGCGAGGCAGTGCTGATGGAAGGGAGGTTGTTTACTAATATCGGGCCCTATGCATGATGCCAACACACCACATAAACCAGGTGCATTGGCATCAATAGATCTGAATGCCATAGAGCGTGGCATTCACAAATGGGGTGTAAGGCAGGTACATGACCGCTCCCCTAGCAGCGCAGACTGCAACATGCCAGGGGCACTCCAGGGTCATGTCATTAATACGCAGTATGCACAATCCCATGTACTGCTGGCCACATGACTGCAGAACAGGGCGCATGTTTCAGCAGCTGGGACCATGTCATAACCTACTGCATGCCCACAGGTACAGCACTGCCTGATACTGCGAGACTGATAATGGGCCCCCCTGTTGCCACAGCCCACTAGCTGATGGGGGGGGCTGCAGCAGCCAAACAGGTGAGAGCCAGGAAAGCACAGTAGCCCCTACATGCCAGCCCTCTATCCACATGTCTGCCCCATACCCTGGGGCCACCTATGCAACCCCCACCCACTCCACCCCTTGGTGCCCCGGTCATGGTGACCGTGGCCCCCCAACACACACATTCCACTGCTGCCTGACCCTGACCCGACCCCATCCATGTGCTGCAACCCTCCCTATGCCACTCAGCACAGCCCCTACCTAGCACATTGCATGGCCCCCCACCTCAACTCAGCACCCCCACCCCACATAGATGTCCAGTGGTCCCCACCCACCAGTGGCACCAAAATCCCCCTGTCCCTCGTACATGTTTGCTGGTGCCACTCCTGAGATAGCCAGTGGCACAGCCCTTGTCTCACCGCCATGGCCGCCGGCTAGCTGACATACATGGGCACCATCTCCTGCGCACCCCTGTGTATGGCAGATGGCCAGCAGCCTTGGCAGGGAGAGGAGGGTTGTGCCACTAGCCGTATTGGGAGTGGCACCAGCAAACTGGTATGGGGGACGGTGTGGTCAGTGCTCTGGTGGTGGGGACCTCCGACACTACAGTGTTGGAAGGGTATGGGTTGGGGGTCCTGTTCGTGTTGCGGGGCATCTGTGTGTGTGTGGGGGGGGTACTCCACTCCTGCTGCTGGCTGGCAACTGGGGCATGGATGTGTGGGTCTTGCTGTCTGCAGTAGGCATTCACTACCCCTGATATGCGCTGTGCTGCACAAGGGATTCACTATGGGGCTCAGAACGGACATCCCATTGGATGCCCACCTGGGTCCACGACTCTCCTCCCAGCCATCCTGCAGAGTCCTGTGAGCTGTAGGATCAGGGCTGCAGAGAGATGATGACTGGTTGTGAATACTTGCAGATGCGCACCTGTCCACAGATGCGGAGCTGCACAGGTGGGTTACTGGCTTTCGGTGTGTATAATCCATTTGTGCATCGTGCCCATTGAGAAAGGTATAGGCCCATGGATCGATCCATGTAGTAACCCAGCCAGGATGGGGAGGGAAGGGGATTTGGTGTCACCCAGTTGCTCATACTGGTATCTGTCAGACAGATAGGCCTTGAACCAGTCTGTGGTTGAGAGCAAGAGGCCAACAGAGGAGAGCTTAACCAGGAGATGTCTATAGGAGACTGAGTTAAAGGCCTTGGCTAAGTCAACAAAGATGGCCAAAGCCAGATGGCCTTTGTCCATAGCGGTGTGGATATGATTGGTAAGGGCGAAGAAGAGAGGAGGGGTGGAGTGGAGTGAAGACTCCAAAAGCCAGACTGGTAAGGTGTCATGATGTTGTTTGTGTCCAAGAAGGAGTTTAACCTTTTAGAAATGAGGAATTCAACAATTTTAGAGAGGGAGGGGAGGAGAGAGATGGGCCTATATTTGGCTGGAATGGAAGGATCACCCCCGTTATGAAGTGGGACATTTCCATAGAAACACAGAAACCTAGACAATGTCATCAGAAAAAGAACCATGGTTCATCCAGTTTGCCCAGGTTCCCTATTTAGCCTTGGGACCTACTCTCCTTCCAGGGTCCTAGCCTTCCCAACCTCCTCCTCCCTCCCATTCTCCTCCCAGCTTCCACTGCCCCAACAAGCCTTATACCCTCCATTCTGTCACAGCTGTACTTGAGGCCACCAATGATTTTTGCACTTACCACTTCAGATGGTAGATTGTTCCACTGCTCCACCACCTTTTCTGTAAAAATATTGCTTCCTCATGTCCCTCCTGAATCTCCCTCCTGTTAGTTTCCACTTATTTCCAAATGACTGTGAGCTAGTATTCAAGCTAAATAATTCCCCACAGTTCATTTCCCCCCAGCTCATTTTGTTAGTTCCTTTAGGAACTTGAAGGTCACTATCATATCTGCCATTTACCTTCTAGTCTCCATCAAGTACTGTATATGATCAGTGCCTTGAGGTCCACCTCATAGGACCTGCTCTGTTGGCCCTGAATCATTTTCATCATCCTACGCTGCATCATCTCTGGCCTATCCCTGTCTTTACTGAAGTGAGGACTCTACAACTGGGTGCAGTATTCCAGGAGATCTCACCAAGGATCGACAGTATATAGTGGAAGTATTACCTCTTCCCTTATGCTATCAATACCATTCCCAATCCAACCCAGCATTCATCTCACTTTGCTATATGCCTGATTGCACTGACTTGATTGTTTAAGGGAGTCACTGATGATAACTCCAAGGTCCTGTTCCTAAGCCATAGTTCTGAGTCTCACCCCACCCATCCAGTACTCTGTCCTGGGATTCTTGTTCCTGAATTGCATTACTTTGCACTTCTTGATGTTGAATTTCAAATGCCAAACCTTAGACTACCCCTCTAGCTTTTATAAGTCCCTATGCATTTCCCAGATTCCCTCAACACAATTCACCCTCCCACAGAACTCAGTGTTATCCACAAAGAAACACAACCTGCCCCAGATTTCTTCACAGAAACATGGAAACATAGACTTTGACAGCAGATAAGGAATGCTTCACCCACCCAGTCTTCCCATTTCCCTACCTACTGGATAAGTTGCAGATCCTAGTTAACCAACAGCCTACTTCTTCCTAATCCCCACCAGAATTGCCTTATGCCTGTCCCATGCGTTCTTGAATTCCCCCACTGTTTTTGACCCCACTATCTCCTCAGGAAGGCCTTTCCATGTGTCCACCACCCTCTCTGTGAAAAAATACTTCCTCACATTGCCCCGAGCTGTCTCCCTCCCCATCTTTCATATCATTTTCATTTAATTGTAGGGTTAGACCATTGAGAATTAACTCATTTAAAATGGTGACCCATGACAACACAAGTCAAGTTACAACAAAACAAAACATACAAAACCATAAACACAAGATATAAGGACACATATAAATACAATTTACAATAACAAAACAGTCTGGTAAACATCTAGAACAATATTAGCTAAGTTAGGTGCAGCAGCACTTAGTTTTTGATTTAGTAAAATCAATAAACCATTGTTTAAGAATTTTTATAAATGGGGTTTTACATTTACCAAGCAGAACCTTGATGGCAAACTATTCCACAACTGGGGAACCATATAATTAAAATAATGCTTTGATCTTTTAGTAGTTGATAAAAGAACAATTAACTCACTAATCCCTGACTTTCTATAAAATCAGATTTAAGAACCTATTATTGGTTCTGAAAGGTAATTTGGAATTTCACCCTGATCACTCTTATATGCAAAAACACCATGTGAAATTGTCTCCTATCAACCAGAGAAAGCCAGCCCAGTTTTGCATACATTAAACAATGATGGGTATCTCTAGGACACTGGAGGATTAGCCTTGCTAACCTATTATACAGAACCTCCAGCTTTAGTAGTTATCCAGACTAGCATGATCATAGAGAACACCACTGAAATCAATCAGACGAAAAACCTGAGTTTCAATTATTTTCTTTAACAAACTTCTCCCTAAACAGTTTTTATTTCTAGATAGCAACCCCACTCTATTACCCAAAGCCCCAATAAGTTTACCAACATGGGTGTTACCAGTTGCCAAGGTATCTATCCAGTATCCTAAATGTTTATACTGAGAGACCTGCTCAAGTCTGCACCCCCCCCCCCCGAATCCATAATAACCAAATCTGAGCAGTTCTTTAATTTTGGTTCAGGACCTATTACCATACACTTTGTTTTAGTAATGTTCATTTTTAATTTAGATTTTACAGAATAGTCTTGCATAGTATCAAAACTTGATTGCAAATTAACCTAAATCTCTTGAATAGTACGAGCAGAAGTATATATAATTGTATCGTCGGCATACAAATGGTATGTCGATCTATTAACTACATCTCCAGATTTACTTAAATATAACAGAAATAGCAAGGGGCCTAACACTGAGCCCTGTGGAACCCTTCGAACAATGGCAAGTGGGTCAGAAGTTATACGATTTACAGTTGTTACATGGTATCTCCCTCCCAGATATGATGCAAACCATTTCACAGCGGAAAAGAATGATCCAGTATCCCTCAATCTAGACAACAGTATTTGGTGGTCAACCAAGTCGAAGGCCTTGGAGAGATCAACAAAGATGGCAACAGTTAACTGGCCCTTTTCCATTGCTTTGTTGATGTCATCCAAGTCCCTCGACAAGGAGACTACTGTTCCATGGGACTTACAAAATCCTGACTGATATCTATCTTACAAGTTGTTCTGCAATAGGTGATCCATTAGTTGGGCTGCTAACAGCCTCTCAAACAGTTTAGAAACCTAAGATAATAAAGAAATTGGGTGATCATTTGTTAGCTGGTCAGGGCTTCCCCCTTTAAATATCGGGACAACCCTGGTCAGCTTCCATGCTTCAAGTATAATTCCCTCTCCAACAGACCAATTAACTAAAAATGTAAGTTGGGCAGCAATCTGTAAAGCTGAGATCTTTAAGAGAAAATGGGTCAGGTCATCAAGGCCACTACCCTTATTAACTTTGAGACCTAAAAGTAGGTCTAAGACCTAATATTCTTCCATTTTCTTAAATGAAAAATAAGAATTACTTCTATGATACTCAAAATCAAAATCCGTTGCATAGTTGGTATTACTGCCAGTATCCTGGAAGAAATTTCCTGCTTGCACAAAATAATTATTGAAGACATCAGCAAGAGACCCGGTCTCATCCTGAACAGGAATCACAATATTATGTGTAGTCTCCCTAGCCTGTCCATTTAGATCTTTAACAATTTCCCAGAAAGCCCTTGGGTCTCCCGTAGATGCCTCCAACTTAGTACTATAGAACTTCCTCTTGGTTTCTCTTACTGCTGCAACATAAATGTTTCTCTGCCTGCTTCTTCTGGAGTTTAAGTTTCCTTAGAGCAGGGGAAAATTGCGCCCCCTTGTTCTTGCACATCTTAAAATTGTGCCCCCTTGTTCTTGCTCATCTCTTTTTCTGAAAGATGCTATCCTCTTGGGCTTTGTTGATTGCCTTGAGGTTCTTGAAAGTTTCTATCATGCCCCCCTCTCCCTCCTTTCCTTTGTCCAAAGTTACTGATAAACATTATTGAAGAGGACCATACCCAGGACAGATTTCTGTGGTACCCCACTCGTGACCTCCATCTATTCTAATTTGACCCCATTGACCACAACATTCTGCTACCTCCCCTTTATTTAGTTGTGTACCCAGTTTACTATGACATCAGATGCTCCCAGATCCTCCACCTTCTTCAACAAGTGTCTGTGAGTCACTGAGTCAAAAGACTTGCTGATTATAGAAGTAAAGGAAATTCAGAGCGTGGCCCCCATCCATTTCACTAGTCACCCTGTCAAAGAAAACTGTCAGGTTAGTCTGACAAGACCTCCCTGCCACAAATCTGAGCTGTGTACTATCCTGGAGCCTGTTGCTCTCCATGTAGCTCATAAGGTCCTCTTTGACCAGTGTCTACATTAGCTTCCCTACAATAGGGGTAAGACTGACAGATCTGTAGTTCCCTGCCTGTTCCCTGCCCCCTTATGGAGCAGGACCACATACAGTACATCCCCTTTAATACATTAGAACCATCCCATGCCCAGTGAGCTGTTGAATTGACTTACCAGGGATTTGGTCAGTTGCATTGCCAATTCCCTGAGTAACCTAGGATGCAGCCCATCTGGTCCCCAAGGCCTTATTTATCTTTAGGACTGTCAGCCTGTTCTGGACACTTTCATTTGTAAATGTTGGCTGCCTCATCTCCTGGACCCCATTAGTGGCTGCTTTGATGCCACTGTCTGGCAAGGGCTCACCATCCTCCCTATTGAAAAGTGAGCAAAAGTAATCACTGAGTATGGTGGCCTTTTTCCCATCCTCTTCTATCATCTTATCCCCTCAACTAGCATTATGATTCCCCCTCCTTTCTTCCTTTTCTCCCTCATATATCAGATGAACTGTTTTTCTACAGTCTTGACTCCCTCCACAATATGCAGCTCTGTGTCTGCTTTTGCTTCCCTAACTGCCTTCTTTGCATCCCTATTTTTCAGTAAATATTCTCCCTGTTCTTCCTCCCCCCTGCTTTTCTTTATACTTGTAGAAGGCCTTTTATTTGGTCCTCACTGCTTCCCTGACCCTTGCTGAGAAACATAATGGTCTCTGGAACCTGTTCTTTTTGGTTACTATTCTCATGCATACATTAGATGCCTCGAGAATGGCCCCTTAATTGCCCCATCTCTCTTTCTACCCCACCTATGTTGTTCACCAATACTTTTTCCTGACCAGCTTCCTCAGACTATCAATGCACACTCTTCTAAAATCAAGGAATTCAGCTCTCGATTGGGGTTTTTCATACCCAAGGGCCAGTTCAAAACTAATGGAGATATGGTTGCTGCACCTCAGTGGTTCCCCTATTCTCACAGCTCCTACCGCCTCCAAGTTGGTGAGCACTACATCTAGAATTGCAGTCTGACTCATGGATTTCTTAACTAGCAGTACCAGTAGACAGTCCTGGAAGGTATCCAGCAAGACCTGACTTCTGGTGCTCTGGGCCACTGGAACATTCTAATCGGCAGCTTCAAATCACCCACCACCACCACTTCCCCTTTTGCCACTCCTCTTTGAGGTTCTTCCCTGAGCCCTCTATCCCTCTCTTCTGCTTGCCCCAAAGGTCTACATATCACCCTCAAGTTCAGTTCCTTGCTGGAGGCTGCTGTGAATTGCACCCTGTCTCCCCCTTACTATCCCTGATGCACTCATCTTCCACCTCCTCTATGCCATTCTTAACAAGAATAGCTACTCCTCCTCTACCTGTTCCTGTGTCACTCCGGAACAATAAGTACCCAGGGATCATCAGTTCCCAGTCGTTATTTTTCTGAAGCCCACTTTTCTGTAATGACCACAAGGTCAACCACAGTGTCAGCCATCAGTGCCTAGAGTGCAATGATTTTGTTACCTAGGCTCCTGACATTAAGGCATACCCCCTTCCATCTGACCCCAGATCCAGTTTTGCTACTACCTTTGTGCTTTCCTTGCCCTTTCTTCCTCATGTTTTTCCTGGTGATTGCATATTTTGTGTTCTCCTTCTCTAATGTCCCCTCACCTAGTTCAGTTCAGGCCATAGCTCTCCTTGTACCCTCTGTACTGCTACAAACCCCCAGATGAGGAGGAGAACTAACTAGGATTTCATTCCTTTCACTTGCCACTGTGGTTCCCCTACATCCAGTCTCCCTTGTAATCAGTTTAAATGGCTGATATAGACATGAAACTTCTATGCCAGTGCCCAGGCCCCCTGTCTCATCATGTAAAGTTCTTCACCCTTGAAGAATCTTCTGTTCCAGAAGTCCCCTCAATCCCCCACAAAGTGGTACTCCTTCTCCTAATCCACCTATTAAACTTCTCGATTACCTCACTACTTATCCTATCCTGCTTCCCCTTCCTGCCCAACACAGGGAGGACTTCAGAAAAAGCCAGGGAGGCTGAGAGGGCCACCAATCTGTCCACAAGTTTATAGAAGTTCCATTTCACCATCTCCACTGACTGGTTCACCAGATCACTGGTACCCAGGTGTACCAGACCCCTCAGCTCCTCGATCCTTCTCCACCATCCTTCCTATCCTGTCTAAATGTGATCAGCAGGAGCTCAAGATGTACTCAAATGGTTGGCATGGCAACAGACAACTCAGTTTATGAGGCAGTTAGCAGTGAAACAGTGCCGCAAGAGCTAAGTAGCTGGCATTTTTGATTGGTTGGAGTTGTTCTATGGATTTAAAATGGGTTCATCTGTATCGTATGAGACCAATGATGATAATCTGATAAAAAAAAGTGAAAAAATATATTACATATTATGAAATTGGAAGTAAGAATGCCGGATCCTGATTGTTCAAGAGCTGCTTTCAGCCGGGCCGTTATCCCAGCACAATAGCCTGGGTGAAAGTAGCTCCTGGTACTCAGACCTCCTTACCAATTATGCATGGCATATCACTCCCCGCTGTCAGTGACAACCCACTCACTGTCACTGACTAACCACTCAATGTCTGCTGACTTTCTGATTCAGTATTTAGAAGTCTCAGCCTTGCTCTGGTCTCTGTAACTGCTACCCATGTTATGAATTTTTTTTTAAAAGTAATGCTTCTGTCTTTCACTGCAGCTGCCAATCATGATTTAAATAATCAGCTCCCACACTCTCGCACTTCCACAGTTACTCTGGCAGCTTCCACCTGCTCTGTAATGGCACATGTAAAAGGAAGATAAAAAAAAAATAGACAGGCTCACACACTTGCCCTCAGTCAGGAACTTTATGGAACATTACTTTTTTTCTCTAAAGTCCTGCAACCGACAGTAGTGGCAGGACCGAGACTCAGAAATACTGTAGTGGGGAGTTGGCAACAGCGAGCGGTCAGTCAGTGGCAGCGAGTTGGCAAGCACTACTTCTTTGTTTTTCATTACTTTTCCACATTTGTTATCATTTAGTAATTTAAAACACAGAAAAAGATGTCATTTTTTTTTATTTATTAACAGTATGGGGACCCATTTCATAATTGCAATAAGGCACTCCAGGGGGTCATTACAGTGGAATAACGGCCCTTCTTGGGTGATGGAAACACTAGGCTTCACCTAAAGCTTCAACCCACCCGAGGCAAGCTGTTAACCCACCGTAATACCCCTCATCATGTCTTATTGCTTAATTTACATAGTAATTTAGGGTCAAAAAGGACACTTAGTCATTGTGCCCACCTACTTCATAAACAGGGATTAATAAGTATTCTTTATAAATTCTAATAATTGAGAGGGATTTCCCTACCCACTCTACTACCAGGCTATGTACTGATTTTCTTGTTAAGCAGAAATTTGTCCAGATTTACCTTAAAGGCTGGTACTGTCTTCATGTCCACTGTCCCTGTTGCTAGGCTGTTCTTTAGGGTAGCCACCTATAGGGGAAAGAAGTGCCCCCTGACATCACTCCTAAATTTACTGCCTTGGAGCTATGTGACATAACATAATAATTTAAGTTCAGAAAGGACTGTAGGACTCTGCTTCATAAACAGGTTTGAATAATTATGCTGCATAAACATGTACTGACTTGAAGGGTTCCCATTCCATTCTACTACCAAGGGTATTAATTAAAATGATTCCTTCGTAAGGCATAACTATATCCCGGCATGTACTATCTTCATGTCTGGTGTCTCCACTGGTAGTCTTTCCCCCTTCTGGGAGACAAAGAGCTTCCTAATGTTACCCCTCATTTACGACCTCTGAACATCAGAGATTGTCCCTGTATCCTGCTGGATGATACCAGATCAAACATCTCTGTCTGTTTGATCTTTTCAGTACCCCTGAGCACACTTGCAGCAAGACACATGGTCAGATATTTCATGATATTTCTGAAGAGAATTTCTCTTGTTCTGCATGCAGGCAGGGAATATCTCTAGACATATCACAGAAATTTCAGGAAATATCTTTTGCTACAATAGTATGCAGAAAACTGAGATCATATCTCCTCTCAGCCTAATCTTCTCCAACTTGAACAAACTAAGGGTCACTAGATGCTCCTCATACAGTACCATTTGTCTTCCCTATCCCTGATAATTTTGGTGGCCCTGTACTGCACACTCCCAAACTGCCCCAGGTTTTATCAGTAATAAGGAGCCTAGAACTACATGCAGTACACCAGATGCAGTCTGCTCAAGGCCTTAAAAGACAGAATTACTTCCTGTATCCTGCTGGTTACTCCTCCATTTTTAACACACCCCAGCATTCTGCTGGCCTACTTGACAGTAACTTCTCTCTGCCTGTCCTGCTTTATCCCTTTGGTTATTATCACCATCAGATTTTCTTTCCCTCCTCCACTGCAGCAAGACACGCCCCACGCAGTCTGCCGATCCATCCTCTGTTATTCTTCTCAAGTGTAGTGCCTTGTATTTCTCTTCACTGAATCTGAGACTCCAAGAGTTGGACCAGTCAACCAGCTTGTTCAGTTTGTTGTGTGTCCCTGTATCCTGATAGAGGGCACCAGTTCAAACATTGCCCTCTGCTCAGTCTTTCTGATTATCTTGAGTATGCAGAGGACTGACAGCATCTCAGACTCCATTTCTCCAAGGTGCACATGTGATGGACCACCTGCCTCTCTTCATAGCTCTTGTCTCTCAAACTCCTGATCCATCTGGTGACCCTACTACACTATACTCCGTCGATCGCTTTAATTTCCTTTTTGTAATGAGGAGACCACACCTGCACACAATACTCCAGATGGGGTCTAACCAGGGTCTTGTAAGGTGGCAGCATTATGTCCCCTGCCTTGCTGGTACCCTCCATGCACCCAAAGCATTCTGTATTTGTACTCTTTAGAGGTCAACTCAAAATCATGCCAGCTGACTATGTTGATTTCATATACAACTCGGATTCTGACTCTTTTAAAGACACTGGTGACTCTATAAAACAGTGTGGTCTGATGGCTAGAGCACTGGCTTGTAAACCTGAGGATCACAGGTTTAAACCTCATTACAGCTAAATACTTACTTCGTGACACTGGGCAAGTCACTTAATCTCACAGTGCCCCAGTCCACCCAGCTGCAGAAATGTGCAGAAGCAGCCATGACCTGTTACACCTCAGTTGGGCTATCCTGGGTAAATAAAGAGCAAGTATAAAAAAAATGGTTGTATAAACATGTGCTGCAGTACAGTCCTCTACAGTCCTGTGACCTATAGTACCTGGCTTATTAAAATGTTTAAAGTGTATCTCTGAACAAAGACAACAACAAGGGTTACAATTACCATACACATTTTCCCACGCCAACCCCTGCCAAAAGCTTGTAGTCATGCACTGTTATTTATTCATTACAGCCCCTGTCATTCTCAAGGAGCAAGGTTCCCTGAATTACAGTGTTTAAAAACAAGGTTGCCAAAGCTGGCAGCTCATTCCATGTGGCTTCCATCTGGATTAATATGTCTGGTCATTAAAGAGATGCAGACAATGTAACTATATTCAACAGGCAGGCATTAACTGAATTCAGAACTAACTGCTGCTGTTTGAATTACCAGCTGTCTTCACGTTTGTCTCAATGTACTCTTTAAAACATACATTTTGCTATATTCTTTAGATTCTTACGATGCTCAGTGTTAGCATAGGTATAGGTATTTATATAGTTACATTATCAAATCCCAGCTTCAGTTTTAATTTTTATTTCTAATGCATATTAAAATGCTCAGACAATTCAAATCTGAGAGTTTTCAGACTGACATGCTGTATGCATTATGCAAGTTGATGCAGTAAGCACAAAGTAAGTCAGTCCTCCCACACAGCTGCTTGCAGAATAAGCAGTACATAAACCATGTACCCCCCCCACCCAACTCTTCAAAAAGACCCCTTTCCTAAAGTGCCTCTCTTCAGCACACACACAGTCTGACAGACACATGCACGCACATGCACACGGGCACATACGCACATACACACACACACACACACACACACATATATAGGAACGCATTCTGTTTTATAGGTTTGGGTTCCATCTTATGGGTCTCTGTCTACTGGTAGCATAGTAACACACTGGGGTAATTTAAGATCAAGAAGAACTCAAGGTCCATCACATGTGCCCTGGCATCTGAAGCAGGGATTAATAAATATGCTGTGCTAACATATATTAATTCATAGGGATACCCATCCACTCTACTACCAAAGGTACCTTGTGATTCCCTTGGTATTGGTGTGGGAACCTGACCAGCTAAGTGATAGCATACTCCAGGGTGTGCACTTATGCTGTAATAACTATATGTCCTAGCTGGGTTGTGATAAGTTGCAAAGCAATGCTAAAACATGAAAATTAACCCAAAACAAGCCTTAACCCAGTTCTTTGCTGCTGTTAAACACCACTATCCATTTCATATGTCAACTCCTTTTTCATTTTCTGCTAGTTCTGGTCTTTTAGTGCCATCTGCTGTTCTAGAGCATTTCTGCCATTAACATTTATTTTCCAGGAGACTAATGAAACACCATATGACAACCACCAGTCGAAAGTATGGTGATTAACAATGCAAAATAAACTGTGGCTTGAATTCAGATTCAGCAGTCCATAGCAAAGCAATGCTGATACACAAACCTAGCCACAAAATCTAAGACAGCTGTAGTTCTACCTGTCAAAACTTTCAGCAAGTGGCAGTTTAATGACAGCCAGGTACTGCTTTCAGATGTAATGCTCGATTTACTGTTAGGGAGGAAAAACTATGGCTATATTAAAGTCAGTGCACTGCATGAATTCCCTTGGATGAGATTTAATTTATTTATTTGCAATTTTGTGTGTTCTGAGCTGTGACAGCTTGTTTCCAGGTGGCAGGTGCCCCCTTGGAGTGAGTAACATGAATTAGTATAACCGACAAGGGAATGCTGGCCAGGACACCGGGGAAAATCCACAATTCTGGTGAGATATCAGCACAGCTATGGAGCATTTTGCGTTATGTCCTTAACCACCAGGCATGCTGATTTCTCCTGATAACAGTACACACTGCAATGTATGTGTATTACTGCAACCATATAAATATCTGATGCTGCTGTTTTGTTATTCTGATTAGCAAGTTATGAAAACTTTTCGCTCACACCCACACTCCCTTGTTATCATACACTATAACATGCCGTCGTATATTCAAACATATAAACATAGAGTCAGCTAAACTTGGTGAGGCACTTAACTTTAAATTTCTTCGTGAAGATGCAGGCAGCTCAATAATTATGTTTGTACCTTGTCTAATATTAGAAATGAACATACTTTGTTTGCACTGTCTGTATTTGTTACTATGGTATGTTAGCACTGACATCGTTTCTATTACGTTTTCTGTATTTGTCACTATTTTGCTATACTGGCATTGACATAGTGGGCTGGATTCTAGAACATGGAAGCAGTGCTTGCGCCAAGCCCTGAATCCACTTCAAAGTTTGATGCAGCTGAGCCAAAGCCCTCAGATGCAATGGAGTCAGATTCTAGAATGTCTGGCGAAGTTGCAACATGTTTCCCACTTTACGGCAGTTTGCATCAAAGGCTTGGCGCAAGCCCTGTAAAAAGGGTACCCTCACGGATGCAACATAAGACTAGGGTGGAGCTAGTGTAACTTTGCTGCATCTAGGACTTTTGGCAGCAGCTTTCTGGAATCGCAGATTCCCCCCGTTTGACGCAAGTTGCCACTTGTATCAAACATTCTGCCACAAGTCTTCTGCAGTGATCGCAGCCCCTTCCAGAATCCAGCCAGTGTCACTATTTTGTTATACTGGCATTGACATAGCTTGTGTTTAAGTGAACTGACTCTGACCAAGGCCAAAAAACATGAAACAATGTCCATAATCATCTTTAGAAAATGGCAAAGAAAAATGTTCAAAGCTGATTGGCTGACAACATGGCTGAGGTGGGCATCTATTTTTCAACAGAGCACTCTGAAACCAAGAGTCAACATCATGCCTCATAGGCAAGCTAGTATCCTTGTATCAGTAACAAACTGAAAATGAAATAGCTGCTGTTTCCTTCTCAGTAAGCAGACCACCGAGCCCCCCCCGAAGGAGACACTCCCTCACACTGCCTATATCCAAACCATCAACTTCAAAACAGCAACACAACACAGAAAAGAAACTTAAAATTTTTTTTTTTATATGCACTGTATTTTGCAGCCTGCTGCGGCGCTTCTGGCATGGGGCATCCAGCCACCGGTCTGCCTGCCTGGAGAGCCGGTTGGCTCTAACTGCACCCAGGAGTGTCCAAGATGGCCATCTTTCCATCCTGCCGGGGGGCCTCCTATGCCTCTCTCAGCCAGGACAGCCTCGGGACCCTCCCCAATGGGACTCCTCACAAGTCCTCCAGGCAGTGCAGAGTGCGGTCCTCAGGTTGCACGGTTGCACCCAGCTGATTTTCCTCCTCTTTAGTCCCTTGGAATGTGGATATGCAATGACATCCAGGCACAGCATGCCAACATCCACCGTGTTCCCCCACATCTTTGCACTGATGTTGGTAGTACCTCTGGGCATCCCCAGTGGTCACTGCAGCACCCTGGATGTCCTAAGCCCACCCCAGGACTAGGAGAAGAGTCTGCAGATGCTCAATCCTGGTCCTCCCCTGCCAACCCTGATGACCTGGGCTTGTTCCCAAACCTGGGTCACCGGTGTGGCATGAGGTGTGGCGTCCAGTGCCTCAACCCTCAGTGCCACCAGGCCAGCTACTTTTTAAATTTTTTTTATTTAAAGACCCGACTCCGGTGTAGTCACAACTCCCTACCTACTAACCCCCACTCTCTCTTACACATCTCCAGCAGCCACTTCAGTCAACTCCTACTCCTGTCTTCACTCACCGTGTTCTGGGACCGTGCTCCTCCCTCAAACTTCCTGCAGAGAATAATAGCAAATAAATACTTTTATAAAGAAAGAACGAGTGTCTCAGTTATAGTGAAATGTGACAGTTAGTCACTACAAGTGTTCCTCTTGCACTTTAAAAAAAAAAAAATTCCAGCACTACCACCACTACTACCGACGTCAGATTCCCACTACTAGGGCCTTGCATTCCTTCTGCATCTAAATCTCATAGAACTACAAGTCCTATGAAATCCTGCGGCTGCTATAAACTCAGTCTCCTAAGCATCAGTGCCCTCTACTGGCAAGCATAACACAGTACAGGGACTACTTTACAAGAAACACATATTCTGATTATTTTTTAACACTTATTAGATTTATTTTTAATACTTTATTTTATTAACTCTTTTGTTCCCATAGACACCATATGGCGTCTAAATCATCCATTACTGGATCCAACTCAAAATGGCCACCAGGAGCAAATGAGTTAAAAATGTTATATATGGGCCATTTTCTAAGCTCAATAGAAATCTCCAGGATGTACAATACTGGAAAAAATGGACCTTCCCCAAGCTGTGCAGTATTGGGAAGTACTGGACCTTCCAGGGGCTATAAGGCCCTCCACCTGTGGCATAGGGCCTCATTATCTCCCCCAGGCAGTCCAGTATTTTCCAATACTGCTCACTCTTGTCAGCTATTATTGCTTACATGATTATCAATAATCTAAAACTAGATAACCTGAAATGTTCCTGTTCAGGCAGAGATATAATTAGTGACAAACAGGCATTATGTTTAATATACTTGTCAGTAGCTTTAATGCACTCAAGATAGACAACTATGTTAGTAAACACCTTGTGGCACTCAAAAAAAAAAAAGGATCTGTTAGGTTCTTTTTGAGTTACTCCTTTGTTTACACTTTCTGTATTTATTATATATTAACATTAGTTGCTATTTTACAATCATCACTAATTTCATGAATTCTTTCATTACATAATGTATGACATAAGTTAACATGTTGGCTGCATTAAATGTCTGAAGTCATTCACAAGGAACAACATATGTATGTTCTTATTGCTGGATTATGTATGAACTTGTTTTAATGTAATTTGTCTTAAATGTGTAATACTCTAGTAAACTGAAGGATTACAGCAATGTAACATAGGAATGCAGTATATCCTACTCACCCACTCCACCTGTTCCAGCATGAAAGTTCCTTTTCTCATCAAACTTTCTTCAAAAGGGAAAGAAAGATGTATTCACAGAATACAATAACTGAAAAAGAAGATATATAGTCATATAGAAAAGGCTGCTCCAAGCAAAAACATGCAAGGCAGCTGACCAAAAGTATCATTAGGACATCTGAAGAAAAAGCTGATTTACTGTCTTGAAGGTATTTGTTAAAGAAGAACTGCACTAAACCTGACTGTCACTTTCCCTGTAGAAGTTGATTTTTATATTTGCTTGCACGCATGTGCAAGAAACATTATGTGGCATCTTAGGAGAGAAGCGGGTTGTGGAGGCGCAGCAGTGTGACAGCCAACGGAGGCATTGCATTTGGGGGCTTGGCACTGGTGGACCAATGAAGACACAGTGTGCTGATGACACTGGCTTCCAAAAGTGCCACCAACTTGTAACATTTTTGCTGCAGCAATCAGGGGCCGCCTCATCATTGCAGCATCAGCTGTTCTGCTGCAATGAGGGAGCAACCCGTCATTGCAGGGTGTTACGTCGCCTAGTGTAATATTGTTTGTGAATGCAGCAGCAAGCCACCGCCATGTTCAAAAACAATAATAGATAGCCCCGAGTTCTGAGGGGGTGCCCAATCCACCTCGGCATCATGCACAGACCAAAACAGTTTTTGTCTGCCGGCGGGGGGCCCAATCCTCACCGGCATCATTCCCCCTCCTTCCCAGTGTAATTTGCCCATGGGGGAGCCCACTCCCCGTCAGCATAATGTTCCCCCTCAAAACTTTGGTTTTGTGCTGAGGGGGTGCTCAATCCCCTTCGGCTCTTGCCCCCCACTGTATATGCCGACAGGGGATTAGGCATCCCGGAAAAAACACTTGGATAGCACACTGGGAGCCCACCCAGCATGCCAAATGTCCCTAGTAAAAAAAAAAAGTTGCACTATGTTTTTTCTTTTTTGTTCCTGTAAATCAGAAAACGGTCACTTGTTGAGTCTGGTGGCCCCACCCTCCAACCCACGCCCATCATCTGCGCACCCTGCCTCCCCACACACCCCTCACCCCATACTTACCTTGGGAGCAAGATGCGATGATCTTCGGTGGACCAGGAACACATCTGCACTCTTCAAAGCTGACCGCGAACTGAAGAAATGCCGGTAAACTGTATAATGGCATAAATAGGGTTTTTTCAACTTTGGTGCATATCTCAGGCATTTTGGGGAATTTTGGCACCACATTTTCAACATGGGGTTACTGGGACCCCTCCTCATGGATTCAGCCATTGTCATGGCATTATTCGGTCCTAAAAGGTGTTTTTGCGGTCACTGCATGGAATTGCCTTTCGAGACTGATTAATAAAATGACAGTGCCAGTGTTCATGAAGTGGCCTCTCAAAAAGTCTATGTTGCAGATTTGGTGGAAATAATACAAGAAATGACTGTTTTACGAGCTTGCGTTGTGCAGTTATTATGCATGCTCGTAACTTCGCAAATTTGCAATATTTTCACTCCAGATTTTCAACATTGCCATTTTTCCACACCTCCTTATGAACAGTACAGCTGTCATTTTTCACATCCTGGCCAAAATGAATTTTCGCACTTCTGGTGCAGAATAGCACGATTGCTGTGGGAAATCAGTGTTCAGGACACATTAAGAAAATCACAGTAACACTGTTCATTAGCAGAGGTCCTAAAATGCCTATGTTGAAAATTTGGTGATAAAAGTCCATAAAATGACTGTGTTACAAGCATGCATTGCGCAGTTTCCATGCATGCTCGTAACTATGCACATGTGTAATATTTTCACTTCAGAGTTTCAACTTTGCTATTTTTCCACACCTCCTTATGAACAGTACAGCTGTCATTTTTCACATCCTGGCCAAACTCTGTTTTTGCACTTCCGGTGCAGAATAGCGTGGTTGCTGTGGGAAATCAGTGTTCATGACACATTAAGAAAAATACAGTGACACTGTTCATGAGCAGAGGTGCTAAAATGCCTGTGTTGAAAATTTGGTGACAATAGTTCATAAAATGACTGTGTTATGTGCATGCATTGTGCAGTTTCCAAATATGCTCAGAGGTGTGAGCATTTTTAATGTTCCCACTACAGATTTTCAACATTGCCATCTCTTCACACCTCCCTATGGATGGTACAGCTGTCATCCTTCACATCCTGCC
This sequence comes from Neoceratodus forsteri, assembly GCA_016271365.2. NCBI lineage: Eukaryota > Metazoa > Chordata > Ceratodontiformes > Ceratodontidae > Neoceratodus > Neoceratodus forsteri. The sequence goes on along the minus strand of CM057449.1, from coordinate 1,696,324,979 downwards.
CGACCTGTGTTTTCGTACATGTGGTGCAGAATGGTACTGTCGCTGTTCGAACTCATCGTCCGGGACAGATTGACAAAATCACACTGCCACTCTTCATGAGAAGAGGTCCCAAATGCTTTCATGAGGTGGGGTCACAAAAAGGCCATGTTGAAAATCTGTAGTGCAAATATCAACAAATGCCTGAGGTATTAGGTTTTTTAACCATAACATCCTACCCTGTACAGACTGACAGGCATCGGGGTGTGCCTTTGGATTGCCGACTGTACTGCTCATTCCATCCCACCCCAACCCCCCAGCCACTGACAGGCATCGAGGTGTACCTTGGAGTCTTTGGCCCCAAACTTCACCCCATTCTCCTATGCTGCACCTATTTCAGTGTATGTACTTATGGAATGGGGTGACTGTAAAGCCAAACTCCCTAAGGCACACCTCAACACGTGTCAGTGTCTGTAGAATATGGTGAGGTGACATGGCATGACTGTCATGGGCGATGACCCAAACACTTACCCCAATGCCTGTCCGTCTCTAAAGGATGGAAGTGGGGTTGGCGTGAAGTTCAGCACTTCACTGCCATTCCTATTCTGCATCTGTCTTACTCCTGCATTTCCAATGTTAATAAAAGCAAACAAACATTTGGCATTGACAAATGCTTGTTAAATACTGATTCCAGTTCTGTCACTGTTCCATTGTCTCAAGTCCATTAATTATCCTAGTAGTTGTTTTACATTTACACACTAGTAATACTTGCAATTACAGAACTGTATGATATGGTTTATGTCCTTGCTCATCCCTTCAAATTGTGATACAATGCATCCATGTTTTACTATATAACTATGTGATTAAGGGGGACGTAAACAATATCATACAGTTCCGAAATAGTACTTGATACCAGAATATTAATCGGAAATACCCACTGGGTTTACTAAGAGACCCATATTGATGGAACGATAACAGCATTGCAATCTGTTTTTAAAAACAGCTTCTACTGGGGAAAATTATTTTTAGGTTCAGCACAGTGCACTTTTAAGCAGAAATCCCATGAAACAGTTATCCTTCTATGGAAAGCTATAAAACAGATCCAGAAACTGGCAGCAAAGTCTTAATTAGAATACACTTGAGCTTGCTGCATTGCCACATCAAAGGGCCTGTTGAAATAAATTCAAACACAGTAATCTGGAGGTGTCAAACAAAGCTCTTCAGCCAGCTGAAGACAGACAGGGACTAAGCACAAAATCTCACCAGCAGTCAAAACTCTCATCTGAGTTGCCAGAATGAAACAAGAACTGGTTGTCCAACATGTCTGTTACCATGGCAACATGAGTAACCATTGGATTCTTCTAATGGATGGCTTCTAGTTTCATCCCTCATTCCAGACCATGATAGATTTACTGACTGCTCCATACATACAAAACAAGGACAGGAACTATACTTCTAGACTAAAAACTATAGCACAAATTTACCTGGGAAAAAAAACAAACCCTTCCAATAATGTACCTACATGCGCTATGAATGTTTACTAATATGAACCAGAATATGAATTGTTAAGCTGTAGCTCATACATATACAAGATTTTTATGATGTACTCAAAACTTTCAGCAGAAGCTTGGCAAACATATTTTTTTTAAATAAACTCAAAAGCTGCTAAAATTCACTAGCTATTGAAATGTTAGTTTCAACAACTTCAAACAGAAACAATCATATACAGCTAGAGCATGTTTATACTGCATATCATTTATGCAAAGTCCACCCTGACTCAAAAATAATAATATTTTACAGCGTGATAATTCTGCTCTATGTAACAGTAGCCAATGACTTCATTTTAATAGTGTTAACAGAGTTACAGATTGTTTACCAAAAAAGGAATTCATTAGTGGTAGAGCACACTTTCTTGTTTTGCTTTTTTTGGCTGCATCTCTCATTCCTCCTCTCAAGCCTACCAGCACCCCAGTCCTTCATTCTCCCACAAGGAATCCCATTCTGCCTGGTGGACTTGCCTTGAGCTGCTGTGCTACCACAACCAGATCTCCTGAATCCTATGTTGAACTTTTGTGTCTGACTTGACCCTGGCAGATGGCCTTCCTGTAGGGACCAGGGGAAAAACATCTTCTGTTTGGATCAATAGTCTAAGGGAGTGGAGACAACCCATTGAGAGTTATGTGGCATGGAAATGGCCTGGGGGGCATCACCTGACATGCCAGTAGTATTTCCCCCTGTTCTGATCGCCCAACCTCCTCTGACATGGACATGCAGAAGCAACAATGCCCTGGGGACTACCTGGCAGTGTGTGGTGGTCACCCACGCAGCCTAGAGGAGGAGCACATTCAAAGGACGCCTTTTAGCCCTCCCTACCAGCCATCTCATCTGATCTTCCTGGCTCAAAGCGTAAACCTGAGTTACTAGCATTCTACAGTGATCCCCTGCCAGTTAATGCAACAGAGAAGGCCACCTGTTTTCTATTTAAGTGAACATACTCAGACCAAGACTACACGACATAACATAAAGTCCTTAATTATATATACTTATCAATAATTTAAACTATTAAACCTCAAATAGCTTGGGGGATAATGTAAACATGCAATCCTGCTAACACAGTGTGAGATAATGAGTCAATAATCACACGTTTCTTGAGCATGTTGTTAGGCATGGGGTACTTGCACCAAGTGCCTTTAAACACATAAGAGAGTCACGTGATGTGCTGAATGAAAGAGCAGCCTTCCTCTTAGTTCCATAGACCCTGAGAGTGATAAAGAGAAATGACTACAGGAATGAATTGTAGAGGGTAACAGCACAGATCTGTAGGCCAATGGATTGCAGATGCATCCCCCAACACACACACACACACGGGCCATAAACAATCTTGTCTAAGAAAATCTGAGCTGCAGTAAAGTTTTTAAGCAAGCTACTGCCACAGCTCAGCAAAGCTTATGTAACCCCACTGTTTCCCAGGGTTACTAGAATCCCAGTAAGACCTAGTGCTAGGCAGGGAAGGCAGCTTGTGAAACTCCAGTTAAATGGATTTCACACTGTCTCACTCTGTTCTCAGTCTCAGCTGAGACTGAGGGATGACATCACCATAGAACTTTTCCAGCTGCATAAGCCACACTGGAATGTTGCAGTTGGAGGTTAGTGTAGAACGTTGGGGATTTTGAATTCAGTCTGTGTGCAGTCTGAGTGAGAGACAGTAGTACAGCTGAGTGTGTGCAGGCTCTCAGAGCTTTAAGCTCTGTTTTAGAGCTACCTTTGGAAGGTGTGTGTTTCCACCTGAAGAGGAACACAGGAACTGGTAATTGAAGTGGTGGGGATTGCTTTCAATGGTTCAAGAGCCCCATCCCTGAGGGGATGGGTGGAAGGTTTTTGCCTGTTTTCCAGGGGCAACTCTCCTGTGTCTGGCTAAGGTAAAGAAGCTGCCTATTCAAGTTGTGCTGAGGCACCAGAAGCTCTGAGAGAGAAATTCCTCGTGGAGGAATCGCCTGTTGGGCATCTGCAACCAAAGGGTGAGTTCACTCTGAAAAAAGGCCAAGTGTTTTTTCACCTGAACCGTTGGAAAGTGGGGATAGGACTGCTTAACTCAGTGGGGGGTCTAGAGAAATGGACAATGCCACTTAAAAGTATGTTCAAGTCCAGCACAAATTGGAAGCAAGACAAGTAGATGGAAAGTGATATACATTTAGCAAGAATCTACATTGCAAAGCTTTACAGATGAGGTGTTTACAGTCCAGAGAAATGGCCAGGTATGAATTGTGGGAGCAAGAGGTGGGAGACCTCCCATCAGTAGTAACCAAATTCACCTCTACGGATTTGCTCTGAGACACCTTTTACTTTCTCTCAGGTATTTGGCCAGTGCCTGAGGAAAGTACCCAGATGTGGGTTTAAGAGGAAGAATTCCCTGATGGAGTCAATGTGCTCTTAGGTGGTTTAGGAAGCCACCAGAAAATGTTTCCATGAAATATGGAAGGTGTCCGAGTGGCTGGCAAGGGAGCTGAGCCAGGGAAAACCCAGAACAGTGTACAAGTTCGGGCTGTGTAACCCAAAGCAGTGTGTAAGTCCGGGCTGTGTGCCTGGTGGGTTCAGAGCCTGAGGGCTAAAGTGATGAGGAAGTGTTCTGGTCTTTTTTAATCTGCATTACCAGGAGTGTAGCCCTGTGGTGGTCCATCTATGCTTTGTTTATTCTGTTTGGATGTGAACAAAAAGCCACACTTTAGAATCCCACTTCTGGTATTGGACATTACCGTTATTGCTTCCTGTGTTTGGAGTTACTTGGGGGCCCCCGTGCAGAGTAGCCAAACCTAGCCCTTGTGCTGAGTGACCTATTCCTCCCCGAACCCAGCCAACCTGGTATTGCTGTCAGATTCAAATGGCATACCGGTCTGGGGTTACAAAAATGGAGGCACCGCTGGGATTTGGGTTTGGAACTTAGGGAGGAATGCAAGAAAGGTGCTCGGGCAAAGGGCTAGTGTTTTGGTTATCTGGCAGTGGGTAGTCCAAAAATCTGAAGCAAGGTTAACTAATGTGCCACTGTGTGCTGTTGTCCATGTGCTGCTGTTAAAATGCCAACTGTTTACCAAGGAGCAGTAAAGCCGGAGAGTGTGTGCCCTTGTCCTGCATCAAAATTACAGTGTTTTGCCAGCTTTTAAAACTGTTGTGACAAAGAAAGGTGTGGAAAACTAGGGGTAGCAAAAGGAAAATTGTGCCCGGGACATTGGAAATGCTTTCTTGTGAACTGAGAGACTTGTTGTGTTAATGGCCATGAAAAATGGTTGAAATGGGCTCCCTCCGTGGAGTCAGTCGAGAAACAAAAAAGTGTGGTTTTGCAGTTTAAATTTGCCTGCTTGACGATCGCCATGAGGATAAGCGCACTCGAGAGGAAAGAGGCTCATTTGCATGGCGTCGTGTGATTGGTCAGACTGCAATCAGTCCCACCCCCAAGCCAGCTCTAGAGCGACTGCCCAGCATTCGAGAGGGAGTGTGAGTGGAGTGTGTGTACTGGCTTACAGGATGAGCATCGCAGTGACTGAAAGCACTGAAAAAGTTAAAAAAACTGTCTGTTCTGTTTAAATTCGGGCTCAACCCGCATCTCGATCGACTGGACTGTGAGTGTGGTGTTCAGAGGGACGATCGGCAGGACTGCCAACCTGCTTCTGTTCAGAGGCCTCCAAGACTGGCTGCAGGTCATTTTCCATCACAGCAAACTGCTACTGATAACAGTGAGTACCAACAGAAATAATTGCTCAAACAAGTGATTTTTGCCAAAAGCCAGCTGAATCTGTATGCAGCAGTGTAGTCACTTTGCAATCAAAGGCTGTGTTAAGATTACCAGCAAAAGCAAGCCTTTTAAGCCATCAACTGTGAGCATAGTTATGGGTTCAGCATCAGTGTAAGTTTCAAAGCCATGAGAGAGACTGTGAGTTGTATCAAGATAAGCAGCAAGAGTTACAGGCAATCCTGTGCTTGAAATACTGAGGCTTTAAGGGACTGTGAGCTAGTGCAATGTCTTCAGCATGTGAAAAGTCCATGGTAAATCATATAAATGTGCTAGGAAAAAGAACAGTGCAAGTTTGTGCAGTTTGAGCAAAGTTATCAATAGAGTGTGTAAATCGGATGCGCAGTGGCTTGACCAAATTTCAGAATGCTGATGCGTAGGAGTGCTGCCGCCGCCATTACAGGGTGGGGTAGTAATGTAAACACAGCAGCAGAGGAGCCATTTTGAAAGTGAAAGAAAGTGTTCAGTGATGTGGAACTTTCAATAACAGTGAGCGTTTGTTTGTTTTTCTCTGCAGTCATGGCCTCAGGACCAGCCCACTAACTGGATCATGCCAGGGCTGTGGTAACAGTAGAAGTAAACAAGTTAAGGAACATTGAGAGATGTTACTATGGAGGACAACTGCTTTCTCATTTGGCGATTCCTGGATATCCAGTGCAAGTGTGTTTAATATGCTTAAATGCTGGAAGGGACATCTTCATGGTACCTCACTGTTCTGGGTGCCTAGAGAAATACAGTTTATTTAAAGTGCCCAAGATTCATTTGGCTCCCACATGGACAAAAGTTCAAGAATCTGCAGTTGGCAGCACACAGCACCAGGCGGATCCTGTTGGAGAAGGCCCCTCGGGGGAGTGTGGCACAAAGCTAGAGGGTGCAGATTTACAGACAGAACAATGTGCCGATGTTTCAGATTCTGAATCGCTGAGAGACAATTCAGGAAAAGCATCAGCTTACCCATGGAGAGCAGGGCCTAGCCCAAGTCTCATAGGAGAAGACAAGATGAGGGAGGCCTTTGAATGGGAGGTTTCAACCTCTGCGCCCAGTGAAGAGTGGATAGTCTTAGGAGTGAGGACGACTGCTCACTCCTTGGCACAGATTCTCAGTGAGGAAGAAGAAGAGGGGGAACCTATGTGTCCTTGTGAAAAAGTAACTGGCACATAGCCTCAAGCTCTTGCCTCAGAGAAATGCATGGAAGAGAGTGGTGATTCTACTGAACTGGCTGTGCAAGAAGAAGTCAGGGATCAATTTTTTGTGTCTTTGAGAATTCATAGCTGGCAGAACCAGGACTGGCAGCTGCAAGCCAGGTCAGAGGTCTCAAGTTGACCAAAGCTAGTAAAGAGGAGAGACTGGTTCATAAGAAGGCGAATGAAATCTATGGGATGTCCTTTCCTACCTTTCCTCGGAGAGTCTGGGAGGAGATTGAACAAAACAGGAAGTCCTGGATTTGGGCAGAAGCAATTAAATGTGTGCATCCTGGTGCAAACAAGCATGTCAGGAACAGAATGTTTCATGAAAAATACAGTCAGTGGAAAAGAGGCAGGACACTGTTAATGGACACTGTTCGAATAGTGGATGGAGAGGGACGTGAAACCTTTCACAATGTGAATTATGTGCCCAGACGTGGTAATAATTCAAGCGCCTGACCCGTTGTGCTATTGGCCACAATGCAAAGACCTCCCTGCAAATATGCCCATGCCTACCAAATGGAAAGCAGAGCAGTGGTAGTCAGTGCTGCCACTCCAGCCATTGCAGTGTCTTGCTTGTTCCGCCAGTATGGACGTCCAGGACCCAGGTGCCCCACATTCATCAGTTCTACAGTGTTTTTCTGACTTTCCAGAATCCATCGACTGGCCCACCAGATGACTTCAGATCCAGAGAGGACGCCATCCCAGCTGATCCTGATTCATCACCTGGTATCCAGATGACGTCAGACCAGCTGTTTTCATTTTTGTTCCTGTTCCAAGGTTCCATCTCCCGAGATGACATCAGTCCAGCAGTTTCCAAAAGTGCCCTCCTGTTCATTCCCGGAAGATGTCCACCCAGCTGTATCAGAATAATGCTGCCAGGGAGAGTCTTCGGTTGAGGACCAGGTTGGTGCTGTTGTCATTCTACAAGGGACTGGTAAGTCCAGACTCTTCTATTCTTATAACATTGAAGTACACACCCTACACTAGCAGACTCCAGATGTTTGAACTGTCCTCAAAGACTCTCCCCTTCGGGACTTTGGCCTGCTATAAAAGTGCTTCTCGGGGCTCCGGCCCAGAAGAGACTCTTTAATGGACTAGATTTCGGGCACTGTGGTCACTAGATGGGACTTTTAGGGCACTCCACCCCCCAAATGGTGTATTGTAAATAATGTTATTGTTTTCTACTGTTTTCTAATGTTTATGCTGTTTTCTACTTTTCAAAAAAAAATCTTTTTGGGATTCTCCAGTGTTTTGATGGTAGGGGATTAGACAGACTGTGTATGTAGAGTAGAAGTGTGTGTTGTCTTTCTTTTTTCTTGCAGGTGTTCCTGAAGAAGATAGAAGAGAAGACAAGAAGAGGAGGACGGACTCATCGGAGTTCCTCACTAGCATTTTAGTGTGTAGTGTATGAATCACTGGTGTTCTTGTTACTGGGTGTAACCTTTTTCTTCTATAGGTATGGTTGTGGGGAAATGTGGGTGTAATGCATATGGTATGGTATTAGCCCCTAGTGTGTGGTTGCTTGGTGTCCAGGGTTGGGGAGGTCCCCTGTTTGTTTTGTTTTGGGATTTGAGTTAGAGGCAGTCAAGTTTTCCATAGAGGGCTGGGGGGATCGACAGGCTGTGGTACTGAACCACAGGGACTGCAGTGCTGATCTATTAGAGCTATGCTCTGGACAGTTCCTCCAGAGCCACTGGGTATTCATAGTCAGTGGGTAGAGTAGAGGCTGATGCATCAGCAGATGGTCTCTGGGTCCTTAGTGTTGCCTGCCTGTGCCTAGCACATTGTAGGAGGGGGCCTGATCACCCCTCTCCGTAGGTAACACATAGGGTAGGATGGCCTAGGTTGGGTAACTAATGACTGCGGACAGTCATTTTCCTGGCCAAGGGTGAGTATAAACTCCTGTTACCCGGGGTTACTAGAATCCCAGTTAGACCTAGTGATAAGCAGGGAAGGCAGCTTGTGAAACTCCAGTTAAATGGATTTCACACTGTCTCACTCTGTCCTCAGTCTCAGCTGAGACTGAGGGATGACATCACCATAGAACTTTCGCAGCTATATTAGCCACACTGGAATGTTGCAGTTGGAGGTTAGTGTAGAACGTTGGGGATTTTGAATTCAGTCTGTGTGCAGTCTGAGTGAGAGACAGTAGTAAAGCTGAGTGTGTGCAGGCTCTCAGAGCTTTAAGCTCTGTTTTAGAGCTACTTTTGGAAGGTGTGTGTTTCCACCTGAAGAGGAACACAGGAACTGGTAATTGAAGTGGTGGAGACCGCTTTCAATGGTTCAAGAGCCCCATCCCTGAGGGGATGGGTGGAAGGTTTTTGCCTGTTTTCCAGGGGCAACCCTCCTGTGTCTGGCTAAGGGAAAGAAGCTGCCTATTCAAGTTGTGCTGAGGCAGCAGAAGCTCTGAGAGAGAAATTCCTTGTGGAGGAATCACCTGTGGGGCACCTGCAACCAAAGGGTGAGTTCGCTCTTAAAAAGGGCCAAGTGTTTTTTCACCTGAACCATTGGAAAGTGGGGATTGGACTGCTTAACTCAGTGGGGGGTCTAGAGAAATGGACAATGCCACTTAAAAGTAGGTTCAAGTCCAGCACAAATTGGAAGCAAGACAAGTAGATGGAAAGTGATATACATTTAGCAAGAATCTACATTGCAAAGCTTTACAGATGAGGTGTTTACTGTCCAGAGAAATGGCCAGATATGAATTGTGGGAGTGAGAGGTGTGAGACCCCCCATCAGTAGTAACCAAATTCACCTCTACGGATTTGTTCTGAGACACCTTTTACTTTCTCTCAGGTATTTGGCCAGCGCCGGGGGAAAGTACCCAAATGTGGGATTAAGAGGAAGAATTCCCTGATGGAGCTGAGGTGCTCTTAGGTGGTTTAGGGAGCCACCAGAAAATGTTTACATGAAATATGGAAGGTGTCCGAGTGGCCGGCAAGGGAGCCAAGCCAGGGAAAACCCAGAACAGTGTACAAGTTCAGGCTGTGCAACCCAAAGCAGTGTCTATGTCCGGGCTGTGTGCCCGGTGGTTTCAGAGCCTGAGGACTAAAGTGTTGAGGAGGTATTCTGGTCTTTTTTAATCTGCATTACCAGGAATGTAGCCCCATGGGGGCCCATCTATGCTTTGTTTATTCGGTTTGGATGTGAATAAAAAGCCACACTTTAGAATCCCACTTCTGGTATTGGACATTACAGTTATTGCTTCCTGTGTTCGGAGTTACTTGGGTGCCCCTGTGCAGAGTAGCCAAACCTAGCCCTTGTGCTGAGTGACCTATACCTCCCTGAACCCAGCCAACCTGGTATTGCTGTCAGATTCAAATGGCATACCGGTCTGGGGTTACAAAAATGGAGGCACCGCTGGGATTTGGGTTTGGAACTTAGGGAGGAATGCAAGAAAGGTGCTCGGTCAAAGGACTAGTGTTTTGGTTATCTGGCAGTGGGTAGCCCAAAAATCTGAAGCAAGGTTAACTAATGTGCCACTGTGTGCTGTTGTCCATGTGCTGCTGTTAAAATGCCAACTGTTTACCAAGGAGCAGTAGAGCCTGAGAGTGTGTGCCCTTGTCCTGCATCAAAATTACAGCCTTTTGCCAGCTTTTAAAACTGTTGTGACAAAGAAAGGTGTGGAAAACTAGGGGTAGCAAAAGGAAAATTGTGCCCGGGACATTGGAAATGCTTTCTTGTGAACTGAGAGACTTGTTGTGTTAATGGCCATGAAAAATGGTTGAAATGGGCTCCCGCCGTGGAGTCAGTCGAGGAAAAAAAAGTGTGGTTTTGCAGTTTAAATTTGCCTGCTTGACGATCGCCATGAGGAGAAGAGCACTCGAGAGGAAAGAGGCTCATTTGCATGGCGTCGTGTGATTGGTCAGACTGCTATCAGTCCCTCCCCCTAGCGAGCTCTAGAGCGACTGCCCAGCATTCAAGAGGGAGTGTGAGTGGAGTGTGTGTACTGGCTTACAGGAGGAGCATCGCAGTGATTGAAAGCACTGTAAAAGTTAAAAAAACTGTCTGTTCTGTTTAAATTCGGGCTCAACCCGCATCTCGATCGACTGGACTGTGAGTGTGGTGTTCAGAGGGACGATCAGCAGGACTGCCAACCCGCTTCTGTTCAGAGGCCTCCAAGACTGGCTGCAGGTCATTTTCCATCACAGCAAACAGCTACTGATAACAGTGAGTACCAACAGAAATAATTGCTCAAACAAGTGATTTTTGCCAAAAGCCAGCTGAATCTGTATGCAGCAGTGTAGTCACTTTGCAATCAAAGACTGTGTTAAGTTTACCAGCAAAAGCAAGCCTTTTTTAAGCCATCAACTGTGAGCATAGTTATGGGTTCAGCATCAGTGTAAGTTTCAAAGCCATGAGAGAGACTGTGAGTTGTATCAAGATATGCAGCAAGAGTTACAGGCAATCCTGTGCTTGAAATACTGAGGCTTTAAGGGACTGCGAGCTAGGGCAATGTCTTCAGCATGTGAAAAGTCCATGGTAAATCATATAAATGTGCTAGGAAAAAGAACAGTGAAAGTTTGTGCAGTTTGAGCAAAGTTATCAGTAGAGTGTGTAAATCGGATGCGCAGTGGCTTGACCAAATTTCAGAATGTTGATGCGTAGGAATGCTGCCGCTGCCATTACAGGGTGGGGTAGTAATCTAAACACAGCAGCAAAGGAGCCATTTTGAAAGTGAAAGAAAGTGTTCAGTGATGTGGAACTTTCAATAACAGTGAGCGTTTGTTTGTTTTTCTCTGCAGTCATGGCCTCAGGACCAGCCCACTAACTGGATCATGCCCGGGCTGTGGTAGCAGTAGAAGTAAACAAGTTAAGGAACATTGAGAGATGTTACTATGGAGGACAACTGCTTCCTCATTTGGCTATTCCTGGATATCCAGTGCAAGTGTGTTTAATATGCTTAAATGCTGGAAGGGACGTTTTCATGGTACCACACTGTTCTGGGTGCCTAGAGAAATACAGTTTATTTAAAGTGCCCAAGATTCATTTGGCTCCCACATGGACAAAAGTTCAAGAATCTGCAGCTGGCAGCACACAGCACCAGGCGGATCCTGTTGGAGAAGGCCCCCCGGGGGAATGTGGCACAAAGCTAGAGGGTGCAGATTTACAGACAGAACAATGTGCCGATGTTTCAGATTCTGAATCACTGAGAGACAATTCAGGAAGAGCATCAGTTGACCCATGGAGAGCAGGGCCTAGCCCAAGTCTCATAGAAGATGAGATGAGGGAGGCCTTTGAATGGGAGGTTTCAACCTCTGCACCCAGCGAAGAGTGGATAGTCTTAGGAGTGAGGACGACTGCTCACTCCCAGGCACAGATTCTCAGTAAGGAAGAAGAAAAGGGGGAACCTATGTGTCCTTGTGAAAAAGTAACTGGCACACAGCCTCAAGCTCTTGCCTCAGAGAAATGCATGGAAAAGAGTGGTGATTCTACTGCCCTGGCTGTGCAAGAAGAAGTCAGGGATCCATTTTTTGTGTTTTTGAGAATTCGTAGCTGGCAGAAACAGGACTGGCAGGCCCAAGCCATGCCAGAAGTCTCAAGTTGACCAAAGCTAGTAAAGAGGAGAATCTGGTTCATAGGAAGGCGAATGAAATCTCTGGGATGTCCTTTCCTACCTTTCCTCGGAGAGTCTGGGAGGAGATTGAACAAAACAGGAAGTTCTAGATTTGGGCAGAAGCAATGAAATGTGTGCATCCTGGTGCAAACAAGCATGTCAGGAACAGAATGTTTCACGAAAAATACAGTCAGTGGAAAAGAGGCAGGACACTGTTAATGGACACTGTTCGAATAGTGGATGGAGAGGGACGTGAAACCTTTTACAGTGTGAATTATGTGCCCAGACGTGGTATTAATTCAAGCGCCTGACCCGTTGTGCTATTGGCCACAATGCAAAGACCTGCCTGCAAATGTGCCCATGCCTACCAAATGGAAAGCAGAGCAGTGGTAGTCAGTGCTGCCACTCCAGCCATTGCAGTGCCTTGGTTGTTCCGCCAGTATGGACGTCCAGGACTCAGGTGCCCCACATTCATCAGTTCCACAGTGTTTTCCTGACTTTCCAGAATCCATCGAGTGGCCCACCAGATGACTTCAGATCCAGAGAGGACGCCAGCCCAGCTGATCCTGATTCATCGCCTGGTATCCAGATGACGTCCGACCAGCTGTTTTCATTTTTGTTCCTGTTCCAAGGTTCCATCTCCAGAGATGACATCAGTCCAGCAGTTTCCAGAAGTGCCCTCCTGTTCATTCCCGGAAGATGTCCACCCAGCTGTATCGGAAGAATGCTGCCAGGGAGAGTCTTCGGTTGAGGACCAGGTTGGTGCCGTTGTCATTCTACAAGGGACTGCTAAGTCCAGACTCTTCTATTCTTATGACATTGAAGTACACACTCTACACTAGCAGACTCCAGATGTTTGAACTGTCCTCAAAGACTCTCCCCTTCGGGACTTTGGCCTGCTAGAAAAGTGCTTCTCTGGGCTCCGGCCCAGGAGAGACTCTTTAATGGACTAGCCTTCGGGCACTGTGGTCACTAGATGGGACTTTTAGGGCACTCCATCCCCCAAATGGTGTATTGTAAATAATGTCATTGTTTTCTAATGTTTTCTAATGTTTATGCTGTTTTCTACTTTTCAAAAAAAAATCTTTTTGGGATTCTCCAGTGTTTTGATGGCAGGGGCTTAGATAGACTGTGTATGTAGATTAGGAGTGTGTGTTTTCTTACTTTTTTCTTGCAGGTGTTCCTGAAGAAGATAGAAGAAAAGACAAGAAGAGGAGGAGGGACTCATCGGAGTTCCTCACTAGCATTTTAGTGTGTAGTGTTTGAAGCACTGGTGTTGTTGTTACTGGGTGTAACCTTTTTCTTCTATAGGTATGGTTGTGGGGAAATTTGGGAGTAATGCATATGGTATGATATTAGCCCCTGGTGTGTGGTTGCATGGTGTCCAGGGACGGGGAGGTCCCCTGTTTGTTTTCTTTTGGGATTTGAGTTAGAGGCAGTCAAGTTTTCCCTAGAGGGCTAGGGGGGGATAGACAGGCTGTGGTCCTGAACCACAGAGACTGCAGTGCTGATCTATTAGAGCTATGCTGTGGACAGTTCTTCCAGATCCACTGGGTATTCATAATCAGTGGGTAGAGTAGAGGCTGATGCGTCAGCAGATGGCCTCTGGGCCCTTAGTAATGCCTGCCTGTGCCTAGCACATTGTAGGAGGGGGCCTGATCACCCGTCTCCATAGGTAACCCATAGGGTAGGATGGCCTAGGTTGGGTAACTAATGACTGCGGACAGTAATTTTCCTGGCCCAGGGTGAGTGTAACCCCCCTGTTACCCGGGGTTACTAGAATCCCAGTAAGACCTAGTGGTAAGCAGGGAAGGCAGCTTGTGAAACTCCAGTTAAATGGATTTCACACTGTCTCACTCTGTTCTCAGTCTCAGCTGAGACTGAGGGATGACATCACCATAGAACTTTCGCAGCTGCATTAGCTACACTGGAATGTTGCAGTTGGAGGTTAGTGTAGAACGTTGGGGATTTTGAATTCAGTCTGTGTGCAGACTGAGTGAGAGACAGTAGTAAAGCTGAGTGTGTGCAGGCTCAGAGCTTTAAGCTCTGTTTTAGAGCTACTTTTGGAAGGTGTGTGTTTCCACCTGAAGAGGAACACAGGAACTGGTAATTGAAGTGGTGGAGACCGCTTTCAATGGTTCAAGAGCCCCATCCTTGAGGGGATGGGTGGAAGGTTTTTGCCTGTTTTCCAGGGGCAACCCTCCTGTGTCTGGCTAAGGGAAAGAAGCTGCCTATTCAAGTTGTGCTGAGGCACCAGTCGCTCTGAAAGAGAAATTCCTCGTGGAGGAATCGCCTGTGGGGCACCTGCAACCAAAAAGTGAGTTTGCTCTGAAAAAGGGCCAAGTGTTTTTTCACCTGAACTGTTGGAAAGTGGGGATTGGACTGCTTAACTCAGTGGAGGGTCTAGAGAAATGGACAATGCCACTTAAAAGTATGTTCATGTCCAGCACAAATTGGAAGCAAGACAAGTAGATGGAATGTGATATACATTTAGCAAGAATGTACATTGCAAAGCTTTACATATGTGGTGTTTACTGTCCAGAGAAATGGCCGGGTGTGAAATGTGGGAGTGAGAAGTGGGAGACCCCCCATCAGTAGTAACCAAATTCACCTCTACGGATTTGCTCTGAGACACCTTTTACTTTCTCTCAGGTATTTGGCCAGTGCCTGAGGAAAGTACCCAGACGTGGGTTTAAGAGGAAGAATTCCCTGATGGAGTCAATGTGCTCTTAGGTGGTTTAGGAAGCCACCAGAAAATGTTTCCATGAAATATGGAAGGTGTCCGAGTGGCCGGCAAGGGAGCTGAGCCAGGGAAAACCAGAACAGTGTACAAGTTCGGGCTGTGTAACCCAAAGCAGTGTGTAAGTCCGGGCTGTGTGCCTGGTGGGCTCAGAGCCTGAGGGCTAAAGTGTTGAGGAAGTGTTCTGGTCTTTTTTAATCTGCATTACCAGGAGTGTAGCCCTGTGGGGGTCCATCTATGCTTTGTTTATTCTGTTTGGATGTGAACAAAAAGCCACACTTTAGAATCCCACTTCTGGTATTGGACATTACAGTTATTGCTTCCTGTGTTCGGAGTTACTTGGGTGCCCCTGTGCAGAGTAGCCAAACCTAGCCCTTGTGCCGAGTGACCTATTCCTCCCCTAACCCAGCCCACCTGGTATTGCTGTCAGAGTCAAACGGCATGCCAGCCTGGGGTTACACTTAGACTGAGACTTACATTCAAATGATCAAACCTTTTCAAGAAAATCCAGGTGCCAATACCCTTTTACTTTTTTTATGCTTTTCAGGTCTTGTAGATCAAAGAAAACATAGACAGTCCAACCTTTTCCAAGTCAAACTTCCTTGAAGTTCTGGGAATTTCTAACCTTACATTCACATGGGACTACACTGGCAATCCATTGTCATACAGATCTGTGCTTTTACCCTCTGTATCATTTGGACAGAGCTTTTTTGTTATTGCACAGCTATAACCTGTATGCGTGCTACAAAAATCAGCACACCTCCACTTGGCATCACACAGGGCATATGTTTATTAAATACAAAAAGCAGACACTACAATCAGCCTGAAAATAGGATGAGCAACACAAAGTCCTGACCGGTTTCTACTAACAGTACGTCATTGGGGGGTGGTCCATTACTTGTAAAAGCACTACATAAATAGGGTGGTATTTAAAGCAACAAGTCCATATATATATATATATATATATATATATATATAGATATAGATATAGATATATATAGATATGTAATAGATAACCCACTCTTAGGTGTGTGTGGTTGCACTCTGATATACACATGCCTTGGTGTGCATTGTACACATGAGGCCACAGGCCGAGTGCATCAACCTCCCAAGGCGTGCGTATATCAGAGTGTGACTGCACACTTAAGAGTGGATTATCTATCTTATAAAATGGTGAAATAGTTTTTAAGGGGGGGTAAAAGTGCAGGTGTGCGGTCACGCTCTGATATTAGCACGGTCATGTAATGTGTTTTATACAATCAGAAGACTGGATTTGGATAAGGGTGCCCTCCTCCATTTTATAAATAAATATATATATATATATGTATATATATATATATATATATATATATACATATAGATGTATATAGATATAGATATAGATATAGATATAGATATAGATATAGATATAGATATAGATATGCATCACTGTGGGTCATATAAGCACACATAATTCAAATCCTTGTGTATATACATCATTATTTTCATATAAATATACATATAAGCATACCTAATTCAAAAGTTTCAAGCTCCACCTTGTTGATTATTGTAATATATAACAATCACCTATAGATATTAAGTGTTAAAAACACCAGCTGAACATGCTTGAATTCAATTATGACATTGGATAAAAAGTACTGTACTAGACTAGAGAGCAGCTCCCAGCATCCAAGACACTCATTACAGTGCTCCATATCACAGTGGGTAAATTTAGATCAATTAAAACTATGGAGAAAGAAATGAAAAACAAATATGTAAACAAAGAAGAAATATAAATAGCATGCACATCTAAATATAGCCATAATGCAAAACAATGCAAAACAAATGCTATAACCTACATATTTGCACCATTTATCCTAGCTTTTCTGAGACTCTGCCATTGGCAGCCTTAGTTCTCCGAGAGTGGATTTGTCTAAGTTTTTTCACCTCTAGCAATTATCAGCTTAAAGCTGCTCCTGTCATACATTTAAACAAAATCCACAAAATGAATTTTAATAGCCTGTTTTATTAGCGTGAGGTTCAAAAACAGAGTTGAGAAAGTTAGAAAAAAAAAATCAGTTTATTATTTGATGCACATCACAATAAATGTCAAACAGTTACATCATACAGTAGTATCAGTCAGCATGCAATGCAGTACTTTGCAATAATGAAGCAAAATGCTGCAGTATGTTGCAGGGAACAGTTCAATTCTATGGCAATTAACCCCTTTTGTCATGCAGTATTTTGTGACATGCCACTAACTGCAAGGTATCGCATTGCATCCAGGCTGGCTCTGCTGTACAACAAAACCACAACCCATCTTAAAAGCTGTCAAATTAATGAATAAACGTTATTGTTCGATCCTAAGTTTAATCATCATTACAATATAACAGAATATAAAATAAATAAATAAATAAATCTATAAGATACAATATAAGTTAAAAAGTATGATAAAACAAAAGGAAACAATAATAAGTTAAAAGGTAAGCATCCAGTAAAATTACAAGAAATACATTAATGGAGAGACCCTAAGCAGCGCTTGTAGGCAGAATGAAAGCTAGCAGCAGTTTAGTTGTTCACTTCAAATTCCAAATTCCTACTCATTCACTTCTTAACCCCTTGGATAATCTATAAGTCTTATGCCACTCTGATGATCATGTAGTCATCTTCTGCAGTGGAGAGAATAGTTAGGATCAGGTTTTGATCTCTTGTTAAGAGGGAGTTTAGTATAGGAGAGATCCAGCGAGCTCGTACCTTGATGTGCCAAGTACATTGGAATAGTACATGTGCCAAGTCTTCTACTGATTTATTGCACAATTGCAATAGGTGGAGGCCGGATGAAGGGACTGAGGTATGTGGCCCTCAGTAGCTTTGACTCAAATGTACCTAATTTGAATTTTGTGCAAATTCTCCTAATATTAGAATCATCTAATACGGCAAGGTAGTACCTGTACCTGTATTAGCAATCATGAGTACTGTACCACTTGGCAAACCTAGATTGGGCAATTGCCTCCAGGTCTTTACTTTTGAAATAATCTGAAATGTTCATGTGTATGTAGGGTTTATATTTGAGACTTACTGTGATTTTATTTTTGTTTATATATTTTAAAAGAATCTCCAAGTTATACTTATTTAAATCTTTTAGTAAGTGTTCCAACCAGGGGAAGGGGGTACATCCAATGTCCTTCCAAACAATTTTTCTTGAAGACATTTTTTAACTATTCATGAATTAGACAATTTATTTAATTTTACCCAAAAGTTGATAAGATTACAATCTTCTGAAACTTGCAGACAGTCCAGGCCCAGCTCTGCTCTGACAAAGCAGCTCTGCTCTGACAAAGCAGCTCAGCATGGATTTAATAAAATCTAGTGCAGCATGTAATGTTGTGTGACAGGTTTTTCTAAACTGTCGACGGGTGTGAGTGTCCATATTTCAGCTCTGTAAAGCAATTGCATGTTATATTTTGCTTGAATAGTTTGTATTAGGGGCCTAATACTATGCCTCCATATAAATAGTTAAATCTCTTCAGGCCCAAGGTAGAGGCCTTGGCTTTGATCAAGAGATCATTAATGTGCCCCTTCCAGGAGTGATTCCAGGGAAGGTCAGTCTTACGCAGCAATATTTCTTTACAACCTCTACTGGGTGTGTATCAGCCTTCCAAACAGACTTAGTAAGGTGCTTCCCAAAAGTTATAATCTTTGTTTTAGAGATATTCATTTTTAGGTCTAAATTTTTGGTTTGCTCAAGTAAAGTGTACATTTTTTTCTAGAGTCCCTTAGCAGAGAGCGAAAGAAGCTCCAGATCATATGCATAAGCGAGGATGGGGCAGTTTAGGCTTCCAGCCTTGGGTAAATCATCCGAGTCAGAGATATCTAAACATATTATCATTTTATTGATATAAATGGAAGAAAGTAAAGGGTTAAGATACATCCCTACTTCACTCCCCTGTAAGTGGGAAATCTATTGGAAAGATGACCAATTGCCCCAAATCTGACTTAGGCCCATGTGCCAGAGTACAGATTCCGAATGGTACCTATGAAAATCAGGATTGTGCCCATAGAAACATAGAAACATAGAGTTTGACGGCAGATAAGGACCACTTGGCCCACCCAGTCTGCCCATTTCCCTACCTATTGGATAAGCTGCAGATTCTAGTTAACCAACAGCCTACTTACTGCAACCCCCCACTATAATTGCCTTACATCTGTCCCATGCATGTTTGAATTCCCCCACTGTTTTAGACCCACAACCTCTCCAGAAAGGTGGTTCCATGCGTCCACCACTCCCTCCATGAAAAAGAATTTCCTCACATTACCCCTGAGCCGTCCCCCCTCTAACTTTAAATTGTGTCCCCTTGTTCTTACACATCTCTTTTTCTGAAAGATGCTACCCTCCTGGACTTTGTTGATTCCCTTGAGGTACTTAAAAGTTTCTATCATGTCCCCCCTGTCCCTCCTTTCATCAAGGGTATTCATATTAAGCTCTCTCAGTCTCTCTTCATATGGTTTCTGATGTAAACCCTGCACCATTTTAGTTGCCCTCCTCTGGACTGCTTCCATCCTGTCTATGTCCTTGCGTAGATGAGGTCTCCAAAACTGCACGCAGTACTCCAGATGGGGTCTCACCAACTGTCTGTACAGAGGGATAACCACTTCCCTTTTTCTACTTGTGATGCCCCTCCCTATGCATCCCAGTATCCCCCTGGCTCTCCTTACTGACTTCTCACATTGCTTACCCACCTTTAGGTCATCTGATATGACTACACCCAGATCCCTTTCCATTATTGTTGTCGTTAGTACCTCCCCTGTTATTGTGTACTCTTCTCCTGGATTTTTATTTTCCAGGTGCATTACTTTGCACTTCTTTGCATTGAATCTAAGTTGCCATATGTCTGACCATTCCTCCAACCTTGCCAAGTCCCTTCTCATCCTTTCTAGCCCCCTTGTGTATCAACTCTGTTACAGATCTTTGTGTCATCTGCAAAGAGGCATACCTTTCCTTGAAGACCCTCTGCAATGTCACCTATAAAGATGTTAAAGAGGACTGGACCAAGTACTGAGCCCTGAGGTACTCCACAAGTAACCCCCCTTTCTTCAGAATGTGTTCCATTCACTATTACCTTCTGTGTCCTGTTGTGCAGCCAGTTTGTTACCCAGGCTACCACCCTGGGATCCACTCCCAGGCTAGCTAACTTGATTATTAATCTTTTGTGGGGGACTGTGTCAAATGCCTTGCTAAAGTCTAAGTAGGCCAAATCCACAACCCCTCCCTGGTCTATTACTTTGGTCACCCAGTCAAAGAAATCGATTAGATTCATCTGACATGACCTTCCTGCTGTGAATCCATGCTGCTTTGGGTCCTGTGCCCCTCTGGCCTCTAGGTACTGAAGAATTCTTTCTTTCAGAAGTGATTCCATCATTTTCCCCACCACTGAGGTCAAACTAACAGGTCTGTAGTTTCCTGCTTCTGCCTTGCTCCCACTTTGGTGAAGGGGAATCACATCCGCCCTACTCCAGTCCTCAGGTACCACCCTATCTTCCCATGATTTGTTAAAAGTGTGGTTAGTGGTGTCACTAGGTCCTCCCTTTAGCTCTCTTAGGATTCTAGGTGAATCCCATCAGGCCCCATTGCTTTTGTCCACCTTTGAGTTTTAGGAGTTCTTTCAGGACTCTTTCTTCTGTAAATGGACTGGCGTCAACCCCTACCCAGAGTGCTTCTACTGTTTGGTTTAGGTAACTCCTCCTCTTCTTCTTTTGTGAATGAGCAAAAAGTATTCATTCAGTATCTCTGCCTTTTCACTGTCTCCCTCTGCCCACCTCCCCTCTCCTTTGTTAATCTTCACTATCCCTCCCTTAACCTTTCTATGCTCCCTAATGTACCTATAAAAGGTTTTATCCCCCTTCTTAACTGAGTTGGCTATCTTTTCCTCGGTTTGGGCCTTTGCTTTTCTGACTGCTTTCCCCACTTCCTTCTGCTTTAATTGATACAGTTCCCTGTTGTGCTCCTTCTGTGATTCCTTATACTTTTTTAATGCATCCTTTTTCTCCTTAACCTTCCCCGACACCTCTTTTGAGAACCATAGTGTTTTTTTATTCCGCTTTGTTTTCTTTATTTGTTTCACACAAAGGCTTGTTGCCTCCATGATGGCAGTTTTGATTTTTCTCCATTGTTCTTCCACCCCTCCTTTCTGGTCATTTGCTAATGCATTCCTCAGGTATTCACCCATTATGCCAAAGTCAGCCCTTCTAAAGTCCAGTATCCTTGTCTTTGTATGGCTTGTCTCCATGGTTGTGTTTATTGTGAAGCACACTGTGCAGTGGTCGCTAGTTCCTAGATGTCTACTGACTTCTAAATTTGTGATCCTCTCTCCATTTGAAAGTACCAGGTCTAATATTGCTCCCTCCTGAGTGGGTTCCACCACTAGCTGTCTAAGGCATGCCCCCTGTAGGGCATCGAAAATGACCCTGCTCTTGGATGTGGCTGCAGTCCATGTTGCCCAGTTAACATCTGGCATATTCAGGTCCCCCATCAACAGTATCTCCCCTTTTTTAGCCATTTTGAGAATGCCCTCTATCATTTTCTTGTCCATTTCCTCCCCTTGAGACGGGGGTCTGTATACAACCCCTGTGCAGATTGTGATGCCATTCCCTGTCTCCAAGGTGGCCCAGAGTTCCTCTTGTCCTCCCCCTTTACTTTTTAGTTCTGTAACTTTGATCCCTTCCCTTATGTAGAGAGCTACTCTACCTCCTCTTTTACCCTCCCTGTCCCTTCTGTAGATTGTGTACCCTGGTATGTTGACATCCCAGTCATGGTTCTCCGTGTACCATGTTTCTGTGACTGCCACAATATCCAAGTGTTCCTCTTCCATCAGGGCTACTAGCTCTGGAAGCTTGTTTCAAGACTACGGGCATTGGTACTCATTGCCCTCCATTTAATGTTGGCTTTATCCTTTTTACCCCATCCCTGCTCTTATTGCCCTTGTCCATTTTTCCATTTACCCTGTCCTGCCCTCTGTCAAGCTCTGTACCTCAGTGTTTACCTACTACCTACCATGTTTTGTGGGAGGCTTGAACTTTCCTGTTTCCTATCAGCACCCCCTTGGCTGGTTTAAAAGCTTGCCAAGGAAGCCTTTAAACCTGTCACCTAGGAGCTTGTTTCCCTTCCTGGACAGATGCAGACCATCATGCCAGTATAGACCTTCATCTCTCCAGGTGGACCCCCAGTCCCCAATGAAGCCAAAGCCCTGTGCTCTGCACCAGTTTTGCAACCATTCATTAAACTGCATGGTGTGCAGTACCCTAGCCTCACCCTGCCATAGACTGGCAGCACCTCTGAGAAGGTTACCATGCTTGCTACCTGTCTGAGGCCCCTCCCCAACTCCACAAATTCATCCTGCACTACACTGATCTCATGCCTAGCTAGGTCATTTGTCCCGAGGTGGACAATGATTTCTAGTTTCCTCTCCTGTGATGCTGCTTCTGCAATCCTGAGGATTTGCTTCCTGTCCCTCCAAGCCATGGCACCAGGCAGGCACCTTACTTCCCTCTCCTTTCCTCTCCTCTCCTCTCCTCTCCTCTCCCTTCCCCAGGTCTACACCCCTAACAACTGAGTCCCTTATCAGAAGCTGTTTCTTTCCCCTGTGGTGTCCCTTGCCACTGTGTTGTGGGTCTCCCTGGTGGATGTCCACAGCATTCTTCTTGGTCTCCAATGAGGGTGTCATCATAGAGGAACCTTGATTTGCCAGATTGACATATGATTTGCGTAGAGGTACAACTTGAGGGCTATGCCTCTGTTTCACCACCCTCACCCTCCCAGAACCCACTGTGGTCCATCTGCTCTTCACACATGGCAACCTCTGAGGCAGTGGTTGTGGAACTGGTGCTCTTTGGGTGGGGTAGGCCTCCTTAGTCCTTGCCAGTTCAGCCTGGAGGTGGCGCCCTCCTCCCTCAGAGCTGACAGTTGCCTGCAAATAGGGCAGCAACACAGGTTCCAGAATGTCTCCCAGAAAATTGCTGCCCCACAGCCAGTGCATTGCACCACTCCCCACACGTCCATCTTCCTTATAATATACAATGAGTAATATATAAAAAATAATTTTTTCTGCCCCATTATCCTATGGCTGTCCATAGTACATTTCTGTTAACTGAGTCGAATGCATAACTAAAATCAATAAAAGCTGAGTAAAGCTTTTGTCCTATGCTGGTGAGAAACTTCTCTAAGAGATGATTTAAAATTAAATAGTTGTCTATCGTCAAGAAGTTTTCTCTGAAACCAGTCTAATATGGAGTAATGTCCTCTGATCTTCTGAGTTCTAACTTCAGTCTACCTAAAAGAATTCTGGTAAAAATTTTTGCTAGGTTGTCTAAAAGGCTTATAGGTCTGTACATTTTAGGGTTCAATTTATCACCCTTCTTAAACATCGGAACTTATTCTGCTCCTTTCAGGAAGGTGGAAGCTTATTTTCAAAAATGCATCTATTAAAATAAATTATCTGCGAGTTTACTGCCATACAGTGATAACTTTCGGCAGCCATTTTGTTTGGGCCACAAGCTTTATTTTCCTGGAACAATTGTATAGCGAAGCATGTTTCCTGCCTGGTTAATGGTAAAAAGCAAGTATTTGCCTGATCAAATTCTTTTATTTCTATGGTTTCATCTGCAAGTGGATTATAAAAGATTTCCATAAAGTATCTGATCTACTCTTCTTCAGAAATCTGTATCAGGGACTTTGCTCTGCCCTCAGTATTGCCTCTGGTGACCAGGGACCAAAATTCTCACTGATCTTTTTCAAGTCCCGGAGCGAGCATTTCTGCCCACTGTGATCAAAAATATTCCCTTTTGTTTTAACTTTGCTTTTTTCTCACAGCTGCAGTTGCTCAGCCCTGTCATCCTCCACCTCATCCCAACTCCCCAGGACTTACCAGCACCCTAGAGTGCTCCTTGGATTACTACCGAGGATGGAGCCATCAATGAGCCCTCCCTGTAGCCCATGAATGGTGCCACATTCAGATCCAGTGATACCATGCCCGGTGGCATGAGGCATGGTGGCGGAGGTGGGCATCATTTGTGCAGTCAGATTTTTACCCAGTTAAGGGGAGGCATGGCATGCGATGACATAAGACAGGAATATGCCAATGTCCACCACCACCACCAAAGCACATTGAGCTTTAGCGCTGCCACCCCCCTGGCCTCTGCCAGGGGACAGTCAAGTGCCGAGCACTAACTCTTTCCCCCCCTAGGTGGAGGAAAACCATCTGTGGAATGTTCAGTCCTCCTCCTCTTCCCCCCCGACCAGCCTACTGACTCCTGGATTCATTTCCAATCCCAGGTCTTTAGCGTTGTGAGTGGAAATCTAACCGCTGCACCGGTGGGCCAGCAAAAATATTCCTTTTTTTTCTGGTCAGGAGTTATTTATACAATTTCCTTTTAGCTTTTAGTGCCTGGAATATGTTTTTGTCA
The DNA here is from genome assembly GCA_016271365.2 of Neoceratodus forsteri. Lineage (NCBI taxonomy): Eukaryota > Metazoa > Chordata > Ceratodontiformes > Ceratodontidae > Neoceratodus > Neoceratodus forsteri. The sequence continues at coordinate 1,696,300,797 of CM057449.1, read as the reverse complement.
GTCTGTTTCCTAGCGATTCTAATGCTAGGCATAAGTTTCTTTTTTTATCTACATTCTCTGTCATACCACCCCTTTGTTCTATGAATTCTGTAAATTCTATCTTCATAGAGAATCTGTGTTAAACTGGTAAAAAAAAAACACCTTTATAAGCTTGTTATCAATCGAATGATTGGGATATATGACCTCATTTCTGCTGTCCAGGAGTTGAGGAAGTTATGGATCATGAGCTTAATTTTAGCTTCTAATTTGTCTGTCCATTGTACTTATTCAGAGCATTTAATATCTGGTGGTTGCACATTATGCTCGAAAGACCTGTTTTCTGTAGTGGCCATAAGAGAGGTTCTTAAAATCACAGGAAAGTGGTTGCATTAGCTTCTGGACAGAATTAGCATTTCATTCCAGAAGTCTGTGGGGGGGGGGGGGACATGCTGTAGTGCCAGATCTAAAACTGAGTTTCCTTGTTGGGAGTAGAAAGTGGAGGAACCCTTTAAGTCATCCTTAATTCTACCATTTAAAGGGAAAAGGTGGTTCAGTATCATCAGTTCAATTAGGCATATTCCATTTAGATTAGTTATGTTTTCTGTGGTTAGTCAGTCCACCACTGTTTGGAACCTTCCAGTTTAAGGTGATATCATTAATGAAACCATCATAGGTACCTATTCTGACATTAAAGTCTCCTGAGAACAAAAGATAAGCATCAGAGAAATCTATTTGAGCTTCTGTAATTTGAATTCTTAATTTTTCCCAAATTTTGCAGTCATAGAATTTGGAATTATGTGGAGGGATGTATATAGTCAATAAAATTAATAAAATCCCTTTGTTTTTTTAACCTTAGGGCCAGGAAGCTATCTTCTACTATTTTTGCTATTTCTTCAAACATACCTAGCTTTACAAATATAACCAGGCCTCCGGCATACCTGCCTGGTTTAGTTTCCTTCTTTCTTGTCCTTTGAAAGGACTGAAAATGAGCTATATCATACAACTGATGTTTGTTATGCCAGGTTTCTTGTAGACAAATTATATTAAATTGAGTTATAAAGTGAAGCCAATCTGGATCCGTAAATTTAGATTTTCTCCCAGTGACGTTCCATGATATTAAAGTATCAAATATTCCTGATTGAAATATTTTTAGGTCACCACAAGATTCTCTAGGAGGAACCATATCTTTCTTTTTTTTGTCAGTAATTTTATATGGCTAGTGATAGAAGTTTGTTTTGAATCATTATAGGGCAATTTGTGCTTTTTGCTTCATTTTGTGTTTGATCTGGTACCATGTGAGATACCCAGAGGGTATCATATGCCAAATAAAATCTGAGCTGGTCCAAAATGACAGATTTTTCCATGACCCTATATGCAATTATTTGTTTTTTTTAAAGTGATATCAGTTTGTCCTTCTCCAGTGTTGGGTAAGTTACTTTTTCTATTACTTTCTATTATGTTTGGAAACTTGTTCCATGAATCTCTTTGCAGTCACTAGCAAGGATAGTGAAGTACTAGAAAAAGTAATACACCTTACAATTTTAGTTACTTATTTCTTTTCATACAAAAACGATAAAAAAATAATAAAAAGCTATAACAGATTACATTTTTTGAAAGTAATAGGTTAGTTACTAGTTACTTTCAAATAAATGTAATCAGTTACAGTTACATATATCTTTTGTATAAAAATACATAAGTAATTGTAACTGTAAGGTGTATTACTTTTTCCAGTACTTCTCCATCCTTGCCAGTGACCTGAACAGAGCTTTCTGGAACAAGTTTCCAAAAGTAATAGAAAGTAATAGAAAAAGTAACTAACCCAACACTGCCCTTCTCCAAAAGAATTCTTCCTCCTACTCACACCTATAATCTCCCTCTTCCCTAATCATATTTGAGATAAAAATTGACATATAGCATGAGTGAATTTATGATCATTTTTGTTGTATAATGTATGGAAACAAATTAACTGTATGTAACAGGCTTAGGTGGGCCATTCAAAGTCCATACTGTGAAGGTCAAATTCTTACCATTGGTCAATTCCATCTTTAAATTAAATCTGTCAAGAAGGTGGCTACTGATCCATAAGTAATTTACAACCCTGGTTGGTAAGCAGAATATCTCAATATAGTGAGCATATACGTTAGAGTGGCCTCCTCCTCCTTGTTTTTTTTATTTCTTAGCTAGCATGATTCTCTAGTTCCATGCCTAAATCTGTTCTAAAAAGTCTCATAATTTTTTCTTTGAGAGAAATGGGGATTCATCAGACTCTTTCCTTAGGCCATAAATCCTCAAGAAAGGTGTTTTCAGTGATTTATTGTCTATCAGATTTAAAGAGCTGCTGATGCCTCAAAGAAAACTGTTAAAAACTTAATATTTAAGCACAATTTAGCTTGCATTCCATATGTATTTGATAGATTTCTCCTCCCCATTACTCATTACTGAGAAATTTGCATGGAAACATACTCTATATCCCTTAGAGTTCATCTGCCTCTTTAGTTTACTCCCTACTTCATGTCATAGTCCTCTGTTTTGACATCACAATCTGTTGCCATGGGAGCAATTGTGATGTCACAAATAGAGCATTATGACCTCAGGTAGGGATAAAGCAGCAGAAATAGATGAACCCTTCAGGAGCAAAGATCACATTTTCACGCAAATGTCATCAGTAATAAATAATTGGGAGGAGAAATACAGAACTAATGTGAAATACAAGCTGAACTATGTCTAAATATTATGTTTTGCTAAAGTTTTTTTAACTGGCATCAGATGCTTAGGGTTGCCACCTATCCGGTTTGTGACCAGATAATCCGGTTTTTAGGGTCCTTATCCAGTTATCCAGTTTTGGTTACGTGCAGTTCGGTTTTTGGGCCATTTTGAGTGCTCATATACTCTTAAAACTGATGTATGTTTTGGCTGCATTACATGTCCAGTTTACAAAGAAGTTCTGCTGTCACAGTCATTCAGACCTGCCTTTGTTTGTAAAACCAGACTGTCTGAGAGGTGTAAAGTATGGCCATTAATATCATTAGCAGTAAATTAAGCTATTCTTTTCCACACTGAATTTTAAGAATGGTCTTTTACTGCTATGACAGGAAACAGTTTTTATACCTTTATGTGCTCTCATGTGTTTCTTTTTTTTACGAACATACGAACGTATGAAATTTGCCAGCAGATAAAGGCATAGAGGTCTATCAAGTCTGCTCGAATGTGCAGCTAGCACCCCTTATTCTGCAGCTGCCCTTCCCTTCCACCCTTCCCCTTCATTAACCTTCCCCCTTGTCCTGTCCCATCCCCATTTGAAGCAGTCCACTGTTCTACTGCATACCACTTCTGCAGGTAACACATTCCACCCAGCCACCACCCTCTTGTTTGTTCTATATTATGGTAAGTTTTAAACCTATTTTTGTTAAATTAATAATCTAACTTTTATTGCGTTTATCACTGCATTTGCTCTAATTTTTTGTATTACCTGAACAGTCCATGATATTAGCTACACTTTGACAGGTCATTCAGATAAACAGCATGGAATGGTGTATCTGAAAGGTAAGGAGAAGAAGAGCTGCCTTTAGGAAGTACAAGAAAACAGGGAGGGTGAGGACAGGGAGGAGTACTTGACAGAATCGAAGGAGGTAACAAGGGCAGTAAGGGGAGCCAAAGCATCTACGGAACTCAGACTGGCACAAGGTATTAAGAAGGGGGAGAAGGATTTCTTTAGGTACATCAGGGGGAAAAGGAGCTGTAAGGACCACATAGTAAGGATTAGGAAGGAGGGGGGTTGGGTGGAAACAGGGAGGTGTAAGGCAGAAGCACTAAATGAGTACTTCTGCTCAGTATTTACTAAAGAGAAGAGGGGGGTGACACCCAAGGGGGGAGAAATGGCAGAAACAGGGGAGAAGGGGTGACAGATGGGGAAATCATGGAGGGCAGAGTTCAGGAGGGTTTAAAGGCACTGAGGGTGGACAAGGCGCCAGGCCCAGATGGCACCCACCCCAGGGTACCGAAGAAGCTGGCAGAGGTCCTTGCAGGACCTTTGGCAGACCTATTTAATGCCTCACTACATTCGGGGTGTGTACTTCAGGACTGGAGGATGGCTCATGTGGTGCCCCTCCACAAGAGTGACCCCAAGGATGAACCGGGAAACTACAGACCAGTGAGCCTCATATCCATCATGGGTAAGCTAATGGAGACTATCCTGAAAGAGAGGCTGGTGGCCATCCTAGAGGCCAAAGGACTACAGGACAGCAGACAGCATGGCTTCATATGGGGCAGATACTGCCAAACCAACCTGGTGGAGTTCTATGACTGGGTAACCAGGCAACTGGACAGGGACCATGCAGTGGATGTCCTGTATCTGGACTTCAGTAAGGCATTCGACTCGGTGCCGCATGGAAGGCTGGGAAGTAAGTTAGTAGGCACAGGGACGGGTGCAAAGCTGGTGAGATGGGTAGGAAACTGGCTTCAGGGAAGGAAACAGAGGGTGGTGGTGGGTGGGGAGCTCTCACACCCAAGGTTAGTGATGAGCGGTGTTTCAAAGGGCCTCGTGTTGGGACCAGTATTGTTTGGGATATTCATTACAGACATATCATGGGACATCAAGAGCAAGATCAGTCTGTTTGCTGATGATACCAAGGTAGGAGTGGTGGTGGATGACCTAGGGGGATGGCAGGGGTTGCAGGATGATCTGGCAAAGCTTGAAACCTGGTCAGACACTTGGCAACTGGGGTTTAATGCCAAAAAGTGCAAGGTGCTGCATTTTGGGATGAAGAACTCAAGGAGGAGTTACCAGTTGGGGGGAGTGCAGCTAGCCCAGACAGAGGAGGAGGAGAAGGATCTGGGGGTGCTCATTACAGGGTCAATAAACAACTCGGCACAATGTAGGAAGGCAGCTGCAAAGGCCAACAAAATGCTGGGTTGTATTGCAAGGGGTATATCCTCGAGGAGGGAGGAGGTGATTCTGCCACTGTATAGGTCATTAGTTAGACCGCACCTGGAGTACTGCGTGCAGTACTGGCGCCTGTATCTGAAGAGGGACATTAAGTTACTGGAGGGTGCAGCACAGGGCAAAAAGATGATCAAGGGGCTGGGGACTTATCATATGTGAGGTTGAGGGAGTTGAACATGTACTCCCTGGAGGACAGGGGGACATGATTGAAACCTTTAAATACATGAAAGGAATAAACAAGACAGGTACAGAGGGGCTGTTCAAAGTAAGGGAGGGGAGGGACACCAGGGGCCATGATATGAGACTGGAGGGAGGAAGGTTCAGGAGGGAGATGAGGAGACACTTTTTTACAGAGAGGGTGGTGGCTGGGTGGAATGTGCTATCTGCAGAAGTGGTATCCAGTAGAACAGTGGACTGCTTCAAAAGGGGATGGAACAGGACAAGGGGGAGGGTTAATGAAGGGGAAGGGTGGAAGGAAGGGGCAGCTGCAGAATAAGGGGTGCTAGCTGCACATTCGAGCAGACTTGGTAGACCTCTATGCCTTTATCTGCTGGCAAATTTCCTATGTTCATATGAAATTGTGGAATGTCTTAGAAATATGAAAAGAAACAGCAGTAGCTACTGAGGTAAAGGGGAACACAGTGCCGTATTAAGGGTACCACAAGCACTGATAATTAAGTTATCAAAAATTGGTCAAAGAATCAGAATACATGACTGACATGGAAAGGAAAATGGGAGAGTGTTTAACAGAGGGCTGAGCAATAAGCTGTGTCTGAGCTTGGCACATCCAGCAGACCTGAGTTTGATTCCCACAACCTCCACTTAAATACTGTGTGACCCTGAGCAAGTCACTTAAACCTTCCTGTGCTCCTGGGTCACTCCTGTAAAATGGGCTGTGTGGCCTAGTGGAGGTAACCTGGTTGCCAAAGAATAAAAATGAATAACTGAATAAATAAATCAAATAAATAGCAGCATAAAAAATAATTTCCTATCACTAGTAATGTCTATTCCAACATTACAAATGGCTTTGGAGGAGGAGTGATATACTGGCCAGTCATAAAAAAAGGGTGGAGCCAGAGGTGGAGTTTGGGGTGTGGTTTCGGATCCAGTTTTTACCTCATCCAAAGGTGGTAACCCTACAGATGCTCTTTAAATCTTCATTAAGCCAAGAGTTATTATTCAGGATAAAAGGATTTATGGAATTATTGAATTTTGGTTCTAGATTAGTCCCCCCATAGGAGGGTTCTTTATTAGCTTAAACTTGTTCTTTATTAGGAGGGTTACTGGTGCACTGCTGCCTGGCAATCTCTTCCCAATTTGTCAGTGTCTCACTAGTCTCAGGTTCATTATGTTCATTAGGTTCATCATGTTCATCAATTGTCTGAGCTTTAGTTAGTTTTATTTTTGGTTTCCTTGTGTTGGTTTTTCTCTTTCTTTTAACCTTTTTTTGCTTAGATCTTAGATTCTTCTTTAGCAGGAATGTTAATAGAGGAAAAGTCAGGTCTATTGTTACTGGAGCCAGCTTCCTATTTGCATAGTCTATTGATGAGCCTTGCATGGGGGGATGTAAATGATTTAATATTCTTAATATATCATCTAATCTAGCTCCTTTAATTGCTATGTCTTCTCTTACTGTCAATGTTATTTCTGAGTATCACTAACTGCTCCATAATCGTTAGGTTTGCTGCATATTGATTTTATTTATTTATTTATTGGATACAATCGGAATTACAATCCTTTGAGTCACAGACTCTTTTGCAAAGACTCCATGTCAGTTACAGAGCGTGGAGGGTAAACAAATACAGAGAACGCACAATAAACAAGTAGAAATTCGCAAAACAGTACTGCAAGTGTAGTCCAGGCATAATCTTAGTTAACTGGTGGTAGTAGTAGGCAGCGATTCTAGATAACCCTTGTCTGAGAGATAAATTATGCTGATTCTTGGGATCTATCGAGATCCTGTGTCATGTTTATTGGGGGGTATGAAAACACCAGAGGAGGTCAGAGAGTTAGCCACAGTCGCATTTTTCTGACTCAAGGAGTTGGGCTCTGAGGGCTGTTTTGAATTTGGAGAGGCTAAGGGTCTGAGAGATGGGGGGGTAGAGTGTTTAGCCAAAGAGGGGCATGGTAGCGGAAGGATCTTTGCCCAAGGGATGTTCTACAATGGGGAACCAGGAATGAGGAGGATGCTGCGAGACTTGTATTATGCCTGGGGGGGCGGCTACGCTGACTATTGAGAGAAGGCCGATGGGTGCCAGCAGGAGATGAATCTTTTTCACTAGTACGCAGGAGTGGTACTTAAGTCTTCCTTGGAAGTTTAGCCAACCAGCCAAAGCATAGAGCTCACAGGTATAAGTTAATCTGTCACACCCGGTGACTAGAGCGGCAAGTTTTATTCAGGAGCAGTGTTGATGCCAAGGGCGGGCGGTGGTCCTGCAGAGCCACATCATCCTATCCGCAGTCTACTAGGGAGAGGACAGAGGAGGCAACTGCAAGATGCATGGCCTGTGTGGGTAAGCAGTGTTTAAGTCTGTAGAGGATACCCACTGTAGTGTTAACAGCGGAGGAGAGAAGTTGTATGTGATTATGGTAGGAGAGGGAGGTGTCTAATGAAATTCTCAGGTATTTAAAACATGTAACATGTTCAAGTGGGGCGCCTTGTTTGTTTTTGATTAGGAGAGCCGACTGGCTGTGTGGGCTTTGTCGGTGGGAAAAGATCATGGACTTTGTTTTTTGATAGTTGATCAGGCGGTGTCCAGTGAACCAGGTTTCTAGCTCCCTGAAGAAACCCTGAAGACCTCGTTGGAGGGCGCTCGGCTGTGGGTGTTTCCAAAACATTACCGCATCATCAGCATAGAGTAGCAGGTGACTGCTACATGACTTGGGGAGAGAGTTTAAAAAGAGGATGAATAGTAGAGGGCCAAGAATAGACCCTTCTGGGACACCTGAGGAAACTGTTTTACAGGAGGAGATGGTGGTGTTTATCCTGACTTGCTGTGACCGGCCTGTTAGGTAGTCCTTGAACCAGGCAGTAGCCTCAGGGACCACATTTAGTTGTGGAAGGACACAAAGCAATAGCTCATGACTGACCATGTCAAATGCCTTGGTCAGATCCACATAGATCGCCACTGCTATAGAGCCTTGGTCGAGGGCCTCATGGATGAATGAGGTGAGCTCAGTAAGAGCTGTGACGGTACTGTGGCCGGACCAGAAACCATGCTGTTCCCATCAGAGAAGGTTGTGTTTAGTTAGGTGTTCTGATAGTTGGTCCGACACTATTTTCTCCAGAGCCTTGGAGAGAGGAGGAAGTAATGAAATTGGTCTATAGTTGGTTGTGTTAGTGGGGTCGCCGCTCTTCAGAATGGGTGTGATTATGGCTCTCTTCCAGGTTGAGGGGAACTGACCTAGGTATAAAGAGAGGTTGAGAATTTTAGTGAGACGGGGTAGTGTGACATCCAGGGTCAGCCTAATGAGTTTTAGATCTAGGGAATCATTGCTGTGCCGGGTATTGGCAATAGCTTTGGAAATGTAGTGTTTTGCCTCGAGGCAGGAAATGACTCTCAGCTGAAAGGGTATCATATTTATGTTACTCGAGGTATCAGTGGGAGGGTGGGGGGATAGTGTGGAAGTAGTTAGGGGGGAGTATATGGGAGAGGTCCGAGAAGGCAGAGTTGAGGGCTTCGGGGATAGAGGAAGGATCCTGGGTGATCTCCCCATTTATTGTAAGCTGGGTGGGTGCGGGTGAGCGGGATTTACCACTGAGTTCCTTTATATTGTTCCAAAATTTTTTACCATCTCCCCAAGAGGAGGTGAGGGTATGTTGGTAATAAGTGGCTTTCGTCTGTCGTAGGGCCCAGGTACATTTGTTGCGGGCCTCACAATATAGTTGTCTATCCTGGGCGCGTTGGGAGTCAAGTGCCTTATGCCATAGGTTGTTCCTATGTTGGAGCTGGTTAAGTAGTGAGGTGGCAATCCAGGGTGTGGTTCTGGTTTTTACTATTTGCTTGGAGAGGGGAGCGAAAATGGTGCAGGCCGTGTTGAAAGTGGTTATAAAGTGGGAGAGAGCCAGATCTACAGACCGCGTGGTATAGATGGGGCGCTAATTGTTGGTAGATATGTGGGTTTTGAGCTTCTCTAAGCCTCCTCTTTTCAGTCGCCTCTGTCAGGTGATTTTGGGGGGGGCAGGGGTAATTTTCCTGACCACCAGCAGGTCACCGGGGAGTGGTCACTGATAGCATCAGGGAGCACAGTGGCTTTGGAGATGTTCCGTGGCCTGTTGGTGAAGATGAGGTCTAAAAGGGTGGATGACCCTGTTCTATTGTCCCTTCTGGTGGGAGAGGTGACGAGTTGGGTAAGATCGTAAGCCAGGGCAGTGTCTTTGAAGCTGGATGAGGCAGGGGATAGCCAATTGACATTAAAATCTCCCATAATGATAACTTCACTAGTGTTGGGTATGTGTGAGATACTGTGGAGGATAGAGTCAAATGCGAGTTTTTGGTTGCTCGGTGGGATATAGGCCGCAGTGATGTGGAGGGTTTTAGTACCCAGACTAAGTTTAACTGTTAGTGTCTGGGCACCATATTGTGGTATAGGGGTTTGTACTTCAGTGGCATGAAAAGAGGATTTAACATAGATTGCACACCCACCGCCTCTCTTGCTGGACCTGTCAGCCCAGAAGATGGAATAATTACTGAGAGAGACAGCCTCATTAGGTATTCTTTCAGAGAGCCAAGTCTCAGATAGGGCTAGGATGTCTGGTGCATGCTGGGCAATCCAGCCTTGGGGGGGGGTGTTTTTTTGGTAGGCTACATATATTAAGAGTAGCTAGCAGAAGGCTCCCACTTGGTCTGCTAGATGGGGCCACTGTGCAGGGCGGACCAGGGTTGGGATGGATATTGCCAGATAATAAGAGAAGTAGTAGGGCATGCCATAGGAGGGCTAACCTGCAGAGTTTGGACGAGTGACGCTGGTTTTGGTAGGGTGTAGAACTTTTCGCATTGGTGGTGGGGACAGGGATACTGGGAGTGATACTGGCTAAAAGGGTGGGAAGAGTGAGGGGTCTGTTTTGGGGCTTACAAAGGAGGTGGGGGGTTGGAGTCTGGATGGGGGAGAGCTGAGGTACAGTGAGTACCCTGTGTGAGTGTGTGTGTTAAGTTGAGTGTGCGAGTGTAAAAGCCAGCATGATCACCAAGGCTTATGTGGGAGAGGTTGGAGGGACACAGTTTCAAGTCATCATAGGTAAGGAATTGGTATGTATGAACGTTATTGAAAAATAGTTTGGGTGCCTCTGGGGGAGGGATTGCTGAGCCTGCTGTATGATCCTGGAAGTCAGGAGGGCTGCTATTAGCTGGGATAGCATTTTGTATGTAGGGAATCTGAGGTACATAGCAGCGGCCTCTAGTGTTGATTTTGTATAACCTGCAGCTGGAAAAGTGGGCTGATAGGTTATTTTCAATGATTACCTAAACAAACTAGCTATAAATTCGAGCCGATACCAAGGGTGGTGGGGGAGCGGAGCATAGCGTTCGTCGGGGCTAAGTCTTGGGCAGCAGAAACGAATAGTTTTCAGCGGCTTTACTGTGCAGCTTGCAACGGTCATTCAAAAAAGGCGCCAGAAGCAGGATCCCAACAGCAGTCCTGGGAAACGGTCTCAATTGCAGCCAGGAGAGTGGGAACAGAGGTAATTACCTTGTGGACAGCTTCTGTGTAATGCCAGCAGGGAGGGCTTCAGGAACTGGCCCTCGTGACCTCCGGGCTCCTCGGGGGAGGGGGATGCACTCCTGTAGGAGAGGAAAAGAGAGGGGAGGTTAAATAGGCAGCTTAATGGGAGAAGGGATTAGCTTTGGGGGCGGGCAGGCACAGGAGTGGGAAAAGCACAGCAAATGGGCTTAGGGCTATGCTGTGACTCAGGAGTCGAAAAGTAACACTTCTACAAGTTAAATCAGGCTACGCAGTGCTGCAACGACTGCTCTGAACACAATTCAACCTTAACAGTTACACTTTCCTAAACTTCCCCAGTTCAGCATGTGCAGGGTTAAACTATTTAGCAGCAGAAACTCCGAGTTTTAAGCAGATTTTACTTGTGCAGTTAGCCCAAATTAAATAATAAATACCAATTCACACAGTACAGCTTGTGCAGGGAGGAATTAATTCAGTCACAGCTTGGCACCAGAAACTCTGAGTTTTCGGTGGCTTTCTCAAGTGGGGCTTGTACATTTAGTCACACAATTCAGTTAAAAGTTACTGTTCTGCCTGAGCAGGGTAAATTGGGTTCTGTCCCAGCCTTGAGCAGCAGAACCAAATCATTTTCGGTGGCTTTACTGTGCAGCTTGCAACGGTCATTCAAAAAAGGTGCCAGAAGCAGGATCCCAACAGCAGTCTTGGGAAACGGTCGCGATTGCAGCCAGGAGAGTGGGAACAGAGGTAATTACCTGGTGGACAGCTTCTGTGTAACGCCGGCAGGGAGGGCTTCAGGGACTGGCCCTCATGACCTCTGGGCTCCTCGGGGGAGGGGGGTGCACTCTTTGTGGACTGCTTCTGTGTAACGCTGACAGGGAGAGCATCAAGGACTGGCCCTCGTGACCTCTGGGCTCCTCGGGGGAGGGGGATGCGCTCCTTGTGGACAGCTTCTGTGTAACGCCAGCAGGGAGGGCTTCAGGGACTGGCCCTCACGACCTCTGGGCTCTTCGGGGAAGGGGGGTGTGCTCCTTGTGGACAGCTTCTGTGTAACGCCAGCAGGGAGGGCTTCAGGGACTGGCCCTCATGACCTCTGGGCTCCTCAGGGGAGGAGGGTGCGCTCCTTGTGGACAGCTTCTGTGTAACGCCGGCAGGGAGGGCTTCAGGGACTGGCCGTCATGATAACCTTAATGATATCTTTGCTGAGATAGCTAGGGAAATAAGTTAAGGAATTGTTGAACATGTGTCTTTCTTACACTTGAAATAAATCTGAGGGAATGATACTGCCTATGATAGAATTTAAAATAACCTCATCTGCTTGTTTCAAAAATCCCTTTTCTGCTGTTACTAACCTTTCCAACTAATCTTTCCAACTCAGTGCCAGTTGTTACTTGTACCTTGTCCAGATCCACACTGGAAATGAGTTTTTCTCAAAGGTGTTTCACCTGGTAAAATAAAGATTGATTGACTGATTGATTTTCTTATTAGTTTTATCCAGTTCCTTAAGTCATAGGATTGTGTTATGTAAGTCTGCGATTACTTCATCAAGTTCCATTTCTTTTATTCTTTAAAGCGATTTACCAAATTTTTATATATGAACACATATACTGCAAGGTGACTGCACATAGAACTGATTCACAATGTATTTTGATAGATGCATAGCCTATTTTAGCAAATTAAATCAGGTTTTCACCCTCACAAACCAGGAAGTGTCATTTTGTGTATGGGAGCCTGTATTTGGTGACCTTTGACACTCATTACCTTTGCAATGTCACCACGGGGAGATCTGTGCTCTGCAATTAAAATTAGTTCTCGGTCACAGCAATTCTGTCTTGATAACAGAGCTCTTGGTTGCAGCATGCAGCACGACAATGGCAATGTCAAAGAGTTCATTTTCATGGTCTGATGATGAAAGCATTATGTTGTCCTGCACTAACAGTGATCTTTCGGACACTGACATAGTGCCACAGTTTGACAGCCGCTGCATAGTAGATCCCCATAGGGATAACTCTATGACAGCAGCGAGAATGATGTGGGCAGTAGCAAATGCAGTCACAGCAGTAGTCTCGATCCATTCCAGTAAAGCAGCGAAAGCAGACTTAGCAACACAGACTGTTAATATTGTATTTTGCTACTTAGTGCTATGGTTTGGTTCCCATCATTGCTGTCATTTTACTGTGCAAAATCGAGGTATGGTGTGTGTTCTGTTACTCCCAGCATCGATCTGCCCACACAAATGCTAGTGATAGTACCCTGGGTTTTTGTATTTCTTTTTTTTTTGGGGGGGGGGATTGCTTTCCCTATGCGAATGAGTTGTTGGCCACTCCAGTTTGACACTGAGAGCACAGCTCGATCTGGTGGCATTGCTTGAGCAGGATAAATGGCTCACAGTTTGTACAAATCCAATTTGTCCAAATTCCTCACCTGCTACTAGTTAGTAGTGACCTCCCACCAATTGATTTATCAGTCACTCACTCTGATGGAGCACAGGGTGGAAATTACAAGCAGGCACCTTGTACCCCAACCACTCCAAACTCCCCAGCTGCACACATACACTTAGAAAAATGCTGCAGCATAGAACTTTTATTATCTGTAAATTATTTACACTGTTTGGGTCTGTCTTTGCCCTAATGCCAACTGGTTTACGCTATAACTTTCTTCTCTGTGTATGTGTGTGTGTTTGAGGGTGGGGGGCCTGCTTGTACTTTCCTCTTTAGAGGTATCAGTGATTGAGTAACGTGTTGAAGTCACCGGTTCCCGTGTTTATGGCATGTTATACATTTAAAACTACAAATTATTGCACCAGCTTTGTGTTACCTCTAAGTGCTCAGGAACTGTACAGACTGCAGCTGTCATTAGTGTCTGCATAAGCATCTGTAATACCATCCTGGCATTGGCTTATTGCTGCTACATGTATGCCTCCAGGTACATTATGAATTGAGCAAAAAATACACAGTACAGTCGGTGATCGTTCCCCACCCCCCAAGGTTAAAAATGACACTGCCAATACCCTTCTCATGGAGAAAGAGACTGCATTTATGCTTAGATAACATAAGTACCATTTGATTGGTCCACTACAAAAAGGGACATATCCTTGCGGTAGGTACTTAAGTGTTAAGACTGTATTTGAACCACCCTTCCTCACTTATGTCACCATACTTCATTACCACTTCAGTCTGTGTCAAGCTGTTTGTGTTTTCCCATTTTTTCCATTACAGTGGATCTCTGATGCACATGCGTAAAGTGTACAGTAAATACAACAGATGTTGCACTATACTGTCTCCCATGCCTTACCGATGTCATGGTGCATTGTGTAGACTCCCTGCATTCATTGCTGTGTAGCCCATATTTTGGTTCAGACATTATTCCCTAAGTATGCTGAACTGACTAGCACGCTTTGCAATATAACACCATAGAAGTGGTACACTGGTACCACAGCGTCAGGAGAGGATGGTAACTGCAGTCTCTTCTTTTGCTGATGCTCCAGAGCGCATACAATGATGCTATAATCCTAATTATAAATAAAGACTGTATGTTAAAATGTTAAACAACTAAGTGTTTAATTTTGAGATACACTGTAAACTATGTAAAGTATAACTATGTACAGTATATAACTGATTTTATTGCACTCATTTATAAACTTAGTCAGGAGCTGGCAAGCTGGAGAAACAATTCAGTGCATCATGTCCCTTTATTCATGCACATCTAGTCATACTTTGATGATCAGTGTTATGGTGCTTGCACGAGAACACCAAATGAGCACAAGAAAACACAGGAGCACAGGAAAAAATATAAGCTGTCTATAATGATGGTGACAATCAGAAATGCAATAGCAAAGGCAGTTTACTGAAGCAATCACACTGGAAGCAGCACTTGCCAAAAAGACACAGTTTATTGCACTGTTCTCCTGGGATTGGACTGTGCAGCTCAGTGCTTATACTCTTATTGCACATTACAATTCTGAACTGTTGAAAAAGCCATCCATTTAACACAGACCTCTATGTACCAATACTGAAAAGCTTTCTGCAATTTATAGATCTGCCCAGTTCAAAAGTTATCCTTTTGTGTCCCAATGCACTGCAGATTATAGCTCCACTCAGTTAAAAAAATGTATTTTTTATACAGACTTGTTGTTTTAATTATGTACTTGCAGCACTTACTAAAACTGTAACACTGTACTCAAGCAATGTAGATTGTGATGTTCCTAGAACCGATGGACCTAGGACACAGAGCTTAGTCAGATGAGTAAAATTGAAAATCAGAAGAAATTACCACTTCTGCAATCCCAAAAGCAAGTATCCACCTCAGCTGCCAATATAACAAACAGTTTCAGTCATCAGTGCTGTCATTTTTGTCAGTTCAGTTTTGGATCTGCACTCACTGAGGCTGGGTCCAGGAAAGATGAATGAACAAGCAGTGAGAAAGGTGCAGTGGGAACACCTTCCCTGTGCTGATGTCACTCATGCATGTGGATGCACTGCTCATGTGCGAACTTTAA
The DNA here is from genome assembly GCA_016271365.2 of Neoceratodus forsteri. Taxonomy (NCBI): domain Eukaryota; kingdom Metazoa; phylum Chordata; order Ceratodontiformes; family Ceratodontidae; genus Neoceratodus; species Neoceratodus forsteri. The sequence continues at coordinate 1,696,285,702 of CM057449.1, read as the reverse complement.
ACAAAGAAAAAAAACATGCAGAGACAACTGTGGCACAAAAATGTTAAAAAACTATGCATCTGAATATATTTAATACTTAACTTCAGGACAACTGAGCTTTGCATCACTCAATGAAGGGAAGGTGATCTGTAAACATGACATCGGGGGAAGTTGGTAAGTCACTTTAAAACCTTTCCTAGAATGTCCATTAAAAGCCAAATTATGGGTATCACCCAAGCAGAGGGGACTTGAATCCGACTGGTCAATCAGTATACTGGGTTCCTTGCTGTCTTTAATAATGTGAGAGTGGGAGCAGGAATGAGCAGGTTCTTGCATCATTACGATTGTCCTTTTATTTTCATTTGTTTCATTCCTAATTTCATTCCTAACTATTAGTGTTAAGGTAGGGGATTTATTAGTCTTTTCATATGTATGAAAGTCTGTTTATTCTGTTCAACTGACCAGAAGGGCCATGTTGTTTCTAATTTAGGTGTTGAAGTTTCAATGCTGTGTTTTAAGTAAGATTTATTTTTATTTTTCTTGATGTTTCTGGGTGGAGTTGTGTTAAGAGAGACATTATTCTCATTTGATTATTATTAATAGTCAAGTATCCCTTGCCATCTGTTTTATCCCTTGCTGTCTTTGTTTTTCTTTTTTGGGTTTTAGATCCTCAGACTGATCCCTCTTCTTGTTTTGCCCCATTATTTACTTGACTTTGGATAGTTACCATGGTTAAAAGTGCTGTTAATACTACTAGTACTTTTACTATTCTGGATAAATTTATCCAGAATAGTATGAATGCTTTCCATGTTATACTAAGCTTGTCATAGGTTTTAAAATACACTTGTATGCTAGCTCAAAAGGTACAAATGCACATACAAAAAAATAAAAAAAACAAAAACAAATGCAGAGCAGTGAATTATGCAAACATAAAAATATCTTCAAATCTACTATAAAATGTTTTTACCAAATATAGGTCAAAATATAAGATAGTTCACGATTTGACTATAATGCCAAAAAGTTAGTAAAGTTAGTACTGTCATGTGGCACCACAGTAAATGTACTAGTAAGAGCTTTTGAGGCAAAAATTAGGCAAAATTAGGGAAAGTTAGACAGTGTTAGGCAACTTTACCAGATATCCATCAAGCAAATGTCAGCCAAGGCCAGCGAAAATAATTCTACCAGACTAAAGTGTGTCAAATGCAGGGGTGCTGCAGTCCTGGCAGCTGAAACCCAAGATCAAAATAAATCAGTGATATGTATGCCAGTGCCTTGTAATTTATAACTTTTAGCTCAGCTCATCATGTGAGCCGTTGTGGTGCCATTATTTAAACAAACATTTGTCAATGCTGAATGTTGGTTGCTTGTTTAATGCTGGCACTTCCCTGAGCTCCCTTTATACCCTGCAGTGTATCTCGTCTGGTCCCATAGCCTTATATACTTTCAAGGCAGCAACTTCTTTCAGTAATGCCTATTTAAATCCCACCCTCCTATGCACTGAGCACCCGCAATTTTTTTTCTGCCAAAAAAAAAAACTTTTAATGGGGGCCAGCAGAACCCACCTGCCTCCACCGCCATCTCCCATCTTATAAACTAATGTAAGTGAGAGGCAGCAGTACCAAGAATGCAGAGAAAACCCCCAAATTTATGTGAGAGGCGGCAGCACCAACAATACAGAGTAATCCCCCAAATTTAAGTGAGCGGCAGCACAGCGAAGAATATAGAGTATCCCCCCACAACAACAAGCAGTGACCTGACCACTCCGTCCATCCATCACCCGCACCCAGAACCCAGCACCCAGCACCTAATTCTCCTTATTAGGAGAAGGCAATTGCCACCACCACCCACCAGTCCAGCACAGCACAGCACAACTCTCCCTCCTCCACTGCCGTGTGTTGGCTTCTAATGAATAAAACTCTGCTGCTTGTTGCTATAGTACAGTCAGCAAAAAGGTACATTAATTCAGCAGTTAGGGTTTTTATTAAATTGTCAAAAGTTGGGGAATTCAGTGTTAGGGTTCCCACCCCACCCCATCACCCTCCACACACCAACAGGTGTCAGGGTTTGCCATGGGTTCATCAGGCCCAACTCTCACCCCAATCCATGTGTAAAAAACGGACATGGTACAGTATAGGAGAATGGGTTGAAAGTTAGGCCTGATGACCCCATGGCACACACCAATGCTGCTGGTGTGTGGAGGGTGGGGAGTGGGGTGGTTTGGGTAGAAACCCTAACATCAAAATTCCCAACTTTTGACAATTTAATAAAAACCCTAACTGATGCATTAACATAGTTTTTTGCAATGAATTTCCCTTCTTTTTGAGATATTATAATAGTAGTATCCTTATTTTATTGTGGGAGCAAAGGGTCCAAATTCCACAAAGTTATGTGCATGCATAGAATAAATTCAATGGATGCACATAACTTGGGCATTTTCAGTAATTTTTTCACCAAATTTTCAACATGGCCTTTTAGGGATCACATATCATGAACACTGGCACTGTCATTTCATTAATCTATTCCAAAAGTTGATTTCACAATGTGGTAGTGCTATTCTGTGCAACAGGTGCGAAAACATGTTTTGGTCAGGATATGAAAAATGACAGCTGTATACTGTTCATGATGAGGTGTGAAAAATGCCAATGTTTAAAATCTGGAGTAAAAATGTGAAAAACTGTTGAAGTTGCATGTGTGCATAGAACTTGTGCAATGCAGACTCGTAATGTGGGCATTTTTAAAATTTTCAACATGGGATTTTTGAGACCTCTCCTCATAAACAATGGCACAGTGATTTCGTTAATCCATTCCAAAAGCTGATTTTGCACAGCGATCATGCCATTCTGTGCCACAGGTGCAAAAACACATTTTGAGCAGGATGTGAAAAATGACAGCTATTATGTTCATGAGGAGGTGTGAAAAAATGGCAATGTTGAAAATCTAGAGTGAAAATATTACAAATTGGTGAAGTTATGAGTGTATGTATAAACTGCACAATGCACCCTTGTAACACAGTCATTTTGAGGACTTTTTGCACCAAATTTTCAACATGGGGTTCTTGGGACCCCACATCATGAACACTGGCACTGTCATTTTGTTAATCGGTCCTGAAAGGTGATTCTGTGCAGCGACCACAGAACCACCTTTTGGGATCGATTAATGAGATGACAGTGTCATTGTTCATTAGGTGGAGTATCAAGAACCCCATGTTGAAAATTTGGGGTCAAAATTCCTAAAAATGTCTGAGATATCAAGATAGGTTGAAAGCCCCCTTGACAGCCATTATATGGTTTACCTTGATTCCTTCAGTTCATGATGTGTCCCAGTCCTGAGAAGATTGTAGCTGCTGACGTCCAGAGGTAAGTATGAGGTAAGGGGGAGTGTGGGGAAGTGGGTGCGCAGAGGGAGGGTCAGGATGGGGGAGGGAGTACGTGGGGAGATGACGAGGGACTGTTTTCTTTTTCTAGGTTTAAAAAAAGATATTGGGGGACTGTTTTCTTTTTTACAGGTACATTATACATTTGGGGACACTGGGAGTGGGCTACACAGTGTCTCACACTGTTGAAGGAGAGGGTGGCTACTGCCAAGTGTGGATTGGGCACCCCGCTGTCAGCAAACATAAGAGGGAAAAAGGAAACCTGCTGGGGGGACATACTGGGAACACTGGGAGTTGGCTCACCAGTGTTCCACAACAATAAATGGGGATTTTATACACAACTGGGGACAATGGGAGTGGGCTACCCAACATCCCATACTGTCAGGGAAGGGGGGCTACTGCTGACATGGGGAATGGACACCATCTTGAATAACCCCCATACAAGAAGTGCAAATCAAGCACATTAAAACACTTAAAACATATTTGCTTTTATGACAATACCTGTGGTGTTACATATTCTAAAGTATAACCATGAATAAACTTTATAAATACAATGAATTTTAAAAATTTCCTAAAAAAGTGTTGCAACATGGCTACTAACAGCTTACTATCACATGCTAATCACAATAGTGAGTATACATTAGGTGCCAAAGCATCCTAGAACAACCTGTGCTATTACATTTGTATCACTAACCTGGGCACAGTATTTCCTCTACCCAACATCATGAATGTCAATAAGAAAGGAAAAGTGTGACCCACTGGGAACTGAATCAAGGCCCCCAGAATACTGTCACGGTACTCTAAACCACTAAGCTATGGGCTCACATGGCTTAGACGTGGGGCAAAGTTTACATTTGTGGGTGAATTTGCTGCAAAGCAGCCAAAATTCACTTCTGCAGAGCTCTGCAAAGTTTTCCCCACCTTCAGAAACTTTGAAATGGTGAAGTTCCTCTGTGAAGTGTGGAATTTCACCTGCGCATGGTGGAATTTCACCCACGAAGTGAGGAATTTTGGTGCATTTCTGCCATTCATGGGAGAAATTTTGCAATCCAAGGGCAAAATTCCACACTTTGCAATGGAACTTTGGCATACAAAATTAGAGATGCCGCAAAGTTTTACTTCACTGGTGAATTTTTGACAAAGTTGCCAAATTCACCTCCATGGATCAGTTTGTGAAGTTGTCCCATTTAATGAGCATTTGCCATTTGTAATTTCACCTTGCTTTGGGTTTTTTTTTAAGTACAAATTGCACTTAAAAAAACAAAACAAAGCAAGGAGAAGTTACAAATGGTTCATCCCCCAAATCCTGGGTGTCTAGTGACCCCCCCCATGTTGATCGCCAGCCCCAGTATAAAAAAAAAATTATTGTTTTATTTAAATCCCTTGTGTCTAGTAGTGCCAATGATCGCTGGCCCCAATGTAAAAAAAAGATATATATTATTATTTAAATCTCTGGTGTTTGCTAGCCCCCGCACGCAGCATATCACCAGCCCCAATGTAAAAAAATATATTATTTAAATCCCTGGTGTCTAGTGGTCATGACCCCCCGCCAATCGCCAGCCCCAGTATAAAAAAATATTTATTATTGAAATCCCGGTGTCTAGTAGTCTCCCCACAATAATCACTGGCCCTAATGTAAATATATATATACAGTATATATATATATATATATATATATATTAAATCCCTGGTGTCTAGTTGCCCCCCATACACCAGCTCAAATGTAAAAACATTATATTATTATTTAAATGCCTGGTGTCTAGTTGTCCCCCAATGCTGTTTGCCAGCCACAATGTAAAAATAATATATTATTGTTTAAATCCCTGGTGTCTAGTGGTCACAACCCCCAAGATCTCAGCCCCAGAATGAAAAAGAAAATATTTATTGTTATTTAGATCCCTGGTGTCTAGAAGCCCCCCCACCCAATGATTGCCGGCCCCAATTTAAAAAAATATATATATATATTATTATTTAAATCCCTAGTGTCTAGTGGTCACAAGCCTCCAGTGATCACCAGCCCAAATGTAAAAAAATATACATTAGTTATATTCTTAGTGTGTAGTGGATCCCCCGCCTCATCAGGTAGTGCACCACCATCCCACTCCCCCCAAACCAACCCTGAGTGGGCAACCAGCAGAGTCTTCCACTCTCCACCACAGCTGGCCACCCGACTGACCTGGAAAGAATGAACGGGTGCTTGTACAAGCACATGCTTATTCATTCCAGGTCAGTCAGGCTGCCAGCTGTGGTGGTGAGTGGAGGACAGTGTTTGTCTCCCGGTTGAGGTCTTGGGGAAGTGGAGTGATGGGGCACTCCCTGACCGGGAGTGGGGGAGATGGAGTCCACTAGACACCAGGGATTTAATTATTAATTTATATATATTTTAAATTGAGGCCAGTGATCGGTGCACAGACACCAGGGATTTATATATAATATATTTATATTTTTACATTGGGGTCAGCGATTGGTGATTGGTGGGGGGGACCACTAGACACCAAGGATTTAAAAAATAATAAATATTTTTTTACATTGGGGCCAGAGGGACCACTAGACACCAGGGATTTAAATAATAATACTTTTTTTTTACATTGGAGCCAGTGATTGGGGTTCGGGGGGTGCTCACCAGTAAACACCAGGGAAGTTTGTGTGTGAAGTGTGGAATTTCACCTGCAAAATTCCACACTTCGCAGCCAATCTGTGCTCCATGAATTGGCAAATGTCACGAACTGTGTTTCGCAAATTTGCACACAATTCACAAATTAATTGGCAGAGCGAATTTTGCCAGCTTCATACATCTCTACATGGAATTCGCAATATTCCACAAAATTCATGGATTAATCCACGAAGAAATTTGACAACTTCACCCACCTCTGTAAACAACATAGACATCACCATCTTGATGACCCTCTGACCCCATAACCCATCAACTTGAAATTTGACGGTCACAGGGAAAATCCTAAAGCACTCTGGGAGCTAGAGTGGCATAATGCTTGGCACCCTTTTAGCAGATGTGAGCAGCAAGAATGTGACTGACAGCCAAGTCATCCAATTAGGAACCAGGATGTCTGGGTCTTGAACTGGAACCTTCACACCAGCTAGGAGGGGTTTTAGGAAGTCCTGCTTTGGTATTTGGGAGAGTCAGACATGCTGAGGAGGAAGCGTGGAGGCCCTAGCAGGCTCAGAGGTAAACATGGTGTTTGTGCTGTGCAGGTGTTCAGAAGATCCATTCAACCTGAAAATAGCTTTACTACCCTATGAGCATCCTGTTCCGGTGTTTCTGCAATGTTGTTCTTAATAATAGTATGCTGAGAACAATGTTTCTCAGGTACCAGTGCTTAGCTTTTGAAGTTGTTCTCAAATGCTAATCAGCAGCAGCTATGAGTGGAAGCAGTAGCCGCTATCAGCTTTAAAGAGAGATGAGCAATATTGCATCTTGACGGCATATTGATAGTTCATCTAGATGTAATATTAACTAGCCAACTCCGTATGAGGAAACCGGCAGGTCTGAAACTGCTGCTGGAATCTGAAGTAGGAGATAGCTTCTGCTACCTCTGTTTGATGTGACTGAAGGAAGAGTGAGGTCAGGAGCACAGTCTCAGGTACTCGGGTATCTTCAATCATGGGTGTTCCCAAGGGTGAGGCAGAGCTGAGCCAGGGGTCACCACTGAGAGCATGAGTGACTAGGCCCAAGCATAGGCCTACCGCTATGCATCTGCTGTTGTCTGCTGAACATTCTGCACTGCAGGACTGCTGCTGAACACTGCTCCTGTGATCCTTTTCCAGGTCAAGCTGCATTTGGGCAAAAGACATGGGAGGACTGACCTAGACAACCACACTTGCAACAAACCATTTTCTTGTTGGGATTACAACCTTTCCTTTGATCGAAAGTTCCCTGTTGGGATACACATTTACAATACTTTGTTCAAAAGTGTTAGCCAAAAGTCAGTCAGGTGGGGCTGTTATTCTTTACAAGTTTGCATAATTATTTAAGTGTACCAGCATAAGATCCTGGGCACTATGACATCAAGTCAGCAACAATTAATTCACCTGAGTATCCAGTAACTAGTAAAACTGCAGTAGAGTGATTATTAACGGACAGTGGAATTCTAATGGGAATTGCTATTGCTGAGGAGGAGAGCTACTGTGTGTACTTGGGGGAACAACAGTAAAGTTGGCCACGGGATATTGAGTGTGATTGCAATGAGGGCCCATACCACATCTGTGTGGCCTGAACAGTAACACAGTGATTGCTGTCCTAAGTTACCTTGCTGCCAAACAGCTTAATAATTGTTCTACTTATTGCCTGACCCCTGTTTCACTTACAGGATCCAAGTGGCAAAATAATAAAGTCCTGTTGTTATTTTTGCACTTGTGGCATGTGAACATTTTATTAGATACCTCTGTTTACTCTTGTACACAACTGTGCTTTGTTCACATTACAGTGTCGGTACTAGTTGGTGTGGTGTCCCATATACTGTTGGGAGGTGGGTTGGAACTACATTCCAGGGGCAGTATTGCACATAAGACCTGGCCCACTATACTTTCTCTCCCTTTCAAACCAAACCCTCCAGTTGAAGAGTTTAAACAGCTACTCTATTAAAATCAAGTAAGAAAAGTTGTCCAACACTCACCAGTTTAGCAGTCACTAAATGGAAGCTGTTGTTTAATTACTTTGAGTGTTTATCAACTCCGCAGGCTAGTTTGTGACTTTTTATATTTCTAAGAAAGAGGTTGCTGTGTCCAATGCCATTCACAACCGAGTGCACTGAATGTGATGTTGAGGGGGAAACATTAATCAGCTCTCTCTATAGTTCAAACAGTGAAGCTGGTTTGACAAGCTCACAAATATTGTACTATAAAGGTCTGACAAAATAACGTTTTACAAGTTTTATATGTAAGATAACAGTCAGTGTGCTTTTCTCATTGTTAACACTGTCATTTTTAAGGCACTCATTTGAAATGCTCATTCCACAAAATCTTTTTTGTCATGCAGGTTAGCCCTGTGTAAGTATCTGTGTAGAATGAGAATGATCTATTAGTTCCTGCTAGCAAGGAACACCATAAACCACAAATGCTTTTTTGTGCGCTCTTTCACAATTTTAAATTTGTGAAGTTTTTCTGTCTCACCTTCATTATGTGTGAACTGAGGATTTTGGATGAGATTTGACAGTGGGTAGGAGGTCTTCCAGCTAGTAGGAGTACTTTCCTAAGACTGCCAAAGACACCATAGTATAGAAGCTCCAATATCAGCTACAGTCACACAGGGCCGCAGTAATGGGGGGAAAGTGGGGAAGTTGTCCGGGGCCCCAAGCTCAGAAGGGGGCTCATCTGAAGAGCTGGCATTACCCCGGCACTAGCTGGTTTGGGAAACAGGGGCCCATTTCAAGTGACTTGTCCAGGGCCCCAAAATTCATAGCTGCAGCCATACCTCTCAACCTCTCGTCTCATAAATCAGGGACAAGACATTAAAATATCAGGTACACAGACCCCATATCAGGGACAGATCTTAAGATTTGGTACTATACACTCAGAAAGCTGATAGAATTAGGGGGTTTTAAATAAGATGCATTTTCTAAATAGGAAGAAATCTGTAACTTTAATATTTAACATTATTTTATGCTTACAATCCCCAGTGTTCTGTCACAAAATTACAATTGTTATGAGGGACAGATACAAATTCTGAGGCATAATCAGGGATGTCCCTGAAAATCAGGGACAGTTGAGAGGTATGGCTGCAGCCCTGCAGTCACAGGTCTGCACTCCATTACTCCGGTTCCAGTTCCTGGATTTGATTCCTAGCAGTTCCCGCCCACAACTTTCAAACTTCAGCTGCTGATTTGGTTGTTGTTGATCTGTACCTACTGACATAGATTGTGAGTACTCTGCTCCCTTAGTAAGCATGTCTGTTATACAACAAAACTGCATTACATTCACATGTCCTGTCAAAGATATCAAGCAGTGCAGTGCAGCTTTCCTCCCATGGCATCCCTTTTTTTACAGTAGCCTGTATGTGTGTGATGACCTGTTTGTCACAGTTTCAGTCCAGAGGTACTTCACATATGTTTGTTTAAATGTTTCACTACAATAAATGAGGTGCTTGAACACATTTTATATGTAGTGAAAATAGGCCCTACCCCATTATTTTAGTTATCATATTGGAGCTAAACATTCTCATTACACTGGCTCTTTAAAATGCCCAGGCCCCTCAGTCTTGTCTGCAGTCCCCACAGGCACAAGGCAAGCATGGTAGCCATGAACAACATCCAACATCTGATCAGTGACCCAGCTACATGTTGTTGCCAGCTAAGACACACAAGATACCTGGATAGGGATACATGCCTTATGACAGCAGTGACATGGTCCCCATCACATTACAGAATATTGGAAAATGGGTTTGAGAATTTCCTGGGGAGATTTTCAAAGAGCCTGCCAAAGGTCCATTTGTGTTACCTGCCAGCCCCTGCGGAAGCCCACATGCATCCGATGGTACTGTGGGTGATTTTCAAAGGTGTGGCTGATTAACAGCCTCAGTTTTCAATGGTGTGGCTGATTAACAGCCTCAACACCTACTTTATGACAGAGTCTGGATGTGACTGGCAGTTGCAAGCAGAACTGCAAGCTTACTGGACATAGGTGCTTGATCACCTAATAGATGGAGTAGCACTTAAATGGATTTTACCTCTCATCGACCTGCCAGAAGTGCAATGACATTGTTGTGGTCTCCACAGAGCCAGTGCTGCATCGGGACAGCTGGGCAGGTGGGACTGGCAGATTGCTGTCTTCCACATGGGTGAGTTGCTGTGGCAAAATTCCAATGGGCAGCCATAACCAGCAGGTTTGGGGCTATGAAGGGCTAGAGTGGGCTGGTGTCCTCACAGCCCTATACCCTGTCTGCTTTAAAAGTCTGCATTTGACACACGTCAACTAAATCCACATATGGCTGCCTTTGATAATTCCAACCACCACTGTCAGGACACAGTCCTTTGAAAATCCAGCCCTGTCTCTGATTGGCTAAGCCCAGCCCCTTGTCTAGGGGTACATTTATGTGCCAATAGAGACTGGGACAAAACAAATCCCATACCAAATTTGTCCTTGCGCCAGCTGGTATCACGATGCCAATTCAACATTGTCAGTGCCTGAAAAACCACCATTTGTTTCAACTCATGTAGTGAGCCTGCTTCCCCTTATGCTTCCCCTTACTTTGCCATTCACCCAATGCATAAATTCACAGACTCACTGTAACTGCTCTCACCACTCATTCCCACCTGTAAATAATGTTTACTTGCTCCTGGATCCAATTTCCTCTGCAAGATCCAAGGGTGATGGCATGGGGCAGAGTGGGTGAGCAAAGCTTTTGTGTGCTCAGCCCCCAGATTTTCTGAGTTCCTGTATTTATCCTGATAGCATTCAATGGCACAGATGTACGTGCCTGTGAAGGCACACATGTACTATGCGCTGGCTGCCAGTCAACCCAGAGTTGTGGTACTCCTGCTGCTCTACCACCATGCTTCTATTTGATGGCAGTGTTAGAGCAGAGTGACAAGAGCCCTTTCCTTGGGAGAGGAGATGAGAGCAGTCTGTGGACACTCAGTCCTCTCTCACCATCAGTTGACCTCCAGCAACCCATGTCCATCACCAAATCTGGGTTACTGGCATGGCGGCAAATGACATGCCAATGCCTATGTCCTCCATGCCACTGGGCCAGCTCATATATGCCACATTTTTATATAGTCTTTTGCCCTCCACTGCCACCTTGTGCCTTTTGTCAAGCCCATTTTCTTGGGACCCCCAGTCCCAACTGCAATTACCCCCACCATTGTGCCTAGCGAGGATCTACACGGTACGGGACCTGAGAGTGCAGAAGGGCTGTCATACAGGGCAATTAAGGATGGGCAAAAGTTGTGAATTCCACCTTGGCACAACTTTCACCAAATTTCAGTAATTCTATGAATGTTTTTGCATGTTCGCCTATGGCAAGATTTGAAACTTCAGGCCATTTTCCATGGATTTTTGCTCTTTTCCCCAGAATTTTTGGGTGAACTGCATAATAATATATTAAACTGTGGAATTTATTCCATCCACAGTTTAATGTATTGTTTAGTGATACAGCCCCCTTCCCCCGCCAATCACTGGCCCCTGGTTTATTGTGCTCCCCACCCGCTGATCACCGGCCCCATATAAAAAAATTGTTGGTGTCCAGTCCCCACCCACCCACCCACCCACTGATCTCCCTACATATGAAAAATAATAACATATTTATTCCTGGTGTCTAGTGCCCCCACCTACCAATCAATGGTCCCATATTAAAAAAAAGTTGCTGTTCCTCCAGCCCCCACCCACCCACCCACCATCGCCTCCATATAAAAATAATATCCTCATTCTCTGGTGTCTAGTGCCCTCCACCTGCCAATCGCCAGCCCCATATAAAAATGTTAGTGTTCATCCAGTCCCCCCACCCACCTGTCAATTGCCTGTCCATATATAAAATAAAATGCCCTCATTCCCTGATGTTAAGTGGCCCCCCCACCCACTGATTGTTGGCACCATAGAAAAACATTTTTTAGTGTCTAGTCCCTCTCCCCCCACCCGCCAATCGTCCCTCCATATTAAAAATAATAATATCCTTTCCTCATTTCCTGGTGTCTAGTGGACCCCCACCCTAGCAGGTAGTCCATCACCACCCTGTTACCATCCATCCCAATCCTGAGCGGGAGACCAGTACCTCCCTCCTCTCTCCTCCATAGCTGGCTGCCCACTGAACTGAATGAATAAGTGCATGATCACATGCTCATTCACGCAACTTAGTGGGTGGCCAGCTGCAGAGGAGAGAGGAGGGCTGTGCTGGTCATCTGCTTGGGGTTGGGATAGGGGAGCGGGGTTGTGATGGACTACCTGCCAGGGTGGGGGATGGGGGATCCACTAGACAATAGGGAATGAGGAAAGATACTATATATTCTTTTATATGGAGGGGCAATCAGCAGGTGCAGGAGTGGGATTGGACACTAACATTTTGTTTTCTATGGGCCAGTGATGGGTGGGTGGGGGCCACTAGACACCGGGAATGAGGGTATTTTTTTATAATGAGGTGCGATTGGTGGGTGGTGGTGAGGGACTGGGTGGACACCAACATTTTGTTTTTATATGTGGATGGTGATTGGTGGGTGGGGGGCACCAGACACCAGGAATGAGGATATTATTATTTTTATATGGAGGGGCAATTGGTGGATTAGTGGGGGACTGGACACTAATAATGTTTTTGATATAGGTCCACTGATCAGCGGGGGGCACAAGAAACCAGGAGCCAGGGGCTAGTGATTGGCGGGGGGGTGTTAATGAATTAAACTGTAGGGGGGAAAGCCCCTGAGCTGAACACTGACAATGATCAGTTCTGTGGAATTTTTTCCCCACAGTTTAATGCAATAACCCACAGTTCTTATATTTATTCTGCAGTTTTTAGGTGGAATTTCTGCGAAAGTTGACAAAATTGATTTTGAACTTTCACGTAAGTGAATGTCCGACTTTCATCGAAATTCCGCCTGCTGAATTTTTTTTTCACACATGCCTAATGGCAATGGAGGACATGGTGTTTTTCCCAGTTTTTCTCCCCTTACACCCTGTGGCCACAGCAGTCATGGTTACACATGTGCATGGAGGTGCACACGTGCTCCGGAACCAGGGGCCCCACTCCACCCACCTGGCCTAGCCCCAGCCCTCCATTTGCCCAAAATACCACTGAGATTTCACGTGGTGGCAGCTAAAGGCCAGGAAGACTTACCTCCCCAGTCTGGGAGAGGAGAGCTGCCAACTGGCCATTCAATCCTCTCCCAGCCCTTCCCACCCCACCAACCCCCAGCAGCCTTAGCTCATTCCTGAACTTGGGTCACTAGAGTGGGAGTGGTAATGTACTTTAAGTGCCTCAGCCCTCTGTACCACTGGGCCACATGCCACTTTATATGAAGGCATGGATGCAGCTTATATCCTAGTGGCCATCTTTTGAAAATACATCTAGGTCAGTAGTTCTCAGACTTTGTCACAGTGAGCCTCCCCAAATCCATGGAAAAGATTTTGAGCCTCCCCCAAAAATTGAAATAATCTTGGGCCTCCCCAAAGAAAAATAACATACTGTACTTTGCGCAGTGCACCATGAATAAATTGAAACCCCTTTGAGTACGTGGCTCACATTCAGTTCTTTGTCTTATACTGACGTGCAACCTTTGAAAAAGAGCTTCTGTGATCAAAAGTGTTATCTGAATAACAAATAAAATAAACAAATATAATTATTCAGCTTATTGTAACCCCCAGCCAACCTCACGTATTCTGCTATTTTAATTTTTGAACCATTGTTACCCTTGTTGCAGTACCTTCATGGGTCAGACTGCTTTCTTTGTTTCCTCTCTATATGAAATAACCTTCCAATACTTGCCTCTCCCCATCCTTCCCTGCTCCTAAGCAACTTCTCAGGGATTACTTTGCTCCTTCCTGCTATTGCTCTTAGCGCTTCTGTGCTTAACTCTTGTATTTGGGCTGGTATACCATCAGGCAACAAATTGATCAATTACCACCACTCATTATTAGTTTATTATTCATATTTGTTTGCATTATTGTTTACTGTGTATTTCTTGATTGTTTTACAGTTGCCTTTTGAAATGTATTCACTCCCTACTCTTCCCTGGGTACACCTGAAATTAGCCTATCATTCACCTTCCCTTGTCACCTATTAGTAAACAAATACATTAAATTCACCTACTATTATCCTCTTTCAGTTTGCATCATCTCTTCACACAAAATATATAAAACTCAAAATTTAAATACAGTACTGTTTCAGACTTGCTTGAGCCTTCCCTGGAACAGGTTGGAGCCTCCCCAGGGAGGCTGGCCTCACCATTTGAGAACCCCTGATCTAGGTGCAGCCACAGTCACAATTGCAGCTTGCATTACAATACAAACAGAAGTCACAATTGTGTCTGATGCATCTCTTTGAAAATCCCAATCACAAAATCCATATTGACTTAATCCTGTTTTAAAAAATACATGATAATGAACATCTACTGAAACAATTTTTCAATGAGCCTAAGAGGAAGTGTTTAACACTAGAAGTTGCAATAGACAGATTATAGTCAAATCATTTAAAACAAACAAGAGAAAACTATTCACACTCAGTGAATGGTTAGCATCTGGAATGCCCTCCCATTTGATACTACTAACAGCCCCCACTTAACACTTTTAAGAATAAATCAGACAAATAGAATAGTAGATGACCAGCCATACACAAGCTCAGGATTCCAGCGAGGGCTCCTGATGAAATCTATGACCATGAGGGCGCAGCTCAAGTGGTCTCCGATTTCATCAGCAGTCCAAGATGAAATCTTGAGCTTATTGTATATGACAGGACACCTACTGTTTTGTATAGTATTTGGTAAGTGTCTGATCTCCAACACATTTAAATAATAAAAAAAAAAATTTACAATATGAAGAGAGACAGAAAAGCCTCCAATGTTAGCTAGCAAGATTCGGTCCACAATCAATCATCAAAACAAAGAAAAAACATTTTTTTATGGTCTGTCTGAATGTTTGAATTTAGCACGATCACTATGGGTATTGTTGCTGTTGACAGCTGCCATTTCATTCATTTTGTCATTTGTGCTTTGTCCTGTTTAAACAGTGATGGACACATTTTTTTTTAACTGTGGCACGTGTTGCTGGTGATGATTTGCTGTTGTACCTTTGGTCTGACATCAGAGTGATGGTGCAACAGCAGTCTGACATCAGATCAATGGTACAACAGCTTTTCAGCTGTCACTGAATTCTACTGTATATATAGGAGAGATGCTGACCATACACTATAAGTATATATTTAGAGAGGTACTGAATGATTATTATAAATAATAGAGGGACAGCCTTGTATGGAATTTTCGTCTTCTGTTTTCTCTTTCAAGCTAGTATGAAACCTAGTCTGGATTATTACAAAAAATATGAGAAACTATAAATGCACTAAACAGGAAGACGAAGTACATTTTAAACAGCAGAATTAACATGGAAACAAAGTCTGAAAGTGCACTTAACAGGACAGTAAAGATTTCAAGATGCAGCTATAAGTAAAGAAATATGATGAAAATGAGACCAAAAAAGCAACTAAAAAAATCCTACCAAGCCAAAAAATAAAATAAAGATGCCTAAATTATTAAAAAAAGCTGCTAAACTTGTATAAAATATATATTCTGTCTCTTGCTCTAAGCTAGCAGTAATGTAACCTTCTCCACCACCTCTCCCTAACAGACATTGCAAGAATGAAAGTGAAGCAAAGAGTCTGTAGAGCTGTACCACATGACCTGCAGAAGCTCCTCCACATGACCTTGAGGTACTTGTTTACCAGTAGCCTCAATCTGAGAAAATTTCATATAAATTTACCTTAAAGGTGAAGCTGAAGGCAAAGTTAGCAGAGGAAGCTAGTAATTTCCTATTAAATTGCAAAAAATCATGAATTGATATGTGGAAGGAGAAGTTGGTAACTTCCCCTGAAACTGGACTATGAATTAAAACTTTGCAACATCTCCAGTCATGGGATACCACTACTGGTATAGATTGTAATAGTGACTGGGGCATGATAAAAGGGGGTGAAGAGTTACATGAAAGACACTGGCTGGCAAGAAATTCAAGTATATTGCACCATCAGGTGGCAAACACCAGAATCCAACATTCTGGGGGGGGTCACGTGATGCGCTAAGTTGGGCTAGACGTCCTCCGTATCGCTCCTAGGCCCCAGCTGTAAACTTTGAGCGTAACTATTGAGACTCTGCCCGTGGGTGAGTGATCTCGGGGTATTTAACTGTGCTAATTCTAGCGACCGAGTATTTGCGACGATCGCATCGGTTTTAAACTCGGGCACGCGGGTTTTGTATTCGCGCTGGTGTGCGCTATAAGCGTGGCTGGCTGACCGAGGCTGGGAGTTGTGATGGAGCCTGAAATTGTGAGCCTTTACAGTAGATCACCTAGCAACTAAGAGGCCTAAACCACAATCCCCTACCTTTAAGGAACTGAAGAAGATTTAAATGGTGGAGGGTAATGCCTTGACCTAGCGAGATCTGCTGGATATTAAGAGGCTTCTGCAGGGTCTAGTGGCCGACTTTGCAACTGTGAAACCTGCACTCCAATCCCTGGCACAGCGTATGGGAGATGCCGAGGCTAGGATAGCCTCACAGGAGAGAAAGTCAGTGGTGCTGGAACAGGAATTATCTACAGCTAAAAAATTAATTAAGAAACTGGAGGATCGAATAGAAGATCAGGAGTCTCGCAGTAGGAGAAACAATCTGATATTGGCCAGGTTACCGGAAAGATCCGAAGGGGCGGACTGTGTTTCCTTTATTCAGGATCTGCTCTTAAAGTTATTGGGCCAGTCACCTTTTGGGGACTCATATAATCTGGAGAGGGCCCACAGAGCATTAAGGAAATACCTACTGGGTGCCGACTCAGGGTGATCATTATGCGATTCTCAACTTCAAGGAGAAGATGCATGTGCTGGGAAGGCTAGGCAACATATAAAGCCCTCCATTGGAACGAGCAGCACTCTGGATGTTCCAGGATCAAACCCCCTCAATTAGAGAAAAGCAGAGGGAGTATGTTGAAATAAAGAAAAAGCTTTATATGGCGGGCATTAAATTTCGTCTGCAGTATCCAGCAACCCTGATGGTGAGATTGCAATCAGGTGAAAAACGATTCCTGACGGCGAGAGATGCGTTGGAATGCCTGTGCACTGAACTTCCCAACTTATTTAAACCTCAGACCTGAGGCGGACTACTCAGATATTGTGCTGGTACAAGGCTTGGCTTAAAGGTGGACTTTCAGTATATGGACCTTATAGGTGCTTATATTCTGCGTAATTAAGGCTACTCACTTTCCCTTTCCTTATTTGCATTTTATTCTGGGTTGGGACTTTGGTCATTGTATTAAACCTGGTCTAGCTTTATTAGAGTGGCCCACAATGCCGGGATTTGGAGGCCTTGTGGGGCTGCTCGGTGCTCCAGAGATGATCTCAAGATTCTGGAATAGACCAGGTGTTTCTAAAGTAAGGCACCCAAGTAGTACAATTGAACTCCTCCTATTGGTGCTGGATATTGCCTTAATCAGATCTAACTTCTTTTAAGATGTGATTTAATGAGGATCCTATCCATGTCTTCTCTGGTATTTCTAGTGTGGGAAGGGGTTATTTCAAATCCTTAGTATGGCTTGCTACGAGGGGACTAGGAAGATAGGGGGTTAAGGGACGGGCAGACTCTCTTTGTAGTAGAGAGTCCAAGTGCTGATGAGGAGGTGTCTGGAGGAGGGCTCATCCATGACTGCTGAGATTTTAGGAGGTCGATCGAAGGATCGGGCGGGGGAAGGGTTTGGGGGAGGGATAGAGGCGAGAGAGTCCATAGTGTGATCAGTATAGGATGGCAGAATGGGATAGCCTGGGAACTGAGTCACATGTTATGTCTCTGGTTTATTTTCTTTTTATTCTTTACCCTTCTCTTTCCTCTTTTTATGAAGAATGTCCTGTTTTAACATTACTTCTTGGAATGTTAAAGGACTTCGGGGTAGACGGAAGAGGATGATAATTCTGAGGCACATTAAACACTTGGGAGCTCATATAGCTGCCTTACAAGAGACCCACCTCTTGACTGAAGAATTAAGTTGTCTTAAGAAATTGTGGGTGGGCCAGGTCTATGGGCAGGGTAGGGAAAAGGCGTCAGGAGGGGTGGCGATTTTAGTAAGTAGTAATTGTCCTCTCAGGGTTGACCAAGTGTTATTAAGGGAGGATGGTAGGGGGCTGTACCTGTTGGGGGTTCTAGCCGGTAAGGTAATCGCGCTGGCTTCTATTTATGGTCCCACTCCATCCTCCGAAGATTTTTTTGCTTCAATAGAGAGAGATTTATCAGCATTACCCCCCGACTCCCTTATTCTGGCTGGGGATTGGAATATATGTATCAGTAATTTAGAAGACAGGATGCCCTATCTGTTAGGCCTTCAAGTAAGGCTCAGATTGCCCTAAGGAGGATGATGGAGGCAACTGCTCTGGTGGACCCGAGTAAAACTCACTTAAAGAAGGGCAGCGCTATGACCTTTTTTTCGGCAGCTCACAAGATTCACTCACGGATTGATTTTTTTTGGTCAGTGGTACCGTTCTCCGGGAAGTGAAGGGCCTCACCACAGGAGTCAGGGTTCTCTCGGATCATTCTCCCATCTATCTAGTGTGGGAACAATGTCCTGCTCCCCCTAAGCCAGTTAGATGGAGACTAAATGACTTATTGCTCTCTGAAACCACAGTGCAGAATGAGTTGGATGAATCCTTGAAGGGATTCATTCAATCTCAATTACCATCCCTACAAGATCAGAGATTGGCCTGGCCAACGTGCAAAATGCTATATGTAGGGGTAGTCCAGGATATAGCGGCCAGAAGGAACAGATTAAGGAAGGCTAAGGAGGAATTCATTTTGGGGGCATTAGAATCTTTGTCCCCTCTGGAGGGCTCTTCGGGAGAAATTGATTTAGAACTTAAATCCCTGCGGGGGGAGTGGGCGGACCTTTGCTATGGCAAAGTGGAATTTTGGCTGGAGAAGATTCAGGCTAAATACTTATTACATGGGGATGTCCCAGGTCGTTTGCTAGCAGCAAGGGTTAGAGAGTGGGAAGCTAGTAGAACTATTACTTCTATATGGTATGAAGGGGAACTGTTAACAGACTCCCAAGAGATGGCAGAAGCGTTTGCATCCCATTTTTCTGACCTTTATGGGCTGGGTATGGTAGCGGGGGAGGAGGAAATTAATGCCTTTCTTGAGGGAGTACCCCTTCCAGTGCTAGATGAAATGCAGGCCAGAGATTTGGCGACTCCTATTATGGGCAGGGAGATATTGGAGGTGGTGCAATCTTTACCGTTGGGTAGAACTCCGGCCCAGATGGTCTTACAGCTAAATTTTACCAAACGCACATACAAGTTATCCTACCAATTCTATTGGAATTTTACAATACTGATTATACAAGAGGGGTTACCGCATCCGCCGCTGTACCAGGCCTTTATATCTCTGATCCCTAAACCGACAAGCCTAGAGATAGGATGGATAGCTATAGACCCATAGCTTTAATGAATCAGGACATCAAGATATTAACGAGAATCTTGGCTAACAGGATCCTGCGCGTTGCTCCAAGTCTAATTAGTGAAGAACAGGTGGGATTTATGCCTGGGAGGGGGGCTCAGGATGCCCTCCAGAAGCTACACCATTTACTTAGCTATGCCCCGGACTCCCAACTACCGTTAGCTTTAATTTCATTAGATGCTGAAAAGGCATTCGATAGGGTTTCCCATGGTTTCCTTTTTGCTACAATGTGCAAGATGAGTTTTCCGGAAGGTCTACTGAGGGGTATCAAACACCTATATGCCACACCATCGGCTAGGATTTTGTGTAATGGGTATAGCTCTCAAGAAATAATGTTGAAAAATGGGACCAGACAGGGATGCCCGCTGTCACCAATATTATTTAACATTTATTTGGAACCCCTGCTAAGAGCTATAAAGGAAGATCAGTTCATAAAAGGGGTGAGTTTGGGGGGGAGGGAACTTAAACTCTCAGTTTTTGCTGACGATATCTTGTTGCATCTAGAGGACCCAGCTTTTAGCTTTGAAAGAGTAATGGTGATAATGGACCATTTTTCGGGGGTAGCAAATTATAAATTGAATCTAACTAAAACCCAGGTCCTCCCCCTGACCCCCCCCGTGCACCAGGCAGATTTTGCCTTCCCAAATCTGCAGTGGAGGTCTGATGAGATCAAATATCTGGGCATTCGGATTCTGGCTAATGGGAAAAGGGGAAGCAAATCTGGGAGGGTAATATCGGTAATCAGAGGGATATTTCAAGATGGAACAAACTCCCTTGAATTTTATGGCCAGACTTGGCCTTATCAAATGAACTTACTGCCTAGGTTACTTTATCCCTTATATATGGCCCCCTACGACATTCCTGCTACTTGGTTCAAGGTTATTAGGAAGCTTTTATCTGAATTTTTATGGAATTCCAAACCCCCCAGGAAGAAATGTGAGTCGTTACGTTTACCGCAATCAGGGGGTGGGATTAAATTGCCTGATCTTCAAATCTACTATGTGGCGGGACAGATGGGCCTCATGCTCCAGTGGGTTAGGCAGGCAGAGGGGGGAATGTATACCCCAACGTGGCTACAAATAGAGAGACAAATGTTGAATGAGCGGGGTTTCTCCCCGGAGGCAGTGTTATATTCTAATTTCATGAAAGAATTTATCATGGGGAGAGGGAACCCAATTGGGAAATCCATGAGGGCGTGGTGGTCTTTCCTCACTCCCGCGCAGAGGAAAGCTCAGTTGAGATCATGGGAGCAACCTCTGTCAGGCAATCTTACCTTCAAGTTGGGGGGACAGATGTTAAGTGCGAAATGGGCCATTCAGGTGAGGGGTCTAAATGTGAGGGACCTCATACAAGGTGCAGAGAATTTGGCACCAATTCTAGGGTTGGGGCTGCCGGTGTTTAAAAGGCTGCAACTTTCGAGTATGTTAGAAAAAGTGAAGAAAAGTATTGAGGGTTTATAGATCGGGCCATTTATGTGGATTCTTTGAAGGGGTAGACCCAAAGGCAAATGCTCTTTCCCAGATTTACAGAGTGTTGGTGGAATTTAGCAGTCCACCCTCTCCTGCACAAATAGCGTATTGGGATGGAATATTGGCTCTCAAGAATCTTGCTTGGGACTCAATTTGGAATAATTACAGGTATATCTCTATACCTAAGTTTAGGATTATGCAATATTTCATTGTTTCCAATATATATTTTACCCCGGCGAAACTATATGACAGGAAACTGAGACAGACAGACCTTGTTTTAGATGTGGGTTGGGGATAGAGACCTGCTACATGTGATGTGGAGTGCTCCAAAATCTTTTCTTTATGGTCTGACATAAAGGATCATATGGACCCAGTCCTAAATTATTCAGATTATATCACACCACAGGTCTGTATCCTGGGGGATTTTCAGGAATAAAGGGAACCTTACCCAAATTTCACCTAGCTTTGATGTCTGCTTTAGTGAAAGCCTTCTTGGTTCAACATTGGAAAGATGATCAAGAATATACCTACGGACATTGGGTCCGAGACCTGGTGTCTTCCTTGGGAAGAATAAGGAGGCAACTTTGGGGTGAGGGGAACAGAAAATTGTATGCTAAGAGGTGGGCTCCTTTGGAAGCTATCTATTTGCCACAGAGATCTCTGCAGGTCTGTCTGTCTCTTTCATGAATAGCATGAATTTAGTTTCTCTTAGGATATGAAGAAGTCAAATCTTTTCCTTTTCTCTGTTTTTTTCTTCTTTTTTGTGTTGGTAGTCTAAGTGGGTTGGGGTATAGAAATCGGGTGACTCACTTGGAGGTTGAACAAGCCTGATATGTATGCCTTTCAAGGGTTAGGTAGGGATGGGACTCTCTCTCTCTCTCACTTCAGGGGACGTAGCGGGGCTCCATCTCGGATTTAAGTTAAGGATTGTATTAGATCCCCGCCAGAGGGTTAATAGCTCAAAAATGTAATTTTGTTTATATGGTGGAATCTGCTCCTGTTACGGGTTTTTTTTTTTTTATTCTTAATTTCTTTTCTCATTTTATCATATATTGAATGTGAACTGTTTTCAATACATATGCTTGCTATATTTCTGGAGACATTTTGCCCGTAGGGAACATGAGTTATAGTTTAGACACAGGAGTTGCCAACCGACTAATCTACAGCTATGAGATGGACTCCTGCTATGTTTGTAGATAGGGGTTTGTATATAGCTCATACAGTCAGTTTTGGGGCTGTATACCCTGGCTTGTCCAGGTCCTTTGTCTTAGTTGTTATCTGTTTTCCTTTTCTTTTTTCTCTTTTCTGTAGTGGTTTGTTGATCTAAAATCAATAAAGATCTGTTGAACAAAAAAAAAAAGAATCCAACATTCTGGTGGCCTCCACTATATATTATCAGAAATGTTCAAACCGAATCAGATATCTCTCTCTGTCCATGTTTCCTCTTGCACTGTTGAACATTCTTTTTCCAGTCTAGGACATCTGAAGACAACTTAAAGAGGAACAATCAGCACTAAGAGCCCCACAGCTGACTGTGGGACAGGTTCCACATTTGCACTTTGTGTGCAAAACAAAAAGAAATGTTTTACTTTCAGTTTAGTTCAACGTAGTAGATTGTATCAGGCAATCAGATTAATGAAGTGTGACCAGGAACACCAGGTCCAACCATGTAAGCCTGTAGGTCAGTAGTTGGAGCACTGGGATGGTATTCTGGGGACCTGGGTTCAATTCCCAGTAGATTTTATTATTTCTTTCTTACTATAATTTGTAATCTCAATGGCTTAACAGTAGTTAACTACACCAAAAACATTTTATTGTCATCTTGATTACTCCTATTTGCAGGATATGCAATACCAGAGAAAGGGACCGTGTCCAGGAACCCAAGGTGCAACCATGTGACCTGTACCTCAGTAGTTAGAACACCAGAATGGTATACTGGGAGCCTGGGTTCAATTTTCAGTAAGTCATATTATTTCTTTTTCACTACAATTTGTGATTTAAATGTCTTAGCAGTGGCTAATACTGCACCAAACACATCTAATTGTCATCTTTATTATTCCTAGTTGAAGAATATGCAATATCAAAGAAAGGAAGTATGTCCAGGAACCCCAGGTCCAACCACGCGATCCTGTAGCTCAATGGTTAGGGAACTAGAACAGAATACCAGGGGCCTGGTTTCAATTCTCGGTAGGTCATATTATTTCTTTCTCACTACAATTTGAGATTTAAATGGCTTAGCAGTGGCTAATACTGCACCAAACATATCTGTCATCTTGATTATTCCTAGTAGAAGAATATACAATATAAAGAAAGGAAGAGTTTTCGGGAACCCCGGGTCCAACCATGCGACCCTGTAGCTCAATGGTTAGAGCACTGGATCGGTATACCAGGGGCCTGAGTTCAAATCCAGTAAGTCACACTTTTTCTTTCTGACTACGATTTGAGATTTAAATGTCTTAGCGGTGGCTAATACTGCACCAAAAATATCTAATTGTCATTAAAACTATCATGTCAAACTTCAAAGAAATAATGGCATTTGAGGCTTCTTCCAAAAGGTTCCACCAAGCCGCTTTGACAATGAAGTTGTCAAAATCCATTACATCGTCAGGCATAATGCTGACAGTAGCCATTGTACTCTCAGAAAAATGCTGTTTTTTTTTTGATGTGGTGGGTGCACTGCCCAACCCCCACCGGCACTACCCGATCTCTAAAATAATCAACTCTGAGTTGAAGTTGATTCAGAGAGGGGGTGAAATACTGGGCAAAGCAGTGTTGGTGTACAGCAGGACCATTACAGTGACCATGCCAATTCCATTGCTGTAATGGTCTTTACTGTATTGCTTTCACTGTTTCGATGATATAACCTTCCAAAAGTCCCTCAGATAAGCATCTTCAGTAGGGCCAATGATAAAGGCTGTGTTTAGATTACAACAAAGGTGTCAAAATTGGAGTCCATTTCTATAGAATGACCATGGCCATGAGAAAACAATGTTAAGAGTATTCAATAACAAAGATCTGGATGAGTGGCAACACAGCCATGCCATGCATTATCATGCATCTGGGTGTGGTGGCCAGGACAGTGTGTAAACTTGGGCTTCCAGCTTCTGGGGCTGGCAGTCCAGGTGCAATGGGTGGTGACATGGTGGCCAGAATAAAGTGTAAACTTGGACTTCCAGTTCCTGGGGCTGGCATAGTCTAGGTGCACTGGGTGGTAATATACTCCATCTCACAGGAGAGGGTGACAATCACCCTGCTTGTAGGAAGCTGCAACAATGTCAGTTGCTTAGGCACTTGCTCACACTCCCTCATGGAAAAAATGGCATTGATTTTGAACTGGGTAGGGGAATTAAAGGAAACGCGAAAGATAACAATAAAAAGCATGTAGTAACATGATTTTAATGGATTTTACAACTACTTAGCACAAAGCTGACAAAAGTGTAACAAAACAGAGATAATTTCATTCTAAGTTTACCAGTAATGAGCTGAAACCAAATCAAAATAAATGTATCCTTGTCATCAGACATGGCAATCCTAATGGAATACAAGTAGATCTTGTAGTTTCTTCCTCATAAATCATTTCAGAATGCAATGAAGGAACATGTTTTAATGAATATATAAAAGCTAGTGTGTTACATTTTCTATTTATTCTAAATTGGCTATTTTAATTTTAATGTGGGTTCTTAAATCATACACCAAAATTCCTCCTCTGTCAATCTTCTCTCTTTCACCTTTGCTCCTTTTACCACATTCCCTTTTTTGTACCCAATTTATTAATCCCTTTTGTTATTGCCTGATTCACCCTAGTCAAGGTGTTTTGATTTCCCACTTCTGTCCATACATTTGTTTATTACAGTACAGTTCACATTAAAATTGCATGCCAATAAGTTTGATTTGCACAGTTTTTTAAAGATGACAGTGCATTGGCATCACTCCTTGTGTTGCTTTACAAAACTTAGCCAGCTCAAGAGCAATTTCTGAAACGTTTGTCGTACTCAACTGGAATGTATCAGCAGCTGTGTAATATACAGTACAACACTGATCTGTATCTCTTAGTAACAGTTTTTGCAATGCTTTGTGCTGGATCTATTAACACTTGCACAACTTATTGAGAAATTGCAAAAGTAACTCACTGGCATAAGAATTAAATTTCTACTGTACTGTACTTTGTACAAGGTTTAGGTGCCTTGTTGCTGGTCTCAAAGTGCCTTCTGCACTTGCACTGTGTTTTGTTTTGTGCTGTCTTACTTGGGACATCATACAGTACCATGCATTAGCCACTGTTGTGCCTCAGTTTGTGTGAGTTTATTGCACCATGAATCTGCTTGACCGTTTCCCTTCTATGCACCTTTCCCCAGGACACATCTACAAACATGTTGCTTGCAACTCAGTATGTTCTTCCTGGATAAAAACATTATAATAAATTAATTAAATTCCAACAAAAAAAAAAAACACTAAACAGAACATCAGACAAAAGACTAGTGCTCATTTGATCAGATTTTCTAAATCTCCAGTAAGTGACTACTTTACTTTACATAAGTAAGAAGGCATTTTATGGGATGGAGTAAAGTCACTGGTACAAGCATATCCCCTTGTAGGCCTAGTAGCTGCACACTTTAATTTTCTCTTCTTCAGAAATTCTTTCAGTTTGTGCTTGTGTTTGTGCATCTGACTGAATTTGATTTAGTTGCCTCATGGGGAATCTACCTCACAAACCTACCACCATCTGAGAGATGTCATACTTTCTTAACTCTGTTCTAACCCTTCCTTCCCCAAGCTTCATCCCACTTGTCCTCATTCTCTTTTCCTGACCTTCAGTAAAAAAGCTTTCTTGCACCTACCTTTTCAATATCTATCATTGCTGTTAACACCTGAATCATCCCCAATAATCTGTCATCTCCAGTGAGGAGTTAAATCTCTTGTAGGTCATGTATGCTGTCCAGACCTTCCATACACTCAATCCCATTATCACATTCCTCTCAGCTTTTTCCAGTTTCATAATGTCATTACAGTATGGTCCTTGAACTGGTGAAAAGAATATTCCAAGTGATGCTTCACCAGTGCCTTTTATGGGAATACCCCTTTCCCTTTCTCTTATTCCTCACTTTATGCTCCCAGTTATCCTATTGTAGTTTGAGGATGTTTTAAACAATTTGACTACATAACTTTCATGTTGGATGTAGAAAAGATTGCATGGTATTGTTTAGAACTCCTTCCAACAGTAACTGAGATTTGGGATTACTTTTGTCAAGAATTCATGAATATACATAATCAACATGCACACATGAAAACAAGGAAATCCAGATATGTAGGTGATAACTGGTTCAATTCTCATCTTTATAAGCTTAGGAAAGAAAGGGACAGGACATGCCATAAGGCCAAAACACCATGTTAGATAGTAACTGGCAGTTGTATAGACAATCACATAATGTATATACACAGGCTATTAGGACAACACAACAAAGTTATTTTAAAACTAAATTGGAAGATAATACAAAACAAAATACTAGAATGTTCGGAAAAACCATAACTAACTTAATGGGTAAAAATAAAAATCATTTGTGAACAAGATACAGGTTAATGGACAAAATAGCTCTTTAGAAGAGCTTGTAAATTTATTTAACACTTAAGCAATTTGAGTTCTATGACATCAGGAAGAAATGATTTACTTGAAAATGCCCAAGAAAGTGAGTATCTGAATGAGCTACCTAATGCTGATGATTTTAATTTTAGTTATATCTCTGTAGCAAAGGTCAGGGACACATTTTTGAAATTAAATACAACAAACATCCAATGTTCCCCTATACCCCAATTTCCCCCAGGTCGCATCTGGAAACGAGTGGTTCTCCGCTCAGTATGCCTGCCTGGTTAAACTCTTAAATAAATAAATAAATAAAGGCGGAATGCCCAGATAAAATACACTCAAGATAGTTAAAATTTGCTGCTTCTTGTATAGCTTACTCTTTGTCGGTTGTATTTATCTCTATTGATACCAAGGAATACCTGGACAGATAGAAAATAGCCAGGGTTAGCCTATATTTAAGTCAGGATCTAGAGATGATATTGGTAACTATCGACCAATCTCACTGTTACCTCAAATTTCCAAAATATTTGAAAGATTAATATCAAAACAATTGAAAGTATATTTGGAATCGAGAAATAAATTAAGTTTTTATAAGTCAGGGTTCAGATCCCAACACAATACTCAGATAGCACTGGTCAAGGTGGTGAGTGACCTCCAAATGAGCCGGCACAGGAGAAGAGAAAGATGGTAGGTGCTTTGTTTATCAATTTATAAAAGGCCTTTGACACCTTGAACCACATGTTTCTCCTGTCCAGGCTCCAGGATATTGGTGTATCACACTCAGCACTTGGCTGGTTTAATTCATACCTATTTGGTAGAAAACAACTGGTTGAAATTGGTCCATTTAAGTCTCAGCTGGCCAATATTAAATCTGGCATGCCCCAATGATCAATTTTGGGACCCCTTCTTTTTAACATCTATATTAATGACCTTAAGTTTCAAGAAGATGATGTTAAATGTCATCTATATGCAGATGACATGATAATCTATGTAGAGGGAATGACACCTAACCATATTAATGTTAAACTTCAGCGGGCATTTGTTCAAGTTCAGAACTTTCTAGACAAACATCTTTTGGTACTCAATGAAAATAAAACTCAATCTTGTCTGAGAGAAATCAAACTTTGGATAATAACAATTTATTGTTGACCACCCTGGGGGGAAAGGGCATACAGCAAATTAGCCTATATATATATATACATATATATATAGATATATATATATATACATATATATATATATATATATATATGTATACATATTTGGGGCTATGGTTGGATAATGCTCTAAACTAGAACAAACACATCAATAAGATATTATATAGCATAAGTACGAAGCTGGGTTTCTTGTATAAAGAAAAATATATTATATGATCCCTGAAGTGAGACTACAAATAGTAAATTCTATGATTATACCCATCCTGGACTATGGGACTATTATCTGCTCCAGGACTTTGAGTACCCAGGTAGACAGGGTAGACTTAATGTTCAATAAATTAATCCATTTTGTTTTGGACATCCCTCATAGGACTCATCAATGCATACTGTACAATACCTTAAAGTGGTGTAAACCAGAAGAAAGAAGAAATTTCCATCTCCTCCAATTTATGTACTAACTATGAAAAGATATCTTCCCTAAATATATATTAGATTGATTTCATATTAGATCAGTAAAGGAAAACCTGAGATCAGCTAAGACCATAGAATATAGAGTAATTAAATGCAACATTGGAATAGGAAAATCATCTATTTTGTTTAGGGGAGCAGTACTGTGGAATTTGATCCCTGTTAGCCTATGGCAGTATAATACACCAATGAGACTAAATGATTTAAACAGTTGGCTAAGAGATCGTGGTCTGGTCTTATTGTCCTGTTGTTTGGATGCTGTCACTTAAAAAGCTACTGACGCCTCTAAGAAAACCTTAAAAAACATAATAATTAGGTACAATTCTGCTTGCATTACTTTTATATTTTATACATTTCTCCTCCCCATAATTTATTACTAAAGAAATGTGTATGAATATGATTGTTGCCCCATATAGTTCATTTCAAGTTAATCTGCCTCTGTAGCTTACTCCTTACTTCAAGTCATAATCCTCTGTTGTGACATCACACTCTGTTGTCATGGAAGTAACTGTGAGGTCACAAGCAGTGCTCTATGACTTCAGGTAGGGAGAAAGCCGTAGAAATGTATAAAACTCTTCAGGACCAAATATCCTGTTTTCATGCAAATAACCTCATTACTAAATAACGGGGTGGAAGAATACAGGGAAATACAAGCTGGACAGTGCCTAAATATTATGTTTTGTTAAAGTTCTCCTGAACATGTCACCAACTGTTTAACATTCATATATGTTTAGATAGTAGGAGTAAGTGAAGGCTGAAATGACTATGTGATAGTAGTTTTGTGTCCTAGCCCTGATCTGAATAATATATATTTGGATTGTTATCATACATACTGTGTGTATCCTTGGGTACTTGGTCAAAACAGTGCACCAGCAAGAGTACTGCAAGAATTATGCTGTGTAAAATGCAACAGGATTTAGTGTGACAGGGCTATAATAGCGGTAGGGTATTACTGCAGCCCTTGTCACTCTGCAGATTTCCTGTAGAGATATCACACTGTCGTGTGTTGGGGTGCCTGGACAAACTGCTCCTCTGGTAGAGTGGCTAGGGTAACATCACATGGTGAAGTAGGAGGCCTGGGCCTGTGGTTCATTTCCCAGCAGGTCTCCTCCTGCTGTAACTTTATTTATTCATTTTTTTAAGTACTTCCCCCCTCCCAATTTTCTCCTCTTCCCTGAAGTCCATGACCCTGTGGAGCTAATTGTTTTAAGACTTGGGGTGTGGGGGGCAGAGCCCCCCCAAAAAGTAGTCCTATTGTTTTCAATGGGGCTGCACTGTTGTTGTCTGGTGGCTCTTGTACCAGACGTTGTTTGCGAGGCTGCTGTTTTCACTGTGGCATTTATTGTCACACAGTTTTTGTTTGTTTGTATGTCTTGGTATGTATTTTTGTCT
This sequence comes from Neoceratodus forsteri, assembly GCA_016271365.2. Lineage (NCBI taxonomy): Eukaryota > Metazoa > Chordata > Ceratodontiformes > Ceratodontidae > Neoceratodus > Neoceratodus forsteri. The sequence goes on along the minus strand of CM057449.1, from coordinate 1,696,256,153 downwards.
TATGCACTGGGACCTCACTGAAAATTAACATTGCTCAGTTGAGTGTTATCCTTATTCACGATCTGAACATAAAGATCTACTATTACTACTACTATTGGCCTTCTTACTGTTGCTGTGCTTTGTTGTACCTGCTTCACAGTCTACAATTACAACTTGAAGATGTCTTTCTTGATCTTGCACCATAAGTGTTCTTCCCTTTTTTGTGTGTGTGCAGTACTTGGCAACCAAGCGCATATCTTTCTATTTCTTCATGTTAGACTGCAGATGACATTTGTCTGCACAGTTCACTTGTTCAAGTTCATTTAACCTGGCACCATCCTCTTCAGTGATGATTAGGCTGGCTGTCATGGTACCACATGCAAATCCATCTCTCTGATACCACGTGCTTCATTATGACAATTTATAAACATATTAAACAACATGTGCCCCAGCGGTTGCATCCAACCTTACAAATTGCTCACGTGCTTCATGGAACACTCAAACCTGATTATGTACCACTTTTGAAAAATGTGACATTTCTGGGTTTTTTTCTTCTGAAGAAATTTTAGTCACAGTTACAGAGATCCTCAGTGGCAAACAACACTAGGATTTGCTATTGTAAAAAATGTATCAAGTTGATGGGATTAACAATTAGGGTTGCTCAGATTTACTGAAATTTGTTCTGACGTGATTTTTTTTTTAAGATTTCAGAAACTCCAACTCTGAAATGGACTGAGAATTCCAAAATATTCATAGCAGGCAAGAAGTACTTCTTGCATATGATCAGAATCAGATTTCGGGTTCCAGAATCAGATTTTAGAATCAGATTACATGTCTTATTTAATCATTTTATGGACTCAGGATTTTTGATCTTGAATTCTAAAAATCCTAAATCATAGAAATGAATCAGAATAATGAAGAGAGCCCTCCTGCAGAGAGTGAGGGAGCCTGGCTGTCTGTAGGGGACCTTTTGCTTTCAAGCCCTGATGAAATCCTTCAGCTTACCCTCCAGAGACTATTATTACATTTGTTTTCTTCTTTAGCATAGTCCAACCCTGGATACTACAAACAAGATGTAGCACTTTCAACTTTGATCACAATAAGGCAGCAATTCATTAGTTAATCAGACTTCAGTATGTTTTGTGACTGGGCTGCAGAGGTTCTCCCTTATCGGTGGCCCACTGGTCAGAGACACCAGGACAGCGAAACCCAAAAACAGACCATTGCTGCAACAGTCACTGTAATGGTCTGTTTTCAGTAACACAGCTTCTCCCAGTGTTCTGCCCCCCCCAACAAAAGAACTTCAACCTGGAGTTGATTATTAATAATGCAGAGCCCCCCACATGGGGTGTGTGTGTGGGTGGGGGGGTGAAGTCCCCCTCAAAAAACACTTCCTTTTCTGATGGCACAATACAGGTGTCAGTATTGTGCCATCACTGTGCGGGACGTCAGGGAATTTGCTGATGGGCGTAAGTGGTACTTCCTTCTCTTGAGAGGTTTGCTTCACTAAGCATAGTCTTCTTTGCTGGACATGTACTCTATTTATTTGTTTACTTAGTTTTTGTTGACCGGAAAAGGAGGTCTACACAATTCTGCCTATTTTCAGCCTCGTCCCCGGGGTTGGGGGGGAGATACAGATGGATGCCAACTGAAATTGAACCAGATTAAGCTGTCAGTGGTATTTTTAGTGAATGAGGGAAATTTGACCAGGACAGCAGGGAAATTCCCCTACTCTTTTTGAGAAGTGCCATGGGATTGTTAACATCTACCTGAACTACCCCCAGAACAGGCAGATGGGACCTCAGTTTAATGTCTCATTCGAAAGACGGTACATCAAGAGTGCAGCACCTCTCATGCTGCACTACAATGTCAGTATTGGGATTTTACCCAAGTGCCTGGTGTGGGGATAGAACCCACAGCCTTCTGTTCTTCTGGCCTTCAGAGGTGAGTGTGCAACCTGCTGAGCCACTGACACTGCAAAAATAGGACTAAGTGTGCTATAGTACTGAGGATAGCAGATGGCTTCCTCAGGAATGTCTCAGAACATGAAGCAGGACATTTGGCTTACGTTAACTCGCTCTTAGTTGTTTTTTTTTTTGGTGGGATAATATAGTTACTAATTTCATTTTTTATTGTTAGCAGCCAGGAGGAGGATGCACATGTGGCAGATTTTTATTTGTTCTTTGTGGGGGATGTGACTGCCTTACCAGACTGTGCTGTCCTTGTTTGTCCTTTCATTGTCATTTTATTTGTCAAAATGAGGATCATGGGATGACCTTTTCATAGAGAGGGTCTCTTTCCAGTACCACCCTTCCCAAGGGCCTGGAGGTTGGAGGAGACTGGTCTTAGGGAGGACAAGTGATCTTACCAGGAAGATCTCCTACCATTGAAATGTATTTAGCAGGTTGTAGTTTTCCTGGCATGCCCTGTTGGTGTGCTTGCTGTTTAAGACTTTCTCATGCCATTTTTTAAAGATTATTTTATTACCCAAATTGCACCACAATTGTAGGATTCATGGTTCTTTGTCATGACCCTTCTACCCTGATGGCAACAATATTAGAGGAATGACATTTTGCTTTAGGTATGGCTAATATGGGTAAAGGGATGTCATCCTAAAATGTTAATGGGTTAATGAACCAAGTTAAAAAGAGTAAAGTTATGTCCTTTCTCAGAAAATCTCCTGCTACTTTTATACTATTACATGTAAAACAATTGTCTAGTGTGGACCATGATAAGTTAAAACCCTTCTGGTATCAGCAGGTCTTCTGCCTCTTCTTCTGAGGCTGGGAGCATCCATACTGATCTGAAATCATGTGGTTTTTGAGATGACAGATGAGGGACAAGGACTGTCACTACATTTTGCTGAAGGAGGTATCATAAAACAATGATCACTTTAAGGGTATGTCCCTCCATGGGCAGAGCACTCCTTTTTTTATGAATCTTCTCCTGTTGATTTCTGAGTGGGACAGGGCACAGTGATCTTCAGGGATGATTTTTACCTAACATTGCTCTTTAAGCTGGATAGTGCATCTCAGATTCCTAGAAGATAGCATTTGGTAGCAAAGAGGGCCAGGAAATGTTTTGGGGAACTAGGGTATTTAGATGCATGAAGGCACCGTTACGGAGGAGCTAGGGATTATAAAACACCACACCTCCAACTTCAATGACAGTCATTTTTTTATTGAATATAAGGTGCATTGTGCATCCTTGCAAACAAAAAGTGCAAGAAATACCTCATGAAATATCTCAAGGTTGAAAAATAATGACGCTCAACATTATTACACTAATAACTGGTCGAGACTACAACTTAAGAGTGGAGAAGATAGGAGTTAGCAATGAAAGTCCTGCAACTTTTCATCGAGTATTTTGAGTCAACAGTGAACCGAAACTAATCAGCAATCTACTCACTGCAATGAATGGGTACCTGTATACAGTATGTGCAGGAAGATGTGGAAAGTGGATGCAGGGTTTGGGAAGATCTGATGGGGGGTCACTCTATTAGGAGGGTGAAGACCAGGAGATGCCCCAGAAAGAAATGGGATGCAGAGTGAGACCAGAAATGTTTGGTTCTCATACCCAGGATTTCTACCAGATCAAGTGGACAGGTAACTGAAGAGCCAGCTACTGCTATTCATCCCCTTTGGGCAGTTCTATGCAATGCCAGGTCAACAAGGAACAAGACTGCTACTACAATAGATGTCAGTTCCCGTCTCTGAGCCAGCCTGGTATACATAGTGATTCACAGAGACCTGACTGGGACATGACATCAGTCCAGTTCTGGAGCCAACTATCCCAGCATGATATTTTGTGATACAGTGCCTGAGAAAGGATAGCAGGGGGTAAGGTGGCCCTCTGTATCAGAGCCGTGATGAACTTACATATACATACATACGTTTGTTGGCAGATAAGGATTAACAAGGCCCACCGAGTCTGCCCTATAATACCCATTTACTCATGTGTATCTAAGACACCCCTACCTCCCCCTCAGGATCCCTTTGTATCTGTCCCATGCATGCTTAAAACCAGAGATGGTTTCAGCCCTTGCCACCTCTTCTGGCAACCTATTCCAGGCAACCACCACCCTCTCCATGAAAAGTACTTTCTTATATTCCCCCTAAATTTCCCCCCTTCCAGCTTCATGCTGTGTCCCTGGTTGTGGAGCCCTTTTTCCTCTGAAATAAGCAACCTCCCTGTATCCTATTAAGCCCTTTTAAATATTTGTAAATCTCAGTCATGTTCCCCCATCACTCCTTTCCTCCAGGGAGTACATATTTAGGTTCCTCAATCTGTCCTCATATGTCCTCCTCTACAGTCCACGAATCATTCTGGTGGCCCTCCTTTGGACAGCCTTCACCCTCCCAGAATCCTTTTTCAGATGTGGCCTCCAGAACTGCATACAGTACTCAAGGTGAGGCTGGACCAATGTCTTATACAGGGGAACAATGACTTCCCTCCATCCACTAGCTATACCCCACCCTAAGCATCCCAGCATTCTGCTTGCCCTTCCTACTGCCTTTTGTCATTGACCTGTTGCCTTGAGGTCAGCCGTGATGATGACCCCAAGGTCTTGTTCTTGCTCCATGACTGCTATTTCTTCCCCATGCTCATATTTTGCCCTGGGATTTCTAATCACCAGATGTATAATCTTATACTTTTCCACACTGAACACCAGTCTCCATACCCTATACCACTGCTTCAGCTTTTTAAGGTCCTCCCTCCCTCATCCGGCTCACATCCTCCGGTGTATTCACCATTTTGCTGATCTTTGTGTCATCAGCGAACATGCACACCTTTCCCTCCAGCCCAACTGCAATGTCTCCAATAAAGACATTGAATAGGACTGGGCCCAAAACCCACCCTGGTGGTATCCCTCTCCTCACTAGATAGTACTCTGTTTAACATCACCTTTTGGGTCCTCCTGGTGAACCAGTTTTCAACCAATTTTACTATGGCTGGTCCCACCCCAAGGCTGTCCAGTTTGTTCAGTAGTCTTTTATGAGGCACCATGGCAAACACCTTTCTGAAGTCCAGAAAGGCCATGTCCATATCTCCACCTTGGTCCACCACCACTGTTACCCAGTCAAAAAACTCCATTAAGTTTGTTTGACATGATCTTCTCTTGGTAAACCCATGCTGCCTGGGATCAACCAACCATTTCCTCTTGAAATAGTCCACTATGCGCTCCTTTAAGAGTGACTCCATAATCTTCACAACTTCCCAGCTTCACTGAACACCCATTGCGGGAACCACAGCATTTGAATGCATGGCTGTATATGGGGGTTCGGGTGCAAGTTTTAGGATCCTGCTTGTGTAACAACCTCCTGGACATGGGGAGGGTCTACAGGAAATAAGAGGCTTCACTACTGACAGGGTTTTGGAGTTGTGCATATGGATTATTCTGGCTTACTTTGATGCTTTGATCAATGCTGAACTCTCATGCTTTCATGAAGATTTCTTCCAGCTGAAAAACTCACTCGACCTTGCACTAGTGGTTACTTGTGCAAGTGATTACTTTTGTGAACCACAGACATGGTCATGCCTTGGACTTTTTTTTTCCCTAGGGCTTGAGAAAGGTAATCTTGAAATTGTTCTGGTCATTTGGTTCGATCATTGTTCGGTGAAGTTCTCCTTCAGAGCCGTTCTTGCAGTCCACCTCCTTTGGAGATAGTTCAGTAGAAAGGCTGGAACCAGAAGGGATATCAGTACTGAACATCTCAGGTGTGTTTGAAGAGTGTGCAATGGGGCCAGAAGAGTAGGTGGAAGCCTATAATATGGCCATCACTGCTACTTTTGACATCATAGCATTATTTCATGTACATCCCCTGGTCTCATACCATAGCTTGCAGTGGTTTGATGGTGAGCTTAGGCAGTTGAAGACAAGGAGGTGGAAGTTGAAGTGTCACTGGAGGAAGTCCTGGGCAAACTGGATGAGTATACAGTACAAGAAAACTGGTGAGCAATCACCCAAAAGAAGGCATTGTTTTGTCTAGGGAGATTGCTGCTGGGAGGATTTGACCAGTTAATGTCTTTCAGACTGTAGACAAGCTACTTCATCCAACCTACTTGAGTTTTATTCATTGGCAAACTACAAGGAAGTTTGCTCAAGTTTTCCTGGACTAGGTGACCTTCATTTGAGCCTGGATCTTCACTAACCATCTGTGGAAGCCCAGTGGAAGCCCAGTGGTGTTGAGTTCTCTTGCCACAGGAACACTCAGCTTGGTTGGGGAAGATTTAGACCAGTTACAGTAGCAGATGTTTGTGAGTAGATCTTGCAGCTGTGACCCACTTTTTGCAAAATGAATCCAGACCAGACTCAGCCACTGGTGAAATGTGTGGGGCAACTGTGTTCAGTATTTGCCAGAATCATTTGTTGTTCCTTATCAATGTTTTTTTTTTCAGTTGCATTAAAAAATGCATTGGCAAGACTCAATCTGAAGAAGACATTTCTGAAGCAGAGAACCTGGCAAATTACTGATCAGTCTCTAACCTGCCTTTTTTTGGTTAGGTAATCAAGAAAACTGTGGTGTTATAGCTTGAGGCACACCCTGTGGCCAATGACATATTTGAGTTCCTCCAATCCTGATTTAGGTCCAGACATAGCACTGCAACTGCATTAGCTAGGGTGCATAATGATTTACTTAGGGTGAGGGACAGAAGAGAATGGTCTGTTCTCATTCTCTTCAATCTCTCATCATTATTTGGCACTGTCAATCATGGGTTGTTGTTGGATCATCTGAGAGAGTACAGATTGCTCACTAGCAAAGTCATCTGCTAATCTGAGTCCTACCTCAGAGAAAGGAAGCAGAGAGTTCTTATGGTGAATCTCTGCTCCTGCCCTGTGCCCCTGCTTTGTGGTGTAGCCCAGGGGTTGCTCCTATAGCCAGTGCCATTTGCAGTATAGATGCTATCCCCAGGTAAAATAATTAGATGGTCCAGACATGGTTTTCACTGTCATGTAGACGATACCCAGTTGTACTTCTCATTTGTACCTGGGCAGCAGAATGCAGTGAAGGTACCAAATGCAAGTCTGGCCAAAATCTAGGATTGGATGGCATCGGGCTGGCTGAGGCTTAACTAGGACAAGACTAACATACTAGGAGGAGAGCAGTGGTGGCCCAAGAGATTACAGGTCTAAAGTTCAGATCCTCAAGGCTAGAGGCCTCTGCAAAAGTGAAAAATCTATGGGTTATTCTGGATGACAGACCGATGTTTGAGGCTCAGATGTCAGGAGTGATTTAGAGCAGCCTTTGCCATTTTAGGAACACAACCCAGATTAAATCCCTTATCCCCTCTGAAGAAATGGCAATGCTGCGGCATGCTTTTGTGACATCTAGACCAGACTACTGCAACTCTTTTTATGCCTTGGGGTAATAGGGGATGTGCTTGGACACTTGCAGATAGTGCAGAGAGCAGTGGCCAGGTTACTGACAAGCATGGAAAATTCACATCACATGACCCCAGTCCTGCAAGAACTGCACTGGCTGCCACGAAAGTGGCAAATCACCTTCAAGGTTAGGGTACTAACCAATTAAGCTCTGCCAAGGATGGGCCCAGACTACCTGGATGAACCCCTGTCTCCCCACTTGCCCAGGCACCCTCCCTGCTCCACAGATTTGGGCCTTTTGGAGACCCACAGAGCCAGGTTGAAATCCCTGGGTGATTAGTCTTTTGTGGTACCTGCCCCAGAAATATGGAAGACCCTCTCAAGGGGCCAGGAATTCTTCCTCTTTAAAGAACCACTCAGAAACTCTTGAATTGTCCCTATGAACCTTATCAATATAGTTGTTGCTGTTGCTTATTTTATTGTTTATTTTAGTTTATTGTAAGTGATTGTTTTTACAGTGTACTCTGCATGAAGGCTTTGCTTTGTATTTCTGTGTTATGTTGGGTGCCCTGTGCCTCTGGGGAAGGGTGCCATACTAAACAAACTCTACTACTACTACTACCAGTAGTACTACTAGTACTAGTACTACTATATTTAACAGATTATTGGTCTTTATTTAATTTGAAATAGCCACCTGAGTTTTCACCCCTTCTGGCTTCCTCAGTGTAGTGGTGGTCCTTGTGCTTCTACTTCAAGTGAACTGTCTCTTCCTATCAGTATTGTAATAACTTGTGCAGTATCTCTTAGGTGTTAAACCACTGCATGGCAGCCTCCTGGCCTTGCAGCAACTTAATACCCAAGATATGTACCACAAGCTGTTACAATTGACAATGGCAATATTGCAACAATTGTTTTCCTTTTGAATAGGAAATGAAGGAAGATTTGATACCTTTTATTGGACCAACACGTGTATTGAACAAAAATGGAATTATACACAAGCTTTCAGGGCCACACATGTCGCTTCTTCAGGTACTTCATGTGAAGAAGGGACCTGTGTGGCCCTGAAAGCTTGTGTATAATTTCATCTTTGTACAAGACACTTGTTGGTCCAATAAAAGGTATCAAACCTTCCATCATTTTCTGTTTTCCAAGGACCAATATGGTGGGAATTTTCTTTTGAATTGGAAACCCAATTTATTGCATGGGTACAGTGCTGGAGCACTCTTAATAAATATTGGATGGAAAAGCAAAGTCCACAGGAAGTACAGTAGAAGTGAGGACAAGGACCACCATTCCCCTGAGAATCCCAAAGGTATGAAACAATGAGTGTAAAGTGGCAATTCGATACAGTATATAAGAAAGACCTATAATTACTTAACTATATATTGTGGTGAGGGGGTAGCTGATTCATTTCTGTTACAGTGTACTTTACTGCCCAAGAGCAGCCCAGTGACCCACTATATTCACTCTTCTTCCTTGTAAAATCAGGGATTACCTGGAACACCCTCCCATTGTATTTTGAGTTACAGTAAGTCATTGTGCATCTGATTTTTTCCAACATCAGCTTACTCTTTTCTACTAGCTGTTTGTGTAAAGATGTAACTGTTTCTCCTTAAATTTTGCAGCTGGCTGATGGGCAGGATAGGGCTATTGTGATGTCGCCAACAATACAAACCCTGCTAATTGATTGATTCATAGGTTGAAGATAGTGACATAGTAAAATACTGTGCAGAGTTGCTCCACAAGAATGTGCACTGGCACAACAGACATGGCACAAACTCACAGAATTTGTTATTTTACCACAAACTACTGCTTTCTTACGAAGCTCACTGAAATTCATCAGGGCAATCAGACCTTTAACCAAACAATCGACTAAGAGAGTCTTATATTGGCACAAACAGAAAAAATAAACGTCCTTATATTCTCCATACCTGGGCTCCATACCTGTAGTATTAGTAGGTTGAACAAATGGATGTGAACTACTTCACACATGGGCATGCACCTGTAAGCATTCACTGGACACTTGCTGATGCTCTAATATCCATCCCTTGCCCTGTTACCATCCCAAGCCTTATCCGAGATGTTGGTCTGAGTTAGGTGTGGCTCCGAGCACTGCTTTCTGTCATTGTGGGAACTATGCATCTGACCTGGCATACAGCAGGAAATACATGTATGGAGCACATGCTGCATACACAGCCTCATGTGAGCATGCAATATCAATGGCTGTGCTGGTAGAGTGCAGAATGCATTAGGCCATTTGAACTCTGCAAGCCCAATGTCAGGAGGGATTAGATTATGCCAGAGGTCTACCATAACTTGTGCTCATCCATCCTGACACTTGTCCAGTGGACTCAGTCATGCCCTACTGCTACATACCTCCAAGTCTTCTCCTTGCTGTAGAAGACTGGGGAGAACAGGACACTCACTACTGGGATTTGTTATAAAAATTATTTTGGCTTCCATGCCAATTGGATATGTCAGTTCTTACTTTGGCAGCCATGTCTCATGATTCTCTGCTCCCACTGAGTAAGGGACTCACTTTGGTACAGGGCCAGGTTTCCTATTGGAAGCTCATTGTCCTTCATCCTGACTGGCCCATCCCCTTGCACACAGATATGTGCTGACACATTGTGCCACCCAAGAATAGTGCATTTTAGCTCCACATATTTCTCTGGGCCTAGGTGTGCAGACCACAACTGCATGGCCCAGTACATGTTTTGTCTGGTATGTACCAGGTCATATAGTGCATAGGGACCATTATAATAGAAAGTGATCCCACAATACATTTAAGAATGCGTTTCAGTTGTGCATTTCCTTTGGCAGAACCTCTTTCTCTTATTTTTGTCATGTAAATTACTATTTCGCATAATAACTACCAGACTTTTAGAGGCTGCCATTTTGATTTCATCCCTTAATTCCTGATAGAACAGATTGTAGTTTTTAGAATTAGCGTAATCCACACTTTCATCATGAAGCTTTGGTGAAAGTAAAAGAAAGAAATAAAAAGTATTTGTGAAATTGAAATGTGGCAAGGCAGAAATAACATGGCTCATGTTGGGACCCCCACCCCCAAAGCTCACAAGCATTAATCCACCTGCTCCCACAGCCACTGATTGCCAATTAATTTCTTTCTTCTATAGGTGAATATTTTTATTGTGAAACATTTATTTATCCAGGGTAGACCAGCTGAGCTGCAACATGCCATTTTCAGTGGGGTACTGTTTCTACCCATTTCTGGAGCTCGGTGGACTAGAGCACTGGGAGGTTAAGTAATTTGCCCAAGGTCATAGAAGAAGTGTACAGTATACCCCTCTCCCCCCACTGTCTAACTTGCAAAAAATGCAGTACACTTCAGGGAGGTAAACAAATTCAGGCCTAAGAGCGCACTTTTTCATTTATATCAAAATTAAGTGTGTGTGTGTGTTTATATATACAACTTTGGAAAATAAAAGCATTGTTATGTTTAAAAAAGTAGTAACTGATAGAAAAACCTTATGGGATTTAGTAGCACTGGAAACAGGATGACAGAATGGAAAGGATGTCAAGTCTGCAACAGTGTAAAACATTTCAGAAGTATTGACGTCCACTTTTGTAAAGATTTACTTCATTCCATGACATTTAACTTGCAATATCCCTTCACAAAACTCAATTTATCTGGCTTGACGTAATTATAAAGTTGAAAAACCCCCTTGGTGTGTGTGTATATCCTACATGGCCATCTTGTGTCAGGTTAAGCAATAGATGGTTCAGACTTCATACAAAGCTGTTGAAACCACCAGAAACTCCTTTTCTGTGCAGTTTGGCCTCTGCTTAGAGCACTGGAATGATATTACCTGGAGTCTGGGTTCAATTCCCTGTGGGTCACACTTTTCCTTTCTCATTTCTATCCATGAAGCTGTTGAAAGTAATGGTTAAGAATGTCAGTTCACATACAGTACTTTTATGTACTTCAGATGCAGTAACTATATAAACCACTTGAGGTCTCTTTTGACCACTTTTGCAAAGAAATATACCATATCAAGGCACTTCTAGAGATAGCTGACTGTATCAGTTTTCCAAGACATCATCACGAAAACAGATAGCATTTTGATTTCTTAATTTAGACACATTTCCTTTCTCTCTCAAAAAATGACTTATAGGAGTGAAAGTGATGCATGCTGATTTTAATACCAATTTTGGGATACATTTGTATTCATAATACAATCTATATGAAAATAATGCTATAACCTTTACAGAACATCTTTGGAATATGGAAAACAGTAATCTCATTAACTACAGTACTTCAGCTGATTGAAACAGCGTGACTAAATGGCTATTAAATTGAAACTTTAAAGCCCATTTGGTAGCTCTGCTCCTGAAAATTAAAATAGGATTCCATTAAGAAAATAAAATAAGGAAAAATGATCTTTTGTATTTGATTTCCATAGAACTCAAATCAGATTGAAGGAGTTTTTATCAACAGTTAACATTCTTTCATCCCCCTGAGAATAAGAAATTCATTTTGCATACTGTTTAACACCTGCCTCACTGTGACAGAGCAAGCTCTGTCTGTATCCTGGCTATGCTCTTAGAGAATAACCTTTCTGCATGCGAAAGGAACGTTCCACTCCCAGAAGTAAATATTGCTAAATTTGTTCTTCTTTTGCCACAAAGGTGTTTCTTTCTCTGTGTGATCCAGTCCCTGCAACCAATTGCTACCTTCTCTTGGGATTCACCTGCAGTGCCAATCTCTCACTGATTGTCCCCCATGGCAAGACTAGGTGGGGGAGGTCCATCCCGAGAACATATCCAGACCCTGCAGGGAGTCTGGGGTGATGATGCAAGCTGGCAGACAAGCTAGACATCATCTTCTGATGTGTTTTCCATTTCCTCTCTGACCAGTGGTGTGCTACAAATGCCAGTGCATGTGCATGTGGAAGCACACCTGTGCCACATGCTCTACCACCAGCCAGTCCCAATGTGTGTTGCATCTGCTGCCCTACCACCATAACTTGACATACAGGGTAAGTTATTAAAAATTATACAATGGTACTTTCAAAAATAGGAAGCAGACTGACTATCTGGGTCTTTTATTCGTGAGTAAATCTCAGTATAACTCATGGATAAAGATCAAGGCAGCCGCATGTACAGTCAGGTCATAAAAAAATCAGTCTGACCTTTGGAAAGCCAAAATATTACAGCCTCTATATTGGATTCACTGTAGACTGTGAGGGAGAATAGTAGTTTACTCACCTGGTAAAGGTGATTGTGGGGGAATGGCTCTCTGAGGCACTTCACCTACCTTACATCATGGGTTTCGTGTACACCGGATAGGTAGCTTTGATGCACATGTGACATACATTTGAGAACGTCCCCTCTGGGTGTCCCTGGTCACTTGTCATCAGTTTGATGTTTTCCAAAGCTGTATCTGAAATGAGAAAAAGTCATGTTGCCCCCCCCCCACTTGTACCTGGAATAATGTAAATGTGATGGCTTGTGGAGGTATGTAATGTGCAATATTTATTGTCATAGTAATTGCTCATGCGTTGTCAAACATATATCTAGAAATGTTTGTGTCCAATAGTTGTAAGTATTTGACATTGTCACTGTCTTGTATAGGGTGAGGTGTGGAGTGCCTCAGAGAGCCATTCCCCCACAATCACCTTTACCAGGTGAGTAAACTACCATTGTGGGGGATGGTCTCTGAGGCACTCCACCTACCTTACATCATGGGTTATTCAAAAGCAGTGATAAGAAGTCTAGGGTGGGTTAGATGTGATAATGTCATTGTGTCCTGTGCTTGCTGCTAGTAGGACTGCTGTGGCAAAGTTTGTCTTGGACTGGTGAGATACATCCAAGCGGTAATGTCTTGTGAAAGTGTGGATAGTTCACCAAGTGCCAGCAGTGCAAATTTCTTCTGCGGTGGCTAAGTTTCTTTCTGCCCAGGAAGTTGCAATGGCTCTGGTGGAATGTGCCTTTAAGGTTATTGGCTCGGGCATATTGTTGGCTTTGTAAGCCTTGGAAATAGCTGTTCTGGGGTACCCTGCTATGGATGCTCGTGAAGCAGGATGTCCCCTTTGGCGTCCCTGTGTGCTAATGAATTGTCTATCCGATTCGCGGATAGCCTCAGTTTTGGCAATATATGTTGTGAGAAGATGAGTCATGCCTAGTAGTCTGAGCTGTGGGTTGGCCTGAACTTCTTCTGGTGGGAGTTGTCCAGGAATTTCAATGGATTGGTTAAGATGGTACTTGGAGGCAATCTTGGGCCGGAAGGAAGTGACTGGTCTCATAGATATTCTGTTGGGGGAAAAATTGCAGGAAGGGTTCTTTATGTGAAAGTGCCTGTAATTCTCCTACACGCCAGGTGGATGCAATGGCTGTTAGAAACACTGTCTTGAGTTGTAGCCATTTTAGTTGAATGGAATCTATAGGTTCAAAAGGTGGCTTTGTCATTGCTGTCAGCACTAATGGTAGATCCCAAGGTGCGAGCATTGGTTTTTGTGTGGAGCGTATGTTAGCTGCTGCCTTCAGAAAGCGTACAACATCTTGGTGGGATCTGGGAGTCGTGCCTTGTATCTGTCCCATTGCTGCCCCAATGGCTGCCACTTGAACCCTAAGAGATGATGGTGAAAGGCCCAGTTGTAGGCCCTCCTGGAGAAATAAGAGGATGTGAGGAATGGAACATGTGGATGAGTCTATCTTATGGTGCAGACACCATTTGTTGAATGTGTCCCAGTGACATTGGTAAGTTATAAGCGTGGAAGGTTGACGTGAGGAAGCCATGGTGTAAATGATGGAAGGGTGGTATCCTGCCTTCAGCAGTCTCTCCCTTTCAGGAGCCAGGCCGTCAGTTGTAGTTGGCGGAGGTTGGGATGTGTAAGTGGTCCCTGTGTGAGAAGGTCTGGTATGAGTGGAAGATGCCATGGATTGGTTAATGCCATGGAGACCAGTGTTGCAAACCATGTTCTTCTCGGCCAGTGAGGTACCACCAGAATGATGTGTGCCCTGGACATGCGGATCTTGCATAGTACTTGAACAATGAGTGGAATGGGGGGAAAGACGTATGCTATGTGAAAAGTCCATTCGGCATAGAGTGAGTCTACTCCTCTTGCCCTTTGGTCTTTGAATCTGGACCAGTATGTCTTGCATTGATGGTTCTTGTGGGATGCCATGAGATTGATCTCTATCGGGCCCCATCTCTGGTCGAGCTGTTGGAATATGTGCAGGTGAAGTTTCCATTATCCCAGGTGAATCATCTCCCGACCGAGCCAGTCTGCAGTGATGTTGAGTTTGCCCACCAGGTGGATTGTGGATATTGATTTCAAGCTTGTTTGAGACCATGCTAGTAGCTTGGATGTTTGTGACATCATTGCCCTGCTTCTTGTGCCGCCTTGCTTGTTTATGTAAGCTACCGTGGTCTGATTGTATGACCGGATTTGCTCGTTTGTTTTGGATGAGTTTGGAGAAGTGCAGTAGTGATTTGAATACTGCCTTCATTTCCAAGACGTTGATCATGAGTTTTGTGTCGGACATGGACCATTTTCCTTGAGCGGTATGCTGTCCTAGTACTGCTCCCCAGCTGGAGAGGCTTGCGTCCATATCTATTGATATGTCTGGGGTGATGTCTAGTGGCATACCCTGGGTCAGTCTGTGTCTGTTTGTCCACCAGTTGAGGCTTGACTTTACTCTGGGTGGCAGAATGACTTGTCTGGTTAGGTCATACGCATGCCCATGATTGAGAAGGAATGCCATTAGAGGTCTTGCATTCCATCTGGCCCATGGGACTGTGTCGATAGTAGAGGACATTAGACCTAGCATTTGCACAATGTCCCACAGTGTCGGATGTTTTGCCAACTGTAGTCTGTGTGCTGTTGAAATGATTGTGTCGATTCTGGAGAGAGATGGAGTAACTAGTCCACTTGTTGTGTCTATTAGAGTGCCTAAGTGTTCTATGTTGTGAGTGGGTATCAGTTGACTCTTTTTGGCATTGAGTACCCAGCCGTGATGCTCTAGACATTGTACCACCATTTGCGTCTCCCTTATTGATTGCTGTAGCGATCTTGTCTGGATGAGCCAGTAGTCCAAGTATGGGATTACATGGATGCCCTGTTGTCAGAGGTGTGCTGCTATAACTACGAAACCTTTGTGAATACTCGGGGTGCTGATGCTAGTCCGAATGGCAGCACCTTGTACTGGTAGTGCTGGCCTAGAATGCAGAAGCGTAGGAATCTGTGGTGTGAGGGTCGCATCGGAACATGGAGGTAAGTGTCTTTTAAGTCAATAGATGTGAGAAAGTCTCCCTGGCAGAGAGATTTGAGTGTGGACCTTGTCATCTCCATCTTGAATGGGATGTAGCGTACTGACTTGTTGATGTATTTGAGGTCCAGGACCGGCCTGTATCCTCCTGTCTTCTTTGGCACCATGAAGAATATGGAGTAGATGCCGGTACCTTCTTCTTGCCTTGGGACTGGAGCAATGGCATTGTTGTGTTGTAATTCATGAATTGCTGTAGTAATGTGGGCTGCTGTGTACTTTTGCATGGAAAAGGTTGACTGAAGCATTCTGTGTCCTCTTGGTGTTTTTGTGAACTGTATTGCATAACCTTTTCTTATGATCTCTAGAACCCATTTGTCTGTGGTGGTGTCTTCCCATTCTTGCAAGAACATTGTCAGTCTCGCACCCACTGGAGTGTGGCCTCGCGTTGGAAGTGCGTAGTCAGGCTCTGGAATTGTTGCATCGGTTGTAGTGTCCTCTGCCTCTTTGTGTAGATCCCCTACCTCTGTATCTGTTGTAGTGGTAGGGGGTGGAATAGTTTTGTCGGAAAGTATTGCCATGGAATATGTAGCTACCTCATCTCTTGTTGCGAAAGGAATGGTGCAGACCTCGGAAGCGGGTAGGAAGCTATGTGGATGTAGTCTGTTGTCTAGCTAGGAGCCTGCCATCTTCCTTTCCTTTGAGGTACTTCTCTAGTGCCTGTCTGAAAAGCATGTCACCTTTAAATGGAAGCTTGTGTAGTGTGGCCTTTGATTCCTTGTAAGCATCCCAGAGTTTCATCCAGAGTGACCTCCGTGCCCAGTTAACGATAGTTGCTGATCTAGCATTTATCTTCAGTGAGTCGACCGCCATGTCTACCAGATATTTAGTAGAGATAATGGCATTTTCTAATAGAGAGGACTCATGTGATTTCGCAGGAATGGACTTTTGTAGTTCCTAGAGTCAAGTGTGCTGCGCTCTGGTGGCATAAATAGCTGTTGTGGCCACCCTGCTACCCAAGCCTGCTAATTCGGCATTCTTTTTTAGGTGGTCCTCAAGTTTTTGGGCTATCGGGTCGTGTAGACCTGATGCGGACTCAGTGGGGGGTACCGTCTTTTTGTTTAGTGCCGCGATCTGAGGGTCCATGGCGGGTGGGGTACACCATAGTGCTAGTTTGTCCTCCTGTAGTGGGTACATTCTGTCCCATGATTTCCTCTCTGGAATTCTGGCTGGTTCCGAGGAAGATCATTCTTTGAGAACAATCTCCTTGATGGCTTTGCAGACAGGAAAGGCCTCTGCTAGTTTCGCAGTGGGTTGTAGTGACGGTAGTAGCTTAGATGCAGGGGCAGGTGTGACAGTGTCGATGCCCACTGTTTCCATGATGTGGTGCACCAGAGGCGGGATTTGGTCTGGGAAGCACCACTTTGCTGTGAGGGTTTGAGGGTCTTGGTCTAGACCTCCCTCTTCCTCATCAGAAGAGTTGCTGGAGTCGACCTGGGGGTGTGCAGGGTGTACACGGTTTCATCTGCATATCTGGTAAAAGATGCGTGCCTTTTCTTAGTAGGGGGTGATTGCATCTGTTGATGTTTGGAGAGCTGTTAGCTGGTGTAACATCACTGTCAAAACCTACTGTTGTGCTTGCATGAGCTGGTTGTTTTGTAGTAGCACTTTAATGGTCTCTGAGTTTTGTTGGTTGTCCGGAGCAGGTGAAGGGGGGGAGCAGTCATCCTCCGGGTCGTGTGTTTCAGTGTGTGTCGTGGATTCCTCCACACAGGATGCACAAAGTCTGCCTGCATGTAGATGTGTCAATGGAACTTTGCACTGTCCGCAGCTCTTTGGTTTAGACATGGTTACCTGATGATTAAATAGAGAAGATATGCTTAGTGGTGTATTACTGCTTGTACCTGATTTAGCAGTAAGTGACTGAGTCAAAATTGCTGACAGTGTTAGTAATTGTGTGACCTACAGAAGCTGTGCAAAGACAGGTTGTAGTAAGTAGTAATAAGTGCTGCAGCATGGCATGGTATTGTGGTGTTGTGCTCCTTGGGAATGCAGCAGTATATGCTGCTCATGTGGAAGTGGTATGCCTTTAAGGGGTTGGTATGGCTTTAAGGAATGGGTTTGTGTAGCTGCAATGCTGCAATACGAGAGAGGGGACTGCTGCTGGCAAATGACTGCATGGTTTGAGAGCTGTAGATGGCCTGGCTGGGCTTTGATGAATGTGGGCTTTACAGAATCTATCGTATTGCGGTGAACGTAAAGTTTAAGGTGTGGTATGCTGAACATGATGGGACAGTAGTGCAGCGCTGGCTGACGGAAGTGCTGCACGTAGCACAGTTCATCATGAGACTTGTGTGGCAGTCTCGCGAGTGTGAAGTGGCCAATGGTGTAGCGTGATGTACGTGTAAGCGCTAGAAGAAGCATGAAGAATGAGGAAGTGATCACGCAGTGAGGCATGGGTGCGGACACCTCTGGGGGCCATAAAATAACATCTGCTATGCTCCATATTGGAAGTAGCATCTGAGGCAGCCAAGCAGCATAGGAGCAGATGGGAGAACAGTTAAAATGTCCCTGATATGCAGTGGCAGCAGGCAAAATTGCACAAAGCAGATATGGGGATGCATTGGAGTGGCATATGAAGCATGGCTGAGTATGGGACTGCTGTTGTTGTGGACTTAGCATCTGGGACTGCTGCAGGAGGGGTGCCCAGAGCACTGTACAGATATGGCCACGTTGTGGGTGACTGCACAAATGATTCTTGCAGCATCTGTGACCGCAGAGTAGGGGTGTACAGAGAGTTGAGCCAGGAGGCGGCAGTTCACATTGTAGCAATGAAAGGAAAAGTTATCAGCTGCAGCATTTCAGTGGTGGTAGTAGTGTAACGTCTGGCACCGCTAAATTAGGGGTGTCCAGAGCACTATCAGTTGTAGTTAAGGTGCTAGGGAAGTTGTGAGCCTGTAAATAAGTTGCAGCAATAGGGTAGGCTGTGGAGCAGTGAAAGTAAACGTGAGCTTGTTTGTAAGTGGAGTGAAGATGAACATTGTGTATTGCACACCAATCCTATCTGTCTCATGTCTAACCTGCAGAATGTGTTGTGCAGCATACCGATGTGCCAAGAAGACACAGAACTATCTGTTCTGTCTGAACAGACATTGTAATCAAATAGGTGCAGAGGTATAATATGAAAGTGTAGTCCTACCTTGAGATAACTTGGTAATAGTTTGGTGATCTGGAGCTCTGGAGTAGTGCGACAACCTGTGTGAGATGCACAAATTGAACTGATGACAAGTGACCAGGGACACCCAGAGGGGACGTTCTCAAATGTATGTCACATGTGCATCAAGACTACCTATCCGGTGTACACGAAACCCATGATGTAAGGTAGGTGGAGCGCCTCAGAGACCATCCCCCACAATCACAATACTGGCTACTGCTTCAAGACCTGTAAATATATGTAAACCACCCCAAATTCTGGGCTTTCCTAAAGTTATTCCTCTTTTCCTGTCCCCGATCTCAACACCCTCCTGTCCCAGGACTGCCAAAGAGGAGACTGATAGGGCAGTCACAGCAGTACAGGAGCCCTGGTACAATGTCAACCAGGACTTCACAGTTTAAATCTGTCACTGTTGCCACTCGGCACCCTCTGACCTCAGATCCACTCCATTGCTCAGGAGGCTGAGGCAGAAGGCACACAAAACAAAAACACCACCTACTTTCTTTCCCTGGCCTAGGAGTAGAACACAGCTGGGGAATGAGTATTGTGAAACGTGGTAGCAATGTGCACAATGCACAAGAAAAACCTGGAGCTAGTCCTCCATAGTTAAATCAGACCACTCACCAAGTTTAAAAGGCTGTCACAGCTCCTACAACAAAAACAGAGCCAGGAAACAGTGAATTAACCACATGTGGCACAGTTATAGAGGTTTCCCAGCCTAAGGGAAAGCACTGGGGCTGGGAAAAACAGAGCACTACTATGCATGTGCAGCAACAGCAGAGCCCTAGCAACCAAGGCCTATTTTTGTATTGCACAGCAATAAATGCAATAAAAAATTTTAAAATGAAAAAAAAAACAGTTTTTCTTTCTTTTTTGAGTCACCAAAAAAGGGGCACATTGTATAATTGTAATAAGCCATGACAGGGTGTGGGTTATCCTGGGAAGTATCCTCTTCTGGTGTGGATTTGGTTACTTGGCCTACAGCCTCATGACCAAACCACAACAAGTGTGGGTAAATCCCAGCATAATCCACACCATGTCATGGTTTATTGCTTAATTCAAGTTCACAGTAGTGTCTATGTGTGCCTTTTCCAGTCACCAATTTTCAAATAAATAAATCATTATCGTTAGTTTGTAGCCACCTTGTAAAAGTGATTTTCTCTAGCATCTCTGCACTTGGCTTCCTGGCAGACTTGCAAGAATGGTGGAGAAAAGCCATTCCCTAAGACAGACTGCAAAATAAAATTATAACATTGGTTGGACATTCCCTGCTTCCAGATTAGCTAAATAAGTTTTGAGACTCATGTGTAACTCCCCAGTGAAAGCACAGTTGGAAAAAGTTCCAAGCAGTCGGATTGCAAATATCGGTAAATCACATGCAGAATTTCAGCCACTTCACTCATCCCTGACTTCAGTCATAAACATGGCTGCCACCCTTACTCACTTAAAATCATTAGTCAAATTGGCCCTAAACACAAAACTCACTTATATTAAAAAATAATAATTGAAAGTTACTTCCTCTCATGATTCCCTCCTCACATAAGGTGTCAGTGTGGCTCAGTTGGTAGCACATCTGCCGTTGTGACAAAGGTTGTGGGTTCTAGTTGCACAGTAGGATTGGGCTCATACGATCAATGTTGGCACCTTAGTGCAATACTAAAGGGGTGCTGTACTGTTTGGATATGCCACCCTTCAAATGAGATGTTAAGCCAAGGTCCCTTCTGCTCATCTTTGGTGCTGCCATGGTGGGTGCCCAAATGAAAGTAAAAGAACTCATGGCACATTTCACAAGAGTAGGAGTATTTCATTAAAAGTAAAAGAATATATATACATCATAAATGAAATCAGCAACAAAAGAAAAGTATTTCATAAACAAAAACAAAAACCATAATACATAACTACAATAAAAAGAACATATAACATTTTTGCAGACAACATTCCTTATTGAAATGCCCCTGAAAAAAGAAAATACAGTACCTCTACTGTATGGCCAGTATGCTACTTTAATCTACCTTAGTCAATATCCCTAAATTTAAAAAAGATTTCCTAAGCTGCTGTATTTTTGAATTCATATATTTAACTTTTTTGGCCTGAGAAAGTCACTTAAGACATGTAGAGATCATGTTTACTGTAACCTGAGGACATAGCTATTTTTGTTGTACATTGACATTAAAGTGCATCTTGCCTGCCACGTGTAGTTTTTACATATTGCAAAAAATACTTCCAATGTACTGCCATTATATTTGTCCTATTCATGTGAGAATATACAGGTACCTAACACAACATTTTGATATGATACAGTAGACAACAAAGTATCCTGCATTCCCTGCTCAATATTGCCGTGAAGACCTGCTATAAATACACTCTAATTTCAACTTGTTTCAAGACATCCTTGACAACTACTTCTTGCACATTCCCTTTCCTCCAGTTTCCTGGGCTTCAAATTATTTTTGACTGATAATTTAACATAGATGCTTGACCATACAAGTAGAAATGCAGCGAATTTAAATTTCACCAGTACTTTGCGTTGTCACTCTGCTACACGGAGTGGCCAATGCAAAAGGCGAACTAAGTCAAAGTGACAATAATATTGGCAGCCCTTCACACACACATTCACCAGAATTAATGTGCATCCCCAAAATGCTCATGTCTTGTGTCCAGAAAACTCCCCAGTGCTGATGGTGATGAAGTGAAATGAGAGCACAAGAAATGCAAAGTCTCCCAGAATTAATGGCACACTCAGACGTCATGTGTACAGTAGTCACACACGTCACCAGAATTAATTTGCATCCCCATAATGCTACTGTCTTGTGTCCAGAAAACTCCCCAGTGCTGACAAAGTGAAATGAGAGCGTAACAAGAAATTCAAAGTCTCCCAGAATTAATGGTGCACTCAGTCATGTGCACAGTGGTCACACACAGTCACCAGAATTAATTTGCATCCCCAAAATGCTACCAAAATGATACTGTCTTGTGTCCAGAAAAGTCCCTGGTGCTGACAAAGTGAAATGAGAGGGTAACAAAAAATGTGAAGTCTCCCAGAATTAATGGTGTACTGCAAATGCACAGACAGATTAAGATTGTGCTGCATACTCAAGAGATACAGATGCAAAGGCACAACAACACCTAACCAGTGCTCACAAGTCACAAATCCAAATCTGGAAAAGAATATCTTTTGCCAGTTGGGGGTGAGTGCACGGCAGTAATAGTCCACTACCAGTAAAGATACCACAGAGCAGTATAAAAAATGTATGCAGGTGCAGTGGATAGCAGGTTCACACTGCTGCAATTACTCTGTGGCACAATAAAAGATGTCTGATTTAATAGCATGCATCACACACACACTCACACACACTACAAGTAATGTCTAGCAAATTGAAAACCTTTAGCAACATAACCAAATGTTCTAAACAAACTGAAATGATACAGTGCTACACCACAACAATCAGCAAAAAAATTTTAAGAATTACTGAAAATATTACTGTGTGTACATTAACACAGTTATGCAAGAAAAATATAACTAAAACAGAAAGACTGCCTTTTTCTCCCAGTTAATCTACTACATCACAAATACGCCCCTCCCCCAAAGCACACTTCACTGTACACAGACTGACTGTTCCAAATTAACATTCAGAATCCACACACAAACAATAAACACTCGATGATATGAGCACAGGTGGGTTTCCTACCAAGGACGTCAGCAGGCATACGCAGTGTACACAATTACATACACTTTTCTGTGCGGGGGGGTGCTGTTTTCACAATGTCCTTCCTTGTCCAGCCTGCTCCGTTTGTCAGCAGTTTTTTTTGCTGCCCTTCTGATGCCAAAAAATACCGGGCCAAATCCACACTAAAAAGCATGTTGGGGGGGGGGTAAACTGGTCTGTGCCTCATGCTTGCACATACCTCCTCTCTGCTGTAGTCCTGACTCCTGCCATGTGCACGCTGTCCTTCCTTTTTGCCTGGCCTGGAATAGAAACAGCTGCCTGCCATGCCATGCGGTCACACGAACAGTCACTCCCAAAAACGCTGATCCCCCAAACTTAGGCCATTGCCATCTTTCCTGTTAGTGTAAGTGAACGGACCGAGCATGTAATGTCACAGTTGATGATGTATGTGACCTCACAACCAATGACAGGGCGCCGCCTGGTCCGTTCCTCTTACTCGCACCTCTGCCCCTCGGACCTGAACTTTTCTTTCCCTCCTCAGGACCGAGGTAGTACAATAAAAGCAAGGAGCCTCTCCAGTGCTCAGTGCCTACTCTGTAGCCCAGGAGAGTTCCAGAGCACTGGAGAGAAAACCGTGAGGGAAGCCGTTACCTGACCTGACGTCCGACTCCTGTCCTGATATCCAGAGCTGCCATCTCTGATTCGAGAGACCGTCCAGAGAGAGCACCATAGCTGACAGCCAGACTGGCATCTAGAAGAGAGAGACAAATGTTGGCTGTTACTGATTTGAACAACGTTCTAAAAGGAGCGTAATCACTATTTTTTTGACTAAAATAAAGAGTAGCAGCTGGGCTTAAAGTGTTATGAGTGACCACCATGACCGGAGCAACTGCAGAAGACACAACAACAGCAGTGAGGAATCTTTATTATTATTCATTTTAGGACCAAGTCTCCTCCATCTGCATAGTTTGGGCAGCAAAGTTATTTTTTTTATTTCATGATGGTCTGGTAGGTCACCCCACCCCCAAGCAATGGCGTCAGGTGCCCAGGTTGGTTGGAGAGCTAAGGTTCCATAGATGGATAGATAGACAGATAGATAGATAGATAGATAGATAGATAGATAGATAGATATGACAAATGACCCAAAATCCTTACTAAACATTTCATTTCTACCCCTATTGCCCCTAGCTTATAGCGTGAATGCAACAACTTCCCAAATGGTGCCACATGCAACTGGAATACTAAACCTGGCTTTCTATACACTGTTTGCATGTGCCACAAAACAAATTTCTGTGGCCGAAAAAAAAAATGTTATCAAAACAGTGCAGCTGAATGGCAGTAGAGACTGGAGCCGTGTGTGACGCCTGTGCCCTAAAACACCCAATAGCATTCTGGGGCTGAGCATTTTAAGGGAGCCATGGAATCTGACCTTGGCCCTCTTATTTTGTGCTCAACCTGCCCAATCACCCCAAAGAATGATCCTTTAAATAATTACCTTAATTTGTTGAGTGCAGAGGCTATACAGCTTGGCAACTGCCCTATATACTTTTCGTGGGTGGTGTGTGGTGTGGGTAGGTGGGTTGTGTGGGTGTGTGGGTGGGGTGGGTGGGTGATGGGGCAGATTGTGGGTGCTAGAAGAAACTAAGTGGGGGGAATGTATGCATAGTTTCTGGGAGGTGGGTGGATGGGTCATACTGTACAGTAAGTGGGTGGGGGTTAAAAGTAAAAAAAAGTGTTTTAAAATGAAAAGAAATTTGGTGTCAGTTATGAAAATCACATTGTTAGCCACAGTTTGAAGTTTCCAACTTCTTCAGTGAAGTCTTAATTCACTGTATCTGTACATGAAAGCTTTCCTGGACAGTACGTTTGGAGCTGGATATTCAAACTGTGCCATTCTGGGGCGCAAGCCCTTGCGCTGCTCAAAAAAGTTGCGCTGGGGTGTGGCCGGGGCGATATTCAACAGAGTTGCTCTATTGAGCAACTCCTTTGAATATTGCCCCTCGGCCACAGCAACTTGCGCCACCGCAAGTGGTCAGAGTGGAGCATTCAGATACGGTGGTGCAAGTTCCATTGCGCCATGCACAAATTTCTGATATTCAAAAGGTGACAAGCAAATGGGGCCATAATTTATGCAAGGTGCACGGGGCGCCATTTGCATCTAATTATGGCCCCATTTGCATGCCATTAGCATGCAGGTGTGCCAATCCCCTATGACTTGCGCCTGGCGCCCTGCCAGGCAGCAGCTTTCAGGGACTGATGCCCCCTGCAGCCCGATCGCGGGCAGAACAGTATTCTTTCCTTCCCCCCCAGCAGCCCAATCAAGTGTAATGTAACCCCCGTAGCCATCCCATGGACATAACATCCGTCCCCCCTCACAGCAGCCCGATTATGGCATAGCATAGATTACACCCCTCACTAGCCTGATCGCGGGCATAACGTCAACCCCCTCAAAGACCAATATCCTGGTGGTCCAGTGGACTGCGAAGCCTGATCGCGGACTTGAAGGAAACTTTCTCCCCACTAGCCCGATCCACGGGCATTATGAACTGCTCCCCAAAGACCAATATCCCTGGTTGTCCAGTGGACCACAAAGCCCGATCGCGGGCTTTAGGATCTCCTTCCCCCCCCACACTAGCCCCATCGCGGGCATAAGAACTCATTCCCACCAAAGACCAATATCCCTGGTGGTCCAGTGGACCCGCGAAGCCCAATATCACAGGCATAAGGTCAAACCCACCCCCCAATGTCAATATCCTTGGTGATCTAGTGGCCCCACACCCACCCACCCATGGAGCCCCACCACCCAGATCCCCCCTGTCAGCTGGTGGTGGCACACCCACCGACTGCTGCCAATGCCCGCCTGACTGACAGCTCGGTGAGGACTGCACCCATTGGTTCAGAGCAAAGCCAATGGGTGTGCAGACTATCTAAGGCAGTCAGATATGTGAATGAATTCATTCCATATCTGGACTTACTGTTGATGGAGCTGCCGCCCATTGGCTCTTGCTCTGAACCATGGGCTGGCAGCTCCACTGAGCTGTCAGTCAGCGGTGGTGGGATGGAAGGCGGTGGGTGCTGCTGCCCACTGGCTGACGGGGGAGTGGGGTGGTGGGGCTCCGTGGGTGGGTGGGGTGGGGGCACTAGATCACCAGGGATATTGGACATTGGGGGTGGGTTTGACCTTATGCCCACGATCGCGCTTCGAGTCCACTGGACCACCAGGGATATTGATCTTTGGGGGAAGGGTTCTTAATGCCCGTGATTGGGCTAGTTGGGGGTGAAGGTAGGTTTTAAAGCCCGCAATCGGGCTTCCAGCGTCCACTGGACCACCAGGGATATTGGTCTTTGGGTGGGTTGCCGTTATGCCCGTGATTGGGCTAGTGGGGAGGGTTACTCTACTTATGCCCACGATCGGCTGCTGCGGTGGGGAACAGTATGTTATCCCGCGATCGGGCTGGGGGTTACTATTATACCTCGCGATCCGGGCTACGGGGGGGCACAGGGAACAAGTGGAGGGCCACCCACAGGTGGCAGCTGCTGTGTTGCGCCCTGCAATGCGGCAGCTCACCTGTGGGTGGCCCTCGACTTAATCCTTTTTTTTTTGGCTCAAAGTTGTGCAGGCGCAGGTAGGGGGTTGCGCCTGCACAACTCTGCACGGCCCAGCTGAATATCGGGCTGTGCAGTTTATGCATGGTTCCTCCCCCTCCGGTTGAGCATGCCTTCATTAGCATTGCGCTGTTGCTCAGCATGACTTGGGGGGCGCAACTGCCTCCTGCTGAATATCGCAGAATGGCGCAATTTCGGACTTGCGCAGGCACAACCCTATTGCGCATGGCGCAACCCTTTTGAATATCCAGCCCTTTATGTTTTATTTCATTTAGTTTTTACTGACTGGCAAAGGAGGGCTAGACAATGCTGCCTATTTTCAGCCTCGTCCGGGTTTTGGGGGGGGGAGGGGTTTACAGATGCAAACCAACTGAAATTGAACCAGATTAAGCTGTTTGTGTTTTTTTTTTTAGTGACTGGAGGAAATTTGGCCAGAACATCAAGCAGTTTCCCCCAATCGTTTTGAAAAGTGCCATGGGATATTTAACGTCCTTCTGAACAACCACCAGAACAGGCTAACAGGACCTCAGTGTCTCATCTGAATGATGGCATGGCACACGGTGACAATAAAGCAGCCAGTCAGTTCTGGTGTTTAGATCACAGTGAAGTGTGTGAATATTTGATCCAAGTACGAATTATGTACCTGGGCAACTGGACTAGTATAGCTGTCAATGGCAGTCAGTGATAGTGTAGCACCACAGCAGCAGTCAGACTTTCCACAGCTGTATATTTCTTCTTTTCAATTCACTAATAAGTTGTGTAATTTTGGAAGTGGTCAGATGCTTGGAGTCAAATTTGTTGTTCTGATGAAATATGTTTTTTTACTTTCTGTTTTTCCCCACTCCTACTGCCCAAGTCTGATCTATCTCTCAGATTCCACAAGCCACTCATGCCCCAACTGCCGAGGAGTCTGCTCCTAGAGTACACACACTCCTATTTTTACCTCAAACCCCCCCGGATAACCCCTTCCCCCGGGTGGGGTGAGGAAGGGACCCTCCTACCTTCCTCAACTTAAGAGGACTGTGGCACAACAGAGTCTGCCCATGGAGCCTGTGGGTGTGCAGTAGCATGGAGAGATTGTCACCAGGACTGGCTGGAGCCATTTTCCTCTGTTCTTGCGCTCCCATCCGACATCGGCATGGAAGGGGCCAATGAGACAGAGGTACATAGACGTGCCTCCACTCAGGTCTTTATCAACGTCAGCTCCCCCCTCCCTATGTCTGATGCTTTCCCCATCCGCACTGCCAGATGCCAGTGACCCCTGAGAGGTGGCAGTATCACAGTGGGGCTAGCTTCCTCCCCTCCCATTGAGAAGGAGAGCAAGCTGTCAGGCACTCAATCCTTCTCCACCCCTGCCAACCCCCGGTGGCACGTGCTTGTTCCCAAACATTGGTCACTGGTGGTGCATGGCTCAACCTTCAGCGTTACTGGGCCAGTGAATATTATGGATTTTAGCTATACAGTCTGAACACCATATCTTGCATGGAAGCAGAGCAGTATGGCTTAAGACTTTTGTGGGTGTTCAGGGGGAGTGAAGAGTGCTGTTATGACAAAATTATATGTGCACTGCAGCATATAAAGAGACAGAGAAGTTAGTGCCTGAATGCTCACTAATGTACAGCCATCCATTGTATGCTATTGTGAGTAATGACTAGAGGGACTTCCTCAAACCATTACTCACGCACATTCAGGCAGTAGTCTCCCTCTGTCTTTCTCTATATGCTGCAGTGCACATATAATTATTGTTTTTCAGGAACACATCCTCACACAGATATACATGCTCAAAACAGTGTGGGAACCATTGTGTTTACCTGTTCAAAGTTTATTTCTGATTTAGCATATTATAATATTCTCTGTATGGGAACAGAGGTATGGCTTGGTGTGTGTGTGTGCGTGTGTGTGTGTGTGTGTGTGTGTGTGTGTGTGTGTGTGTGTTGCCAGGGGGGAGCTACAGGAAAAAACTGTGGGAATTGGATATCCGAGTGAAATTATAAATACTAATGTGGCACTAAATTTTAGCTCTGGCATTATATGGAAAGGCTCCCAGTGTAATGTCAGAGATAAATAGTGATTTGCCATAGTAGTATTTGTAATTTCATTCCATATTTTGGCACTGGCAAGCCTCAGTGGCATGCCCAGGTTTGAAACTGCCATACTGGTTCTTTTGTATAAACTGTCTTTAAAAAAACTCTGACCCCCTTCTGGAGCACATATGTGCTTGGACGTGGGATGGGTACATGAAGCTATGTGAAGATGCCCAATTTGCAAGTGCAACTGGTTTCATCAAGTTCCAGGTGTGGATATTTACCCTCCAGTGACGACCATCCTCCCAGCTACTCCACCTGTACTTCTGACTCACTGGGGGAGGATGGCCATTGCATGGAAAATAGCCATGCCTGGAACTTGATGAAACGAGTTGCACCCTGAAAAGTTGGGCATCACACAGCTTCATGTACTCCTCTCCTGTCCCAACCCATATGTGCTCCAGAAGGGGAGCTTCCTCTCTGTAGTCCCTCAGCTGTAAGACAAGTGCCTGGTGTGGGAAAATAACCAGCAGCAGCCTTGTAATATCCCAGCCTCAGAGGTGAGTATGCTACCTGGAAGCCACTGAAACTGCTTTGCTCGTCAGTGTGTGTGTGTGTGTGTGTGTGTCTGTATGTGTGTGTGTGTTGGCCTAGAGTAGAACCATACCTCTCAACCTCTCAGCATTAAAAATCATAGTACTGGCCTTCAAAAATCATACCAAAGGGCCAGAATGTGTAGCACTTTCTTATGTTAAACAATGTTATGTCTACAGATAGTGGGACTGGGCCCCATATACTTAGTGATAAGGAATGTTTCAATCAACTTAATTCAATTATTTAATAGTTTGTGTGTTCAGAAATAGTTCAAACACTATGAGGAACATCAGTAAACTTGTGAGGAGCCATTGTAAATTTGAGTATGAAAATCATAGCGCTATGCGGAGTTCATAGCAGTTGAGAGGTATGAGTAGAGCAAGGAACGGTTACTCAGGCCCTGGTATTGTGAAGATTGGGGTAGGGGAGTGTTGGTGAAAAGCAGTGCCATGCCAAAGCCCTCCCCTGTGGGCACTGAATGAAATAGCCACACTGAAATAGTACTACATGGTCATACAATTCTTTTATTTTTGACTAGTTACAATTTTATGAAAAACAACTTATGCTTGTTACAACCTTTCAAAATGTGTGAAATGGTGTTATTCAGTAAGTTCAAAACTCATTAGCAGTTGCTTAACTGCAATCTAGAATTACTTCAGCACAACTGGTAACACACTGTAGTGTAAACTGCTGCTAAGCATTCCTTAGGAAAAAAGTGTTAATGTGTGTTTGACACTAGGCTACTTCATTAAATGTACCTTTGCTAGTGTTTCTAAAACTTCAGCCTTATAGCTGATGTCATAGTGCAAGACACAGCATTTACTTCTGGGTTCCATCCAGGCTTTTGTGACACTGTTGCCAACTTGTTCACTGGGAAAGCAGTGATCTTATAGACCAAAACTGTAAGTTGAAAGTAATGACATTTATATTATGTTTTTTTTTTATTCCATCTTGCAAGATGATATGCAGTATTTCTCACTGGTTTTGTTTTGTCTTGCAAGGATGGAATCCGCACAGAAGAGAAAACATGTGTCTGGCACCCAGCAGAGGAAGGCAAAATGTGCCCGGCAAGAGGAGACAGCACAACTGTCAAAAGTTATAGCCTTTTTTCTAACTCCGTAAATAAAACAAAAAAACAATAATCATTAGTTTTATTTCATGTGTTTTGTAAAGAGGGATTATTGCCTCCCTCTTATGGCTTACGGTACCCCTACCAATACACCCTAACATCCCTCTAGCCTTACCTACTGCTTTAGTGGTCTGCTTGGATGATTTCATGTCATCTGTGATGATGATGCCCAAGTCTCCTTCTCCCCTTGTGATTGCCAGCAACTCCCCTCCCAAACTATAGGTGGCTTCAGGGTTTCTCTGCCCTATGTGCATGATCTTGCACTTCTTTGTGTTAAAACCCCATTTGCCACTTTTCCGACCATTTTGCCAGTTTATTCAGCTCTCTTGTCATTTTGCACACCCCATCTGGATCATCTACTCTGCAGATCTTGGTGTCATCTGCAAACAGACAAACCTTACCTTCAGTCCATTTGTAATGCCACTGATAAAGATATTGAAGAGGACTGGCCTCAGGACTGATCCCTGAGGTACCCCACTTGTGACTTGCACACTTCTGTCCCCCTTGTGTCTATGGTGCTGAACTGTGGGCCCTGCCCTACCTTCTCTTTGCATTCATTACATACTCAGTTGTGCTGCAATTCATATTAAAACTGCTGTTTCATTTCAGGCATGTTGAAAAATCTGCACACTCTGTGGCACCTGCGGAGTGACCTGAAGGACCATCCTCAACTTGGTAAGTCATTTTTACAGTGTATGATAGGTTTTAGTTTGAGTTTTTTAATGCTATTGTTCCTCTCTGACATTGCTGTTCTTTTTTCTTTTTGTTTTCATTTTAGGGATGGTATTGGTAAGGAACTGGCATCTACTGGAGTGCCACAAGTTGATCTCCTTGGAGAATCAACTGCAACTCCTGTATGCAGTACCCTAACCATCCCTAGTGAAGCAGTTCCTCTAACTAGAACCTCATCTTTGGCTGAAGAACCTTTCACTTCACAGAATAGAGAAGGAACTATAACTGGAGTCCCGTCAGTGTGTGATGAAGAACATGCAGCTCAGCAGAGCAGTATCATGGACAGTGTTCCAAGAGGGGAAGATATCCAGGCACAGGATGAGAGTGACATTGGGTTCTATGACCGCCACACACTGACAGAAGTCCAAAAGAAGATCATCTTAACAAGCCAGTGGCCAGCAGCAGTATCGACGTTTCAATTCCCAGCTGCTTCAAGAGTACAAATTCTCACAATACTCTAAGCATCTGGATGCAGTGTTCTGCGGACTGTGCTTTGTTTACAACTCCTGCAAGAAAGCAGTCTTGGTATTGATGCCAATGACTGACTGGTCCAATGGGAAAAGATTCTTGAGAGGCACAGCAAGTCTAAAGAATATGGGAATGCCACAGCAAGGGAAAATGCATTTATAAGTGTATGTGATGGAAGACAGACATCTGCCTATCAGTCTCTTCTGAAGCAGGATCAGAAAATGACCGAATGTACAAGACATGCTCTGCGTCAGAGTGTAAAAATCCTTCTCCTTTGTGGCAGAAATAATGTAGCACTGAGAGGCAGGCTTCAGACCACTGGGAATTTCAGTGTACTTCTTCAGTATACAGCGGAGTTGGATATGGTCTTCAAAGAACACCTGGAATTTGTACCACAAAATGCACAGTACACATCGGCACAAATTCAAAATGAGTTGATACAGCTGATGGGTCTGCAGATTCAAAGAAAAATTCTGGCACAAGTAAAAGTGGCAAAATTCTTCAGCTTAATTGCAGAAGGGACCATTGACATTTCCATGAAGGAGCAGATAACCCTGGCAGTGCAATATGTTCATCGAAATGGAAATGGAACAGTGGAACTGCGAGAAGATTTTATAGAGTTTTTGGAAGCTTTTGCAACAACTGGGCAAGCACTGGCAGAGCTTTTCTTACAAAGACTCACTGGTTGGGGCATAGAATAGGAGTACATGAGGGGCCAAGGCTATATTCGAGGCAGCAGCATGAGTGGGCAATTCAGTGGCGTGCAAGCCAGAATCCATGCGGTCCTTCCAGAAGCAGCCTACACTGCCTGCAAAGCTCATAATCTTAACACAGCAATTGTTCATTCCTGTTCAACACGACAGATTGCAAACATGTTTGATACATGCCGAAAAGTAATAGCAGCACTGAAATCCTCTGCCAAACGCAGCAATGTGTATTTAACAGAGCTAAAGGAATTCATGAACTTGCCATGTGACTGGGAAGATAAGGAAGAAGACAGAAGTATAGCCTTGCCTGCAGCAGGGAATACACAATGGATGAGCCAGGTAGATTCACTTTGATGCTTCAAAGCAAAATATGTTATGATCATCAGCACCTTGGAGAAAATTGCAGAGTTCGATGATGCTGAAAGATTTTTGTTTTCTATTATGAAGTTTGATTTTCTTGTCAGTTTGGTGTGTGTAGAGTCCATACTGGGACTCATAAAACCTCTTCATTTGTACCTGCAATGTGAAGATATCGACTTGATTCAAGCATGTGAAGAAGCAAGTGTTGTGGTGGAGGCGCTGCAAAGCATGAGAGAGGACGTCGATACTAGATTTTCTGCACTGTATGCCGAGTGAAACATCTGGCAAATTCTGCATTTATTGAAGAATCTATGCCACAGATATGTGGAAGACAAACTCAGAGGAACAACATTGGTGCATCAGATCCACAGGAATACTACAGAAGAAATGTCATTATTCCTTTCTTGGACCATGTTATTTCGAAGTTGACAGAGCAACTGCTTGAATGCCACCCATGTTTTCTTGCTCAGTACTTGTTACCAAACAAATTGCATGTTATGGACACTAAGGACATGGTGACGGCTGTGTATAATGCATACAAGAGTGACTTCTCCAGTCTGGACAGCTTTCAAGCAGAACTGCAGAGATGGAAGGCAAAGTGGGTGCTTGTCCCAAAAGAAGAATGGCCAAACAGCATCCTTGCTACATTATCTCAGCTAAATCCTGCATTCTACCCAGATATCAACACAGCTCTTTGTGTTTTGGCAGCAATGCCAGTCAGTGTTTCTGCAGCAGAGAGATCATTCATTGCACTGCAAAGAATTAAGACCTGGCTACGGAACTGTATGGGTGAAGGTAGACTTACTGGTTTAGCACGGCTGCATTTACATCAGGATATCCCAGTCAACGTGGAGCAAATACTGAAGGATTTTGACCCTTGTAATGATCGTCAGAATAATTTTGTGCCAAGGTGACCTCTGCCAATGGAGATGACTTTTTCGAGTCTGTGTTGTGGTTTTATGCATTGTTTGGTTCTTGTTGTATATGTAGCAGATGGAGAATAAATTGATTAGAACTTGTTTTGTTGATGTGGTGGTTTCAGTCATTTTGGGTGTGAATGAGTACATGACTGATTTTTGGTTGGTGTGAGAGCTCAACGGTTGTGTATTTTTTTCTTTGTTTTTTCATCTTGGTAGGTATTTGATTCGTAGTTAACAGTTAAATTACATGCACTGTACCAAGGTCTGAGGTATGGGGCTATTTGGTGCAAATGGTTTAGGTGGCTGAACCAAAACCAGAGCACCATCTAGCTTACCCCAGCCCTCTTCTACTGTTATGTACATTACTGTAATTTTAAGGCAGTGAGTATTAGCAAACTGCTGTGGGTGCATTACAATTTTGTTGAGTAGGTAATTTGGTTACTTTGGGCATGAGTGGGCTGCAGCACATGAATAATATTTGGTTACTTTGGGTATGCATAAGTAAATGAATGATTTTTAGCTGGCAAGAGTGTTAAGCTTGAGTGAGTGGATAAGAGGTGCACAGGTACTGGAGTGAATGGACCTCTGTGGGACTGGTTACCTTGATGTGGTACAGAGGCCTGTCACAATGCAATATTGTAACCAAAAGCCAGTCT
Source organism: Neoceratodus forsteri (assembly GCA_016271365.2). Taxonomy (NCBI): domain Eukaryota; kingdom Metazoa; phylum Chordata; order Ceratodontiformes; family Ceratodontidae; genus Neoceratodus; species Neoceratodus forsteri. Next base: position 1,696,222,540 of record CM057449.1, on the reverse strand, counting down.
GTTTGTCTGACATTGTTGATGATTGAAAGGCTTTCTTGCGGTGTAGCAATGCGAGTATATTCGTCATCTTGCATTCCGTATATAGAGTATATGGCACAGATTAAATGACACTCATGTCGTGGTGGATGAGGGTCTGGAAACAGGGGGGTAGCAGTGTGGCAGCTCTGTGTACAAATTTAAAATCCTGGCTACGCCCCTGCCTCATAGGGCTTTCCATGCAGTACTTGGACCATCTTGGTAGCCCTCCTCTGGACAGCCTCTAGTATGTCTATGTCTTTCTGGAAATGTGGTCTCCTGAACTGTAAATAATACTCTAACTGAAGTGTCACCAGTGATCTGTATAGCGACATAACCACCTCCTTTTTTTTACTGGTGATATCTCTCTCAATACACCCTAGCATCCTGCTGGCTTTCCCCACAGCTTTTTCACTTTGCTTGAGCACCTTAAGATCATCAGATATGATAACCTCCAGGTCCTACTCCTGCTTGGTGAGCAGTAGTACTCCCCCCCCCCATTCTGTGCTCCACTTCTGGATTCCCTTGGCCCAAGTGCATGATTTTGCACTTTTTTACCATTGAATCTGAGCTGTCACACACTTGACCACTCCTCCAATGTGTTTAGGAGCTTTCTCATTTTATCCACCTCCTCTGGAGTGTATATCCTGTTAAAGACCTTAGTGTTGTCTGCAAATAGGCAAACCTTGCCTTCTAGCCCCTCTACAATATCACTTATGAAGACACTGAAGAGAACTGGTCCCAGCACCGACCCCTGTGGCACCCCAATGGTCACCTTCCTCTCCCCAGATTGAACACCATTGACTATCACCCTTTGTGTCCTGCCATACAACCAATTACTGACCCAGTTTACCACCTTGGGGCCCACTCCTAGGCTGACTAGCTTATGTTCCAACCTTCTATGTGGACGGTGTCGAAGGCTTGCTGAAATCAAGGTAGGCCACATCCACTGCCCCTCCTTGGTCTACCTCCCTGGTAACCCAGTCAAAGAAATCTATTAGAGTCATTTGACAAGACCTTCCTGTTGTGAATCCATGCTGATCTGGATCCTGTGTCCTACTGGCTTTCAGGAATAGCATAATCCTCTCTTTAAGGAGTGACTCCATTAGTTTGCCCACTACCAAGGTCAAGCTAACTGGTCTGTAATAACCTGCCTCTTCTTTGCCACCACTGTTGTGGAGAAGGATCATATGTGCCCTCCTCCAATCTTCTGAGACCCTTCTGTCTCCATTGAGCTGTTGAACAGGATGGAAGGAAGAATCTTCCTCATTGTGCTAACATAAGGGGCACAATGAATGTATTAAACTTCCTACTGTCCCAGCAACTGGTCTAAAGTTTGTATTAAATGAGGTGGGGGCCTCCTTATCATTCTCATCAATTGTTCTTTCCTTCGGTCTCAGTCGGGACTCCATGTTCAGTTGGTTTACTCTGGATAATGCCTCTTGGAGTATTTGTTCCTCAGAATAAAGAGGGAATCTGGATCTGGTTGATCGTTCTTCTGCTTACAATTTAAAAACTGCTTGGTTTGTACAATTCCATCTTAGTGTAATCAGTTATCCATACAAAACTGAATGGACAAGGTTCCTGGGATGTGCACTAGAGGTACGTAGCACTATATTGGCTGCATGGGCTTTTGAAAGCTTTTAGATGCCACTGACTAGCCAATTGTACCTACTAATGTCACATATAGAAAATGTATCCTATGCCTATTGAAAGCATCAGCGGATTACAGATTTTTTAGAATAGCTTTTTATTGACGGTCACGTGTCGCGCATGGAGTGAGGCAGCAGCTTTTGGGTCTCCCGTTCCTGCTCGATTTAAACCGTGATTTTGTGCAGCTAAATGGGGCTAACGGGCACTGGGACACTGTTTTACGCCCTTAGAAACTGTTTTGGTGGCAAACATTGATTACACCCGTTTCGGCAAAATGCAAGCAGCGGAAGTCGAACTAGAAGCAAAGCACCCGCGACGGAGCTCGTCGCCATCACCGCAGGAGGAAGAAATTAAGCCTGCCAAAATTTATGAAGATCTGACTACCATAAAGGATGCACTATTTAAATTAATAGAGGAGGTGGCAGAGATAAAGCCAGCCCTGACTCAGCTAGCGCGAAGGGTGACAGACGCTGAGGCTAGGATCTCTTCCATTGAAAGAGCTATGGATAAGGCATGGCCTACTATGGTGGAGTGTAAAAGAAGTATTGCAAAATTAGAAGATCGCTTAGATGACCTGGAGGGCCGCAACAGACGTAACACTCTGGTCCTGCTGGGTCTCCCAGAAGGGGAGGAAGGACCGAACACCATCCAGTTTCTCCAGAGACTCCTTAAAAAATCGGCAGGCCCCTCACCTAATGGGCCGGAGTATATCATAGAGAGGGTTCATTGGGCCCTTAGAGCTAAACCTCCATCTTCAGAACCACCGAGGCCAATTATTTTTAAATTACTTAATTATCTGGACAGGGAGCATATTTTAAAAGAAGTTAAGAAGCTGGCAGCCTTCCAATGGGAGGCCAAAAAACTACGTCTGGTGCCTGATCTAACCTGGAAAATGAGACAAGCTCGAGCAAGTTTTAGGCCGATCACCTTGAAGCTTTGGGCTGCAGGGATTCGACATCGCTTATTATATCCTGCGAGGCTGGAGGTTACATTTAAGGAAGGCCCGAAGAGATTTAATTTGACTGAAGAGGCACTTGTATCTTTGAGATCTCTGCTACCTGACCTGTTTCCCAAAGGGTGAAAGCTAAGTTCAATCACATAGATAATCTGCAGGACTACCCAGACATTTTGCAAGACAGCGGTTGTGTTTTCTTATTTGCTGTTAATAATCTTTATTTGACCTCTAATGGGGGCATCTAATAAACGTTTATTCTTCAACGTATTCTAGTATACCTAGTGGCATGTTGGGAAAGATAGAATACATTTTGTAGTGCGTTTACATTTAACCCCTTACAGATGGGAAGGGGGAGTTTTAATAACCTAGTTGTTGCTACATGTTCCTGATAGAAGTAGTAAAGTACTCTGGATTACAATTAAAGGATGGGGTGGGGGTTTGTGCTTCTAGTTATTGGCTTAGGGCACAAATGTAAAAGAGGATACGGGTTATAATGACTATATTTGTATTAGTAGGAAGGTCTCAGTTTCTTTATGAATCTCATATGATTGGTGATTTTAGAGTTTAAACAGTTTCTTAATTGTAAGAACCATAGGCAATGGTGTTTCATGAGTTGAGCATGTCAAGTTAAGATATGGCAGCCAAGGGGTATAATGCAAGGCAAGATTTCATGACAGGCCTGGTGGCTCTACCTTAGATTATATAGTTGCTCCTTGTCGGGAGCAGCTTGGCCAGAACTTAATCTTCGTGGATTTAGTCAGAGCCCTCTATCCGGGACTGACGCATAGGGCGTCATGTGAGAGAATTGCAGTCTCGCCTGTCAATGTTCATGAGACTGGAAGTATTTATTAGGCCGGTAAATACTCTATTATTTGAATGGTTGCATCTATACCTCTTGACCCCTATTTGTTCGTGTTTTGTTATCTGATTTAACCAAGATCTGAGATTGATATATTTCCTTTTATTAGCCCAGGTTTTTGGTATTGGGCTTGGTAAGATCACCATTCAATTCTAACAATAATCTTAGGCAGGGAGGGTGTACCATCTCTATGTTGCACCACGCTCCAGTGGATGGGTAGCTGGTCCGGCCAGAAGGAAGGTTATAAGTTATTTATGAATGTATTTCTATTTTCTTTTGGGGAGGAGGGAAATTCAGGAGAAATAATTTTTTTGGGGGTCAGTATGGGGGAGCAGCTATCCCAAGATTTATCTAGATTGGGCAACAAATGGATAATAGGTTGAATATAGTTTCTTGGAATATTAAAGGAGGAAAGGACAATTGCAAATGTTATTTTGAATCACTTGGCCGCTTGAAACCAGCGATAGTATTTTACAAGAAAACCCATGTCCTCTCTGACGCTTGCCCATTTTAAGAAAAAGTGGGTGAATCAGGTTTTGGTGCGGATTCTCTTCAAATAGTCGGGAGTTGCTATTTTAATTGCTCATGGATCTCCATTCACGATTCGAAGTAATCTCTGATCCGCAAGGTCGATATATATTTGTCCTAGGCAGTATAGGTGGGATTAATCTAGTATTGGGCTCGGTATATGGGCCTAACCTGGACTCACCTGATTTCTTTATACAGTTGGGCTTGGCTTTGGCGTCTTTTGGAAATGTACCAATAATTCTGGGTGGGGACTGGAACCTAGTCCAGTCTAACCGGCTAGACCGATCGCATTTTAAAGGCTCTCCTCCCTCCCCAGCACAGAAGGCCCTAAGGGAGTTTATGCTATCAGCGGGTCTAACAGACCCTTGGCGCACTTTGAACCCCAACGTTCGGGAATACACATTTTCCTCTGTAGTGCATAAGTCACACTCGAGGATAGATTTTTTTTTGGTTAGCCAGCATAGTTTGCCCTGGGTGGTGGAGGCCGCAACTTTGCCCCGTGTAATCTCTGACCATTCCCCTATAAACATTGTATGTTCTTTACCCCTTCAACCTAGCAGGTCATACTCATGGTCACTAAACAATAATATTTTAAAGGAATCCAGGGCATTAATCAGATTCAGATCCTTTTTGGAAAGCTCCATTACTAGTAATTGGGGTTCTATCAATGCTATAGACCAAACTTGGGTGGCTCTTAAGTCCATGTGGCGAGGGGAGTTAATACGCATGGCAACGGTACGCAAAGCGAAAACAAGGAAACTCCTAGATGAATGCTTAAGAGAGATTAAGGAACTAGAAAATATAAATGATAGTCAGAGAACGGAAGTGCAAGAATGTAAATTAATCTCCTTAAGAAATTGGTATGCGGATAAACAGAGGGAGAAAGTTATTAGTTCAGCCTCTAGAGTCAAGGCTTTGTACCTGGGGCAAGGTAGTAGGGCAGGAAGATTGCTGGCTTGGCAGTTGAAGCAAAATTCTTCGGCAAAGTGGGTGACTGCCCTAAACCATCCAGAATCAGGGCAGTTGGTTACAGATTCGGCTGAGATACTAGAAATTTTTAAGCATTTTTATCGAAAGCTTTATACAAGCCAGCAGCCCCCCCTACAGGCGCTAGATAGAACTCAGGAATTTTTGGATGCTATTCCTTTACCAAGATTGTCAGAGGACGTTGGCCCTCAATTAACAGCTCCTATCTCTGAGGATGAAATAGAGAAGGCTATTGACTCCTTCTGCCCGGACAAGGCGCCTGGCCCGGACGGGTTTACAGCCTTTTTTTTCAACGATTTAAAAATAATCTTGTACCCTTATTGCAGGGATTATTCTCCTTTTGGTGTGATCAAGGGATCAAGGACCAGACGCCGTTTGAGGCCAAGATTATTTTGTTACCAAAGCCAGATAAACCCCCTGAGGTAGTGAGCAGCTATAGACCGATTTTTTTACAAAACCTAGATGTCAAGATTTTTGCTAAAATTTTGGCCAGCAGATTAAAACAAGTATGGCATGTTTTATTGAGCCCAGAACAGGCTGGCTTTGTTGAGGGCCGCTGAAAAAGCTTTCGACAGGGTGGAATGGACCCTTTATGTTCACTACCCTGTCGAAGCTAGGTCTTCCAGCTAGATTTATTCATATGGTTCGTATTCTGTACTCTTGCCCCTCAGCTAAGATTCAGTGCAACAATCTAATTTCAGAGGTTTTTCCACTTTCTAGGGGTACCCGACAGGGTTGCCCTTTATCTCCTTACATTTTCAATTTGTACATTGAACCACTAATTAGATCCATAAAGATAAATAGAGAAGTGCAAGGGCTTAAGATAGGGGACTCTGAATTTAAACGTTCAGCATTTGCTGATGATTTATTGCTACACATCTCTAATACTACTTCTTCCCTCCCTAAGGCTCTTGATTTAATTGATAAGTTCAGTATGCTCTCAGGGTATAGTTTAAATAAGGCTAAAACCTCTGTATATTCTTTGACCCCATTTCTCCAGAAGAGTTGGTGCCTTTCTCTGGGACTTCGTTGGCAAACCAGATCATTAACTTATTTGGGGATTCAAATATGCAAGAACTTAGAGGCTCTGGCCGATTTAAATCTTAAACCATTAATCAAAACTATTAAGGAAGACTTGGTCAGATGGTCAAAGCTTCCATTGACCTTCTTGGGAAGAGTTAATACGATTAAAATGGTGGTTATGCCCAAACTCTTTTACCCATTATCAAATCTAAACGTTTACCTGCCAAAGTCTTTTTTTAAACCATTATACCAACAATGCTCGGTATTTTTGTGGAATGGTAGACCTCCTAGAAGAAGCTACCTTAAACTTACCTGGCGGCATCAACTGGGAAGTCTCCTGCTACTGGACTTCTATGTCTACTATCTAGCAATCCACATGGCAAGGTTGGTTGCATGGGTTTGTGAGGAGGGTATTTCCTATCCCGGACTTCATTTAGACCGACTATTTGTCAAAAGTTTTAAGTTTGACTTAGAGTCGTTGTTATATATCCCATGGGCTAAGGTCCCAAAAAGAGTGAGAGGTATGCCGTTAGGATGGGATATTAAAGCTTTGCATCAATTTTATGCAAAGTTCAAAATTTCGCAACTATATGATTTATCCCAACCTCTATTAAGAAATCTGAACCTGACAATTGGAAGTCAACCAATATCTAGATTTGTAGTTAAATGGGCTACGAAATTGCAAGTCAAAGACTTTTATCAGAATAATGGGTTACTCCCATTTCAGACACTGGTGGAGAAGTTAGGAGTGGAAACCCAATCCTTCCTAAAACTAATTCAAATAATAAGTTGTGTTAGATCTTACTTTGGTAAAGAACTGGGGCAGGACGCCTTGGGATCAATGTTCGCTGAGTTGAAAGGGTTCATACAAGCGGGCAAATTGATTTCTAAAATTTATAAATACATAATAGTTAAAGGGAACTCGAATGTGTCTCCAATCCCTGGTATATTGGGAATTAAATTTATCTTTGGGTAAATCAGCAGAAACATGGGAGAAGGCTTGGGTCGATATCTATAAATTTATTAAGCAAGACAGATTGAGAGACGTTCAATTTAAGTTACTTCATAACTTATATTTTTCACCGGCTAAGCTTTCTAGAATGGGTAGCCGCTTTTCAGCGCAATGTACAGAGTGTAATGACTCTTTTGCTACTAGCTACCATAAATTTTGGACTTGCCCCAAGGTGGTTGGGTTGTGGCATTTGGTGAAGCAAGGGATCAGTCAATTTTATGATCTTGCCAGGTTCTTTACTCCGGAGGCTTGCATATTCGGGATATTTGATAAAGTACCAGGCAAGTTAACTAAATATCGAATGGCTATGGTAGCATTGGTAACTAAGTTAATAATTTTACGTCACTGGAGAGACGACTGGACTCCATCGTTTGGGGAATGGTGGGATGAATTCATGAATGCATTAAATGCAGAAAGATCGGTTTTCTCTTTTCGCAATGCTTCACCAATATTCCAGCAGTGTTGGGGTAAGTTGTACCAATGTCTTAAGGACAGGTACAGGTACTAGAGATAGATGTCTCTCTTGTTTTCCTTTTACTGGACTGGTATCGGCCCTGGCTCGGTAAATTAGTTTCAATAAGGTCCTTTCCTCCTTGGCCTTCTTTGTCTACCTATTTAAAGTATGTACCAGCCTGGTTGTATTTCTTTTGCTTTCTTTGATGACATTTTATGATTATGTACTAATTATGGTGAGTCATTCACTGGGATAGCTGCCAGAGGTGGGTGGGGGTTAGGGGTTGAAGGGCTTTTCCCTTTTCTTTTTATTCCTTAGGGGGGGATTTGGGGGTTCTTTCCCCCTTGTTATGTTTTCTTTCATATGTCATTATATGATTTCTATGTATTATTTAATTGTATGGTATGTAATTTATGTTGGAAATGGTTCAATAAAGCTTGGTTATTTGCAAAAAAAAAAAAGAATAGCTTTTTATTTCAATTTCAGTTTAAGAATAAACAGACATAAGTAAGCATTAAGCCATGATGAAGGAGGCTTCTGCTGGGGAATTAGTGCTCAACGGCCCAATCATGCATTAATTCCACAGTAGAATCTAACTTTAGAGTGGCTTAATGTGCTTGTAACATGACGGTAGACAACAACATCTGCTGTTTTTTATTCTGAAAAAATACACAGTCACTGTTTGCTACTTGTAAAACGTGACTATTGCAAGAGACAAATGTTAATGTGCACTGCTCGTTATTTCAGCTTCGAAGTTAACATTTACTAACATTCTGATATGTTAACATATATAGAACTGTTATTATGCTTCCTTTTCTGCACAAATACAACAAACGTTGATTTATTTCACTTTGAAGCATAAACACTGATTGTATTCCATCTGTTCCATGTTCATTGCTTCATTCTCTGAACTACATATATGACTTTTTGTGCATTGTGGGAATATGTCGCTCGTTTAGTGACGTTACACACAACGTACATGCATTGCAAGGACATACTACTTACATTACTTGAAACGTCTAAATGCTGCTGCACATTTCTTATCTTGCTATCTACCCAAGCCACTGTTCCAGCAGATCCACACAATTCAAAAGTAAATATTTATCTCTACATTTTGTTGCTGTATTCCTCATGTGTGTTGTGCCAATTGCCAATGTTCTCTTAACTACGTGTTGTGTGAGAGTAACTGGCTATTGGGTGGGTGTTTGGGTAGCCAAATTGTGTTTTGCTACATTGTTGCCTTTCATTTCTCTTGCATGTTCATTTGTGTCCTGCAGTTAGTATTCGCAATGCTAGTTCACACATTTGTGCTGGTAGTCTGTGGTACTGCGCATCTCCAAAATTAATGCCGTATCAGATCGGGCATTACCAGTGATTAACAGCAACAAAAAGCATAGATAAATTTTTACTTTTGAATTGTGTGGATCCACTGGAATAGTGGCTTTGGTAGATAGCAAGATCAGAAATGTGCAGCAGCGTTTAGATGTTTCAAGTAATGTAAGTAAGTAGTATGTCCTCGCAGTGCATGTACGTTGTGTGTAACATCTCCGAATGAGAGACATATTCCCACAATGCACACAAAGTCATACATACAGTTCAGAGAACGAAGCAATGAATATGTATCGGATGGAATAAAATCAATGGTTATTCTTCAAAGTGAAAGAAATCAATGTTTGTTGTATTTGTGCAGAAGAGGAAGCATAATAACAGTTCTATATATGTTAACATATCTTTCAAGATTTCCCCTGGGATGTCCACAAAAAGAGACACACATCTGCAGGTGTTAAAGCCACCCTTCACCTAAAGGGCTGGGACTTTGCCCTGCCATATTCAGCCAAACTAAAGATCCGGAGGCCTGGTGGATCACTGAAGTTCTTCTGCAAGCCAGGGGGTGTCAAAAATTATGTGTGAGAAGTTGAGGAGCAAGAAACTGAAACACATCCAGCTCCTAAACAAAATAAATATCAAACTATACTGTCTCCTATATTCCTGAGTTTAACCAGCTGTCTGTTTCTTTTTATGGCTCTGTAAAATAAAAACAAAAATAATCTGCAACTGTCCCTGGATATAACCTGCAATGGCACCTACAGTACACGTTAAGGTGAGCTCGTATTTTTGTTATATGTACAGGGGCGCTGTCTAGTGACCAAATGTTAATAGGTATTCTTGGCTCCTGAAACATTAAACATGGCTGTTGCTGCAAAGGTGCTTTTTCTAGCAGAGATCACATGATGGGACATTTTGTGGGCGGCACCAACAGTTTTCCCACTGCCTGTAGACTTGGCATCTTTGGGGTAGGTGGCCAGATGTCCCTCCTCCAATGGGTGTCAGAGAATCACTGCAGATTCCAAAGGCTCTTCATATGCATTCCAGTACAGGGAGCCAAGGCTATCTGAAAATGCTCCAAAAATCATAGTTTAGTCTCTTGTTAGGGGCTGCTGAGCATGCTCCCAATCTCGAAGTCCCAAAAATTGTCTGAATAAAATATTTACCCGCTTTGATGGCTTAAAGCTTGTGTCGGGGGTCCAGGTTCATCAGAATCTGTTGGCGATGCCCTCTAAGCTTGACTGACAGGTGGGGTGTGTGTCCAGCATTCTAAAGACTAATGGGACACTGTCATCCAGACACATCTTGCCTGAACTGTCACTGGATGTTAGTTTCAATGGTCGCCTATCAACAAAATTTGTGAGGTCCGACATGGTGAGGAGCACTTACTTGGAACTACCGAGACAACCTTTCTTAGCAGGCAAGTAGTGGAGGACACCATGAATATAGCCATGATTATGGGACTTCGGTGATTGAACTAATGTAGACTGACACTCAGCCTCAGTGGGTTCGCTTTGGTTACCTCCCACCTCGACCATGGCTGGGGCTGTGGGTACTGGTGAGGGGGAGCAGAAGGAAACAAACAAAGCTGAGGATGATGGCATTATTATGTGTATGTATGGAGCCCAGGATACTGATAAAATATGTTAAAAATGTGTGTATATATATATATATATGTATATATAGTATATAAAAATAATGTGCAGCATTTGACACTGGGGAGGTTAATGGATGGGGATGGGGGGGTGCCCATGACTGACTGTTGGGCAATTAAGGGGGGACAAGGCTAGTAATGAAATTAGGGTTTGGAGAAGAGAGGAAGAAGATGGGAGGAAGGGTAGAGAAATTACATTTCTTCGTTGGGAGGGTAAAGAGGGATGGTTAGAATACTGTACAGGCAGTGGAACAATTAAGGAGGTGTGCTAATGCTGTATGGAGGATTTGATGCTCCTAGCATGTGTATATGTGAGGGGTAACTACCTATAGAGCACATCAAAGGGATAATACAGACAGGGAGGAAAGATGCACCCGGGGAGAGTGGTAGGGACGAGGTGGCTGGGAAGGAGGGGAGAATGAACAGGAATCCTTAGGGGAGACATGAAATATGACTGTTTTAGGGGTTGGAATGTAGACTGCAAAATGGGGGAACTAATGCTTTTTAAATGTTATTAGTAGCTATTTAACAGATCATGGCGGGGGTTCTGGAGATCTTTGGGCTGAGAGTTTGCCCAGTCTACAGGCCCCAGGGTCCAAGGTTCAAGTGCTACCTCATCCCAGAGTGTTGAGGAAGAGGGGGCAATTTTGAAATTTTTTTTTTCTTTTCTTTCTGGAAAGGTTATGATATGCTAGTATTACAGAAGGTAATAAACTGTGGCCCAATCCAGTTCTTCCAGATGGAGGGAGGGAGGGAAGGTTGCAGTCTTGGTTATTTTTTCTGCTCTAGATGCTATTTAGACAACACTAGGGCTGACAATTGGTGGGAAGCTTTACTGTGCTAACAGTAACAAGGGGGATGGGGAGAAGAGGGGGAAAAACTATGATAGGGTATGTACATTGTGTGTAAACACAGGAATGGATGGGGGGTAAATTTGTTCAGGTTTACAGGGTTAAAAAGTTAGGTGCTAATGGTTTGGAACACCAAAAGGTTGGAAAGCAGTTCATGGTTCAAATGTTAAAAAGGAGGCAATGATTTTTAATTTTTTGTATTATGTATTTTATGTGGTTTTTCCTGTTTTTCGCCCGCCCTCAGTCCTGGACGTGCATGCGCGCATGTTGAGGCACACACGTGCCACATTCTGAGATGCCCTCCTGACTCGCCGCCCCATCCCGCCTGCACTGCCACCAGACCTCTACCCAGTGGCAGCAAAACTATGGGGGGGGGCGGCATCAACCACCCCGTGAGGGAGAGCTTCCGTTAGGCTCTCGATCCCGCTCCACCCCCTCCCCAGCATGCCAGCATCCCTACGTCTCAAGGTCATTCCCAAACCCGTGTTGCCAGCATGGTGCAAGTTGTGGTGTCGAGCACCTCAACCCTCAGTGCCACCGGGCTGGAGGCAATAATTTATTCAATGCAGGAGTACTTAGGTAACATTATCAAAAGCAGTGCATGTCAATATAAGAAGGGTAAAGGGTAATAGATAACAAAATAAAAATTAGCTCATTGAACATTAATGGTATGAAATCCCATGTCAAGAGGAAAAGAATGCAAAATAAGATGAAATGATTGGGGTCTGATATTGTATGTTTACAGGAAATGCATATAACCAAAAATGAGGGGGCTCACATGGGAAAAACTGGGGAGGGGAATGGTATGAATCATATTTTACATCAAAGGCCTGAGTTGTCACAGCGTGGTTGAAGCCTAGATTTCCAGGAGTGGTACTAAGGTAAAGAGTGATAGTTGGGGAGAGACACACCTTCGTACAACTTCAGCTCAACTCTAGCCAGAGCATGGCAAATGGATCCGTGTATGCACCAAATATTTGATAACTACATTTTTTAATCATCTGTCTGTAGAGATAGTTGAGTTTACTGGGCCCTGGATACTTAATTGTGACTTCAACTGTATCCTAGACATGCTATTTAATAGGTCAACTAGATCAGTGGGGCAACTCAATAGAAGTACAAAGGCACTTTTAAACTTTGAAGATTCAGTCTTTGAAGTCTTTATTGGCATTTTTAAACATAATGAAAGATCACATGCTGGTGGACTCCTGGAGACACTTAAATCCAAGGGGCAGGTAGTACTCCTTTTATTCTCACTCAGCTAAAAGCTATGCAAAGCTGGATATGTCCCTGGTATCACAGGTTCTGGCACAGCCTCTTGCTGCGGTCAAATATGGCCCAATATTGATCTCTGATCACTTGTACCTGCACATTGTGCTTGATGCACTGGACTCCGTTGAACCCCTGAGGGCATGGAAGCTAGATCCTGTGTTGCTCAAGGAACCAGAGTTCAAAGAATTTGGCAAAACTCAGACAGCACATTTCCTAATAGACAATCCCGGGGAGAGACCTCCGATATGATTAGATGGGATTCCTGAAAGGTGGTACTTAGTGGTGGGATCATCTCTTATGCAGCCCATAAAAAAATGGGCAGAGATTAGACATGTAGCTGAAGTAGAAGAAAATATCCAAAAGTAGGAAAGGGTTTATATGGCAGTGCCTACCTCTGAGAAGTATCAAAGCCTGCAAACTCTTAAATGGCACTACAACCTGGAAAGTACCACTGCAATTGAGAGGGCCATAGTACTCACGCAAGTTGGGGCCTATTTTGATGGTGATAATGGGGGAAAATGGCTTACACAGCAGCTCAGAAACAGGGCAAATGGGTAGAATGTATCTCAGATCTTGGACAGTGGGGGAATAGCCCAACATGGAGATAAGAAAATAGGGGAATGCTTTAGACAATTTTATGAAAATCTTTACAAATCAGAAATGTGCTCTGGGGAAGAACACATTAGTAACTTCTTAGGGAAAGCAAAGCTCGCACAGATCACAGATGAAGACAGAACCCTTCTAGAAACACCCATTTGGTGGGAATATATTAGATCAGCTATTTCACATATGGGAAGCCCCTGGGCCAGATGGTTACCCAGTAGATTTTCTAAAGTTTAGTGATGTGTTGAAAGAGCCTCTGGTGAATATGATCAGAGAGGCCTTCAATACAGGCATATTACCCCCATCCATGAGATCAGCCACCATTACTGTACTCCCCAAGCCTGGAAAATATCTTAGCCTATGCACCTCTTATAGGCCTACATCTTGCTAACAACCGATTATAAAATCATGGCTAGAATATCTGCAAGCAAGCTGGAGAAAATGCTCCCCTCTATTATTCATAATGATCAGTCTGGGTTTATTAAGGATAGACAGGGGAAACTTAATGTAAGACATACTCTTAATATAGCCTGGAGATGGGGAGTGGCAGGGGTGAAGGGGGCGCCAGGGATACTCACACTCAATGTTGAAAATGCATTCGACAGGGTAGAATGGAAATATTTGTTTACTACTCTGCAAGGTTTGGGCTAGGCGACACCACCATTAAATAGATATCCACCCTATATAATACCCCCAGTGTGTAGGTGTTGGTAAATGGCAAATTGTCTAGGCCCTTTCAGCTTACTAGAGGAACAAGGCAGGGATGCCCACTGTCGCCGCTACTTTACGCTATATCCCAGGAACCACTGGCATTGGTGATAAAAGAAAAGCCTGACATTCAGGGCCTAACAGCAGGAGGGGTGCATCACAAACTTTTTGCTGACAACTTGTTAGTATATCTTTAAGATCCTCAGATAGGCATACCAAAACTACATGACATTCGTATGGAATATGGGGCCCTCTCAGACCATTGGATTAACTGGACAAAGAGTGAACTGTTCTTATTTGATGTCCCTAGGACAAAACTCTTGCTTGGATTCCCCCAAAAACTGAAGGTTGTCCAAACTCTGAAATACTTGGGCATCATAATACCCAAAAATCCAGCTATTCTATACAGAGAAAACTACATAGGCCTTCTAGCAGGAATTAAACATGACTGTGACAGGTGGTAGGGATTTCCTATAAGTTTGATTGGTGCATCAACTCGATCAAAATGAATGTCTTACCCAGATGTTTGTACTTATTTCTAAACCAACCTATTACAGTCCCTGAGTACTTTTTTAGACAACTTGATAGTATACTGAATAAATTCATGTGGAATGGGAAAACAGCTAGAATCAGGAGTGTGATACTGCAACTCCCAGTGTGAAAGGGGGGCTTAGCATTGTCAAACTACAAATTTTGTTACTGGGCTACCTAGATAGCCTTTTTGGATAGACCTAGTAATAGCAAAAGACCAGCATGGCTAAACTTAGAAGAGGAGCATTCCATGGGTGAGTTGTTACAGGGAATACTGTCACCGGCATTGAAGCTCCTTAGCACACCAAGTAACAAAAATCCTTTTACTCAGTGTCTTTCCAGATTGTGGGTGGTTGTACATAAGTTTATTGCACACAGACCAGCCCCCTCCCAACACTAATTTATACAAGTGCCTGGTTTAATATAAGGGGTACAATGTGTTTATGCATCAGACTATGCTCAGGTGGCAGAAACTGAGTATTCATACCCTAGGAAACGTGTATTATGGGGGGATGTTGAAAAGCTTCCAACAACTACACACTCATTACAGGGTTCCCAGGACTGATTATCAATACTAAGTTAATATAAAACCTTTTGTTTAGGGCCTTGACCTGAAATTTTCTCCTGTAGAGGAGACAATATACAGACCACAGCCAGGTTCTTCATTTATTTCATCAATGTATCATTTTTCGCAGCTAGGCCTGAACTCAAGATCAAAGTAAGAATAAAATGGGGAGAGGATCTGGGAATTGAAGTAAGTGACTCCTTATGGTTGGAAATAGTTAAAAATATTCATGATTGTTCAGTGTCTAACAAACTTAGGAGAATTCCAAATGAATTTTGTGTACTATACATACTACACTCCAGTGACACTTTAGAAATTTACTCTGTCACGATCCAGTAGCTGTCCCAAGTGTTTAATCCCTTCTGGGGATTTGCTTCACCTGGTGTTAAGCTGCTTCAAAGTAGCACCCTTCTGGGTAGAAATACACGAGATCATGCAAAAGGTACTAAAGTGCCCTCTATCAGGCACCCCTGTTGAGTATATGGTGGAGGCAGAAGGAAGCTTGGTGGCCCCAAATGTTCAAGACAAGCTACTTCACACCCACAGAATATGGAAGGTTGCTCTAGTCAATGCCAGGAAGACAGTGACACAAAACTGGGCCAGCTCAACACCCCCCCAGCATTGCCCACTGGCTTAATAACCTCTTACTGTGTATGAGACTAGAGATGCAGGCTAGCTGCTAATGGGGTGGCTCCAATATTTCAAAAAACCTGGGGCCCACTTCTGGAGGCCATAGACCAGGGACTGGTCTCAGGGTAAACCTCAGATATACCTTTTTCCTTGACCCACACTGTACCATTACCCTAGCGCCACTATAATGTATCTGTTATTTATTCTTTAGCATGCATACTTCACAAAGCAAGAAATTCAAATATGTGTCTTCATGTACTGTTCTAACAATTACAAATGAATAGAATTTAATCGCTGCCATATGTTATGAGTTATGAGCTATAAGCTCAATTGTGTTTAGTGAGTATGAACTGTATTGTAATTGACAAATGCTGCAATGTTGAATTCTGATTTGCCTTTTAATAAAAAGTTTAATTAAGCAATAATACCCAACAGGGTGGGCGGTTTTGGACATTACTGGACCACCCATTTGGTGTAATATAGCCTGATACCACAGGCGGAGGGTCTTATAAGCCCTGGAAGGTCCGGTATTGCCCATACTCCCCACCCTGGAGGGTATTATTGCACTTAGAAAATGGGCACTGTGGCATTTTTTTATGGATATTAAAAGAATTTAAGAAAAACATTAAACAAATACATTAATAATACATCTTAGCCCCATGTTATAAAGTAGACCTTGTGTTTTATGCTGTTCTGTGTCCTGTATACCCTCCCCAAATAGAGCCATTCTATTCTACTCAAAACTGCTGTATCACAACCTCCAGAAAAAGACGTGAAGTTTTATTCCCTCCCTTCCCCAGCAGTCTCTCAGCATCATTTTATGTTTAAATGAACACTTGTCTGCCTTTTCTGCAACACTATTTTTTTATTACTGGTTTGCAGTTGGAAGATTCGGCAGTAAGGCATGCGACCTTGCACGACCCTGCAATGGAAAAGCAGGAAGTGGAGAACTATGAGGTGAGGGTTTCACGGCAGCGGTCTAAATCTTTTTTTATTATTTTTTTAAGTTTTACATTTTGTGATTTCTGAGGGAGAGATATAGTTTGGTTGTGAAGGGGGCACCTGTCTAGATGACTGGGCTGACGGTGGATCCAGCAAGAAAGGTGCCACATGCATTTTGGGACTGGGACAGGGAGAGTGCAATCAGGAGTAAAAAGTACATGACTTGAAATGGCAAACTGGTTACAGAGCTGATTGGACTGTCGCTTAGTTGCTGTTTTTTTAAATGTGGCTAGTACCTAGTGATAGACCCCTGTAAAACAAGTAGCAGGTATGGCAACCCCATCAATGGTAACACCCCCGCTAAGTGAGAAAAATAATGGTGACACATGGAGTTTGAAAATTCTGGCACCACAATACCAGTCATAGGGTTGACACATCTGGTACTAGTTTTTTACAGGGCTCTAACTGAAAGGTAATGTACCCCTCTGGTATACCAGGCAGCCAATCATGATCTTTAGATTTTTTAGCCCACTTTCTAAAAAAAAGAAAATAAGATCTACAGCACAACACCACAAACAATTCTGCAATGTGTAAATTTAAAGTGTAGTGTTTTGACAATTTATTTAAGTCAGGATAGCCCAGCTGAGATGCAACATCTAATTTCCAGTGGGGTCCTGCTGGCACCCATTTCTACAGCTGGTTGGACTGTAATACTGGAAGGTTAAGTGATTTGCCCAGGGTTATACAGTAAGTATTTGATTCTGCTGAGGTTTGAACCTTTGATCACCCAGTCCCCAAGCTGGTTCACTAACCAATAGACCATACTGCTTCCTAATTATTGTTTAGGATTTAGAAACAACATACTTGCTACTAGTGGGAGGGAACCATTCCTGGGTTGAAGCACAATTGTTTTTGGAATGCAGTGTGGAAGTTGTTTGTGACACTGAGGTTGTTTTGTAATATGATGGGCTGCAGAATGTAAACAAAATCCAAACTTATAGGGGCAGACCTGACTGTGCAGCAGTGTGGGTGCCACTTACCATGATGGTGACCTGGGTCTATACCCAAGCCAAAGAGTGCCACATTTGTTTAGTACAAGGTGGAGGCAGCATCCCATGGGAAGCTACCTGTTCAACCGCACACTTACCCTCTGGTGTCCCAGCACAGAGATGGGTGAAGTTGGAAAAATTTGCTCCATGAATTAATCTGCAAATTTTGTGCAATTTGCAGAGCACAAATCGATCTGCCAAGTGCGAAGTACTGCCCGTGAAGTGTGAAGTTCCACCCGCCAAGTGTGGAGCTGCACACTATGTGGGTGAAATTCTGCTGTTTGCAGGTGAAAACTTCACAATTTTGGGCCAAGTCAAAGTTGCTGATGTTCAGTGAAACTTCATGAAGGTGACCTGGATCCATACCCAAGCCAAAGAGTGTCACATTTGTTTGGTACAAGGTGGAGGCAGCATCCCATGGGAAGCTACCTGTTCCACCGCACACTTACCCTCTGGTGTCCCAGCACAGAGATGGGTGAAGTTGGAAAAATTTGCTCCATGAATTAATCTGCAAATTTTGTGCAATTTGCAGAGCACAAATCGATCTGCCAAGTGCGAAGTACTGCCCGTGAAGTGTGCAGTTCCACCCGCAAAGTGTGGAGCTGTACTCTACGTGGGTGAAATTCTGCTGTTTGCAGGTAAAAACTTCATAATTTCGGGCCAAATCAAAGTCGCTGATGTTCGGGAAAACTTCATGAAGCTCCCCAAAGTGCACATTTTGCCCACTTCATGGCAACCTTACCCAAAAATTTAAACTTCACCCCATCTCTAGGCCCAGGGCAGAATAGGTGTGCATACAGGAACAGTAGTACCAACAAAGTTGGTACAAATATGCCATTCACACCAGCATGCCTCATGGGTGAAGCAGGTGTAAAAAGGGAGGATAAAATATTCCTAATTGAGCAGATTAGGTTAACCTCAACCCCAAGTACGTAAGGACATAGACAGGGTAGAGAAGGTTCAGAGGAGGGCAACAAAGATGGTGCATGGATTGCATCACAAGTCCTATGAAGACAGGTTGAAGCAACTGAACATGTACTCCCTGGAGGAGAGGAGGGAGAGAGGGGATATGATAGAGACATCCAAATATCTTACAGGGAGGAACAGGGTGCAGGAATACACTATTTTTAAGCAAAAAAGATGTTCCAGGACTAGAGGGCATGGGATGAAGATGGAGGGAGGATGATTCAGAGGAAAAGTGAGGAAGAATTTCTTCACAGAACGGGTGGTGGACAAGTGGAACACCCTGCCAGAGGAAGTGATGGGGGCTGAAACAATCACGGGATTTAAGAATGCATGGGATAGACCTAAAGGAATTCTGGAGGTCAGGGGTAAGAGGCAACAGACTTCTAGGAAAACATAAACTGAACTTATAAGCTCAAATGGGGAGACTGGGTGGGCCATAGGCTGTTATCTGCCGACACTGTCTATGTATCTATGTAAGTTCAACAAGGGATATTTGTGTTAGAGAGACACTGTCAACTCTTTCCATTATATTATGTCTAGTTGAAATCCCACATTTCATGATTGCTTATCTTTTCAAAAATTCATTGATGTTACTGCTTGTTTTATCTGCTTCCTTTCTTAGTAGAACTGAAATGCATGCTAATGGTGTAATTTTACCCAACCTCATTTTGTTTCAGATGCTTGATGTACTCCTATTGCATACTTCTGAAACACAAGGAGAACCCCCCCAAAAGTGCAGCCATTCATGATGCAATGGTTTCTTCTTCTCTCACTGCACCTTGAGTGCCTCGACTTGCTGGCGGTCTTCCAAAGTCTGGTAAATATGCAGTGGGAGTTGACCAAGGAATGTAAACAAATATGTTTTTGTGTGGTAACAGCTGTATGGTCGGCAGCCTGTTCTTTGCTTTTAAAAAGAAAAAAAGGAATCAGAATCAAAGTACCAGCTACAGCAGCACATTCCACAGAATATGAGCAATAATAAAATGTGTTTTTAAGTTCTCTCTTGTACTTGCATGAAGCGAACATGTTGGTATGATACTGGATACGAGAGGTGTGTCACTCTCAGTCCAATGCAGGGCAGTCTGCAAGAGGCTTGATAGTGAGAGATCAATCATCAGCCAGTCTGATCTTGTTCTTTTTATGGTCTTGACGGTGGAAACTTTGTGTAGTTCAAAGAAACGAGCTTCCTGAATCATAGGGCGGCTCTTTCCTTTGATCTGCATATCACCCAGCAAGTAGAGCTGATCAGTGTCATGATCAGCCTGCTGTGATTCTCCTTTCAAAGTTAAAAACAATCCCTTCCACAATCTGCAAAGTATCCCTCCACCTCCCATTGCTTCCCCTTTCCTTTTTCTTTTTTTTTTTTTGCTAGTTACTGTTTTCTCTTACTCATGGCCCCATTCAGCTTAAACACCCCAGCCCCATCACCCCAATGTCTGCCGGGACATAATGCTGGCCAGTACCCCCAGGGCTTGACCCCCAGAAGGTTCAGTGGGCACCCCCATTCCCGCCATGAACCATATACAGTAGTTTGACCAGTGAGCTCAACTAGTTGGGTACAGGGCCTGCAGGTGTCCAAGCTCCATCCTGCCACTGGTATCTGTTTTCAGTTTTTGCCCCCCTGAGTGGCAGGCATGCAATGATGCCATGACATGCCCTGTGTGCTCCCGTGCACCCCATGTTGGCATCCATTCACATCTCATGCCTTGGATTCAGTCCCAGGGGCCTTCCACCAGCAATCTGCTAGAGGCCAGGTGAACACTGGTTTCTGCAAACCCTTCCCCTCAGATGAGGAGAGCAGTCCTATGGATGCTCAGTCCTCCTCCCCCCATGCAGCCATCTGATGACCCGGGCTCACTACCTAACTCAGGTTGCCAGTGTTGCAAATTGTAGTGCTATTGCTGCACTATTTTCTGACACCAGGATGCCCAATCCTTTGTGCCAGCTAGTATGCCCCACCCCAACAGGAAGCCCACCCCTGGTGCTGCCAAATATAACACTGACACTGGGGTGACCAGTCCCCAGTGTCGGTACCAGAAAATTTCGTAGTCTGTTTTTTATTTATTTTGTTATGCTGCTGTAATGCCACCCTCCCACCTCCCCATCACTTTCCATGTCCCTTGAGCTTAAACTGACACTGGGGTGCCCAAACCCACTGTCAGTACCTGAAATAAAGAAAACTGTCCCTCACAGACTTTTTTATTTCTATGCAGTCTGTAAAAAAGAAAACTGTCCATCGAGTCTGTTGCCACTGCCTGCCCATTGCCATCTTTACCCATCTCCATTCAGCACCCCCAACCCCTTAGTTACCTACTGGAGTTCCAATGCTGTAATCCCCACTGAACCAAAGATGCACCATCATTTTCAATGCCAGACTGGGAAATGAGGAAATCAGGTATGCGGTTCAATGTATTTCAATGCATTTTGAGCTTGTCCTCATAACTTGGTAATTTTTTTTATATTTTGTCCCTAGAGTTTAAACATGGCTTTTTGGGACCCAACCTCATGAACAGGAGTGGTGAAATCATTCAAATATGTCCCAAGGGGTGGGATATGAAAATTTTCTCTACCTTTGTTCATGAGGTGGGGTCATAAGAAGGCTATGTTGGAAATTTAAGGTAAAAATATTAAAAAACAACAAAGTTATGAGCTTACATTGAAATGTTTTAATGCATGTTCATAGCTTTGGTATTTTGACCCCAAATGTTCAACATATCTACTTTTTAGCACCACGACATGAGCATGACAGCTGTCATTTTTTCAAATCCTGCCCAAAATGTGTTTTCAGACATGTGGTGCAAAATTATGTTTCTGCAACTCTTTTGTAAATACCACCTGTCACATTCATCAGGAGAGGTCATTAAAAGAATATGCTGAAAATCTGGAGTCAAAATGTGAAAAAAACAACTAAGTTATGAAGAAACATTGAATTGCTCCAATGTCTACTCAACTTTATTTTTGCAGACTTTGGACCCTAATGTTCAACGTATCCTTTGTGTTACCCTACCTCCTCAACATGAAAGGTGTCATTTTTCAAATCCCCTGTGAAACATATTTTCATAGGCATATCATGAAATCACCTTTGAGATGGGATTTAAAAAATGTCATCTGTCTTGATCACAATGTCAGGTTATAAAAAAGACGTGGAAATTTGGGGTCAAAATGTGAGGGCCCACTGAAAATTAAATATTGCCTCTCAATACACAGTACCTAATAGGAAAAGCAGGATCTCACTGAAAACAAGATAGCATTTGAGCTGTGCTATCCTGGGTAAACATAATACAAAAATGTGTTAAAGCAGGACCACATTGAAAATGAGATATTGCATCTCACCTGGGTTATCCTGGGCAAATATATTGCAAAACTGTGTTAAAACAGGACCATACTACAGAACCAGTTTCAAAAGGAGGGGTTGCATCTAAAATGATCTCTCCTAGAAAAATACATTAAACAAGCAGGACCACACTTAAAACAAGATATTGCATTTTACCTGTACTATCCTGTGTAAACGCAGTAAAAAACTGGAAAATCAGCAGACCATTGCAAATGACATATTACATCTCATCTGGTCTGTCTTGGGTAAATATATAATAAAAATACTGTATGTACAAGCAAGACTCGATACAACAGCATTGCAAGTGGCTAATATTCAGCACTGGCAAATGCTTGTTTAAACTTGGAACAGACTGAGGCCCAGTGGGGTTGACAGTGTAACTTTGCTTTCTCGAGTAGCATCTCCTCTTTCTCAGCACTGAATAATAGGTAGTGTCAGCCATGAAAATAGGCCAGGTGCCACCTTGGGTGGGGTAACCTGAGGGGGTTGGCTGTGGTAGGCCAAAGTCGTAACAGGGATAGACAGCAATGTGCATGGGTGTCTCCTCGGGATGGAAGTGGGAAAGTTAGGCACATGGGAAGAAAGTCCTAATTAGAAGGAAGGTACATGGCAGAAAAATAAATTCAAATAGCTAGAGAATTTTAAAGAAACAACATAGAAGGCTTAAAGGAGATGGGAAATGATTTTTACATGATTAACTGCTCTTCCATCTTCCTTTCCATGCCAGTTATGTATTCTGATCTGCTCTGATGATTTTTTGATAAATAAATAACCTAGCTTTGGGATGCCCTCAGATTTACAGTGAGTTCCACTCTCCTCTCTGGCTACTGCTCTTGATTTTCATATTTCAAAGACATTTTATGACATCAGAAACTCCCATTCCATGCTGTTCATCTGAATGGCCTGGAATGGGAGTTTCCGATGTCAAAGAATGTTCAGGCAGTGTGCAAACAGAGAGCAGCAACTGCCGAGGAGAGAGGTATTCAGGGTAGTTACAAAGGCAACACAGTTAGATTATTAATTTAACAAAAAAAGTCAAAAACATATCAGAATACTGGGTAGCCAATAAAAGAACAACTGGAGGACATCTAGAGGTATTAAAACTGTTTCCTAACACCTTCAAGAGCTCTGCTCAGCATGTAAGTGGCAAATGTTCTACAGATGAGCCATGCTAGCAGAACAGTTCAGGCTATAAAGCTTGATTATTTTAAGATTAAATTAATTTGTAGAGTTGAATTAGTAAAGTATGAGATTAATAAACTGAGATTCCAACTCAGCCAGAAAGGAAATGAAAACAATAATGAGTGAGGTGGGCTTACACTCCTGGCTGACAGCTTCCAATGGCAGAAGGTACTTATTGCTAAGAGCATAATCTGATAATGCTTTAAATCTCAGTCCTCCCTGCAACTTGCAAGAATACTTTTAAACCACTGTATCAACAGATCTGCCTGCAGCAAGGTAAACTTAAAAAAAAATATTCAGAGGACCTCTTTTCAAATAAAAGATGTGTACATGGCTGTGACAATCAAGATTACAGTTGCTGATTCCAAGGTAAATTAAATTTACATTTGACTAAAACATAGAGTCCACAGAGTATTTTTCGTATTTCAGAGTAGTGTTATTTTAGCAGTGCACTTTCAGTTTTCCAGATCACTTATTCCTGTTCAATTTGTAATCTTGTATGTTCCCCTAAATCGCACTATCCAGGCAAAATCTTAACTGTTCATTGCACCAAGTTTAAAAATTCTGCTATCCTTAACAAGAGCACAGATGTACACTAACATGTTTTTTTTAATCTACTTTCTTTCATGCGTGACCCTTTGCTCTTGTGAATAGAATTAGTGATAGAGCTTTCTGCAAATGTTATTTTTTTCCTTTGGATTGGCCTCTTTTGCAGGCTGGAACTGGTAGGGGAGAGTAGGGTGTGGGGCAGGTAGGTGCACCTTTCAGAGAAGGATTTTCTATGGTGCTGCCTTGAGAGAACGGGGGGGGGGCACAAAATAATAAGCAGTGTTCAGTATAGAATAATGCAAAGCTATTTAAAAGTGATGAAGTAGGCACATTTTTAGGCTCCATATCCCTTTCCTCAACACCATCCTTACAGCCAGTAGAGTGACACTTCCAAATATACCAATGGTTGGGCAGAGCTCCAAAGTCCCAGCAGGGCATCTTGAATTTATTCATCAGCCATGTTCCTTGAAAACCACCCAGAGTGGTTGTGCACAGACCCACTCTGGGCCAAGATTCAGAGCAGCCAAGAGCTGCTGAATGCAGGCCCAATCAGGATCAAAATCAGAGGGCTTCCCCCAGGATTTGAACCGTAATTGCTGTAGCACACACAATAGCTGAGCTTATCGGCTGCCAGATTACATGGTTGTTTAAAAAAATGCACTATTTGTATAGCAGGTTTTTCATGCCCTTCCCCAAACACAGGATTGACTTTTTTTTTGTTAGGGGATGGGGGATTTTATACCAACCGCCTGCCAGTTTGTCTGGGAAGGTTCTGTATATGCTGTGTCTGGAAATGACACAATGGCAGAATGCCTAAATGAGTATTCCACATCAGTATTTAAAGTGGAAAAGGATGGAACCATAACTGACAGTGATATGTTATTCAATAGAACAGGAGGAGGACACGCTACAGAAAATACATGTAACAGCTGAAGGAATTAGGGATAGAGTTGTGCATGATTTTCAAATTCTGAATTTAATGGGAATCAGCAGCATTTCAGAAATTCTATGATTCCACAGAATTCCATCAGAAGTGGAATTCTGAAATTCTGATAGCTTAATTTTATTGTGTAATTGTATTCAGCAGTTTATGTAAATGCCAGATTACTTTTCCACATGGATTATGTGATTATGATTGACGTAGAAATGCTTTTAGGAATGCAGAAGAATTAAAAAAAGAAATTCCAAAAAGGAGTTTGGAGGCAGAATTTCCATTCCACATGAATTCTGCTAGCAGATGTCTGCATTCTGCACAGCCATGGCGGAGAGAATTCCTAGGACAGTATACATGGGGATTGTGTTGAATATCAGACCTCCTTTGGATTCACACTATTAGCGTAACATTCCAGTTGCATTACTTGCCCACTGGCATGCTCCACACCAGGTCTGCCTGATCGTTATTTGTTATTAGTTTACTTGAGTTAGGGGGCTTTGCTTCCCACACCCCCCTGTGTTAAATAAACATGGGGTGTGGGACAAACACCTCAACTCAAATAAACTGACCAAATCTCACTTATGGCATGCTCTTCCCCATGTCGGAATTTCGGTTATTTTTTATTTATTTATTTGGACCTCCAGTGTTAAAAAAACAAAGGGGGTATTGGGGGGCAGAGTGCCCCAACTCCAATAAACTGACAAAAACTAAATCAACAGCAGGCATGTGCCTAAAGTAGCCTAGCGCAGCATGCATGTGATGAAACTACGCTGTACTCTCTAGCTTTATGCTACGCTAAAAGCGGTGGCCCAATATTCTACACATTAGTGTATACACAAGCAAAGAAATGAGCCTGAATGGAATGGAATGAATCCCAAATTCCTAAGGGAGTTGGTCAAAGAATTCTCATTAGGGAGTATGTGTATACATTCTCCTGCATGCCTGCAGAAAATTCATATTCAGGTGCATAAGATATTCAGGTATTAATTATCCAGACACCATTGTATATCACCTTTGCCCTATGTTTTTCATTCCAGAATGTAATCAAATGAAATTATTTGTGCAGGTTACTTGGCCAAAGTAGGTCTAAAAATAATAAGCCCTTTCCCTTCCCTCAGATTGCCAGAGCTAATCACATAACCACCCCATACCCACCTAGTGGTCTCCTGCTCCCATCCTCTTCTTGTCCTTGAGCTGCCGTACCTTAACAAAAGCTGGAATCCTGTTAGCACTGGCCCCAACCCAACATCATCCTTTAGATTCTTCCCTCAAATCTATCCCCAATCTCCTGATGAAGTAGAGCAAATAGCAACAATAAAACCAAGAAGCAATCTGTACCTTATTTGTATAAGTACTATTGATCACCAGCCCATAATGAGGGCAACAAAGTTGGCACTGATGCCATGTCTAGTAGACTTACCAGGCCCACTTTTTGCCAGGCCTGACACATTTTTAAAGCTCCTCCCTCCATATGTCAGTCAGACAGCCCCTGTACCATTTTAGGCCAAAAGTCCAAATGTTGCAGTCTTTTTCCTATATCTCTAGTCCATGATGGAGGAGGCAATGTCTCAAGTAGTCCAGCAGTGGCATCCTTTCCTTAGTGTGCACACTACTACAAAGTGAAGTTGTTGGCTGGTAGACTCATTGCACTGGAGAGGGAATAGGAAGAAAGTCTACTTAGCATTATTCAGTGATGCTAGTGTATACTGTGAAAGTAGACCACATTGAGACTCACCAGTGCATAAATACTATAAATTGATGGCCATCAAAAAGTTGTCTCTTTTTGCAGCATTCCTTAAGGTATGTTGGACTATTTGAATATACTTGATATTGAAAACAATAGGTTGCTGCAGTATATGGTATCACGCTTGCTGCAGCATTCCACAGCAGTGAAGAACTGTTTTTGTGCCATCAGTCATTTAAAACAGAAGCTTTAAGGGGACACTGTCAACCTTTTCTGCATCATATTATTTCTAGTTAAAATCCACATTTTATGCTTGTTTTCCTTCTCTAAAATTCAATGATGTTGCTGTTTTTTTATCTACTGTACCTCATTGCTTAGTAGAACTTAAATGCATACTAATGCGTAGTTAGACCCAACCTAGTTTTGATTCAGATTCTTGATCTACTCTTATAGAATACTTCTAAACCTTACAAACACCCTCAACTGTTCAGCCACTCATGATGCAATCATCTCATCTAGTCCCACCATATAATGAGTGACTAGATTGTGTTGCAGTTTTCCTAAATCCCGGGTCGCCCCTGAAAACAGGCACTTGTGCCTAGTGGGCCTTACCTGATTACCAAAGGAACAAAAATAAATAAATAAATAAATAAATAAACAAATCCAGGAAAGTGCAATGGGAGCTGATCAAGAAAAGTAAACAAACATATTTTTGTGTGGTAACCCTAGTATGGTGGGCAGTCTGTTTTTCATTTTTAAAAGAAAAAAAAATGAATCCAAATCAAACTACCAGCTACATCTGCAATCTCTACAGAATGTGAATAATCATAATATGTTTTTTAAACTAGGGACACCCTGAGGCCTAAGGGAGTTGACAGTGTACTTTTAAACTTGTGTGAACTGACAACATGCACAAGGGATGTGACTCAATCTTCCAAAGATATATAACAGGTGCAGGTAACATGGGAAATGAGGATAAGACTATAAAGAGTTTGGGCCCACGCATTTTCTTTCTCACATTGGGTTTCCTGACAGTCCAGTTAACTAAGAAATGTTAAAGGTACTACAACCATAAGCAAGAAAATGTTGTCTGGAGTATATACACTAACATTAGTAATACTTCCATCTATAGCTAAAAATGGCTTTGGGGTAGGTGCATACATTTTGCTGGGTACCATGCCCATCTTTTATCAAAAAAATGGCTTTAGGGTAAGTACACACTTGTATGGAAAATGTGTACTGTGTGTGCCTCATTCTGGGGTTGCAAGCCTGCCACCCTTACAGAAATAATTATGACATTTCTGCATGTTTCGCACATAAAACTACTCATGAGACATGTGTGCTGCAAGCATGCTTTTTATGTTAAATTTGAACCGATTTCATGCATGTGGCATGTGTGCAATGAGGAAGTGGTTACTTATAACTGCACACATAAAAGTTAAGTGACTTGATCGGTATCACATAGTTTACAAGTGAGGGTTGATGAAATTCAAACCCAGGGGCCCGATTCCAAGACAGTGATAAGAGCAAGGTGCAAAGTACACCAGTGTGTAAAGTTACGCCAGAATCCCTATGACATGTGGGCTGCGCACATATTCTAAGAGACTCGCTAGATACAATGGAAAATGCAGAATGCGCATGTCATAAGTTCACGCCTGAAGACATGGCATAACTCGCCAATAGTAAGTAGAATATGCATGTGCCTAACTCAAGAATACTGTCAGCAGTACATACTAACTGTCACACAGTACATGGCACTGTTCCCTACTGTACGTCCCATCACTTCTCTGTTCCACAGTGTGATGCCCTGTCCCACAGTCTGTGTTTGTCTATTGTGCTGCATGCTATGCTACATGTTGCACCAGGTATGTATTTCACTTACTATCGGCCTGTCTGGCCATGCTGCTACCTATTTTGAGTGTCCTGGGCTTCCTAGGGCATGTTTGCTTGGGTGTTCCACTATATGCCCATTAGTTCCATACTCAGGGCCTACTGGTTGGGGGTATGCTGCAGTCTGGCTCTGTTGGTGGGGGGGGTCTATAGCCTGTGCTCTGGTTAGGACAGTTTTTCCTTGTTCTAACTTATGTTACCGTCCTCTGGCATAGTTCATTACACCACCTGTTCTGGAATAGCAGTTGTGTGGTGCTGGTGTGTTATGCATATCGTAAGCCACATTATATGGTAGCATAAGCATTCTTCGGTGTAACTGCGGCGTAACTTGCGTTTGTCATAGCAGTTGTGGGTTGCAGTGTCCTTTTGGAATCACGCATGTTGTAAATCACTGGTGTAACTTGTGATTTACACTATCAGCACTGGTGTACTACATTTATGCCTGGCGTAACTGTCTTGGAATCAGGCCCCAGGTCTTCAGCTCTGCAGTTCAGTGCCCTTAACCACTACACTATACTATACTGCCTGGATACAGACAGCTCGTTTGTACTTCAATACAAATCTGCACCCATCTGCATGCATATGGCATGCTTATAGTCATTGCCATATTTTTTTTAATTTTCTTGTCCCCCTCATCTCAGCAACACAGCTAAACCATAGCACACATGCCATTGGAAACGCATGTGGTTCTTCCCACCCCCCCATACACACACACACACACACTGACCTACAGAACTACTTAATCACATCTGTCTGGACTACTCCTACTATTTTCTCTCCATAATTTTGAATGCTTCCATGCAAACAGATTTTAAGGGGCATACACAAAAGTAGCAATAACTTGGCACCAACCCAACCATCCAGACAGCTCCCCACCCCCATACATACACACACACACACACACACTGTAGCGGATGTGGCCACACCATTACAGACTACCCAGTAATTATAGGTATAAGTAGAGAGTCTCTTACCTGAGTACTAGGGAGTCAGAGGCAGGAGTCTTGACAGAGTGCTTGGGCGTGCCCCTTTGAAATAAATAGTGTTTTTTTTTTACTATTTTATACATTATGATGTCAAATTGGAGATTAATGAAGGGACACTGTTCAACTAACAAGGCCCTTGTTAGTTGAGTGGTGGCCTTCATTAATCTGCAACTCACCATCATAATGAATAAAATAGTAATAAAAAAAACCTCCATTCATTTCAATGGGGCGTGCCTTGCACACTCCCTTGCCTTACGTCATAAAGTGCCTGACCATAGGGATGTGAAGATCAGCTTCACTGGCAGGGGGGGACATAAGCCTGACTATAGTGGGACTCCAGTAGTCTGTTCATACCATACCTCTCAACTGTTCCTGATTGTGAGTGACATTCTTCATTTTACCCCTGAAAACTACTCTGTCCTTCATCCATCCCTCATGGAAAACATGCTGTTCATACAGAGGATGTCCTGTAAAGTTAGACTTTATGGCAGGGGTGCCATTTTAGGTTTCAACGGGGGAAGCCAAGAACCAGTGGAGGCCAGGTGCCAGTTATCCCCTAGAAGGCAAGCTCTGGAATCTCTGGAACATCTCTAAAAGGTAAAACTGATTTGTTTTGATTGACAGGTGGTATGCAAAATTGGAAAAATTCAAATACATAAGATTCATCTGTATATGCCCTGGAGCAGTGCATCAGATTTGGGCTTAAACCCACCCAGTTTCTAACCCTTTTTTTTTCTGGCCCCCCCCCAAAAAAAAACTTACCCTGATTGGTGCCTCTGACTCCATTTGATTCAATATTCATCCCATACGGTTTGTGAAGCCAACCAAAAGCACAGAAACATGAAAAGCACTTCAATATTTGGGTCCTTCCTCCACCTCCCCCAATACTTTTCTCTGCATTTTTACCTATTTTGATTTTAGTTATCTTTGGTGATTTTTCAACCTTAGGGTCCTGTCTGCCATCTGTATCATTTTGTGAGGGGGTGTTGTTTGCGTCACCCAGCCTATTTCTGCCACCCCCCCCGGCTAGTTTAAATGCTTGCTGATGAAACATTTAAACCTCTCACTGAGGATCCTGGTCCCTTCCCCTTGGATAGATGCAGACCATTGCCCCTATACAGGCCTGCATCCCTCCAGGTGGTACCCCAGTCCCCAATGAAGCCAAATCCCTGTGCTCTGCACCAATCCTTCAGCCATGCATTGAATCTCTTGGTGCAGAGTACCCTGTTCTCCTCCTTGCACTCAATGGGTAACACCTCTG
This sequence comes from Neoceratodus forsteri, assembly GCA_016271365.2. Lineage (NCBI taxonomy): Eukaryota > Metazoa > Chordata > Ceratodontiformes > Ceratodontidae > Neoceratodus > Neoceratodus forsteri. The sequence continues at coordinate 1,696,192,137 of CM057449.1, read as the reverse complement.
AAAAGGCTACAGAGTGTGTCACCTGTCTATGATCCCTCCCCAGCCCCTGAACTGCTCCTGCACTACCCTAACCACTTACCAGGCCATTTGTCCCCAAGTGGACAATGATGTCTAGCTCACCTTCCCGTTCTACTAGCCCAGTGATCCTTAGGATGTGCTCTCCATTTCTCGAAGCTGTGACATTGGGTAGGCACTTAACCTCCCCCACTCCCTCCCCTCCTGGCCCCAAGTCTACCCATCTGATGATAGAGTCTCCCATCAGGAGTTGTTTCCACTTCCTCCAGGGGTCCTCTGCCTCTCCCCTGTGGTCTCTGCCATGGAGGACCCCCACATCCTCCCTGATTACAACTGTGGGTGCCTCTCTGGGACAGTCCCACCCTGCCAGAGTAGCATAGGAGTTATGAAGTGGAACTGTAGGAGGGATGTGTCTTTTTCCCACCACCCTCGCCCTTCCCAGGTCCACTGTTGTCCAGCTGCTCCTCTTTCTTGGCAACCGTTGATGTAGAGGGGGCAGTCTTGGTGGTCCCTAGGCAGTGGAAGAGGTCCCCTGAATCCTGGCCAACATAGCCTGGAGACAAGCAACCTCCACTCACAGCCCAGAGAGGTGCCTGCAGCAGTGTTGCTCAGATGGGCCTGGACAAATCTAGATCCACCAGATACCTGCTGGATACTTCCAATATCTGCCTGTGGATCCGGCCATCGGATCCCTGCTTGGACCTCGTGTTATCCGATGGCCAGATCCAGGGATCCAGTGCCAGATCCAGGGATCTGGTATCAGATCCCTGGATCAGACACCAGATCCCTGGATACGGTGCAAGATAATGTGGAATATGACCCGGAATCCAACCTCTGTATTCGTCCAGATCCTGGGCCGGATCCAACTCGAATAGTGTCGCTATCCACCAGATCACACTGGCTGATCCACGGTGGCACTATCCAAGCAACACTAGCCTGCAGATGGGACAGCACTGTAGCCTCCAGAAAATCTGCCTGAAGAAGGATGCCCTACAGCCGCTGCACTGCACCACTCCCATCATGTCTATAAGTGTCTTTTCTGCTTTATGGTTTTTCTTTCTCTCTCTCTCTTCCTCTCTCTCTCTCTCTTGCTTTCTCTTCCTTTTTCTCTCTCCTCCCTTCTCTACTTTCCTTTGGTAGAGAAACACCCTTGCTTAGTTGTCTTTGTGCCCTGTAGCTGTTTCTGTGTGTTCTGCTGAACCCTTCCTTCCTGCCTCCACAAGAAGTATCTATCTGCTGTCAATCACCCCATAGAGCCGATAAAAGTGGAGCTAGCCATGGGTGTGAGGGAGGGAAATATGTGTGTGTGTGTGTGTGTGTGTGTGTGTGTTTGTTACATCCATTTGCTGCTGCTAGCAAAACACCCTGTAGTAATTAATTTTTAGAAAGCACTAAGCCTCTCCCAGCTCCACCCCCAATTAAACACCTGATTCACTGGGCTTCCTGAATCTACTCACCCCAAGATTAAGTTTGTGACCTAGTTTCCTCCACTCCACCTGTTACAATTTAAAACCCAAGTTTCAAAATAACCCAGTCACTGCCTATCAAGTTTCAAAGTGCCCCAAACACTGCTTACAGATCTTTTCTCCCTACTTAACATGCTACTTTCAAAAGGAAGAAAAATATAAATAAATATTAATATACCTTGACATAGAAACATAGAAATTGTCGGCAGATAAGGACCGCAGGCCCATCCAGTCTGCCTGTAAGCCCTACACCTGTTTGCAACCTCTGACTCAAACTGGTCAGTGGCTTTCCACTACCGCTTCCCAACCCTAAGGTTCCCTTGTGACTGTCCCATGCATGTTTAAATCCCTCCTGTGTGCATGCTCCCACCACCTCCTGTGGCAGACAGTCCCATGTGTCCACCACCCTCTTCATGAAGAAAAACTTCCTCACATTTCCCCCTAATCTGCCACCTTCCAATTTCATGTCATGCCCCCTTGTTTCTTCACTCCTTCTATATTGGAAGATGTCTCCCTGCTGCACCTTGTTTATATCCTTAAGGTACTCAAATGTTTCTGTCATGTCCCCCCGCTCCCTCCTCTCCTCCAGTGAGTACATACTGAGGTCTCTTAATCTCTCCTCATATGATTTCTGGTGCAAGCCCTGTACCATCTTAGTCACCCTTCTCAGGACTGCCTCCACTCTGTCAATGTCCATACGAAGGTGTGGCCTCCAGAACTGCACACAGTACTCCAGGTGAGGACTCACTAGTGTTTTATACAATGGCATCACTACCTCCAGCCTTCTGCTAGTAATACCTCTGCCTATGCACCATAGCATGCCACTGGCCCTCCCTGCAGCCTTTGTACTCTGCTTAGACACCTTTAGGTCATTTGAAATGATACCCCCAGGTCTTCTTCCTTGGTGATCATCAGCAACTCCCCCCCCAATCCTGTAGCTCTCCCCAGGGTTTCTTCTTCCCAGGTGCATTATTTTGCACTTCGTTGAATTAAACCTCAGCTGCCACACCTCAGACCATTTTTCAAGCTTCCCCAGGTTCCTCCTCATTTTTTCCACCCCGTCTGGAGTATCTACCCTGTTGCAGATCTTGGTGTCATCTGCAAACAGACAGACCTTTCCTTCCAGCCCTTCCACAATGTCAGTAATGAAGACATTAAACAGGACTGGCCCAAGGACTGATCACTTAAGTACCCTGCTGGTCACCCCCCTCTCCCCGGATTGGATCCCATTTACCACCACCTTCTGTATCCTGTCTGTTAGCCAGTTCCTAACCCAGTCTACCACTTTGTGCCCCATGCCAAGACTACCCATCTTGTTAACTAGCCTTTTATGTGGTCGGTGTTGAAAGCTTTGCTAAAATAGATGTAGGCGATGTCCACAGCCCCCCACCCTGATCTACTTCCTTTGTCACCCAGTCAAATAATCTGTCAGATTCATCTGACACAACCTTCCTACTGTGAATCCATGTTACCTTGTATCCTGGACACCGTTGGATTCCAATTGTGCCACTAGTCTTTCTTTAAGCAGTGCCTCCATGATCTTTCCCACTACTGAAGTGAGGCAGTCCAGCCTATAGTTCCCTGCCTCCTCCCTGCTACTGTTTTTGTGTAGAGGGACTACATGTGCCCTCTTCCAGTTCTCTGGGACCACTCCTGTGTTGAGTGGCTTGGTGAACATGGATGTCAGAGGCACTGCAAGCTCTCTTTGCAGCTCCCTTAATATCCTCGGGTGTATGCCATATGGCCCCATTGATTTGTCCTCCTTCAGTTTAGTGAGCTCCTGCAGGACTCTCTCCACTGTGAACTGACAGGGGTGCGCCCCTTCTCCCTCCCCCCTTCATATCTGCTGCCCAACTGTGGTCCATGACTCTCCTCCTGTACAGTAAATACACTGAACAGAAGTATTTATTCAGTATTTCTGCCTTTTCTAGGTCTCCCTCCTTGCATTCTCCTTCATCCTCTTTGAGCCTTACAATACCTACCCCTGGCTTTTCTTCTTTCTCTGATGTAGGGTACCTAAAGAATGTCTTGTCTCCTTTCTTCATCTTCTGCACTAATCCTTACTCAGTCCATGCCTTTTCACTCCTAACAGCCTTTCCTTCTTCCCTTAGACACCATAGGTACACCTTCCTATCCTCCTCCCTTGGGGTCTCCTCCTATTTCCTGAAACTCACCCTTTTAGCCCTTACTTTATCTGCCACCTCTTTCAAGAACCATAGTGGCTTCCTTCTTTTCTTGCCTTTGGACACCAATCTGATGCATTGGTTTGTCACTTCCACTATGACTCCTTTTAGGTGCCTCCACTGCTCTTCAACTCCCCCACTTACCTCCCCCTTATCCAGGGCTACTTTGATACATGTCCCCATTTCAGCGAAGTCTGCCCTTCTGAAATCTAAAACCTTTGCCTTTGTGTGACTTGACTGAGTCCCTGTCTTCATGCTAAACCATGCTATGTTGTAGTTGCTGGACCTCAGTTGTCCTTCTACCCAGACTTCTGCAATTCTGTCCCCATTGGTCAGTACAAGGTCCAGAATTGCCCTGTCTCTGGTGGGATCAAGCACTAGTTGTCTGAGACCTGCCTCCTGTAGGAAATCTAGGATGCCTCTGATTTTGGTTGAAGCAGTTGCCTGGGTGGTCCAGTCCACATCTGGCATATTGAAATCCCCCAGCAGCAGAACCTCACCTTTAGTTGCCATCTCATGTATTTCATCAACTAGATCCCTGTCCACTTCCTCCCCCTGTGCTGGATGCTGGTAGATTACCCCTGTGCATATTGCTGTGCTAGTATCAGGTTCAAGGGTGACCCACAGTGCCTCAGCCTATCCCTGTCTACCCTGAACTTCTGTTGCCTTTATGCCCTGCCTGACATACAGAGCTACCCCCCCTTTTTGCCCCATCCCTCCTGAACAGCACATAACCTGATACATTTATGTCCCACCCATGATTTGTAGTGTACCATGTCTCTGTTATTGGTGCTATGTCCAGATGTGCCTCTACTAGCAAGGCCTCCAGGTCTGGGATTTTATTTCCCAGGTTGCAGGCATTAGTTACCATGATCTTCCCTGTTCTGCAGCCTATCCTCCCTTTGCTCCTGTTTTTGTTCTCCTGCTTCTTTCTCCCTCCCCAGTTATCTTTCTTATGTGGCCTCAATTCCTCTGTTTCTCCCTTTCTGACTGTTTCAGTTGTCCCAGTCATCAATTCATTTTCCTGTACCTCAGTTCTGGTTTCCTTACCTCATGGGAGTGGGCTGTTTGAGTTCCTCTGTTAATGTTGCCCCCCTTGGCTAGTTTAAACACTTGTCAAAGAAGCATTTGAACTGTCCATTGAGGACTGCTTTCCCCTTCCTGGACAGATGTGGTCCATCACCACTATAGAGGACTCCATTATTCCAGGTGGGTCCCCAGTCCCCAATGAAGCCACACCCCTTCTCGCTACACCAGCCCTTCAAACATGCATTGAAGCTTCTGATGCTTTAAAGAGCTACTGATGCCTCAAAGAAAACTTTAAATAGCACAATAATTAGGTACACTTCTGTCTGCTTTCCATTTATATTTTATATATTTATCCTCCCCATTATCTATTACTAAGGAAATTTGCATGAATATATGATCTTTATCCCTTAGAATTTCTTTAGAATCCAACTGCCTCTATAGTTTACTCCCTACTTCAAGTCATGATCCTCTGTTGTGACATCACAATCTGTTGCCGTGTGAGTAATTGTGATGTGACAAGCAGTGTTCTGTGACTACAGGTAGGGAGAAGGCAGCTGGAATAGATAAACTATTCAGGAGCAAAGATCCTGTTTTCATGCAGATGACCTCAGTAATAAATATTGGGGAAGAGGAATACAGCACTAATGGAGAATACAGGCTGGACTGTGTCTAAATATTAGGTTTTGTTGAAGTTCTCCTGAATGTGTCACCAGCTCTTTAAGGTAAAGCTAGGTGCTGTCACTTCACTGTTTCAGCAACTCTGGTCTTCCAGAACCTAGGCACAAATTCAGTGGGGGAGGTGAGCAACTGTTCCCTCTGTCCTACCTAAATGGCACCCCACATCATGGTAGAAATTCATTCTGAGATACTATTTGTACAAGCAAATGCAATATTTTCCACTGTGTTCTGTGGTATCTTCATGTTTCAGGATGTGTCCCCGATTATCAGGGTTAGTGTCCCTCATTGTCCCTCATTCTGAGCATCGATGTCCCTCATTTCAGTGACAAAAAGTAAGGTATGGTGCATGCTTCCAAGGCCCTACTCAGCACAAAGAATGCTGAGCATGACCATAGTGTATATGCTCCATACGGGATGACAAAGAGAAAGTAAGCAAGTCATAACAGTCAAGGAGAAACAAATATACTGCCATACTAACATACTAAAATGCCAGTAGAATACACCTAATGGTCTTTCGTGTCTGCTCGTTTGGTCAGCCCCCACCCTGGAAGCTGACCTTGCTGCTCCCCTCGCTCTCTCTGGTTTCTCCCATCCCAGTCCCAGATATTCTCGCTGCACAGGACTTTGCTTCCACAATCCTTCCCCAGTGCCTGTCCCACCCCCTCTTGAACCCCTCCACCACCTCTGCCTCCACCAATCCCCTGGGCAGCGCATTCCATGGCTCCACTACCCTCTCAGTGAAGTAGCACCTAATCCTTTCTCCCCTGAATCTCCCCCCTCCAGATTCCACCCATGCCCTCTAGTTGCCACACCTTCCTTCCTTCAGAGCATCCTGATTGCTCCTTCCCTATTTACCCCCTTTATGTACCTGAAGACCTCTATCATGTCCCCCAGTCCCTTCTCTCTTCCAATGTGTACATATTTAGCTCTTTGAGCCTCTCCCCATAGATCCTGTCCCCCAAGCCCCAGATAATTTTGGTTGCCCTCCTCTGGACCCTCTCAAGGAGTTCGATGTCCCTCTTTAAGTGTGTCCTCCAAAACTGCATGCAGTACTCGAGATGTGGCCTCACCAAGCAGTTTTACAGAGAGAGTATCACTTCCCTCCTTCTGGAGGTGATCCCCCTAGCGATGCATCCCAGCATCCTGTTGGCCTTGGTCACTGCCTCCTACAAGTCTCAGAGTTGTTCATCTTGACATCCACCACCAGCCCCAGGTCCCTCTCAGCCATTCAGACTTGAAGCATTCCCCTCCCCCAGGGTGTACACTTGGCCCAGGTTTCTGGCTCCCAGGTGAAGTACCTTGTATTTCCCTGCATTGAACCTCAGCTTCCACTTTCTAGACCACCTTTCCAGAGCATCCAGGTCCCCCTGTAGGATCACCCTCCCCTCCTCCGCATCCACCACCGCCCCTAGTTTTGAGTCATCCGCAAAGAGACTCATCTCACTCCTGATACCCTTCCTTATGTCAGAGATGTAGGCATTGAACAGAAGGGGCCCAAGGACTGATCCCTGAGGGTCCCCACTAATGATCCTCCTTGGGGATGAGACTATCTCACCAGCCATGACCCTCTGGGTCCAGTCCTGGAGCCAATTTCCTATCCATCTGATCATCTGGTTTCCCACGCCCATTTCTCCCAGCTTATCCAACAAGCCCCTGTGAGGAACAGAGTCAAACGCCTTGCTGAAGTCAAGAAAGAGGACATCCACTGGTCTACCCAGGTCCAAGGCACTTGTCACCCAGTCATAGAACTCCACAAGGTTTGTCTGACATGATTTCCCTGGGATGAATCCATGCTGCCTATCATCCAGGCACCCCGACTTTTACAGGTCCCCCCTTGCCTCTCCTTGACAATGCCCTCCATCACCTTGCCCACCACCGATGTCAGGCTGATGGGTCTGTACTTCCCTGCCACCTCCCTTGATCCCCCCTTGTGGACAGGCACTATATGCACCACCTTCCAGTCCTGGGGCACCCACCTTGTCCTCAGAGAGATGCTGAAAAGCTCCGCCATGGGTTTTGCTAGGACATCCGCCAGTTCCTTCAGCACTTTGGGATGTAATTTATCTGGCCCTGGTGCTTTCTCTGTCTTAAGGGAACTGAGGGCTTCCCTCACTCTATCTGCCATGATTTCCACCTCCGCTACCTCATCCCCCTGCTTTGCCTTCCCCCCTCCTGCCAGTGATGGCCCCCCTCTCCCCAGACCCGCCGATAGGTAAGGGTTCCCCCTCCTCAGTTTCACCATCTCCTCCCATGTATGATGCAGCCCCCCACCATTTTCCTTCGTGAAAACTGAGGCGAAGTACTCATTTAATACCTCAGCCTGCTCCCCTGGGTCTTGTGCCCATCTCTCCCCTGTTTTAATTCTGCTAATCTGCTCCTTCACCCTCCGCTTTTCCCCAGTGTATCTAAATAACCCTTTGTTCCATCTCCTAACTTCTTTGGCCAGGTTCTGCTCCTTCCTTGCCTTAGCCACCCTCACCACCCTAGTGGTCCTTCTGGCCATCAGCTCATACTCCCCTCGATTCCTTTCACTCCTTGAGCACTTGGAATGCCTATAAGCCACCTCCTTTCCCCTCACCAGCTCCTGAATAAGTAGCACTAAATATGTATAAGGGGAATTGCACAGCTCAAAACAAAAAGGTCAGGCCTCACATCACAGAGGTCCCTCTCTGCACATCTGGAATGGTGGGTGTTGGCTGAGTACTGACAGTAAAGATTAATGGGGTCATATATTTGGCATTTAATGCTGTAAGCAAACAATACTTTATATATATTTTTTCAACTTATAGTTTATAACATTTTCAAACTGAACATTAAAGAAACATAGAAACATAGACTTTGACGGCAGATAAGGACCTCTTGGCCCACCTAGTCCTCCCATTTCCCTACCTACAGGATAAACTGCAGATCCTATTTAACCAACAGCCTATTTCTTTGTACCCCCCACAAAAATTGCCGTATGTCTGTCCCGTGCTTTCTTGAATTCTCCCACAGTTTTAGACCCCACAACATCCTCAGGAAGACAGTTCCATGCGTTCACCACCCTCTCTGTGAAAAAATACTTCTTCACATTGCCCCGAGCCATCCTCCCTCTATCTTCAAATTGTGTCCCCTTGTTCTTGCACAACTCTTTTTCTGAAAGATGCTACCCTCTTGGACTTTGTTGATTCCACTGAGGTACTTAAAAGTTTCTATCATGTCCCCCCCCCATCCCTCTTTTCCTCAAGGGTATACATATTAAGCTCCTTTAGTCTCTCCTCGTATGACTTCTCTTGCAGACCCTGCACCATTTTAGTTGCCTTCCTCTGGACTGCCTCCATCCTGTCTAAGTCCTTGAGGAGATGGGGTCTCCAGAACTGGATGCAGTGCTCCAGATGGGGTCTCACCAACTGTCTGTACAGAGGGATAATAACTTCCTGTTTTATACTGGTGATACCTCTCCCTATGCATCCCAGTATTCCCCCAGCCCTTCCTACTGCCTTTTCACATTGCTTGCTTACCTTAAGGTCATCTGATATGATTACCCCCAGGTCCCTTTCCATTTTTGTTGTTGTTACTACCTCTCCCCCCCCATTGTGTAATCTTCCCCTGGGTTTTTGTTTCCCAGGCACATTATTTTGCACTTCTTTGCATTGAATTCAAGCTGCCATACTTCTGACCATTCCTCCAACCTTGCCAAGTCCCTTCTCATCCTTTCCACGCCTCCATGTGTATCAACCATATTGCAGATCTTTGTGTCATCTGCAAAGAGGCATACTCTTCCTTCCAGTCCCTCTGTAATGTCACTTATAAAGACATTAAAAAGGACTGGACCCACTACTGAACCCTGCTGTACCTGACTAATAACCCCTCTTTCTTCAGAGTGGACTCCATTTACAATTACCTTCTGTGTCCTGTTGTCCAGCCAATGTTCTACCCAGGCTACCACCCTGGGACCACTCTCAGGCTGGTTAATTTGACTTTTAATCTTTTGTGTGGGACTGTGCCAAATGCCTTGCTAAAGTCTAGGTAGGCCATGTCCACAGCCCCTCCCAGGTCTACTACTTTGGTCACCCAGTCAAAGAAATCAATTAGATTTGTCTGACATGACCTTCCTGCTGTGAACCCATGCTGCCTTGGGTCCTGTGCCCCACTGGCCTCTAGGTACTCAGCAATTCTTTCCTTCAGAAGAGATTCCATCACTTTCCCTACCATAGAGGTCAAACTGACAGGTCTGTAGTTTCCTGCCTCTGTCTTGCTCCCACTTTTATGAAGTGGTATCACATCCGCCTTCCTCCAGTCCTCGGGTACCACACCATCCTGCCATGATTTGTTAAAAAGGGTAGCTAGTGGTGTCACTAGTTCTCTCCTTAATTCTTTTAGAATTCTGGGGTGAATTCCATCAGGCCCCATTGCTTTGTCCACCTTCAGTTTTAGGGGTTTTTTTTAGAACCCTTTCTTCAGTGAAAGGACTGGAATTGACTCCCCTATCCAGAGTGCTTCTGTTAATTGGATTAGACACCTCCCCTCCTCCTCTTTTGTGAATACTGAGCAGAAGTATTTGTTCCGTATCCCTGCCTTTTCACTGTCACTCTCTGCCCACCCACCGTCCATTCTATTCAGCCTCACTATCCCTCCCTTTGTCTTTCTACGCTCCCTGATGTACCTATAAAAGGTTTTATCTCCCTTCTTAACTGAGTTGGCTATCTTTTCCTCAGTTTGAGCCTTTGCTATTCTGACTACCCTTCCTGCTTCCTTCAGCCTTAACTGGTACAGTTCTCTGTCCTGCTCCTTGTGTGTCTCCTTATACTTCCTAAATGCTATCTTTTTCTCCCTAACCTTCACCATCACCTCTTTTGAGAACCATAGTGGCTTTTTCTTTCATTTTGATTTGTTTATTTGCTTCACACGAAGGCTTGTTGCCTCTGTGATGGCAATTTTGATGTTTCCCCATTGTTGCTCAACCCCTCCTTCTAGCCTATTTGCTAGTGCTTTTCCATGGCACTCTCTCATCTTGCCAAAGTCATCCCTCCTGAAGTCCAGAACCCTCACTTTTGTATGGCTTGACTCTGTAGCTGAGTTTATTATGAACAACACTGTTGGTCACTTGTTCCCAGATGGCTACCCACTTCTAGATCAGAAATCCTCTCACTGTCCCCATTTGAGAGTATGAGGTCTAAGATTGCTCCCTCATGAGTGGGTTCCAAAACTAGCTGTCTGATGCATGCCACCTGGAGGGCATCAAGAATGGCCCTGCTTTTGGGTGTGGCTACAGCCAAGGTGTTTCAGTTAACTTCTAGCATATTCAAGTCCCCCATCAACAGTATCTCCCCTTTCTCTGCTATCCTAAGGATGCCTTCTGTCATGCTCTTGTCCATTCCCTCCCCCTGATGTGGGGGTCTGTATACAACCCCTGTGTGGATTGTGGTACCATTTTCAGTCTCTAAGGTGACCCACAGTGCCTTCTCTCCTCTCCTCTCCTCTCCTCTCCTCCCTGTTTACTCTTTTGTTCAGTTGCTTTTATCCCTTCCCTTACATAGAGATCTACTCTTCCCCCTCTTCTCCCCTCCCTGTCTCTCCAGTAGGTTGTGTACCCTGGTATGTTAACATCCCAGTCATGGTTTTCTGTGTACCATGTTTTTGTGACTGCTAAGATATCCAGGCATCCCTCTTCCATCAAGGTCACCAGTTCAGGGAGCTTGTTGCCCAGACTATGGGCATTGGTACTCATTACCCTCCATTTCTTGATGGCCTTACCACTTTTTGCACCACCCCTGTCCTTATTGTGTTTATCATTTTCTCCATTAACCCCTGCCCTTCTCCCAATTGACATCTATATCTTGGTGTTTACCTCACTCACTACCCTAATCATTTTGGGGGGATAGGATTTCCCTGCTCCTTTCCAGTGCCTTCCCCCCTTGGCTAGTTTAAATGCTTGCCAATGAAACATTTAAACCTATCACCTAGGATCATGGTTCCCCTCCTGGACAGATGCAGACCATCATGCCAGTATAGGCCTGCATCCCTCCAAGTGAACCCCCAGTCCCAAATGAAGCCAAATCCCTGAGCTTTGCACCAGTTTTTCAACCACTGATTGAATAGACAGGCAGCGCCTCCGAAAATTTACCATGCATGCTACTTGTCTTAGGCCCTTCCCCAACTCCACAAACTCTTTTTGTACTGCTCTGCTCCCTTTCTTAGCCAGATCATCTGTCCCTAGGTGGACAATGACATCCAGCTCTCTCCCCTGTGCAGTTGCTCCAGCGATCCTGAGGATTCGCTCCCTGTTTCTCCAAGCCATGGCACCAGGCAGGCACCTTACCTCCCTCCTCTAGTTCTACCTTCCTAACAGTGGAGTCCCCCACCAGGAGTTGATTCCTTCCCCTCTGGGCTCCCATGCCACCCTCCTGTGGGTCTCCTTTGTGGAGGTTCCCAGCATCCTTCTTGGTCTCCACTGTGGGTGTCTCCATAGAGGAACCACACTTTTCCAGAACAGCATATGAATCGTGGAGAGGTACAACTGGAGGGATGCACCTCTGTTCCACCACCCTCACCCTCCCTGAGCCCACTGTGGTCCAACCACTCCTCTTCCTTGGCAACCTCTGAAGCAATGGCAGTGGCACTGGTGGTCCCTGGGTGGGAGAGGAGGTCCCACAAATCCTGTGCAACTCAGCCTGCAGATGAGCAACCTTCTCCCTTAGCCCAGAGAGGTGCCTGTAGATGGGACAACACCACATTCTCCAGAACGTCTCCCAGAAGGCTGCTGCTCCACAGCCACTATATTGCACCACTCCTATCATGTCTTATTTCTGACCCCTTAACTGTTGTATGGAATACTTACTCTTTCCTCTGTTTTTTTCTCTCCCTACTTACTTACTGCCTCTGTGCCCTTTAAGCTCCTGATCTTCCTGTTGTGAGACAAGAAGTTCCTATATTTCTCAGTAGTCTCCTTCCTTGTTCAGAGTCAGACCTCCAGCAGCTGGGGGGTGGAGAGTTACTCTTCCTTCTAGGATGGTGAGTCTTTGGTGGCTCTGTGATCACTCACTTCCTGCTCCCAAACAGGAAGTTCCTGTTGTCAGTCAAATCCTGTGCCTATAAAACTAGAACTGATTTGGAGTGGGGGGTGGCGAGGGAAGGAGGGCAATATAGTCCCAGTAGAGAAGTTTAGTTTTAATAACAGCAGCTCCTTCCTCCTGGAGTCTCTGCCTGGAAGAGGGGAGTAAGATAAATAAAGCCACCATACCTTGTCATAAAGTGCAGCCTTATCCTCTGCCAAATATGTCAAATGCTCCACATTCAAATCATAATCTTAAAACAGATAACCATTGACAACCAAAACTGAACTGTCATTGAGACACATATGAAGCCCATTATGGTACAATACAATGAAATGATCAAAAAGCAGTGTAGTAGCCTATAAGATCCATAGTCCTTCTAGACATATTTAAATTAAATGAAAATACCTGCGTAGAATCCATACTAGTCACCCCAAAAAGAGATCCATTTAATATGCCATACACCCCTAACAAATCCAACGCAATTCAAGGAGTCAACTGTAAAATAAATAAAAAAATATAAGGATAAAGAAAAAAAAGAAGTGAGACAGAGTGATATAAGATAACACAAAGGAGAGACCTAGTCAACTTCAAAAATGATAAGATAGCTGTCCAGCTCTCTGACTATTCACAGTCACTATCCAAAAAAGACAGTGGGGCAGAGGAAAGGTCCCACAATCAACTAAACAAGGATACATTAACATAGAAACAAAAACCAAAAAAAATGGAAGAGCGGAGTAAGATAAATAAGGCCCCCATACCTTGTCATAAAGTGCAGCCTTATCCACTGCTAAATATGTCAATCGTTCCAGACTGGCAAGTTTGTACATACTATCTTCCCACTCCTGCAGAGTGGGAATCTGTTCAAACCACCATTTCCTATATACAATACATTTGACCTCTGATATGGCCACTATGAACCAAAGATGGAGGGGTCCTTGCCAGACCGCAAACCGGTTAGTATTACCCAAGATTAAGAGTGGGCATCCATGGGGATGTCACAGCAGAGCACCCTGGAGATCCTCACCCATAACTTAGCCTACCAGCCAGCTAGTTTAGGGCAGGATCAAATAACAGCAAAGTGTAATTCTGCTGGTGGCAGCACCAACACTCTGAATTCTTAACCAGATTAATTTTCTTCAGCTGGTCCAGAGCCCTGTACCAGAAATGCAACACCTTCCATTGCATAAGTCCTCTTCCCACATCTCGGCATGAGCCATAAACATGGGACCAGCAAAGATCCCAGTCAGTCTCCTCCAGTGGATGGCCAAGCTGCCTTTCCCAATGAGCCTTAAGGCTAGTCGTCAAAGGTGAATATTCCTACAAGAGACTCTTATAGATCTGACCAATTTTAGGGTGTTTCACAACAGTTAATTCCCCACCTGCCAACCCCAAAATGTCATCCCATATTCCCCTCCAGGGCAGGTAAAGTTGAGAGCCTGTAACAGTAATAAATAAGTGGCACAATTGAAAACACTGCCACAAATTACTTTGAGGCAAAGCTGCCAGGGATTTAAGGGTAGTGAAATCTTTAAAAAGGCCTGTTTCCATGCAAAAAAGATCTGCAACCTTCATAATCCCCCTCTCTAACCCATTGGAGCCAATAAATGTGTGATTCCCCCATGGAGAATCGAGAGTTATTCCACAGTGGCCATCTGTGTAAGGGTGCCAGCCATGGGGATGAAACTATTTTAGCCACCGCCTTCCATAGTCCCATTATATATGCCCGAATGGGGTAACCCAGCTGGAGTCTAGTGGGGTCCCATAGAATCATATCAGGTGCAACCCCTTGAGCCAGACACTCTTGCAGAGAAATCCACCTGGCACCCCCTCTACAGTGGTCTGAGTACAACCACATCCAGACCTGCTAGAGCCCGGTGGCTAGGTAATAACCCCGAAACCATGGGATGCACAGTGCCCCTTTAGTCACTGGGCCATTAGCCTTAACAAGGAAAGACACAGCTTCCCCCATCCCATACAAACACCCTAACCAGCCTGTCCAAAGATTTCCAAATGGAGTCAGGGATGGGTAATGGCAAATAAATAAGATATAAAAACATAATTAAATAGGAATATAAGTTCCACGTCTACACATTAATGTTGATGTAAAAACTTTAATACAATTCAAACTATTGTGCAAAATCCATATCACAGAAACTGTAGTTCCATAGCTGATACATCCAATCAAGAAATATATCAATCTAGATGACATCTGCACCTAGACAAATTCATAAAGTGTGTTTTCAAAGCTGTGGAAAATGCATTTATTAGCTTTTGGTAACCAGGTAAGTGCACTAGGCAACAATCCTGCCTATTTTCAGGCACGACCCAGGAGAGTACAAAATTGAGAATACAGATATGAACAGTTGAACAACATTTACAAAAGAAATAACAAATACAAATACAAGGTAAAATCATAATAGTATAGGTTGAGATACATCAGGTGGTTGATAATACAGACAAATCACACCCACCAAAAATGTGTAAAGCAAAAGAAGTGTTTTGGCAGTAGGAGGAGCACGCTCTTATCAGTCCTAAGCCAAGCTTAATGAAGCACACAAATAATATTCCATGAGGAGAGATTCTACTTACGAACAGTTACAGTTACCTAGGGCATAGAGGGAGGTGAGAGAACAGAGAATGCTTAAAAGAAAGGTGGGAGGAGGAGTTTTTAACCTGAGGGGGGAGTAAATTCCAGAGTTTAGGAGCAAAATGTGAGAATGCCTGTTCACCCATTTTGGTCACACAGGGCCTAAGGGTGTGGGAGTGGGAGACCGGGGAAATCGAGTCAGCAAACGAGGCCGGCGAGGTGTTCCAGTAAGGGAGTCAACAAGACACCCAAGTGTACATGTCCGGAGGTCTTTGGGAGACAACCAGTTTAGTCCAGAGTAGAGTAGGCAGTGGTGAGTAAGGTGTGGGGCTGATAAGGCGAACCTACAGATATTATCGTAGGCGGTGTCCCACTTGTAGTGCACACTGTCATTGGTGGGGTAAGGAACCGGGAGGGCATAAAGGAGTTGAGGGAGTAGTACTCCCCTAGCTATTGATAGCCTTGCTGTCAGTGTGAGTGAGTGGCGCACATAATAGGCAGCTCCTATTTTAGCATTGACAGTATGACAAACCTCATTGACATGTGCCGAAAAATCAAGAGCAGGGTCAAGCGTGACCCCTAGGTATCTGAAGGTAGAGGTGTTTGTGACTGTAGTGCCATCACCTCAGTGGACGAAGAGCTTAGGCGCCTCAGAGGGCACTTTTTTAGAGGATCCAAAGAGCATAGCCTGGGTTTTGCCTATGTTTAGGATTTGATGGTTATCTGAGAGCCAGGATTGAAGGGATTGAAAGTCATGAGAGAGTTTGCGGTTTATGTCGTCCGTAGATTTGGATGACTAATAGAGCACAATATCATCAGCATACATGAGAATGTTACTGTGATAAGAAGCACTGGGAATTCCATTAAGGAACAGGGAAAAGAGTAGAGGACCGAGTATGGAACCCTGTGGAACACTGCAGGTGTTAGGAATGGGGGATGAGAGATCCTTATGGAAAGCAACAGCCTGAGTGCGGTTATCAAGGTAACTACCAAACCAGGATAACATAGAGACAGAGGCTCCGAGGGCTTGCAGCTTAGTCAGCATAAGCGGGTGGTGGACCATGTTGAACGCTTTAGAAAGGTCGATGAACACTGCTCCTGTGTGTTGGGCCTTCTCCATATTACCTTTGATATCACTGGTAAGTTGGGTCAGTGTAGTTGTAGTGCTGTGCCCAGCCCTAAAGCCATGTTGACAAGGGGATTGAAGATTATACTTAAGAAGGTGCTCAGAGACTTGTCGATGGACTAGTTTCTCTAGAAGCTTGCTGAGCATTGGGAGCAGTGAGATGGGACGGTAGTTGGACAATTGTTTATCATCCCCCATCTTAAAAATGGGAATAGTGCTGGCCATTTTCCAGACCAAGGGGACAGAGGCAATGCTGATAGAAAGGTTGAAAAGCCTTGTAATAGGAACTGCTAGCCAGGCAGCAAACTGCTTTAGTATCCCAGGATGAATACCATCTGGGCCTGGGCTACCACTAGCCAGAATAGTTTTCAGTAGCTTTAGGACTTCATGGTACGTGACTACAGCCAGCTCTAGGGTAGGGTGCGTGAGGGCGATGGGGGATGCTACAGGCCTGGCTTTATGGTGCCAGGAGGTGGTAGGATTATGTAACGAGGAGAAGAGGGAGTTGAAAGCATTAGCAATGGTGAGAGGGTGGTTACAGTGGGCATCATTTAGATACATATCTGAGGGTGTCTGTGGCTTGTTGTTCCCAAGTATTTCTTTGATTTGGGACCAATACCATTTGGGGTTAGAGGCAGAGGTAGAGGAAATTAGGAGATTCCTGTAATAAGAACTTTTTGCCAGGTGAATCTCCTTTTTGCATGTGTTCCTTAAAGCTCTATAGGCTTCAAAGTCGGTACGTAGATAGGAGGCCTTCCACACAGACCATAGGTTATCCCTGAGTTTCAGAAGGTGGAGCAGGGGGCACTTGAGCCATTTGGTAACCTTCCCTTTTAACCTCCTTGTGGTGACCAGGATGCATCTATTTTGCAGTGCAAGTAGGGTAGAGTTGAAGTAGGCTGTAGCGATGTTTATGTCGTCAGTATGGTAGAGGGGAGACCAATCAACTTGGTCAAGATTGTGAGTGAAGGCCTCTGTATTTAGGTTGGAGAGGTTGGAGAAAGCATTTTTGATGGGAAGGAGGGGAAGGAGGTATCCCAAATACAGTAGATAGGGAAGTGATCACTTATGGTGTCGGGGAGAACGCCAGCCGAGGTAATAAATTCCTTCCTATTTGTCAGGATCCAGTCTAATAGAGTGGCACAGGTGCCACCATGGGAGATCCTAGTGGGTTCCTGTTTAACCTATAACTACTTATACCTCTAATGTGTACTGGGATATCATTCCATATTTAAGGTGCACAGTATGCAAACAATCGCTGTCCTCTAGAAGTGTGCCTGAATGGAATTCTTAGCATAGTTGGATCCCCTGATAATCTAGTATGTAATTTAAAGCTAGAAATCACAAGCTGATTTTTTAATGTTAAAGGTACCCCTGTTGGTCTTGTTTTATAAATAAATTTAGACAATACAAGCTTGTGATAATATTCAACTGATAACCATCCAAGATTCTCCAATATGGTACAATGATGTACATTATTGGGTGTTAGTAATACAAATCTTCCTATTTTATGCAACTATACCAATTTCCACCTTAATATACTGTAAGGAGCTTTATTCACCACTATTGAGGCATAGTTCAAAATTGGCAAACAGACACTGATTAGCTATTGCCAGACGTGTCTTATCTGTCAAAAAACTGCGCAACGTATATAATAAGGCAATTTTGGAATGTATTTTAGATGTAATAGCATGTATATGTGACTCATATGTTAATGGATGCTGTGCTCTATCTCCACTCCATTTATAAATTTGAATATTTTTGGTGCCTACTCCCCCTACTGCCCCTCCAGTGACCCCTCCTCCTTCCCCCACTTGCCCACTTCATTCTTGCAAACCTCAAATCCCTTCCCCCAGTATCTCCAATCCCTCTGTTTATCTTTTCATCTACTTCTTCCCTCACAGGTTTTGATCTTAGACTGTGAGCCCAGCACTTTTGAAAGACTGCAACCTTATCTACTGGGCCACTGATCCTGTATACTGTTTTCCAAATTCCACCTTGCACATTCTTTTTAGCACATCCTCCCTTTTTACACTAAATTGGTATATTCTATTGTCTAACATTCTTCACTACCTTAATTGAATCAATCCATTACCACACACCCATTTATCCATGCACTTGGTTTATTCCATTGTTGTAACTCTGCTCACAAAATGCAAGTTGTGCATTCCTTGCTGCTTGTAATAGCCCTTTTCCACCTCCTTCTTCTTCCCTCCCCCTCACTTCCCCTTTCCACCTCCCATCTCCCCCAAGCTCCCACTTCACTATCCACATCCCCCATTATAATAAACCTCTTCAGACCATCTCCCATAAAAAAATTCTCCACCTCCCTGTAACACCCTCTCCACACCCACTCCCCTTCAAATCCCTGTACCAGACTTTCTACGGTTACCCTCCCTCAACTTAGTGCTCATCCACAGATGCCACTTCACCCTTACTACTACTCACAAACAAGCCCACCATAACAGGCCCCACCTCCTCCCTGCATCATCATCCCACCTACCTCTACCCCTTTACTATTTTCCCCTTACTCTCATCCTCCCCTACCCTGCCTGCAACTGTCTCTGCCCCATCCCCTCCTGCTGCCATCTCCTTCCACACACTCCTGTCACCACTCCTCACCTCCACCCCTTCACTACCCTCCCCCAGCCTCCATGTCTTACCTTCTCCCCCATCACCCATC
This sequence comes from Neoceratodus forsteri, assembly GCA_016271365.2. NCBI lineage: Eukaryota > Metazoa > Chordata > Ceratodontiformes > Ceratodontidae > Neoceratodus > Neoceratodus forsteri. The sequence continues at coordinate 1,696,173,333 of CM057449.1, read as the reverse complement.
CCTTAACCAGACTAGGTCAACTCTGACTGATTCTCTCCTGCTTGAAAAATGATGTAATAATGTGCTAATGCTGCTCACTTTGCTTGACTCTGTGCACCAGTTTATCTGATGTTCTCTTGAATTTTTTGAAACCAGACATGGTCAGCTCAGACTAATTTGCCTCTGCCTGTCATACACAGCAAAATAAGCCTATTCCTCTGTATGGCATGTTTTTTTGATTCTCTTATGTGTAGTGTTTGTCTGATTGTTATAGTTATAACGTGGAACCTTTGTAAGCGAGCTATCATCTCTAAGGTCTTACAATCCAAGAATTAAATAAATAAAAAGAAATAAATAAAGGCTAGGATAGTGCATGAAGAGTTTAAGGAGTTGGAGAAGGGTCTTAGGCAGGTAGCACACTCAGTGGCCTTTTCTGAGGTGTTGCCTGGCTACGACAAGGGGGAGGATAGGGTACTCCATATCAGAAGCTTCAACTCATGGTTGAAGGAATGATGCAGAAAGGAGGGGTTCAGTTACATTGGGGACTGGGAACCCCCCTGGAGCAAAAAGGGCCAGTACAGGGGTGATGGCCTGCATACATCCAGGAGGGAAACCACAGTCCTCAGTGAATGGTTTAAATGTTACATTGGGAAGCATTTAAACTTGCCAAGGGGGGTGATGGAAGGAAGCTGGGAGACATGAACTGTCCCCCCCACAAGCTGTAGTAATCAGTTAGGAGAACACTAAGGGAGAGAAATCCCCAAGGTACCTAATAACAAGAAAAACAAAAGGGCAGAAATGAAGATGAATGGAAATTAAAACAGAGAGTGTAAGGAGAGTAGGCAAAAAGGAAAAAGGGGGTCTGACAAGAAGAGTGGTAGCAGAATTTGGAAGGCCATATGTGCAAATGCTAGAAGTTAGGGAAATAAGATCCCTGACCTAGTGGCCATTATGGCAGTGGATGACCTAGACATTGTCACCATTACCAAGTCATGGTACAATGAGAACCATGACTGGGATATTGCCATTCCAAGCTATACTCTGTTCAGGAAGGACAGGGTGGGTAACAAAGGGGGTGGAGTGGCTCTTTACATGAGCGATAGCATTAAAGCAACAGAGATACAGGGAATACAGGGGGGGCAGAGGTACAGAAGGTGACCCTAGAGGCAGATAATAGAGCTGCCATGCACACTGGCATGATCTACAGACTCCCAGTATGGAGGGGGGGTGGATAAAGTCTTGGTGTAAGCCATTTAAAAGGTGCCAAATATGGGGGAGGTGCTGTTGGTGGTAGACTTCAATCTTCCAGATTTAGATTGGAGCATCCTAGCTGCAGCTTCAGCTACAAGTGGGGACATCCTGGACTCCCTGCAGGGGGCATTCCTCAGGTAACTAGTAAGAGAGTCCACTTGTGAGGGAGCAATATTCAAGTTCAAGTCTATTGCAGGAAAGACTCCGTTGAGCAAGCTCATTCACAAGTACATCCTGAGGCACATACACATACAGTTCGCAATTACATAGACAGGAGATATAAAATGTAGAACAACAAAGAAAAAAAATATAATACAAGAGGTATACACAATAGAAGTCCTTATGCTATATATGCAGTACATTCTTTGTATGTGTCCTATGTGGACCTTGTATTCACCAATGGGGACAGTGTTGCAGATGTCATAGTGGGTGGCCACCTGGGGCTAATAATCACCATATGGTGTGGTTCAGTATAAGTACTATGGCTAAATAAAACCACACAAAGGTGAGGGTCCTGGGCTTCAGGAGGGCTGACTTCACAAAGATGGGGAATGCCTCAGGGATGCCCTGGCCGGGGGGGGGGGGACTTGTATAGAATGGAGTAACAGTGGGTGAAACTAAAGGGAGCCATAGTGAAGGCAATAAACCTCTGCATCAGGCAAGTAAGCAAAAGCTAGAGGAAAAAGAGACAGCTATTGTTCTCAAAACAGGTGGCTGGAATGGTAAGGGCAAAAAAGTTAGCATTCAGGAGGTGTAAGGAGACACAGAGGGAGGATGATAGGGAAGTGTAGCAGGAGAAGCAGAGGGAGGCAGGAAAAGCACTCAGGAGGAGCACAAAGATGTAAATGGAGGAGAAAAGAGCCCAGGCAGTGAAGAAAGGTGATTAGCCATTTTTCAGGTATGTAAATGAAAAGAGAAAGACCAAGGGACTGTAAGACTAAGAAGCTAAGGGGAGGAGTGTGTGGAGGGGGACCAGGAAAAAGAAGGCATACTGAATAAATATTTTTGTTCAGTGTTCACAGAGGAAGGGGAAGGTGAGGAACCTCAGGAAAGGGACAGGAGCATTGAAGGAAAAGAAGGGGACACTAATCCATTTACAGAGGAGAGACTCTTGAAGGGAACTCACAAATCTGAAAGTGGACAAGGCAGTGAGGCCAGATGGGACACATCCAAAGATAATGAAGGAGGTCAGAGAGGTGCTGGCTGCACTTCTGATAGTCCTGTTCATCCACTCACTGGAGAAGGGAGTGGTTCCAGAGGACTGGAGGAGGGTAGATGTAGTCCCACTTCACAAAAGTAGTAGCAGGGAGGAGGCTGGGAATTACAGGTCAGTCAGCCTGATTTCAGTGGTGGAGAAATTAATGGAATCACTACTGAAAGAAAGGATTGTGAAATATCTCGAATCCAGTGGCTTACAGGTTCCAAGGCAGCATGGATTCAATTGGGGAAGGTCATGTCAGATAAATCTGACAAATTTCTTTGACTAGGTGACCAGGGAATTAGATCAGGGTGGAGCAGTGGATGTGGACTATCTAGATTTCAGTAAGGCCTTCAACACCGTTCCACATAGGAGACTCGTAAACAAGCTGGACAGCCTGGGAGTGGGTCCAAAGGTAGCAAACTGGGTAAGGAATTGGTTGGGGTATAGACGACAGAGGGTGGTGGTAAATGGAATTCACCCAGAGGAAGGGAGGGTACCACAAAGGTCAATATTGGAACCGGTCCTCTTTAAAGTCTTTATTAGTGACATTGCAAAGGGGCTAGAAGTGAAGGTATGCCTTGTTGCAGATGATACAAAGATCAGCAATAGGGTAGACACTCCGAGGAGGGGGGGGTGAAAAAAATTAATAGAGATCTAAGAAAGCTAGAGAAGTGGTCAAGAATGTGGCAACTAAGTTTCAGTGTGAAGAATTGCAAAATCATGCACTCTGGGCACAGAAACCCAGGGGTGGAGTACAAGATGGGGGAGTGGTACTGACAACCACTAAACAGGAAGGACACCTGGAGGTAATCATATCTGATGATTTAAAGTTGCTAGAGTGCATAGGAAGGGGTATTACCAGCAGAAAGAGGGAGGTGATGATACCTTTCTATAAATCATTGGTGAGACCTCACCTTGAGTACTGTGCCTAATTCTAGAGACCAGATCTCTGGAAGGACATAGACAGAGCAGAGGTGGTCCCAAGGAGGACAACTAAAATGGTGCAGGGTCTGCATCAAAAGCCTTATAAGGGAGCAGCCCTGTGGTGCTGGGCGATAGGGGATCGCTCAGCACGCTGGTGACCGAGGTTCACGCCCTAGCCTGGGAAGACAAAAGCAGAGGCCAATGGGGAGGTCTTGGATGCTCTCCTCCCCCGGGGGGGTAGTCTGCATCACATTGGAGTGGCTTCTGACAGCTGGTTGTGGCTGCCCACATTGTGGAGTGCATGACCACATGCCACAAGTGTGTCTAGCTGGGACACCACATGCCTGCATGCAGCCATCTTGGGAGGGGGCTGGGTCATGGGAGAAAATGGTAAAATGCTTGCTTGGGTAAGTCAGATGATGGTGGCCATTTCTCCTCTCCACCATGCAGCGCAGAGGTGTCTGTGCTGATTCCCTTGAGGACTGTATGCACCTGGCAAATTCAGAATGCCTACGGGCAAAATCTCCTCTCCCCCATTGCTTCTCCCTGGGCCCCCCCATGAAGAGATATGTTGGGCAAACCGGGGCTCCCAGGGATTCAGAGGGATGGCAGGATGGTGATAGAGGTAATCAGCAGGTTGGGGTGGTCCTAGGTGGCCTGAAGGAGTGGCTGACTGAGTGGCTGTGGAGCATAAACAGATAACAAAAAAAAAGCCCTATGAGGAGAGACTAAAGGACCTCACTATGTACCCTGGAGGAAAGGATGGGGGGGGCATGACAGAGACTTTCAAACACCTCACAGGTATAAATAAGATACAACAGGTAAGCATTTTTCAGAAGAAAAGATGCTCAAGAACAAGGGATCATGCTATGAAACTGTAGGGTGGCAGACTCAGGGGAAACTTGGGAGATATTTCTTCACATAAAGAGTGGTGGATGCCTGGAACAGCCTCCCAGCAGAGCTGGTGGGGCACAAACTGTAACAGGATTCGAGAATGGATGGGACATGCATATGGGAACCTTAGTGGTTAGGAAATGGAGGGTAAAGCCAGAGTCCAAGAAGGGTCTGTGGTATTACAGTAGGCAGTGAAAATGGGAAGACTAGGTGGACCAAGCAGTCCTTATTGGCTGTCAAATTCTATCTTCTATGAATATCTGTAGTGTAGGAGTAGACCAAGGTCAGAGTTTATCCATCTTAGGGAGGGGGCTACGGGGACTACTGCAAACTATCATAAGCCTCGTGGTGGATGATAACTTGTACTGCTTGCTTTGGATTGGTACATTGTAGAGCAACACGTGAACAGAGGTTGGGTTACCATCAGTTAATCAAACACTAGCGCAGTCATGAGACATGAAGTTAAGTGCCTTATTCCTTAAGAATTTGATTACTTTAATGCCATCATTAAACCTAAATGTTTTAATGTTTGCTGAAATGTAAGCTTTATAGTTTGAATTCTGTTTTATTGCATATGAGGGTTACAGCTTTTAACAGATCTTTTAAATGTATGTTAGTAAATCCGAATGCTCTATTGCCAACCATTGCGTAGTAATTAAAGCATTTTTCCAGTATCCAGGAATTTCTTTTAAATATAAGACACAATCTCTTATCCAACTTACATCTCTATATTTATGCACCCCCCATTCTTTATTACGGAGGACACTTGCATAAAAACAGCCCCCAGATTTTATCACATCCTCCTGCTCACCCCTCACTGTAATCATACATTTCTGTGACTTCATAATCTTTTTGTCTTGGAAATGATTGTGATGTCACAGAGTGGATTATCAAAGACAAGAACAGGCTGTTTAGGAGTGAGCTCAGGAAGCCACATTCGGAGGGCGATCAGCCTTGGGCAGTTACTACTTGGCAGTGTGCCTTGGCGTGGGATGGCTGGTGGTGGCAGAGTTCTGGCACCACATTAATCTCTTCAATCATGCAAGAGAGCTTGCTGTTTCACAAGGGTGTGCTGCGCTTGTACGAGTATGACTTAGGTCATGCCCATGCCAAGGGGAGGAGGGGGACTCTTGGAGAAAATGTGGTGAAAATCTTCAGTCCATACCAGGATGATAGTTGCCAGCAAGCTCAGGCCCCACACCATGCATCCCCCCATAGTTGGGTTTGGATTTAGAACAGCAGAAGGATATCCCTCCATTGAACGTGTCTGTCACAGAGGCCAAACCATAGGGAAAGGCAGCAGTGGCAGGCTAATGGAGGAACAGGTCAGGCAGCAGCTAGAGACAGCCAGATGGCTTGGTGAGGCTGGAAGTGACAGAAATCCCTATCGGGAAAAATTAGGTTGTTGCAATTTAAATATTATCCACATAACCTTGCTGTTTTGATAAGAGTGTTGCTTGACCATAGGATTGCCATGAATATTGTATGTTGTGATGTAATGTTCCCCCATCCTGTTTATGGTCTTTGTCCAACAGCATGTGGGTATGCAACTGCTTGCTTTTGCTTTTATTTTATAATTTCTAAAATTGTATTTAATGAATTTGCACTTACAACTGTAAGGGCCATAAATTTCTGGACAGTACTTTTACAGATGTGTTAATTGTAAACATTGAACTTTTATGCTAGATTATATAGATTACATAGAAATTGATGGCAGATAAGGACTGCTTGGCCCACCCAGTCTTTCCATTTTTCCTATCTACTTTAACACCGCAGACCCTACTTGGTCTCTGGCTTTGTCCCACCCACCATTACAAATGAATTAAATTCCCTTATTCCTGTCCCATGCATTCTTGAATCCCGATCACATTTGCTTTTTTATATAATTGTTTTTTTATTTATAATAATTAAATAATTAATAATTGATAATGATAATTACCACATTTGCATGTGTACTATATGTTAAAAATAAATAATACATTCACATATGACGGACAACCACATATACTTTAGACTAAATATCCATTAATGAGGGTGTTGAAGGGCCAACTTTGAGAGGATGGGGTAATAATAAAGGGGTATCTGGCCAGAATCCATCCAAATATGGACACTAACCAGAGGAGGGAGGTCATCACACTGGGGATTGAGGGGGCAACCAGAGCCCATGCCAGGGTCCAGAGTAAGAGGAATAGGGCCAAGAAAGCTAGCTGAGTGAGCAAGGGGGTCATGGAAAAAATAAGGAAGAAAAGAGCTGCCTTTAGGAGGTTCAAAAAAACAGGGAGAGGGGGAGGACAGAGAGGAGTACCTGAAGGAGTCGAAGGAGGTGACAAGGGCAGTCAGGGCAGCCAAGGTGTCTATGGAGCTTAGGCTTGCACAAGGCATTAAGGAGTAGGAGAAGGACTTCTTCAGGTACATCAGGGAGAAAAGGAGATGTAAGGACCAAATTGTAAGGACTAATGGGGATGGGGTGGGTGGAAATAGGGATAGAGCATGCAGAAGCACTAAACAAATACTTCTGCTCAGTATTTACTAATGAGAAAGAAGGGGCTGTACCCAGGGGGTGGGAGGGCAGGCTGGGGGAGTAGGTGACAGATGGGGAATTCACAGTGGCAGAGTGCTGTAAGGTTTGAGGGCACTGAGGGTGAACAAGGTGCCAGGGCCAGATGGCATACACTCCAGGGTGCTAAAGGAGCAGGCAGAAGTCCTGGCAAAGCCCTTGACAGACCTGTTCAATGCCTCCCTGGACTCAAGGAGTGTACCTCAGGACTGGAGGATGGCTCACATGGTACCCCTCTATAAGAGCAGCCTCAAGAATGAAACAGGGGACTACAGACCATATGCCTCACATCCATCATGGGAAAGCTGATGGAGACAATCCTGAAGGAGAGGCTAGTTTCCCTTCTGGAGACTAATGGACTGCAGGATGATAGACAACATGGGGTTGTCTCAGGCAGATTCTGTCAGACCAACCTGGTGGATTACTATGACTTGGTAACTAGGCAATTAGACAATGGCCATGCAGTAGATGTCCTGTACCTGGGCTTCAGTAAGACATTCGATTTGGTGCCAATGGGAAGTAAGCTGGAAGGCATAGGGTGGGGTCGAATATGGTGGGATGGGAAGTGAACCGGCTTCAAAGGAGACAGTAGAGGGTGGTGGTGGGAGGGGAGGTCTCGTCTCTGAGGGTGGTGAGAAGTGGGGTACCGCAGGGCTCTGTGCTGGGGCTGGTGTTGTTTGGGTTATTCATAGCAGACATCTCAATAGGCATCAAGAGCAAGATCAGTCTGTTTGCAGATGACACCAAGATTGGAGCAGTAGTGGATGACTTAGGAGGGTGGAGGGAGGTTCCAAGATGATCTGTCAAAATTGGAGACCTGGTCGGACACATGGCAGCTGAGGTTCAATACCAAAAATGCAAGGTGCTACATTTTGGTGCAAAGAACCAAGGGAGGAGCTACACATTGGGGGGGCAGCTAGCCATGATAGAGGAAGAGAAGGATCTGGAGTTGATCATAATGGACTCAATGAATAACTCAGCACAGTGGTTAACAAAGAATAAAACATAAATGTAGGAAGGTAGTTGCAAAGGCCAACAGGATGCTGGGTTGTATTGCCAGGGGTATATCCTCCAGGAGGGGGAGGTGATCCTGCCACTGTATAGGTCACTGGTTAGGCTACACCTGGAGTATTATGTGCAGTACTGGTGCACATACCTGAAGAAGGGCATTTGGTTACTGGAGGGGGTGCAGTGCAGGGCAACAAAGATGATCCAGGGGCTAGGGGACATACCCTATGAGAGCAGGCTGAAGGAGCTGAACATTTACTCCCTGGAGGAGAGGAGAGATAGGGGAGTTATGATTGAAACATTCAAGCACATGAAAGGAATAAACAAGAAAGGCACAGAGGGGCTTTTCAGTTATAGGGAAAGGGACACTCGAGGACATGATCTGAGATTGGAGGGGGGAAGGTTCAGGAGGGAAATGAGAAGACACTTGTTTTGTGGAAAGGGTGATGTCTGGGTGGAACACATTGGCTGAGGAAGTGGTATCCTATAGAATGGTGGGCTGCTTCACAAGGGGATGAGACAGGATAAGGGGAGGAGAGGGAGCAGCAGCTGCAATATAAGGGCTGCTAGCTGCACAATTGAGCAGATTTGATAGGCTATAATTCATTTATCTGCTGGCAATTTTGTGTGTTCGTAGAAAAACCTAATAGTTTTCTTCTTTACAATCGCATGTATGGAGTCGTACTCAAAAGATGCATTATGTACTATTAAGCTAACCTCAAATCAGAGGCAGAATAGTCATAATTTCTATCCAGTCAGTGTTTCCCAATCCTGCTAAATTTTCATTCAGTTCTATGTAATTCGACATTTTCTCAAAACATAAGGACTCCCTAAACATAAATATCCATTTTCTGTAATCAAATTCCCATAAGTTGGACCAATTCCATTTTTGTAGTATCTGTCTCTTGACAGCCATAGAGACAAGGGCACAGATCTTCTTTTCCATTTAACTTAAACCCACATTTTCTTTTTTTTCACGTAAAATGTTATTGATATTTCTTTTAGCAGTCAGACAACTAACACATACAACATATTCCATTAACCATTTAACTAAACCCACATTTTCAAATTCATTTGATTTACAGAAGTTAATTTTAAATGAAAGTTTCTTTTTTAATATCCCTTCTGTTCATAATGTATTATTCTCCACCATGAGTTCATTTTTCCACAGTTCCAAAACAGATACAAAAAATCACCAGTCTGCCCACATTGATGCCAGCACAACTTCATGGTACTTCATGTAGAATGAGAAATGGTGGCAGGGATAATACAGTATATGCTCTATTTAATGTTTTATATTGCATGCTTTTATTTTTTGTGCATGCATATAATTTGTTTGCACTTATCCTTAGAGTTTGCCAACTACTGTATGTTTATACATTTTTCCCTAATCTGCATTTCCTATTTTTCTTTAGTATGTAACATCTCATGTGCTAAATGAGTATTCTCCAAATTAAGTAATGACATAAATTTGGACTATGATACTAACATTTTTAATTCAAATCACTGTCCACATAAATATCTGAATCATAGTACAATTAACTATCCCCTATCTTTTTTTAATGTTCTAAATTTGACATTTAGTACTGAACATAAATACCAGTAATCATCCAAACTGACTATTGATAGATATTCTGTACATTTTTTAAAGAAATAAAATTCCCTTCAGAAATTAGATCCAATCAATTACTAATATTGGTATTAATGAGGGCGTTCCTCCATTGTTCACACTGAGTTGCAGACTTAAACTGAACAAACTAGACAAAACGCATGAATGTAGCATATACATTTTAGATTTAATACTGTGGCCCAGATATTCAAACTGTGCTCAAAATGAGCGCAACAGCAGGAGCAAGCACAAACCAGTTGCGCAAATGCGCAACAGGTGCGATATTCAAACATGGAGCAGCACAAATTGCGCAAGCAACCAACGTCTGAATATCGCACATACTGCGCCATAGCACAACCAGGAAGGAGAAGCTGAGCCAAAATGTTGCACTATGGAGCAACCAGGGCAGCCCAGCTGAGCATTCCAGAGGTGCCATAACGCAAGTTGAGCCCTCCCCAGAGCAATGGAACTGCACAGCCAGGGAGGCAGGCTGGGCCCACCGCCAGCCATGCCACACATGGGCACAGGAACACACTGCAGAACCCACACCACACCTGCACACCCAAGCACAGCATCACTGGGGTGTGATGGATGATCTACTGGCCCATGGGGACAAGCCAACACAGCATAGCGGAGCTATGACACCCCAGCACAACCACTGGCATGCTGAGAGTGCCACACACAGGGGGTTGACAACCACAGTGCACAGCAGCCCCCCCGTATGCACAGCACACCCTGCACTGTGACCCCAAGACACCACCTATGTGCATTGTCTGGCACTGCAGGTAACCATGCATCCCCCCAGCACACGTCAACCCCGTGCAGCACAGAAACCTACAAGCCAGACACACCCTGTGCACCCAGCAGTGGGTGGCAGCAGACGGCAAGACCAACAGCAAGTCACTGCCATGCTGGAATACCTCCCCATGCACACACGCACACACACACCCAGGACCATACCACCCCAGATGGCATGTACACCCCTGCAACTGAGCACCCATAGCCAGCTGCAAATTAGAGACCAACACAGTATTCATATCAAAATAGAAATGTATATTTAAAAGATTCAATAACAAAACCAAGAGAAACTATTTGCAAGGGGGGGACAGGTAAAAGGTAGGGGTGTTCAAGGGGGAGGGAATAAAAACTTGGAGAGGGAAGGCAGGGTGTTAGGGATGGGAGAAGTGGGAAGGGTAATGTGGGCTATGGCCCAGCTGGCTGCTGGTCCTCCCCCTGCTGGTGCACCGTCCTGTGCCTCCGTTGCCGAGCTCCATGGCGCCGGATGGCTTGCAGTATCTCTTGGTTCTCCAGTCCAACTTGGGTGAGGCGCCGAAGATCACGTGCCATCCTCCTGAGAACCTCGAGGCCTAGGAAAATGGGAACACAGTCAGTGGCTGTGACTGACCACAACCCTGAACACCACCCAACCTGCAAGCCATATAGCTCAGTGTCCCACACCTGTGATGGCATGCACCCACCCACAGTGAACATGCACATGGCCATCACAAACAGGCGGCACCAGCTATGTGCACCACTGCACACACACACTGCCCATGTCCATCACAGCACAAACAAGGCTGTCCAGTGATGTGGCAATGTGGTGCGATGCCAGTTACACAGCTATGTGCCCAGTGCATGCCTGGACCACCAGTGACGCCTACACAGACGTGCTGTGATACTGGACAGTGATGCACGTCACCTGTGTCATGCATACATACATAGATACATAGACAGTGTCGTCAGATAAGGGCCTATGGCCAACCTAGTCCACCCATTTGAGCTTGTAAGTTCACTTTGTTTTCCTAGAAGTCTGTTGCCCCTAACCCCTGACCTTCGGAATTCCTTCATGGCTGTCCCGTGCATTCTGAAATCCCGTGATTGTTTCAGCCCCCACCACTTCCTCTGGCAGGGTGTTCCACTTGTCCACCACCCACTCTGTGAAGAAATCCTTTTCCATGTGTCCTCTGAATCATCGCCCCTCCAACTTCATCCCATGCCCTCTAGTCCTGGAACATCTTTTTCACTTCAAAATAGTGTGTCCTGCACCCTGATCCCCCCTGTAAGATACCTGTATGTCTCTATCATATCCCCTCTCTCCCCCCTCTCCTCCAGGGAGTACATGTTCAGTTCCTTCAACCTGTCATCATAGGACCCATGATGCAAGCCATGCACCATCTTTGTTGCCCTCCTCTGAACCTTCCCTGCCCACTCTACATCCTTACATAGGTATGGTCTCCAGAACTGTACACTGTACTCCAGGTGGGGCCTCACTAGTGTCTTGTATAGTGGAATTATGACCTCCCCAGTCCTGCATGGTTGTATTGTGCAGGGCTAGTGGACTTCCCCCCCCCCAGCATGCAATAGCATCCATGAAGTCATGATACTCACATTGCTCAAGCAGCTGTGTCTGCTGCTGTTGCTCTTGCTGCCGTTGATGCTGTGGCTGCTGCATCCGGGGGCTGACTCCTGCTTCCACCGGGGCCCTGGCATGGCCCTCCTCACCCCGGCCCTGCATCCTCATATCCCGGCCTGTGGGAGACATTTGTTGAGACAAACATCAGTGTGACTCAAAAGCAGAGTGCCCCCTGCCCCAGTGAGAGTGCCTGCCCACACAGCCATACCCATCCATCGCACAGCTATACACACTGACACAGCCAACCGTGTCCGAGCGTCACCTATGCCCAGCCACCAAGCACACACACCCCTACAGAGAATACAGGTGCATAGATGGTACACTCACCTGGCCTCGGCACCATGCCCGCCTGTGCGTGCCCGCAGCCTTGCCAACATGTCTGGCTCCCTCAGGCGGAGGGTCACTGTACAGTGCAGGCACTGCTCAGCAGACCCGGCGCTGTCAGTGACCCCACCAGGTCAGTGGCCACTTGTTGCCACACACTCTGTTCTTGCTATGGTGGGGGCCTCACCGCTAGAGTCGCCTCATACTGGGGCTCTACTAGGGCCACCAGGTTGGCCACCTCCAGTGGCTCCAACTCACAGCCCTCCTCCTAGCCATATTAGCCAGTTTACAGCAGGCAATATGGCGCCCTGCTACACCATAACCCCATGTGGAGATGTTGCACAATAGACCACCACAGGCTCCAATCGCGCTGTTCGAACAGAGCCGTCACTTCACATAGCGCTGTCACCAGACAGCGCAATAGGGATGCACACATGGCAGGCGAACAGTGGCAGGGGGCAAAGGGCATACACAAGGTCATGAGCACTGACGCAAGGCTACTCACAGCGCCATCTGATGTATAGGTAACCTGCCGACTGACCAGCTGCGTACCAGTGCCACAGTGGAATATTGCTCAGTAATGCCACAGCGCCATATAGTGGCCAGTGCTGTAGCGCCACTGGCACAATGGTGGCCATGGCCTGAATTGCCTATCGCGCTCAGCACGTCAGCAGCGCCACAGATGCATGCGTCAGCTATCTGGGCATGCGCGATGCAGTGTACCACACAGGCACAGATCTGCACCATTGGCTCAGCCGACTGTTCCGTGTGCGCAAAGCGCCCAGATTCGCGATATTCAACCGACATATGCAAATCATCTGATCAGCCATTCCAGCGGCGCGGTAGCCGATTTGCATGTCATGTAAAGTTGCTCCTCCTAATTTGCATGTGTTGCACTATAAATGTGCGACAGTGGGCTGTGCTGGCCAGATTCGGTTACTGCAGGTGAGAGGTGAGTTACGTGCTGTGTGATGTTCAGGACAATGCTCATGGGGAAATGCTGTAGACTGCACAGTGACAGGTGTCCACTTCCACCCATACAGATCACCATGACTGAGCAGAACCAAGGTGAGGGTGAGGACGGTGGGTGTAGGAGGAGGCCGAACTTCACAGCGTGAGAGACTGAGGCCCTCTTCCAGGCCTACCTGGAAGATGAGCCACTATTGAGTGGATGGAGGGGCACCCCTCAGTCCCATGTGGCTGCATGGGAGGGGGTAGCTGGGGCGTTAACCTGCAGGCGGAAGCCAGCAGCTCCGTGCAGGAATCTGAAAAAGATGGGGACTGACCGCGGGAGGCTGAAGGAGAAGGTGGCAGCTTCGAGGCGGCCCGTGCTGGCACTGGCGGGGGCCCGCCAGTGGTGTTGCAGCTGACCCCACATGAGGAGACACTGGTCGCAGCCATGCAGCCGAGCGCCATTGCGGGCATACCAGGCGGAGGATTCCAGACAGGTGGAAGCCCATCACTGCATGGTATGACATGGTGGTGGTGTTTGGGGGGGTGGCGGTTGTTCACATGCACTCACATGTACTCTCTTTCTGTTACAGATCCTGTTCATCTTCAGGAGACGGTGGTGGTGGGTCCAGATAGTGATGCGGACCTGCTGGACATGGAGGAGGGACCATCCACCTCCACCACCAGCCAGCAGGCACTGCAGCAGCATGCACGCTGGGCCAACAACTCTGGTGTCAGTGATACGGGTGCGGGGGGTGCACAGCCTGTGTCTCAGCAGTCTGGCATGCAAGCATGCCAGCATGCTGTGCCATGGCAGTAGCACGTACCTGCACCATTGATGATAGAAGGCCTGCAATGGGCAGTGATAGGTGTGTGTCCTGACAGACACCACGGCGGAGCCAGCCGTGCCCCTGGGCCTTTCTGGTTCAAACCTGTGTACCAGCATGCTGGCACAGTCCCAGGCTGTGCATGTCAGCACCGGTGGGCAGCACTGGTGGCTGTGCAGGTGTCTGGCACTGTTGCCAGCACGGCGGTGGAACAGGTGGACCTGGGGGCACAGCGGTTGGAGGGGCAGCAGCAGCAGTCACACACCAGGTCTGGGGGTACAGTGTCAAGCAGTGGCACATGTCCACCGCCCTTTGATCTGCCCATACCTGGTCCTGGCAAACAGCGCCCACCCTCAAGGGGTGATGTGCATCAGGACCATCCACACCCTGGGGGTTACGATGCCATTGGGGCACAGTACCCATTGGATGCACACACCCGCCTGCTGCAGGAATCAGTACAGCTGCAGGGGCGGGTTGCAAGGTCCGTGGAGGCACTGTCTGTGTCCGTGGAGTGGCACAGCAGGGAGTGTGCTCGGGACCGAGCCGAGCTGGTCCGTATGTGGACGGATGTGACCGCCGCCATTGACAGGCTGACCCAGGCAATGGTCTCTGTCATGGATGCATTGGGCACACAGTCAGGTGCCCTGTACCCACACACAGTGCGCTCTCCACTCCCGTTCGGCATCGTGTGACACCAGGCCTGCGCGATGCGGGTTCTGCTGTGGGCATCCGAGCACCCCTGGTGCAGGTTTGTTCAGCGTGCTGCAGACCCCTGTGCAGGCAAGGTCGCGTTTGCGCAGTGGGACCCCTGGTGGTGCAACAGTGCCACCCCATGTGGCCCCTGCTCAGCCTGCCCGTGCTGTTGGGTAATGGCGGGGCTGCACACGCATCCGTGGTGGCCGTGGGACAGTGCTACATGACTGAGCTGTCTCCAGTGCGGGCCCTGTCTGGTGCTGCCCTGTGTGCAATGTGTCATGGTGGGCAGTGCACTGCTGGGTGCTCTGCTCACCCACGACCTACGGACCACCTGCACACCCTCCCAACTGCTGTCCACAGGTGCATGTGCATGATGATGCCTGCATTGCACTGTACACCAAGGTGCAAGGGTGCCCAGGTTCTGACACACGTACTTGGACAGTACAGGTGGTGGGGGTGGTCGGTGGTGCTATGTGTTAGCAATGTCGGTTCTGCAGTGCTGTGCATCTGCCCATTTACGCTCTGTGCCTGGTGTGTGTGTGTCCATATGAGTGCTCACCCCTCCCTGATGGTGTGTTGGTATGCCTGGACCCTTCCACTCCCCTAACCTTCATGCACCCCTGGTGTGTTCCCCTGTGTGCCTGTAGTTTGCGCATGGACAGTGTTGGTTGCACATGTCCCCTTGACTTACCTGTGTTGTGTGTAGTGCTCCTCTGTGATGGTGTCCCGGTGCAGCTGGGCCTGCCGGATCAGTCGGGGGTCCCTCCGTCCTAGGGGGGGCTGCTCATCACCATCATCACCGCGCCACCAGTGTCCCCATCGCTGTCCCCCTGTTCGACCTGTATGGCTATCCCATGGTCTTTGGCCATGTTGTGCAGGATGCAACAGGCCAGGAATATCCCACAGGCCTTTTGGGGGCTGTACTGTAGGGCACTGCCGGAGGTGTCTAGGCATCAGAAGCATGCCTTGAGCATCCCAAACACCCGCTCTATGATGTTACGTGTTGCGGCATGTGCCTCATTATAGCATAGCTGCGCTGGGGTCGTGGGGCGCCGGTACGGTGTGAGCAGCCAGGGACAGAGTGGGTATCCACAGTCACCTGTGTGGAGGTAGTGGAAAGCAGAGTCATGTTCAGGTCCATATTGGCCATCTCCCTGTGTGCCACTACCATGGCACCGGTGTCATTCCCACCCTTGCCCAGAGTTTGCATTCCATACATGTGTACTCACCCACTAGATGTCCTGTGGGGATGTCC
Organism: Neoceratodus forsteri; assembly: GCA_016271365.2. Taxonomy (NCBI): domain Eukaryota; kingdom Metazoa; phylum Chordata; order Ceratodontiformes; family Ceratodontidae; genus Neoceratodus; species Neoceratodus forsteri. The sequence continues at coordinate 1,696,157,444 of CM057449.1, read as the reverse complement.
CCACTCTCGAATCGATGGCACAGTGCAGACTGATACCATATGAAGGCATCATGTGCTCCACCAGGGTGTGGCACAGACATTGATTATGCGCCCAGTGGCATCACACCACCTGGCAGTTGACACTGGAGAATCGCTCGGTTCACGATGGGCATGGCCATCGGGGCCAGGTGGCGTCTTGGATGGCCACATGGGTTGCAGTCTATGGCCCCTAGCATGCCGGGCATACGTGCTACCCTGTGGAACTCCTGCATATTTGCTGTGCGGCTCTGCGAGCGGTGCTGGGGAAATGGATGTACTCCGCAGGATGTGGCAGCAGTGTGCTAAGGAATTGGGTGAGGATGCGTGACATGGCCAACTGTGTGATGCCTGTGGTGTCCCCTGTCGGCCTCTGGAAGGTGCCCGTGGCGAGCAGGCACATGCAGGCTGTCACCTTGGTCTCCACCGACAGAGCGTGACTCCGTCATGAGGGTGCCTGCATCACATCACTGCACAGCTCACAGAGCCGTCTCAGTATTGCCCTGTCCAGGCAGTACCGGCCCACGATCTCTACATCTGTGTACAGCTCAAAGCTGATGCAGGCGCGGTACCGCCTGTCGGGGCATACGCTGGCCGGGACCCTCCACGGCCCGTCCCCTGCAGCATGGATTCTCACCCCCTCATTACAGCTTCCATGTGGAGCTGGCACTATCCATCTCCCTGGCTCTGCCCCCGGCTGCAGTTGCTGTGTTACCCCGCTGTCCTCACTGCTACTTCCACTGCACCGGGCACCCCCCGCTGGCCTCTACAAACTATGGGAAACACTTTCCTTGCCTGCCCTTTTCAGTCTGTCCGTCTGTCTCTGTCTGTCTCTCTCTCCCCCCCACTTGACAGCCTGGTAGCATTCTTGCACTGCTTCCTTGAGCCTTTTTATTTTGGCTAATTTCTGCTAGTGCGCAGTTTCCGGCTGTGCCGCTATTGCGCATTGCGCAAGTCTTTGAATATCGCATTGCGCTCTTTATGCATGGATCCGCCCCCTTCGGTTGCGCATGCCTTCATTTTCATTGTGCTATTGCTCAGCATGTTTTCGGGGGCGCAACTGCCTCCTTCTGAATATCGCAGAATGGCGCAGTTTTGGACTTGCGCATGAGCAACCCTGTTGCACATGGAGCAACCCTGTTGAATATCTGGGCCTGTGTGTCCAAATTTTATGCACATTATATTATGGTATTAGCAGTAGCTTGTGTAAATCTTTTATATAATGGTATATCTCTTGGATCATTAGCTTTGAGCCCTGTTTGTGAAGAAGCTTTTCAACCAACGATCAACCATTTTCCAGATTATCATTACCATATTTACCTTTGTCAGGCCACCTTAATGTGATTTTAATTGTATTCACCAAATAATAAATGAATGAATCTGGGCAGCCCATATCTCTGTGACTCATAGGAATCATCAATTTACACCACAGGGAGAGGCACCATGCCATAGAAACTTAATAAAACTACACTTAACTTGCAAAACACATTTTCAGGAAACTCCCCCTTCATGACCTGAAACAAATACATTAAAAGTGGGATGACAGACAGTTTCAATGTTTCCATTCTTCCCCATAATGAAAAAGACAAATTTTCCCATCCTTCCAATATTTTTTTGATACAGACTATAGACTTCGGTAGTGTTAAAACAATGGTTTCCTGTGTATTGCCTGTTAATGTTATACCAAGACAATTTCAACAGGAAAAATAGTTGATGTTTATTCATACTTAAGGGAGTAATAAGAAGGAGCAGAGACTTGGGCTAATTCAATTCAACACTTGAAACAGCTGAAAATGTTTCTATCTCAGCCAAGAGTATAGGCCATGAAACCTGAGTAATTTTTAAAATTAATATATCGTCAGCATATACATCAATTTAATGTCTCCTGATCCAGTGGGTACCCCACAAATGTGTTCATTCTCTCTAATCCGGTTCTAAAAAGGGTTCCAAACATAATATGAACAACTAAGGAGACAAAGGCCATCCTTGCCTCACCCCATTTGATACTTTTCAATGGTCAGATAAATAAGAATTTATTCTGAACCTAGCTAATGGAGAATAATATAACCTTTGTAATATATATATTATTATAGGCTGAAATCCCCATTGGTTCAGACATAAGAACATGTATTCTCATGACAATAAATCTAATGCAACCAAAACTTTTTCCTCTTCTCTTGTCAAATATAATTTAGATGAATATAGTGCAACAGGTTCCTGAACCTGTTTCAATCCTTCAAAAATGTTATAACCTTTAACAGCACCTTTTTGTTCAGTATGAATGTGTATAGATATTTTCCCTGAATATAATTAACAATCATTTTAGTTATTATTTAGTAATCTACATTTAGAAGTGATATAGGACGATCATTTTCTGGTTTCTTTTCATCTTTGTTTTACTTCAATAATAATAGAATTATTTATAGACCCTGTAATTTTGTTTGTAAAAGCTACAGTATCTCATCTACCGTTACTTTTAACCAGGGTATAAGTTGATCTTTAAAGGTAACATAAAATAAGCTAGTTAAACCATCCAGATCAGGAGATTTGTTTGACTGATAATGCCCAGGAAAATATCCTCAGTAAAAAAAGATTCCTTATTTATTTCTAGTTTTCGGTATTTTAGTTTTTTTGTAAATACTCCATAACCATCTCTTTGTAGCATTCATATTCCTTATTATACATTTTGTTAAAAGACGTTATAAACTCCACTGCAATAAACTTATCTGTGTACACTTATTCCCCTTTATTCTTGATGATGGATGGGATTGTGTTCTTTTCTTCTTTGTTTTTTGAGAGCATAAGATAGGAGTATACCTGTTTTATCACCATAGAAATATCATTTATGTTTAATTTTCCATAAGTCTTTCTTGACTAATAATAGTAGTTCACTGTTTTTGTTAGTACAATTTTGGAGTTCAATATTAATTTGATTATCAAAACCCTGTTCAATTAATTTAAGTTTTAACCTTTTAATTTCTTCTTCTAACTGTATATGTTTTTTCTTTTGATTTTTTCTTTTTATTTGATATGCAATAATGACCCCATTTATATATGCTTTCCAGTCAACCCATTTAAGTGTTAAATCATCAATATTCATCTATAGCCTGTTTTATTACATTAATGAAATCTGGATCTTGTAATAAGGTATTATCAAACTTCCATAAAGGAGTATGCTCTCCATCTAATGTATGAATCCCTTGAATTGACAACATTGTGTGATCAGAAATAAATATCCTATGAATGAACAGATTGAGCATCCTAGGAGCCACATTTTTGTTTGTTAGAATGAAATCTATGCAACTACACATTTTTAAATGGTTAGATCTAAAAGTATATTCCTTAAGAGGATTTCTGTCATGCCAAACATCAAACAACTGGTTTCTTAAAATGAAATTACTTTATAATGAAGCAGAATAACAATCATTGTTATTCAGTTTGAAGGTTTTATCCAAATGGGGTACCAGAGTTGAATTCCAGTCCCCTGCCAAAATAGTGTCCATACAATTAAGAACTATAGCCTTCTTCAGTTTCAATAAGAAATCCCCATATTGAACAAATGGCCCATATACTGTTCCTACCAAAATTTCCATACCACATAATTCTTCTTTGACTAAAATATAATGACCATCAACATCCTTTATTTCCTGAATACACCTGAACTCTATGGGCCGCGGAATTTCAAACGTGCTGTACATTGGTGCACGGTGCGCCAAAGGGCCACCCTGCATCAAACATGCTGCGTCAAACCCCATGCACCAGAATTTGCAAGAAATGGACCCACAGCTGCAAAGATGAGGAGAATGATGCAAGGGCCAGCCTGCCCCATAAATATGATGCACAGCGTGGAATGATACAAGGTACTCAGAAGGTCTACGGCAAGGAGAATGGTGCAGGCTACCAGACAGAGAGGGGGGAACCACACCATACCCAGAAGCACAACTTCATAGACAGAGAAACAGACACCCTCATCAAGGAGGTGCACAAACAGCATGAACTACTACTATCCCGGGGAGGGGACAAGCAACAAAGGGACAAGAGGCAGCAGGCATTGATACAGGTGGCAACAAATGTAAACGCCGTTGCACCAGCAAAGCGGACCATCAGAGAACTGCAGAAATGGTACCATGACCTCAAGAGGTGGTCCAAGGATAAGATGGCACACAATGCATGCTGTGCAACAGCCCCAGGAGGTGGCCCATCAGAGGCCTAGGTGTTCACCCTACAGGAGGAAAGTGTCGCCAGCCACCTGAGATGCTGCACCATTGTAGGAGACAGTGAGCTCGACCTCTTCAGGCAGCAGACTGCCATGCAAGGTACAAGCCAACAGAGGCAAATGGTACATACACCGTGCAGTGACAGGACAGCACTGGGAGGGTGCAACACGAGCACCGAAAGCCCCTGCACACAAGGGTGTAAGCAGGCACACGCACTGTACCCAGATGTACACAGTACTGCTGAGTGCACATCACCAGACATATGCCAGCCTGAGAACATGTCCAGTCAAATCAGTAGGTAATGGGCAGTGGAGGCATCCAAGCAGTGTGTCACTGGATGCCCCTGCTGGTTCAGAGACAGGGACATGTCCAACCCAAGTAGCCATGACAGGAATCATCTGTAAACATACCAATGTGTATGGAAGGGGGTACCTTGTGGAAGGGATGTATACATGTAGCAATGGGGGGGCAACTGCAGGAGACCATGTACACAACACCTCTGCCAGCACATGGAAATGTGATGGCAAACAACATGCCTGGCCCCAAAGGCACCATGTGCAGCACCAATAGGGAACCCTGAGACCCGGCCAACCACAATGTGTGGATGCAGAAAGCCTGTCACTGCATCATGTCCCAGCCAGGGGGACAGAAACAGTGGCAGATACAAGCATGGAGCAACACACGGAACAGCAGTGTGGTGTGATAGGAACCATGCCCATGCGCAGAAAGCAGGCCGGAGACTGAATGGTGGGATACCAGGGCACAGCAGAGGGTACACAGTCGTTGCAATGGGTGGTGTGAAAACAATGAAAGCCCCCCCCCAACAGCAGCCATAAGAGCAGGACATTGGTGGAAACCTGATAGTAGGTGTATCAGAAAGCTGAAGCACACAACATGAGGCCAGGCACTGCTACACCGCAGGCGCACACACCAACCTCTGCATAGTATCCCCCTCACCACCAGTAGGAACAGCACACCTGCAATGTGAGTCCACCCCAGCACCAGTCACCTATGACAGGCCGACCATGGGCAGCTCATGCCAGCAATGTGGACAGGACTGAAGAACAGCATGGCTGCTGCACACAAGGAACACTGGCAGGCAGCAATTGAGTCCACTGGATCATGGGTGCAGGCACATGGCCGACATCACAAGGTGAGCCACACAGATGCACAGAACACTGACCCAGCAGCACGGTGCATGCAACAGTACTGTGGACAATGCTGATGGAGGAATACACGGCCCCAACCAGGTGGCCCAGGCCCCAATAGTCAACAGTACGTGGCAAGCCACCAGGGCCCCAACACACACCACAGCCCCCAACTGTACAGCACCACACCCCCATGGTGCCCATCAACCCACCACCTGTCACTACCCAGTCATGGCATTGTGAATGCGTACAGGAACACAGGCCACATAGCACCCCAAAGTCCATGTCAAGAAGGGACACTGTACGACATAAGCACAGCTCCCCGCACCCATCAGGCCCACACTATGTGCACATGCAATACCCCATGGCGCACAGCATTGTACCAGCCATGCCAGCCCCACAACATGCGCGTAACACAGCACTGATAGCTGGCAGCCACTCAACAGCAGCAACACAGCTCCGGGAATGCAATGCGATGGTGTGTGGACAGGCCAGACCCAATGGCACTGTGCAACACACATGTACTGCGGACTGCACGCATGCAGGTGTACACATGACACAAACAGAACTGCACCCACACAGCACAACATGGAGACACCAATGGGAATCACATGATGAGGACCCAGTGACATAATGTATGTGCTTTATACCCACAGATGATGCCACGGAGGACTGAAGCGCCATGACAAGCAGTGAGACAAGCAGCACGACAACACCACCATGCAGCCCAGGCACACACACAGATGCAGTGGCACAGGAGGAGGAGGTGGAGGAGGAGGTGCAGCAGCCCCATAGTGAGCCAAACGCAAGGCCCAGTGAGGGTGAGGAAGAGTGGTACACAGGAGAACTGCCAGACACAGACAGCCCTGCGACAGCCACCACAACAGGGGATGTGGAGGATTCGGTGGAGGACCCTGCAGTGTCAGCTGATGAGGAAGGTGACACCACACAGGGTGCACATGGCCAAGCAGGGGAGGCAGACAGTGACGGCACGTAGGCAGTGTACATGCACGTGGACACCCCGCAACTGACAGAGGATGGTGATGGAGGACAGATACACAGTGTTGATGGACTGAGACAGTACTTCCAGGAGGTGGTGAATGCTGAGAAGTCCATGGCCGGTAGCATGAGTGAGGTGCATGCAGCACTGGAGGCACACACCAATGCCACCACAGCAAGCCTGGGCCACATTGAGGGGACCATAGCTGCAATGTATGTAACGGTGCAGATCAGTGTGGACAACACATGGGGCCAACAGGCACACATGGAGGCCATACTGCTGGGCATACAGGCAAGTATCCAGCAGCAGGCAAACAGCCAGGAGATGATGACAGCATTAATGCAGCAACTGGTGCAGTCACAGCGGGAGCAATCACAGGCTGCACAATATACTGCCACAGCATTGCAGGTGATAACCCAGGTCACGGTCACTGGTCAGGCACAAGGCCATGCCATGCATGGTGGGGGTAGCCAATGCCACAATGCAGCATGTGGCACAGGGCCACAGGACACATACCACAACATGAGCCAGGCAGCAAGTGCACCACATGCACAATACACCATACCATATATGGCACCTCTCAGCAATGAGCCGTCGACAACAGCAATGGAGGGAGGGCTCCAGAGGTATGGGCCACACAGCAGCAACATCCATAGTGATGTGTATCCCGCTGCACAAGCCCAACACACTGACACATACCCAGTGCCAATGCTGGCCGGCCCATACATGACACAGGCCATGGCACCATTTGGAGATGGTACTACACATGTCCATGGGAAGGGACATCCACCTGTGTATAGAGGCATACAATGCACACTGCATGGACCATACATAAACAGTGGACATGGGCACAGCAATGGATATGTCATGCAACAGGCAGTCACCCACAGATGCAGGATGTAATGGCACCCGGTGACGCAGACCAGTAAACTATCCGCCAGACATATGTGTATCCTGTGGCTGGTGCGCAACATCAGCAGGAGCAACACACAGGTGGCATAGTGGCAACACAGACTGGAGAGTATGGCAACACACAGGATGCCACCATACCAACTGATACCATGGCAGATGACAACAGCAGAGGTGGGATATGCAGACCCATGGAAGGGACAATGGTCCACAGACACACTGAGGCCCGCAGCAGCACAGCGGAACACGACCAGCCCAACATGGCACAACAGTCCCACAGTGCAATGGCACCACAAGCAACATGTGACCCGGGTGCACAGCCATCCACCATGCATGACAGCACAACTGGCATGGAGGGACAGATGCATGACACCACTGCACACTGCACCGGCCAACAGAGCATGTCAGACACACAGTCGGGTGACACATATCCACACACAGCAACAGGGCAGACACAGGCATGGCACAGCAGCATGGAACACACCACAGGTCAGCAAACAGCACTGCCCACCATGGGCAGCACTGACAGTGCAGGGTCCACCACGGCACACAGTGTGCAACATAGCGAGGCTGCACAGGAGTCAGCACGACAGCCTGTACACACCAGGGGAAGGCCGCGCAAGGTATCTGTCATACCCAGTGGGACTTCAGCGGTGAACACAGCAGTGGCATGTGAGGCAACCTGTGCTGGTCAGCAAGGGGACACAGAAGTCAACAGGGCAAGGGAAAGCGCAGTGCAGGTGACAGCTATGGAGGCGTGCGCAGTATCCAGTGCAGCTGCTGCTGGGACCATGGACACCACTAAGAGTGGAATAGCGGATGTGCAGCAGTGTGGGACCAGTGCATCAGGGATTTGACACTACAAAAGGGCAGCAGTGGCAGTGCAGACACAAATGAGCACTGCATGGCAAGGGAAGATGCCAAAGACAGACAGGGGATGACATGCCCCACCACACTGCACAGGCACAGTGCTAGGACAGCACACACACACACACCACATGGTATGGAATGGCCGTGCTGATGGGACTGTCACAAACAGCAATGAACAGTGGCCAGGACGGTGGACATGGCACATAGCACCCCATAGCCCCAGACACATAACACTGTGGTCCCTGAGCACACATGCCCACCCACGACACACATCCTGTGCACACGTAGCACAGCATGGCAACACACACAAACGAATGTACATACATGACGTAGGTCACACCCATGGACCACTGGTGGCAACCCATGATGCACCAACGTCCAACATGACAGGTGCACAATGCACCACTGTAGGGATGGAAACATAGGACCATAGAAGATGCGGCACAGGGGTACCGCATTGCACATCCAGACTGCCCATGTCCATGTGTTACCAATGAATGTGACATCTGTCGATGCACTGTCACCGGCCTGGTAACACTCGCACACATAGCTGTATTGCCCCCACATGCCAGTGCCATGCCTGTACAATGCCCTGCACAGGGTGCAGAATGGACACACCCTGGGGTAGGCCATACCATGCAGCCACCACCCATGCTGTACATTACACACCCGCACAGTACCCTGTATTCAGCCACCTCCAAACACATGCGGTATATGCCTACCACACTATGTGGCTGGCATAGTAACCTGTGAGACCCTCCCAACATGGCACTGTCCCACAGGTGACCGTGTGTACCAATCAGTACACCGCACTCCCTCGAGTGCACTAGGGTACATGCATCTGCTGATGACACATGCACGCATCTGTGGCCACGACTGCACAGAGTACAGTACGCAGCCGACCATGCAATGGCAGTGCATGTAAGACACACCTGGAGGTGCCTCTGCACAATGTAGTGGCCGCCAAGGCACCCCACCCACACCAGTCACAGGAATGCATGCACCTGAGTGGTGTTCACACAAGGGCATGTACCACAGGACAGAATGGTGCCCAGATGGCTAACAGGGACACAGATGGTTCTGCAAGCAACAGATGATGGCAGTAGATGATGGCCATGTGGCCGATCAGGCACAGCATGTGGTGATGACCTAGCCCGTACCCCCAGGCCACCCATCTTGGGGACACGGTGCATGCACCCACACCCAAGCTCTGTCACAGCTGTACTGTGACCTGACCACTGTCCAGCGGGAGTGTCTCCCCCCATGGACGTGCATGCCAGGTCCCCAATGTCAACACCACGTAGCTCTGCATCATGGCCACCCACCAGCACCCCCCACCTGCTAGCCACTGACAGCGCCCTCTCACACTGAGGCTGCCACACAGCAGGATGGAGACATCTGTATCCACCATGATGATCCCCGTCATGGACCTGTGGGGCCCACACATGGCCCCTACCTCGGCATCTAGGGTGTACAGGTGCAGCGCACACATGCCCCATCGAAAGCCATATGCTGTGGTCCTGCCATCTGTGGTGCATCACCCCTGTGGACCCACTGTGGTAGGGCACAGTCCGTGATTTTTTGTGGGTGGTGGTGCCAACCACCTGGCATGTGCCTCTGACCAGGCATTGACCGGCAAAAGGGTGACCGCACAGCTCCACACCAAACTACTGAGCCACCTGGCCATGTATCCCAGCGGCCCTTGTACCATTCTTGCTGCTGATCCAAACCGCGTGTTTCGCGGCAGCCCAATGTTGAGCATCACTACCAGGACCGGTAGCCCCACTGACACAGCTGCTGTCACCACACACAGGTGGACCTGTGTCCTCTGATACGTGTCCCACTATGCACACCCCTGCATGGCCTGTCAGTGGAGCCATGCTGTGAGATGCTGGTGCACCACTCCAGCTGTTCATGTGATACCTATGGGTCCTGTAGCCCGACAGCTGTGTCCACACTCCCACTGACCATGGGGCCCCATCGGTGGGCACAGGCTGACCACAGTGACGTCCCCAGGAACACTGATGGAGGCAGTCACCAGCACTGCCCCTGCTCAGAGGCCAGTGGTACACCACTGGACACCCAACTGTGCCCCCGGATGCACCACCCACACATAGTGACACCTGCATAGGTTGACTGGCACAGTGGTACATGGCACATGTGCCCCACATGGCAAGCAAATGCAATGCACAGCCATATACGGCACACATTGCACATGCTCAGTATACACGGTCTGGGCACAGGACAGACGTCAGGTGGCCGACACAGCCCTGGGGTCCATCCGGCATGCCGGTATGTACAGTGCACACCTGCACAGCATAGCGGCACCTACACGCCCATGCACTGGACACATGGAGCACCATGTGCCATGGCCCGGCACAGCTGACCACCCACCCAGAGGATACTACATTGGGAGATGCACGGTCCACTGTAACCACGGCCCACACTGCGCAGTGCCCCCTCAACAGCACCTCCGATTATGTCCCACTGACAACATGGCTCCATGTGCCCCCGTGCTGCACCACCACACCATCTGGAATGGCACATACATGCCTGGGCTGACAGCGCCCTACATGTACACAGGGGTGTCATTCCCATGTCCACAAACGCACAACACTACCAGGGCATACAGTGACATCGGCCATGCTGCCCTTGGTGGTCATTCCCCCCCTGGCATCTGGCCCATCCCAGTGTGCCCCTGCTGCACATCAGCCACCAACACACAGCCTGCCAGTGATGGTCAGGCCATCACTGCACAACGGGTGTATGCACCAACATGGGCAACAGCCAGTGGCTACAACGGAGGTGGCATGGCTGCATGCTTGTCTGTGGACAGCAACACAATGTGGCTACCACCCTCCCCCCCCACAGTCTGTTATGGATGTCTGGCATGTATCGGTGCCCAGATGGGGCTGGTCGTGTGTGGGCCTATGACTGGGAGACACATGCCCAGTCCAATGGGGACAGGCCAGTACCATGTGCATACCATGGCATGTGGACCCCGGCGGCCACCAGGACAGGCAACACTACTGCCCACTCGGGCCCCATTGCACAGCCCTGCCAAATAGTGGATGCCCATGGGCACTACCATGCCCATGCTGCAATACAGTGGCAGTATTGGGATACCAACCGGTGTGCCTGTAGTGTGGCCTGGCCCAGCACGCCCTCCCACCCAGACCCTGTGTCATGTGTGCCACCATATGCACTACTGCCACAGACCCCAATGGTGCTGGGGGCATTGACCTGAACAGGGGCGGGTGCCTATCCCAACAGCTGGCTGGGACCCATAATGCAGATGTGGCATACACCACCTCTGTGTAGTGTGCCATCCACATGCACTCTGCAGCATGTCCCATGTGACTGGACGTGGACACCCGCAGCCAGTCCGTACCATGCTGTCCACTATCTGATCCATGCATAGTCCTGTGACCCTCCCCTGGTTCCATGCTCAGTGGTCCACATGTGTGCCCTGCCATGTGTTGTGGCCCCTGTACACCAGCATAGCCCACCCCTAATGTGCACCTGTCACCACTGGCTGACGGTGTGTGTGCCACCACTGTCCCAGCACAGGCACCTCCAAACAGTCACCTGCTCAACACCCATTGCCATGGTCCATACACATCATGGCAGACACTGTGTGCACAGGGTGTTGCCAGCAGCCCTGTGGCTACTGGCCATGCCACACATGGCTGGACAGGTGTTCACCCACCACCGGATCCCACCACCACCACGGTGACATGGCAGTGCACCTTCCCTGACCCTGCCCCATGAGGGCGCGCACCCCCTCTTCTGCACATAGGCACCTGCAGACATATCATGGTGCCCACACACCCACACACAGCAGTTGCATGGACATCAGATGGACAACACACCGTACCTGCATCTCCCAGTCCAACCACCCATTTGGGCATGGCCGCCATGTGGCCCCTGTGAGGGGCCCATAGTGCTAGCACACCCAGCTGTCAGGCACCCAGACAGGGCTGCATGAATGTGTGATGGGTCTGCTGACAGATGTTGTCAGACACCATGTGCAAGCAATGGTGTGGCCAGGCAAACCCACCCCACACACGTGTGCCTCCCATACCAGATCCTGTGCAGCCCCGTATATGACGTGGTCTACAACATGCACTGTGCCCTGCCACACCTGCTGTTACATACATTACTATGTGTCCATCACACTGTGCACATATGCTGTCCATCACCCATGCAGGTAGAACACAGGCCATCTGGTGCATGGTGTGCAATGGTGTCACGGACGTCTGTACCAGCCATGTAGCTGTGTATGTCCTGTGTATGGGATGGAGACATCGCAGCATACCCTGATACACCGCCACCAGGGGAAAGGCCATGTGTGAGACTGTGAACCAGTAGTCACAGGTCGGCTGCTGTAGGGTGTGTAGTCAGCGACTGTACCCACTGTGCATGGAATGTGCCGTGTGGCATACTGGTCTGTTCATCAGTGGTCCAGCTTGCATGCCACACATGTGGTGGGCTGATACGTGTGCACAACCACTGCCCTGCCAACATTCCCCTGTGCCCAGAGAAGTGCATGCCAGGTCAGTATGTTGACACACTCAGATGTATGCCATTGCAGCCATCTCCAGTGGGTGCATGACATTCAGGACAGACGTGTGACCTTGGCCACCCACGATGTCTACTATCCCCTAGTAGCATAGCACTCTTGGTTCCCCCAGCCAGAACAGCATCACAGACATGCCCACCATCCATGCCACTGGCGTATACTGTCATGCCAGGTCCTACATGGCCATGGACTGTGGCCCATGGTGGCCAGCACAACAGACCCACTGATCCTACCACATGACATTGCCCTGTGCGTGTACATGGCCTGTGTCCAGTCCGTGACATGCCGCGCATGTGATGGCACATACCTGTTCATCGCACAATGCCCGACAACACATGACTGTGTCGGCATCTACACCCCCATGCAACATATGGCACCCCACAGTGTAGAAATGACACAGACAACAATGGGTAAGGCATATCAATAGTGCATATATTGTGTAAGAACAGTAACAACAACAACAGGTACAAACAACAACTGTACAATCACTCTGCTGCAGGTGTGGTACAATCAGTACACTATGTATCAACATTGGCATGGCTGTACAGCAACAGTGAACATTGCAATGGTGCTGCCATGTGCCACAGCCCAGCTGTGTATGCACCAGCATGACCCTGTAAACACACACATATGTAAACCCAAACACATGCTACACTATATACCAAGAGAGGGTCAACTACTACAATATAACAAGCCCCCAGACACTGTGGTACACACAGTCCACACTGCCAGTACTGTGTGTCATGGCACACCACAGATGCAGTCTACACCACCGAGTTGATGCATGCATGTGGTGGCACCACACTAACGTTCAAGCTCCCCAAGTGTGTCCATGACTGCCCTTATGGACACCAGTAGGCTACCCAACAGCCTTACCACATCCTGTAGCTGTTGCCTGGCAGTGGCAGCAACACGCTGCACATGGGTGTCATGGAAACAATGCCCACAGCCCCCACAGCTTCATCATGTCCATGGCCATCACCAGCAGGGACAGCAGGCTGTGTGGCCTGGTCCACATGAGCTCCACTGTCCACATTGTCCTGTCCTGTGTGTCCTGCAGTTGCAGTGGATCCCACCACTGTGGAGAGGGCAGTGGCCAGCTGTTGTGCACATTGTTGGGGCACACAGTCCACAGCAGCTGACTCTGTGCCCTGAGCTGTACTGCACCTGGAATGGGCCACCATTGACTGCTCACCACCATGTCCTGTACCTGTTGTCATACATGCACGGGCCTGCATCTGCCATGTACACTCTTCGTAACCCTGTGCCTTCTGCCGCTTCAGGTTCCTCATTGCCATTGTGAGGGCTCTCAGACACTGTGTTGGCATGTCCTCATCCACCTCATCTGCATTGTCATCATCATCCTCACTGTCCCCTGCAATGACAATAGAGGTGGGCCATGAGTAGCATCCAGCCGCACATGCACACACACAGTGTCACCCATCCTGTCTGTGGACACACCCCACATGTCACAGTTGTTGGCCATACCTGGCAGTGTGGGCTGTAGCCATGGTGCCATGTTGCATGGACAGTGTGGCATGTACCCCTGTGCCCTGTGTAGCATGCATATGGTGCCTGTACTGGGCCACATACCTGTGGCCTTGCGGGTGGTGAGCATGTCAGTTGCCCACCACCACATCTGTGTACAGCATGCCCACTGTCAGTGCAGGGTGAGTGCACAAACTACGTACAGCCATCCCTGTTGCCACTCCAGCACTGCCGTCCCTCCATCATATCCTGGGTGACACACCCACCGATGATCTGATATTGTGCACCTACATGTGCCAGGCCCAACCCCTATGTGCCTGCGGGAACTATACATGGTCAGGGGTGCTATAGCCACAGGGGGCAGTGGTGCCTGCAGCAGGGTGTCATGGCTCAGCACAGTGGTGTTCTGGGTCAGCACACACTGTGCCTGACTGTGTCCATGCCATGACATCTGTGTGAACTGTTTGCCAGTGCCCTGCTTTCAGTTGTCCATTGCACCCATGCAGCTGTACCATGTTGCCTGTGGTGTCGGCTGCCCTGTCCACATACACTCTGTCCAGTGTCACACTGTGGCATGGCACTGTCCATGTGCATGACCATGTGCTGGCAGCAGTACTGTCATGCTTGCCCATGCACATGTGTACAGGCATACATGTCCTGCATGCCAGTGGCACGGCAGTGTTACATCTGTGCTCTGTCAGCCATGCGACATGCCATGCCTGCATTGTTCGCACAGCACCACGTGTATCCTGGCACACCCCCTAAAGCACCTGTTGCTGGGGTGCTATGGGCTCGCTGTGCTGGGTGGTCTGGTTACACCTTCACCATCTACAGTACTGTGCTGTAGGTGCATTGGAGTGCAATGCTGTGGGGCACATTGGCACACAGTACCTGCACATACTGTGCATATCTGCCCAGGTACCCTGTGATCCCCCCACACACACCTTGCATTGATGCCTTGCTGCCTCTGTTACCTTGTGGGCTGTACACCTTTGCACAGTCATGGCTGGCTGCCCAGGCCCTCATCAGTGCATCCATCGCATTGCCCATGCACACAGCACACACATGGCATGTGTCACTTACCCTCCTCGCTCGTACTCGAGCCATCCTCACATCACCGGGTCTTCTCAGTGTCCTGCGGTGTGGCTCCATGTTCCTCTGCAGTTGCACATGCCTGTGGATCTGTGAAGACAGTGACATCACATGGGTTAGACATGTGCTTGGTACAGGCCCCTGTTGGAGGCTATGTCTCTGCCACTATGTGCATGTGGTGTGCCACCCACCTTTCTGTCTATGATGGCTACAACGCATCCATATGTCTGCCTCTCTTGCCTGGTCTGTGAGGCTCTTCAGGATCCCTGGCTCCCTGCGGGACATATCCTTCAGTTTGTGCTTCAGCTGTCGGACTGTGCGCTTACCACCCGTCAGCATCTGCAGTCTGCTGGCTATACTGGGCCACACCCTGCCCTGTCCCTCACGGGGTGCCTTGCTGAGCCAGGTGGCATTAGCAGCCTTGACCACTTTGTCACACAGCTGACCAGCATGGCAGTCTCCTCATCGGTGAAGTCTGGTTTCCGGGGCCCTGGACCTGCCATGCTATGCAGTACTAGGTCAGCCACACCTATTCTTCCTGCTGGGGATGAGGTGTCTTTGTGTACCACACCTGTAGGGGTGTGCTGGGCCTGCTACCTACAGTTGCCCCTAGACCTGCCTGCATGTGCTGCCAGCTGTGGGAGGGCCCTGCAGTGCCTACCCAATGGATTGTGGCACAGTAGGATGGGGAGGTGTTCTTGCACCCCTGTGGTCGCTGTTGTGGGCAGTGTGTACTGTGGCAGTTGTTCACATGCAGGCTCCTGACACAGTGTGACTCCACTGGCTGTCCTCTGTGTAGCATGACGCACTCCAGCCGCATGTGCTTTGGATGCCCTAACACAGCAGTACGCAGGGCTGTGGTACCAATGCCAATATGGCTGCATTGCCTGCCGTGAAGCACTGTGACACAGGGCTGAGGCTCTCACGCAATGGTCTCTGTGTCACCTGCCATGATGCACCATGACGCAGCAATAGTGTTCTGATGCACCGGTATCTGCATCACCTGCCATGATGCACCATGACTCAAGGTTGGGGTTCTGATGCACCGGTGCCTGCGTCACCTACCATGATGCAGTGATGGGGTTCTGATGCACTGGTGTGTGTGTCACCTGCCATGACGCACCATGATGCAGGGTTGGGGTTCTGATGCACCGGTGTCTGTGTCACCTGCCATGACGCACTGTGACACAGGGCTGAGGCTGTCATGCAATGGTCTCTGCGTCACCTGCCATGATGCACCGTGACGCAGCGATGGGGTTCTGACACACCGGTGTCTGCGTCACCTGCCATGACACACCGTGATGCAGCGATGTGGTTCTGATGCACCGGTGTCTGCATCACCTGCCATGATGCACCGTGACGCAGCGATGGGGTTCTGACATACCAGTGCCTGTGTCACCTGTCATGACGCACTGTGATGCAGGGTTGGGGTTCTGATGCACCGGTGTCTGTGTCACCTGCCATGATGCACTGTGACACAGGGCTGAGGCTCTCACGCAATGGTCTCTGTGTCACCTGCCATGATGCACCGTGATGCAGCGATGGGGTTCTGATGCACCAGTGTCTGCATCACCTGCCATGACGCACCGTGATGCAGCGATGGGGTTCTGACATACCGGTGCCTGTGTCACCTGCCATGACGCACCGTGATGCAGGGTTGGGGTTCTGATGCACTGGTGTCTGCGTCACCTGCCATAACGTACCATGATGCAGTGATGGGGTTCTGATGCACCGGTGTCTGTGTCACCTGCCATGACACATCGTGGTGCAGGGTTGGGGTTCTGATGCACCGGTGTCTGCATCACCTGCCGTGGCTCACCATGATGCAGGGTTGGGATTCCACCAACCAGTCTCTGCATTACCTGATGTACCACACTGTGATACAGGGTCCTAGGGGTCAGTGGTGGCTGTGATGCAATGTTGCCTGCATTGCAGACGCACACACCCACCCACCCACTGCATCACTGTGCAGGGCATGGGGTGGTGCACACACAGGATGTACTTGGATGGCTGGGGTGGTGGTCCAGGGTCTGGCTGCTTTGACTTCAGTGTCATGGAGTGTGGAGTTATGCATCTGGAGGGCTAGACACCCAGGACAGATTATTACCTGGGTGCAGACCGAGGCCCTGCATCGGAGGGGGAGGGTGCCATGGGTGTGATGCACACTAGGGACCTGACACACACATGCTGCTGGGATGCGTTGCTAGGTGGATCGGTAGTAGGGGTGGGGAGGATGTAATGCCCTTGTACAGGTCACTGGTAGGGCTGCAACTACGGTACAGTGTACAGTACCAGTGCCCACACCTCAGCAGGGATATTCTCCTTCTGGTGACAGTGCAGGGGAGGGATACATAGCTGGCAGCTGGTCAGTGGGGACAGGCATACGTGGGTGGGTTGGGGGCACGGTGCATGTACTCCCTGGGTGACAGGTGGGTGTGGGGGGCCATGGGTAGGATGTACAGGTATTTGCCAGAGATGCATGTGGTTCATGGAGGAGTCACCCGAGGCCAAGTGGCACCCATATCACATGGGGGCACAGACATCAGCTGGGGGGGTGGTTTGTGTGGGGGGGGTCGGGTGGCACCCCCTCACTACATGGGTGGTGGTCACCTATCTGTGCTACCAGGTGTGGGCATCCCATCATCGTCGGTGGGCAGCAGTAGGGGAGGCTGTGATAGGCATGGGGGATGGTGGGACTCATGGGTAGGGGGATGGCAGGGGTGGGCGGGAGAGGCAGGGACATTGCTCAGGCTGCGGACCCTGCAATATGAGCAGGCATGTTGGTCCAGTTGCCCATCCTTTACTGGCTACTTCGTCTGTTTGTATGTTCATTTGTGCCACTGGTGGTGTCAGCTGCACACATTGCACCACACTGTCACAGGGACCGGCATTGCACTGCGTGGCCTCTGTCCTATGCTGGCACCCTGCATCACACTGTGACATCTACATCATGTGGCATAGTGCGGCACATCGCTGTGGTGGCCCTTAGTCAGTGGTGGGTCTGTTGCTGGCTGTGGGGGGGGCACAGTGGCCTGTTCCAGTGTGCGGCAGACAGCAGAAATAGTGTGGCGCTGTGTGTGGGCATTGTGGTGCATGTGGTAGCATGGCTGTTGGCCGTGCATTCCTGTGCATGTCTTACCAGCAATGCCACACCCCACAGAGGTGTCCAGATGCCATGCCTTGTGGGGGGTTGTGACCTATTATGGTGTCCATGGCCATGTGCCATGCCAGCGATGGTGCAGTGCTGTCAGGGCATTGCAGCCCACACACAGCATGTCTGGAACATTCACCCCCTATCCCCGTGCTTCATGGGATTCCATTGTGGCGGTAGTGTTTGGTGCCCCTTCCCCATGGGTGTGCCTTCTGGGGGGGTATGGGCGGTCACCACTGCTTGTGCCACCCCGAGTGTGGTGCTGCATGGGTGCTGGTGCCCTTCCTCCATGCTGGCTATGTGTGTCCAGGTACATCTTCCAAGTGGTGCACATGGTCCAGGGACCCAGGCCACATCTGTGCACTGCCTGGCTGTCTGTCGTGTGTGGTATCCATTCTACATGGCAGTGGTGTAGTCCTTGGTCAGCAGGGCTCATGGTCCTTGGAGTGCTGTGCCATCGTACTGGTGCATCCATCAGTGCACCTGTGTGGACATGTGGCAGCACACGTAACCCACCTGGTTATGGTTCAGTGTCACCCCACCACACTTGTACCCATGGTGCCTGCACCCATCAGTGGCCATGTGCCTCTGTAAGTCTGTGTCTGGACATGCCAGTTGCCATGGTGTCCTTAAGTAGCACCCAGGCTCATCGTCACATTGGCCATGCCAAGGTCACCTCGGCATGTGCCTGGCATGTATTTCCGGGCATGTCCCCTGCCATGCACACATCCACACATCCACACTGTACAGTGCACATCACCTGTTACCGTGGTTGTGTGTGCCTTCCTCTGTTGCCATGGTCCTTCTCTGGTTGTTGCTGTGTACTGCTGCCATAGGCTGGCAGTCATTCAGCAGACAGTGTCTGTGTATCATCACTAGTCTCTGTCTGACAGGCAACCTATGGCACAGCATCCATGTTCAGGGATGTTGTTCTGGCATCTGTGTTCCATAGGTGTCTGGCCTGGTTGGTTCTGCATGTCCGTATGGCACCGTGGTGTGGTGCTGCACAGTTGGCGTGTGCACATTATGTGGCGTGAGTTCTGGTCGTGGTCATTGGCTGTTCTGTCCTGCTCATGGTGCTGCTTGCTGTGACACGGTGCTATGCATAGTGGTTCCATATCAGCTGTGCCCTGGCCCTGTATCCGGCTGCCGCTGTACCTCTTGGGTGTTGCCCTTGGTTGTTGTCCTGTGCTGCATTGGCTTCTTCATTGTCACCCACCTCATCGTCACTGTCATCCATGTCCTCCTCACTGGCATGTTCACTCTGTTGTCGATGCCAATGTTGTGGAGGATCACAGGCGACAGTGATCTTGCATGCCATGATGGGTGTGTACTGCAGAGCACCTCCAGAATGGTCCAGGCACCGGAACAGCATTTTCAGGAGTCCGAATGTTCGCTTGATCACAGCCCTTGTGGATGCATGTGCTTCATTGTATTGTGCTTTGGCTGAGCTCTGTGGTCTTCTGATTGGTGTCATTAGCCATGGCAGTAGTGGGGTATCCACTGTCACCTGTGGACATGATGGCACTGGTTAGTTGTTGTGCCTGCATTGTTGGTATTGTGTGCATCACCTCTGGCATCCCACTGTGTCCTTCACCCACCATGCATGCTCTGTGCTGCAGTTACCATGATGGCTGTTGCACCCACCTCACACTGTCTGCCCCTTCATGCATGTCCATGTCTGTACCATGTGTGTTCCCTGTGTCTGCTGTGTAACTGTCACCTGCATGGCCAGTATGCCTCCCAATAGCCGCATGCTGTGTTGCACTGCATGGCTGTGTTGCTGTGTGGTGCTGGGTTGGGGGGTGTATGTGTATGGGGCAGGGGGGACATCCTATATGGCACGCATGCCTGTGTTCGTACACTTGGGCCCAGGGTTGCACTTCCATGGGCACTGCCATCCTGGTCTTGGTCACGGTTGCGTGTTGTGCTGTGCTCCCCATGGCACCATAGCTTCAAGGGGCACCCCCAGTGACATTCCTGTGTCACCTGTCATTGTGTCGTGTGTGCATGTGTGTTACCTGTTGTGGGGGGGTTCTGTTCCTAGCCAGTTCTCCGGTGCCCCCACATGGTCGTGTGCACCTGCCATGTGTGATTGTGTGTCAACAGTGTTTTCCCCTTTCTCATGGGACAGCATGCATGTCCTGGGTTCAGTGTTGGCTTTGTTCAGCATTACCTGTGTGTCACTTTGCATACTGTTGCACATGCACCTACCTATTAGCCAGCCATCCTGTATTACTCCACGCTCAAATCCGTCATGCAGGACACTGTGCCTATAGATGTAGGCATCATGGCATGACCCTGGGTACCATGCCACTATGTCCAGGATACTACAGAGACTGTCACATACAACCTGAATGCTCATTGAATGGTATCCCTTTCTGTTCATGTATGCATTCCCATCCACTGATGGTGCCTTTATAATGATGTGGGTGCAGTCTATTACGCCCAGTACCCGTGATAGTTGGGCAACACTGTAGAAGCCCTGCTGGATAGCCTGCTGCTCATGGGCATCCCGTGGGAATGTAATGTACTGTGCTGTCCTGTGCAGTAGTGCCTCCAGGAACTGCCTTAGGCTTGTTGAGACTGCTGATTGTGAGATTCCCAGTGTGTCTCCTGTGGGCATCTGGAAGGTGCCTGTTGCAAGGACCCGGAGTGCAGCTGTGACCTTTATCTCCACTGGTAGGGGGTGCCTCTGCCTGACCAGCTTTGTAGGTCTTCCCTTAGCTCACTGCAGAGCTGTGTGATGGTGTCCTTGTTCAGCCTTTACAGTGCTGGGCACTGTTCATTTGTCATGTCTGTGTACATGATTCTTCAGCGGTGCTCCCTTGGCTTATATGGGCACTGTGCTGGGTGTTGCTGCTGTTGTCTGGCCAGTGCTAGTCTCCTGGCAACCTCCTGTAGCTTCTGCCCGGCACGTCATTGCCTCCTGACCACCCTTGCTGCCATGTGGAGGAGTATTGCAGCTGCTCCTGGCATTCCTCTGTGTGGTCTTCCACCTCTTTGTGTCTCAGAGCCTCAGCCGTATCCAGCTTTCGCATTGTCTGTTGTGCTGTGTGCCTTTATGTATGCTCTAGAGCTGCTTAGACCAGCTCTGGCTGGTCAAGCGGCTGACAGTACTTTGACCTGTTGGTTGTCAGGGGTGCATGTTTGAAATTCCCGTGGGTGCGATCTTGCACCATTTCTGTGGCGCAGGCTGTCTTGCATCGTGGCGCTGCTATTATTTTGGCACAGGGCTGACGCAGTCACCTTTGGCACAGGGTTGTCTCGCTTTGATGCAGGGCGCCTTTGAAATTCGGATCTGGTGCAGTGTTTGACGCAGGGCTGTCTTGCGCCACAGTTGTTTGGCGCAGGCTCCTTGTGTCATGCCTGGGGCTTTGAAATTCCGGCCCTATATCTTTAGATATAAAAATTGCTATGCCATAGCTATTATTAGAACCAGCAATGTGATAAATTTGACCTACCCGATTTTCTCTTTTTTTAATCTTATTATCAAGTAAATGTGTTTCTTGTAAACAAAAACATCTTAATTTGATGTCATTTGTCATAATGTAATACTTTATAATTCTAGAATTATTTAAACCATTTACATCTAATGCATCAGCTGTGATATCAGTGTTCTCTTTCATTGACTCCATACTTATTTAACTATGTATGAAAACCATATCTATTTTTTGGCCGGAGTATGGTAAAAACTGTGAGAGTGAAGCTCATGCCCATTTTTTCATCATAACAACCTTCTCCATTTCCCTCAGAAAAATACTAATTGTATCAAAACCCCAATGGATTCCAGGCACTGATTCCATTATCAAGTACCCCCCCCCGAATGAAAAAAACAACAACAATAATTTTACTGAGCATTCATGTGAATAAATCTGATAATGTTTATTTTAATTCTTTTTTGGCTTGCTCTGTAGACAAATATAAGTATTGTTTATTATAAACAGTGACCCAAAGTCTTGTAGGTATCAACATAGATGGTTTATAACCCTTTTGCCTCAAAAGTTTCTTCAAGTTGTCATATTTTTTCCTGTCATTAATTATTTCAAATGGTAAGTGTTGAAAAATGGCAATAGTGGTGCCTTTCACTGTGACTCATTTTTTTTTGGTAAACTGCACTCATACTTCTATTGTTATCTTCTGACCCAAGGAGCCTTACTCTAATGGAGAGTGGTGGCAGGCCATATTCTGGTCTAGCTTTCAAGGGCCAGTGAACTTTGTCTATTTCTATATTCAAACAAGTTGGAGCAGTATCAAGAAAAACACCAAACATTTCCAAAACAATGTCCTTTAATAGTTGAATCTTTTCCCAAACTTATGGGACACCGATCAAACTTAGATTCTTCATTCTGGATTTCAGTTCCATATCCATTATTTTATTCATTAGTTCCACAATGGTGTTTTCTTGTCTGGTTAATTGCATATCCCAAACAAGGGCCTTGTCTTCGCGGGTTCAGGAATCCTTGCTTCCATTTGGGACATTCTTGTTTTAATATCCTTAACTGAACAGTCCAGCTGATTGTTGAAGTTTTGATCTCTTCCATTTCACTTATAATTTTGTCAATCCCTTTAGATTTCTGATTGACAAAACTTAAGTTCTCTTTAATGGAGTTAATATCTCCAAGTAACATATTAATCCACACAGGCGTGGATTCATTCTGGGAAGTTTGGGGTGTTTGCACTGTTGAATTCAATTGTTTGTTATTCTTTTGAATACAGTCCACTTGTCGTGTTCTGGTGGGGGTCTGTTTTTTTGTTAATTTGTACCTACTGCACCTCTTTATAGAGTTTATCTGATGTTATTGGATCTCCAGAGTCCACAGTATCAAATTCAACATCAGATTCAGTAGATATAAATTTTGCTTCTGCTTGGTCTGAAATATGATTTTTCACATTCAGTATATTTCTCTCTCCTTCTTCTTGTACCTTTAAATTATTTTGTGAACCAGACTTCTCAATATTATCAATATGGGTTTTCTTTTGTTCAGTTTGGTTGGGCTCTGTCTCTTTTTGTTCAGTGTTAGAACTTTTTGCTTCTGCAGTGGCAGTTTTGTTTTCCATTTTTTTTTCCTGCTAAACACCATTTAAATTTTGAGTGAAATTTGACACCCCCCCTGTAATGAAAGTATAGGACTCAAAGTGTTGTCTATGATTAAAGTAAACATTTTGCTAAAACATGTTATTCAGTCTTGTTCAGACTGGGATTTTGGCCTGCTGTTATTTTATTTTGCTTTTGGTAGATTCCTTAGAGATTTTTCGTCGCTCCGTATTTGTTTTTTTTTTTTTTTCTTGTTTACTTTCTGCTGCTTCAACAGCCAGTACTTTTTTTCTCCTTTCCTTCCTTTTTGCCACTATTTTTTGTCTGTTAGGAGGTGGTTATTTTCAAGTGTAGCAAAAACTAACTGGTCCAATACTTCCAGTGTTTATGGAGGGTGCAACAGTTGGTATCAACTTCAAATATAATAATATTTTGTTAAATTGATCATTCCACTTTCTAAGTTACCACTTTAAATACTGCTTCAACAGCCCCAATAGAGCTGTCCTCCTTTGCTCTTCAGTTAATATTAAGACACAAAAAAGGCCAGAAGGAAAACTTCGCTCACCAAAAATGTTATCACAGCAGTGTGTATCATGGCTTTGCAGCTCTTTCCTCCCATGCTCAAGTGGCACCTGTGTTGCCGTATCTTTGTTTCCACACAGTCTTTTTTTTTCGAACTTTAAACCACTAGCTAAATGTTTTGTACACCACTCCTTAAGGCATGCCACACCACTCCACAAATAACTGAAGCACTGAGAAACAATCAGGTCACAGACTGCATGAACAGTCTAAACAGATGGCGATGGCATTCTCACTTTAACAAGGACTGCCTGTCCACAGCTCTGATGTGAAGTTTCAAAACAACAAAAGAAGGACTCAAGCTCAACACTGAACTGTCTCTTTATGTCACTTTCTCAATGTAATCTCACAGCTGTTTAACATTCATGTCCTGTATCTTTTAAATATATACTGTAGCTCTGATGGTCCTAACAATGAACAACACCATGCATCTCCTGAACTGTACACTGCTCAGGCATTTTGATCAAAAAGTTGATGGCATTTCACCTAAAGACAGAGCACATGCTGTTCAATTGCAGATATTTTAGACCAGCTGTTTTTCCTTTTAAGAGAAGTTATTCAATTTGATTTAATCTGCATAGCCGTGAATGTAGGCATCCAGGAGGTACATCGGGGGGACCATACTGCTCACACCACCTCCTAACTGCAGCACCATAATGGAAGTCCTCCTCTAGAGCAGTTAATGTCAAGGGGAAAAAGAGTCCAGATCATATTTGTTTTTTATGTAATGTCTGAAAAATGAATATAAATTTTCTCTCAGAAACAAGCAGCTGATTATATCTGTAAAAGGGCAGAAAGATGAGATAAAGTCTGACACAGAGAGATCCTATGTTCCTTATAATCACATAAATGTGCACAGTAATACGGACTTAGGAGAAGTAAAACAGAAAACTATTGAAACATAAAACAAAAAGGTCATATTCAATGCATGTGGAAAATAGAACATAGAATTAGAATCAATATTTCTTCAGGAATTGTCTAAAAAAAAAATTCATTTTTTCTGTTTTAGACCATTTCTGAAGAAAACCTATGATCAAAACATCAATTCTAACTCGATTTTCCATTTTAAGCATGCATTTAATATTACCTTTTTTTTGCTTTCAGCCCACACCCTGATGCAACACATTGTTTTTTTAAATGAAACATCAGAATTGTGTCTAAATATTGTATTTTAGAGCAGCAGTACATGATAGTGGTGAAAATTGTAACTATACCTAATAAACCTATTTTAGAGGAAAAATGGCAATCCATTTTTTTTTAGCCAGGAGAGACACACTAAGCTGCAAGCTTGTTTACAGGTGCAACCTGGGAGAGCAGGGAAGTTAAATGACTTGCTCAGGATCACATAGTATGCAAGTAGGGGCTATGGGATTCAAACCCAGGTCTCCAGGTTTGCAGCTCAGAGCCTTAAACCACTGTACTATACTGCCTCCAGTGGATTAGTTCATCTGTGCACTATAGAATAAAGTCACACCACTACTGCTGACTCTTATTTCTTTTGTATTTTAAAAACAGAGAAATATATGCTGAAGGCAGTAACTATTTTTATTACAATTCATTTGCAGTGCAAAACCAGCAGCTGACAGTGCAAATGGTACATATGGAGAACTTTTGTGCAAAAAGACGTACAAAAATAGCAAAGGAAACCTTATTATTGCTGAGTCCCAAACTGTGGATTCCAGCTAAGAAATGCCATGTTGATCTCTTCATTTATCTTCTGGCTCAACTGCCTAAATCCAAAGTCCATTGGTTCTAGTATTCACTCGATTCTAAGTACTTTTACAAAACTGCTGGACCAGCCAAAAAGCCACTTTGTAGAGGAATACTCTTATATTATGTTGTTGTCAGTTAAGAAGAGAAATTGCTCCCCTGGCTTGGGGTAGCTGCTGCAAACTACTTGCTTATGTTTTGGAGTGACGATCACTCTATCATCAGAGCTGCTCACCCTTGTTCATATGGGATTTACAGTATGTGGCACTTTTTTTAGCCTTTTTTCACTTCAAATGGATAAGCTGCAATTAGGATTTAATGTAACTGTTGATTTCAGAGTGTGGCTGCAATGGGTTTGCCTGTAACAACCCAGTTGTGATGTAAGAGAATGAACTCTGACAGCTTCTGTTACTTATGCAGTTTGGTAAAAAAAAAAAAAAAAAGCTAGCACGGGTTCTCAATGAGCCACCCAGTCATTATGGTTACAGCTCTTTAAAAACAATTAGCAACTCAGGGTGAGCAGCTCTAATGAGAGAGTGATCATCACTCTGAAATGTAAGCAAGCAATTCACAGCAGCTACCCCAAGCCAGGGGAGCAGTTTCTCTTCTCCATTGACAGCTGTGGGAAGATGACAGATTGTCCAAACAGGAGGCTGCTATAGGGGAGGCTGTGCAGGATGGAAAAGTAAAGTGTCTCCCTATCATGTGCTGTGATAACCTTCACTGGCATTCTGGTGGTAAAAAGATGGGAGTGTGCTCTGCCTCACAGTAGACCCCTCAAAAGTACCAAACCAAGTGACTGCTGATGGGGACATCCCCCCATAGGTAATTGTGACCCATGATAGTCTGAGCCTTCCTCAAGGGCCCCAAACAGACATCAGAATTTACAAAAAATCTTTATTCTGTCCAGAACACTGATGGAAAGATTGCCTAGGATATAAAAAACTGCTTATGGTTGATAGCCTGCAACTGGCTATCATCCTGAGCTGTGGCCTGGGGATAAGGTTGTGCATGAAGCCTGCCATCACCCTATCAGACCATTTTCTACAAGAGAATGCATATGTTCTATTGTGCTATCTCCACCCCACTAAGGATGTCTACTATGATATCTGGTAAGCCAGGCCAGTAATATGGTGCAGGAGTGGAAGTGCTCAGACAATGAGAAATGTAAGACCTACTATTATTGTATGAAGGTTTGAATTCTCCAGAACTTTCTATTCAGTGTGGCCTTGTTTATAATAATGCTAGAGGAAATCTAAGATCACATTGTAAGAAACTTGTGGTACCTATAGCTCACACCTCAAAAAGAGATAATTATTTAACAGTTAGGTGTATACAAGTCTGGAATAGGCTACCAAAGGTGGTGGCTGAAGCATCCAGCTTTTCTGAATTTAAAACCACATTGGATAGAATATTTTATTGAAAGCACCAAATGGTTTAGATATACCTGCATGTGTGGGGGATGATCTAGATGGGCAAACTGCCCCCTTTTGTCCTTGTATCCTAGTATGAATCCTAGTATATAGGAAAAGGACCAAGAGTAGAGGATAATAAAAAAGAGGGACAAGCCTGTTCAGTACTACTACAAAGACAGTGAACAATTGTTGTGCCCACTGGCTTGACCCTTACAATGCAGCCTTCAGAGAGGTCATCATGTGCCTAAACAAATGTCTCTCTTTGATTTTACTGACCATGTAAAGTCATAACAATTCCCAATAATGCCAGTCTGGCAGGTTTGGGAGTCATATTGTACTAGGATCATGAGACTTGGACGAGACCTGTGCTTTTGTCATCCAAAGCCTGACTCCATACAAGTAAACGACCAAGTCCACAAGTTGGAATTCCTAGCACTAAAGTGGGCAGTGGTGGACAAATTCAGTGATTACTGGTGAAGAATATATGTGGGTTCACCAATATCTACAGTCATTAAAACACAAATTAAGGTCTTTCAGATGTATAAGTTAAGCAGCAATCATTTTATTCAGCACAGAAGTTTTCACTCAGAGAGGTACTGGGGACTCAAATGCTTAACCACCATCAGCTATAGATATAGAATCCATTGTAACAATTAAAAAAGAAACAATTGCATAACAAGCTTTTGTCAATGCTGAATGTTTGCGGGTATGCTATGTGTGGCAGGCATGCATAGTGAAATGAATCATTTGTTGTGGATCATACTAAGGTTCGTACTAAGGTTGGTTCAAGAGCAAGAAGGCCTGAGCCTATGCTGCTCTTATACTAAGCCAAAGATTAACAGGAGAGATCATATCCCGTATTTATCAATTTATCAAGTCGATACTTAAAAATGCTTTTGGTCTCACTTATGACAGCATGAAGTGGCAATCTATTCATAGGATCAATAACTCTGAGAGTATAAAAGTATTTCCGGTTAATATGAATAAATGATTTTCTTACTAACTGCAGCGGGTGACACCTGATGTCATAAGAATCATTTTTTTGAAGTCCAGACATAATTGACACATAAGGTAGGGATCTTGAATAATATCATGCAGAAGCATGAGGTCGCCTCTAAGGCGATGGATGGAAAGGAGCATGTTTTAGGGGGTCTAATCTTTTTGAAATTTAATAAACTTTATTGTATTTTCAATTTAACAAAATTAGACAAAATTATACACAAAACACCATTACATAAGAAGTTAAGAAACAATAATCCCACATACTAGAGCCTATATTTCACTATTTCATATAGGAATCATAGATACAATTGACTATTAATAGAGCACCTTTGTATCATTTCTGATCAACATTAATGCCATACCTTAAATGACAGGATTTTTGATTTCAGTTAACATTAACATCAGAGAAAAAGGTAAAACAAAATAAAATAAAATTACATTAAAAAATAAAAATCAAAGTAGCATAACATAACACCCCACATTACCCTACCACTCCCCCCCTTACCACTGGTGGAAAACCAAAAAAAAGAAAAAAAACTTCTAAAAGTATACAGCTTATGTTACTTAAAACTGGGATTAATCCAATAAATCTATAAAATAATTGATTGTTACTAGAGTTGTTAAAATCTACGGAGTTCAATTTGACATAACCAGGCCAGTCTTGGTATGGGCTTGGAGAATATTAAATGGTCAGTAGAGTATGCAGAGGAGCCCAAATCTCCTGGTATTTCTTATTGCATTTAGAGATACTCACCAGGAGGTGCTCTGCTTGTAAGGCAAAGAGAATTTATTGGTGCCATTCTGTATACATGGGGGTTTGCTGGTCCAGCCAGTGACATAATATAACTTCCTTGGCACATAGGGAGATTAAGATCATATGTTTCCATTGATTGCCAATTAGAGTGTCCCCCAATTCCCCTAAAATACAAATTTCTGGTTGAAAAGCATTTTGCAACCCTAGTAAGGGGTCAAGTCTTGAGAGGATACCTTCCCAGAAAGTGGTCACTTTAGCACATTCCCAAAGAATGTGAAGCAGTGTACCTCATTGGAGCCCACATCTAGTACACAAATCTGATTGAAGCTTTCCCATTTTATGAAGTTTTACTGGAGTATAATATAAATCTTGTAATATCTGAAACTGGAGCAGTCTATAACGGTCCCACCTGACATCCTTATATAGCCTGTCCCAGATTTGTGGCCAATATCGTGGAGCCGTGGATGTTGGGGGGAGAATCCTATCCCGTACATAATGAGGGGTACCATCTAATTCCATAACTCTATTGTGTAGCTCTTTATAATAAAAGGAAACTAAGTGAGAAGTAGGCCTCATTAGAGTTGCACTAAGAACTGGACCAACCATATAGTGGTGCCAGAGGCCATTACCAAAGTGCCGAATTACAGCCTGGGAAATTTGGAGATATCTAAAACAGAAAGAAGTAGGCAAATTGTATTTTACTTTTATTTCTGAGAATGCTAACAACTTGTAATTCTCTGTTAATTCTGTAACCTTCTTCCCCACTCTGCCCGGCTAGAAAGAGTGTGTAATTACTCTTCCTCCAATTTTAAAATTGGGATTGCCCAAAATAGGTTGAGATGAGTCCTTTACCAAGGAACAGTCTAAAGTCTTATTAAGTTTAATATGAGTATGAAGAGTTGCTATAATGAGTGTAGTTTTAAGCTGGCCAGGAACCCTATTAAGGGAGAGATGTAGCAATGCCATAATATCTATGCCAGATAAGGTACAGAGTGACTTTTCTATTTGTAATCACAATGAGGAATAGTGGTTTGAGCAAGAATCCGGGGCAGTTGTCAACCATTGAGAGACAATTGAGCAATTAATAGAAAGATAATAACGATAAATATTAGGTACTTGGAGTCCTCCTAATTATTTTGATCTCTGTAATTTGGAAAGAGCCCTTTGAGGGGTTTTATGTTTCCAAATGAATTTGGATATAATACCATGAACATGGTTGAACCAGGACTTAGGGAGGAATTGATTACACATTTGGAGGGGATACAACAAGCGGGGCAGGACATTCATTTTGATTATATTAATGTGTCCCCACAGGGAAATAGGGAGTAATGCCCAACAGTTCAAATCTGTCTTAATATACATTAGTTGATCTAAATTATTATATTATTTCATTTTGGAATTAGATTGAGATAAATATATGCCAAGATATTGCATCTTGTCTCTTACCCAAGAAAGTCCGAGATGTTGAATGTCCACTTTTAGAGTCAGGTTTTTTAAAGGCATGATTTCTGTCTTGGACAAGTTCAGTTTGTAGTTGGATATTCGCCCCAAATCCTGATAATATCAAGTGTGGCAGGTATAGATTTAGCTAGATGGGTAATATGGAGTAAAATATCATCTGCATACACTGACAATTTGTATTGTAAGTGATTGATTGGAATACCAGGGATTGATGTGGAGGTCTTTATTTTCCTGATAAGAGGTTCCAAGAATAGATTAAACAAATAAGAGGAAAGGGGGCACTCTTGTCGGGTGCCCTGCTGTAACATGAAGGAAGGGGAGAAAACTCCATTACAAAAAATATGAGCTGACGGTTGAGAATAGAGAAGTTTTATCCACTGTATAAATTGTACAGAGATATGATATTTTGAAAGTAGGTTAAACAGATAATCCCAGGACACTCAATCAAAAGTTTTTTCTGCATCCAGAGACCCCAAAGCCGATGGAATATTAGAGTTTCTGGACGCAGAAATAAGATAGGAAAGCTTATGTAGATGACCTGCTGATAAGCGGCCAGCCACAAAGCCCACTTGTTCAGGATGTAGTAGAGTCTGCCATACCTGAGCCAGCCGATTGACAAGGATTTTTGCCAGGATCTTCAAATCAACATTTATAAGGGATATTGGACAGTAACTTGACAATAACATAGGGTCCTTGCCTGGCTTTGGAATCACCACAATAGTGGCAGAAGTAAAATTATACTCTGAAAGGCTGTGCTTATATATGTAATTGTAAATGTTAAGGAGGGTAGTACCCAGTTGAGATTTAAAAGTTTTATAAAAATTTGATGTGTAACCATCGGGGCCTGGTGCTTTATCTAATGGGAGTGCGTCAATGGCCTTATGCACTTCTGTTAATGTCAGGGGGGGGGCTTGCAGAATAGCTATCTGATATTGGGATAGACTTGGGAGGTCTATACCTTGAAAAAAATGATCTAGTGCAGTGTTATGAAATGGTAGGGGAGATCGTGAATAAAGAGATTGGTAATATGATTTAAAACAAGAGACAATATTCCTAGGAGAAGTATGAAGGGTTCCAGTGGCATCTCGAATAGTTGACACAATTCTATCTGCCACCAGTGCCCTAAGCCTCATAGCTAATAGTTTCCCAGCCTTGTCTCCCTGATCAAAATAGGTGGCTTTTGAACAAAAAAGGAGGTGTTCTGCTTTATCGCTGAGAAAAAGCGGAGACTCTCTAATTTTTCAAATTCTATTGTGTTAGAATAGGTGGAGAGGGATTGTTCTAGGACTCTAATTTGTTGTAGCAATTGGGAAGACACTTGGGAGATTTTCTTTTTCCTGATAGAAGCTAAACGAATAAGCTCTCCTCTCAGCGAGCACTTCATAATACATCAAGTCTTGGCATGGAAGGGGCATTGTATTCATAGGAATTCTCTATAAACCTTTGAAGATAATCTACTAGGTACTGGGATTACAATAATTGAGGATTGAACCTCCAAACTTTATTGTAGTCCATTGAGGTGGGTACTGACCATTGTAAGAGGGTTGGATGGTGGTCAGATATCACTTTAGGTAGGTAAATACAAGCTTGAACCCTTGATAGGTGCTCGATCCCCAACAAAAGTAATCAATCCTTGAGAGTGTATTGTGGGGCAGAGAGTGAAATGAGTAGTCTCTCACTGAAGGAAAAAGGGCTCTCCATGGATCCACAAGACCCATAGAATCCATCAATTCCCTCAGAGCCAATTGTGCAGGGGTAGAAGGGGAACGTCTCGGATTGGACCTATCCATTGTATTACAAAGGACTAAATTCCAGTCCCCACCAATTAGTATTGGACGAGTAGACCAAGGAGCCAGGTTAGTCATAAGGTTAGTGAAGAATTGTGGGTCATCCCCTATGGGACCATAAACAGAGTCCAGTATGAGTTCCATATGGCCCAAAATAGCTCTTAACAATATATATCTTCCCTGAGGATCGATTACCGAGTGCAGCAACTTAAAGGGTACACTTCATGCTACCAGCACAGCAACACCACATTTGCGTGTATCCAGACCCACCCCCAGCACTTCACTCACCCATGTTCATCTTAAATAAAAAATATATGAGGTGGGTAAATGTGTCTCTTGAAGAAAGACCACATCAACATTAAGCTTATGGAGGTGTAAAAAGAATATTGGCTCTTTTAGTGGGGGATTGGGCACCTTTGACATTCCAGGAACAAAATTTTAAGGAAGCTGCCATAACCAGATAAAGTATTCCAGTATACTCTGCAAAAATAAAATGAACCCATAGTAGTCAATATCAAATCCCCAGTAAGCTGTGTCATCAACTTCCAGTGGTAAACAATGTAGATCCCTCCCCCCTCCCCTCCATATTATTAATATCAGTTCACAAGTAACTATAGTCCCCCATACCCAATATCCCCCCATCATGTATTATATACTGTATATAAAAATTGAAAGTACAAAAAAAAAAAGAAAAAGAAAACAAGTTACTAAAATAACCCAACTAAACCCTCCCCCTCTCCCATTAACCAATTTCTCCCTTCCACAACAAGGTAGTCAGTATCCTTAATTGGCTGATTTGGTGCAGAGACCATTATTCTTGACAGGTCTTGGAACACAAATATAACAAGCCATAGTTTCCAGTCATTTACACATGTTGTGGAACTTCTCCTCACCCTGTGCTGGAACATGGTGCACTGGCTAGACTGCAGAATGATCCAGAGCCCTTATCTCCTACCCCAGCCCCCCATCATATTAATACAACTAGCATGACTGAACTACAAACTTAACAAGCAATAATATGAGCAACAATAGAACACCCAAAGATCGCAAGTTTGGCATAAAAATAAAATGAAAACACAAGAAAAGCAAACAGCCATAAGACTTATATTTCAGCCCAATGATCTAAAAGGCCAACAGAGACCTATACCTTTAATATCTTTAATATGCTCAATAAAAAGGAAAAAGCAGTTTTAAGCAGGCCTTTGGGACTTAAAGAAAGTATAGAGATTTCAATGTCTGATACAAAAGGCTGTTACTACGCCTTGTCTAGACAGTAAATATTTGTTGCCCTCTTGTGGTCCTTCCTGATAAAAACAAAAACAATCTTGCAGCACTCCTGCACAGAAAAGAGGGGAACGAAGACCACAGGGGAAAGTACAATCAAAAGTAGGCTGGTTTTCTCAGCAACAAGCTTACCAGACTACCAGTTCTTCATATCGATATCCCCTCCTAAAAAGATCGATAAATTCAGAAAGTCAGTTGCCAAACTCGCATTGGGTTAAACACTAAGAGCTGCACAGAAAAATACACAATGTGTTCTCATCTGCAAAGCCGTGGTCTCTGTCACCCTCTTGTGGTCGTTTAACAAAATTATCAGAAGCCATCCAGGTGAACCAACACATTCTCCTTTTCAAGTGAATGAAAAAGAAAGGAAGCCCCAGGAAGAGCCTCATCTGGAAACATCAGCGGGCAGTGAATAAATCGGGGAACAAAGAGTGCAGAACAGGAGCAGCTTGCTGTGTGGTATCAAAAGAATGCCATGTACCAGCATGTAAAACGGCTAGATGAGACGGGAATTGTACTTTGTACTTGATCCCTGCTGATATTAATTTTGTAACTAAGGGATGATATTCCGATCTTCTCTGTCTCACTGAGGCTGGTAAATCCTGTGAAAATCTCAGTTGGTGGTCCACCAGTAGAACTTGCTGCAGACTCCTGACTTGCTCAAGAATGTGTGTTTTATCCAGGAAATTAAGAAATTTTGTAATAATTGGTCTTGGGGGCTTCCCAGCCATTGGTTTGGGATGTAACGAGTGATGAGCCCTCTCTATAATATAAGTAGTGTTGTTAGGGGAAAGCCCAGCAATTTTTGTAAGCATCTTTTGTAGGAATAGGATAGGTGTAGATCCCTCAGTATCTTCTGGAAGGCCGAAGATTATAATGTTGTTTCTGCAACTTCGGCTTTCCAGATCTTCTAATTTTGAATCTATTTTGTGTAGTCGCTGCCTCATATTTACTACCTCTGGCTCCATTTTACCCCTCCAGCTTTCCAAAGAAGTGGTACGGGCTGCAACAATGGAAATAGCCCGGTTTGTATCTTAGAGCTCCCCTCAGAGTGATTTGATTTCTGCAGTAATATCCTGTAGAGCTGTTTTAAATGGTTGTAATTCCTCCTTAAACTTTTGTTCAGATAGCGGAGTCGGCATTTGTTGGGTTGCTGTAGAAGTAGTAGGTTTCAAGAAACTCCCTGACTGGCCCTTAGGTCATTTCGGCCCCTTCTCTGGAGTCTGTGGGGGCATATGCTTTGGCAGGGCTTGGCGCATTTCAACCTCCATAGTGGTAGTAGGCCCCAAGAACAACAACAGATGCTTAATTTTATTTCGGAGTCACCAAGCCGCATGAACAGCTTTCCGATCTCAGTGGGGGTCTTTCAGGAGCACAATCCAGAGATGAATAAGTAGAAAACTGAGGTTAGTCAGCTGTAATTAGATGTTAAATGAGAGCTGGAGTGGGAGCCAGACCTCGGAGCTGCACATCTCACAGAAGCATCACATGATCTCCTTAGGGAGTCTAATCTGCTTTCATATGGCACTGTTTCAAGCCCAGAGATTTTTTTTTTAAATATTTTCTTTGAACTTTTTCTAACAGGTGTCTTTCTGTTTTTCTGTAGGGGCACCAAAGCTGAGAAGCATATTCCAGGTGGGGCCTGACATGTGTTCTAAACACACGTAACAGTACTTTGTGATTTCTAGATCTAATGTTACGTAAGATTGACTATACTACTTTATTGGATTTGTTAATAATAACATGCACATGTTTGTTATGTGTCAAGTCATCTGAAATTGTGATGCCCAAATCCCTTTCATCTGATGTTTTGACGAGCAAGAATCCTGCCAAGGAGTATGGATAATGTAAGTTATGTGCACCTAAATGCATCACTTTACATTTAGAAATGTTCAATATCATACCCCAATTATTTACCCATGAGAAAATACAATCTAAATCATTCTGAATAGTTATAGCTTATGAAACAGATAAACAAGAACCCCCGATTTTGACATCATCAGCATATTTTCTGGCAATAGATAAACACTCCTTTATTAAATCAGCGATAAACAAATGGAAAAGGCAGGGGCCCAGAATGGATCCCTGGGGCACACCACTTGATGAAAAACCACTTACTGATTTTGAACCGTTGATGATAACCTGTTGGGTCTTGTAACCAGTTGTATATCCAGTTAACAAGAAAACTGTTAATATTCAGTTTACAAAGTTTGTGAGTTAAAGCGCAGTGTGGCTTGATGTCAAAAGCATTGCTGAAATCAATAAATATGACATCACAAGGAGTTCTCTTGTCTAGGAGTGAACTGATGTGTTCATAGAGACACATTAGGTTAGAAATACAACTTCTACCACTTTTGAAAGCATGTTGCTCAGGATCATTATGATTAAGGGTGGGTGAGATCATGTCTTTAATAAGCCTCTCTAAAAGTTTGCAAACTGAAGGTGTCAAACTTATGGGCCGTTAGTTTTCCCAGATGTTTTTTGGGCCCTTTTTGTGAATGGGGATCACATTGGCTTCCTTCCAGTCTTGAGGAACATAACTTTCAGCAAGAAAATGTTCGAGCATTATTTTTAAAGGATCAGCAATAATATCGGCTAATAAGAATAATAAATGTCCCTCTATATTATCTGGACCTGGGCTATATTTGCCCTTTAAAGTTAACAATTTTTTGTAAATTGTATCTTTAGAGAAACAAATGGGTGGGTCATTGTCAGTAATAAGTGGAGTAGAATTAGATTTGTTTTCTGGTTTATTTGTAAAAGGTTTACAAAATACTTTATTAAATAGATCAGCCATGATTTTAGAGTCATGAATAACAGCATTATTTTCAAGTAGTGGGCCCACTTGACATATGGGCTTCTTCAGCGAATTAATGTATGAAAATACATTTTTACTGTTATTTTTTTTTTGCATTAGTAGCCAAGTTGTATTCCCACCTAGATTTTGCTTTTTTTGATCATATTTTTACATTTCTTTTTAATTAGAGTATATGAATCCCAATTTGATGTAGATTTGTTTTTAAGGTAAATATTATATTTCTTTCGTTTTTGCCTAATGACTCTTTTTATAGACTGATTAATCCATTTAGGTGCCCTTTTATAATTGGAGATTTTTTTATTTAAATGTGATAAATGAATCTCTTAAATGATAAATAATGTCCTTGAAAGTTTCCCAGCAATGTTATGGGGTAGAATTTAATAGTGCTGTCTCCCAGTTAGTTTCACTAACAACCTGTTTTATGGTGGTTAAATTTGCTCTGTCATACTAACTGCAGGTGTGTGCCTGTGCTGTCATTTAAAACTGTCAGGCTAACCTACTTGTCCAGACACAGTGCATGTGCCCATCAAGTCTTGACATGTTTGTCAAGCCCTTGTAATGGAAGGCTTCCTGGCATGCCGCAATGTGTTGTGTGTATGCCAGAACATTGCTCTTGTCCCTTCCCAGGCTGGGACCAGTGCTGCACACTGCAGTGCCTTTCCCCCAGTCTCGGCCCTTTCAGGTGTCTTACTTAGCTCACCACTGCCACCCCCATCATCTTTTTACACTG
This sequence comes from Neoceratodus forsteri, assembly GCA_016271365.2. NCBI lineage: Eukaryota > Metazoa > Chordata > Ceratodontiformes > Ceratodontidae > Neoceratodus > Neoceratodus forsteri. Next base: position 1,696,120,394 of record CM057449.1, on the reverse strand, counting down.
CTCCCCCCAACAATATAACTTGTACTTTCACTTGCTGGCAGACAGTGATGACATGCACCAACCTCATTGAAAGAGCCATTTCAATAAGGGAGTAGAAGCTGCACTGGTGTGAGCCAATGTTTACACATTTATGTAGAGTGGCAGTGGGGAAAGTCCCACAGTCTGGTTCTGTTGTTGTGGGGGCACATCACAGGGGAGCCACTCTTCATGTGGCTCCAGCCATAATCAAAATAGTCACTTTTACCTGTCGAGTCTGGGGGGATGGGCAGCACAGGTACTCTTTTTACATGTCTTCTGAAATGTGATTAGCAAAAAAAAATAAGAAAATGACTATTTTTAACTTCTTCACCTGGTCTTACTGTTGAGAAGGGTAGCATGTTAGAGCACTTTGTTCAGAATGACTTCTGACTTCACAGTATCCCACATAAGGCAGTATCCTAAGCAAGAAACTTAACTTTATGCTATCCCAGTTTCATTCTACTTTGCAATTTTTTTGCCAGGAAAGACACAATAAACCAAGGTTTGTTTCCAGGTGATCCTGGGAGTACAAGGACATTAAGTGATTTGCTCATGGTCACACAATATGCAAGTGGTGACTGTGGGATTAAAATGCAGTTCTCCGGGTTTGCAGCTCAATTCCCTTAACCACTGTGCTATATTGCACCCCCCCCTAAAAAAGCAGTTTCGTTCCATCACCCTACTTTTGTCAAAGTATAAGTGCCACCTGCTACATTAGAACATGGAAAAGCCACCTACTTCATTATAATTGCACTATTTAACCAACTGCTACAACCCCTGTCTTTACTCCTTATAATTCCCTTAAAAAGATTAAACAAAAAGTGTATTTTCCTTTTTTTACCTAAAATGAGCGATTTTATAGGTGTAATAAGCTAATTCAGAGTGTGCACTACAGGATTTTAATGCACTTCCCTGTGATGTAAGGACACTCAACCTGTGGCTTTGTGCCTTACTACACACCTAGGGAATGCATTAAAATCTTGTAGTGCACACCATGTCCTGGCTTATTACTTACATGTACCAGCATAGCTCAGTAACCTTGGAAGGCTCTATTTTGGTGAGAGGTCAGTGAGACTTGCCAAAGGTTTTACCTGAGAGAATATTATTTGTTTTAATACTGTTATTATTTGCCCCCCTTCCACTTTCCTTCCTGTGAGCCTCATTGCAGCATTTCCCCCAATAAATCCTGCCCCCATTTGACTATTTTTACTGTGTTAACTATTTAATGGCCAGTTGTGTTATTACTGCATGACATATTTAGAATAGTGGGTACTCAGCTGGCCTGGTGGCACTAAGGGTTGAGGCACTGAATGCCACACCTCACACCACACTGGTGACCCAAGTTCAGGAATGGACTCAGGTTGCTTAGGGGCTGGCAGGGGAAGCAAAGGATTGAGCATCCATAGACAGGTCTCCTTCCTTGGGGAGGGGGGGCCAGTGCAGTGTGCTGTAGACTGACACCCAGCAGTGGTTGGGGTGTCGGCACAGGTGCATCACCCAGAAGAGGGAAATGCACATGTACAGGGTGTATGGCTGCTTCCACGGAGGCAGGGGTACCTGCCTCACCCATTGCATGGTAAGGTGCCCAGGGGAGAAAAGTGGAAAAAAGGCCATAGCCAATGGGGTCCATGATGAGCTGACACATTCAGGGCAGAGAATGAGTCTCTCTGAGGGAGGGCCAGAGCTACCTGTTGGCTATGCAGAGGAGCGATAAAGTATAAATTTAAAAAAAAAATGTGGCTACTGTGTGGAGAGTCTGTGGGGGCCCAGCTTGGTATTTCCTGGAGGTAACAACCTGACTGATCTTTAGAAAGGCAAGGGGCTCTCTGGGTGGTAGCACCACCATTTTGAATTGTAAGAACCCAAGTAACACCCAAGTTTCAAGGCTTACTGCCCAGAGGCCTAAAGACCATAGGCCAAACTTACATTCCAAGGCAAAGTGCCTACAGCAATTCCTGTGTCCTTACTGTTTGGCAGTACAGCTATGCCATGTCCAAATGCCACAACTGCACTCAATTTTCCATTATGGATCACATTTAAGGTACTTGGACATGACTTGTGGCACATTGTGGCTAAAATTGTCTTCAAGCTGCTACAAAAGATACACAAATGGCCCCAGCCTTGACGTATGCTAGATCAAGGAAATGTAGTCTAACAGGTGGCAAACAGACACAGGGATGGAAAATGCTGTTTCTTTCCCACAAGTCCTGTGCAGCATGTCTCTTATGTATTCTGAACTAGCAGTGACAAATTAGTTTAAAAAATCAGGCCTCATGTCTCAGCTGTTACAAAAGGATTTAGACATTATTAGTAGTTAAGTGGCAGTGTAATACTAAATGTAATATACTGTACAGCATGTAGCAACTGCATACTACAGTATATAATACATGTAAAGCATTTCTATGACTATACTAAGTATTTAATTAAAAAACTCATTCTTGGGTAATTTCTGTAGAATATGGATAATCTGACCCATACAAAGTTCATTTGCACAATATTATAATTAGTTGTACAATTTGTTGTCTGTATTAGTTTCTGCTGTCTGTATTTTACATCCTGTACCCTTCCTCTCATCGCACCTGGAAACAAGTCTCAGCTCGGTGTACCTTTCCAGATTATCAATTTTATATGCCCCCCCCCGCCTTATAACACAATGCCGACAATGCCTTCTATGTCTGCTTCAATACTGGACATTGGATCCATAGTCCTCGATCCCTACCTTGCACTTACTCTGTTACTGCCTAATATATAATGTACCTTTGTTCAGGATATTGGCCCTTGACCTCGCAATGACTTTACCTGCCTAGTCTACTAACTTCCACTTTAAATACTTATATAAATACACACTCTTGAGCCTGGAATGTTTAACTTACTAAGTAACCTTACTATGTTCTCGTTGAAACTTAGGTAACTTATTTTGTTGTCTGTTTGTCCATTGTATCTGTATGACTTGGAACCTTTGTAAACGAGCCCTTGACCTACCATCTGAAATTCATTTGTGAGTTTAAATAGATTCAGATACTTGAATTTTATTTTTTCCCTTGACAGGCCATTCTTCTGAATTTGCTGATATGCATCATCATTTTCTACACAGTCTATTATATGTTGGTCAGCATATGTTGTGGAGCATTCAGGTAAAAATATTTTACAGATATACCTGTAGATGCAGTGAAGAAATTCTGTAGCTGGGGGAGGGTTTTAGGGTTAGTTGAGTATCATCACTTTAATGTCGCTTCTGTATCTAAAGTAATAGTTTCTAAATTATTTAATTTGCTATGTACAGTATGCAGTACACTGCTGTAGTGTACTGTTCTTTATTTTTCTGTTTTATGTTGGTCATTTAAAACCAACAAAGCCTAACAGACAGGGTTCAATAGCAAATAAAATTTGCCTTGCCTTCATGATGATATAATACTGGTATCTTAAATTGGTAGTGAGAAAGAAATAATGAGACCACTTGGATATGGCATTCAGGCCATGAGAATACTGACTTCATGCCCTGCCAGCTGAGCTTTCAGGCCTTTCACCTAGAACTGGTGTTTCACATGGAATATGGTTTTTCCCTCATACATGCATGGGTGTCATACCCTGCCATTCCACTAACTTAGCTAGTGGGTAACTGGCCATATCATCTGGTCATGATTACCCCCTAAATCTTTGTTTCCCCCGGATACTTTTCTGCACATGCATGCAGTCCACCTTCTTTGCTTCTTGGCTGGGGAGAGCATGCTCACAGCCAAACATCTCTTGGTACAGTGTGGCAGCTGCAAAAATGGCTAGTTTGGTGCCTGAGGGCATCCTTCCTGTTAAAGGTGGAGCATGGACCAGAAACCAGGATCTGGGGCCTAGACAAACTTGGGGCCCAGAGTGTCTCCTACCAAGTGGCTACCCCTCACCAGGCACACACTAAGTCCTTTCTCTGAAACTGAAGAACCTTTCTGATCTGATGGTACCACCAAGTTATTCCCACTGGAAAACTGAACCAGCTGAGAACCATGGGAGGCAGGGGGAATTGATCAGCCTATAACTGCCAAAGTTTGGAGGTGGGGTTAAACTTGTGTACCACACAATCTTCTGGAAAGGAGATAGAATATCTGAAAAGGTAGTTATGCTTAAAGAACGTTCAATGCTGCTGGGAAAACTTCGGACATTATAGACTTTTCTTGTTTTATTTTATATATTTCAGACTTTTGTCTTCTCCGTATTCTCTATGACAAAGTAAATTTGTATGGAAGCAAGATCTTTGCCCTTTGGACTTCCCCTACTCCTGCTGGTTTTCTATGTGTAATATAATCTCTTGCTTCAGACATCATAATCACTTCCACGGCAAAGCAACTGTGATTCATAAATGCAGGATTATGACAACATGTGTAGACAGATAGAAGGATCACATTATGTCTGAGGGATAAGAATCTTGTTTTTGAGCAGTTGTCCTTATAAATAAAGAAATCAGGGAAGGTACATGCAGAAACTATATATTAAATATAGCAGACCAATGAGAAAGTATCAATTTTTTAACTTTTCCATGAGATGTCGGGGGTGCTCTTTAAAACATTATAATTACTTATGTCCTCCTTTAATGACTGAATAATGAGCTCCAATCAAACCCTATATAATAATCAGGTACGACTGATGTCACACCCAGTTATTACATTATTTTGTGCCAAGTCAGGCATCAGATCCACAGTGCGGACTTTCAATCAATGAGTGGGAAAGGCTTATTTTATAGCTCCTGACTCCAGTGCCTCAATAATCAACAAATTTCCTAGCAAAGTTAGTTCAGCTATCCATGGAAGTTTTTCTCCAGTTCAAATTCATTTTATTGCTGAAGCTTCTGTAAAGTAAAGTGTTGTACATAAGAAATACATAAATAAAAGAGGCAACAAGTAAGTAATAGCAGAATTGTTAAATATTTATTTTTCTAAAGATTTATTAGTTTATGGTCCCCTTTATCATAATACAAATATAGTATTAATACATTTAAAAATGAAGTTATGAACTCAGCTCTGTAGCCAGAATTTCTTGTGTTATTAAAAGAAGGTTTATGAAGTCAGAACTGCCTTCTGTCACTTTTTGTGTCTGGGCTCCTTGCTGCAGCAGTAATAACAAGCATTTGTCAGTGCTGAATGTTTGCTTGCTGGTATTAGCATTGGAAATGCAGGAGTTAGACAGATGCAGAATAGGAATGGCAGTGAAGTATTGAACTTCCGGCCAACCCGGCCTCCATCCTGTACAGATGGACAGGCATTTGGGTAAGTGTTTGGGTTGTTGCCCATGATGCTCATGTCATGTCACTTCACCCTATTCTGCAGACACCGACACATGTTGAGGTGTGCCGTAGGGTGTTTGCCTTTACAGTCACCCCATTCCATAAGGACATACGCTGAAATGGGTACAGCGTAGGAGAATGGGGTGAAGTCTGGGGCCAAAGAGTCCAAGGTACACCTCGATGCCTGTCAGTGGCTGGAGGTTGGGGGTTGGATGGCATGAGCAGTGCAGTCAGCAATCCAAAGGCACACCCTTGTCTGTCAATCTGTACAGGGTAGGACGTTATGGTTAGAAACCCTAACACCTCAGGCGTTTGTTGGTATTTACACTACAATTTTTCAACATGGCCTTTTAGTGACCCCACCTCATGAAAGCATTTGAGACCTCTTCTCATGAAAAGTGGCAGTGTGATTTTGTCAATGTGTCCCAAACATTGACTTCCAACAGTAACAGTGCCATTCTGTGCCACATGTAAGAAAACACAGATCAGGCAGGTTGTGAAGAATGACAGCTGTACCATCCATAGAGAGGTGTGAAGAGATGGCAATGCTGAAAATCTGTAGTGGGAATATTTAAAATGTTCACACTTCTGAGCATACATGGAAACTGCACAAAGCATGCACATAACACAGTCTTTTTATGGACTTCTGTCACCAAATTTTTAACATAGGCATTTTAGGACATCTGCTCATGAACAGTGTCACTGTGATTTTCTTAATGTGTCCCGAACACTGATTTCCCAGAGCAACCACACTATTCTGTGCCAGAAGTGCAAAAACACATTTTGGCCAGGTTGTGAAAAATGACAGCTGTACTGTTTATAAGGAGGTGCAGTAAAATAGCAATGTTGAAAATCTGGAGTGAAAATATTACAAATGTGCAAAGTTATGAGCGTGCGTGGACACTGCGCAATGCACGCTTGTAACACAGTCATTTTATGTACTTTCATCACCAAATTTTCAACATAGGCATTTTAGGACCTCTGCTAATGAACAGTGTCACTGTGATTTTCATAATATGTCCTGAACACTGATTTCCCACTGGGACTGAGCTATTCTGTGCCAGAAATGCGAAAAACACATTTTGGCCAGGATGTGAAAAATGGCAGCTGTACTATTCATAAGGAGGTGCAGAAAAATGGCAATGTTGAAAATCTGGAGTAAAAATATTGCAAAATCATGAAGTTATGAGCGTACATAGCAACTGCGCAACTCACGCTTGTAAAACAGTAGTTTATTGGATTTTTTTTACCAAATTTGCAACATAGACCTTTTGAAAGGCCACCTCATGAACACTGGCACTGTTGTTTCGTTAATCAGCCCTGAAAGACGATTCCGTGCAGTGACAGTGAAATCACCTTTCGGGACCGAGAAATGCATGACAGTGACTGAATTCATGAGGAGGGGTCCCAATAACCCTATGTTGAAAATGTGGTGCCAAAATTCCCAAAAATGCCTGAGATATGCAGCAAAGTTGAAAAAACCCTATTTATGCCATTATACAGCTTACTGGCATTTCTTCAGTTCGCAGTCAGCTTTGAAGAGTGCAGACGTGTTCCCGGTCCACCGAAGATTATCGCGCAGGGCTCCGGAGGTAAGTATGGGGTGAGGGGGTATGGGGAGGCAGGGTGCGCAGAGGGTGGGCGTGGGTTTGAGGTGGGGCCACCGGACTCAATGAGGGATGGTTTTCTGATTTACAGGAACAACAAAAAAGAGAAAAACGAAAAAACATTACGGGATTTTTTTTTTTTTCTCAACAGGGACATTTGGCACACTGGGGTGGGCTCACATCATGCCAACCAAGTTTTTTTTTGGGGGGTGGCTGTAGCCTATGGGGGATTGGGCACCCCTATCAGCAATTCGGGGGGGTGCAACAGCTGAGGGGGATTGGGCACCCCCCTTGGCACAAACCTACTTTTTTGGGGAGGACATTATACTGATGGGGAGTGGGCTCCCCCATCTGCAAATTAAACTGGGATGGGGACTGAAGCTGATGGAGATTGGGGCCCCAATCGGCAAACAAAGACTGTTATGGGGGGAGACACATGCTGCCGAGGAGGATTGGGCACCCCCTTGGCAGTGGGGGCTGAATAATATTGTTTGTGAACACGGCGGCAAGCCACCGCCATGTTCACAAACAATATTACACTAGGTAACATTCCACTCTGCAATGACGGGTCACTCCCTTATTGCAGTGGAATGGCTGACGCTGCAATAATGAGGCGGCCCCTCATTGCTGTGGCAAAAACGTTACAAGTTGGTGGCACTTTTGGAAGTCAGTGTCATCAGCACACTGTGCCTTCATTGGTGCACCACTGCCAAGCCCCCAAATGCAATGCCTCCATTGGCTGCCACACTGCTGCGCCTCCACAACCCGCTTCTCTCCTAAGCTGCCATATAATGTTTCTTGTGCATGCGCACAAGCAAACATAAAAAATAAAACAGAGATGACTGTGTGTCTATGGGGTTTTTTTACACTCCCTCAGTGTGTGATGAACTCATAAACCTCTCATACTACGCTCGTGAGGTTTATGGACCATCAAACACATCAGCTGTGTAAAAGCACTCTATAACACACAGTTGCTTTTGCATTATTCTCTATTTTATAATGTATGCTTACTTCAACTAGGCAGTGTGTTATCCTAGTGAAGGGGTGATTGCTATTGTGTGAGCCTATATGCCCACTTGGGTAAAAGAATTTTGGATCGAGCTGGAACATTGAAAGTAATATGAAATGTTGATTTTGTTTTATGTATAGAAACAGTTTCAGGGCACAGAAAAAAAACAAAATCAGTTGGGGGTGAAAAATATTGGACAAGGTATCATTAATGTGTTCCATCGGGACAATTTTGCCTTTTCTTTTATTGCAGTTCACCTTGGCTAGCTTTCTGGAGACCTGGGGCTTGACTTTCAAAGCCTGGAAAATACTACAAGCCCTTGGTGCACCGATCATTTGGCACACGGGGCTTGTGGCATTCTCCTGGCTGACAATCAGGACATTTAATCTTGAGCACCAAATGCCGCAAGTTAGACCAGGTTTTCCCTGGTCTAACTTGCACCATTTGGGGAACCCTTTGTACAGGGCTTGCACCATATCTTTGGCACAAACTGCTGTAAAATAAGGAAACTGTTGCAACTGTATCTGATGTACTAAAATCAGGTACTGTCACAGCAAAGGAGTTTGACGCAGCTGCACCAAAACACAGGTGTGACGCAGGACTTGATGTAACCCTGCGTCACCCTTTGAAAATTAAATCCCTGGTCTGTTTCTTCTTCTTAGTAATTTGCCCTCAGCCAGTGGCCAAACAAAAAATGCTGGGTATTATAACTGTGCAATTGATCCTGACTTAGCCTTAGTGTGTTCAAATTTCTATATTCAAAATAATAACTTTATGCGGTAAGAACTGGCTCAGCGATTTGGCAATGGGGTTACTACAGTGCCTTCCACCTGTAGTTCATGGATATGAATCTGGCCCAGGTTGCTGGTAGTCAAAAGACATTAACTGTGACTCTGAAATCTATTTGGTGGCATATAAGAAATGAGTTGTGGTGGTTTCAGTGTAGTTCCCAGTGGACGGGTGTCTCCATTCATGAACTTGCCATCATGGTTAGCACCATTTGATAACTTTGTTGGTAGTCTCATGTAAGTGACCAAATATTCATTTGGCATGGAGTATGAAGCATCCTCATAACAACTAGATGGAGTCCCTATATGTCCTTTAAATAAATTGTTTACACATTTATCTTTCAGCTACAGACCTTGCTATATTTGTGCATGCCTTGTCTTCAGTTATAAAAATGCTATCACAGGTCTGCCTTACATATTGATGAGAAACCTGCAAAAAGTCCAAAATGACACTGTGAAAATCCATATATTGGTTAGACTTTACATGAGTAATACTCTTGTATTCAGGAGCTGCATATTGTATTACTGTCCATCCAACTGCAGGTCAATATTGAGGTTTTGCTTTTAGTGTTTTTAGACATTACATAGACATGGTCTCTCCTATCTAAAGGATCTCCTCACTTACTACACCACACAATGACCTCTTCAGTCAATGCGTAATGCATCTTGATCAAGTGTGGGCATGAAACACCATGTTGGGTTTCCACAGTTGTGGTGAGGCATTTTGTCACTAACTTTACCCCAAACCATTTGGAATAGCCTCTCTACTGATATCCAAGTTATAGACTTCCTCAGTGTCTTCACCTTGTCTAAAACATGTATTTGAATGGCCTGATGTGACCACTGACAGCATATTACCCTACCATGTGCAGTAGATGACCCAGTTTTGCATGGCAAGCCCAACCTCAGACCTTGGGCTGGTGTAGCCTGGTATGAACTGTGAAGGAAGTACCTTGAGTCTCTGGGGGGAAGGAACAGGGTCACATACAGCACCTTTTGCAGTCACTGGCCATAGAGATTTAATGATGTGAGTGACTAAGAACCATCAGCTTAGTCCTCCTCATAGGATGGGCATATTAGACATCTCAATGTCTCAATGACATTATGGAGGAGAGCAAGACTTGAGGAGAAAAAGGAAACTGTGACACTTGGCATTTGATGATGGCCCCTTCAGCTCCCACCCCTTTCTTGCATCAACAGTCAATTGATGCCCTGGGCCCATCCTCAACAAACAAATCAGCCTGCTCCTCCCTGATGGCAGAAGAGACATCCATGACAAGATAAATCAAAGATCTCTAGCTGTGAGTATCTTGGGGTGAATGAATGCAGTTCCCAGGGATATAAGGAGTGTCCCCGGTGGGGAGTGGGGTTTATGTGTACCTGACAGAGTGATACACTGGGGGCCCAAATGGTGAAAAGTATACATATTTTCTCCATCACCTGTAAGTGCACACTTTTTCTTTAAGTGTAACCACACTTGTCCTCACATTGCCCATTTCAATTTCCATTCTGTTTTACTTAGTTATTATGCTCTCTTCACCCCATTGCTTGAATACACTTGGCTACCTACCACAATCCAGTAATTTACAATATCATTTGTAGCACATGGTATGCTTTTCAGTTCTTGTTGGACAATATATCTTTTTTAATCACAACAGGTTGGAAAACTTTGACATCTTGACACCATTTGACTTTAAAACTATGCCTTCATGGAATAATCCAAAATATTTAGGTAAGTTTGTGGATTTTGAATGCATACATGTACTGCTGGTCTCTCAGAAACACACAGTTAAAATATTCATAAGATGATGGGCACTAAGTATTGTTTTGGTTAGTTACTTTTGGGCCAGAACTAAACAGTACTTGCATTGAGTAAGCTGAACAGTACTCCTCTCTAATATTTATTTGTTTTTATTTTATTTATTGTATGTATTTATTTACCAGGTAGGTGCGCTGATCCGAGGACCATTTTCAGTCATGACCTGGGCCATGAAGATGGCACAAAGGACATACAACAATACAATATAAATCAGACAAATACAATAGACAAGGTTCAAAGGTATTTGGTTTCTTACAGGGTAGAGAATGGAGAATATATAACAAATTTACTTTGAAGGCAACTAACAGTGCAGGGAATACGAGCCAGAGGAGTAAGCAAAAAAATTACATGTCACACAGAACATCAGTTTGTTAATGGGAAACTGCCAGGCATAAGAAATGTATAGGAATCGTGTCCTTGTCTTTCAACCAGGGGAACAGGAGCATTTGTATGTTGCTATTATGTGCAGTTTTTAGAGGGATTTGAATTGATGGGTGGACTTAAGGGATCACAGGAAAATCGGGAGGCCATTCCACAGGTGAAGAGCAGCAGAGAAGAAGGTCTTTTGGCACTTACAAGTGGAGACCTGGGGGCATTCCAGCAGAAAGCTAGAGGAGTAGCAGAGGTCATGGAGGTGTGTTTTGGGATAGAGGAGAGAAGGATCCACCCATGTCCCTGATGGCCTTATCAACTGTACAACCCAGCAAGTAGTAACAGAGAGCCTATGGAGGAAGCCATCCAAGTGTCTGGTAGAGGGTGCAGTGATGGGTAGTGGGGGTGCTAGGAGGGCAAGCCTACAAATATTATTATAGGCAGAGTTTAGCCTAGTAAGTCCAGATAATGATGTAAGGGCATAGGTAGAAGAGCCATAGTCCATTAGTGGGAGGAGGGCACTGTGGGTAATGACAAAATGGGCTTCAGAGGGGAGGTAGTTAATTATCAGGTACACAACTCCAAATTTCTGATTTATATAGTGGGTAGTGACCTCAATAAGGTCAGTGAAAGTCAATGCTGGAGCAAGCACGATGCCAAGGTATTTAAAGAAGGTAACAGTTTCCAGGGGCATTCCATCAAGGGATTGGACAGTCAGAGGAGCTTGAGTGTTGGCTTGTTTGGTTAGCATGGGTTTAGAGTTGAAGAGCATTGCTTTGGCCTTCTTGGCATTGATGAGTAACCTATTGCTCAAGAAATACTTATGGGTAGCACAGTAGTTTGCAGAACGTGTAGAGGAGAGGCAAGAAAGGGACCAGTCACTGTTAAATAGAATGAGGTCATCATATCTTTTAAAATGGTACAATACAATATAAATGGCATACATAATGGACTGCAGTGGTTTAACCATATGGTATCTATAACCATTATTGAGTGTAGGTATTACTTATTGCAAATAAATGATGTTTTGGCATTGGGGTGAGGCACAAAGTTCAAAATGTGGGGAAATCTAATATTAAGGTAAAAAGTCCCCCAAACCTACTTTATTCTGTGGTGTGGTGTTCCCATGTGTTTGACTAATTGCTCAAAGCAGAATTGGTATCACCTTAACTTCAGCACTGTCCGTCAAGGTTCAGAATTTTACTTGCATACCAATACTTTCAGAAACGGTGCCAAAAAGAAGCTGGATAACAGCAGCAGTGCATTACATAGAGGATAATGTATGGTCTTTGGTTAATCACCACGCTGTAAACACTTCAAGAGGTTGCAATGACATCATTGTAAACCTCGAGAGCTTGATGTATTTGATGCCACAATGGGAGGAGAAGATGACATGCCCCAAAAATGTGATTGTGGGAGCCCATAGGCTGCACTGTGGCCAGTAGTCTAAGTGAAGCCAATTTGTTTGGTTATTGTAGAAGTGTGAAGCCCCTTACTACAATCTTCCAATTAAATTTCCTCCAGATTGGTGACTCTATCATCTTCCACCCCCATTCCAATCTTGTCTCCCACTGTTTAATAGGTATTCAGTCCCCACTCTCCTGCTCCATCTTCAGCCAAGTATCTTGTAGGTATGGTGTCCCAGGATTAATAAATATAGTGTACATTTTTTCTATATATTAAGGTTTTACACTTAGGGCCACCAACCAATTAAAACAAAATCTGGTCAGAGCCGATACAGCTGTGCAGAGCTTTTACCTGTGATGGTGGTGGCGCATGGGTATCAGAGCAGCGGTGGCCCACGACTGTCAGAGCAGCAGCAGTTTCAGAGAGGATGGCACAGCTATTGGAGTGGCAGTGGTAGTTTGCCATTCACAAGATGGCAGCAACGATGGAATTGCACTTGTGTGACACTTGCGCATGCGCAGTTCTGATGGAAGTGCCATAGTTAAAGAGCTGCTGTCTACGTACTAATGATGCTTTTGCTAATAAATGATTGTCACATAAACTGACTATCATTTGTGTCTTTATTTAAACATTTTCCAATTTTGTATGATTCACTACCATTTTGTTGAAGTATCTCCAAGCACAGCCAATTTGTTTACTTGAAAAAAACAGTTTTGGTCATAAAACCAGTAGTGATGTGTATAGGGGTACAATACTACACATTATGCAGTCCCTTTGAATGGCAGAGATCCAAGGCATGCAAGTTAAACTGGGGTAAAGCAGTGCTTATGTTTTGAACACGATTAAGTGTCATTTTAATATAGCTGCCTCAGCTCTTAGTTTGATATTACTAAGCAGTGCTGAAAGATACGGTCAGAAACTAAATGTGTGAACCAAATTCAAAATAAATAAAAAAACTGCTGCTGTTATGTGGTACCACCGCAGTAAAACACACCCGACTTTTCGCTTTAGAGGAAATACAGTTTTACCTAATAGCCAGCTAATGCAAACAATTTACCCTTTTTCTCCCTTACTGTGTAGTCTCCCATTGATTTTCAATTAAGTGGCTTTCCACCATTTATTGTCTGTGGTGTGCGACAAGAGTTACAGTTATTGTCTGTGGTGTCCAAAATCTGCCTGACTATAGTGTGCAACCAAAGAAATGACAGAATCTGTTTATCATGCTCAATGCCCCTTTTTATGTTTGCTTGCACGCATGTGCAAGAAACATAGTGCCATCATACGAGTTTTCCAGAGGTGCGTCAGCCTCTTCCAATTCAGTCAGTGTGTTTGCAGGCACAGTCACAGAGTGCCAATCACTGCTCCAGCTGTCTATGACAGCTGAAAATGCAGTGGCATACAGTTGAAAGGGAGAGCTCCACTTGAGTGAGCAGAGCTCTCCCCACACACACCGCAGCGCGCATCGCACTCGCGTGCTCATGCCTCACCACTTCCCCCACACTGTACAGCCGATGGGGGTGCCCAGTCCCTCGCTGGCTCCACTGTCTCTCCCCCATGCTGTCGCCGATGGGGGTGCCCAACTCCCGGTAGCTCCACTGTCTCTCCCCAACCATCCCAGGTGCCACGCTGGAAGCCCACTAGCGGGCAAGGTGATATAGCTGACAGGGTGCCCAATCCCCATTGGCTCCAGCCCCCGAACAGCTTTCAGCTGCCACGCTGGGAGCCCACCCAAGCGTGGAAAATGTCCTCATCGCCTTAAGCAAACATAATAAAAACACCTGTAAATAGAAAAACTGTCCTCGGCACTTCTCCCTGCCCCCACAACCCGCACCCACCCACTGCGCACCCTGCCTCCCCACACCACCCCAACCCCATACTTACCTCCGGAGCTCAGTGCAATGATCTTCAGCAGACCGGGAACACGTCTGCACTCTTCAAAGCTGACCGCAAACTGAGGAAATGCCAGTAAGCTGTATAATGGAATAGATAGGGTTTTTTCAACTTTATTGCATATCTCAGGCATATTTTGGAATTTCTGCACCAAATTTTCAACATGGGGTTTTTGGGACCCCTTCTCATGAATACTGTCACTGTCATGGTGTTACTCAGGCCCAAAGGGTGATTTCGCAGCCACTGCGCAAAATCACCTTTCTGAATGATTAACAAAATGACACTGCCAGTGTTCATAAGGTGGGCTCTCAAAACGCCTATTTTGAAAATTTGGTGGAAAAATTCCTAAAAATGACTGTTTTACGAGTGTGCATTGCAGAGTTCCTATGCACGCTCATAAGTTCGCAAATTTTCAATATTTTCACTCCAGATTTTCAACATTGCCATTTTACCACACCTCCTTATGAGCAGTACAGTTGTCATTTTTCACATCTCACCTACAACGTGTTTCTGCCCATGTAGCGCACAATGGCAGGAAGGCAGTATAGTACAGTGGTTTAAGGCTCTGAGCTACAAATCTGGTGACATCCAGCAGACCAGACTGGGGTTTGAATCCCACAGCTTCCACTTGCATACTGTGTGACCCTGAGCAAGTCACTTAACTTCCCTGTGCTCCCAGGTCGCTCCTGTAAAAAAGCTTTCAGCTTAGTGTGCTACTCCTGGTTAAACAACTAAATAAATAAAAAAAAAAATAAAAATGGCACAGTCGGTGTGTGAAATCAATGTATGGGACACATTAAGAAAATCACAGTGACACTGGTCATGAGCAGAGGTGTTAAAATGGCTATGTCGAAACTTGGTGAAAAATTCCCAAAAATAACTGTTTTAGGAGCGCATGTTGCGCAGTTCCTATGCACGCTGGCAAGTTTGCAAATTTGTAATATTTGCACACCAGATTTTCAACAGTGCCATTTTACCGCACTTCCTTATGAGCAGTGCAGCTACCATTTTTCACATCTCGCCCAAAATGTGTTTCCGCACATGTAGCGCAAAATGGTACAGTCGGCATGTGAAAACAATGTTTGGGACAGATTAAGAAAATCATAGTGACACTGGTCATGAGCAGAGGTCTTAAAATGGCTATGTTGAAAATTTGGTGACAAAACTCCTTGAAATGACTGTGTTATGAGTGAGCATTGTGCAGTTTCCATGCACCCTTGTAGGTTCATGAATTTGTAATATTTTCAGTCCAGATTTTCACCAGTGGCATTTTTCCACACCTCCTTATGAACAGTACAGCTGTCATTTTCCACAACATGGCCGATATGTGTTTTCACACTTTCAGTGCAGAGATGCGTGGTCGCTGTGGGAAATCATTGTTCGGGACAGATAAAGAAAATCACATTGACACTGTTCATGATCGGAGGTCCCAAAATGCCTGTGTTAACAATCTGCTGTAAAAAAATCCCCAAACTAGTTACATTACGGGTGTGCGTTGCACAGTTTCTACGCACACTCCGGACTTCACCTGATTTTTTAAGATTTTCACAGCAGATTTTCAACATTGCCATTTTTTACACCTCCCCATGAACAGTACCGCTGTCATTTTTCACATCCTGTTTGGAATGTGTTTTTGCAACTGTGGTGCCAAATGCCATAGTCGCTGTGCAAAAGCAGTTTTCAGCTAACAAACTGATATTGCCACTGTTCATGAGGTGGGGGTCACAAAAAAAACATGTTGAAAATTTGGAGTGAAAATACCAACGAATGCCTGAGGCGTTAGGGTTTCCGACCATAACGCCCCACTCTGTAGAGTATGACAGGCATCAGGGGTGTGAGTTGGGATTCTTGCCTGTCATGCTCATACCATTCCACCCCCACCCACATCTTGCAGCCAGTGAGAGGCATCAAGGTGTGCCTCGGACTCTTTGGGCCTAAACTTCACCCCATTCTCCTATACTGCACCCATCTCACCATATTTTCTGATGGAATGGGGTGCGCATAAGGGCCAAGGACCCCAAGGCACACCGTGACACTTGTCAGTGTCTGCAGGGTAGAGTGTGGTGAAATGGCGTGGTCGTTATGCCTGACGACCCAAAGGCACACCCCAATGCCTGTCACTCTCTGCAGGGTGGTGGTGGGGTTAGCTTCAGTTCAATACTTCGCTGCCATTCCTATTATGCAGCTCTGTAACCAATGCCAGTGCAAGCAAGCAAACATTCGGCATTGACAAATGCTTGTTTCATTAGTAACCCACAGTCCATATGTATAGGACTTATATTATGTCTTTTGTCTGCAGCTGTAATCTAGTGCTGTCATCATGCTTATGTGGGTATGCTATTGCTCCCATAAAGTAAGCAACCCCCCCCCCATGCCCTACTCAAACATTTCCACATCATAAAAAATAAATGGGGGAAAGAATCAAGGTTTAGTTCAATTTCTCTCACCAATAGTTAGAAACCTGAAAGAAGCCGTGATTCTTTAGAGCTGTGTGGTTTGGCAATTTGTGAATTACAAAAGTGTCAATCCATGCAGACAGAATCAAAAAGTGAAGCAAGAGCGTACATAAACTTTGAATATATTGATACATCATTCTAAATGGGAGAGCAAATTAAATGTTTTTTTATATATTTTTATTTACCTTCCCACAGCCATACCAACTAATCGTGATAACTCTCACCTAGTATTTACCTTGGTATGGCATCTGTCATAGGAGGTGCTCCACAGTTGATTTAGATATCAATTGTTGGAGCTGGATCTTGACTGAGAACAAACAACATGACTGCCTGAATCGTGGCTGATTCTAGTTTGCAGGAGAATATTCTATGAGTCCAGCATGACCCCTTGGAAATGCTAATCTGAAGCATTTGTATTACTTTATGAATGTAATCAGGAGGTGTTCAGATTCAGAACCTGATTATTCCCAACAACTCTGGGGTTGCTCACTCAAAACAGCATAGCTGTAAGTGTATGTGTGTGTGTGTGTGTGTGTGTGTGTGTTTACTTTGACACGTCATACAATATGAAATGCTCTGCTGGTACCACTATTCGATTCTAAGAATGGGGCAGTATGCCATATGTTCTGATTCCTGAGAACTGCATATACATACCATGAGTTAGCTAGACTTTAGCAGCATGTCTGTACTTCAAATTTCCATTTAAAGGTACAGGAATGGGGTGAAGGTTTACAGGGTATTTGTTTTTTCTCCTTGCTACAAGTTCCTGTCTACCCTGTTCTTATTCAGGAAGTAACTTTCCTGCTGTCCTAAGTCTGAATGTGATTTCAATAATTGCTAATTGTCAGGGAATGAATTCTGTTGTGGCATGATAGCCTTGGGCCAGTAATAGACCCCGTTCCTACTTCACAGTACATTAGTCTTTGCTATCACTGATAAAGCACTCCGAATCAGTAATATGGGGAAACATTTATTTTAAACACAAAAACCCAGTCGCTGCAATGTTGGCACTCTGAAACAAACCACCAGTACTCTTAGCAAGCACTTGCCTTACCCGACTGATGTAGACAAGATTTGGTTTTCATGGAAACAATCAAGTACAGGGGAGGCAATTTTCAGAAGATGGCTGGACAAGGGATGGTGTCAAACACAGAAATGGACTGAAGACATTGCTAACATGTAAATGTCAAAATGTGGTACAGTATTAACTGACTGAAATATACAGGAGTAATATATTTTCCTATTTTAAATAAGTGGAAATACTGAGCAGCTCTTTAAATAGTGCGCCTGGGGGGGTGACCATGCCGCAGAGGGGAGCTCTGTCCACAGAAGACAGTGCCAATGGAGTCAGTGTTGTACAGACATGCCTGCATCACTGTAGGAGAACACAGGGATGCATTCCACTCACAGCCCCTTTGTTCTCCTACAGTGATTGCAAAACGTCTGTGGAGCTCCCCCCTCACAGCTGTAAAAAGTGATCAAGGTTTGTTTCTGGTTTGTTTATTCTGGCTATGTGCCCATCTTCTTGGATATAGTGTTGCACCTACATGAACCTAAAGTGATTCCTCTACCACAGTTGCAAGGCTTTCTTGAGTTGTTCAAAAGAAAGACATTGCTGAGGACTGACAAACTAAGCAAAGTTTGTCAGCTCCTGCTTTTCCCAGTAACCACATCTTGGGTCCAACCTAGTAGAGGGAAGAAAATGGTGCCTGATTAATGTTAGGTATTCAAGGTAATTGGGGGTACCTGTTAACCTCCATAATTTCACTTGGATCTTTGTAGAGTGCCTAGACAAAGGATTATGAATGGTACTCCAATAACATTTTGATACGTGCAGATTATGGCTCCCAGATTTGGACATAGCTGTCTTGTTACCACACCTCATAAACATGGCAGTGTCATTTTTCAAATCTCCCCTGAAACATGTTTTCACATTTTCTCCATGAAGTTAACTTTTGAATGGGATTTAAAACCTTCCACCTACCATGATCATAAGGTGGGGTCATACAAATACAGTGTTGAAAATGTGGGGGGAAAATGGCAAACAACAATAAAGTTATGAGGAAACATTGAATTATTTAATGTTTACTCATAGCTTGGTTATGTTTGCAGATGTTGGCCCCAAATGTGCAGGCAGCCCTTTTGTTACCCCACCCGATGAAGAAGACAGGTGTCAATTTTCAAATCCCCTTTGAAACATGGTTTTGCTGTCCCTCTGTGAAACCACCTTTCAAAAATCATTTGAAAAAAACCACCCGTCTTGATCACAATATGGGGCCATAAAAAGACTAGGTTGAAAGTTTGGAGTCAAAATAAGAATAAGTACTAACTTATGAAGAAACATTGAATTGTTCCAATGCTTACTCAGAACTTTATTTTTGCAGATTTTAGCTCCTAATGTTCAGCATATCTCTTGTGTTACATCACTTTATGAACAAGACAGGTGTCATTTTTCAGACCGCCTCAGAAACATGTTTTCACAGTCACACTGTGAAATCACCTTTCAGATGGGATACCTGTCTTGAGCATAATGTTAGGTCATAAATAGACTATTGTATGTTGGAAATTTGATGGCAAAATGTGGGAGAACAATGACAATTATATATTGCCTTTCAGTTGGCCTATCTTAGGTAAAAACAATCTAAAAAAATGGGTAAAAGCAGGACACCACTGAAAAGGATGCATCTCATCTGGTCAATCCTGGGTACAGTTATAGCAAAAAAGTGTAAAAGCAGGACACCAGTACAGCAGAGGCCCCTCAAACTGTGCATTTATGCTGTTCTGTCCTGGGGGAAAAAGCATTATAAAAACTGGAACACTAAAAATGTAACTTGCATTTCAGTTGGGCTATCCTGGATAAATACATTATAAAAATGTGTAAAAGCAGGGCCTCATCAAAAATGAGACATTGCATCTCAGCTGTGCTATCCTGGGTAAATACAGCATAAGAATTGTGAAGATCAGGATCCCACTGAAACCAAGATAGCATCTAAGGTGATGGGGCGGATCCAAGATGGCGCCATGAAGCTAACCAGCTACAGGAATGGAGCACCATAGAATGCTAAACCATAGTTAATCAGTGACACTTGCCTGGCAAGCAATGTTACCAACAGACAGTACAGTGAATTCTTTCATGCACAAAAAAGTATTCCATTTAAAGTAAATACCGTTGTATCTCCTATATCTCCTTCCCTAATGAGTGGAATGGCAAACAAATCCATGAACATTAGAGAAATTAAATCATATTTCACTGAACATATAGGGGGTAGCAGCAAACACTTAATGTCCACAAAAATGTGGAGTGTCCCAAACTCACCTGATAGAATGCCTAATGTAAATAATTCTAGGGGCTTTGCACCAAAACTGCAAAACAAAGGCAAAGGACAGGTAACAGCCACAAGAAGTGGTGAGTCTAGAATTGTGGTCGGGACAAGGGGATTAGATACTGTTTCTATGGAGAACAATTCCAAAGTGTCAGCAGAGACAACTGACGATCTAATAGAGGAAACATTGTGGCAGAACAGTATTGACTGCTCAGAAACACCAACCAAATTAGGAGACTCAGTCCCGATTGAATTGCCCCAAACAAAACTACAAAGTAACCCAGATGAGAAAGACAAACCAAGAAACTTACCTGTGAACTTTGCTGTAAACGAAGGTTTGTTTTCTCAGGAGGTAGTTAGACTGATGGAAACTTCTCAGCTAGAGCAAGGGAAATTAGTAACTGTTATAAAAAATATGAAGTCTTCCCACAGGGGAAAAAATCAAGTTCTAGTATCGCACCAAGGCTTTATGCACACCTCCACAACTGTTACTATAATAGAAGAAGTGTTTACACCATTGTTGAATGAAAAACAGAACAAACAGAAAGAATAACCCAACAGTAGCAAAGAAGTGAGATCAGGTTTTGCAAGGTTGGAGACCAAAACAGGGGATGTACAAAATGAAAGGAGAAATATTAAAGGGGAAGTGTAAATTTTAAATAACAGAATTTCTCATTTTAAGGAATGACATTCATGGGGTAGAAGATGAAATCCTGAAGGTTAAAACAGATTTGAGGCTGCAAAAAGAAGAATTAACAAAAAATCCAGGTGAACATTTTGGACTTAAAATGGAGAGCTTGAAGAGATATTTAGAAAATTTGGGGCATTCCAGAAGGCACTGAAAAATCTGATATGTAAGGTTTCTGTGAAAAATAACTGACAGAGCTCTTAGGGAGTAAATATCCAGAAGAAAAGGTTGAGTTGGAAAGAGCACATAGAGCCCCCTGTGAGACAAAATTAAAATGTTAAATATCAAAGAGTGGTATACATGAAATTTCATAGATACCCAGACAGAGAAAAAGTACTACAAGAAGCATAGAAGAAGAAACTCCTGATGATGGAGAATAACCAGATACTGATTTTCCAGATATTTTCCAGATATAGGACCAGATACCAGGACCAGCTATATAGGAACAGATATGCAATGGACAAGAACTGCATAAGGGGATGTCAAAAATTGTTATGGGACAAACAGATACCCTTTTAACAACCAACTCCTACCACTCTAAGGATTGTATACATGGGGAGAGCAAAAATGATGGAATTCCTGAGATAAGCTGAATAATATATCCACAGGATACCAGGTTCTGAACTTAGACATTAAGCTGCTGACAGAATTAGAATGTATAGGAATTTTGGACTGATATATCAGTCCGCAGCACTGTGAGGGTTAAGAGTGGATCACTGAGAGAAGTGATCAAGAATATAAGTAGACTCATTGTATACAGATTTATTTAAATGAGACTAATAATAAACTCAACAACAAAAAATTAATATTGCTTTACTGCATTGAAATGCAATATAAGGGAATGTGCCAAGGAGAAAGAAATAGGCAAGATATGACAGGCAGGGGGGACAGTTACTAACTGAAAAAATACAGTAGGAAACAAGGTGGATAGGTGCTCACAAGTCTGTAGCATTGGAGAAGAGGCTCCATTTTGTGCGCTATGGAATGGCTTAGGGTCTATTGCATTATGGACTCAGAATATACTAGGAGAGTAGGAAAATTAGAGTAGTCTATATAGATGAAGGTAATAGGAACCAAAATAAGAAGTTTGAAATGTATGAAATAGAAGTGAAGGTAGATACTAAGCTAAAGGAAGATTGCATCCTTGGGGTAATACAAAAAGAATAATGGCTAGGTAGGTGTGTGTCATGATGTTTTTTACACACCTGAGATGAGTGATGAGCCATAAACCTCAAGAGCAAAGATCAAGAGGTTTATGAGCTCATTACTCACTGAGGGTGTGGAAAAAACATCATAAACACATACCTGCTTAGACTTTATTTTTTATGATTATTGGTGCAGTTTACTGTGGCACCACAAGGGTATTCAGTCAGCTGTTCTTGACTCCTGATGTGACTGACTGATTGCAAAACCACAAATTAAAGTGTGAGTACAGCAGGATCAACCAGATATATTCCTTGTTGTGAAGGTAGGATCAACCACATAAGTACTGACAAAATGACTACTTTATTTGTGAGGAGACAATGAGGCAGACAATCAGTGCGGGTCTTCATTAGCATGAAACAGAGCCACCATGTTGGTTGGGATGGTTGGCCTGCTGACACACAGAATGAGAGCTAATGAGGGAGTGTGTTAGAGTTGAATGACACAAAAACACCTTGGAAATGAGAGGACAGTTAAAGCAAAACACTGTAATAACTGGTTTTCTGGTTATTACAGCTTTTGATACATGCCTGTTAATGTTGTGATAAAGGGGGTCATCAGTAATTATAAGGTAGTATAGGCATCACAGAGAAAAGAGGAAATCAGAAAGCTGGGTGTAGATACCATTATATAGAATAATGCATATGCAGGTGGTTGATATGGAGTTTTTTTACACACCCAAGATGTGTGATAATAAAAAAAACTCGAGAGCGTAGCTCGAGAGTTTTTTTTCAGTATCACACATCGAGGGTGTATAAAAAACTCCATGTTAACCACCCTTCATATGTTTTATTTTATATAATAACAGGCTATGATTACTATCTGCCTATGGTGCTAAAAACCTATCACATCAGTACAACAAAACACACACTGCCACCACATAACTTCAAATGCAGCATTTATTACTTCAGGATGTAGCCTTCTAAGCGACACTTGAACAGAATTGTATAACATTTAAATTCGGTACCTTTTTTTATCTTCGTTTCTAGGTTTCATCTAGCAGAGGTATCAGAATTTTTTAATTACGAGGGAAAGGTCACAGTTCATTACACTGCTAAACATTAATAAACCTACAAGATTAGCAGGAGAAAACTTACAACTTTTACCTGATTTTATGTTTTATTCTTTAGTTAGCTACATTTTTTAAAACTAAAAATAACTTGTGCTTTCACAGTTAACAAACTGTCTGTGTTTTTTTTTCCCATTACGGAACTGTCTCACGCTGCCTGTCAGCTGATTTTTCAATGATTCTCGCTGCAAGGATGTGGAAGTCATATCAACTCGCAGGTTGATATGACTTTTTTCGTATCAACCTGCGAGTTGATATGACTTTTTAAGGAACGAGAAAATGAGTTGATATTGGCCATAGCCAGTTATTATAACCATGTTATAGATCAATCCAGAACTGCAGGGGAACATAAGTATTTACAGTGTAATGCAGTGGTGGATAACATACTCAATAAACATGTTAAAATATAACATATTATCCTGGAATTTTAGTAGGGTTAACAATCCTATCAAAAGAAAAACAATTATAAATTATATTAAAAAACATAAAATAGACTGCTTGCTGTTGCAAGAGACCCACCTAAATGAATAGAATTTAACAAATTTTGTAGTCTATGGAGAGGAACTGCTATCCACTCAGGATCAGATGTCAGATCTAAAGGGACTGCAATATTTTTTCCAAGAAACATAAGGTGGAAAAAATAAAACTTGTAATAGACAAGGGTAACAGATTTGTCATAATACGGGTAAGATTAATTAATGACATCCTGACCATTGCCAGTTTATATGTACCAAATGAAGATTCCCTGGATTTTTACATGGAATCTTTCACTTGTCTTTCACAATTTTTACAACCCATATATTATAGGAGGTGACCTCAGCATTATATTAAGTGCATCATTGGACAGATCATATCCCTGCTTGACCCTGTCAAAGGCCACTAAAGTAATCCTAAATAATATGGAAGCATTAGGAATTACTGCTATTTGGAGATATAAAAATAATAGATGTTATGAATACTCCTACACTTCAAAGTGTCATAATTCCTTACTCTTGAATTGATTGGATCCTAGGGTCTTACACAATGATTTAAGTATTTCCTATGAGGGCATAAATCTATCAGACCATTCAGTGATGAAGAGTACATTAATGTTAATTCCCAAAAATTCAGGTGGCCACCAGATGGATAAGCCAAGTTCCAGAGGTAACTAAAATACACAAAACAAAAGAAAAATAGTGTGCTATGTCTGCCACATAAAGTAACCACAATCTTGGTTGTCTGATTCAAGCACTTTATTAACATAAAGCTGTTGGTAACAGCTCTCACCCCCCACGCCAAATGTTTTTGAGCAAAAATGATGCAGTTTCTCAAGGTGTAAAAGGAGGCTGTGCCCCCAACTTCTAAATACAGACGATGTAAGGGTATAGCAGCATAAAAAAGATATAAATGTCTAAGTATAAGATATAAGATATAGTGTCAGTGGCTCAGCAGGTAGCACACTCACCTCTGAGGCTGGGAGATCAGAAGGCTGTGGATTCTTGCCCCACACCAGGTACTTGGGTAAATATCCCAATACTGACACTGCAGTGTAGCATGAGGGCAGTGCTGCACTCCTGAGGTGCTGTCTTTCGGATGAGACATTAAACTGAGGTCCCATCTGCCTGTTCTGGTGGTAGATCAGGTGGATGTTAAAGATCCCATGGCATTTCTCGAAAAGAATAGGGGAATTTTTTATTCAAGATTAAAAAAAAACACAGAAAAGTATTACAACATATAAAATTATAAATCAAAAGAAAGAAAAATCAGAGAAAAAAAATATTTCAGTATACAAGAATGTCAAAACATAACAAAAAACATCTCTACCCAACAACCCCCCCCCCACTAAAGGAGTAGGGGAATTATTAGTCAAAATTTTCAAACAAAAAAATACAGAAAAGTATTACCGCATACAAAATCATAATGAAAAGACACAAATCCCAAAATTAAACATTGCAATATACAGAAATATCAAAGTACAAAAAAATCACAGAAGAATATCACTGTGTATAACACATAAGGAAACACACCCCAGAAAGAAGTATATCTGCATAGAGGAGTAATAAAACTGAAAAGGCTGTATCCAACAATCCTCCCCTCTCACTGTAAGAGTAAGAAATATTATATGCAAAAGCTTCAAAAAAAGGAATACAGAAAATTAATACAGTAGAAAAACTTGTCATAAAAAAATTATAACAAAAATACAAGGAAACCAACTGGATAACATATCATAAGGTTCAAGTAATGGGGACATCGGAGTCCATAACCCACAGAAGATTCCGCCACGTCTGAAAAATCCAGGCAGCAGAACAAACCTTTGAGTCCTGGTGAAAAATCAATTTAATTTTCCACGTCATTTTTCCACCAACTCAAGGAGTGGTACTGATTTTTGTTGCAGGGTGAACCAGCAGCAAGAATTCCAGATGTACCATTTCACGACTGTGAGAATAACCTGCAATGTGGAGGCATCCCATGCCTGCCAAGAAGAATCAAAGGAGCCGTACAGTAAAGCGTCTAATGACATATTGCAGAAAGGAGACAAATGTCATGTAGTTGCCAGAATGGACCAAAAATCCAAAATATAAGAGCAGGAAAAAACAAATGATGTGTAGTTTCCAGTTGGTTATTACATAAAGGCCTAGAGCAAAATCTTTCAGAAAGCTGTTTATGTTTTTGGTGTTCTTTAACATTCAACCGATTGTGACAACTGAACCAATGGATGTCCCACATTTTCTCAGGGATTCTTGGGTTATTTAAAAATAGAAGCAGAGCAGGTGCCAAAGAAGGAGGGCAGGAAGAAAAGGTGATTAGTTCTCTAAAATTAGTGGAGAGGATTTGCTGATAGATGAATTTTCCTGTGTTGACCACGCACCATGGCTACCATCAACTGCCAGCTTTTAAGTTTAACAAAAACATCCCATATATAAGAAGGACAAATATTAGAATAATGGAGTACCCGGAGCGCAGCCGTTTCCCATTGTGTGAACCAAGGGCTACAAGTCGAGATATATAAAGGGACCCAAGCTCTGTTGACATGAGTCAAAACAGGCCGGAGACTGACAACCATATAAAACACAGAAAAAAAAAAACACAGGGTGAACCATACCTAGTCCCCTCTGAGATTTAGGCAAATACAAAATATTCCTCTTTAGGGGATTCAACCGGCTACCCCATACTGCCCGAAAAAAAATACTAAGTAATGAGGTTTCCAAAGATCAGGGGGGAGGAAATACCCAGCAAATATGCAGAAAGAGTGGCAAAAGGAATGTTTTAATGAGGTAGACTCATTTCAATTTACCCATGTGCCAGGAGTTCCACTGCTTGACTAGATGTTGAGCGTGGGAAAGTTTAGAATTCCAGTTTAAGACATCCAAGGCTTGGTATTCAAACTGTACGCCTAAGATAGTAATAGGGGCTTGGGACAAGGTAATTCCAGCTATCGAATTAAGAGGGAATGGGGGTCTGCCAAATTGTCTCCCTACACTTTTTAACATATTAAGAGAAGATTCTGATCAGGAACCGAAAGATATGGTCATAACCTGTGATGTGGAAACTGCATCACTAACTAAGACTGTAAGATCATCTACATAAGCCAGGGCAATGTGAGGAATAGAATAAGTGTCTACACGGATATGTGACAGGGAAGGGGCAGAGTTCAAAGCTCACAGAAGCTGGTCAATACCAAAAACACAGAGAAGGGGACTGAGAGGACAGCCTTGTCAAACTCCATGATGTACAGGAAGCATTGGGCCTACCCAACCATTAATAAGAGGGGATATTGTAGCCACATTATAAATGGATTTCAGCCAAAAAATAAACGAATGGGTATACCATGCTTCTCTAGTACTAACCAGAGGTAAGTATGTCCGATGGAATCGAAGGCCTGTTTCTGATCCAATGAAAGTAAGAACCCTGATAAGCCTTTTGCATTGACTCATTCAAAGAGTTCGCAAAGGAGTAGAAGATGATCACTCATCTTCCTCTCCGGTATAGAACAAGTTTGAGTAGGGGAGATGAGGTGTATAGCTGCTTGCAGCAATCTAGCATGTAAAATGTTGGTGATAATTTTAAAATCGATGTTTAAAAGGCTAATAGGCCTTCAATTAGTTAAATCAGTTTTATTACCCTTTATATAAAAGAAAATCAAAAGACCACGAGCCATGTTCAAAGGGACAGAAGCTGTGTTCAATAGGAAGGTGAATACTATAGCCAATTCCTTGGACAGCAGTGGGCCAGGAAGTTTATACAGTTCAGAGGTAAATGCATCCAAGCCAGTAAGTTTATTAGTAGGTAATGGCTGTATAGCCTGTTCCACTTCTGCGGCAGAAATATCGTCTGTCAGTTCAGTCAGTAAAAAAGGGGGACAGACAGGGATGTGAGAAGATGACAATAAATCATTGAAGTCAACAGTGGAGCAGGAATAAGTGGAAAAAAGTGAGAAAACATGCTGGGTCACTATCCGAAAGATATTCTGTTTGTCTGTATAAGTACTCCCATCGGAATCTTTAAGACAATCCATCACTTTACGCTTAACTGTATTAGAGCAATGTAAATAAGGACAAAGGACTGCAGCCTTCCTTTTTATCCCAAAACGTTGATGTGTCTTCAGACTTTCTGATTGCCTCAGATGAAAGGCTTGCATGTCTTGTTGTAGTATATGAATTTGTTCCTTAAAATCATGTGTAGTAGTTCTAGACAAAGATTGTAGTTTCTGTAACTGCTTACGCTGATGGAGGTACTGGAAGTAAACAGTGTAATGGATTTGTTTACTATGTGATTATAGCAATTTCTTTAAATCCAGTTTAACGTCTGTCCACCAGGGGGCAGAAGAGTCAAATAAATCAAATACAGAACATTTGTGAGCTGCAAAATACTGTAGATTCTGTATCATGGATGTTTGGGATAAAGGGAAGGAATTCAATTTCTAATAACTAGGACCCTGAGGAAATGTTACAGTAGGCCCCAAACAGAGGTGCAAGACCTTATGATCTGAAAATTCAATTTCTATAACTATAATGGAGGAAGCATGTAAAAAGGAGGAAAGGAAAAAAAAATGTATTCTCGTAGCTAAATGACCCTTCTGAAATGTTGGATGAACAGTATTATGGGTAGTCAAATAAGCATCTTTTAAATGGGGCAGAGAAATAACATGTTTTAAGGTAGACATACCACAATCAATTTTATTAGTAGTAGAATGAGCACGTCTGTCATGTTTATCAAGTCCACAATTAAAATCTTCTCCCAGAATAATGGCTTGAGAAGACAGCAGATAAGGTTGAATGGCTTTAAATAAAGAAACCCTATCAGCCTTGGTCTGTGGTATGTAAACTTTGATAAACCTATAATAAGAAGTAGCTGTCTTAGTGTCAAGAATCAATACTCGCCCAGGAATTAAATTTATAAGTTTAAGAAGGTGTACCTGCAAGCTCATTTGAAACAAAATGGCAACTCCAGAGCAGACATCTGGGCCAATGGACCAGTAGGAAGGCACATCATACCATAATTTAGTAACCTGTCCTAATTCAGCAATAGTATGCAGTCTAGTATCTTGTAAAAGGATAACCTGCAGGGGACTAGACTGAAAATAGGACAGTGCCAAACACTTCTGTCTATGACTCTTAATACTGTTCACATTAAGTGAACCCAAGAGTAGAGAGGACATTTAAATAGGGGAGAAAAATAGGAAAGAAATCACTCAGGGTTTGGTTTTTCTTTGACCTCTGAGATCTACGGCATGTGGCTACAGGAGAAGGAGGATGAGTTTCCGTATCGGAATGAAGATCCACCAAGGAAGACCACAGGGTACAGCTCTCTGAATCAGCATCAGAAAGGTCGGAGGGTTGTAAGGCCTCATACTTGTTACTTAAAGGGAGCTCCAAAGTCTTAGAGACTTTGGATGCAGGTTAAGCAGCCCTCTGGGATCTCGTAGAGGACTGTTTACTAACCTGGGGGGGGGCATACCTGTAGAGGAAGATTCCTCTGAAATCTGTTCAGGAAATAGGGGCTGAGCAACATCATCAGGGGATAATTGAGGAGGGGGGTATGCAGTAATTGCTGCACTGCCTTAGTAGCAGGGACATCCAAAGGGGAGGAACAGATACATCTGGAGGTATTGGGGGGGACATATTTCTTTGAGCCACTGCTATCATCAACCTTTGTTCCTCAACATCAGCAGAGGCAGACTGATTGTGAGCAGCCCAAGTGCAACTCTGGTATGTGTGACCCACAGAGTCACAAAGATTACATTTTGGTTCATTGAGACAGTTTCCACCAGTATGCCCTAATTCCTGACAAAGGTTGCATTTAACTTGATCACACAGGCTGCTTAAGTGAATACAGGAACTACACTTGTAGCACGCCTTTGGTTGTCCTGCATAAAACTCCATGATAGGCCTAACAGCATTGTGATGTTTAGCTGGATATATGGGCTGGTGAAAAAGAGAAGCATAAGGTTTCTTATCTGTAGTTCTCTTTAAGTTCAGTGGTGCTTCAGGAGGTTTCATCGATGCAGTTGAAGAGGAAGGGACTGACGAAGCTGGCTGTGGAAGTTCAGGGGCACACAGAACAGGAGCAGGAGTGTTAGAAAATCAGAGCTCTGAAGGGAGATGTAAGGAGGATTAAGAGTCTGAAGGTGAATGGTCCAGTGGAAGCTGTGGAGAAGGAGCAGGAATGGGAGGAACAGCAGGTTGATGCAAGGTTCTTGTGGAAATTGGCGAGGTGACAATTGGAGTGGGGCCAGAAATCCAATGCCCCGAATCTGAACGAATCCAGCCTGCCACTTGAAGAGTAGCTGAGACATCTGCAGGCAAATGAGGAGAAGAAGCAGCAAGAAAATGAGAGGTACAGAAGAGCTTGCATGCTGGATGCAATCCTGGTTTCCCTGGAGATTGAGGCAAAGCACATGCTGACACTCCAGTCGAAGGAAGCAATGCAGGAGAAGGTCCAGAGTGAAGGGAACCCAAAGGAACTGTAACAGGGTCCTCAGTAACAGGCGAATGCTGCAAAATGGGTGAGTCGTTTCTAGCGGGTAAATTAAAAGGGTCCCGAGCAGCTGACGGGGTCTGTTGAGTCAAAGTTAAAGCAGTATGTACTTCTAAACGACGGACCGCAAGATGCTCCTCCTCAGCCTGCAATTGATGGGCAAGAGACTGTATCTCAGGAGAGGCATTAGACAGTTCCATAGAAAGCTTAGAACCAGTGTCCAGGTCAGAGCATTTCACCGGTGTGGCTGGAGAAATATCCATAGGAATCAAATCAGCATCAGTCGAGGAAGTAGTAGCTTGATCCAAAGGTAAATCAGCAACATTCTCAGTCTCTAAGCAAGGAGAAGCAGGGGAAGAGACCAGTCCACCTGTTCCAGAAGCAGCAAGCAGCTCCTCCACCACCACCTCAGCGGCCGCCATCTTGGTCAAGAACCAGGATGACTACAAACTCATCCACTCTAATACAAATACATTCCCCCAATTCAACATCTCCTAATTTATTAAAAACCTCAAATTATGTCAGATAAATGGAGAAGGGAGAAGGAGGGGGAAGGAGGGAAACAGACAACTCAAACAGTAGTACTACATAGTTATAATTAAATACATAATATTAATAATGTACATAAAAATATAAAATTACTTACACAACATACAACATGTGCTCCAAATAATCCGTCATCAATGTCTATAGTTTTTTCTGGCCAGATGTTTAATTTGCATATCTACATGTTGTGCCAGTGGCTCCATAAGGGAGCTAATATTCACTACAATGAGATGGGCCGGGGGATTTTCTAAATTTGTACGGCTTTTGGGTGGCCCATAAATAACTGCTCTAATGGGGTGAGGCACCATAAAAGAATCACAAGTTTGTTTAGTAATGTAACCGTTAGTCCACATCTCATATAAATACATATCAATATCTGTTTTAAATGTGTTAGTTGTATCATATGATAATGACGGGTAAAATTCCCTATTGTTTAATTGCCTCAGCATCTCTTTTTCATACTTAATTGAATTCATAATCACAATGTCTTCCTCATTGTCCGCTGCTTTTGTAACCCCTAGATGGCGCTATCCTAAAGGCTACTACCCCTGCCTGCCTAACTACTAACAGGTTGAGGGGCCTAGGTCTAATGGTGAGTGCCTCCACCCAGAGGTCAGGATTTGCAATAGCTAAACTAACTTGGTCACAGCCCTCTGGGACACTGTGATCCTCTTTTTTCCCACTAGTGGCCCACACAATATATCAGAATTACCTTCACAGTATACACTTACCCCCAGGACTGGTTCAGTCAGCGTAACTCTGGGGACTCCCTGTAAAACAAGATGATACAGTGCAAAAACCACAGTACAATGCTTTAACGTAAACGAATACCTCAGGCAGTGTAACTTTGCTGAAACAAACAGATCTGATTTATTTAGGGGGATATAACAAGGACGGGGGAAATCAGGTTAATTGATTCTGTCACATTAATAATCACAGTACTGTGCACATATTTCAGAATCCCAAATGTCCCAAATGTCATTCTTACTGGGTACCCAGGCAATAAGAGGCTAACCTATTTGGTGCAGCTGGTTGAGGCCCTGAAGATGGAAAATGCATGCACAATACCCAAATTGTAATCCGGAGCCGGTTGGCTCAGTTTGTGAAGAAGAAAAAAAAAAACAATTAGATGACACAACTGCAATTCGATAAACCGATGGCAGGGAGCTACCCTGCTTGCATTCACAACCCAATCCTGAAAAGTGAATGGAGATAGGTTGTCCTGGACTGCCAGGAGGAGCAGACCATGTGGACAAGGTGCTTGTGACTGGACCCCATGGCAGTTCAGAGTAAATGGATGTAGTCTGGATTAAACTGGGGTTTACTTCCAGCTTCATGCACTCAATTCACTGTACAGGGGATTTGAAACGCGAGTCCCCACAAGCACTACACACATTTATATGTAAAAGGAAAGTACTATACCATGCAGGCTGCTTCTCTATCCCGATCGCAATTACTGCACAATACCCGGGAGAACACACAGCAGATTCAGTTCCTAACAGACCGAGTGTGATACAGCAATTTCTCCAGTCTTCTACAGGGTGAGCCTGGTTTCTACTCTTCAGATCTCCTTGATTCTCTTCACAGGTTGGATTCAGTCCAAACAAGCACTTACACAAGCTGCAGACTGAAACTTGGGGCCTTACATGCGTTTCCCAACTAAAACTGCGCACTGAAGGAGCACAGGGCTCCTTCCCTCATAACTGCCACAGCTAAACTGAAACTCCAGTAGACAAAACTGGGCACTTCCTTTTAGTTCCTCCCCGTTCTTGGCTGGTTTGGCTGTCACTCACAATAAACTTCCCCAGTTGGGCCAAAAAGGCACTGAGGTCAAAACTACATTTCCCAGAGTCACTGTATACAATCCTGTTGTGGCTGGCTCAGCTTAAGAGTCCAGGTTCTGATTTGCCAGCAGCAGGCTCCACTTTAAAAGATTCCTCAAGCTGATTGGTCCAGTTCAGCAGTTCAAAACTAGAATGCAGGGCTAGGCAAAACAATTCAGACTACAAAGGAATGCAAGTTAGTCAAACTGTATTTTCATTATTATTCTAACTGATTTCTGGCAATCAGTTACATCTTTCAGATAGGCTTCCTTTGCACTCTTAACAACTGCAAAAACAGAGCGAATTGGCAGCTGCTTGAGTGGGACTCAAGCAGAGAAACACACAGTCCCCTCATACAAACTATTTATGTCTGCAAGCAGACAGCTCTTAAAGAGACAGTACCAGAGACTCTAAAAAAGCACTCACAGATAAATGGCTTAAACGCCAAACACCATTCAGGCTTGGAGCTTTCAAGCAAGCTCCAGGGAGACTTTTGGGAACCCCCATTTGCAGGGGGGTTACACTTTAATAACAGTGTTCTTATTATTAGTTAGGCTTCTAAGAGCTTCTCTTTCTTCTGTTGTGCAATTATTAAAGTGAGAAAAGAGATGTATTCTTCATTAATTTCTTAATGTCCAGTGCACATAATTGTTCAAATACAGTTAGTGTAGGATTATAGGGTGGCATGAATGTGGATTTGTTCAACAGATTACATACAACCATTGTTTCATCATCTAGGGATTGAAGTTGGTTACTCTCATTGTTAGACTGTGATAAAACATTGTGATAAAACTGAGGCAGCACATTCGCTTTTCTGTTCAGCATATAGAATTTTGAAATTCAAATTTTGAGTCAGTTTGTGTAGATCTATCATTAGATCAAACTCTGGTATCCTATTTGTTGGAACAAAATAGAGTCCATTCTCCAGTATTTGCTGTTCTGTTGCTGTAGAACTACAACTCAATATGTTTAGTACAAGGGATTGCTGTAACTCCTGCTCCACTGGTGCCTCCTGTTGTAATTTCCACCCCTGTTGGCTCTGTGTCCCCGAGGTTCCCCTGACACACATCCCTACAATATGGGTTTTCTTTTTTGCCCCTGGTGCCTCTTCATGCCTTTCTTCTGCAAAACTGGTGACTCTTGGAATCCTTCATATCACCCACTGTGGTAACTGTAAATGTAGCACCTCCTGTTGGTTACCCTGTTCCTGTATTAAATGCAGTGCTGCTTGCTGATTCAGGAGTATCTCCTCTTCTTGGCTGTTCTCTAAAAAAGCCATATCCCCATTATTCATACTAGTGGAGATCCCCTCTGTTTCCAGTTCACTTGTATAGGTGTCTCTTTCAGATGTGGAAGCCTTTTTCTGAATGAACTTGGTTTTAAATTCTTTCATTGACCAGTCACAAATTTGACCCTCCACATAGTCCAATCTATCATCTTCAAACTTTCCTTCCTTTTCTTTCCTAATCCATATATCTGCTGTTTTTATGATCTGCTCTAACTGCTCTCTGTATCTCCCATACTTAGTGTGGGTTGCAAATTGTAATGTTGCCTTCTCCTTCTCTAATAGTTGTTTTTTTTCATTTCTTCCTCAACCTATTCTGTATCTTTTAATATACATCTAATTAGTCCTGCAGATGCTTCCAGGAGGTACAAAGGCCACCCTGTTGAAAACGGTTCCTGTTCCATGCCAAACATTGTCTGTTTTACCAACTTCAGTCCCCTTGGAACATGATTCATATTTAAATAGACAGACAAAGTGACCCTCTGCCAGTAGAGTCTATGTGCTTTTACAGCTGCTCTCTCTAACTATATAAAAACCTACTTTATATCAAATAATGTGGCTCTATGCTCCTGCTGTCAGGTGTGAGATTTAAACTATGCTATGATGAAGTCTGAATCAGGAACAGGTTAATATCTCCCTCCTTGAAAAATAAAGATTCTACAAAGTTTGTAGTGCTAGTGTGGATGACTTACATGGTGGGTGCTGCTTTCCATACCCTTTGCAGATGCTGTTCCAGTTTAGCTAAAGAGAATACTATGTATTTTCATCCACGGCAATCATGAAATACCAATCGATTCCCTAAAATTCAGGTGGCCACCAGAATGGATAAGCCAGGCTCTGGACATAACAAGACTACATAAAGCAAAAAACAAGAGACTGACCTAAGACTTCCACATTTAAAAGTAACCACATTCTTGGTTCTCTGATTCAAGCACTTTGTTAACATAAAGCTGTTGGTAGCAGCACTCATCCACCATGACAAACATTTTCAAGCAAAACCTTGTTCTCTTTCTCACAGCATTATAGGAGGCTATGCCCTCAACTTCTAAATATAGAGGATTTAAAAGTACTATATATACACATAAAAAGATATAAGCGGGATACTAATACTAATGTAAAACATAAACAAAAATATAAATCTGCAGCCTCCAAACTCATCCATTCTAAGCAACGGCTTTGGGTTGTACGGTAGCTGTCAGTCTCAGACAGCTTTGTCGGTGGGCAGCCATGGTGGCATGTGGGTGGGTTGAGCTGCCCTCTGACACTGGGAGCCTGCTGGAGTGGGGAGGAGAGGGATGAGTCAGAGTGCCTGTGGGGAATTTTCCATACTGGCCCACTGACATGGAGGGTGGCTGTAATGGGGTTTGGGGCTGGGGGGGTCTACTGCTTCAGTAATACCACCACAGAGGAAGCTTTAATGGGGACATGGGGCTGGGAGGGGTTCTGTCTTTACCATTACCACACGACGAGCAGCTGAGTACAGGGGTTTGGGGCTGGGGGGGTTCTGCCTTCACCTGTACCACCGCAGGGAGCAGCATATTTTGGGGACTTGGGGTAGGGGGAACACTGGACTGCCAGGGTGGGCAGGCTGCCATGCTGCTGCCTGCAGTATGGCAGCTTGTCTGTAGGTTGCCACCCACTTAAGTCTCGAATTTCTAGATTTATCTTTCTGTGGCACATTCCTGGATGTGCCCTGGGGATGTGCCACAGAACAGAGCTGTGAATGGGGTTGTGCTTGGTATGCATGGGCACGCCCCCTTCACAGCCCCTCCAGATTCTCTGCATATCCTTCTTGGTGGTATGCAGCAAATCTCATAGCGTACTGCATGTACAGTCACTCATTGGTCCCCTGCCAGAATCGCCTTTGGGTGCATGTCAGGAATGCTCCAGTGCATCTCGGATACACTGGGTGCATCCCTTTTGTGAATCCTGCCCTATATCTTTATTGACTGAACTATGTAACTCTTTTTTAAAACAAAAAGTATTGCCCAACTAATTTAAAGATGTTTAAATAATAGTATTACCAAAAGAAGGGAAAAATCCAAAACTGTGTGCTTCTTTCCATTCAGTCACATTGGGTAATACTGACTATAAAATATTTACTTATATTCTGGCTTCTAGGTTGGAACAGATTTTACCATCTATAATAAAGGAGGATCAAACAGATTTCACGAAACACAGGAAAAGCTTTAATAACATTTAAAATGCTTTAAACTTTATAAATACTAATAAAGATACTGACACAATACTACTATCAGTAGATACGGAAAATGCCTTTGATATGGTCAAGTGGGATAATCTATTTCCAGGGAATGCACAAGGCAAATCTGAGAAAAGAATTTATAGGATGGGTAAAGTTAATATATACTGGCCAAAGTGCGGCAATACTAACCAATCAAGAATGTTCAGAAAAATTTATACTTTCAAGAGGGACAAGACAAGATTGTCCTCATTCTCACTTATTGTTCACACTTGCAATAGAACCATTAGCCAACCAGATTAGAGGAAACTCAAACATTACAGGGGTAAGTGCAAGAAAAAGACCACTTTAAATGTCATTATTTGCAGATGATATACTACTGTACACATCAAATCCAGAATTAGCAATTCTGACAATTATAGATCTAATTTCAAACTTGGGGCATATTTCAGGATATAAGGTTAATTAGACAAAATCAGAATTACTGGAATTGTATTCGCAAAATGTACAAAGAAGATGCAATATGGCATTTCAAAAAGTTCAAGATAAAAATAATTATTTTGGCATAAATCTGATTAGGAATCTTAGTCACAAAGTTGATATTAACATAGACCCACTAATAATTAAGATTCAAAGAGACAATAAAATTGGAACATTTACCATTGAGCTTAATGGGAAGTGTAGAGGTAAATAAGATGAACATTCTCTCTAGGTTGTTGTACATTTTTCAAGCCTTACCACTTCTGGGGCTCAATTCACAAAAATTTGCCCTGGCACAAACCAGGTTTTGGGCAGAGTTGGTAGTCACAAAAGTCCAGTTTGTGCCACAAATTGATTTAAGTTGGAGAGATAGATGGGGGGCACAATCCAAATGAGGGGGAGGGGCATAAATATCAGTGTTGCCTGATTCACAAAGCATTTGCTTTGTGCAAGGACTTCATGAGTGGTCGCCCTGTGCAGAGGAAATACCGCTGACTGAGACCTGAAGGTATCCCATGCAACCCTAATGGCTGGTGAATGTACTGCAGCACCCACCCAAGACTGCCAATTGACGGCCAGAGGAAAATCCAAAATGTTTTCCCTGGTGACTGCCATTCCCTCCCCCTACCCAATCTCTCACCCAATATAATTAAAACAAAGTTTCCCTGGTGGCTAGCAGTCCCTCCCCCTGCTGATCACCATACCATTTAGAAAAATAAATATTCCCCTGTTGGCTAGTGGTCCCTCCCCCTACCACTCAATATCCCATTTAGAAAAACAAATATCTCTCTGCTAGCTAGTGGTCCCATCCCCCACCGATTGCTGTCCCATTTAGAAAAAAAATATCTCCCTGGTGGTTGGTGGTACCTCCCCCCACCTGATCACCCACCCAATAGATATAAAAAATTGTCCCGGGATTCCAGTATAACCTCCCCATCCCAACCCGTCACATAATAATGTGACATTTCCCTGGTGGTCTACAGGACCACCCCACCTGTTATGCCTGGTTTATGCCCCCTATCTACCCACATACACCTCACATAAACCTCACACTGTATTCCTGGCCTATTGTACTGCAATACTGCTATTTTGCACTATGCTAATACTGATAATGTGTGATTCATTATACCTCACTATAATACATTTATCTAGATTATGTTTGTCTTTCATATATATTCCATATATAATCTACCTAATTACTGCTATGATGACTCTGACAGATCATCAGTGATTATTTGTATACTTATATTCTCATCTAATTATATGTAGTGTGTATTTTACACTCAGGCAGATATGCCATGTAATAGGGACCTGTCAGCAGTTTTCTTTGTCTAAGCAAGTTGACACAGAGAGAAAGCCTTTTTTATGTCTATGTGTTATACTGTATGTAAGCAAGAAATCCCGCATTTAGCTTGAATCAGTCAGCATTTCTTTTGTCTAAACTATAATGCTAATGGAAGCAAATTCTGTCTCATATGATACTCATTAGTAATTCTGTCTCCTAAGTCATTCTCCAATGGAGGATGACTTAGGACCAATACATATTGTCTCTCATATCTGTAATTATGTTGTAATCTCTGTTGCTATGCTATTATCTGTAGTATATAGTTGTCTGCAAACCTGTTGTAGGGCTCTGGACACTACTAGTTCATCTCTGGAAGATTAGTACTCTAGGAGGGCAGGGAGAGCAAACATGATCTTAGACAACCTGACATCTACAATCCTGGAGATTATGCACATTATTCAGGAGAAGTGGTGAGAAACCCATCTCCCTTGTGATTTTCTTTGTCAGCATGCTTGGCATAAGTAGTATAATAAACTTTCTTAGTACTCCTTGCTTGTTTAAAAATGTTTCTTGGCAGGCTCCGAGACACAAGAATCTGTATTATTATTGTTTACCTACACACCAAGAGTGTTTAGATTACATAAATGGTGACCGAGAGTGGAGTCTGGATGTTGCCCAAGTTTCATCTTAATTTCCTCTGTAAATTAAAACAATAGGCAAGAAATCTCCAGTAGCAAGCAACCAAGAAAGTGTCTTATGTTTAACTTTTTTCGGTCTGTTGTATATTCCACAGTGCAGACAAAATAATCTCTTGGCAGATATTTGATCTCTGTGCAATGAGTTGTTTTATTATTTTTTTTCCTACACTTCCTTTGTGAGAACACAGCTATAAAAGGACCCAAAAAAGACAGGTAGACTGCTTTCTTGTGGATTCAAATCCTAATGGGTATATACTCATCTAGGAGTCCACATATGCCAAAGGCTGTTTGTGTCTTGTCATGAACTTTGATTGCAAACAAAGTTTTTGATCCACAGACAGCTAAGGGTTTCTTATCTTATATGACATGTCTAAATATATCAGTACTGAGTTGAGGCTGGATGCCTTTAAACACCAAACTGCTTATGGTGGTAGGTGTGGTTTTGCTGAGGTAGCAGAATCCAGTGGTAGCCCTTTAAGGGATATCAATGCCCATTATGGGGAATTAAAAAATGGTACCAATGATCCTGAAGGATTATTAATTGCAACATTGTTTAATTGTTTTGATGCTGTTCTGAATAAGATATCTGTTTTGGAATCACAGTATACTGATTGCAAAATGGAGAATGCTGCTTTGAAGCAGATAATTAGTCTGAAACAGGCTTCTCATACAGAAAGGATAATTGGACTCCAGTCTCAATTGCTGGAGTCTCTCCATCTAGAAAATGAGTATCTCATTAATGAGAGAAGCAGCCATGACCTGCATGCCTTAAGAGATAGCGCTGAAAAGGCAAAACTTAGAAATAAAGTTTTTCAAATGAATGGTATTCTGACTAGTAACACTGATTCCTAATGTTTTGAAAACAAGGAACTTAGAGATAAGTCTGAAGTAATTACTGAAAGAGTTGACATGCTGATGTTTCAACATCAGACCTTGACTGAACAGTGTGATTCAGTATGTTTTAATTATAGCAGACTTGAAATGAATGTTTTCAATATAAATCATGACACAGTTTCTGTTGATAAAAAGCATGTTTTACCAGATGTGATTGTCTTGCAAACTGAAAACAATGCTCTTGATAGCGTGCTAACTCCTGTATCTGAGTTAGAATGTTGGAGTAAAAAGTGAGATATGATGAACTTGCACCATCAGCCAGAGGTATTGGCAGGGCATACTAACTTAATGCCCAAAGACCTTGCCTCTCCTGATGTTGAAGAGTTTGATTTTGAACACTCACAGTATGCTGTGGGGTGGACTAGAGCAAACACTAGCCACTTGTTTTTCTGTGATTCACAAAATGGAGAATTGTTAGAGTCTCAAAATGGTGAGTTGCATCCCCATACCATCCCTAAAATGTCCGCTCATGGTCATGTGATGATGGTCATGACACAGTAACCCATGATGCCCATGAGGTAATCCAAAATGGCCGACTACCACACCATGGAGATTTGATCCTGCAGTCACAGGGACCTGTGATTGCTGCCATAACCAAACAAAACATACCGGAATTTTTTGGCATGATTAATAAAGTTATCAGTAACACTAGTGTTTCTGAGAGACAGAAGATTCTCATTAAAAATGATTTTGACGTACTTCTGAATAAGGCTGATACGCAATCTGTCATGAAGTCAGTGTCTGATGCTGCAGAAACAGCTGATGCTCTTAACAGTGTTTGCTTTATTAGCAATGTTTATGGTATTCAAGTGTCCTTGGATAAAGAACACATTGAAGTTAATTACATGAATTATTATGATTCTTCCCTATGCAATTTAACATCAGTTTTCCCTGAGAAGATTGAACATACTGCTTTTCCTATGCAGTGCATTAATACCTTAAGCTGCAACATTAAAAACAATGTTGCTACCATCCAGCAACATTCCGGTGGAGCTATCCACTTTACATTTGATGGGGGAGGGGTCAATCCTGATTCTGAAAGCCCCGTGGCTGTGATATTTTCAGCATCACAGGCCACGTTGGGGGGAGAGGATTGCAGGTTTCATTTCTGAACCTGAGCTGACAACTGTTTCAGCACTATTTTCTCCACCCCTGATGGCTACTGAACCACAATCCATAGCTGGAGAACTATGTGCAGCTTGCACAACACTTTTCTCCACTTTGCAGGCACCCCTGATAGTGCCAGCACTCCCTGCACGTGATGCAGAGCCCCCTCCAGCAGTGACACCTGGATCATCCCATACTATGGCTGCAATGGCAGGCACTACAGGTAAAAAGGTACAAAGTATCCTAATACTGATGTCATTGTCTTTTTCGGGGGGATCACTGACTATGGTCCCAGCACTGGTTAATTCTAACACAGTTTAGGGGCATATTTTGAAACTGCCTTATCAGATAAAGCAATCTCAGCAGTTTTAGCCCAAACACACAATGGACACATCAGACCCATTGCTTATGCATCACAGAAGCTTGCCCCAGTGGAGCTAAAATTCAGCCTTTGTGAAAGGAATCTTTTGGCTACATACTGGGCAGTGAGATACTTTATGTACATCATTGTATATGCACCCATTGAGCTACATTTCAATCATTTGCCAGCTAATTTTTACTTGTCAGACAGAGTAAAGGATGACTCTGTATCCAATGCCAGACTTACATGCTGGTCTCTTATTTTACAGGATTAAGACATCACTGTCTTTCCTATCAAAACTCCATCCTTGTTGGCCCATGGCCTACAATTTGCAGGAGAGACCCATGATTATTCACTCCAACCCCCTGACCTACCTGTCCCTGTGCCATTTCTGATAGAACCTCAGAAAGTGTTAAAAGACACCACTGTGTGTCATGTTTTGACTGATGACTCAGCCACACATACCAATGAGGGTCAGATAGCAGGGTTTGGAATTATTGTGCATCCTAGTGATGACAGAGTGTGCATGGCTAGTAATTGCATCGTCGTATATGTACGATTCACAGGCAATGTTAAAACACACCTGGAAAATAAAACGAAAATCAAGGAGGCAAGAAGTCTCCTAAGTACCAGAAATACTTGTGAATGGTTTAGAGAGCTGGAAAGCCCTTGAGAAAGACACAGCTTGTGTTAAGAAAGGAATGAAAAGATTTTTCCTTATGTAAAATGATACCAGCACTCTATGAAAGGATTAAATTCTGCCTGCTTCAAGAAATGTCCTTAAGATAATTACAGAAAGCACTGCAGATACAATGTTTTTATTACAGTTTCTAATTGGGTCTGTTTCTCTCTAAACTGAATTTTTTTGGCAGAAGACAAACTTCTGTTCCAGCACTCTGTAGTATCGCTGTGAAATATAGTGACTTGCTTGTGTATGTCACAACACTAACAGTTTAAATACTGTACATTCAGAAGGTTCAAGCATATTTTACATACAAACTTTATGTTCCCAAAGAAGGACCCTTATTTGAGGGTAATGTATAGATTCCTTAATAAAGGAACTGAGTGATAACTTCCAGAAATAGTTCTTACAAGAACGTGAAAATGACATTCACCTATCCAGTGATGGCCTACTCATTTAGAACATCACTGCTGTAACACTCATAAAAAGTTATGGGTAATTCCTGAACACCTAAGAGTAGATTTTATCTACTGTACTGCATACATAGTACTCCATCTGGTGGAAACCAGTGAGTCAGTAAAAACCCTAGACAGACTGGCATCCACTATCTTGTGGCCACACATGAGAAATGATGTAGAACACTACATCAGTAACTGTTTGATCTGTGAACAGAACAATCCAATACCAGCTAGGACAAATGCATTGTTATCCCAAAGGCAAAAGGCCCTTGGAACAATATCCAGATTTACTACACTGGCCATATGCCAACCACTAAGAACAGTTAGTTTGCACTAGTGATCACTGACCTATTTTCCAAACAGTTTAAAGCTATCCCAAAACAGAACAACACAGTCACAGTGACTGCAAATGCAGGGATTTATTTAACTCTAATAATTGATTAGCGTTTTGCTCATAAAAGTGCTAAATCTTTGTGAAAATGCATAAGTCTTGCCTCACTGTGTTTAACAGACACAGCACTT
Source organism: Neoceratodus forsteri (assembly GCA_016271365.2). Taxonomy (NCBI): domain Eukaryota; kingdom Metazoa; phylum Chordata; order Ceratodontiformes; family Ceratodontidae; genus Neoceratodus; species Neoceratodus forsteri. The sequence goes on along the minus strand of CM057449.1, from coordinate 1,696,078,178 downwards.
CTAGAAAATTTATATAAATACTTTCTGTACAGTTAATATCGTCCCAAGAAAAAAACTGCTAATCAATTATTTAAAACCCTGAAGTGTCTTGGTAAACCAGCTATTTACCAGGTAGGGCTTTACCCCTAAAGGTAAATTCTGATTACAGGGATCGGGCTTTATAGTCTAAGTGAAGCGGGAAATTCTGGATTTGTTATGGGTAAAACAAACATTTCATATCCCTTACCACCCACAGTCATCAGGACAGGTGGAATGGGCTAACAGGCAGATCAAAGTTATGTTATAATAAACTTGTTCAGAAAACCTAAAAGGACTGGAATTCTTTATTGCCTTTACTCGCTATGGCAATAAGAGGGACACCCTCTGCAGGTACAAAGCATACCCCATTTTTGAAATCATGACCGGATGGTTCATGAGACTCCCAGAACATTTACTTCTGGACCTGTGTACTGCCACTGCTGATGGAGCATCAGTAGGCAAATATGTTAACTCAAACAAGGCATCCAAAAGGTACACTTGTTTGCTTCACAATGTATGGTCAAAGCCCAACAACAGGCCCTATCCCATTGTAAACAAACTCAGTCCTGCAATCTACCAAGTTAGACTGCCTCACTATAACAGTCATTGATAAATGGCTACATGCCAATCAAATGAACCTGTTTATAGGAGATTAAAATACTTTTCCATAGTACTAAACTAACTATGTTTTTCTTTTCTCTTTTCTTTTAGGTTCCAGAGTGAAAAATGCTTACTTTTATGCTTATTATTCTTTTAGAAATGCGGGTCTTCTTACAAGCCCAAACTGCACATTTTATTGCAGATAAGGACCCGTGACCTAATCCTAAACAGATTGTTGATGCAGAATACCTCACAAGCCCACATGATTTAGTTGCATCCTGTGGAATTCACACTGCAGTCCTAAAATACATGTTCATTGTCCAGAAGGGTCGTGAGGCCCTAATGAATGTCATGATCATTGCTTTGGATCAATTCTAGAAGTCAGACTTGATCTGGACTCCTATTTACATTTTATTGATAATCAGGAATTTTGCATCCAAATTTATATGGTAATAATATGGTGATCTGGACTCCTGTTTATATTTTATTGATAATCAGGAATTTTGCATCCAAAAATTATATGGAAATAAAAACCATTGGATCTTAAGGTTTTTACCATATGATGCCCCATAATTTGTGACACTTAATACTGAGTGCCCAAAATATAACCCTGGCCCAACCAGTGGTCCAACAGCAACTTCTCAAACAGGTACCCTAGTTAATAATGTGCAGTTCATGCACATCCCAGTGATTTTTAAATCTTACTCTTTAAACTTGAAATGAGTTGTTTTATGTTTCACAACAAACATTTCCCACATTTCCTTATTTAAATAATGATGTGACTGAATACCCTGGCAGCATACCAGGTACTCATTAAATACTCCCTATACAGGGACTGATAGCAACACACATACACACATACAGGATTTTCACATCCGGACTGCTAGTGGTACATCTTATGATTGTAAACCTATCTAAATGCACTAGGCATTTTGTTTTGGTTTTTATTATTTATAAAAAGAAAACCAGGTTTAGACTCAGACCTATTTGGCTCTGACATGTCTATTTGAAATAGGGCTGATATAGCCATTATTCAAGCACATATGTTAAAGGTTCTTGATAGTATGAAATATAATATCATACCCCCCAATTGCATTATATACATGGTTTTGCTCATAAAGAGTGATTTACATTTACATTTACAATATTATGGATATTGTGAAAGGGGTTTGACCTGACAAATGTTCATGTTAATTAATTAATTCCTGCTCACATTAAGGAAGCAGATGAGCATCACATAGCTAGGAAAGTTATTTTGCACTGCCTACAGCTATTATTTATTTATTTATTTAACCAGTAGTAGCACACTAAGCTGAAAGCTTTTTTACAGGTGTGACCTGGGAGCACAGGGAAGTTAAGTGATTTGCTCAGGGTCACACAGTATGCAAGTGGAAGCTGTGGGATTCAAACCCAGGTCTGGTTTACTGGATGTCACCAGATTTGCAGTTCAGAGCCTTAAACCACTGCCTCCCATGTTCTTACAACCCTTTGGTTATCTCTTCCAGGATCTGGAATTAGGATATATCCTCGATCTCATACATGACAGACGTATTGGTCAGTGGCATTGCCACATTTTGCACTTTTTTTGCATGTGTTAACAAATGTTTATTTGAATCTAGCACCATTCTCTTGTCCATGGCAAGGAACCTTGGATATGTCATCACACACAGCAGTATTGCTACATGTTTTGCATCTTTTTCCTGCACAATCCAGGAGGCCATGTTTGTGACTCTCACAGTGTCATTGCTGCATTTTCATCCAGCAACATCCATCTCTGATCATTTGGCAACTGTCCATTCTATTGATCATCTTGATGGGAATGTTTATTGTGAAAGGTTGACACTACCTAATTTCCTTGTTTACCATGAGGTCTTGGAATTGTGACTGACTATGAACTTTGATTGTTGTACCTGAAAGGAACATCACCTTTTTATGCAGATGTGACATCTTCCAGCTTGTTTTACCAACTTGTGAATATAGGCCTAATAACTGAAATTAGGCTTCCATTTGTGAACTTTCAAATAAACTGTATTCAGTCCAGCCAATTAAGATTCTACAATCAAGCTCATTGTTATGGATACTGTGAAACTAGTCTGGGGTAGGAACAATCCCCTAGCTCAGTAAGAAGACTCTTCTTCATTTGATCTACAGTCAAGAAATCCATTTTCTTCACTGCTTATTTTCCAGGCCTGGCTGGCACCTCATACAGACTGAGAACTGAGTACTGTTATAAACTTTTACACTTTGTGCAGCTGTGTGATTATCTTTAACTGAACACTGTTGCTATTCCTTTGTAAATCTCAATGTGCAATCTAATGCACCTCCTGCTGAGGCCTCTGAAAATAATGCTGCCTCCTGAACATTTTGATCTACCTTTGGAAAATCTGAATGCATCGAATCTGAACTATGAATCCTTACCTGACACTTGAAGAAACCTTGGATTTATCCCTGGAACTGTTCATAGTTCATGTCTTGTGGACGTTGATATTTTGTGTCCTGTTCAACTTACCAACTGAAAAATGCCATCCTTCAAAGTGGTACAGTATATTCTGCTGATGTGGAACATTGTATGATGACCAACTATACATTCTTCTGATATGGACTAAAAGTAAAGCAAAGTGAACTTTTCTAACTTCTGTTTTTACTCCCTAAACAGGTAATAGGTTATACGGTAATCACATCTGTTCTCATCCCAGAACCACATATCATTAAGTCTAGTCCTAACTATATTGATGCTCTATCTCAATTTTTACTTATTTTTAATATCCATACAGGCAACTTAAGTTTGTCTCTTCAATTTCTTCCCAACAGGCTAGATACACACCTGATACATATCAGTATTTACTGATTGTTTTCATATTCAGAGGCAGTATAGTGCAGTGGTTTAAGGCTCTGAGCTGCAAATCTGGTGACATCCAGCAGACCAGACTGGGGTTTGAATCCCACAGCCCCCACTTGCATACTGTGTGACCCTGAGCAAGTCACTTAACTTCATTGTGCTCCCAGGTTGCACCTGGAGACAAGCTTCGGCTTAGTGTGCCTTTCCTGGTTAAACAATTTCCCTATATTGGAAAACCCCATTGTGAAGTTTTATTCCAAACAGTAATACAAGGTTTACTAACATTTTCCCTTATAAGTACATTTTGTTGTTTAAGGAAAACCCTGAAACACTACCGTGGCCAGTTAATATTCCTCTATCAGGCTCGTGCCTTGGGTCTGTAGACGAATGGTGCCTAATCTCCATCTTTTTGTTATGTTGCCACTTTTGCAATTAGGGCAACAAAGAGGGGATTGTTACACCTGGGTTATGCCCCCTATCGTCCCACATATACCTCACACTGTATTCCTGGTCTATTGTACTGTAATACTGCTATTTTGCACTAATACACATATTTTGCAGTTCAGGAAAACATCAAACATGAAATATAAAAGAGCAATATCAAGAATTATACATTAGCAGGCATGATTGATAATAAGTAAGGATAGCAGAAATACATATTTTTGAAATCAACAATGACACAGAGATTTCACAGATTGTAGGCACATATGTGACAGAATAGGCAAACATGACAGCAGATATCTTGTACTTAGTACTCACTCTTTCAGCACACAGCTGAGGTTGAGCAGCATATTGAACAGGTACAAGAAGACAAATTATAAGTGCATATTAAGCTGTCCAAGTGGGCTAACTAGATAGTAGTTTTTGAGAGGTGAGGGAGAGGGTGTCTGATTGACAGGTTCAGGGGGGTTTAAAAAAGGTACAGGAGACCTGGCTAAGGAGGAAGGAACAATATTTTCTTTTAAACTGGTCATGATGTGGAGCTAGGTGAACCTCAAGAGGCAGGGAGTTCCAGAGTTTGGCTGTCGAGTAAGAAAAAGCCTGGGTACCTTTGTTGGTTTTACATATTTGTACTGTCAGCAGCGCTTTATCAGATGAGTGAAGACCATGTGAAGAGGGCAGCAGAGTTACAGAATTACACAGACAGCTACAGAACCAGTCCACCATGGCTAGAGAGAGACCAAGGACTAGAAGACTATCTAGAAGAAGACAATGGTCAACAAAGTCAAACGCCATTGTGAGATCAATAAAGGCTGCCCCCGTGAGGTGGCCATTGTCAATAGCAGTGAGATTGTCATTTGCGAGGTGGAGCAATGCCGTGGAGGTACTATGACCTTTGCAAAAACCATATTGAAAAGGTGAGAGAAGATTATATTTAGTCATGTATTCAGTGACCTAGATTGAAACTAGCTTTTCCATTATTCTGCACAGTAGTGATAGTACAGCTATCAGTCGATAATTCATTATTTCCCTGTTATCACCTTTCTTATACACCGGTGTGATTCTAGCCATCTTCTAGATATTCAGGACAATTCCTTTGCAAAGAAAGTGGGTGAAGATCCTTGCTAAAGGCTGGGCAATAAATGATGCAACCAGTTTGAGAAGTTTGGGTTCAATACCATCTGACCCTACGCTAGTGTTGTCCAAAATGGTATTTAGCAGGCCCAGAACATCTGATTTGGATATCGCCTTAAAGTAGAAAGGAGGGTGAGATGGTGTAGGCTGGGGTGGAGGGGGTGGAGAAATAGACTGCCCCCACAGGAAGACAGATGTATAGCTGGATAGGTCAAAAAATTGTTTATTGAACACTTTAGCAATAGTCTCAGGGTTGTTGTAGTTGACTTCTTTAATATTCATTTCATTAGCCCGTTGAGCTTTCTTTGTGCCTAGGAATGATTTAGCACGTGCCCAGCATTTCCTGGGGTCACCTGATGCTTCCAGCAGAAGCCCCTTACAGTATGTGCTCTTTGCTAGCCTGATCTGCTTTTTACAGTCACTTCTCTGAGTCCTGTAGGTGTGGTAGTCAGCTAACAGTCCTGATTTTCTGAAACGCTTCCAGCTCTCATCTCTCACATGCAAAGCAGCCAGCAGATCTTTGTGCAAACACTTTGTGGTTGTGACATGCACATGTCAGGTAATGTGGGGTGTATATCTATCCTGGACTTCACTAAACTTTTCTAAAAAATAGTCAAGAGCTGCTTGTGCATCCTGGGTCTGTGAAAGATAAGACTAGTCAATAGACGAGACTTCATACAGGAACTTCCCCCGATCCAATCTAGCATAGTTCCTGAATGTGATGTAGCGTGGGGGCAGGAACTGGGAGCTAGAGTGCTGCCATACACAGAAAATAATATAATAATAATAATAATAACATTTATTTGTATGGCACGTTATCCAAAACCAAGGCACCTTACATATTAAAACACCAATAACGATAAAATCATAACATATTCAATACAATCATACACATATCATAATATAAACAACAAACTCAATTGTTAAAAGCCTGAAGCCACAGGTAAGTCTTTACAGCCTGCTTGAATGACTCCACAGTTACGCACTCCCGAATCCGATGGGGTAGAGAATTCCAAACGGTAGGCGCAGCGAACTCAAAAGCTCTTGCACCAGAAGATTTTAAACATACCCTTGGAACCTCTAGCAACCCCTCACTGGATGAGCAGAATGATCAGTTGGGCAGGTAGGGAATCAGGAGCCCTTTCAGGTAGTCTGGGCCTAGTCCATGTAGGGCTTTAAAAATCAGCAAGCTGACTTTATAGGTGATCCGCCACTGAACTGGCAGCCAGTGCAGCTCACGCAGCACTGGTGAAATATGACAAGATCACAAAGACCCTGTCAAAAGCCAACTGCTGCGTTCTGCACCAGCTGCAGGCATCAGATTCCACCCCAGGAAACCCTAGGTAAAGGGAGTTGTAATAATCTAAGTGAGAGGAAACAAAGGTGTGGATCAATGTCGGAAGGTCATCGGATGGAACATGGTGCCTAATCCAGGCGATATTCCTAAAATGGTAAAAGAAAGTTTTGACGCCTGCTGACACTTGCGAATGCAAGGTCAGCCCTTTGTCAAAAACTACCCCAACGTTACGCACCCATTCCGAGGTCAGGAGTGAGGTGCCACCCAGAAAAATTCCTGAGGGCGCACCTTCCCCCAACCCCCCCATCTGATGACCTGGATCCACAACCAACACCTCAATCGGGGTGTGATCCACTATAGCATCCAGTAGAGTGCCTGCATCAACAATTCTATCAGCCCTATTTGTTAACTCCAAATCCAGCAGCATGCTTGACATTGTATTATTTGAGAACCTTGTGGGCAGAGTTATAACTGGATGCAGGTTGTAGCTTTGGATTAAAAATAGAAGTGTGCCATGAGCTTGACCAAGCCAGTTTAGATTCATGTCTCCAAGGATAATCACTTTATTTGGCCCTACCAGTTTCACCATATCCTCCAGCAAGTTAGCGAAGGCAGTTAGGCCACCCCTGGGCGGGGTGTATGCAACAACTATGTGTAGATTTTTAGCACCCAACTGGTGGAGTGCATGAATGTATTTGCAGGCAGAGGATTTTGGTTTTGCACTCTGCAGTGAAATTTAGATGAACTTTGTGATACAGTGCAACTCCTCCCCCCCACCGCTTTGAAGATACCCAGTCATTCCTGATGATGCTATAGTTTAGCAAGGAGCAGCTAGAATCAGGAGTAGAGGGTTTGAGCCATGTTTCAGACAGGCACAGGATATCTGGGTTGTGGGTGGTGACCCATACCTCCAGCTCTACAAAATTATGCATGAGGCTTCTAATGTTTAGAAGGGCTATCCGGAGCCAGGAATTGGCAGCCTAGGAGACATTATAGCATGATTGGGGATGTAAGGGACCAGGGTTCAATTCCACATCTCCTGCCAGCAGAAGAGCAAGCATTATAAGATACCAGTGCTTTCAGTAAATAAAAGGAGTACTCATTTTGATTCTAGAGTTGAGTCTATAATCTGCATAGGCAGTCACAAGATAACTAATGAATTTTGGAATCATTAGGGGAGTGAGATTGGTATAGTCAGTAGGTCTAACCAGCATGTTAGAGAACTTAAAAGTTTCATTCTGGTTTGTTTGTCCGGTGCAGCTGTAGGAGCATGGGAGTAGGGATAACCTAGTAAGTGAACCAAGCAGCAGACTAGTCATGATACAGGCCAGAAAAGTATTTTTATGACACATGATGGTTAGTAAAGCAATTGTCACCAATAAACAGAGGATAGACACCAGTAATAGTGGCTCTTAATAACAGTTGAGCACAGCCAGCCTTTGTGAAGAGCCAGATAGCAAGTTAACAGATTAGGAAGGAGCTCTGAAGATGAGTCCATGCCCCTAGTGTTACAAATGTGCACTGGAGATAAGCCAAAATGCCCCTAGTGTTAAGATCTGATAAGGAGCAAATGGAAAAGTAGCCTGTTAGACTACAGGTAAAATTGATGCATGAAAGGTAAAACTGATGCATGAACCCTATATAAGTAAAAGTGGAGTTTGGGCGGGCGGGATCTCAGTGGTTCAGTAGCACCGACAAGCAGCCGGGCTGGTGGTTTGTGCTCCCTTCTAATTACCTTTTTGGAAACTAAATGTAGTGGTGGGCGGTCTCCTGCAAGCAGGACCGCCAAGTAGGATCTGTCTGGGGCTTTTTCGGGGTCGTGGAGGGTCCAGGGCCAGTGGAAGGTCCGCATCACACCTGAGCGGGTGGGGAGTCTTGAGGGAGAAAGGAAAAAGGAGCAGATTTTAAGCGGGGAGGGATAGAGGCAGGGCAAGAGTTAACAAAATAGGAAGGATGTTAAAAAAATATCAAACCCTTGCACAAGAGCAACAGTTACAAAATGGATCACATATCACAAATTAATGAAGGAAAACATCAGAATATTCACACCTCAGTTAAGATTGGTAATATTCAAGGTTCAGGATATAACCCATGGATAAGTAAAAATATAATTGAAATAGGGGATTTATATGAAGGAGCTCAGTTTATGATTTTTACACAACTTTGAGAAAAATACAAGCTTCTAGAAAATGAAATGCTTAACTATATAAAATTAGACTGTGCAATGTAAAAATATTAAGTACCAAATTATATAAACTAAAATTAACATCAGTACAAGAATGGATCTCACTAGAAGACAAGAAGAATAAACATCAAGATCTATAATAATCTAATAAATACATAATCATTCTCACTAACAAATCTAAGAAATAGCTGGGAGAAAGACCTGAACATGAATATAACAGAAAATAGATGGCAAGAGGCAATTAGTTTGATCAGTGTTTCAGTTAACAATAGATTAAACCAGATACAATTAAATATTGTTTATAGAATGTATTTCACACCTCATCTGTTAAATAAAATGAATGTAGTTATTTCACCAACATGCAAAAGACATAGAGAGGGACCCTAATATATGTAATGGCTACCTGTCATAAAATAAGGCCCTTTGTGGGGAAAAGTCATAGGTATATTTAATAATATTCCAGGCATAAAGATATACTTTGAACCTGGGCTGTGCTTATTAGGTGTCTCAGCAGTACAAAAACTACCCCCAAGGGAATGCTTAAAAGCTACTTAATATGGCATTTAATAATGTTAGATGTTGTAGAGCAATGCACTAGAAAGATAGTAACCTGCCAGCGTTTCTGCTTTGGAGGAATCAGTTTATAGTTTGCATGAATCTAGAAAAAATACATTGCCTTAGTCTAGATAGACCTGATCATTTTTTTTACGAACTTTGGGGACCAATTCAAGAATTAATTTGAAGGCAAATTTTATAAGGCAAACAAAAGGGGATGGGGACATGGAAGAAATAGAATTAGCTATTAGGTGACAGGCCAAGATGAAGGGGGTTAGGTATTTATTTGGGTAATGATGCAATACAAATAACAGAGAGGTACACCCAGGAATATCTTGCATGAGGTTTCCTGTCGACTCTATTGGAGCACCAAAGGAATTTTGGAAAAGAAGTATTCTGAAACCAAATTAAAAAAAGAGAGAAAGCAAGATAGCATCTGAGCTGTGCTATCCATGGTAAACACGGTACAAAACTGTGTCAAACAGGACCCAAATGAAAATGAGATTCTGCAGCTCAGCTGGGTTATCCTGGGTAAATAGATTGCAAAACAGTGTAAAAACAAGACCCTAGAGCAGAACCCCACTGAAAAGGAGATGGTGCATCAAAGATGATCTGTCCAGAACAGCCTTCCTGAGGAGGTTGTGGGGTCAAAATCAGTGGGGGAATTCAAGAATGCATGGGACAGACATAAGGCAATTCTAGTGGAATGTAGGAGAAAGTAGTCTGTTGGTTAACTAGGATCTGCAGTTTATCCAATAGGTGGGGAAATGGGCAGATTAGGTGGGCCAAGCGGCCCTTATCTGTCATCAAAGCCTATGTTTCTATGTAAAAGCAGGACTACACTAAAAATGAGATAGCTCATCTCATCTCTACTATACTGGGTAAATGGAGTATACAACTGTGTAACACTAGGACCCTACTGCAAATGACATACCATATTACATCTCATCTGGTCTATCTTGGATAAATATATAGTAAAAATGTGTACATGCAGGATCCTGTGCAATACCATGTAAACAAATATTCCACATTGACAAATGCTTGTGAGAACTTGTATTCTCCTGTCTAGGGAGAACAGAAGAAGCACCATCTAGTAAAGCTGGCCTTACCATCATCAAAAAGCTTCTGATTTTTTTTAAATAAATGCAAAACATCAGCCAAAATATGGACTCCCAAATAGCAAACTGTATTATAAAAGGGTCCATACAAATGGCAAATGCTGCTTAATATCCCTTGCAGTGAATTATTTAATATCATGGCTAGAGATGCAGTGAATTTAAATTCCACTGGCGAAGTGAACGCAAAGTGGGCACTTCGTGTTGCCACTCTGCTACACGGAGTGGGCAATGCAAAGTGCTCACTCCGCCTTGTCATTACCACTTCGCGTTAAGGTGGAATGGCAATGCGAAGTAAGACGAAGTCATTGTTTTTAATGGACTTCGCGTTCCTCATTATGATTCTAAGTGATCCACTTGGTGTTTCAGGTTTGGCAACCACCCCCACACACATCACATGGCTTACAGTACTGCAAGTCATAAAGCTCTTTAGCTAGGCAGGAAGAAAGTGAGTCATACAAGCAGACACTTTTACTTTCTCCTGTGCAGACAGAGAGAGAATAGTGTGTTTTGTGACTGCTGATACTTTGAGATCACAGCGAGAAGGAGATGTAAACTTTGATTTGGACACAACAGTTTTTTTAAAAGCTAAATTTTTTTGTCTTTTCTGTACTCTTTTTTATTTAATTTCATCTTTCTGTAAATTTTTTTTCTTACCTTTATAAGTAGTTAGTTGTTTGTCTGTGTCTGTGTGACTGTGTGTGTGTGTGTGTGTGTGTGTGTGTGTGTGTGCGGCGTGTTGTGTGACAGTGTGAGTGGTGATTATTCAGACTGAGGGAGCTCAAGTAGAGATGAACCATGGTGAGGGAATGTCTGGGGTGGGGGCAGCTCTGGGAGAGCATGGTAGTGGTAAGAGTTGTACCATGCGCATCTCTTGGAGGGCATGGGCGCCCATTCTTTTTGGACCACTCAAACTTGTGAGTGTCTCCCCCCCCCCAGAAGCAGGACCAGCACTGCCTCCTGTCCTGACTCTGAGGCAGTTGAACCACCACCACCACCACCAAGTCCAGCACCAGATCCTCAGGAGCAGGATGTGCCTGTTCCCCCGGGCCCAGGTGTGGATCCCATCCCTGTTCAGCACCTTGACCAGCAGGCTGCCAGCTCATCTGGCCATCCCCTGCCTGTGCCTGGTCCTCCCCGCACCTCTGTTGTTTGTCAGTTTTTCTGACTGTGTCGGGGGGGGGACAGCAGTGTGGTCAAGTGCTGCTTATGTGAGGTGGAGGTGTGCCTTGGCCCCCAGGGGACTCACCTGGGGACTGGGGACCAGCACACCCATATGCTCAATCACCACCAGTTGGAGTGGCAGGCTGCCACAGAACGGATCATGCCTGCACCTGCTGGCCATTCTGTGGCAGAGGGTGCAGCTGTGCAATCCGGCATCACTAAGAAGAGGAGGGCCACAGCAGTACCTGCTGCTCCACCAGCACCCCAACCCCCACCACCAACACCAGCAGGTCAGCCTGTAGAATGTGTGGACCCCAGAGAACTGCATGTAACACAGGCTAACTTGGCAGTTCTCTGGAGTGCTGTTGAGAATAACAACGAGAGGGTGAGTGCTGTGGAGCAGCGGCTGGATCACATAGAGCAGTGGTGGGAAAAATGTGATTGCATGAGTGCCACAAGTGCAGCCCTTCAATAATCCAGAGGGCCACATAGGTCCATATTCACAACTAAATGATGCAACGTAGACAATTTAATAATGCAAAAAGCTTTATTTGATATCACTAATCATTAAAAATGCTAAAACAGTATCAGAAATGTGTCCATTTTTAGCAGTTCAGTGATGCAGTGTGTCATCCTGTGTTTGTGGCAGTAGAGGCTGAAGTGAAACTAGTGAAGACACACCTATATACATGTTAATTAGAATAGGGGGTTAAGCTAAATTGAAAACAAGAATAATGCAGTGTAACAAATGATTGATTGAACCTGGACTACCACTTTTCAATTATCCGCATACCTAGTGAGGAAAGTAAGCCAAATTAAAAAAACTTGCAATTTTACTCCCAGTCCTGATACTGGTCTCAACGTATGTACAGCTTCCAAGGGTAACAAGAAACTGTATCAGCCACACACTACTCCTCTTGACTGCTCCCTGTTCCATCCATGTCCCATCGGTATTCTGCAACTATGTATTCACTGATCACCGCAACAGTCACAGAAAAGGTACTGGCAAATGTAATCACCAAAACAGTCGTAGAAATGTTATCGGCATTGCAGAAAGCTACTCGCCTCCAAAACAGCTTTCAGCCTACTCGTCAGTGACTGTGTTCTGCAGCCAGAATAATGAAACAGCAATCCGAACCTGCAACAATACGACGCGCACACTAACAACCATCAGAGTGAAAGTGACTTCACTTGCATTATTTTTATACCAAAAAGCATGAATTTCTATAGCAAAAAAAGTGCATGGTGCTCGGATCCAGAAGCAAATGATTTTGGGTAGATGCAGGTATAACATGTATTTGCGTTCATGCCTCCCTTTTGAAAATCCTGCAGAGAAACTTTTTTGAATGATAACTTGGAGTCTGTGCAACATCATAGAGAGCTGCATCTATACAGTTTTAAATTACTCAATCTAAAGTATTGTTTATTAAAAATGTTTATGGATCTATATTTCTAGCACAAACATTTCCAACATTGGGCTGGCAGTATAGCCTAAAGTTTTTTTTTTTAATTTACAGAGCATCTCGGGGGCCACAAACAGTGCATCGAGGGCTGCATGTGGCCTGCGGGCCACAGTTTGTACACCACTGACATAGAGGAACATCAGTTGCAAATTATGTCCACACTGGAACTGCTGCTGGATCACCATGTGATCCCACATAATTTTTTTTTTCCTCACACCATGTACCCCCCCGCACCTTCCTTGCTATGTTATAAAATGTATTCCTCCACCATCCCCGACTCTTGTATGTAATTATGCCCTTTTTTTGTTGTCTTCCATATGCGTGACACTTTGTATTCTGAGCAGTGAAGTATACTGTACTAAACTGCATGTGTGCATTCAGTCTTCTTTCCAGTCTGTGTAGGTACTGCAGACACTGTCCAACTCCCTGACTTAAAAACAAACATTAATGAGTACAGTGGTGGGGTGGTGAAGCCTGGAGAGATACTACAAAACAGGCTTACAATACATTCAAGTAACTGGAAAAAAAATTAATGTTGTGATTTGTAATGTGAATGATCGTTAATCGTGATTTGTGACAGCATTTATGACCTTGATGATGAAGAACGTGATTTGTATCACGAGTGACTCGTGATGATGGTCCTAACAATGTTCATGCAGAATTAAGCACCACACCTGTCCAGTACTCTGAAGGGAAGTCAAAGAAACAACTGTGACTTAAGTTACAGATGGAGGTTGGGCCCTAAAGGGATGCAAATACACAGACAGATTAAGACTGCACTGTGCACTGAAGAGATGCAGACACAAAGGCATAACACCTAACCAGTGCTCACCATCAGAAATTCAAATCTGGAAAAGAATACCTTTGCCAGTAGAGGTGGGTCGCGGAAGGGGGGCAGTGTAATGCACTGCTGCAGTAGCAGTCACTAGTACTAGTACCATTAAAGATACCACAAAAAAGTACAAAAATCACACAGCTGCAGTGGATAGCAGCTTCACATTGCTGAAATTATTATGTGGCACAATAAAAGGTGTCTGATTTGATGACATGCGTCACACACATACTCACACACACACCGAGTAATGCATAGCAAATTGAAAACTTCAGTAATATAACCACATATTTTAAACAGACTAAAATTATGCATTGCGGCAGTAACAGTCACTAGTACTAGTACCAGTAAAGATACCACAAAGAAGTACAAAAATCACACAGCTGCAGTGGATAGCAGCTTCACATTACTGAAATTATTATGTGGCACAATAAAAGGTGTCTGATTTGATGACACGCATCACACACATCCTCACACACACACTAAGTAATGCATGCAAATTGAAAACTTCAGTAATATAACCACATATTTTAAACAAACTAAAATTATTCACTGCTGCACTACAACAATCAGCAAAAAAATGGCAAGAAATACTGAAAATATTACTGTGTGTACAATAACAGTTATACAAGAAAAATATCACCAAAACAGAAAGCACTGTCTTTTTCTCCAAATTAATCTACCTACACCACAGATACACCACTCCCCCAAAGCGCACTTCCACTGTCTTTCAGTACACAGACTGAATGTTGTACATTAACATTCAAAATTCATACACAAACAATAAACGCTCGATGATATGAGCACAGGAGGGTTTCCTATAATCGATTAACTAAAGTTTCAGGAAAACAAATGACTCAAAAAGGCTTTTTTAACAGCTTTTTGAAGGTTTGAATTGCAGAGAGCTCTCATAGCAGATTGTCTCCTACAGCTTCCTACACATACTACCCCAAACTGAGGCTGTGCAGAACAATCTAGAGCCCATATGACCTGAAATCCCATGAAACACTGCAAAATTTGCCTCTGGAGCTTAAAAACAAGGTGAAGTAAGGTGAAGTACATTGTTTTCAATGTACTTCACCTTAAGAATTGGTGGAGTAGTGGTTTGGGAAGACGGATTAACGCAAAGTCATTGTTTTCAATGGACTTCACGTTACTCATTAATAATGCAAAGTACTCCGCTTCGTGTTGCGGAGCACTCTGTGAATTCACCTTCACTCCGTGAATCACTCTGCGGAGCAAATTGGGGCCACTTCGCCCATCACTAATCATGGCCTCTGATTTTTGGAGAGTAATTTTATATCCTGCTAATGTCCCCCAAATCAGAAACATTTTCAGTAGTGGTTGTAATGGGCATGGCCTGACTGGTAATAGAGATGGATGCTTTGTCTATTTTCTTATTGGCTCATCTACGCTTCTGTACATAGACGACACTAAACAGACTTACTGTAAATGGACTGATCTTAAAAGCTAGATGGCACAGGGAGTGAAATTAGGAAAAATGCAAATGCAACTCACTTTTAAAATGGCCAAGGAAGTGCAAGTGTGAGACACGTCTGCTGATTCCTCCCACTGGGAAGCCATGCGACCGGGAGCTAACCCTGAACTAAACAACATGGCAGGCACAGAAGCTATGCAAGCAGTGCCAACTTTAAAATCTTTATCCAGCATCTTGTTTGAGATGAGAAATGAGATGTATGCCTGCTTTGATAACTTATCTACTCATTTCATCCACCTTCAAAAAACTGTAAATGAGCTGGGGGAGTCAGTTGATGACCCTCTAAATGGTTGGAGGAACAGAAAGCCAAGAAGAGAATGCTCTGTCTTGGTCTTTATGGATATGCTGTGCAGTGAACAGAATTGCCAGGGTGTTAATGGGGGAAAAAGGAAGTGGGAGACACACTAGTGTAGGCTAGGACCAACCCAAGGGTAATGCAGGCCTAGCAATAAAAGATGCAGATCTTACTATGAGGTTAAGTTCCCCATACTAGTTTGAAAACTTTTTCTTAAGCAGGACTAAATGACTTTTCTAGTGGGGCTCATGTGGACATCTAAGCCGCTAAGTAAACTGACTTTAATGCTTTGCTGTTTGTGCCCCTACCAGAGTGCTGACAACCTCACTTTGCTAGGGAGTAATTACTTTTATGCACTGGTGTGGGGAATTTGTCCTGAGGTAGTGTACGTGATAAACCACACATTTGTGATTGTATGACTGCAATCCCTGCATAAAGCCCAGAGAATGGGGCTTATCTGAACTTTGGCACCATAATCTGGCCAGGAGACACAGGAGGCAACATGGTGCACCGCACATCAGTGCCATATACTGAACTAAACTGATTTGCCTGTTTCCAGTTATGAGGTTGTGTTATGATATGTGCAAGCAGGAAAATGTGATTTTGTTAACATGTTCCATATAAGTTTCAGTAATTCGGTTAGGATGAGTTGGTATCCAGTGTTATGGGCGACTCAAATTGAGCCTAACTGTTTTTGTAGTTGTTGGAGTGTACATCACCATTTTTGGTTTTTGACGAGGTACACTCACTGTTATCATAGTCACTATTTTGCAGTCGCTGACATTACATGGAACCGGATGAGTCACTCAGCTCATCCATGAGGACAGAGGGGATATTGTGGGCCCTGGGGGCCCAGGGAGGGGATGTGCTGTAAGTGTTTGAGCCTTTTGCTTGTGGTAATGTTTTTAGTGGGCTGGGAAGGGCAGTGGGTTGGGGGCAGGAAGGACTTTGTTCAGGGGACCAGGAGTTGTTTAGAAGTTGCAGTTAAAATATCAGCATATATATATATATATATATATATATATCAGCATTTCTGAAAGGTTCTGGTGGTGGGGGGCTTATGAGGGGATGCAGTCATCTTGCAATACTATTAGAATACAATGTTGAATTAACAGCTGCATAAAAATTACATGGAATATTAATGGGGTCAGAACAGTAGTGAAGTAGAAAAAAAGCATGAGCACAAATTAAAAAACTTAAAGGAATGTGATATTCCTTCAAGAAACTCATATGACCACGGAGGAAGCTGGGAAATTGACACAGGGGTTGGGAGGTACAATAATGATGTCTTATTTCACCTCAGTAGCAAGAGGAGTGCTTATATGGTTCCACTCAGGACTTCAGGTTCAGGTGCAGCAAAAAATAAAACAGCTCCACAGGAGAGACATGTAGTGGTGATGACCATGGTGAGGAGAGAGCAGCTCACTTTTGTCTCTCTATATATGGGCCAACTTATGATAGTCCACACTTCTTTTTTCAAATGGGGATCACGCTGGCAGATTTTCCCACTCCACTGATAGTGGGAGCAGACTACAATACATTGTGGGACCAGCACATGGACAGATCAACCCCCCAGCATGCCCCTCCTCCCATTGCTTGGAAACTCTGAGACTAATGACCAAGGAGTGTGCAGTGACAGATGTATGGTGACTCCTCCACCCAGTGGCGAGGGAGTTCTTTTACGCCCATGCACACTACCTTTACACAAGACTCAGCCTCGTGCTGTATATTAATAAGTCCCCCGGAACCACTCATTGTGGGATAAGAGTGGTTTCACACTTGTTCTGCTCGAGAGGGAACAGTGAAGCAAAGCTGAGCTGTTCTGGCTCAAGCAGAATGCAAGTGAAACTACTCTTACCCGCAACAAGTGGCAACGGGGGATGTATTAATATATTATTGATCAAGGGAGCACTCAATGCTATTTTTTTTTTAAACTGTCCTGGGATGTGTCCATTTCTAGGGCATCTGTGTAAAAGACACTCTTCACAGAATAAGAGTTTCTCATGCACAGGAGAAAGAAGCACTCCGATTGGTTGGGGCGCTCCCTCAAGCTATAATAATCTCTATGGCACTCCTGTAGACAGTGAGGATTGAAGAGTATAACCATATCCTTTTTTCAGATCACAACAGCTGCTAGTCTCATTGGGGGAGCTCCTGCCCTGAGGTGCCCTTGTTGGCACTTGGATTACAGGCTGCTTGTGGAACAAGAGTTCAAAGAAACAGGTGGAGAATGCCTTGGGAGAGTTGTCTGAGCACATGCAAAGTAGGGAAACATCAGAAGCAACCCGATATGATGCAATGAAGGTCTTTATGAGGGAGAGTGGTGATTTCCTTTGCAGCCCCTGAGCATAAGCAGAAAGAGGGGCAGGAGAAAGATTCAATTAAAGAGTGAAGGAACTGGAAGACAAGCATATGGTCCCCTAGGAGGCCACAGACCTGTTAGAACTCAGGAGGCTGAAAGGCCAACTTAATCTGCTGGTCTCTGGAAAACTAGGAGAAAACTGTTATTGACTCAAACAAAATTGTACTTCAAAGATGACAGAGAGGAGAAATGTCTGACCTGACATGTAAAATGGAGAGAGGCAGACAGGGCCATACTAAATATCAGAGGGAAGGGGAAATACAGATTACAGATCAGGAAGCTATAGGGGATACCTTTAAACAATTCCATCAAATCCTATACACCTCCAGACTCTCTGCTGACTCCTTCCCCCAGTACATTTCTTGGACACCCTCCCCCTACCGTTGCTCACTATCAATGAATGTGAGTCTTTGGAGAGAGAAATCACCCAACAAGAAATTGAGACTGCAGTAAGCTTTGTCACAAGTAGAGCCCTGGGCCCAGGTGTCATCCTGGGAGAGTTTAAAAAACTTTCTGTAATATCCTGGGTAAACCAATGACAGGAGAATTGGAGGGTGGAGGAAGGTTCGGGATTCCTTAAAATCTTTGATCAATTTTTATTGTTTAAGAACAAAAATGTTTTAACTGAATCCCCTGCAGGACCAGCCAATGTTTTGTGTCCGAGTGGGCCACTTCTTCAGGGTCCACAGTGGTCTATAAGCCTTTCTGTCTCACAACAGATCTCACCAGCTTAATGATTTACAGGGTAGATGCAGCTAAGTAAGCCCTCACTATAAAACAGGAAACATAAGTAATATAACCACCAAGCTGGTGAGATCTGTTGTGAGACAGAGAAGCTTATAGACCACTGTGGGTGCTGATGAAGTGGCCTGCTCAGCCACAAAATTTTGGCTGGTCCTGCAGGTGGCTCAATTAAAAGATTATTGTTCTTAAACAATAAAAATTGATGAACAGTTTTAAGTAGTCCTGAGTCTTCATCCACCCCTCCAGTTCTCTAGTTAATTTGCACCTCTGAGCAAGACTTCTCCTAAGCATCATTTAGGTAATAGGCCTTAGCCACAAGGTGGAGGTAAACAGCCAATCCTATCCCACCCCCATAGCAATAAATCAATGACAGCTATGGTATTGGAGGCCCTTGATAGGGGTACCCTGCCTGCATCTCAATACCTGGCAACCATAATACTGCTCCTGAAGCTCAGAAAGGACACTGCCTTGTGTGGATCCTATTGCCCCAGCTCTCTGTTTAATGCAGATTGCAAGGTGGTGACCAAGGTTCTGGCCCAGAGAATAGAGGGTATCCTCCCTTCCCTGATACATGAATACTGGGTGCTTTGGTTAAGGACGTCATGCCAGGAATAACATCTGGAGGTCTCTTAATATCATGTGGAAATGATCTGGCAGGGGGGCTGCCTGGCCCAGTGTACTGGCATTAGTTGTGGAGGAGGCCTTTGACCAGGTCAATTGGCCCTTCATGTTTCACATCCTGGCTAAGTTTGGAAGTGTGCTCCTGGGTGGTCACCTTATACCTGTCCCTACAGTTACAGATCCTCACCAACAGCCATCTCTTCATCCCCCTTGCACTTACTAGAGGAACAAAAGTAAGGTTAAACCTTTCTCTATTACTTTACATCATGACCAAAGAGCCATTGGCAGTGATGGTACAGAACAACCCTAACATTCGAATTAAGTTGATCCAGAGCAAGCACCTCATAATTTCCTTATTTGTGGATGATGTGCTCCTCTTTCTGTCCCAACCTGGCCAATCACTCCCAGCCTTGTCCACTATTTTCTCCATCTATGGCCTACTGTTGAACCATGAAATAAACTGGTCCAAGTGTGAGTGACTTCCTCTGGGGTGAGGGCGTGCGAGACCACCGCTTTCAGTGGCAGGAACAGTGCTGCAACTGACATCCCAAATTAAGTACAGTATCTAGGAGTCATCCTGCTTGAAAGGTTGTCCCTGCTCTGGTCCTTGAATTAAAAAGCCATTCTCTTCTCCATCAAGAAGAACTATGAAAGGTGGAAAATGTTGCCCCTGACTCTGACTGGCACAGTCAACACAGATAAGATGTGCGTGTTACCAAGATGTCTGTATATGTTCTAAGTCCTGCCAATATGGGTCCCCCTAAAATTCTTCCAGTCAATATGGGTCAACTCACAGCTTTCCTATGGATAGGGGGAGGGCACATATTAAACAGGGTGCTCTGCATAGAAAACAGAGGGAGTTCTGGCCCTGTCAAACTTACGATATTATTATGTGGCTGCACAACTAGCATTCATAATGGATGTATGTGTCAGGGGCAGATCAGCAACCCTGCTTGGGTGGTGATAGAAGAAGGAGGTCTGTCTGTCCCTCTGATGTCACATCTGCTGGCACCACCCATGAGCATCAGACTGTCCAAAACAGTGGTGAACCCTTTTACTAGAACTTTGTTAAGGGTATGGCTAAGTGCTCCCAAGGCACTGGGTCACAAGTGGGGTATATCAGCCAGGGCGAGCATACAGCCAGGGCATTGGGGGACTAGGTGGGCCCTTGGGACCCACAACCCAAACACTGAACAAGTGGGTGGAAAAATGGCAACAGCAGATAGAGAAACTGTGATGGAGGAGTTCTCTCCATCTATCAAATCTATCAAACTCTATCAGGGTCTCTATGGTCTGCAGCCAAGGGATTATTTCACTTTCTTACTGGTCAAGCAGAGAATTACTCATCATTTAGGAAACTTAGGAGTAACACCCCAGTGTTTGCCTTTGGAAGAGATAATATGAAGAAAGGAAGGGTATGCCAGACCCCTGAAACAATTCATCTCTGCCCTATTGAATAGCACAAAAAAACAAATGGAAAGGCCAAAGCAGAAGTGGGCAGCTGGCCTGGGGGAGACACAACTGTCCAGCCAGGTATGGAAAGGAGCCTCCAAGGCTCTGGGAACCTGCTCCAAGAACAACAGAATTAGACAAATTCTCTTTAACTGTATACACAGGGCTTACTTCACTCCTGCTTTGAAGTGTTGAATTGACTAAGAAATCTGACATCTGTTCAAAATATAAGGTTAGCGAGGGCACCTTCATATACCTAGCCTGGTCATTCCACAGTAACCACATATGGTGCAGGAATAACTGAGATCTGATCTTTTTAATTTACTGTACTTTTATCCACCACACTCGCCAGAACCCATCGGCCACTCTCTCCTCCAGCCCAGTCACCAGTCACCCACTGTCCCTGAGTATTACCTTTGACCTGATAGTGCCCTACAGTTTGCCACCAGTTTCAGAGCCTCCTGGCTACCCCAGGATTGGGAGGAATTTAGCTTGAATGTTCAGTCAGCAGCCAACTGAGTGTTGCGGGGCCTATGAGGAGAGAGGTGGCATTATCCTGCAGTTCAGGGCTTCATGTTTTCCATTTTCTCTTCCCCTAGGTGTTTCGAGGGCAAATAATGAAGTGGACTTTGCATGGAAGTGTGCCAACATCCTCAATTGGAAGGCATCCATCCACCCATCGCAGCACCTCTTGAACGTTTCCTCCTGTGGTCACCCACACGGCCACATGTTGCAGCGAAGCTCACAACCCTTCCTTCCTCTGGCTGTCCCCCAATGACTTGAGCTTGCTTCCAAACCTGGGTCACTGGTGTTTTGAGTGATAGCACTACCACTGCACTGATGGATTGGCTAACTGAGATTCTATCTAAAATGCTGTGTGTCAGATACACCCGTGTGGTAGCCAAGGCTCTGCTGGGCAACCCAGCTGATGGCCCTGACAAAAAGCATTACCAACGCCCACTGTGGCAACTGGGGACAGCCCTTGGGAAAAGAGTGCTAGCCAGGGCATGGATTGCAGTGATCCAACCCACTGTCACACAGTGGTGTAACCTGATTTTAGAGCATGCATATAGAAAAGCCTCAGTATAACATTCTTCATCAGCAATGGGTATACAAAACAAGCATTTGTCAATGCTGAATGTTGTCACGCTGGCATTGGCATTGGCAATGCCAGAGCCAGAGATGCATAATAGGAATGGCAGTGAAGTTCTGAAGTGACGCCAACCCCACCTCCACCCTGTAGAAAGTGACAGGCATTGGGGTGTTCCTTTGGGTCATCAGCTATAACGCTCATGCCATTGTACCTCACCCTACCCTGTAGACACTGACAAGTGTCAGGGTGTGGTTTGGGGTCTTTGGACTATACTTACCCGATTCCGTAAGGAACTACACTGATGTGGGTGCAGTATAGGAGCATGGAGTGAACTTTGTGACTGAACAGTGCAAGGCACACCACGATGCTTGTCAGTAGCTGCAGGGTGGGGGGTGGAATGGGATGAGCATTACATCCATTGATCCCAAGTGACACCCCTGATGCCTGTCAGTCTGTACTGAATGGGGTGCTACAGTTGGAAACCCTAACACCGTAGGCACGTGGCGGTAGTTTCACTCCATATTTTCAACATGGGCTGCTTGTCAGGCCACCTCATGAAAAGCGGCACAATCACTTTGTAGCTGAAAGGTGGTTTTGCACAGCAGCTGTACCATTTGGCGTCAGAGGGATGAAAACACATTTTTGGGCAGGATATGGGAAATGACAACTGTATTGTTCATGAGGAGGCGTAAAAAAATGGCAGTGTTGAAAATCTGGAATGACAATATGAAATACAGGTTTTGGTGAAGCAATTAGCATGCATACAAAGTGTGCAACACACGACCGTAACCCAATTATTTTTGGGAGTTTGTTAGCCACATTTGTAACATAGGCATTTTGGGACCTCTCCTTATGAACAGTGGTGCTACAATTTTGTTAATCTGTCCCAAAAATTGATTTCCCACAGCAACCATGCCATTGTCCACCACAGGTGCGGAAACACATTTTTGGCTGGATGCAAAAAATGACAGCCATACTGTTCGTAAGGAGGTATGAAAAAATGCCAGTGTTGAAAATCTGGCATGGAAATATTGCAAATTTGCAAAGTTACAAGGGTGCGTGGAAACTGCACAATGCACGCTTGCAACACAGTCATTTTATGGACTTTCGGCACCAAATTTTCAACATGGGCATTTCAGGACCTCTGCACATGAACAGTGTCACTGTCATTTCCTCAAACTGTCCTCAAAAGTGATTTCACACAGACACCGCGCTATTCTGAGCCGGATGTGTGGAAACACATTTTGGCCAGGATATGTAAAATGACAGTTGTACTGTTCATCAGGAGGTGTGGAAAATGCCAATTTTGAAAATCTGGAGTGAAAATATTACAAATTCACGAAGTTACGAGCGTACATGAAAACAGTGCAATGCACGCTCATAGAACGGCCATTTTTTTTATTTTTCCCACCAAATTTGCAACATAGGCTTTTTGAGAGCCCACTCATGAACAGTGGCACTGTTGTTTCGTTAATCAGTCCCAAAAGGTTATTCCGCACAGTGACCGCGAAATCACCTTTCAGGGCTGAATAATGCCATGACAGTGCCAGAATTCATGAGGAGGGGTCCCAAAACCCCCATGTTGAAAATGTGGTGCAAAAATTCCAAAACATGCCTGAGATATGCATCAAAGTTGAAAAAAACCTATTTATGCCATTATACAACTTACCGGCATTTCCTCAGTTTGCGGTTGGCTTTGAAGAGTGCAGACGTGTTCCCGGTCCACCGAAGATCAACCGCCGGACTCTGGAGGTAAGTATAGGGTGAGGGGGGTGTTGTGAGGCAGGGTGCACAGTGGGTGGGCGCGGGTTGTGGGAGGCGAGCAGGGAGACCGCGAGGGACAGTTTTCTTTTTTACAGGTAACAAAATTTAAAAAATAAACATCGGAGGATGTTTTTTTATTTGCAAGTGTTTTGGCATGCTGGGGTGGGCTCCCAGCATGCCACCTAAGTGTTTTCTGAGGGGGTGCTATAGCTGATGGGAGAATGGGCACCCCGTCAGCCCACAATGAAAGCGGGGGGGGCAAGAGCCAAGGGGGATTGGGCACCTCCCTCAGCACATAACAAATGGGGGGATGCATTATGCAGGTGGGGAGTGGGCTCCCCCATTGGCATGAACATTGGGGCAGGGTATGCCGACAGGGGGATTGGGCACCCCTGAAGTTGGCAGTATGCTGCCATGTTAATTTTCTTTTTTCACCACCAGGGAAAGCCTGTCGGGAGGTCTGCTGCGTATGACGAGCTTAGCTCGCATTGCAGACAATCTTTTGTTTGATCGCATCACCACATTAGGTATGCACGGTGTGGTGCCGCTACACATGCTGATTGGGGAATGAGGGACACACCTACTGATGCATGCCCTGCATTCGCCCAACAGTGACCGCGCCTCCAAATCTGCACTACCGCAAGATGTTGGCTGCACAAGCGTGGCAACATAAAAATGTGGAGTCTGCTAGAAAAAAGTGCCTGCCTGCATGCCTCACTCATCCTGGGACCCAAATATTTTGTAAGTGCAGTTACTTGTATTGTACTGAGCTGTACAAATGGTGCTAATAAAGAAATTTGACCAAAAAATAGTGGTTGCAATGAACCTGCTGGATCCTCCTGGAAAAATAAAACATCTGCTTTTCGAGCTAATTTTTATTCTTCCCCAACCACCATGTCACCCTTGAAATGTTGGTTCTTGCAGACATCAATTACTGAAGGCTCCAGGGTGATGACAAACAGCAACAGAAACAATGGGCATCCCTGACGTGTACCATGCCCGAGTGGAAATCTATTAGATACATGGTTGTTGACTGTCACTGCTGCCTCTGGCTCTTCTTAAAGAGAAGACACTGCCCTCAAAAAAGTTTATCCCAAACTGGATTTGATTTAGTACCTGGTCCAAATAAGCCCTATTGACCCTATCAAAGGCCTTCTCAGTATCCTTACTAATGACCAGCTGGAAGGGCATGTACCTTTTGTTCAGTGATACTATTTAGTAGGCAACAAATGTTATCACATAAAATGTGTTCCCTAATATAGCCTGTCTGTTTACAAAGCACCAGTTTGGCAATGTAGCCCTGCAGTCAGTCTGCCAGTACCCTAGTAAAGAGTTTTAAATCTGTAGGCAACAGGAAAATCGGCCAGTGAGAGTCACACACCAACTGACCTTTACCTGGTTTAAGAGGATCAAGATTTGTGCCTGTTTCCCTGAAGCTGGTCTCTCAGCTTCTTCTATCAGAACTGCATTGCAAACTGCAGTGAGAAGGGGACTACATCCAGGAGAAAAGCTTTATAAAACTCTGCTGGGTATCCATCTATCTCAGGAGATGTATTATTACTCAGACCTTTACCTTTCTCCATTACTTCCTGCTGTGTGATTTGGGTATTTATCTTTTCTTGGTCAGTTGGTAACAGCTGGAGTGGTGGTGGTAATTTTTGTAAGTAGGAGGCAATATCTGCCTTGTGATTTGGCATCCTCTCTTCCCTATATAGGGTCCGATAGAAATCTACAAATAATTCCTGTATCTTTACAGGATGTCTGGTAATAATGCCATGCCATGTGTTGTGAAGCTGCATTACATTGTTTGCATATTTGCCATGCCCATAACCTCCCTGCCTGATTATTTTACAGAAAAAAATAAATTTCCCCCTTTGCTGATCCAGCTTCTGTTTGACCACAGGGTCTAAGAAATTTTATGCTCAAATTCTCAGTAGGCAATCTACTGCTCCAATGAAAGTTGCCCAGCTGCCTTCTCCTGCTTTTGCCTAGCAGCATATTGTATTATGTCCCCCCTACTCTTAGCCTTCCTAGCATCCCCGAAGACCATATATGGTGTATCAGTGATACTGCATTACCCTTAACATTCTGGCTTTCATACCTTCTGACTTTCTGTTGTATCAGCTCTTTGAACTACCCTGAGGTTAGGAGGCTGGCATTTAGTCTCCATGTTGTTTGCTTTGGGTCCACATCTGTGGTCAATTGCAGCACGATCATAACATGGTCTGACACAGTTAGGTTTTTAATAGTACAGACTGTTGCAGCATGCACCCATAGGGTCAAGACTAAAAAGAAATAAATTCTGGAATCTTGATTGTGGTGTGGTGAATATCAAGAATAGTGGATGGGCAACTATGCACAACACACTATTCGAGTATAGAGCTGCCCATCCACTGTTTTTTATTGTGTATGTTGCCCATAAATGTTTTTTACAACAGAAAAAGTATTTTTTTTCTGCCGTGTTTCATTTCGGTTTTCTATGTTGGTTGCTAGGGTTAGTGGTGTGGTTGCTAGGGTCCAGATGTCCCGACATGTATAGCATGGGCTGCTGTTGGTTGAAAATTTCATGTGGGTGGGATTTAAAAAAACAAAAACATAGCAATGGTATATCTCACAAAGCGAGAGGACTGAGTCGGAGGAATCGCTTTCCTTCATGTGAGTTATTTTAAAATATCTGGTTGATCCTGTGGGTGTTTAGTTATTGCTTAAAATATCTGGTTGATCCTGCTGAAGTCTTGTGCTCATCGACATTGCTGCCGCCATGACTATTGGATTGATCCTGCCATTTCCGTTGCTGCAGCTGTTCCATTGAACAGAGTGGCTCGTGCCCTTTCAAAATTATCTGAAATGTTGCATGACAGTGTGGTATAATCGCATTCCATAAACTCTGAACTGTGGTACAACAACATTTCAGCTAGTATGGATTTCCATCCCGAATAAGTCCTCACCATACACTACAATGAGAATAATCTTGAACCTGTGGGTTCAAAAAGCACCAGATGTTCACAAGACCCATCTCCAGTGACAGTCACGTGACAATTTTCCCCACCCTGTCTGATAAAACCCCACCAAACCTGACTTGACCATCTGGGGATGAAGAATGATATTGAAGTTCACCCTTCCCCAGTGACAATGAGACTGTGCAGATCAACCACTGTGTCACCTGTGACCCTTTTCAAAAACTGTCCTCTGGGAGCTCCCTCATTTCATGCATAAAGATTCAGCAGAGTACAGGGTTGCTTCCTGCACAGTATGTTTAAAAAAGATTCATAAATCGTCTCTCTGCATCTGTTTCTGCTGGAGCAATCTGTAATGGCACGTTCTTTTGAATTAATATGGTTGTATCCCACCTGTGGGTATTTATTTATTTATTTGAATTTCCACGACCGGGTAGACCCACTGAGACATGACAGTCCCTTTTCAGGGACAGCCCAGAATTAGTTACATACAATAAGTGAGAAAAAGTACATATCATTTACAGAGTACAAACATTAGACAACAAACTATTGTAAGAAAATAAATATAAGAGGAGTAATCATACATATAAGGTGCAACAGATTAGTTATGATTAGGAGCATCATGAACAATATATTCAGAGGCAAGTATCAGTACCACAAATTTCAGTAACACAAACTGCATAAAGAAGGCAATTGGAGATGCCCAGCTTCCACTAGGAGGATGGTGGCTATCCAGGTTCAGCCCAAAGAGAAACTTTGGCTAAAGATGCAATTGGTCAACATTTGCACTTGCAGTGGGTTTCCCCAATGATCTGAACCTTTTGCAACAGGCAGAAAAACCTAAAACTAAGTAACCGAGTATAAAGAGTTAACCATCCACCAACTATAGCAACATTTGTTGACCTTCAAGGTGTAACAACCAAAACCATCTCCACCAGAGGTGTGGAGCTTTGGTCGGTGGTTAGAGTCCATATTTAGTAGAAGCCCCTATTCACTGCTGTGAGGCAGAATAGCACTGAAGAGGTGATAGCAGTGCATGCAATGCAAAGTACATACAATAAAACAATGCTTCATCAAACCTGAATGGCTATGCCCAGACATGAGATCCAAAGTCAGTAAGAATAATTTTGTGTCTTATCACATGGTCATATACTCAAAATATCTTGCCCATAGAAGACCCAACACTTGTGTCACAGCCAGAAGAAGAAGAAGAAGGGAAACAACCCAAACACAAAAGAAATGAACATATGAGTAATAGTCAGGTATAACTCTAGCAAACGTCACTGACCCCTTTGAAAACAGCCACTGCAGAAGGCAACACCCACTAAATGCAATGGAGACCCCCCCCCATTTCATTATCCAGCAATTGGCACAGTGCAGTGTTTACAGCACTGTTTCTTCCAAAAAGGGAGTTTGTAACAGATTCTGTGCTTTCTGTAGAAAAGTGGGCATGACTGCCTCATTTTGCCCACCTCTTAGGCCACAGAGTCATCTGTATGAACAAATACACAGTGCTAGAAATGTAAGCTGTGTCTATGAAAATTTTGTGAGCTGGAAGAAACTTTTCTGGCCTTCCATGGAGACAGAGAGAGAGAGAGGGACCTCACATAAGACCTGCCCTACGCAGCACCTAGGCCCACTAAGACAAACACTTCTTCAGTATGGCCATCACTTAAAAATGGCATAGGCTTGTTTGACAGTCATGTTCAATATAGATCTTTCTGCTGTACTATTCATTGTTAAAACAGGTAGAGCTCTTCCATACCATCTTCAGCCCTCAGGGAAGTAAATTGTAGCTGAGCTAGCTTGAGACTGATGCTCAGCATTTTAACAGGTGTGCACAAGAACCCCCCATGGCATGATGGCTCCCACAGTAGCAATGATTGGTATGGTTTCCCGCTGTCCCACAGCACACTTACCCACAGCCATAGCAAAGCACGATGCTCATAGAGTTCCATCCAGAAAAAAATCAAAGTTCAAAAGTAAATCAGGGTGATCACCCTGATGTAAAGAGCTGCACAATCCGTTCTGTGGTAAACTCATTATGGGTAGAGTAATGCAGTTGTGCATGCAGGATGCCTGCAATCAGCTGGGCAGTTGTACGTCTACCTGAGCAGGAAATGTTACATTAGTCAAAGTGCTGGGTCTCAGGTTTTCCTCTGAGAATTGTGCTGCCACTAAGTCCCACATTTTATTTTGAGTTTTAACATTTTTGTTGGGGTGATTTCATTGTTGCTTCCATGCTTGCTTTTGCAACTCACCGATTTTAAAAGGTTTTAATAGTTACTCTAAGTACATATCTCGCGTTTTAAGGAAAGCAGTTGCATCCTGTTGCTTTGCACATCAGTCGATAACTTCTGAAATTACAACTTTAAGATGGGTAGGATATTCCAAAGTAGCCTGCCTGCCTTTTTGCTTAAGAGCCCTCTATGTCACCAGAACCAGCTGCTGCCATTTTACTGTAATCAGTGTAAAGTCATGATCAAGATCAAGTGGTGATTCCCAAAGAAAACATTTCTGGCCCATGTGATGCAAAGTGCTTCTTCCCTGACTGTATAATCTAGAAAAGCCATGGTTATACAGTGAACATGGCCTGTACAATGTGTGGTGGGTCTGGATGATATTCAGGGATTTGTCAGGCTGAATTCTTAAGATCTCATGCAGCAAGTCCTCTACAAATTGCACAATGTCCCCATCTCTGTTTTTTTTTTAGTTAAGCCATGTAATCTCTTAATATTGCATTTGTGACAGTTTTCCAGTTCTTCCATCCATTGCTCTAATTCTGTGTTGAGATGGTGCAGAGAATGGCTGAGTCATTTATGTCCATAGTTTTTGTATACTGGGTGAGGCATGATTCAACTGGCCCAGTGCATTGCTCTAAAACTCTTCAGTCACATCTGCTGCAATAGTTTCCTGCCCTGTAGGACTCTCACTGATACTCCGTAGGTGACCACCGAGTTTTTTGGATGTCATTATAAATCATTCTTCATCAGATTCACAGACCAGAGGTGGTAAAGGTGAGTCCTGTGTTAAAGAGTTGCTCTGACTGCAGACCTGCTCAATCAGTTTAGATTTTTGCTGTTTAGGGGTTGTGTTGACCACAGATTCTTTCTGCCTTTGCCTGATAATCATTATCCAGTCACCAAGAGGATTTTTCTGATTCTGGATGGTGATTTAATGTGGATGGATGAAATTAGATTGTGTTTGCCCAAGCAGAGAATTTGTGGCTAAGCTGCCATGCAGACAGTGACAGCACCAGAAGTCCTTATGGATGATTTTGATAGTCTAAAATTGTATGTTACTCAGTCACTTACTCTTGTTGATATACAGTACTGTACTACTGATCTAAAATTGTATGTTAATCACTTAATCTTGCTGATATACAGTACTGTATTACTGATCTAAAATTGTATGTTACTCAGTCACTTAATCTTGCTGATATACAATACTGCATTACTGATCTAAAATGGTATGTTACTCAGTCACTTAATCTTGCTGATATAAAGTACTATATTACTGATCTAAAATTGTATGTTACTCAGTCACTTAATCTTGTTGATATACAGTACTGTATTACTGATCTAAAATTGTATGTTAGTCACTTAATCTTGTTGATATACAGTACTGTATTACTGATCTAAAATTGTATGTTACTTAGTCACTTAATCTTGTTGATATATAGTACTGTATTACTGATCTAAAATTGTATGTTACTCAGTCACTTAATCTTGCTGATATACAGTACTGTATTGCTGATCTAAAATTGTTGTTTTATGTAGACACCCAGATAAAACCCTAACCATAGCTGTTGTACCTTTATATATAGTTTTATTTGTATGGTATATTTCATACAAATGCCACTCAAAGCACAGATATTTTTACAGTGACAATGTAGCATAGCCAAAGAAAAATATTGTATTTCCATGTACTTAATAGATGAACACATTATAAATACAATCACAACAAAATAATATTTAAATTAAGGATATGCAGTACACAAATTAAATACAGTACAACGGTGCTGATCTAACAACATATTAAAACATTACAGTAGGGTACATTTCAGTGAGTCACTAAGCCACAATTACATGAAATATTTTAATTAGTAGTGAGATGGGAAAAAAAGAGAGGAAGTGGAGCAGGGAAAAGGTTAGGTCATATTTATGCAATAAAAAAATGATGACTTTTTAGGTGAGATTTGAAGAGGGGAAAAGGATACAGTTACAGCAGTTAGAGGCACTCAGACACCACAATGAGATGGCAGGCAAATGCTGTATATAGATTAGAGTTCAGAGTTACAGTTGCAAGATAGTGCCCTACAGGGCAAAAAGTGACTATGAGCGTGTCACAATGCCTAAAACTTGAAAATAATTTTGTCCGTCAAATACCACTTTCCATCAGAAGGGAATTAGTTGTTTGGTGTGACCCTACTTAAAAAATGCATTTGCAGTGTGCCTTCAATGCTTTCCAAAATGTAACAAGGTGAGCCCCAGCTTATGTTTGAGGGCAACAATTTCCATAATGAGACAAAGAAAAATTACAATGTTTATTCAAGGTCAATTGTAATTACCATTTCTGTACTAGGTTAATGATAAATACAATTTCTGTATTAGGGTAATGGTAATTACCATTTCTGTACTAAGTTTAATGATAATTACAATTTCTGTACTAGGTCAATCAAAATTACCATGTTTGTGTCAGGTCAGTGATAATTACAATTTCTTAACTAGGTCAAATAATATTTAAATGTTGATGTTAGGTCAATGATAATTACAGTTTCTATCCTTGGTCAATGAAAATTACAGTTTTGGGACTATGTCAGTAATGATTACAACTTCTTTACTAGGTCAAGAAAGAATTACCATTTTTGTTCTGTGTCAATAATTATTACAATTTCTGTAGCAGAGGCAATGAGTTTTATGTGTAATTACTGGCTGCCAGGGGTTATGAATTCTTTTTACCATGGCAAACTTCTCAGTGTCATAAATATTGAACTGAGCATACAGTGGCAGGGCTGCATACATTGTGCATCTTTCAGTTCTCTGTTTTTTGGTCAGTCTGTCTGTCTGCATGTCTGCCTCTCAGTCTGCCTGTCAGTTTAGAATAGTGGAGCAATAGCTGTAACTAGATCCATAGGTTTTTACTTGAGATTGGTTATAAAAACTTATCGAAGTGCAATTCACCCAACACTTTCAAGAAGGAAGTGTTCCACATGTTCAGTATATAACAAGTGCCCTTGTCTTTTGTCTACTAAATGTCAATATACTATATCAATTTGTAAAGTGTTTAATTTAAAATGTTGTATTTTATGGGCTATGAAATTCTTCAGAATTGGGCAGTACAGTAAGGCTAGTTAATGAAAAATGTTCTTAAGTTCTTTATTTCATTATTTATTAGTTTGATCCACTTGGAGAATGTGGTTTCAGCACTTGTAACCTCTTTCCTCCCTCTTCATTTGCAGTGAATCTGGTCTCACTGGAGGTAACCTACTTTGTCTGTGGGCTCCTTTTTGCCTTGGTGGTGGAGGAGTGGATTTGGGACTATTCAGTAACAGTTACTATCATTCATGTTAGCATAACTTCAGCTGGTAAGTAACAGATGGAGCAAATAAATAAAATATTGTAAAAGAAACACTAGTGGACCTTAGGGATATGACAGTGACTAAGAATACCTCTGCCTTAGCCGTGGGAGACCATAGCAATCCTCACCTCTCAACTGCCCTAAATGGTGGGTGATTTTGTGATAGGAACTGGAATTCTTATCAAGTCTGATGAAGGCTTGGCAAGCCAAAGGCTAGATTCATGACTGAAAGGAGAAGTAGCCCCAATCTGGAACTGACAAAAGAAAGGTCAGAATTACAGTATTTAGAGTTGGAGAGGTCTGTCCTAGAAAGACTGTTCCCCACTTGGAGGTACAGTATTTTCCAAGCAATGTACTGTAGATAGAAGTCTTCAGGCTTACTCCTAAGTAAAAGCGTTTCAGATGGAGCTGAGATTGCAGAGGGAGAAAGGATGACTACTATGAGAGGAATTGCTTTTAGCCACCAGTTACTTCAACAAAGAAGTCTCCACACAAGGCAGAAGATGGGGAGAAAGGCCCTACCAAAGGGTGAAGAGAAAAGTTCCAACATGGGGTGAAGACCAACAAGACTGAAGCACCACCATCACACCTCCCTCTTGCAAGACCCTCATGCTGCAGTGACTGCAGTGCTTGTGTACTCCAAACAGCAGCAGTGATGTTGCACTTGCATTCAGTGAGACCTTTATCTGTCAGCTAAGGCTTCTGAGGACCTGGGAGGTCTTTAAACCACGAGTACTTGTCAGGGGCTTGGCTCTGCAATGCATCTAGTTAGCTAGGTGGACAGGGCTGGTAGGGCATCAGAAGCCACAGATTTGGAATGTGTTTAAATTGGGCATAAGTTTGGTAGAAGACAAATGTTCAGCCAACAGGCCAGGGATAACAAATAGTTACCACTGTAATATATGTTTATATGTTCAGTTACTGGTGCCACCAAATTCACAGCCAGCTGTCAGTGCCATGAAGAGAGTAATGCTGCATATCAAATAGTGCATGGCCAGCCCTGTGCAATAATCATGCAGTTAGCACATTGTAATGAAGTACACTATCTTTTTGAATATGGGGCTGCACCAGCACAGTGCATAGTGACTATGGACTGTGCTGCCAAGGTTCATGGCTGAATGTGGCCCATATGGGATCCCACTGGAGAAAGCACTGCCCAAATGAGAGAGTGTAAGGGTTCCTGTGGGTCATATTCAGTCCTAGCATCAAATGAGTCCATTGGGCATGTAGGGTGCTAAGGAGCCAGTACAATGCCCATTATTGGCTCATTAGCATGCCACATAGCCCCATAGCACCTATGCTGGCAATTTGGAATGTTATTCCTTGGTGTCTACTGGTCCACTCATCACCCATGCTGGGCTTCTGACATAGTTAGTCTCTACTGCCTAGCAGTTCCCCACTTCTTATTGCTATTGTGTCAAATGCCCAGCATGGGTGATTGGGGATGGGGTGAACCACTAGGCACCAGGGACTAACTATATCAGATGCCCAGCATGGGTGATAGTAAAGTGGGTGTCCTCTAGACACTAGGGAAGAAACATTATAGAACCTGGATGGGTGGTCATGGGGGCTCAGCTAGTGCACCATTTTAAGGGCAGGGTTTTAGCAGCAGAAAACTGCTGCAATGGCGCTGTTTAGTGCTGCCAAAACTTTTGACTCTACTTCTGCTCCCTGTATGCATGAGGGATCCCTCATTTGCATAGATGCAGAAGTAATCAGTGCGGTCACATTGTCCAGATAACACAGCGCACTGAGGGCCTCTGAAGATGGTCCCCACCCTGAACACCAGTGCTATTCATGGGTAGTGTGGCACTAACCTGGTTAGTGCAACGCTAACCATTTGAATATAGGGATCTGTGTCTCTTATGGTTTTAAGAGTGCATTCTTGAGTTCTTTGTGTGAGAGAACTGTGAAGCAAAACTGAGTAGTTCTGGCACACAACAAATTTGAGAAGAAACTCTTATAACCATAAAAGACATA
The DNA here is from genome assembly GCA_016271365.2 of Neoceratodus forsteri. Lineage (NCBI taxonomy): Eukaryota > Metazoa > Chordata > Ceratodontiformes > Ceratodontidae > Neoceratodus > Neoceratodus forsteri. Next base: position 1,696,044,189 of record CM057449.1, on the reverse strand, counting down.
TGAACTCTGCATATTAACATATTATAAATAATGTTGAAGATTTATGTTTATATAAAATTGTAGAAATGAAAGAATCCCTTGTGTGATGAAATGGACTGTGCTAATTCAGCTTAGCACTCAAGCATTTTAGAATTGCTTGCATGAGGCAAACTCTTGTGTAAAAAGAGTTCCAGAAATGTTTAGAAATAAACAGTCCTCATTGTCCAAGAATTATGTCATGATTTATAATCTTTTGACTACCATAGCTGTACATGTTAATATTCCTCATCTAATTCCCAGTGGCTGGCTTGCATCAGTCTTGACAGCTATGGTACCTAGTAACTGTTTGAAGAAGCTCCCAGGATATTCAATTCAATTTAATTTTATTTGATCACTGTGAGGGTACAGTGGGCCACATGTCCCATTTACAGGCAGGAGCTGGAAACATACAACACAACATAAACAAATATTTTTATTTTATTTATGTATTTATTCAATCTTGTATTACAATACCTTTGAGCAGGAGACCGCTCTTTTACAAAGGTTCCACGTCGTAAAGGGTGGGTATACATACATTGTGGGTTTAGGAGTATCTAGCTAGGTGAGTAAACATAGACAAAAATACATTGTAAATAGGAAACAGAGATGGTTTTAACACTAGGATAATTCAGGTAACAGTAGCAGCCTAGGTGGCATTGTCAGGTAAAAGACAGAAAGCAGCTATCCAGAAAGGAGAGTAGGGGGCACTGAGTGGGGGGTGATGACTATTTAGGGGGAGGTGGGAGAGGAGAGTGCAGGGTATTGCAGGGCAAAAATGGGGGCAAATTAGGGTAGAATGACAAAGTAGGAGTAGTGAGGAGATGGTAATAACCTGAAAGGCGAATAAGACTGGGGTCAGAAGTGGGTGTGTGTGGAGTAATTAGAAAGTACAGTCACAGGAGCTTTTCTTCAGTAGGTGTTGTCTTAGTTGGCCTTGAAAAGCCCCAGTCTCTGCATGGTGTTATGTTCAGTGCTGAGGTTATTGAGCCAAAGTGGTGCCCGGTAGGCATATGACCTCTGCCCTTGGGAGGTTCTGCAGCGAGGGATGGTGAGAACCTGATGGTCAGAGTTCCTGGTGCCGTGTGGGCCTGTGAATAAGCTTAATAGGCTTATGACTCCAGGAGACTGAAGTCTGAGTAGTGATTTTTTAGCTAAGAGGCAGGTTTGGTATTGTTTTCTGTTTTCAAGTTGTAGCCACCCAGCTTGCTTATAAAGGTCATATGTGTGCGTTAGTCAGGGAGAATTGGTGAGCAGTCTGCAGGCTTTGTTTAGGGCTACTGCTATCCTACTTAGTGAGGTGGGAGTGGCTGAGCTGTATATGACCAATCCATAGTCGATGACGGAGACAACTGTGCTATGGATTGCGGTTGGGAGTGCTTCAGGTGTCAGGCATTTCTTGTGCCTGTGCAGGAGCCCAATTCTTTTATTGACTGTTTTGGCCACATTCTCAATGTGTTCTGCATAGGAAAGGGAACAGTCAAGCATAACCCCCAGGTATTTGAATTCCTCCACTTGTTCAAGTGAAACCCCTTCGCAGTTAGTGATGTTAAGGGATGCTGCTTTGTGTTTGCTTCTAGCACCGCTAAAAAGCATTCTTTTTGTCTTTTTATAGTTCAGAATCATCTTGTGGCCTCTGAACCAATCTTCAGTTTGTTTAAAAGCATGTTGTAGCTGATAGTTTAGGGTTTGAGGATCATGTTGAGAAGTAAAAATAATAGCATCATCTGCATAGAGAAGTATCTGTTGGTCACGATCGAGGTAGGCATTTAGAAAGATGCTGAAAAGGAGGGGTCCTAGGATTGACCCCTGGAGGACCCCACAATGAACTGGCAGGGGCCCAGATGTGATGTTTCCAATCTTTACCTGCTGGTAACGATCAGCTAGGTAGCTTTTGAACCAGTCAGTAGCGGGGTTAGAGAGGCCTATCGAGGTGAGTTTTTGAAGTAGTAGGGAGTGACTGACCATGTCAAAGGCCTTTGTTAGATCAATAAAGGCTGTGCCAACAAGGTTACCCTGGTCTAGTGAACTGTGCATGCAGCTGGTGAACTCCAGAAGAGCTGTGGAGGTACTGTGCCCTTTCTGAAATCCATGTTGTTCCGGACACTGAATGTTGTATTTATTAAGGTATTCAACCAGCTGGTCTGAGACTATGCATTCCAGCACTTTTGACAGTGGTGGAAGGATAGAAATTGGTCTGTAATTGGCATGCAGTGCCCAGTCACCGCTCTTGTGCACCAGAGTTACCAGGGCTGACTTCCAAGCTTGGGGGAATTGAGCCAGCTGCAGGGATAAGTTCAGCAGTTTAGTAACAGGAACTAGGATTTCATCAAGTGCAAGGGAAATAAATTTGAGGTCGAGTGTGTCGCTGCTTTTCCTGGATTTTCCAAGTACCTTACAAATGTATTTTCTTGCTTGGTTGTAGTTGACAGATTTGAAATAGAAGGGAGGAGGGATGTTTGCATGGGCCCTAGGCTTTGGCTTGAGCTTGGGTTGGTTTCTTCAAAAAAAATTTGTCAGAAGTACACTGCTAAGGTCAGTAAATGCTTTGTTAAACGTGTTGGCAAAAGTCAGGGGGTCAAGGGTAGGGACACCATCAATGTTGAGCATTTGTGGAGCCTCTTTCATGACTTTCCCTGTTACATCTTTTAGGTTATTCCAAAAAGACTTACTGTTTCCCCATGATGTTTGTAATGCTTCCCTAAAATGTTTACTTTTGGCAGAGTGGATGATCAGGGTGCAGTCATTCCGTAGTCTTCTATATTCCTGGAAGTCTGATTGCTTGCCAGAGTTCTGTGCCCTATGCCACCAGTTGTCCCTGTTTTTGATGTGACCTAGTAAGTCTGGTGTGATCCAGGGGCTGTATCTTCCACGGATCTTTGTCCTCTGCACTGGGGCATGGTAGTCACAAGCAGCATTGAATGGTTTGATGAAGTACTCGAGTGCAGTGTCCATATCCTCCGCTGTGTCAAGGGGGCTCCAGTCAGTGTTGTGTAGCTGCTCCTTAATGTACTCCAGGTGACCCCTTTTTAGTTTACAATTAGTGATTAATCTAATACAAGCATGAGATAATCATTCATACAAAATACAATACAAATATTCAAGCTAAAAACTATTTAGAAGCAAGTGCAAGCTGCTGAATCAAACAAATAACTTTAAGACGTTCCTTCAAACTGCTAGTTGTACCAGAGTTTCTAATGTTCGATGGAAGGTAATTCCACACATAAGCTGCTTAGTAAGAAAATGCTTTCTATCCAGTTTTCAGTTTGTACAAGGGAAGAAACAGTGACAAGGTTTTAATTGGTCTTAGAGCATGGCAATTTTTCTGTATCAACAGCTGTTCATTAAGTGGACTATCCTCCCGTTTTTCATACTTTTCAAATACTAACAGTCCCAAGACGTTTGTTTTTTTCTTATTTGAAACATATCGGAATTACAAATCTTTGAGTCAGAGACTCATTTACAAAGGCTCCACGTCAGATAACAAGACAGCTTCACAAAATACATAGGGAAAATACAGAGAAAGGGGTTACAGGCATGGACTAAACATTGGTTGAGGCTATTCATAGACAAACAGTAGAGTTACCTAGAACAACGGTGTGCAAAACTAAACAATAAAGGCAGAAATACAGATCCTTTGTCTAGAGAACAGGATTGCAGGGACTAATGGGATTAGCAAACAGGATATAGGGTGACTAGTGCAGGGAGGGGTGTTATTGTAGAGTCACGGGATGAGAGTGGATGGGGTGAGAAGTTTCATTTGGTAGGAGGTAGGGTTGGAGTACCCCTGCCAGAACTAAGTAGCAGTCACGGGGTAGAGAGGAGGGTTTTGAAGTGGCCTAGTTTATTTTCAGCTATGAAGGCACTGGGAAGCGCATTCATCCAGAGAGGAGCCCTATAGCTGAAAGTTCTCTGACACAGGGTAGTTCTGTAATGGGGGATCAGAAAGGGAGATCTGGAAGAGTTGCAGGTGGCTTTCACCATAGGTGCAGGTTGCAAGAGGGTGGAGAGACCCGGGGGGGGGGAGCAAGTCCATTGGTGATCTCTTTGGCAAGGAGGCAAGTTTGATACCTAAGCCTTCCTACAAAATCGAGCAAGTTGGTGAGACTATACAGGGAGCACGTATGTGTCATCCAGTCACATTCTATAACAAGGTGGCAAGCTTTGTTTAGGGATACTCTGATTCTGATGTTTAGTTTTCTCTTGTTAAGGGAGCCACCAAAGTTTGGTGTATATACTGCAATAGTGTTCAAATGTATTTGTCCCACGCGCAAATCTGAAAATAACATAGTAAGGTATATTTCGTTTTGAGCATACTTTAGCAGAGGCAGCACTCCAAACTGCACTTTCACAATCTACAATGGAAAGTAGACTGCTCTGGGCAATCACCTTTCAGGTCTCCTCAGTCAACAGGTCTTTTATCCTGTACAAGGACCCCAGTTTTTTACATGAATTGGCAGTCACCTGAGTAATACTGTATGTTTCTGGTATGTCAAGGGAGGATGCAGGATAATTCCCAAATATCTAAATTTTTCTTCGCAGTCTGGGGGGTAACATCCTTTATGTTTATTTTAATGAGTCTTATGCTTTTTTTGTATTTATGTGTGGTGCTAAATAGCATGTTTTTTTTTGTTTGTTTTTTTATGAACATACAAAGAAACCAGCAGAAGAAAGCCAATTGGTCTATCCAGTCTTCTTGTATTGCAGGGTCCTCAGCTTACACTACTGACCCTACCCCTTCGGTCCTCCATTCCTTTCCATCTGCCCCCCAAGCACCATGATTTCCCCTTATGCTATTCCTGCCTCTCTTGAAGCTGTTCACAGACTTCATCAAGACCACTTCCTTCAGCAGCACATTCCAACTGGCTACCACCATCTTCGTAAAGAAGTGCTTCCTAACCTCCCTCCTTAACCTCCTCCTTCCAGCTTTAGACTGTGTCCCCTTCATGGTTCTGTTGCCACTTAGCTTGACGATACCCTCCCTATCCACCCTAGTTATCCCTTTCAGGTACTTGAAGGCCTGTATCATATCTCCTTTCTCCCTCCTGTCCTCCAGGGAGTACATCTTCAGGGCCTTTAACCTTTCTTCATATGTCTTACCCTGCTGATCTGCAATCATCTTAGTTGCTCTCCTCAGGACTGTCTCCAGCAGGTTGATATCTTTTTTTTTTCTTCTTTTCACTCCTCACCCAGTCAGCCCTTTTTGCAAGGAGCACCCTAGCCCTGTCACCCTAACGTCTCCTGGGACATACCTGCTGCCGTCTTCCCCCAGAGTTTGCCCCCCTGGCTGGGTCAATAGGGTCCCCTAAGCCCCACCACCGAATGGATCTGCCTCTGACAGCGTACCCAGCTGGTCAGATGAGGGGGCCTGTGGGCACTCCTGGTCATCCTGCCGCAAGTGTTTTTCCTCTGGTTTTTGCCCCAGGGAACATGACATGCAGTGATGTCACGGTGCAGGCCACATACTCCCATGCAATGTGCACGGACTACAACATCCCCCAATCATCTTGGCATGGAGCTGCCTTTCGCCCCATTTCTGCCAGGGGCCAGGTGAGCTATTGCCTCTGTGCACCTTCCCCCCCAGAGGAGAAGAGCAGTCCAGGGGATGCACGATCTTCCTTCCCCGGCCAACCATCTGACAGCCTGGATTGACTCCTGAATCCAGGCCACTGGCATTGCAAGCAGTAGCACTAGTGCCGTGCCAGCAGGCTGGCAGATTGATGTCTTCAGTATCTTAGTCCATACTCTAGATGTGGTCTCACCAGTGGCCTGCACAAGGGCAGTATAGCCTCCTTCTACCTACTGCTGATTCCTCTGGCTATACACCCCAGCATCTTGTTTGACTTCGCTGCTGCTTTTCTGCACTGCTTGAAGTGCTTCAAGTCACTAGTGATCATCATTCCTAGATGCTTCTCCTCCTCCTCCATTGCTGCTATCTGGACCCCATTCCAGGTAGTACTTGGTCCTTGGATTCCTGGCTCCAATGTACATAACTCTGCATTTCTTGGCATTGAAGCCAAGCTTCTAATTCCCTGATCACTTCTTAAGTTTTCTCAGGTCTTTCTGCAGGTCTTGTGTACCTTCCACTGTTTCCACACTCCTACAGAGTTTGGTGTCATATACAAACAGGAACATTTTGCCCTTAATTCCTTCCCCAATGTCATTGAAGAAAACTTTGAACAATGCTAGTTCCAGCATTGAGTCCTGCAGGACCCCTCTGGTGACTTCTCTGGTGCTAGATAACTTTCATTGTACCACCACCCCTCTGAGGCATGTCCATCAGCCAGTTTTCTACCCATCTGGTCATTTTCTCCCCAACCCCAAGATCCGCCAGCTTCCTGATCAACCTCTAGTGGGGTACACAGTCAAAGGCCTTGCTGAAGTCCAGGTAAAGGATGTCCACTGCCTGGCCCCTGTCCACTGCCTTAGTGGCTTAGTCAAACAAGTCAGTCATATTTGTTTGGCACAATCTCCCTCCAACAGACCTGTGCTGCCTCTCATCCTGCAGACCATTCTCCTCTAGATACCCTACCAACCTTTCCTTAAGTATAGTCTCCATGAGCTTGAACAGGATTAAAGCCAGATTGACTGGCCTGTAATTCCTTGGGTCATCACTGGGACTGCTCTTATGGAAGGGGAACCACATGTGCCATTCTCCAATCCTTCAATACCATGCCTGACTCCTGGGAACTATTGTTCAGGCCCGCCAGTGGCATTGCAAGCTCCCCTGCCAGCTCCCTCATTACCCTTGGGTGTATGCCATCCTGGCCTGGAGATGTGTCCACCTTCAGTGCCAGCAGCTCCTCCCTCACCCTATCCTCCTCTATCACTACATCTGTCTTCCCTCCCCTCCCCCTGCCCCTCTTCTCCACCTTGTAGGCACTGGACCATCTTTTTCCCTGGTGAAGATAAAGCAGAAGTACAGATTCTTTCAGTACCTCAGCCTTCCCCTGTTCTCCTCTACCCATTCATCACCTTTCACAATCCCATCCTTCTTGTCACTTCTTTTTTGCTTATGTAATGAAAGAAAGCCTTTTCCCCCCTTTTTCATTCCCTCAAATACCTGGAGTTCTTTTTTGCCTTAGCCTGCCACACTATCTTGTCTACCACCTTGGCCAACCTTAGGTAGTTTTCTTTATCCATCTCTCTCTCTCTCTCTCTCTGGGTCTTTCTGTACCTCTTGTAGGCTGACCTCTTTTCCCTCACTGCTTGAGCAACCTCAGAGCTGAACCAGTTGGGTGCTTTGGCCCCCAAGTTCTTCCCCTTGAGCCTAACACACTCTGCTGTGGCAGCCAGTATTTCTTTTTTGATGATGAACATTTTTTGTCCATCACCAAATCCATTTTGATGCCAGCCAGTTGCCTCTTTAGCACCGTGTTCATCTTCCTCAAGTCTGCCCTCTTGAAATTCAGGATTTTAGTCTTAGTGGGGATGCATTCTCTGCCTATGTCCACCCTGAACCACACTGTGCTATTGTCACTACCACCCAGGGGCTCATTGACCATTATTTCTTGCACATTTTCCCCATTTGTGAACACTAGATCAAGAATTGCCCCCTCTCTGGAGGGCTCCATGTTACCCTGGTCAGGAACCCACTCTGCATTGCATCTAGGACCACCTGACTCCTGGCACAGGATGTGGCTTGTATGCTTCAGTCCACCTTGGGCAGGTTAAAGTCTCTCACCACTACTACCTCTCCTTTCCACACAGCTTCCAGCAATTGCAAACTCAGCTCCCTTTCCCTTTCCTCTTCTTAACATAAAACCAGAGTATTATCATTAAACTTACAATTGTTCGTTCAGTGAAAACACCTTCTTTGTTGCAATATAAATGATTGCATCATCAGCTTACAGGACTTCAGTGGCATTCTCACAAGACATGGGTAGACCATTTAAGAATAAAAAAACAACAAGTTGCCCAATAAAGACCATGAGGGATGTTGTGTGCTATTGGGCATACAGATGACATAATGCCAATGCATTAATTTTAACAATCTATTTTCTATTCCTCAAATAACTTACTATCCAACCTAATGCTCATGCAAAAACACAGCAACCTGCTGCAGCCTTGACTCCAGGTGGAAGTGACTCACTTAATCAAATGCCTTGGTCAAGTTCACGAACACCATCCCTGCTGAGAAGCCTCGGTCCATGCTGTGGTATAGGTCATTCATGAACCAGGCCTAGGCATCCATTGTATTACACTCATCCAAAACCAGCATGCTCTGACCTTCGAGGCATGTAACAGACATGTTACATGTCACAAACCAGTGGCACCCCTCAGTAGAAATGTGAATGATATTTTGTGAGCAATGCAAAGGTCAGAGCATTCTAGTTTTGGGATGTGTTTAGAGTTTTGAGAGTTGTGGTTATCTGTTTCGCATGCTCCCTTTGATCACCTGTGATATTTCCTGGGTGGAAGCACTTTATTAAAAGGAGCCAATTAGGCAATGCACTCTATATTTAAGAGTAGCCACTGCAGGCACTTCAGAGCTGGGAAACTAGGGACAGAGACCAAACCGTGGGTCCCACCTTGACGACTTGATGGTTTGGCTTGCTTACATTGGAATTCCAATCTGATAACTAAGAGGGCCCTTTTTTCATGGAGTATAAAGTAAGAAAAGCCAATTCAGGCAGTTAAAATGTTTAATTTCTAAGATGTGCCATGTTTGGTGGGGGGGAGGGGGTGTTCATTGTGCTACACTCCCTCCGGGCAGCCATGCTGCAAGGGTGTTACTATTCCATACCCAGTTCCAGACAATGAGTCATCTGGTCATGAACCAGTTTTTCTTGTGACTTACCCAAAACAAAGAGCAACAAGTTGGGCTTATAATTCTCAAGTAATTCAACAGGACCTCCTTGTGAATGGGTACAGTGTATGCTATTTTCTATAAATCTGGAACTTGATGTAAGCCAAAGGACAGATTCAATATTTTTCAAGGGGCAAAGATGGTTCTTTGGCAGTTATTTTTAGAAATTGTGACTTGACTTGGTCAATGACAGGACGCTGTGTTATGTCTGTTTTACTTAAAGGGGAACAGTCATTACCAAGGGCCCCCACAAACAAGTATGGAGCTAGTTCCAATGTGCACTTTAGGTGGAAAAAATATTTTGGTTTACTCTCTCTTTACTGTAGTATAATAGATTCTATCACACTAATTTTGCTGAGTTGTAGGCTGGCATCTTCTGGGTTCTATGTGATAATAGCGACTGCACAAAGGGGATTGCTGTTATCCATGACCTGCATTATTGCCGAAAACAATTTCAATGATATGCAGAATAAGGCTACCGGGAATTGTGCATGTGGGGGGGCTGTGCTCCCCCCCATGGGGGGATGCACCCCCCGCACCCCCCTAAATAAAGATTCTCAACTCCAGGGGAAGTGCATCTCAGGGAGGGGGGCACATCCCAGCTTCAAAAAGAAACTAAGTCCGGCAGCGGTGGGAATCGCAAAAGAATACACCTGCCCCCAGTCCCAAACCTGGGACCTGCTCCATCGGAGCCATGCACACTACCCACCACACCACATGGCTGGCTCGGTGGAAGCAGGTTCCCCGTGGGTCACATACCTGTCCCCTGTCCCTCCACATCCTGTCGCCAACCCTCCCTTCCCATTGCCCATCCTAGCTTCACGATTGAAGCCGTCACCATCCCCCAGTGGTCGCCCACGATAAAAGACCATTATATGGAGATACGCCGTTATAGCCAGTCACCCATATTTAGTGCATAGCAATCATCACGGGCTACCCATCTTCTGTTACCATAAGTCTCAGAATCCCCTGCAGATGACATTAGAGCAATAGGCAGCAGTGCGAATATTCAATAGCATGCAGTGCATGCTAAGTTTATATATAAAGTATAGTGTAGTGGTTAAGCATACTGAACTGCAAACCTGAAGACTTGGGTTTGAATCCCAATCATCCCCCTCTTGCATACTGTGTGACCCTGAGCAAGTCACTTAACTTCCTTCTGCCTATAGGTCGCATGTTGCTTGAGTTTATATATATATATATAGTGTAGTGGTTAAGGATACTGAGCTGCAAATCTGAAGACCTGGGTTTGAACCCCAGTCAGCCCCAACCTGCATACTGTGTGACCCCGAGGAAGTCACTTAACTTCCTTCTGCCCCCAGGTTGCACATGGAAACAAGTTCTGGCTTAGTGTGTCTTTCCTGGTTAAACAATATTCCCTTTCACTTACCTTACATAAATTTCTGTAGCTATTCCAATCTGTCACGTTATTAGTTAATTTATTTTTCTCCCATGCTAAACCTTCTTGCCTTATAAAAGTTATTAAATTCTTACCTATTCAAGTATTTTCATTGCACCACTCCCTTCTTTGTGTAAATAGTGCATATTTTTCCAGTGATAAAAAAAGAGCTTTAAGAAATTATCTAATTCCAAATTCAGATCAGAAAAGGTGTCAAGTATATTCCCCTTCTAGTTCTGCCAGTTCTTCTCTAAATGCATTTAAAGCAGCAGTACTACTTAATAAAAATGTTCTTTTTATAATAGTTATGTCAACCGAGCCCCACAATTGACAAAACTTGAATCCTTTGTTTGTATTTATTTTTTTTTCTTTATATTCTTTATTTTTTTCTAACAATTTAGCACAAATCCTTGCCAGGAGTGCCACATGGGATTCTGAGAGAAATGGGATGCTACCATTCTCTCATTGGTTATTTTGCCTGATGCAGTTGGAATGCACCACCCCTTCCTTTGCCTGCTGAGTGTTTATAGGACAAGCAATGTAAACAAAGGGTAAAAAACAGGAAATGGTATGGGGGCTGCCATATTTTATGTGAATCCGCACAACATTATAAATGTATTAAAATTCAAGGGAACCAGTTATCAGAAAGTAGTAGTAAACAGCAAAAGTTAAATCTGAAATGTTAAACTACCAGGCAGTGCAAAAATCTGGGAACTGATGAATATGCAAGCAATAATACTCAACAGGGTGGGCGGTACTGGGCAATACCAGACCATCCAGGGGCGTAATGAGGCCCGACGCTACAGGCGGAGGATTTATAGCCCCTGGAAGGTCCGGTATTGCCCATACCACCCACCCTGGAGGGTATTATTGCGCTTAGAAATTGGGCTGACTGTGTCATTTTTTATAGGATTACAAAGAAATATAAAGTAATTCTATAAAAATGACTACAGTACCATCTTTGCTTCTTTTTGTGTAAAGTAGTCCCTGTATCTCTGGTACAGTAGTGTGCTGTTTCAGCCCCCCTCTCCCCTCTCCCATTAATGTGTGCCTTTGTTTCTCATTTTTTCAGCCACTCCATTGGTGATTTGTTTTCACATTTACTGTTAATAGAACCAGTAGGGGAATGTAGGACACAGGAAAGAAAGTCGTAAGGAGCGCCCGTTTGACAATCACAGTAAGTTGTGTACCGCAGTATTGTTTAAGCATAGCAGGCTGGGAGAGACACGTGCTGCACTTGAGGAGCGGTTTCGTGAATGAAGCCAAGTGGTCTGATGGGTTTGAAGTTACTTTCTTGGGTGCCAACTGCCAAGCGTCCACTTGAAATTATTAAAGAAATTAGGGAGATTGAGAGGATTAGTTTTCCAGTGTGTTTGGTTGGGGGGGGGGTTCCTCTCTTGTCCGTCCACTATGAGTGGTTTTGTTTTTCTGCAAGCGCTCGGCTGGAGGAGGAATGAGAGAGCACACTGACCTCTCACAGAGTCCTGCTATCCAAATTAAATTCAAATAACAAAAAAAGAGATAAGCCCATCTGATCTTGTGTGTGTCGATTGTTAGGAGCTGGTAGTGAAGTCCACAGCATTGGGTGCCACTATTTCTCGCTAAGCGAGACAAAAAAAATGGTGGATATTTCAAATCAAAATGAGAGGGATTTAGACAATTAGGGAGCAGGGTGAGCACAATGATACTTCACTGCGTTGGCATGGCTGGTACTTTTAACTTACAGGGCTCTCATTGTAAGTTAATGTACCCCATGTCAGCCAATGAGGTGCTGTATTTTCTTTACCCCATTGTCTAATTCCTGTTAACTAGTACTGCTGCTTTCACCCAGAATCCATAATCCTGCTAAACTGTGACACCTTAGATTGTTGTTTCATCCTCTCGTGCTGGTTGGGTCACCATGTTCTGGTTCACAGCCATGCCCAGAGACTGTACAAGGCCCAACTGGTTGAGGGGGTTGAGTTCATTCTTGTGTGGTAGGGGGCTTCATCCCAGAACAAATAATAAATAGTCCTGTGCCTTCACCCAGAGTGAATAAGTGGGCCAGATGTTGTGTGCAGTACCACCCACTGGGATGCAGTACCTACCCATCTCCCTACACTGGAGTGAACTACCCCCGGGGACCAGGAAGACAGTTGTTACCCTCATTAATAAACACTTTAATCAGGTTATACATCTGGGAACACATACAGAAGTAAAATTTAACAAATTAACTGTGTTTTTATTCAAGAACACAGGCCTGGTAGCTGGAAGGCAAGAAAGAGTTAGACAACTGCAAGTCACGTTGAGCTCTCTGACCCCATAGCAATGCCCACTGGGACCCACTGTACTGTGAGTCACTATCACCCTCTTGCATCCAACACAGTTTAGGAAGCACCCGCTTAATCAAGGGGCACAAAAAGATGAACTTTACTACACAGGATGCAGTAAACCTTTCAGCTGATACCAGTCATAAAACAACAATTTCAATTATGTCACAGAAACTAATGACTCTGGGCACCCAGGAATTATACTAGAGTCCTGGTGCAGGCTTGGTAGCTACACTGCCCAGGTTCTTTTAGTGGTGCACTTGATGAAAATTAGCAAGTTTGCAATTTAAACCCCAACAGGCCATAGCGTGGTAGCAGAATTTAAGGAACTTGAAATCCAGCTGGAAAAATGCTTGAAACACAACTGCAATCCAAATGCAGTAATGGTAATCCAAAATTGGAAAGGTACAAAGGCCCCATCAAGCAATGCCAGTCCTCACATGACATAGGGATGCTGCAGTTCAGTTGAATTAAGAGACAGCACACAGTAACAGGGTGAACAGCAGTCGGGAACAAGGCACAGTGGCCTGGGGATGAAGCACGTCTGACTCCCTCAGATGTCCTGCAGCAGCTCAGCCCTTCTGGCTCACACCTCTCAGGATGTAGCCCTTCTGACTTAGCTCTCAGTCATAGGAGCACTAGGCAGCAGCTTCCCAATTCAAAAGGAGTCCAGGCGCAACATCCATGGTGTGACTCCCCTCTGGATCAAAAGTACCCACCTGCTCAGGGAATGCACCTCGTGGCTCCCTGTTCCTTGATCCACCCCACCCGATAAGTGCTAGGAGGCCCCTTACCTGGCTCTAGAATAACCTGGGTAGGATGCAGTTCTTTGTTTCTGCTCTATACAGCTCAGCAGCTTCGATATGCAGCAGTGCCCCACAGGTTCAGACTCTGAGAAATTTTTTCTCTCAGGTGCTCATCTAACACAGTCTCTGAACAAAAATGTAAGGCCAGGATAAGGCTCACACTTAGTTTACTGAATGAACCCTTATGAGGGCTTGCAGGATTGCTGGCAATAGCAGCCTGAAACACCTCAGAGTCTCACTCAGACTTCTAAGGGCTCCTCGAGACCCTAGAAACTTCTTTTCCTAATCCTGTGTCCCATTGGACAGGCAGGACTGTCCATCAATCCTTCTGCCCTGCCATGTCTTCTGTTTGGCCCTCATGGCCTGCCAGCCCTTTATGGAAGGTCTGACAGCATCATCCTCCCACAGTACTTGTTGTTTGTTGCTGGGGATTTTTAGCCCTCTGACTGACCAAGCGTCGGAGTCAAGGGGCACAAAGATGGCTGCCCCCATGCTTTGCTGGAGGTCTTGTGCTCTTAAGTCTCAATGTTTATTTTTTTTTTTTAATTCTTTATTGCAGTGGTCAAACAAAAACTACAGAAATATCAGAGAAGTACAACCAGAATTGTCATCCATCTTTATATACAATAGCATGCTACTGACCACCAGTTTCTGCCCATAACTAAGTACCATAAGAAAAGAAGACGCTTCCAGGTCAGTCCTTCAATATGCAAGAGATTAGATATGGTCATAACACAATATAAAATGTGTTATCCCTGCCTGTTCTTACACACAATAAGCAACTCTGTTACTATTGTATGACCTGAGACCAAATATATTTCTATTCAAGCCAGGTAACCATCCTAGCCACACTATAACAATAATCACAATAAAAACAAAGAATAAACAACATTTAACTTGAGTGAGGCTATTTTGGCAATTGTAGCTCTGAAAAGCATGCTACATATCTAAGTATCATTCAGTGTATTTTGCCTCTTCTCTGGATGGCAGCCCCTGAGCCTGTCAATACTCCCAAGCCTGCTGGGATAAAACCAATCTATCCTCAAGCTCTTCTATTAAACCCATCAAAGGCAACCAAGCCCCCATCATTTTATCCACTTGTAAATGAAGATCTGCCATGAGTTTTTCCACACGATAGATATATTTAATTATGAAGACCCAATAATGTAGCATTGTGGGGCTAGGAGCTAGCCATGTTTTTGTAATTGCCTTGCCCACTGCTGCCAAAAGGTTACCCAAAAATTATTTGTGGAGGTTTGTTCTTTTCCCATTAGGGAGCCTCCCAAGAACTAGATGTTCAAAACTAGGGGTACCCAATATGCCTGCCATTGGAGCATATTTCTGCTCCACTTCAGACCGGAAGGGCTGCAGCAAAAGGCATTATCAGAATATGTGATAGGAAGTGCCTCTTCCCCACAACCCCACCAACACTGGTCAGAATTTTCCCTTGTATAGTGTTTTTTCTAATAGGGGTGAGAAAGTATCAACTCAGAATCTTCCATCTGAACTCTCTCCAGTTATTGGAAGCTGAAGTGTGAAAAACTACATCCCAAATACTTCTCCAATCCTGAGAATTAAAGCTGAGTCCAGACTCTTTTTCTCAGGCTAATTGATTTGGAGGGGGGGGGGGCAATTCCCTAGTGTGTATAAAAGTTTGGAAATGCAATGAAATATATTTCTTCTGCAATCATCCATCTGCGGCTTGTTCGAAGACTGAATAGAGGGGTGCAGGTCTGATTGCACATCCCTCACTCGATTTTCCGTCCTGAGGAATGAAACTACAGTACCTGAATGTACCAGAAGAAGTCAGCCCATCTTAACGTAAACTCTCTTTGCATTTCTGAAAAAGTTTTGGGTGTCCCATCATGCACAAACTACAACAAATGGACTTCGCCCATCCTCTTTCAATGGGAGAAGGTACCTTCCTTTTCCGAGGTGGGGGATTGAACTCCCAGCATTTGTCAATATGAGTGTAGGAGGTGAGAGATCCATTTCCAATGTCCTTCTTGACTGCTCCCCATACCCTGTAGAGCTGCTGAATCCAGGGACTGGAAACCATTAACAAGGCCAGTTTCTTCCCTTGGGTGTCAAACCCCACTAAGGGGTGGCTACCTAAATTACTACCAAGTTCCTGAGAAATCCAAACATTATCTTGATCTTGTTTCTTATAGGCTATCCATGGGAGAAGTTGGACCTTTTGAAAATAGACTCTAAAATTAGGAAGCCTTACACCTCCTTGGTTCTTGGACCACTGTAGATCTGTCCAGCAGATTCTGGCTTTGTGGTTACCTCAAATGAAGTGATGCATGGCCCTATTAAGTCTAACCCACTCAAACTGGGGTATGTTCAGTGGGAGTGTTTGAAAAAGAAATAAAAACCATGGGAGAACATTCATATGGATTGTGTCCACCTTACCCACAGGGGCAGAGTGAGGAGCAATTCCCATCTTTTAAGGTCAGTGAGGACCTCGGTTATAAATTTACCATAATTAGCTTGGTTCAGGCCCTTTCAGCCAAAGGGAGTATACTCCTAAATACTGGATCTGCTTAGTTACTAAGTTAAAGTGGATTAATTGCTTAAATGTCAGTGTAGGGGTTCCACTAATTAATACTAATTAAGTATTCCCTTCCTTAATTTTAAACCTGGATACTTTGCCATATAGCTGTAAAATATTATAAAGAATCAGGAAGGTGCGAACTGGAGGCACGATTCACAAAGTAGCCAAAATACCCACAGCTGCAGGACAAACCCGGCGCAAGTTGGTTGCCACCTGCGGACCCACAGGTTTCTGCAGTTGTCCCGCAGCTGCAGGTATTCAGAAAGGTGGAGCCAGATTACAACAGGCTCCATGATTTATGGCGACTTATGGGTGGTGTTGCAGGGAAATCTCCACAGCTGCGGCGATCTGTTACAGCTGATAGGACTAGCTGTAACATTGCCCATAACTACTGTGCTGTGGCTAGCAATCTCCACAGCTGCAGAGATTTCAGTCCACAAATGGAGTTATGGCATGGGACTTAACCCCAGAAGGCTTCATGAATCCAGCCCTGGATTTTTTATGTAAAACACTGTATCATCAGCATATAATAATATCCTGCCCCACAAACGTTAATGCCCTCAAGATCTGAGTGGGATCGTACCAGTTCTGCCAGTGGCTCAATGCTAAGGACAAAGAGCAATGGAGAAAGAGAACAGCCCTGCCTAGTTCACCACTCAAGTCGAAAGGTGTTCAGATACTGTTCCATTTACTCAAACCCTTGCTGTAGGGGCTGAATACAAATCCTCAATCCAGCCACAGAATCAATCTCAAAACCCATATTTTGTAAGGGTGGCAAAAAGGAAGTGCCAGCTGAGTCATTTAAAGGCCTTTTTGGCATCGATCATTATGATGATTTGTTGATACCTTGCTCTCTGCACCCCATGAACAATATTGAGATCTCTCCTAACATTTTCTGCCAGATGGTGATCCAGCATGAAGCCCGATTGGTCCGGATGAACAAGTTTCCGCAAGACTCTGCTCACTCGACTGGTTAAAACTTTGGTGAATAGTTTGGAGTCTACATTCATCAAAAAACTGGAGCAGTATGACTCACATTTATCATGGTGTTCCTTGTTTATGGATAACAGCTATAAAAGCTGACCGCCAGGAACTTAGCAAGTCATCTGGCTCCTCACATGCATTGAATACATTTGTCAACACAGGGATCAGCTGTTGCTTAAATGTTTGGTAAAATTCTGTGTCAAGTCCAACAGGGCCTGGCAATTTCCCTGTGGGTATGTTTTTAATTACCATCTCTATTTCCTCTGGTGTGATTGGGGCATCTAACATACTTCTTTCTGCCTCCGTCAGCTTGGGAAGTGTTATACAATTATGAAAGTCATGGATTTCCTCCTGTGCTGCCCTGTGATATCTTTTAGGTACAGTGACTGTTAATACCTCTGAAAGGCTGAAGCTGTTTCCCTAGTGGTAAAAACTTTAGTTTCTCTGTCCCTCCTCATGACCCATACCTTCTTGACATATCTATCAGCTTGCGCTTTGCACAGCCGGAATGCCAGGAGGCAGCCAGCTCTGTTACCCTGCTCGTAATATTTTTGATTCAAGTAATGGAAGTGACCCTCTGTCTTAACATCTATAAGTGCTTGGAGGTCTCTACGAACCTGTTGCAGCTCCTTATAAAGTTTTGGACACCTCAATTGTTTATGCCACTGTTCTAAGCTCCTGAGCCGAGTTTCTAAGTTAGTTTGCTGTTCGATTCACTGCTTTTTTAAACTGGAGGCATAGGGAATAATGATGCCCCGGATGGTGACCTTTAAGGCATCCCAATACCACTTCTTCCTAGTGTCTCACCCTTGATGATCCAAAGCATACCTTTGTATTATCTCCCAAATTAGTTGTTTAAAGTCTTCTCTGAACAGCAGGGAGGAGTTCATTCTCCAAAATGTGGCATTAGTCTATTCCCCTAACTATAACTCCACAGTTACTGCTGCATGATCAGAGTTTTCTTTGGGTGAATGGTACAGATGGTAATTTTATGTAAATCCACTTTACTACACAGGAAAAAAAATCTAGCCTTAAATAAGATCTGTGTAGATTTGAGTAAAAGGCAAAATCCTTTTCAGACAGGTGAAGTTCCCTCCAGAGATTCACTAATGCCAGTTCTTCCATCCCAGCCCGGACTTCACAGGCCATGAGCCTATTAGTCATCATGGACCCTGAGGAACGATTCCAATGGGGGTCAGGGACATCATCAATACCCCCTTCCATTAAGATTAGGCCCTTCCTGAAGCCTGACATTTCCAAAAAGACCCTTCTAAAAAAGTGGGGTGCCAACATTTGGAGCCTAGATGTTAATAAGGTGGATTTTTTGCACAAACATATCTCCTGAAACTATGACAAGTCTACCATTCTCTGCCACTTCTGAATGGAGTATCTTAAAAGGTGCATAGGTTACATAAGTATGGATTAACCCACAACAGATCATGGGTCTATCAGGTATTAATGTATAGCTGGGGGGGGTTGGATCATGAGGCCGAAGGTTCGACTCACTTTTGAGATGGTTTTCTTCCCTGTTACACATTTTGACAGCTTTGTTTTCTACTGCACTGTGGTGGTGTAAGCTTCCAGCTTTATCATGCTGCAAAGAATATGAGTAGATCTGACATGCTGAGTTGTCTCATTTCACAGCAATATTTAGAACATGTGCCTGTTCTAAAATAGAGCACGGTCACATATGCGGAAAACAGTTACAAGTTGACTTAGCTGGGAAGCTCACTTTTTTGACGAGGTATCCCTCTCAGATTTTCTTTGACTCCCTTTCCATGGCTCTGTATCTCCTCGACTTCCACAGGTGCACAAGCAGCTGAGGGGGAGGAGCAGATAGCTTGCCTTGGCAGGATCAGCGCATGGGATCTTCTTGCTGCGGGTAACCACGGTTCTTTCCACAGAACTCAAAAAGAAGAGTTTTGTGCTCCCTATCAGTCAGCCACTGAGCAAACATATCTACTGCCAATCAGTGCTCACATGAGTTTCTCATTCACTTCCCAAATGCTCTAAAGCTCTCTGTGAGCCGGGCAGCAGAGCGGGTGGACTTGGACAAGGCTGCGCGGTGTCAGCTTAGGGATGAGACCAAGCTACAGTACTGCATGAAATGCATGCATCCAAGTGAAGCACACTCTGTTTGATCTGAATTCTGAATTCTTGATGCTACAGCATGGTAGTACAGTCAGAAACATTAACATATAAATAGTTCACAAGACACAACATCACAAAAAGAAACTTGACCTGCAAGGATTTCCTAACTTTTTTGAAGATAGCTTTGAAAGTGAATGGATTAAACATTCCATGCTTTGTTTCAGCTTTTTTCAGTGTTTCTGTCTACTTCTTTCTGTCTGACACAGTGCTAGACACATTACTCCTTGACTTCACCGTGCAGATCTCTGCTGAGATGTCATTAATGATGCAGACTCTACTAATGTAGTCTGCTCCACAAACATCCAGCATGCTAGGGATTTAGTGTCCATTCAGGTGGATGGGTGGAAATATCAATACAGCTCCAAAAAAACAACATAAAAATGACAAGTGTGTGCATGCAGAGGATGTTAAAATAATAATCTTTTATTTCACTGCCAGAACAAACTTTGGAATGTCCGATTGGTTTGCTTCAGCGCTATTTCAAATATCTGACTGCCTCGTAGCTAGCACCAGGTATCTACACTCGTTGTCATGCGGATTTCTAACTTATAAACCGTGTGTGTGTTGGCGATTCTAGTTACTGTACCATACATTAATTGTAGCATGGGCATACATTAATTTGAGAATTAATGTATCCCCATCTGATCTCGTTTAGTCAATCAAATGTAACCCTTTTTCTTCCCCATGTTACAATAGAGGTTAATGCACTTAGTAGGTTAGTTGCACTTTTATTACTATATGTTTAGAAATTCACAAGGAGATTTCACCTTCAGGTCCACCAATAGGCAAGTAGTACAAGCTGTTCAAAGGAGCTATCTACCCTGTGCTAGGTGCCTTGGTCAGCAGTGGAGTACAGGATCACGTGCTCAGGTAGAGTGATGCAGCCAGAGAGAGGCTTTGTTTAGGATGTGTAAGAGTGGCAGCCTGAGAAGGCTTTGTCATGGGAGTTGGGGGGCCAAGTGGTGAGAGAAAAGGGGTTAGGATGTATAGGGAAGGGTGGTCAAGGGGTAGAAGGTGAAAGGGGAGGTGGCATAAGTGGGGGGTGACTTGAGATCAGAAAAGAGGAAGGGAGGGTAGTACAGGGTGGGGTGTAATAAGGGAGGTCAGTAAGAGGGTAGTAGGAGAGGATGAGGAGGTAGCAGAGGATGGCAATAAGGGGGGCTAGGGGAGGAGAGGGGGATAGGGATAAGCCTATGGTAATGTTACATAGGGAGGTTGGAAGGGGAGGTTCAGAGACTTTCCTTGTGTTTGAAATTAGGGCGGTCAGGGACTCTCTAGAGTTTGTGATTGGGTTAGGTTATGCTGGGGCACTTACAGGTACAAACGAGAGCTAGGTTGTACTTCCAAAGATAGAAGTTTCAGCCTTGTAGAAACAAGTATGAGGTACAGTAGTTAAAGTTACTTTGCTTGTGACAGTAGGCAAGCCTGGCCTGTACAAAGTATAGGTCAGAAAATGTCCCAGGCTGAGGGCCAGTAATGGAATGGCCTATTCGGCTGAATAGCAGAATAGCTTGTCAGTCCACTGCTCCCAGAGCTGTGAACAAAACATTCTCGAGCAATGTTTAGGTGACATTTCCCTCAAAATAAGAAAAGAAACAGGGGAGGGCCGAGCGCCCAACCTCCAGTTTTTAATGTCTCTCACCTCTTCTGCTCCCTTTGTATTCCCTTCTATTTATGGGTCATATACTATGCTAGATCAGTCGCAACACCAACTGGGGTAGAATGCCATGGCCAGTCCCAACCCCTTCCCCCCACAGTAAACATAACATCTGGAAAACCTGCACAGTGCCAGGAATCCAAATCCCTTCATGGGTCAGTGATACAGGTGCCCAGCTTCTGGCTGTCTGCTTTCCATCTGTCCTCCTATCAACACTCCTAGCTATGCGAAGCAAGTAAATGATCTTTAGTTAAAAATGAAGTCTGGTGGTGGGAGGCACCAAAAATAGAAAATTAAAAAAAAAGAATACTGTACATGATTTATTTGAACTCACTGAGAGTGACCTCAGGGACTATCACTCATGGCTCTGCTATGCTACACCACTCATGAGGTTTCCTGAGGTCACTCTCAGCTCATTCAGATAAATCATGTATTCAACTGCCATCCATTACATATCCCATATATATATATATATATATATATATATATATAGTATACTGGCGTGGTAGCGCCAATATAGTTAGGGTTCAGTAAGCACTTAAATGTTTTTTTTGGTTTTGTTTTTTTGTCGACTCTTTTTCCCTCTGGTCACGGATCAGGGGAACTCTCTCAGGCATCCCATCCTTATGTCTGGCTACCTGAAATCCACTGTGGTCTGTTGCTCTCACTCTCCCCCCACTGCCAGCACCCCCGGTTTAACCCACCTGGGGATGGTAGCCCGACTCCAACTTGGGCTCCTTAGAAGGCAGACTCTGGCAGCAGGTAGGGGTGGAGGTGGAGGAGCTATGAGGCCCCAGCTGAGTCAGATCCGGCACTGGGCTTGGAGGGTAGGTGCCGTTGCCTATCCCTCCGATCCGGGTTTTTCCGTTTTCTTGGCTAATGTACGTTCCCCAGCATGGGACGTGCAATGCCGCTCAGCCAGCAATGATGGTGCTCCCACCCTGCGTCCAGAGAGCAGCTGCCCCTCGTCAACCCCACTGCTTACTAGCTCAGTGAGTAGCAGTGCCGTCGGTCTCCACCGGGGGCAGCTGCTGCACTGAACTACCCCTGGATCCCTCCCTGAGAGAGAAGAGCAGTCCCTCGGATGCTCAATCCTCTCTCTCCCCCCTGCCGACCCCTGGTGGTCCGGGCTTGTTCCCGAACCCGGGTCACTGGCGTGACGCGAGGTGTGGCATCCAGCACCTCAATCCTCAACGCTACCGGGCTGGCCCCAAGCACTTTAATGTTAAACCTCAAATTTTGCACCTTAATCACTTTATCACTGTATGATGGATTTGCCTGAAATTTTGCATGCGTGGTCTGGTACCATAGGTCTCTGGATCTGGCAAGTCGCGTTATGGGTGGATGTAAGGTTGCGGAGCTGCAGAACGCAAAAAAATGCAACAAAAACTGACTTTTTGCATGTTTCTTTGCTTGCACCCACAGCCCACATGATTTGTCCATTTGGACTGAAATCTTCAGGGAAGATGCAGCCTTGGTCATTGATGTGGCTTTGGAAGATTTGGTGACAAAATATTAAACTGTTCAAAAGTTATTAAAAAAACAAATTTCCCATTCTAGTCAATGGGAAAAAAATATATGTTTCTCACGAAAGCTGCCGCCAGTACATTTTCCTTTCGTAAATGGCTCTTTTACTTTCATGCAGCAGCCATCTTGTTTTCAGTAAGCAAAAGAGAAAAATGCCTGACATTTAAATTTAGGACCCCCTAGGTAAACACTGACTGTTGAGTTTACCTAGTCGGGCCATGAGGATGCCAGCCCAATCTTTTTTGGGGGGGTAAAACCCCCCAGAAATGCCGTTTTTAAAATTGGCGCCCCAGTACTTTTGCAAATTGCTAAAAAAATTGCCAAGACACTGTTGCAAACATGAAAGTGTCATGCTGTTTTTTGCGAAACTTTTGCAATTTGCGAAACTACTTTGCCTAAAACCTGCAAATCTTTGCCGTCCCCTGGAACAAAACAGTCTGGGCTTTTGGACTGAAATTTTCAGGGTGGCAAGCCCTGGTCCCACAGATGTGCCTTTTGGTGGTTTGGTGCCAAAACAGTCAGTGGGCCCAAAGTTACTGAAGTTGAGAAATTTCCCATAGGATAACATCGCGGCGTTTATGATGCCTTTCGGCACCCGTATCTTGAAAAAAAAGTGAGATATGGCGTTTTCGCTACCAACAGCTTAGGCCATCTTTAGGTGGACTAATCTATGAAACAAGTTTGGAAAGCATAGATTACTCCAGCAGTTGAATTTCTTTCCTACTTGCTTTGGTTACGGAGATATTGGAAAATTAGTGTCACAAAGGTTCCAAGGGTGCCTTTTCAGTGAATTTCAGTGCTCATATCTTTTAAACCATGTAAGATATGGATTAGGTTGATTTACCTCACGTGAAGGTTACACTGTCATGATTACAACAATTTAATTTTTTTTCATAGCTGCTACAGTTGCTGAGATATTGGCAAATTAGTGTTACAAGTGTTCCTTACCCTATAGGGCTGCTGTATTGCTCCGTAGTTATGTGTAAGTGGGAGTGCAGGGCCCAGAGGGCCTGTGCTCCCACAGACACATATCATTATGCACAAATGGGCAGACTGGTGGAATCAACATGTGCCATTTACTAGTTATATTGCACTTTTTCAAAAAGTAAGGAAATTCATCGCAAAAATGTTGTTAATGCATCAGTTAGGGTAAAGCAACAAAAGTGGGGAAATGAGATGTTAGGGTTGAGCCCCTAACCCACCCATCACCCCACCACCCCATTCTCCACGACCGACTGATGCCGGAGTGTGCCATGGGGTTGTGAGGCCTAACTCTCACCCCATTCTCCTTTACTGTAGCATGTCAACCTGTTTACACATGAAATGGGGTGAGAGTTGTGCCTGACGATCCGATGGCACACCCTGGCATCTGTTGATCTGTGGAGGATGGGGGTTGGGGCTCAACCCTTACATTTCATTTCCCTGCTTTTGTTTCTTTACCCTAACTGATGCATTAATGAAGTTTTTTGCAATAAATAAATATATATATACACACACACACACACACACACACACACACACACACATATATATATACATACAGTGTATATATATATATATATATATATATATATATATATGTATAGGTATATAGTTAAAGTGACAAAAATAAGGAAAAGTGGCTTTAGGGTTTCCAACCTAACACCCCACCCTACTCTGTACACACCAACAGGTGTCTGGGGTGTGCCTTGGGGTCATCAGCCCTAACACTCACCCCATTCCATAAGTAAATAAGCTGAGATGGGTACAGCAGAGTGGGGTCATCATTATGGCTGATGACCCAAAGGCACACCCCTGATGGTTTTGGTGTGTGCAGGGTGGGGTATTAGGTTTGGAAACCCTAAAGCCTCATTTCCCTAATTTTGTCACTTTAACCCTAGCTTGAGCATTAACAAAGTTCTTTGTAATCTATTTCCTTACTTTTTGAGATTCTATAATCATATCCTTATTTGCCTGTGGGAGTGCATGGCCCTCTGGCCCCTGCGCTCCCATCCCTGCATAGACAGTAAAAGTAAGTAAGTAAGCAAAACTTTATTTTTATTGTGCCTTTCCAAAGTCAAGGTGCTGTACATTTTAAATACACAAACATTTTAAAAACTGAATTAAAACAATAAATACAAAAATAATTAAAAACAATCTGGTAGGCTAACGTAAAGAAATATCTTTTCAGCATGGATTTAAAGCTGTTGATGGTCAGGCATTCTCTTAACTGATGAGGTATAGAATTCCACAGGGTTGGTGCTGCAAAAGAAAAAGCACAAGCACCAGAAGTTTTTAAATGAACCCTGGGAATCTCTAGCAATTCTTCGTCGGTAGATCAGAGAGGACGAAGGGGGGAGTAGGGAGTCAGGAGATCGTTCAGGTAGTCAGGTCCCTGTTCATGTATGGCTTTGAAGATAAGCAAGCCAACCTTATAGGTGATCCACCACTGAACCAGCAGCCAGTGCAGTCCACGCAGCACAGGTGTAATATGACTGGTCCTTGATGTACCAGTCAATAACCTGGCTGCAGCATTCTGCACTAGCTGCAAGTGGCAGATGTCAACCCCAGAAAGCACTAGGTAAGAGGGCATTGCAATAGTCAAGACAGGTGGTAATGAAAGCATGGACCAATGCTGGAAAGTCATCCGGAAGAACCAGGTGTTTCACCCGGGCGATATTCCTCAGATGGTAGAATGAGGATTTAACCACGGCTGACACCTGAGATTTCAGAGTCAAGCCATTATCAAAGATAATGACCAGTTTATGCACTCAGTCTGAGTTAGTGAGCTGAACACCATCAAGCCATAGGCACGATGCATGCCCAGCCCCAAACCTGCCCCCAGGTGACCTGGGTCCACTACCTTCACTTCAGTCTTGTCCAGATTCAGTTTCAGCCAGCTAGTGCTCATCCAGTCTTTGAACTCGGAGAGGCAGTTGTTAAGCATGGAAGCTGCATCAACCTGTCTGGGTATAAAGGACATATATAGCTGAGTATCATCTGCATAGCAGTGAAAACTCAAGCCGTATCACCTAATGATATCTCCCAATGGCAGTATATACACTGCAAACAACATGGGTGCCAATATGGAGCCCTGCAGCCACCCACAGGGCAGGGGAAGGGCATCAGAGGAATACATTCTGGTGACCACCCTCTGAGACCTGCCCACGAGGAAAGATCGAAATCATTTGAGGACTGTACCCAACAGCCCACAAAGGATCCGCAAAGGCTCCAAGAGCACACCATGGTCCACAGTGTCAAAAGCTGCTGAGAGATCAAGAAGGATCAGGATGGTATGAGCCTTTTGATCTCTCACCATTAGGAGATAATTTAACACCCAGACAAGGGTGGTCTCCATGCTATGTCTCCTCCTAAATCCAGAGTGGAGAGCTTCATAGACATTGTGGGTCACAAGGTGCTCATCTAATTGCAACGCAACCACCTTCTCAATAACCTTACCCACAAAGGGCAGGTTAGAGATAGGCCAGTAGATAGCTGGACAGTTGGGATCCAAGGAGGGCTTTTTAAGAAGTGGTCATATGACCACCTCCTTGAGGGGATCAGGAAAGACCCCCTCTCCAAGGATCTCCAGACAATTTCAGCTAGGATCGGGCAGATAACATCTACACACCCCACTAAAAGGGGGGTAGGGCCTGAATCCAAACTACAACTAGTTGGGTGCAAAGCCTACATGATCTTCACAATGTCCATGAATTCCAGCTGGCTGAAATCTGTCCAGACAGACTGGGTGCTCACTACCTCCCATCAACCTCCACAACCCCATATAATGAGAGCCAGTCCGATACCAGACCTGATGCTGGCAACCTTCTCTCTCAAGAATTGAGCTAGCTCCTGACACTTAGCCTGAGAAAAAGCTCTTCCAGACTAGAGACAGATTGGATTGCACAATCTGTCAACAGTTCAGAAAAGCTGAGCTGGTCCATTCTGTGCTGCAGAAATCTCCCTGAACAGAAACTCTGCCTTCTTACTGGTGATTTCTGATTGATAGCACTTATAATGTTCCATCAATTGAAGCCTGTCAGCATCCAAGCCAGACTTCCACCATGCTCTCTCCATCCTTCGGCCAACTCACCTCAACTGCTTCAAGGAACCATCGAACCCAGGGGACCTTGGGCAAAATAGTGAATGGTCGAACACAAGCAGGCGCAATCAAGTCCAAGGCATCTCCCACTGCCTTGTTATAGGCCAGTACTAGATCCCCTGGACTCATGCATTCACCCAGCAATCCCGATAGGCCCAGGACTGCTGCTAGACCATCTGGGGTAAATCCCCTTAAAGGGCAATACTGGACCATCTCCATAGGGTAGGTCCATTGGGGGGAGCCCCGAAACTGAATCCTATGGTGTGATGGTCAAACCAACTGACAGGTTCCACCCCCAAGTCTGAGATCTCCATTCCAAGGAGGAACAACAGATTCAGTGAGTGACCCCCTATATAGGTAGCAGAGGTAACCACCTGTGTAAGGCCCAGAATTGTCATTAGCTGGAGGAGATTTTGACTAACTTGTGAGAGTTCATTGTCTACCCAGGCATTGAAGTCCCCCAGAATTATCCATCGGGGAGACTCCAATACCATGTCAAAGATGAAGTCCGCTATCTCCTGCAGGAATTCTCCACCATCACCTGGTGGATGGTAGATGAAGAGTATCCTGCAACCTACACCCTCTCCCATGATACACTCAAAGGATCTGGTAAACCCCACTGGAACATCCAGAAAGCTCAGTTCGGTCTTAAAAAAGATGACTTCACCCCCGCCCCTATGATCCAGCCTCAGGCAGTGTATCATTGAGAACTGATCCAGAGCTGCAGAAGCCAACATAGGGCCTGCATTTTCATCCAGCCAGGTCTCAGTGATACATGCCAGATCCACCATTTCAACAAGATCAGCTTTAATAGCTGTCTGGTTCCTAATGGATCACCACCCGAGTTGGATGGGATGCTGAGGACCTCAACTCCTAGCCAGCAACTGCTGAGCCCTTGGGTATGGGGACAAGATAGGGAGTACCCCTGTTCTGACACCATTTCACCCCAGGGCATCTCCTGGTCCCCACCACCTCAATTTGCCCTCCCCTTTCTATTCCCTCACCAGACCCAGTTCTCCCCCTTCTCCTATGCCTCCTGGCAATCCTTAAAGCTTGAAACCATTTGTAGGTCTCAGTTGGTAAATAGGGACATTCAAAAGGATGCAATTCCCTGAGTCTGGTGGGGGAATACTGCATAGCTATGGAAGCTCAGGGCCCTCTGGGCCTTGTGTTTCCATTTATAGGACAGCAGTAATCAAACTGTCAGCATAGCCATGTTATTACCCACCTCATGTACCAAGTACAGAAATTGTTTGAATCCCTGCCAGAACGTAACTCTCCACAACCACAATGCCATTCCAAGCCACAGGTGCGAAAACACATTTTGGCCAGGATTTGAAAAATGACAGCTGTGACATACATGAGGTGGGGTAATAAAAAGGCTATGTTAAACATCTGGGATGAAAATATTAAACATTTCCAAAGTTATGAGCGTGCATAGTGAAATTGCAACTAATGGTCATAACTTTGCCATTTTTAATCATTGTGATCCCAAATTTTCAACATAGCCTTCTCATAACCCCTCCTCATGAACAAAGACAGGAAAAATGATCAAATCCTGTCCAAAAGGTGATTTTGTCAAAAGGCAACAAAATCACCTTTCATGCAGGAGTTAAGTAATGACAGTCATATTGTTCATGAGGTGGGGTCCCCAAAAGACATGTTGAAACCTGGGGTTAAAATCTCAAAAATGGCTAAGTTATGCATAAAAGTTGAAACCCCCATTGAAATACGCTGAACCACATTTACCTTAATTTCTCATATTGCAGTAGCTGGTTCCAGCAGCAAGACATAGAAACATAGAATTTGATGACAGATAAGGACCGCTTGGACCACCTAGTCTGCCCATTTCCCTACCTGATTGATAAGCTGCAGATTCAAGTTAACCAACAGCTTACTTCCTCCTACCCCCACTAGAATTGCTTTATGTCTGTCCCATGCACTCTTGAATTCACCCACTGTTCTTGACTCCACAACCTCCTTAGAAAGGCTGTTCAATGCATCCACAACCCTCTCCATGAAAAAATACTTTCTAACATTACCTCTGAGCCATCCCCCCTCTATCTTCAAATTGTGCCCCCTTGTTCTTGCACATCTCTTTTTCTGAAATGTCTGACATGTCTTCGATCGGAGAGTGGGTCTCAAACCTTGGACCTGTTCAGGTGACAGAGGGTGTGTGGGGGTATACTGAGGGTGTGTGGGGTGGTCAGTGCTGAGTGGGAGGTGGAGGTGGGGGGGGCTGATCAGTGAGGGACCTTTTATTACAGGTTAAAAAAAACATTGAGTGACCGTTTTCTTTATTTCAGGTTTTAGCTGCATAGGGAGAGTGTGAGGGGAGGGGTGCAACTAGATACAGGGAATATGAAAATGTGAAGGGGGATGTGATTGGTGAGTGGGGGATGCCACTAGCCACATGGGAAATGGGGAATGGTGATCGGCAGGTGGGGGGTACCAGTAGACACCAGGGAAATTGGGGAATGGTGATCGGAGGGTAGGGGGGAGGGACTGCTACACTACAGAAAAGTATTACATATGGGATCGGTGACCATGGAGAGGGAAGGGGAGGGACCACTACACTATGGAAAATGAATATTACATATGGGATCAGTGACCGAGGAGGGGGGGAGGACCCCTACACTATGGAAAAGTATTAAATATTGGATCGGTGACCAGGGAGGGGGGAGAGACCACTACACTATGGAAGATCACTATTACATATGGGATCGGTGACTAGGGAGGTGGGAGGGACCACTACACTATGGAAAATGAATATTGCATATGGAATTGGTGACCTGGGAGGGGAGAGGGACCACTACACTATGGAGATAGAAAATTACAGGGAAAGGCTGGGAAAAGGCTTTTTTCTGTGTGTTTGAAATCCTTTTTTGTGACTTGTGATCCTTTCTGGTTTGAACGAAAAAGGATTCATGAAAAAGGATCTTAGCGAGTAACGAAAAAGGATTGAAATAGTTAAAGAAAAAACGTTCAGCGGCCATGGGGGCTATAACAAATTACTAAGTGAAGCTCATCAGCTCCCAATGAGCAAGATACATGTTTGGATGTCTGTAAAAGACATCCCTGGACAGTGTTACAACAGTTTGTTGTGTAAATAAAGACAACAAGATGGTGGCTCATGAAAAAGGATTTTTTTCTGGCAAAAAAGGATTGGCCCCTCATGAAAAAAAATCATTTTTTGTGAGGCCAAATCCTTTTTTGAACCCATTCCTCTATCCTGAAAAGTGATCTTTCCATTGAAAATAATGGAAACTTAAAAAATTTAATAGACTTTGCAACAGATTAATATTTTTTTACCAAACAAATGCATGGCAGTTCTGTTACCCAAGCTGTTTCTACCAATAAACATTCGCACCAAAATTCCACAGTGTCTGGGCGCAAGGTGATGAGGAAAAAAATGCAAAAGGTGGCAACTTTTTAAGGATTTTCCACTATCCAGATCTCAGAAACCACACCTCCAACTGGAACAAAACTTGCCACGTCAAGAGATTTACCCCATGGGACAGCACATGTCAAATTTTGTGCCAATCCATTGATGGGTTGCAAAGTTATTAAAGTGAAAATGTTGAGATTTAACATTCAACAGGCTACTCAACCCTAACTATAGGGGCACGACTGCATCTCTGTAGTATCTAATATGTGCTGACCTAGCAGAAGATATCAGAAATATTTCCAGCAGTTGTACTTGACCTTTGCTCTCATGGGTGGTGTAGCCATGAATGACATCAATGGAGGTCAAGTACAATGAAAGAAGATAGTTTTGATATCTTCTGTTAAGCCAATACATATTGGATGCCCTGTATATATATCACTGTGTTATATTCCATCTACTGTCAAAACCCAAGCACCACTTCATCCATTTTGGCATTTCAGCATGTTTGGCAAGAAGAAATGCAATCACAGATCTTCAGAGCAGGGGCCAGCCTGGTGGAGCAGATGGCTCAGGCACTGGATGCCTTACCTCATGTCACACTGGCAAACCGGATTCAAGAATGAGCTTGGGTCATTGGAAAACCAGCACGGGGGGGATGAGGGAGCAGGACTGAGCAGCCAAAAGGCAGCTCTCCTCTCCTGGGGAGGCACCCTGTCACCCACCGTAGTTCCACCAGCCCCAGATGGAGGTCTGAGGGTAGTGTAGGTGGGTGGGCAGCAAGTAGTGAGACAGCGTCCAGGTAGTGCAGCATGTGCATGCCTCCACATGCACATGTGTGGCAGGACAAGGGCGGGAGAAAAATACATAGGGGAAAATTGGGGGATAAAATATACATAGAAAAAAAAAAAGAAATATTCAGTGCAGTTTGTTAATGAGTAGCTATGACCATGATGTCTTTAACTACTGAAATAGTAATACTGTCTGAGTGTGGCATCCTTAACCAGTGACATCTTCTGAATATGACATCATTAACTAGTGATACTGTATCTTCTGAATGTGACATAATTAACTAGTGGTATTGTTTGATTATGAAATCCTTAACTAGTGATATCTTGATATATTTTAAGTTACATAAAAGATATCTTTTGTTATGTGTGTTTTTAGGTGTCAACAGGCATAGCTTGTTGCACCTCCTGTAGTCACTGGTACTCTATTCTGCATTCACTAAAGATAAAGGTTACATTTACTCTGAGTAATTTGTTCCTTTTTTTAAATTCAAAGTTTATTAACTTTTTCCAACACAGCTTTAACTTGAAGGGATCAGCAACACTTTACAGAGACATATCATTTGACAGTCAACTCCATGCTAAAGCCCCTGCCCTTAGCATCCCCTTCCCCCCAACACCTCCCTCAGCTTGGCACTTCACCTCCAGAGAACCAGATAACATGGCAAAAAGGAACATACATACCAGTTACATTCAGATAATGTAAAAGCATAAATGTAG
Source organism: Neoceratodus forsteri (assembly GCA_016271365.2). Lineage (NCBI taxonomy): Eukaryota > Metazoa > Chordata > Ceratodontiformes > Ceratodontidae > Neoceratodus > Neoceratodus forsteri. The sequence continues at coordinate 1,696,013,001 of CM057449.1, read as the reverse complement.
CCAAAACAATCGGAAAATTATGTAACTTTTTATTGTGAGGCCCCAGTCTGAAGAAGATATAAAGTGTGTTGACTCTCCCATACTTTCTTATAACGGGGACGAGATCCTCCCAGACTAGCTTTCATTTGTTCATTATGGAGATTGAATAATAGATCTTGTAGCCACTCATCATAAGTAATGGTGTGGGCATCAAGCCAGTAAAGCAAAATTAATTTTTTAAGGGTAAGCGCTGTCATGTCTATATGATATGTACGGTTTTTAACTGGGATTGTGGAGAGGTCCCCCTGAAGGCATATCTCCGGTAAAAATAGTTCCCCAAGGCCCAACAGAGAGTCAGCCCTATTCCTGATTAGGTCCCATAAATTCTTAATCGAGGAACACTTCCAGAATATGTGGACCAAATTCCCTTCGGCTTTTTGACATCTGAAGCAAAGAGTGTCTAGCAATCTACCTATCTTGTTAAGTTTGACAGGAGTCAATACATATCATTTAATATTCTATACTGTGTAAGCTTCATCCTATCTTGAGAGACATATCTGAAGGAGTCTAAATGAATTGATTCCCATTTTTCAGGAGAATTTGGGAAAAAAGAATTCCAGTATCGAGGGACCCCACCGCCCATATCAAGCATATTTGTACGTAAACGAGCATATATTAGAGATACTGCATGGGGTTTCCCACATAATGGACTCAGTGATTCCAACCAGGCACAGCCCTCGTCTAAGTTTCCAGTGTCCGGAAAAATTTTTATCAAAAGATGCCTAAGTTGCGAAACCTTGAAAACCTGTTTACGATCTATGGAATAAGACGCCAGTATAGTACCTGAGTCTGAACATGAACCCTCAGAGAACAAGTCCCCAACACAGGCCCTGTTAAGCTGAAGAAGCCACAGAGGAGAAATGGTTTTGCCTCTAATTCGGAGATCCGGGTTGCCAACTATTGGTTGTCTGGGATCCTTGATATTCTGGCATTTGAGGAATGCACACAATTGACTGTGTACTTTGAGGGATACTAACATGGGGGAATTACTTAACCCTCGGGGGGGGAGACTTCTGATGGGAACATACAAAAGAGCTTCTTTAGCAATATTCAGATTATCAATTATCTCTCTTTCCAGCAGTAGCCATTCCAGTGTGTATGATGCAGAGGCAATCTCTTCCTGAGATATAAACCATCTTAAGTACTGAGTCGCCTGGCTCGCCCAGTAATACATATCGAAATGCAGTAATTTAAGGCCCCCAGCCTGTGTGGATGCTGCCAATTTAAGATAGGCATGTCGAGGATGTCCTCCCCCCATATAAAAGAGGAAATGAGCATGTATATTTTAATATCACAATTCAATAAAGAAATTGGACGGTAACTACTTGTGAGTTCAGGATCTTTATCTTGTTTGTGTAACACAATTATAATTGCTTCCAACAGAGAACTATCTAAAGGATTCCCTCCCAACATCAGTAGAGGATCCTTTTCTCTAGCTATGGTCTGCTCCTCCCACCTTTTCTCTCACATGCTCTATCTATCACACTTCCTATCCTATCTTTTCCCCTCCTCATTTGTTTTCTTATTGATGAAAAGTGTTCATTTGGTAATTATCTGTCCTTGCACAAATGTCTTTGGTACTTGACTGTTTATGTTTCTTTTTATTCCACAACGTACTTTATTGTGCCACTCGTAACCTTTTTGCTTGTACTTAATTTGACGCGGAACCTTTGTAAAAGAGCCTTGGCTCAAAGGTATTAATTTCTAGAATACAATAAACAATAAACAGCCAGTCAAAGAGACAGGACAGCCAGGGAGTGATTTGTTTGCTGAATATTTTGTAGAAGTTAGGGAAGTATCCATCTGGGCCCAGAGCCTTATCAGCTGCTAGTGAAGATATAGCTGATTGAATCTCCATCTCAGAAATGAGGGCCACTAGAAATTCCTGTTGAGACTGTGTGAGAGATGGGAGATCAAGTGGGGAAGATATTGTTCCACAGCTGCAGCAATGGGTCTGTTAGGCATGGGTTTGTATAGATCCCCGTAATAACCCGCACACTTAGCAGTGATATCTTTGGGAGCCAGGCAAAGGTCACCCGTATGTTGGGATCTTATACTTGGAACAATTCTGGAAGACTCTACCTGTTTTAACCTTAATGCCAATAGATAATCTGTTTTCTCCCCCTGATCAATATATTGCGCTCCAGTTTTTAAACTAGCATATTCAGCTTTCTCCCAAAGGAGAGAGCTGTATTGGTCCCTCAGCCCCACCAATAACAGTCTATCATCTATAGAAGTTGTAGGAGACAATGTTGCCTCCAAAGTGCATATTCTGGATAAAAGTGAAAGGGATTTTTGTTCTCGTTCCTTCTTCCTGCGGGAAGCTACCTTAATGAACACCCCTCATAGTATTCACTTCAGGGCTCCCCATTCAAGTTCTGGCCTTGATGTGGAGTTCCGATTAACTTTGGTATATTCTTCTATTTCTTGAATGATAGTATCTACTATTTTAGGTTCTTTAAGGAGCTGATTATTCAGCTGCCATAAAGAATCAGATGATACATCTGGTGTCAAGAACAGATCACAGGTTACCACTTAGTGATCTGAGATGACCCCCGAAGTTATCCCGCTGACACTACCCCTTGCAGGAGTGACTGGCTAATTAAAAAATTATCTATCCAGGAGGAGGTCCCCTGGACACTAGATCAGAATGTAAATTCCTTTAGTGTAGGATACAGAGTTCTCCACGGGTCCACTAATCCCAGATGATCAACCATCTTTCTGAGTGCACGTTGTGCTGGGGAGAGGCCCTGCCTCTTAGGGGTGGATTTATCTAGATCAGGTGAAAAAGGTAGATTCCATGCCCCCCCATAATACATGGCTAGGTGGTGTAAGGTGCCAATAACTTTAACAAATCCATGAAAAAAAGGTGAGAGTAATTATTAGGACCATACATGCACCCCAACAATAAAGAGGTTCTCTCTAAAGTGCCTTTAACAAATAGATATTGTCCCTGTGGGTCTCCAATGCAGAGCTGTATTTACCACTATGCCAAATACGCCTGTGCGTAGGGCCCAAGCTGTTGGGGGGCCCAACTCCCGTGGTGCGAAACATCACTTTAAATCTTTATTTTTGTTTTCCACTGCCACCGCGGCCCTAGCCCGCCCAGATGGATGTCTGACTATGGGAACAAGGGAGCCTGTAAACACATAATCAGTCGAGAAATGTACTACTACTGAGTTACCATTGTGTGAGAATCCATGCCTACAGACACAGTAGCTACTAGCTAGTGATCTGAGGCTGTCCCCCTTCACCAGCTTGCTGCTTCCACCAGTAGTATTCTTGAGAAAGCAGTGAACACACTTGGTCCACCATTTCCCTCACCCGACTGATGCTGACCTATGAGCTGCTGAGGCTGCCACAGTGTAGTTACCAGTCAGTCCATACCTAGGTGCAGGAGAGCATGTGCGGAGGACGGAGCTGTTTGGAGTGTGAGTGGCAGCAGCTAAGAGCATTTGTAACTTTTCATCCGCCACCATTTCAGAGGTCGTTGGAGACTGGAGACAGACAGAAACACTGAAGAATTGCCCTTGAGAGATTGATCAATTGCAGCCTGGCTGGATGGCAGTGATGGTAGGGTGGATTTTCAGAATTGCCACAGTGTTCTTTCCTGGCTTATAAGTTAATTTTATTTGTGTCCCCGACCCCGACCATCCCACTCCGACTCGCCTACTCTAAGTCACTTTCTGAGTCGTCTGACTTGGCCTGGCCGCACCTTATCTACCTTGTTTATTGCCGGTGCCACTCATTTATTTATCCAGTTCTCATCTTCAGTTCATCATGCCTTATTGCCTTGGCCCTCGGAGCGGAGCCTTAGCCCCTGGAGAGTGGAGTGATGTGTTGACGACTCCGAGAACTGAAGAAAGAAGTAACTCACAACCCCACATGAATATTATAATTTTTATTATTTTTTTATGTTTAATTGAATTTGCTGTTTGCATTAGCTAGGCTTCCTCTTACTCCTCCTTGTATCTGCCTACATTTGAAGGAGCTTGCTTTGTTTTGAAGTTGGACAGCTTGCCAGGTGCCAGCCTTGCCTTAATGACAAAGTTAAAGTGAGCAGAGATCTCCAGGTTAGAAAGTAACATCCCTGGCTGGCTTGTTGTCATCTTAGTTTGCCATCCACCCATCCAAACTTAATTTGTTGGACTGGATAATTTATTTGACAAGGCCTAGTGCCTGCCCTGCACTTAAGGCTGGTCTGTGGCACTACTAGTGGCCACAAAAATGCATCATAGTGTACTTAAAACTCTATAGTTTCTGGGGCATAGACGATCCTAGATCATTCACCTGTAGCTAAGATTCTCCACCCTTGCACATACAGTACATGTTTTAACAGAAAATGAAGTTTGGAGCCTGATCTCATGACTGGAACATTTTACATACGTACTGTATGTGGATGTAGTAGATAGCTGTATTGACTTTCTTAAAGTGGTTCAGCTGAGTAAGTGCAATAGTCAGCTTTGGCAGAGTGATATTAAATGTTGAGTATCAGGTTTTTCATATGTGAGAATCTGGTTCTAAAGAGTAATAAAAGGCTTGGGATTAACAGCAACATGTACAAAATGAGGACTGGGGTGGGGGGCTCTGCTTTAATAAAACTGAGTTTAAAAAAAAGAAAAATATTCCTTTAGGTTCTTAGGTATTGTGTACCTGAATTTGAAAATCATACAGTTTCAGCTACTGATTGATCTGTTTCATGTTATGATATTGCTATGGTATAATGAGTGAGATCAGATGTATTACTGTACGTGACTCTCTGGTGCCTAGTGGCGGGAGGGGGGTCTGGGAATCGGTGATGTAATTTACTTGGTCTCTGACTCTTTGTTGTACTGTTTATTTTTCTGCCCTTGCTCAGCCAACCGGTTGTGTGTTCATAACATCATGACATTCTGGAGGATGGATCAATTCAGATTCAGATAATACATTCATTTTAATAATATAAAATGTAATTATATATCTAATAGCATGTTTTCTTTATTTGTCTTTTTATTTTGACTGAATGATGGATATATTTTTTTAACATAGGTTGGTTGGAGTTGGAGTCTGATGATTTTAATTGAATATATATTTAATGTTTTCTACGGTAGGGTAAATTTAGTAATGATAGTAAATTAAGGTAACCCAAGGTTGCTGTCATGAAATGTGACAGTCGCAGTCCTGTTATTGTAACCAATTATATTTTAATTTTGGGAACTGATTCTGAATATTGTGTTTTGCGCTGGGCTGCTTTACTCAATCACTGTCTGCATGAGACTGAGAGAATATTATTTATGGCAGTAGCTTAGCAGCAGCAGACATAGTTGATTTAGACTCTGTCTGAGTCTGCTGCCACTGCTACTACTACTTTCAACATCTCATGGCTGGCTAATGGAGTCATGCAGTGATTAAAATAAGGTAAAACTAGGTATGGTGTGGTGAAGCATGTTCACTTGCAGTGTGGTCATCATAAAGTGCTGATCCACGGTGCACCGCTGCTACGTGGTGAAAGGGGGGGCCCTTACATAGTACTGTGCACAGGGCCCATGGCAGTATAAATCTGGCCTTGCTCCAATGATCTGTTCAGATTTAAAGGGTATATTCCTGGCTACTAGAATGGTGACCCCATGGTTCTGGGAACTGTTCTTTGCATTAAAAACCTGCCCTACGTACTGTCTGTGGAGGAGGGCTCCCTCCGACTCCAAAAGATGGGTTTCTTGGAGAAACATGAGTCCTCCTTTAAGCAAGCTGATGTGCTTCAACACCTGATACAATTTTAATTTATTGTGGAGCCCATATACATTCCAAGACACAAATTTCTTAATACCTGCCATGATCAATTGGAAAAAACGTCAGAATCAAGCACCACCATGTATCCTGTTGTATGAAAAACCACGTCCCTAGTGCCAAGCTGTCACCCCTCCCCCATCCCCACTGTAAAATGTCCCCCACCCCTCTGTGCTCCGTAGCCTTCCTTGCTGTCCCATTGTCCCACTCCCTCCCACAGATCCCTTCAGCAACTTCAGTCTCCCTTTCACCCCAGTTATGTATTAAAGGCCCATCAGGAGGACCCCCCACATACTTTATAGTGCACAATACCTTCCACTGGGCAGCATCTCCTCCCCACCACTCCCCTCAACCCTCCATATTGTTCCATAATTTAAATGCTTCACAAATGCTGCTTCCCTTAATGTAAAAAGTTTTCTCCCATACCTGAACAAGCAGTAAACTGAGGGGAGTCTACTAGTCTCTTAATATAACAATCCTCTGTTCATTTCTGCACATCACATATGTATGAGGAGGCCATCGTCGTGGCCACTACCCCAGCTAAATTTAGTCATACTTAAAAACAAAGAGGGAGTTATGGCCGAGGTAGTAAGACAGAAGACGCCCCTTCCCCAAAATAAATCAACTGCCCCCTTCCTAACACCCATCACTCACACCATCTCATTGCGGTTTGAATCTCTGAAAGCCCCAGCTGTTTTGGTAACTGAGTTTGCAAGGCAAGAACACAGGCCTTTAACAAAAATATCCTAAACCCCTCAATATTGCCTTCATAATATTGGTATAGACATTCCTTGAAGGTTAATGTTCCAAAATCAAGAAACAGAAACATTGCTAGTACACTGGTGACCTAGATACTAGAATGTCCAGAGAGTCACTGTCTGCACCCTGCAGTCTAGGAGCTGCTCGCACGTGGACGGACGAGAAAGAAAAACACTCTAATGTGCATCAGTCCCCGAATCCAAACAAAACCAAATATCCCTGATTAATGATTATTGTCCAAAAGGGTTTTGTACTGCCCCATTGTATCTCCACTTGTAGTATAGAAACAAATGCCTTACATCGATACCTCCTGAAAGTTCCAGTGCAGAACTAATCATACATGCTCAGCTTCCTTATAAGACATGCTTAATTGTAGATCCCCACAATTTCAGATTAGGCTCTCACCCATCTCTGAAGAGGTTTGGAAGCAACTTTCTCAGCTCAAGCTCCGCAGATTTTGGGTCTTCTAAGGAGACCCATTTCCCTTCAATTGAAACTTGCAAGGTTATCTGGACACAGCATCTGAAAACAGATGTTTGCCGCTAGCAGCTTGGTCACCATGTTGTGAAATTCAGCTCTCTTCTGCCTCACTGGTGGGGGGAGATCCTGGGTAATATGAATTGGGGATCCCTCCCAGAGCACTTCCTTCAATTCTTTGACCTTAGCCAGCAGATGTTGGTGTTCCTGGTAAATCAGGAATCTGAAAATAAAGGTCCTGGACTAAGCCCCTGGCAGTGGCATAGGCCTCAAAGCTGGGTGAGCCCTTTCTACGATGTACCCAGAGCCAAGGGAAGAGAGGCCAGCTATTTTATGGGATAGCTTTTGTGCGAATAGGACTGCATTAAAGCCTTCTTCCTGCTCCAGTAACCCAATAACCACGACATTGTTGCAGCAACTTCTCCCCTCAAGATCTTCTACTTTGGCTTCCAGTTTTATTACACTTTGTTGGAGGGGAGAGGAGATGAGTCGGGGTCACGCAGGAAGGTAGAGTCCAGGACAGGGTGGTCACCAGAGAGAGAGTTTGGCAGGGCTCAAGAAGGGAAGGAAAAAATAGAGTTCGGGAAAAAAAAAGAGATGTATGTATGTACATATGTATGTACAGTATATATGTAAGAATGTAGCTGGGTAATGTCTTGTTTTCAATGGGGCTCTTCTCCCCAGTTTTACAGTTGGGAGGACTGAAGCTTAGGGAAGTCAAATAACTTGTTTGTAGTCATACACTGAGCCAGTAGCTGTAGAAGGCAACAAACCTGTGTTGGCCTGTTTCATAGTTCAGTGTTCTAACCACCAGGACATACAAGTATTTTGCATCAAAGCATGACACAAAAGGCCTTTTATGTATCAAAACTGAGATTCCAGTCATGGCTGACAGAAGGCCAAGAACAGTCTGAAAGTATACACAACACCTCCAGGAAGGAGCAAGGCATCTGCCGCTGTGTTATTACCACTAGTGCCCCATCAGGAGTGAAATCAACCAGATCAGAACTCCTCCTCCACTCATTCCATCACACTGTAGGACACTGGTGGTAGATTCGGAGATTTCCAGCTTCCAGACCCAGTCTCCTCACATGGATTTCCCTATGATGTCTCACACTGTGGGTAACACTCTGGTAAAGGATGACTTATCACTGGATCAGTGGTTGCAGAAGGGTAAGTAGAAGGTGAAAGCTATGCAGAGAGGAGTGAAGAAGAGAAAAACAAAGGGTAAAACATTCAGAATTAGAATTAAAAGAAAGCAACATGTAAAAAAAACTGTTCCCTGGCATACAGCCTAATAGTGTCACAAGCCACATAAAGATAGGTCTTACAGTGATGCCCACCAGGATCAAGTGCACCGATAAAAGTGTTACAGATTCCTGCATCACAAAAGGGATTAACTTCCACTGAATTCCACTGTTTCCTGCAGAATTCTGTGGAATCCTGCAGACTCCTGCAGAATCCTGTACCTAATCTCAAGTCATGTTTACATGGCCACTTTCACTCCCACTGCAGAGCATCTCAGCACTGCTCCAACCTCCTGAGATGCGAGCCTTGTGTGTTCACACAGCCCCTCTCAGTACCAATGTGAGATATGCTATAGAGAGGCAATGAGTCAGGGGAGGCACTTAAGAATACTGGGAGGCACTGCTGTGAGAGTCCCTTCTTTGTTGGAGTGAGTGGTACAGCCTGTCCACACAGCTGCTTACACTACTTGCTGTGACCTACAGTCCAGGATTGCTGCATCTCCAGAATAGGCAAAGTGAATGACTTAGGGTGATCTGGTAAGTGTCCACATTGCTGGTTTTGCACCACAGCAACCCAAGCACTTGGGTTGCTGTGGTGCAAAAGTGATTGTGTACTGTAAATGTCCCTTTAGTGTACACCACAGTATGGTGTTGTATGATGCACAAACATGTCAGTCAAGTTTTATAACCTCAAAGTGACACAAAGCACAAGAAATACGTATTTTGTATGAACAAATGATTTAAAGAATGTTGACCCATTTTGCCGATCAAAACTGGTATAGAATGGCACAAAATAGTGCTTTTGCTCCGTTGTATGGAGCTTAATAAAAAAAAAAAAACAAGCATGAGGTGAGTAAAACTGGAAATGAATATAAGCAGCAACATTAGCTTCGAGCCACTGCTATCAATTAGTTAATGATTTCTATGATGATTGACAATGCCTATAATCAATCTGTCAGCTCAATGGTAGTATAAGTAACTGATGGCAGTGGCCAGAAGGCACTATCATCAATCTGTGAATTATGTTTATGATTAATGACAGGATCAGTTGCCTTCTGCCATCAATCTGTCAGGTTAATGCTAATTTAAATAAATGCGTTTTTTATTAATCCCTTAATCATTTCTGTTATTCACATCAAAGAGCAACAGGCTACTGCCATCAATTTAAAGCAGCAGTGCATGAATGTGGTGAAAATTTTGATCTATGCTTTCTTATTCTATTTTAGATCACCTCTTATCTACTGACTTGTCTGATACCCTTCGTTCCACAATTTGAGTCCTCTTTAGTACTTGTTTTTCACATCTGAAATAATAAAAGGAGCTTTCCTTTTAATATGGCTTGGACCAGGGTTTCACCATTATTCTCAATTGTTTTTGTACATCAGTTGTTTAAAATCACTTCTGTTGTGACTACAATGAACTAGCATACAGCAAGCAGTGCTCTCTGACTTTATGGAACAGTAGGTGTTGAAATACAGCTGCAAATACTGATGAAATTTGGTCCAGGCCATATTAAAAGCAGTGCTCTTATTATTATTTCAAATGTGAAAAAAGTACTAAAGTAGACTGAAAATAGAGAAAGAAGGGCATCATACAAGTCAGGAGATATGGGTCAATCTAAAATAACATAAAAAGTATATGTCAGAATTTTCACCGGGTTCATGCACTGCTGCTTCAATGCTGAGTGTCTCCAATAAATGATTCAATTAAGTATCATTTATAAAGTAGGGACATAAACTGTTAAAAACTACTACAGTATATGATAATAAAATGTTTATGTGCATTTTAAATTCTAGTTAATATTCTGGATTCTGAGTTTTTGGAATATTTATGCAGAATATAAACATACATGTAAACACAGTAGTGCAAACATATTCTAAACATGAGTATTCTAAATATGCTAGGTAGAATATTCCTTCAGTGCAGTGTATATATACAGTACTACAGTTGCTAAACAGTGCCTCAGAAAATTGACAAGTTAAAAAACACAAGAATCTGAGTGAGTCTGTTTTTGTAATGTTTCTTGGCCTAAGACCATAAAAGTAAATTGGCTTTATTTCTGAGTTCATAAATTTTCCCCTAACATAGCATAATCTTGGGACAACCCCATTGAATGTGACCCATCACAGATAGTCTTTCCTCCCATTTTGAGCACTGAACTCTCAGGAAAAGCTTCATTTTCTCCAGAGCCAATAGCAATAGTGTAAAGTGTTTTAGTCTATGAATTTGCCTTGCAGGTTCTGGCTACCATTATATGTGTGCTGTTAACACGTGCAACACCAATGTTTTGTTTTTTTTTAAGCTACTGCTGTTTATGCCCCTCATCTCTGTTTAGCTCCATCTGCTCAGCTGACCCAGCCCCATTGCCCTGGCATCTCCTAGGATTTACCTTCAACTCCATAGTCCCCCAAGAGCTTGACTACCTCTAGCAGAGTGGTGGAGGTTCCCCTAATCTCCAATGCAGAATGAATTCAGCATATGTGGAGGTGGCGCATGAGTAGCCAGGTTTGGGGCCTGCATCATCCTGCCAGTTGTTGTGTTTCTTCCACTTTCTGTCCCTTCCCCTAGGACACTGGTGGTGAGGGTGCACAAGCACAACATTGTCCCTCCCTATGAGCTGCTCCCAATGTCACTGCTACCTGTGGTCTCCCAGGTGGCTGTATAGCAGCAGAGCTGGCTGCCCTCCCTCCTCAGAGGAAAAGCACATCCCCTGGGATGCTCAATCTTCCTACCCCCAGAGCTGGCCCCCAACCACCCGAGCACTATTGCTACACCAACGGGCTGGCTCAACAGCAATGTTTTGAGATGCATATGCACAGCAAATTGGAACATACCCCCTGTGCACAGTAGGTGTTGCAAAAAGTGCTATATAAACCAGACTGTTTGTGTTAACATTGCACAGATTCAATATTCTGAATTAGTCCTCCTTCATAACCGCACAGCAAGTTAATGGGCCATGGGGTAATTACATTAGACTAAACAGTGTGATGGAGCTTTGGTTTATGTAAAAAGGGCATACAGCACATTTGCAGTTGTTTTCATTCAAACAGATATATGAATGGGCTTTACAAATATAATCCATTTTCATTACTTTTTTACAGTTATGGCTGAATTCCCCCTGATGATGCAGTGGTGGGCTGCTATAGGTAAGTCTGAATTGGTTTTCTTTAGTTTCTCCATCTTCAGACATGTGTATGAAGAAGTGCTTATGTTGCACAGGAACAGAGGAAATGCTAGATTAGAAAGCACCAAGAGCCCACCATGTTCATCTATTGCCATAAGGGTGTCCACCTTACAACACACAAAAATCAAGACAATTCCTTAAATTTAGGACAAGCCCTGAAACGTAACTTGGGAACACAACAAAATTCAGGACATGCATTAGAGATTCTTATACCATGTTTCTTGGGACCAGGTAAAAGTTCATGACCAGAAATGGAATTTCAGAACTGTCCCAAAAAATTCAAGATAGGTGGTCACCCTAACTTCTATCCAGACAATGGCAGCATTTTTCATAATATTATACAAAAAAAAAAACTGGAAACCTCTGGGAACCATCCCTTACCTAGAATTAATTGCTGTGCCCAGAAAAGGTAATCTCCATATGAAAGTGAACCAACTTGATTTTAAAAGATTCCACACTTCCCACTTGCAATGTTTACTTTGAGAGCTTGTTCCATAGGTTTGTCACTCACAGGGTGAAAATATGCTTCCTCATATTACCCATGCTGCAGGGTTGTGGTGATGTGTTACTCTCAATAAATACTAAAACACTATTATTGGGTAATAACTTCTATTAGATTAACTGACACATTTTTTGCACAGGCTTTGGAGATGCAGTATCTAATGCCCCTTCATCGGGTGTACAGGAAACTAACTAGCATTTCAGAATAAGTATAAGAATCTGTGGATCACAGTCTGTTTAACAAAAGCGGAGAGGTAGATGAAGCAAAGACATTTGTCACAATGAAGGTAATTGCCTGGAGATAATCCTAATGTCTCACAAGAGGTGAGAGATCAGATATACAAATGGTAGGTTACATCAAAGTTGTACTTTGACAGTAGAATAACTTGCAGATGAAGTGGTACAGTATCTATTAAGTATGCAGGATGTGTGAAGATGATAGTTAAGAAAGTTAATTGAGCTGCTTCTGAATCAGTGGATCAGAGGATCAGGAACATCAGCCCATAGCATCAAAAGAAGGAAGGGGATTTAAAAAACCCATAACTACAGAAGTTCCTTGGATTCACGCTGACTGTGGAGCGAACTTCAGGGCAGTGAGGGACTCCTGATTACAACAACAGGAGTTCTCCCCCTGCACCTAAACACACAAAACAGCAGAGAAAAGAGCAGAGCTAACCGGCGTTCCGGGGCTCCAGGTGGGAGCCAATCAAGGAGCAAGCCACGTCCCCCTCCTGAGCAGCCAATCAAAGGCAAGCAGCACACTTCCTGGTGTTTCATAAAGACAGGACCAGCAAGCGTCCCTCTTCTTGCAGCCCTCACAATAAAGGACCTGCATCAAAGATAGTGACGATGAATGGATTCTGCCTGTAGTCAGCTCAGAAGACAACCGACAGTCAGGGACCCTGTCTATCGGACCTCAGGTAAGAACTATATTACTGCGGGGAGATAACGATGTTGGGGGGTAGGAACTTGCAAGGTACCTGAGTCTGGGAAATGCTATGTTCATGGGACAAAGGGCCAATGGGTAGTTTTGTTGTGTAATTGAGAGTGTGAAGGCATGCCTGTAAGAAACTCTAGGAAGTAGTGAGTGGGAAGAGGGACTTGCTGAAATTTTCATTGTGAAACTGTAACTGCAGAGACGGAATAAAAAAAAAAAGTGTGTGGTGGGGTAAGGGGGCTTGGTGGAAAGTGTTATGTAAGTGCAAAGGTCCAGATTAGCTGATAAGTAATTCTGGGAAGCAGTGTAAGTAGTAGTAGTAGCAGTAGTAGTAAATTCTTTATTTTTATACAGGAATGGCTGGTAATCCCACCATTAGGACCAAATGTCCTATTTTCAAGGTAGTCCTGTGTAAAACATAAAATTACAATAATAAAGTAGTATTACTAAACATATAACAAGTTCCATACAATCCATGGGGCTGTTACAAAAACAAACTGAATATCACATAGGGATTATACAGTGATGTTTCACAATCATAAAATGCAGACATACATTTACCTAGCTTGTAGTAGGAGTATGTACGCGTTGGAAATTTGTTGTTGGGTAACTGTAGGTGAGGAGACGAGCTGGAAATTCTCTTTGTGTAACAGTGAGCAGGGCAAGAGGGCTTACCTGAAACAGTTGTTGAGGAAGGCGGAATGTGGGGATTTGCTAGTTGCTCTTTTTAGGTAACAGGTGGGTGGCCTGCTGACAACTGTTTAGTGTGGGTTGGAGTGAGGGGACACATAAGCCTAGGGATAGGTGAAACTCACTATATAGGGTAAGGAAATAAAAGGAATTTAAAGAGCTAAAATTACAGAGAGAGTAGGAAGTATAGGATGATGAGTGTGGTGTGGTGCAGTGCAGTGGCTGTGGGGTGGCAGTCTTCAGGGAGACCCTCTAGAGGCTACGTTGCTGCCCCATCTGTGTGCACCTCTCTGGGCTAAGGGAGGAGGTTGCCAGACTCAAGGCCAAGTTGGCCTGGTTTTGGAGGACCATTTCCCCCACCCAGGGACCACCTAGTCTGCCACAACTACCTCAAAGGATGCCAAGAAAGAGGAGTGGCTGGATATTAATGAGCTCAGACAGGGTATGAGTAGTGGAGCACAAGCACATCCCAATCTGGTATTACTACGAAACTCCTAAGCCACACTGGCCAGGCAGGACTGTCTCACAGAGGCACCCAAAGTTGTGACCAGGCTGGATGTGGGGGTCCTCCATAGTGGAGACCCCAAGGGGGGGGGTGGCAGAGGACCCCAGAGGATGAGGAAGTGAATACTGGTGGGGGACTCCATAGTGAAGGGGATATAGTTGGGGACAGGAAGGGAGGAGGGGAGGGAGGTACCTTTCTGGTGCCATGGCTCGATGAGATGGAAGGCGGATCCAAAGGATCTCTGGGGCAGTAGGAAGGGAGGGTGATCTGGAAGTCATTGTCCATCTGGGAACTAATGACCTGGATATGAGTGAAATACCAATAGTACAGGAGGAGTTCAGGGAATTGGGGAGGGGCCATAGGCAATTAGCATAATCTGCGACCTTCTCACAGGTACTACTTGTCTATGACAAGGGGGAGGACAGGATGCTTCACACTAGGAACTTCAATGCATGGTTGAAGGAATGGTGCAGAGAGTAGGGGTTCAGATTCATTGGGGACTGGAGCCCCACCTGGAGGGATAAAGGCCTGTACAGTGGTGACAGCCTGCATCCATTCAGGGGAAAATCCATGGTCCTCAGTGAATGGTTTAAATGCTACATTGGCAAGCATTTAAACTAGCCGAGGGGGGAGGTGGAATGAGGCAGGGAGACATAAGCTCCCCCTACACACACACAGGCTTACAAGGTCAGTAGTGAGAATCTGGAGGGAGAGAAATCCTAAAAGGAGCCAATTACCATAAGAATCCAGGGGGGTAAAAGGAAAGGAAGCTAGATAGAAGAATAGAGGAGGAAATAAGGGAGGGCAAATGGGAAAAAAGTGGGGGGGTGGCAGTACAATCTGGAAAGACATGTGAAAATGCTGAAAGTCTGGGAAAAAAAGATTACAGAGCTAGAGGTCACCATGGCAGAGGCAGACCTGGACATAGTCGCAATTACAGAGACCTAGTGCAATAAAAACCAGGACTGGGATGTAGCCATACCAGGTTATACTCTATTCAGAAGGGACAGGGTGGGTAAAAAGGGGGGAGGAGTGACTCTTCATGTGAAGGAAAACATAAAAGCTATGGAAATACAGGGGGAGCAGGGAGAAGCAGAGATACTGTGGGTCACCCTGGAGACACTGAAGGGGGCTGTTTTTCACACAGGAGTGTTATACAGATCTCCAGCACAGGGGGAGAGAGGTGGATAAGGTTATGCTGGAAGCAATCCAAAGGATGGCTAGCAAGGGGGAGGTATTGCTGGTGGGGGACTTCAATCTACCGGATGTAGATTGGAGCCTCCCAGCTACAGCAACATTTAGAAGTAGGGACATCCTGGACTCCCTAAAGAGGGCGTTCCTCAAGCAACTAGTTAATATTGGACCTGGTACTGACAAATGGGGACAGTGTTGCTGTCACCACAGTGGATAGCCACCTGGTGACTGGTGATCATTCTACTGTGTGGTTCAATAAAAGAACTGGGCCAGAATCAAACCACTCTAAAACAAGGGTCCCGGACTTCAGGAGGGCCAATTTTAAGGAAATGGGAGAATGCCTCAGGGAAGCCCTTGCAGGGACAGGGAAACTGGGTGGTGTTGAGGAACAGTGGGCAAAAATGAAGGAGGTCATTGAGAAGGCAACAAACCTCTGTGTTAGGCAGGTTAAAAAAGGGCAAAAGAAACAAAGAGACCACATTGGTTCTCCAAAGAAGAAGTAGAGAAAGTAAGGGCAAAAAAGCTAGCATTTAGAAGGTACAAGATGACTCAGAAAGAGGAGGATAGGGAGAGATATCAGGAGAAACAAAAGGCGGCAGGCATAGCAGTTTGGAGCTCAAAGGTGCAAACAGAGGAGAATTTTGCCAAATCAATAAAAAAGGAGGCTAAAACATTGGGTATGTAAGTGAAAAGAGAAAGTCCAAAGGATAAAAGTGGAAGGACGGGCTCATGTGGAAGAGGACCAAAAAAAAGCTGACATATTGAACAAATACTTTTGTTCAGTATTTATGGAGGAAGGTATAGGTGACAGGCCACAAATAAGGGACAAGGGCATTAAAGTAAAGGAGGTGGACACTAGTCCTTTTACAGAGGAGAGAGTCCTCAAGGAACTAGCACAACTAAAAGTGGACAAGGCAATGGGGCCTGATGAGGTACACTCTAGGATACTGAGGGAGCTAAAAGAAGCACTGGTTCCACCTCTGACAGCCCTGTTCAACCTATCACTAGATATGGGGGAAGTTCCAGTGGACTGGAAGAGGGCGGATGTGGTACCACTTCACAAACGTGGTAATAGGAAGGAAGCAGGAAATTACAGACCCAGCAGCCTAACTTCAGTTGTGGGTAAAGTAATGTAATCACTACTAAAGGAAAGGATTGGGGAATACCTTGTGACCAGTGGATTACAGTATCTGAAGCAGCATGGTTTCACAAGGGGGAGAGCTTGCCAGACAAACCTGAGTGAGTTCTTTGACTGGGTGACCAGGGAAGTGGATCAGGCAGGGTGGAGCGGTGTATGTGGCCTACCTAGATTTCAGTAAGGCCTTCAACACCGTTCCACACAGAAGACTGGTGAGCAAGCTGGGCAGCCTAGGAATAGGTCCAAAAGTAATAAAATGGGTAAAAATTTGGCTAAGCAACAAGAGTCAGAGGATGGTGGTAAATGGTGTGCACTCTGAAGAAAGCAAGTTGACAGCAGGATGCCGAAGGGGTTATTACTAGATGGGGTCCTCTTCAATGTCTTTATTAGTGACATTACAGAAGGGCTAGAAGGGAAAGTATGCCTGTTCATGTATGACACAAAAATCTGCAACAGAGTGGACACACCGGGGGAGGTGTGTGGAAAACATTAGGATGAGGAACGATCTGAAAAACTGGAAGACTGGTCAAGGGTTTGGCAACTGGGTTCCAATGCAAAAAGGTGCAAAATCATGCACTTGGTGCAAAGAAACCTGGGGGCAATATATCAATTTGGTGGGGAGGTATTGGCAACCACAAAACAGGAAAGAGACCTGGAGGTAATCATTTGTGATGATCTGAAAGTAGCAAAGCAGTGTGATAAGGCAGTGGGGAAAGCAAGGAGGATGCTCGGGTGCATAGGGAGGGTTATCACCAGCAAAAAGAGGGAGTTAGTGTTACCCCTTTATAAATTGATGGTGAGGTCCCCCACCTTGAGTACTATGTCCAGTTCTGGAGGCCCCATCTCTGGAAGGACATGGATAGGATGGATGCGGTACAGAAGATGGCACAGTAGGTAGGGAAAATAGGGCAGACTGGGTAGACAAAGAGGTCCTTCTCTGCCAACAACTTCTATGTTTCTAGGACATAGATAGGGTAGAGGCAGTACAGAAGAGGGCAACCAAAATGGTGCAGGGTCTGCATCAAAAGTCCTATGAGGAAAGACTCAAGGAATTAAATATGTACTCACTAGAGGAAAGGAGGAAAGGGGGACATGATATAAACATTCAAATACCTCATATATATTTATAAGGTTCATGAGGGTAGCATTCTACATAGAAAATGATGCTCAAGGACAAGGGGTCACACTATGAAGCTGGGGGGGGGGAACTCAGAGGTGATGTGAGGAAATAATTGTTCACAGAAAGGGTGTTGGATGCCACACACAGTCTCCCAGTGGTGGTGGTGGGTGCTAATATGGTAACAGAATTCAAGCATGCATGGGATAGACACAAGGGGATGTTAGAAATTAAGGCGGGGGGGGGGACTGGAAATCAAGTAGGGTCTATGACTGCTAGTATGTAGGGAAAATAGGGCAGACTAGATGGGCCAAGAGGTCCTTATCTGCTGAAAACTTCTATGTTTCACATAGTCAATTTTGACCCAGAGATGGATTTTTTGTTAAGTAGTAGGGCCCAAAGTGACAGTGGAGACCATCAAAAATCAATTAATGTAAATGTAAAAGGAGGCCTAGATGCTCATTCAGTCCATGGTCTGCTGTTGCAAGTAGCCTCCTGACTTTGATTTCCAATTAAAGTCTTTCCTGAGAGTCATTGAAGTTCCTAGTCAGAACAGACACTCTGAAATCCTTCAAGGAATGTTTTTTTTTCTGGAAAAGTGTACACCCATTGGTATATGGCTGTCAGGTTGCTGAAAAGTAAATCTGTGTACCTGCATGTATTTTCAGTGATTGCCCCTTTTCAACCACATACCATCTACGTGGACACTTTTTTGTATCTTATTAGATAAGTTTAATTGTGAGTGTTGCATGAAAAAGATCTTATATCACTGCTAAGTAAATGGGAAGTAAACAGTCACATGTATTGGCCATTCTGCATTTTTGCTTCTGGACTTGTTGGACTTGGCCCACTTCATCCTCAATGCCCCTTGGGGGACTCATCACTGTATTCTTTACACTAAGTTAGGCTGGCTGGGACTTCATGAATGAAGAAATATGCACCTACTTGCTTTTATATAAAACTGCAACAAGGGCAAACTTCCTTTGTATATTTTGGAGAAACTACTAAGGAGACCAATTAAGGAGGGGTTAAGATCAGCTTTAGGCCTTGAATATAAAGTCCCTTTTTGTGGCCTGGAGGTAGCGAGACCTTCATTATACTATATGGGTGCTGTGTTGTGGAATTCTATTCCTCTTACTTTGAGGCAGGTCAATAGAAGTATTAGCCTGACTTCCATCAATAAGTGGTATGTAAATCAGGCAATGCTGTCACTACCCAGCTGTCATAAATTGGGCATAGGCTAATTAGACGTGCA
Source organism: Neoceratodus forsteri (assembly GCA_016271365.2). Taxonomy (NCBI): domain Eukaryota; kingdom Metazoa; phylum Chordata; order Ceratodontiformes; family Ceratodontidae; genus Neoceratodus; species Neoceratodus forsteri. Next base: position 1,695,994,192 of record CM057449.1, on the reverse strand, counting down.
TGAAAGTTTACAAGGATTAATAGTGGTACTCCAACCTCTACGGGGCCCCTGGATCATATATGTCTATATTTATTTAAATACTTTTACTGTATGTATTCTGAATCCTCCCCAACTGTGTTTCCTCTATTCATATCAGTGGCCCCTTTGGGCTTAATCCATGATAAAATCATGGGGTATAGTAACTTCTGCATGAATGTTTATACTGTATTATATTTATTGTATTGTATATACCTTTATGTAATTATTATGTGTGGATAACCTGTATTCTTTTTTATATGTATGTCTATGTAACTTGAAATAATATGGGACCACACTGAACATGAACCTCAGTTCTGTTGAGTCTATCCCTGTCTATATCTTTATATGAATAAAAATGTCACTACTACTACAATACTTGTTGCACTGCCTTTTCACTGGGTGTCTGTTTAAATTGTGGACGTGTATTCCTTACCAGTGTTCTTCTTGGATTTGGACGTTATCTGATATTATAAGAACAACAAACCATGTGCCACAAAAAAACAAGCAATAGAGACATGTACTGAAAAAATATCTCATTTAATTCAAGCACTGCCAACCTCCTTAGGCCTCAAAGTGTCTCTAGTTTAAAAAACACATGTTAAGATTGATTACATTCTGTAGAGATTGCTGATGTAGCTGGTACTTTGATTCTAATTCTTTTTTAAGTAAAAAAAAAAAAACAGATTGCCCACCATACTGGTGTTACCACACAAAAATGTGTTTGTTTATATTATTTGATCAACTTCCATTGCATGTTTCCTGGACTTGGGAATGACTCTGACAATCTAGCCACTCGTGATGCTGTGGGATGAGAGGAGACTACTGTATCATGAGTGACTACACTTTTTGGGCGTGTTCCTACTGTTCAGGATGTATGCAATAAGAGCAGATCAAGGATTTGACACAAAACAAAGTTGGGTATACTGTAATTGCACCATTCCCATTCATTTCAGTTCTACTAAGAAAGAAGATACAGCAACCAACAAGTTCTATGAGTTTTAGAGATGGTAAGCAATCAAAATGTGGGGTTCAAACTAGAAATAATATCATGCAAAAAGGATTGACAGTGTCCCTTTAAAGTGCTGCAATGGTGAGCGAATAAGAGATACTCCAGCACGTCAGTCCTCACAGGGATCTTTGTCAGGGACAAGATTTATAACCACAGTTAGTCAATGTATACTATGCACATTTAAAGGTATGTGTATGTAATTTAAATTCTGCTGTCATAGTCTGTGCTGCTTATAATCCAAATATGTCATGTGTGAGTAACCTGGTAACCCCTGTGAAGTAGATACCTGCTCCTCTCGGGATCCAGCGAGGGTCCATCCATGGAGGTCATGAGAGTTGCAGACGGTCACCCTCCCCCACCCCCTGCAACAACCATTGCAGATACTGTACCTGTTCCTCTTGGGATCCAGCGAGGGTCCATCCACGGAGGTTGTGAAGACTGCAGACAGTTGCCCTCCCCAACCCCCCAAAACAGCCATCGCAGATACCTGATCCTCTCGGGATCCAGCGAGGGTCCATTCACGGGGGTCATGAGGGCTGCAGACAGTTGTCCTCCCCCACCCCCTGAAACAACCATTGCAGATACCTGATCCTCTCGGGATCCAGCGAGGGTCTGTCCACAGAGGTCGTGAGGGCTGCAGACAGTCGCCTCCCCACCCCCGAAACAACTATCACAGATACCTGCTCCTCTCGGGATCCAGAGAGGGTCCATCCACGGAGGTCATGAGGGCTGCAGACAGTTGCCCTCCCCCCCCCCTGAAACAACCATTGCAGGTACGGCACACACAAAAGAGAATGCCAGGTCAAAACCTCATAGGACAGCCATAGTTTGGCTCCATTTTCAAGTTTAAACTGCCAGCATTTGCGTCGTTGTACTAGTGGAGATAGTTTTTTTCTCTTTAAATTGTAATGCTTCCTCAAACCTGTTATGTATTACTAGGAGCCGAGTGGCCTGTGTGTGGCATTTAATTTGCCTTGTACTGTGTTTTATGAATTAATTAAGCTCTAAACTCAGTAGCTTTAAAAAGTTACAGCCAGCACTGTGTGGCTGTAAGAAACTTTAATCTTAAAGTCAGCTCTTTAACCTTAATAAGAAAAGCTAGCACTGAATAACACTAAGATGCCTTAAAAGACAAAAGTCTGCTTATTATAGCTTCTTCTCACTGTTTTAGCAGTTGCTGGACCTGCATTTACTGATTTACTTGGAGCCCAGTAACTTGTATCAGATGCAGGATGTTGTATTCTATCGGATAAAATCCAACTGTATGTAGCTGAAGTCCTTACAGCCATCTTACTGCTCTTTATTTTAGAACTAAGAATGCCACTTAATGTTACGAGCTGACCTGAGTTATTACCTTTAGAACTATGAATGCCATTTAATGTAACATGCTGAACAGAGTTATTTTAACTAACTTAACTGAGTTAATTCCTGTTTTGCTGCTCAGGGGTTAGCCCCAGCTAGGCCACAGAAGTACAGCAGGCCCTATTCTTCAGTCTGTATCCCTTCCCCCTTGGTCTTACTTTGCTCTATAAATATCTTTCCTGCGTCTCCTGTTTTCACAGATACCTGCTCCTCTTGGGATCCAGTGAGGGTCTGTCCACGGAGGTCATGAGGGCTGCAGACAGTCCCCCTCGCCCACCCCCTGAAACAACCATCACAGGTATGGCATGCACACAAGAGAATGCCAGGTTGAAACCTCGTAGGACAGCCATAGTTTGGCCCCACCAACACTTGATGTCAGCTCCACACCTCCCTCGCCACCACCCTTGGTAAGCACGGTCTTTTATAGGGCTCCTGAACCAATCAGCCCATTTCTCCATTAGCAGACTATCCCAGTTCACCACTAGAGGCAGCTCAGATTTACCTCCTCTTCCTGCAGACTTTTCACCTGATTTCCTCCTTTCCTTATATTACCATGCTCCTGATACTCCTATCTCTGACCGCTCTGCTGTTCCCAGTGCTGATCCTCCCCCCCTCAATTTTCCCTGAGTATCAACCTTCCTGTGCACCTGACATCTGTCTGTCTGCTTTGCAGCTCTCCCCTCATGTCCATCTAGCAACTCTGTTGAGGATCTTTTGTCAAGGCAACCTTTATGCTGTGATCCCATCCTCCTTTCCGGAAGGTGCCACCTTTCTGCCCACCTTCACAACGATCACCAGCAATGACCACTGTCCCAGACACACCCTATGTTTTCCTCTCAGCCCCCACCTGCCACCTCTCCCGGAACCTCTGACCCCCTTCCCCTTTCCGTTACCTCTCTTCCAGGCTACCCCCTACATACTTACCCTCCCCATTCCAACATACTCAAGCACTCATGGGTCCCTCATATGCAAATCTCACTATATCAAAAAGATGGCCTTGAATTCCTTCCTCAGGTTCCTCCTTCTTCTCCTCCTTATGTCAGGCAATATATCCACCCTAACCCTGGCCCGATCGCTACCTCCACACCCATGCGCAACCCTGCCACCGGACTACGTATTGCCACCATTAACGTCAGCAGCTTATTAAAAAAGTGGGATTCCTACCAGGGATGGGTTCTACAACATCATCCGGACATCACTGCAGGGAGTGAAACCTGGCTCTCCTCTCATTTCCCAGACTCGACGGTAACTCTCCCCGGGTACAACCTCTACCGGGCCGACGAACAGGGTAAAAGAGGGGAAGGCTGTGCCATATATGTTAAAGATGCTTTGCACGGTCAAATACTTCCCTCCCTCTGCTGATACCTGGACCTCAAGTCCTTACACTCAAACTTACCCTGGGACTCTGTCAAACCCCCTTCTCATCACAGCGGTATACATTCCCCCCAGGAATCAGAATGTAGACACTGTCTTGTCCTACCTTGCCACCCTCCCATCACAAAATGAAATAAATGCACTTGGGAATTTCAATATCAACTGGCTGACTAGGACTGCTGCCCCCTCATCGACGCTGCAACTGCCCAAGACCTGACACAAGTAGTCCCTTCCCCCACACACCTGAAACAACGCAGCGAGTCTTTCTCCCTACTGGACCTGGTCTTCACCAACCACCCCCACTAGATCACTAGCACTACCATGCTACCAAATGCTCTAAGCGACCACTCCCCAGTCTTTTGCTCCTGGTCTTGCAAAGCTCAAAAAACCCTCCCAAAATAATACTACAATGCAAACTTGGACCTGGCAAACTTGCGCTCCTGAAATCTCACCTCCGCTCGCTGGACTGGTCCCTCATAATGAATACCCTTGACCCTGACCGTGCCCTCGACCTTTTCATTCATACCTTCAGTGCTATCTGTGACTCTTTTCCCCATTCACTAAAAGGGTGGTCAAAGGCAACCCTGCGCCCTGGATCACTGATGCGGACCCGAGACTCACTATGGCACTTCACCAATGAGACAGGCCTGCCATCTGACAGACAAAGATACAGAGAGGCCCGGAACAAATGCACCTGGGCCCTATGTCAAGCAAAGGCAGAGTATTACAAATCCTCTCTAACCTCTGTCTGGGTCTCAGGGCGCAGGTTCTGGAAAAATATTAAGGATATTGTGGCAAGGATCATAGTCCTCCCCCCTAATCAGATAGTGGTCGATGGGTGCCTGTCTTCTGACCCCAGTCATATTGCCATAGCCTTTAACTGTGCTTTCTAGTCTCAGCCATGTCCTCCTTCCTAACTTCTTTGACCCACCCCTCCCTACTACCTCCGAACCTCCTGCAGACCCTCCTTTCCACCTTCGATGTGTCACCCCCGCATCTGCCAAGCCTTACTTAGAAAAAAGCCCTAAGTCACTCCCAGTACTGTAGTGATTCCTTAGACCTGAGACTCCTCCAGCTCACACTACATGAAGTTCTCCCCCCCCCCACCCACATTCTCAACCGCTCTCTCTGCCAAGGGAAATTCCCCTCCATGCGGAAATCTTCCTCCATTACCCCCATATTTAAATGTGGAGACCATACCTCCACCAACTACCGCCCCGTCTCTATCCCTTCCCCGTTGAAGGCGCTTGAGCGTATTGTCTCCAACCAGTTCACTGACCACCTTAACAATCATGACCTACTCTGTAAACAGCAACATGGCTTTCGCAAAGGGAACAGTACTACAACAGCCCTCCTGGAGTTCACCACACATCCACTCTGCCTTAGACAGAGACCATATCACGGGTGTGGTCTTTGTAGACCTCTCTAAGGCATTTGATACTGCCAACCACTCCCTCCTACTAAACACACTCTCCAGCATTGGCTTCTCACAGGACACCCTCAGCTGGTTTACTGACTACCTGTCAGACCGGTACCAACAAGTCAAAATTGGCACCACCATATCTAGCAGACTACCAGTCTTCTCCGGTGTTCCACAGAGGTCCATCCTCGGCCCTCTACTTTCCAGTCTCTTCCTTAACTCCTTCCCCTTGTCCTGCTCTGGCAATCTATTATTGTATGCAGACGATATGGTCTTATATTCCTCCAATCCAGACCCCACTCAACTCCACAATTTCCTCCAGTCCTCCTTCTCTGAAGCCAAAAAATAGTTCTCCACACAGCATCTTATTCTAAACTACAAGAAGACTAAAGTTATGTTCTTCTCACACCCTCTGAACTCTTGGAAAGAGCTCTGCTCCCAAATTCTAACTGCCAATCGGACCCCCCTCGAGCAAGTGGATACCTTTAAATATCTGGGCATCACCCTAGACCAGTCACTTAACTTCCATCATCTGTCCATTGCCCTTAATGTCCGATTTGGAATTCTCTGTTGCTTCAAACACTGTCTTACTCCTGAAGCTCTTCGGCTCACTGTCTCCTCCTCTGTCCTCTCCCTCCTTGACTATGGTATTCTTATCTATGGAGCTGCAAACACCTTGACCCTAGGCAGACTCCATCTCTCCTTGAACAAAGTATGCCGCCTTGTCCTCGGCTGTGATAGGCTCACCCATACATGCTCACTATATAATTCCACTAACTGGTTGAACCTCGACAATAGAATCTGGTTCCTCACATGCCTTATGGCCAAAAAGATTGCCCTGGGTCTCTCCCCCTCTGGCCTCACCCCTATAATCCAACTGGACCCAACTCTTAGAAACATCCGATGCTCTGGCAAGCAGCTCCTATCAGTTTCCAGGTGCCGAACCTCCCAATTCCAAAGGTCCTTCAGCTACAGGGCCCCTTCCTGGGTGAACAGCCTGCCCAGTGCACTCAGTAATGAAAACAGAATTGGCCCCTTCAAAACCTTTCTCAGAGACCATCTCCAGTCCTCTAACCCCTGCGACTGTCACTGACCCCTCCCCTGTCCCTTCCCTCCCTGACAAGGGCATTTGGCCAGCTTTCCCTCCCTCCCCCTTTTTCTTGCCCCTACCAGAGTTACCTGTTTAGCTCTATAGCTAGAGCCTGTATACTAAGCTACTTTAGACCTATCCTAATACGCCTTAGGATCTGACTGTTAGCCTTTTATTGTACTCTCTGTAATAAGTCTGTCTGAATCCTGCTCTTGAAATGTGATCACTGTTGTAATGTTCTACTTTATGTGACGTGGAGCCTTTGTAAATGAGTCTTGGACTCAAAGGTACTTTCTGAAGTCACAATAAATAAATAAATAAATATCTCATGCAGATGTCAGGTTCCCAGTATAAGGGTTATATAATATATTTACAGATAAACATAAAAAACAAGTGATAACGTACAAGTGAACAATCAATTCCTAATTCAAAGGGAAGTCAGTTCAGGGTCATCTTTTCCAACAAGAATAATAATCATCAGTTACCTCTGTCAATAAATAACTATTAGTGAGAAAACCATTCTTAGCAATATTAACATGTGACTGAGGGGTAAAAACAGAGGGTAAGGAAAAGAGGAAAGCATTTTTCTTCCCCTTTCTCCTTACCCAGTGTTTTCACCACTAAATGTAATGCACTATGGGACTTAATTGAAAATGAGCCAATGGCTCAACTGTGTTTTATATCCCTGTTCGTACGTTGTGATATGAATAAAACTTACTACTACTACTACTCCTACTCAGAGACATGTTTGTATTGATATAAAAGGTTTCTTCACTAATAATTGCTTATTGACAGAGGTAAATGATTGTTATTCTAGAAAAAGATAACCCTGAACTGACTTCGTTTTGAAATAGTAATTGATTTTTTTTTACTTTTTCACTATCGCTTGTTTTGTTGCTGGCACGCATGTGCAAGAAACACATTGCGTCAGCTTCCTACAAAAGTGAGTTATGGAGACATGTCAGTGTTGTGATAAATGGCAGCAGTCTGTTCTAGGGCTGGTCTCTGCCACAACCAGCAGAGGAGCATGCTGTCGATCACAGCAGGTAATGAGCATGCCACAATGCGTAAAGAAATTCGGCCACGTCACCACACAATCAGCTGTTTTGGAGCATTACAAGCTACCAAAACAGCTGATTGCATGGTGTCCCCATGGCAATGGCTTCTCTGTCGGTCTCTCACAGTCCCCACGAAGCCAACAGAAAGCCACCGCCCACTGTTCAGTGTGCCTTCATGGTGAAACATTTCAATAACTGAAAAAAAAAAAGCCAACGGGGTGTCCAATCCCCCTGTCGGCACCCCCTCCCCAGTTCATTTGCCGATGGAGTAGCCCAATCCCCGATGGCATAATGTACTTTATTTGTTGTTTACTGAGGGGGATGCCAAATCACCCTTTGGCTCATGTTCCCCCCCCCCAGCACACTGTATGGTTGATGGGGGTGCCCAATCCCCCATCGGCTCCATTGCCCCCCAAAAGCAAACTTCCATCCACCACACTGGGAGCCCATCCCAGCATGGCAAAAGTCTCTTTGGCCAATGGGGTGCCCAATCCCCCATTGGCTCCTCCACACCCCTCCAAACAAACTTCCTGGTGCCATGCTAGGAGTCCACCCCAACATGGCAAAAGTCCCTTGTCGTCTTTAAAAAAGAAACCTAGAAGAAAAAAACGGTCCCTCATTGATTCTGTTGCCCCCCTCCCTCAACCCGTGCCCACCCTCTGTGTACTTCTCCTCCCCACACCCCCACCTCACCCCATACTTACCTCCAGAGCCTGGCGCAATGATCTTCTGTGGACTGGGAACACGTCTGCACTCTTCAAAGCTGACCACGAACTGAAGAAATGCCGGTAAGCTGTATAATGGCATAAATAGAGTTTTTTCAACTTTGTTGCATATCTTGGCCATTTTTGGGAATTTTGTTCACCAAATTTTCAACATGGGGTTCTTGGGACACCACATGATGAACTCAGTCACTGTCATTTTGTTATTTGGTCCCGAAAGGTGATTTCGAGGTCACTGCGCAGAACCACCTTTCGGGACTGATTAATGAAACAACAGTGTCACAGTTCATGAAGTAGTCCACCAAAAACCCTATGTTGAAAATTTTGTGAAAAATTCAAAAATGATTGTTTTTATTGTATGCATTGCGCAGTTCGATGCACGCCTGTAATTTCTATTTTTAATATTTTCACTCAAGATTTTCAACATTGCCATTTTGCCACACCTACTTATGAACAGTACAACTGTCATTTTTCACATCTCCCTAGAAATGTGTTTTCACACCAGTAGTGCACAATGGCATGGTTGGTGTGTGAAATCAATGTTTGGGACAGATTAAAAAAATCACAGTGACACTGTTCATGAGGTAGGCCTCCAAAAATCCTATGTTGAAAATATGGTGAAAAATTCCCAAAAATGACTGTTTCATGAGCATGTGTTGCTCAGTTCCTACACACGCTCATAACTTCGAGCATTTTTTATGTTTTCACTCCAGATTTTCAACATTGCCATTTTACCACACCTTCTTATGAACAGCACAGCTGTCATTTTTCACATCTTGCCCAAAATGTGTTTTTGCACATGTAGCACACAGTGGTACAGTCAGTGTGTGAAATCAATGTTCAGGACAGATTAAGAAAATCACAGTGACACTGTTCATGAGCAGAGGTCTTAAACTGGCCATATTGAAAATTTGGTGACAAACATCCACAAAAATGACCGTGTTATGAGTGTGCATTGTGCAGTTTCCACGCACCCTCGTAAGTTCACGAATTCGTAATATTTTGAGTCCAGATTTTCAACATTGCCATTTTTCCACACCTCCTTATGAACAGTACAGCAGTCACTTTTCACACCCTGGCCAAAATGTGTTTCACACCTCCAGGGCAGAATAGTGCAGTCGCTGTGGGAAATCAGTGTTCGGGACAGATTAAGAAAATTGCAGTTACACTTTTCATGAGCGGAGGTCCCAAAATTCCTATGTTGAACATCTGCTGTAAAATATCCCCAAACTAATTACATTACCGGTGTGCATTGCGCAGTTTCTATACATACTCGTGACTTCACCAGTTTTTTTATATTTTCACTTCAGATTTTCAACATTGCCATTTTTACACCTCTTCATGAACAGTACATGTCATTTTTCACATCCTGTTCGAGATGTGTTTTTGCACTGTGGTGCCAAGTGGCGCAGTCGCTGTGCAAAATCACTTTTTGGCTAACAAACTGATAGTGTCACTGTTCATGTGGTGGGGTCACAAAAAGCCCATGTTGAAAACTTGGAGTAAAAATACCAAGAAACACCCAGGGTGTTAGGGTTTTTGACCATAACGCCCTACTCTGTAGGGACTGACAGGCGTCAGGGGTGTGACTTGGGATTGTCGACAGTAATGCTCATGCCATTCCTTCTCCACCCTGCAGCCAGTGGCAGGCACCGAGGTGCACCTTGGACCCTTTGGCCCCAGAGTTCACCCCATTCTCCTATACTACACCCATTTCAGCGTATTTCCTTATGGAATGAGGTGAGTGTAAAGCCTGAACACTTCAAAGCACACCTCGACACTTGAAAGTGTCTGCAAGGTAGGGTGAGGTGAAATGTCATGACTGTTATGGGCGATGACCCAAAGGCACACCCCAATGCCTGTCCATCTCTGCAGGGTGGGGGTGGAGTTGGCGTTGGTTCAATACTTCACTGCCATTCCTATACTGCACCTATACTGCATCTGTCTAACTCCTGCACTTTTTTTTTTCCAATTGTTTAACCAGGTGAGACACACTAAGCTGAAAGCGTGTTTACAGGTGCATCCTGGGAGCACAGAGAAGTTAAGTGACTTGCTCAGGGTCACACAGTATACAAGTGGGGGCTGTGGGATTCAAACCCGGGTCTCCAGATTTGCAGCTCAGAGCCTTAAATCACTGCGCAAGACTGCCTCCTAAACACTTCCACTGCTAATGACAGCAAACAACACTTGGAATTGACAAATGCTTGTTTTTTTATGTGTATCTGTAGATATTTAACACTTACAGTATATTGGGCACTTGACAACTAAGTGAGATACTAGACATGGGTTACCAGATTACTGAGATAGGATGTAGTTGTATTATAGGCAGTGCACGTTATTACAGCTGAAATGAAATTGTTTTCCTATACCTTTAAATAAGCATTGTGTAAATTGACCGGGGTTGTAAACCCCTGTAAACCTCACCCCTGAGAAGGATCCATGAGAGGATCAATACACTGGGGTATCTCTTCCTTTCTTGCTATTGCAGCACTTTAAAAAATGTTTTTAATACGTCACTCTATAGCTTGTTTTTTTTTGTTTGTTTTTATGGGGCAGGGTTTGTTCTTCATATTGCTACATGCAGTTTTGCCAGTGCAGCCATTTGTGTCTCCCAAGCATGACATGATTGTTTGATGTACTGTAGCTATTTGATATTATAAGTGGCTCAAAGAATATTGAGGACAGCTTCTCTTCACTGTATAGGATTATGTGAAGTTCTCTGATCCTCTGTAGTGGTCTGAGAGATGTGTTGTGTGTCATAAACAGCAGTGTCGTTGGATTTTCTTTTCATTTTGAATGACAATGTCTGTTCTCATGTAATTTGTCTGTCAGTTTTGTGTGGAGAGAGTAGTTCTTGATGGTGAAGGCTCAAGTGTTGTCCTTGTTAACTGATCTGCGTATACTGTATGAATTTGGTGTTTTTGTGGTTTGGTTTACACTTGAATGATGTACAGGTAAATAAAATAATTCACTGGTTTTCAGTAAAATAATGTCTTTTGGGGGGACCCATTGCAGTTCAACTGTGGTGTCCAGAACACTGTTTTTTTTGTGCATATTTCACTTTCAGATTAAAGGGAGGAGGAACTGATTGAAGGCTTTATGAACTTCATGTATTGTTTCCTCACTATCCATCCAGAGTAATAAAATGCCATGAATAAACTCGTAGTAAATCAATGGTTTTGCTCCCAAATAGGATACAAAGCTGTCCTCTAATACAACCAGGGTGATGGCATAATGTGGTACCATTCTTATACCTATAGATTTGCTGTTTGTTACTATAGGCAAAGTAGTTTTGTTACAATATGAAGTATATCAGTTCCAAAACCAGATCTGTAATGCTTGTTTTTCAGTCTTTTTGTAGCAGTATTTTGCATGCATTTAGTCTATCCAAGTGTTTCATATTAGTATTAAGAGACTCTACATCCATTGTGACTAGAATGAATTGGTTAGCTTTGCATTTAATTGGTGAAATCTGTTTAGGTAATCTGTTGTGTTCAGGATAAAGTTTGGAGTTTTTTGCGCTAATGGCTTGAGCGTGCCTCTGACAAGACAGATATTTACTTAGCAAGAATGCTGACACCTGAGATTATTGTCCATACTGGAACTACCAGTTTATGTATCTTTGGGAGTATATACTTTTTCATGTTCTTAGATTTTGAGGAATTAAATTGGTTAGTTGTGGTTTAATGATTGGTGGATATTTATTGATTCAAATGGTCATCTGGCTCTTGTGTAGGAGTGCATGATAAGGAACTGGTGGAGTCTGGAGGATTGTCTTGGTATTAGGGTGATTTGGGGGAAGTACTTGATTGTCTGGTAGGTACTGTGTAAATGTTTATGAAACATGACTGTAACTTGGGCTTATACTCTCTGCCCCTGAAAAGGGATGACCTCCCTTTTGGGGTGCAGGAATCCTATTAAGGAGGGTTCCATCCCTAGAGGTGACACAGGGATGGGGTCACTTATACCAAATGTAAATTAGGGAAGAAGGCCCAACATCAAGGAAAGAGAAGAGCCACCAAAAGTGAAGGGAGGATGATGGCAGCAACAACACTGGATGTCCAAATTATGCTAGGCATGTATGGTTTAAGTAGTACCACTGGTGGTGGGTGTGGTGAGCGCCACCCGCTGCCTCACTGAACCAGGGGCTAATCTCTTTAATGCAATGGGCAATTAGGCTCCTTGTGTAGGAGTGCATGATGTGAAATTGGTGGAGTGGTGAGGCTTGTGTTAGTAGTAGGATAATTTGGGGAAATACTGGACTGTTTGATAGTAGTACATAAATGAGTGTGCAACATTATTATAACTTTGGCTTATAGTTTCACTGCCCCTGCTACAGGGTATCACCATTTTAGGGTACAGGAATCCTTCTAAGGAAGGTTCCACCCCTAGAGGTATCACAGGGATGTGGTCCTTTAGGGCAAAGGTAACTTAGAGGAAAATTCACTAAAATGCATGTAAAGGGACAGACAGACACCTATAATACTTCCCATAGGAGAGAAGAGACATAGCCTAGAGAAGGACACATCCTGAAGACAACCCAATATCAAAGACGTGAAGGAAGTGTGAAGTAAAAGCCACCATCTCTCTCCAACCCTTGGATGGATTTCAAGACACACACACATCTGTTTATGACCTTCAGCACAGCAGAGAAGAAAAAAACCCTTGTGGAGGAAACGTCTGTGGAACCAAGGCCTTGGTCACCATCCCTCTTGGCATGGATTACAATTATGATGGCTAGGTTCACTGATGAATTTAGAATCAAATTCAGGGGAACATTTTGTAGGGAAATGCTCTCTCTCTCTCTCTCTCTCTATAACTCGAATGAGATAATGTCAATGAGGTGCTGCTGGGTTGATATACACAGCTTACTGAGTTCCCTTGCTAAGAAGGACCCATCCTCAAGGTGTGTTATGAGAATGATGACTGCTGAACAGCACAGACCAGCAGATGCCATGAGGATTGCTTCAACAGGTGCAACCAAATCAATCTGCATGGCAAAAGGAACCCGGGGAACAAAGAGACTCCACTCTCAAGAAGCAGAACTCATAAATGTTACACTGCAAGGTCCTGTCAAAGTACTCTGCATGGCTGAAGTGTCCCCCGAGCATGAAACCTACCACTCCAGTAGGGAAGGGGCATGAGAATGCCAAGAGGTGCTGAAGAGGAATGTGTATGGATAAAAGGACCCCCACCCAGTGAGAAACCCACCCTTGAGATACAGACTGCAGGGGATCAGAGAGAGCACATTGACCACCAGGATAAGGAAACTCTGAAGGCCAAAATGAGTCCTTTAGGGGCAGGAGAGATCTAGTATAGTAAGGGAGGCAAAGACAAGATACAATGCAGAACTACTGAGAAATCAATAGCCTGGGTAGATTGGACGACATAGTATGGAGGGTGTCTGACTAAGTAGGCAGGATGAGTAGGTATGATGGGGGAGCATCTGAGTACCTGAGGAGAATAGCAAAGCCCAGTAGATGCAGAATCAAGAGCTGCATCTTATAGCATGGAGGCCAGGATAAGTAGCAGGGAAGAAAAAGGGTGAAGTCCAGGTAGAGCCAGAGTAAAGTAGGAGGCAAAGGCTGGGAATGTATAGGGGAATGGTATGGAGGGCAAATGCCTGAGAAGGCAGTATGGAAAGGGAGGCATAGGACATTGTAAGTCATAGGACAGGAGGTTGCAGTGAATGAATGGAGACCCAAACAGCAATGTGAGGACAGGTTAAGCACCGGCAAAAAGGAAGGGCAGGAGTCAGAGGGGACAAAGGACCAGAAGGTTGGGGGCCTGGAGGGAAAAAGGGGGGACTTCAACAGTGGTGTAGATGCCAGAGAATCTGCGGGTCAGTGCCTGAAAGCACAGAGGAAGAACACTGACCAATGAAGGGCATGAGCTCTGAGATCAAAGGCTAGGTAGGAAAGACAGATATGGACAGATTGCATCAGAAAGCTGCAGGGAGCAGAACCAGAGAAATACAATACATGCAACAGGTACTGGGACCCAGATGGCTAAAGTTAAACCCAATCCCAGAAGCACTGCACAAACAGGGAATACAAGCAGCAGAGAGGAAAGCAGAACAACCAGAACATGGAATTAGTGGCACAGGAAGGCTCACAGTGAATGGGTGTGAGCTGCTGGCAGCAAATATGGGAAACAGAGCCACAGAACTGAAAGAAGCAAGGGCAGGAGAGAAAGAGCAGCCAAGGAGGCCAAAGGCAGGAGGAAGAAGTATGCAGCAAGTGAGGGCAGTACAATGTCCAAAGAGATAACCAGTGGAGGGACAGGAAAGGGCAACTGAAAAAGTGCCACTGTAACAACAAAACCTGGCACCCGAATGACACTAGGCATGCACGGTTTATGTATTGCTAATGTGGAGCATAGTGAGGGTTGCCTGCTGCCTCCATCTGACTATGAGCTAATGCATTTAAGTATGGAAAGGAATTCCCTTTTGAAGTTTTCTGTGTGGTCCTCTAGTACTGCCATGTAGAATTTCATGTCCATGTTTCTGCTTCTGTTATGCAATTTGTTCTGTCCATGATTATGGGTGCTTTTCCATTTTCAACTGGCTTGATGGTGATCTTGCCAGTTTTCTTTATATCACAAATCATCATTCTTTCCATTGGTCTTAGAGTGTACAAGTTTCTTTTTTTGCTTATGATTTCTGAATTGTGTCTAAAAATATCAATAGATTAGGGTTTTGTCCTGCAGGTGGGTCCCATGTCAGTTTCCTCACATTAACCTAACTCCATCCACCCTTAAGGGTATGATAAACTCTCTAGTTCAACTTCCCTAAACAGGCTCTTTCTTCTAATCCATTTTATCCAATCCCTTTAAAATCCTTGTATTCTGGATTCCAAGATAGCTGCATAGGAGGGCGTGAGTAGAGGCAGCAGGCTCTGTACCATAACCCTCTGAAAACTGTCGCTGAAAAGAATATTTGGAGACTGCAACATGAATGGAATGGATATTAAATCCTTGAAGGATGGTAATTTCATTTGATGGTGAACTCGTACGAACTTTTAAAGACATAAAGAATTTACTGTGGAGATTATTGTGGTATTAAGGAAGCAACATGGCACCCTTCTTCTTAAACCAGCTTTTTTGCCCGACTCTCTCAGAAATACGCTGGCTGAAAGCATGCAAAGGAGCACCAGGGGAGGAAAGCCGCTAAATAAAACAGACTCACCACCAAAGAAAAAAGCAAATAAAAAAGTGCAAATATACAAACAAATCAAACGATTCCAAACTGGGAGCAGGGAGACCTTTCCAGACAGGACCAATTGGATAAGGATGACCAGCCGACTCTGCACTGGACAGTGCCCACCTTACCATTTTTGTTTGGAGAAAATATGAATAAGCTCTCAAGACCGATATTACCTTTGCCCTGTACTCCAACAGTTCCTAGGCAAACAACAATACCGGGCTACAAGATTTGAAGATAGTAAAACCAAAGGATAGAAAAATGGGTTTTATCTACTGTCAAAGCCCCAGTCCTTGTGGAAAGTCAGATGGAGGACCAATGGGATAAGGGCCAGAGTGTATCCATGATAGAAACTACACCTGATGAACTGAACTCCTCCGACGAAGAAGAGGAGTTTGTTCAGGCAAAGAGCAGCAGAGGGAAATGCTGCAGTTAAAAACCAGCCCAAAACACTTTCATCAAAGGATTTGCCAACAACAGAAGAACAGACTACCATTAAGGATTTGGAGGCTCAGATGACAGAGAGTGATGGATCAGGGCCAGGTCACTTGGAGAATGCTGATGCCAAGGAAGTCAACAAAAGGAATATGATGAAGGTTCAACCCAGTGTGATCAAAATATATTTAACATCCAGCTCCCTGCTTTAAAAGGTGTACAAGTTAATATACAGAATCCTTCTTATCCACCAATAATTAGTATACAGGGACCAGAAACTATGGAAGAGAATATCAAAGCAACTACAGAAAATGGGGGTGCTGGAAGCATTCATTCCTGTATCAGACATCCCACTGGCATCAGCTCAGCAGCAAAGTGGAATAAAAAACAACTAAATAAAATAAAATAAATAATCATCCATGTAGTGGAGTTGGGGGCGACCGTTGCAACTAACCATGAAAAACTGAAACTATACCTACTGCAAAACCAAGAACAGCAGTCGGATAAGGTAGGCCAAATGGTTTCAGACAATGTTTTTTCCCCTGGCGAGCTTCTAGTGATGTAATCTGTCTCTCTAGTACTACTATTAAATCTAGTACTCAAACCAGTAATGGCAGTGGCAGTGTAAATACAGCGGCAATGGCACTAATAGAAGCAGCAAAGAATAATGTTTCTCAGCCAGCAATTTTTGTGCCATTAGCGAATCAGGGCAGCTGCCCCCCTCCCAAGCAGATAATTTTCAACAGGAGGTTCTCCAAGGCATTGCTGCAATACAGAAATCTCTAGATTCCCTTACAGATGTCGTGGCAGCAATTAATTCAAAGCTGGAAGCTTTAACACTCAGAATGGATCATGTAGAGACCCGAGCTAGTACCCTGAAAGATTCAATAGAACCAGTTAAAAAATCAGTTTTGCTCCATTCGGCTCAACTGAAAGCTTCAACTAAAAAATTCAAGATCATAAAGATAGATCCTGTAGAGGAAATTCAAAGCTGGGGCGTACCCCAGAAGGGTCTGAGGGGACAGGGGACCCACAGCTTTTTTTGAGAAATTAATAACATTGGCAATGGACAAAACTTACCCAGAGCAGAAAATCCAGCTGGACAGAGCCCATAGAAGCGGGGTCCCAAAAGGTCCAATCACACAAGATTTTTATACATAAAACCACATTATTTCCAAGAGAAGGAGTCAATGCTCAGAAATGCTAGAATGGAAAGAGGCCTTATAGCTGAAGGACATAAATTTTCAGTTTACCCGGATGTTAGCTCAAACTATGAACCACGACAAAGCTTTCAATCATGTAATTGCTCTCCTAAGAGATAAAGGAATAGCATACACTTTACTTTTGCCAGTTAAATTGAGGGGGTTTCTTAATGGATGAATGAAACATAGAAACATAGAATTTGACAGCAGATAAGGACCACTTGGCCCTCCTAGTCTTCCCATTTTCCTACCTAACAGATAAGCTGCAGATCCTAGTTAACCAACAGCTTACTTCCTCCTACCCCCAACTAGGAATGCCTTATGTCTGTCCCATGCATTCTTGAATTACCCTACTGTTCTTGACTCCACAACCTCCTCAGGGAGGCTGTTCCATGCATCCACAACCCTCTCCATGAAAAATTACTTCCTCACATTACCTCTGAGCCATCCCCCCTCTATCTTCAAATTGTGCCCCCTTGTTCTTGCACATCTCTTTTTCTGAAAGATGCTACCCTCTTGGACTTTGTTGATTCCCTTGAGGTACTTGAAAGTTTCTATCATGTCCCCTCTCTCCTTTCTTTCCTCAAGGGTATACATATTAAACTCCTTTAGTCTTTCTTCTTATGTCTTCCGGTGCAGGCCCTGCACCATTTTGGTTGCCCTCCTCTGGACAGCCTCCACTCTGTCTATGTCTTTGCGGAGATGGGGTCTCCAGAACTGCACACAGTACTCCAGATGGGGTCTCACCAACTGTCTGTACAGAGGGATAACAACTTCATGTTTTCTACTATTGATGCTTCTCCCTATGCATCCCAGTATCCCCCAGCCTTCCTTACTGCCTTCTCACATTGCTTGCCCACCTTTAGGTCATCTGATATAATTACCTCCAGGTCCCTTTCCATTTTTACTGTTGTCAGCATCTCACCCCCCCCATTGTGAACTCTTCCCCTGGGTTTTTATTTCCCAAGTGCATTACCTTACACTTCTTTACATTGAATCTGAGCTGCCATACATTTGACCATTCCTCCAACCTTGCCAAGTCCTTTCTCATCCTTTTCACTCCATCTTGTGTATCAACCCTTTTGCAGATCTTTGTGTCGTCTGCAAAGAGACATACTTTTCCTTCCAGTTCCTCTGCAATGTCACTTATAAAGACATTAAAAAGAACCGGTCCCAGTACTGCACTCTGCTGTACCCCGCTAGTAACCCTCCTTTCTTCACTGTGGACTCCATTTACTACTACCCTTTGCATCCTGTTGTCTAGCCAATTTTTTTATCCAGGCTACCACCTTAGGACCAACTCCAAGGCTGGCTAAATTGTGTATTAATCTTTTGTGTGGGACTGTATTAAATGCCTTGCTAAAATCTAGGTAGGCCATGTCCACAGCCCCTCCCTGGTCTACTACTTTGGTCACCCAGTCAAAAAAATCTTTTAGATTTGTCTGACATGACCTTCCCATTGTGAATCCATGCTGCCTTGGGTCCTGTGCCCCACTGGCCTCTAGGTACTCAACAATTCTTTCCTTCAGAAGTGATTCCATCATTTTCCCTACCACTGAGGTCAAACTAACTGGTCTGTAGTTTCCTGCCTCTGTCCTGCTCCCATGTTTGTGAAGAGGAATCACATCCACCCTCCTCCAGTCCTCGGGTACCACCCCATCCTCCCATGTTTTGTTAAAGAGAGTAGTCAGCAGCATCACTAGTTCTACCCTTAGTTCTTTAAGAATTCTTAGGTGAATCCTATCAGGCCCCATTGCTTTGTCCACCTTCAATTTTATTAGTTCTTTCAGAACCCTTTCTTCTGTAAATGGACTGGTATCGACCTCCATCTTCAGAGTGTTTCTCTGTTTGGTTTAGGTACCTCCCCCTCCTCTTCCTTTGTGAATACTGAGCAGAAATATTCGTTCAGTATCCCTGCTTTTTCACTGTCACCCTCTACCCACATTCTCTCCCCTTTATTAAGCTTTAGTATCCCTCCTTTGGTCTTTCTTTGCTTCCTAATGTACATATAAAAGGTCTTTCCCCCCTTCTTAACAGAGTTGGCTTTCCTTTCCTCGGTTTGGGCCTTTGTTATTCTGACTGCCTTCCCAGCCTTTCTGCTTTAACTGATAACGTTCTCTGTCCTACTCCTTCTGTGTTTCCTTATATTTCCTGAATGCTATCCTTTTCTCCTTAACCTTCCCTGCCACCTCTTTTGAGAACCATAGCGTTTTTTTCCTTCGTTGTGTTTTGTTGATTTGCTTTACACAAAGGCTTGTTGCCTCTGTGATGGCTGTTTTGATTACTCCCCATTGTTCCTCCACCCCTCCTTATTGCCTGTTTGCTAGTGCTTTTCTGAGGCACTCTCTCATTTTCCCAAAGTCAGCCCTCCTAAAGTCCAATACTCTTGCTTTTGTATGACTTGATTGTATGGCTGTGTTTATCGTGAACCACACTGTTTGGTGGTCGCTTGTTCCCAGATGGCTACCCACTTCTAAATCTGAGATTCTTTCTCCATCCCCATTTGAGAGTACCAGATATAAGATTGCTCCCTCCCGAGTGGGTTCCAGTACTAGCTGTCTGAGGCATGCCTCTTGTAGGGCATCAAGAATGACCCTGCTCTTGGATGTGCCTGCAGCAAAGGTGCTCCAGTTAACATCTGGCATATTCAGGTCCTCCATCAACAATATCTCCCCTTTTTCTGCCATTCTAAGGATGCCTTCTATCATTTTCTTGTCCATTCCCTCCTCCTGAGATGGGGGTCTGTATACAACCCCCATGTGGATTGCAGTGCCATTTCCAGTCTCCAGGGTGTCACAGAGTGCCTAATCTGCTCCCTGTTTACTCTTTAGTTCTGTTGCTTTGATCCCTTCCTTTACATAAAGAGCTCCTCCTTCTCCTGCTCTTTTATCCACCCTTTCCCTCCTGTAGATTGTGTATCCTGGTATGTTGACATCCCAGTCTTGGTTCTCTGTGTACCATGTTTCTGTGACTGCCACAATATCCAGGCAACCCTCTTCCATCAAGGCCACTAGTTCAGGGAGCTTGTTACACAGACTACGGGCACTGGTACTCATCACCCTCCACTTTTTGATGGCCTTTTCCCTTTTAGCCCCATTCCTGTCCTTACTGCCTTTGCCTTTTTTTTACATTTACCTCTGTCCTACTCCCTAACGACTTCTCTACCTTGGTGTTTACCTCACTAATTACCGTGTTTTGAGAGGGGAAGCTGGGATTTCCCTGCTCCTTTTCAGTGCCTCTGTCCTTGGCTAGTTTAAATGCTTGCCAATGAAGCATTTAAACCTCTCACCTAGGATCCTGGTCCCCCCCCTTGACAGATGCAGACCATCGCACCAGTATAGGTCTGCATCCCTCCAGGTGGCTCCCCAGTCCCCAATGAAGGCAAAACCCTGAGCTCCATACCAGTTTTTCAACCATTCATTGAATTCCCTGGTGAGGAGTAGCCTAGCATCACTCTTGCCATAGACAGACAGCACCTCCTAGAAGGTTACTGTATGCACTACTTGTCTAAGGCCCCTCCCCAACTCTACAAACTCCTCTTGCACTGCTCTGATCCCATTCCTAGCCAGGTCATTTGTCCCTAGGTGGACAATGACATCCACCTCCCTCCCTCACTCATGCAGCTGCTCCCACGATCCTGAGGATTCGCTTCCTGTCCCTCCAAGCCGTGGTACCAGGCAGGCACTTTACCTCCCTCTCCCCTTCCTCCCCCATTTCTACCCCCCTAATGATTGAGTGCCCCACCAGGAGTTGTTTCCTTCCCCCGGTGGGGTCCCATGCCACCCTCCTGTGGGTCTCCTTTGTCAAGGTTCCCAGCATCCTCCTTGGTCTCCATTGCAGGTGCCTCCATAGAGGAACCACTATCCACAAGAAGAGCGTATGAATTGTGGAGAGGTACAGCTGGAGGGATGCAACTCTGTTCCACCACCCTCTCCCTCCCTGAGCCCACCCTGGTCCAGCCTCTCCTCTTTCTTGACAACCTCTGAGGTAGTGGCATTGGCCCTGGTGGTCCCTGGGTGGGGGAAGAGGTCTCACGAATCCTAGCCAGGTCAACCTGGAGATGGGCAACCTCCTCCCTCATACCAGAGAGGTGCCTGCAAATAGGGCAGCATTGCAGCCTCCAGAATGTCTCCCAGAATACTGCCGCCCCACAGCCATTGCACTGCACCACTCCTATCATGTCTTATTTTGTGTCCCCGCTCCTGTTTCTCTGTATGCTTACTCTCTCCTCTCCTTCCAACTCTCACCCTTCCTGTTCTGGGACAGCAACTCCCTATATTCTTCAGTAGCCTCCTTCTTCCTTGCTCAGTGTCAGACCACCAGCAGCGGGGGAGGGGAGGGGAGCTACTTTTTCCTTTAGGGTTGACAAAACCACTGTTTCTCTATGATCCTTCCTTCCCTACTGCCAAACAGGAAGTTCCCATTGTCAGTCAAATCCAGTGGCTATAAAAGTAGAACTGGCTTAGCGTGGGTGGGTGGAGGGGTGGGATGGAGGGCAATTAGTAAGAAAAAAGGCTAGCAACAGGAAGTTGTAATTTAAGTCACCTGCTTTTATATTGTCTAAGCCACACCCCCAATTAAGCTCTCTCCTCCTACTGATTTAGCAAAGTAAGTTGATACAGTACCCTTCCCAGCACAGAACACACACTGACTTTCTTTCTTTTCTTTTTTTTAACCCTAAGTAAGACCCCTGCTACTTCTAATAAAGTATCTGTCTGCTTAATCTCAACAGACACTGAGTCCTGCTGAGACAGAAGTGTTTAATTTAGTAAGAAAATGGTAGCTTCTTTTAGTTAGCTGCTTTCTGCTCTACAAGCAAGGCTAGCAACATGAATGAGATACTTTTTGGATCCTAATGATGTAGAAATGACTATATGAGAATTTTTTTCAAAACTGTCTTACTCTAACTATTCTCAACAATCCAGTCAAAGACACTTTCAGCTAATTGGGGACAAACATTCGACACTTCAGGTGGATTTTAATAACCAATTTTCCCCTTTGGAAAAAACTTTGGCTGAAGTCACCCTACCTAAATATACAGGAACTATAGAAACTTGATTCCTTAATATTTTATTTTGAAATTTCTTTTTTTACCTCCTCTCTCCCATGCCCGGTCTCCACTCCTTCAGGAGACACATATTGGAGTCTCTTTACTTCACAACCTGCCTGATCCATCATGGAGTCCCCATGGAGCCACGGCTATACCCACCAGGTGGGTAAATGGTGGGGTGGAGACACCCCAAGAATTTTGCATTCATCGGACTCATCAGGATGCCAGGCAAGTGCGAGCCATCAGGGTCACTGCTGTTTGGTTCTCTGTCATCTAGGAGACTGGGCACACTTCTTCTCTGTTCCTGGGGCAGTGGTATGCACCCTGGTGTCATGGCATCACCGCCGACTTTACTACTCTCCATCCCCTAGAGTTAGCTTCAATGCTTGCTGTGCCTCCTGATTCCGCCAGAGGCCAGGCAGGTGCCAAGCTCAACCCCCCCCAACCTCCCAGGAGAGAAAGAGCTGTCCATCAGATGCTCAATTCTCTCCCACCACTGCTGACCCCTGATGGCCCAGGCTTGTTACCAAACCCTGTTTGCCGGCATGGTGTGATGTGTGGTGTCCAGTGCCTTAATGCTGAGCAGCACTGGGCCAGCCCTTGATTTCTTAATATTGATGTTTTGATGGTTTAATGATTCATCTTATTCTTTTCTCCTTCTCACCATTTTCCCCTTTTGGGATATCCACCGCCCCTTTCACTTTTTTTTTTTGAATGCTTTTGTTTTTCTTTCAGAATAAGAATATGTGGTTTGAAAGTATGGCAGAAAGAGGATTAGGAGGATAATGGAAAGTAGAAAACGGTAAAGAAAGGGAAAGGAAAAATGGAGGAAAAGGAAAAAGGTAAGAGAAGAAGAAAGGGAAAGGAAAGGAAAGGAAAGGAAAGGAAAGGAAAGGAAAGGAAAGGAAAGGAAAGGAAAGGAAAGGAAAGGGTGAAAAGAAGGGAAAAAGGGGGAGAAATAATGAAGTTACTTGTATTTTGAATCAGGATCCTGCACCCACACTCTGATCTCACAAAGAAGGAGAATACACAGGCTGTCTTTTATAGGTGTAATAAGGGGTGAGTGCTGGATGGAAGGGAGAGGGGACTGGGAATTCGTTTTTTTTTGTCAGTAAACAGAATCCTATTAATAAACAAGCATTTGTCAATGCCGAATGTTGATTGCGTTGGTCCGTTGAGCTTGCTCACTGCCCCTCTGTCACTCACTCGGTCTATTACTCCCGGTGCTGCAGGCTGCTGTTTTGTACAGGGCTCCTGTCTGCACTGGTACCTTTTTCTGCCCACTAAGAAATCCGCAGCTGTCCCAACAGAGCTCCATTGAGGTCACTCACTCCCCCGTCTCACTCGCTCATTCTTTTTCTCCTGGCGCTGCAGGCTGCCCTTTTGTACTGGGCTCCTGCCTCTGTCGGCACAACACCTGCTCACAAAGAAATCTGCAGCAGTCCGACAGAGCTCAATTCAAGGCTTCATCCTCCCCTTCTCTCACTCGCTCATTCCATTTCTGCGCGCTGCAGGCTGGCCTTTTGTACTGGGCTTCTGCCTGCATTGCCGCCTTCTTCTGCCCACAAAGAAATTTGCAGCAGTCACAATAGAGTTCCATTGAGCTTGCTCACCCCTCCCTCTCACTCACTCATTCTGTTTCTCCCACCACTGTAGGCTGCCCTTTTGTACTGGGCCCCTGCATGCATTACTGCCTTTTTCTGCCTACAAACAAATCCACAGCAGTTCCAACAGAGCTCCGTTGAGCTCACTCACTCCCCCTCCCTCACTGTCTCGTTCTGTGTCTCCCGCCGCTGCAGGCTGCCCTTTTGTACTGGGCTCCTGCCTGCGTTGGCAGCTTTTTCTGGCCACAAAGAAATCTGCAGCAGCCCCGACACAGCTCCGTTGAGCTCGCTCACTCCCCCTTTCTCACTCACTCGTTCCGTTTCTGCCAGTACTGCAGGCTGGCCTTTTGTACTGGGCTCCTGCCTGCATTGGCACCTTTTTATGCCCACAAAGAAATCTGCAGCAGTCATGATAGAGCTCCATTGAGTTCGCTCACTCCTGCTCTGTCACTCACTCATTCTGTTTCTCTTGATGCTGCAGGCTGCGCTTTTGTATGGGGCTCCTGGCTGTGTTGGCACCTTTGTCCACAAAGAAATCCGCAGCTACCCCGACAGAGCTCTGTTGTGGTCACTCAGTCTCCCTCTCTCACATGCTCATTCTGTTTGTCCTGGTGCTGCAGGCTGCACTTTTGTACGGGGCTCATGCCTGCATTGGTGCCTTTTTCTGACCACAAAAAATCTGCAGCAGTCCTGATAGAGCTCCGTTGAGCTCACTCAGTCCCCCTGTCTCACTCCACTCATACTGTTTTTCCCACCGCTGCAGGCTGGCCTTTTGTACTGGGCCCCTGCCTGCATTGACGTCTTTTTCTGCCCACAAAGAAATCCACAGCAGTCCTGACAGCGCTCCAGTGAGTTCGCTCATTCCCCCTCCCTCACTCGCTCTCTCGTTCTGTTTCTCCCAGTGCTGCAGGCTGCCCTTTTGTACTGGGCTCTTGCACTGGGGCCTTTTTCTGCTCACAAAGAAATCTGCAACAGTCCCAACAGAGCTCAGTTGAGCTTGGTCACTTCTTCCTCTTACTCACTCAATCTTAATCTGTCCCAAACACTGATTTTCCACAGCGACCGTGCTATTCTCTGGCAGGATTGCAAAAACATATTTTAGCCAGGATGTGAAAAATGACAGCTGTACTGTTCATAAGGAGGTGTGAAAAAATGCCAGTGTTGAAAATGTGGCATGAAAATATTAAATATTTGCGAAGTTACAAGGGTGCGTTGAAACAGTTCAATGCACACTTGTAACACAGTCATGTTATGGAGTTTTGTCCCCAAATTTTCAACATAGGCATTTTAGGCCTCTGCTCATGAACAGTGCCACTGTAATTTTCTTAATCTGTCCTGAACACTGATTTCCCACAGCAACCACGTTATTCTGCACCAAAGTGCAAAACACATTTCAGCCAGGATGTGAACAATGACAGCTGTACTGCTCACAAGGAGGTGTGGTAAAATGCCAATATTGAAAATCTGGCATGAAAATATTGCAAATTTATGAAGTTATGAGCGTGTGTAGCAACTGCGCAACGCATGCTCGTGAAACAGTCATTTTTTGGATTTTTTCCACCAAATTTGCAACATAGGCTTTTTGAGAGCCTACCTCATGAACACTGGCACTGTGATTTTGTTAATCAGCCCCAAAAGGTGATTCCACGCAGTGAGCATGAAATCACCTTTTGGGGCCAATTAACACCATGACCATGCCAGAATTCATGAGGAGGGGTCCCAAAAACCCCATGTTGAAAATTTGGTGCCAAAATTCCAAAACATGCCTGAGATATGCATCAAAGTTGAAAAAACCCTGTTTATTCCATTATACAGCTTACCAGCATTTCCTCAGTTTGCAGTCGGCTTTAAAGAGTGCAGACATGTTCCTGGTGCAACAAAGATTGTCGTGCCGGACTCCAGAGGTAAGTATGGGGTGAGAGGAGGTGTGGGGAGGCAGAGTGTGCAGTGTGTGGGCACGGATTGCAGGAGGGGGCAGGGAGACCACCAAGGGACCGTTTCCTTTTTTCACAGGTCAAAAAAAAAAGACATTGCGGGACCGTTTTTTGTTTTCAAGGGCATGTGGCATGCTGGGGTGGGCTCCCAGTGTGCCAATGTACTCATTCTTGGTGGGGCAGCTGCAGCCAACTGGGGATTGGGTACCCCTGTTGGCACCCAACAAAAGGGAGGGGGCCACATCAAGCAGACAGGGATTGGGCATCCCCTCGGCACAAATGGTCTGGGTGTTTGTGAGGGGAGCATTGTGCCGACAGGGAGTGGGCTTCCCCATCAGCAACATCAAAGGGCAGGGCCACTGAAGCTGACAGGGATTGGGGCCCAGTGGGCAAACAGAACCTGTTGTGGGGGGCGCATGCTGCCAAGGGGCACTGGGCACCCCCTCGGCACTGAGGGTACCTTAATATTGTTTGTGAACACAGCGGCAAGCCACCACCCATGTTCATAAACAATATTGAACTTGGAAATGTTCCACCCAGCAATGCCGGGTCACTCCCTCATTGCAGCGAATGGCTGATGCTGCAATGACCAGGCGGCCCCTGATTGCAGCAGCTGAAACTTTTCAAGGTTGTGGCACACTGGCTGAACTAACATAGAAACATAGAAGTTGACGGCAGATAAGGACCGCAAGGCCCATCCAGTCTGCCCATTTCTTTTTCTACCTTATAAATGTGCCATCGGCCTTTGCTCTGTCAGTGGCCTATCTATTCATAGTCATTTGTATTGCTCCCTTATGCCTATCCTATGCCAGTTTGAAGCCCTGCACTGTATTCATAGCCACCACTTGTGGTAAGCCATTCCATGCATCCACCACCCTTTCTGAAAAAGAATTTCTACATTCCCCTTAATCGGCCTCCTCTAATCTCATGCTGTGTGCTCTTGTCCTGCTATTTTCTTATATTTAAACATGTTAGACTCTTTCACCTTGTTTATGCCCTAAGGTGTTTGAATGCCTCGATCATATCACCTCTCTCCTCCTTTGCTCAAGGGTATACATATTGAGCTCCATTAATCTGTCCTCATATGTCTTCTGATGCAGTCCCTGCACCATTTTGTTGCCCTTCTCTGGACTGCCTCAATTTGGTTAATGTCCTTGTGAGGTGTGCCTCCAATACTGCATGAGTACTCCAGATGGGGCCTAACCAGTGTCTTGTACAGAGGATTAATACCTCCCTCTTACGACTTGTGATACCCTTACTAATACACCCTAACACCCCTAGCCTTATCTACTGCTTTAGAGGTCTGCTTGGATGATTTTAGGTCATCAGTGATGATGATGCCCAAGTCTCTTTCTTCCTTTGTGACTGCTAGCAACTCCCTCCCGGCCTATAGGTGGCTTCAGGGTTTCTCTTCCCTATGTGCATGATTTTGCACTTCTTTGCATTAAATTCCAGTTGCCACTCTTCTGACCATTCTGCTAGTTTATCCAGATCTCTTCTCATTCTGCCCACCCCATCTGGATCATCTACTCTGTTGCAGATCTTGGTGTCATCTGCAAACAGACAAGCCTTCCCTCTAGTCCATCTGCAAGGTCACTAATGAAGATGTTGAAGAGGACTGGCCCCAGGACTGATCCCTGAGGTACCCCACTTGTGACTTGCATCTCTTCTGACTGTATACCATTTACCACCACTCTCTGTTTTATGCCCGTCCAACCAGTTTGCCACCCAGCTGACCAACTTCTGACCCACCCCGAGCCTACCCAGCTTATTTATCAATCTTCTATGTGGAACAGTGTCAAAGCTTTGCTGAAGTCAAGGTAGGTGACATCAACTGCTCCCCTTGGTCTACCACTCTGGTTACCAGTTAAAGAAATCTATGAGATTAGTTTGACAGGACCTTCCTTTTGTAAACCCATGCTGTCTTGGATCCTGTGCCCCTATGGTTCCAGGTGTTGCACTATCCTTTCCTTAAGGAGTGCCTCCATAATCTTGCCCACTACTGAGGTAAGACTGACGGTCTGTAGTTCCCGCCTCCTCCCTGCTACCACTCTTGTGGGCGGGGATCACATAAACCCTTCTCCAGTCTTCTGGGACCTCTCCTGTGCTCAGAGACTCACTAAACAATTCTGCTAATGGCTCTGCTAGTTCCTCCTTTAGCTCCTTAAGTACCCTGGGATGTATGCCATCAGGTCCCATTGCCTTATCCACCTGAGCTTAGCAAGCTCTTGTAGGACCCTTTCTTTGTGTGAAGGAGTAGTGCTCACCTCCCTCCCCTGTGTCCATGATGCTGAGCTGTGGGCCCTGCCCTACCTTCTCTTCAGTAAATACTGAGCAAAGTATCTATTTAGGATAGATGCCTTTACAGGGTCCTCCTCCTCACATGCTCCCTTTTCTCCATTAAACTTAGCAATACCCCTCTGGACTTTCTCCTTTACTAATGTATCTATAGAAAGTCTTGTCACCTTCTTTTACTGTTCATGCTAGTGTTTCCTCAGTTTGGGACTTTGCCTGCCTTACTGCCTTACCTGCTTCCCTTAGGGCAGTTTGGTATGCCTCCTATCTTCATCCCGCTGTGTTCCCTTATATTTCCTGAAGGCCAGCCTTTTGGCTCTGACCTTTTCTGCTACTGTATTTGAGAACCAAAGTGGTTTCCTTCTTCTTTTGCACTTCCTTTTCTGTCTAACACAATGGGATGTTGCTTCAAGTATTGCATCATAATGCTTGCCCACTTTGCCTGTACCCCTCACCTGTGTTTCTTTTGCCAGGGCTAGCTTAACTCTGTTGGCCATCTTATCAAAGTCAGCTCCTCTGAAGTCCCATATTTTTGCCTTGGAATGGGATGATTTAGATGTAGTAGCCAAATTGAACCATACCATGTGATGGTCACTGGCTCCCAGGTGACATTCTACCTGGAGATCTGTGATCCCTTCTTTGTTAGTCAGTACTAGATCTAGGATAGCCCTGTCTCTTGTGGGTTGCTGTACCAGTTGTTTGAGGCCCTCCCTGCAGGAATCCACTATGAGTCTAGTTCTGGCAGATGTTCCTGCTGGTATTGACCAATCTGTATCCGGCATGTTGAAGTCTCCATTATCAGAACCTCCCTTTAGCTGTCATGTTTTGTATATCTTCTAACAGTAATGTGTCTATGTCTTCCCTCTGGTCTGGGGCCTGTAGACAACCCCAGTTCTTATGGCTGTCCCATTTCCTGCTTTCAGGGTGACCCACAGTTCTTCTGGCTCCTTATGTGTATTCTGAATTTCTGTAGCTTTGATATTTTCATTAACATACAGAGGCCCTCCCCCCTTTTGCACCTCGGTCTCTTCTGAACAATACATAGCCAGGTACTGAAGTCTCCCAAGTGTGGTTACTGGTAAACCACGTCTCACTAATTGCTACTATGTCCAGTTTAGCCTCTGACATTATTGCCTGCAGGTCTGGGATCTTATTTCCCAGGCTGTGAGCATTTGTGTACATGATTTTCCATTGGCCAGATTTTGGTGTGTTAGTTGTTTGGCCTTACCCCTGTGCGTCGTATGGGGAGACAAACCTTTTTTCTTACCTGGTGATGCAAATGAACGGCAAACATGCTGAATTCCTGTTTGACCACTAGCTGAGGGGGGAGGGGTGTTCTTCCCATTCGACGTATGGGGTGCTGCACCCCTCTCCCCATTTGCTAGTTTAAATATTCTGCAAAGACGTCAAACTTCTGCCCCAGTGCACTGACTCCCTCTTTAGTCAGATGCAGTCCATCAAATTTAAAGAACTTTCGCTCCCAGAACTGTTGCCAGTTCCCTACAAATCTGTGTCCTTTTTCCTGGCACCAGCCCTTGAGCCACGTGTTTAGCTCCCCTATCTCCCCTTCTCCGACCTTCCGTCCATCTGCTCCCCTCTCCCAGACTGGCAGGATCTCAGAGAAGGTGATGCCGGACGAAATAGATGATAGTTTGTCACCCAGCCTAGTCAGGTGTTCCTTGGTCTCCACAACTGACCGGCTGGTGAGATCATTAGTCCCTATGTGTACTAGGACATCAATGTTTTCTCCTGCTTTGTGAACAATTTTAGCAATGCGGTCAGTGTCTCTCCATGCTGATGTACCTGGGAGACATCTGACCATCACCCCTGGCTGGAGATGGGTATCAACTCCCCAAATCATGGAGTCTCTTATGATCAGAAGTTCTTTGGATTTCCTTTGTGCTTGTTTTGTTTTGGTTCCTGATTTGGGTGAGTTTTGTTGTGTTAGCTCCTGTGCCGCAGTATCCTGCTCTGCAGTGTCTTCTGCCTCTTTATTTGATTTCAGAGATAGAGGCAGATACCTGTTTGTAGTGTTTATATGGTTTTAGAGGTAATGTGTTGGAGAGCAGAGGTGATGGGGCACCTGATTTGCTCCTCTAACCACCTGCCAACCTCCTGGACCAACTACCCTCAGCGGTCGAGGTTTTTCTGTTGGATGCTGGGGAAATGGCGGGTGGTTCTTATGATGTATTTCCTCTTCAATATGAAATTTGAGGCGTGCAATCTTTGCCCATGCTGCCCGGAGCTGAGCCCTAAGATCTCCAAAGGCCCAGCATGTAGGACAGTGTCCTAAATCCTGTAAGACTGTCCTTCTGAAAATTGTTCCACAGTACCTGCAGTTAATGAAATCCATTCCAAATAAGTTGCTGGGTTTGTAACCTAGTCAGAGTAATTAGAAGGAAAAAAAAAAGGAAAAAAAATGCAAATAATGGTTTAATTGTGCTTTGTTTAACTTGTTATAACAAGTTAAATTACTAGTGCCCCTGTAAATGAGATCACCTTGTGGAGGCCCCACTGATCCGCCCCTTCCTGCTCTGCCACAGGAAATGTCACAACTGTGGTACCCTATAAAAGGAGTGCAGCATGGGGTGGTTGGGGATGAGGGTGGGTGGCTGGGCCCTTCCCTGCCTAAAAGAAGAACCACGGATGAAAGAACAAGGAGGTAAGAGCAGAAACAATCAGTCAACAACAAATGCAGTAACCCTGAAAGCTTATCCTAATGTTAGATAAAACTGTAAAACCTGTAAAGCACCACCTGTAATAATTTCAGAGAAGATATACGCTGTAAGAAACACTTTGCTCCAGAGAAAAATAAAGCAGTAACAGAAGAAATACCTTGCAAAAGACAATTTGAATCAGAAGATTACAGGAGTACTCTGTTAGCACACACCTGTAGGCACACCTTGTAATAATGCAGAAGGAGGTATACCAGCAACAACAATTTGAATCAGAGAAAAAATAAAGCAATGAAATGTTAGCAACAAACAGTAGCAATCCCTGTGAGTAAAAAATAAAAACACCACCACACAGTAAATCTGCTTAGCCAAACTAAGTCTTAATCCTTTTCCCTTGCTCTGGTAAGTTTCTCTACTCTGCCTTTCAAGCAGTCTTAGAAGGAAAGAGCTCAGGTGAAGCTAGGTGCCTTGGCCAGCAAACCAAGTCTTCTACCTCCAAGATATCAACTAACCTCACTTTTTAACCCTTCTTTCTGTTGGAAATTACTGACAGTTTGCCAGCCCCACCCCCACATACACACCTAATCCTTTGGAAGAGCTGTGGGAGGAAAAGCAATTAGCTCCTTCAATGTGAGAAGGAGACTGAAACACCTCTGAGACAACAAACCTTTTCAACAAACAAGAATAAAATAAAACACAGTGTCAAACAGTAATTTAGCTTAGCCCAGTTAACTAGTGTCAGCAGCAGTGTACCACGGCATTGGGGAAAGTGGGCCAAGCCTTTAAAGGCTGCAGGGGCATTGGCCACAACAGTGCCGCACCTCCACAACCTGCTTCTGAAAACCTGCCGCAATATGTTTCTTGTGCATCCACGCAATCAACATAAAAAGGGATGAAATACGAAGTATGCATCAATGTATATAGAAATGTACAAAGAACTGGAGTACATAAAAATTTCCAAGTGTTTTGAGTATGGGTTGGCACGCAAAATTATCTGAATTTGAATACAAAATGTCAATCAAGATAAGTACATGCAACGTGAAGGGAATCAAAGAATGGCAAAAAGCCACTAGCATTTTTAATTATATTAATAGGAAGCAAATAAATATCTTGTTGTTGCAAGAAACCCACTTTCTAGAAAGGGATATGGGATTCTATTCTAAAAAATGGGGTCCTGGAATGGCAACCAATTACTCAAACGTAGCAAGAGGAGTAGCAATTAAAAAAAACAATAACTCTGGAATAGAATTTGGTGGAATTGTTATTGACCCACAAGGGAGATATGTAATTGCACAGATCAAAGCATTAGAGGGAGATTTTACTCTGGCCAACGTAAATGGACCCAATGTTAATGACCCACATTTTTTTCTTGAATTAGTCACATTTGCTGATCCATACATTATAGGTGGTGATTTTAATGTTGCTCTGAATTGTAGGTTAGACAAAACTTCCTCTTTTATTGATAATATGGCTTCAGCTAGGAGAACAATAAAAGAATACATGGAAGATCTAGCATTGGTGGATGTCTGGAGGGACCAAAACCAAGATGCTCAAATATACTCTTTTTTTCAGCTCCCCACCAATGCTATACCCGAACTGACTATTTTTTAATAACCCATAAATTAAAGAATTATACTCAGAGGGCTGGATATTCAGAAATGCACCAAAGGCTGGCGCAACCCCGGCACAGTGCAAGGCAACTGTGCAATGGCGCAGCGACTGTGATATTCAATGGCTGCACACTGCAACATGTGCTAGCACAACACGGCTGAATATTGCAGCCATTGAGCCATGGTGCAGTGAGAGATGTGCCAGGGAGCAACCAGAAATGCACCATAGTGCAACCAGGGATGCTAAGGGCAGAGGAAGATCGCCAAGGCACAGCAGGAACAGCCACGGCCGCAACAGGGAGCCAGGCAGCGGAAAAGGTGGGGGGGGGTCCAGTGCGGGGAGGTGGGAGAACCAGGCCAGGAATATTGGCAGGGACCCACAGCCAGCACACAGGTTATCACCACCCATGGAGTACAGGCATGCAGCCAGCCCCCCCCACCCAGGTGGTGGAAGCATGGTACAGGTGGCACCGATGTCCAGGGGTGAGCGCCCACTGTCCACCACGTGCTGGATGGCACGCGGCTGCCTGGACAACAGCATCCTACACCCTGGCACATGGCACCCAACACACATGCCATATAGCTCATACAGCCAGCCCATGGCCACTCCATGGCGCAGCCACTGACCAAGGGGCATGCCACTACCATGCATGGTCCACACAATGGCATGGGCACACCACACAGCCACCCACTACACCACTGAAGCATGGACCCACTTGCCAGCTGCAAAACAGACACGGACACAGAAGGGTAAACAAGTAACAAATGTAATGTAAGAACAACATAGCCACAGGTACAAACAACCAAAACCATGGGGGAGGGTAGGTGAAGGAGGGAATGGGACAGGGGTCAGAGTCTGTACAGTTAGATGGGGAAGGTAGGGGAAGGGAGGACAGAGGCAAGAATGGAGCTGATGCACGTAAGGCTGGCCATGGCCTGCCACTGCCTGGTGTCTCCCCCTGCGCTGGTCCCAGAGGAGGATCCTCCTCATCTGATTGGCGATCTCCATCGTATGCAATGTTATTAGAATGATCTGCCACAGGAGCCGACAATATAAAAGCAGGTGGAAACCCATCTGGACACCTATAGCAGAGGAAGAGACAGGTGATCAGTGCACGTCCATAGCATCCTAGCCCCCCACTGTGCACTGCGGACAGTGGGAACACATGCCGCTGGAGTGGCACACTGGCCAACTGCAGTGTGGGGGCCAGTGCCTGCTGCCATCCTGGTATGCCACGGCAGTGCACAGCACTGGACACCGCCACCCAAGGACCACCTGATAGCACAGTGGTAGGTAGGTGGTATGGTGCTGCAGCAGAACCACAGTAGCACAAGTGGAAGCTGGACACACACCCAGCCCACCAACAGCTGCCACACACATGCAATGTCTGCCCCACGGCACCATGCACACCACACAGTGTGCTAAACACAGCTGCCATGGAATGAGGCACAGAGACCAAGGCCGTACCCCAACCCCAGCTGACCACCCTGCAAAACAATATGGGAATGCATGGTGCCTACCTGCCCACCATGGTCCCACCACTGCACCCCGCCCGGTCCCGCTCCACCAGCCGAAGGGCCCACAGTGGCCTGCTGTGGCCCACCAGGCACCCCTGCCACCCTGGCTCTTCTCCAGTCCTCAGGTCCTAGGATGGGAACACAGACAGGCACACATCTGAACACAGCCACAGCATGAGCCCACCACTTCCACCCCCCTAGCACAGAGTGCACCACTGCTGGGCAAGACCACAGGGCAGTGGTGCTGCACACCCTGTGACTGGCAATGCCATGCCACAGGACACACATTGACAGGCCCTCCTCTGGCATGGCATGTAGCCCTGCCAGCCCCATGGTACAGTGGTCGTGCACAGAGGCAGGGTGAGCCCACTTACCTGGCTATGGCATGGCCCCTGTGAATGTGTGCCTACAGCACTCTCAGCCTCTCTGGGTTTCTCCTGACCAGGTCCCTGTACTGGTGGTGGCACTGCTCCCTGGTGCACTCCACACCGGTGGCCTGGACCAACCCGTCAGCAATCTACTGCCACACCTCAGTCCTGGGATGTTGTAGGGGCTGCTGCCCAAACAGACTGGCAGCATGGGACTCCACCTGGGCCACCAGGTTCACCAGTTCCACCTGGGTCCAATTCCATGAACAGGGTACAGTTCAGCACACCATGGTGCCACAGCAAAGAAGCAGGACAAAATGGCACCCAGTAGAGCACATGCACAACATGCTCAAGATGCACGCCTTGCAATAGATGCACTGCCTGCAGCAATCGTGCATCTCTGCAGATGCCCAGTGTGGGCGTGGCCACACTGGCATATGGAGCAGGGGACACAAGAGGGCATAGGGCAGGGTGGGGGTCAGGGGTTAGCACACTCAATGTGTGCATGGGCACCATAGGACCCATGATGCATGGCGTGCAATAGGGCCATGGAGGCACCATGCCCCATGGGCCCAATAGCGCCCAAGCACCATAGGCCCAATGGCGCCCAAGCGCCATAGGCTAATGATGCCCCAACACCATAGGGTCCATGGCACATGGGGTACAAAAGCACCCATAGCACTCTAGAAGCCTTGCAGCTACTGACCAAACGGTAGCACATGCCCGTGGTGCATGCATGTTGACGGTGCACTGCATGTCACGACATTGTGCTATGACATGCGCCAGAGCAAGTCCATTGAGTAATGTGCAAGAGCGCGATATTCAGCCGTCATATGCAGATTAGCTCATAAGCCTATCCACGGAGCAATGGGGACAATTGTATGTCATTACCATTGCTCAACAGCCCATTTGCATGCGATGCACTATGTAGTCGCCACACAACAGCACAGACCATGGACCGGTATTGCAACCATCAGAGGTAAGTTGCACCTGCCAAGGAAATGGCCATCACAGTGGGCTGGATGGCTGGGGTGGGCCACTGCACATGTCCATGTCCACAGGTAGCATCATGTCCGATCATGAGGAGGGTGAGGAGCGTGGGCCTGCCCACAAGCGCAGGCCCAACTTTACTAAGGCCGAGGCAGATGCCCTGTTCGAGGCATACCTCGACAGGGAGCCTTTGCTGAGTGGTGCCGCTGGCACACCCCAGGCCAGGGCCGCAGCCTGGGAGGAGGTTGTGGATGCTGTGAACCAGCAGGGCAACCACCAGCAGTCTGCACAGGAGTGCAAGAAAAAGGCGGGCACCAACAAGCATCGGATCAAGGAGAAGATGGCAGCCATACAGGCTGCCAGGACAGCCACAGGTGGGGGCCAGGCCACTGTGCCACAGCTCATGACACAGGAGGAGCTGGTGGCGGCCACCATGTGGTGCAGTGCAGTGTTGAGGGTGTGCCAAGTGGTGGCCTCCAGACTGGAGGGAGCCCATCACTTCATGGTAGGTATGGCAGGGTCTGTTGAATTGGAGCACTAACGCATCAGTGTTCCCTTACAGCACCGCCTCGCCAGCATGCGGTGGCAGGGTGCCTGCAGCTGCCATGGGGGCATGACCAGCCCTGGAGGACCTGCCATCCACCTCCATGGGCATCCAGGGGCCCTATCAGCTACAGCACGCTACCACCGTCCAGCTGGATGTCCCTGGCATGGATGCAGACGAGGCCCTGGCTGTGTTCCAGCAGGACACATGCCATGACATGCTCTGTGTGGAGACATAGATCGGGGTGGGGTTTGACATGGATGACAATATGACCATAGTCCTGGACAGCAGGGGTCTTGTCATGGGTGAGATGCCCATACCATCCACCATCACTGGCAGCACGGCCAGTGGCCTGTTGTTGGTGGAACAGCTGCCTGCCACCACCCCTGGTACTGCAATGTTTACAGGCACAGCGGGGCAGGGTGGTGGTGCAACCGCACAGGTACTGGCCAGCACACAAGGGCCGGAGGGGCGGCGGCAGCAGATGACTGGTGACATTGTGCGCCCGGGAGCAGTGTCTGCTGCTGGAATGCCTGTCACTGCCCAACCCCATGAGGACCCCACTGTGCAGCAACCTCCTGAGTGGGGGGGCCATGCAGCACGGTCGTATGCCACCGGTGGGTTGGCGCCACACCCATGCACCCCTGGGCACTGACCCCTTAGCCAAGCACACCCGATTGCTGTGGGCCTCCATGGAGCAACAGGTGTTGCTCATGGCCAGGGTGTGGGCACTCTGCACAGAGGTGTGCCAGGCAGCCGAGCAGTGCGACAGGAGCACAGCGCTAGTCGTGGAGTATATACAGCACCTGTAGGAGGACACAACCTCAGCCCTGGACCTCATTGCCAGTGTGATCTCAGTCAGCCTTGGTCCACTGGCTGCCACAAGGCATGGCCAACAGCCACAGACACCGCGGAGTGCAATGTCTACCCGACGGCCCCTGCATTGGGTGACCCCATCAGTGCTGATGTCGAGCTCTGCTGTGGGCATCCCAGGCACACCTGGTGCAGGCCTGTTTGGGAGCCTGCTGACCTCTGTGAGGACTCAGTCACAGTCCCACACCTGTGGGGCTGTCATAGACCCCCCCCTTTGGCTGTTGCACAGCCTGAGTCTGCTGAGTGGCTGTGGTGCTGCCGCCCCCGTGTCCTTGTTGGCCATGTGTCTGTGTGACGGACCTGAAGTGCACGCCACCCTGTCTGCTGTCTGTAGCCACTGCCCTGTGTGCACATCGGCATTGTGTGTGTGCATGACACGGTCAAGGCAGCCGTGTGTTGCACCACACACTGCCCGTGTGTGCACCAGCCTGGCCGCTGGCCTGTGTGGTGTGTGCATGATGATGCCATCACTATACTGGTTGTGCATGTGCACCAGTGCTCTGTGTCTGATCAATACCACATGCTAGTGCCTGGGCATGTGCCAGTGTGTGGGAGGATGGGTGGGTGTGTGTGTGTGTTAGTTGCTGTGTAGTAATGCGTGGTGTTGCATGTGGTCGTGTGGCACTGCTCCCCCACCACAGCCCCACGCCTGTGTGTGCATGCCTATGGCCATGCCCACACATGGCCGTGTGCCTTGCCACTGTGTTGGTTCTGTGCATGGGTGTGTGTCCACCTACCTGTGTGCACCATAGTGCTCTTGTGCTATAGTGTCCCAATGCTGGTGTGCCATCCTCATGAGCCGGGTATGCCTCTGCCCAGGATGGGCTTCCCACCACCTCCCGGCCCTTCACCCACATCTTCCCCACTGCTGTTCCCCTCTTTGGCCTCAACAGCTATTCCACAGTCAATGGCCATGTTGTGCAGCATGCAGCAGGCCAGGAATAGGCCACAGACCTTCAAGGGGCTGTACTGTAGGGCACTGCTGGACCTGTCCAGGCTATGGAACTGCGTCTTCAGCATCCCAAACATATGCTCAATGATTTTCCACATGCTGGTGTGTGCCTCATTGTACTGCTCCTCCGCAGGGGATGACGGGTGATGGTAGGGATGAGCAGCCAGGGCCTGAGTGGGTAGCCACTGTCACCTGTGTAGAGAGGGAGAGATAGTTAGCTTGGTGACCCCTGGCACTGTGCCCCATGCCCACGCTGGGCAGACTCAGTGGCCCTCTGCCCTAGCCACCTCCCTTCCATGCCCTGCTGTACCCAGCTGCCTGTGGCCTCACCATACTCAGCCACTAGGTGACCTGTGGGGATGTCCCCCCTCTCAAACCTGTAGCACAGTGCTGAGCTGTGCCAGATGTAGGCATCATGTGCTCCCCCAGGGTGTGTAGCACAGACATTGATTATGCACCTCCTGGCATCGCACACCATCTGGCAGTTGATACTGGGGTAGCCCTTTCTGTTGATGTAGGCTACCCCCTCTGCACCAGGTGGCATGCGGATGCCCACATGGGTGCAGTCAATGGCCCCTAGCATGCCAGGCATACATGCTATCCTGTGGAACTCCTGCATGGTTGCTGTATGCTCTGCCTGTGTGCTGGGGAAGTGGATGTATTCTGCAGGATGTGGCAGCAGGGCATTGAGGAACTGTGTGAGGAGCCGTGACATGGCCAACTGGGTTATGCCTGTGGTGTCCCTTGTTGGTCTCTGGAAGGTGCCCGTGGTGAGCAGGCACATGAAAGCTGTTACTATTGTCTTCACTGTCAGGGTGTGGCTCTGCCTGGTGGATGCCTGCATCTCCTTACTGCACAGCTCACAAAGCTGCCTCAGAATTGCCCTGTTCAGGCGATACCGGCCCACGATCTCTGTGTCAGCGTGGGTCTCGAAGCTGATGCGGGGCCAGTACCGCCTGTTCTGGGCGTACTGCCAATGGGTCCTTCCACGGCCACGTTGCTTAGCCTCCTGCCTCTTCACACCCCTCATTACGGCCTCCATCTGGAATGCCACACTGGCCATGGTGCTTATTGTCCTGTCACCCACTGGGCATCCAGCTCCACTGGCCCCCTCTGGCTCTGTGGGGCAGTGCCTGTCACTCGGCAGGGCCCCCTCCTGCCTGCCCTGCCCCTGGCTGGCTTTTGCTTGCTGGCTCTGTCACCCACCCATGTGGGTGCCTGTGTGGCACCTCTTGGGTCTGGTGGCTCTGTATGGCACCCACACTCTCTCACTCCCTCCGTCGGCCTCCCTGTCTGTCATACTCTCTCTCTCTCTCACTCTCTCACTCTCTCTCTCTCTCTCTCTCTCTCTCCCCTTCTCTTTTCCACTCCCTGTCTCCTTCTTCCTCTCTCAGATAGCCTGTCTGTCTCCCTTTGTCCTGCTCGCCCCTGGTGCAAGTGCCCTTCTCCTACTTGCTCCCTGTTTTTATAGGCTCAAGTCTGCTCTGCGCAACTGGCAGTTGCTCCTCACTTGCGCCATTGGTTGAGGGTCGAATATCGCACTGTGCCACATATTCATGAGTATGCCCCCTGCTCTTGCGCATGCATACATTACTGTTGCATATTGGTGCACTGCTACTTGTGCTGTGCAATTGCTCCTGTTGAATATCGCTCTATGGCGCATCTCTGCATTTGCTCATGTGCAACCCTGTTGCGCTATGCACAACTGCTTTGAATATCCTGGCCCGTGTGTCAAATATCATAATTTAATCATCTCCAACCATGCTCCAGTAGAATTA
Organism: Neoceratodus forsteri; assembly: GCA_016271365.2. Classification (NCBI taxonomy): domain Eukaryota; kingdom Metazoa; phylum Chordata; order Ceratodontiformes; family Ceratodontidae; genus Neoceratodus; species Neoceratodus forsteri. The sequence continues at coordinate 1,695,955,110 of CM057449.1, read as the reverse complement.
GCAATAACTACATTAAATTTAAAGTCTGATAGAATTTGGGCTACTCATCACTACTCAAAGATAAAACTTTTCTAGACTCAGCACTAAATTCCATTATAATTATTTTGTTTTAATTTAATCAAATAGGAGAGATGGGAAGCCTTTAAGGCAGTTATTCGTGGGACAACTATGAAATACTCATCAAAAATAGTCTAAATAAACAATGATTAATAAACTTAGAAAAAGATCGTGATCATCTTCAGGCTATTCATATGACTACCCAAGACCCAATAATTTATAAACAACTACTAGCTGTAAACGATCTGGGGCCCAATATTCAAAACTCAGCCCCAGGGCAAAATTAGCACTGCTCGGCATGCAAAAATAGCCCAGAACCATTACTATAGTCAATTAAATAGCCCAGGGACTAAATCAGTTGAATATAGCGTGCAAACAGGGCTGAGAGTGCAGTGCAAAAATAGCCCAGCAAATATGACAGCTCTGAACATAGCAACCGGGAAGGCCAAACTGCAACAGCAGCCCAGTGCACACAGAGATGGAGTAAGGCAGAGCTGCAGTAGGTGGCCAATGTGGGTGAAAGCAATGAAGTGGTGTACAACAACTGCAAACAACATTGCAGGCCAAACACAGCAGAACTGTGCTATGAATTTGACAGGTTAGCCTGGTGCAAACACATTAACCTGGCGCTAACACGTTTGCCCAGTGCTAACATATTAGCCCGGCACTAAATTTTGCTATTTTCAAAGTTCCTATGCAAATAAGCCTACTTAGGCAATCCATGTGCAAACAGCCACATTAGCATTTCATCTCAGTTTACTTTGCATACATTGCCATATAGTTTGCCCAGCGCTATTGCATGGTGCACACAGCTACCCCTGTAAGTCAGACTGGAACTGTAGATCAGTAGCTGTGGGCTGGGTCTGCCCACAACACCACCTGTATGTCAGACTGGATCGACATGTCTGATGCTGCAGGCTACATGTATACATAGCAGCAGAGACTATTGTGCCCCAGGGGACTAGAGCCACAGGCACGGGTGGTGGTGCTGCATGCCATGGACATATTGTAGTCCCCACTACAGTGCTCAGGACACACTACAGTAACATAGTGGCTGGTATTGCGAGAGGCACAGCAATGCCCATGGTGTGTCAGGCATCAATGATGGCTGCTCTCCACACAGTGACAGGCCCAGCTGGCAGATGTGTACTGACTGTGGACACCACTGCTATGCTGTACTGTGACCCACATACACTGTGCCACTGGCATGGGATACTCACAGTAACATACACATGGCTGGTCATGTGTGCCGTGGCGTCTGTACAGATGTGCAATATGTGCCCTGGGGGGGTGACACATACCATCGGACAGGCACACCGGTGTTTGGGTATTCCCAACACTAGAGCATGTGCACTGTGTGGATGGACCCAGCCTTGTGGCAGCACTTACTATTTGGTGCAGCCTGCCCATCTGTGCACCCTCCCCTCAACACCATCCATTCCCCCACTGCTGCATGTGTGTGCTGGATTGTGTTGATGTACACCAATGGGGGAACAAGAGGTGTGTGCTGTAAGGATGCACTGCCATGGTGTCCGCTGGGCACTGAGGTACCCACTAACACCTGTCAGGGTTGGGACCGGTGCCAGATGATTGCGACATGGGCAGTGCCATCAGTGTGCAGCATGACTGTACCATTTCTTTGTTATTATTTGTTTTCTGTCTTACTTTGTTGACTGGTTAAGCACACCAGGCCAAGGCCCATTTTCAGAAACAACCCAGAGCCACTACATGTGCAGCTGAGATAATACACTGTACAATACATACACACAATGAACAACAACACACAATTCACAAATATTAACATAGTGTAACATTGCATACAATTACAAATAGTCTTTTGCTGCAAATGGAATTTCAGCTTACTATTATTAGTTGCATGATTGTTATTTTCTAAGCAATGTTGAGGCATTGTATTCCACAGCTTGGGTGCCTGCACATATGGAATGGACCAGGGTGGCCATCTGCCCTCAGAGTCTCCTCATTGGCTGTATGCAGCCTTGTTTCCTGTTGCTACTGTGTCCACGCCCCCCCCATCCTTGGTTTGCCTAGAGTTAAGACTACCTTTTCATAGGCGGTAATTAGCACTGCGCTACATGTCACGCTAATGCACGTTGCGTGGTGCTCTAGTTTTGAATATACCATTGCACCTGTATGCATGTCCCTGCCCTCACTTTGCACCATGCACACATTATCTTTTAGTGTCTGGACTAACACATTGCAGCGGCGCTATTTGGCCTTTTGAATATAGCAATCTGGCTCAAATATAGTGCAATCACGGCACAATTGGTATGCGCCCGGTGCAAAATTTTGAATATGTGGCCCCAGATTAACAAAATTATAGCATGTGAAGCAGAGAAAATGATTTTATAAACTAGAGCTAAATATTCATTAGGTGATAAACCAGACAAGGCAATGGCTCTTCAATTACAAAAAGAGAAGCAGGGCAGAGGAATATTTTCAGTTAAAGATGAGAATCACAAAGTAACTAGAGACCCAAAAAAGATCAATAATATTTTTGCAAATACTATAACAATTTATATATTTATCAGAAAGATATAAATACCCAACAGAAATTAATGCCTTTCTAAATAATGTCACCTTCCCTCAAATATTAAAAAATCATAGCAATCTGTTGGAGGCTCCCATTATCCTAGAGGAAATTTTCTAGACAATTAAAGCTATGACATCAGGTAAGGACCCAGGTATGGATGGCTTTCCAGTCAATTTTTATAAACAATATGCCACAACTATATCCCAACCTCTTTTAGTTGTATTTAATGAAGCTCCCCAGAAAGGTAAGCTACCAGCACCATTTTACCAAACTAAAATATTGGTCTTTGCCAAAAGGACAAGAATCCAGAACTGACTTCTTCCTACCATCCAATATCACTTTTGAATAATGACATGAAAATTTTAGCCAAACTTTTAGCAATCCAGCTGGAAAAGGTTGCACCAACTTTCATTCAACCTGATCAAAATGGCTTCATTAAAGGTAGAAAACTGGGCGCCAATATTAGGAAACGTATAAAAATTATAGACACAGCTAAACAACAAGAGGCTCTAATTCTTATTCAGGACACAGAGAATGCCTTTGGTTGGGTCGAATGGGATTTTATTATACAGGTTCGTAGGAAATTTGGTTTTGGAAATAATTTTATTAAATGGGTTCAAATACTGTATAATAAGCCTGAAGCAGTAGTACAAACAAAACAAAATATCTAAACAATTCCATCCAACTCGGGGCACTCCTTAAGGATGCCCATTATCACCCCTTCTATTTGCTTTTATAATAGAACCTTTGGTGATTGCCATTCTAGATTCAAAGGATTTTAAGGGAATTAAAATTGGAGATGAATACAAGATCAGCCTTTATGCTGATAATGCCCAAATATATTTAACCAAACCGCAAGAGTTATATAGCTCATGTGTGCAAATAATTAAAAAATTTGGGGAAGCCTCCATCTATAAAATTAATCTGGCAAAGACAGAGGTTACACATTTAAATTCCTCAGTAAGTACAGTGCTCCCCCTGAAAATACACTATTTGGTCTCACAACAGATCATATACTTAGGGGTTCATATAACTAAAGATGTAACTCTTCTGTTTGAAGAGAATTACTTAATTTATTTATTCATTCTTTATTTATGCATTACAAATCGGATTTACAACCTTTGAGTCAGAGACTCATTTACAAAGGCACCTCATCGCAGGGAGGGCAAACATCAAGACAGTTATTACAGTGCAGATTGAAACAGAGGATAACATTACAGGTGCAGTAAAATGAACATTTAACATAGATACACTTAGGTTACATAATATAGTAGTTTGCATGTTACTTAGGTTACATAATGTTACAAAATTGTGAGTTACAATAATGGATATAGTAGGTCCTCAGAGAAGACAGTGGGTTACATCCCGATTCGGACCTAGTAGGGAAGGAGTGGGTCTAGGGAAGGGAGATGCTGTCCAGTGGACATTGTTGAGCCAGGGGGCAAGGTGGGTGGATACCACAGGTTACAACAGGGGGTTAGTTGCACCTACAACAGCGGGTATTAAAGATATAATTCTGAAGGGCTATTTTGAAGGAGCCAATTTTTGGCAAGTTGGAGATGCAGCTTGGGAGGGAGTTGAACCAGGTGGGGGCTTGGTAGAGGAAGGATCTCTGGGCAAGAGAGGTCTTGGATTTGGGCACCTGGAAGGTGGCCTTAACAGCGCTATGGGTGGTGACGGATGTCGATGACTGCTTTAGGTAAGTGGAGACCCTTGGGGGGGGAGAGTCCTAGCAGTGATTTGTTAGCAAGAAGGCAGGTCTGGTAGAGCAGTCGCTCCTCAAATTTGAGCAGATTGGTGGTAGTATAGAGAAGGCAGGTGTGAGTGTGGCTGGGGGCACCAGTCAGGAGCCTACAGGCCTTATTGATGGAGGGTTGGATTTTGGAGAGGGCAGTGTTGTCAACTGCGGCATAGATGGGCAAGTCATAGTCCACGAGGGACAAGAGGGAGGAGGTGATGGCCGGCCTGAGGGCAACCTGAGGCAATCAGTCCCTGTGCCAGTATAGCAGGCCAATCCGAGAGTTTATGGTGGCTGACAAGGCATTAATGTGGGCATGGAACGAGAGGGCAATATCAAACGTGATGCCTAGGTACTTGTATGTGGTCACTTGTTCTAGCGGGTGCAGAGTGTTGGGGATAATCAAGAGGGGGGTATTTTTAGCTTTATTTTGGTGGTGGGAGAAGAGCATTGATTTGGTTTTCTTTAAGTTAATGACCAGTCTGCGGTTGCCGAACCACCTTTCGGCTTGGTTGTAAGCTTGCTGGAGAGATAATTGAAGGGAGGTGGGATTGTAATGTGAGGCAACGAGGACTGCATCGCTGGCATAGAGGAGCATTTTACTGGTACATGAGCTGGGGAGGGTGTTGAGGTAGAGACTAAAGACTTAAGAAAATGGCACAATTTACCACTTACATTAATTGACAGATGTAATGTGGTAAAGATGAATATACTACCATGATCATTATTTCTGTTTGAATTGCTTCCCATTTTAATTAGGGATGTGCGAACTGGTTCATCAAAAATATGAACTGACCAGAACATGCCGAAGTGTTCATAAATGAGAGGCTTCTGAACAGTTTCGGCTGTTCAGATCGGTTCAGATGGCCATAGTATCACAGGAAATGCAGCGAGACAAGTGCCACAGCAGGAGGAACCCACAGGAGGGACCAGAGACAAGACTCTGGTTCCTCATTGGGTGAACATGCAGTCCATCTTCCTAAGGTGGTACCTGATTGGGTTTGCTCTAGCAACTCACGTGGTCCACCTTAAGAGCTATGCAAAGGAATACAGGATGGAGTGGGAGCAGCAGCATCTACAGGCTGCTCCGTGATTCTGTGCTTGTGCGTGCTGCTTGCATTTGCTGATTGGGCAAGAAAGAAGTCAACCAGCAGACTCAGAAAAAAAATTAAATAATTAATTTTTTTTATATATTTATTTAAAAAGAGAACTAAAAGAAAACATGGGGGTAGGGAGTCAGGGACTCAGACTCAGGAGAGGATTAGAGCTGAGGGCTGGGTCAGGTGTGGGAGTCAGGGGTTAGGCAGATGGGAGAGAAGACTCGAGGAGGAGAATAGGAACTTGGAGACTGGGGGCAAGTGAATGAGTCAAGAAAGACAAGAAGAGAAAAGACTGACGTGCCAGAGCCAGACTGCCATTTTTTCTTTTTTGGAGCAGCAGAGGAGGAGAACTGTGCCACCCATACTGCACCACTCCCAGTTAGCCTTCTTGTTGTTTGCCCAATTGCCCCCAACAACAAGTCAGCTCTCAATTCTCCTGCTTCTGTTCACTGTGCAGTCACTTCAGTGGGTTTTTATTTTTATTATTTTATTTTTTATTATACAATCTTTGGCTCAGTGGGCATTCCATCACATCATGTGGAATAAATAAAAATATAAATCCTTGAAGGGAAAGTACTCTTTCGGAGAGGGTTAGGCCAGGCATGGTCCTTGACTGCATACTGTCTGTGTGACCAACCCCCCACCAAGAAGCCAGTGATCTGTCATCTTCCTCACTGTGCTTGCTTGGTGGAGTATAAGCTTTGGCTCAGTGGGCAGGGCATTCTGTCACATCACGTGGAATAAATAAAAAAATAAAATAAAATTCTTGAAGGGAAAGTACCGTGTCAGAGAAGGTTAGGCCAGACAGGGTCCCTGATTCTCTATTGGTAGCAGCAGTGTCTGAAGCATTGGCCTCTAGCCTAGGTAGCATGTGAAATAAATTCTGTGTGTGGAAATAAAATCTGTCTGCCAGTCACCGTTGCCACTTCTTGCATACTGTCTGTGTGACTCCCCCCCCCCAAGAAGCCCGTGATCTGTCATCTTCCTTCCTGTGCTCACTTGGTGGGGTATATACTTTGGCTCAGTGGGCAGAGCATTCTGTCACATCACGTGGGATAAATAAAAATATAAAATAATAAAATCCTTGAAAGGAAAGTACTGTGTCAGACAGAGTTATGCCAGGCACAGTCACTGAATCTGTGTGGTTAGCAGCAGTGCATGCAGCATTGCCCTTAGTGTAGGTGGTGAGTGAAATAAGTGTGTGTGTGTGTGTGTGTGTGTGTGTGTGTGTAATAAAATCTGCCAGATAGTCGTCAGTGCACCAGTGCCACTTCTCACACTGTCTATGTGACCCCCCACCAAGAAGTCAGTCATCTGCCTCCCTGTGCTCCCTCAGTGGGGTATAAGCTTTGGCTCAGTGGGCAGGACATTCCATCACATCACATGGAATAAACAACAAAAGATAAAATAAAATCCTTAAAGGGAAAGTACTGTTTCAGAGAGGGTTAGGCCAGTCAGTATCCCTGATTCTCTATTGGTAGCAGTAGTGCCTGCAGCATTGGCCTGTAGTGTAGATGGTGTGTAAAATAAATTCTGTGTATGTGAAATAAAATCTGCCAGCCAGTCATCAGTGCACCAGTGTCACTTCTTGCATACTGTCTGTGTGCCCCCCACCCCCCAAGAAGTCAGTCATTTGTCATCTTCCTCCCTGTGCTCCCTCAGTGGGGTATAAGCTTTGGCTCAGTGGGCAAGGCATTCCGTCACATCACGTGGAATAAATAAATAAATAAAATAAAATCCTTGAAGAAAAAGTACTATGTCAGAGAGGGTTAGGCCAGGCAGGGTCTCCCAGGATCTCTGTGGGTATACTAGCAGCAGTGCCTGCAGCATTGCCCTTAGTGTAGGTGGTGTGTAAAATAAGTTATATGTGTGAAATAAAATCTGCCAGCCAGTCATCATTGCACCAGTGCCACTTCTTGCATACTGCCTGTGTGACCCCCCCCAAGAAGTCGGTCATCTGTCATCCTCCTCCTTGTGCTCACTCAGTGGGGTATAAGCTTTGGCTCAGTGGGAAGAGCATTCTGTCCCATCATGTAAAATAAATAAAAAAAAATAATTGAAGGGGAAAAAGTACTGTATCAGAGAGGGTTAGGCCAGGCAGGGTCCCTGAATCTGTGTGGGTAGCAGCAGCACATGCAGCATCACCCTTAGCCTAGGTGGTATGCAAAATAATTCTTCGTGAGTGTGTGTGTGTGTGTGTAAAATATAAAATCTGCCAGCCAGTCATCAGTGACCCAGTGCCACTTCTTACATACTGTCACATCACGTGAAATAAAAAAAAAAAACCTTGAAGGGAAAAAGTTCTGCGTCAGGGACGGTTATGCTGGCAGGGTCCCTGAATCTGTGTGGGTAGCAGCAGTGCGTGCAGCATCACCCTTAGCATAGATGATGTGTAAATTAATTCCATGTGTGTGAAATAAGATCTGCCAGCCAGTTGTCAGTGTGCTGGTGCCACTTCTTGCATACCGTCACATCATGTGGAATAAATAAAAAAAATAATAACCACTTTTTGACCCTGAACAAGTGATAGAGTAGCATTATGAGTACTCCAGAAAATAGTACAGCAAAGCCAGAGGCAAAGAAAATAATAAACATGAAAAATATTTATTCAAGAGCCCAGAAAGAAGTGGCCCAAAAAGTAAAGCACAACAACAAAAAGCACCACAGTCTGTTGAAGGGGCTAAACTAAATACTACTACTATCCCTGTGCAGGCTAACTCTCAAAATACTGAAAACCCAGCAAGGGTTGGTGGACTGTCTGTGTCAGAAGGGGTCAGTAGTACAGCCAACAAAGTGTCAAAAGACAGTGGCAATATCAAGTCGTCTTAGAAAAAAAGTGCAAAAACAGAGTATTTCAATTGTACATAAAGTTAAAACACTTACAGGTACAAATCACTGTGGAGTTGCCCAATTTGCAACACATGCATATGAAATAACTCAATCTGTGACTGCAAATGTTAGCTCTGCTGAATCTGATGATGATGGTGGTGACGACCATGGTCATGTTGAGACTGATGATGAAGAGCTTGTGACTACCTTTAGCTATGTCTCATTCTGGTTCTGACAGTGACAGTGTGGATAAAAATAATGTCAGTAGTAGAGTGTCAAAAGGGAAACAGAAAACATCAAAGGCACAAGCCACACAAAGTGAAACAAAGTCTGACAGTAGTGATGTTGGTGATGGCAATGGTGCTGCAAAGGATTCAATGATTATCTCACCTGATGAACCTGAATCCTCCACTGATATGTCTTCCCAATGTAAACCCAGCAACTCAACTCCTAGTCCTACTGAGGTCATTAGCAGACATAAACAGTCCACCTCTACTGTTTGGAATCACTTTTATGGAAACCCCAAGGATGCTTGCCAAGCTATATGTATGTATTGCAATACATGTGTTAATAGAGGGAAAAATAAAGGGCATCTTGGAACCACAGCAATGATGTGACATCTTTAGTGAATTCACCGTATCATTGTATATGGTTAAAAAAAAATGTCTAACATTGGTAGTTGGAAATCTAGCAAGGCTCTCGGTGAACAGGAACATTCCGCTGAAACAGTGGGAGACAAGCACCAGGCAAGATCCAAAAGTCCACTTTTGCCTCATGGTCACAGTGACAATAATTCTGTAAGGTCCTCTGTTTTACCAGGCATGGCATGTAGTCATACAACACCCCCAGTCAAATGTAACTTTACCCCTCTCCCCAGTAAGAGGCAGTTGAAGTTAAAAAAAGTTTTTAAAAGTCTAAATATTCATGAAACCATCCCATACCACTGGCAATAAATCATAAAATAGCAGAAATGATTGTACTTGATTTCAGCTATACTCTGTTAGGGAAGATGTGGGTTTCAGAAGGCTTATGGAATACTTAGTGCCATGATATTTAATGTCAAGTAGAAAATACTTCTCAGTAACTGCTGTGCCCAGGGTGTATGACAGCTTAATAGTTCAAGTAAGGCATGCTCTCTGAGAGGCTGAGGACAAGGTAGTTCACTTCATTACTGATATGTGGACCAGCAGCTAAACCATTGCTTATCTTTCTCTTACTACACACTGGGTCACTTTTGTGGGCAACTCATCATCATCCTCACGTACTACTAGTCTGTCTGCTACCACTACCACCAGCACTACTACTACCACTACTATCTCTCAGAGCTCAAAAAAAACCGTCAAGTTTCAGAAAATGGCAGTTCTCCTTGTATGTCACCTTCAAGACACACCACTTCACAGGGTTTGAAAGTTGTTTTTTTGTTGCCCACAATTGTTGAAATATTTAAAAAGCACTTCACAATGGCAACTATGTACATATCGTCAGATGGCCTTATTTCCCTGAATATCTCCAGACGGCCTTATTTTATTGTATTGCTCTCATACACTTCTATGTTATTCATTATTGTTTTTTCTATTGTATCTATTGTGCTCATCTGCCTGCACTGTACTATTATTGCCAACGCATCCACTGTTCTATAATCTTACTGTCATTGTTTCAATGATGCTTTGTTTGTGCAAACTCCTGGGTCGTGCCTGAAAGGACTCAATTGTAACCATTGTTTTCTCCTGCCTGCTATGTATCATTATTGTCTAAGTATCTACTGTTTTAAAACTGTACTCTCTTTGTTTCAACTATGTTTTGTTTCTGTAAACTCCCGGGTCATGCCTGAAAATAGTCATTGCTATGGCTAGCGCACCTTACCCGGTCAACAAAAACTAAATAAAATAAAAATATGCTGTTTTGCCCATTGTCTTAACCTAATTGTTCCAAGCTTCCTGGATAAAGAACGGCATATATCAGCCACTGTGGGTACAGTGCACAAATTGTGTGGCCACTTCAACCATTCAGTAAAAGTCTATGAAATCCTTGCTGATATCCAAAAGGACAAAGGTCTTCCTCATCTCCAGCTTGTTCAGGATGTAGCAACAAGGTGGAATTCAACTTAATTTATGATTGAATTAATTCTTGAACGAAAGGTAGCTATCATTGAATATATAATGTACAATGATATCGGGGAGGGCACTGTACTCTGTTCTACTCAATGGTCTCTGTTGGAACAGTTGTGTCACATTCTGAAACCATTAATGAGTGCTACAAAAGAGGTCAGTGCAGAAAAGGCATCCCTTAGCCAAGTTATTCCACTTATTCTACTTCTCAAAAAAAGTCTGGAGAAAATGAGGAGCTACTTAGATATGAACCAATCTCTAGTCAAGAACATACTTACCAGACTTAGCAATGATGAGACATCATCAGCCATGGCACAGAGCAAGGAGTATCTCTTAACAACTTTGCTAGATTAACGTTTCTGGAACAGACACCTTCCTGATGTGGTCTCTGATGATATGGAGGAGTTGAACTACAGGCAACTTTTGATTGATGCAGTAGATGAGGTTTCATTAGGAGGACTGTCAAGCAGTACTACAATGACACCACCTCAAATTCAAAAGACTGTTCCAAAAATCAGCACAGAAGCAGACAATGAGGAGGATGGCATTTGGGGACAGCTGCAGGACATTGAAATTCCACAAGGAGAATATGCATTCTCAGTAATAAGCATGGTGGATGCATATCTGTCTGAGCCCAATATTGTTATTAAGAATGACCCTTTAGCTTACTGGCAAGAGAAAAAATTATGCTGGCCAAAGCTGGCTGCCCTGGCTTGTAAATATATTGCATGTTCACCCTCCAGTGTCTATTCTGAGCATTTATTTAACTCTGCTGGGGAAGTTGTGACTGATAAATGAACAAGATGAACACCAGACAATGTGGAGAAACTAATGCTCTTGAAGGTTAACTTGTTAAACGTTGGCAACATATGTGATGCTGATCTTAAAGAAGATGACACTGACAGCAGTACCTGTGCTGCAGCTGTGGAGTGACACATCAACTTTCAATTTTGAGTATCACTGGACTGCTTAAAAGTAGAGATCTGGGACTTGCCTGCCTTTCAACTGCATCATCATCATCCTGGGAGTGGATGGGAGGTGCAGCCAGTATATCACATTCATGACATCACGTATTGGTAGCAACTATGGCAGACAAGTCCCTGGTCTCACACACAGTCACTTTCTCATTCTGACAAGATCATTTATTTTATTACCTACTGCACCTAAGATTAATTATTTCTTATATAACTATAGCTCTGTTTTCCCCCCTGATAGTAGTAGCAGTAGTGAAGTGGTCACTTTGGACTGCCTGATGCTCTTGCTGTTTCACATTGCTTCACACTGTGTTCCATACTGAGACCCATTGATATGCTATAATAATTGGTGACATACAAAAAACACACTGGCCCCTTCTACAAAAAGTCAGACTCAGGAGACTGGTTTAAAAAAAATAGAGATCATGGACTTGCCTGCCTTTCAACCGCATCATCACCATCCTGGGGGTGGGTGGGAGGTTTAGCCAGTACAGCACGTATTACATACTGATATCAACTGTGGCAGACAAGTCCCTGTTATTCCACACGCAGTCACATTTTCATTTTAAGGAGATCATTTACTTAAATGCATACAATTAAATAACCACATTGATAAATACTGCTAGCTCTGTTTTTTTTCCCCACTGGTAATAGTGGTAGTACTACTACAAAGTGCAATTATTTAACCACACTATTATCCCGCTCTAAAATATCAGACTCAGGAGGAGAACATTTGTTTACAAACTAGAGATCTGTGGTCTGGGACTTTCTTGCTATCACATTCACTTTCTCATTCTTTTCTAAGCAGTCATTTTTGGTAAATGTGCCTTAACCATGTTGATTTCAGTGCTGGTAGACAACTTCTGGTTTTCCTCCGATTGTAGTAGGTGGGGGTAGTAGCAGACTGCAGTCTTGAAATGATAGCTGGCTGACTGGCCCTCTCTAACTGGTTCTCTCTGACTGGCTGACCTCTGCTCTGGCCTGGTGCTGTTTTTGTGTTCCTGGCTTCTTCTTCATCATTTAACTGTCTAAAACACATCTGATGCCTGCCTGTACCTCTTGAGAAATAGAAATCACTACTGTTAATAATATAATGGATTCACAGTATTAGTATTACTTTCTTAAATGTCAACAATAGAAGAGTGATTAGAGACTGTTCTCTACTACTAAACAGTGGTTTAATTGTTTTTTTCTACAGATAGGTTGATTAAAAGCAGTTTTAAATGATTTTTTAACTACAGTTACAATAAAACAATAAAGGTCATAAAAGGCTGGGATAAGGTTTGGATAAGGACCTGAACCTTTTTTTGCTCATATGAACCTTTTAGAACCTCAGGTCTTTTTGAGGTTGTCTCATCCGTAATTTTAATTTCATCAAATTTTTTTTAAAGATTTAGATAAAATGATAGTATATGTATAAAATGTATGTATAGTATAAAATGATAGATATTTCCTGTGGAAAGGGAAGAAAGACAGACTCAGTTTTGAAAAATTCTGACTTCCCATTCAACAGTGGGGATTAGCCTTATCACATTTTAAAATCTGTTATTTGGCAGTCCAGCTATCTCAGATTCAAGATTTGTTTAAGGGAGAAAGGATGGATGGCTATAAAATTGAACCCTTTCTGCATAAATACTTGGATCCAAAGTATATTTTGGAATCTAAGAACTACTCATCAAAAGAGGCTAAACTATCAGAACTGCTAACTGCAGCAACTACATGTCTGTGCTGGAAAATGCTACATGATATTATTAAATAGCAAAATGTTTACTCACAATTTATCCCTATTTGTGACAATTATGGATTTAAACAAACAATAATATAGTAAATAAATAATTAAAAAATTGGAAGACACAAGGTATTTAGTATATTGCAGATTTATTTATTGGAGAAATAATGATGTCATTTCAACAATTAACAATAAAATGTAACTTTCCAAAAACACATTTTTTTTTCAGATATCTTTAGATAAACAAGCATTTGTCAATGCCGAATGTTTGCTTACTGGCATTGGAATTAGTAGTGCAGGAGTTACAGAGCTGCATAATAGGAATGGCAGTGAAGTATTGAACTGAAGCCAACCCCATCACCACGCTGCAGATAATGACAGGCATTGGGGTGTGCCTTTGGGTCGTCAGGCATAACGGCCATGCCATATCACCACACCCTATCCTGCAGACACCGACAAGTGTCACGGTGCACCTTGGGATCTTTGGCCCTTATGTGTGCCCCATTCCACCAGGAAATATGGTGAGATGGGTGCGGTATAGGAGAATGGGGTGAACTTTGGGTCTGAAAAGTCCAAGGCACACCTCAATGCCTGTCACTGGCTGCAGGGTGTGGGTGGGGGTGGAATGGTATGAGCACTGCAGGCAACAATCCCTGTCATTCTCTATTGGGTGGGGCATTATAGTTGGAAACCCTAACGCCTCAGGCTTTTGTTGGTATTTTGACTCCAAATTTGCAACATCATTTTTTTGTGACCCCCAACTCATGAACAGTGGCAATATCAGTTTGTTAGCGGAAAGCTGCTTCTGCACAGTGACTATAGCATTTGGCACCACAGGTGCAAAAACACATTCCAAACAGGATGTGAAAAATGACAGCGGTACTGTTCATGGGGAGGTGTAAAAAATGGCAATGTTGAAAATCTGAAGTGAAAATATTAAAGAAAATGGTGAAGTCACGAACGTGCGTAGAAACTGTACAATTCACACACATAATGTAATTAGTTTGGGGATTTTTTACAGCAGATTGTCAATACATGCATTTGGGGACCTTCGATCATGAACAGTGTCACTGTGATTTTCTTTATCTGTCCCGAACAATGATTTTCCACAGTAACCACGCATTTTTGTGCTGAAAGTGTGAAAACACATTTCGGCCATGTTGTGAAAAATGACAGCTGTACTGTTCATAAGGAAGTGTGGAAAAATGCCACTGGTGAAAATTTGGACTGAAAATATTACAAATTCATGAACTTACGAGGAAACTGCACAATGCTCATTCATAACACAGTCATTTTATGGACTTTTGTCACCAAATTTTCAACACAGCCATTTTAAGATCCCTGCTCATGAGCAGTGTCACTGTGATTTTCTTAATCTGTTCCAAACATTGCTTTCACACATCGACTGCACCATTTTGCGCTACATGTGCAGAAACACATTTTGGATGAGATGTGAAAAATGGCAGTTGTACTGCTCATAAGGAAGTGTGGTAAAATGGCAATGTTGAAAATATGGCATGCAAATATAAAAAATTTGCAAACTTGTGAGCGTGCGTAGGAACTGCGCAACGTGCACTCCTAAAACAGTCATTTTTGGGAATTTTTTCACTGAATTTTCAACATAGACATTTTAAGACCTCTGCTCATTAACAGTGTCACTGTGATTTTCTTAATCTGTCCCAAACATTGATTGCATGCACCAACTGCGCCATTGTGCGCTACATGCATGGAAATGCATTTTGGGTGACATGTGAAAAATGACAGCTATACTGCACATAAGGAGGTGTGGTAAAATGTTAATGTTGAAAATCTGGAGTGCAAATATTAAAAATTCGCAAACTTACAACTGTGCGTAGGAACTGCACAACGCACGCTCATAAAACAGTCATTTTTAGGAATTTTTTCACCAAATTTTCAACATAGCCAATTTAAAACCTCTGCTCATGAACAGTGTCATTGTGATTTTCTTAATATGTCCCATACATTGATTTCACACACCAACTGCGCCATTGTGCGCTACATGCGAGGAAACACATTTTGGGCAAGATGTAGAAAATGACAGCTGTACTGCTCATAAGGAGGTGTGGTAAAATGGCAATGTTGAAAATCCAGAGTGCAAATATTAAAAATTCGTGAACTTAAGAGCGTGTGTAGGAACTGCAAAACGCACACTCATAAAACGGACATTTTTAGGAATTTTTTCACCTAATTTGCAACATAGGCTTTTTAGGAGCCCACCTTATGAACACTGGCACTGTTGTTTCATTAGTCAGTCCCAAAAGGTGATTTCACATGGTGATTGCGAAATCACCCTTCAGGCCTGATTAACGCCATGACAGTTCAGAATTCATGAGGGGGGTCCCAAAAAACCCATGTTTAAAATTTGATGCCAAAATTCCAAAAAATGTCTGAGATATGCATTAAAGTTAAAAAAACCCTATTTATGGCATTATACAGCTTACCGGCATTTCCTCAGTTCACGGTCGGCTTTGAAGAGAGTAGACATGTTCCCAGTCCCCCGAAGATCATTGCGCCAGACTCCGGAGATAAGTATGGGGTGAGGTGAGGTGTGGGAGGCAGAGTGCACAGAGGGTGGGCGTGGGTGGGCAGGGAGACTGCAGAGGAGCTTTTTGTTTACAGGTTTGTTTTTTTCTGGAAGACAATGCGGGACGTTTGCCATGCTGGGGTGGACTCCCAGCACGGCAGCTGAAAGGCTGTTTGGGGGGCTTGGAGCCAACAGGGGATTGGGCACCCCCGTCGACCATAACAATTTTCACCACGCTGGGGTGGGCTCCCAGCGTGGCACCTGGAAAGCTTTTGGGGGGGAATGCAGCACAGCTGACAGGGGATTGGGCACCCCATCAGCCATACAGTGTGTGCATGGGATGGGCGCATGAGTGCACAAGATGTGTGCATGCATGCGTGCGTGTGTGGGAGGAGCGCTGCTCACTGAAGCAGAGCTCTCCCTTTCAACCGTACGGCACTGCATTTTCAACTGCTGTCATAGACAGCTGCAGCATTCATTGGAGAACAGTGGCCGTGCCTGCAAACACACTGACTGAATTGTAAGACGGGTGCCACACCTACAAAAGCTCAGATGATGGCACTATGTGTCCTGCACATGCGTGCAAGCAAACATAAAAATTATAATAATGGAGTTAAGATCACTCAAGTACCTTCCCCAGTTACAGATATTCTAATAGATTCAGATAAACCAGTATCAGGAATATACCATTTAATAATGGAAACTACCCCCTTTAACCTCAGTTTATTAAAGTCTCATTGGGAGCAACATTTGAATTATGTATTCATGGATGATGAATGGATAAAGAGTCTATGCTACCCCTCACAAGAGTTTTTTGCAGCAAGGATCCAGCAGATACAGTTTAATATACTTAATTGTACGTATCTTATACCCTCCAGATTTCATAAATTTAATCCCAGTTTAAGTGATAAATGTCCCAGATGTCTCAAAAACCCTGGTACCTTGGTGCATATCTTTCTGACTTCCAAGAAATTGCGTAAATTTGGGGGACAAATACAGGAGACCCTGGAAATTGATACACTACATAGATTATCTTTAGACCCTTTAACATTTTTGCTAGGAGACAATATTATAACTCTAATTGTTCAGAGGAACATCAAAAGTTGCAATCAATTGGTATTATTATGGCAAAAAAATATATTCTATTATTGTGGAAACATACGACTCCTCCCCAGTTTAAAACATTGCTTAATTTTATGATAGACCTTTGCAAACTGGAAAGGATTCATTATTTTTATAAAGATAAAGCAGTTAAATGTGAAAATATTTGTTCACCTGTTATGAGATATTTGGGACTCACTTAGACATGCAGCAAATTTAAATTCCACTGGTGAAGTGACCACTGTGAAAAGCTCACTTCACCTTGTGATTATTGCTTCATGTTGCCATTCTGCCTTAACGCGAAGTAAGGAGAAGTGACAAGTGTATTGGCAGCCCCCCACACATCACATGGCTTACAGTACTGTAAATCACATGCATTAGTCAGGCAGGAAGGAAGTGACTCATGCTCTAGGAGATACTTTCACTTTCACCTGTGCAGAGGGAGAGAGAGAGAGAGAGAAGAGGCAGTCAGAGCAGTTGGAGAGAGAGAGATAGAAAGAGAGATCTGGGAGGCGAGGCAGTTTCAAAACCTTTTTTAAAAGCTACATCCATTCATGTTTTATGTAGACTGTTTTGTTACTTAAATTTGTTCTGTGAATTTATTTTTTTCTTACTTTTATTAGTTGTTGTTTGTGTGTGTCTGACTGTGTGTGTGCCTATGTTGTGTGTGTCTTGTGTTTGACTGTGTGTCAGTTGGACAGGAGGAGGGCAGTCGAAATAGAGCAGGGAATGTCTTGGGTGAGTGCAGTTCCTCAGCATGGCAAGGGAGGTGTTCACACGTGAGGGGGGCATGGCTGGTTCATGATGGACCAGAGCGAAATCTTGCCACCTCCCCCCCTAGAAGCAGGAGGAGTTGGTGTGGCTGCTGCAGCACCAAGTGGACCACCACCACCACCACCTCCTCTGGCAGTGGCACCACCACCACCACCAGCACCAGCTCCTGAGCAGGATGTGCCTGCACCCCCAGCCCCAAGTATGGAGCCTCAGCACCAGGCTGCCAGTGCATCTGGCACCCCCCGCCTGGCCTGGTCCTCCCCACACCTCCCTGGTTTGGAAGTTCTTTGATTATGTGGGGGAAGGACAGAAGCCTGGTGAAGTGCCGCATTTGTGGGGTGGAGGTGCACCGTGGCCCTTGGGTAGTCATGTGGGGACCAGGGGCCAGTGCACCCATAAATCAATCACCACCAGGTGCAGTGGCAGGCTGCTACAGAACAGACAAGGCTTGTACCTGCTGCCCCTTCTGTGGCAGAGGGGATGGCTGTGCATGACCCTAAGAGGAGGAGAAGGTCCATGACAGCACATGCTGCTCCACCAGAAACACCCCCAACCAGCCGCAGAACATCCAGACCCCAGAGAACTGCCTGTATCTCAGGCAGACATTGCAGTTCTCTGGAGAGTTGTGGATGCCTCAAATGACAGGGTGAGTGCTGTTGAGAAGCAGTTGGAGTGGATAGATGGTCATCAATTGCAGATGATTGCCATGCTCAAGCTGCAGCTGGACCATCATGGGATTCTGCACTTGTTTTTTTTTTCTTCCACCATGTGCTCCCCACCACCCTCCCTGTGTCATAAAAATGTATACCCCAACCCCCTGTATCTTATAATTATGCACTTTTTCTTCTCTTCTGTTCACGTTACAGTTTGTATCCTGGCCTCCCCCCTTCCTTCTGTTAAGTGTGTGTGTGCACTGTTTTGGTTTTCCTTGTTTTAAGTTAAAATGTGTTGTCCCTGCCATCATTATTTAATCTTAAAGGAGTAGTCCACCCAACATTTGAAACAGCATATGTTATACAGAGCATTTTGATTTGCATGTAAAGTCCCTCCCCAGTGTGTCCTTCCCTCTGTCTGCTATTAGGAGTTTTTACTTAATTAGCCTTTGAGCTCTATGGTAGTTTTACCAGCCCTGTGGATCTTCATGTTAAATCAGTTTATTGTCTTTATTGCTCTGGCAATGCATCCTGTGTCATGCGACAGTGATGTAGCTCAGCCCATTAATTTAGCAAATGCACAGTTCAGAACAGCAGAGCTGTGTAACTGGATAATGGTTTTCATACAGAATCCCCACTCACCTAGATCTGAGGAACATGCTAAACTGTAACAGTTGCCACTTGGTCTCACTGCATAACAACAGTTACACAGCTCTGCTGTTGTGCATATGGTAAATCTATGGGCTGTGCTACATCACTGTCACATGACACAGGGTGAATTGTCAGAGCGATAAATGCAATAAACGTATTTCACATAAAGAAGATCCACAGGGGTCATAAAACAACCATAAAGGAAGCATGCTAATTTAGTAAATTCTCCTAATGGCAGACAGAGGGAAGGACACAGTAGGACTTTACATACAAATCAAAAGTGCTCTGCATAACACATGTTTTTTTCAAATTGTGTTGACTACCCCTTTAACAAAACCAGAAAGCCATAACTCCACATGAATAGATGCCACTACAATATTTTCACTGCTATTGCAATTGTATTTATGACAAAACAAGGCACACAGTAATGAGCATTGTGTTGTGGTGGTTAGGCCTTCAGTGGCTTGCCTCCTAATGAAGGCTTAAGCGGCAAAGTGCAGTGGTCATTTGTGTGTGCCTTGTTTTGCCATCAATAAAGTTGCAGTAGCACTATGGACACGGTACTGTGATTCAGAGGCTAACTCACAAACAGGTCACAACAAGTCAAAATTGGAGGCACTCTATCATCTGCTAGGGAAGTGTCCCTTGGGGTCCCACAGGGCTCTATTCTTGGCCAACTGCATTTCAGCCTCGTTATCAACTCTGCACCATCTGCATGTACAGCATGCACTATTCTCTATGCTGATGATGCAGTGATATCAGTCACAACTACATCACAACTGAACTCCAAGACAGCTTCCTCAAGCTTGAATCCTGGTTCACACAAAACAAACTACTACTAAACCATAAAAAAATGAAAAGTATACTCTTCTCTACCTCCCACAGCAAAAAGAAATACCAGCCTTTGCTCATACAGAACCATAATGGTGAAACACTGGAACAAGTAACAAAGTTCAAATACTTGGGCATCACCTTTGAAAATACACTATTCTTCTCCAGCCATATAGACTCAGTAAAGTCAGCGAATACAAAACTTGGGGTCCTCTACCGCCATAGGCACTCTATGACACCAGATGCTCTGAAACTTGCCATCAGTAGTTTAGCGATGTCCTCCATAGATTATGGGCTGCCTATCCATGGGGCAGGCAATAAAACTGCCCTAAACAGGGTCAACACACTACTAAATAAGGCCTGTCGACTAGCCATAGGGGCTGCCCAGGACACCTACGCCTGCACGCTCTACACCGAAACTGGGTGGCTCCCACTCCATCTTAAAGCACAATACCAAACCTGCCTACTTCTGAAAAAAGTGCTTCTTGGGCTTCCCCCCCTGCACTGGGCTGCCTCTTTATGCCAGCAGTTCCCACCAAATCAAAAAGAAGCATGGCTACAGACAGGTTGGTGATTCCCTTCAAAAGGACAAAACTCGCACAGAACTCCATCCTGTACCAAGGACCAAAATGGTACAATGAGTTACCTGCTAACCTTACAGAATTACCCAAGATTATTACCTTCAAATCTCAGATCCCTTCTTGACACAAAAAAGAATTGTGCTTGCCTGCACTAATATGGCAAAATTTCAGCCACCCAACCCTCTCCATTTCACCCTCCTTTTTTATCTCATCAACACCCTCATCCCTGAATGAGGCCCACTCGGCTGACAAACCACTTCCACCATGATGATGCCATCCCTGGCTGACCCCCTACCCCCTTAGGCTAGACTGACCAACTAAATAGTTAACTACAAGGCTGAACCCTATTTACCCCATTCTCTTCATCCTTTAGTTGGATATATAAGAGTTCTTTGGTATTTGAATGTCTGTGTAACTATTTTCTTTACTTTGTATATTTGTAATGTTTGTTCAGCAATGACCTGGAACCTTTGAAAATGAGTCCTGGACTCAAAGGTATTAATCCTAAACTGAAATAAATAAATAAAGTAGCACTGAACATTTTTTTGTGTTTCATATATTCATATGGAGTGCTGGCTTTGTGTGTTTGCATTGCACTTTTTGAGCCAGGTATTGTGTACCAGCAGCCATCCACATAGTGCAGTGTGCTTCGTATTGCCCTGTTATACTCCAAGTTAAGAATGTTTACCCTGGGCCAGCCTGGTGGCACTGAGGGTTGAGGTGCTAGATGCCACACCTCACTTCATGCCAGTGATCTGGGTTCAGGAATGAGCCGGGATCATCAGGGGTCAGCAGGGGAAGTACTAGGATTGAGAATCCAATGACAGCGCTCCTAGTCCTGGGGAAGGGGTGGATGCACACTGCACTCTGCTGGTCCCTGGGGAAGCCCAGTGGCACTGCAGTTGCACTAGTGCCTAGTTGGGGGGAAGCATGGCAGATGTCTGCACATCAGTGCACAGACATCATTGCACGCCTGTGCTTCTATCAGGGGAAATACAAAATGGGGGAAAAATGGCAGCACATGTCTGCAGCAGCTTGATGGCTGCAGTTTTACAGACCGACAATGCCTGAGAAGGCATGTGCCGGTAATGGATCCTCACCAGACATGGGGGCTAAGGGGGGGCCCTTTCACAGGTGTAGTTGCATATGTCAGCTGAGCATGTCAAGCTTCGGAGTTGGTGGTGGAAAGGAGGAGCAGTGGCTGGATATAAGGCAGGACTGTGGCTGCAGGTAAAAAACTGTTAAATGATAAAAAAAAAAGAATGTTTACCCTGACATGTTTTTGGTGCCTCAGTAATGTTTACTTTCTGTTATGGAGTGTTTGCTAAAAAGCAGGACTGATCAGTGCAATTATACTGTGCTAAACTGCATGTGTGCAGTCAGTGTATTTTCCTGTGTAAGGCTGGATAAGTATTGAAATTCTTCCCTCATCTCATCAAGAACTACTACATAAAGGACTGTTTAAAGGTTTTATGATTGTGTCCTATATCTTTGTAAGGTTTTTGTTTTCCTGTAAAGTTGTTGTAGGGCTATTGAATAATTGTAATGATATATTGTTATTGGTATTTAACCTATTTAATTACCTAATTAATTGTTTCATAATAGCTCCAATTTATAGTTGATTTACTGCAGACCTGTCTTAGATTTTCCAGTAGAAATTCTTGTTAGAAAAAAAAGGATGAAAATGAGGCAAACAGTTAGGAATTTAACAACTAATGTCCTTATGCCCCCTCTGTCCAAGAAAATACAGACGGAGCCAAAAAAAGCCACAGCTAAGAATAAAAAGAAAATGGCTGGCTCGGCTGCTGATCTTGGAAAAAGGGGGAACAAGATAACAAGTTATATATGGGATCCAGGCCAGAATATAGAGGAAAAAGGTGAGTCACCAAGAACTCAGAACATGACATTCCCAACCCATAGTGCATCCCCAATTAATACTTGTACAGCTGATTCTGTTATATTAGATACTAGTGAACACCCAGTAATGAAAACAGTAAGGATTTTGGAGCATGATAATGGTATTACCAAACTTAATTCAATAGTGGAACATATTTCAACTCTGGTTGGCTCTCAGGAGAATATGGAAGAGATAGCAGGGTAAGCAAGAAATTACCCCTCGGAAACAACTATTGGGGAATCACTGGATATTAATGAAATTTCAATAATTAACAATGAGAATTATGCATCTAGAGACTTCCCTTTATCAGCCTCAAATCATAATACTTCCTTTTACAAGAATTTAAGGCATTTCTAACACCTTATACACAAGGAGCTAAATCAGACCACTTGCAACCTCTAGTAGAAAAAGTAGCTCCAGCAGAATGTGTTGCTTCAAATCTGTCAGCCAAACAGCTGGGCCAGTGAGAATTAAAGGGTAAAAAATAGTTAAAGGAAAGAAAGTTGGGAAAAAGATAGCTAAAGGAAAAAAAAAGAATACCAAGAGTTAAAGAAGTAGCTAATAAAGTGGAAAGTATCATTATAGAAAGTCTAAGGGAAATCCGTAATGGGATATTGCTCAACAATGACCACCAGATTAATCTAACCTCATCTTTAAATAGAAAATTTGAGGATAAGGTATCGGAGAATAGTCTTAAAACAATGAAAGAAAAAAAAGCAGACCTAAACAAAGGAAAAGATGGAGTACAGATTCCTACATTAATAAAAAAAACTGCATTAGAAATAAGAAATAGGGAAGAGATGGAGATAAGGAAAGTGGTAAATGATATAATGAAGAACAAGAATAAAGGGAATAAACAAACAAAGGAATCAAAAAAAAGGAGGATAGTATTCTGGGGCAGATTGAGAATAAACCTTTCAACAACCATGGTAGAGACTTGGAGAAAAAGGTTTTAATATTTGAAGAGGGAGGTAAACAAAAAAGATATTTCATAACTGAAATGGAGGAGGCTAGCCCAGAGTGTTAGTGGCTATGAACATGATGAATCCAAAGAGGGGCCTATAAACACAAAGATGGTGATAGCCTCACATAAAGAACAATTAATAGAGGGAGGACTGATAGTACCCATAAAATTTCTTAAAGGGCTACCTAAAAATAGAAATGAAAATCCCATAACCCTTAAGTTGGCAGTTTATAATGTTTGTAAGGGAATTTTGGGACAAAGGTTTATGTGGTCAGATATTATTTCTGCCTATAGATATAAGGCTGATAAGGAGAAGGGCTGGATTTGTCTGGTTACAAAAACTGCAGCTACAAGACAAAAAAATATTGGCAGTAAAAAATGAACTGGTCACTTAGGGAATTAAAGCAGAAACAACAGTAATTTCAGAAAATGTGCTAAGGATGGAACTGCTAAGCCTGAAAACAAAAAAAATAACAGAAAAGGAGCTAGGGAAAGATGGAGTGGATTGTACGTTACAACAAAGAATCACTAATTATATGGTGCCCCTGGAAAAAATCTTCTTTGCTGCAGTCACATCAAAGAGCAGGGCCATTCTCGATGTCCTACAGGGGGCATGCCTCAGACAGCTAGTTTTGGAACCCACTCGGGAGAAAGCAATCTTAGACCTGTTACTCTCAAATGGGGACAGAGAGAGGATCTCTGATCTTGAATTGGGGTAGCCATCTGGGAACAAGCGACCACCAAACAGTGTGGTTCATGATAAACTTAGCTGTAGAGTCAAGCCATATAAAAGTGAAGGTACTGGACTTCAGGAGGGCTGATTTTGTCAAAATGGAAGAGTGCCTCAGAAAAGCACTAGCAAACAGGCAAGAAGGTGGGGTGGAGCAACAATGGGGAAACATCAAAACCGCCATCACAGAGGCAGCAAGCCTTTGTGTGAAGCAAATAAACAAATCAAAACTTAAGAAAAAACCACTATGGTTCTCAAAAGAAGTGGCGGAGATGGTAAGGGAGAAAAAGATAGCATTCAGGAAGTATAAGGAAACACAGAAGGAGCAGGACAGAGAACTGTACCAGTTAAAGCAGAAGAAAGCAGGTAAGGCAGTCAGAATAGCAAAGGCCCAAACTGAGGAAAAGATAGCCAACTCGGTTAAGAAGGGGGATAAAACATTTTATAGGTACATTAGGGAGCAAAGAAAGACTAAGGCAGGGATACTGAGGCTGAACAAAGAGGAAGGTGGTTGGGCAGAGAGCGACAGTGAAAAAGCAGGGATACTGAATGAATACTTCTGCTCAGTATTCACAATGGAAAAGCAGGGGGAAATACCGAATCAGGTCAATAAAAGCACTCTGGGTAGGGGGGGTTGATATTAGTCCTTTCACAGAAGAAAGGGTTCTGAAAGAAGTCTTAAAACTGAAGGTGGATAAAGCAATGGGGCCTGATGGGATTCACCCCAGAATTCTAACAGAACTAAGGGAAGAACTAGTAACACCACTGACTACCATTTTTAATAAATCATGGGAGGATGGTGTGGTACCTGAGGACTGGAGGAGGGCAGATGTGAGTCCCCTTCACAAAAGTGGGATCAAGACAGAGGCAGGAAACTACAGATCTGTCAGTTTGACCTCAGTGGTAGGGAAAATGATGGAATCACTTCTGAAGGAAAGAATTGTTGAGTACCTAGAGGCCAGTGGGGCACAGGACCCAAGACAGCATGGATTCACAGCGGAAAGGTCATGTCAGACAAATCTAATTGATTTCTTTGACTGGGTGACCAAAGCAGTAGACCAGGGAGGGGCTGTGGACATGGCCTACCTAGACTTTAGCAAGGCATTTGACACAGTCCCACACAAAAGATTAATAAACAAGTTAGCCAGTCTGGGAGTGGGTCCCAGGGTGGTAGCCTGGGTAAAACACTGGTTGGACAACAGGACACAGTGAGTAATAGCAAATGGAGTCCACAGTGAAGAAAGGAGGGTTACTAGTGGGTTACCACAAGGTTCAGTACTGGGGCCGGTCCTTTTTAATGTCTTTCTAAGTGACATTGCAGAGGGACTGGAAGGGAAAGATGTCTCTTTGCAGATAACACTGCAACAGGGTTGATACACAAGGTGGGGTGGAAAGGATGAAAAGGGACTTGGCAAGGTTGGAGGAATGGTCAATTGGTTGACAGCTTAGATTCAATGCAAAGAAGTGCAAAGCAATGCACCTGGGAAACAAAAACCCAGGTGAAGAGTACACAATGGGGGTGAGATACTGACAACAACAAAAAAGAAAAGGGACCGGGGGGTAGTCATATCAGATGACCTAAAGGTGGGCCAGCAATGTGACAAGGCAGTAAGGAGGGCTGGGGGAACACTGGGATGCATAGGGAGAGGCATTACTAGTAGAAAACAAGAAGTTGTTGGCCCTCTGTACAGACAGTTGGTAAGACCACATCTGGAGTACTATGTACAGTTCTGGAGACCCCATCTCTGCAAGGACAGAGACAGAGCAGAGGTTGTCCAGAGGAGGGCAACCAAAATGATGCAGGGTCTGCATTGAAGACATATGAAGAAAGACTAAAGGAACTAAAGATGTATAGCCTCAAGGAAAGGAGGGAGAGGGGGACATGATAGAAACTTTCAAATACCTCAAGGGAATCAACAAAGTCCAAGAGGGTAGCATCTTTCAGAAAAAAAGATGTGCAAAAACAAGGGGGCACAATTTGAAGATAGAGGGAGGACGGCTCAGAGGTAATGTGAGGAAGTATTTCTTCACAGAGAGGGTTGTGGATACATGGAACAGCCTTCCTGAGGAGGTCGTAGAGTCAAAAACAGTGGGGGAATTCAAGAATACATGGGACAGACATAAGGCAATTCTAGTGGGGGGTAGGAGGAAGTAGGCTGATGGTTAACTAGGATCTGCAGCTTGTCCATCAGGTAGGAAAATGGGAAGACTACATGGACCAAGTGGTCCTTATCTGCCATCAAATTCTATGTTTAATTCATGAACTAAAAGCAGGTAATGACATCTTGAACCAGGAAGGGAGAAGGAGTATAAGGGGGAGGTTGCAAAAGGGCATTAGAATAAACACAAGTGTGGTACTTGAGTGTTCAGAATCTCTGATTCAGCTTTCATCTAGTGACTCACACCTTGATGTAGGATTAGATGAAACCAGTTTGGATAGTCAACTTTCTGATAGCTGTATGACAGATAGAGATGAAGGTAATTGACATCCTGATAAATTAAATAAAGATAACTCTTCATATCTGGCTATCTTTAGTTGGAATATTGCTGGAATTGCAAGTAAACGTAAAGACATTGGTTGTTTAAGGTTTTTAACTACCTACTCTATAGCCATGCTCCAGGAAACCTGGGTTACTAACACAGATGCCTATCAGCTAGAGGGCTACTATTCTTGGCATATCTCTACAAGAAAACAAAGTGTATATGGATGTGCTTCCAGAGGAGTATATACTATGGTAAAAGTAGATTCAGAGATTAATGCTAAATGTATCTTGAAAGACAATAGTCTTGATATACTACGTGTGGAAATATCCAGGAAGAACCTACTCCCTGTATACTGGTTAATGTTTACATACCTCCTCACACTAAAAAAACTCAGATAACCCAATTTCTTCAAAAATTAGAAGAAATAATAATCTCCTTACTGGGGCAATTTACAGGGGCCACTATGCTAATGTGTGGTGATTTTAATGCTAGAATGGGTGTGCACTTAGAGACTGAAAATAACAACTGGAACCTTGATGATGTATTTGGTATCCCTGTGAGATCATCATTGGATACCAAAAATAATATGCAAGAAATGAGACTGCTAGACTCCCTAAATATATGTAATTTGAGAATAATAAATGGCAGAAGCCAAGGTGATTTGTTAGGCAGTTTAACTTTCTCCAATCAAAAAGGAGGAAGTGTGATTTATTATTTTATAATAGATGTATTCTCAATGGTGCATGTTAAGCAGCAAAGGGTCTTAGATTTGTGAGACAGTGATTACAGACCCCTTGAACTTTGTATCTCTGGCAAATGGGAAATTTGTAAGGATATGGAGCACTTAGGAAGGATAGATGCTGACAAGAATATGCTGGTTATAACTCCAGGAAAATTAAATGGACAGAACACATGGTGGAAACAGTGGTAGAAATTTTAGGGTTAGAGAAGATAATGTTTTTAAAAAATGGATGTATAATGGAGTCAGAAGACAGTGTCCAGGGAGATGTCTTGCCAAAATTTAAAGAACTGGAAGAAGAGATATTTCAGCACCTTGATTCTAAGCAGAGAAGTAATTCAGTGAACATGGGCCAAGGAGCAAAATGGGTTGATAAGGATTGTAACAGTATGAAAAAACTGATTTTAACGGTAGGAAGACGTATCCAGAGATATAATTTTATTGCTGATAGAATTTCAATGAAGTATCTTAAAGGTGAATATAAGGCCATAATTAAGCAGAAAAAAGCAAAGCACCATAAGCAAAGTTGGCAAAAGCTCCAGGAATCAATTAGAAGTAAGAATATGGTAATATTTTGGAATATAGTTGCATTTGGAATGGGTAGGAATAGATTTAATATTGATGCTGTCATTGCAAAGGAAGAATGGTTTCAATATTTCCAGAGAATATTTGGAAGCCCAGACAGTGAGAATAAGGTACCATAAATTAATAATATAAGAAATCCATATGATTTGAACATGGATATGACTACTAGTGGCTTGGTGTTTACAAGGCAAGAAATTATCTTTGCAATTTGTGCCCAGAAATGTAATATGGTACCAGTTATGGATAATATAGGGACAGAAATTTACCAAGCCAACCCAGAGTGGTGAGCAGATTTATTTTTGCCATTATATGAATATATAGCTAAAAGGAAAATCATTCCAGAACAATGGAAAACAGGAATAATTGTCCCTTTACATAAGAAGGGTTCTGTTAATATCCCTTCTAATTATTGTCTAATCACACTGCTAAGAGTAAGTCTTAAGATATTTTCTAGAATAATATTAAATAGGTTGTTAAATTGGATGGAAGTACGGAATATACCATCCCCTTTTCAAGCAGGGTTCCAAAGGGTAAATCCACTATAGACCACATACTTGTTCTGGACTATATCCTGAACAAATATGTTAAGTAGAAGAAAAGAAAGATATATGCTGCCTTTGTGGATATAAAGGCAGCATTTGACTCTATAAACAGGGAAACCCTTTGGAATATATTAAATTGGAAGGGATTAGAGAAAAATGTGTTGGATCTGCTGATTTTGTTACACACGGATACAGTATTGAGGGTAAGAGTAGGAAAAAATGGGTTATTAACAGAACAAATAATCGCAAAAATAGGGGTTAAACAGGGCTGTTTATTTATTTGTTTATTTATTTATTTATTTATTTATTAGAACATCAGTTTAACAACCTTTGATCCAGAGGCTCATTTACAAAGGTACCTCGTCACAGAGAGGACAAAACAGTGCAAGCAGCAAACATCAGGGCAGACAAAAAATCAGAGTACATTTAGGAATCAGGCAAAAATACAGGCATATGTCAAAACACAGTATACAACAGGCTTACATGTGAGCTTTACAGAGTAGACAATATATAGTAGTTACATGGAGATTGATTCAGTGGGCAGATAAAGATAAGGCTGGGTGGAAGACATCAGAAGAGGAGTGTGGGGAAGATAGTAGCAAGTAAAGGTAGAGCTGGACAGAAGGGCAGAGAGCGGCTCAGCGAGCTTTGTCTGGAAGGATAGGAGGAGGCTTAGAGGCAGGTACAGCTGTGTGTTGAGAGCAGGTGATTTCTAAGGCTAGTTTTAAAATAAGATAATGAGGCAGCATCAGTGATTCCAGCGGGGAGGGCATTATACCAACAGGGGGCTCTGTAGGGGTAAGCCCTTTGACCTTGTGAGGTTCTCGCCCTCGATATAACCAGTGCAGTTTTAGGATATACAGGCATGCACTGTAGGGTTTGCTCGGTGGATAGTGGTTGACAGACCCGTGGGGATAGCCCAAGGAGTGATTTTTGTTAGAGGCAGGTTTGGTATTTGAGGCGCTCATCTAGGTTGAGTAGATTAGCCATGGTGTAAAGAAGGCAAGTGTGGGTTAGACTAGGAGCCCCAGTTATGAGCCTGCAGGCCTTGTTTAAGGTGAGGCGGATCTTGTGCAGGGCAGTCTGGTCTGCTGCACCATACGCAGGTAAGCCATAGTCTACCACAGATAGAACAGAGGATGTGACTGCAAGTCAGAGGACATCCATGGGGAGGCAGTTTTTATGACAATAGAGGATACCCAACCGAGTGTTAGAGGCTGAGGCAAGGGCAGAGATGTGGGCATGAAAAGAGAGGGCAGGGTCAAAGTTTACACCTAGGTATTTATAAGAGTGAACTAGCTCAATAGGGAGTTTCGAGGTGGCGTGGACTACGCGAGGATAGTTACTGGATTTATTTTGGGGGTGGGCAAAGAGCATGGTTTTGGTTTTCTTTAGATTAATTACGAGTCTGTGCTCAGTAAACCAGGCTTATGCGTTGTTGTAGGATTCCTGCAGAGAATCCTGAAGTGAGATGGGATTACGGTCGGAGGCAAAGAGTACAGCATCATCTGCATAAAGAAGGATTTTACCAGCACATTCACTGGGCAGGGAGTTGAGAAAAAGGGAAAAGAGCAAGGGCCCAAGAATGGAGCCCTGAGGGACTCCGGAGCAGATAGGGCATGTGCGGAAAAGTTTCCCGTTGATTTTCACATGTTGTGAGCGGGCCGACAAGTAGCTGGAGCACCAGGAAACAGGCACAGTGGCAAAGCCTAAGTGACTAAGGGTAACTAGCAAGAGGGGTTGGGAGACAGTATCAAAGGCTTTTGATAAGTCAATGAACACTGCACCTGCTAGGGAGCCAGAGTCCAGTGAAGTGTGAAGAAAGATAGAGAACTCCAGGAGGGCAGTATTGGTGCTGTGGCCTGCTCTGAAACCATGTTGTTCTGGGCAGAGGATGCTATATTTATTGAGGTATTCAGAGATTTGGGTGGCCACAATTTTTTCTAAGGCCTTAGAGAGAGGACAGAGGATTGAGATAGGTGGATAATTGCTAGGGAGGGTCCTATCACCACCCTTGTGTATTGGGGTGACAGTAGCTATCTTCCAGGCAGAGGGGAATTGCCCTAGGCAGAGAGATTTGTTAAAGAGGCTGGTGATTGGTGAGATAACCAGATCCAGAACCTGACGGAGAAGACTGGGATCAAGGGAGTCATTGCCAATTGTGTTACTCTTTAAGGCCTTGAGTAGGTCTATATAGATACCCTAGTAGAAAATATCTCATAATTTTTTTACTTTTTCCCCCAAAATTGACCATATCCTGGTAAGAATTCTATGTATGCAGATGATGCTATTACATTAGCACAGATGCCTCTTGGATTGAAGAGGCCTTGAATTCCATGAAGAATAGTTTGTCAGAATTGGATTTAACCTTAAATAGAGATAAAACAAAAATAGTAACGTTTGGGCTAAAAAGGAAAAAGTTATTCCCTGGTCTATTAATGGCTCATGTGTTACAGAGGTTGAAGAATTCCAATATTGTAGAGTTGTCTTTAATAGGAACTTAAACTGGAAGTCACATATATCTAAAATTAGGGCTGATGTTAACAGTAGTATGTTAGGGATTAATCGGTTTGCAAGATCTTTTGCAAAAGACTCCTTTGTAGCATCTTATTGATGTTTTGATGCAAAAATTAACTCTAAAATACTCTTCGCTATAGAGATATGGATCTTAATATTAATATTAAACATCTTGAATTACCGCAGACTATTTTTCTGAAGAATTTACTGGGTGTCCCTTTATATACAATGAATTGTGTAGTATGTGCAGAAACTGAAATTCTATCCATAAAAGCTAAAATTCTACAGAGAGCTACCACCTATTCTAAAAAATTATTTAGTGATCCAGAAGAAAGTTTACTGGCTGTTTGTAGAAAGGATATGCTTAATACTCTGAACAGGGAACCGCATTGCTGGTTAACAAAGTTAAACCAGTAACTGAATAAAATTGGGTTACCATATAATGCTCTATTAAATCCATTCCTGGATTTTGCAGTATTTTCTAAAATGGCCATACAAAGAATTGCAGATAATGCTATCCAGGAAGATTTGGGTAACATTAGAGACTCTGCTAGATATAAGATTTTAAAGCATTCAAAGCTTACGTTTGATATGGAAAAATATCTTAAATTCTGTGAAAAGAGTACTCATAGAAAGGCATTGCCAAAATTACGATTTGAACAGTTTGGGAATGTATGGAGACCAAATAGAGTGCAATTAGTAGAATAATCCTGTACTTGTGATGTAAATATTACACTTACTGCTCTTCACTTAATGTGGGAATGCCCCAAAATGTTGGAAGAAAGAGAAAACTTGATATATCCTCTTTTTAATAGATATACAGATATGGCTAAAGGAAATGCAATGTTTGAAACTAGTCTCATTAGTGAAGCTCAAATCTTTGCTTTGACAAACTACATGTATACATATAAGATAATGTGCAAATTTTAGGAAAATACTTTGTTTAGGAGTGAATATCGAGGACTAAGATGTAACATATAGTAGATTTGCCCAATGTAATAAGTGAATATATTAAAAAATAGTGTAAGATTGGTGTATAATGCTTTTTAGTTATTGGTGCACGTAATAATTTATTTTTGTACGTCCTTGCAATAAAATTTAACTGAACTAAACTGAACAGAGGGGTGGGTAAAAAGAAGGAGTTTAGCCAAATTACTGCTTGTTTATTCAGCTCTGAAGTTAATATTGGCATGATCTTCGACTTATCCACATGACATTTCATTTGCCACTTCTTGGCCCACTCCCCAAGTACAGTATAGGTAAAGGAGGCAGTATATCATAGTGGTTAGAAACAATGAGCTGCAAACCTGAAGAACTGATTTTGAATCCAACTACCACTTGCATATTGTATGACGGTGAGCAAATCACTTAACTTCCCTGTCCTCCCAGGACACATCTGGAAAAAAGACTTGGCTTAGTGTGTGTTTCCTGCCTGAAAATTGAAAAATAGATAAAATTTAAGTTTATCTGCAGACTGTCTTCCTCGTTACTGGAATTTGAAACTCTGATTAGCTTTAAATCCGTAGATTTATTGTATTAGTTTTTGTTTACCAGGAAAGGACAGTAGGCATAAAGATGCCTATTCTCGGGCATGACTGGGAGCTTGAAACCTGAAATTACTTACCTTAATTGAGACACCTGACTTCATAATTAAAATACTGAACAGCAGGGATCTTAGTACTGCACTGTAAGGAACCCCACTCCTTCCAGTCTGATGCTGCCACACACACCCATACACCACTACTCACTGAAACATATTTCTTAACTAGTGATGGACACAGCTTTTATTATGCTTGTGATATTATATAAAACTGACAATCACACATGCCTGCAATTTTTGTGAAATTGAACCAAAATCTATCATAATTTCACCAACACTTTTCATATAGCACTGTTTGCCCCAAGTTATACATTTTTAAAAATGGGAGTTCTTAGAAATGTATAATTTCAACAAACAGTACCATTTTTTTCCAAACTGCACATTGTTAAAATGTGATTAAAAAAAAAAAAAAAAAGGTGCAGCTACAACCAAAACTGTACATTTTAAATACACTGTTCTAACTCATGACATTATGTGTTATTACATAAAATTAGTTTAATTTCATGAAAAATGTGTGAAACTAATTTTTCCAGTTACACATAGCATTATTCTTAACCAGATCTCAATCTGTTGTGGTATATTTCCTAGAATTCCAAATTTCCTCCATTTTAGAACCATCTTCTCAGCTTGACTCCTTTATTGAAATATAAGTAAATTTCATCAACTGACTTTTATTTGTTTCAGATTTGCTGGCTGGCCTCTCCCTATCTATTTATTTTCATTATTTCCTCTTTAGAAGAAAGCAGTTGGTCACAACTGGTTCTTGTCAGTCTCTCTGGATCATTATGGCCTGCAGTGTGACTTAGTAGTCAGTCTTTTCACCTATGTTGTTTGCAGTATACATGCTTCCACAGAGGGAAATCATAAGGGGATATGTTGTGGGATTTCAGTGCTATGAGGATGTTACATAACTGAGTCAACATAAAAGTTACGGCACT
This sequence comes from Neoceratodus forsteri, assembly GCA_016271365.2. NCBI lineage: Eukaryota > Metazoa > Chordata > Ceratodontiformes > Ceratodontidae > Neoceratodus > Neoceratodus forsteri. The sequence goes on along the minus strand of CM057449.1, from coordinate 1,695,921,892 downwards.
CACCTTAGCACCAAAATAAAAAGGCAAGAAGCAACAATTTGTGCAAGACTTGTAGACCTTTACTTGGGGCAGCAGCAAAAGACATGAACTGCACCATTTGATCACTGATGACTGCTATTTAAGGGGACTAACACTAGAGGGTATTATCTTTGAAAAAGCCTGTGACTGGGTAAAACGTTAGAAGAGAAGTTGCTGTGTCTGTACTGTGTCTTTTGCTGCTGTTCCAAGTAAAGGTTTACAAGTCTTGCACAAATTGCTGCTTCTTGCCATTTTATTTTGATGCTAAGGTGAGTGCCGTAACTTTTATGTTGACTCAGTTTTGAGAGGTCACAGAGCATGTCATACCCTTTTGCAACTCTGTCTGTTGGTTGTATATTGGATTGAGCAATGCACAGGGTATTAGCACCTTGGAACAGTGAGCAGCAACTTTCAATGTCCGGAGTGAGTGCAGTGTTGAGCTGAAGGCTGTTCCTGAGCTAGCTAGCTCAGAATGCAAGAGGAGCTGGCTAATATTAATGTGAGCATGAGTGGACGAACAGAGACAGTAAGGGACACAGATAAAAGTAATGAAAGTCTTTTTTCTTATCTGGGGACTGTGGACCCTTTTTCCAATCCATCTACACCAGCAACAGAACCTGGTGGAGGGAAGAGTGCACATAACACTGGACTGGAATGTGGGGAGATCCATGGTGCCTTCTCGCATTCTGTGGCAGCTCAAAACCATCCAGGTGTACCTTGAAGCAGACAGAGCCCCTAGGGGCCTGAGAATGACAAAGGACCCTAGTATAGGACTTAAAGATGAGGAATTTATAAAGGAGTGTGGAAGGACATAGCAAAGGATGTGACTAATAAGTGGATTACATTAATTGTTAAGAAATCCACTGCCCTGGAAAAGGAAACTGAGAATGAACTAAAAGAAGGGGCTGGACAGAAAGAAGAAATGGGGGGAGGTGGATCGGACCTTAAGCTCAGTAACCGCTTCAATTCTATTCTTCTGCTTGAGGATGAGAAGGGTGATGTAGCCATGACAGGGGAGGTTAGAGATGGAAAGGGAGTAGGGGGCAGGAGGCGGGAACGGGGGGAACTCGGAATGTGGGAAAATGGGGGGAGCAGAGGATCAGAGCAGGAGGAGAGGGGGTAGAGGGAGGAAAGTGCAAGGAAAAGGACCAGTTGGGAGGAAAGGGCAAGGAGAAGGACCAGAAGTACAAGAATGATACAGTAAAGGGAGCTGAGGGTTTAGGCCAGGGGAGCACGACAGGCAAGGAGGGTCTTAACAGAGATGAGAAGGAAGGGAGGACGAGCCAGGCTAGTTTAGCAGATGGGGGGGGAGGACCAGTCACAAGCAGTAATGGTGGGGGTAGCGAGGTACAGAAGGATACTCAGGAGGACGAGAGGCATAGGATCAGAGGGGAGGGGGTGGCCAGGGTAAATAAGGAGGGGATGGCAGGTGGCACCAAGATAGGGGGAGGACCAAGGAGCTTGCTGGGGCCAGTAGAAAGGATGAGGGACATGGAAAGGGGGGAAATCGGGGAAAGGGGCATTCAGACTGCTCCTGTTGGGTGATTCCATGATCGGGGGGGGATCAAATAGGATAGGGAGGGAGAAGCCTGCCCAGTTAGAACAAAATGCTTCCCTGGACTAATGGTGCACAAGGCCAAGCATGAGGTATATCAGCTGGCAAAGGACTGTGGAGGTTCCCCGGACATACTGGTCCACCTGGGTACAAATGACATTGAGGGAAATAGTGAGCTAGAGATACAGGCAAGGTTCAGAGAGCTTGCCAGGGTCTGTCATGATATGGGATGTGCAATTTCCATCTCGGAAATCCTGCCGGTGCCAAGGGCTAGTAGGGAACTCAAGAGGAAGATTAGGGTGATAACCCAGTGGCTCAGAGGGTGGTGTGGGGCCAGAGGGTATGGGTTAGTAGGGGATTGGGGGGAGACCTGGGAGGATAAGGGGCTGTACGCTAGAGATAGGCTCCATTTCAATTCAGAGGGGAAGGAAATCCTTAAGTTGAAAATAGAGGGGCTCATTGGTGAAAAGTGGGATTTAAACTTGTGAAGGGGGGGAGGGATGGGAGAAAGGCTGTTGAGAGGGCCTGATAAAGGAGGGACTCTGTCTCCACCACCCTGGGGAGCTTGAGGAATGCAGGAAAAGGCCGACTGGTAAGGTGCAGATCCGGGGAAGACAGAATCCCCACAGGAACACGAGCAGGGGAAATAGAAGTATAGGGAAAGGGTGGAAGGTAGTCCTGCTAAATGCCAGGAGCTTGGGCAATAAAATGCCTGAGCTCCAGTGATGCTAACTGAGGAAGAGGTGGATGTGGCAGAAGTCACTGAGACCTGAGCCACCACAGGGCATGACTGGGACCTGAACCTGGAGGGTTACACGATGTTCAGGAAGGACAGGGGGGAGGGAAGTGGAGGAGGGATAACAGTAATAGTCAAAAACTGCATTGCCATAGAAGGAGTGGAGGAGGTGGAGGGAACTGTGGAGGCGATTTGGGTCACTTTGATAACAAGGGGGGGGCAAGAGATAAAAAATAGGAGTGGTGTATAGACCCCTGTGCTGGCGGAGGAGATAGAGGACAGTCTGGTGGCAGAAGTTGGGAGACACTGCAGATTGGGAAGGGGAAGGGTGGTAGTGTTGGGGGACTTAAACATGCCAGGAACAGACTGGGAGACTATGACATCCTCGGTGGCCAGGGAACAGAGGTTGTTGAATGTCTTTCCGGACACGTTCCTAACTCAGCAGGTGGGGGAACCTACCAGGGAGGAGTGGATACTGAATGTGGTCCTGGCAGACAGTGACCAGATTGGGGGCCTGGAGGTAAGGAACTCGTTGGCGAGGAGCGACCATGCCATGGTCTGGTTCTGCCTGAACCTAGGAGGGGTAGAACGCTGCAGAAAGACGGAGGTAACTGACTTCAGGAGGGTGGATTTCAAGGAAATGGGAAGGATCCTTAAGAAGCACTTGGATGGGATTGGGCCAGACATGGATGCTGACAGTAGGTGGGAAATCATCAGGAGAGGGGTGCAGGATGCTACCAGCACCTGCACAAGAGTAAGACGAAAATCAGGTAGGGCCCAAAATCCCTGCTGGTGGACCAGGGAGGTTCAGGAGGTGGTGAGGGGAAAGAAGGTGGCCTATAGGCAAATCAAGTGCTCAAGGAGTGAAAGGGAGCGAAGGGAGTACGAGCTGATGGCCAGAAGGTCCACTAGGGTGGTGAGGGTGGCTAAGGCAAGGAAGGAGAAGAACATGGCCAGGGAAATTAGGAGAGGGAACAAGGGGTTCTTTAGATACACTGGGGAAAAATGAAGGGTGAAGGGGCAGATTAGCAGGATTAAAACAGGAGAAGGATGGGCACAAGACCTGGGGGAGCGGGCTGAGGTACTAAATGAGTACTTCGCCTCAGTTTTCACCAATGAAAATGGGGGGCTGCATCATACATGGGAGGAGACGTGAAACTGAGGAGGAGGAACCTTCACCAATCGTGGGTTTGGGGAGGGGGATCACTGGCAGGTGGGGGAAGACAAAGCAGGGGAAGAGGTAGCGGAGGTGGAAATCATGGCAGAGAGAGAGTGAGGAAGCCCTCAGGTCCCTTAAGATGGAGAAAGCACCGGGTCGGATAAATACATCCCAGAGTGCTGAAGGAACTGGCGGATGTCCTGGCGAAACCCCTGGCGGAGCTCTTCAGCATCTCACTGAGGACAGGATGGGTGCCCCAGGACTACAAGGTGGCATATATAGTGCCTATCCACAAGAGGGGATCAAGGAAGGTGGCAGGGAACTACAGGCCCGTCAGCCTGACATCAGTGGTGGGCAAGGTGATGGAGGGCATTGTCAAGGAGAGACTGGGAGGGACCTGGAAAAGTTGGGGTGCCTGGACGATAGACAGCATGGCTTCATCCTGGGGAAATTGTGTCAGACAAACCTTGTGAAGTTCTGTGACTGGGTGACAAGTGCCTTGGACCTAGGTAGACCAGTGGACATCCTCTTTCTTGACTTCAGCAAGGCGTTTGACTCTGTTCCTCATGGGGGCCTGTTGGATAAGCTGGGAGAAATGGGGGTGGGGAACCAGATGATCAGATGGATAGGCAATTGGCTCCAGGACCAGACCCAGAGGGTCATGGTTGGCGAGATAGTCTCATCCCCAAGGAGGGTCATTAGTGGAGTCCCTCAGGGATCGGATCTTGGGCTCCTCCTGTTCAACGCCTATGTCTCTGACATAAGGAAGGTTATCAGGAGTGAGATTAGTCTCTTTGCGGATGACTCAAAACTGGGGGTGGTGGTGGATGGGGAGAGGGGAGGGTGGCCCTACAGTGGGACCTGGAGGCTCTGGAAAGGTGGTCTAGAAAGTGAAAGCTGAGGTTCAATGCAGGAATGCAAGGTACTGCACCTGGGAGCCAGAAACCCAGGACAAGTGTACACCGGGGGATGCTACAAGTCTCGATGGCTGAGAGGGACCTGGGGTGGTGATGGATGTCAAGATGAACAACTCGGAGACTTGTAGGAGGGCAACAGCAAAGGCCAACAGGATGCTTGGATGCATCACTAGGGGGATCACCTCCAGAAGGAGGGAAGTGATACTCCCACTGTATAACTGCTTGGTGAGGCCACACCTCGAGTACTGCATGCAGTTTTGGAGGCCACATTTAAAGAGGGACACTGAACTCCTGGAGAGGGTCCAGAGGAAGGCAACCATAATGATTTGGGGCTTGGGGGATAGGACCTATGGGGAGAGGCTTGAAGAGCTAAATATGTACACATTGGAAGAGAGAATTGACCGGGGGAACATGATAGAGGTCTTGAGGTACATGAAGGGGGTAAATAGGGGAGGAGCAGTCAGGGTGCTCCGAAGGAAGGAGGGGGGCAACTAGAGGGCATGGGTGGAAGATGGAGGGGGGAGATTCAGGGGAGAAAGGAGGAGGTGCTACTTCACTGAGAGGGTGGAGGAGCCATGGAATGCGCTTCCCAGGGGGCTGGTGGAGGCAGAGATGGTGGAGGGGTTCAAGAGGGGGGTGGAACAGGTACAGGAAAGGGTTCTAGAAGCAAAAACCAGTGCAGCAGAAATATCCAGGACTGGGAAGGGAGAAGCCAGAGAGGGAGAGGGGGGCAGCAAGGTCAGCTCCCAGGGTGGGGGCTGACCAAATGAGCAGACATGAAAGACCATTAGACCTATTCTGCTGGCATTTTAGTATGTTAGTAAAAGGAATTGACATTAGAAACATTCCAGAACAATCCTCATTTTGAAAAATTTAAAGGTGAACTTCATAAAGAGATCCAATATCAGGAGAACAAAATCATAGCCACAAGGAAGAGAAAGTTCAACAGGGACAGAAATGATTATATTAATGGACATATCTTTAGTTGGCCAAAAACAGGAATAGAAAACAAAACCAAAAAGAGCTTCACTAAGAACAAAAAGAGTAAGGGCTGTTTTGAGCCGGTATCCATTTTAAGGAATGCATCAGGGCAAACATCCAGATCGGCAACCATGAGTGGATCGGATACTACTGCAAACAGCAACTCTGAAGCCTCAGAAGGGCCTTTTTTGGAACAGAGAAGACCACATCAAGGGGAGAGGAAAGGCAGATACCTCATAGACGAAGCACAAGATGAGGAAGATGAGGCTCTAGGGGCACAAGGAGGACAAGCACAGAAGAGGAGGTACTGTACCAGGAATAATATCTGATATCCCTGAACAGCATAGGCCAGCAGAGGGGGACAATATCATTAATCTATCAGACTACATCCCTAAAAGTGCAGAAGTAAGTGTCCTGAATAAGGGCCTCTCTTTCATTCCTACTACCGATATTGATTTTTTTGAATTAACTGTGGACTTACATAGATTTTGTAGGGTGCTAAGTCTTAAATGTTATTTTTCTAAACCTGAGGAAATGGGTATAAGGCTGAAGAAAGTGTCTGTGAAAATAACATGCATGTACAAAATATTCCCACATAAGAGGTAATGGATGCCCTTAGGGAATTTAGTAGCGGGGGGGGCAGGATGAACATGCTGCACCTAGTAACACAGAGTGCGATAAGCAGACAGCAAGAAGGAGACCCAGCACATTCTGCCCTCTACAACCCCAGGCTGCATCAATATTTCAAAGGCTATGTGAGCAGGACATTGAAAAACTTAGGACAGAGGATTTTGTACCTAGATTTAACAACCTTACAACAGAAGAGAGAGAGAGAGAGAGAGGCAATAGAGACACTGAAAAATTACAATTAAGCCGGCTGACAAGGGGGGCAGTGTGGTGGTGTTAAATACATGTGATTATGTTTAACAGGTGGAGAATCAACTAAGCAGCAGTGAATAGTATATGCCCCAGGGTAGTGACAGGACTTTAACCTTGAAAAGAGAAACAGAAGATTTTTTTTAAATGGGCAGAATCAGACAGTTTGATTTCTAATAAAGAGAAAAAGTATCTAACTACAGAGTACCCTTTAAGATCCCAATTCTATTTGTTACCTAAGGTGCATAAGTCCTTCTACAACCCATCAGACCACCCTATTGTTTCCAGCATAGAGAGCATTACAGAACCCATGTCAAGGGTAGTTGATGATAACATAAAAAGCATGGTTACCACACTCCCTTCATACATTAAAGATACAGGACATGTCCTCAGGATTCTGAATGAAATGGAGTGGAAAAGGGATAGTATATTAGTGACTCTTGATGTACAGTCACTGTATACTAATATACCTCATGAGGGAGGCCTTCGAGGAATGCACTATTTTTTGGAGAATAGGGGCACTGGAGCAAAACCTGGTACAGATTTCCTTGTGGAACTAGCAAGAATGGTTCTAGAGGGCAATTTATTTTGTTTTGGGGAACAGTTTTTTCACCAAATAAAAGGCACAGCAATGGGGGCAAGTTTGGCCCCCAGGTAAAAATTCTGTCAGAGACAGGGCTAGGATTAGTTAATTCTACCTGCTGTAGGAATACTGTAGTTAGTGTGGAGAGGCTGTGTAGGTAGTGTGGACCATGGGTAGGATTGTTGGGTGCAATGGTTGTGGCGCAGCAATGTGAATGAATATACTGTGGAGGCTGGGAGGGTGCCCAATATGCCACAGGCTAAGGAGGCTCGAGGAAGAAGTTCAGTGGCTTGGCAGGGAGCTGGGGAGGGTGAGGGATGAGAGGAGGATTGCGTCTGTAGGAGGGCTGACATCTGAGAGTATTGTGGGGGCACCACAGAGAAGAAACAGTGGGTCAAGGGAAAGGGGAGGAAGCAACTAGACAGGAAGCCAGCTGATGAAGGGTGGACTCTAGCAGGACCTAGAAAAAGAGAAGCAGCAGTAGGCAGGAGGGGGAGGAGAACGCACATAGTAAGGCAAAGGTGATAGGGAACTTGTTTACTTTACTAGCAACACATGGGAAAGAGGATGCAGGAGGTGATTGCACAAGGGATAGCACTCACAAAGAAGAGGGAGTGAGGGGCATTACTAGTGGAGAGATTGAGCATGGTGTGGCAGTGGGAGGGATAATACTCGGAGGGTGAGGAGGAGAGGGAGGTTGGCAGTCCAACAGGAGGAGGGAGGGTCTTAATTGGGAGGACAGGGGAAGACACTGGGGCACATGGTAAAACAGTCTTGAGGGGCTCCATAAATGAGAACCTGGGTGGGGGGTGGTGACGGGCACAAGGAAAGAGGAGGGGGGGTGTACTGGTGTTGGGGGACTCCATTCTCAAGGGGATCAGATGGGGCAGCAAGGGGTAGAGGCACAGTCGGATATGGGTGGAGTCCATACCAGGATTAAAGGCAGACATGGCAGGGCAGGCAATCCTAAGGTGTGTAAAGAGGAGTAGGAGGAAACCACACATTGTGGTACATGTGGGGAAAAATGACCTAACGGGGGAAATGGTGGAGGTAACATGGGAGAGGACTGAGGGAGTGTGAAGTTTGTGTGAGGAAACTGGGGAGTCTGTGGCCTTCTCCGAAATGCGCCCAGTACCCTGCACAAGCACAGTGAGAAAGGAGAGGATTAGAGAGTTGAACACATGGTTGGTAGAATGGTGTCAAACTAAGGGGTATGGGGTTGTGGGTGGCTGGGACAGTACCTGGGATAATAACAATCTGTTTGCAAGGGATAGGCTGCACCTGAGTGGACAGGGGAAGGAGGTATTAAAGCAAAGACTGGGGAGGTATATTGCGACAAGGGTGGATTTAAACTAGATGGAGGGTGGCAAGTGGACAGCACGTAGGCAGGGATCCCATAGAGTGGAGTCACAGCCTACCCCCCAGACTAGCAGGGAAGGACTCAGGATGACCAAAAAAGGATGGAGTAGAAGGGAGGACATGAAGGCTAGTGAAGGGAAGGGAGCATTATGGAGGGTGGTCTCAATGAATGCAAGAAGCCTAGGAAACAAATCCTCTGAGCTACAGGCACTCTTGGCAGTATTGAGGGTGGATATTGCAGCTGTCACAGAAATGTGGGCAACTGAGCACCAGGACTGGGATCTAACAATCCCAGGATACAAATTATACAGGAAGGACCTTAAGGGGGGTGGGGTGGCAGTCTATTTGAGGGATGGGTTCAAATGCACAATGGACGAGGGAGAAGAAAGGAGAACAGAGGCAATCTGGTTGCAGCTCCTAGACTCAAGGTGTAGGAAACTGAGGTTTTGGGTGGTATACAGGCCGCCATCCCAGTCTGAGAAGCTTGAAAGGGAGTTAGCAGGACAAATCAAAAAGGTATGTAGAAAAGGGAAGGTGGTCATCGTGGGGGATTTCAACTTGCCAGTGGGTTGACTGGAGCATTCCGGTCACCTCCAGTGCTAGGGAGCAAGTGCTCCTGGATGCAATCCAGGAGGGTCTCCTGATACAGTTGGTTACTGTACCTTCTAGGGTAAAGAACACTTTGGATCTGGTATTATGAAATGGGGAGGCAGTGAGGAAAATAAAGATAGAGGACCCACTAGTCGACAGGGATCACCAAACGGTGTGGTTTAATATTACAATGTACGGGGAGCCAGAGAAATCAGTTACTCGGGTGGTAAACTTCAGGGGGTGGACTTTGGGAGGATGCAGGAAGTACTGAAAGGGAAACTGGAGGGCATAAGGCAGGAAATGGATGTGGAATAGAAATGGGATATCATTGAATGGGGGTTACAGGGGCAACAGAAGCCTGCACCAAGGCACAGAGTAAGAGGAGCAGAGCAAGAAAACCATGCTGGTTGAACAGTGAAGTTGTGGAGGTGGTGAGGGCAAAATGAGTGGCACACCAGAGGTTTAGAACGATGGGGAAGGAAGTGGACAGGGAGGGAGGAATATGCAAGATGGTCCAGGGAGGTGATTAGAAAAGTGAGAGAAGCCAAGGCCCAGAGGGAGCTGAGATTAGCACAGGAATTAATGTGGGGGGATTTTTCAGATATGTCAGGAAGAAAAGGAAGTGCAAGAAGACAATAGTGACAATAGTGAGGATAAAAGGGTGGGGAGTGGATGGAAAGGGGAGGCAGGCAGATGCACTGAATGAATACTTTGCTCAGTGTTCATGGAAGAAAAGGGGACCGCTACCAGCATGGGTTGGGAGGTGGGGACAGGGGAGAGGAGGTGACAGATGGAAGAATTGAAGCAAATAGAGTCCTAGAGGGACTGAGGGCACTGAAGGTAGGCAAGGCACCAGGGTCAGATGGTATCCACCCCACGGTGCTGAGGGAGATGGCAGAGGTGTTGGCAAAGCCACTGACAGATTTGTACAGCACCTCACTGGAGTCGGGATGTGTGCCACTGGAATGGAGGATGGCACATGTAGTACCATTACACAAGAGCAGGCCAAGGGATGAACTGGGTAATTATCATCCAGTAAATCTCACTTCCATAGTGTGTAAACTCATGGAAATGATACTAAAGGAAAGACTGGTGTCGTACCTGGAGGACAACGGCCTCCAGGATGTGAGGCAGCATGGGTTTGTTTCAGGGAAGTCTTGTCAAACCAACCTCATACAATATGATGACTGGGTGACAGGTGAGCTGGATAAGGGTCACGCGGTGGATGTTCTTTACTTGGACTTCAGCAAGGCCTTCGATTCGGTGCCTCATGGGTGGCTTTGGGGGTGCTAACTGGTGTAGGGGTAGGGGCAAAAATGATAAACTGGATTACAAGCTGGCTGAGTGGCAGGCTGCAATGGGTGGTGGTGAGAGGGGAGATCTCAGCTCCAAGGCTGGTGATGAATGGGGTACCACAGGGCTCTGTGTTGGGGCCAATGGGCGTACAGACCATACTGTACTATACAGTCCCATATGCCTGAATGAAAATTGGCATCGTGAGTATATCACGGTTCGCACGCCCCATTGGCCCACGCCAGGCCAAATGGGCGACAGCCATACCGCACGCTGTCAGTCGGTGGGCGGCTTGAGGCGGGTACTGCTGCCCGCTGCTGACTTGGGGAGGTGGGTGGTGGGACTGAGTGGGCGGGTTGGAAGGGGGGTACTGATAGACCACCAGGGTACCGTTTATATCAGATTGCCTGCGATCGGGCTGGATGAGGCCACTGGGCCACCAGGGATGTAATGCTATCATAATGCCCGCGATCGGGCTGGGGAGAGGGTCCACTGGACCACCAGGGTTAGGAGTTTTATTGAAAGCCCATGATCGGGCGTTGGGGCGCGTTGCCACCGAGGGGCAGGGGGCGTCAGTCACTGGCGGCTGCTGCCTGGCAGGCCGCCAGGAGCAAGTCGCCAGGGATCGGTGCACCTGCATACAAATGGGGCCATAATGACATGCAAATGGCCCCATTTGCACCTTGTATGCATTATGGCCCCATTTGCATTTCCACTGCTGAATATCACAGTTGCTGTGCCTAGTGTAATGGCACTTGCACTGGCGCATCCCCCTGCTCCTCTCTGGCCACTTGTGCTGGTGCAGTGCTACTGCACCATGTGCAATGCAAGTGGCCACAGTGCCATATTCATCGGTGCTGAGCCATGGCGCAGCACCATTGAATATCACCCTGTCACCACCCTGGTGCATTCCATTTGCGCTGCATCCAGTCTTGCACCACAGCCTGGTACAGTCTTAATATCCCAGCCCAGGAGTATAAATTTAAGGCAAGAGAGTATGCGAATGAAACAATCACCAAAGCAAGAAAAGCAGGTAAGGAAATAAGCAGGGATGCCCTTTTGAGGTAAAGGGATGAAAGTGAGGGAGACATAAATAATCAAAAAGACAGAATTAATTTTGTAACCACTTATGGTATAAGATCCAGCAAAGTGAGAGATATCGTATATAAACATTGGCACACATTGGGAGCAGATGTTAGATGAAAGGAAACACCTGTGACACCCCCCTAGAATGGCCTACAGAAGAGCAAATAATCTAGGGGGAACTAGTAGTGAGCTCATACTTTGAGACCAAGAAACCCAGTACCTGGCTACCCCCACCTCCAATGGGATGCACAAAATGTGCCAATTGTAAATTTTGCTCGGAGATCTTTGAATGTAGGATGTTTAGAAACCCCTACAACAGTACAATGTATAATATAAAACAGCTCATTACTTGTAACACCACCTTTGTTGTGTATTATTTATTTTGCTCATGCGGGGTCTATTATGTAGGCAAAACTAAAAGAAAATGGAAAGAACGTATCAGTAAACATTTGGGTGTAATAAGGAATGTCAGCTTAGAGTATATTTGGCTGTACACATGAATGGGGTACAAAACAAAAAAGACCATGTTCTCAATTTTGTGGGTGTGGAATATATCATGCTGGGTCCAAGAGGAGGCAATACAGAGGGACTCTGTTAAGCCGCAGGGAAAATTTCTGGATCCACACACTTGGAGCCTACGTGGGCAAAGGGTTGAATAACCATATAGAATTTAAACCGTTTCTGGTTAAAAGATAATCATTGGGTAAGCTTTTCACCCTTATGCACCTGATATTTACTCCCACTCTGCTTATTCCTTCGTAGGTCACTAGAAGATCCCTCCAAATAAGGGCACTTTTGGATCCAATCCTAAATATATTCTGGCACCAGATCAAGAAGTGAACCAGAATAAAGGGGTTATATAGATGTATGTACTATACAAATCAGATTGATGTACTAAAGTGTTTAACAACACAATGTTTAGTAGGCCTTCACACCTTTCCTTTATATACCAAGTTCTTGCTTGTATAAAGACTTCCCTATATAAGCATCAGATTTCAAGTTAAGTGTCCACCATCTGCTCCACTGTGTACCATTCAGATATCACCTTTTGATAATGCCAAACCCTGGCCTAGTCTTAAAACAGGGATGTCTAGTTATATTATGAATGTGTGCAAACTTAACCTTCTGGTTCAGTTTTTATTCATTGCATTATTTAGAGCAAATTATATGGTAGTGGATGTACTGTAGGAAGTTGGTTCATCTTCCTCAACCCCCTTCCCCCCATTCTTAGCCTTCACACACTCTTTGTTTATATATACACATACATATGTATCTCTGTGTATAATATTTGACTGCAACTGTTATTAAAGGCTTTGTTTTATGATGAAATTTTAGAGGAAAGCTCTCCCAGTGTACTCCAGTTTAGGTGAGTATATAAACATATGGCAATCCTTGTTTGTAAAGGTACATTATTTATTAAATATGAATTTGAACAAAGAATTCTCTAAGCAGGAGGCACTATGAGCTGGATTCAGAAAGCCACAGGAAGGTGGCCGGCAAGACGCATCCGCAAAACATGACGCAAGTAGCAAGATGTGGCAAAAGATGTGTCAAGTGCGATTCAGAAATGCAAACTGCGGCAAACCCCAGTGCAGTTGTGCATTGCGCCTTGCATCCAGACATGCGGCACAGTGGAATCTGCAACACGCCGCATGGCCTGATGTGTCCACAAGCCATATTCAGGAAGCACAGCACATGCAGCCTGCGTCCAACCAAGGCTCTACCATCTAGACCAATGAAAAGGTGGTCTAACTGCACACCACTATAAAGGGAAGGAGTAACACAGTACAAGGTAGACACACTAGAGGAAGCAGTGTGCAGACTGTGGAGTGTGACTGTAGAAAAGGATGACTATGACTGCAGGGGTAGCCCACTGTGCATAATGCTGGCAGCAGAAGCCAGGCGGAGGCAGTGCAGGCGAAGGAGGCATCACAATGGCAGGATGCAGGGCAATGCACCACCACCACAGCCACAGCAACCAGCCAGGCGCAGAGCCCCCCAAGTGATATGTACCAGATAATCCTATGAGGAGGTCATAGAGGAGCAGTGCATAGCATGGTACTGGCAGAATAAGGCTGCCATAGCAATGCTGTACTGGGAGCTGAGGGAGGAACTAGCCACAGCTACAAAGAGGGCCCATGCTATACCAGTCAATGTGAAGGTAAGTGCAGCACTCTGCTGCCTGGGCACTGGTACATTCCAAAGACCCCGTGGTGACACAGTGGGAATATCCCAGGCCACCATGTCCTGGTGCCTGAGACAGTTCGTGGATGCCATGCCCATGCTGCAACACCATGACAGGTATATTGCCTTCCCACAGGGTGCACAACAGCAGGCCACCAAGCAGGCCTTCTATGCAATAGCACAGTTCCCAAATGTCATGGTTGCTATTGATTGCACACAGATAACAATTAAGGCTCCAGTGGAGGATGAAGATGCCTTCATAAATCGCAAGGGTACCGTGCACTGAACATCCAGGTGGTGTGCGACAGCCACTGTCGGATCCTAGACGTGGTGGCCAGGTGCTCTGGATCCTGCCATGATTCCTTCATATTCTAGCAGAGTGGCCTGCACCAGGTATTCCAGAGAGGTGAACTGGAGGGCGGATGGCTGATAGGTGAGTGGAGACAGATACAGATAGGGCATGGTGGGTAGTGCACACTGCAGAGAGACGTGGAGGTGACATAGTTCCAGTCCATGGTTAACCATCCACTCCACTGTTCATTCCACAGGTGACAGTGGATATCCCTAACTGCCATGGCTCATGACACCAGTGAGAAACCCACCGAATGCAGCAGAGGAGGCATATAATGATGCACATGTCACAACACGGGCCGTGATTGAGAGAACCTATGGGATCCTAAAGGCATGCTTCAGGTGTCTGGACAGGGCAGGAGAAGCACTGCAATACAACCCAGAGATGTGCTGTAAGATCATCCTTGCATGTTTGATCCTGCACAATATTGCCATAAGCCAGAGGGTACCACTGCCACCAGAGGAACCTGTGCATGGTGAGAGGGCTGCAGAGGAGGATGAGGATGCAGTTGTGGGATGCCATCAACACCATCATCAGCATCAACTGCCAGACAATGGAACAACAGGCCGGCGAGCATGGGATCAGCTTATCGGGAACCATTTCACCTAAGGGAGAGATGTGGCCCTTGGGTGGCACCAGCAGACAGATACCCAAACAGTAATGGCTGCCAAGGGATGACTGACAACATGTGAATGCCACAGCAGCAGACACCACCACACAGGACTGTCTGCCCGGTGCAGTGTACCACACAGGGGTGCACTGTGACACAGAAACAGTGCCCTTGTCTGGTGTGTCTCCCCTGGAGGACAATGCCGGGAATAACAGTGCTGCAGGACAGTCTGGGAGAGGATGGTATGTGTCAGTACACACAGCCACACATGACAGCAGTGGTACCCAAGCTGCCCCAGGAAGGCATGCATGCCTGCCACAGGATGGCGCTGTAGGGTGAGTACACAGGGCCAGAGTGGCATGTATGCTATGATGGTGGGATGGTGACATGTACCAACACTGTCCAGGATGGAACATACATGTGCAGGCCCACCCACAGGACACACAGCATCATTATGCAGACATTCCACATAGACAACACACAGCCACACCAGCATAACCGTGCAATATCCCCCCCCCCCACAGGCCTGCACCACCATGAGTGCACATATGTGCAGTACCAGCCTGTACCAACACACACCACAACCACAGTACCTGCCACACCAAGCACAGCTCAGGAACACATGCAGGGGTACAGTACATGCACAAGGGAGCCCTGTGTACAGATAGCATACAAATTGCAAGCTGCAATAAATATATACGCAATTACGTTTTGCGGTGGAATGGCACTCACTTGCAGCATACGCTACAATATTGATGTAGTGATGCGACGCCACAGCATGCAGCTCATGGCCTGGTGCAGGAGGGGGTGTAGAGCCAAACAATCGACAGACCCAGCCACAGCCTCACTGCAAGTGCAAACATGAGCAGTCTAGGTGGCAGAGGGCCCAACCTTAGCCAAGATGAGACTGCTCAGCTGGTCAGCCTGGTCCAGCAGTGGGCCAGGTACCTGCTGCCACCTGGCAGCAGGAGACATACCCCTGGGGACAGGGAACAGGTGTGGAGAAAGATTGCTGCCAAGCTGTACACACAGCATGGGGTCAAGAGGACACCCAGACAGCTGCAGCATTGCTGGCAGGACCTTGCCAGGAGGGACGGTGCCATCCTGACACACGAGGAGGATGGCAGTGGATGCTGATGTGGTCATGCGGATGGGCAGGCCACGCCTGTATGGTAGGTGTCCCAGACATGTAACATGCATGCCCATACTACGGCAGCCTGCAAAACACAGTGCACTGTGCAGACACTAATGGCTGTCTACCCATGTTTCCACAGGTGGCAGTGAAGGTGGCGCCCGCAGACAGCAGCCGGAGGACCAACGAAGGAGCCCTTGGCACCATGCATGAAGGGATATGGCCCCTGGAAGCCAAGGTAGGTCACATAGCAGATGCACAACAGCCTGGGTGCATGGGTACAGGTATGAGCACACCATGTGTGGTCACCGTAGTAGGGTTGCAATGCAGGTGCACCATGTGTCCCGACAACAGCCATGCTGCATGCCACACAGTTGTCAGGATGTGTGATGCAGACACACCCGTCGTGTCACTGGGCCACAAGGCTGGGCACTGGCACATGTGTGCTGTGATCCAGCACACATGGTCCAGCACAAGGGCCCACACCACACACTGTGTGCATGCTGGGGCAGATGCCACATGCAGAACAGAGAGGAGGGGCAGGAGGGAGCTGCACCCTGGTTGAATGCCTGCAGGGTGACATGCCATGGTATGCACGTGTGCCATGCACAGACAATGGCATATACCAACCAACGGCCTATGGCAGTGTATGCATGCTTGGAGCCATCATGCGGCCCACTGGGGCTGGAGGCTGCTCCTGGCCTGTACACTGCTCAGGCAATGACTGTCCCCACTGTGGCTGTGGAGTAACAGTGGACCTAGGGGGTGAAGGACAGGCATGGCCGACAAGTACCTGCAGGCACCTGTCATGTGCCACAGTAGCGGTACTGCTGGTGACAGTAGTGGGACAGGGTGTAGTGCATATCCCATCAGAGATGATGCAGGGATGAAGGTGCCTGTGATCATGCAGGCACAGCTGTGGCCCTGTACCAACTCATGGCAATGCATGTGCCAGACAACTGATGTGGTACTGAGTAGATCAGCTGCACCCGTGTGTGGGCTAACTGCCATAGCCCACACCCGGGCATGCTGAGCTCCACGTGCCATGGGGGCATACAGCTGTCAGTGGCAGCACTGTACATGGGATGGTCACCACGGTGGTGGCAGCTGAGGCTGGGTACCAGTACAGCACACACGGTGCACGTGATGTGGGACAGGGACGTGGGTGGGGGGGCCCATGGTCATTGAGGGATAAGCTGACAGGCAGCACAGTCATGAACACTGAATCAGCAAGATGCAACAATGCCATGTACAGTTGTTCTGCAGCAAGCCGAACATGTCACAGGTACATGGGGTGGAGACTAGTAGGCTCAGACATGTGACACTGATGGTATACCATGTGGGAGAGGTGTGCAGACCACATGGGGGCACAAACTGAGCCAGGCTGGAGGGACATGTCGGGCCAAATGGCTGCCCTTGGGATAGGGGGGTTGTGAGGCCATGATGGTGGATCTCTGGGGGTCTACAATGACCCGGGTGGGTAGGTGAGTGTGATAGTCACATGTGGAGATGTCCCGAGTAGGCAGTCGACCGTCCAGGGACATCATGGACCACAGGGATCCTCTGCCGGCACATTGTACTGTACAGAGAGGTATGCACACACAGCAGCTGCATATGTGAACAGGGGGAAGACTGGGCCCAGACCCCTGGATGGATGGAGTGGGTGGAGGGAGTGGGCGGGCATGCAGGGCACTGACAGCTACACAGCAGCACAGTAGAAACACAGGGGACAGGTGGGTGGGATCTGTGGGGGAGGAAGCCAGTGGTAGGAATGGGGTGACAGACCTCGAGTGTACAGGGACCGGTTTGGACACACATGGAGGTCACCAGGGGCCTACAAGGCAGCAGGGGTAGATGGTAGTCACCAGGGTGAGGATGCAGCTGCCCAGGATACTGGCAGGGCCACTGGGTGACCTGTGCAGGTACCCATTGGACATAGGATGCACAACACAGGATTGGTGGATGGGCCATGTGGCATATACACACACACACACACACACACCAGTGTCCCACAGGATGGTCCTGGGAACCACAGGCAAGCATGCAACATGGCAACTGTGAGCATGGCATGGGTATATACCTGACAGAGAGGCCTGTGAACAACTGGTAGGACAGTGGATTAGCAGCAGCACATGTGTGAACAGATGGGGCATGCCGGACCAACCACATAGCATGGTACAAGTGGGCACACTGGGGACTAGCCAAGGTCCACGCTGTGTACACCCTGTATCCACCGGTCAGCATCTCAGATCGCCCAATGACCGCTGTGGGGCAATGCTGACTGACATGATCCATGGGGGAGTGCTGCATGGCTGGTGGCATACATCATACTGTTCCCAGGGTCAGTGGATATGTGTGGTGGTGGGTGTTGTCACCCAGCCCTGATGGCAATGGGGGGCAGGGTCGCACAGGTATCTGTGCTGTGAGTGGTGTTCCCTGTGCTGCTATCCACAAGGGGGTTGCCATCTGTGTGCAGACAGCACAGACATGGTGGTGGCCTATGGCATAGAGGGCTGTGGGTGGCTGCAGGACAACATAGCTACAGTGCATCAGTGGTAGTGTCATGGTGAATGGTGTCTTCTGTCTAGGGGTCCCTATGCAAGCTGTTCTGTGAAAGGCACCAGTGGTGGGATGGTCATCTGAGAGGCATGTGTGCAGCATGCTCCAGGGAAGGGAAAGGGCTATGTGTACATACAACCGGGGGCATGTACCACACTGCACACTGTTGGACAGTGGCTGTCTGGGCCGACATGCTGCCGGGGTGCATAGCATGGGAACCATCCCCCTGGGGTGTCATGCTACAGCCCCCTGAAACTGTGCCACCAGTCATGCCACAGATGGAGAATGTGTGCAGTAGTGGCACGACACACAGTATGGACCTATGAGTGGTGGAGTGGGTGCGGCCCCAACACACACTGCATAGCCAGGGACAGGGGGACATGCTGGACAAGAGAAGGTAGGGGGCGGTACCCATTTCCAACCCCGATGATGGGGAGGATAAGGTGGATCACAATGACGGCCACATATGTGTAGAAGGGATTGTCAGG
This sequence comes from Neoceratodus forsteri, assembly GCA_016271365.2. NCBI lineage: Eukaryota > Metazoa > Chordata > Ceratodontiformes > Ceratodontidae > Neoceratodus > Neoceratodus forsteri. Next base: position 1,695,903,413 of record CM057449.1, on the reverse strand, counting down.
ACACAGACAGAGGGGTTTCCAGGCCCCATTAGAGGGTGTGCTCTGAGAGGGCATGATCCATGATGTGTGCCACGTGGTACTATGGGGAGGTGAGGAGACATATGCAGGGCAATAGGGGAATGGGTGGAACACAGTATCACAGGTGGTGGTGGACTGGAAGACCATAGCCCATGTACGGGGTGCTGGGAGCAGGTGTGGGGGGATACTGTGTCTCTTCAAGGGGAGCACGGCTGACATAGCACAGGACAGAGATGGATGACAGTGGACCAGTTGGCACTGCAGTACACGGTGCAGTCACATAGCTAGTGGACATGTGGCCTCTCAATGGCATGGTACTACACATGTGCTCCCTATTCAAACAGGTGGACGGTGCAACAGCAGGATGTCGATGGTGCCAGACACACTGCAGGCACTTAGCATGTTCCAGGCCATGGCTCGCGTGAAGAGGCCGGTGGCACAGAAGTACAGGTCCAGGTCAAGAAGGCTGCATAGGCATGCATGCCCACTACCACCAACAGACGTTGAGCAGTCCAGTGGTGACAGTGAAGGCCAGGAGGAGGAGCCAGCAGCTGTGGACACCAACATGGACACTGAACCAGGGCACCTTGTGCATGACACTGATAATGCCAGTGCCATACTGGACACATACGACACACCACATCATATCGAAGCTGGCCAGGGCACAGTACAGGGCAATGCCCATCAGGATGTGGCCACAGAGGGTGCTGGTGAGGGAGCAGCAGCTGTAGGTGTGCAGGTGGGTGTGGAGCTTGTAGGCCATGACAACAGCCATGGGCTGCTCAGGAGGTGCAGGACCTGGAGGAGGATGTGCCTACCATAGCAGACCAACAGGAGGGGACAGGGCTGCCAGTGGCGAATGTGGTGCAGGGTGATCAGGCTGCAGGTGTGGAGTCTGCAATGGGTGTGGGGGAGGAGAGTGGGGTGGACAGGGCTCAACCTGTGTAGCCCTGTGGTGTGAAGGCCCAACAGAGGGTGATGTTGGAGGGTGTAGAACAGCAGGCCCCAGGCACCACTGCACAGCAGAATGCAGTGTTACAGGTTTTGCAGGGCCACATAGCAGAATGTATGCATCATGTGGAGGGCCTACATGGTGCACTGCGTGCAATGATGGCCACTGTGCGCCAGCTCCAGACACTGTAGTGTGGGTGCTGTACCAGCACTCAACACACACTCCTGTGCCATGTGCTGCAGAGCAGGCCACACTGTTGGTGTGCAGCACATCCCACTGTGACTGTAAGACAGCCCCAACACCCCATATGATGCTCCATGTGGTAGTTCCCTGGCCATTGCTGCAAAACAGCACTGAGCCATGCATGTTGCAGAGTTCAGTTGTACACATCAGAGTTGTGCATTAGACATGGTACCTGCATGCGTATTCGTACAGTGATACATTTTAAATGTTAATGCTTTTACATGGTTTTAGTCTCCTTCAGGCAGACATTGCACATGTGTTTGTATTCCCGGTACCAAGTACATATCATGCACGTGTGTCTGTTCTGTACACCTGTATTTACCCACACCCAGTCGTTTTAATAAACCATTGTTGCATGATCACTCTCTGTGTAGTACATTGTGCTGTCAGTGATGCAGTACTGCTGCAGTGTTGCCCAGGTGTACCATGGTAGGGTATTGACATGTCCTATGAGGCAATGCCCATGCATGGGCCTCGACAACTGTAGGTGTGTGCCATGGCCTGTGGAGGTGCTGTGATATGCGTGCCAGTCTAGGCTGCCACTACACATGTCCCCATGTGTACCTGTGCTGCACATGTGCAATGTTGTGCCCTCACACACAGCTGGCCAACGGTACAGGCGTCCAGTAAATGTTCCAGGACCCATGTGCCCACAATGGAACACTGTCACAGAGCAGGGCCAGCCAACACATGCATGGGTGTCAGGCACAGCCCTACTGTCACCTGTGCACTGCGACATTGGCTGTGGTTGCCTGTGCCCAGCACTGGTCCTGCCAATCACCCAGATGAGCTGCCAGGTAGTCACACCTCTGCAGGCATGTCCAGACGTGTGTTGCAGGTGTGGACACCCATACCACATAGGGTGCGAGTGGCAGCCAGGCTCCACCCTGTACGTGGCATGGACGTGCGTACCAATGGCCCCGACATGTGTCACCCCTGTTGATGGCTTAATGCATGTCCAGGCTATACTGTGCCAACAGCAGTGCCCCACAACTGGTGCAGCTAGCACAGTGTGTATTGCACTATAACGTGCCAAGCATGTCTCTTATCCCACCACTAGGTGGCTTCTGTGTACAGTGGTTATCATCTGTGTGTATGCCTCATGAGTTCAGCAGTGTGTCACAGGGTTGGAGAAAGTGGACCTGTTCATGGTGGGACATGGGTGTGGTAGGCAGCTCCACAGCCACAGGTGGGCTTGACAGGGTTGTGGTATAGTGTGCTACATGGGGCCACATAGGCATGACCTACTGCCCATCACAGGTGTATATGCTGTGTATGTGTCTGACACCGTGGTCCTTGCAGCCACATGGGGGTTGGGGGGCAAACTATCCTTTGTTGGCCTTGCATGTCACCATGATAGCCATGATCAGTGTAACTGCCACAGCATGTGTGGTGTGTGCGTGGCATGCATTTTGTTGTTACTGTGCGTGTGGCCTGCCATGTCCCCATGTCACTATCAGCATGTCTGTGTATGTGCCCTCTACAGACCCTCTTGGATATGCCGTATGGTGATGGGTGCACCCTCAGAGCAGTGGCACAAGTGTTGGCCACAATGATACCTATCGGGGTGTGGTGTACCATGGGACATGAACACATCTCGGATGCATGTGACACTCGGACTGTGGCCTCATGCCCCACTATGCATCTGTGGTATGTTGATGTCTCATGATATGCCACACCCTGCTGTGTAGTACTGCATGTCCATGCATTGTTGTGTGCCACACCTGTACTGTCATTGGTCAGCCCATGTCACATGGCTGTGTGTACCTCATGTGACACACACACCTGGGGTATGTCATGCAGTATGGACATCCATACGATGCATTCACTGTGTCCATGGCTCCACTGCTGGATCACTACTGAGCAGGTATGGGTCTTCGTTTGTGGGGGGTGTACCCACCTCCTGAGTGGTGTGATCACTCAGTTGCACCATGTGACACACCACACAGTGCAGTCTGTAAGTAGCACCTCTGTACCCACCACCCTGTTGTTCCTTCCTGTCGAACACTGCATCACATCCCAGCTGGACTGGCCATCGTGTGCATGCCCATGACGACTGTCTGGCCCCATCCCAGTACCCCACCATGCTGAAGACCACCATGCAGCAGTGTATGGATGTATCACAGTACGACACAGCAGTGTTTGGTCCATCATGCTTTATTTACACATCGCAACCGCAGCCCTGACATTGTCGTCAGCTATCCAGTTCCACAGCTAACAGTGTGCATGGGTGTTGACTACACATCCCACGTATGGGTCAGCATGTGCCATTCCTTCTGCTGTTCATGCACAGCACATGTTACGACATCCAGACCCACCCTCATAACACTGTGTACCACATACCCCACTGCGGCTGACTCAGCCTGGCCACACAGACACACCTATCTCTGTTCCCATACCCCTGTAGCATTGTGGTTGCCCATAGTGCCCATTCCACTGTGTCAACTGTGTGCATGTCTTGATCATGTTGGGGGGGGTCCTTCCACTTCTGCAGCCTGCCACACCACCGTGGCAGTGTCCCGGGGGTCTGATGCGCTTGCTGTGGCAGTGCAGTTGATTGTGTGCCACCTGTGTTGCCTGGACCACCAGTGTGTGTGTGTGTATCAGCCGCCCCCTGCCAACCTCCCCTCACCATGTGTCTGCACTGTGCTCCCTCCCCCCTCACCAGTGGTCTGCACTCATCTCTGTCACCCTGTCTCCCTCGTGTGTGCCACTGCTGTGGGTGTGTTGTCAAGTGACACAGTTCTGTGGCACTGTTCTGCAGGCACCACCCATGTCTGGCTGTATGACCATGGGGGGGGCGTGTGTTTGCACTGCTGTCGATGGCACACGCACAGCGGCACTTGTGCTTGGCTTGGTGAGCTCTGCTGGTTGTGGTGTGCCTTCCACAGCATGTCTGTGCACCCTGGTTCATATGCCTGTGTTGGTGATCCTGTGTTCTGTGCCATAGGGCCTTTGCAATGTCCTGCAGGGCTGCCACCATCATCCCCTGTGTGTTGCTGCCGACTTGTGGTTGCCTGTTCAATGGCGCGTGTTGCCCTGTCCATGGCCTAGCCTTGATCATGCAAGGTGGACTGCACCCCATGCAATGCCATGACAATGTCCGCCAGAGTGATGGCTGTTTCCCTGCTGGTGTTCTCTGTTGCATTTGTTATGATGGGGCCTATGTCCTGTAATGTGTGGTACTGTGCCTCAATGCAGTGCCGTATGTTCCTCAGCTCACCTGTCTCTCTCTCTTGGCCCTGACACACACTCTGGCAGTATGTCTGCAGTGGTAGTACTGGTGAGTACTGCCTTCCACAGTCTGATACAGCTGCCCCAATTGTGGCCTCCAGGTCTGCTATCAGCAGTGGACTGAGCTCAGCTGCTACATTGTCCTGTATGCTGTCCGTGTCTTGGCCTATGTCAGCCACTGGCTGTGTCAGGCCCTCCCCATGCTCTGTTACTGTGTCATGGCTTTCACCATGTCCTGCCCCCTGCTCCGTCTCCCTGCAGTCCTGCAGCCCGGCTATCCAAGCTCTCCACAGGGCTCCTGTGGCATGCTGTGCTGCAGCTGTTGCTACTACTGCTGGTGCTGGTGGTGGTGGTGGTGGTGGTGCTGCTGCTGTCATCATCATTGACTTCATCACTAACGTCATCCATGGCACACTGCACCCTCTGACTCCTCTGTCCACCACGCTGCATGCTTGTTACCAGTACTGCCTCCTCGGCTGTCACCACAGTGTGTCCTGTAGGGGAACAGACATCGTACAGTGACTGCCATACCACAACATGCTAGTCCCTGCCTCAGTATGCTGTGTTGTTGCCACTGTCCCTGTGCTGGCTATGATGCACTGTCTGCCAGTTGCTACCTGTCTGTACCTGCAGGACGGCCATGTGTCCTGGTGCTGTTGCCCACTGTTGTGTTGCACATGCCTGTCTGTTGTCCTACCCTCTACCATCCCATGGACATGGGTGTGCTGTCCTGTGTGGTGCAATGGCCTCCACAGCAGCAGGTGAGTGAGTGTGTGTGTGTGTGTGTGTGTGTGTGTGTGTGTGTGTGTGTGTGTGTGTGTGTGTGTGCTGCCTGTGGTCCAGCTGCATACCCACAGCACTGTGTGGCCCCTACACCATTGTCCACATGATGTTCCAGTGTATTGCCATCATAGGTTACCGGGTAGAGCCCGCATGCCACATGTGTATGTTGGCAGGGGGATCTGGGTGCAGTGCTCACCTGTGTGACTTGCTCAGGGTTGCACAGCATGCACGAGGGGGTTTTTGAATCTGACCACGGTCTGGCCTGTTGGGTGTACAGTACATGTTCACAGCCTGTTGCTCAGGTCCCTAAGGTTTACCGTCATCCCAGTGCCAGAGCAGTGGATCTATTCAGTGGCACTGCTGCGGCATCTGTTGTGCATGGCATGCCTTGCATGTTGGTATGGGTCACCTTGGATATCTGCATACCGTGCACTCACACCATGGACAGTAGCTGTCAGCTGTGCATGGCATTACACCGCCATTGGCATGGCTCCCTTCTATACATGGCATGTAGACCACTGGCCCAGGCACCTGTGTGTGTCTGTGTGTCTGCATGCTACATGTCATGTGTGGCTCTGCTATGTATTTGTCCAGTACAGTGCCCCTGCTGCTACACGTACCATGTTTGTTCACGTGTCTGCCCTGGTAATGGGCACATGCACCTGGCTTTCCATGCATGGCTACAGTCCTACAGTCCTGTTGTTGCTCACAGTGTCTGTATCTAATGTTGCTACTCTCTGTATCACCATGTCCCCATTGGCATTGTCCCCATTAATGCTGCTACATCACTACCTTGCCTTTCCATTTGTGTATGTGCATTACATGTGCAGTGTGAAATTGCATGTTGTGGCTATGGTGTGCCTTGCATGCACCTGCAGCCCACAGCATCTGTATTTGCCACTTGCAGCTGTGCCTGGCACGTGTATTGTGTGGGTCGTGTGTTTCTCACATGTGGTGGTCTGCTTGGCTCGCCACATACTATGTTGTTGCCTGGGCCCACCATCAGCCTACCTACATTGTCTCTCCCTCACACCTCCACAGGGGCATGTTGCTTGGGTCAAGGTGTGCCAGACCAGCATGCCCTGTCCCCTACTGTTGGGCCCCCAAGCGACTGCTGCTTGGGTGGTCACTGGCCCACAGTGTGCTGTGCCATTCACACTCAGATACCTGTCACTGTCCACATGCATGTGTCTATGTCCATGTGCTGCTGGACCTGTCCTCCCCCCCACCTCACCTGTGTGTGGTCCCAGTGTGTGCCTCACCTTGTGCTCCAGTTGGACTTGTGCTGGCCCATGCACTGTCATGGCACAGTGTGCCACATGCATGCCAATGTAGTGCATGTGGCATGCATGAGGGTGCCTCTGCTCCTTCCTCATCCTGCATACCCCCTTTGCACATGTCCTCCTGAGCTGCCCTTCTTGTATTCCTGTGTGTCCCATTACTGTTCACAGGCATTGCACACTGTACACTGTTCCCTGCTTTTCTTTTTTCAGGGGACCTGTGGTCCTGCAGTTGCCACTGTGTCGCTTGTGTGTGCTCCATTGTACAGGCCCACAGGCCTTCCACCAAGATGTTGCATGGTCATGTTGTACATAGATACATTGCACCATACACGTGTGATGGCGGACTAGGATTGACATGGCCCACCGGGTCAGCCCATGTGTCCAGCTATCTTCTTGGACCTGCACTCCCCACCCTTAATACTCCCTGTGGTTGTCCTAGGCCCCTTTGCATCCCTCCACTATTACTTCTCCAACGATTGCCTCCAGGAGTCTGTTCCACTGTTCCACCACTCCCTCTGTGACATAGTATTTCCTCCTGTTACCCCTGAACTGCCCCCCCCCCTCCACCTGCAGGCCATGCTCCCTCATTTACTGATTACCCTCCATCTGGAGGATGCTTTCCACTGGCACCCTGTTTATACCCTTCCGGTACTTGCTGGTCTCAATCATGTCCCCCCTCTTCCTCCTCTGTTCCAAGGTGTACGTGTTCAGATCTCTCAACCTTTCTACATAGGATAGTGGCATAACCCTTTTACCATCATTGTCGCTCTCCTCTGAACCCGCTCCAGCCTCCCCACATCCTTTCAGAGGTCCAGCCTCCAGGACTGGACTCCGTACTTCATATGTGGTCTAACCAGATGGGTGTGCAAGAGTACTCTGACCTCCCTATTTCTACTGGTGATCCCCCTTCTTATTCATCCCAGTATTCCACTCACCCTAGCCACTGCCCTCCCACAGTGCCTTTCCACCTTCAGGTCCCCCGATACAGTGATGCCTAGGTCCCTTTCTTGTGCCGTTACCTCCAGATCTCTGCCCCCATACAGTACCTTGCCCTCCAATTCCTGTAGCCAGGATACATGATTCTACACATTACTGTATTGACTGCAAGCTGCCACCTCTTTGACATGTGCCTGATGCATGCGCCAGCACTGGTGGCACTGCCCAGGGGTGTGGATGGGACTACTGTGCTAGTGCATGCCCCCCCCAGGACACACGGAAGGATGTGTGGTGCTCAGCCACATTCATTCACAGCTGTGCAGGTCATTCCTCTCATGTCTATGGTTCTACACACACTCACACGCTTATCTGTTGGCTGTCATCTGTGGCAGCCATTCCTTGCTGTGCACACAGTGGCTCTCTGTGCCAATCACTGCAGCTGTGCTGTCATGGTTTCATTTCACCATGCCACCTGCCTACTTCTCACCTGCTATGTATTCCACATGGTGCTATGGTATTCACACTCACATGTACCTTTGCTGCTCACAGGTTTACTGCTGTTCCTCATGCTTTTTGCGCTGTTTGTGGCCACATTTGTCAGACGTCATTGCACTGGTTCGATAGCAGCATTCTTCATCACTCACTCTATTACCCTTATACAATTGGCCCTCCTTGGCACTGGTTTTTCCATCACTGGTGTTTATCCTATCTCTGTTCCTGCCCTTCTGCCTGGGTGTTCATCATTTACTACTTCTATGCGGGGCCCACATATTGTATACACATGTTTATTTCATTCCTGACAGTGCTACACATTGTGGCACTTTCCTATGGTATGTGCTGGCCAGTGCTCTGTTACTAGGTGCTGCACTGTTGTGGGATCTGGCACCCATGTACCCATGCTGTGCCATGGCACACACTCCTTATCTTCCTGGGACTGACATCACATAATGCTACCGCTCACGTACATCACCTACCTGTCCCACTCCACATGCTGTATGTGTCCAGTCCACTGACTCCATGTACAGTCTGGCTGCTTATGTGAGCTGCTATCATCTCCACCTGGCTTGTTAGGGGTACCTCTTGGCTTCCTCTTCCACCAGTAGCGAGGGCACTCCTGCGGTTCTCTGCCAGGTTCTGTTTTGTCCTGCACTTCTTATCATTGTAGTGCTTCTACAGCTCCCTGATGATCCTCTTTTTATGTGCCACAGCGTTCACATGCCTGGCAATGTCCTCCCACTGCTTCTTCCATTTGTCTGTGATGGCCTTGCTGCCACCTCTGGCACATAGGATGGCCACATGGACATCTACCCCCTGGAGCAGGATGTCAGTCTTCTTCTGGGTGAAGTTTACTTTCCTTCATTTCTTGCCCACGTGGCCTTGTGTGTGTTCATCTCTGCCTTGTGCTCTGCTGTGTTTCTTCTTTTTCTTGCCCACATTGCCCTGTGTGGGAATCCCACCACCATGTGGCCTTCTGCTTTTCTTCTTTCTCTTGCCCCTTTTGCTCTGGGGCTCTTGCTCCACACTTGTTTGTGACTTGCTCCTTCCGCCTCCCTCTGTCGGTTGCGGCATCATTCTGTGCTTGCGTTCTGCATCGTGCATCATGAGTGCCATTTTGCATGTTTTTATAGGTTGCAGCCTATGACTTGCATCCTTGTGGCTTGCGTTGTCGAAGTTGCGACTTGTACCTGAATCTGGCACACCGCCTTGGCCACAGCATTTCTTGATGCATCTTGCGCCATGGTGTGGACTGCGTCTTCCTTTCTGAATCCAGCCCAATGTTTTTAATACTTTTTGGTGATTTGGTTTTGAACAAAATGTTTCCCCTGTATGTTTAGATCTAAGTGCATTTTTGTATACATGTTTGTGTAATTGATTCACTACTGCACTAGCATTTTAAAATACATGAATTGCACCATATGATCACTGATGACTGCAATTTAAGGGGACTAACACTAGAGGGTATTATCTTTGAAAAAACCCACAACTGGGTGAAACATGAGAAGAGAAGTTGTTGTGTCTGTACTGTGTCTTTTGCTGCTGCTCTAAGTAAAGGTTTATAAGTCTTGCACAAATTGCTGCTTCTTGCCTTTTCATTTTGGTGCTAAGGTGAGTGCCGTGACTTTTATGTTGACTCAGTTTTGAGAGGTCACAGAGAACCCTGTAATCTTGTGTGGCTCTGTCTGTTAGATGTTATATTTATTATATCTGCACTTTGGGCTGGATTCAGAGAGGTCCGCCACAAGCTGTGGCAATGGCAGATTGCGGCGAACTGCCCTGCGCCCTGACCCGTGCACCTGATCCAGGATTGGAGGGGGTGCAGCAGTCTGCATCCTGCAACATGCAGTAGCTGTGCAAGGTAGGGTGCAGCACCAGGAATGCTCCAGGTCGCAGGACAGCAGTTGTGCCGGGCGAGTGCTGACATGGCACCCCCATACCCACCTCTGAGGCCCCGTACGGTGTGGGCGCCAGTCCCAAGCCCCCTTGCCATGCCCCCCAGATCATCGGACCCTTATCTGCCCTGGTAGCCCAGTGATCCTCTACCCACCCAACACACACACACACCCCCGGTGGGTGCGTTGGCGACTGGCCCAGGTGGTGAGGGAGGGGGGGCTCGCAACAGACTACCAGGGGGTTATGGGGATGGTGAGGGGATCATGCCACAGGGCATGGGGAGGCTCATAATGTGTGTGTGTGTGGGGTTCTGGGCATTGGGGGGTGTGCCACACACACTGCCTGGCACAGTGTGTGTCATGCCTGGGACCCAGAGCCCATGGAGGTCCATAACCCACAGGGGTTGTGGGGCTGGGGCACAGAGGCAACCGCCAGTGAACAGCAAAGACCAGTTAGACCACCTTTTTGTTGGTGTTACTGGTCTTTGGCAGATGTTCACTGGTGGTTGTCTCTGAATCCCATTTGTGGATGTAGTGGCCACCCTACCTGAACAAGGTGCAAATGCTGCCAGAAACCCCCTTATGCAATATCGCAAGGGGGTTTCAGGCGCATAGGTGCTGTTGGGTGCAGGCAGCCTGCCGCATGTCGCAGGCTGCTTATGTGCAACACAGGACGCAAGTGTGACTTGCACCATATGTTCCGACGCAAGTTGCCTTGCATCCTGCATTGGTTTCTCTGAATCCAGCCCTTCGTAGCTATCTTCCAAAGAGGGCATACAGCCCAGGGACTACACTCTTGATTTAAAACAAAAGAAGAATCTACATAAGAACTTTCATACGCACTGCATCCTTGAAGTTTAGAAGCAATGAGAGAGTCAGAAAAAGAAAGAGAGAGAGAGAAAAGAGAGAGAAACTGGTAGTGTAGTGACTGTAGCAGATGTAGACCTGTATGCTTAATTTGTCTTTTTGTTTTATTAATATAAACTATTGTTTATGCCACTGACAAAAAAAAAGGAACCGCTGTTTCATTTCTGTCAATGCAGTAAAGATAGGATTTATAGGAGAATGCACACACCCAGTGAATTTGTTGTCTAGGCCTAACGCACAATATTAAGTCCTATTCTATTTACCAAGGCCTTAACCAGGCCATGCAGAGAAGTTGTTGAAAAGCTTTGGAAACATATCTCGAAGAAAAACCAAGGGAGGACATGCAGCATGCATCATAGGGAGCAGTGCTGGCTTTCCCTGCTCCTTCTGCTCCTGCTTTGCCATCGAACCACCGCTCCCCATGGTTCACAGTGCTGATATCTCAGTTGTCAGTGAAACTTAAAGAAAAATCAAAGGCAAGTCTGCTAAGCTGACAAAGAATCACTGTCATGCAGGGAAATGGCCGAAGGATTCCAGGACTGATATATCTCCTGTCTGTTCCTGGTCTCTGCTTAAAGAGAACAACAGAGGTAGAGCTACAGAAAAAGACAAGACCCACGCTAAGACCTCAGATTCTGCTGCCTCCCCCCTTTTGTCTCTGAGACACTAAGGTCAGGGTCTGGCACTAGCAATACTGCACTTACAGGGCATCCATAGTCAAGACAATTATCAGGCATTGTTTCTTCAATAGTTCCATTCTTGACTTCCATTGGGACTGTGATAAGCAGCTGCTATTGAAGACAGTGTCTGCTTTATTTTTGCAGCTCCTACTGCAGGCTCCACAGTCAATGCTAACCCATTGCTATTGCCTGGTTGCCAGTCAGTGTCTTCATCAATGCCACCTGTTGCTGTCTGTTGTTACAGATGGGCCTCAGGCTTCCTCCATCGAAGCCTTTACTGTCAATGCTGTCTACTCCCAGGGATCCTACTCCTCCCATTTAGCAGCTGCCAGAACCCATCAATAAGGAGAAGGTACTGGAATACAATCCAGATCTAACAGACGAGGAATATGAAGAAGAGGAGGATGAGATGTGCCCTCCTGTTGCTCTACCTGGTTTTCTGTAGTGAAGATAGTGTTCAGTACACCCTTCACTCTCCCCTGAGGATGCCTCCTTTCAGCTTTCTTCAGGCAGTTACAGTCCACATGAAGATTTTACTGCTGAGAAGAAGGACTTCTCCAAGGAACAGTTACAGTATTTGGATTTCTGGAAGTCCCTCCTCTGTCTACGTTCATTATCTCTCCACTACATTATGCATTGAAGGATGTCACAGTTGCTGCTTGTACAGACACAGTGCACTGCATGCTACAGTATGCCTAGTGACTGACTGACTGAGTATTGTCATGTACTGTATGTAAAAATATACTGTTTCCTACCTTTATAGCTGTATGGTTTATGTATAGTCAGACTCTATTGGAAATTGATTGTATTAAGTTATGTTAGTTGCTTAATGTATTAAGTAAATTGGAATGAATGAAATGTTAAAATGTTTGAGGGGTAGTAAGGGATAAATGTAAATCACTGACTGTTTAAGTATTGTCATGTTTGTGGAAATATATTGTTTTCCCATTTTTATAGCTATATATTTTATGTATAGGTAACATGTTACAAACAGGACTTTCTTGTAAACAGGGCCTCTGGCTTAAAGATTTGTTTCCTGTATAAAAATAATGTCTGTAACCACCTTATGCTTAAACAGCCTATGTAATCAAACATTTTTCTCCACTGTATTTTATCTTGTATTGTTATCCCGGGCCGCCCCTGAAAAAGGGAACTTCAGGGCTCAGTGGGCCTACCCGGTCACCAAAATTTAATAAATAAATAAAAATAAATAAATGTTACTACTAGGAAGGTCAATAAGCAATATTCTGCCCCTTTGCAAAGCCTTATGATGCTTTGCAACCTGAGATAGATTCAGTAGTAATTATGGCTGCTCATGACAGGTCTAAAGCACTTGTTGTATGAGCTCTCTTCCAACAGATAAAGAATTCAGAAAATCAGATGTGATGGGCAAGAGGACCTATGCTCCAACCTCCCTTGGCCTCAGAATTGCCAACTATCAGGTTTCCATGATTAAATATCCATGGAACACAGTATGTTCATCATGGTTGTATTTCTGCCTGGCACCCTCAACACCCTAGTGAATCACCTCAGCAGGTCCTGGGCAATGTTTCAGAAGTGGGAACTCTTGGATGCCATTGTGGGTGACATGTTTGAAAAGTGGGGTCACCTGGATATTGACCATTTTGTATCTCTATGGAGTGCGTAACTGCCAAATTTCAGTTCTCTTGCTTGCTCCACGGCCTGGAGTTTTAAGGTGTGTTAATCTTATACTGAAAAGGGAGCCTCATGTATACATTCCACTTGTTCCCTTTGATCCAGAGGGTTCTGTTCAGGCTGAGGGTGGAGCTGGCCCCCTTAATTTTGGTGACCCCATTCTGGTCAGCTAAATTTGGTACCCTGTGATACAAAGGTTAGCAACCTGATTTTCTAAATTACAGATCTGCTTGTGGATATTGGCTATGTTTGTTCTGGTCATCATGTTATAAGTAAATGGATTTCACAGGGGTCAGTTCTTGGCCCTTTAATGTTTGCTTTGTTTATTATTTCATTGCTTTCTTTTTTTAAATATTGTGAGTCTTTGTTGTATGCTTATGATCTTATTTATTTTTCTGGTAATAATGTTGCTACTGTTGCTAAATATTTAGAGTCTGATTTTCTCTCTGATTGCACCTGGTTTTTGGACAATTAATTGATCCTCAACTCAAACAAAGTCTATGTTTTTTGTCTCTCATGGGTTGATTAGTGATGCCCCACATTTATGTTTAATGGACAGTATAGGTAATTTAATTGAGCAAGTATCACAATTTAAATATTTAGGGGTGCTTCTAGAGCCTGGATTTTCTTTTTCTGAACACATAAAAATGATTTCTCGGAAAATAAATCAAAAAACTGGGATACTATTTAAACTGAAAAGTTTTTTTTTCATTGGAAGCATGGCAAACTATTATCACTGGATCTCTTTTACTGCATTTTGATTGTGCTGCCAGTCTTTTCTTTGGGTTGGGGGTCAAGGAATTCCAAAACCTTTCTGTTGTATATAATAATATTTGGTGTTTAGTTTTATTGGCTCCTATGCGCACTCATCATTGCACTTTGTATTCTCAGCTTGGTTGGCTTTGTCCCTTTTTGTGTAATAAGTATTTTTTTTGGATGTTCGGTTTTAAAAAGTGTCTCCTTTTCTGTCACTGGGGCTTTTTCAGATTTAGAAATTCGAAGGTCAATGCTTCCTAGCCTATGATCAGCAATGAGGGTTGTTTTAGTTGAAAGGTTATGTAAATCTAAGGCTGGTGCATGTGTTTTTTCTGTTGCAGCTCCAAAGTTTTGGACTAGTCTACCTGACTCATTGCAATCCACTTTCTCATTTTATTATGTTTTTTAAAATGAATTTTTTTCGGTATTTGTACAGTCAATGTAATTGTTATTGTAACTTTGCTTACTGTACTTTGGTTATGTCTTAATGTATTATGTTCTTATTTGTTTGTATTGTTACTACTGTTTCTGTCCAGGTTAGGCCTGAAAAAGGACCCTCGGTCCAGCACTCTCTCCCGGTTATCAAATAAATAAATAAAATAAGCAATGGAACCTCCTGTCCTGCTCCCTAAACAAGCACGGCTCCTGTCACAAGAGCAGGGCTCTCTGTAGCACCAGGATATTTGATCCATGCACCTCTATGCCTTGCTCCTGAAGACCTAGAACTCTCTAGGTTTGGGGTGTACCCTACGGTTGCTACAGTTCTATTGGTAACTTGTAAGCCATCTACTTGGTACAGATATTCCCAGAAAAGGAAATGATTCATGGTCTGGTGTACCTCCCACCGGTTGGACCATTTTTTGCATCCAGTCAGTCATATCTGGAGTACATATTGTCCCTTAGGAGGCATGCCTTCAGCACCCCTCATTGAGAGTCATGCAGCTGCTGTTTCAGCTTTTAATGCACTCACTGATGGTAAAACAGTTGCCCAACTTGAGGCTTTCCACAGATTCCTTAGAGGGATTCTGCTCCTTCACCCCATTCGCAATCTGGTGCTTGTTGGGGACCTTAACATGGTTCTGGAGACCTTTACAGCACCTTCCTTTGAATCTGCCACTTCTTGTGTGCTGCACTTCCTTTTGTGGAAGATGTTGTTTCTAGTAGCCATTACTTCTGTCAGCAGAATTTTGGAACTCAAGCTCTGGTTTCAGGTCCTGTTGTCTTTTCTTTCCACAAGAAACAGGTAACATTAAGGACTAATCCTTGTTTTCTGTCAAAAGTGGCTTCTGATCACATACTGAATCAGACTATTGACCTTCTGATTTATTTCTCAACTCCCACAAATAGTGGAGAATGCCAATGCCATACCCTGGACATCCATAGGACACTGAGTTGGTACCTTGATCATACTAAGAACTGTAGAAAATCCAATCAAGTAGTTGTGTCTTTTGCCATGAGGATGTTGATCTCCCCTGTTTCTAAACAATGCATTTCCATATGTTTGACTTGCTGCATTACTGTCTGTTACCAGAAGCACAGTAAGTAACTTTCTGGTCCTGTTCGCTTCTACTCCACTCATAGTATGGCCACTTCTGTGACTTATTTCCACAAAGTATCCACCACTGACCTCTGTGCTGCTGCTTCTTGGAATACTATTCACAAATTCAATAAATATTGCAATCTGGACATTGTCTTTAGTGGATGTACCAGCTTGGCCTTATTGTTTTGCAAGGCTTCCTGTCTTAGGGTTATTTGATCCTTCCTGCCTCCCACAGTGCTTTGGTACTGCTTGGTAATCATTCTATGTCGTGGCTGATTTTACCATGCTGCAGCAACAGCGACCATGGAGACATCCTTGACAGTGACAGCTGCATTGCCAGGTGTCGCCAATGCGGTGTCGGGGATGCCTCCGTGTTTCCATCGGGGGCTCCGCCCCCCCCACACACCCCAGTCTCTAGGATTACAACTCCGAGCAGGAGTTGGACCGGGGGGCAAAACACCCTGAGAGGCAGTCCCTGGCTGTGCAGAGACTATCACAGTGACATGCGGATTTTGCCCAAATCCTGTCGCTGTGACGGTCTTCGACGCCAGGGAGTCGCTGTGACGATGGTATATCATTGTGGCTTAATGGAGGGAGAAGTCATCAAGAAAGATAGAATAGTTACTTACCTCATCAGTAGCTCTTCAAGAGAATCTCCTTCACTAAGCCACAGCTCACCCACCCACCTTCCCCATTCTATTTTCAGGTAGTGATTACTGGATGTCCTGCATGCTGCTGCACACTGGCTCTCCTTCATCTGCCCAATTAGGGCATACTAATTCTCAGGTTCTATATCCTGTCCTGTGTGCCTGGTGTTGGTCCTGGTTGTTTTGGTCTCTGCTGATCCGATGACCTCTGAGCTTGTCTTTGGCAGGAAACTGAAGCATAATGGGGCCACCCACAATATACAGGCAGTGACAACACACATCAACATGGACAGCCCCAGCTAGCAAACATTTCCAGGTGGTCATCACACTGACAGCTTACAGCTCCATGTTGTAGCAGAATGGAGGAGATTCTCTCAAAGGTCTACTGTTATGGTAAACAATTAATATTTTTGCCACCTCAATTATTTTTGTAACATAATTAAAGTTTTTTAAAGTTTTTGAAATTTTAATTCCTTCTTCAGAGTATGGTGGTTTATTAAAAAAATGCATATTAACTATTATTTTTAATGTATAGCTTTGTTATAATGTATATCGTATAATAAAGAAATATATATTTACAAATTGTTCACAGGTGGAACAGCAGGCAAATATGTATTTTCTTTATTATATGACATAAATTAAACACAATAATATGGAAATATTTATTTGTTGAAGATGCTAATAAATTACATCTGGGCTAAGAGCAACTGATTTCATATGTTTCTTGGGGTACTCAGAGGGTTCCGTGGTTTACCCTTCATGGTGGGGCCTTCAGGACAGAATTAGATATGCTGACTAGCAGGTGCATGGGGTCTGACAGTGCTGATCACATCATCCTGCTGGCTGCTAATTTTTTTGGCATTATCCCAGACTCTGTGCCCAACCACCACCCAGTGATGCCATATGCACAAATCTCATTGTTTTCTCTTATGCACACATCAGTCCTAGGAGAGGAGGACACTACCAACCCCCATGGGTCACTGGTGAGGCAGAAAGTGTTGCAGAACTCCCCAGGCTGGGATGTGCTGCCAGAGGCGATTTTCTTCATAGCTGGCTACCTTATTACCAACATCTCAGGTCCTCTCCTGAATCTGGACACTGGTATGGCAGTGCAGTGTGCTGCTGTTGGGGGTATTCTTCATCTTCCATTTATTAGCTGACTGAGTCCACCCACCATATACCTGAATTCTCAACACGTCACCTGCACAATGCAGTTCACTGTTTTCCAGTCTGAGATGGTAGTCCCAAGCCATGGTAGTCTTTCACATCACAACACAACTCCCTGCTGTCATGCCATCAGGTGGAGGATAGCCCCTGTTTTGCTGCAGGATCCTCAGTAAATCACTTGGCCTCCCTTTGCGTCAATGCTCCTAGTTGTAAAACCGACTAGAAACAAGACTCCAATGCAAAGGAGATGTTGCATCATAGTTGGGTTATAGTGGCTAAGTAAACTGTAAAAAAAAAAAGAAACACATACAGTATGCATATGTGCAGGTAGTATTGGCATGTAAATTATGGTGCACCCATGTAATGTAAGGTTTTCACCCATTTACAGTGTAACCCAAAAAACATCTTGCTTTCAGAGAACCCTTAATGTGAAAATGATCAGTGCAACTCCATGTCTGCAGTTTGACCTGGCCGTTATTTGTATTTCTTTATGTCTTATAGGCTGTGGCTTGATCTCAATGATTTGTGGAGGACAGCTTCTGGCATACTACTTATTCAAAAACAACTTCATTTATCCCATTCTGGATGACTTCTAGCATTGGCATTACTTCCATAAAGCCTGATCACAGACCTCCACCCTAGAAATGTGAGACAGGACAAAAAAACAAAACAAAAAAAAAAAAGAGCAGATCACTTTATTTGACTGAAAAGACAACAAACTCAGAAAACTGTAAACTAGGGACCTGATGCATGGAAAGCAGTTTCTTGATGGAGATTCACGACTGATATCAGTCCTCGCTCAAATATTGCATACCTAGTTAAAATGTCCATATTAAATGTAAAACAAAAGCTTTAGCACAACCTTGTGTTTGGGCAGAGGAGTTTCTGTGTCGAAAAGAGGAGCCCTAACCCTAATGTGGGACAGTTGACAGAGGTATGAACATTGCATCAGTATACTGTAAGATGCAGATTAACAGCTACATAAATGATAAGATTTCTAATTCTCTTGCAGTGGGAAACTGGTCATCTTTATAAAGTAGAAATACTTTGTTTTGTCCAGAATACCAACATGTTACTTTTGGAAACCCTTGATAAACAATAATTTTCCTTTAAGAAGAGAGCTACAATGTACTGTATAATGCAGTTTGTGAGATATCATGTGGGTTTTGCTGTCCACCAGAAACTCAGAATATATCAAAATAAACCAGGTACTTGACACTGACTTTTTTCTTTTAGTTCATGAAATAATATGTACAGTAAATGTTCATATTGTTCAACAGTGCAGTTATCAATTAAATGTGTGTGAGGTAATGTTTGGTGGAAGTAGAGATTCACCCCAGAATTCTAAAAGAACTAAGGGGAGAACTAGTAACACCATTGACTACCATTTTTAACAAATCATGGGAGGATGGTGTGGTACCTGAGGACTGGAGGAGGGTGGATGTGATTCCCCTTCACAAAAGTGGAAGCAAGGCAGAGGCAGGAAACTACAGACCTGTCTGTTTGACTTCAGTTGTATGGAAAATGATGGAATCACTTCTGAAGGAAAGAATTGTTGAGTACCTAGAGGCCAGTGGGGCACGGGACCCAAGGCAGCATGGATTTACAGTGGGAAGGTCATGTCAGATGAATCTAATAGATTTTTTTGACTGGGTGACCAAAGTAGTAGACCAGGAAGGGGGCTGTGGATATGGCCTACCTAGACTTTAGCAAGGCATTTGACACAGTCCCGCACAAAAGATTAATAAACATATTAGCCAGCCTGGGAGTGGGTCCCAGGGTGGTAGCCTGGGTAAAACATTGGCTGGACAACAGGACACAGAGGGTAATAGTAAACAGAGTACACAGTGAAGAAAGGAGGGTTACTAGTGGGGAACCGCAGGATTCAGTACTGGGTCTGGTCCTTTTAATGTCTTTATAAGTGACATTGCAGAGGGACTGGAAGGAAAAGTATGTGTCTTTGTGGATGACACAAAGATCTGCAACAAGGTTGATACACAAGGTGGGGTGGAAAGAATGAGAAGGAACTTGGTAAGGTTGGAGGAATGGTCAAATGTATGGCAACTTAGATTCAATGCAAAGAAGTGCAAAGTAATGATCCTGGGAAACAAAAACCCAGGGGAAGAGTACACAATGACGGGTGAGATACTGACAACAACAAAAATGGAAGGGACCTGGGGTAGTCATATCAGATGACCTAAAGGCAGGCAAGCAATGTGAGAAGGCAGTAAGGAGGGCTGGGGGGGATACTGGGATGCATAGGGAGAGGCATCACCAGTAGAAAACAGGAAGTTGTTATCCCTCTGTACAGACAGTTGGTGAGACCCCATCTGGAGTACTGCATGCAGTTCTGGAGACCCCATCTCTGTAAAGACACAGACAGGGTAGAGGCTGTACAGAAGAGGGCAACCAAAATGGTGCAGGGTCTGTACCAGAAGAAATACGAAGAGAGACTAAAGGAGCTTAATATGTATACCCCCGAGGAAAGGGGGGGGCATGATAGAAACTTTCAAGTACCTCAAGGGAATCAACAAAGTCCAAGAGGGTAGCATCTTTCAGAAAAAGAGATGTGCAGGAACAAGGGGGCACAATTTGAAGATAGAGGGGAAATGGCTCAGAGGTAATGTGAGGACGTATTTTTTCATGGAGAGGGTTGTGGATGCATGGAACAGCCTTCCTGAGGAGGTTGTGAAGTCACAAACAGTTGGGGAATTCAAGAATGCATGAGGCAGACATAAAGCAATTCTAGTGGGGGGTAGGAGGAAGTGGGCTGTTGGTTAACTAGGATCTGCAGCTTATCCATTAGGTAGGGAAATGAGCAGACTAGGTGGGTCAAAGCAGTTATTATCTGCCATCAAAGTCTATGTTTCTATGTTCTGTGTATCTATGTTTCTATGTTTCTAGTACTGATAATGACAGTTTTGCACTGCGGATCACCCTGGAGACAGGAAATGTCACTGCCATTCACACAGGCATGATATAGAGACCTCCAGCACAAGGGGAGGAGATGGATGGTGTACTAGTGGAAGCCATCCACAAAATGACAGACAAAGGTGAAGTGCTGCTGGTGGGAGACTTCAGTTTGCCTGATATGGATTGGATTGGAGCATCCAGGCTGTAGCCCCAGCCAGGAGCAGAGGCATCCTGGATGCCCTGCAGGGGGCGTGCCTCAAGCAGCTTGTAGTGGAACCCACCAGAGAAGGAGCAATATTGGACCTGGTACTCACCAAAGGGGATAGCGTCACTGATGTAATGGTGGGTATCCACCTGGGGTGCAGTGATCATCGTATGGTGTGGTTCAATGTGAAAGCAGTGGAGGAGTCAAACCACGCGAAAGCAATGATCCTCGATTTACGACGGGTTGACTTTGCAAAAATGGTGGAATGTCTCAAGGAAGCCCTGACAGAGGAAGAAGAAGGGAGGATGTAGAGAAACAATGGGCTAACCTTAAGGGAGTCATAGCAGAGGTAACAAGTCTTTACGTTAGGCAAGTAAGCAAAATAAAGAGAAAGAAAAAAACACTATGGTTCTCAAAGGATGTGGCCGGGAAGGTAAGAGAGAAAAGGCTAGCTTTCAGGAGGTACAATGAAACACAGAGTGGGGGGAAGACAGGGAACTGTGTCTGGAAAAGTAGAGGGAGGCAGGGAAAGCAGGAGCACAAAGGTGCAAACTGAGGAAAAAATAGCCCAGGCAATTAAAAAAGGAGACAAGACCTTTTTCAGGTACATTAGTAATAGAAAGAAGACTGGGGTGGGATTGTGAGGTTAAAAAGGGAGGAAGGGGGTGTATGAGGAGGGGGATCTAGAAAAAGCAACAATTCTAAACAAATATTTTTGTTCAGTATTCAGAGAAGGGGAAAGAGAAGGAGCACTATTGGGGGATAAGAGCACCAGTGGGAGAGAGGTGGATACCAGCCCACTTATGGAGGAAAGAGTCCTAAAGGAACTCGAGAATCTGAAAGGGGACAAGGCTATGGGGCTGAATAGGATGCATCCCAGAATATTAAAAGAACTTAGGGAGGTGCTGGCAGCACAACTAATAGCCCGTGTCAACAAATCGATAGAGACAGGGGTAGTTCCAGGGGACTGGAGGAGTGCAAATGTAGTCCCTCTCCACAAAACTGGGAACAGGGAGGAGGCTGGCAACCGCAGGCCAGTTAGCATGACTTCAGTGGTGGGGAAATCAATGGAGTCACTGCTAAAGGAAAGGACTGTGATATTTCTTGAATCAGCAGAGCACGGGATCCAAGGCAGCATGGATTTACAGTGGGATGGTCTTGTCAAACAAATCTGATAGATTTCTTTGACTGGGTGACCAGGGAGGTAGATGGGGGTGGGGGGATGAATGTGGCTACCAAGATTTCAGCAAGGCCTTCAACACCATCCCACATAGGAGGTTGATAAATAAGTTGGGCAGCTTGGGAGTGGGCCCTAAAGTGGTAAACTGGGTCAGAAACTGGTTTCTGGTTGAGTGGTAAATGGCATTCAGTCTGAGGAGAGAGGGTGATCAACAGGGTGCCACAGGGATCCATGCTGGTGCCAGTCCTCTTTAATGTCTTCATAAGTGACATTGCAGAGGGGCTGGGAGGAAACTATGCCTCTTTGTGGATGACACTAAGATCTACAACACAGTCAACACTCCAAGGGGTGGAAAAAGTGAGAAAGGACCTAAACATGCTTGAGGAGTGGTTGACAGTGTGGCAGCTAGGATTCAATGCAAAGAAGTGCAAAATCATGTACTTTGGGCACAGAAATCCATGGGAGGAGTACAAGATGGGGGAGAAGAGGTACTGATGGCCTCCAGTCAAGAAAGGCACCTGGGGTAATCATATTTGATGACCTAAAGGTAACCAAACAATGTGAGAAGGCTGTGGGGAGAGCCAATAGGATGCTAGGGTGAACAGGGAGAGGTATCACCAGCAGAAAAAAGGAGATGGTTATGCCACTGTACAGATCACTAGTGAGACCTCATCTGAGGTACTGTGTCCAGTTCTGGAGACCGCATCTCCGGAAGGACATAGACAAAATGAAGGCAGTCCAGAGAAGGACAACAAAAATGGTGCAAGGACTGCACCAAAAGTCATATGAGGAAAGACTAGAGGACCTCTATATGTATTCCCTGGAGAAAGGGGGGGGATATAATAGAGACATTCAAGTACATCAGGGGTATAAACAAGGCACAGGAGGGTAGTATCTTTCAGAAAAGAAGGTGTACAAGAACAAGGGGGCATGATATGAGGCTAGAAGGGGTAGGCTTAGGGGCAACGTGAGGAAGTACTCTTTCACAGAAAGAGTAGTGGATGCTTGGAGCAGCCTCCCTGCAGAGGTCATGGGGGCAAAAACAGTAGGGAAATTCAAGAATGCATGGAATAGACATAAGAGGACTCTAGCAATAGGGAAGTGAGAGTAAGCCACAGATCCAACTAGGGTCTGCAGTAATGCATTAGGTAGGGAAAAGGAGATGACTAGGTGGGCTACGTGGTCATTATCTGCCATCATAATAATAATAATAATAATAAATGTATTTATGTACTGCTATATCAATAAATATCAAAGCGCTGTACAATTTTCTAAAAACACTACTCAAATAAATACAGCAGTTCAAAAACAATGCACAAATAAAAACAGAACAGTTAAAAAACTAAATGTGCAATTCAACATATTAAAACTCCAGGAAAGCACTAAAAACAGGTGTGTTTTTAGAGTGAGTTAAAGCTCTCCACTGTCTGGCACTCTCATATCTGATGAGGTAGAGAATTCCACAGGGAGGGAGCAGCAAAGGCAAAAGCCTGTGCTCTTGAGGTTTTCAATCGCACCCTGGGAATCTCTAGCAATCCCTCTTCAATTGAGTGGAGTGGTCTGATGGGGCAGTGTGGACTCAGAAGTAGAGATGCAGCAAATTTAAATTCCACCGGTGAAGAGAACCCGAAGTGGGCACTTCGCGTTGCCACTCCGCTACAATGAGTGGGCAATGTAAAGTGCTCACTCTGCCTTGTCATTACCACTTCACGTTAAGGCAGAATGGCAATGTGAAGTAAGGTGAAGTCATTGTTTTTAATGGACTTCGCGTTCCTCATTATGATTCTAAGTGATCCACTTGGTGTTTAAGATTTGGCAGCCCCCCCACACATCACATGGCTTACAGTACTATAAGTCACATGCTCTTTAGCTAGGCAGGAAGGAAGTGAGTCATACAAGCAGACACTTTTACTTTCTTCTCTGCAGACGGAGAGAGAGGAGTGTGTCTTGTGACTGCTGATACTTTGAGATCAGAGAGAGGAGGAGATTTAAACTTTGATTTAGACCCAACAGCTTTTTTAAAGCTACATTTTTTTGTCTTTTCTGTACTCTTTTTTACTTAATTTGTTCTTTCTGTAAATTTTATTTTTCTTACCTTTATAAGTAGTTAGTTGTTTGTCCCCCCCCATGAAGCAGGACCAGCACTGCCTCCTATCCTGACTCTGAGGCAGTTGAACCACCTCCACCACCACCAAGTCCAGCATCAGGTCCTCTGGAGCAGGATGTGCCTGTTCCCCCGGGCCCAGGTGTGGATCCCATCCCTGTTCAGCACCGTGACCAGTCGGCTGCCAGTTCATCTGGCCTTCCCCTGCCTGTGCCTGGCCTCTCCGCACCTCCATTGTTTGGCAGTTTTTTGACTGTGTCAGGGAGGACAGCAGTGTGGTGAAGTGCTGCCTATGTGAGGTGGTGGTAGTACACCCCAGTGGCCCCCAGGGGACTCACCTGGGGACAGGGGGCCAACACACCCATATGCTCAATCACCACCAGTTGGAGTGGCAGGCTGCCACAGAATGGACCATGCCTGCACCTGCTGGCCGTTCTGTGGCAGAGGGTGCAGCTGTGCATGGTGGCATCCCTAAGAAGAAGAGGGCCACAGCAGCACCTGCTGCTCCACCAGGATCGCATAGAGGGACATCAGTTGCAAATTATGTCCATGCTGGAACTGCTGCTGGATCACCATGGGATCCCACATTATTTTTTTTTTCCTCACACCATGTGCCCCCCACATCTTCCTTGCTGTGTTATAAAATGTATTCCTCCACCATTCCTGACCCTTATATGTAATTATGCCCTTTTTTGTTGTCTTCCATATGCGTGACACTTTGTATTCTGAGCCGTGCAAGTATGCTGTGCTAAACTGCATGTGTGCAGTCAGTCTTCTTTCCAGTCTGTGTATGTACTACAGACACTGTCCAAATCCCTGACTTAAAAACACTTATTAATGAGTACAATGGCGGGGTGGTGAAGCATGGAGAGATACTACAAAACAGGCTTAAAATACATCCAAGTAACTATTAAAAAAAATTAATGTTGTGATTCGTGACGTGATCGTAAATCGCGATTTGTGACTGCATTTGTGATCGTGATGATGAAGAAATGCGAATGCCTACGGCTGTACTTCCCCGGGCCCCGAAGCAGTGTGGCACAAAACTCCCCGACTTAAAAACACTCATTAATGTGTACAATGGTGGGGTGGTGAAGCATGGAGAGACACTACAAAACAGGCTTAAAATACATCCAAGTAACTATTAAAAAAAATTAATGTTGTGATTCATGACATGGTCGTAAATCATGATTTGTGACTGCATTTGTGACCGTGATGATGAAGAAACGTGAATGCCTATGGCTGTACTTCAATGGGCCCCGATGAGGTATGGCACAAAACTTCCTGACTTAAAAACACTCATTAATGAGTACAATGGTGGGGTGGTGAAGCATGGAGAGATACTACAAAACAGGCTTACAATACATCCAAGTATCTATTAAAAAAGATTAATATTGTGATTCATGACATGATCGTAAATTATGATTTGTGACTGCATTTGTGACCGTGATGATGAAGAACGTGATTTGTATCACGAGTGACTCGTGATGATGGTCCTGACTTAAAAACGCATATTAATGAGTACAATGTTCATGCAGAATTATGCACCACACATGTCCAGTACTCTGAAGGGAAGCCAAAGAAACAACTGTGACTTAAGTTACAGATGGAGATTGGGCCCTAAAGAGATGCAAATGCACAGACAGATTAAGATTGCGCTGCACACTGAAGAGATGCAGATGCAAAGGCACAACACCTAACCAGTACTCACCATCAGAAATTAAAATCTGGAAAATAATTCCTTTGCCGGTTGGGGTGGGCCGCGGGGAGGGGGCAATGTACTGCACTGCTGCAGTACTAGTACTAGTAAAGATACCACAAAGAAGTAAAAAAATTACACAGCTGCAGTGGATAGTAGGTTCACATTGCTGAAATTATGTGGCACAATAAAAGGTGTCTGATTTGATGACACACGTCACACATACACACACACTAAGTAATAAGTAGCAAATTGAAAACTTCAGTAATATAACCACATATTTTAAACAAACTAAAATGATGCACTGCTGCACCACAACAATCAGCAAAAAAATGGCAAGAATTATAGAAAATATTACTGTGTGTACATTAACACAGTTATACAAGAAAAGTATCACCAAAACAGAAAGCAGTCTTTTTCTCCAAGTTAATCTACCTACACCACAGATACACCCTTCCCCCAAAGCACACTTCCACTGTCTCTCAGTACACAGACTGAATATTGTACATTAACATTCAAAATCCACACACAACAATAAACGCCAATGATATGAGCACAGGAGGGTTTCCTATAATCGATGAACTAAAGTTTCAGCAAAACAAATGACCCCAAAAGGCTTTTTTAACAGCTTTTAGAAGGTTTGAATCGCAGAGCTCTCAGAGCAGATTGTCTCCTACAGCTTCATACACACACACTACCCCAAACTGAGGCTGTGCAGAACAATCTAGAGCCCATGTGATCTGAAATCCCAAGAATCACTGCAAAATTCGCCTTTGGAGCTTAAAAACAAGGAGAAGAAATGCGGAGTACGTTGTTTTCAATGTACTTTGCCTTAAGAATTGGTGGAGTAGTGGTTTGGGAAGGCGGAGTAATGCGAAGTCATTGTTTTCAATGGACTTCGCGTTACCCATTATAACGCGAAGTACTCCGCTTCGTGTTGTGGAGCACTCTGCGAATTCGCCTTCACTCCGTGAATCACTTCACAGAGTGAAATGGGGCCACTTCACCCACCAATACTCAGAAGCTCTTGTAGGTAACTCAGACCTGAACCATGTAGGTCTCTAAAAGTCAGCAAGCCAACTTTAAAAGTGATCAACCACTGAACAGGCAGCCAGTGCAGAGCACACAGCACAGGCGAAATATGACTGGATCGCATTGACCCAGACAATAACCTTGCTGCAGCGTTCTGCACTAGCTGCAAGTGGTGGATATCAACCCCCGGAAGTCCTAGGTATAGGGAGTTACAGTAGTCAAGGCGCGAGGTCACAAATGCATGGATCAAGGTTGAAAGGTCACTGGACAGAACAAGGTGCTTAATCCAGGAGGTGTTCTGTGTATCTGTATACCTGATCCCCCTGAAAAGGAACTCTTGTTTCCAGTGGGCCTACCTGGTTAACAAAATTCAATAAATACATAAATGTATTCTAACACATCACTATCATGGTGCTTCATAGGTGATCAAGAAAAAAATCACGATATTTAAATCATCATGCACATAGCAAGTAGTCTAGTGGATACTGGAATACATTGATACAACAGGACAGGACAGAGAAAATTTTGAAATACTTTGCCAAGCTATGTGAAAAGAATTTGGGAAACATAGATGCTGTATTGTGTCAGTTCAATTAAGGCAGCTTTGAATATGGCACAGAAGCCAAACCAAAGTGTTAAAGACTATTACAGGTTAATAAGGCAAACTTATTTTTCAGGAAAAGCAGAGAATGTGGAACATGCATTTTAAGACATCAGTCTTCCAGAGTCTATTGCATGAAGTCAGTCACCAGACAGTGGCTAGTTTTGACCCCCCAGGTCAAACCCATACAGGTAATTTTAGACAAAACTGAAGCCCTGTGGGATTCCTGCCAGAGGAAAAAGACACATCTTCCTCCGAAGGGATTGTATCCAGCCAAGCCCCTCCAGGACTCCCTCACATAAAGAAGGTCAGAAGGTTAGGATCAGAGGCAGGCCCAGTCTGTTCCTCACCAGGATCACCCCTCTGCAGATAGAAGGAAATGATCAGGCCAGTCCACACAGGTTGGTGTCCTGAGTTTGGAAAAAAACACAACTGAAACAAAAATCCCAAATATTTTGGCTCACTGGGTAAATTAAACAAAAACATCTTCCTAAAAAGCAGAAGGTCAAACTTCTTTGACACCCCCCAGATTTTGAAAAAGACTAATAGCCAAAACCTTACTGTAGAAACAGTTCAAATAGAAACAAAAATAAAGAAATAACATCACTTGTGAGGTCTAAAAATTTCAAAAAATGAAAGGTCAAATTCCTTTGGCTGCCCTACTTCAAAAATATCTAATAGTAATAAGGGAATATACACATAGAACACACATACGTAAACTGAGAAAAAAAAAAAAACAAGATAATAAAGGAGTAACAGGACGCATTAGCTAAAAATGTCACTATGAGGACTCCAAAATTTCAAAACAGGACGGTCAGATTCTTCTGACCTCCCTATTTACATAACAAAATAATCAAAGACTAGTAGGAAATTGGTATCAAGTCACACACTTATAGAGAACATCTGCATGTAATTACAAGTACTAACTAGAAATTGAAGATACAGGAAGATTTAGAAGGCTGGGCTAACTTATTAAAAGTACATGTGAGCAAGAACATAATAGCCCTAACACCTAACAGACACTATAATTGGATAAACCTATACTTCATTAAGAGAATGTAAGGAAATACCAAAACACCGGGGGAACACAGGTTACTCACACCTGTCTAAAAAAAGGTTTTACAATATATAAAAACCATCAAATTGGAAATGAAACTCTGAAGTTGCACTACACATGTGAATAAACAAAAAGAAAAGTATCTGACACACATATCAGAGAAGAAAAATCAACAGATAGAAAACAATGTCCCAAAACACAGAATACTGCACCCCCTACAGCCCATTGTACCCATATGAAAGCCGGATCTGCTGAGAGCAGAGCCATTACCAAGGTAATGGGTGACATCATGAGTCACATGGCTTCACGCGGGTACAAGAGGAGGGCTCACTCGGCTGATCCCTCATTGCTGGAACCTCACACAAACAGAAGGGCAGAGGAGAAACCCTTATCATGTAAGCTCTTCACAAGTTTGTAAGAGCATATTTAAACTGTGAATATGCAGTAGAAAAAAGAAAGATTAAATGAGAAACAAACTGTTAATTAAGGAGCAGTTGCTACTTAACGTTAAAGAGGTGTAAATGCTTAGATGTGACTAGCAGTGATGCAGTTGACCTAAAGAAACGAAATGTTTAAAACTGCATGTGAAGGAAACATTTCCTTTCTAAGACGCTTGGCCTTTAACATGAACGAGCTTTAGCTGGAACATATATGTAGAAGTATTTAAGGCACTAAGAACAATTGTGCTTAACAGAAATTGTGATAAAACAGTAGAAGAGACTCAGAGATAATTAGTAGAAAGATAACACAAAAACATACTGTAAGAAGCAGAAAAAACAAAAGCACACAGTAAGATAACATTGAATGAATTTATCACAGAACACAGAAGCAACTATTGGAGATAGAGGGTATGCACCATATATATATAGTAACAAAAATATCAAAGTATGGGTATAAATGAGCAAAGATGGCACTAACACGCCTCTATTATTTATTTATAGTATACACTAAGTTTGAAAAAACTGTGATAACAAAAATTGACAGAATTTGAAAGAATAAGCAACTGCTGTTTAAACAATTCTAAGCTACTATTGGCAATGTTGAAAGTTTAGGTCCTAAAGAAATGTATTTTGCTTTATCTCAGGATATTCCCCGTAAGGATAAATCATCATACGATCTCAACTGCTACATAAATTACAAGCTGTGATACACATGTATATTATGCAAGACTATAAATAAGTATAACACCAGTTCTAGCAAACTCTTAAAGCAGTACACGCACTAAAAATAAGAAATGTCTACAATAATGAATAACTGCTTTTCTATAACGTTGCAACTGAAAGTAAATATGGACAGGTGCAGCACCTCAAGGATCAGACGATAGCCAGTTAAAATAGCAGGAAGTATGAATATACGAATTCAAGAAAAGTTAGCTGTATATAAAAGT
Source organism: Neoceratodus forsteri (assembly GCA_016271365.2). Lineage (NCBI taxonomy): Eukaryota > Metazoa > Chordata > Ceratodontiformes > Ceratodontidae > Neoceratodus > Neoceratodus forsteri. The sequence goes on along the minus strand of CM057449.1, from coordinate 1,695,874,083 downwards.
AGGTTGACTTAAGATGGATTATATGCTATACACTTTTTCTTAAGAATGTAAAGTGTGCAGCTTATACCATGTACAGTTATCATAGTATAATTTGATAATGATAATAATTTGTCTAGAAAAGCATACAGCATATACAAGGAATGTATTTATGACACTGTTTTTAAAAAAAAAAATGCTTTCCTAAAATCAATATAAAAACTGCATAAAAAAATGAAACAGTCAAAACACATTTCTAAAAAATATTTTCTGAAATTTTAGCAGCCCCCTGAAGAAGCCAATGGGCAAAACATTGTGGCCCATTTAAGAATACAGCAAATAAAAGATTCTTAAGAACATTCTTGGTGTTACTGGATTTATCTTGGATCAGAGTGACCACAACCCCCTTTCTTGCACAACTAACATTATCTGGACAGAGGTATACTCCACCATTAACTCTACAAAAAATACACAGGAGTGATTTTCTTCGAGAACCTCCCTTGCATAACTCCTGGGTAAACTGACAAAAAAACCTAGATAAAAGAATGTATACTGATGTGGTTCTCCAAGATACCTGTACTATGTCAGCTCTGGTAGATGCTGGTGCTGAAGTCTCCCCAGTCTTATCATAACATTAAAGGAGCTAAACAAAAAGATCCAGAAGAATACCCATCAGAAGACTAAAGTGGTACCCCATAAAACTGTTTTGTCCAATTGTAGTGATTCAGTGTTTAAATCAACTGGACATAAAAGAGCTGCAGACTGTGGTCAGTGTCTCTGGACTGAATGTTTTATGTAGTTCTAACATGTTTTTGCTGCTCAAATGTTATTCTGTTCAAAATGGTCACTGTTCACTGACTGATATACTCCTTCTGAATGCTTTCAACGTTATGAGGGAAAATGACCCTGCGGGATTAATTCACTGGGTTTACAATGTTCACTGGTATTATGTCAATAGTAACTCACTTGATATTATTAAACTATATTGGGAAAATAGAACTTAAGTATGGCCACATGGTGGGAAAGATGGTGACCAAGCACAGCAGTGACATGCTATGCACTTCGTGGTGCCTTTCCTATGCTGTCCATACATTACCTAGGACCCACAGTTGGTGTATCCAGCAACATTTATAGGCATCCACCATCTGAGGGGCTTGCAGTTAGAGAGGAGTACTTTCAAAGAAGCTCAGGTGGTCTCCTAAGCCCTTAGCAATATAAAAAGTGTATTCTGGAAAACTGTGGCTGCATAGGAACTAGTGTTTTTTTTTTAGCCTGAGGACATAGGATTGCAGGACATAGGATTGCCTACTGGATCATGACTTCTTGGGTGTAAGCATGAGGACTGCTGCATGTTCCCTTAATATACAGTGTGCCATATTGCCATGCAGAGGGCTGCAACTAATTGCATGGTCTAACTGTGGTAAGATAACATTTTTGTGCTTAAAAGGCTTTACAGGTCTCCCAATACCCTAAACAGAACTTTGGACATTTATTGGACTTTACTACAGGACCTATTTCTAGGTCAGTTACATTATATTTACCTTGTTGTATTCAGTAATTGTGCATTATTAATTAGTAGCATTGACTGCAATGGCCTAAATAGAGTATTCATCCGCTGAAAATTATCATCTGGATAGCCCTCAACAAGTTGTACCAAACATGAGATTACTCATCAGATCTTGTAGAAGTACTACCTTCAGACAATGTAGTAGTGTAATTTTGGCAGCTACAAACTGCTTGTACATTTTTCAAATTTTACAAATAAATTAAAAAAAAAATCAATTGGTTATTGCAACATGTTGTTGAGCTTGCCAAGAATCAGATTTCACATCCTGTTCATGTATTTGAAAATAGTAAAAAAATGCTTCTAGTCAGTGTTGATGTCTTAGACAGAGCCAACGTGTGCCATGACCTTCAAACCCCATACCTTGTGGTTGGGAGTAAGACACCTATTGCCATATTCTGGGATGGAGCTAGGTTACTCGAACATGGGATCTGAGGGTATCATGAAGCAGGATTTCCTCGAAGATAGTCGCACCCCCTCCCAGCCTCCCACTGGTGAGATGCTATCTACTGTAGGTGTTAGTCTAAGGAGGAGGGTTTGACCACTTCCCTGAACACAGATGGGACCCACACAGAAATGCCTTACATTTGCAAGTTAACTCTGTGGACAACATTCAGGATATGAGGGCTTTGCCCTACCCAGGAGAGAAGTTGCAAAATAAAAAGGAAACATGTCAGCTTCCTGGGAAAACAGGAAATAGTTCAGGAAAGTATGACAGTAAGAGGAAGCCTAAATCAAAAGCCTATTTCCCTATTGACACCACCCCAGGTAAGAAAAGGGTAATTCCTGCAAGCCCTGCTACACAGTGACTTTGCAGATTGATGATAAATAAAGATGGGTTGAAATATATCCCTAAACAGGTGCAGGGCAATATATTTCTAGAAGCATGTCTGCTGATAGGTTACAAAAAAAAGTGTTGGTAAGTGGACAATTGTACCCAAAGTTAAAAAGTAAGAACCCAAACATTGCTATGGTTACTAGGATAAATTTAGGAGTAGTGGTAGTTACCACTTTTTCTGGATTTGCCCCCACCATTCCAGTAATGGGCCTTCTATCTGGAACCCTTCCAAAGTTGGCAGGGCAAGCAGGGGTGTTAACTATCTTACCAGCCACATGATTCTGATTCAGTCCAAGTCCAAATGGGCTGATAATTGTAGTGGTCATCTGGAAGGCAAGCACAAGTGCCTCCATTTAATATCTATCACAGGTCTTTGGGGTTTCTTTGATGGGCCAAAGAGGTATGTCAGACACCACAGAAGAAAGGGTAGAATATGTAGACCAGAACCCTATCTTGAGTTTCAGACTCAGGTAGAGTTTCAGACCAGATTAGCTGGAGTACTCCAAGCTGGAGAGTAGGCAAACTAATTGATATTCTCACAGAACATTCCAAATATGTTTTCTAAAGACAACCTACACTGTAGTGAAACAGGAATTAATGAGGCCAAGGTTAAAACCTACCCTGATTCAAAACAGGTATATGTGCTCCAATACCATGTTCCCTTGGCTGCTCATGAGTCAGTACAGGAAATCCTGGACTCTTTCATGGAGAGGGGAATAATCAGAGAGTGTATCTCCACCTACAACTCTCCCATTTTGTGCTGGCCCAGTGGTGCTGAGGGTTGAGGTGCTGGATGTCACACCTCGCGCCATGCCGATGACCCGGGTTCAGGAACGAGCCTGGGCCATCGGGGTTTGGCTGGGGAGAGAGAGGATCGAGCATCTGGAGGACTGCTCTCCTCTCTCGGGGGGTTCAAGGGGATTGCTCAGCACTGCAGTGGCCCCCAGTGGGGACCGGAGGTACTGCACCACTAAGAGCACGATTAGAGGGACGCAGAGCCACGATGGCTATCCCCTGGCATCATTGCATGCTCAGGCTACACCTGGAGGGGTGGGGGAAAGGGAGTACCTAAGCAGATAAACCCCACTCCCAGGGATAGGCAATGACACCACCTACCTCTTGCCACACTCCATGGGCCGGAATCCCTCCTCTCCTGGGCTGAGCCCAGCCCGGCCTGAATTTTAGATAGAGCGCTCTGGGATGATAAGGTGGCCCCACCTTGGGGGGGGGCTCAGAGCCAGGGGGATAGCCTGGCTGGTGCCAGGAGTCAGGAGGAGTTTCAGGCTCAGAGGTAGAGCTGGGGGAACAGGTGGTTGCCTGAGAGAGTTCCCCGGGGTGTCTGTGCCATAAAAAGAACTGGAAAAAAACTCACCCATTTTGCCTGTCCTTAAACCTAAACCTACAGGTGTCTGGAGGTTGACCATAGACTTTAGGCTGTTGAACAAACTGGTTTCTCTGTCTGGATGACCCATGGCCTGCATCAATCAGAATCTGGCCAAGCTGACAGGGGCTAAGTACTTCACAGCCCTTGCTGTTTCAAAGGGCTTCTGAACTATGAAGGTAGCTCCCTGGAAGCAACACAAAATTGGCCTTTTTCTTTGGGAGGCACAAATATACCTGGAATAGGTGCCCATTTGGCTATATTAATTTACCTGCAGAATTTAACATCTTTCTGCACAAGACAATGCTTGAGGCTGTCCAGAAGAGTATTACTGTATATGTTGATACTGTAAAGGTGGCCTCTCGTACATGGGCTGAGCATAAGGAAGCACTGCAGTATGTGCTTTCAAGTTGCAAGAAGCACATGCAAAGTTGTCCCTGAAGAAAGGTCAAAGTGCTGGGAGAGGTTCAGAAGGTATCTGCGCCTTCAAACAAGATGGATTCAGGCACTCCAGAATGTAAAAACACCTTTTAAGCTGAGTGAATTGTTCAGCCTGCTGAGTGTCTGCAACTATTCAGTTTATAGAGAACTATGCCCAGGTGTACCAACCCTTAACCAAACTCCTGAAGAGACAGCAACCCTAGTTATGGACCTAGACCAAGAAAATGCCATGAATTAACTAAAGATAAGGCTGGGGAAAGCACCTTGCCTTGCTTACCCACAGAGGAGTAAAGAGTTTTATCTTGAGACAGGTCACACTGACCAGCATGTTAGTGCAGTTCTCTATCAACTAAATGACCAAGACAACAGAATTACTGCATATGCAAGCAAGGCTCTTACAGAGGTAGAAAAGAAGTATTCCATGAGTGAAAAGCTCTTTTTGTCACCATGTGGAGAAAAAGTGATTGTGAGATTTGCCACCATTTCTAGCTTACCATAAAAGTGTTAAGATCAGAGATGACAAACTGTCTTGCAGCCAAATAGTTTCCTGGACATTGGCTTTAGAGGGACATGACATTGAGGTCCAGTATGCTGAAAACAAGGAAAGTAAACTGTCTCAAGACCTAGAATACCTGCATCAGTGTGTAGAAGACTGTCTCCAGAGCTTGATGGTTGAATAGAAAAGTCCTCAAAGATCCCTATGGGTTGGCAGGCACCATCCATTTAAAGAGGGCTTGTGTCAGATGCTGCCCCAAATCTATGTTGGTCGTTCTTTCCTATAGGAGGGACAACTATGCTCAGGAAATGGGATGTGTTGTGATCAAGGCCAAGATCCACCTGCTACTCCGCTGAGAGTTTCAACTTAGGTCAAAAGTCTAGTCACTATGCTGAGATAGCTGGCATTCTAATAGCAATTTAAACTGCCCTGGATAGCCACATCACTGAGTTGTTGATCTGTATAGTTTCTGATTATGTGAGACAAAGTTTTCTGTTCTACCTTCCTGGTTGGAAGGAAGGTTGGTTCAAGACTGCCAAGGGCAATGTCAGCAAGCATAAAGATTTGATCACAACAATTTGGCCATACAGTCCATACCCATGAAATAATCATTTACTGGAAGAAAGTCAAGTATCACTCATGGACAAAGGGTCCTTGATCAAACTGGAAATTATATGGCTAACACACTAGCCAGAAAGGTAGCCCTGAGTAGAGATCCATGGAGCTACCCACTGGAGCCCAGTGCCAACCTTGCTGTCATCACTCAGTGACAAGCTAAGGAAAAAGAGGTCAGACCGAAAGATCAAGATAAGGATCATACTACCACCACAGACCCTTCTGAGGTACCCATGAGATGAGCCTGATTCTGACTTGGTGCAAGCCCAGCTGCAGGACAAAACTGTCCAAAATGTGCCACTACACAAAGGACTTGGAAATTGTCCTATTTCAGATGAGGATATGGCCAAGGATAAAGCTCTGAAAATCATGCATGATCGAAGGGATAAATTCCATTTGCACCAGAAATTGTTGCCTTACACCCACAAGATGGTCTTCCCAGGAGGGCGATTTCTACCAACTATGGGGGAATTATGTTGCATTATATCCATAATGAGATGTGCAGAGGACATCCACATGACCCACCTATGTTTGATGCCCTGAAACAAGTGACTTATTGGCCTGCTGTGTATAGGGATGTATATAATTATGCCAAAGATTGGCTTACCTGCTGTAAAATTTCAGCCACCCAAGCCCAGCTTCAGAACTCCCCTAGAATCCAAAGGGATAGCTTTCCCTTTGTCAGATATCCAGATTGACTGAATTGGTCCAGTTCCATGGACCTCCAGATGAAACAGGTATTTGCTCACAGTGACTTGTCTTTTCACCAAATGGGTTGAGTGCATACCTGCACCAAATGTTATGACTGCAACAATAGCTGCCATTTTGGTTAAATATATGTTTAGGTACTGGGGTCTACCATTAAGGATAGAATTAGACTGAGGCTTTCATTTTACCTCTGAGGTGATTACCAACCCCTGTGAGACCTTCGGAGTTCAGAGGAAACTTTATGTAGCCTACTGGCCTCAATCTTTGGGTCAGGTGGAATGCATGAATCAGAAAGTTACCAGCATGCTTAAGAAGTACCACACCAATGGTCCAAACAATTGTGATCTCAAGCTACTTCTAATTCTCCCTGCAATCTGCTCTACTCCAAATTGCTCAACTGGTCTCACTCCATTTGAGATGATGACTAATAGGCATGTGGTACTGCCTTTACACCTGTTGCACCAAACTTCTCTGAGAATATGTCTACTGCAGTAGATTTATATATGTCATTGACATGACAAGACACCTACAGAGTGCCTTCTCCTTTGCTCAACAAAACTTGGAAAAAAGGGCACAGGGCCATAAAGCATACTATGACAGGAAAGCTTCCCCCAAGGAATGTCTGGTGGGTGACCAGGTATTTTATTACATCTGCTTACATCATAACAAAGGGGCATGGAAGTTCCTTCTGGGTTGGTGTGACCCTTTTCTGAAAATTGACAAAGTGCCTCCTGTTGTGTATGAAATCAAATTCCAAAAGGTGATAGACATTCACTCAGCAAGTGGATCCACATTGAACAATTATGGCCTTATCATCAGTTTGAATTGCACTTTAGCCCTTCTGGAGACAAGAACTAAGTTGGGTAACTAGTCAGATAAACAGCTATTCCACATTATATCATGGTAGTCACTACTGAAAGAGGTTGTTATTTTTATTTACTGCACTTTATTGTGGTGACAGCAGCCCGGTACCTCAACCAGGTTATGGACCCCTGCTTTCACTCTCATATTTGGGACGTGGCTTCTCCAATACCCCTGGCTTACACCCCGGGTGGGGTTGCAGCACCGGCCCTTAGGCCGCAGATGACTGGATAGGTCAGGGAGCTGACCCTGAGAGCTGATTGAAGCAAGGGGCAGGCTTCATCTAGGGCAGTCGTCAGCAATTTTTCCCTGATGTACGGGGGCAGGGACATGCAGTGATGACCAGCATCTGCCCTGCCCCCTGAAGCACCCGGTGTCAGCATGCTCAGTACGCCCATCCTCCACTAGGTGTCTGCGTTATGCCGACCACTCTACCCCCTCCCCACTGGAGAAGGACAGCGGTCGTCAGATGCTAGATCCTTATCCCCTGGCTGGCCCTCCAATGTCCCAGATCTGTTCCCGAACCCGGGGCACCGGCGTCACAGGAAGGCACCCTGCCCCTGCATCGGTGGGCCTGCCTGAGAGAGGTGACTTTTGTGTAGCTGATCAGACAAAGATATAGTATAGAGAATACAGGGCTGAACTAGACATAACAATTTAAAGGGACGCTGTTAGATTTTTAATCAGTTTTTAGTGTCCCTGTTATAATTGTGCCTGTGAATAGAGCTTTACCCAGTAACTGCTGATTCCCTTTCAAAAGCATATTTGCCATATTTTGTGTTTATTAAAAAAAAATGTTGTTTGTCTCAACCTAAAAGCCCTTGTCCACTCCTTTCTGCATGTCCTTAACATAGGGAAAGCACTGAATGATGCTGAATTCATGCATGAATGAGTTTGATGCTTTTGAAGGTGTATAAAATAAATACCTTTCTGCAGCATGCTAATTGCACTGTTTTCTAAAATGTCAGTATTTTTGAAAACCAAGGACTATTTCATATAGAAATTGTTGTTTGAAAAGTGAATAACCAGGACTCAGCACAATATGGCACCAAAAACTAATTAAAAAGCTGACAATGTCCCTTTAAGTTATTTGTTTTGAGTCACAGATCTTAACTTTGGGACAAGGGATTGCCAAATAATGGAGGTACATTATCTTACTCCTATTGCTATGGGGACATCCTTGCTGACCTTTACAGTTCTCATTCCATCTTTGATTTACCTTGTGTAATGTCACCAAACTCGGAACATCCTTGTTTAATCTCCAGAAGCAGAAGTGTCTTTTTTTTTTTCATTTTCCCTTGGCTGACTTCTGCAATCGGTCCACCATCCCTACCACCTCAGCCTGTCCCCCAGGACTTGCCTGCTGCCATTGTAGTGCTCCCTGGATTACCCACCCAAGGGCCATGGGGAGCCCCCTCCACTACTACCTGAACAGTGCTATAAGGAGATCCTGTGGGCAGGGTACCTCGACCGGCTGGGTGGGGCTCAGTGTGGGAGGCAGACATCCTCCATGCTTCAGCTGGGTGTTTCTCCCCCATTGCTGGGAGGTGTGGCGTGCAATGATGTAGAGGCACACAACATGCCAATGTCTGAGACACCTCCCAGAACCTGCAAGTCTTGGCTGCAACACCCCCAGTCTCCACCAGTGCTCGTTCAAACATTGAGTGCTGCCCCACCCTACCAACTTAATTGTATGAACTCTTTATGCACTTTTACAAGCTGCAAAGAGACACATTCAGCATTTCTTCCCCACATACTGTTACTATCAAGGTTGTACTAGCGTATACAGAAGGGTATCATTCTACTTGCATGATTACTTCCTAATTGCTAAAAACTTCTCTTTTTTCCTTTTCAGTCCTATGTTGTTTAAATAAAACACCAAATTAATAATAAAAGACCATATTTAAATCAGGTAGTAGGGTCTGTGTCTTTAATTACAGACCAATATCCTGATTTGCACCATTGTCTAAGGTTTTGTAAAGGATAGTTTTTGACCAAATGGTTAATCATCTTGAGAAATATAGTTTGCTGACAGGTTCTTAGCATGGTTTCGGAAACAATCATAATACGGAAATGACCTTGGTGGGGTTCACAAGCTGTGTTCGGAGTGCCCTTGATAAGGGGCAACTATCTCACAGCTGTATTTGTAAACCTCACCAAGGCCTTTGATCTTGTAGACCATGCTCTGTTATTGGATTCCCTTCCTGATGTGCATTTTTCCCCAGATGTAATAGCATGCTTTTCAGGCTATTTGAATTATAGGGAACATAGAACAATGATTGGTCATATTGTCTCTGAAACTCTTCTGAGTAAATGTGATGTACCACAGGTCTCAATTTTGGGTCCTCTTTAGTTTTCTTTGTTTATGAATGCTGCCCCAAATTCTTGTTAGAAATCTGATATGATATTACACACGGACTATGCCTTTAATTTTTAATATAGGAATTAATCCAGATGATGCTCTGATGCAAGTTCAACAAGATTTTGATCTATTTCAAAAATGGTTATTGGTTAGACATATGGTCCTGAATATAAAGAAAACAAGATATGGTTTTCAATGGACCCAGAATGAAAATAGATATTAAAACTTCAACAGTTGATTTAAAAGGTGAAAAAACTGAGTTGGTGGATAATTTTAAGTACTTAGGGATAACCCTTGATTCCAATCTCTCCTTTGAATCACACATTTGTAGTGTTATAAAAATGGTTCATCAGAGACAGGGACTATTGTTTAGAGCTAGGTCCTATCTAATATCAGAGTCCCAGAAACATCTGGCCCACAGTTTTCTTCTTAGTGTCCTTGATAATGGATTAATTGTTTATACCAGCACAAGTGAAAGGGTGCCAACTAAATTAAAAGTCACCTATAATGGTGTCCTTTGTTTCATGACTAGTCTTCCACAAATAATTCATCACTGTAACCTGTTTAAGGCTGCTAAGTGTCCATCTGTTGAAAATAGGATTAACCTAAAAATGGGTACTTTTCTTTTAAAGGAACAATTGGTTTCTTACCTTCTATGGTTCAGTTATTGTTTTCTAGACTTTCAGACTCACAGAGACCATGTCTCAAAGTAGATACGTCTATAGAATACCACATTTTAAGAAGGCAAAAGGCCAGACATCTGTATCATATGGGGCTGCCACATTTTTACAATTCAATCCCTGATAAAATTACTTGTAATAAAACAGTTAGATCCTTGGAAATGGGGGAAGGTTTATTTTATTTATTTATTTATATAAAGTCTTGGAATTACAACCCTTTGAGTCAGGGACTCATTTACAAAGGCTCCACATCATACATTGAAAGTGGACAAATACAGAGTATGATAAGTACAGTGACGAAGTACAGAGACAAAATGGATAATACATATACAGAGCAAACACTGAAGGTGTGTAACTGGGGAGGTGAAGCACATCTGTGCATGTCAGAGCGTTCATTCTAACTCGCACTGTGTGGAGTAGGACACCACTCCCTTGCTCTGTTTTGAAAGAATGCCCAACTAAACTGCGTTATGTCCATTAATGTGTACCCCTTCTCAACCTGCTTTATTTCCTCACCCACTTTTGGTCTTTGGTTGTTCTTTTCTTTGGGCTTAGTCGGCAGCTCTTCTATATTCCCAGTTTCTCACGGCCCTTTGTACTGACCGGGTAATAAACTCAGGGCATGTCAAAATGGTACAGTCTGGTAGCTGAAATTGTTCGAACAGCAGCAGAACTGGAAGTTGAGTCACCCCAAAGGAAAGCAGGAACGGAGAAAAGAGAAACACAGCCTCTTCAAAAAGTTGTAGAAACTATAGAGCCAGAGGGAGGTAGCACTTTTCTTTGGGAGAAAAAAGTGCAGGGTATCTTTGTATTTAGTGGTGAGAGCTCTAGCCCAGTAACTGGGGTTAACAGTATTACTTCACAAGGGCAACAATCCACTACTGGTTCACCTGTGTTAAAACTGAAAAAAAAAAAGTAAGACAGTTTCTTACACCTCTACACCTCAGAAGGGCCAGAAAAAATTAAAAAAAGACTACTCCCCCCAAGCATTTGAACTCTCTGCAGCTGAGCAACAACTGAAACTCTTTCCCCCAAGATTGAATACACCAGTTTGTTTCTATGAACTCTTTATAAAGAATCCAGATAATAAAGGAACTGTTCCTATCCCCTCGGTAAGCCCAGACATTTTTTCATTTTCACAAAAAATGGCTGCAGGGGGGAAAACCAGAAGTAATAAAGGACAAGAGAAAATTAAGGAAAATTGAAGTAATGAACCAAAGGACAAACAGGAAATAAATGAAGAAGCAAAACAAGGCCACTCAGAAAAAAAACAGAGGCTGTAACAGCCCATCAGCAAAATATTTTGAAAGAAATGAAACAAGGTTTTGAATCTGTAAATACTGCAGTTTCTTTGCTAATCCTTAAGTTTTCTGAAATTATGGAAATATTTGAGTCTCTTTCATTAAGAATAATGGAATGTGAAACCAGGGTTAGCAACTTAGAAGATAAAATTCCTAATCTTTCAAAGCAACTCAAATTTAGCAACAAATAATTAGATTCTTTAAAGCTGAAGGTGGAAGACCTTGAGTCAAGATCTAGGAGAGTTAATTTAAAACACACTAACCTCCCAGAGGGAATTGAAGCCTCAGACCCCATTAAATATTGTGAAGAGCTTCTTTCAAATATAATGGGGCATACTGAGCTTTTGGGGTGAAGGATAATCTTGGCAGACCGAGATTTATGTACATCAAGCCTACCAAATTCCAAGATAAAGAAAGAATAATGGCTAAAGCCAGAATTGAGAAAGGCATTATATACAGGGGTATGAGATTGAAAATGTATCCAGATATTCCTCCAACAGTCCTAGCTAGAAGGAAAAGTTTTGATTCAATAAGAGATCTACTTTGAAAAGATGGGATTCCCTTTTCTTTACTATACTCAGCAAAATTAAGTGTCAGCTTAGATGGGAAAATACTGTTTTTTCATTCCCCAGCAGAGGTTGAGGAAGCCTTAAAGAAAAGAGATAAATACTCTTCCCCTTCTTCTATTAATAATGGCCCATCTACTTCAAAAGACTGATATATTTTGATATAGTCTGAATATAATTAACAACTGACTAGTTCTTCATTTTCTACTCATTTTCTATTTTTTTTTCTTTTGCTTGGGGGAGGGGTAGAGATAAGCGGCAGGTTAAGAGCTAAGAGGGGTAATTAAGATTTGTATAAAATGGAGTGTATTATGAAGGGGAAAAGGGAAAGGGGAAGTGGTAATCACATAAAGAAAGAAATCATGATCTGGATGAACTTGAGGAGGAAGCGGGGAGATTGAGGGGGGTGATAAGGTGAAGGGAGAAAGATGGAGGGAAAGCAAGGTTAAATAAGAATTTTGAAGTTTCTATTTTTGCTTTTTCCTTACTTCCCTTCTGTCCTCTCTGGAGCTGGGCACTAATGATGATATAAGGGGGGAAGGGAGGGGATCAGGCAGTCCCTACATTTCACGAAGCCTATCCACACAGTAGAAGTATAGTCACCATTAAAGGGAGGGAAAGGTGTCCATTTGCTTTAAGGATGCATAGGGTAAAATATTTAGCAAACTGAATGTTATTTAGACTGCATAGGAAGGGAGGGTTGCTACACAAACAAGGCGGGAGTAGGGAGGGGGTATCTAATTAAATTATTAAATAAATTGTTTTCTGTGAGAATCAAGTGTGGGTACTATATTACTCATAAGGAAAAATTTTAAATTTGGCCTAGAATGAACAGTCAGGGTAAGGAGGCTTTCCATGAGAACAAAATTAAAATGAATGCAAACATACAAAAGCTGGAGTGAGTCTTTCTGGCACAACACAATAGAGCAGAAGGGAAAGGGTTTATGGTTTTAGTTTTATTCAAATCTAAATGCTTCCATTTAAAGTAATGTCATGGAATCTTAATGGCTGCAAATACAGAATTAAGATAAGAAAAGTTGTTATAATTGCTAACAATAGAAGAATGGATTGTGTTCTCCTCCAAGAAACACATTTTAAAAAAAGTTGCTATTTATTTTGGTAATTTATTTAAGGCAAACACTTACTATACTTCTTTTTCAAACTTAGCAAGGGGAACAGCTATCTATATTAAGAAGCATTTGGCTTATTCTTTAAGTAAAACAGGAATTGATCCAAATGGGCATTTTGTTTTGGTAGACATTTTATATCAGAATGCAAATATAACTTTTGGATCTCTTTATGGACCAAATACTAAAGACTTGCCTTTTTTTGCAAACTTTTTTTTTGGAATTGTCTCAGTTTAGCCAAACAATTATTCTTGGAGAAGACTTCAATTTTACATTCAATTTAATAGATAGAGCACCTCTTGCTCAAGAAAGAAAACAAAACACAATAAAGCTGGTAAAAGATTATGCTTTGGATTTTGATTTAGTGGATCCCTTTAGACAAAAATTCCCTAATCTTAAGAAATACTCTTATTATTCTAAAACGTATGATACCTATTCTAGAATTGACTTTTTTCTTGTCTCTCAGAAACTCTGTAGAAATTTATCACACATTTCATATGAACCTATAAGGGTCTCAGACCATGCTCCCCTAATTATGGAATTAATTCTTAAATATCAGGCTATACTTCCTCAACATTTTTGGAAAATGGATAATTCACTATGGTCTGATAGTAATTTTAAGGTTAAAATTACAGAGGAAATAAATTGGTTTTGAAACTGAATAGTTTAGAGGAATTTGACATTCAGGCCATATGGGAAACCTTAAAGGTCTACTTAAGGGGTGGAGTATGACTGAAGTAGAAATTAGGGAAAAAAAAATCTGCTGAGGCTGTTATGGTCCTGGAGAGGGAACTGTCCTCTGCAGAAGATGACCATGCAAGTCTAGGTACTGAACATGCAAAAATAAAGTTTTTTTTGTGATTAGGAATAAAGTAGAAAAGATCATTCAGGTCCAGGCTGATAGAGCTATGTATAATGCCAGGGCAAAATATTATTATCAAGGTGACATGCCAGGTAAACTATTGGCTTATCAGCTTCACTCTGAGTATAATCAGAACAAAATATTATCTGTCGAGGGGAAGGTGGGTAACTGCTTTTTGAGAAAGCACAAATTGATAGTTTTTCAATCTTTTTATGAAAAATTATACACATTGGAGCATAATGTTTCAGTAGACTCTATTAGGGATTATTTAGCCTCTCTGAATTTACCAAAGGCTTCTGTTAATCATATTGAAATCCTGAACTCAGATATAAATTCGGAAGAAATTATGCAAATAATTGGTGATCTTCCCACCTCAAAAAGACCAGAGCCTGTTGGTCTTCCTTTTGAACTCTATAAAAATATGGCTCCAACTCTTACACCTTTATTAAAGATTCTTTTTCAAAGTTTTTTGAACCAGGATAAGCTTCCCAGCTCCTTTAATGAAGCTGATATACAGTATCTCTGATCTTGAAAACAGATAAATCACCAGATCTTTGTCGCTCATATAGGCCAATATCCCTACTAAATTTTGATTAAAAATCTTTGCCAGAATCTTAGCAGAACGGCTGTCTGGTATACTTCCAATCTTAATACATTCAGATCAAGTAGGATTTATTAAAGTCAGGAGGTTACAGCACAACACTAGAAAAGCCTTCAATATTATTCAGGCCTTCACGGGGTTAGACATACTGTAGCACTCTTGTCATTAGATGCTGATGAGGCCTTTGATAGGGTCCAGTGGCCTTTCTTGCTAGAAGTTATGAAAAGTTTTGGTATAGAGGGAAATTTTTTAAAGTGGATACAATCAATATACTCAGCACCAAGAGCCAGAGTTAAAACAAATTACTTATTTTCTCCCTTTTTTTCACTTCAGCTGGGTACTAGGCAGGGTTGCCCACTTCCCCCCTGCTATTTGCTCTTTTTTGGAGCCACTAGCAATTAAAATTAGATCAGTCATGAGACACTTGGCATCAAAGTGGAGGATGAATTTTTAACAATTATGTTATATGCTGACGATATATTAATATCCCTTGCTAACCCAGAACAAACATACTCAGTATTAAATAATATTTTAGGAGAGTATGGTGAGCTCTCAGGCTACAAAGTTAACTGGGGGAAAAGTGAAATGTTCTATCTGGGTAACCCAGAGAACCTCTTGAATCCTGATTTAAGAAGTATCTGTAAGAATCAGTTGAAATATTTAGGAATGTTGTTAGCTCTTGTATCTAATAAAATGTTACAACTCAATTATGACCCTCTTCTTTCTAAAATTAAGAAAGACTTAGAAAAGTGGCAATATCTTCCCTTAACCCTAATGGAGAGAAGTAATATTCTTAAGATGAAAATTCTTCCAAAATTACTGTTTGTATTTGAATCAATTCCTTTGGTTTTGAATAAAAGTTTTTTTTACAGACTTAGATAAACAGATGAGAATATTTCTTTGGATGTATAGATGACTTAGAGTTACTCTAGACAAACTTCAACAAAATAAAGAAAAAGGAGGTCTGGGCTGTACAGATTTTTGGCTTTACTATCTAGCCACTCAGTTAGAAATTGTTTTTTTCTGGTTTTATCATAAACAGGATAATAATACTGTGGAATTTTTGCTTAAAAAAATGTAACTTAGGGGGCCTTGCTCTTATTAATACTCTATCATTTGACCCTCCACAATTTAGCAAAGGCTCAGTATTAAATACAACGAAATCTACTATTACAGCTTGGGCACAGGCTCTTAAGCTAATGAGTTGGAATAATACGATCTCAAAATGTTCTTCTATCTGTAATAACCCCCTATTTCCTCCTTCATTGAATGATCCCACATTTAAAAAATGGTATTTTGACAGGGCAATTCATTCTGTGAGCGATTTGTATTCAGATGCTCAGATAATGACTTTCGCACAATTTCAACAGGTGTATGGGAATTCAGAAAACCAGAGGTGGCAGTTTACCCAGCTAAAGAATTTTATTTAAAAAATAATTATATGATTTTCTTTATTAGATTCTCCCCTGGAAATATTATTTTATAATTTATATTCTAATAAAAAATTGATATCCAGGCTTTATGCCTCACTTTTGGAATATGTCACCTTTCGATTAAAAAACACAAAAGAAACATGGGAAAAGGATGTGGAGAAAACTATTTCTGAAATATAATGGGATAACCTTATTAACCTAATTGTCTTTCCAGTAAAAAATAATGAACTTCTTCAAATTCATTTTAATACAATACATAGAACCTATCTTACAACAGCTAGATTCCGTAAATTTGATAATGCTCTGTCTGTGTTGTGCCAGAGATTCATGAACTCTAAAGGCTCCTTACTCCATATGTTGGTTACCTGTGCAGACTATGCAATTATTGGGGTAAAGATTGGTCAACCCTCTCCAGAATAACCAGACAAGATTTTCCATTCGATCCTGGAATAATTGCATTTGGTTTATAGTAAGAGCCACAAGGGGAATGTAGCACTCAGAAAATATTGTTCACTTTGGGTCTTTTGGCGACAAAAAAATAATTCTTCAACAATGGAATGACCCAGATCCCCCAGTCTATTTAGAATGGATAAGTAAAATGTTAGATTGCAGCTAGATTGATAAGGCTGTATACTTAAAGGAGGATCAATATGAAAAATACTTGGAAATTTGGACACCCTTTTTGGATAATTTAATTTAAACAAAGAGGGGAACCAATGTTGTAGGGGTTACAAGACCCAACATATTATATATAAGGTAACAAAAAATAAAATTTTAATTATCAATTTGGCCTGGCTATGATGAGAGCTAATAAGACTTCATGAGAAACATAGAAACATAGAAATTGATGGCAGATAAAGACTGCAAGGCCCATCCAGTCTGCCCATTTCTTTTTCTACCTTATAAATGCGCCATTGTCCTCTGCTGTCAGTGGCCTATCTATTCATACTCATCTGTATTGCTCCCTTATGCCTATCCCATGCCTGTTTGAAGCCCTGCACTGCTTTCATAGCCACCACTTCCTGAGGTAGGCCGTTCCATGCATCCACCACCCTTTCTGTGAAAAAGAACTTCCTCACATTACCCCTTAATTTGCCTCCCTCTAATCTCATGCTGTGTCCTCTTGTCCTGCTATTTTTCTTATATTGAAACATGTTAGACTCTTTCACCTTGTTAATGCCCTTAAGGTGTTTGAATGTTTCAATCATGTCACCTCTCTCCCTCCTTTGCTCTAGGGTATACATATTGAGCTCCATTAATCTGTTCTCATATGTCTTCTGATGCAGTCCCTGCACCATTTTGGTTGCCCTTCTCTGGACTGCCTCAATTTGGTTAATGTTCTTGTGACGGTGTGGCCTCCAGTACTGCATGCAGTACTCCAGATTGGGCCTAACCAGTGTCTTGTAAAGAGGGATTATTACCTCCCTCTTCTGACTTGTGATACCCCTACTAATACACCCTAACATCCCCCTAGCCTTACCTACTGCTTTTTAGGTCTGCTTGGATGATTTCAGGTCATCGGTGATGATGATGCCCAAGTATCTTTCTTTCTTTGTGATTGCCAGCAACTCCCCTCCCAGCCGATAGGTGGCTTCAGAGTTTCTCTTCCCTATGTGCATGATCTTGCACTTCTTTGCATTAAATCCCAGTTGCCACTCTTCCAACCATTTTGCTAGTTTATCCAGATCTCTTCTCATTCTGCCCACCCCATCTGGATCATCTACTCTGTTGCAGATTTTGGTGTCATCTGCAAACAGACAAGCCTTACCCTCTAGTCCATCTGCAATATCACTCATGAAGATATTGAAGAGG
This sequence comes from Neoceratodus forsteri, assembly GCA_016271365.2. Lineage (NCBI taxonomy): Eukaryota > Metazoa > Chordata > Ceratodontiformes > Ceratodontidae > Neoceratodus > Neoceratodus forsteri. The sequence goes on along the minus strand of CM057449.1, from coordinate 1,695,856,459 downwards.
ACTGGCCCCAGGACTGATCCCTGAGATACCCCACTTGTGATTTACAACTCTTCTGACTGCATAACATTTATCACCACTCTCTGTTTTCTGCACGTCAAACCAGTTTGCCACCCAGTTGACCAACTTCTGACCCATCCTGAGCCTACCCAGCTTGCTTATCAATCTTCTATGTGGAACAGTGTCGAAAGCATTGCTGAAGTCAAGGTAGGCAACATCAACTGCTCCCCCTTGGTCCACCACTCTGGTTACCCAGTCAAAGAAATCTATGAGATTAGTTTGACAGGACCTTCCTTTTGTAAACCCATGCCGTCTTGGATCCTGTGCCCCTATGGATTCCAGGTGTTGCACTATCCTTTCCTTAAGGAGTGCCTCCATAATCTTGCCCACTACTGAGGTAAGACTGACTGGTCTGTAGTTCCCTGCCTCCTCCCTGCTACCACTCTTGTTGAGTGGGATCACATGAGCCCTTCTCCAGTCTTCTGGGACCTCTCCTGTGCTCAGATACTCACTAAACAGTTCTGCTAATGGCTCTGCTAGTTCACCCTTAGTTCCTTTAGTGCCCTGGGATGTATGCCATCAGGTCCCATTGCCTTGTCCACCCTGAGCTTAGCGAGCTCTTGTAGGACACTTTCTTTTGTGAAGGGAGTAGTGCTCACCTCCCTCTCCCCTGTTTTCTTGGTGCTGAGCTGTGGGCCCTGCAATACCTTCTCTTCAGTAAATACTGAGCAAAAGTATCTATTTAGGATAGATGCTTTTACAGGGTCCTCCTCTGCACATGCACCCTTTTCTCCTTTGAGCTTAGCAATCCCCCCCTCTGGACTTTCTCCTTTCGCTAATGTATCTATAGAAAGTCTTGTCACCTTCTTTTACTGTTTGTGCTAGTGTTTCCTCAGTTTGGGACTTTGTCTGCCTTACTGCCTTCCCTGCTTCCCTTAGGGCAGTTTGGTATGCCTCCCTATCTTCATCCCACTGTGTTCCCTTATATTTCCTGAAGGCCAGCCTTTTGGCTCTGACCTTTTCTGCTACTGTATTTGAGAACCAAAGTGGTTTCCTTCTTCATTTGCACTTCCTTTTCTGTATAACACAATGGGATGTTGCTTCAAGTATTGCATCCTTAATGCTTTCCCACTTTACCTGTACCCCCTCACCTGTGTTTCTTTTGCCAGGGATAGCCTAACTCTGTTGGCCATCTTACCAAAGTCAGCTCCTCTGAAGTCCCATATTTTTGCCTTGGAATGGGATGATTTAGTTGTAGTGGTCAAATTGAACCATACCATGTGATGGTCACTGGCCCCCAGTTGACCTTCTATATGGAGATCTGTGATCCCTTCCCTGTTAGTCAATACTAGCCAATGAGATATGATGATGATTGAAGCACCCACGCTCTGAGCCAACTGTCTAAAAAAAAAAAAAAAGATCCTTTAAAATGAGATTGAAGCAGTGGCTTGAATCTTCCAATGAATGTTCCTGTAATTGATTTTTACCTCTTTGTTACTGTGCTTGGAGTTTTGTGCTATTGTATTTTAAGAGGGACTGAGGCCAACATTTTTGGCATCATTAAATTCAGAATTTTGATCAGCATATCCTCAGTCAGCCTCGTGCCAAAAATCAGATATGTGAGTTACTTCATTTAAAAGTTACAAGTCATTTTGTAACCCTTAATTCACTGCCTGTTCAGAAAAGCCAATTTCAGTAAAGAGCTGCTGATGATGTCATCTTCTGAACTCACTACCTAGTCCTCCCTGAAAGCTACCTTATATGACTTATTTCTTCTATGTTACTTAAAACTGCAGGTGTAGTAAACATCTGAAAAAGGAAAACTGACATGGGGGGGTCAACACATGCAGTTCCGTAATGTGTAGATGCAAGGTATAGTATTTTAGAATGTGACGGGGTGGAATGCAGTGGCAAACATGGCTTTAGAATGACAAAGATGTGTTCAATGTTTAAAATACGGCAGGTATGAGATTTCTAATGTCACCAGGTTGCAATTGTGCAATGCATCAATGACAATCTCAGAAAGTAGCTGGAACCCTTGATTTCAGAATGCAGCAGTGATGCACAATTTTAGAATGTGGCAGTAAGGCACAATTTTGGAATGCAGTGGTGACACACAATTTCAGAATGTGGTGGTGATGATCAATTTCACAATACAACGGTGATGCACAATTTCGGAATGCAGTGATGACGCACAGGTTTGAAATGTAGTGGTGATGTACAGGTTCAGATTGCAGTGGTGACATACAGGTTTGGAATGCAGCAGTGATGCACAATTTCAGAATGCAGCAGTGATACACAATTTCAGAATGCAGTAGGTCAGGCACAATTTAGGAATGCAGCGGTGAGACAATTTCAGAATGAGGTGGTGACACACAGGTTTGGAATGTGGCAATGATGCACAATTTAGGAATGTGGCAGTGATGCACAGTCTTGGAATTGGGTGGTGATGCACAGTTTCAGAATACTGTGGTGACACACAGGTTCAGAATGCTGCAGTGATGCACAATTTTGGAAAGTGGCAGTGATGGACAATTTCAGAATGTGGTGATGATGCACAATTTAGTGATACACAGTTTCAGAATGTGGAGGTGACACACAACTTTGGAGTATGGCAGTGACGCACACTTTTGGAATGTGGCAGTGATGCACAATTTCAGAATGTGGTGGTGATGCACAATTTCAGAATGTGGCAGTGACGTACAATTTTAGAATGTGGTGGTGATGCACAGTTTCAGAATGTGGCAGTGACATATAGTTTCGGAATGTGGCAGTGATGCATTTTTTCAGAATGTGGTGGTGATGCTCCATTTCAGAATGCAGTGGTGATGCATAATATCAGAATGTTGCATGGCACACAATTTGGGAATGTGGCAGTGACAATTTTGGAACGTGTCATTGAAACACAACTTGGCAGGGATGTATCATTTCAGAATGTTGCAGTGATGCACAATTTGGGATTGGGGAAGAGATGTGCAATTTTGGAATGTAGCAGGGATGCATAATTTTAGAATGTGGCTGGGATGTATAAGGTTGGAATGTGGTGGGGATGTGATGCACAATTTTGAAATATGGTGGGTACGTACAGTTCTGGAATGTGGCAGGACAAGCAACTTTAGAATATATGGTGTGTTCTGTCACATTCTGACAGCATGCATTCCCACTATATTCAGAAATTGCCTGTCCCCACCAAATTCCTTGATGTGTGTCCCTGTCGCATTCTGAGACTGATTGTCCCTCCACATTTTGAGATGGCATATCCCTGCCACATTCTGAGACTGCGTGTCACCCCCAACATTTTAAAAGTGTGTACCACCTTGACATTATAGACCTTGGTTCCGTGCTGCTTTGCAAAACCACCTTTGGACATGTTCTAAAGTATGGTGCGATGAATCTGGACATTCTGGAAATGCAAGCACTGCAGCCAACCCTATGTCATTTTGGTTTTAAAAGAATCACTATAGCTACATTTTCTTAAACTTTGGAGAAGCAGGTCCTATAATGTTGCTGACAGGGAGGACTAGAGTGTGGGTACAGGAGATGACACCATCAGTGGCTCTTCACTGAAACTGGCTTTTTTAACTAGGTAGTGAAATCAAGGTTACAAAATAGCTCATAACTTTAAAACAAAGTAATGCAGAAACCTAATTTTTGTTATTAGATTTATTGGGGGTACACTTATTCTAATTCTGCAATGTAGCACTTTTGGTGGGAGTCCCTCTTTGTGTATGTATTTGTTTTTTATATTAACATTGAATGTTTTTAATACTTGTCACTTGTGAAAATCAGCAGTATTGCTCATCAGCTAACAAGTATAACAAAAAAATGAAATAATAATTGAATGCTCTTTATTGTGTGATATTCCACAGCTCATTGTAAACCTTTCTTGTCCAATGAAACTCACAACATTGTGGGATTCATGTAACGTCCCAAAACTGGGGTCAGGTTATGCACTAATACAAAATAAATCAGGTTGCCACCCTTACGTTTGGCTACTAAGTTTGGGTTTGGGTAATAAAAACCAGGTCATTCCACTTACATCATCCAGCCAATATGTGGTCTCTGGATTCTTTGTCCCTAAGTGCACTACGTTACAGTTTTTGGTGTCGAAACCCCATTGCCAAATACCCGACCATCCCTTTAGTTTTGCCAGGCCTTCCCTAATGTCCTGTCTTCCTTCTTCTGTGTTGGTTCACCCACATTAGGATGAAACTAAGCAGAGCGCTGCAAAAAAGAGTGCAAGCAGAATACCACCCATCAATGCATCAACATGAAATTGTGTCGCCATGAAGACATGACCGCGGGAATTGCAAGAGTGGAAGCAGCTCCTGTCTCCGTGATTTTATGCTGGGGGCTTTGCCTCCTGCAGCCCCCCCATCACTCTCTGCACTCCCCAGTATTTTTAGATAAACATCTCCAGCCGGCATATGTTGCAGGGAAGACACAAATTAAGTAACGGCGGCAACTCCCCCAACATGTTCACAGTAAAAGACACTGAAATATCCCAGACACTGAAAACATTCACGCACTATTGCTAACGCCCATATTCTGATGCCCTCTTTTTGGTGCCCTCTTGATGGGATACCCTCCATGTCCACCCTCCCACAGAGCTTAGTGTTATGCAAAGAGGCATATTCTGCCTTTTATCCCTTCAGAAATATTGCTGATAAAGATGTTGAATAACGCTGGGCCAAGCATTGAGTTCTGTGGGACCCCACTAGTGACTGGACTAGAATCCAAGATTCCCTCCAACCACTGTTTTCTGGTTTCCATCCTGTAACAAGTGTTTTACCTAGCCAGTTTCACCCCAACCACCAAGTCCTCCAGCTTCCTAATCAATCTCCTGTGTGGAACAGAGTCAAAGGCTTTACTAAAATCCAGATACAGTATGTCTACTGTTTGGCCTTTGTCCACTGTCCTTGTTACCTCTTCAAAGAAATCAGTTAGGTTTATCTGACAGGACTGCCTCCACACAAACCCATGATGCGTATCATCATGGCATCCATTATCATCCAGATAGTTTACCATCTTTCCTTCAGAATGGTCTTCATAAGCTTGCCCACTATCAAGGTCAGATTAACCAGCAGATAATTACTGGGATCGTTCCTTGGCCCACTCTTACGTCGTGGTACTACATGTGCTGTTGTCCAGTCCAGGGGAATCATTCCTGTTTCAAGACAGGTGTTAAACAGATCTGCCAGGGGGCCCACCAGCACATCCACTAATTCCCTCAGAACTCTTAGGTGTATGCCATCCAGTGCCAGAGACTTATCTACCTTCAGGAACTTTAAAACCTTCCTCACCCTATGAATATCTATCTCCCCATCTATGGCTCCACTCCCTGCCTCCCCTTCCCGGAGGGACTGAACAATCCTTTTATTTCATGAAAACTATGCAGAATACTTGCTAAGTACCTCCACCTTTTCCATACTGCCCTCTAACTACTCCTTCCCCTTCTTCAGCCTGATTATCCCATCTTTGATAACCCTCTTCTCCCTGATGTACTGGAAGAAGGCCTCACCCATTTTCATCCCCTCAGCAGCTGCAGTTCCTTCTTGGCACTGGCCAGTCTTACTACCCTGCTTACTTTTTTTGCTGTGCTGATGTATTCTTCCTTGTCCTCATCCCTCCTGGAGCTTTTGTAACTTTTGAATGCATCCCTTTTGCTCTTAACTGCCTGGGCAACCTCCCTGTCAAACCAATTGGTGTTCTTGGCTTTGGCTGGGTTTTTTTTTTTTTGCTCCTCACTTTGGTGCTCTCATTAGTGGCTTCCAAGATCCCTTCCTTGATGACAGCCCATTTCTGGTTCACCCACATTTCTTTCTTGATTCCAGGGAAGTGCACTTCCAGAATACCCCCCCCATCTTTCTGTTGTCTGCCCCCCTGAAGTCCAGCACTCTTGTCTTAGTTCCTATCTTCTCTTCGTCCCTATCCAGGTGAAGCCACACCATACTGTGGTCACTTCCTGCCAGTGGTGCTACTACCCTCTCCTCCTGGACATGTTCTCCATTCCTCAGAATTACGTCCAGTATAGCCCTGCCCCGGTGGATTCCTGGACACATTGTAAGAGGAACCCATTTTAGAATGTGTCCAGCAGTACCCGTGTTTTGCTAGAGGTTGTAACAGGGATTGCCCAATCCACTCCAGGTAGACTGAAATCTCCCATGATCACTACCTCCCCATTGCCAGCCATCTCGCCACAGTTTTGGACCCCAGCTCCCTGTCCAGCTCCTCCTTCTGGTTTGATGGTCTGTACACAGCTCCTATTCTTAGTTTACTGCCTTCCAATGATAGCACCTGCACTGATAGCAATTATGTTAGTCCTACTGTCTTCTCTTCCTTAGTGCAAGTGATTCCTTCACTTACATACATAGCCGCTCTTCCTTCTACCAACCCCCTATCCCTTATATACAGCTTGTATCCTGGGATGAGAGATCCCAGTCATGGTTAGGCATGGCCAACGTCTCTCTGATGGCAGAAATGGCCAATTCCCTCTCTGCCATCAGTGACTGCAGCACAACCATTTTATTACTCAACTCTTTGCATTTAGAGGAACCACCCTCCAGAGTGACTCATGTTCCCCTCCACTGGTGAACTGCCTGCCCCCTTTCTTCCATAACAGGTCCCACCCCTGCCCATCCTATCATGCCTCCTGCCCGCCTCTACATCCTCTTGTCCTAAATGGAGGAGAGACCTAATGGTCTACTCCTCCAAATAACAACAGGTGTTTAACCCTTGAAGCCCCCTCAATAATTTAAATTTAGTTACCTGCTAATATACCTATCAAATCATTCCTTTGGCACCCTTGCCACCTCTTTGTTGAAGTGCAGCCTGTTGGATGCAGATAGGCCCTTGTTCCCTCATGTGTCCCCCCACTCCCTAATTATTCCACGACCCTCTTCTTTACACTACACCTGAGCCAGACATTAACTTCCTCTATCCTAGTCTTCCTTGCAATGATGGCTTTTTGTACTGGTAGCACTTCTGAGAAGGCTACTGACCTCCCACCCTCCTGCAGATCTGTGCCTGTTCCTTGAACCTGCCCTGGACCACTCTCACCTCAGTGTCAGCCAGAATATTCATACTTTGGTGCGCAATGAGGTGAGACTGTGGCCTTGGCCCATAACCTCTGATATCATTGACCCAATCCAATCTGTGGTCATCCTCAGTATACAGTGCACTCTTCTGCAATTCCCTTTAGCCCTCATGTCTCCTCATCTCACTCCTTTGACTACGGAGTCTCCCAGAATCACAACCCTCCATTATCTACCTTCTGCCCAGATCTCCCACCCCCTCTGCGTTGCCTGCCCCTCTATTGCTGACCTTTCCCCTTCTTCTCTTCTGCCCCCACACACCCCCTTGCATTGACACCCTCCCCTGTTTTCCCTTTCTGCCCTCCTCCACTGGGCTATTTCTCTGCATGCTCCATCCATTTCATTTCCTGCCTTTTTTACTCACTCCTCCACTCCCCCATCAGCTGTCTTGTTTATATCCCCGTGTACACCTCCCATAATCCTCGCATCTCTCTCTATCTCTCCTGTTGCTGCTCCCCCTCACCAGTCTTCCCCATGTCTTCCCTAGTCAGTGGATGGAATATTTTCCTCAACAGCACCTCTGGGGGCCTCCCACCCCCTCCACCTTAATTTGCCTTTCCTGTTCTTCTTACCAATGCACATCCCTTTCCCCAAAGTCCTCCTAATTTTTGGGGAAGTGAGCCCCAGGGATCTTGCCTTGACCCCCCCATTCCTCCCCCCTGCATGCCCCCTCAGTCAGTCTGAGCTCCAACCTTAAACCCTCCCACCACTAGCACCCCCTCCTCTCTCTTCCCACACCCCATTTTGGTTTACCCTATCCCCTAGCATTCCTAATTCCCTTATAAGGTGCTATATCTTCACCCTCAGATAGTTAATACTCCTGCAGACCAGACACCCCCCAACCTCCCAGAGAGTTCTGAGGAACACTGCTGCCTGTATCCCCTGCAACACAATACTCTGCCCACCCCTGACCCATCGGCAACACCCCTCTCCACTTTATGGTAATTACTTCTCCCCTGACAGCATATCTGTCCTGCCCTTGCAACTTCTGCAGCTTACCCTATGTAGGGTTTTGCTGCTATCAGCTCAGGTGAAGATGGCAAAAAAGCTGCACCCCTTAAACTGCTGTTCACCTAAGTACCCTACCCTAGGTGGGGATGGCTTAAAAACTGCATTCCCTGAGAAAACTATACTTAACCTACTAACCACTTAACCTGTGATGCAACAGCTAAAAGCTGGAATCCCAAAACTAGTTTGTTCTCTGAGCCTAGATAGAAACCAGCTGCATCCCCTATAAAATCACACTACACCAAACCCTCTGTAAGTTGACCACAGATAGTGATCAGCTACAATCCCTCGGCAAGGCCTACCTGTAACCAATTGTCATGGCCTTAACTGGCCCCAGTTGGAAAGTTTTGCCTGCAGACTGTGGTCCTCCCTGCAAATGCCCTGCCAGCATCCCCAGATGAGACTTTGGTAGACACCATACTCCTGCTTCTTGGCACCGATGCTTCGGGATCACTCATGCAAGGTGTCATTTGGCCCTCTGGGTAAAACTATGGGTCCTAGAGTCACCCGACTGGCAGACTGCATCCACATGGTCTTGCTCACCAACAATGGCACCTGCACTGACTTTTAAGCTCCCTCCCTCCCTCTGCCCTCCAACTGATGGCATCCTCCCTTCTCCCTAGTTCCCTCACACAGTAGAATACACTTTGTTTCACAGCCCCATTTAAACTCGCCCCTCACCCAAATCACAGAGCACAAAAAACAAATAAATAAACCACTTCCCTAGTGCCCAGTATCAGTCTAGTTCTCTGCTCTCACTCACCGGTGATCTGTAGTAAGAAAGGAGCGAACCCAGATTACAAGACTTCTTAAACAAAAAATTACAGTCGCCCTACTGATATACTGCAGCAACATGGTTTTACACACCACTAGTGGCATCTGCACTGGTTTTTAAGCTCCCTCACTCTGCCCTCTCACTGTTGGTGTCCTCCCTCCTTCCTCATTCTCCCACACAGTACCTATAGTTGTAGTACCTATAGTAGTTATGCCTATAGAGCTAGTACAGTCTCCAGGTTTACTCCTGTGCACTGAAGCACTCAGAATGCTAGTTGCTTCCATTAATAAGTGCTGGACTTTCAGATACCAGCATAGATAAGAGAATGCCTTGAGACTTGTATGAGGGGAGGTATGCCCTATTGTAGGGTAGAGTCTGATCATTCAGTACTGGTCATATTATTGTTGGGGGACCTGTCCATCCCTACTCCATGATGCAGCTCAGGTAAGGGGAGGTAGAATGTGCCCTGCTGCTAGTTGGGATTGTTGAAGTGAGAGATTAGGGGATAATATATGTACATTCATTTATGATATGGAGCAACTTCAAGTGCCACCTATTCTGCAATCTTGGAAGGGAATTCTGTAGTTGTGGTGTGAGTTTCTACATTTTGCTTATTCCCCAAATCATGCCTTTCTATTGAGTTAACATGGGCAGAGTGGGTTGGAGCAATTGTAGGGTAATTGTTTTTTAGCAGCTGTCAGGAGGATTCCCTAAAAGTAAGATTTGGCCTTGTCATTAAGATGTCTAGGGTAGTAGAGTAAAATTGCCTGCCCTGGAGTCGATTTACCTAGTGCTACAATCCTAATGGTGAGTTCATTGAAAATTCCTTCCCAAAAATGTAACAGAACTAATCATTGCCAGAATATTTGGGTGTGGGTTGCTACTGCTGTCCCAGAATCGCTCCAGCAGGTGGTGTCTCTGGTGTTAGGGAAATTAACAGTACTCTAAGGGGTCAGGAAAAATCTAGTTACAACCTTCCAGCTGTATTCTCACCATTAATAGGAGCCAGTGAGTTTATACTGGTGGGACCAGATCCTAGACCAATCTGCACTGGTAAGCTGAACAGTTAATTCGGTTTCTCAGATATTAGTAGTGTTGGCCATCTTGACCTGTGAGCTGGCCAACAAGAACTTATAGCATGCTGAAACAAAGTGCCCTGACTATGTCTCTTAAAGTAGAGAGCGCAGGAAAGAAATCAGTGGTGGGAAGCTGCATTCAGCTGCAGGGGTGCATAGTTTAGAGAACACATAATGGCAAAGCTATTAGAATCTAAAGTAGTCCTTTGTGTGTAAGTTAAATTTCATAGTGAGTTGGGAAAATAATTTAAAGTGGCCTGCTGAATATACTGTTGAGTGAAGGCATGAGTGATGCCCTCCCACTTCCAGGTTCAGAACACTGGATCATGTCTTGCAGGGAGAAAATTAGGGTCCAGTGCACTCCTGTTCTGTATTAGGGTTGAGCTAATAGTGTGTACCAGGACTGTAGTAGACCTGTTGAGAGAGAGAGAGACTGGAGTGGGAGGTTAGATGTAGGAGGCTTATGAAGTCCAAATAAGTAGAACCATACTGAGCTTGGGAAATGGACATGTTCTGTATTTCAAACCAATTCAAATATTATTTGAAGGACTAACATGTTCAAAAGTGTTAAACTTGCCAGGATGGGGGAATGGGGTACATTTCTTCTTAAATACTTTACAAGTCCCTGATTCCCTGGTACCATTACATATGCTTTTAAGAACGGAAGATGTTTTTTGTTTTGTTTTGTTTTATTTTGTTTTTCTAAAGCAGTTTTGGTTTGCCTTTGCACCTTTACATGCATTTTCCCACCTTTCCTCTTGCTGTTTTTATTATTTTCTCTCTGAACCCCTGTTTTTTTTTCTCTCTTTTCCGACACATCTACAGGTGATGGAATGTTTACCATGGAATACAGGAATTTAACATTTGGCACAATTCCTCTGAAGAAATCTTCAATACCTCACAACCAACTTCAGCTGTGCAGTTATTAACTCATCCTAACACACATACACACAAACAAAATGCCTCGGAGTGAGACCCAAAATGTTATCTGTTATTGGATAAGTAGCAGAGGATTCCATTGTAAGTAGGTGTGGGAGTTTAACTGGGCAGCAGAAAAACACTGGAAATTGAGACTGTGCAAAGTACTTCATTTTTTATGTTTGCTTATGTGAACGTGCAAAGCAAACATATTGGGATGATCAGACAGAGTAGTGGGTTGGGAGGCTTTTCCTGCAAGCAGTGAATCCCGTTCGGTATGCATGAGGTGTGTCTGTGCACATCCAGTCCTAGAAAGGCTGCTGCTAATGTTTTTTTTTTCACTGGCTGATGGGCGTGAACTTCTCACATCTAAAAGGATTCAGCCACTCCAATCACAGTGCAGCTGCATCTTCTCATATGGCCATCTCATCAGCCAGTGTTTCCCCCCTCGCTGTAGACTTAGTTTTGCAATTTCAATCTAATAAAACCTCCCTCTATATGTATTCCAACCTCTACCTTGCATTCCTACCCTGGGGTATAAGTAAAACAGCTGCCCCACTCCCTTCCTCTGTTTGAGCTCCAATCCATACCCTCCATGTAAATAGATAAAACCCTTCCACTCCCACCCTATGCATGTGCTCAAACCCCCAGTGTTCTTGACCCTGCTGTGGAAGTAGATAAAACCCTCCCATTCCTACCCACTGCATGAACTCAACCCCTGACCCTGCAGTTTCACACACACACACACACACACACACCTATAAAAAAGAAAATAGTCACAGGTTTCATACATTTCATAGGTTGTGTACGAGCAAGTAGGCAATCTGCCCTTTAGTTGCTTGCCTTTTCTCAAAGGTTATATCCTGGTATATTATTACTTATAAGGTAGTCATCCAGCCTTGTCTTACAGATTGTCATGGTGTTACTAGCCACAATATTTAGTGGTAATCTGTCCCAAAGTGACACTACCCTCTGTGAAATCCACATTGCTTTTTTTTTTTTTTGTGCGGTAGTTCATCCTTTAGCTGGAGTATGTGGGATCTTGTACTGTAATCAGTAGTTTTTAATTCCAACCCAATCCAATCCCCTAAATCAGGATTACTAAAAACTCCACAGATCAGACAGAGATCACCCCTTAATCTATGGTATTCCAAGGTGAAAAGGTCCGGATTTTCCAGCCTATGCATATAATTTAGGTTTTGCATGCCATTAAGCATTTTAGTTGCTTTACCCTGTATGCTTTGTAGTGTTTTTATATCACCTTTAGAGTACGGTGACCAAAATTGTCCACTGTACTCCGAGTGTGGTCTGACCAGAGAAGTATACAGTGGAGTTGTGTGAAATTTAAAAATTTCACACAGTGAACTATTTCGCATAACTCGTGCATTACTTGAAATATTTTACAGGGCGAAATGCAAAATTGCACCTCAAGAGCGAGCAAAATTTTGCCCGCAAACTATTGAAATTTTGCACCCATGGGTGAAATTTCACACCCGCAGGCACAATTTACAGTTTCCAGTTCTCCCTGGTGTCTAGTGGTCTCCGGCCCTCGATCGATCATCAGCCATAATTGAATAAAGCCCCCCCCAGTTACCCTGGCCCCTAATGTCCTTTTTAATAAAAAAAAAATTAAACCCACATTCCCTGGTGTCCAGTGCCTCCCATGGCTGCCATGGCCCAAATTATTCTTTCTTGATGTCTAGTGGTCTCCCCTGGCCAATCACTGGCTGTAATTGAACAGCATTCCTCTGCTTGTTCCCTGGTTTCTCATTTCTTTTATTAAAAATAAATAAAATCAATTCTGGCGTTCTAGTGGACTTCACTTCACTCTGTCATGAGCTACACTCATTCTGTCCCCCCAGCACCTCGAGTGAGCTACCAGCACAGTTCTCCACTACTTTCACAGCCAGCAGTCTGACTGAGTGCTTGAATGAATGAGCACGTGCTTGTACAAGCATGCGCTCATTTATTTGAGATCTCAGTCAGGCTGCTGGCTGTGGAGGTGAGTAGAGGGCTGTGCCGGTGGCCTGATTGGAGTACTGGGGGGAGCAGGGTGGGTGCTAGCTCATGATGACAGGGTGGGGGTGTGTGGGATCCACTAGACACCAGGGAGTGTGGGTTCTATTTATTTATTTATTTTTAATAAAAGGAAATGATGGGTCAGGTAACTGTTGGGGGGCTTTATTCAGTTACTGCTGGTGATCAGCTGTGGGGCCACTAGACACCAGGGAGAATAATTTGGGCCATGAACGGCTGTGGGGGGCACTAGACACTATGGAGTGTTTCATTTTTTGTTTATTAATAATGGATATGAGGGAGCCAGAGTAACTGGGCAGGGGACTTATTCAATACAGCCAGGATCGGCTGGGGGGCCACCAGACACCAGGGAGTAATTTGGGCCAGTGAGTGGCCGGGGGGTGGGGGGACCACTAGACACCAGAGAGAGTTTTACATAGGGAATGGCAGGGTGCAAAATTGCAGTAATATTTCGCCATTTAGCAAAAAGATATTTTCAAAGAGAAATTGCCAATTTCACTGGCAAAATGTAATTTCACAACATCTCTAGCATACAATGGCAACATAACTCTATTGTCTCTGCTGTTAGTATGTCTATGAATACTTCTCAAGTTACCATAACATTTTTTGCAGTTAGATAGTAATGCTACTGCATTTAAATCCCAGGTCATTAGTTATGGTAATTCCCAAGTCCCTTTCGTCAGGCAAAACTCTTAATACCTGATCTTTCAAAGTGTATTTGTTCCTGGGTTGTTCTTGCCCAAATGTATCACTGAGCATTTGTCCCTATTAAAGTTCAACCCATTTTCATGTGCCCACATCTCCAGATTCTCCAGTTCCCTACTAAGTCTCTTTATTTCAGCCTCACTAATTGTTGAGCCCACCTTTGTGTCATCTGTGAATTTAGTGAGCCACATATCTTCAACAGTTGTCACAGAGGACACATAAATGTTAAATAAACAAGGTCCCAGAACTGATTCTGGTGGCACCCCACTAGTCACAGGCACCCATTCTGAGTTAACACCCCTCAATGTGACCTGCTGTGTTCTGTCCATAAACCATGCATCAATCCAGTTCACCATTCTTTTATTCAATTCCATGCTATTCAATTTACCAATCAGCTCTGGGTGAGGAATGGTGTCAAATGCCTTGCTATAATCCAGGAAAATAATATCCACAGGATTTCCCTGTTCTAGGGCACTGCTAATCCTGTCAAAAAATATAGCAGGTTCATTTGACACGATCTACCCTTTCTAAATCCATGTTGTGACATATCTTCTACATTATTTTCTGCCAAAAATGTATTTCTTCCATGATTATTCACTCAAAAATTTGACATAAAACTGAGGTAAGGCTCACACGCTCTATAACATTTGCAGTCAGACTTTGCTCCCAGTCCTTCTGACCGGATGAAAGGAAAGGAAAGGAAAGGAAAGGAAAGGAAAGGAAAGGAAAGGAAAGGAAAGGAAATGAAATGGGGGTCAGAGGACTTGGCAGTGAAATAGTAGCATGGATATTCTTTTCTGTTACAGCAACCAGATGGAGAGGGAAAGAGGAGACCATGGGATCCCTTACACAGGGCTCAAATCTTGATTGCAGGGGGGATTGGTACCTGCTTATACCACGGAGGGAGCGGAGGGAGCAGGGAGAGTATAACAGCAAACTTGGGAATCACAGTTAGGGCACACAGGTTGTACTAACATGTTGTATTTTTTCTGACAGTCTTAGGAGAGCACACTGTAATAACTAAGCAGGTTGTGCCTACGGAGCGCTACATTTTTGTTAAGTTCACAGAGGAAAACAACTAGATGCTTACAATGTTTTCTGTTCCCAAGTCATAGGAGCTGATTGTTTTTCTCTCCGCAGCTCTTCCAGGGGATTAGTGGGTGGCAAATCAGTGGAAAAGGTGCCAGATTCAAATTCACAAAGCGGCTTAAAAGGATCCTAGGATGGCTTGCTCTTCAATCCTTCTGACCAGAGGAGAGTAAAAAGGAAAGGAAAGGAGAGGAGAGGAGAGGAGAGGAGAGGAGAGGAGAGGAGATGAGAGGAGAGGAGAGGAAAGGGGGTCAGAGGAATTGGCAGTGTAATTCTGTTACAGCAACCAGACAGAGAGGGGATGAGGTGAACAGGAACTCCCTTAAACAGGGCTCAAATCTTGATTGCAGGGGGATCAGTGCCAAGATAGCTGATACCATGGAGGGAGCAGGGAGAGTGTAACAGCAAACTCAGGAACCACAATCGGGGAACTCAGGTTGTACTAACATATTGTTGTATTTTTTCTGACATTCTTAGGAGAGCACACTGTAATCACTAAACAGGTTGTGCCTATGGAACACTGCATTTTTGTTAAGTTCACAGCGTAAAATAAATACATACTTATAACATTTTCAGTTCCCAAGTTGCAGGACCTGATTGTTTTTCTCTCCACAGCTCTTCCAGGGGATTAGTGGGTGGCTAATCAGCAGAAAAGGTGCCAGATTCAAATTCACAAAGGAGCTTAAAAGGATCCCTGGACAGCTTGCTCTGCAGTCCTTCTTCCCAGAGGAAAGGAAAGGGGGTCAGAGGACTCGGCAGTGCAATATTAGCATGGCTATTCTTTTCTGTTACAGCAACCAGATGGAGAGGGGAAGAGGTGAATAGGGATTCCTTTACACAGGGCTCAAATCTTGATTACAGGGGGAATCGGTGCCAAGAGAGCTGATACCATGAAAGGAGCAGGGAGAGTACAACAGCAAACTCAGGAATCACAATCGGGGCACACAGGTTGAACTAACACATTGTTGTTGAATTTTTTCTAACATTCTTAGGAGAGCACACTGTAATCACTAAACAGGTTGTGCCTATGGAACACTGCATTTTTGTTAAGTTCGCAGAGGAAAACTATTAGATACTTACAATGTTTTCAGTTCCAAAGTCACAGAAGCTGATTGTTTTTCTCTCCACAGCTCTGCCAGGGGATTAGCAGGTGGCCAATCAGTAGAAAAGGTGCCAGGTTCAAATTTGCAAAGGGGCTTAAAAGGATCCTTGGACAGCTTGCTCTGCAATCCTCCTGCCTGGAGGAAAGGAAAGGGGGTCAGAGGACTCAACAGTGCAATATTAGCATGGCTATTCTTTTTTGTTACAGCAAACAGATGGTGAGGGGAAGAGGCAAACGTGGACTCCCTTACTCTGGGCTAAAATCTTGATTGCTGGGAGGATCGGTGCTGAGGGAGCTGATACCATGGAGGGAGCAGGGAGAGTGTAACAGCAAACTTGGGAACCACAATCGGGGAACTCAGGTTGTACTAACATATTCTTGTTGTATTTTTTCTGACGTTCTTAGGGGAGCACACTGTAATCACTAAACAAAGTGTGCCTATGAAGTGCTGCATTTTTGTTAATTTTACAGGGGAAAACAACTAGATACTTACTGTACAACATTTTCAGTTCCCAAGTCACAGGAGTTGATTGTTTTTCTCTCCACAGCTCTTCCAGGGGATTAGACCCACCCTGCCCTCCCTGGACTAGTCCACCTTTATAGGCATACACCCGGGCTACAGTCTTGAACTTCCTGCTTCAGCACAGGGTGGTAGAGCTTACAGGTAAACATAACACCACCTGTTAGATGCCTTTGGGACTGCACTCTTGCAATAAGGCAGGGTCCAGGGATTGGAGAGTTAAAGCAACAGACAAGGAGGAGAGCAAGGAGAGGAGGAAGGAGGTGTGATGGTGAAGAAGACAAACAAAACCAAAAAAAAGGGAAGGTCAAGCAATAGACATGGTTTCCCATGTCGGCCAACATCCTGTTAGGGCAACTACCCCCTCCCCACCTCCCCCCTCTCATCAATTAACTTCGCAGGGGGACTCATTATATTAGGCTGCCCTATTTTCCCTCTCTCCTATGTGTCTGACACCCTTTCTTCCCACTGCCCTTCTCTATGTCCCTCCTTCCTCTCCTCACTTGTACTCTATAAGCTACAACCTGTATACGCTGCACTTTAAATGCCTACATTTGCACTTACTTTACATGTCTGATTCATCCAAGTACTGACTTTGTATATTGCAACTGCCTGTACCGATGACTAAGTTTGTATGAAGTGTTGTCTACTGTAAGCAAAAGTGTCCTCTGTGTCCAGGACCATCTTGAAAATGAGCTTGCTCAATGATATAACTGCCTGGTTAAATTAAGTTTGATTGATTGTTTAATTGAGTAGTGCAATGCAGTCACTGTGAGCCAGCAGTCTTCAGGGAGACAGTCTAGAGACTGTGATGCTGCCCCATCTACAGGCGCCTCTCTGGGCTGGAGGAGGAGGTTGCTCATCTCTGGGCTGAGTTGGCTGTGGTTCAGGAGGCCTAGTCCCCCACCCAGGGACAACCAAATCCAGATCCACTGCTTCAAAGGATGCCAGGAATGACAGGCAGCTGGACAAAGGTGGGCTCAGGGAGGGTGAGGGAGGTGGGGCAGGGACACATCCAACCTGATGTTCCAATCCACAACTCCTATGCTGTTCTGGCAGGGAAGGACTGTCTCAAGGAGACACCCTCAGTGGTGGACAAAGTGGATTCGGGGATCCTCTGCAGTGGAGACCCCAAGGGGGATGGCATGGGACCCCAGAAGAGAAGGAAGAATCTCCTAATTAGGGACTCATTTATTAAGGAGGTAGTCACTGGGGTGGGAAACAGGGAAGTCTGGTGCCTACCCAGCACCACAGCTTGAAGGGATCAGAAATGAATCCCAAGGATTGCTGGAGCAGCAAGACAGAAGGGCAAGCTAGATGTCATTGTCCACCTGGGGACAAATGACCTGGCTGGGGACAAGGTGAAAGCAGTTCAGAGGGAGTTCACAGAGTTGGGGAGGGGTCTTAAGCAAGTGACATGCACAGTAAATTTCTCGGAAATGTCACCTGTCTATGGCATGGGTGAGGCCAGGGTACTCCACACCACGGAATTCAATGAATGGCTGAAGAGCTGGTGGAGAGTTGAGGGATTTGGCATCACTAGGGACTGAGGGACCACCTGGAGGGATGCGGTCTTGTACAAAAGGGATGGCCTGCATCCATCTTGGGGGGAGCAGAGATCCTTAGTGAGAGGTTTAAATGTTTCATTGGCAGAGTAGGGCTGAGTGGGGGGCACCTATGAGAACGTCATCATGCTGCATGTGGAGACACCCAAGATGGCCAGGTGAACACAGCGCTGGCATTCCTGGCCAGGTCATGGCATTTGTAGAAGAAAGAAAAGCTGCTCAGAAATGAAGGAAAACAGCAACGTGAGTCTGGTCAGTAGGGAAGAGGTATGGCAGTGGTAATATGCGGCGGTAAGCAAAAGAGACAGCAAATCACACTGCAAAAGCATAAAACCGTCTGCACTTTATTTTCCCAGATGACTAGACCACTTTATTAGTTTGGGCACCTTTTTGTAATAGCGCTTTGCTTCTTATCTTTTCTCTCTTAGAAATGATAGTTACAGGGAGATAAGGGAGCTAAAAATCTATTCTGATTTTATCTTTGTTGCTTTTGACGTCCATCGGTAGAGCGGTGAAGTAAGGTAATTGGCAGTAAGAGAAAAACATAAACTGCAAATACCGCTCCTGATTGTTTTGTGCTACACTCTTTCTTCTTCTTTTTTTTTGACTCTATTTCAGCTGGTTGTGGTGGGTAGCTCTGGCTTTTGCGTAGTGTATAAGGCAAGGAATGTCGAAGTCAGTTTGACACATGAAGGATCTGTCTGAAGATTCAGCTCTACATAAAAGTAAGAAAGCCAAAGAAGCTAAAGCAACTAAAGCTGCAAAGAAACAAGTTAATCAGCATTTGGTAAATTTAATGGAGTTGGCAGCTGAGACAGAGGTACAGTATGATTTACTTTCCCCGATACCCAACATTCCACCAGTAGAAGGCACGCAAGGTAATATTTTAGACTTCTTCAAACCAAAGCTGCTACTGAAAGAAAATTCTGGGCCAAATACAGTGCAGCAAGGGAAGGGATGGTTGGAAGTGGAAGGTACATCAGCAGAACAATATACAATGGAGCAACCTGTTGAAGTGGGGAATCGGGATACACAAAATGAAACTTTCCCTGTAAACAGCTCTGCTATAAAGACTTGACCACAGGAGGTAGAGGGTCAGAATTCTCAGAATGAACATCCAATTCTCCAAGCAGTTTCAGACTTGAAGGTGGAAATGCTGACTGCTCTAAAAGAAATAACGGGGGCCCCAACTTCAGTTACAACTTCATTACAAGATCTCATGACTAAATCTGAAGGTCTCAAGTTAAGAACAAATGAAACAGAACAGAGCATCTCTAAAGTAGAGGATGATACTGTGCCTCTATCCTCCAAAATAACAATTTTGGAGAGACAATTGTCCATGCTAAAAGAAAAGATAGCAGAGCAAGAAGATCGAGCAAGATGGGGAAATGTGAGACTCTGTAAAATCCCAGAGGGCATAGAGGGTACGGGGATCCATTGCCCATATTTTGAAAAAATGATGATAACCACTTTGACTAGAAAATATCCTAAGGAGAGGGTGATTTTGGACAGAGCCCACCATCCAGGCTCAAGATTTGTGGGAAATGCCAGCTATCCATGTACTGTATTTATTAAACCCTTGAACTTTCAAGACCGGGAAGCTATACTGCACAAAGCAAGAATGGTAAAAGTTTTAGAATTAAAAAATACTAAGTTTAACGCTTATCCAGATATGTCAGCAGAAACGGTGGAGAGAAGAAAAAAGTTTAATCCTGTTAAGCAAATTTTGTTTAAAAAAACATTAGAGTTACAATGATTTATCCAGCAAAAATCAGATTCCCACTGAATGGCCATCTGCATATGTTTGATACACAGGAAGATGTGATGGAAGCAATTAATATACACTTTGGGAAAGAAGATGGGAGTCAAAGCCCTTGAGACAGAGCTTCCCCGTATCCTCATGCTGAAGCAGCAGAATCTTGAGAGGTTGAATTGTTCTTTAGTCATCCCTTCTCTATTTGGTGTTTCTTTTTTTTTCTTTTGTATGGAGCACGACCTAGGCCAGGATTCTGTATAGTGCACCAACATGGGTTTTTTTACCATCTGGTTTGAAGGGGGAGGGGGTAAAGATAGCGGTATGGAGGGGCAGGGGGGTTATAAAAAAAAAGAAGAAGAAATACGTATTTATAAAAATAATTTATAAAATAATAGATTTGATTGTTGTAACTAATCTTGTCTTTCATTGCACAACTCCTTTTATGCTTGATGTAAATTTAAAATGAATCAGCAATATAGCCCATGTTAAATGCTTAGAATAATTTAGCACAATATGAAGAAATTGTCATTTGTGAGTATAGGTCTTTGTGAACCTGGCTGGTTGTGAATATAATTACATAGCGGTACATAAAGCGGATTCAGCAGCATAGTGCAGACTTGGTTAAAAGGTGCATTAGAGCCTGCTCTGACAAACTGCGTCTCCTTCATAGTGAGGGAGAGTGTACAGTTGCTTAGCAACACTCTTGTTTTCACAAGAGGAACACAAAGTGCTACATCACTTTGTCGGTAAATCCAAGCAGGCTCAAGAGGAAAGCCACACCTCATTGAGCCAAGTCAGCATTGGGAACACCATTGTTTGGGAGCCTTGCAGCCTCTAATGCTAGTAAGCACAGTGTGGGGCATAGCGATTTTAGTGCTTTCACTGGAGGTACAGCATTTTAGTAAAAAAATACCAAATTGGGCTATAATGGTTTAAACAAGTTCACTAAACAAAATCTTTGTATTTAAGGTAAAAAGTGGCAAGAGAGAACAATAATAATTAAAAAGAATCCTGGCTTGTGGAAATATACATAGAAGGGAGCTTTACAGCCTGTAATACAAGAGAGCATTGCTAGGGCACAGCTCGAAAAGTGCTTTTATCAAAGGTACAAAGTATTTTATGAAAAAACACTAACATTGGGCCACAGTGGTTTAAATGAGTTACTAAATAAGATTTTTTTTTATTTAAGGTAACAAGTGATAAGAAACAACAACAAAGATTTGTAAGAAATCTGGGCTCATGGAAATTGATATAGAAGAACAAAGGGTTTAAATACTTACGTTGCTTGTTGTTGAGGTATGTGAGCAGTTATGGGGTCTCAGGTTTGAAATACTGAAGTGAAATATGGCACTTTAACCTAGCAGTTGTTTATGCTGCCTCTGCATGAAAATAATTGTCTGTTTTTTTGTATATTTTCATGAAGTGCAAAGTCACAGGAGAAGTTTTGATACTTTTTGATGTTTAAATACAACAGATAATAAAGTGATTCAGGGTACATAGAATGCAGATCCTTAATAAGAAAAAAATAACAAAAACATTTTATAAGATTTTTTGAAAATTAATTATTTAAGTATGATTAAAAAATATGTGTTTTATGTTTAAACAGATGCTTAATCCCTGTGAACAAGCTCTGAGTAGCGAAACATAGGGGAATATAGAAAATAAAAGAAAATGAAGTATCTTCATCGTGTGAAGTGAATTCTTTCAGCTCAAGAGGCTTTAACTCCCTGCATAGCAAGTCGCTCTTTCTTTGATATATAGTAGTTCACCTTCAAGGGAGCTTTTTATCAAACAACCATTTCCCGGTTGTTGTGTTTTCTTGAAGACAGAAGTAGAGTCATGCCACTCAAAAGTAATGGTCCAGGATTTAAAGGGGGCAACTTTGCAAAATGAGGGAACACCTCCGGAAAATCCTGGCAAAGGGGAGGAGGGTGGGTGTGGAGGAACAGTAGGAGAAACTTAAAGGAGCCAAAGCAGAAACAACAGGCTTCCGTGTAAAGCTAGTAAACAAGGCAAAAAGAAGGGAAAAAACACTATGGTTTTCAAAAGAAGTTGCAGGGAAGGTTAGGGAAAAAACAGGCATTCAGAAAGTACAAGGAAACACAGAGGGAAGGAGGCAGGGAAAGGTACCAGGCAAAACAGAAGGAGGTGGGGCGTGCAGTCAGGTGAGCCAAGGTGAAAACTGAAGAAAGGATAGCAAAATCAGGAAAAGAAGGTGACAAAACCTTCTTCAGGTATGTCAGGGAAAGGAAAAAGACCAATGGAGGGATTGTGAGATTAAATAAAGGAGGGGGGAGTGTGCAGAGGGGGACCTAGAAAAAGCAGAAATTCTAAACGAATATTTCTGCTCAGTATTTACAAAGGAAGGGGAAGGACCAAAATTAAGGGTTAGAAACACACACGAGGGGGGGAGGGTGGACACTAGTCCATTCAAGGAGGAGAGAGTCCTATAGGAACTCTCAAAACTAAAAGTGGACAAGGCAATGAGGCCAGATGGGATGCATCCCAAAATACTGAAAGAACTTAGGGAGGTACTAGGGGCACCACTGACAGCCCTGTTTAACAAATCACTAGAGGAAGGATACCAAAGTGGATAAATATGGTACCACTACATACAAGTGGGAGAAAGTTGGAGGCTGGAAATTACAGGCTGGTCAGCTTGACCTCAGTGGTGGGGAAAATCAAGAAATCCATGTTAAAGGAAAAGATTGTGGCATACCTGGAAGCTAGTGGGGCACAAGACCCAAGGCAATATGGATTCACAGCAGGGAGATCTTGTCAAATAAATCTGATAGATTTCTTTGATTGGGTAACCAGAGTGCTGGATCAAGGAGGGGCAGTAGACATGACCTACTTAGATTTTAGCAAGGCATTTGACACTGTCCTACACAAGAGACTAGTAAACAAGTTGTGCATTCTGGGAGTAGGTCCCATGGTGGTACACTGAGTCAGAAATTGGCTGGGCAACAGGATACAGAGGGTGGTGGTAAATGGAGTTTAATCCTAGAAGACAGATGTGACCAGCGGGGTGCCACAGGGCTCAGTTCTGGGGCCAGTCCTCTTCAATGTCTTCATTAGTGACATTGTGGAGGGGCTGCAAGGGAAGGGAAGCCTCTCTGCAGATGATACCAAGATCTGCAATAGGGTAGACACCCCAGATCGGGTGGCAAAAATGAGAAGAGACCTAGGCAAATTGGAATAGTGGTCAAGAGAGTGGCAGCTTAAATTCAATACAAAAAAGTACAAAGTCATGCACTTGGGTCACAGGAATCCAGGGGAGGAATACAAAATTGGGGGGAGAGATACTAACAACAAAACTGGAAAGGGACCCTGGGGGTAAACAAAACGGATGAGCTGAAGGTGGCCAACCAAAGCAAAAAAGACAGTGGGGAGGGCTGGATGGATGCTGGTGTGCATAGGGAGGGGCATCACCAGTAGAAAACAGGAGGTGGTGATGCCACTGTATAGGCAATTGGTCAGGCCGCATCTGGAATACTGTATTCAGTTATGGAGACTACATCTCTGAAAGAACATTGACAGAATGAGGTGGTCCAGAGAAGGGCAACAGAAATGTTTAAAGGAATGCACCAGAAAACATATGAGGAAAGACTGAAAGACCTCAATATGTATACCCTGGAGGAAAGGTGGAAAAGGGCGGATATGATAGAGACATTCAAGTACCTCAAGGGAATCTACAAGATTCAGGAGGGCATCATCTTTCGAAAAAAGAGATGTGCAAGAACAAGGGGTCACAATATGAGGCTGGGAGGAGACTCAGGTAATGTGAGGAAGTATTGTTTTGATAGAAAGGGTGGTGGATGCATGTAAAAGCCTCCCAGCGGAGGTCACAGAGACTAAAAGGATTGGTGAGTTCAAGAATGCATGGGATAGACAGAAGTCAACCCTAGTGGTAGGAAAAAGAGGTTAAGCAGCTGATCATTTAGGATCTGGAGTTTAAGTACCAGTGTCAGTGGCTCAGGAGGTAGCACACTCCGCCTCTGAGGCCAGGAGATCAGAGGGCTGTGGGTTCAGTTCCCACATCTGGCACTTGGGTTAATATCCCAGTACTGACACTGTAGTGCAGCATGAGAGGGGTGCTGCACTTCTGAGGTGCCGTCTTTCGGATGAGACGTTAAACCGAGGCCCCATCTGCCTGGATTGGTGGTAGTTCAGGTGGATGTTAAAGATCCCATGGCACTTATCGAAAAAGAGTAGGGGAATTTCCCCGGTGTCCTGGCTAAATTACCCTCATTCACTAAAAATACCACCAACAGCTTAATGTGGTTCAAGGTCAGCTGGCATTCATCTGTATTCCCCTCCCCCGGGTCGTGCCTGAAAATAGGCAGGATTTGTCTAGTGCACTTACCCGGTCAACAAAAACTAAATAAATAAAGTAGGTATTGAAATTGACAGACTAGGTGGGCCATGTGGTCCTTATCTGCCATCGAATTCTATGTTTCTGTGTTTTTATGTAGTGGAATCAAATCTCTCAAAGAGTTCTGCCCCCCTGGCCACCCACCCCCACCCTGACTCCCTTCTCAGAACCTACCCCCCACAACCCCTTACTTACCTATTGGTCCTCCAAAAATGATCAGCACATCCTGCTGCTTCCAAAGCAGAACAAGAAATTACTGGAAACAAGGTAACTTGCTTATGGCCTTCTAATGTGTTTTGAACTTTACTTGTAACGTCATCATTTTTACGTTTACAACATGCGCATCGCAAGGAACGTTGGGAAAAGCACACTTTGGAGGTGTGCCTCTCTTGCAATCCAGTGCTCCATTGAGCAGGCGGGGCGGTCCTGCACCAATGGGTGTGGAGTTGTAAATGACAGCAGTGGTCTTCGCTTCAAAGAAAACCACCGCTGTCATACCGAGCACCGCATCACGCCACCTCTAGCGCCACCGCCGCCCCACATCAATACCGCCTCCAAAGTTTTGGTGCCATGCTGAGCCCACCCAGTGTGGCAACGTTGTTGTTGCTGACGGGGTGCCCAATCCCAGTTAGCTCACGGCCTCCCCAAGCCATCTCTTCTGCCACGCTGGGAGCCCATCCCAGCATGGCAAGCGCAGCGTTTAGTTTGCCGATCGAGGTGCCCAATCCCCCATCGGCTCCTCGGCCCCCTGGCGTAGTTTGCCGATGGGGGTGCCCAACCTCGCCGGCCCTTGGCTCCCCAGTTATCTTCTGCCATGCTGGGAACCCACCCAGCATGGCAAATGTCCCACGCGCCTGTTTTTTTTTTGTACCTGTAAATCAAACGGTCCCACGGCACATCTCCCAGCCCTCCTCCCACATCCCGCACCCACCCACTGCGCACCCAGCCTCCCCCACCCCCCACCCTCATTTACCTCCAGAGCTCGGGTGACGATCTTCGGTGGACCGGGAACACGTCTGCACTCTTCAAAGCCGACCGCGAACTGAGGAAATGCCGGTAAGCTATATAATGGGCTAGATAGGGGTTTTCAACTTTATTGCATATCTCAGGCATTTTTTGGAATTTTTGCACCAAATTTTCAACATGGGGTTTTTGGGACCCCTTCTCATGAATGCTGTCACTGTCATGGCGTTATTCGGGCCCGAATGGTGATTTCGCAGTCTCTGTGCAGTCACTGTGCAAAATCACTGTTCGAGCCTGAACAGTGCCATGACAATGACATCACTCATGAGAAGGGGTCCCAAAAACCCCATGTTGAAAATTGTGCAAAATTCCAAAAATGACTGTTTTGACGAGCGTGCGTTGCGCAGTTCCTACGCACGCTCGTAGGTTTGCGAATTTTCAATATTTCTACTCCAGATTTTCAACATTGCCATTTTACCACACCTTCTTATGATTAGTACAGCTGTCATTTTTCACATCTCACCTAAAATGTGTTTCCGCCCATGTAGTGCACAATGGCGCAGTCGGTGTGTGAAATCAATGTATGGGACACATTAAGAAAATCACAGTGACACTGTTCATGAGCAGAGGTCTTAAGTTGCTGTGTTGAAAATTTGGTGAAAAATTCATAAAATGACTGTTTTATTAGTTCTTGCTACAGTTCTACGATGCTCGTAATTTCTGCTAATTTTCAATATTTTCATTCCAGATTTTCAACATTGCCATTTTACCACACCTCCTCATGAGCAGTATAGCTGTCATTTTTCACATCCTGCCCAAAATGTGTTTCCACCCATGTAGTGCACAATGGTGCAGTCGGTGTGCGAACTCAATGTATGGGACACATTAAGAAAATCACAGTGACACTGTTCATGAGCAGAGGTCTTAAAATGGCTGTGTTGAAAATTTGGTGAAAAAATTCCTGAAAATGACTGTTTTACGAGTGTGCATTGCACAGTTCCCACGCACGCTCGTAGGTTTGCGAATTTTCAATATTTCCGCTCCAGATTTTCAACATTGGCATTTTACCACACCTCCTCATGAGCAGTACAGCTGTCATTTTCACATCCTGCCCAAAACATGTTTCCTTCATGTAGCGCATAATGGCGAGTCGTGTGCTAACTCAATGTATGGGACACATTAAGAAAATCACAGTGACACTGATCATGAGCAGAGGTCTTAAATGGCTGTGTTGAAAATTTGGTGACAAAATGTACCTAAAATGACTGTTTTACGAGTGTTCATTGCGCAGTTCCTATGCACGCTCGTAAGTTTGCGAATTTTCAATATTTTCACTCCAGATTTTCAACATTGCCATTTTACCATACCTCCTTATGAGCAGTGCAGCTGTCATTTTTCACATCTTGCCCAAAACGTGTTTCCGCCTATGTAGCGCACAATGGGGGTAACAAAAAGGTCATGCTGAAAATTTATTGTGCAAATACCAGCAATCGCACAGGGCATTAGGGTAAGGCACCATACGTGCCAAACAGCACTGCAAATACCTGCAAGCGAACGTTTGGCATTGACAAATGCTTGTTTAACATCTGTGCACCAGATTTTTAATATAGTCTTTTTGGGACCTCACCTCATGAACAAGGTAGGTGACATTTTTCAAATCCCCCTAAAATATGTTCTTGCAGTCACTCCATGAAATCACCTTTCAGACAGGATTTTAAAAATTCCACGTTTTGATCATAAGATGGGTTCATAAAAAGACAATGTTAACATTTTGAAGTCACCATTCTAAAAAAAACAATGAGGTTATGAGGAAACCCTGAACATTTCAATGTTTACTCATAAGTTTGTGATTTTTGTAGATTTTACCCCCGAATTTTTCAACATAGCCCTCTTGTTACCCCACCTCATGAACACGATAGGTGTCGTTTTTCAAATCATCTCTGAACCATATTTTTATAGTCACTCCACAAAACCACCTTTTCAACAGAACTTAAATAATTCCACCTGTCATGATCACAAGGTGGGGTCATAAAAAGACTTGAACATTTGGGAACAAAATGTTAAAAAAATAAACTTATTAGGAAACATTTAATTTTTTTCAATGTTTACTCATAACTTTATATTTTGTGCAGATTTTTGCCCCAAATGCTCAATTAAGCACTTTTGTTACCCCACATGTAGAACATGACAGGAATCATTTTTACGTCTGAAGCATGTTTTCATAGCTGCCTGCAAAATCAACTTTCAAATATTATTTAAAAAATTCCAGGGTCCAGATATTCAGAACTTAGTCCGGGCTCTAAGTGTGTTTACCAATGCTAACCGGGCTTTGCATCTGATTTGTGGGTGGGGTCTATATTTAGACACCCCCACAGTGCAAGCAAAACCTATTAGTGCCTGAGCTCTAAGTTACTGCAGTGCCCATGCAAATAAGGGGGTCCTCTATGTATATGGTGCAGCGGTATATTTAGATGTTTGCACAGGTGGTAACTGCCACCCAAATTAATGCATATTACTGCCTTTGCAAACCCCAACTTAACAAGGCACAAGGCCCTGGTGGCGGGCAAAGAGAATGAAACTGCTTGCTCTGGCCAGTCGAAGCAGTGATGTCCAAGTTGTCCAGTGGCATACCCCACCATCCTTTTGCTTGCTGCTGTACAAGGAAGTAAGTCCCTGGTGTCTAGTGGCACCCCTGGCCTCCGATCCCCATCTATATCAAAGATTAATGTTCCCTGGTGTCCAGTGGTACCCCCTGCCCTCTGATCCCTGTCCCCATAAAAGTTAAATATTCCCTGGTGTTTAGTGACACCCCCAACCTCTGATCCCTGTCCATGTGCAAGCGTATGCAGTCCATGGTGTCTAGTGACCCTGCAAAACCAGCCCCGAGCAACCCACCCTGCCACCCCTCCCTTACCTCTGTCACCGGTGTTGCAGATCTGATATGGGGACCAGCACAACCCTCCTCTCATCACCTTGGCTGCCCACCATATGAACTGAGAGGGAGCGCACATCTTGAGTACAGTAAAGGGAATGCACGTACTGTCTACTATATGGCCTAGGCAATGAGAGGAGGGCTGTGCTGGTCACCATAATATCAGATCTATATTTCTAACAAGAAAGAGGTAAGGGGGTGTTATCAGGGAGGTTTGCTTGGTGCCAGAGGTGTGGGGGGCTGCTAGACACCAGGAACTGCTTCACTTGTTCGAGGATGGGGATCAGAGAGTGGGGGTACCACTAGACACTAGGGAATATTAATCTTTGACAGGGACAGGGATCAGAGGGTAGGGGTACCACTAGACACCAGGGAATACAATGTATCATGCAGGGACAGGCATTCAGGTAGTGGGGGAGGGGTGCTCAGTACCATGCCAGACATGGTGGGTGGCCACAGGAGAGGTGCAAACCTGCCACTGCTTCCCATGCAAAATAGCCCATAATGGACATTCATATGGTTCCGTAGTGCCTTGCGTACCTAATGGGTTCATTTGCATGGTGCCAACAGAATATTTTGCTGGGGCTCCTGGCTCTGTCAGGTCTGGGGCACTCTTCTTTGTACTTCCCAAATCCACATTGTAGCATCCCCCTATATTCAGTCGGATAGCACCAGTGAGCTATTCAACTGAATATGGCATCCCCAGGGTCACGGGCATGGGCAAGTGCAGCCAAACCTGTACACTTCCCTTTTGCCCATAGTCCAATATTGGGCCCCATCTGGTTTGATCATAAGCTTGGATCATAAAAAGACTATGCTGAAAATGTGGGGTCAAAATGACAAAAAAGAATGAAGTTGTAAAGAAAAATTGAATTTTTCCAGTGTTTACTTTGCTATTTTTGCACATTTTGGCCCCACAGTTTGAATGCAGCCCTTGTGTTACCCCAGCTCATAGCAATGACAGGTGCCATTTTTCAAATCCCCTCCAAAATACGTTTATTTATTTATTGAATACATGGAGAAAACACCTTTGCTCTAAAGCTCATTTAAAAAGATTCTGTGTCAGCAATAAAACATGACATACATTGCATAACAGTGGAAAAAAATACAAATTGTGGAACAGATAGTAACACTGCCTGAGGTACAAAAAACAGATGGTACAAGGGGGTACATAGTCAGACAGTTACAGATAATGCAAGACTAGGTATCCAATAATTATGCTTCTTACAACCAGTAGGCATGAAGGCAGACTGTGGAGTTCGGTAGGATACAGAAGAGGGAGTTAAGGTAGAGTAGGGGAGAAGATTCAGCAATAAGATTAAGGTAGGATCTAGAAGAGGAGGTCTAGGCAGAAAACTGGAGGTGCAAGGGGAGGCAGAGAGGCGGGGGGGAATTGAGGAGTAGCTCAGGCGAGCCTTGTCGTTGACCGGTTAAAACTGAGCAGGGGACGGGGAAGGTGGTAGAAGCACAGTAGGGGGGTAGGTAGAGATGGAGGGGAAATAATCTAAGAGACAGGGTAGTAGCTCCCTTGGGAAATAAGAGGGGAGAAGAGCTAGGCTTCGTTAAGTAAGTGCAGGGCGCTTATCGGGGTCAGTAAGGTGGGCAACTGAGAGAGTTAGGGATCACAGATGCACTTATTGTTAGTGGTCTTCAGAAGGGCCCTTAAATTAGTCTTAAATTGGCCAAGTTTAGTGCAGGACTGTAGATTGGGACTTGGGGAGTTCAGCCATTTGGGGGCTGTATACCCAAAGGATTGTTTTTGGAGTTGTTCAGCAAAATCACTTTTTGGATGGGATTTTAAAAAGTCCACCTGTCTTGATCTTAAGGGTGTGTCATAAAAAGACTGTGTTGAAAATTTGGGGTGAAAATGTCAGAGGCCACTGAAAATGAGATATTGCCTCTGAGTTAGTCTATCCTGGGTAAGTAGTTTGTAAAAATGGGTAAAAGCAGGAGCCCCACTGAAAGTTAGATATTGCATCTCTGCTGTGCAAGCTTGAGTCAATATAATCTATAAATGTGTGAAATCAGAACACCTTTGAAAATTAGATATTGCATCTCTGCTGGGCTACCCATGGTAATAATATTGCAAAAATGTGTAGAAGCAGGACCCCATTAAAAATGAGATATTACATTTTATCTGGTGTATTCTGTGTAAATATGTAGTAAAAATGTGCAAAAGCATGACATGAGTACAGCAAAACCTCACTGAAATGTACATTTATGCTGCTCTGTCCTGGGAAAAATATACTGTAAAAGCTGGACCTGACAGAAAATGAGGAATTGCATCTCTGCTGGGCTATCCTGGATAAATACATTGTAAAAATTGGTAAAACCAGGGCCTAATCCAAAATGAGATATTGCATGTCTGCTGTGCTGTCCTAGGAAAATAAAAAGTTAAATGCATCAAAGCAGGACACCAAAGATAACTAGATACCTCATCTCATTTGGGCTTTCCTGGGAGATACTGCATCTAAGCTGATCTGTCCTGGAAAAATATACTACAAAAGTAGGACCTCACTGGAAATGAGATATTGCATTTGTCTCTACTATCCTAGTTAAATGCAGTATAAGCAATGTGTAAAAGCAGGACACCATTACAACTGAGATATTGCATCTCATCTGCTCTGTCCTGGATAAATAGTAAAAATGTACAGTCAGACCTGGTTAATCCATACACATTTGTGTTTGCCAATTTTGTTACGTAATGCAAATCTATGTAGTGACCAGACAGTGATAATAAAGAGGTCTATAGCCTAACAAAAAATCTGCATGCAGTGTTTTTCATTCAGATAATCAGACGTATGGATTAACAAGGCACGGATTAACCAGGTCTGACTGTATTAAAGCGAGACCCCCTTACAGCAGAACTGCACTGAAAGATGTGAATCTATGCTAGTCTATTGAAGCTTGAATCCAAGGAAAGTGAGAATTTGCCTCTCATATAGGCTATGCTGAATAAATACATTATAAAAATGCATAAAGGCTGAACCCCCACTAGAAACGTGATACTGCATCTGTGCTGTGCCATGCTGGGTAAATACAGTATAAAAATGAATAAGAACAGGATCCCAGCTGAAAACAAAATATTGCATCTGAAGTGTATTGTCCTGTGTAAATACATTGTAAAAATGTATCAAAGCAAGACCCCTTTGAAAATGAGATATTGGACGTGATTCTCAAAGGTCGGCACAAGCTACACCAAAGGCTGCTTGCACCAATTGCTGGTGCACCAGGGACCCTGCGCCCGATTCTCTATCGATTAGTGTCCGGCAGCAAAGTCCTGCAGTTTGCAGCAACTGTGGCCTTGCACCAAACAGACAATGTATTTGTGAGGTTTGCCACAAGCTGCAGGGTAGACAGGCGACAGCTGCGCCCATGGAAACTGCCTGTGTCTAGTGGTCCCCCAATCCCCAATGTTCCCCATTATATATATTCATACATCTTTCCCTGGTGGTCTAGCTAACCCCCCTTCCTATCCCTGATCTTGCCCATAAATTATCATGAATCATTCCCTGCTGATCTAGTCTAGTGGACCCCTCCTCCCTATCCCTGATCTCCCCCCATAAATATTTATATAGCTTTCCCTGCTGGTCTAGTGGACCCCACACCACCTCACCCCAGCAGGCAGTGCCCCACCACACTGCTCCCCCCATCCCATCTCCTTGCCGGCTACCAGCCCAGCCCTCCACTCTCCACCAAGGACAGCCACCATCTAAGCTGCCAGGGAGCATGTACTGTATAAAGCACATGCCTACTGACAGCTCATTCAGTGGACAGCCATGGTGGAGAGCGGAGGGCTGTGCCAGTCAGCAGCTCAGAGATGGGATGGGGTGGAGACTGTGGTGGTGGGGCACTGCCTGCTGGGGTGGGGGGTCCACTTGACCACCAGGGAAAGATATATAAATATTTATAGGGGAGATTGGGGATAGGGAGAGGGTCTGCTAGACCACCAGAGCTGTGAGTAATTTTACTAAAAAGGGAATTGGGGCTGAGGGGGACCATGGTGCAAGTTCTCTTCTGTCCAGGGAGGGATCTGGGGGTGGCACATGGTCTCTAACCCTCCCAGAGAACACACTTCTAAGTACCCTGGCTGGTCTAATGGTACTCAGAAATTTGTCCTTTGGGAGGGTTTCAAAAATCCTGAATTAGGGGATATAGCAGGCTGCATCCGCTGCAAGCCTCCTAGCACCATGCCGCAGCCCATTTTGTGCTGCAAGGCTGGTGCAAGCCCCCTCTGGTGCAGGCAGCCTGCATTTGATGCAGGCTGCTATTGTGAATTGCTCCTGGTGCATCTTTTGGTGCAATCCACACCTTGCACCATTCCTTGTGGTGCAAGCCCCTTGCGGCATTGAGGGGGGGCTTTAAGAATTGGGACCATTGCATCTCAGCTGGGCTATTCTGGAAAGATACATTTTAAAAATGAGTAAAAGCAGGCCTCCACTGAAAACAAGGTATTTCATCCCAGCTGTTCAATCCAAGGTAAAAACAGTTTAAAAATGGGGAAAAGTACAATCCTACTGAAAATGAGACATTGCATCTCATCTGGTCTGTCCTCAGTAAATGTATAGTAAAAATGTGTAAAAGCAGGTCCCCAGTACAGCAGACTCCCACTGAAAGTGTACATCTAATCTGGTCTGTCCTGACAAATTTATATGGTAAAAGCAGGGCCCCCACTAAAAATGAAATGTTGCCTCTCTGCTGGGCACTCTGAAGAAAGAGGGGTTACTAGTGGGGTACCGCAGGGTTCAGTACTTGGTCCAGTCCTTTTTTAATGTCTTTATAAGTGACATTGCAGAGGGACTGGAAGGAAAAGTATGCCTCTTTGCAGATGACACAAAGATCTGTAACAGGGCCTACCCTTTTCAGTCTCTTCCTAAACACCCTCCCTAGCTCCTGCACTGATAAAATACTTCTATACGCTGATGACGCTGTCATCATCGCATCACATTCGGACCCACTCTTGCTCCAAAGCACCCTGCAACGCACCTTCAGCCAAGCAGAAAAATGGTTCATCATCCATCGGCTAGTCCTAAACCTGAAAAAAACGAAATTGATGCTTTTTGCACACCGACAAAACAACTCCAGTGATTCTCCCCTTCTCATCACCCCCAGCACACTCCACCCCCTTGAACAGGTAGCAATCTACAAGTACCTGGGCATCACTTTCGACTCAGGCTTTACCTTCCATACACATTTAAAAGCTCTGTCATCGGCCATGAACTCCAGGATTGGTCTCCTCTATCGCCACAAAGACTGCCTCCCTGAGTTTGCCTTAAAACTGGCCATCACCTCCTCTGTGTTGTCTCTGGCAGACTATGGACTCCTGACCTATGCAGCTGCAGACCCTACCGCCCTTACTAATGTTCAGACCTCAATTAACAAAGCCTGCAGGCTCCTGACCGGTGCCCATAGCAGAACCCACACATGTCTACTATATTCTGCCTCGAATATACTCACCTTTGAGGAACGGCTGAAATACCACACTGCCTGCTGGCAAAAAATACCCTATCTGGGCTATGCCCTCCAGGGGTCACTACATCCCTGCAACAGGCCACCCGGCTGGCACTCACCCATAATTCCACTAAAGCCACCTTCCTAGTACCTAGAGCTAGGACTTCACTCTGCCAAAGATCCTTTCACCATAGAGCACCTGTCTGGTATAATTCTCTCCCTGTGCACATCACAGACATCCCCAGAACTGGCCAGTTCAAAATAGCCCTTCGAAAATACCTTATTGATAATCGGAGCTGTAACTGCCAATAATTGGAGCTGTATTCTGTCCCAAATAGTACCTCCCAGAGTACCCTGGGATCTCACAGACTACTAAGCACTGGTCTCTATTGCAGAGTATGATTATGCCTTGTATAGTTAAAACAACTTGTGTTTGCTTATTTACTCCTGTATCTCACTTGTATTGTTACCATTGTCTAAACTTCACGATTGTTTGTTCACCCTCCCTACGACGAGATAGCTTAGTAAATGAGTCTTTGACTCAAAGGTTGTAAAACTGATTATCCAAAATAAATAAATAAAACACAAGAAGGTGTAAAAAGGATGAGAAGAGACTTGGCAAGGTTGGAGGAATGGTCAGAAGTATGGCAGCTTGGATTCAATGCAAAGAAGTGCAAAATAATGCACCTGGGAAACAAAAACCCAGGGGAAGATTACACAGTCCAAGGAAAAATCAGCACTCTTAGCCTGTTAATCAGATAAATCCAGGTCTGATTCCAAAGTAATGCAAAAGTGAACTATTTATTATATAAAAGGAACAAAAATACCAACAGGCACGCTAATCATACAAAGAACAAACTTGCCCCAGCGCTTCGACTCACAAGCGAGTCTTCATAAGGGGTAAAGGTTACATATAGACAATGCCCTTATATTGTATATTTAATTAGACACAAATTATTATTCAATCATTCAATTAATCCTGCAAATACCAACACCTGTGAAAGTTGAAGACTCCCTTCCACTTCTAATTCAAGCTATGTTCAGTGCAATTTCTGTGCTATAACACTAGATGGTGCTATTACATTATAGCACATACATCTTTAATAGAACAACACTCGTAAGTATAAGTAACTGAAAGCACTGAAATATAGATTATCAATGAATGAAAAATGTACACATGAATGAATGGAAGATGGAATGAAATGAAATGAAAGGACCAAACCTCCAGCAACACAAAATATTATTGCAAGGCAGCCAGGATGGACCAAATAAAGGACCTCATAGTAAATGAGTACCAGGTAGCTGGAGGAAAGTCAGGTGAAATGAAAAATGAACCTACAGAAAATAAGAGAGAAAAAAGCATTAATTTACAGTATGTTACATTGCACATCTAACATAATTCTAAATAATCCGTAAAAAAGCTCAAAATCAACATTATATGCTATAAAGGACTCTGCATAAATTAGCTAACTTGTTACTTAAGAAAGGGTTTTAAATCCCATTTGTCATTCATTCCCTGAGGTTTGTCACTACGTAAAATGTGAATCCAGAAGCTGTCATGTTGTAACAAGAGAGTAGATCTATCCCCTCCATTTTTTACCCAGGGGAAGATTACATAATGGGGGGGGGGTAGTAACAACAACAAAAATGGAAAGGGACCTGGGGTAATTATACCAGATGACCTTAAGGTTAGCAAGCAATGTCAGAAGGCAGTAGGGAGGGCTGGGGGGATACTGGGATGTATAGCGAGAGGCATCACCAGCAGAAAACAGGAAGTTGTTATCCCTCTGTACAGACAGCTGGTGAGACCCCATCTGGAGTACTGTGTCCAGTTCTGGAGACCCCATCTCCACAAGGATATAGACAGGATGGAGGCAGTCCAGAGGAAAGCAATTAAAATGGTGCAGGGTCTGCAAGAGAAGACATACGAGGGGGACTAAAGAAGATTAATATGTATGCCCTTGAGGAAAGGAGGGGGGGGCATGATAGAAACTTTTAAGTACCTCAGTGGAATCAACAAATTCCAAGAGGGTAGCATCTTTCAGAAAAAAAGAGATGTGCAAGAACAAGGGGACACAATTTGAGGATAGAGGAGGGACAGCTCAGGGGCAATGTGAGGAAGTATTTTTTCACAGAGAGGGTGGTGGATGCATGGAACAGCCTTCCTGAGGAGGTTGTGGGGTCTAAAACTGTGGGAGAATTCAAGAATGCATGGGACAGACATAAGGCAATTCTTGTGGGGGGGTAGGAAGAAATAGGCCGTTGATTAACTAGGATCTGTGGCCTATCCTGTAGGTAGGGAAATGGGCAGACTAGGTGGGCCAAGTGGTCCTTATCTGATGTCAGAGTCTATGTTTCTATATTTCTACGTTTCTATAATGGCTAAATGGATTGTAAAAATGGATAAAAGCAGGACCCCGACTGAATAGGAGATATTACATCTCAACTGTACTTATCTTGTGTAAATACAATCTAAAAATGTGTAAAAGCAGGACCCTATGGAAAATGAGATATTGCATCTCATTTGGTCTGTCATAGCTAAATATACTGTAGAAATGCATAAAAACTGGACCCCAGTATAGCAGAACCCCACTGAAAGATGTGCATCTATGCTGCTGTATCCTGGAGAAATATACTGCAAAAGCTGGACCCCACTGAAAATATGAAATTGCCTCTTACCTGGGCTGCTGTCTTAAGTAAATACATTGTAACAATGGGTAAAATTCAGGACCCCATTGAAAACGAGATATTGCACCTCATGGCTATCATGGGTAAATATATTGTAAAACTGTGTAAGAGCAGGGCCACTATGACAGAACCCCACTGAAAAGGAGATGTTGCATCTAAGCTGATCTGTCCTGGAAGAATACATTGTGAAAATCATCCCCACCACCCATCCTGTAGTTCAGTGTGCTTATGCAACTGGATGAGATGATGGTTGAGTAACTTGATTTGTTTTGTGGCTTTCAACCTCTCTATCCATGGGATATACCACCCTGTAGGGGTACAATGCAAGGAACCCTAGAGGAGGGTTCCCCCCTACAGGTGCCGCGGGAATGATTGCGTCAGCTAAAGGTAGGTTAGGAAGAAGCTCATGGCTAAGAGAGATGAGCCACTGGAGGAGGAGGGGAGGATGGTGGGCGATGAAAAATGAATCCTGGCGAGGCCCAGGATGTGTGACCTTTTAAGCCCGATGGGGGAGTGACATTGTTGCTCTGCCCGTCGAACCTTGGGCTTCCCCTCCTACAGGTGCCGTGTGAATGATTGTGTCAGCTAAAGATAGGTTAGGAAGAAGCCCAAAAAGAATATCCAAGGTGTCAAGCTTTTGAAGAGGTGAGGATGATGAATGAATTCTGAGAAGATGATAAGGGCTGACTTCCTAAAGATAGAGGGGAAAGCCAGGGCCACCATCCGCCTCCATCCAAGAGCGGAACCTAACTAACTAACTAACCGAAGAAAGCACTAACTCTAGCTAATATTATGACCATTGGCACAGAGGAGAGAAAAAAAAAACCTTTGAGGAGGAAACCTCTGGGGATCCAAGGCCTAGGCCACCTTCCCTCCAGGCTGACGATGTTTTATTTGAGGACGTGTGTCAGTAAAGAGAATGGTTAAATAACAAGGGATATAAGTAGGGTGGGAATATGAGTAGGGAGGATGATGACAGGATAGGGGGGAAAAAAAAAAAGAAAGCACAGATCGAAGAGGGAACAGATCGAGGAGGGAACATGAGGCTGCAGGGACCCAAGATGGGTATGCTCGAGTAGGCGATGGGAAGGAGTAGATCCATGTAGAAGTCAGAGGAGCAAGGGGTATCCGGATGTGCACACGAGTAGACCGAGGATAATGCAGACTGGCTTGATTGAGCGATACGAGTGAGTGGACACTGAGGCCAATAATACATGCCTGAAAAAGCAATGTGAAGAATTATACCCTGAGGTTGGAGTCAATGAGGTAGTATAGAATTCAATTATAGGAATGCTTGAGTAAGCGATGTAAATAGAGAAACCTTGAGGTAAGGATGAGTGAATGATGACCGAAGTTATGAACCTGATACATGCGGCAGGATGGCCGCGGGTCGATGAGTCATGATGGGTAATCCCAAAAGAAATATCGATTGCAGGCCTGGATTGGAGGGAATCTTTGATGGCCGATACTGAATGTGAATAAGAGGAGATGGGAATGAACTTGAATGAAGGCAGCATGCTCAATACAACGATGTAAGTAATGAGGCTCTTCAAAAGGAGGTAGACACCAAGACCAAGAATGCATGTCTGGAACCAGAGGGTATGCGAACCAGAGGGTACACTCAGGATGAGTGATCGAGAGGAGCCAAATTGGACGATGTACAATGAGGAGTGAAGCCATGATTGGAGAGAAACCATAATGGCCTGGATGAGAATAGGCTTAAAACTGATGACGGTAACATAGGAACAAAAGAGGTATGATGCTGGATTGAAGCCATCGAGGCTAGTGCAGGAAAGCAAGGTATGAAAGGATGAATGACGGTAGGGAGGTCAATGGGGTGGTGTAGGACCCAGCCGATATGGGATGAGAACTGCAGCAGGATGAGTCAGAGGAGGTGGCATATGAGCATAGGAGCCATGATAGGTATGCCCAAAAGAAATATCGATAGCAGACCAGACAGAGCAAGTGAATATCAGGAACACTGGACAATGGTGGAGAGTAGCCAGCTAGCCCTTAGCAAAGGGAGACGGACAGGAAAGCATGGCCGTGAGAGGAGACAGAATCAAATTGAGGTAGCAGGGAAGCAATGGACAGTGGACGAAGAGGAGTAACGCCATGAGAGGATGGAATCCTGATGGCTTGAAGGCTGGAACAGAGGGAAGGTGATGGTAGGATAGGGAAACACCCCAAAAAAGGAATGAGGGCGCAGTAGAGGAAGTGATGAGAAGGACACAGAGCGAGTAGGTGAAGCAAAGGAGGAGACTCAAGTAGATGGAGGATCGATGACTCGAGCAGGAGATCTGAAGGAATCAAAACATTGAGGGAAGAGAAATAGATGGGGGGGAGACAAGAGGATCCCAACACCATGAATACAGTATGCAGCAAACTACACAGCCTGAACAGCACAGTGCAAATGCATTTTTTTTTTGTTTATTTTTTGTTGATCTTTCAAAATGTCCACAAAGTGCTGACTGAACATTTAAATTCAAGTGAGCAGATATATAATGGTCACAACAAGTTGCAACTGAAACTAGGGCACTGAAATGAGAAGCCAGCATCATAGTAAAAGCATAACGCTATGTCTCCACCACCCCACACACCCTTGCAACATCTTTATTGCAATAAATGCAAGGGAGCTGAATCAATGCTGGCAAGACAGATTGACTGGCAGAATAATGGGGCTTGGAAAAGCTCCAAATGCACTCAGTGCGATGCATAGAAGAGCAGAAAATAGTAAAACCCCCAAATGGGAAACAAGAAATGAGAATGCACACTTACCCCTGAAAGTAATCACTGTAGGTTCGCACAATGTCCTACAAGGCAAAGGGGAACAGACATGGAGCCAAAGGATGATGTGAGGAGAGAGACCAATGGATGCAGAGGAAACAGAGCTGCAAGGAGCGGCGGCAGCTGAAAGAGCAGGAGACATGCCAAATGCTGCAGAAGCCCTGGAGAGAGTAAAGTCAAGTTGGTTGTGGCAGGCTGGAGAAACGCCAGTGCAGCAGAGCTTGGTCAGAAAATGAGGTGGGCCAGGGAGAGCAGGCTGAGAGGGAAAGGGAAGAACAGAGAAGCAGAGGTGAACCGGGGGTGATGTTGCACCTCAGAGCCAGCAAAAAGTAAGCAGTGGCTGGAGGCAGGAACGGCAACGCAAGAATGAGGAGGAAGGAGGTACGGGGAGGAATGAAGAGAAAGGGAAGGGGAAACGATGGAGGGACGAGGACGCACAGAATGTGCTGCAAGAGAGGTGAAGGTAGGGTTTAAATGAGCAGTGACATAAGAAAGGAGGGGTTGAGTGATGGGCCGCGAAACTGCTGACAGGTAGGGAATGCAGCTGGAAAGATAGAGGGAACCAGCGGGAGTCGGGGAAGCCCCGGTCCCACTGGAGAACAGCAAAAATGCAGGGTAGAAGGAAGGGACGAGTGGCGAGAGACCTGGAAAACAAGCGAGGAACAGAAAAATCCAGCGGCTGAAGGCAACCACATGAACACAGAGAGACAAGTCAGAAATGGCTGAGCAAGGAAAAGTGGCGCCTTCGGCCACAATAAAAAACAAATCCTGGCAAGACCCAGGATGTATGACCTTTTAAGCTCGATAGGGGAATGACATTGTTGCTCTGCCCATCAAACCTCTGGCTTAAAGCCCTCCCATTGTCTGGAATATTCCTTGTGGTCTATTTGTAAGGGCATCGGACTCCCTCTTGACCCACCTGCTCAGGACCCTCCTGCTCACACCTCCCTCATCCTTGTCACATAAGCCAAACAACAGTAACAGTGACAGCAGCCGGTATCACTGCCTTGTCTGCCTGCTGCCTGGCCATCAGTGAGCATCTGTAAGTATTAAACAAACAGCTGTTTCTGCACTACTTATGCTCTCTCACTGCCAATCAGATGGCCTTTCTACAATGTGCACAAGGGGTTGGGAACACTAGACCAACAGGAATATTCAAAACAGCTACAGGATGGCCACTTGTGGAGCTGTGTGTGCATTTTAATGTGCCCATAATGGGCATGCAAATGGCTGATAGCGTATTGCATGCCCAAGGGACCCATTAGCATATTGCGGCTCACCATGACATACTGCAGTACTGCACTACCTCGTTTGGGCCATGCCATCTCCATTGGGCTCCTGTGAGTCATATTAAGTCTGAGGCTGTGTTAGCATTGCACATAGTCACTGTGTACTGCACCAACATGGCCTCGTATTTAGACAGCACCCTCCAGTCAGAGCACAGTAATTGCCTGAATATTGGTCCCAAGCCTGCCATGTGCTAAGTGCCAAACAGCACACATGCCCAGCACTAAATATTGGGGCCTATACTTCTCTTTATCCCATGGAACTCAAGATCCCAAAACGATGGCTACTGGGACTTAAAGTGCATTTACAGTCACCCCACTGTTGCACTGCCATCTGTGGCACTCATCTGCCACTCCACTCCCACTGCTGGTGACATCCATTGACATGTTCATCATTCTGCACCATCACAGTGTCCATCTTTGTTAGACTGAACTTCCTACAAGGCAGCACGAGTGGTACAGAATACTCCGAGGCTGCAATTGTGTAGGTGAAGCAGCATGTTTAGACTCTTCAAAAAAATACCTGCAGCAGTACAGTCACACCAAAACAGGGAATGCTCTGCACCACAATGGAGTGGTTTGCAACACTCCAGCAGGTATTTTCACTGCCAGATTTACACTGGTGTAACTCATCAAGTAGTAAAAACACACCTTTTGAAAGGTCAGCCCGTAGCCTCAAGATACTGTTGTTCTGACTTGTAACAGCATGCAAGCAAATGTGTGTGGCATTGACAAATGCTTGTTTAATTTGTATATTATGTGTAAGTATGGGCAATGAGAGGAAAGAAAAATATTTAGTTATTTTTTTCTAATTTAAGGGAATTTTATTTTTATTGCCTGGTTGAAGGTGTTTAGTGAGTAAAGGTGACAGCCATGTTTGTGATGCCAGTCAAGTCTAAGTGAAATAACCCATGAATATCCCAGCTTGGGAAAAACGTTATAACACTTTTCAGACTGTGTGGTAAAAGTCTAATAATTGCAAGGGTCTTGACAGCAACTGACCAATCAGATCAGTGATTTTTTTATGTTGGCTTGCATGCACATGCTCAAGCAACATCTTGTGATAGTAGCACTGTAGTAGCACTTTCAAAGGTGTGTGAGTGTTGTGGCAAATCCAGGGGATGTTATAGTCAGTGTGTCCCTCAGCCGCCAACCACTGAGCATGCTGCCGATGACAGCAGTTTCAGAGAGTGCCACCAACTTGAAACAAATGCATCACTGCAATGAGAGACAGGCTCATTATTGCAGCGGCAGATCTGACACGCCTCCATTACGTGCCGTTCCTGGTGAAACATTTCAATAAACATGGCAACGGCTCTCGCTGACCACCTCTCACAATCCCTAGAAAGCCGACTTCAGGGGTGCCCAATCCCCCTGTCAGCTTGCCCCCACCCCAGTTCAATTTGTTTGCCGATGGGGGTGCCCAATTCCTATCGACATAATGTGTCCCCAGTTTCATTTGTTTGCCAACGGGAGGTGTCAAGTCCCCCTCGGCATCATGCCCCCCCACAACACAGACACACTTTCTTTGCCGACGGGGTGCCCAATCACCATCAGCTTCAGTCCCCCCCCAAAAAAACAGATGACTCACGGGGAGCTCACCCCAGTGTGCTCAAACGTATTTATGAAACCTCTAAAAAAAACTTCCTCCGACGTTTTATTTTTGTTTTTTTGTCCCTGTAAACAAGAAAACAGTCCCTTGTCATCACGATGCCCCTCTTCCCCCAACCCGCACCAACTCTCTCTGTACCCCACCTCCCCATACACCCCCCCTCATCCTAAACCTACCTCCAGAGGCCCGGTGCGGTGATCTTAGGTGGAGCAGGAGATGTTTGAACTCTTCAAAAGCCAACCGCGACCTGAAGAAAATCACGGTAATCTGTATAATGGCATCAATGGGGCGGGGGGCAACTTAGGTGGATATCTCAGCCATTGTTTTGACTTTTGGGTCCAAATTTTCAACATAGGGTTCTTGGGACCCCGTCTCATAAAATCAGTCACTGTAATTTTGTTATTCGGTCCCAAAATGTGATTTCGAGGTCACTGTGCCGAATCATCTTTTGGGACTGACTAACGAAGCGACAGTGTCACTGTTCATGAGGTGGACTCCCAAAAAGCCTATGTTGCAAATTTGGTGAAAAAATTACTGTATTACAAACATTGTGTTGTGCAGTTTCCATGCACGTTCGTAACTTCAAGAATTTTTTTATATTTTCACTCCAGATTTTCAACATTGCCATTTGTTCACACCTCCTTATAAATAGTGCATCTGTCATTTTTCCCATCCAGCCCAAAATGTGTTTTCACACATCTGGCACACAATGGCATGGTTGCTGTGGGAAATCAATGTTTGGGACAGATTAAGAAAATCACACTGACAGCGTTCATGAGGAGAGGTCCCAAAAAGCCCATGTTGCAAGTTTGGTGAAAAAATTTCAAAAAAGCCATGCGTTACCAGCGTGCATTGTGCAGTTTCTATACTGCGCTCATACCTCGCCAATTTTTATATTTTCTCGCCAGATTTTCAGCATTGCCATTTTGCACACCTCCTTATCAACAGTACAGCTGTCATTTCATTTCCTGTCAAACATGTTTTCGTACTTCTGGCACACAATGGGCGTGGTCGTTGTGCGAAATCAACTTTCGGGACAGAGTAACAAAATCACAATGCAACTGTTCATGAGGAGAGGTTCCAAAATACCCATGTTGAAAATTTGGTAAAAAAATTCCCAAAAATGACTGCATTACTGGCGTGCATTGCGCAGTATCTATGCACGCTCGTAAGATTGCAAATTTTTCATATTTTCTCTCCACATCTTCAACATTGTCATTTTTTTACATCACCTCATGAATAGTACAGCTGTCATTTTTGCCATCCTACCCGAAATGTGTTTCCACACCTGTGGCTCCCAATGGCGTGGAGGTTGTGCGAAATCACCTTTCAGGACTGAGTAACAAAGTGATAGTGCCACTGTTCATGAGGTGGGGTCACAAAAAGCCAATGTTGAAAATCTGGAGTGAAAATACCAACAAACACCTGGGGTGTTAAGGTTTCCAACCATACACCCACCCTGTAGAGACTGACAGGTATCGGGGACGTAACTTGGGTTCGTCGGCCATAATGTTCACAGAATTCTACCCCCACCCCTATCCTACAGCCACTGACAGGCATTGAGGTGTGCCTTGGGTTCTGTCACCCTAATGTTCACCCCATTCTCCTATATTGTACCCATCTCAGCTTATTTCCTTATGGAATGGGGTGAGGATAAGATCCGCAGACCCCAATTCACAACCTGACACCTGTCGCTCTCTGCAGGGTGG
Source organism: Neoceratodus forsteri (assembly GCA_016271365.2). NCBI lineage: Eukaryota > Metazoa > Chordata > Ceratodontiformes > Ceratodontidae > Neoceratodus > Neoceratodus forsteri. The sequence goes on along the minus strand of CM057449.1, from coordinate 1,695,813,014 downwards.
AGTAAGGTGGAATGGTGTAAGCGTTATGGCCGACTCAAAGCCACTCTCCCAAAGCCTTTCAATCTCTGTGGAGGGGGGGGGAGTGTTGGCATTATTTCAGTACTTCATTGCCATTCCTATTTTGCATTTCTAACTCCTGCACTACCAATGCCAATGCCAGCAAGCCAACATTCAGCATTGACAAATGCTTGTTTCTTACCCATTTTATAATTGGGATATGAACTCAGACCTCCCTGACTAGTGTTAAGGCATTCTACCAGCTGACCCATCAGATCAGCTGATTAGCTAATGCTTCCCATGATCACTTGCTTTCTCATATGATAAACTCTGCAGCTAGGAATACTGAGATGAAGGCATCAGAAACACAAATTGTAGTAAAAGGAAATCATATGGGTATTCAACCCAGGCCTCCAGATTACTGTCAAAGTGCTCTGACAGTCAAGCTCACAGGTTCACAATACTGGAGTTTATTTTTGAAATGCTGAAACAACAGAAAACATTCTGTGTGTGTGTGTGTGTGTGTGTGTGTGTGTGTGTGCGTGTGTATGTGTGTGTGTGTCATTAGCCATTCTTTCATGAGAAATTACTTCCTTTTCCTTAGGTAGTGTATGGTCATCAGCTAGTTGCTATGATTTCTGTATGAAATAGGACAAATTAAGTTAAAAATATTTACCAAAGTCATGAAAATGGGATGCACTACAGTAAGCATACGTACGTACGAACATACGAATGTGCCAGCAGAAACAGACCACCCAGTCTATTTAAGTCTGCTCAAGTGTGCAGCCAACACCCCTAGTTTGCAGCTGCCCCACCCCTTCCCCTTTGTTATCTCACTGCCACTCCCCGCCTCCCCCACCCTCACTCTCCCCTGTTCCCTATACCATGCCCTTTTGAAGCTGCTCACAGATTTACTTGATACCACCCATTCTGGTAGGGTGTTCCATTTTGCTACCACCCTCTGTGAAATAGTCAAGGTCCTGTGTTTTCTGCAATTCTGCGGTTGCAGCAGTGACCGTAGAAATCAGAGCTTGCTGCAGAAATCAGGAAAACCAGTCACTCAGCCGCAGAAATGCTAGCTATGCTATGCAATCACACAGGGCAAGGACATAGCTATTGATGCGTTAAGTATGCCATGGCACACATGCTCATTAGAAGAGGCAGTAAACTGATGCTGTCCACTGCAAAGCCGAAAAGCTAGTGGCTGCATGGCATCATTACTCATGCTGGATCTTGTTACATAACTCCTTCCAGCCAGTATTGTGTGTGTGTGTCGGGGGGGGGGAGGCTGACGCAATAGCAGCAGAGCTTGATTAGGTCCACAGCGGTTATGATTTGCTGCTGTGTATGTGTGGGTAGCTCAGCCATGTTAATTTTTATGTTTGCTTGCACGCATGTGCAAGAAACATAGTGCCATCATCCGAGTTTTCGGAGGTGTGGCAGCCCTCTTCCAATTCAGTCGATGTGTTTGCAGGCACGGCCGCAGTTCTCCACTGCCTGCTGGAGCTGTCTATGACAGCTCCAAAATGCAGTGGAGTACAGTTGAAAGGGGGAGCTATGCTTCAGTGAGCAGCGCTAAGATATCGCCTGCTCATGTGCGCTCCCCCTACACACACACACACACACACACACACACACACACACACACACAACATTCGCCCATTTTTATGCAACTATCACAGAAGTCCAACAAAATATTAAAAGTTACATGACCTTTGGAGGCGAATGAGATGAGAACTTATTTACCCAGCGACCTGGGTTCGGAAACGGACTCGGGTAGCTGGAGGGCCGGCCGGGGAGAGGAGGATCGAGCACCCAACGGCTGCTCTCCTCCTCTGGGGAGGGAGGGGATGCCTGTCCCGCAGCTTGACCACCACCCGGTGGACATGGGTGGTGTTGCAGGGGGGGACCGCATAAAGGGGTGGGAGGACGTGGGCTGGAAACCAGGCGAGTGTACATAGAGGCGCTTCCTTGGTCTCCCAGAGAGCTCACGTCCTGTGGGGGGGGGACAAGAAAATCAGGAAAAAGGACACCTGGCGTGAGGGAAAAGTAGACGGGTCCCTACTGCCCCAGATAACCCATAACTGGGCTACTAGTGGCCGCCGCAGCTGGACCGCCTGACGAAAGAATAATGGACTGGAGGAGGTGTAAAAGGGGGTCCTGAAGGAACTGGAAGTAATAAGAGCTGATAAAGCAATGGGGCCAGATGGGGTGCACCCCAGGGTCCTTAAAGAACTAATAGAGGTGGTGGCTGAACCTCTGGCTATCCTGTTCAGCCAATCACTGGAAACAGGGCCGGTACCCAAAGACTGGAGGACAGCAGATGTAGTCCCCTTATACAAAAGTGGGAACAAAGAGGAAGCAGGGAACTACAGACCAGTCAGCCTCACCTCGGTAGTGGGAAAGATCATGGAAGCACTACTGAAGGAGAGATTGGTGGAACATCTGGTTGTCAATGGACTACAGGACCCAAGGCAGCATGGTTTCACCAGGGGAGGTCATGTCAGACCAACCTCATTGAATTTTTGACTGGGTGACTAGGAGGTGGATCAGGAGGGCAGTGGACATGGCCTATCTGGACTTCAGCAAGGCCTTTGACACTGTGCCACATAGAAGACTATTACACAAACTGGGAATATGGGTGTGGGCAGGACAGTAGTGTGTGGTGGGTAGGTAACTGGCTGGGTGGCAGGACACAGAGGGTGGTGGTAAATGGCTGTCACTCCACAGAGGAAGAGTGACCAGTGGGTACCACAGGGATCAGTGCTGGGAACGTCCTATTCAACATCTTCATCAGTGACATTGCACAGGATATAGAAGGCAGAATTTCACTGTTCGCTGATGACACAAAGCTCTGTAACAGAGTAGACACACCAGAGGGTGTAGACAGAATGAGAAGGGACCTGCAGAAACTTGAAGAATGGTCAAGGGTTTGGCAGTTGAGGTTCAATGCAAAGAAGTGCAAGATAATGCATATGGGGCACAAAAACCCTGGCACAATATATCAGTTGGGGGGTGAGGATATAGCATGCACTGAGCAGGAAAGGGATCTTGGGGTTGTCATCTCTGATGACCTCAAGGTAGGAAACAGTGTGACAAGGCATCAGGTAAAGCAAATAGGATGCTGGGATGTATAGGCAGGGGCATCACCAGCAGGAAAAGGAGGTCATAATTCCGCTATACAAGACACTAGTGAGGCCCCACCTGGAGTACAGTGTACAGTTCTGGAGACCATACCTACGTAAGGACATAGACAGGGTAGAGAAGGTTCAGAGGGGGCAACAAAGATGGTGCATGGGTTACATCACAAGTCCTATGAAGACAAGTTGAAGGAACTGAACATGTCTCCCTGGAGGAGAGGAGGAGAGGGGATATGATAGAGACATACAAGTATCTTACAGGGAGGAACAGGGTGCAGGAAAACACTATTTTTAAGCGAAAAAGATGTTTCAGGACTAGAGGGCATGGGATGAAGTTGGAGGAGGACGATTCGAGGAAACATGAGAAAGAATTTCTTCACAGAACGGTGGCGGACAAGTGGAACACCCTGCCAGAGGAAGTGGTGGGGGCTGAAACAATCACGGATTTAAGAATGCATGGGATAGACATAAAGGAATTCTAGAGGTCAGGGGTAAGGGGAAATAGACTTCTAGGAAAACAAACTGAACTTACAAGCTCAAATGGGCAGACTAGGTGGGCCATAGGCCCTTATCTGCCGACACTGTCTATGTATCTATGTATCTATGTATGGTACCCCCCTCCTCCTCGCCCGGGGGGGTTAGACCGAGGCTATATGGAGGTAAGTCCAAGAGTGGCACCACGGTGGTTACCCGGGGAGGGATTAGGGGAGTCCCCAGTCTAGGGATACCCGGAAGAAAGATCCACCACGCCAGGAGAGTAGGAGGGAAAAAAAAAGAAGAACTTATTCACGAAGGTATATTAGATAACACCCAATTACTTTTACCTCTCTTCGCACTTAAAGCTCTCTTTAATCCCAGTGAAGTGCTTAGCTATTTATGGGCTCCACTAAATGTGAAAAAGTGCCCTTAGTCTTTGGCTAGGACTGACTCACTTACCCCAAGTATAGAAGTAGCCATAGCCCGGGGTCTACTCGCCACACTGCTGCTGCTCCTGCTTGGTCGCATGGTCACTCACACCTGGCCGTCCTCCCTGCCTGCCCATCTACCCGAGGCGCGCGTGGGTCACTACTGCCTGTGAGGTCTTGGTTTGAACGGCTCCCACCTCTGCCGTCCTGTGACACACTCACCTCAACTCTACCTCCCAGCACCGAGCGCTCGCTTTGAAGTACCGCTGGCTGTCTCTCTCTCCCAATCATGGCGCAGCAAACGCAGAAAGGAGCGGCTCTCATCCAATCAAGGAGGCGGAATGGCAAGCCCAGCTGCCTAACAAGTTGCAAAACTCAGTTCTCGCGCCGGAGGAACTGCCCTGATGCACTCTGCCTCCTTTACTTGACACGGTTGTCCTTCATGGCCGGATTTACCTTTACGCAGATTATGCCATGGCATAGAGCACCTGCTTCAGGAGGGCCCCCACAACATTGTATTTTTAGGATTTACTTCCCTACCCAGCCGACCGCGGCTGCCGACTGGCTGTACAACTTGCCATACGGGATCAAGGCAATTGCCAAAATAAAAAGCAACCCCCCCCCACCTCTCAGTACTCTCAGTATGTCCAGGCGGCTCTGGCTCCACCTCTCACATCCACCCAGCCTGACGTGAACTCACCACAACAACCAACCATGTCTCATTAGAGGTCCTCTGAAGTGTGTCTACTGGGGAGCAGCGGGAATCTGTATGTGCATGCGTGCGGCATCATGGCGTGTTGTTGGTCAGGCAGCAGTGACATTCAAGGAGGAGGACGAGTGGACGATTATCGGCTGTTGAGGTCACAGTGGAGGGATAATTTTGCATGCCGGTGGTTTGCTTGGAGAGTCACAGACTCATCACTACCACACCGTCCAGCCAAGCATCTTCATTTTTTTTCTGTTGTCCGATCAAGGGATGTTGTCGTGTCCTGGTGCAGGCTGCGGTGCAGCATTGCATGTTGCTGCTGTGTAGTCAGAGTCTAAGAGTGCTGTTGGGGGGGGTGGCGGGCCAAGAAGAAGGCCAGCAGCCACCACACCAGGAGGTAACAGCCAGGTATGTGTTGTAAAATCTGATGCTTTCTGTTGTACTTGCACCAGTTAGAGAAGGTTTGGGATTTTTAGCATGGTGGGGGAGACCACATCTGAAAACAGATCTACCATTCTTGACCTCAGTTGCCTTGCATGACACTGTTGGTCTGGCTCCTGAGAGATTCAGTACAAACTGTCACTTAAGTGACATAAGGGAAGGAAGTGGGATGGGGATCTTTTTTGGGGGGTACGGAGCTGCTTGATGATGTCTCTCATTTAGGGGTGCAGTTAGACTGAAGCAATGAACGAATAGAATTCCACTCACACCCTTTTTTTTTTTTGTATTAAAAAACAAAACATTACTCTGAGAGAGACCATATGGCAATAGCAGTCAAGCCAAGCCTAGAAAAAGACAGTACAGTGAGTGATAGGTAACTGTAACTGTGGCAAGTCTGTGGTGTTCAGCTGCAATATATATGATGGCCTCCTGAGGGATGTTTATTTTCAAGTGTGATTAGGGACTGAAGACAAGTAGATGATCTTTCTTTCCTGTGCATCCTACACATTTTACTTCCTGCAATCTTGAGTACCCTGGTCGTTGCCGCCCTTCCAGTCCAGCACCACAGAATAGTGGGATGTTGGCATTTAAGGGCTCCCGGGCCACAAAATATGACTTGGAGTAAGGCCCCCACATCCATTAATCTGGGCCTGGTCCTTCCTCAGTGAAAACATCCAAACAGTTGACGTGGCAGACTGACATACTGTAGCTTTGATATCCGTTTGTCTTTTATTAAAAGCTGTAATGAAACAGTGTTATTCTTGACTTTGAGAGTCACACAGCTGCAAACCTTTTTTGTAGTCACATATTATCGGGTTTCTGCAGACGATCCTGTTTTGCAAGATTTTTAATACTGCAGATAAATGTCATCCGACCAACTGAAGCAAAATTAGACTATTCCTTTGATACAGCCACTCATGTGAAACCTGTTTACTTATAGCATTAATGTAGTGGTAATTATGCACTAAATTACAAATGCCTGGGTTATTGCGATATGTTTTGCATAATCCTTTTGAGTCGACGATTTCAGTTGTCGGGGCCCCACCCACCCCCACCCGAATCATTGGTTTAGGCTAAATATGTAAAAAGTTCCACAACAAGAAATATACCAATTTGCGTTATAACTCGCTGACATTTTCTACACCCTTATGTTCGGGGATGAGCAGCACCAAACGGTTGTAGTAACATAAACCACCCTCAGGTTGTGGTTTATAATAATAGTAGGATTAGGTGCTAAATGTATCGTCTCAAGTGAAAGGTGGACACACGGTCTAGTCGGTGTATTAGCTTTACAAACTTAAAGTCTTTCTATTTATGGAGCATGACAGAATTAAGTCAGTCCTGGGGGACTACGCCTTCTTGATAGTTATGGACATCCCTTAGATATACAGCCTATATGAAAGGCAAAATATGGATCAATTCTAGGGACACTGGGATAAGCTTAAAACAAGTGATTCTCTCTCTCTCTCTCTCTCTCTCTCTCTCTCTCTCTCTCTCTCACTCACTCACGCATGCACACACACACACACACACACACACACTCTCTCTCTCTCTCTCCTTGAATTCATGGCCCTGTTTATTTATGGGATCTCTGATGGGTTCGAGGTGATTGTGAAGCGTCAATGAGGCGTTTCTGACCAACCCCAAGGCAGGAGAGGGAGGAGAATGATGAATAGATTACCTTATGCTCCGAATAAAATGGACACAGTAAGCTGTGAAAACTGTAAACATGAGCAATCCTGATTCCAAGTGATCAGATTTTATAAAGACATCATGCCCCAGGTATGGTACTGTCCCTAAATCAAATGAAATGCGTGATGTGTTCCAAAACTTTTTTTTTTCTCCTCTGAAATTGTCTTTTGTCTATAAAAATAACAGTAACCTGTTCTTCGGTGAGAAATGCAAGCTCCAAATAGCCCACAAAGATTAATGAGAGAAGTTTTTCATTACAGAAAAAAGGTATAATCTGGAAAACCTTTTCGGGTCAAACACCGTCTCATCAAAGACTATGCATTTTTAAGTTTAAAAATGTAGTTTTAAAACAAAGATCAAAGCATTATTCCAAAGCGTTGAGCTGTCTGTTAAAACATTTTGGAGTAATGACAATGTAACTAAAGCTTGGTTTGGCCTGAATCATAATCTTTTTAAAAGTTAAAGCAATTTTCAGGAGAATGGCTTTCAGCAAGTGCTTTACATTATTCAGAACAGCCAAATAATGCTCTATTATAGCACCTGAATGCTGCCAGTCAGCCCAAGTGCAATTTGTGGAAAGGATCTCTGCCTTAAATCTCCACTTCTTTATAAAGAGGAGAATATAAAACAATTTCTTCACAACCCAAGCACGGAGCACGAAAATTGCTTCTCTTGCTGCAATCAGAACAATTTAGCTAGAGTGCAATTAGCACTATTAAATGTAGATTCTGCATAAACAAATTTGACTGAAACGCGACTGTGGGAAAGTGGGGTGAGAACCTCAGAAATATGAGCCGAAATTTTGTTTTTATTTTTAATCAAAGCAGGTTATAAAAAAGCTGCAGTTGATATTTTAACCTGGACTACTTGAACGCTATGAACATTTTTCAGCAACGGCTTAAAATTGTCAACACAGTGGCGATTTTAACTAAAATGAAAATGATCTGTTCAGTATGGGTGTTCCTATGTCTCCATTAATAACTATCAATAGATGGAAATAGTAGGGAAGAAACAGTAGAAATAATTGTGTGTGCCTGCTATGATGAGTATACAATAAAACTTCCAGGCCCCAAGTGAAACGTAGTCTTTCAGAATATATGTTAATCAAAAGGAAACCGAGGTTTTGAGAAAATAAAACCCAGACCACTTAAACAAAATTATTAAAGGTCCCCGGTCTGTTACATTTTTATGTTACTTGCACGCATGTGCAAGAAACATAGTGCCATCATCCGAGTTTTCGGAGGTGTGGCAACCCTCTTCCAATTCAGTCAGTGTGTTTGCAGGCGCAGCCACAGTTCTCCAATGGCTGCTGGAGCTGTCTATGACAGCAGTCCAAAATGCAGTGGAGTACAGTTGAAAGGGGGAGCTACACTTCAGTGAGCAGCGATAAGATATTGCCTGCTCATGCACGCTCCCCCTACACACACACACACACACACATATGCACACATACTGCGTGCTTGCCCCCCCCACGCACACACTGTATAGCTGATGGCGGTGCCCAATCCCCCGTCGGCTGTGCTGCGCTGCCCCCCCAAAAGAGTTCCACATGCCACGCTGGGTGCCCACCCCAGCGTGGCTATACATTGTATAGCTGACGGGGGTGCCCAATCCCCAGTCGGCTCCACTGTACCCCCCCAGAGAGTACAGGCTGCCACGGTGGGACCCCACCCCAGCGTGGCAACAGATGCTATCACCGACGGGGGTGCCCAATCCCCCGTCGGCTCCACACCCCCCCAAACAGCCATCCTTGTGCCACGCTGGGAGCCCACCCCAGTGTGGCAAATGTCCACGCGTCATCCTTTTAAAAAAAAACCTGAAACCTAAAACGGTCCTCGCTGTCTCTGCCCCACCCACGCCCACCCACTGCGCACCTGCCTCCCCACATCCCCTTACCCCATACTTACCTCCGGACTCGGCGCGACGATTCGTGGATCAGAACACGCCTGCACTCTTCAAAGCCGATCGCGAACTGAGGAAATGCCGGTAAGCTGTATAATGGGATAGATAGGGTTTTTTCAACTTTGCTGCATATCTCAGGCATTTTTGGGAATTTTGGCACCAAATTTTCAACATGGGGTTTTTGGGACCCCTTCTCATGAATGCTCTCACTGTCATGGTGTTAATCAGGCCCGAAGGGTGATTTCACAGTCACTGCGTGAAATCACCTTATGGAACTGAGTAATGAAACGACACTGCCACTGTTCATAAGGCAGGCTCTCAAAAACCCTATGTTGAAAATTTGGTAGAAAAATTCCTAAAAATGACTGTTTTACGAGCGTGCGTTGCGCAGTTCCTATGCATGCTCGTAAGTTTGCAAATTTTCAATATTTTCACTACAGATTTCCAACACTGCCATTTTACCACACCTCCTTATGAGCAGTATAGCTGTCATTTTTCACATCTTGCCCAAACGGTTTCCGCTTCATGTAGCGTATAATGGCGCAGTCGGTGTGCAAAATCAATGTATGGGACACATTAAGAAAATCACAGTGACACTGTTAATGAGCAGAGGTCTTAAAATGGCTATGTTGAAAATTTGGTGAAAAATTCTAAAATGACTGTTTCTGATGTCGTTGCGCAGTTCCTACACATGCTCATAAGTTTGCAATTTTCAATATTTTCACTCCAGATTTTCAACATTGCCATTTTATTACACTTCCTTATGAGCAGTACGGCTGTTATTTTTCACATCTTGCCCAAAACTGTTTCAGCCTGCCATGTAGCGCCGTGAATGGCGAGCCAGTGCTAAATCAATGTATGGACAGATTAAAAATCGCAGTGACACTGTTCATGAGCAGAGGTCTTAAATGGCTATGTTGAAAATTTGGTGAAAAATTCCTAAAATGACTGTGTTATTAGTGAGCATTGCACAGTTTCCACGCACTTATAAGTTCATGACTTTGTAATATTTTCAGTCCAGATTTTCACCAGTGGCATTTTTCCACACTTCCTTATGAACGGTACAGCTGTCATTTTTCACAACATGGCCGAAATGTGTTTTCACACTTTCAGCGCAGAGATGCATGGTCACTGTGGGAAATCATTGTTTGGGACAGATAAAGAAAATCACAGTGACACTGTTCATGATCGGAGGTCCCAAAATGCCTGTGTTGACAATCTGCTGTAAAAAATCCCCAAACTAATTACATTATGGGCGTGCATTGCACAGTTTCTATGCACGCTCATGACTTCACCAGTTTTTTTAATATTTTTACTGCAGATTTGCAACATTGCCATTTTTTACACCTCCCCATGAACAGTACAGCTGTCATTTTTCACATCTTGTTCGGAATGTGTTTTTGCACCTGTGGTGCTAAATGCCGTGAGTCGCTGTGCATAAGCAGCTTTCGGCTAACAAACTGATATTGCCACTGTTCATGAGGTGGGGCACAAAAAAAACATGTTGAAAATTTGGAGTGAAAATATCAACGAATGCCTGAGGTGTTAGGGTTTCCAACCATAATGCCCCACCCTGTACAGAATGACAGGCATCAGGGGTGTGACTTGGGATTCTTGCCTGTAATGCTTATACCATTCCACACCCTGCAGCCAGTGAGAGGCATCGAGGTATGCCTTGGACTCTTTGGACCCAAACTTCACCCCATTCCCCTATACCGCACCCATCTCACCGTATTTCCTGATGGAATGGAGTGCGCATAAGGGCCAAAGACCCCAAGGCACACCGTGACACTTGTCAGTGTCTGCAGGGTAGGGTGTGGTGAAATGGAGTGGCCGTTATGCCTGACGACCCAAAGGCACACCCCAATGCCTGTCACTCTCTGCAGGGTGCTGGTGGGGTTGGCTTCAGTTCAATACTTCACTGCCATTCCTATTATGCAGCTCTGTAACCTCTACACTACCACTGCCAATGCCAGCAAGCAAACATTCGGCATTGACAAATGCTTGTTCATTGTGAGACTGCTCATGGTGCATGCTGAATCCTTGGAAGATGAATTTGGAAGGAAGAGCTGGAAGGCAAGCTGTAGTCAAGAAGTGTGAAGATTCAGTGGTGCCCGTGGAGTTGGAACTGATCTCAGTGTGGTGACAGGTATCAGAGGAGGAGCTGATTGCAGAAACATAGGGCTGGCATCAGACTGAACAGAAGACTCAGTCCCCACTGTTGGATATCTATCACAGTTTTGATTTGTGGGCTGCAGTTCTGTACCTGCAAGTGTGAGAGTAATTTCTTGGCAAATCTGAACCTGCAGCCTAAGTGACAGCATCAAGCTCAATTCTTAAAGAGGGTCAAGCTGCCCAGCTGCAGCAGAGTTGGGGACCAGGGTATACTAGAACTGGAGTAAACAGGTGTGGAAAAAATCAGAATTGAGAGTTTGATTGCTGCTATACATAAGTGAAATGAGGGTCACTGACTGAAGAACACCACCACCCCCTGAGTTGTGAGGAGAAGAGAACATGCTAACCAAGGTTACTCCAGCTTAATAAGAATGACTTGCTTGCATTTTTATGTTGCTTGCACGCATGTGCAAGAAACATAGTGCCATCATCGGAGATTTCGGAGGTGTGTCACCTCCTCCTCCAATTCAGGCAGTGTGCTGGCAGGCGCGGCCCCTGTAAGCCAATGCATTTTGGAGCTGTCTATGACACGCTCCAAAATGCAGTGGCATACAGTTGAAAGGGGGAGCTACACTTCAGTGAACAGAGATAAGAAGCCCACCGAAGCGTAGCTCCCCCCCCACACACGCAGGCATGCGCACCCCCACACCTACTGCATAGCCGACGGGGTGCCCAATCCCCACCGGCTGAGCTGCCGTCGCCGCCTCTAATTGTAGGTGCCACGCTGGGAGCCCACCTCAGCGTGGCAATGAGTCCTTTAGCCGACGGGGTGCCCAATCACGGCCGGCTGAACGCCCCCAATATTTCAGCCACGCTGGGAGCCCACCCCAGCGTGGCAAAACCGTCCCATCGACACGCCTTTTTTTTGTTTTAACCTGAAAACGAAACGGTCCCGCGGAGTGTCTCCCACCCTCCCACAACCCGCACCCACCCACTGCGCACCCAGCCTTCCCACCCCTCACCCCATACTTACCTCCAGACTCTGGCGCAATGATCTTCGGTGGACCGGGAACACGTCTGCACTCTTCAAAGCAGTCCGCGAACTGAGGAAATGCTGGTAAGCTGTATAATGGCCTAGATAGGGGGGTTTCAACTTTGTTGCATATCTCAGGCATTTTTGGGAATTTTTGCACCAAATTTTCAACATGGGGTTTTTGGGAACCCTTCTCATGAATGATGTCACTGTCATGGCGTTATTCAGGGCCGAAGGGTGATTTCATGCAGTGACTGCGAAATCACCCTTCAGGCCTGAATACCGCCATGACAGTGACATCATTCATGAGAAGGGGTCCCAAAAACCCCATGTTGAAAATTTGGTGCAAAAATTCCAAAAAATGACTGTTTTACGAGCATGCGTTGCGCAGTTCCTATGCAGGCTCGTAAGTTCGCGAAATTTCAATATTTTCACTCCAGATTTTCAACATTGCCATTTTACCAAACCTTCTTATGAGTAGTACAGCTGTCATTTTTCACATCTCACCTAAAATGTGTTTTGACTCAGGTAGCAGAATGGCGCAGTCGGTGTGCTTAAATCAATGTATCGAACAAATTAAGAAAATCACAGTGACACTGTTCATGAGCAGAGGTCTTAAAATGGCTATGTTGAAAATTTGGTGAAAACAATTCCTAAAATGACTTTGTTTTCTACTGATGGATTAGCAGTTCCTCGCAGGCTTGTTAAGTTCGCAATTTTCAATATTTTCACCCAGATTTTCAACATTGCCATTTTACCACACCTCCTTATGAGCAGTACAGTTGTCATTTTCACATCCTGCTCAAAATGTGTTTCCGCCCATGTGAAGCGCATACAATGGCAGTCAGTTGTGCATACTCAATGTATGGGACACATTAACAAAATCACAGTGACACTGTTCATGAGCAGAGGTCTTAAAATGGCTATGTTGAAAATTTGAAAAATTCTAAAATGACTGTTTTATTGAGCTGTAAGGCTATGAGTTCCTACGCGCTGTAAGTTCAATACTTTTCAATATTTGCACTCCAATGACTTTCAAATACCTAAACAGCACATAGAAGCAAGCAACATTCAGCATTGACAAATGCTTGTTTAGTGTGTTCCCAAAAGAAAAATCAGTAGTCAACAAATTCTACAGACACTGCAAGTTACACCCTCCTTCACTATTATAGGAAGACAATTCCCACCCCCAAAACACATATTTGTACACTGCACTCAACATGTTTGTTGCAAGGCAGTTGGAGTATTCCCAGTTTACAAAAATAATAATTTAAAAGAACATCAATCAAAATCAGAAAAAAATGGCCTTCAAGTTGGAGTCTCTCTTTATATCTGCTAACTGTAAATATAAACCAGAAGAAATCCAAGCAGGTTTTGCCTTCTCTGTAGTTTTAGCTAAGTGTGTATGCTCCCTTTGATTATAACTAGGAGAACAGCAAAGGCCACCAGTTTCTAGAAGAACAGGTGAACCTTCAAATTCGGGTTGGGAGGGAAAATTAATTAAAAGAGAACACTGATGCCCATGGCTGTGCCGGATTTGGGTTACTGCTGTTTAATATTTGTGATGAGAAGACTACATACTGTTAAATGACCTGCTGTTCCACTTTCAGTGTAGCAGAGTGGTTGCACAAAGGCAGTCAAAGGGTTAACTAAGACTTAATCCCTTTGAAGGTATGTTGTTTAGCCACAATTTATCTGCCGAAGAATAGCCGCAGAATCAGCAGTTGTTCTGCCACAGAAAGTATGAGGTTCTGCTGCAGAATGTAGGTCCACTTTGCCGCAGTAAACACGGGGCCCTGGAAATAGTGTCTCCTCATTTCTTTCCTAAATCTTCCCCCCTCTATTCTTAGCCCATGCCCCCTGGAGACCCTCCCCCTCCTTAACTTAAAGACCCCATCTGCCCCATCCTTATTGATTCCCCTCAGATACTTGAATGTCTCTATCATGTCCCCCCTGTCCCTTCTATCCTCCAGGGTGTACATATTCAGGTCTCCCAGCCTGCTGTCATAGTCTCTCCCCTCCATTCCACATATCATCTTTGTTGCCCTCCTCTGCACCCCCTCCAGTAGTTTGATATCATGCTTTAGGTATGGCCTCCAAAACTGAACACAATACTCTAAGTGCAGCCTTAAAAGCGACCTGTATAGGGGCAAGATCACCTCTCTTCACCTGGATGAAGACCCCCTCGCTATGCACCCCAGCATTTTGTTCACTTTTGCAGCCGCTCTCCTGCACTGGGAAGTGTTGTTCATGGTCCCTGTTATCATTACCTATAGGTCCTTCTCCTCCTCAGTGATCCCCTGCTTAAACCCCCCAGCCAGTATTCTCTATTTGGGTTCTTCGCCCCAAAGTGCATAACCTTACACTTCTTTGCATTGAACCCCAGCTGCCACCTCTCTGACCACTCCTCTAGCTTGCATAGGTCCCCCTGCAGCTGCTTCCATCCCTCCTTTCCATCCACCACTGCTCTGATTTTGGTGTCGTCAGTGAACAGACTTACCATGCTCACCACCTCATGTGCAATGTCTGATATGAAGAGCCCAAACAATACTGGCCCCAACACAGAGCACTGTGGCACCCCACTCATCACCGGCCTTGGAGTTGAGAGCTCCACTCTCACCACCACCCATTGCAGCCTGCCACTCAGCCAGCTTGTAATCCAGTTCGTCATTTTTGCCCCTACCCCTACACCAGTTAGCTTCTCCTCAAGCCACCCATGAGGCACCGAATCGAAGGCCTTGCTGAACTCCAAGTAAAGAACATCCACAGCAGGAGTGCATGACCCTTATCCAGCTCACCTGTCACCCAGTCATAATATTGTATGAGGTTGGTTTGACAAGACTTCCCTGAAACAAACCCATGCTGCCTCACATCCTGGAGGACACTGTCCTCCAGGTATGACACCAGTCTTTCCTTTAGTATCACTTCCATGAGTCTGCACACTATGGAGGTGAGACTTACCGGACGATAATTACACAGTTCATCCCTTGGCCCGCTTTTGTGTAATGGTACTACATGTGCCATCCTCCAGTCCAGTGGCACACATACTTACTCCAGTGAGGTGCTGTACAGATCCACCAGTGGCTCCACCAACACCTCTGTCATCTCCCTCAGTACTCTGGGGTGGATACCATCTGGCCCTGGAGCCTTCTCTACCTTCAGTGCTCTCAGTCCCTCTATGACACTACTTACCTCAATTCTTCCATCTGTCGCCTCCTCTCCCCCTGTCTCCACCCTCCCAGCCCATGCTGGTAGTGGTCCCCCCTTTCTTCTGTGAACACTGAGCAAAAGTATTCATTCAGTGCTTCTGCCTGCTCCTTCCCCTTTTCCGTCCACTCCCCATCCCTTTTTATCCTCACTATTGTCTCCTTGCACTTCCTTTTCTCCCTGATGTACCTGAAAAAGTCTTTCCCCCCCATTAATTCCCTCTGCTAATCTCAGCTCCCTCTGGGCCTTGGCTTCTCTCACTTTTCTAGTCACCTCCCTGGACCATATTGCATATTCCTCCCTCCCTGTTCACTTCCTTTCCTATGCTCCTAAACAGCTGATGTGCCACTGGTTGTGCCCTCACCACCTCCACAGCCTCACTGTTCAACCAGGATAGTTTTCTTGCTCTGCTCCTCTTACTCTGTGCCTTGGTACAGGCTTCTGTTGCCTCTGTAACCCCCATTTAATAATATCCCATTAATGCTCCACGTCCATCTCCTGGCTTATGCCCTCCAGTTTCCCTTTCAGTACTTCCTGCATCCTCCCAATGTCCACCCCCCTGAAGTTTACCACCCAAGTAACTGATTTCTCTGGCTCCCCACACATCATGATATTAAACCACACCATTTGGTGATCGCTGTCGACTAGTGGGTCCTCTACCTTTATTTCCCTCACTGCCTCCCCACTCGACAACACCAGATGTAAAGTGTTTTTTAGCCTAGTAGGAACATTAACCACCTGTGTCAGGAGACCCTCCTGGATCATGTCCAGGAGCACTTTTCTGTAGCACTGGAGGTGACCGGAATGCTCCAGTCAAACCCTGGCAAGTTGAAATCCCCCACAATAACCACCTTCCCTTTTCTACATACCTTTTTGATTTGTCCTGGTAACTCCCTGTCAAGCTCCTCAGACTGGGATGGCGGCCTATACACCACCCCAAACCTCACTTTCCTACCCCTTGAGTCTAGGAGCTGCAGCTAGATTGCCTCTGTTCTCCTTTCTTCTCCCTCATTCCTTGAGCATTTGATCCCGTCCCTCACATAGACTGCCACCCCACCCCCTCACCTCCTTGCGGTCCTTCCTGTATAATTTGTATCCTGGGATTGCCAGATCCCGGTCCTGGTGCTCAGTTATCCACGTTTCTGTAACAGCTGCAAAACATAAATAAGCAAAAATTGCTCCACTGTTTCTAATTTGCTATATTATACAATATTCCTACCAAAGAGAATACATCTCATTGTTATCATATGTAAATATTTTTAAAATGAGAAAGCAGTGGAACCTCAGCTCATGTTGGCAAAATTTAATGTGAAGATACCTGACTGATTGGGCGGGGCACCTTGTAATGTAATCAGTGGTCAGGCTAATCATGATTTGGCCAAATGAAAAGACCAAAAATCATTAAAATGTTAAAATGATAGAATTAAGACAGAAAGCAAGAAAACTGAATCAACGTAAATTAACTGAAGGCTTTCAGGCACATTTGGGGGTTGGGATACTGGTACTATAACTGTTTGATTCTGATTTTGACCACACACCTGGTGCACCCCTGCAGAATTTAAGAACAATGTATAAGAAATGTAATGCAATCTCAGGAATTAGCAAGAGTTGAGCTTATTAAACCCTTGGCAATGCATCAGGTGACCCAACACCACTGTCAACTTCCTACCTGTCTCCCTTCTCCCTGCTGAATCACAGCTTCAGAAGAAAATAGTTCACTCTTGACTAGGCTCCTTCCTCGACTCTGCCTCATTTCTCAGCCACTTTTAGTTGGGCGTCAGGAAAACCCACTCAACAATCTCTTCGCTTCATAAGCTTACCCACCACTTCCTGCAGGGAAAAGGTAAATTGTTTAATCAGGAAAGGCACACTACAGTAAGCTGAAGCTTGATTCCAGGTGTGACCAGGGAGCACAAGGAAGTTAAGTGACTTGCTCAGGGTCACACAGTATGCACATGGGGCCTGTGTGATTCAAATCCCAGTCTCTGGTTTGCAACTTAGAGCCCTAAATCACAGCACTATGCTGCCTCCTCAACTGTAGAGGATAAATCAGGGTTTTATGACCTCACATATCTAAGCTGAACTGGCAAAAGCCTTTGACATTGTGAACCTCTCCATTACTGGCCAAGTTAGCTGATCAGATCTTGCTGACCTGGGTGTCAGCTGGTTCTGCTCCTACCTAACTGATAGATCTCAGTCAGTTAGCATAGGTAGCACCCTCTCCTCCCCTTCCAATTACCTCTAGAGTCCCACAGGGCTCTGTCCTATGCTCCCTACATTTCTTCATTTTTTTTCCAAATGATTACCCACAAAACATGTTTAGCTGTGAACATAGACATATACACTGATGACACAATCATTTTTTCTTAGTGGTCCCTCAGCCCTAGAGCTGGTGCCAAGATGGTGTCACTAAGCTGAACAGCTGCAGCACAGAGCTGCACACCGACTAGGACTACAATGCAAGAGCTTACAACCTCCTGGTAAATCACATACTTTTTTTGAAGGAATTCAGTAGTGGACCATGAACTGCAACTACTCCTCTCTTTCCGAAGGTCACAGTCGATATGATTGGGTGACCAAAGAATATCAGAGAGATTAAAACCTACTTTATCGATAACTCAGCAAAGGGGGGAGCAGGGAAAAAAAATCAATCTCCAGGAAGACTCGTAGTGCTCCAAATTCCCCAGAACACAGCATGAACAAAACAGGTATGTGATTTTTGTTCCACCACAGAAACTTCAAGGGAAAGGGAAAGGGAGAGGCAGGGCTTTAGATACTCGAAAGAATGAGAAATACAAAAGCCCCATGAATATCCCAGCACAGAATAATACATAACGATTCCTGTTAACCCACTTCTGAAGGGAAGCACACCATTTAAAGAGCATTTTATGGGGGAAACAAATAACAAAAATAAACTGCTCCTGACCGACGAATTGGCAAATTATAAAAAGCATGCTTCACCTCTGTCACAGAAATAAAAAGAGACTAAAAAAGCCCTGGATGTAGCTTTCCCAATTGTAGCAGTCCAGGGTCTGGAGAAAGGGTTGGTAAACCTGGAGGGTGTGATTTTAATCTCAGATTCCAAATGGCAAATGGTTTCATACACCGGGCCAAATTCAAAGGAAAAGGAAGCGGCTAAACAGACTGGCAACAATAAAAAAACAGAATGGGTGTGGAAGAAATACAGGATTTAGCCACCAGATTAAACACACATGAAGGGAAGGACTTAGACAGTTGGGGGGGGCATGAGATGGAAGATGAGATAATTAGGGACTGTGACGCATAACTCAACATAGCAAACACTTTTGCAACTAGCAGATAGAAACAACTGAGCATGATGCAACCACAGGTATAAATTCCACAGGGGAAACTCTTCAAAACTCGATGCTACCTGGTTCAGAAAGTCAAATATTAGAATCCCAGTATACTAGGGATATGTGCCCAGAATTAACTGAGGAGCAACAAGAAGGTCTAGAGCTGTTTAAAAATGCAGCCCACACAATAATAATGAATGATGAACAGATGCAACAGGAAGGCGAACAAACTGATACAAATAACAAGACCCACTCTTCTTTCAGTTGGGATAAGCTTTCAGTCACCACCCTCCAAGGGTTTCAAAAGGGAAAGCACAATTTGATATAGATATGAATAAGGAAGAAACTGAAAATTCATGAGCCAGACCCAAAGAAAGGAGACAACCAAATCAAAATACAGGGAAACCAAGCAAAAACACAGAGGACTTTGTGAAGTATATGCTAGAAGAAATTAGGAAAAGGCTTGGCAGATTGGAAACCAAAATGACAATAGTCCAAGAAGAAATAAAAGATATTAAGGGAGAAATCCAAGGTTTAAACACCAGGTTAATTGAACATGAAAAATGCATTTCTGAAACATAAACATATACACTTATGACACAATTATTTTTCATAGTGGTCCCTCAGCCCCAGAGTTTCAAACTAATTTTCAGAGCGACTATGATAAGGTCCAGCATTGGTTCTATTCCAGCGACATCCCCCTGAATGTGAAGAAAATGGTCACAGTGACGTTTCAGAACCCAAAAGAGGCTTGCAAGAGTCCCAAGAATCCAGTTTTCAAAACATTAAATGACTCAACACTGAAAGTAGTCCCCGCCTTCAAGTATCTGAGAGTTTGGTTAGATACCCACCTTGACTTCATCAGACACAGTGGTTCACCACTACAGATCCTCCTGAAACTGGGTACACTACTGCACTCATTCAAGTTCTGCCCCAGTGACAGAACTCATTTTTAAGATGATGGTCCTTGATCTTTAACCATACTCCTTTATAGAAGACATCATCTTTTGAAGACCGTTGTGTGATGTGAAGCCAAAATGCAACTTTCCATCATGTTCTTCCAGTACGTACAAGGCAGTACACGTGCAGATCGTGACACTTCTAAAGGTGAGAGAATGGGGTTAGCTGCATTACACTAGTAATTTCTGGAGTAAACACTTGGGAGACTTCAGTACCCAGCTATGTACCGCTCAGAAGAGATCAAGGTGCAGGAAAGGGTGGGGTTAGCCATTTATGTCAATGAAAATATCAAAGCTACAGAAATTCAGAATACACACAAGGAGCCAGAAGAACTGTGGTCACCCTGGAAACAGTAAATGGGACAGCCATATGAACTGGGGTTGTCTATAGATACAGGCCTTCAGACCAGGGGAAGGACATAGACACATTACTGTTAGAAGATATACAAAACATGACAGCTAAAAGGGAGGCTCTGATAATGGGAGACTTCAACATGCCAGATACAGATTGATCAATACCAGCAGGGACATCTGCCAGAACTAGACACATAGTGGATTCCCTGCAGGGGGAGGGCCTCAAACAACTGGTACAACAACCCACAAGAGACAGGGCTATCCTAGATCTAGTACTGACTACCGGGGAAAGGATCCCAGATCTACAGGTACAAGGTCACCTGGGGGCCAGTGACCATCACATGGTATAGTTCAATTTGGCCACTAGAACTAAATCATCCCATTCCAAGGCAAAAGTAGGGGACTTCAGAGGATCTGACTTTGATAAGATGGCCAACAGAGTTAAGCTAGCCCTGGCAAGAAGAAATACAGGTAAGAGGGTACAGGCAAAGTGGGCAAGCATTAAAGGATGCAGTATTTGAAGCAACATCTCATTGTGCTAGTGAGAAAGGCAAGAGCAAAAGAAGGAGGAAACCACTTTGGTTCTCAGAAACAGTAGTAGAAAAGGTCAGAGCCAAAAGGTTGGCCTTCAGGAAATATAAGGGAATGCAGCGGGACGAAGATAGGGAGGCATACCAAACTTTCCTAAGGGAAGCAGGAAAGGCAGTAAGGAAGGCAAAGGCCCAAACCGATGAAACACTAGCATGAACAGTCAAAGAAGGGAACAAGACTTTCTATAGATACATTAGTGAAAGGAGAAAGTCCAGAGGAGGTATTGCTAAGATCAAAGGGGATAAGGGGGAGTGTGTGGAGGAGAACCATGTAAAAGCATCTATCCTAAATAGATACTTCTGCTCAGTATTTACTGAGGAAAAGGTAGGGCAGGGCCCACAGCTCAGCACCATGGACACGGGGGTGGGGGAGGTGTGCACAAGTTCCTTCACAAAAGAAAGGCTCCTACAAGAGCTCGCTAAGCTCAGGGTGGATAAGGCAATGGGACTGGATGGCATACATCCCAGGGTACTAAAGGAGCTAAGGGTGGAACTAGCAGAGCCATTATCAGAACTGTTTAGTGAGTCTCTGAGCACAGGAGAGCTACCAGAAGACTGGAGAAGGCTTCATGTGATCCCGCTCCACAAGAGTGGTAGCAGAGAGAAAGCAGGGGAACTACAGACCAGTCAGTCTTACCTCAGTAGTGGGCAAGATTATGGAGGCACTCCTTAAGGAAAGGATAGTGCAACACCTGGAATCCTTAGGAGAACAGGATCCAAGACAGCATGGGTTTACAACAGGAAGATCCTGCCAAACTAATCTCATAGATTTTTTTGACTGGGTAACCTGAGTGGTGGACCAAGAGGGTGCAGTTGATGTCTCCTACCTTGATTTCAGAAAAGCTTTCAATACTGTACCACATAGATGATTGATTAATAAGCTAGGTAGGCTCGGGGTGGGTCAGAAGTTGGTCAACTGGGTGGCAAACTGGTTCATGAGCAGAACACAGAGAGTGGTGGCAAATGGTATACAGTCAGAAGAGATGCAAGTCACAAGTGGGGTACCTCAGGGATGAGTCTTGGGGCCAGTCCTCTTCAAAATCTTCATCAGTGACATTGCAGATGGACTGGAGGGTAAGGTTTGTCTGTTTGCAGATGACACCAAGATCTGCAACAGAGTAGATGATCCAGATGGGGTGGGAAGAATGAGAAGAGATCTGGGTAAACTGGCAAAATGGTCAGAAGAGTGGCAACTGGGGTTTAGCACAAAGAAGTGCAAGATCATGTACATAGGGAAGAAACCCTAAAAGCCACCTATAGGTTTTTTGGGGGTTGCTGGCAATCACAAGGAAGAAAGAGACTTGGGCATCATCATCACATATGACCTGAAATCATCCAAGCAGATCACTAAAGCAGTAGGTAAGGCTAGGGGGATGTTGAGGTGTATTAGTAGGGGGTATCACAAGTCATAAGAGTGAGGTAATAATCCCTCTTTACAAAACACTGGTTAGGCCCCATCTGGAGTACTGCGTGCAGTACTGGAGGCTGCACCTGCACAAGGACATTAACAAAATGGAGGCAGTCCAGATAAGGGCAACCAAAATTGTTCAGGGACTGCATCAGAAAACACATGAGGACAGATTAATGGAGCTCAATATGTATACCCTAGAGCAAAGGAGGGAGAGAGGTGATATGATCGAAACATTCAAACATCTTAAGGGCATTAACAAGGTGAAAGAGTCTAATATGTTTCAATATAAGAAAAATAGCAGGACAAGAGGACGCAGCATGAGATTAGAAGGAGGCTGATTAAGGGGTAATGTAGGAAGTTCTTTTTCACAGAAAGGGTGGTGGATGCATGGAATGGCCTACTTCAGGAAGTGGCGGATATGAATACAGTATAGGGCTTCAAACAGGCATGGGATAGGCATAAGAGAGCAATACAGATGAGTATGACTAGATAAACCATTGACAGAGTAAAGACCTCTGGCATATTCATAACATAGAAAAAATGGGCAGACTAGATGGGCCTTGCGGTCCTCATCTGCCATCAACTCTATGTTTCTATGTAAAAATGCAAACCAAATCTTCCTGTGAGTCTCACTGGCCATAGCATTGTGTCCAAATCAAGCTCTGCCACCATTTCTGTCTCACCTCCACCATCACCAGCCCCTTTAGGATGTACTGAAGAGGTAGTTCCATACTTAATGTTTTGGTCATGGAGGGGAAGCACAAATGGTAAAACATTCTGCATTCCATCCAATCAGAGCTTGACATCTGGATGTACCCTAACAATCTAAGAGTGGGAATCTTTGTGATGGGCAGTGGCAGAAACATGCTGAAGACAATGAATGATGGGGATTTTTTATTTTTTTTTTATTTTATTTAAACAGCAGTTTGGAAAACCTTTGAGCCATAGGCTCATTTACAAAGGTTCCTTGTCACAGTAAGACAAACCAAAATACACAGTATAGCAGTACAACACATAAGTATAACAGTAAATTAAGACATAGATACAAACAAGCTGGTACAGGTAGGATGGATGCAAACAATACTAGAGTTATGTAGTCCTTAGCAGCTTAGTAATAAGCTTTGTCATAAGTATTGAGTACGGCTTTGACTAGTGGCAGTTACAGCATCGGGTGTTAATAAGGTGGTTACGTAAGGAAGTTTTGAAGCACGATATAGTTGGAGCTTCGGAGATGGAGGGGGGCAGTGTGTTGAACCAGGAGGGGGCCCTAAAGCTGAAGGCGCTTTGGCCGTGAGAGGTCCTAGCTCTAGGGATAACAAGAGAGGTTTCCCAGAGGTCCGAGTATGAACTAGTGGGACAGAGCGGCATATGGTGGTGGTCAATCCTGGTGGGGAAAGCCCAAGGAGGTCTTTTTGTAAGGGTACAGGTAAGATATTTGAGACGCTCGTCAAGATCAAGTACCAGCGCTTTAGCATACAGTAGACAGGTGTGTGTCAGCCTAGGTGCTCCAGTAATTAACCTGCAGGCCTTATTCAGAGTAGTGTGAATTTTGTGGAGTGCGGTCTGATCAGAAGCACCATACACCAGCAGTCCATAGTCCACTAGGGACAGGATAGAGGAGGTGACTGTGAGTCGAAGAGCCTCCGGGGGGAGGCAGTGTTTATACCGGCGTAAGATGCCCAATCGGATATTAGTGGCAGTGGCTAGGCAGCGGTGTGTCCATGGAAGGAGAGGAGGGTCAAAATGGATCCCTAGGTATTTATAGGACAAACTTGTTAGAGTGGGAATGAGGACCCAGAATGAATGAGGAGTTTGAAGTTGCAGGACTTGTTTTGGGGATGAGTGAAGAACATGGTTTTGTTTTTAAGATTTATCACCAATCTATGTTCCTTGAACCAGCCCTCGGCTTCAGTGAAGGACTTCTGCAGCGAGTCCTGGAGGGCAGTAGGGTTACGATTTGAGGCAAAGATGACTGCATCATCAGCGCATACAAGAATGTTCCCGAGCAAGAGTGTGGAAGGGTGTTAAGGTAAAGGAGAATAGTAAGGGCCCAGAATGGAGCCTGGGAACCCAGAAAGATGGGACAGATGTCTGAGTAGGTCCATTAATTTTGCGCTGTGATCAGACAGATAACTGGTGCACCAGGAGATAGGCCCAGCAGCAAAACCAGAGAGACTAAGGGCATCAAGAAGGAGGGGGTGGGAGACAGTGTCGAAAGCTTTCGAGAGGTCAATGAAGACAGCACCAGCCAGAGAACCAGTGTCTAAGGAGGAGTGGAGAAAGTTGGAAAACTCTAGGAGGGCTGTGTTGGTACTGTGGCCCGCTCGGAAGCCATGCACTTTATTTTTAAGATGCACTTAATCTAGTGTTGAGTCGTATCTACTAAACAAGATTTAGCACTGCATATATCACTAGATATAGTGGTAGTCAGAGATGTGTCACAGTAAAATTGTTATGATATATCCAGATACAGTATATCATAGGAAATTGCATTGAAATTAATAGGGATTTCCTGTGAAATATCCAGCTATATCTAGATATAATGGGACAAATCATTGACTACATCTGTATTTTCATTGCTCCCACAGATGTGCTGAGCTCTTCTGCAATTACCAGCAGAAGTACAATGTTCCTCAGCATTGCTTAATTAAAGACATTTCCACAAGGTGAAACTCTTGCATATGATAGGTAAGCAATAACCCACTCCAGTGTATGGGGTTATTGGGGATTAATCAACACCGTGTACTTTAGGGGTGCCCAACACCACCTGTGCATTTATCGTGCATTAATGCACAGTCAGGTGGTGCCTTTCCTCCAGTGGGGGTAACTGATCCTCTTGACCCCATATTATAAGGAGGCTTATGGAACAGAAACCTTTGTTCCAAGCTATAGAATTAAACAATGTGGCCTGTAAGAGATATCTGTCATGGGCGCAGTGGTCTGTTCTGTAAATCTTGTTCCACTTCTCTGACCATATGAAGAGGCCACTAAACATCTCAGTGCTGAATCAGAAACCCTTAGCAAGGTTATTGCCATAGTAAGTCTACTTGATCACCATACAAACACCACTATTTATGATCTTCTGCAGCAACCAAATAAGCATGGTTGGTGGTGGTGGTAGCCATGGCAGCACCAGTGGCCAGGGTAAGATGAAGAATGACAGTGATGATGGTGAGGGAGGAGGTGGTGACACCACTAACTCATCACAGTCAACACAGCAACAGGATGCAATACCTTTAAATAAGCAACAGAGATGTTCCTGACACAACTTGCAGACAGGTTTGACTGCATTAGATCAGATCTACAAATTTTTGTGGCAACACAACTGGATCCCAGATATAAACAATGTAATCATTCTCCCTAGATCCATAAACAATGTAATCATTCTCCCTAGATGCATGAACTATAGCAAACAGAAACGGTTGCATGCACTTGTGGTGGAAAAGCAAAAATAGCTTGAAGAAACCAACAATAATTACATACACAATTTTCTGATCATACTCCTCCTCCACCTGTTCTTCTGTTGACTTCACATGGTGACAGTAACAGGTGTCAGTGTGACATGGAAAAAGACTTAGATAGTATTGATGCTGAGACAACCAAGGGCATTTGGAAACGTTTGAAGGCTAAATGCTGGCCCTTCTTGGACATTTTAGAGGAAGCTGTGTACCTAGAAACAAAGAATTTGCTGGCAGATAAGGACCGTTAGGCCCATCCAGTCTGCCTGTTTTCCCTACCTGTATCAGCGGCTGCTGACCCTAGTTGGTCCACGGCTTTAGACTCTCTCTTTCCCACCACTGGGGTTCCCTTGTGACTATCCCATGCATTTTTGAATCCTCCCACTGTGTTTGCGCCCAGTACCTCTTAGGGTAGGCTATTCCATGCATCCACCATACTTTCTATAAAGAAAAACATTCTCACATTCCCCTTTATCCTGCTCCCTCCAACCTCATATCATGCCCCCTCATTCTTGTACATCTTCTATACTGAAAGATGTCTCCCACTTCCATCTTGTTTATGCCTTTAAGACACTTGTAGGGTTCTATCATAGCTCCCTGTTCTCTCCTCTCTTCCAGTGAATACATATTGAGGTCCTTTAATCTCTTCTCATATGTCTTCTGATGCAAGCCCTGCACCATTTTAGTTGCCCATCTCTGACCTGGCTCCACCCTGTCTATGTCCTTACAAAAATGTGGCCTCCAGAACTGTACATGGTACTCCAGATGAGGCCTTATCAGGGTTTTGTACAGTGGCATCACCATCTCCCTTCTTCTGCTAGTAATGCCCCTTCTTATATACCCCAGCATACCACTGGTCTTCCCCACAGCCTTGGTACATTGGCCATCTTTAGGTCATCTGAGATGATTATTCCCAAATCCCTTTCTTCCATGGTGACTGTTAGTACCTCCCCCATCTGTAGCTTTCCCCAGGTACATGACTTTACAATTCTTTGCGCTGAATCTTAGTTGCCACACTTCTGACCATTTCTCCAGCTTTTCTAGGTTCCTCCTCATTTTCTCCACCCCAAATGGAGAGTCTGCCCTGTTGCAACTCTTGGTGCCATCTGCAAATAGGCAAACATTTTCTTCCGGCCCTTCTGCAGTGTCACTGATGAAGACAATAAAAAAAACTGAGCCCAGGAATGATCTTTGTGATACCTCACTGGTCACCCCCCTCTCCTTGCATTGAACCCCATTTACCACCTTCCACTGCTTTCTGTCTGCCAACCAATTTCTAAACCAGTTTACCACCTTGTGGCCCACTTCCTGGCTACCCAGCTGGTTTACCAGTCTTTTATATGGAACAGTGTCTAAGGCCTTGTGGAAATCAAGGTAGGCGACATCCACCACTCCTCCCTGATCCATCCCCCTTGTCACTCAGTCAAAGAAATCTATCAGATTTGTTTGACATGACCTTCCTGTTGTGAATCCATGCTGCCACGGGTCCTGTGCTCTGCTGGATTCCAAGTGTTCCACAATCCTTTCTTTAAGCAGTGCTTCCATAAACTTCCCCACTACCGAGGTGAGGCTGACTGGTCTATAGTTACCAGCCTCCTCCCTCCTTCCACTTTTGTGAAGAGGGACTACATGTGCCCTTCTCCAGTCCTCTGTAACCACTCCTATATCGAGCAACTCACTAAACAGGGCTGCCAGCGGTGCTGCCAGCACCATCCATAGCTCCTTTAATGTCCTAGGATGTATGCCATCTGGCCCCACTGCTTTGTCCAACTTCAGTTTTGTGAGTTCCTGTAGGACTCTGTCTTCCATAAATGGTTTGGTGTTCACCTCCCTCCCCCCCTTTGTTTCTGATGCCTAGTTGTGGTCCTTCTTGCTTCTCTTCTTCTGTGAATACTGAACAGAAATATTTGTTCAGTATTGCTGCTTTTTCTAGGTCACCCTCCACACAGTCCCCCCCCCTTTCCCTATGAACCTTACTATTCCGCCCCTGGTCTTCCTCCTTTCACTGATGTACCTATAGAATGTCTTGTTCCCTTTCTTTACTGTCTGTGCTATTATTTCTTCTGTACCTGTTATCAGAGTGCAGTACAAAATGCAGGCTAATTGAACAGAACCACTGACTATTATAAACTGTAATCCTATGAAATTCTGGCAAGCAAGGCAAGTAATTTGGCCTACACTTGATTAAGAGGCTTTGTATTTTTTGGATGCCTGCCAACACAGGTGATTTTGGAAAGATGTTTTCGAACAGCTGGGGATATTGCTTCACTACCTCACTCAAGGCTAGATCCTGAAAATCTTGAATTGTTAGCTTTTCCCAAACTCATCTTATCAAAGATCAACTTTAACTATCCATTGGATTTTTCACATGTCCAACAAGTGACATCCATTACAACTCCCACTTGTATACGTCCTGGTGCCAAATCTCCCTGGACACCCACTGGCACCACAATCTAGCTCACCACTGACAGCAGAAGAGGCACAACTCCTCCTTCAGATGACACTACAAATATGTTTACATCATCATCACCAACATGCTCAGTATGATCACATGTTCCACTGAGTACCTAGAGTTGGTATCAGTTTAGCAAGATCTGTCACACTGAACACCATGAATGGAATAGCAACAGAATGAGTGACCTGACAAGACACACACTGGTGTGCACAATTCTCCAGTGTGACTTCATGTAGTAATTTATTTATTTAAACATTTGTTAACCGGGAAAGGCACATTGAGTCGAAGCTCAACTCCAGGTGCGACCTGGGGTAGGGGAGTGAAGGAATACATTATCATGAAACACATAAGCCATGTTACAATGAGGATTACAAGATGCAGCTGGTGAGCTTTTGACTGTACAATAGCAGATACATAGCAGTTGTTAAGAGCAAGATACCTAATACAGGTATATTACAAGAGATGGCAGGTTGCAGCAACAAGGTCAGTGCAATTGTGAGGTAAGAGCATTGTGGGAGCATTTTTTAGTGGTACAGAGGGATAGAGCAAGAGCAGGTTCAAGTATGACAGTGATGGGGGGGTGAAAGAAGACAAAATTGTTGTTTGCAGACAAGGTGGGAAGAGGAGCTTCTAGCCTGGATGGGGAGATTATTCCATAAATTGAGGAGCCTATAGGAGAAAGCAGCTTTGCCGGCTGAGGAAACTGGTCGAGGCAGGGTGAAGTATCTTCCATTTCTGTGCCTCAATTCATAGGGGGAGTGAGAGTCCAGGGAGAGACTGTCCGTTAAGTAGGAGGGAAGCACGTTGAACCAAAATTTGGATATGAGAGAGAGGGAGTGTATATAACATCTGTGTGACAGCGGGTGGAGGTCAAGGAGGGAGTAAAGGTCACAGTGGTGAGTTCGAAGGGGAGAGTTTGTCGTGAAATGACAGACAGAGCTTAGTAGGGTGTCTAGTCTGGACAGGGCAGTTACAGGAGCAGTGCTATAGACCACGTCTGTGTAGTTGAAAATGGGGAGGATCATTTTAGATAGGATTTCCCATCTGGCTGGTAGTGGGAGCGAGTCTCTATTCCGCTACAGCATCCCAAGTTTGGGGTGTAATTTAGAAATAGTTGCATCGATGTGGGTAGAGAAGCATAGCTGT
This sequence comes from Neoceratodus forsteri, assembly GCA_016271365.2. Lineage (NCBI taxonomy): Eukaryota > Metazoa > Chordata > Ceratodontiformes > Ceratodontidae > Neoceratodus > Neoceratodus forsteri. The sequence goes on along the minus strand of CM057449.1, from coordinate 1,695,784,189 downwards.
GGATCCAACCAAACACCAAGGTATTTGTATTTAATTACCTGTTCAAGAGGGGAACCATCCATCGAGATGATCAGTGGAGGGAGAGGTGATCTGCTTAGTTTTTGCACCCTACCAAAACCATGGAGACTGTTTTGGAGGTGTTTACTTTCAGTTGGATTAATCTGAACCATTGCTGGATGCTGTTGAAGTCATTTCGGAGGGTAGTTTGAGCTTCTTGTGGTGATGGACCAGAGGTAAAGAGGATAGTGTTGTCCACGTACATGTGTAAGCAGGATTTAGAGCTGGAGGAGGGAAGGTCATTAATGAAGAGGGTGAAGTGAATGGGACAAAGGACTGAGCCTTGGGGGATGCCCACCAAGATGGGTGGGTCAGAAGCTACATCAGCAATTTTAACTGATTGTTGCCTGTTAGAGAGGTAGGACTTAAACCACTGGGCAGTGATAGGGGTAAACCCAGCTGCTTCTAGTTTATGTAGGAGGAGGAGGTGGGATACTGAGTTGAAGGCCTTAGTCAGGTCAACAAAAATAGTGGCAGTTAGGAGTCCCAGATCAGAGGCTGTGAGGATGTGGTTTGTAATCCGCAGGAGGGGGGAGATGGCGGAGTGTTGCTTTTTTAAGCCTGACTGGTGGAAAGAGAGGAAGTTGTTGTTTGTGAGGTATTCCATTAGTCTGATGTGAACTAGGGATTCCTGGAGCTTAGCTACAGCTGGGAGGAAGGAGATCGGCCTGTAGTTGCCATGAAGGGAGGGGTTGCCACCTCTGTGGAGAGGGATTATGCAGGCTAATTTCCATGCCTGTGGGACTGTTCCTGAGGAAAACCAAAGGTTTAGTGTGTGGGTGATAGGCTTGGTGAGAGTAGTAGCTGAGATCGACAGGAGCTTTGGGTGGATCCCATCAGGGCTAGATTTAGTGTTGTCAAGTGATGGGAATGCTTTTAGGATTTCTTGCTCAGAGATGGCAGGGAAATTTAAATTGTTGTTATTGAGGGGTGGGGAGGTGAGAGTAGATGGGGAGGCCTGGGTGGGAGGACGAGGATGTGAAGAATTTGTTCATTGTGTCTGCAGTGCTGGCAGGGTCTGTAGTAGGCTGGTTGTGTTTCACGAAAGTAGGGGTTCTAGATTGGGCTGATGGGTCAAGAAGGGAGTGTACAAATTTCCAGAAATTGGAGGGTTGAGAATTTGAGAGTTGTGACTTGAAGTAGTTTGCTTTGGCTAGCCTTATGGCTTTGGTGCAGGCATTGTGTAGTGTATTATATGCTTGCCTGTTTTGTGGGGTGGAGAAGGACTTGAAAAAAGACCAGAGTTTGTCTCTGGCCTTGCATTGTGCCAGAATGTGAGCTGAGATCCAATTGTGGTGTCGCTTCTTAACTCAGGTCTTTTTCAAGGGGGCATGGGAGTCCCAGGCTCTGGTGAAGATGTTCAGGAAGTTGTCAAGGGCAGAGTCAACATCATAGGCCGAGCACACCTGTTGCCAGTTGACATGCCTAAGGCTGGCAAGTAGAAATGCAGTGTCCAGTGCATTTTGAGGGCATGTATTTAAGTACTTGGGAGCAGATTTTGGTATGCAAGTTTTCCAGATGCAGTATGTTATGAAGTTGTTGCTTAGTGCATTGGCAAGGGTGTAAGAAGAAGTAATCCTGTGTGGGTGGGAAGAGAGAATCCAATCTAGTAGAGAGTGTTTTTTGGAATGTGGGTTATAGCAGGTGGGTTCGCTTAGTAGCTGGGCAAGATTAAGGGACTCTATTTTGGAGATGTGGGCCTTGGAGGAGGGGTCTAGCCAGTCCAGGCTGAAGTTGTCTAGGAGGACCAGTTCCCCGTTTGAGGCTCAGTCTGGAATGGAGGCTATGGTAGAGATGAGTGAGTCATGAGCTAGGTGGGGAAAGGTATAAAGTACACCTACGTATAGTGGGAGAGAGTTAGGTATGGTGAGTTTGGCCAGGAGAAATTCGTGGGAGCCAGGGCATGTTTCCTTGAAAGTGGCTGCGCACATAAGAAGCTGTTTGGAGTAAATGACTACTCCTCTGTCTCTCTTGCCACGGTCCTGTCCGAGCAGGGTGTAGCTTGGTAAACTGATGGAGGAATCGGAGGTCTTGGCTGAAAGCCAGGTTTAGTAGTCAGTAGTTAACTACTACAGCTTTGACTGCTAGTGGGTAGTGTCTGTCTTCAAACTAAGTTTGATTAATGTAAAGAAAAATAAAAAGTAAAAATGAAAACATCAAAATGATATTTATCCATGCTTAAAAAATTGTGAAGGGAAATGTAATGTTTTATTTATTTATGTATGTATGTGTGTATGTATTTATGTTGATGTTTTTGATTCATACATGGAAACATAGAAACATAGAAGCTGATGGCAGATAAGGACCGCAAGGCCCATCCAGTCTTCCCATTTCTTTTTCTACCTTATAAATGTGCCATCAGCCTTTGCTCTGTCATGGCCTCATTCATACTCATTTGTATTGCTCCCTTATGTCTATCCCATGCCTGTTTGAAGCCCTGCACTGTATTTATAGCCACCACTTCCTGAGGTAGGCTGTTCCATGCATCCACCACCCTTTCTGTGGAAAAGAATTTCCTCCCATTCCCCCCCCCAATCAGCCTCCCTCTAGTCTCATGCTGTGTCCTCTTGTCCTGCTATTTTTCTTATATTTAAACATGTTAGACTCTTTCACCTTGTTAATGCCCTTAAGGTGTTTGAATGTTTCGATCATATCACCTCTCCCTCCTTTGCTCAAGGGTATACATATTGAGCTCCATTAATCTGTCCTCATATGTCTTCTGATGCAGTCCCTGCACCATTTGGTTGCCCTTCTCTGACTTCCTCAATTTGGTTAATGTCCTTGTGAAGGTGTGGCCTCAGTACTGCATACAGTACTCCAGATGGGGCCTAACCAGTGTCTTGTAAAGCGGGATTATTACCTCCCTCTTACGACTTGTGATACCCCTACTAATACACCCTAACATCCCTCTAGCCTTACCTACTGCTTTAGAGGTCTGCTTGGATGATTTCAGGTCATCGGTGATGATGATGCCCAAGTCTCTTTCTTCCTTTGTGACTGCCAGCAACTCCCCTCCCAGACTATAGGTGGCTTCAGGGTTTCTCTTCCCTTGTTGCATGATCTTGCACTTCTTTGCATTAAATCGCAGTTGCCACTCTTCTGACCATTTTGGTAGTTTATACAGATCTCTTCTCATTCTGCCCACCCCATCTGGATCATCTACTCTGTTGCAGATCTTGGTGTCATCTGCAAACAGACATGCCTTACCCTCTAGTCCATCTGCAATATCACTAATGAAGATATTGAAGAGGACTGGCCCCAGGACCCCACTTGTGACTTGCATCTCTTCTGACTGTATACCATTTACCACCACTCTCTGTTTTCTGCCTGTCAACTAGTTTGCCACCCAGTTGACCAACTTCTGACCCACCCTGAGCCTACCCAGCTTATTTATCAATCTTCTATGTGAAACAGTGTCGAAAGCTTTGCTGAAGTCAAGGTAGGCGACATCAACTGCTTCCCCTTGGTCCACCACTCTGGTTACTCAGTCAAAGAAATCTATGAGATTAGTTTGACAGGACCTTCCTTTTGTAAACCCATGCTGTCTTGGATCCTGTGCCCCTATGGATTCCAGGTGTTGTACTATCCTTTCCTTAAGGAGTGCCTCCATAATCTTGCCTACTACTGAGGTAAGACTGACTGGTCTGTAGTTCTCTGCCTCCTCCCTGCTACCACTCTTGTGGAGCGGGATCACATGAGCCCTTCTCCAGTCTTCTGGGACCTCTCCTAGCTCACAGACTCACTAAACAGTTCTGCTAATGGCTCTGCCAGTTCCACCTTAGCTCCTTAAATACCCTGGGATGTATGCCATCAGGTCCCATTGCCTTGTCCACCCTGAGCTTAGCGAGCTCTTGTAGGACCCTTTCTTTGTGAAGGAGTAGTGCTCACCTCCTCCCCTGTGTCCATGGTGTTGAGCGTGGGCCCTGCCCTACCTTCTTGTCAGTAAATACTGAGCAAAGTACCTATTTAGGATAGATACTTTTACAGGGTCCTCCTCCTCCTCCTCCTCACATGCCCCCTTTTCCTTTGAGCTTAGCAACCCCCTTTGACTTTCTCTTTCACTAATGTATCTATAGAAAGTCTTGTCACCTTCTTTACTGTTCGTGCTAGTGTTTCCTCAGTTTGGGACTTTGCCTGCCTTACTGCTTTCCCTGCTTCCCTTAGGGCAGTTTGGTATGCCTCCTATCTTCATCCGCTGTGTTCCTTATAATTCCTGAAGGCCAGCCTTTTGGCTCTGACCTTTTCTGCTACTGTATTTGAAAACCAAAGTGGTTTCCTTCTTCTTTGCACTTCCTTTTCTGTCTAACACAATGGGATGTTGCTTCAAGTATTGCATCCTTAATGCTTGTCCACTTTGCCTGTACCCTCCCTGTGTTTCTTTTGCCAGGGCTAGCTTAACTCTGTTGGCCATCTTATCAAAGTCAGCTCCTCAGTAGTCCCATATTTTTGCCTTGGGATGGGATGATTTAGATGTAGTGGCTAAATTGAACCATACCATGTGATGGTCACTGGCCCCCAGGTGACCTTCTACCTGGAGATCTGTGATCCCTTCCCTGTTAGTCAGTACTAGATTTAGGATAGCCCTGTCTCTTGTAGGTTGTTGTACCAGTTGTTTGAGGCCCTCCCCCTGCAGGGAATCCACCATGTGTTTAGTTCTGGCAGATGTTCCTGCTGGTATTGACCAATCTGTATCTGGCATGTTGAAGTCTCCCATTATCAGAACCTCCCTTTAGCTGTCATGTTTTGTATATCTTCTAACAGTAATGTGTCTATGTCCTCCCCCTGGTCTGGGGGCCTGTAGACAACCCCAGTTCTTATGGCTGTCCCATTTCCTGTTTCCAGGGTGACCCAGTTCTTCTGGCTCCTTATGTGTATTCTGAATTTCTGTAGCTTTGATATTTTCATTGACATACAGGGCCACTCCACCCCCTCCTTTTTGCACCTCAGTCTCTTCTGAACAGTACATAGCCAGGTACTGAAGTCTCCCAAGTGTGGTTACTGGTAAACCACATCTCACTAATTGCTACTATGTCCAGTTTAGCCTCTGACATTAATGCCTGCAGGTCTGGGATCTTATTTCCCAGGCTGTGAGCATTTGTGTACATGATTTTCCATTGGACAGATTTTAATGTGTTAGTTGTTGGGTGAGGTTTGGCATTTCTCCTGTGCATCGTATGGGGAGACGGACCTTTTTTCTTACCTGGTGATGCAAATGAACTGCAAACATGCTGAATCCCTGTTTGACCACAAGCTGAGGGGGAAGGGGTGTTCTTCCCAATCGATGTATGGGGTGCTGCACCCCTCTCCCCATTTGCTAGCTTAAATATTCTGCAAAGACGTCAAGCTTCTGCCCCAATGCACTGACTCCCTCATTAGTCAGATGCAGTCCATCAAATTTAAAGAACTTTCGCTCCCAGAACTGTTGCCAGTTCCCTACAAATCTGTGTCCTTTTTCCTGGCACCAGCCCTTGAGCCACATGTTTAACTCCCCTATCTCCCCTTCTCTGACCTTCCATCCATCTGCCCCCCTCTCCCAGACTGGCAGGATCTCAGAAAAGGAGATGTCGGACGAAATGGATGATAGTTTGTCACCCAGCCTGGTCAGGTGTTCCTTGGTCTCCACAACTGACCGGCAGGCGAGATCATCAGTCCCTATGTATACCAGGACATCAATGTTTTCTCCTGCTTTGTGAACAATTTTAGCAATGCGGCCAGTGTCTCTCCATGCTGATGTACCTGGGAGACATCTGACCATTACCTCTGGCTGGAGATGGGTATCAACTCCCCGAATCATGGAGTCTCCTATGATCAGAAGTTTTTTGGATTTCCTTTTTGCTTTTTTTGTTTTGGTTCCTGATTTGGGCGAGTTTTGTTGTGCTAGCTCCTGTGCTGCAGTGTCCTGCTCTGCAGTGTCCTCTGCCCCTTTGTTTGATTTCAGAGATAGAGGTAGATACCTGTTTGTAGTATTTATATGTTTTTTGGAGGTAATATGTTGAAGAGCACAGAGAGATGGGGCACCCGATTTGCCCCTCCTAACCACCTGCCAACCTCCTGGACCAACTACCATCTGCGGTCGAGGTTCTTCTGTTGGATGTTGGGGAAATGTTGGGTGGTTCTTATAATGTATTTCCTCTTGAATATGAAATTTGAGGTGTGGAATCTCTGCCCATGCTGCCCGGAGCTGAGCCCTAAGATCTCCAATGGCCCAGCATGTAGGACAGTGTCCTAAATCCTGTAAGACTATCCTTCTGAAAAGTGTTCCACAGTACCTGCAGTTAATGATATCCATTCCAGATAAGTTGCTGGGTTTATAACCTGGTCAGAGTAATTAGAAGGAAAAATGCAAGTAATGGTTTGATTTTGTGTTTTGTTTAGTATAACTTGTTATAACAAGTTAAATTACTAGTGCCCTAAATGAGCTCACCTTGTGGATGCCCCACTGATCTGCCCCTTCCTGCTTTGCCACAGAAAATGTCACAACTGTGGTACCCTATAAAAGGAGTGTAGTGTGGGGTGGTTGGGGATGGGGGTGGGCCCTTCCCCTGCCGAGAAAGAAGAACCACGGATGAAAGAACATTGTTTTTGGAGGAGGTATTTTTATATAATTGGAAAATCAAATGGACGGGAGAAAATTATATGACTGGCATGGAGGTAAAACAAAGATCCACAGCATAGGCATGTCAACAGCACCTGCCACAAGTAATTTACTGTATTTAGTATTCATTGCTGACCTCCTTTTTATGTTCGTTTGCAGTCTGCTTTACCCCATGCCAATTATTGCACTGATAGCCGAAGTGGTTGATTGAATTCTCAAAACCAAACCAAATTTGTGGGGCCTAACTCAAACTCAAAATGAAGTAGCCATTGGCTCACTTCTCTTAATCATATCCCTTCCCCTTATAAAATGATATTGGGTTATCATTCTGGGATACTTGAATGTGTGGCCTCGTCATCTGCTCCGTCCCTTCAAATCAGTAAGCTATGGCTGTAATCATGACCTGTTGTATGTCTCATCATTGATTTTCTTGAAAATAATTTTTAACAAATATTTAGGGGGGTAAAACAATGTGTGCCCCATCCTCCACTGCTTTGGGATCCTGTGCTACACCCCCATACCCAATTACTTGGAGGGAGTAGCATGGCACTGGAAAGTGTGATCAACTGTCTACTGTACACTACTTTGCAATTTAATGACTTAATGTATTCCCCATCCCCAGATTTTAACATTTGTCAGGCCAATGCACTTGATGTCCCGGCCATGAGACAATCATACTGATGCCACTCTTACCCTTCCCCATAATGGGTTAATGTGGAGCAGCAGAAGAAGATGGTGTTCATTGGAGGTACAATGGAGGAAAGATAATTCTTTATTTTAAGGTAGATTTTTTTATAACAAAAATGGAAGGTGTTGCAGTGGATACCACCAGATGCAAAGGGTTGGACTGGTCTAGAGGATGGGGAAATGCACTGATGTGCCCCCATAGATAGTTTATTACTTTTTTAAGGGGGAATCCATAGGTAAAAGAGTGGATTGATTTAGTAAGGGGGAGGTTTTTATTATTTACATATTTTGCCTCCTTACCTTGGCTAGGACACAGTCCACTTGAACATCTTTCCAGAAAATGCATGTTAGTCAAGACTAGGGTTACCACCTTTTAAGAAGCCTAAAGTGGGACATGTCTTACTGAAACTGGATTTCTTGCAGGACAATATGCCATCTCGACCAATGCAGCAGACATGTTTTCTCTAAATAATCAGAATTAAGACTAAGAGTTGTAATTTTTTAGTTGTTTCTTGTGTTTTCTATTATTTTAAGGTATTTTAGGTAAGGTATTATAGTTTCTTGCAACATTTAGAGGAAAATCTGAAAATATTTTTTCACTATAATGTCAGGACATTTAGTATTTTTCATGTTTTTCTGCAGGACACAGCTGCCCAAATCAGGACTGTCCTGCGAAAATAGGGACAGGTGGTAACCCTAGTCAAGACTAGGAATTGCCATTGTGAACTGTTGCCAGACCTCCTTCTCTGTGACACCATAGCTTACCCTCTTCATTGGTGCTTGATTAATCAGCTTGTCCTACCAGAAATTTGAATCCAGTTTGGGGGGAGGGTCAGGTGGTATGGCAGGTGACCTTATTGGGACAGTGCATGCTGTGCCTTCATCTAACAGGAAGTGTCACATTTTGTTTTCTGATTGCACAACCCCCACAAGAGGAGCTAAGGTGGATAAGTCCTGCAGAAGAGAGATGCACAGGTTTTCTCAGCATCACTCCTCACCAGAAGCACTCATCAATCTGGCATACCACTTCAGGGCTACCAGTTGGCAGTCAGAGTGTCTCCTGGGATGTTGCTACCTCTTCCTGTCCTGGCCAGTTTCTCTGGCTCAGAATAGGAACCTGTCACCAGCATTCTAAGCTGCACCCTTGCCAAGGGCCAGCTGGGAGGGGATATTTTTGTTGAATGGGGGGTGGGGTGGGAGATGCAATGGTCTCAGCTCAGTGGCTCTACATTAAAAACATATGACTCTAATTCCAAATGTCCTCAGACGCTTGGGCCTCAAATTCAAAAACTGGGCACATGTGCTAGGGGTGTGCAAGTTGGCTTTTCTAGTTCTACTGGCTCAGTCTTGGCTGGATTGGGTAAATCAGAACCCAGATGATAAAGCTGAAATAAAGGAAAAAGAAATCATATAATTAATTAAAAAAAAAAAGTCAAGTTACACAGCAGCTCTGGATCTGCTTAAATCAAAAGGCCTGAGTGAACCAGTGGTTTTACTTTCCACTCCCTCTGTGCTACTGTGATCCAACCAAACCTTACTGGAATCACCTATATGGTGTTTTATGTACCTGGAGACCTGGGTGTGAATCCCATCACTGATATTTTGTTGGAGTGGCTTTTAATGCCCCCCACCCCAAGTCCAAGGCTTCCTTGTCATTGCCTTCACTGGCATTGGAGCTTCCTTTCATTTCTAGGGGTGTCTTCTGCTGACACCCAGCACTGCTCTGGTCTGCTACTGTCTGCTCTAGCAGGTTTAATGTAAGTCCTGGTTCTGCAAGATTAATCATTCCTTCCCACCCCACCCCAATTCCAGGACAGTCAGACCAATGCTAGTACAATGGCAGAGAAGCAACATTATTTTGAAGACCACCTCAAAATAGGAAAAGATTGTATTGACTGCATTGGACCTGGTCTCACATTACACCTGTCAGTGCAAACAGTGGCAGGACAGGACAGTTGGTGGTCATGCTGATGGCTTCTCCAACCAATCATGAATGTGACATCTCCTGCCAAGTAAGGCAGCAGCAGCAGTGTAGCTCCTGAATCTGTAGAAGGTCCCACTACAAAAAGTACAATCAGGAGTACAGGGTTTTGGGGACAGGCAACTCGCCACCCTGTTTGGGATGTGGCACCATATGGGTCTGCTTTCTCTCCTGGGGGGGGCTACTAGGGATCCAGTTCTTCCCCCCTCAGATACCTCAAACTAAGACAGTTTGGTCTAGTGACTAATGCGCAGTCTGGGCACCAGAAGCCTCAAGTTCATATCCCACCATTAACAGCCACTTACTGCATGTGGCCTATGGCAGGTCAATTCAGTTCAGTTCAGTTTATTGTACAAAGAATGTATAAACTCAAATGATTTGTTACAAATATATATGTTTAAAAGTATACAACATTAGAAGACATACAAACTAATAGGCGCTTTACATATATTAAAATACATCCATATTCAAGTGCATCAATACATACTTTTTTCAGCTCTTATGGTCACTGAAAAAGTTTGCCACCCCATATATAATTTTTATTTTTTTAAACTGAAGAGTATAGCATATAACTTATTTCATAGGATACTGCAGTTTCAATAAAGGTTCTAACCATTTTCCTATGTGTTTCTCTTTCTTTACACTCAAAAAGAATATGTAATGGAGCTATTGACAATCTATTTCCATAATTGCATTTTCCTTTTAACCCAAGTGTGTCATAATTATTTAATTTATAATGCTGGATCCCACGTAATGCCAGTCTCAGCAGACTTAGCACATTTCTATGTCCACGATTTTCACACTGAATTAAGTAATTCTCCAAACCACAGCTGATCTTTATATTTGAATATATACTGTGCGCATCCAGCTCATGACTTCTGGAAAATCTTCCTGCATGGTCGAATCTTGTAATCTGAGTATTATTTCCCTCACTGTTGTCTCAATGTTATTGAGAGATCCTGTAGAACAAATGTCATGGCACCCAGTTCTCTTTAGGAATAGATTTAATCTACTAAACCAGCAAATACCTTGCTTCTGGTGTAGTAGTGTTCTTTGTTGCTCTGGCTAACACATTTTTGGGAGGCGATTGTCTGACATTTTCATAATGCTCCCCCATAACTTAATAGCTCTAATAAGAATTCTAGTTTTTATAGGGAACATCCCTGATTCCAATCTTAAAAAACTAGATGGACAATAATTTGGCAGGTTAAGAGATACTCTAAGAAAGTATTTTGAATTGTGTCTACCTTTGTACTATCCAAGTATAAACCCAATATTTCGCTGCAATAATAAAGATTGGCTAATAATCTTTGCTTCAAATGCGTTTTTCATTGCAATAAAAGAATTTCCTTCAGACTTGTTTGCAAATGATCTTATATCACATCCTGTTGTATATGCATTATTTTTCATATCCCTTAAATGGGCTTTCCATGACATATTTTGGTCTACAGTTATCCCTAAATATTTATATTTTGTCACCATTTCAAATTCATTTCCATTGCTGGACCAGTGCTTAATATTAGATGTATTCTTTCCCAGTATGGCTATGTTTAACTTATTTATATTAATCTCTAGATCTAGCTTATCCAGGGTCTGCATTATATTTTCTATCCCTTTCTGGAGACCCAAGGGGGTTTGTGAAATGACTATCACATTGTTTGTGTACAGTAATAACTGAATTTTCTCATTTTTTATAGAAGGGGCATAAGTATCTATAGATGATATAGTATTAATCAGTGACTCAATATGTAGATTGAACAATAATGGAGCAAGTAGGAACCCTTGCTTTACTCCTTTGCCTATATATATTTCATTTCTTAGGGCACCATCTTTTGTGTAGCTAATTTCTGCCACAGTGTTGTGATGTAACATTTTCAAAATAGCTAATAACCAGGGACTTATTCCAAGGTTATCTCAGATTTCTCAAACTAAGACAGTTTGGTCTAGTGACTAATGCGCAGTCTGGACACCAGGAGCCTCAAGTTTGTATCCCATGAGCAACAGCCACTTACTCCATGTGAGCTACGGCAAGTCAGTTAACCACTCAGTGCATCAGTCCCCTAATCACCACCCAACAGAAAAAGTAAAAGACCACCCCCCAAATGGAAAACAAACTCTGGCCAGAGCCAATAGGGCTGCAGGTGAGGAACTTGGGGTAAAAATATTGAAAGTTACCAAAGTTATGAGCCTGCATTAGCAAAATGTAACATAGGCTCGTGAATTTGTTGTTTTGTAATATTTGTGCACCAAATTTTCAACATACAGTAGTCTTGTTATGACCCTGTCTCATGAAGAGGGCAGAGCAGATATTCAACTCCTGCCTGAAAGGTGATGTGTTTGTTCCTGTTCACCTTGTATTACCAATGTCTGTTTATCTGCTGATGTGGTATTGTTGGGGAGGGCTACTTGGGGAGGGAAATGGATAAGGACAGCTTCTCAGCAGGTTGTACCCCACTGCCATGTAACCCACTACCATTCATTCTCTAGCTGGAGGCACCTTGGTATACAAGAGCAATCACCCTCAGCCCAGACCTCCACCAAAGGTTAGTCAGCTATGACAGGGTGGAGTATGGTGGGACTATACCCCCCTCCAAATAAACCTTACATCTTGATTTGAATTGAGTCTTGTAAATCAGTTCACAATTATGACACATTTTTAGAATGGGTGGACTAAAGTACAAGACAAAAGGTAGTAAAATGAAAATATGACAGCAGAGGGATGTTTACAAAAATATACAAGATCTGGTCAGAGCTGATACAGCTGCTCAGAGTGAAGGGAGTGTGGCAAGAGTGAGTAAAAGAATATTCAGAGCTCCTGCCATGATCTCACTGCACCAGAGTCTATCATGCATGTGTGGAAGTAAATGCAGAAGCACCACATTATGCTGACTATATAAGGGAGATCACCAAGGGTCACAAGCATATTGTTATTAGAATGTATCAAAAATTAAAAAGTAGCCATTCAGTTAATTATGGAATTAAGAAAGAATATTCACACTTAATGCTGAATTATTAATAAGAAAATAATCTAAAAAGTATTAGTAGAAAGAAACATTGAAAACTTTTTAAAACAAATAACTATGTAGTTTCAAACTCAAGAATTAAAAACATACTGGCATGGTTTTTTACTCCCTATGAACTGCCATGGAAAAAAATGTGTAGGAGCACAATCCTGTTATATTAAGACCACAGGAGTGGTCTACAGCTACCACTGATGTCATAATTTAGGGGGCTTTCTGCCTGCAACTAATTTGCATTTGCTTTCTCAGAGAAAAGGGTCCATAATGATCTTTTCACCTCTGGTAGGCCTGTAAATGTGTGTTGCAGGCTCCCCAATATGAACAACAGCTACCAGTTTTTCCCTCTATCCCCACCAGCAATTTGAAGTGAGATCCACATCCCTAGCACCTGGCAGGCAATAAAACAAGCAGTTCTCTGGATAATGCCTGAACATCTTTCAGTCTGTAAATCTAAAAACTGAGTCCCATACCACCAAAACCTGATGCTAGTCAGCACTAGACTCAGATATTCCAGTGTGGAATCCATGTCTCCTGGTGCATGACTGCCCAGCTGCCAAACCACTTTTCCTGTCTGTCATTGCCAGGCTCTGCCAAAGGTGCAAACCTGTTGGGGTGGGTGAAAGAAAGAGAAAAAAGGAAACAGGGTGGGAAAGGAAGGTAGATTCTAAGTGCTTTAAAAATAGCTTCTGTAGTTCTTAAAAGCACATGTATTGGAATCAGGTAGATAAGTAGAAATCAACTTCTGTGACACAAACAATCTACTTTCAGCTGCGTAAAACAATTGAATTAAGGACTATTTTATTGAGTGGTGGATGCATCACATTATTATGTATTGATTAATTAAATTTGTTTTTGGAGCCAAGGATTTAGATAGTTTTCCTTTAAGGCACATGGCTACACTTCATGCCACACCACAACAGGAGGTGCAGATAACTTAACCACTGACTAATACTCAGTGATATCTTATTGTTTAAACATCTACTATTAGTCCCACTCCTATATCTCCTGGTGGCAAGTCTATCTGGACTTTTCCAACTGGCACTGGCCCCATAGTCTGGCATACCACCTCAGCAGTAGTGGGGCAACTCCTTTCTCTGATAACAACGCTAGCAACTTTCACATAGCTATCACCAACAAGTTCCATATGATCTGGTATGCCACTGAGAACACAGAGCACACAGAGTTGGTATCAGTTAATTAACACTCCTCAAACACAGTGTAATGCCGTACATCTAATATATTTTAATTATTAGGCTTTTTGATGCATAACTTGGTTTTTTTTTTGGGGGGGGGGGGTATGCTTATGTAATTTGAAAATCAACTTAGCCAGACACAGGAAAAATACAGAAAGTGGCATGCATGTAAAGCAGAGATGACATGGGAGTAATTAGTATGCCTTGAGGTCAGCGATGAATACTGACTAGTATGATAGCTCACACTGGGCTGTGGCTGTCTTGGTGAGATTTGCAGGCTCTGTAACAACACCACAAACAGCAATCCACAGCAGATGCATGCCAACAGCACCTGCAACTAGTAAGTGATAATAATTCATATTTATTGTTGACCCTAAGACTTTTTAACCCCCTATTTGTGGTCAGCTTGCACCATGACAATTAGTGTATTTGTACTGTAGATGAAATAGTTTTGCTGAATTCTGGAAACTGAACCAAATGTATGACAGTAAAGCCAAACAGAAGCTGCCAATGGCCTATTTCTTTAACCCATAATGATAAGACTGTTTATAATACAGTATGACCATCACAGAGGCAACAAGCCTTTGTGTGAAGCAAATAAACAAATCAAAACAAAAGAAAAAAACACTATGGCTCTCAAAAGAAGTGGCGGGGAAGGTTAGGGAGGAAAAAGATAGCATTCAGGAAGTATAAGGAAACACAGAAGGAGCAGGAAAGAGAACTGTACCAGTTAAAGCAGAAGGAAGTGGGGAAGGCAGTCAGAATAGCAGAGGCCCAAACTGAGGAAACGATAGCCAACTCGGTTAAGAAGGGGGATAAAACCTTTCATTGGTACATTAGGGAGTGAAGAAAGGCCAAGGGAGGAATAATGAGGCTTAATAAAGGGGAGGGTGGGTCGGCAGAGAGGGACAGTGAAAAAGCAGGGATACTGAATGAATACATCTGCTCAGTATTCACAAAAGGAAAGGAGGGGGAGGTACCTAATCCAAGCACTCAGGATAGGGGGTCTGATACCAGTCCTTTCACAGAAGAAAGGGTTCTGAAAGAACTCCTAAAACTGAAGGTGGACAAAGCAATGGGGCCTTACTGGATCTGGATGTACCCCAGAATTCCAAAAGAACTAAGGGGAGAACTAGTGACACCACTGACTACCCTTTTTAACAAATCATGGGAGGATGGTGCAGTACCTAAGGACTGGAGAAGGGTGAGTGTGATTCCCCTTCACAAAAGTGGGAGCAAAACAGAGGCAGGAAACTACAGACCTGTTAGCTTGACCTCAGTGGTAGGGAAAACAATGGAATCACTTCTGAAAGAAAGAATTGTTAAGTACTTAGAGGCCAGCAGAGCACAGGACCCAAGGCAGCATGGAATCACAGTGGGAAGGTCATGTCAGATGAATCTAATAGATTTCTTTGACTGAGTGACCAATGTAGCAGACCAGGGAGGGGCTGTGGACATGGCCTACCTAGATTTTAGCAAGGCATTTGACACAGTCCCACACAAAAGATTAATAAACAGATTAGCCAGCCTGGGAGTGGGTCCCAGGGTGGTAGCCTGGGTAAAAAAATTGGCTGGAGAATAGGACACAGAGGGTAATAGTAAATGGAGTCCACTCAAGAAAGGGGGTTACTAGCGGGGTACCACAGGGTTCACTACTTGTTCAGTCCTCTTTAATGTCTTTATAAATGACATTGCAGAGGGACTGATGGAAAAGCACGCCTCTTTGCAGACGCACACAAAGATCTGTAACAGGGTTGATACACAAGGGGGTGAAAAGGATGAGAAGGGACTTGGCAAGGTTAAAGGAATGGTCAAAAGTATGGCAGCTTAGATTCAATGCAAAAAAATGCAAAGTAATGCACCTGGGAAACAAAAACCCAGGGGGAGATTACACAGTGGGGGAAGGGAGGTATTAACAACAACAAAAATGGAAATGGACCTGGGAATAGTCATATCAGATGACCTAAAGTTAAGCAAGCAATGTGAGAAGGCAGTAAGGCTGGCTGGGGTGGGGGATACTGAGATGTATAGGGAGAGGCATCACCAGTAGAAAACAGGAAGTTGTAATCCCTCTGTACAGACAGTTGGTGAGACCCCATCTGGAGTACTGCTTGCAGTTCTGGAGACTCCATCTCCTCAAGGACATAGACAGGATGGAGGCAGTCCAGAGGAGGGCAACTAAAATGGTGCATGGTCTGCAACAGAAGCCATACAAAGACAGACTAAAGGAGCTTACTATGTATATCTTTGAGGAAAGGAGGGGAAGGAGGGACAAGATACAAACTTTCAAGTACCTCAAGGAAATCAACAAAGTCCAAGAGGGTAGCATCTTTCAGAAAAAGAGATGTGCAAGAATAAGGGGACACAATCTGAAGATAGAGAGGGGACGGCTCAGGGGCAATGTGAGGAAGTATTTTTTCACAGAGAGGGTGGTGGACACATGGAACGGCCTTCCTGAGGAGGTCGTGGGGTCAACAACAGTGGGGGGATTCAAGAATGCATGGGACAGACATAAGGCAATTCTAGTGGGGGGTAGGAAGAAGTAGGCTGTTGGTTAACTAGGATATGCAGCTTATCCAATAGGTAGGAAAATGGGCAGACTGGGTGGGCCAAGCGGTCCTTATCAGCTGTCAAAGTCTATGTTTCTGTACTCGTGTACCATCAGTTAAATGTGTTGACTGGCTACAGCTAATTATTTGATTGACTAAATACCATTCAAATGATTTTTCTATCAGGGCCTGTAGCTGATGATTCAGTCTTAAACTTTGTCCAGTGGCAGCGAGTAGAGTAGAAGACCATATTTCTCAATTACCTGGAGGAAGTGGGAATTTAGGAGAAAGGCCCTTGAATTTGCAGCATCATATGCAACATGTACTTTGCATACTTGCCTTTGCAGTGCGAAGTGCATATGTCTGTGTATATGTGTGTCACAGGAGCTCCCCCTACGTCTATGTGGCCCACATACCTTGAGGTAGATGACAGAGCCACAGTCACACAGACACCACTCACAACACTTCACTGACATTGACTTTCCCAAGCAGAGCTCTGTTATAGGGCAAAAAAGAGAGAGAGACAGAGAGACACACACACACACACACACACACACTCTTACTTCATTTCTTCAAAGCACGCAACAGTTGAGTCTCTGTCCCTGTCTGTCTTTGCCTCTGTCTTACTCATTCCCTAAGACAGTGGATGCTTTTCCCTGCTGGGACCCCATGCAAAGCTCAATGGTGGGGCCCCCAACAGAAAGTGTTGCCAGTGGTGGGAGGGGTTGCAGAGGGGCCATTCCCTCCCAGCTGTAGGGGTAAATCACCACCACTATCCTTTGTTTTCCCTCCTCTCCCTTAGAAACGTAGAAACATAGACTTTGATGGCAGATAAGGACCACTTGGCCAACCCAGTCTGCCCATTTCCCTATCTATTGGATAAGCTACAGATTCTAGTTAACCAACAGCCTACTTCCCGCAACCCCCACTACAACTGCCTTATGTCTGTCCCATGCATGTTTGAATTCCCCCACTGTTTTAGACCCCACAACCTCTCCAGGAAGGCAGTTCCATGCGTTCACCACTCTCTGGAACTGCCTTCCAGGCGAGGTTGTGGGGTCTAACACAGTGGGGGAATTCAAACATGCATGGGACAGACATAAGGCAATTATAGTGGGGGGTTGCAGGAAGTAGGCTGTCGGTTAACTAGAATCTGCAGCTTATCCCTTGACCCTAAGAGCTCCCCTATATTCTGCTGAGTGCCACAGTTGTTGAATCATCACAGGCCACAAATCTCTCATGTGACTACTCCTGCTGTGATACAGTAAAGAGCCACAGCATGCACCCTGCAGCTACTACTCGGCAGATAGATCAGAATTATACATCTGAAACCTCTCGGGGTCTGATTTGATCTGCATACCATAAGTACTGAATCAGACCTTTGTCCCGGTCCTTTCAGTTAGATAGTTAAAGAGGAAGTCTCCCATAGTTTCACACCCATATTTTCCCAACTCCTTATGTGTAACTGTTGTCTTCCTCCTCTAGTTGCCGGCAGTCCTATTGCTGTCCAAATCTAGATTATAAATAAAAATATACAGCCCCCAGAAGTAATCAATGTGTTTGTGTTCCATTTTATCACCAATGCTGCTGGAGGATGATGTCATCAGAGCAACAGATAATGGTGCTGCACTAAATGCTGTTCCACCAGTAAACAGAATCCACAATGTTTGGTCCCCCACTTGAGTAATGGGGGAACTCTTTAAGTGTTGTGCGCATCCTGAAGTGCAGGTCTAATAGGGACTAGGACCATATGAGTGTGATTCAGCACTGATTTGACATGTACACACAGTATGCCTATAAGGAAGTGCCTGTATGTGTTGTGTTAATGTTTCTGTTAGCAAAAACAGTTTACCCAATAAATGACTCTGGGTACAACAAGAGTCTTAAGTGGTGTTATATAGCAACTGATAAAATCTTGCTTGCTGTCCCTGTGTGGGGGAGCCTGGAAAGGACAACTGTCTTACAGTTGGCTCCTGGAACACGAACGGAGCAGCTAAGGCTCCTAAAGTTATTCCCCCTCCCAAGTGCTCAGCACAGTCAGCACCTGGAACACAAATGGAGAAGCTAAGGTACGGACACCTGGGAAGCTGTCATGCTGCCAAGGAACTGCTGCTGTGGGGAAGGGGTGTTAGCCCATCGTCACTTTGCATTGACTGCCCAATCCACCCAGGACTGTCTCTAAATTTATTTGTGATTACTGGTCACATGACCACATGTCACATGGTTTGTGCAGGTTTTGGTTAAGTCCCCACTTTCCTATTTACAGGTTATCTATTTTGACCTGTAGAGGTCAGTATCGTTGCCTGTCTCTTACCTCTGTATACAGCTGCAAGTGTTCACCTAAACCTCCCCCAACTTCCTTTCCCTACCATTTCTATCTCATTCCCTCTCCCATTTCCTCACTCTACCCTTGCCTTCCCTTTTTCTCCCCCCAGCAGGATTAGAACCTCTGACCTTTGTACACTGAAGTATGTCACCTTACCACTGCACCATCAGTTCCCCTCCAGATACCATACTGATTTTTGTCTCTTTAAAGTTTTCCCCTGCTCCTTCATAGTTACTGCCTCTTCTACTGCCCCTACATAGTTACTGCCTCTATTCTGTCATTACCATGTGGTCGTCTACCTATCTCACTGTGCCTATTATCATTCTGCTGCTACCCCTCCCTAATAGCCCTGCCCACATTGATCCACCGCCGCACCCTCCCCTAAACTCCAATTTCTCCGCAGCAGCTGCCCTGTCTCAGTGAGCTCTACTCCTTTTTTCTCACATAATTTTCTCATCTGGGCAAGTAATCCATCCTACCTCCGCTTTTACCGCCTACTACTACTACTACTACATCATCCTCATATCCTGCCACCGCCCCCTCCTGCCACCGCAACTAAAAACTCCTGCAGGAAACTACTACCTGATCTTAAATTGATAAAATA
The DNA here is from genome assembly GCA_016271365.2 of Neoceratodus forsteri. NCBI lineage: Eukaryota > Metazoa > Chordata > Ceratodontiformes > Ceratodontidae > Neoceratodus > Neoceratodus forsteri. The sequence continues at coordinate 1,695,765,177 of CM057449.1, read as the reverse complement.
TGAGTTAATTCAGTAGGGTTTGCTACTACTTCTTCTCTCAGGTAATATCCACCACAACCCTGGCCCTGGCTCCCTGACCTGCCCTGTCACCCACCATGCTGGTGGCCTAAAGCTTGCCTCAGTTAACATCTATAGTCTGCCATTGAAACGTGAGCAACTTCAAGTTGAGGCTGAGCACCACAAATCTGATGTCTTTTCAGTGGTAGCAACCTGTCTTTTCCCCCCAAAATACCTGACTCAGCTGTGGCTCTCAGTGGTTATACCCTTTATAGGGAGGACAGGCTTGGCAAGAGGGGAGGGTGTGCCTTCTATCTCGTTGACTCTCTACAAGGGCAAGTACTCCCTTGGTCTATAACTGATAACACAGCTCAGGCTCTGGCTCTCAAAATCGCCATTGAGAATAAGGGTAAATATACCAGTGTGCTCTCCGTCAATATTCCACCTCGCTCTACCAAACCGGGGTTTAATCCCATCCTTGACTGAATGTCCCACCTCTCAAATCAGTCTGAAGTGATCCTCCTCGGTGATATCAACATTAACTGGTTGGCCCCTGATATGGCTTCCTTTAGGGATGCTGCTGCTGCTGCTGCCATGGACTTGTCCCAGGTCGTTTCCTCACTGACCAGAAACATAGAAACATAGCATTTGATGGCAGATAAGGACTGCTTGGCCCACCTAGTCTGCCCATTTTCCTATCTAATAGATAAGCTGCAGATCCTAGTTACCAACAGCTTACTTCCTCCTATCCCCCACTAGGGCTGCCTTATGTCTGTCCCATGCATTCCTGAATTCCCTCACTGTTCTTGACTCCATGACCTCTTCAAGAAGGCTGTTCCATGCATCCACAACCCTCTCCGTGAAAAAATACTTCCTCACATTACCTCTAAGCCGTCCCCCCTCTATCTTCAAATTGTACCCCCTTGTTCTTACACATCTCTTTTTCTGAAAGATACTACCCTCTTGGACTTTGTTGATGCCCTTGAGGTACTTGAAAGTTTCTATTATGTCCCCTCTCTCCCTTCTTTCACCAAGGGTATACATATTAAGCTCCTTTAGTCTTTCTTCATATGTCTTCTGGTGCAGACCCTGCACCATTTTGGTTGCTGTTCTCTGGACAGCCTCCACTCTGTCTATGTCTTTGCGGAGATGGGGTCTCCAGAACTGCACACAGTACTCCAGATAGGGTCTCAACAACTGTCTGTACAGAGGTATGACAGCTTCCTGTTTCCTACTATTGATGCCTCTCCCTATGCATCCCAGTATCCCCCCAGCCTTCCTTACTGCCTTCTCTCATTGCTTGCCCACCTTTGGTCATCTGATATAATTGCCCCCAGATCCCTTTCCATTTTTGTTGTTGTCAGTATCTCACCCCACACTGTGTACTCTTCCCCTGGGTTTTTGTTTCCCAGGTGCATTACCTTGCACTTCTTTGCATTGAATCTGAGCTGCCATACATTTGACCATTTCTCCAACCATGCAAGTCCCTTCTCATCCTTTCTACTCCATCTTGTGTATCAACCCTGTTGCAGATCTTTGTGTTGTCTGCAAAGAGACATACTTTTCCTTCCAGTTCCTCTGCAATGTTACTTATAAAGACATTAAAAGGGACTGGTCCCAGTACTGAACCCTGTGGTACCCTGCTAGTAACCCTCCTTTCTTCACTGTGGACTCCATTTACTACTACTCTTTGCGTCCTGTTGTCTAGCCAATTTTTATGCAGGCTACCACCTTGGGACCAACTCCAAGGCTGGCTAACTTGTGTATTAATCTTTTGTGTGGGACTGTATCAAATGCCTTGCTAAAATCTAGGTAGGCCATGTCCACAGCCCCTCCCTGGTCTACTACTTTGGTCACCCAGTCAAAGAAATCTATTAGATTCTTATGACATGACCTTCCCATCGTGAATCCATGCTGCCTTGGGTCCTATGCCCCACTGGTCTCTAGGTACTCAACAATTCTTTCCTTCAGAAGTGATTCCATCATTTTCCTTACCACTGAGGTCAAACTAACTGGTCTGTGGTTTCCTGCCTCTGTCCTGCTCCCACGTTTGTGAAGAGGAATCACATCTACCCTCCTCCAGTCCTCAGGTACCACCCCATCCTCTCATGATTTGTTAAAGAGAGTAGTCAGTGGTGTCACTAGTTCTATCTTTAGTTCTTTTAGAATTCTTGGGTGAATCCTATCAAGCCCCATTGCTTTGTCCAACATCAGTTTTATTAGTTCTTTCAGAATCCTTTCTTCTGTAAATGGTCTGGTATCAACCCCCGTCGTCAGAGTGTTTCTCTTGTTTGGTTTAGGTACCTCCCCCTCCTCTTCTTTTGTGAATACTGAGCAGAAATATTTATTCAGTATCCCTGCTTTTTCACTGTCACCCCCTACCCACATTCCCTTCCCTTTATTAAGCCTCAGTATCCCTCCTTTGGTCTTTCTTCACTCCCTAATGTACCTATAAAAGGTCTTATCCTCCTTCTTAACAGAGTTGGCTATCCTTTCCTCAGTTTGGGCCTTTGCTATTCTGACTGCTTTCCCAGCCTCTTCCTGCTTTAACTGATAAAGTTATCTGTCCTGCTCCTTCTGTGTTGCTTATATTTCCTGAATGCTATCCTTTTCTCCTTAACCTTCTCTGCCACCTCTTTTGAGAGCCATAGAGTTTTTTCCTTCATTGTGTTTTGTTGATTTGCTTTACACAAAGGCTTGTTGCCTCTGTGACGGCTGTTTTGATTACTCCCCATTGTCCCTCCACCCCTCCTTCTTGCCTGTTTGCCAGTGCTTTTCTGAGGCACTCTCTCACTTTCCCAAAGTCAGCCCTCCTAAAGTCCAATACTCTTGCTTTTGTATGGCTTGATTTTATGGCTGTGTTTATTCGTGGAACCACACTGTTTGGTGGTCGCTTGTTCCCAGATGGCTACCCACTTCTAAATCTGAGATTCTTTCTCTGTCCCCATTTGAGAGTACCAGGTCTAAGATTGCTCCCTCCCGAGTGGGTTCCAATACTTGCTGTCTGAGGCATTCCCCTTGAAGGGCATCAAGAATGACCCTGCTCTTGGATGTGCCTGCAGCAAAGGTGATCCAGTTAACATCTGGCATATTCAGGTCCCCATCGACAATATCTCCCCTTTTTCTGCCATTCTAAGGATGCCTTCTATCATTTCCTCTTGACCTCAGTTTCACCAACCATCCAGACAGACTCTCCTGCAGTGATATTTTGCCTGACTCACTAAGTGACTACTCCCCAACCCTCTGCTGTTGGTCAAACAGCTCCATTAAAACACCACCTAAGTTGACCTATCAGCATACCCTCAAAAAAGGCATGCTAGGGAAATTCCAGTCATACCTTCTCAACTGTGGCTGGTTCCCCCTTGACTTTGCCACTAACATTGATATTGTCTTCAACTACTTTATCTCTACTTTTAACTTAGCCTGTGACAATTTTGCCACCTTCACAAAAAGAAAGTAAAGAACTGTGACAACCCTGGGTCAACCCTGCTCTCTCTTATAATTAATGGCTACTCATGACAACCTTTGTCACAAAGCCCTGGCATCTGGACTCCCTGCGGACAGACAATGGTATCAGACAGCTAGAAATATCTGCACATGTGAAATTAGATGTGCCATGGCAGAGTTCTACACTACCTGCCTTTCCTCCTCCTGGGGCAATGGATGGAAGTTTTGGGAAAACATTAAGGACCTAACCGGTAGATCTCGTACCTCTCCCCCCTCTTTACTAAATATTAATGGTGTCACCACCCAAAACCCATTCCTCATAACTAATACCTTCAACAGAGTTTTTATAGATCTCAGCTCGATTCTTTCCCCTGATTTCTTCAACAGCCCCACAAGCCCTCCTCCAACTCCTCCTCCCTTTGGCACCCCCCCCCCCCATTTAGCTTCAGAACTGTAACCCTTAGGGAAACCAAATCATACCTCACTAGAGTTCTGGGCAAGTCCAGATTTAATGGTGACTTGCTAGATCTGAAACTGCTACACCTCACACTCGATGCAGTCCTCTCCCTCCTTATTAAAATCCTTAATCTCTCTCTCTCTCTCTCTCTTTCTCCAGCAAAGCCAATTCCCATCCCTGTGGAAATCTGTGGTCATTATTCCTGTTCACAAAAATGGTGACAGAACTGCCCATTGCAACTATCACCCTATCTCTCTCCTCCCCCCCCATTTCCAAAGCACTAGAATGCATAGTATATGACCAACTTTCTGATTATCTTGCTAAATACAATCTCCAGTGTCACCAGCAGCATGGCTTCAGAATGGGCCACAGCATAGCCACCATCCTCTTGGAGTTTACTAGCTTCATTCACAAAGTCCTGGACCATGGTCTCTTAGTTGGGTCTGTGTACATAGACCTAACAAAAGCATTTGACATGGTTAACCATGGGCTTCTCATCTCCTCCCTCTTGGGGTTGAGTCTTTCCCTCAATGTCACCTCTTGATTCCAAAGTTACCTCTCTGGGAGGTCCCAGAAGGTGAGAATCCTGGATACCCTCTCCTCCAGTAAACCAGTTTGCTCAGGAGTTCCCTAGTGCTCAATACTAGGCCCGCTCCCATTTAATCTTTTTCTCAATTCCCTTCTGCTAGCCTGCTCAGGCAACCTTCTCCTTTATGCAGATGTCGCAGTTATTTTCTCTAGTAATCCTGACCCCTTCAGCTTGAGCAAAACCTTCAGAGAAACTTTGCCAAAATTGAAACATGGTTCTGTCTACACAAACTTATTATAAATTATAAAAAGACCAAGATGATGCTGTTTGCAAACTGCCAGAACATACACAAAGGTGAGTCTCTAAATATTCACAACAATCAACTCAAACCAGTTGAGCAGGTCGACAGTTTCAAATATCTTGGGATCTCCTACCAGGAGCATGTCAACATGGTTTGCAAAACACTGAATACTAGAATTGGCCTCTTATACAGGCACAGGCACTGCCTGATAAATGACGCCCTTCATCTAGCAGTGTCTAACTCCAGCCTACAAGTGATTGATTATGGTATTGTAATATATGTCTCTGCCTCTGATTCTGCTCTCAAAAGAATCATGATCTCCCTCAATAAGGCCTGTCGTCTAGTTGTAGGAGCCCCAAGGCTAACCCATATCTGTGATCGTTATAGTCATGCTAACTGGCTAAATGTTAAGGGTAGGCTTTCCTACCACACCTGCTTGCCTGCCAGGAAGCTAACCACTGGTCTCTCCTCCCATGGTTCAGCAGCTCCTCACACCTGCCCCTACCCCCAGAACTACCAGGAACTCTGACAACGCCTTCTTCCTTGTCCCTTTCTGTAGGACTGCCCTTAGTCAGCATGCTTTCATGTATAGGGCCCCTGTTTTGCCTAATGGTCTCCCTCCAGTGGTTTCTTCTGCAATAAAATTAGTCCCCTTCAAAACTTTACTCTGTCAGCACCTACTGTCCATCAATCTTTGTGTCTGCTCTTAGCTGGACTGCCCTCTCGTACCCACCTGCATTGTCCTTTATCCCGCCTTGTGCCTCTCGCTACCCAGAACCCTTATCCTCCCCACTCCTGTTCCCATTCCCCATTCCTCATATACGTGCTACCCTCTACTCCCCTGCCCTCTTCTCTGCTCTTTGTCCTCTCCATTGTTTGTCACCCCTCAGCCCACATCTCTGTTCTTTCTCCTCTCCTATGTTAGTTCACCCCACGAACAGTCCTCTCAACCATACCCTCTGCCTTTACAACACCTTCCCCTGACCCTGTGTGGTCAGTCTCCCTGTCCCTTCTCCTGTCTAGGCCTTTGATCTCTCTATCCCCCTGCACTGCTGCTTCTCCTGTGTTCTAAACTTCATCTGTCCTTTTAGGCTGGTCCTGCGTATCTCCCATCTCTAGGGTACAATGCCTATTTAATTTTGCTGTCCAGCCTGCATAACTCCCAACTCTAGGCCTTAGTGCTATTTATTTTATAGTCCAGCCTGCCTTCTTTTAGCTCTCAACTAATGGACTACTTTGTACTTATGCCCTACCCTATATATGACTGCACTTCAACTCCTTGCTTAGACAATCTCTCCTTGTATTATATTTTTTACCTAATTGTAACTAATTATTGAAACTGTCTGTGCTGTATTGTTTTTTTCTGATGTGGAGCCTTTGTAAAAGAGTTTCTGACTCAAAGGGATGTAATTCCGATACTTCAATAAATAAATAAATAAAAACAACAGTGTAGGTGTGGTGGGGGTTATGTATTCAAATAGGGTCCTATGAATGTCACTGTGCCATACTGCCCACTTGCCAGTACTTCAAAAACAACTCATTAAACAAACTTTTATAACGCCTATTAAACTAATAAAACATTTTAACACTATTTTCTACATTTGAAATGTTGTTTTCTTGCTTTTATAAACAACGCCTGTAATTATGGACCATCAATTTCTGGCCTGTCTCCTGCTAGCTGCAATATTGCTCTGTCTCCCACATAGCACATGTGCCTAATTAGCCATGTGCTACTGGGTCAGTATTCAGTCAAAGTAAAGAGATAATGAGTTAACCCTAGGCTGCTGAAAGAATTAGAATGAATCTATTTGATTGAGCTGGACAGATGCTCATTCTGCAGGGTAAAAAAAAATGTAAAAAAAAAACTCCCTTCTTCCTCTTCGTAAACCAATCTCCAGCATTCAGCACCACCTTTTGCCCCTGCTCTCTGACCTATTTGATGTCATCATAATCCCATCCTCTCATCTGTATCCTTGATTGGGGGTGTTCTGTACAGTAACCTGCGGAATCTCCTGGTTAAAAGCAGCCTACCTACTCCTAACAGTTCCTTCCTCCCAGGTACCAAACCTTGCAACAGGACTCACTGCTACACCTGCAAATATATTTCCAGTGTGACTGAAATTCGGGGTCCTACAGGTGTTTTTCACATCACCAAGGAGTTCTTATGCACCTTCACTAATGTGGTGTATTGTATTCATTGCAGGAAGTGTACAGTTATTTACGTCGGAGAGACTGGTAGGCGCTTTGCTGACCATTTCAGGGAACATTACAGAGCAGTCAGAAATGGTGACACTGCTAAATCCATTGTATCCCACTTTATTTCCAGGGCCACAGTGCCAATGACCTTTCTGTTTGTGCCCTTCAGCAGGGCTTCTGGGATTCTGACCATAGAAAAAACATGGAAGCCAAGCTGATCATTCGCCTTGGCTCCAAGCAGCCCTCTGGTTTAAATGATTGACTTATTTTCCACTAACATCCTTCAGCCACCCCTTATTTTCCCTAAAGTCTGTTTGTATCTGTACTCATTTAATTTCTTTTTCATTTTCACCATAAGTCTCCATCTCTGTCTCCTTCCCACACATTTGTCACCTTTCAGCCTTCTTACTAGGCCCTGTTAATTAGTCCCCAGCTGGGAACTTCCCTGGCTCTTTCACTTCTATTATGCTTTATCTTTCCCATCATCACCTTTTTGTTTCACAGATTCTCTCTTAATCTTGCCGTTTCTTTCCCTATATATATATATATATATATATATATATATATATATATATATATATATATATATAACACACACCCCACTTCACCTCCCCTCTACACTAACTTTGTTTTTTTTTCTCTTTTAGATATTTCCTGAAGAAGTCCTACGGTCGAAACAGATTTTTAACTCAATTTTCTATTTTCAGCGTGTATTTAATATAACCATTTTGTTTTGCTTTTAGACCACATGCTGATGCAGCGCCTAGTTTTTGTTTTTTACATTTTGTATGCTACATTTGCTGCGACCCACTATGCCTAATCTGAAATCTCTTCTGAATTCTCTATGATGCTCCTTCATTTCATCTATGTCTGCATTCCCTTCTCATATTTTTAAGTCTTCTCTTGAATTATTTTCTGTCATTTGCTCTAAGACTAAACTCTGCAGTCATTTACAGTTTCTTTCCAAATGCCGCCACCTGGGTATTATTCTTAAAGGTTTCTGTTTGAAATTCCATCCTTGTTCATTTGGGTCTGAGATACATGTTTCCTCCACTAATAAACTTTTGAAAACTTTCTCTAGGAAACTTATCACACACACCATTCTCTCCACTAAAACACAGCTGGTCTCTGTGGACAAAACCATTCGAAGGCAAAAGATTTCCTGCAGTGAACGACTCCACATAGCCTTCCTTTTATTAAGCACTGCATCCAAAACCTTAACTCCACTCTCTTTCAGTTCCTCAAGGACACCAAATCTGCAAAACTCCAGTCTCTCACCCAGCAGATCAACAACCAACATGAGCCCTCGAGTCAGACACAACCTAACAGTTTGGTATTTTGTATTTCTCCAGACCTTCCCCTGACACAAGATGAGCAATCACTCCTTAGCAAAGGTCTCTCTGTTGTGCCCACACCCAGATATCTTGATGCACCCCAGGTTCAAGTTGATCTGCAGTGCTTCTATTGTACAGTATGCCCTACAGTTCATTTTTCTAATGAGACTCCTCTTCCCACAGATGATGACAGTATCACCAGAACAATCAACTATATCAATCCCCAGTGAAGTGCATGGACAACCCCTCCAGGATGTTTTGCTGCCGTTGATTATTTTGTTAACCAATGCATGGAAAACACAACTAACTTCAATCTTCATTGCAGGCACAACCATTCCAACCTAACACCCAGTGAGCTTGCAGCCATCAAATCTCTGCAATGTAGGAATGACATTGTTATCAAACCAGCTGATAAGGGAGGTGCTGTTGTAGTCTGGCAAAAGGAGTTATACATCGCTGAAGTCACACAGCAACTCTCTAACACTAGGTTTTATTCTTCTCTTCCACAGGACCCCACTGCTGACTATCAGACTGAGGTCACCACCACCATCACCTCTGCTATTGAAAACAAAGAGCTCCCTGCTTCTGCTAAGAGACTCATAGTTCAGCATCCCCAGACATCCAGGTTTTATCTCCTCCCCAAAATCAACAAAACAGGTAACCTGGGTGCCCTGTAGTGTCTGCCTGCTCCTGCCCCACATCCCACATCTCTGCATTTTTGGACAGCCTCATGACACCCCTCATTGAGCCCCTGCCCTCCTATGTTAAAGACACTAACCATGCTCTCCAGTTATTTGACAGATTCAGATTCAGTGACTCACATCAGCTCATCTTCACCATGGACATCAAATCTCTTTACACAGTGATCCCCCATGATGATGGTCTGACAGCTTTGCAGCATTTGTTGAAAAAGCAGGAAGTCCAGTAGTCACCCACACACACACACACTAACTCATCTGGCAAAACTGGCTCTTACACTCAATGCCTTTTCTTTTACTTTCAGCAGGTCAGTGGAGTTGCCATGGGTATCAAGATGGGTCCCAGCTTTGCTAATCTGTTTGTGGGTTGGGTGGAGGAACTTTTTTTCTCTCATTCACAGGGAATGTGCCTGAACTCTACAAATGCTACATTGATGACTGTGTGGGGTCACTTCCTGCTCCAGGGAGACCCTCCAGGTCTTCCTTGACAAGTTCACCAAGGCCCATCTTTCCCTTCAATACACTGTTGAAGTATCCTCCTCTACACTGCCTTTTCTGGGTATCCAACTGTTAGTACAGAACACTGGTCTGAAGACATCAGTTTATTACAAACCCACTGACTCTCACAGTTTCCTCCTTCACAGCTCCTTCCATCCGAGACATGTCAAGAATGGCCTGCCTTATTCACAGTTTCTTAGACTTCTCAGGTTATGCAGTGAAGAGGATGATTTTGCTGAGCAGACCAAAATAATGCACAATTTTTTTATCAACAGGGGTACCCTAAAAGCACAGTGGACAGAGCACTCTCCCGGGTCAGTAACATGTCCCGTAACCTTGACCCCCACAGGAAGGATACTGTCACACAAGAACAATGGCAAATTCCACTAGTGCTTCCTTTCCATCTGTGCACACCTTCTCTTCACAAGATCATCACCAGAAACTTTCCCATTTTGCAAACTGGCCCTAACGTTGGTGCTTCCTTTACAGAACCACCTATTGCCTCCTACCACCAGCCACCTAACCTGTGGAATCTCCTGGTTAAAAGCAGCCTACCTACTCCTAACAGTTCCTCCCTCCCAGGTACCAAACCTTGCAACAGGACTCTCGGCTAGACCTGCAAATTTATTTCCAGTGTGACTGAAATTTGGGGGCCTACAGGTGTTTTTCACATCACCAGGGAGTTTTCATGCACCTCCACTAATGTGGTGTATTGTATTCTTTGCAGGAAGTGTACAGCTGTTTACATCAGAGAGACTGGCAGGCACCTTGCTGACCATTTCAGGGAACATTACAGAGCAGTCAGGAATGGTGACACTGCTAAACCCATTGTATCCTACTTTATCTCCAGGGCCACAGTGTCACTGACCTTTCTGTTTGTGTCCTTCAGCAGGGCTTCTGGGATTCTGACCATAGAAAAAACATGGAAGCCAAGCTGATCATCCACTTTGGCTCCCAGCAGCCCTCTGGTTTAAATGATAGACTTATTTTCCACTAACATCTTTCAGCCACCCCTTATTTTCCCTAAAGTCTATTTGTAGTTGTACTCATTTAATTTCTTTTTCATTTTCACCATAAGTTTCCATCTCTGTCTTCTTTCCACACATTTGTCACCTTTCAGCCTTCTTACTAGGCCCTGTTAATTAGTCCCCACCTGGGGACTTCCCTAGCTCTTTCACTCCTATCATGCTTTATCTTTCCCATCATCACCTTTTTGTTTCCCAGATTCTCTCTTAATCTTTCCATTTATCACTTCTTCTCCCTGAGCCTCCCCCTTTTTTCTTTACCCACATATATTTATACACACATATATATATATATATATATATTAGAGGCAAAAAAATCCATTTAGTGCATCAGTTAGGGTTGTTCCACAGTGACAAAGTGAGTAAATTCGATTGTCAGGTGCACATTGATTAAGTCAGCCTAATCTCACCCCATCACATGTGTAAAGAAGCAGAGGTATAGGAGAATGGGATGAGAGTTAGGACCGAAGACCCCAATGTGCACCTCAATGCTGGTTCAGGGGTGGGCTGGGGGTCCAAGAGGGGTTTTCAACCCTAACACCAAATTTCCTCACTTTTGTCACTGTGGAACAACCCTAACTGATGCATTAAACAGAATTTTTTGCCTCTAATTTCCCTTCTTTTTGAGAATGATATCAAGAAATAGTGAATGTAATGCAGCGGCGGGCCCCGCACCCCCACCACATCATGTGGCAGTGGGAACAAGGGTCCCGCGCTCCCAACACGTGATGTCTTGTGAAATAGTAAGAGGAACAGCAATGCAAACAGAAGCACTAACAGTGGCACACATGGTAACGCAAGCGCAAATGAGAACAGAAAGGGTAACGCACGCGGTGGCGTAGATGGGAACGGTCTGCCACGTGATGTCTTGTCACATAGTAACATGGTGCCCGCAAACGCAAATGGTAATGGGCATGGTAATGCAAAGCAAAACAGAAAGAGAAACAGTACTGTAGACAGAAATGGCAAAAAATAACAGAAATGCAAGTGCAAATGAAAATGCAAAGGATAACACACATGGTGTTGTAGATATGAACGGTAAGTGAAACCGGTACGGAACCACAAACGGAAAGGCAATGCTAACAGTAATGGAAGTGCACAGGCTGGTTTTCCCCAAAAGCTTCATAGAGAAAGACAGTGAGTACAAAGAATGTATGCATAACAATGGGTCTCGGAGCAGGAAATGAGGAGTTGGAATACTAAGTTGCTTATATCTCAGGAACCGTATGACGTAGAAAAAAAATTTAAAAGTTATATGATTTAAGACTTTCCTGGCTAGTTTTGTACTTATCTCTCTGTTGGGGGCTAAGAACTTTTCTGACGAAAAGTCCGTATCTTGCACCATTTCCGAGATACGGGCCCTGAAAGGCGCGGCAAATGCCGTAATGTTATCCTATGGGGGAAAAAAAAGAAGTTCAGAGTGCCATAACTTTGGCTTCCTGTAATATTTTTTCACCAAACCAGTATAAGGCACATCTGTGAGATGTTGGATGTCTTCCCTCCAAATTTCATCCCAAAAGACCAAACCGTTATTTTGCAGCAGGGCGCCAAAGGATTACTGCAATGCGTCAGATGCCGTAATGTTATCCTATGGGAAAAAGCATCGACTCTGGAGTGCCATAACTTTGCCCCGATGTAAATCTTTTTCAATAAAACACTGAAAGGCACATCTGTGAGATGTCTGCTGCTTTCCCTCCAAATTTCTGCCCAAAACACCAAACCGTTCTTTTGCCACGGGGTACCAAAGAATTGCTGTCATTTTCCCACAGCCTAGAAAAGTTCTGTCGCAATTTGTGAAAGTTTTCACAAATTCATTCGACAGTGTTGCAAGTGCAAAAGTACTTTGTGAAAGTACTTTTTCCAGAAATGTGAAAAACATTTCTGGGGTGTTTTACCCCCAAAATAAAGACATGGCTAGCATCCTCAGGGTCCGACTAGGTGAATACAAAACTAATTAGGTTGCTAGAGGGTCCCAAATTTAAATGCCAAGCATTTTTCTGATCACCAACTGAAAACAAAATTATGGATTTGCAACAGTAAAAGGACCATTTGTGAAAGCAAAAACTGCATTTGCGACACTGTCAAACTTTTTAACTTTTCCCATTGACTTATAATGGGAACTTGTTTTTTGAATAACTTTTGAACCGTTTAATATGTTTTCACAAAATCTTCGAAAGGACCCCGGCCGCATGTTCCCTGAAGATTTCGGACTGGTTGCGCAAACCGTGCGACCTGTAGGCGTGACCATAAAATTCCAAAAAAAGCTTAAATGCATGTGCAGATCACGCTTAATAACTCAGCAGCCATATATCTGACTGGTACATAACTTGGCAGATCCCAAGGCGTATGAGTCCTGATTGTGTATTCCAAATTTCAGGCAAATCCGTCAAACGGCTGCAAAGTTATTAAGGTGCAAATGTTTGGGTTTAACATGTAAATGGCTCCTCAATCCTAACTATGGTAGCACTACGGTGCTACCATAATATATATTAAATATATATATATATATATATATATATATATATCCATCATTTCACCTCCCCTCTACACTAACTTTTTTTTTTCTCTTTTAGATATTTCCTGAAGAAGACCTAAGGTTGAAACAGATTTTTAAAGCTATTTTCTATTTTCAGTGTGCATTTAATCTAACCATTTTGTTTTGCTACAGCAAAATTGTCTAACAAGCCTGTGGTGTAGCTTAAAGGGCCCAGTATTCAAGGCACAGCAGTGTATGTCTCCCAGCCTCCAAACCCTCCCATTCCATACACAGCCTTCCCAATGCCTAGTTAAAGTGGAGGCAGCACAATATAAGCCATGTGACCCTTGCCTTCAGTCTTGAACCACTCTCTCCACTTGAAACAAAATGTGATGCACAATCTTTGAGGGGCACAACTGTGTGTGCCCCCCTCTGCCACATTCCCCTCAAGTACACATGCTGTTCTCTTTGATTCCCCATTGCAACGGGGAGCAACAGGATAAGAGCCATGGATCAGCTGGACATGAAGAAGAACAGACAGGCAGTTAGTCAGAGTCAGTGATGCTGCCTGGGAACATGATTTGTACAAGGCATCTTATGGAAATCTCGCACCCTGGGCAGCATCTCTGACTCTGACTGCCTGATTTATGCCTGCACACCTGTGTGTTCTTCTTCACACCCAGCTGTCCACAAGGATCTTATCCTGCTGCTCCCCCCTCATAACAGGGCATCAGGTGGAGTGGCTTGTGGTTTTAAGGGGGGCACACAGTTGTGCTTCTTGAAAATCATGCCCTAAAGTCCTTTTGATGTGCACCACAGCAAACATTTTGTTAGGAGAGTGGTCTTTGAAGGGTGTGACACCATCAGTCAAATGCAGAGTGGTCTGCAAGGGGCTCATCAGTGTCACACCAATCATCAGTCAGGCTGGTCATGATAGTGTTCTGGCTTGCTGAGCAGAAATTTTGTTTATTTTAAAGGAAAGAGCTGATCCAATCATAGGTCTATTCTTTCCTTTGATCTACACTACCCAGCAAGTGCATCTGATCTGTCATGATCAGTCTGCTAAGTTTGAATTATGCCCCGAACATATAAACATAGAATTTGATGGCAGATAAGAACCGCTTGGCCCACCTAGTGTGCCCATTTCCCTACCTAATGGATCAGCTGAAGATTCTAGTTAATCAACAGCCTGCTTCCTGCTACCCTCCACTAGAATTGCCTTATGTCTGTCCCATGCATTCTTCAATTCCCCCACTGTTTTTGACTCTACAACCAAATCAGGAAGGCTGTTCCATGTATCCACAACCCTCTCTGTGAAGAAATACTTCCTCACATTACCTCTGAGCCAGCCCCTCTCTATCTTTAAATTGTGCCCCCTTGTTTTTGCCCATCTCTTTTTCTGAAAGATGCTACCCTCTTGGACTTTGTTGATTCCTTTGAGGTATTTGAAAGTTTCTATCATGTCCCCCCTCTCCCTCCTTTCCTCGATGCTATACATCTTTAGTTCCTTTAGTCTTTCTTCATATGTCTTCTGATGCAGACCCTGCATCATTTTGGTTGCCCTCCTCTGGACAGCCTCCACCCTGTCTATGTCTTTGCGGAGATGGGGTCTTCAGAACTGTACACAGTACCCCAGATGTGGCCTCGCCAACTGTCTGTACAGAGGGCCAACAACTTTCTGTTTTCTACTGGTGATGCTTCTCCCTGTGCATCCCAGTATCCCCCTGTAACAAAGAAAACCATCAATCGAGGTCTGCTGTTGCTGCCCTTCCAGTTCCCCACCGACCCTCCCACTCGGCACCCACTACCCCACTACCTCTATGCACTTATCACTAACACTAACACTGGGGGTGCCCAATCCTCAGTGTCACCACCTGAAATAAAGAAAACCATCCCTTGTACTTTCTTTTTTTTAAATACACCCTTTAGTGCTGGCCCACCGACGCAGTGGCAAGATGTCCGCATGCGACGATGACATCCCGGGTTTGGGAATGGACCCAGGAGTTGGAGGGCTGGCCAGGCAGAGAAGGATTGAGTGCCCAAGTGTCAGCTCTCTTTTTCCAGGGGGTAGGGGGGCAAGTGCCTGGCACATTAGCAGTTCCTGGCAGAGGCTGGGGGATCTGCAGGGCCTGGCGCAGAACATTGTGTGAGATGGGACAGACATTGGGCATGCCCGTTGACATCATTGCACATCCCACCTCCAAGGAATAGCATGCACAAAAATCTGACCCCTGTCAATGACACCCTGTCTCAGACACCACTCCCATTGCTGTCTGTGTCCTCTGGGGTGGTCACACTCCCATGGCCCCACCCTGGGGGGAAAGCCAGGGCTAAGAAACTTTTGTCCTTGGGGATGGGGTGCCTTCCCAGCGGCCTCGCCCAGGGGGGTAAGCCTGGACATGGGGGGGGCAGCATGTAGGGCAGGGGCTGAGCCTCAGCCCAGAATGGGGCAAGGGGGGATCGGGGCCCAAAATGAAAAAAATAAATACACCCTGTAAAAAGGAAAAACATCTATTGACGTCTGTTGCTGCCTCGCCATAACTGCCCCCACCAGCCCAACCCATGTTAATCTTACTCTATGGGGGTGCCCCATCCCCATGCCAGTTTCTACCCCCCATCCTGCCCAATATAACATTGACACTGGTGGTGCCCAATCCCCCAGTGTCTCCATCTGAAACAAAGAAAACCATCCCATGTAGTTTTTTTTTTAAATAAATACACCTTGTAAAACAGAAAAACATCCATGGATATTTGTTGCTGCCCCCTACCAGCCCAGCCCATGTTAATCTTCTACCGTGGGTGTGCCCAATCCCCTGTGCTGGCTTCTACTCCCCAACTCTGCCCAATATACCTGGGGCTATCGGAGGTTGAACTTTGCCATCTGCAGCTAGTGCAGAATGCGGCAGCCAGGCTGTTGACTGGATCCTCTAGGTCTAGTCATATAACGCCTATGCTCCGCGGACTGCATTGGCTGCCAGTTTTATGGTGAATCACCTTCAAGGTCAGTTTGTTGACCCATAAAGCCCTACATGATCAGGGACCTACTTACCTGAAAGAGCTCCTTTGTCCCTACTGTCCTCCCTGCTGTCTCCAATCCACTGACGAGGGATTGCTAGAGATTCCTAGGGTCCGTTTAAAAACTTCAGGGGCAAGATCGTTTAGTTTTATGGCCCTGACCCTGTGGAATTCTCTACCTCATCAGGTGCGAAATTGCCCGACTGTCCAAAGCTTCAAAGAAGCTTTGAAGATATATCTTTTTAGCAGAGCTTTTAATGATTTATGACAGTTTTAATCTTGTTTATTTATTGTTTTATGTACTGTACAGGCACTTTGGTTATGAGAAAAGTGCCTTATAAAAATAAAGAATGAATGAATGAATGAATGAATGAATGAATGAATGAATGAATGAATATAGCACTAACACTGGGGGTGTACAATCCTCCAGTGTTGTGACCTGACTCTTCCGGCATGGGGTGTCCTGTCCCCCATGTGGGCTTCTACCCCCCCACCCTGCCCAATACAACACTGACACTGGGGGTGTACAATCCTCTAGTGTTGTGACCTGAAATACAGAAAACCATCCCTCATAGTTTTTTAAATAAACCCTGTAAAAAAGAAAACCATCTATCAATGTCTGTTGCAGCTGTTACTGTCCCCTCACCTGACCCTCCCACTCAGCACCCACCACCCAACACTTCCTCAAGCCCTTATGTACCAACTGGGGCTCCAATGCCATAATCATCTCTGGACTGCAGACACGTCTTCACTCTTTAATGCCGGACTGCACACTGAGTAAATCAGGTATGTGGTTCAATGTATTTCAATGGGGTTTTGAACTTGGTGACATAACTTGGCCATTTTTGAATATTTTTGCACCAAATTTTCAACATGCCTTTTCTGGTATCCCACTTCATGAATAATGGCAGTAAAATTAAGTAAGTCTCTCCTGAAAGGTGATTTTGCGGTCACTGCATGAAGTCACATTTCGGCAGGAGTTGAACATTTTCTCCACCCTTGTTCATGAGGTGGGATCATAAGAAAGTTATTTTGAAAATCTGGGGTAAAAATATTTAAAACATAAAATTATGAGCCTATGTTGAAATGTGCAAATGCAGGCTCATGACTTTGGTAATTTTCAATATTTTGACCCCAAATTTTCAACATAGCAATTTCTTCACAGCACATCATGAATGTGGCAGCTCTCATTTTTCATATCCTGGCCAAAATGTGTTTTCACATCCTGAAAGGTGATTTCACAGTTGCTGTGTGAAATCACCTTTTGAACAGGAGTTGAACATTTCCTCTGCCTTGTACATAAGATGGGGTCATAAGAAGAATATGTTAAAAATTTCGGGTAACAAAATTAAACAAGCATTTGTCAATGCCAAAGGTTTGTTGCTGGTATGTATGGTATGTACCTATTGTTTTTATTATTATTTTTTTTAATTTTGACGTTAAGTTTTGAAGATACTTGTTTTGTTTTCATATAAGGAGAGACTAGAGGACCTCCATATGTATACTCTAGAAGAGAGGAGAGAGAGTGGGATATGATACAGACCTTCAAGACAAGGCAAAGTATTTGAAAGACACCCAATCCTAGAGGCTCTGGGCACAATATATAAAACATACAACAGGCAGGGTCTCAAGTAAAATAATATCATAAATAAAACAAATAAATAATAGAACAGCTAATGCAGTATCAGAATCAGCAAATTTTTCAGGTTTTTTGGGCTGGTCAGCACTCTACCCCCAGGAAGTCCAGGGAGAATAGATAGGTTTTTAGGCCCCTCTTGAACCCCTCATGTGATGGGGCTTCCCTGTCATCAACTGGTAAGGAGTTCCATTTGGACCGGTCTGGCAGCACTAAAGGCCTGGTCACTCGGTGTTCTTAGTCTGGTCCTTGGGACTTCAAGGAGGCCCCTGGTTGAGGAGCAGAGGGAGTGAACTGAAGTGGCAGGTGGCAGAAGATCAGACAGGTAGCTAGGGCTGAGTCCGTGTAGGGCCTTATAAGTGAGTAAACTTACCTTGAAGATAACTATGTACCTGACAGGCAGCCAGTGCAGAGCTTGCAGCACCAGAGTCACATGGCTAGACCTAGGTAGGCCAGTCAGCAACCTGGAAGCTGCATTCTGCACAAACTGCAGCTGGTGCAGGGTACCTCCAGAGACCCTGAAGTAAAGAGCATTACAGTAATCGAGTCTGGATGTCACAAAGGCATACACCAGCAAGGGCAGGTCCTCAGGTGGAACTAGGGGTTTGATCCTGGCAATGTTCCTTAAATGGTAAAAAACACTTTTGATGACACCTAGCACCTGATCTTCAAGTGTCAGTCTGTCATCAAGGATCACACCAAGATCTCGAACCCTAGGGGAGGCTGTCAACAACGTGGGTCCCGGAAATAACCTAGTAACCATGTTGGAGGCACTTCCATCATGCCCTCATCCTGGCTCAGTCACTAGTATCGCTGTCTTGTCCAGGTTAAGTCACAATCAGCTGGAGGACATCCAATCATTGATCTTAGCCAGGCAGATATTAAGCACTTCTGCAGTGTCTGATGTTCTAGGTGCAAAGGACAGGTACAGTTGGGTATCATCTGCATAACAGTGAAAACCCACACCGTGCCACCTAATGAGCTCACCCAGAGGCAGCATATACACTGCAAATAACATCAGTGACAGGATCAACCCCTGAGGTACTCCACGTGGCAAGAGCTTCAGGGAGGAGGAGAAATTCCCCATCACTACCCATTGCTTCCTGCCAGAGAAGAAGGACTCAAACCAGCTGATGACAGTGCCAGTGAGCCCACAGTACTCTCTAAGGTGATCAAGAAACACAATGTTATCTACATTGTCAAAAGCTGAAGACAGATCAAGGAGCACAACAATTTACCTGTCTCCTCTATCTCTAGACCTGAGGAGGTCATTGTGCACCCTAACTAACGCTGTTTCGGTGGTATGCCCAGCTTTGAAACCTGATTGGAGTGGCTCATAGATGTCAAAGGACACGAGGTGCTCCTTGAACTGCAGTGCCATGATTTTCTCAACAACTGTACCCAAAAAGGGAAGGATGGAGATAGGAAGGTAATTCTCCTGGATGTATAGGCTGAGAGATGGCTTCTTCAGAAGGAGCCTCACCAGGACCTCTTTCAAGGCTTCCAGAAAGACCCCCTCTGACAATGAACACCAGAGAATCCTGGCAAACACTGGGCCAATGAAACAAATGCATCTCATCAAGAAATGAATTGGAGCCGGGTCCAGTTCACAATACGTGTGCTTCAGCTTCGAGATGACCTCAATGACCTCGACCACCTCCACTGGTTTAAACTCCTCCAAAACAGGCAGCATGTCCCAGTTCCATCCAGGCCAATCACTGCAAGTCACAATGCGGCTCACTGATGGGATCCCCTGTCAAAAAATGGACAGTCTGTCTGAGAAGAACTGAGCAAATTCATCACATAGAGTGATTGATTAAAAAGGCTTTTTTTGGCTATAGACAAACAGGATGGAGAAGTCTGTTGACAGTCCTAAAAAGCTGAGCAGGTCAGTTCTTCCCAGCATAAATCTACCGGGACAGAAACTCTGCCTTTTTGTGGTTGATTGCCCCCTGCTAGTTAGAATAATGAGTATGCAGGCCCAGCTTATCCACATTCGACTGGGTCATCTGCCAACAATGCTCCAACTTCTTCAAATACCTCAAGGGCATAAACAAGGTACAAAAGGGTAGCATCTTTCAGAAAAAACAGATGTTCAAGAACAAGGGGTCATTATATAACCTGGGTGAGGGGGTAGACTCAGAGGTAATGTGAGTGTAAAGTACTGCTGTATAGGTACTGCTGTATTATGCACTGTGTTTCAATGCTTGATGGTCAAAGTGAGTGTATGAAAGGTTCATGAAAGGTTCAGAGTAAGGTTCATAAAAAGTACAAGCCTTGTGGCCAGGAGCTAGTTGAAACTGGCATTATTCTGACCTGACATTATTCTGACCTGACATTATTCTCACATAAATTTGCAAGTCTTCAGTAGCTATTTGTCTGTTCAATGGGCCATTCATTATCCCTATTCATTAGTTATCTGTGTACCTTCCAATAGGCCATTCATTAGCTCTTAGCTCTATTCATTCACTCTCATTTGAATATTTGCATGCCTTCTCTGGAAGTAGCTAACAGGCAGGGTGTAAAATGTATATAAACTGGCTGAATTAGCCAGAGTTGAGCTGCAAATCCTGACATCCTAAGAACCTGACATCAGCTTCCAAGAGAACGGGTAATATCTATGCTCTATTATCTTGTAAACTATTGCCAGCTATATTTTTATTATAGTGCCTGTAATGATAACGCATATATGCTGAAATAAACCTCCTCCAGGTGAGGAAACAACATCCCACTGCGTGGTGCTGCATTAATACTTCTCTCAGTACTGGGATCCCAGGGTCATAAGTCCAAATCCTGCAAGAATCTTACATGAGGAACTATTTTTTCATGGAAAGGGTGGTGGATGCATGGACCAGCCTGACAGCAGAGGTGGTACAGGCAAAAATGGTAGGGAAATTCAGGAATGCATGGGATAGGCACAAGGGAACCCTAACAGTAGGAAAGAGAGGATAAGAGCCAGAGATCAAGTAGGATCTGTTGTATTTCAGTATACGCTGCACCCCCCTAGTACAAGCCCCATTATGTCCTGGTGCACCATGGTGGTTTTGGCACATGGCATCCTGATTTTGATGCAGCCTGTATTCGAAAATCAGGATTGCTGCAACATTTGGTGCAAGATGCCACTTACGTCAAACCCTTTTGATGCAGGCACATTGCTCTAAAAAATTTTGACATTTGAAAATTGGACCCATTATTTTAATTTTTGTCATAGTAAGTACTTAATGTACCAAGCTCTAATGATTTTGATACTATCATATGTAGCTATAGGTTTGATTCTCAGCACTGCCACTCAAGCTAGTATTTAGAACTACTGCATGTTTCCAGATACCTGATTCTAGAATAATTGATTTGATTTTAAAAGCTGGCTTAGATCAGCGTATTTTGCGGCAAACCATCACCTGTGGCAAACTTGGGTGCACTGAGGTCCCTACACCAGATTTTACAAGAACAGAGTCCCAGCATCAAAATGCAGTAAGCTAACTTGTGCGTTGACCAAACATTGCACAGAAGGGGAGTGCTGCAGGCGGTGGCACAGGCTTGCAGCATCAGTGGCCAATGATGGTAACCCACTGGCCAGTCACTCTGGTGGCTGGTGGGTC
This sequence comes from Neoceratodus forsteri, assembly GCA_016271365.2. Classification (NCBI taxonomy): domain Eukaryota; kingdom Metazoa; phylum Chordata; order Ceratodontiformes; family Ceratodontidae; genus Neoceratodus; species Neoceratodus forsteri. The sequence goes on along the minus strand of CM057449.1, from coordinate 1,695,743,969 downwards.
ATCTGGAAGATGCCCTGGCTTGTGAAGGGTAGGACAGATCCAGCTGGGGGGATGGCAGGGACAGTGCAGGTCCATGGGGAGGTGTGGATGCACTAGCACCACCACAGGAAGGGGGCTTACAGGATCTGTCACAGATCACCGGCCACTCCAGTGGTGGTCAGGCAGGTGACAGGGGCTGTCTGGGCACCTTGCCCACAGAGGCACAGAGTCATCCCCCACTAGCGAGGATTGCAGCAGTGGTGCATGGCAGCTTAGACCAGTTTTGGGCTGGTCTAACTGTAGGATCTGCCTGCCCCTTCGGGGGCTTGCAAAGTAACAATGTAAGGGATATTAAAACTCTGGCCCTGTGCTAGCTCTGTTCTACCATGGCACACCAGTGCAGCTGTCTCAAGGATGATGCAAGCCTGGTTGATGCAGGCAGTCCCCCCAGTGGCAAACAGTCCCTTACAAAATTGAGACTGGCGGAAGGAGCCCTTTGTGCCATTTCTCCTTGCCACAAGCCCCATGTGCCAGTCCCGACGTTTTGAAAATCAGACTCAGTGTTTCTCAAATGAGGCCACCATGGCTGCATGCAGCCACAAATACAATATTGTACTGCAACAGAGCTCTTTAGGGCCCCAGACATAAAGGTAATGAAATGGAATGCAGCATTTCTTATCTTTACATAAACATGGGAAATACATTTCAAGTAAAAATACACCAGGGACTTGATTTCATGTATGCTGTGTGAAAAGAAATGTGTTATAGGAACGTTGGTGTGTATTAGGGGGTCTGGGGTAAAACATAAGGTGTGATCCCACTAATAGGTTCTGGTGAGTGCATTTTGTGGCCTTTTCAGGCCAGCAGAATTTAGGGTTTGAGAACCACAATGCTCGAACATACTGTGAAACAGAAATGTAGTTAAGCAACACTGAAACATTTTACATCATGTGCCACACTTGTGGCAGTTTGGTGTTAGTAGCAGTGTGGGAAAAGTCAACCAAATGTATCTGTTTCAGCCACTTGCAAGCTATTACAAGCATTTGTCAATGAGGAACGTTTGCTAGCGATATGTGCCTCTTTTTTTCTTTTCTAATTTTGAACTCAACTTTTGAAGATACTTGTTTTAGGATTCCTCTTATAGACATGACCATTTATGGTATAGTGGTCAAAATGGCATTTTTCACCAGAAGTGCGAAAACACATCTTGGCTAGGATTTAAAAAATGACACGTCACATTTATGAGGTTTTGTGGAAAAATGGCTATGTTTTATAAGTTTGGAGTCAAAACATTCAAAATCAGCAAAGTTATGAGTGAACGCTGAAATAGTGTAACGTTCAGTCATAACCTCGACTTTTTACCATATTTGTTCAACAATTTTTCAGCATAGCCTTCTTATTACTCCGCCTAATGAACCCGGCAGGTAAAGATTTTCAAATCCTCACCAAAACATAATTCTGTGCCACCGAAATGTCATTCTGCATCAGAGGTATAAAAACACATGTTGGCCAGGATTAGAAAAATGACAGCTGCCACATTCATGAGGTGCTGTGCAGAAATGGCTATGTTTAAAATTTGGGGTCCAAATATTGAAAATTGCCAAAGTTACAAGCCTGCATTTGCAGATCTCAATGTAGGCTCATAACTTTGTTGTTTTTAAATATTTTTGCATCAAATTTTCAATATAGCCTTTTTATGAGCCCACCTCATGAACAAGGGCAGAGAAAATGTTCAACTTCTGCCTGAAAGGTGATTTCATGCAGTGACTGCAAAATCACCTTCCGGGACAGATTTGCCTAATGTTACTTGCATTGCTCATAAGATGGGGTCCCACAAAAGATATGTTGAAAATTTAGGGCAAACATATCGAACATTTGCCAAGTTATGCCACTATGTTCAACCCCCACCCCATTGAAATACATTGAACCGCATACCTGATTTCCTCAGTTCGCAGTGCAGCTTAGAAGAGTGAAGGTGTGTCTATAGTCCAGAGAAGATTACGGTGTCAGACCTCCAGTGGGTAAGTAAGGGCTTGGGGGGGTGCTGAGTGAGAGGGTTGGATGTAGAGGGGGGACAAACGGCTCAACAGACATTGATGGATTTTTTTTTTTTTGCAGGCTTTAAAAAAAAAAAAGAAACTCAGAGGGAAGGTTTTCTTTATTTCAGGTTTCAACACTGGGGAATTGGGTACCCACAGTGTCAGTGTTATGTTTGGGGAGTGAGTGCTGAGTGGAAGGGTCAGGTGGGGGTGACAGTTACAGGGGCACCAGCAGTGGACACTGGAGGACTGGGCACCCCCATTGTCAGTGTTATAAACAGCGGGGGGGACGCCGTTATGATGGGCTGCAGTAGACATCGATGGACCATTTTCTTGTTTACAGAGTATTTAAAAAAAATAAAATAGGAGGCAGGGGGGTTTGCAGTTATGGTGGAAGCTGCAACAGACATGGATAAACCATTTCACACCTGAAAATAGGCACTTGGCTGTCTAGCGTGCTTACTTGGTTAACAAAAACAAATACATTTGATTTTTTACAGGGTATTTAAAAACCAAAAATGCTAAGGGAAGGTTTTTTTTATTCAGGTTTTGACACTTGGGGATTGGGCACCCCCAGTGTCATTGTTATGTTTGGAGGGATGGGAGGGTGCTGAGTGGGAGGGTCAGGTGGGGGTGACAGATAAAAGGTTGCCAGCAGTGGACACTGGGGGATTGAGCACCCCCAATGTCAATGATATATACAGCAGGGGGGTGCAGTTACAGTGGACTGCAACAGACATCAATGGACCATCTTCTTTTTTACAGGGTATTTAAAAACCAAAAGGAGGCGGGGGTTGCAGTTAAGGTGGTGGCTGCAACAGACATCAATGGACCATTTTCTTTTTCACAGGGTATAAAAGAAATCACCAAGGGAAGGTTTTCTTGATTTCAGGTTTTGACACTGGATGATTGGGCACCCACAGTGTCAGTGTTATGTTTTGTGGGGATGGGGTGGTGGGTGATGAGTGGGAGGGTGGGGGTGACAGTTACAGGGGTGCTGGCAGTGGACACTGGGAAAGGCACCCCAGGTGTCAGTGTTATAAATGGTGGGGGTGGTGCAGTTATGGTGGCACAATAGACATCGATGGATGGTTTTCTTAGTTGCAGGCTTAAAGAAACACACAGAGGGAAGGTTTCCTTTATTTCAGGTTTGGACAATGGGGGATTGGGCACCCCCAGTGTTATGTTTGAGGATGTGTGGGGTGGGGGGTGCTGAGTGGGAGGGTTGGGTTGGGGTGATAGTTACAGAGGCACCAGCAGTGGACACCTAGGGATTGGGCACCCCCCAGTGTCAGTGTTATAAATGGCAGGAGGATGCAGTTATGGTGGTGCAATAGACATCGATGCATGGGTTTCTTATTTGCAGGCTTAAAGAACTTAAACTACGAAGTGAACACTGGGGATTGGGCCCTTCAGTGTCAGCATTGTGTTTGGTGGGGGGAGGAGTGTGGTGTGGTGGGTGTTGAGAGGGAGGACTGGGTGAGGAGAGCATTACAGGGGCAACAGCAACAGATATTGATGGATGTTTTTTGTTGTTACAGGACTTGAAATAGCGGCTGCACACCAGTAAGGTCCGTAGCAAACTTTTGGTATACAGCTGCAACTGTTTTGAAAGCTGATCAGCTGTTTGCTAGCGCGGCTTGATGCACGTTAAAAGACCAAAGCCCTTTCTGATTGGAGCAGCTTTGTTCTTCTGAAGTGCACACAGTTTCAGCCCACTGAGCTCAGAATTACATCATGACTACAATGCATGGTCATTGGTCTAGATAGCCAAGCCAATTGCAGTTGCAGCTGCAATGAGCTCACCAGTGGCACACCTCCCAAATCCCACTGTACTCATCCCAAAATGTTTTAGCACAAGCGCAGCAAATGCAAAAATAACAAGTCACATTTATGAGACTTTGTGGAAAAATGGCTATGTTGAAAGTTTGGAGACAAAACTGGAGGAGAGGAGAGGAGAGAGAGGGGAGATATGATAAAAACCTAATAATATCTAAAAGGCATAAATATGGAACCAGAGGGTAGCATCTTTCTAAAAAGGAGATGTCCAGGAATGAGGAGGCATGGCATGAGGTTGGAAGGGGGGTAGACTACGGGGCAGCATGAGGAAGTATTTCTTCATGTAAAGGGTGGTGGATGCATGGAATAGACTCCCAGCAGAGGTTGTGGAGGCAAACACAGTGGGGGAATTCAAGCATGCATGAGACAGCCATGGGGAACCCTAGCAAATGGAATGAGAAGGTAAAGCCAGAGATCAAATAGGATGTATGACTTTTGCAGCAGGCAATGAAAATGGGCAGATTAGATGGGCCTAGTAGTCCTTATCTGCTGTCAATTTCTATGTTTCTATGTTTCTAAAACATTAAAAACCAGCAAAGTAATGAGTGAATGTGGAAATAGTGTAATGTTCAGTCATAACCTTGGCATTTTACTATATTTGTACATCACATTTTCAGCATAGCCTCCTTATTACTCCACCTAATGGACCCGGCAGGTGAAGATTTTCAAAACCTCACCAAACCGTCATTATACGCCACCAAAACATCATTCCATGCCACAGGTACAAAAACACATTTTGGCCAGGATTTGAAAAGTGATAACTGCCACATTCATGAGGTGCTATGAAGAAATGGCTATGTTTATAATCTGGGGTCAAAATATTTAAAATTATCAAAGTTACAAGCCAACATTCGTTAATTTCAATGTAGGCTCATAACATTGTTGCTTTTTAATATTTTTGCCCCAGATTTTCAACATAGCCTTCTTATGATCCCACCTCATGAACAAGTGCAGAGAAAATATTCAACTCCTGCCAGAAAGGTGATTTTGTGCAATGACTGTGAAATCACCTTTTGGGGCACAAAACCACATTTTGGCCAGGATTTGAAAAATGACAGCTGTCACATTCATGAGGTGCTATAAAGAAATGGCTATGTTTAAAATTTTGGGTCAAACAAAATATTGAAAATTACCAAAGTTATGAGCCTGCATTCGAAAATTTAAATGTAGGCTCATAACTTTGTTGTTTTTAAATATTTTTACATCAAATTTTCAACATATCCTTCTTATGAGTCCACCTCATGAAAAAGGACAAAGAATATGTTCAACTCCTGCCCAAAATGTGATTTTGCACAGCATCTGCAAAATCACCTTTTGGGACAGATTTACCTAACGTCACTTGCATTGTTCATGAAGTGGTGTCCCAAAAAAGGTATGTTGAAAAGTTGGGGCAAAAATATTGAAAAATGGCCAAGTTATGCACCTAAGTTCAAACACCCATTGAAATACATTGAATGGCATACCTGATTTAATCAGTTCATAGTCTGGCATTGAAAAGTGAAGATGTGTCTGCAGTCCAGAAAAGATTACAGCATCAGATCCGGGTGGGTAAGAAAGGTCTTGAGGGGGGCCCTGGGGTGGTGGGTGCTGAGTGGGAGGATCAGGTGGTGGTGGGGAACTAATGGCGTAAAATATATCGATGGACCATTTTCTTTTTACATGGTATTAAAAAACAAAATTGTTGAGGAAAGGTTTTCTTTATTTCAGGTTTGGACACTGGGGAATTGGGCACCCCCAGTGCCAGTGTTATGTTTGGGGGGGTGTGGGGTGGTGGGTGCTGAGTGGCAGTGTTAGGTTGGGGTGACAGTTGCAGGGGTGCAGTGGACACTGGGGGGTTGGGCACCCCCAGTGTCAGTGTTATTAAATAGTTGGGGGTGCAGTTATGGCTTTCTTTTTTTCAGGGTATTATAAAAAAAGTAGGAGGTGGAGAGGTTGCAGTTATGGTGGCAGCTGCAACAGACATTGATGGACTATTTTCTTTTTTACAGGGTATTAAAAAAACACAGAGGGAAGGTTTTCATTATTCTAGGATTTGACACTGTGGGATTGGGCACCCCCAGTGTCAGTGTTATGTTTGGACGGATGGGGTAGTGGGTGCTAATGGGAGAGTCAGGTGGGGATGACAGTTACAGAGGTACTAGCAGTGGACACTGGGGGATTGGTACCCCCAGTGTCAGTGTTATAAATGTTGGCACAATAGACATCAATGGATGGGCACACAAAAAATGCAAAGGGAAGGTTTTCTTTATTTTAGGTTTTGACGCTGGGGGATGAGGCACCCCCAGTGTCAGTGTTATGTTTGGGGGGTACTGAGAGGTGGGTCAGGTGGGATGACAGTTACAGGGGTGCCAGCAGTGGACACTGGGGGATTGGGCATCCCCAGTGTCAGTGTTATGTTTGGAGGGAGTGTGGGGTGGTGGGTGTTAAGAGGGTGGGCCGGGTGGAGATAGAGTTACAGAGCTACCAGCAACAGATGTTGTAGGGCTTGAAATAGCTGCACACCGCTAAGGTCCTTAATAGACTTCAAGTGTGCAGCTGCAACTGTTTTGAAAGCTGATCGGCTCTTTACTGACATGGCTACATGCTTTAATTGAAACAGTGTGGGGGAGGGGATTGAGAGAGATCTCAACTCCTTCCTGCAGGAAAATGCTGATCATCTGTTTGCTGACATGGCTTCTTGCACACTAAAGAACTGATGCCCTGTCTGATTGGAGTGGCTTTGGTCCTTTAAAATACAAGAAGTTGCAGCCCAAGTGAAGTCAGGACCACTGTGTGTGGTCATTGGTGCAGACTGTCAAGCCCCTTGCAGTTGCAACTGCAATGGGCTTGGCAGTGACACACCTCCCAAGTCCCATAGTACTTGGTACCAAGACATTTGGTGCAGAAGTGCAGCAAATGCAAAAACAACAAAGTTATGAGCCTAAGTTCAAATTTATGAATGCAGGCTCATAACTTTGGTATTTTCAATATTGTGACCCCAAATGTTCAACATAGTCATTTCATCACAGCACCTCATGAATATGACAGCTGTCATTTTTTAAACCCTGGCCAAAATGTGTTTTCACACTTGTGGTGTGAAATCACCTTTTGGGCATGATTTGAAAATGTTTTCTGCCCTTGTTCATGAGGTGGGCTCATACAAAAGCTATGTGCGGTCATAAGAAGGCTATGTTGAACAAATAACAGCATGTGACTACCAACGTTGTAACCACAATGATGTAACAATAATGCTGTAATGTATTTGTCCTCTTTGTGACGAGGTACCTTTGAAAATGAGCCTCTGGCTCAAAGGTTGTAAACTGATGTACAAATAACTAAATAAATAAATAAACATTGGGAGTAAAGATATGAGAAAGCAACAGTTTTTAGTCTATGTTGCAGTTTTCAACACAAGCTTGTAACTGTGGTGATTTTCAATATTTTGACCCCAACTTTTCAACATAGCCATTTTTTCACACCACCTCATGAATGTGACAGCTGACATTTCTCATATGCTACCCAAAATGTGTTTTAACACTTGTGGTGCAAAATGAGATTTCAGCCATTGGTTTATAAATGACACCTGTCATGCTCAGAAGGCGTGGTCATAAAAAGATTATGTTGAAAATTTGGGGTAAAAATGTGAAAAACCAACTAAGTTATAAGGAAACAAACTGTTCCAACATTTACTCATAACTTTGTTTTTTGCAGATTTTGGCCCCTACTGTTCGATATATCCCTTGTGTTACCACACCACCTCAACATGACAGGTGTCAGTTTTCAAATCCCCTCCAAAACTTGTTTCCACAACCGCACAGTGAAATCACTTTTCAGATGGGATTTTAAAAATTCCCCGAGTCTTGATCGTAACGTCAGGTCAAAATAAGACTGTTGGACATTTGGAGTCAAAATGTGGAAGCCCACATAAAAGTAGACATTGCCTCTCAGCTGCCCCATCCTGTATTTACAATCTAACAATGTGTCAAAGCAGGACACCACTGAAAATGAGATATTACATCTTATCTGCTCTTTTCTGAGTAAATATATAGTAAAAGTGTGTACAAGCAAGACCCAGTAGAACAGTAACACCAGCAGTGAACATTCGGCATTGACAAATGCTTGTTTTCAAACAGGCTGAAGGAGGAGAGAGAGTGTTTTTTTACTGTTAAATCTGGCCCAAATCAGATCACACTGACTCCAACCCAGTTCTTGCCTGGCAGATTAGACTGTCCATTGCCAGGCTGGTCCAGATCCATGACAAAGCCCGCAACACACCCCTAATCTGTACACATTTTTTAACAAACCTGTTAACTTAAAATAAGAGGAGGTGTGGTTAAACTGAATTGCTCATTGACAAGACTGACTGCATGTAAGGAAAACTAAAGGCCCTGTGGTGATTGGAGGTAAGGCAGAATAGGCAGGAGATTGCTGGGAAGGGGATTGCTCTGCACATGTTCTCTTGAGAAGCAGGCTTGGTGTAATCACTGTGTGAAATTGCACAAAATAAAGCATGTTAAAGGTAACTAGTGTTGTCTCAGAATTTAAATGAGACGTGAACCATGTCTGTACATCTATTCCTTCACTACATTCTCAGCTCAGTAATTCCACAGAAAAAAATGACTAGATCTGGCATTCCTTGCTGATTCACATACAAAGGGTTTCTTCGATAACCTTGCTACAGTACTGAAGGTTTGGCAAAACCAGGGTCTGTCACTTTAACAGTTTCTCCAAGAGGAGCCCTGCAGGGAATCACATTAAGCATGTTAATGGACAGACGTCAGAGGAGACTATGCATAAATCATTAAATAAGATTACAAGAACCAGGAGAAGGCATGAATGAGCTTTAATAGTAGAAGAGCCTTTTAAAAAACACACACACACACAGATATAGGAACTTAGGCCAGCTCCTTTTGGATAGTCCCAAAGCAATGAACAGAGCCAAATGTCGCACAAATGAGACAAGTGTCTCAAAACAAGGAACCTAGTGGCTGCCTGGCTGTGCTCAGAGAAGGTACACTGATAGACATAAAGGAGACCCAAGCCTGACTCCTTTTTCATTGGCACTTCCTGAAAACTACAGAGGTGGATACCGGTGACCCCAGGAGAATGGTTACAATGGTAACCAGACTGGTGCATTATCTGCACTTGAGGTAAGTGAAAGGATTGGGTGCACCTGCATCTGTCTTCTCAACAATAATTGTGCTGTCAGTTTTTTATTGTGAGCTGAGCAATGTGTTTACAAGGCACTTTTAATTATTTTTTATTATATCATTTGTGTCCGTGTTTGCTTATTTCAGTTTGATTCTCAGGCTGTTGTTCTTCTTTAGTTGTTCTATGAATGACTGAAATGGAGCAGGCTCCCTGCGTCTTGCTGCTGCCCTGTTGTTATTCTATACCTCCCTTATTTAATCAGAACAATACCCTAGCCAGTTCCGCTGAGGAGGATCAATTAGACTTGTGTCATTATTTTTTTAGACATGAGGCAGTTTTAAGATGACTGTCTGGGGAAATGTGCTGTGCAGCAACAGGTTGCACTGGATGTCTAGCATTTCCCCCATGTATTATTTACTATTCCTTGACTAATCTATGTTGGAAGACTAACGAGGCAAATGCTGTAGTCTGCTTAAGCATGAGGATTCTAGTAACGGACTAGGCTATGTACAATGCTACAAACTGTTGAATACCATATCTGACAAAAAAATGTCGAGTTGATTGGTGTAGAAATAAAACTGGACCATATGTTTGCTGGTTTTTACAAATGGTAGCAATTAGTGCTCTCCTCTGTCAGAGTAAAACTGCTATTGATTGGCATGTGGCAGGTGGCTTCTAAGAGAAAACCTGCCGCTGATTTCATTGTTCTGGTTTTGTTTGGGTGCTGTAATGGTGGTCAGTATGATTATGTTGAGTCACATCTCACATTTTATTATTTGATCTGCAATTAAAATGCATTCTATTTGCAGCTTCTTCCTGTGTGTGTTACAGTCTCTTTGCAGCTGTCAAAAAGGCACTGGTGTGAAAAATAATCATAGAAAGTGGCAGTACTTAATAGTCCAGGCCCAGTGAAAATCTATTAATAAAGAGCGAGAAAGGTGTCCTTCCTATTCTACTATAGTGTGTATGAAATAGTCTGAAGATATTCTGACTCACAAAGAAGCTGGAAATGCATTCTCCCCTTTTTACAATTACCACCTTAGTGTATTGCCCCAGTGAATAGCGATAAAGAACTACAGTAACTTTCTGTGGGTGCACCATTCTTTTCTTTCTGTATCACTGTATTATGGTACAGTGCTATGTAACATTGTATTATGCTACAGTACTACATTCGTACCCAGTAACTATTCAGAATGTAAGACCTATCTCTAACAAAGAATGCATCTTGTTTCATGACAGAGTGGTGAAGAGCCTAGCACTAGAGTTTCAAAGTATTTATTGACCGGTGAAAATTGTCAATCTTTTGTGAATCATCAGCCTGCTTACACTATAAACAAAGGCTGGTCATCTGTCATTGATAATTGCAGGGTTCCAACAAGACCTATTTTTTGACAGGTGTATGTGTGTGTGTGTGTGTGTGTGTGTGTGTGTGTGTGTGTGTGTAAAAACATTAAATCAACAGAAAACTCATTTGTTTAGATACAGCACTTAATCATGAAAGCTAGTTGCTTAAAGTGATTTTGTCCCTTTTGAAGAACATACTTAGACAATTCAGCTTATTTTTTCTATATAGTAACTGCCTGCCAATTTTTTCAATGGAGATGGTCAGTTATTATTTGTCATACTTGGAAAGCTGTGCCTGTAGTTCAATGGGTTGGAGCAAAAAAACACCCCCGACCTCTTGGGCTGTAAAAGGCCACAACTTTTCTCTGATCCACAAGTGTTTTTTCATTGAGGCTGGAGGTGCTGCCCTCCCTCACTTCCCTCCCCATTCCTCCTGCATCTTGTGCTTGTTTTCTGTGCTTCTGCTGCTGTCTCCAGTTCACTTCTCCTGACAGCGTTTTGGTCTCCCTGTCCACCGCTCATTCTGCGGCTGTTTGTGTTGTCCTCCCCTCCCCTCTTCCTCTCCTTGCTGCTCAGTCCATGGCTGTTTGTCTTTTTTCTCCTACTCCCTCCATTGTTGCTGCTCCCCTGTGGTTCCCTCTTCTTCTCCCTCCTTACTCTTCTGTTTTGTGCCACCTATTCGTAGCTGTCTGTTCCCCCCCGCTCTCTTTTCCTGTGGCCACTGGCTCCATGGCTCTCTCTTTGTCCCTCCTCCTCCCACTATGTTTTCTCCTCCTTCTGTCTACTGCTTCTGTGGCCCCATACTTTCACCCTCCATCTCTGCTACTGCCATCCTCGTACCTTTCCTGCACTCCCAGCTGTTGCCTCCTCTTCCTTCCCCGCTATATCTGCTGAGCTTTGGCCATGTGCCTTTCCTGGCTTGTTTTTGTTTCCCCTGTGCTGCTGCTCCTCACTTCTCTGGTGTCTCGTATCTACCTACCTTTTTCAGTGCTGTACTTTACTGTGTCTGCCCACCTGGCACTCTGAGCCCACCTCTGCTCTTTGGTTCTGCATTGTTTTTAGGGTATCCTGCCCTACCAATTATGTTTCACTACTCATATATTTGTTATCCTTGGCCTACATTCAGAACCCCTATGCTTATAACTTTATCATTCATTACTAACTATGTATTTCATTCGAGTACAGTAGCCCAATCAGTGGTAGGCCAGCCCAGCTTACAGTTGCTGGGCTTTAATCAATTTATTTAATCAGTACTATTTAAATTAGTGTTTTGGTCTCATTGTAACTAGCTTGAGGCATCTCTGTTATTCCCACGGCAGGGGGCTGCCTTGTTGAGGTGGGCACTGTGGCTTCAAGCAGCTGGAGCATGTTCTAAGTAACTTACATGTAATTGTCAACATTAAACTTATTTTAGTCAGCCACTGGCTCCGCCCAGCCTCTGTTACTGCTCTGTGCAGCCTTAATGGCATTAAGGTAATCAAGTGTATATCATATCTATTATCTGTACCATATCAATGCATTATCTAAACCTCACTGATTCACTTATTCTTAGCTTTCTCTTAGCTAACCAATGGCTGTTGGCTTCGCCTGGCCTTTTACCATTTACTCACATAAGTAACAACTTTTGAATTTGACCCTTAAATTGGCTTCATAGTGGAATTGGCTGGCATGCATTCCCTGGAGGTCATGGGAACTGATGTCTGCCTTTCTTAGACCCATGTATGGGTCCGCTATCTACTCAGACTAACCTACGTGGAGGTTAGTCCATGTGCTTGATACAACCGCATGTCGTATGTGAGGGTCCTCAATGCTTATACTGGAATTTGCATTCTCTCCATAATCCAGAGACATGCCATCCATGACCATTAATCCCTATGGCACAGGGCTACTCTGCAGCCAATGGTCTCACTCTGCATTCTCAAAGTCTGCATCGTGAGCATGTGAAACTTGGGGCAGGGTCCTTCTTATCTGGCCCATAATGGGAATGTCCTCACTCCAGGTAGAGCTTCAGTTGTCTATCTATTGGCAGCACCTACTGATGTAGCATTTAAGACATCAGCTGCAAAGGGTGGGACTCTTATCATCAGGGATCCTTTAGCTAGCCAAGTGGGTTCAGAGGCACCTTCTAAGCTATTCTCCCTATGATCATCTCTGGTTCATCCAGTTTGTTCTTAGATTGGTAGGCTGGCTGAGTGCCTCAGTGATCGTCACTTTCCTCCTCCCACCTTGGAGGTTGGTACTGCCTGCAGTGTATCCCACTGTTGCAGAGTTCACTCGCAACCCTTCAAGGCATTCCCATTAGAGGGTTAGAAAGAGAGTCTTCCCCAAAATTGGAATATTTCCATCCACTGGATTGGCCATCTAAATTGCAGCAGCAGAGCCGTCATTAAACAAAATGGCCCAAAGCCTAGAGGGAAGGTGACAAAGGCCTTGGATCCCCAGAGGTTTCCTCCTCAAAGGAGGGTTTTCCTCTTCTCCATGCCAATGGTCATAATACTTAGATAGGTTTTAGTAACATATTCCTGAGGTGATATTGGCAGGTTTCTACTGTTGGATGGAGACGGATGGTGGCCCTCCTTAGCTTGAGATGGATGGTGGGCTCCTTAACCATTTTCACTCACTCTCTCTCTCTCTTTCTCTCTCCCTCTCCTTAGGAAGTCATGCCCCCTTGCTATACACCAGACCTATGAGCTGATCACTATTTGTTGCCATTGTCTCCTGCTATCATACCTCAATGTCCTTGCTACAGTATATATCTGTCCTACATGTAGGTTCTTAGTACCGATACGTATTCATCACCTCTGTAATGGTTTCTGCTTGACACTCTTTTTGGGGCTCCTTCCTAAGGTAACTTTAGTGAAGGGAATAATTCCTGCAGCACCTCTAGGGGTGGAACCCTTTGCTAGGGCTCCTTGCCTTCGTACCCTTACAGGGTGGTATAACCTTGGATTGAGAGATGAACAGCCAAATATTTATAAGAGTTGCACAAGCATAACACTATCACAAGTTGCATAAACCCATTGAATTGGAAGGCTGTGCCTGTAGTTCAATGGGGTGCAGCCACCAACCAATCCCCCCCATGCTTGGGCCATAAAAGGCTACACCTTTTCTCTGCTCCCACAAGCATTTCTTGTTGTCCACTATCCTCCCCTCCTCCTCCAGCACCACATCTCTCTCTTTCTGGGGGCTCCATCCTAAGGTACCGTTAGCCAAAGTAATCATTCCCATGGCACCTCTAGGGGTGAAACCTTCTGCTAGGGTTCCTTGCCTTCATACCCCTACAGGGTGGTATATCCCCTGGATAGAGCAATGAATGTCCAAAGGTTTATACAAGTTGCATGAGCATAACACTATACTAAGTTGCATAAGCCCATTGAACAACTGGCCAGTTATTTCAGCATTCATGTGCTCAGTGTTTGTTCTGTAGTAAGCTTGAGACACCTACCCACCGATGCATGGCTGTTTTCACTTGCTAAACTTCCAGCTGATAAAAGTCTGATGACTGCATACTAGACACATACAAAAGATGACCAGTACACCAGTCTATACATTTAAACAGTAGTTTTAGTACCTTTCTTAAAAAAAAAAAAAAACAGCTTCAGCTTTGTGATCCTGAGTTCATCATCATCGTCCGCGCAGCTCCATAAAAAAAAAGAGGGGCCCTCCAGAACCTTGTGATTCCTGTTACTCTCCATGGTAACTCAGTGAAATATGAATAAAAGAATGGACTTTAAAAACAAGTTTTACATGCTTTATTACTTTTTAAAAAAAAATTAAAAGTGTTATCAGCTTATCAGCAAAAGGAAGTTAAGTTTATTTTAAATAACTGCTATTTAAACTCAGTTTGCTGGTTCAGTCTATTTCTTTGATTGGAGGGGTTTGGAGGGGAGACAGGGAGATGGTACATAATGGAATAAAAATACCCTTCTCATGCAATTATGACATCTAACATAAAAGTGGTGTCAAAAGTAATAGAAAGGGAGAGGAAAAAAATTGATGTCCAGAAATTACATTATTAGTTATGGGGTGGTATGGTTACTTAAGTCATGGGGCGATGGGGTGGAATGGTTACTCAGATTTAATATACACCCTCAGTGAGTGCTGTTGTTATAAACCCCTTGAGCTTCTCTCTCAGGGTTTATGTAACATCACACACTGAGGGTGTGTATTAAGTAAGCAATAAGCTATGATGGGTTGTGGGTTGTTGTTTAATAAACACATAACCCAAGGTGTATAGTGAAGCATGAAGTACTTATGCTGAGCGCCTCCAGAAGCTGGGGAGTATATTTATCAGACACACAACCCAGACTCTGAAGTGGCTTATTGCTCTTATAAAATGGGTCCCAAAAGTTAACATTGTAAGATAAAAACAAAAATGTTAAAAGTTTTAACAAAATGTTTTTGCTGCATTTTATTGTAAAATAGTTTTGAGTGACATTACAAATAATATATTCCTAGAGTAGAAATGCTTGCATGCCACTAGTGCATGCCTGTTCTGTGTACATTGTTCTGCTCTCCCACCCGATGACCTTGTACACAACCCTCCTAATAGTATCCCAGTCCCAGCAACACCAGTGTTATTATGGCTGGGTTTCAATTATTGAAGGCTTTCTGTTAGGGAGTGACGGCAGCTTGATCCACATAGACAAAAGTCACTCACCTCTCCAAATGAAGCAAACAGAAGTCCAAACAGATGTTATGGCAAAAATTTTTCCCATTTATTATTGTGCAAGTGCAGTGAAGTCCACAGCAGTGAGGGACAAAAATCACCTTTTATTTCACCTTTTACAGGCGTTTTTGTTACTTCTGTCTAAGTGGATCTAGCTTCATTGTCACTAGGCACCCAGTCCACCTGGAGTGGCTCTGTTAAGGTCCAAGTGATGGCAGCTTTCAGAGAGTGACAGTGTTACTGAACGCTTCCAGGTTTTAGGGAGTCAACATGAGGGAGTGAGCAGAGCAAGTGTCTTACAGAAAGACATTCGGTGGTGGCAATCACAGTTCAGCTATAGTTTTTAAATAAAACACATTTCTGTATCAGTTACTCACCAATACAGCATCTGCAGTGCTTTTCACAGAGAGTAGGTGGTCTAGACAGCAGACAGCATGAGTGGCACAGGCAGGCCAGCAGGTCGGCTGTTGCTGGAGCCAGTGTCTATAACTTTTAGAGTCAATTCAACAGAGAACTGTGGCTCAGAGGCCTGCAGTATGAAAATGCAAAAGGAAAATGAAAAAGATAAAATTATGCTTTTACATAATTTATACTGCACTTAAATACTTATTAGTTGTGGTGTGGGACTAGAGAGTGACTCAGAATTGTTAAAAAAATGTATTTATGTCTAAGGGTACTTCTAGGTGTTTAATGTTTTTGTACAGCAGTAACATATCTGGCAGAATTTTTTGTTAAATGTTTCTGGCAGGCATGGACATGTGCAGTGTTCTGCATCCTGGTTGCCAGAAAAGTGCCAACCACAGGGTTTTTGAAACAGGATCCTTGTCCCCTAGAGTTCTTTTGTTCCTGCTGCTTTATCTTTCACTGAAGTCATAATCCACTGTTTGTGGCATGAAAATAGTTATGATGTTAGAATGGGGGAATTGTGGCTTAAACATAGGATTAAAAAACAGGCAGATAAACTGTAGGGACAACAATAACATGCAGCTATAAATAAAACAATCAAAGAAAACAGAAATACAGAAATCTATAAACTATAAACTGAACTGTGTCTAAGTACTATGGTTTTTTAAGTGTTCTAAAAGTGACAAACTTACTTTAATGAACTGAATTGACTAGAATGGCTTCAAAGATTCAACTGGTTGAGAACTGGGAAAAATGAGCACTTAGTTGGGTTAAAGACATAATGGATTAAGGACTTCTCCCAGCTAATCTAAATAAAGAAGCAACCCAGCATGAAGGATTAAAGCACTTTATTAGAAATAAGGGATACTTTTCTGAAGGTGCCATCCTGAGGGAAAGAGGTACTAAGAGGCAAAATACAGGGTGTCTCTTAATTAGGAAAGCTGAGAGCTATGGTTAGAATTTGTTTCCACAGGCAACCTATTTGAGATCTGCATGTTCTGTTCTAAACTGTTTTATATTCTGTGGCAGAGTGCTGTCATAGACAAAAAACAGCAGCAGTCCGAGAGCTGTTGTAGTATACAGTAGCAGCCACAGACACTGCCAGCTATTTCCCGAAATTTCTGTGATATTTCCAGATATATCTAATGCTTTCTCCATTTCTACAGTAGGGGCAGCAGAGAGAAACTCTTTAGAAATTTCGCGAAATATCTGGAGATAGCTGGCAATGTCTTTGGCTACTACTTGTAATAGTGATGTCAGGAAGTTGTTGTACCCTCCTGAATATGTTACCTTCATACTACAGCATTGAATCTCAAGTGTGATCAAAAGTTCTGTTCAAAACCACCGCACACACAGCTGATTGTGAGCTTCATTCACTCTCACTCACCATCTTTTCCCTGTCAGTTTCAGATGGCATTAGTAATCAGCTATGGCGGCAGCACTTTTTTTTCAAAGTTTTTAAGAGAACAGGCTACAGTTTATTGCTGATTAAGAGAATCAGCACACAAATGTGGGGGTGGACTGAATGGATTGCCATAATAATATTTAAAATGGTTAAATTCCCATTTCTTTAGCTATGCTTTGTTTCTGGATTTGATGTTTCTTGGATGTGTCAGAGGGTATACAGAAACAATTTTAAAGCAAATACAGTGGCCCATATACTTTAAAAAAAAAATGTATGGCACACTGTGCACAGTTAAGAATATGCTTCCTGGCTGACCCGCCAGCTCAGCGGTTGGATTTCCGCTTGCGACGTCAATGACCCGGGTTTGGGTATAGATCCAGGTTATCAGAGGGCCAGCCAGGGGGACAAGGATTGAGCATCCTCAGGACTGCTCTCCTTCTCCAGGGGGGAGGGTGGTGTGTGTTCGGTACAGGAGCAACAACTGGCAGAGGCTGGGATGTTGCCAAAGCACCGACACAAGCAAGCAACTCTGGTTGGGACTGATGCAGGATGACATTGCATGTCCCAGCCCCCACTCACAGGGGGGAAAAAAGGCTGTCCAACCATCTCCATGAAGCCCTGTCTCTGTGCTTCAATTAGCCACCCAGCTGGCTCTTCCAACCAGTTACCAGTATCATGGCACTGGTGCCAGTACGGTGCGATGACCCAACCCGCTTGAAGGTAAGCCAGGGGTAACCGGAAGAGTGCAGGCAGATATGGGTGGTGAAAGTCCATGGGACACCATGACCAGGGCTGAGCCCCGACAACCAAGGCAGGCAAAAAGACAGAATTGAGGAAAAAAAAAAGAATATGCTTCCTTCTTGAGGTTGTCATAACTTCACTCTTCCAGTCTTCTGATTGTTATGACAACCTCTCAAAGGAGGTTCAGTATATGATGACAAAGAAAAAGAAGAGATTAAAGTCAATACTAATATAAAAAAAAGAATTAAGGATGGAAGTAACAACAGATGAAATTCAAAACATTTTGAGAGAGTTAAAACCATACAAATCAGCAGGTCCAGATCTATTGCATCCAAGGCTGTTAAAAGAAATTACTACACAGATAGCACCCCCTGTAGCAAATTTAATAAATAGGTCATTTATTACCTGGGAGATACCTGCTGATTGGAGAACTGCAACAGTGATACCAATTTATGAAAAAAAGGGAATAAATACCTCTATGACAAATTATAGACCAGTAAGCCTAACAGCAGTTCTGTGTAAAGTGACAGAAGTCATTCTGAGAGACAAGCTAGAGGAAGATCTAAAGGTTTTAAAAGTGAATGATGAAAAGCAATACGGGTTCAAAAAGAATAGGTCATATTTATCAAATCAACTCATATTTTATGAATACATCAATAAAACAATATCTAAAAATAACCCGGTGGATATTTTCTTCCTTGACTTTCAGAAAGCTTTCGATAAAGTACCACATAATCAACTTATTACAAAAATTGTAAAAATGGGTGTGGATAGTAGGTTGATTAGATGGGTACAGAGCTGGCTGAGAGATAGAAAACAGGCAGTAAGGATAAGAGGTGTCATGTCAGGTCTAGAGGAAGTTACGAGTGGAGTTCCACAGGGGTCGGTGTTAGGTCTTATATTATTTTCATTATACATAGGAGATATACAGTATGGTATCTAGAACCTTATGGTGAAATTTGCAGATGATGTAAAACTGGGAGGGCAGGTGGGCTTAATGGAAGAAATTAATCAAATGGAGATTGATCTAAAACAAATAGAGAAATGGGCAAGAGACAATAGAAGGACTTTAAGTATGGAAAAGTGTAGAGTTACGCATGTGGGGAAAAATAACCTAAAACATGTGTATTACTTAAATGGAAATAAAATGGAAGTGACAACCAAAGAAAAGGACTGTGGAATAATAGTTGATGACGGAATGACATTCAAGGCACAAAGGTCAGAATTTATTAGGAGAACGAATCATATGATAAAAAATATAAGAAAAAGTTTTATAAATAGAACTGAACAATGTCTTGTACCATTGTACAGGGCATATGTAAGGCCTTATTTAGATTATGGATCACCAGTATGGAGCCCATATATGAAAGGTGAAAAAAAAAGATTGGAAAAAGTCCAAAGAACATATACTAGGATGATATCGAGAGAAAAAGGTAGAGATTATGAGGAAAGACTAGATAGGTTAAAGATGTTTACATTGGAAGACAGAAGAAAAAGGGGGGACTTATTGAAATTATTTAAGATCATGAAGGACCCAGAATTAATGGAAGGTTTGGGGATAGAAATAGTGGATAAACTAGAAGGTTTAAGAAATCACAAGCATCAAATAAAAATAGAGATGGTTAAAAGGAATTCCAGATATTATTCTTTTGTACAGATAACAGCTAGAGTGTGAAATGCACTGCCAGATTACATTATAAATAGTAAAAACTTGGAACAATTTAAAAGAGAAATAGATAAGCTAATATGCTTTAGGAATTAAACTGTGCCCGCTTTGCGGGGAATGGTAAAATGGGCCATGGTGTCTTCTTCCATTCTATCACCCAGTATAAGACCCAATATAGGACGCACAGCTTTGTTGTGCACTGTGGCCCTTACATTATCCTCTATGTGACATGAGCATGTACTGGAAGGGTTTGCCATGTTAATTAGAGGGCAGAATCAGTGCAACAGAGTTATTTGTAGTAATTCCTTTTGTTTGACTAATAGAAGATAATTGTTACTCAAGCTTTTCAAAAACTACATACAGTAGGCTTGTCATTTAAAGGCCCTTGTTAATCATGCAATGGGTTTAAAGTGTACTGGAAGCTTCCACACCAATTATAAACTTACATGCAATAATTGCCCCATAGACTTGTATAGAGTGGGCCACTATGGTGTCTGTTGTTAGATATCACAAAACATCTGAGCACTGGGGCAGGGCCAACACACCAGGAAGTGGAATGGATCAGCTGCCTGTCTCTTCTGCCAAATTTATGATCCCTTCCCTCCTGATGCTGACAGTAGGATAAGTTATAAAGACTGCAAAAAGAAACTCATACATGGGTCAGGTACTGAAATATATGTTTAAAAATTTGAACTGTGACAAAAAGCAGAATATTTTTACTTACATTTAAATAGTACTGTTTCCATTAGATCTGGATCTGGACTACCCTGGGGCTGCTGAAGGCCACTTCTGGCCATCTTAGCATTCTGTTGGCCCTGGCTTCTAGCCTCCTGGTGCCACTGCCTTGGTTTGATATGCCTCCCTTTCTGCACCCAGGTCTGACTTCACTAGTTGGGGTGCCAATTTTCCCCTTCCCCAGGACTAGGGACATTTTCCAGAACCAGTACCAGCCTGGTTGCTACAACCTTATTTTACCATCCCAGTTTACAACTGTTAGTTTTTCTGCTGTTTGACTTTATTTTAAAGTGTTTTGTACTGAACATTAACCTTCTTCATACCATTCACAAGCTGAGATTGACACACAAAGTGAAACCATCTTGACCACATACTGTAGGTACCAACAAGGAAGGGATTTCCAAAGAAATTGCAGATTTCTGAAACTGTCTTCCCATACATCTGAAACATTCAACATCTTGGATATCAGGTTAAAGTATTTGGCTGTTGTGCCCCTGCAAAAGTAAAATACCCACACTGCAACTGCTGAATAGCATAGTCCAATGATTACATATACTTTTTGGGGTAGTTTGTCCACTGGATTAGGGTTTGGGTGGTTTGGTGCATAGAGGGTAATTCTCAGACAGGCATGATCCAAACCTAAATCAACCACCTAAACATTTTAAATATACAATAAAAAGATGCCACAAAGGTGAAAAAATACTGAAACATTGTAATGAGTGGTCAGCCCAGTAGTACGGAGGCCTGTAAGCTGTTTGCCATTTTGATGGCCAGGGTTCATTTTGCTGTGACAGGGTTGGGTAAGACCCTGTCCATTTTTGTTATGCAGAGAGAGTTAAAAGCACAGAAATATTTTGTCCTCTCCTGTTCTGCCACTTGTCTGCCTCTTGTCTGTCTGTTTGTGCAATCACATTTTCCTTGTGGCACCTAGGAACTGGCAACTCTGATGGTTCCACAAATTTCTCCATTATCTCCCTTTCTCCATGTGCTGCTTCTATTCATTCTTTCTTTCTTTCTTTCTTTCTTTCTTTCTTTCTTTCTTTCTTTCTTTCTTTCTTTCTTTCTCTCTCTCTCTCTCTCTCTCTCTCTCTCCCCTTGCTTCTCTGTGGTATAAAGACTATAAGTGAATCTTTTTGTGACACTGGGATCCCTTGGTTTGCAAATGTATATAATTATATTGTTGAAATGATTGCAGAAAGCTATTTGGTTTTATTAGAAAAATAACAATCTGGAACACAGGGGGTTGATCTTGAGATACATTTTGACCTCCTCAAGCTTGTTTACAGAACTGTCAACAGGAAAACAGCCCTGGAAATAAATGTATTATTTGTAGCACCTTTTAAGACTAGTAGAGCTAAACAGGAGGTGTAACTTACAAGAATGCTGAGTTTGAATTGCCAGGCAAAAGTATCTTATATAATGAGAACAATATTTTCCAAAGAAGGTCTCAGGTGGAGGATTTTTTTTTGATTGTACTGCCTTTGTGAAGAGCTGTCCTGTACAATTTTATTTTATTGTTATTGAAAATAATAAAATGGTACTTGTGAATTTTATAACTTCTTCTGATCTTCCTATGCTTCCTGACCTATGCCGCTAAGACAGTTGGTGTCAGGCAAAGTGAAATTTATGATGGGCACACTCTGCACCAGGAGTTTTGTGTGTGGGTACTAGACCTTGTACCAGGGAAGCATAGAAGAAAGGTATGTATCCTGCAACAGCAAGCCCATGAGTGATTACCAGAAGAATGGTAGCCATACTAGAAACAGAAACAAAAGTCCAATCTAAGCTGTACATCTGGCAACATTGATGAAGGAAGAAAAATAGGCAGGGACAGAACCTGGAAGCATGTCGGCCTACTCCAAATGGTGGGCTGTACAACAAAGAAAGATGGAGAGGAGAGAAGAGGGGAGGGGAGGAGAGGAGAGGAGAGGAGAAGAGAAGAGAGGAGAGGAGATGAGATACAGGAACAGTGATGACTAGATGCTTTGCAATTAAGCTATCAAAGCAAGAGGATCATTTACGGGTCCAGCAGACAAACAAAACACAAACAACTTAAACAACATTAAACTTACAAAGCTGTGTCCCTCTGATGATATCAAAGCATACCTATAAACTGTTGAAGGGTCACTGGAGCCTGACAATGGTCAAAACAGCAATGGGTAATCAGTAGGTAAAGCACAAGTTTCCTACAGCAGTAAGGACACTTTACAGTCAGAATACTATGACCTTGTGAAAAGAGAAACCCATAAAAAGTATGACATCTCAAGAGAGACCTACAAACAGAGATAAGAGAACTCCTCATTAAATGGCTCCAACTGGGGGCAACATAGCCCCACAGATTATTAACATATTTGCAATGGAGCAATTCATCAACATTCTTCCTACAGTCATGCAGCTTTGGGTAAAAAAACACTGACCAGAAGTTGGTAAAAGGTTATTTCTTTAGCTGAGGACTATCAGTTAGCCAGCTAGATAATGCAGCAATGAAGTGACAGACAAGAAATGGTAAAATTCTCTTTTTCCTGATTTCACTCCAGATCGGATAAGAACTCTGAAGGAAGTAACAAATTTGCATCTAAAGACTTTATTTGCTGTAACTGTAATATGTGAGGAACTGCCATAAAAATAAGGAGAGTAACACTGGAGCAAATTTGACCTTAGCAAATTGGGGGAACATAGAAACATAGAATTTGACAGCAGATAAGGACCGCTTGGCCCACCCAGTCTGCCCATTTCCCTACCTACAGGATAAGCTGCAGATCCTAGTTTACCAGCAGCCTACTTCTTCCTACCCCCACCCCCTAGAATGGCCTTATGACTGTCCCATGCATGCTTGAATTCCACCACTGATTTTGACTCCACAACCTCCTCTGGAAGGCCGTTTCATGCATCCACAACCCTCTCTGTGAAAAAATACTTCCTTAAATTACCTCTGAGCCACCCCCATCTTCAAATTGTGCCCTCTTGTTCTTGCACACTCTTTTTGAAAGATGCTACCCTCTTGGACTTTGTTGATTCCCTTGAGGTACTTGAATACAGTACCGTAGGAAAAGTAGAGCGGTGGTGCTCCCTTGGCGCAAGTCTCCAGGCGCATTTCTCACTGAAGCTCATGTTATAATTCACTTGCGCTGCCGCTTTAAATCTTTTTTTTTTTTATTTTGGTTCTATAATTATACAGATGACTGTCAGCAGGGTGGGGGTGCATCTGCGGACCAGGGACCAGCAAGTGGTGGTGGTGGGGGGGTCACAGATGGTTGCACAGTCTAGAGTTACCAGCAGCTCCATTCACTTCCTGTCTTGCGCGACTGACCCGGCTTCGGGGGCATTTCGAGAGCGTGCGTGAAGGGCTTCCGGCCGTGCACTGCTACTCTTGTGTTGTGCACTGTACAGCACGAGGGAGAAAGCGTGTGAGGCAGATTAGGTCAAAGAAGGTGATGAGAGCAGCGAGAGCGGCAAGTTCTAAGTTTTGGACATTTTCCTTGCTCTTTCCCTTCACCAGGTCCCCGCCATGCCCCACCTACTGGTAAGCTGGAGAGTCTCTCCGCTGTTAGGAGCCTGGGCACCAGCTCGCAGCTACTTTCTGGTGAGTTTAGTCCAACTTTGGAAATTGCAGGCTGCCAGTCATGCTAGTTGGTAGCCAGCTGGTCCCAGCTGCAGCGTAGGTTTTACAGTCTTCCTGTTTTGTTATTGCCAGGGCCACAGAGTTTTAGAGAACAGAACATCTCCTCATTCTCTGTCGGTAGGACAGCCAGAGTGGCGAACAGGTTTTGCCATGGGATGCAGTCGCTCGCGTCTGTAAAATGGAATGGGCATTGTTTGGTCACATTAAGTATACTGTGTACAACATTCTTCACAATAAAATGGGTGATTTTGTGTGTTCAGTAAACTGTGAGAAACCAAGGAACTGTACAGGTGCAAACCAGCTGCCTGTTGGAAAAGAGTTGTTCCATCCCGCACACACAGACATGGTCTGTATGACATTTAATGTGTTTTGATTAAAGTGTAGAATAGTATTGGTTCTTTTAAGATTGGAGAGCAGTTTGCCTACTTCGGGCTGTAGGTGGCTTTCAGACTGGAGTTAATATTCTGCAGTGTCACTCTAGCTGATGAGGTTACTAAATGAATGTAAGTTGTGTTTGTTTTTTTTTCTTCAGCAGGCTTCTGACACATAACGGAATCCCACTGGAACATAACACATTTGTGAAATGCATTGAGTTGCTCATAAACTTGTTGACAAGATTTGGAAGTGTGTGTGACCATTTAAAAATTATAGTATACTGTGCAATGTGTTGCATAGTATGCATCAAGGGCTCAGCCTTTTAGCACATGGCTCGTGCTGGCTTCGGAATTGTCATAAATATAATGTTGGGATGACATCAGTAATTTTTTACTGCAAAATGGCAAGCGATAATGCTGTTTAATATTTTATAATAGGATAATTAACCACAGAGGCATGTCGTTCATATGAAAATGAGATAGCTGATACATAGTTGTACTGGACTTTGCCCATGAACCCCCTGACTAGTTTGACCTTGGTCCAGCCTCTTCTACTGCTTTCAACTCTGCATCATTTTCTGTACTTTATCAAGTACATTTAGTAGTCATTGTGAGCATGGAGGGAGGAAGGTAGGTGTTACAATACCGTGTTACTTTGTAGCAAATATGAACATTTTCATAGTGGGTGAGTACCATGTCCAAAAGCAGCAACCAGAGGCATCTGTTTTGTCCACATTAGGGATGCACAGCGAGGTGAAATTGGTGTTTTCCTCCTGAAATCTGCTCCGCCTCACTTTTCAGAACACATTTGTCAAAGTTGTACATCAGACGAGAATGACTATTTGCTAGCTAGCAAATTAACAGAAAATGGTAGCCACAAATTGAAATTGTGGGATGTAACAAATGGAGTAGTATTCTGCGTGTATTCCCCCTCCCTATAACTGTAAGTGCACTGCAAACAAGATCTCAAAATTCTGTGAATTAAAGCCAGGTGAAAAGAGGAGGGGAACTCAACCAAATGAAGGAGGGCATGGATCTAATGCATTAAAGAACTGGACTAGTGGATGGCAAGTGCAATACAAATGAGCATGATTCTGGAAGTGAAGAAGCATGTTATAAGTGTCCTCAGTGGAACAGTTGTAGCAAAATAAGGACATTTTGGAATTATTGCAGAAAAACAATATAAAGAATAATGTATGGGCAACCATACACAACAAGGCTGTGTTTCCATCAAGGGGTTACGATGACAGCACATGTACCTCGAGAGTGAAGCGCGAGAGGTCCATGCTGTAGTCCCAACCCTGAGATGGAAACACATGCAGAGTTGTGTGTGGTTGACCATATTTAATTTTTTATAGTATGTGTTTTTTTACACTAGAGTGACAGACCCTCACTGAAGTGAAAACAAAAATCAGTACCGTGGGAAGGGTGGGCGGGTGGTGCTCCCACCCCGGGCAAAGTCTCCGAGGGCATTTCTCCACTGACGCTCATGTTCTAATTCACTGGTGCTGCCGCTTTAAATCTTTTTTTTTTTTTTTTATTTTGGTTCTATAATTACAAATGACTGTCAGCAGGGGTGCATCTGCGGACCAGGGACCAGCAAGTGGTGGTGGTGGTGGGGGTCACATGGTTGCACAGTCTACTGCAGAAAATAGTAATCATATTGTGCTGAGAAAGAGAAACTGTGAGTGGGTCAGCATGCCAGCCATTAGTATAAAAGGTATGGGCAGAGCATTTGGCACTGAGTGAGAAGCGGTTTATGTTGGAGACAGGGAGAGTGTGGAGCAAATTGTTGAGCATACTAGCATAGAGTAGTAGACAGTCATGGAAACTAAAAAAGTGAGAGAGTCAGAGAGGAGAGATGAGTCACAAGAGACAGAGAAAATAGAAGAGATCTTTGTCTTATATTTTTTTTCATCACTTGTGTAATGTAAGCATAAGCAGAATGCACACTACACTAAGTACTCTGTCTGTGTTTGTCTATGTAGATGAGACTGGTAGTTGTCACTCGTCGGTGACAGAGTGTCTGAAGTAAAAAATGATGGCACTGCAGAAGAGCAGACCTGGCGTAGTGATGAATAATTCCAAATTAATTTCTGAATTCAAATTGTGAGATGATTAGATGGGGTCTATGTCGTGAGAGTGCAGTGGGGGGGGTGGGGTTTACAGTCCCACTCAGGAAGTCAGGAGATGAAGATCTGCTTTCCTTGACGTTGAATTATTGGGCCTGGGAAGGCCTATCTTGGAGACGGCTCTGGTGGGTGGGCAGGTGGGCAGCGCTGTGTAGTTCACTTGAACTTCATGTGCTGGACTGGGGACTGGGATGGGAGTGAAGATTTTGAAGCAGTTGCCTCAGCCTTTGCCTGACTGCCATGGCATGGGCCGCGGTACACCATCCCTTCTGTCCACCACATTGTTACTTTTTCTTTTCTTTCCTCTTGACCCGTGTCCCTCCTGCACTCTCATTCCATTGCCTTTTTTTGTGTCCTCTCCTTCTGATTCTCCCTAGCAGAGTCCTTGTTCCATTCTCACCCTGCCACCCACACCAGTCTTGCTTAGGAAATGAGGCCTTGCCTGCTAGTGCCTTGCCTAGTTGTATTGGATGACATGTGAGGGGATCTGTACAGTTTGGATCATAACGTATTAACAGTTACATGTATCTGGATTGGCCTAGGCTGTGGAGGGGAACTGATGGGAATCAGAGGAATGAGGGGATTTGGAGTGGGGCTCATTCAGGCTGCAGGGATGCTGACTGGAGCAGTTGGGCTGGCTGAGCTGTACTGGGGGTGCTGTGCAGGGGTTATTTACTGGGCAGAGGAGAGAGGCTGCACTGCTAAGGCATACTGAAAACTGGTATAGGCTAGGCAGAATGTTTTTTCCCTAGTGACACTTCTCATTGCACCATGGGGCCCCTACACTGTCTCTCTCCAGGACTAACTAAATGGGCCCTTGGGGCGGGTCCTCAAGCTCAAGCATCCTATCGTGCTCTATTGGGCCTTTTTTTTTTTTTTTTTTTTTTACAGGGCCCCACCTAGACACCACAAATTGGGGACAGTACTACATAATGTATCCCATCCCCATCCCACAGCAGGAACCCCTGCCAGACAAGCTACCCCTGCAACTGCCCCCCCCACACAGGTCAGGAGAGAGCCAGGAAGCAGAAGATCCACAGCAGAGAACTGCTGCTACAGTGCTGTCCAAGGTCCCACAGTAAAACTTCTGACAGAAAAGGAAAGCTCCCCAACTCACTAGTCTGCTTGGCTTGCATCCATAAACATGACAGTTTTATTAATAATTTATAACATTGCTCAGACTGAGCATGTCACCTAAATCATGGATGTCAGTTGACCGCTTCTGGATCTTGACATCTGACAGCTTCTGGAGCGCTTATAAATTACATATAAAAATACCTGCAATGTTCGTGGTTGCCAACAGGGTATATGAGTCTGAGCTGGGGAAAGAGAGAGAGAGAGGGAGTGGACCAGAGGAGCAGTGCATTTATTTGTATGACAGAAGTTATGCTGTGGGACCCTGGACAGCACCATAGCAGCAGTTCTATGATGTGAATCTTACGCTCCTTGGCACTCTCCCAACTGGGGAGGGTAGAGGCAGATGCAGGGGGTGCTCTATGGGGGGTTCCTGCGGTGGGGGATTGGATACAGTCAGAATATTGTTTAGTGGGGGATGCCACTGCAGAAAGAGTGGTCCTCTGGAGGGATGCTAGACTTGGGGCTGCATACCTCTCATCCTCTTGCCTCATGAATCAGGGACAAGACTTAAAATAAGCAGGGACAAAGACCCATATCTTGGACACATGTTATAAATTGACACTATTCACTCAGAAAGCTGATAGAAAAGGGGGATTTGTGTTCACCTGCAGTTTCTGAAGAAGAATAAGTCTGTAACTTTAATGTTTTACATTATTTCATGACTTTAACCCCCCACCCCACTATTCTCTACCATAAAAACAAACTTTATGATGGACAAATGCAAATTGTGTTGCAAAATCAATGACAGTTTAGAGGTATCTGCGGCTGGTCTAGATGCAGGGATTGTTCGGGTGCATGGGCGCTTGTCTTGGTGTAGGGTGATGGTTCAGCTATAGGGAAGGTAGGCAGCTAAGGTGAGTGTGGTGTTGTGGAGGTGTTCAAGCCACTGTAGGATGGGGGGGCGGAGTCTGGTTATGGTCTAGAAGGGTGGTCAAGCAGCATTGAGTGCTGGAGATAGTCTAGCTGAAGGAAGGATGGTCGGGGGTGGAGGCTTTTTTCTTCTGTTAGGTGGTGGTGATTCCGCTACAGGGGTAGTGAAACCTGCCATCATGGCTGAGTGAGTGGGCTCATGGGGATACATCCTCCTATGTGAGGATGGGTGGTTGCAGGTGGGGCATCTTAGAGGTACACGTGTCCAGCACTCGAGAACTGCATCTATGCCTCTGAGGTGCCTATATATGCCCCCATGAGCCACTCTCGATGGAACTCTTGGTCAGACAGTTGTCCACAACAACTGCAGCTGCACTGCACACTCTGATGAGAGCCAGCCAGTATCTTCGACTTCCACACCTCAGATTCTATGGGAGCAAAGTTTTCCCTGAAATCAGGGGTAGGGAAAGTATAACAAAAGTATGTTTTTCCTTCAAAAAAAGCCCCAAAACTCACTACAGAACATATAAACAACCTAGAGCTTCTGGGGGCCTTGTGGCCCCCAGACCACTGGCTGTTTTCTGGGGGGGGGGGCGCAAAATTAGTATCTTGCCCAGGGCACCAAAATGCCTTCCTACGGCTCTGCTTGAATGTTTCTATCATGTCCCCCCTCTCCCTCCTTTCCTCGAGGCTATACATAATAAGCTCCTTTCATCTCTCTTCGTATGTCTTCTGGTGCAGACCCTGCACCATTTTAGTTGCCCTCCTCTGGACAGCTTCCATCCTGTCTATGTCTTTGCGGAGATTGGGTCTCCAGAACTGCACACAGTACTCCAGATGGGGTCTCACCAGCTGTCTGTACTTAACAGAAAGTATTTAACAGATGGCAAGGTGGGAGCTAAGACTGTGAAGGGACATATAGATTCAAGAAGCAGACAGGCCCTGGAGCATGTTAAAGTTTTGGGAGAAGACTGTGCAAAAGTACCAGGTACTTGGGTCATCTGCATCCACGGAAACACTTGATACCATCCCACCATGCAAGTGACTCTGAACATTAACGGGGTGTCTCACCAAATGAAAGAGGGGGTTAGTACCAAAGTTACCTTTACCTGTGATTATTGGAAATGACTTTCCAGGATTTGCTTAGTAAATCAGAGAGGGACTAAACCTAGCTGTTTCAGCAATATCATGAGTACAGGCAAAGAAAATCTCAGATGTTGGGGACTCCTCTCTTTTTAGTGACTTTGATTAGGACTTGTTTGAGCCCAGCTCCGAGATCCAGAAGTCCAGTAAAGAAAGAAGGCACCTGAAAAAAGAGTGGTAACAAAAGGCTGATGGACATAAAGAGATGATATATGAAAATCTTGAAACTAAATTGATTGTGACTGTGCTTCTGAGCAAACTAACCATGTTTCTCTTCAAGGTTATTTTAAGCAGCTGGCGTTGAAACAAAAACAGGGTGAACCAATGTTTAAAAATTGTAATGGGCTACTGTACAGACTTGGTGTTAATCCTCAGATGCAGGAACAGATAGAACAATTTGTCATACCAAAGAAGCATAGAACTGATTGTTACAGGTAGCACATGATAGCCCTATGGGGGGTCACTTGGGAGGGACCACACCCTTACCAGATTATAGTACAGATTTTACTAGCGTGGGATTCATGAGGATGTTGCTACCTATTGCAGTACTTGTACTGAATGTCAGAAAGTAGCCCCAGTGACTAAAAAAGACAAGGTACCCCTGGTGCACCTACCCATGATGGATGTGTCATTTAAAAGAATTGAGATGGATGTGGTTGGCCCCTTAGACAAAAGTAAAAACAGTAATGTATTCATTTTGGTAGTATGTGACTATATGACTGGATACCCAAAGGCAATTCTAATGCATACTATCATAGCCCCAAAAATAACAAAAGAGCTTGTCAAAATTTGTTTTAGGGTAGGCATACTTGAAGAGATTATTACTGATCAGGGTAGTGATTTTGGTGCTGCATTGCTGAAGACTGCTGAAGGAGCTGTCCCGACAACCAGGTATCACTGCCATATAAGAACCTCCCTTTATCACCCTCTGACATACAGTCTCATTGAGTACTTTAATCAAACCCTGAAACACATGTTAAAAAAGTTTGTAAAAGGTGAAGAGAGGGACTGAGACCAGTACTTACCTTATCTGCTTTTTGCTTATTGAGAAGTGCCACAAGCATCAGCAGCTTTTTTACCCTTTGAAATGTTGTACAGCAGACAAACTAGAGGGCCACTATATGTAGTAAAAGAAACATTGGAAAATAACACCACTCAGAAAGAATCTACTGTATTATATCTTATATGTGTGCACTGAGAAATAAATTGGCAAAATATGTTGAAATTCCTCAAAGTAATCAGGAAGAAGTCCAAAAACAGCAAAAGGTGTATATGACTGTAGGATAAAAGGAAATGTTTTTGAGCCAGGTGAAAAAGGTCTTGTTACTGTTATCCACTACAGAAAACAAACTGCTAATGAAGTGGCAAGGGCCTTATAAATTGATTAGACATACTGGCACAGTTAATTATGAGACTGAGATGGCCCAGTGGCACAGAGGCACTTTAAGCACCTTACCTCTCACCACGTCGGTGACCTGTGTTTGGGACAAGCATGAGTTACTAGGGGTCAGTTGGGAGGGCTGGGATCGAACACCCACCGGGCTGCTCTCCTCTCCTAGGGAGGCAGAACTGCACACTCCACCGAATGACTGCCACCAGGTGGAGGCCTGGTGGCAGCATGGATCAAGGAGAGTAGTAGCAGGAAGATGCCTCGGGACTCCACAGTGTGTGTGTATGTGTGTGTGCCTCCATGTATGCACATTGATGAGCATGTACCAGTGTCAGGATGGGACTAAAAACAGTAGAAAATGGCAGCAAGACAGGCATTAAAGAAGCTGTGCTGCTGAGCTTTATCCACCATATCACTGGGGACACTGGGGCTGGAAAACTGGATTGTACTTTGGGAAGGGAGGACAGCCCTCCTCTGCCAAAGGGGGAAATCCATGGAGGTGCTCTGGCTGTCAGGTAAGTCCCCAGGGAGGTGCAGGATGGAGGGATCATTGGGGCAGAGCTGAAGGGATCCCAGCCAGTCCTGGCCAAAAGGAGGGAAAAACAGAATATAAAAAAACAACAACTATGAGACTGAGACTCCTGATAGGAAAAATCCTACCAAGATATACCATGTTATCCTCCTGAATAAACAGATTGAAAAAACACCAAAGGTTTCTTTGTTGGTATTACCAGAAATAGCTAAAGAAGATATTGATATACGGTAGCTTATGACAGACTGGAAAAAAATGTAACTGCTGATGCTGTAAAGGTGGTTGTTTCCTTATCCACAGAACAAACCGCAGAAATCAGTAACTTGGTAAAGACATTTCAAAGTATTTGTACTGCAGTGCCAGGCTGAGCAAAAGGGATTGAGCATATAACAGTAACAGAGAATGCTCGCTCTATCAGACAAAAGACCTATAGATTACAAGAGCAATTAAGAGCAAACATGGTTAATGAAATACGAAAATGAAAGAGCTGGGTATCACTGAAGAATCAAGAATGGGGTTTAAGAATTTGTCTTGATTTTAGGAAATTTTGTCAATTGTCCATTTATGACAGATATCCTATATAAGGATAGATGATTTGGTGGACAGATTGGGAAGTGCCAAGTATATTAGTACCCTTGATCTCATCAAAGGACACTGGCAAATTCTCCTAAAGAATCCAGAGACAAAACTGAATTTTCCATTCCAACTGGATTCTATTCTTTCACCACCATGCTGCTTGGACTACATGGAGCACCCGTTACATTCCAGCGGCATATGGATGTAATTTTATCCCCTCATACTGGTTATTATGCTGCTTACCTGGATGATGTTGTGTTGTATAGTCCAGACTGGAAAAGTCACCTGGAACACCTATGAGAAGGGCATATGGACATATAGTCGCAGTAAAATTATTTGCGGACACTATGTTGTGGTTACTTAGGTGAGAACACTTGTCATCGCCTGCCAAAGTGGTCGTGGGCAAAAAGGAGCCACAACGATGATTTAGTGGTGACGATTTCACTCTTACTGCCATTACTGATTCACAGTCAAAAAAAGTTGCTCCATTCAGCCCTCTACCTCACCTCCTTTTTTCTTCCTGAATCACAATCAAAAACAAAATTATATTCACCTAGTAAATCTCCTAATATATAACAAAACTTCTTTTCACAGACAATGCTCAACACCTCCAAGCTTGACATAACATTAATATAATAAAACTTACTAGTACAGCCTCTTCAATTGCCCCATTCAGTCCTCTACCTCACTTCCTGTTTTCTTCCTGAATTGATGTCATCAGAGTTCAGGTTAATGGCCATTCTTAAAGGGGGGCACACCACTCAATTAAGGTAACAAGTCTCAGGGAGTTCTCACAAGTGGGGCGACTTCATGGCTATAAATAAGGTGAATGGGGCTATAGGATCTCATTCACGCTTTGTAAGCCATGGAGTTTGTCCAGTCTCATCAGGGAAAAACCCAAGCTGTCCTTTGATAATTATTTGTACACAAAGGAGAAGGGTGGTGCTGGTGGAAAATAATATAGTGCTGTGAACAGTGCACCTGCAGAGCTAGGTTGCACACTATTGGTGACAGTATAACCCAGGCTCACACTGACCACAATCATGCTCCACAGCATGGCCAAGTGTAGGTCATAAAAGCAAGGGCTAACATGAAGTGGAGAGCACGTGAGTCAGAAGAGTCCACTTGTAATGTTGTCCACCAAGCATTACAAGAACTTTCTGTTCATCATGCTCGCTTGTTGCCCATGCACAAAACATTGTGGTGCAATGTGCAGCAACATGGACAGCATGGTGGCCCAAACAACACAGACATCACACAGTACTCTAAGACTGTCAGTGAAGAGCAATTTTTATGAGTACAGGAGGATGATTTTCTCATTTTTGCAAATGACTCAGATCTCCAAGTTCTGATTGAGCAACAATACTGGTTCTGTGATGGCACTTTCAATGTCACCTCAAGAGAGGATGACCAACTGTACGCTGTTCATGCTCTTGTACAGGGGGTAAATAGACCATGTGTATATGCCCTCTTGCCCGGATGAAGTGAGAAGGTTTACAGAAAGTTTTTTGTACATCTTAAAAACTTTCTTTGGGGCAAGATGAGTCCTGCAAGTGTAATGACCAATTTTGAAATCGCTGCCATTAATGTCCTTCATCAGATGATGCCAACTGCTGAACTGTCTGGCTGCAATTTCCACCTTGGGCAGGTCATGTGGTGCCTTGTATAACATGAGGGGCTTCAGCAGTGGTAAGTGCAGGAAGAGGAGTTTGCACACAGGGTGCGCTGCATACTGGGGTTGGCATTTGTGCCACCATACAGGGTGGAAGATTATTTTGAACTTCTATAAGATGATGAACAGTTCACAGATCCAGAATGCTTGCTAGACTACTTTGAGGACAATTGCATTGGGAGATTGTCCAGAAATGAAAAAAGTAGATAACAGCCACCTTTTAAAATATATTTTTGAAACCAGCATGACAGAGTACTGTACAACCTACTGAGAAGCAATAATTCTATCGAGGCATTGTATCAAGCTTTTGCAAGAACTGTCTGTATCAGCCACCTGACCCATGCTAAGCTTGCCCACAAATTATTTATTATTTTATTTATTTATTAAATTTTGGTGACCGGGTAGGCCCACTGAGCCCCAAAAGTCCCTTTTTCAGGGGTGACCTGGGATAACAATACAAGTTATAAAAATGAACAAGGACATAGGGAACATTTGAGGCATTGTGAGTTACATCATGAGGTGGTTACAGTAAAGAAAAATAGTGGATACAGGCATGGTTACAGGCATGGTAAAAGAAAAGCAGTGGATACAGGCAAGGCTTACAGGCACGATAAAAGAAAAGCAGTGGATGCAGGCATGAGTAAAAGGCATGGTTATCATCATGACATGTAAGCAATTGGTAGTACTTTGCATATAGTTTATTCAGGGGTCACACGTGGCCTCTGACAAGCAGTCTGTATAAGGCAGGTAGTAGGAAGGTTAAGTTAGGAGATGGGAGTTGGAGAGGAGGGGAGTACCTTAGGAGCTTTAAGTGCCATGACAGTGGCATGCGCTCGAGGTCAGCAGATGGGACTTAAGCCTGGTGCGGAAGTTCATGAGTGAGGAGGAGATCTGGACCTGGGGAGGTAGCTTGTTCCATTGGCAGGCTGCTTGGGAGGGAAAGGATCTTCCGCCAGCATTTGTCCTTACCCTAGAGACTTCTAATAGTGTTCTATCTGAGGTCCTTAGGTTCCTTGGGTTGTGTTTGAGGGTTATGGTCCCGGCAATGCTTGGCGGAGCGTGGGGTTTGAGAAGTTTGTAGGCCTGGACAAGCAAGGGGTGTTGGAGGCGGGTGACCAATGTGGGCCAACAAAGATTGGCCAAAGTGTCAAAGTGGTGACATCTTGGGTGGCCTAAGGTTGCAAAACAAGATATTTTATTATATAGGGTTTACATCCTGGTAATCTCTTGTTTAGCCATGCCCTGTATAATAGGGGGCACAAAGGTCAGGTTGGGTAGAAGGACACTGGTTGCTATGGAGAGCCTGGCTTCAGGGATGAGTTGGTCCCTGAGTCGGTACAGGGTGCAAAGTTTCCAATGTAGGGTCCTGGTACCTATAAAAGGTTTTATCCCCCTTCTTAACTGAGTTGGCTATCTTTTCCTCAGTTTGGGCCTCAGCTCAGCTAAACTCAGCTACAGAGTCAAGCCATACAAAAGTGAGGGTACTGGACTTTAGGAGGGCTGACTTTGGCAAGATGGGAGAGTGTCTCAGAAAAGCACTAGCAAACAGGCTAGAAGGAGGTGTGAAGCAACAATGGGGAACCATCAAAACTGCCATCACAGAGGCAACAAGCCTTTGTGTGAAGCAAATAAACAAATCAAAACCAAAGAAAAAGCCACTATGGTTCTCAAAAGAGGTGTCTGTGAAAGTCAGGAAGAAAAAGATAGCATTCCGGAAGTATAAGGAAACACAGAAGGAGCAGGACAGAGAGCTGTACCAGTTAAGGCAGAAGGAAGCAGGGAGGGAAGTCAGAATAGCAAAGGCCCAAACTGAGGAAAAGATAGCCAACTCAGTTAAGAAGGGGGATAAAACCTTTTATAGGTACATTAGCGAGCGTAGAAAGACAAAGGGAGGGATAGTGAGGCTGCATAGAATGAACGGTGGGTGGGCAGAGGGGGACAGTGAAAAAGCAGGGATACTGAACGAATATTTCTGCTCAGTATTCACAAAAGAGGAGGGGGAAGTGCCTAATCCAATTAACAAAAGCACTCTTGATAGGGGGGTCGATCCCAGTCCTTTCACAGAAGAAAGGGTTCTGCAAGAACTCCTAAAACTGAAGGTGGACAAAGCAATGGGTCCTGATGGAATTCACTCCAGAATTCTAAAAGAATTAAGGGAGGAACTAGTGAAACCACTGGCTACTCTTTTTAATAAATCATGGGAGAATGGTGTGGTACCCGAGGACTGGAGGAAGGTGGATGTGATTCCCCTTCACAAAAGTGGGACCAAGACGGAGGTAGGAAACTACAGACCTGTCAGTCTGACCTCTGTGGTAGGGAAAGTGATGGACTCACTTCTGAAGGAAAGAATAGTTGAGTACCTAGAGGCCAGTGGAGCACAGGACCCAAGGCAGCATGGGTTTACAGCGGGAAGGTCATGTCAGACGAATCTAATAGATTTCTTTGATTGGGTGACCAAAGTAGTAGACCAGGGAGGGGCTGTGGACATGGCCTACCTAGACTTTAGCAAGGCAATTGACACAGTCCCACACAAAAGATTAATAGTCAAATTAACCAGCCTGGGAGTGGGTCCCAGGGTGGTAGCCTGGGTAAAACATTGGCTGCACAACAGGACACAGAAGGTAATTGTAAATGGAGTCCACTCTGAAGAAAGAGGGGTTACTAGTGGGGTACCGCAGGGTTCAGTATTGGGTCCAGTCCTTTTTAATGTCTTCATCAGTGACATTGCAGAGGGACTGGAAGGAAAAGTATGCCTTTTTGCAGATGACACAAAGATCTGCAACAGGGTTGATACACAAGGAGGCATGGAAAGGATGAAAAGGGACTTGGCAAGGTTGGAGGAATGGTCAGAAGTATGGCAGCTAGGATTCAATGCAAAGAAGTGCAAAATAATGCATCTGGGAAACAAGAACCCAGGGGAAGAATACACAATGGGTGTGGAGGTAGTAACAACAACAACAAAAGGAAAAGGACCTGGGGGTAATCATATCAGATGACCTTAAGGTTAGCAAGCAATGTGAGAAGACAGTAGCGAGGGCTGGGGGTATACTGGGATGTATAGGGAGAGGCATCAGCAGCAGAAAACAGGAAGTTGTTATCCCTCTGTACAGACAGTTGGTGAGACCCCATCTGGAGTACTGTGTCCAGTTCTGGAGACCCCATCTCTGCAAGGACATAGACAGGATAGAGGTAGTCCAGAGGAGGGCAACTAAAATGGTGCAGGGTCTGCAAGAGAAGCGGTATGAGGAGAGACTAAAGGAGCTTAATATGTATACCCTTGAGGAAAGAAGGGAGAGGGGAACATGATAGAAACTTTTAGTACCCGTGTAATCAGCAAAGTCCAAGAGGGTAGCATCTTTCAGAAAAAGAGACTTGCAAGAACAAGGGGACACAATTTAAATATAGAAGGAGGGTGGTTCAGGAGCAATGTGAGGAAGTATTATTTCACAGAGAGGGTAGTGGATGCATGGAACAGCCTTCCTGAGGAGGTTGTGGGGTCTAAAACTGTGGGAGAATTCAAGAATGCATGGGACAGACATAAGGCAATTCTTGTAGGGGGTAGGAAGAAATAGGCTGTTGGTTAACTAGGATCTGCGGCCTATCCCGTAGGTAGGGAAATGGGCAGACTAGATGGGTCAAGCGGTCCTTATCTGCCGTCAAAGTCTATGTTTCTATGTTTCTATGTTTCTGGTGACCTGGTTCATGTGTCCCTTGTATGTGATATTCTGATCCAACGTGAGGCCTAAATATTTAAGGGAGGGGACTACGTTAATGGCTTTACCAGAGAGTGAGGTTAAGGAGAGGGATAAGGACTTGTCAAATCCCAGAGATCTTGTCCCAAATAGAATTGCCTTGGTCTTGTTGACATTTAGTACCATTCTGTTCTTACATAGGCAAGTCTCTAGTGAAGTGAGATCCTTTTGGAGAAGAGGGCTTAGGGCAACCACGTCACGCAGGGGTTGGAAGATGACAGTATCATCAGCGTACTGCACAACCGAACTCTCCCCGCAGTGGGTACGCAGGTCATTGGTAAACAAGGAAAACAGGAGGGGGCCTAGAATTGAGCCCTGAGGTAGACCCTGGTTTAGGGGTAGTGGGTCAGACATGGTCTCTTTCCATGAGACCCTCTGTGCCCTGCCTGATAAGTAGCTCCCAAACCACTTCAGGGTATGATTGTCTAGGCCTATATTTTGCAGCTTCTGTAGCAGCAAGTTGTGGACGATGAGGTTGAATGCCTTGGATAAGTCTATAAAGACTGCACCAGTGGGTATCCCTTTGTCCATTGCCCTGAGAACTTCATCCGTGAAGTTAATGAGGGCAGTGTCAGTACCATGGTTTATTCTAAATCCATGTTGGGAGGGGGCAAGGAGCTGATGAGCTTCCAGATAGTCCCTGAGTTGATTGTAGATGATTCTTTCTTGCACCTCAGCAAGTGAGCAGAGGAGGGAGATTGGCCTGTAGTTGTTGAGTTTTTCCCTGAGCCCCCCTTTGTGAATAGGGACAACACTGGCATGTTTCCACAGGTCAGGGACTGCTCCTTCCCTCAGTGATCGATTGAGGAGCATGGTTATAGGCCAGGCTAAGGAGGTAGCTCCTGCCTTTAGTTGATACCGTCAGGTCCCCCTGATCCTTTCGGTTTCAGGTTCCTTAGGAGGTTTAGTACTTCAGTGCATTTAGCCAGTCTCAGGTGAAATGGGGGTCTTTCCATGTGAGGTGGTTCATCTGAGGTAGGGGGAGAGTCTGGGGAGACAGATAGGTCTTGTAGGCCTCGAGGTCTGAGAAGTGCCTGTTAAGGGCAGCTGATATTTGAGAAGGGTCAGTTGTGAGCTGACCGTTAATCTCCATGGGACAGGACTCAGGCTTTTTGCTGCCCTTGATCAGGTCATTGATATGATTCCAGAATTGCTTGGGGTTGCCCAGGCTGGTTTTCTGGAGGTGTGTTAAGTAATCTCTCTTAGCGAGTTTTATGGCTCTCTTGGCTTTGTTCCTCAGGGCTTTGTATTCAGTGAGATCTGCTGGGAGGGAGGAGAGCCTAAACTTTTTCCAGGCTTTTTCCCGAGTAGCCATTAGGGCTTTGAGGGAGGGAGAGATCCACTTGTAGTAGCTGCCTTTAGCCCTCATTCTCTTCATTGCAGCAAAGAGGTTGGCCGCTGTGGTTAGTTCATTCTGGAAGTATTGCACAGCCTCAGTAAGATTAGGGAGAAGATTTATGGGGTTCCAGTACAGACTACCTAGGTAGCGATTGTACTGTAGTTCAGAGAACTTGGAGAAGTCACGGGCAGAGAGAATTCTAGGTTGGACCTTGGGTGGTTTGTTTTTCCATATACAGAAGATTGGGAAATGGTCACTCAGGGAGTCTGCCATTGTGCCCGCACTCTGTACATTAGTGGGGTTAGACACCAGAGCCCAGTCAAAGGTGGTGTGGTTCCCAGTTTTGTAATTAAGTCTGGTCAGTTCAGAGATGACCTGCGTCGGACCTGCTTCATGGGTAAGTGACTTCAAGGCATGACCAGGGTCCTGGGCCCAGTTAATGTTGAAGTCACCCAGTATTAGTTGCTCCATTGTTACCTTGATAGCCGTATCATTTGTGATGGCTTCAAGGGATTTGAGGGCTGATTTTGGTGGATGGTAGATGCAGCCAATTGTTAGTTGTTTGGCGTGCCCTAGGGTTATCTGGATGTATATGCTCTCTCCCTTAACAGTAGGATTAGTCTATGGGGTAGAGGTGACATGGAGAGGTCATCCTTAGCATAGATTAGAACCCCACCCCCTTTTTTGGTTTCTCTGTCATTGCGGTAGCTATTGTAGCCCACGACCTGAATCTTGTGGTCATGGATGTGGGCTTTTAGCCACGTTTCAGAGATGGCTAGTAAGTTCGGTTTGTAGAGGTCCAACCAGGCCTGGACTTCGTGTATTTTTGGTCTAAGACTACATATGTTCATATGTGCTATCTTCAGACCCTTGGTGGCCGCCCATTGATGGTCCTGGGGGGATGCTACCAAGGTATTGGGTATGTATGGGCCAGGGTTAGGTTGGTTATCACCTGATAGGAGAAGTAGCAAAACTAGTAACCTGAGCAGTTTAGTGCTAGGTATTGAGATGAGGTGTCTTCGATGCATCCTGCTCATATAGTAAAGCAGGTCATAGCATACACCCTTTTTTATGATCTCATGCTCTGTTAAGAGACTA
The DNA here is from genome assembly GCA_016271365.2 of Neoceratodus forsteri. NCBI lineage: Eukaryota > Metazoa > Chordata > Ceratodontiformes > Ceratodontidae > Neoceratodus > Neoceratodus forsteri. The sequence continues at coordinate 1,695,704,380 of CM057449.1, read as the reverse complement.
GATATACTTGAGAAATTAAGACAAGAACAGCATGCCGTTGCCCTGCAGAGGTGACAGATGCAGCTTGGCCAACAACCACCAAGGATAAATAGCAAATACTCCAGAGTAAACAAAGTGTTTCAATCAATATGTTAGGATTTTGAACACAGGCAGCCCAAGCAGTATTTACATGACATATCTGCTGTCATAGAAATAAATGTTGCCTGAATGTTGCATTCACATATTTGATTTTAAAATTACCTTTTATGCCATTTGCACAGTGTTGTTTTCCCTAAAATCACATTACACAAGCACCAGCACATTTATATGTCACTTTAGAACTCTGTGCACTTTAGGCAGCAAAAGCACAAACTCGTTATTTTACTTGTTAGTAATTTATTGCTATTGGTTTACTTTGTTTATGTGTTTTTTAATGAGATTTTGCAGATCTTTTTATTATTTTAATCCATTACAATAAAGAACAATGCAGTCTAATTATTTCTTTTTCTACTTTGCTATTTATTTACTGCATATTAGCTAGTTTATTTTGACTTCAAGTATCTACGGTATGTCACTGAGGAGGTAAAGGCTAGCTGTAGTTCCTGACACATTTTTACTGGGGGTGGGGGTAAATGGCGAAGGCTTCACCTGTAGTTCCTTTGTTACCATATAAGGCGACCATCTGACTGTTCAAGCATCTATAGGGGTGAGTGAGTGGTAACATTCGTTCTGGCATCAATAATGATGACTGACCATTACAGTAACTATATTTTGTCCCCATGACATTATGTCCACTTATGAAATGTCCATACATGACAAGAAGTTATCCAATCTATCAAAAATGCAGGTCTGACTATTAATCCTATCAAGTGTGCATTAGGCATGCAGGAGTCCAGGTATTTGGAATATATTTTGGGAAATGGAGAATTAAAGCCAGAGAGTTCCAAGATGGAGTCTGCAGCTAACAGTTCTGTCCCTAAAACAAACAAACATAGCAGATCATTTTTAGGTCTGGCTAGTCACTACCAGAGATTTACTCCCAAGTTTGCCCAACTAGCTACTCCCCTCTCTGAACTCAAGAAACAATGGTACCTAAACAATGTGAATTTTCCCCCAGAGTGTGATGGGGTTTTTTGGCTTATCAAGGCTGTTTTATGTTCAGCCTCTGTTTTAAGAAGTCCAGACTTTGGGAAACAATTTCTGTTATAAACAGATGCATCAGAGTTAGGCCTAGGTGCAGTCCTGAGCAAGAATATAGATGGGAAGGAATATCCCATTCTGTATATCAGTAGGAAACTGCACGACCGAGAGAAAAAGTTCTCCTCTACTGCAAAAGAATGCCTTTCTACAAAATGGGCAATGGAGTCCCTTAAGTTTTATTTGCTAGGAGCTGACTTTGTACTTATAACAGATAACAGTCCTCTGTGCTAGCTTAATCAAATGAAGCATAAAAATCTCAGATCCACAAGGTGGTACCTGGCACTACAGTCATTTAAATTCTAAATTAATGCACAAATCAGGAGAAGAGAAAGCCAATGCTGATTTTCTGTCATAATATGGATCAGGGACTGAGAATTCAGAAGGTTGGAAAAAATGTGTGTGCTTAACTGAAATGTTTGCTGTAAAACATGTTATGAAAAAAGGGCTACTGTATGTGCAAAGAACTGTAAATGTTATAAGGTAATGTTAAAACAGAAATAAAAGAAGGTTTTGAAACCTGTTTTTTTAAGGAAATAAAACAGATTCCCTCTTAAGGGGGCAGTGACAGTGTTGGGTAAGACCCTGTCCCATTTGTTATGCAGAGAGAGTTAAAAACAATGATCTATTTTGTCCTCTGCTTTACTGCCATTTGTCTGTCCTTTGCCTGTCTGCACAATCAAATTTTCCTTGTGGCACCTAGGAACTGGTCACTCTGATGGTTGCACAATTTTCCCCTGTTATCTCCCTTCCTTCACTTACAGTTTCTATTCTTTCTTTCTCCCCTTGCTCTTCTGTGATTAAAAAATGTGTGTGTGTGTGTGTGTGTGTGTGTGTGTGTGTGTATATATATATATATATATATATATATATCTTAATCTTTATGTGAAACTGGTATCCCTTGGTTTGCAAATGTGTATACTTACAGTGTTGAAATGATTGCATAATGCTATTTGGGTTTATTAGAAAAATAACAATCTGAAACACAGGGGATTAACCCTGAGATATGGCTTGATCTCCTCAAGCTTGTTTACAGAATTTTCAACAGGAAACCGGCCCTGGGACAAATGTATTATTTTATTGCACCTGGTAAGACTAGATGTGCTTAACATGAGATGTAACTTACAGGAACATGAAGCTAAGTTTGTACTGCCAGACATAAGCATCTTATATAATGAGAGCAATTTTTTTTCAGAAAAGGTCTCAGATGGAGGATTTTTTGTTTGTTTGTACTGCCTTTGTGAAGATCTATCCTGTACAGTTTTATTGTTTTATTTTATTGTTACTAGTAATAATAAAATGCTACTTGCGAATTTTATAACTTCTTTTGGTCTGCCTATGCTTCCTAACCTATGCCTCTATCACAGTCGAGAGTCTGGATTGCTGCAGTGTGCCAGCAGGAAAAGGATCGTCTCTCAGAATACTCTCCCACTCCTTTCCTCCTGAATGGATTTGGGATCCTCCGCTGCAGAACTGATCCCTGATCCTTCAAGAAGCACAATGATACTAGAAGTAGTACACATTGGGAGGAAGTGGGAGTGTGATCCCTGGGTAGCTTGATGGGTTCCTAAAAATCAGTGAGGTTGCCCAATGGCACCTCAGGAGTTAAGGTCTGAAGAGAAGAAGAAGCAGAATCAGCAACACATTGTATCCCAAAGTGATTTACAGGCAATATCAGACAGGTAGTGAAGAGGCTGAATGTGCAGCGGCAGCCATTTCACACATCAATACCCACACATAGCCTTGTACAATTAAATGAATTGGTTGAATGGAAAGGGGACTATTGGCCAGGACACTAAGAAAAAACTCCTACTCTTGCAAAAAGTGCCTTGGGTTCTTTTACTTCCACCTGGACACCCATGGGGACAAGACCAGAGATGGGTAGAAGTGACCTTGGTTTCACGTCTCATCTGAAGGATTTCACACCCTGACAGTACAGCACCCCACTAGTACCGCACTTGGGTGCTAGCACTAATAATATGAACCCAGTCTTGCTGCCATGTCCTCTGCTGCATGTGCAGGGGGGAGAGATATGGTGTGTTATATATCTGTCTATCAGGGGAACATCAGTAAGTTTAGTTTGGTTTTAATTATTGGTTGCAGTGTGTGTGCGAATTGTTCTTCTATGGAATGTTACTCTGTTGTGCATGAACTCAGTCATTGAAATTCTATAAAGAGTATTTCTTGTCCTCTTCTGATCACCCCTGTAAACAGGCAAGGTTCCCAGCTGGTTTACCTGGTTACCAAAAGCTTAATAAAAAAATAGTTTGGTCTGGAAGTTGGAGGAGAGCCACTTGTGCCAGAGCTATGAGGGAGGTCGACTTATCTCATCTCTTTAATGCTGCCTGTATTGCTCAAGAAGCTACAGTGAAGAGGTGGTGACCATGGGATTTCATCCAGCTATCATGAGTCTGCCCGGTGTGGTCAAAGCACTGTACTGCTGTAACTGCAGTCAGCTTGGACGTTATGTGCTGGAGTCTGCCAGGATTGCCATCACAACCAGGGACTGTCTCTTTTAGCCTGATCCTGTTATCTGTTGATTCCTTCTGTCATCATCTAGCACCACAGATGTACAGTAATACCTTTTCTGCTGCTGGTGTAATACCAGAGCTGTTGTAGCATAATAGTGACATCAGAAAGCTGTTACAGTCTTGAGTGTATCACTACTATACAGCAGTCCCTTGCTATAGCAAACCTCGTTGTAGCAAACATTCAGCTATAATGAATGGTCATCATGGCCCCCGTAATCATGTATTATAAGCCTCTGCCACCAATGGCTGTTACAGCTTATCATGACAGCTTCTGACACCAATGTCTCTTCTGGCAGGCTGAAAATCTGAAAGGCTGTCAATCAAATTCTATCATTATAAAAGGTGCTTCCTACTTTTCAGACAGCTGACCTCAGTCTGTAATCATGAAGCACTCTGGATATGCCGTAGAGCAAAAGTTAGCTATACTGCACAGGCTGAAAGGTGGAGAAAGCTTATCAAAAATCAGTCAAGAAACAGGGTTCTCAAAGAGCACGATCCGCACCTGGAATAAGCAAAAGGGTGCACTAAGGAACTTTGTGCTGGAGTGCTCTGAGGGCAACACCCTTAAGTGGAAAAAGCTTCATTGGGCTAATGAAGCCAAAACTGACAAAGCCACTCAGCTGTGGTTTGAGCAACAGTGGGCCAGTGGTGTGCCAGTGTCCAGTTCAATTGTGCATGAAAAGGCTGAGTAGTTTGTTAAAACCTTACATGGCACCAGTTCAAAATTTCATGCAATGACCATTGGGGTATGGTGCTTCCAGCAGATCCACAGGATATGAAGAGTCAGCATTATTGCTGAACAGTGTAGCTACGATGACATAGCTGCTGCAGAATTTATCCTCAAGCTAAAACAAGTGCTGCAGAATAGGGGCTACCTGCCAGAACAAATCTATAACTGTGACAAGACAGGTTTGTTCTGGAGGTGCCTTCCAGATGTTACGCTGGCTGGTAGAAATAAAAACAATCCAAGTAAAGGATTTAAATAAGCAAGGACCAGGTGACCCTTCTCTTTGCTTGCAATGCCACCAATACTCAAAAACTGAAACCCCTGTTTATTGGCAAATATTGCCAGTCACACTGTTTCCATGATGGCAACATGGGCTCCCTTCCAGTCCAGTACTCTTTCAAGGTGAATCACCTCTCAGGTTCTTGGTGGCAAAGAGCAAACAGAAGACACCAGAGACAAAAGCATACAGTAAGTGGTAATAAATGAGTTTATTACACAAATCGGACAAATCCCTAATCAGAACCTTACCAAAAGGTTAAACACTGGGAGCCAGAGTTTCCCAATACCCCAGGGGGTGAAGACGGTCTTGGGGAGAAAATGGTAGACATAGATTTATATACTTAGAAAACATCCATGACAACAGCTCTTACTTGCATATGTTAGATACAGAAAATGGGCCCTATTGGCCAAACGTTAGGTGGCTCCACCACAGTGTGCCTAAAAGTTATGCATCTGGTGCAACGTCAGCTAAAATGAGAACAAAGAACTCACACAGAACAGAAAGAGATAACAGGCATAAGTGCGGTGCTACATAAATCCACATGATGGCAGTGTTGCACAGGAAATCAGGCATCAAACATATCAGAAGATTACAGCAATGTTATACAAAGAATACAAACATGTGTTCCTGGTAAAAATACGTATATGTTCTCAATAGATCAGTAATAATTATTGGTATATTGTCCCTGGTACTTACTCTTATATGGTAGGTACTTGTGCCCTACAGGTTAATAATGATTATAGCACATTGGAGCTGCAATTAGATAATATTGTAGATGCTGTCCATGGAGTACAGTGGGTTTCCAGTATGGATGAGGGGGACCAAGCCTAACAACTCCCTCAGTTGGAATGCCTGGATGACATCGGAAATCTTAAAAAATGGTTTTCTCAATGTTTTGTCTGTGCGTTCTAACCTTAGGTGCCAAAAGCTTCCCTCTAAGGTGCTACTGCTTATGGATCAGTGTCCTACCCCCCCCCCCATGTGAGCTTTGATCCTGTGATGGCAAAATCTGGGCAATGTTGCTGCCATAGAATATGACTTCCCATATTCAGCCCCTTGATGGTAGTATAATCGCTACCTTCAAAAAAACTGTGACGTAAACGGTTGCTGGTGACCTGGTGGCTGCTGACATTGGGACAACAGTTACAGAGTTCTTAAAAAAACTCACACTCTGGAGTGTTGCTTACCTGATAGGAGAGGGCACGGGCTAAAGTTTGTAGAGCACAATCGCCCACTGCTGGACATCAACTCTAGGTCCTGCATTTGCAAAATAGCTGGATGCATCTGAGGAGCCAGAGGTAGATGACACATATGAAATTGAAGCCCTGGCATCCATGCTACAACTCCTGGTTATTCAGGACCCGCAGGCAGAGAACATAATTGAAGAATGGCTGAATCACAATGACAATGTCTAAACAAGTGAATGCATGTTGGATGCAGACATTGTGGATGCTGTGCTCCAAAGGTGTGATGCTAACATTGTGGAAGTTGACACTTCAGATTCTGAAGAGAAAGAGGATGAGGAGCCACTGCCCACTACCAAAGATGTGATCCACTGGCTTGAGGTGGAACTGGCCTGGTTGCAAACACAGGAGGTTGATCCAATCAAGGTGATTCAGCTAAAATAGCTGATTTTTTTTTACAGAGGATGTGTTGACGAAAGTTGCGCAGCAGCACCAGTCCAAAATGATGGAATTTTTTTATAATTGTAAGTAAGTAAACAAAGTTTAAAGTTTTTAAGTTTTGCTGTCACCAAGCACAAACTCACCAACCACGGGAGCACACAGCAAATACTGTATACCCCCACTGACCCCCATGATACCACTTCACAGTTCCCTAGCACTGCAGCCTGATGAAAATGCCTGATGCCAAATGCTGGCATTCATAAAAAAAAAATAAAAAAAAATAAAATAAAGGCATGAAAACAAGGACAAGCATGAAAGACAAGTATATAGTACATACCCTGCCACAACATAGCCTCACAGTTATGTCCCTGCACCACAGACAGCAATATGCATGATGAGATCACTTCAACAGGAAGCAGACCTGAAGCTGAAACAGCATCCCTCACTTTAATAAATTACTTACTATAACGAACATTTGCTATGGCTTGCAAGCCATTCATTATAGCAAGGGACCACTGTACTACAACAATATCAAATCTCAAAAGTGATCTAAAGTTCTGTTTAAAACCGCTGCACAAACAGCTGGTCACTAGCTTCGTTTATGCTCATTTTTACTCACTGCACTTTCCCTGTCAGTTTTGGATGAAGCTAGCAATTGACAATAGCAGCAGTATTTTTTTCCAAGCATGAAAACAGATGGCTACAATTTATGAGACTGAATGTACCACTGTAAAAATGTTTGAAAAAAGGTGCAATAGATTCCCATTTCTTTGTACCATAAAAATGTTTAAAACGGCTCAAGAAATTCTTATTTCTAGGGCTATACTTTGTTTCCATATTTGGTGTTCTACAATTTCAATGTTCTTTTGACAGCTTTTAAACTATTTTGAAACATATACAGGGGGCTCATGCACTATGAATAATGTATGGTCCACCTTGCACAGTCAAGAATGTGCTTCCTTCTCAAGGTTGTCATAACAACCGCAAACCTCTCGTGCTTTGCTCTCGAGGTCAGTTGGTTGTTATGACAACCTCTCGAAGGAAGCATATATATGGAATAGCATATGGTTGACCATACACAACAAGGCTGTTTCCATTGAGGGGATGTGATGATGTCATACAGACCTCGAGAGTAACGCTCAAGAGGTTACATGACAGTATCACAATCCCAGAGATAGAAACATAGCCTTGTTGTGTATGGTCACCCATACACAGTTTTACATAGTATATGGTTCCCCAAACACTTTGCAAGTTTAATTTCACAAGATTTCATACCTTGTGTTCACACTGCCATTTCCTCCTGTTCCTCACTGCAGTCCTGCTCTGCTGCCAACCCCGAAGATCTTGGTTCTCACTGTCATCCCACTCTGCTCCTGACCCTGAAGATTAATAGGGGCAGTGATTTAAAAAAAAAAAAAAAGAAACTGACAAATTGATAGTGTGGAAACACGGAGCTGACTATGGCATTCTGTGTACAAACCATCTCTGAAGCTCTTGCTCGATAGCTCACTAAGCCGCACCGCCATGTTGATATGTATTTTTTTGTGAAGAGCGGTGTTTCAGCCAATCAGGAAACCGTTCAAGGCTCAAAAGTTGTACTAACAATGTGACATCAGAACATTAGAACAACATTTTTTTCGACCTTTGAACTGTCCTACTTTTTTTTATACAGAATAAGCCCATGCCACATACTATAGCTTTGTTGTGCACAGTGAAGCATACATTACCCTCTATGTGTTATTAATGTCTCTGTTGTTTGAAACTATAAACCATAATCCTCACCAAGAGCTGCAATGTACAGTGGAATCAGTCAGGATGCAGTTCTCTATGATAAGCACGTTCTACTTTCTTGCATGATAGATTAATTACCATTGGATTACATTGTGTTCCTGCAGTATTCTGCTGTGTGTCACTGGCAGAACTGTCATCACAGTATTACATTCTGGCCGATTCCACTGTATACATGTGTTTCACTATTTACCTCCAGCTTAAATAGTATATTTAGATGGTTTGTTGTGATGTAGTATGGGCTCCCCCTTCCCCGTGGATATCCTTAGCTGCTGCCATGAATGGTGTCAAAACGGTTGCCTCATTTCCCAGTTGGGTGTCATGCTCGCTTTCTGGTTGGAGTGATGCTTACATGTCCTATTCCTCATGTGTTGGGCTAGAGGAATTAGGTGGTAAGTGTGAAACTGAAGCATCATTTTGCATGCTCGAGGGCATGGTGAAGTCACACAACTGCTGTTACTGTTGTCTTTGGTATATGCAGCTGTTATCAGTTACTCATTGTGAGTATCTGTCTATACGAAATAACTGCCAGGTACAAAAAGGCCCAAGGTGTATCCCATGCCATCAGTTATCCTTAGGAAATATAAAAAGAGAGATCCACATTGATAACCAAGGAGCCTTTCTATGGCAATGGTACCGTAGTTCCTTTGGAAGTTAAGACTTCATCAAAAGCTTCTGAACTGGGTTTGAGTATCCAGTATGCCATACACCTGCTATAATTTGTGTGTATGCATGTGTGAATAAAGAGACATCCTGACTCTGCAGATAGAGTGGAAATTAACTTTTATAACTGTTATTGCATTAATGGTGCCTGATTCATTGTGAGGTTTCCATTCTCCAGACCCAGATTCCATCTACTATAAAATACAAATATATTCTGATGTGCCACCCTTCAGCAAGAGCCACATGTTACTGCCTGAAAATCCCATAGACCTGGGAAGGAACTTACAGGAGGGCAAGGTTGTGACTCCACTTGGGGAGGTACGAAAAGATGGCAGATGACATGAAAGATAAGTTGTCCTGCTGCGGATAATACCCCTGTGTCTGCTCCCCCCCCCCATAGCCTAAGGTCTCCATGGTCTGCTCCCCATTTGTTGCTGGAATATTTGGTCCCCAATCTGAGGGGGCAAAGCTTCAGGCTACCCAGAGAATGAGAGAGATCATGTACCAGGGATGGGAGTCAGAACAATAAGTTTTCTGTGAGGGGGCATGCAGTGATCCAATCTAATGGAAGACTGAAGGAGGTATGGCAGGTTCCAAACATTATGGAGGGAACATTATTCAAAGACAGGGAGCATATTGGGTAAAGTTTTAGTATTAGAACAGTGCTGTCCTTAACCATTAAGAGGCTTATCCAAGAAACATTAGTCCCTGTGACTTCCATTCAGTTCATCTAGCTCCTTTCATAACAAGTTATCAGACAGGCTGACCAAAGGGTGCAGAGTAGCAGCAATAGTTCAATAAACTATGGTCCCAATCCACAAAGGTGCCCATAATACATGAAAGAGGCATGGAAAGGTGAGCATGGCTACCCACTATGTAGTGACTTCACAAATCATCCAGTCCACAGCAGTGGTAGGCTAGGCTGACACAATCATAGAGTGGAGCAGAGAGATACAGAGCAAACAGTGGCAGTACTCATGAATACCCCAGCATGCCACAAAATACCCCTTGACTCCATCTCATAAAGGGAGCACTTTGCACAGATATAATATGGAAATATCAGCTGGGGATTGCTCGATAGAGGCCACTGCTATAGAGGACAGCAATGCATGCCAGGAGAAACCACTACTGGTATGATGAGTACGGGTCTGAGGAGCAGGTGACTGTGGTCCCTTGCTGCACTAATGCCATTGGACCCCCAACTTCTAGACAGCCGAGATAGTCATTATTGCCACCACTTCCAAACACAGTGTGAGACTGAGGCCTTGTGGAGTACACCAGCCCACAAACAGGGCGTATGGGATGGTAAACAGGATCCCATTAATGAAGTTCATAATACCCCCTGCACCATAACTGCCCTCAAGCACAAATGGTATGACTTCAGAGGCAGCAGAAATGGACTGGTCACAGACACATGGCATAGCTGGCTATGCAAGGGGAGGAGACCAATGATGGTGTTAAGGAATCTGAGCTTAAAGCAGCAGTGCAATACAAAACGTTTTTCCAAAAAAGCTAGTTTCAGCTAAATTAATAAAAAGATTAGCACAGCTGTCAACTGCAATTGCCTAGGTACCTCCTATGCTATACACCATAAACCTTTCTAATTTTCTCAATCCTAACTGTGCCAGGTCTACAATGCTATTTCTATACAAATTGTGGCAGCAATCTTTTTTTCTTGAGAAAAAAATAAATTAAAACAGTTATTCTCAAATTTTGGTGGAATTAGAAAACTGTACCACCAAATAAAACTGGAAGATGCCTGGAATCTTTCATAATGAAAAAAAGTAGGGTCATATTTTTTACCCAGTTGTGTTGCTCTGGTGCTTTAACCCCACAAGGGATACATTTGGTGGTATCTTGAACCAGCAGTCTTTTGATGGTGAGCATGACAGCATAGATACATACCCTGGAGGGTAAGTATCACAGTGCATATTACACTGCTACAGGGGATCTAGTAATGGATGACCTCATCCCACACGTACTAACTTGCACCATCAGATGGCTGAAGAAGGCTGATTGCCTGACCTCATCACAGCTAGTCACAGAGCTGGTACTCCATGGAGTTCCTCCTTGCCAGGCTGGGCAGTGAGTATACAAAACATGTCACCCATAAGCCATACAAAAGGGTACCCATTAACACAGGTAATTCTATTTTTCCACTCTGCATTTACAAGTTACCAGACAGAACCCAATCACAGGAGCACACATTTCAACAACAGCAGCACATGGCTATTCACAGTCCATGAAGACAGTAGCACTGACACACTGGTACACTGAGTAACATACCAGTGGCCCAGACACCAATAGTGTTCAGCAGTGGGACAGAGGCCAAAAGCAAGAGTGCAGTTAAGGACACCACTCCCTTGAAATACATCCCCAAGGTCACAGGTTATGAGTGCAGTGTTCTCCCCACCCCTCCGGCAGCACTGCCATCGACAGAAACACCTGAGAGCACCCAGAACACCAGCCCCATTGTATACTAACCCAGCACTCCACACGACACACCCCTAGACAATAGTGATTTCCTTGAGGAACCCTCTGGGTTTGTGCCAGTAGCCACAGACAACAGGTGACAGGCCTTACAAAGGATCAAAACAAACAACAAAAGAGCAACACAAAAACTGCCAATGAAAGTGCAATATGTTTATTTGGCAAAGACAGGTGATTTTTGTGTTCACTGTCTTTCCTGTGGTTTGTTCAGTTTGGGAGATCAGACTTGTTATGGCTGCAGTAGGCGGATCCTGCAGACATTTTGCGTGTACAGAAGGAGTGATGTCATGTTTTCTGTCTGTGAAACTGACTAAAGGTGTAAATAGTCTCCTCCACCATACCCTCCTCCAAGAAGTGTTTTCTGCCCTCAGATAAATACGCTTTCATTAGGGTACTATTTTCTTTCTTAAATGGGCAGTACAAGAACTGGAACCTGAGTAGTGGGAGGAAGCATTAGGTTTTTTTGGGGTGGGAGTAAGATCCATCCCACCTCCACCTGAGAAACTTCTAAAGATCCACCCCTACCTTTTTTTTAATCATGTGGGAGGGGCATGAGGTGAAACTGCATCTAGTTGGAAATGCAGTGTGTACTGAGCCTGTGTGGTTACTGAGTTTTACTTCTCTGTTTTTAGAGTAAGTTGAAGCATGTCTTTTTACTTGATAAATGCTTGTAAAAGTGTAAATCATATTTGCTAGTGCAACTGTGAGATTGACTCCTGACTTCTTTTCATGACAGGCAGTATTCCTGGAACAGGCTTTGCCTTTGAAGCTCCTATAAAGTGCTATTTTTATGTCACTGTGTAGTTCCTCACTTTATAGGTGCTTCAATGGTAAAGCCTTTTCATGCAGGAATGTTTACTGCCTGTCATAAACAGAAACCAAGAGTAAAATCTACCAAACACAGTTTAGCAAGTTAGCTTCAAAAGCAAAGCCTTTTGTGCATGGAAAGATGTTACAGAAAGGAAGACGTGCAATTATTTCAAGCCTGCAAGTTAAGCAACTATTTTTTCTAAACACCTTGGCTCAGCTTACATTCCTATCTTCATCAGTCATTTTCACAAATAAATTCTGAGAGATGTAAAGTCCCTCCTGTTGGGTATATGGTGTTATTCACACCCATCCTCCAGCCTCGCCCCCACCACCTTGCTTTGTATTTTGCATCAGCTGTAGTATTTCAGTACAGCAAGAGGTGACAATGCATATTTTTTTCTGGACTTGCAGTGTTAATTGAGCCATTCCCAATCTGTATCCTTTCAAGAACTACTTTATGTGGTATACTTACCAGCATGGTTGTTTCATTCTTATTTACAGCTTTACACCTTTATCAGTTTTTAATTTGTAATTTTTTTGCCATTTGAATAACAAGGTTCAATACCTACTGTATAACTTCCCAGTTTCTTTATTATGGTCACATTGATTTCTGAAGACCCCCTTGTAAACGAGGTGCAAACACAATTTGGTTTTCTTTGTCTTTTTTTTGTGTGTAGTTTTATTAAGCTTGTAACCATAGAAACAAGGGTGCAAAGTACATATCTTACAAATAATGCCATATAAAAAACACATGATATACATAGTAAAACCAATGAAAATACAGTATATACTGATTCCTCCCAGTTCCTGGAAAATGAATTTTTTTCACTAAACAAGTTACAACTACTGAAAAATACAAAAACTATAAATAACTGTGCAGTCTGACATCTTCATTTAAACCTCTTGGCTGCAAACTGTGACATTCATAAATCCAGTAAGGTTCTCACTGAAGCTATCTCCTCCGCATGTCTCCTCTCAAACTGTCAAAATAGTTTCTTCAATGTGGACTGTAAGGCAGTCAGGTTGTTCTCAGATTAAATGTTACTTTTATAACTATAGAAACATAGAAACATAGAATGTGATGGCAGATAAGAACCAACTGGTCCACCAAGTCTGCCCATTTCCCTACTTGGTTTGGCAATCCCTTTTCTGGACTGCAGTTCCCCCACTCTGCTACACAGCTGAGTGCTTTCATGCTTATCCCATGCACTTTTGAATCCCAGTACTGTTTTCACTTCTACCACCTCCGCTGGTAGGCTGTTCCATGGATCCCCTGCCCTCTCTGTGAAAAAATACTTCCTAGCATTTCCCCTAAGCATCCTTTCCTCCAGCCTCATGTTATGTCCCCTTGTCCTTGTGTACTTTTTTCTCTGAAATATGCTCCCCTCCTGTACCCTGTTTATTCCTCTAAGGTATTTGAAAGTTTCTATTATATTCGCTCTCTCCCTTATCTCTTCCAGTAAATAGATGTTAAGTTCCCTGAGCCTTTCATCATAAGACTTGTGGTACAGTACATTCATCATTTTTGTTGCTCTTCTCTGGACTGCTTCCATTCTGTCTATGTCCTTTCTGAGATGTGGTCTCCAGAACTGGACACAATATTCTAGATGAGGCCTCACCAGTGATCTATACAGTAGCATCACCACTTCACTCCTCCTACTGGTTATGCCCCTTCCTATGCACCTCAGCATTCTGTTTGCTTTCCCACTGCTTTTTTGCATTCTTTGGCTGACTTCAGGTCATCAGATATAATAACTTCCAGGTCTTTCTCCTGACTTGTGGTGGCTAGAACCTGCCCAGCCCCCCACCCATATAGATTTAACAAGGGTATCTTGTAAAGTACTGGTTCGTTTAAATGTTAGTTGTGGTCATGCTGATATCACATTATTCAGACTTGGTTCAGTATCTAGGAATTCCCATTTGTTTTGTTTTTTATGATCCAAGTTATTTTATGATGCATGCATTTTATGAAAATCCTAGGGCTTATCTTACTGCTGTGCACAGCTACTAAGCACTCCAACTGTGATTAAAAAATGACAAGTGTAAAAATAAATAAATTAAAATAAAAATGTATGTAATCTACTAAGTACAGTAGACTGGTACATGACCTGTAAAACAACTATTCATGTAATGGTATGAGAGAAACACAAAGAAGTAAAACCCTGGAACCCCACCATCTGAATCAAGAGGGAATGCACATTTCATGAAGCGTAGTAAAAAAAAGATGCAACACAAAAATCATAGAAACATAAAAACCTAGACTTTGACATAGATAAGGACTGCTTGGCCCACCTAGTCTGCCCATATCCCTACCTACTGGATAAGCTGCAGATCCTAGTTAACCAACAGCCTATTTCTTCCTACCCGCTCAACAAGAATTGTCTAATGTCTGTCCCATGCATTCTTGAATTCCCCCACTATTTTTGACCCCACAACCTCCTCACGAAGGCTGTTCCATGTGTCCACCACCCTCTCTGTGAAAAAATACTTCCTCACATTACCCCTGAGCCATCCCCTCTCTATTTTCAAATTGTGTCCCCTTGTTCTTGCACATCTCTTTTTCTGAAAGATGCTACCCTCATGGACTTTGTTGATTCCTTTGAGGTACTTAAAAGTTTCTATCATGTCTCCCCTCTCCCTCCTTTCCTCAAGGGTATACAAATTAAGCTTCTTTAGTCTCTCCTCCTATGGCTTCTGTTGCAGACCCTGCTCCATTTTAGTTGCCCTTCTCTGGACTGTCTCCATCCTATCTATGTCCTTGCAGAGATGGGGTCTCCAGAACTGGATGCAGTACTTCAGAAGGGGTATCACAAACTATCTGTACAGAGGGATAATAACTTCTTGTTTTCTACTGGTGATGCCACTCACTATACATCCCAGTATCCCCTAGTCATACCTACTGCCTTTTCACATTGCTTGCTAACCTTTAGGCCATCTAATATGATTACCCCCTGGTCCCTTTCCATTTTTGTTGTTGTTAGTATCTCACCCCCCATTGTGTACTCTTCCCCTGGGTTTTTGTTTCCCAGGTGCATTACTTTGCACTTCTTTGCATTGAATCCAAGCTGCCATACTTCTGACCATTCCTCCAACCTTGCCAAGTCCCTTCTCATCCTTTCCACCTTCCCCTGTATATCAACCCTGTTGCAGATCTTTGTGTCTGTAAAGAGGCATACTTTTCCTTCCAGTCCCTTGGCAACCATCATGATGATGAGCTGAGATATCTTTGCATGGTATGGTCAACCCCCACTTCACAGATGCAGTCCCTGTTCTCTACAGTAAGATGGAACATCTTGGTGTAATGAGTATGGAATACTAATTTTGTGATCGATATCATGAGTATCACTGTTTGTTCTATGCAAAATCTGCCCCCAAAAAAAATGATAATATAGAAATATTCCCAAGGTGACATATGCATTGTCATATATTAAATAGCAGTAGCCTAATATCTGAAATTGGACTGATCCAAACTCTGTAATTCCTAGGTGCAAGTCTGTGCATAACAGAAACTGGAATAAGTGTTGCTATGTAAAATAGGAGCACCCATGTGTTATCTGTGAAAACTGTATGTATTATCCTATATATTTTTTTTGTTCCAATTGTGCATAACAGAAAGTGTCATAGTCCTGATGTCAATCACAAAAGTAGCAATCAGTAGTCCATAGATAAAACATTGCATTTTAATGTAGAGAACAGGGACTGCATCTACAGAACAGGGGTTAGCCATGCCATGCAAGTATAGGCCAATTGAGTCATGATGCTTGGTTTGATTGACCTCAATGTGAATAATGAAATGTGCATTCCTAATGGATTCTGATGGTGGGATTCCAGGGTTCTGAATCAGTCTGTTTCTAGCACTATGAATATATGATCGTTATACAAAACCTTTATTGATTACCTTTCCTTCCATTAAAATCGACACCTCCATATTTTTTCCTAATAATGTGTCTACCTTCCTTAGAATAGAAAATGAAATAAGTCTTACTGGTTAAAAAGCATTGTGTTGTTTCTCCATATATCCTTCACAATTCAACACAATCTCACTAACTTCATAATGCAGCCATGATGGATCTGATTAATTCTTGTTTTTCTCCTGCGGGAGCACCCAGGTCAATTAGAGCGATTATTGCTTTTTTGTGAGTTACTTACAGAGGATGTTCCCTGAAGTATGTCTGTGAAAACAGCTGAGGCTACAGCAGGGAAGAGCAAGAAAACTGGAGATGCACAATTGTACATGGAAATTGGTGCCATGTGCATCAAGCTTTCTGACATGTGTACCCATCTAAGTACCATCAGCATCCAGCTTGATACCATCAGCACAGAACTTGGGCTTTTATGTACTGAGATGGGTACAGTCAGAAAACTGGTGAAAGGGGATCTGGACAGAAATTCAGGCATCCTTAAATGTGTTTTTCAGCCATTACACAGACACTGATAGTTGGCCAAGCCTCCCAACTGAGTCCCTCTGGGATATCCAGCCCATTGAGCAATGTGTCAGCTTCCTCTTGGAGACTGTGTAACTGGGAAAAGGGAAAGACACACATTGTGATGGAGTCAGCTGGGGGGAGAACCTGTCATGGAATGGCAAGTGGAGGGCCAAGTCAAAGGGTGGAACTTGTCACAGTACACAGCTTCCTAAGTTCCCAAGACTAGACTCTGCTCTGGTAGTAACTTCCTATGTGCACATCTACACTGCCATGCACTGTCACACTGCACCACAGAACGCACTGTCACACACATGTAATGCACTCACTGATTGTGTGTTGCAATTAAATTTGATATTTATGCATGTTAGTGATTGCTGTGTCAAAACTCCTTTTTATGAACCATCCTGTGGCAATATTTTGGCATTGCACATTTATTGGAACATCCCACCAGACAGTGTCCACCCCCTTCATGGTCCTATATAATGACCCACAGCAGCACCCCTCAGGTGAAGCAGGCATGTACGTCCCATTAGTGAGTGGCTTTCCTGCTCTGTATCCTGATGCCCTGCTGTAATTCAGGGCAGTAGGCACAGCCCGGCACAATCCATGTGGGGATCATTGCAAGCTGCAACTTTGCCAAGATAATATGACAACATGTTTGTCTTCAATCTGAAGCTATCTTTATTTCAGGAAAGCATTGTAAGTGAGCTTTGCTCTATGGTTTTAGCCACTATAAAATAAATAAATGAATGAAGGGAAAATGCTCAGGCAAGAGTAGCTGTTTACATGCAGCTATGTTGTGCACCATGCAACATACAACTAACCTTACTCAGGTTGCAAAAACTGTGACAAACAACCCTCCTGTGCCCAGCCAGTGTTTCTGTTGTTGCTGGCTGCTGCAGAATTCCAGTCTGGTGAACCCCATTCAGCTTTCTATGAAGGTGGCATGCGTACTTGTACCCTTTGAGCCCAGACAATAGTCTCACCCCCCCCGTATCAAGCCAAGACAGACTGCTCGAACCCCACATGAAGTGTGGGTTTATTTTATCAACTTTACCCAGATCACTTCCTGTATCAGATAGGATTCTGTTTTTCTAATTGCTTAAACCAGGAGAGTATTTCCCTTCACCCACACACAGTATGCTATACAGTATATCATGTATTGGTAATAATTAGAATAAATGTTCTTACAGAAAAAACATGCAAAAGAAAAAGATTATTATAAAGAAATGTAAAACTTCACTTACTTCACACTGGGTACTATGTTAGCTAAAAAAATAACTAATGATACCTTTCAGGACATTATTATACGGACCAATCTGAAAGAGGCTATCACAGAAGCCTCAAATCTGTGTCTCAGGAAGGTAAGCAAAGCCAAGAAGAAGAGAAAAACCACTCCGGTTTTCTAGAGAGGTGGCCACCAGGGTTAGGGAAACAAAGTATTGCATTTAGGAGATACAATGCAACTGCAACCAACATGGACAAAGACATACAGTGAGAAACTGAAGGAAGTTAATAGAACAATCAGAGTGGCAAAGGCAACAACAGAACAGAATATCACCAAGGAGGTCCAAAGGGGGGACAAGATCTTTTTAGATATACCAGGGAAAAGTGGAAGACAAGAGAGGGGTATAGTCAGAATCGCAAAAGAGGAGGGAGGGCATGCAAGAGAAGACAAGGACAAAGCAGACTTCCTCAATGGACACTTCTGCTCCATCTTTACCAAGAAGGAAAACAGATGCGGGCCCATCCTGAGCAAAAGCAGCTCTATCAGACAGGAGTTCGAGCCAAGACCATTCACAAAAGAAGTAGACCTCGAGGAACTGGGTAAGCTCAAGCTGAACAAAGCAATGGGTCCAGATGAAATCCACCCCAGGATTCTTAGGGAGCTAAGAGAGGGGCTCGAAGCACCTCTGGCTGAACTATTTAACCTATGGCTTGAGCTAGAGGAGGTCCCTAGGGATTAGAGAAGGGCCAATGTGATCCCTTTCCATAACAGTGAAAGCAGGGAAGTCACAGGTAACTACCTCCGAGTTAGCCTTACCTCGATTTTGTAGATTCACAACAGCACGGTTTTACCACTGGTAGATCATGCCAGACTAATCTGATAGATTTCTTCAACTGGGTGACCAGTACGGTAGATCAAGGGAGCGCTGTGGATGTGGTATATCTAGACTTCAGCAAAGCCTTCAACTCCATTCTGCACAGAAGGCTGCTGAACAAACTCACCAGCAAGGGAATTGGGCAGAGCGAGATAAACTGGATAAGAAACTGACTGAGTGGGAGGACCCAGAGGGTAATGATAAATGGTATCTTATCAGAATAAAGAGAGGTGACTAGTGGGGTGCCACAAGATAGATCTTGGGTCCCATCCTTTTTAATGTCTTCATAGCAGACATATTGGAAGGCTTGGAGGGAAAGGTGAGCCTATTCACTGATGACACAAAGCTATGTAATAGGGTAGACATTCCAGTGGGAATAGACAAAATGAGGGTGGATCTCAAATAACTGGAAACATGGTCAAAAACATGGCAGCTGAGATTCAATGAGAAAAAATACAAGGTCATGCACCTGGGCAGAGGAAACCCGGGTGAACAATACCATATGGGGGGGCATCAAATTAGAGGCCACAAAGCAGGAGAGAGATCTGGGGGTAATATAACAGATTAACTAAAAAACACCAAGCAATGTGAGAAAGCTGCATTGAAGGCAAATGGTATACTGGGATGCATAGGGTGGGGAATTACCAGTAGAAAAAAAAGAAGTATCGATGCCACTCTATAGATCACTGGTAAGGCCACACCTGGAATGCTGCATGCATACAGTTCTAGTAACAACATCTTAGAAAGGATGTAGACAGATTGGAAACGGTGCAAAGAAAAGCCACAAAAATGGTACAAGGGCTGCACCAGAAACCATACAAGGAAAGATGGAGGGATCTAAAGATGTACACCTTGGAATGGCGGAAGGAAAGGGGAGACATGATTGTAACCTTCAAATACATGAAGAGTACAGGTTCAGGACATATTCCAGCTCAAGAGTTATACAAGAACCAGAGGTCACACTTGGAAGCTGGGGGGGGGGAGGTGTTCAAAAGCAACAGGCATAAGTTCTTTTTCACAGAAAGGGTGGTTGACGCATGGAACAGCCTCCCCCATAGTGTGGTGGATGCAAAAACGGTAGGGGCTTTTAAGAATGCATGGGATAAATATAAGAGCATCATAACACTGACTAGCAGTTGAGGGAGGGGGGTAGGTTCTTGGGCAGACTAGATGAATCTTGTGGTCCCCTTCTGCTGTCAGCTTCGATGTTTCTATGTTCTATGTTTCAGTCTCCTGACTTTCTGATCTTATGAAGGCATGAGTGTTTATCCAACAGTCTCTCTCACACACACAGCCAGTTTGTACACTACAGACAGTCCCCCTCTCTCTACCTCTCTGCTCTGACCCAGGCCTTTTTAAAACTCAGAATTGTTTCTGTCTGATTATGCAACTGATTTCTCAATCACATAGATTAGCAGGTTCTCACAGACAGCAAGGACTTTTGCATTTATTACACAAAGATGGTTGGATCATTTGTTTACAGACAGAACTCCAGCTGAAAACACTGTAGAAAGAACAGTTACATAAGAACTTACCATAACAGTAGATCTTCGAGGGGATCTCAGTCATTAAGTCACACATATGGAACTTCACCATCGGTGAAGCAGGATCCACACAGAAGATTTCAGCAGTGCAACTGGGGCCACCCATGCCGATGTTGTCTGCCGACATCACCATCCCTATAAAGACATGAGCAGTCCCACTCCCTCCTTAGTTCTTTCCCCCGGAGACTAAGGGAGCAAAGTTCATGCCATGGGGGACTGAAGAGACAGAGAGGTGCCCAGACCTAAATAAAATGCTGGATACACTGGTTAGCAAGTTCTGAGAAAGAGCTCTATAAAAGGGGGATGGAGGGAAGGAAGGCAGATCTGATGACTAAGATCCACTCGAAGATCTACTGTTAGGCTTAAGTTCTTACATAACTGTCCTATCTTCATTGGGGATATCTCAGTCATCAGGTCACACATATGGAATGAGTCCCAAGCAGTTACAGGTGCACAGAAACAGTCTGGGAGGAAGGCAATCCCTAAACTTAAGGCAGGAGGCCCTGCAGCACAGCCCTGCCAAAACTTGCACGAGCTCTAGAGGCAATGTCCAGACTGTAGTGCTTGGTGAAAGTATGGACGGTACTCCAGGTGGCAGCAGTGCAAATGTCAGCGGCTGAGACCCCATTTGAAATAGGCCACAGAGGTAGCCACGCCTCTTCTGGAATGGGTTTTCACTGCCCTGGCAATTCTTTGCCATGCTTGTTGTAGGAAAAAACAATACAATGTGTCAACAATTTAGACAAACATTGTTTAGAAAACTGAACACCCTCTCTTCCTGGGGTGAAAAAAAAAAAGCTGCTTTGACATTCTACACTCCTTAGTTTGGAGCAGATAATACTTCAAAGTTCTGTACACATGTAGCGTATGGAGCAGTGCTTCCCCGGTATTGACATGCTCAGGGAAGTAAACAGGTAGGCGGATAGACTGGTTCAGGGTAAACTCAGACACCACCTTAGGAAAGAACTTGGGATTTGTGCACAAAGACACCTTGTCTATATGAAAAATCAAATAAGGCTTGTCACACCAGAGGGCCTGAAGGGCAGAAATCCTTCAAGCAGAAGTAATAGCAACCAAAAATAATGCCTTCCAGAAAAGAAAGCATAGCTCACAAGTTGCGGCTGGCTCAAAAGACGGCAGAGTCAACTTCTACAAAACAAAATTCAAATCCCAAGCCGGGACAGGGGAACAGATTGGAGGTTTCAGATGGAGGATGCCCCTGAGAAAGCACAGGAGACATCCAAGTGAGCCATGGTGCTGCCGCCCACAGGCTCATGAAATGGGTTAGCAAGTTCTGAGGTGAAAGGTGCACTTCTAGGGAGAAGTACTGGAGACCTGAGTCTGACAGGGATATCAGGTAATCCAGGATCTGACTCATCAGACAAGTGAAGGGGTCCAGATGCTGCTTGGTAGCCCATATGGCAAACCTCTTCCACTTCATGGCATATGTGGCTTGAGTGGAGGGCTTCTGAGTGGCCACAGGGTCACCTGTCCTGGGATGTCCCAAACCTGGTGATGACTATGTGTTCAGAAACCAGGCATGCATATTTATTTATTTATTTAAATTTTGGTGACCGGGTAGGCCCACTGAGACAGAAACAGTCCCTTTTTCAGGGGCGACCCGGAATTAATTACATACATCCATAAACATAACAAAATACATACATGTCATTTCACAATTAACAGTCAATATAAACATACTGACCCAGTCAGGGATACAATACCAGGTTAATTACAATCAATATCAATAAGAGTAGAAGTGCTGTTATACACAAGACAATCACAATCAGACTGATGTCCCGATAAGGTTAGATTGACAGCAGGGAATCTTGTAGACTCAACAGTAGCAGTTGCAGAGGCTCAGATCCAACAGGTGGGCTTTAAGACCCTTCTTGAAGCCCCCAAGGTAGGTACATTCCTGGAGACTACTAGGGAGACCATTCCAGATAGGAGGGATGAAGGCAGCATGGGACTGGAGTCCTAGGGAAGTCCTAACACTAGGGACATGGAAAAGCTGGCGGCCAGAGGATCTTCGTGTTCTCCCATTCTTTTTGGAAGCTAATGTGTTAATTAGGCTAGGAGGGGCGCCATTTTGCTGGAGCTTAAATGCAAGGCAGAGTGATGGTTATGATAATCTGCCATCTAGAGAATGCCACCTAAGAGGTAATAGTACCTTGCAGTGATGCTCCCATGGTGACACCCCTGCAGCGAAGCACCCTATCCTGTGATACAGTATTTTTAGCCTTTGCATTTCAGAACTTCTTACAGATTGTAGTAAAGGGGCCACATATAGCAAGGCTGGAAGGAGTATACCAATGGAAGCCTTGAGTTTGGATTCACGAGTGAGGAAAGGGCTGAGGCGATATAATAGACCTAATTTTTGTTTTAGTTTCTTGGTCAGATGGTCGAGGTGGCTTTTAAAGGAGTAGTCTTGGTCTAAGTATACACCTAGGTATCTGATACAATCGATCACTTCAATTTTTGAGCCATTGGAAAGAGCGGGGGACAATTAATGTAAACGCATTGGGCCTAGGCTTTTAGGGCCAAATAGCATGGCTTTGGTCTTTTTACTATTTAGAATAAATTTATTAGCAAGAAATCAATTCTCAAGTAGACCAAGGTCTTGACTAAGAAGGTTGTTTATTTGGACAGTGTCTCGGGAGGACCTATAAAGCGTGGCGTCGTCTGCATATAAGGTCACCTTGGCCCCTCCACAATGTTGAGGCAAATCATTAATAAAGAGGGAAAACAGAAGAGGTCCCAGTATTGAACCCTGGGGCACACCATCTGTGATAGGGCATTTGTTGGATGTAGCGCCATGCCATTTGACAATTTGTGATCTGCCATTAAGGTAGTCTGTGAATCATTGAGTAAACAGATGATCAAGACCAAGAGATGTTAGTTTAGTGATAAGCTGCTGATGATTTACCAAGTCAAATGCCTTGGTGAGGTCTATAAAGATCTCACCAGTTGAAAGGCCATCATTTAGAGCAGTGAAGATATCCCCAGTAAAGCTAATCAGGGCTGTATTGGTACCATGATTTTTTCCTAAAACCATGCTGTGATTCAGTTAATAAATTGTTCCGTTCAACATTTTCCTGGACCTGCTGGTATACAATCCTCTCTAACACTTTACTTAGAGTGCAGAGGATAGATATCGGTCTGTAATTGTCAACAAGCTCAATATCCCCACCTTTAGGGATTGGCGTGACTAAGGCAACTTTCCACACAGTGGGGACTTTGCCTTCAAGCAGGGATCTGTTTAGGAGCCAAGTAACTGGAGAGACAATAACGTAGGCTGTGGTTCTGAGGAGTCTGGGCTTCAGTTTGTCAAACCCAGCAGAGCCAGAGGATTTGATTTTTTTTAGTAATTTTTGGACCTCAGAGTTAGTTGCAAGTTTGAAGTGAAAAGTAGGGTGAGGGGTTTCCTCTTGTAGATGATTCTGGGTAGGAGGGGGGCCAGAGAGATTATTTAAAAATTTGTCCACATCGGTGAGGAATGCGTTTAGTGCATTAGCAGCATCTTGTGGGTTGATATAGCAGACACCATTTGTTACTATGTCACTTTTCTCATAGGTGGTGTTCCCCTTTAGGAGAGAGTTAATTTGGGACCAACATTTTGTAGGGTCTGAAAGGTTTTTAGCTTGTAGGTGCTGGAGGTATTGTCTTTTAGCTTATTTTAGTTCCTTTTTACACTTGTTTCTCAGTTTTCTATATTCAACCCAATCCTTAGTTAGATTTGTAGATTTGAATTTTTCCCAGGCTTTGTCTCTCACCCTCATTTGTTTTTTAAGGTCTCTGGACAGCCACTTTGAGCATTTTCCCTTGACTCTGATTTGTTTAGGGGGGCATGCTTATTGGCGGTTGAGGGAAGTTATTAATGAAGAAATCAAGGGCTGAGTCCAGATTGGGGACTAGCTTGATTTGAGTCCAAAAATTCTGGGTGGAGGTTGGGATGGTCCTCTTTCCAGATGCAGGAACATAGGGGCATGGTCACTTATGGAGTCTGCAAATGTCCCAGCGAGTTTGAAACTACTTGGGTTGGAAGCAAGAATCCAGCCTAATGTGGTGTGGTTTCCAGACTTAATGTTCAGCCTAGTGGGTCCTTGGATCAATTGGGTCAAGTTGGCCTCTAGCAAGCTGGATTTTTACATCACTAATGGTGTGCTGACCCCAGTGGAGGTTAAAGTCACCAAGGATTATTTTCTGCCACTGAGGTAGCCCTGGCATCAGAGCCAGAAGGTTCTTTAAGGCATCTTTTGCAGTCTTAGGTGGGTTGTAGATGCAGCCTATAAGCAGGGGCTTAGTCCTGCCAAGCAGTATTTTGATGAACACAGCCTCACCATCTGATTGGGTATGGTCTGTCATCACCAGGGAGGCATTTAGGGAGTTTTTAATGTAAATGATAACTCCACCACCCTTTCTACCACATCTATCTTGTCTAAAAGACTTAAACCCCTGGAGTGCAACCTCATACATTAGGATACTAGGCTTGACCCAGGTTTCGGAAATGGCAATTATGTCAGGGGAGTACATATTTACCCATGCCTCGAGTTCATGCATTTTAGGTCTGAGGCTGTTAATGTTCATGTGGACTAGTTTCAGACCTTTGGCATTGGCCCAGACAGCCATAGAAGGTGACACAGTTGGAACATTAGGACATGGAGGGCCAGGATTAGATTCAATATCCCCAGCAAGTAATAACTTACTGGTCAGCAGGAATCTAAGGAGTGACCCACTGAGGGGGAGAAAGATCTGACATTTGTAGACACTGGGATATTCCATAACCATATAGCAATTTCCCCCTTTTCTAAGCCCGTATATGGTGATAAGGGTAGGATTAAGATTGGCTTGGGGTAGATACATGAGAAACTGGAGTACAGAGGGTCTGTGGACTGCTCTGTGTCCTGTCTGAGAGTGAGCAGCAATTGGTCTGTGCCCAGTACTAGAAGTATGTAAGTACAAGCCAGCACAATACCCAACGCCATATTAAAGCTTAAAGATGGGTCAACGAAGAGGTAGAAGTTCAGATTAAAATCCAAGATATTCAACAGTAGCAGGATAGGGAAAAGTCTGGAGTAGAAAAAATGTGGGTGGAGAGGGTATCTAAACTAAGCGTGATGAAAGCAGGGCTAGAAAAGCACAGTTTAATTCCTGAAATGTAGGACTAGCCTTAACCACACTTTTTTTTTTTTGTAAACTATGAATTTTTTAACTATAAATCTGTCACAAATTCTTAGTGCAAATGCACTGCGACACTAAAGGATGCTGTGGAATGCAGACAGCAGTGAGTAAGGGAACAATCCAGCACTGGTATGCTGGCGGAAAGGGACTTAAGGATGGGATCGACCAGGGTCCCCTGAGCCTGCATCAGCAGATCCCTGCAGAGGGGCAGAGGAACTGGAGATTCCTCTGCTAGCTGTTGCAGCAATGGAAACCATAACTGCAGTGGCCAGAATGGAGCTACCAGGATCGTGCTAGCCCCCTCCATCTGTAGCTTGATTAGTACCCTCTGAATTAGAGGAAATGGAGGGAAGGCATAAAGGAACCTCCCGCTCCAGGAGAGGAACAATGCATCTTGCCCGAAAACTTCAGGCCCTGAATCTAGCCAGCAGAAACTGGACAATTTTGCAATGAGTCAGGACTTAAAAAGGTCCAACTCTGGATGATCCTATTTGGCAAACAGATCTTCTGCAATGGATGAGCGGATGAGAGAAGCTCCCATTCGTGTATGCTGGACTGAGTCAAACTGAGGCTGTCTGCCAGGGTGTTTAGCATGCCTGGGACATGAACTATTGCTAGAAACAGACTGTGATCTAGCACCCAGTACCAAACTCTCATTGCCTCTCTGCATAGGGGATGTAAATGTGTCCCCCCCCCCATTTATTGATATAGTAGACAACGCTGAGGTTGTCAGACTGGATCAACTGCTAAGCCAGGAGGAGATGGTTCTGAAAGGCCTGCATGGCATACAGGACTGCCTGCATCTCTAGGATGTTGATATGCAGGGAGATTTTGATGTGGGACCAAGAGCCCCGAGTCTGAAAGGGACCCAGATGTGTCCCCAGCCTGAACTGGAGGCATCCGTGTTGAGGATCTGCTGGGCGGAGGAGATCTGAAATAGAACCCTTGCAAAACATTCAGAGGGTCCATTCACAATTGGAGCACTTTGCAGACTGGGGAGAAGACCAGTACTAACTGTTCTAACTCATCCTTGTGTTGGTTCCATTACACCCTGAGTGTCCACTGGAGGACACTCATGTGTAGCCTGGCCAGTGTGACCATGGGAATGGCTGCAGCCATCAACTCCGATAGCCTCAAACATACCCTTGCAGGAACATGATGGCTCTGGGTGACCTGATGAGACTGGGCAATGAGGCACTCCACTCTGTTCTGAGGCAGGAAGGCCTTTCCCTGTATCAAGTCCAGAACCACCCCTATATATTGCAGACTTTGGGATGGGGCTAGGACCAACTTGGGCAAGCTGATGGTGATGCCCAAGGAAAGGAACAGCTGCAGGGTTCTCTCCAGAGTCTGAAGAAGCTGTTCTGTGGACCGGGTCTTTAGGAGCCAATCGTCCAGATAGGGGAAAACATACAGTCCCTCCCTTCTGAGAGCTGCAGCTACTGCTGCTAAGCACTTAGTGAAGACCTGCAGCACAGAGGATAAGCCAAAGGGTTAATACTTTGAATTGGTAGTGCTTCCTGTGAAAAATAAATCTGAAGAATCTCCTGTATGATTGAAACACCGAGATATGCAGGTAAGCATTCTGCATGTCCCGGGAGCACAGCCTGTTGCCCTGCTCGAGAAGAGGCATCAGGCCTGGCAGGGTTACCATGCAGAATTGTTTGTATTGGACAAACAGATTGAGGACCTTGAAATTTAGTGTGGGCCTCAGATCGCCAGTTTTCTTGGGGACCAGGAAGAACCTGAAATAAATTTCCCTGTTTATTTGGCACCTGGGCACTGGCTTGATGACTTTTGTCTTGCAGAAGGACTGTACCTCCTCCTAGAGAACAGCCAGATGGGCCGGGGGGGGGAGGTGGAGGGTACTGGAGGAGTTTCTGGGGACATCTCAATGAGCTCCAGAGTGTAACCCCTTTCTATTATCTGAAGAATCCAGACATCTGAAGTAATGACTCTAACAGTGACCTGAACAGCAGCAGCAGGTATCAGCATTGCCACAGCCGATGGAGTACCCCCCTTGGATGAAGAAGAGGAGGCCATTGGGGAGCGGGGATGCCACTGTGGGGAGTGATCCCAGTCACAGTCTTTTTTATGACTTTTCCCTGAGGACTTGTCTTGGGCCTTAGCAGTCTGGGAGCTCAACAAATCTACCTGTGACTGGAAAGGAAGGACCCAGAGGACCCCTGCCCAGAACTGGCTACCTGTTGTTTCAGTAGGAATTTTTTGAGAGCCTTTTTTTTTTTGTCACCACAGGGTAGTTTGGTTAAAGTTCTGGAAGAGCTCACAGCCTGAGATGTTGTGGTCAGGCCCAAGATAGCAGACACAGACAGAGTTTTCGTCTGTAGAGGCAATCTTCTTTCTGCAGTGGCAGCGACGGAAGAGAGGAGTAGAAGGATTAACTCTCAACATAAACAAAATAAAGGAATCTCTTTGAAAAAAGAGATTCTAAAAGGCTAAGTATAAAAAAACGTAGGCAAAATGGCAAAACTGCTTCGAAG
The DNA here is from genome assembly GCA_016271365.2 of Neoceratodus forsteri. Classification (NCBI taxonomy): domain Eukaryota; kingdom Metazoa; phylum Chordata; order Ceratodontiformes; family Ceratodontidae; genus Neoceratodus; species Neoceratodus forsteri. The sequence goes on along the minus strand of CM057449.1, from coordinate 1,695,676,532 downwards.
CTTCCAAGGAGACCCACGTGAACAGAGTCGATGGTGGGAAAGAATTGAGGACGGAGCAGGGCTGCTCATGCCTTTATAGGATTGAGTGATGTCAGCAGATGACATTGGCATGGGTGGCTGCAGTTGTATTGCTGAAAATCTTCCATGTGGATCCTGCTTCACTGATGGTGAAGTTCTATATATGTGACCTGATGACTGAGATACTCTTGATGAAGATCAAAGTTTTTTTTTTTTTTAAAGTGTTTACAATTTGGTGTCATAAAATACCTGGGAACAAAGGTTTTTGTTTCTAAATGGTGTTTTCAGTTTGGTATTATAAAATACTCAAGAAAATGGTTTTACTTTCTAAAGTGTGTAGACATGCTGGTAGTTAACAATTGTACTCCTGTATCTTTGGGGTGCCAGCTGAAAAAGCCTAGGTTTCCAAATACAGAAATCTAGATTTCTACCGCATTATGTGTCATAAGGACATACAGGCATTACCACAGCTGTGACCTCTTCAGGATGTAGCTGTCAAGAGCAAACTCTGGGAACTTGACACACATTTTTGTGTTAACTACTGAGGCATCACATACCGCTTGCATATTCATACAGTTGAATGCCTATGTACTTCAGTATACTGCTTCATGTTCATAAGATATGATGATAGTCACATGTGTGCTGTCAATTGTCAAATTACATTTAGCATTCTGACCACTACATCAAGTGTAGTTCTGAAGTCCCTGAGTGGGTCATCTCTATTGACGTAGTATATGTAATCCAGCATGTGCTAAAGCAGTGCTTCAGTGACCCACCACAGGCAGCAGAACATGGATGACTTGTTGATTCTTATGACATCTCACATGATGCAGTCAAAATGATCCTGTGGCGTAGTACACCAGTCCTGTATGCACCCATGTATATACCTGCAGGCATTGATTCTTCTGTACTTGCTCTCAGCAGTGGGGCCCTGAGTGTGCACAACTCTCTGGTCCCATGGTCGAACCAGAACTATCAAATGCACTGCAATTCTATTGGAGTCCCAGAATACAGTCTGAGCCTTTACCTACATGAACATCTTTGACAGCAGTTCTGCTCTTCCATTTCCAACTCCAGCCCCATCTGAACTACCAGTACATACATAGCCACTGTGGATGCCACTGTAGCTCACACTGGCATTGAATCAGTATGATGCCTGAACAGCACACAGTGTACTCTCCTTCTGCTTGTACCACTTGGGTTATGGAAGCATGGGTTCTCTTTAAGAAGTTTAAAGTACCAACCATGGCCAATGACCACCAAGCATGTGTGGTATGCAAGTCTATCAGAATGTCCCTTTGCTGGGTTGGTTGTGCATACACCCGTCTAATGGAAAGGGAAATGGCCACTAAGCTGAGATGCAGGTCCATGCCCAATGAGGCCCAACTTGCTGAAACTCTACCCATTCATGGGCATGAATATCAGGACCAGGTCCATTGGATGGTGGTGGAGAGTCCTCTGTTGAATGCACAGTAAAGTACTGCACTGGTATACTGTTAATCTCTTGTTGCTGTGGAATGTGTACTGAAAGCCACCCTATCCTGTTATTTAGGGCTTAATTTGTATCATCAGGACCCTAATGCTCCAGAGAAGGAAGACCAATGGCAGGTAAAGGAGGGCTGTGGGGACACTGACTATGTCCGCACCCTGGACTGTAAAGAGAATAATGGACCAGGGCTAGAGGAACACTGCATGATGTGGGCCACAGATATAGCCACCGGGAGGGACTGCCAGGAGTTTGAGCAGCAAAGTGAGTGATGGCTCATTACCCTGCTCAGGGAGCCATGCAATCCATTCCAAGGCATGGCATGTCCAAATAACTGGGACAAAACCCACGGACCCATCTGTTGTTAGCTCAGGCAGCAAGAGACCCAGGGCTGGGTCATATAGCACATCCCAATAAATGACACAAACACCCAAGGGCCCTGTTTCCACCATCTAGCTATGAGTATAAATAAATATTATATTTTGCTAATATTATTGTGTCTGTTTTATATTGAGTGCTGCATGCTTGTTCTGTTGGGAAATGGGGGCCCTAGGGTGTACATGTATGCTGGAGGGTACACAGGACTTCCATCTGTAGGGTGTGTGACGTGCATGAGTGTAGGCAGTCGTGCTTACAGTACACATCTGGGTACAGTTCAAGAACTTTTCCCATAATACATACTTTCATCTGACCATTACGATTCCACTGCTGTGTCTCACTGTTGCCACTGAGTTGTGTGTGTCTAGTTGTAGTTTAGCTATCTAAGGAATGGAGGTAGGTAACCACATTGTTCAGGGGTTAAATAAGAAATCTTCTGGCAACATGTGTAACACATGGCCGCCATAACAAGGGCAAGGGAGTAAGCTGTGATTGGAGACTGTGCATAGGCTACCACAATTTTTTGCTAAACTCTGTCATATACTGCATGTATAAATGTGCCTGGTCATTCTGCACTTTGCTGTACTGTGAGTCCACTTACTGATTCAGTGGTGTGTATTCAGTTTGAGATGTGATGGTTACTAGCATTAACAGGATGTGACAGGTATTGTTGCTAGGGGATGTTAGTTAGTTAAAGCTTTATTTTTATACAGGATAGAACTTTAGGTCTGAAAGGACCTAGCTATAAAGTTGTCCTGTGTGTACAAAATACATACATAAGAACCATACAATCATGAATCATACAGACAAAAACATAGGATACAACGAACCATGACCACATCTTACATTTACAATCGCTATACACGTAGACTCCCCATAGACTCCAAAACGTCCCTTCCCCCCAGGGTCCATCTCGGCCACCTCCCACCTGTACCCCCCCCACCTGCCCTCTCCCCATGGAAATAGGCCCCACTCCCCTCCCCTATCTGGTCATACCTTTCACCGTATCACCCCTTTAGTGGTCCTCAGGGCCCACAGATCTCTGAACTCCTCCAAGCAGAGCCCAGACGGAATTAACCCCACCCTCTTGAAAATCTCTGCTCCTGCCACAGTCTCTCCAATCATCAATCTCTTCAATCTCTCTCTGCCTACTCCCTTCCTAAGGCATAGAAGCTAACTAAGGTCATCCCATTACACAAGGGGGGGGGTGACCCCTCCATCCCGGGCAATTACAGGCCAATCTCACTCCTCCCTTCCCTCTCTAAAATTCTCAAATCCCTCATTTCCAAAAGGGTGAACTCCTTTCTCTCCTCCAAGGACATTCTATCCCCATTCCAATCTGACTTCCAGTGCCTCCACTCTACCTCCTCCTCCCTTCTCCGCCTCAGCAGCCATATCCACTCAGCAATGGACAAGGGTCACCTGACACTGACCATCTTTATTGACCTGGCCAAAGTTTTTGATTCTGTTGCCCACAAACTTCTCTTGGAAGACCTTTCAGCTCTAGGACTCTCCCAGCCTCCACTGAATGGTTCAAGGCCTACCTATCAGATAGGTTCCAGTTTGTCCTGCTCAGGGAATCCAAATCCACTCCTCTCCCTATTTTCGCCAGTGTACCTCAGGGGTCAATACTCAGACCAACCCTTTTCTCTATCTTTGTAAATAACCTCCCTTGTGCCTGCTCCACTTCCCTCATTCAAATGTATACCGACGACACTGTGATCTTTGCATATGGTCCCTCCCTAGCCCAGATCGAACCCATCATCCAGACAGATTTTGTGAACACACTAAGGTGGCCTGAAGCCAAATCACTCAAGTGCAACACAAAGAAAACAGTCTCTATGGTCTTCGGTTCCGCTCAAAAACTAGTCAAATTGACATCTCTCCCTACCCTCAACGTACTCAATGTCTCCAAAATCCAGGATGTAGAATCCTACAAATACCAGGATATCTGGCTAGATCCCAAACTGTATTTCTCCCTCCACCCTTACTCAATCAACTTCAGGCTGCCCCCAGAACTAGGCATGTTGTACAGGCACAAGGACTGACTCTCCACCACAATCAGGAAGGATATAATCACTAAACTCATCCTTTCCACTTTCGATTATGCCAACGTGGTATACAGCTCAGTGCCGCAATCCTCCCTCACCAGGCCTTGACCCACTGTTTTACACCTTCTGTAGATTTGCTACTAATCTCCACTATCGCTCCCACCACTGTCTCCTCTACCACACCATCTCCCTTACATCACTTGCCATCTGCCAACTTACACTTTGTGCCACTTTTATTGCTAAGTTCTGGTTCAATACTCTTCCATCCTACCTCTTCTCCCTTGTAGCCGTGGCCCCCAGTACCAGCTATACTCTGCGCTCCCATGACCACTGTTCCTTTGCCCTGGTTGTACTGCACTTACTCTCTGGGAAACAAGCCTTCATCCACCGGCTCCCTGCCCTATGGAACTTTCTTCCCTTCTCTGTTCACAGCTTGCCAACCACGTCAGCCATCAAAAACTACTTCAGATGCCTCCCTTCTCCACCATGCCAGTGTTTTCACCCTCCTTAGGTGCACTACACTACCAACCTTACTCTCTCACCTAAATTAACCCACTCAACCAACCAGTTCAGCCCCTGCTCTTATCTTTTAGGTACCCAACATAACTACCGTGTTCTCACTTAATGACAATGTAAATACTCTCTCTTATGTGTCCTCATCCCCTTTACTGTCTATAGCTTCTGCAGTGTTAACCTCATGTGTGGCTTGATTCATTGTGCTATGCACGGTCATATGTTAGTATTTATTATCATGCCTACCTAATACTTTCTCAGGTTATGTATTGCCTCACTCATGCATATGCTGGTTGGCATACTTATGTAAATGATGTAATTACTGTATATTTTCTTATAAATCACTTGTATCTTGAATTTTGTAATCAGTTCCCTGCCCCATATCACACCTGGAATCAGGCCTAGGCTCAGTGAGCCTTTCCTGGTTATTAACTTTTAAATAAATAAATACACTTACTTCACTATACTTGTACGTATTCGCGAAACACAGTACACACATGAAAAGTACAGATTTAGGTGCAAATCCTTAATGGCAAGTACATTCCTGAATGAGAATTCCATTCAGCTGGGAATTAAAAGCTGATACTTTCATCAGATATGACAATTCCTCATGTTAAGGGGATGTGATGGTTACTAGTGTTTAGTGTTTGTGCCATCACTGCTACAGTCCCTAGGTGGTGTTGTTTCTGGCCCAGTATCCACATGTACAGATACCTATCTAGTGTTGTTGTTTGACATTCTGCAGAGATGACATGAGGATATGTGCACACAGCACGTCTACATGATGCACTGTAAATATGCAACCATTCAGCTGACCTCCGTGCCTTTTTCAGTCAAGTGTCTATGCACCATAGTTATGTGGCCACATAGTCCTCCTGGACCTTTTGTGTGTTGGGTTCTATGTCCATAAGTCTGGCTAACTAGTGCACCCTGAACTGAAATAACAACACCATCAAGCAGTAACTCTGTTCAACACCCAACTGACTGATATGCCTGACGTTTATGGTGCAGGACCTGGTTGGCTTAGGGCACAGTTTAGCCTAAAGGTCTGAACGCAGGGCAATGAACTTTTGACCTTGGTTTGAATCCCTTAACTGCCACTCACTCACTGTGTGACCCTGAGTAAGTCACTTAAGCTCCTTGTGCTTAGCATCTTTCTAATTCTCACTAATCTATCTCTGCACTCTTTAAGCCTCCCACTGAACTGAAATGGAGGTAAGATTTTCTCCCCTCCCTCTCCTGGATTGTAACATCTGTAGGCAGGGCAATATATAAAACCAAAATAATTTTATTTTCTTTCCTTTCATGTTCAGTTCCACATCTTGCTGCTCAGACTTGTGAGGGTCATAAGCATGCATATTCCTATGTGTTCCCCACAAAAGTGTTCAGTCTCTACCTGCAGAATGTGTATAGTTAGAACTGACTGAATTTGGTTCCACATTTAGTGTTTGGTCAATAAGTTTGTTAGTTTTTTCATTCTCATATATAGTTGTATTGTTTCTTACCTTTCTGAAACTTTCTTCCAGAAGCTTAATTATGTTATGTTACTAACTGAGGTTGTGTAATCTAACAGAGTGCAGAGCTGCAAATCTGGAGACCCAGGTCCAAAACCCACCACCCCACTAACGCATTCTGTGGCACTAAGCAAGTCACTTAACTTCTCTGTACTTTACCTCCTCTCTTTCTTCAATTTGACATACCCTCCATGTGACTGATTACTGACTTCTGCAATTATACACACAGCTTGCAGAGCACTTTGAGATGCAGTGTGTATGAGTGGTGGTGGAGGATTTAGGCCATGAGCTGGGTGTCAACCAACTTCTTGTTATCTGGCCCCAACATCTGCCTCATGACTCCTCTGTGATGTTTAGCCCACTGTGGCTACCATATGGCCTGAAAGGGACAGTCTTATTTATTTATTTATTTAATTTTGTTGGTCGGGTAGACCCACTGAGACTAGAAGTCCCTTTTTCAGGGGCGACACATTGGGGGGGGGGAGGGATACAGATGGCAACCAACTGAAACTGAACCAGATTAAGCTGTTGGTAGTATTTTTAGTGAATGGGGGAAATTTGGCCCGGACAACAAGGAAATTCCCCTACTCTTTTGGTAGGGGGGTGTTGCTGTACCATGTCTGCGACTCTGATGGACCTTCAGTGTGCTGGTGTCCCTGCAGGAGAACAGATATCCACTCCTGCAGGTCCAGCTGGAGAGATTACTACTGTTGATTTGGATGTTTCCTCCATGGCATTTGCAGTTTCTGATTCTATGGATGTTTCTAGTGGTGTACCTTCTGGTTTGCTGATGGCTGACAACTTGTGGCTTCATTGCTTGATTCGGTCTGATAAAGACCGTGCTCTGGTGGCCCTTGCAGCTGAAGAACAGTCATTGTCTGTTGCTTCTACGAGCTCTGCGCATAACTGTGAGTTTCAGTCTTCTGATGACTTAGTGACTCCTTTGCCGTTACAGCTGTAGACGCCTGTTTCCACTGTTGACACAGCTGCAGTGCGGCCTTGCTGCGAGATTAACACTGGAGCGTCTACTGTCTGCTCCACTGTTCCTGACTGCGCTCCTCCTGGACTACCTACTGACATTCCCCCTGTGCCTCCTGTAAGTACTACCTCTGTTTCTATCTTTACTTCCCTCACGGGGGAAGTCTGTTCTGTGCAAAGGAGTATGGACACTGTGGCAGACTCCCTGAGTCAGCGGGGCAGTGTCTCCCGATTCCTTGAATGCTCCTTGTGAAGCGCGGGCTGGAAGCTCGGATCCGAGGGGCACTGGATACCGGATCCACAGCACAGCCCTATTCCTGGCACTAATCTCTCTGGCAGTGTGTCGGTTGTTCCTGCTTGTACAGAGGGCTCCTCGTTGCCCCCTCCTTTGCTACTGACTTTGATCTGGATTTACATGCTGCTGATATGCATCCACCTTCATCTGTTCCTCCACCAGTCTCTGTGGTTCCTGTGCTGCCGAGCTCTTCCTCGGGAGACGAAGGCACCAGCTCCCGTTTACCTAATCAAACATGGGGATACCTCATGGATGGTCTTTCTACTCCTCAGGGGCCTTCTCAGAACCCCCAAGACCAGGCTAAACATACTTGGGAAGAATTTCAACGTTGCAATACCGTTTCTGGACAGCCTCCTCCCATGTAACAGAGGAATGCAGTTTGTTTGCAGTATATAGGGGGCTTGCCTACTGCACCTGATAGAATTTACACGGGGAAGAAATTAGTTAAAGAATCCTTAGGGTTCTTTACAAATTAGATTTATGCCCTTCTCCATGTTTCTGGTGACAGTCTTTACGATATTAGTTTTAAGTCTCCTAGGGCTTGGATAGATTTTGGACTAGGTATGAACTTGTGAGATGTTCTGCACTCTGCTTCCATTTTGGGCTATTCTGTTGACCAGGCCAGCTATTAAACTTGTTACTATATTGTTTCGTAATGAAACTGTAGCTGTTCATGACATTACCCATTGGTTACAGCAGAGATGTGATATTCTGGGCCCCCCACAGCCCATTTTTGATACAAAATATCTTTGGACTGGGGGCTGGAAGTTTTGGGTGAGGTTGTGACATAACAATATTGGCCCTATTCATCTCCCTAATAGCCTGTTCTTGGGTAGGGAGAGGGGGTCACTGTTTTTATGTCAGTTAGCCCAGTACTTGTTTTAAATGTGAAACATAGAAACATAGAAACATAGAAGTTGACGGCAGATAAGGACCGCAAGGCCCATCCAGTCTGCCCATTTCTTTTTCTACCTTATAAATGTGCCATTGGCCATTGCTCTGTCAGTGGTCTATCTATTCATACTCATCTGTATTGCTCCGTTATGCCTATCCCATGCCTGTTTGAAGCCTTGCACTGTATTCATACCCACCACTTCCTGAGGTAGGCCGTTCCAGGCATCCACCACCCTTTCTGTGAAAAAGTATTTCCTCACATTCCCCCTTAATTGGCCTCCCTCTAATCTCATGCTGTGTCCTCTTGTTCTGCTATTTTTCTTATATTTAAACATGTTAGACTCTTTCACCTTGTTAATGCCCTTAAGGTGTTTGAATGTTTCGATCATATCACCTCTCTCCCTCCTTTGCTCAAGGGTATACATATTGAGCTCCGTTAATCTGTCCTCATATGTCTTCTGATGCAGTCCCTGCACCATTTTGGTTGCCCTTCTCTGGACTGCCTCAATTTGGTTAATGTCCTTGTGAAGGTGTGGCCTCCAGTACTGCACGCAGTACTCCAGAAGGGGCCTAACCAGTGTCTTGTAAAGAGGGATTATTACCTCTCTCTTACGACTTGTGATACCCCTACTTATACACCCTAACATCCCCCTAGCCTTATCTACTGCTTTAGAGGCCTGCTTGGATGATTTCAGGTCATCAGTGATGATGATGCCCAAGTCTCTTTCTTCCTTTGTGACTGCCAGCAACTCCCCTCCCAGCCTATAGGTGGCTTCAGGGTTTCTCTTCCCTGTGTGCATGATCTTGCATTCTTTGCATTAAATCCCAGTTGCCACTCTTCTGACCATTTTGCTAGTTTATCCAGATCTCTTCTCATTCTGCCCACCCCATCTGGATCATCTACTCTGTTGCAGATCTTGGTGTCATCTGCAAACAGATAAGCCTTACCCTCTAGTCCATCTGCAAGGTCACTAATGAAGATATTGAAGAGGACTGGCCCCAGGACTGATCCTAAGGTACCCCTATGACTTGCATCTCTTCTGACTGTATACCGTTTACCACCACCTCTGTTTTCTGCCCGCCAAACCAGTTTGCCACCCAGTTGACTAACTCTGACCCAATCCCGAGCCTACCCAGCTTATTTATCAATCGCTCATGTGGAACAGTGTCAAAAGCTTTGCTGAAGTCAAGGTAGGCGACATCAACTGCTGCCCCTTGGTCCACCACTCTGGTTACCCAGTCAAAGAAATCTATGAGATCAGTTTGACAGGACCTTCCTTTTGTAAACCCATGCTGTCTTGGATCCTGTGCCTCTGTGGATTCCAGGTGTTGCACTATCCTTTCCTTAAGGAGTGCCTCCATAATCTTGCCCACTACTGAGGTAAGACTGACTGGTCTGTAGTTCCCTGCCTCCTCCCTGCCTCCTCCCTGCTACCACTTTTGTGGAGCGGGATCACATGAGCCCTTCTACAGTCTTCTGGGACCTCTCCTGTGCTCAGAGACTCACTAAACAGTTCTGCTAATGGCTCTGCTAGTTCCACCCTTAGCTCCTTAAGTACCCTGGGATGTATGCCATCAGGTTCCATTGCCTTATCCACCCTGAGCTTAGCGAGCTCTTGTAGGATCCTTTCTTTGTGAAGGAGTAGTGCTCACCTCCTCCCCTGCGTCCATGGGGCTGAGCTTGGCCCTGCCTACCTTCTCTTCAGTAAATACTGAGCAAAAGTATCTATTTAGGATAGATGCCTTTACAGGTCCTCCTCCTACTCACATGTTCCCTTTTCTCCATTGAGCTTAGCAATACCCCCTCTGGACTTTCTCCTTTCACTAATGTATCTATAGAAAGTCTTGTCACTTTCTTTTACTGTTCGTGCTAGTGTTTCCTCAGTTTGGGACTTTGCCTGCCTTACTGCCTTCCCTGCTTCCCTTAGAGCAGTTTGGTATGCCTCCATATCTTCATCCCGCTGTGTTCCCTTATATTTCCTGAAGGCCAGCCTTTTGGCTCTGACCTTTTCTGCTACTGTATTTGAGAACCAAAGTGGTTTCCTTCTTCTTTTGCACTTCCTTTTCTGTCTAACACAGTGGGATGTTGCTTCAAGTATTGCATCCTTAATGCTTGCCCACTTTGCCTGTATCCCCTCACCTGTGTTTCTTTTTGCCAGGGCTAGCTTAACTCTGTTGGCCATCTTATCAAAGTCAGCTCCTCTGAAGTCCCATATCTTTGCCTTGGAATGGGATGATTTAGATGTAGTAGCCAAATTGAACCATACCATGTGATGGTCACTGGCCCCCAGGTGACATTCTACCTGGAGATCTGTGATCTCTTCCCTGTTAGTCAGTACTAGATCTAGGATAGCCCTGTCTCTTGTGGGTTGTTGTACCAGTTGTTTGACGCCCTCCCCAGGGAATCCACCATGTGTCTAGTTCTGGCAGATGTTCCTGCTGGTATTGACCAATCTGTATCCGGCATGTTGAAGTCTCCCATTATCAGAACCTCCCCTTTAGCTGTCATGTTTTGTATATCTTCTAACAGTAATGTGTCTATGTCCTCCCCTGGTCTGGGGCCTGTATACAACCCGGTTCTTATGGCTGTCCCATTTCCTGTTTCCAGCGTGACCCACAGTTCTTCTGGCTCCTTATGTGTATTCTGAATTTCTGTAGCTTTGATATTTTCATTGACATAGGGCCACTCCACCCCCCTTTTGCACTGCCGGTCTCTTCTGAACAATACATAGCCAGGTACTGAAGTCTCCCAAGTGTGTTACTGGTAAACCACATCTCACTAATTACTACTATGTCCAGTTTAGCCTCTGACATTATTGCCTGCAGGTCTGGAATCTTATTTCCCAGGCTGTGAGCATTTGTGTACATGATTTTCCATTGGCCAGATTTCAGTGTGTTAGTTGTTGGGTGAGGTTTGGCATTTCTCCTGTGTGTCGTATGGGGAGAAGGACCTTTTTTCTTACCTGGTGATGCAAATGAACTGCAAACATGCTGAATCCCTGTTTGACCACTAGCTGAGGGGAGGGTGTTCTTCCAATCGACGTATGGGTGCTGCACCCTCTCCCCATTGCTAGTTTAAATATTCTGCAAAGACATCAAACTTCTGCCTCAATGCACTGACTCCTCCTTAGTCAGATGCAGTCCATCAAATTTAAAGAACTTTCGCTCCCAGAACTGTTGCCAGTTCCCTACAAATCTGTGTCCTTTTTCCTGGCACCAGCCCTTGAGCCACATGTTTAGCTCCCCTATCTCCCCTTCTCTGACCTTCCGTCCATCTGTCCCCCTCTCCCAGACTGGCAGGATCTCAGAGAAGGAGATGCTGGACTAAATGGATGATAGTTTGTCACCCAGCCTTGTTATGTGTTCCTTGGTCTCCACAACTGACCGGCTGGTGAGATCATTAGTCCCTATGTGTACCAGGACGTCAATGTTTTCTCCTGCTTTGTGGAACAATTTGTAGCGCGGGTCAGTGTCTCCATGCTGATGTACCTGGGATATCTGACCATTACCCTGGCTGGAGATGGTATCAACTCCCCGAATCATGGAGTCTCCTATGACTGTAGTTATTTTTGATTTCCTTTTGCTTTTTGTTTTGGTTCCTGATTTGGGTGAGTTTTGTTGTGCTAGCTCCTGTGCTGCAGTGTCCTGCTCTGCAGTGTCCTCTGCCCTTTGTTTGATTTCAGAGATAGAGGCAGATACTTGTTTGTAGTGTTTATATGGTTTTGGAGGTAATATGCTGGAGAGCAGAGTGATGGGGCACCGATTTGCTCTCCTAACCTGCCAACCTCCTGGATCAACTACCCTCTGCGGCTCGAGGTTTTTCTGTTGGATGTTGGGGAAATGGTGGGTGGTTCTTATAATGTATTTCCTCTTGAATATGAAATTTGAGGCGCGCAATCTCTGCCCATGCTGCCCAGAGCTGAGCCCTAAGATCTCCAATGGCCCAGCATGTAGGACAGTGTCCTAAATCCTGTAAGACTGTCCTTCTGAAAATTGTTCCACAGTACCTGCAGTTAATGATATCCATTCCAGATAAGTTGCTGGGTTTATAACCTAGTCAAAGTAATTAGAAGGAACAAAATGCAAGTAATGGTTTGATTTTGTGTTTTGTTTTTGTATAACTTGTTATTCCAAGTTAAATTACTAGTGCCCCTGTAAATGAGCTCACCTTGTGGATGCCCCACAGATCCGCCCCTTCCTGCTCTGCCACAGGAAATGACACAACTGTGGTACCCTATAAAAGGAGTGTAGTGTGGGGTGGTTGGGGATGGGGGTGGGTGGCTGGGCCCTTCCCCTGCCGATAAAGAAGAACCACGGATGAAAGAACAAGGAGGTAAGAGCAGAAACAATCAGTCAACAGCAAATGCAGTAACCCTGAAAGCTTATCCTAATGTTAGATAAAACTGTAAAACCTGTAAAGCACCACCTGTAATAATTTCAGAAAAGATATACCCTGTAAGAAACACTTTGCTACAGAGAAAAATAAAGCAGTAACAGAAGATATACCTTGCAAAGACAATTGGAATCAGAAGATTACAGCAGTAATCTGTTGGCACACACCTGTAGGCACACCTTGTAATAATGCAGAAGAAGGTATACCAGCAACAACAATTTGAATCAGAGAAAATAAAGCAATGAAATGTTAGCAACAAACAGTAGCAATCCCTGTGAGTACAAAATAAAAACAATAACACACAGTAAATCTGCTTAGCCAAAAGAAGTCTTAATCCTTTTCCCTTGCTCTGGTAAGGTTCTCTACTCTGCCTTTCTAGTAATCTTAGAAGGAAAGAGCTCAGGTGAAGTTAGGTGCCTTGGCCAGCAAACCAAGTCTTCTACCTCCAAGATAGCAACTAACCTGACCTTTTAACCCTTCTTTCTGTTGGAAATCACTGACAGTTTGCCAGCTCCACCCCCAGATACACACCTAATCCTTTGGAATAGCTGTGGGAGGAAAGCAATTAGCTCCTTCAATATGAGAAGGAGACTGAAACACCTCTGAGACAACAAACCTTTTCAACAAAAAAAGAATAAAATAAAACAGTGTCAAACAGTAATTTTGCTTAGCCCAATGATAAAAGTCACAAAAATGTAAGCTCCACCTGTAATAATTTCAGAGAAGATATACCCTGTGGGTCATATATGCATCTCAGTTCTGCCTGTGATCACCTTCGATGTAACTTGTGTCTCTCTTATGGTCATTCTAGTGCTGATTGTAAAATTACCTCAAGTGTAACTTGTATGATGATTCTGGTCATGGCTTTCGGTCCTGTCCTTGGCTACCCATAACAGAACTGATCGCTCCCATCAGGACACTATCCTCACTGAAGCCCCCAAAAAAGATATTGCCGATCACAGGCCTGTACCTGCGAGTTCTGCTGACCCAAATCACTCTCTGCCACTGGATGTTGTGCCTGTTGTTGCGCCTTTGGCTGACCCCATTGTGGAACCTCCCCACACCTCTTGCTCCTGTTTCTGCAGTTGAGGTCCCAGGAGAGTTACCTATGGAACAAGGCCTTGCTCCTCCTGCTCCCACTGTAGAACCTGATTGCTTGCCTTCTGATCTCCCTTCTGAGGTTCCTGAGCCTCAGGTGGTTATGCCACCCCCTGACCCCGGTATTATGTCTAAGAGGAGAGCTCTTAAGCAGACCAAGACAAGATCAAAGCTTGCTAAGACTTCCCCTACTGCTGTTGGCCTTCCCCTTCATAATAAGTTTGAGGTTATTGCACAGAAATCTCATTCTTCAGACCAGGGTGGGGAGTCAGAAAGATCCTCCCAAACCCTTCTCTCCTCTGATTCAGAAGGGGAGGTCTTACAAGAGGAGGGGGGCAAATCTATGCCTTTCCGGCCTGGTGTCAGACCTAGAAGAAGTACTAGATTGAGAAAAGTTTCCTGACCTGGTCTTTCCTCCTTTTCTTTGAATGTCTCCTAATGGTTCGCTGAGTATAGCCACTCTTAATACTAAGAGTATTAAGAATGCTCTGTGTTGGTTCGTGACTTTTCATGCCTTAATAGACCTGGAGGTTGATATATGCCTTCTCCAAGATACTAGATTGAATTCCTTATCCTTGATCTCTGTTGCCCGGAAGTTGTGGAGGTGGGGACCTTCTTTTTTTTCTTTTGAAGTGGATGCTTGTGATGGTGTTGGAATTCTTTTGTGAGGTGATGGGTTTAAGGTTACTAGATTAGTGGACATTTCACTGGGGTGGGCACTTCTTTTGGATTTTTTTTTATAATGGTTCAGGTGGAGGCTGATTACCATTCATGTTCCTTCTGGTAAAAAAGATCAGGTTGATTTATTTACTGCTGTTAAGCCTTATCTCATTACCACTAGACGTTTGATTTGGGGAGGGGATTTTAATTGTGTGGTGGCTAAACAAGACAGGGGGGCATGCACTGATAAGGATTATTGTGACACAAATTGTCTTAAACACATACTTTCTGGGTGTCATTTGCAAGATGCTTATAGGACTGTCCATGAACAGGGAGGTCACACCTTCTTCAAAGGCCATTTGTCTACTAGAATTGACTTTATTTTTGTGGATTCACAGGCTCATGTTTTGCACGCTAAAACAGTCCCCTTTGAGATTTCAGATCATGTGATCTTAGCAGTTTCCTTGCAATGGGGGCTGCACTTGGCTCATGGGAATGGTTATTGGAAATTTAATATTACCTTGCTTTCTGATACCCATTTAGTTCATGCTATTCAGGAACTTTTCCGGGCTCGTATGTCTGTGGCTGGGTTGGTGGGGGATCTCAGCACCTAGTGGGTGGACACTAAGGCTGAGATTCAGAATTTGGTTACTCGTTTCTCTAAGTCCCATGCTGTTACTCAACATAAACATTATCTTGCATTACGGGATCATTTGGCTATGCTTTATTCTGTTATCAATACACAGCACATTAATGTGACCTCCCAGGTTCAGGTGGTCAAACGTGAAATGGAAGCTTTACAATATTCTAGGGCGGCTTCTCTGTTATATGAGCATAGGGTGTGTTCCCAAAGGAAGCAAGGATTTGGGGATGCTTTTGAGTTCTGTTCTAAGCAAACATCTGATAGGCTACTGACGGGGTTGAAAATACATGATGGTAATTTGCTTACTTCCACGCCTGATATTCTCTCAGCAGTCACCATGCACTTTAAGAACATGTGTTCCTCCACTCCTATAGCTGATGTTGACATTGAGGAATTTTTGTCCTCTCTTTCTGTCCCTAATTGTCCTCAGGATGTTCTCCCCTTGCTTACTGCACCTATTCATGCCACAGAAGTTTTGGATGCTATAAATAGTTTGAAAAATGACACTGCCCTGGGTTTGATGGTTTACCCTCTGAATTTTATAAAGCCTTTAGTGATGTTCTTAAGGATATGCTTGCTGCAGTTTTTAATTGGAGTTTGGAGAATCACACTACTGATTTTCATTTGTGTATCATAGTACATATATTGATCTTTAAAAAGGGTGATCATAGCGACCTTAATAACTGGAGATCCCTGAGCTTATTAAATACAGACCTGAAAATTTGGATGAAAATTTTAAATACTATACTGCTGAGTGTGGCCCCTTATTTGATCTCCATTACTCAAACTTGTTTGATTCCTGGTCATACCATAGAATCTAATCTGCTTCGAGAACTTGTAGAACAGGGTAAGGAACACTCCATTGCTGGGTATATTATGTCCTTTGATCAGGAAAAGGCTTTTGACAGGGTTCCACATAATTTTATCATATGTATTCTTCGCTCTTACGGCATTCCTGATGTTTTTTGTTCATGGATTTCTTTGTTGTATCACTGTGCTTTTGCTATTCCTTTGATTAATGGTTGTCTGGGCTCGTACATACCAATCAATAGAGGGGAGAGACAAGGGTGTCCTATGAGCCCTCTCTTGTATGTTTTTTGTTTGGATCCTCTTTATGAGATTGATTACTTAGGATGATCTCATATATGGCATTCTTCCTCCTTCTGGCACTTGTCCTGTTAAAACTGCTGCTTATGCGGATGATCTCAGTATTTTTGTCTTTGACATTGCTTCGGGTACCAGAGTTTTACATCATTATGACACTTATTCTGTTGTTGCTGGGGCTTCTCTCAATAAATCTAAAAGTATCATCTATCCTAGTTGTAATTCCCTTCCTGCAGTGAATTCCATCCATGACATATCTGTCTCTAAGGACACTAATAAATTATTGGCTGTGTTTTTTGGGAGAGGAGATAATGCCCCTCTGAACTGGACTGCGAAGTTTGAAGCTACTAAATCTAAGGTGGCTGTCTGGAAATCGTGGCATCAAATAAAGAAGAAAAAGGTTCCCCTGGTTAAAATGTTTTTACTTCCCATTTTTTTGTACCTTAGTGTTGTTTATCCCATTCCACAACATCTAGAAACTCAACTCTTAAGTCTTTTTTTCCAAGTTATTTGGGGTAGCAGACTGAACCCCATTAAAAGGGATGTCCTATATTTGCCTGTAGCATGAGGGAGATTAAATTTTGTGAACCCAATTTCGTTTTAGTTTAGTATGTTGTTTCATCGAAATCTGATTGACCTGTCTAAACCACATCCTGCAATCTGGCCTTTGTTTGCAGACCATTGTCTTCGCAACTTGTATAATGTTTGGACTCCGCAGGGTGGGAAAGCTTTCCTGGCTCACTCCTTTCCTGTTTACCTACAGCCTGTTGTTGTCAAACTAAAAAAATGGAAACTCAGACAAGCTGATGTTTTGCTTGCTCTAATAAGTTTATACTATTATACAATCCAATGCTCATGTTATTACCCCTGATTTCAAAAACATACCAGGTCCTTATCATGAGACAGTACTTGTGGGGTTACGGGACACTACACTTCCTCCTAGGATTTGGGATGTGTTATGGCTTTGCAGTCATGGGCGTCTTAATGTAAAAGGGAACGCTAAGCAAAAAGCTTTATCTGAAAGAATGCGTCCTAGACAATCTTGTGTGGCTCAGGAGGAATCTATGGCACATTTTCTGATTCGCTGTCCTTTTGTTCAGGAGGTCTGGAAGACCCTGGCTGTTAACTGGAAGGATTCTAAATGGAGCACTGTTACATATGTAGAGGTGGTGGTTTTTTTTTTTTTTACTCCATCTGTTCTTTCTGCAGGGATAGTGCGACTTATTTTTGCTTTTTTTAAATTTCATTTATGGCAAGTTCGGTGTAGACTTATTTCACAACAAGTGTATCAAGCCCCAAATTGTGTTCTTGAAAGAGTGGAAACTGATTTACTTTCACAATGCCTGTATGAGAAGTCGCACCTGATACATGATGCATGGATTGCTAGATGGCAGGATGTTCCTTTTTTGAATGATAAAATTGGATAATTTGTTGTTCAGTCTCTCAGTTATTTAGTTTTGTATGTATTCTGGTAAGCTTTTGGTTGTATTCTTCTGTTTTGTTATCATAATAAAAACTTCCCCTACTCGGTCAGCAGGGGGAACTCTTGTCCCACTGATCAAGATGGCCAACATTCAAGATGGAGCACGAGGAGGTGGAGATGCTGCTCTACCTACTGGTTCTGGATATCCATTTTCTAATGCTGAGAATTCTTTGAAAGCTGACTTGACTGCTCAACAAAAGACTACAGAAGGCTCAACACATCCTGTTAATGATGAAGGTACCCCTAAAGACTATGACTTGAGCTCAAACCTTAACACTGGTATAAATCCACAAACCAGTACTAATCAGGCTGAGATCGCCAAAGCTCAGCTATGACAAATGTTTCATCAGCACAAACAATTTATTTTGAAACTGATTCAGGATGACACTGCGTTACAGGATGATTTTCCGGAGGCTGAATTTTCTGATGGTCAAACTACTCACAAGTCATATTCTGTGGAGACTGCAGCTGCTTCTAACTCTCAGGCTGTTCCTCTAAAGTCTCAGCTTTACTTGTGACCTACATCTAGAACTACTACTGAGATGGATGGTTCTTGGTCTCCTGAAGCTGCTCTACAAGCTGCTGGCTAGAAGCAATCTGCAAACGGAATGCCTTGGACCTCTCCGGGACCTATTTTGGTGGCTGAAATCATTGAAACTGCAACACAGATCCTTTACTTGGCTCACAACCTATTTTGCAGAATTCTGCATCGAACATAAAACCTTGGTCTGTACCACAAGCTCCACCAGTCACCAGTGAGGATGTTAACAGGCAGCCTGTTACTTCTGATGAATCTATGGGCCCCAACGAGACACTTTCTAACCAAAGTAAGGACACTTTCTCCATTCTTCTGCGCAGGATAAACCTAACTTTAACTTTAAAATAAGTGATTTATTCAAGTCTGTGGGAGAGCCTGCACAACATCAGAATGGTGTTCACCTAAGATACATCGTCGATAGAACCACTGCTCCCTCTCATAAGACTGTGCTCCACAACATGCTAAAAGACACACTGGGAATTAGTCCTTCTGAACTTTTTTGAACTCAAGACTCATAAAACTGAAGGTGGACAAAGCAATGGGGCCTGATGGGACTCACCCCAGAATTCTAAAAGAATTAAGAGGAGAACTAGTGCCACCACTGACTACACTTTTTTTTTTCACTTTATCTTTTTATTAAAATTCGAGTGTATCTGACTACCCTTTTTAACAAATCATGGGAGGATGATGTGGTACCTGAGGACTGGAGGAGGGCAGATGTGATTCCCCTTCACAAAAGTGGTAGCAAGACAGAGGCAGGAAACTACAGACCTGTCAGTTTGACCTCTGTGGTAGGGAAAATGATGCAATCACTTCTGAAGGAAAGAACTGTTGAGTACCTAGAGGTCAGTGGGGCACAGGACCCAAAGCAGCATGGATTCACAATGGGGAGGTCATGTCAGATGAATCTAATAGATTTCTTTGACTGGGTGACCAAAGTAGTAGATCAGGGAGGGGCTGTGGATGTGGCCTACCTAGACTTTAGCAAGGCATTTGACACAGTCCCACACAAAAGATTCATAAACAAATTAGCCATCCTGGGAGTGGGTCCCAGGGTGGTAGCCTGGGAAAAACACTGGCTGGACAACAGGACACAGAAGGTAATAGTAAACGGAGTCCACTCTGCAGAAAGAGGGGTTACTAGTGGGGTACTGCAGGGTTCAGTACTGGGTCCAGTCCTTTTTAATGTCTTTATAAGTGACATTGCAGAGGGACTGGAAGGAAAAGTATGCCTCTTTGCAGATGACACAAAGATTTTCAAGAGGGTTGATACACAAGGGGGCATGGAAAGGATAAGAAGGGACTTGGCAAGGTTAGAGGAATGGTCAGAAGTATGACAGCTTGGATTCAATGCAAAAAAGTGCAAAATAATGCACCTGGGAAACAAAAACCCAGGGGAAAAGTACACAATGGGGGAGGAGGTAGTAACAACAACAAAAATGGAAAGGTACCTGGGATTAATCATATTAGATGACCTTAAGGTTGGCAAGCAATGTGAGAAGGCAGTAGGGAGGCCTGGGGGGATTCTGGGATGTATAGAGAGAGGCATCATCAGCAGAAAACAGGAAATTGTTATCCCTCTGTACAGACAGTTGATGAGACCCCATCTGGAGTACTGCATCCTGTTCTGGAAACTGTATCTCCGCAAGGACATAGACAAGATAGAGGCAGTCCAGAGGAGGCAACTAAAATGGTGCAGGGTCTGCAAGAGAAGCCATATGAGGAGAGACTAAAGGAGCTTAATATGTATACCCTTGAAGAAAGGAGGGAGATGGGGGACATGATAGAAATTTTTAAGTACCTCAGTGGAATCAACAAAGTCCAAGACAGTAGCATCTTTCAGAAAAAGAGGTGTGCAAGAACAAAGAGACACAATTTGAAGACAGAGGGGGAGTGGCTCTGGGGCAATGTGAGGAAGTATTTTTTTCACAGAGAGGGTGGTGGACACACACATGGAACAGCATTCCTGAGGAGGTTGTGGGGTCTAAAACTGTGGGAGAATTCAAGAATGCATGCGACAGACATAAGGCAATTCTTGTGGGGGGTAGGAAGAAATAGGCTGTTGGTTAACTAGGATCTGCAGCTTATCCAGTAGGTAGGGAAATGGGCAGACTAGGTGGACCAAGTGGTCCTTATCTGCTGTCAAAGTCTATGTTTCTGTGTTTCTATGTTTCTATGTTTTGCCTTTATTCATTTTAAAGGTGAGTTAATTTATGATGTTAGCTTTAAAAATGTATGCACCCTTGAGAAATTTTGGATTCAGTATGAACAGGTTAAGAACTCTCCACTATGGGCCCCCTTTATATTGATCTCCCTTACTAAACCGTTGGTTAAAATTATTACATTGCCTTTCAGGAGTGAGGAGGTAAATATAAATGACATACAATATTGGCTTAAGCAGTGTTGTGAACTTTTGGATACCCCTCACCCTATCCTTGATGAAGATTTAGTCTGGACAGGAGGGTGGAAGATTAATGTTCAACTCAGATAGACTGAACAAGGAATTATGCATCTCCTGGGCAGCTTTTATATTGGGAGGGGCAGAGGTATTTGTTTTTACCCAGGGCAGCCCTGTACTTGCCACAAATGTGGATTCAGAACCCACCTAAGTTATACTTATGATCAGGCCAGATGCACTTTGTCTTTCTTATGGAAATGTGAGCCTATGTTGTCCTAACCCCAGCCTCTGCAACTTGTGCAATAAACAAGGACACACTTATCTACAGTGTCCTTGGGCTAAGCACAATAGGGTGGACTGGGTCCCACAAGACCATACTAATTTAATATCAGAATCCCAGGCTCAAGCGCTCAAAAGTTGAGAGGAGGTTTCCCTCCTAGCAGCCTTTCCTGCCCCTGTTGAGGTCTCAGGACCCACAGACTCCTAGGCTATAGCACCCTCAGACATCTTGGTTCCTCTTTCTCTCTTAAACATCTCACAAACTGAGCAAAGTATTACCCTGGAGGATTCTTGCATTCAGGAGGACTCTCCTCAACCTCCAGATGGTGCTTAGCAAGAGATCATGCCCCTCTCCCGAGTTGAGGAATCCTTCATCCCGGTCCCTGCATCCAGAAGGGGCAAAGGGAAATGAAAGTCTGACTCCCGCACACCCACTAAGACTATTATTACAAGGAACAAGTTTTAGGCCCTAGCAAAGAGGAGACAATGGAGTGATACCGAGGGAGAAGATGCAGACTCAGATTCATCCAGAACATCTTCTACTAAAACGGATTTTTCTTCAGAATCAGGCAGAGAAGATTTTCAAGTAGGCCAGAAACAGGGAGCTCAGTTTCCACATAGGTGATTCTCCTGAGGTTTTCACTTAAATCTTTTGCTCTACTATCTTACCTCATTCTCATTGTAGTCTCTCTCTGCCCATTCTAACACCTGATGCATAAGCTCACCCAACTGCATTGCTGCACACTGATTGTGTGTAGTATTAAATCATTCAGAAAACAACTCTCTACCTTAGGCATGTTATGCACCTTACCACATGATTTTTATTTCTTACAAGATACCAGGTTAAAAACCAGGCTTGAAATTGCTCAAGTCAAGAACAGATGGACATCGGGACCCTCATATTAGTCTCATGGGGAAGATATATGTGATGGGGTGGGCATTTTATTTTCAGGGTATCATTTTAAGATCTCTGAAGTATTGGATGTTTTCCTTGGGAGAGTACTTTTGGTAGGTAGAACCTGTGGTCTTATTAGGTTTTATCTCATCAATGTATATGCCCCCAAAGCATAGCTGTAAGGACCTCTCTATTCCTTCAGATACAGCCATACTTATTCACTACCCGTCAGGTTTATTTTGGTGGAGATTTCAATTGTGGCTTTTTCCCTGTTGTTAGAGAAAGTAACACCCATAAAACCTTTAGCGACACAGCCATTTTACTAAAAATATTACAAACGTCACAGTTAATGCCTTGCTCATAGCTCATGTCTTTGTACTGGTTATTACATGTCTGTAAGTCAATGACT
This sequence comes from Neoceratodus forsteri, assembly GCA_016271365.2. Lineage (NCBI taxonomy): Eukaryota > Metazoa > Chordata > Ceratodontiformes > Ceratodontidae > Neoceratodus > Neoceratodus forsteri. The sequence continues at coordinate 1,695,654,505 of CM057449.1, read as the reverse complement.
ATATGTTTGTAACTAAAAATGATGACTGTTGCACACGCTGAAATGGAACCTTTGTAAAATAGCCTCGGCTCAAAGGTATTGTAATCCTAGATGAAATAAATAAAATAAATAAATAAATGGATGGATATAGAGCAATCCACATTGTGTGTGCTAAAACATATTACAGAGGGACATTGGCCACCCGTATCGATTAGTTTTTTGTCTCTAAAAACATTAAAGTTCAACAAGCTACAGTGATTCCATGTGAGGCATCAGATCACTTGGCAGTGTCATTATTTTGCTCCCCAGTTGTAGGCCCTTTCCCTATTTTTCCTAAATCTAGGTGGAAGTTAAATAGTACTTTACTCTTAGATAACTACATCTTCAAGAACTGCCTAAATTTATTACAAGCCAGAGTGTCTGTGATAGATGCCTACCAATCTTATATAGCCTGGTGGGAGGACGCAAAATCTGATTTACAGACTTTCTTTTTAAAGATGGCAAGACATATATCATTGTCAACTTATTTTAAATATTCCCAATTATGCAAATAACTTTTAGATACAATATCCTTGGCATATGAGACCAAAGTGGATTTGACTTTGCAAATTAGGGTTCTCAAATCAAATATGGAGACTTATCAATATGATAGGGCCATCTCTTTGAAATTGGAAGCCCAATGCGGCACTCAAAACACCAAATCCTCCCTGGATATCTATAAGAGTTGTTCAGGTAGAATCTCCTCTATATTTATTGAGCACCTTACAGATCTGATTACCTCCACAGTTCATTCCATACTACCCACTATAAAGCAAATAGTCCAGTCACACTTGGAATTTATGTTTAAGTTAGAAACAGAACTGTTAGATGCCACACCTTTTCTCAGGGGCATAGATATCCCAGATATTCCCATGAACCAGTTACAAACTTTGATGGCCCCCATAGCTGTTGAAGAGATGACTAGTGCAATTAAGAAACAAAAAAAAAATGCACCTCCCCAGGGGCAGACAGTTTAACAGCTGAGTTATATCATACCTTCACTGATATTTTTGCCCCTTCCCTGTCTGTTGTGTTTAACTGCGTCTTGGAAACACACACCATCCCCTCAAAATTTTTGGACATTATTATGATTTTACTGTTTAAGAAAGGTGAAAGGACTGAGATCAGGAAATGAATACCTCTTAGTCTCTTAAATGTAGACTGCAAAATACTGGCTACAATATTGTTGAATAGACTATTGCCAATTGTGGCTCAGGTTATTTCTAAGGAACAGTCCTATGCCCTACCAGACAGATCCATGCTACATTCTCTTTCTTTACTTAGAGATATAGTATATTCATGTTCCAAGAAAGCCTCAGCACTTTTTCTCCCCCGGACCAGGAGAAGGCTTTTGACCGATCACTCCACATGTTAACAGTTCTCCAGGTAATACCTTTTTGGGTAAAAAAGGGGTATGACAGGGCTGTCCCTTAAGCCCTTTACTATATGCATTCCAGATTGATACTCTGTTAAGGAAGTTCCAACTTCACCCCTCTATTCTTAAATTATTTCTCTCAAATGGGTTCTCAGCTCCGGTAATCAGATGACTTATGCATTTGCATCACCCCCAGCTGAATCCCTTGGATGTTATCTCCTTATTCTCTGATTTTGAGAATGTTTCAGGTTCTAAACTTAACTATAATAAAAGTGTGGCTAAATTTATTCCTAACCCCCATGGTTATAGACCAGGTGGCTAATATTCCTGTCACCTGATTAAGATTTTGGGGCTGTTTTTCAGTAGCCCAGATGACCCTACTCTTAACTGGAGTTTGGTATTGGACAAGGCTAATAGGCTTGTAATTTCATGGAAGGGACGCACCATAGCAAAAAGAAAAATGGTCCAATTATTAAAAACTTTGGTATTGCCTTTATTTTTGCACACAGCCATGATTTACCCCCTGCCATTTTCTCTAGAAGCTAAGACTTATAATGTTTTTTTCCAAGGGTTTTAGGGCAGCTGCCTGAATCCGATAAAGCATGTATTCACATACCCAGATTACTGTCTTGGAGGAGTGTGAATGATTAACCCTTTTGTGTTTTTCCATAGTTTATTCATGAATTTTTTATTCCCATAATTATTACGCCATTCTCCTCCCTTTTGAGTTTGTCTTTTATTAGCATTGGTTACCCTCTTATGAGAAGTATAGGTTAATACTGCTATGGAAATACCAAGGGATTTTAGGAAATATGGGATTCCCCTCTCTTTTGTTCCCCACCTTTCTCAAAATGAAACAATGGAAATTAGCTTTTTCCACAGTTCAGACAGCTACCCGTAAAAAGTTATAGGGGTAGGTATAGCATTTACAATAAGTGAGGTTCAGATTCTTAAAATAGTAGATCTAGTGCCTGGTAGAGCATTTGCGTTGGATGCTTTAATTAAAAGGACGTCAGTGAGAGTTATTGTTATTTATAACCCTCAAACTAAAACTGAAAGAAACAAAGTAATGGGACTAATAAAGCCTTATTTACATACATCAAAATTAATTTTATGGGGGGGTGACTTCAGTTGTGAGTTATCAAAAGCCGGCTGAGGAAGAAGAACTGAGAAAGTCTTTTGTGACTCAAATCAGTTACGGAAAATTCTGCTTAATGCAAAAATGGAGGATGCTTATAAGAGTAAGGGGAAAACAGCTAAGAATACCTTCTTTAAAGGCAAACTGTCAACTAGGATAGATTTTTGGTTTATTCCAGTGAGAACAAAAATTGAGGATATCAGTTCAATACCAACTGAAACTTCAGACCATATGGCGGTAAAATACAGATCGATTTATTTAAAAATATGAAGTTTGAGAAAGGGTTTTGGAGAATGAACACAGACATTTTACAAGAAGAAAAGTGTAATGCATCAATAAAATAATTACTAATGGCAAGAGGGACAGTGGTGGAATTATATAATGAAATTACGGATTGGTGGGAGGATACAAAATGGGACATAAAACAAAAACTAAGTACTAAATGAAAAAAAAGACTACAAGACTGGCTACCCATCTATGAAGCAACAGATGTTAACTTGGCTCTTGATCACTTCATCTCAATTTTCAACAAAGCCTCGACCTCTTTGCCCCTGCTAAAAGGCACAAAACAAAATCTCTCTCTAACCCATGGGTCACGGCTCTTCTCTCACAGCTGAAACTAAGGAATCACCTCTGGGCAGTTGCCAGGGCCACTGGCAAACAACTGGACATCCAAAATTACAAACAAGCATGAAATGCCTGCACAAAAAGCCATACAGCTAATGAAATCCACCTATTACAAAGGCACTCTCTCAGTCATGGGGAAATGGTCGTGCTTTCTGGGACAATATCAAGGATGTCACAGGGAAGCAGCCAAAATCCTCTCTGGCCATGTTAATGGTTGATGGATCCTCAATCCTCGACCCCAAGGTGATCGCAAACATCTTTAACACAGCTTTTTCAGACCTTAGTGCTGTTCTACCCCATGACTTTTTCGAAAACAGTGCCTACTCCCCAAATACCTCAGCCCCTCAGTCTAACCATCCCCTCTTCTACTTCAGGGAGGTAAGGCTGAATGAAGCTCGATGCTATATTACTGCAGCTATCTCTAAATCTAGATCTAGTAGTGACACCCTGGACATTAAGCTTCTGTTTCTCACCCTCAATGAGGTAATTCATCCATTAACAAAAATCCTAAACCTCTCTCTCAGCTGTGGAAAATTCCCAGACCTATGGAAAATAGCCACCGTGACACCTGTCCATAAAAGTGGGGACAAGACAAATCACTCAAATTATTGCCCTATCTCCATACTGCCCCCACTCTCTAAGGCACTCGAGCGCGTCATGGCTGATCAACTTACCGACCACTTGGATAAATACAATATACCTTGTCCACAACAACACGGCTTCCGGAAAGGTCACAGCACCACCACAGCCTTCTTGAGTTCACTGAGCTTGCATTAAATCCCTTGACAATGGCCTTCTCACGGGGCCATTTCGCACCCTCCAAGGCCTTCGATAGTACACCATGGACTACTAACACACCAACTACTGAATGCCGAGCTATCACCTGACTCTTCTCTCTGGTTTAAAAGCTAATTAGAAAACCGGTCACAGAGAGTAAAAATTGCAGACGCTCTTTCTAACACCCTGCCTGTTCGCTCAGGTGTCCCACAGGGATCCATACTGGGCCCCCTCCTTTTTAACCTTTTCTTAAACTCCCTCCCTTACCACTGCTCTGAGCAGATCATACTACATGCCGATGATGCTGTTGTATTCTCCACTCACAAAGATCCTGCAGCTCTTCAACACAACCTTCAACTTGGTTTCAGTTGTGTAGAGACATGATTTCTTAATCATAAACTGGTCATCTATGACAAGAAAACCAAATCTATGCTCTTCTGCAGCTCTCATAACCCACACAAGCTACACCACTTGGCTATCTTCACCACCCAGGGGAACACTCTAGATCAGGTGGGGTCCTTCAAATACTTAGAGGATACAGCTTGACCCTAATCTCTCCTATGGACTTCATGTAGATACTGTAGCTAGAGCTGCTAATACATGGCTTGGTCTCCTCTACAAACACAGACCACACCTCATGCCAGAAGCTTTGAAGGTTGCAGTCCTGAGCTCTGTGATCTCTGTAATAGACTATGGTCTCATCATTTATGGCTTGGCCACAACCACAACCCTTAGACGCCTCTCAACTGCCTTAAATAAAGCATGTCGGCTCATCACTGGTGCTCACCGCTCTCACCCACACATGTGACCTGTACACTCAGATCGGCTGGCTCCAACTATCAAACCACATAAAGTTTCTCACCTGCTCCATGGTGAAAAAAATCTACCTTGGCCTTGCACCTTCTGGGGTCTCAACTCTGTTATAACACCAAATTAACAAATGGTGCCTTAGAAGATCCACGCTACAGTTACTGAAAGTCCCCCACTGTCACACTTCACAGGGACAACACTCTTTTACTTATCGAGTGCCACCCTGGTTCAATGGCCTCAGCCCAACCATCTCCTCTGCCCCAACAATTGGTATGTTTAAAACTAGGCTCCAGGACTATCTCACTACCAACAGCTCCTGTGACTACCCAACTTAACCTTGTTTCTCCACTTCCCTTTCTGCTCTAGTTGTCCCCTTCTCACTGGATTCTTCACTCACATCTTGGTATACCCAATGCTGCACTTTTCACCCTCTCCCCACCCTTCCTACATTCCTTCTCCCCCTTCCCCTCTTCCCTCTCCCTATGACTCTGGCACTTCTTAGCTGTTGTCTATTTTCTCTGACAAATGCTGCTGGCTGCCTTGTTACAATGCTACCCTTTAATTGTATTAATCTGTACTCTGTTTGCAATGTCCACATTGTTGTAATGTCTGTCTTGATGTTCCCCATAATTTGTATTTCTCTGATGTGGAACCTCTGTAAAAGAGCCAAGGCTCAAAGGTATTTGTAATCCTAGACTTGACAAATAAATAAATAAATAAATAAATAAATGACCAAGGTAGAAAGGTCAGTGGGGGATGCTGCTACAGAAGGTAAAGCCATCAAAAAATGGAGAGCAATGAGTACCAATGCCCGTAGTCTGGGTAACAAGCTTCCTGAATTAGTGGCCTTGATGGAGGAGGAACATCTGGATATCGTGGCAGTCACAGAAACATGGTACACACAGAACCATGACTGGGATGTAAACATACCAGGATACACTATCTACAGGAGGGACAGGGAGGGTAAAAGAGGAGGAGGAGTAGCTCTCTACATAAGGGAAGGAATCAAAGCAACAGAACAAAAGGGTAAACAGGGAGGAGAAGAAGCATTGTGGGTTAATTTGGAGGCAGGCAATGGCACCACAATCTGCACAGTGGTTGTATACAGACCCCCCTCTCAGGAGGAGGAAATGGACAAGGAAAGGATAGAAAGTATACTTAGAATGGCAGATAAAGGGGAGATACTGCTGATGGGTGATCTGAATATGCCAGATGTTGACTCGAGTGCAGTTGCAGCAGCCACTTCTAAGAGTGGGGTTATTCTAGATGCCCTACAGGGGGCATGCCTTAGACAACTAGTATTGGAACCCACTCGAGAGGGAGCAATCTTAGACCTGGTTCTCTCAAATGGAGATGGAGAGAGGATCACAGATGTAGAAGTGGGTAGCCATCTGGGAACTAGCGACCATCGAACAGTATGGTTCACAATAAACACAGCAATAGAATCAAGCCATACAAAGGCAAAAGTGCTGGACATCAGGAGGGCTGACTTTGCCAAAATGGGTGAGTGCCTAAGGAATGCACTAGTAAATGGGCAGGGAAAGAGGGGTGGAAGAACAATGGGGAATAATAAAAACTGCCATCACAGAGGTAACAAGCCTTTGTGTGAAGCAAATAAACACAACAAAATGATGTAAGAAACCACTATGGTTCTCAAAGGAGGTAGCAGTGAAGGTTGAAGAGAAAAAGAAAGCATTCAGAAAGTACAAGGAATCACAGAAGGAGCAGGACAGAGAATTTTATCAGTTAAAACAAAAGGAAGCTGGGAAGGCAGTCAGAACAGCAAAGGCCCAAACTGAGAAAAAGATAGCCAACTCAGTTAAGAAGGGGGATAAAACCTTTTTTAGGTACATCAGGGAGCGAAGGAAGACTAAGGGAGGGATAGTGAGGCTTAATAAAGGGGAGTGGGATGGGCAGAGGGTGACGGTGAAAAGGCAGAGATACTAAACAAATATTTTTGCTCAGTATTTACAAATGAAGATGGGGAGGTACCTAAAACAAACAACAGAAACACTCTGGATACAGAAGTTGATACCAGCCCATTTACAGAAGAAAGGGTTCTGAAAGAACTCTTAAAACTAAAGGTGGACAAAGCAATGGGGCCTGATGGGATTCATCCCAGAATTCTAAACGAACTAGGGGTAGAAATAGTGACACCACTGACTACTCTCTTTAACAAATCATGGAAGGATGGAGTGGTACCTGAGGACTAGAGGAGGGCAGATGTGATTCCCTTTCACAAAAGTGGGAGCAGGGCAGAAGCAGGAAACTACAGACCTGTTAATTTAACCTCAGTTATAGGGAAAATGATGGAATCACTTCTGAAGGAAAGAATTGTCAAGTACCTAGAGGCCAGAGGGGCACAGGACCCAAGGCAGCATGGATTCACAGCAGGAAGGTCATACCAGATGAATCTAATAGATTTCTTTGACTGGGTGACCAAAGTAGTAGATCAGGGAGGGGCTGTGGACATTGCCTACCTAGACTTTAGCAAGGCATTTGACTCAGTCCCACACAAAAGATTAATATACAAGTTAGCCAGCCTGGGAGTGGATCCCAAGATGACAACCTGGGTAAAGAATTGGCTGGAGAATAGGACATAGAGGGTAATAGTAAATGGAGTCCACTCTGAAGAAAGGGGGGTTACTAGTGGGGTACCGCAGGGTTCAGTATTAGGACCGGTCCTCTTCAATGTCTTTATGAGTGACATTGCAGAGGGACTGGAAGGAAAAGTATGTCTCTTTGCAGATGACACAAAGATCTGCAACAGAGTTGATGCACAAGGAGGGGTGGAAAGGATGAGAAGGGACTTGGCAAGGTTAGAAAAATGGTCAAATGTATGGCAGCTTAGATTCAATGCTAAGAAGTGCAAGGTAATGCACCTGGGAAACAAAACCCAGGGAAGAGTACACAATGTGGGTGAGATACTAACAACAACAAAATGGAAGGGACCTGGGGTAGTCATATCAGATGACTTAAGGTGGGCAAGCAATGTGAGAGGGCAGTAAGGAGGGCTGGGGATACTGGGATGCATAGGAGAGGCATCACCAGTAGAAAACAGGAAGTTGTTATCCCTCTGTACAGACAGCTGGTGAGACCTCATCTGAGTACTGTGTGCAGTTCTGGAGACCCAGTCTCCAAGGACATAGACAAGATGGAAGCTGTCCAGAGGAGGCACTAAAATGGTGCAGGGTCTGCACCAGAAGACATATGGAGAGAGACTAAAGGAGCTTAATATGTATAGCCTCGAGGAAAGGAGGAGAGGGGGGACATGATAGAAACTTTCAAGTACCTCAAGGGAATCAACAAAGTCCAAGAGGGTAGCATCTTTCAAAAAAAGAGGTGTGCAAGAACAAGGGGCACAATTTGAAGATGGGAGGTGGCTCAGAGGTAATGTAAGGAAGTATTTTTTCACAGAGAGGGTTGTGGATGCATGGAACAACCTTCCGGAGGAGGTTGTGGAGTCAAAAACAGTGGTTGAATTCAAGCATGCATGGGACAGTCATAAGGCAATTCTAGGGGGTCGGGGTAGAAAGAGGTAGGCTGCTGGTTAACTAGAATCTGCAGCTTATCTATTAGGTAGGGAAATGGGCAGACTGGGTGGGCCAAGCGGTTCTTACCTGCCGTCAAATTCTATGTTTCTATATGTTTCTATGTTTCTAAATCAAAATATCAGAAATTCTTAAGCTTAAGAGCTAAATTATATAAATTAATAACTAAGCAAAATGATTTGAGTACAAATTTTTCAAGACAAATAGAGGAGGTGAAAACACAAATGAGGGAATATCAATAAAATAGGGCAAAATCCCTGATCATGGAGCAAAAGAGGAAGGAACAAGGTATCAAAAAACTCCATTTGACAGTAACAAAGATAAGGTAGAAAGATGGGTAATGTATAAATTAACTGATAGCAAAAGTGTAAACTACTCAGATATTGGTAATATGAAATGAATTGTGCAGGGATATTTAAAACAAAAATTTCAAAAGCAAAAAGTGGATAGTATTGGTGGAAGATTGAAGAATGTTACATTACCTAAATTATTAGAAGAGGAAGCTGTGTCTTTATGTATACAAATAAAAGAATGTGAGGTGAAGGAGGCAATAAAATCCTTGACCATTAATACGGCCCCTGGAATAGATGGCATCCCGAATGTGTTTTATAAAAAATTTCAAGAACAGTTGACACCCATGTTGACATTAGTATTTAATTATAGATTTGACAAGGGTGTATTAACAGATAATATGAGGCACGCGATAACAATTTTCTTGCACAAGAAAGGGGACAAGTTAAATATTAGAAAGTGGAGGCACATAAGCCTATTAACATTGGATTATAAGATTTTGGCAAAAATAATTAATAAAAGATCAGTGTCCTTTGCAGAACTTAATATTACAGAAACAAACATGTGCAATCTCAAGAAGGGATATTAAGCAAAACTTAATATACAGTGGCGCCCCCCCCCGGATGAAATGCACTTTTAGCGCACTATAGAGTATGCTGCAGCAGATCTACTGAATAAAGCAGTGTAATTTCAATGCCAATTAGTCCAATATGTCTTGTAAGAAATTGTGGCATTCAATTCATCCTGGAAGTGTTACATTTTCCTGAATAACAAAGGTGACTAATTACCATTGAAATGAAATTGCTTTATTCAGTAGATCTTCTGCAGTATTCTGCACAGTGCTGCAAAATGTTGCAGAATTGTGCTTTATCCTGGGGGATGCCAATGTACATAAGAGAAGTCATTAGTGAAGGCCTGGAAGCCAGATTAGAAGGGTATTTATATGGAATGGATCAGCAAACTGCAGTTGATGCAGTACAGCATAATTATATCTGGGAAATTTTAGAGAAATATAACTTTCCAATGATCTTTATTAATTTAATAAATGCTTTGTATAATGAAGCTGAAGTCTGTCCCATGACAAATGGACATTTAGGGATACCAATGTATATACATAATGGAGTACTGCAAGGGTGCCTTCTTAGTCCTTTATTTTATGTATTTTGTTTAGATCCACTTTTAAGGCTAATAGAAAAGTGAGAATAATATAAAGGCAATTGGGTGGCAAAATAAGTGCTTGCAGAAAACATGTGCATATGCAGATGATTGTATTATACTGGTAAAAGACCAACAGTCAGGGGAAAGGATGATAGAGTTGGTAGAAGAAAATAGCAGGTACACAGGTATTGTCATTAATAAAGAAAAAAGTAATGTATATCCTCTAGGGAAAGCAAATAGTAGAAGAGAAGAGAAGAGAAGAGAAGAGAAGAGAAGAGAAGAGAAGCTTGAAATAGTAAAGGGTAGTATTGATATTTTGGGAATTACCTTTGGAGGAAAAGATGTGATATGGGTGAACTGGAAGAAAAAAATTAAACTAGCTCAGGATAAAGTAAACAGGTAGAAGGCATGGAATATGACAAGAGAGAAACAAATGTATTTACTGAAAACATTCATTGTAGCAATATTTTAATTATAGAGCATATGTATTTCCTATTCTACAGCAGATGCAGACAAAAATTGGGGGTCTTTTCTTTCAATTACTATGGGGGAGTAGGTTAAACCCGGTGAAAAGAGACCATACTTATAGGCCAATAGCAGAGGGAGGTCTCAACATGATACAACCAATATTTTTTTATGAATATTTTTTTATCCATGCTAATATAAAGCCTATTTAACAGGGGGACAAAAAGATCTGGGTGCCATTACTACAGGCATGGTTTCCTACTCTGTTAAGTAATTTTGAAAAAAAAAATGGAACATAAGAGGGAGAAGAGAGCATCTGCTATATATGGATATCTGTAGAAAATATTTAACACAATGGGGTGTATCAGTAGAATTTCTGCAAATGAAAACTAGAAAACAAGCCTATAAGGAGATAGTTCAGCAGAACTATTATGAAATCCCAGTTTTTAAAGTTGATCAGTCTATAAATACAATTTTAATTCTGAAAGCAACATTAGCAGCTGGAACTTACTCTTTTGTTACTTCCACTGCTGGTTGATGTCTTTCTCATACAAGCACATTCGGTGTTTATATGCAAGTCACTATATTGATATCATACTTGTGTGAGCGGGAAAGCACATCAAGGGCAATTTACTTAAAAAATATATTACCTAATTTGTTGTTGAGTCCTGGCCAATGTAATGCACCCAATTTGTGGTTCCAGAATTACTCTTTTTGCTTTAATCTGTTTTTATAGTTACCACCTCTAGGGTTTCTTTTTGCATGTTCAATTCCAATTGCTCTCATGGTGTGCCATTTCTTGTCTATGGCTGATTTTATGCAGACTGCCGTTGCATATTCCACATCACCCTCTTGGAAGAACAACTCAGAGCCATATCTTTTGTGAAATAAATTGTTATTGATGTGCTTTCTTTAACAGTGGCCAGCACTGCCTAAGTGTTGCTTATGTAGTTCTCTTGACACTGTATGCCCTTTTTAGGTGCCAGCAAGCTTTAGCTTGCAAATGCCTATTGTCATCACGAGTGTTCTTTTCTGCCTTTGGTAAAAATGTAAGGTTACATTTATGCAGAGTGATTCTGCTGCATGATGTCAGTGATTGAGCTTTTAGGTCTTGACATAGGGTTGGAGTCCTAAAGCAGAACTTTCCTTTTTTCTCACAATAATTTATTTAATATGAGAGAAATTGTTAAATGTAATTGTTGATGTTAGTGATAAGAGTTCTAGTAAGGTCTGAAGCAGACTTTCAGAATATTAAACTGGTACTTTGTTGTAGGCAGTTACTGTAGTTGCAGTTGATATTTTGAGGCTTGTCTAGGTTTGACAGCAACTTAGTGGGAAGCATTACTTCAAGCTGGGAAAATGTTCATTACTAAACTCCAGTGCAATAGTATTTGGGGCAGTCTGCACTTGATGCAGGATATGTGTTCTCCCTGCACCAGTGCTTTGTCAAAATACCTTCTGTTTTGCCATGTGAGATACCACACAGTGGCAAAGCACTAAGCCAGTATTTGATGGGGACCTGGGTTCTATCCATAGTGAAGAACATTTTTTTTCTTTTTCTACTATTTACATAGTATGAGAGAAATTGCTTGATGTCATTGCTGATGTCCATGGTAAGAGCTTCAGTAAGGTTTGACACAGACTTTCAGAATATTGAACTGTTACTTTATTACAGTGAACTTAAAGTGATTTATGGAAGTTCCCCAAATGCCTTTTTCACATAGTATGCCATTGCCGGCCATGCTTCAGCTGTTGAAGCTGCAATTTGTTTTGCAAAACAAATCTGTCCTAGTCATTTTTTCTCAGGGCTTTGTTTCTGCCCACCCTTCAGTTTTCTGTGTTTGGCCACAAGCCCAGAATGATGTCATGCAAGGGAGCTGTCAATGTTTTACATACAGCAACAAGGAATTCTGGGTAAATTATAAAGTTGACTTAAATGTTCTTTAATCAGAGGTGCAGTCTCTTATTATGGTAGTGATTACTGCAGTATAGCACATAATATGTAGATGTACCTAGCAAGGCATTGTGGGTACAATAAGAAGCTGTTTTCCAATTTCCTTACTGTGAGGTGCAGTCTCCTTTTTTCTGTAGTGGCTTCAACAATATAAACTCTCATATGTTTATTTTCAAAACAAGGCATTGTGCATACAGTATCTAGCTGACAAGATTTCTTTACTGAGAGATGTAGTCTCCTATATCTGTAGTGTGCTCAGAAATATAATAGCCTGTATACTAATTTGCATAGTGATGCATTGTGGATACAGTAAATAGCTGATTTTTGTGTCTCCCTAATCAAAGTGCAGTCTCCTATTTGGTATTGTTTACAGCAGTACAATCTGTTGAATAGTTTCTGGAAACATTTTTTTGTGATCTAGATAGGTCAAAAAAGATAATTTGCCGTTCTGTGTAGATGTTGTTTCACTTTCACTGCCTGCTGGTGAAGTGACAGGTCTGAAGTGACAGTTCCTTCAGAATGTGGGAGCATGATGATACTTTTCTATGTTTATGTTATAGGGACTGAATAGCTGTAAGTAGTTCAGGAGTATAATTATGGGTCAGTGATTACACAGCTCTGAGCTGCTTTCAGCCAATCAAATCACTAGAATGTTTCTACACATGTTATAATGCTAGATACAGCTATTTGCAAACAATGTAAAGAGACAGCTAAAAACTGACAGTGTCCTTTAAAAACATTGTTTCCCTTGCATGATGTCATGGTCGGGGGTTGCAACAATGAGAAAAAAAGGACAGGGTTATGCAAATGAAGCAGAGCACATAAATAAAAGGATTTGTTTCATGGAAAAAAACGCTTTTTGGCAGTTTGAATGGTAGAAGACTGATTTGCATCTCTTATAGGTTACTGCTCCCATTTGCTATGGCAACCTCCCATAAATCACTTTAATTAGTTATGGTTGATAGCTTGAGGCTTGTCTAGGTTTGAATGTTACTTAGTGGGACTCATTACAACAAGCTGGCAAAATGTTCATTACTAAACACATTTATTAGTAAACACCATTGCAGCTGTGTATGGGTGTGTGGGGGGGTCTGCACTCAATGTAGGATATGAATTCTCCTTACATGGGTTTCTTGTCAAAAAACCTTCTGTTTCACCATGTGAGATAATAGCACACAATGGTAGAGCACTATGGTGCCTAGGTTCAATACCCAGTGAAGAACATTTTTTTTCTTTCTCACTACAATTTATGTAGTATGAGAGAAATTGTTAAATGTCATTGGTGATGTCAGTGATAGGAGTTTCTGTTAGGTTTGAAGTAGACTTTCAGAATATTAAATTGTTACCTTATTGCATTCAACGTAACAGTCCTGGCTGATACTTTGAGGCTTTCTACATTTGAATGCAGATTAGTGGGAAGTATTACTTCAAGTTGACAAAATGTTCATTACTAAACTCCACTGCAGCTGTGTACAGGGCCCGGGGTCTGCACTCAATGCAGGCAATGCATTCTCCTTGTATGTGTTTCCCATAAAAAACTCTACTTCACTATTTGGGGAGTGGATAGCACCCAGTGATAGAGCACTAAGCAAAGTAGTTGAAGTGGGTCTGGGTTCAATCTCCAGTGAAGAATACTTTTTCTTTCTCTCTACAATGTATGTATAGTAGTATGAGAAAAATTGTTTGATGCCATTGCTAATGTCAGTGGTAAGAGTTTCAGTAAGGTCTGAAGCAATCTTACAGAATGTTTAGAAAATGGGTAAAACTATTTCAGGCTTCTGATTGGCTGAGGGACTTCTCTAGCTGGGCATCTATCAGACAACAGATGCCCGGCTATTAAAGTACCAACCCAGCCTGCCCCATCACAAGAGTCCTGATGCCTACCCTGCTCCCTAATTGGCTAAATCCCTTAATTTTAATTTGAAATATCCTCCATTTTTTTGTCTCGCTTAGCGAGAGCTGAGATCCAATCTCAGTCCTCTAGCCGTTCTCCCGATCTCTGATTTCTGTTACTACATCTCCCACTGACTCCCTTGTAAGAGCTTCAGTTTATATCCAAACAGTGAAAACATACACACACACATGCAGCTAAAATAAATTTCTGCTGTAAAATCCCTCAAGTTCAGCGGCAGAGAGAGAGACAGCGCTCGGGAAGCATAACACACAAACACAGACGCACATGCCTGACCACAAGTCCACGGTCATTTTTATCTATTTTAAAAAATGTGAATTACTATTTCAAAGTGGCAACCTTCTTTTCCTGTGACCCCTGGCTGCTCTCCATTTTATGTAAAGGTATCCACATTAACACCAGCTCTTTCCTTCCAGTTGCACAAATCAAGCTCAAGTTTTGCAGAACCTGCATGTAATTGCATTCATTTGCCATCACGATTTTTCCCTCTTGTTAGCTAACAGCAGTACCTTAGAGCATAGATTCACACCATTGGAAAAAAAAATCAGGAGCCACCATGGAACAGCGCGAGCATGTCCATGAATAAGTCAACTGTGATACTGAGATTTACAATTGAAAACTGTGAATGTTTCGTTAATATAGTGTGGTTGTAGTGGGGGTGGCGGCATTCCATTTATTTATTAATAGTTTTCCGAGTGTGACTGCGGTCTGACTTCCACACCACTCTCACTTGTAGAGCCAGTGGACAAAGCGGCTGGAGGAATGGACACAACAGCACGGTCAGCTCTCAGAGAGTCGGTAGCAGTATAGGACATGAATGTAGAGCAACAAAAGGTAACTTGAAATACACCCAGGGGAGGCTGATGTGTTGTTTCTGGCAGCTGGCACTGAAAAACGTGAGTGTTGCAGGGCAGCAGTATCTCTCGCTAAGCGACAGCAAAAAAAGGAAAATGGTGGCTCCAAATAACTGAACATTCTGTGTGTGTGTGTGTGTGTGTGTGTGTGTGTATGTGTGCGTGTGTGTGTAACCATGGCAACCACCTCCAAAAATGCAGGAGGAAGAACTATTTTATTACAAATCTTACTTTAAATAAAATAAAATTTCCATTAACATTTTTCTTATAAAACTTATTTTTTTGACAGTGCCCATTTTCTAAGCACAATAATACCCTCCAGGGTGGGCGGTATTGTGCTATACCACACCTTTCAGGGGCTATAAGGCCCTCCACCTGAGGTGTCAGGCCTCATTACGCCCCTGGGTGGTCTGGTATAGCACAATACCGCCCACCCTGTTGAGTATTATTGCTTACTTAACTGTTACATTGTTGCAGTCAACTTAATTGTTTTTGACTGGTATGTTGAAACTTGCCTAGGTTTAAATGCAACTTAGTGGTAAACATTATTTCATGTTGGCAAAATGTTCATTAGTAAACTTCACAGCGGCTGTGTATGAGTGTGAGTGTATCAATGCAATATCTTCATTTTTCTTCCATGGGTTTCTTGTCCAAAAGTCCAAAAACCTTCTGTTTCATCATGTGGAAGGATAGTACACAGTGATAGAACACTAAGCCAATAGATGAAGGGGGACTGGGTTCGATCTCCAGTGTAGAACATTTTTTTCTTTCTCACTCCAAGTTATGAAGTACAGTGGTAGTCATGCAAAAGTTGATCAGTACTAAGGTAATGCTGGGATATGCTAAGGCAGAATCACATTACAGCCAATGCAAATTGCAACTTGAGTGCCTCAGAATACCTTACCATTTACCTCAAGGTCGCCAACTTTAGAAAACTACCACTGTAGAACAGAAATTGTTAGATGTCATTGCTGTTATCAGTGATAAAAGTTTCAGCAGGATTTGCAGCAGACTTTCAAAATATTAAATTGTTACTTTGTTGCAGTCAATTAGTTCTAGCTGATACTTCTGGACTTGTCTGGGTTTGAATGCAACTTAGTGAGAAACATTAATTCAAGTTGGCAACATTTTCCTTGCTAAACTCTGCTGCAGCCTTGTATTGGGGGGGGGGTCTACAATCAATGCAGGATGTACTGGAACTTTTCATCTCATAGGTTTTCAATAGCTGTGTATGGGGATTATAGCTTGACACTGGGGTCACCTGATCCACTTATTTAGCTACTATATAAATATATATATATATTAGTAGGATAACAGCACACAAATCAACCTCATTCAAAATATGCTACACCAATGAAACCACCAATCTCCAATAAAAAAGGTAAAAAGTTGGATAACATCATGTGAGAACTCAGAACCTTCAGAGCCTAAACAGCAAGTTTCTTTACCTCCCTAGATAAAAAAGTTACAGATCTAGAATGTAAGATAACTGAAACTGACCAGCATCTTCAGGTCATAGATTCTTGTACAACCACATTGAAAGAGATGGTTGTAACCTTGCTGGGAAACCAACAAAAACTGCAAGACAAACTGCTGGATTTGGAGAGCCGATAACGCTGAAATAATTTACGAATATGTGGTATCCCCAAGAGAAGTGAAGGCCCCAGTATTGTAGCATTTCTCACAAACATATTGCTGCAAATCCTCTCCCTGCCTAAAGAACTCAAACTGGAAATACAATGGGCTCACCAAGCCCTTGGGACAAAGCCAACAGACCCAGCAGCCCGCCTTCACTTAATAATAATCTATTTTTTTTAAATGTGCCACTAAATTATTTCACTTAGGTTCACTTAGTTTGTAGGAGAAAAAAAAGGCTGAAGCCCACAGCTAGCACCTTAAAATAGGATGTAGTAATGCATGTTTCCACCTGTAGAGATGTATTTAGCTAAATTGCTTTTGAACTTTTCTTTGTTAGAACTTAGTATTACATGCAGAAGTAGTCTGTTCCATAGGTTAGCTGTGTGCATTGTATGAAAGTGTTTTCTTTTGTTTGTTTTAAATCTTCAAATTCTAACTTGTAATGGGTGGCCTCTTACACTGAGGTGTTCTTCTTTAAACTCAATATTTAATTCAGTCATTATTAATGGGTCATTTATGATATTGTAATAAAGCAATATGGCTCCTCTTTGCCTCCTTGATTCTAAACTGTGTAATCCTAGGTTATTCAATCTTTCAGGATAAGTATTGTGTTTTATGGCTGATATTATTTTTGTATAGCGTTGTTGGACCCTCTCTAGTTTATTTAAATTTTTGTATACAGTGACCATACTTGACTACAATAATCCAGTAAGGGTCTAACGTATGATTAATATAAAGGTAATAAGACTTCCGCATTTCTACTTTTAATATTTCTTTTTATTGACATTATGGTTCTATTTGCTTTAGAAATTATAGAAGTGTATTGCCCCTTAAATAATAATATATTATCCAGAATAATGCCTAAGTCCCTTTCTGAAATTTTTTTGGGTAATGTGTTTCCATTTAATAAGTAATTATATTGTTTGTTCTGTTGCCCATGTGAATGACACAGCATTTATCTGTGTTTAATTTCATTCCCAATTTTTTTTAAACTACCCATAGCCTGGCAACAAAAATGGTGCAGTACAAAGGAGAAACAGTTTCCTTTGACAATGACTACCCACCTGCCATAATGCAATGACGAAGGGCATATATTCCTTTATTCCAACTACTGAGGCAACACCAACTGCACTTTCAAACCCCCCATTCATCTCAACTTTTAATTATTCAATTCCCCGAGGATCAAAAATTGTTTGACACAGCTGAGGATGTATTGCTTGAACTCCAGCAGTGAGGATACTGTTCAGCCCCTCCACATCTATAAACTCTCCTCCAGTTACTGCCAAGCTACAAAATACTCTCAAGGGAAAACATGCAGCAGAAAAATCAATAAAGGAACTGCCAACGCAACTTACATTACAGCAGCTCATCACATGGCAGCAGCCTTTGGTAACTCCTGCAATGACCGATCCAATGGCATCAACCTGATTTTGCAAATTGCACTGCATGCATGCAGCACTAAGGATCCTATTAAACACTGCTTGAGTTGTTGGTCACAGGTATAGTATGTGGCAGATGGTGAGGAGGGGGAGTGGACTCACCTCTGACACTTCGCTCAGTATCAGCATTTACACAAAAACAGCCTTTCAGTCTCTTTTTTCTTTTCCTGCTACAGTAGGGAGTTTTTTACTTTGTCTCAGGGAGCTGGCAGCAAAGCGATCTATCCACTTGCAGTGGCACTAGAATCTTGTGATGAAAGCTGCCATCAAAAAAATGGCCTTCTTCAGTAAATGATGATGGGTGCAGGGACAACGCTAGTAAGATGGTAGGAACCGGTTTGTGGATACTGTGACAGCAGGCCCAAACAAAGAGTCACTGGGCTACAGTACATAACCTCTTTACCAGAGATGCTTGTAGCAGACATGTTGGAACTGAATGTCAGTTTCAGATACATTGGAGGAGGTTAGAAATCTTAAAGATCACACGAATGTGATGGAGCAACCTTTGGCAGACCTTGACAGTGCTCAGCAACAGCTATGGTGGTGGCTTGATGAGCATGAGAGGAGGCTGTACTGTCTATAGGACCATGCCAAGGACCAGAAAACTGAGAGCAGCAAAATAATGTCCAGATCATGGTGGTCCTTGAGGGAGCAGAAGGCTCAAACATGGAGCACTTCCTTCTGGATTGTCTGCTGTAGCTGGCATGTACCCCTGCAGGTAAAATGGGCTCATTGGATAAGCGGCTCTGCTACTTGACCTGCATCCTGACCATGTCCAATTATAGCATACTTGCTGCACTATTCAACTAAAGAGAGACTGCTGAACCTTTGGAAAGAGAAGGGCAAATTGTTATGGAAAGGTGTTCACATCTTGCTTTATCAGGACTACTCGACTGAGGTGGCACAAAAATGCAAAGAGTTCATGCAAATAAAGGCATTAATGAGAGAAGCGGGCATACCCTAACACTTTATGAGCCCTACAAGTTTTCAGCAGTAATGGCCATGAGCTTGAAAGTAGATCACCCCAGGATGCCAAAGTGATTATTCACCAGATATTGGCAGAACTTAAAGGTAGGAAACTGCATCTCCCAGAAGGCTCTGGGATAATCAGAATGCCATTGATGTACAACCCCCAGAAGCAAGCTCATAGAGTCAGATGTATAGTGGAGTCCTATGGACTTCCCAAACTGTCACACAATATGACTGTGCCCCACAGATGAAACCCCAGAGATCTGCCATTGCAGAGGAGGGTACCAACTATTATAAAAAAAAAACAGAAAAAAGGAGCAAAGGCCCTCCAGTGTAGGCAGAAGCCATCCCAGAACACAGAGTGTGGAGACGAGTGCTTCTGAATCCAATTCAGCCCATCCTCTCCACTGGCAGAAGCATCAGGGGAATCCAAGAGGGACCTGCATCTTCTACACCTACCAAAATTCACACCCACTGCCACTGGAGACTTTCTGGACACCCTAGGTACACCCAACACTTCACCCTGGGCCAGTATGGTTGTCAATAATTATAAAATGGACACTGTGCTGCCTGCCACAGATGAAGACAAGGGCATTCCACAAGTGGCTTCTATTGGCAGTGTAACAGTCACTGCTCCTGCATAGGGCGTGAACTTTTAAACTTTAATGTGGCTTTTTGAGTAACCTTTTCTTGATACCAGCGACCAGTAGACTGGAATGCCATTCCTGTGGTTGTTTATTCTTCTCTATTTTCCATAGGCAGAAATATACTGTTGGTTATCAAAGGTGTGGGGGGGAGAGGGAAGTGATTAAAAACATTACCTGGAAAATGATGGAAATCTGTGCCAAATTGGCTTAAGCTGAACGGTCTGCTTATGTTACCACCTTTACATAGATAAATGTACTCTCTCTTAACAAGGTACACATTTGGGAAGACCAAGGTTGAAGAGGTGCCCATCCCATTGAGAGAATCTCAATTCACAAATACATGGTCCCTTCCCCAACATACCCTACATACCCCCCCATCACATAACTTTCACAATGACGGGATATGGGTAACCAACTCATTTGCTATGCTCTCCATCTCACTACATGCAACCTCTAAGGGGGTATCAATACACAGTTGGAGCAATGAACACCTTGTAGGTCAATTTAAACTACCCTTTTATTGAAACTGGCCCCCTTGCCTTCACCCCCCCAACATACCCTACATACCCATTGCACTAACCTTTAAATCTGAGTCCAACCACAAATTTTAATGCCACAGAGAGATGGCGCTATTACTGATCCACAGTGGGAGTGACAGGGTATGAGGAGGTACCTCTACCCCCCTCTGTCAGTCATCCTCAGCAGCTGTCAGGTGCAATTTAGACCCTCTGGGTGGACCTAAATGATTCAGCTGTATCCTGGACTTCACAGGAGATGCAGGGTAGGCCCTTCTACTCTAAGCCTCTGGGCTGTAACAGATAGTCTCAAAGGATGTCCATTACCTATGTATTAGGTATTTCTGTGGGAGGGTTTGGAAGCTTAGTTCCTCCTTTCTGCTTACACAAAAGGTGCTCAATTTGCCTAGTATGCCAGGTACCTAGCTAGCTCCCTTTCTGGAGCTAAAAAATGTTGTTAATTGGCCAGCCCAGTGGTGCCAAGAGTTGAGGCACTGGATGCCACACCTCGCACCACGCTGGCAACCCAGGTTTGGACGTGAGCCCGGGTTGTCAGGGGTCGGCAGGGGAGGGATAGGATTGAGTGTCCGGAGGACTGCTCTCCTATCCTGGGAAGGGATGTGGGTTGCCACTGCTCTGCAGCGGCCCCTGGTGATGACCAGGGACATTGCTAGAGTCAGTGCAAGTAAGGGGGGAGTGCAGAGGACATCAGCACATTGGTGTGCCAAAGTCATTGCACGTTTGCACTCCGAGAAACAAACTACAGGGAGGAAAATGGCAGCATTGATCGAGGCAGCTTGATATTCACAGCTTCCTGTGCCCAGCGGGGCTCGTTGTGTGCAGCCACATGCTGTTATTAGTTCCTGGCCTGGCACGGGGACCAAGGGGAGGGTCCCTTTCATGGGTACAGCTGCATATGTTAGCTGGTGTGGGGATGTGCCTCCGGGGTCATTGGGGGAAGTGGGGCGGTGGTTGGATTCACAGCAGGTCAGTGGCTGCAGGAGGAAAAGCATAGATGTGATAAAAAAAATGTAAATCTTTTTGACATGGTTTAGCTCACTGGTTTGTGGGCTCTGTCTGTTGATACTCACATGTTTCTGTGAATACTAGGGTGCCCCTAAACACCCAGAGACTGGTTTGTGAGGTTTTCTGAAGTACTGTTTACTATTGTTAAAAGTATCAAAAACTGTTTTAATACACCCATTTCATATAAGAGGATAGTAGTTTTACCCTCTTTCATATAAGAGGATAGTGGGTTTACCCTAGAGAATTTCTACCTGTTGATAACTGCTCCGTTAGCACAGCAAATCTGTAGGAGAGAACTTCACCAAGTTGCCTCCTTGCATTGTTTGTAAAGTCATCTCTGATTCAGAAAGTGTCAGGATGTCTAATGCAGCTGCTACATCCCTAGTGAGGTTGTTCTCCCTGAATGTCAAGGGATTAAACCACCCTGGTAAAGAATGAAGGTGCTTAACTGCTTAAAATCTCTCAAAACAGATGCTGCCCAATTCCAGGAGACTCACTTCACAGGGAAGACCATACACTGGCTCTAAAGGTCCTGAGTGGGCCACTCAGTACACAGTTCTGCCCAAACAATAGTGAGAGGGTAGTCATCTTCACACATAAATCACTTCAATCAAAAGTTTTCGAAACCAGATCTTACACCCTCAGTAGGCGAGTGATGGCTTCCATGCCCTGAACTTTGATGATGCAGAGTTTCTTATCCAGTTAAATCAGATGACTGTAGACATGAAAGGGGACCAACCCATTCCTCTGCGGGGGGGGGGGACTTTAATATTACCCTAACCTAATCCTGGATAGGTCAATGGTTCCCCTGCTAGCAATCTCAAAGACTTAAGGATGTGTGGAGATGAGACAATGACATGGGACATGATTTCACCTTCTACTCGCACACACAACACACATAGTCCCATAGATGCATGGATGGTAAACACAGCAGCAGCCTCAGAGATCCACCAGCCAACCATCGAACAGATAATCATCTCCGGCCATGCTCCAGTCACCATATGCTTCCAGCCTGCACAGCTGGAGGAGGGGGTCAACCAGATGGAGATGCACCCCTTTTTGCTAATTGAGGACCTGGATGGGAGGCCACACATTACTTTTTACACAATCAACCTGGGGATGTATGCACCAGTATGGTTTGGGAGACCTTCAAGACCTTCCTGAGAGGAAGAATTATTTCCTGTTCATGTGTGTAGCCGGCCCCCCACCAATTTGGAGCTTACCTTAAGTGTCTCCCAGGGCTCCATCAATGTCCACTGCCAGGTAGACATCCTGCAGAGATAGCAATTCCATGGTTATTTGTTTAATCCTGTTGATCTGCGTGAGAGTGCCAGGATGTGTCTCCGCACCTGTCCCTTTAAGGCCATAGTCAGTGTGTATACAGTCAATAGTCTGGGCTGGGTCCGAGTGCTTCAAAGCTCATGACCGGCCAGACCCTATCCTAATTTGCTCCACTCTGTGGTCAATAATAAAGCAGAGGGAGCTCTAACTATTACTGTAAATATTTATTTCTAACTTACTGTTATGTTTAAATTGGAGTGCTTGCTTTAACCTGCTTCCTTGCAGCTTATGCTCCAAATGGTAGTCACCATGTTTGGTCCAGGACTTCCAAATATTTGGATCAATTGGGACACAGGGGACCTCGAGGGCTCCTTAGTTCAAGTGCTTTGTGGGAAAAGCTGTAGTTCTTGTAGTTTTACAGGCTAGCGCCTAAACTGACAAATGGGAGCCCCAGCACTGTGATTGATAGCTCCCCTAGCCAACCAGATTGCTAGAAAACCAGACTAGTTCAAGAACTGTTAGAAACAGTGAGCAGTTGCTGTTAAAGCTGAGAGAGTGAGCAACTCGAGCCATCGAGAAGCAGCTCCAGGACAGGAGTTGAGGAAAATTGGCAGGGAAAGGCCTGACTTGCCTCCCTGCTATTATTTCCAGCATTGGACTGGTAATCAGACTAATCCAAAAACTAATCCTAAACAGTGGCAGTAGCCCGAGTCTCTGAGAAGTGCAGCTCCAGCAACCTTTCTTAAATACAGTACTGGAAAGCCACTGAGGGTTGAGCTTGAAGGCTGTGAGGCCTGGTGGTGGCACTTTCACTAATAAGTGGTAGTCCTCCTCATCTGTCAAATCAAGGAAAAGGGTATGTTTAAAATTAGCAACAATATGGGATAAATAGGGGAAAAACAAGGAATAGGGGTACTTATTTTCAAAACATGCAAACGAGCATGGGTACCATTTTATATTTTGCGTGCCACCACCGGGCTGTGAGGGAGGAGCTTGGGGATCTGCAAACTGCCCATATGAGCTAACTAACTGGGGAGAGGGGTGCAGCACCCCATACGTCGAATGGGAAGAACACCCCTCCCCCCTCAGCTAGTGGTCAAACAGGGATTCAGCATGTTTGCAGTTCATTTGCATCACCAGGTAAGAAAAAAGGTTTGTCTCCCCATACGACGCACAAGGGTAATGCCAAACCTCACCCAACAACTAACACACCGAAATCTGGCCAATGGAAAATCATGTACACAAATGCTCACAGCCTGGGAAATAAGATCCCAGACCTGCAGGCAATATGTCAGAGGCTAAACTAGACATAGTAGCAATTAGTGAGATGTGGTTTACCAGTAACCACACTTGGGAGACTTCAGTACCTGGCTATGTATTGTTCAGAAGAGACCGAGGTGCAAAAAGGGGGGGAGGAGTGGCCCTGTATGTCAATGAAAATATCAAATCTACAGATATTCAGAATACACATAAGGAGCCAGAAGAACTGTGGGTCACCCTGGAAACAGGAAATTGGAGAGCCATAAGAACTGAGGTTGTCTACAGGCCCCCAGACCAGGGGGAGGACATAGACACATTACTGTTAGAAGATATACAAAACATGACAGCTAAAGGGGAGGTTCTGATAATGGGAGACTTCAACATGTCGGATACAGATTGGTCAATACCAGCAGGAACATCTGCCAGAACTAGACACATAGTGGATTCCCTGCAGGGGGAGGGCCTCAAACAACTGGTACAGCAACCCACAAGAGACAGGGCTATCCTAGATCTAGTACTGACTAACAGGGAAGGGATCACAGATCTCCAGGTAGAAGGTCACCTGGGGGCCAGTGACCATCACATGGTATGGTTCAATTTGGCTACTACATCTAAATCATCCCATTCCAAGGTGAAAATATGGGACTTCAGAGGAGCTGACTTTGATAAGATGGCCAACAGAGTTAAGCTAGCCCTGGCAAAAAGAAACACAGGTGAGGGGGTACAGGCAAAGTGGGCAAGCATTAAGGATGCAATACTTGAAGCAACATCCCATTGTGTTAGACAGAAAAGGAAGTGCAAAAGAAGAAGGAAACCACTTTGGTTCTCAAATACAGTAGCAGAAAAGGTCAGAGCCAAAAGGCTGGCCTTCAGGAAATGTAAGGGAACACAGCGGGATGAAGATAGGGAGGCATACCAAACTGCCCTAAGGGAAGCAGGGAAGGCAGTAAGGCAGGCAAAGTCCCAAACTGAGGAAACACTAGCACGAACAGTAAAAGAAGGTGACAAGACTTTCTATAGATACATTAGTGAAAGGAGAAAGTCCAGAGGGGGTATTGCTAAGCTTAATGGAGAAAAGGGAGCATGTGAGGAGGAGGACCCTGTAAAGGCATCTATCCTAAATAGATACTTTGCTCAGTATTTACTGAAGAGAAGGTAGGGCAGGGCCCAGCTCAGCTTCATGGACACAGGGGAGGGAGGTGAGCACTACTCCCTTCACAAAAGAAAGGGTCCTACAAGAGCTCTGCTAAGCTCTCAGGTGGATAAGGCAATGGGACCTGATGGCATACATCCCAGGGTACTTAAGGAGCTAAAGGTGGAACTAGCAGAGCCATTAGCAGAACTGTTTAGTGAGTCTCTGAGCACAGGAGAGGTCCCAGAAGACTGGAGAAGGGCTCATGTGATCCGCCCACAAGAGTGGTAGCAGGAGGAGGCAGGGAACTACAGACCAGTCAGTTTTACCTCAGTAGTGGGCAAGATTATGGAGGCACTCCTTAAGGAAAGGATAGTGCAACACCTGGAATCCATAGGGGCACAGGATCCAAGACAGCACGTGTTTACAAAAGGAAGGTCCTGTCAAACTAATTTAATAGATTTCTTTGACTGGGTAACCAGAGTGGTAGACCAAGGGGGAGCAGTTGATGTCGCTTACCTTGACTGCAGCAAAGCTTTTGACACTGTTCCACGTAGAAGATTGATAAATAAGCTGGGTAGGCTCGGGGTGGGTCAGAAGTTAGTCAACTGGGTGTCAAACTGGTTGACGGGCAGAAAACAGAGTGGTGGTAAATGGTATACAGTCAGAAAAGATGCAAGTCACAAGTGGGATAGGGATCAGTCCTGGTGCCAGTCTCTTCAACATCTTCATTGGTGACCTTGCAGATGGACTAGAGGGTAAGACTTGTCTGTTTGCAGATGACACCAAGATCTGCAACAGAGTAGATGATCCAGATGGGGTGGGCAGAATGAGAAGAGATCTGGATAAACTAGCAAAATGGTCAGAAGAGTGGCAACTGGGATTTAATGCAAAGAAGTGCAAGATCATGCACATAGGGAAGAGGAACCCTGAAGCCACCTATAGGCTGGGAGAGGAGTTGCTGGCAGTCACAAAGGAAGAAAGAGACTTGGGCATCATCATCACTGATGACCTGAAATCATCCAAGCAGACCTCTAAAGCAGTACATAAGGCTGGGGGGGTGTTAGGGTGTATTAGTAGGGGTATCACAAGTCGTAAGAGGGAGGTAATAGTCCGTCTTTACAAGACACTGGTTAGGCCCCTATCTGGAGTACGGTGCAGTATTGAGGCCGACTTCTCACAAGGACATTAACCAAATTGAGGCAGTCCAGAGAAGGGCAACCAAATGGTGCAGGGACTGCATCAGAAGACATATGAGGACAGATTAACAGAGTTCAATATGTATACCTTGAGCAAAGGGAGAGAGAGGTGATATGATTGAGGCATTCAAACACCTTAAGGGCATTAACAAGGTGAAGGAGTCTAACATGTTTAAATATAAGAAAAATAGGAAGGACACAGCATGAGATTAGAGGGGGCCGATTAAGGGGAATGTGAGGAAATTCTTTTTCATAGAAAGGTGGTGGATGCATGGAATGGCTTACCTCAAGAAGTAGTGGCTATGAATACAGTGCAGGGCTTCAAACAGGCATGGGATAGGCATAAGGGAGCAATACAAATGAGTATGAATAGATAGGCCACTGACAGAGCAAAGGCCGATGGCACATTTATAAGGTAGAAAAAGAAATGGGCAGACAGGATGGGCCTTGCGGTCCTTATCTGCCGTCAACTTCTATGTTTCTATGTTTCTATGTTTCCTAAAGCTAACAGTCAGGTGGTGAAAAGTTCAGTCACTCAAGCTTTTGCTAGTTGGATTTTAGGGTTTAAATTTTTTTTTAATGTAATGTGCAGGTAGGATTGGCAGAGGTTTAGGGAAGAGAGGTCAGTACGCACATTGATGTTTTGAGCAGCACTGGACAGTCAAAGGCAGGCACAGTACATTTTGTGGCTGAGTATAGTAACAGAGATGGGGCATGGCATGGAAGGGGAGATGCGGACACCAGGGGGATATAGGAGGAGATGGGGTTGCGATCAGCAGGACGGAGGTGGTGAGGTCAAGAGGGAAGGGTGCAGGCTCCAGGGGAGCTGGGGCAGAAGAAGGAACAGGGGGGACAGGCTAGTAATCTGCAACGGATGTGGGTCAGTAGTCTGGATGGGCACATTATGGAGGTTACAGGAGTGTCCCGTATGTCAAAGCATAAGAGACCTACAGGCAGAGATCCAGTGGATGGAGGTGGAGATAGGGAAGTTGAGGAACATGGTCAGAGAGGGTGGGATAGGTAGGCACAAGGGGAGGGAGGGAGAGGATGCCAAGGAGAAATATAGAGCAGAAGCAAGGACACAGCAGTGGATGGGGGTGGGGACTGGGGTCATGCAACAGGTACAAGGTACTGGCAACTGAAATAGAAGGGGGGAGTGAGATGCTTGGGAGAGCGGAAGAGGGGGGCACAGGGACCAGCACTACAGAGGGGGGCATTGGTACATCAGAGAGAGGGGGCAATGCCATGGCAATGGCAGGAGGGAGTGCCCAGGAGGAAGGGGACATGATGCATAGGGGGATGGGGTGGACCACAGGGGAGGAGAATGGACGCTTAGGAGGGAAGGTGCAAGTGTGGACAGGAGGCTGGACAAAAGGGGAGGAGAAGGAGTAAGAAGAATAGCTCCAGAAATTAAGAGACAGGGAAGGAATGAAGGCCATGAGAAAGGAGTATGGGGGGTGGAGGGTGCAGCCAAAAGGGGAGTGTAGAAGGAGGGAATTATACTGATAGGAGATTCTATCCTGAAAGGGATCAGGTGGGGGGGGAGGGGGTGAAAGATGCAGTTGGAGTTGGGTGGAACCTGTACCGGGCCTGACAGCAGACAGGGCAGGGCAGGGTAGGCCCTGAGGAAGTGTGTTATGGGAGGACAGCAGGAACCTCACGTGGTGGTACATGTGGGCACAAATGACCTGGGGGTCTGCACGGTGAAGATGGTACAGGAGAGGTTTGAGGAACTGGGAAAGCTATGCTTGGAAATAGGGAGGTCTGTGACATTCTCGGAGGTACTACCAGTCCCAAGGGCAAGCAGGGCAAGAAGGGAAAGGACAGTGGAGTTCAACTACTGGCTGAGAGACTGGTGTAAAGCACAAGGGTATGGGATGGTAGGAGGATGGAGAGATACATGCACTAACAGAGAACTGTATGCAAGGGACTGTTTACACCTGAATGGAGCAGGTGAGGGGGTGTTAAAGAGCAAATTAGAGGATTTTATTGTTTCAAGAGGGTATTTAAACTGGGTAAGGGGGGAGGCAAGTGCGCAGCTAGCATGCAGGGCCACCAGGTTGGAGTGCAAAATGCACTGTTCCCCCCTTGATAACATTGAGGGTAAGAGGAGGGGACCACTGAGAGGAGGGGGCAGACTAAGGAGCTGAGGGGGGAGGACCGATGGGAATGGGTGGAAGGTGGTCTTCCTAAATGCAAGGAGCCTGGGTAATAAAACAGAGGAGCTTCAGGCGCTCCTTGAGGAGTGAAGTGTGGACATTACTGCAGTGACTGAGACTTGGGCCACCCAGTGCCATGATTGGGATCTGGAAATCCCGTGATATAAAATGTACAGGAAAGACTGGGGGGTTGGGAAAGGGGTGGGGTAGCACTCTATGTGAGGGAAGGGATCAGATGGACAAGGGATGAGAGTGAAGGAAGGGAGGGAGGACAGAGGCACTATGGATGCAGCTTCTGGACTCCAAGGGTAGAAAGCTGCGGCTGGGGGTGGTGTACAGACCACCAGCCCAATAAGTGGAACTGGACAGGGAGATAGTGGAGAAAATAAGGAGGGTGTGTAGAAAGGGGAGTGTGATGATTGTGGAGGATTTCAATCTGCCGAGGTAGATTGGAGCACCCCTGCCACCTCCAATGCCTTGGAGCAAGTGCTCCTGGACACGATCCAGGATAGTCTCCTGTCACAGCTGGTCAGTGGGCCAACATGACTAGGTAACACGCTGGACTTAGTGCTGTCAAATGGGGAGGCAGTGAGAGAAATAAGAGTGGAAGACCCAATAGCTGGTAGTAACCACCAAACAGTGTGGTTCACTCTCAAGTTGGGCAAGGAGTCTGGAGGCACAGTAACAAAGGTGGTGGATTTTAGGAAGGCAGACTTTGGTAGGATGAGAGAAATACTGCAAGGGAGACTTCAGGGTATTAGGCCAGAGATGGATGCACAGCAAAAGTAGGAAATTATTAAAACTGGGCTAACAGAGGCTATAGAAGCTTGCACCAGGACTAATAGCAAGAAGTGCAGAGCCAGGAAACCATGCTGGCTGAACAGAGAAGTGTTGGAGGGGGTGAGGGCAAAGAGAGCTACGTACCAGAAATTCAGGCGAACAAGGAAGGAAGAGGGCAGGGAGGCATATGTGAGTTGGTCCAAGGAGGTGACCAAGCGAATGAGAGTAGCCAAGACCTCCAGGGAGCTAAGGTTAGCACAGGGCATCAAGGGAGAGGAGAAGGACTTTTTTAGATATGTCAGGGAAAAGAAGAAGTGCAGAGACTATATAGTGAAGATAAAGTGAGGAGGGGAGTGGGTGGAAAATGGAGAGGAACAAGCTGAAGTACTAAATGAATGCTTTTGCACCATCTTCACAAAGGAGAAGGATGGTCCACTACCACCATGGACTGGGACGGTGGGGGTGGGAGGGGAGGAGAGGAGAGGATGAATGGAATTATCGAGGGGAGTAGAGTACTAGAGGGTCTGAGGGCATTAAGGGTGGACAAGGCACCAGGTCCTGATGGCATCCACCCTAGGGTATTGAGGAAGATAGCAGAGGTGTTGGTCGAGCCGCTGGCAGATCTGTTCAGCACTTCCCTGGACACGGGATGGGTGCCTCAGGATTGGAGGGTGGCCCATGTGGTGCCCATACACAACAGTGGCCCTGGGGATGAGCCAGAAAATGATTGGCCTGTCAGTCTCATTTCCATAGTGGGTAAACTTATGGAGATGAAACTGAAGGAGAAGCTAGTGTTGTTCCTCGAGGGTAATGACCTCCAGGATGGGCGGCAGCATTTGTTCATCTCAGGGAGGTCTTGTCAGACCAATCTAATAGAACATTATGACTGGGTAACAAGAGAGCTGGATATGGGTCATGCTATAGATGTCCTGTACTTGGACTTCAGCAAGGCCTTTGATTCAGTGCCTCATGGGAGGCTGGGGAGGAGGCTGACTGCTGCAAGGGTGGGGACAAAGCTGACAAACTGGATAAGAAACTGGCTGCAGGGGATGCTGCAATGAGTGGTAGTGGGGGGAGCTCTTGACACTTAGACTGGTAACGAGCAGTGTGCTGCAGGGCTCAGTGCTGGGCCCGGTGCTATTTGGGCTCTTTACCTCAGATATTGCACACAGAGTTTGGAGCAGGGTTAGTCTGTTCACAGATGATACCAAAATGGGGGCAGTGGTGGATGAAGAGGATGGATGGAAATAACTACAAGGGGACCTAACCAAACTGGAGGTATGGTCGAAGAAGTGGCAGCTGGGATTCAATGCAAAAAAGTGCAAGGTTATGCACTGCAGGGCAAAGAACACAAGGAGGGACTATTGGTTGGGAGGGGTGGTGCTGGGGATCACTGAGGAAGAGAAGGACCTAGGGGTGTTGGTAACAGGGAGCTTGAACAACTCTGCCCAATGCAGGAAAACAGCAGCTAAGGCGAATAGGATGCTGGGCTGTATCACAAAGGGGTTTCTCATCCAGGCATAGGGAGGTGATCCTGCCCCTCTACAGATCTTTTGTCAGGCTGCACTTGGAGTACTATGTGCAGTACTGGTGACTATATCTGAAGAGGGATATTAATTTACTGGAAGATGTGCAATGGAGGGTAACAAAAATATTTCAGGGGATGGAGGGCAAGGCCTATGAGGACAGGCTGAGTGAACTGAATATGTACACGCTGTAAGACAGGAGACATAGGGGTATGTGATTGAAATGTTCAAGTATTTGAGGGGGATAAACAAAGCTAGCATTGAAGGGGTGTTTAAACTTAGGAAGGGTGGGGACACAAGGGGACATGGACTAAGACTGAAGGGCATAAGATTTAGGAGGGAAATGAGGAGGCACTACTTCATGGAGAGGGGTGGTGTCTAAATGGAAAGCTCTACCAGAGGGGGTGGTATCATGTAAGACAGTAGGAAGTTTAAAGAGGGCATAGGACAGAGCATGAGGGAGGGTCTGGGTGGAGGGGGCTAAGGCCGTTATGTGAATGACAGATGGGGAGGCAGTTGGGGAAGCTGCAATCTAGGGGGCTAGATGCACACTCGGGCAGACATTGATAGATCGGGTGGTCTGTTTCTGCTGGCAGATTCATATGTTCGTATTGGACATAGAGGAGCTCCTGTGAAGCATTCGGCCCAAGATTTGTGTGAGAGACTGTCTTTTTGCTGATTAAGAGGTTTGCTCAGTGAATCGACTACAACTGCAAACCGACCTGAAACCAAATTGAGAGGTAGAGAATTAAATGCTGTTTTTTCTTAAATGTGTGGAATGATTATTGTGGGTCATGGCCTACTGTCCAGGTCTCCTGATTGCTAGAAGGGAGCCTATCTTTGCCTGTGTACCAGCTGGAGGTTTTCACCGGCAAACAAACTGAACTTTGCCAGAAGTGTTTATCCAGCCTTGAGCCTATGCCAAACCCGGCCCAAGCCATCTATTTCTGCACCGGTGACTGTTTTTTCAGTGAGAGACCAGCTTGGGGATCCAGCCCCTGTGCAGCAAGAAATCACAGGTTATAGCCACCTTCAAGGAAAGGCCGTGCACTAGAGGCGAGTTGTGCAGGCCCAGTCTCCCCATGTTCTTCAGTATTTTGCAGCAGGTCTTCCAGGCCAAATCCTATCAACTGGTGTTGTGAGTAAACTCAGGGTAGCTCCCTGCAACTTTTCTTTAAATCAGTTTGTGGTACCATCTGATTGCTCTAGTGTGTTACAGGGTTACAAAGGACTGAGCCAACTGACCGAGGAGACAAATAACCAAGGTCTTGTTTATGCATGTTTAACTGGCTTTCTTTCCATCAAGGGCCCCACTGACAGCTGCAATGCCGGCCAACCCTGGGCACTGATTCTGGCCAGCCAGCATAACATTTTGGTACCCAGTTGTTGTCAGGCTGTTTTACTGTGGGACTAAATACATGCATGCAGAGTAACTTAAATCAAACCAGTAAAGTAATCATTCTTATAGATTCATGCCCCCACGCTTGTTCATGTCCCCTTAATAAAACCAATTCATTGTTTCACCTTTAAACTGATTAGCATATTCTTAATAGGTATAGAGATACTGAAATCTATTTCAGTATTAAAGGTGCATGCTTGCATTGTTAAGGTTGTCTTTACAGGGGGTTCCAGGGTGTTTGCCAGAGAACCCGGCCCTGTTGGTTAGTGCAAAGGGTGTGTGCCTATTGTTAATGTTTAATGCCAACTGTATGTTAATCACTGTAAAGGGTTATTCCACATTACAAGATTCGTGGTCACTAGGTGGGTTTGTGGGTGGTTATAGCTTCCCAGAGGGATATGCCAGGTTGGGTAGATACCCCCACATATATATTACTCCGGGTGGAGGCACCAAAATATTGAACCTAGGCCCCTCAACCTGTTGTCAGAAATACAGGCAGGGGTGGTAACGCTAGACATAGCACCACCTAGGGCTTACATGTGCCCAAAGATGGCAGCATGAAACAGACATTAAAGAGTTACAAGAAAACCTAAAGCCCTTAAAAACCCAATTGAAAAATGAAACCACCCATAGCCCCTCCCTTCTAGTGTAGGTGAAGGGCTTAAAACACAAAATCAACACTCTTTTACCCAGAAACGTGGAGTGACAGATGTTGAGATCCAAACACATTTTCTGACAACTGGGTGAAAAAGGAGAAAAGCTGCTAACTTTCAAACTAAGGAAACAAAAAGTAGAATTGTGTATTATGGCTCTTTGGAAACTGGATGGTTCCATTGCCATCAGAGCAAAAGAAATTAATATAGTCATGAAGGATTTCTATGAAAGGTTATATAAATATGATAAAAGTGTTACCCCATGCTGCCTACACCACTTCCTAGATCAGCGGTAGTTACCAACAATTCCTAATCATTTACAGAATGAACAAGACCTTCCACTGTCTGAACCAGAGCTGAGAGCAGCAATGCACCAGCTCATGAAAGGCAAGGCATCTGGCATGGATGTCTTCACCGTCAACATATACCAGTTGATGTGCCACATAATAACAATACCACAGTTGGCTGTACTGCAAGAATCCCTATGAAATGGGCTCCTCCCACCCACATAAGGGAAGTGGGGGTTACATTACTTCCCAAAATAGCCAATGATCCACTACACAGTATCAACTATGGCCCAATCTCCCTGATAGCTACTGACACTAAGATACTTGACAAAGCTCCAGACAACAGATTGGAAAATGCCCTCCCACTGTTAATACATCCTACACAAGCGGGCTACAGGAATGGCCAGACTGGAGTGGACAATATCCACATGGTACTATACCTTTAGTGGCATGCAGTGAAAACTAACATACCCATGGCGGCCTTTTCTGTTGGCTTCTGAAAGACCTTTAACTCCATTGAGTGGGGCACTTCCACTTGGTACTGGAGACATATGACTTCAGCACTCAATTTAGAGCTTGGATCTCTGCCCTCTATCATTCACACACAGCCTCTATTCTTACAAAATGCACCATTTTTCCCCCCATTTTCTCTCCAGAGAAGAACATGGCAGGGGTTAGGAACACAGCAGCAGCACCCTCCTTTTTCTTCTCCTGTTCCTTCAGACATCAGACCCCTAAACCAGAAAACTGATGAGTGAGGAACAAATCTAGGTAATTCAAGTGTAGAAACAAATGCTTGGTCAATACGTATGCAGGCAGCGGCTGGTTACCATATTCAAACCTGCAGCCTCCCTACCACAAAGCATGGACACTCTGTCCATCTTTGCCATAATCTCTGGCCTTTCCATTTACTGACAGAAATCCACACTCTCTCATCCCTTAATCATGAATGTACAGCCTCTTGCTGTCAGAGGTCCCCATTACCTGTGTGGAGAGTGGCTTCACATTCCTGGGTATTAAAGCAATGGCTAATGGCAATGGCATAATCTCAGGCAGCCTCTCTTCTCCTCTCCTCTATACTGAGCAACTCTGAGTTTGAAACTAATAGGTAGCTAAAGCTGCATCTTACATTTGGGGGAAGTAGAGGCCATATGGATGTTCCTTCCACCTAAGCTGTCCTATGAGTTTGTCAACATCACCCTCACAACAGACAACAAACTGTCTGACAAAATTGATAGACTGATGAGACACTTCATCTAGGAAGGCAAAGCACCCAGGCTAAGCAGAGGTAAACTCAGAGCACTTGGGTCCAAAGGTTGATTATGGTTCCCATGGTTTCATGAATATGCCCTGGCCTACAGAATGGCACAAACCATCAAGTGGTTTTAGCCCCTAAAGTCCTATTCACCACGATGGATTGACCTAGAAAGATAACTACTGTAAGCCCCTGCCTTAGCATGCTACTGACCCCATATGTAGCAAAGAAGACTGGGAACAATCCCATCATCACAGACATAAGGAAGGCCTGGCTCAAATGCCTTGCATTATCTACAGTGAATAAAGTGGTCAGAACCACTCCCAAACCACTCACCTACCTGTGACATAACCCTCAAATTCAGATAGGGAGATAATTGATATCTTGTAGACCTTGGGAGATGGTGGACATAACAACAATTGCAGATATATCAATCCCTGGGTCTAAATCCTTACTCTTTTTCCAGCAGCTTAAGGATCAGTACCTCCTATGAAAGGCTGACTTCTGGAAATACCTGCAACTCAAGGCAGTGCTCCAATCCCTGACTACAGTTTAGACAATGTACAGACATGGTCTTGGCTTGGCCAATCAAAGAACTCCCTAATTGTGGGGAGAGTATATCATACACTCAAAGACTCCCACCCCAGTGCTAGAGAAATGAATGTCCAGTTTGGGAACAAGAAACTGACCTAGACTTACCTCCTGAAATTTGGGAAAAATGCATTAAAGCTTCTCATCATCCATACCAAGAAGCCAAAGGGCAACTAATTCAGATTAAGATTTTGCTTAGGTGGCATAGGACCCCACAAGTACGGAATCAGGCAGGTTTAATTCTCCACTGTAATTGCTGGGGACATGCACAGCTGATTCTGGACTTCTGCATAGTCTTTGGAAGTGCCAAACTATTCACTCCTTTTGGTTGGGGGTACTAAAAGATTGCTCTGCCATACTAGGCAAATCCATACCACACCACCCTGACTTGGTTGTACTGGGAAACACTATGCCAATAGGGATTATGGTCCGCCAAAACCAATATTGGCTATTACCAGCCCTTATGGAGGCCAAGCGAGCCATACTCATGAAATGGCATCAGCCATCCTTTCCTTCTTGAGTGTATGGGAGCTTTCTTAGCAAAACTGGCAATGTTTGAGAGACTGCCAGCTGCAACAGTTGAGAAACTACAGTTTAACCATCAAAAATTGGCACCATACCTCAAGTCTCAACCTCTGCTCAGTACCTACACCTCACCTATGAACCCTCCATTGCAGCAGTGACCCTATACAGAGTGGTCTGACGCAAAAGTTTAGCTAAGCTTAACCCTCACTGGAACTCACACACTGCACTGTAGGCAGATGTAAAGTCATATACAGTATGTGTAAAGTGCTTTTATTGCTTTTACTAACCCAGATGTAACCTGTTGGCTGCCTTGAACATGTTCATAGGTTCATAGGTTCACAGATGGGAATCAAGTTCAGAAAGACTGACGTCCATAATTGAACTTGCCACCATATTAGGTTGTCATGGTGGAATTTAGGAATTTTCTATCGCCCATATAACTATGTAATCTATTTTTGAAAACTGTCATATTGTCACTATCAACCACATGTCTTGGTAATGTATTCCAGATGTTAATTCTCTGAGTGTACCACTGACTTCTTTTTTGTGTTTTATTTGCTTCTCCAGTTAATTTCTGGTTATGTGACCTCATATTTTTGTAATGAACAGTATTTTTCATTAAACCAATTAATTCAAGGAATGCATCATCATTATAAGCTCTAAAAGTCAAACATAGTTTGCCTCTCGGTTTTCTATGTTCCATTGTATAAAGGTTTAAATGTTTTAATCTATCATGATATCTCAGATTTTTTACTGGCCTGATTTGTCATGTTACCCATCTTTGAACTTTTTCTAGTTTATTTTTCCCCTGGATTGAGTACGGGGCACAGAAAGGTAAACAATACCCCATATGTGGGCGGACAAGGGCTGTGTTTAGTGGAAGAATAACTTTGGGGTCCCTACTATTTATTGATCTTAAAATACATCAGATTATTTGTTTGCATTTACTTGTTATCATATTAGTATGATAATCAAATTTTAAATTGTTAGAGATGTAAACCCCTAAGTCTTTTTCATTAGTGCTTTCTTTTAATAGTATATTGTTTAATTTATATTGAAAACCAAGATTATTTGTCCCAAAGTGCATAAATTGCACTTTTGCTCAATGAACATTAATTTGTGTTCTTGTGCCCAATTAGCTGCCATGACCTCCAAAAGTCTGCCTTTATGTTTAAAAAGGTTGAAATGGAGGGACTGTACCTTTATATCTATAGTTATGAAGTGTTAATTCTTTGAACTGTTTGGAGCTGGGTTTTTACCAAGATGGCCACCAGGCTGGGCGTGCTGCCCATCTGAGCTGTTGCTCTGATGTTATTTTGTTTTGAAATAACAGATTCTTTTAGGAGAAGAGAACCCAGTAATTACACATTTTAAATATATATTTTAATACTTAAGATATTGCTAGGTCATTTGGGGTTTTATTTAGTTTAAATGTTATCATTGTGAGTGAGTAAAAAAGGATGTTTGTTGACGTAGTGGGGTGGAGCGCTAGCAAGGGACATAAGCAAGTTAGACATAGGAATAGTAGTTTTTAATTTTTTGTCCGTACTTTAAGTTTGCAGTCTTAAGTCCAGTCAGGGCTTTTTATCTGATGTTTCAGTTTCTCAGTAAACTTGCCTGTCCTCAGCATTCTCCCTTCAGTTATCAGAGTGGAGAACTTTCTGGGAACCAACTATCTTTGCTTCTCTTTCAAGCACAACTGTAAAGTTTCGGTGTGAAGTGTAAGCAGATGCAGAGCCAGTGTGGAGCTGTTCCTCTGTGGTTCTATCATGCCAAGGAGCGGGACACTACTCTATGAGACTAGGGCTGGTGGATATGAACATACAAACATATGAATATGAATCTGCCAGCAGAAACAGGCCTCATGGTCTATCAAGTCTGCTCGAATGTGCAGCTAGCACCCTTACATTGCAGCTGCCCTCCTCCTTCCCCCTCACAGTCACCCCCCCCCTGTCCCATCCCCTTTAAAACTGTGCACCGTCTTACAAGATACCACCTCCTCAGGTAGAGCATTCTATTTAGACACCACACTCTCCATGAAAAAATGTCCCCTCATCACTCTCCTATATCTTTCCCCCTCTAATCTGAGACCATGTCCTCTCATGTCCTTCCCCCTCCTCAACTTAAATATCCCTTTTGTACCTGTCTTGTTTATCCCCATCAAGTATTTAAAGGTCTCGATCATATGCCCCCAATCCCTCCTCTCCTCCAGGGAATACATATTTAGCTCACTCAGCTTGCCCTCATAGGGTTTGTCCTCCAGTTCCTAGATCATCTTTGTTGCCCTGCACTGTACTCCCTCCAGTAATTTAACATCTTTCTTCAGAAATGGATACCAGTACTGTATGCAGTACTCCAGGTGTGGCCTGACTAGTGCCCTGTACAGAGGCAGGATCACCTCTCTACATCTGGAGTAGACTCCTCTCGCAATACACCCCAGCATCCTGTTGGCTGTAACTGCCGCCTTTCTGCACTGAGCTGAGTTATTCATATTCCCCGTAATAACAACCCCTAGATCCTTTTTCTACTCAGTGATACCTAACTGAACCCCTCCCAGCTGGTAGCTCCTCCTTGGGTTCCTTGATCTGTAATTGCCTGGATCATCCTTTGGGCCACTTTTGTGGAGGGGCACCACGTGAGCCATCCTCCAGTCTTGTAGTATGCATCTTGTGTCCAGGAAGGTAATATGCAGGTCCTCCAATGGTTCCTCCAAGACCTCCGCCAGCTCTTTCAGCACCCTGGGGTGGATGCTGACCAGTCCTGGTGCCTTATCCACCCTCAGTGCCCTCAGACCCTCCAGCACCCTGACCTCTGTAATTACCCCTACTGTCACCCCTCCCACCCTTGCCCACCTTCCCCATCCCCTACGGTAGCTGCCCTCCCTTCTCCTTCATGAACACAGAACAGAAATACTCACTTAGTGCTTCTTCCTTCTCCTCCCCTTCTCCACCCATCCCCTGTCCTTCTTAATACTCACTATCTGGTCCTTGCAGCTCCTTTCTCCATTATGTACCTGAGGAAGTCTTTTTCCCTGTCTTTGATGCCCTGTGCCAGCCTCAACTCTCTGGAAGCCTTGGCCGCCCTGACTAGTCTGGTTACCTCCTTGGACTTCTTCACATATAACTCCCTGTTCTTCCCCCTCCCGCATTTCTTGAACCTCCTAAATGCTGTTTTTTTGCTCTCACCTCCTCTGAGACCTCCCAATTCAACTTGCTTGGTTACTTAGCTCTTCCCCTTCTTGCTCTGTGTTTTAGTACGTGGCCCAGTAGCCTCCACCAGCCCCAGTTTGATGATTTCCCATTTTTGGCTTACATCTAATTGTGGATGAATTACTGCAAGGTGCCCCTCCAGAATTTCCCCCATCATGCCAAAGCCAGTGTGTCTGAAATCTACCACCCTGGTTCCTGTACCTACAGCTTCCTTGCCCATGTTGAGCATGAATCACACCGACTGATGGTCACTCCCAGTCAGGGGTTCCTCCACCCTCAGCTCCCTTATACCCTCCCTGTTAGAGAGTAATAGGTCCAGAGTTTTTCCCAACCTAGTCAGCTCATTAACCATCTGTGTCAGGAAGCTGTCCTGGAATGATTCCAGGAGCACCTGCTCCCTTGCAGTTAAGGTGGCTGGGGTGCTCCAGTCCACTCCTGTTAGATTGAAGTCCCCCAGGATCATGGCGTTCCCCTTCCCACAGACCTTTCTAATCTGCTGCACTAACTCCCTGTCCAAGTCCTCTGTCTGGGCTGGTGGCCTGTACACCATTTCCATCCTCAGTGTCCTATTTTTCAAATCCTGGAATTGCATCCATGAAGCCTCTGTCCTCCCCCCTCCCCCTCCTCCCTGGCACACTTTATCCCCTCCCTTACATAGATTGCCACCCTTCCCCCTTTCCCCTTGCTCTTTCCTTTCTGTATATGCTATAACCTTGAGATCATCAGGTCCCAGTCCTGGTATTGGGCGGCTCAAAGCTCCACGATGGCTGCAATGTCCACCATCCCCACTGCCAAGAGAGCCTGTAACTCAGCCTATTTGTTCCGCAGGCTTCTTGCATTCAGGAGACAACCTCCAACTCATTCCCTTCCCTTCCTTAACCCATTTCTCCCCATCCTTAACCCCTACTGTGATCCTTCCCTGGTACCAACCCTGTTAGCTTGGGAGGTAAGCTCGTTTGGTTCCCCTCTCCGGCGGCTCTGCATTCCTGCTGCACACTCGCCTCCCCCTCACCTAGTTTAAATCCACCTTAGATACTATGTATTCCTCCAGCTTCTGTTTCAGTACCCCCATCCCACTTTATGCAAATGTAACCTGTCCCTCTGTGAAAAAGTCACTGTTGTCCTAGATGTTTCCCCAGCCTCCCACTAGCCAATACCCTTTGGTTTGACACCATGCTCTTAGCCAAGTGTTGAACTCCTCTATTCTTACTTTCCTCACCATGCTTGCCCTGGGTACTGGGAGCACTTCAGAGAAGGCCACTGATCTCCCTGCCTCCTCACACAACTTCCCCAGTTCCTTGAACCTCTCCATTACCAACTTGACCATATTGCCCCTCAAGTCATTTGTACACAAGTGCACCACCACATGTAGTTCCTCCCTTCTTTTCCCTACACACTTGAGAATAGACTGCCCCTTCCCCCACTGTCAATCCAGGTACAGATTCCATCCATATTCGACTATGCCATTCCCCTTTACTTACCCATCTGACCCCTTTTAGGACTGAGTCTCCCAGCACCAAGACCCCTTCTCATGTTTGTGCCTTTGCACCATCCCACTGCATATTGACTCTCTTGCAAATAAATTGGGGAGAAAGCTAGGGGCCATGAGACATGCAGCTCACTGCTTGACCAAGAAAGATCGTATGACAGTGGCAAATCAGCTGCTCATTCCCCTCTTAGACTATGGCAGTCATATATTTAATAACAGTACAAAAAAATCATTATGGAAGCTAGATGTGATGTATCACAAAATAACCAGATTTGTGTTAAAAAGTGGCTTCAATGTTCACCACTGTACACTTTATCGTGATTTGACTTGGAGCTCACTTTAATAAAAAAGCGACAATGCATGGGCTATCCTATTATTTAAATGTTTAAAATCTGGTGAGCCTACTAGATCAATTAGCTCAATTGAGTGGAAAAATCATACATTTTCTCTTAGGAACAAAACTATGCGCATGAAGAGTCCAAAAACTAGAAACAAATTTGGGGAATTGACTTTTAAATATCGAGCAGCGACTGCCTGGAATAATTTTCCAGTACAATATAAGGACCTAACATTGTAAGTAGTAGTAGTAGTAAAAATCTTTATTTTAATACAGGAGATTGGTGGATCTACATATCATTAGGACAAAGTCCTATTTTCAAGATGGTCCTGTTAAAGTAGTTTCAAAATTATCATATAACAATACATATAATACAATACAATTTACACACTTATTCCATATTACATTTACTAGTACAAAGAATCAACAAACAAATAATCAACAATACACAACATACAACAGTCATAAAGTGCATAAACAATGTTTACATAAATATCCACATATTTCAACCTACTATTAACAAAACCCAATATCCTAATTTATAGTACCCAAAAATACATTTATTTAGCCCCATTTGTCTAACTGTAACACTTACAGTGGATAGTGAATTCTGATTTTATATCAGTTATGAAGGATTTTACATCTATATGCATCTTATAAGTCACACACTTTATTGAGTTCCATAATCCAATAGCGACTTGTGTAAATCTCATATCACTATATTTTTTAATTTGGTACATGCAAATTCTCTTAAATTTATACCTTGCAAATTTTGATGGTATGATTTCTGTTTCCAATTTACCATAAAGGTAACTTGGTTGCTTTAAATTTAGAACTCGATAAATCTTCACTGCCCAAACTAGTTTCCTCTTAACATCTTGTGGAAACCATCCAAGTTCCTCATAAATTTCACAACGATGAACATGAAAATCCTTTCTAAGGATAAATTGGGCCAATCGATTGTACATTATATCAATTTTTGTCAATATATTTTTTGTGGCAAAGCCATATACATGGTTCCCAGACTCGAGTACTGGAATAAGAAGTTGATTTACTACAATTTTCCACATATGTTTGTTCATGCAAAAACTTGAGCATCTAAACGCCCCCAATCTTTTATTTATTTTTGAGATTGTGTCAGTTATATGATAATCAAATCTTAGGTTCTGGTCTACCCATACCCCTAAATATTGGTATTCTGATACTTGAGATAGAACTTCGTTTTTTATAGTTTTTATCTCCACTACATGTTCATTTTTCCCAGATTTTTTACCACCGTTAACAAAAAACATAAATTTAGTTTTTTTACTATTTACCACCAGTCCTGAGTTTGTCAACCACGTACATAATTCTCCAAAATCTGCCTGTAATTTTACCTCCATAATCTGGGGATTTTTTCCACTAGCAATCAACAAGGTGTCATCAGCATATAAATGTATATCAGAACATTTCACGATATCTGCCAAATGATTTATGTATATCAAAAACAATGTAGGCCCCAAAATGGAGCCTCAGGGCACCCCTCTCAGAACCATAGCTTTATTAGATAAGTAACCATCAACGAACACCTGTTGGGTTCTACCCTGCAAATAAGATTTAAACCAAGCACATGACTACTTAGACAATCCCATGTCCATCATTCACCCTAAAAATGTCTCATGGGACACAGTATCAAAAGCCTTGGATAAATCCACGAACACTGCACCCACCGGCATTGTCTGTTGATATATTTAAACAACATGTTAAACCAAAATTACATGAATATCTTTGTTACTAGTGGTTTATAATATTTATATTGATCCTGAATTTAAAATCTACTGGCATCTATGCTGTCTGTTTTGTAAATTACTAACTTATAAGATATATATATATATATATATATATATATATATATAGTGGCATGGTAGTGCCACTATAGTTAGGGTTGAGTACCCCATTTAAGGTTAAAGTGTGAAATTTTGCAGCTTAATAACTTTGCCACCAATGTGAATGACGGATTGCTTTGAATTTGGCAGGCACGGCAGTATCAAAGGCCTCTGGATCTGCTACGTTTTTTACTGGTCAGATATACAGCTGTGGAGCTATAAAGTGCAATAGAAAGTCATATTTACGCTTTTTTGTGCATTCTTTGCTCACACCTACAGGTTGCACGGTTTGTGTGATAGGTCCAAAAGCTTCAGGGAACATGCGGTTGGGGTCTCCAATGTGCCTTTCAAAGATTTCATGAAAAAATATTAAATGGTTCAAAAGTTATTCAAAAAAAAAGTTTCCCATTATAGTCAATGGGAAAAGTTAACAAAAAGTTTGACAGTGTCGCAAATGCAGATTTTAGTGTTGCAAATGACTCCTGTAGTGTCATGAGTCAGCCATTTTTTTTTCAGTTACTGGTCACAGAAATGTTTGGCATTTAAATTTGGGAACCCTCTAGGGACACAATTCTTTTTGTTTTCACCTAGTCGAGCCCTGAGGATGCTAGCCATGTCTTTTTTTTTTTGGGGGGGGGGTTAAACACCCCAGAAATATGTTTTTCAAATTTTTATAAACTGTAGTGTTGCAAAGTAGTGTCGCACTTGCGACACTTTCATGATTTTTTTTGTGAAAGTGTCGTGATTTGCAACACTACTTTGTGACACTATGCCCAAAGGAATAGGAAACGTTTGCCACCCTGCTACAAAAGAATGGTTTGGTCTTTTGGGCTGAAATTTGGAGGGAAGAAAGCCAACATCCCACAGATGTGCCTTTTGATGGTTTGGTGACAAAATATTAGAGGGCTGCAAAGTTACAGTACTCCAAAGTTGACTATTTTTCCCATAGACATGGTGTCCGCTGCGCCTTTCAGGGCCTGTATCTCAGAAGTGCTTCAAGATATGGACTTTTCGTCAGAAAATTGCTTAACTCCCTCCTAGGGGGCTAAATGCAAAACTAGTCAGGAAAGTCATAAATTATATGAATTTTTAATTTTTTTTTCTACGTCATACGGTTCCTGTGATATAAGCAATTTAGTATTCCAAGTGTTCATTTTCTGCTCTGAGGCCCATTATTATGCATACATTCTTTGTATTCACTGTGTTTCTCAATGCAACTTTTGGGGAAATAAAGGGTGTGCACTTCCGTTACTGTTACAGTTAGCGTTTCCACTTGCGTTTCCATACCTGTTTGCATTAGCGTTCCCGTCTATGCCACTGTGTGTGTTATCCTTTGCATTTTCATTTGTGCTTGTGTTTGCATTACTGTTATCATTTG
This sequence comes from Neoceratodus forsteri, assembly GCA_016271365.2. NCBI lineage: Eukaryota > Metazoa > Chordata > Ceratodontiformes > Ceratodontidae > Neoceratodus > Neoceratodus forsteri. The sequence goes on along the minus strand of CM057449.1, from coordinate 1,695,611,016 downwards.
CATTTCCATTACTGTTTCTGTTTGCATTTTGTTTTGCATCACCGTGTGCATTACCATTTGCGTTTGCGTATGCGCTTCTGTTTGCGTTTGCATTTGTGTTTCCTTTGGCATCATCGTTGGTGTTACCATTAACATTTGCATTTTCAATTGCAGTACCATGACCATGTGTGTTACCATTTGCGTTTCCATATGTGCTTGCGTTTGCATTTCCGTTTGCGTTACTATTTGCTTTGGCGTCATCGTTGCTGTTACTGTAACTCTTTGCATTTGCAATTGTGTTACCATTACTGTTTGCGTGTTCTTCACCATTTGCATTTCTGTTGGCCTTAGCATTTGTGTTTTTGGTTGCATTTCCGTTGTCGATTGCATTACTGTTTCCTTCTGCAGCGCCGTTGCCTTTACCATTTGCATTTCTGTTTGTGTTTGTGTTACCATTTGCATTTTTCTTACCGTTTGCATTTCCATTTGCGTTAGCATTTACATTACTGTTTTTTTTACCATTTGTGCTTCTGTTGCCGTTAGCATTTGCGTTACCATTTGCGTTACCATTTCTGTTTTCATTAATGTTTGCGCTTGCGTTTCTCTTACCGTTTGTGTTATCATTTACATTTGTGTCACCATGTGCATTACCATTTGTGCTTAGGTTTGTGTTACCGTTAGCATTACTATGTGACAAAAAATCACATGGTGGGTTGGGCCCCGCACTCCCACCACCACATTCCATTCACTATTTATAGTGCTCATTCTCAAAAAGAAGGGAAATTCATGGCAAAAAACTCTGTTTAATGCATCAGTTAGGGTTGTTCCACAGCAACAAAAGTGAGGAAATTTGGTGTTAGAGTTGCCACCCCTTGCACGCCAAGCCCACCCTGTCCCCACCAACAGGCATCAGGGTATGTGTTGGGGTCATCAGTCCTAACTCTTACCCCATCCCATGTGTAAACAAGCTGAGGTGGTGCAGTATTGGAGAATGGGGTGAGAGTTAGGACCAATGACCCCAACGCATACCCCAATGCCTATTGATGGGGACAGGGTGGGCTTGGGATGCAAGGGGTGGCAGTCCTAACACCGAATTTCCTCACTTTTGTCACTGTGGAACAACCCTAACTGATGCATTAAACAGAGTTTTTTGCCATGAATATATATATATATATATATATATATATGCATTTTAGTCTTTATTCCTGTGCTGAAATTTACTGTTGTAATTTTGTCTTGCCTAATCGAAGAGTCACAAAGGAATAATCACACTTGGCATTCACACACCAGCACAATTTATTGCAAGCAAAAGATAATTACACTCCATTTAGCAGCAATGTCACTATCAGCATTAATGATTACACTTTAGCATTCATTCATTAGCAATATTACTATCAGCATTAATATATACTTCAATTAAGCAAAACATGATACATCACCGATTCTATGCTACATCCAAGCCTTTTCCCAGTAGTTGGGGAAGCCCCTAATCATTTCACAGCCTGGCCAGGAGTCTTGAACCGGGAAAAGTTCCACAGCGATCGTGCCACCCTGCAGATGAGGCTTCCAACCAGGCATTGAGAAAGCTACATTTATATCTTATTCTATGCTAAATAACTGTGCAGCCTTCATAGTGTTGTTTAGCACATTCTAGAAGCTGGCCGGGCTCCCAGGATGCTGCAAATTCACACCATAAGGACTGCTCAGAATTCCCTACACCTGCTAGGTCACTGTGCTCCAAACACTGGCCGGTGCCTAGAACACTATGAGCTAAGCAGAAGTTTAAACAAAACTACAAAACAGGTTGCCTGATAATATGCAACCTTCAAGTCAGCAAAATACACTGTCTGAAGCAAAACATAATAATGAGGCTATCTAAAGAGCAAGACACCAATTAAATGAAGCAGCATGTAAAATGGAGTCACACAATACAAAATGGAGTATAAAATGACATACATTACATGAAATAGCATACAAAATGGAGTAACAATAATCAACATATTATACTATCACTACATTCGGTCCTTTGATTATTGTGAATACGATTTGTATGATATTGGTACCATAGCAAAATTACTACGAATATAACATGATAAGTAACAAGTCCAAATAAGCAACATAATTGTCACTACAGCAATGATTATGATAGGATGTATCAGAATATTTAACACTTTTTTGTAGCTGATGGAGACCATCCTGTAAAAACATCCCACCAATAATGAGTAGTCTCTTGTTGAATCTTGGAACTTAAATCAATCATTTTATTTTTAACTATCGTAGTTTGCACCTGACTTTGCACTAATGATTTATTTCTTATTGCCAAATGAGCCTGCATTACATCTGTTTCCTGAATTATCTGTTTAATTTTATTTAATGAGATACTCAATCTTGATTGATCTAAAATATTGGGCTGCCAATACAAAATAAGCTTCTGCTCATTATCAGGGATCTGTGCATTTTACTGTGGTGGATGACATTACAATCCAGTGATTACTAGGAATCCATGATTTGAACACGGTCCTCCACACATATTCATTATTACTCATTAAATCACTCTGGGCCTTATTTCTTTGCATTATAGAATACATATGTCGCATTGTGCATTCTGTCCAATCAATAAATTGTGAAATATTTTCTGCTACTCCCATTCCCCATACCTGTGAAGCATTAAATAACTGCAAGAACTCAAAATCATAATTCAAAGTTAATCTTTGGGGTAAGAAAACAGTTGGCATCCATTGAGCTTGTAAGTTAATTAAGCTAAATACATCAATTCCTACTGCCTGAAGCCTGTTAGTCAGTGTTTCTATATCAACACTATTTAAAATTCCCATGCCTGCCCTGCTCCACCTAATAGCGTATCATACCAAGCTCTTTTATATTTGCATTTTCTACTAAACATAAACGTTATGTTAAAATGGATTACATTTTCTGATACGCTGCACTACTGATGTACATGTGGATGGAACCTTAACTATACTATCATTGCTAAAATACAGGATGATTTTTCAACACTGTAATGTGATCTGCCCAAGTAGTTCTATTAGTTATTGCAGTAGCATTCATGCAGAATAACGGTCTATGTCAATCAAAGTAATACTTGCATTGAAAATGTCTGTTTGATTCATGCAGCAATCAAGTCTATGTTTGTACAGTCACCATGCAACTATTCGGTAAGTTGCAGCATCTAATAAACAGTCTGGTTCTGTAATTTAATCCAATTTGTGTCCTGCATAGGTTGGACATATAATCGTCCTGCCATTGTCTCAACTGGTTTCCAAATGTTCACATCTGGTGAAAAGTAATGTTCACTATAGGACATCCTTGGTTTTCAGGGCAAGTAAGTTGTCTTGCACCCGTAAACTGGTGGAAGATTTCCAACCCCATTGTACAAGTGGGTCGTCAAGCTTCAATATTCTTCCACCTGGGGTAATAGGCTTTACCAATGGACCGTGAGAGAGTGTTATTCCTTTTAGAATCCATTGAAGAACCTAGAAAATACACAGACTGATTATTCTCGAAGATAACATGTGTTCGCTGGTACATATTCCCATCTCTTTCCTGACCTGATAATTAACACTGTGTTGTCTCGTCCGTGGCTATCACCTCAGCTGGTTCAGGAGGGCCATTTGGGTTTGTAACCCATATTTTGGCACCACTGTTATAACCTCCTGTAGATCTAAAACCTTTATCTCCCTTGCTGTTAAGAGTGTGGGGGCTTGTCCCTTTATAGGGGTCACTTTGTTAACTGGAATAATTAACAATTGAGCCACTCTGTCATACTGTTGAATTAACAGATTTTGTTCTCTACTATTCAACAAAATTATTTTCACTTCTCCTTGGTAATCACAATCAATCACCCTCCCAAAATTTGTATTCCCTTGAGGGCTAGTTCTGATTTAGGTGCTATCCAACCAAATGTCTAGGTGGAATTTGTATTCCAATACCAGTTTCTATCACTTGAATGTTTCTGCTGTTTATTCTGTATTCTTGAAGGGCATGTAAATCAAGTCCAGCAGCTTCTGGGGTTGCCCTGCAAGGAGACAGAGCTCCTGTGTAATTTCCCAATATAACACTGTTTCTGTAGTTGAGTAAGCCTGCACTTGCAAATTAGGAGTTATCATTCGCATTAAGGGGTCTCAGATTCTCCAATTGGTCTATTATTTAAAATCTGTAATGCTTCATGCAAATTCTCTTCCATTTTCGTAGGTTCTCCCCCAATTTCCTAAACTGTTCTTTCAACAATCCATTCATTCTCTCAATTAACCCTGCTGCCTGGGGTAATAAGGGATGAAATACCCACTGTATGTTATGGGCTTGAGCATAAGCTTGTACCATTTTCCCCTAAATGGGAACCATTGTCACTTTGTATCTGCAAGAGTATTCCATAGTACAACATAATTAAGTTAATTGCCTTAATGGTGTTTTTCTGTGTAGCTTGTTTACAAGGGTATGCCAATAAATACCCTGAATATGTATCTACAACTGTGCAAGCATATCGACATCCTCCACTAAGGGGTAGAGGTCCAATGCAATCAATCTGCCAAATTTGTCCTGTAATTTTCCCTCCCAATTGTCCTTTCTCACAATATGAGGGATTGGTCTTTGTTGCCCATGTTGGCATATAGGACACTGAGCAATAACAGTTTTAACCAAATCCAATGTTAGGGTACACCCTACTATATGCCCACCTGTAAGTGGCTTTTCTCCCAAATGTCCACATTTTTGATGTGCCCATTTTGCCAGCCCTGATAACTGCTGACTTTGAGTTTCTTCAATATCCACTGGAAGAATCTTAGCTTTTCATCTGCAATAGAATTATACCATCGTTCTAGTGTATCTGAAGCACAATGAGCATCAACATGAAATACAGTGGTCTGAGTATTTTGCACCATAGTCCATATTTCCTGCCACAGTTCTTTTCCCCATATTTCTTTCGAATAAATTTTCCACTCATCCTTAGCCCAAGTGGGCAGCCAGGTTGTTAAACCATTGGCTACAGACCATGAATCAGTATAAATATGACATGTACTGGGTTTTCTTGTCTCAAAGCCTGATATACTGCATACAACTCAGCATATTGACTGCTTTTCCTTCTCCTGATGTTACAAAAACTTTTCAGTGTGTGGACAATAAGCTACTGCTTTCCAGTATCTCCTATTTCCCACATATTTGGCTGGAGCCGTCTGTAAACCATACATGTGCTCAGTCAGAAACGGAAGCTCATCAAAAGGTTGCCCCATTTCACAGGTGATTCTTGAATTTCAGGCATTTTTCCTCAACCTGTTCTCCTCTAGAGGAATTTCAGCTACCTTCTCATGGAGGGCTGCTATTCCCAATTCCTACCTTTGCTCGATCCTGAATATACCATTTCCATTTGATAATGCTAGCTTCCTGAGCATGTCCTATTTGTGAGTTCTAGGGGAGCTTTTACCCATTGCATAATGGGTATCTCTGTCTCAATGCTACCTCATGACACACTGTCATTTGTTCTGTCTCTATCAGAGCCCAGTAGCATGCTAGTAGTTGTCTCTCAAAGGTGAGTATCTGCTACCTACCTCTGGGAGTTTTCTATTCCAAAACCTAGTGGCACTTTCTGTCTCCTTGCTTCTGCCACAAACTCCAGTTTGCATACTGCCCAGTTACGGACACATTTAATTCTACCTCCCCTCCTACAGGGGCCAAAGGTCTAAGGCTTGCTGCACTGATTCCTTAGCCTTATCAAATGCTTTTGTTGCTCATCCCCATTCAAACTCGTATTTTTTCTGGTCACTTTAATAAGGGAGCTAGTATTTGCCCTAAATGGGGTATATGCTGTCGCAAAATCCAAACAAACCCACAAATCTTTGTGTTTCAGTTTTGTCTTGTGGAGTCAAAAGTCCAGTATTTTCTGTCGCCTTGGGCAATATTTCTCTATGCCCCTGTTCCATTGAATTCCCAAAATTTTACTGTTTGGGAAGGACCCTGTACCTTGTCTGGATTAATTTCCATCCTTTCTTCCTCATATGATCAATGGTCTCATCTAGTAACTGTTGTATTTTTATCTTGATCAGCCCCTGGATCAAGATATCATCAATGTATTGAGAAATCTGCATGCCATCTGGCAGCTTCAACTCATCCAGTGTTCTGCCACCATCTGGTGGCAGAGGGTATATACATATCCCTGAGGTAATCTAGTGAAAGCATATTGCCCCCCTGCCATGGTGAAGGCAAATCATTCCAAAACTTTTCCTCAATCGGAATAGTAAAGAATGCATTAGCTAAATCAGTAACTGCATACCATACCCCTTTGTGCCTTTGTATTTTGCTCTATCAGGGTGACTGGTGTCTGGACGGCAGCCGTCAATGAAAAGTGTACTGTTCAATTCCCTATAATCTACTGTCATCCGCCATGACCCGTCACTTTTCTTGACCGGCCACACAGGATTGTTCCAAGCTGTTGTTGTGGGTTTAAGCACTCCTGCCTCTAATAGATCTTTAATAGTGGCAGTTATCTCCTCATGCCCTCCTGGTATTCTATACTGTTTCATACAGATAATTTTTGTAGCAGGTGGAATGGCTACTGGAGGCATCTGCACCTTCCCCACTACTACTGGTCTTGCTGAAATGTAAGGTTTTACTCAAATTGATATTGTCCATCAGACAATTGCAAAGTCATCCCTTTAGTATGTCTATTCCTATAATGTATTCCGAATCGAACAATCATTACACAATATTTTTCTCCGGGGCAGCTGACCTATTTTCATTTCAAAATGGTCTGCACTGCCTCAATTTGTTTACCTCCTAATCCTGTAATTACCACTCGCTGACTTTGTGTTTTGCTGGGTTCCCATAAATTAATGAGGCCTCTGCCCCAGTGTCAATTAAAGCGCGTTCGGGTGAGCCACTTTTCAATTAATTTCAATTCTACATGAGTCTAAAATCCTCCTGGCCCACCCCTTCTACTGGGCTCACTTCATTTCAGTCATATTTTTAGGTTTTTCAGTTGCTGCAACTCCCTAACTGGTACAAATCACTAGGATACAGATCTGCATATTCCTGCTCGTCGGGTGACTCAATGGATCCCTGAGTGGAGCCCCCCACCCCGGACATACTTTCATCATCAAACTCTGCCGGGGAGTAGTTGGACTTACAGACTCCCTGAAGAGACATGTACATCTGTCTTTAACTTTGAATTGATCTGCTTATTTACTCGCTTCTTAGTGTTCACCTCTTTTGTACATTTCCCACATATCAGGGGTACTGATCCCATCAATGTTTTCCTCACACCCCATCCTTTAAGAGAGCCAGAACATATCTCTCCTAGAAACTCGACCTCAGGATTGGACCGCTGTTTATCCTGTCCTGAAGAATCATATAAACTAGACCCCTTTGGGCCCCAATCTCCCAGTTCCCTAACTGCCGTATTGCCTCTTAGCACTACACCTACTGTTTTCCACGCCTGATTACTCAACAAAGTCATCATTACTGCCTTATATGCAGGTGGTGCAGTTTTGATAATCTTATTATGTACAGACACTGGCACAACAACTCTCATTAAATCAGCATGGTCTTCTGTGGAGACCTCAACTTTCATCATTTCCATTTTAATGTTTTGTATACAGTCCTTTAAGGTAAACCATGGTTTACTATCCTCCGGCAAATCACTCACCGTCGGATACTTGTGTTTGCAAGCCATAGCCACCACGTCCAGCATCGTGGCATAGCCCTGCCCCTGTATTCGGAGGGTCCAAATGCCTCCTTCACCACAGGGTCATAGCTAGTGACAGAAACCTAGGCATCAGTTTCATCTAAGCTTACTCCATCCGCCTGTGTCACACAACCTCACCAGCCATCTCAACAAACTCTCCCCCGGTGGTACCGCCCAGGAGGTCTGATACCTCCTGTTGAGAAAAATCCTCCACTACATCTCGATTCCTAGGATTTCCCTGATCCAACACTTCAGTACGCCTTCTAGACAATGGCTGTGCATGCAATATTGGAACCTTACGCCCTCAGCCTTTTCTTCTTTATCTGAGGCTGACCTTTCCTCATCTGTAGAAACCAAATATCTCCATCCTATGTTTCAGGATCCCAGTGGGCCCTGCCCTAGCTATTGCTAGGCTTACCTTTTTCCTACTAACTCTGCCCCTCCTCTTTTTATACTTGTACTGTGCCACTCGGACAGCTGCATTTTCTGCAACTGTCCGATAGGTATCCAATTTATTACTCAACAAATGATTTTGACATTGTAACATCACAGCTTTACTTTCCAAATCACAAACCTTTGGTTCCAACTCTGCCTTTTCACTAAGAAGTCCCACTACCTTTTCATTTATCTTCCTATAGGCAGACAATAAAATCCACCCCCTGCACCCCAAGGCAGCACATTCTTTCCCTTTTGCCACAGGCACTCTTTTCATACATGTAACAACATCTGCAGGCTCAGAATCCTTTAAACAGGATTCCCAGTGTTCACTCAACCCTGCACAAACATGACCACTCAGTGGCTAAATCAGCATAAGGTTGGTTTTCCCAACCAGGAATTTCCACTTGTGCACATGCAAATTAGACTCTTTCCTTTTAAACATTTTCACTTCACTTTAGTGTGTACTTTCCTTTATGAATCCTGCCGACCACGCCAAAATTGTCTTGCCTAATCGAAGAGTCACAAAGGAATAATCACACTTGGCATTCACACATCAGCACAATTTATTGCAAGCAAAGATAATTACACTTCATTTAGCAGCAATGTCACTATCAGCATTAATGATTACACTTTAGCATTCATTCATTAGCAATATTACTATCAGCATTAATATATACTTCAATTAAGCAAAACATGATACATCACCGATTCTATGCTACATCCAAGCCTTTTCCCAGTAGCTGGGGAAGCCCCTAATCATTTCACAGCCTGGACAGGAGTCTTGAACCGGGAAAAAGTTCCACAGCGATGTGTCCACCCTGCAGATGAGGCTTCCAACCAGGCATTGAGAAAGCTACATTTATATCTTATTCTATGCTAAAAATAACCGTGCAGCCTTCATAGTGTTGTTTCGCCACATTCTAGAAGCTGGCCGGGCTCCCAGAATGCTGCAAATTCACACCATAAGGACTGCTCAGAATTTCCTACACCTGCTAGGTCACTGTGCTCCAAACACTGGCCGGGTGCCTAGAACACTATGAGCTAAGCAGAAGTTTAAACAAAACTACAAAAACAGGTTGCCTGATAATATGCAACCTTCAAGTCAGCAAAATACACTGTCTGAAGCAAAACATAATAATGAGGCTATCTAAAGAGCAAAACACCAATTAAATGAAGCAGCAAGTAAAATGGAGTCACACAATACAAAATGGAGTATAAAATGACATACATTACATGAAATAGCATACAAAATGGAGTAACAATAATCAACATATTATACTATCACTACAAATTTATAATTGCTAAACACAGGAACACCTTGAAAACAGGGCCTTTTTTGCCTTATGGTGTAATATTTGTTTGTTCAAATATATGCCTGTATAAATAAAGTTGTTTTATTACTGCTACTATTTGCATTACCCCCACTTTGAATATCCACCCTGTCCTGCAAATTTGCAGCTCGATCTGCCCCTCTGCTATGCCCCCTACCACTATCTTTCAATCTGTCCCCTCTGCTATGCCTCCAACCTCCACCCTAGTCCTGCCCCTCCCCTCTTGCACTCTTCCCCCCAAAACTCTCCCAGCATCTTTACCCTCCTTTCTGTCCTCACTGGGTCTCTCCTTCCCTTCCTCTCTGGATCCCTCCTTCCCATCTACCTCCTCTGCCTTTTCCCTTTGTCTCTCCTTTTGCCCCTAACACTTTTCTCCCTACCCCCATACCCCTGTCCCCATCTTCTGTCTGACTGTTACCCCCTGGGCTTTCACTACTTCTTCTACCTCCTGCCCCTTCTGAAGAGCCCCTCCCTCATCATCCACCATTGAAGCCAGCACAGCGAACCTATTTCCTGACCCTGAACTTCTACCATTTGCTTCCCCCCTTGTGCTATTCCGAGATTCCCCTTCCTGCTTCTATACTCTTCTACTCTGTTCCTTATCCTCATCATTTACATTGGTTCTGTACTCCTGGTAGATGGCCATCCTGTTCCAGTTATGTCATTCCCTCCCCTAATCCTCACTTACTCACTTCCTAGCCACCATACCTCTGCCTCCAGCCCCCTTAGCTTGTGACAAATGGGACACCCCCCTAGCTTCCATAATGTGTCCATCCAGATAGCTGTCCCACAACCATTGCAACCCACTATTCTTCCCATTCTGGTTTACCTGAGGGCCTCTTGCCCTCTGTACCAGTCCCCCTTCCCCTGCTGCCAACCCCTCCCCTGCAACCCTATTTCCCATCTAGTGTAACTTTTGCTAGCATGCCACATTGTTGTTCTCCTAGTCCCCGCACCTGTGCCTCTATATTCTGTGCTGGAACCCCCTACACTGCAGCATACCTAAAAGCACAGATGAGTCCCTAAGCTCTAAAGTAACAGTTTCATCCCCTTCTAACAAATATTAGTGAGGTGCCCTATTGAACTCCCTTATATGTTGTTACCATAATCAGCTTTAGTATAAAGATCCCCAAGCAGGTGCTCCCATAAAAAGTCACAGTACCTTATGTGATTACTCCATTTAAAGTCACAGTACCGATAAAAGTCACAGTACCATTTGTACTAAGTATGTATTCCCAACTACTGCAAACCAGATAGCTAACTGTAAACCTTAGATTACCAATCCAGACAGTAATCAGTGATGCAGTGTCCAAAGTAAATGTGTATCCTATAATTTACCCTGATGTGTTTCTTGGTGTTGTTTGGGAGTGAGTGGCTCTCCTAGTCCTAACTCCACTCAGGAAGGTCTCCTCGTGTGATAGGCCAGGTTATGGATACATTGCAACCACCCTGGGGAGGTTGGGATGGGGGTGGGAGGGTTGGGAAACCCCTGGAGGTACCCAGAGACAATCAGTTCACCACCCCCTGAAATAGTCACCAATTTCTATGCACTTCACAACCTCAGGCAGCCAGAGAAATGTGTCAGAACCCACTTACCTTGCTGCTTCCTGCCGGTCGAGCCAAGCCCTGGTTCCCCTCTTGAATTATTTCCCCTGCTGGACAAAAGGCATAATTGGACTTAGCAGGCATCAGCATCCTGAAGGAGAGAAATGAGCCAAAGCAACACCTCCCTTCCTAAACCTATTGTACTCCTGGACCAAAAATCAAAACCCCAAAGCAGTTAATTTCAATTATATACCCAAAATATCAGCAGCTGAAAGAGAAAGCTAACACTAAACATTAAAAAGTTAAGTTAAAATGCACTCCACAGTAATCCATTGCATGACGAGTATAGAATCCTCCCTGCACCCACCACGCAGCTTAACTATCTATCCAGTTGTTGCCCATCCCCAAATGCATGCCCCCAGTACAATCTATACCTAACACCACTAAAATACAAGTAATAAATGTAAAAGTAAAATTGCACTTAGCTGATGGCAGACACCCCAATGCCACCGATGCCTGACCCCCCCCCCTGGCTGGAGAGTCCCTCTGCCTTGAATGAACTTGCAGTGCTCTGATGAACTGTGAGCCAACTAGTCTGGCTCATGAACAGGACTAGAAGGAGAGTAGGGATTCACCAGCTGGAGCTTGGTTGCCAGGATATTAACCCAACAGTGTTTGGCATCTGTGTCAGCTCACAGAGGGACAGAAGGTTTTACGGTGGGACCAAGTAACAAGAAGCCCTGCACTCTCCAAGGTCTAGGACCCATGCTAGAAAGTTACAAAGGTGAAAAATCTTTAGTACAAATAACAAATAGCATGTGGTGAAGAAAGCTGGCAGCATTACACCAGTCACCCTTGGTACTTCGACACAGGGTTCTCATCAGGGGGTTGGTCTCTGGTGTGAAACCCCCTTTCTTTCATACCCACAATTCACAAACCCCATTGATCAGAAAACAGTGAATTAAATTGGTTGCAGGCACTCTTGGGATTCAAACCTAGCTACATGAATACACAGCATTAACACACTCAAAACCAATCATTAACTTACATATTAAAAATATGGTTTAACATTAATGCGATGATTTAAATATCCTCAGAATGAATTAATTACAGTTTCTGATTCTTTAAATAGATGTACTTCACTATATATATATATATATATATATATATATATATATATATTAACATTCTGAGTACATTATATGTGAAACATCGCAAAAAGTGAATTAGCAAGAGAGCAATGTTACTCGGACAGTGATTGTTATAGATGAAATCAAATTAATAACTGCTAGTCATTAATTGCCTTAAGCCTTAAAAATGGCATTGAGTTCCATTCATAAAAATAAATGTTTTAAAATGAGAAATTCTATATATTTTCCTTTGTAGCAATCTGTCTAGAGTTCCCAAAGACTTGCTGTTTTACCTTGTTTAAGTAATGGAATTAATGACTGCTAGTTAATAATTATCACCATTCATAGGTGTGGCTTTAAGTCCCAATCCTTATTTAAGCCCTTAGGTCTCAGTGTTTTTATCAAAATATCCAATATGTTTCCTTTTGGAGTAGTTTGTCCTGTCTATTACCTCCTCTCCAGTCAGCACACACATGTTCTGTCACCATGAATTTTAAACCATCTGGATCACTATCATGAGCTGTGCAGAAATTTTTTGCCACCAGGAGATCAAGACTTAAATTTTTATATCCCGAATATGTTGTTGTATCCTAAAATGAAGTGTTCTAGTGGTTTTTCCTACATTTTAAATCAAGGGCACCAAAGCAGATACACTACCAATTCTGTGCCACAAAAAATAAAGTGTCTTATTTCCACTAGTTTTGCTACATACTGCACATTAAAAACCTTCTGAAAACAGTGTTTGCAGACACAGCACTTTCCACATCTGTATACTGCACATCCCAACTGGTTTTGCAGGGAGCCAGTTCTGTGAAACCAGATGACTTTGCATATTTGAAAATCTGCTATGTACTATTTTATCTCAAATGCTGGGGTCTCATTTAAAATAAATCACTGAACCATCTCCCACTACTGTTTTCAATTGAAATCACTAGTTAAAATTGGCCAGTACTTTTAATTATTGAACCTTTTTGTCCTGCAGCATTATTGTAATCAGTTACGATGCAGATTTTTTTTTCATTTTTGTGTGCAAGAAACATATTGCATCAGCTTTCTTTACAAGCAGGTTGTGGAGGCAAGGCAGTGTTGTGCCGAATGGCAGCAGCCCATTCTGGGGCTAGTCTCTGCCTCAGCCAATAAAAGAGCATGCCATCGATCACTGCAGTTAATGAGCAGGCCACTAGATCAAAGCAGGGAGTGCCCTGTCACTATGCAATCAGCTGTTTGTATGCGGGCTTCCCTGACTGCAGCAGCCAATTGCACAGTGCCATTATGCTGTGTTTCTGGAAGCCCCCACCTGCCCTTCAGTGTGCCTTCCTGATGAAACATTTCAGGAAATAAAAGAAAGCCAACCGGGGGTGCTCAATCCCCCTGTCAGCATGACCCCTTTCCTGATGATTTTGCCAATGGGGGAGCCCACTCCCCATCGGCATAATGCTGCCCCCCAATTTCTTGTGTGCTGAGGAGGTGCCCAGTCCCCCTCAGCTCTTGTTCCCCCCCAGCACTCAGTATGTGCCAATGGGGGTTCCCAATCCCCCGTCAGCTACAGTCCCCTCCAAAACACTTAAGTGGCACGCTGGGAGCCCACCCCAGTGTGTCAACATAAAATTTCCCTGAAAATAGAAAACTGTCCTGTGACTTTTTTTTTGTAAATAAACCTGTCAAAAAGATAACAGTCCTTCACTGAGTCCATGGCCCCTCACCAACAAGCGCCCACTCTTTGTGCACCCTGAATCCCCACACCCTCCCCTCACCCCATACTTACCTCCGGAGCCTGGTGCAGTGATCTTCGGTGGACCAGGAACACGTCTGCACTCTTCAAACTGACCATGGACTGAAGAAATGCTGGTAAGCTGTATAATGGCATAAATGGTTTTGTTTCCAACTTTGGCACATATCTCAGCCATTTTTGAGAATTTTTTCACCAAGTTTTCAACATGGGGTTCTTGGGACCCCACCTCATGAACTTAGTCACTGTCATTTTGTTATTCGGTCCCAAAAGGTGATTTTGTGGTCACTGTGTGGAACCACCTTTCAGGACTGATTAATGAAATGACAGGGTCACAGTTCAAGAGGTAGGTCCCCAAAAACCCTATGTTGAAAATTTGATGAAAAAATTCCCCAAAATGAATGTTTTATGAGCGTGCATTGTGCAGTTCCTTCACACACTCGTAGGTTTGAGCATTTTTATTATTTTCACTCCAGATATTCAGCATTTCCATTTTTACCACACCTCCTCATGAACAATACAACTGTCATGTTTCACATATCACCTGAAATGTGTTTTTGGACATGTAGTGCACAGTGGTGTGGTCGGTGTGTGAAATCAATGTTCGGGACAGATTAAAAAAATCACAGTGACACTGTTCATGAGCAGAGGTCTTAAACGGCTATGTTGAAAATTTGGTGACAAAGGTCCATAAAATGACTGTGTTACGAGCATGCATTGTGCAATTTCCATGCACCCTGGTAAGTTCACAAATTCATAATCTTTTCATTCCAGATTTTCAACATTGGCATTTTTCCACACCTCCTTATGAACAGTACAGCTGTAATTTTTCACACCCTGGCTGAAATGTGTTTTCACACTTCCAGCGCAGAATAGCATGGTCGCTGTGGGAAATCAGTGTTCAGGATAGATTAAGAAAATCACAGTGACACAGTTCATGAGCGGAGGTCCCAAAATTCCTGTGTTGAAAATCTGCTTTAAAAAATCCCAAAATGAATTACATTACGGGTGTGCGTTGCACAGTTTCTACGCACACTCATGACTTCACCAGTTTTCTTTATATTTTCATTCCAGATTTTTAACATTGCCATTTTTAACACCTCCTCATGAACAGTACAGCTGTCATTTTTCACATTCTGTTCGAAATATGTTTTCGCACCTGTGGTGCCAAATGCTACAGTTGCTGTGCAAAATCACCTTTTGGCTAATGAACTAATAGTGTCTCTGTTCATGTGGTGGGATCACAAAATGCCCATGTTGAAAACATGGAGTAAGAATACCAAGACACGCTCAGGGTGTTAGGGTTTTCGACCATAGTGCCCTACCCTGTAAGGACTGACAGGCATCAGGGATATGACTTGGGATTGTCAACAGTAATGCTCATGTCATTCCACCCCCACCCACACCCTGCAGCCAGTGGCATGCATCGAGGTGCGCCTTGGACTCTTTGGCCCCAGAGTTCATCCCATTCTCCTATACTGCACCCATTTCAGCATATTTCCTTATGGAATGAAGTGAGTAAAGCCTGAACACCCAAGGTACACCTTGACACTTGTCAGTGTCTGCAGGGTATGGTGAGGTGAAATGTCATGACCGTTCTGGATGACGACCCAAAGGCACACCCCAATGCCCGTCCATCTCTGCAGGGTGGGGTTGGCATCAGTTCAATACTTTATTGACATTACTATACTGCATGGGCCTGATTCTCATAGGGGCCTGCATCTGGTGGAAGCAGCGGCAAACAGCAGCTTGCACCAATGCCTGGTGCACCAGGGACCCTGCACCTGATTCAGGTACAGGAGGGGTCCCAACGGCTAAGTTCCCACACTTGTGCTGACTGGAGCCCTGCGGCAAACCCCTGGCACACCACACAGGTCCACCGCAGGCCACCAGAGACTAACACAGGACCCCAGTCCCAATAGGTAATGGGCATGTGGACCCAACCTGGTGGGCCAGTGTCCCCCACCATGTTTGGTGCAATTGTCACCTGGCCACGGAAGTGAGTGGTGGGATGTGCCAGGCGCAGTCGAGACTGGTGTTTGGGGGAGTTAGACACCACCTGCTGAGGCATGGGTGGGCACTGTACCACCATAAGTTGGTGCTGTTGTAGTGCCAATGGGGAAGGCATCGGGGTTCGGGGGAGCCGCAGCTAGTATGGGCAGCATCAGGACGGGGGACCAAAGGGGACAGACATAAGGAGATAAAATCATAATAAAAATTGTGAGACCTTCACCAGCTTTCCAAAATGCTTACCAGTAAAAGAACACTCTATGAAGTTTTTCAATGGCAACACAATCTGGTGAGCCCTCTGTCTGCTATCTGACACCAGGCATCAACCAGCATAAAATTGCCTAAAGAAGGCACTGTGGTCATGTGGTTACTGAAATACTGGAGATTACAGATTTATAAGAACAAAAGAATATCACACGGAAGCTGGCACATGTGCCTATAGCAGCTACCTCCTGCTTCTCAGTAGTTGTATTTATACCCTTGAGGATCTTGAAAGTTTCTCATATCCCCTCTTTCCCTCCTCTCTTCCAGTAAGTGCATATTGAGGTTCCTTAATTTCTCCTCATAAGTCTTGTGTTGCAAGCTCTGTACCATCTCATTCACCCTTCTCTGGACCATCTCCAGCCTGTTAATATCCTTACGAAGGTGCAACCTCCAGAACTGCACACAGTACTCCATGTGAGGCCTGACCATGGTTTTATATAATGGCATCACTTCCTCCCTCCTTATGCTGGTGATACCACTGCATATGCACCCCAGCATGTCACTGGCCCTCCCAGCTGCCTTACCACTTTGACATTTTCAGGTTATCTGAAATAAGAACCCCCAGGTCCCTTTCCTTCTTTGTGAGTGTCAGCAACTCCCTCCCCCCATCCTGTAGCTTTCCCCAGGGTTTCTGTGTCCCAGGTGCATAATTTTGCACATTTTTGAATTAAACTTCAGCTGCCAGTCCTCAGACCATTTTTCAAGCTTCCCCAAGTCCCTCCTCATTTTCTCCACCCCCTCTGGGGTATCCATTGTGTTACAGATCTTGGTGTCATCTGCAAACATGCAGACCTTTTGCTTCAGCTCTTCTGTAATGTCACTAATGAAGACATTGAACTGGACTGGCCCCAGGACCAATCCCTGCAGCACCCGACTGGTTACCCCCTTCTCCCAGACTGCACCCCGTTTACCACCACTCTCTGCCTCCTGTCTGTTAGCCAGTTTCTAACCCAGTTTACCACCCTTTCCCCCATGCCCAGCCTACCCAGCCAGTTTATCAGCCTCCTTTGTGGGACGGTGTCAAAGGCTTTGCTGAAATCAAGGTAAGCGTTGTCCACTGCCCTACCCTGATTTACTTCCTTTGTCACCCAGTCAAAGAGATCAATCAGATTTGTCTGACATGACCTCCCCACTGTGAATCCATGTTGCCTATGGTCCTGGGCTCTGATGGCTTCTAGATGCCCCACTATCCTTTCTTTAAGCAATGTCTTCATGATCTTCCCCACTACTGAGGTGAGGCTGACCAGCCTATAGTTCCCCACCTCCTCCCTACTACTGGATTTGTATAGAGAGACCACATGTGCCCTCCTTCAATTCTCTGGTACCACCCCTGTGTTGAATGACTCAGTGAACATGGTTGCCAGAGGTACTGCTATCTCCCTTCACAGTTCTCTTAATATCCTTGGGTGTATGCCATCTGATCCCATTGCTTTGTCCACCTTCAGTTTAGTCATCTCCTGCAGGATTCTTCTGCCTGTGAATGCACTATTGTCCACCTCTTCACGTATTTTCAATTGCTGTACTGCTGTGGCCCTTGCCCCTCCCCCTCTTCTGTGAATACTGAACAGAAAGACACAGTGGATGTCTTTGGGGGGGTACATGACAGTTCTTTGGCATGGTACTATCACTTCAAAATACCTAAACAGCACATATAAGCAAGCAACATTCAGCATTGACAAATGCTTGTTGTTTTTATTCTTAGGTACCAATAGTTGCTCTCTCTGAAACTGTGCCGCTTTCATAAACCTATCCTGGATATCTTTTTCCTGATAATCTCTGTCTCTAAAATGTTTTTTTTTAAATCCTCAGCCTGCTGCATAAAATCTTCTTTATTTGAAGAATTTCATTTTAATCTGATAAATTGTCCATATGGAACTGATGTTATAAGTAAATGTGAGTAGGCACTTTCTGCCCGTAATACCTGTAATCTATTTGTTGCAGTGTCTTTTCTAAAGGTTTTTGTTACCACCATTTCTCTGGCCTAGCTGTTAAAGTTTTATCTAAAAAATCCAACACTGTGTCACTAATCTGTGCTGTAAATCTAAAACCAAATTCACTGATGTTTAACCAGTTAACAAATTCTTTTGCTTCCTCTAGATTGACTTTCCATACGCAGACCACGTCATCAATAAAGTGCAGTTACTTGATGATGTGGTCTGTGCAGGAGTTTCTGCTACCATTTTGAACTACTGTTTTCTCCCAATAACCAAGTAGAAGATTGGCATAAGAGGAGGCCATAGTGGCCCCCATTGCTGTGCCCTTGTTTTACAAGAAATAATTACCATCAAACTCAAAACAGTTGTGCATTAGTACAAACTGCAAAGCTTTTATCACAATATCAATGGGTATTTCATTGTGTTGTGGGCAGCTGTGTAAAAAAGATTCACTTGCTCTCAAACCTTGTTGGTGGTCTATTGAGGTATACAAAGACTTTGCATCTGTACCTATCCTGAGATAACCATTTTTCTATTCAAGATTATTAATCCATTCAGCAAATCCACGGTATCACTTAAGTAAGATGATAAACCTTGTGCACACAGTTATAAAAAGAAATCAATGAATTTACGGAGATTGTAAGTCAAAGAGTCGATCCCTGAGACTATTGGTCTTCCCAGTGGGTTTAATAAATCTTTATGAATTTTAGATAAAATACAGAATGTTGCTGTTCTAGGAGAATTATACCACCTGAAATTGAATTCGGTCTCAGAGATTGACTCTTTCTCTAAAGCTGACTGTAGTACAAAATGAAGCTATTTTTCTATCCATTTGTTGGATTCACTGTTAAACCTATATAATTGACTGTATTGTTAAGTAACTCATACACTTTGCTAACATAAAAAGCTTCTGACATGCAAACTATGTTTCCACCATCAGCTTCTTTAAAGACAATTCCCTGATGTTTTTTATTCATCCAGCACTTTTAATTCATCAGTTGAGAAGTTTTTACATCTACTGTATAGTGACCCAAACCTTGCAATGAATGCTCTACTTCAGCAGTAACAGTTTTTTCAAAGCTTGTAATCACATTGTTATTAATTTGGGGGCAGAAACCAGATTTAGATCAGAAAAGGTGATTTCTCGGTTCTCCAAAACTCAACTTGTTCTGATTATCTGACCCATCACCAGCCTCTTCTAATCTTTCAATAATATTTGCATTAGTTAGTAAAGCTGATATATCATTTCATTTAATGTATCAATCAAAATATGATTAGAGTCCATTGTTTCTGAGTTCTCATCAATTACTTCAAGAACATAATCCGTATCTTCAATTAATTCATTATGTTGCATTTCTTCTTGTTGATTAACTAGTTGAGTGTCACAAACACTGTTCTAGTTGCTAAAGTGCTCTTTGAAGCATAATCGACAAAAAAAACTTGAACAAATCAATTTGTATCTTCAACTCATCCGGTCCTTGTTCTAGTGCACATTTCAGTCTCTTCTTGAGAAGTGATACTGTATTATGTGCTTCAGTTAATTGGTACTCTGATAGATTTATGACCTCTTTCCCTTTATTCAACCTGACTACTGTCTTTGTTTGCAATGCCTTACCCTCCTCGCTTTCTGTTTTTTGTTGTTGTTGTTGTCTTGATTGAAATCCTTGTTGGCCATTATCAATTCTTTGTTGATTATTAATAGAAAACTGACTCTGCTGGCTGATTGTCTAGAGGTGCTTTCACTGGACATAGTACTTTCATCTCTGGAGACACTTTCAACTTCAGAATAGGTTGCCACAGCCTGCTTTGGTGAGTTTTGACATTTTGTGGAACTAGCCTATTGCAACTAGTAGATCACTTTCTTTTACTCCATGAAAAGATTTCACCTTCCTGATAAACTGGACAGAGATGCCAATGGTTATGTTGTTTTCTACTTATTAAGTCTGCTTCATGTTTGTCCAATTTCTACTTTAGTTGAGAGTCCAGTTCATTAAATAGATGATAGTTTACAAATGTTGCCAAGTCTTTTTTTAATTTCAGAAATAGTTGCAGTAATCTCTTGATGTTTAATTGTATCTGAGGCTGTACTCAGTTTAGTAAAAGTCATTGTACACTCAGATGCTGCTTTTTCCAATGTCTTCTTTAATTTAAATTTGTCTAGTCCTCTTGGGGGGATTTTAGTTATTCTTATTCCCTGGGGCACTTGCTGAATTTCTACATACTTTTCTAGGGTAATAATATTACATGTCAAATTCATCTCTTGAAACAAGGTTCTTTCTAGTTTAGTGTATAGTTCTTTAACTTTGCCATCCCTACCTGTTGTGGATTCTAAGGGTGCAGTCACTTTATTGTTCACTGCTTGCTGTCTTGTATTCAAATCATCTGTTGCTGCCAGACAAACTGGTTGAGCTTCTCTTCCACTCCCACCTGCTATGGTGCTTCATGAGTTCAAAGTACTGATCCTAGGATTCAGTGGCTGGTTGTTCACTTCACCTGGTGATCCAACTGAAAGGCACCATAGACTAGAGGAATTCACCGTCGTGTAACTGAGGACTTTGCCAGCACTCAAAAAACAAGAAAACAGTGCACAGGTGCTATTGAGGCTCTGGGTATTGAGGCAGGTCAGTCAGACCATAACCAAAAACAAATAGCAAGAAGGCCCACACTCTCCAAGGGATCAGCCTCACACTAGAAAGTTACAAATATGAAAAATCTTTATTTAATAAAAAAAGGAATAATGCCTGACAGGGTGTGTAGTATGCTGGGATAACATCTCACCATGGGTGGTTGGGTCTGAGGCCACAGGTAGAGGGCATCCAACACCCAAGAAGGGATGTTATTCCAGCATGACACTCACCCTGGAGGGACATTATTCCCATTATACAATGGCTTGTTGTTTTATACAGAATAAAAAAAATAATTTTAAAGAATGTTTTTGTTAGTGTGTAAAAATATTTGTGTTTCCTAAGAGAAAATGTAAACAATGCTAGAGTAACAATGCTAATGCAAACAATGCTAGAGCAACAATGCTAATGTAAACAATGCTAAAGCAACTACGCTAAGCAAACGATCAGCTGGGATGTTATGCCAGGATAACATCCCTGCTGTGATGTCCAACTGACAAATCAGAAGCCAGGATTCTTTCTTGCCATTGTATAATAACAAATAACATGTGGTGAAGAAAGATGGCAGCATTACACCAGTCACCCCAGCGCTTTGACACTGGGTCTTAGTCAGGGGTGGGTCTCTAGTTTGAAACCCCTCTCTTATGTACCCACAATTCACAAACCCCACCAATCAGAAAACAGTGAATTTAATTGCTTGCAGCCACTTGTGGGATTCAAACCGATCTACATGAATACACCGCATCAACACAATCAAAACCAATCATTAACTTACACATTAAAAACATGATTTAACATTAATGCAATGATTTAAATATCCTCAGAATGAATGGGACCTACTCTTGTTACAAGATCATCCAACCAGGTGATTGGTGTCCTTCAGGTCTGGTTTGAGGACTCCTGCTGTACAGTCGTGGGTGGTGTGAGTACCCACAGATATCGCTCAGTCTTATTTCCCTATATGATTGTTAATACTGGTTGCTTATATTTTGTTATTAACCTTGTATTGAGAGAGTTGTTTATGACCAACCCTGCAGTGAGAGAGCAGTGTTAGTATTTAATTAATTTTATGGTTTGAGACTATTGGACAATTTTCTTTAGTGAGAGCAGAGAAATCTTTCAAAATCTCTAAATTTATGGTTACAGTATCAACATGTAATTTCCCTAATTTGGACTACGTTGATCTTTAAGTTAAGAACTCACCTGTTGTCTGGCACCTGACTTGTATTTTATTTAATTGGATGTTATTTATCTACAATTTACAAAGAGTCTTATTTTATTATGAATTGGACTTCAATGTACTCTGCTTATTACAGTCATTGGTTATTGTTCATTGAGGTGGGTTGTGGTTGTGTGAGTGGATAGGGAAGGTTGTGTGTGTGGAGTGATGTTGTTTTACTTGTATTTGTGATTGACTGCATGTGGTTATAGGATTAGTGTGAGTGAGGAGTAGGGTGTTTTTTTAAGTGGTATAAACTTGGTGTGTTGTGCTGTGGCTACAGCTAGTGTTCCTATGTGTGTGTGTGTACTTGACTCCACAGGCTTAGCTACTCCTCATCCCAGCTACTGAATCTTAGCCCCTTTGATGACCCTCCCCTATTTTCAGTAACACATAGAAGCTGTAGGGAAGTAAGCATCCTGAGGAGGCAGAGTAGTAGGTGGTGGGGTATGGGGAGTACTAATGGGGATAGTGATACTGGAGTAGTGGGGGCCAGGAGACACCCTCAGGTGAAATGGTAGATAGCACAAAGTCTGACCCATCTGGTTCCCATACCCAGGGCTTCTATCAAACCAACTAGACAAATAGCTGTTGGGCCAGCAGCTTCTGCCCTTCTTGGTTCCATGTTATAATAGCAATTGCAAAAAGCAAATCGGTGATATACACTTGCTGGCAAACCAACTTCCAAAAAAACAAAATGTGTCCATGCCCCCCTCATGGGTTATTTTTCCCTCCACACACCCCGATTTTAGATTCTCAACTCCGGGAGGGTGCATGTCAGACAGGGGGCACAGTCTGGATTGTGAAAAAATATTATGTCCCACAGATGCAGGCAGCAGCAAAATTTCTACCCTCCCAGTCCCCAGTACCTGCTGAGCCAGGACTAGCCACCCACCCCACCACACAGTTAGCTCAGCAGCAGCAGGCACACCAGTTACCTAAACCCCTTCCCTTCATTATCCCCCCCTTCCAGTCGCCCTTCACTATGCTCAATTTCATGTGTAGTCGCTACCCTTGCAGGATAGCCCATGGGGATAGCACTGAATATGAGTCACTGTTTTGATGGGCACCCATATTCAGTCACTATCCTCACTGGATACCACCTGTCCCTTTCAGGTAGTACTTTGCAACACCAGATTAATCAAGAACAAGACTGCCACTACAGCAGACCTGATTTCCATTGCTGATCTTACCTGCATTACAGAGACCTGGCTGAATGATAACATGGGTGCCATCCTGGAGGCATTGGTCCCACCTGGGTTCTCCATAGTACATTGCCTTAGTGGGGATTGCAGGGGTGGTGGATTGGTCATCTGCTTTAGATCAAGCTCAAACTTTACAGTGCACCAAGTAGAGCCTACCTCATTGTTTGAATGCTTGGCCATGTGTGTGTGTGTGGGGGGGTCCAGGTACAGGTTGCAGAGTCCTTCTGGTATAGAAACATAGAAGTTGATGGCAGATAAGGACCGCAAGGCCCATCCAGTCTGCCCATTTCTTTTTCTACCTTATGAATGTGCCACCGGCCTTTGCTCTGTCAATGGCCTATCTATTTATACTCATCAGTATTGCTCCCTTATACCTATCCCATGCCTGTTGGAAGCCCTGCACTGTATTCATATCCACCACTTTCTGAGGTAGGCCATTCCATGCATCCACCACTCTTTCTGTGAAAAAGAACTTCCTCATGTTACCCCTTAATTGGCCTCCCTCTAATCTCATGCTGTGTCCTCTTGTTCTGCTATTTTTCTTATATTGAAACATGTTAGACTCTCATGTTGTTAATGCCCTTAAGGTGTGTGAATTTTTCGATCATATCACCTCTGTCCCCCCCCCTTTGCTCTAGGGTATACATATTGAGCTCCATTCATCTGTCCTCATATGTTTTCTGGGGTAGTCCCTGCACCATTTTGGTTGCCCTTCTCTGGACTGCCTCAATTTGGTTAATGTCCTTGTGAAGGTGTGGCCTCCAATACTGCATGCAGTACTCCAGATGGGGCCTAACCAGTGTCTTGTAAAGAGAGATTATTACCTCCCTCTTACAACTTGTGATACCCTTACTAATACACCCCAACATCCACCTAGCCTTATCTACTGCTTTAGTGGTCTGCTTGGATGATTTCAGGTCATTGGTGATGATGATGCCCAAGTCTCTTTCTTCCCTTGTAACTACCAGCAACTCCTCTCCCAGCCTATAGGTGGCTTTAGGGTTTCTCTTCCCTATGTGCATGATATACCAGCCTCCAGAGCACAAGAAGAAGTTTCTGCAGGAAGTAGCAGACTTCGTCACCTAGAGAGTCTTGGAGTCACCTCAATGGTTAATTCTGACTGACTTCAATGCTTGGATCAACAATGAATTCTCAATGGTTGGGAAAGACTTTATCCAGATAATGGATTCTCTGGGCCTTGCCCAAGTTATTACTACTGTGACCCACAGACCTGGTTATTCTTTGGACATGGTATTCTCACTGGGACTTGAAGTCAGTAACCTTGAAACAGATGCAGTCATTTGGTCAGACCAAAACATGGTAAAGTTCTCATCAGTGGCCCTCCCTAGTTTTCTGCCCCCTGTGGAGATGGTCTATTACTGCCCTTTAGAGGGATTGTCACCAGCAAGACTTCAGGCAGTAATGGACCTCTTGGGTATGATTGCTGCTTGTGAGGCGGGTACGGGTGCAGTGGTGGTGGTCTACAATAGGGCCATCTCATCAGCCCTTGACTCTGTCACACCTGTCTGTATATGACCCAGGTCTTCTTGCTTGAGTCCCCCATGGTTTGACGGGGAGCTCAAGGTGATGAAGACAAGACATTGGAGGTTTGAGCATTGTTGGCAGAGAACTAGGACTGAGGAGGATAAATTGGCTTTGAGAACTCATTACAGTGAGTATCAAAGAGCAATCTCCCTTTAGAAGGTAGAATTCCTGTCCAGTAAGATAACTGCAGGGAGGAACAGACCAGTTCAGCTCTTCCAGATGGTTGATGGGCTTCTTCATCATGACTGTCTCCTGCTGGTGAGAGTTTTCTCAGACTCTAGATGCAAAGAGGTTGCTCTCTTATTCTCTGACAGAGTGTCCTTGATTCGGTCAGGGATCTCCCCAACAGGGCTGAGGCAGCCCTGCAGTAGTGGATTGGTCATCAACAGGAGAACTCTTCATGCCTGGAGTGAGTTTCAATGGATAGGGGTGCAAGAAGTGAGGGAGGTAATTTTGAAGCTGTGACCAAGATGCTGTGACCTGGACCCGGACCTGACACATCTCTTAGTGGGATGTGTAGAGTTCATTTGTCTGGTTTTTGTTTGCAGAGGAGGTATTCCCTAGTACCTTGAAAGAGGCATTGGTTAGGCCCCTTCTGATGAAATCATCCCTCAACCCAGACTGCTTAGTGAACTACAGAACCATCTCAAACCTTCCCTTTCTTGGCAAGGTTATTGAGAAAAATGTAGCTTCACAGCTTGAGACACACCTTTCTACCTTAGGCATCTGTGAGCCTCTCCATTTGGAATTTAGGTCAAGGTACAATATGGAAACCACATTAGTTAGGGTGCTAAATGATCTCCTCAGGGGGAAAGATGGAGGCAAATGGTCAATTTTCATTCTACTCAATCTTTCTTCAACGTTTTACACTGTGGACTATGGGGTGTTGTTGGATTGCCTTAGGGAGCTCTGTGGACTCACCAGTACTCTCATCAAATAGTTTCAGTCATTTCTCACAAATGGGATACAGAAGTTGTTGTGGGGAACTTTTCCTCTAGCCCAAAGCCCCTATTATGTGGAGTTCCTCTGGGCTCAATCCTCTAATCCACACTGTTCGCAGTGTACATGTTGCCCTTTGGTGATATTATTAGGTACTACAGCACTGGGTTTCATTGCTATGCAGATGACACTACAGTATTGGGTTTCATTGCTATGAGGATGACACTCAGCTGTATCTGTCATCTGCACCTGGGACACAGGATGCAGTTTCTGTGCTGAATTCCTGCCTGGCCGAGTACCAAGACCAAATTTCCTCTATCTGGCTGAAGCTCAATCAAGACAAGACAGAGGTGCAACTGATTGATCCTGGTCATCAGCGAGTTGCAGAGTTGGCTGAAGCAGTGCCTGGAATAATGCTGGGTTCCACTTCTCACCATCTCTCCTGAAGTAAAGAATCTGGGCATGATCTTGAATAGTGGTCTGACACTAGACTCTCAGGTACTGACCGTTGTCTGGGGTGTTTCTTACCATCTGAGAAATATTGCCCCAGGATGAAAGCTATCATCCAGTCTGATGGCTTGCCTGCACTGGTATATGCTTTTGTGTCCTCCAGATTTGACTATTGTAATGCTCTGTACCTCATGGTAAGTGGAAGTGTCCTATCTCACCCACAGCTGGTGCAGAATGCAGTAGTTAGGTTGTTGTTGGGACTATCTAGGTCTTGTCATGCATCCCCAATTCATTGTAGTCTGCACTGGCTGCCAGTGAGGTTGTAAATCACCTTCCAGGCCAGATTGCTGACCTATAAAGCCCTATATGGTCAGGGCCCTAGTTAGCTGTGTGATCTCCTGACCCTTCACCACTCCCTCCATCCTCTCTGCTCCTCTGAGGAGGGCATCCTTGTTGTTCCATGAACCCGGCTAAAGTCTTCCATGGACAGCGTTTTTGCAGTAACCACCCCAGCCCTGTGGAACTTCTAACCTCTTAGGGAGGCCCCTTTGGTGGGGCCTTTAAGATGGGCCTGAAATTCCACCTTTTCAAGGAAGCATTTGTCTTTTAAATTCCTCATGGTCACTGGCTGTTGATTTTAGTGACAGTACAGCTATTTTTTATTATTATTATGTATTTAATTTGTTTTATTTGGCTTAAGTGAAACTGATTTGTTATTTATTTTACCTGCAGTAAAAATGTGATACGTTGTACAGTGTGCTGAGCCCCTGGGAATGGGCGCATTAAAAAATTAAAGTTTACTTACTTATTTACTTCATATTCTAAGGGCTGGATATTCAAACTGCGCTATTTTGTGGCGCAAGCCCTTGCGCTGCACAAAATAGTTGTGCAGGGGTGTGGCCGGGGTGATATTCAAAGGAGTTGCGCTATTGAGCAACTCCTTTGAATATCACCCCCGGCCACAGCCACTGTGCATGGTGCAGTGGAACTTGCGCCACCGCAAGTGGTCAGAGTGGAGATTCAAGTTTGCGATGACAAGAAATCCATTGCTTGCGCAAATTTCCTATTAATTCAAAAGGTGACATGCAAATGGGGGCCATAATTCATGCAAGGCGCAGTGGGGCCATTTGCATCTATTTATGGTCCCCATTTGCATGCCATTGGCATGCAGATGCGCCGATCTCCGAGGAATTGTGCCTGGCGCCCAGCCAGGCAGCAGCCGTCAGGGACCGATGCCCCTGCAGCCCGATCAGGCAAGTGTAAAATCCTCCTCGATCGGGCCCGATTGCAAGGCATAAGGTTAAACAACTTCTACTAGCCTCGATTGCGGCATAATTGTGTACTTCACCAACGCAATCACAAGGCATAATTAGAATACTTTGCCAGCCGGCTGCATGCACAGAGTCTGTCTCTCATGACAGTCTCGGTGGTTCAGTGAAGGTCGGTCCCGGGGTGCAGCGAGGCCCCGGTGAGGTCGCCAGTGGTTTCACCCACTGCTCTTTTCACGGCTGAGCTGGGCGGTATCTCACCCGCTTGCCACCCGGCACCCGCCTACAGCTGTCCCGGAGTTGCACCATTGGCGAGAAGAGCCCGGGCGCAGTTTGCATTAGGCAGTCCAGATGTGAATGATCTTCATTCACATTCGACTGCCTGCACGGTATCTGGCATGCCCATTGGCTTGCTCTGCACCATTGGCTGCAGTTCTACCTGGCAGTCGGTCGGCGCGGCGGGCAGCATGGTGGGATGCCGTCGCCTCCGGCTGATGGGGGGAGCAGGGCAGGGGCTTCATGGTGGGGTGGGGCCACCAGATCACCAGGATATGTTCTTGGGGTGTTGCACATTTGCAGCCCATGATCGGGCTTAGCGTCCACTGGACAACCAGGATATGTCCTTGGGGGTTGATTTGTGCTGCCCGCGACTCGGGCTGGTGGGGGGGGGGTTACTATATGCTCGCAATTGGGCTGCAGGGGGGGCACAGGGAGTAGGTTGAGGGCCAGCCACAGGTGGCAGCTGCTGTGTTGCACCCTGCAATCTGGCAGCTCACCTGTGGGTGGCCCTCGACTTACTCCATTTTTTTTTTTTGGCTCAAAGTTGTGCAGGCGCAGGTTGGGGGTTGTGCCTGCACAACTCTGCACAGCCCGCTGAATATTGGGCTGTGCAGTTTATGCATGGTTCCTCCCCCTCCAGTTCAGCATGCATTCATTTGCATTTCGCTGTTGCTCAGCTTGCCTTGGGGGGCGCAACTGCCTCCGGCTGAATATGGCAGAATGGCGCAATTTCGGACTTGCGCAGGCACAATCCTATTGCTCATGGTGCAACCCTTTTGAATATCTAGCCCTAAGTGTTCTGAATAAGCTACCTTGATCAAGACATAGCCAATACATTACCCATCCCCCGTATAAGCCCAAATACCCCTTTCCAGATATAGCTTACTCACTGATACAAATGCATAGCACAGATTCGTCTCATAGGACCCTGCAATCATGATATAAACCAGACATCTAACCTGAACTGTCTCAGGGAACTGACTTATCCACGCAAAATGTTTATGTAATAAGATTGAACTGTTATTTTGTTGATATTGCTGTAACGTATCCTTGCAGTTATATTTTCATGAAACAAAATTCTTAATGCAATCTTTCATATTAAAAAAAATAAAATGAAGAACATTGCCTATACATTTCTGATTTGTTTATTTTATCTATATAATATATTCATTGTAAAAAGTATGTTAATGCAGACATTAGGGTTGAGGAACATGAAAAGTACAAAGTGGGGAAATGAAGAAACCTTAGGGTTTTGGTTCTCCAAAGACTTGGTGAATCAGTGGTGGGGTGCTCTTTGGGGCTGTCAACGCTAATGCCCACCACTGTCTCCTGAGCAAGCAAGGTTACATGTGATGTCTTTTCTTCATGTATGGCCTACAGGGAAGAAAGACCCTGCACAAAGAAAGCTATGACTGATTTCTGTTGGCATCATGTGGCAAACCATCCTTCTTTACATTCGAAGAGTATATTACTCTGGAGCAGTACCTTATGCTTCAGACAGGAGGTTATGGGCTGGGAGAGGGTGGGCATTAGGATTGACAATGCCAGTGAACACCCCACCACTGATTCAACAAGACTCTGAAGACCTAAAACCCTAATGTTTTTTCATTTCCCTACTTTGTGTTTTTTGCATTCTTCAACTCTGTCTGCATTAATGTCATTTTTTTGCAATGAATCTCCCTTCTTTTTCTGATAGTGGAATCGTAGCCTCATTTGCACAGGTCCCTTCAGGACTGGAGCAAAATGGAATACATAGAATACTGGAGATAGTTATAACAAAGTGCATGGGTACATCAGGCCTCAATACGTATGCCAACACATTGTGAGGGAAAGCTCCTGCAGCCTACCACAAGGTGTCATGTGTGCCAGAACACTGTTCTGTCCCCCCCCAGGCTGGGGATAGTGCTGCACACTGCAACGCCTTCCTCCTAGCCTTGGCCCACTAAGCTAGCTCACTGAGCTCACACCCAAACTCAGGTCACTGGCACGGGAAGGCAATGTGGTCCCCAGTGGTCCAACGGACATCACTGCAAACAACATTACTTCAAAATGTTTGGGGACATTTTGACCCTAGCACTTCAAAAGAGTCTTTTTATGACCCCTCCTTCTGCAGATGACAGGAGTCATTTAATAACATCCTGGACAAAACGTTATTTCAACCAGAAGTGCGAAATCACATGTTGGCTAGGATTTGAAAAACAACAGCTGTCATGTTCATGAGGTCATTTAAAAACATGTCTGTATTGAAAATTTGGGGGTTTAAATATTGAAAACTACCAAAGTTATGAGCATGCGTAGAAAAATGACAACCTACCTTTATAACCTTGTTATTTTTTAATATTTTGACCAACATTTTTCAGCATAGTCATCTTAGGATCCCACTTCTTGAACCTGATTGGTGAAAATGTTCACATACCTGCTGAAATGTCATTTAACGTCATAGATACGAAAACACAGTTTGACCAGGATGCAAAAAATGGTGGTTGTAATATTCATGAGGTGGTATGGAAAAATGGCTATGTTGAAAATTTGGGGTCAAAAGAATGAAAATTACCAAAGTTATGTACCAGCGAGTAGCGCTTTGTGATCCTATGCTGCTGAGCAGAGTTCAGGGGTGAGCTCAGTGACCCAGCTGAATGGTATGAGGGTGGGGGAATTGTGCTGTTATGTGACACCCCTCCAGCCAGGGAATGAAAAGTGCAGGGTTGCTTGTACGGGGTCCCAGCACCATATAGTGAAGACAACTGTCCTCTTGGAAAAGGGCCCTGCACCTCTCCATTCATGTGTGGCAGAGTGCCCCGTTTATTGGCTGATAGGTGCACTCTTTGCAGAGTGCATCTCTGTCTGTGTCCACATAGAAGTGCAGGGACCACAGGGCTCTGCACTTCCACAGCCCACCAGACAGCCTCAAGAATTCTTCACATTTTTCACTGTACAGGATATAGTCTTTACATAATAAAAGCCACTCCTGATCACAGTCAACAACTGAAGAACAAGTGACAGCTGTTAGTCAAGGGTGACCTCTAGACTGTGGACAACCTGCCTAGCCTGGAGTTTAGCTCCTCCCAAAATATGTGCGCCGAGGACCCCAAGTGCTGCTGCATTGAACAAATTCCAGTAGTCTAGTAGTCCCCAACTCCTGAACACCCTTTATGCATGTCAAATGGATATCTCTGATGGCTTAGTGTCCCCCTGATCACCCTTCCAGCATGTTAAATTGGTATCCATGGTGGAATAATGTCCCCCCAATCACCCATTCTGTCAGTTAAATGTAAATCCTTGGTAGTCTACTGGCCCCCCACCCCAAGATCAATCACCAACTCCCCCACCTGCCCACTGGCTTAGGGCCCCCACCTCACATCCCCTTCACCATATTCTCCACTCATTGTGACTACTAGTGCAGTGCTGCAGCTGGCATAGCCCTCTCCTCACCTCCTCAGCCAGCTGCCATCTGACAGTCAGGGAGTGTGATCATATATGCAGCTGGATAAGTTACTGTACCACTAAAATGATGCTGCAGTGCAATAAATGCTGCAAGATTGTGGTATTGTATTGAATATGCTGAAACAAATTAGACTCCCTGGCTAAACACCTATATAGGGTAGGAGTACAAGGGCTGGACTAGGAACATGGTATTGAGAGAAAGTAAGTTTGTGGTACTGTAGGTAGCTTCCTTACCTAAACTATCTACTGTGCATGGGATAGTGGCACAATGTAGTAATCTAGGAAGGACAATATAGAAAAGCAGGACAGGAAGTAACAAGTCTAGTTCTAGTCAAATGGCACTAGGCAGTTAAGAGAATACAGGTTATTATCAGTGGTCTAGGGTTATCACAGGATCCGCATGGAGATGAGGTGCAGCAGAGAACCAGTCAGTTGAGGTGACTGTGGGCAGGGTCATGCTCTGGAAAGGGGAACTGACCATTTTGTAGAGCCTTTGTAGAGGTGCATGCTCAGCTAGCAGCAGTAAGAGAAGAGATATCTCAGCTGCATTACTAGCTCAGCTGGAGTCCACACCTCACCCCCCCCCAGAGGCCCACTGGTCCAGGGGGAAAGAGAGTGGTAGGAAGGGTGAAAGAGAGGCAGAAGTCACAGGGTAGCTGACAAGCCCCACACCATACAGACACCAAATTGCTTTGCTCCCCTGATGGGGATGTGGGTACCTGACATCACTGGTGGGGAGGGAGATTCTGACTCAGTCAGGGGTAATGGGCAGGAGACTTTATGGCACCCAGCTGGACACGCACGGGGAAGCCAACCAGGAGAGTTAGTGGTTGGGGACTCAGTGAGCTGGGGGTGGTGGAAGGGAGGTTAGATGGGAGGAGTATGATCAGGTGCCTTCCTGGTGCTTGGTCATGGGGAGAGGAGAATGCTAGTATACCTTGGTACCAATGATCTGGCAAAACTTTTGCAGACATACAGACAACTGAAGGCACACTTGTACTCCCTAGTCTTTTTCAAGAAGTGGGGGGTAACACTGAATAAGGAAGGATGAGGTCTAGTAGTTTAGTGGGGAGTTAAAGGGATGGTGTCAGGAGATGGAGTTCCACTTTAGGGGGGACTGAGGGACTTCTCGGACAGGAGGCTCTTCAAGGGTGACTATCTTCACATGACAAGAAATGGGGGCCAGTATGCTCAGGCTGAAGTTTGATGTCTTCTTTGGATAGTTAAACTGACTATGGGAGAGTCTGAGGCTAGGGGAACAATGGTGATAGGAGAGAGGAAATGGAACATCACTAGTACGCTCCTTAACCTGGGGATTTGTAAAAGTAAAATTGACAAAAATAAAGCTGAGGCTCAAACTGATCTTCTGGAAGGGGTCAAGGATATTTGTTAGGGAATAGGCAACAGATGGTGGTGGTAAACAGCATTCATTCCAACTGAGGGATGGAACTGGTCCTCTTTAATGACTTTATAAATGGCATTGCAGAGAAACTGGAAGACAAGGTATGCTTCTTTGTGGATGACACAAAAATCTACAATAGGGTGGACAATCCAGTGGGGGAGATTAGAGCAGTGCAGAAGGACTTTGTAGAATTGGGGAGGGGCCTAAGACAAGTAGCACACACAGTATCCTTCTCAGAGGTGCTGCCTGTCAATGGCATGAGTGAGGCGAGGGTACTTTGCACCATGCAGTTTAATGAATGGTTGAAAAAATGGTGTGGAGCACAGGGGTTTGGCTTCATTGGGAACTGGGGTTCCACCTGAGGACACCAGCCTATACTGGCAGGATGGTCTGCATCTGTCCAGGAAGGGAACAAGTCTTTTGAGCAATCGGTTTAAATGCTTCATTGGCAAGCTTTTAAACTAGTCAAGGGGGGGCACTGATAAGCAGCAGGAAAATCCCAGCCTCCCTACAAAACAGGGTACTAAATGAGAAAAAGACCAAGGTAGAAAGGTCAGTGGGGGATGCTGCAACAGAAGGTAAAGCCATCAAAAATGGAGAGCAATGAGTACCAATGTCCGTGGTCTGAGTAACAAGCTTCCTGAATTAGTGGCCTTGATGGAGGAGGAACATCTGGATATCGTGGCAGTCACAGAAACATGGTCACACAAAACCATGACTGGGATGTAAACATACCAGGATACACTATCTACAGGAGGGACAGGGAGGGTAAAGAGGAGGAGGAGTAGCTCTTACATAAGGGAAGGAATCAAAGCAACAGAACAAAAGGGTAAACAGGGAGGAGAAGAAGCACTGTGGGTAAATTTGGAGACTGGCAATGGCACCACAATATGCACAGGGGTTGTATACAGACCCCCTTCTCAGGGGGAGGAAATGGACAAGGAAATGATAGAAAGTATACTTAGAATGGCAGAAAAAGAGGAGATATTGCTGATGGGTGATCTGAATATGCCAGATGTTAACTGGAGTGCAGTTGCAGCAGCCACTTCTAAGAGTGGGGTTATTCTAGATGCCCTACAGGGTGCATGCCTTAGACAACTAGTATTGGAGCCCACTCGAGAGGGAGCAATCTCAGACCTGGTTCTCTCAAATGTAGATGAAGAGAGGATCACAGATGTAGAAGTGGGTAGCCATCTGGGAACTAGTGACCATCGAACAGTATGGTTCACAATAAACACAGCAATAGAGTCAAGCCATACAAAGACAAAGGTACTGGATTTTAAGAGGGCTGACTTTGTCAAAATAGGTGAGTGCCTAAGGAATGCACTAGCAAATGGGCAGGAAGGAGGGGTGGAAGAACAATGGGGAATAATAAAAACTGCCATCACAGAGGTATCAAGCCTTTGTGTAAAGCAAATAAACAAAATGAAATGAGGTAAGAAACCACTATGGTTCTCAAAGGAAGTGGCAGTGAAGGTTCAAGAGAAAAGAAAGCATCAGGAAGTACAAGGAATCACAGAAGGAGCAGGACAGAGAACTGTATCAGTTAAAGAAAAGGAAGCTGGGAAGGCAGTCAGAACAGCAAAGGCCCAAACTGAGGAAAAGATAGCCAACTCAGTTAAGAAGTGGGATAAAACTTTATAGGTACATCAGGAGCGAAGGAAGACCAAGGGAGGGATAGTGAGGCTTAATAAAGGGAGGGAGGGTGGGCAGAGGGTGACTGTGAAAAGGCAGAGATACTAAACAAATAATTTTGCTCAGTATTTACAAAGGAAGAGGGGAGTACCTAAAACAAACAGTAGAAACACTCTGGATACAGAAGTTGATACTAGCCCATTTACAGAAGAAAGGGTTCTGAAAGAACTCTTAAAACTAAAGGTGGACAAAGCAATGGGGCCTGATGGATCATCCCAGAATTCTAAAAGAACTAAGGGTAGAACTAGTGACACCACTGACTACCCTCTTTAACAAATCATGGGAGGATGGGGTGGTACCCGAGGACTGGAGGAGGGTAGATGTGATTCCCTTCAAAAGTGAGCAAGGCAGAAGCAGGAAACTACAGACCTGTTAGTTTAACCTCAGTGGTAGGGAAAATGATGGAATCACTTGAAGGAAAGAATTGTTAATATCTAGAGGCCAGAGGGGCACAGGACCCAAGGCAGCATGGATTCACAGCGGAAGGTCATGCCAGACAAATCTGATAGATTTCTTGACTAGGTGACCAAAGTAGTTGATCAGGGAGGGGCTGTGGACATGGCCTACCTAGACTTTAGCAAGGCATTTGACACAGTCCCACACAAAAGATTAATATACAAGTTAGCCAGCCTGGGAGTGGGCCCCAAGATGACAACCTGGGTAAAGAATTGGCTGGAGAATAGGACACAGAGAGTAATAGTAAATGGAGTCCACTCTGAAAAAAGGGGTTAGTAGTGGGCACCATAGGTTCAGTATTAGATCAGTCCTCTTCAATGTCTATATAAGTGACATTGCAGAGGGACTGAAGGAAAGTATGTCTCTTTGCAGATGACACAAAGATCTGCAACAGAGTTGATGCACAAGGTGGAGTGGAAAGGATGAGAAGGACTTGGCAAGGTTAGAGGAATGGTCAAATGTATGGCAGCTTAGATTCCATGCTAAGAAGTGCAAGGTAATGCACCTGGGAAACAAAACCCAGGGGAAGAGTACACAATGGGGGGTGAGATACTAACAACAACAAAAATGGAAAGGGACCTGGGGTAGTCATATCAGATGACCTAAAGGTGGGCAAGCAATGTGAGAGGGCAGCAAGGAGGGCTGGGGGGATACTGGGATGCATAGGGAGAGATCACCAGTAGAAAACAGGAAGTTATTATCCTCTGTACAGACAGCTAGTGAGATCCCATCTGAGTACTGCGTGCAGTTCTGGAGACCCAATCTCCGCAAAGACATAGACAGGATGGAAGCTGTCCAGAGGAGGGTACTAAAATGGTGCAGGGTCTGCACCAGAAGACATATGAAGAGAGACTTAAGGAGCTATTATGTATAGCCTCGAGGAAAGGAGGGAGAGGGGGATATGATAGAAACTTTCAAGTACCTCAAGGGAATCAACAAAGTCCAAGAGGGTAGCATCTTTCAAAAAAAGAGGTGTGCAAGAACAAGGGGGCACAATTTGAAGATAGAAGGGGGGCGGCTCAGAGGTAATTTAAGGAAGTATTTTTTCACAAAGAGGGTGGTGGATGTATGGAATGGCCTTCCAGAGGAGGTTGTGGAGTCACAAACAGTGGTGGAATTCAAGCATGCATGGGACAGTCATAAGGCAATTCTAGGGGTTGGGGGTAGGAAGAAGTAGGCTGCTGGTTAACTAGGATCTGCAGCTTATCCATCAGGTAGGGAAATGGGCAGACTGGGTGGGCCAAGCGGTCTGTATCTGCCGTCAAATTCTATGTTTCTATGTTTCTATGGAAAAGATGAGTAGATACCTGAGAAAACTCAAGGAGTGGTCAGGGTATAGCAGCTGGGTTTCAATGCTAAAAAGTGCAAAATAATGCACTAAGAGCACTGAAACTGGGAGGGGTGGAATACAAAATGGGTAGAGTGGTATTAAGGACCACCGAGAAGGAAAGAGACCTAGGGGTAATCCTACTGAATAACCTAAAGGGGACCAAGCAGTCCAACAAGGTAGCTGAGAAGGCTAGTGACATGTTGGGGTGCATAGGGAGGAGTATCACAGCAGAAAGAGGGAGGTGGTGTTGCCCTGTATAGATCATTTGTAACACTCCGCCTTGAATATTCTTGGTGATGGTCTAGAGGAGGGCAGCTAAAGTGATGCAGGATCTGCACCAAAAGACCTATGAGAAGGGACTAGAGGACCTTGATATGTACACCCTGGAAGAGAGGAGGGAGAGTGTGAATATGATAGAGATCTTTAAATACCTCACAGATGTAAATAAGGTTCAAGAGGAAAGTATTTTTCAGAAAATGAGTTCACGGACAAACAGGCCTTCCTATGAAGCTGGAGGGGTAGATTCAGAAGAGATCTAAAGAAGTACTTCTTCAAAGAAAGAGTGGTGGATTCATGGAACAGCCTTCCAGCAGAGGGGGTAGGGGCAAAGACAGTGGTGGGGTTCAAGAATGTATGGGATAGGCATAAGAGTATTTTCGTGGAAAGGAAGGAGGAGAGTAAAAAGAGCTGGAGATTGATCAGGGTCTGCGGTGATACTATTGATAGAGAAATTGGGCAGACTAGATGGGCCAAGCAGCCCTTATCTGGTGTCAAATTGTATGCTTCTATATAAGGAGGGAGGGCTCACAAAGTCTTCAATAGACATGAAAAACAAGAGGTTAAGGAGACTAAAGAAGAATAAGAGAGAAAGACAAGTAAGAAGCAAAAGGGGATTAAAACTTAGATGGAAGGGGGTCTACCTTAACACCAGGAGTCAGGGTAATAAGATCGGTGAGCTCCTGACAATGATGAAAGACACTGAGATAGGACTCATAGCTGCCACACATAGAAACATAGAACATAGAATTTGATGGCAGATAAGGACCACTTGGCCCACCTAGTCTGCCCATTTCCCTACCTAATGGATAAGCTGCAGATCCTAGTTAACCAACAGCCTACTTCCTCCTACCCCCCATTAGAAATGCCTTATATCTGTCCCATGCATTCTTGAATTCACGCTACTGTTTTTGACTCTATGACCTCCTCAGGAAGGCTGTTTGAACCCAGCACAATGGAGGGAGATAGCCACGAACCAGATCAGCTGAAAGTGCAAAACATCAAATCTCACCGTGCATGAACTACCTGGGCATAGATACCAAATAAATCTTGGCGATTTGGGTAGAAGAACTGCGGATAAACAGGTGGATTATTAGGGGTTAGACAGGAGCTCAGAGCTCAAGCGTCCATTCAGTTCGGGTGGTAGCCATGCCCCCCAAGGGCAAGGTCTAATGTTTTGTAAGAGTGGATTGTTAGTAGTTTGTGGGGTGCCTTAGGTCTGTGTACTTTCCTAACTAGGTAGATCTTATGATGATCACTAAGTGCATCTGGCAGTAGGCCTGGCTGGATTACCCTGTGAAGATGGGAGATAAGGGCCCAGTCTATGAGAGTGTGGTTATGGTATCTGTGATTTAGGCGAGTAGGTTCTGTGATTAATTGGGACAAGTTATGGGCAGCTATGTCAGTACAAGTCTTATCTAGGGTGGGTAACAACCAGTTCAGGCTTGGATCCCCTAATGGGTAGAGCTCAGCCAAGGAGGTAAGGGACCCAGTAGTGATGATTAGATCAGTGGCTACAGAGTGGTGTGGAACAGGACAGCAATAAGCTCCTGCAATAAGTATTGGTACGGAAATGGGTAGAAATAGTCTAATGATGAGGGCTTCATAGGCATTGGGGTTGATAGTTGCTAGAACAGTAGTGGTTTGGAGAGAGGAGCAGGAGTAGATAGCTACACCCCCACTCCTACCAGTGCGGTACTGGTGGGTAATGGCATATCCAGGAATTGTGATAGAAGCATCAGGGATTTTATCTGTTAGCCAGGTCTCTGATACAATGAGGATGTCTGGATTGAGGGATCCTACAAGTGGGAGTAGCAGGTCAAGTTTAGGGAGGAGATGGCGAATGTTAAGGTGAAGGATTTTTAGGCCACAGGGAAGTGAAACTGGGGTTGGAGCAGAGGCTGGGGAGTGGGAGTAGATGGCGGATGGTCTTTACTGAGTGTTGGAACCGGGCTGGAATTTATGTCTTCTCCTGCAGAGAGTAGTAAGAGAGAGATAATAATGAAATGCAGCTTGGTACTCTTGAACCAAGGTTTGTTAGATAATATAGGAGAACGAGGTGAATAACTGAAAGTAGAGAGCTGAAATTTAGGGATGCACAGTAAAATGTGGGAGTAAGGTAAAGACATTGGTGTGGAGGAAAACCATGTAGAGAAGTGGGTCCAGGTATGATAAAAAGGCTTTGGAGCTGCCACTTGGTTGAAGCAAGGGGGTTAGCAAGGTAGTAGGGTTTGCTAGGGAAGTGTGGTGGGAATGGAAGTATTTAGCAATTGAAGGGATGGAAGAGAGAGCAGGTTGAAATGAATGAGGAAGAGGTACTGGGGAAGAGATACAGAAAGAGATCATGTTTCCTGGTTTAGAGTAAATGTGAAGCTATGCCTGGAATGTAGACCCTGCAGATGTGATTTTTAATGTTTAGTAGCATGAGGAGAGCTAAGGGGATTGGAGTAAGAGAGTGAGAAAGAGTAGGTTAAACAGCTATGAGACTGACTGAGATCTAGTGGTGTCCAATAAAGGGTGGTAGGTGGTACAGGGTGGCACTTAGGCATATTTAATAAAGGACGGGGCCAGGGAGTGTGGGCGGGAGAAAATTAGACAGTAAAAATTAAAATGAGATGGCAAGGAGCCGAGAAAACCAACAGAGTCCAGGGTTTGTGAGGCACACCAATCAGGGAGCTCCTGGCTGAGAAGGCGGCCAATTGGAGAGCTGCAGTTGGAGAGTGCTGAAAGATGAAAAAAAAAACTAGCTCTTCTCTGGGTTCATATCTGGCTGAGGAAAGTCCTGAGGTGGCAGTAAAGTGCGGTGGATGGCGGTGGAGTTCAGCTGCTTTGCAGGCAAGAGAGCACCCTATCAAGGGCAAGAGAGCTATTCTGTGGGAGGGTGGGCAGCAGCGCCTGTAGAAGGAAGCTGCGCTTGGAGCTGGGTGTCCATTCAGGGCTGGAAAGCCTATTCCATGGGAGGGCAGGAAGCAGCGACTGTAGAAGGAAGCCGCGCTTGGAGCTGGGTGCCCATTCAGGGCTGGAAAGCCTATTCTGTGGGAGGGCGGGCAGCAGCGGCTGTAGAAAGGAAGCCGTGTTTGGAACTGGATGCTTGTTCAGGGCTGGAAGGCAAGATAGAGGTAATGAGTTCCATAGTAGTGGTGCTTGCACTGAAGAAGCATGCTCCCCCATAGCAGTTGAGAATTTTGGGATTAATAGTTGTAAAATGGAAGAGGATCTTAATTTTGTACCTTCGTTCCTGATTTCAATTTTACTGTATAATGGGGACAGATATTTTCTTCTTTGTATATTGTCAACTAAACAGCTGAGATTGTAATGGAAATTTAACTTCAGGGTTTACCAACCAGTTTCTTTATATAATACACAATGATGATTATTGTATGACTTGAATGTTACGAATCTGCAAACAGAATTAAATGTTTTGGTTACTAAACTTAAATCAGTACCTAACAACTTTGTACATAAAAAAGAATTATAATTTAGAGTTGGAAAGAGTACACTTTTACAAATCACTATCCTAGCTTCCCTTGTTAGACAATCTTTTGATTTATACAAAACACCTAGTTTTTGGTTTACAAGCTTACTTGTGCTCTTAGTATGAGCAGAGAAGGTTACATTTGAGTCAAGTAAGACTCGTAACTACTTATATATACTTATATACTTAAATAGGAGGCAGCATAGAGCAGTGGGTTAAGGCACTGAGCTGCAGTTCTGGAGACCTGAGATTGAATCCAACAGCCACCTAGGCACATTCTGTATGATCCTGAGCAAGCACTTAACTTCCTTGTGCTCCCATGTTGCATCTGAAAACAAGCTTCAGCTTAGTGTGCTACTCCTAGTTAAATAATGATTCCTTTCCCTTTCCCTTTCCTTTATATTACCAGATATTGATTGGGACAGTTCAGCTGTCAGGTGCACCAGAAGTCAGGCCCTACTGGATACTTTCTAGGACTGTCTTCTGGTGCAGCTGGTTAAGGAACCCACCAGGCTAGCTGCCATTCTCGATGTGGTGCTCACCAACTCAAAGATGGTAGGAGGTGTGTGGGTAGGGAAGACACTAGGGTCCAGCATCCATAACTCTGTTAGGATGAAGCTGGTCCTTGGGACCAGAAAATCCCAACCAAGTGTTGAGATCCTTGATTTCAGAAGGGCAGACTTCACCAGGATGAGCTAAACGGTCCAGGACAAGTTAGTTGGGAGAGACAGCACTGGAGATGTGGAGGAGAGATGGGGCAATTAAGGGGGCCATTCCCAAAGTAAGTTATGCACAAGAATGATAACCAAAAGAAACAGGTACAAAAGACCAATATGGTTCTCAGAACGCATCAAGGAAGCAGTGACAGCCACAAAAAAGGCTTTCATCATGTACAAGGAAATGCAAGGTGAGGAAGAATATAGAAAATGCCAATTAAGAACTAAGGAAGCAAAGAGGACAGTTAGAGAGGCAAAAGCAGACACTGAGCTGTGTATTGTGGAGGGGGTCAAGGATGTGGAAATGTTCTTCAGGTATATTAGGGGAACGAAGGAAGGAAGGAAGGAAGGAAGAACTGTTAGGCTATCTGAGGGAGGTAGGGTAATAGAGGTGGATGTGCAAAAGACAGCCATTCTCAATGATCACTTTTGTTCTGTCTTCACAAGGGAAGACAGCAGGCCCCTGCCAGAGAGTGGCAGCAAGGCAACCATAAATGA
The DNA here is from genome assembly GCA_016271365.2 of Neoceratodus forsteri. Taxonomy (NCBI): domain Eukaryota; kingdom Metazoa; phylum Chordata; order Ceratodontiformes; family Ceratodontidae; genus Neoceratodus; species Neoceratodus forsteri. Next base: position 1,695,570,145 of record CM057449.1, on the reverse strand, counting down.
GGTTCAAGAGATGAGGCAGCCAGTATTTACCAGTAAACAATGGCAAGAAAAAATCCTGGTCTCTGATTGGTCAGTCTGGGACTGGACCCATGATGTTATCCCAGCACAACATCATGGGTCTAGGCTCAGCACTGTGAACCCAGTTGAATGACCATTAGTTACTCTTTTTTTGCATCTTCTCTTAAGAAACAAATATTCTTCCACACTAACAAAAATATTCTTTAAAATTATTTTTTTATCCTGTATTACAACAAGCGATTGCATAATAGCAATAATGCTCTCCAGGGTGTGTGTTGTGCTGGGATAATGTCACACCTCAGGTATTGTATGTACTCGGCCTACAGCCTCGTGCCCAACCACCTGAGGTGTAATGTTATCCCAGCACAACACACACCCTGTCGGGCATTATTGCTTAAGTAAAACAGTTCAGAAAGGGCAAGTGGCCCTAGAGATAAGTAAGACCTTGTGGCCTGATGGGATGCATCCGAAGTTATTCAAGGAACTGGCAGTGGAACTGACTAAACTGTAGGGCTATTCAGTAGTTCATCACAGATGGGAGTAGATTTTCATCAAGGATATCTCCTCCATTGGATCACAACTTTGGAACTAATAGCCATTGGCATCAGGATCATTTAGAAACTTTTGCCAGCTGGGGGCTACCCATGATGACATGCAGTGTCAGTACCTATAAAATGAGGGCAGCCCCCTTGTTCCTAAGTTCTTTCTTTTGTCATTGACCGCTCCATGGATCTGCAGAAAAACAGAGTCATCATTTTTGTACAATTTTATTTATTTTGCTACTTAACTTATTGACATTGTCTTTGTATGCCACCACTGAAAGAACCTTTATTTAGGTTTCGTACCTACAGTTACAAGACCTACAAGGACGATGCTCACAGCATGTGTGTTTACTGTTTAGGCTTGTCCCACCATATGAGATCCACCATGTGAGATCAGGGTTTTATTTAACTCCAAAAATTGATTAGCGTTTTGCTCATAAAAGTTCTAAAACATTGTGAAAATGCATAACACTTGCCTCACTGTGCTTAACAAACATAACACTTCTAGAAAACCTATATAAATGCCTTCTGTACAGTTAGTATTGTCCCAAGAAAAAAACTGCTAATCAGTTATTTAAAACCCTGTGAGATCCTGTAAGATCTACAAGGGAATTACCCAGGCCAAAAGGAAACACTGTAAGAAGGCTCTGGAAATCTTCATTGCAATCAAGGCCATGGAAAGTCAGGCTAAGGTCACAGGCTTAATGCCAGCTTCTTCCTCACACCCGGACACAGTCAGAAAAAATACTTCCAGGGTGTTGCTGGTGGTGTCACCACCACAGCTGGCAAAAAAATTGAGAAAAGCAAAGAAAAGGACAAGGACAGATCATCTTCTAAGTCCTCCTTCTCTGGCTATCACCATAAGCATTGGGACAAAAAATGCTTCACTGGTGAGTTTCAGGTCTCCATTGAAAAAGAGTAAGTCCTTGTCATCAACCACTCCAGTGGCATTGACTACAGTCCCTTCTGACTGTCGGTGAGACCCAAGGTTGGTGTTTGGTTCTGATTCTACCAAACCTACTATGGATGGTATGCTGCCCTCCATCGTTATATTCTGTCCCAGCAGTGACAGCAGTAACAAACCCTCTAACATACATCATCAACTCCCAGGCTATGCTGGCATTGTTTTCAAACATATTGCTTCACCTGTTCCCATCGCTGCCAACAATGGTGCATACAATCCCATTGATACGGTCTCCCCTACCGGTATTGTCATAATTGACGAGACATAAAAGCATGCCTACTGTTCCTCTGTTGCTGCTGCAGCTTCCGTCGCTCCTTTGATTACCCCATCATCATTCAAGACAATGAGGACAAGAAGCATAATATTGACCTTCTAAACCTGGAGGAGGATTTGGAGGATGAGGATAAGAGGAAGATCCCTATATAAATGAAGGCTCCCTACCAGCTCTACCCTATCCTCTTGCAGCGATGATTCTGAGCTGTATAACCTCAGGTCTCCTCCTGAAGACCCCTCATTTCAGGTTTCACTCAAACAAATTCAAGGCGTCATGGGCTTTAAGGGTGAAGAGGGAGGCTCCAATAAGAAAAGTTTAATGGAGTTTTTGGGGGTTGCAGCTGCATCTACTACTGTGGTCCCTCCTATTTTCCCTGCATTGGAGGATGCTTATTTTGCTGTCTGGCATACTGTAGGCCTAACACCTTGCCTGCAGTCCCTAGAAAGGCTAATAAACAATACCCTGCACCATCTGTTAAGCCTTATTATGCTTTCCAGCCAGAAATTGATTTAGTGATAATCATGGTTGCTCACGATTACTCTAGAGTCCTTGGAATCATGAGTACTTTGCTTCCTGACAAGGAATACAGGAGATGGGATATTATAGGCAAACAAACTTATGCCTCTGCATCCTTGGGCCTATGACTTGCAAATTATGGTTCTGATGAAGGACTTGTTGGTCCAAAAGCTAAAGAACTTTTTTCTTTTGTTACATCTATGTTGGTCCAATAAAAGGTATCAAATCATTTGCTTCTGGAACTTTGCAAATTATTAGGCATATTTGATAAAATACCAGAATAACCTATGGAAATCTGCCATTACTACTGTTCAGACTTTGCCCAATAGCCCTGCCAATGTTGAGCTGCTTAAAGTTGCTTTGGCTGGTATTAATACTGAACAGCATCTGTTACAATGTATATATAATGCCTGTGGTGCATCTGCCAGGGCTGTTGCCTCTGACATCTGCCTCAGAGGATATTCCTGGCTCAGGGTGGTGGGCTTTGCTGCTGATACATAACAAGTAGTGCTGAATGCCCCTTTAAGGGGCTCCACGCTGTTTGGATCAGATGCCGATAATGCCCTTGAGGAGTTTCAACCATCTAAAATTACACTATAGTCTGTTAAATCCCTGACCTCTCAGCCTGCCAGAGGATGTGGTAGGGGTGCATTTCATAGACTAATAGGCCATGGTAGTCTTGGCTACCTTCAGTAATGACAAGGACAAGGGGATGTCCCTGTCCCAGACCCCCCAAACCCCGATTCCCATACGAAAGTATCCAGAGGTATCGATCCAGGCATTTCTGTCGCCTCTGGTACTTTCTGTCTCCCCATTTCCTCCCTCTCCACTATTGCTTATAGGTGCAAAAGCAATCTCTTTTTATCTGTCAAAATGGAGGGATCACCATGGATGGGTGGGTGCTGGAAATAATAGAAAAAGGGCATGCTCTGCAGTTGCTGTTCAGCCCTCCAGTGCACCTTCCAACTCCTTCTCATTTTCCTCTTATACTGGGCACCATGAGTATTCACCAGATGCTTCACAGTTGTGGCAACATCCCTCCTAAACAAAGGGCTTTATGTCTTCCCCCATCTGGATGACTGGCAACTGAAGGGCCAACCCAGGGAAGTATTGTAGTTCAGTCAATGATTTAATGGATTGTACCCCAGCACTTGTTGCAGGCCATCCCATTCTTCTCTTCCATTAAGGAACAGTTCCTCACAATGGCTGCATCCGGGTCTGGATGGGTCTCCCATCAAGTTCAAGTCCAAGGGTTGTGGACCAACATGGACTCAGAACTCCATGTCAATGTTCTGGAGATGAGGGCTGTTCTGCATAGTCTTCAAGCCTTCACAGAGCACCTTGGTCATGTCCTCTTGTAGCTCAAGACAGACAATGTCAGTGTGAAACATTACATCAACAAGCAAGGGGGCTCTCACTCTTAACACCTATGCAGGGAAACGATAAGAGTATGGTACTGGGGGATATCTCACAGCCTCTAACTATCAGCTGCATTTCTCCTAGGTGTCCAAAATGTCTTAGCAGGTAGGTTAAGTTGGTCCCAGTCATAAATACACAAGTGGGAACTGATGGCCTCTGTAGTACATGACCTCTCCAAAATATGGGAACTTCTAGAGTTGGACCCTTTTGTGCCCCCACACAAAGCAAAACTTCTGCATATCTGCTTGCTCACTCCAGAGCCTGGAGATTTTTGGTGAGATGTGTGGTCCCTCTCCTGGAAAGGGAGGTTTCCTTATGATTTCTTTCCAATCTCTCTCATTCAGAGGGTTCTACTCAAGCTGCAGGAAGAGTGGACCACCCTAACACTGGTAGATTGCTTTTGGCCTCAGCAGATATGGTTCCTCTTGCTACAACATCTGCCAGTGTACCCTCCTGTTCAACTACCCTTGTGTTGGGGTCTACTGTCACATGACAGGAGGGTGTCCCTCATCCATCAGGACTTACAGTCCCTACATCTGCACAGATGGCTCCAGAAGATGCAGCCATTGCCCATTTTGGGGTTTCTCCCCAGGTGATTGATGTCTTACTGGTGAATAGAAAGCCTTCCACAAGAAGACACAACTATTTGCTACATTGGAAGCATTTCTCCAAATGCTATGCCTCCTGCCCTCAGGACCCATTCAGTGTATATGTTCTGTCAATACTGTACTGGCATATCTGCTGTCTCTGTCTGACTCTGGTCTCTTGTACTAATCCATTAAGGTGCACTTGGCTGCCATTTCAGCTTTCCATGACCCAATTGATTGGTGCATGGTGGCACAGCTGGAAGTGTCCGTTACGTTCCTTAAGGGTATCCTGCATATGAGTTCCCTGATTTGTAAACCGGTTCTGCCTTGGGACCTTAATGTGATCCTTGAAAAATGTACTCTGGCTCCATTTGATCCAGCAGTGACTGGTGTGCTACACTTCCTTTCATGAAAGACTCTATTTTTTGTCACTATAACTTCTACTCAGTGGATTTCTGAGCTTCGGGCTCTCACGCATGAGCTTCCTTATCAAATTTTCCATAAGCACAGAGTATCCTTGCATACCACTCCATGCTTTTTACCCAAGGTGGTCTCTGATTTCACACTGAATCAGATCATACACCTTCCTGCGTATTATCCAGAGCATGCTAACAAAGGTGAGGCATTGTTCCATACACTTGATGTACAGTACGTAGAATGCTATGTCGATCTTGCTGTCATTAAGGACTGCAGAAAGTCCTCTCAGTTTTTTGTCTCATTCACCCCTAGAAATAGGTTGTGCCCATTACTAAACAGTGCCTGTTTAAATGATTAGTTCACAGTATTGAGTTTTGTTATAGGAAGTATGATAAGGAACTTCCTGGTACTGTACATGCCACTTTACACATGTCATGGCCACCTCTGTTGCCGATTTTCTGAACATTTCTGCACATGTTAAACCCATAGGTTCGGCACTGTCTTGGCCCTTTTTTTGTTTACAAGGCATGCTCTGTTTTTGATTTATAAAGCTACATGAACTCTCAGCATAGCCTAGCAACTCAAATAGGGAAGTTCTGAGGCCAGGTTTCCAAAAGTGAAAAGACTGCACATGTGTGGTAAAAAATGTTGTGCATGGGAATGTGCTCATGTGCAACTGTAATTTTTGCCACCTGCATGCAGTTTTCAAAAAAGGTTACCTTTTTATGCCTTTTTCTACATTTTACAACACAGTTTTTATGCAGACTCTATACCAGGTTTTACCAAGCTTAGTGTCTGCACACAAAAAATTAAAAAATGCCACCTATGCGTGAGAATGGGCAAACTGGATGGGCCTTGCGGTCCTTATCTGCCATCAACTTCTATATTTCTATGTAGAAAAAAATATATAAATAGCATTTTCACACATGCAGGGATTTTTTCCCACACTGGCGAGTTGCACACAGAAACTTAGTCCCAGGGGCATGCCAGGCCATTTGAAAATTGGGCCAATGATTTTGACCACTAAAATCAGGAATTCTTTTGTTATATACACAGGGACCAAACAGAGTATAAGATGGTATGAATGCAGTGCTTAACCCATAAAAAGAAGACAAGAGAAGCAGTTTGTTCCTTGATTCTTATGATTTGTGGTGAAATTGTATCGTACCATTAGCAAGGTGAATGTCAAAAATGGGAAAAATCAGAGAAACTCTGAAAATACAGATATTTGGAAGTTATGCATTTTTTCTTAAGCACTAAAGTCATGATGTTGCACTGACTTTGTTACTTTGGTACCCCCTCCTCCCCCCCATGTTTATTGCAGGGTCCCTTTTTTCATTTCTAACAACATTATCATTAATTTAACATCACTAGCTGAGCAACAGTGTTGCTCTGCTAGACCTCTGGTTATCACAACAACATGATGCAACCCTCTAGTTTCCATCAGTCAGGCTGTTCTGAGGGAGGAGACAGTCATACTGTGTGCTACAACAGAACTGTATTTTCTGCAGCCTTTCACCCTGATATATAACAAAACACATTACAGGAGTTATAACAGGGTGAGTGATTTAAACAAGAACTAGCAGGATCACGGCAGGGATAAATAAGAAAAGAAGGTAAGTAAATTACATTTTCTCTACAAATCAGCGATTGACAGCTAATTAGATGACTCAGTGTTCTTTCAGTAGGTATTAATTCTTTCCAGTGAAACAGGCATAATATGATAGGTGAAATGTCATAAACTCAGTGACATGTTATAAACTCTTGGATTAAATGATGATGTAAGCCTCAGAATATGCTCAACTCAGGTAACTTTTGAAGTACTGGAACTTCTTCAGTGGAAGCTTTTAAAATATTCTCCAATTTGCAATTTATCTTGTATGTACGTATATAGACAGACAGACAGGCAAACTGATAGATGTAGTCAGACAGACACACACAGAAGGACAAAAATATAGATATAGGCAGGCATACAAACAGAAAAAGACAGTGAGAGATGGATGGATAGATAGACAGATGGACAGACAGACACTCTATAATGATATTTGTGAAACAGAATACAGTATTTACATTTATGAGCTGCACGTGACTTCAAGTGACCCTTATAAGTGGTGGAAAGAAGTAAAGCTATGAGCACAGTCAACTGGATCAAGAGTGGAAGTAAATTCTGTATATTTGTACTATGGCTTATCTAGTGTATGCAATACCCCCATTGAAAAGTCTAGTGACTAACCTTTTTATGTTGGCTCACGCTTGTGTGCCAGCCAACATCTTGCGGTAGTAGCAGATTTGGAGGCGTGGTCACTGTTGGGCGAATGCAAGGCACGCATCAGTAGGTGCGTTCCTCATTCCCCAATAAGCCAGCAGCAGGCGCTGACATCATGAATCCCTAATGTGGTTACCAGATCTAAAAAAAGGTCAGCTACAATGAGAGCAAAGCTCTCATGCAGCAGGACAACAACACGCCTCCCAACGTACAAGCAACATGGCGACAGTGACTGCCACCACCAGTTGTCACAATGCCGATGCCCACTCCCCATCGGCATAATGACCCCCCTCCCATTTCCGCTGTGTGCCAATAGGAGGCCCAGTCCCCGTCAGCTTTTATCCCCCTTCATCATTTATTTTGCTAACGAGGAGCCTACTCCCAGTCAGCATAATGTCCCCCCACCACTTTTGTTGTGTGCCAAGGAGTGCCCAATCCTCCTTGGCTCTTGCCCCCTTTAGTATGTGCCGACTGGGTGCCCAATCCCCATGGGCTATAGCATCCCCCCCCCACAACACTTAGGTGGCACACTGAGAGCCCACCCCAGTGTACCAAATCTCCATAAAACCAAAAACTGTCCCACAATGTTCCCTTTTTTTACCCTATAAAAAGGAAAACGGTCCCTCGCAGCTTCCCTGTGCCCTCCAACACCCTGCACCCACCCACTGCGTACACTGCCTCCCCACACCCCCCTCACCCCATACTTACCTTCGGAGTCCAGTGCGACAATCTTCGGTGGACCAGGAACACATCTGAACTCTTCAAAGCCGACCACGAACTGAAGAAATGCCGTAAGCGGTATAATGGCATAAACAGGGTTTTTTTTCACCTTTGGTGCATATCTCAGACATTTTGGGGAATTTTGACACCACATTTTTAACATGGGGTTATTGGCACCCCTCTTCATGAATTCAGTCACTGTCATGGCATTATTCAGTCCTGAAAGGTGATTTTGTGGTCACTGCATGGAATCACCTTTGGGGACTGGTTAACAAAATGACTGTCACTGTTCATGAGAGGGGCTCTCAAAAAGCCTATGTTGCAGATTTGGTGAAAAAAATAAAAAAAATGGCTGTTTTACGAGCATGCATTGCACAGTTTCCATGCACGCTCGTAACTTCGTGAATATGGAATATTTTCACTCCAGATTTTCAAAATTGGCATTTTTCTACACCTCCTCATTTTACATATCCTGGCTAAAATGTGTTTTCGCACATCTGGGGCAGAATAGTGCAGTTGCTGTAAGAAATCAGTTTTTGGGACAGTTTGAGGAAATGACGGTGATACTGTTCGTGAGCAGAGGTCCTAAAACGCCTATGTTGAAAATCTGGTGACAAAATTCCATAAAATGACTGTGTTACAAGTGTGCATTGCACAGTTTCCACACACCCTTGTAACTTCACAAATTTGCAATATTTTCATGCCACATTTTCAACACTGGCATTTTGTCATACCTCCTTATGAACAGTACAGCAGTCACTTTTCACATCCTGCCCTAAATCTGTTTTCACACCTGTGGTGCTCAATGGTGTGGTCACTGTGGGAAATCAACATTTGGGACAAATTAACAAAATCACAGTGCCACTGTTCATAAGGGGAGGTCCCAAAATGCCTATGTTAAAAATGTGGTTAAAAAAATCCCCAAAATAATTGGGTACCAGACATGTGTTGCACAGTTTCTATGCATGCTCATAACTTCACCAGTTTTTCATATTTTCACTCCAGATTTTCAACATTGCCATTTTTTTACATCTCCTCATGAACAATACAGTTGTCATTTTCTGCATACTGCCCAAAATGTGTTTTTATACCTGTGTTGCCAAATGGCATAGCAACTGTGAAAAGCCACCTTTCAGCTAGCAAACTGAAAGTGCCGCTCTTCATGAGGTGGGCTCACAAAAAGCCCATATTGAAAATTTGGAGTGAAAATACCAACACACGCCTATGGTGTTAGGGTTTCAACTGTAGCACCCCCACCCCCGTAGAAGACTGACCGGCATCAGGGGTGTGACTTGGGATCATCGGCTGTAATGCTCAAGCCGTTCCACCCCCACCCTACAGCCAATGACAGGCATCGTGGTGTGCCTTGCAGTGTTCAGCCACAACGTTCACCCCATTCTCCTATACTGCACCCACCTCAGCATATTTCCTTATGGAATGGGGTAAGTATAATGCCCAAAGACCCCCAAAGCACACTACAATGCTTCTCAGTGTCTACAGGGTAGGGTGAGGTAAAATGGCATAAGCGTTATAGCTGATGACCCAAAGGCACACCCCAACGCCTGTCGGGGTTTGGCGTCACTTCAATACTTCACTACCATTCCTATTATGCATCTCTAACTCCTGCACTACCACTGCCAATGCCTGTGAGACAACATTCAGCACTGACAAATGCTTGTTGATAATGGATCAGTAGGTTAAGAGCTTTGGAACTTTGCTTTTGGAGGGCTATTTGACTAAGTTATTGTCCCCCCTCCCCCAGGTGAAGAGTTCCTTTTAAAAGATTGTGTCTGATCAGCTATATTGTCTGCTGGTTGATCGGCCTCTCAGCTGCTTCACTAACTGCCCCTGTAGCACAAGGTGTTTTTTAACTCTATATTTGTGTTTCACTATGGGGAAACTGTACTTCTTCAGCTGTTAGCATGTCCCATATCCTTCCACAAATGAGAGTTGACATCACGTGTGAACACCACCCCATGCTCAGCACTGTTCTACTGTACTAAACATTATGAAGCATTCCCCTCTGGTACTGTACCTCTCTCCTTTCTAATATAGGGACCATTATCAGGGACATTTGTTTATTAAACAGTAATTGATTGCTCCATAAAGTAAGATTAACTGCATTAATATAAACTTCTTAAATTAACTATTCCACACATTCATGTTAAAAACATATTGTTGCTCATTAGGCCCTTTTAACATCCAATTCATTTGAACTATCTTCTGGCAAGTTGACATACAGTATGCTGATCAAGGGGACTGGACATTTCTGAGCTCAGTGGGGATGTGTTTTTTTAGCAAGTTGCCCTGCATCACCCTGCTTCCAATTGGATTGGATTTGAGACTGAAAATGGACTTAAAAAGTAAGATAATTAACCTGTGTATATCAAGGTTTTCCAAAGGTCCTTTTTTGTGACTGAAAATGGGGCTAAAAAGTTAGACAATGAACCTGTGCATATCAAGGTTTTCCAGAGACCCTTTCAGTTCCCTTCTGTATCTAAGGTTTGCCCTTCCCCTACCATTTATTAAATGCTCTGTGGGTGGTATTGGCAAGTACACTGCTCGAGGCTGGTCTGTTTCATTGGCCTACTGGGTGGAGGGGGAGCTTAGGATTGTGTGACATAGTTGTGTTCTACTATATGTTGAAGCCTGCTTGCCTGTTGTATGCTTCTTCTGGGAGGGGGATCACTGTCATGTAGTCATCAGCAATTCCCACTTGTCTTGAGTGACCAGGCTTGTGCTACCAGTACATTCTAGGTGCAGTACTACTGTCAACCCACCCAATACTATTTTATTTCTCTGGTTTCCAATGTTAGCCCTCCCATCTGCAAATCTGCATTCTGTTCCTTCCCTTGCCATGCACTCTCTCAGTTTTCTTCTAACCCTCCTCATTTAACTTTTCCCCTCTGCATAACAAACCCCCTCCCCCTCAGCAGCACCCTCCCGGCCTCTCATACTTCTCCACTTGGTCTCTAACAACGTTGTTTCCCCCTCTTCCTTGGAATCACTTCCCTCTTTGCCCCTGTACCTCTCACATGTTCATCCCTCTCTACTGCACACTTGTACACACCATTAGTTTTCTCCCTCCTACTGACAGCCCCCCTCCCTTCTTACTAGGCGAGCCCTTAAGATACCCTGGTAAAAGAGTGCTAAACTCCATTATTTAATCATTGCACTCTCACTCCTATCATCTGGAGACATAAACCTAACCCTGGATCTTGCCTCCTAAATGGCACAGTGCCTCCATCTGCTAGCCCTGTAGCCCTACTGCCTCACCCCTCTGCTTTGCCCTGAGGTTTGAAAACTCTGCACCTAAACATACATAGCCTTCTCTCTAAAATCGATTTACTCCAGCCCCTCATTGCTTTGCTAGGCCCTGACATAATTAATCTGACTGAAACATGGCTAAATAATAAAATATGTGACCCCCCACTCGCCATCGTGGACTTTTCTTATTCACAACAATACTGGTCTGGGAGGGGCAGAGGTGTGGCAATATACATCTCCTAAGGTTTCACTACCAATTCACTACCATTTATTCTGCCTCTGTCCCTAAAGCGAATGAAGTACTCATCTTGCTATTATCTCTCCCATTCTCAATCCCTGTTTTTATTGCAGGGGCCTACTGCTGCCCAGGCCTCAATCCCTCTCTGGTTACTGACCTCATCTCTACCATAGTTTCCCACATCTCCTTGGTGAAGTCTATATCATGGGTAATTTTAATCTAAACTGATTATCCTCTTCCCTACTCAAACTGAAAACAACATTGCTGCCCATGATTTAACCCAACTTATCCTTGAACCTACGAGGATAAACCCGAAAACAAGCAACCATTCCTTAATTGACTGGGCTCTCACTTCCTACCCACACAGAGTCATGAAATATGGAGTGTTATCAGATGCCCTGTGTGAATATCACATGACTTTCCAAGTATGCAGAATCCACTGTACCAAAGTCACCCACAAAATCTTAGTGACCCACTCATTCAAATCCATGCACCTTGGGCCACTCCTACCTGACCTATCATACGCAAACTGGTCCCCTATAATCTCAGTGAAAACTGTCAATGTAGCCACAGAATATTTCAAAGATAAATTTCTCAAAGTTTGGAACCAGAATTCTCCTCTACACAAAGTTAGAGTCCATAGAACAACCTTTCTTGGATCACACCGGAACTCATAGCATACCAAAGAGCAAGGGACAATGCCTGAAAGCAACACAAAATCTCTAAGCTCCACAAAGACTATGACAACTATCGTCAGCTTCGCAATAAATGCACCAAAGCCACTCATTTGACTAAAGCCGACTACTTTACCTCAACCTTTCAATCGAACATAAACAGCACCTCAAAATTTTGGAAAGTCATTCACTCTCTTTTCTCCCCCCCTTCTTCTCCTCCTACCTCCTTCTCATGATACACAACACTATTACCTATGACCCCTTGTGTGTTGCCTCTGAATTTAATTATTTTTTCACCTCCTGTGCCTCTGCCCTTCTATCCTCCTTACCATCTCCTCAGTCTGATCCTCTCCCTTACTCACCATACACCTATCCCCAGCCCCTTCTGTTCTCATTCACTAACATAAACCCCTCTGACACCCTGTATGCCCTGCTCACCCTAAACCCTTCTAAAGGCAGTTTGCCTGATGGGCTGGACCCCAAGCGGCTTTGCCTTTCTGCTGTGGCTATCTCTACCCCACTGACGGAGCTACTCAACCTCTCATTCACATTGGAAGCTATCCACTCTGTCTGGAAACATACCATTGTTCTTCCCATCCCTAAGGGCAGTGACCCATCCTTTCCTGGGAACTATCACCTGATATCCTTACTTCCCACCCTCGCTAAGCTGCAAGAACATCTAGTGCTTATCCAACTCTCTGCCTAGATCTCTCACTCTAACTTTTTCACCCCCTTCCAATCTGGCTTTCGTAAAAAACACTCCACCACCACCACCTCCCTGATTAGGCTCACTGACTCCATCCTCACTGGGATGGACAATGGTCAAATCACGTCCACCATCTTTGTTGACCTAGCCAAGGCTTTCAACACTGTCTCTCACTCTATCCCCTTACATTCTCCCTCTGCTGCAGGCTTGTCAGCTGCAGCCACAAACTGGTTCTGTGCCTAACTGGTAGGTCAGACCCAGTCAGTTAGAATAGCGGACTCCATATCCTCACCCCTCCCTATCAACACAGGGGTCCTGCAGGGATTGGTGTTAGGCCCCATATTCTTCTTCATCTTTCTCAATGACTTGCCATTGTCTGCACATCTACCTCTATTCATATGTATGCAGACAACATGGTCCTTTACACCTCTGGCCACTCCCCCACCGATGTTGCAACCAGACTTCAGAATGATTTCAACAACATTCAGCACTGGTTTTGCTCACATCAGCTTTTCCTAAATGCCAAGAAGACTGCCTCCATGACCTTTGGCACTAGGCAGAGACTCTCAAGGCTCCCCTCCCCACCCACTTTCCACATCCTCAATGGGACAGTCCTCAAGGACACCTGCTCATTCAGATACCTGGGGGTTTGGCTTGAACAACACCTCTCCTTTTCTGGTCACGTGGATGCCATCCTAAAAAAGCTGCACCCCAAGTTAGGTGCACTATTTAGGAACCAGAACTGCTTCCCTTTCCTGGCTAGGTGGGAAGTTATCCAGAAGATGATCCTCTCCATCTTTGACTACTGCAACATAGTCTACAGTGTCATGCCTAGGACCTCCCTAGCCAGATTGGACACCCTTTCTAACTCCTTCTGCCTCACACACGATGCTCATACCCTCACTCATCACTGTCAACATTACCACACTTTGGTTTTACCATCTCTTCATAACAGACGTCTTCTCCACTGTGCTAAATTAATTTCCAAATTCTGGCTTGGCTCCCTCCCTACTTATCTCAACTCTTCCCTAACAATCCCCCCACCATCCATCCATTCACTTAGGTCCTCAGTTTCCTGTACTTTAGGTGTTCCATGCTGTATGACTACTGTTGGCGAGGCAGCCCTCTTGTACCACTTCCCTGAACTGTGGAATTCCCTCCCCCCAGATTTGCCTTTCTTCTTTCCCTTCCTCTACCTCCTCTGCCTTTCACAATTACCTATCTGTTAAATGCAACTAAGCAGACCATGTTGCATCTAAATGGGCTGTAATAGTTATCCTATCACTGCAGTTGCGGACCTACTGTTCACTATGATACAATGGAATATACATATCAACTATAATTTCTTGATGCCAGTTACTGTTTGTTAATTGTCCTCTACTTGGCAATGTACCCTATGCATAATTGGCACTATATACTGTTTTGTTGCTTGCCTATGACTTATTTGTATGTCTTTCAATTCCCATATATTGGCAATGTATATTGTTGTGTTGATTACATTTTATTGCATGCCTTCCAACTCCCCCACCTCCCAGGATGCCCTGTGAGATGAGTAACTTATTGTTCAATGTGCCTTTCCTGGTGAAACTCTTAAATAGATAAATAATTCTACATTGTCAATACAGCACGGTATATTACCCAGTGGCATTTCTCTAGGTTTTGTGGGGGCTCCACCTCTGCACCCACATTATGAGGGGCTCTGCCCTGATCCCCCCCAACTTAAATAATTTTCTGGGGGAGGGTTGTAAAATTAAATCACACTAAGTGTGAAATAAGGATTCATACATCTGGGACAGGGATTCGACACCCAGTCGACAGACGCACCACCTCCATTGCTGACTGTGGCTCATCCTTTCAAGCCATGGCAGCTGCTCGGTGGACCCTCCTCCCAGCAGAGGACTTATCCTCTGCCAGGGAGCAATGACAGGTGCACAACCGTGCATAGACCATTTAGTGGTTTTGTACCCTGTCGCTATTCCTGGCCCCGCTGTCTGTGTTGTGCAGTTTTGACGTGCACCATTTTACATACGGCAGATTGACCCGGTAGGACTTAATCCTCACTCTAGCAGAAATTAAGTAGTCTAGTTTTAAATATATTCATATTGTGACATTCCACTATTTCTTTTGGAAGACAATTCCAAATTCAACCAGTCTGGTGTATAAAACAATGGTACCTTCCTCTTTTGACACAGAAAGTAGAGAATAATTTTAGTTTGTGCCTGGTCTCAAACAACATAGTCTGAGTTTTTGGGAGGTTTAAGACCATTTTTTTTTTTTGAACAAACCACTTCTGCATGTCTGTGAAGCTATTGCTGAATGTTTGGTTGATGGGTGTAAATGACAGTATCATCAGCATAAAGGAGGGTATACACTGGTTTGAAGACCATTTGCAGGTTATTTGTGTACATAGTTAAAAGAAGTGGGACTAAAATAGAGCCTTGGGGGACACCGCTGGTTATGGTGTTTATCCCGATAGGGTGTTTCCAATTTTGACGGCCTATTTCATGTGGTCCAGGTAGTCTATGAACTAGAAGAGAGCAGGGAGCCTGAAACCAGGTTCATGTAACCTGGAAGTTAAATCTCTGTGGTCAGCCAGGTCAAAAGTCTTGGTCAGGTCCACAAACACAGTTCCAGTAGCGAGGTCCTTATCCATTGCACGATTAATGGCATAAGTTATCTTGATTAGGGCAGTGATAGTGCTGTGCCCTATATTGAAGCTGTGTTGCTTTGGGCAAATAAGGTCATACTGCTGCAGGTACTGTAGTCAACTAATTGTCTATATACAATTTTTGTCTTGCAGCTTGGCTAGAACTGAAAGAAATGAGATTGGATGGTAGTTTTTGAGGGCTGTTGTCTTTCCCTTCTTGTGGAGTGAGATGACCGTAGATGTTTTTCAGAGACTGGGCATGTTGCCAGATGAGAAGTATAGGTTGAGGAGTTTGGTGATGGGAAGTGCAATTTTGAGAACAGCTAATCTGAGGATCTTGGGGAGGAGTCTGTCGGAGCCCATGGATTTATCAGTTTTTAGGGCAATGAGAAGTTTGCGGACCTCAAGGCATGTAACCCTTTTTAGATAGAAAAGGGGTCAGTGTGGCTCATTGGCAGCCTTGCTGGATCTGTGAGTGGGGTAGTTGTGAGATTTATATTTGGAGAGATTGCAAAAAAAATGTAACTTGAAAGGCTTGCAATTTTAGGAGGGTCAGTATGTCTAGTGCCTTTGAGGTTGATACAGAGTGGTGGGGGTTGGGAATAGGCATTTAGTAGGGAAGTTACTGACTGACTGAACTTCTTAGGGTTCTTTAGGTTCATTATCTGTTGGGTTCTTAGGAACAGGCTTTTGGCCATAGGATTTCTTACTTGCATTCATTCCTTAGAGACCTGTATGAGTTCCAGTCAGAGGTATGGTGGGATTGCTTAAACAGGCCAGGATTCATCCCTTCTATGCATAAGGCCAAAAATTTAGCTCATGAGCCAGAGGGATTTCTTGGGTTTGACCCTATGTGTGTGCAGCAGAACATGTTTATCGAGTATGGAAGCAAAATTCTTGATAAAGAAGTCAAGGGCAATGTTGACATCTGGGGCTATGTCTAGGAATAACCAGGCAATGAGAGACAGGTCATGAAGAAAAGATGCAGTGTTAAGGTTGGAAAATTTCTGAAGATGATAAGCCTGGGAGGGGAATTTTTGGGGATGCTGTTGTGCCATTGACAATAGGTAGCCAGGTGGTCACAAACTGAATCACTTAACACTCCTGAGGCCAGGATTCTTTCAGGCTTGTTAACTAAAATCCAGTCAATCAGAGTGTGGGTAAGAGTTCTGTGGTTTAGACTGGTTGTGGTTTGTAAGATTTGATGCAGCTTGCCAGAATTAAGTATGTCCTTATATTGGGCTTGGGTTTCCAGCCAGTTTAGGTTTAGGCCTCTGAGTTTTAATAATTCAGATGGGGGGAGCTGACCAAGTATGTGCAAGAGGTCATGGAGGCCATTCAGTCCTACTTTGGGCAGATTGTAGACACAGCAGATTTTTAGGATTTTATATTAACGAGCAGCCATTCACAATTCAAACTGGAGTAAAGGGAGGGTCACAGATTTCTGCTACAAGGGCAGTATGAACAGAGATCAGAATGCTACCCCCTTTTTTGGGATGTCTGTCCTTGCAGAGATGTTAAAGTTAGGGAGGGAGATTTCTGAGTCCCTAACTGAAGGGGTAAGCCAATTCTCTGAAAGAGAAAGCATATGTGGTCCAGGAAGGCAGAAAGCCTTTAGTTCATGCAGTTTAGGTGCCACACTTCTAATATTTAAATGAACTATTCAAATGCCCTTATGGCCGATCTAGAGCTGGGGGAAGGGGGGCATTTTTCAAAGGGCTGGGATTTATTTTCATGCTCTCGGATATCAGTAGCAGGTGCATAAAATATATATATATTTATTTTTTTCCAATTGTTTAACCAGGAGTAACACAGTAAGCTGAAAGCTTGTTTACTGGTGTGACCTGGGAGCACAGGGAAGTTAAATGACTTGCTCAGGGTCACACAGCATGCAAGTGAGGGCTGTGGGACTCAAACCCAGGTCTCCAGATTTGCTGCTCAGAACCTTAAATCACTACACTATACTGCCTATACTGGAGATCAGAGCAGTGAATTTAGTGGGGCAAGGGGGTACAGGAGAGCAGTATAGGGTACAAGGGTGTGGATGTGTTTCCTGTGGAGAAGTGCAATGACAGGAAGGTTGAATGTTGCAGCTGAGATAAGATAGGTTGTGATGTACGCATATCCATGGGTATCCTGTGATAATAGCAATTGAATATGGCCAACCGTCAAAATGGTGACTCATATTCAGTGCTGTTGTCATAGGCAACCTGCAAGGGTAGCAACTACTGCTACTGCGAGGGTAGGAGAAGGTGACCGGAAAGGGGGAATGGTGAGGGGAAAGGGAGGAATAGGGAAGAGGGTTATCTGGATGAAGTGTGCCTTCTGCCGCTGAGCCAGCCATGTGGTTTGGTGGTGAGGAAGGGTGGCTCCAGTGCAGCAGATACTGTGGCTGGGGATGGGAGGGTTTGAATTTTGCCACTGCCTGTGGCTCTGGGACTTACTTTTTTTTTTACTGGTGGACTGTGCCCCTCCTTGACATACCCCAGTTAGGAATCTAAAAATCATGATGTGTGTGTGTGTGGGGCAGCGTGCACCTCCTGCAAAAACACTTATTTGTTTGTGGATGTTGGGACGCTGGCAAGTGTATATCGCTGATTTGCTTTTCAGTGATATACACTCGCTATAATAGCCATTGCCATTTCGAGGTCACAATAATCACATAGAACCATGTCCATGCTCCTGGTAGATGGCTACTTTGTAGACAATTCCATTGAGTAGTAGGAACAGCATACATGATAGGAGACCTGCTAAATGTTTTTAACAAGAACTGCTGCTTTAAATGGTCATATAGTAGTAGATCTGCAAGTTAATCCATTGTGTTCAATGTCTTTAATTGTTATTATGTGAGAACTAGTTATTAACCATCCAGTCCTTGGTGTAGAGTATGAAGTTACTGAATTAACTCTAGAAAAAAAAAGAATCAAACCTTTCCTTTCATTATTTGTGTATGCAGAAGTCAGTGACAAATATATGTTCTCTTTACAGCAAGGGCAAGGAGTCACAATGGAAAGGCACTTCAGGTACTCTCTCACCCTCTCTCTCTAATTTTCTCTCTCTCTTATTTTCTCTTGGGGCTAACAGGCAGTCTTGTTTGATAAAAATAGAGTTGGGCAAGAAAGCCTATAATGAGCTTCTGACAATTTTAAAGATGCAGTATGCCCTTTTTTAGATGGCCAGAACCTTTCTGCCAAAAAAAAAAATCTAGAGTTTTGCATGAGGTTAAAATTATCTTTATTTTATTATAATCATTCTTTGTATTGCGAAGTCTAATATTCAAGCTATGTAATATGTTTTTATATAGTTAATTGAACTAACAGGCAAAAGGACAGAAACAGTAACAGACTGCTGTTAGGGTACTGTAATGCAGCTGGAGCTCACTCGCTCTGTTGTCATCATTACACATGATGTTGGAGGCCACTTTAGTGTCATCTAGGACTGAGAGCATTAAGACCTCAGATGGTTTGTTTACTCACATTAAATGCAATGAAACACAGCTAAAACCATTAAATAACAGGATGTGATGAAACAATCAATTTTGTAGATTGTTTTTTACAGCCCAGTGATTTGGGATTTTGAACTTAATTGCCATTTATTTATATGATATCCTTTAAACATTGTTCTGGTCATAGTGT
Organism: Neoceratodus forsteri; assembly: GCA_016271365.2. NCBI lineage: Eukaryota > Metazoa > Chordata > Ceratodontiformes > Ceratodontidae > Neoceratodus > Neoceratodus forsteri. Next base: position 1,695,551,255 of record CM057449.1, on the reverse strand, counting down.
GTTACAATATTGTCCCAGATTCAGCCATTCTGTAACTCATAAACAACATCTGTTGACCTCAGTGGAATATTGTTATGCTGACTGGTCCTGATGGGCAGTTTACACTGAATGGTAGAGGCAGAGGGAAAAAACATAAAGAAAGAGAGTGAGAGAGAGAGAGAGAGAGAGACAGACAGGGCTTACAAGGATGTGAAACAGAGGCTTTATTGACAAAAAAGAACAGCTTCTTCATGTCTGTGTCAGTGGCTCAGCAGATAGCATGTTCATCTCTGGGGCTAGTGTGGCCAGAGAATTGTTAGGTCTGTGGGTTCCAGCCCCTCACCAGGTTCTTGAGGTGATACCCATAACTAATGCTGTAGTGTAGTACAAAAGGAGTGTTCCACTGTTGATGTGCCATCCTTGAGATGAAATGTTAAACTGAGGTCCCTTTTGTCACTGTCCATGGCACTTACCAAGTGCAAATAGGAGGGAAATATATTTAAAATCAATAAGCAGAATCAATTACAGTAAATATATAACCTTATTAATACAAATGAAACCAATCAGAGCAAGGCAATACACATGACAGAATGCATTATGAAGGAAAATGCCACAAATGCAGCTCTTTAACCAGCCTATGAAATTAGAACATTTTTGCATAAAATAAAATAAGTAAAACATTGGGGCTCCATTCTGTTTTGTTCTGCTAAACATAATGGCCTTGAATAATTTAAAAATTGCAGCAATACCACCCTGGGAGGCTCCTCAATCTGTTTAATAAAAGCTTGGCATCTTACCTGACACCAAAATAAATTTACTAATGCAAAAATAGCCAACAAAGTGCTTTTAGAAATATAAACTAAATTGTGAAGTATAGTCCCATAATTCATTAATTCATAAGTTGTATCAACTGAGGAAACCTCAAATTTTGAGAGAATAGCAAACAGAAAACATGTATAAACAGGTATTCCAAGAGAAAGCGTTCCATTGTTTCTATTTGGTTAACACAATACTGCTAGTGGGCAAAATCTAGCATTTATGTTTCCATGTTTCAAATTTGCCCAGTCTTGTATTTTGCCATAAAAGAAACAGAGCCAGATGATAACCTGAACCCTCCAATAAATCATTGTTTTCTTAAAAAAAAAAGATATTGCAACCAGGTTGTATTGAGGCATACAATATTTTAGGACTAAGAGATAAAAAAGATTCTCATAACATGATCATACAGAGGTTTTCCTGAACCCCATGTAAAAAAAAATGTGCCTCCAATTTCCAGCTTCAAAAAAGTAAAAAGCCCAAGCCACAGACGAGAGAAAGAAACCTTATGAAATAATGATCTGCTGCACTAAAGTACCCCAGTCTCACAAAGGGGCTAAAGGTTCCAACCAGTTTTGAAACAAGGACAGCCAAGGCTTCTGCAGCCAATTAAAATATGTCCAAAAATTTGCATAAAAATATGCAGTTGAAAAAAAACTTTAGGTTTACCATATTCACTATCTTCTTTATTAGGAAGATAAGTGATATTCCTTTTCATAAGTCTAAACCTGATGTATTTCCCCAAAGATACTGGAAACAAGACTACGCAGCTGAATTTCCAAGGATGGTGGTGGAAGAAAAAGAAAACTAATATATAAAAACCTGGCAGTGAAAAAGTTTAAATTATCTGTACTCTCATATGAAAAGGGAGCTAGAGAGTTGCCACCTTTCCCAACATTCAACCCTTTGCAATTCTAAATCAAAATGTTCAGCCAATTCAGAACAACGGTGTCTTCCTGACCAAAGCTAACACCAAAATGTATATTCTATCAAACAACTTCTCCAATACTGCCACTTAAGAAACAGCTAACTGGTCTTTGCCCTAACAAAACAGCAAAAATGATTTTCAAAGTTTATTTTAGAATGGGAAGCTTTAGAGAAGAAAACATCATGCAAGGAAACCTAATTGATTACAAAGCAACAGAAATCATCCACGTAAGCAGAAACTTCAGGAGTCAGTAGGTAAATGTCCTTAATATGAATATTTTGGTTAATCTCTTTAAACAAGGCATCAAGGACAAAAAATATAAAGGAGCGGGCTCAAAGGGCATCCTTGCTGAAATCTAGAATACATTCAAAAAGCATCACGTAGTCACAGCCTTTAGTCAAGGATAACATTGATGCAGCTATGCTACTGTAACAACACATTAAGCTATGTTATCATTCAGTTTATCAGTAGACTAATATACCTCAATAGGGGACTGGTAGATGACTTTGGTTAAATTCAAAGAATGTTTCTGGTATTGACAAACTACTGGCTCACAGCAATGTCAGAACAACTACAGTATGGTAAACTTATGTAGGAACACAGTATTCTTTAAGGTTCGGCTCCACTCTGATAAGTGCTGACTGCTACTGAGACTATAATTAAGCCTCATCCGAAGATGGGCATAAGTGACACATCTATGTTTTTTTATTCCACTGATTTTAAAACTACCAGTGGAGCTGAGCGAAATTAGCAAATTCCGACTTCACAGAACTTTCACAAAATTTCATGAAATCTTTTGGAATTTTTCAAAATTCTTTATTGCCTATAATGCAGTCTGTGTTGCAGCTAGAGGTCTGCAATTTGGCATGCATATTGTCTGGTACAGGTCCTAACAGCATGCTAAGTTTAACAACATTTGAATGAAAGATGGAGATGTTATAGAGGCTCACAATCTATCAATTTAATCTGTCAATTTAATATTCATGTGAACGTTTCTGAAAATATTTCTATACTTACAACTTAGCCACCTCTGGAGCTAGATAATTGAAAACTTAGATGCATACTTCTTGGAAGATTCATAGAAACTGCTAATAGAGAAGTACTGGTTTTGCAAATTGTTAGTTTTAGCCATGACCTGCCTCTCGACATGACTTCCTGGGCTTGCTTCCAAACCCAGGATGCCAGCATGGCAGCATGATGCTCTGATGCTGGGCTTTGGGGGTTGCCTTAAACCTTAATATTTAGGGTCAATAGAACTAACAAGATTGGTGATATTCTGTTCTCTAACTTTAAACTTATGGGGCTTAAAATTCAGCAGTTTATGTAATTGCAAAATGTAATTTTAAAATGTATGAACATTTGGAGGCTTATAACTCAGTCACTTTTGAGGCTAGAGATCTGTAACTTGGCATACATACAGTATGTATGGGCTTTGGTGAAGTCACGAAACCAAATGTGGTGGAATTTGGACAAACATTTTTAGTTCACATAGTTGTTAACTGTAATTTTAAACTTTCTGAAAGATTGCAGGCTTATAACTCAGTCATCTTGAAGGATAGAGACATGAAACTTGGTACACTACTGTATGGGCATTGGTTCAGACAAAATGCAATTTGGATAAATACTCTGCAAATTAGATGGAAATAACCAAAATCACAATTTCAGCAAAAGTTGCACGAAATGTTAACCAAAATTTCTCAAAATTTCATGGAAGCAAAATCAGCATTTTCTCAGAATTCCACTGACAGAAGATACATTTTGCCCAGCCCTAATTACCAGCAAAAATGTTTAAAAGGAAGGCTGGGATTTAACAACCTGGGAGGAGCACAGTTTTCTGTTACCTCCACATTGTTTGACTAAATTAGCTGTGGCCCGAATGGCGCAGCTCAGTTCCTAGTTTAAATCAGTTATGTACTCAGTGTGCATGGCTCAAACTCCCATGCTTGTATTTTAAGTATTTCAAACTGCATTTATCATGTCCTGTTACCATGATTTCCCTGCTGCCCAAATGGGACTGTTTCTGCAGGATGGTCCCCCTGGAGTGGCTGACATCCTCTCTATCACCACAACCCCTCCCCATTAACTGTTTTGACTGGAGGCCCCTGAAATAGAGGCATTTTCTCCTGGCACAATACTGCCTTAGGGCCATGGTGGTTCCTACCTTGAAAGCCTTACCTGGGGTAATACCTGTTTGTATAAAGTTGGACTCTGACCTGCCTTTGTTTTTGATGGGACAAGGTCCCCCTGGTTTATACTATTTGTAGTTTCTGTGGTGCACTAATAGCACAACTTCTACAGGGTGATAGAATTTTCTCCCTGCTTTCCATTTTTCCAGTTTAAAGTAGTTATGTTAATAGTAAAGTGGTCATCTTTGTATGCACAAGCTGTGTTTACAGCGGCAGGGTTTGGTTGTTAAGGTTCCTTGCTTGAGGAGGGCACATGTGGGTTGAATCAAAATCCCCTTTTCGGGTAATTATGATGGCCTCTCTTGTACACCTATTCTCATGGAACATGAATGGCCTCACTAGTCCAGTTAAGCATTCCAAAATTGTTTCCCAAATGCTAAGACTGAAACTAGAGGTGGCGTTTCTACAAGAAATGCACTTAACTCAGAGCACTCCAAGTTCACAAAGTTCGGTTTTGACAGGCTATACTCATCCTCCTGTAATGGAGAACATCACGGGGGCTCTATATTGCTACCTAGGCATATGCACTTTGAGGAGCTTTGGGTCTGGAGAGATCCTGAAGGTCACTTGGTCACAGTGCATGGCATGTTACATGGCCAGGAGTTAATGTTGGTGAATATGTTTTCCCCCCAGGAGCTAACACTCCCATATTACATCAGCCATTGGAATAAGCAATATCTTTTATAAAAGGGATCCTCCTTATGGCTGGTGATCTCAACATCACTTTAAATCCTAATTTGGACTCCTCCAGGCACTCCCCCCACTGCCTTATTGCTTCCCACAAATATTTTAAGAAGCTCATGTCGGGAATAGGCTGGGCAGATATGTAGGGGTCATCTCACCCTGGACAACATACTGTAGCCACACTTTTCATTCTGCAGTCCATAGTATGTATTCTAGAACAGATTACTGTTTCACACAGGTGGAGCACCTTGCTGGGGTGAAACGCTGCATAACTGAGATCTTCAGTCAGACCATGCCTTATTAGCACCTATTGGGACTTTAGACTTCAACATAAAAACACACGTTGGTGTCTAAACACCTACCTTCTAAAATCCCCACAATTCTGAGAATTTGTCAAAGAAAAGCTAGAGGAAATCATGAGGGACAACCCTGCCATTGACATATTGCATGCGATCTGCTGGGACGCCATTAAAGCTGTTTTTAGAGGACATCTCTTTTCATACTCTTCAAAATTGAAGAATGCTGGAACAGAACATATGCAAACATTGGAGGACACTCTCCACATCTTACAGCAGTCACACCAGCAGGGAGATTGTTCAGTGTTTTCAGTTTAAGAAAGTTAAAGTCTACATAGATAAGTTAATCTTAGAACAAACCGAAATGCCTCTCACATTTTTATGCCAATGCTTTTATGAAGTCAGAGTCAGATCCTCTCTACTTCTGGCATACAAACTGTGAAAGAAGTGTAAGCTAGCTACCATCACCTCCCTGAAGCACCCCATCAGTGGAGAATGCTTAGTCAGGGGTCAGCAAATAGTGGATGCCTTTCAATCCTATTATCAAACACTTTACACCCTGGAAACAGTACCACTACAGGCTGCAATTGATGACTTCCTACAACACCTACAACTCCCACAGCTCTCCCCAGAGGTAGGGGATAGACTTCTCTCCCACATTACATGGCAGGAGCTGGATTCTTCAATTCAAATAGCAAAAACTTTGAAAGTGCCCCGACCTGATGGCTATGGCACAGAGTTTTATAAACTCACAAAAAAACTTATCACAGCCCCATTGTTAGAAGCTTACAATGAAGTGTTACAGGACAGTGACCCCATCTTCATCATGGTCTCACACTGCGATTACCATATTCCCAAAACCTGATAAAAATCCTATGTTCTTTCACTCATATAGGCCCATCTCAGTGCTTAACACCAACTACACATTTTTTATGTCCATCTTGGCAAAACAAGTAGATAAACTCTTACCCTCCCTTATACATAAGAGACCAAACTGACTTTATGCGTACTCACACTACGATAGATAATATCTACTGCACATTGCATGTTATGCACCGCACACAACACTCTCAGTCCCCATCAATCCTCATAAGTTTAGACACCGAGGAGGCATTTCACTGGCTCTCCTGACAAGTTCTGTATTCAGTGCTACAATGTCAAGGATTCCCAGTCTCATTTATTTAACTTGTAGGAAAAAAATATATACTCCTCCCCAAAGGCATGTGTTAAAATCAATAGGCATCATCCAGGAGACTCCTCCTCTTAACAGAGGCACACCTCAGGGGTGTCCCATGTCACCACTTCTCTTTGTCCTAATTATAGAATGCCTGGCACAAGCCAATCATACATCACACATAATTAGGGTTTCTGGTTTTAGGTGTTTATTTTTTGTAAAAAATGGTGTTTATTTTCAGCATTTTTCTCCCCCCTTTCAGAAGTACCAAAAATCTGTTATTTTAGGTGTAATCAATTTCTCGGACAACAAAAATCTTTATAAATCAGTGTTTATTCACTCAAGTTAAAAAATAGATATTACACTTTTTCAAACTGTGTACTATGGCTATTGCATATTAGCACCATAGATATTGCACCATATTAATATTGCATTAGTTTTACAAAATAGTGCACCATAACTGTAGAACTATACATATATAAATATGTAGATGGTGATGGTGAGCTAGGAGCAGCACAGTATTAGAGCTCTGTTCCACCATACAAGTGAAAGGTGTAATACAAAAAAACACACGATACACCCACATATCCAGCTCACAGTTGGTCAGCTGGAAGAGTGGGGACACAATGAAATTCGGTGTTTTTCGGTTATAACTGATTTCCCCATTTTCACCACGGTGGTGTTTTATCGGTGTTTATCAGTTATAACCTAAAACTGGAAACCCTACACATAATTCAGGGCAGAACAGTTGAAGGAGAAGAATGGTTCCATGTGATAATAACTACTTTTTAACAGTGAACGTCAAAATGGTGATTCTGTTTAAGTGACTAGATAAACGGCAGCCACAAATTACGGTGCCCATCAAATATAGTGAGTATGCCACTGCTATCCACTGTAAATAATGTTTACACACCTGCACACCTTTCTGACCTTTATCTACACCCCCCATTGAGGGTTGCCCCCCCTATTTCTAAATATACTACTCCAAGGTGCTCCTTGACAATGGGTAGGCTAAATCACTTGAATCGCTGTACTCGCTGGGTCACCATAACTTTTAGGTTGCCATTTTAGTATTCGCCATTCTGCTGTCACCATTAAGACTTCATCATTATGTCTTCGCCTTATTCATGTGCTACCAGAAGAACGTTGCGTAGCTCTTTATGTAAACAATGTGCTTCTGTATTTGGCTAACCCAGAAATGGTGCTCCCAAGGTTGATGGACATAATGATCCACTTTGTTGAAGTGTCAGGTTACCATCTGAACACCTCCAAATCTGAAAGACTGTTTTAATGTTATTCCTCCAATATCCCTGTGTACAATGTGTTCATTTAAAAGAGGCCCACAGAAGTTAAAATATCTTGGTATTTATGTGGCCCATGGACATGCCTCAGCCTTTAATAATAATTGTTTCCCATTCACCCAAGCCATGGCTACGGACTTTCAAAAAAGGGGAACCCTACCACTCTCTTTGTCTGGATGAATTGAAGTAGTCCAAATGGCCACACGGCCCAGAGCCCTTTACCTCTTTGAAAATATCCCTTTAGCCCTGCCCAGTAACTGCTGGCACACATAGCATAAAGAAATCTCAAGATTTATTTGGGCTGGCCAAATACCCTGCATTAAACTAGTATACCTTTGTTTACCCAAAGAGCAGGGAGGCCTTGCCCTCCCCAGTCTTCAGTGACACTACTGGGCTGCATATATGCAATTTGTTCTCCATTGTCACTTAGGAGGCAGACATGCCATCTGGCTCGACATAGAGAGCACACGGGTCCCTTTTTCTCAATTTATGCAATGCATGTACTATCAACAGACTCTCTTGAATCGGGTGTGGGGATTGAGCCCATGGTTGAAGGAGCAGGTAAAAGTGTGGGAATCCATTCCAAAAGCCTTGCTTTTAACCCTATTCTAAGAATTACTCTGCCCAATTGAACAGCTCAAGGACTGCCCTCCCTGACTTATCGATCACAGATTTCGAATGTGGGAATGAGACAACCTCCAATATATTTCCCAATTGTTTCAGGGGCCACATATCCAACTGTTTCTGGTCATTCAAACGCAGCATCACCTGCAGAAGTTGGACTTTACCAATATTTGCAGATACATCACTATATTTCTATGCTCCCACTTGGTGCCTGACAACTCGGTTCTTTATTCTCCTAAAATTACACGCTAAATAAACTTAATCAGCTTCTGAAACTGCCCCCATGTGGTTTCCAAATAAATCAAGCAATACAGATCTCATCAGTGGATGACACCATGACTATTGCAATCAAATGATTTGAGGAGCTTGGTTCACCCCTGGATATAGGGACATGGCTGAGGGCCTGTCAGGCCACTGCAAAGGTCAGCAGCTCTCATATATGGAGGGAATACACATGGAAGCAACTTATAAGGTTTATTAGAACCTCCGTGATTATGCCACACTATCATCCCACTAGTGGGCCAGGATGTTGGAGGAATTGCAGTGAACCTAGGCCAACATACCTGCACCTGATGTGGTCATGTCCTTTATTACAGCCTTTTCTTCACTCTCTGGAGACAGAGTTGTGGGAATTTTTTGGACTGAATCTTCTTTTCACCCCCTTTTCCTATATCTTACTATAATATCACAGGTGCATGAGAGACTCGGGCTCCCGATACCTCTTGGGAATATTGCTCACAGTAGCTAAAAAAGCTATTATGAAATGCTGGCTAACGCCAACAATACCAGTGATGAATGATTGGAGGTTGATGGTACACCAAGTGTACCACATGGAGAGAATTATGCATTCCCTTAATGACCGACTGGAGTTATGGAATACTCGTTGGACTTGTTGGCTGGTTCATGCCATGAGCAAGGATCCTACATTGGTTTCATGAGCCTTGGTGTACTTAATATAAAAGTGGCCCCTTGTTCATGAATGCATGGTAGCACTTTAATGTATGTAATACTAACAGGGATCCATAGACCATAACTGGAGGCCTGGCAGTTCCCCCTGCCCACCTACCCTCCTCCACTTTTGAGGATGGCCCTCACCAACCCTGCACACATAAGGGTATAAGCACTCCCTCAGCAAATGATGGAAGATTCTGCAGGGCCAAAAACAAATACATTGTTTATTGATAACCATGAGCACCACCTCCCATTCTGTACCTTGGGGGGTTAGGTGGTTCATTAATGTGGCTTGGTCCTCCTGCAAGGCCAAATATTTTATATTGTGACACCCGATACCGTGTCAAAGTGTGCTTTTCACTACTGTAACTTGTGACTGGATGACCTATGAAATGTTAATAAAAATTATATTGGCAAAACAAATCTGAAATTCTAGCAGACTTTGGAGTCTAGGGACAATCTATATATCAGAACAAATTTTCTCAATGAGTACTGCAAGACTAACATATAATACTCCCAGATAAATGCATGGGGTATGCACAGGAACCACAAAATTGCACCCAAATTCACCATGGTGCCAAAGCCACAATTTATGTCTGATAATCATCCAGAGTGCGCCAAATGTGTATCTCCTCTTTGACTACAACCAGAATATGTTTGGCATAGTTTTAAATGTATTAGTGTGTATGGACACGCTAACCTTATGTATATTTTACTGGATCTCTTATTCAAATGTATCCCCTTCCCCCCTTCCCCAGGACACATCTGGAAGAATGAGCTATTGTAGCTCAGTATGCCTTTCCTGGTGAAGCTTTTTCAAAAAATAATTAAATAAAAAATACACAGTTTCAGGCAAATTTGGCAAAATTGCCTGAGATATGCCTAAAACAATGAAAGGAGTAGTTGGTGGAAGTGCAATGGTGGCATTCATATTGCCAAATTATTCTCTGACACAACTGTGGCATTCATGCTGGTGGCTGCTGGGAGAGGCAGCAATGAGAGGAATGAGAGGTAGCAAAATCTCTGGCTCAGGAACAGTGGTCAAGGAGGAGGTTGCTGGTGCCCCCTTAACTTGCTGGTGGTGGTGGTGGCACTGAGCCTGATCTGGATAATAGGTCCCCTTTATGGATATGTAGACCAGTAGCCAAACAGCTGGCATCTCCTTTCTGTGCATTACAGCACATTGGGCACAGTTATCTGGGGAAGTATTTGACTCTAGCCAGGGGGAGAAATTGTACTAAGCACAACTATAGTGGTAGCAAAATATGGTGACCTTGAGGCTTTTGTGTATCAACAGCTTCATTTTGACCCAACTTCACGTTAGTGTACCCTAAGGAGAAATTACAAGTGAAGTTCACATCCACTCATCCACTCCCTATCCTTCATCTCTAAATTCTGGTTCAACCTGCTTCCCTCCTACATCTCTTCCCTCCTCTCCCCTGCCCCAGCCTCAGTGTACCTCCTACATGCCAGGGACTCACGTTTTTTCTCTCTCCCCCCACCCCATCTTCCAACATGGGCAAATCTGCCTTCAACTATCATCTCCCCTCACTGTGGAACTCCCAAACTCCTCTCCTATGCAACTCTCCCACTCACTTCTCCATCAAATCATTGCTATGCCTCCTATCCATCCCTACTTGCTCCCACACTTAACACTTGAAATGTTTATTTCTTGTCCTTATTTACACTCCTCCTCAACCTTGTTTCCTCTACTATTGGTGAAGCCTGCTTGATATATTAGACTCATGAACTATAGTACAGTATTTGTTATATTGTTACTGTATTACTATGCTCCCAATGATGTAAATAAGCGTATTATTGTATTGTATTGTATTGTATTGTATTGTATTGTATTGTATTCTTTCTTCCTATGTTCCCTGTCCCCCAGGTTGCACCTGGAAATGAACCTTGGCTCAGTGTGCTTTTCCCAGTCACCAAATGTTTAAATAAAATAAATAAAAGTTACCAGGTGAACTTCGCCTTGCTGTATCCTAAGGAGAAGTTACAGGCAAAGTTACCAATGGCAAATTTCCTATTAAATATAAAAATGTTGTGAAATTATCCATGAAGGCAAATTTGGCAGCTTTGCCAGCACACTAAAACATTGCAACATCTCTATCCTCAGTTTACATGCTGCAGTCATTGCTACAGTGTGACTTTAACAATTTACAACACTTGTTCCACTCAAACCAACTTTGAGTCAACACAAAGAAAACTATGTCAATGACCTTTGGAACCAGAACTTGTCAAGCTCTTTTCACCTACCATTTTCTCCACCCTGGATGGCATTCCAGTGAGGTTGTCCCTGGTTTCAAATATCTTGGTGTATGGCTGGATAGTGGTCTTAACTTCACCCATATCGATGCCATCTGCAGCAAACCCCATCCCAAACTTGGTGCCGTTAACCAGAACAAAGACTGCCTCTCATCCCATGTCCACTGTGAACTGATTACTAAGATGGTGCTCCCAGTGTTTGACTATGCAGATGTAGTCTACTGCACTGCCCTTCCACTTTCCAGGTCAGACTGGATGCCCTATGCAATGCCATCTGCTGATTTACTACTAATCTCCTTCTTACACTCATCACAGCTGCCTTTACAGTTTCCTCTCCAGCTGTCCTCTTCCCTCCCTTCACCTCATGCACTGTGCATCCCTCATTTCTAAATATTGGTTTGATTCTTAGCCTCCTTATCTCTCACCTCTGCTGTTCCCTTTTCCTTGTATGCTCTTTGCTCACGTGACTCCTGGACTTTTTCCATTCCACACTCTGCTGATCAGAAATCTACTTTATCCTCTCATCTTCCTTCCACCTGGAACAAACTCCCTCCCACCCTCCACCTCTCCTCCTCCCATTTTTCCTCTCAGATGTCAGCTAAACCTCTTTCTGCTCCCTCCTGTTTCTGCCCTGGCCTTAGCTGAGTTGTGCTGTCATAAGCCATGCTATGCACCTTATTTAGCCTTAGTGCACCTGTACCAGTGCCTTTAGCTTTGTTTATCAGCCTGTACACTGTTACTGTATGTATCTGCTATATTTGCTGTACCTTACCACCATATATATTTTGCATATTGCACTTTAACACTAGCTATGTTGTCTTCCTACTCCCTTCCCTCTGCTGTACTTGGAAATGAGCTTTTTTTCAGCATGTCTTTCCCAGTTACTAGTTTCAGCAAATAAATAATAGTAGGTCCACTTCACTTGCTCTACTCTCCATTTCCATGTTATGCTTGTCAGTCTCCTATCATTTAAATGTTCATAGCTGCCATAAGACATGACAGGTTGTGGGTTGTGCCCATCTTACCATACGCTCATGGTGTAGTAAGGCACAAGGCTGCAGGCTGAGTGTCTTAAGACCCTGTAAGTGCTGTAAAACCGGTACAACCAATGCCCAAAAGGGTCTTGTTCACATAAAATAGGTTGACATGAAAATAAAAAAAAACTCTAAAAGTTTAAAATGACACACAACATATAACAATATGCTGCTACAAATGTGATCTATTCCCTCCACAGCTGGCTTCCACCTGTCAGTCATCTTTCTATATATTCAATGTGGTGGGCTTCTTTACCATGGAACACAAGGATTCAAACTTCTGCAGTATTCCACTTGTAGAGTGCTCACTCCCCCCTCCACTCACACACACATGCACATGGAATGGCAACAATATTTACATGAATTCAAAAGTCTGCAGAATTCCACTGACATACACAAATACAATGCACAAAGATCTCAAATGGAGCTGAAACCAAAATGTTGCCTATGGCAGGGTAAGCAGCAGAGAGTTCTCTGGCAAACTAGTAAGAATAGGAGGGGAATCTTTCACAGCCATCAAAGAAACAAAAGAAATCTGAATAGCACTTTAGATTCTTTATTTTTTGAGTGTGTAAAGAGTGAATCATGAGTGAAAAGAACATCCAGTTATTTTTAATATAAGGGAGTTTTATATTTGGAGACTGATTTAAGGTTTTAATACATGGCATGAGTAAATGTGGCAGACATGTTTGTGATGGCAATCAGTAATAAGTGATATGGCTCATGAATTGTGTTTTGTGAGTTGCCTAAAGTCCAAATAACACTGCCAAATTTTTTCTATCCTATGCAGTTGTGAGGAATTAAGATATGGGTCTCAGAACTTATTTATCCACTCAGGAAAGAGAAAATGTCTAACCCATTTTATAAACTAAAACAAGCATTTGTCAATGCAGAATATTCACTTCTGGTATTTCTGTTGTACCAGGTCTTACTTGCATATACTTTTACTATATATTTACACAGCATAGAGCAGATGAGATGCAATATCTCATTTTCAGTGGTCTCCTGCTTTGACACATTGTTAGATTGTAATTACCCAGGATAGGGTAGCTGAGAGGCAATATCTACTTTTACGTGAGCTCCCACACTTTGACACCAAATGTCCAGCAGTCTGTTTTTTATGACCTGATGTTGTGATCAAAACTGGGGAGATTTTTAAAATCATCTAGAAGGTGATTTCACTCCATGACTGTGGAAACAAGTTTCAGAGGGGATTTGAAAAATGACATCTTCCATGTTCAGGAGGTAGGGTAACACAAGGGATATGTTGAACATTAGGGTCCAAAATCTGCAAAAAATAAAGTTATGAGTAAATGTTGGAACAATTAGTTTCCTCATAACTTTTTTCACATTTTTACCCCAAATTTTCAACATAATCTTTTTATGACTACTCCTTTTGAGCATGACAGGTGTCATTTATAAAGCAATGACTGAAACTTCATTTTGTGCCGCAAGCGTTAAAACCCATTTTGGGTAGGATTTGAGAAATGACAGCTGTCACAACAAATTCTGGTCAGATCCACCATGGCTTCATAATGAAGTTAGTGAAGTTGTGTGGAATTGTTAAAGAGGTATGAAGAAACAACACACTGATTTGTAAGTAGTAACATTTGTTTTAGTTTCTGTTCTAAGGAAGGCATACACATTATTAGGAAAATATATGGAGGTGTACATTTTAATGGAAGGAATAGGAAGCTTACAAAAGAACCCCAGAGCAAATACCACGGATGCATACGTTATCACGGATTATATTGGCCAGACAGCCAGATTTTAAAGAAAACATAATTGCACATATCCCAGTAATGCAAACCATCAAGGGAAACATCCGAATCCCCATGATGGAACAGAAAGTGGCAGTACATGAAAATGAAAAAGTAATGGCTGGCATATGTTCAGCCTTGGGATTATTTACACATTTAATTTTTTTAAGAGAAACAGGGTTTTTGTCCATGAGGTGATGTAAGTTATGTTTAAGCAATGTGTTGATGTCAGGAAGTCAGGTGTAATGATGATGGACTTCAAGAGAAAATGTGATATTAACTTTCAAAGGGGGTTGCTTTTGATAAGGCAAGGTAATTATGCTTGCGATAATGGGAATATTAGGAAAGTATGGGGTCTATGCAGAAGTGGAGTACAAATATGCACAGTTTCATAAGTATGTGCTCAGAGTGCAGGCAAATGTGATATGAAGGTTTGTTTTAGAAACAAGTAAAAATAGCGATTCGTGCAATTAATAGAAAGATAGATAATTTTATAGACATATAGATAGAGAGAGAGAGAGACACACACACACACACACACACACACACAGACAGGCAGACTAGGAATGGCAGTGAAATATTGAAGAGACGTCAACCCCACCCCGCACAAATGGACAGGCATTGGGGTGTGCCTTTGGGTCACTGCCCATAACTCTCACACCATTTCACCTCACCCTACCCTGCAGACACAGACAACAGTCAAGGTGTGCCTTGGGGTTTTCAGACTTTACACTCACCCCATTCCATAAGGAAATATGCTGAAATAGGTACAGTATAAGAGAATGGAGTGAACTTTTGGGCTGAAGAGTCAAAGACACACCTCAACACCTGTCACTGGCTGCAGGGTGGAGATGGGGTGGAATGGCATGAGCCATTACTGCTGACAGTCTCAAGTCACACCCCTGATGCCTGTCAGTCCCTACAGTGCAGGGTGTTATGGCCAGAAACCCTAATGCCCTGGGCATTTCTAGGTATTTTTCAATCCAAATTTTCAGCATGTGACCCCACCACATGAACAGTGACACTATCAGTTCATTAGCCGAAAGGAGATTTTGCACAGCAACTGTGCCATTTGGCACCACAGGTGCAAAAACACATTTTGAACAGGATGTGAAAAATGACAGCTGTACATTTCTTGCTTCAGTAACACAAACACACACACACACATATGAACATGCCAGAACACTGCAGCAAAATGATTAGATTTGTCAACAAGCACTATTTTCTATGCAAGTTGGAGCACAGGTGGGGGGTTAAGGCTGGAGATCAGTTATGGTCCATGACATAACCACATGATCAGAACATTAAATATTTTAAAATAAACGTAAATGCAAAAGTAACCATTTCAAGAAGAAAATGCATACTGTGACACTTAACTGTTATAGGGTAAGTTAGCACATCTGGACTTATTTGCTGCATATGCTTCTCAATTGCTAAGGGATCCTGACCATGTTCACCCTTCCTCAAGCCAAGCTAGCTACAGTATGTCTAACAATAACATGCATGGAACAATTATGCAATATTTTCAACAAGAAGTTAGCATTTTAAAACAAAAGTGCTGTAAACTGAGAAGCAGCTTGTGTAGGTGCATTCATCATGCTAGCCAAGATATGTTGTGGTTGCATTCCATAAGGCTAACCAGTGGGAGAAGTAGGGGAAGGGACAGAACTCTAAAATAGAACCATTTAACCCATTTGTGATTTAAAGTTGTATGACAGAAATGTGGCTTCCAGAACTAGACACCATATTGCAAATAAGGCCTCACCAGTGAACTACACAGTGACATCACCACCTCCTTCCTTCTACTGGTAATACCTTTACCTATGTACCACAGCATTCCACCAGCTCTTGTCACAGCTTTGGTACATTGTTTAGCCACTTTTAGGTCATCCAATATGATTACCCCAAAATTCCTTTTTATTTTGATGACCATCAGCCCCCGTAATCATTCCCTGGATTCCTGTAACCCTTCCTTATTCAGCAGGCAGTTAGCACATCTGGACTTATTTGCTGCATATGCATCTCAACTGCTAAGGGGTCCTGACCATGTTCACCCTTCCTCAAGCCAAGCTAGCTGCAGTATGTCTGGCAATAACATGAATAGAAAGATTATGCATAACCAGTGGGAGAAGTAGGAGAATGGGATAGAAATCTAAAATAGAACCATTGAACCCATTTGTGATTTAAAGTTGCATGACAGAAATGTGGCTTCCAGAACTGGACACCATATTACAAATGAGGCCTCACCGGTGATCTACACAGTAGCATTACAGCCTCCTTCCTTCTGCTGGTAATACCTCTCGCTATTGCACCACAGCATTCCACAGGCTCTCCTCACAGCTTTGGTATATTGTTTAGCCATCTTTAGGTCATCCAATATGGTTACCCCCAAAATCTCTTTCCATTTTAATGACCATCAGTCCCCCCCCCATAATCATTCCCTGGGTTCCTGCAACCCTTTCTTATTCAGCTAGCAGTTAGCACATCTGGACTTATTTGCTGCATCTGCATCTCAATTGCTAAGGGGTCCTGACCATGTTCACCCTTCCTCACGCCAAGCTAGCTGCAGTATGTCTAGCAATAACATGAATGGAAAGATTATGCATATGAAAACTTAATAATTATGCTGTATATACCCTATGACACAAAGTGTGTCTCCTTTGGCTGCCATCATGTCTGTGGTTAATTTAAAACAAAAGTCAATGTAACAAGACACTGGCCTCCACTGGAGATATTAAACAATAGAGCAAATTACACTCTGGGAAGTTTGTCTGGAACAAGATGCAATAAAAAAAATGCTTGTTCATCTTCTTGCTTCCCCTAATAGTAAAAATGTGAAACTACATTTGTGTTATTTTAAATGAGAGATAAATGACATGTCCAGGGGGATGGCAGCTCTAATAGTTGTTCTAGTCTTACTTTTTTTCCTGGCTCAGTTTGTATCAGTGAAATGAAAGTAGAAAAAAAAAAAAAACAACCAGCCTTTTGTTTCTACAAGTAGGTGTTAATTGCAGCTGGTATTTTTAACATGTACAAAGCAACTGCACTTCTCAAACTTGAAAGAAAAAAATACAGTTCATCAAAGTTTGTGTTTACCAAGTACTGTGTCCATTATTAAAACAATCTGAACGCCCTCCCCCCAAAAATGTGCCCTCACCTGAAACTGCATGATTGACTGTAAAGACAATTAAAAAATATATTTCTAAATGCATTACTAACACCAATGCTTTCAATGTTTTTAAACTCCTAAAAAGACTATATATATATATATATATACTGTATATATGTATATATATATATATATATATATATATATATATATTAGAGGCAAAAAACTCCGTTTAATGCATTAGTTAGGGTTGTTCCACAGCGACAAAAGTGAGGAAATTTGCTGTTAGGGTTGAAAACCCTAACTCTGAATTCACCCCCCCAGCACCACACACACACATTCAAGTATGGGGGAGGATCAAGTCAACACAACCAATGACAGACATCCAGCAGCAGGTGACAGAAATAACAAACAATTGTCTAAATGTACTACAAGACATCCCCACCGCCTGACCAGGTACTGCATGCTCAGTGGAGATCAACAGCAAAACTGTGGCCATGTACACCAAACGTACACATCCCTGATTGCAGCTGCACACAACGTACCACACTTAGTAGTTGCATGACCTTACCTACACGATGCCCCACACCACACCACAAATGGTACTGTGCCATTAGTCAATATAAATGCTGAAGGTGCATGATGACAGTTGTAAAAGGTTTTAACACTAGTGAGTATACATTAATTAAGAGAAGTACATAAATTAACCACAAGACACTAGCATGCTCAAGATAAAAGTAGTGTTACATTTAGTAGGTGATTTACATAGTAGTACATTTACTGCAATGGTTTACTCAAGATAGAGAGGCTGATGTAGTGTATGGAAAAGCATTGCCTGTTCAATGCTCTGAAATTGTACTGCCAGTATCAGATGCATTCTTACTGATGAAGGTGTACTGCTCATGTACATACATAGACCTTCAGTGTGTTTCAATACTAAAGATGCAGTAAGTATTCTTTGTAAGAAACATTGTAATTGCATGGATCAGGCCAAGCAACTTCTAAATATCATAGCACTACTGAGCCAACAATGACGTACCTGTATCGGAGATGTATAATGGATAGATTTTCCTGTAGGCACTTACTGAGTATGTTGTACCTGATAAAGACAATCTCATTGCATCGGTGATGACTAACTTATTCAAATGGTAATACATTTACTATTGTTGCAATGAGTGATCTATGCCACTTATGGACACATTGTAATTTTTTTTAACAGTTGTTTCATACTCAGGCTGTATGCCTAGTGTTTGGGTTTGCCACACTTCTGTCACTGATGCTATCAAAGTGATAACTATGTTAATTGTGGTAGAACAGGAATCAAGTAGGTATGGTGTAGATATAAACAGACTGTCTTTTAGTATTGATTTAACTCACAATGGGGTAAGTGTACTAGGACAGCAGGGGTTATTCTCTATCACTGACTCTGTCAGTTATAATCACACTAAGGTTTCAATGACTGTAATGATCAAGTTACACTGTTCATCTTCATGAGTTCATATTCACAGCCATTCTCCAGTAACTAGACAGTGTATGGTGTAACTGGGTGGGACACTGTGTTGCAAAGCTGCTACAGTGCCTAGCAGAGGGAGACTATCTACTCATAAAGACAATTAAGCAATAAGGCATAACCAACAGGTATGTTAAATGGTCTGTTAATCACCCTGTGGGGGTTTAATGTTGAATGAGGCATAGCCGAGTGCCACATGTCGCTAGACAGTGTTAAACTGACCATTAACATAATACCTGGGAGTGGCTTACTGCTATCATAATAAAACTGTTTTTTAAACAACATTAAACCATGTTCATCATATGGTTAGGCTCTACATGTATGTTAATAAAAGGTAAACATAAGGCTGTTACAATGTTTACAGTCAATTAGAAAGCTGCATTTCTCAAACCCTTGTTATAATCAGAGATATTATACCTGTACAACTCCTTGGTTTTGCTGAACTCTATTGCTCAGGTGGCCCACCACATGTGGTCTGGTCTGGTGTGGAGCATTGGTAGGTAAGGCCATGCAACTACTAAGTGTGGTACGTTGTGTGCAGCTGCAATCAGGGATGTGTACGTTTGGTGTACATGGCCTCAGTTTTGCTGTTGATCTCCACTGAGCATGCAGTACCTGGTCAGGTGGGTGGGGATGTCTCGAGTACATTTAGACAATTGTTTGTTATTTCTGTCTCCTGCTGCTGGATGTCTGTCATTGGTTGTGTTGACTTGGTCCTCCCCATACTTGAATGTGTGTGTGTGTGTGTCTGTGTGTGTGTGGTGCTGGGGTGACTGAGTTAGGGTTTTCAACCCTAACAGTGAATTTTCTCACTTTTGTCGCTGTGGAACAACCCTAACTAATGCATTAAACGGAGTTTTTTGCCTCTAATTTCCCTTCTTTTTGAGAATGGTAATGAGAAATAGTGAATGTAATGCAGCAGTGGGAAAGTGCCCCGCACTCCAACCACATGATGTCTTGTGGCATAGTAACAGGAGCAGCAACGCAAACAGAAATGCTAACAGTGGCACACATGGTAACACAAGTGCGAATGAGAACAGAAAGGGTAAGGCACACGGTGGCGTAGACGGGAACGGTCTGCCACGTGATGTGTTATCACATAGTAACATGGTGCCTGCAAATGGAAATGTCAATGGGCATGGTGATGCAAAGTGAAACAGAAAGAGAAACAGTACTGTAGACACAAATGGCAAAAAATAACAGAAAAGCAAGCGCAAATGAAAACGCAAAGGATAACGCACAAAGGGCCCCGTGCTCCCGGCACGTAATGCGGCAGCTGGAGCGCGGGGCCCAAAGGGCCCCACACTCTCACCACATGATGTCTTGTGGCATAGTAACAGGAACAGCAATGCAAACAGATGCGCTAACAGTGGTGCACAATGTAACGCAAGCACGAATGAGAACAGAAAGGATAACGAACACGGTGGCGTAGACGGGAATGGTGTGCCACGTGATGTCTTGTCACATAGTAACATGGTGCCTGTAAATCGAAATGGCAATGGGCATGGTGACGCAAAGTGAAACAGAAAGAGAAACAGTACGGTACACACAAATGGCAAAAAAGTAACAGAAACGCAAGCGCAAATGAAAACGCAAAGGATGACGCACGTGGTGGCGCAGACGTCAACGCTAAGTGAAACGGGCATGGAACCGCAAGCGGAAAGGGCAATGGTAACAGTAATGTAAGTGCACAGGCTGGTTTTCCCAAAAAGCTGAATAGAGAAAGACAGTGAGTACAAAGAATGTATGCATAATAATGGGTATCGGAGCAGAAAATGAGGACTTGGAATACTAAATAAGTTATATCTCAGGAACCGTATGACGTAGAAAAAAAATTTAAAAGTCATATTATTTACAACTGTCCTGGCTAATTTGGATCTTAGCCCCATTAGGGGGATAAGACATTTTCTGACAAAAAGTCCCTATCTCACACCGTTTCCGAGATACGGGCCCTGAAAGGCGCGGCGAACGCCGTAATGTTATCCTATGGTAAAAAAAGAAAAGTTTGGAGCGCCACAACTTTGCCTCCCTGTAATGTTTTTTCACCAAACCACTGAAAGGCACATCTGTGGGCTGTTGGCTGTCTTCCCTCCAAATTTCAGGAAAAAAGACCAAACCGTTATTTTGCAGCAGGGATCCAAAGGATTTCTATGCATTGGGCTAAATGTTATCCTATGGGAAAAATGTCAACTTTGGAGTGCCGTAACTTTGCCGCCATGTGATATTTTCTCACCAAACTACTGAAAGGCACATCTGTGGGCTATTGGCTGTCTTCCCTCCAAATTTCAGGAAAAAAGACTAAACCGTTATTTTGCAGCAGGGTGCCAAAGGATTTCTGTAATGCGTTGGGCGCCGTAATGTTATCCTATGGGAAAAACCATCAACTTTGGAGTGCTGTAACTTTGCCGCCATGTAATATTTTTTCAATACAACACTGAAAGGCACATCTGTGAGATGTCTGCTCCATTCCCTCCAAATTTCAGCTCAAAACTCCCAACGGTTCTTTTGCAGCGCAGTGCCAAAGAATTGCTGTCATTTTCCCACAGACTAGAAAACTACTGTCGCAATTTGCGAAAGCTTTCGCAAAAATTTGCGACACTTTCGTGAGCACGAAAGTAATTTGCAAAAATACTTTTTCAGAAATTTGAAAACATATTTCTGGGGTGTTTTACCACAAAATAAAGACATGGCAAGCATCCTCAGGGCCCGACTAGGTGAATACAAAAAAATAAGTTGCTAGAGGGTCCCAATTTAAATGCCAACCATTTTTCTGATCACCAACTGAAAACAAAATGGCTGATTTGCGAAAGTAACAGGACCATTGGCGAAAGTAAAAATGCATTTGCGAAAGTGTTGAACTTTATATTAACTTTTCCCATTGACTTATAATGGGAAACTGTTTTTTGAATAACTTTTGACCCGTTTAATATTTTTTCACGAAATCTTCAAAAGGCACATTGGGAACCCTGGCTGCACATTCCCTGAAGATTTTGGGCCGGTCAGGCAAACTGTATGACCTGTAGGCGCGACCACAAAATTCCAGAAAAGCGTAAATGCACGCACAGATCACACTTTATAACTCCGCAGCTGTATATCTGACCAGTGCAAAACTTGGCAGATCCCAAGGCCTATGGTTCTTGATCATAAATTCCAAATTTCAGGCAAATCCATCAAACGGTTGCAAAGTTATTAAGGTGCAAAGTTTTGGGGTTTAACATAGAAATGGCTCCTCAACCTAACTATGGTAGTACTACCGTGCATAACATAATATATATATATATATATATATATATATATATATATATATATATATATATATACAGTATATATAATTATATAGAATATGGTAAACAAATATTGTTAATCCCAAAAGCTGAACTTTATGTTTTTAGTATATAAATGTTTAAGAAAAACCTGTGGCTCTTTCAACCAGAACGCTGTGTCTATTGTTTTCTTTGGGAGCTGTAGTTTCAGACGCTTTTTAATTACTCTTTCCTTTTGAGACACCAGGTGGCTCTGATAATCATTTGTTCCAAGGGTTTTTAAGTCAGTTTGAAGGCATTAAGTAACTTCTGTTTTCCTAGTCCTTAATAAAATGCAGGGACTCCACAGATTTATTCTGTTCCTTGGTCCAGATCTCAAACTAGTATGTCTTGTTTCAGCAGGATAGATCCACCTCATGCCCCTCCCACATGAATCAAAAAAAAAGGTGGGGGTGGATCTTACTCCCTCCAAAAAAACAATGTTGCCTCCCACTACTCAAGTTCCAGTTCTTGTACCACCCATTTAAGAAAGAAAATAGTACCCTACAACCATTGACTAACATGAAAGCGTATTTATTTGAGGGCGGAAAACATTTCTTGGAGGAGGGTAAGGTGGAGGAGACTATTTACACCTTCAGTCAGTTCCACGGACAGAAAACATGACAATTACTCCTTTTGCACATGCAAAATGTCTGCAGGCTCTGCCTACTGCAGCTGTAAAAATGAGATGGTGTGAAAAAAATTGTTGTGTTGAAAAGTTGGGATCAAAATGCTGAAAATTACACAGTTGCGAGTGTGTGTTGAAAAATTGCAATGTAGACTCATAGCTCTGTTGTTGTCTTGTATTTTTACCTCTAATTTTCAAAATAGCCTTCTTATGAAGCCACATCATGAACAAGGGCAGATAACATTTTTAAATCCTGCCCTAAAGGGGATTTCACTTCACAAGTGTGAAAATACATTTTGGCCAGGATTTGAAAAATGAAGGTTGTCAGATTCATGAGGTGATCTGAAGACATGATATGCTGAAAATTTGGGGTTAAAATATTGAAAATTACCAGTTCCTAGCCTCTGTTTGTAAATTTCAATGTAGGCTCATAACATTGTTTTATTTTTAACATTTTTACCCTAAATTTTCAACATAGTCTTCTTATGAACCCACCTCATGGACATGGGTGGAGAAAATTTTCAACTCCTGCTGGAAAGGTGATTTCATGCAGCAATCATGAAATCACCTTTCAGGATGTGAAAGCACATTGTGGCCATAATTTGAAAAATGACCGCTGTCACATTCATGAGATGCTGTGAAGAAATGGCTATGTTTCAAATTTGGGGTAAACATATTGAAAATTGCCAAAGTTACAAGCCTGCATTCACAAATTTTAATGTTGGTTCGTAACTTTGTTGTTTTTAATATTTCCACCTCAGATTTTTAACACAGCCTTCTTTTGACTCTGCCTAAAGAAGAGTGGAGAAAATGTTTGTGGTCTGGAGGGTATTATGATGTTGGACCCCTGGTGAGTAAGTAAGGGCTTGGGGGTGTAGAGTGGATGGTGCTGAGTGGGAGAGTCAGGTGAGGGGACTAACGGTGGTAGCAGCAACTGACATTGATGGAAATGTTTCTTTTTTACTGGGTATGTTTAAAAAAACTACTGTACTGTACTTAGGATTGTTTTCTTAATTTCAGGTGGTGACACTGGGGAATTGGGAATCCCCAGTGTCAGTGCTATGTTTGTGTGTTTGGAGTGGTGGGTGCTGAGTGGGAGGATCATGTGGGGGGGTTAACAGTGTCAGCAGCAACAGACATTGATGGATGGTTTTCTTTGTCACAGGGTACATTAAAAAAATATGGGGACAGTTTTCTTTATTTCAGGTGGTGACACTGGGAATTGGGCACCCCCAATGTCAGTGTTATGTTTATGGATGGGGGTGGGGGTGCTGAGTGGGAGGGTTGGGTGGAGGAACAGTAATGGCAGTGGCAGCAACAGACATCAGCAGACATTTTTCTTTGTCACAGGGTGTAATTCAACTTCAGCAGTCTGATTATAATAGATCAGTTGTGCTTGCTGGGTGGAGTAGATCAAAGGAAACTGCAAACCTGGGTATCCAGTGAACACAGTGACCAAGACTGAGTGCTTTCAAAAAAGGTGACTCAATCACAGCACCTGTGTTCTGGGCTACCTGGCAGGGTAGTGACTGGATACAGGGGTAGGAGAGTACAGTGACAGGAAGTCGCTATATATACACACTCTTTGGGGGGAGGGTCCACGTTGTGTGATGGCGCAAGGGGATGGAGGGTATATGGGGTGTAGTGTGGTAGTTGGCTGCTGTGCTGGCCATGTGGCATGGTGGACAGATGGCAGGCTGGGGTTGGGAGGGTTCCAGGTTTGGTTCTGGGCATGATAATTTTTTTGCATTAGCCAGGGTTTTCATTTTTTTAAGTTTTACACTTCCCCCGACATGCAACCCCCAGAGTTGAGAATCCTTAAGTGGAGGGGGGGGGTGCATGGCATGCCGCTCCGCACATAACATAGAAAACCAGTTGCCAGTTTTCTAGTCGCTGTGAGTGTACATCACCGTAATTCATTTTCGGTCATGTACACTCACCCAAATGGTGATCACCCTTCCATTATTACCGTTTTCACATAGAACCACAAATCTATGATTAGGCCTGCTCTCTCCTTTGAACTACATGATGTTTCCACCCAGCAAGCCAGAAAAGTGTCACGATCAGCCTGGCTGATGATTGGTATGACACTGACAAACCTCTTGCAGACCACTCTGCATTTGACTGACAGTGTCACACCCCGCAAAAGTTACTCTCCTAACAGAATGTTCTCTGTGCATGCATACACAGCAAACATAACAATGTCATGGTATCTAGGCACAGGGCTAGCCTCCATCTTGTGTTCTTACAGTGTTGACTCCTGGTACTATGCCAGGAGCTGATGTTGTGTTTTTAAGCTACAGTCCTAGTCACAAAACAATTCACAGAACAAGCAACAGACTGTATTATCCAGATAATGCACTGTGTAAATTACAAAATAAAAAAAATGCTGCACTAGGACCACTGAGCTGACAAGCCCAAGCACTTCAAGGCAAAAAAAACCCCTCTTCCTCATCCCTGGTCCTAAAATGGTATACTATTGCTACATCAATGGCTTAACAGCGACTCCATTACAGATACTCAATTACAGCGACTGCACTTTTAATGAGGTGTTTGTGCCACCAACAGGTGTTCCATGTCATTGGGTAGGTGGATTGTTAGTGCTGACAGGTGGGTCCCTGCAGAGGTATTCGTACAGGGTCACTATGTCAAAGTAAAACCATGTGTGAATAACAGCGTGGTCAAAACAGATAAAAGCAAAATAGCTACAGGGAGAAAATAGTGAAGGTACATTTCCGCTATCCCTGTACCTATATTGCTTTTAGGGAAAGAGGTGAAAGCCTCTGGTTGGCGATGTGCTGCTGAGCAGCTGCTGTGGCTCAGAGGGTAGATCCACAGGTGGGGAGGGCAGTAGAGTGTCAGTGTCTTGGGGTTTGATTCCCCATTTTGGGACGTCTGATTTTAAATTTTTTTGTCTTGCGTCCTTTTCCCTTGCTCAAGAATCCCACCCCCTAAGGTTTCTCCCCATCCCTGAGTTTCACCCCCTCCCTGGGAGTTAGTTATTTAAATGTGGGAGTTTCAGTGGGGTGAAGCCCACCATAATGGGATGTGTGGGGACATAGCCCCCTGCAACTACACTGTATGTGTGTCCTGTGCTGAGTTTGGGAAGGTATTGCTTGCTGTTTCGGTTACATTCACTGTTTTGATGAGCACTACCTTTGATTTTGGCATTTTGGCTGCACGGTTTTTGACCACAGTGTGAATGCCGATGACATTATGACCTCATTCCAAAGTATTTCGGGAGTTGGAGTTGGGATTTGAGTGTCGACCAGGTGCTACTGGTGTGGGACATGGAGTTTTCATACTTCTCCATGGAATGTGTGCCATGGAGTTTGTTATATTAATATATGGGGGGTGCGGGGGACATAGACCCCTGCATGAACAGAGTACATGTGTTGTTTCTGTTTGTCCCAGTTTGTGTCACTTTTGTGGTGTGTCAGGATATTGGCTGGTTCTGTAGGGGCTGTCAGGGGGATCATGTTGCTGTTATGTCCGTCAGTATCTTTGTTATCAAAACGGCTTGGTGGAACCTCCTAAAAACAACCCAACCTTACCACTCTTACATAATTGTGGGGTCAAAAGAAGCCAATACCAAGTCAATATACTAGGGTCCTCCCTCCCTTGCAGTGTTGATTGACAAATATCATAATGCTGATCCCAGGCTCAGTGCTAGGAACCAATACCACAACTGTCACTCTTTCATTCCCTAGCTGACCTTCCTGTACTCCAACATACAGTACTATAATCTTGTATTGCAGATACTTCCCTGCTAATCACTGATCAATGATTGGGGCGGGGTCATCAGTTGCAGTCACAGTTCTCAGGCTAGCTCAGTTGGTTCCCCACTGTCTTACCCATGGTGTGCACTAGACCTGTTCACACATTGACTGTGCACCCAGGAGGGAGGGAGGGTGTGCAGCATATGGTATCATAGCCTAGCATCATCAAGAATGTCACCCACAGCACATCTTCCTTCCCTCTATCTTTGTTGCATGCTTACTGTATGGATTTGTATGGCATGCACCATGGGTTAGGGTGGAGATACCAAATGAGTTACCCTTCCATCAATCTCACTGACAAAATCATAGACTGGGGGTCAGAAGGGAACATCTACAAGATTATTGTATGCTAGGGCCTTGGGTTGTGAGCTCAGGAAGGGGAATCAGTAACAGTTACAGTGTCAGTGCTTGTAAAACTGTAATGTGCCAGTGAATTTGATTTTTCTATCAATAATGGTGGGCTTGACTGAGCTAGACTGGTTTCACAGGTATAGCAATGAGGTTGGGGGCAAGTTCCCCCCATTGGTACTCTCAAGTGGGAGACATTTTTGGGTAAGCCTGTCTACTGATTATTATAATTCATTTATTTTTTTTGAATTGGCAAGGGCAGGCAGGTGGATGGAATATAATGTAAATATTTTCAATGGGATCGGGGCTGGTTGGGTAGTAGACTTGTAGCAGGCAGCTGAAGGTGTCGCAGTAAAGGTAGAGTAGGCATAGGCAGGCTGGTGACTCAGGAACTAAACTGTGCTGTGTCCATAATGATCCTGCACCCCCCTGCCAATCAAGTACAGCAGCTACCAATTCTGCCCTCCCCATAGCAGCACAGGAGTGCCATGCCAGCAGACTTTTTCTTAGTGTAGCCACCTGGAAGCTACCAATATGGTTCACTCTGCAATTCTCCATCAGATGGTGTGATGACAGATACATGTGTGACATCCTTTGCCCCACCAGCCATGCAAGTGTTCTCAATGCAGTCAGCCCCATGATTAGCACCCAGACCAACTAATCAATCAATCAAAATCTTTATTTTGCTATGCAGAACATCATTGAGACAAGCTCATTTACAAGATGAACCTGGGGCAAAACAATTGCCAACAGGGTTAAGACATAACAGATTGAGTAAATGTACATAACAATTACATAGTAATAATAACAACATAATACCATATAACCATCACATGTAACAAGATACTTCCACCAGAACATAGCAATAGGTTCAACAGGAGGTAGTGCCATTTAAATACAATTGCATAGATCCAGATAGATGGTTGTAAGGTGATGAGCTAAAGTTTATGCAGTAAATATCATTAGAGAAGTCATAGTGAGCAGGAGTGGCAGTTCCTCTAGCATCAAAGTGTGAAGAAGATTAAGATGCAAGAGTCCTTTGATAAGTACTGCAGGCATGGCCTGGCAAGTGGGGGTGGGAAGGAGAGGGGGGTATAGGGAGTGGTGGGGAGGGATGGTCAGATGAGATAGGAGAGGGTTGGACATGATGACCTCGGGAGGAAGGACTATTCTAAGAGAGAAACACAACAGATGTTACAGGCAATGGTTGGGGTTTAAGTCCAATATTTGAAGCAAAGACAGATCATGATGTTGGGACCTTGATTTGGACAATGACAGAAGGAAGGACCCAAATGATGCCTCAGGCAATGGTTAGGTTTAAGTCCAGAATTTAAAGCAGTAACAAATCATGATGTTAAGACCTTGACTTGAAGCAATGACAGACCTTGGAGAAGGTCCTCAGGAACAAGGATTTGAATAGGGAGAACATGACAGGGGAAGCGAGCCTTCAGGTTTTCTGGATCTTATTCCAGAGTGTAATAAGAGTGAAGCTTATTGAGGCTCTACCAAAGCATGTTTTAACTTGAGGGATAGCCAGAGATAAGATGGTAAGACTTCTGAGAGAATAGGCACTAGAGATGCTGGCAGTTAGGCAATTTGTGAGGTACTGAGGTAGTTTATGAGTGATTACCTTATATGTCCATATAATAGCATTCTTTTTCCTCCTGAAGCTAAGGGAGCTCCAGCCTATAGAAGAATAGAGGATACAGTGGTGCGTGTCATAAGGGGCATCTGAAATGAACCTAAGAGCTCTGTGGTATAGGGTATCAAGCTTGGAGAGAGCTGTGCTAGTACTATGGCCATATAGGAAGTCTGCATAGTCTAGGAGAGGCAAGAAGGTAGCTTGGACTAGGAGTTTTTTAGCCTCCTCGGTTAGTGAGTGCTTGATCCTGAAGAAAATACCAAGCCTTTGACGCAGTTTCTTAGTGAGTTCTTCAATGTGAGCAATGAAGGACAATTTGTTGTCAATCCAAACCCCAAGGTATTTGAATTGTTCCACGAACTCCAGGGCTTCTCCCAAAAGGGTGCTTATGTGAGGAAACTTATCTGTTTGGTTTTTTTTGAGATGAGGAGCCAGTGGAGAGAAAATCATGGCCTTAGTTTTTTTGGCATTGAGCAGGAGTTTCAAATTAAGTAGATTTTTTTGGAGGATGTCAAAATCCTTCTGGGTGTCCAAAATGGCTTGATCTGAAGTTGATCTGTCAATGTATAGCACTGTATCATCGGCAAAGAGATGGATACTAGATGGCTTTAGGCCAGTGTCAATTTGATTACTATAAATGGCAAAGAGAAGTGGACCAAGTATGGATCCTTGGGGGACACCTCTAAGGAGTATTTTGGTGATAGGTCTCCTTCAGCCTTGACCTGCTGCTCTCTGTCCACAAGATAGTTTGTGAACCAACTTAGGGCCAGGTTGTCCACCCCAACTTTCTTTAGGGTCACCAGGAGCAAATTGTGATCCACTGTGTTGAAAGCCTTGCTAAGGTCCAGAAACAAAGCGTATATGTATTGTTTGTTATCAAGTGCGGACTGCCAGTCCTTTATAATCTTAGCAAGGGCAGTGGAGTTACTATGCGCAGGACAGAAACCGGATAGAATCAGGTTTAATAGATTAAAACTTTCCAGATGAGTTCTGAGCTGGTCATTTACTACCTTCTCCAATAGTTTTGACAAGGCCAGGAGCAAGGAGATTGGGCGGTAATTATTTAGGTTGCAGGGGTCCCCTGATTTGAATAGAGGGATGACATGGGCTATCTTCCAGACCTTGGGGAGGGAGCCCTGATTGAAAGACAAATTGAAAAGGTGGATAATAGGGGGAGCCAAAATATAGCAGGCCAACTTTAGGAAGAAAGACTCAATCATATCCATGCCCGCACTTTTCTAAGTATCAAGTTGAATGAGGAGATCCTCAACCTGTTTGATGGTGACCAGACAGAAGGAGAAAGAGTGGTAAGGGACAACAGATTCTGGATCATGGCAATCAGATGACTGACTAAGGAACTGTGACCTGATGGCATTTGCTGGGGAGGTATCATTGTTAAAGAGGTCAAGGATCTCATTTTTATCTGTAGTGTGGGTACCACCAGTCAAAAGTTTGTGGGGAAGTGTGACGGCACTGTTATGGCCTTCTACCTCCCTTAAAGTTTTCCAAAACTTAGTAGCAGAGTTAGTGGACACGTTAAGTTCAGAGCGGAAATAACTAGACTTCACAGCTCTGATAGTTTTCGTGCAGAAATTCCTTGTGGTTCAGAAAGTAGACCAGTCTGTGGCCAATTTAGACTTTCTGCCTCTTTTCCAAAGAGCATCCCTATGCCATAAGGCAATCTTTAGTTTATCTGTGTACCAGGGACAGGATTTTCTTTTTGGTTCTGCTTTTGGTAACTGGGGTATGGAGGTCTAGGGTTTCAGTGAATATTTCATGAAGTACCTCATGCACCTCTTCCACAGAAGATGCAAGGTAAAATTTCTGCCAGTTAGCATACTGGAGGTCATAGAGAAAAGCATCTGGTAGAAGTTCCGTTTGCATCTCTTATGGATGTATTTGGGGGGGCGTGGCTTGGACCCAATGGAGATGGCAGCATAGGACTTGCGCTGTGCCCCAGCCTGGCATTTAATTGACTTTAATCTACTGCAATGCTGGACTGAAATCTTTTTCCAAGTGCTGGAATACCCTTCCCCATCTCTGCTGCCAACATTTAAATGAGTTTCCAGGGGCAGTCACACTCTATCAGTGAATTCTGCAGCACCTAAAATCTCAGGCCCTTATAGTCGGAACAAGCCATTCTAGCCTCAGCACAGGGGTACGAGTTCGCATGTGGTACACTCACTGGTATCTTAGTGCCTAATTGCAGCTTCATGGGTCGCAATCGCCGGTCAGCCGCAGACATTAGGCAGGTGGATAGAGTTGTTATCCCACCATTTTTCTGAGGTACCTGCAGTGCTGAGTGGGATTATGGCCACCCCTAGTGAGAACAGGCAAGACCTCTGCAAGAAAACTCCTCAGCCTTCCCAGGACCAGACTCAATTCAGAGAGGCCCTCTCTATCATCATAAAGATGTTAGAAGCTCTTTTAGTCAGATTGGATAACATTGGGACCTCACTTGTGGGCAATGTGACCTATGGACGGAGGCTGGAGGACCAGCAAAATGTCTTAGAGCAATGGGCCAAGGAGCTCGAGAGGCAACACATCATGGTGCTGCAATGCCTCAGAGACCATGAAGTCAAACTCTCCAAACTTTGGGACAGAGCTGAAGATAATGAGAACAGGAGCAGGAGGAATAATGTCAGAATCTTGAGGGTACCGGATGGGGCTGAAGGCCCAAACATGGAACGTTTTCTGAATGAATGGCTACCCCAATTACTAGGGGATAGGTGGAGAGAGCCGGTCAGCCTGGAGAGGGCTCACAGGGTTTCTGGCAGACAGGATGGCTCCAACGCCCCCAGAACAATAATTGCATATCTTCTGAGATATTTGGTGAAAGAAAAACTGCTTCGTGCCACTAGAGAATTGGGAGAGATAATGTGAGAGGGACCCACATCTCATTCTATTGGGACTTTTCTCAGGAGGTAGCGGCCAGGAGGAGAGCGTATAGCCCTCTAAAGAAAGTCCTTATGGCTCATTCTTTTTAATATCAATTTAGGAAATGTACTGCCCTTCATATCATCAAAGATGGAAAATCTTTTCTTGCAGAATCAACAATGGAAGCTGAGACATGGATTAATAGCCATTGGCCAGGCCTCCTCTCTTGTACTACATCTCCCAGATGCCTCTGGGACCCGGGGGATAACATGGGGAAAGGAAAAGACAAGAAAGGTGCACACTGTCCAAGTGAAGACAATTCTAGTCGGACTGGTCCTGACATAAAAACACCCCCCATGGCTCACTTCCCGGCCTACCAACATCCCAAGGAACCTGTACACCGCTCTATTCATTGCCCTGCAGGCAGCTTGCTATCCGTTGCTGGGCACTCAACTGGAGAGATGGAGGCAGCTGTTACATGCGAGCAGATCTGGCACCCAAAGCCAATTGAAAACGCCAGCACTTTAGAAGCCCAGGATGCTGAAGCACCAGTAAGCCCTCAGCTTCACCCCCTGCCAAGCTCCTGCGAGCAGCATTGACATCCCCATCTGGTGCAGAGGTATGCAACTCTCCAACGGAGGAACCCGGTGAACCCATGGATGACATCGCCCCACTGGACTGGGCATCTACAGTGGAAAAGGATGAGGAAGAACTCACCCTTGCAGCCAGCCTACTCAAGCTGGGACCTAAATCTTTCACAGAAGCACTGCCCCCCCACCCCACAGAACTGGCAGAGCTGAACACATGCGATCAGAAGACCTTGGGAAGACTGGGACAGATGGCTGACTTACTGGACTTCTGTGATGTGTGTTTCTTCTCTTTAATATCTAGAAATGTTGCTAGCTGGGTATTACTGTCTGCCATTTTTATGCCAATATTGGCTAGCATGGGGAAGTGCTTTCTCTTTTCTTCCTAATGCTATGCCTCTCCCCCCACGGTCTCAACTGCCCTTAGAGACAAGTGGTAACCAGTTAGGGAATGCTCACTTAGATGGCTAATGCACCTCCCCTCCCCTGATAATATCCACACTGGGGAGATGATCAGTAACCAGCTGCCCCTGTTCTTCTTCATAGCAAGCCTCTCTCAGGACTCGATTTTTGAAAGTGGGGCTAAGTGAACAACTTCATGTGATTCATCAAGCTCGTCTAATGTCTAGTCAAACTGTGCGGACTTGGAAAGAGCAGGAACTTAAATAGGAAAATAAAACTGAAAATAAATTGCTGTTTTCCTCTTCTTCCTCAAAGGAGAGCTACATAAGATACACAAAATGACCCTACAAATGCACTAGAATGCATCCAAAACACTACAGCTTCAGGAGGCCTAGGCAGCCCAGAGATCATTTTGCTTATTAGGTTAGTTATGCACCAGGGTGTTAAGCTGACTGTGCTACCCCAGGGACATAAAACAAGCTATGCCCTTGCCTAGTATTGAGTACTATTGGCCCTACCCTTGAAATTATTGATTGGTAACAAAGATGGGTCCACTGTTAACTCAACTGTGTTTTGAGGCCATGGGGGGGGAGCTAGTTTGTTGTAATCATAGTTTCTGTTTCATGAGCACATTTTGTGAGTTAAATTGGAAACTGTGCTAAAAAACATTTTCTGGAACAAAAGCATTACAGTTGGAAATTCCTTGTTTATTAAATTATTCAGAACTTGCTATGCAGATTTTTGTTTTAAGGCCACAACATTCTGCTCCTTCTGTGTTGCACACAAATTCAGGTTTACTATGACAATGCCATGCGCTGTTCTAGTCTCTTTCTCGGCTGCCACTCCCTATCCTCTCACCCTTCCTCCCTGATTTCTTCTAGATTTCTGAAATGATTCCTTGTATGTGTTGTTCATGTATCCTATTTACCGTGAAACCATACCTGAACTGATGAATATGGTTGTATGCTCTCTTTAATGTTGTATGCCCTTGTTTAACATGTTTAACATGTATGTACTCTCCTGACGTGGAACCTTTGTAAAAGAGCCTTGGCTCAAAGGCAATTGTAATCCTAGATCTAAATAAACAAAAAATAAACAAAAAAAGTGGTGTTTGCTTGGTTTCTTATTGTAAAAAGAAAACAAAAACAATTCACTACAGAGTCTAGAAAAATGTAGGTTTCTATAGGATGACAACAAGCACCCACAGACCTTGCAGCTTCACCTAACAGACAGAACCTCTTCTGCAGATAAAACCAAAACATGGTAAAATCATAAAGCACTAATAGGTAAAGAAATTCAATGTTTTGGAGAACTCCAAGATGGCGGCTACAGCTAGATGCTTCTGATGAGTGCTCTCTGCCACCTGACTGACAAATTTACTATTGCCTCTGCTATGAACAATGGCACGTTTTCTAAATCTTTGTAATGGGATTACCCATACATGGCTCTCTCAAAATTGACTAAAAAGGAAAGAAAGCAAGCTTAAGAAAAAGAGAGGCAAGCTCAAAATAGAAAAGACTCTGGGTTGTTCTTGGCAGAGGTTGAAAATCAAGAGAAAAAAGAGCAGAGGGGGCCTACTGAGAAGTTTCTTTTTAGGGATCCTGAAGGCAGTTCCAGAGCAGTGACATCCAGCAATCTTGATGCTGTGGCTTTGTGTCTCTGTCAGAGGGAAATGAGAACCAAGGATAGTGTAGAGCAGGCTGAAAAAACCAAGTGCCTGAGATAAAAGGTTAAGACTTTTAAGAATGTAGGGAAATCATTTCAGACTTTGGTTAAGGTAATTTCAGTCTTGAGAACATGATGGACTTTCACACTGCTAAAAAATGAACAAACAAAAGTTTGAATGGTAAAGATGGAGAAAACGTTGAGAGAATTAAGAAGGAAGCTCAAGAGCTGACAAAAACTATAGAAATATAGAAACT
The DNA here is from genome assembly GCA_016271365.2 of Neoceratodus forsteri. Taxonomy (NCBI): domain Eukaryota; kingdom Metazoa; phylum Chordata; order Ceratodontiformes; family Ceratodontidae; genus Neoceratodus; species Neoceratodus forsteri. The sequence goes on along the minus strand of CM057449.1, from coordinate 1,695,517,142 downwards.
ATAGAAATATAGAATAGGGAGGCAGTATAGAGCAGTGGTTTAAGGCTCTGAGCTGCAAATCTGGTGACATCCGGCACACCAGACCTGGGTTTGAATCCCACAGCTTCCACTTGCACACTGTGTGACCCTAAGCAAGTCACTTAACTTCTCTGTGTTCCCAGGTCGCACCTGTAAAAAAAGCTTTCAGCTTAGTATGCTACTCCTGGTTAAACAAGTAAAAAAAAAAATTCAAAAAGCCTTTTTGGCTTTGTTACTGCAGGACAATTTGCAACAAGCAAGGAAGATATAAATACTTGACCACAATGCAAGACGAAGGGCATCCTTTGCCAGAGTTGAGAGGAAAATCTGTACATAGGATCTCATTAATCAAATCCTCACTGATAAATTTAACCTTGACTGGTTAAGGCCTTCGAGATACCTTCAAGAACTGATGCTGTACAGCAGTTACTCCAATAAATTCAAAAACTCACAATGATATTGGTATCCTTTGTGCTATCAGTCATAAAGCCCACATGAGAGGACCGATTCCATTTGAGAACTCAAAAATTATTTATAAATGCAGATGTCTCTCCCAACCCCAGGTGAGAGAAGGAGAAGGTTCATGCAGTTCCAAGAGGATATGTTAAAACTGTATCTACAGTTACGCACAGCATGGAATTTCTACCTTCCTACTATCCCTCAACAATCTTCTTATGACACTTTCATTTCCAAATGGATCAAAACAAACTCTGACTTAAATAGTGTTATCTACAAACACATTAGAGACACACTTCCAGATCAATCTATCATTGCAAAAAATAAATGGAGTACCCTTTTAGACTATAATATAACCAATGCACAATGGCGTAACTGCTGGCTTTCTTGCCACAAATCTTTCAAAGATAGTTGCAGTTCACTTATACAAATTAAAATTGTACATCTATGGTATAGAACTCCTGCAATTTTGCAAAAAATGGGCTTAATAAACAATGATTGTTGGCGCTGTAACTTCCCTAATGGCAATTTACCACATATCCTATGGTATTGTCCTCCCATATATAAGCTCTGGTGTTGTATACATCTCTTTGCAATGAAAGTAATTGGTTTACCCTTCGCATTAGATCCAAAACATTACCTACTTGATATATTCAATTTTCACTCATATAAAATATCCCAATCACAGAATAGGTGGTTATCCCTACTATTCCTTCAAGTTAAGCACCTTATATTAATACACTGGTGATCCAATATCATTCCCTCCCTCCCGGATGTTCTCAAACATTTATCTCAATACGCTGCCCTTGATCGTATGTCACATTTAACATCTGACCGACTCGCTTTTTACAATAAATGCTGGCAGGACTACTTTAAATATTTAAACACATCTACATCTAGTGTTACCTAATCTATGGGTGTTATATATTCACATCGGTATCTCGCCTCTTTTTTCTTATCCCTTCCCTCTTCCCTTTTGTATCCTTTCCTTCTTCCCTTTCTTCCTTTCTTCGCTTTACTTTTTTAGATATCTTCTCCTTTTTATTTCTCTCCTCTATACAATTTTATATATACCTGTATTAAATTATAGTATAATATTGTATAATCATGACTGTCCATAGCTCTTGTTTGAATCTACTCCTTCTACCCCTTGAGCCATATATTGTATTTTCTCTCAATTATACAGATTGTACGCTACATATTGCTTTCTTTTTTCAACATGTATCTTTCCCTTTACTGCCATTGTATAATACCTCAGACAGCATGATATTTATTTTCTCCTTTAAGAATTCATGTAATTGTATATTGGAGGATATAGTGTTTTTTGGATGTATAATTATAATAATATCAATAAAAAAATTAACAGCAAAAAAAAAAAAAAACTGTTTGGAAAATTGGCTTTTCTGTATCCGTGCAAAGCCTGGGCAATAACTAGAGATTTTAGGAGGATTGTTTATGATATTAACCTGCTCAGTGGCTTCCTTAAAGATCAGTTGCTTTTTTTTTGAAATGCTGTTACCATATTTTATTTGCTCACCATGAGAACACCCACTCTGTATATATTGCAAGTAATGTGCAGGAACAGTAACTTCTCATGTTCAGATGTTGTTCTACTGCTTGTATTTTTTGAAGGTTTCACAGAAAATTCTTCAGACATTTTTAGAACAGAAGGCGGAATCTTGGGTGAGGGCCAATTCCATTCAAGCAACAATGACATAATTTTCCTTAAGGTCTTGGTAGCTCAGTACATCATTCTATGACATTCAAAAATAAGTCTTTGCTTCCAATTTTCTAGTGGTGGACTGTATTAATCAAATTAATCAAGGAAAAACACCAGGAGTAAATATCTATCAATTTCCCTAAGCTGATCAGCACTTGGTGCACAGTGTCACCCCTCCTCCCAAAAAAACATCAACAATATGACAGGCTCTTAACATGAACATTTTTGTTTCCTTGTTCTCTTCCTGCCCTGAATGAAGCCCCAACAGCTTCCTCCTTTTTTAAAAGTATTGTATCCTAAAAAATTGTGATTAATCTGTGAAAGTAACTAAATATTTATCTGTAATGCTGTGTCAAAAAAGATTCAGTTAGCAAAGATCCTCAGACAATTGCAAGTAAACCTGAGTTGTTGCCATTTTGCAATCTGTTGTATGTGTGTGTGTGTATAGCTATCTATCTATCTATCTATCTATCTATATCTATATCTATATCTATATCTATATCTATATCTATATCTATATCTATGTGTGTGTTTGTCTGTACTGAGCTGCCAGGACCTTGAGGAAAATGATGCCATTGCTGCCTTAATGGAATGAGCACTCACCCAAGATTCTGCCAGCTGGTTTAAAAATGTCTGAGGTATTTTCTGTGAAACCATTAAATATGAGAGCATTAAAATAGCATCTGTACATGACAAATGGCAAGTTCTTCATTTCATATGTAATAAATAAGGCCTGGTTGTCCTTATGTTATGGAAAAGGAGTAAAGTTTATTATCCAAACATACGAAATTTGCCAGCAGATAATGGCCAAATGGTCTTTCAAGTCTGCTCGATTGTGCAGCTAACACCCCTTATTTTGCAGCTGCCCATCCCTCCCTTCCCCCTCCCTTGACCCTCCCTCTTACCCTGTCCCATCCCCTTTTGAAACAACCCACTGTTCTACTGAATGCCACTTCCACTGGTACTACATCCCATGCAGCCAGAACCCTCTCTGTAAAAAAGTGTCTCCTCACCTCCCTCCTGAAAATTCCTCCCTCCAGTCTCGTATCATGGCCCTAGGTGCCCCTCCTCTCACTTACTTTTAACAGCTCTCCATACTTGTCTTATTTATTCCTTTCATGTACTTGAAGGTTTCAATCATGTCCCCCCGTCCCATCTCTTCTCCAGCGAGTACATGTTCAACTCCCTCAGCCTACTGTCATATGATAAGTCCCCAAGACCATGGATCATCCTTGTTGCCCTGTACTGCACCACCTCCAGTAATCTGATGTCCCTTTTCAGGCACATGCATCAGTACTGCACACAGTGCTCCAGGTTTGGTCTAACTATTGAGCTATATAATGGCAGAATCACCTCCCCCCTCCTCAAGGATATACCCCTTGCTATACAACCCAGCATTTTGTTTGCCTTTGCAGCTGCCTTTCTACACAGTGCTGTACAGCAGTTAGTTAATATGTCTGTAATATACCTGCAGTTGATCTTTAAAAACTAATAGGGTGAAATAGTACTTCTTCAGTTAGATTGTACTCAGATTCTGATATTTCTGTGATTGTTACATTCTGGCTCACCCAAAAACAACAGCAACTCCAGTTCCTCCAGCATTTTAGCAAAACAATCAGCCAATGCATATGTAGTGCCAGATTTGAAAATAAAATTCCTTATTAAGGGTCATCGGGCTTGTGTGAGTATGGTTTAAGATTGACTGAACACTTAAGTAGTATGTAGTGCTTGTGCAACTGTGCACTGTGGCTTACACTCCCTCTGTCCCTACTATGGGACTATCACCCTTGTGTGGGTGTCATAAGGGCACAGGAATCCTCAAGGAATCTGAAGGAAGGAGTGTCAGGGAAAGGTGTAGCAGGGGCAAGGTCTCCGAGACCAAAGGCATCTTAGGGAAGAAGGCACGACCACAAACAGAGAGGTTCCACAGGAGGAAGAGGGGAGGAAGGTGGTAATTAACAATTTTGATTGTATAAGATATGTTTAAACCTGCATGTTTATCTGCCATGCAGAGGGGACCCTGGCATGTGTCATCCCCTGCCCAATGGAAAACAGGCAAAGCCTTACAATTCACAGGGTCATCAGGATCCTGTGAGTATGGTTTAAGATTGACTGAAGACTGAGTAGCAAATTATGCTTGTGTAACTGTGTACTTTGCATTACACTTGCTCTGTACCTGCTATATGGACTGCCACCCTGTGCTGGTGTCATATGGACACAGGAACCCTCATGAAAGGGATGCAACCCCTCGAGGTGTCACAGGGATGAGGTCCCCAAGACCAGAGGCACCTTATAAAAAAAGGCCCAAAAGCAATATATATAGACAGACAAGCACTTTCTTCCACAGGAGAGGAGGCATAGCCAGACTGAGACCCTAAGTAGGGAGAACTACTATCCAACTACAACTCCTGAAGAAACTAATTAGTATTATGACCTTTGGCATTTAGGCGAGGAAGAATAAAAAACATTTAAGAGGAAAGTTTTATAGATCCGAGACCTAGGTCAACCATCCCTCCTGACTAGAGGTAGCGTTAGCGATGGCTCAGCTGCTACAATTTAGAGACCCAATTCAGGGAAGACTTGTAGAGGAAGGGCTCTTACTATATCCCTCTAATGGGAATGTCATGTGAGTGCCACATGTTGATCTCTGCAGCTAAAGGAGGTTCCCTTTGGAGAAGTCCCACCCCCCCAAATTGGGAAAAAGGAGAGCAACAGCCACTGAAAAGTAACTCATCCAGCATCCAACTGAGGGGAGGCCTAGATAGGAAGCTGAATCTTTGAGACAAAATGCATAGGGGTTGAGCCCTTGAGGGGCAGTGCTACTTGAGTGGCTGTATGAATCTTGGGGGAAGAGTAAGGGAAGTAACAGGATACCAGGTGAACCTCAGGCAACCGTGAAAAGAATAGCTTTTGAAGGTGCTGTCAATGTGGTCTACACAGTTATGAAACTCCCAGAGATATAGAGACATGATCCTCTTGTAGCAGAAGTCTTAAATGCTACATCAAGCAGTGCCACCTAGGCATAGAAACAGAATATGTCATTAGAAAAGGACCACTTGGCCCACCCAGTCTACCCAGATGGTCCCTGCCATGTCTGTCTCCACAGACCTTAACTGGTCTCTGGTAACCCTCCTTCCTTCCTGCCTATTTGTTAATATTCTCCTTTGTCTATCCCATGCATTCTTGAAACCTCCTACTGTTTTTACCTCCTCCATTTCCACTAGCATCTGTTCCAGGTGTCCACAACTCTTTCAATGAAATAGTACTTCCTCACATCCCTACTAAACTCCCTCCACCCATCCAGCTTCATTAAATGTCCTCTGATCCAGGTGCTCTTTCTCATTTGAAAGAGAGACCTCTGTTCTCCCCTGTAAGGTAACTGTAGGTCTCTATCATGTCTTTTGCTCTCCTTTCTTCCAGGGTGCACATGGTGGAATCCTTCATCTCTCCTTGTAGGGCTTTTGATGCAACCCCTGCACCATTTTAGTTGCCCTCCTCTGGACTACCTCCACCTTGTCTATATCCTTTCTAAGGTATGACCTCCAGGACTGGCCACAATATTCCAAATGGAATCTTTTAAGTGAGCGATACAGTGGCAACACCACTTCCCTCCTTCTGCTGGAGATACCTCTCCCTGTGCATCCTAGTATCCCACCAGCCCTACCCACTGTTTTGTCACACTGTCTTGCCACTTTTCTGTCATCAGATGTGATAATCCCAAGGTTCCTTTCCTGCTTAGTGACAATGCCTCTCCACCCTCATCCTTTACACAGCTCCTGGATTCCTATGCCCTAGGTGAATGATTTTGCAATTTTTTGGTGTTGAACCCCAACTGCTTTGTTTTTGACCACTCCATCAGTTTCCCCAAATCTTTACGCTTTCTCTCCACCACTTCTGAGTGTCCACCCTATTACAGAGTTTGATGTCATCTGCAAAAAAGCATACTTTCCCTTCCAGTTCTTCTAAAATGTCACTTGTGAAGACATTCATGAAAGCCAGCCCTTAAACTGAGCCTGGCATTCCCACTGGTCACTCTCCCCTCAGTAGAGTGAGTGCTGTTAACCACCACCCACTTCTGTCACCTATCCATTAAACAGTTCCTTATCCAGTTCACTGCCTTGGATCCTACCTCTATGCTACTCAATTTCTTTATCAGTCTCCTATGTGACACAGTCCTTACAGGGCTGAATAACCATTGTCATCCATGATTGTTAGATTTAAATGTTTCCTTCATAATAAAACAAATTTCTACACAGTTCAGATGATTTCATTTTTCAACAACCATAACATTCTGTAATGAATACATATCATTCAAACATACTTTTGACCTGACTTTTATTTACTTACTTAGCTACTGCTGCTGTTGTTCCTCCTAGTGTCCAAGGTATTATTATACGTAGTCCAGATAGGCCATATCCACTGCCATCACCTGATCTATTTCTCTGGTCACCCAATTACAGAAATCAATCAGATTCATTTGGCATGACTTCCTCACCATGATTGTAGCCCACTGGATTTAAGATTCTCTACCAACCTTTCCTTAACAGGATTTCTATTAATCCCCCCCCCCTCAACTGATGTGAGACTCACCATCCTATAGTTGTTAGCCTCCTCCCTTCTGCAGCTCATATGTAAAGGCACCACATCTGCTCTCCTGTGGTCCTCCAGAACCATAGCTGTTTCCAGTGAGCTATTGCATAAGGTCATTAGTGGGGCAGACAGCACCTTTCTGAGTTCTTTTAGTACCATTAGGTATATTATTTCTGCTCCCATAGCCCTGTCCACTTCCAGAGCTACAAGACCCTTCAGGACTGTTTCTTCTGAAAATGGACTTGTGCCCACCACTACTCCCTTATTCCTGCTGCTCCCTTGTGATCCATCCATCCCTCCACTGTGAAGACTGAGCAGAAGTACCTGTTCAGGATGTCTGATTTTTCTTGATCATCTGCACAGTCTCCCCCTGCTGCCCACCTTATTCTTACTATCCCTCCCCTTGCTTTCCTCTTCTCACTTATGTACTAGAAGAAGGTCTTATTCCATTTAGGTACCCCTTTGGCTATCCTTTCTTTTGCTCTCATCACTGCTTTTCCTGCTACCCTCTATTTTACTTGTTATACCTTCCTGTCTTCCTCCCTCTGTGTTTTCATATACCTATTGAATACCACCCCTTTTTTCCCTCACCACCTTGACCACCTCCTTTGGGAACCATAATGGTCTCGTTATCCTTCTACTTTTACTCAGTCCCTTCATGCAGACATTTGCAGCCAATGTCTTCCCTTGTTTTTTCCAATTGTGCGTCTACTCTTCTCTGTCAATCCCCCTATGAGGCAGTTTTGGATGCAGTCTCCCATTTCTTTACAATCCACCCTTCTAAAGTCCAGGACCTTCTTCCTCATGTGGTTTGCCACTGTTCCCATCTTAGTGTTACAGTGATCACTGGTACCTAGGGGACTGCCCACTGTAATGTCTACAATGCCATCCCTGATTGTAAGCCCAAGGTAAGGCACTGCCCTGTCCCTAGTGGGTTCCTTGACTAGCTGCCTGAGAAAAGCTCCTTGTAGGGAGTCAAGGATGGCCCTGTTCCTCACTAAAGCTGCAGCTGGAAGACTCCAAACCACATCTGGCAGGTTGAAGTCCCAAACTAATAGCACCTCCCCTTACTTGCCATCCTGATGATGCCTTCATAAGTGCCTTATCCAACTCCTGTCGCTGTGCTGGAGGTCTGTATGCCAATCCTATACAGACAGCAGCCCCTGTACCTATCTCCAGGATGACCCACAGCACCTCCATCAGTTTTTTCCTCTGGGTGCCACTGTACTTCCATGGCCTTGATGTTTTCCCCCACACATGTACTACAGCCTCTCCTTGCCTCCAACCTTCCCTGCCTTCCCTGAACAGAGTAGCCTGGTATGGCCATGTCCCAGCCATGGCTGTAAGTACACATTACACAGTTATGGCCACCAAATCCAGGATTGCCTTCTCCATGAAGGCATTGGGGTTTGGAACTATATTTACCAGCCTCCTTTTATTGGTGCATGAGGCTTTCCATACTTTTACTCCTTCCCTGCCTGCTTCCCTCCTCCCCCCCACCTGTGCTTTTCCCTGAAGCTCCCCCTGACCTTCCATCCATACATTCCCCATGACCTGTTTCCTTTACTCCTTCATTCTTGCATTCCTGATTTATGGCCCCCTTGTCTTCTGCCTTTTCCACACCCCTGTCTTCTTGCTCCCCTGTTCTGTGGAGGTTACTCCCCTCAGGCTCTCCCGCTCTGCTCTTCATCACTAGGAGGAGGCCAGTTGTCCCCTCTCTTGGTTTTACAGCCTCTCCCCTGGATACTTTGAATGCTCATCCAAGTGGCATTCAAACCTCCCACTAAGGTCTGTAGTCCCCCTTCTGGAAAGATGCAGGCTGTCTTTCCATAGAAGCATGTATCCTTCCAGCATGACCACCAGTTCCCATTGTAGCTATAGCCCTTGTCCATGCACCATGCCTTCAACAATTGTAAAAAGCCCAGATGAGGAGTGCCCTATCCTCTCCCTGGCTGTATATAGGTAACACAAAAAACACTGAGTGTGCTACCTGCTTGAGGCCCCTCCCCAACTCCCTGAAGTTTCCCTGCACTACCTCTACCCTGTCCCTTGCCAAGTCATTTGTCCCTGGGTGGACAGTGACATCTGGCTCCATCCTATCTCCTGCTGCCCTAGTGAGCCTCTAGATCTGATCTCTAGTCCTACAAGCCAAAGCACCTGTCTGGCAGTTCACCTCCCCCCTCCCTTTCTCCTCCCTCACCCCCCCTAAGAATAGATTCCCCCACCAGTAGCTGTTTCTCCTCAGCTGGGGGACTTTTCCTTACTTCTTGGAGCCTTCTCTTTTGAGGACCTCAACTTCCTCCCTTACCACTGCTACAGTTGCCTCCTTCCAGCTGCCCTGTTCCACTAGTACCATGAAGGAATTGTCAGTGGTACAGGCTGAAGAGTGTGTACCCTTCCTGCCACCCCCACCCTCCCAGAACCCAACAAAGTCCAACCCCTCTGCCTCTATCTAGGCATCTTCTGGGGGAGCAGTGGCAGATTTGGTGGCCCCTAGGTTGGGCAGAAGGTTCTCTGCACCCATGCCAGTTCAACCCATAGTCCAGCAACCTCTGCCCTTAAACCAGAGAGATGAGTACGAATGGGGCAGCTCTGCACAGCTAAAGTTTCCCCCAGAGCCTAGAACACTCTCACCTGAAGGGCAGAATGAGAGCAACCCCATCCAAGCTGAAAGACCCACCCTCAAGATGCAAACTTCAAGGGAGCAGACCGAGACCATTGGCTTACAGGACAGGGAAGCCATAGAAGCCATGGATGGTCATGGGTGGCATGAGTTCCAGAACTAGTAGGACACCAGGACTGTAGTAGGAGGTGAATGGTGAAGTCTGATGACCATTGACATACAAAGGGTGAAAATGAATGAATCAACTTAGAATGATTGAATGAATGCTTGAATGATAAACAACAAACTAGCAATGGTGGCTGCATGCCAACTACTCCCAAAAATTGTGGTTAGATGCCAGTTAGGCTGAGGCATGATAAAACTGAATATAACATTAATAGCACTACAGTAAAGAGAAGACATTGAGCTTACTTAACAGTATCATAAGGCAAGCAATTAAAATGAGCTATATTGTAAACTGGAGCCCACAGACTTTTTATGGAGCTGTTTGTCCAAATGAAGAAAGCAATCCTGATCACAGATTGCATTTGATTTTGTATGTGAAGGCAGGAGGGGAAAGCACTAGGACTCTTGAGCAGTGAGTTATTACACAAGAAGCAGCTGCAGATAAAATGAGACAAGGGCACTAGGATCTGGGGCAGTAGCCTGAAGCAAGCCACTAGAGAGGCTTATGGAGTGATGTGCATGAACCACTAGAGCCCAGCAGTAAGGCTTCAAATTAATATTCTGCTGATTTATTTTTTTATTTATTTATATCTAGGAAGTACCTTTAAGCCAAAGGCTCTTTTACAGAGGTTCCACATCATAGTAATACATGGGCATTACATCATTTACAATAGTTACAAGTACATAAGCAGATACAAGGTGGTACCATGCCTAGAAAGGCATGAGTACATCAGGTTACAGAGGTTACATAATTACAATAACAGGGAGTACATAAGTAAAAATATACAAACACATAATTCAAAGCAGGCTAGGCTGACAGGTTGCTAAGTGAACAACTTGAGATTCTACAGGATATAGAGTGAATCAGGTAGGGAGCAGAGGATGATATAGTCTGTAAAATAATTAACTAATACTATACGCAAGGAGGTGAGAACTTGATGGGCAGCAGTTCTTTTGTCAGAAGTGCTAAAGAGTGTAGTCATAAAGGAGGGCTAGACTCACTAGGAGAGAAGTGCTGAGGCAGGGACCTGGAGCCAACTAGGAGAGTGTTAGTTAGCAAGAAGAGAGGAGAGGCAAGGGTGCAGATTAGAATTAGGGTAGCAGGAAAGAGGAGGGGAGAGTGTAGGGAAGTTCAGGTCTCACAGTCACAGTTCCTGTTTGTGGCGAGGGCCACTCAGAGTTTATCTTTAAAGGGGCCTATTTTGTCCTCTTTTGTGATGCCTAGGTCAAGCGCATTAAGCCAAAGTGGTGCCCGGTATCCATAGGACTGTTGGCCTTGTGTGGTTCTACGGGAAGGGATGCAGAGAGCTGAGTTGTTTGTACCCCTAATGCATCTAATGGAATTAGATTGGCTAAGGAGGCTTTGCAGGCCTGGGATAGTAAGTCCTAACATAGACGTCTTGGTGAGCATGCATACTTGATACTGGAGGAGACTGTCAAGGTTGAGCCATTTTGTTTGAGTGTACAACTTGCAGGTGTGAGTGAGGCAGGGTACACCTAGGACTAAACAACATGCTTTATTTAGTGTTGTTTTGATATGTTTCAAAGCAGTTTGGGAGGCAGCCCCATATACTGCTAGACCATAGTCTATCACTGAGAGGATTGAGCTATTTACAGCAGTTTTGAGTGCCTCAGAAGTCAGGTCTTTTCGGTGTCTGTACAGTAATCCTAGTTTTGCATTTGACGACTTTTCAACTGTGTCTATGTGTTGGTTAAATGAGAGGGTGCAGTCCAGTGTCAATCCTGGTTATTTCAATGTTTGAACCACCTTCAGGGAAGTATTCTGATTGTTCTGACTGCAAAGTTGGTGAGTGCAGTGTTTGTTGTGTGATGATACGAATAACATAGTCTTAGTTTTTTTATAATTGAGGAGCAGCTTTGATTGAAGGAACCAGTGCTCAGCCACAGTGAAATTAGCCTGCATTTGCTTTTCCACTTTGTAGAGGTCAGAATTACATGAATATTGGACCGCATCATCTGCATACAGTAGTAGCTGGTCATTTACCGAATGAGGGAGGTTGTTTAAGAACAGGCTGAACAGTAGAGGGCCAAGGATAGAGCCTTAAGAAACTCCTGAGTTAACACTAAGGATGTTGGAGAAGGTGTCCAGGATTTTCACTTTTTGGACCCTCCCAGAGAGGTAGCTTCTGAACCATGCTACTGTTGCAGGAGAGAGGCTGGTATTGGAGAGCTGATCCAGGAGCAGATTGTGATTGACGGTGTCGAAGGCCTTGGTAAGATCAATATATGTTGCCCCCACCAGGAGCCCTCTGTCCAGAGCATTATGGATAAAGCTGATAAACTCCACTAGAGTAGTTGTGGTACTGTGTTGTTTTCGAAATCCATGTTGTTGCTGACATTGTAAATGATACTTGTCTAGATATTCCTTCAGTTGGTCACTCATGATTCGCTCCAGGGCCTTGGAGAGTGGAGGAAGGATAGATATGGGCGGTAATTTGTAGAATTGGCCTTGTCACCACTTTTGTAAACAGGGGTAACCATTGCCACCTTCCAGATCCATGGGACTTCACCTGATACCAAGGATAGATTTAAGATTTTGGTGAGGGGTTTGAGAGTTATGTCCAGGGTGAGCCTAACTAGTTTCAGGTCCAGTTGATCAGAGCTAGTTCTGGAATTACCTAGTGCTTTTAGGATGTACTTTTTTACTTCCATAAAGGTGATAGCTCTGAAGTAGAAAGGCGTATGGGAGTTTGATTGGGTTCCCGGGTTTCGTTCGGTGCAAGTATCTGATTGGTGTTGAAGGAAGCTAGGGGGCAACACTCCACTGAGGTCAGTAAAAGCTTTGTTGAAGACATTTGCTATACGACTGTGATCCTGCATAGGTTGGCCCTCAATGGTCAGGAAGGTGGGGGAGTTTTATTAGGTTTACCGGTTAGGGACCTGATGTTCTCCCAGAACCGTCTACTCTCACTGCATGAGTTTAAGGAGATGGAACCCTGGATATCATTACGGGGGACCTGGAGAGAGCAGCAGAGAACTCTGAATGGACAGCTGAAGGTAAATGCTCGAGGAAGGCTGTGCAGCCAAGCAGTAATGCTACCCACCAGAGCCCAAGGAACAAGAAGAGCAGTAGCAAGAATGCCACCCACAGAAGCCAAAGGAAGGATGCAGGAGAGCCGCTGCATGGTGGAAAATGTACAGGGTGGGATGGAGGGGGAGAACAGTCACTGGCAGTAATGAGAAATTCTGAGTATACAGGGGAGGCTTGTACATTTAAGCAATAATGCATGACAGGACTTATGACCCACTGTGATAATGTCATCCCTTGGGTTGTTGTGCGTGAGGCTGCAGGCTGAAGCATCCAACACCTGAGAAGTGACATTATCCCCTCAACACATGCCCTGGAGTGCATTATTGCAATAATAATACAGCTTGCTTATTTTTGTTTTCTTAAATAAATAAGATGAAAAACTGTATTTTTAAAATACATTTTAGTTGTTTTTGAACAGGCATACAGCTGTGCTAGGATAACATCACTATTGAAAGTCAACACTGACCAATCAGAGCCCAGGAATTTTTTGTGAAATTGTATAATTGTGGCTATATCCTGCCTGGAGAAGGGTGCAGTGTGTGTCACCCACTGCTCTTCTGAAGCACAGATGAAGTCTTATAACTGTATCAGAACAAGCAGCAGTTTTGTGTATGCCTGAGAGACTGTATTGTAGCCCAGTATCATTTGGCTGTGATCTATAGCTGCACTATCTTCTGGGAGAAAAAGGACCTTCTAATGTTACCCCTGAATTTACTATCCCTGAGTATCAGGGTCTGTCTCCATGTCCTGCTGCATGCCATCAGATCAAACATCTCCAACTGTTCAATCTTGTTGATAATACCCTTGAGTATACCATGAACTAGGAGTATGCACCCCCAAATATAACTTCCTGAGTACCATGAACAGTAGGGTCCCAAATATTAGGAACCCTTTCCTGAATGGTCACTACTATTTGGCAGTATTCTGGAAAACTATTCAGCAAGATTTTAAAATATCATGGAGCTCCACTGGTCAACTAGAGACCATTTCTGGAGCTCACATAATGCACATCATATGATTCTCTCACTCCTCAAGGTACAGAAGAGAACACACATGTGCCTGAGATGAGATCTACATTTTCTATAGAGAATTCAAGAGATATGTATTGCTCTTCAGGTATTTTTTTTTGGGTCAGATTTCATTTGATTGCTGTCACTAGGTCAGGCTTGACTCACTGTGCATTTTTTGGTCCTCTGTTTCTAAACTCAGGTCACAGGGACCAAAGAAGGCTTTCTACTGACTTCCGTCCCCCTCAAGTGTACTGCCCACACAGTTGCAGTGATGGTGTTTGGAGTTTTTTGGTGAAGCAAGTGTGGAGAGGGGTTGTATTTTTTCATTTTGTCATCTGCTTCTGTTTTGTTTCATATGTGACTGAGGTTGACAATCAGCTGACTCTCCCCTCCCACAGCTCACTGGGCACGCAAGTTGCCTGTGCATGTTTTTTTGTAAAGCTTCTCCCTGTCTGTACACAGCTGTGTGCATGCATGTTTTGAAACTGCTACAGTCCCCAGTGGGTCAGGCTTGCCTCATTGTCTTTTGTGTTGTATGTCATATGGTTCCAGGCTTGGTTCCATGTGTGGCTGTGGAGAGCAGTCGACTGACTCCCTCCCACAGCTTACTGTGTGCCTCAGTTGCTAGTGCATACATGATTCTTTTGTTAGGCTGCTCCCAGCATTTTGAAACTGCTTCAATTCTCCATGGGTCAGGCTTGGTTCATTGCATTCTGTACTGTCTGTGTGTCTTCCAGTTTCGGGTTCAGTTTCATGTGCCACTGAGGAAAGCAATCAGCTGACTCCCCCTGTAGTCACAGTCTGTTTGCTACTGATAAAACAGTTTGCTAGGATTTTTGCTTTGATGTGTTACACAAGCAGCACAACACCATGCTAGACAAGCAGCATGCACACATACACTTTCCCACCACATGCACACATATACACACACACACACACACACACACACACACACACACACACACACACATTCACATCAGATAAACTCTGGTCCCTATCAGTTTTGAGACAGAGGGTGATAGTCAGGGCATAGTCACAATCTCAAAATCATGTTCATCCATAGCATAGTTCTGCTTCAAGTAATGTGAGGTTTTGTGGATGTAGTACCAGTACTGGCACTAGTGGCAGCAGTATCAGCAGTACGTTTGCAGACCCATGGGAGTAGTAAGAGGACTAAACGTTTTGGGCTGATCACTGTTCAGCAAGCTGCCACATCTGCCATTATTGTTTTCATAACAACCACAAGTGCTACATCCTCTGCTGCTGTGACTGCCACTTTCCTGACTGCAGCCACCATTACCTTCACAACTCTGCCCACTGAAACCACTGCCACAGCTGTTTCCACTTTCACCACTGTAGCTACTGCAACCACCACAACCACTACTGCCATGATTGCAGTGTCACCACCACCACTACAAAGAATAATTGCAAGGCTGGTAGCGAAGTAATTTCTTATGGGAAAACTATGTCTAAGGCCTTTAATAAATACTTTATTAGTATTTTTGGACAAAAGAATAATGAGATATTGAGCATTCCCAATACTGAAGTCAAGAAAATAACTATCAATGAAAATAAAGTTAGGGATAAGTTAAATACATTAAACCAAAATAATTCACAGGGACTTGATGGAATCCATCCCAGAATCCTAAAGGAACTGGCCAACAAACTTGCAGGGCCTTTGGCTGACATTTTTACTCATTGCCTTATTGAAGGCAGGGTTCTTCCAACTTGGAGATTGGCTAATGTGATACCAATTTATAACAAACTCTGGCCAGAGCCGATAGGGCTGCAGGTGAAGAATGTGGGGTACAAATACTGAAATGTATCAAAGTTAGGAGCCTGCATTTGCAAAATGTAACATAGGCTCATAAAGGTGTTATTTTGTAATATTTTTACACCAAATTTTCAACATAACCTTTTTATAAAAAGATGCAAAATAAGGTAAAGGATGGAAGTATTTTTCAGAAAGAAAGGCACTCAGGAACAAGGGGACCTGATATGAAGTTGGGGGGTTGGGTAATTTCAGGAGAGATGTGATGAAGTACTTCTTCAAAGAGAGAGTGGTGGATTCCTGGAACAGCATTTCATTGGAGGTGGTAGGATCAAAAACAGTGGTGGGGCTCCAGAATGCATGGGATAGGCACAAGGGGAATCTCAGTGAAAAGGAGAAGGGAGAACTGACCGGAGCTCATGTAGGATCTGCGGTGTTACTGTAGACAGGGAAAAATAGGCAGACTGGGGGTGGCAAGCAGTCCTTATCCGCAAGCAATCTCTTTGCTTCTATGTTTCATGTTCCAAAAGGGGGGGAGGGGCACAATACACAGTGCAGGGCTGGTGCTCAGGGAAGTAGAGCAGCCAGCTCTCAAACACAGAAGCAAAGAATCCAAAAGTCTTGAGCACTCACAAAGGAAACTAGTAGCCAGGCACAGCATAATGCTCAAAATTCTTTAATGGCAGTAATATCACAAACTGTGTTAAGTACAAATATAATCCAATACAAGCAAGAAAGTTGACAAATGCAGTAAATGCTAGATGTAAAGATATGGCTACAGGTAAAAAAGGTCTTTATGGCTGTAGGAAGCCCAAGCACTTTAATTCTCGACGAGACTTCTTCAGGGGGTGTGACTAGTTACTCTTTCAAAAAATAATTCAATTTCCATTGCTTGTTTAAGCCAGCAGGTGTAATGCTTTGTAATTCATAAATCAAAGTTGATTTTTTCCACAGTAGTTTATTCACTCATTCTCCCTTCCCCCTGCAAAGGACCCACTCTGTCAATGCCTATGAACTTTAATTCTCTAGGATGTGAATTATAGCAATCAAATAAATGACTACCAAGTGAGGTGTCAAGTCTCCTATTAATAATACTGCTCAATGGTCTTGTGTGCTAGTTTTCAAGCTGGGCACTGTTCTCCACACATATATCTTATTGTAGTTACACCATAGAATATATGTGACAAAGTCAGTCTGCAATTAATAAATTCACATCTCTCAAACTTTAAATCTTTATTCAGAGGTGTACAAACTCTTTACTAGGCTGTGCATATGTGAACACATTACATGTAGCATTTGAAGAAACCATTTGGTTTGTATGGTAACCATTGGTTATTAATGATAGCTGCCTGATTTGTCTCAAATCATCTATGGACTAACTTGTCTCTCAGACTGCTTGCTCTACCTAAATTAATACATGGGATATCACGCATTGTTAAATTCATATCATTGTCATCAAGCAGGATTGGGCAGTTAGGATAAATTATATTGTCAATTTTACCTACCAAATGATTGAATTTACTGACAAAAGTAACATGACCATGTTCATAAATTACATTTTTCTAGTGGCTTTTCATAGTTCTTTTTTTCAGTAAATCAGCTTTATCTTTAACCTTTCTCAGTGATGTTTGTTTTGTAACCCCTATTGAGAAATCTCATCTCCAGTACATTAGCCTGTCGGTCATATGGTTTAGATGAACTACATTTTGTTTTTAATCTTTCCTTTTTTATTACTTTTTCTCCCCATGTCTCCAGTGGGCCACGTTCAGGAGAGAGCCCCAGCCCCGTCTCCCTGACATCCACTGTCCGCGCCAACCATCTTCCCCCGGGGCTTGCCCCCCCAGTGGGATCAGCAGGGGATCCCCAGGCCCCCACCAAAGACTGGATCCAGTTCCAGTCAGCGCCCTGCTGGTTGGGGAGTGGGACCTGTGAGCCCCTCCATCATCCAACTGCTGGAGACATGTTTCCTCTTTTTTTTTCTTGGATGAAAGGGCATGCAATGATGCCAGTTCTGGTGTCGTGTATGCTTCTATGTGTGGCATGCCAGGTATCTGCCCAACCTCCACCCACCTTGTAGAGTATCGGTGTGCCATCCCTCAGTTTCTACTAGGGGCCAGACAACCACCAATCGCTGATCTCACCTTCCCTGGAGAAGGAGAGCTGTTCTTGGGATGCTCGATCCTCTGCCTCCCCGGCCAACTCCTGGCAACCCACTCAAACCATGAACACGGGTCACTGGTGTGGCAGGTGTTAAGACATGATGCCTCAGCCCTCCTCACCACCTGGCCAGCCACTATTTTCTTTTTAATCTTAAAAATTGACTATAAGGGATATCATTTTTCAAAGGCATTGAATGCATACTATCTGCTGTCAGGACCACATTTGTAGCAATGTTTTTTTGAAGCACTGATTTTCAAATGTTTCTTCTTTGCCATGTTTCTCTCATGTCTCCTGTCAGTAAAAATATCACTTCTGAAAACAGGAGTATTACAAGCAGCTGCCTTGGAAATACTTGTGCCTTGAATTATGGCACAAATCAGTGCTGCTGTGGTAGTAACTAAAAATCATAATGATATTCAGAGTTATAGCAAGCCATGCTAGTCATGATCGGTTCAATATACTGGGTAAAGGCCATGACTGGATATTATTATGGATCCCATCCCATTTCCCCCTCCCCACTCCTGCACCATTTAAAATACTCAGCTTATCAGTATCTTTTTTAGTTCTCAAGTTTATTTCCATAGTAATCAGTATGATGGTCTTTTAAGAACATTTATAAATACTGCAGTAGAAAGGACTTTGATTGCCATTGAGCTGCATTGTTTCCTGCAGCATACTGCAGCATTTTATGATATACCACAGTATTACTGTACTGCTTCCTAGCTGCTGCTGCTATCCATTTGTTAGGTCCAAGCTGATGACCTTAATGAAATCAGCCTCTCATCATACCAGGGCTCCCCACCATGTTTTTTTTTTTGGTACGGGGCTGACTGTGTTGGCCTGGGAGGTGTTTTGCAGGCTTTTGCAAGCCACTGGGTAGCCAACTATGTCATCAGTAGTGTATGATGTCATCAAATTCTGTGTAACAGCATGGCACACCAAGTGATGCGGTGATGCCAGGTGCATCATTTGTTCACTTGGCATGGTATGGTAGAGGTGGTTACCTCCATTAAACAAAAGGCAGTGAGGATGGCCTGGAACACATGTAGTATCACCCATGGCTGATGGTGACCCTGTGTAACTGAATAGCCTTGATACAGTATATAAGTGTCTTTTAGAATCTTTAGTGCTTTGAGTGCAGCAGTCTTACAGATGTGATGCTGATACAAGCTAATGAGGTTATTTGATTTTTACTTTGGGGAAGTGTACTAGCAACAATGAACCACCAATATTAAAAGACGTCATACAGTGACAAAATAATAATGACATGCTAGTTACTAACTGAATCATTTATATTACTATGAATAGTCATATTAGAACATGACTAATTTTGGGACCATTATTTTACTGTTTTAGCAAACGTAACAGGCACAGTTTATGGAGTGAGAGTGAATAGAACATCTACAGACATGTATTAAGAAGTGAAAGGGAAGAAACCCTCAACTTTTTTTGGGGGGGCGGTCCCCAATCCTTACCAGAGCTCAAGAGCTCAGTCTTGCCCTGGCTACTGTCCCCCCATGCTCAGACTTACCCCCTGGGTGGGGCTGCAGGGTGGGTGCCCCCCCCAGAGACACTGTTGGCAAGCCCCAGCTTACCTCCCAGATTGGGGCAACGGGAGCGGGACCCCTCTGGCAGACATTGGTGGCAGTGGAGATGGTGGCAGAGCAGGGCGTCATGCCCAGGGGCTGGCTGTCTTTCAGAATGCTGGATCCCTGGGGCAGGGACATGCAGTGATATCCAGCATCCACCCCACCGTTAAGGTGATGGCACAGGCAGCAGCGATATCCCCAGCCTCGGCCAGGGGTCTGTAAAGCATCAGACACTCTTCCTCCTCCCCCCAGAGAAGGAGAGCAGTCCTCAAGAAGTTCAATCCTTCTCCCTCCCAGCTGTCCCTTTGACTCCCAAGTCCATCACCAAACTCGGGATGTTGGCACCACAAGCAGACGCCTTGCAGCTGTACCTGCAGGTGGGCCAGCAAAGTAAATCTCTATTAAACAAACATAAGGACATGAGAATGGAAGTGAGTTCTGAGAGTGTATATATTGTTTATTATAAGAATTTAACTAGTTTGAAAAGAATTAGAATAAATATGACAGTGCAACAAACAAAGGCATTTATTGTGCCCTTTGTACGATCATACAGGATTGTGGTTTGTATTGATTAGCAACCAAGAAAATATATGAAACAGCAGCTATATGGTATAATCTCTTATTTATTCATATTAAATAGTTAAAAGAATAGATTATGACACAGAATAGTAGGCTATTTTCTGAAAGAATTAACATTTTTACTTAAGGCTGCAATCTCATATGAACATATGAAGAAGCCAACAGAATTAGGCTTTTTGGTCTATCTAGTCTGTTCATTGCCCAGGGTTCTTAGCTCAGGCTGGAGTTCCTGCTCCCCCTCCCCTACCTTTCCACTACCTTCCTCTCCTCCTTACGTTAGATTTATTTTCCCCCTATATCCCAGGCTTTCTTGAAGCTGCCCACTGTCCTCAATGAGATCACCTCTTCTAGCAACGCATTCCAATTGATCACCACCCTTTCTGTGAAGAACTGTCCTCCAACCTGCCTCTTAAGCACCCACCCCACAACTTCAGGCTGTGCCCCTTCATGATTTTGCTGCAGCTTAGCTTGAAGATACCCTCCCTGTTCACCTTATTAATCTCTTTCAAATACTTGAAGGTCTCAATCATGTCTCACCTCTCCCTTCTGTCCTCCAGAGAGTAGATATTTAGGACTCTCAGTCTCCCCTCGTATAATTTACCCTGCTGCCCTGCAGCCATCTTCATATCCCTGGCTAGATGCATCTTTTATCCAGAGGGGAAATTTTAAACTGTTATTCTTGTCATAATAACATGAACTTTTTTCATAGATGGGGCATCTGTGAAGAAACACCCCATTTTCCAGTTTAGATACTAAGGTGCTTCATCTTTAAACTGATTAGGACATTAGTTTTAATATTTTAAGGCAGATAGTACAGGTGTAATGTTTCAAAAATGGTGGCATCAGCAGCTTGACTTTCCTTGCTTCCTTCCTTTCCCTCTCATTGTAAGGCAGCTGGTAAAGTTATAATGTTTCAGAAAAGGTGAGATTAATAGCATACACATGTGTATATATGGGCAGCAGTCAGTGGTTTCCAGTTAACAGGTGGAACTGGCTAGGAGTGGAGCATCTTCTGTGCTGTACTTCTCCTGATCTTGAATTTGAAGAGGAAAAAAAGAAGATGCTGTAAGACATGGGCCCTCATCTTATTTTCCTCTATTTGTTGCAAATCTGTATTGCAAGGTATGTGCTTCATTCGGTAGCCTGAGATGATGGCCAACGTGACTGATCCCTTTTAAAAAAGGGCAGCTCAATCAGGACACCTGTGCACAGGGCTACTGGGCAGGTAGGGTGACTGAATGGGAAGGACCAGTGAATATAGTGACTGAATGTCACTATATATATATATACACGCACGGGAGGGACCACGCTGTGCAATGGGTGGAAGGGGAGGGAGAGTTTGTGGGGTGTAGTGCAGTGGTGGGCTGCCAAGCTGGCCATGTGGTGTGGTGGGATCATGGCAGGCTAGGGTTGGGAGGGTGTCAGGTTCAGTTCTGGGAGTGCTCGCTTTTTGCGCCACACTGGTATTTTTTTTCTTTTGCACCCCCCCAACATGCACCCCCAGGAGTTGAGAATCCTTTAGTAGGGGGCATTGAGTGAAGCCCCGAGGGGGTGGGTGCAGGGGGTGCAGTCCCGGCATAAAAAAATTCCAAGTCTCCAGTGCTTGTTTGCTGTGCGCTGGGAGTGTACATCACTGAAATTGATTTTCGGTGATATACACCTGCCCAAATGGTGATCGCCTTTCCGTGATCACTGTTATCACATGGAACCCTTCATTCTTAACCCATTACCTGCAGTTGACTGTTTGGAGATTATGAGAGATGGGGGGATAAATATAGAGGCCTGCATTTTCAAAGAATTGCTGCACACACAGCAGCAAGTTACATCACTTTTGTATCACAGATCACAGCTGTGTCTGCATCCAAAGATGCTCCGCTCCTAGCCAGTACCACCTAATGAGTTTAAAGATGAAGAGTCTTTGCAGAATATTTAAACTAGCAAATGGGGAGAGGGGTGCAGCACCCCATACATCAAAAGGGAAGAACACCCCTCCCCCCTCAGCTAGTGGTCAAACAGGAGTTCAGCATGTTTGTGGTTCATTTGCATCACCTGGTAAGGAAAAAGGTCCGGCTCACCATATGACTCACAGGGGAAATGCCAGAGCTCACCCAACAACTAACACACTGAAATCAGGGCAATGGAAAATCATGTACACAAATGCTCGCAGTCTGGGAAACAAGATCCCAGACCTGCAGGCAATAATGACAGAGGCTAAACTGGACATAGTAGCCATTAGCGAGACATGGTTTACCAGTAACCACACTTGGGAGACTTCAGTACCTGGCTATGTACTGTTCAGAAGAGACCGAGGTGCAAAAAGGGAGGGTTAGTGTGGCCCTTTATGTCAATGAAAATATTAAAGCTACAGAAATTCAGAATTCACATAAGGAGCCAGAAGAATTGTGGGTCACCCTGGAAACAGGAAATGGGACAGCCATACAAACTGGGGTTGTGTACAGGCCTCCAGAGCAGGGGGAGGACATAGACACATTACTGTTAGAAGATATACAAAACATGACAGCTAAAGGGGAGGTTCTGATAATGGGAGACTTCAACATGCCAGATATACATTGATCAATACCAGCAGGAACATCTGCCAGAACTAGACAGGTGGTGGATTCCCTGCAAGGGGAGGGCCTCAAACAACTGGTACAACAACCCAAAAGAGACAGGGCTATCCTAGATCTAGTACTGACTAACAGGGAAAGGATCACAGATCTCCAGGTAGAAGGTCACCTGGGGGCCAGTGACCATCACATGGTATGGTTCAATTTGGCCACTAGAACTAAATCATCCCATTCCAAGGCAAAAATATGGGACTTTAGAGGAGCTGACTTTGATAAGATGACCAACAGAGTTAAGCTAGCCCTGGCAAAAAGAAATACAGGTGAAGGGGTACAGGCAAAGTGGGCAAGCATTAAGGATGCAATACTTGAAGCAACATCACATTGTGTTAGAGAGAAAAGGAAGTGCAAAAGAAGTCAGAAACCACTTTGGTTTTCAAAAGCAATAACAGAAAAGGTCAGAGCCAAAAGGCTGGCCTTCAGGAAATATAAGGGAATGCAGCAGGATGAAGATAGGGAGGCATACCAAACTTCCTTAAGGGAAGCAGGGAAGGCAGTAAGGCAGGCAAAGTCCCAAACCGAGGAAACACTAGCACAAACAGTAAAAGAAAGTGAAAGGATTTTCTATAGATACATTAGTGAAAGGAGAAAGTTCAGAGGGGGTATTGCAAAAATCAAAGGGGATAAGGGGGAATGTGAGGAGGAGGACCATGTAAAAGCAACTATCCTAAATAGATACTTCTGCTCAGTATTTACTGAAGAGAAGGTAGGGCAGGGCCCACAGCTCAGCACCATGGACACAGGGGGGAGAGAGGTGTGCACTACTTCCTTCACAAAAGAAAGGGTACTGCAAGAGCTAGCTAAGCTCAGGGTGGACAAGGCAATAGGACCTAATGGCATATATCCCAGGGTACTAAAGGAACTAAGGTTGGAACTAGCAGAGCCATTAGTAGAACTGTTTAGTGAGTCTCTGAGCACAGAAGAGGTCCCAGAAGACTGGAGAAGGGCTCATGTGATGCCGCTCCACAAGATTGGTAGCAGGGAGGAGGTAGAGAACTACAGAACAGTCAGTCTTACCTCAGTAGTGGGCAAGATTATGGATGCACTCCTTAAGGAAAGGATAGCGCAACACCTGGAATCCATTGGTACACAGGATCCAAGACAGCATGGGTTTACAAAAGGAAGGTACTGTCAAACTAATCTCATAGATTTCTTTGATTGGGTAACCAGAGTGGTGGACCAAGGCGGAGCAGTTGATGTCACCTACCTTGACTTCAGCAAAGCGTTCGATACTGTTCCACATAGAAGATTGATTAATAAGCTGGGTAGGCTCGGGGTGGGTCAGAAGTTGATCAACTGGGTGGCAAACTGGTTGATGGCAGAAAACAGAGAGTGGTGACAAATGGTATACAGGCAGAAGAGATGCAAGTCACAAGTGGGGTACCTCAGGGATCAGTCTTGGGGCCAGTCCTCTTCAATATCTTCATCAGTGACATTGCAGATGGACTGGAGGATAAGGTTTGTCTGTTTACAGATGACACAAAGATCTGCAACAGAGTAGATGATCCAGATGGGGTGGGCAGAATGAGAAGAGATCTGGATAAACTAGCAAAATGGTCAGAAGAGTGGCAACTGGGGTTTAAAGCAAAGAAGTGCAAGATCATGCACAGAGGGAAGAGACACTCTGAAGCCACCTATAGGCTGGGAGGGGAGATGCTGGCAGTCACAAGGGAAGAAAGAGACTTGGGCATCATCATCACTGATAACCTGAAATCATCCAAGCAGACCACTAAAGCAGTAGGTAATTCTAGAGGGATGTTGTGGTGTATTAGAAGGGGTATCACAAGTCAGAAGAGGGAGGTAATATTCCCTCTTTACAAGACACTGGTTAGGCCCCATCTGGAGTACTGCATGCAGTACTGGAGGCCACACCTTCACAAGGACATTAACCAAATTGAGACAGTCCAGAGAAGGGCAACCAAAATGGTACAGGGACTGCATCAGAAATCATATGAGGACAGATTAACGGAGCTCAATATGTATACCCTAGAGTAAAGAAGGGAGGGAGAGAGAGGTGATATGATCAAAACATTCAAACACCTTAAGGGCATTAACAAGGTGAAAGAGTCTAACATGTTTCAATATAAGAAAAATAGCAGGGCAAGAGGACACAGCATGAGATTAGACGGAGGCCGATTAAGGAGTAATGTGAGGATGTTCTTTTTCACAGAAAGGGTGATGGATGCATGGAATGGCCTACCTCAGGAAGTGGTGGATATGAATACAGTGCAGGGCTTCAAACAGGCATGGGATAGGCATAAGGGAGCAATACAGATGAGGATGAATAGATAGGCCATTGACAGAGCAAAGGCCGATGGCACATTCATAAGGTAGAAAAAGAAATGGGCAGACTGGATGGGCCTTGTGGTCCTTATCTGCCATCAACTTCTATGTTTCTATGTTTCTATGTGCACTACCATCAGAAAATGGATGCACCACAATCTGCTGCCCCTGCACTTGCATCTACTGTAGATTAGTGATACAAAAAGTGGCACAGACGTGATGCAGTAGTGATGCATCCCACAAATATATTGCAAATATGCTACAATTATGATGCAAGTAAAAGTGTTGTTTTAATGCAGCTATGAACATATGGTGCAATTATATGCTACATCCACAAGATGCAACTTTAGGTGTCTTGACACAACTGTATCATTTTTTTAACTTTTAAAAATACCACCTGCTGTGTTCTACAGTGTCTTTAAAGTTCTGCCAAATGTAATTGGCATTAAAAATAATCCTCACTCCTACTGAATATAGGAAAATAACTAACACCAATGGCAATAAAACTTCAAAAATAAGGACCTGCTTTGCTGATGCAAGGATTTTAAAATGATTCATGTCCATGTGATCTGGTGTTGAATGTTTGTAAGCTAAAGCTAACTAGTACCATTCCCATAATTCCAGATGTAGGAACTATTTAAAAAACACTTTATGCTCTAGGATAAAATGGATACAGAAAATTCATACTTCTGCTTCCCTACAGTATGAGAGTTTTAGCAGTGATAGACTCCAGCACCAAGTCCATTTTTGGAATGGCTCTCTTTTTTTAAAACCTTTGAAGTATAAGTTTTTACTTATAAATGCATAGTATTGAGGCAGTGCAACCATAGATCATATTACAAGTATAAATGACAATAGCACCAAACTTCTCCACCCTTCCTAACTGAAATCATATAGTTATTGCCCCCCCCCACACACACACACACTTGACATCAATGATGTAAGAAAGCTGGGAATGTCTGTAAGGTGAGTAATGCCACACTAATGCAGACCAAGCCCCCCACCCCCCACTGATGCAGACATCTAAGCATGAAAGAAAGCCAGGAATCTTAGTAATGTGAGTCAGTGTAATATCACACTATACTGTCCCCAATCCCACATAACAAAAAGTAGTGTCTATGAGAAGACTGCATTGACACAGCGGAGGGTATCACATACTGCATAGGGAATTGTGATGCAACTGTTAATAGGAAGGAAAGAATGCGGAGTCCCCTTTTTCTGAAAGCAATAGGAATGCAGGGCTATGCCCACTGCAGCCCTTAAAGGGCTCCAAGCAGGATAATAGAAACTATAGACCAATAAGTCTTACATAAGTTATTGGTAAGATAATGGCGTAAATTTATAAGAGACAAAATTGAAAAACATGTTTCAGAAGTGGGGATGGTCGTCATAAGCCAACATGGGTTTACTACCAATAGATCATGCATGACCAACTTAATTGCTTTTTTTGAGCCCATCAGCAGAGCACTTGATGAAGGATTGCCTGTTGATGTTTTGTTTTTGGACTTTTTAAAGGCATTCAATGTAGTGCCTCATAAGAAATTAATTAAGAAAATTATTGACAAACTTTGGGCCCAATATTATCAATTGGGTGAGCTCATGGTTGCAGACCAAGAAACAGAAAGTGTCAATAATGGGTCATAAATCTGATTGGGAGTTGGTGATGAGTGGAGTGCTGCAGGGCTCTGTGCTGGGACCTGCATTGTTTAACATCTATATAAGTACAAGGCAACCTAAACAAAGTTCATGTATTAGTAAGTTTGCAGATGACATGAAATTGGGATTAGTTGTAAATAACATAACAGCGGTCACTGATTTTCAGGAAGAAATATGGAATTTGGAAAAATGAGCAAGTAACTAATGTTCAGTTCAGATAAATGTAAGATGCTACACTTGGGAAAGAATAATTTGATGGCCAAATATGTGTTGGAAGGTACATGTGTGCAGGAAACACACTCTGAAAAAGATGTAGGAGTAATAATTAATAATAAGTTAACACCAGAAGATCAATGCAGAGTGACAGCACAAAATGGCATGAGCATGTTGGGATGCATTTATAGAAATATTAGGAGTAGGGAAAAACAAGTGATTATTCCACTGTACGGAGCATTGGTCAGACCAAGCCTGGAATATTGTGTGCAGTTTTGGTCTCCCTGTACTAAGGGTGTTAGAACAATCCTTGAAAATGTTCAAAGGAAAGTGACAAAATGTATTTCTTTTTTATTTGCTTTTGTTTACCAAGTAAGCACACTAGACAACCAAGTGCCTATTTTCAGGTGCGACCCAGGAGATTACAGAGGTACATTCAAGCACATCAGGCAGAGACAGGTACAAGGTATAATCAAGAACAACAACAAATCAGGGTAATACAAGAGCATCGAGGGATTTACATTACAAGTGGAAGGACGATAAACAGCATGGTAAAGGCAGTAATCAACATACTGTACCAGGGTAACTACACTCCTAAAGATAGAGCAGTAGATAAAACAGTAACATATACACGATTAGTGAGCAGTAGGGCCAAGGTGGACCCATCACAATCAATTCAGCTAGTAGCAGCACACTTCGCTAGTGTATAAGGTTCAGAGACCCACCAACTTAAACAAAGGTGTTCAGTAATGACTCAGCCAGTCAATGTGGAGTGGTCGAGGGTGTTCGAATATAAAGGACATGTCCTCAAAATCATATGACATTAGATTGAGGGAATTGAATACGTACTCTTTGGAGTACAAAAGGCTTCATGGCAACCTATGCCTTGTGTACAAAGCCATGCATAATGATGATATCTGTGAATATGTGGGTTTGGAATGTAAAGTTGCTCTAAGACATAACCGATTTCATAGATATCAATTAAAAGGTAATATACTGTATGTAGGACAAACAAATGTGGCAAATGGTTTAATCAAAGAGAGAGTGGTAAATAAATGGAATTCACTGCCGGCTGAAGTAGTGGAATGTAAATCCTTGAACTCCTTTAAGATGGTTCTTGACAGATCTATGGTGGAGGATACTAGGATGTTGATTTAAGGTGTGATTTAAGTCAAGTCATTAAGGCCCATAGCTATTAGACTCGTATTCTCCTATGTTCCTATAATGCATCTCAGCCATCCCTCTGGCTCTTTCTCTAGTCTTCTCCTTCCCCTGTCTTCAAGTCCCAATCCCTTCCTTCACCATTCTCCTTTCATTTATGTGCTGGAATAAGGCTTTGGTGGTGTCTGCAGCTCCTGCTGCTATTCTGGTTTCCAGCTCTTCCTTTGCTATCTTAATTCTAGTTTTGCAGTCCTTCAGTGCTGCTTTGTACTCCTCTCTGAGCTGGAAGCGGCATGTCTGCTTCTAGCGGTCATTGACCTTTATTGTGTTCTAAATTAGTTGCCTTGAGTTACAGTTGACCCATGGGGGCCATTCCCCTTATTGCCCACAGGAATGCAGACCTCTGCAGTTTCTTTGGGCACCTTCTTTAATGAGCACCACATGTGCTCTATGTTTCCAGCCTATGTAGCTGCTCCAGATCCTTGGACACCCAGGGCCAGATTTTCAAATGGCTCGATATGTTCCAGAGACTAAGAGCTGGATTCTCAAAATGATTTGGGATTAAATCCCACTCTACAACTCCAGTTACAGACCTAAATCTCTGCATCTGTGGAGATTGGTATTCTCGGTCCACCACAGCTGCAGATGTTATGCCTGGTCCCACAAGTCATAACATTTTTCTGTAAATTCGTGGAAAAGCCACCTTCAAGCTGCTGTAAATTATGGAGTCAGTTCTAAACTGGCTCCACTTTTGAGAATGCCAGAGCTGCAGAAGAAACTGCAGTTCTACAAGTGGCAACCCACTTCTGCAGAGTTTTTCCAACAGTTGCAAAATTTTCATTGGCTTTGAGAATCTGGCCCCAAGTCCATGTGTGCAGCTCCCTGGTGCAGAAAAAATATTTCCACACCTGGAAAAATGCTATTTTCAGCATTTTATGCACATGGGCAACAGTTTCCTTTTTTCTGCAGCTGTACAAAAAAATTAAATGTGCAGACTGCTGTTAATTGTGGAAAAGGTTGCAACAAGGCAACGTTTTTTAAAATTCAGTGCATGCAGAAAAAATTGCCGTTCCACAAGAAAACCCTCCCTTGCACAATGTTTTTTTCTCTTCATGCTCAATTTTTCCACTGTTTAAAATCTGGCCCCAGGTCCTTCATCATTTCAAGATCTGTCTTTCAAAAGTTTATAATCTTGGTTGCTGTGGTCCAATTAGTTTTCCCTATCACAAGGGAGCAGGTGACCCAGCTGTGATCACTTGCCTTCCACCTGTTCTTTGACTTTACTATTGGAGATTATCCTCATCCCCACTGCTGAGGGCAAGATTAAGGGAGGCCTCAAGCATTGCATTCTGTTGGAGATGCTTTATGACATGTAATATAACAAACTGCACATACCATAGGTAGCTGTGAGGAACTGGGTGGTAATTTCATCTCATTAACTGGGAGCAGTAGAAGCCAGCTTTACTTTATGAAATTACCAACATATTCTTCACAAGCACCTATGAATAATTTTATCTGTATTATCCTAATTTTACTTGAAATAGTAAAATGGATTTTGACCCATTGCCACATGAAGTATGATACTGCAAAAACCTCTAAATATGTTGTTATAAACCCCTGATGCTGTAGAGCTTGACTTTCTGAAATGTCTCAACAGCATTTATTTCTCTGTGTGTTACAAGTACTAGTTAGTGTACACCATCAGTCCAAATATGTGTGCATCTGGTTGAAAAACCTTTGAATGGTTTGTAAAAACTACATTAAACAAGAATTTATGTTGCTACCTGTATCTAGTGTCACCAAAACAAAAGTGAAGTACACAAATACTCAGTAACTGTAGTTATTTTGTGGTGTGGTGTTTCTAGGGAATACCAAAGATTTTCAAACACCAAAGACACTGCATGGTGAAATAACACTTGCTTATACTGTATCAAACAATTGGAATTATGTGTCTCAAAAATTTCCAGCTATGTTCTGCATGTCTCCCAGCACTGTTAGCATTGGAATGAAGCACACATTAGCACATAAATGCATGCTTTTAAATAAATGCTTTGTCCTGTGACTAGACTGTCCTGACTGAATCATAAATGTTATGCATATTTAATGTACTAATTTAATAAGTTTCTTATGTTTAGTATCTACTCACTTAAACATGTTATATTTATTCATTGCAAAAAAATGTTGTTAATGTATGTTAGTGATAGTGAGTGGCATTAGGGTTTCAACCCTACCTCACTCCCACCCTGCAGGCAGCAAAAGAAAACCACTACAGTTTCACCTCTCTTGTGCCATCACATATCAGGTGTGAGATGTGTCTTGGAGTTGTCAACCCTAATGTTCATCCCATTCCATTAGTAATTAAGCTGAGATGCCTACAGTATATGAGAATGGGGAGAGCATTAAGGCTGACAACCCTAAGGCACACCCCATACCTGATTTACAAAGACACAAGCGAGATGAATCTGTAATGGTTTTTCCTATTGTTGCCTGCAGTGTGTGTGTTTTTGGGGTGGGGGGGTTAGGGCTAGAAACCCTAATGCCACATTTCCCTACTTTTGTCACTTTCACTGTGATTAGTGCATTAACAAACTTTTTTTGCAATGAATTTCCTTACTTTTTGAGACAGTATGATTGTATCTTCATTTGTTTGTGGGAGGGCCCTGTGCTTCAATTTCTACCAAAACAGCAATTTCTTGCCTTTGTTTTATGACTTGTTAAAGTTCTAATGTTATCCTATGGGAATTTGCATTTTTTATTTTTTTATGCTTTTTTATATTGGCCTTAAATGTTAAGGGGGGAATATGTGTTATTATTATAGTACTCATTAACACCTTTGTTTTGATATATAAATTGTCCCTTAAGTAGGCTGACCCAGTGGTATAGAGGGCTGAGTCACCTTGCACCTTACCTCTTACCATGTCAGCGAACCGGGATTGGGAGCAAGCGCAGGTTGCCATGGGTTGTCTGGAGAGGGAAAGGATCAAGCATTCAATGACAGCTCTCCTCTCCCTTGGTGTGGTGGGTTGTGGCTCCCTGCCATTAACGACTCTCAGTGGAGACTGCGAGTGCAACAGCCAAGGCCACGCTGGGTCTGGGGGGGCTACAGCAGATGTCTGTAGGTCAGGGGCAGGAGCGCGCTCATCACAAGATGAATTCCATTGCATGTCCATGCCTCAGGGGGGTTCACACTCACAGAACACAAGGAAAACTACCAGATCCATGTCAAGATGAGGATGCTCCAGCCCCATGCCCACCATTGGACTCCACCCTCCCTGGTCCCAAAATCCTTTGGCCTGCATCCTGCCCTCACAGAGCTAGATTTCACGGAGTGCCCAAGGTAAGTGGAGGGTGACCCACCTTGTAGGCACAAGCCAGGGGGCTGTCCATTGGGTCCATGGTGTCAGGTTGGGGCTCTGGAAGGGACTCAGGGTGGGGGTCTCAGGCTGGGTGGGACAAGTGGGTGACATCTGAGGGAAGCCCTTAGTCCTTGGACTGGTGACTGGAGGGAAAAAGAAGCTAAAAAAAAGATTGTCCCTTACATTCAAATATTGTGAGAGTTATAGCTTCTTAAAGTTCCAATGTTACCCTATCGGAATTTGCATTTTTTAATTGTTATGATTTTTTATTTAGGCCCTACATTTATTTCGGGGGCAGGCTTATGTATTATTATTGTAGTTCTCATTAAGACCTTTGTTTTGATATATAGATTGTCCCTTGAATCCAAATATTGAGGGAGGTCTGGCTTGTTGAAGTTCAAATGTGGGGGAAAAAACTAACTCCAAATTTTGTTTTGTATGAGAGCATTATTTTTTTATATGAATGAAAAAAGCATATGAAAAAGGATTTCTTCATATGAGAACAGAAGGTGGAAAAAAACTAAGACCAAATTCTTTTTTTCATATGAGGGCATTCTTTTCTTGTATGAACAAAAAAAAACATATGAAAAATGATTCCTTCATATGAAAAAAGAATGAAACAAAAAGTCCAAAATCTTTTTTGTTTGAGGGCATCTTTGTTTATTTGAATGAAAAAACATACGAAAAAAGATGCTTTCATATGAAAAAAGAATTTGGACTTAGGGTAAGATTTTCAAAGGGTCCTTAGACCAACCCAAGGTGAGTCAAACAACTACCTTGCATCAAATCCAGGTGCACCTAATACTGTGCACCGTATTTTGCAAGAAAAGCATTCTCTGTGACAAAGTCCCACAAAATGATGCAAGAGAACCACTGCATCAAAAATATGATGCATGGGGTGAGAATGATGCAAGCTGAGTCAAAAAGTACAATGCATGGTGTAAGATGGAGCAAAAATGCTGCAAGTTGAGTCACAAATATGATGCATGAGTGAGATGAATAAAAAATGATGCAAGTTGAGTCTGTAAGGTTCCTGTGGTGTGAGTCTGTGTGTGGTTTTCCACATTGTCTAAGGCCACAAAGTGTATATTTTGTGCTGCGTAGCTGAAAAAACTCTGTTCTATGGACCGCTAGGCTCCGGGAGTGTACTGTTGCTAGGCAACAACTCCCCTTAGTCTTAGCACTGTAAATCTAAGCCAGGTGTCAGTTGTGACTGGGGTAGTGAGTGACCTGAAGGTCATACACCAGCTCTAAGCCTCCTTAGGAGATTAGTTCGGAGCCAATTTAAACTTTTTAACAATTTAACAAACTTTTATCGATCTTGTCAACCGGAAGTCATAAATAAGGTACAGGAGCATAAATAAGGTATAGGTGGATAGCATATTTCAGAAAAATAGATATTCTAGAACAAGGGGTCATGACAGGAGGCTGGAAGGGGTAGACTAAGGGGTAACATGAGGCAGTATTTCTTCACAGTAAGGATGATGGATGCATGGAACTGCCTCCTGGTGGTGGTGGTGGTGGTGGTGGCAAATTCAGTAAGGAAATTCAAAAATGCATGGGTTAACCATGAGGGAACCCTAGTGATAGGAAAGAGATCAAAGCCAGAGATCAAGTAGGGTCTGTGTTTTCTGCAGCATGTAGAAAAAAATGGCAAACTGGGTGGGCCTAGCAGTCCTTATCTGCCATCAGTTTCTATGGTTCTATGTTCTGTGTTTCTATGTAAGTGACCTACCAGCACTTCCACCCCCCATAGCTTTAAAATGCTGCTCCCTGCAGCACTTTTTTTTCTCTAAGACTCCTGTGGTGTGAGTCTGTGTGTGGTTGCTGATGTTATCCAAGGGCACAAAGTGTGTATTTTGTGCTGCATAGCTGAAAAAAACTCCATTCTGTGGACTGCTAGGCTCCAGGAATGTACTCTTGCTAGGCAACAACTCCGAAAGTCCTAGTGATGTAAAATTAAGGTGTCAGTTGTGACAGGGGTAACGAGTGACCTGAAGGTCAGACACCAGCTCTAAGCCTCTTTAGGAGGTTAGTTGGGGACTATTTTAAACATTTTAACAATTTAACAAACTTTTTTAGGTCTTACCAAACAGAAGTTACCTACCAGCACTTCCACCCCCATAAATTTAAAACCTGCTCCCTGCAGCACTTCTGTTTCTGTAAAGCTCCTGTGATGTGAGTCTGTGTGTGGTTTCCCATGTTATCTAAGAACACAAAGTGTGTATTTTGTGCTGCATAGCTGGAAAAACTCTGTTCTATGCACTGCTAGACTCCGGGAGTGTACTGTTGCTAGGGAATAACTCCCCGAGTCCAAGAGCTATAAAACTAAGCCGGGTGTCAGTTGTGACAGGTGTAGCAAGCAACCTGAATGTTGGACACCAACTCTAAGCCTTCTTAGGAGGTTAGTTGAGGACTATTTTAAACTTTTTAACAATTTAACAAACATTTATCTGTCATGTCGACTGGAAGTGACTGACCAGCACTTCCACCCCATAGCTTTAAAACACTACTCCCTCATGAGTTTCGGTGAGAGTGCAGCAGAGTCAATGCATGGTAGAGGCAAGCAGCATCTGCCGGTGTCAGCCAGAGGAAGCCAGGAGCCAGGAACCCTGTGTTATTCACAAAACAATGGACTAGCAGTCTAGGATATATTGTGGTGGGCTTCAGGGTTAGTGACTGCCATGGTTATTCTTAGTATATCACAGCTAAAGGGAAGACTCCATACTTTTCTCCTCAGGTACACAGTGCCCTTTGTTTAGGCAAGGCAACCTCCAGGCACAACCTTATATTGCACAGTTTCATCTACAATGGATCCATGGTCCTTATGTGCAGAGAAGGCTCCATAGTACAGTGCACTAAATGTAAAATGTACACAGAAAAAGCCACCAAAGATAAGATAATTTGCCTGTATAAAATGTGTGGCATATGATTCTTTATTAAATAGAAAGTCCCCACAGCCTATTTCCTACATACCTGTATAGTTTGTAAGCATGAAAAATTATTCCCTCTGTTACATACCCCTAATTTAAATATAAATGAGGTTGTTTCACTCTGTTCTGCACTGGTGTGAAAAGTTGTTTGCCTCCATTCCAAAGATCAAGACCCTTCAAATGCAAGGCATCATGGGAGTTGATGATACATACATGCACAAGTCAGCAAAAGTTATAATCTTATTCAGTTCTGTTACATATCTTGTAAAGTCCCTGTATTCTCTAAAAACATTTTTTTTCTAGCTCAAATACACTTTAAACTATAGAAAACAGCAGGGCACGTACTATGCCTTGAAAAGTTTCATGGCTAACATAAGCCAAGAACATAAGGACTGCAGAGGACAGCAACAGCACTGACTAATGCAGTGTAACTAATGCAGGCTTTAGCACCAGAACATCATTAAATTCCAAGATGCCTTTCATGAATCAGGTCATGAGCTCTGTAATGGAGTTAAGCAGGTTTTCACACCAGATGTAAATGCCTTCATTTTAATATAAATCTTGATGAAATTAGGAGGATGCATTTGAGACAATCATTGTGTATGCCTACAAACTACACAGGGCAGCAGAAAAAAAAGGCTATGGGGACCTTCCCTTCAATTGAATTAAACTATGCTAAGATAGAGTGTGGGCTGGCAGTATAGCCTAGATGTTAGAGGAACGAGGTGTGAACGAGCTTGGTACATCCAACAGACCAGACCTGAGTTTGATTCTCACAACCTCCACTTGCATACTGTATGACTCTGAGCAAGTCACTTAACTGCCCAGTGCTCCCAGGTCGCCCCTGAAAACAGGCACTTGTGCCTAGTGGGCCTTACCCGGTTACCAAAGACTAAAAAAAAAAAAAGAGTTAAAAATGCTTTGGTGGTAAATCAAACAGAAACATTTGTAAGAACCTTTGAAGTAGAGAATGTTCTATTAAATCACCACAATAGTAAATCTGAGGAGAATGGATCCGATAGGCAATTAAATTGAACTAAGGATGAAACAGAAACCAATTCAGATGATGATTGGTGCGTGGTTCAACCACACGTGGTTCAACCAAACACACAAAAAAATGCAAATAGAGCAGAGAGAAGTAATTTTTGCACCTTCATTGGTTTCCACAAAAAATAGATTTACCCCTGTAACACTGCTTACTGAAGAACATGAACCACATCTTTTAGTAACACCTTCAAGCAAAACAATAAGATCAAAAATATTAATAGGAGATTCTATAATTTAACATTGTGATTCTACTATATGTACAAATAGCAAGTTAAACACAGTGATGACAAGCTTCCCTGGAGCAAAAATTCAAGATATAAAGATTAGACTTTCCACATTCTTAAAACAGCCAGCCCCAACCCTGTAGTTGCACTTCATCTTGGAACCAACAATGTAGGCAAGGGCTATGAAAAAGACATTTGTTGGCCAGCCCAGTGGTCCTGGAGGTTCAGGTGCTGGTTGTTACATCTCATGCCAAGCTGGCAACCCGGGTTTGGGAATGAGCTCAGACCACCGGGGGTCAGCAGGGGAAAGAGAGGATTGAGCATCCATAGGACTGCTCTGGTCTCTCAGGGAGGGAGGTTCTGTCATCCCACTCATTGACTGCCCTCTGGTGAGGGCTGGAGGGTAGTACAGGCTGGAGGCACACAACCAGCATCCTTGCATTGGTGGGAGAAAAATGCAAAAAAAGGGGAACTGGCAGGCTCCATGATGGCCTGTCATGTCCCTGTGGCCACCCCCAACTTCTGGATTATTCTCTGGGGAGAGAAAGCCAGTGCTCCCCTCCCTGGCCCTGCCACAGGGGAAAGCTGTGGAGGAATTACAGGGGGTTGGTCGGAGTGGAGATCCATGGGTATGGAGGATAAGTCCCTTCGAGGGAAGGCCATAGCCTACTATCAGGCTCCAAGGGATAAAAACATCTGTGGAAAAAAAATAAAAAGACATTTGTCTAGAACTACTTGAAATGGGCCAGAATTTAAAAAGAGAGGGATGTGATGTGCTAATAAGCTAATAAGCAGCATTCTACTGGTACCAAGTGCACTAAAAGAAAAGAATAGAACAACTGAAAGAATCAATTGTAGGCTCTCCAAATGGTGTGTCAAAGAGGGAATATGGTTTATAAACACCTGGGATGATTTTTTGCATCAACACCAATTATTCTATTGTAATGGACTTCATTTGAATAAAAAAAAAGGACAGATAATTTAGGTGTCACTATCTGCTCCAATATGGACATGATACATTTAAACTTCCAAGGATGGGGGCAGGGCTTAGAAAAACATACCTAATCACGCCAGAAAATAATTTAATGTAAATATACTCCCAAACAAGAAACACACTAATAAAGAATTAAGGTGCTTACTGGTAAATGCCAGAAGCATGAATAATAAAAATGTGAGTTAGAATATAGATGCCATGACAAGAACCTTGATATAATACTTATCACAGAGATATGGTGAATGGAGCATGACGCCTGGGGAAAACAAATATCCTGAGATATAATTTATTTCATAAGATAGCATAAAAAGGGCGAATGAATTGCCACATACATCACTCAGTGAATAACAGCTATCAATATGTCAGACACCACTAAGAGTCCAGACTCAACAATTGAATCATTTTGGATCAAAATACTTGATAAAAAACAAACCTGTCATATTATTGGCTTTATAGATCATCTGACTCAGACAGACATACAGAGGTAGACATTATGACTGAATTTAAGAGGGCATGTGAATTGGGCAGTGTTGTTACAACAGGTGACTTTAATTTCCCCTGGTATAAATTGGATAACAAGTCAGGCATCAAATGGGGCTGCCAAAGACTTATGGACACCTGCATACAGTTAAATGATGGTTAAGTAAGAAACAAGAAAGAATAATATACTTAACCTAGTCTTCAAATCTGATAATATTAACATTATAACTTGTGAGGTGCAAGAACCAATTGTACTGTAGATAGTGATCATTGTGGTGAGCTGCTGGCTGCTAGCCCTTATCTGTAGATAAAATTCTGTTGTATATATGATTTTTTTATGTAATTTTATGTATATGCCAGTGTCAGCAAAGGCACATGGAGAAAAGACTGTTTTTTTTTAAATGGGATGTGACCTTCCTCTATCCTACAAGGTCAGCCTTGCTTGCAGGAATCTGACAAGTTCTTATCAAAAAGCTTGTGGATACATGATCAAAGACATTCCTCTAATGTTACTTGGCCAAGGGAAACATATGTAATAAAATCAGCTTGTATAATTATATAACTTACAAGATCTTCCTTATAACTAATTAAATTAAGCCAGTTCAAAATTCCAGGATGAGAGAGGCTATTTCCACTATTGTAAACCTTTAAGATCAAAAGGGATATGGTCTTAGACAAGAGGTGACAGAAAAGGTCCCCACAGTTCACTGACATTTGTTTTTACAACTGCCAGGAAACATCCTTTTAAGAGGCCTGTGTAAGATTGTAAAACCTGGGTTAACTACAGGACTCTGACCCAGCAATGGTTATCAGGAAAATAAAACCTTGGGGAAGTGCAAGAGTGACAATCAGTGGCCAAAAAGAGAAAGGCCAACCTATATTCACTGACCTGGAAGGGCCAGTCTTTATTCACATACTGGGGAGGGGCTTCTATATAAACTCCCCAGCACAGACAATCATGGCCATTTTGCAATTCTGTTTGGACTCCTTCCGCCTAACCACAAGCGAACACCTGTCAGCACAGAGACTGCCTAAGAAGCAAAGGCTGCTACATAAAGACTGAACTACTTTGCAAACCAGTGATTCTCTGGACTTTTAAATCTTCATACCTCAGGTAGACTAGCTAACAGTGATAGTGCATTTTCACTGTACATTTTTTGCATGTATACTGTAACCCAAATTAATATTCTCTTTTTAGTTGTAACTGTATTTAAGTATTTTAGTAAAACTTTTATTTTGCTAAAGAATATCTGCCTGAGTGAGACTTCCTTATATTGTATATGTGACTGTAGAAGGTTTATTAATAATGTGTGATAACTGTTACTTACTTAGAGGGGCCACCGTAAGCAACCAAATTGAGAAAAGGGTCTGTAAGGGACATCTGTAAGGATAGAAAGAATACCAGAGTCTATAAAGGTTTTGAACCAGGCTGTTGCATGTCCTATAGGGAGAAGGCCATATCAGGTTTTTATGCTGCTACCCTAAAGAGAGTGTGATACATGGATCTTCCTCCTGTGTGTAATAACCAAGGAATGGTTCATATTTGGCCACAAGACTTGAGATTGGTTTTGTGCCCTTATCCTGAGTTAGAAGAACACCCTGGATCCTCATGACAGAGGTGCAGTCGTGACCTCAGCGAGCATTCTAAAAGTACAAGGAGGGTATCCCTGCCCCCCATCATGGATTGCACTTAGGGGTGGGCACTGTGTGCTCAGTGGACCTGACCCCCACCCCAGGAGTGGGTTCATGACATTCATAACACAGTATACTTCTTAGTTAACTTGACTGCATCTAGGTCAGTCAGAAAAACAGGTTTTCCTATACCACACTGCAAATAATAAAACAATACATACGATAAAGTGTGTGGCATTACGTGGGAAGAGGAATTAAGAAACTACTCAGCTGAGGATATATGACATATTTTATATGACATAAAATGAGGACACATATCATTAATATCAGTGACCAACACATAATTAAGGCAAAAAAAATAATAACAGAGGCCATAAACCAAGATGGTTTAATATTAAAATGTATCGACTGATCAAAAAAGAAAGAAAAAACTACATAACAAACATATGATATCAAGGTCACAAAAAGACTGGGCTAAATATAAGGCATTACTTAAACAATGTAAAATTTAAATTAATAAATCCAAAAAGAACATAGAGCTGGATTTAGCCAAGCAGGCTAAAAAAAGGAAACTCTAAACATCTTTTCAGATACATTAACTCATTAAAAAGGTGCAGGAATGTAAGTGTCCCAATAAACCAGCAGGGTGTAATTCTTTCTGAACCTGAATATTGGCCAGTTCAATCAACTGTTATTTTTGTGCAGTGTTTACAAAATACAATGGTCAGTTATCTGGATTAAATTACAATGCTACTATAGAAGTTATAATTCAGAATATTGAAATTAAAGATTATAGTTCTCCCTGTCCAGACAAAATTTCAACTAACATGCTCAAACTGTTGCTTAAAAGTGTTCTAAAATGTTTGTCAATATTGTTTAATAAGTCTATCAGTAGTGGGGAAGTGCAAAATGACTGGAGAAAGGCTGAGGTGATACCTATATTCAGACAGGGCAGCAAGTCCGATATTCAAAATTGCCACCCAATGAGTCTAACATCAGTGGCTGGTAAAATTATAGAATCCATTATAGCTGACAGAATAAAGATACTTCTTAGAAATTCAAATGGGGAAGACATAGAACAGCATGGGTTTAAAGCAGACAGGTCATGCTTAACTAACTTGCTCTGTTTTTATGAAAAAGTTAGTAAGGCACTCAATTGTGGTATTCCAGTAGATGTTATATACATTAATTTTTGAAAAGCCCTTGATTGTGTGCTGCACTGGGCCATCATATACAAGATGGCTCAATTGAATATAAATGTTAAAATAATAAACTGGGTACTACAGTAACTTACTAATCATACTCAAGTAGTTTCTATAAATGGCCACATTATCTACTAGTAGGGATGTTACGAGTGGAGTCCCACAAGGATCTATCCTTGGTCCTATAATATTTTCCTTGTTCATATCCAATCTGATTGTGAATGTACAAAATTGGAGCTCCAAGTACACGGATGATGGCAAATTGGTTGGACCCCATAGTAACTCCTTGGAAGCTGAATCAATACAAAAATATCTTGGCAAGATCACTGCTTGAATGTACAAATGGGGAATGGCCTTCAATATAAACAAATGCAGTGTCATGCACTTGGGTGAAAACAATAGACATAATAAGTACATCCTATGTAATACTAAGTTGAAACTGGAGATGGGCGAATAGACTGTGACCCAGTTCTGATTCTGACTCTGATTTTATTCCAGAAGGTTCTGATTTACTCTGATTTACTCTGATAAATTGTAGACCTAATGAAAAATGTGGTTTTAACTGTGGAGTCTACAACGTTTGCACACTGCTATTGTCTACTCTGCACTCTGCTGTTGTCTGCTGTTGAATTTGTTGGTCTATCTTTCTCTCTCTCTTTCTAATGACAAATTTCAGTTTTTTTTCTATAGAGTACTCTGCTGTAACATCTGCACTCTGTTGATTGTATATTTGTCAGTGAAAACATTTAACTCTTTCCGAAAACTCACAAGAGCCAGAGTGTGCCAAATGTTTGTGACGTTCCTCCTAAGTTTTGTAGAAACACTCTAGGAAGGAACACTATTTAAAATGCGTATTCTTTGGTAACATTCTATAGTTGAAAGGAAGGCATTTCAGAAAGGACTAGTTGTGTAGACAATTAAAGACTATTCAAAATGAATAATTAGAGGAAATCTTAATATCTTTTGTTTGGAGATGTTCATGCAAATTAAGAAGTCTAATCCTGTGAGGAAAACTGACTACAGAGGTACTGTTACAGTCTGTGGATTATTGTTCATGAAATTCACTTTTTGTTTAGGTTATTAGTTTGTATTGTAAGAAGACAGCTAATTAGATGCAGGTGAAATTAAACTGGTTCAGCACTTGTTTCAGCATCTGCCTCTAGCCTGGGGAGAGCATAAGCCAAAAGCTACTAGCAGTGAGTGCCAACATGCCCCTTAGTTCCCCATCCATGTGTACCTGTTCATGTACCTAAACAGATTTCAATAGGGGTGGGCAAAACTGCTGTTTTCCACCCCTGTGGAACTTCCTCAGAAATCAATGGACTTTCACGAAAGTTTCCGAACGGAGCAGAAAACTTCAGTCAAAGTTACCAGGTGAAATTTCACCTGGAAATGAATAAAATAAGCCCTGGTGGCTAGTGGCCACTGCTGGGGTTTACGATAGGGGTGGGATCAGGGTTGTGGGACACCTAGCTGCTGGGGAGGCTGGGTGGGGGGCACTGGATCACCAGGGATTTATTGGGACTGGGGATTAGGAGGGGGTTTAAATAAAAAAAAAAAATAGTAGACCACCAGAGATTTATTTATTTTTTAACAGAAGAAGTGGAGATAGGGATGGGGGGGTTACTGTACATTTTACAGTGGGCAGGTTATTACCAGGTGGAGGGGAGGGACCACTAGCCACCATGGATAATTTTTTACATGTGGGGCAGGTGAGGGAGGGACCACTACACTAACCACCAGGGCTTTATAAGGGGCAAGTTGGCAATAAAAGAGTGGTGATTGTGGGCAGAAGTTCTGCGGAGGTTTGGAATTCAATTTCCAAACTTCCAAGGAAGCGAAAGTCAGACTTTCACTTGAATTCTGCCTGTGGAAGATTTTTTTCACACACCACTAGATTTCAGCAATATCTAGTATTGCTGGATAGAATGGTATGTTTTTAGTGTCAGTAAGTAAAAATTATAAGTATAACTGGTTAGTGATGATTATCAACTGTGGGCAGAAGCTGTCCAACTCTGTCATACACATGTGATTTTACACTGCTGTGTATTATGGAGTTTGATTATACACATATGTTTATAATCATCCATGTATAACAGAGTTTAATTAGGCACCTTTTGCAAAAATTCTAAAATCACTCATGCTAGTGCTATTGGCTCCATGCTCTGTCAGCTTGCATTGTCAGTTTGATTGTGCAAACCTCACTGAAACTGCTGAATGGGACTCTAACTTGTGTGTGGCTGAAGAACACATTTCTCACAGAAGTGAAAAATAACCAGTGGTCTTCTAACGTCTGTCTACCCATCTAAAAAATGGCACACTCATCACCTTTTCAGCAACCTAGTGACCTAGAAAGACAAAGATTCATAGAGCAACAAGAAAAAAAAAACACTCAAAGAAAAACCAAGACCGAGATTACACTGTTCAACAAGTACCTGTCCAACAAAAAATCAAAGGAACCAGTTATTATAAAAAATAAAACATGGGGAAGTGTGTGTGTCAACTTGGATTTTATGCACACCATCATTGTGTGATGCCTTGATAAACCCCTTGAGCTTCGCTACTGGGGTTTCTGAGGTATTGCATACCTAGGGTGTGCATAAAAACCTCATTAGTCCTCCCAGATGTCCTCAGTGACCACTCTCCCCTCTCCTGTTTCTGGTCAAACAAGAGTCCACCAAACCAACCCAAAATATCCCACCAAAGGCACCTCAAAAAAGGCACCATAACCAAGATAATTCACTCTCTGTCCACCAGTGACAGGACATCAGTCAATAACGCCCAATCCGCTTATGAGGCTCTTATCTCCTTTATCAAAATCTTCAAAACAGCCTGTGACAAATACGCCCCACTCTCAAAAAAGATTCTAAAAACAAGGGACACCCCATGGATCACATAGCCCCTGCTAGATCAGATGCACCATAGAGATAATTTCTGGTACAAGACACTCAACTCCCAGGTACCCCACGACAGACGACTCTATAGAGAGGTGAGAAACAAATGCACCAGGGCTATTCGGCTAGCTAAGACCAACCCTTACAAACAAGCCTTCACCTTGACCTGAGGCTCAGGGAACAAGTTCTGGAGCAATGTCAAAGAGCTATGTGGGAAAACCGTTAACCAAACACCAACCCAGATAATCTATAATGCTGATCTCTCACAAGACCCCACCATAATAGCCAATGTCCTGAACAATTCCTTCACAGACCTCAGCCACATTCTCCCATCAAATTTCTTCAACCCACCCCCTAGTGCCCCATCTACCTCCTACCCTAGGCACTCCCTCCCACCATTCTGGCTCAAAACAATCTCCTGTAGTAAGGCCAAACACCACCTGGCAAAAGCCTTATGAAACAAAAGGTATAGCAGTGACTCAATAGATCTCAAGATCCTCCGGCTAACACTAGATGCAACCCTCCCACACCTCACCAAAATATTCAACCAATCACTATGCCTAGGGCAATTCCCTGCTCTATGGAAAAGAGGAATTATTACACCAATCTTAAAAAAGGGTGACCCAACTGACCCCGGCAACTACAGGCCTATCATGATACTCCCCCCACTCTCTAAAGCTCTTGAAAGAATAGTTTCAGACCAACTCACTGAGTACCTGACAAGCCATTCCCTGCTCTGCCAAGAGCAACATGGCTTCAGAACAGGACACAGCACCACCACGGCACTCCTCAAACTCACATCCTACATACACAAGGCTCTTGACGTGGAGGAAATAGCAGGCGCAATCTTCATCGATTTAACCAAAGTGTTTGACGCCGTCAATCATGACCTACTGTTACATCTACTC
Organism: Neoceratodus forsteri; assembly: GCA_016271365.2. Taxonomy (NCBI): domain Eukaryota; kingdom Metazoa; phylum Chordata; order Ceratodontiformes; family Ceratodontidae; genus Neoceratodus; species Neoceratodus forsteri. The sequence goes on along the minus strand of CM057449.1, from coordinate 1,695,473,802 downwards.
CCCTCCCTTAACCTAGCTCCAGACACAATACACTGGTTTAAGAACTATCTCACAGACCGAACACAAGAAGTCAAAATCAACACCATCCTAGCCACCAAGAACCCAGTTCAGTCGGGTGTACCTCAAGGATCAATCCTAGGCCCTCTATTATTCACCCTCTTCCTGAACTCCATCCCAAGAGCGTGCAATGGTAAGCTTCTGCTCTATGCAGATGACGCAGTAGTCTACTGGAAAGATAACACCCCCAACTCCCTCCAACACAAGCTTCAAATTTACTTCCATGAACTAGAAGACTGGTTCACAAAGCACCGATTAATACTGAACTATACCAAAACAAAATCCATGATCTTTGCGCACCGACAAAGCCCCTATAATAGCTCCCAACTTAACATCTCCAACTACCAGGGCATCAAAATTGACCAGGTCACACACTTCAAATACCTTGGCATCACACTTGACAGATCTCTCACCTATCACACACACATCAACCACCTCTCCTCCTCAGTAAACACCAGATTAGGGATCCTCTATAGGCATAGACAATGCCTCCCACCGCAGGCCCTATGATTGGCAGTGACCAGCTCGGTCATATCTTTGGTAAACTATGGATTAATAATATATGGGACGGCTGACCCCACAGCCCTGAAATGAATCAATCTTGCCCTCAATAAAGTCAGCTGTCTGGTCACTGAAAGTGACCGACTTACCCACACCTGCGACTTATACAAAATAGCTGACAGGCTGACCTTCAAAGGAAGGCTAAAATATCATACCTGCCTCCAAGCCAAGAAAATTCTATTGAAAATTGCACCCACTGGCCTTCACTTCCTAATACAACCTAACACCCACAGGAGCACCCCAAGGCACCTAGCAAATATGCCCATCCATGTCCACTACCGGAGGACTGTGCTAGGCCAAAGGTCCTTTAGTTATAATGCACCCATCTGGCTCAATGAACTCCCTCCTCCCATCTCCCTGGCCCCAAGATTAGGCCAGTTTAAAACCGGCATCAAGAGACACCTCATAGACTCAGAGACGTGTAGCTGCAATGGAGCACACTACACCACCTTGACGCAGGGTTGATAACCAACCCCTAGATGCTACCTAGTACTACAAATGTTGTTATGAACTATGGAAAACACTAACATTTCACCCTTATGTGGCATGTTCAACAGACCCAGGGCTGCTAAGCAACCCTTAAGAGATTATTCAATATCTGTATATGTATGTTGTCATTATGTAAGCACCACTGTATAACACTGAGCCATGAAGCATGTTTTCTCGCATAAATCTGTATGTTTGTCCAGACGTGGAGCCTTTGCAAAGGAGTCTCTGACTCAAAGGTTGTAATTCCGAAACTTTAATAAATAAATAAATAAATTACACACAATTCCCCATGCATTATGTAAGCAATAATACCCAACACAGTGGATGTTATTGGGATATAATGGACCGCCCGTGGGCATATTGAGACCCAACACTGCAGCCGAAGGGCCTTATAGCCCCTGGAAGGTCCATTATAGCCTATAGCGTCCACCCTGGAGGGTATTACTGTGCTTAGAAAATAGGCATGTGTGTAAATTTTAAGAAAGTAATAAAATATCAGAGGAAATGCCATTGAAAACTCCTAGAAAGTGTAGAAAACATTTTTTTGTAAAGTAGTCCTTCTGTTTCTGTGTTGTTCCATTTACTGTTGCCACCCCCCACAGAGATGACTGAGCCATTCTGTCCAGTGCCCCCTCCACCTGTAGAACAAGAGAATTAGGGTTTTTTGCCCTCAGCTGTGTGTTGCTACTCTTTTGTACTTAGCCCTGGAAATAAAAAACAAGTTAATTAACTTCTGTGCACATCTTGTGTGACTTTTTTCGGCTGGAAGTGTGACAGGCAGGCACGCAACTTTGCATAACCCAGAAGGAAGGTTGGGAGCATTAGTTTGACCTTCTTTGCTTCTACACATTCCTAGTAAAAATACAGTGCATGCAAGATGGAGAAAAAAATGGTGCATGTTGAGCCAAAAATAGGAAGCATGCATGAGACAGAGAAAACATGGTGCAAGTTGAGTGAAAAATATGATGCATGAGTGAGATGGAGAAAAAATGGTGCAAGTTAAACTAGGTTGAAATTCTTTTTTGGTATGTAACCATCCTTTTTTGTATGGACCAATTTTTTTTTCATATGCCCATACAAAAAAAGAAAATTGGTCACAGAAAAGGATTTTTAAATGTTAAAGACATACATTTCTGGGTTCTTTTTGTAGAAACTAGGTGCAGAATCCACCTAATGGGTCCCAATGACGAAGATACATAAGCTGGTGTCTGTCCAGGCTGTCATTTTTGTGGTTTTTAACTTGTTTTTAATGGAAACAAGATGGTGGCTATATGAATGATTTTTTTCCTCACAAAAAAGGATTATCCCATACAAAAAAGGATCCTTTTTCATATGGACAAAATTATTTTTTTGCTCCAAGCAGTTATCCAAGAGACTGTACTGAGCATGTTCAGAACTGAAAATTTAAAATGTAACAACTTTGGAATGGATTAATATTTTTTCACCAAATTAGTGAAAGGCACATATGTGGGCCAGGCCCTTTCTACCCTGAAAATTGCAGATCAAAATTCCAAGCTGTCTGGGTGCTAGGCGATGACAGAAACACAGCAAAAAAAAACAATGATGTTTTAACTTTTTTCACTATCCTTATATTGGAATCCACACATTGACCAGAATGGAACTTTGCATGTCAAGAGATCTATGCCCTGAGACTGCACAAACAAAACTTTGTGCAATTCCATTGGTACATAATCATGCTGAACCATAAATAGGGATTATAGCTCTAATTATGTAATTCTGGTTGAAAAATAAGCATTTTACTTATACTTTACTACAACTGAACCATTGCATTAAGCAGTGGGAGTAACCCTAATATGCACAGTGTATCAAAGCATGGAAACCCTGGGACAAAAGGGTGCTGGTACAAAAGTGGGAACTAACTGTAATCCCATTGCAACACCACTCTTTTGCACAATTGACAAAAGGTCTAATTAGTTGCAGGGGGTCCATGCCTTGAGATAGCATACTTTTGGATAATTCAAGATGCACCAGTGCATTGTATAATTGAATGCAAGAATATATCAATTAATTTTGTATGCAAGACTTAATCAAATCATCAGCTTCATGAGATAGGGTTGGTATTTTATTTATGAGCAAGTCTGAGGGAAACTTCATAGTAAATAAAAGTAGTACAATTCTGCCTCATGTTTGTTGTTTGATTCTCTTTGGTTGCGTCCTTTTATCCATTTGAGCCATTGTTTACAACCTCTGCAAATGTATTGGAAATGTAAATAGTGATTATACCTTTGGTGTGTGTGTGCATTTTATTTTAATAAACAAATTTCCCTACTCTTTTTGAAATATGCCATGGAATCTTTAACATCCGCCTGAGCAACCACTAGAACAGGCAGATGGGACCTTGAAACAGCACTGGCCCTAGCTATTCTGGGGCACTGTGTGAACCTCCTTGATGGGGCCCTATATCAGAAGTCATGAAGCCCTCAAGGAACATCATCATCCCTATCATGACCTCCCTGTAGCTTCATTTTTAGCTAGCTTTGTGCCATGTTTGCACTTTACTTAAATTAGTACATACAGGATCAGGAAAAAGGAGGCCAACTGGACAGCTGAGTTTTTAAGGGGGGCCCTCTGCTCTTGTGGTCCTGTGTGAATGCACAGTTCGCAACCCCCTAAGGCCAGCTCTGCCTTGAAAATAGAGAATAGAGTTAGAATCGGCATTTCAACCAAAGATCTTCTTCAGGAATTATCCAAAAAGGAAAAAAGCAAAGTTAGTGGGGAGATAAGGGGAAATAAGGGGGATATATCAGGGAAGAAAATAAGGGGAGGATTCAGGAGAAAAAGTGAATATTTTTTGCATATATTTAATATTACATTACCTTCTTGTTTTGTTTCCAGCCCATACACACTGACACAGCACCTTGTTGGTTGTTTTTGTTCTTACGGATGTGACCCTGGTTTAACACTTCCTAAAAGGTTACACCTCATAACAGCACAGTCTCCCCTAAACACCAGGTGGTGGGACTGGCATAGTTACTTATAACCAAGGGAAGAGTACCCCCTGCAAAACTAACAACCCAAACAAAGGAGAAAGAAGCCCCTAACTTGCTGTCCCTGGCGCTCCTCCATACTGAAATGTGAAAGGAAGCAACAAAAAAAAAATGATGTATATGAGCACAGCTGCTGTTGACTAGTCCACACTATAGCCACAAAAAATGATGACCACACTAGGGAGGGGAAGTGTCAGGGTGCTGCAAAACACTAGGGAGTCAGCCCTCTGTGGTGTGATTAGCTTCTTTGTGGCTGTAATGTGAACTTTTCACAATAAATTGCACAATAGCAGATGTGTTTTTGTGCACATTTTGTTGTTGTTGTTGTTGCTAGAGCTACCAACACCACTTCCCGCAGCACCCGGTGTTCACTAAAAGTCTCCCATCTGACTACTGGTCAGGCCCATCTCTACTTGACTTCTGAGATCTTACTGGATTGGGCTAAAAGATGGTAAGGCTTCAGGCCATCTACATCCCATACTCCTTTACTAGTTGGGTGACAGTTTACCTGGAACAAGGTACATCCTTCCTCATGTCTTTCCTATCCATGTTGTCCCCTTTACAGGTGCATGTTCCTTTAGCTAGGAGGGTGCTTTCAAAGCATGTGCCAATGCTGCTACTTGGTTAGCCAGTAAGAGGTGTAAGAATAGCAAGCAACTCATGCCCTCTCACCAGGAGATAAACACCTTACTTCACAGACGTACTCAGCTGCCTACTGGAGCCAGAGTTAGAGTCCCAGTTTCACAGACAAACCCTGGTCACAGTGTGTTGCCATACACCACTGAACTGCTGGCAATTCATTATACTTTTTAACATTTTTCACTAGTCCATTACTGCTCGAGAATAAAATCCTTACTAGCAGTGGAAGAAAGCAAGACTCAGTAGACAAAGGAGAAATTCCATCATACTTACTGTAATTTCCTTTTCTGCGCTAGCTCCAATGTTGTCTGTGGGGAACGTAAATATACAGGATGTATTAACTACCTTCCCCATAGACAACATGGAGCTATACAGAAATAACCCACTGCCTATCGTACTTCTGGGGTAGAGCAGTGCTTGCTAACAAAATATTCATACTGTAATTTAGTATTTTTATACTTGCATGAATGTATCTCCAAGATTTTGTTTTACTAGCAATCCTTCATGTTAGAAGTAGCTTCAGTAAACATATGCATTAAGAACTTCTTCTGAAATCATGTTTTTTTGACGGTATTTAATATGTGAAAAATATCCACTGTAGATGAGTAAATCTAGCTTTTTTATTTATTTATTTTAGTCTTTGGTTACTGGGTAAGGCCCACTATGCACAAATGCCTGTTTTTAGGGGTGACCCAAGAGCACTGGGGTGGTTACATGACTTGGTCAGAGTCACACAGTATGCAAGTGGATGTTGTGGGAATCAAACCCAAGTCTGTTGGATTTGCCAAGCTCATTCACAGCTCATTACTCTAACCTCTAGGCTACACTGCCTGCCCTTTGTTAATATTATTTCCTTTTAAAACATAACAATGCAGACTGTCATTTGGTGTTTATGTGAGCAAGAAAGATAGTACATAAAGGGAGTGTTGACTAATAGATCTCTGATTGATGGCACTTTAAGCTGACATTTAATGGAATGCAATCTGGGTTAGCGACTTGCTAACACCACTTTGTGGGCTGAAAGCAGTGAGTGACTGCAAAATGGCACATCAGATGGCATAGGTAATGAGTTGCTAACCTATTTGTGACAGGCCCTAAAATAAGCCGGTGCACCTTTGTAAAGCTAATAACACCTTGAATATTGACACACTGGCATATTGGTAGATTTGGAGAGGCAGTAAGTAGCTGTTAGTACTGCAGTCTTTACCACATCTTCAAATCAGGTCTTAAGGGCTGCAGTTCCCTTTGCCCTGAAGACCCCAGTGATAAAACAGCATCCATTTCCTGGTGGCCAGTGGTCCCCTGCCCCACAAAACCCCAGCCACTATTACCGTAATACATCCTTGGTGTCCAGTAGTCCCCCTGCTCCCCATAGGTTGGAATCCCTTCCCTGATATTAACTGGATCATTCAATGCTGTCTAGCGGTTCCCCTGCTACCGATAGGCCTGAATCCCTCCATATTAACCAGATCATTTCCTGGTGAACAGTGGTAGCCCCTAACTCCTCTAGATCTGAATTACCCTGCCTGTCCACATGCGTGCACCCCCACAGAGACCCCCACACACCCACCCTGTCCCCAGTGCTCCCCCTCGGTGACTGGCAAAGACCCTCCACTCACCTCCATGGCTGGCCAATTTGCGATTGTGCACTGACTGTAGTCATCTGCGTCTTCAGGGAGAGGGGGAGTGCAGGACATGATTGCCTTATAAATACCACATTTAAAGGTACAAAGATTAAATACTTTTGTGCACAAAATTCAGCACTGAAAGTGCAGTAGTGGAATAAAATGTGCAGTGGCAGAATACTGAATTTAAACAGTACCAAAATCATAGGAAGTATGCTTGATACAGCATTATACTGGATTAGTAGCCCAAGAAACAGGGCTATCAGTGTCCATAGCTCTATCTTCTTAGATTCTGATTGTAGAATTCATACAGGGGATGATATTTTATTCTTATTTTCAACTTATTGCATCTTTTGCTCAGCAATATTCTGAGGTGCAGTAGCCACAGAAGGTGATGGAGATCTGTAACGCTTCTGTAATACTCTGCAAACAGGGAGAAGACACATCATTTAAAAACACATTCAGCCAAAAAGATAGCATTGCAGAGACGCTATCCTAAATTCACAAAGTGTCTCTCTTCTTAAGAAATGGTATTGCATCAAACTGGTCATTAAAACCAGAGCTGGAAAGGGCCCCACAAGTGAAAATCCAATAGGATCGTCTAATCCAAGTCTCCACCTCATTCTCCTAGATTAACCCTACCTATTCTACATAATATAAAGTGGTGCCATTCACCACTATTCTTATGTCTGATGACATGTGCTGCTAGGGCACTGGTGGTATTCTCTCAGGCATTACTACAAAGATGTTTCCCCACCATTGCTTCAAAAAATGTGTTCTCTTGCCCACATAGAATGCCTCACAAGCACAAGTGGACAAATATACAACATAGAGAAAAGTGTATGATCAAACATACAGAAGGATGTTTTCCACTCAAAAGTTTCCTGTGGTAACAGTAGACCTCGGGAGCGCAGCTAGAGAGGTTTCATTACCACAGACACTTTGAGAGTTAAAAACATCTGTGTTGTATATGATCAATCATACACTGTCTTTTATAGTTTATGGTCGACCATAAATTGATGGATTTGTCCTTACTTTTGTGTTTTTCTTCACCGCCGCTCTCTTCTGGGTTCTGCTCTCACTGCTGCGGCTGTTTAGTGAAAAGGGAAGGTTAGCGATGCAAGCATGCGTGAAGATGTTCCAAGCTGTTGTGCTGCATTAGCTATGTGGCTAGTGCAGCACAACACAAGCTATGATGTAGCTACTGCAGCAAAACAATGTTGTTTGAGGGATGGATTTCCATCTTCAACAAAGTTCCACCATACACTATATAGACATAACACAGATGACAGTGTCCAATGTCTAAATTGTTTCCAGCATTACACGTGGTGAAAATTTTGGTCTTAATCATTGTGGGACAAAATTTACAATTGCCAAATGTAAAAACAAGTGTGGCTGGGGTAAGAACCAGGTTTGCATGGCATTAGATGTACCAGTCAATCTGCCAAATCATTACCAGATTTGTAAACAAACCTAGCCCGCATCACAGTCACTGGCCAAACAATTGTCTGATTGAAGAATATGCAAGTTATCTTATATAACCTTTTCTACTGCACCAGCTTTTCAAGAAAATATGGTGACAAAATGAATCCTGGAATTATCTTGTGTCCCACTTTTATTAGTTTTCAGCAATATATTCCTGTCCACCTGATCTGCCTGTAATTGAGCTGCTTCAACTACAGTGTGGCTATACCCACACTGTAGGAACCTATTTTAACATTCCTAATTTCTTTAGGTATAATTAGCCTCCTCACTGCAGCTTCTGTATACCCTCAAAAACTGAGATTTAGGGATGTTACTGATAATGTGTCATGAGTGGCAACTCGAGGACAGCAGGAATGTGTTCCAGTCAATTTCCTTTTCGTAAAGATATGTTAGTAATGTGCCTTCGTTCTTAATCACCATCAGATCCAGAAACAAAAATCGCAGAGTTTGGCTACACTGTCTCCACTGTAAAAAAGACATGCTGTGTTGTAAGATAAAATATTACTTTATTCAAGAAAAATAATAAAACAGCAGCAGTACATTACCAAGCATACCCTCCCAAAGTGTAGCTTTGGATGTGGCTGCTCATTTCCTCAACCAGCAAAGACAAGACTCAACCCCTCCCACAGAGTTTTTATTAAAATTGTTAGAATTTGTTCTGAAAAACAATGCTTTTGTATTTAACAAAGGGCACAGCCATGGGGGCCATGTGTGCCCCCTCTATAGCAAATTTATATGTGGGGAAGTGGGAAAGCAGTGTGGTATATAATTATAATCTGAATCTATTTTACCAGAAAGTGATTTTATGGAGTCACTATATAGATGATGTCATCATGATTTGGGAAGGTAGCCAAAATGAACTAAATAGCTTTGTTCAGTATCTGCACAGTACTAACCCAACTTTAAGGTTCTTGTTTATAGCAGATGACAAAACTGCTAACTACTTAGACATCACGTTATACAAACAGGATGGTACAGTGACCACTGACATATATATATATATATATATATGAAAACACTGATGGCAACACCTTGTTTCTTGCCTTGAGCTGTCATCCCAGTCACATCATACAAAAATATACCAAAAGGTCAATTTCTGCATATGAAATGCAATTGCAGCACAGAGGATAATTTTCAGAAAGGTGCCAGTGAGCTAATACAAAGATTTCATGATAGGGGCTATAGAAAAGATGTGATTACAAAAGATAAAAATCATGCCTGTTCTCAGGATAGCGATTAAGGGGATACGTGATGGGCAGTCATACAATAGTGAATTTATCAGTACGACTGGCAAGTGAGATTGGGGTTATCATGAATGTCTCAACAAAAAGGAGCCACAAGTGAGAAATCTCAGAGCTCACTTGCCAGGAGTTCTGATAAATCCTATATCGTTTGATTGTCCATCATGTATCCATTTTGAATAATAGGGGTTCACCTTTTCTTGAGATTATTTTTTTTTTTGTTTAAGTTTTTAGCTGTTCCATGGGATGTTCTTTTCTGTTCGGGTGTTCTTGTGGTGTTTGGCAGTGTTTTGTTAATGACATTTACACAGTGGTGATAACAGCCGATACGTAATCACAGTAGTGATAACCTGCTGCTTTTTCCACTGTGTACACATCATGATGAGCAATTTGCTTTTGAGTGCTGATCTGCCTTTTTATCACATGGGTTATCAACAAACCCCTATTATATAAATGCTATTACAAAATACTGATAAGGGTGAAAACTCAGAACAATGTTTTAATTTTATAACTACATGTTCAGTACATGCCACACATTTACAGCAAACTATAAAGAAACACTGGCATGTCCTTTCCAGTGATACTGGTTTGAGTGAAATAGGCAGGCGCTCCCCTAGAATGGTTTATTGGAGAGCTACTATACTGAGAGATACCTTAGTACACAGCCACTGTGTAGAAAATAATAACACAACATGGTTAAATAAAAATAGAAGCGGCTGTTACCAGTGTAAAAGATGAGTCAATTGTAAACACATCATGACAGGAAAAGTCTTTAAAAGCTACCATGACCAAAGAAATTTTGAAATATGCCAGTTAATGACTTGAGACACCCCAGGGGTTATTTATATGGCAGAATGTGTAAGTGGTGCCTTTTAAATTGGAAAAATGATCTGAAATTTTAAAATATGGTTAGGAGAACATATTAGGGACATTGAGTGGGGTGATCAAACTTATGCCACTGGGGTACATATTTTGAAAGCCAGGGATGAAAAAGAACCTAAATTTAGCTACAGAGGCATTGATAAAGTCAACCCTAATCCAAAGAGTGCGGGGTAATTATAATGACCTGCATTAAAGAGGTAAGCATTTATCATTTGGAATTATAAATCTGAGGGCTTCAAAAAGCCCTGGCCTTAACACAGGTTCTGACATTGGATCCTTTTAAAGGACTAGATAATTGATTTTATGGGAGGACATTGCGTCATTAAATTGCACATTCATTGTTTGCTACCTATTATTAAGTTTCACTTGTTATTGTGAGGGGCCAATTTTCTACTAACATTCTACATGGCTCTTTGAATGTTTTAAAATTGTACATATGTACAAAAAACATCCTTCTAGCTTGTTACCTTGCCCTCCTCACCTCCTTTTCCTGTTCCTCCCTTTTTAATCTCTCCTGTTTCCACTGTTTCATCAGTCATTTTAAATGTTATATTTTTATGTCATTATGACTTCATTTTTAGGTGACTATTTATTGAATGTTTGTCGGTATGTGCCCTGGCCTTTGATAAAGAATCAGGTGGATCCGAAACACACCAGATGGCAAGTCTGTGAACTGTCGAGTGATTGTCAATAAATGGCAACTTAAATATTAAATTTCTGGTGCTTAGCGTCCATTTCATTCAGGTGGTGATTGCGCGACTTTTGTGTTATAACAAGTTCCATCTTTCATACTAGCACCACTAGCCCTGTGCGGGCCTTATTTTGTTTTCTGAATATTGAAAAAGTGCAGCACAGGGTGACCAAACAGGTAGCAGGTTTAACTTATAAGCCATATGAGACTAGATTAAACAACCTTCAGCCTGGAAAAGAGACATCTAAGGGTGGACCTTTCACAAATGTATATGATTATAAATGATGAAAATTTAAGGATATAAATGAGTATTGAGCTACACCAAAAGGAGTATAATCTAAGATTACACAATATGCAAACAAGATTGGAGAACTTTACAAAAAATGACAGTAGATGGTCTTACACACAGAGGACAGGGAGATGATGGAACATACTGCAGAAAGAGATAGTCCAGGCAGATTCACTTAACACTGTTTAAAACAAAACTAGTACGTTACCTACTCAAAGGGGTTGGGGTAAATTGGACCTGCTAGTGCAGAGGCCAAATTATATGGGCTCACAGCCTCTTTCTGACTAACCACCAAGTACAAGACCAAGTACAAATGGCAGTCCATTACATATGAGTATAGAGTCATAGGTTCATAGTTAAATATGGGTTCTTTAGACAATTTTGTCTTTTAGTGAACTCGCCACCTTTCATTTTTATAGGTGGAACACATATTTGTTATCACCCATGTACTGATCTAGTTGGTTTTTAAATGTAGTAATATTATCACTCTTTATAACTTGTTTAGGCAATGAATTCCAACGTGTTATAATCCTTTGTGTAAAAAAAGTCACATCATTTCTTGGTTACATTGGTTTCTCCTTTTAATCTATAGCTATGAGACCATGTTTCTTTATTTTGTTCTTGTGACTTTTGTAATCCAATATTCTCCATCAACTGGGATCTTTGGTTGCCCTGAAGACTAGACAAAGGTCTCCTCTTATTTGCCTATACTCAGTGGAGTATAGTCCCAATTGTTTTAATCTTTTATTATAGTTATAATGTTGCAAACCCTTTATTTTTATTTTTTTGTTATTTTTCTTGGCACAACTTCTTTAAGTTTTTTACTTTTAACAGTATTTGCTGCAGAAAACTTGAGCAGTATTCCAAATGTGGGTAAACTAAACTGGTGTAAAGTGGGAAAATTATTTTTTGCTCTCTGCTTTTAACGTTGGATAGAATATTGCCTAGTATTTTTTGGCATTTCTTTACAGTCACTTTTGTATGTACATCCGATGAGAGTTTGTGTGTGATTATTTTTCCCAGGTCTCTTTCTTCTGTAGTATTTTCTAGCACCTGGTTATCTAGTTTGTATGTAGCGGTCAACTTTTGTACGACTACTACTTTAGCACCCCCAATTTAAGTTATGCAAATAATTCTGCCTGTTGTGCTAATTAATCACATATCACACATTATACCAGTTGCACAGTTGCAGTCTGACAGACCTCTTTGCAATTTGAAATAAATGGCAGTCTGTCCTGGCCATAGCCAGGTAATATGACAATTATTAGGCCATAGGGCACTTTCCCCACTTCACAAAGGCCTCAAGAGGAGTCCTATTCCAATAATGCCTCATAGCCTTCAGAGTAATTCTCTCTAGTTGGAGGAAAACTGTCTTCATATCTCAAACTGTCACACACTCACACAGCCACTTTCACTGGAGCTGTGGTGCTGGCAGTAAAACAAAGTCTGTGCAAACAGGGAACACCGTGTGCTCTTACTCACACCAGATAAGACACTTTGTTTCCTTGAAGCCCACTTCAAAAAGCATGCAAGTGCAAAATGTTGGGGCAGCTATTCTGAGCTTGCTTTTCTGCATTTTGCTATTTTTCAATCAGAAAAAAAAACTAAACAAAGTAAGCTTACATTGTGTTTGGTGGCATCCTTGCTGAACCTCAGCTTATCTGGCATGAGTGAGTGCATGTGTTTTTCTCTCTTTATATCTATTACTTTTTCATTCTTCTCATTCAAGTCTCCTTGTGTACCTATCACAGCTGCACCCTCTTTAATTGACTGATCTGCAACCTGCAGATCTTAAGAACTGGTTCCAAAAATGTGGCCTCCTTATTGCCAAGCCCCAGCTCCTCAGAAAAGATTGTGGATATTCCACAAAACAGCTAAAAACATGGTCTAAGGAAATACCTATAGAGGCAAAAACAATTTGCAAAGAGAGGTCAAATAAGCATGGAAGAAAACAACAGAGAAAGCAACAATTCCTTTTGCACTTGAAAGTACAGGTATGTGCCAAGGCTAGAAACAACACAGCAGAAAACAAACACCAGCAGCAAACACCACTTAATCAAAGTCGTAGGTGACAAAACCTTTGGGCATGGGAGTCTGTAGCCCCCACTTTTGCCCATAACCATTCAGAGTGTCCCTTTGTTTGCACAAACTACTTTTTTTACCCTGTGCCCTTTCAAACTTTAACTTTTATTATATGTTATTAAATAAGCTGTTAAAACATACCGGCAAACATTCATTGCTGGCAGAAAGGTGCACAAGCTTCCAGACTGGTTTTACAATGAAAACATCTTCAGGAGGAGGGGGAGTACAGGACCTGACTGCCTTTTAAATCTCACATTTCAATATGTGAAGATCACAAATACGTGTGTATGCAAACTTCAGCTTCAAAGTGCCACACTGAGAATAAAAAGTGGAGACAAGAAATATCATTTCAGTATATCTGTCTTTAAATTCTATTTCTTGTCTCCAGATACAGAGTATTACAGAAGTGTTGCAGATCTCCAGCACCTTCCTTATGTATGCTTCTTAAAATATTGCAGAGAAAAATGCTTTAATAAGTTAAAAATAAGAATAACAGATCATCCCCTGTGTGGATTCTACAATCAAACTCTAAGAAGATACAGTTATGGGCACTAATAGCCCTGTTTCTGGAAAAAAAATATGTGGCTACCAGCCACTGAATTCAGCTACTAATCTAGTATAATGCTTTATAAAGTGTACTTCTTGTGATTTTGATACTATTTAAATTCAATATTCTGCCACTACAATTTTTATTCTCACTACTGTACTTTGAATGCTGAAGTTCACACACAAAAGTGTTTAATCTTTGCACCTTTAAATGTGAGATTTATAAGGCAGTCATGTCCTGCACTCCTCCTACCCATAAAGACACACTCATTGCAAAACTAGTCGGGAAGCTTGTGCACCCTCCTGCCAGTGTGAATGTTTGTCAGGGTATCCCATCAAGTCTGTGTGAACCAAAGGAGCACGGGCACTAGCACACAGTCAAAATCATGACACAGAAGAGTGAGGCAGGCAAAATAGCACTTATGTGACACAGTGCAGTGGCATGGTGTTATAACAGTATATCTACATCGAAGGAAAAATAATTCACTGGAGTGGTGATCCATGCCACTGTAGTGTCCTAATAGTACATCTACACGGGAAGACAACATTTCACTGGAGTGGTGATCCATGGTGGCATAGTGACCTAATAGTAAATCTACATAGGAAAAATCTTCTTGCAACATTTTTCACTGAGCTGTTTTGCAGGGAGGAGGTTTTATCCTGTGACTTTTTGACTGAACTGTTTAATTTTAGCAGTTTTGAGCTGGACCGTTTGTCAGTATGTTTTTAATTGTTTATTTAATTATGTATCAATTTGATTAAGTGGTATTTTGTGCAGGTTTTTGTTTTAGTAGTAAAAGATTTATTTTTATTCAGGATAAGTTCTTTCTTCACATCTTAGGCCGAAGCCCTTTTTTCAAGATGGTCCTGACAACAGGACTTTAAAATTGTTTAAATACAAACACAATACAAACATCACTTTCAATCTCTAAGACCTTACACACATATAATAAATATACTTATATTGCAACAAGACTTGTACAACTCATTTCACAACATGAAATACCAATTAAAAATCCAAGAGATTTCCTATTCATCCATTGCACATACATCTAACTTTGGGCATGGGAGTCTGTAGCCCCCCCCCACTTTTGCCCATAAGCATTCAGAAAGTCCCTTTTCATTTTACATTTCATGTACATAATTAGCATGTAATCTCTCCCTGCATTCATATAGTAATTTGATTCAAGATGGCGGCAGTCGCACTGGGCTAGTCACCTATATGTCGACCTGTTTGTTTGCTTTTAGCCTGCTTTTCACCACATCGCCACATTGTTTTGTTTCGTGGTGTGTCTGCTATTTTATTTTGTTTTGTGTTATTTTATTCTATTCTCTGGTCACCGTGTTTGGCGTGCCGAATTGCAGTATGTGCATGATGGTCTGGGGTGAACTGTAATTACAGCCAGTAATACGCTGAGCAAAGGGGCCATATTGGTAGCGAAGCCTCCTGTTGGAGCGGACTAAGGAGAGCTGTGGTCTGGGTGCCTGCTTATTCGTTCTTGTCAGTCACTTGTAGGTCATTATCTGACCATGCCCTGACTGCTCCCTGGATCACTTTCGAGTTAAGGAGGTGAAACCTCCTGCATGGATTGGTTTAAGGAGAATTGTGGACTGGGTGTCTGCCTGTTTGTGTTTGTGGGACGCTACTGCTATTATGTCTCCATTTGCTCTCTGGATCTTGGTGGATTATTTGGTGAGTGCTCACTGTGCATCGGAGGATAGGATTGGGGACTCTGGTGGGATCGACAGTATGGGGTCCAGTAGTGGCTCCCAGAGGTATCACTTTTTCCAAAATCGATTTGGGTATCCCAGTCTTGAAGTTTCCTTTGGAGTCTCTCGGTATTCTATCCTAGCGAGGGTTAATTGGGAACCTGTTCTGGAGGTTGGATATGGGAATTTGACTCTGGAGTTCATGCATTCTGTGCTTTTGGCAAGGAATTGACTGAACTTGGTTTTCATTTGAGCTGATTGCTGGGCCTGTGAGGGGCCTCGGGGGGTTAGTGTCCCACACAGGAGCGGGGAGTGGGGTCGGTTGGAGGACCTGGCCTGTTATTCCCCCCTCCTAGGCTTCTGGGGCAGTTCACTGGGGGGTGAACTTGTCCCAGAACTATAGTGGTAGGCCACTGTCCTGACGGGGTGATTCCCTTACTGTTGGTGGAAGAATCTCTGTGGCCTAGTGAGTTTTCATCACCTCCAAACTGGAAGAACTGAGGATTTATGTTCGATTTTTGGATGTCAGTGGGTCCGGTACAGTGAATCCCTATATTTGACTCTTTTAGACTGTGGTTGGTTGGATTACAGCCAGCTTGATTTACCTCACCGCAAGTACTTTTTTTTTTTGATTTTATATACTCTGTGGAAGTTATATGAGCAGTGAGAGGGCTCAGTTTACATCTGTGAACTCTCCCCATTGTAGAGATTTGTGAGAGACTTCTCTGAGGGGAAATTTTCAAATAACTTCTATAATTTTATTTTAGTTTTGTATAGTTTTGTTTGTTAAGTAGCCCAGGTTGTGAGAGGACTGGTGGGCTAATTTATTTATCTATTTACTTTATGCGATAGGGAGGTTAGGTTTCTATTGTTTAAGTTATATATTTTAGTTATTTGTTTTGTTTGAAATTGGTTTGATTATTTAGTTGGGGAAGGGGGGTGAGAAAAGGCCTGGCTGTGATTTGGGGTTTTAAATTTGTTTAGTTATTGTAGTTAATTAGTTTGTTTTAACTGTACAAGGAATTGATTTTAACTACTTTTTATTGTTTTTTGAGGATTTGCTCTGTTTGAGATATGTCTTCCTGTTGCCCCCCCGGTCGTACGCTACTCAGCCTCTGCTCTCCACTCCCTCCACCTCTTCTATAACCCCCTCTGGCTTTTTCCATCTACCAACATTGCCGGGCTTTAGGTATTGCCCGCAGGAGGGGGAGAGAGGGGGGTGAACAGTGGAGGCGAGATGAGCAGAGTGCTCCCATTAGGGTGACTAAGCCCAGGAGACGCCCTGGGGCGAAGTGGAGCCTAGAGTGTGGGCCTTCCTGTTTGGTCCCCATACCCAAGGGCACCATCCTTAGTGATGGGCAGGTGGTCAGGGCAGTCCAGGAGTTCTGTCCAACCCGGGCAATGTTGTGCAATGCCAGGTCCATCCGGAACAAGGCTGCTATAATCTCAGATCTTGTTGCCTCAACAGACCTGGCTTGCATCACCGAGACCTGGCTGGATAATAATTCGGGACCGGTATTGGAGGCCGCAATTCCAGCTGGGTATATGGTGATACATCACCCAAGATTGGACCACGGGGGTTGTGTCTGTTTTAAGACCGAATTGGATCTCACTAGTGTTCCAGTTGAGGAGACCTTTTCTTTTGAATGTGCTGTTGTAGCAGGTGTGGTCTATTGAATTGCTCTCATCTACCATCCACCAGGAGATGAGAAGCAATTCCTTAAGGAAGTAGCAGACTTCATTGTCGACCTGGCATTTGAGTCACCCAGGCTGATGGTCCTGGGTGACTTTAATGCATGGATCAATGATGAACTTTTGCAATTTGGACAACACTTCCTCCAGCTAATGGATTCACTGGGCCTAACACGGGTGGTTACCACTGCTACACATAAAGCTGGCCATTCTCTTGTCTTGGTCTTCCTCTTGGGGATCGAGGCCTCTGATGTGGGGGTGGAACCAGTCAGTTGGTCAGATCACTACACTATGAGATTCAATTTTGGCACCCCTCCTTGTAGGCCGACCCCTGTGGAGATGGTCAAGTTCCGCCCCTTGCGGAATGTTTCCTCTACTGGTCTTGCCGTGGTTCTTGACCTTTCAGAACTTCCTGTGCATAGCAATGATCCAGAGGCGTTGGTTGTGGCTTATGATACTGCCATTACCTCTACCCTGGATTCTATTGCTCCAGTTCGTGTGCCTCCTCTCTCCCTCCGACCTCGGACCTCATGGTTTGATGGGGTCTTGAGGGAGTTGCGGCGACTTGGACGCAGGTTAGAACGCTGCTGGTGGAGGTCTGGCCTGGATGCTGACCACCTTAGACTGCTAGAACATTATCAATTCTATCAGTCAGAAATCTCCTGTAAGAAGGCAGAGTTCCTGTCCGGGGAAATTTCTGCTGTGCAGAACTGACCTGCTCAGCTTTTCAGAACTGTGGACAGATTGTGCAACCCAACCTGTCTACAGTTCCGTAGAGCATTGTCACAATCACAGTGTGATGAGATTGCTCGGTTCTCTGCTGATAAGGTGGCCGACAGTAGAGCAGACATCTGTTTGACATATTCTATGCTAGTTACAGGTGCCCAGGATAGGGTCACTATCCCTTTGTTTTCCTGGAGTACCTTCGACTGCCTGGAAATCATGGATGTTATGTGGATTGTCCAGGGGCTGCATCCTACTTCCTGTAGTTTAGATCCAGGTCCCACACCCCTAATCTTAGGGTGTAAAGATTCTATTCTACTGGCTCTAGCACAGATAGTCTGGTCCTCTCTTGACTCGGGTGAATATCCCCTGTCCCTGAAAGAGGCAGTGGTGACACCCTTGTTGAAGAAATTGTCTTTGGACCCAGATTGTCTGGCTAACTACAGACCTATCTCGGACCTCCCCTTTGCAGGGAAGGTGATCGAGAAGGTGGTAGCAGCCCAGTTAGAGAACCACTTGACCATCCATAGCATCTATGAACCTCTCCAATCAGGTTTCCGTAAGAGGCATAGTACTGAGAATGCACTGGTTTGGGTGCTCAATGATCTCCTGATGGCGAGAGACCAGAGAAAATGGTCTATTCTGGTTTTACTGGATCTATCATCAGCATTTGACACCGTCGACCATGGGGTTCTTTTGGAGTGCCTGAGATGTATTTGTGGACTCTCTGGGGTTGTGCTCAGATGGTTCACATCATACCTCACCGGAAGATCTCAGAGGGTGGTGTCAGGGTTTTTTTCCTCTGACCCCCTCTCTCTTTTTTGTGGGGTTCCTCAGGGTTCTGTACTGTCCCCCATGTTGTTTGTGGTGTACATGCTTCCCCTCTGAGACATTGTCAGATGGTAAAGTTTGGGATTTCACTGTTATGCAGATGATACCCAACTGTACCTATCCTTTGCACCCGACCAGGAAGGAGCTGTCTCGGTATTTAATAGCTGTCTGGAGGAAATCCAGGATTGGATGAGGTCCAGTTAGTTGAGGTTGAATTCTGGGAAGACCGAGGTGTTGGTTTTGGATCCAGATCGCCGGATAGGGGGACCTGTGGCCGGCTCCCCCTCTGGGGTGTTTTGTGGGGATGTCGAGTTACTGGTCTCTGAACAGGTGCGAGATCTGGGGGTGATCTTAGATGCTGGGCTGACTTTATGATCTCAGGTGTCAGCAGTGGTAAAATCTTCATTTTATCATCTGAGAAACATTGCCAGAATCAAGCACCTCGTTCCGTCCGGTGATCTGCCAACTCTGATCCATGCCTTTGTGACCTCACCCTGGACTATTGCAACTCGCTTACCTTAGGCTTCCGGGGTTGATATCCGCTGCCTTCAGCTGGTGCAGAATTCACAGCTCGAGTACTTACAGGTACCCTAGAACATCTCATATTACTCCGTGCTGGGATCTGCACTGGCTACCAGTTCAGTGGCGGATCACCTTCAAAGTCAGATTACTGACTTTTAAAGCCCTACATGATCTGGGCCCTGACTACCTGAAAGATCTCCTGATTCCTTACCTCCCTATGAGGTCGCTCTGCTCAGCCGACAAGGGGTTGCTAGAGATTCCTAGGGTTACATTGAAATCAGCTGGGGCCCGGTCTTTTATGTTTGCGGCCCCATCCCTTTGGAATTCTCTAGCCCATCGGATAAGGGAGTGTATGACCGTGGGGAGCTTTAAACAAGCTCTTAAATCCTTTTTATGGAATAGGGCCTACGGTGTCTCTGACTGATGTTTTGCATTTATTTTTAACAGTTTTTATATTATTGTTTGTATACTTTGTTTGTATTCAATCTTTTTGGAATGCGCCTTGGTATTTGAAAGGTGCAATATAAATAAAGATTATTATTATTATTATTATTATTATATTATTAACTTTCAAGTCCTCTGTCAGAAATTTGGTAATCAGAGATGGTTTATAGCCTGATTTACTTTTTATATCATTCAACAGTTGACTGTTTGAGGCATATTCAGCTTTAAATGTCATTTTAGTAAAATTATGTTTTACCCTAGGTTTGTAGGGAGTCACTCCATTAACTCTTAATTTATATTTATGCTTAACATTTTTCTCCTCTATTTTATCCCTAAGATATTTTGGTTCTCCTGTCATTTGTAATCTATGCGTTTGTAGGGCCCTTATCATTTTTCTCCTGTTTTCAAGTGTTAACCAATTCAGTGACAAATACAAATTACAATGGTGGGTTTTACAATCACATTGTAAAATGAATCTGGCTAAATTATTATAAATAACCTCAAGCTTTCTTAAGAGAAAACCTGAGGTATTTCCATATATATGACTGTCATAATCTATTATAGGAATTAATAACCGATTTACTATTGATTTCCACATACTAATATCTGTACAAAACCTATTTCTTCGAAAAGCCCCTAGTTTTCTATTTACTTTACCCACCAATTCTTCTATATGTATATCAGATTTCAGTCCCTGGTCAACCCAAACTCCTAAGTATTTATAAAAAGAAACCTGCTGTAATGTTTACTGCTTTAATGTTTTTATATTCAAATCCTATTTATGATTTATTTTATCCTTCTGTATTGAAAAAAGAAGAGTTTTCATTTTTTTTACTGTTTAATACTAATTTTGAATTTACTAACCATTTTTCTAACCCTGTGAAATCTTCCTGAAGTCCCTTTTCTATCTCATTAATATTTGTACCACACGCTAGTAAAACTGTATCATCTGCGTATAATTTAATTTTGGTGTTAATAGCTACTTTTACCAAATCATTAATATAAATCAAAAAAAAAATCGGGCCCAAAATGGACCCCTGTGGTATCCCTTTAACAACTTTAAGCTGTTTTGAGGTTACGTCATCAAGTTGAACCAGTTGTGTTCTTTCAAATAAGTAGGAAGAAAACCATCCCAGAGTTTCACAATCTAGGCCCAATCCCTCCAACCTCTGGGGCAAAACCCTGTGGTCCATGGTGTTAAAGGCTTTGGATAGGTCCACGAACACCGTGTCCACCTCCCCCCCCAAGCTTAGAGGAGACAAGATCAGGTCAGTGAGCTCAGTGTCCGTGGAACACCCTTTTCAGAAACCTGATTGTGAATCCGAAAGTAAGTGGTATTTCTCCAAACCACTTAACCACTTAACTGGTTTTGTACCACTTTTTCCCTTACCTTCAACACCATGGACAATAGGGCAATTGGCATATAGTTAGAAGGGTCAGTTGGATCATCCCCTTTAAAAACTGGGACTACCTTTGTTTTCTTCCAACTAGAAGGAAACCTTCTTTCTGTCAAACTCCAATTAAATAGCTTGGTCAATATAGGGGTCAAAAATTCCACAGCATCCTTTAAAAACCTGTTTCCTATATTGTCTAACCCATATGCTTTGTTAACTTTTAATTCATTTAATTCTTTCTGAACTTCATTACAACTGATCTTCCTAAATCTTAATTTTGGAATTTCCAGAGTAGGATCTAATGGAAAATCTAGTAATAAATGATTTTCTGGAATATTTATACCAGGTAAATCTGTAAAATATGCATTCGGAATGTCTGCAGAATTTGCTTTACACTGTAATATACCATTTTTTTGAATTTGTACAAGGGGTTTTCTTGTAACTGGTTTTTCCAAGCATTGTATCAAGGACCAGTATTTCTGGGGATCAACTGTGTCAGCAATTTTTGCTTTATAATATTGCTTTTTTGTGTTCTTTACCCTAGTGCTCATTCTGTTATGATATGTTTTATATTCTTCCCCATCAGCTCTTCTTAAAGATGTATTAGTCTTCTTCCAGAATCGATGTTTTATCCTTATTTCTTTTTTTAACTTTTCTGTCATCCATGAGGGTTGTTTTATCCTTGCTGTGGTTGTTTTAAAGGGCTCAACCCTTTTATAAACCTCTAAAAACATTCTTGTAAACTCTTTCACAGCTAAATCCAGATCAGGAATAAGGAAAATCCTATACCACTCTAGGCTTACCAATGTATGAAAAAATAATTATTTACTGTAATTTTTAAAAGACCTCTTTCTTATTTTTCTTGGGACTTCTGATTTTATTCCTTTACCTTCAATTTTTAATTCACAATTAAATAAAACTGAACAGTGATCTCCCAAAACAGGTTGATTTACCCATACCTTTTGAACTTTTATATGTTCTGTTAGAAAACATAAATCTAATACATTTCCTTTAATATTCAAATCTGTCTTTCAGGTGGGTGTCATCACAACCTGGATCAGGCCAACGGGACTCAAACTCTGCATCAATGCATTGCCTCTTGGTCCACCCCAGGCTGCGTTGAAATCCCCCAACAGAAGCAAATCATAACCCATTGTTAATTTCTGTATATGTTGTGCCAAATGCCTAAATTCCTCTGCCCTCACTTTTGGGGGTGAGTAGATCACACCTATAACAAGATTGTACTTTAATAATTGAACCAACAATATTTCCATTTGATTTTTTGTCCCTGAATAAACTACCCTAAAACTTTCCAAATTCCAATTTGTATACAACAAAAAAACCCACCTCTCTTTACCTCTCTGTCTGCTCTATAAAAAAAAACACCTCTATTTCAATTTCATTTGAATGCTGTGTTGTTTCAAGCCACAGCACATACTTTTATTTGGCCCAGAAATTGTTGATTTGTAATTGACATTCTGTATCAGGAAATCAGCAAGACCTTTGACTTGACCCCCCCACAGGATGCTGGCTAAAAAACTGAGTGGCCTAGGGGTGGAAGAATGGAAAGCCACTTGGGAAGAGAGCTAGCTGAGGGGGAGAACTTGGAGGGTAGTGGTAAATGGAAAATTCTTGGATGCTGAAGAGGCTACAAGTGGGGTACCACAGGGCTTAGCCCTGGTCCCCATCCTCTTCATCATATTCATTTGCAGCATAGGGGTGTGCATGTAGGGAATGAGCTGCCTCTTTTCAGATGCCACAATGATCTGCACATGAGAGAAAACACTGAGGGGGGATTAGGGCACTAAGGGAGGCCATAGACTGGTAAAATGGTCTAAGATCTGGCAGCTAAGCTTCAGGAGTTGGTACTGGAAAGCACAGTTGAGGAGAAAGACCAGGGAGTTAAAATTTTCAGTAACCTGAAATCCACACCACACTGCAACATAGATATACACAAGGCAAATAGGATGTTGGGGTGCACTGGGAGGGGAATCTCCAGCAGAAGCCGGGAGGTGATCCTCCCACTATACAGACCACTGGTGCAACCACATATGGAGCATTATGCAAGGTTCTGGAATCCATATCTGTATAAAGACTGCTAGACGGTGGTGGCATACATAAAAGGGCAACTAAAATGATTCAGGAGAATGGTTGGAAAGGCATATGAGGAGAGTTTGCAAATCCTTACCATGTACATACATGAGACTGGGGGGAGGGACATGATAGAACTTACAAGATAAATTGGGTGGGTTTTGAAGGTATTTCACCTTCAAAACCCACCCAATGTACAACAATACAGGCATGGGAATGGGGGGGATTTCATTCAAGCTGGCAGGAGAAAGATTTAGAAAGATGTCTACAAGCATGTTTTCAAGAAAAAGAGTGAAGTACAGCATAAGAAGGGCTAAACATATGTTAGAATCAAAATTGGCCCAGGATAAAAAGAACCCCAAGGCCCTCTATAGTTATATGAATATTAAAAAGGAAAATTGTGTGAAATTATGGCTTTTACAGTACTTATAAATGGAGAAGTTATATCTAAGGAGGAAGGAATGGCAAATGTCCTGAATGGTTACTTTGTGTCAGTCTTTACCAATAGTGACCAAAGTCAGAAGTAGTTTTGTTGCACCACATTAACCAACCAATATGGCAGGTTTCTAAACAAGAGGTGGAAGGTATGCTAAGGAAGCCTGATATTACAAAATCATCTAATCCAGATAGTATAACACCAAGAATGGTGAAGGAAACAGCAGGTAACATCTCAAAAGTCCTATCACACATCAGTATGATCTATAAATCAAGGGGGAAGTCCTGGAGTACTGGAGAATGGTGGAAACGATCCCCACATTTAAAAAAGGGAGTAAAAACAGTCCCAATAACTGCAGCCCAATAAGTCTGACCTCTGTAACCTATAAAATCATGTGTACTGTGGTCGATAATATGCTGAGGATCCAGCTGGCTGAACCAGTTTTGGTTGCCAGTCTATAGTATGGATTCACTTAGGGTCGTTCATGTGTAACTAACATATTGTGCTTCTATGAGCCAGTAAGCAAGGCACTGGATAGTGGATGGTCCATGGATGTAATTCTATTGAATTTCTGTAAGGCTTTTGAGTGTGTTCCTCATGAAAAATTATAATTCAGAAATTGCTCACCATGGCTATTAGCATAAATACTGCTAAATAGGTGTAAGCTTGGATATCAGTGCATTCACACAAGATTAGACTAAATGAATACAAGTCCAATAAATGTCAGGTAACAAGTGGGGTACCACAAGGGTCAGTGTTGGGATCACTTTTGTTGTTCTTATATATAACTGATCTGGGTGAAGGTGTAGTCAGCAAGTGTGTTAAGTATGTCAACAGCACTAAATGTGGGAGTAAGGTGGATAGTAAGAAGGACTATATTAGTCTACAATTGTTGGGGTGTGTCCTTTAATATGGACAAATGTAGGGCACTTCATTTGGAGCCAAAAAGAACAGATTTAAGTATACTTTTAGAGGGAGTCCGCCTTGCTCCAGTATGAGCCTGTGGTGTCAGAGAGCCATCTGGGGGGAACATAGGATGAGCATCCATCGGACTGCTCTCCTCCTCTGAGGTGGGAGGGTTGCAGTGTCTAATGCATTGCTGGCTACTAGTGGAAACTAGGAGAACAATGACCAGGAACCACAAGATTTAGGCACAGGCTGCGGTAGACATCAACGGTTGATTTGTAAGAGAACGCATAAGCATCATGGACATCATTGCACAACCATGCCCCCATGGGAAACCAAATAAAGAGAAAAATCCCAATTTGATAAGTCAGGAAAATTCCATTGCCAGTCTGATCAGCATGAGGCCCTGGAATGTCTGAATGGGGAAATAGATATGGCCTCTCCCTCTGTGCCTCCCAGGGGCAGTAACGCCGTGGGGGGGGCAAATCATAGGCTGTTACCCATTGAGATAAGCCTGGGGGGATGCTAGGCATCGGTGGGCACAGTAGGTTGATAAGAGGTACATATCCACATACAGATGGAGCAAAAACAGAATCTAAAAAGATAGTACACTCTTAATGGAGTTGACCTTAGAGAGTCAGCTGATGAGAAGAATTTGAGTATCATTGCATCTAATGATTTTAAGGACAACACACAGTGTAATAGGGTATTTAAGAAAGCAAACAGGCTTAGTAATATAATCAGGAAGCATTTTGTAAATAAATCTCAGGTGGTACTGCTTACATGTATTAGACATATGTGAGACTGCTGTTCCCAGTTTTTGGGGGGTCGGTTAGGTAAGCTAGATAAAAGTAGCCTGGTGTGTACAGAGGATGACAACAAAAATGATGAAAGGCATGGAAAATACAGATTACAGTGATTAACTTGAACAAATGGGTCTATATACTTTATATAGAAGAAGGATAAGGGGCCTCTGATATTGTTTAATATTACTAGCAGCAAAGAACTAACGATGGAACTGGAGTTGATCAACAAGGTCAACAACAAGGGAAGTAGGATTACAGCACGCAATCTTTGTAACGCACTTAAGAGCGTCATTGAGGAGGAAATTCTTCACAAAGCAGGTGGGTGAAGTGGGGAATGCATTACCAGAGGAAGTGGTAACCAGTGACACTAGCACAACATTCATGGAAAGATTAGACAGATAATGGATACACAGAAAATGCTGGCCTACTACCACTGTTAAGGGGGTGTTAGTACTTTATGGACTGCTGCCTTCTGCTGTCACCGGTACCCAAGTATGAAGCCAAGAATAAGTAGAATAGACTGCCAGAGGAAGTGATACAGGCTAAAACAGTTGCTGGCAGGGGTTCAAGGTAGGGTGGGCAGGAACATGGCCACAGTATGATAGAAGAGGCAGAAGTAAGATGGAGGGATGACCACTAGGGTCTTTGAATTATAGCCATGTTGGTTGGGCAAACTTGACAGGCCACTGGGCATTGTTCTGCCAACACTTTCTATGTTTCTAAATAATTTGCTTTTGTAGATATTTGGCACATTCATATTTTCATATATCACAGATAAAAACTTTGTATAACGGTCACCATGTGACTTGCAAACTCAGGAGGGTGAGTGCCGTGACCGTCTATAAACATAAACTGTCACTGGGGCAGGCACAAAAGGGGAGAAGGGCAGCCACCAGAGGCATGTGTGCACGTCATTGCATGCTGGTACCCTCAAGAGGAAAAAAACAAGCAGGTGGAGAAAATATGTGGTCTGCCCAGATCAGTGTCAGCACCCCCCACCCCCACCCCAAGACTGCGGGTATCTTGCATAACCAACAGGGAAGACCACCCACAACAGCTGAAGTCCTGGGAAAGTGGTGGGACAGTAAGTTCATGAGAGGATCAATGACAGGACTGGTGGTGCCTCAAGTAGGTGGGGAGACCAAAGGCCAGAGAAGAAGCTTAAAATACAAACATTCTGGCAGCTGTGATACCTTGTTGGAAGTTGGAATTAGGCTGTTTTTGTAAAGCAGAGTTGTGTTAAGTGCTGTGTCAGACCAAGTCATCCTACAGTATGTTCATTTTTAGGTGCCAAAGTACATAATATTAAGGCACCCCTTGCAGGCATGCATTCACTTTTGTGCTGATTGTGAAGATTAACCTTACATTTAGTATGCATGAGATGGTTGTGGTGTGTGGTCTGCATAGTGGCATCATAAGCAGAACGTAGCACCAGATGGGCCATTCCTTTTTCCTGTTCAGCTCTACACACACACATATACACATTTGCATATCTATGCTGCTGTGCTTTGGATTTAAAGCTTTAAAATATATCTGTGGTTTGGAGAGATTTACTGAAGCTAAATAAATTGGAAATTCTCTGCCTTCTTGTATCATGTATGCATCCTACATACTGCTCTTTTTCCAAAGTACCTCGTCATACTGCCTCTCCAGGATGTGACATCTTAGTATACTGATTACTAGATAGGTTTTCTAGTAGACTGGGCTTTCAAGAAAAGATTACTATCTTTAGGCTGTACTATGAATTCCTAACAGGATAAACCACACATCTGTTATTGATGGCTTTTGGCCTTAGATGAAAGTGCGATAAAAACCTGTCCAGAGGGAGTCTTCTGTTCTGGTGAGTCTTGACAGTTTACTCTCTACACAATAATTTTCATATCTATGATGCCCTGTGCTGGCTTTGAGGTTTAGATAGTACTATATGTGGTTGGAAGAGATTTGCAGAAGCTAAATACATTTCTGAATTACTGCAAACAGGTGGCTACAAGACTTCCATCCGAGCTGCAGTTGTGCAAATCAATCCAAGTAGATGGGCTACTCAGAAAAACCAAAATGAAACAAACAAAATATAATTCCTTTTTTTTTTTTTTTTAATGTAGGATGCTCCTTGCACCAACTGGCCCTTCATCAACCCTACCACCCAATGCATCCCTGTTACCTGCCACTCCAGGTCTTACTAAGCTCCATGTTTCCCACCTGAATGACCCCCCCCACAGGGGAAGGGCCCCTGGAGACTGGCCAAGCTTCCCTGGTGGAGTTGAAGTTTTGATTTTGGGGTGTGAGCCCAGTTCATGGTGCAAAACCTGCGGCAGGCAGTGGGTGGCATCCTGCATGGTTGGGGTGTTTCCTTTTTCTCCCAACCCTCAGACATCATGCAGGCCCTGAGCTGATCCATACATTCACATATGCATGCTGTGTGTATCACAGTGGCAATGTCTCCCTCACTCGAACCACTAGATCCACATGCACCACCACACATGGTCACCCAGGTGATCATAGTGCAGCAGAGGCCAGCCAGCCTCCCTCCTCCAAAGTAGTGAGCATCCCCTGGGACGTTACACCATCCTCCCAGGCAGGCCTTCCAATGACCCGAGCTCATTCCCAAACTTGGGTCCTTGGCATCACAAGTGGTAGCACTACATCTGCACCAGCAGGTGGCATGAAAAAGGTTTCTATAAAGTACTGCATGGCATCAGACCTGGCATCTAAATAGGTGTGGGGTCTCAGAATCTGATGGATTCTATTTACATTGTGTATTGCAGAGGAGATCATTCCTACAAGGAAACTGGGGGACCATGAGCTGCAGTGCCTGCAAGGAAATTCAGTGGCTGCTGCAGTGCAATGTGATGATTTGCTGTGCAGCATGCTCTATCACCCTGCTGTTCACACTGTGCACAACTGACTTATTCAGTCTGTCACTCAGTCACTCACTCGCACCCTTGCACACTCAAACATTCGCACATCACACACACACACACACACACACACACACACACACACACACTCACATACTCACACACTCACATACTACACTCACACATTCACTCACTCACTCACTCACTCACTCACTCTTCCCCCGAGCTGCTCTATACTCCCATCATGTGACATTATGGCTAGACACAGACCCAATTATTCAGATGTCATTCAGATTTTGGACACGTGTTTGGAAGAAGTGGCATGCTGATGTCCTGTTCGGCATGTTTTTCTTGAGGACTCATGAAAAGCTAGAAGTCTGTTAGATAATTGTGCTACCCTGTAATCCAATTTTGTCTGAAAAGGATTAAGCCATATGTATGGTGAAATCTTCCAAAGTTAATACCTGTACTTATGTGCGTTTTTGAGAGGAAATATGTTCAGCCGAACGTTAATTATCCGTTAAAGCAGGATATGTGGTAATGCTAATCAGCAAACCATCAAGTCTGTGTTCACAACACAAACATAAGAAAAGAAAACCTTTCAAAAGGATAATAGGAAGGCTTTAGCCTGAGGTTCAATGGGAAGGGGGGGGGAACCGCTCCTTCCACATCCCCTTCATAAACCTCAGGCTTCCGCTCGTTCAGCTTCGAGCATTTCTAAATGCCCAGAGCTGTGTGTACAGTAGCTGATGGGCTGGGACCTTCTCTTCCTCTTTGCCTCCTCTCTGGTGCCCCTTTCTCGTCTTGCCTTTGTCTCTGTCTCTTCATCTGCTGTGGTTAGTTCCCCTTTCATTTTACTTGTATCTTTGCCCCTATGCTAGTTTTTCCTGCTCCCCTCCCCTGTTCTGTTCGTACCTTTATCGTCATCCTTTCGTTTCTCTGTCTTCCTTTTGGGGCTCTCCTCCCTTTCCTTGCCAGCCTCCACATACTCCTGTAGTTGCTTACAATCAGACCGCAGCTGCTTCACTCTCCCAGACTTGATCCCATCAGGACCGTTCTGTTGCTTCCAGGACTACATTTCCCCTTCGTCATTTGCTCTAGCCTCCTCCTCCAGATTCCTGCAGTGCCTTCTTGCACCACTTCTCTCGGCCGGAGAGCCACCTACCTCTTTGCTCCCCTGGCCACTCCTCCACTGCTACCTGAGCTGAGGATAATATTGAACTTTTAGCACACCTTGCCTTGCTGCTGGTGCACTGTCACCGTACTGCGCTTCCCCGCCCCCTCTACCTGCTGTTCAGTGGAGTGGGGAACTTTTGAATGTCCTTAACTGTGTCTGCTGGCATGTCAGCTGGAGCACTGCTTTTGCACTCCTCTCCTTAGCCCCATAGGACACCAGTGGGGGCTGAGAATTCCTGCTCCTGCACTCTGTTGCCTTTTGTCAGTCTCCGCTTTGTTCCTCATTCGTTCTGTCAACCACCGCATCATTGATTTGGGAGATTTTTCTGCAAAGTTCAGCATCCTAGTGATGGTTACGAGTCAGGGACAATATGTATTATGACTTGTGGTACTTGCCTTCCCAACCTTCGTGCATCATGTTGAGGACACTGTATAAGACTTCATACTGCCACACTATGCCTTGCTGACTCATTTAATTTTAAGCCCTCTGCTGGAGTGTTCTTCCTGTGGGTTCACCTGGCTGTACGGTATTCCACTTCCCCTTTGCTGCAGACTGCCCTGATTGCTGCTGTGCTTTGCACATCCTCCCTTTCTACTGTGTGTACAGATTTGATCGGGATGTACCATGGGTCTCCAACTGGCAGACCTGTGCTAGCTTCTCCCAGCTGCATTTTTCACTGGTTTCCACTTTTCAATGGGTCGCAATGGTACCTTTTGATCATTTCTTGTATTTCTACTGCTGGTCCATTCCTGGGATTCTGCCATTGCTCTGCTTTCTCTCGGATGTTTCAAGAAGCTTTTGGGGATTCCTCTCTATGACATTTGTTTTTCATGCTACATGCTGCAGGGACTCTACCCCTGACATTCCAGGATATGTACTCCCCCTACTAATATTTACCAACAGCCTCATTGAATTCTCCTTCTAAGATCTGCTTCTGCAGCATCCTTCCTCCAGCCGGCCTGGATGGAGGCCACTATACTGCCAACCTGACTTCTGACTGTCTGGCTAGCCTACGTGGGGGTCTAGCTCAACTCATTCGCTCTACTCCTCCTCAGGCAGACCTACGTGGGGGTTCTGCTGGTCCAGTCAGCCACATGGAAGCCTGGCTCAACTTACTCACTTCTACTCCTGCTCTTCCTTCTCAGGCAGACCTACATGGGGGTCCTGCTGGTCCAGCTAGCCTACGAAGAGGCCTAGCTCAACTCACTCACTTCTACGCCTCCTCAGGCAGACCCACGTGGGGGTCCTGCTGGTCCAGATAGCCTATGTGGAGGCATAGCTCGACTCACTCACTTCTACTTCTTCCTCAGTCAGACCTACGTGGAGGTCCTGCCAGTCCAGCGCGCCTACATGGAGGCCTAGCTCGACTCACTCACTCACTTCTACCCCTAGGCAGACCCATGTGGGGGTCCTGCTACTCCAGCCACGTGGGGGCCTAGCTCACTGCTCGATCGCTTTACACGCTGTCCTCTAGCAGACTTCCTTTGGGTCCTGCATGTGTACTGACCTGGGAACTTCATAACACAACAAGTTAAGTGCAACCCTCAAATCATGCAATCCTGCAGCCAAGGCGGACAACCGCACATGTACATTCTACACCTTCCTCGTTACCCCTCGTGAGGGTTTTGGCGTCCAGCCTCTCTATATCATTGGCCTCCTGGCATTGCAGTCAATCCATTGAGTCATCCTGCACGGGATTCTCCAGTTCAGCTCGGCCTCCTTGGGAACCTTGGAAAGCTCACATTCCATCTACACTTACTTCAGTGACAGCAGAACCGTGGGGGTCTCACCATCCCAACCAACCATGCCCACGAGTGGGCATCTACACATCACTCACAATGTATTTCCATACTACAGGTGGACTCACTGGGGTCTTGTCCTCCTTACATTGGACTATGTGCTACTACTACAATGGTGGACCATGTGGGGTCCCGCCATCTCAAACATACAAGCCCCATGAGGGGGCCCTACTTATAGCTTAACCTTACTTCAAGTCACTACAGGCAGACTCACATGGGGGTTTTGCCCCTTTACCTCAGAGCATATCATACTGTGGCAATGACGAACCCACATAGGGGTCTCACCATCCTGAATCCATCTTGCCCACAAGGGGCATTTCTCATTACTCAAACATATTTCCATCTTCATTAAAGCAGACCCACGTGGGGGTCTCGTCTTCCTTAGGCTGACCACCTGAGACCTACTCGATTGCTCGAGCATTCGAACACTGCATACTCTGGACTTACATGGGGTCCATGCAGCAGCTAGCCCACGTCTGGGCCTACCCTACTTCATCATTCATTTACTTCTTCTACTGCAGTCCACCTCCCTTTCTGTTCCTGTTCCAACCAAGTTTCTACGCCGCACACCTCCATAGAGTATACCTCAATTCCTTGGACATTTTAGGACAATTCTCCTTTCTGACAAGGCACTCGATCATACTCTAATGTTTCGATAGATTTACACAGCTTCATGCAAGTCTCCCGAATTGCATAGACTCCTACCTCATCATCATTCCCTGCTGGGCAACACTCCTGACCATTTCATCATCTATGATTTCTACATCCTCAAAAATTTGCAACATTGGCACTCATTCCTCAACCATGCTGACTGTATCTGTATGCTTACATCTGCTTCACTCACAGCTACCTTGGTCACGGATCAACCATCATCTCTCATCCAGACATCATTCCAAGCTGGATCTCTTCGTCTGCCAGAACCTTCATCTTCAGCGTTGACTTCCTGCTCATCGTCGACCTCAGAAACAGGACTCTTCGACCAGCAAATAGGCTGAATCCTTGGACATAACCATAACTAACCTCAGCTCACATTTAGGATTATTATACTCTTAGTTTGCTTAGGGGACAGGCAGGTCAGTAGCCATGGGCCCTCAGAGGTTCCTCCCTAAGGGTTTCTTTTTCCTCTCCTGCGTGCTACTGGTCATACTCTCCGGAGTTGGAGGAGATAATCACTACGCTAACTTTCTCTTTTTGGGACTTAAATTTTACACCTATCCAGTATCCCACAGAGGGTGGGATATAGAGAAATGCCAAAGCTCAAGTTATAAACATCAAGCATATACCATTCGGCTCATAAGTATACACAAGAACTGAGCTATGTACCACACATTGAACTGCATTTAACCTGTAAGTCTGTATTCCCTGAGCAAGCATTTTTTTTATTCTGGTACATATTTTGTTAATGTTGGGGGGCAGAGAGGTTTCCCAGAACTTGGAATGGATTCCCAGTGACTGAATTCTTGGTGAGAAGGTGGAGTAGGGGTGAGGGTGGGGTTCTAGCATTAGGCATGGTCTTTCAGTTACAGCCTTCTTGTTTAGGGGTAGTTTCTGAACTCCAGTGATCGACTCCCAGTGTCAGACTAGACCTTACTGTGGACTGGCTCCTAGTGCTCTTTATTTTCAGCGGTGGTGGGGGGTCCTGGCACCAGGAATAGACTGTCGGGCCAAACGTCTTCATTGGGGCTGGAAGAAGTCTCCCAGCACCAGAAACAGGCTTTCAGTGTTGGTCTTTTTGATCATCAGGGAAGGGAATTTTCTGGAACCATGGATGAGCTCTGAATGCATGATTTCTTGGTCAGGATGGGGGAGTTTCCTGGTACCAGAGATGGGCTCCAATATAAGATTTCTTGGTCAGGATGGGGGAGTTTCCTGGTATCAGGGATGGGCTCTAAATACTGGATTTTCGGTTGGGAGGAGTTTTCTGGTACCAATGATTGGATCTTGATACAAATCTTCTTATTTGGTGGTGGTGGTGTGGGATTCCCAGCATTCAGGATAGACTATCACTGCGCTGCCTCATGTTTGATGAGAGGTTCCCAGCACCAGTGCAAGCCTTCCTACTCAGAGTCTATTGGCACTAA
Organism: Neoceratodus forsteri; assembly: GCA_016271365.2. Classification (NCBI taxonomy): domain Eukaryota; kingdom Metazoa; phylum Chordata; order Ceratodontiformes; family Ceratodontidae; genus Neoceratodus; species Neoceratodus forsteri. The sequence continues at coordinate 1,695,440,737 of CM057449.1, read as the reverse complement.
GGATGTACTCCTGGTGCCAGAATTATTTTTCTCAGGGCAAGGTCCCACTTCAGCAACAAGATTAGCCATCTAGTGTCACGCTTCATTTTTGGGAGCTGTGTCTATATCAGTATCATTAAAAACACATGAAAGCAATGGTATAATTCCAAAAAACTTTTATCTAATTATTTACTGTATGGAAATATTATTTTAAATTGTCTCCTATATCTAGCCTATTTCATAGTGCTTCACAACACAATTGGCTAGATATTGGTAGTAAAGGGACTGTATGGTGCCATGTGCTGCAGCCACTGAAGAATAGCTGATAGGATTAGGGCAAGCAAGACACAGAAGGCATTACTCCACCATCTCTTCCCTGCTACATGTCACTGGTTCCATCTTTTCTGGGATGGATTAGGAGCATATCACAGCTGCCAATTTCATTGACCCAGCTAAAGCCTTTGATGCAGTGTCCCATTCACTCTTCCTGGATAATCTGAGGTTGGCCGATCTCTTTGTTTCTGTTACTGACTGGTTCCAGCCCTACCTCACAGGACAGGGCAATGGGTTCAGGTTGGTGGGGTGTTATCTCCTCCACTTCCTATTCAGGCTGGAGTCCCATAGGATTCTATTTCAGGCCCCATCCTGTTCTCCATTTTCTTTAACACTCTCCCTTCTGCTTCTGTCAACTCGCGTATACACATGTATGCAGATGATACAGTCATCTACTCCTCTGGTCCTCCTACAGCCTCAGTGGAAAACCTTCTGCAACAGGATTTCCACAGTGTACTGCACTGGTTCCAGTCCAACCATCTCATGGTCAACACTAAAGAAAACTGTATCTATGACCTTTACTACCAGTCAAAAATTGGCCAGGCTCTCAAGAGCACCAGTCTTCTCTACGGTGGATTGCTTACTTCTTGAAGTTGTCTCATCCTTCAAGTCTAAATTATGAGACAGTGTGTAGTAATGCAGTCTTGGTTTCAATGGGGAACAAAAAATTTACAATTGAAGTGTGTTTACATTAAAGGAGAGCTATGGGCAACAGTAAGGATGTGATTGGAGCACAGTTCGGGGCTCCAATACCCCGATCCCTCCTGCAGTCACAGTATACATTTGCTCATTTAAGTACCACATCACTCATAAAGTCCGGGAATCCCCATAGTTCAGCCAGAATTTTCTAATATGGGGTACTCCCCAACAGAGATCGCTGCAAAAGACGCGATATGTTGACTTGCTCTGTTCCTTCTGGTATGTGCCCATATGTACAGAGATTAATAATCTCTATATCCCCCATGCCCAGCACTGTTTTTACAGAATTTGTCTAAATGTCATGTGTGTGATAGGCATACACATGGCATTTAGGCTAATTCTGTAAATATTAGCACTGGGCATGAGAGATACAGAGATTATTAAATCTCCATACATATGGGTACAATACTGGAAGGGGCAAAGGTATGTCAGCATATTGTGTTCTTTGCAACGCTCCATACATATGGGTACAATACTGGAAGGGGAAAAGGCGTGCCAGCATGTCGTGTTCTTTGCAACACTATCTCTGGTGGTGAGTACCCCCTATTAGAAAATGCTGGCTGCAGTATGGGGATTCCTGGATTTTGCGAGTGATATGAATGTATAATGTGACTGCAAGAAGGACCGGGGAACTGGGGCTCAGAACTGTGCTCTGATCGTGTCTTTACTGTTGCCTGTAGTTCTTATTTAATAGATCTTTTTATGAGTTCAGAGCAGTTTTAACTTTTGTATTAGTATAGACATGTGTAATGATATTTTTTGGCTTGTAAATTTAATTTTGTATGTGTATAGTGTTTTTTTGAATGTATCAAATTTCAGCCTCTCCTTCTGGGTGGTTTGGCTGCAGTCATGTTTTTTTTAACAATACGTACCTCGGTGTGTGGCTTGACAGTAAGCTTGACTTCTCTACCCATATTATTGCTATCCATGCAAAACTCTGCCCTAAAGTTGTTACCTTGTACCATTATAAAGACTATCTATCCCTGCAGAATTTTCAAAATTCCACCAAATTTGGCCAGAAATTGAATGGTGGAATTCTGTGGTAGAAAATAGTTGCGGAATTATTTTCCATGGAAAAATTGATGTTCTGCAGAATATTATTCCACGGATCTTGATATTTTCTGCAGAAATTGTTGCAGAATAATTTTCTGCAGAAAAATGCTGTTCCGCGGAATAATATTTTCACAGATCACAGTAGACGGAATTCTGCAGAAGAACCAGCAAAATTCTGGCAGTGGAATGGTCATTTTGCTCTAATTTTACTGGCAGAATTCCACATTCTGCACACCACTAGAGTACTGGTTTGGCTCTCTGTCATTCTATAACCTCACCCCTCTCTCCAATCCCTCCAGCTCCATGATCCCTTCACTCAAGGGACCGACACACACTTTCTACCCCTCACCCCCATTTCTCTGCTGGACAATCTGCCTTCTCCTGTCATTTGCTACTCTTTTGGAGCCAGCTCCTCCATTCCATTCGTCATTCCACTTTATTTGGGTCTTTCAAGCACTGGCTGAAACTCATCAACCTAACCACTTGCACCTGTTATGACTGACTCTATTTTCCTTGATGACAATCTAAATTGCAACTTGCACAAGTTCTTATTTAACATATTTTGCACTTTATCCTGTTCACCATTTGTTTCAGTCATATGTGTGATGCTTATTGTCTGCACCTCATCTGAGTCATGTAAAATTCAGTACTGTTATGCTGTTTACACCTGTAACCCCTTTCCCTGGGTCACACCTTGAAATGTGCCTCAGCTCAGCGTGCCTTTCCTGGTTACCAATTTTCAAATAATAAGGCTGCTACTTGCCTCAGGATCTAAACATGCAGTTTAAAATGACCTTTTTCATAGCATAATTAACTAGATAAAAGCATTTGCAGAGCTAGCTCAAGTTCAGTGCTGCAGCATGTTCAATATTCATTATAGTAGAAAGGAAGGGGAATGTTTCTAGTAATTTGACACAACTTAGCAGGACAACTTTTCATTTTGTGAGTAGTATATTAACAATGAAATGTGGCCTGATAAGTTGAATAAAGTGACATGAACAGCACACGCCCCATCCCCATTTGTCCCTGTTGTTTGTGATGAGTGCTAAAGTCCTGTTCCAAAAAGGGGAGGAGACCCCATGCATAGGTGCAAAGGGTAGGTAAAAGCACCCCACATATCCCACAACAGCTATTGCATCATTCCTCCACATCCAAATCCACTTGGCCCATGCATCTTCATGGGTGGCCAGGACGGGAGAGGGCATGGAGAGTTGCCCTGTATGCAACCCACTTACAGTTTTCTGTGCCATGACAGCTGTGTGGAGGGGGGTGCTGACATTACTCCATGGGGGCCCAGCAATAGTGTCTGTCCACCCTCCAGATAGGGATACCACTTTCAGTTTGGGGTCCTAAGTGGCCCCCCTCATCTGTTGCCCCAGAATTCTGACATGGAATGGAAAGTTGAAGGACATACATATCAAGTTAGCCAGCCTGGGAGTGGGTCCCAGGGTGATAGCCTGGGTAGCAAACTGGCTGCACAACAGGACACAGAAGGTAATAGTGAATGGAACACATTCTGAAGAAAGGGGGGTCATTAGTGGAGTACCTCAGGGCTCAGTACTGGGTCCAGTCCTCTTTAACATCTTTATAGGTGACATTGCAGAGGGTCTGAGGAAAGGTATGCCTCTTTGCAGATGACACAAAGATCTGTAACAGAGTTGATACACAAGGGGGGGTAGAAAGGATGAGAAGGGACTTGGCAAGGTTGGAGGAATGGTCAGACATATGGCAACTTAGATTCAATGCAAAGAAGTGCAAAGTAATGCACCTGGGAAACAAAACCCAGGAGAAGAGTACACAATAGCAGGGGAGGTACTAACAACAACAAAAATGGAAAGGGACCTGTGAGTAGTCATAACAGATGATCTAAAGGTTGGTAAGCAATGTGAGAAGTCAGTAAGGAGAGCCAGGGGGATACTAGGATGCATAAGAAGGGGCATCACAAGTAGAAAAAGAGAAGTGGTTATCCCTCTGTACAGATAGTTGGTGAGACCCCATCTGGAGTACTGTGTGTAGTTTTGGAGACGTCATCTACGTAAGGACATAGACAGGATGGAAGCAGTCCAGAGGAAGGCAACTAAAATGGTGCAGGGTCTGCATCAGAAACCATATGAAAAGAGACTGAGAGAGCTTAATATGTATACCCTTGATGAAAGGAGGGACGGGGGGACATGATAGAAATGTTCAAGTACCTCAAGGGAATCAACAAAGTCCAGGAGGGTAGCATCTTTCAGAAAAAGAGATGTGTAAGAACAAGGGGTCACAATTTAAAGACAGAGGGGAGACAGCTCAGGGGTAATGTTAGGAATTTTTTTTTCATGGAGAGAGTGGTGGATGCATGGAACCGCCTTCCTGGGGAGGTTGTTGGGTCTAAAACAGTGGGGGAATTCAAACATGCATGGGACAGACATAAGGCAATTGTAGTGGGGGGGCAGCAGAGAGTAGGCTGTTGGTTAACTAAAATCTGCAGCTTATCCAGTAGGTAGGGAAATGGGCAGACTGGGTGGGCCAAGTTGTCCTTATCTGCTGTCAAAGTCTATGTTTCTATATCTTTACATTTTTTTTATTTAAATAAATGATGTCCCATATGGTGACGTAATCCCCTGCTCCATGTGAAGCCAGGGATCCCCTCAGCTGCTGATCAGGGCTTCTGACTGGTACCCATTTCTGTCCCTTTCCTACAGAATACCCCTGCCCACTCCTCTTTGCAAACATTGTGGGAGGTAAGGGCTGAGTTGATTCGGCCATATGTGTTTGAATCTGGGGTGTGATTGTTACAAACCTGGATATGCATTTTCATCTGTATATTCTGGTGATTTATTTATTTTTTATTTTTATTTATTTATTTGTTGAAGATCAGTTTTTACAACCTTTGAGTCAAAGACTCGTTTACAAAGGTACTTCGTCAAAAAAGGTGGGGGAGACGACACATAGAGTGGTGTTAGGACAGGGATGACAGACAGGTTAGATACATAAAATATACATTTGGAGAGTGCAGACAGCGAGCTGTACTGAGCAACTCATGTAAGAAGCTAACATTGTAAACAACAGGAGATACGTTATTCAATTAACAACATGTCGCAAATAATATGTAGAGTAAAAGAGGACCGGCAGGCGAGGTGCTTGGAAAGTATTAGGAAAGTATTAAGAGGACCGCACAGTGCAGCTACAGACATTTACAGCATCGGTTGTTAATAATATGCTGGCGGAGGCAATTTGAAACGGCCAATGCCTGGGATCTTGGAGATGGTTTCAGGAAGGGCGCTGAACCAGGACGGGCAAGGTGGTGGAAAGATCTTTGGCAGCGGGAGGTCCTACTCTGGGAATGACGAAAGTGGCTGCTGCAAGGCACGGTTGGTAGGGATTTAGCAGCCTGCTGCAGAGGTCCAGAGACCCCAGGAGGGCAGAGACCTGCCATGGATTTTTGGCCAGTAGGCAGGTTTGATATTTCAGTCTTTCCTCAAGGGTGAGTATTTTTGTGGCGAGTAAAGCAGACAGGTGTGGGTTCTGCTGTGGGCACCGGTAAGGAGTCTACAGGCTTTGTTGATGGAGGTCTGGATTTTAGATAAGGCAGAAGCATCGCAGCTGCGTAAACCGGGAGTCCGTAGTCAGCCAGTGATAATACCAAGAGGTGATGGCAAGTTTTAAGGCGGGTTCGGGAGACAGTCTTGTGTGGTAGAGAAGACCGATCCTGGAGTTCATTGCAGATGCCAAAGCTTTTAAGGTGGGCGTGGAAAGTTAGGCCGGTGTCAAAGGTGATGCCCAGGTACTTGTAAGACGAGACTTGCTCAAGAGGGAGGGGCAGGCTGGTGGAGATGTGGAGGGGAAGTCCCTGGCATTGTTTTGCCGGTGAGAGAATAGCATGGACTTAGTTTTTTGGTTCAGGACTAGGCGGTGCTTATTGAACCAGTTTTCGTTTGGAGACAGGCTTGAAGCATGTCTTGGAGTGGAGGGGTCAGGGTGTGATGCAAGGATAACAGCATCATCAGCATAGAGTAAATTTTACTGGAACAGGAGCTGGGAGGGTGTTCAGGAATAGGCTGAAAGGGCCGGGCCAAGGATGGAGCCTTGGGGACCCCGAGGTACCGGAAGGTAGGGGAGAGGGTCCCATTTAGCTTGACTCTTTGGGACCTGTTGTGTAGGTAGCTTGTGAACCACATCAGGGGTCCGGCTGCGAGACCCAGTACGCTAAGGGAGTTTAGTAGTAGGGGGTGGCACACCGTGTCGAAGGCCTTGGACAGGTCTATAAAGACTGCCCCCACGAGATGACCTTTGTCAAGTGCTGAGTGAATGTGGTGGGAGAATTCCAGAAGGGCAGTGGACGTGCTATGGCCAGGGCGGAAACCATGTTGCTCTGGACAAAGGAGGTTGTAGTTAGTAAGATATTCAGAGAGCTGTGTGTTCACTATTTTTTCTAAGGCTTTGGATAGGGGGGGAAGGATGGAGATGGGTCTGTAGTTATTAGGCAGAGTGCGTCCCCAGATTTATGGATGGGGCTTACTTCAGCTTGCTTCCAGGCCTTAGGAATTGGTCAGGCAGAGGGATTTGTTAATGATAAGCGCCAGCGGGTAAGCATGACATCCAGCACGGAGGCAAAGTATCCTGAGCAAGAGGGTCATTGATAGGGTTCTGAGAGCGAGGGATTTATTAAGAAAGGTTTGCATCGTGGGGGTGAGATCATATGGAAGTGGAATTGTGGCCTGGAAAGGAGCGGGTGGGTTGTGCAACCGGTCAGAAAAGTGGGCCGAGGACAGCACTTAAGTCAGTGAAGGTTTTGTTAAGGCAGTCAGCGATGCAGGTGGTCAGTCGAGACAGTCCCATTTATGACAATCTGGGATGGAGGGGGAGGTGTTCTACCATTTAAATCTTTAATGTTGTCCCAGAAGGCTCTGGACGAGCCCCAGGAAGATGTCAATGCAGCCTGATAGAATTTAGCTTTAGCCTGCTTGATTGACCAGGTGCATTGATTGCGGCAGTCCTGTAGGCTAGTCTGTCAGCAGGCCTACCAGAGTCGTTGGCTAAGTGCCAGAGGTTACTCTCTTTTTAGTTGTTGATCAGTGCAGGGGTTATCCAAGCAGCAGTCCGTTTTTGTCCTATGAGAGCTGAGGGGTGCATACAGGTCACAGGCGAGGTTGAAGGCAGGGAGAGGTAGGTTAGGGCAGAGTTAACGTCAGGAGGCTGTCCAATGGGGACCAGTCGGTATGGGCGAGGTGATGTTTGAGTTTGGCGAGACCTCCGGGAGAAACGGGCGGCGAGGGATCCCACTGTACCCAGGGCAGAGGGTGGGGAGGACCAGAAGCAGATGACTGGGGAGTGGTCACTGAGTGAGTCCCAAGGACTTCAACGGAGACTATTTTATGGGCTGGTTAGAGAGGATAACATCCAGGAGAGAGCTAGTTCCTGTGACTTTGTTAAGTCTAGTGGGCTGAGTGACCATTTGGGACAGGTCAAGGGCAGCAAGCTCATTCTTCAAGTTATCAGCCGACGGGCTGAACCAATTGGAATTTAAGTCACCCATGATTAATTGTTCAGCTTGGGGTAAGGTCGCCAGGTAGTCTAGGAGAGAGGTGGCGAGAGTCTTTGTGAGAACCCAGGGGTAGATAAGTCGCGTTAGATAGAGTGGGCCACGCCCAGGGTAGGGGTGAGATTTTTAAGGTGATGGCTTGCGCCCATGGTTTAGCTCAGGATTGGGAGTGCGCAGTCCAAGGCCGAAAGTGCAAGTAGATAGCACACTCCCACCACGCCTGCCCATCCTATCGGCCCTGAAAATGGTAAAGCCAAGAAGGGAGATGGCAGAGTCAGGCGCTGGGAGGAGAGCCAGGTTTCAGCAAGCAGGAGAATGTCCGGGAGTGTTGGGTGACCCAACACAGAAGGGCTGCAATTTTCCTAGGGAGACTGCATATATTAATGAAGGCGACTCAAGGCCTTTGCCATCTGTGGGCGGGGCATTGCTTGGACAACTGGCCTGGGTTTGGGTTCACGCTGCCGGAGAGCAGGAGTAGCAGGAGAATTAGATCCCATGATGTTTTAAGCTGGTGGTGGGTGCATATGTCCGACGGGACCTCGACTGGGAGGAGCAGGGGATAGGAAGAGAGAGAGCAACTGAGGCGCAGCCCGTGAGAGTCCATTGTGAAAGGAAACACAGTACTGAGTGTACCACATAAGTGGCTGGTGGTGGGGTGGCACAGAAGTCCAGGGTACGGAGGGATTTGGGGGATGAATAGAGGGTAGATGAGGGGTAATCCGATGGTGGGCAGGGATTGCGAGTGGGGAAGTGTGCTTGGGTGTGGGCTGGTTTATGGGGGTACAGAGGGGCAGAGAGAGCATAGGGTGCTGAAACAGGAGGAGGCCAGCATGGCAAGGACTATGCTTGGGTAAGACATTTCCAGTATAGAGCAGGAAGGGGGCAGGTCTCTAGTGCTGGAATGATATAACCAGCAAATGGAAAAGTAGGCTGATTGGTTTTTGCCTCATGTGACACAGAAAAGTATACTACATAAGGGAGAGCCGAGCAAGGGTGGTGGTGGGGCCGGCGGGGTTATTGCTGGTGCACCGACTGCAGAGGGACAGAGGGTGACGCGAGCTGAGTGAAAAAAGGCGCCAAAAGCCGCGATTCAAAAAAGCAGAGCAGAAGTCCACAGGTAGGCTGGCGGCTGGCTCACTGACAGTCGCGATGTTTTTTTTTTTATTTTTTCCTGGGCAATAGTTTACCTTCACTGACCCCCGCGCGACCAAAAACGGCCTCGGGGTGGGGTGTCCATGGTAGGTAGAGATCTGTATGGAGGGCAGTTCAGCTTTGCCCTCGCGATCAACGCCTGGGCCTCGGGGGTGGGGGTATCCTGGTGGTGGTTTCAGGAATCCAGGAGGGCACTTCTAGTGCAGCCCTCGCGACCATCCAGCTCCTTGGGGAAGGGGGGTATGGATCTGTGGAGAAAGAAGCAGAGTTTAAGTAGGCAGCAGGGGGGAGTAGCGATTAGGGGGCGGGCAGTGCAGGCGGGGGGGTTTTGCAGCTGAGATGCGTGTGGTAGGAATTAAGTCGAGGAGATGCTGTAGTGAGCCCAATAAATTAATTCTATACGGGCTGGCAGTAAAACGGGCAAAATGGTAGAGGGAACAAAAAAGAAAACAGGAGAAAACTGTTTACAGGCAGTACTTTAGGCTCAGAACTATGGACTAACAAGCAGGGAAACACAGTGCAAAAAACAGTAAAAACACATCTTCGAGTAAGTTCATGCAGTCACAGAAATGCATATGGTGGTACTGTTTAACAGGGTTATTGCTGGTGCACCGACTGCAGAGGGACAGAGGGTGACGCGAGCCGAGTGAAAAAAGGCGCCAAAAGCCGCGATTCAAAAAAGCAGAGCAGAAGTCCACAGGTAGGCTGGCGGCTGGCTCACTGACAGTCGCGATGTTTTTTTTTTATTTTTTCCTGGGCAATAGTTTACCTTCACTGACCCCTGCGCGACCAAAATGGCCTCGGGGTGGGGGTGTCCTGCATGGTAGAGATCTGTAGGAGGGCAGTCTAGCTTGCCTCGCGACCAACGGCTCGCCTCGGGGGTGGGGGTATCCTGGTGGTGGTTTCAGGAATCCAGGAGGGCACTTATGCAGCCTCGCGACCATCCAGCTCCTTGGGGAGGGGGTATGGATCTGTGGAGAAAGAAGCAGAGTTTAAGCAGGGCAGCAGGGGAGTAGCGATTAGGGGGCGGCAGTGGCAGGGGGTTTTGCAGCTGAGATGCGGTGGTAGGAATTAAGTCGAGGAGATGCTGTAGTGAGCCCAATAAATTAATTCTATACGGGCTGGCAGTAAACGGGCAAATGGTAGAGGGAACAAAAAGAAAACAGGAGAAAACTGTTTACAGGCAGTACTTAGGCTCAGAACTATGGACTAACAAGCAGAGAAACACAGTGCAAAAACAGTAAAACACATCTTCGAGTAAGTTCATGCAGTCACAGAAATGCATATGGTGGTACTGTTTAACAGGGTTATTGCTGGTGCACCGACTGCAGAGGGACAGAGAGGACGCGAGCCGAGAGAAAAAGGCGCCAAAAGCCGATTCAAAAAGCAGAGCAGAAGTCCAGGTAGGCTGGCGGCTGGCTCACTGACAGTCGCGATGTTTTTTTAAATTTTTCCTGGGCAATAGTTTACTTCACTGACCCCGCGCGACCAAAACGGCCTCGGGGTGGGGTGTCCCATGGTAGGTAGAGATCTGTATGGAGGCAGTTCAGCTTTGCCTCGCAACCAACGGCCCGCTTCCTCGGGGTGGGGGATCCTGGTGGTGGTTTCAGGAATCCAGGAGGGCACTTCTAGTGCAGCCCTCATGACCATCCAGCTCCTTGGGAGGGGGTGATCTTCACTGACCCCTGCGTGACCAAAAACGCCCTCGGGGTGGGGGTTTCCTGGTGAGGTAGAGATCTGTAGGGAGGGCAGTTCAGCTTTGCCCTCGCGACCAACGCTCCGCCTCCTCGGGGGTGGGGTATCCTGGTGGTGGTTTCAGGAATCCAGGAGGGCACTTCTAGTGCAGCCCTCGCGACCATCCAGCCCTTGGGGAGGGGTATGGATTTCACTGACCCCGCGCGACCAAAACGGCTCCTCGGGGTGGGGTGTCCTGGCGGTAGGTAGAGATCTGTAGGGAGGGCAGTTCAGCTTTGCCCTCGCGACCAACGGCTCCGCTCCCTCGGGGTGGGGGGTATCCTGGTGGTGGTTTCAGGAATCCAGGAGGGCACTCTAGTGCAGCCTCGCGACCATCCAGCTCCTTGGGGAGGGGTATGGATCTTCACTGACCCCGCGCGACCAAAAACGGCTCCTCGGGGTGGGGTGTCCTGCGGTAGGTAGAGATCTGTAGGGAGGGCAGTTCAGCTTGCCCTCGCAACCAACGGCCGCTCCCTCGGGGGTGGGGTATCCTGGTGGTGGTTTCAGGAATCCAGGGAGGCACTTCTAGTGCAGCCCTCGCGACCATCCAGCTCCTTGGGGGAGGGGGCTATGGATTGACTACCTTTACATCTCAAAATCAGTGAATTTAACAAATCACTTGTACCTTTTAATTAAATAAAGAAATTTATTAAGAAGAAAATGAAAATTAGTGCAGAGAAGAGCAGACTGTCACTTCAAAGGAAAACTCCATGCAGGAATTATAAAAGCACATGTTGTGTACTAGGTTTGTGTTTCTCTGATTGTTCCTGGCATTCTGTTCCCTGTGTCAGTGGCAAGGTTTGTTTTACTTTTCCTTGCCAGTTTTATGTCCCTTTGGGGTTGCCTTGCAGGCTTCTTTTATAGCCTTTGATGTGTTAAATGTGTCCTGGAATGCCTCTGTGAATTATGTCAATTAGGCCTACTAAGAGCCCAGGTTACCCTAATAAAATCCAAGACCTGACATCCTTGATGGCAGAGGCAAACCTGGATGTTGTAGCAGTCACTGAGATGTGGTACACTGAAATCCATGACTGGTAGGTGAATGTACCAGGGTATGCTCTATTCAATAGGGATAGGGAGGGAAAAAAGGGGGGGGCCTCTATGTCATGGAAGGTATTAAGTAGCAGAGGTTCAGGGTAGACAGGGGGAGGCTGAGACACTGTGGGTCACCCTTGAGCCAGGCAATGGCACAGCAATTCACATGGGGTGATCTACAGGCCTCCAGCACAGGGGCAGGAGGTAGATAGGGCAATAGTAAAGGAAATTCATGAGATGGCAGCAAAGGCAGAGGTACTGCTACTGGGTGATTTTAGCATGCCTGACATGGACTGGACCATCCCAGTGGCAGCCTCAGACAGGAGCCAAGACATCACAGAAGCCTTGCAGGGGGCAGGACTCAGGCAGTTGGTGCAGGAGCCCAAAAGGGACAAGGCAATTCCAGACCTTGTACTGACCAATGGGGACATGATTGCAGACATCTGAGTAGATGGTCACTTAGGGGTTAGTGACCACCATACGGTGTGATTTAAGACAGATAGAACAACACAGGTGAGCCACAAAATGACAAGAGTCCTGGATTTCAGGAGGTTGCAATTTGCAGGGATGGGGAGGGAGATCAAAGAAGCCCTGGTGGGCAAAGAGGCAGGAAGGGGGATTGAGGAGCAGTGGGCACACCTAAAAGGGACCATAGTTGGGGTGACAAATCAGTGCATTAGGCTGATAAAGAAAGGAAAAAGAAGGAGCAAATCACTATGATTCTTAAGGGAGGTAGCAGGGAAAGTTAAGGACAAAAAGGTGACTTTCAGAAAATACAAGGAGTCACAGAGGGTTGAGGATAGGGCGGTGTACCTAAAAAGGCAGAGGGAAGCAGGAAAGTAGCAAAAAGGTAAAGACAGAGGAAAGATTAGCACAGGTGATAAAGAAAGGAGACAAGACTTTCTATAGGTACATCAGCGATGGAAGGAAGGCCAGGGGTGGAATTGTAAGACTCGGGGGGGGAGGGGTGTGTGTGGAGTGGGACCTAGATAAAGCATCTATACTGAATGAATACATCTGCTTGGCATTCACTGAGGAGGGGGAGGGACGGGGACCACAACTGGTCAACAGAAACATTGGGGGAAAGGAGGTTAACACCAGTCCATTTACAGAAGAGAGTCCTGGAGGAACTCACAAATCTAAGGGTGGATAAAGTGATGGGACCAGATGGTATACACCCCAGAATACTAAAGGAACTTAAGAAGGAGCTAGCAGCACCACTGGCAGCCCTTTTTAGTGAGTCTCCCAATACAGGGGTGGTTCCAGAGGACTGGAAGCGGGCACATGTAATCCCTATTCACAAGAGTGGAAGCAGAGATTAAGCAGGTTACTATAGGCCGGTCAGCCTCACCTTAGTAATGGGCAAGATTATGGAAGTGCTGCTTAAAGTAAGTGTGGAACCTACCAGCAGCTTTGCAGCACCGAAAGCCAAATGACATAAAAACACTGAAACACTGCACCAGCCATCCAAATGCAAATTGTGAAAAGAAGAAAATGTGAAAACAACCAGCAAAAATCCAGGAGTGCAAGCTGGTGAAAGCTGCAAGCAGCAGATCACATGAAGTCTCATGAGAACGGAGACATGATGTCATACCAGGGACAACCATCTGAAAGTATAGCAACTGGAAGTGGAGCCAGGGGGAATGGAGGAGAAGATTGTGATGACTAAGTCTCATCCAGTGACACAGGCAGCAATATCAGTGAGCTGGAGGCAGGGATCTCAATACTTGATCCATACAGGGATGACCCCTAAGAGACAGATGTGTCTTCCACCTCTGAGTCAGGCAACAGTGAAGGCAATGCAGTGGAGGATCCTGAGGCATATGGGGGAGAAGGATGTCTGGCACATAATCAATGGTAAGTGCCCACAGCAAAGTCCAAACAAACTGCCACAACGAATGTACGTATGTAGCCTGATAGAGGGAAAAGCAATCATAGCTTCAGATGTAAACACAAGTGCAGCACTGTGGAGAGGTGACAAGTGGAAACCAGCAGCAATGTGAATTGGGGGCAGTGGAACATATAAAAGAACAGTGGATGAAGCAGGTAGCAGAACAAGGGAAAGCCACACAGTGCAGAGCTGAGAACATCTGTATGTATGTCTGACAGCATTCCAAAGACATAAACACAACCCAGGGTAAGCATGAGAGACTTACAGTGACAAACCATCAACCTCCTCCAAGAGCACAGCACAAAATAGCAGAACTAGGAGACAGCATGGCAATACAACTGTGCGACTGGGATGTACAATATCATTGGCAAGGTTCCTAGAATTCTGCAGCCGCAGAATTTTGTGCAGAACTTTCAATTTACCGCAGAACTTCTGCTGTGCCACAGAATTTACTGTTCTTGGTGATTTTTTATTAATATTTCTGTTTATCCATAGAATCTGGTTCCCTTCCCCTCTTTTTATATCCAAAATCCCTCTATGCTCAGAATGTGATGTTATCATTACTATAACATCATAAATTAGCTAATGAAATGGCTGCATTCTGCATCAGAAATGAACAGCCACTTATCTACCACAGCTCCCACTAACAGAGGCGGTGGCACAGCACATCAGGCATGGTGATATTTGCTCAACCTGCACTACAGCCTAATACAATTTTCAGTCTTATGTTATTGCACTAGGGCCAACTTAAACAAAACCTTGTCAATAGCATAGACCTGTTAAGTCCATACCTCACTTTGCACAAACTTATTTGTGCCTTTAAGGTACAGAGATGCCATCTGAAATGAATGACTGGTAAAATGAGTTTACCTGTCACGTTTAAGAAAAATAAAGTAATTATGCCCAGAAAAGTGGAATATAATAATGTGTAGACCTGCTGAAAGAAAAAACCTGTTAAATAAATAATTGCGCTGTACAGATTTTTGCCAGGGTTATTGATTACATATTTTCACTGGTTGATAGTCACCCAAAAGTTATGGAGAAATATGTTCAGGGCCAGCTGTTGGGTGAGAGGGTAGCATGTTGTGTTTCCGTGCTGGCAACTCAGGTTCAGAGATTAGCTCTGGGAGCTGGCAGGGCAGCACAAGGATTGGGGGAACATGTCACTGCTCTGAGCCTGAAAAGGTATGGTGCAATGTTCTGTCACACGGTGGACACATTGTGATATGCTGGAGAGCTTTATCTCTCAATCAGTTCACATGCATGTCATGGTCTGATGGTGTTATGTAATGTGTCAGGTTAAGTAGGTTGGCATGAAACATGAATTTTGCAATAACTCCTGTATTCTGTTTATTCCATTTCCAATGGGACTTGTATGAATGGGGATGTAATTTCATGGAAATGTAAAAATATAAGTGTATATGTATATACACACACACACACACACACACATACATAGTATCTTTCTCTCTCTCTCTCTCACTACTCACACACACACACATATTTGTATGTATGTTACGGACTGCGTATAAAAATATGTGATACACAGTTGGGACCTCATGAGTGGTGTAGAAAGCACATATAAATATATGTGATACACAGTGGAGCCCTCATTAGTGGTATAGATACTATGCATATAGAAATACTTTATTTATCACATAAGGTCCCCTCTGCATATTTCATTTATGCAATAGGCTAGGACCTTAAGGGAGAGAGATTTATTTTGCTTTTTTAGGCATAAAATTATTTTTATAAGTCTGTTATTTTTTGAACTAGTGTTACTGTGCTTCCCCCATCCTGATTGCTATAACCACTGCCATGAAAGTGAAGTCAGGATGACAAGCTGACACTGTGATATGGTAGATTGTTAGTGCCGCAGAACTTCCTCAGAAATTACAAACCACCGCCGCAGAAGTTCTGCTGCAAATGGCAGTCTTGCCACAGAACTTGGTCCCACTGTGCCTCAGAAAAGTAGGGGCCTTGATCATTGGCAACCAGTCAGCAGTCCACAACTGCACATCAGAATGCAGGCACCAGACACATGCCTGCATGTCCCTGCATACGAAGTACAATCCAGACACACACACACACACACACACACACACACACACACATATGGCATGGGTAGCCACAGCAGCCACAGGAATGCAGAAAGCAGTCCATTAGCACCCCAGCAAACTAACCCAGCACACCACAAGAAGGGGAACAGAGCACAAAGGAAGTCAACAAAGGAACTGTGTACCACACACAATACATATAGGAGGCTGTGTGGGTTGAACAGCACAGAGCCAGTACAGAGCACAGGAACCCCAGCAGTGTCAGGAATGCTCACCACGACCCCTGGAGAATGGATAGGGGTTCCAGACTGCAATGGTGCAGGTCCAAAACAGTGGACCTGAGATGCAGTCAGGTGCTGACAGAACTGTGCTGTAGAAAGCTGGTAAAGGCATGCATAGCACCGTTGCAGTAAGATGCAGTAGCCTACCCCTGGACCTGAACTGTAGCTCCTGCCACCACGTAGACACATTGTCACCCTGCAGACAAAGCCTGTAACCCCCAAATGACACAAGGACACACTCCAAACAACATGTGTGGCCAAGGGACTGGAAAACGAACCTGCTCTGTGCCCCCGGTAGTGCAGAAAGCACAGTGCCCAAACACATATCATCCTGGCAAAACACAGTAGGGCATCCCACACAAACAATGGAAATGGCTAAACAACCTGCAGGGCACGATGGCAGTGTGGTGGACGGCAGCATAACATGCATGCTGTGCATGCATATGCAACTGGCACTGCTGTATCATGAATGATGCACATAATACTGCACTCCCACAGTCCAGTGAAATGGCTGAGCATGTAGGCACAAACCGAAGCCACTGTAATGCCCTAGTGCATCCAGGCCACACAGACAGGGTGTGTCCATGTCCCCATGCAAATCCACAGGTGAACCCTGTGCAGACCCTCCCATTCCAGGAAAATCTGGATACAAGAGAACACCTATTCCCAACATTGAGTACCCCCAAGAGAGAGAGAAAGAGAGTCAGAGTCAGGGAGAGAGAGAGGGATAGATGATACTGGATACTAGGCAACCCTGCCATGAGTGATAGGCACAGAATGACATAGAAACATTGAATGCTACACTATCTAAAATGCATCAGACTGAGATACCACCCAATGCCAATAATGCCGAATGCACAGTACTGCAAGTGTTGGAGGCTGACAGAGCAAATGCAGTGAACACACGGGGACAGGGTGCCACACAGTGTATCCTGTGCCACACTGTCATGTACAGCAGGAGGGCAGACAGTAAGCAGACATGTAGCAAGCCCCAGACACAGTGTACAACAAAGCACTGTACAAGCAATGCCAGACTGACAGTGAATTGACCCAATGTGGACTGGTGGCCATCCCACACAGCCACACCTACACACAACCTGGGCAATTATACAAAAAGGGTCATGGATGGGGACTGCTGGGCAGGGCAACATGAACGGACCCAACATGCTCCCAAAACACCCTGGCATAATGGTCACACCTGGCAGCACACAGGCAACCCAGAATCTCACAGCAATTATGAGATGTGTAATCCTCTGTGGAGGCATGGAGGGCATAGTAGAGCAGAACACCAAAAATGTGACACAATCCGGCTGGTCCTCCATCGATGATGGTGTTGTCTGTCACTGCTCGGACACTGCACTCAATGTGTGGCGCACTATTCTTCGTTGCAGTTTTCCGCTGTGTATACCTCTTGCCAGTCACCTGTCACTGCTGTATACATCAGCATTACCGCTGCACTATACAGTCACCTCTGGGTGTCTGACCAGCTTCGGCTGGGCATCAGTGGCACTGCTTCCATGTGGATGTGTGTCTGACAGTCACAAACCAATGGGTGGTGCTGGTATATTCAAATCTTTATTTATCCAGGTGAACACCATTGAGCATAGCTCATTTACAAGATGGACTTGGTTAGCACAGGAACACAGGATACACAGTATATGAACAGTCACAACATATCACCTCAGTAATATTATACAATACAGAGATGCAATAGTTAAATGTAGTCATAAGTGGAGAACAGTTTGGAAACAGTGGTTCAATTCCTTCATGGTGTATAATGAGTCTAGTAACAGTAGCTGGAAGTACTAACGAGGACAATTGTTAGGTAATGGTATATTACATACAATGCCATAAGTAACAAGACAGACAGTGAGTTAAAAAAAAAAGTAAAAAACAAACAGTGTAACAGGGTAGAAGGGGGTTGGTAGGCGAGGCGAGATAGGGTACAGGCAGGGTGGTAGGGGATAGACGAGGGACAGATGAAACCTCAGAGAGGACACGGAATAGGAGGGCAGGGAGCACAATTAAGTATTATAGAAATGTGAAGGAAAGGCCACAAGGTCTGGTGTAGAGGAGAGGACAACGCCATCATGGGGCACGGGTCAAAATGTCGCACAACAGAATGCCGTGCGACTTAATTGCGTTACGCGATTTGTTGTTGTTTTATGTTCTGTGGGGGGCTTTGCCCCCCACACCCTCCATTATGGGGGGTTGTGCCCCCGGACCCCCCCACTAAGGATTCTAACTCTGGGGGGGTCCAACACAGAGAGCGCACAGGTCTGGGGTTCACGCATAATGCCGTATGCTATTAAGCATACGACATTATGACCCGGTAGGCTATATACTGTACTTGCACTACTGCCCTCTTTATGTAGTTGTTTCTGTACTGTATGCTATTGCTTGTTATTCCAATAGTGGTATCTCTGTGGCATCACTGTCCCTGTTCTCTCCCAGGGCCTAGCATTGCATGTTGCATCCAGCTATCCTCACACACTCTTTTCTGGTACACAGATGCAAAGTCACTACTGCTGCATTGTTTCTGTAACTGGCTAGGATATATCTTCTGTCAGGGCTTGGGGGGGACTTTTTTTCATCTGTAGTCCAGTTGTGTGGTCATACAGTTGCCATGTGGCACTGTCTGCTGTTGCCACTTTGATCCACACAGTGTGTTGCATGTGGTGGGTTTGGCTACTTGTTAGTGCACCACCACTGGTGTGTGCTGTTCAGTGTGGGCTGCATGTGACTGCTGGGTGTCATGCCTCAGGACTGGTCCCTACTCTGCAGTACTCTTCTCTGCCTGTGGTGCACCTCTGCTTCCACCCTGTTGGGGTGTGGGGGGTTCCTTTCTGGGACCTCACGATCTTCTTGTTACAGCTCAGTCTCTCCCACACAGTGATGCCCTCTGAGCTACTGCAATGTTTGGGGGGGGGCTATTTTGCTCGGGGCTGTGGCT
Source organism: Neoceratodus forsteri (assembly GCA_016271365.2). Lineage (NCBI taxonomy): Eukaryota > Metazoa > Chordata > Ceratodontiformes > Ceratodontidae > Neoceratodus > Neoceratodus forsteri. The sequence goes on along the minus strand of CM057449.1, from coordinate 1,695,422,046 downwards.
GCTAATCTTTCTCTGTCAGTTAGGATGCCATTCCCATTTCTGTGTCCATGAACGGCTTCAGACTACTGTTCAACATAGGACTGGTCTGTGGTGCAGGTTTTCTGAAGTCCGTTTATCATTTTCCCAGCCCCGCTGCTGTTCTCTCTGCTTTATAGCAGTTGGCTGACAACCTGGCATGACATCACAGTGTCTGCGCTTTGCATTATGGGATTGCATTCAGAATGTAAACAATGCTGCTGTCTGCAGGGTGATCCTCCTCACATGAAATTTGCCATAACTCTGCACTGGTAAGTCATTTTGACATGCTGTTACTTTTCTTGCACACCTAATGACTCACTGCATTACTGCATGACTGACGTTTAAAATGCAATTTAGCTTCCACACTCACTTTAAGGAAAGGATTGTGGAACACTTGGAATCCAGCAGAGCACAGGAACCAAGGCAGCATGGATTCTCAGCAGGAAGGTCATGTCAAACAAACTTGATAGACTTTTTTGACTGGGTGACAAAGAAGGTGGATTGGGGGCAGTGGAGGATATCGCCTGCCTTGATTTCAGTAAGGCCTTCAACACCGTTCCACACAAAAGGCTTGTAAACAAGTTGGGTAGCCAGGGGATGGGCCACAAAGTGGAGAACTGGATTAGAATTTGGCTGAGGGACAGAAAACAGAGTGTGATAGTAAATGGGATTAAATCCAAAGAAAGGAGGGGTGTCCGATGTGGTGCCTCAAGAATCAGTCCTGGGGCCAGTCCTTTTCAATGTCTTTATTAGTGACATTTCAGAAGGGCTGGAGGGGAAGGTATGCCTGTTTTCAGATGACACCAAGATCTGCCATAGAGTAGATACTCCAGAGGGGGTGAAAAGAATGAGGAGGGACCTAGGTAAGCTGGAGAGATGGTCCAAAATGTGGCAATTAAAATTCAACACAAGGAAGTGCAAAATTGTGCACATGGGCTGCAGAAACCCTGTGGAGAGTTACAGGATGGAGGAGGAGTTGCTAACAGTCACCAGGGAAGAAAGGGATTTAGGGATAATCATTTCAGATGACCTAAAGGTGGCCAAACAATAACAAGACCATGGGGAGGGCCAGTGAGATGTTAGGGTGCATAGGAAGGGGTATTACTAGTAGAAGAAGGGCAGTGTTGATGCTGCTGTGCAAAACACCTCATCTGTCATGAGGCCTCATCTGGAGTACAGTATATAGTTTTGGAGGCCACATCTTCACAAAGACATAGACAGGGTGGAGGCAGTCCAGAGAATGGCAACTAAGATGGTAAGGGGCTTGCACCAAAAGACATATGAGGAGAGACTTAAAGACCTCAACATATATGCACTGGAGGAGATGCAGGAGCCAGAGATATGATTGAAACCGACAGGCATCATAAGGACTTGAACAAAGTCCAGGTGGATGACATCTTTCAGTATAGGAGATGTACAAGGATGAGGGGGCATGATATGAGATTAGACGGGGCAGGATAAAGGGGAATGTGAGGAAGTTTTTTTTCACAGAAAGGGTGGTGGATGCTTGGAATAGCCAACCCCAGGAGGTGGTGGGAGCTAGCACAGTGGGGGGATTTAAACATGCATGGGATAGGCATAAGGGAATGTTAGTGATGGGAAAGAGAGGCAAAAGCCAATGACAAACCAGTGTCAGTGGCCACTGATGCAGGCAGGGATTATGGGCAGACTAGGTGGGCCTAGCGGTCCTTCTCTACCGTCAATTACTATGTTACTATGTTACTGTGTTACTTTCAAAGATATATCTGCTTTATTATTACCCAGTGACAGCACTTTACAAAGAAAATCGCCACGCATCCATAACAACAGTCACCACTTAGAAAAATCTGACAGGCTGGGGAGGAAGGACAAACACTTTTTTAAATCAGTTAACTTTCATTAGCAGTTGCAGTCGAATGCTGTGATTAAATTAAAACTAGGATCCTAGGCTCTTAGTAGGTTTGATATAATTCCCAGAGGCATTCTAAGAATATTCCAACAGATCAAAGACAATGAAAGAAACCTGCAGGGCTGGGGCCATGCAACTGGCAACGAATGGTAGCAAAAAAAAAAACTTCTTCTACACTACAATGTGGCCCATGGTCTATGGAGGAGAAAAAGAACCCGGAGGAGTCTCCTTCAGGGAAAACCCATACAATGACTACCAGCTCCTGGAGAGGATAGACTCACTCACTCACTAAGTATGATTTTTTTTATTCTTTTTTTTAATTGTTAAACCAAATGGTATCAGTACTGTACAAATGTTGGCATTATGTACAGTACTGGTAAAATTTGATTTAAAAATAAAAAAATACAAAAACATCATACTTGGTGAGTAAGTCTATTCTTTTCAGGAGCTGTTAGTCAAAAAGTAACAAAACCAAAAAACCTTGCCACAGACACAGGGAACAGAATGCTAGGAACAATCACAGTAACAAAATCACAATGAACAACATGTGTTTTTATAATTTTTGAATGTAGTTTTCCTTTATAATTGACTGTTTGTGACTTGCTTGTTGGCCACTGGGTGGAGCTCTTTACACCTTTCTTTTCAACAAATGTGAATTCCACTATTTTTTCTGCTTTTTATGTAGGATCTCGCACTTTGAGCGCCAGTCAACATCTTGCGGTGGTAGCACATTTGGAGGAGCGGCCAGTGTTGGGCAAATGCAGGGCATGCATCAGAAGGTGCATCCCTCATTCCCCAATCACCCAGCAGCAGGCTCTGACCTCACGCATACCAAATGTGGCCACCAGAACAAAGAAAAGGTTCACTCCAATGAGAACAAAGCTCTCATGCAGCGTGACCACAACGTGCCTCCCGAAGTGCAGGCAACATGGCAGCAGTGACTACCGCCGCTGCCTGTCACAATGCCGACGGGGGAGCCCACTCCCCATCAGCATAATGTGCCCCCTCACATGTTCAATGTATGCCGAGGGGGTGGCCAATCCCCCACGGCATCATGCGCCTCCCAACAGTTTTCCTTTGCTGACGGGGTGCCCAATCTCCATTGGCATAATGTGTCCCCTGCCTTTAGTTGCTTGCCGAGGGTGCCAATCCCCCCCTGACTTGTGTGTGTCCCCCTCACTATGTGCCGATGGGGGGTGCCCAATCCCTATCAGCTACAGAATCTCCCTCCCAAAAGATTTTAGGGCACGCTGGGAGCCCACCCAGCGCAAGGCTAAATGCCCTGCAAACAAAAAAACTGTCCTACAATGTATTTTTTTTAAAGCTGTGAAAAAGAAAATGGTCTCGATGTCTCCCTGCCCCTCCCACAACCCACCACCTCTGCGCATCCTGCCTCCCCACACCCCCCCTCACCCCATACTCTGGAGTCTGGCACGATGATCTTTGGTGGACAGGGAACACGTCTGCACTCTTCAAAGCCGACCGCGAGCTGATGAAATGCCGGTAAACTGTGTAATGGTATAAATACGTTTTTTTCAACTTTGATGCATATCTCTGGCATTTTTTGGAATTTTTGTACCAAATTTTCAACATGGGGTTTTTGGGACCCCTCCTCTTGAATTCTGACACTGTCATGTCGTTATTCTGCCCCAAAAGGAGATTTCACGGTCAATGCGTGGAATCACCTTTCGGGACCGATTAACGAAACGACAGTGCCAGTGTTCATGAGATGGTCTCTCAAAAAGCCTATGCTGCAATTTGGTGGAAAAAGTCCAAAAAATGGCTGCTTTACGAGCATGCATTGCGCTGTTGCTATGCACACTCGCAAGTTCGCGAATTTGCAATATTTTCATGCCAGATTTTTAACATTGGCATTTTTCCACACCTTCTTGTGAACAGTACAGCTGTCATTTTTCACATCCTGGCCCAAATGTGTTTTCACACTTCTGGCACAGAATAGCACGGTTGCAGTGGAAATCAGTGTTCAGGACAGATTACGAAAATGACAGTGACATTGTTCATGAGCAGAGGTTCTAAAATGCCTATGTTTAAAATTTTGTGACAATACTCCATAAAATGACTGAGTTACGAGCATGTGTTGCACAGTTTGCATGTACGCTTGTAAGTTCGCGAATTTGTAATATTTTCACTCCAGATTTTCAAACCTGGCAGTTTTCCACACCTCCTTATGAACAGTACAGCTGTCATTTTACATATCCTGGCCGAAATGTCTTTTCGCATGTCCAGCACAGAGTAGTGCAGTGGCAGTGTGAAATCACTTTTCGGGACAGTCTGAGGAAATAACAGTGACACTGTACATGAGCTAAAAATGCCTATGTTGAAAATTTGGTGCCAAAAGTCCATAAAATGACTGTGTTACAAGCGTGCGTTGTGCAGTTTCCATGCATCCTTGTAACTTTGCAAATTTGCAATATTTCCACGCTAGATTTTCAACACTGGCATTTTTTCACACCTCAATGTTGCCATTTTTTACACCTCCTCATGGACAATACAGTTACCATTCTCCACATCCTGCCCAAAATGTGTTTTTGTCCCTGTATCGCCAAATGGCATAGCTGCTCTGCAAAACCACCTTGCAGCTAACAAACTGATTGTGCCGCTTTTCATGAGGTGGGCTCACAAACAGCCCATATTGAAAATTTGGAGTGAAAATACCACCGCACGCCTACGGTGTTAGGGTTTCCAACTGTAGCACCCCACCCAGTACAGACTGACAGGGGCCAGGGGTGTGACTTGGGAACATCGGATGTAATGCTCGTGCCATTACACCCCCACCCCCACCCTGCAGCCACTGACAGGCATCGTAGTGTGCCTTGCACTGTTCGGCCACAAAATTCACCCCATTCTCCTATACTGCACCCATGTAAGTGTATTTCCTTATGGAATGGGGTAAGTATAATGCCCAAAGACCCCAAAGCACACCATGACACTTGTCACTGTCTACAGGGTAGGGTGAGGTACAATGGCATAAGCGTTATAGCTGATGACCCAAAGGCACACCCCAATGCCTTTCGCTCTCTACAGGGTGGGTGTGGGGTTGGCATCATTCAATACTTCACTGCCATTCCTATTATTCATCTCTAGCTCTGGCACTACCAATGCCAATGCCAGTGAGACAACATTCGGCATTGACAAATACTTGTTTTCCCTGAAATCCTAATTTTTGTATTTTAGACTTGTTTTGTGCCATTTTCCTATTTTCTAGAGGTACAGTTTTAAAACAGCATCAGTCCTATTGCCAGCTATCTTTGGTAATTAGGTCGCTCAAAATAAATGTTGGTATGGGATGGATTGTGTAAGTGCTGTTTTAATGTTATTTTTAAATTAAATGGTTGTGACTGATTGAGTGTCTGTAAGGAGGGGGAACATTAATTGGGTTCATTTGTTATTTAGGGGGATTGGGTGATGTATTTTGAGGTGGGGGTATTTGGTATGGGGTTATCAAAGGAAAGCAGCAAAGGAGAGAGCAGGGGGAGTAACCTTCTCCGAGGTGCTACCGTAACTATACCTGCATAAAAGAGTAAAGTTCCATTTGTTCTAATTCAGTGCATGGCTAACATCACATCTGACATAACAAACAAGGGGGCCTTGCAGGCTGCACCCCATCAACCAGTGAAACAGAATCAAGCACAACCAGGGTAAGGGAAAAAGGAAGGGGTAGTAATAGATATTGGAAAATAAAGTGTGGTGACGCAAGGAATATTGGCAGAAAAATTCTAGGACTTCAGGTGATGGTCACAGAAGGGAAAATCAGCTTGGTGACTGTCTCAGGAACATGGGAAACCACAAACAATGACTGGGATGTGACCATAATGGGGTACTCACTGTTCAGGAAGAACACAGCAAAGGGAAGGGAAGGGGGAGTAGCACTGTATGTAAAAGAAGGGATAGAAGCAACTGAGATAAACAGCCTAGAAGATTCTGAAAGACTAGAGACTCTGTGGATGCTAGCAGTGACAGGGAGCAGGAAACAAGTCAGGATTTGGATGATCTAAAGACCACCACGTCAGGATCAAGGGGCAGACACAAAACTGGGAGAGATACTTAGGAAGGTGACCAAGTCTGAGGAGCTGATGGCAGTAGTAGTAGATTTTAAAATGACAGATGTGGACTGGAAAGTTCCAATCGAGGAAAGTACTAGGAATTAGTTCCTGGTGGATGCATGCCAGGAGGCATTTCTAATTCAGCTAGTTGATGCCCAACAAGGGAAGGATCTTTGCTGGATCTGGCTGTCACGAAAAGTAAGAGGATCCAAAATGTAGCAGTCCTGGAACAACTTTGTTCCAACGACCACAGAGCCGTGGCACTGTAGGTTTGGATAGGTACTGCCAAAGGGGAAAATGCAGTAAGGGGAACTATAGGACTTCAGAAAGACAGATGTCAACAGGATGAGGGAGCTGTTCAAAAGAAGCATGTGGAGAATAGTGCAGGTAGAAGAGGTGGAGAAAAAATGGGAAGAATTAAAAAAAAAACAATGACTGAGGCTGCAGAAAGCAAAATTGCGAAGGTGTCAAAGGGAAAAGGGGCAAGGGGTCAAATGTGGTTCAACGCTAAAGTGTAGATGGAAGTAGGAGCCAACAGGAGTGTATTCCTGAAGTATAAAGGAAGCCAAAGGGAGAGGATAGAGAGAATTATCTGGAGGCATGAAATGTAGCCAGCAGAAGGTGAGGGAGGACAAGGCCTAGATGGAACTCAAGTTTTCAGTGGGGAAAAGGCATTTTTCAGGTACATCTGAGAGACACGCAGGGTTAATGGCGGTATTGTGAAACTGAAGAGCAAGGAAGGATGGAAGGAAAGGGACAAAGGGAAAGTAGAGATGCTGAACAAATATTCTGTTTGGTCTTTACTATGGAGAAGCATGGGCCACTGCCAGAATGTGGGGTTAAGAGTGGAAGATAGGAAATCGAGTACTCAAGTTGCATGGACACATTAACAGGGCAAAAAGTGTTAGAAAAGCTTAAATGGTTGAACATAAGTAAACCATTTTTGCCCTGCAATACTCTGCACTCTCCTCTCCCAAGACCCCCTAAATAGTCATCATGATCCCCCCACACTCAGTGCCCCCAGTCTCCTTTCTAGATAGCTGCTTACTGTCTTTTACCTGACAATGCCACCTAGGCTGCTACTGTTACCTGAATTATCCTAGTGTTAAAACCATCTCTGTTTCCTATTTACAATGTATTTTTGTCTATGTTAACTCACCTAGCTAGATACTCCTAAACCCACAATGTATGTATACCCACCCTTTACAATGTGGAACCTTTGTAAAAGAGCGGTCTCTCGCTCAAAGGAATTGAAATCCAAGATTGAATAAATAAAAAAAAATAAAAAAATCTATGGCACCTGATGGCTTAACTCTTGAGAATGCTTAAGGAGGTAGCGGAGGTGATAGCAGGACCACTTGCACACATATTTATCTTCTTGCTGGTCATGGAGGTGGTCCCTAGGGACTGGAGAGCTGGTCAAAGTTCTGGCAGCTGGGCATCAACACTAAAATATGCAAGGTGATGTGCAAAATGGAACCCAAGAGTGCAATATGAAACTGGAAGGGGGGTACTGGACAGCACCATGGAAGAAAGGACCTAGGGGTCATTATATCAGTGTGCCTGAAAATATCAGCTCACTGCAATAGAGCAGTAGGTATGCCTAACAGGATGGTGGGATGCACAGGGAGGTGGATAAGCAGCACAAGCAGGGAAGTGATCCTCCCATTGTACAGGTCACTGGTGTGACTGCATCTGCAATACTGTGCAAGGTACTGAAATCTACAGCTGAGGAAAGACGACAGCAAGGTAAAAGCAGTACAGCACAGGACAACCAAGATGGTCCACATGCTAGGAGGCAAGATGTATGAAGAAAGGCTGCAGGACTTAAACATGTATACCCACGAAAAAGAGGAGGGAAAGGGGGTGATATGATCGAAAAATACATATACCTGTATGGTATAAATAGGGTGAATGCCAAGGTACTTTTCTTCTTGAGCTCAAATACAGGGACATGGAGTAACTCACTGAAACTTGCAAAGTAGAGACTCAAAAGGAACATCCATGATCTGCAAGCACTTTTTCACTGAAAGAGTAGTGGAACAAGCTACCGGAGAAAGTGATTCAGCACAAATCAGTGAGCAGCTTCAAACAGGGATGGGACAGGTATATGGGATTACTTAGAAAATGAGTGGCAGTAGAAAAAAGTGGTAAAAGCAAAGGGGGGGAGGACCACTAAGGTCAGTGCAGAGGAATTAGGTACAGTGGGCAGACTGGATGGGACCATGGGACCTTTTCTGTCGTAATTATCTGTGTTACATGCTTTTTAGGTTCCAAGCCAAGGTGGACCTGTTTGACTGATGAGTTATGGCAGCTGTATCCTTTTAGTGGAGGGGGATGGGAATTTGCAGATGGCATAGCCAAAACCATGATTTTGGTTTAAGTGTAACCACAGGAGAGGACTGGATAAAGTGTGTTGGATCTAGGAGATGCACCAGCAGTAAATGGAACTCAGACAGGCATCTCCCCTGTTTGGCTACTATCCCATGGGTTCCCTGTAATTCCATCACTTAGATGGTAAACAGCCCACTGACAAGGCTTCTCTCATTCGGGCAGTTCTATGCAATGACAGCTCACTGTGAAATAAAATGACAGTGGTCAAGGCTTTCATGGCAGACTCCACATCTGAACTGGTTTACATCACAGAAACCTGGTTGGGGGACATTTATGGTCCCGAACTGGAGTTGGCTAGCCCTGCTGTGTATTCTGTGGTACATTGCCTGGGGTGGGAGTGTGGGGGCATCTGCTATAGATCCACATTGGGAACAGCGACTTATCCCATGAGAACAACCAGGTCATTGCAATGTGTGCCAGTGCACGGTGGTCTGGGTACAAGTTCTAGGATCATTTTTACCTAAAGGCCTCTGGGACATGGAAATGAATTCCTGCAAGAACTGGTAGACTCTATGACTGACCGGTCATGAACTCACCCAGACTTCTCATGCTGGGGGATTTCATGACCTATGTCAACAATTAGGTCTCATTTTCTTGTACAACAGTTCCTCCAGTTAATGATCTCATTGAGCTTCGCAAATGCAGTTGCCACTGGAACCCCCTCTTGGTCATGCCTTGCACCTGGTCTTCTCATTGAGTTTTGATGTCTGCAATATCAGGGTTGATCTGGTCACCTGGTTGGATAATCATGCCACTAAGTTTCTTTGTGGGGCTCTTTGTCTAATATCCTTTCCTGTGAAGTTGATTCATTACTGCCCAAAAAGGAATCTGGGGCCTTGCAAACTCCTGGCAAAAGTGGACCTCTCAGGCATTTTGACAGCTTGTGATAGCAGAGAAAGCTGTTGCGACATATAGTTTGACTCTTACAGTAGCCATGGACTCCCTAGCACTTTACCATGTTTGTACCACAATTTCCAGTCACAGCTCACCATGGCACTGTGATGTACTGAGGCTGCTGAAGACTGAAGACAAAGGGGTGGAACATTCTTGGAGGAAATTCTGCACTTTGGAGGACAGACTGGCACTCAAGTGTCATTACCATAGTCAGTAAGACAGGAGAGCCTAAGACTCAAGAGGTAGCCCCAAGACTATGTCTAGCACCCACTTGTCCAAAGTAATGGCAGACCACTGTGAAAAGAAGTGAAGGATCTGACCCTTGACCAGGAGATCTGACAGGGACTGGATGGGAGAAGGCATGGCATTCCACAGCCTATCAGTTGGCAGCCTGGGAATGGTCCAGATGCACCACTGCCCTCCCTTTTTCTTGTACTAACTGTTTTGCTTGGCTAAAATTACCTCTGCTGCTGAGGCTGCTGCTGCAGGTGGTAGCCAGAGCTCAAAACGCTTCCTCTTTGTCTTTGCAGGCTTATTAGCCTGCTATGATGAAGCCACCAACTCGAAGGTGACAGTGGACTTTTCAGTGTGAGTGAGATCATCCTCTTTCCAATGCCTAAACAGGTCAGTGCCCAGGAATGGGACATCCTCCCACTTGTGCTTGGTCTCTGGGGTAAAAGTAGAGACACAGCCAGGCCCTATGGAATGTGGATGTGGCTGCAGCTACAGCATGGGCACACAAGTCTCCCATGTCTCAAGACCACTATCAGCTGATACTTGGCAAGCATACTACTCACATCCCTAAGGCCAAATGCCTCTGTCTGGACTGAGGCCTGAAAAACAGGAAAGAGCTCCATGATGAGGTCAAACAAGGTATGACCACATTTCATCATCAGCATGTCATCGCTTGATTGCTGAAAATCCAAGGTGGCTGCCACATAGCCCTTCATGGCCATGAAGTCCTGCTTCTTGGAATCCTTTCCCAGTGGCTTTTCCACATCACTCTGGCCTTTCATTCCCTGAAAAGCCAAGTCAGACACAAGCCTTTAGACCAAGGGGTGTTCGAAGAAGCCAGTGAGTCTACCAGTATAGACCGCATACTTGGGGACCATGAGGGTGGTGGGCATTGGGCAGGATGTAGGATGCTGCCAGAGACTCAGCGCTGACCACAAAACAGCCTCAGCCATTAGGAGCACCACTCCTGGGGAGTCATCCCATTCCAGGATGTCTGTGAAGAGGCAAGATTCCCTTTTCTGGACCAGCTCCATACACTCATTGTCTTGGACATGTGCTGGAGGACAGTGGCAAAAGAGGCAGACTCACTCTGTGTAGACTGAACATCAGATAAGTCAAGGTCACCTAGAAGATGACTAGAGGAAGCCATCAAGGAGTCCCCATCTGAGTCGGAGTCTCCATCAAAAACCAGCCTAAGCCACTTTCCTGGGGTGCTGATGACTCTTGTATCCTGGGTAACCACCACTGAGAAGTGCCTGGGCCCCAGTCAGGATTTCTTCATGGGAACCCCTTCCATGGGCTGTGGAGGAGGGGGTTCCACTGCATTCAGTTGAGTCACAGGGACTGCGGGTGAATGAATCACTAGTTCAGGCTCTGGGGCCATCAGACCCCATCGATTGACCAAGGAGGCCAGCAGAATGAGCCAAGTCTGCCCCACACCAGTGAGTGTCCACTGCTTTCACAAGTGGTACTAATAACTCCATTTGAGTTGATGCCATTGACTGTCCTCCAAGGAGGACAAAGAGTTTGACCTCAGTCAACTGTGGTGTCAACCTGAGCAGGATCAAGATCAAGACTGGGATCATGAGCAGAACCTAGATCTTGCCATCAACACCCTCGGGTGATGGGGTTCCCCTTGATCATCATCCCCCTCGGAAGTGATGGGGGTCCACTAGCTGAGTCTTGTATACAACAAGCTTGGTAAGCAACCCTACGATCAATGTGCAGTCAGCACTGTAGGGAGAAACACCAGTGTAGATAGGTCCTGGACCAGATCAACTAGCATTGCAGGCAAAGCCTCCTCCCTTTCAAACTTGGATGAATCCATGAAGACCAGTCTTTGAGATTGAAGACTCAACCTCTGCTAGTAAATGTCTATGAGACTGAGAAAAATCTTGACCGAATAATCAGCTGGAATAAGTCAAAAGCTCCACTGGGGTTACCATGGTAGCTTTGACCTTTTCCTCAACTATACCCATGACTGGCAGATGATCAATTAAAGTCAACTGATTAAGGGAGTTGAGAGATCAAGAAGAGTGGGAATAGTTGTTCTTCCATGATTTACAGTTGCACCTTTCATGCTTCTTTTGGTGGGAGAGGCTGTCATCAAAAGTTTGGAGAGTCTGGTACATTTTAGGGAACTCTGTGCAATCCCCAAAGAGTAGACCCGCAGGTGATCCCACAGGCACAAAGGCCTGGATCAATGAGGAGCCTACTATTGCCAACTCCTCCCCCTTTGCCACCAATTAGGCTGCTGACCTGGCAGCCACTGAGGCCAATCAATGTTCCTGAGGCCTCCCTTGGAGGAGATGCACCATTTATTCCTCAATCAACAAAGTATGTATGGCCAGGCAACAAAGGTACCTCCAATGTTGTGGTTAGCCACCAGGCAGTAGAGGCACATGTCATGCAGATCTGTGGCTTACATCTTCTACTGTTACCAAACACACTGCTTGAAACTGGGTTTCTTGCATTGCATTCCATTGCTGAAACATCGATGGAGAAATAACCAGGAAATGAGAGACACATTCAAAAGCTGAAAATCCACCAATTATTAGTGCTTGAAAACTGGGGCTCTCCTTAATGCTGCAAGAGCTGCAAATGAGGAGACCTGTCCCTTCCAGCAGAAAAGAAGATCTGATATTGAGAAGGCAGATCTGGAGGACGATGTCACTGGTGGTGACAGGATCTTAGGTTGAATATGTCTGGTAACTAAGCATAGCCCAGTGGAACAACTGTAGTGTGGATAGTGAACTGAATCCATGCTGGTAGAAAGGCTTTATCTTTCAACCATGCTGTTCTCAACAGCTGATAATATTAATTTTGCCCTACAATACTTTCATTCCAAATGTATGGCTGTATGGGGTAATCATGCTCCTCTGAGAAAATCCAGAGTATGAGGCTCTCATCTTCCTTGGATTACGGGTGAAGTGATGAATTACCTCCATTCTAGAGACCTTGCCTGGCATTATTTTAAGCTCACGGGATACCCAACTGGTTTGCACACTACCATTCGCTTCATAACACCTGCACCAAAGCCGTAAGACTTGCTAAGTCTGAATATTTTGCATCCACCCTCCAGAAAAACTTAAATCATCCCTCAAAGTTCTGGAAGGTTATCCAGGCTCTTTTCCCCACTACAACCCAGTCTCCACCTCCAATTCTTAAGATGGGTGACTCCCTCATCTCAGATCTTTGTACTGCTGCCTCTTCCTTTAACTACTACTTTAATACCTGTGCCCTTTCTCTCATCTCTTCCTCTCCCTCTTCCCTTTCTCCCCTTCTCTGCCTCCTCCACCTTTAAATCTCTTTTTCCTTCTCTTCTATCTCCGCCTTTGCTACCCTTAAGTCCTTTCTTGCCCTTAATCCACATTAAGGTCATAGCCCTGATGACCTTAGCCCAAGCTTCTTCTCTCAGCTCCTGCTATCGCTCTGCCTATCACTTTTCTCTTTAACCTTTCCTTTTCTTCTGCTACTGTGCCTAATGCCTGGAAAAAGGCTACTGTCATTCCTCTCCACAAAGGTGGTGAACTCTCTTCTGGTAACTTCCATTCTATTTCTCTCCTTCCTGTCCTAGCAAAGTTACAGGAACACCTTGTGCTATCTCAACATTCTTCCTTTCATGACCCCTCCTTTTCCTTTACCCATTTTCAGTCTGGTTTTAGGAAATATCACTCCATTTCAACATCCCTCCTTTGGCTCACTGACTACATTCTCTCAGGTATGGATCAGGGTCTGATCATGTCTGCTATTTTTGCTGATCTTCCAAAACTTTGTAAAGGTGGCATAAGCTTCGTGACAAGCATAAAGCAGCCAGTGTTTCTGACTCTGCAGCCAGTTGGTTCCATTCTTATCTTGAGGATAGGCCACAAGCTGTCTGGACAGGTAACTCAATTTCCCCTCTGCTCCCTATTTTCTCAGGTGTGCCTCAAGGGTCCATCCTGGGTCCTGTTCTCTTCTCTTCTCCATATTTTTAAATGACCTTCCCTCTGCCTGTTCTTCTGTGTCCATTCATATGTATGCTGATGATACTGTGCTTTATGCATCTGGCTCCTCTTCTTGTGATGTTACCAAACAGTTACAACTGGATTTTTACTGGTTTCATTCTAACCAGTTAACCCTCAATGCCAAAAAAAAAAAGTTTCTCTGACTTTCGGCACACATCAGATGCTATCCAGACTCTTCTGTTTGTCACACGCCCACTCCTGAGGGTCAGGGCCACTGAGCTCACAGTGTCCACACCTAAGTGCAATCTGTAACAGGGAGGGGGAAACAGGGGATACCCTCTTCATGTATTCTATAGTGCTCACTGAGTTCACAACTGAACACTCGCCACAAAGTCCCAGGGTCCCCCCTCTTTACTCTGAATCAGGGCACTATACTAGTGTTGAGTCTTGTAGCCAAATATGAACCCTTCTTGGTTGTTACACAAAGGAAGAAGATACAGGTGTTACAACCTCTTTGGGGTAGCTTTGTAACCCTGATTCTGCCTTCTCCCACAAGGCATGCAATAACCTGTTTTAAATCCCCACAGACCCTTCCTTGAGACTTTGGTATCCCCTTCTCACTACCCAGACTTTCCCTTTTCAGACCTTTGTTTGATTTGGTAGCGTATGATGGCACCCCTTAGCAATAACAGTTTAGTCACAGATTATTACTGAAACATCCCACAATCACACACACAGTATAGAAATCTCTCTTAGGCAGGTTTCTTAAACAAACAAAATGTCTTTATTAAATAATTAAATAATTATCATGCATTACAACAAAAAGGTTTAGAAAATATTGGTCACAGAATAACACAAATAAAAGTTGATATGTACAAAAAAATGCACTATAACGGTTATCTAAAGTTCTACCTTAAATTCGTACTGAAATAAAGCCCAGAAAAATAAATGGTTTTTCAAAGGTTTCAGACCTTTCCGTAGCAGTCTTACTTCTTGTGTGTCTGCCGGCAGTTGTTCTCTTGTGGTCAGGAGAGTGTCCAAAAGTAAAGTGTCCTCAAAATGCTCTGTGGAGGGTCTTAAATACCTGTGGTCCAAGGCAGTCTGTAAGTCTTGGTCTGGTCCTAACTTTCAGGCAAGCAGATGTCACTCTTGTGCTTCCCCCAAACATTCTTATTAAGAGACTCACACCTTTATTAGTCAGACTGTCTTATAATTCCAATATCCTGCCAGCTAACCAATATAATTATGCCATGACAGTTTCCTGGAATCTAGCACTGTCCCTTGAAGTGTAAAGTTTTTTTGTTTGTTTTTTTATGACAGGGTTAGCTGTTAACATCTCTAGAGTTTATAACCCTTTTCCTCTTTAATAGCTACCCCAGTGCTGTCTTCTGAAGCATCCTGGCTTTTCAAGTGACAATTTTTATTACAGGTGATAGATTTTGGATCCCTGTGTTAGTTAGCCAGGAAGATGCTTCTGAAATGCAATTTTCAGCTTCCCTGGGAAAACCAGTTTCTCTTAGGTCACAGGGAATTTGTAGAACTTCAAAAAATACAATTCATTCCTTTGTTCCATGTGACCCTTTTATCCATTATTCCTTGTGTCATTTTAAACATACACAAAATATAATAGAATATAACACCATGTATCTGTACATCTGACTGGCAGTGGCAAAGCTCACTGCACTCTCCATCTGTGTTTCACACCCTGGCTGTTGTTTTGATTGAGAATGTATCCTCTTTTAAGTATCTTGGAGTTTGGTTCACATTGATGCCATTCATCAGATGTTCACTACAAACTTCGAGATCTGTACAGGAACAAATAGTGTATCCCACTTCCTGTCCACCATGAGATTGTGTTAAAGATGATTCTCCCTATCCTTGATATGGTGAAATGGTATGTAGTGGTGCCCCTAAATCCTCCCTTGCCAGACTGGACCCCCTCTTTCACTCTTTCTGTCTGAACTGTCCCCCTCGTACCCACCATTCTTCTCTCTGTTCTAGCCTTTCTTACTCTTCTCTTGATGCCAGGTGCCTTTCCCATTATGTTTCTTTTATTTCTAATTTCTAGTTTGGTGCTCTTCCCTCCTACCTCACATCCCTATTATCCTCTCCCGCTGATTCCAACTACCCTATCTGCAGCAGCACTTCACATTTCCTCCTTATTCCTTCTAGAAAAGCTGCTGTTGATCAGTCACCTTTCTCTTATTGTTTCTCTAAACTCTGGCCCTCTCTTCTTCTGTCTATTCACTTTGCTTCTTCTGCTTTCCCGCTAAAGTCTTTTCCTCATGACTTTTGTTCTCCCACTTGCAAGTGTCTTTGACCCTCTTACGCTAATATCACCTTGTTTTTAACCACCCCATAAGCTTGTGTTGTCTTGTTATTCTGTCCCTTACTTGAAATGACTTTCTCACCACTTAGATTCAATTTTTTAATCTGATAAGCATACTGTTTTTAACTGCAGATTTTGCTTCTGTTTTATTGACTTTGTTTATGACTTCCATATCCCCTCCCCCCAGGATGCATCTGGAAGCAAGCTGTTATCAGCTCGGTGTGTCTCCTGATGAAACTTTTGAAATAAATAAATATATTCATTGTCACCCCTCTGCAATTTGTAGGGCTGTTTCTGCCTTAGCCCTTTTGACTACTACACTTGTTGTCATACTCTTTTCTATGTAAACATATTCCCTTCTGATTTCCTTTATATTCTTTGAATGCTGTTCTTTTTTACTACTTTCTTCACTTCCTTTGTAAACTATGTAGGTCTTTTTCTTTCCCTGTTTTTCTAACTACACTAAGGCAACTTTCCGTGTCAACCCTGATGCACTTTATAAATAATTGTAAGTATTCTTCCACACCCTTTGTATTTTATACTCCTGCTTATTTGTCTCCAAAATTTCTCCCATTTTCCCAAAATCATCTCTTCTGAAATCCAAAACTCTTCTATTAGTGTTCTGATGACTTGTCCATTGGGGAATGTTAAAGCATACTTAATTGTGATCACTTGACCCCAGAGGTGATTCAACAGTAAGTTTCTCAATCAGGCCATGAGTTGTAAGCATCAAACTCATGATGGCATCCTCTCTGGTTGGTTCCCTGATGTGCTGGTGGAGAAAGCTCCTACAGAGCATCCACTACACTTTGACTCTGAGAATTGTTACCATCCAGAATACTCCAGTACACATCGGGAATATTTAAATCACCAACCAAAATCACATTCTTTTGAGATGCAACCTTCCAAATTTCTAAATTAAAGGTCAAGTACAATTCCTCAGTTTGTTTTGGGAGTCTGTATACTACATTGAATTTAAAGAGGGAGTTCAGGCAAAAGTGCTACACTGCAGAATTAGAATCACTCTGCCCCTAATGGTAGCATGTTAAAATGGTGACAGAGGAATGGTGACCCATGAAGAGGGCAACAGAACCTCAGTGTAGACACTGTAGAGTGACTCCACATCCATGAGGTATGCCCCCCCTGGAGTTAGTATAATAAAGAAAGGAGGGTGTGGGAGCAAAGCCCCCACAAGGGAGGATGCAGGAAGTGAAGCCGCCTGCATAAAACAACTTTGTTCAAAGTCATCGTGCTGGGGGATTTGTGACCTCTTCACAAGTAGCAGTTCCCCAGTTGCTGTTATGACATGGAACTGCCCTAATAAGCCTCATACCAAAAATTAGATCTCTAAGTTACTTCATTTAAAAGTTCAATGTTTTGGTTAATAGAGTAGTGCTTTTGTATACTTAAAGAGTTTGAACTTTTGGTCTTTCTCTATTCCCATCCTTGGTAGGTAAACTGGGTAGTGAATAGGGAATAGAAGACCCAGCACCAAGGGTGAGTAGAGTGCCAGAGAAGGAGGCAGGAGAGGATGGTGGGTTTTTCACAATGTGTTAAGCAGGGAACTGCTGAGAGAGGCTGGCCTTTATTGGGGATGTGGGAGGAGCTATTCCCCCACATTGAAGCTTGGGCTTTAGCCACCCCCCCCATTATGAGCTACTTTGTAGCCCTGGTTTCACTCCCTGTTTCATAAAGTCAGTTTCAATGAAGTGCTACTGATGATGTCATAACCAAAACTCATAGCCTAGTCCTCCCTGTCAAAAACCTTATGTAACCCCCCCCCATAACAGTGGGGCTTACCTTAAGTTGTCTCTCTGGGCGCTGCTGTTGCCCTCTGCCTGGCCATATTCCCAGCCTCTGTTCTGCTTTTTGAACCTGGCTAATATCCAGCAGAAAGTGTAAATCCAATGTAAAATATTGCTGCATCCTTGGTTCCTGTGTGAGCGTGCAAATGAATACTGTCATGCTGTAGCTTTAAGAGGCTCAACCCTGTATATACCGTGCATAGCCTGTGCTGGGTCCATGTGAAACAAAGCTTGCGACTGGCAAAGGAATGATCCTACAGACTCCACTCTGCAGTCGCTTAGAAGTGCAGAGGCAGCCCTTCCAAATGTTGTAACTATTTATTTCTAAAACTAAGCTGTTGTAGTTAAAACAAACTTAAAATTTGGACTGTTTACTTTCTGCACTGTAGCAGCCATGTTTGGTACTTTGACCCTGCTTTCTGGCCAGTGGGAACTCAAGGGTTCCTAATGGGGTTCTTCTGCTATGGCTGCTTGCAGAAATACTGAACTGTGTGTGTGGTGCCTATATTAGCCAATCAGAACACTAAGACATTATTGACAGCCTCAGCATCCAGCCGGATTACAGGACTCTGTTTTCTTCAGTTTAGAGGGACAGTTGAACTGGGGCACTTGCTAAGAGGGCTTCCATCAGAGAAGAAGGCTCTGTGTTTAACTTTGGAGAAAGTGGAGAGATCTGGTTGTTTCTCTATTACCTTACAGCCCAAAGTGAGTTGTTTTGAACTGCCAAATCTGCAGAAAAATCCTGTAAGCTACCAAAGCCAAAAGGGAGTGCGATTTTCTGCCCAGAATTGACATTGCTGTCTCAACTGCATCAGAGCATGTTCTATGAGGAGAAAAGCTAAACCAAAAAGATGAACTACTGCAAAGTAAGAATTATTCTCAGAGACTGCAGTTTGAATTTAAAGCCTGTTACTGCAGACTTGTCTCCTGCCTAATAGCCAAAGGAGGAGACTGGAATACAGTTGTGCCAGCTTACTGCCAGACTTCCACCAGCAAAGTGGGTAAGCTATGTGGCCTATTTGAAAATGCACTAGAGACTAAATTAATTATGCAGAGCTCCAGTATTGAAAGGTTTAAGAGACTGTTGCTACAATTTGAATTTGAACTGTCTGAAGACCAAATCTGGGAGTCAGCTCCCACTGCAATGCTTAGCGTGGGTTTGCAGACACCTAAGGGGATATGCCTAGAAGTGGGGGTGAGTTGTATTAGCCCTGATCCCTGTATCTGGTCCTGTTCCAGAAGGACTCAAGATTGCAGCCTGCTGCCGAGAGTCAGAGGATCGAATCCTGCTCAAGCACAAATCAGCCTGACACCATTACTAGCTCAAGAAGCCACGGTACTTTGAGTAAAAATCAGGACCTGTCCCTGTAACCAAAGTTAAAGCTGTTTGCCAAGCTTGTTTTGTTCCTCAATTGCCATCTTGCTGTTTAATTGTTGTGCAGGCCATCGGGCCTGGTAATTACAAGTTGTTTATGGTTTAAAAGTTTATTTTTGATTCTATAGAAAGGTTAAAATATCATATTAAAATTTATATGTTCAAGGGCCCCAATGCCAACCAACCAACTGCAATGTCAACCAACCAGCTGCAACGCGCCAGGCCTACAAGTGCTAAATTCTGGGTAGCCAGTGACTTTAACTGGACTGTCCAGGGGGTCTTAATGTGTTATTTGAATGCTTTGCCAAAGCAAAAGAGTGCCTTTAAATCTGCTTTTGATTTACATCCCGTTACCTTTGTTTAACTCCCCAAATAAACAAGATTTGTTGTTTGAATGTTAACACTATCCATAAGCATATTATTACCAAGTGCCAGTTTATTGTGAGAAGCTAAAAGGTGCATTGTTGTTGTTGAAAATCATTCCTTACAGGTGCACAGGGTGTGTTCAAGATGCCAGAACCCTGTTGGTAAGTGTGGTCACTGTGAGCATATTATTAGCACTCACCAATAATTGTACCATTGAATGCAAAGTAAAGAGGTTTATGTTAATCCATGTGTGGGACCACTGGTTGGGGAAATGGGTAGGTACAACATCCCAGAGGGTTGTACTAGCTTGCCATCAGGCCCACTTAAAAGTTACTCTGGGTGGAGGCACCATGTAAATAGCTCTACTGTTGGTATTGAGCACCTTTTAACATCCAAACCAGAACCCAGGTCCCTCAACCTGCATTGTGGGCTGCAGGCAGGGGTAGCAGCCCATTGGGACATGGCATCTGGGTTACATCTTTGGAGGCACTGCTGGGATCTGCTGTTCACCAGTTGGCCCCCATGGAGTCCCCTGCCCACATGGGCAACCACCTGGATTTCTGCACCACTATGCACAGTGTTTCTGATCCCAGTCCTGAATCTCCCTCCAGCAAAATGGCTGTATGTTATTTGCTTGATTGGTGAGGAGCAGAAAAGGTTGTCCCTCAGCACTCTGTGTTACTCCAAAATATACCCCTGGGCACTGATAAGGGTACTATAGAGGCATCCCTCTCAAAAGTAAAATGCTTTGGGTGAGCTGTTGTAAGAAGCTGAAATGCTGATTCAACAACACAAACTTTAACTGCTTTGTTTAAATGTAGCAACCCTGCAGATGCCACCAGCGTATCAGGGACCATTGTTGCCCAGGGGGCCTCAGTAGCATGGACAGTAGTAGTAACCAAGGACAGTGTGGCTCCCACAGAACATGGACACCCTCCCATGTCTGGGAGTTTTGAAGAGAAACTTGCCAAGTTGTTACAGGCTGAGGGTCAAACTCTCGAGGATTTGAGAAAATTGTTTGAGACCCTTGGGGGAACCCCTCCCTTGGGGCCTACACCAGTACCTTTGCCTGCACCTGTACCTGCTCTGGCTTCTGTACCTGTTTATGTACCTCTAGTCAGTCATGATTCTTATCGCAGACTGCGAGTGTTTTCAGGCACCCTTCCCACTCATAATGGGGAGAAAGATCTGGAAATGCAGATGGACTATGCCTCACCTCTCATGCAGGAGTGGCAGTGTACAGAAGAGGAAAAAAGAAAAAGGTTAAGTGAAAGCCTTCAAGGTCCAGCTCTGGATAGCATTTGTTTGGTGTGAGCTGATAACACAGAGGCATCTGCGCAAGACTGTTTAGCCACATTGGAAAATGTATTTGGGAGCCCTGAGTCATGTGAGGTCCTTCTGTGGAGATTTAAAACAACCCAACAATGCCAGGGAGAGCCCTTGTATGTGTATTTACCTTGGCTTGAGAAAGCCCTGCAGAAATTCTTTAGGAAAGGAGGTGTGTCCCCAGGTGAACTGAACTGGATCAGGTTGGATCAGATACTTAAGTCTGCCCCATATTCTGATTTACTGTTGCTCAAGCTGTGGCTGCCAAACCAAAGGGACTCACCCCCATTCTATAGCATGTTGATGATTGAAGTACAGGAGGTCGAACAAAGAGGGGCACAATGGAGGCTCCCTCGCTCATCTGCGGCTGTCACACATGTCACTAATAGTGCATGTCAGTTGAAATTCAAGAGCTAAAAACAAGTGCAACCACTAAGGACACTTCAGGTAAAGGACAAGATATCCATCAGAACCTGTCTGCCATGGGAGTGGGAGTGCATGCCCAGACACCACCTGCGCATGGAGGTTTAGAGTCCCAACTAAATGAACTGTCTGATCTGGTGAAGGAATTGATGGGATGTAGTGTGCAGCCTCAGGCTTGGCCAGAAGGGAAGGAGACCAAACAAGGACACTCCGATGTCAGTGTCCCTGCCGAGTTTCAAGTACATATTCTTCACAACCTCCTAGCCATGAGTGGAGACCCACTTCCAATGTAACATCATGGCCAAAGCGGACCACAGAAGGTGTGTTCTTTTGCAAGTGTGGGAAGGATGGTCATGTTAAATGGGAGTGCAGATCACGAGATGTCTTGGCCCGGATAAGAGATAGACTGCTCACAGAGAAGAACCCAAGGCAAGGAAATTCCATTTGGGCCCCAGCCTAGTCACGCTCGAACTTATTTGTTGCAAAGTTATCTGTTAAAACTCCTGCAAATACCTCTCTGGATTGGTCAAAGTTGGTAGGTCCCTCCATGGAAACTACCAAGCATATAGAAGGAATTCCTACTAGAGCTATACTAGACAATGGTTCACAGGTAACCATAATTTTCAATGACTGGTATGATCAGCAATTATCTAACTATCTATTGCAACACCTTGATGGCCTAAATGTGTAGGGGTTGAGTGACAAAGCTTACCCATATCTTGGTCACCTCAAAGTGTGGCTATCTATTCCATCCACTGTGACAGGCATGGGAGATCCTGTAGAGACTCTAGCTCTGTAGCTCTGGTGTGTCCTCCCTCTGAAATGTATGATGGCATACCCATGTTGAATGGCACCAATGCCCACATGTTTGGTCGCTTAGCCCAGTTGTGTCAAGAAAGGCAGACTAAAAAGAGTGGTAGAGCACTGCATATTCATGCCATGGTATAAAGAAAACTTATGAGCTGCAAATGCAACCCAAAGAGGAAGAAAAAGATGAACCTGTGGGAGTAGTATGGAGAAAAGACCCTTCCGCTATTGTACTTCCTCCAATCACTGAAAGTAGTATTAGTGGAGAAGTTTGGTTAAGAAAAGATGTGACTATCCAAATACTCATGCTGGATGCTCCTGATGAAGGTAAATTGTCTGAAGGGTTATTAATCAAGCCTAGCATACTCCCTATGCGTCCCAATGCTTATGCCCGGCGTGTTGTCATCCAAGTGCAGAATGTCACTGACAGAGACATACATATCCACAGAGGATGCTCCCTGACCTAAGTCTATAGTTCTGACACTGCTGTGCTGCCCTCTGGGAAAAAGAAAGGAGAAGATGAGTAAGTATCTGCAGATATGTTTGATTTTAGAGATTCACTCATCCAGATGGCTGGAGAGCTCAAATCAGCTGAAAGCTAGCTCAAAGAACTAAAGTATTTTCCCTTAAAGAATGGGATGTAGGATGTGTCACTGGGGCTAAGCCTCACATCCACCTGCATGATGAGCACCCATTCCATGAGAGATCTAGAAGACTAGTACCTACTGACATAGATGATGTGAGGCATCACCTGCAACAGATGCTAGCTGCAGGAGTAGTTCAAGAGTCTCAAAGTCTTTATGCATCTTCAATTGTAGTGGTACGGAAGAAAAATGGAGCAGTAGGAATGTGTGTGGACTACAGAACACTAAATTAAAGAAGCATTCCAGACCAGTACACTATGCTATGCATTCAAGATGCTCTGGAGTGCTTGAATGGGAGCAAGTGGTTTTCTGTTCTAGATTTATGCAGTGGGTACTGTCAAATCCCAATGGCCCCTGAAGATAGGGAGAAAACTGCTTTTATTCGTCCTTTAGGATTTTTTTGAGTTTCTTAGAATGCCACAAAGAATCTTGGGTGCTCCTGCAACATTTCAAAGACTCATAGAACAAGCAGTGGGAGACGTGAATCTCCTTGAATGTCTTGTATACCTTGATGATGTCATAGTCTTTGGCAAGACACTGCAGGAGCATGAAACTCGCCTATTCAAAGTACTTGACCAACTGGAAGAATTTGGCCTTAAACTGTCAATAGATAAATGTCAATTCATTCAAAGTTCAGTAAAGTATGTGGGCCATATTGTGTCTTCACAAGGCATCCAGATGGACCCTAGCAAAACAGAAGCCTTAACTGACTGGCCAAAGCCCAACAATCTTAAAGAAACATAGAAACATAGAAACATAGACTTTGACGGCAAATAAGGACTGCTTGGCCCACCCAGACTGCCCATTTCCCTACCTATTGCATAAGCTGCAGATTCTAGTTTACCAACAGCCTACTTCCTCCTACCCCCCACTAGAATTGCCTTATGGCTGTCCCATGCATTCTTGAATCCCCCCACTGTTTTTGACCCCACAACCTCCTCAGGAAGGTGGTTCCCTGTGTCCACCACTCTCTCCGTGAAAACATATTTCCTCATGTCACCCCTGAGCCTCCTCCCCCATCTTCAAATTGAGCCCCTTTGTTCTTAAACACCTCTTTTTCTGAAAGATGCGACCGTCATGGACTCCATTGATTCCCTTGAGGTACTTGAATGTTTCTATCATGTTCTCCCGCTACCTCCTTTCCTCAAGGGTATACTTAAATCGGGATACTACGCTCGCGCATGCGCTGTGAGGCGACCCCAGTCTCCTGCTGCATATTAATGTACTCCCTTTGTTCTCCTCCTGATATAGGTCTGCAGTCTACCTCCCCGACCCCCAGTCACCAGATTCCATCAACGACAGCTCCCTCCAGGAGCGAGGATTACTCGCAGGTGCCAGAGGTAATAAATTACCTCATCTACAGCACCCTTGTGTGGGGTGGTTAACCCGTCGACACGCGTTGACTGCCCCCCCCCACCCTGGCTCAGCATTTCCTTTACAGTTGCTGTCTAGTGACATCACATCCTGTTGCATTTTTACTAAGTCCCCACTTCACCATTTGCAGGTTATACCTGCTAACCACTAGAGGGACCTCTGACCTTTCCACCTCAGTCTCCCCACCTACTTCCTGTAACCTCTCTACCTGTTTAAGTTACTTCTCTCACTACTCCCACCTCTGCCTCTGCCCACACCTCACCCTCACCCAGCCATCTGGCTATCCCAATTGCCTGACCCTCACCCAGCCTGCCACTAACCCCAGTGACCATTAGGAGTCACTATTACTACCCTGTTTTCTGGCCCAAACCCAGCCACTTTAACATCACCTAGAACCTGGATTCCCTGCTCTCAGCCAGGCCTTATCTCAACTGCCCAGCTAGGGGCTTGAACCTTGTACACTATCCACCAGAGTCCGTGACAGTACCACTACTCCAAAGTGGTATCTACGCTTTCTGAGGGGCAACCTAGCTACTTGAAATTCACCACCCTGCTTACTTAGGTACTATTGTTTGGGCACCTCTCCCCCAAATCTTGGTAAAATGTCCCCATCAACAACCCTTGTACTACTGTTCTCCTCCATCTTACTGTCCCTTCCCATTTTAACTCCCCTCCAAGTGGCTACCCAGCACCTTCCCCCCACTGGCTATTCCGACTCATCCTACAAATGCCCCCTATAAGTCCACTGCATCCCTACCAGCTATCTCCTGGTCCCACTTCCCTATGCCCCCCTCCTCCTTGGTCTTCTCCTTTGGCTGCCTTCTGGCCTGTCTCTCTCCCTCTCCAGTACCCAGTCCCTCTGCTCAGCCCACCCTACTGCCACCGCCAACCTACGCATGGCAAAATCCTGGTCTCTCCGTGTACTATGCTGCCATCTAACCATTGCCCTACTCCTTCTGGTAGCAGGGGATATACACCCTAACCCCGGCCCACCCCTAACCTCAGGCCCCAACCACCCCATACCAAACCCCTCAGCCAAGGCCACCACCGACACTCGTTCTGGCTACCTTCCCCGTGGCCTGCGCCTTCTCCATCTAAATATTCGTAGCCTAGCCTCTAAGCTCAATCAGCTCCAGGTCCTTGCCGCCCATCATGCCGCTGACATAATAATTCTATCCAAGACCTGGCTAAACCCCAGCCTTCTTAATAATACCATCACTATCACAGGGTTCACCATCACACGGCAAGACTGGCCCTCCAGAGGTGGCTATCTACATCAGATCAGCCCTGCACTTCACTGTCTCTCTCACCAAAGCTGAACCCAAAGCTTATGAGCTTCTTATGGTAAAGCTGTCCCCTCCATCCTCATTACCTATGTTTGTGGCTGGCATTTATTGCTGCCCAGGCATGCCAACCACATTAGTCATTGACCTTCTGGGCCAGCTCTCGTCTCTCACACAGTCGGGTGAACTATATGTCATGGGTGACTTTAATCACAATTGGCTAGCACCCACTTTTAACAAAACCCAAATGGAGATAACCGCTCTCAACCTTAGTCAAACAGTTTCGGAACCCACATGCTCTAACCATAAGTCCGGTAACCACTCCCTCCTAGACTGGGCACTTACATCCCACCCACACCACGTCGTCAGTTCAGGCCTCCTCCCTGATTCCATCAGTGACCATCATCTAATCTACTTGGTACACAAGATTCACAGAGTTAAATCTCCTCCCAGATTTAAATTCCAATGGTCATACAAATCCCTCAACCTCTCCCCCCTCCTGGATGATTTATCTCACTCTAATTGGGCCCTGAGCTCTAGCTGCTCTAAAATGGATGCGGTCCTCACACACTTTCGGAACACCTTCCTCACCGCCTTGGACAAACACACCCCCCTGCGCCGGGCTAGAGTCTGGAGGTCTCACCTACCCTGGATTTCCCCTGAGCTGATAGCTTGCCAACAAGCCCGCGACAAGGCCTGGCGAAACTACAAATCCACGTTCCTCCCAAGCAACTACATCACCTACCGCATGCTCCGCAACAAGTGCACAAAGGCCATCCGCTTAGCTAAGGCCGATTATTTTAACAATACCCTAAATGCAAATCTTGGGAGTCCTTCTAAATTCTGGAAAGTCATTAACTCCCTTTTCACCCCCAAACAACAAGCCCCCCATCTCTCCTCCTCACCCAAGGGACTCTCCTCTCAGACCCCCTCAAGGTAGCCTCCGAGTTTAATTCCTATTTTACTACCTGCACCCCGGCCCTCCTTGATTCTCTCCCTCCTGTAACCACACCCGCTCCCCAGACATCTATCTACCTTCCATCTGGTAGAAGCCCTTTTTCCTTCAGACACATCTCCCCCACCGAAACCTTAGTTGCCCTTCACTCCCTGAACCCCTCCAAAGGCAAATCCCCTGATGGTCTTGACAACAAACTCCTCTTCCTCTCTGCACCCGCCATTACTACTCCCCTCACGGCCCTACTAAATCTCTCTTTTACCACCGAGTCACTCCCCTCCAAATGGAAGCATGCCACTGTCATACCCCTCCCAAAAGGTGGTGATCCTACCTCCACAACTAATTACCATCCCATCTCCCTCCTTCCCACCGTCGCCAAACTCCAGGAACACCTAGTGCTATCCCAACTCTCCTACGTTCTCTCTGAAACTAACTTCTTCACCCCATTTCAGCCCGGTTTCCAAAAACACCACTCTACCACCTCCTCCCTACCAAGACTCATGGACTCCATCCTCACTGGGATGGATAAAGGTCTAATCACTGCCGCTATCTTCATTGACCTAGCAAAAGCCTTCGACACGGTATCCCATCCTCTCCTACTATCCTGCCTATCTGGGGCTGGGTTAGCAGTGTCTGCCACAAAACGGGTTCAGTGCCTACCTTCTAAATAGAACCCAATCCACTAAAATAGCCGACCACACCTCCCCCCCATCACCACCGGCGTTCCCCGAGGCTCAGTTCTTGGCCCCATCCTCTTCTCCATCCTACTAAATGATCTGCCTAACTCTTGCTCTACTACCGAAATCCACATGTACGCAGACGACACAGTCCTCTTTACCTCCGGCCAGACCCACGAAGAAGTCTCCTCCAAACTTCAAACAGATTTCAACAAAATCCAACGCTGGTTCAATACCAACCAGCTCTGCTTAAATGCCAAGAAAACTGTCTCTATGTCTTTTGGCACCAGACAGCGTCTATCCAAACTCACCACCCCCCTGATCTTCCATACCCTAAATAACACTATCCTTGATGAAGTGCCCTCCTTTGGGTATCTAGGGTGTTGGCTTGATCGCCTCCTCTCCTTTTCCACACGTGTGGATGCCATCATTTCAAAACTGTGCCCAAAACTTGGTGCCCCCTATCGAAACCGCACTAGTCTCCTGCTACCTGTCAGACATGAACTAGTCCAGAAAATGATCCTACCCTCCTTCGACTACTGCGATGTCATTTACAGCTCTGCCGCCAAGTCCACCCTCACCAGACTTGACCCCATCTTTAATGCTTTCTGACGCTTTGCCCTCAATGCCCCCCCTCACACATCACTGTGAGCTCTACCGCTCACTGGCCCTGCCATCCCTGTGCAACCGGCACCTAATTCATAGTGCTAAATTTGCTTCCAACCTCTGGCTTGGCTCCTTCCCTCCTTACCTCACATCCTCCCTATCTTCCCCTCCTACCCCCATCCCACACCCTCAGGTCTTCTGATGCCAGGCTATTAGTCATCCCTCACCGTAGGACCACCGCCGGCCAATCAGCCTTCTCTTACCTCGTCCCTAAACTCTGGAACAGCCTGCCAGTGCAGATCCGCCATTCATCATCCAAACACTCCCTGTCCTCTGCCCTCACTAACTTCCTTGCACCAAACTGCAACTGTCTCTGACCCCCCGATAGCTTCCCTTCCCCCATCCCCCCTTAGCGCCTGACCAGTGGCTTGGCCTTCACCTAATTGTCTGGCTTATCCACTGCCCTATGCACTTACACTCTCACTACCCCCTCTCATATTCCCTCCTACTCTCTCCCTTCCCTCCTCCCTCATTCCTAAACAACCCACACTCTTCAGCCTTACGCACTGCTACTACTCCCCTCTCCTCCCCCCCACCCCACCTATACCACCCTCTTATTCTCCTCCAACTCCTACTGTCAACTTGGTGCATCTCACTTCAGCTCAACTCCGTTACTGGCACTCAAGTCCCGTTATTGGCACTTAAGTAATCATGTATTACCCTCGATGAGTTCCCATGATATGTATACCCTGTTCTTGATGTTCATGTTCTGTACTGTTCTCCTATTGCAAAAAATGCTAATGTAATCCCTTCCAACGATGTACATTATCTGTATTGCTCTATCTCTAAATTCAACTTTTGTTTGTATACCTGCCTCCATTGTAACCCCTCCCCCCAGGTCGCACTGTGAGACAAGCATCTTTTTGCTCAGTGTGCCTTTCCTGGTGAATCATTTTCAATAAATAAATATAAAGCTCTTTTAGTCTCTCTTCATATGGCTTCTGTTGCAGACCCTGCACCATTTCAGTTGCCCTCCTCTGGACCACCTCCATCTTGTCTATGTCCTTGCAGGGATGGGGTCTCCAAAACTGCACACAGTACTCCAGATGGAGTCTCACCAACTGTCTGTACAGAGGGATAACAACTTCCTGTTTTCTGCTGGTGATGCCTCTCCTGTGCATCTCAGTATCCCCCCAACTCTTCTTACTGCCTTCTCATATTGCTTGCCTACCTTAAGGTCATCTGATATGACTACCCCCAGGTCCTTTTCCATTTTTGTTGTTGTTAGTACACATTGTGTACTCTTTACCTGGGTTTTTGTTTCCCAGGTGCATTACTTTGCACTTCCTTGCATTGAATCTAAGGTGTCATACTTTTGACCATTCCTCCAACATTGCCAAGTCCCTTCTCATCCTTTCCACCCCCCCGTGTATCAACTCTGTTGCAGATCTTTGTGTCATCTGCAAAGAGGCATACTTTTCCTTCCAGACCCTCTGCAATGTCTCCTATAAAGACATTAAAAAGAACTGGTCCCAGTACTAAACCCTGCGGTACCCCACTAGTAACCTCCCTTTCTTCTGAGTGAGTTTCATTTACTATTACCCTCTGCATCCTATTGTGCAGCCAATTTGTTACCCAGGTTACCACCCTGGGACCCACTCCCAGGCTGGCTAACTTGAATATTAATCTTTTGTATGGGGCTGTGTTAAATGCCTAGCTAAAATCTAGGTAGGCCATATCCATAGCCACTCCCTGGTCTACTACTTTGGTCACCCAGACAAAGAAATAGATTAGATTTGTCTGACATGACCTTCCTGCTGTGAATCCATGCTGCCTTGGGTCCTGTGCACCACTGGCCTCTAGGTACTCAACAATTCTTTCTTTCAGTAGTGATTCCATCATTTTCCCTACCACTGAGGTCAAATTAACAGGTCTGTAGTTTTCTGCCTCTGCCTTGCTCCCACTTTTGAGAAGGGGAATCACATCCACCCTCCTCCAATCCTAAGGTACCACTCCATCCTCCCATGATTTGTTAAAAACGGTAGTCAGTGGTGTCATGAGGTCACCCCTTAGTTCTTTTAGAATTTTGGGGTGAATCCCATCAGGCCCCATTGCTTTGTCCACCTTGAGTTTTAGGAGTTCTTTCAGGACCCTTTCTTCTGTGAAAGGACTGGTGTTGACTCCCCTGCCTGCTGTGCTTCTATTGTTTGGTTTAAGTAACTCCTCTTCTTCTTCTTCTTTTGTGAATACTGAGCAAAAGTATTCATTCAGTATCTCTGCCTTTTCACTGTCTCCTTCTGCCCACATCCCCTCCCCTTTATTAAGCTTCACTATCCCTCCCTTGACCTTTCTTTACTCCCTAATGTACCTATATAAAAGGTTTTATCCCCCTTCTTAACTGAGTTGGCTATCTTTTCCTTGGTTTGAGCCTTTGCTATTCTGACTGCCTTCCCCGCTTCCTTCTGTTTTAACTGATACAGTTCCCTGTCCTGCATCTTCTGTGATTTCTTATACTTCCTGAATGCTATCTTTTTCTTCCTAACCTTCACAGCCACCTATTTTGAGAACCATAGTGTTTTTTACTCCATTTTGTTTTCTTTATTTGTTTCACACAAAGGCTCAATGCCTCTATGATGGCAGTTCTGATTTTTCTCCATTGTTCTTCCACCCCTCCTTTCTGCCTATTTGCTAGTGCATTCCTTAGGTATTCACCCATTCTGCCAAAGTCAGCCCTTCTAAAGTCCAATATCATCATTTTTGTATAGCTTGACTCCATGGTTGTGTTTATCGTGAACCATACGGTGTGGTGGTCACTTGTTCCCAGATGGCTACCCATTTCTAAATCTGTGATCCTCTCTCCATTTGAGAGTACCCAGTCCAAGATTGCTCCCTCCCAAGTGATTTCCAACACTAGCTGTCTAAGGCATTCCCCCTGTAGGGCATCAAGAATGACCCTGCTCTTGGATGTGGCTGCAGTAAATGTGTTCCAGATAACATCTGGCATATTCAGGTCCCCCATCAACAATATCTCCCCCTTTTCTGCCATTCTGAGAATGCCTTCTATCATTTCCTTGTCTGTTTCCTCCCCCTGAGACAGGGGTCTGTATACAACCCCTGTGCGGGAGAGATCACGTGATGGCCCTGTAGCACAGACAGCACTGCTGATCAGCTCCCTCCCTGAATGCTGAATTCTCTTTAAAAACCAGAGTTAATCGCTTAACTAAAACTAAAGTCAGAGTGTACGGGCATTCTACAGCCTTATCTCTAATTCAGCGGGGAAACTTCCTGTAAAGCAGTTGTATTCTTGCTGGTCTGCGCGGAGTGGAATCAGAGCCTACCGGCGGCATGGAGGCCGAAATGCAGGCATCCCCAATCCACACTCCGCCACTAACGCCAAAAAAAGGGCCAAAATGATCAAAAGGCCAATCCAGAGCTCCAGCTAAGCCCTCAGCTGCAGTAGCCACAGTGCAAACAAATATTCCTCTCTCTGAAAAGAAATTTATGGAGGAGCTTCTGCCGTTTAAAACTGCCCTACAGGAACTGACCTCCAAGCTAAAATCCCTTCATGGGGACCTTGCTGAAACCAATAGAGCCATTTCTGACACTTTGGCAAAGGATCACATCATCAGAAGGCTGGAAACAATCTACAGATGTCGAAATGACAACTCTAAGGCACAGGCTGCACAAGACAGAGTCCAAATTGGAAGACTTGGAAGGCCGAAGCAGAAGAAACAATATACTTATATTTGGCCTTCCCGAAGAAGCTGAGGGTTTGATGCTAATTGTTTTTCTGCAAAAACTACTCACCAAGATAGCAGGGCCATCCCCCAATAACACCACCTATATTATTGAAAGAGCACATCGCTCATTACGACAAAGTCTGGAGCTGGGAAACCACCTCGCCCTCTTATTTTGAAATTTTTGAATTACCTGGATAAATCCCATGTGCTGGGTCAAGTGAGAGATATGCACCAGGTTTTATGGGAGGGCCAACAACTCCGGTTTACTCAGGACCTTCCTGCTTCTATCAGGCAGCGGTGTGCCAAATATCACCCCATGGTGACAAAGTTGATGGCTGCAGGGATAAAATACAGGGTCCAGTATCCTTCACGCTTCGCAGTTTTTATCACTGGATCCTGGCACAATTTTGAATCGGCTCAACAAGCGCTCCCAGCTCTGCAATCATTAATCCCAGATTTATTCATAGCTTGCTGAAGGCTTACTTCTGCTAAGAAGGTCTGGTCGATTCATCCTTGAAAGTACATCACGAATGTGCACAAGATGGTTTGCAGCATTTTGGCTAATATGCTGAAGGGACGCAAGAGGGCGGCAAAGCTCTATGAATATATGCTTCCTTTAGCTGAATAATTTCAGCCGACGGGTTGTTGTCCGAACTCTCTTATGGTTAAGATTATAAAGTTAACTGCTGGTTTTTCAGTTATCAAGATTTGAAATGTTATGTTGGTTTAATTATATTTTAAGTATAAGGAGAGCCACTCAGCGTGGTCTTAGGAAGTGATCAGCTGAATTAGTTGAGATATGTTTTAATTCTCCTTCGGAAAATTTTTTCTGTTTTTTGTGACCCTTTAATATGTACTTTTCTAATACAAAAGAATTGATGGTTCGGGGAGGGGGGAATTTAGCAGTGAAAATGGACTAACAGGGCATTATGTGCCACAGAAGAGGATGGGGGGTAACCACAGCTGCGCATAGTTGCTATCTGTTGATAGCTTTGATATTAAAGGATGCTGTCACATGTTGGTGCTTTGTACTTCATATATTCAAGTTGTTTCTTTGTGTAAGTGCTGTGGTTGGTGAGGTTACAGATTTATTTAGGGACAAAGTCATTTACAACTCTAAAGGATATACAATTCTTGACAGGGTTACTTCGAATAGGGTTGAGGTATTATGGTTATGGGGAATTTGTGGGTAATAGGGAAGGGGGGTATGGGATTATGACAACAGGGTTGTCTGCCACCAAGAAAACAAGGATTACATTTTATTTGGGTAGTTGCTATTGGTTGCATATCTATAGAGCTTACGTCTTCCTATTATATTACGTTAATGTATATGACGGGGCTTAAATATTGTTCCTGGAATACAAAAGAGGTGCAAACCCTGGCTAAATGGACTAAAGTCCTACTTCATCTTAAAACTCTGCAAATTGATGTAGCCTTTTTGCAAGAGACACATCTTAAGCCTGCATGTATTCACTATTTCCATAGAAACAGGGTGGGTCAGGTATATGGGACTGGCAAAGACTCCAAGAGAGGAGGAGTAGTTATCCTAATTGCTCGCAGGGTTCCCTTCCAGCTTCTACAAGAAGTTGCAGATCCTGAAGGCAGATTTATTATTGTGAGGGGCCTGTTGGTTCATACAGAGGTTATATTGGGTTCAGTTTACGGACCCAACTCAGATGATCCCGAATTCTTTGCTTCTCTAATGATTACACTCTCTCCTTGGTCCAAGCTCCCAATACTTCTCGGTGGAGACTGGAACCTGGTGCTTTCAAATACACTGGATAGGTCTGGTCGAACTAGGCAAAGGCTTTCTTCTGGCCAAAAAGCTATACATGAGTTAATGCTTTCTCTGGGTCTTGCTGACCCTTGGAGGCTTATGCATCCTGAAGACAAGGAATACTCATTTCACTCCCTTCTGCACAACACTTTTTCCCGCATAGATTTTTTTCTTTTGACAGTAGACCATTTTCCAGGGGTCTCCATAGTATACTATTCATCTAAGGCTATCTCGAATCACCGGGTGGTCAATCTCCAATTAAATTTTTTACCAAATGCATACAGAGACAGAATCTGGAAGCTTAATAATCAGCTTTTAAAGATGGATGAGTATGTTCATACAATTCAAAATTTCATTAATATTTACATGGAGCTAAACACCTCATCCATGCCCAAAAAAGACTTTCTATGGGGATCCCTGAAATGTGCATTAAGGGGAGAACTAATCCGCTTGGCGACTAAACGTAAGATACAAAAGACCACTGCTCTGTCCCCAAAATTGGGCCAGATAACAGAGTTAGAGAAATCCCTCTCTCCCTCCTCTTCAGTGGAAGACTGGACCAAACTTGAATATCTTCGTGCCCAATATAATAAGTTATTAGTGGAAAAAGCAGAGTTCCTGCTGCTTCATTCCAAAACTACGTATTTTGACCAAGGTGAGAGGGCAGGGAAACTCTCAGCTTTGCAATTGTGCGCTCAATTAGCTGACAGAATAATCCCCTTTATCTATTCTTCCTCAGGTGAGCTTCTCAATTCTCCCCCAGATATTGTGAATGACTTTTGTGAGTACTTCCAGAAACTATATTCTGCCCCGACAATCGACCACCTCTCCCAACAACTACAGCTGTTCCTCCAAGACATAAACCTTCCAGTGTTAACCGAATCCCAGATTGATAAACTAAAAAGCTCTATTACCTTATCAGAGATCTGTGAAGTTATTGACTCCTTCCCCGCAGATAAGTCCCCTGGGCCTGACGGATTTACAACCAACTTTTATAAGGTGCTAAAGGAAACCATAGCTCCTATACTATTGGAGACATTCCACTATATATTTGAGAATGGGCTATCGGATACTTCCTTGTCTCTCGCCACCATTGTGGTACTCCCGAAACCTAACAAAGACCCCCTACGAATAAGTAACTATAGGCCCATTTCCCTCATTAATGTAGATCTTAAAATCCTTGCTAAAATTCTTTCCTCCAGACTTAGCCAAGTATGGGAACATCTTATTAGTACAGAACAAGTTGGGTTTATCAAAAACAGATTTTCCTCAGATCATCTCCGGAAACTAGCCTATCTTTTTTCTGCATCCAGGGACTCAGATACACCGGCAGCTCTCATATCCCTGGATGCAGAAAAAGCTTTCGATAGGGTGTTGTGGGAATAATTTTTCCTGTTACTTCCCAAATATCATATACCCCAGGAATTTATTCAATGGATCAAAACAATTTACACAGCACTGACTGCTCAAATCCAATGTAATGGTGTTTTGTCTAACCCCTTTACCTTGTCACAAGGTACTCGTCAGGGATGCCCCTTCTCTCCTTATCTTTTTAACCTTTACTTAGAACCTCTTATTAGAAAAATTAACCTCTCTCCGCTTGTAATAGGCATACAAATAGGGCATCAGGAATATAAAATATCGGCATACGCAGATGACTTATTGCTACATATTTCTAATCCTGCTCAATCCCTCCCTGCAGTATTCCAAATTATAGCACAATTTGAGTTTTTCTCAAATTATAAGTTAAACCTGACAAAAACAGAATTTCTTCCCCTTAACAAATACACTATGAAGGCTGATGTTGCTCATATGGGTTTACAATGGAATCCCGCTAAACTGAAATATCTTGGGATTTACCTCCATCCTTCTTCAAAAGTCATGAAGCAACTTAATTTAGAAGACCTCATTAACACTTTAACAGAAGACTTCAAGAGTTGGTCAAAATTGCCATTAACCTTGTGGGGGCATATGAGCATCATCAAAATGAACGTGCTACCACGTCTACTATACCCTTTACAAATGCTTAACCAGGCTCTCCCACACTCATGGTTTTCTCAGGTCCATGGCATTCTTAGTAAATTTATATGGCAGGGCAAAAAAGTCTGAAGAAGCTATCTTAAATTAACTAGATGAAAACTAGACGGTGGTCTCCAAGCCCCAAATTTTTATATATACTATTTAGCAATTCACCTGGCTAGAATTCATCACTGGTTACAGCCTACACAATGGGCTGGTTATCTGCCTCTTTGGGTTAGGATTGAGCAGGATCTCTGTGAACCATTCGGCTTGGACCCGAAGGTTCTACCCTTTATCCCCCCAAAAAAGCTTCCAAAACCTTTGCAGACCACTCCTCTAAACTCCTTAATCCAGGCGCAACAGCAGTTAAGTGTTCTTCTCGAGACGGATAGGTATAGGGATATAGCACAGTCTCTGTTCCATAATCCTAATTTGTTAATTGCTGGCAAACCCATTAAAACTCAGTCCTTCTGGCCACAAATAGGTATAGAGAGGGTGGAGCAGTTAGTGAGAGAACAAAAAATGATTTCTTTTAAGGAAGGTTGTTCCCTTTTTAAATGGGAAAACATTTCTATTTTTAAATACCTCCAGTTATCTCACATGTTGATGCAGTATTTTGGGACAGGAACTTGGTCTAGTTCTTTGATTAGTATATTACTTCCATATCTGAAGGCTGTCTCGTCCTCCCATTTAATATCCTACTCCTATAATTTTATTCTAAAGACAGTGACCACTTCAGATAATCGAAGAATTTACCAATGGGATAATGCCACTCAGGTACCCTCTAGTCCCAGGGACTGGTCCTCAATTTGGGCTCATCTATATAAATATATTAAATGGGACAGATATAGATATATGCAGTTTTGCATTATTCATAATCTATATTATACTCCCTCCAAATTACATCAAATAGGTATTCTATCTACAAATCAATGTTCTAAATGTCACCAAGCTTTTGCAGATCTAATTCATATGCAATTTCCTGTGAAAAGATTTCTCCCTTTTGGCGTAGCATCGCAAACAGGTTGGACCCATTATTAGCTCTGTCAAGTAGTTTTAATATGGAAAATGGTCTCATAGGTGATTATACATCAATACCAGGGGGTAATCAGAGACCCCACATGGCATTAATTTCAGCTTGTGCCAAAAAAATTATACTAAGACACTGGTTAGATTCAACTACCCCTAATTATCTGGAATGGTTCAAAGAAATGATGTTTGCCTTGCCGAGTCTACTATAGCTAGACTGTCAAATTGTATGGGCAAATACAAAAAAAGATGGGAACCTCTTTACACCCTTCTCTCTATTAATTAGTTTTTGACTTTTCAAATCTAATCCCCCTTCCCCTCCTTCTTGAGGAGAACTCTGGGACACTGGCCCACTAAGAATTTTAACTTCAGTTGTCTTCTTTGCTTTACTCTGCAGTTTCTGAATTCGTATCCCCATCTGGCCTTTTTTTATTTTTTGAAGGCAACCATAATCATATGTAATAGACATTGGTGGCAGACTAGGTCAGGTGGGTTATGGGTGGGTGGCGGAAGGGGGTTTATGAGCAAGCAAACATTCAAATAGCCGACATTCCTTCTTTTCTTTTTTTTTAAACTCCTAGTCAGGATAGAGGTGACATATGTATTAAAGTATTGGAATTTGCCTCTTCTTTTTATGTTAAAAATCTGTACTCTTTATGTAACAGATATTCATAATTTTTGTTTTGTTGTGATTGTTGTTAAATAGCTTGCTTGCCAAAAGACAATAAAGCATATTAAATCAACAACCCCTGTGCGGATTGTGGTGCCACTCTGTCTCCTAGATGACCTATAGTGCCTTCTGTCCTCCCTATTTACCCTTTAGTTCTTTAGCTTTGATCCCTTCCCTTGTTTAGAAAGCTACTCCACCTCCTTTTTTACCCTACCTGTCCCTTCTGTAGATTTTGTGTACCCTGGTATATTGACATCCCAGTCATGGTTCTCCATGTGCCATGTTTCTGTGACTGCCATGATATCCAGGTGTCCCTCTTCCATCAGGGCCATTAACTAAGGAAGCTTGTTACCCAGATTGCTGACATTGGTACTCGTTGCCCTCCATTTAATGTTGGCATTACCCTTTTTAGACCCATCCCTGACCTTATTGCCTTTGTCTTTTTTTCCATTTACCCTGTCCTGCCGTCTGTCGAACTCTGTACCTTGGTGTTTTACCTTACTAACTACCATGTTTTGTTGGGGAGGCTTGGAATTTCCTGCTTCCCATCAGCACCTCCCTCATTGGCTAGTTTAAAAGCTTGCCAATGAAGCATTTAAACCTATCACCTAGGAGCTTGGTTCCCTTCCTGGACAGATGCAGACCATTGTGCCTGTACAGACCCACATCTCTCCAGGTGGACTCCCAGTCCCCAGTGAAGCCAAAACCCTGTGCTCTGCACTAGTCTTTCAACCATTTATTGAACTGCATGGTGTGGAGTACCCTAGCCTCACCCATGCCATAGACAGGCAACAACTCTTAGAAGGTTACCGTGTGTGCTACCTGTCTGAGGCCCCTCCCCAACTCCACAAACCCCTCCTGCACTGCACTGATCCCATACCCACTTAGGTCATTTGTCCCAAGGTGGACAATGATGTCTAGATCCCTCTCCCATGATGCTGCTCCTGCAATCCTGAGGATTCACTTCCTGTCCCTCCAAGCCATGGAACCAAGCAGGCACCTTACCTCCCTCTCCCCTCCCTTCCCCAGTTCTACCACAGAGATTTCTGGGATTTTGCTGTTAATACCATAGATTTGTTAAAAACTATACTAAAGTAGTGTGCCGTCTTCTAAATCTGACTCAAGGGTACCCACCCACTCATAGAAAAAGTTTAAAAAAGTCACTAACAGAGACTGGCAAAACCTATTTCAAACCTCACAAACCTTTTGGTCATAGATGGTTCTTTTTAATGTGATTCTATCTTTGAAGAAATTATCTACTGGTTGACCCGTGCTCCTGTGTTGGCATATGCTGATTCTATCGAACCAGGTGTGCTTCACACAGATGCCAGCCTAAGTGGTCTGGGAGCTATGCTTAATCAAGAGTACCCTGAGAGGTTGTGCCTAGTAACTTTTGCCAGCAGGAGTCTGACAGTCTCAGAAAAAAACTACTGAGTACACAAACTAGAATTTCTAGCACTCAGGTGGGCCATAGTAGAATAATTCCATGAATATTTATATGGAGCCAAAATCCTGGTAAAAACTGATAATAGCCCATTAACTTATGTCCAAACTTTAGCTAGATTAGATACCACAGGACACAGATGGCTCTTAGCTCTGTCTACTCATGATTATGCCATATAATATCACCCAAGTCTGAACCATATTGATGCCGATGCCCTTTCTCGTAGTCCTGCTTCAGATCCAAAATGGGTACGCATTCCTGAACAATCAGTAAAAGCTTTGTGCCAAAAGTTTGAAGAAGATGAGCCTTCACCTGTAGAGAATGTTGACTGCCCTGTGGATTGTCTTGGACCACCTGACACCTGTGTACCAATAGCCTAATGTAACCTAGCTGCTGTAGATCTAAGTTCTTTGCCTCAATGAACTAAAGCCAACATACAAAGAGAACAGAGTTGTGATCCAATGCTAAAAAGAATCATTACTGCTTTAAAGAAGGGAGCCCATGTCTCTAAATGGTGGTCCACTGACCCTACTACTGCACTACTGCTGCAGGAATGGTCTAAACTCAAGTTGCATTAACAACTGTTGTATAGAGAACTAACTGATAACCAGGGGAACTTGTCAAATGACAACTAGTGCTGCCTTCCAAGCTTAAGACAGTTGTACTCAAAGCATTACTCAGTGATTTGGGACATTTGGGGAGGGAGAGAACTCTGGATTTGGCCTGATCAGATTTTTATTGGCCTAGAATTGGTATAGATATTGAACAGTATTGCAAAGCTTGCATGCCGAGCCTCAAAAAGCCGCTCCTTTGGTCAACATAGTAACTAGTGCTCTGATGGAACTTGTTTGCATAGACTTTCTTAGTCTGAAGCCAGATTCAAAAAACATCTCAGATGTGTTGGTGGTTACTGATCATTTTACAAGATATGCTCAGGCCTATCCTACCAAGGACCAAAGGGCATCCACAGTTGCAAAGGTTTTAGTGGAGAAATTCTTTGTGCATTATGGTGTGCCCAAATGCATTCATTCTGACCAAGGCTGTGACTTTAAAAGTTGACTAATTAAAGAACTGTTATCTCTTTGGGGCATCAGAAAATCCAGAACTACCCCACACCATCCACAGGGTGATCCCCAACCAGAGAGATTTAACCGCACCTTGCTTGAGATGCTGGGCACACTTGAGCCTAAAGACAAGAGTAAGTGGAGCCAACAGATTAGTGCTTTGATTCATGCCTATTTTTGTACAAAAAATGATGCCACTGGTTTCTCTCTGTATAGTCTCATGTTTGGAAGAGAAGCTCATCTGCCTCAAGATGTTGGTTTTGGTGTTCCTCCTGAAGGTACCAGGTCTGAAATTTATCTACAGTATGTCAAAACGGTAAAAGAACAGCTAAATCATGTTACCAACTAGCAAACACAATGGCTACAAAGAGAAATCTAGCAAATAAAGCCCACAATGACAAGTGAGTTAAAGCCCAAGAACTCTAACTAGGCGACCATGTGCTAATGCATAATCTTGGATTCCAAGACAAACATAAAATAGCTGATCATTGGGGCCACACCCCCTATGTTGCAATTGCCAAACTGGATGAGCTGCCAGGCTACAAGGTGTGACCAGAATGAGACACTCGTGTCACCAAAACCATTCATAGAAATCACCTTCTGCCCATTGGTCAACTAGTGCTAAATGAAGTTCAAGAATCTGAAGCTCCAAGATGCCCTGTGACCAGGTCTGTTACCAAGAACAAGCAGCAAAATCAGCAAGCCTCTGCTACCCAGCCTACTATTCCTGTCAGTGCTGCCACTAACCTTGATGACACTAATTCTAAAAGTGAGGATGGAGAGTTCTGTACTGTTTAGTATCTGACACCTGAACTTGCCAAATTGTCTCAGGGATTACCTTCTTCTCCTCCATGTAATTCCTCTGAAAATCCAGTGGTTTCAAATGATTCTAATCTATCTGTTATGACTGAACTTCCAGATAGTGATGTAAATGGCATAAATTCTGAAATCAGTGACTTTCTCTGTCTTGTGGAGTTAAGTGAACCAAGTGTTGAACCAAGTGATCACCCCCAGTGAATTTGAAAGTGCATTTGCGCTAGATGGATTGAAATAATTTGTTTCATTCAAGTGAGAGTGTTGCTGTCCCTGAAACTGACAGATGTGTAATAGATTATTCAGAGTTTGTGGATATAGCCTTTATGGATAAGGATGAGCCTAAAGAGCCTGAAAGTGATAGTAACAACCAAGAAAGTGCAGTGGTACCCATTTCTGTGGAAGCTGTTTTGTTTGTGGACAATGAACTAGGACTGATCACCCCGAATGCTGAAGAGGAAGTGCCAGTGCTAGACTTGCCATGTAGCTCAGAAAGAACTGTAAAACCTGTATTAAAGCTCATGTATGACACTCCAGGAAATCCTGTTAATCTGCCTAAGAATGTTATACAGAAAGGAGTACATGTTGCCCCAAATTCCTTGCCAACGATTGTGTTCACTGCCTCCAACAAAAGAAAAACCTCCACCTAGTATAGAAGGGTCTGTATGGGTAGAAAAAGGAGAAGCATATGAAAAGCACTCGTAAACTATGTTAGCTGATTTAACTAAAATGTGATTGTAAACTGCTTGATGTATGCCATGTGAATTTAAAATGTTATGACGTTGTCTTTAAGTCATTACAGAACATCTGACATCTAAGTAAGACTAATGTTGTAGCATGCTATATTGTACATA
This sequence comes from Neoceratodus forsteri, assembly GCA_016271365.2. Classification (NCBI taxonomy): domain Eukaryota; kingdom Metazoa; phylum Chordata; order Ceratodontiformes; family Ceratodontidae; genus Neoceratodus; species Neoceratodus forsteri. Next base: position 1,695,381,227 of record CM057449.1, on the reverse strand, counting down.
GTTATTTTGCGTCTGGTCAGTCTTTATACATAGCAGACTTGGTACATAGTAGAATGCTATTATTGTGGTTGCCAAGTTTATTATGGACTTGGTATGGATGCCAAGCTTTCCTAGGCAGGGGAGAGTATAAACCCCCCACACAAAAAAAATGGTGGGGCTTACCTTAATTTGTCTCCCTGGGTGCTGCTGTTACCCTCCGCCTGGCCATGTTCCCAAACTCTGTTCTGCCTTTTGAACCTGGCTAATATCCAGCACAAAGTGTAAATCCATTGTAAAGTATTGCTGCATCCTTGGTTCCTGTGTGAACATGTGAATGAATGCCATTGCACTGTAGCTTTAAAAGGCTCAGCCCTGTATATACTGTGCATGGCCTGTGCTGGGTATGAGTGAAACAAAGCTCATGACCAGCCAGAGAATGCCCTACAGACTCCACTCTGCAGTTGCTTAGAAGTGCAGAGGGAGCCCTTCCAAATGCCGTAACTATTTATTTCTAAAACTAAACTGCTGTAGTTAAAATTAACTTTAAAGTTTGGACTGTTTACTTTCTGCACTGTAGCAGCCATGTTTGGTACTTTGACCCTGCTTTCTGGCCAATGGGAATTCAAGGGTTCATAATGGGTTTCTTCTGCTATGGCTGCTGGGAGAAACAGTGAACTGTGTGGTGGGCACCTATTTTAGCACTAGGAATATGACTGACAGCCTCATCATCTGATTAGATTACAGGGCTATATTTTCTTCAGTTTAGAGGGACAGTTGAACTGGGGCAGTTACTAGAGTGTTTCCAACAGGGAAGGAAGCTCTGTGTTTAGCTCTGGGAGGAAATGAAGAGGCCTGCTTGCTTCTCTACCATCATACTGCCCAAAGTGGGTTGTTTTGAACTGCAAAATCTGCAGAAAAATCCTGTAAGCTACCAAAACCAAAAGGGAGTGGGATTTCTGCCCAAAACTGAAATTTCTTTCTGAACTGCATTAGAGGCTGTTTTGTGAGAAGAAAAGCTAAACTAAAAAGCTGAACTACTGCAAAGTAAGAATTCTGCCTGAGACTGCTGTTTGAATTTAAAGTCTGCTGCTGCAGAATTGTCTCCTGCCTAATAGTCAAAGGAGGAGACTGGAAGACAGTTGTGCCAGCCTACTGCCAGAAACATCAACCTGCAAAATGGGTAAGCTGCATGGCCTATTTGAAAATGCATCAGAGACTGAATTAATTATGCAGAGCTCATGTATTGAGAGGCTTAAGAGACTGTTGCTACAATCTGAATTTGAATTTGAACTGTCTGAAGACCAGATCAGGGAGTCAGCTCCCACTGCAATGCTCAGTGTGAGTTTGCGGCCACCTCGGGGAATATGCCTAGAAGTGGGGTGAGTTGTGTTAGCCCTGGTCCCTGTATGCTTGTCCTGTTCCAGAAGGACAGAAGACTGCAGACCGCAGCAAAGAGTCAGAGGATTGAATCCTGCTCCAGCACAAATCAGCTGAGATCATTACCAGCTCAAGAAGCCACGGTACCGTGAGTAAAAATCAGGGCCTGTCCCTGCAACCAACGGTAAAGCTGTCTGCCAAGCTTGTTTTGTTCCTCAATTGTCAGCTTGCTGTTTAACTGTTGTGCAGGCCATTGGGCCTGGGAATTACAAGTTGCTTGTGGTTTATCATTAGTCTAAGCTTTCAGGGCTACTGCATTTGTTGTTGGTTGATTGTTTGGTCAGATGTCTCCCAGGTACATCAGCGTGGAGAGACACTGACTGCATTGTTTAAATCATGCAGGAAGCAGGAGAAAACATCACTGTCCTGGTACACATAGGGACTAACAATCTCGCTAGCTGGTCAGTTGTGGAGACCAAGGAACACCTGACCAGGCTGGGAGACAAACTGTGATCCATTTCTTCTGACACCTCCTTCTCTGAGATCCTGCCAGTCTGGGAGAGGGGGCAGATGGACAGAAGGTCAGAGAAGGGAAGATAAGTTAGCTAAACATGTAGCTCAAGGACTGGAGCCAGAAAAAAAGGACACACATTTGTAGATTACTAGCAACAGTTTTGGGAGTGAAAGTTCTTTAAATTTGATGGACTGCATCTGACTAAGGAGGGAGTCAGTGAATTGTGGTAGAAGTTTGATGTCTTTGCAGAATATTTAAACTAGCAAATGAGGAGAGGGGGTGAGGGACCCGATACATCGAATGGGAAGAACACCCCTCCCCCCTCAGCTAGTGATCAAACAAGAGTTCAGCATGTTTGTAGCTTATTTGCATCACCAGGTAAGGAAAAAGGTCCAGCTCCCTGTATGACATACAGGGAAAACCCCGGACCTCACTCAACAACTAACGCACCAAAATCTGCCCAATGGAAAATCATGTACACAGATGCCCACAGTCTGGGAAACAAGAACCCAGACCTGGAGGCAACAATGACAGAGGCTAAGCTGGACATAGTAGCCATTAGCAAGACATGGTTAACAGTAACCAGACTTGGGAGACTTCAGAACCCGGCTATGTACTGTTCAGAACAGACCAAGGTACAAAAAGGGGGGGGAGGAGTGGCCCTTTATATCAATGAAAATATCAAAGCTGCAGAAATTCAGAATACACATAAGGGGCCAGAAGAACTGCCGATCACCCTGGAAACAGGAAATGGGACAGCCATATAAACTGGGGTTGTCTCCAGGCCTCCAGACCAGAGGGAAGACATAGACACATTACTGTTAGAAGACATACAAAACATGACAGCTAAAGGGGAGGTTCTGATAATGGGAGACTTCAACATGCAAGATACAGATTGGTCAATACCAGCAGAAACATCCGCCAGAACTAGACACATAGTGGATTCCCTGCAGGGGGAGGGCCTCAAACAACTAGTACAACAACCCAAAGAGACAGGGCTATCCTGGATCTAGAACTGACTAATGGGGAGAGGCTCACAGATCTCCAGGTAGGAGGTCACCTGGGGGCCAGTGATCATCACATGGTATGGTTCAATTTGGCCACTAGAACTAAAACATCCCATTCCAAGGCAAACATATGAGACTTCAAAGGCTCTGACTTTGATAAGATGGTCAACAGAGTTAAGCTAGCCCTGGCAAGAAGAAATACAGGTGAGAAAGTACAGGCAAAGAGTAAGGATGCAATACTTGAAGCAACATCCCACTGTGGTAGGGAGAAAGGCAAGAGCAAAAGAAGGAGGAAACCACTTTGGTTCTCAAAAACAGTAGCAGAAAAGATCAGAGCCAAAAGGTTGGCCTTCAGAAAATATAAGAGAATGCACAAGGATGAGGATAGGGAGGCATACCAAACTTCCATAAGGGAAGCAGGGAAGGCAGTAAGGCAAGCAAAGGCCCAAACTGAGGAAACACTAGCACAAACAGTAAAATAAGGTGATAAGACTTTCTATAGATACATTAGTGAAAGGAGAAAGTCCAGAGGGGATATTGCTAAGATCAAAGGGGATAAGGGGGAGTGTGTGGAGGAGGACAAAGGAAAAGCATCTATCCTAAATAGATACTTCTGCTCAGTATTTACTGAGGAGAAGGAAGGGCAGGGCCCACAGCTCAGCACCATGGACACAGGGGGGAAGGAGGTGTGCACAAGTCCCTTCACAAAAGAAAGGGTCCTACAAGAGCTTGCTAAGCTCAGGGTGGACAAGGCAATGGGACCTGATGGCATACATCCCAGGGTACTAAAGGAGCTAAGGGAGGAACTAGCAGAGCCATTATCAGAACTGTTTAGTGAGTCTCTGAGCACAGTAGAGGTCCCAGAAGACTAGAGAAGGGCTCATCTGATCCTGCTCCACAACAGTGGCAGCAGGAAGGAGGCAGGAAACTACAGACCAGTCAGTCTTACCTTAGTAGTGGGCAAGATTATGGAGGCACTCCTTAAGAAAAGGATAGTGCAACACCTGGAATTCATAGGAGCACAGGATCCAAGACAACATGGGTTTATAACAGGAAGGTCTTGTCAAACTAATCTCATAGATTTCTTTGACTGGGTAACCAGATTGGTGGACCAAGGGGGTGCTGCTGATGTCACCTACCTTGACTTCAGCAAACTTTTCGTTACTGTTCCACATAGAAGATTGATTAATAAGCTGGGTAGGCTCAGGGTGGGTCAGAAGTTGGTCAACTGGGTGTCAAACTGGTTGGTGGGCAGAAAACAGAGATTGGTGGTAAATGTTATACAGTCAGAAGAGATGCAAGTCACAAGTGGGGTACCTCAGGGATCAGTCCTGGAGCCAGTCCTCTTCAATAGCTTCATCAGTGACATTGCAGATGGACTGGAGGGTAAGGTTTGTCTGTTTGCAGATGACACCAAGATCTGCAATAGAGTAGATGATCCAGATGGGGTGGGCAGAATGAGAAGAGATCTGGATAAACTAGCAAAATGGTAGGAAGAATGGCAACTGGGTTTTTTTTTTATTTAGTTGTTTAACCAGGAGTAGCACACTAAGCTGAAAGCTTTTTTACAGGAGCGACCTGGGAGCACAGGGAAATTAAGCGACTTGCTCAGAGTCACACAGTATGCAAGTGGAAGCTGTGGGATTCAAACCCCGGTCTGGGCTGCTGGATGTCACCAGATTTGCAGCTCAGAGCCTTAAGCCACTGCACTATACTGCCTCCCAGGTTTAATACAAAGAAGTGCAAGATCATGCACATAGGGAAGAGAAATCCTGAAGCTACCTATAGGCTGGGAAGGGAGTTGCTGGCAATCACAAGGGAAGAAAGAGACTTGGGCATAATCATCACAGATGACCTGAAATCACCCAAGCAGACCACTAAAGCAGTAGGTAAGGCTAGAGGGATGTTGGGGTGTATTAGTAGGGGTATCACAAGTTGTAAGAGGGAGGTAATAATCCCTCTTTACAAGACATTGGTTAGGCACAATCTGGAGTATTGCGTGCAGTACTGGAGGCTGCATCTGCACAAGGACATTAACAAAATGGATGCAGTCCAGAGAACAGTGACCAAAATGGTGTAGGGACTGCATCAGAAAACATATGAGGACAGAGTAACTGAGCTCAATATGTATAAACCTCGAGCAAAGGAGGGAGAGAGGTGATATGATCGAAACATTCATACATCTTAAGGGCATTAACAAGGTGAAAGAGTCTAACATGTTTCAATATAGGAAAAATAGCAGGACAAGAGGACACAGCATGGGCGGCCCGGTGGCGCTGAGGGTTGAGGCGCTGGACGCTACACCTCACGCCAAGCCAGTGACCTGGGTTCGGGAACGAACTCGGGTAGCCGAGGGGTTGGCAGGGGAGGGAGAGGATGGAGCATTCAGAAGACAGCTTTCCTCTCCCTGTGGAAGGTTTCGGGGTCACTTGGTGCCCTAGTGACCCCCGATGGAGATCGGGGGTAGCACAGGAGCACAAGCCAACGTAAGGGGAGGAGTGTGGCAGACGTCAGCAGGGTAGCTATGTGCAGACGTCATTGCATGCTGCACTCCTAGGTGGAAACCTCACAGAAAAACACCTGCCAGGACTGTGGAGATGATGGGGACTCCAGGGGCAGGTCTCACATCCCATCGTCGGCCCACCTACTTGGGAGGACTCCAGGCTGACCTGGCTGCCAGGCGAGGCTTCTCTAATTACAGATAGGCCATTAGGGGAGAATGGACCCATCCCGGGGGGTGATCCGGGAAGCTAGGTCTGCCTGGGCAGTTGGGAGAGTCTCTCTCTCTCTCTTTCTGAGAATTGGCTTCAATCAGGGAGTAGAAGATTAGTCATGAGAGCACCCTGGAAGGATGCCCGGCCATGGGGGAGAATAAATAAAGGATACAAAAAAAAAAAAAAGAGGACACAGTGTGAGATTAGAGGGAGGCCGATTAAGGGGTAATGTGAGGAAGTTCTTTTTCACAGAAAGGTTGGTGGATGCATGGGATGGCCTACCTCAGGAAGTGGTGGATATGAATACAGTGTGGGGCTTCAAACACGCATGGGATAGGCATAAGGGAGCAATACAGATGAGTATGAATAGATAGGCCATTGACAGAGTAAAGGCCTATGGTACATTCACAAGGTACAAAAAATGGGCAGCCTGGATGGGCCTTGCAGTCCTTATCTGCCGTCAACTTCTATGTCTCTATGTTTAAAAGTTTGCTTTTGATTCTACAGAATGGTTAAAGTATTACATTAAAATCTGTTTGCTCAAGGGCCCCAACATCGGCCAACCAGCCTCAACGTGCCAGGCCTGCAGCTGCTAAATTCTTGGTAGCCAATGACTTTAACTGGATTGTCTGGGGGGGGCTTAATGTGTTATTTGAATGCTTTGTCAAACCAAAAGAGTGCCTTTAAATTTGCTTTTGATTTACATCCCCTTACCTTTGTTTAACTTCCCAAATAAACAAGATTTGTTGTTTGAATGTTAACACTGTCCATGAGCATATTATTACCAAGTGCCAGTTTATTGTGGGAAACTAAAAGGTGCATTGTTGTTGTTGAAAATCATTCCTTACAGGTGCACAGGGTATGTTCCAGAAGCCAGAACCCTGTTGGTAAGTGTGGTCACTATGAGCATATCATTTGCTCTCACTAATAATTGTACCATTGAATGCAAAGTAAAGAAGTTTATGTTAATCCATGTGTAGGACCACTGGTTGGGGCAGTGGGTAGGCACAACATCCAAGAGGGTTGTGCTAGCTTGTCATCAGGCCCACTTAAAAGTTACTCTGCGTGGAGGCACCATGCAGATAGTTCTACTGTTGGTATTGAGCCCCTTTTAACATCCAAACCAGAACCCAGGCCCCTCAACCTGTATTGTGGGCTGCAGGCAAGGGTAGTAGCCCGTTGTGACACAGCATCCAGGTTACACTTATAGGGCATATTTCTTGAAGGCTTAAGAAACTGCAGTTGTAGTAATCATTTGAAAAAAAAACTGACACAGGGTTGGGTGAAGTTGTAGTGCATGAGTTTCCAGAATGTTCAGAGACATGGTAATGTACTTTAGAATGTGGCAGGAGCTGGCTTTGGAAGGCAGCACTGAACAAAGCTATGGAATGTTAAGGTAATGCGCAATTTCAGAATGCTGAGGGGGCATGCAGTCTCGAAATGTGGCAGGGATTGCGCAATCTCAAAATATGGTGGGGACACAGCCTCAGAATGCAACAGGGACACACTTCTAGGAATTGGGCAGGTGGTGACAATTTCAGAATATAGTGGGGATACACACTGTCAGAATGTGGCAGGACACACAATTTTATTCTTAAAATGCTTATCTCTTCCACATTACAGAATTGTATGCACCCACCATATTTCAAAATTTTGCATCGTGTCCCCACCACATTCCAGTGTTGTGTGCCCCTGCCACATTCTGACTTTGTGCGTTCCTGCCACATTGTAAAAGTGCACATCCCTACAACATTCCAAAACTGCACATCTCCATCATATGCCAAAGATATATGCCAATGTCACTTTGTGAAATTGTGTCACAACTAAATTTCAAAATTGTGTCACTGCCACATTCTGTAATTGTGTATCCCCACTGCATTCCAAAATTGTGCATACCCTTCACACTCAAAAAATGCATTTCCCTGCCGTGCTCCAAAATTATGCATCCACCACATTGCAAAAATGTGTATCCCTACCACATTCTGTAATTGCATGTGGCCACCACATTTTGAAACTTTCCCTGCCACATTTTGAGATTTTGTGTCCAAGCCACATTATGAGATTGCACGTTGCCACTGCAATCTGAAATCAAGCATCCCCACCATTCTGAAACTATGCATCACCTCCACATGCCAGCATTACACATTCATGACACATTATGAAACTGCATATCACTGCCACATTCCACAACTATGTGGCCCCTGCATTTTGAATTGTCCATCTCTAGAACAGTCTAAAAATTATGACACTGCCACATTTTGAATTTCAGCATCCCTGCCACATTCCAGAATTGTGTGTCCCACTACTTTCTCAGATAGTGTCATTGCTGCATTCCACAATTGCAAGCCGGTGGCATTCTGAAATCTCAACCCTACAATATTCTTGTCAGTGCTGAATGTTTGCTTGCAGTGTCAGGACAACTCTGAAAAACATAATGTCTAGACAAAATTTAGTTTATATTTCATCCCTTTTTTGTAATTGTTGCCCTTATTTGTTTATTACTAAGGACATTTGCATGGAGGCAAGATCTCTGCCCTATTTGCTTTGTCTGCTTGTTCACTTCATTCTGCATATGACATCCCAATCTGTTGCTGTGGAGAAAAGTATGCTGTTATAAACAGATAATTATAATGTCATCTGTAGTTAAGAAGTCAAAGCTAATAAAGTCCATGGGACAGTAATCTTTTTTTAAGTCGCTTACCTCAGTAATAAGAACAAGCATTTGTCAATGCCAAATGTTGCTTGCTTCTATGTGCTGTTTAGGAATTTGGAAGTCATTGGAGTGCAAATATTGAAAATTCGGGAACTTACGAGCGTGCGTAGGAACTGCAATCGCTAAATGAAACAGTCATTTTAGGAATTTTTCACCAAATTTTCAACATAGCCATTTTAAGACCTCTGCTCATGAACAGTGTCACTGTGATTTTCTTAATGTGTCTCGTACATTGATTTCGCACACCGACTGCGCCATTGTGCGCTACATTGACGGAAACACGCTTTTGGTGAGATGTGAAAATGACAGCTGTACTGCTCATAAGGAGGTGTGTTAAAATGGCAATGTTGAAAATCTGGAGTGAAAATATTGAAATTTTTAGAAACTTACAGCGTGGCGAGAACCAAGTAACGCACGCCAGAAACAGTCATTTTTAGGAATTTTTTCACCAAATTTTCAACATAGCCATTTTAAGACCTCTGCTCATGAACAGTGTCACTGTGATTTTCTTAATGTGTCCCGTACATTGATTTCTCACACCGACTGCGCCATTGTGGGCTTCATGGACGGAAACACATTTTGGGTGAGATGTGAAAAATGACAGCTGTACTGCTCATAAGAAGGTGTGGTAAAATGGCAATGTTGAAAATCTGGAGTGAAAATATTGAAAATTCGTGAACTTACGTGCAAGGGAACTTTGCAACGACGCCAGAAACAGTCATTTTAGAAGTTTTCACCAAATTAAAATAGGCTTTTGAGAGCCCACCTTATGAACACTGGCAGTGTCGTTTCATTAATCATTCTGGAAAGGTGATTTTGCAGTGGCTGTGAAATCACTCCTTCGGGCCTGAGTAACACCATGACAGTGCAAGAATTCATGAGGAGGGGTCCCAAACCCATGTTGAAAATTTGGTGCAAAAATTCCAAAAATGCCTGAGATATGCAACAAAGTTGAAAAACCCTATCTATCCCATTATACAGCTTACTGGCATTTCCCTCAGTTCGCGGTCGGCTTTGAAGAGTACAGGCGTGTTCGGCCCACGAAGATTGTGGTGCGGACTCGGAGAGTAAGTAAATTGAGGTGTGGGGAGGCAGGGTGCGCAGGTGGGTGGAGTGCGGGTTGTGGGGGCAGGAGACTGCGTGGGACCGTTTTTTTCTTTACAGGTTTTTTTTTTTTTTTAAATGATGATGCAGGATGTTTGCCACACTGGGGTGGGCTTCCAGCATGACAGAAGGATGGCTGGGGAGGGCATGGAGCCGACGGGGGATTGGGCACCCCCGTCGGCCATGGCATCTGTTGCCACGCTGGGGTGGGCTCCCATTGTGGCACCCTGTACTGGGGGAGGGAGAGACAGTGGAGCTGACGGGGGATTGGGCACCCCCGTCGGCCATAACATGATTTTGCCATGCTGGGGTGAGCTCCCAGCGTGGCACCTGGATGCTTTGGGGCGGAGGTGGCATGGAGCCGACGGGGGATTGGGCACCCCCATCGGCCGTACAATGAGGGAGAAGGCGCATGAGCACGCAGTGTGCATGCGTGCGCGCGCCTGTGTGTGTGGGAGGGGGGATAGCTCTGTTCACTCAAGCGGCGCTCTCCCTTTCAACTGTATGCCACTGCATTTTCAGCTTGTCATAGACAGCTGCAGCAGTGATTGGGGAACTGGGGCTGCACCTGCAAACACACTGACTGCATTGGAAGATGGGCTGACACACCTCCGAACACTTGGATGATGGCACTATGTTTCTTGCACATGCGTGCAAGCAACATAAAAAGGGGAAAGAATTGCAAAAATATAGTTATGGCTGAATGATACAGGGAGTAAAAGCACAGAACTGTAAACTAGTGGGTTGCAATCCCCTTCAGGGCTACAAACAATATTGTACAAGAAAATCTGAGCAACAGTAAACTTGTAGCTCGGTCAGTGGCATGGAGGGCTGAGGTGCTGGATGACTTACTTTGTGCCACACTGGTGACTGGGGTTCAAGAATGGACCAGGGTTGCTCTGGGGCTGGCAGGGAGAAGGCATATTTAGTGACCATCGATGGATCTCCTCCTTCAGGATAGCAGGACAGGGTGCACTGCTGCTTGGCTGCCAGTTAGTGGAGGGTAGGTGGCACAGCAGCAGTCACCAGAACTGAAAGTCAGAGGTGGGCATTGTAGACGTGCACCATCTTCATGATCTACATGTGTGCCATTGCACACTGCCGGCTCAGATTCAAGGGGAGTAGTGAGTGGAAAAGAACTCCTGTATGCAGGATGATGCTGTGCCCCTGAAGAAACTGCACCACCACCATCCATAGCACCCACTCACCCAATGAGGTAAGAAGTACAGTAGATGGGGTAAGTCTTGGATGTGGAGTGAAGGGGCTGGGCTTTGACAGCAGAAGGGGTCTGATAGGGAGGAACAGGAGGTTAAAGTCTATATGGAAAAAAATGATTGCAAAAATATAGGAACTATATACTGAATTGTGTCTAACTCTCACAGTTTTCAGAGTTATCCAACTGGTATCTGGGGCTCTTTAAAAGGAATATAAACAATATACAATTTAAACCAACTATTGTTGGTGTTTTCTGTTCATTATTGACATGCTGTTAACATATTTGAAGCTATTATGTTTGCATTCAGCATGCTGTTCCCAGCTCTATATACTGTTTCTAAATAGGTGCTGCCTACCTGTAACTAGGGAAAACACACACACACACACACACACACACACACACACACACAGAGCTCAGTCACTCACTGCAAGGCTTGAAGTTTATCTTCAAAGCCTGATGATGTCTGCTAGCTGGATAACTGGCAGAAACCCATTGTTATTGGTGGGGCTTTTGTCCTTTGAACTACAAAAAGTTTACACCCATTGGCCAGATAAACACTGTCATTGTCAGCATTGGCTTTTGAGAGGCAAGCCTATTGCATGTCTACATCCATTGGCTTATACAGTACACATCTACACAGCCTCTAAACAACAATAACAATATGCTAGCTTTGCGCATGCATGCAAGTAAAAGTAAAAATTGCACACAATTTTGGCAGTCTAAAGCTATGTTTGCCACTGCCACTGTATTCCTACCCCCCCACATCGCATTCTTCAGTTCCTTACATTTGCACATTATGGAAATGCCTGCACTATACCCACCCAGTGTCAGCTATCCTTTTTCAAATTTTTACTTCAACTGCAGTTTTATGCAACATGGGAGACATAAGTCCTACAATGTAGCTCGCAAGGAGAACTATGCTGTGAGATCTAGTTATGACATCATCAATAGCTCTTCTCTGAAACTGGCTGGTTTTTTTTTGGTTTTTTTTTAGGGACTATTTATTGCTGTCCTTCCGGCTGCCCCCTTCAGCCTGACCGCCCCCCCCAGCCCTGACATCCCGTAATTATCGGGGCTTACCTTATGCCCAGCCTGGAAGCTGAACCTGCAGAGTGTCAGGTGTCATCCTGCTGCCAGAGGGTCAATTTTTCCTCCATTTTCTCACAATTACTCTGGGGCCCCAGGAGCAGAGACACATTCATGTGGAGGCGCACATGTGTTCTACAGCCCTGGTGACAGCTCCTTCCACCCACCCATCAGCCTAGCGTGTGGTGCGTCCTCTGGCCTACGCTGACCTCTGGCCTCCACCATGAGGCAGTCAAGAGCCAAGGAATACCACCTTCCCTTCCTGGAGAGGAGAGCTGCCTCTCTGCAGCTCAACCCAGCTCCATGCCTTCCCCCACGGCTGACCTCCGACAGCCCATGCTCGTTCCTAAACATGGAACATCGGCTTGGCATGAGATAAGGCGTCCAGTGCCTTAGAAACTAGCTTCTTTGAACAGGCAGTGAAATTAGGGTTACAAAATAGCTTGTAGCTTTTGAAGAGACACTGTCAATCCCTTTAGGCCTCAAAGTGTCTCTAGTTTAAAAAACATATTTTGATTGCTCACATTCTGTGGAGACTGCTGATGTAACCGGTAGTTGGAATCTGATCCTTGTTTCCTTTTAAAAAGTGAAAAACAGACTGCCCACAATCAGCGCCAGATTTATACTAACACAAAAGATGCCTGTGTGTGGGGTTCTTGCATTCATGAGGCCCTTTAGTTAGATGTTTTTCTTTGCCCACATACACAGCATTTATTATTATTTTATTTTTTCGGTTAGGATGTTCCTGGAGTTAGTCCAGGACTCCTCCTTTCTCTGTGTTGGTGGGGGGAATCTACCATCTGTCCCTGATATGATATAATACACTGTGACTGGTTACCTCCCACAGTGCCCAAGTTATCAGCCAGTGAAACTTGTGAATCGGCATTCAGCAATGGCAACTGTGCAGAGTGATCATAAGGCAGTGACTTTTGGATTAGGCGCTATATGGTGGGTAACTATTTTTTGCTGGTATCTGAGTCCAAAGTTTCATGCATGCAGCACCATTGTGTGTTTGTCCAGGAGGGCCGGCCAGAGAAATGAGCATAGCAGAACTTGAAGCAGGCATGAATGAAAGGGAATGTAAAACAGAAAAAAGTGTAAAACAGAGCCCTGCCAGTGGTAGTGGCCTGGAATAGAGACTGAAGTAGGTTGAAGACTGAGAGGAAGGCAGGAGTATAACAGCATTGATCAGCAGTGGTCGGGACAGAGCTGAGGCAGAAGACAGCCCAACGTGTGGTGGGCAGGATGGCATGGTGATTGGTAACCAGGTGTCTTACTGCAAAAAAGGTACAGGCCACACACATCACATGACAGTTAAGACTGTCAGGTGTGGCCTGCCTGGGTCTTCTCTTAAGTTCTGCTGTTCGTCATAGTGGTAGTGGATGGTGGTAGTATAATTAAAGGCAGAAGTGAAGGTAGTGAGAGGACGACAATTCGCTCCTGTCTATTCACTCCCCACATTTTCACTCCTGACAACACGCTCCAAAGACAAATCACTCCTGGTGAAACTGGCTACAATGAAGATTCGATCCCTTGCCACGAACTCGCTCACTCCTATAACTAATTCACTCCCTTGCCACGAACTCGCTCATAGTGGTAGGTACAACAGCAGCATACTAGGTACAACAACATGTTAGAGAACTGTTAGACAATAAGAGTGAGTTAGAGTGTCTTATCATGTCAGGACATCACCATGTCAGGACTCCCGGTGAAACAGCATGTTCAGTGTTATCTGAAAGTGATGGTGCACGTAAATGCATGTAAATACCAGTGATGTAGACTGATGACACCCGTAAATCCCAGTGTCAGTTGCAATAAATATACAAGTTAAAAACACATCCTTTATTCTTAAAAAGTTAAAATCCAATCCACTCCAGCTTTAGTACTCAAAGCTATGTGCTACTCCCCAAAGGAACTCCTCAGTTGTGTAGTCCATACTCTTCCCAATGATGCAGGCAAGCCGCTCAACATTGTCACAGTACACCTTCCGTGATGTACTGGGTGCTATACTAGCTATCAGTTGCTCTAGCTCTCCATCCCTTTTCTTCTGTACCCCTCTGAGTCCATCAATGAATTTCTACAGAGTGGGATGTGACATGCATAGGATGCCTTGCATCCCTCTGTGGAAAGCTTTGACAACATTGTTTGTCTTAGCTCTGCCATCGGTCACACTTTCTGAGTGATACCTGTGTAGTGGTATCCCACATTACAAATGCTTTTTCCTTTGCCACACTGACAGCTACAGATTTTTCCACAGTACAGGGGTCTGGTGCATGTGTGTGTGTGGAAAACTGGTAGATAATGCTGGGGTCTTCATACGAAGCAGTGTGTACGCGTGCATTGCATAGTTCCTGATTCACCTGTGTTGCCGTAGTAATGGTGCATTTTTGTGCCATTTTCATTAACTTCTATGTTGCACCCCCCCCAATTGGTGGTGGCAGCCTGGTCAGTGGGATTGAGGGATTTAAGTCAGCTACTATGCTGAATGCTGCAGCGTTTGTAACAGCAGCGAATGCAGTGAAGTGCAGAAAAGTGCACTGGGAGTCTGAGGGAGTCCGAGGAAGGCCGGGTAGCTGGGTTAAGGGTTTAATTGATAATTAAGTAAGGTGGAATCAGAGCAATGGGTATGGTTAGATATGTAACGGGGTTAAGTCTATGTTTGTTTAATGGTTTGTGATACTGTAAGGATTATATGTTGCAAAGGTCAATATGATGGTGTTGTTACTGATGAGTTTGGTATGTCTAATCATATTGTGCTGCAGAAGATTAACCTTTCTTCATTTTCTTTATTATTTGTCCCAAGGTTTGAGGATAGAGTATGTGAGCATATTTATTTTATTGCTCTTCCTGGGTTGTATTATCTAATTTGAAGGGCTTTTTTTATGTTACAGTGTTTATTATTGTTATTAGCTGGTGATATTGAACAAAATCCTGGTCCATTATTGCATGATTTTGCAGATTTAACTTGCCCTACTTATTTGAGTTCACATGGGCTTAAATTTATTCATTTAAACTTCCGAAGTTTGATACCTAAATTGGTTGAATTGGTAGTAGTTGTTAATTAGTCCCCTGATTTGTTGTTAGTATCTGAAACATGGCTTAAACCTTCTTTATCTGATAATGTTTGCTTGTTACCTGGTTATAAAATTTTGCATGCTGATAGAAGGGGTAAAAAGCGCGGGGGGGGGTGTTGCTGTTTATTTGGTATTAAATACCTTACTCTCTAGTGTTAATACTATATCTGATGCTGAGTGGTTAATTTTTCGTTTACAGCTTGGAGGACACAAAACTCTAATTTTTGGGTGTTTGTATAATCCTTCAAGTTGTGGGACTGAGGGGTTAAGGGATTTTTTTATAAGTGTTTGTTCTATTTGTGAATGGCTCTGATTCTGTGATAGTGGGGATATTAATTTAAATTGGCTTCATAAAGAACATTGGGGTTTGGAATCTTTGTTAAACTCATTTGGTTTGTTACAAGTAATTCAGAATCCCACTCGTTTAAATACCTTTTCTGACAATCATTCAATACTTGATAGGGTTATGTTAAATAGGTTAAGTATGGTAGGTTGTTCTGGTGTTCTTCCTGTAACAGTTAGTGATCACATGGCAATTTATTGTGTTTTTGATTTTAGGAGGGTTAGAGTTCCCTCTGGTATAATTCAGTTTCATAATTTTAGGAATGTTAATATTGAAACTTTATTTGTTGAAATGTCTTCTTTGGATTGGTCTTTTTTAGAATGCATACCTGATGTTAATTTAGCTGTCAAATATTTTTGTGACATGTTATTACCAATTCAGAATGTTTTCTTTCTTTTGCATAAGCTTAGATTGAGGGGATAACCAAACAAACGGTTTACTCCAGAGTTGAAGAAATTGGTGATAAATAGAGATCAAGCTTGGCATTTGTACAAGGAAAGTCTAACTGCCTCTTCCCTGAATACCTACCACTACTGGAGAAAGTTGATAACAAAATATGTGAGAGATTCTAAAAAGAAATTTTATTGTGATCATCTTGAATCAAAATTTGTCAGATCCTAAGACTTTTTGGGATAGTGTAAATTCTTTGTTAAATTCTAAATCTAAATATTGTATTCAAAAACTGAAGGTTGGTGATCAAGAATTTACAGAGTCAAGTGGTAAAGCTAATCTATTGAATGAGAAATTTACTAATGTAACTAGTTATAGGGGGCAGGTTTTTTTCAGATCAAATATTAATAACCCTGATTTGACTGTAGATTCTCCCCATTTGACTAGGCCTAGTTTTAGTTATAAGTCGGTTGACAGAGTTGAGGTCTTTAGGCTTTTAAATACTTTGCCTAATAAGTTTAGTGACTGTGGGGGAGGACTGGATAGTCACTTTCTTAGATTGATTATTCTCTTTATTGTTGACCATCTTTGTTATATTTTTAATTTATATTTGGTTTCTCAGCAATTTCCCTCCAGCCGGAAGCAAGATAAAGTTATCCCCATTCCCCAAAAACCTAAGGCTGAATTGGCTGAGGACTTTTGGCCTATCTCAATTCTTAATCAGTTAAGTAAATTGATGGAGAAGATTGTAGCAAATCAGATTAATGATTATCTGTCGGATAAGGGTTATTAAGTCATGCTCAGCATGAGTTTCGCAAGAATTGTGGAACAGGGACTGCCTTGGTCAGATTCACAAACACCGTACTTGGTGGTTTTGAGAGAGGTCTGATTACCAGTGTGGTGTTCGTGGACCTGATCAGGGCATTCAGCCTGGTTGATCATGATCTTACTTATCGTAGGCTTATTGAAATGGGCTTTGCCTGTTCTTCTGCAGCATGGATTAGGGATTATTTGTTCTTGAGATTGCAGGTTGTTAAAGTTGATTCTATTGAAACCCTTGGGGCTCCCTTGGAATCTAATATTCCCCAGGGGTCAATCTTGGGTCCATTATTATTTTCTCTTTTTACTAATCAGTTATCCTTTCTTAGTACAGATTGTGAAATTTTACTTTATGCTGACAATTTAATTTTGTTCTGTAAGGTAACTTCTATTAATGTTATTTCAACTAAGATTCAGTCTGATTTTCATAAAATTTGTGACTGGCTTGCTCATAATCTGCTAATCCTTAATTCAAAGAAGACAAAATCTATGGTTTTTGGAACTACTGTAATGTTAAAAACTGGTCCATGTTTAAAAGTATTTGATATAAGTGGGGTTATTATTGATCAAGTTCAACAATTTAAATATATTGGGGTTCTGTTGGATCCCACGCTGAATTTTTCTTTGCAGATTTCTGATGTTAGCAGGAAAATTAATCAGAAATTAGGTACATTATTTAAATTTAAATCCTTTTTTAATTTTGCCACAAGGAAGGCTATTGCCATTGGTACTCTTCTTCCCCATTTGGATTATGTTACTGGAATTTATTTTAGGTTAGGCTCAAGGGGAATTACATACACTTGCAGTTGCTTTTAACAATATTTGTTGTTTTATTTTGTTGGTTCCATATTGCACCCATTCCTGTGAGTTATATTCTCAATTGGGTTGGTTATCACCAAATTGTCATATTGAATACTTTTTTGGTTTATTAATTTTTAGAGCTATTCATGAATATTCTTATTTCCCTTTATCTGATTTATCTGTACGCTCCCGTTCCGTCAATGCTTAGATCATCAAATGAATTGTTGTTTGATACTGTTGTTTGTAAATGTAAGTCAGGGCTCCATGCTTTTAATAATTTAGCTCCATATTATTGGAATAGTTTACCTGTTGCTATTTGCTCAATTACTTGTAAATCGCATTTTAAAACTGCATTTAAATCTTTTCTACTTGACAAATCATGTTGAATTTGCAACATATATTCTGTATGTGTAGCTGTATTTGTCTTGTATTTTTTGTTATGTGTACTTTTTCTTATGTCCTGGGTCGGACCTGAAAAAGGGCCTTTGGTCCAGCTTCCTTACCCAGTTAACAAATGAAAAATAAAAAAATAAATTAAATTGCAGACCTTCACTTTCTGCACAACTCGCTTGCACTGCCATATGCCTTTCCCCTCTGCCACATGTTTGTGGAATGTATAGATGAAGTTTCTTTCATCCACTAACTTTCTTTTCTTTCATTCTGAAGTGATAAAGTGACAAGCCATTTTGCAGGTGAGGCACTTACACAGACTTTCAAACAGAGCCATGACCACTGACAGGCTGAATTTATAATGTTGACTAGCTGCCTAACAATTCTGGTTGGATGGCTACATTGAATTCATTGCCCAATAAAAAGCGCTATGCAGCTACATTGACATCATGTTGACATTAAGAAGAACTGTCAGATCAGACCATGTGGGTGACAGGAGTGTGAGTGGTCAACAGTGTGCAGACAGATTGCTAGATTGCTGGGCTGGGGTCCTGTTATGAAGGGGGATTTCAGTGGAATTGGGAAGGTGAAGCTGGGTTCTCTGACAGAGATGATCAGTCAGAGCCAGTGAGTGCACAATTGGCAGCTGGAGTATGATGATCCCCAGAAGACGTAGGTGAGCTGCAGTAAATGGCAGTCCAGAAATATAGAAAAAAGATTTCATAATAAGGCACAGCTTGATTAAACATATACACTGGATCTGCTTTTTTTGTTTTGTTTTTACATCTGGCATAAGAGCTACAAGGTGTGGATCATTTGACTGCTGTGGCAGTGTCAGAAAGCCAAATTAAGGGACATTTGTGTGTGATGTATGTGTCTTTTTCAGGCAAGAGTTTCAAAGTGAGCTAGTGAACATCTTTCTAAGTGTAAGATTAGCTTTGGAGAGAGGTGCTTAATTGATGCAGGTCTGTGACTCCCTCAAGGCATAAAATATGAAAGGTTTCAGCCCTTGGGACAGACTCATTAAGAAAAAACAGAGAGGAGGTTTGTTCTTTGTGTTAATGGGCTAAGCTACATGAAACATAGAAATATAGAAGTTGGCACAAAAGTCCCAGTGGCCCATTCTGTCTGTGTGACATTGACATCTTGTAGTTTCTTCTCTCCTGAATATGGTTTGTGGTACACTACCTGCCTCTACACTGAAACATAAGAGAAAGCATGTTTTCATCTGATCCCTTTCTTAATGGTGACCAGCAATGATATTTGCTAGAGCATTGCCTCCCTAACAGCACTTACCCTGCTAGCTGAGGTCTCCATTTGGCTATAAAGCTTAATTTATTTTTGGGTACTTATTTTGTAATTTAACTTTACACAGCATCAGCAAAAGCAGAAGTGGAGTCAGCTCTCTGAGGAGCCCGACTGAGCATCACCTAAGACTTATGGGAAAACCCCTCATTTTAGTGATGCACAGTATTGCTGTATTGAACATAGCAAGGAGTGGGTTTTCATTTGAAGTTTTTACAGGATCAACAATAGGGTTACTGTTTAAAAGTATACTTATGTTCCAGAACTCAGAAGTAATTATAAAATGAATATTAGGCAGGAAAAAGGCCACACTAACAAGGGATCTTATATAAGGAATATATACAACTATTTCAAAACAAACATGCAAAACAATACAGTGAGAGAATTAAATACTTCAGTCATGGTCAAATTTAGAATTATATTAAAAAATTTAAGCAATAGGGTTTGTGTTCCCTTTAAAAACATGCTAACCAATAAGACAGGTCTTTCTGGTAGTGTCTTGACCATGATTTTGTTTATATTCTTAGTGATGGCACATTCATGGTATAGTTTAATAAAATTTTCTATGTAAGATTTGAAAGATCGTTAAGATCCTGGCCTAACTGTCATGGAGATCTCCTAATCACTAGAAAGCTAGGTCCTGTTATTTTTCAGTACCCAGTTTTAGAACTGCAGCTATGTGCAGTTGCATCTCTTAACAATTTATAACAGTGCCAGCTAGAATACAGTGCAGTAATGTTATAGTATATCAAATGCTGCAGTCTGCTGCAGGAAACACTGTGATTTTTTTTTATTCATTTATGTTTTGTAAAACATTTTACAACAACAATAATTAAGAAACCATATACTGAATTCCGAAAGATACCTGGCCAGAGTGAACACTCCTTGGAAGTACAATCTACAAGCACCAATACTGAGAGCAAATACACTTTACAATGGTTCAACAACAGTGTCACAGAAACAGTAATCTAATAACAATAGTAACGGAAATAATTAAAGTAATTAAAGTAGTTAAGCCCAGTGGGTGATAACAGCGTAAAAGCTGCTGCCTTCAGACATGACCATTGTCTGGAGCAAGTTACAGACAAACTAACAGCCAAGCAACAAAGCTGGGAGAATCCCCCCTCTCTTCTGACCCTCCATACCAATCAACAGGTCAGAAGAAAAAGGAAGACGAGAAGGGGAGGATAGAAGGAGGGGGCCAGGGGACACCAAGAGGGCCAAACCCACATTACACGGGGTACTAGCCCCTATGAAAATCATCCGGGGGGATGCTCAAACCTTAAATTCATACCAGTACCCCATCTTCCCCCCCTAGAACGGGTACAAGGAGGTATCCACACTTGCCCTACTGGAGAAGGAATCCTCAGATATGTCAGGAAGGGAGCCCAAACTCGAGTAAAACTCTCATACTTCCCTAGAGCTATATAGTGAAGGTGTTCAAATCCAACCACCTTCAACATAGAATCCACCCACTGGCCACAAGTAGGTATCTCTGTGATACGCCAACAATGAAGCAACAAGCGCTTAGCCTCTGTAATGGCCATCATAAGCCACAATTTCTGGTAGTTATTCAGGTGGGATAGTAGGAGGGTATTACCCTGGACAAATAAAGAAGCATTCCATTCCACCCTCATCCCAAGTGTACTTTCCATTACACTGAGTAAGTCCCTCCACCAGGGCGATATTTTAGAGCAGCCCCACAGAATATTTAACAGTGTACTCTCCGCCTTGTCACACCTCCAGCATTGGGAGTGGTGGAGCAGGTGCATCTGATAGAGCATCGCAGGGGTGTGATACCATAACCATAATGTCTTCAACCGCATAAGCCTCCCTATGGTGTCCTTCCCTCTCCTGTATCCATTGAACTAAATGGTCTTCCACTCCAAATCATTCAAAGGGAAACCTAACATAATATCCCACCTCTGCTGGAGCCCGCTTGGATCCAGGGACTTGGCTGTTACAAGTGTCTTATACACAGTACCAAGTTTGGGGGGCAGGAAGGGACTTTATTCAAGTTACCTGTCCAAACAACATCATCCCATTTGGTCTGAGGGAGGAGAGATAGGGTCCCTCCTGAAAATTATTGCAGCAGATGCCGTAACTATAAGTACCACCAATGGTGGGTGGCAGGAAAGACATAGCTCTTGGAAAGATTTAATGTAACCAACAGGGGAAGAAAAAAAGTCCCCTATTCTCTTACCATCCCTGTCTACCTAAGACTGCCAAGTAAAGGGAGCTCCTCCCAACTCCTACAAGGGATGAGTCCATAAAGGCCATAGGTATAAGGGGACCTGCCAGTCAGCTCTCATGCACACCTTTGCTAGTTTCCAGACATTCAAAGAGTACTCCTGGGTGGGTAACAGTCTGAATGAAAATTTTAAGCCTCACAAAACACTCTCCGTGGGAGCCAGGGCAGACCATGCTGCTTCCAGCTCCAACCACTGAATGGTTTGGCTCCATTGTTGAGAGTGCAGCCATATTTGACGAAGGCCCGCAGCTATATAGTAACCTTTCAGCCAAGGGGAGGCTAGTCCCCCCTTACCATATGGTGCCATCAGCTGAGCTATTGAGAGGCGGGGCTTCTGACCTTCCCAGTGAAATACTGAAACGGTCTTTTGAAATTGATGCCACCAAGAAACAGGGAGGTATTGAACAACATATAGCACCAGCCGAAGGAACATCATCCAGATGGCCTGGATCTTGCCCCATAATGTAAGCCAAAGATGTTTCCAACAAAGGATGTCATCTCGTAGTCTGTACAGACAGCTAGTGAGACCCCATCTGGAGTACTGCATGCAGTTCTGGAGACCCCATCTCCGCAAAGACATAGACAAGGTGGAGGCAGTCCAGAGGAGGGCAACCAAAATGGTGCAGGGTCTGCACCTGAAGACATATGAAGAAAGACTAAAGGAGCTTAATATGTATACCCTTGAGGAAAGGAGGGAGATGGTGAAAAGATAGAAACATTTAAGTACCTCAAGGGAGCCAACAAAGTCCAAGAGGGTAGCATCTTTCGGAAACAGAGATGTGCATGAACAAGGGGGCACAATTTGAAGATAGAGGGCGGGCAGCTCAGAGGTAATGTGAGGAAGTATTTTTTTCATGGACAGGGTTGTGGATGCATGGAACAGCTTTCCTGAGGAGATTGTGGGGTCAAAAACAGTGGGGGAATTCAAGAATGCATGGGATAGACATAAGGCAATTCTAGTGGGGGGTAGGAGGAAGTAGGCTGTTGGTTAACTAGGATCTGTAGCTTATCCATTAGGTAGGGAAATGGGCAGACTAGGTGGGCCAAGCAACCCTTATCTGCCATCAAATTCTATGTTTCTATGCAAGATGGGCCGTAAATTCAAGACTGACTAGTCAGAAGGGGAGATTAGGATCCCCAAGTATTTAATGGGGTTGTGAGACCAAGCTAATGGGGAAGGGGGTACAACAGTGAGCTCACGGGTCCTGTTGGTAATATTCAACCAATTGTTTTGGGGGTCAGAAATACATGCAAACTCATCCAGGAGTCAGACCAAATTAGGTATAGAAGAACTTACATTCTGAAGAGTAAGCAGGACATTGTCTGCGAAAAGCATTGCTTTATATTCACTGGAACCCACTCAAATACTTTCAATATCATCCAACATCCTGATCTTTTGAGCTAGTGGTTCTATAGTGAGGAGGAAGAGGGCTTGGGAGAGGGGGCAACCTTGATGGGTGCCCCTACCTAGAACAAATGGAGGAGAGAACACTCCATTAGTTAAGACTGGGGTCCTTGGGGAGGAATACATGATCTCAACCCAGTGTAGGAAATACAGCCCAAATCCAAATTTCTCCATTAAAGCTAGTAGGTATGGCCATTCCACTGAATCAAAGGCCTTCTCTGTGTCCAAGGCCACCACCGCACTAGCTGTAGTGGAGATCTTAAGGACACAGAGGAGGTCAACCAAGTGGCATATGTCGTCCTCCCCGTCCCTCCCCCATGAAGCCCAGCTGATCGGGGTGAATTAGAAATGGCAAAAACTTAGATTGCCTATTAGCAAGGGCTTTAGTAACAGTTTTGTAGTCAACACTGAGAAGGGAAACTGGGCAGTAATTCGCACACTGTTGAGGGTCCTTACCCTTCTTCGGTAACACCAAAATCATCACTTCATACATGGAGGAAGGAAGCTATCCCTGCAGCCAGGCCATATCTATCACCTGCACCAGCAAAGGGCAGACTGCATCCCCCACTATCCAGTAGAATTCCATGGGAAAGCTGTCAGGCCCAGGCCTCTTTCCCCGCTGCAATTGTCCGATGGTTTCCTGGAGCTCTTTAACAGAAATGGGAGCCTCCAATTGCTCACATTGAGAATCTGTAAATTGGGGCAATCGCAAGGTGTCCAAAAAGGTCTATATGTCCATACCTTCATGCTCCTTCCCCCTCCTCAAAGTATAAAACTGACAATAGTAATTGTAAAAAGCTTTACTAATACCAGCTGGGTCCGTGACCTACCTCCCCTGGGTCCGGACTCCTGGAATAAGCCTCAATGCCGCCATCACCTTTAACCGGTCAGCCATGAGACATCCAGCCTTCTCTCCCCACTCCTAGTAAGTCTGTTGAGTTTGGTAAAGGCCCATTTCCACTTGTTGTGAATTCAACAAATTAAGCTGGAACCTGGTCTCTCGTAACCATCTCAAGAGTAGCGGGTCCTTCTCCCCCTCTTTACATGGCTTCTCTAAGATTACAATGAGTGCCTCCAGCTCAGAAATCTTTACATGGTGAGTATTTTTGTGAGCAGAGGCATGAGAGATCAGACAACCTCTAATATAAGATTTTAAGCTCTCCCACACCCATTGAGGGCAGAATCCCCTACCCTGTTAAATTCTAGATATTCCCCAACCTCCTTCCTCAACCAAGCACCTACCCCAGGATCTGATAAAAGGCCAACATTACAGCACAAATGAGGTGGTCTCCCCCCCTCCAATCTTGTTCAAAGGATGAAGTTACTGGAGCATGGTCAGAGTTCACGATGGACTTGATGTCTACCTGGGTCGTAAGCCTAGTCACATTCCCTGGGATGCCCCCAGATGCCAAACATCACTTAGATTGTGTTTGTGACATGAAGCCTGTAAGCTTTAGATCTGGGTACGGTCAGTCTGCCTGGGGACCCACTGGGACTGCAGAGCTGATCCAGGACTTCATTCATGTCCACGCAGACTATGAGACAGCCCTCAGCATGATCCAACAAAAACTGTGAGAGCTCCTGAAAGAAGTGGTCTCTGTCTTCGTTCGACCCATAGACTGAGACCAGGGTGTAGGGTCTGCCATCCAATGTCCCTGTAATGATAATCCAAGAACCCTTTGGGTCCCTCCAAACATGTTTGTCAATAGATCCTACCCCCTTATGGAACAAAATCAGATCCCCCTGCTCTTGGAAGTACACAAGAAGGCATACACTTAGCCCCCCCAGCTCCTTCTAAGATATTCTAACTCCATGGATAGAAGATGAGACTGCTGAATGAATATTATCTGGCTCCCCAATTTCCATATATGTGTTAGAACCCTCCTTCATTTGAATGGGCCATTCATACCCCACACGTTCCAAGTTTTGACCTTGTACATCCCAATAAAAGTACCAATAAGCCCCCAATACCAATAAGCCCCCAGGTCTACAGCCCCCCTCCCAGCACATAGAAACCCAGGCAGCGCACAGGATATAGGCAATACCCACTAGGCTTAAAACATCAACAATAAGCACCCCAACCCCCAGAACTATTTACAAAAGAAACAACAAGATAAACACAGTCCAGCACCACATTCACCTGCATAGATACTTTCTGGGTCATGCTCCCCGTGTCCCCCAACCATACAAACAAGAGACCCTCTTATCCCCTTTTGGATCTACCATTAAATGAACCCAGGTCCCTTCCTGCCAGTTCCCCACAGCCACCTTGCATTAGGGGACCCTCCATGGCAAAAATCCCCAAGTCAGCCATCCCCTCATTCTGACGTCTAACCCCATGTACTGTCAAAATTCCTCTATGGAAAACCCCAGTGTAATCAGCTATATCTCACTCAATAAAGGAAGACTGGGGCCCCCTGAAAGTCTGCACCACCTCCACCAGGGCTCATCTGAATATAAATCCCTGGTTACAACTCGGAGCTACTCCATCTCTCATCTTCCCCCACCCCCCGCAGGTGAGCAGCACTGTCAAGGGGCCTGATTATTTAATTGCGAGGGGCAGGGACCCTGACCGGCAGAGAAAGCTAGGCCCCAGTGAGTACCAAAACAAGCCCACTGTTCACAGGCCTGACAAAAACAGCCAACCCAGGTCCAACAATTAAGGGAAAAAAACTTTGATATGATGCGGGCATACAGAACGAGACTGGGCATCGAGTGGGAACATCGCGGAGGAACCCATAACCCAAAGCTGGAGAAAATAAGCCCTTCACAGAAGGACTCCCAGAAGAAGGGACAACCCTTCTCCCCCCATAAAGAACCGAATCCCTGAGAGCAACGAGTGGGCAGCCAAGTAGACCACAGCTAGTGCAGCCCAAATATCCATAGGGACACGTATGTGAATCCTGACCCCTGCAGGAGACCTAATACAGAATATTCCCTCTTGGGATCCCAAAGAGAACTCACCATACAAGGAACAACACTTAGCCCCAACCCAAACCCCCTCCTGACCAATAGAACAAATAATGTAAAGCTCGAAAACATGCCAAATTCAAAGTCCATAACATTTGTGCCAGAGACAAACTCCAACAGCACAAGGAAAGGTAAATAGCTGTCCACAGGTCCAGGAGAAGCAAAGCCCCCAACCACTATCTAAAAGATATTATGTACTTACAGCAACAACATGGCTGAAAAAGAGAAGACTCTCACAAGAGGAATTATCCTCTGCAGTTAACTGGACCATAGTTTGCGGAGAGAAAAATACCCACTCTCCACTGCCTTCTCAGTCCATGGTGTCTATGGTGGGCAAAGCCACCACTGTTGTAGAAGATTTAGGTGAAGAGTCCACTGATGTGCAGGGAGAACCTTCTTGAACTGATCGATGAGGAAGTAGAGAGGGAGCCCTACCCCATCCGATTCCAGGCTGGCCGCTCGAGTTCTCTGATGATTGCCTGTCCTCCAGAAACTTGAGAGCAACTTCCAGGTCAGTAAAAAGCACAGTCCAATCATCTAGCACAAATTTCAGGGTGGTCAGAGGAGCAAAATAACATTTCACACCCTGGCTTCGGGCCTGGTCCTGGACTTAGTCGAAGGCCTTGCAACGGTCTAACACCCTCTTAGAGAAGTCCTGAGAAAAAGAAAGCTGGGATCCATTAGAACAAATATCCTTAATCCCAGGCAGCCCACAAAATCTTCTCCCGGTCCTGGTACCTCAGTAATTTAAACACAATTGGCCGGGGACGGGTAGCTGAATTATTGGGAGGCATACCAATTGGGACCCGGTGAGCTCTGTTGATCTCGATGGGTGATGAGAGATCCCAATTAAGCCATATGGGGAAGTGGGTCTGCAAGAACCCAATCATATCTGAGCCCTCCACTGCTTCAGGTGGCCCAAATAATTGTACATTACCCTTCCAATGCCGCATCTCTAAATCATCCACTTTGTCCTATAAGTAAGCCAGATCTTAACAGATTTCAGCTGACATTCTGCCGGTCCAGCCCAGTCCTCAACCTAGCTGATGCGATTCTCAGTGTGCTCCATCCTGTGCCCCAGGGCTTCCACAGACACGCAGACAGTCGTTAACTGTACAGTGATATTGTTAAAGTCTGAATGAATACCGCCCATAGAGGCCTTAATTTCAGTAAGCTCTCTGGTTAGCAGGCAGAGCTCAGACTCCTTTTCAACTTGCGTGTTGGGGCTCAGACCGATTCCATCCTCCAGCTGTGGTGGGGAAGCAGATCATTTTTTTTTTCTTTGTGCTAGATGCAAATTTGTCCACCTCCAACCTCGATGCCATGTTAACAAGTAGTTTTACACAGAAGAGGTCAGGTAAACAAGCCAAAGGGGTAAGAAAAATAATATTTTTATGCCTCAGGGATAGAGCTGAGCGAAAACTCATCTACCAGCAAGCGGGCATCACGTGACCCCAGACAGTGTAATTCAATGACAATTAAGCCCTTTTGTCATGCAGTATTTTGTGACATGTAACTTACTGCAAGTTACTGCGTTGAGCTTGGCTGGCTCCACTGTGTAGTGTAAGATTTGAATAACTGCCCAAGTAACTATAAATGACAATAAGCACATTTGGATATTGTTGCCACAAATATATCTGTATAAAAGACACTACATAAAACAAATATATTTACATCATCTCTATGTTTCTTGCAGTTTTTCACTAAAGACAGCCATATCCTCCCTCTTCCTGCTAATCCTTTATGCCACATTGGGATCCCACCACAGCCAGAGGCCATCCATCCAGGTTCTAGTTTGTTTCACCATGAACTCGCTATTCCCTATACCCCCTGTTGCATGCCTTGTCCTGATTGTTGCTCAGGATCCGCACTGTTTGGGTGTTTGGGGCTTTCTCAATTTGATCTATTGCATTATTCACCACTGTTCCATGATACTTTCTCTTTGATTTTATAGCTTTGTTCCTGACAGTTTCATGCTTGTGCACATGTCCCACAAACAGCAACGGGCCGGCTTTCTCAAGAGTTGCCCTGCCTGCTACTTCTGTTCTTTGCTGCCTTTCCCATCCTGTTCTGCCCACATTCCATAGTATATACTTCCCTCTGCATCCTTCCTGGTCCATCCACCATTTCTCCATTTGTGCTCCACCTTCTTTAACTTTTGGGGTCATTTCTTAGACTCCAAACAGTATGGCCATGCCCACCATAGCACACAGGCTCCATATCCCATTAACAACTTTGGATCCTAGCCCACTGAATGGCACAGGCTCTATGCCTCATGAACGTCATGGGCTCCTTAAGAACATACAAAATTGCCAGCACATGCAGGCTTTACGGTCTGTCTAGTCTGCTCAAGTTTACAGCACTTCAGCCATTTAGACTGTAGCAGCCCCCCCTCTTGCCCCCCACTGTTTTCCTCTCGTTTCCTTCACACCCACCACCATCCACTCCTGGTTTGAAAGTTCCCTTTGATCCTGTCCCACCCCTCTTGAAGCTGCTGACTGTTCACAGTGATACCACCTCCTCCAGTAGCACATTCCACCCTGTGACCACCCTTTCAGTGAAATAGTGCCTCTTCATTTCCCTCTTGAATCTGCCTCCTTCCAATTTTAGACTGTGTCCCCTGGTTTCCCTCCCAACTTTTATTTTGAAAATATTCTTAGTGTTTACTTTGTTCATGCCCTTCAGGTACTTGGAGGTCTCAGTTATATCCCCCCCTCTCCTTTCTATCCTCCATGGAATACATATTGAGCTGTCTGTCTCTCCTCATAAGGTTTATCACCGAATCGCAGGATCATTTTTGTTGCCCTGCACTGCACCCTCTCCAGTAGCTTGATGTTCTTCAAGTAGGGGTGCCAGTACTGCACATAATACTCCAAGTGCGGCCTCACCAGGAACTTGTAAAGGGGGGGATGACTTCCCCTCTCCTAGAAGTAATTCTCCTTGTGAAGCACCCCACCATTCTGCTGGCTTTTGCTGCTGCCTTCCTGCATTGGGCCGAGTGGTTAATTTCCCCTGTTACCAGTACACCCACATCCTTACTTCATGAATGTCAAAATTACCTTACCCTACTAACTTGGCTTTACCCCACAACTGGTCTCTGTGCCCTACAACTACAAGACTCTAATTACTACCAATGAACCTGGTTGCATTCCACTATACGTCCAACCCTTTTATGTGGTCTTGGCTGTCTTTTTCCAGGGCTATTAGATCATAGCATGTGACCTTGCAGAGCCTTCCCTTAGCCTGTAGTCTGTTGTAACCCCAGGTGGCGCTATCCCAAGGGCTACTACCCCTGCCTGCCTGACTACTGACAGATTGAGGGGCCTAGGTCCAATGGCGAGTGCCTCCACCCAGAGGTCAGGGTTTGCAGTAGTTAAACTAGCTTGGTCACAGCCCTCTGGGACACTGTAAACCCCCTTTCTTCCCACTAGTGGCCCACACAATGCATCAGGAATATCTTCACAATGTACACTTACCCCCAGGACTGGCTCTGTCAACTGGACTCTGGGGACCCCTGTAAAACAAGATGACACAGTGCAAAAACCACAGTACAATACTTTAACATAAACAAATACAACAGGTAGTGTAACTTTGCTGAAACAAACAGATCTGATTTATTTAAGGAGCTGTAACAAGGATGGGGGAATCAGGTTGGTTAAACACATTAATAATCACAGTACTACGCGCGTATTCAGAGTCCCAAATTGTCACTTTCACTGGGTACCCAGAATGGGGAAGGGGGGCTAGCCAGGATCGGTGCAGCTAGTTGGGGCCTTGTGATGAAAAAACACTGGCACAATACCCAAATTGTAATCCAGAGCTGGTTGGCTCAGTTCGTGAAGAAATGAAAAAAACAACAATTAGATGACACACTTGCAGTTCGATAAACAGATGGCAGGGAGCTACCCTGCTTTGTACTCACAAACTCATTGCTGGGAACTGGATGGAAGGCAGATTGTCCTGGATTGCCAGGAGGAGCAGACCATGTGGACAAGGTCCTTGTGACTGGACCCCACTGCAGTTTAGAGCAAATGGATGTAGTCTGGATTAGAGGGGTTTACTTCCAGCTTCATCCACTCAATTCACTGTACAGGGGATTTGAAACCACGATTCCCCACAAGCACTACACACATTTATATGTAAAAGAAAAGTACTGTACCAAGCAGGCTGCTTCTTTATCCCGATCGCAATTACTGCACAATACCCGGGAGAACACACAGCAGATTCAGTTCCTGACAGACCGAGCGCGATTCAGCAATTTCTCCAGTCTTCTTCAAGATGAGCCTGGTTTCTACTCTTCAGATCTCCTTGATTCTCTTCACAGGTCAGATTCAGTCCGAACAGGTGCTTGCACAAGCTGCAGACCGAAACTTAGGGCCTTACACGTGATTCCCACGCTAAAACTACACACCAAAGAAGCACACAGATCCTTGTTTCTTCGCTGCCCAAACTGATCTCAATTCATCTGATCTTTCCAGTAGACAGAGACGGGCATTTCCTTTGAGTTCCTCCCAGTTCAGTTGGCTGGTTTGGCTGTCACTCACAATCAGACTCCCCCTGTTGGTGCGAAAAGGCGCCGAAGTCCAAACTACAATTCCCAGAGGCATCTGCCATACAGTCCCATTGTGGCTGGCTCAACTTAAGAGTCCAAGTTCTGATTTGCCAGCAGCAAGCTCCATTTTAAAGGTCCCCCATGCTGATTGGTCCAGTTCGGCAGTTCAATTCCAACATAGAGGGGAGACACACAGAGTCCCAGCTGCAATAAAACAGGTTAGATAAACTGCAATCTCACAAATGCTGCTAAATGATTACAGGCAAACAGTTACAGCTTTCAGATGGGCTCCCTGTGCACTCTTAGCGATTGCAAAAATGGGACTTGGCAGCAGCCCGGACGGGATTCAGGCATTAGAATACACAGTCCCCCCTCCTCAATTAATTATGGTCACAAGCAGGCAGCTCTTAAAGAGACAGTACCAGAGGCTCTAAAAGCACTCACACTCAAGCGGCTTAAAACGCTGAACACCTCCAGACTTGGAGCATTCAAGCAAGCTCCTGGAAGACTTCTGGGAACCCCCATTTGCAGGGGGGTTACACTGTGCTGTGCCTGCAGTCTGAGTTTTGCCTGTAGTCAGCTGTGTGACTAAAGTCTGAGTTGTGTCTGTAGTCTGGGTTGTGCCTGTTCTGAATTGTGTCTGTATTTTGGGTTGTGCCTGTAGTTTGATATGCACATGTAGTCTGAGTTGTGCCTGCAGTCTGACATGTGCCTGTTGTTTGATTTGTGCCTATAGTCTGACATGTGCCAGTAATCTGACATGTGTCTGTAGTCCGAGTTGTGACTGTTGTCTGTTGTTTGTCTGATATGTAGTGTACCTGTATTCTAAGATGTGCCTATAGTCCGAATGGTGCCTCTAGTCTGACATGGGCCTGTAGTCTGAGTCATGTCTGTAGTCTGTGCTGTGCCTGTACTCTTACATGTTCCTGTAGTGCAAGTTGCACCTGTAGTCTGGCTTGTGTCTGTAGCCTGACATGTGCCTCTAATCTGAGTTGTGCCTGTAGTCTAACATGTGCCTGTAGTCTGAGTTGTGACTGTGGCCTGACATGCACTGTACCTGTTTTCTGAGTTGTGCCTCTAGTCTGAATTGTGCCTGCAGTCTAAGTTGTGTCTGTAGTCTGGGTTGTGCCTCTACTGTAGTCTGACATGCACGCTAGGGGTTGTCACCTGTCAAGCTTTTTACCTGGCAATTCAGTTTTCAGGGTCCCTATCTGGTAATCTGGTTTTGCTTAGTGCTGGTCAGGTTTTTGAGCCAGTTTGAGTGCTCACATACTTTTGAAACCAATTTTGTTGTATCATTAATTGTTTTAGCTGCATGTCCAGATTACAAACAAGTTATTTTGTCAATATAGCCCTTTGTTTGTGAAAGCAGTCCACCTGGGAGGTGTAAGGCTAAGCCAAAAGCCTGCCCCCATCTTTTGCAATAGTAAAAGATCCAATTGTCTTCCACTTTCATTTGCTGGTAAACTTTATCATCTCTAACAGAATTTAGGCATTTTTAAATGTTAAAAAGTTATTTTTCTTTTCATCAAGAAAAAAGTATGGTCACTTCTTTGGCTTTGAAATAGTAATGTGGACATGAAAAAGAAATAGAGCCAGAAAAAACACAGAGTACACATACAGTAATAGGAAACAAACTATGTTGTTATTATATATATATATCACTATAAACCATGTATACTAATGTATGCTATTTACAGTATTTCCCTTGTGTCCCTCTGATCATATGTGTAAATGAGATTTCTTTTATCTCTGTATGTTTATCTGGTAAACCAATGTCAATAAATAAATAACTAGGAAACTAACTTTAACAGGTACAGTATGTTAACATTTTTGTTGAACTACTGCTTTAAGTGTTGTCTTTTATTGACTTAACAGATGGCTTTGGAGGAGGAGGAGCAATGCACAATCAGTCATGAAAAGGGGTGGGGCTAGGTGCAGAGTTTAGGATCTATTTTTTGCCTCATCCAAAGGTGGCAACCCTATGCACCTATAATCTGAGCTGGACCTTTAGTCTGAATTGTGCCTGTAGTTTGACATGTGCCTGTAGTCTGAGTTGTGTCTATAGTCTGGATTTTTGCTGTAGTCTGATATGCACCTGTAGGCTGAGTTGTGTCTATAGTCTAAGTTGTGCCTGTAGTGTGAGTTGTGCCTGTAGTCTGAGATGTACCTGAAGTCTGACATGTGCCTGTAATCTAACGTGTGCATGTAGTCTGAGTTGTGACCATGGCCTAACATATACTGTACCTAGCTTCTAAATTGTACCTGTAGTTTGACATGCACTTGTAGTCTAAGTTATGTCTGTTGTCTGGGTTGTGCCTCTAGTTTAACATGCACCTGTAGTCTGAGTTGTACCTTAATCTAATTTGTGTCTGTATTATGAGCTGTGCCTGTAGTCTGACTCATGTCTATAGTCTGGTTAGTGCCAGTAGTCTAACATGTGCTTGTCCAAAACAGACAAAGCACTCCAACAGCTATAATGCTGAAAGTTATTTATTCTTCAAAAAAAAGTTCTTCCGTGCTTTCCATGCAAATATAAAGTGCCAACAAATATAAAGTGCATACATACAATTTGACTTGAAAAAAACACGGCTGTCCATTAAAACCTGACAAGCCTGAAGCTTCAACTATTCATCTTCCTTAAAAGGCATGCACCCGCACTCTGGTTGTGTTGGAAGTCTGACATGTGCCTGTAATCTGACAAGCGTCTGTAGTCTGACTCATGATTGCAGCATGACATGTACTGTACCTGTAGTCTGCATTGTGCTTCTAGTCTGAATTGCTCTTGTAGTTTGACATGTACCATTAGTCTGAGTTGTGCCTGTAGACTGGTTTGAGCTTGTAGTCCATGTTCATAGCAGATCTCCATCAGCCACTGTGCTGTCCCTCACTTACTTTCTACATCATGCTTGGCCACTGCTTGATCCTTGAATGCTTCAGTCAATCTAACTGTGATTATGCCTGGTCTCAACTTGTTCACCCTTTCCTTTAGTAGGGCGGAGCTCTTTCACCAGGGGTGGAACAGTTACGAAATAAGGAGTTCCATTAGCCATAATGACTAAACACTGTGGCACTCCTTATAAGTTAGGCCTCCTGAGTCCTTGGGCTGGAAACCAGGTATCCATGCCATTTAGTAGATGCTGTTTTCATACTGTCCTGCAAAGAGATGCATATTCCTATCATTCCTCAACCTTTGGGGGCTAGGCCCTTTGACACTTCTAGGGACACCCTCAAGGTAGGCAGTACCATTAAAGTGATGAAGGGAGATTTCTGATAGTTCCAATCTTAAATTACCTCAGCTCATTCAATAACCAAATTCCAAGCAGTATGGGCTGAAGCTCATACAGAGCTTTTAGGGATTCTTTCCATTTCTTATTTGTGTTCTATAATACTACCGTGATGGGTTTTGGGGGAATTTTTAATAATGTTAGCAACTTAAGCCTGTAGGGATGGCAAATTAAATCTGTGGGTCCTCTGAGGTTCCTCAATGTGTGGGGGGGGGGGCTCCTTACTTCCATAGTGAAGGTTATAACATTCTATCCTGAGATGGAACTGGATGGTGTTTCCACCTGTCTAGTAAACCTGTACTGCTAGTTCTCTGGCCCCTTTCACCTTTGCTGAAGTACAGTATATAGCATACTGTATTTGTTAGTGCTCTGGTATGCCTTCAGCTTTAGCATTTAGGATTAGTATTATTTTATCCTATGATGTCTTTAATCTATAAGAAGCAAGTCCCTGCCCACCTCTAAGGGTGGATGAGCATTCTGTTCTTCACTCAACCGAGTTCTGTGGTGATCAGCAAGGGCAGTATTCCCAGTCATGGAATTGAGAGTGTGAACAGCCAAAATTCACATAGCATAAGCATTACACTTACATTAATTTGCAGGCTGACCCAGAGAATTTAAAGGGCTAAGCCAGATGTTCAGTGCAACAGTGGGTGGTTCATACCTTGACCCCCCACACACACATGCATACACACACACACTTACAGAATGCTGAACAAGTAAATGCTCTGGCATTCTCGAGATACTCATCTGTTTTGTTGTTCCACTATCCTCTCCTCCACTTCTGCTGACCTCACTTCCCTTCTTCTGGGATCCTTGCATACAGATTCCCTATGGTAAAGTCTTAATGGACGACATCCTGGTGTCTCTAAAAGTGGCAAATTAACTAGGATGACCATTTTCTTGGCCACAACAAGCATGTTCTGTTGTGCATCTTGAGAGAGGGTGCCCAGGTATGGGATGGTGTGACAAAGACCAACATCCTCATTCCATAAGCATCACATGTACACTAATTCTCACGCTGACTCAGTGAATCATAGTATTAGAAAACCCAAGAAAAGTATAGTACTCCTTTTATGTCATTTTTATTTTGTTACCTGCATAAGTACACTACAGACCCTTTGTCAGGAATGACCGAGGGGCCAAAGAGCAAATGAAAAAAACAAACACTATACACACAAAACAAATTGCATACAATAAAATTAAACATTAAAAACAACTGTAGCAAGATAAGTCATTTAAATGCTGTTTACATTTTAATTTAAAAAATCAATTGTTGGGTAACTGTCTTAAATGATTAGAGAGATCAATCCAAAATGTTAGTGCAAGTGAGGACGATTTTCTACACACCTTCACTCTAGTTACTCTTTCTCACCTCAAACTCTTCTATCTCAGCTCACTTTAACACTCTCCCTGATTTGTAAGTTTTACCCTGTGGAATTGCGTGACTGTTTCTAACTTTTCTTGTGCGTCACCTGTTGCTTGTGTCATGAACCCACTCCCGGGGGCCAGGTCCATAGAGCTCACAGTGCCCTCCCCAAGTGCAACCCATGACATGTGGGTCAGGAAATACCCTCTGTGTGTCCTTTTAGAGTGCTCACTGATTTCACAACTGAACACTCGCCACAAGGGCCCAGGGCTTCCTCTCACTGGGTATCAGAAAAATACAGTCTTGAGTCTGTAGCCAGATGAGAACCCTCTTTGGTTGCTGTGCTGAAGGAAAAACCCAGCTGTTACAAGCTCTTCAGGGCTGCTGTCATAACCCTGATTGTGTCCTCTCCCTCAGGGGTGCCAGAACCTGATTCAAACCCCTCAGACCCTCTCTGGAGACTTTGTGTACTTTTACCGTACTGTAGGGCCGCAGAATCCCTTCCAGGATTCAAGTTTTGGTAGTGTGGGGCAACTTAGTGCTAAACGGGCATGATACGGATTGAATAAACCTTCTCAAAACCTTCACACACAACAAAATCACTCTCAGGCAGTAGTACTTTAAAAATAAAAGCAAGAGCTTTTACTGATTTCTTAAATAAGTACCCTACAAACATACAGACAAATAATTTATACATTTGGTTACAGAATACAGGAAAACTACAAAAAACAGTTGGAAAATATATTCAAAATGAACTAGTGAATTAACTGGATAATTTCTGCTTTTTCTGTAGAGAATCAGAGTCCCAAAAATAAGTGAAGTTTTGCAGAGTCTCTCTTTCTGTCTCTCTGCTGTGTCTCAGAGTCCCA
The DNA here is from genome assembly GCA_016271365.2 of Neoceratodus forsteri. Lineage (NCBI taxonomy): Eukaryota > Metazoa > Chordata > Ceratodontiformes > Ceratodontidae > Neoceratodus > Neoceratodus forsteri. The sequence goes on along the minus strand of CM057449.1, from coordinate 1,695,345,695 downwards.
GCTTTTCTTACAGTGGTCTTCAGTGCATCTGGCAGTCTTCATGTGTGTCAGGAAATTTGGCTTCTGCCCAAAGTCTCCATTTTAGAGGGCTTATATAGCCATTTCTGCAGTTTTCCAAAGTGGCCCATGATTAGCTAGTGGTCTTAATATTTCCAGGTCCAACTGTTCATCTCTAGACCAATGGGGGTCTCTTTTGCTCTTTCTAAAGTTGCAAGTGAACCAAAATGATCAGTATTTTGATTTTCCCCAGTTCCACCTCTCTGGCTGGCTTTGATCTACACTACCTTCATGACACTATTAAAATGGAAATAGACGGTGACAGTTTGTAGAGAAATTAACAATAGTTTCCTAGACTGGATGTCTGCAGAAACCCTGCTCTAAAACCATTTCACTTTGAAATTCAAAGTTGTAAAACAGAGGAGATGGCCCTTCCATCTCCTTTCATTTGTTTTTTCTTCTTCTTTGATCAGCTACCAGGAAATTCCAATCCCCTATTAAAATTTAACTCCTGTTAACTTCCAAGCAAGCCTTTGTCCTAGGCAAAGTGGAGATGTCAGACACTGAAATACACATCAACTCTTCCCAAGTTCCCATGTAGTAAAAGGGACATATTTCTGGCAAGCCTTAGGTACTGGCCTTTTGGACATTAAACATAAAAAGTAAAATCACAGAATATGACAGCAATATGACATCAGCAGCCAAATTACCCTTCTCTCCCTCCTGAGACTGAGTCTGTGGGAACATGCCCCTACTATATGGCAGGGTTTCCACATTTGATCAGTGTTCTAATTGGCAAGATAGGCCATCTGCATTCATGTTGGTAGACCCTGCCCTCTGTGTAATGGTCATGTCATAGGCCTGCAGGGCAATACTCCATCTGAGGAGCTGTCCATTTGTTTTGCCCATATTCACTGCACTATACTTCACTAGTTATCATGATCCTAACCTCAAAAGAAGTATCCCAAAAGTGCAGCTGTTCAGGGCCAGAAGGAACTGTAGTGAATTATTGGAATTCAAAAAAACTTCTGAACAGATGAGAGATAGATGTATCACAAGAGGCTACAACAGAGAGTTGGTAAACAAGGCAGTAGGAGAAGTGACTGAAACCCCAAGAAGAGAATACATCACAAAACAGAAAAAAAGATGAGACAGATGAAAGGATAGTCTTTTCCATCAGCTATAGCCATTTGACAGGGGACAGTAGAAGGATACTGTTTGAGAACTGGCATATTGTGGAAGTGGGGGGTTATAATAGTAAATGTCTGAAGAATTTACCACTTGCTACATCTAAGATGAATAAACATTAAGGGACAGTTTAGTCCATACAGATCATTTTCACCAGAAACCCAAAACAAAACAACTGTTATTAGAACCACTGGCAAATGGAAGTTACCCATGTGGACACTGTTATCGGTGTAGTAATACAAGCAGAAAATGGATATTTGAATACCCATACACAAACCAGAAACACAAAATCAAACAACATATAAACTGTACAAGTGATCATGTGGTTTACCTTCTGCAATGCCCCTGTGATAAGCTAAATGTTTGCAAAACCAGAAAGATTTTAAAACTTGAATTAGTGAGCACAAGATCAATATAATGCTACACGACCAGAAATCATCTGTGGCAAGACATTATAATACAGGTGGACACTCTGTATCATCACTGCATTTTTGGGGACTTGAAAAAGTATTGGAGCCCACCAAACAAGGCATGGACTGGGACACCATTCTGAGAAAAAAAGAGGTGTACTAGATTTTTATATTAGATACCATCAATCCGAATATAGGACTGAATGAAAAGTCTGACTGGGGTCTGTATAGATAAGACCCTATCATAGTAGGACATTCCAGTGGCTTATCATATGGACATTGTGTTACATTTAGAAGAACAGTGGTTGATTTCATTATTTGTTGAAGATGGTTGTAACTTTAGCCTCCTTTGCTAAACCACTCCCTATTTACATGCATACAATATAACACTAATTAATATTTATATATAAAATGTATTAAAAATTCAAGAAGAAAATGACTTGTGGGGAGAAGGATATATCCCTAGAATAAAGAATTTTTACAAAAAAAGAAAAAATATATTTTGGCGTCAGTTTAGGGTGGGGGGCGAACTGCCACTGGCAGCTATTTCCTGGTGTTAAGAGGCTCCACTATGTTTCAGCCCTCTACACCACAGGCGATCCTGCTTTGTCACTAGTTGGACCAAAGGTGGCATGGCTGTGTTGCAGAGGCAGTCGTGACATCATTGATAATGTCGTATCCCCCACCAATAGCACCATAAATAGTGAGCATGCTCAGTTGCTTGCCACTCCCATATCCAAGATGGAGATGGCTAAGCTCTGAGCTTCATACGCATTAAGTTCCACTACTTTCAGTCCATGTTTAAAAGTGAGAAAAGCAGCATAAAAATGTAAAGATGGCTCTTAGTTGATTTATACTGTATACTTTGCAGACTCTTATGTTTATACGCAGTTGAAGGAGCAGTAGAAAAACGATGGAAAAACAGGCCTAGATAGGCAAAGCATGAAATGTAAGTCACATTGGCAGTGCATTGAAGATGAGTGTTTGCAATGAACAGCGTTTTGAAAGTAGACTTAGGTTTATTTGGAATGATGAAATAGGCCCCATTTTAGTAAAAGTGATGGTATAAGACCTAAAAGAGTATTATGTATTGCTTTTAGAAAGAAAATGGAATGAGAGCAAAAATCAAGTGACAAGTTCATTGGAATTATAAAAAGCTATTATTTTGCTCCTGCATTTCTAAAAAATAATTACTTGAAATAACGGATGTTTAACTTAGCAAAAGAAAGTTGTTCTTGGAGACTAACCATTTAAATGACACTATTTATGAATTATTTTTAAAGGAACAGGAAAAAGTTGTTACTGTTATAGAACCAAGGATATCTGTAATAGATGGGAGAATGAAAAGCAGGCCATTGTAATACATAAGGCATAGCCAGGTTAATCTAGTGAACTGTATATTATTACAGTATTAATGAAATGTGTGGACTAAGGTGGCACAATTGTATTATGACAAATTATTCACTTTAAAAAGAGCACACAGATGGCTGTGGTTATAAGGTTGTTATAGTGAATATATGAAAACATGCATCAGGGATACTGTGTGGAGGTGATTTGGGCAGCGTTGAATATGTAAAAAAATGTAGAAATTGAAAGTAGAATAATTTTATTATGTCTTTTTGACATGGGAAATTCACAAAGGGCCTGATGAAGTGGAGTTTCAATGAAACTGTCACCCATCTTAGTGAAAATTAAAGAATAAAAGAACATTAATTAAATTGATTCTGAGTGGAGTTCATCCTTCCTTATTTTCCATGGCTGTAAAATCTTCATATTTTCCCAAAGCATGGAACATGCCCCCCTCATTTTCTAAACTGGGGTCCTTAGCTCTAGCATCAAAGCATTCAGAGTCACTGCCATCCCTAACTTTCTGACCATTTATTACCCCCTGTCTTCTCAGAGTATTCTTCTGTAGCTGTTTGGTGAACAGCTACTTGTGGAATTCCTATCTCCCTTTCACTATTCTCCCTTTCAGGAGACACAGGCTCAGGGACTTCTGTGGATTTCAGGGAATTACAAGTGGTCTTCGCCATCTGACTGCGGGTAACCACACACACCACCACCTGCTGGAAGATTTTTCCCTATAATCACATCCAGGGTGAGATTGTCTGCCACTGCCACTTTTTGCACCCTCTCTCCTGTCTCACCCCAATCCAGGAGAACACTAGCTAGTGACAGAGTTTTCTCCTCCCCAGTGAATCCCCTCACAGTTACAAACCGATTAGGTATAAGTTGTTCAGGCCCAACCAAATTCTCTTTTACCAGGGTAAGAGACCCAGTGTCTCTAAACCGATGGGTCTGCACACCATTATGGCAACCGGCTGTATGTGCTCCCTCATGTTCACAGGCATACTCACAGGGATACACAGTGCACCTGCCTCTTTTCGAGGGACACTTTGTCCACTCTGTGCCTTTTTAGGACACTGTCTAGTAAGATGCCCTGGCTGCTTACAAAACCAATATTCATCACTTTTTTATCCAAGAAATTCCTTTTTGCTAACTTGTGGCTTCCCTCTTTCTGCAGAGGCAATGAAGGTTTTAGCAGCCCTGAAGGCATGTTTTTCCTTTTTGCCCCTGCAGCACCTACTCCCCCACTTCCTGTCAGAGCAGGCCTGCTCCTGGCATAGCGATCTGAGAGCTCAGCAGCTTGCTGGGCTGTTTTAGGATCCCAGTCCTCCAGCCCATTTTTTAGCTCCACTGGGCAGGCCCAAAAGAACTGTTCCAATAGCACAACCTCCTCAATTTTCCCTACAGAGTTTGCTACCACCTTCTCCCACCAACATTTCAAAAACTGACATTGCTTTGTGGCAAGTTGCTCAAAGCTCATTTCGGAGCTCTTTCTGAGCCTCCAACATTTAACTCTGTAAGCCTCAGGAGTTAGTTCATACTTTTTCAGTAAAGCAGTTTTAGGTTTTTCATAGTCTTTACTGTTCTCACTGTCCATTTGGCCTAGTGCCTCATGCCCCTTGCCAGTAAGCAGCGGGGATAGATGAAAGCTCCAGGCCTCCTTGGGTGTCTTGGCCTGGATACAGATCTTTTCAAACAAATTCAAAAATGGATCCATATCCTCCCCCTCTTTAAATTCTGCTATTAATTTGGAATTTAATTTATACTCCAGCCCTGGAGTTTCAGGTTCACCCCTACCACTTACCTGCCCTGGCGCAGGCAGTTGAATCTTCAATTTCTCCAGTTTGAACTCTCTTTGACACTGTTTGTCCTCCATCTCAGCCTCTCTTTGGTGCTGTTTGTCCTCAATCTCGAGTCTTTTCTGCTTGAGTTCCCTCTGCTGCTGGGCTTCCTTCTGCTGCTGGGCTTCCCTCTGCTGCTGGGTTTCCCTCCACTGCTGGGCTTGTAAAGCAAGCTGTCTGTCCTGTATGGCAAGCTGTACTCTCTGCAGCTCCAACTGAAGCTTCAGCTTCTCCAGCTCCCCATCTTTGGTGGACTTCACCTGGTGCTGTAGCTCTGGGTTCCCTCTGGTCTTGCTGTCCTCCTCGCTGGAACTGGACACTGCAATGTCTCTTTGCACCTCCACACCCAAGCTCTGGTCTTTTCCAGTCACTGGCTATGATTCAAGGTCCTGGGAAGGTGCTTGCTCATAGGCTGCATGAGAGTCTCCATGAGGTTCTTTTTGCTTGGCCCCTCATAATGGACCCCTCTTTCCTGACTCAACTGCCTTAGCTGGTCTGTAGTGCAGTCATGGTTCTGTACTTGGAAGCCATCTTCTTCCCTAACTACTGCTACAGTAGCTTACACCATAAAAAACAAAACAAAAAAACAAAACAAGGTATGGAACTTCTTACTGAAACCAAATGTTCTTTTTTTTCCAGTCTCTGCCCTGTTTATGTGTAGTTTGTTTACAGTTTACCAATCTGACACACTGGCCTCAAATCTGACTTCTATGCCACCAATATCTGTCACAATCTCACTCCTGGTGGCCGGGTCCACTGAGCTCACAGTGCCCTCCCCTAAGTATAACCCATGACAGGTGGCTCAGGAAATATCCTCCTCTTGTCCTTTCAGAATGCTAGCTGATTTCACAGCTGAATGCTTGCCATGAGAACCCATGGCTTCCTCTCTCTGGGTATCAGTAAAATACAATCTGGAGTCTGTAGCCAGGTGAGAACCCTCTTTGACTGATGTGCTGTGTGGAAAGCCCAGGCATTACCAGCTCTTCGGGGCTGCTCTCATAACCCTGATTGTGTCTTCTCCCACAGAGGTGTAGAAACCTGATTCAAACCCCTCAGACCCTCTTCGGAGACCTTGTGTACTTTTACCCTACTGTAGGTCCCCAGAGTCCTTTCCAGGATCTTAGTTTCGGTAACATGGGGCAACTTAGTGTTAAACAGGCATGATACAGATTGAATAAACCTTCTCAAAACCTTCACACACAACAAAATCACTCTCAGGCAGTAGTTCTTTAAAAATAAAAGTAAGAGCTTTTACTGATTTCTTAAATAAGTACCCTACAAAAATACAGACAAATAATGTAGAGATTTGGTTACAGGTAACTACAAAAACAAGTTGGAAAATACATTCAAAATGAACTAGTGAATTAACTGGATAATTTCTACCTTTTCTGTAGAGAATCAGAGTCCCCAAAATAAGTGAGTTTTGCAAAGTCTTTCTCTCTCTCTCTCTCTCTCTCTCTCTCTCTCTCTCTCTCTCTCAGTCTCTCTTTCTCTCTCTGCTGTGTCTCAGAGTCCCAGCTTTTCTTACAGTGGTCTTCAGTGCATCTGGCAGTCTTCATGTGTGTCAAGAAATGTAACTTCTGCCAAGAGTCTGTTTTAGAGGGCTTATATAGACATTTCTGCAGTCTGCCAAACTGGCCCATGATTAACTAGTGGCCTTAATATTTCCAGGTCCAATTGTTCATCTCTAGGCCAGCAGGGGTTTCTCTTGCTCTTTCTAAAGTTGCAAGTGAACCAAAATTATCAATATTTTGATTTTACCCAGTTCCACCTCCCTGAATGGCTTTGATCTACACTACCTTCCTGGCACTATTAAAATGGAACTAGACAGTGGCAGTTTGTAGAGAAATTAACAATAGCCTCCTAGACTGGGCATCTGCAGAACCCCTTCTCTAAAACCATTTCTCTTTGAAGTTCAAAGTTTTAAAACAGAGGAGATGGCCCTTCCATCTCCTGTCATTTGTAGCATTTTCCTCTTTGATCAGCTACCAGGAAATTCCAATCCACTATTGAAATTTAACTCCTGTTTACCTTCAAGCAGGCCTTTGTCCTAGACAAAAGGGTGATGCCAGACACTGAAATACACACCAACTCTTCCCATGTAACCTTGCAGTAAAATGGAAATTTTTCTGACAAACCTTATGTCCTGGTCTTTTGGACATTAAATATAAAAGAAATTAGAGAGTATGACAGCAGTAGCCAAAATCGCCACAGCTTGCATATTTAATAAGATGTGTCTGGAAGTGTTTAGAGAGTAGCAGGATTGCAAAATCCCAACCATATACTGTGCATTACTTCTTGAGTGTATATTTAATATGATGTATCTAGAATTACTTACAATTTACCAAGAATGTAATTGCTCTGCTGCTCAAAACCTCCCTCCTCCTGGACTCACTTGAAAAATAGTTGTGTTGCTTCAGTCTAGATATTCTTGTTTAAAGAGAAATTCTAGCTAAATAAAGTGACTTGAATGGGTGGTGTACTGTATGCACTGATGTTTGATCTAGTGAGTGCAAACAGAACAGAGGGCATTCATGGGGTTGGAGACGGGTTAAAGGGAAACATCAGAAAGTATTGGGAGAGTGGTTAATATGTGGACAAGTCAACTTGGTGAGTTTGGGTAATCAAGCACTATTCAGGATTTCAAATCAAGACCACACAGGTTTCTGAGGGAGAACAGTACTGGAGGTCACACAGCAAGAGTAGGGGTGGCAATCTGTCTGATAAGCTAGGAGGTGTGTCCATACTCAAAGTGGTGTAAACAGGACCGCATTAACTTAGAAGGTGCCCATAGGCTGGAAACTTCATGTTCCTCACCGCCCTCCCCACCAGCATGGCTCAGCTCAGGGGATGGCAACAATGCATAGAGTATCGTCTTTTTGTTGTTTGCATGACTCCTGAACAAACCACCTTTTTTACTGCACCGCTTTGGGAGCAGTTTTTGTTCTTGGAGTACAGTTTTGATTTGCTTATGGGTCAAGTTTGTTACTGCAACTCTGTCTCAGAGGACCAGTACCGTGCATTTTTTGTGTTACATGCTTTGGATATTTGGCATCTTGGCTGCTAAATCAAATGCCATTACCATGGTGTCTGCTTACCTACTAGCTGCCTAGTTAGAGCCCAAATGGTCTCTTTTGCACAGAACATAGTTCAGTTTTATTGCTGTGGGATTTTGGTGGTTTCTTTACTGATTTGTTAATCGGCCAGGAGTATCTTCGATATTTCACTAATTACTATCTCTCCCTTGTGTGCAGTGGTTGTTTGAAAAGCCATTGGTACAATTTGCACACGGACTGCTTTATTTCTGCCTGCCAAGGCATGAGCACTGACTCCAACTCAAAGCCATAAATTGTGGATGAAACATAACAAGAACAAACCTGGAGCACAGGCAGAGACTTTGAAAGGATGGTAACATCTATTAGATGGAGGAGAGTGCGGGATTTTCTCTGAGGATTTCTAAGTCAGCCTCAGCCCTGAGTTGCATGAATCAGTGAAAGATCAGTTTCTTCAGACTAAAAAAGCTGAAAATAAGTGAAACTAACTTATTACAATTGTCTCACTGTAGAACTACATGGGAAAGCAATGGATTCACAGACAGGTCTGTGCAGTGACAAAAGACCATTGGGTGGCTTTTGCATGGATAGTTAGTAGAAATCGAGGTGGGAAGAGGCCTTTGAACTTTGTTCATTAGCTGAGCCTGATCCAGGACGTTTACACAAGGAGTTAGTAACTTAGTGGATCAACTCTTTGAATCCTGTAATATTTTTATTTAACTGAGAGAAAACCCAACAAAAAATCAAACCTATTTGATCTGCTCAGTGCTCTCAAAAAGCTGAAACACTGCACTCGGTCATCGGTGCCAAGAGTTATGTTTCTGAGTCTCAACATTGCTGATGTGCAGCAGCCAGTTCGAGCTGAAACAATGCTGAGTCACCATCCAAAAGTGAAAAGTTGCCTGAAATATGGCCTTATTATACACTAAGCACACCCGGTCCAGCATTCCCTGGCCGCTCTAAGCAATTTAGAACCAGTGGGATTTTAAAATCCAAATCTACTGCTAATCGGGGAGGTTCAGCTCCATGTCAGTGAAAGACGGAACAGGAACAGGACTTAGGGACATTTTCTGCAAGGCGGGGGGGGGCAAGAGACAACTCAGCATAAGCATTAATTCAGAAGAGTTGGGGAGGAAGGGAGGTCAGGGAGCCAAATTATGGCAGGGGGCCACAGAGGGAGTCAGGATGGGCTTTGCTGTTTTTTTTTGCTGAAGCGGACCTGCATGATCACACTAGATAAACCTGTGCTGTGTGTGTGTGTGTGTGTGTGTGTGTAGTGTGCTGCAAAGCCAGGTGTGCAGCACTCAGTGGACTCAGGCAGCACCAGCAGAAATAATGAACAAGCAGTCAAAAACATATATCTTAGTGCCTTATTCACAGGTGCCCCTAAACAGCCAGTGCCCCTAGGTTGCAGCCTACTTAGCACATACATAAAATCTGCCCTGAGTTTAAAGTCACTGTCACAGAGCAGGAGGGGTGGGAAAGGTGCCTCCCATCAACCAAAATACAATTTTACTGTTACTAGGGTTTTCTTGTGTGATTGTGCTGCTGACCAACAGATGGCAATAATATAACTTTTTTGTTAAATATCCTTATAATGTACTGTAGTGGTGCCTAGTTGTGATTTGTATTCCGATCAACCTGGTGTAAGAAGTATTGCCTGTCAGTTTTCCACTGGCAACAATGGACTGAGCCTGAAGATGAGATTCTGTATAGTAGAGGAGTAATGTGATGAACTTGGTTTTATTGGAGAACAGTCTCCGCTTGTCAGGCTAGGGGAGTGACTCCTTTGGTCTACAAGTAAAGTCATGGTGCTAGATTTCAATTGCATGGTTTTGACAGAAGGCAAATTGCCAGCAGTTGTTTTGTTAAAGCCACAGATTGGGCCCTATGTACGATGCCTATGCACCGTGAAAACTGGGCACATAGGCGTCAATATGCAGGAATGCCTCAGAGTAGGATCCCACATGGCATTCACTAACAGGGCTCAAGACAGTTATGCACCCAATCTCCTGGCCACGTGGACAGCAATGCGCCAGGGGAGGCCGGGGGGCATGCCAGCACTACGTGCCATTCACGAAGGTACGTAATGCCAGCTGCAGGATGGTACAAGAGAGAGCAGGCTACTGCAGGCAGGACCCTGCCATAACTGTTGTATGTGTGGGTGTGCAAACAGGCTCCCACCCAGTCCCAGGGGAATAGCCCTAGTCCCACAGCAACAGAACCCCACAAACATCCTCCATGCCCACCCACTCACCCACCACAGTACACAACCTTGTTCCTCCCTGGCACTGCAGATCCCCCATACACACTTGGGGGCACCGGCCCCATGAATGCAGTAAACCCCCCCTGCACACACACATGCCCTGGCCCCGTACATGGCCACTCACCCCCCCCCACCAGTACAGCAGGGACCCAGTAGTGGTGCTCCTGACATGCACAGATATGCCCATACACTCTAGGTCCATTGTCCACCCCTGCCTGTGTCTGACCATCATCTGAAGATGTCTGATGGCATGCATCAAGTGGAGGGCACAGCTAGGAGGTCCCACTATACCAGCCTGATTCCCGATCCTGGCACCCTCGCCCCCATTGGTGTTCAGTGCCCCCCACCCCTTGCAGCTCTGATATCTACCCCCCATACCCGCTAGCTGGAGCTGCGGAGTCGAACAGCCAGTGGCACAGCCCTCCACACACCTCCTCGGACACCGGCTGTCCATGTGGGGATGGGAGGATGCTGCCCACATATAGGGGCACATCCAGTATCACTCAGATGGCCAGCAGCCAAGGAGGTGTGAGGAGGGATATGCCACTGACCATACCAAGCTGTGGTAACAACGGACCAGTATGGGGTGAGGGGGTGGGGTGGATGGTGCCACAGGAGGTAGAGGTACCACTGAACACCAATGGGTCCGAAGGTGTTACAGGCTCAGGGGTGGGTGTGACAGTGAACTGGGTACCTGTGTGTGTGTGTGGGGGGTATGTGCGGTGTTACTGGTGTTGGGGTTGTCATGTTCTGGGTGGGGGTTGCATGGAACAGACGTGGATGGGGCAACCATGTGTTGGGGTGGGGGGCTGTGTTTGCCATAGGGGGATTGGCCACAGATGTAGTAGTGGTGGGGGGTTACTGCACCCTGAAGGGGATGGGGCATTGCTGTGTAGTGGGGGGGGGTCAATTCAATGGGATGTTACAAACATACGAACATATGAAATTTGCCAGCAGATAAAGGCCTAGAGGTCTATCAAGTCTGCTCGAATGTGCAGCTAGCACCCCTTATTCTACAGCTGCCCCTCCCTTCCACCCTTCCCCTTCATTAACCCTCCCCCTTGTCCTGTCCCATCCTCATTTGAAGCAGTACACTGTTCTACTGCATACCACTTCAGCAGGTAACGCATTCCACCCAGCCACCACCCTCTCTGTAAAATAGTGTCTCCTCATCTCCCTCCTGAACCTTCCTTGCTCCAGTCTCATATCATGGCCCCTGGTGGCCCTCCCCTCCCTTACTTTGAACAGCCCCTCTGTACCCATCATGTTTATTCCTTTCATGTATTTAAAGGTTTCAATCATGTCACCCCTGTCTCTTCTCTCCTCCAGAGAGTACATGTTCAGCTCCTTCAACCTCCTCTCGTATGATAAGTCCCCCAGCCCCTTGATCATCTTTGTCGCTCTGTGCTGCACCTCCTCCAGTAACTTAATGTCCCTCTTCAGATACGGATGCCAGTACTGCACGCAGTACTCCAGGTGTGGTCTAACTAATGACCTATACTGTGGCAGAATCACCTCCTCCCTCCTCTAGGATATACCCCTTGCAATACAAGCCAGCATTTTGTTGGCCTTTGCAGCTGCCTTCCTACATTGTGCCGAGTTGTTCATTGACCCTGTAATGAGCACACTCAGATCCTTCTCCTCCTCTGTCTGGGCTAGCTGCACTCCCCCTAGCTGGTAACTCCTCCTTGGGTTCTTCATCCCAAAATGCAGCACCTTGCACTTTTTGGCATTAAAGCCCAGTTGCCAGGTGTCTGACCAGGTTTCAAGCTTTGCCAGATCATCCCGCAACCCCTGCCATCCCCTAGGTCATCTACCACCGCTACCACCTTGGTATCATCAACAAACAGACTGATCTTGCTCTTGATGTCCCATGATATGTCTGCAATGAATATCCCAAACAATACTGGTCCCAACACGAGCCCTGTGAAACACTTTCGTCACTGCCCTTGGGTGTGAGAGCTCCCACCCACCACCACTCTCTGTTGCCTTCCCTGCAGCCAGTTTCCTACCCATCTCACCAGCTTTGCACCCGCCCTGTGCCTACTAACTTCCTTCCCAGCCTTCCATGTGCACTGAGTCAGATGCCTTACTGAAGTCCAGATACAGGACATCCACTGCATGGCCCCTGTCCAGTTGCCTAGTTACCCAGTCATAAACTCAGCCAGGTTGGTTGGCCAGATCTGCCATGTGGAAGCCATGCTGTCTGCTGTCCTGTAGTCCTTTGGCCTCTAGGAGGGCCACCAGCCTCTCCTTCAGGATAGTCTCCATTAGCTTACCCACGATGGATGTGAGGCTCACTGGTCTGTAGTTTCCGGTTCATCCTTGGGGCCACTCTTGTGGAGGGGCACCACATGAGCCATCCTCCAGTCCTGAGGTACACACCCAGATGTGGTAGAGGCATTAAATAGGTCTGCCAAAGGTCCTGCAAGGACCTCTGTCAGCTCCTTCAGTACCCTGGGGTGGATGCCATCTGGGCCTGGCGCCTTGTCCACCCTCAGTGCCTTCAAACCCTCTCGAACTCTGCTCTCCATGATTTCCCCATCTGTCACCACTTCCCACCCTGCTTCTGCCATTTCTTCCACCTTGGGTGTCACCCCCCTCTTCTCTTTAGTAAATACTGAGCAGAAGTACTCATTTAGTGCTTCCTCCTTATCGCACCCTGCTTCCACCCAACCCCTCCTTCCTAATCCTTACTATGTGGTCTTTACAGCCCTTTTCTCCTGATGTACAAAGAAGTCCTTCTCCCCTTCTTAATGCCTTGTGCCAGCCTGAGTTCGGTAGATGCTTTGGCTCCCCTTACTGCCCTTGTCACCTCCTTCGATTCTGTCAAGTACTCCTCCCTGTCCTCCCCCCTCCCTGTTTTCTTGTACTTCCTAAAGGCAGCTCTTTTCCTCCTTACCTTTTCCATGACCTCCTTGCTCAACCAGATTGGTTTCTTAGCCCTAGCCTTCTTGCTCTGGGCTTTGCAGCAGGTTTTGGTTGCCTCCACGATCCCCAGCTTTATGAGCTCCCACCTCTGGTTAGTGTCCATACTAGATTGAATTCTGGCCAGGTACCCTTTTACCACTTCCCCCATCCTCCCAAAGTCGGCCCTCCTGAAGTCCAGCACTATTGTGCCAGATTCCACTCCTTCCTTGCCCATATCCAATGTTGGCTACAGGTGTATGACAGCGTGAGTCCAGGTGCATACGGGTGCTATTCATGCACCCGGACCCGCACCATCTGGCACAAGTAATCCACTCCGGGACCTAGGACAGGCATCCCATTGGATGCCTGCATGGGTCCACTCCTTCCCCTGGCCATCCTGCAGAGTCCTGCAAATGAGGGATGGGGCCACGGACCAGTGGTGGCTATTAGTGAACACCAGCCTGTGTGCACCTGTCCGCGGGTGCAGAGCTACATGGGCAGAATACGCACCTTCAGTGCATCTTTTCTGCCTGTTCATGTATAGCCCCATTATGGCAGAAATTGGATTTTTTAAATAATGAGGCACATTACAATGGTAGGAGGCCTTTTTTAATAATAAGCAAGGTATGTGCTGTTCCCATCTTCAGACTATTGAAAATGATATAAAGTGGCTTGAATTGTTATAATTTAGTCTATTAATTAATGTAGACAGTGAGGCCTTCATAGTAAGCCTCAGCAAATTTTTGCTTGCAAAGCAAATCATAGGGTAACCTGAGCAATCGAGTGGGTAGGAACAAGGATGAGTCACTGCCAAATTAGCATTCAGTGAACATGCCAAAATCCAGATTTTTGGACACAGATCATAAGGAACTCATTTTCCTTTCAGCATTTTGGCACTTCAGCATCATGCCGCAACACTTTTTACAGAAAGCACACACTGTGCATGTCCCAGCTGTTAGCAAGCCACATGATCTGCAGCAGCCAATGAGTAATGTTGGAGATAGCACAGTATGAGGAGTTCCCTCATCTTAATGCCATTTCTAGCTGTCTGTCTCATGGGAAGGGCATGACTACTGAAGGAGTTCCTTAAATGTAAAAAAGAATGGATTTTGATCATAAAAATTGTAAAATCCTCACAGAATTCTGCATTATTGTTTCGGTTAGCTCATCTTTGTTACATATAACTAGGGTTGGGCAAAGCCAGGAGTGGATTTGGTTTTGAGTTTGCCAAATCCAGGACAGGTTTGGATTTGGTTTTGTAAAGGATTTGGATTTGCCTGGTTTGGACATATATTGATAAATGGTGGAAAAAATAAAATTTTTCAGAACAATACCACAAAATGTAAAGGGACAGTGGCATACCGATATGGAGTATACTGTGAGATTCACTGCATCCTGCTGTTTAAAATGTATCTGTTAATCTGTTTTTGTCTGTATTTTACAGACTAAGAATACCTCTTCATGTGTACAATAAGGAATTGAGTAACTGAAGTATCATGTCATGATTTAATGTGTGGTAAATATTCCTGAATGTTTTATCCTTTAGTCCTCTCTTGAGATATTTGTGATTATTGTGTTATGCAAAAGTCATAAATAAAACATTTAAAAAGATTCTTTGTTTTTGAGTCTGACCATGACCAACCAGCAAAGCAAAAAGCCGGAAGGCAGAGTGTGGAATGAAATATGGCATACAGGACCCCTGACCTAGGAGTGTGTGAGCACTATTTCCCAAATACCTCGAATAATGCAGTAGTTGTTATTCAGATACAAACAAGCATTTGTCAATGCCGAATGTTTGCTTGCTGGCATTGGCAGTGGTAGTGTAGAAGTTACAGAGCTGCGTAATAGGAATGGCAGTGAAGTATTGAACTGAAGCCAACCCCACCACCACCCTGCAGAGAGTGACAGGCATTGGGGTGTGCCTTTGGGTTGTCAGGCATAACGGCCACGCCATTTCACCACACCCCACCCTGCAGACACTGACAAGTGTCACAGTGTTCCTTGGGGTCTTTGGCCCTTATGCATACCCCATTTCATTAGGAAATATGGTGAGATGGGTGCGATATAGGAGAATGGGGTGAAGTTTGGGGCCGAAGAGTCCAAGGCATACCTTGATGCCTCTCAGTGACTGCAGGGTGTGGAATGGTATGAGCATCACAGGCAAGAATCCCAAGTCACACCCCTGATGCCTGTCATTCTCTACAGGGTTGGGCATTATGGTTGGAAACCCTAATACCTCAGGCATTCGTTGGTATTTTCATTCCAAATTTTCAACATGTTTTTTTGTGACTCCACCTCATGAACAGGGGGAATATCAGTTTGTTAGCCGAAAGCTGCTTATGCACAGTGACTACAGCATTTAGCAGCATAGGTGCAAAAACATTCCGAACAGGATGTAAAAAATGACAGCTGTACTGTTCATGGGGAGGTGTAAAAAATGGCAATGTTGCAAATCTGTAGTAAAAATATTTAAAAAAATGGTGAAGTCACGAGAGTACATAGAAACTGTGCAACGCACACCATAATATAATTAGGTTGGGGATTTTTTACAGCAGATTGTCAACTCAGGCATTTTGGTGCCTCCGATCATGAACAGTGTCACTACGATTTTCTTTATCTGTGCCGAACAATGATTTCCCACAGCGACCACGCATCTCTGCGCTGAAAGTGTGGAAACACACTTCAGCCATGTTGTGAAAAATGACAGCTGTACTGTTCATAAGGAAGTGTGGAAAAATGGCACAGGTGAAAATCTGGACTGAAAATATTACAAAGTCATGAACTAGCGAGGGTGCATGGAAACTGGGCAATGCTCACTTGTAACACAGTCATTTTATGGCCTTTTGTCACCAGATTTTCAACATAGCCATTTTAAGACCTCTGCTCATGAACAGTGTAACTGTGATTTTCTTAATCTGTCCTAAACATTGCTTTCGCACACCAACAGCACCATTGTGCGCTACATATGCGAAAACACATTTTGGGCGACATATGAAAAATTGCAGCTGTACTGTTCATAAGGAAGTGTAATAAAATGGCAATGTTGAAAATCTGGAGTGAAAATATTAAATTTGCAAACTTACGAGCATGTATAGGAACTGTGCAACGCACGCTCGTAAAACAGTCATTTTTAGGAATTTTTTCACCAAATTTTCAACATAGCCATTTTTAGACCTCTGCTCATGAACAGTGTCACTGTGATTTTCTTAATTTGTTCCGTACATTGATTTCGCACACCGACTGCGCCACTGTGCGCTACATGGGCGGAAACACATTTTGGGTGAGATGTGAAAAATGACAGCTGTACTACTCATAAGAAGGTGTTGTAAAATGGCAATGTTGAAAATCTGGAGTGAAAATACTGAAAATTCGCGAACTTATGAGCGTGCATAGGAACTGTACAACGCACACTCGTAAAACAGTCATTTTTTGGAATTTTTTCACCAAATTTTCAACATAGCCATTTTAACACTTCAGCTCATGAACAGTGTCACTGTGATTTTCTTAATTTGCCCGTACATTGATCTCACACACCGACTGTGCCATTGTGCGCTACATGGGTGGAAACACGCTTTGGGTGAGATGTGAAAAATAACAGCTGTACTACTCATAAGAAGGTGTGGTAAAATGGCAATGTTGAAAATCTGGAGTGAAAATATTAAAAATTCGCGAACTTATGAGCCTGCGTAGGAACTGCGCAACGCACGCCTGTAAAACAGTCATTTTTTTGGAATTTTGGCACCAAATTTTCAACATGGGGTTTATGGGACCCCTTCTCATGAATGATGTCACTGTCATGGCATTATTCAGGCCTGAAGGGTGATTTCACGCAGTGACTGCGAAATCATCCTTCGAACCCGAATAACGCCATGACAGTGACATCATTCATGAGAAGGGGTCCCAAAAACCCCATGTTGAAGATTTGGTGCAAAAATTCCCAAAAATGCCTAAGATATGCAACAAAGTTGAAACCCCCCTATCTAGCTCATTATACAGCTTACCGGCATTTCCTCAGTTCTCGGTCGGCTTTGAAGAGTGCAGACGTGTTCCCAGTCCACGGAAGATCATTGCGCCAGAGTCGGAGGTAAGTATGGAGTGAGGGGTGTGGGGAGGCTGGGTGCGCAGTGGGTGGGTGTGGGTTGTGGGAGGGCTGGAGGCGCGCGTGGGACCGCTTTTGTTTACAGGGTAAAAAAAAAAAAACGACGAGGACATTTGCCACGCTGGGGTGGGCTCCCAGCATGGCACAAGGACGGTTGGAGGGGCCGTTCAGCCAACGGGATTGGGCACCCCATCGGCCAAGTATGGATTGCCACTCTGGGGTGGGCTCCCAGCATTGGCACTTAGTACGGGGGGTTAGGACAGTGGAGCCGACGGGGATTGGGCACCCGGTCGGTCTATATCATTAGCTGCCCTGCTAGTGGGCACCCAGCGTGGCATTTTCTGAAGGCTTTGGGAACCAGCACAGCTGTCGGGGATTGGGTACCTCTGCCGCTATTCAGTGTAAGGCAGGGGGGGCACGACGCCTGCTTGGTGCGTGTGTGTGTGTGTGTGGGGGGAGCTGCGCATGAGCAGGTGATATCTTATCGCTGCTCACTCAAGCATAGCTCCCCCTTTGAACTGTATGCCACTGCATTTTGGAGCTTGTCATAGACAGCTCCAGCATGCATTGGCTTACAGGGGCCGCGCCTGCCAACACACTGACTGAATTGGAGGAGGAGGTGACACACCTCCGAAATCTCCGATGATGGCACTATGTTTCTTGCACATGCATGCAAGCAAACATAATAATGAATAGTGGCACTATTTGTGCCTATTCAGATAGGGAAGATACTAACACACAAAAAAAAGAAACAGCCCCCACCCGTCTCCCTAGCCCAAATGTTTAAAATACAACCCCCATTCCCCCATTCTCTGCTACAAGTCTAATCCCATCATCCTTCCCCCAGCACCCACAAATGTCATGGTTTGAACAGATGACTCCCATGATGGATGGCCTGCACAATAAGCCTGCATCCACAATTGGTCGCCATCTCTTCTTTAGTGCTTTTGTGTTTATAAATTAATATCCCCCCTTCCCCCTGACAGCAGCATCCAACTCCTGCCCTTCTCCCCCCAGCACCCAGATTTTCTTTTAAGAGAATGAAGGCCCCCAGACACAACTCAAAGGTGACTGACATGACCAGCCATCCTCCACAGTCAGCTGCCTTTTTTTTTCTTTCTGCTCCCCCCTCGGCCCAAGCCTGGCCATTCCTTCAGGCCGGCATAGCTCCCTCTACCCACCATCTCACCTCAGCTGCCTCCGCTCTGCTGGTCATGGTCCAGCAAGCCCCACACCCCGAGGGTCCTGGCTGTAACCCTACTGGGAGGGCCCTTCCCTGCAGAAGAAGGGAGGAGAATTTAGGGATACAGCACCCCTGAGCCAGGGACAGATACGGGAGGTGGAGGAGGAGGAGGAGGTGCACTTTGGGGAGGTGGGAGGAGGAGCGGCTGTCATCTGGCCAGGCTGGGGCCATTTTTCCATTTTTTCTTTTCTGTCTGGGGCTTGACATGAATGTGACGTCAAGGCCAAAGCCAGCGTCCATCATGCACCCTTCCCTCAACACAGCCCAACGTACTGCTGTGCCTCCAGCCTCTGCCAGGGGCCAGCAGATGCCAAGGCTTTAACCCCCTTCCCTCCCAGGAAAAGGAGAGCAGTCATCAGACTCTCAAGCTTTCTCCCCCCGTCCAGCCTTCTGACTCCCAGATCCGTTCCCGAACCCGAGTCATCAGCGTTGCAAGCAGAAAAGCAACCACTGCACCTGCAGGCCGGCCCATTGGCTGCCTTCTAATGAATGAAAGTGCTCCCCCACTTGCTCACATAGTGAAACAGCTGATCAAGTGTTCATCTGTTTTACTATGCAAGCAAGTTTGGGAGTGCTGTTATTCACTAGAAGGTAGCCAACCATGGAGGAGGGCGGGTTGTGTTGGTCACCTGGGAACTGCCTCTGGGAACCTTCATTCTCTTAAAAGAAAACTTGGTGCTGGGCGGGAGGTGGGTGGGACTTGGGTGCTGCTGCTGGGGGGGTGGGAAATACTGAATTATAAAGAGCAAAGCACTAAAGATGAGAAAGCGGTCAGTCATGGAGGCGTACAGGTTGTGTTGGTCACCCTTCATGGGAGTTTCTTGTTTAAACCATGACATTTGTTGGTGCTGGGGGGGGTGGTATAGGGCTCATAGCAGAGGGTGAAGGAACAGGGGTTGTATTTTAAATGATTGTGCTGAGAAGGAGGGTAGGGCTATTTCTTTTACTTTTTTTTGTTTTCCCACAGGTACACGAGTAACTAATATGAATACTGCATTTCTGAATATTTGGGACCCCAAATACAAATATCCGGCAAAATATTTGAAATAAGGTATTCACTCACCCCCACCCCCACCCCCACATGCTCTGATGTGGTCAACTTTAAATTATGGCCCAATAGAAAATGTAGCAAAGCAAACAAATTAAGTAATTTTTGTTAAGAACCTACTGGGCTCAAAGCAGTGGGTGCGTCTCTGTTTTGCTTTCAACATCTTTCTGTTTGGCTGGATTGTTAGCTGACACTGTTTGAGTTACAGCTGACTCTGGTGTTTCTTTCTGCCTGCATGGGAGTCCCCCATGATGTTTCACCCCACATTTTATTTTTTTTTTTATTTTTACACAGACAAGACTAAGTCTCTGTCTTTGTTCTTAGTCACATTTTAACAGACCACATGGTTTCTTTCTTCCTTTTGTATTTTTCTTATAATTTACTCTTTTACCCTGTGGTCTTACATACATCAGCAGGATAACCCCTCACACAGACACAAATCACCAATTAATCAGTACACATCAGCTCATCGTCAGCATCAATATCTAAATGACTTTGCAGAGGATCAGTGGAGCCAGCAAAGCAGAGACTATGGTTCACTTTAATGAATGTCAAATATTCCATATTTTCAGAGAACAAACAGTTGTGCAGATCTGAAGCAACACTACCAGGGGTGCTGAAGATTTTCTCTGAGTACACACTGGTCAGAGGGCAATTTACTTATAAAATGACAACTCTACACAATGAGGGCCAGATATTTCTCTTACTTTGCCAGTATTTATAGGCCCATCTCACATGGTGAATTTCCTACCATCTTTTAAATAGTCTTCAACAATAGTGGTAGCAGTATGACATTGGCCAACACTAACAGAATTCTTGTCTGTATTAATATAATATAATCCTAACCAAATGTTATCATCCTCATATTTTTCATTAGGTGTTTCTGCTGCTGGCAGTGAAGTTTGGAAGATTGCATGCTCAACTGCTTGGGAAATTGAAACAATATCTACCATTTCATCTGATACTTTTTCAGTGGGTAGGCCTTTCTATCTGCTGATGTATGTGAGGTCAGAGGGGAGAAAGGATGCCAGGCTAACCTTAAAATGAGGCTCTAACAATGTGGCGAGAATATAATGTTCTGATTATAAAATCATTCATATTCTGGGGTCCACTTCCAGGGATATAGTTAACTTTTTGACTAGAGAAACAGCACTGCCTTCCTGAAGAAGTGTTGCCTTCTACTTTTCTAGTTTATTTTGTGAATGAGGATCATGGGGTATTATTGACTTACGGCAAAACAGAAGGTGAGCGCATGGTGGTGCAGGGTTCAGTGCTTGTGCGGGGGTTCACTGCTCCCCAAAACAAATCAGACAAGCAAGAAAGTACAGCACTCTCAGAAGCAGGCAATGCTTCACGGGCAAAATGTACAAAAGCAGTAATCTTATTGCAAATAGTGTTTATTGCAAAGCAAAATGCTAGTGAAGCACAAAATTAGATGCAAGCACTTAGCTTAACCAAATCCATGATGCTCCTCTCATAAGCTTCATCAGGGGGCTGGTTACTGGGTTGAAAACTCCTTCTTAACTACTGATCAGGTGACTAATTGAGCCAATCAAATTGATAGTTGGCTGCAGAAAATTATGCTACTGGCCACCATTGCTACCACAATGGAGGGAGTGGAACAAACAAAGTAACAATACGAAGCACAGCACATCAAAGAAAAATGTTTGGACGTATATAAAAAATTGTGATACATTAGTAACTTAAACACAATAGCCAAAAGAATCTAATTTCTAAGTGACCCACAAAAAATGCATTTAAAAATTGATCAACAATGTACAGTAGGTCACTAGAGTGTGAAGGTCTGAAAGTAACATCTTTTTTTATTATAGTGGCATGGTAGTGCCACTATATTTGTGGTTGAGCAGTGGTTGTTAAACCCAAAATTTTGCACTTTAATAACTTCACTACCATTCAACAGATTTGCACAGAATTATGCATGTGCAGTCTTGTGGGAAAGATCTCTAGACATGCCAAGTTTTGTTCTTGTCGCATGTGCAAATTCTGAGCTGCAGATGGTAAAACAAGCAAAATAAATCAATGTTTTTTGACATTTTTTTTGCTATAACATAGTGGCCAGACAGTTTGGAATTTTCATCTGAAATTTTCAGGGTAGAAAGAGCTTGCCTCAGAAGGCTTTCCTTTGCTAATTTGGTGAAAAAAATATATATTTATTCCAAAGTTATTTTGGGGTTCTGAGCATGCTCAGTCAGCCTACAAAAAATAGCTAAATTAAATTTTTGTATGGGAAATCCTTTTTGTCAAGGCAATAATTTTTTTTCATTTGCCGCCATCTTTTTCTTCCCCTTAAAAATTCAAATTTAGAAAACCACAAAAATGACATTGTGGAGAGCTACCAGCTCACGTAGCTTACTTAATGAGACACCCTTAGCTGGATTCTGCACCTAACTCTTAAAGAAATGCCCTTGAAATGTTCTTTTTTTAGCATTATAAATCTTTTTTCATGACTCGTGTTATGAAAAACAGATTCTTTTATGGTATCATAAGTCATGAAGAAAGATCCTTTTTCATGAGGGGGAAATCATTTTTCCTTTGCTGGCATCTTTTCTATGTTGTCTAGTGCCCCTCGCCCCCACTGTCCAATCACTGTCCCCATAATAACATTATATTTCCTTGGTGTCTAGTGGCACCCTCCGCCCTCCAATTGCTCTCCCCATGTTTTTTTTTAAATAGTATAATATTTTATATTTCTCCCTGGTGTCTAGTGGCAACCTCCAATGTCCACTTTATCTCTGGTGGCTAGTGGCACCCCCCCCCACCCTCTGATGCCCATCAAAAACTAAAAAAAAAGAAAACAGCCCTCTTTGTCTTTTTACCTGTAAAAAATAAAGTCCATCAGTGATGCAACCCCACCACCCAACCTCCTACTAAGCACCCACACCCTGCACCCTCCCACTTCCCACACACCCTATCTCACATGCACAGGTCTCAGTGTGAAGATCCAATCTCCAATTGAAGACACATCTTGCTGCTGGAATTGGCAACTACAGTATGTGAAATTAGGTAAGTGCTGTCCAATGCATTTCAATAGGGTTTTCAACTTTGATGCATAACTTTGTCAGTTTTAAAGATTTAGACACCAAATGTTCAACATACCCTTTTTGAGACCTCTCCTCATGAAAAATGTTGGTGTAATTTCACAAATCCTGACCAAAAGTCAATTTTGAGGTTGGTTAGTGAAATCGTCTTTCAGGCCAGAATTCTAAATTTTCACCATATGTGTTCTTGTGGTGGGGTCATAAGAAGGATATGTTGAAAATGTGGGTCAAAATATGTTAAAATGGCAAAGTTGTGTGCATCTGTTAACATTTCACTAAGCTCGCTCGTAACTTTCATGTTTTTCAATATTTTCACCCCAAATTTTCAACATAGCCATTTCATTACACCACCTCATGAACATGATAGCTGTCATTTTTCAAATCTTGGCCAAAATGTCTTTTTGTGCCTATGGTGCAGAATGACACTGTAGTAGTTTAGAATGATATTTCGGCAGGGATTTGACAATTTTAAGTACTAGATTCATAAGGTGGCGTAATAAGAAGGCTATGTTGACATTTTGGTTGTTGTTGTCCTACAAATGGAAGTACAGGGCAGCATAGACATTTATATATGCATCTATGGAGGGATGGGAGTGCTAAGGATACGATTACACTATCTGTTAAGTATGCATGTATGGGAGTGCAAAATAAGTATATGATTATACTATCTCAAAAAGTAAAGACATTCTGTGTTAAACCCAACTTTTAGGGCTCAAACTAAAGTGACAAAAGTATGGAAATGTGGTTTTAGGGTTTCCAACCCTAAAACTCCAACCCCCACCACTACAGCAAATCAGGGGTGGACTCGGGGGTTGTCAACCATAAAGCTCACCCCATTAGGTATATAGGTTTCTGGAGTATATAGAATAGTGTAAGCTTTAGGATTGACAACCCCTTGGAAGAATCAACCCTGATTTGCTTTAGGGGTGGGGTTATGGTGTTAGGGTTGGAAACCCTAAAGCCACATTTCCCTACTTTTGTCACTTTAGCTTGAACCCTAAATGTTGCATTAAAACCATTTTTTGCAAAGAATTTGCTATACTTTTAACCCCCTACCCAACAGGCCCCCCCATCAGTCCAGCTGCTTGGCCCAGCCCCGTCACCCCTATCCCTGGGACTTACCTACTCCTTGCTTGATCCCCTTTGGGTAACCCCCTCATGGGAAGGGCCAAATGAGGGGCCAGCCCATATTTCCCCAGACTGAGTTGAGCTTCAGTGGTGAGTAGAGGATCCCAGAAGGTGGAGCTGGATCTGCGATGGGTGGTGGATGGGATTGTGCATCGCTTGGGTGATGTTCTAAGTTTTTTCTGTTCCCACCCCCAAACATCATGAAGGCCTTGCTGAAGCACTCACATCATGCTACTGATGTCACTCTCCCATGACAGCTACTGCTGCACAGCCAGCTGTAATCACCCAGGTGGCAATATTGTAGTGGAGACCATGTTCCCTCCCACCCCCTGAGGAGGTGAGTGTCCATGGGACAGTCAGCCATCCTTCTCCTCCTCCAGTTGACCCTCTGATGACCTAGGCTAGTTCCTGAACTCAGGTCATCAGCATTGTAAGCAGTAGTGCTACAGCTGCACCAGCAGGCCAGCCTTGAAAGTAACATATCTAAATCTAGTGCAGATAGAAAATAGGAAAAGAGAAAGTCAGGGCAACTCATGAGTCAATGGTGTATGGGGAAGGTGAAATATGGGGTGTAATGGGGATTGGAGAGATGGACATAGTGGGTTTGAAGGGGAAAGATGGTTGGTGTATATTTTTTTGGGTGGGATGGTGTAGAAGCAGGATGAAAAGGGATTGGGGCAGGTTACATCCAGGAAGCACACTGATGCCTGTTGCTGTGATCTCATCTGATAAAGAATTGTATGCTTTATATTTGACTGGGGGATCTGCCAACATGTGGGTAGAGCCAGGGTTCATCTATGAACCAAACCTGAACCAAATGCGAACTTTTTGATTTTTGCTCGATCCGAACCAAACATGAACCCTAAAAAAAAAAAACAGATTAACCTAAACCAAACCCGAAATCAGACCATGTGAGATAAGGAGAACCCACATGGAGGCAGTAGGGTGAATTCATTAGAACTTGAACTCGAACTGATAAATTACACAGAAAAACCTTGAACTGAGCTGAAGTCGAACCCAGACTTCTACCTAACAAATCTAACTGAACTGAACTTGAACCAAACCCTCCTGAACTGAACTAGAACCCTAAAAACACGTCAAACCCTCACTCTACATGTGGGTGAACTGTGCACTGGAGATAAAATAGAGAGAAACACAGCAACATTAGCAATAATTCATCAAATTCCACATAAGAACAATTTTAAGAAACATAGATCCAGAAGTTAATTGCCAGCTCAAAATTTCCCCAAACTTAGTATATAACACTTTAAAGGAATGGTTTCAAATCCCATTCCATATTGAGACCACGGGTTCTCAGACTTTCAAGTGTAAAGATCCAATAGAATTGTCTACAAGAGGTTGATAAGTATGTTACTACTTGGGTTTTGCATGCTCAGTGGCCCTAAATGGCATGTCTGAAGAGTCATCATTGTGGCATTCTCCAAAATGTTGACCAACAAGGGTAGCTAGTGTCATCTGTTCCCTTAATGCTTCTAACATGCTGCTGTATCCTCAGCCAAAGTGGACGCATTGTCTGTACAATGTACAGTTTCTGACAGGTACGTCACAGGGCACACACCCCAAAAGTGGTACTACAATTGATAAAGCTCCAGATTTCAACTGTGTGGGGACTGATTGGTAGTTCAAAGCTTGTGGATTGTAAACAGTGGCTACAAGTGCTGCACCTACCACATTTGTACATTTTAGTCAGTGATGTCGGATGCCAGCATTCGATTTCTTTTGGTTTTGTCTGTGTATTGAACTGGCTCTGTACTACTTTGTCACTGAGCAGTGAAATTCTGGAAAAGTTATACGTGGGTTAGGTTCCAACTCTACAGCTAAGGTACTGTCATTAAGAAGAACGGGCCCGGTATTTTTTAACTATGCCCCCTGACTTGATGTGAAAGTTTGTTGAACTGGGTAATGAAGCACATGAATCCTTTTCCTTTTTTCAACTTGTATTGACTTCAGTAAAGAATACCTTCCCAATCAGAGCCCTGGAAAAAAACATTTTGAAGGACCTCCCTGCCATAGCCCCCGTCAAGGAATCTTTTTAAATAGCTCCTTAATCTGTTGCTCAGAGCTTTCCTCAGATATACAGTTATGCCTTATCTGCAAGAAATGTCCATAAGGTATGGGCTTAATCAGTGTTCTGGGATGGGCACTGTCAGCCCTGAGCAAACTACTGGTGGCAGTGGGTTTCCAAAAAACAACAGTTTATACTTTGTTGGATTCATCAGAAAACAATGTTATATCCAAAAAACTAATTCTAGATTTGTCAACAGTGCTGGTGAATGTAAGATTTAAATTATTTTGAGACAACCAGTCAATGAATAATTTTGTGCATGTAAGGGCTCATTTGGGGATTGGGAACAGTTTTTTTTTCTCAGAGAACCTGAGGAAGAGGTTAGCAAAGGACTTGACTCAGACTGGCATTGTCCGCACATATCTGCTCTCATTTCCTGAGTGGCTTCCTCAAACCGCTGAACTAGTGACACAATTATGCCATCAGAGTCCACTGGTTTGAAATGATTGACACATCCCCTTACCCTATTGTGAGATCCATGGCATACTGATGCACTGATTTACATTGCACAGGAAGCTGTTGTACCATGTAGAAGGTGAAATTTCACCTGGTGACCACTTCCTGCATTAGCCGATATTACAGAAGATCATTGTCATTTTGCAGCTGCCACAATATTTTCATATGCTTTAGCCAAATGACTAAACTGTCTAAATGTTGTACATGCAACACCCAGTGCATTCTGATTGCTTCTGTCAATTTTAAGAAAATCCTCTATTACAAGATTTAGGGTATGAGCAAAGCAAGCTACGTGCACATACCCTCCATCTTTCACAACACGGACAATGTTAGTCCCATGCTGTAGCAAAAAGCAAGTTATTAAAATATATTTGTTTATTTTATAATATTTAGTTACAAAATCTGGTTATTTGGGTATCATGTGGTACTAAGATATTGGTGTTATAGTTTAAAATTCCAAATTATATGATAGGCTCTTAAAATCCTGGTCCCTGGTTTGCTGGCTGGAATGATTTATAATGTTTAAATTGTGCCATCACCCAACAGGAGAAAGTGCAAGCCAGGCCACATGTGCCATCCTCACTATGTGAAGTCACTCAGATTCCAAAACCAGAAACCGAAAGGCCGTAACGTTGAGTCACTCCAGTAAATGGCAGTCTCCAACTTCAGATACACAGCACTTCCCAATACGGCTCTCTCCAACTCCTGTTACAACACTCCCCATTCACTAAATATGTACCTTCTCATCCATACCACAAAGATCCTTTCAGCCTCCCAATCTCAAGGATTTCCAAAGATGTGCAATTGATGCAGCAGTCACACAGTACAGGACCCTTACTTCTATTAATCCACTGCTGTCGTGTAGCTAAGAGTGTTTTTCCACCTCTGCAGCAGTCTCCAATAACAGCTTGCTCCCTCTGGCCCTTCTGTTCCACTAACAGCTTGCACCAAACAGCCACTCCCACATCCTTTACAGTGACCACTGTCTCTCCAGTCTCCATCTATCTGACTCCAGGACCCCGAAGCCAGCAAACAGAAATAATGTAGGTGGGACAACGTAAGAAAACAGAAGTGAATCACAGCAACAGGTACAGGTAGAGGCAGAAAGACTGCTGGTTGAAATGGTGAAGGATGTCAAACAGGAGACCCACATAGAAACCACAGAGCAAGGGCTGGGTGGGTGGAGAAGGCAGAACAAAAACCTGACTGAGACTGAGAACAAACCCACAACTCTCTGTATTTTGAAACAGAATCTGGACCTTCAACTCTCAGATGCAGACTGGACTATTTTTAATTTTTTTTGCAAAACAATACATTACATAAAATCATTTAAAATGTAAAAAAAAAATATTTTTTTCTGTATTTTTCCAAAAAAAAAAGTAAAGTGGGACATTGTATAATCACAATATCCCATGAAAGGGTGTGGGTCATGGCAGGATTAACCCATGCCTGGTGTGGTTTCCTCACTCAGCCTGCGGCCTCATGAGCAAACCACCACTCCAGGCATGTTTAAATCCTGCCATCACCCTTACTCTCTTGTGGTATATTGCTTAAGTATTTCATGACTGACAGTCAAGGCATGAGGACGAGTTGAGTGCTGCAATACTACAAGACATCCATTCTATAGAAGAGGGGCCTCATACAACATTAAGTTTCCAACAGACTGGCACCAAGGTCTGCAGGTGTGGATATCAACACAAGAACTATAGAGGTTTCTATGGCAGCTGCATTCCAGCAGCCTGGACTATTGATAAGAATGACGCACATAATCCTTAGAGGAGAAAGAGACTTGGGCCCCCATATTCAAAAGGAGGGGGATGCACCACCCCAAAAGTTGCGCTGGCACAACCAAACAGAATATTCAAACAAGATGCGTGATCCCAATGGATCACACATCCTGTTTGAATATTGCAACTTATGTGGGTGGCACGGGGGGGGCGACCGTCAGTTGCCTGGCACATCCAGGGGATGGGCTGAATAAAGTGAATGCGAGATGTGCCAGTGTATCCCAGATGTGCTGCACCTCCAAATGCGATATTCAGCTGGGAAATGCAAATGAGCCCATTAGGCATGCAGGATGCACTAGGCCAGCACGCCCCCCCTCCCATGCCCGACCCACACCTCTGTACATTGACTGGTAATTCACCCCATCACATAATGTACTGTATCCCCCTCCAAGCCTGATGCCTGTCACTGTTAATAAATCAACAGTCCCCAATTTCCATAGTGTAGGGTACCCCCTCCCTGCCAGGTCCTCGTCCCTGTAAAACAGCATGTAACTCCCCTTTTCCATAGA
Organism: Neoceratodus forsteri; assembly: GCA_016271365.2. Taxonomy (NCBI): domain Eukaryota; kingdom Metazoa; phylum Chordata; order Ceratodontiformes; family Ceratodontidae; genus Neoceratodus; species Neoceratodus forsteri. Next base: position 1,695,317,268 of record CM057449.1, on the reverse strand, counting down.
GTAGTGTCCCCCAACCCTGTACCCCGATCTCCGTTCATAAAAGAATCCCACCCTGTATTCCTTCTATATTGTAGGTCCCACCACCACATACCCAATCCAGGATCCTGGTGCGATTAAGACATGCATGCCACATTTTTCCATAGTGTAGCAGCCCCCACCCCAGTAGGCATGACCCCCTCCCTGCACCCCTCCACGCAACCCATATCAGTGACTGGCACAGCCCTCCACACTCTACCATGGCCAGCCACCAGCTGCTCAGATCGCGAGCTCATACTGTACATAGTACGAGCCCATTCTGTGTAAAAAGTGAACAAGTATCAGAGAGGGTTGGTACCAAGGACTGAAAATTGCTCTTCCCTCCTCATTTGCAAGGTCCAATCAGAACTGGTAAATTAGCATATGTGATGTCAGAATGAGACTGACTGTAAAGACAAGTATTCAAAATTCTGAACAGAACCCTTGAAACCCAGATGCTGTGAGGGCCTACATCTGTAAGATTGCTGCCGTTCAGCTAATGAGACCTCCCACCCAAACCTGAGCCAGCCAAGAGTCCAAACCTGCCTTCCTGCATCTGTACCAGAGGGTTGCCTGTGCCAGATTTGTGGGACTGTATAGGTCTTGAGAAGTATAAATCAGACCTACAATTCTTGATCCCACCCTTTTCAGTTGATAGCGGAATTATGTCACACAAATAGGAGATCAGGATGATACAGCCACAGAATAGTGGCTTTTTGGAAGTCACTACAACTGGAAGTGGTTGGCAGTGGTGGCATGTCAGACTTTAAGCAAAACCTGGATAATTGCTGTACTAGACATGGAATAATAGGCTACAGATAATTACATTTGACTGGCTGAATGGATGCATGTCTGCTTCGCTCTGTATCTACCTATGATATCTATGATGATACCTATGATACCTCATCATTTGAAGGTATACTGTAAGATGGGTAAGAGATTGATAAATGATATGAGAAAAGGCAGTCTATGCAAAACAGTTCCATCTGGGGATTTGCATCAAGGGCCGGGGGTATATCTGACCAAGGAAAAGGGGACTAACATAAAATTTGTTCTAATACCCACTTTGAGAGAACAGTCTAGCAATGGGTCTCCTAGGTAGAAAGTGGCATTTTATCTTGACAAGCTTGCAGAGTGTACTCACAAGTCAATGCCCAACCAGTCAGGGCTATACTGGGACACATTCTGCAGTGCAACCTCGGTTAACTCAAAAGAGGTGTGAATGTGGAAGGCAGTGCTGGGGTCTGGTTCTACATTTCATCATGTTGAAGTTAAATTGTCAAATTTTCATGTAAATTATGGTGCTGATTTTTTTTTTTGTTATTATTCGCAGTTCCATGTAAAGTGTGCTCAGATGTCTCATCTTCAGATGGCAAGGTGGCAGCAAGTCGCTCAGTTACTACTTAATTGGTACTGGCAAGTAGATGTTTTATACTTTGTAAGCACATAGCAGAGTTATGAGAGCACAATGGAACTCAGAGAAGACAAATAATAAGGGCTCTGTATGGCTCTGCAAGTTTTCAACAGGATGTCGGTTTCTCTCTCTTTAAACCTATGAAAATTACCACGGTCATTTCATATACAGTATTGTTAAGGGGCTGAACTCAGTAGTCAGATATGCAAAGATCCTCACTGAACTTAGAAAAGAAAACCAAAGGGGGTATTCATTTTACAAAAAAGAGATGCATCTCATTTACAAACTGAAGGCTTTAATGGAGAATTGTACAAGGCACGTACAGTAAGCAACTCTGAATGCCAGTCCTGATCAAATCCTACAACAGCTGTCACAGCCTTGAACATATGCCCAAAACTTGGCAAAAAGTACTTATTTCAGTGATTTCTAAGCCATTAACAGACAGTCTAAAGTACAGTGCATATTGGCCTTATCATTTCTCTTTCAATCAAGCCGATAACTTATCGAAATATTAGCTCTCTTGTTTAACAAGATTATCCCAAGATTAATTAATACAAACCAAACTAATTCCTAGATTAATTAGTACAGACCAAACCAGTTTTATTCCTGGCATCAACCTACAGCAAAAAACATCAGGGAATTACTGAATATTATTTCAGGGGTAAAGGGAAGGGATTTGCATCATCTGATCATCATTTACTGGTATAGAGAAAGCTTCTGATATGCTGGGTAGGGTTGTTTAACTACATGACAGAAATGTAATTTGGGGGATAATTTTTGTCATTGGTTTAAGGCATTTTATATTCTCCCTCAGCCAGAGTTTGACAATTGATCTGTTCTCTGACCATTTGCCATACCATAAGATATGCGAGAAGGGTGCCATACAGTTATCACCCCCTCCTGGTTTCCTTTAACAATGCAGTTCTCTGGCAGAAGCCATTAGATACAATTTGCATATTTTGGGTCTCAAGATAGGAGAAACTGTGTCAACAATTGATTTTGTATGTAGATGACAGCGTTTGTACTTTAGAGAATCATTGGCACATTCCAACAAGATATTAATGATATTTACACTGTGTTGTATTGTTCATGTTTTGCATTGTTCTGTATTCTGAGTCGAGCCTGAAAAAGGACCCTTGGTCCAGTGCTCTTACCTGGGTAACAAATTAATAAATAAAAAAATAAAACATCAGACTATCTTGGTGGCATAAAGAGCTAAGGCACTGTGGTGCCTTAACTGTCTCCATGCCTGTGACCTGAGTTTGAGAACAAGCCTGAGTCGCTCGGGGTCAGTGGTAAGGGAGGGCTGGGAGAGCATTGAGACACCTCTGGGCAGCTCTCCTCTCCCATATCAGGGTGGTGTGTCGTCCCAGCTATTGTCTGCCACCATCTGGATGCCTGGTGGTAGTGCAATGCTTGGGAGGCAGACAGGGTGGGTGGAAGGGGCCATGGTTCTTGAATGCATGAGCGCCTCCATGCGCACATGTCCTCTGTGTCACCATGGCGCTGGGACAAGGGGAGGAAAATGGAAAGTGATGAAGCCCTGCTGCCTTCATCTGACCCACACTGCTGAATAGGCTGCTTGGTCTGACTTGCCATAGGGGATAAAGCCATGGGAGGACTCTCAGACAAGGAAGGCCCAGGGGCAGCAGACGCCGACTGGGAGGAACTGAGACAGGGCTGAACCACCACCCCTGCCATCACCGAAGTAAAAGCTATGTGGAAAAAAAATAAAACATCTCATAAATGTCTGGAATGAGTACAGGGAGGCATCTGTCTTTAAAATACATATAGGCAAGATAGACTTTTTTATTTATTTAACTGTTTATCCTCCTGGTTCTCATCCAGCAGACCCATTCTGACTGCTCCCCCCCCCAGACCCACCACCTGGCTTCTCTGGGACATACCTTCTCTCAGTGTGTTCTGCCAGAGGACCCGAGAGGGGTGCCCAGTCACTGGTGTGGAGACAGCTAGGGGGTTGGTCATCATCCTGCCATCAGGGGTTGTTTTCCACTGATTTTTGCACCTGGGTCCCATGGACATGCAATGGGGATGAAGTGCCAGCTCCACCTCCATGGAGACGCCCTGGTGCCCTGAACATGGTCCCTTCCCTCTACATATGAGTCACATGCACTGCCACCTGGACACCTCCAGGTGGCAGTTAAGTAGCGAGCCCAGCAGCCCCCCCTCCCCAAGAGAGGCGATCAGTTCTACAGACACTCAATCCTCCCTTTCCTAGTCGACCCCCTGAGTGACCCACATCCATTTCTGAACCCGTGTCACCGGTGTGGCAGGAGTTGGGGTTCTGGGTACCTCAGCCCTCCATGCTACTGGACTGGCCCCAGAAAGGTTTCTGAGTGGGATGATGTCGCCTGAACTAAAAACTGTGATTTAGTTTTGAAGGGCCTTTTCCCCCATAAGCCAGTTGTGTTGTCTCAATTATATGGGAATCTCAGACATATTAACAGAACTGAAAATATGGGAAGTTCTTCAGTTGTCCCTCTTCTGGAAAACAAAGACCATTAGTATGATCATGATGCCTCATTTTTAATTTTTTTTTTATTCCAGAAATTTGTATTAAGATCCCAGGAACAACTTCCAAATCTTTGCAACAACTGTTCACAAAACAGATTTGAAATAATAATACTGTAAAATGTCTGGAATTAAAATGGGGAATAATCACACTGCCGAGAGAACAGGGTTCAGGTCTTCCTGTTTTACAATAAGACAGCCTACATTTGGTCATTAGTGCTGTGAATACAACATATTCTGGTATCAGAACATTGCGCAATATCTCATAATCCAAATGTGGGACACAATCCCTTACAAAACATGGAAAAGAGGCAAAATGTTGCATACAACATCAAATTGTACCGATAGAATCTCAGGGTACTATGGAAATTTGTGCTTGCATGTCAATATATTTATTGTTCATCGAGCAACATACTGTAAATTAAAATATGAATTATTGCTTAAAAATATGGTGTAGAATGTTGAACAGTAACACTACATCTGTATGAAGGACAACAGGTTTCTGACCAGTAATAAAGTGACTCTCCTTCACAATATGCAGAGAGTTAAAAAGTATGGTATCTGTTAAAGGAGAACTACTTTTCATCTGCAGTATAGATACATAGACAACGACAGTAGTAAATGGCCCATAGGCTGATTAAGACTGCCCATCTTACCTAATTACTTTACTCTGGCCCTAGTGGCCATGCCGCCCTTTTAATTTTGCCACCTCTTTTCTAACTTAACCCATGTGTCTGTCCAATCCCTGCTTTACGCTGCTCACTGATTGCCCTATACCACTTCCTCCAGCAGCTTCTTCCACTTGTCCACCAGTCTTTCTGAGAAAAAGTTCATGTGGACATCTCTTTTCAACCCCCCCCCCGCAAGATTATGTGAGTTTCCTCTTGTCCCTGTATTTGAGCTCAAGGAGAAAAGTTCCTTGGTGTTCACTCTATTTATCCCACGTAGGTATTTGTAAGTTTCAATTGTGTCACCTCTTTTCTACTTTTTCTCAATGGTGTACATGTTTAAGTCCTGCAGCCTCTCCTCGTATGTCTTACCTCTGGTCCTTGGACCATCTTAGTTACCCTGTGCCATACTGCCTCCAGTTTAGTTGCAGTCTTTCTTCAGGTGTGGCCTCCAGTAGATTGTGGAATATTCCAGATGTAGTCACCCCAGTGACATTTGCAGTGGGATCATCGTATGTCTTCTATTGATTATGCCCCTTCCTATGCAACCCATCATCCTACTTGCCTTACCCCCTGCTCTGTTACAGTGTGCCATTGTTTTTAGGCCCTGCAATATTATAATCCCCGGGTTCTTTTCCTCCATGGTGCTTTCCAGCACTACCTCATTTCATACTGCACCGTTGGATTCTTGTTTCCCAATGTGCATAACCTTACATGTTTTAGCATTCAAGCTCAGCTGCCAGATCTTTGACCAGGTCTCCAGCCTGCCAAGATCTTCCCAGAGTCCCCTTATCCCTTTATTTGTGCTCAAAAATTCAAATGTCAAAAAGTGCAAGGTGATGTGTATAGGGAACAAGAACCCCAAGACAGAGTACTGGATGTTTGGGGGGGAGGTAAAGCTGGGCACGATTTCTGAAGAAAGAGACATAGGGGTCATCAATGACTCCCTAAAAACAATCAAGCCAGTGTAACAAGGTCTACAGAAAGGCAAACAAGATGTTGGAGTGTATGAGGCCCCACCTAGAGTACTGTGCCCAGTTCTGGAGTCCTCACCTGAAGAAAGATGAGGACAGGCTAGAGACAGTGCAATCTAGGATGACCAAAGTGATTCAGGGCCAGCAGGACAGATTTTATGAGGACTGGATCAAGGCACTGAACATCTACTCATTGGAAGCCAGACAAGAGAGGGGAAATATGATAGAGACCTTCATGTTCCTGTAAGAAATGAACAAATTAAATTGTGAGGAACTATTGGGCATAAGTAGTGAGTCAAGAACAGGGGTTCATGAGTGCAAACTGATGGGGGGAGGTTCAAGGGGGAAGAGAGAAGGTTTCATTTTACAGAAAGGGTGGTGGAGCCATGGAACAATCTGCCAGTGGATGTGGTAGGTGCTAAAACTATCAGTGGGTTCAAACACAAATGGGACAAAATGAAGGACCTAGTGGTTAATCAGGGGGTAATGGTAGGGCAGGGAGCATGGAGTGGACAGTGATGGGTGAAGTCGGCAAACTCCACTCTGTGAAACATTTCATGAATTTTGCATATTTCGCAAAATATTTCACGATGCGAAGTGCAAAATTCCTATCAAGAAATGTGGAATTTTACCCACAAACAGTGGAATTTCACTGGCGAAAAGCGGAATTTTGCTACTTGTAGGTGAAATTCTACCGTATGTGGGAGAAATTCTGCATTTCTTGGGCGGAATTTTGCAAATTTGCACCCACAAAATATTTTGCAGAATGCACAAAATTCTCGAAATATTTCACACAGAAAAATTGTCAACTTCATCAGAACTTCACTGATGAAATTAAACTTCAGCACATCTCTAGGGGTGGATAGTGTGGATTAGAACCCTGTATGGGCAATGGGTCTTGGGTTTGTTAGGGTTTTATGGACAGACTAGATGGACCGATGGCTTTTTTCTGCCATAATTTTCTCTGTTTCTATGTTTATGCCCTTGTACAGACCTTGGTGTCTCTTTTAAAGAGGTGGATCTTGCCCTTGAGGCTTTCCCCTATGTCACAAATGGACACATTAAAATATACTGGGCCCAGCACTGACCCCTGTGGTACTCTTCTTGTTGCTTCTCTTATTTCTGAAAAAACCCCATTAACCATTACCCTTTGTGTTCTTCCCCTCAGCCAGGTTTCCACCCAGACTGCTTTTTCCTACACCCCCAAATCCCTTAGTTCCTTGACCAGTCTGTTTTTGAGGATTGAGTCAAAGGCCTTGATGAAATCTAAGTATACTATGCCCACTACCTGTCCCCTATTGGCTGTTCTGGTCACTCAGTCGAAGAAGTTGATTAGCTTTGTCTGGTACAATCTTCCCCATGTTGTCTGGGGTCCTGTAGCCCATTTCCCTCCACTACTTCCTCCATTAGTATAGACTTGATAATCTTTCCCACTGTAGAAATCCAACTGATTGACCTATCTATCTATCTATCTATCTATCTATCTATCTATCTATCTACCTACCATCCTTCCTTCCTTCCTTCCTTCCTTCCTTCCTTCCTTCCTTCCTTCCTTCTCTTTCTTTCCTTCCTTTCCAAACGGACTACCCCTGTGGCCAGCAAGCAGTTGAATATGTCAGCAAGTTGTCCTGCTGTCATCTCTGCTGCCTCCTTAAGCATCCTTGAGTGTATGCCATCAGATCCCATAGATTCATCTACTTTCAACCCTTTAAGCTTTTCCAGCACCCTTGTCCCCATGATTTTGCCCATGCTTCTTGAGCGCTTGTCCCTCCCTTCTTATCTTTACCCAGCATTCCAGGAGTGGCCCATCCTTCTCGCTAGTAAATACTGAACAGAATTATTTGTTCAGTATCCTGTTTTCCCTCTGTCCCTCTCCTCTCATCTTTCCTCTCTCTTCAGCCTCACTACACCCCTTTTAACCTTACACTACTCCTAGACGTACCTGAAGAAGGCCTTTTCCCCTTGCTTCATTCCCACTGCAAGCAGAGTTCTGTCTCCACTGTCGCCTCCCTTACCTTCCTGTTGGCTACCTTTATTGCCTCCAGTGCTTCTCTAGCCTATTGTTGAATGTTAAAAAGACTAAATGTATTGTTTTTGGATCAAACCAAAATTATCTAATTTCCAACGATCACAGATTTCTGATTTGGGGGGACGATGTTGCAGCAGGTAACTGAATTCAAATACTTGGAGTATTACTCGATGCAAACATGATTTTCACTTCTCATACAAAAACTGTTAGTAAGCAAATACATCCAAAATCGGGTGCCTTGTTTAAATTGAAAGGTTGTTTAACTAGAGAAGCTAGGTCAATAATTTCAAAAGGTATACAGTACTTTTGCCAACTCTAAACTACAATTCTTTCTTTTTCACACAGCTGTCTGGTACTGGTTTAAATGTAATAACTAAGATGTTCAATGCAATTTGTCGTTTTGCTTTACTTATGCCTTACAACACTCATCATTGCATTTTGTATAATGAAACTGGTTGGTTATCACCAAAGCAACATTTTCTATACAACCCTGGTTGCTCAGTAGACAAAATAATAAGAACAAAACACTCATCTCCTTTATTAGTCATCTAGAGTTCAAGAAAGAAAGAAGAGTCTTAGAAACTTCATCCAGCTCATGGGCATCAATCCCAAAGAACAACCATGGGGAAGCGTACTTATCATGTGTCGGCAACGAGACTTTGAAATACCTTGCCTTTATCTTGCCTTAATGCAAGCAGCCATTCTGTTTTTAAAACACAGTTAAAGTCCTATTTGTTGTAACAAATTAACTGTAATTGTTTTTAATGTTGTATGTTGTTGTTCTGTGCTGTTAATTGTTGAAAGTTTTGTATACTTTACTATGCCATCTTAGCCGCAGTTTAGTGGCTCTGGGTCACTCCTGAAAAGAGGCATCTGGCTCAGTGTACTTAACCCTGTCAACAAAGCAAATAAATAAATATCTACCTACCTTTGGCTTCCATTATACTTCAAGAGTGGGCTCTTCCTGCAATACTTACTTAAACCTTGAACCACTTTGGGCCCTTTGCCCTTTCCCCCTTTGATACCCTTCCAATTGAACTTTCTGCCTCCTCTAGCTTTGCTTTTTAAATTCTTCCCCTTTTTCGTCTACCACTTCTACCTGTCCTGTTCTTCTCATCCTTCTTTTTCACACCCTTACTGCATTTGCCCCATTTGCTGGTTGCTATGTGACCCTCCATCACAACTGTTCTATGGTTGCTGAAACCAACAGGTTCCTATAGAATGCCTCATTTTGGATCCCCTCACTGTTAGTGACTACAAGATCCAGCAATGCGACCATCGAGCCCTAAACCATCTGAACTAGGAGCACCTGTTGGCATGCATCCAACAGGACCTGATTCCTAGTACTTACGGCAATCTGATCTTTCCAGTCCATATCTGGCATATTAAAGTCTTCTACAACTACTATCACCTCCCACTGACTGGCCATCTTCCTTACCCTCTCCCCCAATTTCTTGCCTGCTACTTGATCCTGATGTGGTGGTTTGTAGACCACCTCACTCTTGATTTGCTTCCCATTCGGCTTCTTGTATTCCTGAATCCCCTAGGCTATGTATGTTCAGTTACCTCCAAGTCAGTATTTTCTGAAGAAGCTTTTTTTTGTTTTTATTACTGGTTCATATTCTGTTATTGTTCCATCCTTACTGTCCATCTAGTAAATTCAGTGAGTAGTTTTGCTGTAACTTACACTCTGGTGCTATAGACCATTTTAGAACTGTAGGGTGTAGATTATATTCTTTTTAAGTTATTTCATTGCTTGCACAATGCATCTTTGTTCTACTGAATTATGTGGTTTAAGGGACATAAACTACATTATGAAATGGGTAGACAGAATGTTGGCTCCTGATTAGCCAAGAGATGCATTCAGCTTGGCTGTTAGTACAACAGCCTAGTTGAAATTAGCTTCTGGTAACAGGGACTGAATACATTAAAAACACCCGTATACTCTTAGTTAAGAGCAAATTCCCTTACTAAGCATGGCTGCTCTGGCTGCTCATCCCACACAACACCCTGTCTTAGCCCCGATTCTGATAGTGTTGGCTCTAGTCTCCCACATCCTCACTGTCCCTGCTCCTGCCCTCAAAAACAGGTGCTTTTAAAACTTTTTCTTTTAAAGATTTGTATTCTTTTCACATAAAATAACATCGATATCTGCTGTGTGCAAGCACACAGCACAAGCAGGATCATACAACACAGGGAAAAAGAATGCACAATGGACTACTACTACTGCCTCAGGCATTCCAAACATATGCCTTGTTACATGAGGGTTGTAGATATCAAGGGCTTTACACATTTAATCCCAGAACATATTAAAATAGAGCCTACCTCGTAAGGTCCAAAGTATCATCTCTAAGAGGTGATTCACAGGGTACTGCATATAATGTCAGCGAGAACTTATTCTCCTTATTGGAACAAGGAAATATAACACACACAAAGAATCTGGAAATCTCAGGAGTTTAGAATTAAAACCTTTTTTTTTAAATAATGCTTATTTCGAGTCCAGTGACAGCAGCCACTAAAAGTCTTCATCTTGCAGACAGCACAGGAATGAGACAAACTGGAAATACTTTTCTTTTTTTTTTTTAAACAAACTGGCTGCTGCTCCCTTTTCTGAAAGTACCTGCCACTCTGACCAATCCTGCTGCAGCATTCAAGAATTGACAGCTGTGGGTAATGTGGCCTGCTTGCTCCTGCTCTCCCTAATTCCCCCGGCTATATTAGTGCCCCAACCAGACTGGTATCCTCCTGGACACTGAGGCAGCAAACATGGCCTGCTCTGTCCCAATACTATGCTAGCATCTGAAGCCACTGCCTGCCCTTCCTGTGCCCATGCTGAACTGTTTACATGCAGCATTAGCACCACCGTCTGAGAAGCTACCATGTACATATTGGACCATTTTATTTTTGTGAAACCAACTTTTACTCATTGTAAAAAAAAAAGCAATCCAAATGTTATAATACAAAAAACATTGTTTTAAAAATACATGCAATTTAGTAAAATGGACCCACTTCATACACGCAATAAGGCACCCCTGGGGGTGCATTATGGTGGGACAATGGCCCTTTTTTGGGTGGTGGAAGTACTTGGCTTTGTCTCATGTTTCAACCCACCTGAGGTGGGCCATTATGCTACACAATACCACATCCACTGTCATGCCTTATTGCTTAATCATAGAGGTCTATTATGATACTCATCAACATCTGCCCATAAACTAAAATCATCTACTGTGTTCCCTGAAAGAACAGTAAGGACTGAACTATAACAGAATGTGAACCAGTATTAAAACAAACACTGGTCAATGTCTTATTGCTTGCTTGCAAGTTTTGGTAGGGAAATTGAAATGCTTAATTAGTGATGGAGGGTAAATGAATTTACAGAATGACTTGGCTGCTGAAGAAGCATGTGCTGGATTAGTACAAGTCTGCCAGTTGCCAAAACTTATTACTATTTTTTTTATTTTTTGCTGTTTTTCTTAACAGCTTATTTACTTAGGATAGCCCAGCAAAGATGCAACATCTTATTTCCAGTGAGGTCCTGCCTTTACTCATTTTATCAATGTACTGTACTTAACCAGGATAGTCCAGAGATGCAACATCGTATTTGCAGTGGGATCCTGCTAGTACTCATTTCCACAACTGCAGGTACTGGAACAATGAAAGGATAAGTGACTTGCTCAGGGTAACACTGTGCATAGTTCACTCTAGTGGGTATAGAGCAGCAATTCCCCAGTGTCCAATGGTACATCACAGTGCGGGGGTGGAAGACAAAGGCTGTCAGCAATGTTTTGGTTTTATTTTTGTTATTTTACAATTAATTTACCAAGGATAACTAAGCTAAGATGTAATATTTCATTTCCAATATAATCTTGCTTCTACCCATTTCTACAGTGATGTGAACTGCAGCACAAGGAGGATAAGTAACTTGCTCAAGGTAAGACAGTGAGCATTTATTTCCAATGGGATTTGAACCTGCCATCTACTGGTTCTCAACAGTGCTCCAACTACTAGAAAACTCTGCTCCACTGCCTGTGTGTTGGGGGCACCTTCTGGCCATGTTTTTTTATTAATAAATTATTTATCCAGGATAGACCAGTTAGATGCTTCTTTCTAATGTGGTCCTGCTTCAATCAATTTCTGCAGCTGTACGGACAAAGCACTGTGGATTAATGACTTGTTCAAGGTCATACAGTGAATATTTGGATCTAGCAGAGTTTGAAAAGGAGATCTCCTGGTTCCCAACAGTGCTCTAACCATTAGTATTTGTATTTTGTATGTATTCATTTTACCAGGAAAACCCTCACATGAGCAATGCTCATTTACAAGGAGATTCTAGTTAAGACAACCAAAAAGTTAGAAATATCCACACTGCAGTATATATAGACAATATAATGAATGATGGTGTGATGCATAGTATAATAAAGGGCAGTAGAACTGCAATGCAAGTGAATGCGCTATACAGGCAGAATAAATGCATGCTAGGAATAAAAACAGTACGTACAGAGAATAGGCATGAAAAACATAACTGGTATACTGAGGTGGGATATAACACATGGTGGATATATAATACATGACATAGCGGCATGGTATAGTATGAGGTTCCAGGCAGTTTAGAAGTAGTTACAAACATCAACACAATTCGTGTCTAGAAGTGATGTAAAAGAATTGAGGGACTTCTGTGACACCACCCATCACAGCTCAGGGCTCTCCCTGAGCTCCCCGAGCATTCCCCCATTCATCCCATGAAATCAGTGGTCAAACAGCACAATCAGCTACATTTTAAAGAGTGCACAGCTCCACAGAATGATGGTGACTCAAAACCAGCAAAAAGAATCAGTGGGAGATGAAACAGCAGAAAAACTGCTTCATCTCCAGTCATGCTCAAGCAGCATGTCCTCTGTGGTGGTTGTTGAGGGGCAACATGGTTGAGCCTCAAATTAAAAACTAAGCTTGAAGTGTCACAATCACTTCATGAACGCTAGTGACAGAACTAAGAAACATCAGTACCGAGCACTCTAAGTGGGAGGACAGATTCACTCAGCAGCAACAGGATATCATGGCACTATAGGACAGCATGAAAGAAGTAGAGCAGGGCTTCACCTCGATCTCAGCACAAACAGATGCACATAACTCTGCCCTCCTCTATTTCTACTGCCGTAGGATCATGCCATGGTTGAAAAATTAGATGATTTAGAGGCACGAGCCTGGAGAAACAATGTCTGAATATTTGGCCTCCAGGAAGACTCAGAAGAGGGGGCCATGAGAGACTACCACAGCTCTTTGCTGAAAGAACTACTCGCACTGTCAGCAGTTGCTAAAATGGGACTAGAGAAAGCTCATCAGGCCCTCAAAGCCAGGATACAAATGCCAGAGCCAGATCAGTGGTAATGCACTTTATTAACTACAGAATCAAGATGATTGTACTCCAGATATCCAGGAAGAAGTGGATTCCTACCTTTATTTCAGCCATGACTTCACTCTCTTCATGATGGACATGTGCAAAAATTTGCAAATTATAAAGTCCCTGTTTGAAAAAGGCATAAAGGCATAGCTTATAGCCCCAGCTCTACTCCAAATTCATTTGGAGAAAAGACAACCCTTTTATAAAATCTCTGGAGGAGGCTCAAGACATTCTGCAAACCATGGGCATAACCCTGCCAACCCCACTGATCCAGACTGCATGGGCACAGAGAAAGAGATGCAGAACCAAGAGTGGACTCAAGCTTGCCTGAGTAACAAGGGGGAAGAGAAAGCAGCAAGGCACCCTGAGTGAAACCTGTTGAGTCAGATATTCCACTCCAGGGGTGGGATATTCAAAGCGGTTGCGCAATTGAGATGCACCAATGCAACAGCGGACATGCGCCAAAGAGCGATATTCAGTGGCTGACAATGTGCAGTGCAAATCGAAGTGCACCAGTGCTCAACCCTAATGAATGCAAGTGCAAGTGCAGGGGGCGTAGCCATGAATAAATAGCACAGTGCGATATTCAACAGCAGGCCGATGGCACAAGCGCGGAGCAACAGGGACATGTGTGGAGCAAAGTTGAGCCTATAAAAGGATGGAGCAAGCAGAGAATGGTGGCTTGCACCCAGCGGAGCAGGGGTCAGAGAAGGAGAGAGAGTTTGAGAGAGACAGAGTGAGGGGACAGAGACAGTGTGAGACAGTGACAGGGTGAGGGCCATTGGCCAGGCAGGACAGCAGTAGGGGTGCAGGACAGTCACAGAGGCAGGAGGTGCAATGGGCAGTGAGACAGGGTGTGTGACCCTGACCATGCCTGTTGGCAGGCCAGACCATAAGTGTGGTTCCCCAACACAGAAGCGTTCCCAGTGCAGGGGCCCAGGCAGCAGCACAAAGCCTGGGTAGCCCAGGGAGACAGCCATGGGGGGGGCCGGAGATGCCAGGCTATGGCCAGTGCAATATTCCAGATGGCAGCGGTAATGAGGGGTGTGAGGAGGCAGGAGGCAGAGCGGTGTGACCGTGGAAGGGCCTGGCAGCGTTATGCCTGGAACAGGTGGTACCATGTCCACACCACCTTCAAACATTACAGTGACACTGAGATCATGGGCCGGTACCGCCTGAACTGGGCAATTCTGAGGCAGCTCTGTGAGCTGTGCAGTGACGAGATGCTGGCACACACAAGATGGAGCCATGCCCTGTTAGTGGAGACCAAGGTCACGACCGTAATGTGCCTGCTCGCCACAGGCACCTTACAGAGACCAACAGAGGACACCACAGGCATAACCCAGTCGGCCACGTCATGGCTCCTCACACAGTTCCTCAATGCACTGCTGCCACATGCTGTGGAATACATCCACTTCCCCAGCACACAGGCGGAGTGTACAGCAAACATGCAGGAGTTCCACAGGGTTGCACGTATGCCTGGCATGCTAGTGGCCATTGACTGCACCTATGTAGGCATCCGCGCACCACCGGGGCCGGAGGTGGTGGCCTACATCAACAGGAAGGGCTACCCCAGTATCAACTGCCAGGCATTGTGCGATGCCAAGGGGCGCATAATCAATGTCTGTGCCACACACCCTGGGGGAGCACATGATGCCTTCATCTGGCACCAGTCTGCACTGTGCCGCAGGTTTGAGAGTGGGGACATCCCCACTGGACACCTAGTAGGTGAGTATGCAGCAAGATTGGGCAGCCCTGCGCAACAGGGCAGGGCGTGGGTGGGAGATGCTATGCATGGGGCGTAGAGGGTTTGTCTGTGTAGGTGGGGGTTCAGCCACACTGACCAATGTGCTGACCCAACATGTTCCCCCACAGGTGACAGCGGATACCCACTCAGGCCCTGGCTGCTCATCCCATAACGGCACCCATCGACCCCAGCGCAGAAGAGATACAATGAGGCACACGCTAGCACATGGAACATCATCGAGCCTGTGTTTGGACTGCTGAAGGCACAGTTCCATTGTCTGCACAGGTCTGGTGGTGCCCTACAGTACAGCCCCTCGAAGGTCTGTGACCTATTCCTGGCCTGCTGTGTGCTACACAACATGGCCACTGACTGTGGGATAGCTGTCGAGGTCGAAGAGGGGAACAGCAGTGGGGATGACGCAGACGCCAGGCCTAACGGTGGTGGGCAGCCTCCCCCCGGACGATGGGAACCCTGGCTGCGCAGGATGACCCAGTGGCACAGGGACACCATTGCAGAGGAGCACTATTGTGCATGCAGGTAGGTGAACAGGTCCACACACATGTCCCAGGGACCAGGGCACGGTATACAGGTATGGCTGGCAGGTCCCCACAACAGACACGGCCGGAGGGGGGTGTCGACGGACATGGGACAGGACACCGTGGAAACACCCCTGACAGAACAGTGGACCCCACTCACACAGCCCTACACACCCCCACACTCACAGGCATGGTCACATGGGCACACACACATGCACACCCCGAGGCCGCCAACAGGTGTGTGCCAGACGCTGAACAACATTGCACTGTGGCGGCCAGTGCTGTGATGGCATCATCATGCACATGCCACGGTGGCCAGAAGGGTGTGCACAAGACGGGCATGACGTGCGGGTTCAGATGTCATGGCCTAGGTACGCTCACGCACACACCACACCACCATGCATACAGGGCTGCAGCAGGCAGCGGACAGGGAGGGTGGCAGATCATGACTGCCACGCAGGTACATGGCTGCCACAGACACATGGATGGCCCTGCCTAGACCGCCTTGCAGATGCAGGCTGTGTGGCGGTCATGGGGGGGTGTCACAGACATTCCCCCAGGTGTGTTGCTGCAAGAATGCGACCAGTCCCTCACAGGCATCTGCAAGCCCCCGAACAGGCCTGCTCCAGGTGTGCCCAGGATGCCCACAGCTGATCCCAGCAACGACAATGCTGTGGTCACACGACGCCAGGACTGAGGGGTGGAGAATGCACTCTGCGGTGACTGCTGCAGATGGCTCTGCACCAGGGTGGCCAGTGGTGCCAGGCCAGCCGTGACTGCAGCGGTGAGCCAATCCAGGCCTGCGGTTGTGTCCTCCCGCATGTGTGTGGCCTCGGCCAGGAGCTGCTCAAAGTACCAGTCACGCCTCCCTGCGGACTGGTGCAGTTCAATGTGGAGTGCATGCACCCCTGCCACGACCTCCATCTGTTGCTCCACAGATGCTCTGAGCAGACAGGTGTACTCTGCCAGCGGGTCAGTGCCCTGGGGGCTTGGCATTGTGCCAGCCCATGGGGTTGTGCAGCCCTGTGGCATGGCCCCCCGCACAGGTGGGGGCTGCACAGCGGGGCCTTCTTGGGCCTGTACTGTCTGTGGTGCACTGGCGGTGGACATGCACCCGGTCCACCCCCTGCACCGTCCTGCTGCCGCTGCTGCCCCTCCAGCCGCTGTGCACGTGACATCAGCAGGGAGGCTGCACCCCCACTGCCAGATGGGCTGGACTTTGTCACAGGCACGGTGGCCACTGCAACACCAGGTAGTGCGGCTGGTGGGTTGGCCAGTCCCACCTGTGCACCATCAGTGCCGCCGCATCCGGTGCATGGTAGGGGTGCCTCCCCCTATTCGGCATCACCACTGTCCTGGGTAGCGGTCAAGTCATCATCGGACGCAGACCCTGCCCCAATCACTGTCTCAGCATACTGGACGCCATGGCTGGCATCCCGCTGAAACACTGCCTGGGCCTCATCTGTGCCCATGCCACAGGCATCCGTGCGGACAGTGTGGAGGGTCCAGCAGCGGTCCAGGCCCTAGACCACAGTGGAGGTGGATGGGTGCTCCTCCAGGTCCCCGACATCACCCAGGGTGGGCCCCACCGCCCCTGCATCTGCATGCAGGTACTCAGGATCTGTAAGGGAACATATACACATTAGTGCTGCCACCACACACCCCTGCCCAAATGCACCCCTCACCTCCATCCCCATGTGCCACTGTACCTACCATGCAGTGATGGGCTACCCTCCCCATCTGGAATCCACTGCTGGGAACACCCTCAATGGTGCTGCACTGCATAGTCACCACCACAAGCTCCTTCTGTGATGTCAGCTGTGGCACCTCAGGCTGTCCACTGCCCGTGGCAGCATGTGCGGCCCAGATGGCTGCCACCTTCTCCTTGATCTGCCTGTGGTCCGTGCCCACCTTCTTCTTGCATTCCTGCACTGACCTCTGATGGATGCCCTGCAGGGTCATGGCCCTAGCCACACCCACCCATGCTTCTGCCCTGGCCTGCTGGGTGCCTATGGAGCCACTCAGGAGGGGCTCCTGGTCCAGGTAGATGTCATAAAGGGCATCATACTCCACCCTTGTGAAATTGGGCCTGCGCTTCCATGCAGGCCCCTGCTCCTCAACTTCCTCTTGCTCCGACATGCTGTTCCTGTGGGTGGGGACATGTGGTTAGTGCTGGTTGCCACACAAGAGCCCCCCGACACCACAGTCCCGACATGCCCAGTGCCTGGTACCCTACCTGTGAAGGATGCAATACCGGTCTGGTGCCTGTGCTGCCACATGGTGCCTTTATAGCGCATCACATGCAAATGAGGGAATGCGCAACTGTAATGAGATACAAATGCCTCCAATGTGCCGCGGATATACTGATCAGCTCATCTGCACATGCCTGCTGAATATCATGGATTTGCACATTGTGCAGTGGAGTTGCTCATGCTCATGTCATGGCGCATCTGTGTGATGTGCACAGTCCTCCTGGTACAGCACATGGTGCACTGACATCACGTATGGCAGTGGCACTTCCTACACACAGTGCACTACAGGCGGCATGACGCTCTGCCACTATTGGGCTTGTGGGGCACATGTGGGACACACAGGACCCTATAGCGCACCATGCTATCCATGCCCTATCGTGCTGTCGCACATGGTGTGCGTGCTGCCCTTTGACCCCTATGTGTGCCCCTTGACCCCTGGATGCTTGCATTGCCCCAGCTGTATCACGCATACCCCGCCAATGCACGATCAGGGATGGCAGCTCATCGCCAGGCATGCGGCACATCCTTTGCACGTGCGCCTCGTGCATTCACCAGCGCAATTTTGCTTCTGTGGTACTGAATATAGCCATGCCTTGTAGGAGCATGCCTAGAGCACCCAATTGGACCCAGGTTGAATTAGTCAACCTGGTGGCATTGGTGGAGCCACATGTTGGTGCCCTCTATGGGCAGGTGTCCCTGGACCAGCCACGCACTGAGGTGTCACAGGGGGTGGCCGAGGAGCTCGAGGAGGCCACAGGGTCACACCGTAGAGGGGAGCAGTGCAGTCACAGGTATGGGGACCTGTGGAGGAGGGATCCAGACCAGCTCAGGACACTGCAGGCATGCGTCCGGAGGGGCCCTGTGCCACGGCCAGGTGAGTGCACATATCCCCGTCCATGCCATGTCGATGTTGTGTAGGTTGCCAGCGGGTGTCACACCGTGCTGCTGTCGGTGGGGAGCAGTGGCTGGGAATGCCGCCAGTCATGGCAGGGCACCATAGGTGTGCTGTGCAATGGCAATGCCGCTGCACAGGGTCATGGGGTATACTGTGCTGGGAGGGACCCATGTGTTGCTGCCCGGTGCTGATGTCTGTCTCTCACTGTCTCCCTACTAGGCCCTGAAGATCGGCGTAGAGCCCAGATGGTGGGTGCCACTGCTGGACAGCAGCAGGCCAGCGGTGGCACATGGTGGAGGGATGCTGGCCAGGTGGAAGGTGCAGGTGGTCAGGTGCCAGTCGTGCCACTGCTTGCAGGTAGGCACTTTGATGGTATATGTTGTTGTGTGGGGTAGGGGAGGGCCACATGGCCATTACATGCTGTGCTTCGCCGGTGTGGTCCATTGCACCATGCTGCACCCTGGGCATGTGTGTGTGGCAGCTGTGGGTGGGCTGTGGGTGCATTCAGGGTACCATCCAGGCCACTGACAGCCCCACACAATGACCATCGCTTGGCTGCCATGGCTGCGGCATGCTGCATATGGCTGGTGGTGGTGTGCAGTGCTGTGCATGGCTGTAGATGGTCAGGATGGTGGCTCGTGTGGGCACACACACTGTGGTTGGCTGTGTGCCCCCTACAGGGTGCATGTCACCGCTGTCCACTGCACATGGTGGATGGGCTATGGTCGTGTGGTCGTGCACTCATCCATGTCCCCTCCTTTGTCCTAGGTATCCATCTGGTGGATGTCCATACCAGGCTGCTGGAAAGGATCTTAAGGGTCGCCACAGCCACCTCTGCAGTGGCCTACATCATTCCAGCCACAGAGGAGAAGACGGGTGAGGCACCAGTAGGCATGGACCTCCCTAGGGGCCCATTGGCCTGCTTCACCCTCCCTTCCACTGACACCCCTCCTATTCCTCCATTGTACCCAGCCTACCATGTCCCCTGTCATCCCACCTCCCCAGCCTACATTCCTGATTGTGGCCTCCCCGTTCCCTGCCCCATCCCTGTTCACCTGTATATAGTTTGTTGTTGTTGGTTGTTGCTTTTAATACAGTTCTATTTTGGTAGTCATCCGTGTCCGTGTCTGCTCTGCAGCTGGCTATGGTGCCATGCTGCAGTGGTGTGCATGGCTGCTGTGAGGTACGTTTGTGGTTGCCTGGGGTTTGTGTCAGGTGGTCTGCACACAGTGGCTTGTGTGTGTGTGCCCTGTGGCGTGCGTGTGTTCCCTGCTGGGCTGTGTAGCCTGTGTGTTGTGTGCTGTCGTCCTGTGTGTTGTCTGCTTTGGTCCCGGTGCCATGTCCTGTGCCGTCCTGTGGGTGTTGCCCATGGCTGCCTGCCAGTGGCCAGGGGTGTCACACCACCTCCATGCACTGCAGTGGAATGCATGGTCAGGGCATGCAGCCTTGCGCCTACCTTGCCCCCCTCCGCTCATCCCCTTCACTATTGTGGCAGTGTGTCCTGCTCTTGTGGCCTGCTTCACACTGTGCTGGGTGCCCTGTGCTATGGCCCATGTGCCTCTGTCCCTTGCCCTGCCCATGCTGTGCTTCTGTGCTTCCTGCCTTGCTCCATTGTGCAGCCCTGGTTGCATGATGGCGCCTGCTGACATGCTCCACGGTGCAGCCCTTGTTGCGCTATGGCACATCCCTGTGATATTCAGCCGTCTTGCGCTGTCACTTGCCATGGTGCTCAGCCTTTGAATATCGAGTTGGATGCACACCAGCACAATGTACATGCGCTGCGCCGTTCTTGCACCTGCTTCTGGTGCATTTCTGAATATCCCACCCCAGATGTACAATACCTGACCCAAGCACCTCAGCTTTGCCGCCTACAGGATGAACTGAACTCGAGCTGTTGCTGTAAGGTAACAGTACAAGACTTAATATCCTTTGTTATTTTTGTCCCCATAAATGTATTAAAGTAGGCAAAAATGTGGGAGATGCCAGGATGTCTAGTAATAGTTACGTCCAAAGGTTCAGAGGAAACTGCCTGTGAGGTATAGTTAAGGAGGACATGAAACAATCTTACGAACTGTTGATGTTATGCTGAATTCAATAGTTTAAAACATAATGAAGAGAAAAGTTAATGTGTTGTTTGTTAAGCTAATGTTTAAAGGAAGGGAGGTCTTGGCTGGGTGACTACAGGGGAGGCACAGAGGCATATTTGTGCTGGCTATTTCCCACTCTTTGGGTGGCACATTTAATTTTAGGAATGCTCAAGGTCTAAGGCTGACTACCAAGCAGGAGGCTATTAGATACTGGGGGGACTGTGGGTGGGGGGGCACCATGAGAAATGGGAGGATGGAGCAACCCACAATTAGGCTGGTATATCTGCTGAGGTAAAGAAAGCATGGTAATGGGGAGTTCCAAGACACAAATCACAGCACAATTTGTGGTGGGGGGCTAGGAGTGTGGCTGTATTCCAAGGGGAGTTTCATGGTGAACACACCAATAAAGGGCCCCATGTCCTGGACACTGAACACAAGGAGGCAGTTCTGGTAAGAAGTGCAATTGAGCCACATAGTGATTTTTTATCAAAATAGGCAATTCAGACTTCCATAGCGAGAGTTCCAGTAACAGCAGACTGAGATCAAGGACAAGATTCTCTATGGTGGAGAGTAATGAAATGAACCTGGCTCCTACATTCTATGCCAGGGGAGCTGCTTCTTTATTCTACCAGTAGAATTTTGGTCTTTTGTGCTTTTCAGCCCATTATATCCATCTGTGTGTGACCTGGGAACCTCCTTCCATTGCCCCCAATACATATGAACATATGAAGAAGCCAGCAGAAGAAGGCCATTTGGTCTATCCAGTCTGCTTGAATTGCAGGGTCCTCCCTTCCTGGTCCTTCTTCTGCACCATCTGCCCTCTACCAAGCCCCATATTTCCCCTTATGCCTTTCCCAGCCTCTCTTGAAGCTACTCACTGACTTCACTGAGGCCACTTCCTCCAGCAGCTCATTCCAACGGGCCACCACCCTCTTCATAAAAAAGTGCCTCCTAACCTCCATCCTAAACCTTCCCCCTTCCAGCTTTAGACTGTGTCCCTCATGGTTCGGCTGCCACTTAGCTTGAAGAGACCCTTCTTATCCACCCTATTTATTCCTTTCAAGTACTTGAAGGTCTCTATCATGTCTCCTCTCTCTCCCCCTCCTCTCCTTCAGGTTGTACATATTCAGGGCCCCAACATCTCTTCATATGTGTTACCCAGCTGACCCACAGTCCTCTTAGTTGCCCCCTTCTGGACCATCTTCAGCAGGTTGATGTCTTTCTTAAGATGTGGGCACCAGTATCTTACTCCATACTCTAGATGTGGTCTGTACAAGGGCAGTATGACCTCCTACTGCCTACTGTTGATTCTTCTAGCTGTACACCCCAATGTCCATTTCCCACCCATGAAACTCCTGGGGATAGATACACTGTTTCTGCCTTCACTCATGCCTTAATCTGGCCCTCCAGACTGGTAACCTGTGGCTTATCCCTTACATGCAGGACCTTTGAAGGGAACCAGGCCTCTGAGAAGAATATTTCCCTCAATGTGGCCAGGAAAGAGGGAGGAATCAGCAAGGAGGAGATGGGACAGACAGATCAGATGGCCAAGGTGAGATAAAGGGATTTCATCTGTTCCAAGTCCATCCTTTATTTTCTTGCTCCAGAGTTCCAGCCCTTATCTCACCAACAGGGTGTGCACATGTGGCGCAACATGGCCTGGCACCTAGCAGGGCTGTCAGAGTGATGGGTAAGCTCCCCTCCTCCTTCTGAACTCCCTTGCTAACCTCTTTCTGTCCATGTGATGCCTCTACATTACACACCTAGCTAGTGGGTGTGTGTTCTTCCTTCTCTTTATGACCCCTCACCTTGAGTCACCAGAAGGTAGTTGTATGACAAAAGTAGGTGCCCTTCCTCCTTGAGCACAGCAAAAGGAAAAGGCATTCTGAACTTCACACACACTGAAGCACAGATCACTTAGGCAGAAAGTTTTGAAATGCAGTGGGAAGTTTATTTCTCATACCACATATGTGGATACTCCACTATGAAGGTGCAAGTGCAAAAGAACAAAGCAAACAGCATGAAGTATACAAAACTGTAGCTAGGACTTTGTCAGGGGACTATCTCCTTGAGACTGTAAGCTTCCAAAATGAATGCTGGAACCCTGCCTCACCAATCAGCACCAGAGTTCCCGGGCTTAGGTATTGAACTTGGGTAATGTGTGGATAACAAGTGGCAGCTGTACCACTGCACAACCCAGACTGCAGGAGGGATCAGTTCTAGCTGGGGTGTTGTAAAATTTGAAGCGAAATTTATTCATGTGTAGTTCAGTGATTGCCCTACAGATGGCAGTTGTGACCAATGGTTATTATGGCACTGATAGTGTAAGTTATGTGGTCCTTCACTGACTGTCTTTCATGGTACAGCCTTGCATGAGGTTTGTGTATGAAGATTTCAGTGTGAAACTGAGCAGTTTTGACTGCCCAAATCATGCAAGGACTCTCATATACCACATGAGGCACCCCATAAAGGACCTGTTAACTTATTATGACTCTCTTGAGTTTGCTAGAGTGAATATTTATTTATTTATTTATTTACTTCAAAATTTTCACCAGGAAAGACATACTGCGCTGATAGCTTGTTTCCAGATGCATCTTGGGGGTTATAAGTAACAATAGAGACAGAATTTACATAGCAGGAAGAAACAGAACTAAATTAATAGATAGGCTATTTAAGCATTATGTGCAATGGCTTGGGATCTAGCAGAACTGCATCCAGGAGGGTAGCAAGAGGGTGCTAATTAAGGTGCAGAGTGCAATAAATGTAGGCAAGTGATAGCAAAGCTATCCAGAGGTAATCAAGGAAGACTGCAACTGGAGAGGGGGGAAATGAGGGGAGGGTTGCAGCAGGGGTTAGGGCAGGGAGTTAGAGGGGGGAAAGGAGGGGGGCTGGTAGGAAGTGGAAGGATGGGAAAAGTGGTACAGAGGCAGGGATCAAGTACAGTTGCAGGAGTGAGAAGTGAATTTGAAGAGAAGCGAGGAGAGAGAGAGCGTAGAGAAGAGGCAGAGTGAATAGGAAGGGGAAGAGAATTCCCAAGGTTGGGAAAGCAGTAGGAGATGCTAGCCTGACCAGCTGAGGAAGTCCTAGAAGGGAGTGCCAGCAAATGAAAGCCAGAGTTGTGAAGGGTGTAGTGAGAGGGGGCGAGGAGACAGGAAAGATATGATGGGAGAGAACCTAGCCAGTACTGCTATGAAGGAGATAAAATTAACGAGGCACCTGGCTTTGAGGGGGGGAGGGAAGGGAGAGCGAAGCATAAAGAGAGTAATGGTGGGTGCAGGGCATACAATCTAGAGCAAAGCGACAGAAGGAGTGGAAGAGGGAATCCAGTCTGGCCAGGGTGAGGTTAGGAGCAGAACTGTAAACAATGTCTCCATAGTCAAAAATAGGGAGAATTTTTTTCTGGATAATGGCTCTGCAAGCTGGCCAGGGGAGGCAACCATGGTTCCTGTTCAGGGCCCTTAGTTTAGGGTGTAGTTTTTAGTGGATGGCATCCACATGACCAGAAATGTTGAGGTATCGGTGGCTGATACCACTGAGAAGCTAGAATGCAGGTATAATTATATAACCATGGCTAGTAAATTCTATTGCAACTTTTGGGACAGTCTGAGGAATGTTTTTCAAGATACAACTAAAAATGGAATTGTAAAACACACATATTTACATTTCTTCCAAAAGCCAATTAGAGGTCATACCTCCTCCACAATTAAGTCAATGTAATCATTAATCTGACACGTAGAATAATCATAGCACAGTAGCTATACCAAACATGATAGCACTCCAATAAGTGATCCTCCTGATTTACCCAAAACTTGGTGTGTGATATGAGGTCTTCCCTATATGTTTGTTCTCAAAGCTGCTACCCTCCCCCAATGAGGGATGTCATTACAGTTATGTGTAACCCCCCTGCAAATGGGGGTTCCCAAAAGACTTCCAGGAGCTTGCTTGAATGCTCCAAGCCTGAATGGTGTTTGGCATTTAAGCCATTTATCAGTGAGTGTTTTTAGAGCCTCTGGTACTGTCTCTTTAAGAGCTGTCTGCTTGCAGACATAATTAGTTTGTATGGGGGACTGTGTGCTTCTCTGAGTACCACTCGAGCTGCTGCCAATTCACTTCATTTTTGCAGTCACTAGGAGTGCAAAGGAACCTATCTGAAAGATGTAACTGTTTGCCAGAAATTATTTAGAGTAATAATGAAATTACAGTTTGTCTAACCTGCTTTCTTTGCAGTCAGAACTGTGTCTGCTAGTTCCCCATTCTAGTTTTGAACTGCTGAACTGGACCAATCAGTGTGGGTAAGCTAGCTCTAAAATGGTGCCTGGACGAATCAGAACTTGGACTCATAATCTGAGCCAGCCACAAGAGGATTGTATGGGCAGTGACTCTGGGAGATGTAGTTTAGACTTCAGTGCCTTTTTGGACCAACAGCAGCAGTCTATTGTGAGTGACAGCCAATCCAGTCAAGAACTGGGAGGAACTCAAAGGAAGTGCCGGTTTTGTCGGTTGGAGTTTCAGTTGAGCTTTGGCAGTGAAGAAGGAAGGAGCCCAGTGCTTTTTCAGTGTGCAGTTTTAGTCAAAAAACGTGTGTAAGGCCCAGAGTTCCGGTCTGCAGCTTGTGTAACAGCTTGTTAGGACTGAATCCGTCCTGTGAAAAGAATCAAAGGATCTCTGAAGAGTAGAAACCAGGCTCACCCTGTAGAAGACTGGAGGAATTGCTGAAAATTGCACTCGGTCTGTCAGGAACTGAATCTGCTGTGTGTTCTCCCGGGTATTGTGCAGTAATTGCGATCGGGATACAGATGCAGCCTGCCTGGTATAGTGCTTTCTTTTATATGGATGTGTGAAGAGGTTTGTGTACCTCAAGTGAGCCCTGCTGACATTGAAGGACCCTATCTTATTTGGAGGTGTGAGTACTAATTCAGGGTCGCTCCCTGTTGAATGTCACATTAAATCCAAATGGAATTACTGTACTGCTGACTGTTTAATTCTCCTTTTCTCTGTGTGAAAGGGCCCCTACCAGCTGCAGGTTTGGACTAGCCACTAAGGCTTGGGTACCCAAGGGACAGTAACTGATAGGAGGATAGGCCTGTGCACAGAGCCATAAATAGATTATTAGAGTGATAAGCTAATTAACCTGATTTCCCTGTCCTTGTTATATCCCTAAATAAATCAGAGCTGCTTGTTTCAGCAAAGTTATACTGCCTGAGGTATTTGTCTATGTTAAAGATACTGTACTGTGATTGTTGCACTGTATCTCATTTCACAGGAGGTCCCAGTGCGGAACCAGACCTGGGGGTAAGTGTATACTGTGAAGGTAATTCTGATATATTGTGTGGGCCACTAGTGGGAAGAAAGGGGTTGCAGTGTCCCAGAGGGCTGTGACCAAGTTAGTTTAACTATTGCAAACCCTGACCTCTGGGTGGAGGCACCCGCCATTGGATCCAGGCCCTCAACCTGTTAGTGGCAAATCAGGCAGGGGTAGTAGCCCTGGGATAGCGCCATCTGGGGTTACATCTTGGAAGCTCAACGCTGGGATTGTGTGTCCTCTAGTGGCCATATTTACGAACCACTGTTAAGAAAAAAATGGGTACCCCGACAGAAGTGGCTGTGCACCGGCTGGTGGAGTGGTGTACTGGGGAGGAGATCGACCCCCAAAATGCTATGCTTATCCTGGACATCCCCCTGGGTATCAATACGGACACTGTGCAGGGAGTACTTTCCAAGGTGGAAGGTTTACAAAACCCTGTGGTGGTGGGTCGGCATGCTAATCTGCTCACCCACACTTTCCTGGCCCTAGTAGAGTTTAAGGATCCCATAGATAGCTCCAAAATGCCACAGACCATTACCCCAGAGGGAGCCCTCACTGCTTGGAGAGTGATAACTAAGGACAGTAAAGACCCGGGGGGGAATCAGCCCCCACCACTATCTGAAACTTTTGAGGAGAAATTTGCTGAATGGTTGCTGGAGAGGGAAAACTGTGGAGGACTTGAAGAAACTATTCTTGCCACCTGGAGAGTGTTCCTCCCCAACACCTCTCCTGCTCCAGTGCCCGTAATGGTGGCCGAACCAATGCAGACTCCTATTTCTGCACCTGCCATTAGTCACGACTCTTACGAAGGTTGAGGATCTTCTCTGGCACCCTCCCACACCCCCAAGGGAGGATGACTGGGAGACCTGGATAGACTATGTTGCCCCCAAGTGCTAGAATGGCAATGCTCGGAGGCGAAAAGCGAAAGAGGGTTAGAGAGCCTCCCGAGGTCCTGCCCTGGCTACCATCCGTGCTAAGCGGGCCAGTAACCCTGAAGCGACTGCACAGGCCTATCTTGAGGCCTTGGAGAATGTGTATGGGAGCCCAGATTCTGATGAGGACCTATGGTGGAGAGTAAGAAATGCACAACAGTACCAAGGGAGTTGTTGTCTGTGTATGTCTCGGCTGGAAAATTGTTGCAAGAATGCCTCAGAAAGGGTAGTTTGCCAGCGATTGAACTGGACAGAACCAGACTGGACAGAATCCTTAAGTTTGCCCCCTTCTCAGAACTGCTGTTGCTTCAGTTACGCCTGGCACCTGCTGACATAGATGATGTGAGACGGCATCTGCAAGAGATGTTAGCTGCTGGTGTAATACAAGAATCCAGAAGCCCTTATGCTTCCCCCATTGTGGTAGTGAGGAAAAAGAATGGAACAGTAAGGATGTGTGTGGATTATCACGCACCTTAAACCGCGGACTATCCCTGATCAGTACACAATGCCCGCATTCAGGATGCTTTGGACTGCCTAAGCGGGAGCAAGTGGTTCTCTGTGCTGGATCTCCGCGGTGGGTACTACCAGATCCCGATGAGCCCCAGAGGGACCGTGAGAAGACGGCCTTTATCTGTCGCTTGGCTTCTATGAATTCATGGGGATGCCTCAAGAGTTTCAGGTGCCCCAGCCACTTTTCAACGATTGATGGGCGTGCAGTGGGGACATGAACTTACTAGAGTGCCTGGTATACCTAGATGATGTTATTGTGTTTAGCAGCTCACTGGAGGAACATGAGAGCAGATTATTTAAGGTATTGGACCGACTGGAGGACTTTGGCCTTAAACTGTCCATTGATAAGTGTCAATTCTTTCAAACATCAGTAAAGTATGTGGGACACATAGTATCCACCGAGGAATAGAGACCGACCCAAGTAAAGTTGAGGCCTTGACCACCTGGCCACAGCCCAAAAATCTAAAAGAACTGCAAAGATTCCTGGATTCTGTGGTTATTATGCAGCTTCATCAAGGACTATTCAAGAGTGATCTGCCCTTTACTTAACCTTACTCAAGGTATCCCCAACCCACAAAATACAAAAGTCAGGTCCCTCAAGACTGAAAGAATGTATTTTCATCCAAGTGAAGTATTTGGGGCCCGCTGGACTCCTGATTGTGAGACTGCTTTTCATGAGATCATATATCAACTTACCCATGCTCCAGTGCTGGCCTATGCGATCCAAGAAAACCTTACGTCCTGCACACTGATGCTAGCTTGCAAGGGTTGGGGGCTGTGTTGTACCAAGAGCACGAGAATGGCCTGAGACCAGTGGCCTTTGCCAGTAGAAGCCTGACCCCATCCGAAAAGAACTATCCTGTACATAAGTTAGAGTTCCTAGCTTTGAAGTGGGCTATTGTTGACCAATTCCATGAGTACTTGTATGGGACTAAAATACTAGTAAAACTGACAATAATCCTTTGACCTATGTGCAGACCTCAGCTAAGTTGGATGCCACTGGCCATAGGTGGCTTTCTGCATTATCTACATATGACTATGCTCTGAATACCGAGCAGGTCTGAACCACATAGATGCTGATGCTCTCCCGGAGGCCTGTTCCCCAGAATGATTGGGTCCATTGGCAGAACCTGACATTGGGCACTCTGCCGAGAAGTTTGACAGGGAGGAACAAATGTCCACGGACACAGTGGACTGCATGGTGGATTGCTTGGGAGCCTCTGAGAATTGCATACCTGCTGCTTATTGCCACTTTTCTGCAATAGACATTGGTGCACTGCCTCAGCTGGACAATGACAGTATTCGGCGGGCTCAATCCCGCGATCCCATGATCAAAGCAGCTTTAGAAGCCCTCTATGCAGGAAAAGATGTGTCCAAATTACGCTCCACTGATTTGAGAACTGCACTGTTATACAAAGAAGGTCCTAAGTTGAAACTGATCAATAAACTGTTATACAGAGAAACAGTAGACAGAGGGGACAAGTAGACAAACAACAACTAGTGCTGCCCACTGCCTTCGAGACTCAGTACTGAGGTCCTTGCACAACCACATGGGGCACCTTGGTATAGACAGAACACTTGACTTGGTGAGATCCAGATTCTATTGGCCTAAGATGGGGCTGATGTGGAGCAACACATTCGAACTTGTAGTCGCTGCTTACAGAGAAAGCTTTTGCCCCAGAGGGCTGCCCCTGTTAACATCACCACCAGTGCACCCATGGAGCTGGTCTGTATTGATTTTCTGAGTTTGGAGTCAGATCAAAGAAATATCAGTAATGTGCTGGTGGTCACTGACCATTTCACGAGATATGCCCAAGCTTTCCCCACCAAAGACCAGAAAGCATCCACTGTGGCCAAAGTACTTGTAGAAAACTTTTTTGTTCACTATGGGGCTCCACAAAGAATCCATTCTGATCAAGGCAGAGACTTTGAGAGTCGTCTGATCAAAAAGATGCTTTCTCTGTGGGGAGTGCGAAAGTCCAGAACCACTCCTTACCACCCCCAGGGGGACCCACAGCCTGAACGTTTCAACCGCACTTTGCTAGATATGCTAGGCACCCTGCACCCAAAGGACAAGCCTAGATGGAGCCAACAAATTAGCACCCTGGTACATGCTTATAACTGCACCAAAAGTGATGCCACTGGATTCTCCCCTACCGCCTGATGTTTGGAAGAAGACTCGACTACCAGTAGATGTGTGTTTTGGGGTCTCTCCTGATGGGGTTCAAGCTGACAACTATTTACAGTATGTGCAAAAGTTAAAGGCCCAGCTAACTCATGCGTACCAACTGGCTCAAACCATGGCTGCCAAAGAAATCTGGCCAACAAAGAAAGGTATGATAAGGTGAAAGCACAGGAACTCCAGGAGGGAGATCGGTATTGCTAAGAAATCTGGGACTGCATGGCAAGCACAAGATTGCTGACAGATGGCACCATCTCCCTCACATTGTAGTGGGCAAACTAGATGATCTGCCAGTGTACAAAGTAAGGCCTGAGAATAATTCAAAAGATGTAAAACAATGCATAGAAATCATTTACTGCCCATTGGACAAATCTTAATTGAGTCTGAGCCCTAGAAGATGCCCCTCTGGACCAGTGACTAGAGCTGCTGCTAAGAAAAGATCAAGAAAGTCTGCACCTACAGAAGCAAAGTTAAAGTGTTCCCCTCCACAAGTCCCAGTTGAGCATGACTGTCAGTCCATATCGGAAGAAAGTGAGAGTGACTTTGAATACTATCCTTCTTCGAACTGAGTCAATTGTTGGGGCAATCCCTAGTCAATACTGGAGACAAAGCTGGGCCTTCTGGACTGTCTAAGCCCCAGCTTCATCCCTGGAGCCAATGCTCCCAGAAAGTGAAGTGCAAAGCATCAGATCAGATGAAATGGAATCATTGTGCATGGTTGAACTGTTTGAGCTTTCAGAGGAGGAAAATGATAGATTGGGGCAGACTGGTGATACACCCGAACAAGAACAGTATTTTGAGTGCCCTGACAGTCCACTGCCAGTGTCTGAAAGCTCTCCATGCGAGCCAAATGTTGTGGACTCAGAAACTGTAACTCCTGGAGCTGAAAGTGCCCCAAGTTCTAGCCTCTACCCCCATGGAGACTCCCTGACAAGTGAGGACAATGCTGAAAATGAGGCTCAGAGTGCAGAGACTATAACAGTTCCCCTAGAAAGACTGGTCGAGCTGTAAAGCCTGTGGTGCACCTCAGTTATGATTCACTTGGGAAGCCTGTGGACTTGCCTCTCAATGTTGTCCATAAAAGTGTATGTGTCCGAGCTCATTGCCCAAACTGAGCATCAGTGCTAACTCCAAGTTACTTGTGTTGCCCTCTAAGTATGGTGCCCTTCCCCATCCAGCCCCAAGGTAACTGATAGGGAAGGGCCCCTCTCTTCAGGTTTCATGTACAAGAGGTAATAACTTGAGTTATGGTACAATGCGTATGTAATACTGTAAAGAGGACATACTGCAATGTTTCAGAAATGTGTTCTTGGTAAAATGATATATTGACTGATGATTACTATGTGAGCCTAATGCAAATGTATATGGTTGCAATTGAAACTTATGGAGGTACTTGCTTGGGCAGACGTGAAGCTTTCCCAGGCCAGGAAGGGTGTAACCCCTGCAAATGGGGTTCCCAAAAGACTTCCAGGAGCTTGCTTGAATGCTCCAAGCCTGAATGGTGTTTGGCATTTAAGCCATTTATCAGTGAGTGTTTTAGAGCCTCTGGTACTGTCTCTTTAAGAGCTGTCTGCTTGCAGACATAATTAGTTGTATGGGGGACTGTGTGCTTCTCTGAGTACCACTCGAGCTGCTGCCAATTCACTTCATTTTGCAGTCACTAGAGTGCAAATGGAACCTATCTGAAAGATGTAACTGTTTGCCAGAAATTATTTAGAGTAATAATGAAATTACAGTTTGTCTAACCTGCTTTCTTTGCAGTCAGAACTGTGTCTGCTAGTTCCCCATTCTAGTTTTGAACTGCTGAACTGGACCAATCAGTGTGAGGTAAGCTAGCTCTAAAATGGTGCCTTGAACGAATCAGAACTTGGACTCATAATCTGAGCCAGCCACAAGAGGATTGTATGGGCAGTGACTCTGGGAGATGTAGTTTAGACTTCAGTGCCTTTTGGACCAACAGCAGCAGTCTATTGTGAGTGACAGCCAATCAGTCAAGAACTGGGAGGAACTCAAAGGAAGTGCCGGTTTTGTCGGTTGGAGTTTCAGTTGAGCTTTGGCAGTGAAGGAAGGAGCCCAGTGCTTTTCAGTGTGCAGTTTTAGTCAAAAACGTGTGTAAGGCCCAGAGTTCTGGTCTGCAGCTTGTGTAACAGCTTGTTAGGACTGAATCCATCCTGTAAAAGAATCAAAGGATCTCTGAAGAGTAGAAACCAGGCTCACCCTGTAGAAGACTGGAGGAATTGTGAAAATTGCACTCGGTCTGTCAGGAACTGAATCTGCTGTGTGTTCTCCCGGGTATTGTGCAGTAGTGCGATCGGGATACAGATGCAGCCTGCCTGGTATAATGCTTTCTTTTATATGGATGTGTGAAGAGGTTTGTGTACCTCAAGTGAGCCCTGCTGACATTGAAGGACCCTATCTTATTTGGAGGTCGTGAGTACTAATTCAGGTCGCTCCTGTTGAATTGCCCATTAAATCCAAATGGAATTACTGTACTGTGACTGTTAATTCTCCTTTCTCTGTGTGAAAGGGCCCCTACCAGCTGCCACGGTTTGGACTAGCCACTAGGGCTTGGGTACCCAGGGACAGTAACTGATAGGGATAGGCCTGTGCACAGAGCCATAGGAATGAATTATTAGAGTGATAAGCTAATTAACCTGATTTCCCCTGTCCTTGTTATATCCCTAAATAAATCAGAGCTGCTTGTTTCAGCAAAGTTATACTGCCTGAGGTATTTGTCTATGTTAAAGTACTGTACTGTGATTGTTGCACTGTATCTCATTTCACAGGAGGTCCCAGTGCGGAACCAGACCTGGGGGTAGTGTATACTGTGAAGGTAATTCTGATATATTGTGTGGGCCACTAGTGGGAAGAAAGGGGTTGCAGTGTCCCAGAGGGCTGTGACCAAGTTAGTTTAACTATTGCAAACCCTGACCTCTGGGTGGAGGCACCCGCCATTGGATCCAGGCCCCTCAACCTGTTAGTGGCAAATCAGGCAGGGGTAGTAGCCCCTGGGATAGCGCCATCTAGGGGTTACATATGTAACACTAAAAACCTTTTTTTTAGGTTCAGCCTTCGTTTGTTATTGTATATGGCTCAGCAGCTCCCTCTCATGATATCATAGACATCGTACTGTGAAAAGCAGCTAGATATGCAGGTAGAGGGTGCTGTTCTAGGTTTTATTGCAGAATAGCTTAAAAACCTCAACTTGAAAATGAAAGTGGTAACTTTAAAGTAGGTAACTGGAACAGTATATGGGGGCACACTGAAAAATGCAATATGGTATAGAGGACATACAGTAGGAAAAACACTTTAAAGGATCCCTAAACCTATACATTTGAAAGATAACTTTGCAAACATCTGGCTTCATAGCCCTTTAAGGAAAGGCAGCTGTTCACATGAATGCTGAAACTGCATTTATTTAATTGCAGTTTCATAGCATTTAAAAATGTAAACTGCTCATTCAAATTTCCCTCCTGTAGCTTCTCTGGTGCAGTTGTCATGTAGTAGGACAATGTCCCCACTTCATTTAAAAGTCAATTTGTTAACTAGGATAGCAATTATCACTTAACATGTATATTATTCATACCGTATGTTAATTTATGTGTTTTTTAAGTTTGTAGAACACCCCACGCTGAGTTTTTTTCACACAGCACATTCCATCCCAGTACAGTTTCCTCCTGTGTCAACCTCCTTGCCACTATCAGTTGTTCACTTTCCTTAATGCCCCATATTCCCAATCCTCCATCACCTGCCCTAATATTTAAAAAATACCTGATGGTCTAATGGGACACATAGAAGACAGCCACAAGATCCCTGCTTCTAATGCCACTGCAACCGGAGCTCATGATAACCCCTCTGCGGCCATTGCATCTCTTCTTTAGAATAACCCTCCCTGAGTGTACAAATATTCTGCCATATCAGCTTACTTTTCAGAAATACCATGTGGCCTAGTGGGAGAGATGGAGGAACCCCAAATAAGATAAATTATTTGTCCCCTCTAGTCTGTTGCTGGCTCACCGTAACATCCCGTCTGTACTTGTTTCACTTTACTATCTTGACGTGCTTAATTCACCTGCTGCTGTGTTCCAGTTTTGACCTTCACAGCAATAGCTGGTGGTCTATAACTGGACCATTTTTAATTTTTGAAAATTAAACTGACATGGCAGGATAACTGTGCACTTGGATGAGGGTTATGCGATGGGATGGGATGTGGCGGCTGTGAGGAAAGGGTTATCATGAGCTCTATTTGCAGCAGCATTAGAAGCAGGGATCTTTGTGGCTCTCTGTGTTTCTCCCTCTCGACCACTAGATATTTTTTAAACCATAATGCAAGTGCTGGATGACTGAGAATATGGGGCACTAAGGAAAGTGGACAATGAACAGTGTAAGGATGCTGATGACACTGGAAGAGATGTATTAGTATGAATAATACATATGCTAAGTGATGAGTTTTAAGCTTTTAAACAAATTGACTGTTTTCTAGGTTTACTAGGTTTACTAGGTAAGTGAGGATAAAAGGAAGCTATGAAGCCTATCTTGATTGTCCCCCACATTTGTGGGAAATTACACTTTGTTGTAGTTTTTGGAGAGCCAATGATCTACGCCCTTTTTAAAGAATTCAAAGGCATTACAGTCTACTAGCTCTTGTGGTAGCTGGTTCCAGAGCACTGGTGTTCTTACCGAGAAGAAATGAAACCTCCTGTTTGTTTTTGCTTTACACACCATTAGTTGTTGATTGTGAAGTCTAGGTACTAATTTTCTTTGTGTTCTAACAATACCATATTTGTCTATCAGAGAGGGCGATTTGAGAATTTTATATAAGAACAGAAGATCATCTCTGGAGTGCCTAAACTCCAGTGAATGTAGGCCTGTTTTTTGAAGCCTCTCCAGATATGGTAGTGATGCTAAATGGGGCACCATTTTTGTTGCCCTTCTCTGAACTCTTTCAATCACTTGAATGTCCCTGACCATGTATGGACTCCACACTGGTGACCCATAATCTGTATATGGTCTGATGTATGCTTTAAACAATGGGATAATACATTCTTCTGTCTTAGATATAAACGTACGGTTAATGCGCCTAAGTAGTGAATTAGTGGATCTTACTTCGAGAGGGCTTTTGCAGTAGGTAATTACATATAGGACTGATGCCGGCAGGGGGCAGAACCCATGGAAAAATATATGATTACAGTGACTGGAGGAGGATAATTTGTCATCACAATGCCCAAGTCTCTTTCACATATTGAAGATTTAATGATAATATTATATAGTGTATAAGTTTGTTTGGGATTATTGTAACCTAAGTGGAGAACAGAACATTTGTCTGTATTGAATGTCATTTTGTTTTTCTGTGCCCAATGCTCTAATACTGAGAGGTCATTTATTAATAAGTCCATATTATAGTCAGAATCCACCCTACCACCTAACTTTGTATCATCTGCAAATTTTGAAAGTATGTTGCTGGAGCTAATCTGCATGTCTGAGATGAAAATATTGAATAGTACTGGGCCCAGAACAGATCCCTGCAGCACACCACTGGTTACAGCCACATTACTGCAATAAGCACCATTGATCCTAACATGCTGCATTCTGTTGGTTAATCAGCAATTGATCCATTTTATTATATTACAAAAAAACCTAGGTCTGAATTTGGTTTAAATGAAGCGAGAACACTGTCCTACTCAGGGCCAGACTAACAACTTCTAGGGCCATGGGCAAGTGAGGCCTGCATGATTGCATCAATAGCCTGGTGGTTCAGGGTTGCCTAGGCCTCTAAAAGCTGAAGGGTTTTTAATGACTAAAAATGCATTTGGAGGGGTTTCCAGCTGCTCTGAATGCATTTTCTTGGGGTGGGAAGTGAAGGCTAGAATGTTTGCAGTTATATGTGTAACCCCTAGGTGGTGCTATCCCAAGGGCTACTACCCCTGCCTGCTTGGCTACTAACAGGTTGAGGGGCCTAGGTCCAATGGCGGGTACCTCCACCCAGAGGTCAGGGTTAGGACAGTCGAGTATGACTTGGTCACAGCCCTCTGGGTTACTGCAACCCCCCTCTCTTCCCACTAGTGGCCCACACAAGTCAATCCCAGTGTTCGTACCATGTACACTTACCCCCGAGCTGGAGCCAATCAGCTGGGTCGGGAGACCCCCTGGAAAGTAAATTGCAATTACACAATAATCACTGTACAGTAATTTACCATTAACACACAATCTAGCCAGTGTACCTTTGCAAACAATCAATCTGATTTATGTAAGGGGGGTTGAACAAGGACTGGGGGTGATCAGGTTAATTAGCTTACCACTATAACATATAAGTATCTATCTAAGGTACTGTGCACAGGCCTAACCTATAAGTCACTGTCTATGGGTACCCAAAGCCCTAAAGGCTAGTCCCTCGATGCAGCTGGTGGGGGCCCTGACAAAAACGAGCATTTGATTCCTACAAAGATTAAGTAGAGCCAGTGGGCCAAGGTAGTGTCACCAATACAGAACCCAGAAAGTCCTGCCCTCACTAGGACCATTTTCCAGGGAGCTACCCTGATTCAGTACTCACAACTCCAGTAGCCAGAGCGCTCTCACACCACTCACAGGACCGAGCCTGGACTCCCAGCACTTCTCCACACATTTATATGCAAGGCAGAGGGGTACCATGCCAGGCAGCTGCTGTCCTTCTCGATCGCCTGCACACCAGTCACCAGGCCAAACCGATGCAGCTTCACTGTTCCTGACAGACCGAGCACGAGTCAAGCAGATTCTCCAGTCTTCTACAGGGTAAGCCTGGTAGGTATCCGTGCTCCTGCACAGCCTCCTCTGACTGCCGACCAGTGGATTTAGTCCGTCTCCACAGGTGTTTCAGGCACCCCGACCAGCCTTACACGTGCTTCCCGCGCGAACGCTCAACCGGCGAAGAAGCCCCGAGCTCCTTGCTCGCTCACAGCCTCAACATCTCTGATCCCTGGCCGTATGAGACAAGCCTCTCAATTTGGGCGCCACCTGATCTCATTGGTGGGCTGCTGATGCCAGCCACTAAGTTCGCCCCCCATCGGTGCAAAAAGGTGCTATGGTCCAGAACTCCACTTCCCAGAACCACTAGCTGTATCCAATTGGCCAGCCGGCTCCAGCTTGAGTCCTGATTCTGGTTGGTCATTAGACACGCCATTTCATTGTTCCTTCTCACTCCATTGGCCCAGTTAAACCACCCAGGTCCAAAATGGAGGGGCCAAGTACACAAAGCCCCATCTGCAAAGAGAACAGGTTAGACAAACTACAAATCTACTAATACTTTAAAAAAATCATAGCCAGCGGCCACATCTATTGAACCAGCTCCCTTGGCCACGCATAGCAACTACTGATGGGAGCGCATCCACCGCAGCTCTGGCGGGATTCGAGCAGGGAAACACGTCCCCCCTCCCTCCATGCAACCCACAGGAGCATGCAAGCAGGCAACTCTTACAGGGACAGCACCGGAGGCTTTCAAAAGCACTCACAATCATCGGCATTTCGCCGAACACCAGGTAAACTGGGAGCCACTAGACAAGCCCCGGGGAGGTTTTGGAACCCTACTGGTAGGGGTTACATATAACTTCTAGAACATTTACAGTGAGGTCAACAATCAGCACAGGCTGCCCAGACATGAGTAAAATATATATATTTTACCATGTCTGGGCAGCCTATGCTAATTGTTGGCCTCAGTGAGCCTTTCCCAGTAACCAGAATTTTAAACACACACATATATATATATGTATATCTATATGTATTTTACTCATGTCTGGGCAGCCTGTGCTGTTTGTTGGTTCAGTGTGCCTTTCCCGGTTACCAGAATTTTAAATAGATATATATATATATATACACACACATATATACATGTTTAAAATTCTGGTAATGGGAAAGGCACACTGAACCAAGGTTCATTTCCAGGTGCGACCTGGGGGAGGCAGGAAGAGGACTACAGACATAAAGAACAATTACAAACATCCAAAGTGCTTCTACAAAATACATTGGCGGTCGAGGCAAGGTGAAAATAAATGGGGATACCCCACCTGACCTGGCAACAGCATGATATCTAGCTTAACAAAGAGAACAGTACATTGGTTCTTTACATGGCTGCAAAAAACAAAGCATGCAGGAGTGCATAAGAATATGCACCTCATGGATTAGAGAACAGACTGGGGGCCAAAAGCACAGGTGGCCGAATTAGGGGAGAAATAGGTGGGGGTGGCATGAGAGGCTGGGAGAGGGGTGTTGGGAGGTTAAAGGGGGAGTGACATCTAGGGGAGAACTGGAGTATGCCTTAGCAGGTGTCTTAAGGCATGGGGGGGGGTGAGCCAAAGAGAAGAGAGGAGTAGATTCCAGAGGAAGGGGAGATGACAGGAGAAGGCAGCTTGTCCAGTATGTGAGTGAGGACAAGGAATGGTGAAGGTATGAGAATCCCTGGAGCACAGTGAGTAAGAGGATGAGAGGGCGGGGAGGGGAGAGGTAGGAAGGAAGGAAGGGAATCAAACCAGTATTTAGCAATGAAGGAGGTACAGTGCGGGGCTAGTTATGTAAAGGTAGAGGGAGGATGGAAAGGGAGGAAGAGAGAGCAGTGATGAGCAAAATGGAGAGCTGGTGGTGAAGCAACAGAAGGCATTGTAGAAGGTGTCCAGTCTGGCAAGGGAAGAAGAAGGAGGAGTGGTGCCAAAGACCACATCTGCATAGAACCACACGATCAAGCAAGATTAGACTTAGAAGTCTAAGCTTGTCTGTTTGTTCACTAATGTAAAAGAATGGGTTTCTACTTCATAAAAAACATGAGTTACTGTCAACCAGGATTCAGGAACATGCCCAGAACACTGGATGATTAATCGACCAAGGGGAGAAAGACTGATCATCCTAGAGTGTGTTCTCTTCCTCCTGAGAAGAAGGGCAGCAAATTTCATTGCAATACCACTACCTGGGGCTAGCACCTAGTGGGGCTCCTGAATTTAAGCCAAATATTTTGGATTCAAAACAGGGTTTGAATCTAGTTCTTAGGGTTGCTTCACACAAAGGATCTGATTATGGGATGTGGGGTCTATCACTAGGACCTACTGGGGGGACTTGCCAAGAGATCTGCCCAGACCTATCTATAGGATGATCATGGCAGAGATACTTAGCGTGATTGTTGATCCTGTTATCGATCACTGCTGGGCTGCCCACTGATCTCAGACCTGGTCTCAATCTCAAACTCTACCTTGTGGGGTTATCTTGACTCAAGGCAAAAACGTGAACAGGCTCTTTCCCTGGAACTCACCCCGGAACCACCACACAGACTCCCTCTGAACCCCCATTAATCATGCTATCAGTTTCTTGCCTGGCAACCTCATCTGCCCAGTCCCCAGCCCCCACACATTACTGGGCTTGTTAGCACCCAGTGGGGCACCTCAAATCTGTCCAAAATATCTGGGCTCAAAATGTAGTTTGACCATTCGGGGGGGGGGGGGTAGACTAAACTAAATTACACAAGGTTTTGAAAACCAAAACTGCAAAATTAATACAGTGAGCCTGAGATCCCAGTATTCATTCTAAGACAAAAAAAAATAATACTGGGATATCAGACTCACTTTATCAGTTTTGAAGGTGCAGACACCCAGCATCCGCAGAGCCCACTGCTGAGGTACTTGCCGTGCAATAAAATACAAACAAAATGCAAGTCCATACAAAATGCAAACTAGTAGCAACCTCCACACAAAATGTAAACTAGTGGTGATGTTTTTAGTATTGGTTAAAGTGATTACATAAGTTGGAGGAAATGAGGACAGATCACTAACCTCCGGGATATGTTTTCACTCTGCTTTTATCTTGTGGCAGTACACTAATCTAATGTTCAGTTTATTATTGACACCTGAAAGGGCCTTTCGCTGAGCTTGTGGAAAACATCTGATGTCACCATAAGTCAACAAATGCTTTACCACAGGTATTCACATATGTTTCTATTGATGAGTTCCCCTGTGGGTCCCATGCATTTATTTTGGTTAGTAAGACAGCTATTAAGCCTTACCGAAGAGGGGCAGTGTTTTCCCCTCAGTTTAGCCCCGGAATGTTGCATCTGCATGCTCCTCATGTAACGCCTCTCCTTTCATATTGCTATTACAAATAGTGTCAGAGACTTGACGTAGAAGGGCCTGGGTGTCCATCTGTGATCTCAGGCATCAAAGGAGAACTAGCATTCTGGTTATTAATACTGCTAGAAGTCCCAGTCCTTTCAACAGATGCAGAGCCTCTGTCATTTTGATTTACTGCAGGGTTGTCAGAATTAGTGTTTAATGCCAGGGTGCTATCATCCATATTTATATGCACTTTGGGAGTTTGTGCGTTCATACCCTGGTTCACATACAGGCAGGAGACAGTTTGCATACTTGTTTGAAGTTCGGCAGTGTCAGCTGTTGCCAAGTTGTTTATTTTAAACCCTTTTGCTGAGTTATTTCTGCAGGAATATTCAGCATCATTTTTACCTCTTCACCAAATGACAATAAGCTCACCCTGTCAGTGTGCTCCAGTCCCGCAAGAGTCACTTGTAAGCTGGAGTCTGATGTGGTAGTAGATTGCGGTTCAGTCTGTTCTCCAGGAGTGTATCAATACTGCAGGGCTTGCTGTACTGTTGTGGAGTGTGCCGGGTTACCAATGGTAGTTTGCTGTGCTGGAAGGGACCGTTTTCTACTGGTTAGCATCTCTATCTGGCACCTAATGATTTTTATACTGCATGCAGTCAAAGAGCACACGTGAAAGTTGCCTGGCGAGCACAGCTGCTAAAAAAAGAAGAGGAGGAATAAAATAAAACAATTAGCACTGCCTCGGGGGGGCCCCTCATACTCAGGGCCCCGGGCAGCTGCCCCTTCTGCCTAATGATTAGTCCATCCCTGATCCTATGCATGGTAGCTGTGCCTGGTATAGGACTAGTTGCTGATCCAGGTCTGATAGATGCAATGACTTTGCATATCAGCAACCATTTTATTAAAGCTAAAGGAGGAAAATTTGAATCAGGAGAGCCTGTTCACATTTTCCAAATGCTTTGAAACTGCATTTATCTTAATTAAATAAATGTAGTTTCAGCACTCATGTAAACAGCAGCCTGTCCTTTAAAGGGTTATCAAACCAGAGTTTAGAAAACCAATGTGTCAAATTTCTGTTTAGGTGTCCTTTAAGTGACCTGCTCAGAGTCACACAGAGAGTAGTTGGTTCTAGCATGGTCTGTGCCAGTGGTCTCCCAGTTCCTAACCATGTTGTAACCAATCGAACACACTGCCTGAAGGGATGGAGAACCCTAAATGGTCAGTGACCGCTGGCAATGTTTTTTTTTTTTATAATTTATTAGCCAGGGCAGACCTGCAGAGATGCAGCATTCCATTTCTAGTTGGATCCTGCTTCTACCTTAAATCTGAACTAGCCCCCCCCCCCAATACAGGACACCAGAGAACAATCAGCAAGCACTATCACACTGACCCCCAATAAGTTCCAGTCAAAAAGCAAAAATAAATGGCTTATTGTAAAATTCAAACTTCTCTTTGGTAACAATGAATGGGGAGATGGAAAGAGGTTTTGGGACAACATCAAGAACATCCTTGGTAAAGATCAAAAGCAGCACCCTAAGATGCTCAACATTAATAACTCATCCTCCTCAGAT
Source organism: Neoceratodus forsteri (assembly GCA_016271365.2). NCBI lineage: Eukaryota > Metazoa > Chordata > Ceratodontiformes > Ceratodontidae > Neoceratodus > Neoceratodus forsteri. The sequence continues at coordinate 1,695,276,154 of CM057449.1, read as the reverse complement.
CTGCTAGCCATTGCTGATGCCTTTAACCAGGCCTTTACAGACCTGTCCTCAGTGATGCCTCCAGACTACCTTCTGCCTGTGGAGGACCAAGGTTGCACCAACCTGCTCATAACTAACCACCCAGCCTTATACTTTAAGAAGGTGACGGTGAAGGTGGCCCTAACGATGGTCAGGAAAGTCCTAGGCAAAACCAGATTGGGGAGTGACGGGCTAGACGTCAACCACTCTCTACTAGTACTCCAGCTCCAAAGATTGGGTGTGGCACCAAACGCCTTGAATTGGTTCAATGACTACCTAACACACAGGAGCCAGCGAGTCAAAACTGAGCAGATGTTATCCAGCTCTAGAGATGTACTCCTAGGAGTCCATCAAGGATCAATTCTAGGGCCCCTGCTTTTCAGCCTCTTTGTAAATGACCTACCCACAGCCTGTGACACCAAAATTATTCTGTATGCAGACGATGCCATGCTGCTGAGCAGCAGCACCTCTCAGGTTGCCCTACAAACAGAACTGCAGAACTCTTTCAATAAACTCGAGGACTGGTTCAGTAGGCAAAAGCTGCTACTAAATTACAAGAAAACCAAGGCCATGCTACAATCCAGCCACTACAACAAACACAAACATGCTCCTCTCATAATTACCAACAAGGCTGGTGAGCAGATTGAGCAGGTGCACTTGTGCAAGTACCTTGGAGTCACCATTGATGACTCTCTCACTTATACGCACCACGTAGACTCCCTTGTCAAAGTGGTAAACACAAAGATCGGGGTCCTCTATAGGAATAAGAAATCCCTCACCCTGGAAGCACTCTGAATCTCAGTCTCCAGCTCCATACTCTCCACGATAGACTACGGGTTGGTGGTCTATGGAGCTGCTACTGATACAGTGCTCAAAAGGGTGCAAATTGCACTCAATAAGGCATGCCGCCTCACCCTGTGTGCAGATCACTACAATCATACTTGCACCCTGTATGAGCGTACAAACTGGATTAACCTAAAAGGCAGAATCAAATACCAAACTTGCCTCCTGGGAAAGAAGACACTTCTTGGAAAAACCCCACCCTGTATAGGAAACCTGCTTGAGGCTTCTCTCTCAATACACATCACCAGATGGAGGAAGAATGGAGCACTGTCCATACCATTCCACCGAACCTCACTAGAGCAGCGTGCTTTCTCCTATTGGACCCCCCTCTGGATAAATGAACTGCCGATGAAATTACAAACAACAGCCTGTCTCAATTCAATGTAGGCCTCAAACAGCACCTAATGTCTAACTCAAAATGCACCTGCTTCTCAGGCCACACTTGATAGACAGGCCTATCTCCAAGGTAACACCCAGCAGGGCTACCTTGAGAACTCTGCCTCCATTCCAGCCTAGCCAAGGGCTTAAGGAAGCTATCAGTTCTCTTTAAGCAGCACTTGGTACTGCCCCTCCCAACCCCCACACACCATACTCGACAGAGCCCTCTGGAGCTGCTTCCCCATCACAGCCCCCATTTCACTATCCCCCCACCTCTCGCTCTCTGCGGTTGGTTTCAAACCCAGTCCCCCTTGTTTCACTGTCACCCAGCCTCTCGCCATCTGTGATAGTGTTAAACCATATGCAGTTACTCTGCCATAGTCTATCAATGGATTTGGAGTTTTCCAGGGGTGTGCTACCTAGGGCAACTGATTAGAAATAGCTTAGTATTCAATTACAACTGCTCAGTTTTTTTTTTCCTATTTGTCTAATTGTCATGTAATTAGTCTTTAATGCCTAATGATCAGGCCTCTGTAACCACTGAATATGTGTATTGTCTTATTGTCCACCCTGACATGGAACCTTTGTAAAAGAGCTCACGCTCAAAGGTCTTTCCGAAATACTAATTAAACAATTAAATTAAATTAAATCTTTATAATCTTGGTGACATCAATACTGTACTTTGGCATTTATGACATCAGTACTGTACTTTGGCATTTAGCAGTAGCACTACAACTCTTCAATCATGTGCCAATATGGTCAGTGTGCCATTTTTTTCCTTCTGTTTTATGCCCCTTCTCACTCTGGCACCAGACCCCCATTGTCAGTTACCAAAGGGCTGTTCCCTGGTCACTTCCTATCTTGGTTTACTCATCAGGTGTTGTTAGAGTTAAAGGGCCCACCTGACAGGACCTGTGATTTTGGCCTTCTGGGGTCAACCCTGGTAAAGGTTGGAGGCTGGATTCACTAGGACTGTAAGCCGCTGGTGCAAGAGCCCCCACATCTTCTTAGTTCTCTGCCCTCCCAGGTTCCAAGATGTCATGGGTCAGGGCATCATGATGCAGGTATACCAAGAATGCTGCATTGAAGTCTGCATCCACATCTGCCTCCTCTACTGAGTTTTCCTCGAGCTGCACTAACATTTCTGGTGTCCTAGGTGGTAGTGCTACAGCAGAGGAAACATTCCTCCCTCCTGAGAGGAGAACATTCACTGGGATGCTCGATCCTCTGCCCCCCCCCCCACCAACCCCAGATGACCTGAACTTGTTCCCAGTCCCTGGTTGCTGGCATCATGTGTTGTAGAGTTACCACATCAGAGACACACTGGCCCATCTGGCCATTTTAAAAGAAGTGAAAGCTGACAGTGGAGATGTGTTCCCAGTGTTGGCTTTAAAAAAAGAAGTGAACACTAATACTTGAAATAGGCTCCCAGTGCTGGTATTAAAAGTGAACACTAACACTGGGGATGGGTGATGGCTTGGTGGTGCTGAGGGTTGAGGCACGGGATGCTACACCTCGCACCACTCCAGCGACCCAGGTTCAGGAACGAGCCCGGATGCTGGGGGTCAGCAGGGAGGGAAATGGATTGAGCATCTGGAGGACAGTTCTCCTCTCCCTGGGGTGGGATCAAGGGGCATCCTGGCAATAGTGATCTCCGGTGGAGACTGGAGGTACTACTGATGCCGAGATCAGATTGGGGGATGTATGCAGCTGACATCTACAGCTCCTTCCATGCTGACATCATTGCACGGCCATGCACTGGGGGCAAGCACACAAAACAGGAAAAAGAATTGCACCTGGATAGGCTATGGCTCCTCTCCGGGCCACTGTCACATGCCAATACCGGACCTTGCCTCTGCCTCTCTCCCCTCCTCCTCCTGAGCCGGCACTTGATTGTAGATAGAGCTCCAACTGGAGTGGCGGCCCTGCCCAAGGGGGCTCAGAGCTGGGGGGTTCCAGGTTGGAGGTTGGTGAAAGGATAGCATACCCTCTGAGGAGGCAGGGGATCAGGTCAGCAGTAAAGCAGCCAGCGAGCAGAGGAAGCCCAAGAGAGTTCCAGGTTGTGAGGAGAATAAATAAAATTGACAAAAAAAAAAAAAACACTGGGGATGGGCTCCTATAGTGTTGGCATTAAAAAAAGTGAACACTAACACTGGAGTTGGGCTCCAGTGTTGGCATTAAACAAAAGTGAACACTAATACTAGGGATGAACTCCTAGTGTTGGCATTAAAAAAAGTGAACACTAACTCTGGGGTTGGGCTCCAGTGTTGGCATTAAAATAAGTGAACACTGACACTGGGGATTGCTCCCAGTGTTGGCATTAAAAAGTGAAAATTGATACTGGGGATGGGCTCCACATGTTGACATTAAAAAAGTGAACACTAACACTGGGGATGGGCTTCCAGTGTTGGTATGACAAAAAGTGAACACTAACACTGGGGATTGCTCCCAGTTTTGGCATTAAAAAAGTGAAAACTGATACTGGGGATGGGCTCCCAGTGTTGGCATTAAAAAAAGTGAACATTGACACTGGGGATAGGATACCGGTGTTGGCATTAACACCAACACTGGGGATGGGCTGTCAATTTTGGCATTAAAAAAGTGAACATTAACACTGGGGATTGGCTACCAGTGTTTGCATTAAAAAATGAACACTAACACTGGGGCTGGGCTGCCAATGTTGGCATTATAAAAGTTAAAACTGATACTGAGGATGAGCTACCAGTGTTGGCACTAAAGGTGAACTGCACTGAATCTATAAGTCTTTCTATTTTTTAAATATTAGTTCAAATTCTGTCATTGATCTTGATGACCAGGCATTTTAGTTATCCTAGTAGGTGTTTTTGATTTACACGCTGCTGGTAAGAAGACAGGGAGGTGCCAGAGGACTGGAGGAGGGCTGATGTGGTCCCACTACATAAGAGTGGTAGCAAGGAGGAGGCGGGAAACTACAGCACATTAAGTTTAATCTCTGTGGCATGTTAATTAATGGAAAAACTGCTGAAGGGAAGGATAGTGGACCACCTGGCAGTAAACGGTCTCCAAGACCCAAGACAACACGGTTTGACTGAGGACAAGTCATGCCAAACAAATCTTACAGAATTCTTCAACTGGGTGAACCAGGGCAGGGAAGTGGATGTGGCATATCTGGATTTTAGCAAGGCTTTTGATATGGTACCACACAGAAGGTTGCTAAATAAACTAGGGAGCCTAGGGTGGGGTATAAGACACTGACATGTGTGGGGAACTGGCTAGGCAATAGAAATAAGAGGGTGTTGGTAAATGGCACATGTTCTGCAGAGGGAAGGGTGACCAGTGGAGTACCACAGGGATCAGTGCTGGGCCCAGTCCTCTTCAGTATCCTCATCAGTGACATTCCTGAGGGGCTAGAAGGGAAGGTTTGCCTGTCTGCAGATGACACAAAAATCTGCAACAGGGTGGACACTCCCGATGGGGTAGATAAAATGCAAAGGGACTTAAAAAGACTGGATGACTGGTCTATGGAGTGGCAGCTGGGGTTCAGTGTTAAACAATGCAAGATTATGCATATGGGCAACAATAACCCAGGGGCACTGTACAACCTAGGGGGAGAGCACATTTCAGGTTCTACACAGGAGTGGGATCTGGATATCATAATCTTAGATGACTTGAAGAAGGCCAAACAATGCGACAAGGCAGTAGCAAGAGACAGCAGGATGCTGTGTTGCACAGGTAGGGGAATAACCAGCAGAAGGAGGGAGATTATACTGTCACTGTATAGATCATTGGTGAGGCCTCACCTCGAGTATTGTGTCCCGTTCTGGAGACCCCACCTCCAGGGGCACATAAACAGAGCAGAGGTGGCACTGGGGAGTGCAACCAAGATGGTGGGAGGTCTACACAATGAATCCCATGGAGACAGGCCGAGGGAGATGAACATGCACTCATTGTAAGAGAGGAGAGAGAGGGGGACATGATTGACACATATAAATACCTCACGGGAAGAAACAGCGTGAAAGTGGATGAAATTTTCCAAAGAAAAAAGTGCTCAAGAACTAAAGGCCACAACATGAAACTAGAGGAGGGAGGCTCAGAGAAAACATGAGGAAGTACTTTTACATGAAGAGGGTGGTGGATAGATGGAACTGTCTGCTGGCTAAGGTGGTGGGGACAGAAATGGTTACAGGCTTCAAGAAGGCACGGGACAGGCACATAGGAAGCCTGAGGACACCAAGGGAGTAACCAATCTGGGATTCACTGGATACAAAACAGCACAGACACGGTGGGCCTGTGCCCTTATCTGCCATCAACTTCTATGTTTCTGTTTTTAAGAACCATTTTAGAACTCTATGATGTAGTTTTTGTCTCTGTTCTACTCTTCTGTTGTTGGCACAATGCATCCATATTCTACTTCAGAACTGTGTGGCTGAGAGAGCCATAAGCTACATCGCACAGTTCTAAAATCTTACTGCCAGACTGTAAAGCAGAAACACCTACTGAGGTTACTATAAGGGCTTTATAGATGGATCATTAACACAATTTTAACCACTACTTAAAAACAGCCTATATTTTGAAAAATGAATTGTAGATTCAATGCAGTTCTCCTTCAAACAAGCATCTGTCAATGCCGAATGTTGGCTTGCTGCATTGGCATTGGTAGTGCAGGAGTAAGAGATGCATAATAGGAATGGCAGTGAAGTATTGAACTGATGCCAACCTAACCCTCACCCTGCAGAGACTGACAGACATTAGGGTGTTTCTTTGGGTCATCGGCCATAACGCTCATGCCATTTCACCTCACCCTACCCTACAGACACCGACAAGTGTTGTAATGTCCCTTGGGGTCTTCAGGCCTTATGCTCACCCCACTCCATAAGGAAATACACTGAGATGGGTGCAGCATAGGAGAATGGGGTGAACGTTGGGGCCAAAGAGTCCAAGGCACACCTCGATGCCTGTCATTGGCTGCAGGGTGGTGGTGGGGGTGGAATGGAGCAAGCATTACAGCCAACAATCCCAAATCACGCCCCTGATACCTGTCAGTCTCTACAGGGTGAGGCGTTATGGTTGGAAACCCTAACACCCTGGGCATTCGTTGGTACTTTTACTCCAAATTTTCAACATGGACTTTTTGTGACCCCACCTCATGAACCGTGACACTATCAGTTCATTAGCTGAAAGGTGATTTTGCACAGTGACTGTGCCATTTGTCACCACAGGTGTGAAAACACATTTTGGGCAGGATATGAAAAATGACAGCTGTACTGTTCATAAGGAGGTGTGAAAAAATGGCAACGTTGAAAATCTGGAGTGAAAATTTAAAAAATTGTCAAAATTACGAGTATGCATGGGAACTGCACAATGCACACTCGTAACGCAGTAATTTTTTGGAATTGTTTCACCAAATTTACAACATAGGCTTTTTGGGATCCCACATCATGAACAGTGGCACTATCAGTTTGTTAGCCGAAAGGTGGCTCTGCACAACGACTGCACCATTTGGCCCCACAGGTGCGAAAACACACTTTGGGAAGGATATTAAAAATGACAGCTGTACTGTTCATAAGGAGGTGTAAAAAAATGGCAATGTTGAAAATCTGGAGTGAAAATATGAAAAATTAGTGAAGTCACAAGAGTTCATAGAAACTGCAAAATGCGCACCTGTAACGCAATTATTTTGGGGGATTTTTTTAACCAGATTTTCAACATAGGCATTTTGGGAACTCCACTCATGACCAGTGGTACTGTGATTTTGTTAATCTGTCCCAAAAGTTGATTTCCCACAGCGACCATGCCATTGTGTGCCAGATGTGTAAAAATACATTTTGGGCAGGATGTGAAACATGGCAGCTGTACTGTTCATAAGGAGGTGTGAAAAAATGGCAATGTTGAAAATCTGAGGTGAAAATATTAAAAATTGTCGAAGTTACGAGCATGCATGGAAACTGCACAATGCACACTCATAATGCAGTCAGTTTTTTGAATTATTTGACCAAATTTGCAACATAGGCTTTTTGGAACCCCACCTCATGAACAGTAGCACTGTCGTTTTGTTAATCAGTCTCGAAAGGTGATTCCCTGCAATGACCACAAAATCACCTTTCGGGACTGAATTTTATTTATTTATTTAGCTTTTGTTTACCGGGTAAGTACACTAGACAAGTATTATGCCTATTTTCAGGAACAACCCGGGAGAATACAACATGAGGAACAACAAGGAGACATGGCAAAGAGAGTACAGTTTTTTGTCACAGTAAACAAACATGTGGGAAATACATCATTTCACACTAGGGAAAACATATAGTAGTAAGCACATTTCAGATTATACTAACATACTAACATACTAAAATGCCATCAGAATAGGCCTAACGGTCTTTTGTGTCTGCTCGTTTGGTCAGCCCCCACCCTGGGTGCTGACCTTGCTGTTCCCCTCGCCTTCTCTGGCTTCTCCCTTCCCAGTTCCGGATATTCTTGCTGCATTGGATTTTGCTTCCTGAACCCTTCCCCTGTACCTGTCCCACCCCCTCTTGAACCCCTCCACTGTCTCTGCCTCCACCAGCCCCCTAGGTAGTGCATTCCATGGCTCCACCACCCTCTCAGTGAAGTAGCACCTCCTCCTTTCTCCCCTGAATCGTCCCCCCTCCAGCTTCCACCCATGCCCTCTAGTGGCCCCTTCCTCCTTCCTTCGAAGCACCCTGACTGTTCCTCCCCTATTTACCCTCTTCATGTACCTGAAGACCTCTATCATGTCCCCCCGGTCCCTTCTCTCTTCCAATGTGTACATATTTAGCTCTTCGAGCCTCTCCTCATAGGTCCTGTCCCCCAAGCCCCAAATCATTTTGGTTGCCCTCCTCTGGACCCTCTCCAGGAGGTTAATGTCCCTCTTTAAGTGTGGCCTCCAAAACTGCACACAGTACTCCAGGTGCGGCCTCACCAAGCAGTTATACAGAGGGAGTATCACTTCCCTCCTTCTGGAGGTGATCCCTCTAGTGATGCATCCCAGCATCCTGTTGGCCTTGGCTGCTGCCCTCCTACAAGTCTCAGAGTTGTTCATCTTGACATCCACCACCACCCCCAGGTCCCTCTCAGCCATTGAAACTTGTAGTATTCCCCCCAGGGTGTACACTTGGCCTGGGTTTCTGGCCCCCAGGTGGAGTACCTTGCATTTCCCTGCATTGAACCTCAGCTTCCACTTTCTAGACCATCTTTCCAGAGCCTCCAGGTCCTCCTGCAGGGCCACCCCCCTCCTCCCCATCCACCACCACCCCAGTTTCGAGTCATCTGCAAAGAGACTCATCTCACTCCTGATTCCTGTCCTTATGTCAGATATGTAGGCGTTGAGCGGAAGGGGCCCAAGGACTGATCCCTGGGGACCCCACTAATGACCCTCCTTGGGGATGAGACTATCCCACATCAACACGACCCTCTGGTCCGGTCCTGAGCCAATTGCCTCATCCATCTGATCATCTGGTTTCCACCCCATTTCTCCTAGCTTATCCAACAGGCCCACGTGAGGAACAGAGTCAAATGCCTTGCTGAAGTCTAGAAAGAGGACATCCACTGGTCTACCCAGGTCCAAGGCACTTGTCACCCAGTCATAGAACTCCACCAGGTTTGTCTGACACGATTTCCCTGGGATGAATCCATGCTGTCTATCGTCCAGGCACCCTGACTTATCCAGGTCCCCCCCTAGCCGCTCCTTGACAATGCCCTCCATCACCTTGCCCACCACCGATGTCAGGCTGACGGGCCTGTAGTTCCCTACCAGCTCTCGACCCCCTTGTGGATGGGCACTACATGCGCCACTTTCCAGTCTTGGGGCACCCACCCTGTCCTCAGAGAGATGGTGAAAAGCTCTGCCAGGGGTTTCGCCAGGACATCTGCAAGTTCCTTCAGCACTCTAGGATGTAATTTATCCAGCCCTGGTGCTTTCTCCGTCTTAAGGGAGCTGAGGGCTTCCCTCACTCTCTCTGCTGTGATTTCCACTTCCGGTACCTCTTCTTCCTGCTTAGCCCTCCCCCACCTGCCAGTGATGCCTCCCCCTCTCCCCAGACCTGCCGATCGGTAAGGGTCCCCCCCTCCTCAGTATCTCTGTCTCCTCCCATGTATGATGCAGCACCCCCATTTTCCCTGGTGAAAACTGAGGTGAAGTACCCATTTAGTACCTCAGCCTGCTCCCCTGGGTCTTGTGCCCATCTCTCCCCTGATTTAATCCTGCTAATCTGCCCCTTCACCCTTCGTCTTTCCCCAATGTATCTAAAGAACCCTTTTCCCTCTCCTAATTTCCCTGGCCAGGTTCTGCTCCTTCCTTGCCTTAGCCGCCCTCACCACTCTAGTGGCCCTTCTAGCCATCAGCTCGTACTCCCTCGATCCCTTTCACCCTTGAGCACTTGAATTTTTATAGGCTGCTTTCTTTCCCGCACCACCTCCTGGACCTCCCTGGTCCACCAACAGGGTTTTTGGGCCCACCGCATTTCGTCTTACTCTTGCACAGGTGCTGGTAGCATCCTGCACCCTCTCCTGATGATTTCCCACCTACTATCAGCGCCCATGTCTGACCCAATCCCATCCAAATGCTCCTTAAGGATCCTTCCCATTTCCTTAAAATCCACCCCCCTGAAGTCGGTTACTTCCGTCTTTGTGCAGCCTTCTACCCATCCTAGTTCCAGGCAGAACCAGACCGTGGCATGGTCACTCCCCACCAAATGGGTCCCTTACCTCCAGGCCCCCAATCTGGTCACTGTCTGTCAGGACCACATCCAGTACCCGTGCCTCCCTGGTCAGTTCCCTCACCTGCTGAGTTAAGGCAAGCGTCTTGAAGACATCCAACAACCTCTGTTCCCTGGTCACAGAGGATGTCATAGTCTCCCAGTCTGTTCCTGGCATGTTTAGTCCCTAACACCACCACCTTTCCTCTGCCCAGTCTGCAGTGTCTCCTAACATCTGCCCAGACTGTCCTCCAGCTCCTCCGCCAGAGCAGGGGTCTATACACCACTCCTATTTTACTCTCTTGCCCCTTGTTATCAAGGTGACCCAAATCGCCTCCACGGTTCCCTCCGCCTCCTCTACTCCCCCTATGCCAATGCAGTTTTTTACTATCATTGCTACCCCTCCTCCCCTTCCCTCCCCCCTGTGCTTCCTGAACATAGTGTAACCCTCCAGGTTCAGGTCCCAGTCATGTCTTGCAGTGGCCCAAGTCTCAGTGACCGCTGCCACATCCACTGCTCCCTCAGTTAACATCACCTGGAGCTCAGGCATTTTATTGCCCAAGCTCCTGGCATTTAGCAGGACTACCTTCCACCCTTTCCCTATAGTTCCGTTTCCCCTGCTCGTGTTCCCATGGGGATTCTGTTTTCTCCTGGTCTGCACTTTGCCAGTTGGCCTTTTCCTGCAATCCTCCTGGTCCCCAGGGGGGTGGAGACAGAGTCCCTCCTTTATCGGCACCCCCTTGACAGCCTTTTCTCCCATCCCACCCCCCTTCACAAGTTTAAACCCCACTTTTCACCAATGAACTCCTCATTATACATTCTAGACTAGCTAGTTCAACTGACAGATATATACAGGTCATCATACATAGGAGTGGAGCATAGCTCAAGGACTGGATTGGTCATAATATAACTTATAACATTGTCATATACACCCCGTCGGCTAGTTGGATCGCAGACAGGTATATACAGCTCATCACATTTTTCTAAATATGCACATGTTAGACAGAAACAGAAACACTGGTAGTACAAGTTTCTACCAAGTGACCAAGGTGCAATATGTCATGGTTAGCCTATGACCGTGAGCAATAATGGGTGTAAAAATGCCCAAGGCTTTTTAGGCAGAAGAAGTCAGAAGTCATTGATACAGTGGGGAAAATATCTCCAGGAATTCAATGGAGACACCCTGGGGAGGTTCAGACAAAACAATTTGACACTTTACTCTAGGGAGGTTTGGGGCAGTCACACTCTGATGCTAGTTTTAGGAAACCCCACAGGGAATTTCGAAAACTCAGATAGGAGGGGGCAGCTCGGATATCCACAGGCAGCGAATTCCAGAGTCTGGGTGCACTTATGGCAAAGTCCCGATCCCCCATGAGGCTCTGGGTAGGAGGGACTTTGAGCATCCCTGATGTGAGAGACCTAAGTTGGTAGGGAGTGGGATTCAGTTTAGGCAGAAGCCGGGCCAGCCCCTGGGGGGTGCTAGTTCTGATCACTTTCCCAGAGAGGCATCCCAAACCAAAATCAAGGTAACTAGCTGGTGAGAGCCAGCAGAGTTTCTCATATAGCTCACAACAGTGGGTGAGTCGGGGGGCAGCCAAGGCAAAATGACAAATGTTATTGTAAGCAGTGTACCACCGGGTGAGATGTGTCTTTGGAGAGCGAGCAAATAGGTGCAGCCCATAGCTGAGGGAGGGAAGGAGCACACCCTTCTGTACGGCAAGCCTGGCTGCCAGTGTAAGGTTATACTTGGCCCTATAGGCCAGACCCAGTTTGCAGTTTGCCACCCTGCAGATGTTAGGATATGATTACCCATGTCAAGTTGGGGTCAAGTGTTACCCCAGATATTTGATGGAGCTCACTATGGGTAGTGAGGATCCATTTCGCTAGGTGACATGTAAGCAGGCCGATGAGGCTTTGATTTTAGCCATTGAGCCAAAGAGCATAGCCTGTGTCTTTTTCAGGTTCAGGACCGCTGTGACTAGTAATCCATGACAATACCCTGTTAAAGTCATCTGTCAGGTTCTGGTTTAGGGTAATGGCATTCTGGGAGTGAGCCAGGATTACCAGATCATCTGCATACATGGTGGCGCTACAGCTGGTAGTAACCATGGGTAGTTGATTGATGAAGAGGGAGAAGAGGAGGGGACCCAGTACCGAGCCTTGAGGCACTCCAGAGGTCAATGGTAGGGGCTCGGAGAGGACTTTATTGAAGCAGGTATGCTGCTTTCTGCCATGTAGATAACCCATTAGCCATTTCATGGCATGGGGGGAGAGGCCACGTGACCACAACTGTGCACCAAGCAGTTTGTGGTCAACGAGGTCAAAGGCTTTGGACAATAACACAATGACAGTGCATGGGTTCATGAGGTGGGGTCCTAAGAACCCCATGTTGAAAATTTGGAGCCAAAATTCAAAAAACTAGCTGAGATATCCACCCAAGTTGAAACCCCCCATTGATGCATTTATACAGCTTACCGTCATTTCTTCATGTTGTAGTTCGGCTTTGAAGAGGTCAGACATGAGACTCCAGATGTGTTCTCACTCCACGAAGACTGCAGTGCGGACGTCCAGAGGTAAGTATGGGTAGGGTGGGGAGGTGGGGTCGCAGAGGGTGGGTGTGGGTTCGTGGAGGAGAGTGCCGTGGACAATGATGGACCGCTTCCTTTTTTTCAGGTAAAAAAAAAAATGGACCTGGATGTCGTGGTGCTGACATGGTCGGCTTTGTCTGAGCGATGGCACACAGGGGTGAGCTCCCAGTGTGCCACACAACATGTGGGGTTGGGGGGACAAAACCAGACCCTGACATCACTGTGCCGACACGGTTGGCTTTGTGTGAGTGGTGGCACACTTGAGTGGGCTCCCAGTGTGCTACACCATTGGGGGAGTGAGAGACATGCCAACATGGGGATTGTACCCCCAATGTCGACTTTGTTTGGGGATTGTGCCACCACCATATTTATTGAAATGTTTCACCAGGAAAGGCACATACGGGAGGCATGTCGTCTCTGCAGCTGCATAATGCACTTTTCTTTTAATACAGTGGCACAATTTGTTCAAGTTGGTGGCACTTTCCATAATTTCTGCATCAGCGCTAGCATACTGGCTAATTGGGGAATGAGGGACACACCTACTAAAGCATGCTCTGCATTCATCAACAATGACACACCTCTCACTGTGCTGTTACTACCTCAATATGTTGCTTGCACATGTGCAAAACAACATAAAAATGGAAAGTTGACACCATATGACTGGTGCAGCTGCCTCATTACAGCTCACCCACCTGGCATAGGTGATAAGTAAGGGATGTCATACGTGGGTCCAGGAGAGTCTTGGATAGAGGAGCTTAGAGTGATGTCTGATTGAGTAACAAATAGTTTTTCCCAAATTGTGGCACTATTCACCCTTTAGTCCTATTCAGTAAACACTATCTTGTAAAACAAAAAAAACAACAACAAAACAAACAGCCCACCACCCTACTTCTTGGCACAGAACCTTTAAAATATACAAGTCCCCCATCCCTACACTCAGTTAGGACCCCAATCCCACCCCACCCTAAGCACCTACAATTTAATAGTAAAGCACAATTTGTGAAAAAGACTCCAATAATGGGAAATCGGCACAACCCACCCACCTCCATGGCTGGCCACAGTCTTTTCACTGCTTGTTGCGCTAAAACAAATATTTATTGCTTTCATTCTCACTTGCTTCTGAATTGGGTGTTGAGGAGGGGGAGGAGGAGGAGGAGGAGGGTGCTGCTGCCATGGAGGGGAGTTGGGAGGCATATTTGTTTTAGCTCACCACACTATGAAAGAAGACGGATAACAGTGAAGGCAAGTGTATTGTGCCGGTCGCTGATTGTTGAATTTTTTTTTTCATAAATTATGCTTTATTAACAAATTGAGGGTATGGGGGAGAAGGGCTGGATTGGGGATCTGAGGGGTATGGGGGCATATATATTTCACAGGCTCTGGTCTACGGAAGATGGTGGGGGGCTATTTCTTTATCTTTTTCTTTTTAGCAACCACCAAATAATGAATTACTAACATTTGAGGGCCTGAACAGAATATTCAGCACAACTATTCTGCTTCACATATTTGCACACCTATACTTACTGTAATGAACAAAAACATAGCCACTTCCTGTGTTCATTATAGCTTCCTATTCAGTATATTTAGGGATGTTGAGACAAATACCGAGACACACTACCTCAGGCAGCAACACATGCAGAAGTGACACAGTACAGAAAGTGAAGCAAATCTATTTTTTAAAATAGTTGTACTGTATTGAATATAACCTATACAGTGTTTACGTGGTAACTTACATTAAATTACCCTACCATAGAGGTGAGAGACAGGGATGGCAGACTGAAACAGCACCACTTGTGCCACACAGGTATGGCAATCCTGCTGTTTCCTTACACCACACAGTCAGTTATTACAGTACCAGTAGAGAGCAGGGCATAGCAGTTAGGAAGAAGGAGGAGGTGCAAGAATTATTGAGCACTGAACAAAACCTAGAAGCCAGTCAGCACTGCTGCATTTACCCTGCAGCATTTATCTGCATAGTGTTTTCTGGTGTGGGGTCAGGGGACTGAGCGAGAGGGAGGAGACAAGCTGAGCTCCATAAGCAAGTTGCTAAGTAACAAGTTCAGTTCAGTTAGCTGATAACTTTCAGCAACCATTGAAAGTGCTGACAGAGACAGCTCTGGAATTGGGACCCTGGGAGATAAAATAAGACAGAGTCTAAACACTTGATAATGATTTTACTTTGGGAGCTACACGCCCCATTCATAACAAGTGATATTTTGCTATTGCAGGGTACATTATAGAGAGGAAGCACTGTACTAATTGAAAAGCATAAGATTAGCATCCTATCAGACGTACAAATAAAGAGAAAATGGGTTACTATGGACAAATAGTAGCAAGTGTACAGACAGAGTTGCGCAGTGGTACAAGACGTACTTGATGATATTAGAAACTAAGTAAATGGTATTTTAGGGAAAATGCGCAGTTTGACGTAAATGTGAGAAAGTGAAAATAGAGAAATAGAAAGAGCAAACAAAAATAAGCAGATAAAGAAAGACAGAGACAAAGAAAGAAGTGAAGTAGAGGTGTGTGTGTGTGTGTGTGTGTGTGTGTGTGTGTGTGTGTGTGTGCTGTTCAGTTTCACCATTCAGCACCTTGTGTGACTCATATTTAAATATAATATGCTGGTGCCCTTTTAAGTACACACCTTTGGGACACAGCATTTTGCATTTGTAAGAGGGTATACAATTAAGCAAGACACCTCACAGGTAACAGCAGGTCTTCTCAGGCTTTGCTTTAATGCTACCTATCAAAATAAAGGCTCCAGTTCAGCCCCCAGGGCTCCTTCAGAGCTACCCGTTATAGAAAACATCAAACATAGCTTTTGGGACTCCTTTCATGTTCCTTGCTGCCTGTGCCCATTCTTTTAGGTTCCCTCCAGCTTTTCCTTGGAACGCTTCAACTAGCTGCCTGTTGTATTCTTGCATGCCACAGAACTAAAAGCTAAATATCAGGCTGTGATTAACTGACCAATTAACGCCTAAGAATGACCCGTTAATGTGCGATTAAGCAGCAGAAGATCTTCACTTGGCAGCTCCAGCTGTGCATGTAAGCAGGATGTAGACTTAACTATGTGCAAGGATCATTTTTTTTTGGTTTTTTTTTTGACTATAGCATATGGG
The DNA here is from genome assembly GCA_016271365.2 of Neoceratodus forsteri. Taxonomy (NCBI): domain Eukaryota; kingdom Metazoa; phylum Chordata; order Ceratodontiformes; family Ceratodontidae; genus Neoceratodus; species Neoceratodus forsteri. The sequence goes on along the minus strand of CM057449.1, from coordinate 1,695,260,521 downwards.
GGGGATGGAAAACAGAGAAAGTGTGCAAATAAGCATGATGTGCACTTACATCTTACCCAGTGTGCATTTCAGTGGGCTTCACTATATTGCCCTGATGGTCTAGTGTGATAGCATGGGCCTCCTTTATCTGTGGGCCCATTTCTTTTAGAAAACAGTATCCCTGGTGTCTAGACCACTGGCCCCCTCTGACCACCTCCTCTCCAATGCATCTTTGACTGAAGGAGCAATGGACTAAGCAGGAAACTGTAACCATGCTTGACTGAAAGATGCCAAGTGGGTTTGTATTGTTCCATTCCCCTCCCCAGAGGCACCATAGCAGAGATTCAGGTGGGGAAAGCAAGGATGTAGTGTGCAGCCCACAGAATATCCACACAGTGCCAAAGAAATTATGTGAGAATCACCAATGAGCTAGCTGCTTCCGTGGCTAACTGCCAATGCCCTGGAGAAACATACCCTCTTCCATTCCTTCTGTCACTACTTACTTGGCTGCCCTCTACTTACTCATCACTGTGATCTGTATACCTCACTCTTCTTTCCTTCCCTCTATGCCAGACACCAATCACATTGCGCAAATTTAGTTGGGAAATTCTGGCTTGGTTCTCTTCTCCCCTACTTATCCTCCCTCCTATCAACCCCTCCACCCTCCTGCTACACCCTCTGAGCATCCACACGCAGAACACCAGCTCTACCTCCACTGTGTACCGCATCTGGTTGTGCTGCCTTCTCATTCAAGTTTCCTAGTATCTGGAACTCCCTTCCACTTGAAATTCACTCCACCCGATCCCACTACTCACTCTCACTCCTAATCCAGAAGCACTCTGCTTACAGTTGCAGCTGCACCTAACCCTTTTCTAACCACACTGCTCCCATCTCTATACACCATCCCTCCTAACCCTTCTCTAACCACACTGCTTCCCTCTCTATATACCAAGTTTCCCACCCCTGCACTTTAAATTTGCCCCAACAGCAGCCTCTGCCTCCACCAGCCAGTTCCACTTCTAGTTTACCCCTGACTGCAGCCTCCACTTCCACCTTCTCTGTTCCCCACACGATTACTCCCCCCTTCCCCCCTCTCTCTCTCAACACCATCCTTACTGGGTTCTAGTACCCTTTGCAGGGTTCTCAGCATCCTGAAGGGATCTAACTCCCCACTCACCCCTCTCTCCCACTTCGTAACCCCCTTTTCTCTCTTCCCTCCTCCTTTCCCTCCCTCACCCCCATCCTGTCTATACCTTGCCCTGTTGCAGGATTCTCAGCATCCTGAGGTGGTCTAACTCCCAGTTGGCATCTCTACATCTCTACCTCCCTCTCTCACCTCCATGCCTACTAGGTCCTTGCCCCCCCTTACAGGGTTCTCAAAATCCTGAAGGGGTCTAGCTCCCAGTATGCCTTTCTAATCCTCCCTTCTCTTTCCTCTGCCCCTTCCTGCTTCTAAGCACTCTCCCCTTGTCTTTCAGTGCCATCAAATCCGGTAAACCTAGCATTACCTATTCCCCTGTATCAGCCTGCCACTTCCAGCACTTTAAGGTGTCTTTCTGGACAACACCTTCCTCGTTACCTGTTATTACTCTCATGGTTATGGTACTGACAACCCTGTATGTTGTATCTCTACATTACTGCCAGACTTACTCTATTGTTGCCTAGGTTAATGGACTGTTTAAGTGTCGCACTTCTTGGATTTTATGTAATTAGCTTGATTTTGTTTTTGGCTGTTCTTGTGCACTTTATGTATATAGCTGAATGTGTTTTTGCACCCCCCACTATGTATCCCTTCCCCCCAACGATGCTTCTGGAAATGAGCTGTTCTCAGCTCATGTTGTCTTTCCTGGTGAAACCTTTCAAATGAACAAATGAATATATTAAGTAAAGCCAAGTGAAGGAGCAGAACAACAACTACAGCCTCCAAGCAGAGGTGCTGTATTATGCATCACTGGTGGAAGTGGCTTCTGCAGTTGTATAGTTGTTCCCAGTGGGAGCAGAGCTAGGAACATGTGGCACTGGGAACTGCAGAAAGTGAAAACCACTTCCACAGCTAGGCAAACACCCACTAGACCTTAATTAACTAATAAAATCTTTGGGAGCCAACATCTACTTTCCAGTGGGATCCTCCTTTCACCCATTTCTGCAGATGGAGGGACTGAAGCCATAGAATGATAACTGACTTGATAAGTATGGAGATGGTAGCACATACTCTCCATGTTTATGTACACCTATTCTTCAAGGGGAGAAGGAGCTGCAGAAGTAGCAGTACCAGTGGACCCTTTTATTTTTATATTTTTTGTCATTCAGGTGGAAGGGAGAGTGAGAGATGGGAGAGCATCAGTACAAGCGAAGCTGATCTCTTGTCATTTTGACAGGTGGGGGGGGGAGAAGCCACAAGAGGAGCTGGTTCTGGTGTGATTTGAGCATGTGGGAAGGGGAGAGGGAGCCACAGCAGTGACTGCACTGATGGAGCAGGTTTGTCATCATTCGGGTTGGTAGGAGGGAGAGAGAGTTGCAGGAGAATGGCATTAGCAGAGCAGTTTTGTTGCGATTTGAGTGGGAGGGAGAGAGAAAGCCTTGGGAATGACAGTACCAGTGAAGCCAGTTTTGTTGTCACTCACAGGGACGGGAGGAAGAGCAAGCCATTGCAGCAGCAGTGCCAGCAGAGCCATATTGCTGTCATTCAAGTGGTTGGGAGAGAGAGAGAGAGAGTGGTAGAGCCAGTTTTGCTGTTATTAAGATGGGCTGGAGGGAGAGAGAAAGCTGTGGCAGTAACAGTACTGATGGAGCCAGTTTTGTTATTCAGGTGGGTGGGTAGGAGAGAGAGGGGAGGGGGAGTGCTGCCGAAATCCCACAGAATGCCTGCATGCAAGTTAAAGACCTGAGTTGCAGTAATAAAATAATTATTTACCTGGGACAGCAGGCCTTAAACTCCCTACAGGAACACATAAAATAGGCCGGCATGTTGAGGCTGCGAACTGACAGCAGATATGTCACTGATACTCATGGGTCACCAGCAGTGGAAGACTAGGCAGGTCCAGGAAAATACAGCATGTGTTTTCATATACTTTCCGGTTCAAAACCATCTTGTTATCAGGAAGACTCAATTAATATGACTCAATGACAGGTGTGTTGTCCTTGGGTTTGGAAAAGTAAACAGCGGTTGAAGCTTCTAATCAAACTTTCAAGCATGTGCAAACAAATCACCGTGGGTGGTACGTTCATAAAACTGGAACACAGTGACAACACCCAGTGAAACAACTGTGGCCTGTGGGGGATATAATTGAGTTTTGTACAAATAATTGGGGCATCATTATATGTTGAGCATGTTGCTGCATATGGAAGTAAGCCCTCTCCAAAACTTGGCAATTGGCAGTATCATTTGTGCTCATCATTCAGCTTTTTGGGCAATTATTAAACAACAAAGACTAGGTAATTCTGTTTGTCACCCTTTTCTCTAATACTGCACCCATCTCAGCTTATTTCCTTTTGAAATGGGACGAGCATAAGGGCCGAAGACCTCAAGGCACACTGTGACACCTGTCGGTGTCTGCAGGGTGGGGTGAGGTGGAATAGCATGAGTGTTATGGCCCACGACCCAAAGGCACACCCCCAATGCCTTTCACTCTCTGCAGGGTGGGGGTGGGGGTTGGTGTTACTTCAATACATCACCACCATTCCTATTATGCATCTCTCTAACTCCTGCACTACCAATGCCAATATCAGCAAGCAAACATTCAGCATTGACAAATGCTTGTTCTACTTTGTTGTTATATTATAGAACACCTTATTTAACAGCACATTTACTATGTGGAGCTTATTGAGAAGCCCACTTTCCGTGTTATTACTATTCAGCAACTTAATCTTTAAGCCAAGAAGGCTGATTTGCTGATTTTCTTCTTCTTAATTCTAATAGAACATGGGGAAAATTGCATTTGTTGCAAGTTGGCTTCTTTTGTGAAATATTTTGTACTGCGTAATTTGCCCAGGTCAAGCCTGAAAAAAAAACCCCTCAGTCCAGTGCTCCTATCTGGTTAACAAATTAAAATAAATAACTGTGTGGTATGAACTATTAATTTTGTCCCCTGCCCCACACACATGCAGTGATGACAATAAGAAATGTGCAGCATACTGTACATCCTGGATTAAGTTTCTTGTGATATACATGTTTTATTGTATTGCCATTTCTTGGTACTGATTCATTGGTTTCTGTAATGCATTGCAAAATGATAAATAAAATTAAAAAAAATAAAACTGTAATATATAACTGGCAGGTGAATGGAATATTAACACTATGTAAATGTACAAGTCATTTAGTAATAAAATATATTTATACAACAGGCCGGAGCTTGATTTTATTATTTTGATTATATTATTTATTACTATTGCAAAGCTGTTTTATGGGGGAGTGGCAGTGCAAATATTAAGGGGGTGGGGATTTTTTTATGATGGATGTGATCAACATGAATATCTAGTACTTTTGCAATGTTTTGGGGGGTTATTAGGGTTTGGGTGGGTGGTGGTGGGGGGACTTTTTGCCTCTTACCATGGTTAATCACTCTCTGTTTCATTCTCAATCACTTGGATTCATTTACACTTCTTCTCCTTTTGGTTACAGTCTGTAGCTGAGAGAAACAGAAAAAAAAAGTTACAGTGTTGCTGCCCTATTTGCTGGCACCTCTCTGGTCTGAGGGAGGAGGTTGTTCATCTCCATGCTGACCTGGCAAGGATTCAGGAAACCTGCTCCCCCACCCAGGGACCACCCAGGCCACTGCCACTACCTCAGAGATTGCCAAGAAAGAGTGGTTGGACCACGGTGGGCTCAGGGAGGGTGAGGGTGGTGGAACAAAGGCGCATCCCTCCAGATGTGCCTCTCCACAATTCATTTGCCACTCTGGTGAAGCATGGTTCCTCTATGGAGGCACCTGCAGTGGAGACCAAGGAGGATGCTGGGAACCTCTACAATAGAGACCCACAGAAGGGTGGCCCAGGACCCCACAGGGGAAGAAAACAACTCCTGGTGGGGGACTCAGTTGTTAGGGGAGTAGAACTGGGGGAGGGAGGGGAAAGGGAGGTAATGTGCCTGCCCGGTGCCAAGGCATGGAGGGACAGGAAATGAATCCTCAGGATCGTGGGACCAGCGGCAAGGGGGAGGGAGCTGGATGTCATTATCCACCTAGGGATGAATGACCTGGCTGAGAATGGGATCAGAGCAGTGCAACAGGACTTTGTGGAGTAGGGAAGGGGCCTTAGACAAGTAGCACACACGGTAACTTTCTCGGAAGTTCTACCTGTCTATGGCATGGATGAGGCTAGGGCACTCTGCACCATAGGATTCAATGACTGGTTGAAAAGCTGGTGCAGAGCTCAGGGATTTGGCTTCATTGGGAACTGGGGCTCCACCTGGAGGGATGCAGGCCTATACAGGTGCGATGGTCTGCATCTATCCTGGAGGAGAACCGGGATCCTATGTGTTAGGTTTAAATGCTTTAATGGCAAGCATTTAAACAAGCCAAGGGGGGAGGCACTGAAGAGGAGAAGGGAAATCCTAGCCCCCCCCCCCAAAATCAGGGTGATTAGTGAGGTAAACACCAAGATAGAGCAGTTGATAGGGAGAAGGGCAGGTGTAAATGGAGAAAAAGACAAAGGCAGTAGGGACAGGGATGGGGCAAAAAGAAATAAAGCCATAAAAAAATGGAGGGTAATGAGTACCAATGCCCATAGTCTAAGTAAAAAACTCCCTGAAATGGTGGCCCTGATGGAAGAGGGATGCCTGGATATTGTGGCAGTCACAAAAACATGGTACAGAGAACCATGACTGGGATGTCAACATACCAGGGTACAAAATCTACAGGAGGGACAGGGAGGGAAGAAAAGGAGGAGGAGGAGGAGTTCTCTGTGTAAGGGAAGGGATAAAAGCAACAGAACTAAAGGGTAAACAGGGAGGAGAGGAGGCACTGTGGGTCACCCTGGAGACTGGAAATGGCTCCACAATCTGCACAGGGGTTGTATACAGACCCCCATCTCAGGGGAAGGAAATGGACAAGGAAATGATAGAAGGCATCCTTGGGATGGCAGAGAAAGGGAAGATATTGTTGATGGGGGACCTGAATATGCCAGATGTTTACTGGAGCACCTTTGCTGCAGCCACATCCAAGAGCAGGGCCATTCTCGATGCCCTACAGGGGGCATGCCTCAGACAGCTAGCTTTGGGACCCAATCGGGAGAGAGCAATCTTAGACCTGGTACTCCCAAATGGGGATGGAGAGAGGATCTCTGATCTTGAAGTGGGAAGCCACCTGGGAACAAGTGACCACCAAACAGTGTGGTTCACGATAAACTTAGCTATAGAGTCAAGCCACACAAAAGTGAAGGTACTAGACTTCAGGAGGGCTGATTTTGTCAAAATGGGAGAGTGCCTCAGAAAAGCACTAGCACCCAGGCAAGAAGGTGAGGTGGAGCAACAATGGGAAAACATCAAAACTGCCATCACAGAGGCAACAGGCCTTTGTGTGAAGCTACTACCCCTGCCTGATTTGCCACTAACAGGTTGAGGGGCCTGGATCCAATGGCGGGTGCCTCCACCCAGAGGTCAGGGTTTGCAATAGTTAAACTAACTTGGTCACAGCCCTCTGGGACACTGCAACCCCTTTCTTCCCACTAGTGGCCCACACAATATATCAGAATTACCTTCACAGTATACACTTACCCCCAGGTCTGGTTCCGCACTGGGACCTCCTGTGAAATGAGATACAGTGCAACAATCACAGTACAGTACTTTAACATAGACAAATACCTCAGGCAGTATAACTTTGCTGAAACAAGCAGCTCTGATTTATTTAGGGGATATAACAAGGACAGGGGAAATCAGGTTAATTAGCTTATCACTCTAATAATCTACCTATGGCTCTGTGCACAGGCCTATCCCTATCAGTTACTGTCCCTGGGTACCCAAGCCCTAGTGGCTAGTCCAAACCGTGGCAGCTGGTAGAACCCTTTCACACAGAGAAAGGAGAATTAAACAGTCAGCAGTACAGTAATTCCATTTGGATTTAATGTGGCAATTCAACAGGGAGCGACCCTGAATTAGTACTCACGACCTCCAAATAAGATAGGGTCCTTCAATGTCAGCAGGCTCACTTGAGGTACACAAACCTCTTCACATCCATATAAAAAAGCACTATACCAGGCAGGCTGCATCTGTATCCGATGCAATTACTGCACAATACCGGGAGAACACAGCAGATTCAGTTCCTGACAGACCGAGTGCAATTTTCAGAAATTCCTCCAGTCTTCTACAGGGTGAGCCTGGTTTCTACTCTTCAGAGATCCTTTGATTCTTTTCACAGGACGGATTCAGTCCTAACAAGCTGTTACACAAGCTGCAGACCGGAACTCTGGGCCTTACACACGTTTTTTGACTAAAACTGCACACTGAAAAAGCACAGGGCTCCTTCCTTCTTCACTGCCAAAGCTCAACTGAAACTCCAACCGACAAAACCGGGCACTTCCTTTGAGTTCCTCCCAGTTCTTGACTGGATTGGCTGTCACTCACAATAGACTGCTGCTGTTGGTCCAAAAGGCACTGAAGTCTAAACTACATCTCCCAGAGTCACTGCCCATACAATCCTCTTGTGGCTGGCTCAGATTATGAGTCAAGTTCTGATTCGTCCAAGGCACCATTTTAGAGCTAGCTTACCCCACACTGATTGGTCCAGTTCAGCAGTTCAAAACTAGAATGGGGAATTAGCAGACACAGTTCTGACTGCAAAGAAAGCAGGTTAGACAAACTGTAATTTCATTATTACTCTAAATAATTTCTGGCAAACAGTTACATCTTTCAGATAGGTTCCTTTGCACTCCTAGTGACTGCAAAAATGAAGTGAATTGGCAGCAGCTCAGTGGTACTCAGAGAAGCACACAGTCCCCCATACAAACTAATTATGTCTCCAAGCAGACAGCTCTTAAAGAGACAGTACCAGAGGCTCTAAAACACTCACTGATAAATGGCTTAAATGCCAACACCATTCAGGCTTGGAGCATTCAAGCAAGCTCCTGGAAGTCTTTTGGGAACCCCCATTTGCAGGGGGGTTACACCCTTCCTGGCCTGGGAAAGCTTGACGTCCGCGTCAAGCAAGTACCCCCATAAGTTTCAACTGCAACCATATACATTTGCATTAGGCTCGCACATGTAATCATCAGTCAATATATAATTTTACCAAGAACACATTTCTGAAACATTGCAGTACGTCACTCTTTACACAGTATTACATACACATTGTACCATAACTCAAGTTATTACCTCTTGTACATGAAACCTGAAGAGAGGGGGCCCTTCCCTATCAGTTACCTTGGGGCTGGATGGGAAGGGCACCATACTAGAAGGAGCAACACAAGTAACTTGGAGTTAGCACTGATGCTCAGTTTGGGCAATGAGCTCGGGGACACATACACTCCTTTATGGACAACATTGAGAGGCAAGTCCACAGGCCTCCCAAGTGAATCATAACTGAGGTGCACCACAGGCTTTACAGCTCAACCAGTCTTTCTAGGGGGAACTGTTATAGTCTCTGCACTCTGAGCCTCATTTTCAGCATTGTCCTCACTTGTCAGGGGAGTCTCCATGGGGTAGAGAGGCTAGAACTTGGGGCATTTTCAGCTCCAGGAGTTACAGTTTCTGAGTCCACAACATTTGGCTCGCATGGAGAGCTTTCGGACACTGGCAGTGGACTGTCAGGGCACTCAAATACTCTTCTTGTTCGGTGTATCACCAGTCTGCCCCAATCTATCATTTTCCTCCCTGAAGCTCAAACAGTTCAACCATGCACAATGATTCCATTTCATCTGATCTGATGCTTTGCACTTCACTTTCTGGGAGCATTGGCTCCAGGGATGAAGCTGGGGCTTAGACAGTCCAGGGCCCAGCTTCATCTCCAGTATTGACTAGAGGATTGCCCGAAACAATTGACTCAGTTCGTAAGAAGGATAGTATTCAAAGTCACTCTCACTTTCTTCCGATATGGACTGACAGTCATGCTCAACTGGGACTTGTGGAGGAACACTTTAACTTTGCTTCTGTAGGTGCAGACTTTCTTGATCTTTTCTTAGCAGCAGCTCTAGTCACTGGTATAGAGGGGGCATCTTCTAGGGGCTCAGACTCAATTAAGATTTGTCCAATGGGCAGTAAATGATTTCTATGCATTGTTTTACATCTTTTGACTTATTCTCAGGCCTTACTTTGTACACTGGCAGATCATCTAGTTTGCCCACTACAATGTGAGGGAGATGGTACCATCTGTCAGCAATCTTGTGCTTGCCATGCAGTCCCAGATTTCTTAGCAATACCGATCTCCCTCCTGGAGTTCCTGTGCTTTCACCTTTTATCATACCTTTCTTTGTTGGCCAGATTTCTTTTGGCAGCCATGGTTTGAGCCAGTTGAGTGCATGAGTTAGCTGGGCCTTTAACTTTTGCACATACTGTAAATAGTTGTCAGCTTGAACTCCATCAGGAGAGACCCCAAAACACACATCTACTGGTAGTCAAGCTTCTCTTCCAAACATCAGGCGGTAGGGGAGAATCCAGTGGCATCACTTTTGGTGCAGTTATAAGCATGTACCAGGTGCTAATTTGTTGGCTCCATCTAGCTTGTCCTTTGGGTGCAGGGTGCCTAGCATATCTAGCAAAATGCGGTTGGAGCGTTCAGGCTGTGGGTCCCCTGGGGTGGTAAGAGTGGTTCTGGACTTTCGCACTCCCCACAGAGAAAGCATCTCTTTGATCAGACGACTCTCAAAGTCTCTCCCTTGATCAGAATGGATTCTTTGTGGAGCCCCATAGTGAACAAAAAAGTTTTCTACAAGTATTTTGGCCACAGTGGATGCTTTCTGGTCTTTGGTGGGGAAAGCTTGGGCATATCTCGTGAAATGGTCAGTGACCACCAGCACATTACTGATATTTCTTTGATCTGACTCCAAACTCAGAAAATCAATACAGACCAGCTCCATGGGTGCACTGGTGGTGATGTTAACAAGGGGGGCAGCCCTCTGGGGCAAAGCTTTCCTCTGTAAGCAGCGACTACAAGTTCGAATGTGTTGCTCCACATCAGCCCCCATCTTAGGCCAATAGAATCTGGATCTCACCAAGTCAAGTGTTCTGTCTATACCAAGGTGCCCCATGTGGTTGTGCAAGGACCTCAGTACTGAGTCTCAAAAGGCAGTGGGCAGCACTAGTTGTTGTTTGTCTACTTGTCCCCCTCTGTCTACTGTTTCTCTGTATAACAGTTTATTGATCAGTTTCAACTTAGGACCTTCTTTGTATAACAGTGCAGTTCTCAAATCAGTGGAGCGTAATTTGGACATCTTTTCCTGCATAGAGGCTTCAAAGCTGCTTTGATCATGGGATGCGAGATTGAGCCTGCGAATACTGTCATTGTCCAGTTGAGGCTGTGCACCAATGTCTATTGCAGAAAAGTGGCAATAAGCAGCAGGTATGCAATTCTCAGAGGCTCCCAAGCAATCCACCATGCAGTCCTGCGTCCGTGGACATTTGTTCCTCCCTGTCAAACTTCGGCAGAGTGCCCGAATGTCAGGTTCTGCCAGGACCCAATCATTCTGGGGAACAGGCCTCCGGGAGAAGCATCAGCATCTATGTGGTTCAGACCTGCTCGGTATTCGAGAGCATAGTCATATGTAGATAATGCAGAAAGCCACCTATGGCCAGTGGCATCCAACTTAGCTGAGGTCTGCACATAGGTCAAAGGATTATTGTCAGTTTTACTAGTATTTTAGCCCCATACAAGTACTCATGGAATTGGTCAACAATAGCCCACTTCAAAGCTAGGAACTCTAACTTATGCAGGACAGTTCTTTTCGGATGGGGTCAGGCTTCTACTGGCAAAGGCCACTGGTCTCAGGCCATTCTCGTGCTCTTGGTACAACACTAGCCCCAACCCTTGCAAGCTAGCATCAGTGTGCAGGATGTAAGGTTTTCTTGGATCGGCATAGGCCAGCACTGGAGCATGGGTAAGTTGATATATGATCTCATGAAAAGCAGTCTCACAATCAGGAGTCCAGGGGCCCCAAATACTTCACTCGGATGAAAATACACTCTTTCAGTCTTGAGGACGCTGACTTTTGGTATTTTTGTGGGTTGGGGATACCCTTGAGTAAGGTTAAGTAAAGGCGGATCACTCTTGAATAGTCCTTGATGAAGCGCCGATAATAACCACAGAATCCAGGAATCTTACGCAGTTCTTTTTAGATTTTGGGCTGTGGCCAGGTGGTCAAGGCCTCAACTTTACTTGGGTCGGTCTCTATTCCTCGGTGGATACTATGTGTCCCACATACTTTACTGATGTTTGAAAGAATTGACACTTATCAATGGACAGTTTAAGGCCAAAGTCCTCCAGTCGGTCCAATACCTTAAATAATCTGCTCTCATGTTCCTCCAGTGAGCTGCCAAACACAATAACATCATCTAGGTATACCAGGCACTCTAGTAAGTTCATGTCCCCACTGCACGCTCCATCAATCGTTGAAAAGTGGCTGGGGCACCTGAAATCCTTGAGGCATCCTCATGAATTCATAGAAAGTAGCGGACAGATAAAGGCCGTCTTCTCCACGCACGGTCCTCTGGGGCCATCGGGATCTGGTAGTACCCTACTTGGAGATCCAGCACAGAGAACCACTTGCTCCCGTTAGGCAGTCCAAAGCATCCTGAATGCGGGCATTGTGTACTGATCAGGGATAGTCCGCGGTTTAAGGTGCGATAATCCACACATCCTTACTGTTCCATTCTTTTCCTCGCTACCACAATGGGGAAGCATAAGGGCTTCTGGATTCTTGTATTACACCAGCAGCTAACATCTCTTGCAGATGCCGTCTCACATCATCTATCCTTGGTGCCAGGCGTCGAGACCTCTCCGAAATGGTCTTTTCGTCATGCAGCGGATATTGTGTTCAGCTCCTTGCGCATCCTACATCCCATTCCTTTAAAGAAAACACCTGGTCTCTGGGCAAGCTTCTCACTGATCCTCACTTTCCATTCAGCTGGCGAGGGAGTCGCGAAATCAAACAAGTCAGGCGTTACTCTGTCATTCTTCCTTGAACTCTTGCTGCTGGGTAGCACTGCAGTGTCTGCACAATGCACATTAGCCAGGATGCAACCTCTGTTTACTCGAATGTCTCTTTCAGACACATTATGAACTTGGACCATTACCCTTCTGGCATAAGCATGGGCTCTAGTGGGCAAAATACTAGGCTTGACCAGCAGTCCCTCTGGCAATTTTCCATCGCCTGGTGCATCCAACATTAATATTTTATTCTTAACATCCTTTCTGAGTACGGACCTCTCCCTGTAAGGTACACTGGGCATTTGGCAGGGATCAGAGACTCAGGATCCTTCTTCCATACAATTCCGACTGGTTCCTCTGGTTCTGTTTTCAGCATCTCTCTGTGCCTCATAGGCCTTCTTAATTAAAGCCGGAACTCTTAAAGCTCTACTAGTCTTTGACCCTTGTTTTCATAACACAACTGTACCAGCCTTCGAACATATGAGCATTTGTTCCAATCAACAAAGGGACACCATCATACAGTCCAGTGGGGGACACACAAGGCTAGGTCTCTACTTGTTAGCCACTCCAGCCACGGAGGTGGGAAAGACAGCCAAATTCGGATATACCCGGAATAGGGGTAGGCCTTCTCACTTAACCCCCATACATGCAGTCCTTCTAATGGTTGTAAGTACGTCTGACAAATGCTTCTGATACCAATCCTGGAACATAATTGTCACTTGGGAGCCACTGTCTAATACAGCTCTTGTAGACACTCCATTCACCTTTACAGTGGTCTCCATGGAGGGACCCACTATTCTGGACCAGTCTGGAGGCGGTAGTGGGGGCCTGGGCAACTGACCTTGCCACAAGAGGCGTGAATTAGCATTTTTGGTGCCCTCACTGGGATCATGTCGTGCACCTCTTAACCACTGATTTCTTCTCGAAGCTCTCCTTGTAGCCTATATGCAACTTTGTCAGTGTCTTTTGGGGACTGGCATTCCCTTTCATGTGCCCATCTTTCCCACAATTATAGCAAAACATACTTTCTGGAGTTTGAGCTGGCGGCGCCACACTGGGAGCCAGGGCGGGGGTATTACTAACTGGAAACCTGGGTGCCATCTCTGTCTCGCGTGATAAGCATTTGGAGACATCTCATCAGTTTCTCCACTTCCATGGTCAAGGAATTGAGTTTGGAGCTGTTATCAGCAGGAGATACATGGGTGGGTATCCCCACCCCCACATGAATGCAGTCGGATATAGGTCAGGGCCCGTATTTGCAGGCGTGGCCTTCATAAAGGGACTGTTTTGAATTCGGATCTCTCTCAACAGTTCGCCCCATTGTGGCATATCTTTTCCTTGTCAGAGCACTCATTGACTGTCAACCTCTGCCCTGAACTTCACTTGATGGGTCACCCTCAGTCACTCAGGTCGTAGCCACAGCTGTTGGTGCAGGTACCTCCTGAGGTCGCCTTTCTCAACTCCTCGAATTTCTCTCATTAACTCATCATAGGAGGTGGGGATTCCAGTCGATTTGCCAGGCGTAACTGAAGCAACAGCAGTTCTGAGAAGGGGCAGACTTAAGGATTCTGTCCAGTCTGGTTCGGTCCAGTTCAATCGCTGGCAAACTACCCTTTCTGAGGCATTCTTGCAACAATTTTTCCAGCCGAGAGACATACACAGACAACAACTCCCTTGGTACTGTTGTGCATTTCTTACTCTCCACCATAGGTCCTCATCAGAATCTGGGCTCCCTTACACATTCTCAAGGCCTCAAGATAGGCCTGTGCAGTCGCTTCAGGGTTACTGGCCCGTTTAGCATGGATGGTAGCCAGGGCAGGACCTCGGAGGCTCTCACTAACCCTCTTTCGCTTCAGCCTTCCGAGCATTGCCATTCTAGCACTTGGGGCAACATAGTCTATCCAGGTCTCCCAGTCATCCTCCCCTTGGGGGTGGGAGGGTGCCAGAGAAGATCCTCAACCTTCGGTAGAGTCGTGACTAATGGCAGGTGCAGAAATAGGAGTCTGCATTGGTTCAGCCACCATTACGGGCACTGGAGCAGGAGAGGGTGTTGGGGGAGGAACACCCCCAGGTGGCAAGAATAGTTTCTTCAAGTCCTCCACAGTTTTCCCCTCTCCCAGCAACCATTCAGCAAATTTCTCCTCAAAAGTTTCAGATAGTGGTGGGGGCTGATTCCCCCCCGGGTCTTTACTGTCCTTAGTTATCACTCTCCAAGCAGTGAGGGCTCCCTCTGGGGTAATGGTCTGTGGCACTTTGGAGCTATCTATGGGATCCTTAAACTCTACTAGGGCCAGGAAAGTGTGGGTGAGCAGATTAGCATGCCGACCCACCACCACAGGGTTTTATAAACCTTCCACCTTGGAAAGTACTCCCTGCACAGTGTCCTGTATTGATACCCAGGGGATGTCCAGGATAAGCATAACATTTTGGGGTCGATCTCCTCCCCAGTACACCACTCCACCAGCCGTGCACAGCCACTTCTGTCGGGTACCCATTTTTTCTTAACAGTGGTTCGTAAATATGGCCACTAGAGGACACACAATCCCAGCGGTGAGCCTCCAAGATGTAACCCCTAGATGGCGCTATCCCAGGGCTACTACCCCTGCCTGATTTGCCACTAACAGGTTGAGGGCCTGGATCCAATGGCGGGTGCCTCCACCCAGAGGTCAGGGTTTGCAATAGTTAAACTAACTTGGTCACAGCCCTCTGGGACACTGCAACCCCTTCTTCCCACTAGTGGCCCACACAATATATCAAAATTACCTTCACAGTATACACTTACCCCCAGGTCTGGTTCCGCACTGGGACCTCCTGTGAAATGAGATACAGTGCAACAATCACAGTACAGTACTTTAACATAGACAAATACCTCAGGCAGTATAACTTTGCTGAAACAAGCAGCTCTGATTTATTTAGGGATATAACAAGGACAGGGGAAATCAGGTTAATTAGCTTATCACTCTAATAATCTACCTATGGCTCTGTGCACAGGCCTATCCCTATCAGATTACTGTCCTGGGTACCCAAGCCCTAGTGGCTAGTCCAAACCGTGGCAGCTGGTAGGGCCCTTTCACACAGAGAAAAGGAGAATTAAACAGTCAGCAGTACAGTAATTCCATTTGGATTTAATGTGGCAATTCAACAGGAGCGACCCTGAATTAGTACTCACGACCTCCAAATAAGATAGGGTCCTTCAATGTCAGCAGGACCTCACTTGAGGTACACAAACCTCTTCACACATCCATATAAAAAAGCACTATACCAGGCAGGCTGCATCTGTATCCCGATCGCAATTACTGCACAATACCCGGAGAACACACAGCAGATTCAGTTCCTGACAGACCGAGTGCAATTTCAGCAATTCCTCCAGTCTTCTACAGGGTGAGCCTGGTTTCTACTCTTCAGAGATCCTTTGATTCTTTTCACAGGACGGATTCAGTCCTAACAAGCTGTTACACAAGCTGCAGACCGGAACTCTGGGCCTTACACACGTTTTTTGACTAAAACTACACACTGAAAAAGCACAGGGCTCCTTCCTTCTTCACTGCCAAAGCTCAACTGAAACTCCAACCTGAAAAACCGGGCACTTCCTTTGAGTTCCTCCCAGTTCTTGACTGGATTGGCTGTCACTCACAATAGACTGCTGCTGTTGGTCCAAAAGGCACTGAAGTCTAAACTACATCTCCCAGAGTCACTGCCCATACAATCCTCTTGTGGCTGGCTCAGATTATGAGTCCAAGTTCTGATTCGTCCAAGGCACCATTTTAGAGCTAGCTTACCCACACTGATTGGTCCAGTTCAGCAGTTCAAAACTAGAATGGGGAACTAGCAGACACAGTTCTGACTGCAAAGAAAGCAGGTTAGACAAACTGTAATTTCATTATTGCTCTAAATAATTTCTGTCAAACAGTTACATCTTTCAGATAGGTTCCTTTGCACTCCTAGTGACTGCAAAAATGAAGTGAATTGGCAGCAGCTCGAGTGGTACTCAGAGAAAGCACACAGTCCCCCATACAAACTAATTATGTCTGCAAGCAGACAGCTCTTAAAGAGACAGTACCAGAGGCTCTAAAAACACTCACTGATAAATGGCTTAAATGCCAAACACCATTCAGGCTTGGAGCATTCAAGCAAGCTCCTGGAAGTCTTTTGGGAACCCCCATTTGCAGGGGGGTTACATTAGGGAGCAAAGAAAGACTAAGGCAGGGATACTGAGGCTGAGAGCGACAATGAAAAAGCAGGGATACTGAATGAATACTTCTGCTCAGTATTCACAATGGAAAAGCAGGGGGAAATACCTAATTCGGTCAATAGAAGCACTCTGGATAGGGGTGTTGATATTAGTATTTTCACAGAAGAAAGGGTTCTGAAAGAACTCTTAAAACTGAAGCTGGATAAAGCAATGGGGCCTGATGGGATTCACCCCAGAATTCTGAAAGAACTAATGGAAGAACTAGTAACACCACTGACTACCCTTTTTACTAAATCATGGGAGGATGGTGTAGTAACTTGAGGACTGGAGGAGGGTGGATGTGATTCCCATTCACAAAAGTGGGAGCAAGACAGAGACAGGAAACTACAGACCTGTCAGTTTGACCTCAGTGGTAGGAAAAATGATGGAATCACTTCTGAAGGAAAGAATTGTTGAGTACCTAGAGGCCAGTGGGGCACAGGACCCAAGGCAGCATGGATTCACAGCAGGAAGGTCATGTCAGACAAATCTAATTGATTTCTTTGACTGGGTGACCAAAGCAGTAGACCAGGGAGGGGCAAAGACATGGCCTACCTAGACTTTAGCAAAGCATTTGACACAGTCCCGCACAAAAGACTAATACACAAATTAGCCAGCCTGGGAGTGGGTCCTAGGGTAGTAGCCTGCGTAAAACACTGGTTGGACAACAGGACACAGCGGGTAATAGTAAATGGAGTCCACAGTGAAGAAAGGAGGGTTACTAGTGGGGTACAGCAGGGTTCAGTACTGGGGCCGGTCCTTTTTAATGTCTTTATAAGTGACATTGCAGAGGGACTGGAAGGGAAAGTATGTCTCTTTGCAGATGACACAAAGATCTGCAACACGGTTGATACACAAGGTGGGGTGGAAAGGATGAAAAGGGACTTGGCAAGGTTGAAGGAATGGTCAAATGTTTGGCAGCTTAGATTCAATGCAAAGAAGTGCAAAGTAATGCACCTGGGAAACAAAAACCCAGGGAAGAGTACACAATGGGGGTGAGATACTGACAACAAAAAAATGGAAAGGGACCTAGCGGTAGTCATATCAGGTGACCTAAAGGTGGGCCAGCAATGTGAAGAAGCAGTAAGGAGGGCTGGGGATACTGGGATGCATAGGAGAGGCATCACCAGTAGAAAACAAGAAGCTGTTAACCTTCTGTACAGACAGTTGGTAAGACCACATCTGGAGTACTGTGTACAGTTCTGGAGACACCACCTCTGCAGAGACATAGACAGGCTGGAGGCTGTCCAGAGGAGAAACAACCAAAATGATGCAGGATCTGCATCAGAAGCTATGAAAGAAGACTAAAGGAACTAAAGATGTATAGCCTCGAGGAAAGGAGGGAGAGGCGGGACATGATAGAAACTTTAAAATACCTCAAGGGAATCAACAAAGTCCAAGAGGTAGCATCTTTCAGAAAAGAGATGTGTAAACACAAGGGGCACACAGAACAGCCCAAGAAAGCAGTGGCACCACTGGCCATACAATACCTCCTCCACAACCTTTAACTCCTGAAAGCTGTCACAAATGGTGCTTGTCAAAATGTGTCATCTGCACAATTTGAAGATAGAGGGGATGGCTCAGAGAGGGTTGTGGATACATGGAACAAGCCTTCCTGAGGAGGTCATAAAGTCAAAAACAGTGGTGGAATTCAAGAATGCATGGGACAGACATAAGACAATTCTAGTGGGGGGGTAGGAGGAAGCAGGCTGTTGGTTAACTAGGATCTGCAGCTTATCCATTAGGTAGGGGAAATGGGCAGACTAGATGGGCCAAGCGGTCCTTATCTGCCGTCAAATTCTACGTTCCTTTGTTTCTATGTAAGAATAATGGGTGCAATAAGAATTTTATTAACAACTTGGCCAAGACTTAGATGGATCTATCATCTTAACTTGTTGGTAAAATTTGTTACTGTTTTATTTTAATTTTATTTTTTTGTTACATTGATTGCTTCTCACATGCTGCTGCTATGCTGTCAAGGAAGTTGTAGGGGTGGGTCTCCAATTAACAAGTTACCTTTAAATAATTAGGTCATTTAAGTTGCACTGTTACACATCTAATTTTAAAGATTTAGTATCTGAGTTGAAATGGAAAGACATACTAGTGGTTTGGAAGCACGGCTAGTAAAATATCCTTCCCACGCACTCTGGATGTTGCCTGAATACAGGCTTTCAGGTTGGTGACTTGTTTTTGCAGCAGGTTCAGGTCGACTGGGAATATCAGTAAGTATTTCGAATATTTTCATTTGTTGTCTTTTTGTTCAGCTTGCAATAGTCAGTATGTAACACTCTTCATGTTTTTGTGACTGGTGACCTGTATCATTTCGGTTGCTTGTAAGCCAGAATCATGCATGCTTTCTAGTACTGTGGTCACTGATTTTCTTTTCAGTCATTATGAAGCATTGTTTAGCATTGTCTTTAGAATCGTCCCAATTTTATTGATTCCCACCGATTGGTTTTTCAACCATTTTTATGTTTGCTTGCACGCATGTGCAACAAAGATAGTGCCACCATTCGAGTTTTCATAGGTGTTCCTCCCCCACTTCCCCACTTCCAGTGCCTTGCTCCCATTTGCAGGTGCAGCCACTTTTGGCACCAATAAATGTCAAGCTGACTATGACAGCCATTCAGATGCAGTGGCATACAGTTGAAAGTGAAAAACGCTGCAATCAGCAGTTGTAACGTGTAAGCAATTTGCATACTGGGGTTGGCAGGTAATTTACATACTGCTGTCGGCAGTATGCAAAGTGCCAACACTCAGCAATGCATCCTGTTAACTGTCTTAGACAGCTTTGTTTGTCATTCTACTCTTTCCCCCCTCAAAAATACTCCAAGTAACACGCTAAGAGCCCACCCCAGCATGCTCATGCACCTCACACACACTGTATGGCTGACAAGGGTGCCCAATCCCCGCCAGCTCCACGCCCTCCCAGACTTTAGGTGCCATGCTGGGAGCCCACCCCAGCATGGCAAAGTCAGAATGGTGATGGGGTGCCCAACCCCATCAGTTCCATTGAACCCCCAAAAGAAACAGACTTCCAGTTGCCACACTGGAAGCCCACTAAGCATGCAAATGTCTGTATGGCTGACAGGGGTGCCCAATCCCCATCAGCTCCACTGACCCCCCAGCATGGCACAAGTCCTGTGTCGTCTTCCTAGAAAGAAAACAAACACCTGAAAAGAAAAGCGGTAACTCATTGATTGTCTTGCCCCCTCCCCAACCCACACCTACCTCTTCACATCCACCTCCCACCCACCCCATACTTACCTCCAGAGTCTGGTGCAATGATCTTGAGTGGACAGGAACACGTCTGCACTCTTCAAAGCCGACTGCGAACTGAAGACATGCCAGTAAGCTGTATAATGGCATAAATGTTTTTTTTTCAACTTTGGTGCATATCTTGGCTATTTTGGGGAATTTTTTCACCAAATTTTCAACATGGGGTTCTTGGGGCCCCACCTCATGAATTCAGTCACTGTCATTTTGTTATTCGGCCCTGAAAGGTGATTTCACGGTCACGGTGCGGAACCAGCTTTCGGGACCAAGTAACAAAATAACAGTGTCACAGTTCGTGAGGTATGACCCCCAAAACCCTATGTTGAAAATTTGATGAGAAAAATTTCCAAAAATGACTGTTTTACGAGCATGCATTGCTCAGTTCCTACGCACGCTTGTAACTTCGCAAAGTTTTAATATTTTCACTCCAGATTTTCAACATTGCCATTTTACCACACCTCCTTATGAGCAGTACAGCTGTAATTTTTCATATCTTGCCCAAAATGTGTTTTCACGCATGTAGCGCCCAATGGCGCGGTCACTGTGCGAAATCAATGTTAGAGACAGATTAAGAAAATCACAGTGACACTGTTCTTGAGCAAAGGTCTTAAAATGGCTATGTTGAAAATTTGGTGACAGACGTCCATAAAATGATTATGTTACGAGCGTGCATTGCGCAGTTTCCACGCACCCTCGTAAGTTCATGAATTTGTACTATTTTCAGTCCAGATGTTCAATACTGGCATTGTTCCACACCTCCTTATGAACAGTATAGCTGTCATTTTTCACACTCTGGCTGAAATGTGTTTTCACACTTCTGGCACAGAAGTGCATGGTCACTGTGGGAAATCAGTATTCGGGACAGATTAAGAAAATCACAGTGACACTGCTCATGAGTGGAGGTCCCAAAATGCCTGTGTTGACAATCTGCTATAAAATATCCCCAAGTAATTACATTATGGGTGTGCATTGCTCAGTTTCTACACACTCTTGACTTTTGACTTTTTATATTTTCACTCCAGATTTTCAACATTGCCATTTTACACTCCCCATGAACAGTACAGCTGTCATTTTTACATCCTGTTCGAAATGTGTTTCTGCACCTGTGCTGCTAAATGGCATAGTCACTATTTTTTTTAAATTTAAGTTTATTAGTTTCCAAAATACAAATACAACAAAGAAAAACACTGAAACAGAGAAACAAGACCCCTCCCAAAACAAATACACAACACTCCAGAAATATCTAAACAGAGAAATAGTACATATATCATTACAACCTAGAAACCAAGACCCCCTCCCTCAAAACAACCTCCCCTCCCCAATCCCAATTGGGTGCACCAACAAAAGATCTAAGAACCCCATTAATTCTGGATATCACTGTGTGCCTGTAATAAGGTACCTTAGTTTTAAACATCATAGATCACATAAAAACAAAAGGAAGATCTAGAATCCACAACTAAGCAGAAATAAATATTATGTGAGGGCAAAAGGGTCAAGGTCGCCAGGCCTTGATATTAAGACAAACATAAAGTTTGAGTTTACCCCATCTTTTATGAAACAATTCCATACGATCTTTAAAGCTGGCAATCAGGTTTTCTGATTGGAGATAGGACATTATCTCCTTCAACCAGTCTGCATATGATAAAACCAATTGGTCCTTCCAATGTCTTAGGACCACTTCTTAACCGCCATGGACACTAAAGCCATATGATATGGCGCTCACACTATCTACATAGGAAAAATCACCCAAAACACAAACTTCAGACAAAAAACCTGCTCAGACCCAGAAGAGGATCCAAGTTCTCCTGGATCAGGGACCACAATGGAGCAACTTTGGAGCATTCCCAAAAAATATGAATTAAATTGCCCTCGGCTTGTAAGCACCTGAAACAGTCCGAACAGGAAACCATCTTACGCTGAAAGAGTTTAACGGGAGTATAGTAAAGGTTATTCACAATGTAATACTGTGTTAATTGCAACCTATCCTGAGTGTGATATCTATGTAAATTATGCCAAATGTTAGTCCAGACCGGGACAACCTCAGGGAGAAGATTTGTCCAGACCGAAGGGCCCTCGGCATCCTCCTGTGAATTAAAATTTAGGAGAAAAGAATAAATTGAAGAGATGGAGTGGGACTGGAAAGCAAGACTGATAATATTGGATAGAAAGGGATGCACAACCGACTGTCTAAAGGTGATGCCGAATTTATTACCCACTAAGTGCCGAAGTTGGAAGACCTTAAAAATCCCTTTGCTTGGTATATCAAATTTCGTTAGAATATCATCCGACGTAAAGCGAATCTTGATTAAACAGATGTTCACTCTGGCATCTTTAAATTGAGGAGCCAATTTGGCGTGATCAAGAATTCCCAATCTAATGTTAGGGTTTAGGACCACTGGCTGTCCCAGGTCCAGTTCACTAGAGATCGAAAGAACTTAAGACACTGTGCCCATGACCTAAGAGAGCCTAACACCGTGTTGTTCGGAACCAACTGTGAAAGAGCCTTCAGGGCAAATAAAACAAAGGCGGACATGTCCAGTCCAAGTTCAGAAAGAAAAGCCGCTCCAGCTGGAGCCAAATTGGACGGGTTCTCTGTACTCATGGAGACATCTCCCTAACTTAGAAAGGTGAGCCGCCCAGTAGTACAGCAGGAGATTGGGCAGCCATAAACCACCCTGTCTTTAGGAGGCGAGAGGTTGGCATAGGAACGTCGCACACCTTCCCCCCAAATAAAACTGGAAAACAGCCCATGAAGCTGCTGGAAAAGGAAAGGAATCCAGAGATTGGTCAGATTCAGTGGATAAAAGATCCGGGGAAGAACATTCATTTTAATAATGTTGACTCGACTCCAAAGTGAGATAGGGAGGGTTGACAACGCTGTAAATCCTGACTGATCGAGTCTCTAACTCTGACCAGATTTAGTTTTTCAACAGGGAAAGATCAGTGGAAAATGGATTCCCAGATACTTAATTGATCTGAAGTCCATCTCATTCCAAAGGAAAGAAAGTCCTGTTTATTAAGTATACTTATTTAAAGGAAAATCTCACATTTAGAGATATTCAGTTTATGTCGAGAAAAGAACCAAACTGCATAATGATATCAAGAAGCGGCCTTTAAAGATGTCATCGGATCTGTTAAGTGCAACAAGACATCATCTGCATATGCAGAGAACCAATTCGCTTGCTGAACATAATACCTCTCACCTGAAGAGACGACTTGAGTTTAACCAGCAAAGGCTCCAAAATAGATTAAATAGTAAAGGAGAAAGAGGGCAACCTTGCCTGGTACCAGCGAAAGGCGGAAGGAGGAAGATAAGACCCCATTGCAGTAAATCCTAGCAGAAGGCAACTGTAAAAGTCTGAATCATAGTCAGAAAAGGAGCCAAAACCCATTTCCTCCATTACTGTCCACAGAAAGGACCAATCAACCCGGTCGAATGCTTTCTCAGCATCAAGAGAGACCAGAGCAACCAGACATATGGCAGTTTAGGCGTACTGAGAAATGCGATAGAGTCCTCAAGTGGTCTGCCGCTCGACCTCCCTGGTACAAAACCGGCCTGCTCTAGGCCCAACAGCTCCAACCAGACCTTCTTGATCCTTTCAGCAAGTATTTTAGTTAAAATTTTGATATCATAGTTTTGGAGAGAGATGGGGCGGTAATTAGCTGGATCAGTGAGAATTTTGTCCGCTTTAGGAATTAAAACTATAGTAGCCTCGAACAGAGCAGGATCAAGCTCAGAGGAGACTGGCAAATAATTATATAATTTAAGAAGAACAGGGATCAAATCTTTAGCAAATACCTTATAGAAGTTTGCCGGGAAACCATCCGGTCCCGGCGCCTTATCTGGGACCAAGGAAGCAATAGTGCTTCTTATTTCTTCAGCTGAAATAGGGGTTAATAGGCTCGCTTGCTGGGTCTCTGATATACAAGGGATACCTATTCCTCTTACATACTCCCTAACGGCCGAGATGGGATGGGGTGACGAGGAATGACTATAAAGGCCCAAGTAGTATTCCTTAAAGATGTCTAATATCCCTAGGTGAGAAACTACACTACCAGAAGGGGAAGACAAGGAAGGAATGATCCTCGAGCTCTCAAGTATGCATAAGCATAAAGCCAACAGTTTACCGGATTTTCGCCAAGATCCAGATACCTAGCCTGGGTTTTCATCAAACAATATTCTGTTTTTCTTTCAAAAGGTCCAAGTATTCGTTCCTAGTTAACAAAAGCTCCTTAAGATCCAATATAGAAGAAGTTATAGAATAATTAGCTTCTAACTCCCTTAGTTTGTTCATCAGGGCCAAGGACCTAGCTAACCATGTCTTCTTCTTCCTAAAGGAGGCCATCTTAATGAGTTTGCCCCTAAGATAACACTTCAGAGCGCCCCATACCATGTCAACCCTAGGGGTAGAATTCAAATTATCAGCCAGAAAAAGGGAAATCCGGGAACTAATTTCTGAAACACATTGATGATCTTTTAACAACTGTGCGTTTAGCCGCCACATAGAGTCACGAGAATAATCAGGGTTTAAAGACATTCGTATCCAGACTATAGCATGGTCCGACACAATGATCGGCTCGATACCAGACAGAGAGATGTTCAGGAGGAAGGGAAGACTGACTAAAACCATATCTAGCCTCGACTTAGTACCGTGTGATTGAGATTGAAAGGAAAAGGCACGACAAGAAGGGTTAGCGAGCCGCCAAGGGTCACATAGGCCCAGCATCGAGGACAAATCCCAAAAGGCCCACTGAGCCAGAGAAGAAGGGCATTTATCCTGCAGTTCCCTATCCAGAGTAGATGAGAAGGGCATATTCCATCCCCCCAATATAAATTGGCGGGAAGAAAGCCAGCCAACTTATCCGTAAAGTCATGAAGAAAGCAGGGGTTCCCCCACCGGACCCATACACAGAACCAAGGACCACATTGTCGCCATTCAGAGTACCTTTCACCAGGACAAATCTCCCCTCTGGGTCTGAGACAGTCACCTCTTTGGTAAACAATACATGCCTTTTAATAAGAACTGCAACCCCTTTACTAAAGCAGGAATTTCCGGCAAGGTAAGATTGGGAAAAGCCAGATCGGGAAAGCAACCTAACATCATCATGGCATAAGTGTGTCTCTTGTTAAAAAAGAATATCAATGTGAAGCAATGAACAATGGTTAAAGGCCTGCAGCCGTTTGACCCGATCCCTAAGCCCTCTAACATTCCAGGATGCTATTTTGACTGTATTCATAGCCATTTTAAAACATGATAAAACAACTAGATATCCAGACAAAACCATCAGAATATACAGAAAAGAGCTTACCGCTGCACTGATTGGTCCAGTTCAGCAGTTCAAAACTAGAATGGAATTAGCAGACACAGTTCTGACTGCAAAGAAAGCAGGATTAGACAAACTGTAATTTCATTATTATCTAAATAATTTCTGACAAACAGTTACATCTTTCAGATAGGTTCCTTTGCACTCCTAGTGACTGCCAAAATGAAGTGAATTGGCAGCAGCTCTCTGTGGTACTCAGAAGCACACAGTCCCCATACAAACTAATTATATTCCAAGCAGACAGCTCTTAAAGAGACAGTACCAGAGGCTCTAAAACACTCACTGATAAATGGCTTAAATACCAAACCTCCTTCAGGCTTGGAGCGTTGACAAGCTCCTGGAAGTCTTTTGGGAACCCCCATTTGCAGAGTTTACACCCTTCCTGGCCTGGGAAGCTTGGCGTCGCGTCAGCAGTACCCCATAAGTTTCAACTGCAACCATATACATTTTGCATTAAATTTCGCACATGTAATCATCAGTCAATATATAATTTTAGAACATTTCTGAAACATTGCAGTCGTCACTCTTTTACACAGTGTTACATACACATTGTACCATAACTCAAGTTATTACCTCTTGTACATGAAACCTGCAGAGAGGGGGCCCTTCCCTATCAGTTACCTTGGGGCTGGATGGGGAAGGGCTGCCATACTTAGAGGCAACACAAGTAGTCTTGGAGTTAGCACTGATACTCAGTTTGGGCAATGAGCTCTGGGACACATACACTCCTTTTATGGACAACATTGAGGGCAGTCCACAGGCCTCCCAATGAATCATAACTGGGGTGCTACAGGCTTTACAGCTCAACCAGTCTTTCTGGGGGAACTGTATATGTCTCTGCTCTGAGCCTCCTATTTCAGCATTGTCCTCACTTGTCAGGGATCTCCATGGTGGTAGAGGCTAGAACTTGGGCATTTTAGCTCAGATTTACAGTTTCTGAATCCACAACTGGCTGCATGGAGAGCTTCGGACCTTGGCAGTGGACTGTCAAGGCACTCAAAATACTCTTCTTCTTGTTCAGGTGTATCGCTTGTCTGCCCCAATCTATCATTTTCTCCCTGAAAGCTCAAACAGTTCAACCATGCACAATGATTCCATTTCATCTGATCTGATGCTTTGCACTTCACTTTCTAGGAGCATTGGCTCCAGGGATGGCTTCAGGGCTTAGACAGTCCAGGCCCAGCTTCATCTCCAGTATTGACAAGTTGCCCGAAACAATTGACTCAGTTCAGTAGAAGGATAGTATTCATAAAGTCCTCTACTTTCTTCCGATATGGACTGACAGTCATGCTCAACTGGGACTTGTGTGGGGAACACTTTAACTTTGCTTCTGTAGTGCAGACTTTCTTGATCTTTTTTAGCAGCAGCTCTAGTCACTGGTATGAGGGGGCATCTTCTAGGGCTCAGACTCAATTAAGATTTGTCCAATGGGCAGTAAATGATTTCTATGCATTGTTTTACATCTTTGACTTATTCTCAGGCCTTACTTTGTACACTGGCAGATCATCTAGTTTGCCCACTACAATGTGAGGAGATGGTTCTTATCTGTCAGCAATCTTGTGCTTGCCATGCAGTCCCAGATTTCTTAGCACTACCCGATCTCCCTCTGGATTCCTGTGCTTTCACCTTTTTGTATCTTTATTTGTTGGCCGATTTTTTTTGGGTGGTGTTGGTTTGTGGGTTCGATGGGCGCGTTTAACTTTTACCACATACTGTAAATAGTTGTCAGCTTGAACTCCATCAGGAGAGACCCTAAAACACATCTACTGGTAGTCAAGCTTCTCTTCCAAAACATCAGGTGTGGGGGAGAATCCGGTGGCATCACTTTTGTGCAGTTATAAGCATGTACCAGGTGCTAATTTGTTGGCTCCATCTAGAGCTTGTCCTTTGGGTGCAGGGTGCCTAGCATATCTAGCAAAGTCGCGGTTGGAGCGTTCAGGCTGTGGGTCCCCTGGGGTGGTGAGAGTGGTTCTGGACTTCGCACTCCCACAGAGAAAGCATCTCTTTGATCAGGCGACTCTCAGTCTCTCCCTTGATCAGAATGGATTCTTTGGAGCCCCATAGTGAACAAAAATTTTCTACAAGTATTTTGGCCTGATGGATGCTTTCTGGTCTTTGGTGGGAGCTTGGGCATATCTCGTGAATGGTCAGTGACCACCAGCACATTACTGTATTTCTTTGATCTGACTCCAAACTCAGAAAATCAATACAGACCAGCTCCATGGGTGCACTGGTGGTGATGTTAACAAGGGGCAGCCCTCTGGGGTGGAAAACTTTCATCTCTGTAATGAGCCTTCTACAAGTTCGAATGTGTTGCTCCACATCAGCCCCCATCTTAGGCCAATAGAATCTGGATCTCACCAAGTCAAGTGTTCTGTCTATACCAAGGTGCCCCATGTGGTTGTGCAAGGACCTCAGTACTGGAGTCTCAAAAGGCAGTGGGCAGCACTAGTTGTTGTTTGTCTACTTGTCACTCTGTCTACTGTTTCTCTGTATAACAGTTTATTGATCAGTTTCAACTTAGGACCTTCTTTGTATAACAAGTGCAGTTCTCAAATCAGTGGGCGTAATTTGGACATCTTTTCCTGCATAAGGCTTCTAAAGCTGCTTTGATCATGGGATCGTGAGATTGAGCCTGCCGAATACTGTCATTTGTCCAGTTGAGGCTGTGCACCAATGTCTATTGCAGAAAAGTGGCAATAAGCAGCAGGTATGCAATTCTCAGAGGCTCCCAAGCAATCCACCATGCAGTCCCTGCGTCCGTGGACATTTTTCCTCCTGTCAAACTTCGGCAGAGTGCCCGAATGTCAGAGTTCTGTCAATGGACCCAATCATTCTGGGAACAGGCCTCCGGGAGAAGCATCAGCATCTATGTGGTTCAGACCTGCTCGGTATTCGAGAGCATAGTCATATGTAGATAATGCAGAAAGCCACCTATGGCCAGTGGCATCCAACTTAGCTGAGGTCTGCACATGGGTCAAAGGATTATTGTCAGTTTTACTAGTATTTTAGCCCCATACAAGTACTCATGGAATTGGTCAACAATGAAGCCCACTTCAAAGCTAGGAACTCTAACATGCAGGACAGTTCTTTTCGGATGGGGTCAGGCTTCTACTGGCAAAGGCCACTGGTCTCAGGCCATTCTACGTGCTTTCTTGTTTTAACTGAGCCCAACCCTTGCAAGCTAGCATCAGTGTGCAGGATGTAAGGTTTTCTTGGATCGGCATAGGCCAGCACTGGAGCATGGGTAAGTTGATATATGATCTCATGAAAAGCAGTCTCACAATCAGGAGTCCAGCGGGCCCCAAATACTTCACCGGATGAAAATACCTCTTTCAGTCTTGAGGGACGCTGACTTTTGGTATTTTTGTGGGTTGGGGATACCCTTGAGTAAGGTTAAGTAAAGGGCGGATCACTCTTGAATAGTCCTTGATGAGGCCTGATAATAACCCAGAATCCGGGATCTTAAGCAGTTCTTTTAGATTTTTGGGCTGTGGCCAGGTGGTCAAGGCCTCAACTTTACTTAGGTCGGTCTCTATTCCTCGGTGGATACTATATGTCCCACATACTTTACTGATGTTTGAAAGAATTGACACTTATCAATGGACAGTTTAAGGCCAAAGTCCTCCAGTCGGTCCAATACCTTAAATAATCTGGCTCTCATGTTCCTCCAGTGAGCTGCCAAACACAATAACATCATCTAGGTATGCCAGGCACTCTAGTAAGTTCATGTCCCCACTGCACGCTCCATCAATCGTTGAAAAGTGGCTGGGGCACCCCTGAAATCCTTGAGGCATCCTCATGAATTCATGAAATAGCGGACAGATAAAGGCCGTCTTCTCCACGTTCACCTCTCTGGGGTCATCGGGATCTGGTAGTACCCTGCTTGGAGATCCAGCACAGAGAACCACTTGCTCCCGTTAGGCAGTCCAAAGCATCCTGAATGCGGGGCATTGTGCTGATCAGGGATAGTCCGTGCGTTTAAGGTGCGGTAATCCACACATCCTTACTGTTCCATTCTTTTTCCTCGCTACCACAATGGGGAAGCATAAGGGCTTCTGGATTCTTGTATTACACCAGCAGCTAACATCTCTTGCAGATGCCGTCTCACATCATCTATGTCCAGCAGGTGCCAGGCGTGAGACCTCTCACGAAATGGTCTTTCGTCATGCAGCGGATATTGTGTTCAGCTCCTTGCGCATCCTACATCCCATTCCTTTAAAGAAAACACCTGGTCTCTGGGCAAGCTTCTCACTGATCCTCACTTTCCATTCAGCTGCAGCGGGAGTCGCGAAATCAAACAAGTCAGGCGTTACTCTGTCATTCTTCCTTGAACCTTGCTGCTGGGTAGCACTGCAGTGTCTGCACAATGCACATTAGCCAGGATGCAACCTCTGTTTACCGAATGTCTCTTTCAGACACATTATGAACTTGGACCATTACCCTTCTGGCATAAGCATGGGCCTAGTGGGCAAAATACTAGACTTGACCAGCAGTCCCTCTGGCAATTTTCCATCGCCTGGTGCATCCAACATTAATATTTTATTCTTAACATCCTTTCTGGTACGGACCTCTCCTGTAAGGTACACTGGGCATTTGACAGGATCAGAGACTCAGGATCCTTCTTCCATACAATTCCGACTGGTTCCTCTGGTTCTGTTTTTTAGCATCTCTCTGTCCTCATAGGCCTTCTTAATTAAAGCTGAACTCTTAAAGCTCTACTAGTCTTTGACCCTTGTTTTTCATAACACAACTGTGCCAGCCTTCCAAACATATGAGCATTTGTTCCAATCAACAAGGGACACCATCCTTGCACAGTCCAGTGGGGGACACACAAGGCTAAGGTCTCTACTTGTTCAGCTACCCAGCACGGAGGTGGGGAAAGACAGCCAAATTCGGATATACCCGGAATAGGGGTAGGCCTTCTCTATTAACCCCCATACATGCAGTCCTTCTAATGGTTGTAAGTGCGTCTGACAAATGCTTCTGATACCAATCCTGGAACATAATTGTCACTTGGGAGCCACTGTCTAATACAGCTCTTGTAGACACTCCATTCACTTTACAGTGGTCTCCATGGAGGGACCCACTATTCTGGACCAGTCTGGAGAGGCGGTAGTGGGGGCCTGGGCAACTGACCTTGCCACAAGGGCGTGAATTAGCATTTTTGGTGCCCTCACTGGGATCATGTCGTGCACCTCTTAACCACTGATTTCTTCTCCAAGCTCTCCTTGTAGCCTATATGCAACTTTGTCAGTGTCTTTTGGGACTGGCATTTCCCTTTCATGTGCCCATCTTTCCCACAATTATAGCAAAACATACTTTCTGGAGTTTGAGCTGGCGGGCGCCACACTGGGAGCCAGGGCGGGGGTATTACTAACTGGAAACCTGTGCCATCTCTGTCTGCGGTGATAAGCATTTGGAGACATCTCATCAGTTTCTCCACTTCCATGGTCAAGGAATTGAGTTTGGAGCTGTTATCAGCAGGAGATACATGGGTGGGTATCCCCACCCCCATATAGCATGCAGTCGGATATAGGTCAGGGCCCGTATTTGCAGGCGTGGCCTTCATAAAGGACTGTTTTTGAATTCGGATCTCTCTCAACAGTTCGCTTCCATTGTGGCATATCTTTTCCTTGTCAGAGCACTCATTGACTGTCAACCTCTGCCCTGAACTTCACTTGATGGGTCACCCTCAGTCACTCAGGTCGTAGCCACAGCTGTTGGTGCAGGTACCTCCTGAGGGTGCCTTTCTCAACTCCTCGAATTTCTCTCATTAACTCATCATAGGAGGGTGGGGATTCCAGTCGATTTGCCAGGCGTAATTGAAGCAACAGCAGTTCTGAGAAGGGGGCAGACTTAAGGATTCTGTCCAGTCTGGTTCGGTCCAGTTCAATCGCTGGCAAACTACCCTTTCTGAGGCATTCTTGCAACAATTTTTCCAGCCGAGAGACATACACAGACAACAACTCCCTTGGTACTGTTGTGCATTTCTTACTCTCCACCATAGGTCCTCATCAGAATCTGGGCTCCCTTACACATTCTCAAGGCCTCAAGATAGGCCTGTGCAGTCGCTTCAGGGTTACTGGCCCGTTTAGCATGGATGGTAGCCAGGGCAGGACCTCGGAGGCTCTCACTAACCCTCTTTCGCTTTTCGCCTTCCGAGCATTGCCATTCTAGCACTTGGGGGGCAACATAGTCTATCCAGGTCTCCCAGTCATCCTCCCCTTGGGGGGTTGGGAGGGTGCCAGAGAAGATCCTCAACCTTCGGTAAGAGTCGTGACTAATGGCAGGTGCAGAAATAGGAGTCTGCATTGGTTCAGCCACCATTACGGGCACTGGAGCAGGAGAGGGTGTTGGGGGAGGAACACCCCCAGGTGGCAAGAATAGTTTCTTCAAGTCCTCCACAGTTTTCCCCTCTCCCAGCAACCATTCAGCAAATTTCTCCTCAAAAGTTTCAGATAGTGGTGGGGGCTGATTCCCCCCCGGGTCTTTACTGTCCTTAGTTATCACTCAAGCAGTGAGGGCTCCTCTGGGGTAATGGTCTGTGGCACTTTGGAGCTATCTATGGGATCCTTAAACTCTACTAGGGCCAGGAAAGTGTGGGTGAGCAGATTAGCATGCCGACCCACCACCACAGGGTTTTATAAACCTTCCACCTTGGAAAGTACTCCCTGCACAGTGTCCGTATTGATACCCAGGGGGATGTCCAGGATAAGCATAACATTTTGGGGTCGATCTCCTCCCCAGTACACCACTCCACCAGCCGTGCACAGCCACTTCTGTCGGGTACCCATTTTTTCTTAACAGTGGTTCGTAAATATGGCCACTAGAGGACACACAATCCCAGCGTGAGCCTCCAAGATGTAACCCCTAGATGGCGCTATCCCAGGGGCTACTACCCCTGCCTGATTTGCCACTAACAGGTTGAGGGCCTGGATCCAATGGCGGGTGCCTCCACCCAGAGGTCAGGGTTTGCAATAGTTAAACTAACTTGGTCACAGCCCTCTGGGACACTGCAACCCCCTTCTTCCCACTAGTGGCCCACACAATATATCAAAATTACCTTCACAGTATACACTTACCCCCAGGTCTGGTTCCGCACTGGGACCTCCTGTGAAATGAGATACAGTGCAACAATCACAGTACAGTACTTTAACATAGACAAATACCTCAGGCAGTATAACTTTGCTGAAACAAGCAGCTCTGATTTATTTAGGGATATAACAAGGACAGGGGAAATCAGGTTAATTAGCTTATCACTCTAATAATCTACCTATGGCTCTGTGCACAGGCCTATCCCTATCAGTTACTGTCCCTGGGTACCCAAGCCCTAGTGGCTAGTCCAAACCGTGGCAGCTGGTAGGGGCCCTTTCACACAGAGAAAAGGAGAATTAAACAGTCAGCAGTACAGTAATTCCATTTGGATTTAATGTGGCAATTCAACAGGAGCGACCTGAATTAGTACTCACGACCTCCAAATAAGATAGGGTCCTTCAATGTCAGTAGGGCTCACTTGAGGTACACAAACCTCTTCACACATCCATATAAAAGAAAGCACTATACCAGGCAGGCTGCATCTGTATCCCGATCGCAATTACTGCACAATACCCGGAGAACACACAGCAGATTCAGTTCCTGACAGACCGAGTGCAATTTCAGCAATTCCTCCAGTCTTCTACAGGGTGAGCCTGGTTTCTACTCTTCAGAGATCCTTTGATTCTTTTCACAGGACAGGATTCAGTCCTAACAAGCTGTTACACAAGCTGCAGACCGGAACTCTGGGCCTTACACACGCTTTTTTGACTAAAACTACACACTGAAAAAGCACAGGGCTCCTTCCTTCTTCACTGCCAAAGCTCAACTGAAACTCCAACCGAAAAACGGGCACTTCCTTTGAGTTCCTCCCAGTTCTTGACTGGATTGGCTGTCACTCACAATAGACTGCTGCTGTTGGTCCAAAAGGCACTGAAGTCTAAACTACATCTCCCAGAGTCACTGCCCATACAATCCTCTTGTGGCTGGCTCAGATTATGAGTCCAAGTTCTGATTCGTCCAAGGCACCATTTTAGAGCTAGCTTACCCACACTGATTGGTCCAGTTCAGCAGTTCAAAACTAGAATGGGAACTAGCAGACACAGTTCTGACTGCAAAGAAAGCAGGTTAGACAAACTGTAATTTCATTATTGCTCTAAATAATTTCTGTCAAACAGTTACATCTTTCAGATAGGTTCCCTTTGCACTCCTAGTGACTGCAAAATGAAGTGAATTGGCAGCAGCTCGAGTGGTACTCAGAGAAGCACACAGTCCCCCATACAAACTAATTATGTCTGCAAGCAGACAGCTCTTAAAGAGACAGTACCAGAGGCTCTAAAAACACTCACTGATAAATGGCTTAAATGCCAAACACCATTCAGGCTTGGAGCATTCAAGCAAGCTCCTGAAGTCTTTTGGGAACCCCCATTTGCAGAGGTTACATTAGGAGCAAAGAAAGACTAAGGCAGGGATACTGAGGCCGAGAGCGACAATGAAAAGCAGGGATACTGAATGAATACTTCTGCTCAGTATTCACAATGGAAAAGCAGGGGAAATACCTAATTCGGTCAATAGAAGCACTCTGGATAGGGGTGTTGATATTAGTATTTTCACAGAAGAAAGGGTTCTGAAAGAACTCTTAAAACTGAAGGTGGATAAAGCAATGGGGCCTGATGGGATTCACCCCAGAATTCTGAAAGAACTAATGGAAGAACTAGTAACACCACTGACTACCCTTTTTACTAAATCATGGGAGGATGGTGTAGTAACTTGAGGACTGGAGGAGGGTGGATGTGATTCCCCTTCACAAAAGTGGGAGCAAGACAGAGGCAGGAAACTACAGACCTGTCAGTTTGACCTCAGTGGTAGGGAAAATGATGGAATCACTTCTGAAGGAAAGAATTGTTGAGTACCTAGAGGCCAGTGGGGCACAGGACCCAAGGCAGCATGGATTCACAGCGGGAAGGTCATGTCAGACAAATCTAATTGATTTCTTTGACTGGGTGACCAAAGCAGTAGACCAGGGAGGGGCAAAGACATGGCCTACCTAGACTTTAGCAAAGCATTTGACACAGTCCCGCACAAAAGACTAATACACAAATTAGCCAGCCTGGGAGTGGGTCCTAGGGTAGTAGCCTGGGTAAAACACTGGTTGGACAACAGGACACAGCGGGTAATAGTAAATGGAGTCCACAGTGAAGAAAGGAGGGTTACTAGTGGGGTACAGCAGGGTTCAGTACTGGGGCCGGTCCTTTTTAATGTCTTTATAAGTGACATTGCAGAGGGACTGGAAGGGAAAGTATGTCTCTTTGCAGATGACACAAAAATCTGCAACACGGTTGATACACAAGGTGGGGTGGAAAGGATGAAAAGGGACTTGGCAAGGTTGAAGGAATGGTCAAATGTTTGGCAGCTTAGATTCAATGCAAAGAAGTGCAAAGTAATGCACCTGGGAAACAAAAACCCAGGGGAAGAGTACACAATGGGGGGTGAGATACTGACAACAAAAAAAATGGAAAGGGACCTAGCGGTAGTCATATCAGGTGACCTAAAGGTGGGCCAGCAATGTGAGAAGGCAGTAAGGAGGGCTGGGGGGATACTGGGATGCATAGGGAGAGGCATCACCAGTAGAAAACAAGAAGCTGTTAACCTTCTGTACAGACAGTTGGTAAGACCACATCTGGAGTACTGTGTACAGTTCTGGAGACACCACCTCTGCAGAGACATAGACAGGCTGGAGGCTGTCCAGAGGAGAGCAACCAAAATGATGCAGGATCTGCATCAGAAGACGTATGAAGAAAGACTAAAGGAACTAAAGATGTATAGCCTCGAGGAAAGGAGGGAGAGGCGGGACATGATAGAAACTTTAAAATACCTCAAGGGAATCAACAAAGTCCAAGAGGGTAGCATCTTTCAGAAAAAGAGATGTGTAAACACAAGGGGGCACACAGAACAGCCCAAGAAAGCAGTGGCACCACTGGCCACAACACGGTCGCACCTCCACAACCTTTAACTCCTGAAAGCTGTCACAAAATGGTGCTTGTCAAAATGTGTCATCTGCACAATTTGAAGATAGAGGGGGGATGGCTCAGAGAGGGTTGTGGATACATGGAACAGCCTTCCTGAGGAGGTCATAAAGTCAAAAACAGTGGTGGAATTCAAGAATGCATGGGACAGACATAAGACAATTCTAGTGGGGGGGTAGGAGGAAGCAGGCTGTTGGTTAACTAGGATCTGCAGCTTATCCATTAGGTAGGGGAAATGGGCAGACTAGATGGGCCAAGCGGTCCTTATCTGCCCGTCAAATTCTACGTTCCTTTGTTTCTATGTAAGAATAATGGGTGCAATAAGAATTTTATTAACAACTTGGCCAAGACTTAGATGGATCTATCATCTTAACTTGTTGGTAAAATTTGTTACTGTTTTATTTTAATTTTATTTTTTTGTTACATTGATTGCTTCTCACATGCTGCTGCTATGCTGTCAAGGAAGTTGTAGGGGTGGGTCTCCAATTAACAAGTTACCTTTAAATAATTAGGTCATTTAAGTTGCACTGTTACACATCTAATTTTAAAGATTTAGTATCTGAGTTGAAATGGAAAGACATACTAGTGGTTTGAAGCACGGCATAAAATATCCTTCCCACGCACTCTGGATGTTGCCTGAATACAGGCTTTCAGGTTGGTGACTTGTTTTGCAGCAGGTTCAGGTCGACTGGGAATATCAGTAAGTATTTCTGAATATTTTCATTTGTTGTCTTTTGTTCAGCTTGCAATAGTCAGTATGTAACACTCTTCATGTTTTTGTGACTGGTGACCTGTATCATTTCGGTTGCTTGTAAGCCAGAATCATGCATGCTTTCTAGTACTGTGGTCACTGATTTTCTTTTCAGTCATTATGAAGCATTGTTTAGCATTGTCTTTAGAATCGTCCCAATTTTATTGATTCCCACCGATTGGTTTTTCAACCATTTTTATGTTTGCTTGCACGCATGTGCAACAAAGATAGTGCCACCATTCGAGTTTTCATAGGTGTTCCTCCCCCACTTCCCCACTTCCAGTGCCTTGCTCCCATTTGCAGGTGCAGCCGCACCGCACCAATAAATGTCCAAGCTGACTATGACAGCCATTCAGATGCAGTGGCATACAGTTGAAAGTGAAAAACCGCTGCAATCAGCAGTTGTAACGTGTAAGCAATTTGCATACTGGGGTTGGCAGGTAATTTACATACTGCTGTCGGCAGTATGCAAAGTGCCAACACTCAGCAATGCATCCTGAACAGCTGTCTTAGACAGCTTTGTTTGTGTCTACTCTTCCTCCCTCCAAAAATACTCAAGTAGCACGCTGGGAGCCCACCCCAGCATGCTCATGCACCCCCCCCACACACACTGTATGGCTGACAAGGGTGCCCAATCCCCCGCCAGCTCCACCTCCTCCCAGACTTTCTAGGTGCCATGCTGGGAGCCCACCCCAGCATGGCAAAGTCAGAATGGTGATGGGGTGCCCAATCCCCATCAGTTCCATTGAACCCCCAAAAGAAACAGACTTCCAGTTGCCACACTGGAAGCCCCACTAACATGGCAAATGTCTGTATGGCTGACAGGGGTGCCCAATCCCCATCAGCTCCACTGACCCCCCAGCATGGCACAAGTCCTGTGTCGTCTTCCTAGAAAGAAAACAAACACCTGAAAAGAAAAACGGTAACTCATTGATTGTCTTGCCCCCTCCCCAACCCACACCTACCCTCTTCACATCCACCTCCCCACCCACCCCACCCCATACTTACCTCCAGAGTCTGGTGCAATGATCTTCGTGGACAGGAACACGTCTGCACTCTTCAAAGCCGACTCAGAACTGAAGACATGCCAGTAAGCTGTATAATGGCATAAATGTTTTTTTTTTCAACTTTAGTGCATATCTTGGCTATTTTGGGGAATTTTTTCACCAAATTTTCAACATGGGGTTCTTGGGGCCCCACCTCATGAATTCAGTCACTGTCATTTTGTTATTCGGCCCTGAAAGGTGATTTCACGGTCACGGTGCGGAACCAGCTTTCGGGACCAAGTAACAAAATAACAGTGTCACAGTTCGTGAGGTATGACCCCCAAAACCCTATGTTGAAAATTTGATGAGAAAAATTTCCAAAAATGACTGTTTTACGACATTGCATTGCTCAGTTCCTACGCACGCTTGTAACTTCGCAAAGTTTTAATATTTTCACTCCAGATTTTCAACATTGCCATTTTACCACACCTCCTTATGAGCAGTACAGCTGTAATTTTTCATATCTTGCCCAAAATGTGTTTTCACGCATGTAGCGCCCAATGGCGCGGTCACTGTGCGAAATCAATGTTAGAGACAGATTAAGAAAATCACAGTGACACTGTTCTTGAGCAAAGGTCTTAAAATGGCTATGTTGAAAATTTGGTGACAGACGTCCATAAAATGATTATGTTACGAGCATGCATTGCGCAGTTTCCACGCACCCTTGTAAGTTCATGAATTTGTACTATTTTCAGTCCAGATGTTCAATACTGGCATTGTTCCACACCTCCTTATGAACAGTATAGCTGTCATTTTTCACACTCTGGCTGAAATGTGTTTTCACACTTCTGGCACAGAAGTGCATGGTCACTGTGGGAAATCAGTATTCGGGACAGATTAAGAAAATCACAGTGACACTGCTCATGAGTGGAGGTCCCAAAATGCCTGTGTTGACAATCTGCTATAAAATATCCCCAAGTAATTACATTATGGGTGTGCATTGCTCAGTTTCTACACACGCTCTTGACTTTTGACTTTTTTTATATTTTCACTCCAGATTTTCAACATTGCCATTTTTTACACCTCCCCATGAACAGTACAGCTGTCATTTTTTACATCCTGTTCGAAATGTGTTTCTGCACCTGTGCTGCTAAATGGCATAGTCACTATTTTTTTTTTAAATTTAAGTTTATTAGTTTCCAAAATACAAATACAACAAAGAAAAAACACTGAAACAGAGAAAAACAAGACCCCCCTCCCCAAAACAAATACACAACACTCCAGAAATATCTAAACAGAGAAATAGTACATATATCGTACAACCTAAGAAACCAAAGAACCCCCTCCCTCAAAAAACAACCTCCCTCCCCAATCCCAATTGGGTGCACCAACAAAAGATCTAAGAACCCCATTAATTCTGGATATCACTGTGTGCCTGTAATAAGGTACCTTAGTTTTAAACATCATAGATCACATAAAAACAAAAAAGGAAGATCTAGAATCCACAACTAAGCAGAAATAAATATTATGTGAGGGCAAAAGGGTCGGGTCGCCAGGCCTTGATATTAAGACAAACATAAAGTTTGGAGTTTACCCCATCTTTTATGAAACAAATCCATACGATCTTTAAAGCTGGCAATCAGGTTTTCTGATTGGAGATAGGACATTATCTCCTTCAACCAGTCTGCATATGATAAAACCAATTGGTCCTTCCAATGTCTTAGGACCAGCTTCTTAACCGCCATGGACACTAAAGCCATATGATATCGGCGCTCCACACTATCTACATAGGAAAAATCACCCAAAACACAAACTTCTGGACAAAAAAACCTGCTCAGACCCAGAAGAGGATCCAAGTTCTCCTGGATCAGGGACCACAATGGAGCAACTTTGGAGCATTCCCAAAAAATATGAATTAAATTGCCCTCGGCTTGTAAGCACCTGAAACAGTCCGAACAGGAAACCATCTATGCTTTGAAAGAGTTTAACGGAGTATAGTAAAGGTTATTCACAATGTAATACTGTGTTAATTGCAACCTATCCTGAGTGTGATATCTATGTAAATTATGCCAAATGTTAGTCCAGACCGGGACAACCTCAGGAGAAGATTTGTCCAGACCGAAGGCCCTCGGCATCCTCCTGTGAATTAAAATTTAGGAGAAAAGAATAAATTGAAGAGATGGAGTGGGAC
The DNA here is from genome assembly GCA_016271365.2 of Neoceratodus forsteri. Classification (NCBI taxonomy): domain Eukaryota; kingdom Metazoa; phylum Chordata; order Ceratodontiformes; family Ceratodontidae; genus Neoceratodus; species Neoceratodus forsteri. The sequence goes on along the minus strand of CM057449.1, from coordinate 1,695,221,650 downwards.
TGGAAAGCAAGACTGATAATATTGGATAGAAAGGATGCACAACCGACTGTCTAAAGGTGATGCAATTTATTACCCACTAAGTGCCGAAGTTGGAAGACCTTAAAATCCCTTTGCTTGGTATATCAAATTTCGTTAGAATATCATCCGACGAAGAAGCGAATCTTGATTAAACAGATGTTCCACTCTGGCATCTTTAAATTGAGGGAGCCAATTTCGTGATCCAAGAATTCCCAATCTAATGTTAGGGTTTAGGACCACTGGCTGTCCCAGGTCCAGTTCACTAGAGATCCGAAGAACTTAAGACACTGTGCCCATGACCTAAGAGAGCCTAACACCGTGTTGTTCGAACCAACTGTGAAAGAGCCTTCAGGGGCAAATAAAACAAAGGCGGACATGTCCAGTCCAAGTTCAGAAAGAAAAGCCGCTCAGCTGGAGCCAAATTGGACCGGGTTCTCTGTACTCATGGAGAACCATCTCCCTAACTTAGAAAGGTGAGCCGCCCAGTAGTACAGCAGGAGATTGGGCAGCCATAAACCACCCTGTCTTTAGGGGCGAGGTTGGCATAGGAACGTCGCACACCCTTCCCCCGCCAAATAAAACTGGAAAACAGCCCATGAAGCTGCTGGAAAAAGGAAAGGGGAATCCAGAGATTGGTCAGATTCAGTGGATAAAAGATCCGGGGAAGAACATTCATTTTAATAATGTTGACTCGACTCCAAAGTGAGATAGGGAGGGTTGACCAACGCTGTAAATCCTGACTGATCGAGTCTCTAACTCTGACCAGATTTAGTTTTTTCAACAGGGAAAGATCAGTGGAAAAATGGATTCCCAGATACTTAATTGATCTGGAAGTCCATCTCATTCCAAAGGAAAGAAAGTCCTGTTTATTCGTATACTTATTTAAAGGAAAATCTCACATTTAGAGATATTCAGTTTGTAACGAGAAAAGGAACCAAACTGCATAATGATATCAAGAGCGGCCTTTAAAGATGTCATCGGATCTGTTAAGTGCAACAAGACATCATCTGCATATGCAGAGAGAACCAATTCCCGTTGCTGTAACATAATACCTCTCACCTGAAGAGACGACTTGAGTTTAACCAGCAAAGGCTCCAAAAATAGATTAAATAGTAAAGGAGAAAGAGGGCAACCTTGCCTGGTACCAGCGAAAAGGCGGAAGGAGGAAGATAAGACCCCATTGCAGTAAATCCTAGCAGAAGGGCAACTGTAAAAAGTCTGAATCATAGTCAGAAAAGGAGCCGGAAAACCCATTTCCTCCATTACTGTCCACAGAAAGGACCAATCAACCCGGTCGAATGCTTTCTCAGCATCAAGAGAGACCAGAGCAACCAGACATATGGCAGTTTGGGCGTACTGAGAAATATGCGACAGAGTCCTCAAGTGGTCTGCCGCCGACCTCCCTGGTACAAAACCGGCCTGCTCAGGGCTCAACAGCTCCAACCAGACCTTCTTGATCCTTTCAGCAAGTATTTTAGTTAAAATTTTGATATCATAGTTTTGGAGAGAGATGGGACGGTAATTAGCTGGATCAGTGAGAATTTTGTCCGCTTTGGGAATTAAAACTATAGTAGCCTCGAACAGAGCAGGATCAAGCTCAGAGGAGACTGGCAAATAATTATATAATTTAAGAAGAACAGGGATCAAATCTTTAGCAAATACCTTATAGAAGTTTGCCGGGAAACCATCCGGTCCCGGCGCCTTATCTGGGACCAAGGAAGCAATAGTGCTTCTTATTTCTTCAGCTGAAATAGGGGTTAATAGGCTCGCTTGCTGGGTCTCTGATATACAAGGGATACCTATTCCTCTTACATACTCCCTAACGGCCGAGATGGGATGGGGTGACGAGGAATGACTATAAAGGCCCAAGTAGTATTCCTTAAAGATGTGCGCAATATCCCTAGGTGAGGAAACTACACTACCAGAAGGGGAAGACAAGGAAGGAATGATCCTCGAGCTCTCAAGTGTACGCAAACGCAAAGCCAACAGTTTACCGGATTTTTCGCCAAGATCCAGATACCTAGCCTGGGTTTTCATCAAACAATATTCTGTTTTTTCTTTCAAAAGGTCCGAGTATTCGTTCCTAGTTAACAAAAGCTCCTTAAGATCCAATATAGAAGAAGTTATAGAATAATTAGCTTCTAACTCCCTTAGTTTGTTCATCAGGGCCAAGGACCTAGCTAACCATGTCTTCTTCCTAAAGGAGGCCATCTTAATGAGTTTGCCCCTAAGATAACACTTCAGAGCGCCCATACCATGTCAACCCTAGGGTAGAATTCAAAATTATCAGCCAGAAAAAGGAAATCAGAACTAATTTCTGAAACACATTGATGATCTTTTAACAACTGTGTGTTTAGCCGCCACATAGAGTCACGAGAATAATCAGGGTTTAAAGACATTCGTATCCAGACTATAGCATGGTCCGACACAATGATCGGCTCGATACCAGACAGAGAGATGTTCGGGAGGAAGGGAAGACTGACTAAAACCATATCTAGCCTCGACTTAGTACCGTGTGATTGAGATTGAAAGGAAAAGGCACGACAAGAAGGGTTAGCGAGCCGCCAAGGGTCACATAGGCCCAGCATCGAGGACAAATCCCAAAAGGCCCACTGAGCCAGAGAAGAAGGGCATTTATCCTAGTTCCCTATCCAGAGTAGATGAGAAGGGCATATTCAATCCCCCCAATATAAATTGAGCGGGAAGAAAGCCAGCCAACTTATCCGCAAAGTCATGAAGAAAACGGGTTCCCCCACCGACCAGTAACAGAACCAAGGACCACATTGTCGCCATTCAGAGTACCTTCACCAGGACAAATCTCCCTCTGGGTCTGAGACAGTCACCTCTTTGGTAAACAATACATGCCTTTTAATAAGAACTGCAACCCCTTTACTAAAGCAGGAATTTCCGGCAAGGTAAGATTGGGAAAAGCCAGATCGGGAAAGCAACCTAACATCATCATGGCATAAGTGTGTCTCTTGTTAAAAAGAATATCAATGTGAAGCAATGAACAATGGTTAAAGGCCTGCAGCCGTTTGACCCGATCCCTAAGCCCTCTAACATTCCAGGATGCTATTTTGACTGTATTCATAGCCATTTTAAAAACATGATAAAACAACTAGATATCCAGACAAAACCATCAGAATATACAGAAACAAGGTGCACCCCCCATAAAGGCCCGGGACCTAGTATCCACCCAGAACTGCTCTGGCCTGGGACTCAATCGCAATAACCTTATCCGGCTCATCCAGCCAGGGTAGGAACAAGGCCCACACCAGCAAAGTAGGCAAACCCAGCCGTGAGACCCAAGCCAGACAGAATTGGTCCCGAGGCAATCACCCAACCTTAAAACCCCTGGAACATTTCGAACAGTCAAACCCCCCCAGAAATATGCTATCGCAACAAACCAGAAACCATACAAAACATCTGGGTCATTAATTATTAATCCCCAACCCCCCACACCCCACCCAGGACCCAGAAACCAGAAAATTAAAAGAGATCCAATTTTAGAAAGAAAATCATCCCATCCCCCCTCCCCAACGACCATAAATCCCCATAGCATAAAGTATTTAAAACTAAGTCCCCCCCGCAACCAAACCCCCAGCAGCCAATATCCCATACAAATCAAAAATAAGTATATACAACGGAGCGTCGAGCCAGGGTAGCCCGAAAATAACCTAGCGCTCCAAAGGCTCGAACCCTAACACCCAGTGTGAACCTCCAAACCCCCAGAGCTGGGCGCCAGTGCCAACAAACCAATAAAGCCAGGCACAATCCCAGGAGAATGCAGACCAACACATACAGGATCATACTCCCAAAAAGCCCCAGCACCAGGGGGAGGTCAGCCAACCCCCATGTGACGCTCATATTCCACATCCAGCGAGCAAGCACACTAAGCCCAAACCCCCACACAGCCACCCCTCCCCAGAAACCCAATACCAGTATCATGAACAGATAGAAGGAAAGAAGATAGGGAAGGGGAACAGTCGAGTAAGGGAGCATGGGTGCCAACACAGCCACCCAGCCACAGAGAACCCATTACCCCAATCTAAACCGACGAATGATCCCCCCAAACGTCTTCACCGGTGAAACCAGTACGAGAAGGAAGGAAAGGAAAACCCCTACCCGAGTCCATACAGGCCACATGAAGTAGGGAGTCCAGAGAGCCAACGAAAGTCGAGGAAATCCCCACGCAGGCAGTACATCTGGGCGAGACCCGTCTAAAGGCCGCTGTTTCCAGGGGGAACCAAAAGGCAGAGGGACCAAAAAAGGTCCGCCTCCCAGGAAGTCTCCACCCGGAAACAACTACCGCCAGAATATAGTTCCATCGGGAGGGTACATGGACGGGAATGGGGGGGGGAAGCACTGCGAGTCCAGAGCTCGCCCACCACCACCCAAACCGGTCCAGAAAATCCAAAAGAGGGGGACTGAGAAGAAGGGACCAGAGAAACTGGAGAAACAGCAGGGACAACAGAGAGGAGACCAGAGAAAGAAGGCAAAGGCAAGGAGGTACAGTGCTGTTACCGATAAGTAAACATCACTACTAAAACTGATACAAATATAGAAACAAATTTAGTTCAGCCAGAATATAAGGCTCAAAAGCCCAGGTAATAACAGTTAAGGTCTCTCAGCCTTGCGCTTTGAATAACTCTGGCAACTTAGCCTCCAGGTCCTTCCGGGCAGCCTCCGGGGAATTGAAACTAGCAGTGGTGCCATTGATGGTAATTTTCAGAGTCGCTGGGTAGACCATCTTAAAAGGAATAGATGCAGCTATTAGTTTCTGCACCACTGGGTGATAGGCTGCTCTTTTCTCTCGGGTCTCTTTAGGTAGGTCCTGAGTAATCCGGATTTTGGATGTTTCCCACAGGATTTCTCTCAGTTCACAGGACTTCGTATAGACGTGGTGTCTCTCCACATAACTCAAAAACTTGACGATGATAGGGCGTGGAGGGAACCCAGCTGCAGGCCTAGGTCTCAAAGAACGATGTGCCCGATCTAAGTGATAAGAGGGGCTAATAGGGGATGGGCCTACCACCTTGCATAAAAACTTCTGCAGGAAGGCCACGATGTCTGGGCCTTCTTCCAACTCAGGTAGGCCCATGATTAAAAGATTATTTCGGCGGTTACGCCCCTCCAAATCTTCAGTCTTGGCCTGTAATTTCTTTATTTGTTGCCTGAGTTCGGTAATCTCCGTTTCGGTTCTGGACCTCCACAATTCTGACGAGGTTATTCTGGTCTCCATATCTGAGACTCTAATGGAGACAGAGGAAAGATCGCTACACAAGGATTTTAGCTCACCAGTTAATTCTTTCAAGATATCTTTTAAAGGAGTAAGTTCTTGGAGGAACCTATCCTCCGTTAGTGGAGTAGCCTGTTGGACTCTGTCCCCACTTCGATCCCCTTTAGTAGGGGCCTGATTCCGTTGTTTCTTGGCGGCCTTCTCCGGGATGCAGGGGTGTATGCCTGACTGAGGCCTGCTTCCATCCACCTCCATCGCGATCCTACAAGCAATACTTTCTTCAACAGCGATCGTTAAGTAGTAGCAGGTACCTTCACCAGACGTTTATTGGGCAGATTTATCGAAAAAGAACCAGGATGATTAATTAAACGAACAGAAAAGGTGGCCAGCGGGGGGAGCTCAGTATCCCAGCTGCTATCTAGCTAGATGCCATCATGTGACCTCGGCATAGTCACTATGCAAAATCTGCTTTTGGCTAACAAACTGATATTGCCACTGTTCATGAGGTGGGGGTTACAAAAAACCTATGTTGAAAATGTGGAGTGAAAATACCAACTAACACCTAGGGCATTAGAGTTTCTGACCATAATGCCTCACCCTGTAGAGACTGACAGGCATCAGGGGTGTGACTTGGGATTGCCACCTGTAATGCTCATGCCATTCCACCCCCACCCACACCCTGCAGCCAGTGACAAGCATCAAGGTGTGCCTTGGACTCTTCGGCCCCAAAGTTCACCCCATTCTCCTATGCTGCACCTATCTCACCGTACTTCCATATGGAATGGGGTGAGCATATGGACCAAAGACCCCAAGGCACACCGTGACACTTGTCGGAGTCTGCAGGGTAGGGTGTGGTGAAATGGCGTGGCCGTTATGCCTGACGACACAAAGGCACACTCCAATGCCTGTCAGTCTCTGCAGGGTGATGGTGGGGTTGACTTCAGTTCAATACTTCACTGCCATTCCTATTATGCATCTCTTTAACTCCTACACTACCAACGCCAATGCCAGCAAGCAAGCATTTGGCATTGACAAATGCTCGTTTGTATTCCCCGTAGGTCTCCTGGTTGGTGTTTACAGACACAAAGGAAAGGGATTTCAAGTGATTTTCTAAGAGATGGCTGGTTAGCTTTAAATATCTCGTAGATGGATACTGGGCATTTAAGGGGATCGCAGGTATTTTCATAGGCTCTGATTTAAGTTTTCTAGTGTCCCTAACATTCAGTCTGTTTCTGGTTTTTATTTGCCTCTCATGGAAAAATGTTAAGTCCTGCAGGCCATTCTTGTCCATTTTGAACACTATGTCACCCCATTTTAATTGTCTGATTTTGGCACAGCCCCTTATGCCAAAGAACAGACAGCATAGGAGCCACATGGCGTTTGGCACAGATTGAGGTGTATGGAGATCCAGTTGTCTGGCTTGATACAGTTTTTCAATTATTTCCTCTGTTAACTCATCTGATGTATTTTGCTTTGCACTTGGCACCTTGCTTACCATTTCAAATTCTTTTTTTAGGACATGGGGTAATTTTGTGCCTTTAGATACCTATCAATGTTTTGGTAATTTACCTGCAATCTAACTAGCTCATATGGGTCACCCTTTTTTTATGTTTGTCATAAAAAAAAAAATTGGATAGTCGATGGTTTAACCCTTATGCTGCCAGACGATTAAGAATGTATTGGTTTTTAGGACGTGTATACATGTTGGCAGCACCCTTTTCTGGCTCTACTTTGCATATATATCCCTAGCTTCATTGTGATTTTCACTTAAAAAAGATGAATCACAGGTACACCATACTCTATTTTTATGTTGTCTTGCATGCAGCGCAAGCAACATTTTGTGACAGCTTTCTGGAGTTGAAGGTTGTGGAGGTGCGGCCGTGTTGTGGCCAATGGTGCCACTGCTTTCTTGGGCTGGTCTGTGTGGCACCAATGAATGAGCATGCTGCCTATGACAGCAGCTTAGAAGCATGCCACCAACTTGAAAGATTTTTGCTGCTGCAATGAGGGAGCACCCCGTCATTGCAGGGCATGCCTTGCCTGGTGTAACATTTCAATAAACATGGCGGCAGCTGTCGCCATCTGCCTTACACAGTCCCACAAAAGCTGATGTCAGAGGTGCCCAATCCCCCTGTCGGCATGCTCCCTCCCCAGTTCATTTGCAGATGGGGGAGCCCAATCCCCATCAGTTTAATGTCCCCCTTGTGCATTTGTGTGCCCCCCCAAACACAGACATGCTTTCTTTGCTGATGGGGGACCCAATCCCCATCGGCTTCAGTCCCCCTCCCCAAAAAACACAGGTGGCACACTGGGAGACCACCACAGTGTGCCCAAAGCAAACCTGGAAAAAAAACCTTCCCACAATGTCTTTTTTTACTTTTTTTTTATTACCTGCAAAAAAGGAAATGGTCCCTTGTGGCCACGATGCCCCTCTCCCCCAACCCACATCTACCCTCTGGCACCCCTTCTCCCCGCACCCTCTCACCCCATACTTACCTCCGGAACCTGGCACGATGATCTTCGGTGGAGTGGGAACACATCTGCACTCTTCAAAGCCAACCGCTAACTGAAGAAAATCACGGTCAGCTATATAATGGCATCAATGGTGCGGTTCAACTTAGGTGGATATCTTGCCCATTTTTGTGGCTTTTGGCTCCAAATTTTCAACATGGGAGTTCTTGGGACCCCACCTCATAAACTAAGTCACTGTCATTTCGTTATTTGGCCCCAAAATGTGATTTCACAGTCACTGTGTGGAATCACCTTTCTGGACTGATTAATGGAGTGACAGTGTCACTGTTCATGATATGGGCTCCCAAAAAGCCTATGTTGCAAATTTGGTATTCCAAAAAATGACTGTGTTATGAGCGTGCATTGAGCAGTTCCCATGCACACTCATAACTTTGAGAATTTTTAGTATTTTCACTCCAGATTTTCAGCATTGCCATTTTTCCACACCCCCTTATGAAGAGTACAGCTGTCAGTTTTTACATCCTGCCCAAAATGTGTTTTCGCACATCTAGCACACAATGGTGCGGTCACTGTGGCAAATCAATGTTCAGGACAGATTAAGAAAATCACAGTGACACTGTTCTAGAGCAGTGGTCCAAAAATGTCTATGTTGAAGATTTGGTGAAAAAAATTCAACAAAATGACTGTGGTATGAGCAAGCATTGCGCAGTTTCCACATACGCTCATAACTTCGAGAATTTTCAATATTTTCACTCCAGATTTTCAACATTGCCATTTCTTAACACCTCTTTATGAATGGTACACCTGTCATTTTTTGCATCCTACCTGAAATGTGTTTTCTCACATCTGGCGTAGAATGGTGCAGTCGCTGTGGGGAATCCACGCTCGGGACAGATTAACAAAATCACAGTGCCACTGTTCATGAGTGGAGGTTCCAAATGATTTCATGAGGTGGGGTCACAAAAAGCCCATGTTGAGAATTTGGAGTGCAAATACCAACAAATGCCTTGGGCATTACAGTTTCTAGCTACAACGTCCTGCCCTGTAGAGACTGACAGGCATCAGGGGTGTGACTTTGGATTATCAGCTGTAATGCTCATGCCATTCCACTCAGGCCGATGTTATACTCAGGGCTGTGCTTTGGGGATTGTTAGGAGAAGGTATAGGGGTGGGGGCCGTGGACCTCTCGGGAGAGTGGAGCCAAGCGGCTGGATTGGAGTGGTGGGGACTAGGAGATGCCCTGAGGCAAAATAGGTCCCCGATAGGGGTTCCCCCTGTCTGGTTCCCATACCCAAGGGCTCCTCTTTATGTGGGCGGATAACTCAGTCAACCTTGGGGTCTCATCCAACCCGGGTGGTGTTATGCAATGACAGGTCTATTAAAAACAAGATGGCAGTGATTGACAATCTTATTGGATCATCAGATCTGGCCTGCATCACCAAGACCTGGCTGGTTGAAAACTCTGGCCCAATTTTGGAGTCAGCGATTTTGGCCTGGTTCTCAGTTATACACTGTCCAAGGCTGGATCGTAGAGGTGGAGGTATGGCCATTGGTTTTAGATCAGAATTGAGCCTTGTGGAGGTGTCAGTTGGGGAGACTCAATACTTCAAATGTATCGTGGGCACAGGTGTGGGGTGCGGGATTCTTCTCATCTACCATCTACACAGGGGCGAGAAGCAATTTCTGCAGGAAGTCACGGACTTCATTGTTGACATGGTCTTGGAGTCCCCCAGATGGATGGTGCTGGGGGACTTCAATGCCTGGATCGATGATGAACTATCACAGTTTGGACAAGACTTCCTCTAGTTGATGAATTTTCTGGGCTTCTCACAGGTGATTACCTCTGCGACCGATAGTCATGGTCATTCCTTGGACCTAGTCTTCCTTCTGGGTATGGAGATCTCTGACTTGGTGGTGGAGCCAGTCAGTTGGTCAGACATCACACCATATGGTTCAGTTTCCAGGCCCCCCCATATAGGCCTACCCCCTATGGAGATGGTCCGGTACTGCCCTTTAAGGGGTGTTTCCCCTGATAGCCTGTTGGCGGTGCTGGACCAGTCGGGTCTGCTGAAGAATAGTGGTGACCCAGAAGCCTTAGTCCAAGGTTATAATGATGCTGTGACTGGGGCACTGGATTGTCTCACTCCTGTCCATATTTGCCCCCTTACCCAGCACCCTCAGTCCCCTTGGTTTGATGGGACCTTGAGGGAGCTGAGGAAAGTGGGGTGAAGGCTGGAGTGTCGCTGGCGAAAATTGGGCCTGGATGATGACAGACTTAGATTGTTGGCCCATTATAAGGACTACCAATCAGCTATCTCCCATAAGAAGGCAAAGTTCCTGTCCAGGGAGACTGATGCGGCACAAAATTGACCGGCCCAGATCTTCCAAACTGTAGACAGACTGTGTAATCCAGCCTGTCTGCAGTCTCGGAGAGCACTGTCGCAAGAGAAATGCAATGAGTTTGCTCATTTTTTTTTGCCAATAAGGTTGCCGACATCAGGTCTGAGATTCATATAGGGTGTTTCAGTGGGGCTGATGGTGCCTGGAGGGAGGTGGCAGTTCCTCGGTCTGTCTGGTCTGACTTCGGCTGACCAGCGATCTGGTATGTCATGAGGATTATCCAATCTCTGCGGCTGATCTGCTGTGGTCTGGACCCGGGCCCAAAGCGCCTCCTTGTGGGGTGCATTGAGATCATTGGCCTGGTCCTTGCTGAGATTGCCTGGTGTTGATTAGATTCCGGGGTGTTTCCGGACACCCTGAAGGAGGCGGTAGTGATACCCCATCTTAAGAAACCATCTCTTGACCCAGACTGTCTTGCTAACTACAGACCTATCTCTGACCTTCCCTCTTTGGGTAAGGTTATTGAGAAGGTGGTCACGTTGCAGTTGGAGGATCACTTGACCATCCACGACATTTATGATCCTCTCCAGTCTGACTTTTGGAAATGGCACAGTACCAAGACAGCCCTTGTTCGGGTCTTCAATGATCTCATAACAGCTAGAGATCAGAGGAGCCATTCTGTCTTGGTTCTTCTTGATCTCTCTGTGGCATTTGACACTGTGGACTATGAAGTGTTAGTCGAGCACCTGCGGTCAATCTGCAGACTGTCTGGTACAGTGCTCAGATGGTTCCATTCTTTCCTCACTGGCAGGTTTCAGAGAGTTGACTATGGGGTTTATTCCTCCAACAAGGTCTCCCTGCCATGTGGGGTCCTGCAGGGCTCTGTGCTGTCCCCATGTTGTTCACAGTGTATATGCTGCAGTTGGGAGACATTGTAAGGTGGTACAGTCTGAGTTTTCACTGCTATGCAGATGATACTCAGCTCTACCTGTCTTTTGTGCCCAATCAGGGGGGGAGCTATCTCGAGTTTTAACAACTGCCTTTCCAAGATTGAGGACTGGATGAGTGCCAGCTGGCTGAGGTTGAATCTGGACAAGACAGAGGTTTTGGTGGTGGACCCAGGCCATTGGGTAGAGGGGCCATTGGAGGGGTATGCTTCAGGTCTTTGGATCAGTGGCTACCAGCTGATGACCTTTGAACGGGTGCGAGATCTGGGTGTGATCCTTGATGACTGACTGTTGCTTAAACATTAGGTGTCATCCGATATCAAGACTGCCTTTTACCATGTAAGGAATGTAGCCCAGATCAAGCACCTAGTTCCACCCAATGACCTACCAGTTTTGTTTCATGCCTTTGTAACCTCACACCTTGATTAGTGTAATGCCCTTTACCTAGGGCTTCTGAGGGTTGATATCCACCACTTGCAGCTGGTGCAGAACACAGCAGCTAGGCTGTTGACTGGGCTACCTCGTAGCTGTTATGTCATGCTGGTGCTGCGAAATCTGCACTGGCTGTCTGTTCAGTGGTGGATCACCTTTAAGGTCAGTATACTTACCTATAAGATCCTACATGGACAGGGACCAAGTTATCTGCAAGATCTTCATCCCTACTACCCCTTCCAGCTGCTTCACTCTGCTGACAAGGGATTGCTAGAGATTCCCAAGGTTTGTTTAAAGTCATCTGGGGCCCCGTCCCTGTGGAATTCTCTACTTCGTTGGATTCTTCAGTGCCTGATGGTGGAGAGTTTTAAATCTGCCCAAAAAACCTATTTGTTTACTTTGGTGTTTTCTGAGTTTACCTGAGCTGCTGTATTTGTTATAAATATGAATTTTTATTGTTAATGTATTAGTGCTATGGTTTTCAGAATAGCGATATTTTATAAATAAATTATTATAATTATGATGATGATGATTCCACCCCCATCCCTTCCCTGCAGCCAGTGACAGGCATCAAGGTGTGCCTTGGACTCTTCAGCCCCAAGGTTTACCCCATTCTCCCATACTGCACCCATCTCAATGTATTTCCTTATGGAATGGGGTGTGCATAAGGCGTGATGATCCCAAGGCACAACTTGACACTTGTCAGAGTCTGCAGGGTAGGGTGAGGTGAAATGGCATGAGCGTTCTGGCCGATGACCCAAAGGCACACCTCAGTGCCTGTCAATCTCTGCAGGGTGGGCGGGGTTGGCATCAGTTCCATACCTCACTGCCATTCCTATTATGCATCTCTCTAACTCCTGCACTACCAATGCCAATGCCAGCAAAACAACATTTGGCATTGACAAATGCTTGTTCTTTTTGTATTCCTGTTCTCTTAGCCTCTATGAAATTTGACAGTCCACTGTCTAACATATCAGTGTCTAAATTATTTTAAATTTGGTACTTACTGTATATGGCTTTGTTATGCTGGAATTCTTTTCACTTCCTGACAAGTTAGGGTTAACTTCAGTAACTGAGTGTTTGGAGGGGGCAGGCACATTATCAGGTAGGGCTTCAGCTGTCACTCTCCCTATAGAATACACAGTAGATCAGTCTCCACTTCCAAGCTAACATCCATATTTGCAGCAGGAAAGCAGTTTATTTTAGCAAGAAATTACAGCACGTAAGATGTTTTAACTTTGGACTGTCTGCTATGGTACTGACCATTACTGTTACTGAACCAGTTTTAGAAACTTTAGTTTTCAGGTAGGCAGTAACTATAAATTTGAACCAGCAAAATATTCTGTGGTGATTTGCATATACAGCCCATGGTGCTTTGCATTATGGGGGTATGTGTGATTTTTTATTTTTTTAAACTTGGCTTCCTGGCCAGTGCCCTTTGGGGTAACCATTGCCTCAGTGCTTGCATGCTGAGGTTCTTTGTCTTTTAGTAACTATAGGAACTGTATAATCACAAATCACTTTCATTTCTGAAGCCATTCCTGTGTCTTTCTAAACCACAACCTTATACCTGAAGAGTACCAGCATTATTTTGTTTGTTTGTTTACAGTAATTTAGAGATGGCAATCCAACTTCACACAACAACTTTCTGTACACAATGAGATAAACAGAACAGTCAGTGTAAAGTGGCTGCATTGACAAGCTCAGAAGTGTGTGCTCTGCTGTAGCACCGCGTGCAACCATTGTGATGTAGCCAGTCGGCTAAGATAGTAGCCATGATGTACCCAGCTTGCAAGATAGTACTAGTGACCTGTGACATAGTAGTATTATCTTGGCAAAAGCAGTCCCACACCTGTTGTATAATATATATTTATATCATGGGAGTGACGAATACGTTTAATGATTATTTTTGTACTATTTATGGTACAAAGCATGAAGTACCAAGATGTCCTTACAGTGGCACTATAGATTACATAACATTCTTGGAGGAGGATATTGATAAAAAGATAAATAGATAATAATGGATGGGGAAGTGTGTGATATGAGAATTTAATTCACACCCGAGGTGTGGGATGCTACATAAACCCCAAGGGTGAAGCCCGAGGGGGTTATCAAAGCATCTCACACCGAGGAGTTGCATTACATTCTCATATCACACACTACCCCATCTTTTAATTTATATAATTTGCTGGTGAGCAATTTTTTCCAAAACAAGTGCTGTGATCCCCCTCCCCCCATACACACACACTCACATACAGTCTCTGTGTGTCTGTCTCTCTCTATATATACTATCTCTCTCTCTCTCTCTTTCTCTCTCCTTCCCTCCCTCTGTCCTTCTCATAAATCCCAGTGGCACCTTTACTCTAGTTCTCTGGGGCACCAAATGCAGCAGCAGCTTCATGCCCCCTCAAGCTCTCACTCTAAATTCCCCAGCTGAGCTTAGCAGCACTCCCCAGTACCTCTGTCTCTTGCCCCACAGCACCCTCCTGCTCACTCTGCTCCCAGTTTAAAAACTTATTTTTTTTAAACTTACAACTAAAATCATGATCATGATTACGATCGCGCTTGCCTGTGTCAGGCAGTCAAACACAGACTCATTCCCGCCGAATGTGCGTGTTGCCCAAAGCTAGCAAACCGCAGGATCAACCAGATACTTGAAAAAAATTGTGATAATTAAGGTAGGGTCAACAAAATAGATAAAAAAAGGAATTATGGAAGGTGAGGATTTACCCGTGGCAGCTCCTCACTATGATATGGAGCTACTATGTTTTTGGAACTGTTTAGTACGCCCACTCACAAAACAGGAGCCAATGAAGGAGCGCGCCCTTTTAATAGATGGAGTGTGTGAATGCCGTAATAACCAACTGATTATTACAGCAAATATCAACTCGGTGAGCCTATTTAAAAAATTGCTCACCAGTAATTTTAAGGTATTAAAGTTGATTATACAATGGCAAGAAAATTTCCTGGACTCTGACTGGTCAGTGTGTGCCTGAGACAGTGATATTACACAATAGCATCACTGTGTTGATTTTTTTGGATGGGCATATGGCTGATATGGATTTTTTTTCAGAAACAAAGATATACTGCCTCACTAAAAATCTACTAAAAACATTTTTATTTTTAATTTTGTTTTGCATAACATCAAGCCATTGTATAATTACAATAAGGCACTCCAAGGTGTGTTATCGTGTAATAACATCAACTCCTGGGGTGGAGTGGGAAGCACTCAACCGCCTCATGCTTCAACCCACAGGAGTGACGATTACATGATAATGCACACCTTACTTGCTTATGTGATTGTTCACCTGGACCTGATATGATTATGAGTAGTATGCTCAAAATCATGTCAAAATATGATTTGCACCCGTTCATGTGGTTTTTGAAAACAGTATTAACAAAGGTGAAGTACCAACTGACTGGAGGAGGGCAAATGTAGTACCGTTATTTAAAAAAGGGGCCAAACACAATACAAAGAATTTCAGACCCATTAGTCTTACTTCTATTGTTGGCAAGATGATGGAGAGTCTTATAAAAGATAAACCTGTGGCTTTTCTAGGCACTTTAGATGATGAGCAACATGGTTTCACAAAAGGGAGGTCTGTTATGGCAAATCCACCCTGTTTTTACAAAAAACTCAGTAATTATTTGGATACTGTGGAAAAATACCATGTGAAATTGTTTTCCTAGAGTTAAGTAAGACTTTTGACATGGTGCCCCATGATGCTGTTATAACTTAACTTAGCCAGCTAGGTGTAAACAATAAGATAGTTGGTTGGATTTCCAGTTGGCTACTTAAGAGAACTCAGAGAGTGGTTGTCAATGGTTGCTATTCTGAGGAGGGAAGGAGATCAGTGGGGTTCCACAGGGGTCCATTTTAGGACCTTATTTATTTAACATTTTTTAGCAGATCTCACTCGGAGACAATCCTCTTTGTCCATAAAATATGCTGATGATACTAAGATTATGGGTCCTTACTCCACAATTTCTGAAATAAATAAATTACAAGGTGATTGAGATACTATTTGTAATTGGGCCAATATTTGGAAAATGAAATTTAATTTGGATAAATATAAGGTAATACATCTAGGCCCTAGTAACAATAATTATGCTTATTATTTGTTTGGAAAGGCACTGGATGCTACCATTATTGAAAAGAACTTGGGAATTTATATTACAAAGGATCTATGTTTCTCCAGACAAACAAATGAACTAATATGTAGAGCAAATAACATTTTCTGGACTATTAAAAGTAACATTAAGTCAAGAGTCCCTGAAGTCTTGTTACCTCTATATAAATCTTATGTACATCCACATATGGATTTCTGTTCCCAGTTCTGGTTTTCAACTAAGAGAGTAAGCAATAATACTCAATAGGGTGGGCAGTATTAGGCTATACCAGACTGCCTAGGAGTGTAATGATATAATGTAGCCCCTGAAAGGTCCGGCATAGCCCAATACTGCCCACGCTTCCTCGGCCCTCCAAGGCCTGACCTGGATCCAGCTCTCCCCTGCCATTCCCATCCTTCGCACTTTATCTATCTCATGCATCCTGATTCTAAAGTCCTCAGCTGGGTGTCGACCCAAGGATCTCCATCGCCACTGGCCACTAACCAGAATAATTACACTGCTATTATTATTATCTGGTAATGTACACCCAAACCCAGGACCTATTGCTTCCAGCCCTTCCAAACCCTGCACTGCAACTGGCCTCTGCTTTGCATCCTTAAACATTTGCAGTCTCCTAAAGAAATCTACTGCCCTCCAGTGCTGGGTCATTCAACATCAACCTGACATCATTCTACTGGTAGAGACTTGGCTCTCCAAATCCACCCCTGACTCCGCTATCACTCTCCCTGGATATACCATCTACAGGGAAGACCGATTAGGCAAACGCGGTGGTGGTTGTGCACTACTCATATGGGACTCCCTTATTGGTCAGGCAATCCAAGCTCCTAAACTTGATTATGGAGCCCAAGACCTCACCTTAAAAATCACACCTGACCCCGCCCGAGGCCCTCTCTTCCTCACGGTCTCCTACGTACCCCCGAGGAATCAAAACCAAGCGATCCAGTCCCTCATTGACTATCTCACATCTCTCCCTCACAAAGTGAAGCAAGTCATCCTAGGTGATCTCAATGTTAACTGGCTTGCCTCCACTGCCTCCCATATAAGGGACTCCTTTGCTGCCCTGGATATGACCCAGTTAGTCACCCAGCCCACCAGATTCAACCACTCTCCTGGCACCAGCACTCTCCTAGATGTTGTTATATCTAACTGCCCCTACAAAATCCAGGATGTCACTGTCCTTCCCAACTCAACTCTCTTAGCGATCACTCCCCAGTCCTCTGTCTCTGGTCATCCTCCACTCTGAAGCCAGTGTCCCAGGCCACTCTACACCACCGTTTACACCCTAGCGGCCTCAGAAAATTAAAACAATACCTAGCCCAGCTAGACTGGTCCCCTATCCACCATGCCCCTGACATTGACTCAGCTCTTGACCACTTCACAAATGCCTTCTGTAAGGCTTGTGACCTTTTCGCCCCCTCACCAGGATCCGATCCAAAAAATGCAATGCCCCATGGATCACCCCAGCCCTCCTCCAGAGACTTAAAAACAGAGATAATCTCTGGCACATTGCTGTAGAATCTGGAAAGGCATCTGACAGACAGGCCTACAACACACAGAACGCAATAAGTGCACTTGGGCCATTAGGCGGGCCAAGGCAGAGCACTACCAGACCACATTCACTTCCACTTGGGGTTCAGCCCGGACCTTCTGGGATAATATGAAAGAGTTAAATGGGAAGTCCCACTCCCCTTCACCATCTCAGCTCTCCATCAATGGCACCCCCACCACAGAGCCACTCCTCATAGCCAATTGCCTTAACACTGCCTTCTCTGACCTAAGCTCGGTCCTCTCCAGCAGCTTCTTTGACCCCATCCCCACCTCTCTCCCTCCAGTCCTGCATCACCCACCATTCTACCTGTACCCTATCACCAAGAAGCCAGGCAGCACCCGCTAAAAGCCTTAGGCAGCAATAACCCCAGCAGTGATCCCCTCGACTCCAGGATCCTCTGTATGGTCTTGGACGAAGTCCTAGTCCCCCTGACTGACCTTCTAAACTGGTCTCTATGCCTGGGTCAGTTCTCAAGTGCTTGGTAAACTGCTAAAATCACACCCATACATAAGAGTGGGGACCGATCCACTCCCAACAATTACCGGCCCATCTCCATCTTCCCCCCACTCTCTAAAGCCCTTGAAAAAGTGGTGTTGATCCAGCTCTCTGAATACCTAACCAAGTATCACATTATGTGCCCAAAGCAGCACGGTTTCCACCAGGACACAGTACAACCATGGCTCTCCTGGAATTCTCCCAACATCTGCATGCTGCTCTCGACTCTGGCAGCCTTGCAGGAGCAGTGTTCATTGACCTCTCCAAGACCTTTGACACTGTCTGTCATCCCCTTCTACTCAACTTTCTCCACCAACTTGACTTCTCTGTTGGTCCCATTTCCTGGTTCTCTAGCTACCTCTCTGCTAGATCTCAGCGTGTCAAGATCAGTGACTCCCTCTCCAGCACTCTTCCCGTTCACTCGTGGGTCCCTCAGGGCTCCATCCTGGGTCCAATACTTTTTAGTCTCTACCTCAACTCCCTCCCCAGCTCATGTACTGGTAAAATGCTCCTCTACACCGACAATGCAGTCCTCATTGCCTCACATCCCAATCCCACCTCCCTCCAATTATCCCTCCAGCAAGCTTACAACCAAGCCGAATGGTGGTTTGGAGACCGCAGACTGGTCATTAACCTAAAGAAAACCAAATCAATGCTCTCCTCCCACCACCAAAATAAAGCTAAAAATACCCCCCTCTTGATTATCCCCAGCACTCTGCACCCACTAGAACAAGTGACCACATACAAGTACCTAGGCATCACATTCGATACTGCCCTTTCCTTCTACACCCACATTAATGCCCTGTCAGCCACCATTAACTCTCGGATTGGCCTGCTATACCGGCACAGGGACTGCCTGCCTCAGGTTGCCGTCAGGCTGGCCATCACCTCCTCCATCTTGTCCCTTGTGGGCTATGGCTTGCCCATCTATGCTGCAGCTAACAACACTGCCCTTTCCAAAATCCAACTCTCCATCAATAAGGCCTGCAGGCTCCTGACCGGTGCCCCCAGCCGTACTCACACCTGCCTTCTCTATACTACCACCAATCTTCTCAACTTTGAGGAGTGACTGCTCTACCAGACCCACCTTCTCGCTAAGAAAGCTCTGCTGGGACTCCCCGGTCTCCACCTCTTACAGCAGCCATCTTCATCCGTCACCACCCATAGCTCTGTTGAGGCCACTTTCAGGTGCCCAGAACCAAGACCTCTCTTGCCCAGAGATCCTTCTTCACTGAGCCCCACCTGGTTCAACTCCCTCCCTAGCTGCTTCTCCAACTTGCCAAAAATTGGCTCCTTCAAAACAGTCCTTCAGAACCATATCTTTAATACCCACTGTTGTAGGTGCAACTAACCCCCTGTTGTAACCTGTGGTTCCCGCCCGCCTTGCCCCCTGGCTCAACAACGTCCACTGGACAGCCTCTCCCTCCCCCAGACCTACCCCTTCCCTACTAGGTCCAAACAGGGATGTAACCCACTGTCTTCTCTGAGGACCTACTATATCCATGAGTGTAACTCACAATTTTGTAACATTATGTAACCTAAGTAACATACAAACTACTGCATTATGTAACCTAAGTGTATCTATGTTAAATGTACCTTTTACTGCACTTGTAATGTTATCCTTTGTTTTAATCTGCACTGTAATAACTGTCTTGATGTCTGCCCCCCCCCCCGCGACGAGGTGCATTTGTAAATGAGTCTCTGACTCAAAGGTTGTAAACCCGATTTGTAATGAATAAATGAATAAATATTATTGCACTTAGAAAATGGGCTACTGTACAGATAACAGTTATATAAAATATAAAAATATGTATGTAAAGTAAAATTGAATATTGTACAAAGCAAAAGTGCATTCTGCAGTATAGTAGTTCCTCTAGTAGTGCCGGTAGGGGGCGCTGCTGCTACTGTACTTACACTTCTTTTTATCCCACTTTTCTTGTGCCTTAGTTAGTTTGTGGAAAGCCCCTGCCCCCCACCCACATACACATTCACACTAAAACATGAGTGAGGGCTGTATTTTAGGGCTTTGGGTTCTCCATCCTAGACATACTCTGAGTAGCTGTCACTGTTTTTTGTTTGTGCGTGTGTGTCTTTTTTCTCAATTGCACAGATTATGATCACTACCGCAAAAGGAATGGAAATTTTCAAACAGCTGCCACCCATTTTCATATGCAGTGAACACTGAGAATACAGAACAAGAAAAAAAAAAGTTTGCTGGGCTGCCAGTTCTCTTCTCACTCCGTTCCCCACAGTTGGCTGTGTTTTTTTTTTGTTTGTTTATTTGCAGTATGGAGCTTGCCAGTGCGATCCCAAAAGGACTGAAAGTTTAGAAGGAGCTGCTAGCCAGTTACAAACAAAAAAACTTTGCTGGGCTGTCAGTTCTCTTCTCCCTCTGTTCCCCAGAGTTGGCTGTGTTTTTTTATTTTAGCCAGTACTGAGCTTGCAAGTGCGATCCCAAAAGGACCGAAAGTTTAGAAGGAGCTGCTGCCTGCTTTTAAGGCAAGGCAAGGCAAATTTTATTTTTCTGGCACCAAATCCCAGAGGCTCTGGGTGCCATACAAACACACAAAAATTTGAATTAAAAAGTGTATGTGTGTATATATATATATATATATATATATATATATATATATATATATATATATATATATATACATATACATATACATAACTCACACTATAATAAATAATCACATATAAAAAAGGCAGTATCCTACATATAAATAATCATCCTCTTTACTTTAAAAGGGACAGACAGTTCATGTTCTCATCCAGTACCCGAGAAGGCCTGGCTAAACAGATAACACTTAAGGCAGGCTTTAAATGCCTCCACCGAGGGAGCCTCCCTCACCAGTGGTGGGAGCGAATTCCATAGGATGGGGCCAGCGACACTAAAAGCTCTATCACCTACCATTTTCAACCTCGTCCTAGGAATCGCCAGGGGGCCCCTTGAGAAGGATCACAGGGAGCGAACTGGAGCAGCGGATGTAAGAAAGTCTCCCAGGTAGCAAAGGCCCAGTCCATGTAGGGCCTTAAAGGTGAGTAGACCCACCTTAAAAAGCACCCTCCATTGAACTGGCAGCCAGTGCAATTCCTGCAGCACCGGGGTGATGTGACAGTATTTCGACTGTTCAGTCAACAACCTGGCAGCTGCATTCTGCACCAGCTGCAGTTGACAGAGAGTGCCTCCAGAGACCCGAAGTAGAGCACATTACAGTAGTCAAGCCTAGATGTTACAAATGCATGCACCAAAGTGGGGAGGTCCAGAGGTAGAATCAGGTGCTTAATCCTGGCAATGTTTCTCAGATGGAAAAAACTAGCCCTGACAATGGATGACACTTGATGTTCCATTGCCAAACCGCTGTCTAGCACTATGCCAATATTACACACCCTAAAGGAGGCCATCTATGGGACAGACCCTAGAATTAAGCCTGTATCTGCCCCAGAGGCCATCCTATCATGCCTCCTGTTCGATTCCACCACCAGTACATCCTTCTTATCGGGGTCAGTCGGAACCAGCTGGAGGCCATCCAGTCATTGATCTCGGCCAGACAGTTGTTTAATACTTCCACCGCATTGGATGTCCCAGGGGCCAAGGATAAGTACAGTTGAGTATCATTGGCATAACAATGAAACCCCAAGCTGTACTTCCTAATGATCTAACCCAGGGGCAGCATATACATGGCAAACAACATTGGTGACAAGACTGAACTCTGAGGTACCCCACAAGACATAAGGCTTGGGGTCGAGGAAAAACTCCCCATCACCACCCTCTGTCTTCTGTTTGTTAAAAAGGATTCAAACCAGCAGATGACAGTGCTGGTGAGTCCACAGAAGTCCCTCAGGTGGTTGAGTAACACACAATGGTCCACCATGTCAAAAGCTGAGGAGAGATCGAGCACAATGAGAATTGTCCCTTCACCTTGATCCCTTGCCCTGAGGAGATCATTGTGCACCTGAACTAATGCGGTTTCTGTTGAATGTCCTGCACGAAAACCCAACTGGAGTGGCTCATAGATATCAAATGCCATGAGGTGTTCTCCCAACTGTTGTGCCACAATCTTCTCCACAACCTTTCTCAGAAATGGTAAGATGGAGACAGGTTGATAATGCACCTTGATGTTAGGGTCCAAAGATGACTTCTTCAGAAGGGGCCTCACCAGTGCCTCCTTCAAGGCATCTGGGAAGACCCCCTCCAACAAGGAACACCGGACAATCAAGGTGAACACTGGGTCAACGGTGTTGACACATCCCATTAGGAACTGCGTCGGCACCGGGTCCAGCTCACAATATGTGTGCTTCAGTCTCGAAGCCACCTCAATGACATCAGCCACCTCCACTGGTTTGAACTCCCCCCAACCAGGTGGAGTGCTCTGTTGACAATCCAGGTGACCACTGTTGGCCATAACACGGCTCACTGGTGGAATTCCTAGCCTGATGGTGGACACCCTGTCTGAGAAAAAACAAGCACACTCATTGCACAAGGCCTCAGAAATTGCTTTTTTCAGCTGTAGACAGGCTGGATGTAACAACCTGTCCATAGTCCAAAAAAGCATAGCTGGTCGGTTTCTCCTGGCAGCAATCTCCCTGGACAGGAACACTGCCTTCATATGGTTGATTGCCCCCCTGGTACATACTATAGTGTGCATGCAGGGCCAGTTTGTCAGCCTCCAACCTGA
Source organism: Neoceratodus forsteri (assembly GCA_016271365.2). Lineage (NCBI taxonomy): Eukaryota > Metazoa > Chordata > Ceratodontiformes > Ceratodontidae > Neoceratodus > Neoceratodus forsteri. The sequence goes on along the minus strand of CM057449.1, from coordinate 1,695,199,348 downwards.
TCCTCCACCAACAGTGCTCCAACCTCTGACCCTTGATCTTCAAAGCCTTGAGCTCCCCATCAAACCATGGGGACCTCAAGTGAGAAGATCTGGGTTGTACACAGACTGGTGCAAGGGAGATCGAGTGTCCCAGTCATCAATCTATTATAGGCGGCAACTGCTTCACCCACACCTCCCCTGCATGCACTGTCCACACTAGATACATATACTTCCGACAAAAAACCTTCAGGGGTCAAACCCCTCAACGGGCGGTAGCTCACCTACTCTGCAGGGGGAGGGATCTCGTAGGGAGCCCTGAGCAAGAAACCCACCGTGCAACGATCAAACCAAATAACCCAATCAGTCCTGAGACTCTCAATCTCGAGCCCCAGCGAGATGACCAGGTCCAACATGTGGCCACCCTGGTGGGTCATGGTAGTAACAGTTTGCGACAGGCCCAGAGAGTTCATCATCTGAAAGAAGTGATAATCCAACCTCGATGACTTGTCGTCAGCCCAAACATTGAAATCCCCCAGCACCAAACATCTGGGGGACTCCAACGTTTCACCGACCATGACGTCACCCACTTCCTGCAAGAACTCTCCTGCCATCCCAGGAGGATGGTAAATCAGGAGAATCCTGCAACCTGTGCCAGGACCCCTATGAATGGCCACACATTCGAAAGAACCCAGTGTTCTCACTGGGTGCACAGTGAAGCCTAGCTCAGCTCTAAAACAAATAGCCACTCCTCCACCCCTGTGTTCCACTCTGGGTCAGTGCACAACAGAATACCCAGGGGAGACGGCGGCCTCTAACACTGGCCCAGCATCATCCCCCAACCAGGTTTCCAAAATGCAAGACAGGTTGACCAAAGAAACAAGATCCGCAATAATTGCAGTCTTATTATTGATCAATCTGGCATTGCATAGCACCACCCTCAGGGGATTGGTGGACAGTGCAGTCCTTTTAGCTGCCTGCCCATTTTCTTTCTTGGGAACCCTGGGGACAGGTATTAAATACATTTGGCATCTCTCCAAACCCTGTCGAATCCCAAGGTACCTTCTGCACCCAACCACCTCTATCCTACCCCCCTCAACCATGCACGGGGTGCCCTGCCAGCTTCTGCCCAACTTTCTTCTTCCAATTCCCACCTCCTGGCAACAATGAGCTGTAGTACTAGATACCGGGAGGGCATACCACAATAGTCCGGCGGCGAGGTATGTAAGGGAAAAGTTTTTTTTCTGGTCAGTTTTGCAGAAGGAGCAGAGTTCAGTTAAAAAGAAAAGTTGTTTGTTTGTGGCACAGTGAGTGCGAGTGGGTTGTATATAGCTCAGCAAGAAAAGAGAAGCGGGCGGCCATTGGATGGAGTTTCCGTGGTGAGGCATTTTAAAGTGATGCGAAAAGCAAATCCCTCATAAATTAGGTACAGGGTGTTTTTTCCTATTTGTTGAGGAGAAGAATATTTTCTTACTGCTGGTATTTGTAAGTTGAGAGCGGGTGGGAGGACTGATGGCTGGCCAATGATGGTGGCAACTGCAGTGCTGTCAGGATCAGTAAATGAGTGGTTTCCCTGTCAACCTAAATATGATTACAAACCAGAAACAGCACTTTCTCTGGTATTGAACGTAAAGTAAGATAGACTGGGAAGCAAGTGCCAGTAAATGTTGGGTTGTTTGTGGTGATAATGGGGGGGGGGGGAGGTCTTGCTAAGCGAGGTGAACAAACATGGCAGTGATAGCAAGTTGAAAGTTCTTGTGGCCCAGTAATCTTCAGAACGGTATGAAGCAACAGAGACTGGACTAGTTATTTGTCAGTCTCTGTTGTCTCATACAGGACCAGGTGATTGGCAGTTTCAACCAATCAGAAACACAGATGCACTTTGCCCATTTTCTAAAGCAATATAAATCAACTGGAAAGAGTTCAGTAAAGAATAACAAAACTATTTTAAGGTTTAAATAAACCTGATTTTAGTAGATTAGTTACTTTGACTCTTATGTCACTTGAACAGATGAGAGTTAGGGGTGATTTCCTATTGATGTGAGCTGGTAGTATAGCCTAGAGGTTAAAGGAATGAAGTGTGAACGAGCTTGATACATCCAGCAGACCAGACCTGAGTTTGATTCTCACAACCTCCACTTGCATACTGTGTGACTCTGAACAAGTCACTTAACTGCCCAGTGCTCCCAGGTCACCCCTGAAAACAGGCACTTGTGCTAAGTGGGCCTTACTCGGTTACCAAAGACTAAAATTAATAAATGATTCCTACCTTTTTAATGAACTGGGATTACAGTTTAAAGAAGATAACATTGTTACTAGAGGCCATCATCTTCAATTGCAATGCCCCATATCCAATACCACCAAGAGGAGTTTTCATTTTTCACAAAGAATAGTAAAACTATGGAATGCTCTGTCACTCGAAATTATACTAAGTAAAAGCAAATTGATTTTCAAACAAGAGTTGTACGTATGGATTATGGGTAGTGGATCGAAGCCTTGTTATGGATTTTGGATAAGAGCATATATGGGCTTACGCTTCCTGCTCCCTTTTATTGCATCAGTATAAACCTCAGTATAATAACATAGTGAAATTAAAGTGTTATATTTGCCTGTTGTTCAGCTGCAGTGGAAATAACATTTCCAGCAAAGCTCATGTTATTTCCACTACAGCCTTGTCACAATGGCAAGACAGAACCCATGGTATAAATAGGACATTCATTAGAGCATCCAAGAATTAGGTTTTCATTCATTCTGGAATGTTGCTAACAATGCAATGTAGCACTCATGGATTCACTTTGCTCAGCCATTTGTTGCTGGGTAGCATTGTTGGCAAGATTCCAGACTGAATAAAAACCTTATTCCTGGATGCACTATGGAATATCTTCTATTTATACCATACCAGTGAGGATAAAAAGTGGCAAATATCTGTTGCCAATATGGGACACAGAATGAGAACGTCAGTGTTATTTTCCCTCTATCCTATAGTAACATTGTATGTGCAGAGTGCTATTGATTCCTATATTGCACACCCTTATTCAGTGAGATTGTGTTTAGATAGCATTGCTGTTGAAGGTAGTTACTAATCAAGCAAGACATCAGATTTTTAGTTATAACTATATAATAAAATGCTATAGTACACTGTAAGGAACAAGGTAATTAAATTCAGCAATAATACACCAGTAGTTAGAGATTCACAGCAAGTATACAGTTATCCCAGCCCAACCTATATTCTTGGGTGCATTATTGCTATTATATAATGGCTCTTATTTATTAATATTATGGGGACACAAATCAGCACATATAGATGGTTATTAGGCAGAGAACAAATGGTGAGCATCTCTTTTATGTGTATTGACATATTTTTTATAGTATTAGTCATGCAGTTTTATTTTTTAATTGAATTAATTTGAGGAAACACGCCCCATGTGAAAGCATTGCATCATGGGTATGCAAATACTCAACTGTCTTTCATCACTGTAGTGTGTTATACAAGAGCAGGCAATTGGGTATGTGCATACCCATGATGTAGTGCAGTCATATATGGTGTGTTTCCTCATACAAAAATAAAACTGTAAAACTGATACTGTAAAATAGATGTTTCCACACTATAAAGGGGATGTTCTGACACTTGTTCTCTGCCTAACTATGAAATGTTTTAGCCATGACAAAAATGTTTGCCCTCCACAATATAAGTAAATAAGGCTTTTATATGAAATTAAACTTTTGGTTTCATTCTGTAATTGCAAAGCTTTAAATTCCCTTGCTAAAAAAAAAAAAAAAAAAGAAGCTGTTGTTTGATATTTAGGCTAGTCTGGTATATGGTTATTTGTATGTTTGAATTTGATACTGTGAGGGTTGTGCTTAAATAACTTTCCTGTAACAAGCACACACTGACCAGAGTCCTGGTAATTTTCTTACTATTGTATAATTAAGCAAAATAACAAAACTGAGTGTGGAATAATATAGATATCATCATACCTCAGGTGTGTTGTGAGGCACAAAGTCTGCAGGCTGAGTGCCTCATGCACCTGAGAAATGATGATATACCAAATCCTGGCGTGTATTATTGCTATTATGAATACTTTTACTGTTAAAAGTAAGAAAAAGAGGTTTTTAAAAATATTTTAATAATATATTTCATAATTTGTAGTTATACACCAAAACAAAATAGTCCTTTCACTTTTTGCTGTGGGTAGGTGCTGTTGTAGTGTCTGTATACTGTGGTAAGGAAAGGAACCAGGCTGAGTAGGTGTAGCAGAGTGACTTTTTTTAACAATTTCTGGCTTCTTGGGGGTTGGGGATGAGAGTTTCTAAGTGGAAAGAGTGGCCAGAAAAAAATGAAGGATTTATATTTTGGAATGCAGCTGGAGCCAGACGAGCAGCAAAAACATTTGAGTTGCAGGGACCAAGACTTCTGGTACTTTGAAATGATCGGTAAGTCACCTAGTCCTGCAGTTCCAGCTTGGGAGCAGAAATTTCATTAATATGTGTGCCTGATGTGTTTATCCAAGCAACATTTACAAAGTTACTTTTCAAATTGCCCTTGCGTGTGACTTTACAGTGAAATGGGTGGCTGAGCATGTGCCTACTGACGGTGACATAGTGAGCCTATGAAGTAGTGTGCAGTGGCTGTCTGTAGATGAAATTGTGATTTTTCTTTTGTCTTTTTAAGACCGGACATGGGTGAGAAGTGGCATGAAGCCCAGTTTGTTTTTCTTAATCAGGTTTGGGTTGTGCGCTATTCATTTGGTGGTCTTTAGCAGGGTGACAGAGTAATTTTGGCTGTCTGGAGGAGTGACTTGCTCCGGATTGTGACACATGAGGAACACTGCACTGAGAGTGAGGAGGCTGGTGGCCAGAGGTTTTTTGAAGCCGTCAGTATGTAGCCCAATATCATCACAGCTTCAAAGACCTCTTGGCCAATCAACTTCTTCGATTCTCAACACTGGTTCATAATTGCAATTAAGCCCTTTTGTCATGCAGTATTTTGTGATTTCACTTACTGTTAGGGTAATATATACTGTAGGTGTGTGTATGTGTGTATATATATATATATATATATATAGATAGCTGCACAGTAGTGCAGTTATAGTTAGGGTTGCCTGAATCTTCTGTGTTAAACCCAAACTGTTGCACTTTAATAACTTTGCAACTATGTGATGGATTTGCCTGACATTTTGCACATACTGTCAGGTACCATAGATCCCTGGATCTGGCAAGTTTTGTTCCAGTCGGATGTGCAGTTGTGGAGCTGTGGAATGCCAAATAACATGCAAAAATGTACTTTTTTGCTAATTCTTTGCTCAGGGCTACAGCCCAAATGGTTTGTTTGTCTGCTTTGAAATTGTCAGGGAATATGCAGTCTGGGTCATTGATTTGACTTTTGAAGATTTGGTGAAAACATTTTAATCCATTTAAAAGTTATTCAAATTTAAGTTTTCCCATTATAGTCAATTGGAAAAAAATAACTGTGCCTCTCGAAAGCTGCTGCCAGTACATTTTACTGTTGCAAATACCCTCAGTAGTGTCATGCCACTGACATCTTGTTTTCAGTTAGCAGGGGAGAAAAACAGCTGTAGTTCAAATTTGACTGCCCCTAGGTAAACACTGACATTTGTGTTTACCTAATTGGTGCCTGAAGAACACAATGCTGGCATCAGAATTGTAAAATTCAGCCTGGAAATATGTTTTCCAGCATTGGGCCCCCAGTACTGTCACAAATTGTGAAAGAACGGATGTGACACTTCCGCAATTTGCAACACTTTTACACCTGTTCTTTTGCAAATTTTGTGAAAGTGTCACAATTTGAGGCACTACTGAACCAAAAACCTAAATTTTTGTCACCTCACTGCTACTAAACAGTTAAGCTTTTGGGATGAAAGTTGCAGAGTGGCAAGCCCTTGCCCTACAGATGTGCCTTTTGCTGATTTGGTGAAACAATTTACACCGGTTCCATAGTTATGGTGTTCCGAAGTTGAGAAATTACCTATAAGATAACATTGCAGCACATGTGGTGTCTTTCGGCACCTGTATCTCGAAAAGGATTCGATATACAGAGTTTTTGCTCTGGAAAGCTTAGTCCACCTTGAACTAAGCATGCATGGAGCTTTCCAAGTCACGACTACAACTGCAGTGGAATCATAGTTGTTATGGTTACTGAGATACTGACAAATTAGTGTTATAAGGATTCCTTTTCATGACTATGGCTGTGGTATGTCTTTGTAGTTATGTATAAGTGGGAGTGCAGGGCCAGAGGGCCCATGCTCACACATATACTGTACATACCATTATGCAAAAATGGACAGCGTGCTGGGCCCTGTGCTCCCACAGTCACATACCAATTACTAGTTACTTTACACTTTCCCAGAAAGAAGGGAAATTCATTGCAAACAACTCCATTAATGCATCAGTTAGGGTTGATAGTACAGCAACAAAAGTTTGGAAATTTGATGTTAGGGTTCCCACCACTACCAGCCCCCTCCACACACCAACAGGCATCGGGGTGTGCCATGGGGTTGTCAGGCCTAACTCTCACCACATTCTTCTATACTATACCACGTCAGTTTGTTTACACATGGAATGGGGTGATGACCCCATGGCACACCGTGATACCTGTTGGTATGTGAAGAGGGGGTGGTAGGGGTGGGAACCTTAACATCGAATTTCCAAACTTTTGTCACTGTACTGTCAACCCTAAGTGATGCATTAATGGAGTTTTTTGTAATGAATATATATATACATATATATTTTTTTTTTTTTAATGCAAAAAATATGTTAATGCAGACATGAGGGTTGTACCTACCGGGTCCCAGTAATACTGCAGTAGGAATGAGCGAGAGCGTGCAAGACCATGAAAGGCAGTATGTGTGGTAGTGCACCCTCTCACTCTCCCAGGCAGAGCATAAGACCTCTGCTGGGACAGGGGTCAGCCGAGCAGCTGCCATGGCTCCACAGGATGAGCCACTGGCAGCAAGGGAGACAAGCAGTGTGTTTAGGACCAGGTTTCAATTCTCAGTCCCAGATGCATGAAATTTTACATTTTTCGCACTTTGTGTGATTTTTACTGTAACCCCCCCACCGTTATATATTTTAGTGGGGGAGTTTGGGGGGCACAGCCCACCATAACAGGTGTTGTGGTGAAACAAGATTTATGCAGCTGACAATGTATTGTGCTGCACTGGCAGCATGGTATATTGCTGAGGCATAATGTCTTGCAACATTATGACCCTATGCCAGGGTTGTAGAATGCAAAGCCCACAAATCAAGGAAATGAACAAATATTAGGGTTTTGGGTCTTTGTAGTCTTGGCAAATCAGTGGTGGGATCATCCTTGGAGTTGTCAACCTAATGCCCACCCACCAACCCATAGGCTCCTATCTGAAGCGCAAGGTACAGCTCCAAGCAATGCCCTGTGTCTTGCCACATGTTGCTGACAGAATTTGTCAGTCATTTTCATGTAGGGCTCGCCATGAAGAAAATAAATCATGTCATGTCTGACCTTGTTTGCTCAGGGATGGGAGTGGACATTAGGGCTGACAACCCCAAGGAAGACCCCACCACTGATTCACCTAGATTTTGGAGACCCAAAACCCTATTATTTTTTTCATTTCCCTACTTTGTGCTCTTTGTGTTCTTCAACTCTAATGTTTGTATTATGGTAATGTTGTATTTCCTTCTTTCTGGTAGTAGAATTGTATATGAAAAGAAATAATTAGAATAGTGGAGATGGCACTGACACAGTGCATGGGTCCATCAGGCCTCAAAATGCACATCAATTCCTTATAAGCAAAGGCTCCCTGGTCCATCACAAGGTGTCATCTGTGTGCCAGAACACTGCCCTGTCCCTCCCTAGGCTGGGATCAATACTGCACACCGCAGCACCTTCCCCCTGCTCTCTGCCCATTCGGACAGCTCACTGAGCTTGCATCCGCACTCAGGTGACTAGCATGGGAAGGTAACATGGCCCCCACTGGGCCAATGGCCATCCCTGAAAACAACATTACTTCACAAAATTTGTAGTGACATTTTGACCCCAAAATTTCAACATAGTCTTTTTATGAACCCCCCCCTTTCTGAACATGGCAAGTGACACTTATAAAATACTGGCAGAAACACCATTTTGCATCACATGTGTGAAAACACATTTTCACCAGGATTTGAAAAATGACATCTGTGTTGAAAATTTGATGTTAAAATACTGAAAATTACCGAAATTATGAGCGAGCATTAAAAAATGACAATGTAACTTCATTACTTCATTGCTTTTTTAATATTTTGGCCCCAAATTTTCAATATAGTCTTCTTATGACCCCACCTCTTGAACCCATAGATGAAACTTTTCAAATCCCAGCTGAATTTTTATTTGAGTCACAAGTGTGAAAACACATTTTGGCCAGGATTTGAAAAATGACACCTGTCTTGTTCATGAGGAGGTGCAAAAAAAAAATGGCTATGTTGAAAATGTACAGTCTTCTTATAACCCCACCTCATGAATCCAGTAGGTGACAATTTTCAAATCCAACCAAAAATGTTATTTTACAAAGCAACTGCAAAATCACATTATGGGACAGATGTGAAAAATGTCACCTACCCTGTTCACGAGGTGGGGGTCCCAAAAAGGCCATGTTGAAAATTTAGGAGAAAATTATTAAAAAATGAAAAAACTATGAGTAAAAGTTCAAAATGCATTGAACTACATTAACCAGTGCTTACCTAATTTCCTCAATTCCAAGTCTGGCATTGAAAGGTGAATATGTGTCTCCAGTCCAGAGAGGATTATGGTGTTGGATCAAATTTAGGTGTGTGGGGAGGGTGGAGGAGAGGTGGGTGCTGAGTGGAGGGTCGGGGAGAGGACAGCAGTCCATCAGACAACGATGGACTGCTTTCTTTATTACAGGTTAAAAAGAAAGAAAAATATGTCAAGTTTATGTTTTGTTATAACAGATACTGACCCCGGGGATTGGGCACTGCAGATCTGGCTTGATGTTTGGCGGCACTCCCGGTGGTCACCCTGGTGTTGCAAACTGTTGGGTTGGGCAGGGGTGGTCTGAGCCAAGACCATTAATTGGGCACCCTGGTGTTGGGATGTTGGAGTGGTATCAATCAATCAATCAAATTCATTATTTAACCAGGCGAACACCATTGTGCAAGCTCATTTACAAGGTGGACCTGCATTACACAAGTCAAGTAACAATGCATTTATATACAGACAAATAGACAGTTGATGCAAGAGTACAACAGTACAGGAAGGCCTGGAATAGACAGGATAAGTAAAAATACATTTGGGTTCAGGTAAAAGACAGTCGTTAAGGGTATACATAACAATAGGGTAGCGAGTAAGTAAAAATTTATACCAGATACAACAACATACATGGTTTAGTATTCCTGTAAGGTAAAGGCATTATAGTCCAGCGAAGAGATTAGTTGAAGTGGATGCTACAAGCAAAGAGACATACATAGTCAGTTTTAAAAGACCCAGTCGTATCAAGGGGGAGACATGTGTTGGGAGAAGTGGGCAGCCAGTGGGGGGGAGTCTGGAACTGGGATTATACTAGGAGTGAAGGAATGAGATGCTGTGGGTATACAAGGAATAGGTGGGTAAGGGAGGGTGAGATTTAGGGTGGTAGATAAGTAGGTGGCTCAGGGACAAGTTATGCACTGATACAAGAAGGAAGGGGGATGAGAAAAGCAGGGAGAATGTGGAAGGGGGTGTAAGTAAGCTAGGATCATTGGAAGCAGTTGCAGGCTTCTGTAATGTATTTTGAGTATAAGGTCTTAAACATAGTGAGACTAACAGGAGTCCTCAGTTTCAGTGATTTCTGTACCACATTCCAGAGCTAGGATCATTGGAAGCAGTTGCAGGCTTCTGTAATGTATTTTGAGTATAAGGACTTAAACACAGTAATATTAACAGGAGTCCTCAGTTTCAGTGATTTCTGAAGCACATTCCAGAGTGACGGTAGAACGAATCCTATGGCAGCTCTCCCAAAACGCGTTAGGGCTTTGGGCACTTTCAGAGAAATCAGTGAACAGCTTCTTAGGGCATAGGTTCCAGGCATATTGAGAGTCAGGCAATCAACAATGTATTGCGGAAGTTTGCCAGTGATAGCTCTGTATGTCCAGAGAGCTGCATTTTTATTTCATCTGTAGTGTAGGGAGGTCCAACCTGCGGCCGCATATAAAGAGCAGTGATGGCGGAGAAGGGGAGACCAGTGATGAAGCGCAGGGCTCTGTGTTAAAGTATGTCCAATTTACCGAGGTATGAAGTAGCACATTGGCTGTATATAAAGTCGGTGTAATCAATTAGGGAAAGGAACATAGACTGAACTAGCTGTCTCTTGGCCTCTGTAGTTAGTGGGTGGTTTAACCTGAAGAAGACCTAGTCTCTGCCTCAGTTTTTTTAACAAATCCTCCAGGTGGTCTGCAAAGGAGAGTTTGAAGTCTAGTCAGACCCCCAGGTATTTGAATTTCAGCACAAATTTCAGGGTTTCTCCTAGGAGGGTGGTGATGGGGGGTAGAGCAGGGTAGGCTGCATGGTTAATAGGTGAAAATAGCATTGCCTTTGTCTTTTTGGCATTAAGTAGCAATTTTTTACTAAGGAGCTGGTATTAAAGTATGTTGAAGTCAGCTTGTAGGTCGCTACAGGCAGTTTCAGGAGTTGTACAGCTTAGTTAGACCACTGTATCATCTGCGAACAGATGAATTTTCATCTCATTGATGCCTGAGTCTAAATTGTTGATGTAGATGGCAAATAGGAGTGGCCCCAGGATGGATCCCTGCGGGATGCCTCTTTTTTAACAGATTTGAGGGGGAGACTTCACCTTCGGCCTTGACCTGTTGGTGCCTATCAGAAAGGTAGTTGTGGAACCAACGCAAGGAGGTAGAATCTAGATCAATAGCTTTTAATGAAAAAAGAAGGAGGCTGTGGTCGACAGTGTCAAAGGCCTCACTTAGGTCTAGAAAAATGGCACAGACAAATTTTTTGTTCTCTAACTCGCGCTGCCGGTCATTTGTCACCGTGGCCAGGGCCGTGATTGTACTATGTTCAGTTCTGAAACCAGATTGCATTGGGTTCAGCAGGTTAGTATCATCTATGATAGATTTCAGCTGGGCAGTCACGATTTTTTTCCAGAAGTTTTGATAGTACCGGGAGAAGGTAGATGGGCCTGTAGTTGTTTAGATCACACGGGTCTCCAGATTTAAACAACGGAATAACATGTGCGGTCTTCCACAGTTTGGGGAGGGTCCCTTGAGAAAGGGACAAGTTAAATAGATGTGTAGTAGGTACGGCCAAGACATGATAGGCAATCTTTAGGTAGTATGGATCGAAGGTGTCAGTGCCAGCACTTTTTCTGGTGTCCAACTGGAGGAGGAGATCTTCTACCTCTTTTAGTGAGGCAGGAGAGAATGAAAAGACTGCATCGGAGGGACTAGATTCTGAAGGTTGCATGGTAAACTGGGAGTGTAGGTTGCATGCAGGTGAACTATTAAAAGCTAGCCCTGCAGTAGCAAAATGATTGTTGAAGGCTTGTAGTATCTCTTTATTGTTGTTGATAGTTACATTGTCAGAAATAATTTTTGAGGGGAGAGTGTTTCCTGTGGTATTACCAGAAAGTTCTTTGATTGCGGACCAGAACTTGGTAGGGCAGTTGGAGGCAGTGTCGAGTTCAGAGCAATAGAAGTTGGACTTGGTTTCCCGAATTAGCTTTGTACAGTGGTTTCTGGCTGTTCTGAAAAGATGCCAGTCTTCGGCTTTGTGGGGTTTGCGTGCTAGCTTCCAGAGCTTGTCTATTTTTAATAGTGCTGCCTTGATGTCGGCTGTAAACCAACGGCACTTTCTAGCCTTTATGCAGGTTTTGACTAAGGATGCGTGGGTGTTAAGAGTGCTGGATACAATTTCATGGAAAATGGCATACGCTGTTTCTACTGATTTGGCTAAATAAAAGGTCTGCCAAATCAGGGAGGCTTTCAGGTCATTGATATATGCAAGCGGGTCAAAATTCCATTTTGATCTTTTGGTAGAGAACTTTGCTGAGGCTGTTAGTTTAAGGACTGCTCTTATGCCAGCAATAAAACAATGGTCACTAACATCGGCAGAAAAGATCCCAGCATGGGAGAAGAAATGGGGTTTGATTACTAGAAGTACATCTAATAGTGTACTTTTCGAAGTTTTTTTCTTATTGATATGAGTAGATTCATTAATAAGTAGAGTGAGCCCATGAGAGTCACAGAAGGATTTAAGTGGAAGAGATGCGCTTGATAGCCAGTCATAGTTAAGGTCCCCTAGTATAATTGTTTCCATTGTGTCGGTACTCATAGTAGATGATAGGTGGGACAGGAGCTGTGACCCCAAGGACGGGGTTCTATAACATCCTATGACATGGAAGGCCATTGATGTAGATATTTTGATTTTTAAGGACAGGCATTCAAAGGCATTGGCAATTGATGTAGTGTTGAGGGTAGCGACCGTAAACTTGTCCTTAACATAGATGGCTACACCACCACCTCTGGTTAGTCTATTGGCTCTGAATAACAGATGGTTGGGGATATTGACCTCTTTGTCTGGCGTGGATGGATGAAGCCAGGATTCAGATATGACAAGTACATCTGGCTCCTTGTGGATAGCCCGAGGCTGTATTGAGGTGAGTTTCTTTAAGAAGCTACACACATTAACATTCATAAAGTTGATACCTTTGTACTTCATGACTTCAGACGGTGAAGGAATTGCTTGTATAGGACCAGGGTTAAGTTTAACATTACCTGAGCATAGCAAGAGGAGGAGTACAACTTTTCTCAGGGCAACAAGTGGTAATTTGGAAGAACTAAACCTTCGTTGGCTAGTGGAAGTATTGGCGTAGGAATGCAAGGACCTATTCTTTGTACCGTTCAGTCCTAGTGATACACATGCTAAGACCCTAGCTGTATGACACCAGTAGATGCAGGTACTAGGCTGAGTAGGTAACATTCCTTGGGTAGATAATGAGATGCCGGTGGCTGTCCAAGAGGGAGACTCAGCTGAAAGTGGGTACGTGGGGTTAATTGTAATGGGGGCACAGAACCAGCACTGGGGGTGGGCACCCTGATGTCAGAATACACTATTTAGCTGATACTGGTGATTAGGCACCCCACTATCTAGTTTAAAAAAAAGATAGGCTGCTAATGTGGCTAATGATCACCAAAGGGCCAGCAATCAAGTAACTCACGCATAACCCCATTCAGCAGGGGTGGGGTTATACACTGACTAACACTACAGAAGGAAATACGGACACCGTTTGCACCATCTGAAAGGCCCTGCCCGTTAAAATACAAATGCATTCTCATAAAAGGACCAGATTAAGAAATGTACTGTAGTTGTAAAAATTCAGTTATCCTTGGAGCACTTATTTTTCTAATCACACATGCTCAGAAACGGAAGTCCTTTTCTTTAATATTTCAAAAACTACTGAAGTCTAGGAGACGCAAAACTACAAACACACACATGCTTGGGCAAACTCTGTCAAACCTACAAGTTTCAAGTTTGAAATCACCCTATTTTTTAGTTATAGATGAGCAGAACATGGCATAATTATAGTCTTTTTTGTGTTTATTGCACCTTTGTAACTTTGCTGCTGGTTAACCAATTGCAACAACATGTTCAGGATCCAGAGATTGAGAGGTTATTTAACAAAATTGCATGACATTTTGCCTGAGCTGTCAGGGTGCAATGTTCTTCAGATCTGGCAAGTTTTGTGATGGCCTCTTATCTGGATTCTAATCCAGAGAGTTAAACACACTTTTAAAAAAAATACTTAGCCATTTTTTTCTTACATCAAGACCACAAACGGTTTGGAATTGTATTCCAAAATGTTCTGGGTAGTAGTGACTCAGTCCAAGGTGGTACCTTTTGAAGATTTAATTAAAAACTATTCATAAGTTTCTGAGTTATAAGGTTTTAAACATTTTGCTTCTGAGCATGCGCACTAGACTTTCCAAGATACTTAGGGCCCCATATTCAGAGCCGATCGAATGTGCACACATAACGTTGCGCCGGCCAGCTCTGTTAAGATATTCAAACAGAATGTGCAACCTGAACAGACTGCACAATCTGTTTGAATATAGGACCCTGGATGTGCAGTGCACAACAGGCAGCTGCTATGTATGGTGCAGTACATCTGGGGTGCAGGGCTGAAGACCACCCATTGAGGAATGAGTGGTGCATACATGGATGCGCCGTGTCCCCCCCGGGTGATATTCAGTCCAAACATGGAAAATGAGCCCACTGGGCATGCATGGTGCAAAAGGGCCTTATGTATGCCCATTATGGGCTCATTAGCATGGCTGCAGTGGGCAGAATGCATCAGGCCATCCCCCCCACCTCCCAAGCACCGATCACCTGTAGTAGAAATACAGGAAATATCACTGGTGGTCCAGTGGACCATGACAGCCCCTATCACCATTAAAGTATACTGGCATCCCCCTTCCCATACCCCAATCACCCATAACTAGTACTAAAACACAAACTCCCTTTTTCCAAAGTGTAGTGTCCCCCTCCCATGCCCCGATCACCTGTAAATAAGAATAAAACACAAGCTCCCCTTTTTCATAGTGTGGTAGCCCCCCTCCAATGCCCCATTCACCCATAAAATACTGTCAACCCCCATCCCTGAGCCCTGACACTGTTGCATATGTGTCAACCCCCTTCCCTGAGCCCCAATATTGCTACATATATGTAAATCCTCCTCCCGAGCCGCAACACTGTTTATAAAGATGACACCCCCAAGCCCTGAACCATAGAACCTCACAACAGCTCCCACCTCTGGTAGTCAGAAGGCCCCAGACCCTGTTAGGCATTGTTCCACCACCCTGCCCCTTACCTGACAAGAGCCAGTGACTGGTAGAGCCCACCTTACCCTGCCACAGCCAACTGCCGACTGATCATAATCAGAGCATGTATAGTAACTAGTACACACTCATTGGTTGCATTGGTGTGCCGACCCCCAGCATCTGCTAGGGGCCAGGCTAACACTGACCTCTGATCCCCTTCCCTCCCCGGAGGAGGAGAGCAGTCACTGGGAGACTTGATCCTTCTCTCCCCTGGCCAACCTCCAATGCCCCATGGTCACTCCTGATCCTTGGTTGTCAGCGTGGCAGCAGGTGAGGCTTAGTATCTCAGCCCTCCACACCACTGGGCCAGGAGAAAATGGTGTGGGTTTAAAAGAAAATACCTGAACCTAGCTAAATGGGACCTGTTAGCTAGATCCTGGTGTGTTTTTTTTTTTAAATGCCAGAAATATCTTTACTGTGCACCCCAAAATCTAAAGTACCCAGCGTAGCAAGAGGAGCCTTTCTTTTACCCATGTTCTCTGAATGAGAACAGCAGGATGATGTTGACTTCTGCATCCACAAGTGCACTCCTGCTGTGGGATGCAGTGAGAGAAGTGAGCTGCTGATCCCTAGTTCTGTCTGTCTCCATCTGTCTAATCTATCTGTATGTCTATCTGTCTATCTATCTGTTTTATTTAGTGGACTGGGGTGCCTACCCTTAGTACGGTTTGTTCCCCCCCTTCCCTCCAGGTGTCCTGTCACCCCTTTCCAATCTTATTTTTTACTGCTAAACTGGATCCCCCTTCTCTCCAGGTCACCTGACTCTATTTCTCTTCAGTGCTCTGACACTGGGGTGCCCAATCCCAGTGTCAGAGATTAAACCTGAACTAATGAAAAACCATCTCTTGGTGACTTTTGTTACCTGCAAAAACAGAAAACGGTCCCTCACTGATTGGACCCCAACACACCCCAACCTCCCACTCAGTACTCACCACCAGACACCCCCACACACACATTCTCACTGACCTGAACAGGTCCCAGGGTGAAGACCCACTCTCTGACTGAAGACACGTCTTGCTGCTGGAACCAGCGACTGCAATATGAGAAACTAAGGTAAGTGCAGTCCAATGTATTTCAATGGGGGTTTCAACACTGGTACATAACTTTGCCATTTTTGCATATTTTGAGCCCACATTTTCAATGTAGCCTTTTTAGGATCCCACCTTATGAACAAGGGTGGTAGAATTATGCAAATCTGTCCAGAAAAGCATTTTTGCAGTTACTTGGTGAAATCCCCTTTCAGGTACAATTTGAAAATGTTCACCACCCTTTTATTATTTATTTATGTATTTATTTAGATCTAAGGAGTACAGGTTCAGCATCAAGAATAGAAAAATAAACATGGTTTATACAGGTAACAAATTGAGAAATACAAAAGATTAGATAATAACAATTAGAATGCAGAATGCAAGAGAGGAAGGTAGGTGGAGAAAGAGTAGAGTAAGGAATCAGTGGGAGGGATCAAGGCAGGGAGAGTAAAACTTGATATGATAAAAGAAGAACAAGGGGGCAGGGCAGGAGGAAAGAAAGAGTGTAGAGACAGTGGAAGCAGCTAAGTCAGCCTTTTCCTGTATAATGGGTAGGAGGGGGGAGATTAAGGGGGAGAGGGAGGACAGACATAGGGCAAGCAGATAAGGAGGCACTAACTAGTGGGAGGGGGAGTCACCTAGGAAGGAGGAGGGGAGGATGGGATTGTCACTAACAGTAGACAGGAGGAGCTGGGGATGTAACAGAGGTCAGGTAAGCAGGTCTGGAGGGAGTTTGGGTCAGCAGTTGCACTTGTTGTTAGTAGCCTTCAGATGAGCCCTAACGTTAGGCTTGAACATTGTTCATGAGGTGGAATCAGAAGAATGCAATGTTGAAAATGTCGGGTCAAAATATTAAAAAATGGCAAAGTTATGAGTATGTTAAAGTTTTGCAATGCTTGCTCATAATTTTGGTAATTTAAAATATTTTGACCTCAAATTTTCAACATAGCCCCTTTTTGATATCACCTCATGAATGTGAACGCCATTACTTTTCAAATCTAGGCCAAAATGTTTTTCTGTACCTGTGGCAGGGAATGACATTGTCACTCGATGAAATCACCTTTCTAGTGGGTTTTGAACATTTTCTGCACCTCTGTTCATGAGGTGAGGTCATAAGAAGGCTATGTTGAAAATGTGGGCTAAAAATATTACAAAACCACAAAGTTATTAGTGCACATTGAAAATTTGAGACACACGCTCATAACTTCAGTAATTTTAAATATTTTCATTTCAAATCGACATCATAGCCATTTTTTTTATATCACCTCATGAACACAATTATCATTTTTCAAAACCTAGCCAAAATATGTTTTCACACCTGTGCCACAAAATGAAGTTTTGGCTGAAATTTGAACATTTTCACCTACCGGCTTCTAGATGTGGGTTCATATCAAGGCTATGTTGAAAATTTGGTGCCAAAATATGATGAAACAACACAGTTATGAAGGTGCATTGAAATTTTCCTATGCACTTTCATAACTCTGGTAATTTTTGACATCCAACCCTGCATAGAAGGGAAGGGTTTGCAGAGCCTTGCAGTTCCATAGGCGGATGGAGTCTTCCCTTGGCATCCAAACCAAATGGCCGTGAATGTGTGCATCTGTTCATGCATGTCCCAAAGGGATCTGCGTGAATGAGGATACAGTTCCATGGTCTCAAAGAGAACCTTAACTCCCCACCAACCAATCAGCAAAAGGAAAAAACATTAGGGTTTAGGGACACCATAGTTCTGGTGAATCAGTGGTGGGGTCCTCCTTGTGGTTAATGAAGTTGGGGGGGAGGCATGATGAATCTAGAGTGCATTCTGATCTTAAATTATTATATTATTTTGCAATTAAAACAAAGGAATCCTAGAAAAATGTGATCAGCAAAATATTTTTTTGGTTTGTGAAAAGATTAGGTCCTGGCCAGTGGTACAACAGGGAACTCAGTGTCCTGCTAGAGTATGTGGACCTGACCCCTCACCCCAGTCCATTAAAGACTGAGATGCACTGCAGTAGTTGCACATGGTGAATGATGCCCATTAAACTGTTGCAACCACTGTACTTTCACTAAAGATAATACAATTTCATTGAACCAATATACGCACACTACAATCAACATATACACACCGAGGCAAGCTGCGTCATGTGCATGAGGGAGGCACAAAAGCTTTCTGCATATTTAACTTAAAGGGTACCTAAACAAGCAGTTTTTTAAAACTGGAAACTCCAAAATCTGGCTTCATAGTGAGGTAAAGTAAAGGCTGCTGTATACATGTATGCCAAAACTGCATTTATGTAAATAACATAAATGCAGTTTCATAGCTTTTGAAAAATGTAAACATCAGCCTGTCACTTTCAAAAAAAACAGCCTTGGCTTCTCCCTAAGATGTCTGCCAAGTGTGTTAAGTGATGATTCATGATGACATCATCAAAGCCAGAGCCAGAGATCCACATATATTTCTATAGTGCTAACTAGTTCTTCTTTCCCTCTTTATTTTGAATTGTTGTACCAGAATGATCAACACCATGTATTACCTCATGGATTATTTTGATCAGTACACATGTGAGGCTATGATTTTGTTCATTTTATTTACTTTAAATTGCAGAAAATGTTTTGCAATCCAGCTGACTTTTTCTTTGACAAACTGCATTACAGTACACCACTTCAAATACCTGATGATCTAGTGGTTATATGATGAACTGAATTTTGTTTTTTTTGTTAACCAGGAGAGACACACTAAGCTGAAAGCTTCTTTACAGGTGGGGCCTGGGAGCACAAGGAAGTTTAGTGACTTGCTCAGGGTCGCACAGCAAAGTACCAGTCTTGTTCATTTCCAAAGCTCATGCTCTCTTGTTAATCCACAAATAAGGCTTTCTTTTTCCTTGTGAACCCCCTGCACCTAGCATGCCTTCTGTTGAACACCACGGCATCCATACCCTGCCCTTAGTACTGCCTGGGGCCGCATTTGAGCTTGCGGTCTCATGAAGAGAATTATTACACCTCAGATTGTAATCTTGTACCTTAGAGAGTTGCGCACACCTGTACTTGTACTCGTCATCAGCTAGCACTATAAAACTGCCTCCCAAATCACTCTCCAGTTCACATTCTCAATGTTTGACTTCTGCTTCCTCGGTAAACATTGAGTGGATCACCACCCTTCTGCACAGTGATGATAGTATGCACAGTTCCCTGTCGTGTTTTTTCCTCACCTCATTAACCAACAACTTGGTCTTCCTGGAGGGCCAAGCAATACGCATTATGACCCACCACAAAAACTGCTGTTCATGCCCTCATAAGGGCTGCACTTACAATGGATATCAATATTATTAGCAGGAGAGGCATCCTAATACCATAAGCAAATCAACCTGACTTCCAGTGTCAGTCTACTCCTTTACCTGTGATCTGCAGAACCTCGCAGGACAGTTACCAGCAATTCTTCTCCAGTACTTTTCTGTGCCCTACTCCACAATGTGAGTTAGCTGGTTACCACCCTTCCAAATCTGGAATGAGCTATATACAACTC
This sequence comes from Neoceratodus forsteri, assembly GCA_016271365.2. Taxonomy (NCBI): domain Eukaryota; kingdom Metazoa; phylum Chordata; order Ceratodontiformes; family Ceratodontidae; genus Neoceratodus; species Neoceratodus forsteri. Next base: position 1,695,179,974 of record CM057449.1, on the reverse strand, counting down.
CCTCCATACTATCCTAACAAATGTCAACATCCCCCCCACCCGAGGGTAATTTCCCTACACTGAAGTCAAGTAACAGTTTAGGTGCAGCCCTGCCACTCTGAGTATTTGTCATTGTTGGCTACTCTCATCCACAGTCAGGTAGTGATCATGATGCTGGCAGCTCCACATTTCAGATCTCACAGTGATCTGCTCAGCATCCACTTTCATGTCTTCAACTAACCTGAATATAGCTGTACTCTGCTGGAATGTCCTCTTCAGTTTCTCTCTGGTATTCAGTCTTCTCACCTGCTCCCCCACACCATAAACTGGTAAGTTCACTACCCATCCACATCATGAATGTGGTTAGTACAGTCTCCCATGTTACAGTTACATATTAATACTAAACATGATCTTCTGGAAAGCCAGGCTGATAGCAGCATGGCACAAGTGGAAAAATAGGCTTTCCTAGCCATATAAGATCTAAGCCACCTATGATTAGGCACTGTTAAATGACGTGCATAATGATGTGCACACCTATCATTTAATAGTGCCTAATCAAAGGTAGCCTAGATCTTGTAAGGATAGGAAAGCCCATCATTCCCCTTGTTCCCTGTTGCTACGAGCCTGACATACTGCAAAGACATGTTTATATTTGATATGTCAAAATAAGACTGGGACTGTACTACATGCATACACGATGCAGAGGGGTGATGAGCTCACCCGTTTCTGGTGTGAGGAGGACTAGCGAAGAATGAATACCAGAGGGGGACTGAGAAGGCCACTCTTACAAGGTACTGCTATATTCAGGGAAGGGGAAAACAGAAAGATAGATATATGAGCAGATAATTGTGAGAAATAAGATGTGTGGCTGCCAGCACCTTGATCACTACCTGACCCCGTTGTCCTGGCCAACATGCCCCTTTACATAAAACCAGTTCATGCAATTGTCCAAAGCTGTATGTGGCTATTAATACATGGAACAACTGCCACTTCATGTTCAGTCACTTCACTACCAGTCTAGTACTACTTGTAAAGCACTTTGGGATACAATGTGTATGAAAAGCACTATATAAATGATGATTCTTATTATTATTATTTCCCATGGAAAAAGAAGACAAGACAAGCATATATTTGAGTTTCAAGAAAGTATGAACTCTAACATTGGACTGCACAAGAACTTTGCTACAAAAATGTGGTGGCTCTAGGGGGTGGTGAAGGGTGTGGCTGCAACCCCCCCACCACATATAGTGACATACTTGCTTGTTGCTGCTGCTGCAATTCACTTTGTTGAAGAACTCTGATTTATTGATTGTACAAATGTTTACATTCAAACTATGGATTACATTTGTAGGGTCTGTCAAAAACATACTAGAAAAGAATAATAGCAGAAAATATAAAGGTTTAATAGAAATGTTAAAAAGTGCATATTAAGCATGCCCACCTCCCCAGCACCCCCACTGCAGCATTCTGGATCCACCATTACCACTAGACCATGAGGTTATTCAAGATTTGTCCTGCACTGTGGTTTGCCACAAAGAAAGTCGGTTGGATTAAAACATATTTTCAGCGTGTTAAAGTAAACACAATGAACAGAACCATAGCATAACGTGTATTATACAAAATAATGCACATAGTGTTGACCATTTGGGGGAAACAATTCTATACAAAGGGAAAAAAGAACTAGTTAGCACTATAGAGAGCCATATATCTCTCTCTGACTTTGGCTCCGATGATTTCATCACATAATACATTTGGTGACCATTTTAGGAAGCAGATAAGACAGTTTTTTTTTAATTGGAAGGCTGATTTTACAATTTTCAAATGCTCTGGCACCATATTTAAGTAAATAATGTAAATGTAATTTTAGCATTAATGAATACAGCAACCTTTCTTTAGTTACCTATGAAGTCAGTTTTTGAATAGTTTGTTGTCAAAATGTTGTTTAGGTATCCTTTAAGCAAACAAATGTGACTCCATAGATGAGAAGCCATTTGTCTTTTTTTGTGGTTCCCAGACTAGAGGTGTGATTAGCACCACTCAGGAACTAGGCAGATGGATCAGCAGGGTGGACTCCAGCCTAGAATTCCACATGTAGCATGTTTATCATCAAAACCACCAGAGGCTAAGGGACACACCTTTTGTTGGGACAGATCAGGCATAAAGAAAGACATCTGCAGGCTAAGATGGTCAGACATAAACAGATAGCGCAGAGCTAAGTTTGGACCCGCCAGCTAAGAAAGCAGGACCCTGCACTTTTAACCATCTTATCAGTACAGAGCATTCCTTTTGCATAGGTCATACTGGACCAACCTCTGTAAATAATCAATGAAGAGATAGTATCCAATAAAACTTGTGTGTATGCATTAACTGTATTCAATATTCTAGGCAGTAATACCGTTCTCCAAAGACATGACTACCAAATACAGGCTGGTATATATCCAGAGGAGAAAAGTTCTGGGACAGCATTGGGTGGGTGAGCCTTACCACTGAGGATGTGCACATAAGGTGCTATTATGGGTAACAGACCAGAGAGGAAAACCTGTTAAACAGCTTCCTTGATATGAGTCTCATGGTGGCAGTGTTACATTTTTTTTGTAAAAGACTTTAGAGTGGGCGAGACCATCATACACACTTAAACCAATACATTTCTGTTACAACCACTAATCTTTGCTGAAACCATTCTACTGTATATACAGTACACTAAATCCAAAACATATCTTAAAAAAAAAACAATATGTCTTCACTGAAACTATCATCTGTCACATTATTTGGCTAAATAATCAAGCAAGGTATGCAACAAGAATTAAGAACTCTTGCATAGTGAGAATGAAGAGATTTAATCTAAATTTTGTCCACGGGGCTATAAGAAAGTTTGAGTGATGGAATGGGAATGAATTTAATGTAATACCAGTCTCTCTGTGTTTAATAAGAGACTATGTATTTGTAATGACATTTAGTAAATGTGCACCATTAAGTGATTTTGCATATTTTTTTTTTTTTATAATTTAAAGTTTTATTGAAAGTTTCACTATACAGAAAGGACAGGGTCCGTACATCTATAGAGTAATCTTTGGGGCAAAACAGTTCAATTGACCCCGCCACCCTCCCACCAAACACCACGAAACCACACCCTCCTGACACAGTTCCTCAGGTTTAAGAGCCCATGACATCAAACAAATTAGAGAAAAAATATTAAAAAGAAAAAATGAAAGGAATTAGATAGTATACAATGTATGAAGCGAGGCCCAGATCCGTTCGTATCTGGAATTATTGTTATTAATACTCGAGATAGTCTTCTCCACTCGGAGATTAAATAATAACTCGTTTAGCCATTCAGAATAAGAGATAACCTCCGAACTCCTCCAATACTTAAGTACTAATTTCCTAACAGACATGGAATTCAAAGCAATATGGAACTTACGCTTGTTAACTGAAATCTGCAAGTAATCCCCGAAAATACAGACCTCTGGGATGAACAGGTCTCTCAGCCCAAGGAGTGGATCTGCCTTATCCCTTATAGCCTCCCAAAGAAGTAATACCTTAGGACATTCCCAGAAAATGTGAAGCAGAGAGCCCTCTGCCTGAGCACACCTAGTACATAGACTAGAGGAGATTAAACCCAATTTAGCCAGCTTCTGGGGATAGTGGTAGAGATTATGGAGTATACGAAATTGCATCAATCTTAGCCTATCTTGTGTTACAAAACGATGGTAGTTATTCCATATAGTTGTCCAGTCCTTATCCCAGTTTGGAAAAGAGGCCAACCAGAACTCTGTAGGGCCAAATGGTGTGGGGAAATGCCAGCAATACAAATATTGTATAATTTGGAAATACTTCAGGGAGAATTAACTGAAGGGGCTAATTCTGTAAGGAGAGCAAAATCGTAAAATATAGGGAAGCCATCCCCAAATTTTTGGTAAGAAGGTGTCTAAGTTGATGTACCTTAAAATAATCACTTTCCTTGAGTGTAAATTTTGCCACAATATCCTCAGCTGATAACCAAGTGCCATCCTCCTTAAGAAATGAGTGTACCTTCCCTTTACCTAAACTAGGTAACTATCTGGGGGATAACATTCTGTTATCTAATTTAAAAGCAGGAGAGTTCCAAATCAACTGCTCCACATCCAACCAATTTTTATATTTTAGGAATCTACATAGCTGTAAATGAATCCTCAGGGAAATTCCGATTGTGGTACCTTTTAGCTCCTTAGGTATCGAGACTGTATTGAGGAAAAAGAAGGCAGAAGGAGCAATATTACTCAACCAGATCTTTTCCCTCTCTATTTTAAGCCAGGCAGGCAAATAACCCAAGGAATAGGAGACAGTCCACTTTAAGTATTTGGCCACACAACAGGCCCAGAAGTACAACCATATGTATGGGAGACGTAGACCACCCTTGGACTTAGGCACCAGAAGCTTATAAAAAGCTAACCTAGGCTTCTTTTTGGACCAGATAAAATTTCCAATCAAGCTTTGAGCCTTTTTGAACCAGCTGCTTGGCACACAGGTGTCAAGCAGCTGGAGAGGATATAAAATACGTGGGAGAATATTCATCTTAACCAGACTGGCTCTCCCCCAAAAAGAGATGGGTAGAGCCGACCATCTAACCAAATCCAGAGCCACCATGGACAGTATGGCCTCCAAGTTGTATTTAAAGGAGCTCTGCATATCCCTAGTTAACACAACACCCAAATACTGCAACAAGTCCTTGGACCAGGCCAGACCCAGGGAAGTAATGTCATTCTTAGAAACTTTGTGATTTAGGGGGAACACAATCGACTTCCCTACATTTAGTTTGTAATTAGACAATTTACTATAATGTTCAATTATATCCAACATGGCGGGAATAGAGGTCTTTGGGTGGGAAAGGTACAAAAACTGGTCATCCGCATAAGCAGCAACTTTCAACTCAGTATTGAGAATGGTGATCCCCTGGACCTTCGGACAAGAGATTAATCTACAGATTAAGGGCTCTAAGTAAAGACTGAAAAGCAAGGGAGAAAGGGGACATTCCTGCCTAGTTCCAGAATGCAAGATGAAAGTCCTAGAGAACACTCCATTCCCTGATATCTTAGCCGTCAGCTGCTGGTATAGGGCCCTTATCCACAATTGAAATTGTTGAGAAAATCCAAAGGAGTTTAATGTTTGAAGTAAGAAACTCCAATTAACTCTGTCAAAAGCCTTCACGGTGTCCAGAGAGACCAATGCCATTGGTAAAGAAGCATCTCTGGACTCCGAGAACACGTGTGAAAGAGTGTGGAGGTGGTCTGTGGAGAATCTGCCTTTCATAAAACCTACTTGGTGCGAGCCAATTAAATCGGGAAGGACCAAGCTAAGTCTGTCCGCCAAGATCTTTGTTGGAATTTTGATGTCTTGTTTCAACAAAGATATGGGTCTATAACTCTCAACATACTCTAAATCTTTCCCTGGTTTTGGAAGGAGCACGATGAGGGCTTCAAATAACGAGGAGTCGACTTGAATCCCTGATAATATATGACGGAAAAGAGACAAAAGATGGGGAGTAATTTGTTCCTTAAAACACTTATAGAAATTTGCTGAAAAAACATCTAATCCAGGTGATTTATCTGAAGTTAGGCCCTTTATCGCCTCTAATATCTCAGACTTTATAATAGGGGCTATCAGCCTCCTACCCTGGGACTCCGAGAGGCGAGGCAAATGGATCTCCACCAGATGGAAGGAAAGAGTGAAGGCTGAGGGGGGATCAGGCATTTCGCTGTATAGATGTTTGTAGTAGGTTACAAACTCAGAGACAATTTCCTGAGGATTAGATTTGAGAGTTCCATCAGATTTGGAGCGAATCGGGGGGGATAAACCAATTGGACTCCAGCTGTTTAATTCTCTGGGCCAGTAGCTTGCCTGCTTTTTCCCCGTGTTCTATATAAGAGGCTTTGGTACATAAAATAACAAACTCTGCTGTCTCATTAAGCATAGCTACGTAGGAGTCCCTCAATTTCGCCAACTCCTGACCTAAATCATCTGATGGAGTTGAGTGTAGGCTAATCTCTAATGTTCTTATCCGGGCTAGTACCTCCCTCAGCCTGTCCTCCCACCTCCTTTTCCTCGTCACAGCCAACCCAATTAGGGTGCCTCCGAGATATGCCTTAAAGGCGCACCAGAGCATATCTGGCCTAGTGTCTTGAGTAGCATTCAGATCAAAAAATTGTGTAATATATTCTTTGATTTGGTTTCTACATTTAGAGTCCTTAAGCAGTTGGGCATTCAGTTTCCACCTGGTTTGCCGTTTGGGCAGAAAGTTGAGGGCCAACTTACAAAACACTAACGAGTGATCGGAGGGTGGACCTGATAGGATATGAGAACCTGTCACCCCCGGTAACAAAACCTGAGACACTAGTAAATAATCAATGCGGGAAAAAGACCTGTGAACAGGAGACACAAAAGTGTATTCCCTGCCCTCAAGGTGTAGAACCCTCCAAATATCACACAGGCCCAATTTATCTATTAGTACCTGCACTGCACGTTGTGCAGGGGAAGGAGAAGTAATTTGAGAACCAGTACGATTCTTACCTGAGTCTACCACTAGGTTCCAGTCCCCCCTTAGAATAATGTTAGAGGGCAACAATGGAAGAATTTTATTAAATAATCTCATGAAAAACAAAGGGTCATCTTTGTTAGGGCCATAAATACTGCCTAACACAAAATCTAAAGAAAACAAAGTGCCCTTAACCAGAACAAATCTGCCCTGGGGGTCTTTAATTTCCTGGGTGACCTGAAAAGGAATGCCTTTATTAATAAGAATTAGAACCCCACAGCTGTTTGAAGTTCTTTGAGCTGAGAAGACCTGTCCAACCTGCATCCGTCTCATCTGAATGGCTTCCAAATCAAGTAAATGAGATTCCTGGATAAGAGCAACAGTAACACCTAAAATATCTAAGTGCTTCAATATCTCATATTGCTTAGTTTTTTTCATGACCCCATTAACATTCCAAGTTGAGAAACGAAACTCTCTAGCCATTGTACCAGTATAATATGACAGTGCCATAAATAATGCCACAGACTCCATTGAGCAGAATGTTCACCCAACTTGTAATGGACTGTGTCCCCCCAACGACACCTCACCACCCCAGACCTCCCCCCACTAATAACCCCATCCCCAAACTATCCCACCATAACATAAACCTCCAATTACATACCCATCGACTCCCCCTGCCCACCCATCCCACCCAAATCTCCTGTGCATCGCTAAGCAGCACTCCTACAAAAACAGCCGCTCCATCCTCCCACCCACCCCCATACAGAAAGTCAGCATAACTGACCAATACAAGATTGAGAAATAATACCAGCTCACTTTGCATATGGAACCCACAGTCACCTAGACTGTAAATGAGACCCGCAGTGAAAAAACAGAATATTAATATTAACAAAACTCGAGGGCCCTATCTAAACTTCAAACTCCATACCAAAATGGGTACCGCCCCTGATACAGGACAACCCGAAACAGTGTATCTCCCAACCCCTGACTCGCCTCGGGGCAAGAACACACGAAGTGGGTAAAATCACCACCTGTAGGCCCAAACAAGGAGAAAGCACCCCCCTATAATCAATCTGCACCGCAACTGACAGTGAGAAACAAAAAAGAGATGAAATGTCATTTATCAACACAGACCAGAATCCCAGACTCGGGGAGCTCCCCCTGAGATAACAAAAATGAGAAACTCAGAATGAGTTGAATCCCAACTCCATCCCAGAACAATACTCGTGATGCAGTGCCCAGCCTGTATCCTGATTACCACCACTTCTGCCTTTCCACATCCTCAATATTATAAGGGATGCACTAAAAGGCAAGAAAATACTCCCCTCTATTGGTTACCAAACAAAACTGCTTGGAGACTGTCCACCCCATAGACAATCCCTTCGTCCCTTCGTGTAGCAGCGGTAGGCAACCCAAGCCTGAAAGGGCCTCCACCTCGCCGGCCTGCCGCAAAATTCTACATGCCCTGCAAAGCCAACCCTCAACCCGCCATAAGAGCTCTCCACCCGAAGGTCACCTCCTGCACCCCAGCCCAAGAGAAAGTGAGGGGGGGAGAGACAGACCCGGCTCTACACCACTCATAAACAGGGTGTAAACACCACCCAAACCTAAAGGCTCTTCCCTGGAGCCCAAATCACCACTCTGCATGGCCCCACAAGAAACTACCCCCTTTACACCCCGAGGACCTTAGCGGCAACCTCAAAGCGATATCCTATGCATAAGTGGGCATTATCTTCCCTTGAATTTTGTCAGGGATAACACCACTATTCGCCTTGCCCTCTGCCCAATCAAACTAAAGTGTACCTACTTAATCAGAGAGTATAAAGATATGGCAAATCTTCATTTTTTTAAAACCCCAACTAGATAAACAGCTGGGAATGAATAGCAATAAACCAGAAAATCAAACACTAGACATTTCCAGAAATTCTGTTACATCTCAGACTGACAAAACAGTCCTCCCTAATAACCCCCTAGCTGTTAAGAGTCCTTAAAGAGGTCAGGCATAGCTTTTCTCAATCCGTCCACAGCAGAATCAAAGTCCTCATACGAATGCCACTGTCCAGATATCTGAACTTGTAATGTCGAGGGATATCACATTCTGAATTTTAAGCTAGCCGCCAGAAGCTTCTTCACTATTGGGTGGAAGGCAGCTCTGCATTGCCTCACAGAGAGCGGTAGATCCTGGGTAACTCTAATTTTTGTTCCTTCCCAGTGTAATTCTTGTATGGTCTTCAACTTCAAAAAAAAATGCTGTTTCTCCAGAAAATTAAGAAAGTGGAAGATTAACGGTCTGGGAGGTGCCCCCATCGGTGGCTTAGAATGTAGAGCTCTATGGGCCCTTTCTATAATGTAATGGGGGCCATAGGGAGAGGGTCCAATAATTCTCTCAATAAACTTCTGCACAAACAGAATCGCATCTTGCACTTCTTCCATCTCAGGTAGGCCAATGATGACCGCATTATTCCTGCGGCTACGACCCACGAGGCCTCCAAGCTTTTGCTCCATCTTTGTAATTTTTTGCCGGAGCGTAACCACCTCAGGACACTGTTTATCCACCTTCTTTTCTAATGAAATAAGATGAGTCTCGACATCCAAAGTTCTCAATACTATATCCTCAATGGCCTGAGAGAGAGACTTGAATTCTGAAGCTAGGTTTCTTAGCTCTTCTTTAAATGGCCTAAATTCGGCAAAAAATCCGGCAAGGGTTAAGGGCTCTTGCTCAGAGCTTGAAGGAACCAATGCCAGCGCAGATCCTGCCATTCCAGTCCGAGGCTTCTTAGGGGCCTTCTCTGGAGTGACCGGGGGTGTGTGCTTAGGAGGAGGTTTCTTCATTTCGGCTTCCATTCTTCGCTGAACTCCCGAATTTCACTCTTAACAGCTTCCCCCACCAAAGTACCACATAAATCAAGCTCTCAATTTAATTAAACTTGTTAAAAGTGTATAAAGTTAACTGTGGTGGGCAGGAGAAAATGGGAAAGTGTCTTCTCAGGCCTGCTGCATCATGTGATCCTCGTAAGTTTGCATATTACGATAATGAGTTTGTAATAGGAGGTAATGGTAGTGCAGTATTATTCCTTTTGTATTTATAGGGCCTTTGCACATTCGATAATCATTGGTGAATGTGTTTGTGCATAGATGTTGCACATCGTGATGATATATTTGTAATATAGTAGTGTACAATCTTTTTGTATCGATGGTCTGAATGAATGTACAGTTATAGTAATGTTGTGATGTCTTTGACACAGATATTGGTGTATCTGGAAAATTCCCTACTGATTGTGTGATGTTTTAGTGTTTCCCCATAAAATGAGGTTTTTATTGTTATTATGCGTTAAACTTCAACAGTAATTCTCATGTCTGCAAACAATAAAGAAATGAAATGAAACAAGACCCCCTCTCTTCCTAGGTAGAGGAACATGACAGGGATGCCCCCAGCCCCCCTACTTTTTATTCTCATTCTGGAGCCTCCTGTCTTAGCAATCTGGTCATGCCCTCATATTCATGGCATTGACAGGGAGGAATCCATACTACTCTAGCATATGTAGGTGATATATTATGGACTCTTTCATGACCAGATGACTCAATTACCATGCTCCTGTCTCTAATTCAGGCATCCTGAAAGTTGTCTAGATAGAGGATGAATGTGTCAAAATTGCTTCTATTCCCAACAAGTGCCATTGTTAACCAACTTCTGTGCTACCCTTGATGGCTTGCCCTAGCACTCAATCACCTGAAATATTTTGGAATTGTTTTCTGCTGTGACTTGGCATGCTGGGAAGCTAACATGCACTTCCTGTTGGTCAGTTTGGATAAGGACCTGCAGAGATGGGGTGCCTAAATCTACTGTACTGGGCCAAAGCACATGCCTTCAAAATGATGGCATCACCCAAAATTCAATATTTATGGGGTAAGACACTAACGGCACTCAGTCCCAAGACCTTTAAAATAAATATGTTAAAATGACAGTCTTCTTCTGGGGCAAAGGACCTCTGATGTTTAGTTTCAATAAGCTTATGCAAGAACTCGGGTCAGAGATGTAATCTTCAATTCACTTCTTACACACTTAAATGGGCACCTCTCTCTACAGTTTACTTGCAAGTCTTGGCCAAAGAAACCAAAGTATTCTGGGTGAAGACCTTGGTGCTCCCACCTTCTCCCAATCTGGTACAAACTGCAAATGAGCATTGATAAAAAAAAGGTCCACTAGTCCAGCTGTTTACAGGCCAGTATTAGCTACCTTAAGGATGCAACTGAACCTATCTAAGTCCCTGAAATCCTTCACCCAACTGCAGGGGAACTTGTCTTCCACACAATCACCATTGGTAATACCTGCAGCTGAGTCATGCCTTGGCAGACCATTTGGGCCCCCAGTATCAGTGTCAGGAACCGAATGCCCTCGACCACCTCCTGTGCCTCCAGCACTAGACTCCCTTCAAGCAGCTAGATCTATGGGATGATCCTCCCACTACTTCCTGACCATCCTGACCACACCACGGCTAAATGGGAAAAGGAATTGGGCATTGACATCACACCACATCAGTGGGAGAAATATTGGTCAGTGCTAATTCAGAGGATAAAAGACATAAAGAATCATTTCGTTCAGTTTAAAATTTTACATAGGTGGCACAGGACCCCACAAATGTTTTATGCTTGGGAGTTACTCCCCAGAATTGTGCTTGTGGTTATAGTCAGAAAACAGGTACAATCACCCACATAGAAACATAGAGGTTGACAGCAGATAAGGACCGAAAGGCCCATCCAGTCTGCCCATTTCTTTTTCTACCTTATAAATGTGCCATCAGCCTTTGCTCTGTCAGTAGCCTATCTATTCATACTCATCTGTACTGCTCCCTTATGCCTATCCCATGCCTCTTTGAAGCCCTGCACTGTATTCATAGCCACCACTTCCTGAGGTAGGATGTTCCATGCATCTACCACTCTTTCTGTGAAAAAGAATTTCCTCACATTCCCCCTTAATTGGCCTCCCTCTAATCTCATGCTGTGTCCTCTTGTCCTGCTATTTTTCTTATATTTAAACATGTTAGACTCTTTCACCTTGTTAATGCCCTTAAGGTGTTTGAATGTTTCGATTATATCACCTCTCTCCCTCCTTTGCTCACGGGTATACATATTGAGCTCCGTTAATCTGTCCTCATATGTCTTCTGATGCAGTCCCTGCACCATTTTGGTTGCCCTTCTCTGGACTGCCTCAATTTGGTTAATGTCCTTGTGAAGGTGTGGCGTCCATTACTGCACGCAGTACTCCAGATGGGGCCTAAACAGTGTCATGTAAAGAGGGATTATTACCTCCCTCTTACGACTTGTGATACCCCTACTAATACACCCTAACATCCCTCTAGCCCTACCTACTGCTTTAGAGGTCTGCTTGGATGATTTCAGGTCATCGGTGATGATGATGCCCAAGTCTCTTTCTTCCTTTGTGACTGGCAGCAACTCCCCTCTTAGCCTATAGGTGGCTTCAAGGTTTCACTTCCCTATGTGCATGATCTTGCACTTCTTTGCATTAGATCCCAGTTGCCACTCTTCTGACCATTTTGCTAGTTTATCCAGATCTCTTCTCATTCTGCCCACCCCATCTGGATCATCTACTCTGTTGCAGATCTTGGTGTCATCTGCAGACAGACAAGCCTTATCCTCTAGTCCATCTACAATGTCACTAATAAAGATATTGAAGAGTACTGGCCCCAGGACTGATCCCTGAGGTACCCCACTTGTGAGTTGCATCTCTTCTGACTGTATACCATTTACCATCACTCTCAGTTCTCTGCCCATCAACCAGTTTACCACCCAGTTGACCAACTTCTGACCCACCCCGAGCCTACCCAGCTTATTTATCAATCTTCTATGTGGAACAGTGTTGAAAGCTGTGCTGAAGTCAAGGTAGGCGACATCAACTGCTCCCCCTTGGTCCACCACTCTGGTTACCCAGTCAAAGAAATCTATGAGATTAGTTTGACAGGACCTTCCTTTTGTAAACCCATGCTGTCTTGGATCTTGTTCCCTTATGGATTCCAGTTGTTCCACTATCCTTTCCTTAAGGAGTGCCTCCATAATCTTGCCCACTACTGAGGTAAGACTGACTGGTCTGTAGTTCCCTGCCTCGTCCCTGCTACCACTCTTGTGGAGCGGGATCACATGAGCCCTTCTCCAGTCTTCTGGGACCTCTCCTGTGCTCAGAGACTCACTAAACAGTTCTGCTAATGGTTCTGCTAGTTCCACCCTTAGCTCCTTAAGTACCCTGGGATGTATGCCATCAAGACCCATTGCCTTGTCCACCCTGAGCATAGCGAGCTCTTGTAGGACCCTTTCTTCTGTGAAGGAGTAGTGCTCACCCCTCCCCCGTGTCCATGGTGCTAAGCTGTGGGCTCTGCCCTACCTTCTCTTCAGTAAATACTGAGCAAAAGTATCTATTTTGGATAGATGCTTTTACAGAGTCCTACTCCTCCTCACATGCTCCCTTTTCTCCTTTGAGCTTAGCAATACCCCCTCTGGACTTTCTCCTTTCACTAATGTATTTATAGAAAGTCTTGTCATCTTCTTTTACTGTTCGTGCTAGTGTTTCCTCAGTTTGGGACTTTGTCTACCTTACTACCTTCCCTTAGGGCAGTTTTGTATGCCTCCCTATCTTCATCCTGCTGTGTTCCCTTATATTTCCTGAAGGCCAGCCTTTTGGCTCTGTCCTTTTCTGCTACTGTATTTGAGAACAAAAGTGGTTTCCTTCTTATTTTGCACTTCTTTTTCTGTCTAACACAGTGGGATGTTGCTTCAAGTATTGCATCCTTAATGCTTGCCCACTTTGCCTGTACCCCCTCACCTGTGTTTCTTTTTGCCAGGGCTAGCTTAACTCTGTTGGCCATCTTATCAAAGTCATCTCCTCTGAAGTCCCATATGTTTGCCTTGGAAAGGGATGATTTGATGTAGTGGCCAAATTGAACCATACCATGTGATGGTCACTGGCCCCCAGGTGACATTCTACCTGGAGATCTGTGATCTCTTCCCTGTTAGTCAGTACTAGATCTAGGATAGCCCTGTCTCTTGTGGGTTGTTGTACCAGTTGTTTGAGGCCCTCCCCCTGCAGGGAATCCACCATGTGTCTAGTTCTGGAAGATATTCCTTCTGGTATTGACCAATCTGTATCATCTGGACTGACCTAGTATAGCTTTATTTTGGGGCAAGGTTCAGAGAGTGTGCCAAATGCTGGTTTTACCAAGCCTGTCTTTCATGCCACCCTGATAGTGCTAGAGATCCAAAGATCCCCTCTGTACATTCTAGCACACACCTCTAGGTGGTTCACCAGGGCACTGATTATAATGCAAAGTCTTGTTGAGACACTGGAGAGAATAGAACCCCCCCCCCCAAAAATGATGAATTGTTGTTATAAGTTGGGTATGCTGCCAGCTTTGAAAGAGTCCAACTTGCCACCAGAGGCAAGCTAGTGGAATTCCAGGCCATCTGGAGCAATTATCTTTCATCTCAGTTCTACAGCTTACTGAAGGGGGTTTACTTCCTACCACATATAATTCCCCATGAAGGTAGGGAGGGAGCTCCACCAAGGACATTCCTGTCCTGTGAGTTAAGAGTTAAGACAGTGACCTTGATATATGCATTCCACAGGAGGAAACAGATATACTCCCTAGCTCAAGCCTCGAATTTGAGCTGGGGACTACAACGAGATGCAGGCTGAAAAGACTGCCTTATGCTAAAATGGCTTCTGATTAATCTTATAGACCACTATTACTATAATAAAGATCACTATTACCTTTTAGCAAGTCTGTGTGCCTGAATTACAAACAAGATAATCCCCACCCCAGGTTCCCACGTCTGCCCCTGTGGAGATAAACATTACTGTACAGGAATTGCAAATCATACAATTATGGAATAGTATGTCTGGTATCATGGTTTGAGTAACTACTACATATAGACCCATAACACATGTTGCACTGTTTTGTTCTTAAATGAATTTTATGTTAATCCTAATTATTTTTATTTATTAAGTTCTCTATTACATATTAAAATTACTGCATTGATCTCTCTGTCTCTCTCTTTCTTTCTCTCGATATATACAGTATAGATCTTTATATCTCTATATAAGGGATATGCCATGGCCTAAATGAGAATATCATTGATATATTCCCTGAGTGCAGCTTGACCTTATGTAAAAGATCAAGGTGCAAGAAGGAAGAATATCAGCGATATTCTCAGTTGCAGCCATGACATATGTCTTTTATGTAACACCTTTTGTTTCTGTTGTTTCATGTTTTTAATGTTAGTAAATATGCAGTTTAAAAAGGTTATTTTTTAAATGGCCAAGTGGTTGATAGGGTGTGCGCATGTGTGCTAATGTGTGTTGATGTGCGCTGACAGGCACTGGTGTTGTGCATCAGCACTTTGAATTGCCATGTGAGAGTGAGCGGTCAGCGGAGATGTGACATTCTGAGGAGGCAAGGTGTGCCCAAAGGTTGAATGAAGGAGGCAGCATGTTTGTGAGATAGTGAGGTGGGAAGTGCCGGTTGAAGGTGTGTGTGTGTGTGTGTGGGGTGGGGGGGTGATGGCTGAGAGTTTGGAGAGAGGGAGCTGTTTGAAACAAATTTGTAGGTACTGTTGTGGGTTTAGTATGGCAGCACTGTGTAAAGCTGATACTGTGGGGCTTCTTTTAAAGTTGATTTGTTTTAAAAAAACCGTGAAGTTGTCAGTTTGAGATATGTTTTGAAGTGAAAGCTTGGGATGTGGAGTCCGTGCATGAGTCAGTTGATGGCAGTGAAAGTGTGTTGCTCATGCTGTTGGCTCCAACCAGAAAACTTATTATGTGGATACATTCTGGTGTGGGGGAGCTAGAGTGAGGATAAACGTGATATTCTCACTCTAAGTATGACCACCCTAGGAATACTGAAAATATTTGTCAGAATATATCCACACTGGTGATGCATATGTATCAGCAGAAGAGGACCAGTAGGCCCATCCAGTCTACCCTATGTTTCCTGCCTAACACTACAACTTGGACTCTTATTTAATCACAGGTGTTGCTCCCTCCTGCCTTACCTCTATTTACCATACCCATGTGCCAATCCCATGCATGTTTTAAGCTCCTCACTATCTTCACTCCTATCACCTCTTGTGGCTGGCTCTTCCATGTGTCCACTACCCCCTCTGTGAAGAAGTATTTCCTCACATCCCTCTTAACCCCCCCCCCCCATCTTCATAGCATGACCCATATTCTGGTGCCCCTGCTCCATTGAAAGAGACCCACCTTTTTTCCCCAATGAAGTATTTTTAGGTCTTAATCATGTTCCCTCTCATTCTTGTAGATCTAGGCCTTATGAAGTGGATTCAGTCATGGTTTTCAAACAGGTTACAAACAGTGCGAATAAGAGGGTTCTTCTCTGAGTGGGGTGTCGTGACTAGTGGTGTGCCGCATGGATCAATCTTGGGCCTAACCCTGTTTTTCACCTTTACCTCAGGCATGCGGGGTTCAGATGGTGCGTGGATACATAAATATGCTGATGATACAAAGGTGGGAGCCATAGTTTAAAACATCGAGTCCATACAACAGTTGCAGGGTTACTTGAACTATTTACAACAGTGGGCAATCGAGCATAAACTATCCTTCAATGAAAATAAGTGTAGTGAAATATACTTCAGCCACAATAACCTTAGAGCAGAATATGTATTAAACAACAGGGTTTTAGGTGTCACCACTTGTGAGAAAGAGCTATGGGTAATTATCTCCAATGACCTGGATTTTGAACATCATAATAGGGAGTCAATTAAGAAAGCTAATTGAATTATGGGTATTATATTTAGAAACATATGCAGTAGGAAGAGAGAGGTTTTGGTGCCCCTGTACAAAACATTGGTCTGACCTATTTTGGAGTATGGAGCCCCTCTTTCGACACCCCAGAGTGTTGGTCTTATAAAATCTTATGAACAAGCACAGAGGAGATTAACAAAGAAAATTGTTCTGGCTAAGGATAAATGTTAAGCTGAGAAGTTACAGATGCTTGACCTTTTCTCTATGACATATAGGAGGGTGAGAGGTGACTTAATCATTGTATTTAGGGCATTTACAGATGATAGCCTGTTGGAATCTGCTGGCTTGTGTAAGAAAATACAGACAGGAAGGTCTATTAGAGGTCACTGTAAGCAATTAAAGGGTGAATTCTTTAGAACACCTAGGAGAGAAATATGGTTTAATCAGAGAGAGGTGAAGGAGTGGAATGCGCTGCTAGAGGAAGTGGCTAATGCACACAATCTAGGTACATTTAATGCAAGACTGGACATATATATGGGGGACAAGGCCATGGAGTTTTACCACTAAACAGTGGTGAGTCTATTATGGCCGTTTGACTTGTAGTCAAACCTATGACCTATGACCTATTCCCCTCTCCTCCAGGGAGTGTATGTTGAGTTCCCACAGCCTCTACTTGTATGGTTTCTCATGCAACCCCCGCACCATTTAACTAGCCTTCCTCCGGACCTCTTCTATCCTATCAATGTCCTTGGAGAGGTGTGACCTCCAGAACTGGACACAGTACTCAAGGTGAGGTCTCACAAGTGAGCAATACTGAAGCAACATCACCTCCCTTCTCCTGCTAGAGATCCTTCTTCCTATGCACACCAGCATCTGGTTTGCCATGCCTACTGCCCTGTTGCACTGCCCTGCCATGTTAAGATCTTCAGATATAACCACCTCAAGGTCTCTTTCTTGCTTGGTAACTGTAAGTACTCCCCCCCCCCCCCCCTCCATTTTATACAGAGCCTTCGGGTGTCCCCACCCTAGGTGCATGACTGCACTTTTTGGCATTGAAACCTAGCTGTTAGACTCCTTAGACCACTCCACTAGTTTTCCAAGATCCCTTTGCATTTTTTCCATCCCCTCCTGGGTGTCCACGCTGCTGCAGATTTTTGTGTCATCTGCAAGGAGACACACCTTCCCCTCCAGTTTCTCAGCAATGTTACTTATGAAGTAATTGAAGAGGACAGGGTCCAGTACTGGTCTCCATGCTACTTTACTGGTTACTCTCCTGTCCTCTGAGTGACTGCTGTTTACCACCAGACTCTGCCTCCTATCCTTCAACCAGTTAGATACCAAGCTCACCACCTTGTCCCCCCACCATCAGGCTGCTAAGTTTCTTTATCAGACTTCTGTGTGGAATAATGTCAAAAGCCTTACTGAAGTCCAGATAGGCTATATCAGTTTCACTCCACTGATCCACCTCCCTAGTTACCCAGTCAAAGAAGTTTGTGAGAGTTGTGACATGATCTCCTCCCTGTGAAGCCGTGCTGCTGGTAGTACTGCAACCCATACTGTATGTCTCCAGGTACTCCATCAGTCTCTCCAGCAGGAACTCCATTGATTTCCCCAGCACTGATGTGAGACTGACTAATTTGTGTTTGCTGGCCTACTCTTTGCTGCTGCTCTTGTGCACAGGGACAAAATCAACTGTCATCAATTCCTCTGGAACCACCCGCGTCTCAAGTGAGGTGCTAAATAGTGTTGTCAGAGGGGCGACTAGCACTGTACCCAGTTCCTTAAGTACCCTTGAACGGATCCTGTCTGGCCCCATTGTCTTTTTTTCTTTTAGGGCTTCCAACCCCAGTGGACTCACTATTCTGTAACTGGACTTCTGCACACTTCTCCCTCCCCCCGGTGTCTGTTGATGCATGAGGGTATGCCCCCCCTTTTCTTGGTTTTCCTCTGCATTGTCCCCTCACCAGTCTCTTGATCTTCACTATACCACCTCTTGCCTTTCTTTATTCACTCACGTACCTGAAGAAAGTCTCATCCCCATTCTTGACATCCTGGGCAATTCTTTCCTCAGCTTGAGCCTTGTCTGTCCTAATCCTCCTTCCTGCCTCCCTTTGTTTCTCTAGATATACCTTCCTGTCTGCATCTTTTTGTGTCTCCTTGAACTTCCTTAGAACTGTCTTTTTCTCCCTTGCTGCCGTAGCCACTCCCATTGAGGACCACAGTGGCTTCTTTCTCCTATTACCCTTTCTTATTACTTTTAGAAGCTTGCTGTTACCTTAATTATTCCCTCTTTGCTCAAACCCCAAGAATCCCTTATTATGCTTAACATATGCACTGAGACTTGCTGGTGAAGCTGCCCTGGAGAGTGTGGAATAGAATTTAGAATGAAAATCAGAACTCTGCCCTCTGGATGGTTTTGCGTTCTGTAGCCTAATTTCAGATCCTTTTCTCTTCCTGACTAGCGAGTTGTCCCAAAGAGCCCTCTTCAGCAACTCGCTTGAGGAAAATGGTTGTTTGAGTTTAAGTATAAAAAAAGCCTCTGTCTTTATTATTTTTAGCTTTGCTCTTTTTAGTTTTGACTACTTTCATTGGGGGCTTTAATAATTTTAGCCAGTTTACCATAAATTCTCCTATTCCAGGGTACCAGAAAATTCACTGAGTTAGGTGATATTTTTTTTTATTCAAACCGCTATATATATTAGTTTCTTTCTGTAGAAACCAGTGTTTTTCTCCTCATTTTTTCTTGTTTTACAAAGTTTTGATAACTTTCCATCTTGGTTCCATAGTTTAGGAACTGAGGTGATTATCTCTTTTTTATCATATATTTTGTTTTAAACTTACGAATATTTTTTCATACAGTTAGTATCTTAGTTGCAGTTGGAACTGAACCATGATTTTTTCTCCCTATAGGGATGTTTACATTTTCTTTGAATTCTGAGCTGATGTTTCGTATGTTAGACAGACCTAAAAAGAGAACAGGACCCACTGACTTTACAAACTGCGCAAAGTGCTTAAATCTCATGGCAAAGGCAGACAGCCACAACTTGTGTATTAGGTGCCTTGGTCCTAGCCATATTTTTGCCAGCTGTGAAGTGTGCAGCAAATTCTGCCCCAAAACTATTAAAAAGAGGATAAAGAAGCTAGAGAAAATTATGGCTTCTTGGTCCACCTCTGGGTCACAAAAGCCTCTAAAAAGCAAAACAGATCCTCAGAGCAGGCTCTGGAATCAGTTCCTGCCAAGAAAAAACAAAAAGAGAAACATGTCACTGTTCCTCCTGCTGAACAAGCAAAGGAGACAACAGTGGACACAGTAAAAATGCCCTCTCAAGAGGATATGACAAAGGCCTGGCAATTTGTCCAGGCTTTTCAAGCCATGGGAAACCCTCTGCCCTCTACCCCAGTTCCGGTCGACCAGGGCGATGATCTTTACATGAGGATGAGAAAGAGGAAGGGGAACCCAATGAACCAGACAGTTCCCTGGCCAGGAGTTCGCCCCCCCCCCATAGGGACCACAGGGCTATTCCTCACATTATGCTTTCGTAAAGCAGATGGTTCATACCCTTGTCCTCTCCACACAAAAATCTGTAGAGGGTGAGGAGGAGGCTGATTTTCTAGATATGATGGGTCCAGCACCCACTAAGAGGTTACTCTTTCCAGTACACAAGTCTCTCAAGAAGGCAACCCTCAAGCTGCTCCAAGCAATCCCCTTTGTCTATGCCAGGGATTGATAAGAAAATTGAAAAGAAGTACCAGCTAGACAAACAGGGTGCTGAGTACCTCTGTACACACCCTGATCACAAGGGGGTAGTTCAAGCAGCTGCTTGCAATGAGGCTAATGTTCCCGTTTCTTCCCAGCCACCAGAAACGGACTCCTGAAAACTGGAGAGTATTGGAAAGAAACTGTTTATTACTGCCTCCCTGCTTTTGAGGCAGGATGTGTACATGGCCTACACTGCCCAGTACCAGAAAGCCCTCTGGAATGCGGTACTGGTCCTGTGTAACAGCTGACACGGGGTCTGTGGAGGAGTTGTGGGATAACAGATGGACCAGACATCAAACTTCAGGTTCTCTGTGTGATGTTTATTCAGAATACAGGAAATAAGCTTCAGCTTCAGCAACAGTGTATTCCTTCTTCAGTACATCAATTTGCAGCAACAGACTATGAATGTCCTTTCTCTGTACTTAGTCAGCACCTACTGACACTGATCTCTGATCTAACCACTTTTCAGTGAAAACCCTTCATCCCTATGTGGGCCCCGTTTGCTTGGGTAGTGGGGGCTCAAACAAAAAAAAAAAACAAGCTAAAAACAAAGAACCTCGATACAGAATCACTGAAAGAATGGTTTACCCCAAAGGACATTAGCAACAAATCAAATTTCAAAGAACTACATCATCATACATACTTCCATAATGCAAAGCAACATGGGATATATGCAAATCACCATGACATTTCAGACTTGTTCAATGTACAGCAATTTTCATGCATTTTAAATAGCACAACTAACTTAATTTCTATAATAGACACCTAGCACTTTTTACCATTATCAAAAACATCTAGTGCCATGGTATTTTCAACATTTACAGGTTTCATAAACATAAGGTATATTATGACATAGTGCTATTACATGCTAAATCCAACAACGATAAACGCAACCTGTTTTACATACGCTTGGAGGTCACCACAATAACCTCTCTGCATGAGGACCAAAGAGGGAAAAGGAAAATTAAAGAAAACACTATAGCATAGTCAAGAAAGGGATGGGGGAGCCCATAGGTGGCCAATCTTATGGACTAGAAATTGTAAAGGACAGAACAGACTAAGAAATATAAGAACTGTTACAACAGATTTAAGAAAAGGTCAGTCTTCAAGAGTGGCAGGAGCTCCCTGTCACAGGGACAAGGTTCAGGACTTAGAAAACACTGCTAGGACTCCCCTGGATGCTACAAGTATCAGTTCCACATGTCAGTGGAAGCCAATGACACTGCTTCCAGGGTGATGGCTCGTGCTGTCTCCCTAAGGAGGTTTTCTTGGATGAGAACAACTAACTTGTCTCACCCAGGCAACAGTCATGAATTTTCCATATGAAAACAACTCCCTCTTCAGTGACAAAACAAAGTCATTCATGAAAAAAGTGTAGGAATACAAATCCACTTACAAGGGCAATACTGAAAAGGAGAGGGCCTCCAGGTCTAACAGGCCCTAAGAAAAGGGAGGTAGAGGGTGAGGTATCTACCCACAGGCCTTCTGCTCCATGCATATGCCCTATGACTACTCTCAAGCGAGAGTTTACTTCAGGGGCAGGGGAAGAAGAGCTTCCAGAAGGGCTGAATAGGCTTCATCCTCTAGGGTTCAGCCCAAGCAGAACCCCTGATATGCACGTCCAGGTTACCAACCCATTGCCAGTGGGAGGAAGGCTGGCTCATTCCTTCCAGGAGTGGAAAACATTACCACAGACAAAGGGGTCGTGGAAGCAGTGAGCATTGGCCTCACTCTGCAGTTCAAAATGCTCCCCAAACTATCTCGTACAGACACTTCCTGCAACTCCAGCAGCGAGGATTCTACTGGAACTGGAGGGGGGAAAAACTGCTGCAGGCAAATGCAGCAGAAAGTACTTCCTCACACACAAGAAAAATGGAGAGTGGTGACCCATTCTGGACCTCAGATTTTTGAACAAGCCACTGAGAAAAGACAAATTCAAAATGGTTACCCTGTCCACAATTGTCCAATCCTTGCAACAGGGGGACTGGCTGGCATCTCTGAACCTGAAAGATGCATATTTTCACATCTCAACCAGGCCTAGTCACAGAAAATACCTGTGAATCAGGCTGCCTTCTGGTCACTACCAGTTTACAGCCCTTCCCTTTGCACTGTGATCTTCCCCAAGGTGTTCACAAAGTGTCTGGCCATGGTGGCAGCACACTTCAGAAGACAAGGAGTGGTGATCATTCCTTCCCTTGAGGACTAGTGGTAGGAAACATAGAAACATAGAATCTGATGGCAGATAAAGATCACTTAGCCAACCTAGTCTACTCATTTTCCTTACATGTTTCATATACGCCAGTTCCTCAATTATCTGAGGTGTACCCTCTCTTTCCTATCACTAGAGTTCCTTTACATCTGTCCCATGTGTTTTTGAAATTCCCTACCATTTTTGCCCCTACAACCTCTGCTGGCAGGCTGTTTCATAGATCCACTACCCTTTCCATAAAAAAATACTTTCTCACATTACCCCTAAGTCTACCCACCTCTATTTTCATATCATGGCCTCTTGTTCTTCAGCATCTTTTTTTTTTGAAAGATGCTACCCTCTTGTACTTTCTTTATACCTTTGAGATATTTGACAGTCTCTATCATATCCCCCTTCTCCAGGGAATATATATTGAGATCCTCAAGTCTCCCCTCATATGACATTTGGTGCAGCCTCTGCACCACTTTTGTTGCCCTTCTGTGAACCGCTTCTACTCTGTCTATGACCTTCTGGAGATGTGGCCTCCAGAACTGGACATGGTACTCTAGATGAGGTCTCACCAATGTTCTATACAGTGGCATCACCACGTCCTTCCTTCTGCTGGAAATACCTCTCCCTATGCAACCCAGCATTTCACTGATTCTCCTCACAGACTTCTCACATTGCTTGGTAATCTTTAGAACATCAGATATGATTACTCCCAGGTCCCTATCCTGTTTGGTGGCCATCAGTACCTCATCTCTCATCATGCACTCCTCCCCTGCCTTTCTGTGCCCCAAGTGCATGATCTTGCAGTTCTTTTCATTGAATCTTAGCTGTCACACCGTCAACCACTCATGAAGCTTGCTTAGATCCCTTCTCATTTTCTCTACCCCTCCTGGAGTTTTAACTCTGTTACAGACCTTCATGTCATCTGCAAAGAGACACGCCTTCCCTTTCAACCACTTTGCAGTGTTGCTTATACAGACATTAAAGAGGACTGGTCCAAGCACTGACCTCTCTGGGACCCCACTGGTTACCCCCTCTCTTAGAATTTAACTCCGTTCACCACCACCACCCTCTGTGTCCTGTCACTTAGCCAATTTTTGACCCAGTTTACTAGCCTGGGACCCACTCCCAGGCTGCTATGCAGGACGGTGTAGAAGACCTTGCTGAAATCTAGGTAGGCCACATCTACCGCCCCTCCCTGACCCACCTCCCTAGTCACCCAGTCTAAGAAATCTATCAGATTTGATTGACAAGATCTTCCCACTATGAATCCATACTGTCTCAGATCCTGTGCTATGCTGGATTCGAGATATATCACAAACCTTCCTTTTAGTAATGATTCTATTAGTTTCCCCACCACCAAGGTCAGGCCGACTGGCCTGTAATTGCCAGCCTCCTCCTGGCTCCCACTTTTGTGGAGAGAGACTACATTCACCCTCCTTCAGTCCTCTGGTACCACACCTGTTTCCAGCGAACTGTTAAACAGGGC
Organism: Neoceratodus forsteri; assembly: GCA_016271365.2. Lineage (NCBI taxonomy): Eukaryota > Metazoa > Chordata > Ceratodontiformes > Ceratodontidae > Neoceratodus > Neoceratodus forsteri. The sequence continues at coordinate 1,695,156,269 of CM057449.1, read as the reverse complement.
TGTCAGTGGTGCTGCCAGCACCTCCCTTATTTCCTTTAATACTCTGGGATGTATCCCATCCAGCCCCATTGCCTTGTTCACGTTCAGATTTGTGAGTTTCTTTAAGACTCTCTCCTCCTTAAATGTACTGGCATCCACCTCTTTCCCAGTGGTGCTTCTGTTGTCTAACTTTGGTCTGTCTTCTTCCTCTTCTTCTGTGAATACTGAACAAAAATATTTGTTCAGTATTTCTTTTTCTTGGTCCCCCTCTGCACACTTCCCTCCTTTTGATTTTAGTCTCATAATCCCACCCTTAGTCTTTTTATGTTGGCTCACATGTGCACACCTGCCAACCTATTGCATTAGTAGCAGATTTGGAGGTATGGTCACTGTTGGCGAATGCAGGGCATGCAACAGTAGGTGCATCCCTCATTCCCCAATAAAGCAACATGCAGGCGCTCACACCAGCTATACGTAAAGTGGCCACCAGATCTAAGGAAAGTGCCACTGCAATGAGAGGTAAGCTCGTCATGCAGCAGCACAATAACATGCCCTCCCGAAGTGTCTTTCCTGGTGAAGCAGTTCAGTAAACATGGTGGCACTGACTGCTGCCACGCAGAGTATCCCAACCCACTTCATTTGCTGATGGGGAAGCTCACTCCCCGTCGGCATAATGCCCCCTCCCATTTAAAGTGTATGCCGAGGGGATGCACAATCCCCCTTGGCATCATGCACCCCAAACAGTCTTTCTTTGCCGGTGGGGGAGCCCAATCCCCATTGGCTTCAGTCCCCCCTTCCCCATTTAATTTGACAACAGAGGAGCCTACTCCCCGTCGGCATAATTCCCCCTCCCACTTTTGTTGTGTGCCGAGGGAGTACCCCATCCCCTTCCGCTCCTGCCCCCCCTTCAGTATGTGCCGACAGGGTTGCCCAATCCCCGTCGGCTACAGCACACCCCAAAACACTCTGGTGGCATGCTGGGAGCCCACCCCAGCATGCCAAATGCCCCTCTAAAACAAAAACTGTCCCACAATGTTGTTTTTTTTTAAACCTGCAAACCAGACAACGGTCCCTCGTCGAGTCCAGTGGCCCTTCCCCAACCCGCACCCACCCTCTGCACACCCTGCCTCCCCACAGCTCTCCTCAACCCATACTTACTGTACCTCTGGAGTCTGGTGCGATGATCTTCGGTGGACCAGAAACACGTCTGCACTCTTCAAAGCCGACTGCGAAACTGAAGAAATGCTGGTAAGCTATATAATGGCATAAATAGGGTGTTTTTTTGTGCATATCTTGGGCATTTTGGGGAATTTTGGCATCAAATTTTCAACATGGGGTTATTGGGACCCCTCCTCATGAATTCAATCACTGTCATGGCATTATTCAGTCCTGAAAGGTGATTTTGCAGTCACTGCACAGAATCACCTTTAGGAGCAATTCGAAACAACAGTGCCACTGCTCATGGGGGCTCTCAAAAAGCCTAGGTTGCAAATTTGGTGGTAAAAATCAAAAAAATGGCTGTTTTACCAGCGTGTGTTGCGCAATTTCCATGCAAGCTCATAACTTCATGAATTTGTAATATTTTCACTTTAGATTTTCAAAAGTGGCATTTTTCCACACCTCCTTATGAACAGTACAGCTGTCATTTTACATATCCTGGCTGAAATGTGTTTTCACACATCCGGCACACAATAGCGCAGTCGCTGTGTGAAATCAGTTTTTGGGACAGTTTGAGAAAATGACGGTGACACTGTTCATGAGCAGAGGTCATAAAATGCATGTGTTGAAAATTTGGTGATGAAAGTCCATAACATGACTTGTGTTACAAGCGTGCATTGCCCTGTTTCCATGCACCCTTGTCACAAATTTGCAATATTTTCATGCCAGATTTTCAACACTGCCATTTTTTCCCACCTCCTTATGAACAGTACAGCTGCCATTTTTCACATCCTGCCCAAAATGTGTTTTTACACATCTAGCACATAATGACATGGTCGCTGTGGGAAATCAACTTTTGGGACAGATTAACAAAATCACAGTGCCACTGTTCATGAGGGGAGGTCCCAAAATGACTATGTTGAAAATGTGGTTAAAAAAAATCCCAAAAATGTTTGTGTTACTGACGTGCATTACGCAGTTTCTATGCATGCTCATGACTTCACCAATTTTTTCATATTTTCACTCCAGAGTTAAAGTGTTGCCATTGTTTTACACCTCCTCATGAACAATACAGTTGTCATTTTTCACATCCTGCCCAAAATGTGTTTTCATCCCTGCATCGCCAAATGGCATAGCCGCTGTGCAAAACCACCTTTCAACTAACAAACTCACAGTGCCGCTCTTCATGAGGTGGGGTCACAAAAAGCCTATGCTGAATATTTGTGGAGTGAAAATACCAACAAACTCCTATGGCGTTAGGGTTTCCAACTGTAACACCCCACCCTGTAGAGACTGACAAGCATCAGGGGTGTGACGTGAGATCATTGGCTGTAATGCCCACGACATTCCATCCCCACCCTGCAGCCAGTAACAGGCATTGAGGACTGCCTTGGAGTGTTCGCCCTAAAGTTTACCCCATTCTCCTATACTGCACCCGTCTCAGCGTATTTCCTCATGGAATGGGGTAAGTATAAGGCTCAAAGACCCCAAAGCACACCACGACAGTGTCTACAGAGTAGGGTGAGGTAAAATGGCATGAGTGTTATAGCTGATGACCCAAAAGCACACCCCAACGCCTGTCAGTACCTGCAAGGTGAGGGTGGGTTTGGCGTCAGTTCAGTACTTCACTGCCATTCCTATTATGCATCTCTAACTCCTGCACTACCAATGCCAGTGCCAGTGAGACAACATTCGGCATTGACAAATGCTTGTTTTATTTCACTAACTTACCCGGAAAAGTTCTTGTCCCCTTTAGTTATTGCCTGGGATATTTTTCTTCTGTTTGTTTTCCCTGCCTCCCTCTGCTTTTCCAGATACAGTTCCCTATCTTTTCCTTCTGTGTTTGCTTGTACCTCCTGAATGCCACCCTTTTTACGCTTACCATCTCAGCCACTTCCTTTGAGAAACATAGTGTTTTTTTTTCTTTCTCTTTGTTTTGCTTACTTGCCTAATGCAATGGCTTGTTGCCTCCACTGTGGCTCCCTTAAGATTCTCCCATTGTTCCTCCACCCCCCCCCTTCTCCTTCCCTGCCAGTGATTTCCTAAGACAGTCCCCCATCTTTGCAAAGTAGGCCCACCTGAAATCCTGGACCCTTGCTTTCGTGTGGTTTGACTCTTCTGCTGTTCTCACATTAAATCACACCATACTGTGATCACTTGATCCCAGATGGCTCCCTACTTTTACATCTGTAATCTGTCCCCATTGGTAAGTAACAGGTCCAAAGTCGCTCCCTCAACAGTTGGCTCTGTCACCAGCTGACTTAGGCACACCCCCCCCGCAAGGCTTCCGGGATGTCTCTGTTACTGGCTGAGGCTGCAGCCTGGTTGCTCCAATCCACATCCGGCAGACTTAAGTCTCTTACCAGTAGCATCTCCCCATTAGCTGTCATTCTGTGGATGGCTTCTACAAGTACCCTGTCCAGTTCTTCCCCTTGTGTGGGAGGTCTGTAGATCATACCAGTGCAAATGGCAGTGTCATTTCTCATCTGTAAGGGTGATCCACACTGCCTTTGTCACTCCTTGCATTCCCTGTGCCTCATTTGCCTTCATTCCTTCCTTGATGTAGATAGCCACTCCTCCTCCCTTTTTACCCATCCTGTCTCTCCTGAATAGAGTGTAACCTGGTATTGTCATTTCCCAGTCATGGTTCCCCATGAACCAAGTCTTGGTAACAGCAACAATGTCCATGTCTGACTCAGCCATCAGGGCCACTTAGTCCAGGATTTTGTTTCCCAGACTGTGGCCATTTGATCACATGGCCTTCCAATTTCTACTGCCTCCCGTCCTAATAACTCCCCTCCTATCCCCATGTCTTTCGTCCATACCCCTCTTGTCCTTACTCCCATTCTGCCTTTTCTCTGCATTTCGACCTATTTTGGTTTTAGTTATCTTTGGTGATTTCTCAGCCTTAGGGTCCTCTCTGTCGTCTGTGTCATTTTGTGGGGGGGGGCAGTTTGTTTCACCCAGCTTATTTCCACCCCCTTTGGCTAGTTTAAATGCTTCCTGATAAAACATTTAAACCTCTCACTGAGGATTCTGGTTCACCTACTGTACAGATGCAGGCCATCACCCTTGTACAGGCCTGTATCCCTCCAGATGGAACACCAGTCACCAATGAAGTAAAACTCCTCCACTCCATACCAGTCCTTCAGCCATGTGTTGAATTTGTTGGTGCAGAGTACCCTGTTCTCCCTCTTGCCTTCGATGGGTAACATCTCTGAAAAGGATGCAGAGCATGCTACCAGTCTAAGACTCCTCCCCAACTCCTTGAATTGCTCTTGCACTACCCTAACCTCACTACTTCCCAGGTCATTCGTCCCCAGGTGGACAATGATGTCTAGCTCACCATCCTGTCCTGAAAGTCACACCAACAGATTAAAGACTCACTTCACCTGGCTCAGAGCACTTTAGAGGGATTGGGATTCCTCATCAATTTGCAAAAGTCTCAGACAGAACCAGAACAAGTACTAGAGTTCATAGTAGCAGAAGTGAACGCCCTACAGGACAAGGCATTCTTACCCCAGGAAAGGGTGGCAAACCTTGTGTATGTGGCAAATTCCTTTTCCTTGATTCAGCCCAAGCCAGCAAGGCAATTTCTCCAGCCACTGGGACATATGGCCTCCACTACCATAGTGGTTCCAGGGACAAGTTTTAAGATAAGGGACATTCAGTACCACTTACTGGCCCATTGGTTCCAAAAGTGACACCCTTTGTCCAGGCTGGTGCCTATGACAAAAAACCTGCTACAAACCCTGGTTTGCTGGAAAGAACCAGACAACCTCAGGGAAGGGGTACCTTTTCAGGTACAGCCCCCAGTACTTATACTGACAGTGGATGCGTCCATGCTAGGCTGGGGTGGTCACCTGGGAGACCTAACAATAAATGGAGCATGGCTTCTCGGGAGTCCAGGGAGCATATAAATCTGCTGAAGCTAAAGGCAGTGTTCCTAGCTTTTCAGTCATTTACACCACAGTTCAAAGGACAGTCTGTCCAGCTCAGGACAGACAACACCACCATGTACTACATTAACAAAAACAAGGAGCACAAGGTCCTCAAAGCTGTGCACAGAAGCCATGATGCTTACTTACTGGAGGTGCACCTGCCAGCAATAACAATCTTCTGGTGGATTCCCTCAATAGTATCTGCCAGGCCCATCATGAATGGTCTCTAAACAAACTGGTGTTGACCGTAATCTTCAGGAGATGGGGCACACAAGACACAGACCTGTTCACATCAAAAGACAGTTTTCACCTTCAACTCTTTTGTTGAAGACCTCCGGCAGTGGGAAGAGTCCATATGCGGGCCCTGTTCCTGGATTGATCAGGATGATTTCTGTATGCCTTTCCTTCATTTCCCCTGTTGTTTTGAGTTCCTCTGAAGCTGAGGATTCAGCCTGCAACCATGATCCTGATGGTATACTGTTGAAATGACTTTTTTACAGTGAAGACCATTACAATGACAATTTTGATGTTGTTGCTATAATGGTCTCACTGTACACTGGTGCTGTTTTTGCTGGTTTTTCGCCCCCTCCCAAGTCACCTCTAACTCAGAGTTGATTATTAAAAAATTGGGGGGAAGAGGACACAGCACCTGAATAAAAAAAAATAATAATTTTGTGATGGGCGAAGTTTCAACAGTTGAAATTTAGCACAATGCTGTAGTGGATTTAGACAACTCTATTGTCAAAGTGCTATGGTAGAACCTGATCCTCATAGTTCCTGATTAGGCCAGGCAGCCTTGGTTCTTCCTATTCCTGGCCCTGTCCACAAAACAGTCCATTCATTTCCCCCTGAGACACAACCTACTAACTATGTTCCAGGGCAGAGTAACCATCCCGAACCTCAAGTCTCAAAGTCTGGTTCTTGAGGAGCTAGAGTACTCTGATTTTAATTTTTCAGATCAAGTTCTCCAGGACCTTCAGGTGTCCAGGAAACCTACAACTAGGAAAACATATGCTATAAAATGGAAGAGATTTTCCTCATGGTGTGCCCCTGCCCCTAAGCAGCTCAATCCCCTTCAGGCCGACCAATCCACACTCTTGAACTACCTAGTGTACCTGCAAGCCCTAGGCCTCAGCCCTGCTACCCTGAAAGTTCACCTGGTGGCTATTTCAGACTATGCATCAGCAGTCAAGCAGAAAACAGTAGCTTCTCACTCTGTTTTTTAGGAGGTTCTTTAGGGGACTTCTCCATCTGTATCCCACCCCCCCCCATTAAGGATCCTGTTCCCACCTGGGATCTGAATATTTGTATGACCAAGCTCATGGAACCCCCTTTTGACCCTATGGCCACTATATATCTGAAGTATGTCTCTTGGAAGACAGTCTTCCTAGTAGTCATTACTTCAGCCAGAAGGGTGTGCGAAATGCAAGCCCTATGCACAGACCCTAACTACATCAACTTTCACAAGGATAAGGTAGTCCTTAGGACTAACAGAAAATTCCTTTCCAAGGTGGTGTTCAAGTTTCACCTGAAACAGTCCATCACCCTCCCAGTGTTCTTCATGGAAAAGTTCAGTGCTGCTGAGCAGAGACTACACAGTCTGGATGTCAAGAGGTCTCACAGCTACTACACAGAGCATACCAAAGACCATAGGCCTTTCTGTACCCAACTCTTTCTCACATATGGTGAAGTGGGCAAGAGCAGACCAGTAGCTAAGAGGACCATTGCCCATTGGATAGTCTTCTGCATCCAGTTCTGCTACTTTAAGCTGGCAAGTTGCACCCCAAGGCCTCATGGCACACTCCACCAAGGAAAACTGCTGCATCTGTGGCAGCCATGAGAGATATTCCCCTGTTAAATATTTGTAAAGCAGCTACCTGGAAAACTGTGTACCACCTTTACAAAGCACTATTGCCTGGATGTACAATTCAGAAAAGATGGCAGGTTTGGCACTGCTGTCTTGCAGAACCTTTTTCCTAAATAGGTTCTGCACTCATCCTCCCAAGGTACTGCTTTGCCATCTGCATACGTTCATCATAATGAGGGATTCCTGGGGTTTGAAGAAAAAATGACTTATCATAGTAATGTTGTTTCTTCCAGGGGATCCCTCATTGATTGTAAATATCCCACCTTGCCTCCCCTTCCAGAACCAGGAAAAGGTTCTACAATAATCACTTCTCAGCATTGTTTTATTTAAAATGGTCAAGTATTACTTGCTGTTCATTCACAGATTACAATACATTTTATGCTGACTTTGTTGATCTGCCATGCTGGCCCTTAGGGCCTTTCTTTTAACATCCTTTTGTTTTTTTAGTTTTTGATTCAGTTTAGACAAATTAGTAGACTGGGGGGGCTACTTTAGTCAGGCTACAAAGGATGGATCTGACATTAGGCTGTAGAATGCAGCACCACACAGAGGGCAAAACTTTGAACTGCATTCTAAATTCTGTTACACGTGCTCTGGGGCAGCTTCAACAACAAGGGTCACTGCATATTTTAAGCATAATGAGGTATCCTCTGGAAGAAACAACATTACTATGGTAAGTAATTTTTTCTTCTATTCCATTGTGCCTCCATTCCCTCTTGCCATCCCCCCGGCCATTCCCCTTCAAGGTATTTCCTAAGACAGTCATCCATTTCTTTAAAATCTGCTCTCTTGAAGTCAAGGACCCTCGTCCTAGTGTGGGTTTTCTTCTGCCCAATCAGTATGCTGAACCACATTGCGTGATGATCACTTGTACCACAGGGCTACCCACTGTGATATCCGCGATGCTGTCATCGGGGCTTGTACATAAATACACAGCATGCCTATGCACTGTGTATCCACAGCATATAACCAGTCTGCAATCATTGCAGCCCCCGTGCGTGATGCATGAAATGGGGTGAGTAGCCCCTTTTCACTTGCCCCCCTGGCTGCATGCACAGCAGTGCACCAGGGGAAAGTGGGGGCATGCCAGCACTATGCACCATGCACCAAGGTGAGTAGTGCTGTGCATCAGAGGGCATAGGAGGGCCCCCGTTATGCCAGGGAAACCATGCTGTAAGTGCCCTATGCTCCTGGCCCTTTGCTCCCTGGATGCAAGCACATTCCTCTGGAAGACAGGCATTCCCTCACACACACAGAAATGGCCATCCCTGACCCTATACCCCTGAGGTAGACACCCCCCAAACACACAGACACACATACACAGCAGTGCCCAGACCCTGTACCCCGAGGCAGACACCGCCACACACACTGTGATTCCCCGACCCTGTACCCTTGAGGAAGACCACACACACACACACACACACAGTGATGCCCCAGTCCCATACCCCTGATGCAGGTTCCCCTCCTGAGTACAGTGCCGTGCTGCCATGCCCATGCAGCCTACCTCCCCACACATTGGCAAAAATGTCCACTGAGAGGCACAGCATTCCCTCCTGCACAAGAGGGCACCGGATCCAGGATGAACTAGGCATTCCCCTCAAACACGCACACAGAGGTGGCCATGGTAACCCGGACCCTGCTCCAACCCCCAGTCACAGCTGCGGTGGACAATGGTCCACCAAGCAGCGGTGGACAGTGGATCCCCCGACACTGACAACACCGCCCCCTGTCCTTCATATCTTCCCGCCAGTGCCATGGCTAGGAATGGCCAGTGGCACAGCCCTCCACACACTTCTGCAATGCCAGCCATCCAATTGACTCTGGGAGCACACCCCTATATATCGGCAGCACAATCACAGCATTGGTTGGACAGCTGGCAGCTATGGAGGGCTGTGCCACTGGCCATTTCTTGCTGCAGCACTGACCGGAAGGTACAGGGGATGGTGGCAGTGTTGTTGGTGCCACAGGGGATGGGGGATCCACTGTTCACTAATGCTGGGGCAGGGTATTTGGGGCCAGGGGTGGGTAGGGTGTGCAGTACCAGGCAGTGTCCCAGGCATGGGTGCTCTGCTGTGGGGGTGTAGGTCTATCACCGATGGGCATGCGGATATGCTAGTTGCGGATGGTTCTTTTCCTGTGCCAGGGCCGGGGCTGATGGGTGTGGGGGGGCACCTGCAGTTGGTACAGGGGTCGGGACTGCCTTGTGTTAGGGCAGGGGGGTTATCAACAGGATTGGGGATGGAATGGCACTGTGTTGGAGCAGGGAGTGCTTCTGGACTGTCGCTGGGGATGGATCTCTGGCGAGAGCTGCGGTGTCCATGGGACTCGACCAGGGGACTGAGGTGAACATGGATGTGTGGGTCCAGGTATCCACTGGTGTTATTCAAGCACTCAGACCCACTCCCTTCTGCACAAAATGATCCAGTCAGAACCCAGGACAGGCATCTGATCGGATGCCCGACTAAGTCCGCTACTCCATCTCTTGCTGCCCTGCATGAACCTGCACACTGAGAGGGGGCAAGCCATGGACAGGTGGCAGCAATTGGTGAATACTGGCCTATGCTCACCAGTGTGCAGGCACAGAGGTCCATGGGTGGATATGTGCCTTGGGCAGGTATTACCCACCCAATCGCGCATAGGCCCCATTGTTTGTAAGTACCAGATCCAGCACTGCCCCCTCTCTAGTGGGATCTGTAACCAGCTGCCTGAGAAGTCCCCCCTGCAGAGAGTCTAGGGTGACAGTGCTCCTAGCTGTGGTGTGGCCTGGATGTTCCAGTCTACATTTGGCAGATTCATTTCCCCCATAAAGCAAAGGGGAAGTAGTAATTGAGCCATAAATACTACTTCCACTTTGCATGCCATTTTACTTATGGCCTCCCCCAAAACTCTGACCAATTCCATCCCCTTGGTTGAAGGCCTGTACAACAACCCCCTTATCTATAAAGGCCCCAGACCCCATCTCCAAGCCAATCCAAAGGATCTCCATCACCTCCTTTTCCCTGCTTGTGACCTTGTATTTTCATGGCCTTAACACCTTTCTTTACATATAAAACAATCCCTCCCACCTTATCCATTCTAAACATGTTGTAACCCAGTATGCCCCCCTTCCAGCTGTGGCTGTTGGTGTACCATTATTCTGTTATGGCCACCATATCTGAGTCTTCATCCACAATGGTAGCCTTTGTTTCCTAGGTTCCTTGCATTGGTTCACATGACTCTCCACTCCTTTTGTCCCTCTCTGCCTCTTATTTACCCTCCCTTCATGAGTCCATCCTTTGTCCTAATTATTTTACTGGTACTGTCCTTCCCCTTTTTATCCTCCCTCTGCCCAGTCTTCCTAGTATTTACCTCTGCCCTAGTTCAACCTCTTGACTTTCCCATCCCTTTTCCCATTTGCCCTAACTCCCCACTACCCCTGGAGAATTTCTTTCCCCATGACTGTTCTTCACTGCTGCTCCTTTATCGGGGGGGGGGGGCAGTCACTACCTCCCTTGTTTCTTCTGTCTCCTCTCTTGACTAGTTTAAATGTCCATCAAAGTAGCATTTAAACCTTCTGCCCAGGACTGCCATTCCCCTCCTGGATGAATGGCCACCATCCCATTTGTACAGGCCTTAATCCCTCCAGATAGGACTCCAGTCACCAATGAAGACCACGGTATGGTGTGCCCTCTCCTCCCCCAGCCCTGCACAGGTAACACCTCAGTGAATATCACCATGCATGCTACTTGCCTTGGGCTCCTCCCCAGCTCCCTAAACCTGTTCTGTACCACTCTGACTACGTTCCCTGCCAGATCATTAGTCCACAGATGGACAGTGATGTCCAGCTCCTCCTCTTGCCGCACCTCCCAAGTGATTCTGAGGATTCACTCGCCATCCCTCCATGCCGAGGTGCCAGGAAGGTACCTCACCTCCCTTCTTCCATGCCATGATGTTCCAGAAACTGTCTCTGACAATTGAGCCTCCCACCAGAAGTCACTTCCTATTTTGCTGGAGTCATCTTTCTCCCACCTTGGGGCTTCCACTCTGAAGGACCACAACATCTTCCCTTGCCACTACCATGAGTGCCTTGTTACAGCAGTCCCATGCCGTCAGTGCAGTAAAAGAAGAGTTCTGAAGTGGCACTGGCTGAGGAATGTGTTCCCTTAACCCTACCCTCCTGGAGACCAAAACCGACCAGCTGTCCCTCCTTCTAGGCACCTACTGAGGCATCAGTGGTGGACTTGGTGGCCTTGGGTGCAGGAGAGGTCCCTCAAATCCTAGCAAACTTGGCCTGTGGTCTAGAGACCTCCTCCCTCAGCCCAGAGAGGTGCACACAGATGAGACAGCACCTCAATTCTCCAGAAGGTCTCACTGAAGACTGCTGCTCCACATCCACTGCACTACACTGCTCCCTCCATTCCCAAATCTGTTCCCCCATTACCTGAAAATATATTTATACCCTTCCCCCAGGCAGGGTGTTTCATGATTTCCCTTTTGTTTTCTGGATTACTCCTGTTACTATACCCTAAGTAGACTTTTACTAGCTTTTCCCCTTGTACCCTGACCCTAGATACGGTGTTATTAGTTTCTCCCAAGTCCTCTTAATCCCTTTGCATTTCTACCCTAGGTAAGGTGTTCCACCTATCCCCAGTTTCGGCCTACCCTTTACCTTCCTTCTGTCTTAGCAATGAATGCAGCAACAGGAGTGAATGGATGCCTTACCTTAGTTGACCAGTAGAGTCCCTCCTCCCCTGCTTCCTCCTGCAGACACCTGCCAACACCGAAGATGCCAGTCTTATAACTCGTGTACCAGAAAATTAACACGTGTTGGACACTTTAGGAGTGTCTGCTTTTATCCTGCCTATAGGACCTCTTTCAGGCAGGACTTCCTGCTGGCCCCTGATTGATCCTTGTCTGCCACATGGTCCTTCTCAGGAGTTTGGCCACTGACCTAAAGAAAGTAGAATTTGCCTCCTGAAAAAACAAACCTTTTACTACTAGTTAGTGTGCTGGAACAAAAAAATTACTCCTGTGTGCTTCTCTTTACAATCTGATCAGTGTAAACCCTCAAGTCAGCCTAGAATATTACTCCAATTACACTACACAGTATGTCTATGTGTTTTGAATGTAAAGCCCACTGCTCAGCCCAATTTTTGATGGTCCATTTGCCTGGTTTTGGCCCTTCTTTACTACTTGGTTGTGCCCCATCTTTAATTAAGTCTGCTTGCTTTGATAATCTGTTTGCTTGTGTACAGTATGCTTAAGCTGATAGACTCTAAAGCCCTTTGCTCAGCCTAATTACTATTAGTTTGTTTGCTTGTTTTATTGTACCCATTTTTAAAGATTGTTTGCTTGGTAGAACCCCTTCTTTAATTTAGTCTGTTTGCTTTGTGTGCCCCTGTTTAGACTTACCACTCAACCAGCTGCTCAGTCATAAGTTTAATTAAGCCTGGTTTCCTTGGAAGTTAGAGGCAACCCTTAACCAGCTCTATGTGGAAAATAAGAAAACCAGAAACCCCACCCAATGCCTGATTGACTGCGCTTCCAAGTGCTCCAAGTGTACTTTACCCTGTGGGAGTCATCCAGTGAGTTCAAAATTCCCACCCCAACAGAGCTCCTCTACTTGTACTGTGCTGGCGCTAGCTGTAGTGAATGGACACCAAGTAGCATTCTGTAACAGGACCCTGTGGAGGAGGCAAGCACACATGTGTCCTAAGACATCCTTGACCAACCACAGGGCTTACAGTAGAAGGGTGGAACCTCCCTCCCTGCCCCAACCTGGAAAATGAGACCTGGGCCCACTCCTGAGCCTGGATCTGCTGCACAGTAGAGTGAGGCAGAGGCACTACTTCTGCGCCATTACAGCAGCCAAAAAAATTGTGTCATTTGAAAAACAAACTATTGAACAATGCACACTGTCAAAATGTGAGCCCCCCCCCCCCCACCAAAACACTGTGAGGAAAATATGCACATTTGACTTCGGTGAAACAAAGATGTTTGAACCATCTAACATTACAGGGCATGCAAAACTAGTAAGCTTTGCAAGTAAGTGGAGGCTGGCAGGCAAGGCTGGCAATGTGAAGATACAATAAAGGATGACAAAGGATTATTTTGGTGGGCACATGTTTTGGTCAAGGTTCAGCTAAAAGGGGGCTAGTAGGAGACTAGTAGAGCTAGTAGCATATGCAGATCAATACAGCTGAGGATTGCTTGGAAGTGGACTCATAAAGATCTGCTTGAAAGTTTTCACCAAATTACAATACTAGGCTAAAACTATGTAAATTTAGTAGGGGGGCTAGTAAGGCTGCTGACGTAGGGTAAAAGGGAACCATTGTAATCGGTGGTTTTAACCAATTCAATTGGGATATACACAAGGATATGGCATCCTAGCAGCAGGCACAGGCAGAGGAGTAGTGGGGAGATGTGGCAAGGAAGAGGACCTGGAGGACTTGGGGGGGCAGGGAAGAGGGGGGAGGATAGTTGGTTGAAATGGATGTGGGGCAGCGGTCTTCATGAACACACTGTTGAAATTCAGGGGGTTGCCCAATATGTATCAAGCTAGGGCAGCTTGTGGCAGTAATAAATTGGCTGAGGTGGGAGATGGAGAGGAGGGAGGAGAAGAGGCAGCACCTTTAAAGCCTGGAGTAAGCAAACTAGAGCAAAGGAAACAGTGGGGATGCCAGATAGGCAGGAGGGTAGACTAGGTGGGAAGGGGGGCACAGGCTGGCAGGTAGTGAGCAGGAAAGGAGAGAAGGTATAAGGGGAAGGGACAAAGACAAATAGTGACACAGCATCTAGGATTAGAAGAGCTACGTTAGGTGACAGGAGTATCAAACAGGTTTGCACCACTGGCAGCTATGGAGAAACATAAGGGGCAAGAGGAGAAGGAGGAACAATTGATCTTGGGGAATGGACTCAGTAATAATCTAGCAGGGGGGAGATGGGGGGAGGCGGTAAGGATGGTCAGGAGGGCTTCAGGAGGCAAGCTGTAAATAGAACTGAGAAGGGGGGCTCAAGGAAGGGGAAGTAGAGTGGAAGTTAACGTGAGGCTTCAATGTGGGGACTGGGACTGGGTGACCCAAGAGGAGATAAGAGGAAGGCATGATAAACCAGATGGAAATTTAGGACAGAGGGACAGGGCATGGGATGAAAAGAATGGGGGAAAGGGGGTTCAGGAATAGGGCAATGAGACACTTGTCAAAACAGATAGAATGGAGAAGGCCATGGTCTTCGGTGACTCCATTATAAAAGGGGTACATTGGCTTGGGAAGCATGTAGCACATAAAAGAAGGTAGGTCTTTTGCACACCAGGGATGGAGGCAAGTAGAGCAGGGCAACCGATAAGGGAGGATTTAAGGGAACTGGCCGGGCCAGCCACACCTCATCATACACTTGGGTACAAATGACCTGGCGGCAATGAGGTAGAGGAAGTACAAAACAGGTTTAGAGAGCTGGCTAGGGGCTGCAGAGAGGTAGTAAGCTCACTGGCCTTCTCTCAGATCTTGCCGGTTCCTTGTTCCAGTACCATTAGAAAGCAATGGATTGAAGACTTCAATCAATGGCTCGGAGACTGGTGTGAAGGGGAGGACTTTACCTGCTTACGGGAGGGGGGAGACACGTGGGCAGATGAGGATTCGTATGCAAGGATACACTGCATATATATCAGAATGGTTCAAGGGTGCTGAGGGGAAGGTTACAAGGATACATAGATATGAGTCTTGGAGAGGATTTAAACTAGTGGGGGGAAGGGAGTGTAAAGCTAGGGAAGGTAGGAGGGACAGGCCAGGAGGACCCTGCCTAGCTGGTACTCCCCCAGAGGAGGAGACAGGGGTTGAGGGGAAGGGACAAAACAGGGAAAGCAGAACTTGCTGGAGGGTAATGTCCACCAATGTAAGGCACATGGGCAATAAACTAGCAGACTTAAAGGCCACCATAGCAGATGAGGGGCTGGACCTTGAGGCCATAATGGAGACATGCTGATCAGAGCTCCAGGACTTGGAGGTGGTAATCCCAGGGTTTAGTCTATTTAGCAGGGACAGAACAGGTAGGAAGGGGGAGGAGTTGAACTGTAGGTAAAGGATGATATACAGGCTACAGAACGGCAAAATGAGAAGGGAGCGGCAGTGGTCCTGTGGGTCACACTGAAAAAGTTGTCAGGGGCAATACTGCATATAGGTGTGATCTACAGGCCTCCAGTGCAGGGGGAGGAAGTGGACGGGGAATTACTGCAAATGGTGCAAGGGGGAACTTCTGCTGTTGGTGGACTTTAACCTCCCCAATGTGAACTGGGGAATCCCAGCAGGTTCATCAGCAAGAAGTAGGGAATTTCTAGACTCCCTGCAGGGAGCATTCCTCCAGAAGCTTAAGTTTAAGTTAAGTTTTAAGTTTAAGTTTAAATTTATTGCAGGAAAAAAACTCTGTTGAGCAAGCTCATTCACAAGGAGGTCCTGAGTCATCTACACATAAATATCACTATTACATGGACAGGAACATTTGAATGTAGAATAAACAAAGTGCATACATATAATATAATACAAAGTGTATACATATAATATAATATAATATAATACAAAGTGTATACATATAATATAATATAATACAAAGTGTATACATATAATACAAGAGATATACAAAATGAACATAGAAGAAAAAGATGAGAAAACCTTATACCATTTAGGCAAATTACATTCCGACTTCATGAGTAGAAGGACAGTTGGTACCAGATACTTGGCTTAGAGTTAGGGGAGGCCTAGTAGCAACTGCAGATATCTTTTATTTTAGAGACAGCTAATGTTTTGTAGGAATTCATTGAAACAATACTGGTTAGCTCAGCATGGCTTGTAGTTTGTTCCAAATGTTAGGGAGGGCATATGAAACAGCTCATTGGCCAAATGTAGTATGCATCCTAGGAATGTCTAGTAGGATATAGTCAGATACGACAACAGAAATGGAAAGGGACCTGGGGGTAGTCATATCAGATGACCTAAAGGTGGGCATGCAATGTGAGAGGGCAGCAAGGAGGGCTGGGGGGATATTGGGATGCATAGGGAGAGGCATCACCAGTAGAAAACAGGAAGTTATTATCCCTCTGTACAGACAGCTGGTCAGACCCCATCTGGAGTACTGCGTGCAGTTCTGGAGACCCAGTCTTCATAAAGACATAGACAGGATGGAAGCTGTCAGAAGAGACGCTAAATGGTGCAGGGTCTGCACGGAAGACATATGAAGAGAGACTAAAGGAGCTTAATATGTATAGCCTTGAGGAAAGGAGGGAGAGGGGGACATGATAGAAACGCTCAAGTACCTCAAGGGAATCAACAAAGTCCAAGAGGGTAGCATCTTCAAAAAAGAGGTGTGCAAGAACAAGGGCACAATTTGAAGATGGGGCTGCTCAGAGGTAATTTAAGGAAGTATTTTTTCACAGAGAGGGTTGGGATGGCTGGAAACGGCCTTCCGAGGAGGTAGAAGTCAAAAACGTGGTGGAATTCAAGCATGCATGGGACAGTCATAAGGCAATTCTAGGGGATGGGGGTAGGAAGAAGTAGGCTGCTGGTTAACTAGGATCTGCAGCTTATCCAGTAGGCAGGGAAATGGGCAGACTGGGTGGGTCAAGTGGTCCTTATCTGCCATCAAATTCTATGTTTCTATGTTTCTATGTTTCCTTAGGGAGTATGCACTATGTGAGATGTGTATGAAAGACGTTAGGTAGTCCGGCAGTTTGTATAGAAGTATCTTAAGGGTCCAGATGCCAGTATCAAGAAGGTGTCTGGTGGCAAGTGAGGACCACCCAACCTCTGCATATAGATTACAGTGGTGGGTCCTGTAATTGGCGCTAGTAATGAAATGAAGAGCACAGTGGTAAAGAACGTCCAGTTTAGTAAGGCTAGAGGTTGGGGAGGAGATATAAATAAAGTCTCCATAATCAAGTAGGGGAAGGAAAGTGGCTTGGACAAGTCATTTATGAGTTGTGAGGTATAAGAGGTACCTGTTTCTAAAAAAGAAGCCCAATCGTGCCTTAAGCCTCTTAGTAAGATCCTCAACATGGTCATTGAAAGAAAGCTTGTTGTCTATCTACATGCCTAGGTATTTAAATTGTGGCATGACTTCCAAGGGTTCACCCAGGGAGGTAACTATGAAGTCCTTTGGTGGGGCAGGTTGGGCACACAGTGTGGTATACCGTGAAAAAATCATTACCTTAGTTTTTTTGGCATTTAAGAGAAGCTTGGCATTGATGAGATTGCTTTCTAGCTGGGCAAAGTCAGCTTGCGGCACTTCCCTGACTTCAGATAGGGTTGTGCCTGAGGTGTACAAAACTGTATCATCCACAAAGAAATGTATGCTGGATTTCTTGATGTGGGAATCAAGGTTGTTGATATACAGAGAAAAAAGGATTGGCCCTAGGATGGAGCCTTGGGGGACTCCCCTGGCAATTGGAAGGGGGGGGCAGATAAAAGGCCATCAGCTTTGACTTTTTGTAACTTTCCAGAAAGGTGACTGCTGAACCACTGTGCGGTAAGCAGAGCGGCACCTAGGTTGGTAATGCAGGTGATTAGAAGGTGATGGTCGACAGTGTTAAAAGCTTTACTGAGATCTAAAAAGACTGCATTAGCAACCTTCTTGGAGTTGATAGTGGAAATCCAGTCATTAGAGACTTTAGCCAATGCTGAGATGGTACTGTGGTTAGTCCTGAAGCCAGATTGTGCAGGGTTTAAGAGTGAGTTCACTTCAAGGTGATTTTTAGTTGGTTGTAGTTTAGCTTTTCCAGAACTTTGGAGAGAACAGGCAGGATGGAAATGGGTCTGTAGTTGCTTAAGTCACAAGGGTCTCCTGATTTGAAGAGGGGAAGAATATGGGCAGATTTCCAGCGGATGGAACTGTAGCTGAGGTGATGGTGAGGTTGAAAATGTAAAGGATGGGAGTTGTGAGCTGGGCAAAGCCTAATCGCAAGAAGAATGGTTCGAGGCCATCATCCCCTGCACCTTTCCTGGCATCAAGGCTGAGAAGTAAGTCTGCGAGAAGCATGTTCTAGAACCTACTTGGGGCAGGGCGATACTGGACTTAGTGCTAACAAATGGGGAGAGTGTAGCAGAGGTTTCAGTGGGGGACGGTCTGGGGTTCAGTGACCACTGAGCCATAAGGTTCAAGATTAGGACAGGGGTGGAAGAGAGTCGTGCTAGCACAAGAGTACTAGACTTCAGGCAGCTGGACTTTGGCAGAATGATGCAAATCTTCAGAGAGGCTATGGAGGGCAAAGAAGAACTACAGGACACAGAGGAATTGTGAGGGTCAATAAAGGGGGGGTCTTGAGATCCTTAGATCATTGTATTAGGAAGGTCAGCAAAAGAAGAAGGAGGCCTCTCTGGTTCTCCAGGGAGGTTGGAGGCAGTGAAAGAAAGTAAACAAGCATTCAAGAGATATAAAAAAAAAACACAGATGGAAGGGGATAGGGAGGTATATAGGGAGAAACTGAGGATAGCAGGGCAGACAACAAGAAAGACTAAGGCAGATATGGAGGAGAAGATAGCCAAGGATGTCTGGAGGGGGGATAAAACCTTCTACATATATGTCAGTGAGAAAAGGAAATCCAAGTAGGGGATAGTGAGACTTTCAGGGGTGGGGGGGGGAGGTGTTCTGGTACAGGATGACCTTCAGAAGATGGATTTATTGACTAGGTACTTCAGCTCAGTATTTATGGTGGAAAGGGAGGGAACGGGTCCAGAGTTGCAAGAGAGGGGCAAAGAGGGCAGAGGAGTGGACTTCAGCCCATTCAAGGAAGGAAGGGTACTGGAGGAACTGGGCAGGATAAGGGTGGACAAGGCAATAGGTCCTGCATCTGAGAGTGCTTATTGTTGATATTGGGGAGGGACTGGGGTGGGAGGCATGCCTGTCTGTGGACGATACGAAGATTTGCAATAGGGTGGACACTCCAAGGGGGATGGAAACTATGAGGGAAGATCTGAGAAAACTGGAGGTGTCAGAAAGTTAGCAGTTTGGTTTTAATGCTAATTAGTGCAAAATAATGCATATTGGGCACAGAAACCCAAAGGCAAGTACAAGCTAGGGGGAGAAGAAGTTATGGTTATGTAACAGGGGCAAGATCTGAGGAATCATCATTTCAGATGACCTGAAGATGGCAAACCAGTGCAATAAAGTGGTTGGAAAGGCATCTTGCACACTGGCGTGCACAGGGAGAGGTATAAAAAGTAGGAAGAGGGAGATGTTAATGCCCCTGTACAGATCATTGATGAAACCCCACCTTGAATATGGAGTCCAGTTTTGGAGACCTCACCTGTGCAAGGATATAGATAGGGTGGAGAGAGTCCAGAGGAGGGCAACCAAAATGGTGCATGACATGCATCAAAAGCCCTGATAGGAGAGGTTGGAGGAGTTAGAACTGTATCTCCTCGAATTTAGGAGGAAGAGGGGGGCATGATTGAGACATTTAAATATGTGAAGGGGATCAACAAGGTGAGGGAGGGGAGCATACTTAGTAGGAAAACTAGTCCAAAAACTAGAAGGCACAATCTGAGGTTGGAAGGAAGAAAGTTCAGAGGAAATAGGAGGGGGTACTTCTTCACATTGAGGGTGGTGGCCCTTTTACTGACGGAGGTGGTGAGGGACAAAATGATTGAGGAATTTAAGAGGTTAAGGGATGAACACATGGGAATAAACATAAGAGGAGAGGGGAAGAACTGAGAAAAGGTATAGAGAATGGAGACAACAACAGGGGGAGGAACAAGTGACAGGGTGCAGTGGAGGGTCTAAGGTTACCTATGGGGCTGAGATTAATGGGCAGATTGGATGGGCCTTAGGGTCCTTTTCTGCTGTCAGATTTCTGTGTTTCTAAGTTTCTGAAACAGAAAAGAGTATGAAACTCAAAAAGTGAGCAGTCTGCTTTAATCAAGGCTTTTGAGATCCAAAAAGTGAACAAATCTGAGCTGGCTCACCCACCTATAAAGTGTACATGTACTCTGTATAAGCTGCGAGTACAATAACATTATGGGCGTTCCAGATAATGGCAATTGTAATCACAGCATATACACAGAACAGATAAGGCAGTGTTATGAGGATAATGCAGATAGCCAATTGAGATAAACAGTGATGTTTGAGGAACCCATGGGGTAATCTTAGTATTATAAAAATGTATGAATTGCTTAACCAATTTATGAAGCACAGTATACTATAGAAACCAACTAATTAGAATTTTATAAAAATCCCAAAAGGGCGTTTATGTATTTTTTGCTATATAAAGCTGAATGATCTATAAGCAGATTAGCTAAAGATAAATGTTTGATGCACTTGAGTAGCACCCAGAGGAAGAAATGAATAAGTTACAAAATGACATTAGCGGGATTCTGATACAAACAAATTATCAATAACATTTGATGGGTGATTTAGCCATCTCCCATTTTTTTCATTTCTTGAATTTCACATTTGAATTATGCACGTTTGGCATTAGAAGTGGCATGTTCTGATGATCATGGCTTTTTCGTAAACTGGGCAAAATATCATGCAAAGTATGAAGATTGTACACTTCACTAGTGGTGACTAAGGAGACTGCACAATGTCAGAGCATACATCCCCCTCCACTTAAGAATAAAATGTGTCAATTCTTATCATAGTTTAACCATCCCTGACACTTTGCAGTTTTGAACAAGTATACCGTTTTCATTGTTCACTGCACTTCTTAAAAGAACAGATTGTGCTCAGAAGCTCAGAGGCTGCATTGATTACAGCACGGCATGGGACACTGATCCCCCCCCCCCGACAACCATGTTTACAATGTATGGAGAGTGTTACAGTGCTTTCCATACTGCACTTTTTTTTGGGGGCTTTTTAAATGAACTTAAGTAATGTGACCAGATGTCGATTGGACCTACAGTTACAGTACTCTGGCTGTTTTACTGCAGCTGTAGGTTTAATTAGCCCCTGGTCTCATTACTTAAAAAAATATAGTTATAAATGGGTCCCCTGAATACTGCAGCACTCTCCATACTGTGACCACATGGTTGCTGGGGAGATTGGTGCCCGAGGACATGCTGGGAGTAATGCTGTATATTTATTAGCTTTTGATGACCGGGTAAGTGCGCTAGGCAAGAAACCTGCCTATTTTCAGACACAACCTGGGAGAATACCGGTACAGTAGTGCAGCAAAGACATCACTGACAATAATGAGTTACAAAGGCAGAGATGACTGTCAAGACAATTAACACAAACACATTAAAAAATCAGCAAAATCAGCATGAGAATAACAATGAAAACTACAGGTTAGAGCAGCAATGCAATTGTTACAAAACAAATTATACAGTTAACAAGTCTATAGCCCTAGATAGAATTAAATAGGAGACATGGGGGATACAGAAATGGGCAAGAAAATAGCAATAGGGCAAGCAGCAGGCCTTAAGTGCAGTCATAGTAGCCTGGGGCATTAAGGTGGGAGAAAAGAGCATGCTTAAAAGCTAGGTGAGTTGAGGAGTTCTTCACCTGAGGTGATAGTGAGTTCCAAAGCCACAGGGCAAAATAGGAGAATGCCTGCTCACCCATTTTGATAAAGCAAGGCTGAACAGCAAGCAGGGGGAAGGCTGCAGACCTGAGGGCACGAGAGTGAAAGACAGGAGTAAGCATGGCCCCCAGAGCCGCAGGGTGAGGCGTTCTGGTCAAAGAGTCAACAAAACAGCCTAGTGCATATGATCTAAGGGATATGTGAGGCAGCCAATTTAAGGCAGAGTAAAGACAGCAGTGGTGAGTCAGACGTGGAGCCAATAAGGTGAATCTGCAGATCTTGTTGTACGTAATGTCCCACTTATAGAGTACTGAAGCATTTGGCATACGAGAGGACTGAGCGAGCATATAGCAGTTGGGCAGTAACACACCTTTTTGCGACAGCAATCCTGGCAGATGGAGTAAGTGAGTGGCGCACTCTGTAGGCCACGCCAATCTTAGAGTTAACTGAGTGGCAGACCTCATTGACATGCGCACCAAAATCCAGAGCGGGATCAAGCATTACCCCAAGGTATTTGAAAGATAATGCCTTAGAGACTGGAGCACCATCACAGCCACAAACCAGAAGATTTGGGGCCACAGTCGGTACCCGTCTAGAGGATCAAAGCAGCATGGCCTGGGTCTTAGATAGGTTTAAGATCTGGTAAATTTAGGAGAACCAGGATTGGAGGCTCTGAAAGGCAGTCGATAATTGTTGATTTAGGTCAGTTATAGACTTAGAGGCAGAGTGAAGTACTAGGTCATCCACATACAAGATAATGTTACAGAGTGGAGAAGGGCTGGGGATATCGTTGATAAAAAAGGAAAAGAGTAGGGGCCCAAGAACTGAACCCTGCAGGACACCAGAGGTGATGGGGCAGGGGCAGAGAGAACCTTACAGAAGGAGACAGTCTGAGAGCAATTTTCAAGATAGCTAGCAAACCAAGAGAGGGTGAAGCTAGAGGCTCCGAGTGATTGCAATTTGTCCAGTAGTAGGGGGTGATGTACCATGTCAAATGCTTTAGAGAGATCAATGTACAAGGCTGAGTAGGCCTTTGTCCATATTGCATTTTACGTCATTGGTGAAGTGGGTAAGGGCAGTAGTTGTGCTGTGCCCAGCCCTAAAGCCATGCTGATACAGGAATTGAAGGTTAGAGTGGAGCAGGTACCGAGAGACCTGACAATATACAACTTTCTTCAGCAGCTTACTTAGTGAAGGCAGAAGTGAAATAGGACGATAGTTTGACATGATTTTGGGATCACCTTTCTTAAACACCGGTATAGTCCTGGCAGTTTTCCAGGACAAAGGGACTGAAGCTGAGCTAATTGAGAGATTGAAAAGCCTGGTAACCAGTTCAGTGAGATGAAAGGCAACTGTCTAAGGGTTCTTGAATCAATTTCATCAGGACCTGTACTGTCATGAGCAGGAATAGTCCTAAGTAACTTAGGGACTTCCTGGTGCATAACTGGGGTAAGCACAAGAGTGGAGGGAGCTGACACAGGAGAGGGGAAGGGGTCTGGGAAATAACAGGGGGAAAAGGGGTAGGAGTGGGGGTGGGAAGAATAGAAAAGAGGATGTTGAAGGCACTTGCTGTAGTGAGAGGATTGTTTCAATGGATATCGTTGACGAGCATTTCATCTGGAGTCAGAGTCTTATTATTCCTGAGAATTTCCATAATTTGAGACCAATAGCATTTTGGGTTTGAGGCAGAGGCACTGAGCAGGTTCCAGTAGTACATACTCTTAGCAAGGTGAATCTCCTTTTTACAGGTGTTTCTCAATGACCTGTAGGCATCAAAGTCAGCTTGAAGGAAGGAGGACTTCCAGACCAACCATAGTTTATCCCTATGTTTCAGCAACTGGAGTAGGGGACACTTAAGCCATTTGGTGACCTTCCCTTTTACCCTACGTGTAGTAACTGGGATATGTAGGTTCTGAAGAGAGAGAAGGGTAGGGCTGAAATACTCAGTCACAGTTGATATCATCAGTCATGTAGAGAGGGGACCCATCAACATGGTTTAAATCATGCAGGAAAGCAGCAGGGTTGAGGTTGGAGAAGTTGGAAAAAGATAGTTTGGGGGGGAAGGAGGGAGGTGAGGAGTCCCAAACACAGAAAACTGGGCAGTGATCACTGATAGAGTCAGGAAGAACACCAGCATTAGAGAAGTTCTCCCTCCTATTAGTCAGAAACCAGTCTAGGAGGGTGTTGGAGGATCCCCGGTGAGAAATTCTAGTGGGAGCCCGGATTAATTGAGCCAGGTTGGCCTTACTGGTAATGGAAGATAGGAATGAGGAATGAGGCCCGGCCCAGTCATGGTTAAAATCTCCCATGCAGATAACCTTGTTTTTCCCTGACATAGATGGAACCAGCTCAATAAATTCCTCAAGACCTTGCCTGGAGTATTTGGGAGGTATATAAACGCAGAAGATGTGAAGAATCTTGACACTCCCAAGCAGAAGGCTGGAATGAAGGACCTCACAGTTTGTCAGTGAGGGACCCTGCAAGATAGAGATGTTAAGATGAGATTTATAGTACAGGGCCAAGCCCCCACCTTTTTTAGAGCTAGGGCGATCACCCCAAAGCATATTGTAGCCCTGAATGGAACAGAGGGAGTCAGCCATAGAGGGCTTCAGCCAGGTTTCATAAAGGGCTAGGATGTCAGGGTTGTTAACGCTTACCCAAGCCTTGAGATCAGGGAGGTTAATGTGTTAATGTGTGCAAAGGTGAGACAGGATGATTTTGGCAAGCATATGGAGTCGGAGACTGGGTTGTATTAGCAGAGATAGGAGGGCCAGGGTTGGTTTCAATATCGCCAGCAAGGGTGAGGGAAAGGGTTATTATCCATAACATTGCAGTCAGCATCAACCAAGAGGCACAACCAGGGGAGATGGAACACCTCTGCAAGATATAACTATGCAGCACCCCTAGATATCTGTTGCTAAGTCCTGTCAGGGGTGGAAGATAAGGGTCAGACCCCACCAACAAGTTCGAGTAGCAGAAGTTCCTAAGCAAATAGGTATGGCAATTTGAGGGAGGCACAGGAGGAAGAGCAGAGAGTTCAAGAAGAAATAGCAAGGAGAGTACTAGCATGAGGGGGTATAAAGCCCTTGGATACATGGTAACAAGATGTAAAAGTAGGGAGAGGTGTGGGCGGAGATAATGGACAGAGAAGAGGAGAAGCAAGTGGAGAGAGCAAGAGATGAGTATAAAAAAAGTGAATTATAAACAGTGTAGAATTGTAAATTATAGGTAACAGTAAGAAATGGAAGTAACAGAAGTCAGTGGGAAACAGTGAGAGAGGAAATCTGATTATTAATAATAGGCAGAGTTCAGAGAAACAGCAGCCAAGCAGGAAGGAGAGGTTGCACAGCAGGGAGGGAGGAGGAAAGTGACAAATGCACCATCAGGAGAGAACAGCTAGGGGAGATTTGCTTAGGGAGCACTGGGGCAGAGAAGCAGGAAATATTCAGAAGAGGTCAGGCAACCTCTAGTGGGGAAGATATATAAGGATTAAATGAGAAACTCGGGAGATAGAAAAAAGAAACAAGAAGTCACCTCGAGAGCTTCTCAGCCTATATATGTAACACTAGCTAAGGGTGGGAGGGTATTGGGGGGCAGGTGTGGAAAGCAGCCTTGTGTGCACTCTCCAAACAGAGCTGAGAAGCAGTGCCTCTACGAGCAGCCAGTCGGAGCAATAGAAGCAGTCCTGCATTGCCGCAGCCTAAAAAAGAAAAGTTACAAGCAGGCTACAGCTTGGTTGTGCACAAATAATGAAAAGGATTCCATTGTGCACAAATAAATTAAGAGCATATATAGGTTTCCTGATGCAATCTGTCAGTATAGGTTGGAGAAATAAATCAAATAACTGATATACAGTTGTAACCCCTAGGTGACGCTATCCCAAGGGCTACTACCTATACCTGCTTGGCTTGTAGCAGGTTAAGGGGCCTGGGTACTGAAACGGGTGCCTCCACCCTGAGGTCAGGGTTGTTAGTGGTCAAGCTAACCTGGGCACAGCCCTCCGGGACACTGTAACCCCTCTTTTTCCCTTCTAGTGACCTGAACGATATACAATAATCACTTTCACAATGACCCTTATTCACACTGTTTGCACTTACCACCAGGGCTGGTTCCTCAAGCCCGACCCTGGGGACCCCTGTAAAACAAGGTTATGCACAGCAAATAGCAACAGTACAGTACTCTTGGCGCAAACTGGAACCACAGTCAGGTTAAATGCAAAAAGAGTTAGATCTGATTTATTCAGGGGACTTCAACAAGGGAGGGGCGTAATCAGGTTGATTTGCTTATAGGCTATATCAATCAGGCACTTATGCATGCACTTTAGAGTCCCTACACAGTCACACTCTCTGGGTACCCAGGTAGGAAGATGATGGGCTCACCAGGAATATTGCCCGGGGTAGGCCGGCTCGCAGTTGGTTGGGACCCAGTGATGGAAGAAAGCAACATGCACAACACACACTATTTGTAATCCGGAGCCGGAGGGCTCAGTTTGTGAAGGAAAAGACCACAAAGCAATCAGATGACAACGCTTTAGATTTAGCTGTTGTTACAGGGAGCTACCCTGATGTTTACTTGAGATACCCAATACAGGACACAGGCAGGACAAAATCAAGATAGCAGGTTGTTGAACTGGAGTGCCAGGAGAAGCAGAGCCCACACGAATGATTGAGGCTCCGTTCCTGCTCAGAACATGAGCAAGGGGCTGATCCCCAGGCAGGTCTCTCATCAGTGGCTTTCTCTGTGCAGCAGGTAGTCTAGCTGGGCAGTGTGACAAAGCCCAGGCCCAATGGAGATGAATACAGATTTAGTCCGTAGGCGCTATATGTAGCCTCCAGCAAGCACAACACAGTTCAGCACACACTGGGGAACCAAATCAAGACCCGCTAACAGCACACAGCACATATACATGCAAGAAATTCTACTGTACAAGGCAGATTGCTATCCAGTTGCATTTATAGAGTCTCTGCACAAACCAGGAGTTCAGAGGTGGTTGGAAATCCTGACAGGCCAATCGCATTCAGCAAATCTTTGGTCTTCTTCAAGTTAAAGCCAGGTCACAGTTCTGTGGCTTAAATCATCCTCACAATTTTGATTCAGTCCGAATAAACTCTCTTCTCCCTTTCAGGGACAGCAGGCAGACAGGTAGGCCAAAACTCAGCCCTTTCACAGCTCTCCTGTGCGAATCCACACAGGATTGCTGCTCGACTATCTCGAGTTGTTACCTCTTTCACTTCCCAACTCAAACTGAAACTAGCTGCAAGCAGCCTGGGAATTTCCCCAGGATCCAAATGGTTCAGTTGGCTGATTCTTCTGTCAGTCACAACAAGAGCTCCCCCTCCAGGTCTGTCTTGGCACCAAAATGGAAAAACTACAATTCCTACAGAATTTTGATCCCACAAAACCCCTGGGGACAGGCTCCATTATAGAGTCCCCAAAGGTACTGAATGGCCCATTTCAGCATCCAGGACCAAGAGGACGGAAACAAACAGGACTGTCCATGCTGCAAAGAAGGCAGGTTAGAACAAACTGCAATATTATTACTACTCTAACAAATGATCAGCAAACAAGTACAACATCTAACAGAGCTCCCTCTCAGATTAATTATGACTGCAATCCAGTCAGCTCTTAAAGAGACAGAACACAGAGCCTATACAGGCACTCTCTGGTAATACATTTAAACTGCTAAAACACAGGACACCAGCCTGACAGTGAGCATTTAAGCAAGCTCAATGAAGACTTTTCAGAAACCCCCATTTTTAAGGTGGTTACACCCTTCCCTGCCTGGAGAAAACTTGGCATCCATGTCAAGTCTGTACCATCATGTATCAGTTAACATAAACTTATTACTTTACTATACATATTCACTACACCTCACAATACTATATCCATAATGACAATGCTTATGCACATTTCATACATGTGATACTGATTCCACTGATTAACATACTTGTAACATCACAATACTGATTCATGTTATAACTTCCTGTACATTAAACAATGTAGGAGGGGGCCCTTCCCTATCAGCTAACTTGGAGCTGGATGGGGCAGGGGCACCATACTGGGAAGTAAGAACAATCAACCTGGAATTGGCCATTAAGCTCAGTTTGGGTAGTGAGCTCTGAGAAATATATATACCTTTGTGAACCACATTGAGAGGCAAATCCGCTGGCCTCCCAGGGGAATCCTAACTGAAGCGCAATACTGGCTTGACAGCTTGGCCAGTCTTTCTGGGGGGAACAGCCACAGTCTCTGTACTTTCTGCATGGATGGGAATGTCCAAACTGGGAGCACTGTCAGCTCCTTGCTCTGTAGGCTCTGTCCCCATAACACGTGGCTCATTTAGAGAAGGTTCTGGCACAATTAGGCTTTGGGGCACTGAAGGGGGGCTGTCATCACTCTCATGTTGTTATTCAAGTTCTAGTGTGTCAGCAGAGAGACTCAGACCATCAGCCCCTTCTTCGGCAAGTCACACAGTTCCACGAAACACAGGGAGTCCACAGCCTCAGATGCAATACTTTGCACTTCACTTTCAGGGAGCATTGGTTCCAAGGACGAAGCTGGGGGTTAGGCAGTCCAGAAGGCCCAGCTTCATTCCCACGATTCTGCATAGGATTTCCATGAAACAACTAACTCAGTTCATAGGAGGGATAATAGGCATTACCATAGTCACTTTCATCAGAGGTGGACTGACAGTCACTATCATTCTGGGCCTGCTGCGGGGGAAACCTTAAATCTGTAACTACTGGGGTAGGTTGACTCTGTCTCTTTTTTGCAGAAGCATGAGTCATCAGCCTAGAGGAGGCAATGTCTGCTGGCTCAGCTTCAATAATAACTTGGCCGATAGGCAGCAAGTGGTTACGGTACATGGTCTTGACAGCTCTGGAGTTATTCTCTGGGTGTACCTTATACACTGGTAGATCATCCAACTCTCCAACTACTACATGAGGAAGATGGTGCCACCTATCAGCAATTTTGTGCTTGCCATGTAGTCCCAAATTGCGTAACAACACATGGTCTCCGGGCCGTAGCTCTTGAGCCTTTACTTTCTTATTGTGCCTCTCTTTGTTGGTGAGATTTCTGTTGGCAGCCATTGTGTGGGCCAGTTGATATGCATGGTTCAATTGAGCTTTCAGTTTCTGTACATACTTCAGGTAGTTTTTGGCTTGGACCCCATCTGGAGAGACCCCAAAGCAGACATCAACTGGCAGTCGGGCCTCCCTCCCGAACATGAGGCGGTTGGGGGAGAACCCAGTAGCATCATTTTTGATGCAAATTGTATGTGTATACCAAGGTGCTAATCTGCTGGCTCCTCTTATGCTTCTCTTTTGGATGGAGGGTGCACAGCATGTCTAGAAGGGTGTGATTAAAATGTTCTGGTTGACGGTCCCCCTTCAGGTGATAAGGGGTGGTTCTTGACTTCTGCACCCCACACAGAGAGAGCATTTCTTTGATTAGCCTATTTTCAAAGTCTCTGCCTTGGTCAGAGTGGATCTACTGGGGGCACCACAGTGGATGAATACTTTTTCCACTAGCACCTTGGCCATGACAGAGGCTTTCTGATCTTTAGTTGGAAAAGCTTGTGCATACCGTGTGAAATGATCCATAACCACTAACACATTGCCAATATTCTGTTGATCAGTTTCTAAACACAAAACATCTATGCAGACCAATTCAATCGGGGCCCTGGTAGTGATATTGATAAGGGGGCAGCCCTCTGAGGCAGGGCTTTTCTTTGGAGGCAACAACTACAGGTCTTTACATGGTGCTCAACATCGGCCCCCATCTTGGGCCAGTAGAATCGAGATCATACTTGGTCGAGAGTCCTGTCAATACCGAGGTGATCCATGTGATTGTGGAGGGACCTCAATACCAAGTGTTTAAAGGCCATAGGCAGGACCAATTGTTGCTTGTCTACTTGACCACTATGATCCACTATCTCTCTGTATAACAACTGATTGAGTAACTGCAACCTGGGGCCTTCTTTAAACAATAGTGCAGTTTGAAAATCAGTGGAATGCAACTTAGACACATCTTTCCCCGCACTCAGGGCATCAAGAGCAGATTGAAACATAGGATCTTGGGATTGAGCCCACTGAATACCATGATTGTCAAGTTGAGGTAGTGCACTAATATCTAGAGCAAAGAAATGGCAATAGGCAGCCGGTATGCAGGTATCAGGAGGGCCCAAGAAATCTACTAGACAGTCCACTGTTTCCGCAGACATCTGTTCATCTCTGTCAAACTTTTGGCATAATGCTCAGATGTCAGGTTCAGACAGCCTGACCCAATCACTCTTGGAAGCAGGCCTTCGTGACAGTGCATCAGCATCAATATGATTCAGTCCTGGTCTGTATTCGACAGCATAATCATAGATTGATAAGACAGAGAGCCACCGGTGCCCAGTGGTGTCTAACTTAGCTGAAGTCTGTACATAGGTCAACGGGTTATTGTTGGTCTTCACCAATATCTTTGCCCCATAGAGGTACTCATGAAACTGATCAATGAAGGCCCATTTTAGGGCAAGGAACTCCAGCTTATGCACAGGATAGTTTCGCTCTGATGGGGTTAGACTCCTGCTGGCGAAAGTGACCGATCTCAAACCATCCTCATGGTCTTGATACAGCACAGCTCCTAGGCCCTGCAGACTAGTGTCCATATGCAGCACATAGGGCTTGGTAGGGTCAGCATAGGTGAGGATGGGGGCATGGGTGAGATGGTATATGACTTCATGGAAGGCTGCTTCATATTCGGGTGTCCAACGAGTCCAAAAAGGTTCACCTGTGTGGAAGTACACTTTCTCTGGATCTTTGACAGTCCCTTTCTTGTATTTATGGTTGGTAGGGTGGTAACCCTGGGTAAGATTCAGGAGCTGGCAAATCACCTTTGAATAGTCTTTTATGAACCTGCAGTAGTAGCCACAGAACCCCAGAAAACGTTGTAGTTCTTTCAAGTTATGGAGCTGGGGCCAAGTAGTCAGTAACTCAATCTTACAGGAATCGGTCTCTATTCCTTCTGCAGATACTATGTGCCCCACATACTTCACGGAGGTTTAAAAAAATTGGCACTTGTCGATGGACAGCTTGAGGCCAAAGTCTTCCAATCGGTCCAGCACTTTAAACAGTCAGGTCTCATGCTCCTCTAATGTGCATCCGAATACAATGACATCATCTAGGTACACTAGACATTCCAGCAAGTTCGTATCTCCCACCGCACATTCCATCAGTCATTGAAAGGTTGCCAGGGCACACGAAATCCCCTGTGGCATTCTCAGGAATTCATAGAACCCCAAAGGACAGATGAAGGCTGTTTTCTCACAGTCCTCCGGGGCTATCGGAATCTGGTAATATCCGCTGTGAAGATCCAATACCGAGAACCATTTGCTCCCATTCAAGCAATCCAGGGCATCTGGTATACAGGGCATGGTGTACTGATCTGGGATGGTCCGCCGGTGCAGAGTTCAATAATCAACACACATCCTCATGGACCCATTCTTCTTATGCACAACGACAATGGGAGAGGCATATGGGCTTCTTGATTCTTGTATAATGCCAGCAGTGAGCATTTCCTACACATGCCTCCTAACATCATCTATGTCTGCTGGGGCGAGGCATCAGGATCTCTCCCTTGAAATGGCCAGTCATCATACAGACATATGTGATGCTCTGCACCCTGGACACACTCCATGTCCCATTCTTTTAACGAAAACACTTGGTCTCTCTGGGTGAGTTTCTTGCTAATTCTAGCCTTCCATTCAGCAGACAACGGGGAATCACCAAAGTTGAAGAAGTCCGGGGTTACTCTTTCATTTTCACCAGAGTACTTGTTGCTGGGTAATACAGCAGTGTCTGCGCAGTGTACTGTAGCTAGGGTGCACCCTCTGTTCAACCAGACCTCCCGATCTGACACATTCTGAATCTGGACCATCACTCATCATAGATAAGCATGGGCATGGGCAGGCAAAATGCTGGGTTTAACCAATAATCTCTTTGGCAGCTTTCCATCACCTGGTGCATCGAATATTAATATTTTATTTTTCACTTCCTTTCTAATGTGAACCTCTCGCTGAATGGTGTACTGAGCATTGGAAGGGAGTACCAGAGAATCAGGATCTTTCTTCCACACTATCCCCACCAGCTCATCTCTGTCAGCTTCGGTAGTCTGTTTTTGCAGATCATAGGCTCTCTTTATCAGGGCTAGGATTCTCAGTGCATGCCCAGGCCATTTCACTTGTTTTTTGTGATGCAACTGCACTAGTCTTACAAACATGTGGGCGTTGGTTCCAATGAGCAAGGGAATCCCATCATACAATCCCGTAGGAGGGCACACCAGGGCTAGTGTCTCTACTTGTTCATCTACATCAGTTACAGTCACAGGGAAAGACAACCAGAGCCGGACATATCCTTGGTAGGGATAAGACTTGTCGCTCAGGCCCCACACATGCAAGCCTTCCAGAGATTGTAGTGGCACATCAAATAAGTGTTTGTCATACCAGTCCTGGAATACAATGGTCACTTGTGACCCGCTATCGAGCACAGCCCAAGCATGGATACCATTGACAGTCACAGAAGTCTTCATCGAAGGGCCCACTATTCTGGACCAGTGTGGAGAGGCAGTAGCAGAGGCCTGGACAGATGATTTAGCCACAAAGAAATCTGAATTAAGATTTCTCTGTCCAGCACTGCGGTCATTTCTGGAGCGCCTCGGCCATGGTATCGCTTTACGAAGCTCCCCTTGAAGTCTGTATACAACTTTAGCTAGGTCTTTTGGGGACTGGCATTCTCTCTTCATATGCCCATTCTTCCCACAGTTATGGCAAAATATGCTTTCTGGGGTCTGGTGTGGCCGAGACATCACATTGGGTGCTGAGGTAGGGGTACTACCAACAGAAAACCTTGGTTCTACCTCTGTCTGCAGTGTAGCAAGCATTTGGAGACATCTCATCAATTCTCTCACTTCCATAGTCAAGACATGAATTTTTGAGCTGCTGTCAGCAGGAGATGCCTTGATGTGCACCCCCACCCCCATAGCAGATGCATTCGGATAAGGATCGGGGCCTGTACTCGCAGGAGTGGCCTTCATAAAGAGACTGTTTTTTGTTTCTCTGAACTCCCTCAGCAGTTCATCCCATGGCAGAGCATCCGTAGCAGTCCCTGTCTGGGTGGACCCCCTGGGATTGACATTCAGTTCTCAGATTCCGTCTTGTGATTGTGGTGATTCCTGGCCATCAGCGACCAATCCCATGCCTGGAACACGGGTTGCAGCAGCTACAACTGTGCAGGGCTCCGAAAAGCCTTTCTCCTCCTCAACTTCCCGTACCTCCTTCATCAACACGTGGAAGAGCAAGGGACCAGATTTCCTTTGATGCAGTTGCAATTTGAGCAACACCCAGCTGGAGTGCCTGGTAGAGCAAAGTATATGATCCAGTCTTACCCAGTCCACTTCACTAGAGGCCCAGCCTCCTTTCCGAAAAATGGTTTGTAGGATTCCCTCTAATTGACCCATGTAGGCCAATAACAATTCCCCCAGCTGTTGTCTAACATCTTTAAGTTTCCATTTGAAGGCCTCAACACTAGTGGTGCCCCAAAACGCATTTTAAAGGTGACTGAGTACTTTTGGGCTTTGGCGTCAGGGTCAGAGGACCTCAGGGAATGAAAAGTACGTCGGGCGGGTCCCTGGAGGCTTTCCCCCAGGAGGGTCCTTTTTTCAGCCTCTGAGCATTGCCAGTCTTGTACCGCAAGAGTAGCAGAGTCTATCCAGGTCTCCAGGTCAACTTCCCCATTCAGAGTAGGGCGGATGCCAAAGAATACCTTGAGCTTGCAGTAAGGGCCATTACTACTTGCTGGCTAAGAGGCAGGTACAGAAGTTGGTGAAACAACAGGTGCTGGAGTGGGTGAGGACACTGGGAAGGGGGCACTCCCAGGTGGCAGGAATATTTTTTTAACTCCTCCACAGTTTTCCCCTCCTCCAGTAACAACTTGGCAAACTTCTCCTCAAAAGACTCAGATAACGGTGGGGGCTCATCCTGTAAGGGATCCTTGCTGTCTTTGGTTATCACCCTCCAGGTGGCTGGGAACCCTTCTGGAGTGATAGTCTGTGGCACCTTTGAACTGTCCAGGGGGTCGCTACACTCCACCAAGGCCATGAGAGTTTGGGCAGTTAAATCAGCCTGTTGACCCACCACTACAGCTTTTTTCAAACATTCAACTTTAGAAAGTGCCCCCTTCAACAGTGTCCTTACTAATGCCCATAGATATATCTAGTATTAACAAAGCATTATGGGGGTCAGTCTCTTGCTCTGTACACCACCCCACCAACTGGTGCACAGCCACTTCTGTTTGAGTAGCTATTTATGTTTAAACATAATTTGTAATTTCGGTCACTAGAAGACACAAAATCCCAGCAATGAGCCTAAAAGATGCAACCCCTAAGTGGCGCTATCCCAAGGGCTACTACCCCTGTCTGCTTGGCAAGTATCAGGTTAAGGGACCTGGGTACTGAAACGGGTGCCTCCACCCGGAGTTCAGAGTTAGTGATCAAGCTAACTTGGGCAGAGCCCTCTGGGACACTGTAACCCCTTTCTTTCCCTTCTAGTGGCCTGAACATTATACAATAATCACTTTCACAATTACCCTTATTGACCATGCAATTACCCACACTGTTTGTACTTACCACTAGGGCTGGTTCTTCTAGCTCAACCCTGGGGACCCCCTGTAAAACAAGGTTATGCACAGCAAATAGCAACAGTACAGTATTCTTGGCACAAACTGGAACCACAGTCACGTTAAATGCAAAAAGAGTTAGATTTGATTTATTCAGGGGACTTAAACAAGGGAGGGATGTAATCAGGTTGATTTGCTTAAAGGCTATATCAATCAGACAGTTATGCATGCACTTCAGAGTCCCTACACAGTCACACACTCTGGGTACCCAGGTAGGAAGACGGTGGGCTAGCCAGGAACGTTGCCCAGGGTAGGCCGGCTTGCAGTTGGTTGGGGCCCTGTGATGGAAGAAAGCAACATGCACAACACACACTATTTGTAATCCGGAGCTGGAGGGCTCAGTTCATAAAGGAAAACACCACAAAGCAATCAGATGACAACACTTTAGATTTAGCTGTTGTTGCAGGGAGCTACCCTGATGTTTACTCATGATACCCAGTACAGGACACAGGCAGGATGAAATTGAGACAGCAGGTTGTTGAACTGGAGTGCCAGGAGAAGCAGGGCCCACACGAATCACCGAGGCATCATTCCTGTTCAGAGCGTGAGCAGGGGGCTGATCCCCAGGCAGGTCTTTCATTGATAGCTTTCTCTGTGCAGCGGGTAGTCTGGCTGGGCCAGTGTGGCAAAGCCCAGGCCCAATGGAGATGTATACGGATTCAGTCTGTGGGAGCTTGATGCAGCCTCCAGGAAGAAGAACACAGTTCAGCACACACTGGGGAACCAAATCAAGACCCACTAACAGCACACAGTACATTTACATGTAAGAAATTCTACTGTAACAAGCAGATTGCTATCCAGTCACAATTACAGAGTCTCTGCACAAACCAGGAGTTCAGAGGTGGCTGGAAATCCTGACAGGCCAATTGCATTCAGCAAATCCTCTGTCTTCTTCAACTTAAAGCCTGGTTACAGTTCTGTGGCTTAAAACATCCTCACAATTTTGATTCAGTTCGAATAAACTATCTTCTCCCTTTCAGGGACAGCAGGCAGACAGGCAGGCCAAAACTCAGCCCTTTCACAGTTCTCCCATGTGAATCCACACAGGATTGCTGCTTGACTATCTCAAGCTGTTACCTCTTTCACTTCCCAACTCAAACTGAAACTAGCTGCAAGCAGCCTGGGAATTTCCCCAGGATCCAAAAGGTTAGTTGGCTGATTATTCTGTCAGTCACAACAAGGGCTCCCCCTCCAGTTCTGTTTTGCCACCAAAATGCAAAAACTACAATTCCTACAGAATTTTGCTCCCACAAAGCTCCTGGGGACAGGCTCCATTTTAGAGTCCCCAAAGGTACTGATTGGCCCATTTTAGTAGTCCAGGACCAAGATGATGGAATGAAACAGAATTGTCCATGCTGTAAATAAGGCAGGCTTGAGCAAACTGCAATATTATTACTACTACTCCTCTAACAAATGATCAGCAAACAAGTACACCTTCTAACAGAGCTCCCTCTCAAATTAGTTATGACTGCAATCCATTCAGCTCTTAAAGAGACAGTACACAGAGGCTATACAGGCACTCTCTGGCAATACATTTAAATTGTTAAAACGCAGGATATCAGCCTGGCAGTGAGCATTTAAGCAAGCTCAAGGAAGACTTTTTAGGAACCCCCATCTGTAGAGGGGGGGGTTACACAGTACTTTTTCAAAATCAAAAGTTCAGGGATGGTTTTAAGATAGGAGTATGACTTGTTAAATGTTATTTCTAAGCACATTTCTGAGTGTGTATGCTTGCTGCTCCTTAAAGAGTGCCATGAGGTGTGCAGCAGTACCACCTATACCAAGCATCAAACACTAAAGACAGGCCCTCCCTGGTACAACTTTGGTGCAAGAACTGCACATGAGGAACATAATCAATGTATTTCTAACCACCCCTGCCCTTAAGGCAGAGACTAAAGCTAACAGTCAGCCAGGAAGCATAGACATAGGGAGTTTGGCCTTTTAGACAGATGCCATCCTGGTTCTGAACAGTCTATGGTCCAGTCTTGGTGTGGAGCCTCCACTTGAGAAACTCCTTCTTAGGTATTACCAAGGGGTGCTGCTCCCTTGATAAAGTGTAATGGTAGGTGTACAACACCTGGTTGCTGCCACTTCTTAAGGGAAATTCGTGAATCTCATAATCACAGCCCTTGTCAGTTATGTTTTACTTCTAATTCCAATCTATAGAATCTAAAACTCTGATCGATTTCTCCTGCATGTCTGCTTGAAACTGAAACAATTACTAATACAGAGAAGAAAATCAGTTGTAAACAGAATTGCGTTTATCTGAACAATGAAGTGACACCTGAACAAACAGTTTGTGCAGTGCTATATGATTTTTTTCTGGCTCATAATTAAAATGCAATGATGGCTAATAATAGTGGACCAGTTTGTTGTCCAAAGTGATGGCTGTCCCCCACCTCTCAGGGGTAACATGTGCTCTCAGTCCTGACCCTTATGTAAAATTGCCACCTTTCTTTTGGGCAGCAATTATCTGGGCACATTTCAAAGGTAATACGCAGGTGAACTCTGCTTTCCATCTACATGATAGTCTTCTGCATGCTGGATCCCTGCAATTTCAGTTCACTGAGCCTGCTGCCCTGGTTGTCTTGTTCTCCCTACACATTCCCTCTATCTCAGAGCTATTTGGATGCACAGATACTGATTCTTCCCTAGTGTAACTCAAGACCGTCTTCTCCTGGGTTCATCTTCTTGCCTAAATAGCACTGATAACAACATGGGAATTCTCCCTGCAGAAACAAACCAAACCTCAACACGAATCTTTGCCACATGGCTACCCTGGAGTTTGGCATTTACCCCATGGGTGTCTCACTCACCTGGGATCCTGGGATTGATCCACCTACAGTCAAACTCTAGCCTGACTGCTCTTCAAGCCATTGCCCTCCCCCACCTCATCACTGACAATGTTACTTGGAATTATCTGACCCTTGACAGTCCCAGCACTCAGTCCCAGTGGTGTGCTGTGCATGTCTACTCATTGATATCCATAACTGGGCCCCTGAGCTAGGGCAGAGTGCAATGCAACTGTAGCTCTGTCTTCACTGTAGTGCTTCAGGGTGCTGGCATTAGGGCACCGTGCCATTATGGTGCCAACATCAGGAATTTGTCACCCCCACCATGAGGTCTTCCCCCCCAGAGTTGGAATCTATAGTTAGGGGGGTGAGAGGGTCACAGCACCCTAAAAGGAGGGCACAGTGGGCACAGCCCCCAAATGAACAGGGGTCGGTGACGTTGCCGATCGGCGCAGTGCCCTGATGCTGGTGCATTCCAAGGGTTGAACCCTCTGTCTTACAGGTGCCATGCTCTGCCTCAAACCTCCAAACTGTTTCATAGATTGAGCAGTACCCCCTCAGTCCTTTGGGCATCCCCTAGAGGAACCTCCTTGACACACACAGCTTACTTTGCCCTGGCAACATCAAATCTCTTTCTGGTTGGAGATCCCATACTGGACCCTCCCATGGTGGAGCAGGATGTGCATTTGGCCTCTTGCCTGTGGACTGACACCCTCTGTGTCCCATGGAGACTGGCAGACTGGCACCAGAAGGTGGTGACTGGCACTGGAGTGCCTGAGGCCTACTCTCAGTTCAGTTAAGTGTCAGACCAACACCTTTGCACATTTGGTTGCAGCCACAGACTCTTGGGTATCGGCTCTCCTAACTCTTTTCTACCTCTACCTTGTTTTTTTTCTGGGCTCCCTGCTGTACACTAAGGACCATGCCATATGGCAACCAGGGACCAGCCTCACCAGTGGGCAAACCAACCCAAATATACCAGAATCCCCAAACTGGGTGGTGGTTTACATGTTGAAGACTTTTTTAATTGTGGAGGTCTGGTCAATAGAGATGTTTTGCATCTCTTGTCTGATCCATGAGAATATTACAATAAGAACCAACAAAGAAACAATAAAGGGTTACGGAAGCTCACAAACAGTCTGTGCACATACCCTAGGGGTGCAATGCAGAGCATATCAAAAGGCAGTTCCACTCAGTGGAAAATGGGTCAGAAAACACCTACCCAGTCATAAGAGTGCTACAAGAATATCGCCAGGAAGAAATGCGAGGTCTATACTGCGCCACCACGGACAGCGATAGGGGAAAAAGCACACTATGTACTGAGCATTCCCCAGGTCGCTGTCTGTGGTACTAGATGCAGGAGAAAGGGAAAAGAAGTGAGGAGCCTGGCCGAACTGTTTCCATGGCATGGAGCACTAGTACATGAGCTGCTCGGTCTGGATGGTGGTGGAGACCAGGGTTCTAATCCTGGTCTTCCAAATGTTATCTCCCCCCACCAATAATCTAACTCGGAGTTGATTATTTTAATAAGGGGATGCAGGGGCCCCCCCCACAAAAATATGTTGTAACAGTGGTAGCGATCGCATACCACACTTGCGATCGCTACCACTGATGCTGTGTTTACTCGCGTCATTGTGTACTGCCACTGTTCTGATCAGTGCTGTATGGAACTGCCTTTTGATATGCAATATTATAATGAGCTTCCACGATCAAAAACAGATCCACTTACTCCTATTTCTGAAATGGGTTGTGTTCTAATGTCATTTTGTCAGGAAGTTTCTGTTTTCAGTGAAAGGAAGAGAAAAAGACAACATAGGAAATGTGTGCTGAAAGTTAACATATAGACAAGTCAAAGGTAACACTTTTTTTAGGTAAGCCAGACAATCAGGATGTACAAATTTGTTAATTTTCAGTTTTGTAGGTTATACATGGGGAGTACCTAGATTGTAAACCTTCATAATTTACAGTACATGATATAAGGAATAATGTATGGATGACCATACACAAGCCTGTGTTTCCTTCAAGGGGTTGAGTTAATAGTGTATGGACCTCAAGAGTGAAGCTGGAGAGGTCAATGCTGTTATCTCAATCCCAAGATGGAAACACAAGGTGAGTTTTATATGGTCTCCCTTATTTTACTTGTTATAGTATATTGTGTCCAACATTTATTGTGATAAGTTGAATGTTACTCTTTTGTGAGTGCATGGAGTTTGCTGAGAAAGTGAAAGTGACAGGAGTGAGTGTGGGGCATTGTGTGAGTGAGCAAGCTGTGTGGAGAAACTGAACGCAGTGGGAGTGAGCATGAGGGGGAAACACAGGTGAGTTAATGATCGCACATGCACAATGACATTTTTGAAGAGGCTGCTTTCCATACACAATAAGCTCTAACAATATACTATAGATGTGTTTTTTGTATGGTTGAAACCATTGTCATGCTCTGATACTCGATGGTGGAGGGGTGGCAGTATAGCCTAGCGGTTAGAGTAATGAGCTGTGAATGAGCTTGGAACATCCAGCAGATGTGGGTTTGATTCCCACATCTTCCCCTTGCATACTGTGTGACTTGAGCAAGTGACTTAACCACCCTAGTGCTCCTGGGTCACCCC
Organism: Neoceratodus forsteri; assembly: GCA_016271365.2. Lineage (NCBI taxonomy): Eukaryota > Metazoa > Chordata > Ceratodontiformes > Ceratodontidae > Neoceratodus > Neoceratodus forsteri. The sequence continues at coordinate 1,695,116,725 of CM057449.1, read as the reverse complement.
TGAAAACAAGCACTTGTGCCTAATGGCCCTTACCCAGTTACCAAAAGAATAAAGTTCCAAGAGTTCCAGTGCCAAGACTTTCTATAGATACATTAGTGAAAGGAGAAAGTCCAGAGGGGGTATTGCTAAGCTCAAAGGAGAAAAGGGGGCATGTGAGGAGGAGGACCCCATAAAAGCATCTATCCTAAATAGATACTTTTGCTCAGTATTTACTGAAGAGAAGGTAGGGCAGGGCCCACAGCTCAGCACCATGGACACAGGGTGGGGGGCGGAGGTGAGCACTACTCCCTTCACAAAAGAAAGGGTCCTACAAGAGCTTGCTAACCTCAGGGTGGACAAGGCAATGGGACCTGATGGCATACATGCCAGGGTACTAAAGGAGCTAAGGGTGGAACTAGCAGAGCCATTAGCAGAACTGTTTAGTGAGTCTCTGAGCACAGGAGAGGTCCCAGAAGACTGGAGAAGGGCTCATGTGATCCCGCTTCACAAGATTGGTAGCAGTGAGGAGGCAGGGAACTACAGACCAGTCAGTCTTACCTCAGTAGTGGGCAAGATTATGGAGGCACTCCTTAAGGAAAGAATAGTGCAACACCTGGAATCTATAGGGGCACAGGATCCAAGACAGCATGGGTTTACAAAAGGAAGGTCCTGTCAAACTAACCTCATAGATTTCTTTGACTGGGTAACCAGAGTGGTGGACCAAGGGGGAGCAGTTGATGTTGCATTCCTTGACTTCAGCAAAGCTTTCGACACTGTTCCACATAGAAGATTGATAAACAAGCTGGGTAGGCTTGGGGTGGGTCAGAAGTTGGTCAACTGGGTGGCAAACTGGTTGACGGGCAGAAAACAGAGAGTGGTGGTAAATGGTATGCAGTCAGAAGAGATGCAAGTCACAAGTGGGGTACCTCAGGAATCAGTCCTGTGGCCAGTCCTCTTCAATATCTTCATCAGTGACATTGCAGATGGACTAGAGGGTAAGGCTTGTCTGTTTGCAGATGACACCAAGATCTGCAACAGAGCAGATGATCCAGATGGGGTGGGCAGAATGAGAAGAGATCTGGATAAACTAGCAAAATGGTCGGAAAAGTGGCAACTGGGATTTAATGCAAAGAAGTGCAAGATCATGCACCTAGGGAAGAGAAGCCCTGAAGCCACCTATAGACTGGGAGCAGAGTTGCTGGCAGTCACAAAGGAAGAAAGAGACTTGGGCGTCATCATCACCGATTACCTGAAATCATCCAAGTAGACCTCTAAAGCAGTAGGTAAGGCTAGGGGGATGTTAGGGTGTATTAGTAGGGGTATCACAAGTCATAAGAGGGAGGTAATAATCCCTCTTTACAAGACACTGGTTAGGCCCCATCTGGAGTACTGTGTGTAGTACTGGAGGCCACACCTTCACAAGGACATTAACCAAATTGAGGCAGTCCAGAGAAGGGCAACCAAAATGGTGCGGGGACTGCATCAGAAGACATATGAGAACAGATTAACGGAGCTCAATATGTATACCCTAGAGCAAAGGAGGGAGAGAGGTGATATGATCAAAACATTCAAACACCTTAAGGACATTAACAAGGTGAAAGAGTCTAACATGTTTCAATATAAGAAAAACTGCAGTACAAGAGGACATAGCATGAGATTAGAGGGAGGCCAGTTAAGGGGTAATGTGAGGAAGTTCTTTTTCACAGAAAGGGTGGTGGATGCATGCCATGGCCTACCTCAGGAAGTGGTGGCTATGAATACAGTGCAGGGCTTCAAACATGCATGGGATAGGCATAATGGAGCAATACAGATGAGTATGAATAGATAGGCCATTGACAGAGCAAAGGCTGATGGCACATTTATAAGGTAGCAAAAGAAATGGGCAGACTGGATGGGCCTTGTAGTCCTTATCTGCCATCAACTTCTATGTTTCTATGTTTCTATATTTCACAAAATTACCAAAGATATTTTCTCTGGTGGCTCTGAATTAGTACTGCAGACAGGAATTTCTTTAGCGATATCACAGAAATTTTAGGAAATATCTGACCATGCCAATGGCTGTGACTATAATATAAAAGTATATTCTGCCTTGAACTAACATCATGCTGTTAGCAGGCACAGAGTCATTCCACCACACTTCAAAACAGTGCAGCTAAAAATGGCACAGCGAAACAGCATTGGACAAAAACAATCGGGCAAAACACTGATCTGTTCTTTACCACACGCCCATTGAAAACAGTGGGTCTTCATGTTTTTGTGTAGGCCCCACACACCCCAGAACTTAAATAACTAACTCTGGAGGGAGGACCTCAGGGATGGGGAGAAACTCGGGAGGGGTGTAGGTTTTTTTTTTTTAAATCATGGCAAAAAGTAGTAACAGGGAAGACCTGGGGGGGGAACCAAACCACCATCCCAGGTCTCCTGACTACGACATGTGCTGATGTCCTAACCACTCCTCTATGGAAGCATCTCAACCAGGCTCCTAGCACACGACAACTTCTCCACCCTCCCATTCTGTATGCAGTGACAAGGGTAGCAGTATTCTCGTAACGCTGTTCTACCCCAGTCGCTGTAAATCCAGGTGCTCACTATAAAGCGCTGTTAATACCGCACTGTCTTACATGCGTGGTATTTATCCGGTACCCTGATAGCATTTACTGTTCCTAACTCCATAACCACACTAGTTACCAAAAAGACAACATTCATTGTAAACAGAGAACAAGGTGAGTGATTACCTTTTTTTTTTTGAATACTCAGTAAGTATTCACATATGACAACCCCAGATACTCTGTGTCCATTTCTAGTTATTAGGTACTTAGGGCAGAATAAAAAAAAAAGCAACATCTCTCCCCAGATGCTTGGGACTAGTTCACATGGCCACCCCCTCCCAAACCCAAGTAATTTCTCCCCTCATTCTCCTATATTGAGTTTTTAAAGTTACTGGTTCCTGTAACATCAATCTTAAAAATGTATCCCCCTTCTCAGCCAGAGCACCCACTCCCCAAAGTATCAGCATTTCAATTGTACCCCCTTTCTAACCATGAGCTATGATTTTGGGGCACAGTGGACCAATGGGCTTGCAGGGCATACTGTAATAGTCATTCACAACTTTATGAATGAAGTCATTCATTCACAAAGTTGTAAATGACTATTACAATAGGCTTGCAGCACTTACTGTACGCTGTAATTCAGCAGACAGCTGCAGAGGTATGCAGGTGGGTTTGCTGCCCGACGATGACCTGGGGAGGGAAGCTGGGTGAGCAGGGGTCCTGTGTGGGTGGGGGTGCCACTGGACCACCAGGGAGAATAACTATGTGGAAATATGATGATCAGGGTTACCGGCAGGGAGGGGGGTCCACTAGACTACCAGGGAGAATTACTATATGGAAATTCGGTGACTGGGGTTACCAGCAGGGAGGGGGTTCCACTAGACAATAGAGAGAATTACTATATGGAAATATGGGGGTTGGGGTTACCGGCAGGGTGGGGGTGTTCCACTAGAGTACCAGGAATCTGTAAAATATATATTTTGGTGATCGGTGGGTCAGGATGGGGAGGAGGGACCACTGAACCACTATGGACTATTGTGTGTGCTTGGGCATGGTGTTGGGGGGGGGTTGCCACCTGTTGTGTTGCACACTGCACTACAGCTGCCCACCCGTGGGTGGCTAGCACTTGAGCCAGTTTTTTTGTTTTCTTAGATTTATATTTTCTGGGTTTTCTCCTCCCCCAGGGCCCCAGCACATGGCAGTACGTGCAAGTGGAGGCATTCATGCACCCTGGAAGCCAGCTCAGCCCCTTCCTCCCTCCCTCCCTCCCTCCCTTATGTGCCACTCCCTGCTGCTACGATCCCACCGGACCTCCACCTGGTGGGGACAGGACTATGGTGGGGTGACAACCACCCCCCACCACCCCGAGAGAGGAGAGCAGCCTTACGGCATGCTCGATCCCACCCTCCTCCCCCATGCCAGCACTCTGATGACCCAAGGTCATTCCTGAACCTGGTTCATTGGTGCAGAGCAAGGTAAGGCATCTAGTGCCTCAACCCTCAGCACCACTGGGCTGGCCTTGAGCCAGTTTTTACTGGCTCAACTGTGAGCCCAGGTATGTGTCACATCTCTGGGTTGCGCCAGCAGATGCGCCACATATTCTGGGCTGAATATCGGGATGTGCCTCATATGCATGGCCACACCTCCTGGAGATGTGCTGCATACATTATCTTTGCACCTCGGCACATCAAGAATTGCGCTACACAATTCCCACTTTTGAATATTGCCCCAAGGTGCATTTCCAGGGTTGCACAGTTGCAACTCCTTTGAATATCTAGGCCCTTCAGTACACAGTCTCTCTTTACACAATCACTCTTTTTTTTTATTTTGACCCCAGATGTTCAAGATAGTCATTTTATAACTGCCCTGATAAACATGACATATATCATTTATAGCATATTGGCCGAAATGTCATTTCACACCACAAGTGCAAAAACACATTTCATCCAGGATTTAAGAAATGACACGTCATGTTTATAAGGTGGTGTGGAAAAATGGGCATGTTGAAAGCTTGGAGACAAAATACTGAAAACTGGAGAACTTATGAGTGAATGTTGAAATACTGGATTGTTCAGTCATAACTTGGACATTTTCCCTCTTTCTACACCAAACATCCTGCATAGCCTTCCTTTTACGCCACCTCATGAACTCAATAGGTAAAATTTGTCAGATCCCAGCCAAAACATCATTCAGTGTCACTGAAACATTCTCTGCCACAACTGTGAAAACACGTTTTGGCCAGGATTTGAAAAATTACAGCTATCATGTTAGCAAGGTAGTGTGAAAAAATGGCTATGTTCAAAATTTGGGGTCAAAATATTTAAAACTACAAAAGTTACAAGCAAGCATAGAAAATGTTCAACATGCACATATAAGTTTGCCATTCTGACATTTTTTAACCCCGCATTTTCAATATTGTTTTCTTATGACCCCACCTCATGAACAAGGGCAGTGAAACTGTTCAAATCCTGTCTGAAAGGTGATTTCGCCAGGCAGACATGAAATCACCTTTCAGACATGATTTGCATAATTCCACTGCCATTGGTCATGAGGTGGGGTCCCAAAAAGGGTATATTGAAAATATGGGGTCAAAATATAAAAAAAAGTATGCATCAAAGTTTAAAACCCCCATTGAAATATATTGAATCGCACTTACCTTAGTCTCATATTGCACTCAGCGGTTCTTGCAGTAAGACATGTCTTGGATCGAAGAGTGGATCTTTGCTGTGGGGCATGTTCAGGTGAGTGAGGGAGTGTGAGGTGGTGGGTGCTGAGTGAGTGGTTGAGGTGGGGGGTTAGATCAGTGAGGGATCATTTTCTTTGTTTACAGGGATTTAAAAGAAACTTGAGGGATGATTTTCTTTATTTCAGCTTATTCTAACACTAGGAATTGGGCACCCTAGTATCAGGCTACAGTTTGGTGCAGTTGACCTTGGGCAACCTGGCTTGCTTATAATTAAAAAAAAATGGAAATGGAGCTGGCCCAGTGGCATGGAGCACTGAGGCTTTGTGCCTCACCTCCTGTCACGTCGGCGACCCACGTTTGGTGGTGAATGTGGGTTGCTGGGGATCGGCTGGTGAGGGAGAGGACTGAGCGTCTAGAGAGCAGCTCTCCTCTCCTGGGGAGGGTGGTTTGACAGTCCCTCCAAATGACTACCCCAGGTGGAGGCCTGAGGGTAGTGTGGATCAGGGATGCCAATGAAGGGAGGGTACTGCAGGACTCCATAGCATGCATATGCCACCACGTGCACACGCTGACATGTGCACCCCAGCAACGGGGAGGGAAGGGAAGAAAAAACAGAAAATGTGGAGTGCTGGTAGGCTGAATGATGCCTGGACCATGCTCCCAACCAATGGCTCAACACTGGCAGAACTGGATTTCTGAATTGGGGGTGGATCTCCCATCCCTGGCCCCTTCAAGGGGGGAATCCATGGGGGATTCACCAGGACCTGAACTGGAGTCGAGAAAGTGCAATGCGGCTTGCAGGGTAGATGCGAGCTCTGTTGAGCAGAGAGTTGAAGCCCATCTGCCAACAGCCCCTCGGGGAAAAATAGAAGAAATAAAATTGGGAACGGGGGGGTGGGAAACCTGGAGGGGAGGGGGCAGAAAGAAGCATTACTAGGGGTGGCTTCCCAGTCCGATAAATAGATAGATAGATGGATAGATAGATAGATAGATAGATAGATAGATAGATAGATAGATAGATATAGATAGATAGATAGATAGATAGACAGACAGACAGACAGACAAACAGACAGTCACTGAAAGACAGACACAGAGGCACACAGACAGAAAAGAGGATCAGCATCTTACTCCTGTCACTGCAGCCTGCAGCACGAGTTCCAACAGTGGCTGCAAATATCAAGAATGTTCCACTGTTCTCATACAGAGAATGCATTGAATGGCTACTTCTGTTAACCTGGGCACACTGGATTTTGGGGTGCCCAGAAAAGGTATTTCTGACTACTTTTTAAAAAAACAGACAGCAGAATCTAGCTAAATGGGTCCCGTTTAGCTAGTTTTATACATTTTACTGTTTGTGAGTTTAAAATGAGGAAAAAAATGGCAGCCAATATCATTGGTATTTCTGTCAGCATGAGAGGTAAACCCTGAAAATAAGCAGTCATGATTGTTTTTTTCTTTACTGTTCGAAAGGTAAATAATGAAAATAAAAAGTCGCAATCTTTTTTTTTTTACTGTTTGCATCAGGACAATAAGTCTAAAATGGTTAGAATTGTGGAACCATATAATATTTTTTCATGAAACCTTCCAAAGACAGACCCTAGGCATGACCCTCTTCAATCCTGAAAATTTCATGAAAAAATTCCACACCATCTAGGCTGTAGGTGAGAGCAAAGAAAATACTCAATGTTAAGTGCAGGGAAATTAAATGTGTATTTTTTTGTTTGTTTTTTTCATTTTTTGGAGCTCTGTGTCTCAAAAACTGAGCAGGTTGCTGTCACAAAAATGTTCACATCTTGAGACTCTGATAGCCTAAACGCACATGCCAAATTGTGGGCTATTTTGTCAAATGATGCCACAGTTATTAAGGTGCAAGAACTGGGATTTGACATTAAACAGCTCACTCAACCGTAACCATAGGGGCACTACCGCGCACTTATAAAAGAAACATAATTCTCTGTTTAAACACTGTGGAGTGTGGTGCTACCATGCTAATAATAAAACAATTTACCACCTAAAAGCAGAGCACTCACAACCTCCAGCATCACAAGGGCACCAGTCTCATGAAAGCAAAAACACTTTATTTATACATAAAATAACAAACTGGAGGCAACAGCCTGATGCATTTCAGATGCTATACCATCCTTTATCAAAGGCTAATTCTGATTTTGACAGTGGCATTTAAATACAGCATTCAAAAAAATTTCATGGTGATGTCATATCCAGTATTGCCATCTCATTGGTTATTCAACATCAAGTTCAAACAATACGATTAATTCCTAGTCACACATATAAAATGTAACAAACACACCCTGATAACACTATAATAAATGACTGCATCTCTTAGCAATTCAGATGCTGTAATTTATTATAGTGTTATCAGGATGTGTTTGCTACATTTTATATGTGTAACTAGGAATTAATTGCATTGTTTGTAGTTGATGTCGAATAACCAATAAGATGGCAATATTGGATATGACATCATCATGACATTTTTTGAATGCTGTATTTAAAGGCCACTGTTGAAATCAGAATTAGCCTTTGATAAAGGATGGTGTAGCATCCGAAACGTGTCAGGCTGTTGCCTCCGATTTGTTATTTTATGTATAAATAAAGTATTTTTACTTTCATGAAAACTGGTGCATTTGTGATGCTGGAGGTTGTGAGTGCTCTGCTTTTAGGTGGTAAACAGTTCTCTGCTTTAAAATATTATTTTAGGCTTGCAAAATGCATACAGCATTTAGGCTGCTCCAGTAACAAGTGTACTTATGGCTATCAATTCACATAAATGGGTAAATGCAAATAAAAAAAACACAAGGGACCGAACCAAGAACCTGTACGGGCCAAACAGGTAAGTCCTTGGTCTTGACCCACACAGGCTAAATATGCTGTACTGCGGCCACCAGAAACAATACTGGTTACAAAGTGCCAGTAACAATATCTGGTGAATGGTCATCTAGGATCAGTAATAACAAAACACTACCCCACCTGCCATTCAAAATGTATACCTAATCATCTCATGTGTCCTCCATTAGGATCTTTTTTTTGGAGGGGGTTGATGTGTTTTTTTTTTTGGGGTGGTATAAAAATATTTTGTAGATTCTTATATAAGGTCCACCCATGGGATTCCTTCATTAATTACATATCTGGGGTTTAGTGGACTGAATCGCTCTATCCAGTAAGCTTCACGTTTGAGAAGCAATCTTTCACTTCCCCATCCCTTATCGTATGCTCCACCCTTTCAAACCCTACAAATCATAAGGACAAAATGAAATACTATGTTTCTGCCTTTTGAAGTGCCTGGCAACTGCTGAGGATTCATCCTCCCTCCTGATCTCACTTTTATGCTCATTAAGTCTGTCTAAGAGGTCTTGTGGTCCTTCCCATATTCTTTTGGTATATCTTTAAGGTAAAGTGAAGTTTGATATGGGGGAGAGTATCAGAGTGAAGTAAGCCAGATACTGACTGGTTAGTAAGCAAACTGTTTAAAGTATTTTCACTGTGTGTGAATGGCACAGGGGTTATACAGTACCTATGCTGTGGAGTGCACTGGTATTAGGTGGAGGTCTCACAACTATAAGAAAATATACTGTATGTATTATTTACACATTTCATAACTTAGGCAGAGAAGTAATTCTCCTTGTTACAGGTCCATAAGGTTTTTTAACATGGAATTCTTTACTGCATTTCTCTAAACATATTCATTGCCTTAACGAAGTGGTGGGGATAAGCACCCTGAAATGCTGACAGATTTAAGATCAATTAATATGTTGTTCAGTCTGATCTGTTTGGAAACATATTCTGAAATAAGCACTAATTCTGTCTACTGGTGCGTGGATAATGTTGCCATTGCTTGCTTGATTACAGAGAGTTTATGAAGTGGTTCTCTCCCAGTGGTTTGTTTCTGCAGGTGCTAGCTGGGCCCAACTGCAGATGGTGTTGTGTGCAGCAATTAATATTCCACTCATTGGTCCACCATCCAAGGACATTGGCAACAAGTCATATAGTGCCATGCCAAGCCAGCCGACTTCCGTTCTCCGCGTCACACCAGCCTGCTCTGCCATCTGTGGGTACCCAGGAGGCAGTGCCATGCCAGAGACTGGAATCAACCCTCCTTGAAAAAGGAGAGCATCCTCTGGAATAATTAGTCTTCCCCCAACCCTCGCCACCATCCCTCTGATAACTCAGGCTCATTCCCAAATTCTAGTCATAAGCATCATAAACAGCAGCCCTGCCATGGCACCGATGGGCCCACAGGTTTCTTTCAACCTTTTTTACCTCCAAATCTGTTTCCCTGAACTCCCATGAATAGGAAAAAATACTCAATATTCCCATCCGAGTACTGATAAAGACTTCATATTATTCATGGTATTTGGGGATAATTATTTCTGTGGCATACAGGCACAAAGTTCCAGCACTACCTCTGCCCAAAATAAACATATGAACATACAAAATTTGCCAGCAGATAAAGACCTACTGGTCTATGAAGTCTGTTCAAATGTGCAGCTAGCACCCTTATTCTGCAGCTGCCCTCCCACCCTCCCCTTCCTTGACATTCTCCTTGCCCTGTCCCAGCCCTTTTGAAGCAGCCCACTGCTCTACTGGATACCACTTCTGCTGGTAACACTTTTCACCCAGCTACCACTCTCTCTGTAAATAAGTGTCTTCTCATCTCCCTCCTGAACCTTTCTCCCTCCAGTCTCATATCATGGCCCCGGGTGTCCCTCTCCTCCCATACTTTGAACAGCCTCTCCATACCTGTCTTGTTTATTCCTTTCATGTACTTGAAGATTTCAATCATGTCCCCCCTGTCCCTCCTCTCCTACAGCAGGTACACGTTCAACTCACTCAGCCTCCTATCATATGATAAGTCCCCCAGCCCCTTAATCATCTTTGTCGCCCTGTGCTGCACCCCCTCCAGTAACCTAATGTAACTCTTCAGATACAGGTGCCAATATTTCATGCAGTACTCCAGGTGCGGTCTAATTAATGATCTATACATTGGCAGAATCATCTCCCCTTCCTCAAGGATACACCCCTTGCAATGCAACCCAGCATTTTGTTGGCTTTTGTAGCTGCCTTCCTACATTGTGCTGAGTTGTTCATTGATCGTGTAATGAGCATCCCCAGATCATTCTCTTCCTCTGTCTAGGCTAGCTACACTTCCCCAGCTGGTAACTCCTTCTTGGGTTTTTTGCCCCAAAATGGAGCACCTTGCACTTTTTGGCATTGAACCCTAGTTGCCAGGTATTCAACTTTGCCAGATCATCCTGCAACCCCTGCCACCCCCCTAGGTCATCCACCACCACTTCCATCTTGTTGTCATCAGCAAATTGACTGCTCTTGCTCTTGATGCCCCATGATAAGTCTGCAATGAATATCCCAAACAACACTGGTCCCAACACCAAGCCCTGTGGAACGCCACTCATCACTACCCTTGGGGATGAGAGCTTCCCACCCACCACCACCCTTCCCTGAAGCCTGTGCCCTGTCCATCTCATCAGCTTTGTACCCACCCCTGTGCCTTCTAACTTACTTCTCAGCCTCCCATGTAGCACACAGTCGAATGCCTTACTGAAGTCCAGGTACAGGACATCCACTGCATGGCCTCCATCCAGTTGCCTAGTTACCCAGTCACAGAATTCCACCAGGTGGGTTTGGCAAGATCTGCCACCTATGAAGCCATTCTGTCTGCTGTCCTGTAGCCCTTTGGCTTCCAGGAGGGCCACCAGCCTCTCCTTCAGGATAGTCTTAATCAGCTTGCCCATGGTGGATGTGAGGTTCATTAGTCTGTAGTTCTCTGGTTCATCCTTGGGGCCGCTCTTGTGGAAGGGCACCACATGAGCCATCCTCCAATCCTGAGGTACACACCCGGAGCATAGGGAGGCATTGAATAGGTCTGCCAAAGGCCCCACCAGGACCTCTGACAGCTCCTTCAGTACCCTGGGGTGGATGCCACCTGGGCCTGATGCCTTGTCCACCCTCAGTGCCCTCAAACCCTCCAGAACCCTGCTCTCCATGATAAAGGGTCAAATCGCAAAAATTTGCAATATAAAGTAAATATTTATTTCATACCATCATTTCATATAATTTCAAAATTGAGTGCAAAAACCTCTCACCAGGAGCACTCAATTTTGGAATGGTAATGAAATAATGGTATGAAATAAATATTTACTTTATATTGCAATTTTTTGTGATTTGACCCTTTATTTTGGGCAGAGGTAGTGCTGGAACTTTGTGCCTGTATGCCTTAGTTTTGTTCTGAGCACACCATCAACTCTGGGGCAGTTTTGTTGTTTCTTCATAATTATTTCTGCAATGTACACCACTAATGCATACCATGAGAGTTCTTTGTGAAGTAGTCTATGTTCTTTGTATAACGGAAACATGATCAATTGGCAGCTGGTCCCTGAGTCTAGATTTTTCTTGCATATATATTCAAAATCGTGAAGGGTTTTCAAAAGTGGACCCAGGCAGCCACTTTAGTAGAATCAAGGATAGCTGAACCAGGGGCATGAGTACAAGCCAAGGGGTGAGAGAAAGAGTGACAGGCGGGGGTGGGCACTTCAGAAAATATTTTTTCACCCAGGGAGTAATAAGGCTGGGGGGCAATTTACCAAAGGAAGCAACATGAACAAGCAGTGCACAGAGTTTCAAAACCATGGGAGGCACAATAAATATGTGGAGGGGAACAGCATTTTTGGACTATTGTTGTTAGGAAAACAGAGAGGTGAATATGATGTATGTGCTTTGGACAAGCAACATTTACATTAGTTGACAGTTGTATAACCCTAAAATGGACACATGTTCCACCATTTTCTGAATATCAAGTAGCAGCACTGCAGACTAATAACCTGAGCATGATGTAAGCAGTCAAAGAAAGGAGACCAAAATTAGCTTACATTTTAATCAATTGTCAGACCACAAGCAAGACTGTGCAGTGAGCTATCATTTAGAGGCCCATAGTCCAAAAAAATGATAGCCATATCAGAGGCCAGGCAGGAAATACTCATAGCGAGTTGAAGAATATTTTTAGCATGAGTATCCTGAGTGTAGATAACATGTGGTTTTAGCTATACTTTTGCTAATATTGTTCTTTCCATGTTGCCGTCATTCAGCTTCATTTACTTAAGACACCTATGAAACTAATTACACAGAGTAGCACCCTAAGGTAAGGGTTGTGGTTGCTCTCACCAGCTGTAGGCTGCTTAATTATGTATATGACTTATAGTTCCTCTGCTTTTTTCCCCAGGGGGAGGGTGATCAATCACTTCAGAAACTGACAAATCCACTCCTAGCCAAGAGGTGTCAGTGTCTGGAAGCTGGCTGCACAGATACAGTGGGTAGGGACAGTACCATAGTAGGATGAGAATGTTGTCAGTGTAGTTTTGTCGTCAGTCAAAGCCACCTGGAAGAAGTAAAAAAGCTCAGAAGTAATTGGCATAGAGGGATAAAATGTTGGGCGCAGTGCCAACTGTATTTCTTGTAGTGCCCAGATGCTTCAAAAGCAGAGTCAGTCAGACTTTTCTGGAAGAGTCATTTGTACTTACAGGGTAAAAATCAGCCAGAAGTAACTGACATGCACAGTTGCAGGCAATGCCAAGTTGCAGGACATCCAGATATAGCATGATATATAGTAATAACTTCTTAAAGGGGACAGCTGTGTGGCCAGGAATTTGGTCCCCTTAAGCAGCCATCTTGATTAGCAGAAGAAGCAATTTTCAATGTGAATAAAAGATTTGTTAGACACTGATTCAAAGTGATTACGAAAATCCTTGAAAAAATGACAGCACCATTCAGAAGAGGTTTTAAGTGATGTAGATATACTTAGAAGAGATGCTTTTCAATCAAAGAAAAACAAGTTTATTAGAAACAAATTAAAACTAGAGTGAAAATGCTTGTGAAGTCCCTTAGCTCCTTTCATGGCTGAAGAAGTTAATGATTCTGCTTTGCCTTGAATCCAACACCATCTGCTGCAGTATAGTGCCTTTAAGATTAAAGAGCTGCTTCCACTTCTGAATCCTTTCATGCAGCAGATACCAGTTTTGCACAGCAACTTTATACATACATACTTCCATGTTGGTGATCACTGTGGGTGGTGTTTCATCAACATCGTCCATCTCACCATCCAGTTTCTCTTGGTCCAGCTTTTGGCTATGAATGTAATGTAGACTTCATTGACTGACAGATCTCCCTCTGTGTTTTTCTCCCAAATCACAATCCACAAATGCCTTGAATCTGTTTGGTGTCATGTCCTGTGGGCATGCAATACCTGTAAGTGCAGCTTGGGAATTTTCAGCAGTGCTCCCAGTATATGATGGCTCAATTGTAAAGCCGGCTTTTCTAAAACAGTTGGAGAGTGCAGATTATTTTACACTGGCCCATGCCTTGTGAATCATGATAACTGCAAAAAGTTGGTTTACAATCCTGTTATCGCTGATGTCGACACAGGTGAGCAACTGACAGTTATGACAACTATGTACAGTAGGTGAAGAAACAGTCTTCGAAATTTTAAGCACTTCCACGTTGAGTGGCTGATTTTAATTTGTTTTGGGAGGGAGGGAAGAAGGAAGACCATTTTATTTGCAGGAACTTGTTGGCTGGTTCAGCGGGATGGGCACTGCAGTTTTCAACACAGAGAAGCATTTTACACCTTCTATGCCTTAGATGCCTATCATACCTCTCAATAGCCACTCTGAAAAAATCCCATCATGCATTATAAGAAGTCATATAGGTGATTGGAAGTAAGGAAAGATCCTTGGGGAAACATTTGAGCATTTGCACTTGTCAATCATGAGCAGAGGTTGGTTGTCTGTCTCCAACATATTTGCACAATACAGGAAGGACACCTGATTCTTTTACTTGTTTCCTCTGATCAGTTCTTCATCTCTTTGCATGTAGTCCCTGTCCAGGTAGCCCCTGTAGAATAGCATCAAAAGATTTGTGGCCCAGGGGCCTGATTCCAGAAGGGCATATGCTGGCTTAAGGAGAGCTACGCCAAACCCCATGGTGTATCTCTCTACTTACACCAGGCGATACACCAGCCCCTATTCCAAAAGGCAAGTTGCTCCTTGGCATCTGCGGGCTGTGACAAATGCTGATTGCACTAACACTTGTGCTGCAGCCCACAATGCCTGGCACAACTGGAGGGTTATGACAGCAACCTAGCCCAATTTTAGTAGGGTGGCTGTTGTAACCCGCAAGTGCAATTATGGAAGCCACAGTGGTGTGGCTAAGTTAGAACAGATCAAAGCTGCTCTAAGTGGCAACTGAATTTGCCATCCATTGGCTGCCTGCTTTCTGGCACCATGGCAACAGCGCAGATGTGTTCCCCATGTCTCCTAATGCATACCCCTGCCCCCACCCCCCCAAATAGCAGGGACCCCTGGGGGTCTGTTCTCCGGCACACACCCCCAGCACACCTGTGTCACCTGTCCTGCCCCCCTCTATGCTGCATCTGGTGGTGTTCCAGGGTGGGGGGTGCTTCGGTGGGGACACCTGTTGCCCACTGTGTGTTGCTACTTGTGGCTGGACTATGCCATGTGAGGGCTACCACCACATGGGAGGTGTATATCACAAGTCACAATTGCTGGAACCCTGCCACGTCTGGAATACAGTGTAGGGTCCCTGGTGTAGAGGCAACCAGCATAACTCACAACTGTGTGCGAGTTATGTAGCTGTCTTGGAATCGGCCCCCAGGTGTATTGCAAGCTCATTGGCTTTTTTTTAAACCACTGACAGTCAAAATCCCTTTCTGACTGTATGTTGAGACCAAACCAGCAAGGCATCCTCGATCTGAGTTCCTGTCCTTATCCCACTTTCTTTTGCATTTAGAATTCAGATTTCTTTGCCTCTCAGTCAAATGTTTGTCTTAGTTCTTGGCTCTTA
Organism: Neoceratodus forsteri; assembly: GCA_016271365.2. Classification (NCBI taxonomy): domain Eukaryota; kingdom Metazoa; phylum Chordata; order Ceratodontiformes; family Ceratodontidae; genus Neoceratodus; species Neoceratodus forsteri. The sequence continues at coordinate 1,695,101,626 of CM057449.1, read as the reverse complement.
GAGATGCCAAATTGTTTTGCAAACATAGACGGTAACATGTTACTGTGGGTTGCTGCAAGGCCTCAACAACCTTAATTTTCTCAGATAAAGGTAAATAATTTCACTTTATCATAGCCATTATTGCAGACAAGTGCTGAAGCATTGCTCTATACAAGAACCTGATGAGTCAGTGGTTCCCCCATCCTCCCAATTCCCTGCCGTGTTGTAATATGGAGGAATTTCATGGTCCAGTGGACCCCCTGATTGCTCACCATGTTGTACTGTAGAAGAACCTGGTTGTCCAGTGCTCCCCTGCATCTGATGGTCACTGGTCTGTTTTTACTTATTTCAGTACTGTAATACCTTGGAATGTTTGATAATGCACAATAAATTAATTTATATGGAGCTCAGAGTTAGATTCTTTTTTCCAAGTAACCCCCTCTCTGCAAGTACCTGACTTTTTCTGTTAGTATTTCCCCACTTTACCTGCTGAGTTGTAAAAAAAATAATATGGTGATCCAGTGATCCCACCACCCAAAATCACCCCCTGTAAGGTACTAAAGAAAAACCTGGTGATCTAGTGGTTCCCCAACCCCAATTACCTGCCTGTGTGGTAATACTTTGGCGTATAGCCACTGAGACTGGTCGGGCAGCCTACAGGCAGGCTTATAACGCTGCCCGGAACAGGTGCACATGGGCCATCTGCAAAGCCAAGGCTAACCACTACCAGGCCACCCTCACCTCCTCATGGGGCTGCGCCTGGAACTTCTGGGACAATATAAAAGAAATAACTGGGAAATCACGCCCCCCCAGCCCACCTTACAGTCAATGGCACCACCATCACTGACCCCACCAACATTGCCAACTGCCTTAACTCCTCCTTTACTAATCTTAGCCCTGTCCTCCCGAGTAACTTTTTTGGCCCTACTCACAACCCACTGCCTTCAGATCTGCAGCGCCCCCGGTTCTACCTATACAAGGTATCTGTTCAGGAAGCCAAACGACTCCTGCTTAAAGCACTAAAAGGCACCGGTCCTAGCAGTGACTCCCTGTATCCAAAAATACTCTGGCTGGTCCTGGATGAAGTCCTGGTCCCACTTACGGATCTACTGAACCGATCTCTCTGTCTGGGGCAATTCCCCACAGCATGGAAAACTGCGACAGTCACACCTATTCACAAAGGTGGTGACCGGTCCACCCCCAGCAACTATCGGCCAATTTCCATTCTTTCCCCCCCTTCAAAGCCTTAGAAAAAGTGGTGGCCACTCAACTCACCAAATATCTAGCAAAATATAACATCCTGTGTCCAGAACAGCATGGCTTCCGCGCTGGTCACAGTACAGGCACAGCTTTAATGGAGTTCTCCAACTTCATACATGCCTCCCTGGACCTTGGCTACCTAGTTGGGGCAGTGTTCATTGACCTCTCTAAGGCCTTTGACACTGTCTCTCACCCACTCCTACTAAATGCCCTCAACCATACGGGTTTCTCTGCTAGCCCCCTCTCCTGGTGTGCGAGCTACCTATCAGCCTGCTCTCAGTGTGTCAAAAACAATGGGGTGCTCTGAGAAACCCATCCCATCTGCTCAGGGGTTCCCCAGGGCTCTATCCTGGGCCCACTACTCTTTAGCCTGTACCTAAATGCCCTGCCTAGCACCTGTTCTGGCAATATTCTACTATATGCTGACAACACTGTGATCTATGCAGCTCACAAAAATCTCACCTCCCTCCAAGACTCCCTCCAGCACTCTTTCAACGATGCTGAGAATTGGTCTAAGTAGAGCAGACTAGTAATTAACCTCAAAAAAACTAAGGCAATGCTCTTCGCCCACTATGAGAACAAAGCCAGCAAAAGTCCCCTCCAAGTCTTCCCCAGCACTTGTCAACCACTCGAACAAGTTTACTCATACAAATACCATGGAATCACATTTGACTCGGCCCTCACCTTTCATGCCCTCATTACTGCCCTTCCTTCCTCTGCAAACATGTGCCTTGGCATCCTCTACCAGCACACGGACTGCCTCCCACCTGATGCCCTCAGGCTTGCCATCACATCCGCAGTAATGTCCCATATTGATTACGGCCTCCCAGTATATGGTGCTGCTGACTCCAGTGCCCTCAGCAAGATTAGACTCATGCTAAATGAGGCTTGCAGGCTACCGACCAGTGCCCCTAAACTCACCCACACCTGTCAACTCTATGACATGGCCAAACTCCTAAACCTCAACGAATGAATCCGCTACCAAACCGGCCTGCTAACTAAGAAGATTCTACTTGGGTCCCCCCCCCCCGGGGTGGAGAGGCAGACACCCCGTCTGCCTCCATCCAATTTACACCCCCCAGAGCCACCACCTGAACTTCAGACAAGGTCACTCTACTAGTCCCCGGAACTAGGACCACCCGGGCTCAGAGGTCATTCAGCTACAGAGCCCCTACCTTGTTCAACTCACTCCCTGCAGCCATTTCCAACACTGCCAAAATTGCCCCCTTCAAAGCTGCCTTACGAGATCTGCTGTTCAACACTCGCTGCTGCACCTGTCACTAAAAGATACTCTGCTGCTCTTCTGGCACTATTGACATGGCCCACTGGGCTGAACACCCACCACCCCATCCCCCAATCCCCCTGCCCTCTCTCCCTCTGCCAGTACCTGCTGGTACTACTTGAAATATTTATTAATTACCCGTGTTCAATCAATTGTATGTAATACTATGTATTTCTGTTCATGCAACCTATGTAAAACTATGTGATTCTGTATGTCTGTATTCTGTAATTATGTAAAAAATCTGTTATTCTGTATTGACTGTACTCTGTAAATTATGTTAACCATGTGTGTCCTCTCTGTGATGAGGTACCTTTGTAATCGAGCAGCTGGCTCAAAGGTTGTAAATCCTATTATACAATAAATAAAATAAAAATAAAAATAGTGGTTCCCCCATCCCCCACATAGGAATGAAGACCCGCATCCAGTCCTACACACTCATACCCCTGAGCCTCCACCACCGTGGTCCCCACTTACCATAGTTGTCTCTCCAAGTAGCCCCCGATACAGTGACCAGCACAACACCTATGTTCACCTCCTTGGACAGCCACCATCTGAATGACAAGGAGCAATTTTGTGCCCACCCAGTCTGCCCATTTGAGCTTGCAAGTTCCCCTTATGTTTTTCTAGAAGTCTGTTGCCCCTTACTCCTGACCTCCAGGATTCCCTTATGTCTTTCCCATGCATTCTTAAATCCTGTGATTGTTTCAGTCCCCCCCACATCCTCTGGCAGGGTTATCCACTTGTCCACCACCCTTTCCATGAAGAAATTCTTCCTCATGTTTCCTCTGAATCACCCTCCCTCTAACTTCATCCCATGCCCTCTAGTTCTGGAACATCTTTTTTGCTGGAAAATAGTGTATTCCTGCACCTCGTTCTTCTCTGTAAGGTACTTGTATGTCTCTATCATATATGTCTGTTCAACTATGTAACTGTACCCCCTTCCCCCAGGATGCATCTGGAAACGAGCAGTAGCCTGCTCAGCATGCTTTCCTGGTTAAACACTTAAATAACTAAATAAATAAATATCCCCTCTCTCCCTCCTCTCCTCCAGGGAGTACATATTCAAGTCCTTCAGCCTGTCCTCATAGAACTTGTGATGCAATCCCTGTACCATCTTTGTTTCCCTCCTCTAAACCTTCTCCACCCTTTGTCCTTACGTAGGTAAGGTCTCCAGAACTGTACACTGTGCTCCAGGTGGGGCCTCACTAGTGTCTTGTATATTGGAATTATGACCTCCCTTTTCCTGCTGTTGATGCCCCTGCCTATGCATCCCAGCATCCTATTTGCTTTACCTGCTGCCTTGTCACACTGTTTCCCTACCTTGAGGTCATCAGAGATAATAACCCTAAGGTTTCTTTCCTGCTTGGTGCATGCTAATATCCTCACCCCCAGCTGATATGTTGTTCCAGGGTTACTGTGCCCCATATGCATTATCTTGCACTTCTTTGCATTGAATTACAACTGCCAAACCCTCAACCATTCTTCAAGCTTCTGCAGGTCCCTCCTCATTCTGTCTACACCCTCTGGCACGTCTATTCTGTTACAGAGCTTTGTGTCATCAGCGAACAGGGAAATTCTGCCTTCTATGTCCTGCGCAATGTCACTAATGAAGATGTTGAATAGGACCAGTCCCACCACTGATCCCTGTGGTACCCCACTGGTCGCTCTTCCCTCTGTGGAGTGACAGCCATTTACCACCACCCTCTGTGTTTTGCTGTCCAGTCAATTACCCACCCACTGCACTACTGTCCTGCCCTCTACCATATTCCCCAGTTTGTTTAATAGCCTTTTATGTGGCACAGTGTCAAAGACCTTGCTGAAGTCCAGATAGGCCAAATTCACTGCCCTCCCCTGATCCACCTCCCTTGTCACCCAGTTGAAAAATTCAATGAGGTTGGTCTGGCATGACCTCCCCTCGGTGAAACCATGCTACCTTGGGTCCTGTAGTCTGGTCGCCACTACAGGACCCAAGGTAGCATGGTTTCACCAAGGGGAGGTCATGCGAGACCAACCTCGTTGAATTTTTCAACTGGGTAACAAGGGAGGTGGATCAGATGTTCCACCAATCTCTCCTTCAGTAATGCTGCCATGATCTTCCACACTACCGAGGTCAGGCTGACTGGTCTGTAGTTCCCCGCTTCCTCTTTGTTCCCATTTTTGTTTAAGGGGATTACATCTGCTGTCCTCCAGTCCTTGGATACCTCCCCTGTTTCCAGTGATCAGCTAAACGGGATTGTCAGAGGATCAGCCACCATCTCTCTTAGTTCCTTTAGGACTGTGGGGTACACACCATCTGGCCCTATTGCTTTATCAACTCTTATTCCTTCCAGTTCCTTTAGGACCATTTACCATGTAAAGGGACTTATGCCTATTTCTGTACCATTCCCACCCCTTGTACTCCCTTCAGGCCCATTTCCCTCCTCTTCCTCAGTAAAGACTGAGCAGAAATATCTGTTCAGTATGTCAGTTTTTCTGTTGTCATCCTCCACAAGCCCCCGTCCTCCCCCTTCAGTCTCACTAGCCCTTCCTTTGCCCTTCTTTTTTCACTTAAGAACCTGTAAAAGGTTGTGTCCCCTTTATGCACTGATTTTGTGATGCGCTCTTCTGTCTGAGCTTTGGTTTCCCTGACTGACCTCTCTGCCTCCCTTTGCTTCTCCTGTTACTTCTCCCTATCCCCTTCTGTCTGTGTCTTTTTGTATTTCCTAAATGCAGTCTTTTTGTCTTTCACTCTCACTGCTGCCTCCTTGGAAAACCATAATGACCTCCTCTTCCTTTTCCCCTTGCTAGCCTGCTTAATGTGTAATTCTGTTGCTCTTGTAATACCTATTTTAAATATTGCCCACTGTTCCTCCACCCCTGATTCCCTCCCCATTCCCATTATTGCCTCTATCAAGCATGTCCCCATTTTCCCAAAGTCTGCCCTCCTAAAATCCAGGATGTGTTTTTGTGTGGTTTGGTTCTGCTCCTTCAGTGATTTCAACCCAGAGTGACCAGTGGTCACTGTTCACCAGGTGTTCCCCCACTGTTGCCTGTCTCACACTGTCCCATGTGTGAGTATGAGGTCCAGTATTGCCTTCTTGTGAGTTGGTTCCATGACCAGTTGCTTAAGAAAGGCACCTTGAAGGGAGTCCAGGATAAATCGCTCCTGGTTGATGTGTTTACTATAGAAACAGCTGTTTCAAACCCACCAATTTTCCAGTGTGCCTATAGGCAAGGAGCAGTCAGTTGCTTTATATTGGCATACCTGCATATTGCAGGGTAGTTCACAAATGAGCTAGCAAGTCACTAACCCTGTCATCCAATGTGGTACATTCCATACCTATACATTCCACACCTACTCTGTTTTGTGGGCACTAGGCAGTGTTAGGGAATTGCCAGTCCATTTAGTGGCCTCCATTTGGGATCAAATATCGTGGCCATGATGTGTTATCCTTATGCCTAAAACCCATTAAGTATCCATTCTAGTGGATGTATTTATATTTATATACCTACCTTTTGTAATCCATCAAAGGGCAACAGGTCATGGAAGATATATTGTGATGAAATTGTAATGCACACATTTTCAACCTCCTGCTACAGGACGTTTGGAAGTCAGCTTGTCAGGATTTGTAAACTGGCAGACAGGCATTAAATGGTGCATGATGGTGATACACACAGGCCACATGGCAAATCAGCTTCAGTAAAGTAAGTGGATGGTGCATGATAGCACTACAGTGTGCAAGACACATTGACATGCTGGTTGAACAGAGAACAGCACAGTAATCAGTATGCCAGAGTTGAGAGACATGATTAATTTTTATAAGACTGCTCCCACTCATCCTGAGCTAATTGTAATATATGACGGAAATGACATGCATAATTGTCCTCAAAGTTATTGATCATGCAGAGTCTTGTTCATCACTCAAATGCAGTGACTTTTTTATTCATAAAAGACAATACAGCCGATACAGAAACTCAGCTCATCTCAAGGAAGGCAAGCAGGAAGGCATGCATTATCAGCCAATAATAATATGATGGAAGTAGAGGTCCACACAGTATAGGCCACAAGGGAATGTTGGCTGAGAGGAGATTGACAGGCATTTTTAATGTAATGTGAGGAACTTCTCTTTTTCATGGAGAGAGCGGTGGATGCATGGAACCGCCTTCCTGGGGAGGTTGTGGGGTCTAAAACAGTGGGGGAATTCAAACATGCATGGTACAGACATAAGGCAATTATAGTGGGGGGTTGCAGGAAGTAAGCTGTTGGTTAACTAGAATCTGCAGCTTATCCATTAGGTAGGGAAATGGGCAGACTGGGTGGGTCAAGTGGTCCTTATCTGCCGTCAAAGTCTATGTAAAACAGAGATTATTAATTTACTGGAATCAAATCTGCTCACCCACCATGAGATAATTCTTAAAAACATAGGTTGTATGATTGAGTATGCCCCCACACACAGACACACACACACACACACATACGTGCATGCACACACATGTGCATGCACACAAGCAAGCACACATGCACACACACCGAGCTGTCCTTAATGTTCTGAGCCACTAATTGTCTTGTTTATCCCCCCCCCCCATCTCCTGCAGACTCTAGAGTTCTGTCCCTAGAATTGTTTTAAGTCCTACACTAACTCTAGGGCCTTCGAAGGAGCTCAGTGGCAGTCACACCTACTGCATTTTATGAAAAAAGATGACTTAATCATGTTCTTTCTTCCATTACTATTCATCCAACTGCCTAAAGACTTGCTCAGAGTACACAGTAGAGCAAAGGTAGGTTAGGTACTGCAGTAGATGACAGTTTGCATCAAGGATGGCCAGACTATCATATATTTCTTCCAAAAAGGCAATCCTTCCTCTTCTACACAAAGGACTACTTAGTCATAATGCATTTGTGCAGCATTCTACGCACACATGTTTAACCCTGGTGGACTCTTTTTGGGTTTGGCCCTGTTTGAAAACAAAATGAACTGATTTCATACAGTCAAATATAGATTTCTCATATGCACAAATATTACTTGCTTTTCAACTTGGCCTTCTGTATAATACAGCCAGTCCTGGTTTTGCTCCTCTTCTTCCTCATGAAAGACCTCTCCTTCTGTTCTTGCTCCACAGTACCCTGCTGATCACTAATGTGCTGGAATATAATTTAGTTGCATTTGTCAATGTCTGATCCTTCTTATAGAATTTGTGGGAGGGCCATGAAATGATGACAGCAGATGATGATGAATTGGGAACATGCCATTCTTTTTACACTTGATGGGGGTTTTCTGACCTCAGTAATCATTATACTGTCACTGCTGTCTTCCTGTTGCCCAAACTCACTTGCTATTTGTTATACAGCAACTATAGAAAATTAATGTAGGTGATCAACAGGCGTAAGCATATCATCTCAGAACTGACATCTTGAGTGATTTTCCCAAGTGGTTCTGAACTGAGAGCCAAGTTTTAATAAGCTGCCAGATGCTGGCTGAAAGCATTTTATCTTTTCCAGCAGTTAATGTGTCAGCAGATACTCATGGAAATCCAGCTGGTGTTAAAGAAACCATTGTAACGTGCTGTTGGCAGAATTCCAGTTACTATATTCTGCGTGAGGTTATTTTGTGGCAGTTGTTTTGCCTGCTGGATGACTTTCACAGCCTTTTATACAGTACCTTCAATGAGTGATACAAATGAATGACAACGTGTTTCACTGTATCAATAATATTATTAACCTGGAAGTCTGTGGACAGAATATCATGCACCAAAAAGTTAATAAAGTTCTCAAAGCACATGTGCAGCATAGAAATACAGAATGTGTCAGCAGAAAAGGGTCGCTTGGCCCAGCCAGTCTGCCCAGGTGTTCCCTGCTTAGTCTGTCTCTGGTGAATATAACTGGTCTCTGATTACCCTCTTTCCTCTCTGCCTATTAACCAATATTCCCATATGTCTGTCCCATGCACCTTTGATGCCCCCACTGTTTTCACCTCTACCACTTCTGCTGGCAGTCTGTTCCAGGCATCTACCACCCCTTCAGTGAAGTAGTATTTCCTCACATCCCTCTTTCTCCCATTGCCCTCCAAAACTGCTTTTATTGCATAACTCTCATTGTTCTACAAGAAGAGGCAACCAAAATATTTTTGGGTAGAATTCTGGACTATTTTTGCCATTCTGGGTTAAACAGCATAAATCACTCCTTAGTGCCCTTACTTTGGAATTATATATTGCCAATAATCAACATAAAACTGTGTCATTTTTTAACTAAATGGGGATCATTATATGAGTGGTTATTAACTTTGTAAGCTATTGGTGTAATTTTGATTGTTTAATGGTCTTTTTCCTGATTTCTGCTTTTATGACGTGTGGACTATCTGATTTTCTATGTTCTATTTGCCATGATGTAGTATTTGGGGTGGGGAAGGGGGGTATTGGGGTATTGGTTAGCTTATTGTTTTTAATTTTTCTTAGTTTGCTTAATTCTTTGGACTTTGGTTTTCTTTTATTATATTGCACTTTAGTTTTTTCTCTTTATTGAAAAATAATAAAGTATATTTAATTAAAATGAAAAGAGTTCTGGACTATTAAACCAATAAGCTAAACTGGCCTGGTGGTGCTGAGGATTGAGGTGCTGGACACCACACCTTGTGCCACACCGGTGACCTGAATTTGGGAATGGAGTCGGGTTGCTCGGTGGTCAGCAAGGGCGAGGAAGAACTGAGCATCTGTAGACAGCTGTCCTTCCTTGGGAGAGGGGAGATCATGCAGCTCACTATAGGCTGACACCCAGGGGTGCCTAGGTAACAGCACAGGCACACCGCCAAGAATGGGGAGGGTTAATGTCCAGGATGTCAGGCTGCCTCCGCAGAGGCATAGCCAGCCACTCCGCTGATTGCACGGTGATGTGCCCAGGGGCAAAACAGCAAAATCAGGAGCTGACAGTGTTTATGATAACCTGACTATCGGGTCAGAGGACAAGTCCCTCCAAATGAAGGGAACAGAGCACCCTGTTGGCATTCCACAAAAAAATTAAAAAAAATTAAGCTGTCCAGAAGGATTGTATGTCTTAGTCTTCACTCTGCAAATCTGTTGCAGTTCAATCTCCCTGAGGATAGAATGGAGGGTAATAGACAGGTCATATGCTATATGATTCCTGCTGCCTGAAACTCTCTTCCTCCTGTGCAGTACAGGCAATCCCAGAAGCTTCCCCTCTAAATCATAAATAACTACTTGGTTTAGACAATGGTAAGGCTATGCCTGTGATTCAATGGGCGGAGCAATAATGTCACTCCCCCATCAGGCCTCAAAAGGCCACTCCTCCTGGACTGTTTTAGGATTCATTTCTTCATTACGGGCAGATGCACTGCCTTTCTTAGCTCTGGTCTGGTTTTGTTTACCCTTAGTCCTCCGGCTGCCTGTTCCCCAGTCATCCGCTTATTCTGTGGCATTTCTGTTCTCCTTTCCCTCCTCTCATGCCTCTGTTCCTGCCTGTTTGTTTTCAACCCTCTGCTCCCATTGCCAGCTGTCTCCCCCCCCCCACTCCTGCTGAGTGGCTTGGTATGCTGCACTGCCCTGCCCTGTGCATTCCCTTGTTCCTTCCTTTGTGCTGCCACACCATTTCTCCCATCCCTTCTGGGTTTGTGGGCCATTGTGTCTCCTGGCTCATGCTGTCCTGCATCTCCTGCACTGGCTTCCTGGCTATCTCTGGTCATCTCTTCATCCTGATTCAGCCCTTCCTGCTTTTCTCTTCTTGTGTCTCCTTTTACCTACTGGCTCTACTTTCTCCAATCCCCAGTGGCCACCCAGCTTTTCACTTTCTCTTCAGCTCACCTGCCCCTGTTGTTATCTGCTGTTCTGGTCTTTGCATCGTCGATCTCTCCTCCTCCATTGCAGCTGCTGGTGGTGCCTATGCTGCCTTGCTCTGGTGTCTCCTTGGCAATGCCGGGATTCCCATGCTTCTGTGTTTCACTCTGGGGCACTATCTCTGTTGCAGCACTCACATCATGGGCTCCCACCTCCATCAGCAGATGCCTGCAGGTACTTTTTATTTTGTACCAAGCATCTGTATATTCACTTTGTGGCTCCATGCCACTGTGTTGCTGGTTTTACAGGTCTCTGTCCCTACAGCCTGGTGCCCATTTCTTCGGGTATTCCCCATTTGGTACTCCATCCTCATGTCTGCTGGGACTGTGCCCTCCACTGCCTGCATCTCTGTTGGTGCTTTTCTTTGCCCTCTTGGCTACTCCCTTGTCCCTGGCATGTTGGCCTCGGCCAGCTTGCTGTTCATGTTTTATTTTTTGGGAGTTCCTGCCTTAACACTACTCTTTCACTACCCACCTATTGGATAAACCCCTCATTTCATTCATTCCCATTCTTTGGTCCCTGCCAGCCTTCATGGCTTTCCTCCATCTGCAGTTCTCGTATATTCCTCTTGAACCTCTGCCTGTCCATTTGACTTTGCATCTTCTATCTCACTACTTCTGGTTCTCAATACCTCCTCCATTGGCTGCAGGCTTCACCCGGCCATTCTCGTTTTTACCTTTATGTTGTTCAATCCACTCCTAATTTGGCTTCTTGATGGACCTGGCTGGCATGCACTCCCATGATTGCAACTGCAACCTACCTCCTCAGGACCCTAGTCAGGATCTCCTTCACTCAATCCAACCTCTCTAGAGGTCTCCTTGTTCACATCGACAATCCGAGCATACTCCTCATGGACTCTCATGCTATCTCGACTCTACCTGCTCCCCACTCAGAGATGTGCCTTCTGTGTCCATTGGTCCATGGCTCGGGGCTAGCTTGTGACAGACAATCTCACTCTGCACCCATGAAATCTGCATCTAGAGCATGTGAAGCTCAGAGAGGAATCCTTCTCCCTGGCCCATAGTCAGAATGTCTTCACTCCGGGTGGACCTTCAGTTGTTCTTTGTCTTGGCAGCACCTCTGGATGTAGAAATTATGATTTTAAGCTGTGAGGGGTGGGACTCTCTTCATTAGGGCCCCATTGGCTGCCTGAGCAGGTTTGGAGGCACCCTCTATCGGAGGAACCCTTTACTCTATTCTCCTTCTTACTGTCTCTGGTTCACCTGGTCTGTTTTGTAGGCTCAAGTAGGCTGGCTGAGTGCCTCAGCAGTCATTTCTCTCCTCCTTTGTTTTTGGACATCTAGTTGCAGAGATGTCACTCGCAACCCTCAACAGCATTCCTGTTAGAAGGACAGAGTGAGAGCTTTGTCTAAATTGGATTATTTTCCTCTTCCCCTAATATTGACTCTAAATTGCAGTAGCTGAGCCATCAATAACTAAAATGTCCTTCAGCCAGGAGGGAAGGTGACCTAGGCCTTGGATCCCCAGAGGTTTCCTCCTCATAGGGGTTTTTCCTCTCCTCCGTGCTGATGGACATAATCTTAGTCAGGATTAATGCTTTTCATAGGTTCCATAGTTAGCTTCTGCTGTTTGATGGAGTTAGATGGTGGCCCCGGCTGTTCCCTCTCTCCTTAGGAAGTACAGTATGTCCATCTGCATCTTGTCCGATTTCCTTTCATTCATTGTCCTCATCATATCTCATTCTTCTCCTGTCCTTCCCTTCTATGTCTATCCCCTATTTCTGGTCTTGATATATTCTGATTTCTCACCTCTTCGATGCTCAACACCCTTTTGGCTATTCTTTTTGGGCTTCTTCCTAAGCTACCATTAGCCAAGAGAATCATTCCCATGGCACCTCTAGGGTTCCTTGCCATCATACCCCTGTTGGGTGGTATATCCCACAGACAGAGGGGCAAACAGCCACAATGTATCTAAGTCACATAAGCATACATCATGTCAAGATGTGTAAGCACATTGAATGGTAAGGCAATGTCTGTGGTTCAATGGGCAGAGCAACAATGTCACTCCTCCATCAGGCCTTAAAAGGCCACTCCTCCTGAACTGTTCTAGTATTCATTTTTTCATTGCCCCACCATCCTCCACTTCTCCTCCAGCAGCATGTCTCTATTTTCCATGGGTTTCTTCCTAAGTTACCTTTAGCCAAGGAAATCATTCCCATGGCACCAATAGGGGTGGAACTCTTCTCTAGGATTCCTCACTGTTGTACCCCTGTATTGTGGTATTTCACACTGATAGAGAGGTGAACAGCTACAACATATCTAAGTCACACAAGCATAAATCATATCAAGTTGAATAAGCACATTAAACCTCTGTTTCTGGCTAAAACCTGTTGAAATCTGGCCAATGGAAAATCATGTACACAAATGCTCGCAGTCTGAGAAACAAGATCCCAGACCTGCAGGCAATAATGACAGAGGTTAAATTGGACATGGTGGCCATTATAGAGACATGGTCTACCAGTAACCACACTTGGGAGACTTCAGTACCTGGCTATATACTGTTCAGAACAGACCGAGGTACAAAAGGGGTGGAGTGGCCCTTTATGTCAATAATGAGTATGAACAGATGAAACTGAATAGATAGGCCATTGACAGAGCGAAGGCCAATGGAACATTCATAAGGTAGAAAAAGAAATGGGCAGACTGGAGGGGTCTTGCAGTCTTTATCTGCCATCAGCTTCTATGTTTCAGTATATTGAAGTAACCTGACTATTACAACGATAATTTTCTGCACTATTGATAATTTGAAATATCATTATTTATATTTACAAGTTTCCTAAAATAATATTTGACCCTAGATAAATTTGACAACAAACAAATAGTGTGTTTGTTATATACCGAATGTTATTGCATTATTATAACATACATAATGTCTTCATGCAATTAATTCTTACAACTATGTGTATGTACCATAGTATGTTTATGTAAACTCAGAAGGACACCATTGCAAAGTAGCTACTACAGTCAATGGATTTATTCTGTAATAAATGAAAATTAAAAATGAAAAACTGCAGTGCACTTTAGCATGAAAACACACACACACTCTCTCATACAAGCATGGCATGGTGCCATGGGTGAACATGTACCTGGAGGTCACTATGCACTGGGATTCTAGAGTGGACATGTACTCACAAAATCCCTCACTAGATACAATGGAACAGGAAATTATTTGGTGTTTAAAATCAGTAATTGCACATTTAATTTCTAGGGTTCTGTGAGGTTTAGCAGTAAAACGTTTGCATCCTGCACAGTTAATTGCTTCCCAATTTTACTATATTCTTTCACAGGGCTTTCATCTTTCCCTATGACATGATGATATCTAAACATTGTTTGATGCTGTGCACTGTGAACATTGAGAATGGTTTCAAAAAAGGGAAATAGCACTCTAGATATTGTCAAACAGTACAAGAACATTGTTGTCACACTGCTCTTCCAATCATTGCTGCAACATCCCTGGCCTTTCGTTCCCCACTTGCTTCTTCCCATTTACAGTTGTGCTAGTGTATGATGTAGTAACACCTAAGCAAAGTTCCCAATTGTCCAATTCTCCCATGACTAATTTTATCTCTGCACAGGATGCAGTGTTCACAATACACATCAGTTTTGTCAGTTTAATAGCACAGCCATTCTAGATAGGATGGCTTGTTGTTGTCTACATACTTAGGCCAAATGGCAGTTGGGACTCTATTTTCTTCAGTCTCCTACAGTACTAGTACATTTTGACACATTCTCAGTCTTTGTTTTCTGCTGCCCCTATCACTTTGAATCTGTTGCTTATCACTGAATCATTCCTCCTCCTCCCATGTTCACCACTTTCTTCATCATCTATGTCTCTTCAAAAGACTGAACTATGTCAGGGGGAATGTAATCTACTTCAGTGTGATATTCTTACCACTACCTCCAGCCCAGTCATTATGCTCAGCCTGTCCTGCTCATCTGAGCTGGAGTTCATACCCCATTGTTGGATTCTGGGTTTAGATGTGAATCATGATCTCTCATATATGGTTGAGATGAACTGCTGCTCTAGGTAAGAACTAAGGACCATTCACAGACGGTCTGCTGAAATGATCAGTGTGACACTGAAGTCAGCATGATTCAAGAGCACAATACAGATGTTATAAACAATTTGTATTAGTGTGCACCCTTTTTATTCTTAGAAGGTTTGTCACCCCAGACATCTGAGTTTGGGACATAAATGCATAGGGGGTTAAGCACCCAAAAATATATTTATTTACTTTATTTTTGTTGACCAGAAAAGGAGGGCTATGCAAATCTGCTTCTTTTCAGCCTTATTCGGGGTGGGGGAGGGGGAGATACAAATATAAATAGACGTATTTCCTCTCAGAGGCAAGAGACATAGCTAGTGGAGTACCACATGGTTCAGTGCTTGGCCCAGTCCTATTCAACATCTTCATTAGTGACATTTCTGATAGACTGGAGGCAAGGTGAGTTTGTTCACAGATGACACAAAGACAGGAAACAGTGTGGACACCCCAGGATGAGTGGAGAAGATGAGGACTGACCTGGAATCTCTAGAAAAGTGGCCAAGAACATAAGAAGTAAACTTCAGTATTAAAAAATGCAAAATCATGCACCTTGGAAGGACTAACCCAAGAGTGGATTACTACCTAGAGAGTGAAAAACTGGAAGCCTCTAAACAGGAAAGGGATCTGGTAATAATTATAACAGATGACCTAAAAATGACCAAGTAATGCAAGAAAACAGCACTGAGGGCAAATGGTATGTTGGGATGCATAAGTAGGGGGATTACCAGCAGGAAAAAGGAGGTCATCCTTCCACTCTATAGATCAATGGTGAGGCCACACCTGGAGTACAATGTACAATTCTGGAGATCACACTTCAAGAAGGATATTACCAGACTGGAAACAGTGCAGAGGAGGGCTACTAAAATGATTAACGGATTGCATGACAAATAACATGAGGAGAAGTTGCGTGAATTAAACATGTACTCCCTGGAGCAGCAGGGAGACACAGGAGACATGATCAAGACCTTCAAATTCCTAAAAGGAATAAACAAGGTGAAGGTCTAGGACCTGTTCCATATCAAAAATCACTCAAGAATGAGAGGGCACAACATGAAGCTAGAGGGAGGCAGATTCAGAGGCAACACCCACAAGTTCTTCTTTACCAAGAGAGTGGTTGAACTATGGAACTGCCTTCCACAGGAGGCAGTGGAGGCAAAAACAATGGAAACATTCAAGAAGGCATGGGATAGATACAAGGGTGCCATAACACTGAAAATCAGTTAAGGGAAGGGGTAGGATTATAGGCAGACTACATGGGCTGCATGGCTCCCTTCTGCCATCACTTTCTATGTTTCTATATTGAATTAAGTTAAGCAGCTTATGGTATTTTTAGTGAATGGGGGAAATATGGCCAGAACACTGGGGAAAGTCCCCTACTTTTTGGAAGAGGGCTCTGTTGGCCTTTCCAAGATGGAGGTCCCGGTTGCAACAGGAGAGACTGTGTTGCCAGTTGAGAAGCTGTTCTCCCTCCCAGCTGAGAATGGTCAGGAGAACCTTACTGTGAAGGTGGTTGAAAGTATGAGTGAGATGATGGATACTGATAACTCTGGAAAGAGTTTCAGGTCAGCGATGGAAGAACACCATGAGAGGATACAGGAGGAGATTACACTAGACTCAATGGAAACAGGAATATAAGTGGATTCGGCAATGGAGGATTTTCAATTGGCTCACGATGAGCTACATAGCGACGAGGGACATATGGCAGAGCATGGCTGTGTGATGACTAAACAGAGTGGAACAGAGAAAAGTCTCTATTCAAGACAGCAGCTGGAGCATGCAGTAAAGGAGGAGTGGAAAATGAAGTGGAAGGAGAAATTATCTAGTAAAGATTTAGCAACTGGTACCACTATGACTGCAACGGTGATGCAAATGGTGAGAAGCCACATGAAAGAAGCGTTTAATGTAAATTCCCCTGATGATCCAGGGTAGGACTGGACACCAGATCATGCTTTACAACTGGCTGGATGGTGGCAAGATGATGCTGGTAGATGGGTCATTGACCCAACATTTGATATATCTCAGGGGCCTTTGGTAACCCATGGTTTGATGACAAAGCAACTTGAGCAATATGCGACTGCTAGTGGGGAAGTCACCGGCCAGGAAATGTCTTGGTTTAAGGATGGAAAGGGAATAGGTGTACCAGAGAAGGATATAATCCTTGAAACAAAGGGAAATACTGTAAAAGAAATAAGTACTGAGTGACAACAAAACAAGATGGGGGATGTAGACATGAATAATGGGGCTCAGAGCTCAGGACTCAGTTTAAATGTGGTGTATAATTCTGATAATGCTTTTCAACCAATCAATCAATCAATCACTTTATTTAACCAGGCATAAACACCATTGAGCAAGCTCATTTTCAGGGTGGTCCTGGGCATAAATACAATACAGTACACTTCATAAGAGTACAATTACGGTGGACAATGGTGCAAAAAAAAAAGAAAAAACATTGTGAAGGTGCAGGTCAATATGGGCCTATACATACCGGTCAACATAATTAACATGCAAAGGTACATAATGATAAGCTTTACTGAAATGAGAAGAGACAACAATCCCATATAGTCTCTGCTGAGTAAGAGCTCATACTTAAATGATAAAAAAATAAGGAGGTATTAAGGAATAGGGTAGAAATTGGGGTGAAAGAGAAGGCAGCCAAAAGGGAGGCCAGAATAGGTAAAAGGTAGAGAATAAGCAGGGTCATCTTGGATAAAGGGAACTAGGCTTGTAGGTCCTAGTTTCTGTTATTAGAAATGTTGGGTGGATGAGATACTTAGGCGTAGGATTTGAGAGTGGCACCCGAGGCTTAGGGGTCATTGGCATCTGAAACAGTTGCATGATTCCTTCAGATAATCCATTAATAGAGCTTTGAATGTGAAAATGCTTGGAAGTGAGGATAATTTTAATGAGTCTTGCAAAGTGTTCCAAAGTGATGGAAGTGAGAAGTTGATTGCTGCTGAGCCAAGGGTAGTTTTCACTCTAGGAATCTGGAAGCAGATTAAGGAGAAGCGTCTCAGGCCATGGGAACCTTTAGCCCATTTGAAGATGTTCGAGATGTAAGCAGGGAGGTTATCAGATAATGCTCTAAAAAACAGAGGAGAGCATTCCATTTTCTTCTAGTTGAGAGTCAGGTTCATCCTGAAACCTGGTATAGATGACAGTGATGTGTACTTTGGGGTAGATTTAAGATAAATCTTAAAGCCCGGTGGTAAAGGGTGTCTGGTTTGTTTAGCATCGTTGATGGGCAATGACTGTAAAAGAAGTCAGCGTAGTCCAGTGTAGGTAGGAATGTAGTTTGTACTAGTCTCATTCTGGCTTCTAATGTGAGTAGGTGTTTAATGGGATAGAATAAACCTAATCGCTGTCTTAGTTTCTTCAAGGTTTCATTTAAGTGGCACAGAAAGTTGAGCTTGTTATCCAGCCAGAACCCTATGTATTTAAAGGTATCAACTACTTCAAGGGGTTCATCTAAGAGTGTTCGGATCTGTGTGATATGTGGACATCCGGAAGTAGACTTTGGTGAGAGAATCATTGCTTTAGTCTTTTTGGCATTGAGGAGGAGCTTATGAGTAAGAAGGTTGTATTGGAGAGTGATGAAGTCTTTCTGTAAGTACTCATGGGCCAGATCCACGGATGAATTTGTGGTATAGAGTACAGTATCATCTGCGAATAAGTGCACATTTGCTGTGCCCAGCTGCGAGTCCAGATTATTGATGTTTATTGCAAAGAGGATAGGGCCCAGGATGGAGCCTTGTGGGACTCCTCATAACAAGGATTTTTGTGGGGACAGATATCCTATGGCTTTGGCTTGTTGTAACCTACTGGTGAGGTAGCTTGTGAACCATTTAATGGCAGAACTATCAAGTCCGATGTTACTCAGTGCAGTAAGCATGATAGTATGATCCACAGTATCAAAGGCCTTACTTAGATCAAGGAAGAGGGCAAATACATGCTTCTTAGAGTCCAAGGCCATTTGCCAGTCTGTAGTTACTTTGGCAACAGCCGATATTGTACTGTGTTTGGCTCTGAAGCTGGACTGAGTCGGGTTTAGCAACTTTTGTGAATCCAAATGTTCTCTAAGTTGGATGTTGACAATTTTTTCAAGTAATTTAGAGAGGACGGATAGTATAGAAATAGGCCGGTAATTGTTCAGATCACTCGGATCCCCAGTCTTGAATAATGGTAGGATGTGGGCAGTTTTCCACAAGACAGGTAGCTCACCTTGAATCAGAGGTGTTGAATAAGTGTGTAATGGGGGTGGTCAGATAGGTCTGGCCAAGTTTTAAGAAGTAAGGTTCAATATTATCTGCATCCACACTCTTTTTTGTATCCAGAGAAAGGAGGAGGTCCTCCACTTGCTTGAACGTGATTGTGAGGAAGCTGAAGGGGGTGGGATATGGTTGGTTATGGTTGTGATTATCAGTGAAGCCAACAGTGTAGTCTCTTGCTGGGCTAAGTTTGCTGACAGGTGAGGTGTCAAAGGCAAGCCCTGCAGTGGCAAAGTGATCATTAAGCTTTTCTAGTATATCAGCTTTGTCCATATAGATGGTACCATCAGACACAATTTTGTTTGGAAGGGGTGTTGCAGTGGACTGACCTTCGACTTCTTTGAGGATGCTCCAAAATTAGGCAGAATTGTTTTTATTGTCTTCTAGTTCTTTTTGGAAGTACCTAGCTTTTTCTGACCTAATTAGCTTGGTACAAGAATTCCTAGTGGTACGGAATGCTAACCAATCAGCCACCAGGTGGGATTTCCTCACTTTTTTCCACCAGTAGTCCCTATCCCTAAGTGCTTTCTTCAGGATGGGAGAGAACCAGCCAGGAGTTTTATTTTTTGATTGATCAGTCTTAGTGGGGCGTGTTTGTCTATTAGCTCCAGTAAAAGGCTGTGAAAGATGTTAAATGCCTCGTTAAAGGTGGGGACTAGGTAGAAATCCTGCCAACGAATGTTGCTTAGATCTTTCAGGAAAGTGTACTGGCAGATCTTTTTCAGGCATCTTTTCAGTTTGAATTTGGAGGCCATTTTTATTTGGGAAGGATGTCTGATGCAGGCAGTAGCGCAATGGTCGCTTATATCGTTGAAGATACTCCAGTATGTGAGATACTACTACTGGCTCAGCCTTCTAAAGTTTTGAATGTTGAAATGAATGTTGAAACGAATGCTCCTCAGCGGGATATAAATGAGGATGGTGGCAATACAAGAGCAAGACAGAGCAGCAAAAATATCTCTATGGAGAGATAGAAGATGGATCTGGAGATAATGTAGGCCCTACAGAGGATCACAGAGAAGAGGATGGATCTTCTCATAGGAACTCTGAGCCAGAACTAAGACCCAAACCCCCCTCCTGAATGCCTAGTTTCTCAGATTTGTTTGACAAATCACCACCAATTCCACGTAGACATGCAGTGCATCTGTGTTACCGATGTGGATCAGAAGTGTACCCTGACAGGGAAAATGTGGGGAAGAGATTAATTAAATAATCCCTTAAATTTTTGCCCACAGAAGTGCATACGCTCATCCATGTTTTGGGGGAGGAACATTTTGATATTTCTTTTCACACAGCTCATGGCCTTGATAAATTCTTTTTTTGTAATTCAATTTACTTTATTAATATATTGATATATTGATATTACATGAAAAAGTGTCATTCTGTTCAATCTATCAGTTACAAGACAGACAAGTCATTATCGAGCATACATGCTAATAGCAACTGACTCACTGAGATAAGAGTCGGAACAGGTAACATGACACTATTAACCCAAGTAATCATGTTAGAAAAAAGAACAAAAAGAAAAGAAACCTATCCATCACTCATTCCATCCAACTACCCCATCCCCAGCAGCATCTACATTTACATTGAAACACTTTACATGTACACATTCGCGAGGAGAAACACAAGAGCACTAGAAGAAACAGAAGAAAAGATACCTCTAATAGCAGAACGTTACCAGCGGCCAAGGAGGTTAAACTTGCCAACAGGCCAGGACTGCATCCAGCAGGCCCCATTTGGAGCTGTATGTTTGGATCCTGTTGTGCATTCTGGCAATGTGTTGCTCTAGCTGTAAAGCCAGTATAATTTCTTTATGCCATTCTAGGATAGATGGAGCGGGAGGCATCCTTCCAATGTCTAAGGATAACCGTCTTGGCCGTGGCAGATATGATAGTCATGTATAACCTCTTTTGCCTGGTCTCGCCTCTAGGGGCAATATTTAACAAACAGATTTCCGGTGTGAAGAAAGGCTCTAGACTAATATTGATGGTAATGAAGCGCAAATTGCCCTCCAAAAGGGCTGTAATCACCGCACACTCCCACAAAACATGGTACAGATCCCCTTCTGTAGTTAAACACCTGTTACAATTAGGTGATGATAACTTGCCCATATTGTAGAGCCTAGCTGGAGTATAGTACAGGTTATGCATAATGTTAAAATGCTGAAGTTTATATCTGTCTTGTCTAATGTATTTATGAATGTTAACCCATATCCGTCCCCATTCATTAATATCCACTGCCATCTCTAGTTTCTTTTTCCAGTATGGGCTAATATTAGAAGGTAGGCCATTGTCTATTCTCTGTAGTTCACTATAGATTCTCGAGACAGAATGGGGTTGGTCGGCGACCTTAAGTAGAGAAGACAACTCAATTCTGTTTTCCCTCCCAGGTTGTCACCCTGCGTTAAATGGGCTTTGATGGAATCACAGATCTGTAGGAATTTGAAATGGTGTCCTTTTAGGTTTGGGAATTGAATACATGCTTGCTCATACGATAATAATTTTCCCTGGGGCGCCAAGTCTCCTAGTCATAGCCCATTTATCTGTCTCCAGAATGTGGTCGGAATGGGGACACGCTGTATAAGGAAGTGAATGTTATGTGTCAGGGATTGCTCCAATGAGTTCTGCCAATTCACCTTTAGGGACTTCTGGACTTGGTTAAGAGCTTTTAAAGTCCATCCTATAGGCGTATTTTTAAGTGGCTTAGGGATAAGTTTTAACGTGGTATAGGCAATTGAATCTAGCGTAAGTGAATGTTTAATCACCAGGTCATTCTCAATGCTAACCCAGGGAGGCACATAAAAATGCGGAACCATTATATCAGTCAGCAGTTTCCATGATACTATTTTGCTAATATGGGAGGCAATATAATATTTGAAAAAGGAAGGGAGTGCAAGGCCACCTGACTTCTTCGGAGCTGTGAGTTTCTGGTAAGCTCTCCTAACCGCCTTCCCTTTCCATAAAAATGCATTGAGTATCTTTTGTAAGTTCGCAAACCAGGCTTTTGGCAAGTAACATCCTAGCATATTTAGGGGATAGAAAATCCTTGGTAGTACGTTCATTTTCACTGTTTCTATTCTGGCCCAAAGTGACAAGGGAAGGGAACTCCATCTGACCAGGTCTTGCTTAATTGTGTTAAGATTTATCAGGTTTTCTCTAATCATTGACCTTATCTCTCTGGTAATTTTAATACCAAGGTACGTCAGCATCTTAGGTTCCCAACTTAGCCCATATTCCTTTGCTAAGCTAGGATAGCACTTGGTGTTTAATGGGAAGAGCTTGGTCTTGGAGGTATTAAGTTTGTAATTTGAAACTTTGGAAAACTTTGTGATTTCATGCAAAATTATTGGTATACCATTCTCTGGGTCCTCTACATGTAAAAGCAGGTCATCAGCATAGGCTGAAATTAAGTACCGCTCATTCCCTATATTTATCCCCTTGATATCTTGCGACCCAAGAAGCCTCTGGATCAGGGGTTCCAAATATAAGTTAAATAGGAGCGGGGATAGTGGGCAACCCTGTCTTGTGCCGCAGAATAAGGGGAAAGGATCTGACAATATACCATTGCACCAAATCCGTGCCGTTGGCATACAGTATAAAACTCGGATCCAATGCAAAAATCTATCAGGCAATCCAAATTTAGCTAATACAGCGAACAAAAAATCCCATGACACCCGGTCGGATGCTTTTTCTGCATCTAGTGCTAGCAGGGCTACCGGGGTTTGTAGGTTATGTGCATGTATAATTAGATGGTGTAGTCTGCGTATGTGATCACTAGAGACCCTGCCCATCATAAAACCAACTTGTACATCAGATATCAGCCTATTCATTAGTGGATTGAGTCGGTTGGCTAAAACTTTGGCCATTATCTTGATGTCGACGTTTAACAATGAGATTGGGCGGTAGCTACCAGGGAGTACAGGGTCCCGCTCTGGTTTTAATATAAGGGTTATGAGGGCTTCCAGGAAACTCATTTCCGACTGTCCCACAATGAACCAGAAATTATACACCTTGGTTATTATTGGGCAAATTACTTCCGCAAACGATTTATATAGGTTAGTTGTAAGCCCATCCGGTCCGGGAGATTTGTCTGTGGCAAGTTGAGTAATCGCTTGCATTACCTCCCATTCTTGTATAGATGCTCTCAACTCATTTGCCTCTGGATTTGTGATCTTGACCAAGGTAACTGAATCTAAAAATTCCTGAATTTCCTCCGGTGTGGTTCTATGAGCCACCGGAATGCAATATATCTTCTGACAATATTCTCTGAAAATCGCAGCAATTTCTCTAGGATTATTAATAATACCATTTCCTCTGTTATTTTGCAGAGCGGCTATAAATCTATTAGAATCTATTTGTTTGAGTCTAAGGGCTAAAAGTTTACCCGCTCTCTCCCCAGATTCCATATACTTTATTTTAGTTCTCCGGAGGGCCAGCTCTGCCTTCTGCATCATAATCGAAGAAAATTTAGTTTGCAGTTGCTGTAAACTGATCCACTCTGCCTCGGTTGAATGGTGGGTGATATTATTTTCTTTGACCCTTATTGCTTTACTAATTTCACCTAACTGTGCCCTAACTTTCTTGGCTCTGGTGGATGTGATTCTGATGCATTTGCCCCTTAAGGTACACTTCAGAGCTGCCCACATAATGTCAGTGTTAGAAACTGAGTTGAGATTTCTCTCAATAAAATGGGATATAAAATTCTTCAGATGCTCATGGGTATAAGAATCCTGCAGCAACTGATTGTTAAATCTCCATATAAAGTCTCTCTTTATATTGGGATTGGGTATTAATAAGATCGAAACTGGGGAGTGGTCTGATATGACCCTAGTATGTATCTTCGCTTCTGCAATAGAGGAGAGTGCATTATTACTTACTAGGAAGTAGTCAATTCGAGAGCAAGTTCTGTGTGGCATAGAAAAAAAGGTATATTGCCTAACACCTATATTGTTAATCCTCCAAATATCAACGAGACCCAGGCTCTCCATCACTTCCTTTAGAGCTCTCTTAGCGGGAGATAACCCTACTCGCTTATTATCAGATCTATCCAGAAGCAATTGAGGAGTTATGTTCCAGTCACCCCCAATGAACAGTGTCATAGAAACGTAGATATTTAGCAAATCCAAGAATTGCATTAAGAATTGTGGGGAGTCCACATTAGGACCATAGATGGAACCAATAACTACTTTGTCTGATGCCAGAGTCCCAACCAAGAAAAGATATTGGCCCTGCACATCCCATATTTCCTTTTCTAGTTGAAAAGGTGTCTTCTTGTGAAATAAAATTGCAACACCCCCTTTGCTTGAGGATGTGCCCAAGCCATATGCCTGACCCACCCAATATCTCTTAAAAAGCCTGATGTCTTCTCTGTATAAATGTGTCTCTTGCAAACAGGCGACCTCACAATTTAACACAGAGAGATGTTTCAGCAGAATTTGCCTCTTACATCTGTCCCAAGCCCCTTTAATATTCCAACTAACCATAGTAATTCCCTTCAATACTATTCTCTAACTTATAATATTAAGATACTCTGCATTCTTCCGCACATATATGTTTGGTTTTTTAGTGAAAAAGCCCTATTTCTCTTAAACCAAGCATATAGATGCTGCCCTGCCCGGCTCCCCCCCCAAAAAAACCCCTCTAACCACCCAAAATTCCAGCAAATACCCCCAGTTCTAATAACTGCACTAACTAACCACTTTATCATGTGATGTAACATCCAACCCAGCAGATTACCCACCCCCATCCTAACTCAACTCTGTTCCTATCAGTTACATTTATTATTAAACATCTAATCTCTCATCTGATAACAGTATCATAGTTAATCCTATTTGCCTATAGGTATCCTTCGTCTCATATTGAACACAAAAAGAAAAAAAAAATGAGCACCTCATGAAATATTCAAAACTTAAACTTGAAACGAACAGCGTTACAGCTCTCCCAGCCAATTGCAAAGATCCCCAATCCTAGCCATTCATGTCCTAGATGTAAGAAGTAACATCCATTCATTGGTCCATGTCTCCCTCTTGTGGGGAGAAGAGTAAAGTACATCAACATATAGAAGAAGGGAGTGGGGAACTCTACAAAAATAAAGCATTCCACATCATATCTGTACTTTAAATTCCTTTAGTCAGACACTATTCACACATCTCCAAGTCTGCATGGCTCCATTATCAGAGACCCATTGTTCTTTTTAAATAAGTAGTGACCACTCCTTTGAGAATAGATATTTGCAGACTATATAATTCTAGATCGCCTCCTACTATGTGAACAGAGCCAACCCGCTAAGTTTCCGAATTCCATCAATCGGATTTGCCACATAATTCAACCATGATCTCTGGATCTCTTCCGTGTCAAGCCACAGTTAAAATTATAACCAAAGTATTGGACGGCCGAAATTATATGGTTAGCTCAACTTCATGCAACCAGGAAAAAACTTCTTCCGTAGTATGATCACTGAAATATAGCACTCCCTTCATAACAAACAGGTTTGTTCATATTAACATCGATCATTATCTGGGCTGTATTTTTAGTGGAATGAGCAATACTACATTTATCACCCTGAGGCAGATCTATTGCCCATTTGCGTGTTGTTTAGGGGTCACACTGCCAGACACTAAATGAGACGAGGACATCATAGCAAATGAGGCTTTACGTCTCCGGATACTTGAGTTGAGCCATTATTTAGCTTCATAGAATGTCTTGAGTATGTTTACCTTGAAATCCAGATCTTTTCCCGACATAGCCTCTTTTGGTGTATATTGCCAGAACACAGACCGATCGACTTTATATAGTTCTCCTTATTCCGTGACACCTACCAATATTTATTAGTATCTTAATGTTCTCTAGCAGGAAGAACTAGTAAACAATTAGTACGTACATTTTTCTGGCAATCATCTTGTTAGGGATCGCATTGTCACTCCGAAAGAAATTAAGCCAGGACCACCTTGTAATTAAGGCTTACGTCTCGGGTGTTCATATTAAGTGTTAGCTCACTCCTCGCATCATCGTGCATTATAGAAGAGTTGGGTGCTGTTTAGTCCCCCTCTGAACTAGTATTTACAGACGATGATCACAGAAATACGGAGGCCATTCCTTAAGCAGTATTTATTTTTCATCAGATTTGCCAGTTGTGAAAACTAGACTGCCTTTACATCAGCAGGGACAGCTACCATTTTAAGTTGTTAGTGACTATTAGCAGTGACTGTGAAAGGCATCAGTTCAGTCGGAAACAGTCGGGAAAAATATAGTCATGCTGGGAGAGCATGGAATAAAGGTATTCTCTTTTTTAAAAGATATTGTTATCATCAGATGGTTCCTTATTGTTTTCACTGTCTAGCCCTTTACACCGGACCATTATTTGAATAATTCTGGCATTGATTTTTTTAAGCTCTTGTTTTGCAATTTCTGCACTGTCATACGAGTGCCACTGATCTTTGATTTTGACTTGGAGAGTGGCCGGGTATTTTACTCTATATTGTTTTCCTGCGGCAATCAGCTTGGAGACGGTAGGATGTAACTCTTGTCACTTAAGACGCACTGATTGTGGCAGATCATGCGTTATTCTGATCTTTTTACCCTCCCAAGTAAGTTCCTGCAGAGCTCTAATCTTACTTAAAATATGTTGTTTATCCAAGTAGTTTAGCAGTCTACAGATTATCGGCCTTGGCTGAGCTCCTGAAGGGGGAAGGGGTCGGAGGGATCTGTGTGCTTGCTCGATAATATAATATTCATTATTTGGGGATGGTCCGTCGACTTTTTCCAGCAGTTTTTGAACAAACTGGACAGGTGTTATTCCCTCTTCCTTCTCCGGGATCCCAATTATAACCAGATTGTTTCTCCCGCTTCTCCCTTCCAAGTCTTCAAGTTTATCTTCCATTTTTTTAATACGTTTGTTGAGAGTGACAAGCTCCAGATCTTGTTTATCTAGTTTCATTTCTATAGATTTTATTTTAACCTCGTTGTCTCCCATTCTAGTGTCGAGGGATTCCAGTGTTGATTTAAAACAGTGAATTTCAGATGAAATTTCATCTATGGATGCTTGCATTGGGGCAATTATTTCAAAAAGCGTTCCTCCGTCAGAGCAGAGGGCCCGAGGTAGATTTGTGGAACCCGCCGAGGACGCTTTTATGGCCTGCTCTTTCTCCGGTGATGGAGGTGGCGTATGTTTGATCAGTTGTTTCTTCACAAAAGCTTCCATTTTAGAGAAAATTCTCAGGTTACACAAATTCTCCGATGCTTGTTAGACATTTTTCAGATGAAGGTCCCACAAGATTATATCTGACAAGAGCTGAAAAAAGAGTTAAGAGCAGAGCTGAGTGTGGAGGCTGCTTTCCCTAGGCTGCCATCACGTGACTCCCCGATAAATTCTGTTCAGCTTACAATCAGAAGAAATTTTCCCCACTGTGGACTCCTTTGTGATACCATTAACAACGCCGGTTATTAAGAGGATTACAATAATGTTTAGAACTGAAAGTATAAACATTGGGGATATACACCACTGGTTACAGAAGAGGTGAGACGTAGTGAGTGTGCCTGAACCAGTTATTGATTCGGAATCTTTTTGGACAAGGGGATGGCATTTCAAAATTAAGTTAAGACAAAATGATGCTGGTATGATCCATCTCCCAAACAGTTTCTTTATTGGTAGAGAGCATGGAGTCTGCTTCTATGCTAGGCAACCCAAGGCCTGTCATAAATGTGGGGATCGCACCCATCTGACTAGCTCTTGTGATAAATTAAAGTGTATCTTATGTGGGGCATATGATCGCATTAGCACCGAGTGTAGAATTGTAGTCAGATACAACTTGTGTGATACCACAGGGCATATATTCTATAAATGCCCACGGGCTGCTCATAATCGGCATGATGGCGTAAACCAAGACACTATTATTAGAACAGCCCAAAGGAAGGCACAAGGACAGGCAGCATCCACATCTAGGCCACCAGAACCTGAGGAGGGAGGTCCGATGGAACCATGAGGTCCTGGAGCCCTTGGTATTCAACAGGATATGACACAATTGGCATCACCATTACCAGACCGTCCTGATGTGGAGGTACAGCTCGATAATATAGAGGAACAGATAGTCTCTGAACCCAGTAAAGGCCCGTCTGACTTCTCTTCGTTATCACAGATGGAACCAGTGCATGAACAATGCCATAAGGACCAGGGGAACTTTTCGGGTGATATGCCACCACCACCACCTCCTCCCCCAACCTGTTGGTTCTGGAGATTTATGGATTACTCCCACACCAAGGAGGAGTGCACGATTAAGGAACTTGAGTTTTTTGGACATCAGCATGAGTAACAGATTTGAGGAACTATTGAATCAGAAGGATTGGGAAGCTGGAAACAGATGGATCTGATACAGATGTTGCTTCAAAATCTCTTCCCCCAGTTGAAAGATGGTAGGGTAAAAAGGAAAAAAGAGGAGAAAACATATTAAGGAATCCTAGGGCCTTTATCCTATGACTTTTATGCTGTCAGTTACTTTTGCTTCCCTAAATGTATGTAGTATTCTGAATTGGGGTAAAAGAAAGGTAGTATTTTCTTTATTGAAACAACAGAAGTTAAATGTCATTTTTTTACAGGAACCATGGTTGAACACTGTAGCATCTGTAACTCAGTGTAAGAATGCATGGATGTGGGAGCCATCTTGCTGGTCATTCGGGCTAGATAAAGCTGACGGTATAGGGATCTTGTTTCAAGGGGTCAGTTTTCAGCTACAAAAACTAATTGATATGGTGATAGGGCAACTGCTAATTTTGGATGGCTGTATAAATGAAAAGGTAGTGAAGTTAGTAGTAGTTTATGCCCCTCAGGTTAAGGTAGACAGAGAAAAACATTTCAAATTAATGTAACCTTTTTTTGCAACCACCAGACAAGTTTTTCTCAGGGATGACCTTAACTGCCCTTTGGATGTTTCTAGCACAAAAGTTATGAGAAAGAAGGTACATTGTGACATGCATGCTTTGTATAATGTGTTGAATATGGCAAGTTAAATTATAGGATGCAGCATGGTTGTCCAACCCAACTAGGATAGACAAAATGTATGTGAAAGGTAAACTTTCCATGAGGATTGATTTTTGTTTTTTGTCTACAAATGTACAATTTATTGAGTTGCAGGTTCTTCCCATAGAGTTCTCTGACCATTCTATGCTGATTTTGAATGTAGATCTTTTAGTGGAGATCCCACAGATAACTAGGGGTTGGAGGTTAAATGTGGCTACCCTTACGGACTAAAGAGCACAGGTTAAAATAAGAGAGCTTTTGCAGGCCCGGTGGACAGCCCGTTGCCTATATCACACTACAGGAAAATGGTGGGGGGTTACAAAAAAAAGACTGCAGAAATGTTTTAAGAAACATTGGTCTCAACAAAAAAATAAGGAATTTATTAAATATTTATCTTTACGGCAACAACTCCAATACCTTTATTCATTAACAAACACAACCTCAGGTGATTATAGCACCCAAATTAGTCAAGTGAAGCAACAAATGAAGGTCTATCAGTATGATAGGGTGGCAACATTGACAGCTGAGATGCAGCATGGTACTTCAAAGACACCAGTATGGGATCCATGGCAGGCATGTAAAACTAGGATTGAGAACTCATGTATCACTGCATTACATGATGAGGCTTGTTCAATAAAAACTAAAGTCCCAGCTATGCAGTTTGTCAGTACAGCGCAGTGGTTTGAGGCTCTGCGCTGCAAATCTGATGACATCCAGCAGACCAGACCTGGGTTTGAATCCCACAGCTTCCACTTGCATACTGTGTGACCCTGAGCAAGTCAGTTAACTTCCCTGTGCTCCCAGGTCACACCTGTAAAAATGCTTTCAGCTTAGTGTGCTACTCCTGTTAAACAACTAAAAAAAAAAGTCCCAGATATGAATAGAATCATAAATAAATATTTTCTTTCTCTTGATAGTAAGAGTACAGAAAATCATAATGAAATGAATGATTATATTTCTGAATATAAACCAGTTTGGGGCAACATTACGCAAGAGAAGTTTGGGGGTCCTGAGTTTCTTATTACTAAATAAGAGGTTCTGGCTACCCTAAAAACTATGAAGAAAAATGTCTCCTCTGGACAGGGTGGCCTACCCTTAGAATATTATGTTACCTTTCAAGATATTTTGGTAGAAATGCTGCTTCTAGTATTTCACGAGATAGTAATAGATGGTATAATTAGAACTGACTTTGCTCAGGGTCTAGTTAAATTCTTGTTTAAATCCAGTGATAGGACACTAGTGACAAATTGGAGGCCTATTTACCTCACGAATACTGACAGGGAAAATTTTGGGGAAACTAATTCATAAACGATTGCAGGAACATTTAAAAGAATGGTTACACACAGCACAGATGTGTGGAGTACCGGGTTTGCATATACAGAGCAATCTTATGATAATATGTGATTGCTATGCTAACTGTTTGCAACAATAGGGAGGCAGTATAGCGCAGTGGTTTAAGGCTCTGAGCTGCAAATCTGGTGACATCCAGTAGACCAGGCCTGGGTTTGAATCCCACAGCTTCCACTTGCATACTGTGTGACCCTGAGCAAGTCATTTAACTTCCCTGTGCTCCCAGGTCGCTCCTGTAAAAAAAGCTTTCAGCTTAGTGTGCTACTCCTGGTTAAACAACTAAATAAAAAAAATATCTGGCTTCTTATTTCAATAGATCAAAGCAACGCCTTTGATAGAGTTTCACATGCTTTTTTAATCAGAGTTTTGGAACTGTATGGGGTTCCTCAATGGTTAATTGGGGGTATTCAAACTCTTTATAAGACATAATCAATTATACTGTACCTCTAATAGAAGAAAGTTTAAGGTCCCCTCTACCATTAAAAGTGGGGTACATCAAGGGTGCCCAATGAGCCCTTTATTGTATACTGTGGTATTTGATACATACATTAGGCATTTGGTAAATAATAACAAGATTCATGGTATTAGATTACCTAGGCAGTTAACTGAATTGAAGGTCACTGCTTATGAAGATGATGTGTGCTTGTTTTTAAATACTAAAAAATAGCATTTGTCAGGTCTTTCAGGAGGTACAATGGTATGGAGTGGTTTCAGGAGCATGTGTGAACTTAGACAGAAGTATAGGAATTAGTATTGTTCCACCGATTGAGGATGAAGTAGTGTGTGGAATTCGGTTTTCTACAGAACCAATTAAAATCTTGGGTCTTTACATAGGAGAGGGGGACATGGCATATACAAATTGGACTGCTGCTATTCAAAAATGTGAATGGCAGGTAGAACAGTGGAAAAATTGGATTATGTCAAAACAAAAGAGGATATTTTATATTAAAACAATTTATAGTCCCCCTATTATTATGATGTGTTAGTTGGGTATATCCTACACCGTACGCTTTAGAAACAAATATTTACAGTGTGTTTTTTCATATGTTGTGAGGGAGCAGATTAAACCCAATAAAGCAGGTTTTTACTTATTTGCTTGTTGCTAAAGGTGGGGTCGCAATGTTTAACCCTTTGGTGTTTTTTCACACTATTTTCTAGGTGGGTATTTTTAAAGAGGTATTACTGCCATCAGGGGGGTGGGAGGGAGAAATTATTTGGACTAAGGTGCTGCTGCAAGGTTTTTTAAATAGCTGGCAGGAGGAACCGGTGAAAGTAGTACCTAGAGTGAATGTTCCAGGTTTTCTGAAATCTACATTGCAGAAATTATACATATGGAAGGTGTTAAAATCAAACCTACTTCAGCTAACTAGGAAACAACAATTTGAGGGGAATTTTGTTGGGAACAGATTCACAATTACCAGACTTTAAATACTGTATGCCAGCCCGGGTACCTTTGGTTATAGTGCAACTGAATAATTCTAGAATTCCAGTTTGCATGTGGGATAACCTCTGGTTATGTATGTATGGACAGCTAAATGTGAGGGGAAACCTTAAACATAAGGCTATCAAGGAACGTGGCTGTCCAGACTTGGAGTGTTTAGCACCTGAATAGGCTATGACACATTTTTTACTGGAATGTGAATTTTGAAAATAAACTATGAGACTTTTTATCTTTAAAATGGAACCTGCCACGGCTGGCCCAAATGACTTATGAACAATTAGTACTAGGTCAGTTTACTGGAAGAGTACTAAAATATGACCCTAGTACTTTGGGAGTGTTCTTTGCATGTTTAAAATTCTGTCTCTGGCAAGCACATAGTCATTATGTAATCCAACAGCAAAGAATGATGTTTGCAGCAATTGGTAGATTAGTGGAGGCAGCATGTCTAGAAGTATATGACAGGGATATAAAAGTATTTCCCCTGCAAATGGTTAATATGAAATGCAAAGGTTTGCAACAGATGTTGCACATTTAGGGGTGAATTTCATTATGATAGGAAGGAGAAATGGTTATATCTTTGTTTTGGAACTGTTAACTGAGACAGATGAGTAGATTTTCCTTTTTCTACTTATATTTTGATATCTCTTATCATTATTTGGTTTTCCTTTTATGCATTAGGTATCTATGGGATTTGTGGTGGAATGATGAGGCAATAAACAGCATGTGAAGGGGGGTAAAGTATGTTGGAATACAGGGTACAAAAGAGAAGGTTATTTAATTTTTCTTTTCTTTTCTCGCTTATATTTCTTATGATTTGTTTTTCCCTTTATCCCTGTTTACAGTATTTATGAAGTCCCTTGAAATTTTATGTAAATATTGGTTTCTTTTATAAAAAAAAGGGGGGGTGAGGGTTGGAAGGGTTTGCTGTTTCTGGTGTTCATTTTTAATATCTTAAGTTGTTATTTATGTTTTTAACCTTTCTTGAACTTATGTATCCAGAATGTTGACAGCAGGTTTGTTTGTATGATTTTTTGATGTTTTGTATTGAATTCCTAATGACAAATGCCCCTGCTCAACAGTAGGTGGACATGCGGTCAGTTGCTGAGTCATTCTCTGTCTGAGCCTTGATGGAGAAGACTAGAAAGGAGGCTGCTCTCCTACAAGCTGAATGTTGTGACATGGAGACCTTATACGATGCGGAGGTTCGCTTTGAAGCTGATGTAAACTGTGCTGAGGGAGCAGAGGACAGATAAGCAAGAACGAAGGATGTGGATTTTAAATTGGTAATGGACAACAAGCACCAGACTGCAGAGGTATTGACAGCATTATTAAAATATACTGAAGAGAAATATTTAAGAAAAAAGGAGGAGTTAAGCAAAGCTTTAGAAGCAGCAAAAACTAGTGTTGTGAATCCAAGTAGTCATGGTGAGCACATGGCAACAGGCAGGAGTTGCCATGAGACATCCCAAAATGTGCAGCCTGTAGGAGACCTCAATGACCAGGCAGGTATGAATGCCCTGAATGAACTTGTTATTTTCCAGATGGATAAAAGTAACCAGGAGGGTGTTACTGTATTTTCTTTTTCAGCTAAAACCCAAGAGAGAGTAACTAAAAAATCAACAGTATCAAAAAAAGCCTGGGCAGATTCAGAAATGGAGTTAAATGAACCATGGACTGTGGAAAATTCTCTAAAAACTGTGGCTTGGGTGCAGTCACCCACTACAAATCAGTGGACTTCAGGTTTTCCCCCCTATAAGAATATCAGGTGTACGGTTGTCTGAAGAACAAAATCAAGTGGATAAAACTGCAGTTCCAGGTATACAAAAAGGAGTTGGAGAACTTGAAAAAGGTACTGCAATTGATTTATCTCTTCCATCAGATTTGGAATTAACGCAAAATCCAGTGCTAAATTTGGAACGGATGGCTGCTCTAAATAAAGCACATAAAGACAGTGTCTGAAGATAGTAGAAATATGAATAATGAGCTCAAAGATGGAGGTGGCTTAGAAAGTCAACAGGAGGACAATGCAGAAGCAGGCTGGCCGGGGGGGGGGGTGGTGGAACAGCAGTCACAAACATACACTTCTTTTTTTCATAAAAAGGTTTTCCTGCTAGAAAGCATAATGCTGTGTGGTTGATATATAAAGAGGGATTCGAAACATTTCCAGATAGGGTATATGTGGGTCAGGTATTACTTAAGGAAAGTTTAAAGTTTACTGCTGCAGAATTATATGCACTAATTCATGTGTCAGGAGAGAGTTCTTTCGATGTGATCTTTAAATTACAAAGTGGCCTACAGAATTTTTGGGTGAGATATAACAAAGTTGAAAACACACTGCAATGGGTCCCATTGAGGTAATTCCATTAATGAAACCAGCTTAGAAGACAGTAACTATATTATTCAGGAATGAAGGAGTCAGCATTACTGATTTAGTGTTCTGGCTTAGACAACATTGTACAGTTATGGGCACCCATAAGCAATATTTGACATGGAAAATATATGGATGAGAGGTTGGAGAGTAAGAGTAACATTAAAAACTCTGAATGGTGAATTACAGCATTTGCCTATTTCCTTTGGGGGTGGAGATAGAGGGGTGCTTTTTTGTCCAGGACAATCTAACAGTTGCCATAAATGTGATGCCACAGAACACATAAGTAATGCTTGTGACAAAGTAAGATGTTCCTTATGTGAAAACCTAGGGCATACGAACTTACAGTGTTTCAATGAGATAAGATGTAATCTATATGGAAGTATTGGCCATTCTTATGTAAACTGTGAACAAGCTGCACACTCCAAGACAGGAACAGGGGATTTAGATGAACAGCAATTGTTAATAGCTGTGGCTCAGAGAGTGAATGCTAAGTATCAGACAGATAGGCCTCAGGAGTTGGAGAATCATGAAACCCAGGTAGATCTCCCCTCCCCCCACCAACAGTCTCCTCTCCTTTACCTCCCACGTTGTGGGGGAGGAAGAAAAGGAGGAAAGTGAAGAACCAATGCAAGCTGATGGGGAAGAGATACAGCAAAATACAGAACTATGGCAAGTGATTTCTATTCAGCAGGCAGTTGAAAGGGAGGACATGCCCCCTCCTCCTTCTCCACCAGTCCTGAGTGTACAGTGCAAGTCACATTAAACGGTTCCCTCAACTCACTGGTGTAGCATTGTTCAATGAGTTTCCAAATCTGTGCAGTGTTTAATTCAATGAATTAGTAAAAGGTTAGTATTGGTTTGCAACTAGCTGTTATGTACTATAAGCATTATTTTCAGCTGAGTGCTTATAAGTTTCATTTCAGAAGGCAGACTAAACAACTCTTAAGGAATGTTGTGATATTTATAAACAATACCTTGAAAATGCATTGCATAAACACTGCAAAAAAGCTACTGCAATTTCACTAAACAGTTCCAAGTAAGTTGAATAGGCAGTGAAGGATGATTGGAAAACAGTTTGAAAGCTTCAACAGTTCGAGTTACCACTGCAGTATCATCACAAAAAAATGCTACACCAGTGAGTTGATGGAACTGTTTAATGTGACTTGTACTGTAGAAACAGAGAAAAGAGTAACTAGATGAAGGAGTTGGAAACAACCTGCTTCTAAGGTTTATAAAATATCAGAGACCAAAATGTCGATTAGGTTTCAGCCATTACTTAACGAAACTGAAGGGCAGGGGAATGAGTCTGAGAATTCATCTGAAGACATGAGTCATATAGAAGGATTCTCTGACCCTGAATTAAGCGAGTTAGGGGAAGAAAAGAAAAAAGTAGGACAAAAAGTAACGAGAAGCAAGGCTAAGAAAAAAGCTAGAAGTGACCAAAAAACAAAAGAGGAGTAATAAGCCACCATGAACTGAAGTATCTTATGCAGAAACAATTGAACTTGCTTACCATTAATACTAATAGTATTAAGAATAAAAAGAAAAGGGGAGGAGGGTTTTCTCATCTTCTTACTAATAAAGCTGATATTATTTTTCTGCAGGATACAAGATTGCATACAATGCAAGAGATAGCACAGGTAAAAAAAAGAAAGGTATGTAGGAACATCCTGGTCTACAGGTTTACGAGCTTGTATGGGGTAGGGATTTTATTCCTAATAATGGTATAAGTTCTGAAAGTTTTATATTTGATAACGGGGAGAGTGTTACTTGTAGACATAAAACATAAGGAGACATATTATTGCATACAATGCAAGAGATAAGCACAGGTAAAAAAAGAATGGTATGTAGGAACATCTTGGTCTATAGGTTTAGCTAGTATGGGGTGGGGATTTTATTCCTAATAACAGTATAAGTTCTGAAGGTTTTAGATTTGATACCGGGGTGAGTGTTACTTGTAGACATAAAACACAATGAGACATATTATAGATTAATAAACATATGTGCACCACAGACAAAACCAGAAAGAATAGAGGTGTTTAGACAGATATGACCTTTTTTTGTTTTCTGCTCAAAATGTAGTTGGGGGGGGGGATTTTAACTGTGTTACAACACGTCGGGATAGGGGGAAGAATACAACCATGACCAAAATATTCAGTGACATGTTTTTTTTTAAACAACACAATTCAGCTGGCTAACTTTGTAGATACATATAGGACTAAGAATGCAAAAAGAGAACCAACTTTCCAGAGAGAAAGTTATGTGACTAGAATAGATTTCTTTTTCCTAAGTAAAGGGATACTAGTGCAGGAGGCAAGAATAGAGTTGGTAGAATACACAGATCATAAAGAACTGTATGTGAAAATTGGAATGTTAGAGCAATATAAAGGCCAGGGATATGGAAATTTAATATGATGTTACTTCAAACAGAGTCTATTAGGAATCAACTATTATATTTAATTTGTGGGGAAAATGCTATTTGAAATATATGACAACCCACTGTTATGGTGGGAAAGTCTTAAAATAGATCTAAAAATATTGTTATGTAAAGTAAGTAAACAAAATAGTGATATGGGGAAAATCAAATACCAAAGTTGCAGGAAACAGTTACAGCATTTAATAGGCCTGGCTCAAACAACAAAACATAATGGGCCAGATATTCAAAGGGGTTGCGCCATGTGCAATAGGGTTGCGCCTGCGCAAGTCCGAACTTGCTCCATTCTGCGATATTCAGCAGGAGGCAGTTGCGCCACTGAAAACAGACTGAGCAACAGCGCAATGCAAATGAATGCATGCTGAACTGGTGGGAGGAACCATGCATAAACTGCACAGCCCGATATTCAGCCGGGCTGTGCAGGTGTCTGAGCACAACCCCAACCTGTGCCTGCACAACTTTGAGCCAAAAAGGCTGAAGTTGAGGCCACCCACAGGTGAGCTGCTGCATTGCAGGGCGCAACACAGCAGCTGCCACCTGTGGCTGGCCCCCAACCCACTCCCTGTGCCCCCCCCACACCTCTCAACTGTCCCTGATTTTCAGGGACATCCCTGATTATGCCTCAGAATTTGTCTCTGTCCCTCATAACAACTGTATTTTTGTGACAGAACACTGGGGATTGTAAGCATAAAATAATGTTAAATATTAAAGTTACAGATTTCTTCCTATTTAGAAAATGCATCTTACATAAATCCCCCCTAATTCTATTAGCTTTCTGAGTGTATGCTACCAAATCTTAAGATGTGTCCCTGATATGGGGTCTGTGTCCCTGATATTTTAATGTCTTGTCCCTGATTTATGAGATGAGAGGTTGAGAGGTATGCCCCCCCACAGCCCGATCGTGAGCATGGTTAACCCCCACCAGCCCGATCACGGGCCAGCAATATGTCCCTCAAACATAGCCCTGGTGGTCCAGTGGACCGAAACTCCGATTGCGGGATGTAATCATTAAACACCCCTCAACACATCCCTGGTGCCTAGTGTCCCCACGCCACCCACCCACTTGAAGCCCACCACCCGCTCCCCCGGCAGCGGCGGTGGCTGCATTCCACCTGCCTGCTACCCGCCGCCCACTGACTGACTGACTGCATGGTGAGGGCTGCATGCCCATTAGGCGCCAGAAGCAAGAGCCAATGGGCATGCAGCCCTACCAAGAATAGTCCAGTTTTGTGAATGAATACATTCATTCACAAAACTGGACTGTTCTACGTGTATAGGCTGCACATGCCCATTGGCTCTTGCCTACACCAATGGGCATGTAACATATCATGCAGTCGGTCGGCGGTGGCGAGGGCGGCAGGTGGTGGGATGCTGCGCCCGACTGGCTGCCAGGGGAGTGAGGTGGTGGGCTCATGGTGGGTGGGTGAGGGGATACCAGGCACCAGAGATGTTGGGAGTGTTCAAGATTATCCGTGACGGGGTTCAAGTACACTGAACCACGGAAACCTATCGAGTGTTTAATGATTACATCCCGCTATCAGGATCTACAGTCCACTGGAACACCAGGGATGTGGTTGGGAGGGAGACACATTGCTGCCCGCGATCGGGTTGGTGGGGTTAAACTATGCCCATGATCGGGCTGCAGGGGTTGTTTTAAACTAATGCAGCCTGCGGTCGGGCTGGTGGGGGACATTTCTGCTGTTGCCGGCGATCGGGCCAGTGGGGGCTGGTGGTGGAGATTTTCACTCTTTTGCCCGCAATCTGGCTGCAGGGGGTGTCAGTCCCCGACGGCTGCTGCCTGGCAGGTTGCCAGGCAAAAGTCCTCGGGGATCGGTGCACCTGCATGCTAATGGCATGCAAATGGGGCCATAATCAGATGCAAATGGCCCCCCTGCATCTTGCATGAATTATGGCCCCATTTGCATGTCACCTTTTGAATATCGGGATTTTGCGCATGGCGTAAAGGTACTAACGCCACCGCCGGTTGAATGCTCCACTCTGGCAACTTGCGGTGGCGCACGTTCCACTGCGCCATGCACAGTGGCTGTGGCGGGGGTGATA
This sequence comes from Neoceratodus forsteri, assembly GCA_016271365.2. Lineage (NCBI taxonomy): Eukaryota > Metazoa > Chordata > Ceratodontiformes > Ceratodontidae > Neoceratodus > Neoceratodus forsteri. The sequence goes on along the minus strand of CM057449.1, from coordinate 1,695,063,279 downwards.
TTCAAGGAGTTGCTCAATAGCGCAACTCCTTTGAATATCGCCCGGGCCACACCCCTGCGCAACTATGTTGCGCAGCGCAAGGGCTTGCGCCTAAGAAGAGCGTAGTTTGAATATCTGGCCCAATTTTGATACACAACTAAGTGAACTACAACAGGAAATGAAAGAATTCCATAGTAAACAATTAGCTACCTTAACTATGCAACAACAATTAGGTACACAAGGGAAATTAGATAATATTTGTCCCTTTTTGAGTTGTATAGAAAGAATAAAGCAAAAAAGAATAAATGAAGTATGGGATGAGAAAAAGGTAGTAAAGACAAAACAAGACATTTTACATACTGTATCAGAATAGATGGTATCACAGTATAACAGTCAAAATAGTAAGAAGGAAGCTTTTCTACCATTATTTCAGTTAATCAATGTCCCTGAATGTCCACAAGAAGTGTTAAAATTAATAGATAATGACATAACCTCGGAAGAAACTGCAACTGTGGCTGGGGCCTCTTGGTCTCTGGAATCAGTCCTACTTGCAACAGGATGGACATGATCGAAGGACAGAGTAATTTGGGAGGCTAGAGTGGTGCCAACAGCAGTTTTAATAATTGAAACTGCAAAAGAAGTCTTAAGAAAAAACAGTCTCTGGAATGCTTGAAAACATCAAAGGCACATTTTGACATGCGGAACGCCGGTTTGACAGTGAAGTCGGCCATATCAGAAAGAGTGGAGACCATGGCAATGCCCAGTACAGGTGTCTAAGTGGCAGCTCCCAGAGACAGCACTAATTCAAGTAATTGTAATACAACTAATGAACTCAGCACAGCAATAGCAAAAATTATGAAAAAACCTTTGGGGTTAAGCCAGTAGAAGGCACTTTGTTCAATAATGTGGACAGTTTGAGTATAAAAACAAATTTGGCCTCAGGACTAACTTCCCCAAAGCTGGCAATATTGAATAACAAGGTAGAGGGACGCCAACAATCAGTTTCATCTCAGGCTGCAGCCACCCCCCTTGCAGCCCCTCCCGAGTCACCCATGGAAAAGGGACTTCTAGTCTCAGTGGGCCTACCCAGTCAACAAAATTCAATAAATACATATATATATATATATATATATATATATATATATATATATACTGAGAATGCTGCCTTATCACATACAGATAAATCTGAGATAATTGTTAATAAGGAGCCTACAGTTACTTCACAGCCTGTATCTCCTTCATCCTCCTCATGGGCTGAAACTGTGGACGCCTTAGAAGATGGACTTCTTCTATACACCACCCAGCTGCTGAAACATCTAACCTGCACTAATCTACAAGTAACCCCCACCCTGGAGGCCAACACTCAGCAACCCGGTACATCTCAGGCAAACAAGAATACCACTGGCCCAAATAAAACAAGAAGACATTTCAGGATGTCAGATCTCTACAAACCTGGGTACACTAGCCAAAAGACAAAATGCAATCCATTTAAAATATAAAGGGGCACTGGAAGAACCTCCAGATCATGTTTATGTAGCAAAAAAAAATTATTAAAAGACTATACATTTCATGGGAATACAATTTGACATAATTTTTAATACCCCACAATTGATGGAAAAATTCTGGAAGAAGTTCCACCAACTGAAATTTTCTCCCCTGTGCATCCCCTTAATGTCAATTCCCTTAACCAACCTGATAGTCACAAATATTACAGCTCTGTTCTGGAATGAGTGTCCACATACCAGATATCCTGTTTTAGTTGAAAAAAAGAGCTGATTTCACTGACTGACAAGTGACATATGCCCATTCTTGACACAGAAAATATACGGACTGGTGGCTGAAGAATTAAAATTATACTCAGATTCTCTGATAAAGAGACACAACATGTGCCAAGCAGCTTTTACATAGTCTAAGACTGAGGTTTCTGTTTTTATCCAAGGCAACGAAAGATATGCCACAGATGTGGATAATTTTCCCACTTAAGCAATGTATGTGATGCCTTGGTGTGTAATTTAAATCTACAAACAGGTCATTCCAGCATGTTTTTCCCAAATTCAGTTAAATGCAACCTATGTGAAGAAACATGGCATCTGTATTTACAATGTCCCTGGACTGTTCCCAACAAGGGATTCATTTTATGACCAAGACGATATGGTACACGAAGTGCAATCAAAGAGGGCCCTTGATGTCTCTTCACAAAAGCAAGAGCAGCATGCTGGAGCCTCTCAACAAAACTCTAGTCCCCATACAGACCCAGAGGATCAGCTGCAACAGGCGGAGGCCAGATGCACCCCAGAACTGGACCTGGGGAATGGGGGTGATGTGCAGGAGAAAGACAGTACTCTCCAACAGGATGGTTAGGAAGGTCACTCCTCACAACACCCTGTGGAGACAGGGCAAAATCAGCCTACTTCTATACTCCCTCCTCTTCCACAGGATGAGCTACTGATTGGGGGGGGGGGGAGACATAGCACTAGATGCCTGCCAAAATCAACAAGCATTTGTCAATGCCGAATGGTATCTCTCTGGCATTGGCATTGGTAGTGCAGGAGTTAGAGATGCATAATAGGAATGGCAGTGAAGTGCTGAACTGATGCCAACCCCAACCCCACCCTGCAGAGACTGATAGGCATTGGGGTGTGCCTTTGGGGCATCAGCTATAATGCTCATGCCATTTTACCTCACCCCACCCTGTAGACACTGACAAGTGTCGTGGTGTGCTTTGGGGTCTTTGGGCCTTATACATACACCATTCCATAAGAAAACACACTGAGATGGGTGCAGTATAGGAGAATGGGGTGAACTTTAGGGCCGAACATGCCAAGGCACACCTCAATCCCTGTCACTGGCTGCAGGGTGGGGATGAGGGTGGAATGGCATGAGCATTACAGTCAATGATCCCAAGTCACACCCCTGACACCTGGCAGTCTCTACAGGTTGGGGTATTACAGTTGGAAACCCTAACATCATAGGCGTCCATTGGTATTGTCACTCCAAATTTTTAACATGGGCTTTTTGTGACCCCAGCTCATGAAGAGTGGCACAATCAGTTTGCTAGCCGAAAAGTGGTGATGCACAGCAGCTATGCCATTTGGCGACACAGGGATGAAAACACGTTTTGGGCAAGATGTGAAAAATGACAACTGTATTGTTCATAAGGAGGTGTTAAAAATGGCAACGTTGAAAATCTGGAGTGAAAATCTGAAAAATTGGTGAAGTCATGAGCATGCATAGTAACTAGCAACACACACTCATAACCCAAAAATTTTTGGGATTTTTTAGCCACATTTTCAACATAGGCATTTTGGGACCTCCCCTCTTGAACAGTGGCATTGTGATTTTGTTAATCTGTCCCAAAAGTTGATTTTCCACAGCAACCGTGCCATTGTGTGCCACAGATGTGGAAACACATTTTGGGCAGAATGTGAAAAATGACAGCTCTACTGTTCATAAGGAGGTGTGAAAAATTGCTAGTGGTGAAAATCTGGCATGAAAATGTTGCAAATTTGTGAAGTTACAAGGGTGCATGGAATCTGTGCAACGCACGCTTGTAACACAGTCATTTTATGGACATTCATCACCAAATTTTCAACATAGATATTTTAGGACCTCTGTTCATGAACAGTGTCACCATCATTTTCTCAAACTGTCCCATAAACTGATTTCACACAGTGACTTTGCTATTCTGCACTGGACTTGCAAAAACACATTTTGGCCAGGATATGTAAAATGAGAGCTGTACTGTTCATAAGGAGGTGTGGAAAAATGGTAATTTTGAAAATCTGGAGTGAAAATATTACAGATTCACAAAGTTACCCACATGTGTGGAAACTGCACAAAGCATGCTTGTAAAACAGCCATTTTTGGGATTTTTTTTCACCATATTTGCAACATAGGCCTTTTGAGAGCCCTTTCATGAACAGTGGCACTGTCATTTTGTTAATCGGTCCCAAAAGGTGATTCCATGCAGTGACCATGAAATCACTTTTTGGGACTGAATAACACCATGGCAGTGACTGAATTCATGAGAAGGGGTTCAAATAACCCCATGTTGAAAATTCAGTGCCAAAATTCTCCAAAATGCCCTAGATATGCACCAAAGTTGAAAATACCCTATTTATGCCATTACACAGCTTACTGGCATTCTTTCAGTTCGCAGTCAGCTTTGAAGAGTGCAGACATGCTCCCAGTCCACCGAAGATCGTTGCGCCATGCTGCAGAGGTAAGTATGAGGTGGGAGGTGTGGGGAGACAGGGTGCGCAGAGGGTGGGTGCAGGCTAGGGAGGACCACTGGAGTCAATGAGAGACCATTTTCTGCTTTGCAGGTTTAAAAAATAAACAAAAAAACATCGCAGGATGGTTTTTCTTTTACAGGGTCATTTGTCATGCTGGGGTGGGCTCCCAGAGTGCCACCTGAGTGTTGTTTCTTTGGGAGGGTTCTGTAGCCGACGGGGGATTGGGTACCCCTGTCAGCACATAGCAAATGGGGATATTATGCCAATGGGGAGTGGGCTCCCCACTGGCAAAATGAAACTGGAAAGGGGGCATGATGCCGATGGGGATTGGGCACCCCCTGGGAACACACTTTAAATGGGAGGGGAGTTGCATTATGATGACGGGGAGTGGGCACCCCTGTCAGCAAATGACATGGGTTGGGACATGCCGACAGGGGGATTGGGCACCCCTGAAGTCAGCTCTCTGCACGGCGGTGGTCAGTGCTGCCATGTTAATGGAAGGGCTTCACCAGGAAAGGCACGTAGGGATGGCGTGTTTTGGTGCTGCTGCATGACAAGCTTGGCTGTCATTGCAGTGGATCTTTTCTTAGATGTGCTCACCACATTATGTATTCCTGGTGTGGTGCCTGCATGCTGGTTTATCGGGGAATGAGGGACACACCTACTGATGCATGCCCTGCATTTGCCCAACAGTGACTGCGCCTCCAAATCTGCTACTAATGCAATATGTTGACCGCACAAGCACGAGCCAACATATAAATGGCCAGAGAAAATGTGATGGAAACCAGGAACAGTTATTCAGTTCTTCAAGGCCAGACTGAGGAGGAGGAGGAAGGGAATTCTGAAGCCTCCTCAGTTGCATCCTCATAGAAAGACTGTTGTGGATGGGGACTCATTAGAAACTGTAAAAATACAGAAAAGAATTCAAAAAAGAATGTTTGATGATGACATGGTTTCCCCCTCCCCCTTTTTTTCTGGGTTGATTATAGATCTAGGACTCCCCGATAGCATTAACATTGTTTTTTTTTTTTATGTTAACAGCACATGTAATTATAAAAGGAGAAGCTCACTTTTACCTCTTTACACCACTCTGATGCACAAGTATGTTTATTACAGGACACAAGGCTTGGAACAATTATAGACATTCACCAGGCTCAAAAAACTTGGCCTTGGGGTTCATCAATATGGTCCATTGGGGAAGACCCTTGCTCAGGGGTGGCAATTTTGTTTAAATACTGTAATGTTCAAATCTAAAAAGTTATGGATATAGATCCAGTAGGGCATTCTGGGACAAGGCCAACTTATAAGACTTGGGGTATTCTATGCTCCTCAAACCCAAACCTCTCGGATTATTTTCTTTTGTTTGGTATAACTTCACTTGCATATGGCCAGGAAAGTTATTTCAGGGGGTGATTTAAACTGTCCTTGAGACCTATAGGATAAATCAGGGGAAACCTAAATTTTTTCTTAAACAAGTACTTATTACAGCAGGACTGCAGGATGCATGTAGAGCTCTCCATACCACAGGAGGACACACAAAATATCAAAGGGGTTCATTATCCTTGCATATTGATTGTGTATTTGTCTCCAAACAGTGGGAGATTTTAGAGGCAAAGATGGTACCAACTCTGATCACTTTGAGGTGCCTCCAACAAAATAATATGGGTAAGAGATATTGGTGCATAAATAATTCAGTTTTAGGCAATAAAAAAGTCAAAGCACAAGCAGAGGAATGTTTTGAAGCTTGAATATCAGTGGCTGCTTGTTATGACACTTTAACAGAATGGTGGGAAGGTGCAACACTAGGAGTGAAGAAGTTGTTTCAACCCTGGTCAGCATGAGTTAAGCGTCAGGGGAAAGACTAAAGGAAGGAATGATCATTTTCAGTTTCTTCAATTAAGAGCACAATTATTTTGCCTTATTTTGCCTTATCTCCCTCCAACAGATGAAGAAACCATGTATAAAGGTCAGATAACTTGCATTAAAAATGACATCAAATATTTTCTATATGACAGAGCAAGATCACTTTAGGCTGAACAAACTCTGGCTGAGGCTGAGCAAGGTACTAAACAGTCTGTGGATATATTTAAGGGATGTCAGGAATGGGTTAATAATAACACTTTTACATCAGTAAAAAACCAGGAAGGAGAAATACACACAGCATTCCCAGACATTTTAACAACCCTATCTTATAAACTACATGATTGGTTTGGGAAGCCCCTACAGGTGGAGAATGGTATTGATTGCTGTATTTCTAGAAAGGACATGGACTGTTTGATAGCCACCAATAATGTAGACCTGGTTAAACCAGTATCTATAGTGGAAGTAAGTGATACAATAAAAACGTTGCAATCGGAATCTGCACCTGGGCCGGAAGACCTCAGCGCCGAATTTTATAAAACATTTTCTAATTTCTTTTGAGCAATCGGTTTAAATGCTTCATTGGCAAGCTTTTAAACTAGTCAAAGGGGGAGGCACTGACAAGCAGCAGGAAAATCCCAGCATCTCCCTACAAAACAGGGTACTAAATGAGAAAAAGACCGCGGTAGAACGGTCAGTGGGGGATGATGCAACAGAAGGTAAAGCCATCAAAAAATGGAGAGCAATGAGTACCAATGCCCGTAGTCTAGGTAACAAGCTTCCTGAATTAGTGGCCTTGATGGAGGAGGAACATCTGGATATCGTGGCAGTCACAGAAACATGTACACACAAAACCATGACTGGGACATAAACATACAGGATACATTATCTACAGGAGGGACAGGGAGGGTAAAAGAGGAGTAAGAATAGTTCTTTACATAAGGGAAGGAATAAAGCAACAGAACAAAGGGTAAACAGGGAGGAGAAGAAGCACTGTGGGTAAATTTGGAGACAGGCAATGGCACCACAATACGCACAGGGGTTGTATACAGACCCCCTTCTCAGGGGGAGGAAATGGACAAGGAAATGATAGAAAGTATACTTAGAATGGCAGAAAAAGGGGAGATATTGCTGATGGGTGATCTGAATATGCCAGATGTTAACTGGAGTGCAGTTGCAGCTGCCACTTTGAAGAGTGCAGTTATTCTAGATGCCCTACAGGGGGTATGCCTTAGACAACTAGTACTGGAGCCCACTCGAGAGGGAGCAATATTAGACTTGATTCTCTCAAATGGAGATGGAGAGAGGATTACAGATGTAGAAGTGGGTAGCCATCTGGGAACTAGCGACCATCGAACAGTATGGTTCACAATAAACACAGCAATAGAGTCAAGCCATACAAAGACAAAAGTACTGGACTTTAGGAGGGCTGACTTTACCAAAATGGGTGAGTGCCTAAGGAATGCACTAGCAAATGTGCAGGAAGGAGGGGTGGAAGAACAATGGGGAATAATAAAAACTGCCATCACAGAGGTAATGAGCCTTTGTGTGAAGCAAATAAACAAAACAAGACGATGTAAGAAACCACTATGGTTCTCAAAGGAAGTGGCAGTGAAGGTTCAAGAGAAAAAGAAAGCATTCAGGAAGTACAAGGAATACATAGAAGGAGCAGGACAGAGAACTGTATCAGTTAAAGCAAAGGGAAGCTGGAAGGCAGTCAGAACAGCAAGGCCCAAACCGAGGAAAAGATAGCCAACTCAGTTAGAAGGGGATAAAACCTTTTATAGGTACATCAGGGAGAAGGAAGACCAAGGGAGGGATAGTGAGGCTTAATAAGGGTGGGAGGGTGGGCAGAGGGAGACTGTGAAAAGGCAGAGATACTAAACAAATATTTTTGCTCAGTATTTACAAAGGAAGAGAGTACATAAAACAAACAGTAGTAACACACTGGATACAGAAGTTGATACCGGCCCATTTACAGAAGAAAGGGTTCTGAAAGAACTCTTAAAACTGAAGGTGGACAAAGCAATGGGGCCTGATGGGATTCATCCCAGAATTCTAAAGAACTAAGGGTAGAACTAGTGACACCACTGACTACCCTTTTTAACAAATCATGGGAGGATGGGGTGGTACCCGAGGACTGGAGGAGGGCAGATGTGATTCCCCTTCACAAAAGTGGGAGCAAGGCAGAACCAGGAAACTATAGACCTGTTAGTTTAACCTCAGTGATAGGGAAAATGATGGAATCACTTCTAAAGGAAAGAATTGTCTAGTATCTAGAGGCCAGAGGGGCACAGGACCCAAGGCAGCATGGATTCACAGTGGGAAGGTCATGCCAGACGAATCTGATAGATTTCTTTGACTGGGTGACCAAAGTAGTAGATCAGGGAGGGGCTGTGGACATGGCCTACCTAGACTTTAGCAAGGCTTTTGACACAGTCCCACACAAAAAATTAATATACAAGTTAGCCAGCCTGGGTGTGGGTCCCAAGATGACAGCCTGTGTAAAGAATTGGCTGGAGAATAGGACACAGAGAGTAATAGTAAATGGAATCCACTCAGAAGAAAGGAGGGTTACTAGTGGGGTACCGCAAGGTTCAGTATTAGTACCGGTCCTCTTCAATGTCTTTATAAGCGACATTGCAGAAGGACTGGAAGGAAAAGTATGTCTCTTTGCAGATGACACTAGATCTGCAACAGAGTTGATGCACAGGGTGGGGTGGAAAGGATGAGAAGGGACTTGGCAAGGTTAGAGGAATGGTCAAATGTATGGCAGCTTAGATTCAATGCTAAGAAGTGCAAGGTAATGCACTTGGGAAACAAAAACCCAGGGGAAGAGTACATAATTGGGGGTGAGATACTAACAACAACAAAAATGGAGAGGGACCTGGGGGTAGTCATATCAGATGACCTAAAGATGGGAAAGCAATGTGAGAGGGCAGCAAGGAGGGCTGGGGGGATACTGGGATGCATAGGGAGAGGCATCACCAGTAGAAAACAGAGATTTATTATCCCTCTGTACAGACAGCTGGTGAGACCCCATCTGGAGTACTGTGTGCAGTTCTGGAGACCTAATCTCCATAAGAACATGAACAGGATGGAAGCTGTCAGAGGAGGCAACTAAAATGGTGCAGGGTCTGCACGGAAGACATATGAAGAGAGAGACTTAAGGAGCTTAATATGTATAGCCTCGAGGAAAGGAGGGAGAGGGGGACATGATAGAAACTTTCAAGTACCTCAAGGAATCAACAAAGTCCAAGAGGTAGCATCTTTCAAAAAGAGGTGTGCAAGAACAAAGAGGGCACAATTTGAAGATAGGGGGGCTGCTCAGGGCAATTTAAGGGTATTTTTTTCTGGGGGTTGTGGATGCATGGAGCGGCCTTCCGGAGGAGGTTGTGGAGTCAAAATCAGTGGTGGAATTCAAGCATGCACGGGATAGTCATAAGGCAGTTCTGGGGGGTGGGGGTAGGAAGAAGTAGGCTGCTGGTTAACTAGGATCTGCAGCTTATCCAGTAGGTAGGGAAATGGGCAGACTGGGTGGGCCAAGTGGTCCTTATCTGCTGTCAAATTCTATGTTTCTATGTTTCTATGTTTCTTAGCTCTCATTTTAAGAGAAATGTTTAATGATATGTTAGTGCACTTTAAATCCTCAGATAATATGGAAAAAGCCATTTTGATCTTACTGTATAAAAAAGGAGAAAGGTTAGACCTGTGAAACTGGAGACTGGTTTTCCTTCTAAATTCAGATATTAAGATCCTATCAAAAATCCTAGGTCAAAGGTTAAGTGCAATAGCAAGCAAAGTAATAGTCCATAATCAAACATGGGCTATGCCAGGAGATCTATGAGAGACAATTTAATGCACGCTATAGAAGTTTAGGTTAGAAGTAACTTACATAAGTTACATGGTTTTGTTATATTATTGGACAAAGAGATGACCTTTGACTGGGTCATACATGAATATTTATTCCAGACATTGGCCTTTCATGGCATACCTCACATTTTCATGGAGTGAATATGATTATTTTACAAGCACACTCATTTTCACAACCTGATTAATGGTATAGTAGCTACTAGAATGGAAATAGCTAGAGGAGTTAGAGAGGGATGCCCACTTAGCCCTTTATTTTATGTATTCTGCATAGACATTTTAATTTGCAAAATGAGCAAGACATCAAGGGTTCAGGGCCTTTCACTTAGTCCCAACACACCACAACTTAAGAAATCAGCCTATGTAGGTGATGTCTGTTTGTATGTTGACAGTGTACAGTCCAGCCAGGCAGCATTGTCGGTAATGCAGCAATATTTGAAAGTGTCTGGAGCAAGGATAAACACCATCAAATGTAAAACCTTTTGCATAGGCCAGATCAAGAACCTCGAACTACAACATCTATGTGATATCCCAGTGTAATCAGAGGTAACTATTCTAGGCATTATGTTTGGGGACTTTGATACTGTATGGATGTGGTTAACTGGAAGGGCAAACATAGAGAGAGCTAAAATAAATAGCATTATGGAAATCTATGATGATTTTTAAATTAAAGAGCGTATACCTAGTTAAAACCCTGATTTTACCAATTTTCTTAAACCTGTGTTATGTATTCCCTCCCCAGCTGGAACTGGAAACAAAAATTTATAGTGTTGTTTTTTCAAGCTATATGAGGTGTAGGTTCAATCCTATTTGTAGACAATCCACATACCTTACAGTAAATAAAGGGGGCTTAGCAATGGTGAACCCATTAGTTTTCTTTCATACAATATTTTTTCAGCTGTTTTTTTTTCGCTTTTGTTTTCAGGAAATGCTGCATACTGGACAGTTTGGGAAAGAGAATGGTTAATCCCAATCTTACTACTTTGGGAGGCAAATAACTGGGTTTGTCATACTAGACAAAAAAGAAAAATCCAAAAATATATGAATTTGGCCTTAAAGAAAGTAAAATCATCATGGAAATTAACACCAGAACACTTTAAAATATTATCCAGGAAGTTACTGTATGGTCATATCCTTGAGCTCCGTTTCTTACAACCTGTAATCTTTCCACAAGGGGCAGTCCAGTCTACCCAAGATACCCTTAGACAACTAACAGAGTCCAGACTCCCAAGACATAAGTGGGATGCTGTATGGCTTACATGCCATGGCATAATATGGGTTCAGGATAATTACATGCACAAACAAGTCTCAGAATGTTATAGTCCTAGAGGCACATGCAATGGAGTTTTTGAAACTCAAGAGCACTTATTTATTACTTGTCCATGTAGTACAACATTGTGGAAATATATTGCTCAAGGGGTGAATTATCCTGACCTCTGTACCATGTCCTTTGGGATCTTAATCCTAGGAGTATTTTCAGGAAGGTGGAAATGATATCATTGAGTACCCTTAGAGTTTTGTGTGGTATAATAAAATATTATATAGGGCAGGTAAGATGTCAGTTGGTGTTATAGCAACGATGTTTGGGACACAATGAGTTGATAGCCTGCATCAAGACACTAGTGAGGAGTATTTACTTTCAAGAACTACAGAGGTTAACAGACCAGCAGATGGGGTCTTTATGTAAATACTGTAGTGGGTGGGTAGGTTAAGAGAAATGTATTTCTTCTCATGATCTGGGACCTGGAGTTGTTTTTCTTTTCTTTTCACTTTTTTTTCCTTGAGATATTGTTAATTATGGTCCTTTAATGTGTGTGTGTGTTTGTATATATATATTTATACAATGTATGTTTTGAGATAAATGTCAGTATAAAATGTAGTATCTCAGCCAGGTCGTGGAGATATCAATGATATCTTCACATGTGAAGATATCACTGATATCTCCATGTTCCTATATGTCATTCTAATGAAAGTGAAAGTCTTTCACTTTCCATTCTGTGACTGTCTCTCTTTACAAGCAGTACTCTGACTCCCCCCCCCAAAACACTCACACACCGCTTACATTTCCTTGATCCTCCCCATATCATTAAACATATAAATATTTAAAAAGCATATCTGGTTGATCCTGCTACTCCTACGTCTTTTTATTTTATCCAGTTCCACCTGGAACATAACGTGACCAAACAGCCTTCCCCAGAAATGTACCCTGACCGAGTGCTATGAACAATGAAATGTAAGGCGCTTTGAGACTTTTAGAAAAACATAGTCGGTACTGAAACACCAAGGAAAGTGTGCTTTTTGTTAATTTTAGGTTTATTTTTCTCAAAAAGCTGCCAATCAGTACTGAGAGGACACTGAGAGAGTCAGTAGCTTCAGAACAGCAGAAGGCGCGGCGTCCTGTTGCTATAGCAATACATGCTAGCCTTCTGTCTGGTATTCTGAAGCTGCCAACTTCAATCAATCAATCAGATATGTTTCTAAACATTATTTGTTTAAAGATACAGACAGGATCAACCAAATATGTGTGTGTTATTAAATACTGTAATCAGACTTTTTTTTGTTAAATATATGTAATTTGTTGAGGTGTGTGTGTGTTTGGGGGGGGGGGGGGTCAACCACAATCCAGACAAGTTTTTTTGGTTTATTATAATTTCAAAGTGGCAGGCTCAAACATATATATATATTTTTTTAATAACATATGCCATGTGTGGGAGAGATATGTACAGCTGAGTTGCAACGACCATCACCTCTATGTGAGTGATTGTATTGAGGGGCCATTTGTGGGTTGTGTTGAGTGGGGCCCAAAACATACATAGTATAAACAGAACATGACATGGCCCGACTGAAGATATCATACTTATCTTCACTCGAGGCCAATGACATCATGATATCTCGCTCGTGGCTTCGCCACTCGTGAGATATCATGATGTCACTGGCCTCTCATGAAGATAAATATGATATCTTCAGTTGGGCCATGACATATCCCATATATATATATATATATATAATGTTTATAATTTGTCCCTATGTAACGTATGATTTTCTTTCAATAAAAATGTCCCCTACTCTTTACCTCCCAGTAGGGGGATGTGCTGGAGGGTGGGAAGCCAAGATGGCTGACTGAGGTGGTGGTGATGCTAGAGCAGAATGCTCTATTCCTATTAAAGTTACAAGTGGTTTCCTGTTTGCTAGCTCTAGGAAGATTCTGGATGGTTTATCAACAACAGATGAGGTTATGGAAATAAATACCTCACAAGCTATCTTTAAAGCGGACAATGACCACCTTGTCATGGATACAGAAACCACAGAAAATACACATGTTGTACCTGCAGCAGAGTTTTCAGACTTTGAATGTATACCTCAAAAAACACGATGTCACTGGCAGATCAACAAGAAAGAAAGGCATACCTATTGAAATTACTCACTAAAGAAGTCACCGCTCTCCAGAATGTAGCTGAAGCCCGAACTTGTTAACCTGCATCGGCGATAGTTGCCATGAACCCTAAGATGCCTGTCTAAGTTCCCGGTGAACCTATAGTTTCCTCTAAAACTAGTATATGGCCAGAGACATTTTGGCAAAGCACAGGAAAACATACTTCGGAGATTGTATCTGCAGAAGGAGCTCCTTGGTCCCCAGAATCAACCCTGCTAGCAGCAGGGTGTACAAGATCCTCAGAGGTAGCCAGGTGGTAGGCTGGAATAGCTCCGACTGCAGATATGATCATTGGGGGTATTAAGGAGTAATGGGGTTTCTGAACCATTTATAGACCAAGCACAGCTTTCAAAAAACATTGCACAGAATGCTGACTTGTCCAGTGAGCTGGTGACATCAGCAGGCTTGGAAGCCATTACAGCACTGAGTGCTAGTGTGGTAGTGGTGGCTTTAAAGAACGTTACTGCAGGTAACAGAACAGATTGTGGTGAATTGAGCAATGCAATTAGAAACGTTATGGTGTAGCCCTTTTCTAATGACACTGTACAATCAAAAGGGCCAAACAAGAATTTGATTTATAATTTCACTCCCCAGTCAGTGCCCATTTACAAACTGAATTGCCTTCTGTTATGCAAATTAATAAATCCTCTGCAGAACAGGCAAGGTAAGAAGACCAATGGTCTGGAAATAAAGGGCACAACTCCACTGGGAACTTGACAAATGCAGACGTGAGGCACAGAAAGACAGTAGTCTCTACTAATACAGGCATAGCAAGTAACAGGGAGCACGGTGAATCCACATAAATATTATTTAATATAGCTCATACATCTATCACATTGGCAGAAATAATGGACAGAATGAATGCCGGGGTCTTCTAATCCCATTATCCCGATTGCTGCAATTGAAAATTGAGATCAGGCTCCCAGTTAGTCGTCCCGTTCCCCCCCATGTCCTTGGACACTACGCAACCTAGTCCCTCACTAAATAAAATAAATAACATAAGACTTCCAATGACTCAGGCACTAACAATACAAAAGGGAAATTTCAAATGTTAGACCTGCTTCTTAACTTGGGGCACCAGCTAAAAGATGGACTGCAGTACGTTTAAAATATAAAATTTGGTTCGAAGAAATACCAGACTATATTTATGTTGCTAAGAGATTGCTTATAGAATCCTTGCAATTTCTGGCCACTGATACATTTGCTCCTATACATATTTCAGGGGATACTCAGTTCTTGGAAAGGTTTTGGAAAAAGTTCCATTAAGTAAAAAACTCCCCCTTATTGTCTGCGTTTATGGCAATTCCTTAATGAAACCAGCAGTTAAAAATAAAATTCTTTCCAGGAATGAGGGTGTTCACATTTCTGATATACTCTTCTGGGTCAAGCAAAGGGCCAATGTTATAGATAGGACAGCACCCATCCTTGTATATCCAGCAGACCTGGGTTTGGTTCCCACAACCTCCACTTGCATGCTGTGTGACTCTGAGCGAGTCACTTAACCACCACGGTGGTCCCTGGTCACCCCTGAAAACAGGCACTCATGCCTAATGGGCCTTACCAGTGAGATGAAATCCCTCTTCTTTAGTCCTTCATTGTTTCTTAATTTGAGGAGACACCTGGAACTCTGCTCGGTTCACTACTTGGTGAGAAACTGGCATTTGCCAACACCAGTAGGACACAAGGACAGATAAATAAGAGAAGTGACCCTAACTAGGAGCTTTAAACCTGCTAAGGAATTAAGAAACAATGAAGGACAAAAGAACAGGGATTTCATCTCACTGTTGGGCCTGAGGAAGTGGTGACAGCCAAGAAACTGTCACCCTCCTATTAAGTGTTGATGTTACTTGAACTAAGAGCAGTTTTTTATGCTGAGAATTTATAGTGTACAGTGGAGTTCATCCTTGTTTACAATTTAAAATCAAACTAAAACCTCAAGAATTACTCTCTTTCACTTAATTCAACCGTACTTGCATATATCTATGCTGGTTATTTTGGGTGAAGACTTTAATTGTCCATGGCACTTGAAAGATAAATCAGGGGCATCTTTAAAAATGTATTGTGACACTAATTTCTTAAAACAAATGATTAATGCAGCTGGTTTTCAAGATACATATAGATCATTACATGCCACAGGTGGGTCCTTGTCTTCTCGTACTGATTTTATATTTGTCTCTAGGTAATGGGAAATTTTAGATGTAAAAGCAGCAGCAGTTGCTATGTCAGATAATTTTGAGTTACAAATTAAGGTAGGGGGCCTCCAACAAAAGGATACAAGTAGGGGATATTGATGGATTAATAATTCTCTTTTGGAAAATAAAGAAGTTGAATTACAGGGTGAGGAGTTTTTAAAAGCTAGGATGTCAGTGGCCATACGTTTTGGCTCTCTGGTAGACTGGTGGAAGGATACAAAGTTGGGAATTAAGAAATTATTTCAAAAAATAGATACAGAAGCAAATGATTTGATACCTTTTAATGGACCAACATAGATGTAACAGCAAGTACAAAGTGCGTTAGCTTTCGGACCAAACAGTCTTTTGTCATTAGGCTTCTGACGAAGGACTGGTTGGTCCGAAAGCTAAAGCACTTTGTTCTTATTATTACATCTATGTTGGTCATAAAAGGTATCAAATCATTTGCTTCTGTATCTGTTCTTGCAAGGACCAATATGGCAACTACTAAATATAGATTTCAAAAAATAGGGAATGCAAAAGGGAAAAATGATTATTTTAAGTGTCTTCAGATATGGGCGCAGTTGTTTTACCTTATTTCACTTCAAAATACTGAGAGAGTTTCTTAAAAAGATCAGATAAATTGTATCAAAAAGGCAATGAAGATTTTTTTTGAATGATAGGGCAAAATCATTAAAGGCAGAACAAACTTTAGGGACACAAGGCACTAAACAATCTATAGGTATTTTTAAGGGTTGCCTGGACAGAGTTACTATTAAAGTATTTACAGCAATTAAAGATAAGGAGGATCAGTTATACAGAGTTCCATGACATTTTAGCTACTATAGCTGATAAGCTGCATCACCTTCTAATCCCTCTGACAATTAATATCAGCAGTATCAGATCTTTAAAAAAACATGGGAAGTCCTGAATAAAAGAAAAGCCTTCAACCCATTAAAACCTATTCTGCATCAAAGAGGCATTAGGTTTGCATTAAGATACCCTGCTGTGATGTGCCCTTTTGTGGACAGCTCTTTCAAAGACTTTGGTTCCCCTGAAGCCCTCTTCACATACCTGTGTATCAGTCTCAAAGAATCAGCCTCTTCCAAAGACAGTGGTGTGTCTTCGGCAACCGACAGCCTGGATACTCCTTGCCCTGTGATGCGGTCCGTTCAGCTTAGTGGTGATGGCACGGTGCTCAATGAATCCTCCACTGAAGGTATAAATACGAACCCCCCCCCTCAAGGCTCTCAGTCCGTATCCAAGCTAAGAATGTCTCAGATCCTCGAGTCACTAGGAACCCTCGTTGTACAGATGGAGAATCCATTCTCTCTCTTCTCATCCCTCTAAGCACCACAGTAAATTTACCTCGCCTGTTCCTCTCTCCAATAAGTTTGCATTGCTAGAAGAATATATGCAGTCCTCACAAGAAGACATCCACAGAGATGAGCCAGATCA
The DNA here is from genome assembly GCA_016271365.2 of Neoceratodus forsteri. Classification (NCBI taxonomy): domain Eukaryota; kingdom Metazoa; phylum Chordata; order Ceratodontiformes; family Ceratodontidae; genus Neoceratodus; species Neoceratodus forsteri. Next base: position 1,695,046,273 of record CM057449.1, on the reverse strand, counting down.
ACTGCACAAACTCTCTATTAAGAGGACACCTGGCACCATATCTGCAGATTCATCTTGGGCAGAACTAGCTGTGAGTTCGCCAGTTAAACCACTTCAGCCTCAAAAAAGAAGAAAGAGGGAAAACTTAAAAGTAAAGTTAATTCCAGCTCTCAAGTTATTTCAAAGTCCAATTCCACTTGAAGTTCGAGCTAAGCTTTATAGAGCACATGGTGTTATTTTATATTATGATCTCCTTTCCAGTCAAGTTTACCAAGTAGCTAGACTACCCTTGCTCTAACTGCACTGTACATTGCTTCTATGACTTTGGGACTATCACTCCCAGCCAGTTGTGGTAGTGCAAGGCTGTACATTGTAGCCATAAGCTTAATTGTGCTGGGACAAACTTATTGCCCACCCTCTGTAGTATTTGATCACAGCATTCGGAAATATTGCATCTTTACCCTTTAAGGAGTTTTTAAACTCAACTTAACCTGAATATCCTAACTTAATTATTTACATGACATTTCAATCAACAAGATTCCCTTTCCAGATAAGCTGATGGATTGCTAAACCCTTGCTTGCCAACCGCAATGCATACTGCACCTCAAACTTGTCATTGTCACTTATAGCAAGTTGACAAAGTACAAAACTGTACATAGTGTTCTTTAGTCAACCACATGGGGCTATTATTATGGCTTACATTCTGTAGTGGTTCGCATAGCATTTACTGATATATGTATGAGGGACAATTATTTAAAGTCTGTATTACATCATCCCATGTATATAACCCATTTCTGAGGCACCATAGGTACTAGCCTAAATGATAATGTTTTTAAATAACCGATAGACAAATATATAGTTTCTTTCTCCTAAACTGGTAGCATTTGACCTAAATGTTATATTCAGTTCACACCCTTTAATGCATATCCTTCCTCCGCCCCCATCCCTACATATACATAGATATTGGATGCTAAATTCATCAAAGCCTTATTCTCTCTGTCAGATGTCTTATATATATTAATTGCAGGCCATTTTCGTGGCTCGGGACTTTCTTTTAACACATCTAGCACTTGCATACAATAATCTGGGGCACTCTTAAAGCTCAAAGCCTGAATAAAGCTGTCAATATATTGAATATTCCATAGTTGGGCTTACTGGACCTATGCAAGGCCTAGTCATCCCACTATACATATATATTTATATCCATAATCAGGCTATATTCAAACTTTGAGCCATCTAGACCCAATCTGTATGCTTATATTAGTAGTCCCATGAGCCTCGAAGCCTGATTCATTAATGTCACATTTTAATATATATGTTAAAATACTGAATGCTCTCATCTATCAGTTAATTTAATAATACAAGGATATACTATTATACCCTATATTGAGCTATTAATTAGATTGATGCCTCATTAATGACAACATCCGCTCATTTTGGACACCTTAATCCTTCTGATTACCCTCTATACATATCTGATAATATCTTATTATATTGGCAATGTGGGACTCTATATTTTGATAAACATCTCTTTAACCCACACATTATGTTATATGATTAACATAATAAGGTGGCACACCTAATTATTACTGAACTTTGACACTGTTCTAGTTTAGGCTACAGCAGTATTACCTGGTTCTGGTTTACATATTTAGATTGTACTTCATTTGTTATGATGTGATGATTCTGGTTCCCTTCCTGGGGACCTTATATAACTATCTAATTACCTGTTGTTATAACAATACCTATTACACTGTTTCACCAGGTTTGTAAGATTTACTTACATATAATCACGCTCAGTTGTGTATTGAGAGAGTCGCTGGTATTTCGTACCGACTCATACCTACCTACAAATCTCAAGTGATACATTATTGTGTATTATAGTAGACAAGTTTCCTTTTAACTTAGTAAAATGTTTAAAACTTTATCTCTGTACTATTCTTCAGAGAGACACATTGGTAATTATTATTCAAAAATTTTAGATCCATACAATTATATAGTCCTACCCATCTCTACTTGTTCATACCGTCTCCCTTCTGGGTTTGTAGTGTCCTCAGTCCTAAGAAATATGAATACGAGTCCATTACATCCGTGGATGTTATCACACTTTTTCTCTAACTACTATGAGTGATTTAATATTATATTCATGGAATACCAAGGGACTCAATTCTCCTTGTATGCGTAAACAAATTCTTTCTTACCTTAAAAAGCATAAAGCACATATTGCTTTCCTACAAGAAACTAAACTTTTGGCAGAGGATGTCTGCAGACTCAGAAGGGACTGGGTCGGTCAAATATATGCATCCTCTTTTTCATCTAAAAAACGTGGGTGGCTATCTTAATATATAAAAACCTTAACTGGTCTCTCATAAAAACTACTACAGATCTGGAAGACAGATGGGTAATAGCTATATTTCATACCCCTACTGGCCCTATTATGTTAGTCAATGTTTATGCCCCCAGTTCTGATTCACCAGAATATTTCCAAAATTTATCTCAACACATTATGTTAAATAATAATCATAATTCACCCATTTTAGTAGGTGTTGATTTTAATCTCGCTTTGTAGGCCCATCTAGAGAGAAATAATTCCTCCTTCAATGCCCACCCTAGAAGCATTATTGCCCAATCAATGCTATTAAGAGACTTTGGCCTGTCTGACATTTGGAGACTTTATCATCCTAGGGATCATGACTATACCTTTTATTCCCCTCTTCACAAATCTTATAGCAGAATTGACTATTGGTTCACTTCCCCTTGCATCGCTGACAAAACAATTGAAACCTCTGTACTTCCGATCACAATATCAGATCACTCCCCTACTAAACTGCATCTATTATGGAGCCCACCACCATCTAAATCTCTGTCTTGGTGCCTCGATCCACTTCTACTTAAAGACCCTGATTTTATACCCTGGGTTAGAAACCAAATTCAGGAATTCCTCTCCTTTAATAATATCTCTGATACATCCATGCATACTATTTGGGAAGCATTAAAGGCCACCATTAGAGGTAAAATAATCATCTGTGCTACCCACAGAAAGAAATCAAGAGAGTGTCAATTAGCTGAACTAGAAAAATTACTAAAAAATATAGAAGACCAATACTTTAAAACTAATAAGCCTAACCCCAACTTGCAACTTCTCCTTGAAATCCTACAATTAAGAATTAAAATCAGTGAATTTATATCCTGCAAAGCTGAATTAGCCCTTTTTAGGCTTAAACATAAATATTGGGAACAAGGTGATGGATGTGGGAAGTTACTCTCCTACCAACTTAAATCTCAGCAAATGGATAGGCATATTGTGGGTCTGAAAGATCGTTTAGGTCAAATGCACACCGATAACCCATATATTAAACATATCATGAAATCCTTCCATCAACAGTTATACTCTGAACAAAATAATGCACCAAATAAGCAAATTCAGCTCTTTCTGGGTAAGCTGCAACTCCCACACCTTTCTGATTTAGATATGGTAAATCTTGACACACCATTTACACTTCAAGAGATTCAAAAAGCATTATCTTCCTTAAAATTGGGTAACTCCCCAGGAGGAGATGGTTTCTCTGTAGATTTCTACAAATCACTTTCAGATACTCTGTGTTCTTTGCTTTATAACGACTTTTTGGAATCAACTAATAGTACCCTCCTTCCCAGAATGACAGAAGCCATAATCACAGTTTTACCTAAAAAAGATAAGGACCCAGCTCTCCCATCCAGCTATAGACCTATTTCATTAATTAATACGGATGGCAACATTTTCACAAAACTTTTAACCTCTTGTTTAGAACCATTAGTCTCAAAGCTAGCTCATAGTTCTCAAGCTGGTTTTATTAAGAACAGATGCTGCTCTGATCATCTCTATTCTTTATTTAATTTAATTCACAAAGTGAAATCATTCAACTCCCCTGCAGCTGCCATTGCTATCGATTTTGAAAAGGCATTTGATTCCTTAAACTGGAACTATTTATATCTCGTATTATCTCACTTTGGAATTCCCAACAAAGTTTGAGCCTGGATTAAGCTACTATATACCTCTCCTCCAGCACAAATTCTTACCAATTCTACGCTCTCTCCTTCTTTTTCACTGGCAAGAGGTACCAGGCAAGGTTGCCCCTTATCACCATCACTGTTCATCCTCACCATGGAGCCCCCTTCCACCTACTTTCGACAATCTGGTAATATCAAAGGTATTCAGATCAGCAACTCCTGCTATTCCTCACTTTCTTATGCAGACAATCTCCTTATTCTGCTAGAAAATCTTGAAGGGGCAGGTCAACCATTGGTTCAATTACTTAAATAATTTACCTCTCTCTCTGGCTTAGCTTTAAATTATAATAAATCTGAAACTTTACCTGTAAGTGACCATTGTAAATCATTTATGAATATCCCCTTGGGCTTCTGCTGGGTGCTTCATGGCCTCCCTTATCTCAGCATTCAAATCATCCCAAAGCTAGATAAAATATGAGACAAAAACTTTACCCCCTTGCCATCTAACATTAAATCTACATTTGATAGCTGGGAATTGCTTAACCTCTCATTCAATGGGAAAATATCTGCTATTAAAATGTCCATTTCTCCCAAAATTTGATATGTCTTTGCTAACATTCCCCTAATTTTACCTTTCAACTTTTTAGTCAAACTTGATAAACTAATCGGCAGCTTCCATTGGGAAGGGAAATCCCCAGATTCAGCCATAAAAACATCACTCACATTGGTCGAGAGGTGGTTTTGGGCTTCCCAGGTTCCAGGCCTACTTGTGGGGCTTCTGAGCAGCTCAAACCATTAAATGGTTTCTCAAGCTGATGGCCAAATCACCATTATGAGTTACTATGGAATCCTCCCTATGCCCTGAGAATGCTCCCACCTCTCATATTTACATTATACTTCCTCCTAAGTTAAAATCCCATCCCACAATTGCATCATCATTATTCTACTGGAAACTTATCCATTAACACCTTAAATCTAACCAAACACCTCTGGCCTATGCTCCGGTTTGGGACAACCCAAACATCTCTCTAGATAATCACCTAATCTTTTGCCGTAATTGGAAAAACAGGGGCATTTTCTTTTTAAACTATATACTTGAGCCAAATGATCTAAACCTCAAATCCTTTCTTGATCTTTTTACCCTTTGGAAACTTCCAAGGCATGATTTCTGGAAATATCTACAGTTTCATACTGCATATAATTCTTATTTCCATCATTTATCCAAACAATATTTACATGATCAACATATCTCACAATGGCTTAATATTGCATCTAATTTGAACAGTACCATTTACAAAAATACTAGTGATATACTTCCGGATCCATCTCTTTCTGCAAAAAGTAAATGGAGTCTTCTTTAAAACTACAATATAACAGATTTACCATGGCAAAGGTGTTGGCTTGGCTTTCCTGCCACAAGATATTTAAAGATGTGTGCAGTTCACTTATACAAACAAAAATCCTTCACTTATAGTATAGGACCCCCGTGGTATTACAGCAAATGGGTTTAATGACTAATTATAACTGTTGGCGCTGTAACTCTCCTAATGGGGACTTATTCCATATTTTTTGGCATTGCCTTTTATAAAAAATCTTTGGCATGCCATTTACCACTTTGCAATTAAAGTAATTGGTTAGTTTTTTACATCAGACCCCAAGCATATTATATTGGGCATTATCAACTTCTATAATGATGCAATCTCCCATGCTCAAAATAGATGGCAGACTATATTATTTCTCCAAGTTAAGCACCTTATACTTACGCATTGGAAATCTGTTATAATCCCAACCTTTCAGTCATACTCAAGAATTTATCTCAATACGCCTCCCTAGACCGTATGTCTCATATTTCTTCTGGCTGACTTAATGCATATAATAGATGTTGGCAGGACTATTTCAAATATTTAGAATCCTCAAAAACTTCTAATACCTAATGTATGGATTGTAATAAATGGTTACCCTTATTTAGCACCATTTGATAATCATTATTGCTGTTGTCTCTTGTTCAATGTCTTGTTACTTCTACAGCCCTTCCATTTATATATGATATACAGCATTGTAGGATAAGATTATATAACAGTACAGTTGTATAATCATACTATATTACCCTTTTATATCCCGTCTTTAAGGTAACTTCTATGTTAATCCCTGAGTGTTTAGCTTAGATATACTGATCACAATGTTGTAACTTTATGACAGAATATAGACTATATAGCTGTCAATTTATTTATTTAAGATATTGTATAATTGCTAATACACTGTTATAACCTGTAACCATGTTTATTCATATTGTCTCTTACATGTGGATGATGCTGTCTTTTTTAATATTTCAATACCAAGATTAACCGCAAAAAGAAACCATTTGCAGAAATTAATTTCTTAAGCCCATGAATGGAAAATAAATCTAGACACACAGATTAAAAATATAAAAAAATAAATGTTTCAGTACCAATATAATACATACAAGCTTAAAAATTCTGCACACAAGGCCGACAACCTACTTTTAGACATATATAAAAGTTGTGCTGACAGAGTGAAATCCACAAATATAGATTCATTATTTATTCCTGATGAGGCTACACCCTCTAATAACCAAACAAAAATTCAGGCAGAGGTACAGCACCACCTTCAGACATTATTTGGGGTCCCATCAGAGGCAAGCTGGAATGAGTTCTTTTTAAATTATTTAAATAGTCCACCCTTGCCACCATTAATGTCACACTTAATGACAGCAGAAATGACTATAGCTGAAGTAGAAATGGCCATTAAAAAACTAACTCCAACACAACACCGGGAAAGAACGAACTCACCTCTGAATTTTATAAAACATTCCAGGAAAAACTATGTCCAGTTTTAGCTGTTGTGTATAATTCACTTTTAAGTTCCTCTCACATCCCCCCTTGTTTCATTCAATCTCTCATTATTCTCCTCCATAAAAAAGGAGATAGAACTGAAATTAAGAATTGGAGACCTATTAGCATTTTAAATGTGGACTACAAAATTCTGTTCTACATCCTGGTTCATAGATTGACTCAAGCCACAAAGGAATTAATTGTCTTGGTACAATCACATGCAATCCAGAATAGGTCTATACGTGAAAGCCTTTGAAAGAGTTAGTCACCCCTACCTTTTCAATATATTAAAGGGATATGACATCCCATAAATGTTTGTGTCATGGATAACACTTCTGTACAAATCTGCTTATGTACAACATTTTATTAATGGTCACATGGGCCAAGAGTTTCCATTCTAAGAGGAGTACACCAGGGCCATCCCCTCAGCCCTATTCTATATCTATTTGTAGTTGACCGTTTCATTAGAAAGATTCAGAATAATGTGGCCATTCCAGGCATTGCATTACCTAACAAACAGAATACAACAAACATTTGTGCTTATGCAAATGATTTACAGTATGTCTGTGTTTCCAAAATACAGATGGTGCAATCCCCATACAAAATACAATCTCAGAATATGAATGTATTTCAGACACAAAACTAAACTATGACAAAAGTCTAGCCTGTCTGATTATCCCGGACCTACATACCTCAGAGGAAGTCCCTATTGCAAACATACCTTTAAGTACAGATCCCATTAAAATATTAGGGATCACCTTTGGTACCCCAGATGATGCCAAAATACAACTTGGAACAAGCCTTAGTAAAGGTTCAAAGGATAGTACAACAATGGAAACACAAAACTATTTAAGAAAGAAAGAGGGTGTTTTTGATTAAAACTTTTATTGCACTAAGCCGACTCGGTGATGCTGAGGGTTGAGGTGCTGGACACCATAACTTACACCACGCCAACAATCCGGGGTCGGAAGTGACCTCGGGTGTCAGAGGGACAGCCGGGGGAGGAGGATTGAGTGTCCTAGGGTCTGCTCGCCTCCTTCTCCTCCTCCAGGAATGGTGAGTTGGGGGAACCATGGCTGTACTGGCTCCTGGTGATAGCTGGGGATCGGTGCATGTGACAGACTGCAGCAGGGGATGACACGGACAGCATCAGCTGTGTTATGGGTGGTAGCGCACATTGCAGGGTCCTTGATGCCTTGCATGCCTATGCCGTTGGGTGGGGAAACGTAATTGGATAAAAAAACAGTCTCTATGAGCAGAATGAAGGCAGAATCTGGAGGTACAATGACAGATGTACTCAAGTAAGCTCCTCTGATGTGTCTGCCCCTGGTCTTCCATGGTGAGAGGGGTAGGTACCCACCGTGATGTGGTCTGGGAGAGGCAGGTCAACATAGGGGTCTCAGAGCTCTGGCTGCAACTGAGGCAGGGCTGAGGTGATAGCTGGATGGGGGGAATCATAGGTACAACCCCCCAGCTGAGGAACAGGAAAAAATATGTAAAAAAAAAACCAAACTTTTATTGTACCACAATTTTACATGTGACAGATGTGTTCCCCATCCTTTATTCAATGGAAGCTCAAGTTTATAATGTATTTTTCCAATGACTTTGGGGCAGTTGCCTAAATCCTATAAAGAGGAATTTTACTTATTATGATTATAGTTTAGGAGGTATTAGGATGTTAAACCCTATTGTCTTTTCTCACAGTGGATTTTATACAGGAATTTGTTACCCCTTTTGAATGGTATGCATAGTTTCTGGCAAGCCATTACAGATGACTGGTTCTACCCACTCCAACATAAGTGGGGTCAGGATGCACTATCAGTTTCTATGATCACACATACAAAACAAGTCCCACAATATATAAAACCCTGTTTAACAAAGCTGAGACAATGGCACATCACAAAATCATACATTCTCTCTAAATCAATAAAACTTTATTACACTAGTATTATAAATGCGATTCAATTCATGGCATCTCAATTTCCAGAGTGTCCTAAAACACATATGATAGAAGCCTGCAAAAAAATTAGTAGAGGTCAGAATACTCAAACAGATGCGGGAAGTAGTTTGGTTCTCCTTTCATGGGAGGGTTGTGGTCAGGAACTCCTCAAAACATAAGTCAATAGAGGAGCGAATGTGCCCCAGAATTACTTGTAAACAAACCCTTGAAACCATGCAACATTTTTTTCATTGTCCATTTGCTCAAGAGTTTTTGGAATACATTATCATTAAAATGGAAGGAACCTCAGCTCTTCCATATTACACATGAGATGCAAATCCTAGGGATCTATCCCATTAGACTGGGGAAATATGACACCAGCATACTAAGGGTTATTTTTGCTGCATGTAAATACTATATGTGGCAGGCCAGATGTGCACTACTATTGCAACAAAAAGAGTTTTCTCCAGAAAACGTAACCATTCAAATTATATCTTTTTTGAAATCACAATATGTTATGGAACAAAACAAGTTAGCAGTTTCTAAGTTTTAAAAAAAATCTGGCAACATTGCACATGGTTCTTAACTCCTTAACCTAAGCATTATAGTGGTTTATCACATAAAGATGATAGCCTGTATTCTTTGTGAAATGTCTTCTGTTTTTATGATTTATTGCCAGAGTATCAGTCCTTATTTTTCTCTAAGTTGCATAAAAATGGGCGTTACTTTCTTAAGGCCGACCAGCCAAGCCTCCAGCATGATGTTTTACTGAAACATGCCTAATTTCTATTTTGTTGTCTTTTTGCATATTGCAATATATTTCTGTTAAAAGTTTGGTTTATTGTAAATTGCGCTTTCATACTTTATCCAAATAAAAAATTACCCTACTCTTTTCAAGAAGTACCATGGGATCTTTAACATTCACCTGAACAACTACCAGAAGAGGCAGATGGGACCTTGGTTTAATGTCTCATCTGAAAGACAATAAAAACATTGATGTTACCAGTATTCCTGAATCTTAGTTATGTGTTCACAAAGGGGTGAAGGTTGGAGCATTGTTGGAGAAAGTCCAGGGCCCAGGAAGATAAACTAGTTCTGATGTCTCATTACAGTGAGTATCAGAAAGCAATCACCCATAAGAAGGTGGCTTTTCTGTCTAGGGAGACTGCTGCTGGGAGGAACTGTCCGGCTCAACTCTTCTGGACCATAGACAGGCTTTTGCATCTGGTCTGTTTGAAGCTTGTTAGAGCCTTTTTACTTGCAAAGTGTGAGGAGTTTGCTCGTTTTTTTTATGGAGCAGGGTATTCTCCATCAGGACCAGGATTTCTCCAAGTGGGTTGGTACACCCTGGCAGGGTGGAGCATGGGAGTCAGTGTTGGGCTCAGTGGTCCGGAGTTTTGATCAGTGATTGTAAATGAAATATGAGAAGTGATCTCTGAGCTGTAGCCAACTTTTTGTAATCTGGATCCAGGCCCAGTGTGGCTACTAGTGAGTTGCATGGGGCCGCTGGGTCCAGTATTCACTGTGATTGTCATGTGCTCCTTATCAGAGAGTTTTTTCCAAAGACACTGAAAAGTGTTTTGGTGAAGCCTCTGCTGAAAAAGTCATCTTTAGAACCGGATGTCTTGGTGAATTACTGTCCTGTTTCTAACCTTCCCTTTTTGGGAAAAGTTATTGAGAAGATGGTTGTGCTACAGCTCGAGGTAAAGCACACCTTATTGCCTTTAACATCTATGATCACCTCCAATCTGGGTTTAGGACAATGCACAGCACAGAGATGGCACTTGTGTGGGTACTTAATGACTTGCTCAGGGCGAGGGATAGGAGAAAGTAGCCAATTTTCATTCTCCTTGATCTCTCATCAGCATTTCATACTGTGGACCATGGGCTGTTACTGGACTGACTCAGGGGATACGTAAGATTCATTGGCAAGGTCATTGTCTGGTTTGAGCCCTATCCTAAGGACAGGACCCAGAGGGTTGTGATGGGGAAATACTCATCACGCGCAGTGGCTCTGTCCTGTTGGGGGCCCCAGGGTTTGGTCTTGTCAACTATGTTGTTCACAGTATACATGCTGCCTTGGGTGAGATCATTAGAACAAATGGGCTTGGGTTTCATTGTTATGTCGATGATACCCAGCTTTACCTGTCCTTCACACTTGGTACACAGGGCATTGTCGATGTGCTTATTTAATAAGTGCTTGTTCAAAATCCAGTCCTGGATGCCATCAAGCTGGTTCAGACTAAACCCTGAGAAAACTGAGGTCCTAGTGGAGGAGCCAGGTTGAAGGGCAGAAGTAGAGGCTTCTGAGGGGGAGACTGGGCTTTTGCTTGGCTCCTCTAGGTTATTAGCCTCAACCAAGGTGAAAAATCTGAGAGTCATCCTGGACAATAAGCTAACACTAGAGGCTCAGGTGGCAGCAGTTGTCAGGAATGGCTTTTATCATTTACAAAATATCAGCCGAATTGGGCCCCTTGTCCCGCCTGACTACCAGGCCACACTGGTACATGCATTTGTGACCTCAAGACTCGACTACTCCAATGCTCTGTACCTTTGGGTCAAGGGAGGGGTGCTGTGATGCCTGCAGCTACAGCAGAATGCTGCAGCCCAGCTACTGATGGGCTTCTTGAGGTCCTGTCATGTGTTTCCAGTTCTGCGTGAACTGCACTGGCTGCCAGTGAAGTGGCGTATCTCCTTTAAAGTGGGTCTTTGGACCTACAGAGTCCTGCATGGGCTGGGCCAGGGTTACCTGTCAGAGCTCCTACATCCTCATGTCCTATTCGCTCCCTCTGCTCTGGCAAGTGAGGCTTCCTGGTAGTCCCTAGGACAAGATTACAATCATCCAGGGACCGGGCATTTGATGTGGCAGCCCTAGTTCTATAGAACTCTTTGCATGGACTTTGAGGGACTTTGACTCTGCTGAAGTTTTTAAACGGTGTCTGAAAACTCTTCTGTTCATGCAACCATTTGGGGATTAAATGAGTATATCAACTATAAATATTGAAATATTTATTTACCATATATGTTTTAATTATATTGAAGAGAGCTGAGAGTATTTAGTATTCTCTATCTTTTGTATTTTATTGTCTTTGTAATGGAAAGGGTGCTATACACAAATAAAGCTACTACTGCTACCACCAAAATCACATGGTTACCAACAACATGAAGGCCACTTCTCCATCCTCCTTAAGAAGCACTTAAGCAGTAGGGCAAGCAACCCCCACCCTGAGTTTAAGTGCACTACCTTGTCAACCTGCTTTAGGCTCCTCCAGCCAGGGGTATGGAAATCTGGCTTGGAACACTAACCTGGCTTCTTCACATGATAGTGCAATTAACTACCCCAAGTGACATCAGGTTGGATGATGTGACCTTTTCAAAAAAGACCAAAAGCACATTTTTGTCAATCATAGGCAGACCAGCCCCCCATCTCCAGATTTTCAAGGCTTCTGATCCCCAGATGGTGGACTGGTGGACATTTTACAATCAGTGTCCTATTTTAAATTAGGATGTTCTGCTTCTTCTTCTTTTCCCTTTCCTCAAATACAGTATCTCCATATCATCCACTGTCCTTTAAAACACAACACCTTTGTCATGGCAATGCAGCCTTCACTGAAATAAGTGTAAATTCTTTCTGTGAGCCAGTTACAGGGGGAGGGGTGCCATTAAACAATATTTCCCAGCCCCTCAACCTGAGATGCAAGAGGACTGAAGTTTTCCCTGAAGCCAGGTCTCCCATGCTGCAGCAGCACAATGCACTGCAATCCACTGTCTGGGCCAGCTGCTGTTCGAACAATTTCTAAGAGTTGTGTAACAAAAACTGAAATTGCACATTGTTTTGTGAACAGGGCATCGTTCTTTAAATTTTGGGATGTGAATGTGCTTCTTTGTTGTGGATTGTTTAACATTTAGCTTGCTACTAAATTTATTTGTTTTTTTTAAAACAAAACATTTATCTGATTATCATATGCATAAAAGAATTCAGCTCACTAAGTATCTGTGGAGCACAGAGACCTCGGCACCATGTAAATATTTCTCGACCCTATCGTGACTTCCAGTATGTGAGATGTTACATTGAATTAACTTTGTAATTGCTCTGCCTTGTATTAATTTCTCTGAGCAGTGCTATGTTATCAGATTGGGGAAACTGCTGCTTCCTCCAGCACATCCTCTTTAACTCCTCCCCCCCACAGCGTTTCAGTCTGCTGCTGCTGATAAACCTTTCATCATTTCCTGTACAGTATTGTTGGCATTAGTCTTGCAGGTTTGGTGATTATATTTCCTCATCAACCATCAGATATTCTGTGGTGGATGGATTACACTTTCAGTTGATGTATGAGATCAAAAGACATAAGAAATGTTTTTTTTTTTTCAAAATAAAGATCAATATGTGAGCTTGTGCTTCATTGAGCCTATTGACACCACACTTTGCAGACCTGTTATTGCCTCTCCTGCAGCTGGGACTTTTATTCCTTTGAATGATTATGATGATTGTACTTCAGGACCTGATACACTAAATGACAACTATATGTAGCTGACCTTTTAAATCTGTAATGTCACTAGAGGTTTACAGGACTGACCCCCCCCCCCCACACACACACACACATACACATACACACTGCTGGCTGACTGGCTGGCAAGAAAAAAACAACTTTATTGGTAATCTATAGAGTCCTGCTAGTTATTTCTGCAAACTAGCAGGCTGCATAGGAATCAAAATAGAGAATACTGGTTAGGCAACAATGCACAACCAGCCCATGCTGCCCAGCAGATTTCTGGTTGCATCAGACCAGACCTTGAGAGTGAAGCTTGAAAGGTCCAATGTAATCAGAAGCCTGAGGTGGCAGCTCAGGCTGGTTGGGCATAGGATTGCCCAACCATTGTTTTTTACAGTGTATAGTTTTTTTTTAATTAAAAAACAAAAACAGAAAAGTGTTTTCAGAGCACTCCCACGGCAGGCAGACAGTGTCAGCTCAGAGTTTGAACTGTTTGCTGTGTGCATAGCTTAGCAGCTCTGTAAAAAACATCAACTGCCTTGAGGATTTCTGATCATCTGGAATCTTGTTGTACCACAGAAGGGTACAATTGTGTTCCATGACCTTTGAACTGTGATACAACAAGGTTCCAGCTGGCATGGAAATCCTTGCAGAACAAACACTCACTATCCACTATATGAAGCATTGCCTCCATTCTGGTCCTGGATGGCCCTGGCAACTTTAGTCTCCTGTGCTGAATTGCTATGAAACCATTAATATGGACTTTCCATGACCCAATTACTGTAAATACTGTATCTGCAGCCTGTTAGCAAAACACACTGAACTGGATGCATGGATAAAACAATATACCAGTGCTATTTTAGGGAACTGTGAAACTTAGCTGGAAAAGCAAATTTATTACCGTGAACTTACTGGGTAAGAGCAGACAGGGTTCAAAAAAGGAGGGTTTGTGCTTATATTTTGCAAGAAATACCTCAGTATTACTGACATCAAAACTTTTTTTGCAGCTCATGCTGTTTCTAGGGGCATGGATATAGTTCACTAGCCACACTCTGGCAGTTCCATTGGAACAGAAGCTCCTCTCACCACGCAGGTGGTATATCCCCCAACTCCGGCATTGTGACATCAGATATTTCTTTCCATTGGAAGAATAATTTACCTCCCCAAGAGCTCCTGCTTTAGGTATCACGCCATCAGCAAATTCTATCTTTGAAGTTTCAAAGAGATTTCTCTTGCTTCCTCAGTTTTGCGACTCCAAATCTTCTTCAGCATATAGAGCCACATAAGCATGGGTTCAAGTTTTGCATTCAGTGCTGTAGAAGATGTCAGTCACTGACCCACATGACATGTGCATGTATTGCTTGGGTGGGCAGCACAACACAGTCAGTTGTGGCCTTTTCCTTTCGGTGCTTCAAGAATCTCAGGAAGACAGGAAGATCTGGCTTATTCTCGGTCAACCATTGGAGTGGGATCTGAAGACCCAGTCTGTGGGCCATAAGTGGGACTCAGTGACTGCTAGATCTGCATCCTAGTTAGCTGCCTTTGAAGAGGAAGCAGTGGCTACTGTGGTGGACTCCTTCTTGGTCTCATTGCTGCACCTGACTGGAGCCAGTGTCAGAGGGTCATTCACGGAAGGAGTCTGTGAAATGTGCATGGCCCTCTGGACCCTGGGAGAGAGCTCTGTCCCATACAGCAAGAAACATAGGTGCCACCGATACCAGTCACGGGACCAGGAGAAATCGAAATCCTCCCGACTCGACTCCCCTGACCACTCAACAGTGGTCAAGGCTCCCTCGATCGAGGAGAAGGTCAAGACCTCCTTGATACCTCCATCAGACTTGTCAACCTTGATTCCAGTGGAAAAGACCATGGAGATCTTACTGAGCCTGTTGATTGGCTGTAAGATGAGATCAAGGATTCAATCTCTCAGACCCTGGTTCTCCTGGTCCAGTCTTCACTCAAGAGGATGTGGCCCAGTTGGTTTTCCTGACCAGTCACCTCAAGATCTGCCTCCACTGGCAATTATGCCCCAGAAGCTTCTTCATCATACTGTGAGGAGGCATGTGGTCTACCATGACTAGCTGGAGGTCCTTCCTCGATGCTGACTGTTGGGCTGATGGTCAGGGTCTAGGTCGAGGTCTAGATCAAGGTGGTCTCATTCTTAATCCTGATCAACTGGGAGGCATCGCTGTCAATGCTTCTCAACCTCCTCTTCCCTGGGTGAAGAAAGGCACTATCAGATGATGCGCTGGTGCTACCAGTAGCTCCTGTGGAAATAGTGGGCCACTGCAGAGCAGGGTAGGGCTCTGCTTTCTGGACCATCAGTCAACTGGCAGCCACCAGTTATGCTCTCACCAGTCCATGCTATGCAGGTGCTCCTTGCAACTGCTTTTCCACCTCTGAAGGTGGAATCACTACCACCATAGCCAAAGGTGGGTGCTCCAACCAAGGAGGCCCAATCAGTCTCTGGCTTGCCAGGCCAGATGTTGGAGGAGATCACCCAATCAAAAAATTCTTAGGTGGCCCATGGCAAGAAAAAGTCAGGGGCCATTTTAGAGAAGTCATGGGATGATGCAGCCAGTCATCCATGGCTTCCTCCAGGACTCATATCCTTGACCAGGTTTCAGTGAGGAGTTGCCCACTGACCATGGACTAGTGTAATTTTGGGCCGTAATCTGACTCATATTGGAGTCCTCAAATGTCTGTCTGGAGTCTTTTTATAACAGGCCCAAGTACCTGTCCACAAACATCCTGGACAGAGATCATTCCTTAGGGGTTGTCTTTCCCATGGGTGAGGCAATATTGGGACTGGCCCTGAAGCTTTAGCAAAGTTCAGCATCCTGTTCAGCACCCTCCACCATAATGTCCACATGCATGTGGTCCCTACTGGGTCTCATTTTGGGTTCCCAGACTAACTTTATCCAAAGGACTGGTGTCTGACACAGCATTCCACAAATCCAGGGGCCAAGAGGATGTGGACAAATCTCTGGACAAAGAGTCCAAAAAAGATTGACCACGCTGCTAAAAAGGTGTTCACTGCAGTGTCCTTGGGTCTCCATCAGGTGAGTTACTCCACCATGATAGACAACTTCAGACACTCCCTGTATGGGGTCCTCAATGAGATGCTCCCTCATTTCTCTGTTGACCAGCAGCTGCTGGTGAAGTTGATCCAGGATCAAAGTCAATCACTGGCTAAACACCAGCTCCAGACAGCCTTGTACATGGGTGATTCCTGTGCCATGCCATGGCAGCAACCATCTCCATGCATTGCAGTGCCTGGTTGTGCCTGTCCACCTTTATGGCAGACACCCAGCACAAGTTGGCCAATGTCCCTTTCTTGGCCACCGACCTCTTTAGCCCCAAGGTGGAAGGACATCTCATTCGCATAGAGAAGTACAGTGCCATCCTTGACTCTGTGACTTTGTCCCAGAAGGGCATGAAACAGAGGGGTAACAATAAGGCTTTTCAGTACTGGCCCTTTCAGCCACAGCCTCCTCAGCAGCAGTCACAACAATGGTAATACCAGGCCTGATGCCTGACACCCAAGTTTGGTGGCCATGGCTCCAAGTGAGGTGGAGGCAAGGGTGGTGGTGTCCCTCTGCCACAGTGGCTGGTGCCCCTACAAAAGCTATGCAGTGCCAGGTTAGGGGTGTCATCCCTCCACCCATCCTGTCCCTGTCTGCAATGCCCATTAAGAGATGGTTACACCATTTCTTGCCATGTTGGTTCACTGTCACAATTGACAAGTGGATGTTAAAGGTGGTAGGCAGAGGGCTACCTCAGGACTTCACGGTCCTGCCATTTACAGACTTCACTCTTCTGGAGTCCAGGGTATCACAGGACATACTGTCCACCCTTTGGGAGGACATCACTCAGTTCCTTATGAAAGGGGCTATAGCCCATGTCCTGGACACCCTGGCCAGTGATGGGTTACATGTCGTAGTACTTCCTGGTTCCAAAATAGATTGGGGGGGTGCCATACCAGATCTACACAATCTGAAGCAGTATATGTGGAAGAGCAAGTTCTAGATGATCACTCTAAATCAGATCATTCCGTCTCTGGAACAGGGCATGTGATTCTGCTCCTTAGACCTCCAGGATGTGTTCTTCCACATACCAGTCTATCCATCCCACCACCAGTACCTCTGGTTCTGTGCAAAATGGGTACTGTACCAGTTACAATTCATGCCCTTCAGTCTCTTGCCTTTGCCCAGGGTCTTCACCAAGTGCATGGCATTGGTGGCAGATTTCCTGATGTGCAATGGCTTCAGGGTGTGTCTCTACATGGATGACCGGCTGTTGTCTGGGCTGTCCAAAGAGACTATTAAGAGGTTCAGAGATCTGGCCCTCTGGACCTTCTGAGACTTGGTCCTATTGGTCAACCTAGACAAGTCCGATCTGGTCCCCTCACAAGTGATCAAGTTCATTGGGGCATAATAAGTCTTATTGCAGGTCAAGGCCTAACTGCCTGGGATCAGGCACTGGATCTTAACTCCTTTGCCTGATTATTTCTGGTTGGGCTCTCATGGTCTGACTGGGATTTCCTGTGGCTGCTGAGGTACATGGTGTCCTGCACCAGCATGGTCCATTGGGCCCAGTGGCAGATGTGTCGCCTGCAGTGGGAGTTGGACTGTCAGTGGTCCCAGTGCCTTGGCCACTTGGACAAACCAATCACATTGACCAGCTAATGTAGGATGCCATCCAGTGTTGGCTAGTCTCAGAACATCTGGAGGAAGGAATCCCATTTGTCTGCCTATAGCTGACCATCATGCTCAGAATGGATACATCTCTGGCGGGGTGGGGAGTACACATGGGAGACCACAGATCCTCTGGGTTCTAGTCACCCTGAAAGTCCTGTCACCACATAAACCTGCTGGAGCCCCATGCAATGTGTTTTACTCTGACAGAATTTGCTCCTCTAGTCAAGGGTCAGGTTATGTGGGTCCAGACAAACAACACCGCAACCATGTTCTACCTGAACTGGTAGGGCAGGACACAGTCTCTTTCCCCGTGTCGGGAGGGCCTCCACACCTGGACCCTTGTGCACAGCCTAAGTAGAGATCACCTGGTGATTCATGTTGTGGGAGTCCATAGACAACTAGCAGATGCTCTCAGCCAAGTAGGAGAGATGTCAAATGAGTGGTCTCTGAATCAGGAGGAGGTCAACCCCCATCTCCCTGTGAAGTATTCCTCTGGTGGATCTGCTTGCCTCCTGGGAGAATGCCAAATAGAGTCTGTTTTGTGCCTGGCCCCCACAGTCAGGAGCACTGTTGGGGGATGCCTTCATGAGGCCCTGGACCCCAGGCCTTATGTACACCTTCCCTCCCTTCCCCTTGATCCACAAGGGGGGTGGTCATGACTCAGAAGGACAAGGTGCTGATGATCCTAATAGCTCCAGAATAGCAACAACAGCTCTGGCACTTGGATCTCCTCAGCTTGAGCAGCAGACCTCTGTCATGGTTTTCTTTTCATCCAGATATGCTGACCAGCCAGCAGGAGATGGTTCTGCACCTGGATCTCATTCCTGCACCTCTTTGCCTCATTCTTGAGTAGCTAGAGTTCTAAGTCTTGGGTCTGTTGGAAGAAGTTCTCCACATTGTGGAGGCCTCCCGTAAAGAGCTAACTCATCAATGCTATGCATTTAAGTGGAAGAGATTCTTCATCTGGTGCCAGGGCAAGAAGCTTGACCCCTTGTCTGCTCTGAAGCAAGCATCCTAGAGTACATTTGGTTCTTGTCTTAGATGAAACTGCAAGTAACCACAGTTAGGGTACACCTGGAAGCTATCTCTGCTTACCAGGTGTGGGCTGGTAAGCTAAAGGTGGTCTAGGAGAAGATGGCTGGGCACTTTTTCAAGAGCCTTAACCACCTGTCCCTTCTAGTTTATGAACCACCACCACCACCATGGGACCTACTGCTAGTGCTGGCTATGCTCATGGGCAAGCCATTTGATTCTATGCACAGGTGTGAGAGGTCACACCTGTCATAGAAGACAGTCTTCCTTCTCACTGACATTATAACCACCACGATCAGTATGCTTCAGGCACTGTCAGTGGAGTCTCCATTTTTGGTCTTCTACAAGGAGAATGTCACCCCCCACACACAAGTTTCCTCCTGAAGGTAGTATCAGAGGTCTACCATAATCAGGTGATGAATTTCCAGTGTACTTTACCAACCCATCTTTGAAAGCTGACTGCAGGCTCCATACTCTGGACCTACGGAGAGTACTCTCTTGTTATAAAGAGTGCATGGCTGGAGTTTGGGGTGAGGCTCGCCAGCTGTTTATAATTTAAGCTGAAGCCCCACCTGGCAGACCAATGGCAAAGTAGAGGATTGGTAGGTGGATCACATCATGCACTGACCTATGCTATAAGTTGGCTGATAGGGAACCTCCTGTAGGGCTCAAGGCTCATTCCACCAAACAAACTGTTGCCTCCATGGCTGCCTCTAAGAACATTCCCATCAAGGAAATCTGCAGGGCTGCTACCTGAAGGACTGCTGCTTTTGGGAACTGAGTTCTCCAGTCTCTGTTCACCAAGTAGGGTGCATGCCTTGTTCCTGCCTCCCAGAGAACTGCTAGGAGTCCACCAGAGAGTGGATAGTGAACTGTATACACTCCCCTAGAAATACAGGTTACTCACCTGTAATCATAGTTCTAGGAGTGGTATACAGTTCTCATCCACACAACCCACCCAGCCTCCCCTGGCAAGTGGCACACAGATCCCTGCTTCCATTGAGTGCAAAAATCTGATTTTACAGGGCAAATTCAGAAGATATGCTGCCCAGGTGGTGGAAGGAGACTAGCTTAAAGACGTCCGATAGAAAGCCTGTTCCAGTGGAACTGCCAGAGTGTGGATGGTGAACTGTATTCCACTCCTAGAATAACAGTGAGTAACCTAGCTTTCTCCACCTGGCTCCAAGCAGTCCACTGGGCACCAGCTGTCTCAGTGCCATCACTCTAATTTTCCTCTAGGCCTTACCTTTCACAAAGCAGTGTGGATGGGGTTCATCAGGTGCAGGGCTATCAGGTGGCTGGATGTCAGTGGTCACTCAGGAAACAACCATTTTCCATTTTTCTAGACCATAAGGAGTGGGTATGCAATACCGCCCAGATGCTGTCATACATGCTTCCATACGTGGGACGTCGGCAGCTGTCACTCCTTCCTCTCTGAACAGTCTGGCTGCCTTGCCTCTAGCTGACGTTAGAGGCCAGGCATGCACCAGCACTGTAACCTTACCTCCCTGGGAGAGGAGAGTAGTCCTCCAGATGCTCTATGCTGTCCTGCTCCAGTTTAGGTCCTTTTATTTTTCCACAGACTTTGTCTGTGCCCTAGGGCAGGCAGGGGGCAGGGAGGTGCAGCCCAGTATTAGCTGTCTGAGTTTCTGACTGTTGTTAAAACAGTAACAAGTTACAAAAAACAATCTAAAATAAATTATTGAAGTATTTTTGTCTCCAGACACAACAGACATTATCTGTGCCCTAGGGTAGGAAGGGGCCAGGGTGCCCCCCTGCTGCCAATGCCCAGTATTACCTTTCTGACTGTAGAGTAAATATGTACAAACAACAGTCTAAAATAAACTGTTGAAGTCTTATTGTCTCAGGATGCCACAGTCATTATCCATGCCCTAGGGTAGGCAGGAGCCAGGGGGCCACCCTTGAGGCCCAGTATTAGCTTTCTGTGTTTATTACTGTTGTTAAAATGGTAGAAAGTTACAAACAAACTATAGTATTAAAAAAATTGTTGCAGTTTTTTGTCTCCAGAGTTTGGATGCTACTGAAGTTGTCTGAGCCATCAGTCACATTTGCTGACTGCCACTGCTGGATAAGAAAAAGAAAAGACAGCAGTTCTTCCTGTTTCTAGTTCCTGGAAAATAAACATTTACTTTTTTTGCATACATGACTGCATTCAAAAAAGTAATTATATCATCAAAAATACTACTTGAAAATACTATTCCACTTTTTTGCAGTGTATCTGACAAGAGAAAATGTCACACAAGCAGTCAAGTACAGTCCAAAAACATCTGCAATCCAGCCCCTCAAAAAAGTGATTCAACAGGGGTCGACATTTGGCATGTATTTGCTGTCCTGCTGTCCCTCCAACCAGACCAGTTGCTACTTCAATCAGTGCTAGCTCTGCTAGTACCACTGCCACCACCACTGCTCCAATGCAAGTCTCTGCCTCTGTAATTAATGATGTTGTCACATCAGCTGCCACAATCAGCACCATCTCCCCTGTTGCTGCCAGAGCTACCATCAGCACTACTTCCTACTGCTGCTGCTACCATTACCACCAAATCCACCAGTAGCACCATGAGTACAGTTCATGCTAGAAGTATTCAGTCATGGCCTTGGTAGTTAAATCCAAGCAGTTCTTCCGAGCATGATTAGAACAGTGAGGCAATGTCTTCTGGGTCATAATATGCTCCTAGCCCAGAAGATTTAAAAAGGTTTAAAGATATGTTCCATGACACCTACTCTGAGAACAATGACCTGAGTGAGTTTCAGAATGCTAACACTTGAGTCCTCACCTCATTGTTTAAGGAAGCACTTGGGTCAAAAGCGATCCAAAAAATCAGCTGCTGAAGGTGGGCACAAAACATCTGCCACTGTTCCTCCCAGGGGTGTAGTCCTGAGGGGTCTTATGGGAGCTCAGATTCCACACTTAATACTGAGAGAGAGCTCAGCTCCAACACTTCTTAAAGTCTTCAAAGATTTTTTTTAATACAGTCTTAAATCAGCAACTGAACAGTTTTTGATGCACAGCTGTAAGGGAACTTTGTTTTATAGCTTCTCTGCTGAATTCCTTCACAGACTTTATTAAAGCACAAGGTGATCTAAAATCAGGTTTCAGCATGTGGCAGGGGGTCACTGGGCTGGGATAGGCAGACAGACATTGTGATGATCCTCCAATTGAATAAAACAGACTCTTGTTTTTTAGTAAATCTTTTTGTTTACTAAGTTAAAGTTACTTTCCCTACTAAGGTAAAAAAAGATCTTGCAACCCGCTGTCTAGTTTTTGTATTGACATTCCTGTGGAAAAAATGTGGGTGGTTACACTTTATTTGCATTTGTGAGAAGTTTATTTGGAAATACTACTTGATTGATAATAAAGTGACAGTTTTATTGGTGCCTGTGTCTAATGGCTATCTTCTGTCTGGAACTTGCAAGGTACTGTAAGCTCCAATGGTGCTTGTGGGTTGAGTGGGGGGGGGAGGCTTTAGTTCGGTTTCCTTCTTTTAGCCAGAGTCTCCTCTATTTAGCATTATAAACATGTAAACAGAAAAACAGAGTAAATATGGCATTAAACTGAGATTACACTGAACTGATACTTGCCCTGTGGTGGTGCCTAATTATGCACTTGTACTAGCACACCCTGTAGTTGAATGCACTCTTCTGCTTTGACTTGTTATATTGTCTCCTACATATCTCCTCCTCATCCTCTCAAGGCTTTCCAACTTCCTATCCTCATTGAACATCCTAGCCCCCTTTCAATTCAGCTTGCATAAAAACCACTCCACTCTGAGCTTCCTGCTTCAAGTCTCCATTGTCATCTTGACTGGCATGGACAAGGGACTCCTCACCTTGACCATATTCATTGACCTCACTAAGGCTTTCAACTCTATCTCTCACCCCCTCCTTCTTTTTAAGCTGCACTCTGCCAGCCTCCCCCCCCAGTGATAGACTGGTTCAGGTCCTACCTGTCCTGGCGTACTCAGAGTGTACTTGTTGGCAACATTCTCTCCTCCCCCAATCCAAGCTGGTGTCCCTCAAGGTTCTATCCTTACTTCCAGCCTCTTCTCTGTCTTTCTTAACAACCTTCCCACAATCTATGCATCCTCCCAGATTCACCTTTATGCTGATGATTCCATCCTCTATGCCTCGGACCCTTCCACCTCTGTGGTAGAGACACAACTCCAGACTGTTTTCACATGGGTCCTACAATGGTTCCAAGCAAACTGACTGAAGGTCAATACCAACAAAACTGTAACTATAACCTTTGGCACTACACAAAAACTCTCTAAACTGTCCCATCCCCCCATCCTTTTCCACCCTCAATGGCATTCATCTGGATGCTGTTCTCACCTACAAGTATCTAGGCATATGGCTTGACAATCGTCTAGACTTCTCAGCACTCATAGATTATATTCATTCCAAACTCTACCCAAAATTAGGTGCCTTGTATAGAAACAAAGATGTCCTCTCCCTCCCCCCCCAATCTGGTGTAAATTGCTTACCAAAACCATCCTCCCTGTCTTTGATTACACTGACATAGTCCTTGGGTCCACTCCTGCCACTTTCCTTGCAAGACTGGACACCTTCTTCCATGCCTTTTGCCACTCTGCTGAAAATTCCACCCTTGCATTCACCTTGAACTCACCTTGCACTTGTCACTGTACCCTTTACTCCTCCCTCTCACTCTGCTCCCTTTCACAATGTTGCCAGCTCCACTCTATCACCCTCATTTCCAAATTCTGGTTTGGTAATCTCCCCCATTACCTCTCCTCCCTCCTCTCCTCCTTTCCCCCGTCTTACCAACTTCACTCCAGAGACCCTCAAACCTTCTCCCTCTTCAGCCCTTGTTCTAACTCTGGACAGACTGCTTTCTCTTACTGCCTCTCTCACACCTGGAACTCTCTCCCTAGCTCTCTCTGTAAATCTCCCTCTCCATCCTCCCTCAAACTTGTCCTATCAAAATCCTCCCTTTCTCCTGTTCCTGCATCCCCCTATTGAACCCCCTCCCCGACCCCTACACATTCTTACTCCTTTCCCTCCCCTACCCCCCACTATCCCTATACCTACACCCTTCTTTCCTCTGTCGCTGTCCCTGACATGTTACAGAGGTAACATTTGCACCTCATTTATTCTAAATTTGGCACTGATAGTCACTTGCACTTTACTTACCACTGGATCACTTGCTACCCTTGTCATGTGTCTTTCCTCCTTACTTACTCTAGAAGTGTCCTGTTACCCACTTACATTTTATATGTTTCTTGTCCCCAACCCTTCCCCCAGGTATGGATCTCTGGTTATGGATGGTCTGTGTAAGTGTCTGCTGTGTGACAGACCCATGCACCTCCAGGCTGATGTTTTGTGTGCCCTTCTCACTGCCTTGTAGGTCTGGTTGTGTGGTACACTGCTGTGGAGGCAGAGTCTTCTGTTCAGGTTGCAAGGTAACAAGTGTAATGACTGTTGCAGTGATAGCTGACTGTACTCAAGAGAAGTGGTATATAGGTGGGTATTTGAAGGGTGGCTGGAATGGAATTTTTTGCTTTAGTTTTGAATTTTTTTTAAAGAAAACAAAAGGTAGTTATTTTGATAGTGATATTGTCCAGGGAGATTGATGTGGCTCAGAATCGATGGGCTCAGCTCTTCTGAACCATAGACAGACTGTGCAATCCAGCCTGTCTTCAGGTTCGGAGAGCATTTTCACCAGATAAGTGTGATGAGTTCACTCAATTCTTTGCCAATAAGGTGGCTGACATCAGGGCTGAGATTCATTCAGCGCATTCTATGGGGGGTTGGTGGTGGTCAGTGTATGGTCACTACACCTCCGTCCTCCTGGGATCACTTTGACCGGCCGGCAATCAATGATGTCATGCGGATTGCCCAAAGTATGCGGCCTACTTGCTGTAGTCTTGACTGGGCCCTACACGCCTCATTTCGGGGTGTGTAGATGTCATCGGCTCTGTCTTGGCAGAGATTGTCTGGTGTTCCTTAGAGTTAGGTGAGTTTCTGAACTCCCTAAAGGAGGCGGTGGTTACACCACTCCTTAAAACATCTTCTCTGGACCCAAGCTGCCCTGCCAACTACAGGCCAATCTCTAACCTTCCCTTTATTGGGAAGCTGATACAGAAAGTAGTTGCTCTGCAGTTGGACAACCACTTGACTATCCATGACATCTATGATCCCCTCCAGTCCAGTTTTTGGAAGAGGCATAGTACAGAGACCGCTCTGGTTTGGGTGCTCAATGATCTCCTGATTGCTAGAGATCAGAAGTACCATTCAGTCTCGGTTCTTCTTGATCTCTCCACAGCCTTTGACACCGTGGACCAAGGGGGTCTGCTTGAGTGCCTGAGAGACATCTGTTACTTGTCAGGCACTGTCCTCAGTTGGTTTAGATCTTTCCTCATTGGCAGAATCCAGAAAGTGGTGTTGGGGATTTATTCCTCAGCCTCATTCTCTCAGCCATGTGGGGTTCCTCAGGGCTCTGTGCTGTCCCGTATGTTGTTCCCCGTGTATTTGCTGCCATTGGGAGACATTGTAAGATTGTATGAGCTGCAGTTTCACTGTTATGCAGATGACACCCAGCTCTACCTGTCTTTTGCCCCAACCAGGATAGTGCAGTCTTTGTTTTTAATAGCTGCCTCATGGAGCTCCAGGACTGGATGCAGGCTAGCTAGCTAAGGTTGAACCCTGGAAAGACTGAGGTGTTGGTGATGGAGCCAGGTCATGGGATACAGAGGATAGGAGCATGGTCTGCTTCTGGACTTTGGCTCATGGGTAGCCAGCTCCTGTCCTCTGCTCAGGTGCAGAGTCTGGGCGTGATATTTGATGAAGGGCTGACACTTCATTCACAGGTGTCAGCTGTACACGAATCCTATTTTTACCATCTGAGGAGCATTGCCCGGATTAAGCCCCTTGTTCCGTCCCGTGATCTTCCAACACTGATTCATGCCTTTGTGACCTCCCGCCTTGACTACTGTAACTCCCTATACCTAGGGCTTCCAGGGGTTGATATCCACTGCTTACAGCTGGTGCAGGACACTGCAACCAGGTTACTGGTAAGGGTCTCATGGCCCAGTGATATTACTCCTGTGCTGCGTGAACTGCACTGGCTGCCTGTTCAGTGGTGGATCACCTTTAAGATCAATTTACTGACCTATAAGGCCCTACACCGTCAAGGTCCTGGCTACCTGCAAGAGCTCCTGCTTTCTTACTGCCCCCTCTGACCCTTCCATTCCCAGGATTTGATTGAAGACATCTGGTGAGAGAGCTTTTAGTTACGCAGCCCCAACCCTGTGGAATTCTATACCTCATCAGATTAGAGCGTGCCTGACCTTGGAGAGCTTCAAGACAGCCTTAAAAACTTATTTATTTAACAATGCTTTTGGTGATAAGTGTATCTGAACTTGTAACTTTATTCTACTGATTTATTGTTGATATTTTATTGTTCTATTTATGTCTTTTAATTCTGTACAGTGCTTTGATACATGCTGAATTCCGCTTTACAAATAAATGTTATTATCATTATTACTATTGATTATTTTAACAAGTCAAAGAAGACATTAAAAACAATCAAATGGTGTCAAAATGACCCTCAAGATGCACCACAATGCATCTAAAACCTGATAGTTTCTGGGGGCCTAAGCGGACCCCAGATCCTCAGCCTGTTGGGGATTGGAGAGACTGTGGTTTGTGGAGACCCCACACTTCTAAATTTAGCACTACACCACTGATTTCTCCTCATCCTTCATATGAAAATCCTGCTAGAAAATTAGGCTGTCCCTCCTAACATTTGCTCATCATAGTGGTTCTGATAGTGCATCGGGGTGTCAGTTTACAGCAATCTTCTACACCACTCCACCCTTCTACTAACCTGCCAACTCCAGCTCTTAGTTTTCCTTTTCTGTTATCCCCTACTAGTTACTGTGCTCCCCTAATTTATTACTGTGTATATAATTTTGGTTGCACAGTACTTGTTCCATCTCATCTATATCAGTGTACCTAGCCTTGTTATGTTAGCTCAGGTATTTAATTGTCCACTGTTAGGTTCACTGTTAAGCACACCTTCATGTGTAAGCTGTAACTCCTGTTATTAATATGTACTCTTGCATATCTCATGTTTATATTTGTATATTTATATATTGTATCTTGTACCCTTACCCCCTGCCCAAGGTCACACATGGAACTGAGCCATGGCTCAGTGTGTCTTTCCCGGTTATCAACTTTTAAATAAATAAATAAATTGAATTTGGCGGTCATGGGGCGCAAGCAGCATACAAGAGTGTTGAGGTCAGGTACAAGTTCCAGTGATATCTGGACATATTTTACTGAGCAAAGAGGATGGTAAAAGGAGAGCTGTGTGTTCATACTGTGGCCAGAGTCTCAGCCATGGTAAAAATATTGATAAACTGAACATAATATGCCTTTTGGAAACACCTTCTGAAAAAGCATCCTGAGGTGGCTAACTTGGATAAAGCCCATGCTGGGGTTGTCCCTTCATGCCACTGCATGATGCATTTCAAAAAAGCAAAACCAGGTTCTGACTACGTTGATGGTGCTGCTGGAGGTGATGGTGACAGAGACAGTCAGCAAGTGACCTAAGACCAGCAACATTTTGTTTCCAGTCCTTCCCCAAGTACTCTGACAGGCACAACACCAAGCCCCACCCAAACCAGATTAGATGGTGAGACAGCAGATGTACAGTTTGTGGTGCCCCTCCGCAGCCTAAATCACCTGTACTTGTCCATTCTGCAGCAAGGATAAGGAGCAAGGCTATGCCATTTCAAAAGCTTACTCTCACAATTAAGGAAGCATCTGAGGCCTGCATAAAGTTCTTGCCAACTCACCCCACAGCTGGTCAGAGCACGCAGCTCATACATGAGATGATTGCACATAATTTACAACCTTATTCTATTGATGACAATGCTGTATTCCACAGTCTTCAGCATTTTTTGGAACCTTGATACCACATACCAATGTAAACTACTTTTTCTCGTATAGTCATGCCACCCATCTATGAAGCATGCCAGTCAGCTCAGTTGGAGAAATTGCTGAGATAGGCTGTGAGTAGGGTTTTCCACTCTACACCTTATGTATGGACCACTGCAAACTCACTACATAAATACTTCTCACTCAAAGCACACTGGTGTTCACCTACACCAGCACATGGTGGCATTATTGCTGCTGACTCCTTCTCTTTCTCTGGCCTTGTCTGTAGCAATACTCCATCCCACTGCATGTCTGCTCTCCTTAGTGTTGCAGTCCTTCCAAGTGAACACACCGGTGTTGACAGTCTTACATCTTTGCATAAAATGCTTTACTCCTGCTTTAGCACAACATGTTTGCATGTTGGGTTCTTTGTTACATATAATGGAAAGAATGTTGTAAAAGCAGTTTTTGATGGCCACTTCCAGGAAATCCAGTGCTTTAATCATACATTGAGCTTTGTGGTCACTTGTGCTGTGGGTACTTCTCATATTGTTGACATATTTAGCCATGTCTATCATTCTGCTAAGGTAACCAAAGAACTGTAGACTGTTCAGGACCAACTTGTTTTAGCAAACCATTGGCTAATCCAAGATGTAGTACATGATGGAACACCACATTTTATATGTTACAGCACTTGCTAGAACAGAAGCATGCTCTACACGAGTTATCCACCAAGCAGGATATTTGTGTGGTATTGCAACATGAGGACTGGAGCATCCTTGAGGGCATGGTTCAGGTTCTGTCTCCCTTTGAGAAATGCACCCATGACCTAAGCTCAAATATAGCTTCACTGAGTCAGGTTATTCCATCGGTCCATCTCCTCATGTCAACCATGGAGCATTTCCAGAAGTGCAGCACTATGGGCTTGTTGCCAGAACTTGTAAAGAACTCATTGAAGGGCTTACTAGGGAGTTAGGATCATGATTAGCAACCATACATGACACTACTGGTTACATGTTTACAACCATGTTGGATCCGAGATTCAAATGTGAGGCTCTGTGCCTATCTATGCAGAGTCACAGAGTGAGTGAGTACCAGCAGCAACTGTGTAGTGAACTTGAGGAAGTCATGAGTGAGATAGACCTGTTCTATTCAGATGATGCTGGGGGTTCAGACAGTTGTGGAGCAACTGTAGTGAGTGGCATTGGCAGCCCAAGTGACAGTGGTGTGGGTGGTGGCATGCCACTGACAATGAGGTTGCCTACTGATACAGGAAGACAGGGTGAGTCAGTAACACAGGCCCATGACACTGTGACTCAGGTTAGAAAGGCACATCATTATGGCTGGTCAGTGCTCATGAGTTCTCTGCAGAACAAGCAGTTGCAGAGGACGCATTTGTTGCCTCATTCTGCTGAACAGATGCTCACTAATTATTTGGATGAGCTAACTGTGGACTTTAATGTTGATTCTCATGCATACTGGAACACCAAAAAGCAATCATGCCCTGCTTTATCCCAGGTAACATGTAAATATTTTGTGTTCCCTCCAACAAGTGTATCCTCGGAGCACCTCTTCAGCACTGCCCAAGATATTGTTCAGCCGCATCACTCTCGTTTGTAGTCTGAACATGTGCAGTAGCTTCTTTTTATTCAGCTCAATATGCCTCTGCTTCTTTATTTAATGTGAATAGGTATACTAGTCAGCCTGACAATGTGCTGTCACTGCCTGCCAGCTTTGAATACTGAATTGGCCACGATACTTATGACTTTCTGATCTCTGCTCTTGATTTTACTGACAAAGATTCTGGAATAATGATGTTGGATGTGGCTGCACTTGTCACGAGGAGTTTTGACTGACCTTATGGCTTTATGACCACTGCTGCTGTTAAAATGACAAATCTTATTCTGTTTTTTTTTTGTTTGTTTGTTTTTGCAATGTGTCCTCTCCTATCCTGGTATATCCAGGCATGGGGTTACAAAATTAACTTCTTATTATGCCATTAACTTTCAGGCCAGACAGTGATCAAAATAATAGTATTTAAAATAATAAAATATTTTTTTTAAGTAAAATAATTAAAAAAGTATGAAAATCTGAATATTTGCTCCATTGTGCAACTCAGCTTGCTTTCCTGTTTCCTAAACAAATACAGTCTTTCATTTTTAATTCCTTCCTCTGTGTGCTGTGCAACTCTTTGCTTTGGTGATTCCTTCCTGGTCTCCAAAAAAGACATTCTCTTCATTTTTTTTTCAGTACACCTATCAGACATAATAGAACATGTAAAGAAAATGCCTAATCTGTTAAAGGAAAACACCAGTTACCAATTTACACTCTCCTATCAGTGCATAGAATTACCAACGCTGCCATTCAGCTTTGCGACCTTTGCCCCTTCACTGACCTCCCGGTTTCTGCCACCACAACGAGATGCTGTAGGGAGGTCGGAATTACTAGGAGGCAAGGGATCTGCAGGCAGCTGAAGGCAGTAGAGGAGGGGGTGGTGAGCTGCATTGAGTTCATCTGGTCTAGGAGACACCCTGGGTGAAAATGGAGCTGAGGGAGAGACCAGACATGTTTGGTCTCTGTACCCAGGGTTTCCACTGGACTGAGTGGGCAGGCAACTAGAGGTCCAGCCGCATCATCTCATCCTCTTTGGGTGGTGCTTGCAATGCCAGGCCGATGAGGAACAAGACCGCCATTTTTGTGGACTTGATCTCCACTGTCGACCTGGCTTGCATAATGGAGACCTGGCTTGGTGACGATGCTGGCCCAGTTCTTGCGGCTGCCATCCCACTTAGGTACTCCTTAGTGCACTGCCCAAGGAAGGATCACAGAGGAGGTGGTGTGGCCTTTGTCTTTTAAGCCAGCCTGGGCTTCATGGTGCTCCCAGTTGGTAACACCCGATCTTTTGAGTGCGTTGCTGTGCGTGGGGGCACAGGTGCAGGTTGTAGGATTCTGCTCATTTACCACCCTCCTGGGGCGGGGGCAGATTTTCTGCAGGAGGTGGCAGACTTTGTTGTCGAACAGTTGCTGGTGTCCCCCAGGTGTCCTGGGGGACTTCAATGCCTGAATCGATGATGAATCCTCATGTTTGGTTTTGACCTCTTCCAGTTCATGCATTCACTGGGCCTGTCACTAGCAGTTGCTTCTGCAACCCACCAGCATAGCCACACACTTGATCTGGTGTTCCAGCAGGGTCTTGAGGTTGATAACCTCAAGATTGATCAGGTCATCTGGTCTGATCACTGTATCAGGAGCCCTCCGTCATGGAGACAGTCAGCTTTCGCCCCTGTAAGGGGTATGCGCCCAAGGGACTGTTGTCACTAGCGGACTTATCTCAGGTTAACGCAGCATGTGCATTGGGTTCCGGAGAGGCAGTGGCCACTTGTAATAGGATGGTCTCTGAAGCTATGCATGCTCTTGCACCAGTTCGTATATGACCCAGGTCTTCTCACTTGAGGTCCCCCTGGTTTGATGGGGACCTCAAGACGATGAAGATCAAGGATCAGAGGTTGGAGCATTGCTGCAGAAGTCCAGGAAGGAGGCCGATAGACTGGCCCTACATGCTCACTATATGGAGTACCAGGGGCAATTTCCCATAAGAAGGCAGAATTCCTATCCAGGGAAATTGCAGCAGGGAAAAACAGACCATCTCAGCTATTTTGGACTGTAGACAAGCTTCTTCATCCAGCATTGTCATCCACCTTGTGTGAGGAGTTTGCTCTGTTTTTTTCTGACAGAGTGTCAGCCATCTGGTCTGGGATCCTGCCAGGGAGGGATCTGCCTCACAGAGATTGGGCTGGGGCTCTCAGAGGCTCTCTTCCTGTCTGGAATGAGTTTAGACCAGTGGAGGTGTCTGAAGTGACTAAGGTGATCTTGGAGCTGAAGCACACCTTTTGTGAACTGGACCAGGCCCGATGCATTTCTTAATCGGATGTGTCAAGGCTGTTGGCCCGGTGTTCACCAGGATTGCCAGGTGCTTAATGGTAGAGGGGGTCCTCCCTGCTGCTTTGAAAGAAGCGCTGGTGAGGCCCCTTGTTAAGAAACCTTCCCTAGACTCTGACATCTTGGTGAATTACCGTCCTATCTCCAACCTGCCATTTTTGGGTAAGGCAGTTGAGAGGTTAGTGGCACATCAGCTTGAGGATCACCTGGTGTTCTCAGACATCTATGAGCCATTTCAGTTGGATTTTCAGGCTAGACATAGCACAGAAACAGCTCTAGTGAGGGTGCATAATGATCTGCTCAGGGCTAGAGATAGAGGAGACAGGTCAGTTCTTGTTCTCCTCGATCTCTCCTCAGAATTTGACATTGTGGGCCATGTTATGCTTCTTGATCAGCTCTGTGAGTTTTGTGGACTCGCTAGTACTGTCATCAGGTGGTTTGAGGCCTAGCTCTCAAACAGGGTGCAGCAGGTAGTGATGGGGAATTTCTCCTCCTTCCCAATGCCCTGTCTTGTGGAGTACCACAGACCTCGATCTTGTCGCCAATTCTGTTTGCAGTGAACATTCTGCCCCAGGTGAAATCATTCGACAGTACGGCATGGAGTTTCACTGCTATGAAGATGATACCCAGCTGTACTTGTCTTTTGCCACTGGAGCATCAGTAGCTGTTGATGTGCTTAACAACTGTCTGGCTAAAATCAATGACTGGATGGCTTCCAGCTGGCTGAGACTTAACCCGGCCAAGACTGAGGTACTGGTGATCGAGCCTGGTCGCAGACATGATGGGCTGCTGCATGGGGCTGATTCAGGGCTTTTCCTGCAATCTGCTCCATTGGTGGCTTCCCTAAGGGTGCGAAATCTCGGTGTGATCCTTGATAACAGATTGACTTTTGAAGATCAGGTGTCATCTGTTGTCAGCCGTGGTTTTTACCATTTGCGGAACATTGCCCGGATTAAGACCCTTGTTCTGTCTGAGGACCTGCCGACGCTAGTGCATGCCTTTATGACCATCAGGCTTGACTACTGCAACTCTCTATACTTCAGGGTCATGGGAGGGACCCTCCGCAGACTTCAGCTAGTGCAGAATGCGGCAGCTCAGTTACTGATGGGCCTTTTGAGGTCCAGTCATGTGACACTGGTCCTGCGGGCTCTGCAATGGCTGCTGGTCAGGTGGAAGGTCCTTTTCAAGGTGGGTCTTCTCACCTTTAAGGCCTTATAAGGACTGGGTCCTGGCTACCTGTTGGAGCTCCTGACACCTGTGTCCTCTGCTCGCTCTCTCCATTCCTCTTTGAGGGGCCTCTTGGACGTTCCCAGGGTTCAGCTCAAGACTTCAGGAGATCATGCAGTCAGCATCTCTGGGCCGACCCTGTGGAATTTGTTACCACCTTTTATCCAGGAGGCCTCCTCAGTTGAGCTGTTTAAGTGGAGGCTGAAGGCCCACCTTTTTGTCCTGGCCTTTCCATATCTCTGAGTTCATTCTGTGATGGTCTCTTGCTGTGCTAGGCTGATAGTCTTTTAATCCATTTTAATTTTAATTTCTTATATTAGTATTTATGTACTACTATCATTTTATGTTTTGTGCTGTTTCTCACTATGTTCTGTTATAATTTCTGTTAGGCACCCAGAGTCTCCGGGATCGGGTGTCCTACAAATAAAAATGCCAATTGCCCTTGCCCAAATGCCACTGATTAGTGTTTCTGTGTAACAACACATTTTTCTAACTACATTTTCACCATTTTGGCATTTAGTGCTTGTAAACTTCCATCTAGTAAAGCTGCTGGCAACCATCTTGTGGGAGCTACTTGCTCCCATGCCCGGGATATGCTAATGTGCCCCTGCTGACTCAGTGCATTGACCAGCAGTGGTGCATTACCATTATTCTGGGTGAGGGAGCAAGCAGCTCCTACGACATGGCTACCAGTGGGGGCAGCCCAGCTAAATAGAAGCTTTGGCGCACACTTTTAAACTGAAATTTTAATACCAAAATGCAGTTAGAAGGCATATTTTCTTTTTACACAGAAATGCTAATCGGGGGCTTAAATATGCATTGGCAGGAGAGTGCACAAAAGTAACTGGCATTTTTCTTTAATCTGTGCTTATGTTGTCTGACTCTGCATCAGTATAGTGTGCTTTCACAGCCTAGTACTACCCTTTACCCATGTTGAGCAGAAAATGTCTTGCTTGTCTGTTTTGGGGTACTGTTTCATGTCTACAGCATTTTTAATAAAAGTACTACATTATGTTTAAATACCAGCATTGTCAAATATCGGAATACAGTTGAATACCCGAATACCCCAGGTGTATTCTTTGAATATTCAATGAGTATGAAGTTTATGTATTTGCACACCCCTACCTTCTACCTTCCTTGAATTATGACTCACTAGCTTACTGCAGCGTCACTGCTACAGCTTAAAGAACTTGACATTGTTAACCACAGTATGTGACACTGAGCAACAAAAGAGTTTTGTTTGCAGTGATACATTTTACAGAAGAAGTCTGAAATCAGGAAAAGGTATGAAGGTATGGAGGAGGCCATAGCAGGCCCATATTCTGGCTAAGGTATGATGCCTGATCTTTTGCTACACTATTTTAGGGAAGTATGTAACTAATTTCTGGTACTGAATGCTTTGTATTGGCAGAGATGGTAGAATCTTAATTCTTTTCAAGGATAACATATCCGGCCGAGGATTATCACAGCAGACAATTCCAAAACGATATGACCATGATAATGAGGTATTGTTTATTTTAATTTGGGTATTGTTTATTTGAGTTCATTTTAAGGGTAGCACATGGTGTAATAACAGTTGCATTTACAGAAAGACAAGAAATTAAGTGTGTTTATTCAAGATTTAGTTAACATCTTTAAAGCTGATAGGCATGATGGATTAAAACCAAGAGGCTTTGGAAAGCCTTTAATAATCTTTTCTTGAACAAGTATTTTTTAATGAACTAAATATTATGACTGTGGAAGCAAGGAGGGAAGTGTCCATAGCTGCCTGAAAGTATTGCATATAATTTATGCAATTGCTTATTTCTGAAGCTTGTTAAAAGACAGCAAACTTTATTTACATTAGGTACCTTTCCAAAGTTCAGGATGCCTTTACAAGAACACAATAAAAATATAAAACTCGATTAATTAAAACAACTTAAAAATTAATTTTTTTAATTAAACAATTTTAATCAAGAGTGCAGCAGCAATAGCATAATCAAATTTCCAATAATTCATCAAAACCCTGTGCAAAAAGATGGGCTTTTAGGGAGTTCTTAAATCCTTTTATGACGAGGCTATCTCATATTCAATGAGGTAGAGAATTCCACAGGGTAGAGGCCATAAAGGTAAATGATCTATCTCCAGATGTTTTCAGACGTGCCCTGGGAATCTCCAGCAATACCTTGTCGGAAGATCAGAGTGAATGGGAGGGGCAGTAGGATAACAGCAGATCTTGCAGGTACTGAGGTTCCTGGTCATGTAGGGCTTTATAGGTCAGTAAAGCGACCTTGAAGGTGATCCGCCATTGTACTGGCAGCCAGTGCAGTTCATGCAGCACAGGTGTTATATGGCTGGACCTGGAAGCTCCAGTTAACAGCCTTGCCATCGCATTCTGCAACAGCTGCATTCGGCAGATATCCGCCCCCGATAGCCCTAGGTAGAGGGTGTTGCAATAGTCAAGACGAGTGGTAACTAAGGCGTGGACCAAAGTAGGTAGATCTTCAGATGGAACCAGGTGTTTTACTCTGGTGATATTCCTTAGATGGTAAAAGGAAGACTTGACTACAGCCGACACCTGAGCCTTCAGGGTCAGACCTTCATCAAATATCACCCCAGGTTCCGTACCTGGCCCAAGGCATTTAGTGGGCCTCCTCCAAGATATAAACTTGAGACCCCCCCCCTTGTCCCGGCCATCCTCAGACCAGGATCCACAACCAGTATGTCTGTTCTTCCTGGATTCAGCTTTAGCCAGCTTGCACTCATCCAGTCCTGTATCTCCTGGAGGCAGTTATTAAACAGAGAGAGAGTATCACACTCCTGGTCTGGTACAGAAGATATGTAGAGCTGAGAATCATCTGCATAGCAGTGAAAACTCAACCCATACCATCTTATAATGTCTCCCAGTGGCAACATATACACTGCAAGCAACATGGAGGACAGCACTGAGCCCTGCGGAACCTCACAGGACCTGCTCTCGAGGAATGATTGAAACCAACTGAGGACTGCCCCTTTCAGCCCACAGAAAAAACACAGATGCTCGAGCAGCACCCCATGGTCCACAGTGTCAAAAACTGCTGAGAGATCTAGGTGAATCAAGATAGAATGAGCTCTCCTATCTCTGACCATCAGGAGATCATTAAGCACCCGTATCAGGGCTGTCTAGGTGCTATGCCTTTTTCTGAAGCCTGACTGGAGAGGGTCATAGATATTAATGTTATATATAGTATTTTTTTTTTAATTTTAGTACCACCATTGTGTTCTGATGAAGTGGTGTTTGAACCATGAAACATCAACCTTATTGCAAGGTGGCCATTAATGAAATATCAGTATTGGACTACATAACAGCTGATCCTTATTTGTTTTGTTGGGTTAAATAGTGAACCCACCACTGCAAACTGTATGATGACCTAGGATGGCTAGCACCCAAGCACATCGAATCTCTATTCACCACCAAGCTTTTACAGGATAACCAACATCACCCTTTACTGGGGATGCTTGTGCCTAAGAGGAATGGTAGACACTTTAGGTCATCCTCTTAAAGGAAAGCTGTGGTTTTCAGGGGCCCCCTGCCCCTGCAAACCTTACCCTCCGGTTTAGACATAGTCGAAAAAGCAGCTTTTTTCTGCTGCGGGAAAGTGGTTTAACTTAGAAACATAGAAACATAGAATTTCATAGCAGATAAGGACCACTTGGCCCACCCAGTCTGCCCATTTCCCTACTTACTGGATAAGCTGCAGATCCTAGTTAACCAGCAGCCTACTTCTTCCTACCCACCCCTAAATTGCCTTATGACTGTCCCTGCATGCTTTAATTTAGTTTTTAAAGTCTGCTACGGCACTGTGTGGACATTAGGGCTCCATTTACTGTTAAGGTAGGGCGCTGCACCATGCGCTTGCATTGAAGCACATGGTGCAGCGCTGTACCTTAACAGTAAATGGAGCCTCCTAAGCATCCACAGCACTTCCGGGTAGCGGACTTTTAAAAACTAAATTAAACCACTTTCCCACAGCAGAAAAAAGGCGCTTTCTCGACTATGTCTAAACTGGAGGGTAAGGTTTGCAGGGGCAGGGAGCCCCTGCAAACCACAGCTTTCCTTTAAACTACTACTCTCTGAACCCCCCCCCCCATATCCAGAACCATGGGTGAAGAAGCTTTCTTAGTATCTGCCCCAAAACTTTAAAATAGCTTGCCATGTGAACTGACTCTGGTCCCTAGCCATTTGAACTTCAAACGGGGCTAAAGGTATTGCTTTATGTCCCAGTGTGTGTGCCACTGCTACTCAGTTATATAATAATCCTTTGCCTTCTTGCATCCTACCCCCAACTTTCTAATGTATCATGCCTTACTGTTAGTACTTTATGATTCCTGTCTATAATTTGTAGTGTAGTCCCTTTATGTAGTACATGTTGTTTACTGACTGAATAGGCCTAGTCATTTTCTCCACACTGTGAACTTGCACCTTATTCTATTTTGAACTGTATCTTTTGGATTCTTTTTATGGATGCATAGGCAGAGCCTGCAGTCATTTTGTGGTAGCTCTGAAAACGAGCTACCAAATTCAGTCCCTGGAACCCTTCCATTTTGGAGTTTTGGAATTATCCTTCCAAAACTCCGAAACAGCTGGAAACAGTCCACCATGGGTATACTATTTCTCACCTCATCTGACACTTCCGCATTTTGGTTCAGAACTGCGCATGTGCACATGTTGTGCATGCACAGTTCTGTCGGCGATGCTGTCTTGTGTGTGGCATTCGGAGACACTCGTTCACCAGTGGCGGTGGCACTTGTACAAGCTCGTCACAGCCATTTTGGCTTTCACCAGAACTTGTTTGATTATGTATCACTACCAACTGTTCATGTAATATTCTGCTTCATGCTGTTACTCTTGTCTGTAACTAGGCCTACTGTATTGCTCTGGCCAGGCCTGGAAATGGGCAAACTCTTGACCCAATGCAACTACTTGGTTACCAAATAAATAAAGTAAAATAAATATTCAATGACTAACACAAGTGACGTTCCAGAGTTTTAATGTTCAATGTTTGAGAGCAGTGCCAGTATCTCTTACTTCACCATAAACGAGACAGAAATCATTATCTGATACTTTGAATTTGTCACCTTTCATAACTTTTAAAAAAATTAGTAAAGTTAATAAAAAAAAAGTGTAAAGCATATCTTTATTTCATATTTTGCAAGGAAGGAGGACAACTCCTGAGGGATTTTGTCAGCAAAACAGTCACGGTACACAACATACACACACAAAATAATAGTTCAAACTCGAAATAAATGATTCCACAGAGTTTTCATTTCACCACTTGGAGTGCAGCCTACATAGGCTCAGGATGTTGACAGCCACAGCAAGAACCTTCTAACGCTTCACCAGACCTTTGGCTTTTTCAAAAATAGTGCCATCTAGCAGACCCACCTACTGAGGAGAGAAAAGGGGGGTTGAACTTGTAGCTATTTGTGGAGGGCTAAAGGGAGGGAAGAAAAAGCACAGGGGGAACAGAAAAAAGTAATGGATAAAAATGAGCTTTTAAATGTGTTGTCTAGGTTTTGTATGTAATTCTTGATGCTTATTTATATGTCACTAATATATTTATTCTTATATATACTAGATGCTATAGGAAAAAACTTTAACTATATGCACTTTACCATGTAACTTTATTGGTCTGTGGCTAAGTATCTCATGCACTAGATAGCACTATCTTTTAAAAAGCAAAAGGTTTGGTGAAATGTTAGAAGGTTCTTGCTGTGGATCTTTATGTGCCAGGCCTATGTAGGCTGCACTCCGAGTGGTGAGATTAAAATTATGTGGAATCATATATCTCAAGTTTGAACTATTATTTTGTGTATGTGGTGTGCCATGACTGTTTTGCTGACAAAGTATACATAGTTGTCATTGACCACCCAGACCTAAGCTTGTGACTCTGTTCTACCCAAATCCTGAGGGATATTTAAAGCTCATAAGAGGTATCGTTAACTCCAGTGTGCTTTATATGTTCTTGAGGAGTTTTTCTCTCTTGCCCACAAAAAATTGAACTAAGCTATTGATTATTAGTTGTTTTTCTAATTAATGTGCCTCAGCTCTTTCATTGAGAGACCACTGCATTCTTGTCAGGGTAGTTCAGACTCCAAACCTAATCAGTCCTTAGCCTCTAATGTAAAATTGCCAACAATAATTCCAGTTAGTACCAGTTGGAGTGGTGGTCTTC
This sequence comes from Neoceratodus forsteri, assembly GCA_016271365.2. Lineage (NCBI taxonomy): Eukaryota > Metazoa > Chordata > Ceratodontiformes > Ceratodontidae > Neoceratodus > Neoceratodus forsteri. Next base: position 1,695,007,009 of record CM057449.1, on the reverse strand, counting down.
TAATGTGGGCATCTATACATGAGGAATTATATTAAAGAGCTAGTGGCTGCCTAAAATTAATATTAGTTGTTAAAAGAAATCAGCAATTACCTTTTATATCTGAGGTGTCTTTTCTTTTCCCTTTGGGCAATTAGAAGATTTTTTTATCTGATTTTAGCAGGTAAGATTTGTGGAACTGCACTCTGCAGCTGAAATATCTACAGTAGTTCTAGAAATAGGTACAAGTTGTGAATTCCGCTTTCGTAGAACTTTTAAATTTTGCGGAATATTCCAGACTTCCACCATTGGCAAGATCAGAATCTTCCCAATGGGTTTGTTGGAGTTTCACCCTGTTCTTCAGAATGTTTTGGCTGAACTGCAAAATAATGTACATGAATTTCAGAATGACAGTCTGAGGAATTTTATTCCACAGTTTAATGGATCATTCTGCAGTACATGTAATTATCCCAGCATCAGAATTATTCACACTTCAACAGAGTTCCGTAATAATAGGCAGAAGATCACTTATGAATTTTAAAAACTCTTTATTGTAGTCATGAAAAAATTTAACTGAAACAAAATCAGAACGTCCCAAAAGTAATTGTGTAGAAGCTGCCAGCCACACTATCCCTGATGCTTTGAGTCTACTGACTCTTCCTCAGGGGGTGTAGCTTACTGGGAGAATGTCACACTTAAGAACTATTGATTCATGCATATTCAAACCTTGTTCCAAGCCCCACAAATGCATGTATTAAAATGTTTATTATATATATATATATAGTATGTGTATATTTACATATATATATATATATATATATTCTATGCAATCAGTTAGGGTTCTTCTACAGCAAAAAAAGGAGGAAGTTCAATTTTAGGGTTTCCATCCCTTGCACCCCACCCCCCACTCCACCCCCACCAACAGGCATCGGGGTATGGGTTGGGGTCATCAAGCCTAACTGTCACCCCATCCCATGTGTAAACAAGCTGAGGAAGTTCAGTGTAGAAGAATAGAGTGAGAATTAGGGCCGACGAACCCAATGCACACCCCAATGCCTGTTGGTGGGGGGTTGGGTGGGGTGCAAGGGGTGGGAACCCTAAAATTGAATGTCCTCACTTTTTTCACTGTAGAAGAACCCTAACTGATGCATTAATGAAGTTTTTTGCATAGAATTTCCTTACTTTTTAAGAAAGAATGGAAAACTAGAAAGTTGCGCAAGTTGGTGGGAGCGCGGGGCCCTTGGAGCCCCGTGCTCCCACCAACTTGCAAGTGTCAGGCCACATTACACACCCAATGACTAAAAACTACATTGACAACAGCAAGGCCAGCCACCAAACAAATGTTAATGTAGTAGAACAATAGAAAATGCTGTCCACAAAATGTAAATTGTGTCACACAAACATCTCCACAAAAAATATATTGTCCAACACATTTATACCACTGTTATCATCTAGAGGACATGCCATCTACACCCTCCAAATTTCAAGTAAAAAGACCAAACCATGTCCGAGATATAACATGTCAAAGTTTGAAGTTTTCATTCATCAGAGTGGCACAGTTCTGCACCTGTTGACATTTAACACACACAATGACTGAAAATTACATCCATGACATTAAAGCTAGGCACCCTATTCATTTCAAGCCACCAGCACAATCCAAAACACTGTCCGTAACATGTAAAATGTGTCACGCAATATCTCCACAACAAAATATTTTGTCCAACATGTAAATACTATAATTCTCATCTACAGGACATGCTGTAAACAGCCTCCAAATTTCAAGTAAAAAGACCAAACCATTTCTGAGATATTAAATGTTAAAGATTGGTAAAACTTCCCTATCTATTCCATTATAAAAAGTCTGCCCATCTGGTTCCCCTTTGCGATCAAAGATGGTGATCAAAGAATCTCATGATCAAAGAATTTGCAGGCTCACAAACAAAGAATAAAAAAAGCTGTAGGTGGACCAGATGGCAAAACCTCATTCTTTGTTCGCAAAATAGACATATACATTTTCCCATTGACTTATAATG